>JAVHKY010000020.1:10000000-15028650 GCA_035079385.1 Aspidiotus rigidus | reverse complement strand
GATCATTGGGATTTATATTCTAACATCATCCTCAACAGTGATATTTATGATACACCACTAAACTCCGTGAGTGAGTACAGTGGTCATATGACGAAAAGTGGGACCTACGGTGGGCGTCGAATTACTTGCTGCTACTCGAGTATATGGAATAAATGTAAAGGTTTATACAAATGCTGGTGTGCGTGATATAAACGAGGAGCGGTATGAAGGTGAATATTTTTGTCTCTTATATACAGGGGATGGGTCGAATGGTCATTATGATGTTCTAAATAATGACCCACAAAAGGAAGCATCGGATAAAATTGGAAAGGATTTACTAAATGAAAATGGAGGAACTCAATTAAAGGGTATTACCCAAACGTCAAAAATTAATTCTTATTTTCATTCAGGGGAGATGGAAATAGAATGTAAATCATGCGGTGCTCTTCACTGGAAAGGGGAAAAAGTCATGGAAAATTGTTGTCCCGGGGGGGGGGGGGGAAATACATCTACATGACTTGAGTATAATTCGGGAAAAATTGGAAAAATTGTTCCATAAGCCGATGTCACTACCATCCTGTTGTATTGCGCGAGCAGCCGCATTTTTCAGGCTGCTCACATGGGGGCTCCGTGTAGCTCACGCGCGGTAATTCATCCTCGGCCAGTTCTACCGATCGGTTGTTGGATAATAACCTGACCGGTAATAGCGTGACGAGTGAAATACGCGTGACAAGTTTCGAAAAACGTGAAGCACGCTTTTCGAGAGCAGTTGAAGCGCACGGAAAACAGAAATGTCCGCTAAAAACAGGTTACAGAAATGAACGACTTTCGAAGCCTAAAAATTTGCACAAAAGTGCCATTTTCCGTTCATATTTCATTAAAATATTTATCCCGTCAACTTCAATTACGCCCCAGATAGGCGCGTAGCGGCCAGGGGGCGTAGCCCCCTAGTATTATATAAGTCCGTAGACTCAGTTTAAGCTTCGCGATGCAAGTTTTTAATAACTGCGTAATTATATTCTTAATATACTTGAAAATAATTATAATAACTATTTGATCACCGTACCAACCTTTTTGATTGTAATAATAATACCCAAAATATAATACAACGTACGTCTACTCGTTTATAGTTTAGAATTGAACTTATCATACACTAGTTGTTGTGCGATTCAAGTTGTTTCGGGAATAGTAGATTTCTATACAAGTTGGAAAAGTAAGCGATTGCCGATGAGTTGGGACGACTGTTGCAGCACGAGCCTTGGCGAGTGCTGCAATCGCAACGAGTCGCAATCGCCCACTTTTCCAATGTGTACAGAACGCAATTTTTTGTAATACGTGCGAGTGTGAGAAAGCGGAATAGTGAAGAAATTAAATTAGAAACAGTGAAGAAATGAGATTTTTCCCCACTGTAGGGCAATCACCAGTTTTGCCAACGCTTTTTACTTAAGAAAGAGCGCGCTTTCGTAGCACGTATTAGGAAAAATCCGTTTTGACGGTCGGTTTCGAATAAAAGGTACGCGCGGAGCTTGCGTAGTCGGCGTTACACATATTTGACCAAAAGATTTATGGGGAAAGACCACACATAGCTTACTTAAATATTTCGACGTGGAACACGTCTATGGAGTACCATTTTACCGACTTTTCGTAGAAAAGCGAGTATTACACCCGTCACAGTTGTGGCAGAAAGGGGGGGAAATGAACTTTCTCGACGTTTTAGAGGTCATAGATCATCGCTACGTCATTAAAAAAATTTCAGGTTTCCTTATATATATATATATATGGATATATATATATATATATATATATATATGGATCAAAATTTGTCCGGACTTCTCCTCCGAGACTACTGGATGGATTTTCTTGAAACTTAGTCAAGTTGTAGTGTTATATCTGAAGTTGTGCACCTGCATTTTTTTTGACGATCGGATCAGTAGTTCTCCAGATATACCCAATTTTAAAAAAAATTCCCCACTCCTATAACTCTGATATGGTTTGTTCAATTTTTTTCAAATGTTGATATATTGTAATTTACATGTCTAAAAATGTAATTGTGAACTTTTGGTGTTGATACGATGTTTGGTTCGTGAGAAATCTCAAATTGAAACGTGAACTAATTTGATGAAATTTGCATATTCGAGCTACTAATATTTTGTAGTACTAAACTTCAGGTAGCCGCTTTCGTCATCAAAAGCGAAGGGTAACCTTTGATTACGTAGATTGTCAGTGTAGTTGTAGCTAGTTTTATTCATTTTTTGGGTTACCTGTTCACACACGTAAGGATACGCTCTTTATGAATGAATTTTAAAGATGTGTTCGTTCGTGTTGAGTCAGTCATGAATGAATGTTGTGTTAGTATAGTAATAGTGCAACAATCGTTTGCGTATAATTTTGTCATTTTTTTGAGTGATGAAATAGTTTTATATGGGTGAAAGATTTGCTCGTTTGTGTTGAGTTTTTCATGAATGAATGTTATGTGTGAGTCTACAACAACCAACATTAAAAGATGCTTGAGAATCGGAGATGATCAAGAATGAATTAGAGTGGCAAGAGATGTTGAGGATGTGTGTATCTTATTGAGAAAACGATTCATTGAATAAATTGGAGTACTAGAGTTAAAGTTTAAGCAAAAAACTTGATTGTAGATACAGGTGAAAAGTCGTGTATTGCTTACGCGGCTGCGTAAGCATTTTTTATATACCGACATCCAATAATTCAAAAGAAACACGCTCCCATAGGTTGAGAGATATATTACTAAATAAGTGTTGAAGGTGCATCTCTGTATGTGGTACAAATGTACATTGAATGAATCTGTAAAATCTTTCGAGAAGAGGCGGAAGAAGAATGGAAATGATTTCACGGGTCGTTTTTACTTTATAGGAGCTATATATAAGATGAATGGTATTCTCGTAGGAACGAGCCATACTGAATTGAATGATGAAGATACTGAGGCATGTATTTCAGGGCTTATTGAAAACCGTTTCAGGATTACGGGCTCGCGCTTCGCGCTCGCAGTAGAGCACGCCGCCGACGAACTATCACTTGCTGTAAGATACCTACTACCTCGTCTACTACCTACACCAGGGTACAATAAAGAGGTATTGGCACTTGCCTATATGTTCACCATTACTAATGCTGTCACGAGAAATGATGTACTTGAGTGTTTCGCCACTATGTAGCGCCGATGATCAGTTCCCGGTTATACATAGAGTCTTATGTAAATTCATTATTTAAAAAAAAAAATTATAGAAGAGTCAGAAATCGACCAAAAAATCTGAAACTTAGTGCGAATAGACTACTCATTATGCTCTACATATTTCAAAAAAAATTATTCTCATGTGTAAAAAGGCCCAGTAGCCGTCCTCTTTCCAACCCCTTTTTTTTTTCTTTCTTTATTTTTTTTTAATGATTTACTTTCTTTAAATTCTAAAGAGCGATTAAATCTATCTTTTTCAGTACAAGAAATCAAACTCGGCTCCAGTCCTTACAATGAATTGCTATGTCGGAGTACTATTGTTTTCACTTTTTTTTTTTGTTTTTTTGTGTTTTTCTTTTATAATTTCTCTCTATGGTTGGATGTAATAAAAAAAAAAAAAATTTATTGATTTTTTATAACCCTTCGAAATTTGTCAGTACTAGGGTACCTCTGGTAAGGTAACAACGGTGGTGGGGTGCGGAAGGCATTCACAACGGCGCAGCCAACGCAGCGGAATTATGTATGAACTACATTATTTTGTGTGACAAGAATTTCCTATAGGTGACCTATACAACAGAGCAGATTTTCATGTTTCATGAAAGCTCAATCGTAATGTTTGGACTATATGTATTCCCCACGTACTCCCACTTGCCATCCTGTTTACTGTTCCCACCAGAGCACACACATACGCAATTCCAAACTCAACCAACAAACAGCCCGCTGGCATAGGTAATTTTGCCCTAGCTCTGTCAAGACCATGGTATGTTATAGATAGAGGTATTGATACAACGCAAAATTTCTGTCGCACAAACTGTGTTAATTCATACGGAATTCTGCTACGCTTGCAGTGCAGTGTCGTTCGACGCCGTACTGGATGCCGGAATAATTCCTTTCGGAGGCCGAGGGTGTTCTCGAATATTTTGAGGACACGTGGGTCGGTAGGCTTCACCAAAGGGGACGACGGAATCCGAAGTTCCCTCTTGCAATGTGGCGAGGCCACACTCGATCGTCTGTTCTCTTTTGCCTAGTTTTGACACAATTACTGGAGACCTTAATGCACATGTAGGGCATCAGAAAATACAATAGGGGACTTGACTGCCTATCACAAAGAGAGAAAGAAAGAAAGAAAGACCGAGTCACCATACGCCTCAGTATCCGGGTCTCTTGGTTTTATTTTTCTCCTTGACTGTAGGATAATGGAGATCCATTTTTTTTTTTTTTTTTCAAACAAACCGAAGTATCTTTTTCTACCGAGATCTAGAGCTTGAGAGGCAAATATTTTATTCCATATAAAGATCTAAAAACCAAGAGATCCGCATCTTCTTGTTCCACTCAGATCTGAAACCTGAGAGATTTGGTTCCTCTTTTTCCGTCAAAATCCAAAATGCAAAGACTCTCTGTTCCCAGTCAGATTAATTGGTACAACTGAAGAAATTGAGATATATTCGATCAACCAGACTTTTCCTCTTGTAAACATCCTAGGACAAAGCGCATCGAGGCATAATTACAAATAAATTACGAAATTTTACGCAATATCTTCATGTAAGGTAATAATTATATGAAACAACTTTGCGAAGTATTATTGATTGACGACTAACTTATACCAGAGATATCGACGAAGACCGTACCAAAAATATAGGCAAAAATGAAATCTCAAGAGACAGAGAATATTATATACTTTGATTGACGTCTCAATACATTTTTCCGGCAATAATTTTTTTTTTTTTTTAATAATTGCATACGGGCTCTCACCTTACCAGAGGCAAAAGCCTTGAAAAAAAAGAAAGAAAGAAACTAAATAAATAAATAAATAAATAAACAAATAAATAAAAAATAAACAAATAAATAAATAAATAAATAAATAAACGGACAAACAAATGAACAAACAATAATTGAATAAGTAAATAAATTTGGGTAAAGGATACAAAGACAAGGAGATTAGATTATCCGCTCCCAGTAAGGATAAATCATAACAGGAGACAATAATTGTTCCTCTGGTCGAGTCACTATCTTCACTCTTTTTGTCCTAGTATCTAAATAATATAAATAAACACTATCTTCTGCACTTAGGAATTCTATTTTGGATTGAACCACTTGTAAAGTGGAACAATCCTCAAGAAGGTATTCGTAGAGAGCAGGTTCCGTGAATGTGAGTTCATGACACTATAAGAAAACACAAGTACCAACTGTTATTAAATGATAATTCAAGATAATTTGTGAGGTCAATGGGTTGATAAATTTTTCACTTACAAGTGGGAAATACGTTTCTAAAAACAGAAATCTCAGCTTCTTCAACTGTTTGCATATTTTCAACCATGACGAAAAACGATCATACCTGTCTCCTTTGAACACAACTGTTTCCAGGTTTGGTAGGCCAGAGAAAATTGCCTCAAATTTTCCGTTTTCCAATAACTACTCGTATATGATTCATAATATAGAAGAAGATCATAATCAGTACAAGGACATCTTTCATACAAACGATTTCAATTAGATACAACGTAGATTAACTTACTTCTTGCGGAACATACACATTTAGAAATAAATATGACAAATTTGGAAATTTCAATTCTTCGAAAAAGATCTTTGTCTCACCGTCGTCCCAGCGTGATATTTCCAAACATTGTAGCTCTGCAAGTGAAAATTGAATTTAGGCTATATTCAAGTATTTCTGGGTTGAATCTGAACTTATACACTCTCTTCTATCACAGGATATTTCACAAAGATTATATTATTAGGGGAGAAGAGGGGGTCGTCAGGGGGAATAGGATATGAACCACCCACCGCTGAGGAAAATTTATAACCAGCGACCAGGAGAATTTTTCGATTTGAACACCCAAACTCTTTTCATCGATTCACCCTTGACAAATCTAAGGCTCGACACTAGAAGAAAGGGCATGAATGTGAAGCAGCTATTTCGCTTCATTCATCTATTCAAAACTACAGCCTTGAACCGCGGACAATTCGCCGCACGCTCAACTTGCCGTGGAGAGTGACCATTTTTTTTTTTTTGACTTGAATGACCTTGTTGAATATGTAAAGGACTACTTTATCGGTCGCCCATAATAGCTCGACTAAGCACTGGGCACACCCGGTTTTTTCTCCTCGGGCACTTCAGTTCCCCTTCCCATGTTGACGATTAATTATTCGTCTCCCATTTTTTCTCTTCTCCATTCATCCTAAGCCTAAAAAAATGGTGACCATTCGATTCCTATCCCTGTGGTTTGGAGATCAAAATTCTATTCATTCCCATGTTTGTTTCACCCAAATAGGTTGGGTTAGGCTATAAACTTAAAATAACCATTAACGAAAAAAAGGAAATTTTCCTACGATCTTTCTCAGTTTTTGGATTATTCATATTATGCAGCTACAATTTATTGCGTTCAGAATCATAAAACATTCTTTCATTTTTAGGTCAACTTACGTTTTAAATCCTTCATGGAATATCCAGTTCGTTGGCCATTAGAATCTATGCCAGTAAAACCGTAGTCCGTTAAAAGAAAGCCATCTTGATGTACCAATCCGAGCGACCGTAACTTCAAACTCTTCAACTGACGCTGAAAGACATGAAAGGTAAATATTTATAAAATCACTCTGTAATCATGCGTTCATTAGATGAATATAAAAATGTTAAATAGCTTCGTAATTGAGCGCAACGCTGTCTTTGCTGATGCAGTCGGTCTAAAAAATTAGGACAATAAAGACCTGCTAAAATTTGCGTTCATCAACTAGAATCAGGTTTAGCACTTGGTGCTCTGCGCACCAGTCCTAGGTATAACCTATACGCTGAAGCTGGTATTCCTCGTCTACAATTCCGCTCATTATCGTTTATCGCTGATTTTCTTATTCAGTTCCCAATACACTATCTCTTAAAGTAGAATCTCATGTAGACAATAATCTCAGATTCAAGGTTTTTTTTCCCTTATGTCCACTCATAAACCCTCATAGAGACATTCCCGGCGCCTCGTATTCACCCTTGGCTGACCCATGAACGCCCAATTTCAATTACTCAAATTACATCAATAGAGATTTTCCTTCATACAGTCTGTGCTTTACAAATGTATCGAAATAAATCGATTTCATGAACAGGCTGTGCTTTCTCTCTCAATGGTGGGGTGTCGCCTGCTATATAAAAAGTGAGGCCCCTTACATTCTACTGAATTATCTATCATCTATATTCTTGCGTTTCTCACTTTTCTCTTCTCTCCCAGTGGATTCCTATTCTTCCTAACTCTCTTTAATCTCTCCAAGTCGTACAAGACCACTCATCTTTTCACCCGATCGTTCAGCGCATTCTCATTCAGTCATTCTCTATAGTCTGTACGCTTCACATCTTTTCTCTTTTCAATTTTCTTCCTCTCAATTCCTAGGCTTATCGGCCTTCCGAAACACGACACAGTGGACCTAGCAGCCAAGTACGCCTAGCTCTCCTCTTCAATCGTTGACGCTACCCTTTCTCCAGCCTGTAATTTAAAATCCCAGTATCGTTTTCTAATTATCTCATCACGATATTCTAGTTCTCTTCAATTTATACCTCACACCACGAAGAAACAGTAATAGCACGACTAAGAATTGGGCACACCCGCTAACATACGCCTTTCTTCTTCTTAAAACTCTTCACCCACCCCTCATGCCAATATTTCTATGCTGATGAATTATTCGGCTCCCATCATTTTTTCTCCTGTCTATCCCTCTTAAACCTCAAAAAATAATTTTCCTGTCCCCTATCAAACCTCCTTTACCCTACTCAGCAAATCAGAATCTATTACTAACACTCAAAACTTCCTTTGGTCCACATCCATTAAATAACCATTTAATCTCACGTTTTTATCCGTGCTTGAAAATCGCGAGTTGATAATTTTTAATAAATTGCCTTTAATTGATACGGAAGCAATCGGCACATGAAATTCGTCTTGTGGCGTTCCTCTGGTTTATACAAATTTGAATGATTCACAGAAAAAGAAAGATTACGTTCAACTTTTTAAAAATCAAGATGCAATTTTTTTTATGTATACGAATTCTAGTTGGATTTTGACCGATTTTAATCCTCAGTTAGAAGATTACAGATTCTAAAATTAAAAATGAACTGCTTTGCATTTCAGAGCCGCGATTACACTCACCTGGTACTGAAATATATCTTGCAGTACTTGATCATTAATTCCCAAACGATCGATCATCAATTCTTTCAAACCGCGAAACGTTTTGATAAATGCGCTGACCAATTCACAATCGTTACTGAAAACCTCATTTGGACGAGACAAATGAAGATACTTCAATGTTTTATTGACGATTGGATTAGAACGCGTGGCTTCGAGGAGAAAATTCAGATGCAAGGACTTTAACTTTGAAGTCGTAATTTTTGTAAAAATACGATCATCCGTCGAAAAGATTTCCTCTGTTATATCAATTTTCAAAGTCTCCAATTGAGTACAGGAATCCAGTAAACAGTGCATGAGATTTTCTACGAATAAACAGTCTTCTCCGTCAATTTGCAGGTTAAATTCTATAAACCGAAGATTATGTCGAGAAAGGAACTCAAAGATCGGATGCTCGGGATCGGCCTCCAAACAAACATTTCCTACGGAAGATAATCTGAAAGGGGTACAAAGAACGCTAATTAATTTTACAGAAAGTATACACAAATTTCCAAAAATTATTGTAGTAGAAATTGTGATAAACGTTCTCTCGTAAGCAGGGGCGGAGATGATTTTTGTGTTCAGACGGGTTGGGTTCTATTGAAAAGCATGAGCACCAATTTTTTTAGCGGGGAACCCGCTATCTTTTTTGTTGGGGGTACTTCCAGGAAATTTTCGTCCGCGAGCGTGAGCGAGGTTGATGACGTCACGGAGAGGGAGGGGGACTTAGAAAAATGTTGACCCTCTAGCGATATACGATAGGAAGGGGACTTAGAAAGACGACGGCTTCCTTGAAATTGCAGCGCGTTCAAGTCGTCACGTCATGTTTTTCAGGACTTGGAAAAACTTCAGGCTCTAGGGGACTCGGCCCGGATTCAGGGGAGGTCGGGTTTAAAATTATAATCTTGAACATTGATTCAAATAAAAAAAAAAAAGAACATAAATCGCAAGTTTACCGCGGGCCCGGGTGGCTTTTGGCGGCCTTGTTTTTCGTACTACTCAGTCGAAAGAAATAGATTTCAGAATAACTATACTTACTCAGGGAAATTGTAAAGCATAAGATCAGCATGAAGGTCAATCTGTGCAGCATCTAAATTGATGGACCTCATAACCTTTCTCGATTCGACCAATTTCTTTAGAATGTTCGCAAACGTTAGTTTTTCGTCTGACCGGAGCAAGTCCTCATACGTCATATTTGTCGTAATATAGTCCTCCTCGTCAATAAGATCGGGGCAAATGAATGAGAAGTCGTCGATGTTGGGATAGATGTCAAACATTACTCGAAGAAAATTATTCGATATCCAGCTTTTTTCATAGGCTTCTAGGTTGAACGAGTGCAAATTTCCTCTCCGTATGTTGACCAATTCTTCAAGAGCAGGACCGGACATCAATTTCTCATCCTTTTCGCAAGGCGGAAACTTCGCTAGAGGATTTTTGATAGCGAAATATTTTATTTTTTCACAATGCAAGATAATATCTTGCATGGTTTTCTCCGATAACTTGCAGTGCAAAAATATTAATGACTCGATTTTCCTCCCATTATTCTCCCAAAATTTAGACAATTGATCCGTATTGGTGCTGAAGTCGAAGTGGATAAATTGGATGTTTAAAACTTTCTTTTTGCTGTCTTCCAGGGTTTCTAAAACAGAATGTAAACCGTACACGCCGTGACATAAGAATTTTTCATTCCTGGATATTTGTCGATCATTGTTCAGGTTGCTCCATTGCTTGCTGACGAGTCGAGCATTCTTCCGATCTCTAAGCGGTAGGTAAGCGATTATCTCGATTAGGACCTGAAAACGTGATTTAAAACTTTCGTGTAGCGTTATGAATTGTTATTAATACAACCTTAATTTCAAAACTTGATGCGAAATATGTGGTACGCATCAGAGTTGACAGAAAATTCTAAAAGAATGTAGAAGGGACCGGTATCAATTGTCATTACACCTGGAAACGCACGATAGGCTTATTAACATGTGTCCTTCAACTTCAATCATCGAGCAACTGTTCAGAAATGGATTTTTTATATTTGAGGAAAAAGGGAGTGCCGGTCCTGCGATAAAGCTCTATGAACCTTACAGAAATTGATTTTGTATTGAGTCCGGAAAAAGTTCGATCCTTTCGCCGACCTTCTGAAGATGACGCAAGAGCGTCGAAACGTCGTCCACATATACACTTGTATATAGGACATTAGGAAAGTACGAGATATGAACCTCTAAAAATGAACTTCTGTAGAAGGGGAAAGTCTCCAAGCTATAAACTTACACGCGGATTTTAACCGTAGCCTTCGACGGGGATGAATACCAAGGTTAAACATAAGCTAGACACTAGAGAGCATTTTAAGCTGAGCATACTCAGATTATAAGTGCGAGCTACGGGGTTACATACTCAGAAAACGCCTACGTGCCTGCGTCCAACTCTTTCGACGTCATTAATAGTCCTGATCTAAATTAATTGTAAGATGACTTGGGTGAAGAATAATAAACAATAATGAGGAAATTACCTCGTCCGGGAGTCTGTCAATGCCATATGTGAATGAATCCTCACAAGAGTCCATCTGAAATTTAATGAGGATTAAAAATTTCAGTCAATATCCAATAATTATAATGAACAGAAAAGAAAATTACCTCTTCAGTTGATTGGTGAATGCCATCCATGGAAGTATCCTCAAATTCACAAAAAGGCATCGTCTGCTGATGAAATGAATGACTTTAAAGGAACTCCTTCACTCCTGGAAGTAAATTCATTCATTAAAATACGTATGAAACACGTCAAATACGACGAATTTTAATATAGCAAACAATGCACAACTATAAAGTAATGGGGGATTTTACTTCTGAAGATCGATAGTAGCGTACGTGGATAGAAACGTAACTATGAAGACAAACAAATCAAGTTTACCTTTGAGACAATGCTACTAAAAATCCAAACGACGAAAAATGAATTTCTTTTCTTGTTGCAGTGAAAGAAAGGCCAAGGTCTCGCGAATTATTATTAAAGAACAAATTGTTTTCTAAACACGTATAAATCTTATGACAAAATCGTCTTTGTCCACATAGTTCACTATTTTATCCGCAACGCTGACTGTCCTCTGACGTCAAAAGTAAAATCTGGCAATGCACAATTCGAGAACGAACGATGCGATCATTAGCACAAAAAGTATAATGCAATGATCTATCTTTCGACTTGGAGGTACTCTATGCGAGATATATCTTATTGGAGGGTCGTCCAGACAAAGGAAACTTTCTCTTATAGTTAAGTTTGTCGGAAATCGTCCTATTGTGTCGGAGGGTCAGGCGGAAGAATCCAAACAGGATTTCGTACCGCCGTGACTCACCATGTTTATAATTACATCGTTAATTATCATAACCCTATGATTAATTTATACTTTGGTATTTTATATCGATAATAAATATATATATGTTACAATTAAAACCCGAAATCAGTAAATTCTAAAATTCACTAGTCAAAACTAGTTGCCACAAATGACTTTAGTCAAAACTAGTTTCGACTAGTTAACTCTAGAATTTACCGTGACCCTCAGCGTTGGAGCTAGTTTTAAAAAACTTAAATAATTTCAGGTAAAATTAGTTTTTACTAGTGAAAACTAGAATTGACTAGTAAAAAGTGAAATAGTGAAGAAATTATGATTGTCGGGGAACACTAGTTTTAACTAGTGAAAACAAGAAGGGTGAATCCAATCAGTAAAATGAATTTCTTCCCTAGTACAAATGTAATTGCATTTTTATCAAGGGTGTTGGAGGCATATTTTTTTTAGAGGCCTCCGGAACGAATACAGAAAATGACTCTCCGACTCCGGTTGCCTCCAGTGGACAGGTTGGGGCCGTCTTCTGACCTCCAAAGTATGTCTCTGGAAGTACCTCAAAATGCCTCCAGCGCAATTACTGAGATTGGAGAAAATGCCTCCGGAGGCACTGTCGAAGAAACCGAAGACGTCTTTGGAGACGCCTCCGAAGGCACTTGTAACGTTGATCAGTGTGACCAGATGTAGCATATTGGCCTACCAGTGTTGCCAAATGACAGATGATACTCACAAGGTGTATTTAAAACTTTGGCTTTTCTTCGAACCGAGCAGCGCTAGCATCAAAGTGGCTGAATGAGGGTTCGAGGAATAGAATACTGTTGAAAAAAGTGCCTCCTAAAGGATCTTTGGAAGCACCTCCAAGCCTCTAGGTGGAAGCAAGGTACCTCCGGAGGCAAAATGCTCCAGCCTCCAACATCTTGGTTTAAATCCTCACCATCTTCGCCTCATTGGAGGCGGAGGCAAGGTACCTCCAGGGACAAAATGCCTCCAGCCTCCAACACCCTTGAATTTTTATTTTTCACAAAGCTTGTTTGTACTTGAATGGTGTGCGTCAATTAGTCACTGTTAGATTTGCTCTTGTAACGTTTATAGACCGACGAATTCGTATGATGTACGGTTTAATGTGTGAATTAAGGAAGAAAAATTTAGAACTTTTTCGTATATTTTATTCCAGTGTGAGCTACTTAACCTGAAAGTTGAGCAGAACTACCAAATATCTATCAATTTGGCCGAAGTATGTCTGGAAATACCATCACCTTTTGAACTCGAACAATTTCAATTCATTTCAGTTATAACTAGAATTTACTGATGAATTGAAACAATATTTTTATTCTAGAATTAACTAGTCAAAACTAGTTCTGACTAAAGTCATTTGTGGCAACTAGTTTTGACTAGTGAATTTTAGAATTTACTGATTTCGGGTTTTAGCTGTAACATATACACATAACTCGACAAACTGAAGACGATTTTTCGACAAGGATACATTCCTCAGTAGCCGAGGAAAAAACTCGTGATTTCTAAATGATGTTTTCGATCCGATAAAAGAAGTAGTGATCCGTTATATTTAGAAAGTCACGGGTGCCCGTCTTTTGCACAAGGAAGACTTTGAAAAGAAACGCATTGCACTAGAGGACCTAGCCCATTTTCAATTAAAACTTCCGTAGAGTAAACAAAGACATTCCCTCTTTCATACTCGCCAATCTGATCTTCGCTCGTATATTAAACATACCTAATAACGACAATAATGCATAATTTTGACATGTGGATACTTGACTAACGCTTATATCGTATTTCGAATCATTTTTTCTTCTCTTTTTTCGGCGGTATATTTAGTTGATAATGACCGTCGCGTCGGTCGAAAACGTTTGTCACGCCACTGTGGAACAAATCGTATTCAAAGTACAAAGAACTTTGGCAAGATCTGTAAAATCGAGAAATACGACTAAGCTCGATAATGGTTTATCAACCAAAAGCGCGCTCGCTATTAAAAAAAAAAAAGAAAAAATTATTTATTGCGGCGAAGTAAAATGGTTTTATTAAGTAATATGTGCCACAAAATAGTCGAACGTCTTCAATTAATTAAGTCTTTCACTGAATACTGTACATCAATAGGGTGACCAATAGGGCATATACGAGTATAACATCCACCACGTATGTAAGGACTCGGGGACCCCTAAAGAAGAAAATATTATGTTCATATGGGCAATCTTGTAAATAAAACTAATAGTGAACGCATTTTCT
Organism: Aspidiotus rigidus; assembly: GCA_035079385.1. NCBI lineage: Eukaryota > Metazoa > Arthropoda > Insecta > Hemiptera > Diaspididae > Aspidiotus > Aspidiotus rigidus. The sequence goes on along the minus strand of JAVHKY010000020.1, from coordinate 15,014,780 downwards.
ACCCATTATAGGCAATTATAACTTCGGAAAATTCGCGAAAAGTGTGATATTTGACTACTTAAATCAACTTTCTAGGGTAATGAAATAGACTATCTCGTGGGAAATTTTAGGAGGAACATCAAAGTTTTCCTCTAGGTCTGAAAGAATTCGAGATATTGTCGATAAATTTATTTTTGGAGGCAAGAACATGCCAAAGCTTGATGAGTCATGCAGTTAGGGGTCTCCATTTTTATTATGTTATTTCAGACACCAAACCTGAGACATTTCCGTCAAATCTAGTTTTCTTTCCCCCAAACATGCGTAGACTGATATCTTTTTATCTTGCATCAGACCATAAATTTTGCAAGTCCTACAAAATTTTAAAATAGAGCCTTCAGAGACAGAATATCTGTTGAAACTTCAACTTTTAGGCTGTATACCTATATCGGGAGGAAAAGCTTCTAGAAATGAAGACTAACGAGTAAAATGCGGGTGCGTCATCTAATGACGAAACAATCATGCGTTCAAACGTGTTTAAGGCGTTTGTATCGAACTTTACTGGAACTCGATAAGGCAAGCTGAGTGCTTTTACGCTTGAACTCTTGTTATACATGAGACCCGCTTTTCAAAACCAATGTTTCGGATATACGTCAATCTCACTTTGGTTTTTAAAGTCTAAAATCACCATGACGTCAAATAAACTGATAATAGCGTAAAAGTACCCGTAATCCAATAAGGAAACCCGTATTTCATTTTATTTTTATTTCAGGCTAGAGGTAATCTAAATCCTACAAAACGTCTCAAGAAAATTCACAAAATTCACCTTTCCCTCCCCTGTCTACCTTGCTACGGGGCTATAACATTTGTTTCTGCGGTCTTTACAAATTAATATTTCGATTAATGCTCCAAATATTCTTATTTCACATGATTAATCGTAACCTACAGAATATTATAAATTAAAACGATGAACTAAAGTCCGTACAGTAACTTAATACCGATTACATTAGCCATATTTGGTTTATTGTCAATAAATATAAATGATTAAGTTATTGACATTTATAGAATATACCATCGAGGTTATTAGGTTAATATAAATGACTTAAGTTTCAACTGACCTGAATGCTATGAAGCAAAATATATACACGGCACACTTCGCCAAAGAACGCAAATTAAATCGTAATGACGAAATCAAAACGAAACAATGTATAACTACAGTAATTTAAACTACACAGGATGCACGGTCCACGATGCGATCACCAGCGCAAAAGGAAATAGAATAATTCTCTCGTTCGACTTGGAAGTACTCTACGAGATAAATCTGTTCGGAGGGTCTAAAGGAATCTGATTGGGGGGTCGTCCATACAGGAAACTCTCTCTCTCATAGTCGGTACCTTTCTCCGAAATCAACCTCGAAATGCTGGTACATTCCACTGTTGTCCGTAGCTAGAATGTCTATTATCTACTCACCTTGTCCAACTCTTTTCAATCGACTCACAAATTCCAAAAATACGCATTTCTATAGTTTCATAGACGCTCGAACAATTGAATCGCGATTCCTCGTGAGAAGATATAATGCAAACACAGTAGGATTGCACTTCCTGATTTGAAAATCACCTTTCTGACTTCTTGTAATTATACTTCGTCACGCTCTCTCAAATTATATCCGAATGTTCCTTCAGAAAGGTCGAACATATCCACAGTATCCCGTAGGGTACGTCTTTTGAATGACTCCTTCGATTAATAAGAACGAAATTGGCTCTATAGTTTCCGCTAAATCTTTTATTGATGTTAGTCGACGTTTCAATCCATTGCAGATCATTATCAAGGTACGACTAAAATAGGTACAGAAAAATATATTCGGAGAATGAAGATTGACGGAACATGAAAAAACGAAATACAAAATTACGAGTTCCGAAGGAAAAGAGCAGAGCTTCTATTCTATTTTCTAAACCAGACCCTCACGTCCAGCCTTCACAGCCGTATGTCAGTATTGACGTCACATAGCACCGAAGCATCCTCAGCCTAGGCTCGAAACTTAGCTCGGATCTCCTGAATAAGTTTTTCATTATATTTATGAGAAGAAATAAACTAAAAATACAATCCCCGTATGAGATAAATCATATTGGGAAAGGCATTTCTACTGTTCGATCCTTGAGCGAATTTCCGGCATGCCGTCGCACGTTTTGTTAATTGAGATGGCGCCTAGGTATTTGAAGTTAGTGGTTTGTTCGATACTTTCATCATGAACTTTTAGTATCAAATCGACATGTTTTTCAGAGAATACCATCGTTTTAGTCTGTGGCACATTTAATGATAGGCCTAATTCTTCGCTGTGTGTTACTACAGCGTTCAGCATCACTTGTAGATCCGATTAATTACCTGCCAAGATCACAGTGTCATCTGTGTACCGAATAAATTGTTTATCTTCAGCCCGTTGATACTTATAAGGCCTTTGGTCATTAATCGCCTATCTAAATACCTCTTCAGCGAATATATTGAACAGTAAGGGGGATAATAGGCATCCCTTTACTGTTCGATATTAATTCAACTTCGCAACGATCGTTTCCTCTATGATATTCTCCTGCATTCCCCATACGTCAATGCGCAAGTTTCGAAATAAAATTAGGTAGGTAACTAATTAGAGATACCTACAGATATGAAAAGAGACAAAAAATCCGAAAATTCACCTCGAAAACAAATGTAATAGTTTAATTCATTCGATAATTATAAGTGCAAATATGCGGGTAAAAACTCATTTGCACTGAATATCAATTTACATAAAAGCTTACCTGACACGTAAACACTGTATTGTATTAAAAAACAGACCAATTTATTAATATTTTTTGTCACAATGATGAAGGAAATGTATGGACAGTAGATGAAAAACCAATCATACTCGCACCCTGAACGCATTAAATCAGTCTGTATAGACGTATATATAGGACGCACTCAGTCGTTACCTGTATGACAAACGGAAGTAATTTCCACATTTCTCTCTGGAACTCTGTACTTTTTCTTAGGTAGTTTTGAAATCTGACGAATAAATTTTACCTGACACATAGTTTACTCGTATCACAAAAGTGGAGAGAATTTTCGAGAAATTATTTTGAATATAAACTGTTTTTGAAATCTAGAATTAAATTTATTCGAAAGGAATTTACTGGGGTTGCAATTTTTATTTACTTCAACTTTTCATGAAGATGGATTGTAAAACTTGAATAACATTTCTGAATTCATCCGGAGCAACCGGTTTAACTATTCTCTCGATCTGTGAACACAATGATGTTGAGTACGCACCGCACCAGTCGAAATATAAATGGTTCCGAAATGAGACTTCTTCGAAAGGAAATTACAGGGGCTACAATTTTTTCACTACTTTTTTTCTTTCTTCAATTTTTCAGAAAAATGAGTAAAACTGAGTTATCACGATAGTTTAATGTGACGCTCAACGCCTTTGAAAGTTCGGAACAACGCGTACAGCGAAAAACAGTTTTACTACGTTGATAATCCTCGTTTTTTTCAGAATTTTTCGCTCACTATTCCACCACGAGGGAGCCAGAACGTTGAAATTTGTTCAAAAACCTTTTAGTCCAGAAATTGTGCGGTTTTCAAAATGAAAAAATTTGAATCAATGATTTTATTCCTGGAAATTGTTGGTGAGGGTCCCTTTGTTAATGAACGTATAACCCATACCGCCCCTTCCGACCGGAACCTCCGTTTATTGAGGGGAAAAAGTAAAAGACAAATCATTTTTTCGATTTTTCGCAAAGGTAACGCATTATTTTAGAAAATGTCATCAGACATAAAATTATCTACATTAAATATCCTATAAAGAAGATTCTTAGAAAGTTTTCGATTAAGCTCACTGTTCAAGAGTTATGAAGCGTTGATGTTTTGTACATAATATTTCAATAATGTGTACGCTGCGTGCGCGCTAAACGTGTTTCTGTAAGATAGTGTATGTATATTTGTACACCAAACTGCTTCGGAATCACGGCTCCTGTATGGCTTATTACATCGCTACTCACAATTGAACAGCCTTTTCCAACTCAAGGATTGTTCCCCAGCCTTTCGAAAGTGTAACATCTATGAGATCAACTATAATGTGTTTTTCGCATTACATTAGAATAGATTTTTATTAAAATTTCAAAATTTTAAGATCTGCACATACTGTACACTACTCCTGATCCCTTTCATTTTTTTACTACCTACTCTAAGTGAACAGTTTAGACGTACTTTTTATTGTGGACCGGGATTCCCAATGCTTTGTATTACGGTCAGAAATGACATTAAGAGGACATATTTAACCAAAAGATTTATGGGGAAAGACGACAGCTTACTTAAATATTTCGACGTGGAACATGATGTCTATGGGGTACCATTTTTTTTAATACCGACATCCGATAATAATTCTATAGAGACCTACTCCTAGGTTGAGAGATATATGGGTATTGCTTGTTATCTAATTAATAAGTGTTGAAGGTGCATCTCTGTATGAAGTACAAATGTACATTGAATGAAGCTATTCGTGATATCTTCAAAGAAGGGGCGGAAGAAGAATGGAAAGTCGTTTGTACCTTTAGGAGCTACCTGTGTTGAAATTTATCACAGAAGTGCGCACACATGAGATAATACCTAATTCGAGAAGTATGTTACCTACATCAACAAAAATCAGTTCTCCCGCAGCGAGAAGAGGAAGATTCAATTTAGATTTGGTAAGTCATGAGTCATGACATAACATATATGAGTGTGAAAACTTTTGAGCCTGTTTGACGATTCAAAAATTTGCGTATGAAGTTAGACTTAGACTATTATGAGTAGAGACACAAACGTCGCATATTATAATACAACTTTGCGCGAGCGCTTTCGGTCGATGCAAAATTATTGTATACGACATTTGTAACGTGTCTCTATTCACAATTAAAACGAGTCGTAACTTTGAAAACCGTCTTCATGATGTCAGATTTAAACATTTTTGAACAATGAGAAGTTTCGAAGACTTACATAGGCTGCTGCACAATTCTTGTAATATCTGCGAAAGAAGAAGAATTCAGGGTTTATTGAAAATACTGAAACGCACTCCGGGTGAGTAGAAGGAATTTTTCACGGGATTTTGATTTAGCGTGACGTAGTATTTCCACCAGTGAGGGAGTTTCGTTAGAAAGAACACGAGATGTAATCGTAAAATAATTTATTATTGTGACCGGTTTCCATGAAATGAAATTCGTGAGGGAGGCGGTGTTAATTGTTGAATTTTTGAGTGATGGCGAATCTGTTGGTGAGAAGCATTCATTAAAAAAAATCAGACTGATCTGTTCAGCTTGTCGCTGGTAAACTGGATAAAGTGGTTCAATTTTATCTAAAAAATATTTATAAGAAATGTACAGGGCAAAATCGCGTTTCAATATTCCCCAAAACTGAAGTCAGGGACGGGTTAGCCAATGGGTAATAGCTTATCTGTGAGTCGGAAGCATTCATTTAAAGGAAAGATCAGCCCAATCTGTTCAGTGCAAATGTCTGGCAAATTTTATTAAGTTTTACTGATTTTTTTTTTAATATATAGATATGGGAAAAGTTCAATTGAGGAAAATTCAAGAACGCCTTAAGTGAAGCGGCTGCTGATCCTTGATGGTTCAGCTGGTGTGCTAAACGAACAAATTAAAGAAACTAAAGCAAATTGGTTGAGTAGAACGGCCAGACAGACTGTCATACAGTTATTTTTGAAAGTTTTTCCATACATGAGATTTAACATAACAAATACAACGGGAGGAAAAAAAAGGATAGAAGGTACCAATGTTCAAGTTCATGCCTCTCTCACTGCTGGATGAGTCACCGTACGTATACTACACCTACTGAATAGCTCCGCTATTCGCGTTTAATCAACCAAATGTATGAAAAATTCCCCATAAGAAATACATGGGGAGAAAACGCAAATGGAGTGATCTACATTAAATTTCCTGTAGAAAAGATTCCGATAAAATTTTCGATTAAGCTCTCTGTTCACGAATTATGAAGCGTCGATGTTTCACATATTTTAATAATACGCTCCACATACGAAATATAGGTAGGAACCCGTGCGCAATTTGAAGACGAATACACGGCAAATTCGTGGACACAGCGAGGGTTACTAGGTAGTTTTTTTTTCTCTCGATAGGTGATGTTACCTGATATGTTAAAGAATGCGGTCCCGATATGCGCCCGGCACCGCCGACACATCCTCTGATAAAGAAGAGGTTGAAGATTTGTGAATAGCTGGTGCTTGAATATTTTTGGTAGAAGATATTTAAATAGCTCGTACTTGAACATCGGGGTCAAATGGGGTCAGTAAGGGTAGATCTGCGGATCGACAGGGCCACCCATGCCCGACACCCCTGCTGTACTCAAGTCCCTTCCACAGCCTACACGCGGCGACCCTGTTAAGCCAAGCGACATAGTCGGGCGGCGACTGATGTGGAGGGACATAGGAGAAGGAAAACTCCGGGAGTGAAACCATATTAGGAGAAGGAAAACTCCGATTAACATACCCGGCAAAAGTCGTCATTAAGAAAGGTTCCTACTTTCCCTCGCTTGCAAGTGCGGGTACCTATGAGACGGAAGAGTTGAGGTATAGTAATGGAGAAGGTAGGTCAAACCACTGCCTTGTGGTGGGAAAGCTAAACCCAAAGGCTAAGGGAAGGAAAACCCCTACAGAAAACCAAACCTGCTGCCTTGCAGTGAGGGGAAGACACCTCAAAGGCTAAGGGAGTAAACCCTAACAGAAAATCCTGCGAAAGGCAACGGAAGACCACCGCAGTACAATTCCGTTTAAACCAAAATGGTATCATACAGCCAGACAGATCAGCAACGTACCTGTTCGGATCAGGTAAACGGGCTGACGGCTGTTGGAAGCGCTGCAGCACGTCGGTCCGGGTATGTCGCTACCAAATCAAGTAAAGCGTTGTCAACAAAAGGAGGAGGAAAGTTAAGGATATTTGATAGAATCGTCCGAGTCGCCACATGGAATGTGAGAAGCCTATATAAGGCTGGAAAACTGGCAAACGTTATCCAAGAAATGGAGAGATTAGAAATCGGAATTCTCGGAATTAGCGAAATCCGCTGGCCAGACTCCGGTATTATGCATACGGATAATGGCAGATTATTCTACTCAGGAACAACCGATGCCCACCGCAGATATGGTGTAGCCGTGTTGGTGAAAAAAGAAATTGCCGAGGCCGTTATGGACTTCATCCCAATAAGTGACCGTGTTATGATCCTGAAAATTCAGACAGATCGAAAATTTTTGAACATCATCCAAGTTTATGCACCAACACTTGATAAAACGGAAGAAGAGATAGAGGAATTCTACGCAAGGCTGGAGGAAGCGATCAAGCTGACAAAACGAAATGAGATCACCATAGTTATGGGGGATTTCAACGCGAAAATAGGACAGGGATGTGATGGAGATCAGGTAGGTCTCTATGGTCTAGGTGCTAGGAACGAGAGAGGCGATAGACTCCTGCAGTTTTGTAGATAAAACTCATTATGCATCACAAATACGTTCTTTAAACTACCCGCACGCCGACTGTATACCTGGAAATCGCCAGCTGATCAAAAAGATCACATAATACGAAACCAAATTGATTTTGTGTTAATTGGACAAAAATTTAAGAAATTTATCAAAGCTGCTAAGACGTACCCGGGAGCAGACGTGGACTCCGATCATAATCCAGTAGTGATAGATCTGAGGACTAAACGCTTTATCAAAACAAAGAAGAGAGATCAGAAACAAAGGCCTGATATCAGGCAGTTAACATCACGAGCAGTCAGAGGTACAGTCAGCAAAGAATTGGAGACAGAGTTTCAAAGATTAGCATCCAGGATACAGTCAAGGGTTACAGAAGATGTATGGATTAATGTGAAGTCCGTAATAACAGAGACTCAGACAAGAAGGTTGAGGGAGTCTAGAGTCAAAAATAAGAAATGGATGAATGACGAAACATTGGATCTGATGGAGGAAAGGAGAAAGGTGAAAAATGACCCGGTGAAGTACAAAGAAATGAACAGGAAAGTGCAGAGATCCTGCCGCAAGGCCAAAGAAGCGTGGTGGGAAGAAAAATGCGCCGAAATCGAGGACCTTCAAGAAAAACACAACTCCTTTAATCTACACAAAAAAGTCAAAGAGGTAACTGGTAAAAGGCGGAAGTGTCACACAAACACTCTGCGAGATACAAATAATGAAATAATTCTAGGAATTGAAAAGAAGATAGAAAGATGGCAGGAATATGTCAGGGAACTATTTCACGATCGCAGAACCAAACCAGAAATAGAAAATCTGCCGATAGAAGGAGGGCCAGAAATAACACGTGATGAAGTGACGTACGCTATCAAAAGTCAGAAAAACAATAAAGCTCCAGGCCCGGATGAGGTTTATGCAGAGTCTCTGAAAATCATAGCTGAAAGAGACGGCAAAGGTCTAACTATTCTGGTTGAGATGATCAACGGAATCCACAAGTCCGGAAAAATACCTAAGGACTGGTTGAAGTCAATTTTTGTGACGATACCAAAAAAGGCCAAGGCTGAAAGCTGCGATGATTATCGCACAATAAGTCTTATGTCGCATGTCCTCAAAGTATACCTACGCATCATACACTCCATAATCTATCGGAAATGCGAGCAGAAGATGGGGCACACCCAGTTTGGTTTTCGGAACGGAGTTGGCACAAGAGAAGCTCTACTAGCCATAAATGTTCTCACACAGAGATGCCGAGATGTGAATGTGGATGTACACGCCTGTTTTATCGATTACCGAAAGGCTTTTGACATGGTAAAACATGATAAGATGATTGAAATACTCTCAGCTCTTGGTGTAGACAGACGAGATTTACGCGCTGATGTGGAATTGTATTGGGGCCAAACTGCAGAGGTCAGGGTAGAGAACATAAATAAGACGAGGCGTTCGGCAGGGTTGTTTTGTCTCCCATGCTGTTTAACATATATGCCGAAAAAGTTTTCGACGAAGCCATAACTGACCAATCCGGCGGCATAAAAATTAATGGCAAGCTAATAAATAATATACGTTATGCGGATGATACCGTAATTCTGGCAAGCAGCCAAGCGGAGCTACAACAAATAATGAATGATGTGGTTCAACACAGTGAAGCGCAAGGACTGTCACTAAATTTATCTAAAACAAAGGTGATGGTATTTTCAAAAAAACGAGTTGATTCCGAGATAGTGATTAATGGTCAAATTGTAGAGCAGGTATCCAACTTCAGATACTTAGGCACCAACCTTAACGAAAGCGGAGACACAAAGAAAGAAATAAAAGGACGAATTGAGCAGGCAAGGGGAGCATTCCTTGGCATGAAGAACATGTTCACTGCACGGGATCTGAGTATAAATTTACGAATGAGGATGCTCCGGTGTTACTTCTTCTCGACTCTTATGTATGGCTGTGAAAGTTGGACCATGAATGGGGGCATGGAGAAAAAGATACAAGCGTTAGAAATGTACTTTTACCGCAGAATACTGAAGATTCGTTGGGTACAGAAAATAACAAACGTCGAAGTGCTTAACCGAATGCAGAAGGAAACTGAATTGCTGAGCACTATCAAAAGAAATAAATTGCAGTACTTGGGCCACATGTTGAGAGGTGAAAAATACGAAGTATTGTGCTTGATTTTGGAAGGCAAGATTAATGGAAAAAGATCGATTGGCAGGCGGCAGAATTCTTGGATGAAAGACCTACGTCGCTGGTTGGTCTGCACATCGTTGGATTTATTCAGAAAGGCGACATCGAAAGTGCAGATAGCCATTTGGTTGGCCAATCTCCGATAGGAGATGGGGGAGCGAAGAAGAAAGACTTGGAACATCTTTTTTTTTGTGTGATTATACATGTAATTGAAAAAAAAAAGATTTCTACAACGCCATCATCTTACGAAACACTTGTATAAATTTCCTAACTACGAGTAATAGATAGTGTGAAACAGGGACTAAATACGTGGACCTAATACTTACACTAACAGTAAATAGCCTACTTTGAGGAAATTTTACAAGGAACCTTTCTTGTGTAGAAAGTTTTTCTCTAGACCTAACAGAAGTCGAGATATTAACGAAAAATTGATTTTAGGAGACAAGAACGGGCCACAGCTCCGCGAGCCATGCAGTGAGAGATCTCGCGACTTTTGGTGTTATTTCAGATATACCAAATCTGAGACATTTTCGTCAAATCTTGAACTTGCACCTAAAATGCCTAGACAGATAAGTTTATCGACTGTACTAGTGCGGAAAGAGAAGAAGAGGAAGGGAAGAATATTTTTCTACATATTTTTCACGCAAAAACTCGTCCAACTGACTTCATTTCCTTTCGAATCTACTCCTTTGACTATATACCTCTTATGGACTGAGCTTCGTCCACATACTGCAATGTTAAACGAGTGTATAGAAACATGTATAGCCTGCAGAGGACTCCAAGTTGGCAGCGCGGGTGAGTGCGCGGAGGAGTAACAGCTTCTCTTCCCTCCGCAATCAACCGCGTCGTCTATACGTTCAGGCTTCCGCATTTTATTTTCATATCATTCCACGGGTAAACGTCGTCTTAGACAACACTTTCGGGCGAAAGTGATGTAAAGTTTATTCCTCTATTAATTTGTCCTCCTGTGAAGCGAATCAGTTTGTTCTAAAAAAGACTACAAGCTACGAGTATTAGAAACAACGATAATACTATTACTATCACCGTGCGGGAAAAGCCATTTTGTTATTGCATTACATTAATATTCGTGAGCCGTTTGCATTTCTTAATATGTATGTTGGTTATGAAAACGTTACATTACCATTCCTTCAACCGCCTCATGCCCCATCTTATTTCGATCCTTTCTTCCCCTCAGGCCTCTTCTGAGGAAGTTAAGTTTGTAGACTGGAGCTCGTCATGATGGCGAGTTTTTTTTAATAAATTCCAGGCCCGGCATCCTAAGCTGGGATCTCGTCTCTCATGTAAAATAAATTATGTCGATCTCGCCTACCAAGTGTAAGTACAAGATCTTTACGAACACATCCGAACACACACTAAGAGAATGAATGAGGCTATACAAATAATTCCGATTATTTTACTGATTTAGTAAATAAAAAGCACACTTGTATAACAAAATAATCTCCAGAAAAATACGAGGAACGCGAAATGAGAGGAAATACTTCTTCGTATTCTTTCCTTTTCTTCACCTATTGATTCTTGTTAACTAACGGCATATGCAACAAACACGTGCCTTTAGTCTTTCGATGTCGAGAGTACAAAATAATTCATAATTGGTAAGAGGAGAGTACGCGAGAGAAAGAGACAATCTTGACTTTATCAAAAGTTAAATTTTAAGAAGCAAGTCTGCCGACGTGATGACGGGGATGAAAGGAAGAAGTAGGGAAAATCCGAGTTCCTCGACTCCGCCTTAAATTTTCCCGCTTTTGTTAAAGTCGAGTGTCGTAAAAGATCTTCCTCTTCGTCTGCAAGGTGGAAATATTACCGTACGCGGAAACGATTGTTATAGTTTGTAGAAATTAAGATAAGTAATCTATTATGTCTACTTCTATCCTTTCTTATTTTGAATCTTGTTCTAAAGAAGACTACAAGCTACAAGTATTAGAAATATCGATAAATAAATTTTATTATCACCGGGCGCGGGTAAAGCCGTTTTGTTATGGCATTACATTAATATTCGTAGGCCGTTTGAGTTTTTTTATTATGTATGTTGGTTATGAAGACGTTACATTTGCGTTCCTTCAACCGCTTCATGCCCCATCTTAATTCGATCCTTCCTTCCACTCAGGACATTTCTGAGGAAGTCAAATTTGTAGACTGAAGCTCGTCATGATGGCGAGTTTTTTAAAATAAATTCCAGGCTCCGGCATCCCAATCCCCGGACCTTGACTCTTTTGTAAAATAAATTCCACATCTTGTTCGATTAAAAAATTCACTCAAATTTTACCCCCAACCAAAAAAAAAACTCAATTTTGCTTTAAAATACCATCAAAATTACAGAAAACTACGAAATATTCCATAAAATTTTGTTCAAACCCCACCCTTCCCTCTAGAATTTCCTGGTTACTCCACTGGTGTGACTTCCAAAAGTCGTAGATCGTCCCACTTACACCTACTCGTGGGATAGACATAATATATTCTTCTCCTAGCAGTTTTTCTGAAATAACCATTTGTGAAATTATATAGAATTATAAAAACATTCTTCATACTAGTTACATAGTCTACACGTAAGAGAATCTCTTGATCATTACTGCTATAAATTTAATATACATGAATTATGATATGTACATGACTTATGATCGGAGATATCGAATCCCTTCGAATCATAATACATTAACACAATGCTCATTATTATCGCCCTTAACATAAATTGGTAACTGGAAAAGAAAATATTACATCACTGGTGGTGAAATAACTAGAGTACATTAGAATGTCCGCACCTATAGTAAGGATTGATCATGTGAAGAGCAAATAATCGGCGCTTAAACGAGCCTCCTTCACCACGTTCACTTTCTTCGTCACAGGATCTAAATGGTACAAATAGATTCGATTGTAATATTTTAGATCATCTTCATATTCATCTTCATATTCATCTTCATCTTCATCTTCATCTTCATCTTCATCTTCATCTTCATTGAGAATGGGTACTTGACATCGATGTAAAACACTTAAAGTCGGGCACTTCTGGAAGAAACGTTTGTAACAATGATCGGGGAACCTCCACACAGGGAACTATAAGAAAACACAAGTACCAACTGTTATTAAATGATAATGAGTCTAAATAGCGATGTTCATAAGAGGATAAATTTTTCTTTACAGATGGGAAGGACGTTACTATGGACAAAAATCTCAGCTTCTTCAATTGTTGGCATATTTCCAACCATATTCGTAACGAAGGATAAAATTTCGTGCCTCCTTTGAACACAAGTTTTTCCAAATTTGGAAGATTTGAAAAAGCCGTTACAAACTCTTTGCTTCCTAATAACTACAAGATGCGAGATATAGAAGAAGAACATTATCAATACAAGGACGTCTTTGATACATGCAAATATTTTCAAGAAAATACAACGAAGATTAACCTACATCTTGTGGAATACAAAACTGTAACGATAAAATGGATAACTTCGCGAACTTTAATTCCTTGAAGAATTCCCTCGACTCTACTCTGTAGCAGTGTGATAATTCCAAATGTTTAAGATCTGCAAGCGTAAATCAAATCTAGGCTATATTCAAGAGTACTTATGCTTTTAATCTGAACTAACATCTTTTCTATGAGAGATATTCCTTGGAGATTATATTCTTACGAGAGACGAGAGGGTCACCAAGGGAAATAGGGGATGAATCCCTCAATCCTATTGATAACACTCGACTCGCTTAGTCTAGCTGCAAAACGACTTCGGTACTCAAATAAATTCCTAGGAATTTTCCCTTCCGAGAAAGAATGTAGAAGTATGTGGGTGTCTTTTTTCTCTTCCCAATGAATTATATTGATCCGCTAAGGTGACCCCTCTTTGTCTTCTTCCTCTCAAACCACTGAGGACGTAACGTAGAAGCAGCGTTGTAGAACTGGGAGTATGTAGGATCCACCGGGCAAAAAGACAGGATAACGTACCCCCTGGCGCTCTTTTGGGAAGCGTAACGATGAGTCTGTTCCCGCGTTTCCTTGTGAGGTCGACGCGCGAGCGCATTCCACCTTCTATACTCGGTAAGAGGGAAAGAAAATGGATATTGTTTTCGAGAGGAAGGAAATGTCGTTTCCAACATAGTTATGACTTTTTGGATTTAAAAAAGTTACTCCCGAAGAGAGGAGGACTCGCTTGAGTGCACAAGGAAACGCGGTAACAGATTCGAAAATATTTTTCTCAGTGTACTTGTTATAGAAGAAGTGACCCGTTGGCAGGCCTGCGAAACAGGTTAGGTTAGTTTGTAAACTGAAAATAACCGTTGACGAAAAACAAAAAATTTATTCTCGGTCCTTCAAGTTGAATTATCAATAATATGCAGCTAGGATTCTTTGCATCCAGAATCATGAACCATTTTTTAATTTTTCTTAAATTTATGTTGTCTTACTTTTTAAATCCTTTATGGAGTATCCAGTTCGTTGGCCATTAGGTTCTACACCAGTAAAACCGTAGTCAGTTAAACCAACGTTCTCTAGGCCTATCACCCCGAGCGACCACAACTTCAAACTCGTCAACTGGCGCTGTTTAAAGGACAGAAAAAGCAAATTTGTAGGATTATAATGTAATCGTGCATCCATTAGTCGAATATTGAATTGCTAAATAGGTTCCTAATTGAGCGATGTTACATTTCCTAATGTTGTCGTGCAGAAACATTTGGACGACATAAACCAGCGATGCGTTAGTTAAGATACACACGAAGTTAAGCCCTTGGTGCTCTGTGTAACAACCTTAGTCTCACCCTATGCGCTGAGGTTGGAGTCTCTCCTCTACAATTACGCTCATCGCTTATTACAAACTTATGTCTATGGTCAAAAGAGGCGAGGCTTTTTCTATCAATGCTGAGATTTCGCACTCCCGTATGAAAAACTTGGCCTCTATATATTCTGCTGAATTATCGGTCATCTATTCCTGGCTTACTCTCTCCTCTTCCAGTAAATTTCTCCCCCTTTTCTCCTCACTTCCCTCTCTTCAATCCATCTAAAACGCCTAATAAATCAACCCGATCGTTCAGCGCATTTTCATCCTCTACAATCTACACGCTCATCTTCTCTATCTTCCATTGCCTTCCTCTGGGTTCTTAGTCACATCGGCCATCCGGAACACGACGCAGCGGACCTTGCAGCCTGCTCTCTCCCTCTCTCTCTCTCTCTCTCTCACACAATCACTACCGTCACTCCTTCTCCGGCCTATGAGTTCGATCCCATCATCGTTTTCTAATCATCGCATCATGGCACAAGTTTTGGTGATCTCAATCCCACAAGGAGCTTCTTTCGATTTCAAAACACCCGATCCTCTGGTCCTCTCCAATTTATTTCTCACACACCGAGAAAATAGTTCTGACTCGAAGAAGAATTGGGTGCATAGAATGGGAGGTTAAAACTCATAGACATGTAACTATAAAGGAAAAAATAGTCTCGATATCAGCTTATATAATGTCGAATCACAATAAAATAGGTAAGGACATTTTCTGTCTTTTATTCAATTCAATAATTATTTTTTCTTTTAATTTTCGACCTCCTTTATGATCCTCTTAAATTAAATTTGTTGTATTTTTTTTGTTTTTCGTTCTCCGCTTTCATCGTACTCGGGTCTTATAATTCCTTACCTACTTTGTTTTTATCGTGTTTGTGATTCGACGTTATAAGCTGTGATTTCGAGACAATTTTTTCCTTTATAGTTACGTGTCTATGTGCTCTAACCTCAAATTCTATCAATATGACTCGTACCCACGAGGACACAATTGAAAAAAAAAAGAATTGGGAGCAACCGCGTAAAACTCCTTTCTTCTTCGAGGGCTTTTCATCCCTCCCACGCCAGTACGTATTGCCATGCTGAAGAAATGTTCGTTTCCCATTTCTGCTCCTGTCCACGCCTTCCTCCCTCTCGAGCCTCTTTTTCCCTACCCATTTAACACAGAATCTATTACTACATTCGAACTCTAGAATTTCTCTGGTTCACAACCTATTAGATATCTATTGATCCCAAGCTTCTTTCCAAGCTGATAACCCTTTGTGGACTAGAAATACGTTCTCTTATATTATAGCACGTTATGAATGAATGAAGATGATTAAAAAATTACAATTCATCGCAATAATTCAGCTTTCGGCTAAGCAACCATTATCAAGGACTAAATATTGAGTGGCAATTTTCTAGTTTTTCAATTCTTATTTTTTTTTTTCATTCAAGTCCTTGTCCACTTAAATATCACTTAGTTGACAGTTTTTATCAGATTTGCCTCGAAACCATTGATTTATAAAAGCAATTGGCACGTTAAGTTCATCTTGTGGCATTGCTCTGGTTCATACAAATTTGAATAATTCACAGAAAGATAAAGATCACGTTCAATTTTCAACGAATCAATATATTTTTCATGCACGTGAATTTTAGATCATGCAATTTCATCTTCTACAGTCAGCTAAAAAACTAAAAATGAACCTAGATATCTCAGATACCTATATAATTACACTAACCTGGTACAGAAATATATCCTGTAATACATCATTCCCGACGTCAATACGATCAATCGTCAATTCACATAAACCACGAAACGTTTTAACGAACGCATTGATCATTCCATAACGATCTAAACTAAAAGATTCTATTGACGGATGAGATAGATGAAGATACTTCAAAGTCTTGTTGGTGATTGTGTTAGCATTCTCACCAGAATGTGGAGCTTTGAGGAGGAAATTCAGATACAATGTCTTCAATTTCGAATTCTTAATTTTGTCAAAAATACGTTCATCCTCCAAAAAAATTTCATTCGATATTTCAATTTTCAGTGATTCTAATTGAGTATATGAATCCAATAAGCAGTTCATGAGACGCTTTAAAAATAAACGGTCGGAGTCTTTCCGACTTTCTAGTACTACGGGTAGTTTAAATTCAATAAATCGTAGATAATTATGTCGAGAAAGAAAATCGAAGATCGCTTCTTGCGGTCGAGCGTTCAACCTTATGGAAGTTAATCTAAAAAGGAGGAAAAAACACTGATTAGTTCCACAGAAAGGAGACCCTCATTTTCAAAAATCATTCTGAAGCCAAGTTATGTGTAGATGTTCATAAATTTCCCTCTCTCAAAGGCAGTGGCGTAGATATGTTTTGTCAAAAGACGGATGGGTATTTCATCGGAGAGCATAAGCGCAATTTTCCTTCCTCAACAGTTTCTTCCCGCAGTTTCGAAAAGGTATTCTTCTTATCTACGTCGTGACATTGTGAAAATGAAAGTACGAGTATGTTGAAAAAATGATACATGAGAATGGCTAATGAGTGCTAATTTCTTAGTTCTATGAATAACAATTCTTCATGCCTCTGTTCAAATTACGAACTATATTTTTTCAATAAAAGCGGAGAAAGTATTTTCATTTTTGCATTTGAGCATAAAAGTAACTGCGTTTTTTCAAGGAAGAAATAGATTTCACAGTAAGAGTATACTTACCTAGGGAAATTGTATAACATGGTATTAGAATCAAGTTTAATCTCAGAAGTATCTAAATTGATGGACCTCATCATGTTCCTCGATTCAGCCAATTTCTTTAGTATGCTCGCAAAGTTTGATTTTTCGTCAATTTGAAGCTCGTCGCCGCGAATTGGGGAAATGAATGAGAAGTCATCTATGTTAGGGTAAACTTTGAAGATTACCCGCAGAAAATGAGCCGTCATCCATCTCTCGTCTATATTTCCTAGTGTTAATTGAAGGTTGAAACAGTGTAGATTTTGTCTTCGTATGTTCATTATATTTTGGAGGTTGGGAGCGGATATAATACGCCGATATCTTTCCCCATGACGGAACAAAGGATTTTCAATAGCGAAATATCGCATTTTGTCGCAATTTATGATGACTTGTTCAACAGTTTCTTCCGATAACATGCAATGCGAAAATGACAATGACTCGATTTTCCACCCATTATTCTTCCAAAATCCAAACGAATGATCCGTATTGGTGCTGAAGTCGAAGTGGATGAATTGGAGATTTAAAACATCTTTTCTGCTGCTCTCCAACGTTTGCAAAACAGAATCTAAGCCGTACACTCCGTAGCATAAGAATTTCTCTTTGGTGGATATCTGTCTAATATTGTTCAGGTCGTACCATCGCCGACTGACCAGTCGAGTATTTTTACGATCTTCGAGTGGTAGGTTCACGATTATCTTGATTAGGATCTGGAATCATGATTTTAACGTTTATTTTCATACCCATACTCACCATTCAAAAATATAAAGTGTTGGCCTATTGATCGCATTTCCAGAATACTCATACTTATCTAAGCTCATTTAAGAAATCTGGAAATTATATAGAATTTAGGAATTTTTCGTTTTGAGAGGTACCGTAATGGAAAACCAGAATTACGTCTGTCTTCTGCATACTTATAAGCGAGAAAGGGCATAAAGACGTGCTCTGATGTAACATCTCCACTAAAGTTTGAAAAAAGGCTCGAGAAATTAACAACGCGCCCGTCAAGATTTATCCAGCCCTTCATCTGGTGAGGTTTAAGACTCCTCAAAATGGAAGTTCAATATCACTTGTTTTCATGGACTCTTACACATGAACTCTATACCCCGGATTTGGAAACTACATGTAAATAAATGTGGGAAGAAACTTCGCTCAGGTGGTGCGATTCGATCCGCGAAAATTTTAAATTCACCATTATTTAATGACAGACTGGAATTTTGTAAATGCACCACAAGTTCTTCTACGTTCGACAGAGCTTTAATTATTGGTCAACTGGATATTTTCTATAAAAGTTGTCTCATTACCCTGCTCTGAAGGCTTCAAATGTGTCAGAAAGATTATAAAGAGAAGAAGTTCTCTAATACTCTAGTATAATCCAGGAACAAAAACCAGATGGAGAAACTGAATTTTTTAATTGTTTTCAATTGTAATTACTAATTAGTGCAGACCATGGACTAGCTTTAACGGTCGATGAACATCAATTAATTATTATTAATAGAGAACCTATACGGATATTTTGCTGGGTTGAGAATATTTTTGAACTTTGAAACTCTGTAGAAACGGAAAAATTTCAAGCTATATAAACTTATAATCCAACCACAACTAGAATCTTTGGTTGGGGTGGACCCTTCGGCTAAACTTGAGCTAGGGCCTGGGAAACAGGTTGAGTATGTTAAGACTAATTTCGAGCTGTGGGGTTACATCCTTACAGACGCGTCCGCGTCCAACCCTCGTGACGTTATTATTAGCCCTGATCTAAGGAACTTTTACGATGACTTGCGTAAATGGGTTAAACTAATGATTGTATGATGAAAAAAAAAAAAAAAAAAAAAAGGAAATTACTTCTACCGGAAGACAATCAATGCCATCTTTAAACGAATCCTCAGATGAGTTCATCTGAAAAACAAATGTGGATTAAAAATTTTAGTCAATATACACAAAAATTGATCTATCCAATAGTTATAATGAATGAAAATGAGAATTACTTGTTCAGTTGATTGATGAACGCCATCCATAAACGAATCCTCAAGAGTAAGCCCGTCTATTTTTCGTTTTTTCAAATCAGGTGACTCCATTTTATCTACATATAATACTTTTTCAAGACGGTATTTTCTGCTCATTAAATAAGTGACTTTGAGGGAAAATGTCTTCGAATGATGAACTTCGTCACTTCTGAAAGTAAGTTGATTCATTAAAATGTGTACCGTATAAATGCGGCAAGAATGATATAAACATTATGAAAATATAATATAAAAGAGTTAGCCATTGATTAAGATGCTCTAACCGAGTGAGGGGCCATATGAAGTTTTCGAAATCACTGATAGGGTCATTTTTATTGAACAGTTACTTTTGGACTCAGAATAATTACAATTTAATTTTTCGCAATTTTGATTCCAATTAGAAGTTGCAGTTAAGACTCGTAACTGCAGTGGCAAACATGTCACCCCGAGGGAGTTACCGCTAGCATTTCTCGAGCATCCACTATCCTTGGTAGTCTTCATACCAATGCTTAGACAAAACATGACTCGCATTGCTATAAACTCTTATGATATCACCAAATATGTCATTAGTCAAGTCTCACTAATGGACATGTGAGGTATCAACCAATGAAGACCTACTCATACTGCAAAAAGGTTTTCATAAACTCCTATCAAATTAACGATGAAAAAAAAAAATCAAAAAATATATTCTGTGTCATGAGTTAAGGTGAACATAACAATACACAAAGATATTCGTAGTAATCGTCGTCCTTATTTGGGTTACCCACTCACACTGTGAAATCGTTTTTCATCTATACTACATACATTAAGAGCATAACGAATTCCGAAAATACACATGCGTTCATATACTTTTGAATGGCAACACACACAAACACGCAACCAATCACTTATCTGTCAACCCCTCAATCCTTCCCCGCGCTCCAACCTCTCCAAACGCATTTACGAATAAATATATCGCACACGAGCCTCGTTCACTCGTTGGTCTAACCTCAAATCTCTTTCAAAGAAGCTAGTCTAAATTGAAAATGATATTCCCCATCTCCTAAGACACCTGAAATCAACTATCAACTACTATCAATTATGTATACACAAATAAATGACGTACAAATCAATAATAAATTAATCTCGCAGCACAATTGATGAAGAGTAAAAAATTGTACTCAATCATGGATGTATGGATTTTTAAACTCAATGTTTTCACTATCGACGATGACTAATAGAAAATAAAAAAGAGTGGAAGAGGTTTGTGCCCTGATCTTCCGTACAAAGTTCAATTAACTTATGTTCCCGAATAGAAGATCAGCCAAACTTTGTACTTAATAAATTGGCGCTCACCGGATTACAAAATATGAAGATATGTTAGAATGAGTAAAAGAACGATTGAAAAGTAGACGACGTATGAATCCATTCATCAAAAAAGTGGAGTGACGTCACATACTGAATTCGACGTTTTTGTAATCCCGAGACTTCTCTTGCGTCGCACGGTACCTTTGGATTGTGACGTGACGTTCCTTATCCTGCAAAATGGACCATACTTTGGACTATGCTTCCAGAACGCAGCAACTAGCTTTCGGCTTTGATGTTACAAAAATCGCAACTTGAAAAATATAGCCTTGGCTTTTAGAGTATGAGACAATATTCTTCTCTTTATGGTGTATCCTATGTGGCTCTCCGTGTTCTTCTCAGTTCCTCTACTTGTGCATTTGTGAGTGACCAAGTCTGCGCCCCTTAAGTTGACACGGGTAACACGCACGCTTCCAATAGTTTTGCTTTCTCCTTAACCTCCATATCCCCTTTGAAGAGCCCTCTCAATGCCCAATATCTCTCCCATGCCTTTTCTTTCCTAACCACCAATTCCTTCTCCATACCCCCATTGATAGTTACCATATGCCCCAAATATGTGTATTCCTCCACTTTTTCTATGTTTCTCCCTCCCAGATTGAGTTGCGTGCTTGTGTTGTTGCTCATATACTTTGTTTCAATCTTGTTAGCCTCTAGTCCCTTCTCCGCACTTTTCTCAAACAGTTCCTCCCCCATTGTCTGTAGTTCTGTTATGGATCTAGCTATGAGTATGAGATCGTCGGCAAATCTTAGGTTGTTTATACGCTTGCCGTTCACTTTTATTCCAAAGTTTTCCCATTCCAATCCTCTAAATAAGATACTTTCTAACGCGCATGTGAAGAGGTTTGGCTATAGTGGATCCCCTGTTTTACCCCCCTTTTAAGTCTAAATTTGGGATCCTCTTTCTCTATTTTTAAATAAGATATATGTTACGAATTAATTTGATTGCTTTGCTGGGGCATCCTTGGCTGGCCATAGCTTCCCATAAACTATCATGTTCTACTGAATCAAAGGCTTTCTTGAAATCGACAAAGAGAAGGTGTATTTCGATTTGGTACTCCCGTGATTTCTCTATCATCTGACTTACTGCGAGTTTGTGGTCGATTGTTGAGTACCCCTTCCTAAATCCAGCTTGGGAGGGACTTTGGTTGGAGTCGAGTATGTTGTAAAGTCTGTTTTTCATAATTTTCATAAATATTTTATTGAGAGTATCCGAGAGGCTAAGGGGCCTATAGTTTTGTATCTCCGCCCTGCATCCCTTTTTATATAAGATCATCATCTCCGTGAGATACCATTCTTTTGGAATCTTCTCCGAACTGATTATTCTGTTATAAATTTCGGTGAGAGGTTTTTTTAGAGCTTTGGAGAGTTTCCTTACCGTGTTACTATCTATCCTGCCGGGTTCCTGGGGCCTTATTTGCTTTTAATTTCTGCATAGCAAACTCAACTTCTCTCTCCATGTTGGGGGGAAACGGTAACTCGTCTGCTTCCAAGCTATCTAGTCTTTGCATAATTTCCGCCCCTCTGATTCCTGAGTTCTTAGTGGTATCGTAAAGTTTGCTGCAGAATTCTGTAGCGATTTTCATTACATTGTTTTTTCCCCAGCACATTTTTCCGCCCTTATCCCGTAGTTTGTTGATTACTTGGACTCCGTTATTCGTTTCTTTCTTCATTTTACATTTTACGTACTGATCCCGAATTTCTCATTATTTCTTTTATTTTTTCTCTTTCAAAGTTCCGTTTGTCCTTCCTAACTTCTGCAATTCACTTAGTTCTACCTTCTCTCTCACTGTTCTTGTTATTTTTCCCCCGAAGATTCTCCCTCCTCTTCATCAGTTCTTTTGTTGTAGTTGTGATTTTATCCTCTGTGGTTTCTCGTTCTTTCTTTTTCCCATATTTGCACCCTGCCTCCGTAATTAATTCCATTAACTGAATTTCCATATCTCTCTTTTCCGTTATTCCCTTCCATTTTTCTATTATGTAATCCTCGGCTTCCCCTACCTTGTAAAGGGGAAATATTTGTTTGAGTCTGGCTTTGTTACATCTGTTATTATACACCTGCCTATCATATAATTGCACCTTACATTTTACTATTTTGTGGTCTGATGGGAACAAAAATTTACACAGGTTAGAACGATTCTTGAATTACGGATCAGCGCTTTCTTTCTTCGCGATTTCTACGTCATGCTCTCTCTCTCGAATTATATTTCGATGTTCCTTTTGGGTAGAGAAAGGTCGTACCGACTTCCAGTATCCCGCGTAAGGTACTGAATACCTTTGAATAGCTCTCTCCGCATTCTAGTACAGTACGTATTAGTTTTATTTTGCACCTATTATGAACAATAGAACAGGACAAGAAAACCACATTTTCACTTGTCCTCGGTCTCTTTTTCCCCTTCAAAGGTAAAGCATTGTATCGATGTTTGCATGTCTTCACGAATCTTGGCGTGTCGGGGGTCTCGTCATGCTACAGGAAATGAGAAAATTGAAAACATTCCCAGAAGAATGCTGCTGGACTATTGTCACTAATCGGTATACTCGGAATGTTCATACCAATTATATTCATCAAATCTATAAAAAAGTATAGAACAAATTGGCACTAGCTTCCACTCAGCTTCATAATGTACCAGAACATTGCTCTACTTCGTTTTACCTGAACGTGACGACTATACGTCTTCACTAAATCTATATTTTGGATACAGGCTGTAGCTCATATACCGAATACGATATTATTGCCACGTCCAGTATTCTTTAAATAGTCATACTGCCAGAAATATTTTACAATGGTCAGAGAATAAGATTTCAACCTACCCATTTGCAAACATTGTACTTACGTTTAAAGACAGTAATTCGAACTATACAGGGTGCACGGTCTACGACAGCGGTGCTCAACCTACGGCCCGCGGGCCAAATCCGGCCCGCGGAAAGGTTTCCACTCGGCCCGCGAGTTTGTAACATGAAATAAAAAAAATAGGGAGAAAAGGGAAAAAAAGGGAAAAATGAAAATGACAAGGAACTTGATGATTAAGAAATGAACAATATTTATAACTTTTTAATAGGTAGAGGATATGAAATTGTGTGCCTTCTTTTCCATATTTTTGATGATTTGATTATTAGATTATTACCTATTGAAAAATAATTAATATTTTACTGTATTTTCTTGGCTCGCGAGAATTTTCAACTCATTCTATGTGGCCCCATGTCCAAAAAGGTTGAGCACTCCTGGTCTACGATCCTATCACTAGCGCAAAAAGAAATTGAATAATCTTTTATTCGACTTGGAAGTACTCTACAAGTGAAATCCGTTTGGAGAGTCTAAAGCAGTTGTGGCGAAACTTTTCTAGACGAGGGCCGGATGCGATGCAACGGGTCGGATTTGGCCCTAGGAGTCCTTTGTCCGGAATCGATCTCGAAATATTGGTAGTAATCGTTGTTCTCAGTTAAAATGTCTACTCGCACCTTGTCCAACTGTTTCATTCGAAATCGCATGAATTAAACATCATAAATTTCGAAAATACGCACTTCTATAGTTCCACGGTCGCTCGAACACCTGAATCGCGATTCACTCCTGGACCTTTTTGATTTCTCGTTATTACTTCGTCACGCCCTCTCAAATTATATCCGAATGTTGAATCAATACGTTTTTGTATGAAATTACAGTCATCCATAATGACGAGGATACTTGAAAGAGTAACACAGAAGAAAAATGCAAAAGACCGCACGATAATTGAAAACACGAGCGCTTTCGGCTAATCAGCCATTCTCGAAGAGTGGAAAGCGACTAACAAGAACAAGCGACATCAAACGAAATCATGACCGAGGCTAGGAGTCATCGAAATGTGAATCATTCCCGTAGACTAATTCAATCAACCCTTCTTCAGGAATGTACCTGTTCAAAACGGTAACGCTACTATTATTCTGATGTCGGAGGATTTCTATTTCCTCAAGGGCCAGACGCTTGAAGTAAGAGTTTTCCCTATGAAGGAGGACTTCGGACTCCTCTTTAAAATTGTGACCACTTTCGATCAAATGATCAGCAAAGGCTGACTCCCCTACTTTCTTTTTCTTCCAAGCTTTTTTATGTTCGTTAACTCTAATTTGGAGCTGACGGCTGGTCATTCCTATATAGACACTAGGGCAATCTCCACAAGCCACCCGATGAACCCCTCCCCTCTCGGCCACTGGGATGGGGTCCTTTAGTCCGACGAAAAGGCTCTCAACCATGTTGACATTATAGAAGGCCGGCCGAAAACCGAAGGGGCGGAGGACACAGCCCAACTCCGATGAAAACTTGCCCAGAAACGGGAGCGGAGGGAGGTCGTAGAGTCAAGGCATTTCCTTGTGAGCCTCCTACGAACCATAAGGTCAAAATCAACCCTGACCTAGTTGACTCTGGCCAGGTGCTTTATAATCATTAATTCTTTCTGGGAAGCGGCTCGACTCAATGGGATATGAGTCAAGCGATGTATTAGGCTATTAAACGTAGCAACTTTGTGGGCAACAGGTACGAACGACGACCCGTGGATAGTAATATCGATCGAGGTATTTTTAACAAGGAACCTGTTTTATGGGGGGCTATTTGAGAAATCTGGCGTACGCCGTGCGCCGTCCAGCGAAAAACTTCGAAAAATTTCGACCCTCGAGCCATATATGATAGAAGGGGGACTTAAAAAAATTTCGACTCTCGAGCCATATATGATAGGAGAGGGACTTAGAGAAAAACGACGACTTCCTTAACGAAGTTAAACGAGGAACGCAGGGAACCTGTTTTATGAGTCGAATGGGATTTGGTATTGAAAATTCAAGGAAGCCTAGACCTAGATAAAGATAGTATAAAGAAGGCCTAGACCTACTATAAGCCTATCATAATATAGTTTGAGAATCTAAATTTTTCTCGTTAAGAGACGAAATTTTTCCAAGTCCCCCTGCTATCATATATAGCTCGAGAGTCGAAATTTATAAGTTCCTCTCCTATCATCTATAGCTCGAGAGTCGAAATTTTTCCAAGTCCCTCTCCTATCATATATGGCTCGAGAGTCGAAATTTTAACAGGGAACCTGTTTTATGGGGGGCTATTTGAGAAATCTAGCGTGCGCCGTCCGCCGTGCGCCGTCCAGCGAAAAACTTGGAAAAATTTCGACTCTCGAGAATATATGATAGGAGGGGGACTTGGAAAAAATTTCGACTCTCGAGCTATAGATGATAGGAGGGGGGACTTGGAAAAAAATCGACTCTCGCGCCATATATGATAGGAGAGGGACTTAGAAAAAATTTCGAATCTGAAGCTATATATGATGAAGAGGGACTTGGAAAACTTTTGACTTTCGAGCTATATATCATAGGGGACATATTTTCCCAAGTCTCCTTCCTATCATAAATAGCTCGAGATTTGAGAAAAACTTGGACTTTCAAACTACATTATACTAGGCTTATTTTACGTCGAGGCCTTCTTTATACTAGCTTTATCTAGGTCTAGGCTTCCTTGAATTTTCAATACCAAATCCTATTTGACTCATAAAACAGGTTCCCTGCGTTCCTCGTTTAACTTCGTTAAGGAAGCCGTCGTTTTTCCAAGTCCCCCTTCTATCATATATAGCTCGAGAGTCGAAATTTTTCCAAGTCCCCCTCCTATCATATATAGCTCGGGAGTGGAAATTTCTCTAAGTCCCTCTCCTATCATATATGGCTTGAGGGTCGAAATTTTTCCAAGTTTTTCGCTGGACGGCGCACGGCGCACGGCAGATTTCTCAAATAGCCCCCCATAAAACAGGCGTTTTCCTGTAAATACCAAATTGAAGGATACCGTCAGTGACGGAAATAGACAAGTTCAAAAAGTTTATAACGGAGCCACCAACTTCCAATGTAATTTTATGGAAGGGTAAAGGGTGTTTAAATAATGAAGAAACTCGCTAAGGAGTTCTGTTTAACCGGTCCCAAAACATCGTCAACGTACCTGTGCCAATAGTGTATATGACTCACAAACACCTGGCCTGAAGAGACTCGCCCTCAAATTTCGACATAAAAACGTCTGAAATAAGAGAGCCCAGAGGAGAACCAATGGGGATCCCCACTTCCTCAGGGAACTTAAATTTACAAAAGTTCGGGAGCCAACAGACCCTCAATAGGTCAAAGAATTCGCCCGTTTCCTCATCCGGGACACCAGATTTTACAAGCAACTCGCCCATCCGCTGCATAGTAGCAGCCTTTGGGATGGTGGGAAATAACCCCACCACGTCGAAGGAACATAAAGTTACACTTTGAGGGAGGGAAACATCCTTTAGGTTATTAGCGAGGGTATATCAAGAAAATTTATTCCCCCCTCACCCTGTCCACCTTACTACGGGGCTATAGAAGTTGTTTCTGCGGTCTTGGGAAATTTGTATTTGAAGAAGAGAGTCAAAGAATATAGAAAAAGATGCATGGAGGGAACATGTGCACTGAATGAAAGAAGACCGATCACCGAAATGGGCCGAAAAGTACACACCGACTGGAAAGAGAGACGGTGATAGGGTTCGGAGAAAACTAGTGGACACGTCATCGGCATCGTCCGAGACCGATGCGACACCGCAGACGGGCCACTAGGTCTACTCGCGTACCGGAAACGACGAGGAAGAGAATTACTATCAATTAAGCTCATTCGACCCTCGAAAAAATTGTTGGTGGCCATCTTCAGATATGAGACTATAACTTCCTCAAGTCACGAAAAAATTATCCAGTAGTTTTCAAAGAGATACACGGACAAGAAAAATCATATAAGCTTACATAAATAGGCCTATAGTAACTTGGGAATTTTTCTAGGCTGAAAGTATGATCTCGGACTATTAAATCTCGAGAACGTTCACTGCTTTCTCACCGTGTCAACCTTGCTATGGATGTAATTTATCTGTTCGAAGCTGAGAACACGTGCTTCAAAATACAACATTGCTCTGTTTCTATATGACACGCGTTTCAAAATATCGCGTTTTGTCTTCATATATAGGTATAAGCTAAGATTATGAAAAGGTATTCAAGTCCTTAAAAAAAAAGTGTACTCACCTTGTGGAAGTTTTTTTCAAGCTAGAACAAGAACACACTTTTTGCTCCGAATAAAAATACGCGATCCTTCATATAAGTGCACTATGGTATGAACTGTCTGGCTTTGAAATCAACTGTGAATCGTCACGAACAAGTAAGAATTCTTGATGTGCAGTGAGGTGCTCGATTAAAAGCCCCCACTCTTTTTCCCCACCCACTTCGAAACTAACACACACTTTACTCGCACACACATACATTGAACCGGAATCCAACTTTCCTACAGGTAACAGAAGGAACGTTTGTAACACAAAATGAGGCCCTTGGAATTGTGCACCGTAATGCGTATTTTTGAATTAATTCACACACTACCGAGTCAACGTGCACTCAAGATGCGTAAACCAAAATTTTTATCGATTGTACTAGTACGAAAAAAGAAGAAGGGGAAGGGAAGGATATTTTTCTATTATTTTTCACATAAAAACTCGTCCAACTGACTTCATTTCCTTTCGAATCTACTCTCCAAATTTTCGTCAACTTATTCAGATTCTTGATCCAAACCGCCTGAAAGCGGACGCAAGATGAAGTTGTATAGAGTTCAAAGATATGAAAGTTAAAAAATTGGAAGTTCACAAGGCTGATAAATCTTAATTAGCCGTGTAAGATCTTGAATAAAATTTCTTAATTAATAAAGAAATGATCACGAAGATTATTCCACCTCCTAAGTATAGACTCAGCATATCTACAGATATGAACGTGGTGCGAAAGTCGGAGTTTGAGCTTTCGTCTTACATTACAGTGGAAGTCTATAAGTTTGATTATTATGTTGATCTCGCCTACCAAGTGTAAGTACAAGATCTTTACGAACACATCCGAACACACACTAAGAGAATGAATGAGGCTACAAATAATTCCGATTATTTTACTGATCTAGTAAATAGAAAGCACACTTGTATAACAAAATAATCTCCAGAAAAATACGAGGAACGCGAAATGAGAGGAAATACGTCTTCGAGTTCTTTCCTTTTCTTCACCTATTGATTCTTGTTACCTAACGGCATATGCAAACAAACACGTGCCTTTAGTCTTTCAATGTCGAGAGCACAAAATAATTCATAATTGGTAAGAGGAGAGTACGCGAGAGAAAGAGACAATCTTGTCTTTCTCATAAGTTAAATATAAAGAAGCAAGTCTGCCGACGTGACGACGGTATGAAAGGAAGAAGTAAGGAAAATTTGAGTTCCTCGACTTCGCCCTAAATTTTCCCGCTTTTGTTAAAGTCGAGTGTCGTAAAAGATCTTCCTCTTCGTCTGCAAGGTGGAAATATTACCGTATGTGGAAACGAATGTTATCGTTTGTATAGAAATTAAGATAAGTAATCTATTACGTCTACTTCTATCCTTTCTTATTTTGAATCTTGTTCTAAAGAAGACTACACGCTACAAATATTAGAAATATCGATAAATAAATTTTATTATCACCGGGCGGGAAAAGCCGTTTTGTTATGGCATTACATTAATATTCGTAGGCCGTTTGAGTTTTTTTATTATGTATGTTGGTATGAAGACCTTACATTAGCGTTCCTTCAACCGCTTCATGCCCCACCTTATTTCGATCCTTCCTTCCACTCAGGACTTTTCTGAGGAAGTTAAATTTGTAGACTGGAGCTCGTCATGATGGCGAGTTTTTTAAAATAAATTCTAGGCTCCGGCATCCTAATCCCCGGACCTTGACTCTTATGTAAAATAAATTCCACATCTTGTTCGATTCAAAAATTCACTCAAATTTTCCCCCCCAAACAAAAAAAAAAAAAAATTCATAATTTTGCTTTAAAATACCATCAAAATTACAGAAAACTACGAGATATTCCATAAAATTTTGTTCAACCCCCCCCCCCCTTCACTCTAGAATTTCCTGGTTACTTCACTGGTGTGACTTCCGAAAGTCGTAGATCGTCCCACATACGCCTACTCGTGGAATAGATATAATATATTCTTCTCCTAGCAGTTTTGCTGAAATAACCATTTGTGAAATTATATAGAATTATAAAAACATTCTTCATACTGGTTACAGAATCTCTTGATCATTACTGCTATAAATTTAATATACATGAATTATGATATGTACATGACTTATGATCGGAGATATCGAATCCCTTCGAATCATAATACAGTAACACAATGTTCATTATTATCGCCCTTAACATAAATTGGTAACTGGAAAAGAAAATATTACATCACTGGTGGTGAAATAACTAGAGTACATTAGAATGTCCGCACCTATAGTAAGGATTGATCATGTCAAGAGCAAATAATCGTCCCTCGCATCTGCCTCCTTCACCACGTTCACTCTCTTCGTCACAGGATCTAAATGGTACGAATAGATTCGATTGTAATATATTAGATCATCTTCATTGTAAATGGGTACTTTACATCGATGTAAAACACTTAAAGTCGGGCACTTCTGGAAGAAACGTTCGTAACAATGATCGGGGAACCTCCACACATGAAACTATAAGAAAACACAAGTACCAACTGTTATTAAATGATAATGAGTCTAAATAGCGATGTTCATAAGAGGATAAATTTTTCTTTACAGATGGGAAGGACGTTTCTATGTACAAAAATCTCAGCTTCTTCAATTGTTGGCATATTTCCAACCACAACGAAGGATGAAATTTCATGCCTCCTTTGAACACAAGTTTTTCCAAATTTGGAAGATTTGAAAAAGTCGTTACAAACTCTTCGGTTCCTAATAACTACAAGATGCAAGATATAGAAGAAGAACATTATCAATAAAAGGACGTCTTTGATACATGCAAATATTTTCAAGAAGATACAACTAAGATTAACTTACTTCTTGTGAAATACGAAAGTGTAACGATAAAATAGATAACTTCGCGAACTTTAATTCCTTGAAGAATTCCCTCGACTCTACTTTGTACCAGCGTGATAATTCCAAATGTTTAAGATCTGCAAGTGTAAATCAAATCTAGTCTATATTCAAGTGTACTTATGCGTTTAATCTGAACTAACATTCCTTTCTATGAGAGATATTCCTTGGAGATTATATTCTTACGAGAGACGAGAGGGTCACCAAGGGAAATAGGGGATGAATCCCTCAATCCTAGTGATAACACTCAACTCGCTTAGTCTAGTTGCAAAACGATTTCGGTACTCAAATAAATTCCTAGGAATTTTCCCTTCCGATAAAGAATATAGAAATATATGGGTGTGTCTTTCTTCTCTTCCCAATGAATTATATCGATCCGCTAAGGTGACCCCTCTTTGTCTTCTTCCTCTCAAACCACTGAGGAATTAGTTTGAAGACGACGTAACGTAGAAGCAGCGTTGTAGAACTGGGAGTATGTAGGATCCACCGGGCAAAAAGACAGGATAACGTACCCCCTGGCGCTCTTTTGGGAGCGTAACGATGAGTCTGTTCCTGCGTTTCCTTGTGAGGTCGACGCGCGAGCGCATTCCACCTTCTATACTCGGTAAGAGGGGAAGAAAATGGATATTGTTTTGGAGAGGAAGGAAATGTCGTTTCCAACATAGTTATGATTTTTTGGATTTAAAAAAGTTACTCCCGAAGAGAGGAGGACTCGCTTGAGCGCACAAGGAAACACGGTAACAGATTCGAAAATATTTTTCTCGAAGTACTTGTTATTTACTGTATTATCGTTTTCTTCCCCACTCCTTTGTCCTTCATTTCATTAAAATAGTGACCGCAAGAAAGAAAAGAGTGACCCGTTGGCAGTCCTGCAAAACAGGTTAGGTTAGTATGTAAACTGAAAATAACCGGTGAAGAAAAACAAGAAATTTATCCTCGGTCCTTCAAGTTAATTATTAATAAGTTGATATGCAGCTAGGATTCTTGGCATCCAAAATCATTAAAAATACTTTAATTTTTGTTGAATTTTTGTTGACTTACTTTTTAAATCCTTTATCGAATATCCAGTTCGGTGGCCATTAGGTTCTACACCAGTAAAACCGTAGTCAGTTAAAACAATGTTCTCTAGGCCTGTCACCCCGAGCGACCACAACTTCAAACTCGTCAACTGGCGCTGTTTAAAGGCAGAAAAAGCAAATACGTAGAACTATAATGTAATCGTGCATCCATTAGACGAATATTAAATGATTAAACAGTTTCCCAATTGGGCGATACATATATATCTAATCTCATGCTTATTTCCAAGCTGATAGCCCGGTTGTGGACAAGAAATACGTTCTCTTATTTATAAAGATCAGAATTAAAAAATACAATTCACCGCAATATTTATTGATGAAGTACCATCAGCTTTCGGCTAAGCAACCATTATCAAGGAACTTTTATTTACAACTAAATATTGAGTGGCAATTTTCTAGTTTTTCAATTCTTATTTTTTTTTTTCATTCAAGTCCTTGTCCACTTAAATATCACTTAGTTGACAGTTTTAATCAGATTTGCCTCGAAACCATTGATTTATAAAAGCAATTGGCACGTTAAGTTCATCTTGTGGCATTGCTCTGGTTCATACAAATTTGAATAATTCACAGGAAAATAAAGATCACGTTCAATTTTCAACGAATCAATATATTTTTCATACACATGAATTTTAGATCAATTTCATCTTCTACAGTCAGCTAAAAAACTAAAAATGAACCTAGATATCTCAGATACCTATATAATTACACTCACCTGGTACAGAAATATATCCTGTAATACATCATTCCCGACGTCATCACGATCAATCGTCAATTCACTTAAACCACGAAACGTTTTCACGAATGCATTGATCATTCCATAACGATCTAAACTAAAAGATTCTATTGACGGATGAGATAGATGAAGATACTTCAAAGTCTTGTTGGTGATTGTGTTAGCATTCTCATCAGAATGTGGAGCTTTGAGGAGGAAATTCAGATACAAAGACCTCAGCTTTGAGTTCTTAATTTTCTCAAAAATACGTTCATCCTCCAAAAAAATTTCATCCGATATTTCAATTTTCAGTGATTCTAATTGAGTATATGAATCTAGTAAGCAGTTCATGAGACGCTCTAAAAATAAGCAGTCGGAGTCTTTAAAACTTTCTAGTTCTAGTTTAAATTCAATAAATCGTAGATAATTATGTCGAGAAAGAAAATCGAAGATCATGTGTTTCGGTCGCGAGTTCAACCGGATGGAAGTTAATCTGAAAGGAAAAAAAAAAAAAACGCGGCTGATTAGTTTCACAGAAAGGAGATACACATTTTCAAAAATCATTCTGAAGCCATGTTATGTGTATTATGTTCATAAATTTTCCTCTGTCATGCAGTGGCGCAGATATGTTTTGTCTTTAGACGGATGGATGTTTCATCGGAGAGCATAAGCGCAATTTTCATTCCTCGACATTTTCTTTCCGCAGTTTCTAGAAGGTTTTCTTCTTATCAACGTCGTGATATTATGAAGATGAAAGTGTTTTGAAAAAATAATACATGAAAAGGGGCTAATAATTTCTAATTTCTTAGTCCTACAAAGAACTAGAATAATTTTTCACGCCTCTCTGTTCAGTTTACAAACTATATTTTTTCAATAAGAGCGGAGGAAGTATTTTCATTTTTGCATTTGAGCATAAGAGTAACTGCGTCTTTTCAAACTACTTTTAGTTGGAAGAAATAGATTTTAAAGTACGAGTATACTTACTTAGGGAAATCATAAAGCATAGTACTAAAATCAAGTTCTATCTCAGAAGTATCTAAATTGATGGACCTCATCATCTTCCTCGAGTCAGCCAATTTCTTCAGTATGCTCGCAAAGATAAATTTTTCGTCGGTTTGAAGCCAGTCCTCATTCGTTTTAATCATCGTAGTACAAATCACATCGCGCATAAGAGATGGTGAAATGAATGAGAAGTTATCTATATTAGGATACACGTAAAAGATTACGCGTAGAAAATCAGCCGAGACCCATCTTTCGTCTTCGGCTTCTTGTGTGAATTTGAGGATGAAAGAGTGTAGATTTTCTCTTCGTACGGCCATTATATTTCGAAAAGTGGGAGCCGGAGCGGATATTAATTCCATATATCTTTCGCAAGGACGGAACAGAGGATTTTCAATAGCGAAATATCGCATTTTGTCGCAATTTATGATGACTTGTTCAACAGTTTCTTCCGATAAAACGCAATGCGAAAATGACAATGACTCGATTTTCCACCCATTATTCCTCCAAAATTCAAACCAATGATCCGTATTGGTGCTGAAGTCGAAGTGGATGAATTGGAGATTTAAAATATCTTTTCTGCTGCTCTCCAACGTTTGCAAAACAGAATCTAAGCCGTACACTCCGTAGCATAAGAATTTCTCTTTGGTGGATATCTGTCTAATATTGTTCAGGTCGTACCATCGCCGACTGACCAGTCGAGTATTTTTACGATCTTCGAGTGGTAGGTTCACGATTATCTTGATTAGGATCTGGAATCATGATTTTAACGTTTATTTTCATACCCATACTCACCATTCAAAAATATAAAGTGTTAGCCTATTGATCGCATTTACAGAATACCCATACTTATCTAAGCTCATTTAATAAATCTGGAAATTATATAGAATTTAGGAATTTTTCGTTTTAAGAGGTACCGTATTGGAAAACCAGAATTACGTTTGCCTTCTGCATACTTATAAGCGAGAAAGGGCATAAAGACGTGCTCTGATGTAACATCTCCACTAAAGTTTGAAAAAAGGCTCGAGAAATTAACAACCCGCCCGTCAAGATTCCAGCCGTTCATCTGGTGAGGTTTAAGAATCCTCAAAATGGAAGTTGAATATCACTTGTTTTCATGGACTCTTACACATGAACTCTATACCCCGGATTTGGAAACTAAATGTAAATAAATGCGGGATGAAACTTCGCTCAGGTGGTGCGATTCGATCCGCGGAATTTTCAATTCACCATTATTTAATGACCGACTGGAATTTTGTAAATGCACCACAAGTTCTTCTACGTTCGACAGAGCTTTAATTATTGGTCAACTGGATATTTTCTATAAAAGTTGTTTCACTACCCTGCTCTGAAGGCTTCAAATGTGTCAGAAAGATTCTAAAGAGAAGAAGTTCTCCAATACTTTAGTATAATCCAGGAACAAAAACCTGACAGAGAAACTGAATTGTTTAATTGTTTTCAATTGTAATTACTAATTAGTGCAGACCATGGACTAGCTTTAACGATCGATGAACATCAATTAATTATTATTAATTGAGAACCTATACGGATATTTTGCT
This sequence comes from Aspidiotus rigidus, assembly GCA_035079385.1. Classification (NCBI taxonomy): domain Eukaryota; kingdom Metazoa; phylum Arthropoda; class Insecta; order Hemiptera; family Diaspididae; genus Aspidiotus; species Aspidiotus rigidus. The sequence goes on along the minus strand of JAVHKY010000020.1, from coordinate 14,980,071 downwards.
GGGTTGAGAATATTTTTGAACTTTGAAACACTGTAGAGACGGAAAAATTTCAAGCTATATAAACTTATAATCCAACCACAACTAGAGTCTTTGATTGGGGTGGACCCTTCGGCTAAACTTGAGCCAGGGCCGGGGAAACAGGTTGAGTATATTAAGACTAATTTCGAGCTGGGGGTTACATCCTTACAGACGCGTCCGCGTCCAACCCTCGTGACGTTATTATTAGCCCTGATTTAAGGAACTTCTACGATGACTTGCGTAAATGGGTTAAACTAATGATTGTATGATGAAAAAAACAAAACAAAAAACAAGGAAATTACTTCTACCGGAAGACGATTAATGCCACCTTTAAACGAATCCTCAGATGAGTTCATCTGAAAAAAAAAGTGGATTAAAAATTTTAGTCAATATACACAACAATTGATCTATCCAATAATTATAATGAATGAAAATGAAAATTACTTGTTCAGTTGATTTATAAACGCCATCCATAGACGAATCCTCAAGAGTAAGACCGTCTATTTTTCGTTTTTTCAAAACAGGTGACTCCATTTTATCTACATATAATACTTTTTCAAGACGGTATTTTCTGCTCATTAAATAAGTGACTTTGAGGGAAAATGTCTTCGAATGATGAACTTCGTCACTTCTGAAAGTAAGTTGATTCATTAAAATGTGTACCGTATAAATGCGACAAAAATGATATAAACATTATGAAAATATAATATAAAAGAGTTAGCCATTGGTGAGGGGCCATATGAAGTTCTCGAAATCATTGATAGGGTCATTTTTCTTAAACAGTTACTTTTGGTCTCTGATTAATTACAATTTAATTTTTCGCAATTTTGATTCCAATTAGAAGTTGCAGTTGAGACTCGTAACTGTAGTGGCAAACATGTCACCCCGAAAGAGCTACTGCCAGCATTTCTCGAGCATCCACTATCCTTGGTAGTCTTCATATCAATGCTTAGACCAAAATATGACTCGCATTGCTATCAACTCTTATCATACCACCAAATATGTCATTAGTCAAGTCTCACTAATGGACGTGTGAGGTATCCACCAATGAAGACCTATACTCATACTGCAAAAGGTTTTCATAACTTCCTATCAAATTAACGATGAAAAAAAAAAATCAAAAAATAGATTCCTTGTCATGAGTTAAGGTGAACATAACAATACACAAAGATATTCGTAGTAATCGTCGTCTTTATTTGGGTTACCCACTCACACTGTGAAATCGTTTTTCATCTATACTACTGTAAATAGTGTATATATTTTCAAAGGGTAAGTTACAGTTTTGTATCGTACGTACGCACGAACTCATATTAGTTATAAGAGCAGCCCTGTCTGGCAACGTTTAATAAGAAAAAAACCCTGGCGATGTAACTTCATGTGGACAATAGGAAGTCACTATATTTAGACAAGATGAACTGCGCGACTGCAGGAAACTGGTTCCGAGTCTGTTGGCGTTAAACAGCGGATATAACACACAACCTCTTGTATTATTTGAACGCACTATTTAGTAGGGGTGGACAGCTAAGAAGAAAGGCTGTAGACAAGTTAGCAGGGATGCCATCGGAAATACAATAGGTGTGATTTCTCTATTTTCGACTGCATCGAGACGTACGACGTAGACAGTATTCTAGTGCTGTAATACGGTGTAGTACGTTATATTTGCGTTGCCTGTGTGTTAAAAACGTGGTAAACTTGTAATATTGCGTGTTAAGTGATTATTTGACTATTTGGTGAGTAGTCACTGACTCTTTTTCTTGGATTATTAATCGTAACTATTATGATGTAGTTAAGCGTCAAATAGGTGTCGTCTATAATCCTAATGAGAGAAGAGAAAACTGTGAACGCATTGTTATTGATGTTAATTCCGAATTAGGGAACCCAGTGCACACGAATGATGATTCAGAATACAATGCAATGTTTTCAGGACGTCGTAAAGGCGTGCCCGGTGGTTTTCTACAGTGGTCAATGTGGTGGACCTTTAGGCGTAGAGTACGCACCTGTAGATCAAGTTTGAGCAGAGAACGAGTCTTGTCTTAGGGTTGAATCGGGATTTCCCAGAGGGGGTATTGGTTATCGGAGGAAGTGTGTGATCTTCTCCAGGATGGTAACATTACCTGAGTGAAATCTCTCGATGGTGTTCTTTTGGAACGGTTCTCAGCGTGACGCTTTGAACCGGGGTCCTCACGGTGCTGATGCCGAAGGACGGGACTCTCTGGTGCTGACTCCAGAGAGTGATTCTCGCGGTGCTGACTCCGGAGAATGATCTTGTTGATGGTGCCCGGCCAGGTACAGAATGCGGGCCGACGGGTCCAGGTCATTGCTGTCGGCCAGGAGGCAGGTGTCGATGGACAGGTGGGATGCCGGTCCTGAAGATACCAAGGGCTGGATCACAAATCCGATGCTGGGGCCGGCCAACCTCAGATAAGGTGGTAGTGTGAAGGTTCTTCCAGTTGTTTAGACAGTACAGTGGCATTTGGGCTCTGTACCCGTGCTCGGGGACTCGTTGCTCATTTGAGGTCGGACTAGTAGCCAGCTAAAGTGGTTTTGTGTATTCCCTGCTTGAGGGGAAGGAGAATTGTGATACATTAGCTGGTGAAGGTCGACGTGAGAAGTATTTTGGTGCACTGGTAGTAAAAGGCAGTTATTGATTGTGGTTTTAAGAAAAAGAGCTCACCCTCGTTTATTTTCCAGGTTATTGGAAATATTATTGGAAAGGAGTTGAAAATATTATAAACAGGTAATTAAGAGTAGGTTTATGTATGTTAAGTTGCCTGTAAGGTAAGTGTAGGTGTCTGTGTGATGCGGATAGCCTATAGATATCTTACACTACATACATTAAAAGCATAACGAATTCCGAAAATACACATGCAATCATATACTTTTGAATGGCAACACATACAAACACGCAACCAATCACCTATCTGTCAACCCCTCAATCCTTCCCCGCGCTCCAACCTCTCCAAACGCATTTACGAATAAATATATCGCACAGGAGCATCCTTCACTCGTTGGAACCTCGAACCTCACTCAAAGAAGCTAATCTAAATTGAAAATAATATTCCCCATCTCCTAAGACACCTGAAATCAACTATCAACTACTATCAATTATGTATACACAAAAAAATGACGTACAAATCAATAATAAATTGAGAAAGAGGTCACCTCGCAGCACACCTGATGAAGAGTAAAAAATTGTACTCAATCATGGATGTATGGATTTTTAAACTCATTGTTTTCACTATCGACGATGACTAATAGAAAATAAAAAAGAGTGGAAAAGGTTCGTGCCCTGATCTTCCGTACAAAGTTCAATTGACGTATGTTTCCGAATAGAAGATCAGCCAAACTTTGTACTTAATAAATTGGCGCTCACCGGATTACAAAATATGACGATATGTTAGAGTCAGTAAAAGAACGATTGAAAACTAAACGACATGAATGATATGGCCTTGTGTAATCCATTCAACAAAAAAGTGGAGTGACGTCACATACTGAATTCGACGTTTTTGTACTCCTGGGACTTCTCTCGCGTCGCGCGATACCTTTGGATTGTGACGTCACTCCCCTTTTTTCGGCAAATAGACCATACATCCGACTATGCTTCCAGAACGCAACAACTAGCTTTCGGCTTTGACGTTACAAAAATCGCAACTTGAAAAATATAGCCTTGGCTTTTAGAGTATTTCTTCTGAGTCACTTATTCAATATCATTATATCCGTAGTTCTTTTGACTTTCATAATAAAATATTGAAAAAAAAAAACAAAATCCGGTGTTGCTGATAAGTTGATTGAATCAATTATGGAAAAAGAGGGGGAAAGGAATAACTTTCAAGTACATAGAACTAAAAAGTATAAAACAAGAATTTGAATTGAAAAACCCCTTGGTATTTTACCAAACAGGTTTCTAATATAATATTTTAAACTAACTCGAACTGAAAGAAAAAACTGTCTCACTGTAGGTATGTGAGATATCCATTACGAAGACATGCTCACATTGTAAAAGTATTGATGGCTTCTTAAACACTTATTATACAATTGATAAAAAAAAAAATAAAAATCTGAACATACTTCTGAGTCACGAGCTTAGATGAACGATAATAATATACAAAGATATTTAATCGATCTCCTCACTCAGAATGTCTACTCACTTAGAGTAAGTGTTTTTCATCCGTACTACAGATATTAAGCATCACAAATTTTGAAAATACGCACTTCTGGTTTCACGCAAGCACTCAAATACTTCTCGACAGCGACAAACCGATACGAAGAATAAATTTACACAGGTTAGGACGATTTTTGAATTACGGATATGCGCATTCGGTAGAGAAAGTTCATACCAACTAACAGTATCCTGTAGCGTAATGAATATCTTAGAATAGCTCTCTCCGCATTCTAGTACATATTAGTTTTATTTTGCACCTATTATGAGCAATAGAACAGGACAGGAATGCGTCCACATGTTCACTTGTCCTTGATTTTTCTCTTCTACCTACTGTCTCTTTTTTTCCTTCCAAAGGTAAAGCATTGTATCGAGGTTTGATGCGTTCACGAGCCTTGGCGGCTATGTTGGGGGTCTCGTCATTTTCTAATTTATGCTAGAGAAAATGAGAAGTTGAAAATACGAATATCTTCTGCTCTTCCCGGAAGGATGCCTATTGTCACTAATCGGTTTACTCGGAATGTTCATACCAATTATTCATCAAATCTATAGAAAGTATAGAACAAATTGGCACTAGCATCGACTTTACTTTTTAATGTAAAACGTTGCTCAATTTTGTTTTACACATACCTAAAGGTGACAACTACATGTCGAGAGTCGTACATTATAAAATTAAGTGGATGCTATAGAGCCAATTTGTTCTATGCTTTCTAATGATATAGTTTCATCAACGAATAAAATCTATGTCTCGAATAGCTCTAGCTCATATACTAAATATTATTGCCACGTCGAGTATTCTTCAAATAATCATACTGCCAGAAATATTTTACAATGGTCAGAGAATAAAATTTAACGTACTCATTTTTTTGTCGAAATAACTACGGCTTAAAAATATTCAACCTAAAATTGTTTATGAATCACGAATGCCTAATCATTATGATTATATTATTCAATGGTGAATTTATTTATTAAGCACATCCAGAAATAATTGAAAGTTACGGTAGTTGGGCCGAAATATACATAGGTGTCATCTACATTGTCGTGATCCAAGAACCATCGGCACATGACATCACCACTAAATTTAACTGCTTCCTCTCTGTCGAAGGATGAGCATTGTTTCCTATTATTCGAGAGTATAAAATAAAGAAAACTACGAAGATTGGAGGTCTTCAAACCCGCAGTCCCACTTGGAACTTTAATATCTCCGAACAAGGCGTGGTAACCTTGCTCCAATCCTCGGAGTGAACCTGCCTCAATACTGATAGGCCAAAACTCCCCTACACGATTGCCGCCAAGCAAGGGGCAGTGCACTAATGCTACTAATTAACACGACGGGTTAGCTCGCGGCAGAAGAGCAGGTTCAGTTCACGGACGTGAAATCACCAGGAAGGACATGTTAGGCAAGACAGGATTAGATTCCTCAGTAATCTTAGGAAGAATATATCCGAATAAAATTCCGACACATTGACGAGAGGTATCAATTAGAGGCAAATGAGATGAGAAGTACTTCCACACTCCAGACCCAGACACGAAGAGAAAAATAAAAAAGAACTATTGGCTTTCTCTTCCCCCCTTCCCTTCAGAGTGAGTGTCGAGGCATAACGGTTGGAATTACGAAGACTAAATCCCGTCTAACAATTCATTTCGGTTCTTAGTTCCCTCCTATAATTTACATTATCATCATAAAAGAACAATTTGCATCCAGAATCTCAAATCGGTCTCATTGTGCTTCGGATGTGTTAACACGACTCCCACTCGGTGTAATCAGTATATCGTGATAAAAAAATTAACCTGTAGATACGAATATACCTACTAAATATATTTAAAAATAACGATACTTCTCATGGATCTTGGATTTCTAGAGATGTGATAATGAATCTTTCTCGTAAATACTGTGTAAAGCGTACCAAATGGTGATCGAATTATGTCCAGTGTCCACGTGGTGATAATCCGGAACGAAACAAACGTATATCAACGTAACTTACGATAGATATGAATAACGCCTCCGAAACGAAAGATATATTTTTCAACGAGAAGACACTTTCTTCTCTTTGAATTATTTAAAAAATTTCTCTATTCAGAGATGTGAATATTTATATATATGAAATTTAGTTTGCCATCAGAACCGATTTTCTTTTTAATTTAACTTTACAAAAGGATTCAAAACGTGCCGCTTACGCTGTCAGATATGAACTAACTATTCGACCACCGTGCAGGGCCGGATTTAGAAGCTTCAATGTACGGGACCCGCCCAGGTTTGTGGGGCCTTTTTGTTTTTTCAACGTCTCGGGCTTTGCCCTCGCTCGTACGGTGTTTCAAGGACATAAATTAATGAAAATGTGGGGGCCCGAGCTGCCCCCACTCCCCCCCCAAAAAAATCTGGCTCTGGATTAACGTCTAGTCCACTGGCGGTCAACAAAAAAAAAAAAAAAAATCCTGAGGAAATCCCAAGGTAGTGTGTACATCGATTGGTCTATCACAGTATTCAATTTTAAGCATAATGACACTTCTACCAGCACTACTAAATCTTAATTTTCCCGTCTTCCTTATGTTGGTCAAAGCAGTGCTATCGTTAGCGAAATTCTTGAAAAACTTGATAAGATCTGTGCCTCCTTTAAAAACTGTCACTCCCTCGATGACATCCTTTTTTCCAAAACCAAGGGTCCTACTCCTGTCCTCAAGAGATCTGAACTCATCTACCAAATTCCTTGTTCTGACTGCCCACTCTCTTATGTTGGCGAGACTATCCAATACCTCGGATCGAGTATATCCCAGCATAGGAGAGATGCGAGGGACCATAACGATAACACGGCCTTGGCTCAACACGCTACTAATACTAATGATCAGAGACCGGATTTTTCGGCATTTTTGATGGAGATTTTCGGCACTAAAAATTCAGTTTTCGGCATTATTCGACAATAACGAAAAAAGTACCATTTTTTTGCATTTTTGAGTCATTTAATGCTAAAAATTATACATTTTCCCTCTAAAATTCGGCAAAAACGACGATTTCGGCATTTATTTTTTATTTTTTCGGCATTTTGCCGGGAAATCCGGTCTCTGCTAATGATAATTAATTTTAATTTTGATAACCCTCATAATATAATAGCTTACGAAAAAAATTCTCGAAAAAGAAACATCCGCGAATGTATTGAAATTATGAAGCATTATCGAATATAATATAATATCGTTCTCTGCACGAATAAAATCCTATCCTTTCTAGTACTCCTAATTACTTGAATTACACGTAAAATAAGGTTCAACACTTACAGCAATGAAATAACCGCGGGTAAATATTGAATCGTAAAACAGTAAAAAATGAAAATCAAGAAAAGCACTAACAACAATAACTGTACAATGCAATACGTCTCTCCGATGCGACGAGTTTACACAATTATTATACCGTAAATACACAGCCGTTCTCTGCTGAGATTGTATATGCCGTGTAACACTGCACCGCACCGAGGAGTGCAGCATAGAATCGGCAATGCAAGGTGGGAGGAGTTATGAAGGTATGGTGGCAGCAGCGCGACGCAACGCGCACTGATATTTTCTTCGTATACGGGTGAATACGCAGACAAATTTGTGTGATTTCTCGAATAAATTTGCTTTAAATTTTATCAAAAACCAGCCGTTGTTACTCACCGTTCAAAAACGAATTGGACAACAAAAAAATGACGGGTGTAGGTAATATGGGGAGCGACATACGACGGTCCCAAATTTCCAGATACAATGAGTGAAAGGAAACAGAAATAAAGATCCGCGGTCGAATGCTATTTGGTGGTGGTGCAACACCAGAAAAAACGAACAACAATAATATAATAATATTTTATATAAGATCAACAAAATGGCGACGCATATATATAGGCAGCGGGGAAACGTCCCTATTCCCGCTATCTTCAAACCGTTACCCCGCTGTCCACATAAATGCATTGCCATTTTGCTGATCTTATATGAAATGTACTATAATTCTGCCATACAAAGTTGAATTGACGTATATGCAGATAATGAATACAAGGAAAAGAGGTTATGGGTATACTTGTTATAGCCTCTTTTTCTTGTATTCATTATTTGCATATACGTTAATTCAACTTTGTACGGCAGAATTCCGTCCACTGTACAGTATCTCTATCCCATTAAACCTTGAATAATAAATCGACGCAAGACGTACGTATGAGTAATGAAAAATAACGATAATTTAATAATATTTGTTTACACCCTACAGCTCGATGAGGATTTCATGTCTATTAGGACACTCTACAATCAATTTATCTCTCATCACTTGAATACTATCCTGCGACAACTCCAACATTTCTCATTCCATTTGTGTTTATTACGAGTAGAAGAAGATAAATTTGAAATTCAACGTTCAAAAATCAATTAAATTTATTGGTACCTTAATAACTAAATAATAGATCATCGTGATGATAAGGTAGGTAACCAACTTTTTTCTAAGAAGATTATGAATATTTGACAGACATGTATAGTATGTACAAACTTCGACCAGTGACAATATAGATATCATGAAACGACCACGTCATACACTGTGCCTGACAAACGTAGATACCAAACTGAAGAATGATAACGTGTGAATATGAAGTAAAGGCCTACTATATTACAATGATACGCAGTACAAAATACAAACGAAAGTACGAGTACCTACCTATTTAATCATTCTCCATGAATCATGATCGATGATGATAAAACAACAAAAAAGGAAAACCAATAAACGTCTAGGAATATCAGTTACCTAAGGCCAATTTACTCAACTCACCCGAAATAACAATTTGTAAGGCTTGATAAATAAATACGTGATATTTGGATCTTAACACAGAGAGGAGGCGCTCACTTCATTTACCGTAGCGACTAGCGGCAAACTGTTGAAGCTTGTTCTAAGGGGACGCGATTTCAAAAAATGCACTCGAATAACCCGGAAATAGGTTCATCTAAAAGAAAATTGAAAGAGCTGTAACTTTTGTTTTTTTAAGTTTTTGTAAAAAATAATTATTTCGAGTGATGTAATCAATTTTAATTGTCGTGAATACATTGTTGTACATGGATGATTTGCCTGTACGGTCTCTACCAGGAACACAGGAATGATTTTTAAAAGTTCCTCACTACTTGATTGATCAACCAATTTAAAAAAATTAAATATACAAAAGTAGGAACCGAGTCTACTCTAACAATTTCGAAACTCTTTTAGGTGGCTTTCCGAATTTTACAAGAAAGAAGAGCGAAAAGAAAATAGGTTGTTTAGTCATTATCACTCATCATCACCTTTGAGTACAAGCTTTGGAGCAATTCCGCATAGCAGCGCATACTCCGCCCTTATTGGCAAATAACACAATGAATAACTGAAATAGAGCCGCATCTAAGGCACTATAGTACGATAGGTATGCTGGACTGATAACACGGAGACGACGTTTAGGTTATAAGGTACAAACACATTTCACGTAACGTCGCGGAACTGACGAGTGTCGTCGGTACCCACCGGTTACATTCGCTGTCGCGTGACGTTACACGAGCCGTATTCCTACCTTTTAGCCTAAAAGTCGTCTCCGTGTTATCAGTCCAGCATACCTATCGTACTGTAGTGCCTTACCGCAACGCAGTTTACTACGCATGCGTTTACTACGTTTCACATCTCACACAACAGCTATAATTCACCTTCACGGATAACTCACCAGAGTCAAAGCAAAAAGCAAAAATTACTACCGAGAGTAAAGAAAAAAGCAAAAACCACAGAAATCTAATTTCTTTTTGTCTAGAGTTGGTGTTGTTGTATTGTTTCATTGTTGGGTCAGTTGCTTTATTGTTCTCGCTGAAGACGGTTTTTTAACTGAAAGCGTTTTGAGGTTGTCGAATTTATTTCTGCAGTTTTTGCAACTTTCTTACTCTCGTGAGTATCCGTTAATATATGAGTAGCCGTAATTTGGAGGATCGGATTTTTTCCGGCTACTCACCTCTTTGAGGTACTGAATCAAAGTGTTTTCAATAGTCTCGGCTTTTGGGCGGCGGACCGACCCTAAAAAAATCGATTGCAACTGGTTCGTGACTTGTACCGAGCACCGACTTAAAATGACACAAACATCGCTACAAACCCATCATTTGTCTGATTTTGTCGAGAGGAGTGTTTTTTTTCAGAAAAGGAGAGATATTTGCATTTTTGTGGACCGATATCAATAGAAAGGATTGTAGCATGACTTTTGCATTCCACGGAGTTTGTAGATTGTATTGTGACCAGGCATGGGGAGAGATGGCTTAGAGAGGAATTATAAAGGGAAAAATATTGCAAAATTTTGGTGAGAGCACATACTAATCAATGTTTGTACTCTTTGAAATCGTTGCAGGTAATACGCGGAAGATCGCCGGCAAAATTTCGATAACACAAGTAGCTTGGATTCTAGAAAAATATATATCAAACGCGCCCTAACCAGTCACATAATTTTCATGATACAAAATTTACACCAATCAGGGGTCAAACTCCGATTCACATGGGTGCCTTCACAATCACCAATTCACGGGTAACGTAATTGCAAATGCTGCCTCCAAATTCTCATCCTCAACAACAATTGATGCATACCTAGCGGCAACAATGTCCTCGTCGCAAAATGGCAACATCAATGGACCTCCCAACCCAGCAAATTATTCTTCTTCAAACAAGATGTACACAACTGATGGTGTAATATCATTGGTTAAATTTGCGATTCAAACCGACTGTTGGAAACTGCCACCTACAAAAACCTTTTGGGCCACTCAAAACTCACGCACCTACATACACTCAACAAAACGCTGCCTCCCATCCGTGATACATGCCCCGGAGAATCAATCACCATTCAACATATCCTCACCAGATGTCATAAACACAAAATTTATTTACAATTATAATCTGTATCATTATAATTATGTACAACTTATTTCTTAACCAGTGTTAACTAGGTAAGGCCGATTTACAGCGTTAAAATCCTTTACACATAAAAAATATTCCATCATTCTTATACAAATAGTATTGTTGCATTCGCTTTTTACTTCGCTCACCAATGAAACATCCAAACATTCACTCCACACTTTTATATTCATATCATTCCTTGATTTATTATACTTATCATCTTTTTCTTGCTTGTTTTTTTTGCTTATGAAATGACATAACGCATGAAAATGATGAAGACTACTTTGCAGAACATAAATCTATCACAAACTCACTGCATAGGCTAACATAAAAAGATATGATAGGAAAATGGTGTGCCGTGTCCTCAAACTATGCTACGGTATAAAACATTTTTGTGACAAATTGGATCGCTTATAACACAGACCAGGGGTGCCGTGATCCCCCGAAGCCCACGAAGATTTCGCCCCCCCCCCCCAAAAAAAAAAAAATTAACAAGCAAAAAAAGCCCCCCCATAATGTTACTAGGGACAGAAAGAAAAAACCTTCGCCCTAAATTTCCTACGAAGAATCATCTTCAAGAAAATGGCCTCACGGCACCCCTGCAGACTATATACAACTGACAAACCAATAAGCCCTCAATGATTTGCAAGATGTAGTAATGAAAGAATAACAATCAATATACACAATAAACAGATAATGGTAATATCATAATAATATATTGATTCCATGTTCAAGCAACCCCGGATTTAGGATTTTTGGGCCCGGGGGCCAGCGGCGGTGGAGGCCCCTATTAAATTTTTCTACCCAATTGCCCTCCCCCCACCAAAAAAGTGAGGGTGGTGGAGGCCCCTCTTTGGTGGAGGCCCGGGGCCATGGCCCCCCCTAAATCCGGGGTTGGTTCAAGTATTAAGATACAATCATTCATTCACTTAATCATCTCGCTCCAATACTCTTCTTTCATTTGCAAAAACACAGTAGTTGTTCCTTTAACTGTCTAACTTTTGTTACTCTCCTAGTAAGATCATCTAAATAATACGAAAATATTCTAACATCTATGTCTTCGTTAGATGATATATTTACTTTACGTCGATTCAAAACACGTAAAGTTGGGCATTTCTGGAAGAAACGTACGTAATGTTTCTCGCGGAACTTCCTATGATTGGGCTACAAGAAAAAACAAAAATACCAACTACCTATTACTAAATGATATGTCAAAATAAATTGTGAGATTGATAACATGGTAGAATACTCATTTACAGGATCGAAAAACGTTTGTATATTCAAAAATCTCAACTTCTTCAACTGTTGGCATATTTTCAACCACGTAGGATAATGCATGGATCCTTTGAACACAAGTCTCTTCAGATTTGGAAGATTAGAGAAAGTCGTCACCAATTTGTCGCTTTCTATTAACTATGATGCGTAATGTAGTAGAAAGATATCATCAGTACAAGGATGTGCGCGCAAAATACAAATAATCTCAAACAGATAGAATGTAGATCAACTTACTTCTTTTGGATCACGCACTTCTAATTCGAGGTACGCTAATTTTGAGAACTTTAATTCCTCAAAAAATGTATTTGGCGCTCGAGTGTCAAAGCGTGATAGTTCCAAACATTCTAACTCTGCAAATGTAAATCAAATTTAGAATAAATTTAAATACCTGAACCAACATTCTTCTCCATCAATGAGAAGATCCCTGTGAATGAGACTCCCATAAATTTTATTCCCGAGTAGATAACCACGACCCCTAGGAAGGTTTGGAGGTTAAAATATTCCTCTCAGTACCACATTTCTCTTATCAAAACGGATTGGATTAGTTAAGTAAGTTTGAAAACTATAGAACTTGTGAAAAATACCGGCACAGTTGTGGAATACTGTGTCAGGAGGCTTGTGCCGCGTGTGCCGATAATTTGTGACGCATGTATGCCACCGCTGATTAACCAATCAGAGCTAAGCAAATGTGCGGCAAAATACCTCCATAAGTGAAGAACCCTGTTGAAAGTGGAATATAAGCGGAAGTAAGGTGCTAGGTATACGATGTAGGTATAATGGATCGCCATCTTGATGGAAAAAAATATGTAAAGACGAGAATAAGGTTCATAAGAGCCAATGTTGAATTCAAATAAACTCGTGATTTTCGACTTAACGGCCGAAAAAACGCGTTTCAATTATTAATTGAATACTCCAAAAATTATGCTTCTAGCAAAAAATCGAAGAGAAGATGATTTGGTGTCCATAAAATTTCCTTACCAACAAGGGTAATACCAGAAAAATCTATCGAGCCAATCCCGAGTTATTCTTCATTGAAAATCACGAATTTATTTAAATTTAATATCGGCTCTTATAGACGTTATTCTCATGTTTACGTCTTCTGCCACCAAGATGGCGGTCTATTATAACTACATCAAATAGCAGCGAAACTTCTGCAAGTTCTGCGTGCGTTGAAGCAATGATGTGCCACGCGGCTCAACTGCGGCACAACCGTAGCATATCCAGGTTTGAAAGAGTGGCAGTTGTGAGGGTTGGATTCTAAGGCAGTGACGACAATATGACGTTAAAGTGACGCCGCGCCGCTTATGCAGCTATGAATCTTCGCAATATTCCTTAATTTTCACGAAGTTTAGGAGTTGACTTACTTTCTAGGTCCTTTATAGAATATCCTGTTCGTTGACCATTCGATTCTACACCAGTTAAACCGAAGTCCGTAATATTATCGCCTTCACGAAACAAGATCCCACGCCGTGGCAACTTCAGACTCGTCAACTGGCGCTGTTAAAAGGCAAAAAGGGCAAATTTGTAAAACCATTTTGTAAGGGTACATTCATTGAACGAATATAAAATTGGCAAATAAATTCCTGATTCAGGGATGCAGCGGGATTGAAAAATAAGAGCAAAGTAAACGAGCTATAAAAGTTTCGTTAATTAATTAGCATCAGGATACAAAAAAATCGGACCCGCATCTAACATACGTACAATAAAGAATATAAAATTAAGATTTATTCGTGTCTCAAATATTTGACTGATAAATGAAAGACTGGCCCTGTTAAAGCCGTGCTTTACTTGTGAAAATATGCTCGTAAAACATGGTACCGAAAATTACATTTTACTGCTCGAATTTTTAACGGATCTCTCTGAATAATTGAAATATTTTCCAGAAAGGTTCAACCATCAGGAGCGCTATCGAAGCAGAATTAGAATTATTTTTAATACATTTTCAATTAAACGTTTAAATTGGTAAAAATTCGTATTTTCTAACGAGAGTGAAATTCTTCTGGAACCAAAATATAGTATTCTGTTCCGATAGCGCCTTCCATTGAACCCTTCTGTACAACTTTTCCAAAGATCGGAAAAATTTGTCGGAAAATGGAGCCCTGAGATGTGACCTTGCAAAATCATTCCTCGTCATTTGTTACGAGGACTACCCGCGCACGAAGCGTCGCGTAGTGACCGCTGGCTTCCCGAACCTTGCAGGGTTTTATGCAACTTATGGTACACCGTTTCGGAATTTCCGAACAAGTGAAGCACACCCTGCAAGGTTCGGTGCGCTAGCGGTCATACGCGACGACGCTTGTCGGGCGTGCGTGGGTAGCCCTCGTAACAAATGAAGAAGGGCACTTCCCAGGGCTCCATTTTCCGACGAATTTTTTCGATCATTGGAAAAGTTGTACAGAAGGGTTCAATGGAAGGCGCTATTGGAACCAAATCCTAAATTTTCGCTAAGAATTTCACTCTTGTCAGAAGATAGACGAATTTTTACCAATTTCAACGTTTAATTGAGAAAGTATAAGAAAATTTTTTAAAATTCTGCTTCGAGAGCGCTCCTGGTTGGACCTTACTGGAAAACATTTCAATTATTCAGAAAGACCCGTTGAAAATTCGAGCAGTGAAATGTGATTTTTGGTACTATGTTTTACGAGCGCATAATTGTTTTCACTAGTAAAACACCCTTAATATGATCTCATCTTTTTTCCTCCCCTTTTTTCTCCCTTCTTCGTATGCTTGTCCACCGTTTGTTTTGTATACTGTTTTAATTATGAACTCATTCACCTCATGATGTGCCGCTAAGTCAACATTATTTTCCATTAACGATGTCTCGTTGTTATGAAGAAACGATCCAATTAATTACTTTTTTAGTGTCAATATTTCTATCAGACATATCTCAAAAGCGTTGAATTATAAAATCATTCGGCACATTCGTATAGATTCGAAGAAAAAAAAAAGATCAAATTCAACTTGTGATAAAGTGAAAAGGAATTTTCTTTACTTAGTTGACTTCTAGCTGAATTTAACCTCTACAGTTTCCAAAGTGGCCACCCTAAACTAGGAGATTAAGAATTCAAATGTCATGATGTTCAGATCGGGGTTCCAACCTCATATTATTTATGGAAGCTAATCTGAAAGGAGTAAAAAAAAACAAAAAACAAAAAACGCTAATCAGTTTCACAGGCCAAGTGAAGTTCACGAGTTTTCGAGAATTATTTTAGTAGAAGCTGGGTTAAACTTTCATAATTTTGGTACGCGTGAAAAAACTTCAATCTCTTCAATTTTTGAATGGTTCCGTCTTATAACTTATTGTAAAAATAAATGTATCTTGAAAAAATGGTACATCTGTGTGGCACAAGGGCGAATTTCTAGCCTCTAGGCATAGCCGAGAACTAAAAATTGTACACGGAATACAATTTTTTACGCATTTGTTCAACTTACAAATATTATATTGTTTCAATAAAAGCAAAGAAAGTATTTTCACTTTTGGACTTAAGATGCTACTTAGTTGAAAGAAATAGATTTTAAAGAAAGAATATACTTACTTAGGGAAATCGTACACCATATAAATAAAATGAAGATCAGGCTGTGCAACATTTAAATTGATGGATCTCATGACCTTCCTCGAGTCAACCAATTTTTTTAGTATGCTCGCAAACGTTAACATTCTGTCTGATTGAAGCAAGACCACATTCGCCTCGCCGATCGTAATAAGGTCCACATCGTAAATGATATTGGAGCAGGAAAATGAAAAGTCCTCGATGTTGGGATAGATAACGAACATAAGTCGTAGAAATTCATTCGATTTGTATTTATCGGTAAACGCTTCTAGATGGAAAGAGTGCAACTTTTCTCTCCGTATGTTGATCAATTTTTCTAGGGTAGGGCCGGACATGAATTTCTGACCTCTTTCACAGAGCTGAGACATCCTTGGATGTTTGATGGCAAAATATCGCATTTTGTCGCAATTTACGATAATGTGTTCCATAGTTTTCTCCGATAACGTGCAATAACGAAATGATAACGAATCGATTTTCCTGCCGTTGTTCCTCCAAAATTCAAATGATTGATCCGTATTAGTGTGGAAGTCGAAGAAGATAAATTGGATGTTTAGAACATCCTTTTTGCTGTTCTCCAGGGTTTTTAAAACAGAATCTAAGCCATATACTCCGTAGCATAAGAATTTCTCTTTGGTGGATATCTGTCTAATATTGTTCAGGTCGTACCATCGCCGACTGACCAGTCGAGTATTTTTACGATCTTCGAGTGGTAGGTCCGCGATTATCTTGATTAGGATCTGGAATCATGATTTTAACGTTTATTTCCATACCCACATTCATCATTTAAAATGTATAAACTGTTATTGATTGCACTTCCACAGAATTACATGTGTCTTCCGAATACTCATAAGAAAGACGTGTTCGGATGGAAAATCTACCGTAAAGTTCGAAAATAGGCTCGAAAAATTACCTATACGTCCGTTAGGTTTAAGAACCCTCATAATGAAAGTTGAATATGACTTGTTGTAAACTCTACTGTAGATTTCGGTAAAAAAATAATGCTAAAAATCTTCGCTAATGTGCTGCTGTTCGCTCCGCAGAATTTTCAAATTTACTTTATCCGCAATGATATGGAATTTTATAAATTCACCATAAGTTCTTCCTCTCCACAGAGCATCAATTATTGGTCAACTGGATATTTTCTATAAAAGTTGTCTTAGGACCCCACTCTGAAGGGTGAAAAGGTGTCAGACGGATTCTTAGGAGAAAACTCTTTCTGGCCTTATGAATGACTTTGGCTAAAAACTCGCCCACAGTATGATTAAATCGTCCAAATAAGGCCTAGTTGCCATCCTTCAACACTCTGTTTATTTATTTTTATTTATTTATTATTTTTTTTTTACTATCATTATTTTTGTATTTTTTGTATTTTTTTTCTTCTAATTTTCTGTAATTTTGTTTTTCTCTTCCTTGTTTTGTGATGTTTGTTTTTTTTGTTTTTTTTTTTATTATTTTCACAATAAAGGGTATTACAAAAAAAAAAACCATTGAGAAAATATTAATTAAAACGTCATAGCCTCAGTTAATATATGAATAAGAATGAATGCACTGAATGCACTATGTATACTTCGCTATAGGGCTTTTCCAGTATTCCATATTGCAAACGTATTCTCCTACGTGTTATCAATCTGGTAGTACCCCTGGAAGTAACATAAGTATGCAACCAGCAACAACCATAAGATCAACGTTAGGAAACACTATCAGATTCATAACACGTAGGAGAATAAATACGCAATATCGAATGCTGGAAAAGCCTTATAGGGGAACGAAGATTGCGGTTTCCTTGGCGATCCGAGCCTCGGTCACTTGGAGGGCTGCCATGCAGCGCGAATTCATCCTAGCCTACCATCGTCGCCCTATAAGAAAAAGTCAGAACGCGCACATTTCGCAATCATAGTTCAGCTCTGTAAGTATAATTATATCTACGCACAAGCGTAACAGCGTATAGCTTGCATTTTTATGAGAAAAAGAGATTTAGAAACTTAATAAGAGATATCTACATCTGATGAAATTCCGAAATCTGATCCTCTATGGAGAGGACTTGAGAAAAGTTCGACTTCTGAATCTTTAAAAAGGAAAGACTTGGAAAAACTTCGAATTTTGAACTTTTGTAAAGGTGGAACGATTTCAAGCTATAAACCTGTAGGCTGACTACAACTTTAAGAGTCCTCGGCTGCGATAAGTTTTAGGCTGGACATCAGCTAGGCCCTGAGTAACATTTTAGACTGGGCACGTTATGCCTAATACTGTGAACTATGGGATTACATACTCAGAAAACGCCTGCGTGTTCAACTCTTGTGACATTTTAAATAGCCTTGATCTAAATTAATTGTAAGATGACTTGAGTAAAGAGGTCAAACTAATAACTGTATAGTAAACAAAAGTGGAAATTACCTCTACCGGGAGTCGATTAATATCACCTACAAACGAATCTTCAGAAGAGTTCATCTGAAATTTAATGTAGATTAAAAATTTTAGTCAACATGCACAAACATTAAACCACCCAATAATTATATAATGAACAAAAATGAAAATTACTTTTTCAGTTAATTGATGAGTTCCATCCATGGACGAATCCTGAAGAGTATGACGGTCTATTTTCCGTTTTTTCTTTTCGGGTGCCATTTTAATTACGGTATCTATTACAATATACTCTTTCAAGAGGGTATGGTCTGCTGATTAACCGAATGAATTCGAAGGCAAATGTCTTTCATCAATGAACTTCTTCACTCCTGAAAGTAAGTTGGCTCATTAAAATATGTGACATAAATGATATGAACATAATAAAAATAAGGAGTTCGCTATTCGAATCCGAAGATACCACGTGGTCAATTGATGCCGCATAATTATCAACCAAAGAATTAAGAAAGATCTTCATTTTAAACCTTCCTTTATAGTGATTCGCTTCCAAGCCTTATCCATTAATAATCAGTATTCATACACGAAGAGTAATGACGGGATTATTTTTTCTGTCATTCACCATAATTCACATTGAGAAATGTAATAAACGGTCGAGGGTAGAACGAACAGTGGGAGATTTGCTGAGCCCATCCAAATTTTCGCCTACTTACGTGTAAGCTGGGCGACTCATCACATTCTCAATTGGAATAAATAAGTTAATGCTCGATTCGACTTATAATTGTAAATGGAGGAAAATTCAAATTTGAAAATATCTTCGGTACCGAGAACACCTTCACTTCTCTCCACCTAACGGGATATAAAAAATGTACACAGTATGTCAAGAGATATTCGCTAACGATTATGCGGCCTGCTTCAGTGCGTAGAGTTAAATCTGAGCTTTATTTTCCAACCCAGGGAAAAGGAGGGATGGCTAATCTAACACGCACCGGAGTACCATTACAGTCGCCCCAAATCAGTAATGTAAGATATCCATATGCTACCTGCATCACATAGGCACCTACATCTACCTTACAGGCAACTTAACGCACATAAACCTACTCTTAATTACCTGTTTGTAATATTTTCAACTTCTTTTCAACAATATTTCCAATAACCTGGAAAATAAACGAGGGTAAGCTCTTCTCCTTAAAACCACATTCAACAACTGCCTTTAACTACCAGTGCACAAAATACTTCTCACGTCGACCTTCACCAGCTAACGTATCACAATTCTCCTTCCCCTCAAACAGGGAACACACAAAACCACTTCAGCTGGCTAATAGTCCGACCTCAAATGAGCAACGAGTCCCCGAGCATGGGTACAGAGCCCAAATGCTACTGTACTGTCTAAACAACTGGAAGAGCCTGCACACTACCATCTTATCTGAGGTTGGCCGGCCCCAGCATCGGATTTGTGATCCAGCCCTTGGTATCTTCAGGACCGGCATCCCACCTGTCCATCGACACCTGCCTCCTTGCCGACAGCAATGACCTGGACCTGTCGGCCTGCATTCTGTACCTGGCCGGACACCATCAACAAGATCATTCTCCGGAGTCAGCACCAGAGAGTCCCGTCCTCCGGCGTCAGCACCGCGAGGACCCCGGTTCCCAGCATCCCACCGAGAACCGTTCCAATGAACACCATCGAGAGATTTCACTTAGGTAATTTTACCATCCTGGAGAAGATCACACACTTCCTCTCATAACCAATACCCCCTCTGGGAAATCCCGATTCAACCCTAAGACAAGACTCGTTCTCTGCTCGAACTCGATCTACAGGTGCGTACACTACGCCTAAAGGTCCACCACATTGACCACTGTAGAAAACCATCAAGCACACCCTCACGACGTCCCGGAAATATTTCATTGCGTTCTAAATCATCATTCGTGTGCACTGGGTTCCCTAATTCGGAATTAACACCGATAACCCTTCGTTCGCAGTTTTCTCTTCTCTCATTAATATTATAGACGACGACGCTTAACTACATTATAATAGTTAAGCCTACGATTAATAATCCAAGAAAAAGAGTCAGTGACTACTCACCAAATAGTCAAATACCACGAGATTGACACTCAATACAAAGTAATATAAAATCACTTTCACCGCACGAGCATACGACACTAGAATAATCGCATAGCAGAACTGGAATACTATATCTACTGCGTACGTCTCGATGCAGTCGGAAATGGAGAAATCACATCCACCTAACACACACCTATTTTCGATGGTATCCCTGCTAACTTGTCTACAGCCTTTTTTCTTAGCTGTCCCCCCTCCCTGCTAAATAGTGCGTTCAAATGATATCCGTGACGAGAGGCTATGTATTATATATTATCCGCTGTTTAACGCCAGCAGACTCGGAACCAGTTTCCTGCAGTCGCGCAGTTCATCTTGTCTAAATATAGTGACAGAAAAAGAAAACCTTTATTTGTCGGATTTATTATTATTGATTTTATTACTTAAAGACAGCTTTCATCCTTTGAGCAAAACTTGCAAGGCTGTGCCCTTCGAAACGTCAGCAACTATATAAAATTTTTGTATTTTTTTTTAATGACGGTAGAGCCTTTAAGTAATAAAATCAACTAAAATATAGTGACTTTCTATTGTCCACATGAAGCTACATCGCCGGCGTATTTTTCTTATTTAACGTTGCCAAACAGGGCTCCTCTTATAACTAATACGAGTTCGTGCGTACGTACGATACAAAACTGTAATTCACCCTTTGAAAATATATACACTATTTACAGTAACCATCAGTTTATACGACTTGGTAACACTACTATGGCGTCACAAGAACGAGAGAGTGAGACAGAGGACGGCTCAGAGTTCAATAATTGATGGAAACGAGTATACTAAACTTATAGTTAAATTCAGCATACGGTAGATGCGAAAGAATTCCAAGCACAAAATTGTAGAATACCTTTAAATGGTCCGAACAACCAGTACGCGTTGAGAAGCTTACAGCAATCCAACTGAGCATATTGGCTTCACTCTTACAATAAAGCATATCATTATAATTGACGAGCGACTAGCAGAGACATTTTCCTTAGGTACACTTATTAATAATACGAATTGTAATAATATTATACAATAAAGAACAAACCTGACCTGTTCTCCTCCGATCATAATGAAAATATATTACCAAATAAATTACAAACAAACGAGCGAGCGACTATAAATAATCGAACACACGAAGCACCTTGTGGAACGTTTGACAAATTTGGCAAGAGAAAAGAATGCTATTTAACCCTAGAGAAACGAGTTGAATTACTAGCAGGGTACGCTAGTTTAATCGAGATGTGAGATCTGAACTGGCGGGGGTTGACCAATCACAGCGAGAACGGCGAACGAACCACTCTAGGCGTGGTACAGTGATTGACAGCTGGTTGATCCTATAGGGTGTTCTCTAACTTACTCCCACGGGCATTCATCTCTCTGTCATTCTTTCTCGCACGAAACTTAGTCCATCCTGCAAACTACGATGTGACCGGGAAAAAAGTATCTGTCTCGATGAAAATCATATATCATATCAACCTTTTTTCCTGATTCATCTTCGAAGCTTGTAAACGCCCTATATTTATGAATATGAAATTATTTCATAATTACAATATGAATATATAATTGATTTATATCTTCAACATGGGAGGTCGAAGTTGAATTACTGAAAATTCAACAGATACTATCTTGTATAAAATTAAGAAATTTTATTATTCTCTCTCCTAAACTAATTCAGATTGAATACGACCACGAATACGGAACGGAAATACACAATCAAGGTCATTCAAAGTTGAATTGCGACCTAAGTATTATAACTTGAAACTTTCCATCCGAATTATAAGTTGCAGCCAAAGGCCACTCTAGACGATCAAAATACTCGTATCTGTCGACATTGCTTGTCATTTTCTTTTTCAAATCGAGTTTATATCGTTCAAAATTTTGATGTTTCATCATTAAATTCAAATAGATTTGAGTTTTATACCTAGATGAAACATCAAAATTTCGAACATAATACTTGATTAAAATCCGTTTAAAATTAAAAAAATCGCCGATGAAGAAAATTGACGAATGACGACTATCTTGATCGTCTGAAGCGGCTTCAAGACTTCCAATTTCACACTTTGAGAGAAGCACTCACTGTCTCTGGTAGTGGTCACATACCCGCGCTTAGACCAAACCAAGACTCCCATTGCCATGAATATTTATGATACAAATCAAGCCTGGCTCACCATAGGGATGTGAGATCTCCTGAAGAGCAAGCATTCAAATACTTCTGGATAGCGACGAACCAATACGAAGAATAAATTTACTCAGGTTAGAACGAGGTTATGCTCACATTGTAAAAGAATTGATGGCTTCTTAAACACTTATAAAATTGATAAAAAAAATTAAAATCTGAACATACTTCTGAGTCACGAGCTTAGATGAACGATAATAAAGTACAATGATATTTAATCGATCTCCTCACTTAGAATGTCTACTCACCTAGAGTAAGTGTTTTTCATCCATACTACAGATATTAAGCATCACAAATTTTGAAAATACGCACTTCTAGTTTCACGCAAGCACTCAAATACTTCTGGATAGCGACGAACCGATACGAAGAATAAATTCACACAGGTCAGAACGATCCTTGAATTACGGATCAGCGCATTCTTTCTTCGCGATTTCTACGTCATGCTCTCTCTCGAATTATACTTCGCTGTTCCTTTTCGGTAGAGAAAGGTCGTACCAACTTCCAGTATCCCGTAGCGTAATAAATATCTTTGAATAGCTCTCTACGCATTTTGCACCTAATATGAGCAATAGAACAAGACAGAAATACGTTTACATTTTCACTTGTCCTCGATTTTTCTTTTCCACCTACTGTCTCTTTTTTTCCTTCCAACTGTAAAGCATTGTATCGAGGTTTGATGTGTTCACGAGCCTTGGCGGCTATGTTGGGGGTCTCGTCACTTTCTAAATATGCTAGAGGAAATGAGAAAATTGAAAACACGGATATTTTCTTCCGGATTATTGTCACTAACCGATTTACTCGGAATGTTCATGCCAATTATTCATCAAATCTATAGAAAGTACACAGAACAAATTGACACCAGCATACACTTTACTTTATAATGTAAAACTTCGCTCAATTCTGTTTTACCTGAAGGTGACGACTATAATGTCGTCGAGGGGACGGCCGAATTGCGCCGAGCGCCTAAAATACATGGGGTCGATTGCGCCAAGACTCTTAGGACAGATAGGTTAAATTGCGCCGTGAACGAAGATTCGGAAGGAGGGAGGAAGGATTCATTCTTCTCGTCACACTTTATGCAGACTTCGAACTGCCAGAAGATCTAATCTCTGGTGTGTTTAAAAGAATGTGGTTTAATTGACTGAACTTGAACATATTCTACTGGAAGGCAGTACTTTCGTCAATAGTTGCAAAAAATCAAAAATTAAAAATCTTATTTGGAGTTCTCCTTCGTCAACTTTGCGTAAGTAAATGAAACCTTTTTTGTGTAGTCAAATCGAGTAATTTGCCTAGATTGAACTTTCCTATCAGCAATGAATTCATGTCGTCGTTTTATTAACCCAGGAAGATTAGGCTCAAAAATAAAAATAAATGGAAATAAATGCCGGCAAAGGTTTTTTTCATGGGTTATGTTTAAAATGGTCTCCTGATAAACATACTAAAAGTCCACAGCGATCAGAGAGCGGGCGCTCCCCCGAAGGTGGTCAAAGTATCACAAAAATTAGTTTTCTGAGAATAAATCGAAAACTAAGCATCAGAGAAAAAAAAGTTCCAAACAAAAGTTGTCCTTCATAAAATTTCCTATAAATTTCACTATATGTATGTCATCTTAGCTCAAAAACTCGAGCTGAAAAGTTGGTTTGAAAGTTGAGCGATTTTCTAAAATTTTTGATTTTAGTGTTAGTGTAGTCAAATTAGACAGGTTTCGGGGAAAAAAAGAACATTGCGACATAGTAAAGGTCTGATTGCTGGAAATGGTCAAGAATGAAGTCCAAAACAGCATACTAACTTCTCCGCGTTTTTCCCCAGGAGCATCTTTTTTATGGGCGTTGAAACCCCTTCAAAATCAGTTTTTTGTAAATATCCCGCTTAATACGCATTTTAGAGAAAAAAGTCATCAGTCAAAAATTATTCCTCGTGAAATTTCCTATCGGACTACGTATTTTAATTCTAACCTACACGTGATAGTTAGCTCAAAAATTCATGGAAATTGAGCTTCTGCCATGCAAATCCGTGAATAACGCGCTCCTTGCCGAGAGATGACGTCGTTGCGCGGTGGTTACGCGCGAAGGTAACGTTGATATGTCGCTAGTAGATACGATGAAACGTATACTAATATTTTAAAAATCGTTTCTTATGCATGTATGATATGTAAAAAGCTGAATGGGGGGGCTGTAAACATGCGAGCCCTTCCTCAATTTCGATTTTTCTATTTGGAGTGGGTGGATTCGTTTGTGTTGGGTTGTGCCGTAGAATTTTCCGTTCATGCTGGTCTTCCCCCCTTCAACCTTATTTGGGGGCTGTATGCCAGGCCACGCCAGCATGTCGTGCTCCATTTTCGGACTGAAAACAGGCTGAATATCGTGTGCTACGTTTTTGCTGTATTATGCTCTCAAGTTTTCCATTCTGGTTGTTTCAAGCGATGGTGGCAATGGATGTGGTCTTCTGTTGTGGACTCGGGTGAGATTTTGACTTCGACCCGCGTACAATTGAAGTGGGCTAACGTGTGGAATTGTTTCAAGCAATGGAAGGAATTTCACCCAGAAGCTTGTTATTGTTGTGTGCTCCCACAAATTCAAGAAGAACCGCCGCAATACAAAGCCGAGAATAACGCGCTCCTTATCAAAGTTGGCGTAGTCGCATGAGGGTTTCACGTTGATAGTCGATTGGGTCAGGCAAACTTGCTCCGCCATTTCAGGCAATCTCCCGAGAAGCTTGTTTTGCGGTGAGAGATTGACTACATGAGTCTTGCAATTATCAAAACGGAGAAACAAGAGATAACAAGCTTAGAATCAATGCGTTTTTTAATTTTACGGTCATCGTACTTGGCCAATGTGGGGCTAAGGAGGCCCCTCTGTTTGATTTTCTAAAATTCGTTAAAGAAGCTAGGAAACTTATTAATGGTAGTGAGGTAATCATTAAGAGCCCATCTCTAAAGAAAGCTATCTTGGAGCCGAATCCCGTTCCTCCCCTCCTTTACGGGTTGCCGAAGGTACACAAAGAAAATGTGCCGATGCGGCCGGTTGTTTCATTTGTCTCCTCCCCTACATACTCCCTCGCTAAGTTCCTGGATAGATGGTTCAAAGCTCGTGTGGAGGTGGAGTCTCCCTATTCAGTTAAGAATTCGAGCGCCCTGGCTGAAAAATTGAAGGACACATACCTTCCTCCGGGTTCAATTCTGTACTCGTTTGATGTCGTTGGGCTTTTTCCCAATATTCCCAAGGCTACCACTAAGCAACAAATAGGCAAACTGCTCGTGGAATGTGGTACTCCTCACAACGAATTTGGCGAATTTTTCGACCTATTGAACGCCTGTTGGTCACCTAATTTTTACAAGTTTGATGATAAATATTTCGAGTTCCCTGAGGAGGTAGGGATCCCTATTGGTTCCCCCTTAGGTTCTCTTATTTCGGAGGTTTTTATGTCTAAATTTGAGGTTGACCTGTTTTCTTTCGGGCCAGGTGTATTTGAATCACGTTTTCTATTGGCATAGGTACGTGGATGACATATTGTGTGCGTGGACCGGTCCTGCGGAGCTCCTTAGTGAGTTTCTCGCTTATTTAAATAGTTTATACCCGTCCATCAAATTCAGTCTTGAAGTTGGCGGTTTATCAATAAATTTTCTGGACCTAACCATATCCGTCATCGACGGTGTCCATGATTTCGGTATTTACCGGAAAAGTACTTCGACCGATATTGCTATCCACGGGTCGTCTTTCGTACCTTTTGCCCATAAAGTTGCTACATTTAATAGTTTAATATATCGCCTCACTCAGATCTCTCTGAGTGAAGTAGCGTTTAATAATGAACTCGTGACGATAAAGCACTTGGCTAGAGTGAATCAGGTCAAAGTGGACATTGACCTTATGGTCCGTAGGAGACTTACAAGAAAAAGTCCCGATTCTACTACCTCCCTCCCCCGTCAGTTGCATCTTGATAGGCGTAAACGGTGGATTAAAATGCCGTTTTTGGGGAAGTTTTCTTCGGAGGTGAGCCGTGTCCGCCGTCCCTTCGGTTTCCGGCCGGTGTTCTATAGTCCCAATACGGTGAAGAGCCTTTTGGTCAAGTTAAAGGATCCGATACCGATGGCCGAGAGGGAGGGTGTTTATAGGGTGGCCTGTGGTGATTACCCGAGCGTGTACATAGGGATGACTAGCCGTCAATTCAAAATTAGAGTTGATGAACACAGGAAAGCCTGGGAAAAAAGAAAAGTAGGGGAGTCGGCGTTTGCTGACCACTTAATTGAATGTGGTCATAGCCTCAAAGAGGGATCTGAAGTTCTCCTCCACAGGGAAAAATCTTATTTTAGGCGCTTAGCATTAGAAGAAATTGAAATTCATCGTCACCGAAATATTAAAGACATTACCGTGTTGAACAGGTACATTCCTGAGGAGGGATTGATTGAATTAGTCTATGAGGATGATTCACATTTCGATGACTCGCTGGTTCAGTCATGACCTCCTCGTTCGTTGTTACTCGTTCTTGTTGGTGTTGGGTTCAGTCGCTTTCTATACCGTGAGAATGGCTGTTTAGCCGAAATCGCTCGGATTGTTCGTTTTTATTGCGGTTCTAGTATTTGTGTTCTTTACTCTTCGCGAGTATATTTCTCTAAGATAACAAGTTTCTTGGTGTCATTCCCTATATCGCCTGGAACAATAAGAAATCCAGCAAGTTTGCCTGGATTTCACGAGGAATAATTTTTGACTGATGACTTTTTTCTCTAAAATGCGTATTAAGCGGGATATTTTAAAAAACTGATTTTGAGGGGGTTTCAACCCCCATAAAAAAGATACTCTTGGGGAAAAACGCGGAGAAGTTAGTATGTTGTTTTGGACTTCATTTTTGACCATTTCCAGCAATCAGACCTTTACTATGTCGCAATGTTCTTTTTTTCCCGAAACCTGTCTAATTTGACTACACTAACACTAAAATCAAAAATTTTAGAAAATTGCTCAACTTTCAAACCAACTTTTCAGCTCGAGTTTTTAGGCTAAGTTGACATACATATAGTGAAATTTATAGGAAATTTGATGAGGAACAACTTTTGTTTGAAACTTTTTTTTCTCTGATGCTTAGTTTTCGATTTATTCTCAGAAAACTAATTTTTGTGGTACTTTGACCCCCTTTGGGGGAAGGCCCGCTCTCTGATCGCTGTGGACTCTTAGTATGTTTATCAGGAGACCATTTTAAACATAATCCACGGAAAAAACCTTTGCCAGCATTTATTTCCATTTCAATACCTAATCTGCCTGGGCTATATACGGTTGTCCAGGACTTCTGTGGTTGTTGTGCAGAGTGGTGCTGTAAATCCGTGATCATAGTCATAAAACGAACAATGTTGGGATGTGTGTGATAAAAGTACAAAGACAATTTATAATGGGAAGATTCGCAGGCGTTGGCGGTGTGTGCTTCTATTTTCATGGATGCCTACATTGCGGTAGGAAATTTTGCATTGTTTTTTATGTAGTAATCCCACATGTATGTGTAAATTGCACCCAGACTGAATTGCATGAGGTTAAGAGGTACTGTAATTGCACGCATAGTAATTTGCACCCAAAATAGTGTTGTGTAATTTGTACGCAAAGAATGCGGAAAATACAACTTATAATACGTTAAAATGAAGCCAGATACTTATATCCTAACCAGCGGCCTTTCTCAGTGACGTCCCTATAATCTGTTAGCAGACCTAACCTTTGAATGTGCCTGAACCAATATTGTGGTAAATGAAACCTACAATATCTCTCTCTCTCTCTCTCTCTCTCTCTCTCTCTCTCTCTCTCTCTCTCTCTCTCTCTCTCTCTCTCTCTCTCTCTCTCTCTCTCTCTCTCTCATCATCGTTGTCACAGTCGCGTTTCTACAGACAGTGAGACAAACATTCTAAGAAAGAAAGTTTTGTTTTTACGTGACAAACAGATATCAATTTAAATGAGACAGTTTGCTTTTGTTGCCACCTTTATTCAAAAACAAGTCGACGTTTCGACGCACCTCGTCGTCATCATCAGGAAACGTACTGAAATAAAGTAAAATTACAAAGAGAGAGGTGACCAGATATGAACTGAAAAAAGGAAAAAGCATGTGCCAACAAGATCAAGACCGGAGATAAAATTAATAATTACAATTCACGAATGAGTGACGCTTAAGTGTTGGCGAGATTGGAAGTATCGGTCTTGAAATTCACATTGTTACATCTTAAAATATGTAGTACTTCCAACATCTTCCTCTTCTTATCATTTTTCTCACGACCAACTATTTTAATTAAGTCAAAATTAAAACTGTGCCCTGTATCACAAGAGTGAGAGGCCAAAGCAGTGCGATTACTTCGATTCTTAACATCATTCTTGTGTTGGTCGACCCTCTTCTTTAACAGTTGAGAGGTCTCCCCCACATAGAATGTATCAGGGCACACCGAACAGGGAACCTTGTATACAACACCAGAATTTTTCAAGGTGGGGTTTGGGTCTTTAGTTTTCGAAAAGAATTTTTCTCTTAAGGTGTTGTAACTGCCGAAAGAAATACAATTTTGGTTATCCAATTTCTGCAGGATCTTACGAATAATCGCGCTGCTTGGACCTATAAACGGGATCGAGAAATATTTCTTATTAGTTAAACATGAATTATTAATACTAGTAGGGTCACAATACACAATATTCTTAATAAACTTAGAGGGATAGCCGTTTTCACGTAGCGTGTCACAAAATTCGGTCATAATTTGGTCATGAAATTTAGGATTAGAGTTCGAAAGGTAACGGTTCATCAGATTTTTGGCAGTGTTGGATTTTACATGTAAGGGTTGATTTGAAAAATAGTTAATAAGTCTACCCGTGTGGGTAGGTTTTTTATATAAATTAAAAATGGGGATGGGGTTGTTTTCACATCTAACGATTGTGAGTCGACTTGTTTTTGAATAAAGGTGGCAACAAAAGCAAACTGTCTCATTTAAACATTCTAAGATTTCCCTACTTCCGGTAACGTTAAGGAAATAAAAAGAACACACCTCTAACGTGCTGCAATTTAGAAGGTAGTACTAAAATCCGGTTCTCAAGAATACAGGATGTGAGGGTAGGAGAGAAATACAGTAGACAGTTGCGTGTAGTTACCCTTCTTTGGTGAATCGAATCACGTCAAGTGACGCATACAGCGAGGGCACACAATTTTTAATAAGAACTTTTTTTCTATGGGAGCTAAAATTTTCATTTATGGTTTAAAATTTATTCTGGAATAATACAAATATGTAGCGAAGATTTCATATCGGTAGGTACAGCGGTTCTCGAGTTATAAAAGGACAGACAAACAGACAAACTTTCCGCTTTATGTATTAGATTTACACAGGTTTTGAAGAATGGGGGTACTTCCATTGACGTTGTCGGCCGAGGGAGAGAGCTAGGCTTAAGATGGAATACACTATCTTATAGGAAATTTTATGAGGAACAATTTTGAACTGAGGTATTTTTCACATAATCCGCATATTTCGTGAGATATTTGAAAAGAACTGATTTTTGGGAAGTTCAAACCCCCTTAAAAAAAAAGGCTCCAGGGGAATTTAGTGGGGTATTTAGGGGGTCGTTCTAGACCAAGGTTATTAGAATACTACGTGTACAGGTTGTCTCGTTCATCTTCTTCTTACCAAGAGGACAGAGAACGCGCATGCAACATATAACAAATACCGACAATGTACAAGCCTGCAGCCGCGACGTGATAACGAGAAATCTTCAGTACAATTATCACCGGATAACTCGGAAAAAAATGCTTTTAGCGTTAAATTGAAGAGGATATAATTTATTCTCCATAAAATTCCTTTCCAACGCGGGTCATTTCAAAGAAATCCATTGAGTCGCTCTCGAGTTATCTTTCTTTGAAAAATATAAATTTAACATACGTTCTTATGGAGCGGCAGTATTTTGTCCTCCCGGTAGTAAGAAGGAGAAGAACGAGACAACCTGTACACGTAGTATTCTAATAACCTTGATTCTAGACATCATTCTCCACCATTTTCATCCATCAAAGCTTTTATGGCCCAAAATATTTTTATTTTTCCTTATTCGCCTACACTAGTTATGAGGCTATAAAAAAACACAAATAACGACTGTGATTAAATGATATGTCAAAATAAATCGTGAGGTCGATAACGTGATAAATTTACCATTTTTACAAGTTTAACTTACTTCTTTTGGAATATGCACTTCTAAGAATAAAGTTGTTGAATCCAAAATTTCTTTGTCGCTTCGGTGTCCCAGCGTGATAGCTCCAAACATTGTAGTTCTGCAAGTGTAAATTGAATTTAGGATACATTCAAGTACTTATGTTAAATCTGAACTCAAGTAATATTCTCTTCAACACTGAGAGAAATGAATAACAATTTTTAAAGGAAGAATACCACAATTTCACCCGCGTACAGTGAATAATAAAATAAAGTTGTAGAATTTGCTAAATAATTAGGAACAATTCTTATACTCGTATGGTAAATTGAGTGCTTAGTAAAATTTATTTCTCAGTTACTCAATTTTTACCTCTCGTTTGCAGTGTTTCTCGATAGGAAAGTAGTAAAAATTACTATACAGAAGAGCAAATACAGCGTATGCTGAAGATATGAGAATTACAAGAAATGACTTTCTAACGTCGCGGTCTAGCAGCTTCGTTGGTAAGGGAACAGACTCCGAAGTCAGATGTCTCGGGTTCGAATACCGCTGCGGCCGTATACGGACTATACGGATAGATACTAACTTTCACAATCGAAAAGCAAAAATTACTCTACTGGACAGCAAGTATTGCCCTTTGAAGTAGGCAACAATTGTCATAATGTTTAATGAATTTTACTACACACGTGTACACTTTTTACTGAGATGAGAGGGTATATTGTACTATAATACCAACAGTGTCACTCTCTTACCTAATGGCATAGTAAAATTTACTATCGTATATAAATTTCTCTCAGTACAATCAAAGACATTCCTGCGATCAAGACTTCCTCAAGTTTTATTCCTGTAGATAGCAACTCCCCCTACAAGGGTTTAGAGATCAAAATTTTTGGTAGATCATATTTGCTTTACCGAAACAGATTACGTAAGGTTGAAACGGAAGCGTGCTCACGAGAAGGAAGGGTCGGGAACAGCCAACCTTCCTCCGAACGACCTCTAAAAATCTGTAGAATCAATAATTTTCAACTAGCCAGTAAGCTTTTTTCTAACACAGAACCTACTCTAAGTGGAGTTACAGCGGGTACTTCGAGAAATAACCTGAGCGTTTCGGTTGGCGGGTACTCGTATCCATCCGCATTCGTATTCGGACAGTTTCATCCAGATACAAGGATTCGGAGATTTGCCGTTGAATTTTTCTCCCGTTGCGGTTTCAGATGTTGCACTTGTGTAGTTGCTGTGGCTGGTTGGATCGAGGGGACAGATCTGGCGGGAGATGGTGAACAAGAGTATTCTGGTAGTTCGTAATCGAAGTCTTTTGGTGAGAACGGTACTGTTTCTAAGATGTGCTGACCGCAGATGGGGTTTCCGGCGAAATCGAGGTGAAATTCGAGCTGTTCCTTGGTATAAGATTGACGGCTACTGTTCTACGTTGACTGCATTCTTTATTAGCGTTCTTCGTTTTCTTTATAGCTTTGTTAACCATAAGGATTGGCTTAGCGGCCATTGGTGTTTGCCCAGAATGTCCAATTGCTCCGGGAGAGGTTGAAAGAGGGGAGGGGTATGTTGCTGTGAAGATGGCCGACATGGTTGTCTACAGTTACTACTTCTCTCCAAATCGCCCCTTCCTGGAGTTTGAGGACTTCTTGAAGAAATTAGAAGAAAGCTTGTCCAGATGGCAAGGTGAAAAATTCATTGTGGCTGGCGATTTTAATGCCAAGTCAGAAGAGTGGCGATCAGGCCGTACGGACATCAGTGGGTTGCCTTGGGGGAGTGGATTGCTTACAATCGACTGGAAACAGTCAATGTCGGCAACACTCCTACCCGAGTGCATCAAGGATACGGGTCCATTATTGATATCACCTTTGCCTCAGAGAGCCTAGCCCGAAAAATAGAAAGCTGGGCGGTACTGGACAAGGAGCTTTCTGGGAGCGACCACCGGTGTATCAACTTCTCCATCCGCCGGGAAGTTGAGGTCGCTGCTCCTCAAAAGCTGGTAAGAAAATGGGCCGTTAGGAAGCTGAATAGCGACCGTTTGAAGGCTAGCTATCTTGCTCTCACATGGGATCAAGAAGAAGAGCAAGAAGGCAATGCGGAGGTGGCAGCAGAGAGGATGATCAAGACTGTCACCAAAGCTTGCGATGTAGCCATGCCCAGGCAAGGTCCACCAAAGAAGAGGAGGGCTGTTTACTGGTGGACCAACAAGATTGCCGAATTGAGAAAAGAGTGCAACCGTCAGCGCCGGATATACCAGGGTAGTAGTGGCCGCGAAGGGGCGCAGGCGGTTGCACCCGAATACCAGCTGGCTCGTAAAAGGCTGAAGAAGGCCATCAAGAACAGCAAGAGTGCTGCATGGTGAGAGCTATGTGAGATGCCAGATGACGACCCGTTTGGGAAGCCTTATAAGTTAGTGCTGAAGAAGCTAAAAATCTCTCAGCAATGAGCCGAGTGGAGCCGGATGTTGTGGGTCAAATCATTGATGGCTTGTTCCCACAGCAGCCACCACCAATGGTAACGCTACCAATAGTAGAAGAGGATGGTACATCCCTCCTAGGCTCCGAGGAGGTTGATGCAGCAGTCAATAGACTGCGGGGTAAGTATTGGAAGGCTCCAGGCCCGGATGAGATTCCAAATCCAGTCTGGAGCGCCATACATTCAGTTGACGCAGCACTGCTTGTTGATACATTGAATGCGGCAATTGTTGGGGGAGTGTTCCCTGTGCGATGGAAGAAAGCCAGGCTAGCGTTGATCGATAAGAAGGATAAACCAACTGGTCTACCATCCTCTTATCGTCCAATTTGTCTGCTAGACAATGTTGGGAAACTTCGAGAAAGAGTGATAGCCAATCGTTTGGAGAGCTATCTGAAGGAAAGAGATATAATCTCTGATAGCCAGTACGGTTTTCAAACTGGACGCTGCACATCAGATGCTGGGATCCGGCTGAAGAGGATAGCCAAGTCAGCAATTGATATGCGTCAGTTTTGCGCAGCCGTCAGCCTCGACATAAGAAATGCGTTCAATTCAATTCCATGGACGATGATATTGGAAGCTCTTGTGAACGCAGGAGTGCCCGCATACCTGCTCAGGATGATCAGCAGCTATCTTAGCTGCCGTGAAATCCAGGCAGAGACGTCTGCTGGTGCAGTAAAGCGCCCTGTCACTTGTGGGGTGCCGCAGGGGTCGGTCCTTGGGCCGCTTTTGTGGTGCGTCGCATTTAACGGAATCTTTAAGGTGAAGCTGCCACCGGGGGTTAAGCTTATCTGCTATGCGGATGACACCCTGGTGGTATGCACCGCCGAAACAACTGTAGCGGTGGAGAGCAGGGTAAACCGGGCCCTAGAGGATGTGACGCGTTGGATCGAGTCGGCTGGACTTGAACTAGCAGCAAGTAAGACGGAGGCCATTTCATTCACGACCCGTCGGAAGTTCAAGCCACCCACCTTTCGCCTGCGAGGTGTGGAAATTGAAATCAAGAAGCAAATGAAATACCTGGGCATCTGGTTTGACTCAACGCTGACCTTCAGGCACCATTTCCTGATGGCAGCAGAAAAGGCGGGCCGGGTAGTTGGATACCTAAGCCGCCTGATGAGGAACCTAGGAGGACCGAGAGAAGCAAGGAGAAGGATCATGATGAGCACCGCCTTGTCGATCCTCCTATATGGTGCGCCAGTATGGGCCGACTGCATGGAGATACCATACCGAAGGAGAGAGATGGTAAAGATCCAACGAAGAGCTGCGCTAAGGTGTGTTAGTGCCTACCGCACTGTCTCGACGGAGGCTCTTTGTGTATTAGCACGTTCACCACCAATCGAGCTCCTTGCTGAGGAGAGAGCGGTGGTGTTCGAAGCAAAGAAGAGAACGACGACCAACCGAGAAGCTTTACGGGTCAAGCAGGAGGCCAGGCGCTCCTTGCTTGTAAAGTTGAAAGCAAGAATTGCCCAGAGTGAGCTGGGTACATGGACAACCCGTGTGCTAATACGCGACCTTGATGAGTGGATGAACCGACACCATGGTCAGCTGAACTTTCACCTGACGAAGGTGTTAAGCGGCTATGGCTGCTTCAATAAGTACCTTCACGAGAAGTTAAGGAAAGTTGAGCAGGTAATGTGTTCGCACTGTAACCAAGGGCGGGATGCTGGACCACAACACACCTCATTTGAGTGTGAGGCGTGGAAGCGTGAGCGGGACGAGCTTAGTCGGTCTCTTCAAGAGGTCGGGGTAGATGAAGCGCTCGACCCGAGTAGCCTGGTACCCACCGTGCTAGGTTCCGAAGAAGCATGGAACCAGGTGTCTGCATTTACAGCCACCATCATGAAGAGGAAGATGGACCAGGAATGGAATAGGCAAATGCAGAACCACGCTATGGCCTACTCAACACCTGTGTACCATCAACATCCTGATCTGCAGGAAGAAGAGGACCAAGATCTTCCTGAAGGGAGAAAAAGATGAAGAACCTCCAACAGTGACCTACTGTATTGTGTATTGTGGTGGTGTTTGTTGTTGTGAGTGTGCCTATGTTTTTGTGCGTGCCAGGGGGGCACTGCAGCTTGGCGATTGCCAAAGCAACTTGGCAGTTGCCGAGTAGAAGAGGGGGTTCGCCTAGGAGATTCCTCCTTCACTGAAGTTATACCTGAAAGGGTCGATTCCGGTGTTGGAGGAAACAATATTAAATGCATACGCAGCCCGCACCTACCCCATAATGGATGACGGGCGGTGCTGCACATGCGACACACAAGCGAACCAAAAGGATTGGATGTGCTGCGAGATCTTGTGAATAAATACCATTCCTCTTCCTCTGATAACTGCATAGCTCGAACTGTGACCATATTCTTTTTTAGGTCGGCGCTGTTCGAATCCTGAACAATCACAAACTTTACTTGTGTAACCTCAGTCGGCATTTTCGCACATTTTGACGCAATAAAAATTTTAGCAGAATAAAAGCTATTTTTTTTTTTTTTTTACTTCACGAAGAAAGCGGATTGTAAATACGCGAAAATTTAGGATTTTTAAGTTTTCGTTGTGAAACACAAAGAATGAGTGCAGATTTTGAACCAAATAAGGATTTTTTATTACACAGAAGAATCCTAAATTGAAGTATGATAATCCGCGAGTATACTCGTATAATAATGAAGCACAACGCTTTTTACAGTAATGCAAGTAATAACGTACCGATTCGTTATCCAAAGAAAAAGGAAGATTTCATATAGCCAAGGGCGAATTTACAGGTACATTTTTTGGGGGGGAAGAGCGTGGGGGAACTTCCATTGTTCAAAAATTTTTTTCCTCGCTTCGCTCGGAAAATATAGTCCAATTGAACAATTTTAGTCTTTTTTGGGGGGGGAACGTTCCCCCTGCCCCCCGGAAATCCGCCCCTGCATACCTGAAGCGCGATTATCGCCATACAAGTACCCCTTGTTAATTTATAAGATGTATTATGAATAATTATAATCCGACGAGCTGATAACCATCTGTGTAGTTTATATAGCTCGTTAATAAATGAAAAAAATAAAATAAAATAAAAGAAGGACTATCCTGAAAAAGGACGTTTGTACATTTGAAAAGTCAATCTTTGTATACATATTAAATTATTAAGACGAAAGTGCCTTAAATTTCATTATTTTTTTTTAAGAAAAAAGAAAAGTTTAGATTGGTTTGTAGCAATAATCTATATCGGAACGAGAACCACTTTAGACAGGGCAATATCATAAGATTGGCGGACGATTCAGAAAGTACATACGCTCAATCTTACAGTATATATGTCGGTACCCAATAAGTATCGAACACATCAGGAGGAAATAATCGTTCTTTTCGCTGTTTGACCTCTGTTGCTACGTTCTTCACAGTGTCTAAATGGTAGGAGTATATCTTAGGCTCACCATCTCCTAGATCATTATCATTCACACCGTCATCAGATTCAATTAGCAGTGCCTTACATCGATGTAAAACACGTAAAGTTGGGCAGTTCTCGAAGAAACGTTTGAAATCTCTGTCGCAGAATCTTCTCTTATGAAGCTATAAAAAAACACAAATAACAACTGTGATTAAATGATACGTCAAAATAAATCGTGAGGTTGATAACGTGATAAATTTCTCATAATATATACAGGTTTGAAAGCCGATTCTATGTACAAAAATCTCAGCCTCTTCAACTGTCTGCAAATCTTCAACCACGTTGGATAATACATTGGTCCTTTGAACACAACTGTTTCCAGGTTTGGTAGGCCTGAGAAAGTCCTCACCAATTCTTCGCTTCTTATTAACTATGATGCGTGATATAGAAGAAAAACATGATCAGTACCAGAACGTGTTCGATACAAATAATTTCAAATAGATACAGCGTACTTTGTACATCAACTTACCTCTTTTGGATCATGCACTTCTAAGAATAAAGTTGTTAAATTTGGGAACCTCAATTCCTCCAAAAATTCCTTTGTTACGTTGTGGTCCCAGCGTGATAGTGCCAAACATTCTAGCTCTAGAAGTGTAAATTGAATTTAGGATACATTCAAGTGAACTCAAGTAAGATTCTCTCCCATCAGAGGACATTCCTGTGATTGAGATTTCGCAATCCCATATTCGTTTTACCGAAACAGATTAGGTTAGGTAATATTGAAACAGAAGCGTACTCACGGAGGGAAGGGTTGGGGCAACCTCCCACCAGTAATTTTTAACTAACCAGTAAGCTTTTTTTAACAGAGAACCTATTCTATGGGGATTTTTTTGAAAATTTTGCGGTACGTCGTCCGGCCAAAACAAAAATGGGCAAAAATGGTGTAAGTCCCCCTAGACTTGGAAAAATTCCGACTCTCTGCCATGATATATGATAGGAAATGGTAACACTACCAATAGTAGAAGAGGATGGTAATTATATCCCTCCTGAGTT
Organism: Aspidiotus rigidus; assembly: GCA_035079385.1. Taxonomy (NCBI): domain Eukaryota; kingdom Metazoa; phylum Arthropoda; class Insecta; order Hemiptera; family Diaspididae; genus Aspidiotus; species Aspidiotus rigidus. The sequence goes on along the minus strand of JAVHKY010000020.1, from coordinate 14,942,529 downwards.
CCAAGGAGGGGGATGTAGCAGTCAATAGACTGCGGCGTAAGTATTGGAAGGCTCCGGGCCCGGATGAGATTCCATATCCAGTCTGGAGCGCGGTTGACCCAGTACTGCTTGTTGATATACATTCGATGTGACAGTTACTGAGGGACTGTTCTCTGTGCGGTGGAAGAAAACCAGGCTAGAGTTGATTAATAAGAAAGATAAACCAGTAAACCACTTTGTCTGCTGGACAATGTTGGAAAACCCCTGGAGAGAGTGATAGCTAATCGACTCGAGAGCTATTTGAAAGAAAGGGATATAATCTCTAGTCTGACCGCTATAAATCAGCTGCTGAAATCAGGCTGAAGAAGATAGCCGAGTCAGCAATAGCTATGCGTCAGTTTTGCACAGCGGCCAGCCTCGGTATAAGAAATGCGTTCAACTCAATACCATGCCAGAGGACGTTGAAAGCCCTCATGACGCAGAAGTACCCCCATACTTGCTCAGGATGATCAGAAGCTATCTTAGTTGTCGCTAAATCCAAGCAGAGGCGTCTGATGGTACAGTAAAGCGTCCAGTTACTTGTGGGGTGCCGCAGGTATCGGTCCTGGGACCGCTGTTGTGGTGCATTGCATTTAACAGGATCTTCAAGGTGAAGCTGCCTTCGGATGTTAAGCTTATCTGCTATGCGGGTGGTATGCACTTCCGAAACAACTGTAGCGGTAGAGGGCAGGTCAAACCGGGCCCTAGAGGTAGTCACGTGTTAAATCGAGTTGGCCGGACTAGAATTTGCAGTAGAAAAATGGAAACCATTTTATTCACGACCCGTCGTAAGTTCAGTCCACTCACCGTTTGCCTGCAGGGATGTGGAAATTGAGACCAAGAAGCGAATGAAGTACCTAGGCATCTGGTTCGACTCAACGCAGAGCTTCAAGCACCATTTTCTGATGGTAACGGAAAAGGCAGAGAGGATAGTTGCATACCTAAGACGTCTGTTGAGGTGGACCGAGAGAAGCAAGTTGAGCACCGCTTTGTCGATCCTCCTATATTATGGTGCCTCAGTATGGGCGACTCAATGAAGATACCATACAGAAGGAGAGAAATGGTAAAGAACCAACGAAGAGCTGCGCTGAGATGTGTCAGTGCCTACCCCACTGTCTTAGCACGTTCACAACCAATCGAGCTTCTTGCTGAGGAGAGAGCGGTAGTATTCAAGGCAAAAAAGAAGACGACCACCAATCAAGAGGTTTTACGGGTTAAGCAGGAGCAGGAGGCCAGGCGTTCCTTGCTAGCAAAATGGAAAGTAAGAATTGCCCAGAGCGAGATGGGTATTTATGGACAACCCGTGTGTTAATACGCAACCTTGATGAGTGGATGAACCAAGTCCATGGTCAGCTGAACTTTAACCTGAAGCAGGTGTTAAACGGCCATGGCTGCTTCAACGTGTTCGCACTGCAACCAAGAGCTGGACGATGGACCATGGCACACCTTATTTCAGTGTGAGGCGTGGAGTCGTAGCGGGACAAACTTAGTCGGTCTCTTCAAGAGATCAGGGTAGATGAAGCGCTTGCTCAGAGCGTTCTTCAATTTTCACAAAGCGGTGTACTATGTTGACTTACTGTTCAAGTCCTTTATAGAATACCCAGTTCGTTGGCCATTCAAATCTATACCAGTAAAACCGTACTCAGTTAAATTACTGCCTTCTTCATTTACCAATCTGAGCGCCCGTAACTTCAAACTCGTTAACTGACGCTGTAAAAAAAAAAGAAAGCGAATTTGTAAAAATTTTTCATAATCGTGCGTACATTCGGTAAATATAAAACTGCCGAATGGATGCCTGATTGAAGCATGTTGTCGTCCTCTATGTAGTAGGGTTGAAAAATGAGGGCAATGAAAACCAATTAAGATTTGCGTTAATCAATAGACATTCATCTAAAATACTCAATATGAATACTTTTTTTTTTTAATTTCTGGCCTCACTTCCCGCTCAGTCCATACAGATATCGCCCATTTATAGAAGCAATCGGCACATTAAATGTATCCCTTGGTATAGATTTTATTAAGGTAATTCGTAGAGAGAGAAAAGAAAAAGTTCACGTCCAACTTTTGACAAATTAAGACGAATTTTTTTTTTTTTTGCACATAGTACAACCTAACAGTCTCCAAGGCGGCCTACTTGAAATAGGAGATTACAAATTTCAAAAATCATAATTGAACCTCCATGACTTTTATGTGGAAGAGCTGTATTATTAAAAGAGAAAGAAATAGAAGGCTTTTCCTTCCACGAGAATTTTATTGACACCGATTGTACGAGTCATTATCAAGGTGAACTAAAAGAGATTCCGTGCTCCGACTGTCCCGGCGTTTACGTGGGGGAGACTCGCCAAGTTCTCAAAACTAGGGTCTCCCAACACAAAAACGATTACAGAAACACGTTGGTTAACGTAGTTACAGTTCATTTTCTTGTCACGGCACTTTCCTACTGTTTATTTTTAAAAAACTTCAAAAATATTTTTTTTATAAAAGAATAAAACCAAAAATTAAAACAATAATTTCCAATTTCATTTTTAATTTTAATGTACATTGACCGCAATACAAAACATTTTTGAAATTTTTCAAAAATAAACAGTACAAATAATTTTAAAAATAAGGAATAATAGTTCAAAATAATTTCTAATATTTGATTTTGTTAGATTTGTAAAATAAATTTTGAAAATAGATTTTGAGAAAAATTTCTGGCATAGCCAAATAAATGAAAATCATGTTCCATGTCTTTTATATTTTATCAGTCATCTTGAAATATTTCAGTCTAGGCTTCTACTAGGTCAAGTGTTCGTGAGATATTATTCGTTTACCCCTTTACCTATCTTGGCGTCGTATAAGTCTTCTATGAGAAATATGAGGTAGCGCGAACTCGCTGTTGTATTGGAATGGTATGAGACAATTCAAGTCTAGGGGACTTTGAAAAATTTCGTCTATCCAGCCTTTATTTATTTATTTATTTATTTAATTATTTAATTATTTAATTATTTAATATTATTTATTTATTTATTTATTTATTTATTTATTTATTTATTTATTTATTTATTTATTCATTTATTTATTTATTTATTCATTTATTTATTTATTATTAATTCTTGTACTAGGTCAAGTGTTCGTGAGATATTATTCGTTTACCCCTTTACCTATCTTGGCGTCGTATAAGTCTTGTATGAGAAATATTTTGAGGTAATTGTGGGTGTTCTATATTTTGAGGTATCAACTTTCGTGGGGCGAACGAGCGATCTCGCTGTTGTATTGGAATGGTATGAGAAAATTCAAGTCTTCTATGAGAAATATGAGGTAGCGCGAACTCGCTCCGCTCGTTCGCCCCCTGTCTCGCTGTTGTGTTGGAATGGTATGAGACAATTCAAGTCTAGGGGACTTGGAAAAATTTCGATTATCCAGCCATATATGATAGGAAGAGGGACTTAGAAAATTTTCTAATTATTAATTATATTAATTATTTAATTATTTATTTATTTAATTATTCAATTATTTAATTATTTAATTATTCAATTATTCAATTATTTAATTATTTAATTATTTAATTATTTAATTATTCAATTATTCAATTATTTAATTATTTAATTATTTATTAATTAATTGATTAATTAATATAATTATTTATTATCATTACGCGGGGTGTACTCGCGAGTTTCAAAATCGGGGTCCGGAGAGAGAAAAGACATGGAACATCCACGGGGTAGAGATTTCTCTTGACGGGGGGGGGGGAGGGGGGGTGTACTCGCGAGTTTCAAAATCGGGGTCCGGCGAGAGAAAAGACATGGAACATGTCAAAACGATATCGAACCTGGCAGTCATTATACTGTTTTAGCTCTCATTCTCTGAACAAAGGTCATAAGTTTGGTTTTAAGAATGTCTCTATTGTAGGTCGAGACTTTAATTGTAAAATTATCGGAACTCATAATGAGTGAGTGAGGTGTAAGTAGAGCACTAATATTGAAGAAGGGTTTTTTTTCAATTGTACAAAAGTAGATTTGTACAATTGAAAAACCCTTTTTCTAATTGTAAAAGAAAGAAGATATTAGAAGTAATCAATATAAAAACTTTGTTCACTTCAAGACGGACTCACGAGGCTTATCTGCAGTCTACGCACCGCTGCTCCGTACTCTCGGATATGACTCATGAATTACTTTCCAACTCGTTCTTACGTTCTTACGTTTTTCATCTGCTTTCGTCGATATTTCTCTTTTAGTTCACCTTGATAATGACTGTCGTACAGTCGAAACGTTGGTGTCAATAAAATTCTTGTGGAAGGGAAAGTCTTTTATTTCTTTCTTTCTTAATACTCCATCACTTTACTCACCTGATACAAAAATAAATCTTGTAATAGACTATTACTTATACACGAACCATCATCAATGATCAATTCACTCAAACCACGAAACGTCTTAACGAAAGCGTGGACCATTTGATGATAAGTACCAACGATGCCCTCGGGATAAGGTAGATGAAGATACTTCAAAGTTTTATTGATGATACCGTTGGCATCCGTATCAGAATCTGAGACATTGAGGTTGAAATTCTGGTCCAATGACTTAAGGTTCGAGTTTTTAATCTTACCAAAAATACGGTCATCCGTTAAAAAAACGTTTTCCGAAATATCAATTTTCAATGAATCTAAGTGAGTACATAGATCCAATGTACAGTTCATAAGACGTTCTAAAAATAAACAATCTTCGGAATTTCCCTTTATCCATAGGCGAAAGTCAATAAATGTTAGATAAATATGTCGAGAAAGGAAATCGAAAATTGGATGTTCAGGTCGGGATTCCAGGCAAACATTTTCTATGGAAGTTAACCTGAAAAGCGTACAAAAAAAGCTGATTAAGCGCACAGAAAGCTAGATACACGAATTTTCAAGAATTATTGTAGTAAAATGCGTACGTTGAGTACGCTCATGAATTTTCCCTAATGAGTGAAAATTTCTAGCCTCAGGCATGGCCGATGACTGAGAATTGTACTGATATCCATTCTCATACTTCTGTTGTGATTAAAAACAATTTCTCTTCGAAAAGAGCATTGTTTTTGCTCTTGAGCATTTCGCCCTATTTAGTTGGAAGAAATAGATTTTATTGTATACAGGTTAGGTAAACACTTCGTAATATTTGAATTGATGTACATATTGATGAATGTAAGTTGCGTTTTTCTTCTTTGTGCTCTGTTCTGGTTTCTTGATTGCCCTAGAGCATTTATCGTCCTTTACAGCCTTCCTTGACCGACCGAGCGCATTCACGAGTATATTTGAATATTTGTTACTAACCAAACCGGTGTCTCTGAAGCCTGGATGTATCCTCTGTCAACCACCTCACCAACTGAACCACGCTTGCTGATAGGTATAGATCGACGTTCCAGTTTTGCATAGACAAAATGGATATTCAGCGTTTACCTAACTTGCATACAATAAACTAGCGTACTGAACATCGTGTATACTTACCGGCACTTGCACTGTACAGTACACTACTATTAAAGTAAGAGTATACTTACCTAAGAAAATTGTAAAGCATATACTTAGAATGAAGTTCATTCTGCGCAGCATCTAAATTGATGGATCTCATGATCTTCCTCGAGTCAACTAATTTTTTTAGTATGCTCCCAAACGTTAATATTCTGTCTGATCGAAGCAAGTCCACATCCGCCATTACAGTCAAGTCCTCATCTTCAATAAAATAGGGGCAAACAAATGAGAAGTCATCGATGTTGGGATAGATAACGAACATAACTCGTAGAAATTCATTCGACATGTATGTATCGATAAACGCTTCTAGATGGAAAGAGTGCAACTTTTCTCTCCGTATGTTGATCAATTTTTTGAGGGTAGGACCGGACATGAGTTTCCGACCTTTTTTGCAAGGCCGAAACTTTGGTAGAGGATTTTTGATGGCAAAATATCGCATTTTGTCGCAATTTATGATAATCTGTTCTAAAGTCTTCTCCGATAACGTGCAATGTGTAAATGATAACGACTCGATTTTCCAACCATTTTTTGTCCAAAATTCCAATGATAGATCCGTATCAATGCTGAAGTCCGAGTGGATGAACTGAAGATTTAAAACATCTTTCTTGCTGTTCTGTAGGGTTTGTAAAACAGAATCTACGCCGTACACTCCGTCGCACAAGAATTTTTCTTTTCTAGAAATTTTTCTGACATTATTCACGCTGAACCAATGTCTGCACACCGATCGAGTATTTTTACGATCTCTGAGTGGTAGGTCCGCCGTTATCTTGATTAGGATCTGAAATCATAATTTAAACTTTAATTTTTAAAGTATAAGTTGTGGGCTTCTTTGTTACCCTAACCTGGCAACAAATTGCAGCGAATTTTGTGCTTTAGCTTTCATATCATACGAGACGACCAAGAGTTTGAGAATCGTAGTTGAACCAAACTCCAGGTGTAATCATAGTTCGCTTGTTTGTCCTCCATGAAGGAGTGGGTTGTGGTCCTCACAGGGAAAGGCACACACCATATACGGCTATGACCGGGTTTTCATTGTCAGAGTTTTCCTTCTCTTTCCTAGTCACTAGCAGAAAATCCACCAGGGCCAGGGAAATAGAGTGGTATGGGACGTGAAGGCCCAGATGACAATACGTAACCCCATACAAACAGGACGTGAAGGCTGTAAAAGCAGTACGTAACCCTATTTGTACAGGACGTGAGGGTCACCAAGCAGTACGTAACCCCATACATGAATATGAACCTGATGCAGGTGTGACTGCCTACATCAGTTGACGGTTTTCTGTCAGGGTTGTCCTTCCGTTATCCTCTGAGCCCATGCTCTGGCCTGCAAGGAGACAAATGGTTTTTTATAAAAGTACAGGAATTTTCAATAATAATATTTTATTCTGGATCTGCCCACAGATATTATATTTCATTATTCATAACGTTTTGGCTGTCCAGCAGCCTTCATCAGAAACGAACAAACAAACACATGCAGACAGAAAGTAAAACAGTCGCAGCCAGCACCACCACATTCGTCCGAGTCTACTCTAATAATTTCAAAACTCTTTTAGATGGATTTTCATTTGAATTTTACAAGAAAAAAGAGCGAAAAGAAAATAATGTTGTTTAGTCATTATAACTCGTCATCACCTTCGAGTGCGAGCTTTGGAGAAATTTCGCATAGCAGTTTATACTCCGCCTTTATTGGCCCATTTTCCCGATAAAATAATAGGATCTTTTTGATCAAAAGAAAAATCACTGCCACCAACTCTTATGATGGAATTTGAATCGCGGAATGGATCTAGAGCACTTGAACAACTACTGCCTTTGAGAGGCTTATTAAGGGTGTGCTTTACTCGTAAAAATATGCTCGTAAAAGATGGTACCGAAAATCACATTTTACTGCTTGAATTTTCAACGGAATCTTTCTGAATAATTGAAATGTTTTCCAGAAAGATTCAACCAGGAGCGCTATTGAAGCAGAATTAAAAATTTTTTTAAACTCATTTTCAATTAAACGTTGAAATTGGTAAAAATTTGTCTATTTTCTGATGAGAGTGAAATTCTTCTGGAGCTAAAATTTAGCATTCTGTTCCGATAACGCCTTCCATTGAACCCCTCTGTACAACATTTCCAAAGATCGAAAGAATTCGTCGGAAAATGGAGCCCTGAGATGTGACCTTGCAAAATCATTTCTCGTCATTTGTTACAGGTGATAACAAAACTAAAAGTCTTTGATTCTAATTTTTTGGAAGGTACCGTTGACTCAAATTCACGTTTACCACACACTCAAAATCGGAAACAAGGACAGAAGACCCATTAAACCAAAATTTGTTGTTTAAAAGTTTGTACTTACCGGTAGACCGCGGGTAGACAAAATAGCTGGGTTCTGATTGGAGGGATGTAACTCCAGTTGACATTCCCGATACTTGCTTGAATAGCCGTGATTTGATTTGCGACAAATTGTTCAAGAACTATACAGCGGCAAGAAGTTTGAGTCGCGCGACAGAAATTTACCCGATCTACAATCTGTCATTGTCTGTCACTGTCTGTCGCCACCTCTCTAACCCCTCTGCCCGCAGTGTGACAAACGTTGACACAAATGTTGACAAGATTGTCACATCTGTCAATTATGTGGACGCGGGGGAGTGGGCGGGTGTGCCAAAATGTGACAGAATTTACCTCTCCAGCCCGCTCCTGCCTGAAAAGAGTTGACAGATTTAGCAGATCTGTCATGGTCAACAATTGCAGATCGGGTATTTTAAGGGGATAACTCGCGTTTTGAAACACAAAAAGCGGATTGCATATAAAGTACGGCGCTTTATGCAAACCGATTACAGTACACTTCCGATTATCCGACCTAACTGGGGTAATGGGTGGTTCGGATAATAAAAAGTTCGGATAAAAATCCGGTTCGGATAACGCGGAGAGAGTTCAGATAATACGGAGGTTGGAAAAATTACGGTTCGGATAATACGGAAAAAGTTCGGTTAATCGAGAGGTCGGATAATCGGGAGCAAATTTTTGGGGTCGAATAATACGGCTGGTCGGATGATCGGACGTCGGATAATCGGAAGTGTACTGTAATTGTATTGACGCAATTCATTGCAATATTCAAAAAATTCACGCGTTAATTCTTCGCACAACGGTTCATCCCAACTAGAGTTAGATTTCCACGATTTTTGTAATAATAATTTACAGTTGTACAGGGCTGAAAATACATAGAACATATCAAATATTTTTGACACTTCTGATAAAAAAAAGACGAGGTGAAACCGGAGTATAGTTCATAATGACTAAAGTCTTCTTTGAGGTTGGTTATCCACAAAGGGCGTTGAAAACGACGTTGTTCAAGAACGATGAGAATTTGTTGGTACATTTTGTTGATGTCAGCGATAAATGCAATGAGGAAACTTTAAAAACAAATTACGGTGTCGAATAATTCACGTAGGCTGCTTTTTTGGACCGACGTACAGAAAATATGAATATCCTGAGGTGGAAGCGTTAAAAGTTACTCGCTCCCTTTTTCGGAACGATATCATATTTCTATTTTTTCATCTTGAGCGAGCGTTATTGCAGTAGACGTTACGTCGTCGCTGTCGGTAGATTTCGAAGTACTTACTTGGCGTAACAGCACTGGAAAAGGATTTCCCCACCACGCCGACTTAGTTTCACAAATAATGGTTAATGCATTGACAGCTCGTCGGTACGTCGCAAACTTAACTTTGTAGTCCGTTACTCAAGATTCAATTTGCTAATAGTACATATTTTTGTAATGAATGGCGAAAACGATTAACGATATTAGAATGTAGTCAACAGCTGTGAGTTGGTATCAGTGAAAAATCTAAGAGCACCTTTTTTGCCGATCGTTCGGTAGTACCGGTGTCCGCCGCGAGACTGCGCCTCCGTTGTAACTTCTGTGGAATTTGTACGAGCTGTTCTTCTTTGGAATATTTAACATCGAACCTTCGAGATGAAACCTTCGATCGGGTTCGAGAAGAAAAAGTAATTAAGGCGATAACGATGGAAGGTATCGACAAGAAATACTCTGTTCGATTTTGTCGACAGGAAAAGTACTGCACAATAAGTCGATCCCGTTCGATCATGCTCAACCCTCGTCGACTTCGTAACGTATCAACGAGGGGAATTCAGTTCAATTCGGTAGCTCGAGGAGTTCAACTTTGTAGCTCGAGAAGTTCGATTGTAGAGTCGTTAGATGACAGATCAAGAGTCCGCGTATTATTTCTTTATTAATGCTATTTCATCCCGCCATTCATTATAGGCGATGAATATAGTTGTCACTCGTGTGTAAAATAAAAGATCAAGGTTCGTGTAATTGTACTTATTTGTGTTCAAATCCTGACAGATCGAGACTTAGCCTGAGAAAATCAGTGCCTGTTTGAGAAAAACCACCAAATACGTATAATTTAAATTTTAAATTTAGCTACATAAGACAATTTACTACAAGAACGAGCGCAGTGTAACCACACGAGCAAAGCGAGTGTGGATAGTTAGCGAGTTACAATAATTGTGTTTGACACGAATTACAAACAGTACTTTTTTAATACATGCATATCTAAACACCTAAAATATTCTAATTAACAATTTTTTTCAATTGCACGAGTACCTAGTTCATAATTAAATATAAATGATCACGTAGGTACCTATCCATCAAAATCATGAACGTCTAGTTTGTAATTTTTGTGGTATCAATTAAGTACAGCCTGTCAGACGTGAATAATCAGTTGCGTCCACACATACAACCTCCAGTCAGAAAATCTTCAAATGACCGTTAAATTTGAATTTCAAATTACACTTCTGAAAGATAATATGGATAAAATTTGTACTCCACCGCATCCACCGCAAGAAAACAGCCAAATTTATGAAAATACCTCCTCAATTAAAAGAAGCAGCAGTGTTGGTTTTTAATTTTTTCTCACCTACCTACCTATACTTATAATTCTGTCTGATGATGCAGATCATGTTTAATTTCAAGCATTTACAATTCTTTCAATTGTTTATTTAGTAAAGCTCATGGAAAATTACTACCGGACAAGTCACAGTTACGATACTCACAGGTTTACAAACGTTTCAACGTTTTGTATCGTGGCAACAAGAGCGCGATACTGATTCATTTTCGGAGGAAGTAATATTATCATATCTTAGTGATCTCTCAAATCGTTTAGCTTCGAATACCTTGTGGTCGATGTATTCGATGGTAGGTACACATTTTACTTAAATATAGCATGAATTCTTAGATAAGACGAAAGTTGCACTCGAAAACTTTGGCTTTTTCAGCTCAAGAAAGTGTTGCTGGTGAAACACCGAGTTGACATCAGTCGTCGTAAAGAACTGAATATGTTTCTCTCGCAAGGTTCAAAAGGTTATCGGCCCACGAAAGCAAAAATATTTTCAAAACAGAACATCGAAAACGTTATTTGTAACGCACCCGATGAGCTTTTTTTTTTTTTTTTACGAGCAATGCAGCTGCGCTAAGAGCTATTTGCTCGGCAGAAAGTTCTGCTTTTACAAAAACTTAGTATTTAATAAAGTAGAAAAATTGAAAACAAAATACATGTAAAAGAATTGAGATGAAATAAAAATATAAAGGAAAACAAAAATATTCTTTTTTTTTTTTTTTGGTGTCATCGTTTGGAGTTAAACGTGATTGTAAAAGTCAGTAGATCGTAAGTAAGTTAGAGTTGAGTCAATTGTTTCGGAGTTGTTATTGAGAGTTTGTTGTATATTAATAGAAATGTTGAGGGAAGATCGGAGAGGTTGTAAAGTCGGGCAAGAGAAAAAGTGTTCAACTGTTAAATTGTCTTCGAGACAGTGCGGACATGATGGTGGGTTTACTTAGTAGAAAAAGTGAATATATCGAATTTGCGTTTTCCAATAGATAAACATAAGTAGGTTTTAGATAAAGTATGCTTTTATGTATATCCTCTTTAGGTGGCTTGTCTTCTTGGACTTGCTGGTGCTTGTAGAAGATGTGAGCTTACGAACTTGACGACAACCGATATTGTATTGACTCAAAAAAAAACTTATTTGTAAACCTGCCCGATACAAAGAACTATAAACCACGAAATTTTTCTGTAGTTGATAGTGCTGCAACAATAATACAGAAGTACATAAATTTGAGACCACCGAATACTAACCATAATAGATTTTTTGTAAATTACCCATTATTTCTACTCTGCTATCCACCGGTTCATTCTTCAAATACAATTTTAGATAGAAAACAACAACTTGTTTCGATATAAATAGAAATCTTCGAAATTCAAACGCAAGATATAAGAACAAACAACTGTTGGTATAATAATTTCAAATAAACGTCAATTCGATAACAATCATACTGAAATCAAACCTCGAACATTTTACATTTCACAAATCATTCGATGGCACCACTGATTTGATTTTCGCACCGGGTTTCATATTTTCGCCACGGTTCTGATAACGGCATGTTTCGCTACAAAAAACGAACGCGATACACAGCACTTTCGCTTCATGTATTATAAAATAGTACAAACAGTACATGTAGTGAAAGGAACACTTGGGTCTACAATTTAAATTGGTTATCGTTCAAAAAGAATGTTTACAAATTTTTCAAGTGGCACCACTGACTTGATTTTCGCCAGGGGTAAAACATTTTCGCCACGGTTCTGATAACGGCATGTTTCGCTACGAAAAACGAACACAATACGCAGCACTTTCGCTTCTTGTATTGTAAAAATAGGTTTTTTGCATACCCAAATCGAAACTGAAACTTTCAATGGCGATTAACTCCACAGAAAGCACTGCTTTACTAATGAAGCGAAACGCTCGGTATGTAAAGGATTTTACAAGCCATGGCATGTAAAGAAGTCATGTTAGCTTGACGTCACTAGATGTCCGTTGTAAAATGTATCGTATATCTAGTATGTTATATGATCTATGATCGACTACAATCAGGAGAATCACTTCAAAGGAACATCTTCGAAAGTTTCAATTCAATTTGGGTATACAAAAAAGTACCTTACACGGCATAACTCGAAGTGTGTTTACATGTCTCGGACATTTGCTACACTCGCTGCGCTCGCTCCGCAAACTATTGTCCTCGCCATGTAAACACACACTTTCGAGCCATGCCGTGTAATATACTATTTTGAAGCAAGAGATCTCTTTCGGTTGAGAACATAATGTTGAGTTCACGTCTCTCGGCTCTATAAAATCTCTTTCAATTGCTTCCGTCATTTTCGCTTCGGATTAGCGGAACGGAATATACGGACAACCGAGAAAATATGGACAGCTGAGAAAATATGGAAAAGCACGAAAATATGAATTTACCGTATAGAAAATCGAAGTAGGAGGACGAAATTTTCGGCTCGGGTGGACCAAGAAATGTTTTATGGAAATATGAGATGAATCAAAATTCGCGAGTCACCCGCGTAACAAACAACGTAACAAACAAAATAGGTGAATTAATTATTTGCGGAGAACCAATTATCTATTTTGTTGGGGTAAAATAGTACATTTTGTAATGAGTGGCGAAAACAAACGATATTGGAACGAGCGCAGTGTAGCCACACGAGCAAAGCGAGTGTGGATAAGCGAGTTCCAATATCGTTTGTTTTCGACACAAATTACAAACAGTACTTTTTATAATACATGTAGTGAAAGGAACACTTGGGCCTACAATTTAAATTGGTTATCGTTCAAAAAGAATATTTACAAATTTTTCGAATGGCACCACTGACTTGATTTTCGCCACTGGTAAAACATTTTCGCCACGGTTCTGATAACGGCATGTTTCGCTACGAAAAACAAACACGATACGCAGCACTTTCGCTTCATGTATTATAAAAAGGAAATTGTCAGTCTTTGTCCGCGTCTGCATACGACTTTTGTGAAGTCATCAGAGACCCTAACCTTCTTTAGGAACTTGAAAAAATCCCTCAATTCGATCTTCTATGGACAGAACATAAGTTCAAGTTATGAACCCCTAAAAAGGAAAGAACTGACAACGTTTCGAACTTCGTACCCCTGTATAGGTGGAAAATTTGGAAGCTATAAACTTATAAACCGACTACAACAGTAGAGTTTCCGGCTGAGAAGGAATCTTAGGCTGAACATAAGGTAGGCCCTACGAAGCAGGCTGAGCACAAGCAGGGTGAGCACTTTGGAACTAATTTCAACATGGGGCCACGTACTTGCACTGCCCAACCCTCTGTGAATAGCCCTGATGTGAAGAAATTGTAAGATGACTTGGGTGAAGGGGTTAAATTAATAATTATAAACTTAGAAAAAAAGACAAGTTCAAAAGACTACTGATTATAGTCCTGGCACTCCACTTTGCAGAAACTTGTATAATTTACTGAAAAAAAAATAGTTGAACTTATTGTAAAAAGTTGTAAACATTGATAAAATTTGATAATATTTTATATTATTTTTTTAATTGTAAAATTGACCATTTTTTGCGGGTGGAGCGCCAAGACTATATTTGTGGTCATTCAACTGTAAAGATTTTTTTCAACGTATAAGAAACAAAAATTGAAATTACTTCTACCGGAAGTCGATTAATACCATCTGTAGACGAATCTTCAGAAGAGTTCATCTGAAATTTAATACAGATTAAAAATTTTAGTCAACATGCACAACCATTGAACCATCCAATAATTATAATGAACGAAAATGAAAATTACTTCTTCAGTTAATCCATGATTACCATTTGTAGACAAATCCTCAGAAATATAACAGTCTGTTTTCCGTTTTTTGGATACGGGCGGTTCCATTTTAATTCATCTAAATACAGGGGTGCGGTGAGGGAAGTTTCTTGAAGGTGAACCTTCAAAACGTTCTTAGGGGGGGAGAGGCTTTTTTACATTTTTTCTTTCTTTCTGTTTTTTTGTTTTTTTTTTGCTTGTGAAAATTTTTTGTTTCCTTTAGAGGCTAAAGGGGATCACCGCACCACTGTCTAAATGCGATTTAGAGGATCTTGTCTGCTGATAAGATGAATGACTTGGAGGGCTGATGTCTTTCATTGATGAACTACTCCATTCCTGAAAGTAATTTGATTCATTAAATGTGTATGAAATGCGACATAAATTATGTGAACAATATAAAAAAAAAAAAAAAAACACTCACGCGGTCGCGTTAGTAGTGCACGACTTTTCCTTTCACAATTCAAAACTCAACACGAGTCATTCCTACTCCTTAGATTAAATATATACTAATCACCTATCAACCAAGGCAGGTGTTTGAAGAATGAACAATAAAACTCAGTCTACGTCACACCAACTGATAACGGAGTAAAAGTACCCGCAATCCAATTAGAAAACCTGAATTTCATTTTATTTTAAACTGGAAGTGATCTAAAACCTACAAAACGTCTCAAAAAAATGCATTGCCCCCTCTCATTGTTCACCTTGCAACGAGGCTATAAAAGTTGTTTCTACGCTCTCGGCAAATTTATATTTAGATCTATTTTCCAAGTATTTTCATTTTAATGTGATTAACCATAACCTACAGAATCGTATTTCCTTAACTAAAAACGCATTGATGAATTATCATCAATTAACAAATCACAGATGCACATTTTCAGATATGAAACTACACTTGCTCAAGTCTCAAGAAAACCATCCAGTTTTAGACAAGATCCGCGGACAAAAAAATCATTTCAAGCCTAAATGTAGGCCTATGTATTTGTATATAATGTATTATAAGGAAAGGAAATCTGAAATTTCCTATATGTTACTCTTAGCGTAGTAATAGTCTGGTGGGTGTAGGCCTACTGTATATTAAGCTAAGTGCCTCAATTCTTTATCACCTCCGATTCCTGGCATTACTTGATGCTGTCTCCAGCCACTATTTTTTTCATCCACTCATAAATTGTATTCACGCTCTCATCACTTTCATGCAAATACCATCCTAAGATTCTTCATCTGGGAATCCAGCTACAAGGTGTAAATGTACAAACGTCAATTTTTTAATTGCACGCTCTCAGTTAAGAGACCCTACTCGAGTCCAAGTAGATTATGAATCACTGAATCAATTTTTGATACCAGTCGACGCAGATTTTCGACGATTTTGGTACAGATAGACCTCGGTTCGCTCAGCGTACGCATGACGAATGTGGTTAGAGGTATCTGTCGACAAGTTGACAGTATTGTATGGAGTAAGAGGATAAATCAAAAAAAAATTTTTTGGCTTTACTACCACACCAAGTTAATAAGTATTGTTTTAATACAGAAAAGCTCGATGTTTCGCAGTGCCCAGATTGCATTCTCAAGAGCAAAGAAACGTACTGAAAATGCAGTCTTGGCACTGCGAAACGTCGAGCTTTTCTGTATTAAAACAATATACTTAGTATGGTAGTAAAGCCAAAAAATTTTCTGAGTTGAGAAGTGCGTAAGTCGAAAAAACGCATTTTGAGAAACACCAATTTTAAAGTTTGGAACGCCGGTACGAAACGTAGAGAAATCAGAATGTGACAAAGGGTGGTCAGTGCACAGGCGGCATCAATCATCTTCCAATCCCCACCTATTACCCGTCCAAACAGCGTAATTTAAAAACAAGACACAATTTCCCGCGCAACACACAATTTACGCCCTTTTTGAAAAGACTCGCCCTTCTTGAAAAACCCATAGCTAGACCAGTCGGGAAGAGCATAATACGCCGCGTC
This sequence comes from Aspidiotus rigidus, assembly GCA_035079385.1. NCBI lineage: Eukaryota > Metazoa > Arthropoda > Insecta > Hemiptera > Diaspididae > Aspidiotus > Aspidiotus rigidus. Next base: position 14,926,390 of record JAVHKY010000020.1, on the reverse strand, counting down.
TACGGCCTGTTTTCATCACGTGACCTGCGATGAGAAGAGGTGGAAAAGGTCATTGCCCATAGGCGCGGTAGGAACATGATTGTTACATAGTTTCTACATTATTTTGACAGTAACCTAACGCGAGTTTTATAGCACACTTCGTGTTTAGATGAAGGGGAGGGTGATGAGCCCAATTCTGCAATGTATTCAAAAAGGGCGGAAGTCGAGTTACGTCCTTCTTGAAAAGAAGGGCTCAATTATTGTTTTCACCTGCCACGGAAAAAATCTTTTCATCTTAATAGAATAAAGGCTTACTCGTATAGTGACAACTTTCTCTACAATATAAAAAAGAGTTTTCTTCCCTGGCCGAAGGACATCGTGGGTGGAGAAGTCATGTATAGTGCATCTTAAACAGTCTAATAGTGGTCTATTAGTATTCGTGCTCGTCTCAAGGTGCATATGTCACGATTTTTATCGAAACTCCGTACCTTAATGAAACTCGAAACGTCGCCCGCGTGTTCACCGTGAGAGGCAGGCTTTGAAGACGCGAGGACGATGTTTGCGTGTTGCAGCCGCGTCCTGACCGCTAGACTAGTGATCACCGCTTCGAAGATAGATAATTATTGCCCCGTGTTGACCGCGCGTGAGTTTCACCGAAGTACGAGTTTCCATTCAAAATTGTGACGCATACGAAGTACCTTGGCTTCTTTAAATACTAAAATAATATCGCGATTAAAGACTTTTCGTTCGTGGGTGAGGTGTATTATTTTGTGTATTTGTGTAATCTGATTGGTTGCTGTTTTAACTAATCAAATTAATCAGGGTGAGTAACCTACTAGATTGTGGAGTGCTCACGGGGCGGGGTACGCGTTATGTAAATAAGTCTACTATATAGATTAGTATTATCATTAGGACTGGGTGTACGAATGAATGAGAAAAATTATTCTTTCAAGTGATAAGGGATGGTAAACTATTTCTCGATGAATAAATTTACGGATGTACTACCCCAAATTAGTTCGAGCCTTGTCTTTGAGATCTTGCTTCGCGTTTGAATAGAAGATTCATGATACTCGATCTGAGTGACTTGTACCCGAACAACCACTATAATTACTTCTCTCTTTTCGTGACCTGTAATATACACGCGGTTGAGTATTCCATTTTCGAGGGAAATAATATTAAATAAATATTTCTAACGGACAGGTCTCCAGTTAGCTGTACTCAACGACAATTCAGCAGACCCACCCTATCATCTAGAGGTGGCGCGAGAAACCATAGATAATTTTCTAATGCTGATTAGGTCTTTCATTCTGTTTAGTTTTGAGCCCCCTTACGGGCTATGGATCCACAAGAAGAATTCTCCTCTCCCCGCAGTGTCATCAACAAAAGGCCGAATCCAAGTCCACACCTCGGCCAGGGCTCGCGACACCCTGGCTCCGGATCCAGACATGGATCTCCGATGTATGCAATCCGGTTACCACCTGATCCCATGAGCCGACCATCCTTTGAAGCCCTCAACTATAAATTCGTGTCAACCAAGTACCGCCACTCAGGTCAGTCGTACCGTTGTTCGATCAGTAAAAGACTATTTGGTTAATTGGTATTATTGTTGGGAATGATTACGCTTAGTTTTACGAGACGTCTTCCATTTAGGTTATTCTGACAATTCTTAAAAGGGTTCGTGACTCCTTCACGATAGGAATACCCGAGTATACTTATATTATTATTTATTACATTATAATTTACAAGAGACAATGCGGAAAAACGAAGAAAAAAAATCGATATCGAACCCAAACAAGCAACCAATCGCCCATCAGTCAACCTCGTTCCTTCTCATTCGCTCCGACCGCTCTAAGGACATTAATAAAAAAATACATCACCCGAGCCTGGTTCACTTAGAAGTCTAACCTCAAATTTCACTCAACGAAGCTAGTCCAAATTGAAAATAATAATCACATCTCCTGAGACACGCTCAAATAAACTCTAGAATCCTAAAATTGAGTATATCTTGAAAACTACCAATCCAATTCCCAAACGAATTTCAGGTGAATAATTTTACGTATTATAGAACTAAAACTTGACCGTATTTTGAGAAAATCCATCCAATAATCCCCCCATTTGGAAGGAATAAGTGAATGAAAAAAAAAAGTGAGGGTGGTGGAGGCCCCTCTTTGGTGGAGGCCCGGGGCCATGGCCCCCTTGGCCCCCCCTAAATACGGGGTTGCAAAAACCTGCAACTTTCAACTTTTCATCGCTGCGGCAATATTCGAGAGATGAACAAAAAACGAAATCCATAGCAATGGAAAATCAACCCATTTTCAATATCTCCCTCCAAACTCTCTCATTACTCCTTTTTTGCTGCCTACAAATTTCAATTACAAGTTACCAAATTTCGGTTACAAGTTACGAATAAACGATAACGAACATTTGCGATACAATGTAGGATCAGCCGACTCCAACTCAACAATTCCTGGTGGATCCAATTGAAGTGAGTACTTAATCTTATACAATTTGACTCTTCTTATTATTCTGGTTCGACTCGTTAAGGATTAGCACAATCCACAACCCCTTTAATTCTAATTAATTTACTCTCATTTGCAAGACTGACAGATAGATGTTTTATTCTCTGTCCTTTAGGCTCCCGATAAGACGTTGCAGGTGAACAAAATGTCCAGTTGCCTTAGGAAATTACATCAGTCTGTTATTCTACCTATTATGTCAATAAATATATTTATATCTTCTGTACGTTTCAATATTTTCCTCGGATTGAGTTTTCAGCACGTCTTCCACTGCAACACGGCCACTCTAGCTATTCCCCCCCCCCCTTTGCATTTCCCACACGGACATCAAAGTAGCCAACGACCCGGATGCTGAAGAAGTTCCTGTTTTTGGAGTTTCCCCGTATTGTCTTGTGCAATACCTTTCGAGCCGTTTGTTTTCTAAATTTATTCAATCAAACAAGCGCGTGTCAGCCTCACCTCTCAGACTACATCGGGAAGTACAAAGGGTCCCTAGTATATGTGTGTAGTTAGGTCTGTTTTCCCCGCGGATCCCAGAGGGTGTGGAAGGAGGAAGTTTTTAATAAATTTATTTAACAGGAATGTATCACATTAACCTTTTTTGTTTTCATTTATGTATTTATAATATATTATATTGTACTTATTTTGAATTTCCATTAATTTTAACTTTTTATTGGACTAAACACATTTTTTTCACGCACTGTACAATTTGTAAAGAAATGGTTGCGATTGAAAATTTTTCAAAAAATTAGGGGGTCCGCGACCTCTGAAAGGTTGAAAAGCACTCTCTATATCATAATACTATATTCTGTTATTTTTTTTAATCAAAATTTAATATGAAAAAAATCGAAAATAGATAAATTTTGCAAATCCTTCCTTCCTATTAAATTTTTACAGGGAATCATCACAGAAAAAAGCTTCTTTTTTTCAGGTGATTGTTTATTCAAAGCAACACACATAAATACATTAAAATTGTATAATATAGTTCCACTTCAAAAAAATCATGTTTTTCTCTCGCCTATGAAATTGGTTTTCACTCTATTATCTCTATTGACAAGAATGAGCTAAAGAAAGCAAAGCGCACCTATTACACTACTGAACAAAAAATAGAAAAGTAAAACGATTGCACATTTGAATATCCAATTTAAAGATATTTTTCAATGCTGAACACACTGCACTGCCGTACTCCGTTTTTCGCTGGGACGTGACAATTTTCTGTAATAATCTCGTTTACTTGCCGCGGACCATCGCGGAACTCATCGAACGTAGCAGTACCTAGTATTCAACACCAAAGTTTCGCGTTACATTTCGCAATGGTCTCTAAGCTCTCATCTTTTATACTGAACGCCGCGCCATACAGTAGGAATTAATTTTTCCTTATTCGACTCCTTTCTTGGCGTTGTTGGCAACAGAGCCGTCAATGCTTGGCACTACAAGACTCTCTTGGAGCATTCTTATACCAACACCACCATTGAATTCAGCGTAAAAAATACTATCAGAATCAACTATTTTCCATCATCTGCATCATCTGTCGAACAAATAATTTTTGACAAAGATGCAGAATTTGGTCTAGTTCGTAAAAAGGTAACATTGATTTCCTGCCGTGCAAGAACAAGAACACTCTTTCCCGGAAACCATTCCTCTACAAATTTGTCAAACATTATGGATCATAACAAATACAAAAGGATTTAACCGTGGAGAGAAAAAATTAATTGGAACAAGAAAAGACTGGCTTTATTCTCCACATAAGTTTATAAAATCGAAGTTTGACGTTTCGAAGCTCACGCTTCTTCATCAGAAACTAGAATAAAACTGACAGGCAAAAACAGAGAAAAAGGTGAAAGCACAACGAACAGATGAGCCAGACGAAAATTGTAGCTGACTCACCCGTTCGATGTGATGACATTAGAATAAACATTCGCTAGGTCGCCTGTATCGGTTTTAAAGTTGACCGTATTCTTACTTTTAATAATATTGACAATTTCCAAAATTTTCCTCTTTTTATCATTGTCTTCTCTTCCTACGATCACTGTCTTGGGAAAGTCAAACTGATGACCAGTGCCAAGAGAGTGGGAGGATAAAGCCGTACAATCGCTACGATTCTTGACATCATTCTTATGTTGGTTAACTCGACATTTAAGCAACTGGCGAGTTTCACCCACATAAGTACTGGGGCATCCAGAACAGGGGATAGAATAGACAACACCAGATCTTTTTTCCACAGGGACTTTATCTTTAGTGTGGGAGAAAAACATTTCTCTGCTGGTGTTGTGGTTACCGAAAGATATACTAACATCAGGGTCAAGAGTAAGCAAGTGCTTACGTATGATTGTACTGCTTTTTCCTATGTAGGGTATAGAGAAGAATCTTTTCTTTTGGGTTATCCGAGTAGACCTAACAAGAGGAGTTTTAATTACGTTATTAATGAAAGAAAAAGGATACCCATTATTTTTGAGGATAAATTGTAAATGATTAAGCATGTCGTCATGAAAACAAGAGTCGGAACTGGATATGAGGTTATTCTTAAGATTAACAGCCGTATTCAATTTAAATTTAAAAGGTTGATTAGAATAAAAGTTGATACACCTGCCCGTGTGGGTAGGTTTTTCGAAATGTCTAAAAATAAATTTGTCCTGAAGTTTAATGATACTAATGTCTAAAAAATTCAAAGTAGAGTCAGATTCAGTTTCAAAAGTAAAATTCAAACGGTCATGAAAATTGTTAAAAAATTTAAAAAGGTCATCAAAAATGGAACGGTGAACATAAAACATACTGTCGTCAACATATTTAACTCCTATCTTAATATTAGATGAGAATTTTTCAAAGATGAGATCGAAGAGAAACTGCCTCCGCCAGTAAAGAGGCTCATTACCCACTGGCAGGAACACCATTTTTCTCTGATATGATGTACAATCAGAGAGAAATGGTGTTCGTGCCAATGGGCAATGAGCATCCTTTTCTCATCCCAGGTCACATATCTTTCATAATTTTTGTCGTAAATTAGAATATCTACTTACCTTGTACAAGTATTTTTTGTTTATACCACATATATTGAACATCACAAATTTTAAAAATACGCTCTTCTAGTTTCACAAGCATTTATGCGCTTCTGGAACAATATTGTACTTTTCCAACTGGTTAATATTGATAGAAATAAAAGGCGTCGAATTGGGTCCTAGTTTAGTACAGTCCATTTTCCCCCACTCCTTGTCATATTGACCTCCATGTACACGACCACGATTTCACCAACCGGCTTTCTTTCTTTTCAAAATTCCAGAATCTTATTTTCTCCAAAGAGAGAACCTTTCTTTGATTATGTGGCGTTACACGGTCGGATCGAGGTGCATGTCCTACTTCTTCCCTTTATTTTTCGTACTTCGAATCGGTGTCACCGCTGCTGATCACTTCCGTTCCAATTGTTATATGATACGCACCTGCGATTTTACGTCTCTAACGAACAAAAAGAAAAAATACCTATCGAAAATTTTTACTGCGCGTCCTTCGCATTTATGGTAGATGTTAATTTTTTTTTTCACAATAGTAACTGAAAAATATGATTTCAAGCTATTTTTCTTCCCATTTTGAATTTTATTTGTATTCTTGCAGATTAAAATTTAGGGATGGTTGTGGAGAATTGCAATGAATTGGAAATATTTAATCGGTAAAATAATTTTTTTAGTTACCAAACTTGCCCTTATTACTTATTTAATTGAGAAGACGCTGACAACACCTAAAAAAAAAGGATCAAAATTGCTAACGAAAACTTTTGGAGAAGAAGAGGAAAAGAAGAAGAAGAAGATGACTACAACGATGAGTTTTTCAATTGAAAATTTATATGATAAGAATTGAAAAAAAAAAGAACAAAATATGTAAGTGTAAATAGGTAATACTAACAAATGATAGAAAAATTTCTTTTTTTCCAAACTTCCTTTAGAGGCACACAATAATATTCATATAAATGTGACAAATCAAATAGTGAACGAAGGGGTTCATATCAGATATACGACAGAATTGAACTTTTGTGGAGAGGGGAAGGGACTCTCAATTGGATAATGAACTTCGGATTTGTGTTCTGTGGTTTAAAAAAAACCTACAGATCTTTCTACTGGAGAATCTCTATTTACATCATTATCATAATAAATTATAGTATCAAATACTTGTGGTTGAGGGAGGGGGCTTCAAATCAAAAAAATGGATTTCAGATATGTAGAGGAGGAATGGAAAAACATCAAATGTGTTGTCGAAACCGCTGCTAAAGAAAGTCTAGGAATGATCCGAACCGCAATTCCCGCAAAGCGAATACGTCATTGGAACGATGAAATGAAACAGTTAGTAGAGGAAAAGAGAAGAGCCTTCAGAAGATGGATGAGCTCAGCCAAACAGGAAGACAGAACCGAATATAAAAGAAGATCAGCGCTGGTGAAAAGGAGATCGCGGCAAATGCAAAGGAAAAACTGGGATGAGTTTACTGCTTTTCTAGAGCAAGAAACGTATAAGTTGAGACCCAAAACGTACAAAATAATTCGAAGAATAGATTCAAACTTCAACGAACGAGCCAAACTTAGACTTGAAGATGCGGAATCCTACTACCGCGATTTGTGGACGAAAGACGAAAGGAAAAAGCGGGAAGAAGAAAGTGAGACAGACGAACCGGAGGAGGAACTGACGGAAATACGTCGGGAAGAACTGGAACAAGCGTTAAAGAAAACAAAAAATGCGAAAGCACCAGGCGAAGATGGTTTGCCATCAGAACTATATAAGTATGCTAGCTCGAACTTCAAGAAAAGGCTTCTGAAATTCTTTAATAATCTGTTAAGGACGCAAATGACGCCCGAAGAATTCAAAAACGCTGTTGTAATACCTTTATTTAAGAAAGGAGACATATCAAGAGCAGAGAATTACCGTGGAAAAGTTTACTAAATACCTGCTATAAACTATATGTAAAAATAATCATGAGAAGACTGGAGGAGATCGGCGAAGAAAAGATATCAGAACATCAGAATGGCTTTCGAAAAGGCCGAGCTTGCACGGATGCCAGTTTTACGGTCAAGTTACTCATGGAGAAAAGAATTGAGCATAATTTAGAAATGCATGCATGCTTCATCGACCTTGAAAAAGCATATGATAATGTTAATAGAGAAAAGCTCTTCGAAATTTTGAAAGAGTACGAGGTGCCAGGAAAACTTGTTCGAATAATAAAAAATCTGTACACAGGTACTAAAATAAAAATCCGAATAGGCGAAAAAACTTCAGGATATACTGAAACAAATAAGGGAGTGCCAAGGATGCCCTCTTTCGTCTATATTGTTTAACTTATATATGGATAAAATAATCAGAGAGTGGATAAAAACAAAACCACGAGGCATCCAACTGTCGGAAAATGAACAAATAGAAGCGATGTTATTTGCAGATGACCAAGTGATCATGTCCGAAAGCGAGGATGACTTACAGCGAAGCGTACACAAGCTCGAAAGGGCTGCCGAAGGCTACGATATGAAAATATCCACAACAAAAACAAATACTTCAGCTTTTAAAGGAAAGGAGCCTGTTCGGAGCAAAATCGTGATCAATGGAAAAATCATTGAACAGGTGAAGGAATTCAAGTATTTGGGAGTGGACATGTCGTACACCGGTGAGATAGATGTGCAAAACAAACTGTGCAAGTTCCTGAAAGTGAGCGGCTTAATAAACAAAATACTTAATGCAAATAAAACCCGACGCTGTACGAGAATAAAAGTTTATAATACTCTAGCGATACCAATGTTGACCTACGGCTCAGAAACATGGGCACTGCGATAAGCCGATAAAAGACGCATAGAAGCAGCTGAAATGCGATTCATGAGAAGGACAGCCGGGGTCACCTTAAGCGATAGAAGAAGATCTAACGATATAAGAGAAGGCTTAGGAGTAACGCCAGTGACGAAGAGAATTAAAACTTATAGAAAGAAATGGAAAGAACACGTCAAGCGAATGGAAAACCACCGTTCCCCAAAGATGGTTCTACAGTATACGCCGACGGAAAAAAAGACCTCTGGGAAGACCTAGGAAGAGGTTAATGGACACGTCCGATTCATCCGAGGGTAATACACCAACGCAGACAGGCCACCCCCAGGCCTAATCGCGATACGGAACAGAAGAAGAAGAAGTGTTCTGCGGAGCAAAAAACCCCCAAACCGATCATTCTGACAGAGAATCTTTATTTATTCTCTGCCAAACATGTGTAAATATGTGTGGAGAGAAGAGGGGGCTCCGAATCCGAAAATGGATTTTAGATTCATGTTTTACAAGTATTAAAACCCCCTGGTCAAGACAGTCAAAGTAATTTTCTTAATTTTTTTATTTTTTGCCGGCTACGAGAGTGTTTCATCCCACTGTGGGCCCGCTCTCTGATCGCTGTGGACTTTTAGTATGTTTATCAGGAGACCATTTTAAACATAATCCACGAACAAAACCATTGCCGGCATTAATTTCCATTTATTCTTATTTTTGTGCCCCAAATCTTCCTGGGTTATTAGGACTCATCACAAACATTCATCCTGGGTCCGATGGATTCGAGTTGTAAGAGTGCGCATGAGAAGCGGCAGTTATGACAATAGATTTACAAAGTAAAATTCAATTCCCATGGGCAAATTTAAGCGTCCTATCAGTAAATTAATATACTTGCCAACCAACGATTAAAAATAGAATTTATATCACCAAAAAATCTAATCTCCAATATTTCCCTACTTGTTTATAATTTTTGTCACAGGTTCTGGATCTACAAGTTCAAATCGGATACGTACTACCGGATACGTACTACGTAATCAAAATTTAAAAATTCAAAATTTCTCAATGTATTCAAAATTCTGGCGAAGCTCAATTCAGTCTTTCTAAAAAAAGAAAACTTTGAAACGAGAGTGAAAATTACAACTTGTAATTCCTCACATCTATCATTGTGTTCCGCATGGTGAAATCTGGTACTAGTACTTCAAAATCTTTGGCTAAGGGCACGTCTTAGAAAATTACACGTAAAAAATATTCAGCAACACTCGGACAAAAACTGTCCAATAGCACAAAAAATTACCAGGTGGACAAAAACTGTCCGACTCTATTGGAGCCGGGAAAACACGTAAGTGGTTGACAAAAAATGAAAATCCTACCAGAAAGTTCGCAAATTCACACGACTGTATCAATTCTTTAAATTGGCGATGCATGTCACAGTGAATGCGTCATAAAAAAAAAGTTCTGGACCTGATATAAAATTTATCTGCTAAATAATGTTACTTTCTTTATACATTTTTAGAATCTTTCATATCTCGCCGCGGAGGATGTCGGCATTGCCTCCGTAATTTTCGAAATCGCAAATTTTACCATAGTAATATTATTATTATCTGGTTAGCAATCACAACTTTGTATTTCAAGTAACCTTTGTAGCTCGTACAATATTAATAAAGAAATCACTTATCACTCTACCACAGAATCGTATCGTATTATACAATAGTTAATTATTGCACAAGGTCCAAAGAAGAGTGACTTATCATCTGTTAAAATTGTATTAGTTTCACATCAAAGAAGCCGTACGTTTCTGGATGAGTTGTGATATCGATTTTGGGACTCAACTTAAGGGTGTGCTTAACTTGTGAAAATATGCTCCTAAAACATGGTACCGAAATTTACATTTTACTGCTCTAATTTTCAACAAATCTTTCTGGATAATTGAAATGTTTTCCAGAAAGGTTCAACCAGAAGCGCTAGCGAAGCAGAATTTTGAAATTTCTCAATTAAACGTTGCTGACGAGTGAGCCAAAATTCAGGATTGCCTTCCATTGAACCCTTCTGTACAAAATTTCCAAAGATCGAAAAAATTCGTCGAAAAATGTAGCCGTGAGAAATGCCCTTCCAAAATCATTCCTTGTGATGTGTTACAAGGATTACCCACGCACGCCCGACAAGCATCGCGCAGTGACAGCTGGCTTACCGAACCTTACAGGGTTCATGGGAATGTTTATGCAACTTAATATTGTACACTGTTTCGGAGTTTCCGAACAAGTAAAGCACACCCGGACTTGGGTATGTATTTGTAGACCAGTGGATGTAATATTCCTGCTAATACAATTGTGGCAATGTATGAGACTATTTAGTATGCTGTTATGACTCCTAGTTTTTACCGACTTTTCTAACTAGAAAAGTGAGGCAAACGGAAAAAAAAGAAAAAATGTAATAATAATACCAATAGAACCAAAAAAAAAAAAAAAAAAAAAAAAAAAGTCATTGCCACCACCACCCAGGCCCTACCCCAGCATACTATGAAACCTTCTCTTCAGTTCCTCTCGTTTTAAATCAAATATATCCAAGTCAGGATGCCTATCAGTCAATTTATTCCAAAAATTTACGGCCCTATTAAGCACACTGTATTCCAAGGCGTTTGTTCGCACGTTCATTGGGCGAAATACGAATCTCGAGCGACTATTAGCTCTGGGAACGCTCAGGGATATTTTCGATAGAAGATAGGGCTCATATATTCTGCCATGAAGAATATCATGGAGAAATAAAACTGATCCTATCATTCTTCTATTATTTAGTGAGACAACCTGAAATCCCTTCAGCAGTTCATGGTATCCTATGTCAGCTGGGTAGTATTCAAATGTCTTGTAGTAAAGGTATTTCAGGAATCTTTTCTGTATTGACTCTATTTTGTTTATATTATTACTCGAGTGGGGATTCCAAACTAATGCACCATATTCTAGATTCGATCTTACCAAAGCAAAGTAAAGTGTTTTTAGAATTTGAATATTTTTAAATAGACTTGCATTCCTGATTATAAACCCAACTGCCCGTTTTGCCTTAGTAACAGTATGCTTAATGTGCCTTCTGTAGTCCATTTGACTGTCCATTAACACTCCCAGGTCTTTGACATATTCAGTCTCTCTGAGTGCTACCCCACCAATTTTGTAGGTATACTTGTACACTGCAGTCGTTTTTCTTGTGTATGTTATTTTCTCACACTTTCCTATATTGAAGGGAAGATAGTTCCTTTCACTCCACTTTTCTAGTGCATTTATATCTCTTTGAAGCTGCTCACCCTCCTCTGCATTTTTTATGGGGCGGAAGACCTTGAGATCATCCGCATATAATAGCAAATGCGAGTTTTTTACATCATCAGGAATATCATTAATGAAGAGTGTGAATAGGAGGGGACCCAGGTTGGACCCTTGAGGAACTCCTGACGGACAATGGAAAAGCCGCTACTCCGCACCCTTGTACATGACATACTGTTTCCTATCATTCAAGTACGATTTAAAGAATTGCAAAGTATTCTGTGAGAAACCAAAACTTTTCATTTTCCTAATCAGCAATGGGTGATTTACTTTATCAAATGCTTTTTGAAAGTTTGTATATACTGTGTCGACCTGTCCGCGTTGATCTAGTTGCTCCATAATAAATTGGCTAAAGTAGGCTAAGTTAGTATGTACCCCTCGTTTTGGAAGAAAGCCATGTTGTGCATTTGTTATCATATTCTTAACCTGAGGGAAGAGCTGCTTGTGTATCAATGACTCAAGTATTTTTGCTGGTACTGGGATTATAGAAAGGGGCCTGTGATTTGTGATCTCTGCTGTTAATTCACTTTTTGGTACTGGTGCAGTCCTTGATATCTTCCACTTCTGCGGGATGGTCTTGCTGTTTATACATAGGTTAAAGATATAGGTGAGAGGGGCCGCTAACATTTTCTTGAAGCCTTTATAGATGTATGTAGGTATTCGGTCAGGTCCTAAAGTCGGCTTAGCTTTCAATTTTTTAATGGCCAGCTCAACATCTGTTTCGGTGAATTGAGTAAGGCCTATTGCTGGGCAATTGATGTACATATGATCTATGACTGATCTCTCATGCAATTCAAAGTCACTAGAGGGTACTACATACACAGAGGAAAAATAAGTTGCAAAGGCCTCTGCAATTACATTGTGCTTATTAAGTGTTTTTTTCTTGAAATAATCGAGAATTGGCTCCAGTTCAATCGGACTCGCTGCTGCTAAGAGGTTGAATACTCTCTGCGTAGCGACTGGCACATAAACCAATGCAAGGATCATATGTACGTGCGTTTTGAGCGTCCGATCATCGGGTTTGTTTTACGCTTGCTGTAATCCCTTCAATTGAACTTGTCTGTATACGGCCTGGCTGAAATGGAAGAAACAGCAGCAGACTTGGGCATCCTTGAATACAGTTCCCGTAGCGTTGACAATTGCGTTTTTGGTGGGTGGAAACTGTCGAAATCCTCGATTATTTACATCATCAATTATTCGACTTAGCCTAAATAGGCTAAACCATTTCTTTTCTCGACCTCCTTTCCATTAAAAATAAACGGCGTCTTATTACAATGATTACTAAGCAATTTATCAACTACGATATCCTTCCGATATTTCGATTTGTCACAAACCGTAAAATTTCATAAGTTATATCCTTGTACGAACAATTCAGAAAGATGGAAGAAATAGTCGGCACGCTTGAAGTGGCGATCGATTTGGTAAGTACTGATTTTCTGACCCTTTCGTGAACGTAGTTTCGATATACCAACTCTAAAAGACTTCTACGAGATCATTGTCGTGTAGCTCTAAATTTACATCCTTCAAATACGACTCAGACAACTTCGTCTTCGTTGAGGACAGCTTTGGTCAAGTCGAGATTGAACCTACCTATTATTTGAAAGCAACCTCCACTAAGCGCCTCTGACTCTTTCTTTAGATTAAGGTTAAGATCTCTCTGAATTAGTATTTACTCTACCAGACGTAGACTGACGGACTTCTTTCGTTTTCTGTCCGTTAGGAACTTCAAGATAAACAACAATCCAATCAAGAATCGCACGTAGTTTTAACAAGATTCATTTCGTTGTACAGATTTAGATTTATAATTAATTATGTAAATTAAATTAATATTTGTTGACCTAAAACCGATTTTCTTTCTTAAATTCCCTCAAAACTTGTAGTGATTTCCCTGCTAGGTCAAGTCTTCAAATCTCGTACGATCCACGGCACACCGCGAGATACAAATCACAACAGAAACCGTTTAAACTTCTTATATTTTATACAAAAAATAATATGTACAGAAAAGTTCAACTACCTTTTAGGTATTTTGAATAAGAAAAATTTTATCATTGGAAATACGTCATTGGATTTTCCTCACCCAACGCGGATAATTAGGCGGAAATAATAGTTCCTCCGGCTTTTTCACCACCCTTACTTTGTTTGTTACTGTATCTAACCGGTACGAGTACATCCGGCGGTACAAGTGTGATAAAAACATCAATATTTTCGATCGATGTAAAACACGTAATGTTGGGCAGTTCTCGAAGAAACGTATATAATATTCATCACAGAACTTCCGCTGATGAGACTATAGGTACAAAAAAAAAAACACAAATACGAACAGTTATTTATTGATAAGTCAAAATGAATCGTGAAGTAGAGAACGTGATAAATTTTCCACTTACAATTGGGAAATACGATTCCAAGTACAAGAGTCTCAGCTTCTTTAACTGTTGGCATATTTTCAACCACGAAGGATAATGCATGTCTCCTCTGAACACAAGTCTTTCCAGATTTGGAAGGTTGGAGAATACCGTTACTAATTCATCGCTTCCTACCAACTATATTATGATAGACGATATGGAAGAAAAATAAAATCAGTGCAAGGACGTGTTTGAAAGACAAATAATTTCAAATAAATACAACGTAGATCAACTTACTTCTTGTGGAAGCCTCACTTCTAAGTATAACGAGGTCAAATATGTTGGGAACCTCAGTACCTCAAGAAATCCTCTCGTCGCTAGTATAGGCCAGCTTAGTTCCATGGATCGTAGCACTGCAAGAGTAAATCGAATTTAGGCTATACTCGAGTACTTATGTATTGGGTCTGAATTTAAATTCTCAACTATCAGGAGATTACATAGTTATGAAAAAAGAAGGGGTAACCATGGGGAATATGAATCTTCCCTCCCCCCCCCTAATAAATAATTCATTCTTGTTAAAATATGATCAATCAGAAAAAGTAATAATAATAGTACTAGCGGTTACTGACAAAACATGATGGAATACTGCAAAATTTAGTTATACATTTATAATTAGTATTGTAATACTTATGACTGTAGAGAATATTTTCAGAAGGCGTGCCACTCAAAATTTCCCTTAGGGGGCTGGAGGGGGCCCAAAATGTCTCTCAAAAATCAGTATTTTGCTAATATCTCGAGAACGGTTGGGTATAGGAGAAAAATACCTCAGTACAAAAATAACCTCCGTACAATTTTACGTAAAAAACGTTCCCTTCATTTTTTCGCTACGACTCACCGTTAAACCACAATCGACGCACCAAAATTGAAGCGCGTAAAAAAACACATAGTCGGGAGTATGTACATAGTTACGCGCGACGCCACGCGGTACACGGTTATACCGTGGCTCGGTTTACCAGCTAGGCTACGCCATGTTACCATCGTTTTCAACATTAAAGGAGAGAAAGTACGAGATCGAAAATTTTTCATAAAAATACCAGAAAAAAAACACTCACGCTAGCACACGACTTTTCTTCTTACATATACTCATAACTCATTAAGAGAGTAACTCCCACTCTTTGTACTAAATACTGATTACCTATCAATTAAGTCCGATATTTGTAGAATCAATAGTAAAATTCAGTTGATGAAGCCTATCATAATGACGTCACATCATCTCATAACAGAATAAGGAAACGTAAATTTATTTTGTTTAATCAAAAATAAGCAATTTTTTGTTAACGTTATCAAATTTTTCGCTTGAGTTTTTCATTTACCAACAACCCCCCTCCTTTAATAACTAGAGATGTGCACCTGCAATTTTTTTGACGATTGAATGAGTAGTTCTTGGGATGTAATCAATTTTTTGGAAAATTCTCACTATTAAACATTTGAACCACTTATAGCTGCTAACATCATGAGAAGGGGATTTTCTTATCCTCTTGTTTTCAGTACTAATTGTCATGAAGAATCTTTATTATTATTTGTTTTTTTTTTGTTAGGCTGTTCCTTTTTTCTTTTTTTTTTTTTAATTAGTCAAATTCAATTGTAAAAACCTTTAGTTCGAAAATCCATACATCTATGAATGAGTACAATTTTTTAGTGTTCATCAAATGTACTGCGAGACTAGCTTAAAGACTTCATTCTTAATTTATTATTGATTTGTACATCATTTTTTTGTGTATATGTGATGGTCAGTAGTTTGATTTCAGGTGTCTCAGGACATGGGAATATTATTTTTAATTTGGAATGGTTTCTTTGAGTGAGATTTGAGGTTAGACTTATGAGTAAACCAGGCTCGAGAGGTGTATTATTAATTTTTTAACATGTTTGGAAAGGTTGGAACGTGAGGGAAAGAATGAAGGGTTGACTAATGGGTCATTGGTTGCTTGTTTTGCTTCAATATAGATTTTGTCCATTTTTTTCCCCCGGATGTCCTTGTAACTAGATTCCCAGTTGAAGAATATTGGGATGGAATTTGCATAGAAGGTGGTGATGAGAGCGTGACTACGATTTATGAGCGGATGAAAAGAAGAGCGCCTGGTGTTAGCAATAAATGATGCCAGGAATTGGAGATGATAAGGATTTGAGCCTTTCAGACTAATATACAGTATACTAGACCAATATTAGACTAACATTAACGTTTAGGGAGAAGTAATTATTAAGCTCTTTTAGAAGTGCTTGAATACGAAGACGCAAATCTAATTTCCAGACCACAGGGTGCGCGTTTTTTGCCGACTTTTCTCATTGGAAAAGGGTACACCCGGTGTC
Source organism: Aspidiotus rigidus (assembly GCA_035079385.1). NCBI lineage: Eukaryota > Metazoa > Arthropoda > Insecta > Hemiptera > Diaspididae > Aspidiotus > Aspidiotus rigidus. Next base: position 14,910,109 of record JAVHKY010000020.1, on the reverse strand, counting down.
TGTTTAGAAATTTATAAAATTTGATAATCAATAAACCTATTAGTTGATAAGAAATTTGCCATTTATTTTATTGCTGTAGGTGGAAAAATGAAGATAAGTTTTATTGATTTTTCGAGCTAAAAAAAAGGAAGTATTACGCCGATTTAAGGTATCTCGGGAGGTGGGAGTATTATTTTTAATTGGGACAGCTTTTTGAGGTGTCTCAGGAGATAGGAATATTATTTTCAATTGCTATTTTTCAATTTAATTTTTTATTTCTTTTTTATTTAAATTAAAAGTTGTTTTTTCTCGTCTTAGAAACAAACGTTTTGCCGCTAAGGCACGTTTTTCCGTTTGCGGTCGCATACTTCAATGGTCATTATTGGTGACAATACTTATCATCGTTCCAAATAATAGTAAATAAAAACCGTTGAAAAAATTGCTTATTTTTGATTAAATGAAATAAATTTACGTTTCCTTATTCTGTTATGAGATGATGTGACGTCATGATGATAGGCTTCATAAACTCAGTTTTACTATTGATTCTACAAATATCGGACTTAATTGATAGGTAATCAGTATTTAGTACAAAGAGTGGGAGTTACTCTCTTAATGAGTTATGAGTATATGTAAGAAGAAAAGTCGTGTGCTAGCGTGAGTGTTTTTTTTCTGGTATTTTTATGAAAAATTTTCGATCTCGTACTTTCTCTCCTTTAATGTTGAAAACGATGGTAACATGGCGTAGCGTAGCTGGTAAACCGAGCCACGGCATAACCGTGTACCGCGTGGCGTCGCGCGTAACTATGTACATACTCCCGACTATGTGTTTTTTTACGCGCTTCAATTTTGGTGCGTCGATTGTGGTTCAACGGTGAGTCGTAGCGAAAAAATGAAGGGAACGTTTTTTACGTAAAATTACACGGAGGTTATTTATGTACTGAGGTATTTTTCCCCTATACCCAACCGTTCACGAGATATTAGCAAAATACTGATTTTTGAGGGACATTTTGGCCCCCCTCCAGCCCCCTAAGGGAAATTTTGAGTGGCACGCCTTCTGAAAATGTTCTTTACGGTCATAACTACTACAATACCAAGTATCATTGTATAACTAAATTTTGCAGTATCATTTCACTAACCGCTAGTACTGATAAGAGACCAAAAAAATTATTCAAACTTCGGCTCCTATCTCTTGTCGTCAATTCCTCCTTCAAAAATCTCTCGCTAGGACACTCGGAGAGGAAGGCTATGAATACGGAGGAGCCACTAGGGAAACAGAGTGGTAGGTTGGAAACTAAGAACGTCCGTTGGGAAAAAGAAAAACATGTTCCATTTATCCTATTGTTCGCATCCAGTATCATGGGACGTTCTCCAATTTTCACCGAATTTATGACGACTCACTTCGTAAATCCTTCATTCGATTCCTACCCCTCTCAAGGTTTGGAGGTCAAAGTTTTCTTCAGTTCGTATTCTCTTTACCGAAACAGGTTAGGTAGACCAAGAAATGAAGCTAGAAAAATAGGGCTACCTGGACACGATGAATACAGAGCTGATTTTTTCATGGAATCTTCATAACCTCCCCCTGAAGGTGTCCTCAAAAATCCCCACGAATCCTAATGGGGCTTTCTCTTTTACAGGGGGGCAAAGGGGGAGAGATTGAGTTTTTTGTCAATAACACGATAACGAGTGTTCCTACAAAAAAAAGTTTCAAATAAAAATTGTTCTACGCCCAATTTCCTAGAAGTAATGTTCTATTACTTTTTTTTAAAAAAATCGATAGTTTTGTCGTTACAGCGCGCTAAAATTATACCTCTCACTTATGCACGTGTTTGCGCCTTACATATAAAAAGAAGTACGAACACAAGCAAAAAGTATACCGCTTACGCTCCTATCTTCCTATGCGTGTCTCTTCGTTATTTGTGTTATTTTTCTATCGTTTTGATGCTTCCTTGTATTGAAACCATTGCTTATATCTGAAAACCTTTTGTTCTTCACGGTGCAACCTCCCAATGAGGGTGAGCGTATTAATGACTCTTACATTACTTTCCTCAGTATCCTAATTCTTGTTACTGTTCTTATATAGGTACTAGCTGAATTACCCGCCCTTCGGGCGGCACATTGTAGCGACATAAGCGTGTATCTGTTCAGAATAAGTACTAAATGACTGTTACAGGAATTAACTTTAATAACTGAAAAAGAAAATTGGAAACAAAAACAAAACAGAAATCAATATTATAGAAAAACAGAAGCGAGTTCCAATATCGTTTGTTTTCGCCACGAATTACTATTTCAGTAGCTACTTGAAGATTTCTTGCATCTTTGAAATTCATCATTCAAATTTTTTTTTTTTTTTAATAATTTCGATCATTCCTTTTTTTTTTTTTTTTTTTTTTCCGGTAATTACGGGGGATATTTTCAATACTCGTAGTCCCTGAATTCAATCTACAGTTTCTCTTTTCCTGTCATGATCTGGAACCCAAAAGATCTGAAGCTTTTTTTCTCACTGAGATTTAGTACTCAAGAGATCCGAATTTCTTTCTGTTAAGGTCTACCGATGATTTCGTTTTAGTCAGATTTGGAATTCAATTTTTCATTCCATCTTCATTAAAAGAAAAGTTTTTAATATGAAAATAATGATTTATTATTATTAATGTGAAATAGACCAAAAAATGTTTTCTTTATAATTTTTCAATGCTTTTAATTTTTCGGTCAAAAGTTTTAATTTTTTGTGATTTTTTTGTTTCTTCGTTAATGCATTTTTTTCATGTTGATTTTTTAATTTTTTTTGTGAAATTATTCTCAACCGCTTATAGTCTTTGTTTTTTCGTGATATTTGACTTTTTATTTCGTGCGAAAAAATCTCACCCACAATAAATTGCTTTGCACAATAAGACTTTTTCTCTTCTTTAGCATAATTCTGCTGCAAAAATTAAATACATCAGGAAGCGGCGGTAGCTCACCTAATTTCAAACTTTCATCTTTAAATAAGCAAACGACGTTCATATTGCCAATACAACTTTTTAGTTTTTAATCAACATTACCGTTATAAGAAAACCACTTATCATTATCCCTTGACTTCTCTTCTTTTCGACAGCAAACGAATGTCGACTAAGATTAGATTTCTTACGTCTTGCTATTTTTACTGCATTAAGATCGAACTTCTTTCATTTTGCCCCACTAAGAAAACACTGACAGGAATTTGGTCGAGACTTTGTTACAAACTACAATACACGAACAGGTCTGTACATGCATTACGCATACAAAAACTTCACGTTCATGCTTGGAAGGAAAGTACAGGCATATTAAGTGAAAACATGCTTCATACGTCCAGCTGTGCCTAAAAACTTAAGAACTCGATTAAAGCCGCGCTAATGAAATTTTTTGAAAAATTTTGACGCTAGAACCTTCTAGACACGAATGATACCGACCTGCACTGAAGAGTACAACTCGATAAATTCAGAATTCGATGAGTTAAACCGGGGACATAAAAACCCGATTAAAGATAATAAAATACTTGTATCACTATGCTGATTCTCGGTGCTCGTTTAATAGAAATAAAAACACAACTGATACAGGCTTTGATAAAAGGCAGGAAGTACAGAATCAGAATGCACTCACACATAAACACACGCATCTCAAATTCCAATTACATGATGTTGCGTCATACTGGACGGGAGAACGCTGAAATCTCGAAGAAAGTGGGCATTTTCTTAAGTATCGGCGTAACAATTTTTTAGGTAAAGTGTAAAAATGTGTACATCGGACGTATAAACGAACAGAGCGAATGTGGTTGCTTTGGCACTGATAACGATGTATTGTGTTGCGCTGGGGTAATTGATAAGCGAAGTAAATATATACGTACTCACACATACACACAGACGCAAAATGTCTTTTAAAGCTCAATTACAGCTTACCGAAAATACTTTTTACAATTTTACTTCGATATAAACACTCTAGGAGGTATCAACTTTCATCATGCTGACTTTCATGTCGTTTGGTTCCGTAGTTTCGACGTGAAAAGGCGACAACGGCTCTCTTATAATATAGAAGATATAGAAGATGTATATTATAAATATTTTTGATTCAGTGCATTTGACTGAAAAAATGAAGATTGGAAAGAATGAAACTATGTTCTTCATTGCAGCTTGTACTCACTATACCTACAAATCGCGTGTGTAACACTCCTACACGTAAGATACACGCCTAATAGCGCATGCATGACGCGTCTTGCGCTTACATGACAAGAAGACGGGTAGGTGTGACGCGCTCTAGCGGCTTAAATATGAACTTAAACGGGAAAAGTCATGGAACATTTTTAGTAGGAAATTGGGCGTAGAACAATTTTTATATGAAACTTTTTTTTGTAAGATCACTTGTTATCGAGTTATTGAAGAAAAAATCAATTTCCTCCCCTTTACCCCCCTGTAAAAAGAAAAGCCCAACTTGGATTCGCGGGGATTTTTAAAGACACCATTAGGGGAGGCTTCCGAACATTCTATGAAAAAATCAGCTCTGTATTCTTCGTCTTCCTTTCTTGGTCTATAGGTTGTAAGCAAAAAATAACCGTAAAAAAAAAAAAAAAAAAATCGTCATTTATACGCAGCGACAATTCTTCGAATCCAGGATCGAGAAACATTCTTTAATTTTCATCAAATTCATGAAAACTTACTATTTAGATCCATAATGGAATATCCAGTACGTTGGCCATTAGGCTCCTTGCCACTCATGGCGTAGTCACTTATGGACTTCACATTATTCTCGGTAAAATAATTGAGACAATTCAAACTTAAACTCGTCAACTGACGCTGTTGAAAGGTAAAAAAAGCAAAATTGTAAAACCGCTCTGTAATTGTACATCCATTAGATAAATATAAAATTTCTAAATAGATTCCCAAATGAGCGATGTTATCCTTCTTGATGCAGTCGAATGAACTTGTCTGTTTCCGGTCTTCAAGCCATACAAAACCCTTGATATTTCAACAAGAGCATTCTCATCCTCTGCACACGTCAACAACTTCTTTATCGTCAATCGCCTTTCCCTGGATTCCTAGTCACATGGGCTCTCTTAAGCGTGACATAGTGGGCCGAGCAGCCAAGCAAGCCCCCTATCATCGTTCTCTAATCATCGCATCATGAAAGAAGACGTTCTGGTTCTCCCGATCCCAAAATGAGCTCCTCAAATTCTCGATCCCGTAGTCCTTTTCAACTCATTCCTCACACCATGAGGAAATACTTATAACTCGAATCAGAAAGTAGGCCACACCACCTAACCGACATTTTTCATCGTCTTGTGCTCTTCACCCCCCCGATAACAATATGACTAGGCTGACGAGTATAATTTTCGGTCCTCAATAGAACTTCGTCCGCCTAACCCAACAACTGAGTAGAATCCTTTACTAACGCTCCGAACTTCGTCTGGTCCCCACCATTAGCCAGAAGATAACAGTCTCTTAAATTATCAATACACTTAGGCATTTTAGATCCATGATTTCACTCACTTGGTACAGAAATACGTCCTGTAATAGAGCGTCATTGACGCCCATACGATCAATCATTAATTCATTCAAACCGCGAAACGTTCTAACGAATGGTGGGATCATTTCGTGATTAACTCTGGAAGCGTATTCTGGAGAATACAGATGAAGACACTTCAACGTTTTATTGATGGTTGTGTTAGCATTTTTATCACAGTCAGCGACGTTGAGGAGGAAATTCAGATACAATGACTTCAACTTTGAATTTGTAATTTTCGGGAAAATGCTGTCATCCGTTACGAAAACGTCTTCCGAAGCTTCGACTCTCAATGATCTTAATTGAGTGCAGGAATCCAGTAAACTGTTCATGAGACCTTCCAAGAATAAACGATCTTCTGAACTTCCATCGATAATTTCCAGGCTAAATTCTATAAATTGTAGATAATTATGTCGAGAGAGAAATCCGAAGATCGGATGTTCAGGTTCAAATTCCAAATCCACCAAATATATGGAAGTTAATCTGCATAAAGTACGAAAAACGCTGATCAGTTCAACAAACAGTATACGAATTTTGAAGAATGATTGTGGTAAAAGCTGAGTTAAATAGGTATTCTTGAATTTTCCTCTCTCGTAAGTAGTGACCTAGATAAGTTTTTAGAGGGATCGGGGTTTCATTGGAAAACATGAACGATAATTTTTTTCCACAAAATATTCTTCCTATTTTTGAAAGGTAGATGCTTATCTATATCATGCATGTTGTAAGAATAAAAGTATGTTGAAAACGTGGTACATATTTCTATTTTACAACCAAGGTGAAGTCATTAAAAATGGGATATCGAGTGCATATTTATGGCCTCGAGAGGTAGAAGAGGATTGAATGTTGCACAAATTACAATTTCTCACACTTCCTTTAATGTTACTAACTATATTAATTCAATAAAAGCAAAGAAAGTATTTTCTTTTACGTTCTTGAACATAGAAGTATCCGATTCTCCAAATTACTTGGTTGAAAGAAATAGATGTCATAGTAAGAATTTACTTACTTAGGAAAATCGTCACGCAATAAATTAGAATGCACCTCATCATTTGCTGCATCTAATTTGATGGACCTCATCATCTTCTTCGAATCGACCAAGTTTCTCAGTTTCCTCGCAAAGGTTGATCTTTTCCTTGATGGAATATAGCAGATAAATGAAAAATCATTGATGTTAGGAAAGATGTCGAACATTACTCGAAGAAGAATATTCGATATCCATCTTTCGTTATAGGCTTCCAATTTGAAGGACTCCAAATTCCCTCTGCGTATGTTGATCAATTTTTGAAGCGCAGGACCAGACATCAATTCCTGATCCCTTTCGCATGGCGGAAACTTCTGTAGGGGATTTTCTATAGCAAACTGTTGCATCTCATCGCAATTTATTATTATATCTTGTACGGTCTCCTCCGAAAACTTGCAATGCGTACATACTAATGACTTGATTCTCGCGCTAGAGACCATCCAAAATTGTAATAATCGATTTCTATTGATACTGAAGTCGAAGTGGACAAACTCGAGATGTAGAACTTCTTTTTTGGTTTTCTGTAGAGTTTTTAAAACAGGTTCGATGCCGTACTCTCCGTAAAATATGAATTTTTCTTTGTTGGATATAGGTGTAATATTGTTCAGTTTGTACCATCGCCGACAGACCATTCGAGTATTCTTACGATCTCCGAGTGGTAGGTCCGCGATTATCTTGATTAGGATCTGAAATTATGATTTAGAGGTTTATTTGTGCCGGTACGCATCATTATTATGAAGTTTAAATTTTCGAATCATTCGTTTTCGTATGCTACAACCATTTTCCAGAAATGATTGTAAGCTACGGTTATCCGAAATTAAGAAGAATAATCATAGGAGTAAAATTTAAATTGCAACAACCGCAAGAAATTAAATACACAGTCACCCAGCGCTTTCGTTTAAGGGTGTGCTTTACTCCTAAAACATGATACCGAAAATCGCATCTTTCTGAATAATTGAAATGTTTTCCAGAAAGGTCCGACCAGGAGCGCTATCGAAGCAGAATTTAAAAATTTTTTCCAATACATTTTCAATTAATCGTTGAAATCGGTAAAAATTCATCTATTTTCTGACGTGAGTGAAATTCTTCTGGAGCCAAAATTTAGCATTCTGTTCCGATAGCGCCTTTTGTTGAACTCTTCTGTACAACATTTCCAATGAAGGGTGTGCTTTACTTGTTCGGAAACTCGACGATAAGTAGCATAAATATCTCCAAAAACCCTGCAAAGGTTCGGTAAAGCAGCGGTCACTGCGCGACGCTTGTGAGGCGTGCGTGGGTAGTCCTCGTAACAAATGACGAGGAATGATTTTGCAAGGTCACATGTCAGGGCTCCATTTTCCGACGAATGTTTTCGCTCTTTGGAAATTTTGTAGAGCAGGGTTCAATGGAAGGCGCTATCAGAACAGAATCCTGAATTTCAGCTCCAGAAGAATTTCACTCTCGTCAGAAGATGGACGAATTTTTACCAAGTTTGAAGTTTAATTGAGAAAGTAGAATGAAAAATTTTTAAATTCTGCTTCGATAGCGCCCCTGGTTGAACCTTTTTAGAAAACATTTCAATTATTCAGATAGATCCGTTAAAAATTCGAGCAATGAAGTGTGATTTTCGGTACCATTTTTTTTCGAGCATATTTTCACAAGTAAAGCACACTCTTAAACAACCTTTTTTAAAAAACAATAGAAAGTGACTGAACCCAACACTGACGAGAACAGGTAATGTCGAACAAGAGGTCATAAGTCATGACTAAACGAGAGAGTCATCAAAATGTGAATCATTCTCATCGACTAATTCAATCAATCCCTCCTTAGGAATGTACTCGTTCAACACAATGACGTTCTTAATATTCCGATGTCGAATTATTCGATTTCCCCCTGGGCCATACGTTTGAAGTACTAAGTTCCCCTGTGGCGGAAAACTTTTTACACCTCTTTAAAGTTGTGACCTCTTTCGAAAGAAAATTTTCAGATAAAGTAGCACGAGCTGATATAGATTTTCGTCGCACTCGGAAACCTACAGTATAGGCTCGGAAATTTTAAATAGGCTACTATGTACCTATCCTTTCAACTTCAATTTTACAGCACTGCGCAGAAATTGTTATACCATATTCGAACCAAAATAAAGCTAGAATCTATTTTCACCGTCTTTCACACCAAAAAAATATACAATTTTGACCAAGGTTTCAGATGTGTCGCATTCATCCTCAGGGTCATACATATAATGAGACAGATTACAAACTAAACAACGTGTAAAAGCTAAGCAGACAGAGGGACAATTATTGTTTCCTTCTCGATTGAGGATCGGGTGACATCCTCGTCCCAGCAATTTTCCAAAAGTTCAAAGTTGTTGGGTTGTGTTAGAATTAAACCATCTGTTTTGCGATGGGATGGAAAGAAGAGGGGAAGAAAGGAGAAGACTATGTGGAAAAACGAGTGGAAGCCTAAACAAAACAGATCAAGAAGAAGCTTGCCGAACTGACCCGGAAGAAAGAAGAAAGAAAGGAAGAGACAGCGAGAGTTGAACACAAATTTGCTCCCAGAACCGAGAACATATTAAGCGTCACCTTCACAGAAGAAGAAAGGAGACTGCTGGACAAAGGGATCAAGTATGTGCAGTCGGAGAGGCTGAATCAGTGTAGGCTTGAAAGTATGGCCATTCGCTGCGAACAAGTAATCCAAACCATCGACTATGACGTGAGACCAGAAGCCCGGACTAAAATTGGGAAAGTACTGTTGGACATCAAAGAGGATATGTGCCGAACCTATGACAGAACGCAAGTAATGCAGAGATCTACAAAAGAAGATCCGACAGAACAACCTGATTTTGACAAAGGCGGACAAGGGCAGCACGGTAGTGGTAATGGAGAAGGAGGACTACACCCAAAAAGTGGAGTCGTACATCGCAGTTAATGAATACCAACAGCTGGCAAGGGACCCAACGCGGAAATACCAAGATGACCTGAAAGCTGTGCTGAAACGGAACAATGTACCCGGCAATGGAAGGACGCTTGAGATGAACCCGGTTGCACCAAAACTCAACGGGCTTGTAAAACTCCACAAAGCGAACCGTCCGATGAGATCCCTGGTCACCAGCATTCAATCACCATGCTACAAGATAGCAAAGATCGTAGCCACATTCCTGAAAGAAACTACCAGTTTGCACCCAGACGAAGTATCAGAAACAACGGAGAGCTGATTGAGCAACTGGACAACTTGGAAATCAGGAGTGACGACAAGCTGATATCCTTTGATGCGACTAATATGTTTGGTACCATACCAAAGGAGGAACTTCTCACCCTGCTCAAAAGCAACAGATACCATAAGAACCCCGATGGGTCGAAGTACACCAACATAGTGGAGGAGATCTTGAGCCAGAATTACTGCCGCTTCAATAACAGGTTCTACAGTCAGGAAAGGGGACTTGCGATGGGATCACCGCTGGCACCAATACTGGCGGTGATATTCATGAATGATATGGAAAACAAGATATTGAAGGGAAGCGAGTTCAGAAACTCGATCAAACACTGGGCCAGATATGTAGATGATATCCTAATTGTGTGGACAGGCACTGATAGACAGGCGGATCTATTCCCTTCAGAAATGAACGCGATGAATGAGAGCATCAAATTCACAGTAGAAAAAGGTAATGAGACCATCAACTATTTGGACCTTACACTCACAATGGAGAACAATAGGATAGAATACAAAATCTACAGGAAACCGACGCATACTGACACCATCATTCCAAATGACTCCTACCACCACCCCAGGCACAAGTTAGCGGCAATCCAGAACTCCTGCTATCGGGTAATTTCTATCCTCAAGAACAACGAAGAGAAGAGGAAAGAGGTCGAGATAGTAAAGCAGATCGCAGAAGCCAATGGCTACCGCAGAAGTGTGGTGGAGGGAGTCTTTGGGAAAATGGAAACAAAGAAAGGAACCCACGATAGCATAGTGAGAAAGTACTATGGATCGATACCATATATAGGAAAGTACACAAACAAGGTGATAAAGGCGTTCAATGGCTACGATGTGAATGTGGGTAATGGGTATTCAGAATAACCAATCCATGGTGAAGAGAATCAGCAATGACCAGACGGAACAAAAAGACAAGGAAAGCTTGAGCGGAGTGTACAAGCTCAGTCGTGAACAGTGCGAGGGGATCTGTATCGGTGAGACTGGGAGAAAGTTTGAGATCAGGAGAAAGGAGCACATAACGTCGAGGGAGAAAGAAGATGGCAAGTCACTGTTTGGGAAACACTGTAACGAGGAAAACCACGATGGAGAGGGAATATCTGAAGTTATACACGTAGAGAATCGCACAAAGAGAAGAAAACTCTGGGAACAAATGGAGATTGCAAAAGCCAAGAGGAAGAAAGCCTGCCTCTTGAACAATGTAATCACATTTTACAGCGAAAAATTATTCGGCCTGGTGATTGGACGAGAGAAGAAGAACGGAACCAACCAATGAGACGGCAGGAATCCAGGTAGCCAATAGAAACGCAGCATTTAGAACGACAGATTGAACCAATCACAAAGCAGTATGTCTTAGCCAATAAGAACACAATGTCATATTATTGTAAGAATAAGTTTCTAAGAAGAGAACCAATCACAACACAGCATTGTTATAGCCAATAACATCACAGTGTTATACTATAAAAACTCATGGTTAAGGCCTTGTTCTCCAGTTGCGACACAACTGATGATGGGATAACACCCGAATGTACTCTTGTATAGGCAACTAAAAAAGTAGATTTGTACAATTGAAGAACCCTTTTTCAATATTAGTGCTCTACCTACACCTCACTCACTTATTATGAGTTCCAATAAGAAAATTGTAAATCTTCAAATGCGTTTGCATCAGACTCTTGTGACATCATCAATCATCGTGACCTTACTTAAGGATATGAAGATATTACAACCTTTGATCCTTTATAGATGGGAATTGAGAAAAGTTCGAACCATGAAGCTCGAAAAAAGAAGGGCTATTTACAACGTAACAAGAGTTGGACGCGAACGCTCTGCCGTTTTTGGAGTATGTAACACCACAGCTCAAAATTATTCCTAACGTATTCACCACAAAAGAGCCCAACTTGTATTTAGCCTAAGATTTTACCCCCAGTCAAAGACTCTACAATTGTAGTCAGCTTGTAAGTTTATAGCTTCAAATCATTTCACCTAAATGTGGTTCAGATTTCAATATTTTTTCAAGTTGTAAGATGACTTGAGTAAATGGGTTGCACTGATGCTTGTAAAAAGAAGAAAAATGAAAATTACCTCCTCTGGAAGTCGATCAGTTTGATCGAGGAACGAATCCTCGAGATAGTTCACCTGAAATACCACATGGGTTAGAAGTTTTAGTCATGTACACAAAAATAATTATAATGAACGAAAATGAAAGTTACCTCTCTAGCTGATTGATGAATATCATCCTTGGACGAATCCTCAGAAGTATAACAATCGATTTTTCGTCTTTTTGATACGGGTGATTCCATTTCCATTACGATAGAAAGGGTCTTGTTTGCTATAATAAGATGAATGACTTGACCGGCAGATGTCGTTCACTGATGGACTTCTTCACTCCTATAAAAGTAGGTTGATTCATTACATGTGTATGGAACACGACATAAATGATGTGACTATCATAAAATATTCCAATCCAAGGATACCATGTGACCAAGATGTTCTAGAAGAGGGTTGGGCAACCTTACCCGAGTAGAAGGAAACGCTATCGAGAGGTCCATTTTCCATAAATAGTTACTTTTGCTGAACAATTCATTCCAATGTTGTGCAGTTCCTTATAAATTTCTAGGTGGGCCAAATCTTAAATTATGCTGGTCGGGACGGTACCCATACCGACTGAAGAAAGAAATTGTCCGGTCCTTTTTCGAAAGTAGGAACAAAGGATACGGATAAAAGGGAAAAAAGAGAAGACAGCTGGGTTACTATATACCCCCAAATACTTTCTTATTCTTTCCCCGAAAAATTCGAAAGCACAATGTGAAACGTTCAAACTTCTACAATTCGAAATATTTGGCCCGCGGGTGGTTGTCACACCGCTCACATTGTCATGAAACCCATGACGCTGGACGTTTATAGCAGGTAATATGTACCTTTTTGATTTAATAGTACTGGCGAACTCTTGAACGGGTGACAAATACTACGTTACGCTCACTTAAAACGTTTCAGTAATCTTGTTACCGGCGAGGACCTTTTTGACAGGCAAGATACCTGTAAGATCCAAATGTCTATGAGATGCAGATATCTATTTAACACACATGGCTGACGATTAGGCGCGTCGAAGGTGATTTTTTCTTTACACTCAAGCTATATCCGTATAATCGGACAAAATCCGGGGAAAACAGCTTTATTGGATCGATGAGTTAAAATTAACGAATCGAAAACAAATAATCGAGAAAAGGTATGAGAAAAGGTATACCGGTAAACACGTGCGAAGTACGAAAATTACACAATAAAGAAATGAAAAAAATCACACGAGAAAAGGTATGAGAAAAGGTATAAACACGTGCGAAGTACGAAAATTACACAATAAAGAAATGAAAAAAATAAAGTGTGAAAGAATACACGTGTATGCTTGATAAGCGAGTGAACAGTACTGAGAGCCACAGTTGGAACGTGCTACGACGAGGGGTAGACCGATTTGAGGTAGACAAGATAGTACAGTTCTGTATGTAACGAGATAACGAGATACGAGGAGAAGCTAACGCTTCTTACATCCGGCTAACCTACATTTCATAATCACAAAGACTAATTTCTCAATATTTTCTGCTTTACTGTATTTCCATAATAACAATTGACTTTTTCTGATTTTCTATCATTAATTTTTTGCTTGACTGTACGATGATAATAACGATGATTAACTTTTTCTGTTTTTTTTATCCATCTATTCTTTAAAATGGAAACCAACAATGATTAACTTCTTTCGATTGTAAAATACTTATTACTTATCGTGATTATTTGCTCTACAAAATTCATTCTATTTTTGGATACTGTTGCAACATTTTATACAGATCTACCTACTTCTAATGTATTATCAATTTATCATCATCATTTGATGTTAATTTGCTTTTGATGTGTTCATATAAGTACATTTATTTGAAAATATTCTTGACGTTTATCTTCCAGGTACTTCAGATCGAGTAAAAATATTGCCCACTTTATAAAATTGGCAAAAAATTCTGCCGACTTTATCAATTCAGCAAGCAGTTGCCGATTTTATAAATTCGGTAAAAATTTCTGCCGATTTGATAAAATCGACAATTTGACGGATTCGGCGTAACATATAGCTCGAGAGTCGAAATTTTTTCAAATCCTCCTCTTATCATATATAGCTTGAGAGAAAATTTTCCAAGTCCCTATCATATCTAGCTCGGAGGTCGAAATTTTCTAAGTTTTTTGCTGGACGGCAAACGGTACATGTCAATTTCCTCAAATAATCCCGCCTCCCCCCCCAAAAAAAAAACAGGTTCCTTGTTAAAATTTCGACGAGCGATATTAGATAGAAAGGGGACTTGGAATAATTCCAACTCTCGAGCTATATTATGATAGGAGAGGGACCCGGACGCCGCCCATAGCTCCGCATGTGGTAAAAGTACATAATATGTGGAAATAACGGCACCGCAAGTGTCCAAAATATTGGACGTTTTCCATACAAAATGTCTTAAATTAAAAATATTCCTAAAATATTAGGTATTAATTAGAATGTATCACTCACAGCGCGGCGTTCCTTTCTCAAACACCTCTTTGAGTTCATCTCTGAAGCGGCGAAGAGGCGATGCAAAGTCGACGAGAAACAGGGAAATTCGTATAAGCAAAGATTATGAGAAAATTTTTTCTATCATAAATTTTTGAAAAAAGAACAAGAACACACTTTTTGCTCCGAATAAAGATACGCGATCCACCATGTGAGTGCTCCACATTCGAATAAGTATGAACTGTCTGGCTTTGACATCAACTGTGAATCGCCACGGACAGATAACTTGATGTGCAGCGCAGTGCTCGATTCAAAGCCCCCCCCCCCCACTTTGACATCAACTGTGAATCGCCATGAGTGGGTAGGATTCTAGATGTGCACTGCAGCGCTCGATTAAAAGCCGCCACTCTCTTTTCCCACACTTTTCGAATCTAACGTGCTGTACTTGTACACGCATACATTGAACCGAAGTCCAACATTCCGCGCGGGATAAAAGAAGGAACGTTTGTAATCAAACTGAAAGCCTTGGAATCCCGCAGCGTAATGCTTATTTTCGAATTGATTCTCTCCTTACAATATTGCTCCGAGAGGGCGTACGACTTGACGATAAGGTGCATAATCAAAAGTACTTTATATATATATATGTTACAGTTAAAACCCGAAATCAGTAAATTCTAAAATTCACTAGTCAAAACTAGTTGCCACAAATGACTTTAGTCAGAACTAGTTTTGACTAGTTAATTCTAGAATAAAAAAATTGTTTGAATTCATCAGTAAATTCTAGTTATAACTGAAATGAATTGAAATTGTTCGAGTTCAAAAGGTGATGGTATTTGCAGACATACTTCGGCTAAATTGATAGATATTTGGTAGTTCTGCTCAACTTTGAGGATAAGTAGCTCACACTGGAATAAAATATACGAAAAAGTTCTAAATTTTTCTTCCTTAATTCACACATTAAACCGTACAGCATACGAATTCGTCGGTCTATGAACGTTACAAGAGCAAACCTAACAGTGACTAATTGACGCACACCATTCAAGTACAAACAAGCTTTGTGAAAAACAAAAATTCAAGGGTGTTGGATGCTGGAGGCACTTTGTCTCTGGAGGTACCTTGCCTCCGTCTCCAATGAGGCGAAGATGGTGAGGATTTAAACCAAGATGTTGGAGGCTGGAGCATTTTGCCTCCGGAGGTACCTTGCTTCCACCTAGAGGCTTGGAGGTGCTTCCAAAGACCCTTTAGGAGGCACTTTTTTCAACAGTATTCTATTCCTCGAAACCTCATTCAGCCACTTTGATGCTAGCGCTGCTCGGTTCGGAGAAAGGCCAAAGTTTTAAATACACCTTCTGAGTATCATCTGTCATCTGGCAACACTGGTAGGCCAACATGCTACATCTGGTCACACTGATCAACATTACAAGTTCTTTCGGAGGCGTCTCCAAAGACGTCTTCGGTTTCTTCGACAGTGCCTCCGGAGGCATTTTCTCCAATCTCAGTAATTGCGCTGGAGGCATTTGGAGGTACTTCCAGAGACATACTTTGGAGGTCAGAAGACGCCTCCAAACGTGTCCACTGGAGGCAACCGGAGTCGGAGAGTCATTTTCTGTATTCATTCCGGACGCCTCTAAAAAAAAATATGCCTCCAACACCCTTGATAAAAATGCAATTACATTTGTACTAGGGAAGAAATTCATTTTACTGATTGGATTCACCCTTCTTGTTTTTGCTAGTTAAAACCAGTGTTCCCCGACAATCATAATTTCTTCTCTATTTCACTTTTTACTAGTCAATTCTAGTTTTCACTAGTAAAAACTAGTTTTACCTGAAATTATTTAAGTTAAAACTAGCTCCAACGCTGAGGGTCACGGTAAATTCTATAGAGTTAACTAGTCGAAACTAGTTCTGACTAAAGTCATTTGTGGCAACTAGTTTTGACTAGTGAATTTTAGAATTTACTGATTTCGGGTTTTAACTGTAACATATATGTATATAAAAAAACGACGGCTTCCTTAACGAAGTTAAACGAGGAACGCAGGGAACCTGTTTTATGAGTCAAATAGGATTTGGTATTGAAAATTCAAGGAAGCCTAGACCTAGATAAAGCTAGTATAAAGAAGGCCTAGACGTAAAATAAGCCTAGTATAATGTAGTTTGGAAGTCCAAGTTTTTCTCAAATCTCGAGCTATTTATGATAGGAGGGAGACTTAGGAAAATTTGTCCCCTATCATATATAGCTCGAGAGTCAAAAGTTTTCCAAGTCCCTCTTCTATCATATATAGCTTCAGATTCGAAATTTTTTTCAAGTCCCTCTCCTATCATATATTCTCGAGAGTCGAAATTTTTCTAAGTTTTTCGCTGGACGGCGCACGGCGCACGCCAGATTTCTCAAATAGCCCCCCATAAAACAGGTTCCCTGTTAAAATCAAAATAACGGCTTCCTTAACGAAGTTAAACGAGGAACGCAGGGAACCTGTTTTATGATTCGAATGAGATTTGGTATTGAAAATTCAAGGAAGCCTAGATTTGGAGAAAGGTAGTAAAAAGAAGGCCTAGACCAACTATTAGTGTAATATAATATAGTTGGATAAATCAGGTTCCTTGTTAAAATTTCCACTCTTGAGTTATATATGATAGGAGGGATATAGCTCGAGAGTCGAAATTTTTCTAAGTCCCTCTCCTATCACATATGGCGCGAGATTCGAATTTTTTCTAAGTCCCCCCTTCTATCATCTATGGCTCGAGAGTCGAAAATTTTTCCAAGTCCCCCTCCTATCATCTATAGCTCGAGAGTCGAAATTTTTCTAAGTCCCTCTCCTATCATATATGGCTCGAGAGTCAAAATTTTTCTAAGTCCCTCTCCTATCATATATGGCTCGAGGGTCGAAATTTTTCCAAGTTTTTCGCTGGACGGCGCACGGCGCACAGCAGATTTCTCAAATAGCCCCCCATAAAACAGGTTCCCTGTTAAAACTAAAAGTAACGACTTTATGCTGAACAGCCCTAATCAAAAGGAAAAAATCAATATCCTATTTAAAAATACGTTGAATACACAATAGGTCTAGAGGAGGAAAGCAAATCATAAATGTCAAAACAAATGTAAGTAGGATTCAGAGGAGGAAGAGGGTGCTAGCGACAAAAGCGTAAAATACGTGAAGAATACGAAAATATTACGGAACTATGTTGTAAAATTTAAGCAAAAGGGCAATGAAAAACTAATGAAAGAAATACAATAGAATGATGACGTTGATGGTGGCGCCCTCACGCCCCCTACAAAGTTCCGCGGTACGGATGTTTGGTCACCATGGTGGTCCTATAAGTGTCGCCAAAAATTTGTTATATTTGTTAACGGACATGGGCACAATAGTCGGCAACGCCGAGTGTCCAAATCGCAAATTCCTGTGTATGCTGTAAAAGTATTGGAAATTGTGTATCAGCGCGCTAGTTTCAACGTGGAACACAAGGATGTCGCACAAAGATTGACTTACACTGTCCCCCTGCTCCAATTGTGACGATCGTAATATGGTCCGAGAGGAACCACCTCTCGGGCCAACATCGTAGGCATCCAACCTCGTGCGAAAACGCACGCTCTGCAGGGGGGTACACCATCGATGTTGCCACCTCCACGACCTCCACATTAGATAGAAACAATATAAGATTAAAGATTATATAATATTGAAGGGTACACGGGAAGAAGGGGGGAATGTCCACAAAACTTTCTTCCGAGAAAGTCACCTGATAACAATGGACATTCCCCCTTTTCCGTTGTACACTAGTGCTAGAATTGCGTTTTTTGTTGTGCATGCAATTCTGATAGCAGTACATAAAAGGGCAGGTCTTTCTCTAAATAAAAAACCGCATCGAACTCAAAATTTTTAAAAAGTGGACATTCCCCTTCTCGTGTACGTTCATAATATGAAAATCATAATTATAAAAAAACATGTACAGAGTCATACTCACAGATTGGATACCTCCTCTTCAGCGCGTTTCCAATTGAGTTATTGCGATTCTGTATAGGTTTTTGAAAGTAATCGAATTATCAATTTGCAAACATCGCAGAAACAACTGTTATAGCCTCGTAACAATTGGGGACGGGGGAGGGAGAGTGAATTTTCTGGAGACGTTTCGTAGGTTTTACATGACTCCTAGCCTAAATCAAAACAAAATTCAGGTTTCCTCATTGGATTTTTTTTCATTTTTCGGGATCTCCTTGTAGCTGGATTCCCAGATGAAGAATATTGGGATGGAGTTTGCATAGAAAATGGTGATATGATAACGTGAATACAATTTATGAGTGCACGAGAGGAATAGCAGCTGGAGGTAGCTTTAAGAGATGCCAGGAATCGGAAGTGATAAAGAATTGAACCACTCAGCCTAATATACAGTACAAGCAGAAATTCCCGTCCTTCGGACGGAACACTTATACCTTCCTGACAGAAGCCTGTCATTTCTTAAAGTTCGACGATCCCTCTTCACCTGTCCAACTATTCATTCTGAACTGTTACCCTATCTATTCTCTGATCCCTGCGCCTCCTTGAGAGGCCCTCCCCATCTTTTTAATATTTTCTTTCATCCTCAATGCTTATCCGGTATGTTCTCTGATTGATTCCACACCCTGAAAAATTATCTCAATTCGCTGGATCTATAAAAATCAAACATTTCCACACCTGCACACATTTACTCTCACTTAACTTGTGACCCTACTGTCCGCAATGTAATAGAGAACTATATCTATCAACCAGTTTAATTCACTCACCTTCCAATCTACGCTCCCGCACTCTGCCGACATAATTCTCTCCTCTTGAACCTGAATTATTCAATCACCTCAAGTTGAACCATCTACACCCTACCAACCATCCATTTTTCCATACCTAAACTCTCCCGTAAATATCTGGCTCGATCTAGCTGATCATCTCCAAACTCACTACACTATATACCGACAACTCTTTAGAAACATTATCCCTAAACCAATTTTCCGACGCATCAGCCCTACTTTACCGACGGATCTAAATTTGGACCCAAAACAGGGTACGCGTACTCGATCCAAGGAGTCATAATTAGTCGTTGATTCAAAAATTCTGCCTTCATTTTCACTACCAAACAAAACGCCATATACTCGAGTCTTTATCTCCATTTTCTCACCTCAGCTCAAATATCCATTGTTAACTGACTCTTTTTCATCCCTTCTGGTTATACAGGACTCTTATACAACTAATTCCCAAATACTCGCATCCATTTACTCCTGCAATCATCATTATCAATTTCTACATCTGTATCCTTCCTGTGGATTCCGAGTCACGTCAACTTCCCGGAACATGACGTCATTGTTTTTGCGACCAAAGTTAACAATAAATCTACAACTCTTTTTTGTCAGTCAATGTATTCGCTTCTGAAGTGAATCAAGCCCTAATTAACAACGATCTAGCCCAACTCTCAGCCTCTGCGTCGAAGCTAGTAACTCCTCCTCCCCTCAGATGCCGCTTCCGAACTCTCATTGTCAATTTTCTTTTATCCACAGCTCAAATCACTCAGCTTCCATTATAATGCATCCGCACTCTGCCGACATAATTCTCTCATTCTTCTTCTTAAGACTGAATTATTCAATCACCTCCAGTTGAACCAACTACCCCCTATCATATCATCCACTTCTCTGTAGCTAAACCCTCTCCCAAGTATCCGACTCGGTCGAAACTATATACCGACAACTCATTTGGAACATTATCTCAGAACTAATTTTTTCCGAACCACCAAACTTTTTTAAATCTGGTCGACCTAAATTAGGATACGCGTACTCGATCCAAGGAGTCAAAATCAGTCGTTGATTGAAAAATTTTGTCTCCATTTCCTCCAAACTAAACTCCATACACCCTTGTCTTTCTCATCTCCATCTCTCCTCATCCCAGCTCAAATTTCTAGTGTTAACTAACTCACTTTCATTTTTCCGGGATATACAGGTCTCTTATTCAACTAATTCCCTAAATCAGCGCTTTCATTTACTCCTGCAATCACCATCATCCACTTCTACATCTGTCTCTTTTATGTGGATTCCGGGGAACTATTCAAACACCTCAAATTGAACCATCTACCGCCTGCCATATCATCCACTTCTCCATAGCTAACCCCTTTCCCAGATATCCAAATCGATCTAGCTGATAATCTCTGAACTAACAACACTATAATACACCAACAACTTATTAGGAACATTATCTCTATACCAATTTCACAACCCACCAGCCCCACTGTACCAAACGGATCTAAATCTGGATCCAACATAGAATACACAAACTCGATCCAAGGAGTCATAATCAGTCGTTGATTGAAAAATTCTTCCTCCATTTTCACTATACCAAACAAAACTCTATAATATACAGATCTCCATCTCCTCACCCCCAGCTGAAATTTCTACTGCTAACTGACTCACTTACATCTCTCCTGGCTATATTGAACTCACGTTCAACTAATTCTCAAATCATTCCATTCATTTATTCCTGCAATAACTATCACTCACTTCTACATCTGTCTCCTGGAATTCCGGGTCACATCAACGTCTTGAAATATGACGCAATTGTTTTCGCGAAAATTCCTTTCTATCCAAAAAATTTCTGTCCCTGTACTTACCGCTGCTACTGACCTTAGAAACTATTACCGATCCCTGATATTTGACTCCCGCCATGACTTTTGTAAAACTCGAGTGGGAAGGAGCTGAGAACATCGATTACCAAAAAATCGCGCTACGTCTATCACGAACTCTCTCGTGAACACATACGCGGGTAATTTTCAAACGCCTTCTTTAATTAATTAAAACTATATTTTGATTTTACGAGCACATCAAAGCTACCATTGAAAAATCAACTGGCCACTAAACTCTGAAACATCTACAACCTTAGCGATTAAACACACTACTTTACGATTACACGAATAAAATGTGTCTACCATTCATCCCCTATGGGGTTTTTCGGGGTGAAAAAAAGTCTTAAACCTTCCCACTCGACATATGAAGCTATTTCGCGGAGTTTGAGATGAGTCGAGGCGGTAGGAGCTGAGAACATCGATTACCTAAAATCGCGCTACATCTAATAGTACTTTTCTATGGCAATTTACGTAGTGTCATCTCATCATTATTCCTTCGGGATGTAAATAAAAATATTATTCCATGGCAAAAAGGAAGGGAATACATATATATGGTTATTTGTCAATACTTCGTACATATTTCGTCCATTAACACGATAAAAGGAAAAATTTATTTTTGTATCAAGAATACACGCCTAGAAGTAGCAACCAATATAGACCTAACTTAAAAGCTTATTTCAGCTTTAAAACTTCATTTTTCCAAAATTTTT
Source organism: Aspidiotus rigidus (assembly GCA_035079385.1). Classification (NCBI taxonomy): domain Eukaryota; kingdom Metazoa; phylum Arthropoda; class Insecta; order Hemiptera; family Diaspididae; genus Aspidiotus; species Aspidiotus rigidus. Next base: position 14,888,550 of record JAVHKY010000020.1, on the reverse strand, counting down.
TAAATTATTCTTCTCTGGAACAATAAACGTGTATCAGGAAAATTTCGGGGAAAAGTATTCGGTAGGAGTGGAGATTACCGGCGCCGAAATATACGCTTTGTGTCTTATAATATAGATACTAGACTAATACCAGGCTAAGAATAATGTATAGGAAAAAATGATTGTAGAGCTCTCTTTTTTTACCTACTTTTCTAGCTCGAAAAGTGCAGTATTACATCTGTTGCAAGATTGACATGAGGAAGAAGCAGCAGATTTTCGACAATTTTCGACTTGAAGTTTCATCGCTGCGGCAATAGTCGACTAATAAACAAATAACGAAATCCATGGCAATGAAAAATCAACCTATTTTTAATATCTCTTTTCAAACTCTCTCATTAATCCTTTTCCACTGTCTACGAATTTCGGTTACGAGTTACGTATAAACGATGACAAACATTTGCGATACGATGTCGGACTCTGCAATTCCTGATGGTTCCAATCGATGTAAGTACTTATTCTTAGACAATTCGACTCTTCTTATTATTCTGGTTCGACCCGTTAAGGACTTGTACGACCCACGACCTCAATCTTCTTTTATTTCTAATCGACTTACTCTCGTTTGCGAGACTGACGGATAGATGTTTTATTCTCTGTCCATTAGATTCCCGATGACCCGTCGATGACGACTGTGGTACACATTCAGACACGTTTCGGACGTATAATTATTCGATTTATCCTCTTAATTAAATAAATATATTTTATATCTCTCGTACGTCTTGATATTTTCCTCAGATTGAGTTTTCAGCACGTCTTCCACTGCAGCAAAGCTACTCTAGCTATTCCCCCCTTTCGCATTTCCCACAAGCAGTCAACTTCCTCGATGCTTTGAAGGCTCTATATTACTTTCAGCATGAAAAAAATCAGTTTTTTTCATATAGGCCTATATTTACGCGGACAGAAATTTTTTTTCCGCGGATCTCCTCCAAAACTACCGGATGGGTTTTTTCGAGACTTAGATAAGTTATATTCTCAATTTGAAGATGGGTACCAACAATTTTTTTGACAAATGATCGATAGTAATTCCTGAGCGCGTTTCCAATCTGTGGGTTACGGTTAATGATATTGGGAGTTATCGAAATATCAATTTGCAAAGATCGCAGAAACAAATGTTTTTGTCTCGTAGCAGTTTGGGCAGGGGGAGGGAGAGAGGGCGAGATTTTTCTGGTGACGTTTCGTAGGTTTTAGATGACTCGTAGCCTAAATTAAAACAAAATTCAGGTTTCCTTATTGGATTGTAGGTACTTTTACTCTGTTATCAGTTGATGTGATGTCATAGTGATAGAATTTATAAACTGAGTTTTATCGTTCATTCTACAAATATTTGACATGATGGACAGGTCATTGGTATTTAATTTAAAGAGAGGGAGTGACTCTCTCAATGATTTTTGCATTGTGGTTGAAAAGCCTTTTCTTTTTCTTTGTTGTCTCCTAGGCCTAATTTCTTCCCTGTTTTCTACTTTTTTTTTCTTCCTTTAATTTGAGGTAGCATACTTTGCTGCCTTCTTCTCTTATCGATCTAAAAAGCGCCGAATATAATATTTTCCTGTATCATTGCATCTCAGACCAAAAGTGTTATGAAGAGCAGTAATTTTGTGATAGTAGGCCCCGGGCCTAATTCTTGATTTTGTTTACAATGTAGTAGGTCTGGCTGTTGACGTTGAGGTTATCGTTGATGATTGGCCAGATATTTCATTTCTTTACCGAGAAATAGGCCTATTAGTTCGTTTTCAAGTTTTAGCTGTTGCTCTGTTATCAGTGTAACGAACGCACAGAGATCGTAGATGATCGTTTAAGACACGTACAAGAATGGATTAACAATTAATTATTTTAAAATAATAAACAAGTTCTCATCACTTCATCGAATATATACAAAAAATAACGTACATTAGATAGTCCTCACGAACAAGGACCAATCATCTGAGGTGGAAATATTCGTTCCTCTGGCTTATTCGCTTTTTTTACTCTGTTTGTAACAATGTCCAAGTAATACGTGTACATCTTGTAATAATATATTGGACTTCCTACTTCATCTTCATCGTCGTCGGTAAAATATATTTTAGATCGATGTAAAACACGTAATGTTGGGCAGTTCTCAAATAAACGTATGTAATGTTCATCACAGAATTTCCGGGTATGAGACTGTATAAAAAAAACGCAAATTACGAACTGTTAAGTATTTGATGATATAAGTTAAAATAAATCGTGGAGTAGAGAACGTGATAAAGTTTCCACTTACAAGTGAGAAATACGATTCCAAGTGCAAAAATCTCAGCTTTTTCGCTTGTTTGCATATTTTCAACCACGAAGGATAATGCATGCGTCCTTTGAACACAAGTCTTTCCAGATTTGGGAGACCAGAGAAGGCCCTCACAAATTCTTCGCTTCCATCCAACTATAATATTATGATGCGTGATATAGAGAAGAAACATAAAATCAGTGTAAGTACGTGTTCAATCGGTACAACATAGATGAACTTACTTCTGGTGGAAGCTTCATCTCCAAATAAAGTGTTGTTACATTTGAAAATGTTAATGCCCCCAAAAATTCTCCTGGCGCTGGGTAATACCATTTTAAAGCCAATGATTCTAGCTCTGTAAGTGTAAATTGAATTTAGGATGTAAATTCAAGTACTTATGTATTGAAACTGAATTTAAATTCTCTACTATCAGTGAATATTCTATGGAGATTACATTGTTACGAGAAAAGAAGGGATATCCATAGGGGAATATGGAATGAATTCCCTACCTCTAAGAGCACCAATTTTCTTTTTATTGCAATATTATCAATCATAAAAATTGATAATTTTTTCAAACTTCGCTCCCTGACTCTTGTCGTTGATTCCCCCTTCACAAATGTCTACCTACGACACTGGGAGAGGGAGGTAAAATTGTGAAGCAGGCATGAGAGAAATAGAGCGGTGGCTCGGAAACTGAGAATACCAGTTGACAAGAAAAAAAAAAAACATATTTCTTTGATCCTTTTGTTCGCATCCAGAATAATGAAACGTTTGCCAACTTTCACCGAGTTTATGGTGACTCACTTAGTAAATCTTCATTCTATTCCTACTCCTTCAAGGTTTTGAGGTCAATATTTTCTTCAGCCCATATTCTCTTTACCGAAACAGGTTACGTTAGGTTGCGAGCAGTAGATGATCTTTGATTAATGCGAGAGACGACATTGCGAGACATGTTTAATGAGGTTTATTATAACACTAAACTTTACAAACCGCACAAATGAAAGTAATCATAAAATATAGAGATCTTTCGGTTCAATAACCATCTTCAGAGGAGCACAGAACACAAACTGAATACGAAAAGAAAGGAGTAGTGAAAAATGAGGGAAGGTACAAACACTATCGAGGCCAGTGGTGACAGGAAAACGAAATGAATCACAGATCGTTGGTAGGAAGTTTATAAAACTTTTCAATGAGGTCATTATCAGGAAAGAACCGATTCAAAACAATAACCTCATTATCATTCACATGACAAACTATCTCAATGTGCTCGAGGGCCAACCGTCTACGAAAGGAACACTCAGAATGGAGTACTACGGCTTGAGCAAGATGCTTGATAATGGATACCTCCTCAAGAAACGCCTGAGGAGAAAGAGGGATACAAAGGAGACGGGGGACGGAGCTGTTGAAGGTGGCCAATTTATGGGAGGTGGGGCAATACGAGGAGGCATGAACACAGATGTCCGTACACGTATTTTTTCGGAAGATACCAAAACTATGGACGCCACCAACAATAGAAATAGAGAGGTCAAGAAAGTTGACAGAAGACCCTTCCACCTCCAAGTTCAACTTGATGGTGGCGTACCAGACATTGAGAAAGGCAAGGAAACCTTGAAGCTCCGAAACAGAATCTTTCCAAAGGCAAAGGACGTCATAAACATAACGGTGCCAATAAACCACATGAGGAAGGAGGTAGAAACCAGACTGGAACACCTTATCCGTCATTCTCCTCAGGCGTTTCTTGAGGAGGTATCTATCATCAAGCATCTTGTTCTTTCTAATGGTTTCGAGCTTGATATTGATAGGATGATTTGGAAAAAACTTATTTCAAAAGCTTTAGATCTTACCACTTCTCTTCCCCGGTGTACGTCTGGTTCCAGGAGGAAAGAAAAACAGGGCTGTCTTCCAAACTTACCCGCCTCTTTAAGCCTTTTGGTCTTCGTCCTCCTTTTTATGATCCTAATACGGTTCCTAGTCTTTTCTGTAAATCTAAAGATTCCATCCCCATATCTGAGGGAAGTGGTGTTTTTTTATATTATAAAGCTGAAAAATGGAATCGCATGTAACGGGTAATCTCTACCCCCCCCCCCCCATTGAAATTCGATTAAAATTTGACATTATACGGGAATTATGTCGAGGATTGTTTTTTCCTATCCAAAATTGAATAAAGTTCACCGAAAAAGTTGAAATAAAGCTAGAAAATTAATCGTATATTGGCTACTGCTTTTGTACGTGTATTCTTGGTACCAAAAAAAATTTCCGTTTTTTCACACTAGGCAACCAAATATAATTTTGAAAATCGGGTTGGTGAATTGCCATGGAAAAGTACTATTAGACGTGGCGCGATTTTAGGTAATCGATGTTCTCAGCTCCTATCGTCTCGACTCATCTCAAACTCCGCGAAAATGGCTTCATATGTCGAGTGGGAAGGTTCAAGACTTTTTTTCAGTCCGAAAAACCCCATAGGGGATGAATGGTAGACAAATTTTATTCGTGTAATCGTAAAGTAGTGTGTTTAATCGCTAAGGTTGTAGATGTTTCAGAGTTTAGTGGCCAGTTGATTTTTCAATGGTAGCTTTGATGTGCTCGTAAAATCAAAATATAGTTTTAATTAATTAAAGAAGGCGTTTGAAAATTACCCGCGTATGTGTTCACGAGAGAGTTCGTGATAGACGTAGCGCGATTTTTTGGTAATCGATGTTCTCAGCTCCTTCCCACTCGAGTTTTACAAAAGTCATGGCGGGAGTCAAATATCAGGGATCGGTAATAGTTTCTAAGGTCAGTAGCAGCGGTAAGTACAGGGACAGAAATTTTTTGGATAGAAAGGAATTTTCGCGAAAACAATTGCGTCATATTTCAAGACGTTGATGTGACCCGGAATTCCAGGAGACAGATGTAGAAGTGAGTGATAGTTATTGCAGGAATAAATGAATGGATTGATTTGAGAATTAGTTGAACGTGAGTTCAATATAGCCAGGAGAGATGTAAGTGAGTCAGTTAGCAGTAGAAATTTCAGCTGGGGGTGAGGAGATGGAGATCTGTATATTATAGAGTTTTGTTTGGTATAGTGAAAATGGAGGCAGAATTTTTCAATCAACGACTGATTATGACTCCTTGGATCGAGTTTGTGTATTCTATGTTGGATCCAGATTTAGATTCGTTTGGTACAGTGGGGCTGGTGGGTTGTGAAATTGGTATAGAGATAATGTTCCTAATAAGTTGTTGGTGTATTATAGTGTTGTTAGTTCAGAGATTATCAGCTAGATCGATTTGGATATCTGGGAAAGGGGTTAACTATGGAGAAGTGGATGATATGGCAGGGGGTAGATGGTTCAATTTGAGGTGTTTGAATAGTTCCCCGGAATCCACATGAAAGAGACAGATGTAGAAGTGGATGATGGTGATTGCAGGAGTAAATGAAAGCGCTGATTTAGGGAATTAGTTGAATAAGAGACCTGTATATCCCGGAAAAATGAAAGTGAGTTAGTTAACACTAGAAATTTGAGCTGGGATGAGGAGAGATGGAGATGAGAAAGACAAGGGTGTATGGAGTTTAGTTTGGAGGAAATGGAGACAAAATTTTTCAATCAACGACCGATTTTGACTCCTTGGATCGAGTACGCGTATCCTAATTTAGGTCGACCAGATTTAAAAAAGTTTGGTGGTTCGGAAAAAATTGGTTCTGAGATAATGTTCCAAATGAGTTGTCGGTATATAGTTTCGACCGAGTCGGATACTTGGGAGGGGGTTTAGCTACAGAGAAGTGGATGATATATATGATAGGGGGTAGTTGGTTCAACTTGAGGTGATTGAATAATTCAGTCTTAAGAGGAAGCATGAGAGAAATATGTCGGCGGAGTGCGGATGCATATATTGGAAGCTGAGTGAATTGAGCTGTGGATATAAGAAAATTGACAATGAGAGTTCGGAAGCGGCATCTGAAGGGAGGAGGAGTTACTAGCTTCAACGCAGAGACTGAGAGTTGGGCTAGATCGTTGTTAATTAGGGTTTGATTCACTTCAGAAGCGAATACATTGACTGACAGAAAAGAGTTGTAGATTTATTGTTAACTTTGGTCGCAAAAACAATGGCGTCATGTTCCGGGAAGTTGACGCGGAATCCACAGGAAGGATACAGATGTAGAAATTGATAATGGTGATTGCAGGAGTAAATGAATGCGAGTATTTGGGGAATTAGTTGTATAAGAGTCCTGTATAACCAGAAGAAATGAAAAAGAGTCAGTTAACAATGGATATTTGAGCTGGGGTGAGAAAATGGAGATAAAGACTCGAGTATATGGCGTTTTGTTTGGTAGTGAAGATGAAGGCAGAATTTTTCAATCAACGACTAATTATGACTCCTTGGATCGAGTACGCGTACCCTGTTTTGGGTCCAAATTTAGATCCGTCGGTAAAGTAGGGCTGATGCGTTGGAAAATTGGTTTAGGGATAATGTTTCTAATGAGTTGTCGGTATATAGTGTAATGAGTTTGGAGATGATCAGCTAGATCGAGCCAGATATTTACGGGAGAGTTTAGGTACGGAGAAATGGATGGTTGGTAGGGAGTAGATGGTTCAACTTGAGGTGATTGAATAATTCAGGTTCAAGTGGAGAGAATTATGTCGGCAGAGTGCGGAAGCGTAGATTGGAAGGTGAGTGAATTAAACTGCGCATACAAGAAGATTGGCAGTGAGAGTTAGGAAGCGGCATTTAGGGGTGGGGGGAATAGCTTCAACGAAGATTTCGAGAGTAGGGCTAGATACTTCAAAAGGAAATACATTGACAGAAAGAAAAGAGTAGTATGGTTTATAATGAAAGAAGAACAGATGATTTTGTAGAGTTTTTGCCTAGCATAGTGGATAGTGGATCGCAGAGAAGACAGTCGGATGGGTAAGAAAGTGTTAAGTGGTTGGTTACTGCCTAATATCAGGTGGGAATATGATCAGTAACGGGATGTGACCTTCTGTAGATGATCTCTTCTTTGGTGAATGGGGTGTTGACGATTAATTAATCAATTAATTAATTTATTTATTTATTTATTTAAAGACTTGAAGTGCCGTTTAACAGCGGGAAGCCAATAATAGGACAATGAGTTCACAGTTAACAATTGGTTGATGAATATAGTTCTGTATTACATTGCGGACAGTAGGGTCACAAGTTAAGTGAGTGTAAATGTATGCAGGTGTGGAAATGTTTGATTTTTATAGATCCAGCGAATTGAGAAAATTTTTCAGGGTGTGGTATCAATCAGAGAACATACCGGATAAGCATTGAGGATGAAAGAAAATATTTAAAAAATGGAGAGGGCCTCTCAAGGAGGGGCAGGGATCAGAGAATAGATAGGGTAACAGTTCAGAATGAGTAGTTGGCCAGGTGAAGAGGGATCGTCGAACTTTAAGAAATGACAGGCTTCTGTCAGGAACGTATAAGTGTTCTGTCCGAAGGACGGGAATTTCTGCTTGTATTTTATAATTACTTTCATTTGTGCGGTTTGTAAAGTTTAGTGTTATAATAAACCTCATTAAACATGTCCCGCAATGTCGTCTCTCGCATTAGTCAAAGGTCATCTTCTGTTTACAACCTAACTTAACCTGTTTCAGTAAAGAGAATATGGACTGAAGAAAATGTTGAGCGATGATTCTTTGCATTCAGAATCATGAAACATTCTTCAATGTTTATCAAATTCATGTCAACTTACTATTTAGTTCCTCAATGGAATATCCAATTTGTTGACCACTGTATACTTTTCCAGTAATACCATAGTTGGTTATAGACGACAAACCAGGATATCGAATCTTGATATAATCAAAACAATTTAAATGTAAACTCGTTAACTGACCCTGTTGAAAGGCAAACAAAGCAAATTTGTAAAAACACTGTGTAATCATACATCTATTAGATAAACATACAATTTCTAAATAGATTCCCAAATAAGCGATGTTATCTTTCCTGAAAAATTCCTCCTCTTTTTCTCTTCCCTTTCCGATCTCCGAGCCATACAAAACCCCTGATATTTCAACCAGAGCATTCTCATCTTCAGCACCCCTAAACATCTTCCTAGTCACATGGACCCTCCGTGGGCCGAGAAGCCAAGCAAGCCCCTTATCATCGAGCTCTAATCACCGCATCATGAAAGAAGACATTCTGGTTCTTTCGATCCCACAATCAGCTTCTTAAATTCTCGTTCCCTTCGAGCTTTTCGACTCATCCCTCACACCACGAGGAAATACTTATAATCCGACTTTTTTTATTATACGGCAGTGCCGCATAATAAAAAAATTTATAGTTCCCGTCGTGCTCATTCATTTATTCTTTCATTATAACCCGACTAAGAAAATTGGCCACAACCACCTAACCGACATCTTTCTTCTTCGTGTGCTCCCAACTCCCCCCCCCCCACTCATACCAATATGACCACGCTGACGCATTATTTGTCCGCCTTTTTTTCTCCTGTCCAATCATCTCAACCTCTGAATATAATTTTCGGTCCTCTCTAGACCTTCGTCCGTCTTACTCAGCAACTCAGCAGAATCCTTTAATAACGCTCTGAACTTTTGCTAGTCCACACTATGCGCCAGGAGATAACAGTCTCTAAAAGTATTCATGAGCTTAGGTGTTTCAGATCCATAATTACACTCACGTGGTACATAAATACATCCTGTAAGAGATCATCAGTGATCCCAGCACGATCAATCATCAATTCAGTCAAACCGCGAAACATTCTAACGAATGGTGGGATCATTTCATGATTTAAACTGAACGCGACTCCTGGAGAATACAGATGAAGGCACTTCAACGTTTTATTAACGATATTGTCAGTATCCTCATCACAGTGAGCGACTTTCATGAGGAAATTCAGATACAACGACTTCAACTTTGAATTTTTAATTTTAGGGAAAATGCGGTCGTCCGTTAAGAAAACGTCGTCCGAAGCTTCGACTCTCAATGACCTTAATTCCATGCAAGAATCCAGTAAACTGTTCATGAGACCTTCTAAGAATAAACGATCTTCTTTACATCCATAGTTAATTTCTAGGCGAAATTCGACAAATTGTAGATAATTATGTCGAGAGAGAAATCCGAAGATCGGATGTTCAGGTTCAGGTTTCAAAAATATATTTTTCATGGAAGTTAATCTGAAAGAAGTACATAAAACGCTGTTCAGTTTCACAAAGAATATACGAATATTTAACATGATTGTAGTAAAAGGTGGGTTAGATGTTCATAAATTTTATTTTCTCGTAATGCAGTGGCGTATAGATAAGTCTTGTCTTTAGACAGAAAACCTGTTCTATGGTTTTTTTTTGAAAATTTTACCATGCGCTGTAAGCTGTGCGCCGCGCCGTCCGGCAAAAAACTAGGAAAAATTTCGACTCTCGAGATACCTATATGTTACACTCAATTCACGTGCGTAATAAAATTGCTCAATACGCGTAATAAGCAGACGTGCTGCTCATTACACGTATTGTGCAAAGTTGCTGCCCATTACGCGTAATGTGTAAGTGGAATTGACCAATGAGAAGCTGATTTGATTGTAAAATAATGGTATTTTTATTTTACTTGGAATACTTCAAAAAATCATTATAATTGGAGCCCGGATTTTTCGGCACTAAAAATGAAAAGTTTCGGCACTTCATGTTGCATTTTCGGCATTATTCGGCATTAAAAAAAAAATTGATAAAAATATGCTTTTTTAGTGCTTTTACGAATTCACGATCAAAATTTTTCAATTTACAACCTAATTTACACGACTTTGACCAAATAAACGATTTTTGAGGATTAAACTCACCAATAAAAAATCCTAGCAATTTTTAAAACATTTTTTAATTTTTCAACTTTCAACTAAAAATAATATTTTCAAAAAAAAACTTTTAATTTCCATCAAAATTGTGAATTTTAAGCAAAATTAGGCAAATTTTGTCTCAAATTTTCCTGTTGAGATATACGAGAGACAAATCCGCCATCATTCTGTACAATGAATAGGAAAAGCTCACAAGCATATTAAAGTTAATGGTCAAACAATGTAATTAGCAACCAGTAGTTTGTCTCATGTCTGTCTAGGCGGAGGCATGTTAGGGAAGAGAGATGATGTACATAATAATTTTAGACTGTATTTAACTAAATGGTCATTTTCGGACTTATTCGGCTTTAAACCCTTTTTTCGGAATTTATTCAATTTTCGGCATTATTTGGCAAAATAATTTTTTTTTTCCCTAGCCTCCGGAAATGATTCGGCAAATTCCGAGGAATCCGGGCTCTAATTATAATGTAAATTACTCTCTATTATCACTCAAGGAGATCGTCATTACTTTCTAAATTCAAAATCTTATTCTATTATTCTTCGTGATTGTCACAACTTCTAGGCTGGTGGACAAATCATGAAAATGGCTAATTTTTTCATTCCAACATTATCCGGTTATGAGGGTAAAAACATTCGCTGAATCCAAATTTCATGGTTGCCAAGTCGGATTTTGCCTCTTTATGGCCCAAATCCAAGATGGAGGCCAAACTCATTTCATTTCTGTTTCAAGGTAAAACAGAAGTTTGTATTTTGTTTAGGGAGGGTTGCTGGTGTACAGAATTGGATCTTCAAACTCTACTTGAGATATTGGAAATTGGTCATATTAAAATCACAAAGCTTTCTCTCAACTGCATCAAACACTATCAAAACAAAGCATATGTACCTCAAAATTAGTCCGTAGAAATAAGATGAACTGTAAAATAAGGAGGATTATTTAAAATTGTAGCTCGAATAACTTTATTGATAAAGAATCATATTTCTTAAAGGAAAGAAGGAAAAAAAACTAATAACAGACACGCGTGTTTGTGAGAACATAACCACAGGACCCAAAAACCTCGACTTTTGATTCCCAGGCAAACTCATGGCGGTCTTTTTTGATTTTCCCGGGTCAGAAAACCATAGAAACGATACCCCACACTCTAGAATTATATTGCCAATAAAGATTCCTCATCTTGGCTGTATGTGATCCCAATATCTCAAGTAGAGTTTGAAAATCCCCCCCCCCCCCAAAAAAAAAAAAATTCCAACCTTCTGTTTTACCTTGAAACAGAAATGAAATGAGTTTGGCCGCCATCTTGGATCTGGGCCGTAAGGAGGCAAAATTCGACTTCGCAACCATGAAATTCGGATTCAGCGAGTGTTTTTACCCTTATAACCAGAGACCAGATTATTCGGCACTAAAAATTCAGTTTTCGGCATTATTCGGCAATAACGAAAAAAGTACCATTTTTTGCATTTTTCGAGTCATTTAATGCTAAAAATTATACATTTTCCTTCTAAAATTCGGCAAAAACGACGATTTCGGCATTTTGCCGAGAAATCCGGTCTCTGCTTATAACCGATGGTTGCCCAAATGTCTCATTTCAAGAAAAAGTCCACCTGTCTACTCGGCCTGCATGACATGCAGAATTGCACGCTACGCCATTCTTTACGCATGTTTCTCAATTGCTTTGACATTTCTGCCTGCAGGCGCACTGACGATATCCCGCCCAGTCCCCACTGAACCAAGCCAAAGCAATTCGGCTTGGTTCATAAGGATGCTCAATACGCGTAATGGGCAGCTAGATTGTTGCCCATTACTCGTAGTAGGCAGAAAAATATTGCTGATTAGTAATCAGCAATATTTCTGCGTAATCAGTGATTACGCATAACGGGCAGCCACTTTGCACAATATGTTGCACAAATTACAATTTCTCACACTTCCTTGTACGTTACAAACTATATTCATTCAATAAAAGCAAAGAAAGTATTTTCCTTATTGTTCTTGAGCATAAAAGTATCCAATTCTCCGAAATACTTGGTTGAAAGAAATAGATTTCAAAGAAAGAGTTTACTTACTTAGGAAAATCTTCACGAAATAAATTGGAATACACGTCAATACGTGCTACACGTAAATTGATGGACTTCATCTTCTTCTTCGAATCGACCAAGTTTTTCAGTTTCCTCGCAAAGGTTAATCTTGTCCCTGTGGGATTATGGCAAATAAATGAAAAATCATTGATGTTAGGATAGATGTCAAACATTACTCGAAGAAAAATATTCGATATCCATCTTTCGTTATAGGCTTCCAATTTGAAGGACTGCAAATTCCCTCTGCGTATGTCGATCAATTTTTCGAGGTCAGGACCGGAGATCAATGTTTGACCCTTTTCGCAAGGCGAAAACTTCGCTCGGGGATTTTCAATAGCAAACTGTTGCATCTTATCGCAATTTATGATTATATCTTGTACGGTCTCCTTCGAAAACTTGCAATGCGTACATACTAATGACTCGACTCTCGCGCTAGAATCCATCCAAAATTGTAATAATCGATTTCTATCGACACTAAAGTCGAAGTGCACCAGCTCAAGATTTAGAACTTTTTTTTCGCTTTTCTGTATAGTTTGCAAAACAGATTCTAAGCCGTACACTCCATAGCATATGAATTTTTCTTGTTGGGATATGCATCTCATGTTGTTCATGTCGTACCATCGCCAACAGACCAATCGAGTATTCTTACGATCTCGAAGTGGTAAATCCGCGATTATCTTAAGTAGGATCTGAAATCATGATTCAAAGGTTCATTTGTGTCGTTACGCATCATTATTATAAAGTTTAAATTTTCGAATCATTCATTTTTGTATGCTACAACCATTTTCAAGAAATAAGTGTAAGCTACGGTTATCCAAAATTAAGAAGAATAATCAAACGAGTAAAATTCAAATTGCAAAAACCGCAAGAAATGAGAAACACAGTCGCCAAGTGCTTTCGGTTAATCATCCTTTTTCAAACAATAATAGAAAGCGACTGACCCCAATACCAACAAGAAGAGGTAATATGTCATGGACTAAACCAGCGAGTCATCAAAATGTGAATCATTCTCGTCAATCAATCCCTCAACACGGAGACGTTGTTATTATTTCGATATCGAATAATTTCAGTACGTTTGAAGTACGAATTTTCCCTGTGCCGGAGGACTTCGGACTCTTCTTTAAAGCTGTGACCACTTTCGACAGGAAATTCTAAGAGGAAGTAGAAGGAGCGGGTATCGTTTTCCGTCACACTCGGAAAGCTAAGTATGCTCGGAAATTTTAAATAGGCTGATATGTTTTCTTTCAACTTCAATCTTAGAGCAACGGCGCGGCGCAGAAATAGTTACATCATATTCGAACCAAAATAAGGTTAGAATTTATTTGGCACTGCCTTTCACAACAAAAAAATATACAATTTTGACCAACGTTTTAAATGTGTTGTATTCATCCTCAGAGTCGTACATATAATGAGACAGATTACAACCTAAACGAAGTGTAAAAGAAACGACCAGTGAGAAGGGCTAAGCAGCCACAGGAACGATTATTATTTTCTTCTCGAGTGGTGGACCCTCAAAGAATACTTACTTGCGTTAGAGTATTTTATATTTAGGTATTATTGTAGAAGAATACTCATGGCAGCAGCAGATGAAGCCCTAGGACGGAGAAATAAAAACAAGGATCCCAAGAAAATCCCCATCTGGAACGGAGAAATAGCAGAAGCTATCAAACAAAAACAAATAGCCTGGAAGAAGTGGTTGAAGTCGCAGAAAGTTGAAGATAAGCATGAATACACTAAAGAGATACGCACAGTGAAATCAATGGTGCGGAAAATAAGGAGACAGAGCTGGGAGAAATTCTTAGCAAATTTAGATTATGACACTTATAAAACACGTCCGAAAGTTTACAAAATAATAAAAAGAATAACAGCAAACGAAGTGCAAAAAGCAAAAATAGCATTTAATTAAAATTAAATATTTATTTTATTAAATTTTAATTTTAATAATTAATTTATATTTTTGAATATTGATTAATTTTAATTATTGATTATTAAGGAATAATAATTTTTTTATTATTATAATATTATTTATATTAATTAAATTATTATTTTTAATTTTTTATTTATTAGTACAAAAATCTATATATGTACAAATTAGTTTTATTCGGGTTATTATTCAATTTCTATCTTATGATATTTTATTAATTATAATATTATTATTTTTTATTGTAATTATATTAAAATTTAATAATTTTATATTTATTATTATCAAAAATATTCAAGTTTTCAATTTATAAATTTTATTTTTATTTTTATATGATTGATAATTTTATTAATAGAATTACTACGCTTACCATTTGATTTTTATGAACTTATTTCTGGATTTAATTTAGAATTAGGGTCATTAAAATTTATAATTTTATTTATAATTGAATATTTGGATATAATTTATTTTAATAATTTAACAATTTTAATATATTTTTTTAATAATTTTATAGAAATTTATAATTTAATTATTTTATTAATATTTTTATGAATTCGAATATTTATTATTCGTTTTCGATGTGATTTAATAATAAAAATTATATGAAAACAAATATTTTTTTTTGTATTTTTATATTTATTATTTATTTTTTAATTATTAATTTATTTACAATTATAATATAAGGTTCTTTAGGTGGTTTAGATCCAACCTCCAGAATGTGAAAAAATGGCAGATTACTTCGAAAAACATTGGTTAGATGAGGAGGAAGAAAAGAATATAAGAGAGCAAAAAAGCCTGGATGAAGATTTCGAAGAATTCACGAGAAGTGAACTCGAGGAAGCATTAAAAAAATCAAAAAATGCCAAAGCACCAGGCTGCGATGGGCTCCCTACAGATATATATAAGCACTCAACTCAGAAATTTAAAGATAATAGACTTCTAAAACTCTTCAACAATATGGTAAAGAGAAAACAAATACCGGAAGACTTTAAATATGCCATTGTAATCCCTATCCACAAGAAAGGCGATCAAAACGACCCGGACAACTACAGAGGAATAAGCTTGCTGAGCTGTGGCTATAAATTATTGGCCAGAATGATAGCTCGAAGAATCGACAACCACACGGATCCTAGAATGCTCGAGTGCCAGAATGGATTTAGGAAGGGGAGATCCTGCATCGATGGGGTCTTCACTGTCAAGATGTTAATGGAAAAAAGAAGAGAATACAACCTAGAAACTCATATCTGCTTTGTAGACCTAGAAAAAGCGTACGATACAGTTATAAGAAGGAAACTCTTCGAAATATTAAGGAAAGTGGAAATAGATGAACATATTTGCCAATTCTTAGAAAGAATTTACGAAAACAACAAAATCAAAGTGAAAACTGACAAAGAATCCACAACAAGAAGGATAAGTCGAGGGGTAAGACAAGGATGCCCTCTTTCATGTGTACTATTCAATATATATCTTGATGATATGATTAAAATTTGGCAAAGAAAAACCCCTCAAGGAATTACCGTGGGAGGAGATAAGATTAAAACAGTACTCTTCGCGGATGACCAAGCCGTCCTCGCCGAATCGGAAGATGACCTACAAAGACTCATGTTCAATCTGGAAAAAAGCACAGAAGAATACAAGCTGAGAATGTCGATTGAAAAGACCGAGGTAATGGCTTCCAGGGGAAAAGAGCCAGTACGCAGCAAAATAGTGATAAGAAATCGAACCATAGAACAAATAAAATCTTTCAAGTATTTAGGTTGTGAAATTTCATATCTGGATGAAGCAGATGTCGATTCAAAAATAGCAAAATTCCTAAAAGTGTCAGGAGCGCTAAATAGAGCCATGCCGAACGTCAGAAGAGAAACGCGTATCAGAGTCTACAACATCCTGGCTCGCCCGGTATTACTTTATGGAAGCGAAGTTTGGGCACTCCCAAAAAATGTAAAAAACCGAATATCCGCAGCGGAAATGAAGTTCATGAGAGCGACCGCGGGATATACGAGATTAGACAAGAAAAGAAATACAAAAATAATGGAAGAACTGGAAGCTAAGTCTGTAATGGAAAAGATCAAAAGCTACAGGAAGAATTGGAGAAAACATATGTGGGGAGAATGCCGGATGAACGATCACCAAAGCAGGTATGGAAGTACACACTGGATGAAAGAGAAGAAGAGGAAGATCTACGAGGAGGATATTAGACACGTCGTCCAGCGATTCAGGCTCAAATACAGCTACAGGCAGTCCTGCCTACGCTTCATAGTTCAAAGAAGAAGAAGAAGAAGAAGTATTACAATTTTTTACTGCATGCAGGGCTGTAAATTGTCATTTATCGCCAACCAATGAAAATAGTTCGGAATTGATGGGCTGTATTCGAATTAAACGCTGTTCTGCTGAGGTGGAGAGAAGGAGAATTGTAAATCTTCAACCGCCTTCGCATCAGACTCTCGTGACATCATCAATCACCGTAACCCTACTTAAGGATTTGAGAAATTTCAACCATCGATTTTTTATAGATGGGAATTGGAAAAAATTTGAGCGGTGAGCCTCGAAAAAAGAAAGGCTATATAACGTAACAAGTAGAGGTGGACGCGGACGCGTTGTCGTTTTTTGAGTACATGTAGCCTCACAGCTCAAAATTATTCCTAACGTGTCCATCCCAAAATGTGCTCTAGAGCCTAACCCATATTCAGCCTCAAAGATTCTGTCAGCTTTGTAAATTTATAGCTTCAAATCTTTCCACCTGTACAGAGGTTCAGTTTCAAGTTGTAAGATGACTTTGGTGAATGGCTGGAACTGATACAAAAATGGAAATTACCTCCTCCGGAAGTTGAACGTTTCTGTCTACAAACGAATCCTTGAGAGAGTTCACCTGAAATATCACATGCATTAAAAGTTTTAATCGATATTATACAAAAGAATTGAACCATGCAATAATTATAATGAACGAAAATGAAAGTTACTTCTTCAGTTGATTGATGAATATCATTCTTGGGCGAATCCTCTAATTTTTGTCTTTTTGATGAGGATGATTCCATTTCAATTAGTCTTGTCTGCTAATAAGATGAATGACTTGACAGGCAATTGTCGTTCACTGATGGACTTCTTTCACTCCTAAAAGTAAGTTAATTCATTAAAATGTGTATGGAACGCGACATGAATGGTGTGAACCTCATAAAAATATTTCAATCGGAAGATACCATGTGACCAAGATGTACGTATCTAGAGGAGGGTTGGGCAACCTTATTCGAGTGCAGAGAAACTATTTCCATAAATAGGTACTTTTGCTGAGTAAGTGATTCAAATGTTATGTACTTCCTTAAACTCCTTCCTAAGCCATATTTTAAATCATGCGGGTTAGGACGTTACCCATACCAGATCAAGAGACAACTTTTCTAGACCGTCTTCAATAGTAGGAACAGAAGATACAGATATAAGTGAAAAAAAAGAACAGAAGGCTACTAAATACCTCCAACTTCTTTCTCATTCTTTCTCTGAAAAATTCGAACGCGCAATAAGAAACATAAGAAAACAAGTTACAAATTTCTACAGTTGTAGCCGAGATTCGTAACTGCGCTTTGGCACATAGATAAACCTGAGGAAGCTACCATCAGCATCTCTTGAGCATTCACTGTCCCTGGTAGTTGTCACATGCCCGCTTAGACCAAATCAAGACTCACATTTAGTCCAGTCAATAAAGACGAAAAAATGACAAATTATATGGACCATAAATGTGAAGGAATGTTTTTCTTTCGTAAAGTGCTCAGGATAACCCCTTGATTAAAATACCGATGAGTCTTACGCGTTATGTCTCCCGCAAAGTCCTCCCCCCGCCCCCTTTATCCCCAAAATTAAGTTTTTCGCAATTTTCTCGAAAACTAAGTATTTTAGAGAAAAAAGATTGCAACGCCCCGCTGTTCCGAGTCCCCTAGAGCCTGAAATTTTTCCAAGTTTTGAAAATCATGACGTGACGACTTGAACGCGCTGCAATTTCAAGGAAGCCGTCGTCTTTCCAAGTCCCCCTCCTATCATAAATAGCTCGGAGGCAGGAATTTTTCCAAAACCCCTCCTCTCTTCGTGACATCATCAACCTCACTCGCGGTCGCGCTGGCGCCGTCGTCTTTCCAAGTACCCCTCCTATCATGTGTAGCTCGGAGGTGGGAATTTTTTCAAGTCCTCTTCCTATCATATATGGCTAGAGGGTCGAAATTTTTCCAAGTCCCCCTCCTATCATACATAGCTCGGAGGTCAGAATTTTTCTAAGTCCCGCTCCTATCATATATAGTCGAGAGTCGAAATTTTTCCAAGTCCCCCTCTCCGTGACGTTATCAACCTCGCTCGCGCTCCCGAACGAGAATTTCCGGCAGGTACCCTCAACAAAAGGGATAGCGGGTTCCCCGCTAAAAAGTTTCAAACAAAACGACGGCTTCCTTAACGAAGTTAAACGAGGAACGCAGGGAATCTGTTTCATGAGTCAAATGGGATTTGGTATCGAAAATTCAAGGAAGCCTAGACCTAGATAAAGCTAGTATAAAGAAGGCCTAGACCTACTATAAGCCCCCTATTATCATATATAGCTCGAGAGTCGAAATTTTTCTAAGTCCCCCTCCTATCATATATAGCTTGAGAGTCGACATTTCTCTATGTCCCCCTACTATCATATATGGCTCGAGAGCCGAAATTTCAACAGGGAACCTGTTTTATGGGGGGCTTTTTGAGAAATTTGCCATGCGTCCAGCAAAAACTTACAAAAATTTCGACTCTCGAGCCATATATGATAGGAGAGGGACTTAGAAAAATTTCGACTCTCGAGCTATATATGATATGAAAGGGACTTGGAATATATAGCTGGAGATTCGAGAAAAATGTAGACTCTCAAACTATATTATACTAGGCTTATAGTAGGTCTAGCCCTTCTTTATACTAGCCTTATTTAGGTCTAGGCTTCCTCGAATTTTCAATACCAAATCCCATTTGATTCACAAAACAGGTTCCCTGCGTTCCTCGTTTAAGTTCGTTATTTCTAAGTCCCCCTCCTATCAGAAGAAGTCATACTCAAGCGAGTAATTCAATCGGAGTAATTTACAAAATTTAGCCACAGAATTTTAACGATGCCGGAGCGCTTTCGATTAAACAATCATTGTCAACGGGGACTGGAAAGCGACTGAACCAACTCCGGCTGTAAACTAGAAACATACGAGGAAATCAGGATTGAACCAGCGAGTCATCACGACGTGAATCATACTCGTAAACTAGTTCAATCAACCCCTCATCAGGTATGTACCTGTTCAGCACATTAAGGTCGTCGTTATTTAAATGACGGATTATTTCGATGTGTTCTAACGCTTTCCGCTTCAAATACGCGTTTTCTCTATAGAGGAGGACCTCGGACCCCTCTTTAATGCTATGGCCACTAGTGATTAGATGGTCCGCAAACGCCGATTCACCTATATTCCTCTTTTCCCACGCCTTTCTATGTTCAGCGATTCTAATTTTCAACTGACGGCCTGTCTCGCCGATATAAATTCCGTTACAATCCTTACACTCAACTTTATACACACCACTCCTCTCGGCCAGTTGGATGGGGTCTTTTAGCATAACCAATAAACTTTTTATGGTATTGGGGTTGTAATACACAGGCCGAAATCCGAAGGGGCACGACTCAATCGAGATGAAAACTGCCCCAAGAACGGAAGCCTTATTCAACGCTCTCTACTGTTTAGGGCCGTATTGCAGGGGAGGGGGGGTGATGGAATCGAGGCATTTCCGAGTAACTTTCCTTTGGATCATAAGGTCAATGTCTAAGTTCACTTCATTCACTCTGGCCAAGTGCTTTATAGTTAATACCTCTTTTTGGAAGGCTGACTGATTGAGAGGAATACTAGTCAGTCGATTGATTAGGCTGTTAAATCCAGCATATTTATGGGCTACAGTGCAGAAAGATTTGCCGTGGACAGTAATATCGTTCGCAGTATCTTTCCTGTATATGGCGGATTCATGGGTACCGTCTCTATTACAGATCGTCAAATCCAAGTAATTAATAGATGCGCCACCGATTTCTAAAGTAAATTTTATAGAAGGATATTGATTATTTAGATACTGGAGAAACTCCAAAAGGAGCTCTCGGGGACCAGTCCACGTACACAACACATCGTCGACATACCTGTGCCAATAATAAATCTGATCTAAATACGCACTGCCAGAGGAGAACAAATCGAGCTCAAACTTAGACATAAAGACCTCCGAAATGAGAGAACCCAAATGGGTATTCCAACCTCTTCAAGAAACTCAAAAAACTTGTTATCGAATTTGCAATAATTGTGAGACCAACAAATATTGAGGAGATTGAAAAATTCACCCAATTCTTCTTGGCGAACATTTGTTTGAATCAAAAGGTCGAAGTGAACTTAGACATTGACCTTATGATCCAAAGGAAGGTTACTCGAAAATGCCTCGATTCCACCACCCCCCCTCCCCTGCAATACGGCCCTAAACAGTAGAGAGCGTTGAATAAGGCTTCCGTTCTTGGGGCAGTTTTCATCTCGATTGAGTCGTGTCCTACGCCCCTTCGGATTTCGGCCTGTGTATTACAACCCCAATACCATAAAAAGTTTATTGGTTAGGCTAAAAGACCCCATCCAACTGGCCGAGAGGAGTGGTGTGTATAAAGTTGAGTGTAAGGATTGTAACGGAATTTACATCGGCGAGACAGGCCGTCAGTTGAAAATTAGAATCGCTGAACATAGGAAGGCGTGGGAAAAGAGGAATATAGGTGAATCGGCGTTTGCGGACCATCTAATCACTAGCGGCCATAGCATTAAAGAGGGGTCCGAGGTCCTCCTCTATAGAGAAAACGCGTATTTGAAGCGGAAAGCGTTAGAACACATCGAAATAATCCGTCATTTAAATAACGACGACCTTAATGTGCTGAACAGGTACATACCTGATGAGGGGTTGATTGAACTAGTTTACGAGTATGATTCACGTCGTGATGACTCGCTGGTTCAATCCTGATTTCCTCGTATGTTTCTAGTTTACAGCCCGAGTTAGTTCAGTCGCTTTCCGGTCCCCGTTGACAATGATTGTTTAATCGAAAGCGCTCCGGCATCGTTAAAATTCTGTGGCTAAATTTTGTAAATTACTCCGATTGAATTACTCGCTTGAGTATGACTTCGTCTGGTAAATCTGGTCATAAATTGAGAAACCGCATTGATTCTGTCCCCCTCCTATCATATATATAGCTCGAGAGTCGACATTTTTCCAAGTTTTTTGCCGGACGGCGGACGGCGCACTGTAAATTTCTGAAAAAACCCCCCATAGAACAGGTTCCCTGTTAAAAGTCGTTCCTCGTAAAATTTCCTACAAAATTCACTATTCGTTTCTTACCTTACGTTCATTGAATGATCTAAGAATTGCCATTCAAGTACCTCATTTTATCCTTACGAGCCATTTTTTTGCGTTATACCGGATTATAGTGACAGTTTTGATTCAATTTTTGCATTTTTTGTAATTTTTCCAAGAATGAAGAAAATAATTTCACTGAAGAAAACTTTCTCAGTACTAACTTAAGGTGATTTTGTACATCTATTGGTTGGTTAAAAAACGGCGAATTACACGTAAAGCTATTTGTAGGTTATTTTTAGTACTTCAAAAAATTTAATCCTTGGTTCAAGAATTTCCTATGTAATCGAAAATAGTTACACACAACATCATTATGGATACAAAATATTCTTCCCCCCCCCCCTCCCTCAAAGAATTACTGAATAAAAAGATTTTTATAGTTTAGAGATAGGACAGTGGAATCATCAGTTATTCGGGGAAGGAGGTAGCTTGTTTGGCGGCTTGATCAACAACTTCATGTTCGAAGAGGTCAACGTGCCCGGGGATCCATAAGAAAATTATCTGCGTGTTAATTGAGTCTAAATTATCAAGACGTGTGAGAGCGATGCGTTACATGATTGGGTTAGAGTTGTATGAGTTTGTATAAGGGAGTGTAGTGAAGAGAGAAAAAGAGTCGGTAAGAAGAAGGAATTTGCCGTTTGGGGATACTTGGAGGAGGTGGGTGTGGCAGGTGAATAGACGCATATGTTCGGCTGTAAATATGGAACCTATGTTGCGGATGCGTTGTGACCTTGTCGACTGAGTATAAATATAAGTTCGGTCGCACAAGAAGAAAGAGTTGAACGATGCTTTATTATTTATTGAAAGAATCGTGAAAAAAAACTCTTTCCACGGGTGTGCAAAATGAAAAATAATATTAAAAACAAGCTGTAAAACCCGCGACTTCGTCGCTCATTCAATTTTCTATGACGTCGAGGACAAAGAATCAATTTTTATTCCAATAATTACACGTTGAACATACAACAACTCAATCACACTTCAAACATACAACTACCCATTTTTCAAGGTTTGAATTTCAAGAATCAACGGTATTTCTTCTCTTCTAATTTCTTTATCTCTTCATCTACATCTGACAACTCCTTCTTGATGTGTTGGTGAACATTCGGATATTTTTTTTTCAAATTTACAATGCTGTAATCATTCTTGTTCCCTTCATCCTTGGGTTTTGAAAAATTTTTTAACCTCTCCATTTTTGGTTGTTCAAATTTGTTTACATTTAAGATGCGCATACCTGCACCCGTTTTCGAGAGGCCCCTTTTCCATATTGTCTTTCATCCTAAACGCTTATCCTGTATACCATATCTTGAGAAACTTTCTGAACTCACTATATCCATAAAAATTAAACACTTCCACTCCCACACACAAATACTCTCCCTTAACTCGTTACTCTACTGCCTGTATTATAAGACAGAACTATATTTATGAACCAATTGTTAACTGTAAACTTATTCATCATCTTCAATACCCGACTTGTCTCTGTGACACCTCACTCACCAAAAAATATATTTATCTGCAGAAGATCACATCTCGTTACTGATCGTATTCCTGCCTGATATTAAGCAGTAGCCTCCCACTTAACCCTTTTCTACCCATCCTACTCTACTCTCTTCCGTCCAGTATTCAGGATGCAACGCAAAAGCTCAATAAATTCATCATCTGTTCTTCTGTAATAATAAACCATATAACTATTTTCTGTCTGTTAATACAATGCGCTTTTGAAATGAATCAAGCCCTCGGCGAAGAACAATCTAGTCCCACTCTAAGGCTCTGCGTTGTAGAACCCCTCAAATACTGCTTCCTAACTCCCATCGCAAATTTTCTTGCATCCACAGCTCAAT
Organism: Aspidiotus rigidus; assembly: GCA_035079385.1. Classification (NCBI taxonomy): domain Eukaryota; kingdom Metazoa; phylum Arthropoda; class Insecta; order Hemiptera; family Diaspididae; genus Aspidiotus; species Aspidiotus rigidus. Next base: position 14,865,250 of record JAVHKY010000020.1, on the reverse strand, counting down.
TCACTCAGCTTCCAATCTACGCACCCACACTGTGCCGACATAATTCTCTTCGTTTTCCTCGTGAATCTAAACTATTCAAACACCTCAAATTGAACCATCTACCCCCTATCATCTCCATAGCTAACCCCTAGCCCAGACATCTGACTCGATTTATGTGATAATCTCCAAACTCGCAACACTATATTTACTGATAACTCATCAGAAACATTATCTCTATACCAATTTTTGCGACCCACCAGACCTACCTTACCGACAGATCTGAACCTGGATCCAAAACAGGATGCGCGTACTCAATCCAAGAAGTCATAATCAGTCGTTGCTTGAAAATTGCTGCCTCCATTTCCACCACCAATCAATACACCATATGTCTTTCTCATCTCTACCTCCTCACCCCCAGCTGAACTGAATCACTTCCATCTCTCCTGGCTATGCAGTAGTCTCAGTCAAATAATTCCCCGAATCAGCGTATTCATTTACTCCTGCAATCGTTATCATCCACCTCTAGATCTATCTCCTTTCTGTTAATTCCGGGTCACATCAACTTCCCGGAATATGACGCGATTGTTGTCTTTGCCGTCAAAGATTCCCTTCTATTCCAAAAAATTTCTGACCCTGTACTTACCCCTGCTTCTGACCTTAGAAACTATTACCGATCCCTGATACTTGACTCCTAGCATGACTTTTGAAAAAATCAGCATTCAAAGAAACTTGGAGCATTCGAAAGCAAAGCAGTCCCCTTGCATTCTTCCAGTCGAAGTAACCATTATGAAGAAATCACAATGTTTTGCCTCAGAATTGGTCACACACGTCCCACTCATTCCTATCTTTTTTCTGTCCATTCTCTCGTCCTCCCCTCTTGTCAATACTGTTAATATGATAATATATCTGTTCATCGCCTCTTTTCATATCCCGCTCTTGAAAATATCTGCCTCTCTCACTCTTGTTTCTTCACGTCTTCCACCAACAATTCCAATACGGTCACAAACACTCTTAACTAACGGCGTTTCACTTACTTTCACCCTCTACTGTAGTCTCTGATCCTTTCCCAACTCCCACCTCAATTTTCTCAAACTGTCCAAAACTCTCCAAAATCAAACACTTCCACACCCACACACATGTACTCTCCCTTAACTCGTTACTCTACTGCCCGTATTATAAGACAGAACTATATTTTATCAACCAACTGTCCTCTCTCACTCTGTCTCTCCATGTCTTCCTCCTGCTTTTGACTTTCATTCCAAGCCAAGGCTTTGAAAGAGGGATTTTCTTATTTTTAACACCCCTGTCAACAATTCTGCATTAATAGGAAACAACATCCAAAATCTCAATAAAATTGGTTCCATACAAACGCTCCCTATTCATACAAAAAAACAGCTCTTCTCCTTTCTAATATAGATAGAAGCGATCAAGCCATACGAAAGTTGTGATACTTTTGCATGGCATTTCGTGAGTCATGGACCTAATTCTTCCACGATTTTCATTTTTGAACCTCCCTATAACGATCTTGAAACCCAAACTATCTCTGTCAAGTTTAGAAGAAATCGGTTTGGTAGGAAGCTATAGCCTATTCAAGCCCGAATTCCGACTCTTCCCCTTTATTATATCGCGCTTACGAAAGTCGTGATAATATAGATTCTTTGACATATATTCGGTCGCTTGTCAATAATCGATACATAATTAGTCCATAAACACGATAAAACGGAAATTTATTATCGTATCCTCAAAAATATACATAGGAAAGCCGTGGCCAATATACGTTTAACTATGAAGCTTTATTAAAACTTTTAGAAGAGGGGATTACTATTTTTTAACCCCCCTATAACGATTTCGACACTTACGCAAATGTCTCTGCCAAGTTTGGAAGAAATCGGTTCGGTAGGAAGTGAGCCTACATATATTCGCGGCTTATTCTTTAGATTTTGTTTCCACACGGTAAACCGCTGAAAATTATACGTGGCCGTCGATCAACATTCAATCCGTATTTCCAAGCAATTTCGTCTATTTAGTAAAAGTAGAAAACTTTGATTCACACCAATTAAACATATGTTGATTTTCTAAATTTTTTTAAAAAAGGTTGACTTCGGAGATTATACAATGTTATATACGAAATTTCAACGAAATCGATACATTAGGGGAGGAGGTACCTTCGACGAAAGTTTTGCAGATGTACTTTATAATATAGGATAACGCTGCGCTGCGCCATCGTGAACACATACGCGGGTGATTTTCAAACGCTTCCCCATATTTAACACCGTCAACTAAAACTATTTAAATTTACGGGCATATCAAAGCTACCATTGAAAAATCAACTGGCCACTAAACTCTGAAACATCTACAACCTTAGCGATTACACACACTACTTTACGATTACACGAACGAAATGTGTCCACCATTCATCCCCTATGGGGTTTTTCGGGGGGAAAAAAAGTCTTAAACCTTCCCACTCGACATACGAAGCTATTTCTGGAGTTTCAGATAAGTCGAGGCGGTAGGAGCCGAGAATATCGATTACCTTAAATCGCGCTACGTCTTTATATAATAGAAGATAGAAACCTTCCCACTCGACATACGAAGCTATTTCTGGAGTTTCAGATAAGTCGAGGCGGTAGGAGCCGAGAACATCGATTACCTTAAATCGCGCTACGTCTTTATATAATAGAAGATATACGAATCAATAATGATGACCTACACGAGAGGTTCGAAAACGCGTAATAGAATACATCAATTCTTTTTAAACGAAAGCTATCTACCAAAGTACCTACAAATTTCTTGTACATAGATTGTCTAAGCGCCAGTCGCAGCTGGCTTATCAGACGATGATAAGGTAACCTATCGAAAATGCGAGAGTTGCCGAACGGAGAGGATAAAAGAGAGGGAACGAAACATACGACAAGTTTATTTGTATACGATAAACTTACATACATAGGCTGCTTTATTGGGTGTTTTAGACCCGCTGAAGAGGCAAAGTGTGTAGTGAGGATATTCTTGAAATAATTTCCTGATGTGTAAAGTATAAACAATTTTGTTCTGTGAGGTCGAGACGTATTTTAGGTTCAGGGGGAGTCTAAAGAGGAGAAGTTGAATGTAAAGGTTGTAGTGGATTGAATCGGAGACAAATACGTCTGGTGGGTGGTTGGTTGTTGTGAAGGAGAAAGATTTGTTTGTTAGTTCAAAGTTGTGGAAATCGGAAGACAGAGGATAAAAAGTTCGAGGAGCGGGGAGGCTCCAAGGCCTCTGCGCATAGGCTAAGTTTGGAGTTAGTACGATAAGTTCCCAGGGTAATCCTGAGAGAGGACGTTTGGCTGATGTCGAGTTCAAAGACAGTTTCATTACCCAAAAAGTAACTTCAAATCAGGAATCAGTGACACTGAATCCACAAATATCTCAATACTAGGAATCGTATGATCGCGTAACCAACGAGTAAACCGTGCGTACAGTGTAGAACTTACAGGCACTGATTCACAGCGAATTCTCACCCACATTCGAGTTCACTTCTCGGAATCCTTGTTCAGTACATTCACGCTTATTACTGTTTCAACGCGGAATAATGAGAGCTCGAAAATGATTATTTCGAATTTTTTAAAATAAATATTTAGACTGATTATTGTAAAAAAAATTACGATGGATAACTTTTACCTAAAAGATTTCTTTCTAAATTATCGATTTAATCCGATATAACGCAAAAAATGGCTTGTAAGAACAAAATGAGGTATTTAAATGGCAATTTTTAGAACAACCAATGAACGTAGGGTAAGAAATGAATAGGGAATCTTGTAGGAAATTTTACGAGGAACAACTTTTTTGTTTAAAACTTTCTCTGAAAGGCTCAGTCGTTGACAAAATTGCGAAAAACTAGGGGTCCACAGGGGGATTTTGCGGGGGGCAGAGTGCGTAGGACTCTCGGTATTTTAATCAGGCGGTTATACTGACCACATTACAAAAAAAACCTTCCGTCACATTTGTGGCCCATAAAAACTCTTTATTGACTGGATTAATCGTCATGAAACCTGTAACACTGGACGCTTATAGCAGAAAATATACCTTTTCGATTTAACGCACAGGCGAACTCGTATTCGCTTTTCTTTTTGTCATTTTCAATCTCTTTTCTGAGATTTCAACACCTAATACATATAAAAATCTACGGAAACCCACACCTCCGTCGTACCTTGAGTTACGATCACACTCTTCTCCTGGCTATAGAAACTTGGCTTAATGACACATTAGAAGAATACTCGTATGAAATGAGAAAAATCGCACGCAACGCAGGCGGGAAGAAACTTTCCACATCCAATTCTCAGGCCCGTCTGTGGTTCTTTACGAGTCTGAATATCTTTTACCGGTCGTGACGAATAGGTACAATAATTTCGAATAAAATTATATAAGTTATGAACTTTAGAAATACTCGTACTTACTTCTGGAGCCGCGAAGAGATGAGCTTTCACTACACAAACGAGGTAAAGCCGACGAGAAACTGAGAGATGCGCGAAGGAACAAACATCGATGTGAAGCCGCGAAGAGATGAACTATCACTGAACCAGCAAGGCGAATAAAGATTCGATTCGATAGAAAAGTATAAAACACATTCTTATCGTAGAGCTATAAAAGACGGTGAGAGGAGAAACGAGATAAAAATGAGATATATGTGACTCAAGGTGGTGAAAGCTTCGAGTGAAATAAGCTAACAAGAGAAGTCGATATGATTTTCTTATATTCCTGGAAATCATCGTCGTCATTGACGCAATATTTTATAACGCTGATTTCTTTTGAAGACAGGAAACCATGTTCTCTTTGATAATCGCTCTCAGTAAATGATAAATCTATCGGTTTGAAACCCATATTATACATATTGCGCAAAATTTGTCTTTACGAATATTTTTCCTCACATTCGTAGGACACAGGAAAGTTATAAATCGGTGCTTTTGAAGGCAAAAAATAACTTTTTTCGACTCAGAAATGAGGAATTTCCAGAGAGAAATTCCTTCGCTTTTGTTGGCTGTCGAGCTCCACTAAAAAGAATAAATCTGATAGGTAGGTACTCATTACAGAATTCTTGCGGCGGAAGGACTGCCGTGAATAGATCGATAAATTTAGGAAATTGGTACTTAAAATCAGTATTCATTGTATGTGATTCATCATCGTGTTCTAAAAAAGATAAACTGGTTGTCGAACTTTCGTCACATTACAACTATTCGTGACCTCAAAATATTTGCCGATTCAAGAAAGATGAAAAAATAATTTCATTCTTAAGTTAAAATTCATTAAGATTGCTTAGGTTCGATATCGCTTCTACGAACCATTTACGTCGAAATAAACTTCTTACGGAAACGTACCTCTTTTGATGGTTCCAACCAAAACGTATGAAATAGGTAACTCTCGAAACAATTCGTATTAACAAAATTCACAAATGGACCAAAGAATTCTCGAATTCGATTACCACGAGTCATCCACACGGAGGCAGCACATAGAATGAGGACGACTGTGAAATCAATGCTTTTCGTTTGATGCGCGTTTTTCTCTCGTATCTTTCCTTATCTTGTTTTTCACCTCGCATGCCAGCCAGTGACCATAGTGCAAAGTGCACGGTTTGGATTACAGAATACTCAAAGAGTAATCGAAAAGACCGATTGCAATGACCGCAGATAGGTTAGGACTCGTAAAACAGAATACCAACGAGGTCAATATTGAATGAGTGAGCATTCGCGAGGTGACTCAAGCTCGCAGACCAATTCAACTAAACCTTCGTCAGGAAAATACCTGTTGAGAGCGGTAACATTGTCACTGTTCACTTGACGCACTATTTCAATATTTTCCAGCGCGACACGCGTAAAGTAAGAGCTCTCTTTGTGGAGGAGGGTAGCTGACCCTTCCTTGAAACCATGACCACTGAAGATAAGGTGGTCCGCAAGGGCTGAATCACCGAAATTTCCTTTCCTCCAGGCCTTAAGGTGTTCCTCTACTCGAATTCCGAGCTGGCGACCTGTCTCACCCATGTATACGCCGTTACAGTCCTTGCACTCCAATCTGTACACCCCACTCCTCCCCCCCGCGGGATGGGGTCCTTTAGCCTAACAAACAGACCTTTCACCGTAGTGAGGTTATAGAAGGCAGGCTTGAAGCAAAAGGGGCGGAGGACACGAGTCAGCTTGGATGAAAATTCACCCAGAAACGGGAGCTTGATCCAACGTAATCTCTTATTATTATTACCACTCAGATCGCGGGGGAGGAAGGAAGTAGAATCAAGGCCTTTCCTCGTGAACTTTTTACGGACTATACGGTCAATGTCCAAGTTGACCTCATTCACAGCGGCCAAGTGCTTGATGGTCGTCAGCTCCTTTTGGAAAGCTTGCTGACTCAGCGAATGCTGGTCAATCGATCGATCTTATGAGAAAATGGACAGAAGGACGATCCGTGGACAACTGCATCGGTCGAAGTATCCTTTCTCCCCATGGTTCCCATCTTTTTCAGAGACAGTGAGATCCAGAAAGTTTATGGAAGAACCTCCAATTTCTATAGTGAATTTTATGGAGGGATACATTTTGTTCAGATGTTTAAGAAACTCACCAAAAAGTTCTTGAGGACCGGTCCACGCACATCATATATCGTCCTCATATCGGTGCCAGTCATTGATGAGACTCAGTAGCACTTAGCCCGAGGAAGACAAGTCAACTTCAAGTCTGGACATGAATATCTCTGAAACGAGGGAGCCCAAAGGAGAGCCGATGGGGATGCCTACCTCCTCAGGGAACTCGTAAAACTTCCCATTGAACTTACAGAAGTTAGGTGACCAGCACACATTAAGAAGGTTACAAAATTCCTGTGACTCGTATGAGGAGTATTGAACTTGACAAGTAGGTCACCCATATACTGAATCAGTTTTTTCGATTGCTCCTTGAGTATTCTGTAATTATGTCGAGCCGTAACACATTAATTCTATTCATAGTTCAGAGTTGTACGCATGAAGATGACGTGCGTCCTTATTTTTCTGTTCTCACCGGTCGAAAGCTGATCTTTTCTCGTTTACAATCGATCAACTAACTATTCGCAGAGGAAAAATATGCACATTTGTCAAAATATATAATAATTCGATAGTATACCCTTTAAATTTAGTCAAAATCCAGGGCTAATTTGATGGGTAAAACTTATTGACGAAGACCCTTTCCTTCTCTCAGAAGGGTACCCTTCTTGGAATAGATGCCCCACATAACCCGATGCGTACCTGTATAAAAATGTCATTTGCTCCAACTTTACGATCATTATAGGTATATAGAAAACTGTATACTAATGCATTCGAATCCCTTTTTCGAAACTTAAGTAATATAGACTGAAGAATAAAAAAAGAGTGCTAGTACTTCCCCAAAAAGACCCGCTTCCTCTTTCCAAAGAAAAAGCCTATCGACGTGACATTACTGGTATACATAGAATGCTTGGATGAAAAAGATGAGTAGATATGAAAGGCAGAAGTTGATGCAGGTGTAAACCGGAAAATCATGTTCTGTAATGCTCGAAAAATGTCAAAAAATTCAGGCAAAAATATTGATATACTCGCAGACTCGGGTATCAAAAGGTATCAATACCTTTAAAGGTATAAGAATGATGAAAGAAAATTAAGATGAATCAACAGAATGGAGACTACCATTGATTTTGGGTTCAAAAGGGAGAATCATCGTTTATTTTTCGCAGGCACCAAGAGAGGTTCCCACTCTAGGTTATGGTATATTGGATTTTGCAGGTACCAAAAGGCACCTGAGGTAGTCAAAATTACACTATTCCCTTGAAAAAGAATTCAGTAGAGATTATGGAGTTGGACTATTTTAAAGTTCCATAGTATAATTTTCATTTGGTCAACGATTATTATTAGACTTGCACTAAGCTAAGAAATACTGGCAGATGAAGGAGGCGAACGAGCGGAGGGAGAGAAGTGTTAATTATACTCGTAATATCGAAAAGCTCATCTACAGAGCCCAGATTTGCCAGCATTTGTCACTTTCTTTCCTTAAAAGGCGGCAACATTTTAATGAAAAATAAGCGTGATTCACAACCATGGGGACTAGGGAAAAAAATTTTATTTTGCCGAAAATTGCCGAAATTGTACCGGACATTCTTGAGTGAAAATTATGAAATATTGTCTTTTTTGTCCACAACATCATACCGGATCTCGCACTCATGAAAGCTTACGTGTTGTTCCTTCCCCAGGTCATAGAAAGCTTGGAATAACGAGGATTGTCACTAATAGAGCAGGTGCAGCACATTCAAAATGTTTGCAGTAATTGCAAGTGATACCTGGCTCTAGAGGTACTCTTCTAAAGACAGAATTTGAATATATTTTTAATAAAAATCACGGTGTCCTAAAATTCCACCCATTTCATGACAGTAATTTGTTTGTGTGTAGTACAGTAAAACCTCTAATTAGCGGACACTCGCGGTCGCCTGAAATTTGTCCGTTATTTAGAGGTGTCCGGTAATCAGAGGATGGGGGGAAAAAAAGTACTGTTACAGGAAGTCATAGCAAACACGATGCGAAAGATAAAATACGTCTACAGTTCCAATTCAGAGGAAAAGAATTTTATCGGTGAACCCCCGAACACAACTCGTTGGAAAGGAAGAATGATTGAACACCTGAACACTGTTTGAAGATCAGTGGCGTATTACCCTAGACGCGTGCTTCCAGCGGCAAATTTTTGGGGGCGGCAAATCGAATGAAAAATAAAAAATACGATGAATTATGCGTGTGAAGAATAAAAAAATTGAAAAATTCACTTCACGGAGCGGCACATTGGAAAGTGCTTCGAAGCGGCAGAAGGCTTAATCCGGCACTGTTGAAGATAAGCTAGCAGGACCTCGCAAAATCGTGCAAAAAATTGCACGATTATCATTGTCAGAAGCATCTTTCTTCTGCTAACATACCCTAATGTTATACACAGAGACTAAGAAATCATTGTAGGTACAAAAAAAGATGCATGTAAGGTAGAAAATTGAATAATAAAATGGAAAAAGTTCAAAAAAAGTGTCCGGTATTTAGAGGATTCTCTATAGAAAACAAGGTGAAATGTTCCCGTTCCCGAAAAAGTGTCCGTTATTTAGAGGTGTCCGCTATTTAGAGGTGTCCACTAAGGGAGGTTTTACTGTATTTCTACTAATCCAGTTATGATCAGTTCGCTTACCTACGCTCCTCTCACATGTGTTGACTTGGAACGCCTTTTTTCTGAATTAAAAAATGTATTAAGGGTATGCTTTACTCGTGAAACATCGTACCGAAAATCATATTTTACTGCTCAAATTTTTAATGGGTCTTTCTGAATAATTGCATCATTGACTAAAAATAGGTGTAATCACATGTTATAGACAGAGTCATTCATTTGCCTGGAGAAAGAAAACTGATGAAATGAATAATAATTAAGTGGAGCAGGATACACTCACGTAACAAGTATAAATTTATTCTCGGTCAATGCAAAACACAATTAAAATAGAAGAAAAAAAAAAACGATCAACGCCTGCACACCCAACGCGTACAACACCTCATAGAGTCGGCAGTGACGAACCTCAAGTCCTGCTCCTCCAACTCCGATTGCCAAGCATACAAAAAATTGAGAAATCGCATGAAACAGAACGACCTTAAGGGTGACACCCTCGTCCTCATTAATCGTTCCGACTATGTCCAGCGTATCCATACCTTCCTAACCTCATCAGGAGCCACCGAAGATACCAATTTCTCCTTGGAAAAATACAACACATCCATCCGGTCAGCCATCTCTTCGTCCTCCCACGTCATCCCTTCTGGAGAGAAAAAACATCTCTACGTTATGTGCTATTCGACACCCTGCCTCGATGGTCATCTTAAAACCCACAAAGCAGACATGCCAATTAGACCTGTTGTAGTTTACTACACCAGCCCTTCTTACGAAATGGAAAAATTTCTCGCCTTTTACTTCCAACAACATACGGCGTTTTCCTCCCAACATTCTATCCAAAACTCTACCCAACTCGCCTCGGAACTCAACGACTTACGATTCACCAAGGACTGCCGCATTATCATAATCGATGTCCGAGCTATGTTCATCAACATCCCGGTCCTAAAAACTATTAGACATTATGTACGAACTTTTAGTCAAATCTGGCACACCTCTAGACACGGTAGATGAATTTGAACGACTCATTCTCTTATGTGTGGAACACAACATCTGCAAATTTGAAATTCCCAGGAGGACTCCCGATGGAAGGTCCACTATCATACCTCATGGCAGAGGTTTTCATGGACCGTTTGGAACGCTGAGCGCTTCGACGTTGGCAGAACTCAGGAAAATCTGGTGATGTTCTTTTATGGTACCGCTATGTAGACGACGCTTTTTGTGTTTGGAGAGGATCCGATGAAGAGTTACCTGATATCAATTCTCAAAAACCCTCCACTCCTTCGACGACAACATCTCCTTTACCTCCGAAGTAGTTGAACATCATACCAACTATCTAGACCTTACAATCTCACTAACCCAGGACGATCTGCACGAGGATTTCCTTACCCCCTCATTCCAAGTCTACCGGAAACCAACCTATAGTGGCGTATCCATCAATGCGAAATCATGGCACCCAACACGCCACAAATTAGCCATCATAAAATCAGCTGTACATAGGATGCTATCTCTCCCTCTTTCTACAGCAGCTCAAGAGCTAGAAACCAGAATAATTGAGGACATCGCTGCAAAAAATAACCTCGAAGTTAATGTCCGGCTCATGATCAAACGGAAGAAACTTCACCACCTTCTCAACGAAACCCGGTCGTCAACCGAATTCCCCGATTTTTGTTCGGCCAACTGTATCACTCATCGCCCGATCCCTCCTCCTCTCGAATCTCAATCCTCCAAACAAACTTGGATTTGCCTACTTTACCTGGGGAAACATCTGGTGGCACTAGAACGCGAACTGACACGCTACAGTTACCGAGTTGGTTTCTATCCAATAACAAGAGCATGCGACCTTTCATCCCTAAAAGACCGCATCCCTAAATTTAGAAAATTTGGCATCTACAACCTTACATGCTCCTGCGGTGACCGATACGTTGGCCAGTGTGGACGAGCCCTCACTAATCGTCTCAAGGAATACAAGCGGGACTATACCCGACTCAACACTAAGCCTACTTCCCAATCCGATTCGGATTCAGCTATGGCTCATCACTGTTGGTTGACTGGTCACCCATACAGTGGAGTGGTACAACTCTCCTCCATCCCTCTGAGAAAGGCCATCGAATGAACAAACTCGAGGAACTCTACACCCTCCAAACTCAACTAAACAGTAAACGTGAGAACTTCAACCTCTCAAACGATATGGACGCCGTGTTTTTCAACCCTTTCATCAGATATATGCTTAAATACGATTAACTCATTCCATTACTCACCTTTTATCTAGTTTCTATGTTTGTCTAGTTTATTCTTGTCTTCCGCTTCCCTCGTTGTTCTCTGTACCGGTTCCATACTTTAGTACACCAGATGATGTTCGATGCCGTCGAACGAAACCGGTCGTCGTACGTGTTGCCTCTCGTGTTACCAAATATTTAAACCTTTCTTTCTTTTGACGTGGAACACGTCTATACGCTGGGTACGAAATGGGAAAAGCGGCACCAAAAACCTGACACCAAAAAATGACAGCTGAACCGATACCGACACCAAAACCGACACTTGAATATCCATAATTTGAAAGAAAAAAAGGTTCATGCTATGTATTGTAGTAAGCCTGCAATAAAAGGTAATTGAAACCTATATGAACGAGATTGGGTACCTATACCCTAAGTACTCTGTATATAAGATTCATTTGTTCTCACTACTACAGCTATATGCAGGTAGGTAAGTTGATATTTTACCTACTGAGATATATTCCTATTCCGAATGAGAGGGTGGGAGAGTGTAATAAGAGAGAAATTTCGTAAATGTTCAACTGAAATCATTCAGTGCGCCTCTGGTTTTCATCAAGTTCACTTCTTCCAAATAAAGAATATTATATCCATCTATTTGACTATTCTATTTTTCATTGTGGTTCATTTATCTACTAGTTTATTGAATTTTCCTTATTGTCGTTGTGCGAATTTTCATTTTTTAATTAAATACCTAATTTATTTATTCATTTTCGCGAGTTTTCTGTTTTTTTTTTTTTTTTTTTTTTTTTTTTGTTGTTTTTTTTTCTTATTTGTTCGTTTATTTTTTTGGTGTTTATTATTTATTCATTGATTCATTCATTTATTGTTTTCAATTAATTTTTTTTTGATAATTAATTTTTCTCATTTATTCATCTATTTTTTTCTCATTTTTTGTGAAGTGCGTTTTTTTTTGTGTTAGTTATTGATCTTCCCGGAAGTGCTAAGTTTTTATGCATTGGTACTGAATTCTCAAAATTAATAAATAATTATGAACTTGAGAGATATTATTTGTGATTTACCATCAAGTTCTCATATGACAGATGAAGAAATATTGTACCGTCATAATGTAACTGTAATGGAAACTGATACATTAGATTCAATAAATATAAATTTTATTGAGAAAAGCAATTCATCTTTGACATTAGATATTTCTGAAGAGAAGAGGAAGGGACCAAATAGTGAAACCTGTTTTGAATATAGAGAGAGGGCAACTCAAACCCAACTGATAAAGAAATCAAATGCGGAGAAATGTCGTGCATATAGGAAAAAAAAAAATAAAAAAATCTGAAGAGAAAAAGAAGAAATCAAATGCTGAAAAGTGTCGTGAATATAGAGAGAGGAAAAGAAATGAGTTGCTTAAATCTAAACTTGATTCTCAAATGAAATCTAATGAACAAAATTCTGTTGAATTAACAAACAATGGTGAAATATGTTTTGAATATAGAGAGAGAGGACAAGCCAAACCCAACCGATAAAGAAATCAAATGCGGAGAACTATCGTGCATATATGGAAAAAAAGCCTTTTCAAATCATCTACAAAAAGAATATTCTTATCGTCGTCGTCATCATCAGACGAATCTAGTTCATTAATCGCAGAAAAATCCAAGCGGAAAAATCCCACCAAACGCCCACGTTAAAAAACAAAATATAAATAACAATTTTTTTTTTTCAACTTTCATCTAGATATTAATTTTCGTTGTTATTGTTGTTCTGTTTTTTTTTTTATTATCAACTTCTTATATAACTGCGCAGCGCTTCATCCTAATTAGCCTAATTTTTATTTCCCCTCGATCTATTCATTTATCGTTTTCATTGAACTGATGTTTCGTAAATTATAGGTAGTCATTTTTTTTCTCTCTACATCCTAATTAGCCTAATTATTATTTCCCCTCCATATATTCATTTATCGTTCATTATCGTTGATTATCCTTCGTTATTGTTGTTTCGCCAGACAGAGGCAAGTTGAAGAATTTCTTTGGATTTAAAATACCTACATTCGTCGTGTTATTTTATTCAGATTTGGTTGTACTTCAGGAATTTAAACTCACGCGAGTATTTTCTTCACTATTCAGGAATTACACTTCTTCATTATTAATTTCCTTGAACACACATCCGTGAATCACGTCTGGATAATTTCTTCCTAAGATGATAAAGATTGCGTAATTATCTCATTGAACAGATGTTTCGTAAATTATAGGTAGTAATTTTTTTTTTTTTTTTTTTTCATTCGGTCGTACGTTGTGAAATAAAAATGTGAAATTCTTACAAAATATTGTGAAATTTTTCCCGCATTCATTTGCATTAGTTCATTCGTTAGCGCGTGCAGTTAATCAGTTGATAAAGAGTGATTTGTTTAATTATCAATTATTTTACTTGACTCATATTTATACGATGGACATCATTTCTCTTTTTCTCGTGTTTCGCTATTGTATGAAGAATAAAAAACACTCGACACAAACTCATCTCAGTCATTCACTCAGAGAAATTTTGCGATTAGGACGAGAACTTGGGAGTGGAACTTCTTCTGATGAGTCTTGCAGTCAGCTGAAAGCCAAGAGCCGAATTCAACTGAATTTCAACAGATAGGAGGAAAGCTGGGAGTCAGCTTCATTTAAACCTTTGCAAGCCCAAATTTTTGTAGCTCTCCCACCACACGAGTTTTCACCATCGGCTTGGCAGTAATTTAACGAAAAAATACTCCGGTTTGATCTCATACACGTGTTCCACGCTAACTTTTTAAAAAAAATATGACGTTAGGGGGGGGGGTCCAGGGAGGGCGAAGCCCCCCCCCTGGCGAGGCACTTTCGGCTTGGCAGTAATTTAACGAAAAAATACTCCAGCTTGATCTCATACACGTGTTCCACGCTTCCTTTTTATAAAAAATATGACGTTAGGGGGGGGGGGGGGTCCAGGGAGGGCGAAGCCCCCCCTGGCGAGGCACGAAGCGCCGAGTTTTATTTTTTACTTATTTTCATCATATTATTTTTTTACCCTATATTTTCGTTTATTCTTTTGTATTTGACTTCTTTCGACCTCAAAATTTAACCCCATTTTATTTCCTTTCTTCTTTTATTTTAATTGTGTTTTGTATTGACCGAAAATAAATTTATACTTGTTACGTGAGTGTCTCCTGCTCCACTTAATTATGAACTGCCAACGTACTCACGAGGAGTCCGTCTCATTCGTCATGATGAAATGAAGGTTATCATCAAATTTGGGATTTTAGTATGATTTTCCAAGCCTACAGGTTAAAATGATGTTTTCGGAAATGAGTGCAATATGAAAATAGAAAAATTTCTTACAAGTGAAAATTAAAGATCGTATTCCCTCCAAAATTTGACATTTTTCCAAGTATTTTTTCAACACTACCATGAGTTTTACACAAAAATCAAAAATTGACTTCCTTAATATCATTTTTTGTGTGGGCGTGTTTCATTAAAATCATTAATTTTTTTGTCGAGAGAGAAACTGGATGCACCCTCTCCTTCACAAGTAACTTTTTATTCATCAATGTGTTGTATATTGATTGATAAAAATATTAGAAGGAAAGGGGAAAACGAGGCTTTTTCCGCACAAAATTTATTCGAATATTTTTTTTCGGATCGGCCAATCTAGTAGCTTTTATTGAGACGAAAGGAAGTTCTCGGTTCGTCTTGATAAAGGCTACTAGATTGGCCGAAACGTCGCGGAAGCCTCGTTTTTCTTTTCTAATTATCAATCCTTGCACATAAAAAAATCCTCTCTTCGATAAAAGTATCGATTTACCAATGTATAAAATTTTTTTCTTTCTTTGGTATCATTTATTAAGGGAGCCTTTTGCAAAATGGCTTCATACAACTGGGGGAAAAGAGGCGAAACATATCTCTATTAATTTTCGCAACACTTCCTCAATAGGTAGAATTTATTGAAAAGAATATTTGAGAAGCAGAATCGAAGAAATTTCTAGAAAAAGTCAAAATATGGTTCAAAATAACGATTGACGATTTACTACCCATACACCACTCAACGCAATGCGTTAGAAAAAGACAACACGTCTTTCTTCCATCAACTGCTTTCTGTCTCTTTCTGACACAGAGTTTTAGGTTTGAAACAATCCAGTCTTTTTTTTTTTTTTTTTTTTTTTTTTTTTTTTTTTTTTTTCATATTATATTCAACCAAAAATAAAAAGAAAAAAAACAAAAACAAAACAGAAAAAATACTAAAAAATATAACATTTATATAAATGTAAAAATACAAAAAAAAAAAAACGCCAAAACAATAATACTTTTGACACACCAATCCGTTGTGAGGACTGGAGCCGAGTTTAAATTCATATAGGTAGTAATTGGGAGTATGATTTAAAATTAATGCTATGTAAAGTTAACAAAGAGTAAAATCATAAAAAAAAAAAATGGAAAGAGGATGGCTACTAGGCCTTACCTTGAAAGAAAAATGGAAAAATTGATTTGAATTCAAATCGAAACAGCTTGCATGAAGTGACGTTTGGCAGCAATCTGTTTTTTTTTTTTTTTATTATATTATATTTAACCAAAAATAAAAAGAAAAAAAACAGAAACAAAACAGAAAAAATACTAAAAAATATAACATTTATATAAATGTAAAAATACAAAAAAAAAACGCCAAAACAATAATACTTTTGACACACCGATCCGTTGTGAGGACTGGAGCCGAGTTTAAATTCATATAGGTAGTAATTGGGAGTATGATTTAAAATTAATGCTATGTAAAGTTAACAAAGAGTAAAATCATAAAAAAAAAAAAAAAATGGAAAGAGGATGGCTACTAGGCCTTACCTTGAAAGAAAAATGGAAAAATTGATTTGAATTCAAATCGAAACAGCTTGCATAAAGTGACGTTTGGCAGCAATCTGTTTTTTTTTTTTTTTTTTTTTTTTTTTTATTATATTATATTCAACCAAAAATAAAAAGAAAAAAAAACAAAAACAAAACAGAAAAAATACTAAAAAATATAACATTTATATAAATGTAAAAATACAAAAAAAAAAAAACGCCAAAACAATAATACTTTTGACACACCGATCCGTTGTGAGGACTGGAGCCGAGTTTAAATTCATATAGGTAGTAATTGGGAGTATGATTTAAAATTAATGCTATGTAAAGTTAACAAAGAGTAAAATCATAAAAAAAAAAAAAAAAATGGAAAGAGGATGGCTACTAGGCCTTACCTTGAAAGAAAAATGGAAAAATTGATTTGAATTCAAATCGAAACAGCTTGCATAAAGTGACGTTTGGCAGCAATCTGTTTTTTTTTTTTTTTTTTTTTTTTTTTATTATATTATATTCAACCAAAAATAAAAAGAAAAAAAAACAAAAACAAAACAGAAAAAATACTAAAAAATATAACATTTATATAAATGTAAAAATACAAAAAAAAAAACGCCAAAACAATAATACTTTTGACACACCGATCCGTTGTGAGGACTGGAGCCGAGTTTAAATTCATATAGGTAGTAATTGGGAGTATGATTTAAAATTAATGCTATGTAAAGTTAACAAAGAGTAAAATCATAAAAAAAAAAAAATGGAAAGACGATGGCTACTAGGCCTTACCTTGAAAGAAAAATGGAAAAATTGATTTGAATTCAAATCGAAACAGCTTGCATGAAGTGACGTTTGGCAGCAATCTGTTTCGTCATCATTCAGGCTAATTTGCGATGCGCACACAGGGCAAAACGGACACTCGGCGTCAAACTCCGATGAGAGGCGTCGTTTTTTGTACGAGTTCGTTTTCTCTTCATTTGTAGACCCTCCATGGAGGCGTTTATTTCTCTTCTTGGTTGTGGACGCTGACCGGTCAATACTAGTCTTATTGGAGGAGACTAGCTGACGCACAGCGCGTTTTGGACGGCCACGAGCTTTCACTTTTGGACGAAAAGCAAGATTCTGGAATTTTTCGCTGTTGGCTGGTGCGGCTTGCAGCACAGTATAACACGGTGGCTCTTGTGATGGTACACTCTCTTGTGTGGCTTCAGAACTCACTTCTTCCACCACTGGATGAATATCGGAGCCTGATCTAATCAACTTCTCCGTTTCCTTCATGGTTGCCAAGTATGAGTTGGGTTGCTCAGTGCCATGACACGACACCAGGGTGGCTATGTTCATCATGATGGGTGAGATCAAATTGTACTTCTCGTGAGTACTCAAGGTTCTTGGCGCACACGAGTCTACATCATCTACAACTACATCATCTACAACATCAGCATCAAGCGAGGGTGTTGACTGGCTGGTAGAAGCATGAGTACTCTTGTAATACCGTGGGTGGAATTGAGTCTCGGAAAACACAGAACGAAGGGAGTCAGTGTCGCGTTCCCGCTTCAGCAGAATATGTCGGCATGGTGCTTGGTGGTTGCAAAAAAATGTACAGGTGCACTGCGTGGTTGAATAGTCATATGTGCAAGCCTCAGTGTCGTACATCTCGCGAACGCCTCCATCTGCAATACTCATGTACTGCCTGCGTTCTTGCAGGGCCTTCAAGCTTTTGTGAAAGAGCATGCATCCACGCGCATTGAGCTTCAGAGACGCTGCGAGAAGTTACTACCTACAAGATAATTCCTGCGTCATACTTCAATACAGAAATATTTTTCACGAGACATGATAATATAGGGCAACAAGATAATTCGTGAGTCATTGTACTATACCTACGAATAACGTTTTAGCCGTAGGTAGTATACCTACGTATAATCACTTCCTTAATTATAAGGGAGCGGGGAATGACGCTAAAAAGTTTATACCAAGGGAATGCCGGAAGTATGGAGGTTGCGAGGAAATAATGAGCTCAGATTATTGACGGATTTCGAGTAGGATATTGCCCAGTCATCTCGCGCAGAGCATCGAATGAGAGAAAATAATTCTGATATAGGGAGCAGATTTGATGAGACTGGTTATGAGCGAGCTTATTCAGCTAAAACATCTGACATTTCGTTGTTCAATATTCCTGTACGGCTGGGAACCCAATCTTTATGGGGGCGAGAGAATTGATGAAGCAGATAATTGATGCGTAAAGAGATGGAAGAAATGGATTGGAGAGCGAAAAGACAATCAGATATTATGAGAAAATGTCCTGTTTGGGAGTTCTGTTTTTATAGGAAAGGGCTTGGAGTATCGCCAACTGTTCCGCATGAAAAATGGATGTGAAATTTGCTAGAGATGAAGAGCAATCAAGCTTGGCCATGCCTACTTCCTGATGATATATAGAACCGTCAGCAAAAAGAAAACAACGGCTTCCTTAACGAAGTTAAACGAGGAACGCAGAGAACCTGTTTTATGAGTCAAATGGGATTTAGTATTGAAAATTCAAGGAAGCCTAGACCTCGAATCCCCAGCTATATATGATAGCTCGAGAGATGAAATATTCCCAAGTCCCTTTCATATCATATATACCTCGAGATTCGAAATTTTTCCAAGATTTTGGTGGACGACAGACGGCGCACGGCAAATTTCTCAAAAAGCCCCCCATAAAACAGGTTCCCTGCGTTAAAATGTTCTTGCGTGTATAACTGGAAAAGTTCTTGAGAATCTGAACCAGAAGTTTTGGGACGTTGGTGAATGCCAATACGTTCGAAGAATTGTTGAAAGGAACAGGCCGATAGAAGATACGACGGAATTGATATGATGAGGTTTTGAAAGCGAAAAATAAGGGCAGCTCTTCTACACATTAGCGGTAATCGCCAATCTGCAAATCTCCAACGGTTAAGAAGATATGATATACCTATTGTTTGTAAGGTTTGAGTCTTGAAAGGTAATACTTCGAATTAAGAACCTATCTGTGAGATAGTTTTGACAAAATTGAAAAGGAGTAATGCCAGTTTCAGCACAAAGGGCTGGAATGGGAGCTCCTATTATAAGTCGAATGCATTCATTTTAGAGAGTTTCTAATTGAATTTTAGAAGAGCCGTAGTCTAGTTTAGAGCGTATTATTGCGTTATAAAGGAGTGTTAGGGTGCTTGGATCTCCACCCCATCGGGTCAGGACATTGATACAGGGACCGATTTTTGAAATGAATTCAGGAATATGTTGAGATATTCTATTTTAGAATCTAATAGGGCTTTTCCAGTATTTCAAATTGCATACGTATTCTCCTACGTGTTTTCTAGTTGGTAGTGTTTCTAGCATTGATCTCATGGGTGTCGCTGGATTGCATACTCATTTTCACTCTGGAGTAGCTCGTAAGAGCAATGTTAGAAACATTACCAACTTGACAAACATGTAGGAGAATACGTATGCATTTTGAAATACTGGAAAAGGGCTTATGGAAGTGGAGTATTGTAGATAGTAAGAAGAGCATTTGATAAGTTATAGGGCTTGAGAGGAAATACCATTGTTGCTGACTTGGATGTAGAGAAGGGCAAATTAAGTCCTTGTGTCTTAGTTGAGATTTGATTCATATAGCACTTTGAGTTTGATTGGATGCCACCGAGAAGATTTTTGTGAGCGGAGAAACGTATAATGTCATCAGGCATCGACAAAATTCGGTATGAGAAACAGGGCGTAGACATTAGAAAGTGTTGGAGATAAAGGGTATCCTTGCGGAAGACCTAAGTATGAGTTTTGAATCGAAACTCCAGAGTGAGAATAAAGATAGATACATCGATTAATGAACAAGAAATTGACGTGTTGAACAAAATGAGCCGGTAGCAATAGACAGTTCACTGGCAGACCCACGCGACAGAACATAATAACTTAGGCTTTCTACCGTTACAAATATTGTATGACCGGTAAAACAGGTACGATATATTAGATCGTCTTCACCCAAAAGGGATCGATCATGTCAGGAGGAAATAATCGTTCCTCTGGCTGTTTCACCATCCTCACTGTGTTTGTCTCAGTGTCTAAATGGTACGAGTAGGTCTTGTAATATAATTTTTCACGATCCTCTACTCCATTTTCATCGTCAACAGTAAAATATACTTTAGATCGATGTAAAAAACGTAAGGTTGGGCACTTCTGGAATAAACGTACAAAATGTTCATCGCGGAACTTCCAGTTATGAGGCTACATATATGAAAAAACAAAAGTACCCACTGTTATTTAATGATGAGTCAAAATCAATCGTCAAGTAGAGAATGCGATAAATTTTCTACTTACAGCTGGGAAATACGATTCCAAGTACAAGAATCTCAGCTTCTTCAAATGTTCGCAAATTTTCAACCACGTAGCATAAGACATGGGTCCTTTGAACACAAGTTTTTCCAGATTTGGAAGATCAGGAACTGTCGTCAAGAATTCTTTGCTTCCTCCTAACTGTGATGCGTGGTAGAGAAGAAAAATAAAATCAGTATACAAGGACGTGTTTAACACAAATAATATCAAATAGATACAACGTAGATTAACCTACTTTTTTTGACATGTTCCATGTCTTTTCTCTCGCCGGACCCCGATTTTGAAACTCGCGAGTACACCCCCCCCCTCCCCCCGGTCAAGAGAAATCTCTACCCCGTGGGTGATTCAGAAATTCGCGAGTATACCCCGCGTAATGATGATAAATAATTATATTAATTAATTAATAAATAATTCAATAATTCAATAATTGAATAATTATATAATTAAATAATTAAATAAATAAATGATTAAATAATTAATATAATTAATAATTAGAAAATCTCTACCCCGTGGGCGATTCAGAAATTCGCGAGTACATCCCGCGTAATAATAATAAATAATTAATTAATTAATTAATTAATTAATTAATAATTAAATAATTAAATAAATAAATAATTAAATAATTAATATGATTAATAATTAGAAAATCTCTACCCCGTGGGTGATTCAGAAATTCGCGAGTACACCCCGCGTAATAATAATAAATAATTAATTAAATAATAATTAAATGATTAAATAATTAAATAATTAAATAATTAAATAATTAAATAATTAATATAATTAATAATTAGAAAATTTTCTGAGTTCCTCTTCCTATCATATATGGCTGGATAGTCGAAATTTTTCCAAGTCCCCTAGACTTGAATTGTCTCATACCATTCCAATACAACAGCAAGACAGGGGGCGAACGAGCGAAGCGAGTTCGCGCTACCTCATACTTCTCATAGAACAAGACTTAGACGACGCCAAGATAAGTAAAGGGGTAAACGAATAATACATATCTCACGAACACTTGACCTAGTAGGAAAATTAATAATAAATAAATAAATAAATAATATTAAATAATTGAATAAATAAATAATTAAATAAATAAATAATTGAATAATTAATATAATTAATAATTAGAAAATTTTATACCATTCCAATACGTCAGCGAGATCGCTCGTTCGCCCCACGAAAGTTGATACCTCAAAATATAGAACACCCGCAATAACCTCAAAATATAGAACACCCACAATTACCTCAAAATATTTCTCATACAAGACTTATACGACGCCAAGATAGGTAAAGGGGTAAACGAATAATATCTCACGAACACTTGACCTAGTAGAAGAATTAATAATAAATAACTTAAATAAATAAATAAATAAATAAATAATTAAATAATTAATATAATTAATAATTAGAAAATTTTCTAAATGGCTGGATAGTCGAAATTTTTCCAAGTCCCCTAGACTTGAATTGTCTCATACCATTCCAATACAACAGCGAGACAGGGGGCGAACGAGCGGAGCGAGTTCGCGCTACCTCATATTTTTCATAGAAGACTTGAATTTTCTCATACCATTCCAATACAACAGGGAGATCGCTCGTTCGCCCCACGAAAGTTGATACCTCAAAATATAGAACACACACAATTACCTCAAAGTATTTCTCATACAAGACTTATACGACGCCAAGATAGGTAAAGGGGTAAACGAATAATATCTCACGAACACTTGACCTAGTAGAAGCCTAGAATGAAATATTTCAAGGTGACTGATAAAATATAAAAGACATGGAACATGATTTTCATTTGGCTATGCCAGAAAATTTTTACGATAGGCAGTATTTCAACTTTTTTGTTTTTTGGAATACGTACGTCTAAGCATAAAGTAGATAAATTTGGCAACTGCAATTCCTCAAAAAACTCCATCGTCGCCTTTTCGTCCCAGCGTGATATTTCCAAACATTGTAGGTCTATAAATATTAATCAAATTCAGGCTATATTTAAGTACTTGAATGCGGCGAATCCAGTGGTGAATTTAGACACAAAGGGCCCTCGACAAAATGCCGCCCCCTTCTTTTTCCAAAATTTACCGTACCCTCATAAACTCTTTTCATGTGAGCTTTTCATAATTTTTTCTTCAAAATTTGCCGCCCCCTTTGACCGTCAAAAATTTGCCGCCCTGGGCAGTAGCCCATGTTACCCGTCCGTAAATCCGCCACCGGGTGAATCTGAACTTACATTCTTTTCTATCAGAGGATACTCTATAGAGATTATACAGGGTGAGGCCAAAAGATGTTACCAGTTAATCTGTCGTAGCGCAAAAACGCGAAACGTTAGGTCTATACTTTAAATCTACGAAATTCGCATCTCAATTTTATCTTTAATTTGCGCCAAATACGAAGTTTCTACGTCTTCTCTGAGCCGAGTTATGGACCAAAATGTGCCGAAAATTCAACAATTTGCCAGGGTTTCCCAAAATAGGGCTTGAAAATTAATTAATTCACAGTATTGAGCTGAATTTCGAACATTCCGATTATTAAATCACTGTTCCCGAAGTGAAATTTTACGGGGAAAACGAAAAACATAGTCAAAAAATACTGCGAAGCACAAAAATGGGTTCATGAGCCCAAAAAGGGTCAAAATGTCCCGAAGTTGGAAAATCGCTAATTTTATTCAATTCTTCAGTAAAATTTTGCGCTGAGTTGGAAAAAATCACCCAAATTATCCTCTGAAGCTTCTAAATGGATGTACGGGCCCAAAGAGGGTCGAAATTCCCCCAAATGAAAAAATTACATGATTTTCGAAAATTTCGTAGAATTCTGAAGTAAAATTTCGTGCCGAGTCCGAAAAAATCACCCAAATCACCCTACGAAGCCTCAAAATGGATGTACAGGCCAAAAGAGGGTCAAAATTACCCCAAGTTGGAAAATTGCTCCAACTTTCAAATTTAATCGATTAACTGGTGAAATCAAGGTTCGAGTGGAAAGAGTGCTCGCGTGATAATCGAATAAGGCCCGCATAATATGATCATAGTGGGTGGAAGGGCGAAAACTCTCGTTGTTTCAGGAGATGGAGAGCGTGGTATCAAGAAGCTCGTCTTCTGTTGTGAACTCGCGGTGAAAAATTGGCTATGGTGCCTCTAGCGATGGAAAAGGCTTTAAGTGCAATCACTCTCGTTGCGCCAGCCGCGAGAGTGAATTCTTAGAGAAGATCGTCTTCCGTTTTGAACTCTGGCTACAGTGCCTCTTAATCTATGAAAGCGGGTAAGCGTGCGATCATTGTTGTTGTGCCTTCGGATAGAAGGAATTTTCAGGAAGACCGTCTTCCATTTTGAACTTGCAGTAAGAAATTGGCTAGTCTCGGGATGAATGGTTCCAAAAAGGGAGATAAAGCCCCAAAGTAAAAAATTGCTCAAACATTCAAACTACTTAATTCTCAAGCGAAATGCAGCGTAGAGTCCGGAAAAAATTATTTAAAAAATCTGGAAAGCCACCAAATGGCTCAATGGGCACAAAAGAGGATCAAAATTTCCCCAAGACGAAAAATTGTTCAGAATTTCAAACATCACTCAATTCTCTAGGAAAATCTAAAGTTAAGTTTTAAAAAAATGGTCAAAAATTCCCTGAGCTCGTCTTCTGTCTTCTTGCACTCATTGTTCGATATTAGCCAGGTTTCCGCGTCCGATCAGAGTGGGCAAATGCAAGACAGCTAACTCCTCGTTATTCCCAACGGTGAAGGGAATGTTGTCAAGAAGATCATCCTCCGTTGTTAGCTCGCGATGAGAGCTCGGCTAAAGTCCCACTTACGATCAGAGCTGGATGAGAACTCCTCGTTGTTCCAGGCGATGGCAGGAAAGTTACCGAGAAGATCATCATCTGGTCTAAGTTTGTGGTGAGAGATAGGCTAAAGTGCCCGCTTCGATCATATGTGGTGCTTTAACCGATCTCTCACCACAACAATGGATGACGATCTTTTTGGTCATAGCCCATTCCCGCCTGAAACAACGAGCTACTTCCGTGCACTTGCCTGCTTCGATCGTACGCGAGAACCCAGCTAATCTTTCATCGTGAGCTCATAAGGAAGACGATCTTCTTTGTAAAACTACCTCCTTCGCTTGGAACAACGAGGAATCATTGTGCATGTGACTGCTTTGATCAAGAGCCTGGCTTTAGCCGATTTCTCACGGCGAGCGATCAGCAGAGGACAATGTTCTCAGTCATATTCCATTTACTGTCCAACACAAAAAGTTATTCACGGGCACTTGCCCACCTTAACCATAATGCGGGGCTGTAGCCAATCTCTCACCGCGAGCGATCAACAGAGGACGATCTTCTTGGTCATATTTTATTCTCCACCTGAAACACTGCGCTGCAATCGTACACCTGCCCGCCTTGACCATACACGGGGTTGTAGCCGACCTCACACCGCGAGCGATCAGCGGAGGACGATACTCTCAGTCATATTTAATTTACTGTCGAACACAACAAGTTACTCATGGTACTTGGCCGCCTTAAACATACGCGGGGCTGTAGCCAATCTCTCACCGCGGGCGATCAACAGAGGCTGATCTTCTTGGTAATATTTCATTCTCCACCTGAACATTAACACATTTTGGTGATTTTCAAAATGTTTCAATCATATTTTTTCAACTCTACGCTGCGTCTCCTTCGAGTAACATCAATTTAATTCTTAAAATGCTCAAAATTCATTTAAATACTGTAAAATGAACCATTTTTAGGCACCGTAGCTATTTGTTCACCGTCAGTTAACAACGGATGACGATCTTCCCTGAAAATTCACTCTTTCGACTGACACAACAAGAATGCTCACACTCTTGCCCGCTTTCATCTATAGAGGCACTCTGGCTACTTTTTCATTGCGAGTTTACAACGGAAGACGAGCTTCTTGGTTCCATGCTTTCCCTCATCGTCTGAAACAACGAGTCGTCTACCAGCTTCAATCATGTTCAGGGCCTTAGTCGAACTAAGCTCAATTTCGCAAGAGAATCGAATAAAATATGAAAATTTGAGTAATCTTTCAACTTGTGAATATGTGGAATCTCTTGGGACCCTTTCACTGAATTTATTGGAGCTGCCGTGAAATTTCACTAGTACATTGTACAAAATTTTGATGACAAAGCAATTTTTTTGTTTGAGGAAATTTTGAACCTCTTTGGAGCCGTACATCCATTTTCAGGCTCCGTAGGGTGGTTGTGCGATTTTTTCGGACTCAGCACGAAATTTCATTTCAGAGTTCTACTAAATTTTCGAAAATCACGCAATTTTTTTATTTGAGGGAATTTTGACCCTCTTTGAGGGCCCGTACATCCATTTTGAAGCTTTGTAGGGTGATTTGGGTGATTTTTTCGGACTCAGCACGAAATTTTACTTCAGAATTCTAAGAAATTTTCGAAGATCATGTAATTTTTTTAATTGGGGGAATTTTGACCCTTTTTGGGCCCGTACATCCATCTTGAAGCTTCGGAGGGTGATTTGGGTGATTTTTTCGAACTCAGCGCAAAATTTTACCGAAGAATTGAATAAAATTAGCGATTTTCCAATATCGAGACATTTTGACCCTTTTTGGGCTCATGAACCCATTTTTGTGCTTCGCAGTATTTTGTGACTATTTTTTCCCTTTTCCCCGTAAAATTTCACTTCAGGAACAGTAATCTAATAATCGGAATGTTCGAAATTCAGCTCAATACTGTGAATTAATTAATTTTCAAGCCCCATTTTGGGAACCCTGGCAAATTGTTGAATTGTCGGCACATGTTGGTCCATAACTCGGCTCAGAGAAGACGTAGAAACTTCGTATATGGCGCAAATTGAAGATAAAATTAAGATACGACATCTAACGTCTCGCGTTTTTGCGCTACGACAGATTTAACGTCAACTCCCATTTAACTGGTAACATCTTTTGGCCTCACCCTGTATTGTTAAGAGAGGAGACGGGTTAGCCGGGGAATAGTGGATGAATTTCCCACCTCTGAGAGCACAATTTATTCTTGTTACAATATTATCAATCAGCAAAATTGATAACCACGGACTAAAATAATTCTTCAAACTTCGCTGCCTGACTCTTGTCGCTGATTTCCCCTTCACAAATCTCCGGCTAAGACACTGGGAGAGGGAAGTAAGAACGTGAAGCAGGATTGAGAGACATAGAGCGGTGGCTTGGAAACTGAGAACACCAGTTGACAAAGAATATGTTCTTTTGATCCGATTGTTCGTACCCAGCATCATGGGACCCAATTTTTACTGGATGTATGGCGACTCACTTTGGAAATCCTTTTTGGAATATCCATTCGATTCTTACCCTATAAAGGTACGGAGCTCAAAATTTTATTCAGTCCCATATTTGCATTATCGGCACAGGTTAGGTTAGGTTGTAAACTAAAGATAACCGCTGATAAGAAGAAGAAAATTTTTCTTCGATCTTCTAGATTATTCATTTATGGCGATGAATTTTCGTATTCTGAATCATGAAACATTCTTTAATTTTCATTAAATTTATGTTGACTTACTTTTTAAATCCTTTATGGAATATCCAGTTCGTTGGCCGTCAGAGTCTATACCTGTGAAACCGTAGTCAGATAAGTAAACGCCTTCTTGATGTACAAGAGCAAGCGACCGCAGCTTCAAACTTGTCAACTGCCGCTGTTGAAAGAAATTCGTAAAACTCTTATGTAATCGTGCATCACTGCATCCATTATATCATTATGAATATGAAATTGCTAAATAAATAGATTCTTAATTCAGCGATGTTCTCAATCGAGATACAGTTGAGCTGTAAAAATCAGCTAAAATTTGCAGTAATCAACCAGCAGAAGGTTTAACCCTGTGTGCTCTGCGCACCAGCCCTAGACTTAGCCTATGCGATGAGGCTACCATTCCTCTTTTACGATTCCCCTGATTAACGTTCACCGCAAATATTCTTGCATCTATGGCCCATTTTTCTGTTCTTTTGGTACCCAAAACATCATCTGTTTGAGGACAATCATCTGAAATTGAAGCCCCCTCTTCCTACCTACCCCTTTACCCATACCTTGACATCCGTAGCGCTTCGTATTCGCTTCGACCTACCTGAATTACGAAAATCACTTGACATAAATTACTGAAATACATTAAGAGCCATCATTGATAATTATTTTCTCTTCAACCACCTGCGTTTTACAGAAGGGGATTCAAATGGGTTCAAAAAATGGCTACGTTTTCACTGTCAATAGTGAGGTCTTACCCTTCGGAATGAAAAACTCGGCCTTAATATATTTTGCGCTCAACTAGCTGCCATCTATTCCTGTCTTACTCACCTTCACATTCTCCCTCTCCCATTGAATTTTAATCTCTTCAAGCCCTACGAGACTCCCAATTTTCCGACCCGATCGTTCAGGGCATCCTCATCCTCTAAAGTCTACGGACGCTTAAACATCTTCTCCATCTCCAATTGCCTTCCTCTGGATTCCTAGTCGCATCGGTATTCCGGAACACGACGCAGAGCATCTAGCAGCCCAGCAGAAAATGGTCTCCTGTCCGCTCTCGAGCCTCCTCCACCCTACTCAGCAACTCGGACTTTATTACCAACACTCTGAATTCCTTCATGAACCCATTTACTCTTATAATTCTTTTCGTGATAATGATGCCTTGTATAGTTAAATATCACTATAGTCGACAATTTTTATTGAACTTGTCTAAAAAGCATCGACTTATTTCAAAGCCATCGGCAAATGAAATTTATCTCGGGGCATGAGTAATTCACAGAAAAATTAAGATCACGGTCACCTTCTAATGGATCAAGATGCAATTTTTTTCATGTAGGAAAATCCTAGCTAAATTTCAATCTTCACAGTTTGTTAGGTGACCACCTTCAGCTGGGAGATTCCAGATTCTACTATTATAAATGAACTCATGTATTCAAGGTTCATGATTACACTCACCTGGTACAGAAATATATCCTGTAATAATTCATCACTGACGCCTAAACGATCAATCATCAATTCCCTCAAACCACGAAACGTTCTAACGAATGGGTGGACCATTTTATAATCTTCACAGAAAGCATCTTTTGGATGAGACAGATGAAGACACTTTAAAGTTGTATTGATGATTTTGTTAGCATTCTTATCACAATGAGTGGCTCTGAGGAGAAAATTCAGATACAACGACTTCAAGGTTGAGTTCCTAATTTTGGTAAAAATACGGTCGTCCGTTAAAAAAACGTCTTCCATAGCCTCGATTTTCAATGATTTTAATTGAGTACAAGAATCCAGTAAACAAATCATGAGACTTTCTATGAATAAACGATCTTTTGGAGTCCCAACAATTTCTAGACGAAATTCTATACATCGTAGATAATTATGTCGAGTGAGAAAATCGAAGATCGGATGTTCAGCTCGAGGAGTCAAATATACATTTCCAATGGAAGTTAATCTGGAAAAAAGTGCAAAAAACGCTGATTAGTTTCACAAAAAGTATACGAATTTTTAAAAATGATTGAAGTGAAAGCTGTGTTAACTATTCAACGTAAGCAAGGACGTAGATAAGCTTTGTCTTTAGACGGGTCCGGGTTTTATGGGAGAACATGAGCACTAATTTTTTTTTCCAAGATATTCTTTTTGCTATTCGCTTATCTATGTCACTGATGTTGTGACCACTTCTCACATTTTTGTTCAAGTTACAAACTATATTTTTTCAAAGCAAAATAAAATACTTTCAGCATAAAAGTAGCTATACTTTTTCGCCCTAAATTAGTTGAAAGAAAAAGATTACTTACTTAGGGAAATCGTGAAGCATAAAATTTGAATGAACTTCAGTCACTTCAGCTTCTAAATTGATGGACCTGATCATCTTCATCGAGTCAACCAATTTTTTTCGTATGCTTGCAAAGGTTAATTTTACGTCTGATCGAAGCAAATCCTCATTCGTCATATCGGTCGCAATAAATCCTTTATCGTCAATGAAACGGCGGCAGTTGAATGAGAAATCATCAATTTGAGGATAGATGAGGAACATTACACGAAGAAAATTATTCGATATCCATCTTTCGTCATACGCTTCCAGTTCGAAAGAGTGCAAATTTCCTCTCCGTATGGTAATCAATTTTTCGAGGGCGGGACCGGACATCAATTTCTGACCTATTTCGCAAGGCTGGAATTTCGCTCGGGGATTTTTTATAGCAAAATGTCGTATCTTATCGCAATTTATGATAACATCTTGTATGGTCTCATTCGAAAACTTGCAATGCCTAAATGACAATGACTCGATTCTCGCGCTAGAATGCTTCCAAAATTGTAATAATCGATTTCTATGGACACTGAAGTCGAAGTGCACCAGCTCGAGATTTAGAACTTTTTTTTCGCTCCTCTGTAGGGTTTGCAAAACAGATTCTAAGCCGTACACTCCATAGCATAAGAATTTTTCTTTGCTGGTTATGCATCTCATGTTGTTCAGGTTGTACCATCGCCAACAGACCAACCGAGTATTCTTACGATCTCTGAGAGATAGGTACCTATACGCGATTATCTGGATTAGGATCTGAAATCATGATTTAAAAATTCATTTGTGTCAGTATTTATCGTTCAAAAAGTATACCGTCATGTGTTATTGAGCGCATTCAACCCATTTTCAAAAAATATAGATTGACGTCATCCAATTTTTGACCTATAAGCTCGGTTTATAATTATGGAAAGATTTGAAAACATTTTGTGTAGAGGTGGAAAAATTTCAAGCAATAAACTTACAAGCTGACTATATACAACTGTAGAGTCTTTGTCTGCAAAGGAATCTTAGGCAAGATGACTTGGTTAATTGGGTTAAACTGGGCGTGGGCAACTTTTTGTACTGGCGGGGCACATTCTTAATGTTCTAGTGTTCGGCGGGCTGGTCCTAAAAAGTAATGAGAAAAAAAACTTCAACCACTTGGACACTTGCGAGGATTTCAGCAAACTCACTAATAGTCCACCACCCACAAAAGAAATCTTTACACATTTGTGATCCTTGGCGGAATCACTTAATACGCGTAGAATGATCGAAAACCTGTTCATGCAGTCCCACAAATGTATGACTTAAAAACGAATTCTTGCTTCCGCGAGCCCGAGTTTACTACACAGCAATTTTATGACATGCTTCCCCAGACTGATTATCCAGCCATGAGGACCCTGGCCTAGCGCGTACAGCTCCACTCTTTTCTCAACACACGTTGTCATAAATGAAACAGATAAAAACTGGTGCAAGCGCTTGTCTAACAGATGCGAACCTCCATTCATTTTGCGGTTGCTACATAGTATCGGATTTTACATCGAATACTACGGAATTAACAGCCGAATACCAAGCACAAGTCTCTATTCAATTTTCAATTTTACGTTAACTTTCATTTCCATTTTTCCTTATTGATTTTATTCAAATTTTTCCCCTCTTTTTTGCATTATTTTTTCAATTTTCAAATTGTTATCGCGGGCCAGATTACAAGGCTTCGCGGGCCGCAGGTTGCCCACGCCTGCCGTAAAAACTAATGATCGTATAATAAACAAAAATATAAATTACCTCGTCCGGAAGTCGATCAATGCCATCTGTAGACAAATCCTCGAAAGAGTTCATCTGAAATTTAATGTGAAATAAAAATTTTAGTCAATATACAAAAAAACTGAACCATCCTATAATTATAATCAACGAAAATGGAAGTTACTTTTTGAGTAGATTGATGAATACCATCCATGAACGAATCCTCAAATTTATGATAGTCTATTTTCCGTCTTTTTAATTCGGGTGATTTCATTTTATTTTATCTAAATAATGATACGCTTTGAAGAAAATAATTATTCTTTGCTGATTAAATAGATGACTTCGAAGGTAAATGTCTTTTATTGATGAACTTTTTCAATCCTGAAAGTTCGATTCATTAAAATGTGTACATATGAAACGCAACCTATAAGATGTGAACATTAAGAAAATATAAGAGAGTTCCCAGATGGTTTACAGTAGGGTTGGGCAAAAACTCATCCCTCCTTGGGTAAGTGTGGAGTTTATAAATTATCGCCTGACGGGGGCGGCACTCTACATAGGGGAGACTGAGCGAAACTTTTCCGTTTGCTTCTATGAGAATAAGAAGGCGTCTGATAAGAACCTAAAAGAGAGAAAGTGCACGTTGCAGAGCATTTAATTGAGGCTGGTCATCAGTTTGACCTCAACTAATGTCACGCAATTGGGGACATCGAGAATTGCATCCACTTGAAGCACGGAGATTACGTCCTTTCTACTCGGTCGTTCGGGCATGGGCCGAATTTCAAGAAGAAGAAGTTATGAAGATCAGTTCCTCTCTCCTTCTACAAGTATTGATAACGACTGCGAGTCAGACGAAAAAGAAGACAACGCTTACCTTTTAAAAACTCCGTTGATGATCTGGCTTGGTTGAAAAGCGTCGATTAATCACTCATCTGCGTCTCTTGTTTATTCCTGTTTATCTTTTTGTAGTGGTCTTATTTATTTTTCATCAATTCGTCCTGAGTTGTATTTCTTCGTTCGCTGATAATGGCCACTGCGGCGAAAGTATTTCTTCTATATGATAAACAATCTTGCGGTTGGGTATTCGTGTTCTTCTCTTCTTTCATAGGACCAGAAGATACGGACGTAGAGCACTTTTTTCGGTCTTTCTGTAAAAAAAGTAGAAAATGAAGATCGTTCAAAGTTCAATTGTAATTTTCTACAACTTGTAATTTTCGATTCGAATTATAAGTTGCAGCAAAGACTCGTACCTGCCCTGTGGCACATGGGTCACCCTGAAGGAACTACCACCAGCACCTCTCAAGCACTCGTCCCCGCTTAGGCCGAAACAAGTCTCCCATTGACGTCAATTCTTATGACACCAATGAAGCATGTTTCACACGATGGATATGACGTGAGATGTTTACCACTGAAGACCTACTCACAGCCTAGAACCGACTGACTACCTTCGGGAATTGTTTTTGGCGAACGGTGGGATGCCAAAGTTTACAAGAATGAGCCTCCACAGAACACAAGTTCCCCGTTAATATGTCGACCTTTGAGCTGTACATATCGGCGGGGATTTCGGGAAATTTAGAGTCAGTCCCCCTCCTATCACCTATAGCGACAAGGTCGAAATTTTTCTGTCTCACGTTTTGCCGTAAGGCACCCAGCGCCCCGCAACTACACTGACAGGTTACTCTTCACTCTTCATGACGTAAGCCACTACCTGAGGTATAATACTACAAAAATATTGGTAGCTTGAGTATTTGCAAATTTCCACAAATTAATTCACGCTTCAATCGCAGATATTAATACCAAATTTTCATAATAAAATTACAATACATCAACATTCAGAAAAAAAAATATTTTCTGACATAGCCAAATAAATGAAAATCATGTTCCATGTCTTTTATATCTTATCAGTCATCTTGAAATATTTCAGTCTAGGCCTCTACTAGGTCAAGTGTTCGTGAGATATTATTCGTTTACCCCTTTACCTATCTTGGCGTCGTATAAGTCTTCTATGAGAAATATGAGGTAGCGCGAACTCGCTCCGCTCGTTCGCCCCCTGTCTCGCTGTTGTATTGGAATGGTATGTGACAATTCAAGTCTAGGGGACTTGGAAAAATTTCGACTATCCAGCCTTTATTTATTTAATTATTTAATTATTCAATTATTTAATTATTTAATTATTTATTTATTTAATTATTTAATTATTTATTTATTTAATTATTTAATTATTTATTTATTTAATTATTTAATTATTTATTATTATTTATTTATTTATTTATTTATTTATTTATTTATTTATTTATTTATTTATTTATTTATTATTAATTCTTGTACTAGGTCAAGTGTTCGTGAGATATTATTCGTTTACCCCTTTACCTATCTTGGCGTCGTATGAGTCTTGTATGAGAAATATTTTGAGGTAATTGTGGGTGTTCTATATTTTGAGGTATAAATTTTCGTGGGGCGAACGAGCGATCTCGCTGTTGTATTGGAATGGTATGAGAAAATTCAAGTCTTCTATGAAAAATATGAGGTA
This sequence comes from Aspidiotus rigidus, assembly GCA_035079385.1. Lineage (NCBI taxonomy): Eukaryota > Metazoa > Arthropoda > Insecta > Hemiptera > Diaspididae > Aspidiotus > Aspidiotus rigidus. The sequence continues at coordinate 14,831,712 of JAVHKY010000020.1, read as the reverse complement.
GCGCGAACTCGCTCCGCTCGTTCGCCCCCTGTCTCGCTGTTGTATTGGAATGGTATGAGACAATTCAAGTCTAGGGGACTTGAAAAAATTTCGACTATCAAGCCATATATGATAGGAAGAGGGACTTAGAAAATTTTCTAATTATTAATTATATTAATTATTTAATTATTTATTTATTTATTTAATTATTTAATTATTCAATTATTATTGAATTAATTATTCATTATTATTACGCGGGGTGTACTCGCGAATTTCTGAATCACCCACGGGGTAGAGATTTCTCTTGAGGGGGGGTGTACTCGCGAGTTTCAAAATCGGGGTCCGGCGAGAGAAAAGACATGGAACATGTCAAAAATATAACAAACCGTATGAAAATTATGGGAGTAAGAGATTTTTTTTTAAATCGAGTATATCTTAAGCACTACACACACAGTCGCCAAAAAAATTTCAGGTGCACAACTTCAGATAAAAAACTATAACTTGGCCAAGTTTTAAGAAAATTCATTCAGTAGTCACGAATGAAAACTGTGGACAAATATATAAATAAGGAAACCTGCATTTTTTTAAAAATCATGAAGTGATGATCTACGACCTCTAAAACGTCGAGAAAATTCATTTCCTCCTCTATTCTACGAAAAGGCGAAAAAAAGATCAGAAAATAAATAGCTAAAATGAACATGATAATATACACATTTCCTTCTCACACTCTTTCAAACTATATTTGAAAGTCCCGCCTGGGTAGAGAAAACGCGGAAAAATCCCGTAGTTTTATGAATGTTATTGAATTTATATTATAGAATGGGATCGATTAACTCTCAGTGAGGAATTTCGATGGGTGGCTTCCTTTCTATCGTCCTGAAATACTCGTACGTGAACGATATTGAATGTTGCGTTTCTCGATATTAACTTTCATTATTAACAATACTCATGTTATTTCCGGTGCTTCACGGTGGTAGGCGAGTGAACCTTGTCGTCCTTGAAAATTCCTTATGTAGGTACCTAAGTTAAACACGAGTATTGATATATACTTCCAAAAATGCCTTTGACAGTTTACATTTATTCCAAAAAATTGAAATTTGTTCATGTTTGTAACATATTTTTAAAATCATCACTGTAAAGAGGAAAAACCTTCTTTATTTGTACTTGGTTTACGTATTCCTGCCTAGAAGAACACGAAATTTTTTAGAAATGTCAGAATGAGTCAAATGGAAGATATTTTAGAAAACTAGGCGTAATATCAACTCACTAATTAGCAAACAACCATTAATTATTCTCACACCTTTGTAGTCTGTAAAATAAACGCGTCCAAGTACCCCAAGTTCGAATATTATCTAAGGGACAGTTCTCTCATTGATCTATTCTACGCTCAGTTTGCCATTCAGCAAATCAAGCCTATCATTATAAAGGTGGTGCCTGAAACCATAGACAATCTTCTAATGCTGACTAGCTCCCTAATTCTGTTTAGTATCGAGCCTCTTTGCAGGCTACGGATCCACGAAAAGAATGTTCCATTCGCCGTATAGTGTCATCAACAACAGCAGGATTCGAGTCCGTCTAACTCGGCCATCGCTCGAGGAATCCTGACTTCGGATCCGACATGTACAAACCGGTTACCACCTGATGAGAAAAAGCCGAAGACGCTCACGTAAAAGATTGTATTTAAAAAGATACAAGGAAGATGACGCGTTTCAAACCGACGTGGCGGATCATCTTCAGGTCGAGTACTGAAAGGTGTGAAAAATCAAATAATACAGTAAGAGAACATGAGGAATTATACATTTAGATTTAAGTTGTAGCGTAGGAAAGCGTTGAAAAATACTCCATCCAAGTTGTTGAGCAGGTTCGAACCACGATGACGTAAGGTAATAAGTTTTTCTATCGTGTAAAATTCCTTTAAACGATTCATGTAGACACCTTTTTCACAACCATGTAGCAATGAGATTTTTATTTCATCGAAAGGGTGGTTTCTTTCGTGGCAATGCTGAGCCATAGCTGAAGTGTCCTCCGTGCACCCAGATGGGGAGGGGGAAAGGCAAGACTTCTGCACCAACTTTTTAAAATCCCGACGATGTTCACAGCCAATCGTGTGTCGAGGGCTCTGCCGGTTTGCCCTATGTAAAAATCCCCACAAGTACCCTCCAATAAATAAATACCGGGCTACTGGTACCTGAATTCTCTGTCTTCCGGAAACCGACTTTTACTGGATTGTCCATTCACAATCGTTCGATGCACCCGGTATCCCATAAACGTGCTGTCATCCATGCTTCCATCAATCGCATGTTGTCCCTCCCTCTTTCTCTCCTCGAAAAGCGACGTGAAATTACTTTCATAACGCACATCGCCAAGAAAAAAGGTTTAAATGTCAAGATTCCATCTATGGTCCGGAAGCTGAGACTCCGTCGTTCGCTGAATGAATCCTGCAGTCAACCTAACTTCGCTGATCAATTTTGCTGTTCTTCCATTATTCCGAAACCTCGGGAAAAAGATGATTACAAATGGCTCCGCGTACCTTACTTAGGTTCTGCGTCTGATAAATTGGCTATCGAGCTTCGTCGTTATGACTACAGGGTCGGGTTCTATCCGTTAACCCGCATCCGTGATCTCTCCCTCTTGAAAGATGGTATACCGGCATCTCGTTCTCCCGGAATCTATTTATTTATTGGAGTGTACTTGTGGGGATTCTTACATAGGGCAAACCGGCAGAGCCCTCGACACACGGTTGGCTGAACATCGTCGGGATTTTAAAAAGTTGGTGCAGAAGTCTTGCCTTTCCCCCTCCCCATCTGGGTGCACGGAGGACACTTCAGCTATGGCTCAGCATTGCCACGAAAGAAACCACCCTTTCGATGGAATAAAAATCTCGTTGCTGCATGGTTGTGAAAAAGGTGTCTACATGAATCGTTTAAAGGAATTTTACACGATAGAAAAACTTATTGCCTTACGTCATCGTGGTTCGAACCTGCTCAACAACTTGGATGCAGTATTTTGACATGTTCCATGTCTTTTCTCTCGCCAGACCCCGATTTTGAAACTCGCGAGTACCCCCCCTCCCCCCCGTCAAGAGAAATCTCTACCCCGTGGGTGATTCAGAAATTCGCGAGTACACCCCGCGTAATGATAATAAATGATTATATTAATTAATTATTAATTAAATAATTAAATAATTAAATAATTGAATAATTAAATAATTAAATAATTAATTACCGTGCGTCCGTGCAAGCGTGCGTCCGTGCACATCTCTACCCCGCGGGTGATTCAGAAATTCGCGAGTACACCCCGCGAAATAATAATAAATAATTAATTAATTAATAATTAAATAATTAAATAATTAAATAATTAAATAATCAAATAATTAAATAAATAAATAATTAAATAATTAATATAATTAATAATTAGAAAATTTTCCAAGTTCCTCTTCCTATCATATATGGCTGGATAGTCGAAATTTTTCCAAGTCCCCTAGACTTGAATTGTCTCATACCATTCCAATACAACAGCGAGACAGGGGGCGAACGAGCGGAGCGAGTTCGCGCTACCTCATATTTCTCATAGAAGACTTGAATTTTCTCATACCATTCCAATACAACATCGAGATCGCTCGTTCGCCCCACGAAAATTTATACCTCAAAATATAGAACACCCACAATTACCTCAAAATATTTCTCATACAAGACTTATACGACGCCAAGATAGGTAAACGGGTAAACGAATAATATCTCACGAACACTTGACCTAGTAGAAGAATTAATAATAAATAAATAAATAAATAAATAAATAAATAAATAATATTAAATAATTAAATAATTAAATAATAAAATAATTAAATAAATAAAGGCTGGATAGTCGAAATTTTTCCAAGTCCCCTAGACTTGAATTGTCTCATACCATTCCAATACAACAGCGAAACAGGGGGCGAACGAGCGGAGCGAGTTCGCGCTACTTCATATTTCTCATAGAAGAATTATACGACGCCAAGATAAATAAAGGGGTAAACGAATAATATCTCACGAACACTTGACCTAGTAGAAGCCTAGAATGAAATATTTCAAGATGACTGATAAAATATAAAAGACATGGAACATGATTTTCATTTATTTGGCTATGCCAGAAAATTTTTTCAACGCCTTCCTACGCTATAACTTAAATCTAAACGTATAATTCCTCATGTTCTCTTACTGTATTATTTGATTTTTCGCACCTTTCAGTACTCGACCTGAAGATGATCCGCCACGTCGGTTCGAAACGCGTCGTCTTCCTTGTATCTTTTTAAATACAATCTTTTACGTGAGCGTCTTCGGCTTTTTCTCATTATGTCTGAACGACCTACTTACGAGGACAATATTCTAATAAAGAAAGTTTGTTACCACCTGATTCCATATGCCGCCCATCCTATGTTATTATGGTGCGCACCCAAGTACCGCTACATAAGTCACTCACCTTACCGTAGGTACATGTCACTCAGGTCAAGTACCATACATATTACTTTTTCAATCGCAAAGCAAGATCTCAGAGGCAAGGCTCGAACTAAATCGGGACATCGATACGCGCCAATCCGTAATCATCATTTTCTATTGGTCGAATGATCGTTTTCCATCCCTTATTGCTAGAAAAGGGTCACTTGTCTCATTCATTCTTACCCTCTCACCGTAATGATAACGCTAATCTATATTTACATAACTTATGGTAAAAATAGACTTACCTCGTGAGCACTCCACAATCCAGTGTAAATTACGTACGCACCCTGGTTAATTCGGATTCACGAACAAATACGAATAAATATGGTTAATACACAAACGCGCTCGATAATAACTTTGATTGAAAATTTTACTAATAATTTTTCTAAAGATGTTGGTAACTTTAAAATGAATACCGACACTTCCTATTAACAAGAAGAGAGCAACAAGAAGAGAGCGCAAATAGCGTCGAACTGCAAAGGACGAATGATGTGATTTCTCCACTTCCTACGAGTAATAAGTGTATCTACGGACAGTGTTCCATTGCCACCGGATGAGTGAAATTCACTGTTGTTTTTTTTTTATTTATTCATTGCGGTGAGAGTCGTCACCACAGGAACTATTTTCATTCTTTGATGTTGAATACTTCCTGTCAAATAGTTTCAGTGGGGGTGCGAGCATATTTTCACTAGTAAAGCACACCCTTAAAGCACTGCGGCTCATTCCATAGGCAACATCCTCAACACTTTGTCCAAATGTTCAATTTGGTATCGTTTTTTTGACATGTATAATTATGTCTTTGAGCTGGGAGACGGTCAGAAATCTGTGTAACGTTACGTTTCATGATGTGTTCTGCTTTAAGGAATCGAAAAAATTTCAACCTTTGGCCTGTGACGTGGCCAAACGCGACAGCGTGACACGATAGCGTTGTCAACAAATAATCTTGTACGATATTTCCTCCTTAATACGTTCACAACTCGCGCGTGCCTCAGTAACAAGTCCCTAAGATGGCAGACTCATCTACTACAAAACGAGACACAAAACGAGACACGTACTGTTACGAAGTTCACTATCAAGGCGAAGGGCCGAATCTCCCTGCTAAATTGTCCAAGTAAAACATAAGACTAGCTTAGAGGGGAACGTTGAAAGACTCCGTTTCAGTTACGTGGATAACGAATCAATACGTTTTTGTATAAAATTACGGTCATCCGTAATGAAGAGGATACTCAAAGGAGTAACACGAAAGAAAGATGCAAAAGACCGCACGAAAATTGAAAACACGAGCGCTTTCGGCTAATCAGCCATTCTCGAAGTGTGGAAAACAACTGAACCCAACACCAACAAGAACAAGCGACATCAAACGAAACAGTGGCGGATCTAGGAATTTTTTTAGGGGGGGGGGGGGTTATGGAAAGGAAGGCTTTTAGAATATTTATCTCGTCCATTTTTTCCCTTTTCCTCTTTCTTTCTTTTTTTACGAAGGGGGGGGGGGTTGAACCCCCAAAACCCCCCCTTAAATCCGCCGCTGAAACGAAATCATTACCGAAGCTACGAGTCATCGAAGTGTGAATCATTCCTGTAGACTAATTCGATCAATCCTTCTTCAGGAATGTACCTGTTCAAAACAGTAACGCTACTATTATTCCGATGACGGAGGATTTATATTTCCTCAAGGGCCAAACATTCGAAGTATGAGTTTTCCCTACGAAGGAGGACTTCAGACCCCTCATTAAAATTGAGATCACTTTCGATCAAATGATCAGCAAAGGCTGACTCCCCTACTTTCTTTTTCCTCCAAGCTTTTTTCTATTCGGCAACTCTAATTTGGAGTTGACGGTTGGTCATCCCTCAATCTCCACAAGCCACCCTATAAACCCCTCCCCCTCGGCCACTGGGATAGGGTCCTTTAATTTGACGAAAAGGCTCTTAACAGTGTTGACATTGTAGAAGGCTGACCGAAAACCGAAGAGGCGGAGGATACGGCCCAACTGCGATAAAAACTTGCCCAGAAACGGGAGCTTAATCCACCGTTTCCTACCATCTTGGTGTAAATCCCGGGGGAGGGAGGTCGTAGAGTCAAGGCATTTCCTTGTGAGCCTCCTACGAACCATAAGGTCAACATCAACCCTGACCTGATTGACTCTAGCCAGGTGCTTTATAGTCATTAATTCTTTCTGGAAAGCGGTTTGACTCAATGGGATACGAATCAAACGATGTATCCGGCTATTAAGAATAGCAACTTTATGGGCAATAGGTACAAATGAAGACCCGTGGACGGTACTATCGGTCGAGGTATTTTTTTCTGTAAATACCAAATTTGACGGAAATAGACAAGTCCAAAAAGTTTATAATGGAGCCACCAACTTCCAGTGTAAATTTTATGGAGGGGTAAAAACTGTTTAAATAATCAAGAAACTCGCCAAGGAGTTCTGTTGGACCGATCCACGCACACAAAACGTCGTTAACGTACCAGTGCCAATACCGTATATGACTCACAAACACCCGGCCAAAAGAGAACAGGTCACCCTCAAATTTAGATACAAGAACTTCAGAAATAAGAGAACCAGAGCATCTCTCTTGGAGTGGAGGTTGCGACTGGTTCAGCACCGACGTAGGATAACAGTCCAAGTTATCGATGTAATCAGGGACAGAAGATGTTTCCATCAGGCAACCACGACCACCCGGATTAAGAATAAGAAGAGGAAAATCGGACGTAAATCGTGAGAAAAACCTACAGGGAGACGAAATAAAAGTATAGTGTAAATTGTTGAATGGTAAACTGAAATAATAATGTTTCATATAGGTATAGAAGGTATTTGCAATGTTTAGCCACCCCCAGTCACCCCTATATAAACTCCATGGCAATCTCTACCAGGCAACCTATAGACTCCCCATTTCTCAGCCAAAGAAACAGGATCTTTTAATTTGACAAATAAACTCTCGACTGTATTAGAATTGTAGAAAGCTGGCGGAAAACCAAAGGAGCAGAGAACACGACCCAACTGTGAGGAAAACTCACCCCAAAAACGGGAGGCGAATCCACCGTTTCCTACCAACTTGGTGAGAATCCCGGGGGAGGAAGGTTGTAGAATTTGGGTACTTCCTTGTAAGCCTCCTTCGAACCATAAAGTCAACATCAACGTTGACTTGATTCACTCTGGCAAGGTGCTTTATCGTCATCAATTCTTTGTGAAACGCAACCTGATTTAGACGGATGCGAATCAGGCGATTAAACTGTTGAACCCGGCGATCTTGAGGGCAACAGGACAGAATGATGACCTGTGGATAGTAATATCGGCCGAGGTATTTTTTCTATGGACGTTGTTAATAACAGATATGGAAAAGTCCACAAAATTGATTGAGAAGCCTCCAACTTCCAAAATGAATTATATGGCTGTTTAGGTATGCAAGAAACTCACTAAGGAGATCTGCAGGAACGTTCCACGCACACAAAACATCGTCAATCTACCTGTGCCAATAATGAACGTGACTCAATAACACCTGGCCAGAGGAGAACAGAACACGCTGGAATTCAAACATAAATACCTCCGAGATAGAGAATTCAAAGAGGATCCAATAGGGATTGCCACCTCCTCAAGGAACTCGAAAACTTTTCCGTCAAACTTACAAAAATTGGAGACCAACAAACATTTAGAAGGTCGAAAAATTCCCCCAATTCCTCATGAAGAACACCAAAAGGTGCTACATTTCGATCGCATTTGTCGTCTTTGGTGCTCGCTCCGAAACTGCATTATATAACAAATTCAGCCTTTGATGCCATTACCACGTGAAAGAACTCGGAAAATTATCCGCGCAAGAACGAAACGATGTATGAAGACAATTTTTATCCGCGGAGCAACTCTTCAAATTGATAGAAACAAAATTGGTTTTAGTTTCCATTACATCTTCTATTGAAGGTCGCCGACATTTCAATCCGTCACGGATTGAAACGTTGGGTCAGCCTACAATAAAAGATTGCTTGCCTGCGTGCGACGTAGGTATCGTCTACAGATAAAATTACCGTAAATCACTTGGTGACAAAACTGTTTGGACTGCTCATAGACAAATTATAATAGATGACAACACTGTGTCACATGGTAGCTCTTAAATGTCAGTAAAAAAATATGTGTAAATCGTCCTTTCTTATTTTTTCTCACCGGGAGGTGTCAGGTTCTTTTTCTAGCTAGACCCCATACTGTGATTCGAATTCGTAGGTAGACCGCATCTTTGCCACCAAAGCAATTCTTCCTATAAAATATCGACTTCATCTGTTCCTGAGGTAATTATTGAGGAATTATAGACAGTTATTTTTTTCTTTATTTCCTATGTACAGTAAAATTTCTTCGTGGTCCGCTTTCTGGAACTCGTTTTTTCGCGCAGATAATTTTCATACGATGAAGAAGGGTTTTCAGGCGAGGCTTTGAAGTATAGCGTCCTTTCCTTAAGAGAAAATAGAGCGTTAGAAAGACTAGTTACGGATTTAGCCGTCTACCTTGAGGAGTATATCAGAGACAAAGTCGCCAACGAGAATTTGATAATAACCGAAGCGAATAAAAGAGGAGCGTCCGTTGACAGAAAGGTTCGCGTTTGGATCCATCACTTGGAAATAATTTCAACTGTTGGACTTGGAATTATTTTCACATTGTGGGACTTTGAAATATTTTCAAGTGTTGGACTCTAAAATATTTTCAACTGTGGGAGACAATCAAAAATGAAAAATTTTACACGGCCAAGAAGTATGAAAATATCTCAAAGGAAAATAATTCCAAGTCTAAGAAGTATGAATAATATTTTCAAGTCCAACAAACAGTTGAAAATATTTCCAAGCCCAAGAATTGAAAATGAAAAATTTTACAAGTCCACTTATGAAAATATTTCAATGTCGCACAATTCAAAAATAATTCCAAGTCCAACAGTTGAAAATAATATTTCAAAGTTCCACAATTTGAAAATAATTCGAAGTAAACGTTTCCTTACGATAGATCGAGAACCTCGTTGTGAGGTGGGAATCACAAGAGACAAGACGAAGGTTAAGATCCAGGAATGAAATCCTGTCTCCACCCAATTCAAGGGTAAACTTGATGGAAGACCGGGGAGAATTCATGAAGAGGAGGAGGGATGTGAGCTGAGAATCAGTGCCCGTCTAGATAAGGGGAATATCGTCCACATACCTAGCTCAGAAGAGGACAGGAGATCATCAGTTCACTTCCCCGACAGAGAATTAAACCTACTCAGCAAGGGTAAAAAATACTCTACGTATATTACCGGTCAATAAGAAAGAATCTTTCCTGTCCATCGTGCTGTCAGATCTTGCTGCGGGTCTCAGGTTCGACTGTAGACTAAACACAGAACGAGTTGACTTCCTCATTCAAGGAATGGTTTTTTCTCTATCTGCTCCCCCCCCCTCCTCATCGGATGTACGCACTTACTTTGGCATAAAAAAGAAACTCAAGGACAATAACCTCTGCCTAACTAAGGCCGACAAGGGCGAGGCTCTCATCATTATGGATAAAGCCGAGTATCAAAGGAAAATGACGGATTTCCTTAGGGATTCTGGCGCAGTCCCTGTGAGGTTCAGCGTCAACATCCACAATACCAGTATCCGGAACCTGCTCGATTCTTCCGACAAAGTCATCACCAGCTAAAGCACAAAGAACTCTCTTAAGAAAATGTCGGTTCACATTCCGAGAATTTACGACCAAGTAAAGCTGCACAAGCCAGATCGTCCTATGAGGCCTGTAGTGGCTTTCTATTCTGACCCCTCTTTTCTTTTTGCGAAATTTCTCTGTTCCTGGTTGTGACATACTCCAGATACGAGTCAAGATACTCGGTGAAAGGTTCGGTCCACCTCACTGAGCTACTAGATGGTAAGGAAATCCCTTTCGGTGCTCATTGCTTCAATGTACACTTCCATTCCCACCGCTGAAGCTATCAGCATTATGAGCGATCTTCTCTCCAAACAGTCTATTGATGGCAGTGTTATTAGAGAATTTAAGCGCCTCATCAAAATCTGTGTCAAAGGTAACCTGTATGAGTTTGATGATACCACCTACGAATTTCCCGATGGTCTTCCCATGGCAGGACCGCTCAGCGCTCTCGTAGCGGATGTGTACCTTAGCTCTCTTAAAAACAACATCTTATCTTTTCCCACTGCCTCTCCTGTCCTCTTCTGGGCTAGGTATGTGGACGATATTCTCCTTATCTGGACGGGCACTGATTCTCAGCTCACATCCCTCCTCCTCTTCATGAATTCTCTCCGGCCTTCCATCAAGTTTACCCTTGAATTGGGTGGAGACAGGATTTCATTCCTGGATCTTAACGTTCGTCTTGTCTCTTGTGATTCCCACCTCACAACGAGGTTCTCGATCTATCGTAAGGAAACGTTTACTGGTGTGTCTATTAGTTCCTCCTCCCTCCATCCTCGAGCTCACAAAATGGGCCAGATTGATTCCGCCATCCATCGCTTCACTCACATCCCGATGCGTAAAGAGGATTTGGAAGTTGAAACTCGCTCAGTAGAGCAAATTGCCCAAATAAACGGCATAAAGATGGATATCAGAAAAATCATCAGGAGGAAAATTCTTAAAACTCTCTTATCTGTTTCTCCAGATCCGCGTTGTACCTCCCAACGAAGTTCTTTGCGGAAAACCTGGCTCCAGTTACCATACCTAGGTCGTTCCTCAGACCTGCTGGCCAAAGAGCTTAGTCGTCTCAATTACTCCGTGGGGTTTTACCCCCTTCTTACCCTTCGCAGCTCATCTACCTTAAAGGATCCCTTTCCCCTTACCGCGCTATGCCTGGTGTTTACAGACTTTCGTGCTCTGACTGTTCCTCTAGTTACACAGGTCAGACTGGACGGTCGTTTAAGGCTCGCTTCGCGGAACACAAGCTCCACTATGATCAACTACGGAATGGTAAACGTCGACCACAAGATAATAACACTTCAGCGATGGCTCTTCACTGTTTTCTGACGGGACATAAATTTGATAATATCAACGCAAAAATGCTCCATACATGTGATAAAGGTGGGAAACTAAATAGGCTAGAAGAAACCGAAACGCTCATTGATTACAAACGTACCGGTAAAAATCTGCTGAACGATCTTCAACCCACGTACACCAGCCCGTTTATCCCGTATGTTCTACAAATAGATGATTCAAGCCCGCGATGACCAACTTCTCATCAGTCATAAGTTGCCCGTCGGTGGAACACCTTAAGTATTCCGAAACGCGTCGCAAGTTTTTTCAAGAGATTCTTCCGAAAATTTGTTTATTTTTCTTTGGATACATTTTTTCGATTATATTTTATTCTCTCTTGTCATTTGTTACGTTTCTGTGCTTCAACCAATTACTCTGTATATCATGAATCGTACTTTTGAGGATTCCATCAATTATCATCCTCAGTATCAAACAAAGTCCCTCATATTGCTCCACGTCTATTAGAAATTGTAGAATAGAAGATTATTCCAGACCTACCCGCCTGCACCAACATTTAAATTCAAATGAATCTTTCCATTTTTTTCAAGGCCCAGTAGCCATCCTCTTTCAACCCCCCCCTTTTTTTTAATAATGATTTTACTCTTTATAAACATTACCAGGCGCTTAAACCATACTCCCTTATGGCATGAATTCAAACTCGACTCCAGTCCTCACAACGGACTGGGTGTCGGAGTATTATTTATTTATTTTTTAAATATTTTTTTGTATTTTTGTATCTTGTTTTTGTTTTTTCATGTTCTTACATTTATTTTTTTAATGAATTTTGGTTGGATGTAATAAAAAAAATATAATAAAAAAGAAAATGTATTATCAATAATTATAAACCACCGAGCTGTTGACCCTCAGTGTAGTTTTAGACAGCTCATTAATAAATTTAAAAAAATACATATATCAACAACAGAAAAGGGGTGAGAAAAAAAATTGAAGTGGACATCTTCAGATATAAAGCTACATAAAAATCCATTAAAAGAAATGTATTGTATGACCAGTAGAACAGGTACGATGTATTAGATCGTCCTTACCCAATAAGAATCGTTCATGTCAGGAGGAAATAAACGTTCCTGTGGCTGTTTCGCCACTCTCACTTTGTTTGTCTCCATGTCTACATGGTACGAGTAGATCTTGTGTTTTTGATGATCTTCTCCATCATCGCCGTCAACAGTAAAATATACTTTAGCCCGATGTAAAGAACGTAAAGTTGGGCACACACGGAAGAAACGAAAGAAAAGTTCATCGGGGAACTTCCTGTTATAAGGCTATATATATGAAAAAACAAAAGTATCAACACTGTTATTCAATGATAAGTCAAAATAAATCGTGAGGTAGAGAACGTGATAAATTTTCCACTTACAATTAATGCGAAATACGATTCCAAGTACAAAAATCTCAGCTTTTTCAAATTTTTGCAAAATTCCAACCACGTAGCATAAACCATGGGTCCTTTGAACACAAGTCTTTCCAGATTTGGAAGATTGGGAACTGTCGTCAAGAATTCTTCGCTTCCTCCTAACTGTGATGCGTGGTAGAGAAGAAAAATATAATCAGTAATCAGTATACAAGGACGTGTTTAACACAAATAATATCCAAGATTTACCAACATTTTGTAGAATACGTACGTTCAAGGATAAAGTGGTTAAATTCGGAAACTGCAATTCCTCGAAAAAATCCTTCGTCGCCTTTTCGTCCCAGCGTGATATTTCCAAACATTGTAACTCTATAAATATTAAACAAATTTAGGTTATATTCAAGTACTTATATGGAGAATCTGAACTTACATTCTTTTTTATAAGAGGATACTCTATAGAGATTATATTGTTACGAGAGGAGACGGGTTAGCTGGGGGGGGGGGGGAAATAGGGGACGAATTTCCCACTTCTGAGAGCAACAATTTATTCTTGTTACAATATTATCAATCAGGATAACCACAGACTACAATAAATCTTCAAACTTCGCTCCCTGACTCTTGTCGTTGATTCCCCCTTCACAAATCTCTGGCCTACAACACTGGGAGAGAAAGGTAAGATGGGGGCACGAGAGAAGTAGAGCGGTGGCTAGGAACACCAGTTGTCAAAGAGAAAAATATGTTCTCTTGATCTGATTGTTCGCAACCAGTACCATGAGACCCAATTTTTACTGAGTGTATGGTGACTCACTTTGGAATCCTTTTTAGATAATTTATTCGATTCTCACCCTATAAAGGTATGGAGTTCAAAATTTTATTCAGTCCCATAATTGCATTACCGGAACAGGTTGGGTTGTAAACTCAAGATAACCGTTGATAAAATGAAGAAAATTTTACTTCGATCTTTTAGATTATTGATTCATGACGATGATTTTTCGCATTCTAAATCATGAAATATTCATTACTTTTCATTGAATTTATGTTGACTTACTTTTTAAATCCTTTATGGAATATCCAGTTCGTTGGCCATCAGAATCTATACCAGTAAAACCGTAATCAAATAAGAAAACGCCTTCTTGATGTACGAGAGCAAGCGACCGTAACTTCAAACTCATCAACTGGCGCTGTTTAAGGGAAGAAAAATCAAATTCGTAAAACTACTATGTAAACGTGCATCACAGCATCCATACGTATTTTTATAACAGCATGGTCGGGTGAATCCTTGCGCTCGGTCGGTTCCACGCACTGTAACAAGGGTCCCGATCGTGGAACACATTTTCAGTGTCCCCCTGAGCAACGTGGCGATCGCAATGGTCCGAGAGGAGCCATGTCTTGACCCATCTCTAGGGCCAACACCACGGGCATCTGACTTCGTGCGAAAACGTCCGCTCTTCAGGGGTACACTATCTGAATTTCCAGTTCCATGACCTCCACGCTAGAGAAACAAAACGATAAATCGTTTAAAGATTATAATATGAAAACCACAATATAAAAAATCATGTACAGAGTGATACTCACAGATTGGGTTTCACGACGTCCTCGTCCTCTACCTCCACTCTCTCCACGCTAGATGGAAACAAAACAAGATTAAAGATTATAATATGAAAATCATAATATAAAAAAACATGTACAGAAGAAAGAGAGTCAGACTCACAGATTGAGTATGGGATCTAGCACGACCATCCGAACCTTCGGGGTGTGCAATATCCACCACATCTTCGTGTACGACCTACAGGGCAAGAAAGAATTTCTCATGAGAATTGAAATTACAGTCAGTGTACAAACCCAACCTTTTTACAATTTTCGTTCTCTTACTCACAGCTTGCATGCTTTGTCCATGTGGGCGTAATTTGGCCCGTATTTCCGGTTTCAGCCTCCCGATGACCCGAAGAAGTGTTTGCGCCAGATCATCGGGAGCTTGCGGCCGCGCTTGTGTGCGTGTGCCACCCTGAGCAGTCTCTATTTGGCTCGCTCGTTCATGAGGCTGCGGGAATCTCAGTGGCAGGTACGAGCGCCATCCTGCTCTGGCCGGTTGACGTCGACGCTACCGATTCGTCGTTGTTCTCCACTCGACGAGGCTGCTGGCACTCCGGTAGCACCGTGGATGGCAGAGCCGATTCCGGTCGTGGCGTGCCGTGCCTTATTTCCCGGAGGGGTAGGTACATCACCAACTAGATTTACGACTAAAGGAATTGAAAAAGGGAAGGGTTTTAATTTGTTAAATGAAATTTAGATTCAATGGAGTTCATAAATTACTGAATTGTGGGCCCTGGATTTCTGCACTTAAAACTGAT
Organism: Aspidiotus rigidus; assembly: GCA_035079385.1. Classification (NCBI taxonomy): domain Eukaryota; kingdom Metazoa; phylum Arthropoda; class Insecta; order Hemiptera; family Diaspididae; genus Aspidiotus; species Aspidiotus rigidus. The sequence continues at coordinate 14,816,564 of JAVHKY010000020.1, read as the reverse complement.
TAGAAGAAATCATTTTTGAGAAGATTTGAGAAAACAATTTCATACCTAAAAAATGGCAAGGTCCCATGATTACGTTTTGGGTCAAATTTTTGGTATTCGAGTTAATGGTGGTTTTATATGTATTGGTCGACGCCGAATCCGAAAACGAGAAGTCGCTCCGATCCATTTCTCACCAAAATTAATGAACCAGCTATTCGGTACGTAATGCTGAATCATGTCATCTAGTCTTTCTAAATCTGCTGTCATAGGTCTGTATTCAAACTCACTACACTCCGCGCTTAACATTTCTAGAAAACTGTATTAAGTTTAACTGATTGAAAATTTTACTAAATAAAGTGATTCTGATTCTTTAGCAACTATTACTGGAATGAAGTAGGTAATCTGAACGCATTGTGTAGTATTTATCACACAGGTTGTGATGTACAGAGGACTACACACTTTTTCAAGAAGAGTAAGAACGACTACAATTTTTCCTCAATGAGCAGTCAATGTACTCTAAATGGTCTAAACGTATTATACGTTCATCTTTTTCATTTACAATCACAGCATTTATGAAATTTTCCGGAAAAGAAACGTTGGCATCCTTCAGTTTTGAATTGTTCCTTAAAACACAGTGTCCACTTGTCTGGAAAATCTGGAATTCAGGGAATTTTGGGAGACCTGGAAAAGTCGGGGAATTTTTGGAGATACGTCAAACAAGTTCGAGCGAAGAAGTTTTTCCTTTTTTTTTTTTTGCTTTTTAGTGATGGAGATTACGGTCTGGAAAAACCTGAAGAAGTTAGGGAAAAGTCATGGAAAGGACAGGGAATTTCATTTCACAGAAAAAGTGGACACCTTGTTAAAAATACTTCAAATTACCTCGCCTAGACATCTTGAGTGTATCATGTAGTTTATGCTAGCTGTACTGTTTCAATTTTGTTGACGTTTAGCGTAAATGTCAAGACTTTATTCGGCCTTTACTGTACTTCGAAAGAAGCATTGATGAAAGATTTTGCAAAGGAAATTTACTTATTTTTACACACTTTTCTAAGCGACACTGAATTTGTTGGAGGAGGCCTCTTTGTGCGTTGCATGATGATAGAATTTTTTCACACTTACATTTTGTCATTGTTGCTTTATATTCAGCAAAACTTTTTGAATCCGATATCTGATTTGGCGATGTCCACTTCTCATCAGGAGGCGCAGGCGTGTTCCGGGGTTTGAGCTCGGCGGACCGTACATGATACAACCTACCGAGATACATAAATGAGAGGATAAGATGCAACAGACAACAGCATAGTGTGTTATGGTGTTAGAAACGTGCAATGGTACCCACCATGTCCTTCTCCTTCAAGATGCATTGGTTTGCATGCGGCTTCGTGAACATGTTCTGTCGTCTGCCAGAAATATAGATGGTGAGTGGCATCTTCATTGTGGCTAGTTTTCTCCTACTGTGAAATAAAAAATTATGATTGTGAGCAGAGTAAAATATGAACTATTACATTAATAACCATAATCCCAATCAATACTGATTCCATCTATTAATTATGAAAATGATTACGCATCAATAATAGAATTAGCTAATTAATCATCTTTACATTGGGTGGTCATCAGGAAGGTATGGTGTGAGGGAGAGAAGGAATGTATTTGTGTATGAGGCCTCAGGGAGACCTTAGTCATAGAAACATAAATTAATAAGTTGTACTCACGGACCTTTGACTCTTCAGTCATGATATTTAATCGAGCGAACGAAACAAATTTTCGAATTCAACTCCTTCCCAGAGTTGAAGTTTCATCGCTGCGGGAATAATCGACTAATAAACAAATAACGGAATCCATAGCAATGAAAAATCAACCCATTTTCAATATCTCTCTTCAAACACTCTCATTAATCCTTTTCCACTGTCTACGAATTTCGGTTACGAGTTACGTATAAACGATAACAAAAATTTGCGATACAATGTCGGATCAGCAGACGCCGACGCTGCAGTTCCTGATGGTTCCAATCGATGTAAGTACTTATTCTTAGACAATTTGGCTCTTCTTATTATTCTGGTTCGACCCGTTAAGGACTTGTACGATCCACGACCTCAATCTTCTTTTATTTCTAATCGACTTACTCTCGTTCACGAGACTGACGGATAGATGTTTTATTCTCTGTCCGTTAGATTCCCTATGTTCCGTCGATGACGACCATGGTACACATTCGGACACGTTTTGGACTTATAATCATTCGATTTATCCTCATAATTAAATAAATATATTTTATATCTCTCGTACGTCTCGATATTTTCCTCAGATTCAGTTTTCAGCACGTCTCTTCCGTACACTTTTTATCAGGTCTTCCCAGTATAGCTTTATGCTAGGCTTACAGTATGCTACAATAAAAGGCTTCAAAACCTAGCTTTAAACTAGGTCTAGGCTTTGTATGCCTCCCCCCTCGAAAACTATTTGTTCTATACCGTTTATACTATCTGTATACCGAAAATGCAGTATACTAATGTTATACTAGGTTTATAGTATCCCTACGCCTCCCTATACAGTAGCTCAAAACTAGGTCTAAGCTTTCCCTCATGTTTCATGTCTTTATACTGAGGCCCGACCTCGTATGCAGTATACTAGAGTAAGAAGAGGGCAAACTAACGCAACAAACGCTAGTAGCTTTCATACAAGGCTTCTTATCCAGGACTAAACCTACTACACCAGCCTTTTTCAGGCCTAGTGTAATGAAGGCTTAGCTTAGTATACGTATCCTGGCATACCTTGTGCTGAGCTTTGTTTGTATAAGCTTGTATAGGTCTAGTATACGAACTAAAACTCCCAAGAGCAACCAACTTGAAAGATTCTTAAGTAGACTTATACTAGTCCAAGAAGGTGACTCACTCGTGGGTGCAGAACAAGAGGATGATACTTCAAGATCAAGCAAAACAAGTACGACAAAAACAAATTAGTATACCACCTTGTACAAGAAATGAAATAGGATCGTCATTTATTTCGTTACGCCAGAATATTTTTCTTATTAACAGGGAATCTGTTCCTCGTCCGCTGATGATGGCCACTGCGCCGAAAGTACTTCTCTTGTATGACGAAAAATCTTACGTTGGGTATTCGTATTCTTTTCTTCTTTCATGGGATCAGAAGCTACGGATATAGAACACTTTTTCAAGTCTTCCTGTAAAAAAATCAAACGAATAATGACAATTCTGTAAAGAGAAAATATCTCAGCATGGGTATTTCAGTGCAACGGAACCGCATAATCATGAAATAAAGATGATCAGAAAAGATCTTCATTTTGAGCTTCCAAACAGTCATTTTTAAATAAGCAGATTTTTCTTCGTGGTGACAGAAAATTTTTATATTAATAATCAAGGCTTTAATCACCACTTTCAAATTTTTTTTATTATTAAAAAGCGACGTTTCGATACCACCGGGTATCATCTACGGGCCATAGCTAGATAATAGTCCAGTCAAATAAACTTTTTTTTGGAAAAAAATTTACAGAAAGCTGATTTTTGGTATATAAGATGACTTCATGATACTAATAAACATATCAAAATTCGTCACCCCTAGCCCACTGTGCAGTAATCTACTATTACGTATTTCCCTTCTTACTACTCTCGATGATAGTACGTAACCCTCTACTGATCTGCGTCCATTTACTTCTACGTGGACCTTCTTGACATTTAAGCGGCAGCTCGAACTCTCCTCTGAACTTTCCATGATTATTATTTTTCTGAAGAGCTCGTCACAAGTATCTCCCGGTGACTTGCGGTGAAAATTAAATAAACAGAAACCACGAGAGTAGGAGTAATTAACTGATAAGCGATGCGGATAGACTCGGAGTTTCGTCTGTGGCTTCGCATCACGTTTCGCAATTTCACTGTGTAGTGGCGCTGCCAAGCATGATACAGTGCAGAGTAAAACTTCAGAGCCGCTTAACGAAGTTTACGTAACATTTGAGCGAAAAATGAAGGAGACCGTTTTTATCGGAAATTTATTAAGGAATCTTTTTTATTTCAACATTTTTTTGGTATCTTCGATACAGGAAAAGTTATAACTGAAAATTCGAAAAGAGGGCACTATTCCACTTAATTGTGGAGTTTCCTCAGGGGCTAAGGGTGACGAATTTTGATATGCTTATTAGTAGCATGAAGACATATTATATACCAAAAATCAGCTTTCTGTAAATTTTTTTCTATTTCTCATCTATAACACACACTTTATTTGACTAGACTATACGCCCCTTCGCGTAGTCACGTATTTTTATTTTTACCCATTTCACCTTTTTTGGAATTCAAAGATATATATATTTTTTTCATTCAATCTTATGCACTTTTTGATATTTGTGTCATCTAAATTTTCAAATATTTTTTCATATTGCCTACCCCTCATTCATAACAAAACAAAAGAAGTAAGAAATTGTCAATAAATTATTGTTGAAGCAAATTTTTATAGAAAACATGTGAACAGTAATAATTTTTGATAACTTCAGTAAATTATCTAGACATTTCTACTCTGGATATTGAAGTATCATGTAGTTTATGCTAGCTGTACTGTTTCAATTTTGTTGACGTTTAGCGTAAATGTCAGACTTTATTCGGCCTTTACTGTATTTTCGAAAGAAGCATTGATGAAAGACTTTGCAAAGGAAACCTACTTATTTTTTCCCACTTTCCTAAGCGACACCGAATTTGTTGAAGGAGGCCTCTTTTTGTCTTGTATGATGATAGAATTTTTTCACACTTACATTTTGTCATTGTTGCTTTATATTCAGCAAAACTTTTTGAATCCGATATCTGGTTTGGCGATGTCCACTTCTCATCAGGAGGCGCAGGCGTGTTCCGGGGTTTGAGCTCGGCGGACCGTACATGATACAACCTACGGAGATACATAAATGAGAGAATAAGATGCAACAGACAACAGCATAGTGTGTTATGGTGTTAGAAACGTGCAATGGTACCCACCATGTCCTTCTCCTTCAAGATGCATTGGTTTGCATGCGGCTTCGTGAACATGTTCTGTCGTCTGCCAGAAATATAGATGGTGAGTGGCATCTTCATTGTGGCTAGTTTTCTCCTACTGTGAAATAAAAAATTATGATTGTGAGCAGAGTAAAGTATGAACTATTACATTAATAACCATAATCCCAATCAATACTGATTCCATCTATTAATTATGAAAATGATTACGCATCAATAATAGAATTACCGAGCTAATTAATCATCTTTACATTGGGTGGTCATCAGGGAGGTATGGTGTGAGGGAGAGAAGGAATTTATTTGAGTATGAGGCCTCAGGAGGATCTTTGTCTTAGAAACATAAATTAATAAGTTGTACTCACGGACCTTTGACTCTTCAGCCATGATATTTAATCGAGCGAACAAAACAAATTCAAGCGAACGAAACAAATTTTTAGGTAAAACCTAGGAAACGACGCAAATAAAACAAGCGAAGCAAACGAAACAATGCACGATGGGTATCGCAGCGAACTCGCAAAGTACAGTTCAACTCATGAGCAACGAAATTTTATGAGTGGAAGCGATTTCTAACTTTCCTTTCTCAGGTGCATCGCTTAATTGGAGGGGATGGTATTCTATCATAGAATTTCAACCACTAGCGTAAAAGGTTAGCTTATTGTATCTGGAGGAAAGGGTCTCCTATAATACTATCTCAACTATTACCTTAAAAGGTGAAGGGTTTTGGGAAAGGTACGCCACCTGGGGTGTGTTTTTTATGTACGTACAGAGGGGTACCTGTCAATTTGCCGCGGACGATTCGCGGCGGACAATTCGCCGCGCACGACTCGCCGCTGGTACAACTGGTCCCAACAAGGATCAGCCGCGGAATTCATTTCGCCGCACGCCCCTATTTTTAGTCGCATAATTTTTTTTTTTAGTTCGCCTGAATTCGCCCTGTAGGCAAATGTAACCGATGCAGACATCCTTTTCTCTTGCGACTTCGAATTGGCTGTCATAAAAGAATTTCAAAGAGTGTTTCCTTCGGCAGTTATCGGTGGGTGTTTCTTTCACTTTGCGCAAAATATACAAAAAAAGGTCCGCGCTCTTCACCTTCAGAGCCTCTATGAGAATGACATCTCTCCACGTACAGATGATTAGGCTTTAGCATACGTACCCGTAGAAGATGTATCGTCGGCGTTCGATGATCTGCAAGAGTACGTTGACCAAAGACTCGAAGATCTGCTTTTGTACGTCGAGGATAATTACGTTGGTCGGCGTCTTCGGAACTCTCGAAAGAGGTCTCGGTTCCAACTCAATTGGTGGAATGTGTATGAGCGTCTAATGGACGGGGACCCTCGTACGAACAATACCGCTGAGGCCGGACACCATAAATTGCAAGATGAGTTTATGTGCAGCCATCCATCTTTCTGGAGTTTTGTAACCGCACTGAAAAAGTGTCAGAAATTGCGGCCAGAAAAGTTATTTTGAAAAATGTAAAAATTTACCTCGAAAAATGTGGTGACTAGATGATCGCCAGGTACAAGATGAATAAAACTGTAAGAACAGAACTGGAATAAAATTACCGAAAATAAATCGCTGAAAGTCTACGCTAATTGGATGCATAAAACTCGTTCATAATTTGCAGGAACTATCTTCATACAGTCGTGGGCGCACACTATGAAAGGCAGGGGGAAATCTCTGAAGTATCAAGTGACGATTATGTACATTCGGACGGTTTTTACACCAATATAAAGAAAGAACATCAAATCCGACGATCACCACACACACCTCTTTACACATAGAGTTTCGGAACAGACAGTGGCGGCTTCACGGAGAGGCAACATTGGCTATTGACCAGGGCGGCCAATTTTTGACGATTAAAGGCGGCGGTAAATTTTGGAGAAAAAATTATGAAAACCTCACATGAAAAAAAAAAATTCAAAGGTGGCGGTATTTTGTCGAGTGCCCTCGGTGTTTGAGAACCTAAGAGACAATTTTCCTATTGAAAAAATCGCGTAATCTGCAATTTTTTCCCTGATCTTGGAGTAACATTTAGCGCTAAATCTGAATAAGGCTGTTCAAAAATTCTGCGAAGCACCAAAATGGGTTTATGGGCCCAAAAAGGGTCAAAATTTCCCCAAAATGATATATTTAGTTACTCTCTTTGTCTTGGTTCTAAAATTTTGCACTCTTTTAATGAATTCGCACATTGCAATGTGCCAATAAAAGAGTCTATTGAATTCCTCAATCTTAAAAATAGTGTGCTCATTGACGCCTAGAAGATTTTTCGTACGTTGGTCGCTGAACAACTGATTAACTATTTCTTAATTGCCTAATTTTCATTATGAAACTCGGGCATCAAGATTTCATCAACAGTTCATCTCCAAAATTTTAAATTTAGGCTATTACCCCTGAAAAAGTTGGTGAAACACTACATTTCGTGTGTACAGTGTCCGTATTCTCATTACCTTTTCCTTTTGGTGTCTTTGCACCTTGTTCTTCAGCATTTCAAATCATAACTTTTACATCTTTAAACTCTTACCTTGTGAAAAGGCCACATATGGTTTGCATCCGGCTTAATGTACAGCACGGGTCAGGATGAAGTTTTCTTCTGAGAGATTCAACGTGGTGCTCGCTTGTTAAACTTTTTAGCGAATATGGGCACTCGAGTCCGCAACTCTAGTCTCTCCACGCTGTTGACTTCCAGATTGGGGTTCTCTAAGGATGCGTCTCCACGCTAGATAGACAGAAACAAAAAAAAATTGAAGATTAAATATGAATAGAGAGTCGAATATGTCCGGCACTGCCGTCCAAAATATGAAAAATTCAAAAAAATAAACAAATAAATGACTATTTATTTATCTATTAATTAAAAACCCGACGTTTCGACAGTAACGACTGTCAAAAAAAAAAAAAAAAAAAAAATTAAATATGAAAATCATAATATAAAATTTTCTGGCGTAGCCAAATAAATGAAGATCATGTTACATGTCTTTATATTTCATTAGTCAACTTGTATACTGTATATTAGGAATGAGGCCTAGTATACTAAGCTAGTATTCGCTCGTTCGCCCCCTTCTGCGTCTAGTATAAGTCTATTCAGAATAAGCTAGTAGACTGTATATTAGGTCTGGGTTTCATAGCCCTTCTCGATGGGTCCGCTCGTTCGCCGCCTCCTTTGTCCAATATAAGTCTAGTTTAAGCAGCTAGTATATTAGGCTAGTATAATGTACATTGGGGCTAGTATAATGAAGCCTAGTATATTAAGCTTGTACTAAGCTAGTATTGCACGCACGCAAGCACACGCACGCAAATTTCAAAATTAGGGTAGGGCTCAGAGAAAATAAGTCTAGTTTAGAGCTAGTATAAAGCTAGTCTAGTATGAAGCACGCTGGGTGTACTCGCAAATTTCTGAATCACCCACGAGTTAGAGATTTGCACGGACGCACGGTCTCTCTAGACGGAGGGGGGGGGGTGTACTCGCGAGTTTCAAAATTGGGGTCCGGCGAGAGAAAAGACATGTAACATGTCAAAAAAATATGAACAGAAGAAAGATAGTCAGACTCACAGATTGACGTCGGCGGCGCCCTCACACCTCTTACAAAGTTCCGCGGACGGACGTTTCGTCACCGTGGTGGTCTCGTGAGTGTCGTCAAAAACTTTCAAGACTTTTTAGCGAATATGGGCATGTACAGAAGCAAGAGAGTCAAACTCAGCGATTGAGTCTGGATATACGGCGACCATCCGAATCTTTGAGATGTACAATAGCCTCCACACCTTCTTGTATGACCTAAAACAGGGCAAGAAAGAAGTTCTGATGAGAATTGAAGTTACAATCAGTGTACATACTTAGCCTGTTTACAACTAGGGTTCGTGTTAAATAATAAATCCTGCGTTCAATGTAAATTAATTCGATTGAATGTTGTTATTGATTAAATAAACCTAATTCATTCATTGAAGTCAAATCTTACTAACCTTTTGACTGATTAAATATTCTACCAAATAAAATGATTATTTTTACTACACAAAAGGTAATAAAAAAGACTAATACTTTAGCATCTATTACTGGAAAGAAGTAGATAATCTGAACCGTTATCACACACGTTGTGAAGTACAGAGGACTGTATACGTTTTCAAGGAGAGTAGAAACGTGATTAGGACGTAACAAAGTATAAATTCAATCTCAGTCAACACAAATAAAACACTAATAAAATAAAAGAAAGGAATTGAAAATAGAGATAAAATTTTGAGGTCAACGGAAGTAAACAATAAAATTAACGAAAATAAAAAGGTAAAAAATAATAAAATAATAAAAAATAAATAAAAAGGAAATTTAGAATTTAGGTAACGCGAGAGAGTGACTAAAATTTTAAAAAGAGAAAGAAAGGTTGAATTTGCGGTACAGAGCGAGAAATCGGCGTCGAACATCATGACGACGATGGCGGCGCCCTCGCACCCCCAACAAAGTTCCGCGGTATGGAAGTAGATCACCGTGGTGCTCGCGTCAGTATCGCCGAAAATTTGTGATACTTTTTAGCAACTATGGACACACGAGTCGGCGACGGCGAATATTCAAATCGCTTCCTGTACAAGCTGTAAATTTATTTACAATCGTCTATCATGGCTAGTTTTAAAGTGGAACAAATGATATCGCAGAATGATTGACTTACGAACAGCATGGTCGGGTGTAATTTTCATGTCCGGCGAATTCCGTGCATTGTAACCAGCACTTGAACTGGTCCAGATCTATAAAGATGTTTTCAGAGTTCCGATAGTAATGGTCCGAGAGGAACCATGTCATGGTCCATCTCTCGGGCCAACACCACGGGCATCTGACTTCTAGCGAAAACGTCCGCTCTTCAGGGGGTACACTATCGGAATTTCCAGTTCCATGACCTCCACGCTAGAGAAACAAAACGATAAATCGTTTAAAGATTATAATATGAAAACCACAATATAAAAAATCATTTACAGAGTCATACTCACAGATTGGGTTTCACGACGTCCTCGTCCTCTACCTCCACTCTCTCCATGCTAGATGGAAACAAAACAAGATTAAAGATTATAATATGAAAATCATAATACAAAAAATCATGTACAGAAGAAAGAGAGTCAGACTCACAGATTGAGTATGGGATCTACCACGACCATCCGAACCTTCGGGGTGTGCAATACCCGCCATATCTTCGTGTACGACCTACAGGGCGAGAAAGAATTACTCATGAAAATTGAAATTACAGTCGGTGTACAAACCAGCCTTTTTACAATTTTCGTTCTCTTACTCACAGCTTGCATTCTTTGTCCATGTGGGCGTAATTTGGCCCGTATTTCCGGTTTGAGCGTTCCGATGACCCGGAGAAGTGTTTGCGCCAGATCATCGGGAGCTTGCGGCCGCACACGCGTAAGCACGCTTGTGTGCGTGTGCCACCCTGAGCAGTCAATGTTGATAAGAGATTAAAATATTTGATACCTTGAAATTTTAATCAATGAACCGTTGATGACCAAATATATGGTTCAACATCTGGCACCCAATAAAATTCGGTTTTGCAAGAGGTGCGCCCGGATAATCTTCGGGTTTCAGCTCTAATGAAACACATTAAAGGAAAATTATAATACAAAACTTTTGAAATACAGTTTATCAGAAATTTTTAAAAACACGTGAACTCACGCGGTAGGGAATGCCTATGATGATGATGTGGGCGGCACTCTCACGCCTGTTACACAGTTCCGTGATACGTACGTTTTCTCACTGTGGTGCTTGCGTAAGTGTCGTTGAAAATTTCTGACAAATACGGGCATACGAGTCGGCAACAGCAAATATTCAAATCGCTCCGTGTATATGCTATAAAAGTATTGGCAATTGTTTATTAGTGAGCTGGTTTCAACGTGGAATACAAGGATGTCGCAAAAAGGTTGACTTACGGATGTACACAACAAATATACCCGACATGGGTATACTTTCATGCCCGGCCGGCTGCAATACACTGTACCAAGCATTTGTACTGGTCTAGATCTTCAAAGACCATTTCAGTGTCTCCCTGCTAATGGTCCGGGCCAACACCATGGGCATCTGACCGCGTGCGAAAACGTACGCTCTGCAATGGTATACCATCGGGGTAGCCACGTCTACGACCTCGACGCTGGATAAACAAAACAAGGAATCGTTGAAAGATTAAGAATATTCATAATATAAAAAAACAAGTACAGAGTTGTTCTCATAGATTGGGTTTCTCCTCCTGTACCTCTAGTCTCTCCACGCTCATGACTTCCAGATTGGGTTCCGCTTGTTGGTCCACTGCTTAACGATTGGCCTCCACGCTAGATGGAAACAAAATAAAATTAAAGATTGAATATGAAAATCAGAATATAAAAAAATATGAACAGAAGAAAGATAATCAGACTCACATATTGACTCTGCAATCTATCACGACTAAATGAACATTTGGGATGTGCAGTAGCCTCCACATCTTCTTGTATGACCTACAGGGCAAGAAAGAAGTACTTATGAAAAATGAAGTTACAATCGGTGTACACACTTAGCCTGTTTACATCTTTGGTTCGTGATTAATAAAATTTAAATCCTGCGGTCGGGGTACGATAATTCAATTGAATGTTGTTATTGTTTAAATAAACCTTTTAATTTATTCATTGAGATCAAATTTTACTAACCTTTTGACTGATTAAATATTCTACCAAATAAAATGATTATTTTTACTACACAAAAGGTAATAAAAAAGAGTTTTTTTTTTAGCAACTATTACTGGAAAGAAGTAGGACTGTTATCACATAGGTTGTGAAGTAGAAAGGACTATATACGTTTTCAAGGAGAGTAAAAACGTGATTAGGACGTAACAAAGTATAAATTTAATCTCAGTCAACACAAATCAAACACAAATAATATACAAGTAAGAGGAATTGAAAACAAGGGGAATTGAAAATAGAGTTAAAATTATGAGGTCGACGGAAGTCAAAAATAAAATTAATAAAATTAACGAAAATAAAAGGTAAAAAATGATAAAAAATAAATAAAAAATAAATTTAGAATTAAGGTAGCGCCAAAGAGTGTCTAAAATTAGATAACGAGAAAGAAAAGTTGAATTTGTGCCATAACGCGAGAAATTAACACGACCGTTTTCGCTCAACGCCGTCGAACATCATGATGACGTTGGCGGCGCTCTCACACCCCCTACAAAAATCCACGATATGGAAGTAGATCCCCGTGGTGCTCGCGTGTCGCCAAAAAGTTGGGAGACTTTTCAAGAAATACGGGCACACCAGTCGACAACGGCGAGTGTCCAGATCGCTTCCTCAGTATGCTGTAAAAGTATCGGAAATTGTCTATCAGTGGGCTAGTTTCAACGTGGAACGCAAGGACATCGCAAAAAGGTTGACTTACGTATTTTTATAACAGCATGGTCGGGTGAATTCTTGCGCTCGGTCGGTTCCAGCACTGTAACAAGGGTCCCGATCGTGGAACACATTTTCAGTGTCCCCCTGAGCCACGTGGCGATCGTAATGGTCCGAGAGGAGCCATGTCTTGACCCATCTCTCGGGCCAACACCGCGGGCATCTGACTTCGTGCGAAAACTCCGCGTTTCAGAGGGTACACTATCGGAATTTCCAGTTCCATGACCTCCACGCTAGAGAAACAAAACGATAAATCGTTTAAAGATTATAATATGAAAACCACAATATAAAAAATCATGTACAGAGTCATACTCACAGATTGGGTTTCACGACGTCCTCGTCCTCTACCTCCACTCTCTCCACGCTAGATGGAAACAAAACAAGATTAAAGATTATAATATGAAAATCATAATATAAAAAAAAATGTACAGAAGAAAGAGAGTCAGACTCACAGATTGAGTATGGGATCTATTACGACCATCCGATCCGAACCTTCGGGGTGTGCAATATCCGCCACATCTTCGTGTACGACCTACAGAGCAAGGAAGAATTACTCATGAAAATTGAAATTACAGTCAGTGTACAAACCCAGCCTCTTTACAACTTTCGTTCTCTTACTCACAGCTTGCATTCTTTGTCCATGTTGGTGTATTTTCGCCCGTAGTCCCGGTTCGTCCTTGTCTTCCACTCGTCGACGCTACTGGCACTCGGGTAGCACCGTGGATAGCAGAGCCGATTCCGGTCGTGGCGTGCCGTGCGTTATTTCCCGGAGGGGTAGGCACCTCACCAACTAGATTTACGACTAAAGGAATTGAAAAAGGGAAGGGTTTTAATTTGTTAAATGAAATTTAGATTCAATGAAGTTCATAAACTACTGAATTGTGGGCCCTGGATTTCCGCACTTCAAACTGATTAGAAGAAATCATTTTTGAGAAGATTTGAGAAAACAATTTCATATCTAAAAACCCATGATTACTTTTTTGGGTCAAATTTTTGGTATTCGAGTTAATGGTGGTTTTATATGTATTGGTCGACGCCGAATCCGAAAACGAGAAGTCGCTCTGATCCATTTTTCACCAAAATTAATGAACCAGCTATTCGGTACGGATTGCAGAATCATGTCATCTAGTATTTATAAATCTGCTGTCATAGGTCTGTATTCAAACTCACTACACTCCGCGCTTAACATTTCTAGAAAACTGTATTAAGTTTAACTGATTGAAAATTTTACTAAATAAAGTGATTCTGATTCTTTAGCAACTATTACTGGAATGAAGTAGGTAATCTAAACCGCATTGTGTAGTCTTTATCACACAGGTTGTGAAGTACAAAGGACTACATACTTCTTCAAGAAGAGTAAGAACGACTACAATTTTTTCTCAATGAGCAATCAATGTACTCTCAATGGTCTAAACGTATTATACGTTCATCTTTTTCATTTACAATCACAGCATTTATGAAATTTTTCGGAAAACAAACGGTGGCATCCTTCAGTTTTGAATTGTTCCTTAAAACACAGTGTCCACTTGTCTGGAAAATCTGGAAGTCAGGGAATTTTGGGAGACCTGGAAAAGTCGGGGAATTTTTGGAGATACGTCAAAAAAGTTCGAGCGAAGAAGTTTTTCCTTTTTTTATTTTTTGCTTTTTAGTGATGGAGATTATGGTCTGGAAAAACCTGAAGAAGTCAGGGAAAAGTCATGGAAAGGACAGGGAATTTCATTTTACAGAAAAAGTGGACACCTTGTTAAAAATACTTCAAATTACCTCGCCTAGACATCTTGACTGTATCATGTAGTTTATGCTAGCTGTACTGTTTCAATTTTGTTGACGTTTAGCAAAAATGTCAGACTTTATTCGGCCTTTACTGTATTTTCGAAAGAAGCATTGATGGAAGACTTTGCAAAGGAAACCTACTTATTTTTTCCCACTTTCCTAAGCGACACCGAATTTGTTGAAGGAGGCCTCTTTTTGTGTTGTATGATGATAGAATTTTTACGTTGCCAAATATTCAGCAAAATTTTTTGAATGCGATATCTGGTTCGGCGATGTCCACTTCTCATCAGGAGGCGCAGACGTGTTCCGGCGTTTGAGATCGGCGGACCGTACATGATACAACCTACCGAGATACATAAATGAGAGGATAAGATGCAACAGACAACAGCATAGTGTGTTATGGCGATAGAAACGTACAATGGTACCCACCATGTCCTTCTCCTTCAAGATGCTTGACAAAGCATTGTATTGCATCAGGCTTCATGATCATATTTTCTTACCAGAAATCGTCTGCCAGAAATATAGATGATAATTGTGGCTAATTTTCTCCATCATCTACTGTGAAATAAAAAATTATGGTTGTAAGCAGAGTAAAATATGAACTATTACATTAATAACCATAATCCCAATCAATACTGATTCCATCTATTAATTATGCAAACGATTATGCATCAATAATAGAATTACTGAGCTAATTAATCATCTTTACATTAGGTGGTCATCAGGGAGGTATGGTGTGAGGGAGAGAAGGAATTTATTTGAGTATGAGGCCCCAGGGGGACCTTGATCTTAGAAACATAAGTTAATAAGTTGTACTCACGGACCTTTGACTCTTCAGCCATGATGTATTTAATCGAGCGAACGAAACTAATTCAAGCGAACGAAACAAATTTTTGGGTAAAACATAGGAAACGACGCAAACAAAACAATGCAATGCGGATCAGCAAAATAGCAAAGTATAAGTTAGGTAAAAACGTAGGTACGTTGCAAATAAAACGATGTGTTTTAGCGAACTGTCAAAGTATAGGTCAACTCAAGAGCAATGAAATTTTATGAGTGGTAGCGATTTCCAACTTTCCTTTCTCAGGTGCATCGCTTAATTGGATGGGATGGTATTCTATCATAGAATTTCAACCACTAGCGTAAAAGGTTAGCTTATTGTAGTATCTGGATGAAAGGGTCTCCTATTATACTATCTCAACTATTACCTTAAAAGGTGAAGGGTTATGGGAAAGGTATGCCACCTGGGGTGTGTTTTTTTTGTATGTACAGAGCGATGACTACTGAATATTATATTCTAATTAGAGAATTGTAATTGATAAGAAAATTTTCTTATTAAACCAGGCTATAATCATCACATTTCAAATTTTTTATTATTCGAAGCGCCGTTTTGATACCGCCGGGTATCATATACGGGCACATACTGATGTCAGAATACTACGGCGAAAAAACAAAAGAAAAGGGATTCGGTCGATAGCACGCAGATTAAAGCCTGGTTTAATAAAAAATTTTCTTGTTGATTTTCGTAGCAACGCAGAAAAAACTGCTTATTCAATTGTAATTGATATTTGACATCAAAAATAGTCAATATTTTTGACATCTGTGTTAAAAAATGCAAAGAACACGAAAAGTGTAAGAAGAGAACTTGAATAAAATTACCGAGAATAAATCGCTGAAAGTCTACGCTAATTAGATGCATGAAACTCGTTCAAAATTTTCAGGAACTATCTTCATACAGTCGTAAGCGCATACTATGAACGGCAGGGGGGAAATCTATGAAGTATCAAGTGACGATTATGTACATTCGATTATGTACATTCGGCCGGTTTACACTAATACAATGAAAGAAAATCAATTCCGACGATCACCTTTTTGCACATAGAGAACTAGTTTCGGAACAGACATTAGCGGCGTCACGGAGGGGCAACATTGGCTACTGCCCAGTGCGGCAAATTTTTGACGGTTGAAGGCGGCGGTAAATTTTGGAGAAAAAATTATGAAAAGCTCACATGAAAAAAAAAAAAAATTCAAAGGTGGCGGTATTTTGTCGAGTGCCCTCGGTGTTTGAGAACCTAAATCCGCCACTGGGAATCGAAGGCAAATCAAGATAGAAAAGAAAAAAAATTTACGGACAGAAATACATTTTTCACTTTACAAATCTCCAATTCTCGAATCATTGACCATGAATATAAATTTTTTTTTTTTTCTTCAGAAGGACTTACGGAAAAAATTATTACATAAGATCTCGAAACGTTTGCCGGGGCGCTTACTAAACCGCAAAAACAGGGGGGAAAATAAGAAAATAGGAAAGACACGGGGAGAGAGGAAAGTTGGAAAGGAGTGAGTTAAGGAAAATACGTACATGAAAGCAACAAGCATACCGAAAAAACTAGGGAAGTAACTTCCCGCAAAACATATGTTAGGACGACTATGGTTCGTAAAAAGACAAGAACAAATAAAAAAACCTATACCTTCTTGAAAATTGGTTGGGCGGAGGATACCCAATGGTCCTCCTTGATGAGAGGGGAAATTACTCATACACGTGAAGTCACGTTATGACCAAAGGTCATTTGAAAATTTTACTTCGGAAATTTCCCTTCCGAAGGAGACAGAAAGTAGCTGACACACTATGGGATTTTTGATACAGAACAAGGTCTCGGTCAAAAATAGTATGACCATCGAAACCAGAATACAGCAGAAAAGAAAGATAATGAAATCATTATTCGTCCAATCGTCTAACCCTTCGTCACATGATCAAAGGAATGTCTCTCATGGACACGTCGCGGTCCGGACGGTTTCAACTAGGCTCCGCAGACGGAGCGTACCGGGGACACAAGAAAATGATGAGACAAGGTACATAAATTGATAGAATTGATCCGATCCTCCAAATTACGGCCATTCATATTGACGGATACTCACGAGAGTAAGAGCGAAAAGAAAATTACTCACAAGAGAAAAGAGTCGAGTTGCGAAAACCGCAGAAATAAATACAAAACCTCGAAGCGCTTTCAGGTAAAAACACTCACGCAGTCGCGTGAGTAGTACACGACTTTTCTTCCCACAATGCAAAAAACATTGAGAGAGTCACTCCCTCTCTTTAAATTAAATACCAATGACCTGTCAATCATGTCAAACATTTGTAGAATAAACAATAAAACTCAGTTTATAAATTCTATCACTACGATGTTACATCAACAGATAACAGAGTAAAAATACCTATAATCCAATAAGGAAACCTGAATTTTGTTATAATTTAGGCTAAGAGTCATCTAAAACCTACAAAACGTCTCCAGAAAAACCACTCCCCCTCCCCCTGTCCAAACTGCTACGAGGCTATAACAGTTGTTTCTAATAAAAAAGAGCTCTATTATAATGCTCGTAAAATAATAATAAAAAAATAAAAAAAAAAAAAACTATCGAGTATGACTAATAATAATGAAAAATAGCTAGAAAAATGAACAACTCGCCATTGCCACTATCCGTTCAAAAATAAATTTAACAAAACAAATCAAATTTGACAAAACAAAATTCAACGCTCTAGGGGCTGTGGGAAGCGAGATACAAGTGTACTAAATTTGAATGAAAAGGTTTCATCAGAAATAAAATCCAATGAACCCTTGGTAAAGAACGAACGAAGAATGAACCTGTCGAATGATGAAAGGTTCTTCACAATACACGTACTGATAACGAAAGTGGTAAACGTATAGGAAAATCCGCTTCTCCTAACGTAAGCAGCTACTCGCAGCTATTCGTAAGAAGCTACTCGTAATAGTGAAAAATTTTCAACAAAAGTAAAAATTTCTCGAGAACTACTCATCCGATCCTCAAAAAAAATGCAGGTGCACATCTTCAAATATAATACTACAATATGGCCGAGTTACAAAAAAATCCATCGGGTAGTTTCGGAGGAGTTCCGCGGACAAAAAGGTACTCGAAATACTGCAAAATTTCTCAACAAATTGAAAATTTCTCGAGAACTACTCATCCGATTTTCAAAAAAATTGCAGGTGCACATCTTCAGATATACTACTACAATATGGCCAAGTTACAAAAAAATCCATCGGGTAGTTTCAGAGGAGTTCCGCGGACAAAAAAATCTTATATATATATATATAAGGAAACCTGAAATTTTTTTTTATGCTAGTTGTGATCTAGGACCCCTAAAACGTCGAGAAAGTTCATTACCCACTCTCCCTGTTGACCTTGCTACGGGTGTAATACCTCACTTTTCTAGTTAGAAAAGTCGGTAAAAACCATCTTCAGCGAGAACAAGAAAGCAACTGACCCAACGATAAAACGATACAACACCAACTCGAGACAACATAGAAAGAACTAGTCATCGACTTGTGACTCATAGACGTGCTCGATCAAACCTTCGTCCGGTATACAGGGTGGGGCAGAAAGATGTTACCAGTTAAATGGAAGTTTGTGCTAAATCTGTCGTAGCGCAAAAACGCAAAACGTTAAGACGTATACTTTACATGTACAAATTTTCTATCTCACTTATATCTTTAATTTGAGCCACATTCAAAGTTTCTACGATTTTTCTCAACCGAGTTATGGACAAAAATGTGCCGTAATTTCACAGCAGGGATTCCCAAAGTTGTGAATTATCGAAAGACAATTTCCCTATTGAAAAAATCGCGTAATCTGCGAAGTGTTCCCCGATCCTGGAGTAAAATTTAGCGCTAAATCTGAATAAGATCGTTAAAAAATTCTACGAAGCACCAAAATGGGTTTATGGGCCCAAAAAGGGTCAAAATTTCCCCAAAATGATAAAATCGCCTAATCTTCGATGTTTTTCTCGATTCTGAGATAAAATGTAGCGCTGAATCCGAATGAAATTGATGAAAAATTCTGCGAAGCACCAAAATGGGTTTATGGGCACAAAAAGAGTCAACTTTTCCCCAAGATGATAATATCGCCCAATTTTTGAAGTTTTTTTCGTTTCTGAGACAAAATTTAGCGCTGAATCTGAATAAAATTGTTAAGAAATCTTGCAAAACACCAAAATGGGTTGATGGGACCAAAAAGGGTCAACATTTCTCCAAAACGAAAAAAATTGCCTAATCTTCAAAGTTTTTCTTAATTCTAGGGTAAAATTGTGTGCTTAGTTGTAAAAAAAAACTGTTGAATAATTTTTCGAAGCACCAAAATGTGTGTAAGTGCCCAAAAAACGATTACAATTTTACCAACTTGGAAAATCGCATAGTCTTTTCAATTTCATTTGGTTCTCATAGAAATCGAGCTTCGCGAGAACAAAAGATTGGTCGCGGGTGGGAAAAAGTGCAAAACCTCTCGTTGTTTCAGGCAAAGGAAAGTATGATACCGCAAATTTGGTCTTCTGTTGCGTGTCCGCGATGAAAGTCCCACTTATGTTTGAAGCAGTGCAAAAACTCCTAGATTCAGCCGCAATGGGAGGTATGATACCGCGAATTTGGTCTTGCTCGTGATGAGATATCAGCTATAGTTCAGTATTTTATTGAGGCAGACGAATGCCCGGAATTGCTCGGGGCTTCCCCGCTGAAGGGAATGATGTCCTTAAGATTGTCTTCTGTTATGAGCTTGCGGTGAGAGATCGGGTAGGACCCCCTGTTCGATAAAGGCCGAAAAATTTCCCGTGGAGACTCGCGAAGTAGGGAAGAGTACTAGGAAGATTGTTGTCTGCCATGAGCTCGCGGTGAGAGACCAGTTGGAGCCCTGTGTTTGATCTAATTGGGTGAGTACGTAAAAATTCTCGTTGTTTCAGGCAATAGTGAAAAACATACCGCGAAGATCGCGTTCTAGTGTGACCTCGCCAGGATTAATCGGCCCTTTCCAACCAAGCCAGATCATTCAACGGAGTTTTAACAGGGAACCTGTTTTATGGAGGGCATTTTGAGAAATTTGCCGTGCGCCGTTCACCGTCCGGCAAAAAACTTGGAAAAATGTCGACTCTCGAGCTATATATGATAGGAGGGGGACTTAGAAAAACGACGGCTTCCTTATATGGAAGTTCAGCGAGGAACGCAGGGAACCTCTTTCATGAGTCAAATGGGTATTGGCATTGAAAATTCAAGGAAGCCTGGACCTAGATAAAGCTAGTATAAAGAACGCCTAGACCTACTATAAGCCTAGTATAATATAGTTTGAGAGTCTAAAGGTGTCTACCTCGAGCTATATATGGTAGCTCGAGAGTCGAAATTTTTCCAAGTTTTTTGCTGGACGACGGACGGCGGACGGCGTTACGGCAAATTTCTCAAAAAGACCCCCATAAAACAGGTTCCCTGTTAAAATTTGGGAAAAGGAAATACCGAAACGAAATTGGAGACGTCTGAGCGAAATCAATGCATCGTCATAAAAATACTGGTGGAACTTTGCCTCCATTAATATATTTTGCCCTACGAGGGCTTATCGTACGGAAGGGGAGGGGGAGGGAGAAGAGAGTTCGCACAGTAACTTAATACCGATTAAATAATAGATTATAGTTAATTAGCCGATTGATTTTTAGGTTACTGACCTGAATGTTCAAATTTATATAACGGCACAACAGACGCAAATTACTTTGAACAATTAACGTGTAAATTGCGATCAATGAATATAATACAAAATACAAATCACACGTTCGTTGTGGATTACAAAACAAACAGTATAACACGGCCCAAAGGCTAAATATACGATATATCTTTATTGGTGTGACGGCGCGCACAAGCGATATAGACGGAATCCACTTGAGAACACTCTGTTTTGAGGGTCGAAAGTAATCTGATGGTGGGGTCGTTCAGACAAAGGAACTTTCTCTTACCGTTGAGTCCTTTATCCAGAAACGGCCTATTGTGACGAAGGGTCAGGCGGAAGGGTCCAAATAGGATGCCCTACCATGCCCCACCGCTGTGAATTCCTAGTTCTATAATTGAGGAGGCTTCTGGCAGAAGGGCGTCCGTCCCATAAGAAATACATTGTGCGTACGCCGTTTTGCCAGATACGTGCTCAATTGCATAATTAATTATCATAACCGTATGATTAATTAGTAATTCTATATTTCATAACTTGTCATATTTCATATCTTCATGAAATATAGATTATCGATAATTAATATATTTACATGATTTGACTAGTCGAAGTTGATTTTTCGACAGCGTTAGTGGGATCCCTATTGGATCCCCTTTGGGTTCTCTCATATCGGAGGTGTGCATGTCCAAATTTGAGCTTGACTTATTCTCTTCGGGCCAGGTGGTTTTGGCAATGTTTTCTATTGGCACAGGTACGTTGACATCTTGTGTGCGTAGTCTGGTCCAGCAGAACTCCTTTCTGAGTTTCTTCCTTTTTTAAATAGCTTATACCCTCCCATCAAATTTACATTGGAAGTTGGTGGCTCTTCTATAAATTTTTTGGACTTAACTATTTCCGTCATTGACGGTGTCCATGAATTCGGGATTTACCGAAAAGATACATTATCCGATATCGCTATCCATGGGTCGTCTTTCGTGCCTGTTGCCCACAAAATGGCTACATTCAATGGCCTAATATATCGCTTGACCCACCTCACATTCTTCTAAGCAGGATTCATGAAGTCGAACTTACCACAATACCTGGACAATTGAATTTTAAAAACCCATAACGGTGCTGTGTAGCGGTTTCTTGAACACCGTATACATCCTTAATGAAGAACATCCAAAATTTGAAAGGAAACCTAAGTTTCGATGAGAATGAGTAATAGGTGGCGTTCTAGATCTCGATATGAGCTGCGTGATTTATAAATAACTAATTAACGTACCCGAAACCATTAAGCGTATCTGCGCAACGAGCATTTACGGGAACTCCATCAATGACATATGACGCGTTATAGAAAGTGTAGGTATAATTGAATACTGGACCTCCTGTCGCAGTGGCTATTTTTTGACTCGCATTATAGGGAGAAAACGAGACTACAAAAGAACATACATACAATACAGACGAATAGAAATTAATGAACATTATTTAGTTGATTATCGATCCACCTTCAACGCCATTATTCGTGACTAAGAGTAAAGCTTCGCCGTTGATTTTAATCTTCACATCTTGAAGATACACAGGATAAGCCGTAGACGTATCGAAAGCAACGGGAATTGGAGTCGCGCCGTAGTTTCCTGTTCTCGCTGTGACTGGATAGCCATATTCTGGAAGAAGGTACAGAGGGTCATCGTTGTAGTATGGGATTTTTTTGAGAAATATAAAGTTAGTGCAGGAGTTTACTGGGTTCGGACGAAGGACAAACTCCTGAAGAATAGCACGAGCTCTTGATAATTGCAGGAACAAAACACAAGAAATATGCAATCGAAGAGGAAACTTGACATCTCCACATTTTGAATAAATCGACTAAGGTATGAAGTTAGAATAGAAAAATACCGCTCGAACAGAAGAATGACAGTGCTTTTTACAATTTTTATGAGGCACGTTATCGTTCTGCCGAGGGCATGTAGGAAAATTCTTATCTTAGGTACTCAAATTTTCACTTCTTTACGTCTCGTTAAAATAGTTTTGCTTGCGTTTGAAACAGTCAATTTATCTACGTACTATTGCTCTCTCTGCCCTCGAGCCTCCACCAATCGTCATTCTCTTTTCTTGTTAGGTTTGGAAAAACGTATTTTCCAAACAAATTCATAAACATTTTATCTAATTATCAATTTTTTCCTTTCTTTTTCTCATTGGCCAGTTTTAGGTCCAGGAAAAGAATGTCCACATGCCAGAAGATGAGCAGCAAAATTATGTGCTCTGCGAGTCTCGACCTGTTTGCCCCATACAAGAGAATGGGTACTCCTTGCAGCGGATTTTCTTTTCCTGGACCTAAAAATATTAGCCTCTTATATGCGAAGAGTTCTCTCTCTCTCCTTTACGGTCCTCCAGGTTGAAAAACTGGATCTCCTCGATTATTTGTTATTTCCAGAACATTCCATCGGCTGGAGAATTTTTCGACTTTTTTTTTAGAACTCGGTGGACGTGTATATATTATAATTGACCTAATTGATAAATGAAATACCAAAACTCACGGTCCTCCAGGGTGAAAAAGTGGAATTCCCCACTTCTCCACTGTTTTCAGACTGTTCCAGCGACTGGTGAATTTTTCAACTATTTTTCTCAATCCAACTGACTCCACTTAATCCGTGTATGTGTTTACATAAGAATTGACCAAATCGATAAACGAAATACTGGAAATATAATTATATTCCCATTTCATCCCACGGAGGAGTGCGTTTTTTCCAGCTCGCACATCGACTATTGATTTCACGCGGTCTATTGCGGTAGCAGTCATAGTTCACCCCGCTATTCATCGAAAAATCACAGAAATTCATTAAATATTAATTTCTTGAGGAATATTCCACCTCACCGAGGACTATGGTACTAATGTATGTTGTAGTAGAGAGTATGGCGCTTCAAACGAATGATTTTCCCCAGGTGCCTCCCCTCCAATTTGTTTAAATATTCGAGTTTGAAGTTTTGTTATTGCTAGAAACTAGGGAAAATATTGATGATTTTTTTATTTTTGAAATACCATGGATGAACGTTCACATATACTAGAATGTCCTCAAGTTACATTGCTGTGCTTTCGGTGTCGCCTGAGTTACGGTCATTTGGATTTTAGGCCTAAAAATGACTCTGCAGCCCATATGGGTGAGCGGGTGGGTCCAATTTTTTGTGTTTCGAGTTATATCATTGGGGAAAACATTTTGACGGCCATTTGAAACATTTTTAGACCAAGGCCATTTCCCCCCCCCCTTACCCGGCTGGAGCCTTTATCGTCTGCGTCCAGGTTGTGTGCTATATATCAATATGAATAAAAAAATCTCTTCTTCTACCTAGATGATTTCAAAGGAACGGAGTTCTAGTCTCGCACAACAATTCTCTGCAGACGCTAACAGCTCCTCTCCAGAGACACGTGCTGTAGCATTTCTTATGCTTGTTCTATCTCGGAGATTAAAAAGTCATTGGTCTACCAATCATATCGATTTAATACATCATTTATGCAGTTATAGTAACATCCCCCGCCACAATAAACATGAAAGAGGATTACTCCGACGTGGAGTAAAACATGCGAACCGCAGACAAAATGAAAAGACGACGAGCGCTTTCGGTTAAACAACCATCTTCAAGCCTGAAATGAAAGCAACTGACGAACAAAAGAGAAGAACGAGGTATTAAGATCGTCCAAACGAGAAATCACGGTGTGAGTCATAAACCAGTTCGATCAGGCCATCTTCCGGAATGTACGAATTGAGTACAGTGATACCGTCAGTGTTGAGATGACGAATTATCTCTATATTCTCGAGGGCGATACGCTTACGGTAGGAATTCTCCTTATGGAGGAGCTTTTCGGATCCCTCGCGGAAGCTGTGGCCACTGTTTATTAAGTGATCGACGAAAGGTGACTCCCCCAAGTGTCCCTTCTTCCAAGACTTCAGGTGCTCAGCTACTCGAACTTTCATTTGGCGGCTGGTCTCACCAATATAAAAGCCTCCACAATCCTCACACTCCAACTTATACACACCACTCCTCTCATCGACAGGTATGGGGTCCTTCAGTCTCACAAACAACCTCTTGACTGTGGTAGGGTTGTAAAACGCGGGTCTGATGCCAAACGGGCGAAGGGCCCGACCCAATTGCTGAGAGAACTTCCCCAAGAAAGGGAGACTGATCCAACGCAAACGGCGATCACGGATCGTGTCTCGGGGGAGGGAGGTGGTGGAATCCAGGAGGCCCCTCGTAACTTTCCTCCGAACCATCACGTCAACGTCGACATTGACCCCATTCACTCTGGCCAGGTGTTTTATTGTGATTAACTCTTTCTTGAAGGCAGACTGACTCAAAGGAATACGAGTCAGTCTGTGAACTAGGCTATGAAAAGCAGTCATCTTGTGAGTAACAGGACCGAACGAACCACCGTGGACTAAAACATCGGTCGTAGTATCTTTCCTGTAAATTCCAAACTTATGGATACCGTCTATTATAGAGATCGATAAATCCAAAAAGTTGATGGAAAATACCCCTATTTCCAACGTAAGTTTGATGGAAGGGTACCAGGAATTGAGATACCTCAGAAACTCACCAAGGAGATCTGGGTGACCAGTCCAGGTATACAGAACGTCATCAACGTACCTGTGCCAATAATGAATATGATTAAGTAACACCTGGTTCGAGGAAGAGAGGTCAAGTTCAAACTTAGACATGAAGATTTCGGATATGAGAGAGCCTAGTGGTGATCCAATGGGGATCTCTACTTCGTCAGGGAACTCGAAAAAATTCCCTTCAAATTTACAGTAGTTGGGGGACCAGGAAATATTAAGAAGATCGAAGAATTCGTGAAGCTCATTATGAGGAATGTTGGCTTTGACGAGTAGCTCCCCCATACGCTGGATAGTAGCAGCCTTAGGAATATTCGGGAACAAACCAACAACATCAAACGAGCAGATGGTCGTTCCCGGGGGAAGGCTTACATCATTTTGGACGTCAGTTAAAGAGGCCGAATTCAAGACCGAATGAGGGGATTCAAAATCAATACGATTTTTGAACCAACGGTCAAGGAATTTTGCAAGGAGGTAGGTAGGAGAGGAGACGAAAGAAACGACGGGTCGTATCGGGGTATTGTTCTTATGCACTTTAGGCAGCCCGTACAAGAGGGGGGGGGAGGGTTAGGAACAAGGAGGACTTTTTTCAAAGCAGGAGTTTTGATAACAGCCTCACTCCTGTTGATGACACACCTAACTTCTTTGACGTGCTTGGGAAAGCTGAAATCCTCACTCTCTTTAGCACCACACTGCTGTAGGACTTCATGGACCTTAGAAGAATAGGCCGATCTCTCCATCACTACAACAGCGTTGCCCTTGTCAGCCTTAGTGACGATCAAATCTCCCTCTTTCATCTTCCTCCTTAAACCCTGAATCACTCCTCCCAATTTATTACTCATGCGAGGGAGGGGGTTATTACGGACTAATTCGGCACAGACTTTCTGGGTATTAAAACCAGGACCAATCTTGACCGCAAGATCCGCAACGACATTCGCCAAGGTTTCATCATTCTTGAGGGGAGGCATACTGAACTTCAAACCTTTCTCAAGGAGGGATGTTTCGTCTAACATACTCGTATTCCTTTGAGTCAGTCTGTCTTCAAGAAAGAGTTAATCACAATAAAACACCTGGCCAGAGTGAATGGGGTCAATGTCGATGTTGACGTGATGGTTCGGAGGAAAGTTACGAGGGGCCTCCTGGATTCCACCACCTCCCTCCCCCGAGACACGATCCGTGATCGCCGTTTGCGTTGGATCAGTCTCCCTTTCTTGGGGAAGTTCTCCCAGCAATTAGGTCGGGCCCTTCGCCCGTTTGGCTTCAGACCCGCGTTTTACAACCTTACTACAGTCAAGAGGTTGTTTGTGAGACTGAAGGACCCCATACCTGTCGATGAGAGGAGTGGTGTGTATAAGTTGGAGTGTGAGGATTGTGGAGGCTTTTATATTGGTGAGACTAGCCGCCAAATGAAAGTTCGAGTAGCTGAGCACCTGAAGTCTTGGAAGAAGGGACACTTGGGGGAGTCGGTTTTCGCCGATCACTTAATAAACAGTGGCCACAGCTTCCGCGAGGGATCCGAAAAGCTCCTCCATAAGGAGAATTCCTACCGTAAGCGTATCGCCCTCGAGAATATAGAGATAATTCGTCATCTCAACACTGACGGTATCACTGTACTCAATTCGTACATTCCGGAAGATGGCCTGATCGAACTGGTTTATGACTCACACCGTGATTTCTCGTTTGGACGATCTTAATACCTCGTTCTTCTCTTTTGTTCGTCAGTTGCTTTCATTTCAGGCTTGAAGATGGTTGTTTAACCGAAAGTGCTCGTCGTCTTTTCATTTATTCTGCGGTTTGCATGTTTTACTCCACGTCGGAGTATTCCTCTTTCATGTTTATTATGGATAGCCGTAACTTGAAGGAACGGATTCGTTTAATCCCCCTCCACCTTTATTTCTCAACATAGTAAAAACGTAGTACTCAGGCCAACTAGCTGATGGCCTCACTCGGTCCCATTCTGAGCCGAGTGCAAGTCTAGTATACTGTGTGTTGGGCTAAGTGGCTCACGAGATTTAAAACTGATTGGAGGTTAAATTGTTTCTAACAAACAAATCTGACAATAGTTTCTCGAATTAGAAGTCAATCTCTTGATATGTCTATGGATCACAGCTGGAAATACTTTTATGAAAGTCAAGACAATGATACAAATCTCGAAATACTCTGTTTCAACCATTTGTGAGCGAGCTTGTTTGCAGGAGTACGGGTGCTCTCGACACGCTTCATTCAGCTTAGTGTAAGTCTAGAGCACCGTATGCTGACAATTCACAAATACCTAAAGTTATACTAGAGTTGTAAAATATTTATTAGTAAACGAGCGTATTCAATGGAAATTGATTGACGAGCAAGAACATACTGACAGCAATAAATAAACCCGGAGAGAAATAAATCACAATTAGATTACATGTCATCATTATTCATTCAAGTAACTTCCGGTAAACTGTATCAGCGAGGTGTGAAGTGAGGAGGTAAGTACTTATAAACTGATAAAGTATAGGCCAAGGTCATTGATGACGTCATAAAGCGTGACGGGACGTTACGCAGATTTCTGACAGACCACTAGCAAAACCATAATATATGTCAAACTTGATCATTATGAATTTGTTTGATTTTTAGCCCAACGTGGAAAAAGCTTGAAGGATGCTCGAAGAGTGGAAACTACTATCAGCGAAGAGAGCAATAATGGATTCATTGACTGTTTCAAACGAAAGCGAAACCATTTTAACGAGCCGTAAAAAAGTTCAAATTTGTGTACCTAAGATAAGAATTTCTCGACATGCCCTCGGCAGACTGATAACGTGCCTCGTGAAAGTTATAAATAGCGCTATAATTCTACTGTTCGAGCAGTCTTCTACGAATTCTATCTCACCGCTTACTGTAGTCCATTTATTCAAAATGTGGGATTATCAAATTCTCTTTCGGATTGCATATCTCTTGTTTCTTATTCATGCAATTGTCAAAGGCAGCTCGTGTTACTCTTCAGGAGCTTGTCCTCCGTCTGAACCCAGTAAATTCCTCTACCTACTTTATTTTTCTCACAAAAAATCTTATTCCAGAACGATAGGTAACCCTCCGATGTACCTTCTTCCAGAATATGGCTATCCAGTCACAGCAAGAACAGGGAACTACGGCGCGACACCAGTTCCTGTTGCTTTCGATACGTCTACGGCCTATCCTGTGTGTCTTCAAAATGTGAAAATTGAAATCAACGGAGAAGCTTTACTCCTAGTCAAGAATGATGGCGTTCAAGGTGGACCAATAATCAACTAAATTGTTCATCCATTCAGGTTCGTTCTAACGTGATGTATTGTATGTGTGTCATTTTGTAGTCTCGTTCTATCCCTATAATGCGAGTCAAAAAATAGCCACCGCGACAGGAGGGCCAGTATTCAATTATACCTACACTTTCTATGACGCGTCATACGTCGTTGATGGAGTTGCCGTTAATGCTCGTTGCGCAGATACGCTCAATGGTTTCGGGTACCTCAAAATCAATTAATTATAAACCACGCATCTCATGTTGATTTCTCGAACGATGATTCCTTTTGATCTCATCGAAATTTAGGTTTCCATTCAAATTTTGGACGTTCTTCATTAAGGATGAATACGGTACTGAAGAAATCGCTACACAGCGCCGAGATGGATTTTTGAAATTTAATTGTCCAGGTATTGTGGTAAGTTCGAGTTTATAAATAAAATTGTGCTCTTCCTCTCACACATGTGTAGGTACCAAGAATATACGGTATCTTAAGAAAATAGAGTAGATTTGAAACAAAAATCGATAGTTTCCTCAACGAAGTTAAACGAGGAACGCACGGAACCTGGTCTTTGAGTGAAATTGGTTTTGGTATTGAAAATGCTAGGAAGCCTAGACCTAGTATAAAGGAGGACTAGCTGATGTAGTTTAAGCCTATTATAAAATATGACGTTATCGGTGACCTTGATCTATTTAAAGAACTTAGAAATATGAAAGTAGCCTAGACCTAGCATGCCTAGACCTAGTGTAGTCTTAGTATAAAATTATAATTAGTATACTGCATGGAACGGAAGAAGAAGGATAGGAACGCCTGATGACATTATCGGCGACTTTGAACCATTTTAAGGATTTGAAAATTTTTTGGAATGGACCCTGTGACGTCACGACATGATCACGTCATTGGTCAGTTTTCGCCGGACGGTGTACGGCAAATTTCACAGAAAACCCTCCATAGGATAGTTTCCCTTTTGAAAAAATTTTGAGATATTAAAAGTTCAATTGCTGGAAGTGGTAATGAATGATGCTCGAAAGAACATAATTAATA
Organism: Aspidiotus rigidus; assembly: GCA_035079385.1. Classification (NCBI taxonomy): domain Eukaryota; kingdom Metazoa; phylum Arthropoda; class Insecta; order Hemiptera; family Diaspididae; genus Aspidiotus; species Aspidiotus rigidus. The sequence goes on along the minus strand of JAVHKY010000020.1, from coordinate 14,787,071 downwards.
ACTTCGACTCGGTTTTCCTGGAGCTTTTGAAGCGGGAGCCCGCTACGCGTTTTATTGGGAGGGGAAAGTACCCACAAACAATGTCCACAGAAGTGAGTACATCCGTATCCGATTTTTTTGACGTCATGTCCAAGGACTTCCGAGTCTAGTGACATCATCAACCGTAGTTAGGTTGGTGTACGTTGTATAGTAGGGGCACCCGCAAGAACGGAGGTTAGATTGTAGTAATTTTTCTAGGCTAGATCGTTGACATTCAAGAATTAGTCTCAATAATTTGTGTACAATTCGGGTTGATTTGTACTACCATGTTCCAGAATTTGTTCCCAGCTCTTGTCTGCGGTAAAACACTTTTGAGTTGGAGACTCTTGACCTGAAAGTAGTCTCAAAACATGAGGCCTAGTTTGTGCTCATTTGTGCCATCAATCTTACAATTTACAATCGTCCTTCTCTTTTAGAACAACCTGTCAGATTTTACTTCATTGGAGGTTGGCGGTACAAATGGGCGAAAATGGGCCTCATATTTTGAGACTTTTTTTATATTGAAAGCCGAATGAGAATATCTCAACTTTAATGGGTTCTACGGATGGATACGGCTGGGCTACAAATTCTGGAACTGGTGCTACAAATTGAAATAGGTTAGGCAACCTTTTTTTCAGGTTTTTTTAATCTCTGGGCTTTCAATAGAATGGGCCAATCCTTTAATAAAGGGATTCGTGATACTCGGAAAAGGGGAGGGCACCAATTACGAAATTGTTGTCACAAAATAGACACAAATTAATTAGGGTGTGATTTAATTGTCAGATAAGAAAGAGTGTCAGAACGATAGTTAAATTAATGCAAAGATGGGAAAATAAGATGTGTTTTAATAAAATATAATGAACTTTAAAATAATAAATGCACGATGTGAAAATACGTTAAATATTTTAAAAAATACAGCAACATTTAGAAAACCATTCTCGCGATGTCCAGTGCGCTTCCGAAAATGAGTAAGGCGATAAAAACCCTCGTCTGAACATTTTGGGGGTAACGGCGGGAGTTTGCTGAAAAATGTGAGGTTGGGTCCCAGAAAAAACATATCAAAAATCCCCCCCCCCCACTTCCATGGAAAGTTGTTTTGCGCCACATTTTAGCCCCCCAAATTTGTTTTTTTTGGATATATCTCGAGAAATATGGGCTTTAGAAAAAAAAGTCAAGAGACAAAAAATATTCCCCGTTAAATTTAGTACCAAATAGATTACCTACTTTTTAGCCTAGCTAAACAAGTTAGGCTAAAAATGGCACTTAAAGTTCAACTATTTTTCAAATTTTTTTTTAAATCCATTTTTTGAAGAGCCTTGCAAGAAGGTAAGAAAATACCATGGCAACGAAACAGTAGAACTGGTTTTTGCCACACACGTGGTAATTTCTCACTCGTCAACGTTCGCTTACGGCAGGTGAGAACTGTTGAAACAGATTCATGTGTCCTCGAATACAGACGCTACGTATTCCTTACTCATATAATTTTAAAACCTACCGGTATCGGAAGTTTCATAAGTGAACTGTAGGACATGCGCCTAATTCAAAGTATATTGATATCATACAAAATTTTACGGAAAAATTTCTTCCTCCTTTTTATTTAAATAAGCACGGAAGTCGAAGAGGAAGTTTGCGCTGAAACACTGTAGTTATGGACGCAATATCACAATAAAATCACAGGGAAATTGCAATAATTTACAAAAAATTACAAAATAGGTGAACTTCAAGTGCCATTTTTAGCCTAACTTGTTGAGCTAGGCTAAAAAGTAGGTAGTCTATTTGGTACTAAATTTAACGGGGAATATTTTTTGTCTCTTGATTTTTTTTCTAAAGCCCATATTTCTCGAGATATATCCAAAAAACCAAATTTGGGGGGCTAAAATGTGGCGCAAAACAACTTTCCATGGAAGTGGGGGGGGGCGGGATTTTTGACAAGTTGTTTCTGGGACCTAACCTCACATTTTTCAGCAAACTCCCGCCGTTACCCCCAAAATGTTCAGATAAAGGATTTTATTGTCTTTATCGCCTGTACTATAAATAGCAATAGTAAATTCGAAAAAACAAAATACAAGAAACATTTTATTGAACAATTAGTGCTTGGTCGTTGGTCGCCCTTTTTTTCTCTTTTGACCTTGCCAGATCACCTTGTAGGTAGCATCTGTTAGCACCATACAAGAATTCATATTTTCCAGCAAGCGCTAGGTGGAGACAATTTTCAGCTCCTGCTCCTCTGGGTTCGACTTTTCAGCGCGTACACAGTAATTCAGTACAAAAGGTTCGTCTACTGCTGAAGGAAGGCCTGTTCTTTCACTGCACCATTTTTCAACGTCTTTACCTGAAACTGTTGGTTGGCCATATTTTTCGCATCGTATCTGCTGTAAAAAGCTGACTACTTTTGCTTTTGGAGGCTCTGTTAAATTAGGATAACATCTAATTACACGTGAAACGGTATTCGGATCACGTATCCCTCATCAAATTTTTGCACTTTGCACGCGATTTCTGGACGATGTAATTCGTTTTATTTTCAAAAAAAAAAAATATATATTTTGCAAACATTTTCCTGAAGTTTTTTCACCTACTATTAAAGTGAAGTGTGAAATGTGAATATATGTATTTATTATCTTGCTCGCCCTTCATACTATCGCGAATCATTATTCTTAATATCGTCATAATTATCTAATTCATCGCTTTTGCTCTATCGTTACTATCATCGATTTTAAAGTTCAATTAAAGTTTCCCCAATTATTAATTATTGAGACTATTATCAAGTAAAAAGGGTTACCGATTCCTCTGCTGCACTAATTGCTGCAAATTTCTAACTATCAAAGAACAAGGTATGTTCAGCTGTCTTGGAAATAATAGGAAACTTGTCCGACAGTGAAGACCTGTTTAAGAACCCGATCTCATCGTAAAAAATTAGTTTATTGCAGTATTATTTTTTATGATGATTTTTCTGACGTTGAGAAATACTATTCACTCTGCGCATTGAGCAAGATCTTTAGGTATGCTGGTTCACACTCACAGCACAGCTTCACAGTAGCATCACATCTGAGGACCATTAGCGGCACAACTGTTGGCCGCGCCCGGGCCCACTTTGTATGACTGTGGAGGTTTTGTTCCTTTACTGTGCCAATTCACAAGAGATTCATATCAGAGGACCAATAATGTGTTGGTGCTATGCTACCAGAGGTCGTCTTCGCTGTCTTATAACGGGCATCATCCAAATTTGTAGTTTAGGTACGCCGAACGCGTTGAGTGCGTGTCAAGCTCTGCAAACAGCTGTACACTACGTGAATTGTTGAGTGTTGCAGATTCACCGCTCGGTCAACTGCGTTAGGCGAACCCTAAACTGTGAATTTCGATGATGCCCGTGTCTCGAGCTCTCTTGGACGAACTCTGTTTACTCTGTGGTTGGTACGCAGTGTTCTTCAACTGTGACGCTGATGTACCAATCATGAAGAAATCATACTAATCGCAGACAATGTTTAGTAAGTCATTCATATGAGGCAAAATTTTTCAAACGCATTGGCGAAACATAATCTTTTTTATGAGAGAGTTTTTGCCGCAATGGAGCCGCGCGGCACATTATCGTTTCAATGTGTTCCGCAAATGTTCTTCACTTGAGCCGGCGCTTTGCACGACGGGTCAATTCAATCGTCTAGGAAGCGAAATCAATTGAAAAAAAGAATGTGGAAATTTTCAAAATTTTTCAATTTGCCTGCAATATTAAGTTTATTACGTACAAAACTTTCATTCATCCCACTCAATTTAGCAGTATAGCTTTGTGTTTCTCACTGCTAATGTATTGAACTATGGCAAGCAACCCCTTCTATAGGATATCACCAAGTTTGTATCAGCATGCACTGGAATACAGCCAACTTTACATGTGTTGTTGGTTTTTTTTTTTCCAAAAGTCCTACTTTGATGGACGTGTATGACGCCCCTCTCAGCTACCAGAAGTCCGATGGCAATTTTCCTAAAGTGTTGGAATTTCGGGGAAAAGAAAAGCTTCCCGCCAGATAATCAAAATTCTTTTAATTGTTTCTATTGTCTTACGGGATATTTTCAACTTCAAAAATCAATAATTGCGATTAATATACGGGCTTCACAATTATTGACCTTTGAAGATACACAAAAATCAATATTGCATACATAAGCCCGTTGACCACCGTTAACTGGTGAACGTCATTCAGAAACTCATGGGTTCTTTAACGGAGTTGAACGTAGGGTGGCAGGGAACCTGTTTTATGGGGCATGTGAGATCTGAAAAATATTGTCGTACCAGATCCATGACGTCGTCAAATTGTGACATCCGCGGCCCGGATTTTGAAGCTGTATATAATAGGAGGGGGATTTGGAAAAATTCCGACCTCCAAGCTATATATGATAGAGAGGGGACTTAGAATTCCTTGGACGGACGTTCTGAGTCTTATGGTGATTAAAGTGTTGCATATCTGGCTTATTGAAGGGGCTATCTTTTAGACTATACATATACACTGACCACCGAGCTATATGCAGTATAATAGTAGAAGGACTTGGAAAATTTTCGAATTCCGAGCGTTGTTAGCCGGCGGACGGCGAGCATTCCTTCCTAACCCCCCTCCGTTAAAACAGATTCCCTGATAAAGTATTGTGTTGCTCCCAGTCACCTGTAGGCACCTACTTTCTTATAGCAATGACTTTTGTCGTTGCATACTCTACTCAGAATTTCCACTTCAGACCTCCTCATGAATAGTCGTCTGACTGTTCTCAAACGTGTATCGAATAGACTGAGTTTTGACCTAGTTCTTTAATTTATGTCACTTGGGACTTGGAAAATACGGATTCTTCCGCGAGATTTGAATTACGCATCTCCGAATCAAAAGACCGCTATACTCATACTTTGATAATTTCTCGTGAACTTGTTTAAGCCGAAAATTTCTAGTCAAGCCTTTGCTTTCTCGGACTGTTTTTTTTTCTTAAATAATAATTTGCCTAGCCTAGTAATAATTCTTTCGCTTTACTTGTATTTAGGACGGTCGCGTGAAGAACCCATCGTTTACTCAAATTCAGAGAGCACTTTCTAAAGTTCGGTTTGCTAATGCTACTACTACGATAAAAGCCAAATACGTTTTACCTTTCATATTGGAACCATTGTTGTCGTGCGAAACTTACTATAGTTATCCGGGAGCTTATATTGTGGGTGGTGTAAAATATACCTACAGCGCAATCGATATCTATCCGCCTTTTAACAGATTACAGTATCTTTCTTTTGATCAGGTAAAATCAACTTAATAATATTTTTATTGCTAAATGTTTGATTTGTGGAAATATTAATAATTTACGTATAATTTCAGTTCGAGATATTTCAAAATATCTTCGATAAAAATAACCAACCCGAATACGATAATTTGGTGGCTGTGCGTCCACAATATCCCAGACCACTCATTCAAGTTCAAGATAGTAAAGTGTATTTCAACTATCGCTCGAATTTGTAAGAGCGCATTGAATGTACCTGTAGTTTAAAACCTTTCGTTTGAGCAATTCAAATTATATACCGCATTATCATTTGTTTGTTTTGAATATTCAACATCGCCTACATATCCACGCCTTTGTAGAAGCATGCATTGTGAGTGAATATTCCTTTTAAAAATTTCGGAAACCAAAGAAGCGAATGATGAGCTCATGAGAAGACCCTCGTTTTTGAACTTACAGATATTGGGGAAGAGACACGTTTTCAAGAGCAAAATAAATTCCTCGACAGCAGGGGACGAAACAGTCGCCACTTTTAATATCTAATCAATCTTCCAAGGCTGTGGGCTAGAGAAGTTTTCGTGAATAAATCAGAAACATTTAATAAAATCAATGTAGCGTTAGGAGGGGCGGACAAAGTTCTCAATTTTTCCAATTAACGCCTTAGACTTCTTGACCGACAATTCTGACCCGAAGTCAGTACTCCGCTGAAACCACAGATTCAAATTTTGCGCGGGTTTAAACGTGGGGAGGATATGGAAGAACTCCTCCTTTGTGGATTTTTGGTAAGCCACTTAATCTTGGAGGGTTGGGACTCATGACCTTCGTCGATTCTTTTTCGGGGGGGAAGCGGCACGCATCTACTCTTGCTGATACATGTGCATATGTTGGCATTAAATTTAGGAAAATTGAATTAAAACGTGAAAGACGAATACTCCGACGTGGAGTAAAACATGCAAACCGCAGAAAATTAAAAGACGACGAGCGCTTTCGGTTAAATAACCATCTTCAAGCCTGAAATGAAAGCAACTGACGAACAAAAGAGAAGAACGAGGTATTAAGATCGTCCAAACGAGAAATCACGGTGTGAGTCATAAACCAGTATGATCAGGCCATCTTCCGGAATGTACGAATTGAGTGCAGTGATACCGTCAGTGTTGAGATGACGAATTATCTTTATATTCTCGAGGGCGATACGCTTACGGTAGGAATTCTCCTTATGGAGGAGCTTTTCGGATCCCTCGCGGAAGCTGTGGCCACTGTTTATCAAGTGATCGGCGAAAGCTGACTCCCCCAAGTGTCCTTTCTTTCAAGACTTCAGGTGCTCAGTCACTCTAACTTTCATTTGGCGGCTGGTCTCACCAATATAAAAGCCTCCACAATCCTCACACTCCAACTTATACACACCACTCCTCTCATCGACAGGTATGGGGTCCTTCAGTCTCACAAACAACCTCTTGACTGTGGTAGGGTTGTAAAACGCGGGTCTGAAGCCAAACGGGCGAAGGGTCCAACCCAATTACGAGGAGAACTTCCCCAGGAAAGGGAGACTGAACCATCGCAAACGGCGATCACGGATCGTGTCTCGGGGGAGGGAGGTGGTGGAATCCAGGAGGCTCCTTGTAACTTTCCTCCGAACCATCACGTCAACGTCGACATTGACCCCATTCACTCCAGCCAGGTGTTTTATAGTACGTACTTCTTTCTTAAAAGCAGACTGACTCAACGGAATACGAGTCAGTCTGTGAACTAGGCTATGAAAAGCAGCCATCTTGTGAGCAACAGGACCGAACGAACCACCGTGGACTAAAACATCGGTCGTAGTATCCTTCCTGTAAATTCCAAACTTATGGATACCGTCTATTATAGAGATCGATAAATCCAAAAAGTTAATGGAAAATACCCCTATTTCCAACGTAAATTTGATGGAAGGGTACCAGGAATTGAGATACCTCAGAAACTCACCAAGGAGATCTGGGTGACCAGTCCAGGTACATAGAACGTCATCAACGTACCTGTGCCAATAATGAATATGATTAAGTAACACCTGGTTCGAGGAAGAGAGGTCAAGTTCAAACTTAGACATGAAAACTTCGGAGATAAGAGAGCCTAAAGGTGATCCAATAGGGATCCCTACTTCATCAGGGAACTCGAAAAATTTCCCTTCAATTTTACAGTAGTTGGGGGACCAGCAAGTATTTAGAAGATCGAAGAATTCGTGAAGCTCATTATGAGGAATGTTGGCTTTGACGAGTAGCTCACCCATACGCTGGATAGTAGCAGCCTTAGGAATATTCGGGAACAAACCAACAACATCAAACGAGCAGATGGTCGTTCCCGGGGGAAGATTTACATCCTTGAGGACGTCAGTTAAAGAGGCCGAATTCAAGACCGAATGAGGGGACTCAAAATCAATTCGATTTTTGAACCAACGGTCAAGGAATTTGGCAACGAGGTAGGTAGGACAGGAGACGAAAGAAACGACGGGTCGCATCGGGGTATTGTTCTTATGCACTTTAGGCAGCCCCTACAGGAGGTGGGGTGTGGGGTTAGGAACAAGGAGGGCTTTTTTCAAAGCAGGAGTTTTGATAACAGCCTCACTCCTGTTGATGACACTCCTAACTTCTTTGACGTGCTTGGGAAAGCTGAAATCCTCACTCTCTCTAGCACCACACTGCTGTAGGACTTCATGGACCTTAGAAGAATAGGCCGATCTCTCCATCACTACAACAGCGTTGCCCTTGTCAGCCTTAGTGACGATCAAATCTCCCTCTTTCATCTTCCTCCTTAAACCCTGAATCACTCCTCCCAATTTATTACTCATGCGAGGGAGGGGGTTATTACGGACTAATTCGGCACAGACTTTCTGGGTATTAAAACCAGGACCAATCTTAACCGCAAGATCCGCAACGACATTCGTCAAGGTTTCATCATTCTTGAGGGGAGGCATACTGAACTTCAATCCTTTCTCAAGGAGTGATGTTTCGTCACTATTGAAGACTACCTGACTATTATTTATGAGGGGGGGATGGAATTTATGGACGACAACACCATCACTCGCCCCCTCCTCAACCACATCCTCATCAACCGTCATTAGGGAGGGCAGCTTCTTATTTTTCCTCTCCTCCAACTTCGCCTCAAACTTCCGACACTTTTCATTGACGTCCCGCATAAAGTAATCAAACTCAAGGGGGGGGGGGCATGCCGGAGAGTCTCGAATGGACCATAAGGTTTAATCTGGTCGTAATATTAAATTTACCATACCATCTTCGCAACTCTGTTCTGATCCACTTCTCCCTCATATAATTTTTCGTTTAGTTGAAAATTGAATTCTTTTTGCAGCTTCCTATAATTATTATTATTCAAAAGCTTTGAGGCCTTCTTCTGGTACCCTTTCCGCTCTAGGACATCGATTGAGATGACTTTGCCTGCCTTGGCCACCACTATAAGTCATTTGCGTGAAATCACTTTGTTTAGTATTAAGATCTTTTCCTTTTGGATAGAAAGTATGGTGTTTAAAGAATTCAGTGCAATTCAGGAGTGTCCTTTCTCTTATATTGGCAAAATTATTAGCTCTTAAATACGAAACTCAAAGAGCACATAATACGCGTTAACATCGATTCAACCTAATATAACTTTAATTAATTGCTGCCCATCGTATGGTATCGGAACACTATTCCCAGGAACTAAAGATGTCCGCCTTTTATACGAGGAAAGTACTAAATAGAAACGTAGTGCTGTATAGTCTACGTTCATCAAATCAGTTAATAATTACTCACCTACAGTAAACGAGCAGTCTACAGGAATCTTCTGGCATCTGGAAATTCTTTTCCTGGACCTAAGATCTGCCCAGGCGAATTAGCTTTAAAATGAGAAAAAATCGCTACTTCACGTTTGTTCGTGCAAGTGTCTTCACCAAGGTGCTCATAATGAGTATTCGAAAACTTTACCACCTCACCGACACCGCTACCACCAGGCTTAGACCATACAACAGATGGACCGAGCATCGGGCTGAATCGTTGAACGGAAGACATGATAAGAAAATAAGGGGGACTGGACCTTGTTTACATAATAAGCGTAAATAAAATTAGCGCCAATTTTCGTGATTTTGATCAGTTTTTTGATTTATACGCTGCTAGGATGCGCTGTTTAATAATTGTTAAATTTTCGATCGATTTCTGATTATTTCATAACGTAATTACGTAATTATATAAGGATGAAACGTCATCACAATGGTAGTGAAATCCATTATTCGTGTATTGTTTGTCGAGGCGGCGAAGCTGTAGGAAAATCCTCGTTGTTCAAGTAAGTACTTTTCTCATTCCCTTTCTTTTTTCTATGAATATCTGTTTATACAAATACCTATTCTTTTGTATAATGTGCAGTTTTCCAAAGGAAGAATCCGTTAAGAAGAAATGGATTGCTGCTTGCAACCTCCAGAATGGAATAGACGTATCGTACTCTCGAGTTTGTAGTAAATATTTCTGCGAAGACGATTTCAGTAGGCCCAATGTAACACTATGTAATGACAATGCTGGGACCGAGCCTTCCATTTCAAAGCCAAAGCGAGTTAGGTTGAAGAAAGGCACTGTACCATCATTATTTTTGAACAAGTAAATAGGCTTTTCCTCTGCCAAACTCGTAATTCACTGTGAATAATTCACTGCCAATTTCCATATTCTTCAGTCTTTCATCATTTCACAAGAACACACCGATAGCACCACGAACCAGTCGAGCTCACAAATCAAGCCCGGCTGGGCAATATTGTATCGTATGTAAAGCAAGAACATTGCTTCCAACCAAGAGGTACGTTATACACATGTAACTACTCAAAGAAAAAATTATTTTACACTACTATTTTTGTACATTAAAAATTGAGGAACAGTTCTGCCTTCATATTTTTAAGATAGCGTTATTGTGAAAGAAAACTCTGCGCAACTGCGTCATCGAAATGGTCCGCGTCTATATACTGCTTACAAGATAAGCCAAAAGAAGAATTTCATTTCAGTTGCATACATTTCCAGATTACGTTGTCATTACTTCAATCACAAGCAAATAAGTTATTCCCAATCACGTTCATTGGTTCAGATACCAAAAGATAGAGAAGAAGCAGAGGTGTGGCTGAAATTCCTGAATGTGGAGGATGTCAGTGGCAGATATAATTCCCACCTAAATTTGCGAGTCTGTCGAAAACATTTTGAAAAGCCAGACGTTCAAGTCAGTTTTGAACGAAGAAATTCAGTTGTACATCTAAAACAACATGACACTAGGTAAAGTATTGAAAAGTCATTTGAGTACAAAGTCTCAAATTTAATCCTGTACTGCTATTCTTGTGGGTCTTAGTGACAAATATGTTGAAAAAGATGTGAATTCGGTAAGTCAGTCAGTGGTCGATTCTGGTGAGGAAAGTATGGATTTAGCAAGCCAGTCAGTTGTTGAATTTGTTGAAGTATGTATGGATTCAGTAGACCAGTCAGTGGTCGAATAGCAACCCAAACCCTTAGTAATTCTACGAAAGATGCATTATTATATTTAAAACGTAATAAAAAATATGGTCACATATTTAAGGACGCAGAACCAACAGCAACGTTCTGTAAACGTATAAATGATGCCTTCGATGTCTTGAACGTGCGGTCTACATTCCGTCAACGTTTTGAACCTCACAAGATCCCATTGAATTCTGAAAGTAAAGAACAATTGAAGCGTTCTGTAAAAGAAATCACCGATTATATCCTTGGTTTAAAATTGGAAGTGAAATCAAAGAATCGTCGGACAAAAGTGGTGACCACAAAAAAGGTTCCCATCATAAAAAGTCGGCGAAAATGTGGTTTTCTTGGGATGATTATTTCTTGGAATAATATTTTCGATTTATTCGATGATCTTCAAAAATACCATGGACTGGAATATCTATTAACATATAAACTGTTACAGGACCATCTCGAAAACTTTTTTAGCGCGATTCGATTGAAAGGGGGTTTTAATAACAATCCGGACGCCTTTCAATTTCGATGCGCATATAGGAAACTCTTAATTCATCACGATGTCGTTTCTTCAGAAAATGCGAACTGTCAAGCGGATGATATTCCCATCCTTTCTGTATCGTATAAAAAGAATGATACCTAACACGAAAGTATTTGATGAAGCTACCTTGGTGAACTACGAAGTGTTCAATTTTCAAGAACTGAATGAAATTCCATCACAATTTGTTTACGACGTTGTCCACTATATCGCTGGGTTCATCACGATGAAAGTTTGTAAGAAGAAATATATACAAATGTGCATCAAATGTATCCAAAAACTAGAAACTGGAACATTTTCTTCGGAGCTGTTGGAAATAAAGAACCGAGGTGGTTTAAAAGAGCCTGCACGAAAAGTTTTTGACGTCTGTTTTAACATAGAACGGATTATACGTACAAATAAGGATAAAATATTTCTGCCAGGCTTCGTCAACTCGACCATGGAGGAAATTAAGTTCACGCATCTTGTATCTTTTTCGGATGAACAGCATCACTTGGAGCATGATACAAGTCTTCTTGAAATCGTTTCGATGTACTACCTAAAACTTAGATTAAGACATGAGGCGTCAATTTTAAGCGAAGTCGTTTATATACGACGTACCTTTACCAAAATTATTCTTTTTAAAAACCAATAAATTTTGTTCCTTACTTTCTCTTCTTTTGATTTAAAATTCTTCATGTTGTACTCTGGATAAACCGATACATGGTGTTCAAAACATCGGAAAAATATGCCTCACAATCCGTAAGATGGGTATCCACAATGATATTTAAATTTAAGACACTATTACTCAGTGTAGTGAATTATTTAAGACATCTGCAAAACTTTTACAAACACGAAAATGCGTAACAATAAGACAAATCCGACTGAATAATAAGCGAAAAACTAAGACATTGTTGTCAACTAAAAATGTAAACAAGGTCCAGTCCCCCTTATTTTCTTATCATGTCTTCCGTTCAACGCGTTGTACACGCGTATATGGCCGATGCTCGGTCTATCTGTTGTATGGTCTAAGTCACCAGGAGAGCGGAACGTCTCTCAATTTTCAGTTTTTTCGAGTTTTCTCAAGAGTGCAAAAATGCATCGCTCCAAAATTATTTTAAATTTCATAGCAATGGTATACGACTTCCATTCACTAAAATATCTGTTATGGGGGTTCATTTGTTAGAAATTTTACGCAGAGTAATTTTGGAGCTATGCATTTTCGCTCTAAAGTCCGAATTCTCCGAAAAAATCGAAAAAACTGAAAATTGAGAGACGTTCTGACCCCCCCCCCCCCCCTCCTGGTTGTAGAGGCGTCGGTGAGCGGGTAAAGTTTTTGGGTTCTCATTATAGACATCTCGAGGTAGCGATTTTTGCTGATTTGGAAAAAAAAGGAGACGAAAGAAGAAAAATATTATTCAAGTAACTTACATAAAAAATAATAATACTTTGTATGATGACTCTATATTATAGCATGAAGGAAACTCGAAGAGTGGAGGCTATAATCAGTAGGGAGAACGAAATAGTAGACACTTCAAACGTAAGCGAAACCATTTTAAAGCGCAGTAAGGAAGTATCTGAGGTAATAACTTCTCTGCATTCCCTCGACAGACCGATAAGGTGCCAAATGAAAATTATTTAAAGCACTGTAATTCTACTGTTCGACCAGTCTTCTTCTATTCTACCTTACCACTTACTGTAGTTGATTTACTCAACATGTGGCGTTATCAAATTCTCTCGATTGCATATTTCTTGTGTTTTGTTCCTGCAGTTATCAGGGGCTCCCGCTGTCCTCCGGAAGTTTGTCCTTCGTCTGAACCAAGTAACATTCCCTGATATTTTTTTTTCTCCCGAGAAAATCTAAAACCAAAACGATAACTCTGTGTGTCTCCTTTCAGAATTTGGTTATCCAGTCACAGCAAGCACAGGAAACTACGGCCCGACGCCAGTTCCCGTTGCCTTCGATACGTCTGCTGCTTATCCTGTGTGTCTTCAGAATGTAAAGGTTAAAATCAACGGAGAAGCTTTGCTCAAAGTCACAAATACTGGCGTTCGAGGTGGATCAATAATCAACTGAATAATTTTCGTCCATTTAGATTCGTTCTCACGTGATCTATCGTATTTATGTGCTTTTGTAGTCTCGTTTTATCCCTGTAATCCGAATCAAAAAATAGCCACTGCGACAGGAGGACCAGTATTCAATTATACCTACACATTCCGTAACGTGTCATATACTGCTGATGGAATTCCCGTCAATTCTCTTTCCTCAGATACGCTCAATGGTGTTGGGTACGTTAATTAATTAATTGTAAATCACGCGTCAATTTCTCGAATGGTGATTCCTTCTGTTCTCATCGAAATTTAGATTTCCATTCAAATTTTGGACGTTCTTCATTAAGGATGAATACGGTGTTGAAGAAATCGCTACACAACACCGAGATGGATTTTTAAGATTTGATTGTCCAGGTATTGTGGTAAGTTCGATTTTATAAAAGAATTTGTGTTTTTCCTTTACACATATACCAAGAATGTACGGTACGTATTAGCATAAGCAAATTAAATTGATTCAAAACAAAAAAAAAAAAATTGAGAGAAGAGACAAGATTTTCTCTACAAGCCCTCGGCAGACCGATAAGGTACTCCATAAAAATTATGAAAAGCATTTTTAATTCTACTGTTGGGGCAGTCTTCTTCCATTCTGTCTTACCTTTTGCTGTAGTCAATTCACTCGTGCATGTCTATTTTCTTGCCGTCGAGTAATAACTGTATTCTTCTTTTCTTGTATTTTTGGTTGTGACATTGAGGAACGAATTCACTCGGTTTTAGAACTTCTAGTTTTGTATGGGGTTACATTGTAAGAAATGCTGAGGGACCGATTTTTTAATGTCTTTTCCGCGACATTAATAACCTCATTTTTACGTATGACTAATTATCCGTACTTCCCCGCGGTGATTCTAAAATATCGTAGCATTTTCACCATTCTGTGATATGAAGCAAATTGTGCAATTTTGAAAATTTTTCCGTACTTCCCCGGTTCCGAACATCACTTCTTATCAATTATATTGACTTCCAATTGGGAATTTCTCGTTTACTTGTTCAGTTGCAACTCATTTGTTATTGCAGCTCGGTTGAGCCCATCAAAAATTATTCGAGGACGAAAGACTGCAAAAGCACTATTGTTCTGACAGAATTGGTAGCTTTCATGGCGAGCTACCGTTCAGTACAGCCTATAGAATGTCACCGATTCTATATCATCATTTACTCCTGTCACAGTAGTTGAATATACCCAGTTTTACATGTGCTGTTAGCGTTTTCCGACAGCTCGTTTTTGCACAAGAGGATGTGCGAAGTACTAATCGAAAGTCTCCTCGTGCCTTATCAATTCGTTGCGTTCGCCGTATTCCATACTCGGAGTAAGGAAGAGTGATGCCGCGCCGCGGCCAAAATATTTTTGTACTTCTTGGACTTGTAAAATTTTTCATTTTCTTGGACTTTGAAAAATTTTCAACTGTTTAACTTGGAATTATTTTCCAATTGTTAGACTTTGAAATATTTTCATTTGTTAGACTTTGAAATATTTTCATTTGTTGGACTTTGAAATATTTTCATACTTCTTGGACTTGTAAAATTTTTCATTTTCAATGCTTAGACTTTGAAATATTTTCATACTTCTTGGACTTGAAATTATTTTCAAATTGTTGGACTTTGAAATATTTTCAATTGTTGGACTTTGAAATATTTTCATACTTCTTGGACTTGTAAAAATTTCATTTTCAATGCATAGACTTGGAAAAATTTTCAACTGTTGAACTTGGAATTATTTTCCAACTGTTGGACTTTGAAATGTTTTCATACACCTTGGACTTGTAAAATTTTTCACTTTTGATTGTCGGACTTTGTAATATTTTCAACTGTGGGAGACAATCGAACATGAAAAATTTTACAAATCCAAGAAGTATGAAAATATTTCAAAGTCCAACAATTGGAAAATAATTATTCCAAGTCCAACAATTGAAAAATATTTCAAAGTCCCACAATTTGAAAAAAATTCCAAGTCCAACAGTTGAAAATATTTCAAAATTCCACAATTTGAAAATAGATCCAAATCCAACAATAGAAAAATATTTCAAAGTCCCACAATTTGAAAATAATTCCAAGTCCAACAGTTGAAAAATATTTCAAAGTCCCACAATTTGAAAATAATTTCAAGTCCAAGAAGTATGAAAATATTTCAATGTCCAACAGTTGGAAAATAATTCCAAGTCCAACAGTTGAAAATATTTCACAGTCCCACAATTTGAAAATAATTCCAAGTCCAACAGTTTAAAATATTTCAAAATCCCACAATTTGAAAATAATTCCTAGCCCAAGAAGTATAAAAATAATTCAAAGTCCAACAGTTGGAAAATAATTCCAAGTCCAACAATTGAAAAATATTTCAAAGTCCAACAATTGGAAAATAATTATTCCAAGTCCGACAATTGAAAAATATTTCATAGTCCAACAATTGGAAAATAATTCTATGTCCAGCAATTGAAAAATATTTCAAAGTCCCACAATTTGAAAATAAATCCAAGTCCAACAGTTGAAAAATATTTCAAAGTCCAACAATTGGAAAATAATTATTCCAAGTCCAACAATTGAAAAATATTTTAAAGTCCAACAATTGGAAAATAATTCTATGTCCAGCAATTGAAAAATATTTCAAAGTCCCACAATTTGAAAATAATTTCAAGTCCAAGAAGTATGAAAATATTTCAATGTCCAACAGTTGGAAAATTATTCCAAGTCCAACAGTTGAAAATATTTCACAGTCCCACAATTTGAAAATAATTCCAAGTCCAAGAAGTATGAAAATATTTCAAAGTCCAACAGTTGGAAAATAATTCTAAATCCAACAATTGAAAAATAATTCCAAGTCCAAGAAGTATGAAAATATTTCAAAGTCCAACAGTTGGAAAATAATTCTAAATCCAACAATTGAAAAATATTTCAAATTCCAACAATTGGAAAATAATTATCCCAAGTCCAACAATTGAAAAATATTTCAAAGTCCCACAATTTGAAAATAATTCCAAGTCCAACAGTTGAAAAATATTTCATAGTCCCACAATTTGAAAATAATTCCTAGCCCAAGAAGTATGAAAATATTTCAAAGTCCAACAGTTGAAAATATTTCACAGTCCCACAATTTGAAAATAATTCCACGTCCAACAGGTTAAAATATTTCAAAATCCCACAATTCGAAAATAATTCCAAGTCCAAGAAGTATGAAAATATTTCAAAGTCCAACGGTTGGGAAATAATTCCAAATCCAACAATTGAAAAATATTTCAAAATCCGACAATTTGAAAAGAATTCCAAGTCCAACAGTTAAAAATATGTCACAGTCCCACAATTTGAAAATAATTCCAAGTCCAACAATTGAAAAATATTTCGAAGTCCAACAGTTAGAAAATAATTCCAAGTCCAACAAATGAAAAATATTTCAAAGCCCCAAAATTTGAAAATAATTCCAAGTCCAACAGTTAAAAATATTCCAAAGTCTCACAATTTGAAAATAATTCCAAGTCCAACAGTTAAAAATATTCCAAAGTCTCACAATTTGAAAATAATTCCAAGTCCAACAATTGAAAAATATTTCGAAGTCCCACAGTTTGAAAATAATTCCAAGTCCAACAGTTGAAAAATATTCCAAGTCCCACAATTTGAAAATAATTTCAAGTCCAAGAAGTATGAAAATATTTCAATGTCCAACAGTTGGAAAATAATTCCAAGTCCAACAGTTGAAAATATTTCACAGTCCCACAATTTGAAAATAATTCCAAGTCCAACAGTTGAAAATATTTCACAGTCCCACAATTTGAAAATAATTCCAAGTCCAACAGTTTAAAATATTTCAAAGTCCAACAGTTGGGAAATAATTCCAAGTCCAACAAATAAAAAATATTTCAAAGCCCCAAAATTTGAAAATAATTCCAAGTCCAACAGTTAAAAATATTCCAAAGTCTCACAATTTGAAAATAATTCCAAGTCCAACAATTGAAAAATATTTCAAAATCCCACAATTTGAAAATAATTCCAAGTCCAACAATTAGAAAATAATTCCAAGTCCAAGAATTGAAAATGAAAAATTTTACAAGTCCAAGAAGTACAAAAATATTTCAAAGTCCCGCGGCATCACTCTTACTCGCCTCTCACTCCGAGTATAGCATATGGCGAACGAAATGAAATGATAAGGCACGAGGGGATTTTCGATTAGTACTTCGCACATCATCTCGTCACTTTGCTGGACTTGTATGAAGCCCCCTCAGGCACCAAAAGTCGGGTGGCACACGGCACTCTTCTCATTTGACCCAAACAGGGAACCTGTTTTGTGGAAGTCTCTACGTTTATACTTTTTCTAATTAAAGATTAAACTCCTGTTCCTCACCACCTTAGGAGTGTTAGCCTGAAAATCGAGATTTTTTCTGAGTCATTTTCTCATCATAATTGTATAGCTGAAAAGTTGAAATTGTTTTTATTATAGCTTAGAAGTGGAAGTTTTTCCAAGTCTTTTTCTTATCATATATAGCTGTGAAGAAAAATATCCACAGTTTCGTCCTACCATACATAGCTTGAGAGTCGCTTCCATCTTTTTTATAGTTCGATATCAAGTCCCACGTTTTGCCGGACGGCGCCCGGGCTTTCTTTTGAAACTACCCCTTGAAAATATGGACCGCTCCTCTAAATCAGAAGACTGCGACCCAACCGCTCGGTCACTGGCGCTAATTTTCCTACTTCGGTGTTTAATTTAAAAATTTCTCAGACTTTTTTCTATTTCGTCCTTTGCTCGGACTAGTATTTATAATCGTTCCCCTTTACTTGCCATTAGGACGGCCGTGTGAAAAACCCATCGTTCACCAAAATTGAGAGAGCACTTTTCGAAGTTCGGTATCCTAATTCTACCACTACGATAAAAGCCAAATACGTTTTGCCTTTCATACTGGAACCATTATTGTCGTGCAAAACTTACTTTAGTTACCCGGGTTCTTATATTGCGGGTGGTCTAAATTATACCTACAGCTCAATCGATATCTATCCGACTTTTAATGGATTGCAGTTTCTTTCTTTTGATCAGGTAAAATCCAATCATTTTTTTATTTCTGATGATTGACTCGTGGAATTATCAACAATTTACGAATGATTTCAGTTCGAGATATTTCAAAATATCTTAAATACATATGACCAATCCGAGTACGAATCTGTGAAGGCTGTGCGTCCACAATGTTCCAGACCGATCGTTCAGGTTCAAGATAGTAAAGTTTGCATTAAGTATCGCTCAAATTTGTAAGACGGTATTGAATGTGTAGTTTTGAATTATTTATTTGAGAGCAACCCTGTTTGCAGGAATACGGTTGCTCTCAGCCGTTCTCATTCAATCATCAACTTAGTATAAGTCTAATAACGTACTGTATGTTGACAATTCACAAACTCAAAGTCACTAGTTTCGTAACATATTTATTACGCGTAGTAAGCCAGCGCTTTTGGATGAAAATCCATCGCCGATTTCAGAAGTGAATAAATCTGTAAAGAGATAAATCATGTTATAATATAGACATTTAACTCGTTGTTCTACTTTCACACAAAATTCGAAAATTCAGCATGGGTGCAATGAGTCACTTCAAACAATTAAGGGTGTGCTTTACTTGTTTGGAAACTCCGGAAAGGTGTACGATAAGTTGCATTTAAACATCCCCAAAAACGCTGCAAGGTTCGGGAAGCCAGCGATCACTACGCGACGCTTGTCGGGCGTGCGTGGGTAGTCCTCGTAACAAATGACGAGGAATGATTTTGCAAGGTCACATCTCAGGGCTCCATTTTCCGACGAATTTTTTCAATCTTTGGAAAAGTTGTACAGAAGGGGTCAACGAAAGGCGCTATCGGAACATAATCCTGAATTTTGGCTTCAGAAGAATTTCACTCTCGTCAGAAAACAGACGAATTTTTACCAATTTCAAGTTTTAATTCAGAAAGTATAGAAAAAGATTACAAAATTCTGCTTCGATAGCTCTCATTTCAATTATTCAGAAAGATCCGTTAAGAGTACAAGCAGTAAAATGCGATTTTCGGCACCATGTTTCACAAGCATATTTTCAAGTGTCAACTATAAAAATTAAGCTCTTCCAACTTCGCTTAGCAGTATTCATGTAGGGTTGCAAAAAAAACGTTTCTTTTTTCAAAAAAAAAAAAAAAAAACAAAAGACATGTCTTTTTAGTTTAAAACCGATTTGATGTTTAAAACATGTTTTAAATGATGATTTTTAATTCCGTGTTTATAACACGTTTCAAATGTTTTAAACATTGTTTAAAACCGTTTTAAATTATTCAATTATTGTTTGGGACACATTATTGCAGTTTCAACTATTGTTTTAAACATAATTTGAATGTTTTAAACATCGGTTCTGAACATCGTTCAAAACAACGTTCTAATTTTTTTTTTTTTTACTTTTTCAACCCTGGAAAAATTGTCAAATGTGACCTGGAATGAGAAAAGGATGCTCATTGCCCACTAGCAGGAACACCATTTTTCTTTCAATGGACATCTAATCAGAGAGAAATGGTGTTTTTGTCGATGGGCAATGAGCATCTTTTTCTCATCGCAAGTCACAAATATTCGAATCGATATTCGTTCCTGCAAGTTACGGCCCGACATATTGAGAACGACAAATACCACAATGAGTAAATGAACGAAAACCGACAAATACTACAAAGAGTAAATGTACGTAAGGAAATTGCAAAAAGCCGCAGAAATAAAACAAACAGAGTACCGCAAGCACTTTCGGCTAAGAAGCCATCAACGGGCGGAGAATAAAAAGCGGCTGACAGAGGAACAGTCGACGACAGAAAACAACGGTGAGGTCATGATTGAACTAACGACTCCTCGCGATGTGAGTCATACTCGTAAATTAGTTCAACCAATCCCTCGTCCGGAATATACCTGTTAAGTACGGTTACGTTATCGCTGTTCAGGTGGCGAATGATTTCGATATTTTCTAACGCCATTCTTTTTAAATACGATCTTTCTCCATGGAGGAGGGTCTCTGACCCCTCTCTGAAACTGTGGCCACAGGTGATCAAATGGTCCGCGAAGGCCGATTCCCCCAATTTGCCCTTTTTCCAGGCCTTTAAGTGCTCAGCCACTCTTATTTGGAGCTGGCGACCGGTCTCATCTATGTAAATTCCGTCACAGTCGTTGCACCTTATACTATAAATCCCACTCCTCTGTAAAGGTGGTGTAGGGTCTTTCAATCTAACGAACAGGCCTTTTAATGTGTTAAAATTATAGAAAACCGGCAGGAACCCAAAAGACCGAAGGACGCGACTCAATTTTGACGAAAAGTGACCCAGGAAGGGGAGCTTAATCCACCGCTTTCTGCCTTCACGACTCCCCTCCCGAGGGAGGGAGGTAGTAGAGTCAAGGCATTGTCGCGTGATCTTCCTACGACCATCAGGTTAATGTCCAAGTTGACCTCGTTTACCCGAGCCAAGTACTGGGTAGTACGTAGTTCTTTCTGAAAGGCTGCTTGACTCAACGGGATATTAATGAGTCGATGGATGAAACTATTAAAAGCAGCTATTTTGTAGGCGACAGGGCAGAATGACGCGCCGTGGACAACAATATCGGTCGAAGTATCTTTTCTGTATATTGCGAACTCATGGGCCCCATCTCTTTCGGAGATGGTAAGGTCCAGGAAGTTGATAGTAGAATTACCTACCTCCAAAGTAAACTTTATGGAGGGGAACTGAGCATTTAGATACTTAAGAAACTCACCAAGGAGTTCTTGTGGACCTGTCCACGCACATAGCACGTCATCTACATATCTGTGCCAATAGTGAACATGATTTAAGAAAGACTGGCCCGAGGAAAAGAGGTCAGCCTCGAACCTCGACATAAAGACCTCCGAAACGAGGGACCCAACGGGGATCCAATGGGAATGCCCACTTCCTCTGGGAATTCAAAATATTTATCGTTAAATTTACAAAAGTTAGGAGACCAGCAAACGGTAAGGAGGTCGAAGAACTCCTGTAGCTCCTCATATGAGGAGTATTAAATTTAACAAGAAGGTCGCCCAAGTATTGGAAAGTGCCCGTTTTTGGGATGTTCGGAAACAGACCGACCACATCGAAGGAGCATAAAATAGTACCTGCGATGGAGGGAGCATTTCGTCTTTGAGCTTCTTGGCCAAGGAGACCGAACATTTACTCTTTGTAGTATTTGTCGGTTTTCGTTCATTTACTCATTGTGGTATTTGTCGTTCTCAATCACAAATATTCATTTTTAGTGATGTAAAAGATCAAGGTTTTCGATGTTTTTTAATGTATTGAAAAAAACAAGTTTAAAACAAAAAAAACATGTTTTAAACAAATTTCCGTTTGAAACACAATTTTGATTTTTTCGTGTGTTTTAAACATGTTTTAAACACGTTTTAGACATTGTTTGTTTAAAACATTGCAACCCTATATTCATATTCAACTTTGTCTATTGAAAAGCGCAGTTTATTTATGGGAGGTTCGTCCACTCGAAGAGGGAACAGGGGCCGTTAGATTATTTCGAAGTATAATTCACTGTTTAAATCTCGTAAGTTTTTATGTTTTCTTTGGTGGTGAAAAGCCCTGGCTTGATCTACCCTGAAAACATCTCTCTTCGTAAATCCTCCGTCAGACCGATGGCTATCTGACGAAAATACAATGTCTGGCTTGTAACACTTCTCCAGTCCAAAGACGGAACCCGGCCTTGTTCTCAAGGCAGAAATATTCTGTTTGACGCTCAGTCAACACCCCAGTCTATTTCCATGAGGAAGTTTTTCCTAAACCCTTTTAAGAAGATATTATCATCTTCCGGACTCTAAGTCCGTTTAGTAATCGAAGATTCGTGAGTTAGGTACACACAAATCGTTGTCCTAGCACACATCTGTCGATGAAAAGTAGGTCTCTTGTCGAAGGCGAGCTTTAGCTCGGAATAGCGTCTTTTCAAAATTGAGCCTAGTACTCAAATTTCGAAAATATAAAGCAAAGAAAACTAGGAAAAATAAATCTTCCCTATGTTTTCGTCGATGGTCAGAAATCTCTTTGAATTAATCTGTCGAAGAAATGCATACCAAAAAGGGCATATCGAATTACAATTCTTAGGAGAATTATTTCACTCTATATCTAGAGTTAAATATCGAAGGTCCGCAAAATTCGATGAATACAATGTTCCGAAATAAAGCCTGCAAAAATATTCCTGTCTTCTGTAAAACGTAGAAGTGTATCACGAATAAATGCTATACGAAGCATTCGAAGGAAGAAGATAAGAGCGAGAAAGAAGTTGAATCTATCTCGTAGTCAGGTTTTCGTCAGCATTAGAAAATGCGAAAAATATCTCTCTCTTCTATCTATTTCATTGCTGAAAACAAGAAAAGACAGTGTGAGTCTTTAACTGGTTGAAAAAATACCCAGCTTAAGAGAGTAGAGCAAAGAAAGAACATCGATGAATATTCCCCTTCCCCCCGTAGCCCATAACGAAATGGCATGAAGATTCAATAGGAGAATAACACTGTGCTACAGATGACTTAGAAATTTCTCGATAGTGAACGTACAGGCAGTTTTCGAATGTACTGATACACAGGCTTCTGAAAAACGAAACATCGATGAGACTCGATGAGCACTGTGTAAATGCATGCGAAGGTCGAGTCTCGAGCGGAAGCATAGCGCCGAAGAGACGCACGACTACAACCGAATTATCGCACCACCACAGAATAGACGACTAGCGGATGTGATGGTAGGGTAAACCGCAGCAAACCGGATAATTTTAAGACTCTGTGATCGGCTGAACAATCACCGCTACCCCACCTAATCAATTATTGTCCTACAACGTAAATTAAACCAAATAACGTGGTGGAAAAATATCCATATCCACTTTACATGTGATTCTATGTGACGTGAGAGTGCTTATACCTCATTAACAGAGAATTTTCGTTTAGAGTTTTCTTTTGTATTAATTGCGCATTATTTAGAAAAGCCTTCCGTTTTCTGCGAACATCAGGAGCAATCATTTTGATTGTGAGAAGGAAGAAAAGTGTACCCGTTGGGAAATGATTGGCACAAAATCGACACTGCCAAAATGTGTAAATTTGACACTGATTTTGGCAAATTGGCACAGTATTCAACCAATCAGCGAGAAGTGATGCGTTTTTAAGATGCACTTTTATTGACAAAAAAATGGCATAAAAACGACAGTAGTTTGTCAATACCAGTTTAGCAAAAAACGACAATAAATTGGTATCATTTTGGCAAAACATTGACTCAGATTTGGCATAGAATTGACTCAGTTTTGGTACACCTTTGGCAGTGCGGTCACCCATCCAACCCCTAACCTAGAATAAGACGCTGAACAAGAATAACACAAATCAAATCATAGGCATAACTAAGCTATTACGTACCTTGCCTCAGCTCACTAGAAATGTCTCTTGTAAATCATTCACCTTTTTTTTTTTTTTTTTTTATTAATTTCTCTATAAATGAATTAAATTAATTTTTTAAAAAGGAATTAGTTCCTGCAGTGCAAAAATGTGCGATCTACCTTTGAAAATGATGGTGACTTTGAAAATTTGGAAACATTGAAATTTCATTCAGAAAAGCTTGGAATATTTTTCAGATATTCATTTTTTGGCTTGGAATATTCCTCAAGTACTCATCTTTGATTGGAATTGAAGGTTCTTGGGTTGACCATGGTTTTTGAGATGTTGTTTGCAAGATAGGAAACAAAAAAGCTTGAAAACACCTACTTTTCGACCTCAACGATTTTTTGATCAGTACAAAATTTTTTCATTTCATAAATCTTCATGACAACATTTACGCCTTGTACTCTCTTCTTTTCTCACTTTCAACCTCCTTCCGCCCATTGAGCTGATAATCTTGAAGAGCTTGTAAATGGATTTAAAAAGAAATCATAATATTATAATTCTTGATGGGAAAAAAAAGAGAAAAAAAGAAGTTTAACCTTGATAATTTTTTGGATTTTGCTTGCGAGAATGAAAAAAAAAATTTTATTCTGTATGGTAAATCAACAAAGCTTGAATATTTTTCGAGGTATTGCTCAAACAAATAAAAACGTCTTTTTCAGTATTAATTTTCAAACTAGGAAAATTTTCTTAATCATTGTTTGAAAAAGAAAACAAGTAAACAAAGCTTTTAAAAATATATAAAGCATTATTTTTAAATTGCCGTACCCAATTTATAAAAGTTATAACAAAAAAACATAAAAACCATAAAAAAATAGGTAATTCCTTGGCACTTGAATTTTTTTTTTTTCTCAAAAAACACATTGAAAAATATTCTAAAATTCAACCGGCAAAATATCTCAAAAATATTATACCTTGGAGGTTTGGGGGAAAATGACAAATTACTTGAATAAAGCAAATTTGGGCTTTCGACATCCCCTGAAAAATGTTTTAAAAATATCTATAAAGATGAGATGACAGACATACTTAATGGATGTTTCAAATTTCTCATATATTTCTCTTATATGTAAGTATATACTGGGTGAAGCTAAAAGATGTTAGCAGCTAGATGGAAGTTTGCTCTAAATGTGTTTCAGCCCCAAAATACAAAATGTTGGACTTATAGCTCAATTCTACTCGATTTGATCTTCAATTTGGCCCAATACAACGTTTCTACGTCTTTTCTGAGTCGAGTAATGAACCAACATGCGCCGCAAATTGACTTAGGTATTTGTCAAGATTTCTCAAATAAACTGCGTTATGCAAAAGCCGTCCAAGCGACAATCTGTCATTTTGGGGAAGAGACTTCTGATTGATGCGTCATGACAGTGAGCCCATTTGCCAGATTCAAAAAATGTAGCTTGGACGGCTTTTGCAACCGCCATGCCATCTCCTGTGGTAAAAATTGGTAAAAATATCATTATTGTGTTGTTAGCGATCCTAAAGAATGTCTGGTTCAAATGAGTTTATATTTCTTGTCAATTTAGTAAGTTGACCAATTGTCTGGATTTTTGAAAATCAACAAATGAACGACAGAGTATTAGATCTCAAAGAACACGATACATTTCTAGCTTGGATTCTGATAATCTGTTGGAAAAATATCATTTTCCAGCAGGAAACCTGTTTTATTGTGGGTTTTTTTTTTGGGAAAAAACGTCCGCCGTCTTTTGTCCAGCTGGCCAACAAATTAAAAATTTTTCCAAGTCTCCCTCCTATTGTACATAACTTGGAGGCGAAATTATTCCAAATCCCTCTCTTATCCTATATAGGTTGGAGGTCAAAATTTCCATATCCCTCTCTCATGACCAACTACATTTTCCAGATCCCATGTGCCCCACAAAAAGGGGTTCCTTACCTACTCTCTTTTTTGTCTGTAAAAGAACCCGTGAGCTTCTGGTTAATTGTTTTCCTTTTACCAAAATGGTATTACCTTGTCATGAAAACGTCGTTTTTCTCTGTCAATTGTGCCGAATTGTTTGAAAATGACAAAAAACAACAGAATATTGGATCTTGACCTTGGATGCCAATCATCTGTCAAAAAAATGTCTTCTCTTGGTCAATTGTTCTTCATTTGTAAAAATGACAATAATTTGACAATAAAACGTTTTTCTGCGTCAACTGTGCCAATCTTCCCAATATTGGCTGGATCTTGGCATAAAATTGACTTGGATTTGACAAATAATTGGCAGAAAATTGGATCGTAGAAACCGCTATGCACTTCTATCTTGATTGTCAATAATTTGCCAAAAAAAGTCATTTTTCTGTGTCGATCGTGCCAATCTTTCCCAACGGGTAGCTGTAGAATTCTGACTCGTTCTCAATTGAGATAAACACAAAAGCTACAATCTCTGCTTACTCTGGACCGGAGGTGATCATGAAGAAAATATTAGTGCGAACAATCAAATCAATCGATTCGATGGACACGGCGTTCAGAGGAGAAGAGTTGGAGTGTAGCAGAGATTAGAGCTAAGGAAACCACGTTTTAAATAATTATTCACCTTAATTCAGGCAGGCAAATAATTGATCGAATTCTAATCTAGATGTGTATAAAATATATTTTCCCTTAGAAGGAAAGTTGGTTCGTCGAGATATCTGCAAGGAAACGTGCTTGGCTATTATCGAGGAATCGAGCCTTGAGATTACTTCCTAGACACCATTTGGTCAAGCTGAAGCGATCAACCGAGAACGCAAATTCCTAGAAAAGAAAAAGGGTTCGTCTGAGCCTAGCTGATTGTGAACGTGAAGTACGAAGAAACCTGTGGCTTGCTTCATACGAAGGCAAAAATCTCGACGGAATGTCGCTAGTTGATTTCAAATAATATTCATCAACGAAGACTCCCATACTCGAGGGAAATATAATGGAATACGAGAAGAACCAGAGCATCGATCCATTTATTCAACATCATTGGAAAAATTTCAAGAATGCAAGATGGTCCATTATTAATAATAATAATATCAATAATTTTCATGATCAGACTAATTAAATGTAAATTTTTTTTTTCTCTCAATTTTCCTTTTCTCTTGATATTAACATTAACGTGTATTTTGTAAATAAATATGATCGTGTTCGTGTGTTCAATGTAGAACTGTTTCCAATATTTTAATCCTGACAACCTAGGCTGTAGCGAACTCGAAAAACGTTGGCACTAGTGCAATGTCCAAGAACGACGATTCTCCCGATCCTCATCAGTTACATATTCGTACGAGAGAGTGCGCAATTTGCCGACTCTCGATAATGACATGCCCAAAACGTCCACTGAGGCGCTAGTTATACAAGCGCATCCTCTTTGGCTCGTCCGCTCGTGAACAGATCTTCTTTGGAACGTCTAGATTTTGCTAGAAAGGTCGAGAACAACAGGTAATTAAGAGAGTTGATCCGACCAGACCGATTATCTACGGCAGGTTTAATACTGTCTTTCATACAATACTGAACAAGTCCAATTCTGCACAACCGTCGAAGCACAGTTTCTTCGGAGATCGACCGACTCGAACAATCAGTACAATTTTAGAGTTCGATTTTATAAGTTCGTTTCCAGATGATCGTTTGTACGTCTTCAAATAACCTTATGTACTTTTTCGAACATTCATGACCGATTCTTTTTCCTCTCTATTTGAAATGTACGTTGTCCGTCTTGTTCGTTATAATAAACGACCGTTTTAATCCCGACGAAGAACAATCCTAATTTATTTTCCTAAAAATCAGTGCCTACGTTGAAAGAAAATTCGAGAGTGAAGAACGAAGTTCTAGCTAAATAAAACCGGTTCCTACAAGGCTGAAATCAGTGCCTGCCTTTTCTAATTTAGAAACTTAGTGACAGATCAGACCTAACTAATATTAGTAGTTCACTACATAATTGTAGTAAACAGCCGAGTCAGTTGGCACCCGTGCTGGTTCACCAAAAGACACCTTTCTTCCGAACGTCCGCAGTTACATTTCTGTCCGCGAGCGCGCCACTCTAGTTTATTCGCTGCAATCGTCGAATCTGCTCTTATTGGAAATTGTACGTAAAAACTCCTTCTCGAACGTGGATTCGCGAAGTTTCTAGAAGGAATAAGAAAAGGTAATCATCGTAGAGAGACGTGAGCAAGTCGAATCCGGCCACCGATTTTTCATGTTCAATTCTGCCCGATTTTCTCTCTTTTTCCGTTTTGGTCCGAGAGACGAGTCGACTCTTCGACACTTCGCTTTTGGTATTCGTATACAATGTACGTGAACGTAGATGATATCGACCGTATTGTTCGTAGAAGTTTAAGTTGAACGTCTGTACAAATAAATGCCCGTGTCCGTTTAAACTCTTTTTCATTTAAATTCGAATAAATCAGTGCCTGCTCAAATGAAACTTTAACTTTGTAGAAATTCTAGCTTAGCTAATTAAAGTGGTTTCCTACATAATATGTCGCAGTGTTACCATGGTCCGCAAATGCCGAATCAACCAATTTCTTCTTTTCCCACGCCTTCCTATGCTCATCTATTCTAATTTTGAGCTGACGTCCAGTCTCGCCCATATAGATTCCATTACAATCATTACACTCAATTTTGTAAACCCCGCTTCTTTCGACCAATGGGATGGGGTCCTTTAACTTAACGAACAAGCTTTTTACAGTGTTAAGATTGTAAAACACTGGCCGAAACCCAAATGGGCGGAGGACACGACCTACTTGGGAAGAAAATTTCCCCAAAAACGGAAGCCTAATCCAACGTTTCCTACTATCTGACGCTGGATTACGGGGGAGGGAGGTAGTGGAATCAAGGCATTTCCGAGTCAATTTCCTATGGACCATCAAGTCAATATCCAAGCTGATCTCGTTCACTCTGGCCAAGTGCTTTATAGTCAAAAGCTCCTGTTGAAAAGCGAGCTGACCTAATGGAATACTCGTCAACCGGTGGATATAGCTATTAAAACCGGCATATTTGTGAGCAACCGGGCAGAAAGATCTGCCGTGGACAGTAATATCGGTCGAGGTATCTTTTCTATATATGGCCAATTCGTGGGCACCTTCTCTATTAGAGATAGTAAGGTCCAAAAAATTTATAGATGAACCGCCTACTTCTAACGTGAATTTGATGGATGGGTATAAACTGTTAAGATACCTGAGAAACTCCAAAAGGAGATCCCGTTGACCGGTCCACAAACACAACACATCGTCGACGTACCTGTGCCAATAATATATATGACCCAAAAACCCCGGACCAGAGGAAAAGAGATCAAGCTCAAATTTAGACATGAAAACCTCCGAAATGAGGGAACCCAGCGGAGAGCCAATAGGGATACCTACCGCCTCAGGAAATTCGAAAAATTTGCCTTCAAATTAGCAAAAGTTGGGACACCAACAAATATTGAGTAAATTAAAAAATTCTGCCAACTCTTCGTGACAGATATTAGATTGGATCAAAAGGTCTCCCATATGTTGCATGGCAGTAGCTCTAGGGATACTCGGAAATAAGCCGACAACGTCAAAGGAGCATAGGGTTGAATCAGGCGGAAGAATGGCATCCTTAAGCTTATTAGCCAAAGAGACCGAATTCTTCACAGAGTAGGATGACTCAAATTCCACTCTAGATTTCAACCAACGGTCCAAAAATTTCGCCAAGAAGTACGTGGGGGAAGACACAAAAGAAACGACCGGCCGCATCGGTGTGTCCCTCTTATGAACCTTAGGTAGTCCGTACAAGAGGGGCGGCACTGGACTTGGCTCAAGAAGCATTCTTTTGAGCTTAGGGGTCTTAATAATAAATTCACAAGTGTTTATAACACGTCTAACTTCTTTGACGTGATTTGAAAAATTGAAATCCGCATTTTCCTTGGCGCCACACTGGTCGAGAACGTCATAGACCTTGGAGACGTAAGAGGACTTATCCATAACGACAATGGCATTCCCTTTATCAGCCTTAGTTATGGTTAAGCCCTCCTCCCTGACCTTCCTCTTGATCCTCTTAATCACCTCAAAAGCCAGATCATTTATACGAGGGAGGGGGGTATCGCGGACAAAGGCGGCACACGCTTTCTGAGTATTAACCCCAGGCCCAATTTTTATTTCGAGGTCCGCAACAACATTGGCCAAAGTGTTAGCATTAATAAGAGGGGGTAACCCGAATTTTAAGGTTTTTTAATCGAAAGCGCTCCGGTGTATTTTCATTTCTGTGGCTCTATTCAAATTACTCCGTACGTTTTAATCGTTGAGTATGTCGTCGTTAGATAGTGCTGTTCATGTTTATTCACTGAAGTTATACCCGAGAGGGTCGATTCCGGTGTTAGAGGAAGCAAAATTAAATGCATACGCAACCCGCACCTACTTCATTATGGAGGACGGACGGTGTTTGCAAATGCGACATAAACGCGTATATAATGTTGTTATTAGTCAGATTGTATGAACGTAAATGTATGAAATACTTTCTGCTGATAGCATGTATTTATAATAGAAAAAAAAAAAAGAAAAGAAAATAGATAATTGAATAAAAACTTTCATGAATTTGTTTGCAAGTACATTTTTTCAGTCCTAACGAGGAAAAAGAATAATAATTCTAGATAGCATGAAGGAAGCTTGAATAGTGGGGGTCTTAATCAGCAGAGGGAGCGAAATAATAGAAACATATTTATTGTTTCAAACGTAAACGACACAATTTTAACGAGCAGTAAGAAGGTTAAAATTCGAGTAAGATAAGAATTTCTCTATACGTGCCCTCGGCAGACCGATAAGATGCCACATAAAAGATATAAAAAGCACTGTAATTCTTCTGTTCGAGCAGTCTTCTATTCTTTGCTGTCGCTTCATTCAAAATGTGGGATTATCAAATTTTCTCGATTGCATATTTCTTTTGTTTTGTTCCTACAGTCATCAGGGGCTCTCGCTATTCTTCAGGAGTTTGTCCTTCGTCTGAACCGGGTAACTTCCTCTATTAACTTAGTTATTATCATTTTTCAAACCTCAAACCAGAACGATAACCCTCTACCCCTTCCTCCAGTATATGGCTATCCAGTCACAGCAAGAACAGGGAACTACGGCGCAACGCCAATTCCTGTTGCCTTTGATACGTCTACGGCCTATCCTGTGTGTCTTCAGAATGTGAATATTAAAATCAATGGAGAAGCTTTACTCAAAGTCACAAATGATGGCGTTCGAGGTGGATCAACGATCGACTAAATAATTTTTATCCATTTACATTCGTTCAGACATGATCCATTCATTGTATGTACATATGTTCTTTTTTAGTCTCGTTTTATGCCTATAATACCAATCAAAAAATAGCCACTGCTACAGGAGGTCCATTATTTAATTATACCTACACGTTTTATAACGCTTCGTATGTTGTTGATGGAGTCCCTGTTAATGCTCGTTGCGCAGATACGCTGAATGGTTTCGGGTACGTTAATTAGTGTTATTTGTCGTGTTGAGATCTAGAACGGTACCTATTGGTCTCATCGAAATTTAGGTTTCCTTTCAAATTTTGGACTTTCTTCATTAAGGATGAATACGGAGTTGAAGAGATCGCTACACAGCACCGAGATGGGTTTATACAAGTCAATTGTCCAGGTATCGTGGTAAGTACAACTTTATGAATGAAATTGTACTCTTTCTTTTACCTACCAAAAGAGTACGGTACGCATTAACTTAAGCAAATTAGATAGATTTAGAAAAAAAAGAAAAAAAGAAAAAAGAAATGCGATAACAAAAGTTTGATTGCCGTGAATGGTGAAGAATGATGTCCAGAACAATATAACTCCTAGGCGTTTTGTTCTGGAGTCCCTCCCAACAGAGAATCCGCTATACGTTTTATTGGAGAGGTATCCTCAGAAAACGTCTGCAAGCGCGTTCGCATCCGAATTCATACGACGTCATCATTTTCGGAGAGATGTCCAAAGACTTCAAACTTTGGTGGTCCTAAGAAGGAGCGAAAATACTAAATCGGGAAAGTCATTTTATACACAGAATCAATCCATTTTTTAATTTTACGGTCATCCAAAATGAAGAAATACCTATACTTACGAAGAGTGAAGAAACAAATACAAGAATCGCAATAAAATCACACACCGGGCGCTTTCGGCTAAACAGCGATTCTCGAGGTATAGAAAGCGACTGAACCCAACACCAACAAGAACGAGTGACAACGAAGTGGAGGTCATGACTGAACCAGCGAGTCATCGAAATGTGAATCATTCTCGTAGACTAATTCAATCAATCCCTCCTCAGGACCGTACCTGTTCAACAAGGTTATATCTTTAATATTTCAGTAACGATGAATTTCGATTTCTTCTAAAGCTAAGCGCCTGAAATATGATTTTTACCGGTGAAAGAGAACTTCAGACCCCTCTTTGGGACTGTGACCACTTTAAATTAAGTGGTCAGCAAACACCGACTCACCTACTTTTCTTTTTTCCCAGGGTTTCTTGTGTTCATCAACTCTAATCTGGAGTTGACGGCTTGTCATACCTATGTACACACTAGGGCAATCACCACAGGCTACCCTATGAACACCCCCCTTCGGCCATCGGTATCGGATCTTTTAATTTGACCAGAAGTGTCTTAACAGTATTGGTACTATAAAACGCTGGTCGAAAACCGAAGGGACGGAGGACACGGCTCAACTCTGAAGAGAACCTCCCCAGAAACGGTAGCCTAATCCACCATTTTCGCCTATCAAGGTGCAATTCACGGGGGAGGGAGGTTGTGAAATCGAGACATTTTCTTGTAAGTCTCCCACGGATCAAAAGGTCAATGTCCACCTTGACCTGATTCACTCTAGCCAAGTGCTTTATCGTCACGAGTTCTTTTTGGACAGCAACCTCACTCAGAGGGAGTTGAGTGAGGCGATAAATTAAGCTATTAAATGTAGCTAATTTATGGGCAAAAGGTACGAAAGACGACCTGTGGATAGCAATGTCGGTGGAAGTACTTTTCCGGTAAGTACCGAATTCATGGACACCGTTAATGACAGATATGGTTAAGTCCAGAAAATTATCGACGAACCACCAACTTCTAGAGTAAATTTGATGGAAGGGTATATGCTATTTAAATGAGGGAGAAACTCACTAAGGAGCTCCGCAGGACCGATCCACATGCACAATAAGTCATCCACGTACCTACACCAGTACAAAACGTGATTCAAAAACTCCTGACCTGAAGAAAACAGGTCAAGCTCAAATTTGGACATAAAAACCTCCGAGATAAGAGAATCCAAAGAGGAATCAATAGGGATCCCTACCTTCTCAGGGAACTCACAATATTTACTATCAAACTTGCAAAAATTAGGTGACCAACAGGCGTTCAACAGGTCGAAAAATTCGCCAAATTCATTACGAGGAGTGGCAGATTCTACAAGCAATTTCCCCATTTGTTGCATAGTGGTAGCCTCAGGGATATTGGGAAAAAGCCAACGACATAAAACGAGCACAAAATTGAACCTGGAGGAAGGTATGTGTCCTTCAATTTTTCAGCCAGGGCACTCAAATTCTCAACTGAATAGGGAGACTCTACCTCCACACGAGCTTTGAACCATCTATCCAGGAACTTGGCGAGGGAGTAGGTGGGGGAGGAAACGAATGAGACAACCGGCCGCATCGGCACATTTTCTTTGTGTACTTTCGGCAATCCGTAAAGGAGGGGAGGAACAGGATCCGGTTCCAAAATGGCTTTCTTTAATGAAGGGCTCTTAATGATGACCTCACTACCATTAATAAGTTTCCTAGCCTCTTTAACGAATTTTGGAAAATCAAAAAGAGGGGCCTCCTTAGCCCTACATTTGCCAAGCACATCGTAAACCTTGGAGACATAGGAAGCCTTGTCCAAAACTACGACAGCATTCACTTTGTCAGCCTTAGTAACAACTAACCTTTCCTCCCTAATCCTCCTCCTCAAACCCTTGATCAATTCACTCCCTGCATCGCTTATGCAAGTGAGAATTCGGTATTTACCGGAAAAGTATTTCGACCGACATTACTATCCACAGGTCGTCTTTCGTACCTTTTGCCCATAAATTAGCTACATTTAATAGCTTAATTTATCGCCTCACTCAACTCCCTCTGAGTGAGGTTGCTTTCCGAAAAGAACTCGTGACGATAAAGCACTTGGCTAGAGTGAATCAGGTCAAGGTGGAAATTGATCTTTTGGTCCGTGGGAGACTTACAAGAAAATGTCTCGATTTTACAATCTCCCTCCCCCGTGAATTGCACCTTGATAGGCGAAAATGGTGGATTAAGCTACCGTTTCTGGGGAGGTTCTCTTCAGAATTAATTCGGTTCTCTAAAATATGACCAGAAACATCTAACGACGACATACTCAACGATTAAAACGTACGGAGTAATTTGGATAGAGCCACAGAAATGAAAAAACACCGGAGCGCTTTCGATTAAAAAACCATTGTCAACGGGGACGTGAAAGCAACTGAACCAACTCCGGCCGACAACAAGAACTACCGAGGAGAACATGACTGAACTAGCGAGTCATCACAATGTGAATCATACTCGTAAACTAATTCAATCAAACCCTCATCAGGTATGTACCTGTTGAGCACATTTAGGTTATCGTTATTCAGATGGCGAATAATTTCGATTTGTTCTAGCGCGGTACGTTTGAAAGCCGAGGACCCTCTATGGAGGAGGGACTCAGATCCCTCTATGAAACCATGGCCAGTGGTAATAAGATGGTCCGCAAATACCGAATCACCCAATTTCTTCTTTTCCTATGCCTTCCTATGCACATCTATTCTAATTTTGAGCTGACGTCCAGTCTCGCCTATATAGATTCCATTACAATCATTACACTCAATTTTGTAAACCCCGCTTCTTTCGACCAGTGGGATGGGGTCCTTTAACTTAACGAACAAGCTTTTTACAGTGTTAAGATTGTAAAACACTGGCCGAAACCCAAATGGGCGGAGGACACGACCTAATTGGGAAGAAAATTTCCCCAAAAACGGAAGCCTAATCCAACGTTTCCTACTATCTGACGCTGGATTACGGGGGAGGGAGGTAGTGGAATCAAGGCATTTCCGAGTCAATTTCCTATGGACCATCAAGTCAATATCCAAGTTGATCTCGTTCACTCTGGCCAAGTACTTTATAGTCAAAAGTTCCTGTTGAAAAGCGAGCTGACCTAATGGAATACTCGTCAACGGGTGGATATAACTATTAAAACCGGCATATTTGTGAGCAACCGGGCAGAAAGATCTGCCGTGGACAGTAATATTGGTCGAGGAATCTTTTCTATGTATGGCGAATTCGTGGGCGCCTTCTCTATTAGAGATAATAAGGTCCAACAAATTTATAGATGAACCGCCTACTTCCAACGTGAATTTGATGGATGGGTATAAACTGTTAAGATACCTGAGAAACTCCAAAAGGAGATCCCGTTGACCGGTCCACAAACACAACACATCGTCGACGTACCTGTGCATATAATATATATGACCCAAAAACCCCTGACCAGAGGAAAAGAGACCAAGCTCAAATTTAGACATGAAAACCTCCGAAATGAGGGAACCCAGAGGAGAGCCAATAGGGATACCTACCTCCTCAGGAAATTCGAAAAATTTGCCTTCAAATTTGCAAAAGTTGGGAGACCAAAAAATATTGAGTAAATTAAAAAATTTTGTCAACTCTTCATGACAGATATTAGATTGGATCAAAAGGTCTCCCATATGTTGCATGACAGCAGCAGCTCTAGGGATACTCGGAAATAAGCCGACAACGTCAAAGGAGCATAGGGTTGAATCAGGCGGAAGAATGTCATCCTTAAGCTTATTAGCCAAAGAGACCGAATTCTTCACAGAGTAGGATGACTCAAATTCCACTCTAGATTTGAACCAACGGTCCAAAAATTTCGCCAAGAAATACGTGGGGGAAGGCGTGGGAAAAGAAGAAATTGCGTGATTCGGCATTTGTGGACCATCTTATTACCACTGGCCATGGTTTCATAGAGGGATCTGAGTCCCTCCTCCATAGAGAGTCCTCGGCTTTCAAACGTACCGCGCTAGAACACATCGAAATTATTCGCCATCTGAATAACGATAACCTAAATGTGCTCAACAGGTACATACCTGATGAGGGTTTGATTGAATTAGTTTACGAGTATGATTCACATTGTGATGACTCGCTAGTTCAGTCATGTCCTCCTCGGTAGTTCTTGTTGCCGGCCGGAGTTGGTTCAGTTGCTTTCACGTCCCCGTTGACAATGGTTTTTTAATCGAAAGCGCTCCGGTGTATTTTCATTTCTGTGGCTCTATTCAAATTACTCCGTACGTTTTAATCGTTGAGTATGTCGTCGTTAGAAGTTCTCTTCAGAGTTGAGCCGTGTCCTCCGTCTCTTCGGTTTTCGACCGCGTTTTATAGTACCAATACTGTTAAGACACTTCTGGTCAAATTAAAAGATCCGATACCGATGGCCGAAGGGGGGTGTTCATAGGGTAGCCTGTGGTGATTGCCCTAGTGTGTACATAGGTATGACAAGCCGTCAACTCCAGATTAGAGTTGATGAACACAAGAAACCCTGGGAAAAAAGAAAAGTAGGTGAGTCGGTGTTTGCTGACCATTTAATTGAAAGTGGTCACAGTCCCAAAGAGGGGTCTGAAGTTATCTTTCACCGGTAAAAATCATATTTCAGGCGCTTAGCTTTAGAAGAAATCGAAATTCATCGTCACTGAAACATTAAAGATATTACCGTGTTGAACAGGTACGGTCCTGAGGAGGGATTGATTGCATTAGTCTATGAGAATGATTCACATTTCGATGACTCGCTGGTTCAGTCATGACCTCCACTTCGTCGTCACTCGTTCTTGTTGGTGTTGGGTTCAGTCGCTTTCTATACCTCGAGAATCGCTGTTTAGCCGAAAGCGCCCGGTTGTGTGATTTTACTGCGATTCTTGTATTTGTTTCTTCACTCTTCGTGAGTATATTTCTTCTTTTAATACACCCTAAGAATGGTAGTACAAAATTGGTGACGCGTTTCGGTCGGAGACAGTAATCAAACTAAAGTTAAAAATATCGAATCACGAATATAAACTCGCGAAAATGAAAAAAAAAAAAGGATACAAAAATTAGTCATCGATTAGCGTCGTGTTTGTAAACGTCATTAGCAAGTGTGGGATGAGGGATGTCCTCGTTTACTATGATGAAACTATTATCAGAAGGCCTCGAGAATTTCAGTGCTCTCGACGTCTTCTTTCAAGACTCTCATTATGCAAAAGGCGAAGTCCACAATTCCATCAGAACTGTGGGTGGCCTGGTGCCAAGAAATATAAGACGCAAAGGCAGATTCTTCCTGCGTGTTATTATGGACGGTTTTTTGTACTCTGAGACTCTTGTCCTCAGTTTCCGATTACTTTCGCCGATATAAACAGTGGGGCAGTCGTTGCACTGGAATTCATAGACTCCACTCTGGTCCTCTGTCAGTACAGGATTTTTAAGACTTGACAGAAGACGTTTTGTGGTGTCTATAGAATAGAAAGCAGGGCGATAGTGGTGAGCTGTTAGTAAACGTGATTCGCCGAGGTATGGAAGCCGGATCCATTCTTCCCTCTTCTTTTCCTTATTGTTATTGTTTGGAGATTGAAGAACGATGGAATTGAGAGCCTGAGAGAGTTAAGTTTTTTGCGGACTAACTTATGAATGTCAATGTCGACATTATTGGTCTTCGCTATTAGGGTGATGATGTCTAATTCTTTTTTAAAGGCAATTGTGCCCAAGGGAGTAGACACTAAACGAGACTGTAAAAACACTATTCTTCGTCTGGCAGACTTCAGAATGGTGTTAAATGGACTCAATCGGCCTAAAATGAAAACGTAATTGCAATGACAGCGGACAAAAAGTGTGAATAGCAGAAACAATTCGATCGGCAATTTTTATATTTTTTTTATTTTTTAATAATTTGCCTCTAGTTCAGTATTTATAATCTTTCCGCCTTTTTTTTTTTTTGCAATCAGGACGGTCGTGTGAAAAACGCATTGTTTACTGAAATTCAGAAAGCACTTTATCAAGTTAGAATTGCTAATTCTACTACTACGATAAAGGCCAAATACCTTTTACCTTTCATATTGGAACCGTATATGTCAAGTGTAACCTATTATAGTTACCCGGGAGCTTATGTCGTGAATAATGTACTACTCACCTACAGCGCAATCGAAATTTTTCCGACTTTCAATAGATTACAGTTTCTTTCTTTTGATCAGGTAAAATCTAATAATATTCTTATTGCTAATGATTGATTTGTGGAAATATCAGCGAGTTACGTGCGATTTCAGTTCGAGATATTTCAAAATATCTTGGATAAAGATAATCAACCCGAATACGATACTTTGATGGCTGTACGTCCACAATATCCCAGACCACTCGTTCAAGTTCAAGGAAGTCGAATGTATGTCAACTATCGCTCAAATTTGTAAGAGAGTATTGACTTTAGTTTAGAACCTTGAAATATATTATACTGCATTATCATTTGTTTCTTTTTTTTTTTTTTTTTTGTGTTCCTAAACACTCATTGAGGACCAAAAAGAATAGACTCGCTGAACTTCGACTAGCTTTAAAGAAAAGGTCTTTCAGTCTGCACCCCGGTTGGATGCTGTAGACCAATCAGAATAAAAAATGTCTTTTTAAAACTCTTGTATCGAAAGGGCATGATTCGATGGCCGCCGAGTAGCTGACTGCAGCGTTGACAGATATTAAGGTCGTTTTGATTGTAGTAACGTAACGGAAACCAGATTTGAATTTCAAGTTGCGAGTTGCATTGTAGATAGCTAGACTAGCTAGACACGTACCGGCAGGAAAATTTCGCGATGTCTTCACCTGCTGCTACGTCGAGTTCAGAGTTACCTTTAGAATACATAAAAAAACTTAGCTGAAACCGCTCTTCACAACGTACTTCCTAAGAAATCGAAATCAAGATATGAACACGCGTATCAGACATTTCTCAACTGACAGAGTAAACATGGAATTACGTTTGTCACCGAAGAGATTCTATTAGCGTATTTCAAGGAAATGTCGCTGAAATGCGTCCCAACAACGTTATGGTCGAGATATTCGATGATTCGGACATTATTAAAATAAAAACAGACGTACCAGTTGAGCACATTAACGTTGTTGCTATTTAGATGACGGATAATTTTGATTGCTCTGGCGCAATTGTTTAAAAGAAGGGTTCTCTCTATAGAGGAGGACCTCAGAACCCCGCTTGAAGCTGTGACGGCTAGTAATTGGATGGTCCGCAAAGACTGGTTCACTAACATATTCTTCTTTTCCCACGCTTTTCTGTGTTTACCAACTCTTATTTTAAGCTGACGGCCAGTCTTCCCGATGTAAACTCCCTTACAATCACTACACTCCACCTTATAAAGCCACTCCTGTCAACCAATGGGACATTCTCTTCTAACTTGACAAATAAACTTTTAACTGTATTAAGATTGCAATATGTGGGGCAAAAACCAACGGGTGGAGGACATAACCCAATTGTGATAAAAACTTCCTAAAAAATGGGAGTTTCATTCAGCGCTTTCTACTATCTATGATTGTATCACAAGAGACGGAGGTGGTAAAATGGAGGCATATCGGAATCGGAGTAATCTTCCTTTGAACCTTAAGATCGTTGTCTAAATTAACCTCCGTTCACTCTGGCCAGATGCTTTATAGTCAACAGTTCCTTGTGTAAGGCGGATTGAGTCACTGGGATACAGGTCAAGTGTAGGGGACTTGTGGGCAACAGGGCAAAAAGATTTGCCATGGACCATAATATCGGTCAAGGTATATTTTCTATAGATGGCGAATTCATGGACGCCGTCTCTATTAGAGATTGTCAAGTCCAAGTAATTAATTGTTGAACCTCTTCCAAAGTAAATTTCATGGAATGGTATTGCTTATTTAGATACTTGAGAAACTCCAAAAGGAGATCTCGGCGACCAGTCCACGTACACAACACATCGTTGACAAACCTGTGCCAATAATATACGTGACTCAAAAACACTTGGCCAGAGGAGAAATGATAGAGCTCGAATTTGGACATAAAGACCTCAGAAATGAGGGAACCCAAGGGAGAACTGATGGGGATACCGACCTGCTCGGGGAACTCAAAAAATTTTTCATTTAATCTACAGAAATTGGGAGACCAATAGATATTGAGCAAATTGAAAATTCTGCCAATTCTTCGCGACAAATATTTGATTGAACTAGTAGGTTACCCATATGTTGTATGGCGTTGGGAAATAAACCGACCACATTGAAAGAACATACGGTTGATCCCGGAGGAAGAATATCATCTTTAAGCCTATCAGCCAGGGAAGCCGAATTTTTCACAGAGTAGGGTGACTCCAAACCAACTCTAGATTTAAACCATAGTTCCAAGAATTTTGCCCAAGAGTCAGTGGGACAAAACACAAACTGTGAATGAAAGTTCAACATTGCAAGAACCTATTACAAATTTACATAAACAATGTCGAGTAAATATATTCACAGTTCTACCGTTAATGAAAATCAACTATCAACATCGAGGAACCCGAAAAAGTGTCTTGAGAAAGCCATCGTTTTTTTTTCCGGTGTCCGGTAAATTCTACGCAGGTAAATTGTACGCATAATCTACTCATGAGAATTGTCAAGAAGAGGGAAACTGAATTCGTCTTTATCCTCGTAAACTTCATTGTAGGCAAACGAGAGTGAGTTCTGTTGTTCATTTCACTACCCTCTCGTAACGGAGAAGAACGAACGCGTCGCCCGCGTAGACAACGAGGGGAACTACAGCGATGCATGCACACTGTAACTGGCAAAACTCCTTTGTAACTGTTGTTCTTCGTAGCGAAAGAACCAGGACCATTTCACTGACACACGAAAGAGATTGCTGATTTCCTGAAATAAACACGAATGACCTTGGTTCAATACTTTTGTATCACTCATCGGTATGATGAGTAATAATTTTCATACTTCGAGAAGACGTGCGAAAAAATTTGCAGGTTGCATTATTACAGTGCAGTGCAAATAATACAAACGTAGCATTATGACGTCTTTTAAGTTTGTTCTTAGTGAACGCGGTAAAGAAAAATTGGTGGAAGGTGGATTTATTTATGTGAAAGACAAAGAGGTTCGTGATGTGGTACATTGGAGATGTGAACTTTTTATTAAAAAAAAATGTCGTGCTCGTTTACATACTCGCGGTGATGAAATTGTGCGGTGGTGGAAAACGGACCACATAACCCACACCGGTGACGCTAGTGCTGTGGAAGCTGCAGAAGTGAAGTCAGCGCTCAAAGAGGCTGCGAAAACATTGAATGCCGCCCCAAAAGTCGTCGTAGCTGACTGTCTCAGCACCGCTTCGCAGCACGCTGTGGCAGCGTTGCCTCCTATATCTGCTTTGAAACGGAATGTCCACAACGCTCGTGTAGGAAAGACGACATACCCAAAATTACCGAAGCACAGAAAGGACATTGAACTACCAGAAAGTCTACTACGTACAGAAAAGGGGGACGATTTCATTTTTTACGATTCCGGACGCGGAGATCCAGATAGGATACTCAACAAGTGTTGTCTTATAATTTACTTTGGTGTGTTTCATGAAGGGCTGAAACCAGGAGATGTGTCAGTACTCTGCCAGCCACCGTCAACTACGTGCCCGTATTCATTAAAAAGTCTCACAACTTTTCGGCGACACTTTCGAGACCACCACAAGAATCATACGTCCATACGGCGGAACTTTGTAGGAGGTGTAAGGGCGCCGCCTACATCATAATTCTAGGCCATTCCCTACCGTGTGAGTTCACCGTGGTCCTAAAAATTACTGATATTATATTTAACAATTGTCTTATAATTTACTTTAATTTACTTTAGGATGTTTCATAAAGAGCTGACACCAGGAGATATTGGCTGCGGCTGCTGAAAAAACCGTTTGGCAGTACTCTACCAGCCACCGTCAACCACCGTGCCCGTATTCGTTAAAAAGTCTGACGACTTTTCGGCGACACGTACGGGACCACCACAAGAATCATACGTCCATACCGCGGAATTTTGTAGGGGGTGTGAGGGCGCCGCCTACATCATAATTCTAGGCCATTCCCTACCGTGTGAGTTCACCGTGGTCCTAAAAATTACTGAAACTACCGTGGCAACTTTTGCAGATGACATTGCTATCCTGTCTGTCAGCAAATCGCAAGAAAACCGCAACCGCTAAGCTCCAGCTGGCAGTTAACAAAATCAGTCAATGGACAAGGGACTGGAGAATTAAGATAAACTCGCAGAAAACAGTACACGTCACCTACGCTCTCCGCAACTCAGATGCAAAATACAGGGTCTACCTCAATGGAACACCAATCGCGCAAGAAGACTCAGCCAAATATTTCGGTGTCCACCTTGATTCGAGATTGAACTACAAAACTCATGTAAAAATGAAGAAAGAGCAACTTGCTATCAAATTTAAACAAATATACCGGCTGATAGGCAGACATTCCAAGCTTAGTCTGTATTGCAAACGACTACCATACATGCAGGTGGTGAGGCCAGTGTGGACGTATGCTATACCGGTCTGGGGCTGCACAAAGCCCTCAAATCGGCTGATCATCCAGCGAACACAAAACAAATTTCTGAAAGCAATGACCAATGCCCGTCGGTACACCCGAACGGAGGACCTTCACCTAGATCTCCAAATTCCCGATGTCAATCAAACAATAAAAACGTATGCCGGCAACCATGAAAAGAGGCTGCACAACCACCCGAATCAAGAGGCACTCGAGCTGTTGCTGAATGCTGAAATTAGAAGACTCCATAGAGCAAAAACCCGGCGATTTAGTATAGATTAGATTACTAGTACTTTCTCATTGCTAAAATAAAAAAGCACAGCTTGATGAAGCCGGTGCTATGTAACGTAAAACTTAACACTCAATGTACTAATTTAAAACTTTCATGAATTTTAAGATTGTACTAGAACGGTTTATAAAAACAAAAAAAAAAAAAACAAAATATGTTACAAAATATTTCCTTCCTTTCCACCTAAATAATTATGTTCGTGGCTGTATTAGAATTTTTAGAATTAAAGAAAACATATCATGTTCTTTGTTGGCAACAAACGCGCCTTGCGCAAAGAAATCGCAGTAATACAAGAGGTGAGTATAGAAAGAACATCACTTGTCCTCTTTTGATACGATATTAAATGACGAAGCCTAAAAAATTCCGTCATTTTTGAATAACTCAAGTTTCTCAAATATCTCCATGCTTTACTTATGGGATTAACTTGTGCTCTGGAAGCTTCAACCTGCTGTGTGATGTTACCGGAAAACCGAAATGATAAGAATGGCAACATGGACTGCAGTAGTCATCATCATATCATAATAAGATACGAGTATAAGGTTACTTTCGGTGCGAATGACACAGCAGAAAATTTATTCTTCGCAAAAGTCATAATTTAAAATTGTATCAAAATTTTAATTCTTTATTGTATAGTGGTTCGGTAAGTACGTTGTAACATCACTTTTTGTGCAAATGTAAGTTGTGTTTTACGTTGCACGCGAGTAAACAGTGGTGCGGCGCTATAACGTCGCTATGATTGGCTGATGAGGAACTCTTGATTTGTCTAGAAAAATAAAGCACTTTACATGACGTGCAGCACGCTGCAGTATGACCATGCTCAAACTGACGAAATTACCGAACCACTATACTCAGTTCACATTAAGGAAGGATAGAAATATGACCTTGAGAACGGAACGGTACATTAAAATTACCCGGAGCGTTCCGAACGTTCTCAAAGTCATATTTCTACCCTTCCTTAATGTGAACAGAGTATATACAATAAAATAGGGTACTGTACAGTGTTGGTGAGTAAGCGATTTTAATGTCGAGTGCAATGGCTACACTCGCTACGCTCGTTCCGCCACTTACTTACCGGTTTACCGCCACTGTACAGCAATCTACTATAGTTACGGCTACATTTAGTTCTATAATAGCTTCGCTTTAATAATATAGATAATGATCACGAGAGGAGTGAAATATTTGACATCGTCCGAGGATGAAGATCCTAGAATATCTTCATCCTACCGGAAGTACCATATTTACTTCTGGCAGACGATCAAACACGTTCGCTGGATGTGAGGGATAAATTTGGGCTTCAATAAGTCATTTTGTTCATTGG
This sequence comes from Aspidiotus rigidus, assembly GCA_035079385.1. Lineage (NCBI taxonomy): Eukaryota > Metazoa > Arthropoda > Insecta > Hemiptera > Diaspididae > Aspidiotus > Aspidiotus rigidus. The sequence goes on along the minus strand of JAVHKY010000020.1, from coordinate 14,743,218 downwards.
CAGGTGGATAAGGTTCTCCCAGGTGGTGGAACGACAAACACCGGTAATATGGCCCGACGTATTTTTAGAGAGCCAGAAAAAGTCAGTCCGATAACGGGAGTTGATCGCGAGCTGATTGAACGTTTTGCAGTTATTTTGAATGTCATTTCAAGTGGTGAGGAGATAAATGTAGAGAAATTTGAAAAATATTTGGAAGCGACGGAGCGGCGATATTTGCTCTTGTACAGCTGGCACAATATACCGCCAACTGTACATAAAGTTTTACGCCACGGGGCTCAAGTGATGAGACACTTAAGGCTGCCGATTGGCGACCTCTCCGGAGAAGCCCAAGAAGCCAGAAACAAAGATTATAAAAGGTACACAACTTTTACTAATTAAATAAGTAAATTTTTACTACAAGTCAGGTAAAAAATTGACACGGGCGTGAAGGCTAGTTGAAAATAGTTTCTACTATACGCAAAGTACTTTTAACTAAAAAAAAAAAAAAAAAAAAGGTAGTGATTTTTAAGCAACATTTTACTTTTTTACCTGGCTTTCAAGAAAAAATTAGATTGATAATGACCGGTGTCCTCTTTCGAGAGCATCATACTCGTAAATCAGTTCGAGAGGCAACAACCCGCGATATATTAAATAACTTGTTGGTATCGAGCGACCCTCTGATCTCATCGCTAAGGAGAGAGCACGCAAAAAAAAAAAAATTCTGGTAGGAGCCAGATGTTTGTAAATTACGAGCATTTAAGCCATGATGGTGAAAATTTAAGCGATACCAGCGAACACTTGGACGACGATAGCGAGAATGAAAGTGATAGTAATGATGAAAGTTTTTAGAGAAATATGATTTTAACTGATTATTTTAAATTAATCTTAACCCATTGTTCTTTGTTATCTGTTTGTTGTCACCTTCTTTTTAATTCCAATAACCCATTTTGAAAACTATGATACACATTCCAAATTTTAATTACATAATTGTTTCTGGCAAAGAGAGGGGTCTAAAATAAAATTCGATTTTCGATTTTGATTCTTCAGCACAAAATATCCCTACCCAATTCAATTGAAACGGATACTACTCTTCATGACTTTTCAATATACATTCTCATCAAGCAGAGAATGAAGGAGATTTACAAAATGAGAAACTGATTTCGAATTAAAATTCTACGTTCAAAATTGTCCTAAAACACTTTACGCGACCACATTTCCTAGACGTGAATTTTTTCCAGCTAGCTTTGCATTCGTGAAGTGTGTACCTATCTTCGACTTTTTACTGTTTTCAGAGCGTTCCAGCGACTGGAGAATTGTTGACATTTTTTTTTGAACATCGGCGGTCGATTTTACATGAGAATTGATCTAATCGATGAATGAAATACGAAAAATCACGGTTTTCCAGGTTGAAAAAGTAGATTTTCTCGATTTTTCACCATTTCCAGGGGCTGTTTCCAGATTGCGGCCATGGAAATGTCAACCCGAGCATTTTGCGGCCCATGAAAAAATAGGTAGGGTGCTAATTGCGGCCCAAAAAAACATGCTCTTTGCGGCCCTTGCAAAATATATGATACAGATTGCGACCAACGAAAATATCATTTTTAAGGCTCCTGCAGAATGGATGAATGCAAACTTTAGAGCTGCAATTTCCCGTATAAACTTGACAGGGTGAGAATTCGTATCAATATAATTATTGAGGTAGTTTATTGAGGTAGTTACCTACATTACACAGTAGTCAGTGATTAACCCGACGAATTCTCACTTATGTTGTACTGTTCTGACGTGTTTCATCCTTAAGTGTAAATTGTCATCGTCGCGCTGTAATAATGTCGAAGATGTACAGTAAATTTGGTCGTAAATTGTGAATCATAGATAATTACAAGTATCGTTTTCACAAAATGTTGGCAAATGACGTAGAAAAGTGGGTTTGTACGGAAAAACGATGTAGTCAAGCGTTCATGAACTACCAGAAAGTCTACTACGTACAGAAAAGGGGGACGATTTCATTTTTTACGATTCCGGACGCGGAGATCCAGATAGGATACTCAACAAGTGTTGTCTTATAATTTACTTTGGTGTGTTTCATGAAGGGCTGAAACCAGGAGATGTGTCAGTACTCTGCCAGCCACCGTCAACTACGTGCCCGTATTCATTAAAAAGTCTCACAACTTTTCGGCGACACTTTCGAGACCACCACAAGAATCATACGTCCATACGGCGGAACTTTGTAGGAGGTGTAAGGGCGCCGCCTACATCATAATTCTAGGCCATTCCCTACCGTGTGAGTTCACCGTGGTCCTAAAAATTACTGATATTATATTTAACAATTGTCTTATAATTTACTTTAGGATGTTTCATAAAGAGCTGAAACCAGGAGATATTGGCTGCGGCTGCTGAAAAAACCGTTTGTCAGTACTCTACCAGCCACAGTCAACCACCGTGCCCGTATTCGTTAGACACGTACAGGACCACCACAAGAATCATACGTCCATACCGCGGAATTTTGTAGGGGATGTGAGGGCGCCGCCTACATCATAATTCTAGGCCATTCCCTACCGTGTGAGTTCACCGTGGTCCTAAAAATTACTGAAACTACCGTGGCAACTTTTGCAGATGACATTGCTATCCTGTCTGTCAGCAAATCGCAAGAAAACCGCAACCGCTAAGCTCCAGCTGGCAGTTAACAAAATCAGTCAATGGACAAGGGACTGGAGAATTAAGATAAACTCGCAGAAAACAGTACACGTCACCTACGCTCTCCGCAACTCAGATGCAAAATACAGGGTCTACCTCAATGGAACACCAATCGCGCAAGAAGACTCAGCCAAATATTTCGGTGTCCACCTTGATTCGAGATTGAACTACAAAACTCATGTAAAAATGAAGAAAGAGCAACTTGCTATCAAATTTAAACAAATATACCGGCTGATAGGCAGACATTCCAAGCTTAGTCTGTATTGCAAACGACTACCATACATGCAGGTGGTGAGGCCAGTGTGGACGTATGCTATACCGGTCGGGGGCTGCACAAAGCCCTCAAATCGGCTGATCATCCAGCGAACACAAAACAAATTTCTGAAAGCAATGACCAATGCCCGTCGGTACACCCGAACGGAGGACCTTCACCTAGATCTCCAAATTCCCGATGTCAATCAAACAATAAAAACGTATGCCGGCAACCATGAAAAGAGGCTGCACAACCACCCGAATCAAGAGGCACTCGAGCTGTTGCTGAATGCTGAAATTAGAAGACTCCATAGAGCAAAAACCCGGCGATTTAGTATAGATTAGATTACTAGTACTTTCTCATTGCTAAAATAAAAAAGCACAGCTTGATGAAGCCGGTGCTATGTAACGTAAAACTTAACACTCAATGTACTAATTTAAAACTTTCATGAATTTTAAGATTGTACTAGAACGGTTTATAAAAACAAAAAAAAAAAAAAAACAAAATATGTTACAAAATATTTCCTTCCTTTCCACCTAAATAATTATGTTCGTGGCTAAATGTTCTTTGTATTAGAATTTTTAGAATTAAAGAAAACATATCATGTTCTTTGTTGGCAACAAACGCGCCTTGCGCAAAGAAATCGCAGTAATACAAGAGGTGAGTATAGAAAGAACTTCACTTGTCCTCTTTTGATACGATATTAAATGACGAAGCCTAAAAAATTCCGTCATTTTTGAATAACTCAAGTTTCTCAAATATCTCCATGCTTTACTTATGGGATTAACTTGTGCTCTGGAAGCTTCAACCTGCTGTGTGATGTTACCGGAAAACCGAAATGATAAGAATGGCAACATGGACTGCAGTAGTCATCATCATATCATAATAAGATACGAGTATAAGGTTACTTTCGGTGCGAATGACACAGCAGAAAATTTATTCTTCGCAAAAGTCATAATTTAAAATTGTATCAAAATTTTAATTCTTTATTGTATAGTGGTTCGGTAAGTACGTTGTAACATCACTTTTTGTGCAAATGTAAGTTGTGTTTTACGTTGCACGCGAGTAAACAGTGGTGCGGCGCTATAACGTCGCTATGATTGGCTGATGAGGAACTCTTGATTTGTCTAGAAAAATAAAGCACTTTACATGACGTGCAGCACGCTGCAGTATGACCATGCTCAAACTGACGAAATTACCGAACCACTATACTCAGTTCACATTAAGGAAGGATAGAAATATGACCTTGAGAACGGAACGGTACATTAAAATTACCCGGAGCGTTCCGAACGTTCTCAAAGTCATATTTCTACCTTTCCTTAATGTGAACAGAGTATATACAATAAAATAGGGTACTGTACAGTGTTGGTGAGTAAGCGATTTTAATGTCGAGTGCAATGGCTACACTCGCTACGCTCGTTCCGCCACTTACTTACCGGTTTACCGCCACTGTACAGCAATCTACTATAGTTACGGCTACATTTAGTTCTATAATAGCTTCGCTTTAATAATATAGATAATGATCACGAGAGGAGTGAAATATTTGACATCGTCCGAGGATGAAGATCCTAGAATATCTTCATCCTACCGGAAGTACCATATTTACTTCTGGCAGACGATCAAACACGTTCGCTGGATGTGAGGGATAAATTTGGGCTTCAATAAGTCATTTTGTTCATTGGCAGGTGGATAAGGTTCTCCCAGGTGGTGGAACGACAAACACCGGTAATATGGCCCGACGTATTTTTAGAGAGCCAGAAAAAGTCAGTCCGATAACGGGAGTTGATCGCGAGCTGATTGAACGTTTTGCAGTTATTTTGAATGTCATTTCAAGTGGTGAGGAGATAAATGTAGAGAAATTTGAAAAATATTTGGAAGCGACGGAGCGGCGATATTTGCTCTTGTACAGCTGGCATAATATACCGCCAACTGTACATAAAGTTTTACGCCACGGGGCTCAAGTGATGAGACACTTAAGGCTGCCGATTGGCGACCTCTCCGGAGAAGCCCAAGAAGCCAGAAACAAAGATTATAAAAGGTACACAACTTTTACTAATTAAATAAGTAAATTTTTACTACAAGTCAGGTAAAAAATTGACACGGGCGTGAAGGCTAGTTGAAAATAGTTTCTACTATACGCAAAGTACTTTTAACTAAAAAAAAAAAAAAAGTATGTACGGTGCGGGGACCTAAGTAATCGGTACCTGCCTCCAGACGAACAGTGGACGTCGCCGGCAAGTATATCAAACGCGAAATGTTTCGCCGAGTACAAAACAACAATTACTAAATGTAAGTGAAAAAAAGTTCTATCATCATACAACGCACAAAGAGGCCTCCTTCAACAAATTCGATATCGCTTAGGGAAATGGAAAAAAATAAGTCTGTTTCCTTTTCATAAATAATTTTTTGACATACCGTAGAAGCCGAATAAAGCCTGATAATTGCGTTAAACGTCAATGAAATTGAAATAGTGTAGCTAGCATAAACTAGATAATACAGTCAAGATGTCTAGGCGAGGTTATTTGAAGTATTTTCAACGAACAATTTAAAACTGAAGTCAGTTTCAGGATAACAACGTTCGTTTCGAAAAATTTTTAATTGTACATGAAAGAGTTGAACGAATAACACGTTTAGACCATTGAAAGTACATTGACTGAACACTGAAAAAAAATTTGTAGTCGTTTTTACTGTACTTGAAAACGTATGTAGGCCTAGCCCTTTGTATTTCACAACCGATAAAAACTACATAATACGGACCTACTTCTTTCCAGTAATAATTGCTTACCTTTTGTGTAGTAAAAATAAGTACTTTATTTAGTAAAATTTTTAGTCAGTTAAACTTACTACAGTTCTGTTTTATATTTGAATGAAAAGAACTAGTCGATCATTCAGTATAAGTAGCCGATAAAACGATGGAGAAAATAAACTAACGTTGGAAGGCAAAAAAATACTCTTCTTTTCTTGTATTTCTAAGTTGTATTATTAGCTTCCTACGTGCTTTCTACCAACAAGTTCTTCGTATTTTAATAAAATCACCAAGTTTTATTATTGCGAATCAATAAATGAGCAAATAAAGACTGAAGGTCGCTGTATTTTAGAAAATTCCACCATTGGCCGTTATGATCATGGAGAAGTGGTTTTCTCTGATGATAGGTAAATTTTTTTTTTTGCAGACAATACTCTGTTAGAGTCGTGGTGACAATAAGTGTTCTCAGTTCTCTGCGATCTTTATCGTCGATGTTGTTTTTTTCATGTATTGTATTTCGCAAAATTTATTTTTTTCCAATTTTCAACAATTAGTATAGGTACTATCCAATTGCTATCCCAGGCATTTTTCAAATACCGAATAGTTATAGATTGTTCATACAAACTTGGCTACACTCGCTGCGCTCGTTCCGCCAACTTCGCACTCGACATTAATCGCTTACTTACCGCCACTGTACAGTAATCTATTATACTTTTCGTTTTCAGTAATCTACTATACTTTTCGTTTTCGATCTCAACGTTTTGAAAAATCAAAAATGATTACAAAAGGAGTGAAAAATTTGATTTCGTCGGACGATGAAGATCCTAGAATATCTTCATCGTACCGGAAGTACCATATTTATTTCTGGCAGACGACAGGACAGGCTCGATAGCGGAGGAACGCAACCGTCCTAGGAGAAGGCACTCCGAAATAAAACCACGGATGTACGGATGCGCAGGTAGTAGAACTATCACCGTAATATATCCAAATGAAAATCATAGCATGGAACGTCAGAGGAATCCACAATAGAGAGGAAGAAATCGAGAAAGTGCTGGAGGAACAGGGAGTGGATGTGGCTGTAATCAGCGAAACAAAAAAGAAAAGCTGCGGAACACACGAAACGAAGAAATTTGTGATAATCCAGACAGGAGTGGAAAAAGACCAACGAGCCACGGCTGGAGTAATGATGTATATCAGAAGGAAGTATGAAACCGCGATAGAAAGTTACAAGATATGGAACTAAAGAGTAATCACTGTTAAAATACAATTCCAACAGCAACCTCTACACGTGATAGGAGTGTACGCCCCGCCCCGGAAGAAGGAAAAGAAGAGCAAAGTTCTCACTTTTATGAGGTACTACAGAAAGCAGTCCAAAGAATCAATCCTCAAGAGGACCTTGTCATAGCGGGCGACTTAAATGCTCAAGTCCCCACCTATATTTCTGGCAGACGACAGGACAGGCTCGATAGCGGAGGAACGCAACCGTCCTAGGAGAAGGCAATCCAAAGTAAAACCTCGCATGTACGGATGCGCAGGTAGTAGAACTATCACCGTAATATATCCTTTTTGACTGGTAACCAACTGGGATGAATGCCATATACTCGAAAAAACACCACAAATAGCCTCGGATGTCGGAGATTTACTGGGAACACAGGAGGAGGTGCACCCCTGTCAAAAAAGAAAACACTAGCCTACGGTAAAATGAAAATCATAGCATGGAACGTCAGAGGAATCCACAATAAAGAGGAAGAAATTGAGAAAGTGCTGGAGGAACAGGGAGTGGATGTGGCTGTAATCAGCGAAACAAAGAAGAAAAGCTGCGGAACACACGAAGCGAAGAAATTTGTGATAATCCAGACAGGAGTGGAAAAAGACCAACGAGCCACGGCTGGAGTAGAAAGTTACAACATATGGAACGAAAGAATAATCACTGTTAAAATACAATTCCAACAGCAACCTCTAACCGTGATAGGAGTGTACGCCCCGCCCCGGAAGAAGGAAAAGAAGAGCAAAGTTCTCACTTTTATGAGGTACTACAGAAAGCAGTCCAAAGAATCAATCCTCAAGAGGACCTTGTCATAGCGGGCGACTTAAATGCTCAAGTTGGAAGTCAGAGGTGTGGGAGAGTAACGGGAACCTTTGGTGTAGGGGGAATCAACGCAAATGGCAGGAAACTTCTAGACTTCGGCTCCTTTAACGAACTTAGAATACTGAAACGATGAAGATCCCAGTATATCTTCATCGCACCGGAAGTACCATGTTTATTTCTGTCAGACGATGTCGAACAAAAAAACTTCGTCCTGGTCCGTGCTGTACATGAGGGCCCGGAAGAACTTGACGTCGAAACAAAATTGAAAGAATTTTATGTACGGGATTTTCCAGGTAAATATGTTGAGATAGTAATTTTCAATTCAAGCTCATTAATTCAATTGAAAAAAAAAAAAAAAAAAAAAATTATAAAATATACCTATACTAAGTGAGTACCTATATACCTAAGGCCTATTTGCTATTTACGTAATAATAATGATTCCAATGCGTTTTTGTTACAGATTCTGAAAAATTGAAATTACACAGGAACATGTTCCTCGATATAGTTGAACGTGAAAAGATTTCCATCAATGGATTTGGGGACGTTTTTAATTACTTTAAAACGAATACAAATGTCCGTACATTGTTACCAGACTAAATTGCTTAGAATTATAGGCTGCGTGGCCGTAACGACCGGTGTGGCAGAAAGGTCGTTCTCTATGTTACGAAGGCTGAAAACTTATCTGAGGTGAGACGCAAGACGCAAGATGCAACTGAGTACCTATATATAGACATAAGGGTGTATCTAATAACTATCATTAATGGATGGAAAATTGTTTTCAAAACGATAACTGAGGTATTTTCATATTTTGTGATTTGTGTTGTAGATCTACCATGACTCAGCCCCGCTTAAATCATTGCTCTATTTTAAATGTGCACAAGTTTGAAGCAGACCATTTGGACTTAGAAGAGATGGCAAACGAGTTCATTAAGAGGAGTCAGACACGAAGGAATGTTTTTGTATTAAAATGCTAATTGACCAATTTTCTTTATTATTATTTTTATCATTTCTGTTCTTTCTTCTTTATTAATAATATCAATTTTAATTTTTAAATCTTTCAAGACTTCTAAATTCCTTTAGTTGGTCAGTAAAATAATCTTTGATGCCTATTTTCAAATATTTTCTGGTAGGTATCTAGAAATACTGCAGGTAATACACAATGCACTGGAATAATTATATTTACACTTTATAACAAACCCTGTTTTATGTGAGTATCATGTCTTCAGTTCATCATAACATGATTTTATCTGATAATAGAATTCAGTAGGGGCATTAGCGCGCGAAGCGAACGCGCGGAAGGGGGGGGCTCTGGCAACTGTAAAGAGGTAGTGGCTATCAGCACCACTAACCCATATGGATTTTAAAAAGTCGGCGCCTATGCTTTAGTCGCAAACCTTGTTGGTGGTGTACCGCTCGGAGATATCAGATACGACACGCCACTGCCGGAATCCACGATGCTACCGGAGTGCCAGCAGCGTCGTCGAGACAACGACGAACCGGTAGTCAACCGCCCTGAGCAGGATGGCGCTCGTACCTACCGTGGATATGCCCGCACCCTCATCTACGAGCGAGCCAAATACAGACTGCTCAGGGTGGTACACGCACACAAACGTGCCTACGCATGTGGAGCCGCAAGCTCCTGATGATCTTGCGCAAACACTTCTCCGGGTCATCGGGACGCTCAAACCGGAAATACGGGCGAAATTACGCCCACATGCTGTGAGTAAGAGAACGAAAGTTGTAAAGAGGCTGGGTTTGTACACTGACTGTAATTTCAATTTTCATGAGTAATTCTTTCTTGCCCTGTAGGTCGTACACGAAGATGTGGCGGGAATTGCACACCCCGAAGGTGGAGAGAGTGGAGGTAGAGGACGAGGACGTGGACGTGGAACCCAATCTGTGAGTATGACTCTGTACATGTTTTTTTATATTGTGGTTTTCATATTATAATCTTTAAACGATTTATCGTTTTGTTTCTCTAGCGTGGAGGTCATGGAGCTGGAAACTCCGATAGTGTACCCCCTGAAGAGCGGAGTTTTCGCACGAAGTCTGATGCCCGTGGTGTTGGCCCGAGAGATGGGTCAAGACATGGCTCCTCTCGGAACATTACGATCGCCACGTGGCTCAGAGGGACACTGAAAATGTGTTTTCCGATCACGACCCACAAGTGCTGGTTGCAGTGCATGGAACCGACCCAGCATAAGAGTTCACCCGACCATGCTGTTATAAAAATACCTTCTGAGCCAAATGCTCAGGGTGGCACACGCACACACGCGTGAGCACACGTGTGCGGCCGCAAGCTCCCGATGATCTGGCGTAAGCACTTCTCCGGGTCATCGGGACGCTGAAACCGAAATTACGGGCGAAACATGGACAAGAAATGCAAGCAATGAAAATTGAAATTACAGTCAGTGTACAAACCCAGCCTCTTTCACGTTTTTTTATATTATGATTTTCGTATTATAATCTTTAATCTTGTTCTGTTCCCATCTAGCGTGGAGAGAGTGGAGGTAGAGGACGAGGAAGGGCTGAAACCTGGAGATATTGGCTGCGGCTGCTGAAAAACCGTTTCTCAGTACTCTACCAGCCACCGTCAACCACAGCTTGATATACAGTCGGAACGTCTTTGTCGTTTGCCGAGGTATTCTGCGCTAACATTCTCCTCATACAAATCCTTTTTACCAGCATACCCTTGTTTTCTATTTCTGTCCGCCTCTCTATAAACTCTGGACAATTTGATGGCTTTACGATCCCGCTGTCTCACCACAATATGGTCTAGCGCGTGCCAGTGGCCCACCAGGCGGGAGGAAGCGGCTGGATTGGTTTCTCAAGCTACGGAATTTTCGCCTGCGCGTGCATTGAAAATAAAGAAAGCTGTCCAGAAAGCAAGTGCTGCAAATCTGATTGTTCTGTATTCCGAAGACAAAGCTCTCGCTTATTTGATTGATGCTCGTCTCACAAGAGAGAGTTACATTATGACACGTGTTGGGGCAAAGAAGCGTGGAGCGGATATTTATCCTTCGTACGTCAGAATTATGGAAGCAAAAAAACGTTGTTACCCCGATGATATAATGCGTGAATGATTATGGTAAGATTAATCTCATTATATTAAAAGCACATGCACTAGCCGCTAATACGCCCCCGTTTCTTTGACATAAGTTGATGATAATATAATGCTGAACTATAAAAAAACACCAGAAGTCTCAATGTCTGAAAAACCCATACTCGCTTCTCCTACAAATAGGTACGCATACCTTCCATTATTGGTTGAATTTGAGAACTGAATACTATTATGTTTGGGTGATTATTCTGATTTTTAGGCGCTACAATCCCTCTCCAACAACTTCTAATCACACGGCGAAAAGGATTTTAGAAGTTGTTCGTATAGAGACTCATACTGTCAACGTTAGTATTCCAAAGGCTACGCTAGTTTTGAAATGGGGATGCGATGGATGTAGCGGGAATCCAGAATATTATCAATCCCCATTTCCAAACTCTCAAATTGAAGAAGAAGATGACAACCTCGAATTACCACCAAGCGACTCCTACCTCTTCCTCTTCACTGTAGTTCCTCTACAATTAATTGGTGAAACCGGTGGTGGAGCAGAAATAGTGCTCTGGAAGAATACCAGACCAGCATCCACGAAATATTGCCGTCCTCTAAAATTTCTTTATTTAAAAGAAACTGTAAATGAAATTAAGAATGAAGTCGAAAAGGTGCGAAGTGAGATTTCCGACCTTACCTCGTTCTCGTACGAAGCGGTAGAGGTCAACTTTGATATGGTTCTATCAATGGTTGATGGGAAAGTTATAAATGCATTAACTTCATCATCATCTCAAGTATGTGTGTCCTAAAAATCTGCAAAAATATTTTACCCTCTTTACAGAGCTGTTACATATGCCTGGCAAAGCCGAGTCAAATGAATGACCCGAATGCACTCGCCACGTTGGCATTGAATATTGACGAAGAACGTCTCAATTATGGGTTCAGCATTCTTCACGCGAGCATAAAATTTATGGAGTTGATCCTTATCCTCGCATACCAACGGGGGTACGCGAAACGCTCAAAACGAGGGGCCACCAGTCAAGAAAAGAGCGAAATAGAGGACCGTACGAAAGAAGTCAGACAAAAACTTTATGCAGTTCTTGGAATTACGTTCGCTGGATGTGAGGGATAAATTTGGGTTCAATAAGTCATTTTGTTCATTGGCAGGTGGATAAGGTTCTCCCAGGTGGTGGAACGACAAACACCGGTAATATGGCCCGACGTATTTTTAGAGAGCCAGAAAAAGTCAGTCCGATAACGGGAGTTGATCGCGAGCTGATTGAACGTTTTGCAGTTATTTTGAATGTCATTTCAAGTGGTGAGGAGATAAATGTAGAGAAATTTGAAAAATACTTGGAAGCGACGGAGCGGCGATATTTGCTCTTGTACAGCTGGCACAATATACCGCCAACTGTACATAAAGTTTTACGCCACGGGGCTCAAGTGATGAGACACTTAAGGCTGCCGATTGGCGACCTCTCCGGAGAAGCCCAAGAAGCCAGAAACAAAGATTATAAAAGGTACACAACTTTTACTAATTAAATAAGTAAATTTTTACTACAAGTCAGGTAAAAAATTGACACGGGCGTGAAGGCTAGTTGAAAATAGTTTCTACTATACGCAAAGTACTTTTAACTAAAAAAAAAAAAAAAAAAAAGGTAGTGATTTTTAAGCAACATTTTACTTTTTTACCTGGCTTTCAGGAAAAAATTAGATTGATAATGACCGGTGTCCTCTTTCGAGAGCATCATACTCGTAAATCAGTTCGAGAGGCAACAACCCGCGATATATTAAATAACTTGTTGGTATCGAGCGACCCTCTGATCTCATCGCTAAGGAGAGAGCACGCAAAAAAAAAAAAATTCTGGTAGGAGCCAGATGTTTGTAAATTACGAGCATTTAAGCCATGATGGTGAAAATTTAAGCGATACCAGCGAACACTTGGACGACGATAGCGAGAATGAAAGTGATAGTAATGATGAAAGTTTTTAGAGAAATATGATTTTAACTGATTATTTTAAATTAATCTTAACCCATTGTTCTTTGTTATCTGTTTGTTGTCACCTTCTTTTTAATTCCAATAACCCATTTTGAAAACTATGATACACATTCCAAATTTTAATTACATAATTGTTTCTGGCAAAGAGAGGGGTCTAAAATAAAATTCGATTTTCGATTTTGATTCTTCAGCACAAAATATCCCTACCCAATTCAATTGAAACGGATACTACTCTTCATGACTTTTCAATATACATTCTCATCAAGCAGAGAATGAAGGAGATTTACAAAATGAGAAACTGATTTCGAATTAAAATTCTACGTTCAAAATTGTCCTAAAACACTTTACGTGACCACATTTCCTAGACGTGAATTTTTTCCAGCTAGCTTTGCATTCGTGAAGTGTGTACCTATCTTCGATTTTTTACTGTTTTCAGAGCGTTCCAGCGACTGGAGAATTGTTGACATCTTTTTTTGAACATCGGCGGTCGATTTTACATGAGAATTGATCTAATCGATGAATGAAATACGAAAAATCACGGTTTTCCAGGTTGAAAAAGTAGATTTTCTCGATTTTTCACCATTTCCAGGGGCTGTTTCCAGATTGCGGCCATGGAAATGTCAACCCGAGCATTTTGCGGCCCATGAAAAAATAGGTAGGGTGCTAATTGCGGCCCAAAAAAACATGCTCTTTGCGGCCCTTGCAAAATATATGATACAGATTGCGACCAACGAAAATATCATTTTTAAGGCTCCTGCAGAATGGATGAATGCAAACTTTAGAGCTGCAATTTCCCGTATAAACTTGACAGGGTGAGAATTCGTATCAATATAATTATTGAGGTAGTTTATTGAGGTAGTTACCTACATTACACAGTAGTCAGTGATTAACCCGACGAATTCTCACTTATGTTGTACTGTTCTGACGTGTTTCATCCTTAAGTGTAAATTGTCATCGTCGCGCTGTAATAATGTCGAAGATGTACAGTAAATTTGGTCGTAAATTGTGAATCATAGATAATTACAAGTATCGTTTTCACAAAATGTTGGCAAATGACGTAGAAAAGTGGGTTTGTACGGAAAAACGATGTAGTCAAGCGTTCATGAACTACCAGAAAGTCTACTACGTACAGAAAAGGGGGACGATTTCATTTTTTACGATTCCGGACGCGGAGATCCAGATAGGATACTCAACAAGTGTTGTCTTATAATTTACTTTGGTGTGTTTCATGAAGGGCTGAAACCAGGAGATGTGTCAGTACTCTGCCAGCCACCGTCAACTACGTGCCCGTATTCATTAAAAAGTCTCACAACTTTTCGGCGACACTTTCGAGACCACCACAAGAATCATACGTCCATACGGCGGAACTTTGTAGGAGGTGTAAGGGCGCCGCCTACATCATAATTCTAGGCCATTCCCTACCGTGTGAGTTCACCGTGGTCCTAAAAATTACTGATATTATATTTAACAATTGTCTTATAATTTACTTTAGGATGTTTCATAAAGAGCTGAAACCAGGAGATATTGGCTGCGGCTGCTGAAAAAACCGTTTGTCAGTACTCTACCAGCCACAGTCAACCACCGTGCCCGTATTCGTTAGACACGTACAGGACCACCACAAGAATCATACGTCCATACCGCGGAATTTTGTAGGGGGTGTGAGGGCGCCGCCTACATCATAATTCTAGGCCATTCCCTACCGTGTGAGTTCACCGTGGTCCTAAAAATTACTGAAACTACCGTGGCAACTTTTGCAGATGACATTGCTATCCTGTCTGTCAGCAAATCGCAAGAAAACCGCAACCGCTAAGCTCCAGCTGGCAGTTAACAAAATCAGTCAATGGACAAGGGACTGGAGAATTAAGATAAACTCGCAGAAAACAGTACACGTCACCTACGCTCTCCGCAACTCAGATGCAAAATACAGGGTCTACCTCAATGGAACACCAATCGCGCAAGAAGACTCAGCCAAATATTTCGGTGTCCACCTTGATTCGAGATTGAACTACAAAACTCATGTAAAAATGAAGAAAGAGCAACTTGCTATCAAATTTAAACAAATATACCGGCTGATAGGCAGACATTCCAAGCTTAGTCTGTATTGCAAACGACTACCATACATGCAGGTGGTGAGGCCAGTGTGGACGTATGCTATACCGGTCGGGGGCTGCACAAAGCCCTCAAATCGGCTGATCATCCAGCGAACACAAAACAAATTTCTGAAAGCAATGACCAATGCCCGTCGGTACACCCGAACGGAGGACCTTCACCTAGATCTCCAAATTCCCGATGTCAATCAAACAATAAAAACGTATGCCGGCAACCATGAAAAGAGGCTGCACAACCACCCGAATCAAGAGGCACTCGAGCTGTTGCTGAATGCTGAAATTAGAAGACTCCATAGAGCAAAAACCCGGCGATTTAGTATAGATTAGATTACTAGTACTTTCTCATTGCTAAAATAAAAAAGCACAGCTTGATGAAGCCGGTGCTATGTAACGTAAAACTTAACACTCAATGTACTAATTTAAAACTTTCATGAATTTTAAGATTGTACTAGAACGGTTTATAAAAACAAAAAAAAAAAAAAAACAAAATATGTTACAAAATATTTCCTTCCTTTCCACCTAAATAATTATGTTCGTGGCTAAATGTTCTTTGTATTAGAATTTTTAGAATTAAAGAAAACATATCATGTTCTTTGTTGGCAACAAACGCGCCTTGCGCAAAGAAATCGCAGTAATACAAGAGGTGAGTATAGAAAGAACTTCACTTGTCCTCTTTTGATACGATATTAAATGACGAAGCCTAAAAAATTCCGTCATTTTTGAATAACTCAAGTTTCTCAAATATCTCCATGCTTTACTTATGGGATTAACTTGTGCTCTGGAAGCTTCAACCTGCTGTGTGATGTTACCGGAAAACCGAAATGATAAGAATGGCAACATGGACTGCAGTAGTCATCATCATATCATAATAAGATACGAGTATAAGGTTACTTTCGGTGCGAATGACACAGCAGAAAATTTATTCTTCGCAAAAGTCATAATTTAAAATTGTATCAAAATTTTAATTCTTTATTGTATAGTGGTTCGGTAAGTACGTTGTAACATCACTTTTTGTGCAAATGTAAGTTGTGTTTTACGTTGCACGCGAGTAAACAGTGGTGCGGCGCTATAACGTCGCTATGATTGGCTGATGAGGAACTCTTGATTTGTCTAGAAAAATAAAGCACTTTACATGACGTGCAGCACGCTGCAGTATGACCATGCTCAAACTGACGAAATTACCGAACCACTATACTCAGTTCACATTAAGGAAGGATAGAAATATGACCTTGAGAACGGAACGGTACATTAAAATTACCCGGAGCGTTCCGAACGTTCTCAAAGTCATATTTCTACCTTTCCTTAATGTGAACAGAGTATATACAATAAAATAGGGTACTGTACAGTGTTGGTGAGTAAGCGATTTTAATGTCGAGTGCAATGGCTACACTCGCTACGCTCGTTCCGCCACTTACTTACCGGTTTACCGCCACTGTACAGCAATCTACTATAGTTACGGCTACATTTAGTTCTATAATAGCTTCGCTTTAATAATATAGATAATGATCACGAGAGGAGTGAAATATTTGACATCGTCCGAGGATGAAGATCCTAGAATATCTTCATCCTACCGGAAGTACCATATTTACTTCTGGCAGACGATCAAACACGTTCGCTGGATGTGAGGGATAAATTTGGGCTTCAATAAGTCATTTTGTTCATTGGCAGGTGGATAAGGTTCTCCCAGGTGGTGGAACGACAAACACCGGTAATATGGCCCGACGTATTTTTAGAGAGCCAGAAAAAGTCAGTCCGATAACGGGAGTTGATCGCGAGCTGATTGAACGTTTTGCAGTTATTTTGAATGTCATTTCAAGTGGTGAGGAGATAAATGTAGAGAAATTTGAAAAATATTTGGAAGCGACGGAGCGGCGATATTTGCTCTTGTACAGCTGGCATAATATACCGCCAACTGTACATAAAGTTTTACGCCACGGGGCTCAAGTGATGAGACACTTAAGGCTGCCGATTGGCGACCTCTCCGGAGAAGCCCAAGAAGCCAGAAACAAAGATTATAAAAGGTACACAACTTTTACTAATTAAATAAGTAAATTTTTACTACAAGTCAGGTAAAAAATTGACACGGGCGTGAAGGCTAGTTGAAAATAGTTTCTACTATACGCAAAGTACTTTTAACTAAAAAAAAAAAAAAAGTATGTACGGTGCGGGGACCTAAGTAATCGGTACCTGCCTCCAGACGAACAGTGGACGTCGCCGGCAAGTATATCAAACGCGAAATGTTTCGCCGAGTACAAAACAACAATTACTAAATGTAAGTGAAAAAAAGTTCTATCATCATACAACGCACAAAGAGGCCTCCTTCAACAAATTCGATATCGCTTAGGGAAATGGAAAAAAATAAGTCTGTTTCCTTTTCATAAATAATTTTTTGACATACCGTAGAAGCCGAATAAAGCCTGATAATTGCGTTAAACGTCAATGAAATTGAAATAGTGTAGCTAGCATAAACTAGATAATACAGTCAAGATGTCTAGGCGAGGTTATTTGAAGTATTTTCAACGAACAATTTAAAACTGAAGTCAGTTTCAGGATAACAACGTTCGTTTCGAAAAATTTTTAATTGTACATGAAAGAGTTGAACGAATAACACGTTTAGACCATTGAAAGTACATTGACTGAACACTGAAAAAAAATTTGTAGTCGTTTTTACTGTACTTGAAAACGTATGTAGGCCTAGCCCTTTGTATTTCACAACCGATAAAAACTACATAATACGGACCTACTTCTTTCCAGTAATAATTGCTTACCTTTTGTGTAGTAAAAATAAGTACTTTATTTAGTAAAATTTTTAGTCAGTTAAACTTACTACAGTTCTGTTTTATATTTGAATGAAAAGAACTAGTCGATCATTCAGTATAAGTAGCCGATAAAACGATGGAGAAAATAAACTAACGTTGGAAGGCAAAAAAATACTCTTCTTTTCTTGTATTTCTAAGTTGTATTATTAGCTTCCTACGTGCTTTCTACCAACAAGTTCTTCGTATTTTAATAAAATCACCAAGTTTTATTATTGCGAATCAATAAATGAGCAAATAAAGACTGAAGGTCGCTGTATTTTAGAAAATTCCACCATTGGCCGTTATGATCATGGAGAAGTGGTTTTCTCTGATGATAGGTAAATTTTTTTTTTTGCAGACAATACTCTGTTAGAGTCGTGGTGACAATAAGTGTTCTCAGTTCTCTGCGATCTTTATCGTCGATGTTGTTTTTTTCATGTATTGTATTTCGCAAAATTTATTTTTTTCCAATTTTCAACAATTAGTATAGGTACTATCCAATTGCTATCCCAGGCATTTTTCAAATACCGAATAGTTATAGATTGTTCATACAAACTTGGCTACACTCGCTGCGCTCGTTCCGCCAACTTCGCACTCGACATTAATCGCTTACTTACCGCCACTGTACAGTAATCTATTATACTTTTCGTTTTCAGTAATCTACTATACTTTTCGTTTTCGATCTCAACGTTTTGAAAAATCAAAAATGATTACAAAAGGAGTGAAAAATTTGATTTCGTCGGACGATGAAGATCCTAGAATATCTTCATCGTACCGGAAGTACCATATTTATTTCTGGCAGACGACAGGACAGGCTCGATAGCGGAGGAACGCAACCGTCCTAGGAGAAGGCACTCCGAAATAAAACCACGGATGTACGGATGCGCAGGTAGTTGAACTATCACCGTAATATATCCAAATGAAAATCATAGCATGGAACGTCAGAGGAATCCACAATAGAGAGGAAGAAATCGAGAAAGTGCTGGAGGAACAGGGAGTGGATGTGGCTGTAATCAGCGAAACAAAAAAGAAAAGCTGCGGAACACACGAAACGAAGAAATTTGTGATAATCCAGACAGGAGTGGAAAAAGACCAACGAGCCACGGCTGGAGTAATGATGTATATCAGAAGGAAGTATGAAACCGCGATAGAAAGTTACAAGATATGGAACTAAAGAGTAATCACTGTTAAAATACAATTCCAACAGCAACCTCTACACGTGATAGGAGTGTACGCCCCGCCCCGGAAGAAGGAAAAGAAGAGCAAAGTTCTCACTTTTATGAGGTACTACAGAAAGCAGTCCAAAGAATCAATCCTCAAGAGGACCTTGTCATAGCGGGCGACTTAAATGCTCAAGTCCCCACCTATATTTCTGGCAGACGACAGGACAGGCTCGATAGCGGAGGAACGCAACCGTCCTAGGAGAAGGCAATCCAAAGTAAAACCTCGCATGTACGGATGCGCAGGTAGTAGAACTATCACCGTAATATATCCTTTTTGACTGGTAACCAACTGGGATGAATGCCATATACTCGAAAAAACACCACAAATAGCCTCGGATGTCGGAGATTTACTGGGAACACAGGAGGAGGTGCACCCCTGTCAAAAAAGAAAACACTAGCCTACGGTAAAATGAAAATCATAGCATGGAACGTCAGAGGAATCCACAATAAAGAGGAAGAAATTGAGAAAGTGCTGGAGGAACAGGGAGTGGATGTGGCTGTAATCAGCGAAACAAAGAAGAAAAGCTGCGGAACACACGAAGCGAAGAAATTTGTGATAATCCAGACAGGAGTGGAAAAAGACCAACGAGCCACGGCTGGAGTAGAAAGTTACAACATATGGAACGAAAGAATAATCACTGTTAAAATACAATTCCAACAGCAACCTCTAACCGTGATAGGAGTGTACGCCCCGCCCCGGAAGAAGGAAAAGAAGAGCAAAGTTCTCACTTTTATGAGGTACTACAGAAAGCAGTCCAAAGAATCAATCCTCAAGAGGACCTTGTCATAGCGGGCGACTTAAATGCTCAAGTTGGAAGTCAGAGGTGTGGGAGAGTAACGGGAACCTTTGGTGTAGGGGGAATCAACGCAAATGGCAGGAAACTTCTAGACTTCGGCTCCTTTAACGAACTTAGAATACTGAAACGATGAAGATCCCAGTATATCTTCATCGCACCGGAAGTACCATGTTTATTTCTGTCAGACGATGTCGAACAAAAAAACTTCGTCCTGGTCCGTGCTGTACATGAGGGCCCGGAAGAACTTGACGTCGAAACAAAATTGAAAGAATTTTATGTACGGGATTTTCCAGGTAAATATGTTGAGATAGTAATTTTCAATTCAAGCTCATTAATTCAATTGAAAAAAAAAAAAAAAAAAAAAATTATAAAATATACCTATACTAAGTGAGTACCTATATACCTAAGGCCTATTTGCTATTTACGTAATAATAATGATTCCAATGCGTTTTTGTTACAGATTCTGAAAAATTGAAATTACACAGGAACATGTTCCTCGATATAGTTGAACGTGAAAAGATTTCCATCAATGGATTTGGGGACGTTTTTAATTACTTTAAAACGAATACAAATGTCCGTACATTGTTACCAGACTAAATTGCTTAGAATTATAGGCTGCGTGGCCGTAACGACCGGTGTGGCAGAAAGGTCGTTCTCTATGTTACGAAGGCTGAAAACTTATCTGAGGTGAGACGCAAGACGCAAGATGCAACTGAGTACCTATATATAGACATAAGGGTGTATCTAATAACTATCATTAATGGATGGAAAATTGTTTTCAAAACGATAACTGAGGTATTTTCATATTTTGTGATTTGTGTTGTAGATCTACCATGACTCAGCCCCGCTTAAATCATTGCTCTATTTTAAATGTGCACAAGTTTGAAGCAGACCATTTGGACTTAGAAGAGATGGCAAACGAGTTCATTAAGAGGAGTCAGACACGAAGGAATGTTTTTGTATTAAAATGCTAATTGACCAATTTTCTTTATTATTATTTTTATCATTTCTGTTCTTTCTTCTTTATTAATAATATCAATTTTAATTTTTAAATCTTTCAAGACTTCTAAATTCCTTTAGTTGGTCAGTAAAATAATCTTTGATGCCTATTTTCAAATATTTTCTGGTAGGTATCTAGAAATACTGCAGGTAATACACAATGCACTGGAATAATTATATTTACACTTTATAACAAACCCTGTTTTATGTGAGTATCATGTCTTCAGTTCATCATAACATGATTTTATCTGATAATAGAATTCAGTAGGGGCATTAGCGCGCGAAGCGAACGCGCGGAAGGGGGGGGCTCTGGCAACTGTAAAGAGGTAGTGGCTATCAGCACCACTAACCCATATGGATTTTAAAAAGTCGGCGCCTATGCTTTAGTCGCAAACCTTGTTGGTGGTGTACCGCTCGGAGATATCAGATACGACACGCCACTGCCGGAATCCACGATGCTACCGGAGTGCCAGCAGCGTCGTCGAGACAACGACGAACCGGTAGTCAACCGCCCTGAGCAGGATGGCGCTCGTACCTACCGTGGATATGCCCGCACCCTCATCTACGAGCGAGCCAAATACAGACTGCTCAGGGTGGTACACGCACACAAACGTGCCTACGCATGTGGAGCCGCAAGCTCCTGATGATCTTGCGCAAACACTTCTCCGGGTCATCGGGACGCTCAAACCGGAAATACGGGCGAAATTACGCCCACATGCTGTGAGTAAGAGAACGAAAGTTGTAAAGAGGCTGGGTTTGTACACTGACTGTAATTTCAATTTTCATGAGTAATTCTTTCTTGCCCTGTAGGTCGTACACGAAGATGTGGCGGGAATTGCACACCCCGAAGGTGGAGAGAGTGGAGGTAGAGGACGAGGACGTGGACGTGGAACCCAATCTGTGAGTATGACTCTGTACATGTTTTTTTATATTGTGGTTTTCATATTATAATCTTTAAACGATTTATCGTTTTGTTTCTCTAGCGTGGAGGTCATGGAGCTGGAAACTCCGATAGTGTACCCCCTGAAGAGCGGAGTTTTCGCACGAAGTCTGATGCCCGTGGTGTTGGCCCGAGAGATGGGTCAAGACATGGCTCCTCTCGGAACATTACGATCGCCACGTGGCTCAGAGGGACACTGAAAATGTGTTTTCCGATCACGACCCACAAGTGCTGGTTGCAGTGCATGGAACCGACCCAGCATAAGAGTTCACCCGACCATGCTGTTATAAAAATACCTTCTGAGCCAAATGCTCAGGGTGGCACACGCACACACGCGTGAGCACACGTGTGCGGCCGCAAGCTCCCGATGATCTGGCGTAAGCACTTCTCCGGGTCATCGGGACGCTGAAACCGAAATTACGGGCGAAACATGGACAAGAAATGCAAGCAATGAAAATTGAAATTACAGTCAGTGTACAAACCCAGCCTCTTTCACGTTTTTTTATATTATGATTTTCGTATTATAATCTTTAATCTTGTTCTGTTCCCATCTAGCGTGGAGAGAGTGGAGGTAGAGGACGAGGAAGGGCTGAAACCTGGAGATATTGGCTGCGGCTGCTGAAAAACCGTTTCTCAGTACTCTACCAGCCACCGTCAACCACAGCTTGATATACAGTCGGAACGTCTTTGTCGTTTGCCGAGGTATTCTGCGCTAACATTCTCCTCATACAAATCCTTTTTACCAGCATACCCTTGTTTTCTATTTCTGTCCGCCTCTCTATAAACTCTGGACAATTTGATGGCTTTACGATCCCGCTGTCTCACCACAATATGGTCTAGCGCGTGCCAGTGGCCCACCAGGCGGGAGGAAGCGGCTGGATTGGTTTCTCAAGCTACGGAATTTTCGCCTGCGCGTGCATTGAAAATAAAGAAAGCTGTCCAGAAAGCAAGTGCTGCAAATCTGATTGTTCTGTATTCCGAAGACAAAGCTCTCGCTTATTTGATTGATGCTCGTCTCACAAGAGAGAGTTACATTATGACACGTGTTGGGGCAAAGAAGCGTGGAGCGGATATTTATCCTTCGTACGTCAGAATTATGGAAGCAAAAAAACGTTGTTACCCCGATGATATAATGCGTGAATGATTATGGTAAGATTAATCTCATTATATTAAAAGCACATGCACTAGCCGCTAATACGCCCCCGTTTCTTTGACATAAGTTGATGATAATATAATGCTGAACTATAAAAAAACACCAGAAGTCTCAATGTCTGAAAAACCCATACTCGCTTCTCCTACAAATAGGTACGCATACCTTCCATTATTGGTTGAATTTGAGAACTGAATACTATTATGTTTGGGTGATTATTCTGATTTTTAGGCGCTACAATCCCTCTCCAACAACTTCTAATCACACGGCGAAAAGGATTTTAGAAGTTGTTCGTATAGAGACTCATACTGTCAACGTTAGTATTCCAAAGGCTACGCTAGTTTTGAAATGGGGATGCGATGGATGTAGCGGGAATCCAGAATATTATCAATCCCCATTTCCAAACTCTCAAATTGAAGAAGAAGATGACAACCTCGAATTACCACCAAGCGACTCCTACCTCTTCCTCTTCACTGTAGTTCCTCTACAATTAATTGGTGAAACCGGTGGTGGAGCAGAAATAGTGCTCTGGAAGAATACCAGACCAGCATCCACGAAATATTGCCGTCCTCTAAAATTTCTTTATTTAAAAGAAACTGTAAATGAAATTAAGAATGAAGTCGAAAAGGTGCGAAGTGAGATTTCCGACCTTACCTCGTTCTCGTACGAAGCGGTAGAGGTCAACTTTGATATGGTTCTATCAATGGTTGATGGGAAAGTTATAAATGCATTAACTTCATCATCATCTCAAGTATGTGTGTCCTAAAAATCTGCAAAAATATTTTACCCTCTTTACAGAGCTGTTACATATGCCTGGCAAAGCCGAGTCAAATGAATGACCCGAATGCACTCGCCACGTTGGCATTGAATATTGACGAAGAACGTCTCAATTATGGGTTCAGCATTCTTCACGCGAGCATAAAATTTATGGAGTTGATCCTTATCCTCGCATACCAACGGGGGTACGCGAAACGCTCAAAACGAGGGGCCACCAGTCAAGAAAAGAGCGAAATAGAGGACCGTACGAAAGAAGTCAGACAAAAACTTTATGCAGTTCTTGGAATTACGTTCGCTGGATGTGAGGGATAAATTTGGGTTCAATAAGTCATTTTGTTCATTGGCAGGTGGATAAGGTTCTCCCAGGTGGTGGAACGACAAACACCGGTAATATGGCCCGACGTATTTTTAGAGAGCCAGAAAAAGTCAGTCCGATAACGGGAGTTGATCGCGAGCTGATTGAACGTTTTGCAGTTATTTTGAATGTCATTTCAAGTGGTGAGGAGATAAATGTAGAGAAATTTGAAAAATACTTGGAAGCGACGGAGCGGCGATATTTGCTCTTGTACAGCTGGCACAATATACCGCCAACTGTACATAAAGTTTTACGCCACGGGGCTCAAGTGATGAGACACTTAAGGCTGCCGATTGGCGACCTCTCCGGAGAAGCCCAAGAAGCCAGAAACAAAGATTATAAAAGGTACACAACTTTTACTAATTAAATAAGTAAATTTTTACTACAAGTCAGGTAAAAAATTGACACGGGCGTGAAGGCTAGTTGAAAATAGTTTCTACTATACGCAAAGTACTTTTAACTAAAAAAAAAAAAAAAAAAAAGGTAGTGATTTTTAAGCAACATTTTACTTTTTTACCTGGCTTTCAAGAAAAAATTAGATTGATAATGACCGGTGTCCTCTTTCGAGAGCATCATACTCGTAAATCAGTTCGAGAGGCAACAACCCGCGATATATTAAATAACTTGTTGGTATCGAGCGACCCTCTGATCTCATCGCTAAGGAGAGAGCACGCAAAAAAAAAAAAATTCTGGTAGGAGCCAGATGTTTGTAAATTACGAGCATTTAAGCCATGATGGTGAAAATTTAAGCGATACCAGCGAACACTTGGACGACGATAGCGAGAATGAAAGTGATAGTAATGATGAAAGTTTTTAGAGAAATATGATTTTAACTGATTATTTTAAATTAATCTTAACCCATTGTTCTTTGTTATCTGTTTGTTGTCACCTTCTTTTTAATTCCAATAACCCATTTTGAAAACTATGATACACATTCCAAATTTTAATTACATAATTGTTTCTGGCAAAGAGAGGAGTCTAAAATAAAATTCGATTTTCGATTTTGATTCTTCAGCACAAAATATCCCTACCCAATTCAATTGAAACGGATACTACTCTTCATGACTTTTCAATATACATTCTCATCAAGCAGAGAATGAAGGAGATTTACAAAATGAGAAACTGATTTCGAATTAAAATTCTACGTTCAAAATTGTCCTAAAACACTTTACGCGACCACATTTCCTAGACGTGAATTTTTTCCAGCTAGCTTTGCATTCGTGAAGTGTGTACCTATCTTCGATTTTTTACTGTTTTCAGAGCGTTCCAGCGACTGGAGAATTGTTGACATCTTTTTTTGAACATCGGCGGTCGATTTTACATGAGAATTGATCTAATCGATGAATGAAATACGAAAAATCACTGGGTGCCAAATGCTGAACCATAATTTGGGTATTTGACCTATCTTTTTTTGTACAATGAACACTTCACTGCAAACAATAGCGAGGCAAATAGAACCACCGTCGGTCACACCATAAGCCAACCTCCACAGATAGTACATAGTATAAAACACTAGTGCGGAAGAATTGCTCTGACAGGCGGTTCAACTTCACGTTTTGTGAAAAGGTGAAAGTGAGAGGTAGGCCCATGCGGCCTACAACATAGCTGTGTTCGTTCAATAAATCATTAGCAGATAGAGAAACAAACACGCAAAAGCGCAGTAGGAGTACTGACAGTAAGAAACAACCTCCAACCAAAAAAATTAGAAAATGTATGTCGAATGGAGGTAGTGACGAGGAGGATGTTGATATTGGATCCTCTTGCCTCATTTGTTACTCATCCATCGGTAATGTATCCAGGGTGATCACAACTTCCACTCCTTGTTGTAGGCAGAAAGATCATAAAAAGTGTTCGAAAGATGATGGCTGTCCAAAAAGCGATGATTTTGGTGATGAATAAAATGGACTGATATGTACCTTTAAATTGACATGTTACCATTTAAATGTAATGGATAAAATACTTATTTTCTTGCGATTCAAGATTTATATATTACAACTGTTATTGCTTTTAGATACAGTCTCTACAAATAACGCCTACCTTTTTTATTATCACTAGGTATTACTATTATGTGTATTATTATCGCATGTTTATCACCTCTTCACGTTTGGATATCAAACTTCTGAAATAATGTGTAATTAGTTTCAAATTTGAACTAACAGGTTGATGCTAAACTTTTTCTTGAAAATAAACCTTCGATCGTGAAAATCGGTTCTGTAATTTTCAAGATATAGGTTAAAAAACTCCAAATCGTGCTTCACGGAGTGATTTGTTGTCAGTGAATTGGTGAACTTACAGAGTAATCATGCTGAACTGTGATGCATACGGCAATAATTTGTCGCCTTCAAAACCTCATGCTACCTGTGCTAGCTGTCAAAATAACCTGCACTTAAATGGAGAGTGTTCAGGTCTCCAAGCGAATACCTGGAATGCGAGGTCAAAATTGAGCAAGGAATCGTGGGTATGCCCGGAATGAAGATCATCGTCGGCTTCCAATAGTCTTCCTGACGAAAATCTTCACAACCCTAAAGAGTATTGGAAAATTGTAAATGGGATAAGAAGTGTTAAACATCGGGATATAATATAAGAGGAGTAAAGGCCAGTGACGAACCGGAGAAAGTCGTTGAAGAATTAAATGCTTATTTCAACAGAGTGCCAGAGAAACAACTAAGTGAAAATGGGTTTGATTTGAATGAGGTTGAAAGTGTGATAAATGAAAGTGACGTGCAGCTGCTAGGGAGGGCGAAAAAGCCAAGGGGATACTTGGACACTTTTAGGCTTGTAAATAGTGATATTAAAAAGGCAATAACGGGCGTTACAAGCTAAAAAAATCATGCGGGCAGGATGGTGTCTCAATTGAGCATATATATTAAATGTCTTTACTCCCTAAAATTTTAAAGAATAAATCATGGTTTTTAATTTAGATGTGTTTCGATAGGATAAAAGGATTCCCTTTTTTAATTACCTTATACGTCAAACTAAATGATATACCCTCTGAAGAGCGGACGTTTTCGCACGAGTCAGATGCCCGTGTAGTTGGGTCAAGACATGACTCCTCTCGGACCATTACAATCTCCACGTCGATCAGGGGGACACTGAAAACGTGTACCAAGATCGGGACCAATTCAAATGCTGGTTGCAGTGCGTGGAACCGACCAAATCAAAACGGGACCCTATATTTGGTCATTATTGCATAACCATATATTTGTATACAAATCAAGATTGGGGGGGGGGGGAGGGAGGGGCAGAGTGGTAGTGGCCAATGACGAACCGGAGAAAGTCGTTGAAGAATTAAATGCTTATTTCAACAGAGTGCCAGAGAAACAACTAAGTGAAAATGGGTTTGATTTGAATGAGGTTGAAAGTGTGATAAATGAAAGTGACGTGCAGCTGCTAGGGAGGGCGAGAAAGCCAAGGGGATACTTGGACACTTTTAGGCTTGTAAATAGTGATATTAAAAAGGCAATAACGGGCGTTACAAGCTAAAAAAATCATGCGGGCAGGATGGTGTCTCAATTGAGCATATATATTAAATGTCTTTACTCCCTAAAATTTTAAAGAATAAATCATGGTTTTTAATTTAGATGTGTTTCGATAGGATAAAAGGATTCCCTTTTTTAATTACCTTATACGTCAAACTAAATGATATACCCTCTGAAGAGCGGACGTTTTCGCACGAGTCAGATGCCCGCGGAGTTGGGTCAAGACATGACTCCTCTCGGACCATTACAATCGCCACGTCGATCAGGGGGACAATTTAGATGTGTTTCGATTATCATAATAGGACAAAAGGATTCCCTTTTTTAATTCCATCAATTCTCAGTGGCGGATTTCCACACAGGCAACTTAGGCAGCTGCGTAGGGTGGCAAATTTTCAAGAGGCGGCAAATTTTCGGATAATTTCAATCAATAAAAAAAAAATTAAAATTTATTTTTTCTCAAATTGGCACATTCATAATTACATTTTATAACCTATCTTTCTTCAAAAGAAAATGGGTTGAGAATCTGATTACATTCATGCTTCTGGGTCAAAGTTGAATTACGACGCACACGAGTGAGTTTACCATAATAAATTTTATACAGCGGTTAAGAAGATGAGGAAATGTGGGCGAAGAAGCGAGTGAAATCTTGATAAGAACCCTGATTTGCAAATTGCGATTAAGATAAGGGAGGTGAGCGATGACGCGATGAATCAAGTGAATAGAATTTTGCGAGAACTTTCTTGAACTGTATTAATACTCGTAAGCATGTGTCTGTTCTTGATGCTCAGATTGATTTGTTTACTGGTGTTTCATGTCTAGACGATTGTTTAAGGTTGATTACCTACTTATTTATTATTATTTAGCAAATTATTATGATACATAAATTCATAATGAGTGATGGACAAAAGAGATTAATTGGTCATGCATATCGTAGGAGGGAATAGGAAGGATATGGTTAATTATAGACCATTATCCCTGCTTTCAAACGTATCCGAAAATTTAGAAAAAATATAAAAAAATCAAATTCGCAAATTCGTAGAAACTAATAATTACTTCGTGAATTTACAATTTGGATTTCGGAAAAATAGGGGAACGGAAGACGCGATCAGTACGCTTCACATTGAACTAACAAATAACCTTGATAAAAATAAAAAATGTCTCGCAATCTTTCAAGACCTCTCAAAAGCATTAGACCTGGTGGTACACAACAAATTGATAGAAAAAATTGAAAAAGCAGGATGCAGCGGGGAGGTGCTAAAATGGTTCAAATCATATTTAAGGAACAGGACTCAGAAAGTACGAATAGGGGCAAATGAAAGCACAAAACAAGTAGGGAAAATAGGGAAACCCCATGGATTCGCCCTCTCTCCAATACTATTCGTAATATAGATAAACGACCTGGAATTTTAGAACTTAATGGACATCTGAAAACATATGCAGACGATACCACTGTAATACGGAAGGGTGAGAGTTGGAGTGAAACAAAACAAAAAACTGAGGAGGACATCAGGAAAATAAAACAATGGCTTGATGAAAACAACCTAATACTAAACGTATAAAGAAAACAGCTGCAATGCAATTTAGTTTGAAAAACAGACGGGACAAAGAGAATGTAAATATAAGAATACATGAACAACTTTGGGCCTTGAGCAGCCACGAGAAAGAAGAATTCCGGACCATTCAAAACACCGATGAAATCAAACGCCTTCGAGTAATTATTGATAAAAATCTGAACTGGAGAGAACACTTTAAAATCGAAGCCACAGAATTGCTAAAATCCATCTACCTAGCCTCTTGAGTCAAAAACATAGTCTCAAATAATACAAAGAGAATCATTTACGTGGCACTCATCCAATCCAAAATACAATATGGGATCACCGTTTGTGTGGGGGAAGAGGGGAAGGGAGTGCATACAAATGGGTAGAGCGTAGAAAACCAGGAGGAGATAAGAAGATGCAACATGTGGATGCTCTTAGCCGAATCCCGTTCCAAGCCCTGATGAAAATTTTGTCTTACAGGTGGAAGCTGAGGACTGGGTACTTACTGCGCAGAATACTGACCTACAAGTGGTTAAAATTCGCGAGACGCTCAGTAAGTCTGCTAACACTAGCGAAGGAAAATTGATTCATCGCGACTATATTCTGCAGAAAGATTTGTACAAAAATGGCTGTACAATTCCCGAATTGCTCAATTTCGGGAATTGTACGTATAACTAACGGCACTCGGTTTTTTTTTTTTTTTCAAATAGGCTAGTATATTTATAATTTTGTTTTTGACGCAACGATGATAACCCTACTACAATGAAACCTTGACGGATACTACAAACGCTTAACCGAACTAAAACAACTAATTTCTCGTTACAGTATCATCCCATAGTTATAGCTCTACAAGAAACACACTTAAAACCAAGTCACAAACCTACCCTCTCGAAATATAACATTTACCGTCACGATTACATTAACCAACAAGCCTGCGGTGGTGCGGCATTAATGATACTATATTCATTCAAAAGTGAAATCATCAAAACTCCCACTTCTTTGCAAAACATAGCAGTTTCAGTTAAAATACCTCAACTTACCAACAAGTCTATCACCTTCTGCTCCATTTACATCCCCCCATCACACAACACAAATAGCCAAGAAATATCAACACTTATAGCGTCTCTTCCACAGCCTCTCATCCTCTGTGGAGACTTCAATGGCCACAGCCCTACCTGGCGTATCATAACAACTAGCAAATTCCGTTCAAACGCTAGGGGAAATATCATTGATCAAATTCTCACTATGTCTAACGGTTTAAATCTCTTAAACACACCACAAACACCAACTCATCTCAACTCCACATCAGGTACGCTATCCGTCATTGATCTAACGTTCTGCTCAACAATACTATCCCCTAAGTTAACATGGACCACTCACCCAGACTTATGTGATAGTGATCATTTCTCTCTTTTATCAATAGATACTCCCTCTCCCACTTATAAATCAACACCCCGGTGGAAAATACAAGAAGCAAATTGGTCGAAATTTCACGAACTCACTTCCAACAAAGATACTTTACCTGATCATACCAACGTTCAAGTCAATTCAATAGCTGTGTCGTAGTAGAAGTAAGTCAATAAATATTTGTCTATCTGTAATTTCATTACGGTCTTTAGTTCACACATTTTTTTCTTAATTTACAGGGTCCAGCACCAAAACGTCAACGTATGTAATTATGTTACATAAGTTTATGCGATTCATTTTTTCATTCTCCTTGTTACACATAGTTTTGTACAGTTTTTCTTAAAGATACAATCTTACGAAAGTTTATTTCTTTGTTTATTATTTTAGGAGCTTTAAAATTGTTAGGGTCATTATCCTTTGTTTACGAAGTACAGTTTGCATAAAATACGTCAGATGTCAGTCACTCTACATAGCGTCGAGACTGTCAAACAACGGGATTCTGTAGACAAAATCGGAATTCTTTTCGATTGGAATTTATTCCTTGGGGGAGAGGGACTTTATTTTTCCGGTATTGTGACTGCAGAACGCGATGGTTAGTTTGAGATCCGAGTCCTGTAATAAGTTTCAGATAATTTTAGCGCTGACACCGTAGAAGGAGAGGGGGACACATGCGGCTGGCTCACCCCGTTTCCGCTTACGTGGTTTGGACCACTTGAAATTGACAACAATACAGTCGGACGGATACGAATTCTCGTGCAACAAGTTAAAAAAGGTTTTAAAATCTCTGCGTGGAAAGCAGGATGTGCAGTTTCCACGTCGGTACATAATAATTCTTCAAATACCATTTACATTTCCTTATCCGCACAAAATGAATGGAAAGCTTCGAAAGTCGGTAGCACATAAAATAATTACAATCATAGACCCTGGAAATAAAAGACGGACGTGTTATATTCTTCGAATTTTCTTCTATTTTGTTTCAATTTTACTCTCTTTCTTCTGTACATGTTTTTTTATATTATGATTTTCATACTATAATCTTTAATCTTGTTTTGTTTCCATCTAGCGTGGAGAGAGTGGAGGTAGAGGACGAGGACGTGGAACCCAATCTGTAAGTATGACTCTGTACATGTTTTTTTATATTGTGGTTTTCATATTATAATCTTTAAACGATTTATCGTTTTATTTCTCTAGCGTGGAGGTCATGGAGCTGGAAACTCCGATAGTGTACCCCCTGAAGAGCGGAGTTTTCGCACGAAGTCTGATGCCCGTGGTGTTGGCCCGAGAGATGGGTCGAGACATGGCTCCTCTCGGAACATTACGATCGCCACGTGGCTCAAAGGGACACTGAAAATGTGTTCCACGATCGGGACCCTTATAAATGCTGGTTACAGTGCGTGGAACCGACCGAGCACAAGAATTCACCCGACCATGCTGTTATAAAACTACGTAAGTCAACCTTTTTGCGGTGTCCTTGTGTTCCACGTGAAACTAGCCCACTGACAGACAATTTCCAATACTTTCACAGCATACTCAGGAAGCGATCTGGACACTCGGCGTTGTAGACTGGTGTGCTCGTATTCGTTGAAAAGTCTCACAACTTTTCGGCGACACAGGGCGCCGCCTACATCATAATTCTAGGCCATTCCCTACCGTGTGAGTTCACCGTAGTACTAAAAATTACTGATATTATATTTAAAAACTGTCTTATAATTTACTTTGGGATGTTTCATAAAAAGCTGAAACCAGGAGATATTGGCTGCGGCTGCTGAAAAAACCGTTTGTCAGTACTCTACCACCCACCGTCAACCACCGTGCCCGTATTCGTTAGACACGTACGGGACCACCACAAGAATCATACGTCCATACCGCGGAATTTTGTAGGGGGTGTGAGGGCGCCGCCTACATCATAATTCTAGGCCATTCCCTACCGTATGAGTTCACCGTAGTACTAAAAATTACTGATATTATATTTAAAAACTGTCTTATAATTTACTTTGGGATATTTCATAAAAAGCTGAAACCAGGAGATATTGGCTGCGGCTCCTGAAAAACCGTTTGGCAGTGGAAAAGGTGAAGAAACGAATAACATTTACTTACACACTTTGTAACAACAATCAAAATGGTGACAAACAAGGACGAAATTCATGTATAGTTCTAATAAAGGACGACAATGCCCCTCCTCTCCGTGGCTTCTAGGGTAAATCACTCAAGTACATCCTGGCGAAGAGATAACGTAAATGGAGTAGGTCAATATGAGGAAATACATTTCAAAGAATTTAAGCGACCTACGTCGAAATTTATTTTTTCACCTACCCAGCCGGCTTAATTAAACACAATTATTTGTGACACAAAAAACGTTACATTCATTACAGTAACGAAGAAACACAAGCCTTGAATACAGAGTACTCAACATAAATGAAGAGTATAATTTTTCTTTCTCGGCGCCAAGACGATATTATAATTTCCTTTCAGTACGAAGTATTAACTTGTATAATATAATTTAAAGCAGGTATGATGGGCAGTAAAAGTTGAACGAGGAAAACCTTGTCATAGCCAAAGCTGACAAAGGTCACTCAATAGTCCTCCTCACTAATCACGACTACACCACAAAAGTAGACACCTTCTTATCAGAGAACGGAGCTATCCCTGTTAAGCCCAACTTAGAAAAAACCAATAAACAGATTCGCGACTCTATAAACGAAGCCACTCTCATCATCGATAACCGACAGAAAAAATACCTGGTAGAAATGAATCCCTCGACACCAAGATTATCCGGACAAATCAAACTGCATAAAGAAAATAATCCAATCCGACCTGTCGTATCCTTCTCTGGTAGTCCTACCTACAACCTGTGCCAACACCTTTGTTCGTGGTTCAGGAACAACGTCAACCTCGACTTCAAATTCTCATTGAAAAACTCCATCGACCTCGTTCAGAAACTATCAAAATTTGAATACCTCCCGCCCATCACCAGACTGATATCCTTCGACGCCGATTAGCTTATTTACCAAAGTACCTCTTAAAGGAATCATTGAATGTGTGATTGATATAATGATGAAGTCTAGCACAGAAAAAAGTTGTATAAAAGAATTTGTTAACCTTTCAAAAAATTGTCTCGATTACAACGTATGTCAATTTAACGACCAGACCTACAAATTTACTGATGGTTTACCCATGGGGTCTCCCATCTCTTCACTCATGGCCGAAATTTTTCCCTATTACCTTAAAATATATATGTTTAACAATATTCCGTACATGTATGAAGTTATTTTCTGGGGTAGATACGTGGACGACGTTTTTTGTATTTATAACGGTTGTGATGTAGACGGTCAAACTACCCACATAACGACCAGGGATTTGAAATTATCGCCAATCTGCGAGAGCCAGACCAGCCGAAGAGGCGTAACCCATCATTCTCATTCGGTAGGAGAAATTTAGACAAATACTGATCAAGAGAGGTTGACTCTATTCGAAGGTACGAATAGGATACGAATAAACTATACGTAGCTCGGATAGGTCGAGGGGGGGGGGGGAAAGGAGACAAAGGCTCACTCCTACCAATGAAAGATCTGGATCCCTCTCAGCGGTCACTCCCACACCAGCTAGCTCAGATGGCGGTAGAACCTGATGGGACTCTTAAACGGAGGGAGTGGACTCTCCATAGGAAAACGCATACTGTCGTCGACTCTGGAAAATTTGGCTTACACAAGTATCAAAAGATGATAGAAATAACTGAATGGAAACCAGACTCTTCGTTAGGATAGACCAGCTTCTCATCTACACTAACGGTGACCAAAAGGGGCGGTTCGGACTACCTCTAAAACTGACTGATCAGGTCAGGAAACCAACTACGTAAGCAGGCAAAAGCGATCAAATAATGAACTAATTTAGGTAGCCGAGAAACAAAACTATTGTAGATGAGACCATGCGCCAATAATAGGCTCTTCACCCTACATGATCCACTGCACTGGTAGTTACCAAGCTGACAAAGCAAAAACTCCCACCCGATACACGAATACTAAGAGGGAGGGGAGACATCGGAGACGCATGATACACGCCTCTCAGGGGAAGAAATTTACCACCTATCGAAAAGGAACTCACGGCCGAAGCCCTCATCTGACGTCAAAGGTCTGCCTAGAAATAACTTCTCTGTAAATAACTGAGGAAACTAAGGAGGTACGACGAATAATATAATTTATACGACCACAAAGAAATGATACATATAAGTGTACGATACCGTTATTTCATATTCCTAGACACTTAGGTAATGGACCTCCACGACGACGACGACAGGTGTAGCTTCCAAAGAGCTCTGATGTAGTCTTCGATTTCGATGGTGGGCGGAGCCGCAGACAATGAATATCGTCTGGCCGGAAGGTAGCTCGGATTCGGGGAGATATCCCATAGCCCGCAAATCCTCACGCTTCTAGGGATCGCGTTACCTCCCCTGTGGGCCACACTCCTCTGGGAGTGGCACTGGCTTATACTCGACCGTCGGTCATGTCACCGGATCTGAACTGCCTTTCCAGTAGATTTACCAAGGTTCGACGAACTTCTCTACCTTCGGGTGACTGGGGGCTAGGGCGGAGTTTCGCTCGACGTGAAGTAGAAATTTGTCGCACTTAGGCTATCACTGCACCACACAGAAACACTATCACAATCGCGAAATTGATTATCGCATCCCGGCTATCGCACGAAAAAGGGGCAGACGTAACGAATTATCGCACCACGGGACCGAACGGAGTTACACATGACTACATGATCAGTTCTCTTAGGAGCACGCATCTCTCGCACCGAAACGCTGGGAGTAACTGACTTCAGAAACCGCGCGAAAGCTCGACATCGGTACCGAAGGACAGTCAGGCACGTATCGCTGCGTCTCCTACCACCGAAACGAAAGGAAATCGGACGAATCAGATTTATCGAGCAACATCACGCCACTCGATAAATCAAGGAGAGAGGAATATCATAGTCGATAAAATTATCAACCACGAAGGACAAGATAAAAAAGGAAAAATAAGTAATTTCTCATTCTATCCGAGTTAACTCGAATAGAAAGAGTGAGGAAAGACGAAAAGGGAAGAGGAGAGGAATGAAATTCGAATAGAAGGTAACGGTATTCGTTTCGTAGATAAGAGAAGCAAACGACACACACACACACATACATACCTCCTAGCTCGGTATCGCTCGCTCAAAACCCCTGTGACTTCACACGGTAATGATTGTAACCTCAACGCTCTTCTCCAAAAATTGAACACGTATCAACATAACATAAAATTTACACTAGAAGTGGATGGACAATCTATTAATTTTCTAGACTTGAGAATCACCATTAACAACAGTAAATAATCAACCTAGTAACGTAAATATCCAACCTTTAGAATTTGAAATCTTTAGGAAGCCTTCTGCTACAGATATCACAATTAACGGACAATCCTTCCACCCACATAATCATAAAAACGCAGCCCACCTAGCTATGATACATAGAGCACTTACTATCCCTATGAGCAAGATAAATTTTGAAAAAGAGGTTCGTATTATTAAGTACATCGCTAATAGGAATAACGTAAAATATCGATATCGATAAAATTATTAAGAAGAAACTTCGTAAGAAACTCTTGAGTCAAACCTCTACTCTAAACGAGCAAGAAATTAACGATAACGTAAAATATATACGTCAGCCATTCCTCGGCAAACTATCTTACAGTATAGCTAATGTCTTGAAAAAAATTGGGTACAGAACAGCATTTTATACAGTTCGCAGTTTACGACATCTTTCTGTTCCCAAAATGGAACGTAGTGGTGTATACAAACTTAATTGCAGCCAATATAACACCGTGTATATAGGCCAAAAGAGCAGACCTCTCATCGAAAGAATCAAGGAGCACGAAAGATCGTGGCGTAATGGAAACGAAAATGATAAATCACATTAATTAAAAAACGAAGAACGGCACTTAATACCACTATTTTTCAAATTTTTATCTATCCTATCCTATCTCCTATATTATAAAGTACATCTGCAAAACTTTCGTCGAAGGTACCTCCTCCCCTAATGTATCGATTTCGTTGAAATTTCGTATATAACATTGTATAATCCCCGAAGTTAACCTTTTTTTAAAAAAATTTAGAAAATCATCGTTGGGGAAGTTGTAATAAAGCTTTAAAATTAGGCGTATATTGGTTGCTATCTCATCCCTATTCCTGTATACTTATTTAATTGGTGTAAATCAAAGTTTTCTACTTTTACTAAATAGACGAAATTGCTTGGAAATACGGATTGAATGTTGATCGACGGCCGCGTATAATTTTCAGCGGTTTACCGTGTGGAAACAAAATCTAAAGAATAAGCCGCGAATAGGCTCACTTCCTACCGAACCGATTTCTTCCAAACTTGGCAGAGACATTTGCGTAGGTGTCGAAATCGTTATAGGGGGGTTGAAAAATAGTAATCCCCTCCTCTGAAAGTTTTAATAAAGCTTCATAGTTAAACGTATATTGGCCACGGCTTTCCTATGTATATTTTTGAGGATACGATAATAAATTTCCGTTTTATCGTGTTTATGGACTAATTATGTATCGATTATTGACAAGCGACCGAATATATGTCAAAGAATCTATATTATCACGACTTTCGTAAGCGCGATATTATAAAGGGGAAGAGTCGGAATTCGGGCTTGAATAGGCTATTGCTTCCTACCAAACCGATTTCTTCTAAAGTTGACAGAGATAGTTTGGGTTTCAAGATCGTTATAGGGGGGTTCAAAAATGAAAATTGTGGAAGAATTAGGTTCATGACTCACGAAATGCCATGCAAAAGTATCACAACTTTCGTATGGCTCGATCGCTTCTATCTATATTAGAAAGGAGAAGAGCTGTTTTTTTGGATGAATAGGGAGCGTTTGTATAGAACCAATTTTATTGAGATTTTGGATGTTGTTTCCTATTAATGCAGAATTGTTGACAGGGGTGTTAAAAATAAGAAAATCCCTCTCTCAAAGCCTTGGCTTGGGATGAAAGTCAAAAGCAGGAGGAAGACATGGAGAGACAGAGTAAGAGAGGCAGATATTTTCAAGAGCGGGACACAAGAAGAAGCAACGAACTATATTATCATATTAGAAGATAGTATAGTCCACAGGAACGGACAGGAACGTAAAACTGTGGACTATACTATGTTCTAATCATTATGGATCGTACCCGTGAGGATACCGTAAAACTATATTATCGTATTGTCCGTGTTGGCAAGAGGCCTTAGACCATATAGAAGATAGACTGAGCATAGTGATAAGAATCGTATAAGGATCTCGGGACCCTCAGAAGGCAATGCGGTGTGTTGCGACGAACGGTGACGCTCCCCACATCAACCCGCTACACCCACACGTCTACCCGAGATCCTTACTATTTTCTTATCATGTCTTTCGACTAACGCGTTGTACAGGCTTATATGGCCGATGCTCAGCAAGAGGCTAGGAGGAGAGAATAGATCTAATAAAAGATAGGAGTGGGTGGGACGTGTGTGACCAATTCTGAGGCGGGAGAGAATGATTTCTCTATGATGGTTACTTCAATTGGAAGAAGTCCAGGGGACCGCTTTGCTTTCGATTGCTCTATAAAAGTTTGTTTGAATGCTGATTTTTCCAAAATTCATGCCAGGAGTCAAGTATCAGGAATTGGTCATAGTTTCTGAGGTCAGAAGCAAGGGTAAGTACAGGGTCAGAAATTTTGTGGATTACAAGGGAATCTTCGGCGGCAAAGACAATTGTATCATGTTCCGGGAAGTTCGTGACCCGGAATCAACAGGAAGGAGACAGATGTAGAAGTGGATGATAGTAATTGCAGGAGTAAATGAATGCATTGATTTGGGGAATTAATTGAATGAGAGTCGTGTACAGCCAGGAGAGATGAAAGTGAGTCAGTTAACAGTAAAAATTTGAGCTGGGAGCGAGGAGATGGAGATGACAGAGACTGGAGTATATGACGTTTTGTTTAGCAAAGAAAATGGAGACAGAATTTTTCAATCAACGACTGATTGTGACTCCTTGGATCGAGTACGCGTATTCCGTTTTGGGTCCACATTTAGGTCGGTAGAATAGGGCTGGTGAATCTGAAAATTGGTATAAAGATAATGTGTCTGATGAGTTATCAGTAAATATAGTGTTACGAGTTTGGAGATTATCAGCTAGATCGAGTCGGATATCGGGAGGAGGGAGCTATGGTGAAGTGGATAATATGATGGGGGCGGGGGGTAGACAGTTCAATTCGAGGTGTTTGAATAGTTCAGATTTGAGAGGACAGAGCAGAGAATTACGTCGGCAGAGTGTGGGTGCGTAGATTGGAAGCTGAGTGAATTGAGCTGTGGATACAACGCAGAGAGTTAGAGTGGGGCTAGATTGTTGTGCGCCGAGGGTTTGATTCATTTCAAAAGCAAATTGTATCAACAGACAGAAAAGAGTTGTATGGTTCATTATTACAGAAGAACACATGATAAATTTATTGAGTATTTACGTTGCATACTGAAGAGTGGATGGAAGAGAGGAGAGCCGGATGGGTAGAAAAGCGTTAAGTGAGATGTAACTGCTTAATATCAGGCAGGAATATGATCAGTAACGGGATATGATCTTCTGCAGATAGATATATTTTTTGGTGAGTGAGGTGTTACAGGGACAAGTCGAGTGTTGACGATTATGAATAAGTTTATAGTGAACAATTGGTTGATAAAATATAGTTCTGTCTTATAATACGGGCAGTAGAGTAACGAGTTAAGGGAGAGTACATGTTTGTGGGTGTGGAAGTGTTTGATTTTGGAGAGTTTCGGACAGTTTTAGAAAATTGAGGTGGGAGTTGGGAAAGGATCAGAGACTACAGTAGAGGATGAAAGTAAGTGAAACGCCGTTAGTTAAGAGAGTTTGTGACCGTATTGAAATTGTTGGTGGAAAGACGTGAAGAAACAAGAGTGAGAGAGGCAGATATTTTCAAGAGCGGGATATGAGAAGAGGCGATGAACAGATATATTATCATATTAACAGTATTGACAAGAGGGGAGGACGAGAGAATGGACAGAAAAAAGGTAGGAATGAGTGGGACGTGTGTGACCAATTCTGAGGCAAAACATTGCGATTTCTTCATAATGGTTACTTCGACTGGAAGAATGCCAGGGGACTGCTTTGCTTTCGATTGCTCCAAGTTTCTTTGAATGCTGATTTTTCCAAAAGTCATGCTAGGAGTCAAGTATCAGGGGTCGGTAATGGTTTCTAAGGTCAGAAGCAGGGGTAAGTACAGGGTCAGCAATTTTTTGGAATAGAAGGGAATCTTTGACGGCAAAGACAACAATCGCGTCATATTCCGGGAAGTTGATGTGACCCGGAATTAACAGAAAGGAGATAGATGTAGAGGTGGATGATAACGACTGCAGGAGTAAATGAATACGCTGATTCGGGGAATTATTTGACTGAGACTAGTGCATAGCCAGGAGAGATGGAAGTGATTCAGTTCAGCTGGGGGTGAGGAGATAGAGATAAGAAAGACATATGGTGTATTGATTGGTGGTGGAAATGGAGGCAGCAATTTCTAAGCAACGACTGATTATGACTTCTTGGATTGAGTACGCGCATCCTGTTTTGGATCCAGGTTCAGATCTGTCGGTAAGGTAGGTCTGGTGGGTCGCAAAAATTGGTATAGAGATAATGTTTCTGATGAGTTATCAGTAAATATAGTGTTGCGAGTTTGGAGATTATCACATAGATCGAGTCAGATGTCTGGGCTAGGGGTTAGCTATGGAGATGATAGGGGGTAGATGGTTCAATTTGAGGTGTTTGAATAGTTTAAATTCACGAGGAAAAAGAAGAGAATCATGTCGGCACAGTGTGGGTGCGTAGATTGCAAGCTGAGTGACTTGAGCTGTGGATGCAAGAAAATTTGCGATGGGAGTTAGGAAGCAGTATTTGAGGGGTTCTACAACGCAGAGCCTTAGAGTGGGACTAGATTGTTCTTCGCCGAGGGCTTGACTCATTTCAAAAGCGCATTGTATTAGCAGACAGAAAATAGTTATATGGTTTATTATTACAGAAGAACAGATGATGAATTTATTGAGCTTTTGCGTTGCATCCTGAATACTGGACGGAAGAGAGTAGAATAGGATGGGTAGAAAAGGGTT
Organism: Aspidiotus rigidus; assembly: GCA_035079385.1. Taxonomy (NCBI): domain Eukaryota; kingdom Metazoa; phylum Arthropoda; class Insecta; order Hemiptera; family Diaspididae; genus Aspidiotus; species Aspidiotus rigidus. Next base: position 14,702,691 of record JAVHKY010000020.1, on the reverse strand, counting down.
AAGTGGGAGGCTACTGCTTAATATCAGGCAGGAATACGATCAGTAACGAGATGTGACCTTCTGCAGATAAATATATTTTTTGGTGAGTGAGGTGTCACCGAGACAAGTCGGGTATTGAAGATGATGAATAAGTTTACAGTTAACAATTGGTTCATAAATATAGTTCTGTCTTATAATACAGGCAGTAGAGTAACGAGTTAAGGGAGAGTATTTGTGTGTGGGAGTGGAAGTGTTTAATTTTTATGGATATAGTGAGTTCAGAAAGTTTCTCAAGATATGGTATACAGGATAAGCGTTTAGGATGAAAGAAAATATGGAAAAGGGGCCTCTCGAAAACGGGTGCAGGTATGCGCATCTTAAATGTAAACAAATTTGAACAACCAAAAATGGAGAGGTTAAAAAATTTTTCAAAACCCAAGGATGAAGGTAACAAGAATGATTACAGCATTGTAAATTTGAAAAACAAATATCCGAATGTTCACCAACACATCTCCAAAGAATGTATACCAAGGGGGGCCAGGAAGAAGTATATTCCTGGGATGAAGTCACATTTACAGACGCGGTACAGTGAATATGTCGATAAATTCAACTCAAGCCCCTTTGACGAAGACACAATTGAAATGGGAAACGAGCTAGCCCTGGAAATAGCGGAGTCTAGACAAAAGGACTGGCAAGAAGTGGTGGAAAGTCTGGATTTCTGCAAGGACAGCCGCAAGGCGTGGGGACTACTGAAGAAAATGAATGGAGAAAAAGTACAACAAAGTAATTTTGCACAAGTAACAGCTAATCAGGTCGCCCACCAACTTCTTTTAAATGGGAAAACTGAGAGACGTAAGAAATTTAAGAAACTAGAAAGAGCACTCACTACTGAAGAAGAAAATTTTGCCACCCCTATCACTAACCTTGAAATCACTAATGCAATCAAAGTAGCTAAAATGAGGAAAGCGGCAGGTGTTGACAAAATGTACGTAGAGCAGATTAAAAATTTTGGTCCTGTAACAATAACGTGGATCCAGAAAATGTACAACGCCTGTGTCAACACACTGAAAATCCCTAAAATGTGGCATCAGACACACGTAGTAGCCCTGCAGAAACCAGGGAAGGCCTCGGACGACCCAAAAAATTATAGACCAATTTTGCTCTTGTGTCATTTATGCAAGATATTTGAGAGAGTTGTCCTGAATCGCATGAAAGATAAAATTGATTCCTGCCTTATCAGACAACAAGCTGGTTTTAGACCAGGCAAATCGTGCACAGGACAAGTACTGAATCTAACGCAACACATAGAAGACGGTTTTGAAACACGTAAAGTCACAGGGGTGGTATTCGTGGATCTTACAGCAGCTTTTGACACCGTTTGCCACCGAACACTACGTAATAAAGTATACGAGTTAACAAATGACTTTAAGTTTACGGAGATAATAACGATGCTATCAAAGGACCGACGGTTCTATGTAACGCTAGATGGCAAGGATAGCTCTTGGAGACGACAAAAAAATGGCTTACCCCAGGGAAGTGTGCTTTCGCCAACTCTTTTTAATATCTACACTAACGACCAGCCTATAAGACAACACACCCAGCATTTTCTTTATGCAGACGACCTGGCTCTGACAGCTCAGCATGAAACCTTTGTAGAAGTGGAAAATACACTCAATCAAGCAATAGAAAAATTGGATGAATACTATAAGACCAACCACCTTAAACCAAATCCATCTAAGACAGAAACTTGCTCATTTCATCTACGGAACCGCGAATCTGCTGGGGCAAAACGGAGCTCAAACACACCGCACACCCCAAATATCTGGGTGTTATACTCGATAGAACCCTCACATATAAGCAACACTGCGATGCTACTAAAAAGAAAGTTGCTGCAAGAACGAATATTATCCGCAAACTAGTGGGAAGTAAATGGGGTGCTAAGCCACAAGTTTTGAGAACGTCCACACTGGCCCTATGCTATTCTGCGGGCGAATATGCGTGTCCTGCTTGGAGCCGATCCGCACATGCTAAGAAAGTGGATATACCTTTGAATGAAGCATGCCGTTTGATTACGGGTTGTTTGCGCCCAACACCTCTGGGTAGGCTGCACGAACTAAGTGGAATTGCGCCACCGGCTGTCCTACGAGAAATAGCAGCTGGAAGAGAGAAAATTCGGGCCTACACCGACCCCCGACATCCGCTCTACGAACGAGGAGAGTTGCTGGAATATCGATTACAATCAAGACGAAGTTTTATGAAGCATGTGACCCCAGTGGATGGAAAAGACGAAGAGATGCTCCCAAGTGGAAATTATCTCGATTATGGGAAATGGAAAACCTTAAATAGAATAAGAAGCGGCGTAACTCGATGTAAATATAATCTTCGCAAATGGAGGATGGCCGAAAGTGACCTATGTGAATGCGGGAAGGTGCAAAATGACAAACACCTGCTCGAGTGTGCACTATCGGGAGGCTGCGATAGAAGCAAACTTACCGGTGAAATAGACGCCTCAATTGAAAATTTCTTGAAATACTGGGCGGATAAAGGAATTTAATCCAGTTTTGTCGACCGGATACGAGAAAAAAAAAAAGACTTCCTCCCGTCTAGCACAACGACATTTTTGTAGGATTCTCTTTCTTGGATTTTTACGGCGTACCTCCGTATTCACAACAGCCGACAATCTTGGTAGGTTTTTACATTTTCTCTTACCTGGAATGAGATGTTTCGAGAGTGGGATATAACTAAGTATTTTCTCCTTGCGAGTTCACGGCAGGATCCGACCTCCAAAATATTGTATATTCGCATATTTTCACCTAACATGTCGAGATTTTAGCAGTTCTCTCTTTTTGATTTGTTCCGGGGTTGTGACTAAATTCTTACCGCCAGCTCGCAACAGAAGACGATATCGAGTACGTCATTTCCCAAACCGCACGGAGCAGTGTTGATCAGTTCGAGAATTTACGTTATATCCTGGTCACAACTTTGCATCCCCAATTTACATCATTTACCATAACGTGTATACTTGAGTCGATAAAGTTGAAGTTCAAAAAATATCCGAAAAAATCGAGTGTAGAAATTGGCGTAATACTAACGTAGCATTCTAAGCATTCTATAACAGTGTGGGGGGTGCAAGCGGAAGACCCATCAATGAGATTTAACGGATGCGCCGCGTGAACTCTCTTTAACTCATATGGATTATGTGTCTTACAGGTACCTTTAATAGGATTTAGCTGCATTATTATCATTTGGTGCGGGAAAGACTGTTATCCAGTCGGTTTGGAAGTCCGAAAGGTGAGACTGGATGGTTTGTACTCATATAGCTGTACACTGCTACTTGAGCAGGACTATTTTTAGGAACTAAGAAGAAGATACAAAAATAATACGATAATTATTTATTTTTAGTGAGCGCAATTTCAAAGGATAATCCTATCAAGATTGTATTTCACGGTAATTAGTGGTATAGAGCAAAATATTTTATTTTATTTTTTAAAGTTTTATGTGGTTCAAGGAAAACTTTCGCAAGGTGAGTAGATATTTTACTAAACTATGTAGGTGTTATATTAGATTATTTTCGCTTTTTCTTCCTGTTCATTTGATGGGTGTTCACCTTTCCTTGGAGTTCTTATCCTCTTTATGTGGCATATTTATGTAGCGATATATTTTATTCTTAGATGGGAATGGATGAATTTTTTCTGATGTCTTGTTATGGTCTAGTTAAATTAGACATTGAAGAAGGCAAGCCTGGCACAATCCTCCAGCAATGATTTTTTTGTACACATTTTTTAAAAATAGTTTCCATGAAAATTCTTGAATGTTAGTCACCTGAAAGTGTGAAGTCTTTTTCAATTTTTTTCGGGAACCGATACCCCAATACGAATATTATTCTCATTAAATGTGCAATAAAGAAACGACGGCTTCTTTAACGAAGTTAAACGAGGAACGCAGGGAACCTGTTTTATGAGTCAAATGGGATTTGGTATTGAAAATTCAAGGAAGCCTAGACCTTGATAAAGCTAGTATAAAGAAGGCCTAGAAGACCTACTATAAGTCTAGTATAATGTAGTTTGAGAGTCTAAATTTTTCTCGAATCTCCAGCTATATATGAAAGCTCGAGAGTTGAAATTTTTGTAAGTCCGTCTCATATCATATATGGCTCGAGAGTCGAAATTTTTTCAAGTTTTTTGCTCAAAAAGCCCCCCATAAAACAGGTTCCCTGTTGAAATGTTTTCTCGATGTTCTTCAATATTGACGCGATGAGAATCGAGTGTCGCCCGAGAAGCAGCTATCTCAATGAAAGAGCGCTAAAATACCGAAGTGACGTGTTTTTTTTCAATTTACCTCGTGAACCGCGCATTTTTTGAAAAAAATACCCGATTGTCAAAATGATCGAGTGCGTGTAATTCTTAATTTATTTCATTACTAGTTGCTCGTAGTCACGAAGAAAATATTCTATTTCCTTATTGGATTATGGGTACGTCTACTCTGTTATCAGTTGATGTGACATCACGATTCATGGCGAGAGACTTTACAAACTGAGTTTTATTGTTCATTCTACAAATATTTGGCTCGATTGATAGGTGATTGGTATTTGGTCTAAGGAGTAGAAGTGACTCTCTTATTGAATTTCAAATTGTGAGGAGAAAAGTCGTCGCGTGAGTGTTTTTTTTTTCTTTATGCGAACGTCGATCTTTTGTCATCTTTTTACGCGTGTGTCCTGTCTTTTTCTTTCGAAGTTTTATACATGTCAAACGATCAGTGAAGTGATCGACGGTAATCTTCTAACGTACGTTGACCGCGCCTTCTTCTCTTTCGATTTGCTTTTCTTTCTTATGACATCCGTGATTATTTAGTGTAGAAAAGCGTAAGTAAAAAGCGAAAATCGTAAACTATTATAATTATTATACCTATTAGTACAGGCGATAAAGACACCGTCGTAAACATTTTGGGGTACACAAGGGGAAATGATTGTAAATGGTCAAGTTTGATGCCCCGAAAAACATATCAAAGTTCCCATCCCCACACCTTGTGCTAAATTTTTTGTGGCACATTATAGCCCCCCAAAATCGGTTTTTTGCGAATATCTCGTAAAATTTGGGCTCAATGAAAAAAAGTCTTCAGACAAAAAATGTTCCTCGTGAAATTTTCTACATTTTAATGTACTCGAACTTCGTTGTAAGTCATAAGCTCAAAAAGTAGAAGTTCAATTGAAGGCTGTAATAGAAAACAATCACATGTTTAATAAAGTTGAATAAGGAATTCCCAAATCCTCTTCTATGGGACGGATTGGTTTTGATATTGAGAATTGAATTCAAAATTGGAGGGGTTCCAAAAAGAGGAATTAGATTTGATAAAATTTTGAAAACTAAGCCAACTATAGCAAGAGGGACTCGGAAAAATTGAGACATTTGAGCTCTATTATGATAGATAAGGGATAGGAAAAATTTTTAATATCAAAGGAGTCAGATTTGAAAAGATTTTTAATATTGGGAATTGAGCTATATATGACAGGAGAGGAACTTGGAAAAAATTGAACCATCAGAGGAGTTGAAATTGATAACGCATTTTGTACATCGATCTATGCAATTATGACAAGTGGATAACTTTAAAAACTTTCAACTTCCAAGCTATATTTTTTAAGAGAGGAACATGGAAGAATTTCAACTTCCAAGATATATATGACAGGAAAAGGACTTGGAAAAATATCAACCATCGTTCTAGGTAAATGATGGCGAGACACCAAAATTTTCAAAAATCCCCCCCCCCCCCCGGAATAGGTTTCCTATTGAACCTCGATTTAGGTTAGGTAGTTGACATCATAAAAAACTGGATATGCTCTTAACATCATCAGGATTTAAAAGAAGAATCCCTAGAGAATAGTGAATTACAAAAATCAGGACTCGATGTCAAGAATAACTGTTAGTTGGAGGTGGGTGGACTCGAAGGAATAAATTGAGGGCCTTGAGAAATTTTGTTCTAATTAAGGTAAATGAAGGAAGGGATTTTCAAAGTCTCAACTAAATCAACTCGAAAATAGGAGGAGTTACATTATTTGCATGTAAAAAAGTGAGGTCAAAGAAATAATCATCGCTGAAAGATGGAACGACTGTAGTAACAAATTATACTGTCAACATATAATACACACAAGATTTCAAAAAAAATCTTATGTAGAAAAAAAGTGAAAGAGAAAAAGGGAAATGAATGAACTAATCTTAGAATCGAAACGTTTTTCTTCCATTAATTTGTAGATTAGGGGATGACACGTAGAATCAATTATCACCATATGGATAATTGGAGGAGATGGATGCAGAGGACTGAAAAAGAAGAATAGGAAGAGAGGGAAAACTGGAAGAGTGTGATACTGAGGCAGAGAACAATTTGGAAGACTCAGGAAACGATAAAGACAGAAAAAAAAAATGCTTACGCAGCCGCGTAAGCAATACACGACTTTTCACCTATATCTACAATCAAGTTTTTTGCTTAAACTTTAACTCTAGTACTCCAATTTATTCAATGAATCGTTTTCTCAATAAGATACACACATCCTCAACATCTCTTGCCACTCTAATTCATTCTTGATCATCTCAAGCATCTTTTAATGTTGGTTGTTGTAGACTCACACATAACATTCATTCATGAGAAACTCAACACAAACGAGCAAATCTTTCACACATATAAAACTATTTCATCACTCAAAAAAATGACAAAATTATACGCAAAGGATTGTTGCACTAATACTATACTAACACAACATTCATTCATGACTGACTCAATACGAACGAACACATCTTTAAAATTCATTCATAAAGAGCGTATCCTTACGTGTGTGAACAGGTAACCCAAAAAATGAATAAAACTAGCTACAACTACACTGACAATCCACGTAATCAAAGGTTACCCTTCGCTTTTGATGACGAAAGCGACTACCTGAAGTTTAGTACTACAAAATATTAGTAGCTCGAATATTTGCAAATTTCATCAAATTAGTTCACGCTTCAATTTGAGATTTCTCACGAACCAAACATCGTATCAACACCAAAAGTTCACAATTACATTTTCAGACATGTAAATTACAATAGGTATCAACATTTGAAAAAAATTGAACAAACCATATCAGAGTTATAGGAGTGGGGAATTTTTTTTCAATTGGGTATATCTGGAGAACTACTGATCCGATCGTCAAAAAAAATGCAGGTGCACAACTTCAGATATAACACCACAACGTAGCCAAGTTTCAAGAAAATCCACCCAGTAGACTCGGAGGAGAAGCCCGGACAAATTTTGATCCATATATATATATATATATATATATATAAGGAAACCTGAAATTTTTTTAATGACGTAGCGATGATCTATGACCTCTAAAACGTCGAGAAAGTTGATTTCCCCCTCTTTCTGCCACAACTGTGACGGGTGTAATACTCGCTTTTCTACGAAAAGTCGGTAAAAAAGGTTGTATGGAAGAACAAGTAAAGAATGAAAGAGTGCAAAATTGAATGAAATTAAGAAAGAAGAAAAGCTTGAAAAGAAAACTAAGCAGATTGAATTGAACTATGAGATGAAAAGATACAAAGAAAATAGTGTATCTAACTAAAAAATTCCAAATAATCTTAAACCCCAGAGTTACTCCCTTTGTTTCATGTATCTACCTTACCCAAAACCCTAAATAACAGAATTAAAAGTAGCCATGAGAACTTTGTGTTTGCATAAAAATTTTGAATACAGGTCCAAAAAAAAAGTTGTCTGGAGAATTTCTACTTTTTTTTTTTTTCAATATCCAAAGTAGAAATATCTAGATAATTTACCGAGATTTTTAAAAATTATTCCTGTTTATATAGCGCTCTCGAATAAGATAAAAATGAAAAAACAAAAAACTAAGAGGCGCGCCGTAGGCGCGCCGGACTTGCTAGTTTAAAATAAAAATTTGAAAAATAGTGGTATTAAGTGCCGTTCTTCGTTTTTTAATTAATATACATATAGGTACCACGTGTAAACTTCTCTCTCTGATAAATCACAGTTCGCTCGCCATCTCATACAAGAAGATCATCCTTTCAACAGAAATGATGTCAGCTTTTTACACGAGTGCAGAAAGGGGAGAGTACTCAATAAACTAGAGCAAATCGAAATCTACAAATACGATAAGAATAACAAGTACAATCTCGCCAACGACATACATACACCGATGATCTCACTACTCGCATATGCCGATACTCTCACGAATCTTGTAATACCTAGCTCATAAGTTCATTCCTCATTGTGATCGCTGATGATGTAGCTGCCAGTGGCTAGGCTACGAAACCGGTCCGTTCTTTAAATAAAAATTTTTGCATCTCGGTAAAGTACAACTTTTTATTTTATTAAATCCCATCCTGTTCAGATTATTTATTGATGCACCTTGTCGTGATCCAAGAACCATCGGTATTCTGTAAAATTTGGTTTTCAGACTCACAGTCCCACTAGGAAATTCAACATCCCCGGACAGGGCGTGGTAACCTTGCTTCAATCCTAGTGGTGAACCTGCCTCAATACGGACAGGCCGAAACTCCCCACACGACTGCCACTAAGCAACGCGCAATGCACTGAAGCTACTAACTAACACGACCGACTAGCTCGTGGTAGTAGAACACGTCCAGTTCAAGGACGTAAAATCACCAGGAAGGACGTGTGTAAAGAAAAAATTTTAGCAAGACAATCTTAGGACGAATATTCGAATAAAATTCCGACACATTGACGAGAGGTATCAATTAGAGGCAAAGGAGATAAGAAATATCACCACACTCCCGAACTAAACACGAAGAGAAAACTAAAAAAAAATAAACTATTGAATTTCCCCTCCTCCCTACCCCTACATCTGAGTGAGTGTCAAGACATCACGCTTCGAAATACAAGCATCCCGTCTAACAATATTCATTTCCGTTCTCAATTCCCTCTTAAATTCAGCACCATCATCAGTAAAAGACAAATTTCATCCAGAGTCTCCTATTAGGTTCATATCGCTCCGGACGTGCTCCTAACAGATTAGTGATAACGACTCCCAACTCGGTATTATTGAGTAAATTCGTAATAATAACACTAACATGTAGGTACGAATACTAAATACAAATATATTATTGAAAAAATAACGATACTTCTGAATGGTGATTCTTCCTATCGCAATCGTAGACTGGATCAACGGTGACCAAAATGAAACACGTGGCGCGTGACTCCGGAACGATAAAAAATGTTACTTTATACGGCGCAACCAATAAACTGGTAATAACTCCGGAACGAAAGAAAATGTTTCTCGATGAGTAGAAAACTTCTCTCTGGATTTAACTACGAAATATCTTGAAAAACTAGAAAATTCACGCACAAGCGAAAATTTAGTTCACGTGAACTCACTTTTTGTAAGAATTTAAACCAACTGATACGGATAATGAACGAAGATTTACTTTTTTACCCAAATCAACAGGCCACGTCTCGCTTATACTAGCTATCGAAATCAAGTGTTTTATTCAATCACCGTCCGGTCCGTCCACGATAGTCGAAAGAGACAGAGAGAGGCTTGGGAAAACCCCAAGATAGTGCGTACAGCGATAGTGCAAATCTGGTCTATCACAACCTGCAAAAATAAAAAGTGACGATTACATACAACAAAGACAAGAGTTTCAAGGATAATAATTCAAGTGGCATACCTATAATATTATTTACTTCCAATCATTCACTTTCCGGTTTTCAGCAGATATTATATTAATACATAGTTTGATTTACATTTATCTGTCTTGATTACTTGTGTTGTGGATATTTTAATTTTTTTTTTTTTACTACCACTCGCAAGGGGGAGTATGTTTCTGATGTGTTTGTGTTTATATACGTATGTCGAACATTCTCACGGAAGGTTGATCCGAGCAGACGATAGGTCGATAGAAACTATCGACAGTCGTTAATTCCGAGGAGAAATCCGACAAGCAAGAGAGTGGCTGCGCTGCTTTCTTACTTAGATGACCGTTTTTCCGCGCGAAGTTCGAACAGGTACAAAAACATCCACATGTCGAATGAAGATCCTTTATTGTCACAAAAGGAAACGTAAACAAGAGTAAGTTCTAATTTTCTTCTTCTCATCGTCGTTCTTCTTATCTAACGGTAGAAAAAATAGACTTCTACGGTAGAAAAAATAGACTTCTACCAACTTCACGGCCCGTATTCAGAACTCGCCGCGAGCAAACAAGTGACGAGTTGAATTCGAAGAGAATTTACTCGTAAATGCGTTTGACACACTCTAATCCAGGCGATGTAAACATTAAAAAAAATATCGTCTGGGAACAGAGGAATTTTTGGTGGAAAATGTAAATATCCCTCCCACAAACAACATATTAAAAATCCCAAACCCCAAAGTGGGCGCTTGTCCCTTTTCAGGAGGTTTCGGGAAAATGTAGGCCTAGAAAATTCCCTCAGCTAGAGTGCGCGTAAACGTGGACGCGTGCGAAAGTTAGTTAAATAACGTTCACGGAGATTGAGCGAATTATACAAATTATTTTATTGTAAGAAAGAATATAATTTATAGAAATACAATTTTGAGATTTCGATCCGGCATCGTTATTCGAAGTTTCTTCTCAGATTGGCGTACCTGATGGACAGAGGAAAAATACACTATCCGTCAGTCTCATAGAGAGTGAGGGAACGATTCATAATGATATAACGAGTAAGATGAAGATGGAGGGAGAGAGTCAACTAGAATAATTCGTAGATTATAAAGATCGAAGAAGTACTCACTTGATTTGCCGTTTCAGGAACGAGGAAAAACGTGTTCACGGAATTTTCGTCCGACATTTCGTTCAGGTTTTTGTTCAGTTTCTCAGTACAAACTCTTCGTAATCGAGAAAGCTTCGCATAAAGCGAAATTGATAAAATTTCCATGACAGTTTATTGACCTCGGCCTTGACATTCGACTACGAGTCGCAGTCGATAAAATCGTGCAATTCGCAAAATGCAAGATTTTCGACAGGAGGGTGGAACGTCGAAAATTTCAGTTTTTTGCGAATAACTCGTCAAAGGCTCTAGCCGGATAAGGGGGAGGGGAGGAAGTGGCCATAGTCAAAAGATGTTCCAAATGTCCGTCAAACTGTTGTCTCCAATGAGAAAACTCGAAAACCGAAAAATTGGAAACATCTACTCACCCACATGGGCCGCAGAGTCATTTTCAGGCCTAAAATCCAAAAGGCTGTATCTCAGGCAATAATAATCGCACAGCAAAGGAACACAGGGACATTTTAGTATATGTGAACATTCATCCATGGTATTTATTTCAAAAAAAATTATTCATATTTTCCCTAGTTTCTAGCAATAACAAAACTTCAAACTCGAATATAAAAGAAAATCGGGGGGGAGGCACCTGGGGAAAATCATACCCTCTACTACAACATACATCAGTACCATAGTCCTCGGTGAGGTGGAACATTCCCAAAAAATCAATATTTAATCAATTTCTGTGATTTTTCGATGAATAGCGGGGTGAACTATGGCTGCTACCGCAATAGACCACGAGAAATCAATAGTCAATGTTCGAGCTGAAAAATACGCACCTTTCCGTGGAATGAAAATGGGAATGTAGATACATCAAAAATATATTCTCAGTATTTTGTTTATCGATTTGGTTAATTCTTATGTGAACACGTTCACCGATGAGGTGGAGTACGTTAGATTGAAAAAAATGATCCAAAAATTCTCCAGTCGCAGGAACGTTCTCAAAATGATAAAAAATCGATAAAATCCACTTTTTTAAACCTGGAGGACCGTGATTGTTGGTATTGCGTTCATAAATTAGGTCAAATCTTAAGTAAACACATCCGACGAGTTCGAAAGAAATAGTCAAAAAATTCTCCAGCCGCTGGAACTTTCTGGAAATGACATATAATCGATAAAATCCACTTTTTCAACCTGGAGGACCGTGAGTTTTGGTATTTTGTTCATCATTTAATGTAAACACGTTCACCAATTTTGAAAAAAATGGTCAAGAAATTCTCCAGTCGCTGAGACGTTCTGGAAATAGTAAAAAATCAAGGACACACACCCACCCCTAAGATTCATTTCCTTTACTTTAAAATGTAGAATGTTTATATTTATTCCCCTGAAGTTAAAGTGGTACAAACTGTGTTACTAGGAGCCGTGCACTTGATTAACCTCAAAATTCTCCGCGGCCATAATCGCAGAGAGCTAGAGCACAACACAAGTATAGGTCGAATGCAAAAATCTTATTAAACAAAATGCACCACAAAATTCACAGAAACATAAAGGTTACATAACTATACAAGCCATTTTATTAATAATGAGAAATCCATAATTATAAAAAAACAAAAAGAAAACAAAAACAAATAAAAGACAAAACGAAGAAGAAAAAAATACAAACAAGAATTGAGGGGAACAAAAATTATTATATATAAATACATAACTATACAAGACATTTTATCATTAAGGAGAAATCCATGATTATATGAAAAAAAAAAAAAAACAAGAACAAAAAAAAGACAAAACGAAGAAGAAAAAAATACAAACAAGAATAGGGGGGAACAAAAATTATATACAAATGTAAAAAAAAAAAAACAAGTTTATCCGGACACAATACCATCCGTACTCGAATACGATTTGTAGATTCTTAACCCTATAGCGCGTATTTCCTGCTCTTCTAATTCATTGGCGTATGGTGTTGGCATGTGTATGATGGTAACTTTTGTTTTAAGACCATGTCTTCTTCTTTTATTCTCCAGTAACAAATTTTTGGTCTCATCGAATGTTATTTCCTTATCCTCTAGAGTCAGTGCGTTGTCTACAATGATGATACTTTTTAATTCGATACAATTTTCGCATACGAATTGCAGGGTCTGCTCTGGGATCCGGCAACTATCGAAGTAAACCCATTCAATTCTGGGTCCACAAGAACTCCAGAATTTCCTCGATCGATGCGAAGCGAAATCGGAATCGTAATAGAACAGCGTAAACGAAAGAAATTGAACATTTAGAACTTTTCTTTCGCTCATCTGTATCACTGATAAAAGGTCGTCGTTGCCCGACCTGAAGACAAATTTTTCTTTTTTTGAAACTTCTCTTTCATTGTTGACGCTGAACCATCGCCTGCACACTAGGCGCGTATTTTTGCGGTCAGTGAGAGGAAGACTGGCGATTATTTTAATTAAAATCTGTAATCATAAGTTGAACAATATTTTAAAATGCTATTCCTTGCGGTCAAACACGGTCATTAGATTAAAATATACGAGTAGTTTTTTTCTCTGTGAGATATTTTCATAAAAACCCTTCTAAAATTCGCCGTGAAGTATGTGATATTATGTCAGATTTGATAGGATTTTCAAAATCCAAATTTTTTATGAACGACAGTTCAGGGGAAACCGGCTGTTATCGTATATCCGTAGTTCACTTCAATAACTACGTTAGACTCTGAAATTTTTCTTATTTGCACACACAATTGAAAAAAAAAAAACGTTGGAATTGATCAAGAGCTGTTCTTTTAACTTTAAAATTATGAAACAACTGCATATTCAGTAATCTCTTTACCATAATTGAAGTAAAACAAGAAGGCCAATCCTGCCCTTCCAGTACCCGTGACCAGAGTGAGACTCGAATACATGTTTTATATCCAAGGAGCAGTCCAAAGCTGGTCTACTTTTTCTATAGTAAAATTTTCCGAAGAGTCCCCGCGCTAGAAATTCCTTGAACCCTTGTAAGAGCTTTGCCAACTTACAAATATCCTCCAGATTCCCCTCCCCCCACCCCCCCACCCCAAAAAAAAGAGAGTACGTTAAGTAAAAATTATAAAAACGTAAGTTACCTCATATGGAAGGTCGTGAATATCCACCAGTTCGGACGGATTTTCGGATACGTTCGTCTGAAATTCAAGGGAAATTCCTAATGTTAGTCAATATGCGTATCAAATTAGAAAATTTTTTAAAAATGAAATAAATGACCATAAAAATAAAACTAAAAATTATAAAAACGTAAGTTACCTCATTCGGAAGTTGGTGAATATCTGCAAGTTCGGATGGATTTTCGGATACGTTCATCTGAAATTCAAGGGAAATTAATAATTTTAGTCAATATGCATACCAAATTGAAATTAACTAATTACTCTTATATGAACAGAAATGAAAATTACCGTTTGCAGAAATCGACTGATGCCAACAGATGTACGAGTATCTTCGGATGTGTTTATCTGAAATGTGAGAAAAGTTTCGAGATTCAAATTAGAATACGTTATTAAATTTTTTCTACGGAGTACGATGAAAAAAATAATTCTAGCCTCATATACTAAATTGAGCAGCAATGCTTGAATACAATGCTCCCTGAAATGTTTGGACTAACTTGGAAAATACGTAAATTTTCAACTTGAAAAAATCTCTAAACGGATTTTCGTCTGATAGTTTCTATTTGAACATTCCTGTACATACGAGTATGATGAACATTTGCAGCATCGGATATCAAGATCCACCTTTTTGAATATGAGAATTAATTAATAATCTTCAAAAAATAATAAATTTAATTTTACTGATTTTATCAACTTTTAATTTATTGAATCAATTCATTTATTTAAAATTTTGAGACGCGTAAACACAAAGAATAAAATGTCTAACTTAGGACTCGTTCAACTTACCGCTTCGACGGAAATCATTTTGATTGATATTCTCTATCAAGAAGGTGCGATCTAATATCTAAAGACAAAAGAACTGGCTTCGAACTAAGGCGATGTTTATTTTTCACTTCCGAACTTCTTCGAACTGAAAGAATATAATTTTATATAGCGATATCAATGAGAACATAATTATTAAGAATAAAGTAAAACTCGACATAAGTGACGCGGATGTAGTAAAAATTTTAGAAAGTTTACCACGCCACCTCTGAGGATGGTCCATTGAAATGCTGTAATAAAGAATCGTTTTCAGATAGTGAGAAGGTGGAATGTACGCAGGTACAAGATTTCAGCAAACGTAAAAGAAAAAAAGGAAATGATATCACAGGATGGGAATCTAAGAATCTGAGCGTGATGGACGTACGGATTATTAATAAAAGAACGTGAGAATATCTTTACGGGTATCGACCATTCATGAGAAGTTTTTTTTTACTTTACTAACATAGATCAGAGAACATTCGTTTCAAGACGAAGTACCACTTCGAATAACGTGTTATATCCGACTCTTTGCTAGATTTGTACGAAACCACCCTTGATTGTTCGTCGCACACAGGAGAAAGGGGATGAAGACCAGTTGTGTAGCGTGATTGAGAGAGTGCAGCCACTCTTTCCCTCAGGCTTTCTTTCAGGAGGTTGAGGTCATCAAGTATCTTGCCCATTCAACCGGTTTGGAACTTGATGTCAATCGTACGGTCCGGAAGAAACTTATCTCTAAAGCTCTGGACTCTACAACTTCTCTTACTCGGAGCATCACTCTCTCTCCGGAAGGAAAATTAAATGGGTTCGTTTACCCTATTCAAGGAAACTTTTTTCCAATATCACTTGTCTCCTTAAACCCTTCAATCGTCGTCCTGCTTTTTGTAACCTGAACACTGTTCATAGCCTTTTTTGTAGGCTAAAGGGCCCGGTCCCTATTTTTGAGAGAATTCGAGTTTATAGGCTTCAATATTTCGGCTGTACGCCTATCCAGATAGAGGAGACAAGCCGGCGCAGTTCACGACGTTTTGACGCACTTGCGGAATTTTCAGGTCAGCGAAGAGTTCGACCCTTTCGCGGACGTGAAGAGGACGCAAGAACGTTGAAAAGTCCACATATACCCACTCGTATGTATTTATTAATAACGTGGTGCCTATTTTCTTTTCTCCCTATTTATAAAAACCACGAAAAAATCTTTTCATTAATTAGTTTTTTTGTAAATAATATCGTTTTTCGTGTAACTGTTTCTCTTTTGCAAGATAACAATTTCTTTCCAATCTATGAGTTACACTTCTCTCTCGATGGTTATTTGCCTCGAGAACTGGTCTAAGTTATCGCGTTTGGGGAAAATCTATATTATTATGTGTTTAATTTAGGAGTTGGTAATTATTGTAAAGAGAGGGAAACATACATCTTATAATTGGTTTCACGGATTATGACGAGTTATACGTCATCTTCGTTACAACTCGCGTTTCGCGAATTCCTGTAATTGACGACGATATGTGAGTTGGAATCAAGCATTAGGGTTAACGACCAAAACAAGAAATGAAAATTCCAACAGTCATACAGACGCGTTAAGTTAAGCATTTTTGTTAATACTCTGAAGAGGGCTTGTTATATGTGTGCCCTATAATCAGTACCACTTTGGAAGGAACAAGAAATTGTGCATACGAATTGGTCATAAACGGAAAAATGAATTTTTGGTTCTTCAATACCCTATTTCTTTATTCCACCTCATACATAATCTAACGGTAATTATTCCGTACGTAATACGAAACATGTCTTCGAACAATATTTAAACCTTGAATTTGGTTAACGAGAAGTATCAATAATTTCTTCGATTTTGGGAATTGTGGCACCACATACGTAGAATAAAGCCAAAGGTGGCGTCACAGTGATCACGCAAAAAAAAATTACTCGCCACAGGTTTAGAATATAAACTCTGAATAACGCTATCCACTATACGAGAAATAAAACCTAATCTTGATTTTTTGCTATTAAGAAAATTTTTGGGTTTAAGAATAAAGAATTATGGTACAAATATTCTCACAAGCTCGTAAAATTCGTACAGATTCAACTAGAAAACGACGATTAGGTATTCCCCGACTGCGAGTGTAAACTAAAGTGAATTAATTACAAATAATAATAATACTCATTAAACTACTCACCAATAATATCGAGCAGAATTTAAATACCAATACGAAGCAAATAGGTATAACAATATATTATTTCGAACAAATTATAAAAAACTCAAATCTATCGAACAAAACTGAACAAAACTTTGAAGCAAAATAGAACAACTACGGACTCAAGAACCTCGAAGAACAACTGAGTAGCGACGAAGAACAACTGAGTAGCGACGTATATCGACGATATGTGAAATTCACTCGACTGTTTTCTAAGCACGGCAGCAAGGATTAGAAATCTTCTCCGGCAAACAGTGTGTGTCCACTTTCCAGTGATGTAACATCCTTCAAGATTTGGTCACCCAAGTTGTGGACCACATTCCGATGGTTTTCTATACAGGTATTAGCGCGATAGACCCTAACTGTAAAATACTAAATACTTCACGGAATGGAAGAAGGCAGGACTACAACTAATATGGCCACCGGAGTTCTCTTATTACTATTATTCATTTTCAGGGTGTTGAGTCCCCTGGAGTTTGCAAATCTAGGTGTTACCTCGTGTGGTGTGAAAGTTGGAATGCCCAAGACGTACAAAAAAAAAAGTGAAAGCTATCGCAGCATAGGCATCTAAGCGTAACGGATGCGCAGATTATTGATAAAAGAATGTGGGGAAATCTATACGGGTATCGACCATCCCGCAAAAAACAGAAATTTTCGACGTTCTACCCTCGTGAAAAGGGGCAAGCGCATACTTTGAAGGTTGGGATTTTTAATATGTTGTTCGTGGGAGGGCTACTTACATTTTCCACGAAAAACCCCTTTGTTCCCAGACAATGTTTTTATTTGCAAAATCTATGTCTTTATTGCCTAGATTAACTCATGAAGAAGAATCGTGAGGGAAACCTGGAGAATGTCTTCTCTAAGGACAATCTGCTTGTTACCAGCTTAGAATTCCAGCAGAAATTATTCCTGAGGAGAAATGAAACTCTCCTGGTGCGTAGAATGGTAGGTAAACTGAAGGGAATATCGATAAACAATCGCGATAGTACATAATAGTAAAAGCTATACATCAACCTCATAATTCTCCTCGGCCATAATCGCAGAGAGCTAGAGCAAAACACAAGTATAGGTCGAATGCAAAAATCTTATTAAACAAAATGCACAACAAAATTCACAGAAACATAAAGGTTACGTAACTATACAAGACATTATTTTATTATTAATGAGAAATCGATAATTATAAAAAAAAACAAAAACAAAAACAAAAAAAGACAAAACGAACAAGAAAAAAATACAAACAAGAAAAGAGGGGAACAAAAATTATATACAAATACATAACTATACAAGACATTTTATTATTAATGAGAAATCCATAATTATTACAAAAAAAAAAAAAAAAACAAAATAAAGACAAAACGAAGAAGAAAGAAATACAAACAAGAATAGGGGGGAAACAATTATATACAAAGGTAAAGAAAAAAAAAAAAGATGAAGAAAGTTTATCCGGACACTATTCCACCCATATTCGAATACGATTTGTACATTCTTAATCCTGTAGCGCGTATTTCGTGCTCTTCTAATTCATTGGCGTATGGTGTTGGCGTGTGTATGATGGTAACTATTGTTTTCAGAGCAGTTCTTCTTCTTTTGTTCTTCAGGAACAAATTTTTGGTCTCATCGAATGTTATTTCCTTATCTTCTAGAGTCAGTGCGTTGTCTACAAAGATGATACTTTTTAATTCGATACAATTTTCGCATACGAATTGCAGGGTCTGCTCTGGGATCCGGCAACCATTGAAGTAAACCCATTCAATTCTGGGTCCACAAGATTTCCAGAATTTCCTCGATCGATTCGAACCGAAATAGGAATCGTAATAGAACAGCGTAAACGAAAGAAATTGAACATTTAGAACTTTTCTTTCGCTCATCTGTATCACTGATAAAAGGTCGTCGTTGCCCGACCTGCAGACAAATTTTTCTTTTTTTGAAACTTCTCTTTCATTGTTGACGCTGAACCATCGCCTGCACACTAGGCGCGTATTTTTGCGGTCAGTGAGAGGAAGACTGGCGATTATTTTAATTAAAATCTGTAATCATAAGTTGAACAATATTTTAAAATGCTATTCCTTGCGGTCAAACACGGTCATTAGATTAAAATATACGAGTAGTTTTTTTCTCTGTGAGATATTTTCATAAAAACCCTTCTAAAATTCGCCGTGAAGTATGTGATATTATGTCAGATTTGATAGGATTTTCAAAATCCAAATTTTTTATGAACGACAGTTCAGGGGAAGCCGTCTATTCTCGTATATCCGTAGTACACTTCAATAACTATGTTAGACTATGAAATATTCCTTATTTGTACAAACAATAGAAAAAAAAAACGTTGGAATTGATCAAGAGCTGTTCTTTTAACTTTAAAATCATGAAACAACTGCATATTCAGTAATCTCATTACCATAATTCAAGTAAAACAAGAAGGCCAATCCTGCCCTTCCAGTACCCGAAACCAGAAAGAGACTTGAATACATGTTTTATATCCGAGGAATAGTCCAAAGCTGGTCTACTTTTTCTATAGTAAAATCTTCCGAAGAGTCCCCAGAAATGCGCTAGAAATTCCTTAAACCCTTGTAAGGGCTTTTCCAATTTTCAAATATCCTCCAGATTCCCCTCCCCCCCCCCCCCAAAAAAAAAAAAAAAAAAATTAGCAGCCATTGCAGACGTTGCCATGGCAGCAGGGAAACCGCAATTCCTTAACTCGACCTCTCAGGTGGTGTGGAACCGAGTTGATGATCTTGTCATATAATTCAAATCGAAATTATCATTCTACATTCCCTCCTATCATATATAGCTCGAGAGTCCAAATTCTTCTAAGTCCCTCTCCTATCATATATAGCATCGAGACTTGTAATTCTTCTAAGTCTAACCTTAGGTTACTAACTTCGCGGACGCGGACGTTTTCTGGGGATGCAATCTCCTAACAAAATGAATAGCGGGTTCCCTGCTAAAAAAGAGTACATCAGGTAAAAATTATAAAAACGTAAGTTACCTCATATGGAAGGTCGTGAATATCCACCAGTTCGAACGGATTTTCGGACACGTTCGTCTGAAATTCAAGGGAAATTCATAATTTTAGTCAATATGCATACCAAATTGAAATTAACCAATTACTCTTATATGAACAGAAATAAAAATTACCGTTTGCAGAAATCGACTGATGCCAACAGATGTACGAGTATCTTCGGATGTGTTTATCTGAAATGTGAGAAAAGTTTCGAGATTCAAATTAGAATACGTTATTAAATTTTTTCTACGGAGTACGATGAAAAAAATAATTCTAGCCTCATACACTAAATTGAGCAGCAATGCTTGAATACAATGCTCCCTGAAATGTTTGGACTAAGTTGGAAAATACGCAAATTTTCAACTTGAAAAAATCTCTAGACGTGTCTTTGCACTAAAAGAGACTTGATTGAAACATCAGAATTGGGTGAAAAATTTGCCAAAATTTTCGCCTGATTAGTTTCTATTTTAACATTTCTGTACATACGAGTATGATGAACATTTGCAGCATCGGATATCAAGATCCACCTTTTTGAATAAGAGTCAATTAATAATTTTCAAAAAATGATAAATTTAATTTTCATGATTTTTTCAACTTTTAATCTATTGAATCAATGCATGTATTTAAAATTTTGTTCAACAATTTCGATCAATAATTTTTCTTTTAGTAAATGATTATTTAAAAATTACATCAACTTAAATAATTTTATAATTCCTTTGTAACGGCCATGTGGACCAATTTTTAGTCTCCTAGGGAAACCTTTTCAAGTTTGAAGAATCTGATCTTATACAAAATTTTATAAAGACGCCTAAACACAAATAAAACTTCTAACTTAGGATTCATTCAACTTACCGCTTCGACGGAAATCATTTTGATTGATACAGATGTGATTCTCTTTCAAGAAGGTGCGATCTGCAATCTAAAGACAAAAGGACTGGCTTCAAAGGCGATGTATATTTTTCACTTGCGAACTTCTTCGAACTGAAAGAATATAATTTTACATTCATTCATTTATTTAGCAACTCATACTAGAGTGTAGCTACGATGAACACAGTAACAACAAATGACTAACAATAATTACATAGCGACATTAATGAGAACATAATTATTAAGAATAAAGTAAAACTCGACATAAATGACGCGGATGTAGTAAAAATTTTAGAAAGTTTACCACGCCACTTCTAAGGATGGTCCATTGAAATGTTGTAAAGATTCGTTTTCAGATAGTGAGAAGTTGGAATGCACGCAGGTACAAAGATTTCAGCAAACGTAAAAGAAAAAAAAGAAATGATATCACAGGATGGGAATCTAAGAATCTAAGCGTAACGGACGTGCGGATTATTAATAAAAGAACGTGAGAATATCTTTACGGGTATCGACCATTAATGAAAAGTTTTTTTTTTACTTCACTAAGATAGGTCAGAGAACATTCGTTTCAAGAGAAAGTACCACTTCGAATAACGTGTTATATCTGTCTCTTTGCAAGATTCGTACGAAACCACCCTCGATTGTTCGTCGCACACAGGAGAAAGGGGATGAAAACCAGTTGTGTAGCGTGATTGAGAGAGTGCAGCCACTCTTTCCCTCAGGCTCTCTTTCAGGAGGTTGAGGTCATCAAGTATCTTGCCCATTCAAACAGTTTGGAACTTGATGTCAATCGTACGGTCCGGATGAAACTTATCTCTAAAGCTCTGAACTCTACCACTTCTCTTACTCGGAGCATAACTCTCTCTCCGGAAGTAAAATTAAATGGGTTCGTTTACCCTATTCAGGGTAGCTTTTTTCGAATATTACTCGTCTCCTTAAACCCTTCAATCAGCGCCCTGCTTTTTGTAACCTCAACACTGTTCATAGCCACTTTTGTAGGCTAAAGGGCCCGGTCCCTTTTTTTGAGAGAATTAGGGTTTATAAGCTTCAATATTTAGGCTGTCCGCCTATCCGGATAGAGGACGCAAGCCGGCGCAGTTCACGACGTTTTGACGCTCTTGCGTCATTTTCAGGTCGGCGAAGAGTTCGACCCTTTCGCGGACGTGAAGATGACGCAAGAACGTTGAAACGTCCACATATACCCACTCGTATGTATTTATTAATAAAGTGGTGCGTATTTTCTTTTCTCCGTATTTATAAAAACCACGAAAAAATCTTTTCATTAATTAGTTTTTTTGTAAATAATATCGTTTTACGTGTAACTATTTCTCTTTTGCAGGATAACAATTTCTTTCTAATCTATGAGTTACACTTCTCTCTCGATGGTTATTTGCCTCGAGGACTGGTCTAAGTTACCGCGTTTGGCGAAAATGTATATTATTATACGTGTTTAATTTAGGAGTTCGTAATTATTGTAAAGAGAGGGAGACCTACATATTATAATTGGTTTCACGGATT
This sequence comes from Aspidiotus rigidus, assembly GCA_035079385.1. Classification (NCBI taxonomy): domain Eukaryota; kingdom Metazoa; phylum Arthropoda; class Insecta; order Hemiptera; family Diaspididae; genus Aspidiotus; species Aspidiotus rigidus. The sequence continues at coordinate 14,680,490 of JAVHKY010000020.1, read as the reverse complement.
ATGACGAGTTATACGTCATCTTCGTCACAACTCGCGTTTCGCGAATTCTTGTAATTAAACATATAATACGAAGACGATATGCGAGTTGAAAACAAGAATTAGGGTTAACGACCAAACCAAGAGTTGAAAATTCCAACAGGCATACAGACGCGTAAGCATTTTTGTTAATACTCTGAAGAGGGTTTGTTATATGTGTGCCCTATAATCCGTACCATTATGGAAGGAACAAGAAATTGTGCATACGAATTGGTCATGAACGGAAAAATGAATTTTTGGTTCTTCAATACCCTATTACTTTATTCCACCTCATATATAATCTAACGGTAATTATTCCGTACGTAATACGAAACATGTCTTCGAACAATATTTAAACCTTGAATTTGGTTAACGAGAAGTATCAATAATTTCTTCGATTTTGGGAATTGTGGCACCACATACGTAGAATAAAGCCAAAGGTGGCGTCACAGTGATCACGCAAAAAAAAATTACTCGCCACAGGTTTAGAATATAAACTCTGAATAACGCTATCCACTACGAGAAATAAAACCTAATCTTGATTTTTTGCTATTAAGAAAATTTTTGGGTTTAAGAATAAAGAATTATGGTACAAATATTCTCACAAGCTCGTAAAATTCGTACAGATTCAACTAGAAAACTACGATTAGGTATTCCCCGACTGCGAGTGTAAACTAAAGTGAATTAATTACAAATAATAATAATACTCATTAAACTACTCACCAATAATATCGAGCAGAATTTAAATACCAATACGAAGCAAATAGGTATAACAATATATTATTTCGAACAAATTATAAAAAACTCAAATCTATCGAACAAAACTGAACAAAACTTTGAAGCAAAATAGAACAACTACGGACTCAAGAACCTCGAAGAACAACTGAGTAGCGACGAAGAACAACTGAGTAGCGACGTGTATCGACGATATGTGAAATTAACTAGACTGTTTTCTAAGCACGGCAGCAAGGATTAGAAATCTTCTCCGGCAAACAGTGTGTGTCCACTTTCCAGTGATGTAACATCCCTCAAGATTTTGTCACCCAAGTTCTGGACCACATTCCGATGGTTTTCTATACAGGTATTAGCGCGATAGACCTTAACTGTAAAATACTAAATACTTCACGGAATGGAAGAAGGCACGACTACAACTAATATGGCCACTGGAGTTTTCTTATTACTATTATTCATTTTCAGGGTGTTGAGTCCGCTGGAGATCGCAAATCTAGGTGTTACCTCATGTGGTGTGCAAGTTGGAATGCCTAAGACGTACAAAAAAAAAAAAGGAAAGCTATCGCAGCATAGGCATCTAAGCGTAACGGACGCGCAGATTATTAATAGAAGAATGTGGGTAAATCTTTACGGGTATCGACCATTCATGAAAATTTTTTTTTTTACTTTACTAACATCAGTATGCGGTCAGAGAAGTTTGCGGATTAGTACCAGTGCGGAATAACGTGTTATATTTGACTCTTGTTAGATTCGTATGAAACCACCCTCTATCGTTCGTCGCACACAGGAGAAAGGGAAAGAAGACCAGTTGTGTAGTAGCGTGATTGAGGGAGTCCAGCCACTCTTTCTCTAAGGTTTTTTCTGAGGCTTTTTCTTAGGAGGTTGAGTTAAGTAGGACGATTTGGGGTGGAATTAAATAGAATATTGTGAAAATTTCATTATTAATCAAGGATACAAAGCCGCAAATAGATGGAATAAAATAATTAAATACAATAAATTGCGTGAGCACTTTCGACCAAAGGTCATTCTCAAGTGACGGATGGTATACGACCTCGTACAGTTTATTGTATTTAATTATTTCATTCCATCTATTGGCGGTTTGGTGACCTTGATTAATAAAATTATAATCATGTGCTGTATTCTGGAGAATAGAATTCATCTAATATATAAAGCAGAAAGTTTGTCCGTCTGTCGTCCTGTCCGTTTATAACTCGAGAACTACTGGGCCGATCGCTTTCAAACTTTCAGGATATATTGTCCTCATCCCAGAGCAGCACATAGACTCATAAAAATAAAAATTTGACGAGGAGGCGCTGAGTAATTTCAAAAAAGGGCGAAAACAATGACTTTTTTCAATATAAAAAAACGTGGTGGTGTAGCTTGCCATGTACGTTAGACCTACGCGCGTTGAGTGGCGCAGTTTCGAGAATTGAATTATTGTGATAACTCGAGTATAACTCACTTTTATGAAAAATTGAAGAGAACAAAAATTGTAGCCCCTGTAATTTCCTTTCGAATGAGCCCGGTTCCAGATTTTTAGGAGGAAATTTTGTGACTACAGTATTCGCTGTACTTCCATACTAAGCAAGTTATTTTATTCACAGTTTTAAAAACACCTACGTAAAGGATTTCACATCCGGTATCTCATACAAGAACCAATGTCTAGACACGGTGCGCACTGCGTATGGGCTAGCGGAAATTACCCTTTTTTTTACCTGTTGTCCGTGTGTTTTCTTAGGGACTGGCAAAATGTCAATGGATTTGTCTGTATTCTGCTGCGATGAATACAGGCTTCACGCGTTAAGTCAGCTCTCAAGTGAATTAGTGTGTAAAAAATTTAATTTGATGATTTTATTTTTGTGCGACTCGGAACTTTGATATATTTTTATAAGTACAGTCGCAGTTTTTGGTGTCTATTTTCTTATTTTTGAACTGAATAGTTGTGAATTTTGCAAAACTCTTTCCACTGTTTCTTTTTTAAAAATTCATCTGAATTCCAAGATACCTATAAAACACAGATATCTACTCAACACACAGCTAGCGGTCAGGCGCGCCGGAGGCGCGTCGCCAACCGCTAGTACTAGAATATTCTGAACTGGGGTGTGACGAAGTTGTAAGAAAGAAGTGAGGAGACTTGTAGTTGAGTAAATTCGACGAAAATGTAGAAGTCGATAGCCTGATTCGACGACTAGACGTAGATCAGGGCTTCTGCAAACAGAACATCAAATTTTCGGTCAGATTTGTGAGCAGTATGTATCATACAATCAGAGGCACTACCGTACAGACTGCTTAGTTGTTTTTGACAGTTATGATACAGAGCATATTGTCAGTACGAAAGCAAGTGAACAAATTCGTCGGTACTCTTTTATTTCCACAACAGAAGTTCAGGTTCGTGAAAATGTTGTTTGTACAGTGAAACAACAGTCATTTCTTGCCATTAAGAAAAATAAAAATTAAATTATCGAAATTTTATTCTCAAAACTCACAGACAGAAGTCACATTTGTAAGAGTGAGAGATGACGTTGACATCTCAATTGTGGAGACAGCTATAGAAATAGCTTCTGGTGGAATTGATGTAATTGTTGTAGGTGAAGATATAGATCTATTGGTACTATTAGTAGCTCGAACGTCATCTGAGTATGCGGACATGAAAACGTCAAAGGGTAAAGTTCCAATTTGTTATTACAATATCCAAGAGATTCAAGAAGAAGATCCCGACTTGCCCAGTCGAATATCATTTGCCCATGTGATGAGTGGTTGCGATACCACAAGCTATTTACCAAAAAGGAAAGGAAACAGCTTACAGGGCCAATAAGAAAAAATCATTGGACGATATTGTTGACACATTTAATAATACAGACTAAGATCCGGAAGAAATCTTTAAGGCTGGTCGCAAGTTTTCTTTAGCTTTATATGAAGCTCAGGCAAAAGTTGTATCATTATCCTATTTCCGATATTCCCGATTTATTGCAAGTGCCAGCAAAAATTACGTACAACTTTCATCATTACCACCTACGGCCGATGCCGAATTGAGTCCCAAATCATCGTTTTTTGCCGAATTGAGTCCCGAGTTGTCGGGGGGTCGTAGCATAATATCCGAATTGAGTCCCGTAGAGTGGGGGGTCCGAAAAGGTAAAGTTCGAAGTGAGTCCCGAAGTGTCGATGGTACACAACCGAATTGAGTCCCGAGTTCACGAATGATTCTCATTTTCCTTCTCGCTTTAACAGACTTAGGATTGTCGATGTATGCATCATCGGTGCGATTAAAAATGAATTAGCACGTGGCTATGTATTGAGCGCATTAGTACCCATGGAAGGTACGGGTCGTGGAAAGTAATCGGGTGTAATTATTTTTCAACAGGCGGTGGCAGAAATTTAAAGGATACGCGCTTTACGCATTCAATTCTCGACAATTCGCCAAGATCACGCTGCGTCATGAGTGTTGTGACCTCAGTCTCTTTTTTTTACTGAGCCTAAACGTTTTTTCGAGTTGCGGATGTCAAGGATTTTGGCTTAAGTGTCGCATTGGACCTCAAGAAGAGTCGAAGGAAAATGAACAAATTCACCCAGCTTTTCAGACTTAGAACCGCCGACACTTCGAAACTCAATCCGGACTTTACCTTCTTTTACTCCCGACACTACGGGACTCAATTCGGTTATGTATCCCTGACACTTTGGGACTCAATTCGGCTATCAAAAACGGTACTCCAAGCTCCCGGGACTCAATTCGGTTACGGCCCCACCTACAGCTGAAGCTGTCCATCAACATTCTCTGAGAGTATATCTGCAAGTGCAACAGTGGTACAGATACAAGAAACAACCAACCAAATGGGAATAGACATTGGTAGAGTCGGAGTTGATGCCAGTAACAACCACATAGGCCCCAGCTCCTCCTGAGCTTCTTAATTTAATTTCGTGTAATTGCTTAAAAGCTTATTAAACAGTGAGATTTTTTTTCTTCGACCATTACGTTTAGATTTCCGTCTTTTTAGTTTAAAATGAAGAAAATTGAATGAAGAATGATTTTTACTTCCATACCATCACATTTTCAGTAGATATTGCACAGGCTTAAGAATATGGAAAATTGTAAATTTTAAAAATTGTATCCAATTTCAACAGAGGATATTTCCTGCACTATTCCACCTACTACAGCACATATGTACTTCATTTTATAGGAAATTTTACGAGGAACAACTTTTGTTTGAAATATTTTTAATTTCGTTCAAAATTCGGAGAGTTATTCGCAGTAAACTGAAATTTTCGACGTTCCACCCCCCTCAAAAGGGGCAAGCGCTCACTTTGGAGGTTGGTATTTCTAATTTCAAACCCCTTTGTTCCCATACGATGTTTTTATTTGCAAAATTTATGTCTTTATTGCCTAGATTAACTCATGAAGAAGAAGTGTGAGGCAAACCTGGAGAATGACTTTTCTAAGGACAATCTGTTGGTTACCAGCTTAGAATTCCAGCAGAAACTATTCCTGAGGAGAAATGAAACTCTCCTGGTGCGTAGAATGGTAGGTAATCTGAAGAGAATATCGATAAACAATCGCGATAGTACATAATAGTAAAAGCTATACATTAACCTCATAATTCTCCTCGGCCATAATCGCAGAGAGCTAGAGCAAAACACAAGTATAGGTCGAATACAAAAATCTTATTAAACAAAATGCACAACAAAATTCACAGAAACATAAAGGTTACATAACTATACAAGACATTTTATTAGTAATGAGAAATCCATAATTATAAAAAAAAAAAAAAGAAAACAAAAACAAAAACAAATAAAAGACAAAACGAAGAAGAAAAAAATACAAACAAGAATTGAGGGGAACAAAAATTATTATATATAAATACATAACTATACAAGACATTTTATCATTAAGGAGAAATCCATGATTATATAAAAAAAAAAAAAAACAAGAACAAAAAAAAAGACAAAACGAAGAAGAGAAAAATACAAACAAGAATAGGGGGGAACAAAAATTATATACAAATGTAAAAAAAAAAAAACAAGTTTATCCGGACACAATACCATCCGTACTCGAATACGATTTGTAGATTCTTAACCCTATAGCGCGTATTTCCTGCTCTTCTAATTCATTGGCGTATGGTGTTGGCATGTGTATGATGGTAACTTTTGTTTTAAGACCATGTCTTCTTCTTTTATTCTCCAGTAACAAATTTTTGGTCTCATCGAATGTTATATCCTTATCCTCTAGAGTCAGTGCGTTGTCTATAACGGTTATATTTTTTAATTCAATACAATTCTGGCATATGTTTTGAAGGGTCTGGTCTGGGATGCGGCAACCTTTGAAGTATAGCCATTCAATTCTCGGTCCGCACGAACCCCAGAATTCCCCGAATCGATTTGAACCGAAATAGGAATCATAGTAGAACAGCGTAAACGAAAGAAATTGAACATTTAGAACTTTTCTTTCGCTCATCTGTATCACTGATAAAAGGTCGTCGTCGTACGACTCGCAGATAAATTTTTCTTTTCTAGAAATTTCCCTTTCATTATTGACGCTGAACCAACGCCTGCACACTAGGCGCGTATTTTTGCGGTCAATGAGAGGAAGATCAGCGATGATTCTAATTAAAATCTGTAATCATAGGTCGAACACGGTCATTAGATTAAAATATAGTGTTTTTCTCTGTGAGATATTTTCATAAAAACCCTTCTAAAATTCGCCGTGAAGTATGTGATATTATATTAGATTTGATAGAATTTTGAAAATCCAAATTTTTTATGAACGACAGTTCAGGGGAAACCAGCTGTAGTACACTTCAATAACTATGTTGGACTCTGAAATTTTTTTTTATCCACAAAAAATTGAAAAAAAAACGTTGGAATTGATCAAGAGCTGTTCTTTCAAATTCGAAATTATGAAACAACTGAATATTCAGCAATGTTTTCACCCAGTAAAACAAGAAGGACAATTCTGCCTTCAGTACACCTGTGACTAGAGTGAGACTTGAATACCCGTATTGTATCCGAGGAGCAGTCCCAAGTCGGTCAACTTTTTCTGTAGTAAAATCTTCCGAAGTGTCCCCAAAAATGCGTTAGAAATTCCTGAAACCCTGGTGAAAGCTTCACCAATTTTCAGATATAATCCAGAGAGTACATGAAAGTTTGCTTTCTTAAATTACTCGTAACATGCGTTAAATCTACCGCGAAATCCGAAAAATTAAGTTCTACAAGCATCCGTCGACGCCTCTATGTCGTACACGGTTATTAAATAGTCTTAATGAAGGGCCGGTCAAACCGCCAAAAGATAGAAATCCAATAACATTTGATGTTCTTATCGAATCTTACATAAAATTTGCCCTACGATTCAGGAAGATCAATGTTCTGGCGGAGCAAAATAAATAAGGATCATGTTTCATGTCTGTCGTAGTTCAAGGATGTGCTTTACTTGTTCGAAAACTCCAAAACGGTGTACAATAAGTTACATAAACATAAAAACCCTGCAAGGTTCAGGAAGCCAGCGATCACTATACAACGCATGTCGGGCGTGCCTGGGTAGTCCTTGTAACAAATGACGAGGAATGATTTTGCAAGGTTACATCTCAGGGCTCCATTTTCCGACGAATTTTTTCGATCTTTGGAAATGTTGTATAGAAGGGTTTAAAAGAAGGCGCTATCGGTACAGAATCCTGAATTATGGCTCCAGAAGAATTTCACTCTCGTCAGAAAATAGACGAATTTTTACCAATTTCAACGTTTAATTGAGAAAGTATAAGAAAATTTTTCAAAATTCTGCTTAGATAGCGCCCCTGGTTGGACCTTTCTGGAAAACATTTCAATTATTCAGAAAGATCCGTGAAGTGTCATTTTCGGTACCATGTTTTACGAGCATATTTTCACAAGTGAAGCACACCCTTAAAATATAAGTCTGGTATGCAATATCGAATAATTTAGTGTTGTGAGAGCTTGCTCCGTACGTTTGCCCTCCTTCTTGATCTAGTGCCAGTCTAGCTCACAATATTTCAAGCTAATAGCTTTTGGTGGCAATGAAGGCTAGTATAATGAAGGCTATAAATGCGACGAACGGACGGCACGTTTATTTCAAAATCAGGGTAGGGATCAGGATTTCGAAATTTTTTCCAAGTCCCAAGTTCATTTGTACGCACAAACGCACGCACGGAAATTTCGAAATCAGGGTAGGGGTCAGAGCAAAGACATGAAACATATCAAAAATTTCATATCTCAGTGAAGCCTCCGTAGCGTTTCGAAATAGGCGGATGGAGCTTAAAATTTTTCAATCATTTTCGAAATTCGCTCAGATAGAATCAGGAAAAAAGTACCCAACAAGAGGAGGGGATTGACCGACTATGGCACTCACTCTTAAGATGGCGTACGTAGAACAAAGTTCAACAACTGCTTCGATTACTATAGTCACGTCCAGTTAGCACCCGAGAGAAAATGAATCTAAGACCTAAACTCAAAAATTTCTGAAAAAACGATGCATCTCTACACCCTTTCGAAACTTGATATGAACGTAAATACGGTATTTTTTGTAAATCATCACTTTTGCTTGAATTTTACAGACAAACAAATTTCGAAATTTTAGATCAAAGGTGTTTCTAACATCATTCGCGAACGCTCCATATGCCGTTTCTCAACTTTTTTTTATTGTGCAACACCCATGTTCAGCTACCGCAGTTTGTTGCGACGCATGACTCATCTCATCGAGCTTTTAATGCGCGGAAAAGTACACCAGCCTATCGCGATGAAGCGCAGGAACTAAACATGAGTATCGTACTATAATGACACGGAATATTGCAAAATGGCAAATGGCATTGAAATACTTTTGATACTTAGTTCATGTTCATTTCCAAAGTTTGAAATTGGTCAACGTTTGTGAAGTTTTAAAAATGTATTACTCAGGCACTACCCTAGACAAACATCAATTCCCGTAACGGTGCCACCAGCAGGAAATGAACTAACATACTATTTTTTGGCCAAGTTGCTTCGAGCTCCAACTGAATAATGATCGCACGGTATAACTATAAGACTACCTATTATCAAAAAACAGCACAATTGCAAGGTATTGAATAGCCGTCGCCACATTTCAAAGGACAAGTCTATATTTTTAAATTTTAGCCCATTAATTCACTGATATGATTGAGATAATTTGAGTTAACTTGTTAAACTAATAAATAGCAAGCGCCTGTCAAACTATATTAACTATAATATTATTTGTATGACTGTTATCCCTATTTCGGCAATAATAGGGTAAAAAAAATTTAAAAAATGAAATAAATAATCATAAAAATAATTAAGTAAAAATTATATAAACGTAAGTTACCTCGTACGGAAGGTCGTGAATATCCACCAGTTCGGACGGATTTTCGGATACGTTCATCTGAAATTCAAAGGAAATTCATAATTTCAGTCAATATGCATACCAAATTGAAATTAACTAATTACTATTATATAAAGAGAAATGAAAATTACAGTTTGCAGAAATCGACTGATGCCAACAGATGTGCGAGTATCTTCGGATGTGTTTATCTGAAATGTGAGATAAGTTTCGAGATTCGAATTAGAATACAATGCTCCCTAAAATGTTTGGACTATCCTGAAAAATACGCAAATTTTCAACTTGAAAAAATCTCCACACAGACGGGTCTTTGCACTAAAAGGGACTTGATTGAAACATCAGAATTGGGTGAAAAATTTGCCAAAATTTTCGCCAGATTAGATTCCATTCGAACATTCCTGTACACACGAGTATGATGAATAATTGCAACATCAGATATCAAAAACCACCTTTTTGAATGAGAGTTAATTAATAATTTTCAAAAAATAATAAATTGGGTTAACGACCAAAACAAGAAATGAAAATTCCAACAGTCATACAGACGCGTTAAGCATTTTTGTTAATACTCTGAAGAGGGTTTGTTATATGTGTGCCCTATAATCAGTACCATTTTGGAAGGAACAAGAAATTGTGCATACGAATTGGTCATGAACGGAAAAATGAATTTTTGGTTCTTTAATACCCTATTTTCTCATTCCACCTCATATATAATCTAACGGTAATTATTCCGTACGTAATACGAAACATATCTTCGAACAATATTTAAACCGTGAATTTGGTTAACGAGAAGTATCAATAATTTCTTCGATTTTGGGAATTGTGGCACCACATACGTAGAATAAAGCCAAAAGTGGCGTCACAGTGATCACGCGAAAAAAAATTACTCGCCGCAGATTTAGAATATAAACTCTGAATAACGCTATCCACTATACGAGAAATAAAACCTAATCTTGATTTTTTGCTATTGAGAAAAATTTTGGGTTTAAGAATAAAGAATTATGGTTCAAATATTCTCGCAAGCTCGTATAAATTCGTACAGATTCAACCAGAAAACTACGATTATTCCCCGACTGCGAGTGTAAACTAAAGTGAATTAAATAATAAAATACTCACCAATAATATCGAGCAGAATTAAATACCAAGACGTAGCATATAGATATAACAATATATTATTTCGAACAAATTATAAAAAACTCAAATTTATCGAACAAAACTGAACAAAACTTCCAAGCAAAATAAAAGAACTACGGACCCAAGAACCTCAAAGAACAACTGAGCAGCGACGTGTATCGACGATATGTGAAATTCACTAGACTGTTTTCTAAGCACGGCAGCAAGGATTAGAAATCTTCTCCGGCAAACAGTGTGTGTCCACTTTCCAGTGATGTAACATCCCTCAAGATTCGGTCACCCAAGTTGTGGACCACATTCCGATGGTTTTCTATACAGGTATTAGTGCGATAGACCCTAACTGTAAAATACTAAATCCTCTCACCAAAAATAGACCCTTGGAAGTACAAAAATGAACTTTTCCCTGGCACTCTCGTTAAGATCATTTATTACGTCTTTCCACACCTGAACACCAAATTTAATGTTTCTGTGACAAAATGCACAATATCTATTATAAGTTTTATCTAAAATAATACAAATATTAACTTATTCACGTTTAATGGTAACTTATCATCTTATTTATTAGGGTGTTGAATTCGCTGGTGTTCGCGAATCTTGACGTTGTCCACGACCTTTAACACACTATCATACGAAGTCATTAAAACATACTAAGTTTAAAGGTAACTTATTTATTAGTATATTGAATTCGCTGGTATTCGCGAATCTTAACGTTTTCCACAACCTTAAAAACACAATCATACGAAGTCATTAGAATATACTGATATGGTAGATAGGTCATACAAATAGATATTTCAAGTGTTGGCAATACTGTACAGTGAGTGAATATGTAAAATATAGCATCAGACAACATGTCTAAAATTCTTCTCAAATCGTTTACAACGTTGAGGTGCAAGGAAGTTAAACCTAAAAAATTTATCATCACAATGAATTTTGACCAAAAAATATGACTAGCTACTTCCTCTCGCACTAATAACTAAGGATTTCAGTAATCAAAGTAGGGCTTCCTTCTTACCCTCACGCGCTCTTTCAGCTGATTTCGTAACCCTTTCTTCGAACTCTGCCCACCTTCTTCCAGCTTCCTCTTTTCTAAGTCATCCAATTTCTCGAACCTGGCCGCGAAAGCTAATTCTTCATTCGATTGCAGCAAGTACTCTATATCGACCCTACTTAAATGGAGACTCACTTCGAAACACTGCAGGTAGAAGATGACGGCCTCGGGGTTAGAACGATAAAAGTTAAACATAAAGTCCTCCAGATTGGGATAAATATCGAACAGCACCCTAAGGAAATCATATGTCACTTGTTTACGGTTCAAAGCCACTAATTCGAAGTATCTCAAATATTCCCTACGCAGGTTCATACGCTTTATGGCTTCGAGGGTGGTATTTGAGAACAATTTCTCATTCTTATCGCAAAACTCCTGATCTCGTTGGGTATTTCTGATGACAAAAAATTGCATCTTATCGCAATATCTGATCACGTATTGTAGGGTGTAATCCGGGAGTTCACAATCACTAAATGACAATAATTCGATCCTCCGGCCACAAGCCTTCCAAAATTTGAATGTCCGAATCATATTAAGGACGTAAAAGTTGACGTTGGAGAACTCGAGATTAAGAATATTGCGTTCGCTTCTCTCTATGGTTTGCAAAAACAAGTCGACGTTATCAAATGCGGAGCAGACGAATTTTTCTTCCATGGAAATTTTTCCGATGTTGTTCACTTCGTACCATCGTTTGCACACCAGGCGAGTGTTTCTACGACAATCCAGTGGTAGGTCGGCGATTATCATGATTAGGATCTACAAATGAATTTAATGATATTAATTATTTCAAAATGCTATCCTGAGCACTTGACGAGATCGTGTAATTAAATGATATTTTCCTTAAAAATCTTGTGAACGCATCATTTAAAACGTAATGTAGGTATTTCCAGGATTCTAGTCGTACTCCGTTCGACAAAAATTTCGAAAACTACGCTATAGGCTTGGAAATTTACAACATAGGTACGAGTATAATGAAATTTGGCTCATCAACGATGCGATAATATTAAACTATTCAGGCTCGCCCGGATGCCATACTGGGCTGAGAATGGGAGCTGTGAGCCAAGAAGTCTAATAAACGATATACTAGACTTATACTAGGGTAAGAATGGGGGGCGAGCGAACCGTCCAATCACCCTTTCTTGGAAAGATTTGAAGGGCCCGAAAGAGAATTTTGACAAGAATTCTGCAACAAAAGTGGAATACGGCGAGGAAAAATGAAATTGTTTTTACAGTAAATACAGACCAGGAACCGACTTCTCAAGGTTTGATAAACATTGACCCTTGTATCAATGTCAGAAAATGAACTGAGCTGATTATTCATTTTTTTTTTTTATGTATCTCTTATTGATGGCTGATAATTGCCAAGTCCCCATTAGTACGGTTGGTGACTGTAAAAATATCTCGTGAAACTGCATAATTGCAAAATATAGGGATGCCATCTCCATATTTGGATGAACATTCAAGTTCATTGGTTCCCTCACAATTTTTATGATTGGCATGGTAAGATTACGGATATTTAGTTGAGTTGTTAAGCTAATAACTGGGATAAAATTACCTCTTCTGGAAGTTGATGGTAACCACTCATCCACGAATCTTCCATTTTGCCCGATGTGGTTGTGACGCTTTCTCGAGTCGGTACTGTCTGGTCACAAAGAGGCTTCAAAGACAAATGTCTTTCCACCACGTGTTTCCCCATTTCTAAAAGCAATTTCATTATTACAATCATATAAATAATGTTAAACGCAACATCAGTGACGTCCTAAACATCAAATCGCGTCAAGTGACGTGTACAGCGAGGGCACAATTCTTAATTCGAATTTTTTTTCCTATGGAAGCTAAGATCTTCATTGGTGGCTTAAAAGTTGCTCTGGAATAATACAGGTATGTGGCGAAGATTTGATGTCGATAGGTACGGCGGTTCTCGAGTTATAAGAGGACAGACAAACAGACAAACTTTTTGCTTTATATGTGTATCTATTTAGATTTCACGAGGAACACTTTTTGTTCGAAACATCTTTGAATTGGTGTTCAATTATTTGAGATATTTGAAAAAATCGATTTTCTTTCAAAAGCTCGGAGCTTTCAGCGTACTTTGAAACAAAATACAGATAGTCAAATTTGAAGAAAATTTTGCAGAAAACACTTTTTTCTTCAAACTTTTTCTCATTGGAGCGCAATCATCCGAGATATTTGAAAAAGCCTAATTTGCATCCAAAAGCTCGGAACTTATTACCAGATTTCGGAGAAAGTTGAGATAGTCCATTCTATAGCAAATATTTTCGTTCGAAAAGTTTATTAATTGGAGCTTGATTTTTCGAGATATTTCCAAAAAAAGATTTTTATCCGGAAGCTTCCAACTTTGTACATACTTTTTGAGCTTATGACTTACAACGAAGTTCGAGTACATTAAAATGTAGCAAATTTCACGAGGAACATTTTTTGTCTGAAGACTTTTTTTCATTGAGCCCAAATTTTACGAGATATTCGCAAAAAACCGATTTTGGGGGGCTATAATGTGCCACAAAAAATTTAGCACAAGGTGTGGGGATGGGAACTTTGATATGTTTTTCGGGGCATCAAACTTGACCATTTACAATCATTTCCCCTTGTCTACCCCAAAATGTTTACGACGGTGTCTTTATCGCCTGTACTAATAGGTATAATAATTATAATAGTTTACGATTTTCGCTTTTTACTTACGCTTTTCTACACTAAATAATCACGGATGTCATAAGAAAGAAAAGCAAATCGAAAGAGAAGAAGGCGCGGTCAACGTACGTTAGAAGATTACCGTCGATCACTTCACTGATCGTTTGACATGTATAAAACTTCGAAAGAAAAAGACAGGACACACGCGTAAAAAGATGACGAAAGATCGACGTTCGCATAAAGAAAAAAAAAACACTCACGCGACGACTTTTCTCCTCACAATTTGAAATTCATTAAGAGAGTCACTTCTACTCCTTAGACCAAATACCAATCACCTATCAATCGAGCCAAATATTTGTAGAATGAACATTAAAACTCAGTTTGTAAAGTCTCTCGCCATGAATCGTGATGTCACATCAACTGATAACAGAGTAGACGTACCCATAATCCAATAAGGAAATAGAATATTTTCTTCGTGACTACGAGCAACTAGTAATGAAATAAATTAAGAATTACACGCACTCGATCATTTTGACAATCGGGTATTTTTTTCAAAAAATGCGCGGTTCACGAGGTAAATTGAAAAAAAACACGTCTCTTCGGTATTTTAGCGCTCTTTCATTGAGATAGCTGCTTCTCGGGCGACACTCGATTCTCATCGCGTCAATATTGAAGAACATCGAGAAAACATTTTAATAGGGAACCTGTTTTATGGGGGGCTTTTTGAGCAAAAAACTTGAAAAAATTTCGACTCTCGAGCCATATATGATATGAGACGGACTTACAAAAATTTCAACTCTCGAGCTATCATATATAGCTGGAGATTCGAGAAAAATTTAGACTCTCAAACTACATTATACTAGACTTATAGTAGGTCTTCTAGGCCTTCTTTATACTAGCTTTATCAAGGTCTAGGCTTCCTTGAATTTTCAATACCAAATCCCATTTGACTCATAAAACAGGTTCCCTGCGTTCCTCGTTTAACTTCGTTAAAGAAGCCGTCGTTTCTTTATTGCACATTTAATGAGAATAATATTCGTATTGGGGTATCGGTTCCCGAAAAAAATTGAAAAAGACTTCACACTTTCAGGTGACTAACATTCAAGAATTTTCATGGAAACTATTTTTAAAAAATGTGTACAAAAAAATCATTGCTGGAGGATTGTGCCAGGCTTGCCTTCTTCAATGTCTAATTTAACTAGACCATAACAAGACATCAGAAAAAATTCATTCATTCCCATCTAAGAATAAAATATATCGCTACATAAATATGCCACATAAAGAGGATAAGAACTCCAAGGACACGTGAACACCCATCAAATGAACAGGAAGAAAAAGCGAAAATAATCTAATATAACACCTACATAGTTTAGTAAAATATCTACTCACCTTGCGAAAGTTTTCCTTGAACCACATAAAACTTTAAAAAATAAAATAAAATATTTTGCTCTATACCACTAATTACCGTGAAATACAATCTTGATAGGATTATCCTTTGAAACTGCGCTCACTAAAAATAAATAATTATCGTATTATTTTTGTATCTTCTTCTTAGTTCCTAAAAATAGTCCTGCTCAAGTATCAGTATACAGCTATACGAGTACAAACCATCCAGTCTCACCGTTCGAACTTCCAAACTGACTGGATAACAGTCTTTCCCGCACCAAATGATAATAATGCAGCTAAATCCTATTAAAGGTACCTGTAAGACACATAATCCATATAAGTTAAAGAGAGTTCACGCGGCGCATCCGTTAAATCTCATTGATGGGTCTTCCGCTTGCACCCCCCACACTGTTATAGAATGCTTAGAATGCTACGTTAGTATTACGCCAATTTCTACACTCGATTTTTTCGGATATTTTTTGAACTTCAACTTTATCGACTCAAGTATACACGTTATGGTAAATGATGTAAATTCGGGATGCAAAGTTGTGACCAGGATATAACGTCTATTCACGAACTGATCAACACTGCTCAGTGCGGTTTGGGAAATGACGTACTCGATATCGCCTTCTGTTGCGAGCTGGCGGTAAGAATTTAGTCACAACCCCGGAACGAATCAAAAAGAGAAAACTGCTAAAATCTCGACATGTTAGGTGAAAATATGCGAATATACAATATGTTGGAGGTCGTATCCTGCCGTGAACTCACAAGGAGAAAGTAGTAATATCCCACTCTCGAAATATCTCATTCCAGGTAAGAGAATATGTAAAAACCTACCAAGATTGTCGGCTGTTGTGAATACGCCGTAAAAATCCAAGAAAGAGAATCCCACAAAAATGTCATTGTGCTAGACGAGAGGAAGTGAACACATGCAAGAATAATTATATAGAATTCAAAATTGAAATGAGCCGAATGATTTTTGTTCCATTATGTGTACAAGTTCTATAGGTTTTAAATTACACAAATTTAAATTTTCCTAGTTGACAATGGTATCATCGCAATATGTTTATGTCTTCAATTCTATTCTGCTGAAAAAAACACTTCTTCGTATCAAGATCGTTTGAGGTATTAATAATAATGATAACAGCCTCACTTACGCCAATTTTGGCCAACGGCCTCGCAACGTCCGCCACCACGATTCGTGAATCTCTGTGGTGCGATATATGATGACTACGCTTACCACGGTGCCCCATAGTCCGGCGTGGAAAGGTGACGAAATGATGCGTTATTAATTAACGTTTGTTCTCTAATCAATTTTCTTCGCATGTGCACGAGATGGGGTCTCTGGTTTAGCCGATTAACTGAATCTTTGCGACGCTAAACCAGATCCACAGTTCCCCGTCTACGCCATCGGCCTGTTTGAGCGTTTAGATACTGCCGGTAATTCCTACTTTCGAGTCGTTACTGATACAGGTAGATCGGTTCAGTGACGTTAACAGACAGCACGATGTTAGAAATTATTGCTCGAGAGATAACCTGTCACTGTTAACGCTTGCTCGAAGCTGGTATCCCGGTTCTCAAGTTTACGGTCGGACATATCGAAGAAAAGCTCCACAATACTTGAAAAAGTAAACTGGAGGGCAATTTGCAAGAACCGCGTATCGAACCGCGGACCTTCAGGTTACAAAGCCGTGTTCGTACCGCTCCGCCACTGAGCCACTTAAGATATCAAGCTCTCCCAAAATATATTGTGAAATCTCGAGAAAGACCGATATAAGACTATTATTTCGTGAAATTGGCGAGAATTCCCAAGTCACTAGTGTCATGTAACGTGTTTATTATACATAATGATCAATTAAAAATTCAGAGTACATATAAGAGAATCTTCCTACACTTCCGAAGTTTCACGATATGCTTAGCTAATGTGGAGCTATAGTGCAGCCAATAAAGATGAAAAAATGACAATTATAGGCCATAAATGTGACGGAAAGTTTTTTTTGTAATGTGCTCAGGATAATCCCCTGATTAAAATACCGATGAGTCCTACGCGCTTTGCCTCCCGCAACGTCCCACCGCGGCCCAATTTTCTCAAAAACTAAGCAATTTAGAGAAAAAAGTTTCAAACAATAGTTGTTCCTCGTAAAATTTCCTACAAGATTCACTATTCATTTCTTACCTTACGTTCATTGGTTGGTCTGAAAATTGCCATTTAAATACCTCATTTTGTTCTTACAAGCCATTTTTTGCGTTATATTGGAATTATACTCGTAGTAACAGTTTTGGTTCAATTTTTGCACTTTTAAAAATTTTTTCAAGAATTACGAAAATAACTTCACTGAAGAAAACGTCCTCAGTACTAAGTTGAGATGAATTTTTATATCTATATTTGTAATGTAAAAAAAGGCGAATTTTTTGTACACGTAAGCTATTTGTAGCATTTCGAAAAATCATTTTCTTGGTTGAAGAATTTCCTATGTAATCAAAAATAGTTACACACATCATTATGGATACAAAACATCCCCCCTCTCAAATAATTACTGAATAAAAAGCTTTTTATAGTATAGAGATAGGACAGTGGAATCATCAATTATTCGGGGAAGGATATAGCTTGTTTGGCGGCTTGATCAACAGCGTCATGTTCGAAGAGGTCAACATGCCTGGGCATCCATTAGAAAATTATTTGCGTGTTAATTGAGTCTAGATTGTCAAGTGCGAGAGGGATGCGTTGCATTATTGGGTTAGAGTTGTATGAGTCTTTAAGGGAGTGTAGTGAAGAGAGAAAAAGAGACGGTATAAGAAGAAGGAATTTGGCGTTCGAGGGTAATTGGAGGAGGTGGGAGGTTCGGCTGTAAATATGGAACCTATGTTGCGGATGCGTTGTGAAACTATTTCCCAGTCGACCGAGTATACATAGGCTGCTTTATTGGATGTTTTGGACCTGCTGGAGAGGCAAAGTGTGTAGTGAGGATATTCTTGAAATAGTTTTCTGATGTGTGAAGTATAAACAATTTTGTGGGATTTCAGGCCTTCTGTGAGTCTAAGGAGGGGAAGTCGAACGTAAAGGTTGTCAAGGATTGAATCGGAGACGAATATGTTTGGTGGGTGGGATGTTGGTTCTTGTGAAGGAGAAAGATTAGTTTGTTGGTTGGGTTGTGGAAATCGGAAGACAGAGGATAAAGAGTTGGAGGAATCTTTGAAAGTGGGGGTAGGTTCTCCCAGGGTAATCCTGAGAGAGGACGATTGGTTGGTGTCGAGTAAGTCGAAAACAGTTTCATTACCCAAATTGTAACTTCAACTCAGGAATTAGTGACACTAAGTCCATAAATATCCCAATACTAGGGATCGTATGATCGCAGAACCATCGAGTGAACCGACTGTATAGTGTAAAACTTACAGGCACTGATTCACAGCGAATTCTCGCCCACATCTGAGTTCGATTTTCGGAATGTATGTTCAGTACATTCACACTTATTACTGTCCCAACGCGAAACAATGAGAGCTCTAGAATGATTATTTTGAATTTTTTTAAATATTATTTAGATTGATTATTGTCTGAGAAATTACGATGAACAGCTTTTACCTAAAAGATTTCTTTCTAAATTATCAATTTAATCCGATATAACGCAAAAAATGGCTCGTAAGGACAAAATGAGGTATTTAAATGGCAATTTTCAGACCAACCAATGAGCGTAAGGTAACAAATGAATAGTGATTCTTGTAGGAAATTTTACGAGGAACAACTTTTGTTCGAAATGACAGAATACTCAAAGAGTATAGTAAACGAGAAACTAATTACAAAGACCGCTGCGGTCTTTGTAATTAGTTTCTCGTTTACTCTACTCTTTGAGTATTCTGTCATTATGTCGAGCCGTATTGTCTCGGACCGTGTCATCTATTTTGTTCGAAACTTTTTTCTCTAAAATGCTTAGTTTTCGAGAACATTGCAAAAAAATAAATTTTGAGGATAAAGGGGACCGCGGGGGGATTTTAATCAGAGGTTCATCCTGAGCACATTACAAAAAAAACCTCGTCACATTTATGGCCCATAAAAATTCTTTATCGCCTGGACTACTAAGGAAAATGCCCTGTACAATTTTCCCAATTTTGTAACTGTTAACAACAGTAAATTCATAATTAGGAATCCTTCAACCAAGAAAGCCATTTTGGAACCTAACCCCGTTCCTTTTCTCCTTTACAAGCTGCCTAAAATTATAAGGAAGATGTACCTATGTGGCCGGTAGTCTCATTTGTCTCCTCCCCGACCTACTCCCTTGCAAAATTTCTTGATCGCTGGTTCAAATCTCGAGTTGAGTTCGAGTCTCCCTATTCAGTATTGATTTCTAAACACCAAAAGCCGTTAGAAATCTATTTCAACAACACAGGGTAGAGCGCTTCAAAATGTGGATTTCACCGAACTGCCATTTTAAAACAAACTGTGTGCGTCCAGTTTATCTTACCTCGATATTTGCTCGCTCAAGTCGTCGACCACCTTCCGATGGTTTTTTATGCATCTGTTATGTGACGCCACTTTTAGCTTGCCACAAAGATCGTAGAAATTCTCAAGATTTCGATAAGTTGAATTCGAGGTGTAAATATTAATCGAAGATATATGTCGTACATACGAAAAAAGTACCGTTAGGCTGCATTGTTATTGTTCATACGTAAATTATACGAATTCACGAAGCGCGAGTCGTATCGAAGATGACGTACCTATAAATCGTCATATGCCGTCAAACCAATTATAAGATGTACAATACCCTCTCTTTGCAATGTTTACGAACTTTCAATCAAATCACCCAATAATGTAAATTCTCCCCAAACTGTAACTTAGACCAGCCCTCGAAGAAAATCGACTTCGATAGTAAAATGTAACTCACGAATTAATATGAATGAATTTCCATCAAGGAGAAGTATACCATTAGCATCTACCTGTAAAGAACTAGATCAGTTTTTCATATTTTCAATCATTACCTTTTTATGAACTTAGTCATTTTTATGTAAATAATATTTTCGTGTCTACCTTTTGAGAAATAATAAGTAATTGAAAAGTGTACGCTCTTATTTTTACGAATCAACATTCACGACTCAGCCGCTCAAATATCATTTCATCGAGACTGAAACTCGTCTCACAGCCCCCATTGAAATGGAAAAAAGAAAAAAAAAAAACTACAAAGGGTGCGCACGAGCTGTTTTCATTTTTGTTTCGTGAAAAACCGTACAGAAATTTTGGCAGTGTTTCTTCGTCCGCGAAACAAAAACACACTCGAAGAGACTACGAAAATTCATTAAGTTATCACAGAACAGAATAATTTTTTTTGTGATGCTTCGGCGACACACGGGATGATAGTTTTGACGAGGGCATTCTTGTAACAATAATATTTTCCTCTACAATCTGATTGATAAAGTGGACTAGCTAGCGCACTTAATCATTCCCAGCTCTTGTAGAACACAATTATTCAATATCGTCGATTTTTTAGAAAGGAAAAACTTCTTTCTTCCATTCGCATCAAAAGAAGTAGAACAAATGCGCCAACGAATGCAACACACAAAAATTAACATTAGAAGTCTTGTAAAGATAAAGTGACATCTTAAAAAATAAGTAATCGTAATTATTAATGAATATAAGTCACATTAAATGCACCATTTGGGGTTTCCTTTTTTAATCGACCAAAAAAGCGGTAAATTTGATTCTCGAAGTCGATTGAGAAAACAAGGAAAGAAATAAAAATAAAAATAAAAACCATACTAATTATTAAACGAACCCAAGAAAAAGTTTGGAATCAGTTCTGGCAGGCATCATTAGCCGCGTTACACGATATTGTAATAAATTTAATAGTACCTACAAAACTAGTACGACTCAAGAAGAAAAAAAAAAAAAAACAGTAAATAATTTTATTATGAATGAAAAATTGCAACATAGTGAATAAGAAGTATCGAAATTAAACATAATTATTGGACGTAAAACTACAATATAGCGGCACCAATGAAATTTAAAATCACAGCGCGTCGTTCTCCGCCAATTTGCAGAGTTTCTTTCACGTTCAACAAATAATTAACTATTCGACCGTAGGGCCATACACGGCTGCAGCGCGCAGTCATCAACTTTCAGCTCGATATTCTGCAAAAAAAAAAAAAAAAAAAGACAGTTCAGCATCATGTCTTAGATTTTATATATTATAAACCATATTAGAGAATGGAGTACTTACATCTTGCAAAACAATTCGCGTCTGATATCATTTCTGGACTCAAATCGAAACTTACATTTCGTAATCGTTGTTTTATAGTGCCAGTATCGCCTTTTCGTAATCGTTGTTTTATAGCAGTATCGCCTTTGCCGCCTCCTTTCTCCTCGTAGTTGATGATGTTCTCTCAAATGTCATCTGTATCTTTATACATGTCTTCCAACCGATATTCTGCAAAAAAAAAAAAAAAAAAAAAAAAGACAGTTCAGCATCTTGTCTTAGATTTTACATATTATAAACCATATTAGAGAATGGAGTACTTACATCTTTTTTTCAGAATTGTCTCTACTTTATGGAAGTCTTCGTCGACGATAAAACCGTGGAAATGCTCTACTTTCGCCGTACCTGTACCGTAGTCAACAAGCAGCACTAGACGACCTTTTTTCAATTCCAATGTGATAAAATCTGTGGAGCAATGCGGGAACACTTCTCTTTCGAGATACTGGAAGAACCACCTATTCTGATGCTTGTATCTGGCCTCACTTACAGCAAGGGTCCATTATCGTCATCCTGCATACGCAAGAAGCGCATATTGTAAGCAGTATCGCCTTTGCCGCCTTTGTCCTCGTAGTTGATGATGTTCTCTCAAATGTCATCTGTATCTTTATACATGTCTTCCAACTTCCTCCGGTGTACCGCCACAGCCATCAATAATACTACAATGTAAATAATTGTTTAGCGTTATATCTTCGCTCCAGTATTTCTCAACAAAATTCCTTCCACTCAACTTACTCGTCATAACAGCCATACAAATGAGAATAGCGATAATGAAAGACCAGTCGAAGCCAAAAGTAATTCCAGCCAATATAGGCGAGCAACTCAAATCCACTTAGCTTGCGGCTGCACAAGCGTAGGCACGCGTGTGTGCGTGTGCCACCCTGAGCAGTCTCTATTTGGCTCGCTCGTAGATGAGGATGCGGGCATATCCACGGCAGGTACGAGCGCCATCCTGCTCAGGGCGGTTGACGTCGACGCTATCGGTTCGTCGTTGTCTCGATGACGCTGCTGGCACTCCGGTAGCAACGTGGATGGCGGAGCACATTCCGGCAAAGGCGTATCGTACTTGATGTCTCCGAGCGGTACACCACCAACAAGATTAACGACTAAAGGAATTGAAAAAGGGAAGGGTTTTAATTTGTTAAATAAAATTTAGATTCAATGAAGTTCATGAACTACTAGATTGGGGGCTCTGGATTTCTGCGCTTGAAACTGAATCTAGGTGAAATCATTTTTGAGAAGATTGGAGCAAAAAAATTTTCCACTTAAAAAAATGGCGAAGTCCCTTGATTACTTTTTTGGGTCAAATTTTTGGTTTTCGAGTTAATGGTGGTTTTATAGGTATTGGTCCAAGCCGAATCCGAAAATGAGAAGACGCTGCAACTAGCTCCCTTTTCTTTCTTGAAAGGCTTCCACCGCCGCGCCTCTTGCTATTGAATTGTATAATTATTGTGCAAATACACGTTTTCATCTTTTTGTTTCCGAGTTCAAAACACATACACCATCTGAATTTCATTGTCAGACTACCTACATTATGATCTTGAGAAGTTTTCAAAAGTTGTGAGATTCTAGAAGAAATCGATTCATGATAAATATTATTATGAAAAATTGAGTTTCAATTTAAAAAAAAGTTATCCGGGACATCATTTTCCTACATCAAAAAGAAAAATTAGAAAATTCGACCCATAGAACATGAGTTATTTGACATTTACCACAAGGCCAATTCGCCATTTTGAAATGCTTCTCTTCTCAGATATCTATCATGATTTATACCAAAGTAAAATTGCGATTAAAAGAACATACGCATACCTATATATTATTATTCAATAGAAAATGAGTGCCAAGAACTGGTTTTATTTGACATTTCTCTATCGGAGTATCCTCCCTACCCCCCCCCCCCCTCTTTCACAACCTTTAGGGAACGTGTGACTTCATCCTAGAATTTTTCCACCTCCCTTCGGGCTTCAGGATTCATGAGATTGTGTGAGGCGATCTCGAGAAGGGAATTATTAGAGTGCACTCTCGATTGTTCAAAGTGAATCATCACGGCTTTCTCTAAAACTCACCTGAGGCTAGCGACGATAATGACCGCGTAATGCCCGACGTCGTCAAAGGGTAACGTTTCTGGATTGTTATCCACAGAGTGCTTCTTCCCGTCAAGAAAACCACATAAATCTGGCACTTTCATCCATTTCTGTAAAACAAATTGAACAGTAAGTTAGTAACAGGTATCGCAGTCCAATAAGAAAGAATAAATTCCATTTATTGGGTAAAAAATCCTCAAAAGAAATTAAAACGATTGAGCTTTATCTTTAAAGGCTCATGAAAAGTATTTGAAACCGTTCTACAGAAATAGAAATCATACATTTTTTAAAAATATTGGCCTGATTCTTAATTATTAGGAGCTTCTTTCTTTCTCTCCAGCCACGCCACTTTTCAATTCCTCATGAATGCTCATAGTACACTTACCATTCAATGGTATAATTGGGCACTTGACCGGCCATTATCGTCATCCTGCATACGCAAGAAGCGCATATTGTAAGCAGTATCGTCTTTGCCGCCTCCTTTGTTCTCGTAGTTGATGATGTTGTATCTTTATACATGTCTTCCAACTTCCTCCGGTGTACCGCCACAGCCGTCAATAATACTACAATGTTAATGTCAAAACATGGA
Organism: Aspidiotus rigidus; assembly: GCA_035079385.1. Classification (NCBI taxonomy): domain Eukaryota; kingdom Metazoa; phylum Arthropoda; class Insecta; order Hemiptera; family Diaspididae; genus Aspidiotus; species Aspidiotus rigidus. Next base: position 14,656,291 of record JAVHKY010000020.1, on the reverse strand, counting down.
AAATTTTGATAACTGAAACATTAGGAAAAAAATTGATTCATAAAGTTCATGAGAAATACGGCCATGTAGGGACTAAACATGTAATAAATATACTCTCCCCATATTATCACTTCAAGGGTATGAGAAAAGCAGTAAATGAAATCTGTTCAGGTTGCGAAGTGTGTATATCTGTAATAAAACGCGAATTCGAATAGAAAAAGGATATTTAGGTCATCTTGGACCAGCAAAAGAACCGTACGAGATAATTTCCTTGGACACGATAGGGGGAGCAGGTGGGAAAAGATAAAAAAAAAATACCTGCATCTATTAGAAGATCATGCAACCAGGTACGCCTATATTCTTATATCGTCTGGCCAATCCGCATCAGATTTTATTAAGATTACTGATATCGTAAGGTTAATAAGGAAAATCATGTAAAGTTATTACTCACGGATCAATATGGAGGGCTGTGTTCTAACGAGTTTGAGGATTATCTTCTGCAAAATAAAACCGAACACGTGATAACAGCTGTTGACTCCGCCCCCTCGAATGGGATGAATAAAAGGCTTAACCAAACTTTGATCAATAGAATTCGATGTCGTATAAATTAAGACTCCAAAAAGAAAAAAACATGGACTACTATAGCCCAACAGTGCGTGAACGAATACAATGATACAATTACATAGTGTCACAGGTTTTGCACCGAGTTATTTAATGTACGGTAAAATGCTAGACACAGTTCCGATCGAGATCAGGGAACAAAACGATTTTCAAAAAGATCGAAAATTAGCTTACATAAACGCATTAAGAGATCACGAGCGAAATAAGGAGAGACTGAAGCCAAAAGATGAAATCTATGATTTTAAAGTGGGAGAATTAGTTTTTGTCGAGAATGGTAATAAGTTGAATCCAGACAAACTCGATCAAATAAGAATAGGTCCATTAGAAATAGTTCAAAAGAGGTCTTCTTCAGTGTACGAAATAAAAGTTAATAATCATAAGTCTCGAAATACGCGTCTTTATCACAGAAACAAAATGATTCCTTACTCCCGTACTGAGGGTTTTGAAATTAATACTTGTCAGGGTCAGTAGATACGTCTAATCACGACTTGATGGTCAAATCGTTGTACTCGTTTGATATTTGGTTTTGTTTAGTTTTGATTGTTCGAACGCTCGGTCGTCGCCCGCAAATCGACACCGTGTAAATTTCACGAGTTATTAAAATCTATGTTTTTCTTCTCGCTTCTACCGAATAAATAAAAATTGCGCTCTTGTAATCACTTTTCACCCCAACAGACAGCGAACAAACGTGAATATCTAAAAGTAAAAATTTAGATGCTGAAAAAGGAGGAAAAAAAAAAAATGCTAAAATTTTGATGAAAGGAAGGTTATAATTTTTGATAATTTAAAATAAATTAGAACTTTTGAGAAGAATAAATTTTCTGCAACAGAAGAAGCGTTATCAACTATCAGCTCGATATTCTGCAAAACAAAAAAAAAAAAAAAAAAAAAAAGACAGTTCAGCATCATGTCTTAGATTTTACATATTATAAACCATATTAGAGAATGGAGTACTTACATCTTTTTTTCAGAATTGTCTCTACTTTATGGAAGTCTTCGTCGACGATAGAACCGTGGAAATGCTCTACTTTCGCCGTACCTGTACCGTAGTCAACAAGCAGCACTAGACGACCTTTTTTCAATTCCAATGTGATAAAATCTGTGGAGCAATGCAGGAACAATAATATTTTAATAAAGTTCAAACTCCATACTTTTTATTACAGATTAGAATCATGACCAAGTTTTCATTTTTGTTCGAGTCTATCCAGTGATTGACACTCCATTTTCACAAGCCCCGCCATTTATGATTACGTCACCAGAAGTGAAGGAGGACGTATATCCCTCTTTAGTACCGAGGAGATTGATGCAGCCGTGCAAAGGCTGCATGTTAAATAATGGAGGGCTCCTGGATCAGACAAAATACCTAACGCAGTCCTCTCTGCTGCCGCGTGCTTTCAATGAGGCACAGGCAGAGGAAGTGTGCCCCAAACGCTGCAAAAAGGACAGATTGGCTCTGATGGAGAAGGACAATCCATCTGGCCTGCCGTCCTCCAACCGGCCGCTCTACCTGCTCGACACTGTCGGCAAGTTACTCAAGGGGACAGTAGCAACGCAGTTGGAAAATCACTTAGTGTTGAAGAAGGTAATGTACTTTGCATGCCACAATCAAAATGAAGAAGATAGCCTCTGCGGAAACAAAGGAGCGCAGCAGTCAGCCATTCCATGGCTGATGATATGGGGCCCCAGTGTGGGTCGACCTCACAAAGTTTGAGTACAGAAGAAGAGAAATGGATAGAATCCAACAGAGCTGCGCGGACGCTTTTTGCCAATTAGGACGGGCACCGCTAATTGAACTGCTGGCAAAAGAGCAAGCAGTGGTGTTCAAAGCTGATAAAAAAACAATGACTGAATGAACAGAACCGTGCTGAGCGCAACCTTGGTCAGTAGGGTAGGCCTCTGTAGTGGCCTACACAGCGCGCGGGCTTTGAGGATAAAATCCATCTCAATTCGAGCCCTCCAGACTATCGACGCAATGCCCTATAGGGTGGATACCAATGCCGGAGGTGCAGTTAGTGGGGGACCACGCACGCCCACACGCGATTGTTTGATACTAACCTTGAACATCCAGAGACGATTGATAAAAATTGCGCTCTTGTAATCATTTTTCACCCCAACAGACAGTGAACAAACGTGTAGATCTAAAAGTAAAAATCTAGATGATGAAAAAGAAAGAAAAAAAAAAAAAAGCTAAAATTTTGATGAAAGGAAGGTTATAATTTTGGATACTTTAAAATTTTGATCGATGAACGTTACGTACCGGTATACAATTTTAAATTAGAATTTTTGAGAAGAATAAATTTTCTGCTGTGTCATTCGTACCGAAAGTAACCTTTTATCAAAGGGTAACGACGTCATAGGCTAACGTTTCTGGATTGTTATCCACAGAGTGCTTCTTCCCGTCAAGAAAACGACATATATTTGGCACTTTCATCCATTTCTGTAAAACAAATTGAACAGTAAGTTAGTAACAGGTATCGCAGTCCAATAAGAAAGAATAAACTCCATTTGTTGGGTAAAAAATCCTCAAAAGAAACTGAAACAATTGAGCTCTATCTTTAAAGGCTCATGAAAGTATTTGGAACCGTTCTACAGAAATAGAAATCATACATTTTTTTTAAATATTGGCCCGATTCTTAATTATTAGCAGCTTCTTTCTTTCTCTCCAGCCACGCCACTTTTCAATTCCTCATGAATGCTCATAGTACACTTACCATTCAATGGTATAATTGGGCACTTGACCGGCCCATTATCGTCATCCTGCATACGCAAGAAGCGCATATTGTAAGCAGTATCGCCTTTGCCGCCTCCTTTGTCCTCGTAGTTGATGATGTTCTCTCAAATGTCATCTGTATCTTTATACATGTCTTCCAACTTCCTCCGGTGTACCGCCACAGCCATCAATAATAATACTACAATGTAAATAATTGTTTAGGGTACCCATTTTTCGACCCGGTAGAAAAGAGGAAACGAACAATAGAAATAGATGAAAATCACTTGCGTTAATGATGTCGAACAATATTTTGAGAAGAGAACATTTAAATATAATATCGCACAATAAGAATATAAAGTCAGCAATAAGAAAATGAATAGAACATTGGTAAAATAATTACGCAATAAGATAGTTAGTTAACACGTTTAAATAATTTTCTCCCTCATATCCACAGCTGCGTTAAAAAAATAAAAATGAACATGAAAATTTGCTTAAAGGAACTGTAGACAGCGCAATAAAAAATTGTGGATAAATAAAAAAAAAATTCATATTATTATTCCACCAACTACCCGGTACCCCATATACTTCTTACTGAAGAAGCAACTCGCGCTCCGCTTTGGAACGACGCCCCTTCTAACTTTTCCGCCCCAATGAAATCTGTTTCGCCGTCTCGCCTCGGATACGGGGACAGATTTTGACGTATTTGTAAACGAAGAATGTATTTTCAAAAAACCTGCTTGGTAAATGCACGTACAGGAAGATTTTTCCTCGACGTCGTTGGGTACGGTTATGATCCAGATGCTGTAAATCGATAGATGCAAGAATACGTATTTGTACCTAAGCTTCATGATACCGACTAATAAGAACACCCGCGGACTTCATTTGGACCGAGATGCACTTGTTCCACCTCAGTCCCCAAGTCATTCATGTTCAGGATTGTATACAAGTTATTGTTTGTACAGAAAAAACTTATCGTTCAGTTTGAAATAATTATCATGAGCCTAGTTACTGTTGAAGTTATTGCCCAGCCACATCATTCCATTATTAATGGACCTACAGTTGAATCACTTCATTTTTAATGTTCGCACAGGGTGTTTTATAGTTCCTCATCTTATTGCGCAAATCATCTATTTTAATGTGCTATTTAATATATCCCAAAACAAATTGAACAGTAAGTTAGTAACAGGTATCGCAGTCCAATAAGAAAGAATAAATTCCATTTGTTGGGTAAAACATCCTCAAACGAAACTAAAACAATTGAGCTCTATCTTTAAAGGCTCATGAAAAGTATTTGGAACCGTTCTACGGAAATAGAAATGATACATTTTTTTTAAATATTGGCCTGATTCTCAATTATTAGGAGCTTCTTTCTTTCTTTCCAGCCACGCCAGTTTTCAATTCCTCATGAATGCTCATAGTACACTTACCATTCAATGATATAATTAGGCACTTGACTGGCCATTATCGTCATCCTGCATATGCAAGAAGCGCATATTGTAAGCAGTATCGCCTTTGCCGCCTCCGTTGTCCTCGTAGTTGATGATGTTCTCTCAAATATCATCTGTATCTTTATACATGTCTTCCAACTTCCTCCGTGTACCGCCACAGCCATCAATACTACAATGTAAATAATTGTTTAGCGTTATATCTTCACTCCAGTATTTCTCACAAAAATTCCTTCAACTCAACTTACTCGTCATATCAGCCATACAGATAAGAATAGCGATAATGAAAGACCAGTCGAAGCCAAAAGTAATTCCAGCCAATATAGGCGAGTAACTCAAATCCACTTTGCGGGCTAGACTGGGCATACCCAGACTATACATATATCCATTCACAGTGAAGACAGTAGAACTAGACAAAGACGTCCCGACTGCAGTTCATCTGTACATCAAGCTGTGGATGACGGTGGCTGGTAGAGTACTGACACATCTCCTGGTTTCAGCCCTTCATGAAACACACCAAAGTAAATTATAAGACAACACTTGTGAAATATAATATCAGCAATTTTTAGGAGCACGTGAACTCACACGGTAGGGAATGGCCTAGAATTATGATGTAGGCGGCGCTCTCACACCCCCTACAAAATTCCGGGGTATGGACGTATTATTCTCGAGTCGAAGCCAAAAGTAATTCCAGCCAATATAGGCGAGCAACTCAAATCCACTTTGCGGGCTAGACTGGGCATGCCCAGACTATACATATATCCATTCACAGTGAAGTTACTCACACAGCCCGAAAATGAACGCATTGGCTCGGTAGTTGGTTTGTTCGTCCATCTGCAATGCAAGGTAACCTGACCCAAATCCATATAAGTACCGCCAATTTGCAGAGGCTCTTTCACGTTCAACAAATAATTATTTTCCGGAGGCATGTACCGGGGTCTGAGATCAGCACACCGTACATGATACAACCTACCGGGATACCTAAATGAGAGGATAAACATTTCGCGTTTGATATACTTGCCGGCGACGTCCACTGTTCGTCTGGAGGCAGGTACCGATTACTTAGGTCCCCGCACCGTACATGAAACAACCTACCGGAATACATAAATGAGAGGATAAAATACAACAGAAGACAGTATAGTGTGTTGTGGTGATAAAAACTTGCACTGGTACCCATCATGGCCTTCTCTTTCGAGAAACTTGACGAACCACCAATTTCGATGGCTTGTATCCGGCCTCATGTACAGCACGGGCCAGGATAGAGTTTTGGGTATATATTAAACAGCACATTAAAATAGATGACTTGCGCAATAAGATGAGGAACTATAAAACACCCTGTGCCAGCATTAAAAATGAAGTGATTCAACTGTAGGTCCATGAATAATAGAATGATGTGGCTGGGCAATAACTTCAACAGTAACTAGGCTCATGATAATTATTTCAAACTGAACGATAAGTTTTTCCTGTACAAACAATAACTTGTATACAATCCTGAACATGAATGACTTGGGGACTGAGGTGGAATAAGTGCATCTCGGTCCAAATGAAGTCCGCGGGTGTTCTTATTAGTCGGTATCATGAAGCTTAGGTACAAATACGTATTCTTGCATCTATCGATTTACAGCATCTGGATCATAACCGTACCCAACGACGTCGAGGAAAAATCTTCCTGTACGTGCATTTACCAAGCAGGTTTTTTGAAAATACATTCTTCGTTTACAAATACGTCAAAATCTGTCCCCGTATCCGAGGCGAGACGGCGAAACAGATTTCATTGGGGCGGAAAAGTTAGAAGGGGCGTCGTTCCAAAGCGGAGCGCGAGTTGCTTCTTCAGTAAGAAGTATATGGGGTACCGGGTAGTTGGTGGAATAATAATATGAATTTTTTTTTTATTTATCCACAATTTTTTATTGCGCTGTCTACAGTTCCTTTAAGCAAATTTTCATGTTCATTTTTATTTTTTTAACGCAGCTGTGGATATAAGGAAGAAAATTATTTAAACGTGTTAACTTACTATCTTGTTGCGTAATTATTTTACCAATGTTCTATTCATTTTCTTATTGCTGACTTTATATTCTTATTGTGCGATATTATATTTAAATGTTCTCTTCTTAAAATATTGTTCGACATCATTGACGCAAGTGATTTTCATCTATTTCTATTGTTCGTTTCCTCTTTTCTACCGGGTCGAAAAATGGGTAGCTAGAGCTTGTTTGTGCGAGATCGTCTGCCAGAAATAAACACGATCATGGTAAATAATGGAGGGCTCCTGAATCAGACAAAATACCTAACGCAGTCCTCTCTGCTGCCGAGTGCTTTCAATGAGGCACAGGCAGAGGAAGTGTGCCCCAAACGCTGCAAAAAGGACAGATTGGCTCTGATGGAGAAGATTAATAAAATTAATATAATAAATTTTTTTTTTAAATTTTTGAAAAAACGAGCTCTCACCATTCGCAGAGATGGAGCGTTATCGTTGATATCCGTCAACGTGATCGGCACTTTAGTCGCCGTGCTTTTTCTTTGTTTGTTTGTCTTTCCTTTGTCTTCTGCCGAAATGAGCACTACTTGCCACAATTCGGAACCATTAGGGTGATCTCGATCCAAAGGCTGAAAATTTCACGTTGGCATTTCATCAGTTGAAGACACCCACGTGCATTCGTCTCCATTTTCAAACACCTACTTTGATCATTGTCAAGCAATTGGTTTCGTTGATTAGCATCGCCCTGTATTTCAACCGAGTGGAGAGAGATTGAAAACGGGACTAAACACCATTCAAGAGTTATTCCAAATTTTTCATTTTTCTTTCATACATCGCCATAGTTTAGCTCCTGTTTTCGAATTCGGCAAAAATACCATTTTTGGTGAACGTAGTTAGCAATCCTAGCGGATGGCTGGCCCAAACAGCAGGTAGAGGTGATAAACAAGCGATAGTTTTGTTGAGAAAAAAAAAAAAAAAAAGGCGATAGTATTGTCGATAATAGTTTGAAAATTTCCTCTCTTCTCATCAAAATCCCAAATTGGTGCGAAATGTCCTGCATCGATATTCTCAACCGCCAATCTCGCTGAGGACAGGTTGCCCGAGGACCGAGGTGCACGATCTCGCGCATCATTAAAGAGCGGGCCGGAAGTGAGGGGATGGTGCGCGTATACACGTCTCAATTACTACAACAGCCAACTGATCAATAATACGCAATTTTCAACATACCACGTCTCAACTACCGAACACGCAGAACGCGCAGTCTATATAGGCAATACGTGTACGTATTTAATAATAATACTACAGTCTGTTCCACGAGAGTTTGGTATTATAAACGATAGGCAACCCACGTCACTCACGCTTATTTTACGTTACCGAATGCGAATGGAATGCGGGTTCCCCGTGATTTATAATACTAAACTCTCGTGGAACAGACTGTAGTATAACATGCAAGATTGTTGTATTGTTCTAAATTGCAGCTTTTACTTCATGCATTGTGATGTAGATGGTCAAACTACACACAAGACGACCAGGGATTCCAAATTATCTGCCAATCTGCAAGAGCAAGGCCGACGAGAGAGGCGTGACCCAGCATTCTCATTCAGTAGGAGAAATTTAAACAAATCTGGCCAAAAGAGGTGACTTTATTCGAAATACGAAAAAGTCTACGAATAAACTATTCGTGGATCGGATAGGTCGAGGGGGGAAAAGGTGAAATAGACTGACTCCTACCAATGAAAGAGCTGGATCCCTCTCAGCAGTCACTCCTACACCAGCTAGCTCAGGTGTCGGTAGAACGTGATGGGACTCTTAAACGGAGGGAGGGAGTTCTCACGTAGGAAAACGCATACTGTCGCCGATTCTGAGAAATTTGGGCTTACATACATAAAATCGAAAGAAAAATAGAAATAACTGAATGGAAACCAGACTCTTCGTTAGGATAGAAAGGGCGTTCTCATCTACACTAACGGTGACCTATAGGGAGTAATTCGGACTATCTCTAAAACTGACTGATCAGGTCAGGAAACCAACGATAGAAGGCTGCAAGAATCAAATAATAAAATAATTTAGATAGCCGAAAGAAGAAAAACTATTGTAGATGAGGCGTGTACCAATAATAGGCTCTTTACCCTACATGATCCACTGGTAGTCACCAAGCTGACAAGACAAAAACACCCACCCGATTTACGTACACTAAGAGAGAGAGAAAATGTCGACGTTTCAGAGATACACGATACTCAGGGAAGTAAATTACTACCTACCGAAAAACTCTACGGCCGAAGACCACACTTGACGTTGACGCTGTGACTAGAAATACTACCTCTGGACATAACTGATGTAATTAAGATGGAAAAAGGTACGACGAATCATATAATTATTACGACCACAAAGAAATATGATACATAATACTGTACGTTACCGCTACTCCATAATTCTAATCAGTTAGGAAATGGTCCTTCGCGACGACGTTCAAGAGTGACTTCCAAAAGAGTCGATGAATTCCTCCAAATTCGATGGTGGGCGATGTCGCAGACGGGATCGCCGTCTGGCCGGAAGTTGACTCGGAACTAAGGAGATATCCCAAATACCTTAGTCTTCGCGCTTCTAGGGATCGCATTACATCCCCGGTGGGCTACACTCTTCTGGGAGTGGCACTCCTTTATCCTCATCCTAAAACCGCATCGATAGAAGGGAGAGGCTCGTTGGATGGGCAGTCGAAACTATGTCACACTTGTGCTTCTCTACGAATGGGCAATTCACCAAAACATGTTCACTAACACCATCACGAAGTTTTATTTATCGCATTCCGGGCTATAACTCGCGACTAGAGGCAGACGAAAAGCTTCAACACTCGCGGAATCGAAGGGAGTTACACGTGTCTACGCAGAACGAAACGGTATGGCTCTTACGTAAGAACACACAATTCATCCACCAAATTGCTGGGAGTAACTGTCTTCAGAAACCGCGCGAAAGCTCCGCGTCGGTACCGAAGGACAGTCGGGCGAGTATCGCTGTGTCTCCTACCACCGAAACGGAAGGGAATCGGACGAATCAGATCTATCGAGCAACATCACGCCGCTCGATAAATCAAGGAGAGAGAAAAATTCATAGCCGATAAGAATGCCGAGCATGTAGGACAGGATAAAGTAGGAAATTTAGATGATCTCATATACTATCCGAGCTAACTCGAATAGAAAGAGTAGGAAAAGACGAAAAGGAAAGAGGAGAGGAATAAATTCGAAAAGAAAGTAACAGTACACGTTTCGTAGGCAAGAGAAGCAGGCGGCACACGCACACACACACACACCTCCTAGCTCGGTATCGTTCGCTCGAAACCCCTGTGACTTCACAGCATCAAAATAAATTCAAGACAAAACAAAAACAAGACACATTCTTCTTCAATGCTATAGGTAGCTTATTTTACCCGTAGGGCATGTCCGCGATAGAACTGTGATTCGGTAGATTCAAAAAAAAAAGAAAATACCATCAACAAGAGTGTAATGTCAAAGTACAAAAACAAAAAAAAAAAAGCAAAAGGAAACGGTTATCGAATCAATTTTGCGAATAAGAGGGAAAAAAATTAGGAACGTCCTGAAACTGTCTAAGTTTAGCACTAAACAAGAACTTTCAATAACTATAACAGTGCTAGTAAACTTTCTCACTCTTTCTCGTATTTCCTCTCTTAAACACCACCGCCGAGAATTTATTTACTGCGTATATGAACTTCTGTTCGCCAGTAACAGCTGTAAAACTGATACTACTGTACAAATATATTACAGCACGTACGGTAACCCGGGAATGGTAGAAACAAAAACATTGTTTCAGGAAGAGTGAAATATATTACAGCACGTACGGTAACTCGGTAATGGTAGAAACAAAAACATAATATTATCATAAAGACGGGCTTGTGAGGGGAACTCGGTGAGCAGGAAAAGAAAAAGCGCATACCCTTTTTAAAAATCAGTAACGATACTCACCACTTTACCAAAAGTTAGCGTATTGTCGTTTACGTCCTCAATGATGACTTTAAATCGGCAGATATCGTCCAACTGAGATTTACCGTTATCCGTAGCCCTTACCGTCACGTATATCTCTTTTTCTCGCGCTGGCTCGTCCCTGTTGAACGTCTATAGGGACAAAACACACCGACATTAGTTTTCACATCTCTCTATTCTGCACGGCGGATCTGAAGTTTCGGTCGCCTCATCGGATCGTCGGCGAACTAATTATCAAATCTTCGCGTTCTTTTTTTCTCGGGGGATATTAAACTGCACGAAAAGAAAAAAGCGTTTGAACGAAAAACAGCAGCACGAAAAAATCATCCAAAATAACGAAATAACAAGTGGTGGTGACGACCAAAGAATGAAAGTACTAGTACTGCTTGGTGACTTCAATGTAAGAGTGGGATAAAACTATGAGGCATGGAGTGGAAAAATAGGGAAACACAGCCTGGGTAAAATGAACGAAAATGGAGAAATGCTACTGAGCCTTTGTGCCGCCTATAGTCTATGTATTATCAACACCTTATTCCAACAAAAAGATATTTATAAAGGTATAGCTGGAGGCACCCTCGCTCCGGCCACTGGCACGCGCTAGACCATATTGTGGTGAGACAGCGGGATCGTAAAGCCATCAAATTGTCCAGAGTTTATAGAGAGGCGGAATGCAACACCGACCACCGATATTACTCATCTGTAAAACGCTAGTGGAACCTAAAAAATTTGGTCAATCAAAGACAGTAGACCTTGCTACAACATCTACAGGCTGAACAATACTAAAACTAAATCTGCACTAAAGAGCGAATCGCAAATATCACTCCAGGGGTATCCCAGCATGCAAGAAAATACAGTCGAGGAGGAGTGGAGGTCAATAGCAACAAGTGTCCAGACAGCAGCTGAGAAAAAACTAGAAACCTCCACTAAAAAAGCAAACCCTGATTGGTTTAACGAGAACAATGATGAGATCGAAATGGCCATCGAGAAGAAGAACGACCTTTATAAGCGCACCTTGTTGAAACGGGATGCACGTATCAGGTTAGAGCACCGCCAAGCAAAGGCCAGTGTAAAAAGGACAACGCGCAGACTCAAAAATGAATGGTTTGTGACTAAAGCTCGGGAGATCAAAACCCTTGCGGACCGGAATAATACTAGTGCTTTCTATAAGACCATCAGCAAGGTGTATGGATCAGCTTGGAATAGAAGCTGCCCAATTAGGAGTAAAAAGGGTATCCTTCTAAAACAGGATAAAGATATCAAAGAACGTTGGGGAGAATATTATCAAGAATTATTAAACACATCATCGCTAATAAACCAACAAACCATTAAATCTCTTCCCCAATATCCTGTGCGAGAGGAACTAGCTTCTGAACCAACCATGGAGGAAATTGGAAATGCACTTTCCAAATTAAAAAATAATAAAGCACCAGGGTGTGATGAGCTCCCGGCTGAAATCTACAAATGTGGCAGCTCTGACCTTATAAACCGTATCAGCATATTGATTAAAAGGTATGGGAGCAATGTAAATCTCCAGGAGACTTCAAGAACTCGCTAATTGTCAACATCTATAAAGGGAAAGGTGACAAATCTGATTGCACCAACTATTATGGAATCTCACTTCTATGTGTCGCTGGTAAAATTCTCGCAAGAATAATCTACAATAGGCTCCTACCTAGGGTATGCTGGTAAAACACTGTTAGGATTTGTACGAGGAGAATGTTAGCGCAGAATACCTCGGCAAACGACAGTAGAACTAGACAAAGACGTCCCGACTGCCGTTCATCTGTACATCAAGCTGTGGTTGACGGTGGCTGGTAGAGTACTGACACATCTCCTGGTTTCAGCCCTTCATGAAACACACCAAAGTAAATTATAAGACAACACTTGTGAAATATAATATCAGAAATTTTTAGGAGCACGTGAACTCACACGGTAGGGAATGGCCTAGAATTATGATGTAGGCAGCGCCCTCACATCCCCTACAAAATTCCGCGGTATGGACGTATGATTCTTGTGGTGGTCCCGTACGTGTCGCCGAAAAGTCGTCAGACTTTTCAACGAATACGGGCACACCAGTCGACAACGCCGAGTGTCCAGATCGCTTCCTGAGTATGCTGTAAAAGTATTGGAAATTGTCCATCAGTGGGCTAGTTTCAACGTGGAACACAAGGACATCGCAAAAAGGTTGACTTACGTGTTTTTATAACAGCATGGTCGGGTGAACTCTTATGCTGGGTCGGTTCCATGCACTGCAACCAGCACTTGTATGGGTCGCGATCGGAAACCACATTTTCAGTGTCCCCCTGAGCCACGTGGCGATCGTAATGGTCCGAGAGGAGCCATGTCTTGACCCATCTCTCGTGCCAACACCACGGGCATCGGACTTCGTGCGAAAACGTCCGCTCTTCAGGGGATACACTATCGGAAGCTCCATGACCTCCACGCTAGAGAAATAAAACGATAAATCGTTTAAAGATTATAATATGAAAACTACAATATAAAAAAACATGTACAGAGTCATACTCACAGATTGGGTTCCACGTCCACGTCCTCGTCCTCTACCTCCACTCTCTCCACCTTCGGGGTGTGCAATTCCCGCCACATCTTCGTGTACGACCTACAGGGCAAGAAAGAATTACTCATGAAAATTGAAATTACAGTCAGTGTACAAACCCAGCCTCTTTACAACTTTCGTTCTCTTACTCACAGCATGTGGGCGTAATTTCGCCCGTATTTCCGGTTTGAGCGTCCCGATGACCCGGAGAAGTGTTCGTGCAAGATCGTCAGGAGCTTGCGGCTGCACATGCGTAGGCACGCGTGTGTGCGTGTGCCACCCTGAGCAGTCACTATTTGGCTCGCTCGTAGATGAGGGTGTGGGCATATCCACGGCAGGTACGAGCGCCATCCTGCTCAGGGCGGTTGATGTCGACGCTACCGGTTCGTCGTTGTCTCGACGACGCTGCTGGCACTCCGGTAGCAACGTGGATGGCGGAGCACATTCCGGCAAAGGCGTATCGTACCTGATCTCTCCGAGCGGTACACCACCAACAAGATTAACGACTAAAGGAATTGAAAAAGGGAAGGGTTTTAATTTGTTAAATAAAATTTAGATTCAATGAAGTTCATGAACTACTAGATTGGGGGCTCTGGATTTCTGCGCTTGAAACTGAATCTAGGTGAAATCATTTTTGAGAAGATTGGAGCAAAAAAATTTTCCACTTAAAAAAAGGGCGAAGTCCCTTGATTACTTTTTTGGGTCAAATTTTTGGTTTTCGAGTTAATGGTGGTTTTATAGGTATTGGTCCAAGCCGAATCCGAAAATGAGAAGACGCTGCCACTTTCGAAAAGGGATTCATTTCGAGACCGAAGTTTGTTTGCTTTAGATTTTAGAATAAAAATTTCATTATTTAGTAACTATTTTTGTAACTGAAAAAATGTACCTATTTTCATTTTTTTTGTACGGCCCGCGTAGATCTGACCTGTATTTTAACATGACGTATCGGTTCTCTCGTGTACGTGGCCACCGGGGTGCGTTCACCCGGTCCTACCCGGTCCTACGTGTTGACACCAAGGGTGCTATCGGCTATCATTCGGCCATCGTGATACTATATTTAGGGTCGGCGCATGTCGCAGAGCCGACCATATTGTAATCACTCTTCTTCTTCTTCTTCTTTCTTCTTGCCAGCAGTTCCTGATTTGTATACCGGGACAATTGAGAGCTACCTACACTTTGTGTATGCTCGTCTTTCGTCCTTAATTTTATTACCGGATTCGACCCTAATTCCAGTGTTGAATTCTGTCTGTACTACGTCTTTCGATTTTGTTTTACTTATTTCTTACATCACATATGTTTCCCTTCGTCATCCCCTTCGCATGGCTACGTGCGTCGGTTTGCTTGCTTACTTCAACTATGTTCAATACGTGCCTAATGCCTGCCTTTTCTTTCTCGAGGGTTGTTACTATTTTTAACCTAAATTTTTGTATACTTATTCGTCGAAACTATTTCCAAAGTTTATTCGTCGTCTACTTTGGACTCATCATCTTCTGGAATTTTCTTCGCATTTATTCCAAACTAGCTAGCATTATCGAGACTTTCAGTTTCATCCCTCTTTCTCGTAATTATTTATTTCATTGTATTCATAGAGCCCTTTGGGTTTACTTCAAAACACTTAATTTTCTTTCAACTTTTTCCCCTTGTTTAATTTACTCTCTTATTAATGAATTCGTCCATATTGTTTATTACTTATTTGGCCTTTAGTTCATTGCTTCCATTTTTCTATATTTGTAGATCTCACTTTCTTGACCTACTACCGCGCGGTTTTACCAATATTCATTAATTATATGACTACCTTTAGTATACTATTGACTTTAGTGATTCAATTACTACAAAAAGCAAAGCATAGCATTCATAAGCTTGGAAGTTAGAGCGGGCGGAAAGCATTTGTTCATTTCCTTAATGAATAGATGTCTTACGTAACTTTTATTTTGGTTTTAGCCGGTTTATCTGAGCGTACCCGGCGCCTCCACCACTTTAGAAAATCCGGTTGCAGGTTGGAACATCCTTGTATGCTAAAACTATTATGAAATGATAACACAAATACACCGTATGCCAAGTTCTTTATTTATAACTCTTCGAACAGTACGCACTGGTGCACTTCCACCTTCCACCCCTTATACGTAATTACCACTACAGACAACAGTACATTCGGTCTGGTGGTTCGTCGAGTATACTTCATTATTATCATACACAGAGAGCAGCACCGTACGGGTAGTTATTTTTCCCGAAGTATTCAAATATAAAAATACCTATAAAGTTTTAAGGTAGAATGACAGACTAGAACTCCAGACACAGTACGTGCGTAAAACGAAAAGGCAACCACGAGGCCCTGTTAGGGTGTTGCGAACACCGACGAAATCGAGAGTCGAGACATGGCATCTGGACTGCCGTCGCAGGGAATACGTATGGCAAGTAGCAATAAAATATCTCCGATCGCCGAATACATTCCTATTCCCGTATAGCTAAAGCGATCGAAGAGAAAAACCTAATTTTTGCGACACCACACAGGTACTTCTCGGGTTAATTTTATGTCCTCCAAAAAGCTGAATTACTCGATGGAGAATGCCTTCATCAATTCCAATGACTAAACATTTGAACAAAACTAATGAAATTTCGACTTTTGAACAACGTATTTTGAAATACATAAAAAAGCAACATTTCTCTCTATCTTTTTTTCTCTCAGTCTATTTCATTCTTTCCTGTTCTCTTGAATTTGACAATCATGAGAAGATACCTTCTTCTTGATCGCATCACTTCCAATTTGCACATGACGTCACAGAAACCTTGGTTAGACAATTTAGATTTAAAACAATAAACAGATGTTCCGGCCCCCCTGGTGGTAGCGCCCGGGGTGGGGGTATTCTCATTATGGATGTCCTGATGAACACATTCCAGCAAAAAAACCCAAGATAGCAATATTGTCCAACGGTACCTAGCTAATTTGACTGGGCTATAAGTAGAAACCTTGCACGTTGAGCCATATTTTTGTCTATTATATTGAGGAAAACTTCGATAAATGACTGAATTGAATGCTTATCAGTTTGAAAAACGCTCCTCAAAAGGCACTGTTCTCTTGATTTTGACAATCATGAGAAGATACCTTCTTCTTGATCGCATCACTTCCAATTTGCACATGACGTCACAGAAACCTGGGCTAGACAATTTAGATTTAAAACAATAAACAAAAGATCATATTGTGATAAATATCGCCTTCCAAGTTTCATTTATGCGTCCATTCTAAATGCTTATCCGTTGTGTTATATTTTTCAGTTTTAAACGCCTTTGAAGGGCAAATAGGCTTGAAAGATATAAAAAATACAATGGAAGTACCGCGTGCCCTTCTGGATGAGATTCAGGTATCACCGGAGGAATCAATCCCCTTTATAGACGACACCGTCGGCGACCCAGATTTCGTCTTAGAACGGCATCGACGAATCAAAAAATCAACGGCTCGAATGCAAGCATCACAAAGAGGCAGAGGCAGAGGAGGGAGAGGGAGAGGCAGTGGCAGAAAAATGCAGGTTGTTCCCGCTCAACAAGTTGTTCCCGCTCAACAAGTTGTTCCCGCTCAACAAGTGCCGTTCCCGTTGATCCCATTGCCATCACACCAACCACCGTCAATCGAGATACCGCCATCAATCCCTTTCCCATCATTTCCACCACCATCAGGACCAATAACGTTGAAAATTGATGGGGATGGTGGGATTGGATTGACATACCCGGGAAAAATTTCTTTTTCGCAATACGATGCAATAAATCGCCCAACGGAAACATTGAGGCAGAAGGTGGGTGGAGGATTGGAGGCACAACCCTGTCCCAGATTAGAAAATTCTGTCAGTATTGTGTCTTGCCCCTTCTTCTGTGTAAAAGGTATATATTTTAATCCTATATGTCTTATTCCACTCTAGGGCTGCACTGGTCCAGATGATGACGTGAGTACTGCAACGTGCACTCCTGATGATGACATGAGTATTGTGTCTCGCACCTTCTTCTGTGTAAATGGTATATATTTTAATCCTATATCTTATCTCTAGGGCTCCATTTCATCGTCTGTGAGTGATGAGGAACCCATATCAAAACGCCCCAGACTGGATAATTCCGTGAGTATTGTGTCTTGCCCCTTCTTCTGTGTAAAAGGTATATTTTTTAATCCTATATGTCTTATTCCACTCTAGGGCTGCACTGGTCCTCCTGATGATGACGTGAGTACTGCAACGTGCACTCCTGATGATGACATGAGTATTGTGTCTCGCACCTTCTTCTGTGTAAATGGTATATATTTTAATCCTATATCTTATTCCTTTCTAGGGCTCGAGATCAACGTCCGGCACTTATGATGACGTGAGTATTGTGTCTCGCCCCTAGTTCTGTGTAAATCTAATATATAAAGCAGAAAGTTTGTCCGTCTGTCCGTCTGTCCGTCCTCCTGTCCGTTTATAACTCGAGAACTACTGGGCCGATCGCTTTCAAACTTTCAGGATATATTGTCCTCATCCCAGAGCAGCACATAGACTCATAAAAATAAAAATTTGACGGGGAGGTGCTGAGTAATTTCAAAAAAGGGCGAAAACAATGACTTTTTTCAATATAAAAAAACGTGGTGGTGTAGCTTGCCATGTACCTACGTTAGACCTACGCGCGTTGAGTGGCGCAGTTTCGAGAATTGAATTATTGTGATAACTCGAGTATAACTCATTTTTATGAAAAATTGAAGAGAACAAAAATTGTAGCCCCTGTAATTTCCTTTCGAATGAGCCCGGTTCCAGATTTTTAGGAGGAAATTTTGTGACTACAGTATTCGCTGTACTTCCATACTAAGCAAGTTATTTTATTCACAGTTTTAAAAACACCTACATAAAGGATTTTACATCCGGTATCTCATACAAGAACCAATGTCTAGACACGGTGCGCACTGCGTATGGGCTAGCGGAAATTACCCTTTTTTTTACCTGTTGTCCGTGTGTTTTCTTAGGGACTGGCAAAATGTCAATGGATTTGTCTGTATTCTGCTGCGATGAATACAGGCTTCACGCGTTAAGTCAGCTCTCAAGTGAATTAGTGTGTAAAAAATTTAATTTGGTGATTTTATTTTTGTGCGACTCGGAACTTTGATATATTTTTATAAGTACAGTCGCAGTTTTTGGTGTCTATTTTCTTATTTTTGAACTGAATAGTTGTGAATTTTGCAAAACTCTTTCCACTGTTTCTTTTTTAAAAATTCATCTGAATTCCAAGTTACCTACAAAACACACATACCTACAAGATACAGATACCTATAAAACACAGATATCTACTCAACACACAGCTAGCGGTCAGGCGCGCCGGAGGCGCGTCGCCAACCGCTAGTAGTTCTGTATTACATTGCGGACAGTAGGGTCACAAGTTAAGTGAGTGTAAATGTGTGCAGGTGTGGAAATGTTTGATTTTTATAGATCCAGCGAATTGAGAAAATTTTTCAGGGTGTGGTATCAATCAGAGAACATACCGGGTAAGCATTGAGGATGAAAGAAAATATTAAAAAGAAGGAGAGGGCCTCTCAAGGAGGGGCCGGGATCAGAGAATAGATAGGGTAACAGTTCAGAATGAGTAGTTGGCCAGGTGAAGAGGGATCGTCGAACTTTAAGAAATGACAGGCTTCTGTCAGGAACGTATAAGTGTTCCGTCCGAAGGACGGGAATTTCTGCTTGTTTAATATAGGTATTCAATACGTAATCTTCTTACTCGGAAATTCAAATCAGAAAAACCACTATACGTATAATTGTATAAAAGACGAAGTACGCACGTAAAATTGAATTATGCGTCATCATCTATCATATTTTCGAAAATTTGATAATGTTCTACAGCTCCTGAAACACTCACGTAGGCAGACTGCAGCGAATATGACGTTTTGTGACGTTTTACAATTCGTTATTAAAATCTTCCAACATCATCCGATACGATAAAGCACGTCGCAAATCGAAACAGAAAACACGATCACAAATTGCTATACATTCCTACACAAAAACTGTTTTTCTCTTTGTAGTTTTACAATCGAGTCGATGTACTATATCGCACATCGAAATCGAAAGGTCGGAGAACAACAATCGCAAAACTGGAGTACAAAAAATGAGCGATTGGAAGTGGTTCATGCCTGGTAGGACGAGCATGAACCTAAAAATTCCGACAAAGCGATTGAAAGTGGTTTATGACTCGTAGAACGAGCACAAACCTAAAAGAAACTATTGGGTTTCCGCTCCCCCCTTCCCTATCATCTGAGGTCAAGGCATCACGCTTCGAAATACGAAGACTGCATCCCGTCTAGCAATTCATTTCCCTGCCGTACAAAAAATAATTGACGTATGTAGCACATTTTGGAACATGATAATAGTACCTTAGGATCTTTCTTCTTTGAAAAAATAGCTGGATAAAGATGGAATATGGAATATTGATGAGTTTTCGAAGCTCTTTTTGATGAACAATTCGATAATCAAGTCACCTTTAGGATAGCAACGTTCTTTTTTCAAAAACTCGAAAAATAACTTACAATTTTCACGTATGTTCATCAGTAAACACAAAGCGTAGTTTGATTCACATACGCACACATCGACAAATTTTTCAGACTGAAGATCCTATTTTGCAAATTGTTACTAGTGATTCACGTCGATTATTTTTTGTACGCCAGTTCCGTTCTCATATCAATTCTCTCCTATAATCTACACCATCATCACTAAAAGACAAAGTTCATCCAGAGTCTCCGATTAGGTCCATATCGCTCCGGTTAGTGATAAGGACTCCCAACTCGGTATTATTGAGTAAATTCCTAATAATAACACTAACCTGTAGGTACGAATACTAAATACAAATATATTATTGAAAAAATAACGATACCTCTGGATGGTGATTCTTCCTATCGCTATTGGAGACTGGATCAACGGCGACGAAAATGAAACACGTGGCACGCGACTCCGGAGCGATAGAAAATGTTATCTTGTACAGCGCAACGAATAAACTGGTAATCACTCCGGAACGAATGGAAATGTTTCTCGATGACTAGAAAACATCTCTCTGGATTTAACGACGAAATTTCGTGAAAAACTTGAGAACTTACGCACAAGCGATAATTTAGTTCACATGAACTCACTTTCTTCGTTAATTTGTAGGAGTTTAAACGAACTAATACGGATAACGAACGATTTACCCAAATCAATAGGCTACGTCAGGCTTATACTAGCTATCGAAATCAAGTGTTTTATTCAGTCACTGTCCGGTCGTTCACGATCGTCAAGAGAGACAGAGAGGGGCTTGGGAAAATCCCAAGATAGTGCGTACAGCGACTGTTCAAATCTGGTCGATCACAACCTACAAATTAAGAGTGACGATTACAACAAAGACAAGAGTTTCAGTGATGATAGAAAGATTGAACTTACATGAACGGATTCTCCGCCCAGGCAGTTCACCTTCTATTATTTAATCAAAAACGTAGGTTTGAATATAACAATAACACGATCAACTACCTTTTATTATTTAATCTCATCTTCGGATGTACTACAATTTGACATATAAAGTCACGACTCGCAATATTATTTACTTCCAATCATTCACTTTCCGGTTTTCAGCAGATATTATATTAGCTATAGTTTGATTTACATTTATCTGTGTTGGTTACGGTACCTGTGTTGCGGATATCGATTTTAATTTTCTTTTTTTTACTACCACCCGCAAGGGGGAGTATGTTTCTGATGTGTTTGATATACGTATGTCGAACATTCTCACGGAAGGTTGATCTGAGCAGACGAGTAGGTCGATAGAAACTATCGAGAGTCGTTAATTCCGAGGAGAAATCCGACAAGCGCGAGAGTGCGTGACTGCGCTGCTTTCTTACTTAGATGAACGTTTTTCAGCGCGAAGTTCGAACAGGTACAAAAACATCCACATGTCGAATGAAGATCCTTTATTGTCACAAAAGGAAACGTAAACATGAGTAAGTTCTAATTTTCTTCTTCTCATCGTCGTTCTTCTTATCTAACGACAGAAAAAATAGACTTCTACCGTTAGTCCTTAGGAGTTGAGTAGAATTAGAAGGAAAAGTATTTTTATTCGACTTAAGGAGGATACGAAGCAACTTCAAGGCCCGTATTCAGAACTCGCCGCGAGCGAACAAGTGACGAGTTGAATTCGAAGAGAATTTACTTGTAAATGCGTTTGACACACTCTAGTCCAGACAATGAAAACATTTAAAAAAACATCGCCTGGGAACATAGGAATTTTTGGTGGAAAATGTAAATATCCCTCCCACAAACAACATATTGAAAATCCGAATCCCCAAAGTGGGCGTTTGCCCCTTTTCAGGAGGGTGGAACGTCGAAAATTTCAGTTTTTTGCGAATAACTCGTCAAAAGCTCTAGCCGGGTAAGGGGGGGGGGGAGGAAATGGCCATGGTCGCAAAATGTTCCAAATACCCGTCAAAATGTTGTCCCCAATGAGAAAACTCGAAACCCAAAAAAATTGGACCCACCCGCTCACCCACATGGGCTGAAGAGTCATTTTTAGGCCTAAAATCCAAATGGCTGCATCTCAGGCAATAATAATCGCATAGCGATGTAACTTGAGGACATTTTAGTATATGTAAACGTTCATCCATAGTATTTTTTTCAAAAAAAATCATTCATATTTTCCCTAGTTTCTAGCAATAACAAAACTTCAAACTCGAATATAAAAGAAAATCGGAGGGGGAGGCACCTGGGGAAAATCATTTATTTGAAGAGCCATACCCTCTACTACAACATACATTAGTACCATAGTCCTCGGTGAGGTGGAACATTCCCCAAAAAATCAATATTCAATGCATTTCTGTGATTTTTCGATGAATAGCGGGGTCAACTATGACTGCTACCGCAATAGACCACGAGAAATCAATAGTCAATGTTCGAGCTGAAAAATACGCACACCTCCGTGGGGTGAAATGGGAATGTAGATGCATCAAAAATAATCTTCTCCGTATTTTGTTTATCGATTTGGTTAATTCTTATGTGAACACGTCCACCGATGAGATAGAGTACGTTAGATTGAAAAAAATGGTCCAAAAATCCTCCAGTCGCTGGAACGTTCTCAAAATGATAAAAAATCGATAAAATCCACTTTTTTAAACCTGGAGGACCGTGATTTTTTGGTATTGCGTTAATCAATTGGGTCAATTCTTAGGTAAACACACCCGACAAGTTCGAAAAAGATAGTCAAAAAATTCTCCAGTCGCTGGAACGTTCTGAAAGTGACAAATAATAGAAAGACTCTATAGATCAACTGGTACTATTAGTAGCTCGAGCGTCAGCCCCGTCTCATAAATCATAGTAACACGGAGTTTAACCGTGATGAGATGACACTTCTGGAGAAGGGATTGAAGTTCGGGCTCCCCCCTCTAAAATATCAGGAGACTTTGGCAAATGTTGTAGCTGATTTAGCAATAAAAATCGGCCCTGGCATAAATACCCAGAAAAAATGTGCTGAAATTGTTCGTAATACCCCCCCCCCTTGCATAAGCGATGCAGGGAGTGAATTGATAGTGGGTCTGAGGAGGAAGATTATGGAGGAAAAGCTAGTTATTACTAAAGCTGACAAAGGGAATGCTGTCGTAGTGATGGACAAGGCTTCCTACGTCTCTAAGGTTTAAGAGGTACTTGGCCAATGTGGGGCTAAGGAGGTCCCTCTTTTTGATTTTCCAAAATTCGTTAAAGAGGCTAGGAAACATATTGATGGTAGTGAGGTAATCATTAAGCCCACCTCTAAAGAAAGCTATCTTGGAACCGAATCCTGTTCCTCCCCTCCTTTACGGGTTGCCGTAGGTACACAAAGAAAATGTGCCGATGCGGCCGGTCGTCTCGTTTGTTTCCTCCCCTACATACTCTCTCGCTAAGTTCCTGGATAGATGGTTCAAAGCTCGTGTGGAGGTGGAGTCTCCCTATTGAGTTAAGAATTCGAGCGCCCTGGCTGAAAAATTGAAGGACACATACCTTCCTCCGGGTTCAATTTTGTGCTCGTTTGATGTCGTTGGGCTTTTTCCCAATATTCCCAAGGCTACCGCTATGCAACAAATAGGCAAATTTCTCGTGGAATGTGGTACTCCTCACAATGAATTTGGCGAATTTTTCGACCTATTGAACGCCTGCTGGTCACCTAATTTTTGCAAATTTGATGATAAATATTTCGAGTTCCCTGAGGAGGTAGGGATCCCTATAGGTTCCCCTTAGGTTCTCTTATTTCGGAGGTTTTTATGTCTAAATTTGAGGTTGACCTGTTTTCTTCGGGCCAGGTGTTTTTGAATCACGTTTTCTATTGGCATAGGTACGTGGACGACATATTGTGCGCGTGGACCGGTCCTGCGGAGCTCCTTAGTGAGTTTCTCGCTTATTTAAATAGTTGATACCCGTCCATCAAATTCACTCTTGAAGTTGGCGGTTTATCAATAAATTTTCTGGACTTAACTATATCCGTCATCGACGGTGTCCATGATTTCGGTATTTACCGGAAAAGTACTTCGACCGATATTGCAATCCACGGGTCGTCTTTCGTACCTTTTGCGAATAAAGTTGCTACATTTAATAGTTTAATATATCGCCTCACTCAGATCCCTCTGAGTGAAGTAGCGTTCAATAAAGAACTTGTGACGATAAAGCACTTGGCTAGAATGAATCAGGTCAAAGTGGACATTGACCTTGTGGTCCGTAGGAGACTTACAAGAAAAAGTCTCGATTCTACTACCTCCCTCCCCCGTCAGTTGCATCTTGATAGGCGTAAACGGTGGATTAGGATGCCGTTTTTGGGGAAGTTTTCTTCGGAGTTGAGCCGTGTCCTCCGTCCCTTTGGTTTCCGGCCGGCGTTTTATAGTACCAATACGGTGATGAGCCTTCTGGTCAAGTTAAAGAATCCGATAGCGATGGCTGAGAGGGGGGTGTTTATAGGGTGGCCTGCGGTGAATGTCCGAGCGTGTACATAGGGATGACTAGCCGTCAATTTAAAATTAGAGTTGATGAACACAGGAAAGCCTTGGAAAAAAGAAAAGTAGGGGAGTCGGCGTTTGCTGACCACTTAATTGAATGTGGTCATAGTCTCAATGAGGGATCTGAAGTTCTCCTTCACAGGGAAAAATCTTATTTTAGGCGCTTAGCATTAGAAGAAAATGAAATTCATCGTCACCGAAATATTGAAGACATTACGGTGTTGAACAGGTACATTCTTGAGGAGAGATTGATTGAATTAGTCTATGAGGATGATTCACATTTCGATGACTCGCTGGTTCAGTCATGACCTCCTCGTCCGTTGTAACTCGTTCTTGTAGGTGTTGGGTTCAGTCGCTTTCTATACCGTGAGAATGGCGGTTTAGCCGAAAGCGCTCGGATTGTTTGATTTTATTGCGGTTCTTGTATTTGTGTTTGTTACTCTTCGCGAGTATATTTCTCTTTTTCCAAATTGTTATTACAATATCCAAGAGATTCAAGAAGAAGATCCCGACTTGCCCAGTCGAATATCATTTGCCCATGCGATGAGTGGTTGCGATACCACAAGCCATTTACCAAACAGGAAAGGAAACAGCTCACAGGGTCATTAAGAAAAAATCATTGGACGATATTGTTGATACATTTAATAATACACACTCCGATTCCGGAAGAAATCTTTAAGGCTGGTCGCAAGTTTTCTTTGGCTTCATAAGAAGCTCAGGCAGAAGTTGAATCATTATACTATTTCCGATATTCCCGATTTATTGCAAGTGCCAGCAAAAATAACGTACAACTTTCATCATTACCACCTGCAGTTGAAGCTGTCCGTCAACATTCTCTGAGAGTATATCTGCAAGTGCAACAGAGGTACGGAAACAAAAAACAATCAACCAATTGGGAATAGACATTGGTAGAGTCGGAATTGATGCCAGTAACAACCACATTGGCGCCAGCTCCTCCTGAGCTTCTTGTGTGATTGCTTGAAAGGTGGTAAAACAGTGCGATTTTTTTTTCTTCGACCATTACGTTTAGATCACCGTGTTATTAGTTTAAATTGAAGAAAATTGAATGAAGAATGATTTATACTTCCATACCATCACATTTTGAGTGGATATTGCACAGGAATCAACTCAAGAATATGGAAAATTGTAAATTTTAAGAATTGTATCTGTCGTAGCCACTTAGCGTAAAATGACTTTTCACGAAATGACCAAAAATTTGGTCAGGTACTGTAACATTATTTCATTACAGTATGTGATCAACTTTCTGGTCATTTCGTGAAGTGTAAATTTAAAAACAGACAGATGTTGTATCAGAAGCATTACAGCAAGTGACCGGTCATTTCTTAAGATAGCGGTACCTGGTGGGAAAAAATTATTCACAGCATCAGTACTGGAAACAATATAATGTAATATTATCACTGAATGATCACAGTATACGTAGCCTAAAAAAGGAAATTTTAAAATATTTATAATTAAGTGAAAATGATTCTGCCTACCAGAGAGGTAAATAGAACGTCAACAAGTTAATTCTTCCCTACGAAAATCATTTATTTTGACAAGGTGAACTATCATGACATCGACTATTACACATTGCGCCTTTTCTGAAACAAGCGCATCGGTTCGTGCGGCACTGCTTCGTGGATGGTTTACAGTTACATTTTGCAAATCCCTGTCCGCCAGTAGTTTTCGCGGCTGCTTCTCTCACTGATACGAAAACATCCCGATTTACGTCGTTTACGGCAAGCAATGGGGTTCGAGTGGCCAAAAATGTTTCAGCAGTAAACCATTGCTTAATGATACCTACTGGAGAACCCATCGTGTTACAATGATTCGTTCACTATCGGCCGAAAATAGATTGTGCGTTTCATGAAATGACCAAAGATTGATCACATACTGTAATGAAATAATGTTACAGTATCTGACCAAATTTTTGGTCATTTCGTGAAAAGTCATTTTACGCTAAGTGGCTACGACATATCCAATTTTAACAGAGGATATTTCCTGCACTATTCCACCTACAATAGCACGCATGTACTTCATTTTATCGGAAATTTTACGAGGAACAACTTTTGTTTAAAACATTTTTCATTTCGTTCAAATTTTGGCGACTTATTCGCAAAAAACTGACATTTTCGACGTTCCACCCCCCTGAAAAGGGGCGAGCGCTTACTTTGGAGGTTGGGATTTCTAATATAAAACCCCTTTGTTCTCAGACGATGTTTTTATTTGCAAAATTCATGTCTTTATTGCCTAGATTAACTCATGAAGAAGAAGTGTGAGGCAAACCTGGAGAATGTCCTGTCTAAGGACAATCTGTTGGTTACCAGCTTAGAATTCCAGCAGAAATTATTCCTGAGGAGAAATGAAACTCTCCTGGTGCGTAGAATGGTAGGTAATCTGAAGAGAATATCGATAAACAATCGCGATAGTACATAACTCATAATTCTCCTCGGCCATAATCGCAGAGAGCTAGAGCAAAACACAAGTATAGGTCGAATACAAAAATCTTATTAAACAAAATGCACAACAAAATTCACAGAAACATAAAGATTACATAACTATACAAGACATTTTGTTATTAATGCAAAATCCATAATTATCAAAAAAAAAAAACAAAAACAAAAAAAAGACAAAACGAAGAAGAAAAAAATACAAACAAGAATAGAGGGGAACAAAAATTATACACAAATACATAAATATACAAGACATTTTATTATTAATGACAAATCCATGATTATAAAAAAAAAAAAAAAGAAAAAACAAGAACAAAAAAAAGACAAAACGAAGAAGAAAAAAATACAAACAAGAATAGGGGGGAACAAAAATTATATACAAATGTAAAAAAAAAAAACAAGTTTATCCGGACACAATACCACTCGTACTCGAATACGTTTTGTAGATGCTTAACCCTATAGCGCGTATTTCGTGGTCTTCTAAATCATAGGCGTGTGGCGTTGGCATGTGTATGATGGTAACTTTTGTTTTAAGACCATTTCTTCTTCTTTTATTCTCCAGTAACAAATTTTTGGTCTCATCGAATGTTATATCCTTATCCTCTAGAGTCAGTGCGTTGTCTATAACGGTTATATTTTTTAATTCAATACAATTCTGGCATATGTTTTGAAGGGTCTGGTCTGGGATGCGGCAACCTTTGAAGTATAGCCATTCAATTCTCGGTCCGCACGAACCCCAGAATTCCCTCGATCGATTTGAATCAAAATAGGAATCGTAGTAAAACAGCGTAAACGAAAGAAATTGAACATTTAGGACTTTTCTTTCGCTCATCTGTATTACTGATAAAAGGTCGTTGTTGTACGATTCGCAGATAAATTTTTCTTTTCTAGAAATTTCCCTTTCATTGTTGACGCTGAACCAACGCCTGCACACTAGGCGAGTATTTTTGCGGTCAATGAGAGGAAGATCAGCGATGATTCTAATTAAAATCTGTAATCATAAGTTGAACAATATTTTAAAATTCTGTTCCTTGCGGTCGAACACGGTCATTAGATTAAAATATAGTGTTTTTCTCTGTGAGATATTTTCATAAAAACCCTTCTAAAATTCGCCGTGAAGTATGTGATATTATATTATGTATGATAGAATTTTGAAAATCCAAATTTTTTATGAACGACAGTTCAAGGGAAGCCAGCCGTAGTACACTTCAATAACTATGTTGGACTCTGAATTTTTTTTTTATCAACAAAAAATTGAAGAAAAACGTTGGAATTGATCAAGAGCTGTTCTTTTAACTTTGAAATTATGAAACAACTAAATATTCAGCAATGTTTTCACCCAGTAAAACAAGAAGGCCAATTCTACCTTCAGTACCTGCGACTAGAGTGAGACTTGAATACCCGTATTGTATCCGAGGAGCAGTCCCAAGTCGGTCAACTTTTTCTGTAGTAAAATCTTCCGAAGAGTCCCCAAAAATGCGTTAGAAATTCCTGAAACCCTGGTAAGAGCTTCACCAACTTTCAGATATCATCCAGAGTCCCCCCCAACAAAAAAGAGAGCACATGAAAGTTTGCTTTCTTAAATTACTCGTAACATGCGTTAAATGTACCGCAAAATCCGAAAAATTAAGTTCTACAAGCCTCCGTCGACGCCTCTAGGTCTTACACGGTTATTAAATAGTCTTAATGAAGGGCCGGTCAAACCTCCAAAAGATAGAAATCCAATAACATTTGATGTTCTTATCGAATCTTACATAAAATTTGTCCTACCATTCAGGAAGATCAATGTTCTGGCGGAGCGAAATAAATAAAGATCATGTTACATGTCTGTCATAGTTTAAGGGTGTGCTTTACTTGTTCGAAAACTCCAAAACGGTGTACAGTAAGTTACATAGGTAAACATAAAAACCCTGCACGGTTCGGGAAGTCAGCGGTCACTACACAACGCTTGTCGGGCGTGCCTGGGTAGTCCTTGTAACAAATGACGAGGAATGATTTTGCAAGGTTACATCTCAGGACTCCATTTTCCGACGAATTTTTTCGATCTTTGGAAATGTTGTATAGAAGGGTTTAAAAGAAGGCGCTATCAGAACAGAATCCTGAATTATGGCTCCAGAAGAATTTCACTCTCGTCAGAAAATAGACGAATTTTTATCAATTTCAACGTTTAATTGAGAAAGTACAAGAAAAAATTTTAAAATTCTGCTTCGATAGCGCTCCTGGTTGGACCTTTCTGGAAAACATTTCAATTATTCAGAAAGATCCGTGAAGTGTGATTTTCGGTACCATGTTTTACGAGCATATTTTCACAAGTGAAGCACACCCTTAAAATATAATTCTGGTAAGCAATATCGAATAATTTAGTGTTGTGAGAGCTTGCTCCGTACGTTTGCCCTCCTTCTTGATCTAGTGGAAATTTAGTTCACAATATTTCAAGCTAATAGCTTTTGGCGGCAATTAAGGCTAGTATAATGAAGGCTATAAATGCGACGAACGGACGGCACGTTTATTTCAAAATCAGGGTAGGGATCAGGATTTCGAAATTTTTTCCAAGTCCCAAGTTCATTTGTACGCACAAACGCACGCACGCAAATTTCGAAATCAGGGTAGGGGTCAGAGCAAAGACATGAAACATATCAAAAATTTCATATCTCAGTAAAGCTTCCGTAGCGTTTTGAAATAGGCAGATGGGGCTTAAAATATTTCAATCATTTCCGAAATTCGCCCCGATAGAATTAGGAAAAATGTACCCAACAATGTATTGCTCTTCGATTTTTACATCGCGGATTTTTTCAACTTTTACAGATCCCTTCTAAAATCTTCCAGAATTAAAAGGGGAGGATTTTCAGGCAGAATATCCGCTTTCAAGGGCTTACAATAATTTAGACTACACAATCTCTCTGTACGACAGTAGCGGGACATGGAAAAATGCTAACTTAGCAACGATATGTATGAGAAAGGGAGAGAAGGAAATTTCAATCCAAAGTTATTCATAAGAGGAGGGGATTGACCGACGAGGGTTCTCACTCTCAAGATGGCGTACGTGGAACAAAGTTCAACAAACTGTTTCAATTAATATAGTCACGTCCAGTTAGGACCCGAGAAAAAAATGAACTTAAGACCACCATCCCGCCTATAATGCAGAACTTGGAAATTTCTGAAAAAACGATGCATCTCTACATCCTTTCGAACCTTGATATGAACGTAAATACGGTATTTTCTGTTCATCATCATTTTTGCTTCAATTTCACAGACGAATAAATTTCGAAATTTTAGATCAAAGGTGTTTCTAACAGCATTCGCGAACGCTCCATATGCCGTTTTATTAACTTTTTTTGTAGTGCAACACTCATGTTCAGTTACCGCGGTTTGTTGCGACGCACGACTTATCTCACCAAGCTTTTAATGCGCGGAAAGGTACACCAGCCTATCGCGATGAAGCGCAGGAACTAACATGAGTATCGTACTATAATGAGACGGAATATTGCAAAACGGCAAATGGCATTGAAATACTTTTAATAGTTCCTGTTCATTCCGAAAGTTTGAAATTAGTCAACGTTTGTGAAGTTTTAAAAATGTATTATTGAGGCACTACCCTAGACAAACATTAATCCCCGCAACTATGGTAGCAGGAAATGAATTAACATACTACAGTATTTTTTTTTTAATTTTTTATTAAAAAGCTTTACACTACTTCCGTCAAAACTTTTATTTATTTAGTATTAATCTAGATCCCGGATATGAAGTACGAGTATGTATACTTCGAAACGTCAGTCACCTCGTGAAATAAATAAATAAAAGTTTTGACGGAAGTGGCGTAAAGCTTATTAGTAAAAATTTTTTAGATAACAAACCGTCTGGACAAGAATTTGAACTAATACTATTTTTTGACCAAGTTGCTTCGAGCTCTAGCTAAATATTGATCGCACGGTATAACTATAAGACTACCTATTATCAAAAAACTGCACAATTGAAAGATATTGAATTGCCGTCGCCACATTTCAATAGACAAATCTATCTTTTTAAATATTAGCCCATTAATTAACTCATATTATGATAGAAAGGGTGAGATAATTTGAGTAAACTTGTTAAAACTAATAAATAGCAAGCGCCCGTCAAACTATATTAATTATAATATTTGTATGACTGTGATCCCTATTTCGGCAATAATAGGGTTTCAAAAATGAAATAAATAATCATACAAATAAGTAGTAAAAATTATAAAAACTCAAGTTACCTCATACGGAAGGTGGTGAATATCCGCCAGTTCAGACGGATTTTCGGATACGTTCATCTGAAATTCAAGGGAAATTCATAATTTTAGTCAATATGCATACCAAATTGAAATTAACTAATTACTCTTATATAAACAGAAATGAAAATTACCGTGTGCAGAAATCGACTGATGTCAACAGATGTGCGATTATCTTCGGATGTGTTTACCTGAAATGAGAGAAAAGTTTTGAGATTCAAATTAGAATACGTTATTAAATTATTTCTACGGAGTACGATGAAAAAAATAATTCTAGCCTCATATCCTAATTTGAGCAGTAGTGCTTGAATACAATGCTCCCTAAAATGTTTGGACTAAGTTGGAAAATACGCAAATTTTCAACTTGAAAAAATCTCCAAACGGACGGGTCTTTGCACTAAAAGGGACTTGATTGAAACATCAGAATTGGGTGAAAAATTAGCCAAAATTTTCGCCTGATTAGTTTCTATTTGAACATTTCTGTACATACGAGTATGATGAACATTTGCAGCATCGGATATCAAGATCCACCTTTTTGAATAAGAGTTAATTAATAATTTTCAAAAAATGATAAATTTAATTTTCCTGATTTTTTCAACTTTTAATGTATTGAATCAATGCATTTATTTAAAATTTTGTTCAACAATTTAAACAAATAATTTTTCTTTTAGTAAATGATTATGTAAAAATTACATCAACCTAAATAATTTTATTATTCCATTGTAACGGCCATGTGGCCCAATTTTTAGTCTCCTAGGGAAACCTTTTCAAGTTTGAAGAATCTGATCTTATACAAAATTTTATAAAGACGCCTGGATTCGTTCCACTTACTGCTTCGACGGAAATCATTTTGACTAATATTCTCTTTCAAGAAGGTGCGATCTGCAATCTACAAAAGGACTGGCTTCGAAGGCGATGTGTAATATTCACTTCGAATTGAAAGAATATAATTTTACATAGCGATAATAATGAGAACATAATTATTAAGAATAATGTAAAACTCGACATAAATGACGCGGATGTAGTAAACATTTTAGAAAGTTTACCACGCCACCTCTAAGGATGGTCCATTGAAATGTTGTAAAAAATCGTTTTCAGATAGTGAGAAGTTGGAATGCACCCAGGTACAAGATTTCAGCATACGTAAAAGTAAAAAAAGAAATGATATCGCAGCATGGGAATCTAAGAATCTAAGCGTAACGGACGTGTGGATTATTAATAAAAGAACGTGGGAATATCTTTACGGGTATCGACCATTCATGAAAAGTTTTTTTTTACTTTACTAACATAGGTCAGAGGACATTCGTTTCAAGAGAAAGTACCACTTCGAATAACGTGTTATATCCGACTCTTTGCAGGATTCGTACGAAACCACCCTCGATTGTTCGTCGCACACAGGAGAAAGGGGATGAAGACCAGTTGTGTAGCGTGATTGAGAGAGTGAAACCACTCTTTCCCTCAGGCTTTCTTTCAGGAGGTTGAGGTCATCAAGTATCTTGTCCATTCAAACGGTTTGGAACTTGATGTCAATCGTACGGTCCGGACGAAACTCATCTCTAAAGCTCTGGACTCTACCACTTCTCTCACTCGGAGCGTCACTCTCTCTCCGGGAGGAAAATTAAATGGGTTCGTTTACCCTATTCAGGGAAGCTTTTTTCGAATATCACTTGTCTCCTTAAACCCTTCAATCGTCGTCCTGCTTTTTGTAACCTCAACACTGTTCATTGCCTCTTTTGTGGGCTAAAGGGCCCGGTCCCTATTTTTGAGAGAAGTAGAGTTTATAAGTTTCAATATTTCGGCTGCCCGGCTATCTAGATAGAGGAGACAACCCGGCGCGGCATCTTTGTACTAGAGTTCAAGAACATCCTGAAGAAGTCAATACTTAATCCCCCCCCCGAAAAAGATTCGCTTTTGCTGAACACCTTTCGGATTCCGACCATAAATTTATTTCCAACAAATCAAGCCGTCTTGCTCCAGTTTGAGAATCTCTTCCGTTAACGATTGCCCCTCGTGTAACTGTTTCTCTTTTGCGGGATAACAATTTCTTTCTAATCTACGCGTTACACTTCTCTCTCGATGGTTATTTGCCTCGAAGACTGGTCTATGTTACCGCGTTTGGGGAAAATCTATATTATTGGGTGTTTAATTTAGGAGTTGGTAATTATTGTAAAGAGAGGGAAATATACATCTTATAATTGGTTTCACGGATTATGACGAGTTTATACGTCATCTTCGTCACAACTCGCATTTCGCGAATTCCTGTAATTAAACATATAATACGACGACGATATGCGAGTTGGAATCAACTAGAATTAGGGTTAACGACCAAAACAAGAAATGAAAATTCCAACAGTCATACAGACGCGTTAAGCATTTTTGTTTATACTCTGAAGAGAGTTTGTTATATGTGTGCCCTATAATCAGTAACATTTTGGAGGGAACAAGAAATTGTGCATACGAATTGGTCATGAACGAAAAAATGAATTTTTGGTTCTTTAATACCTATTTCCTTATTCCACCTCATATATGTATAATCTAACGGTAATTATTCCGGACGTAATACGAAACATGTCTTCGAACAATATTTAAACCGTGAATTTGGTTAACGAGAAGTATCCAGAAATTTCTTCGATTTTGGGAATTGTGGCACCACATACGTAGAATAAAGCAAAAAGTGGCGTCACAGTGATCACGCGAAAAAAAATTACTCGCCGCAGATTTAGAATATAAACTCTGAATAACGCTATCCACTATACGAGAAATAAAACCTAATCTTGATTTTTTGCTATTGAGAAAAATTTTGGGTTTAAGAATAAAGAATTATGGTACAAATATTCTCACAAGCTCGTATAAATTCGTACAGATTCAACCAGAAAACTACGATTATTCCCCGACTGCTAGTGTAAACTAAAGTGAATTAAATAATAAAATACTCACCAATAATATCGAGCAGAATTTAAATAACAATACGAAGAAAATAAATATAACAATATATTATTTCGAACAAATTATAAAAAACCCAAATCTATCGAACAAGACTGAACAAAACTTCGAAGCAAAATAAAAGAACTACGGACCCAAGAACCTCGAAGAACAACTGAGCAGCGACGTGTATCGACGATATGTGAAATTCACTATACTGTTTTCTAAGCACGGCAGCAAGGATTAGAAATCTTCTCCGGCAAACACTGTGTGTCCACTTTTCAGTCATGTAACATCCCTCCAGATTTTGTCACCCAAGTTGTGGACCACATTCCGATGGTTTTCTATACAGGTATCAGCGCGATAGACCCTAACTGTAAAATACTAAATACTTCACGGAATGGAAGATGGCACGACTACAACTAATATGGCCACCGGAGTTTTCTTATTACTATTATTCATTTTCAGGGTGTTGAGTCCGCTGGAGTTCGCAAATCTAGGTGTTACCTCGTGTGGTGTGAAAGTTGGAATGCCCAAGAAGTACAAAAAAAAAAAAAGGAAAGCTATCGCAGCATGGGCATCTAAGCGTAACGGACGCACAGATTATTAATAAAAGAATGTGGAACGAAGAAAAACAAGGCTTTACCCGCACAAATTTTATTTTTAAGACGACGTTTCGACCAACTGGTGGTCTTTTTCAAGTAACTTCAAAATGTAACATTTTGTAGTTACTTGAAAAAGACCACCAGTTGGTCGAAACATCGTCTTAAAAATAAAATTTGTGCGGGTAAAGCCTTGTTTTTCTTCGTTTGAATTATTCCTTGCACGTATAAAAATTCCTTTTAGTTTTAAAAGAATGTGGGGAAATCTTTACGGGTATCGACCATTCATGAAAAGTTTTTTTTTTACATTTTGTAGTTACTTGAAAAAGACCACCAGTTGGTCGAAACATCGTCTTAAAAATAAAATTTGTGCGGGTAAAGCCTTGTTTTTCTTCGTTTGAATTATTCCTTGCACGTATAAAAATTCCTTTTAGTTTTAAAAGAATGTGGGGAAATCTTTACGGGTATCGACCATTCATGAAAAGTTTTTTTTTTACTTTACTAACATCAGTATGCGGTCAGAGAAGTTTGCGGATTAGTACCAGTGCGGAATAACGTGTTATATTTGACTCTCGTTAGATTCGTATGAAACCACCCTCTATCGTTTGTCGCACACAGGAGAAAGGGAAAGAAGACCACTTGTGTAGCGTGATTGAGAGAGTCCAGCCACTCTTTCTCTAAGGCTTTTCCTGAGGCTTTTTCTGAGGAGGTTGAGTTAAGTATAGGACGATTTGGGGTGGAATTAAATATTATTGTACGTCATTCTCAAGTGACGGATGATATACGACCTCGCGCAGTTTATTGTTTTAATTATTTCATTCCATCTATTGGCGGTTTGGTGACCTTGATTAATAAAATTATAATCATGCGCTGTATACTGGAGAATAGAATTCATACTAGAATATTGTGGACTGGGGTGTGAGGAAGTTGTAAGAAAGAAGTGAGGAGACCTGTAGTTGAGTAAATCCGACGAAAATGTAGACGTCGATAGCCTGATTCGACAACTAGAGGTAGATCAGGGCTTGTACGAACAGCGTCCGCGCAAATGCGAATTGTGGAATTGAAAGTGAGAGATGTGATGAAAGTGCGAGTCCATATAGGCGGGGACTAGGATATACTAGCGGTCCAGTCAATAAAGAATTCTTATGTGCCACAAATGTGACGAAAGGTTTTTTTTTGTAATGTGCTCGGGATAAACACCTGAATAAAATACCGATGAGTCACACGCGCTCTGCCTCCCGCAATGTCCCCCGTGGCCCCTTTATCCTCAAAATTCAGTTTTTCGCAATTTTCTCGAAAACTGAGCATTTTAGAGAAAAAAAAGTTCAAACAAAAGTTGTTCCTCGTAAAATTTCCTACAAGATTCACCATTCATTTGTTACCTCACGTTCATTGGTTGGTCTGAAAATTGCCATTTAAATACCTCATTTTGTTCTTACGAGCCATTTTTTGCGTTATATCGGATTAAATTGATAATTCAGAAAGAAATTTTTTAGGTAAAAGCTGTTCATCGTAATTTCTCTGACAATAATCAATCTAAATATTTAAAAAAATTCAAAATAATCATTCTAGAGCTCTCACTGTTTCGGTTTGAGACAGTAATAAGCGTGAATTTACTGAACAAAGATTCCGAGAAGTGAACTCAAATGTGGCCGAGAATTCGCTGTGAATCAGTGCCTGTAATTTCTACACTGTACACTCGGTTTACTCTTTGGTTCCGTGATCAGACGATCCCTAGTATTGGGATATTTGTGGATTTAGTGTCACTGATTTCTGAGTTGAAGTTACAATTTGGGTAATGAAACTGTCTTCGACTTACTCGACACCAACCAATCGTCCTCTCTCAGGATTACCCTGGGAGCTTATCGTGCTAACTCCAAAATTAGCCCACGTGCCCTCTCCCACTTTCAAAGACTCCTCCAACTTTTTATCTTCTGTCCTCCGATTTCCACAACTTCCAACGAACAAACGAATCCTTCTCCTTCACAACAACCAACACTCCACCCTCCAAACATGTTCGTCACCGATTCAATCCTTGATAACCTTTACGTTCGACTTCCCATCCTTAGACTCCCCCTCAACCTAAAATATATCTCGACCTCACAAAAAGCCTGAAATCCCACGAAATTGTTTATCTTTTACACATCAGGATACTATTTCGAATATCCTCACTACACACTTTGCCACTCCAGCGGGTCTGAAACATATACTCGGTCGACTGGGAAATAGTTTACAACGCATCCGCAACATAGGTTACATATTTACAGCCGAACCTATGAGCCTATTCCCCTGCCTCACCCACCTCCTCCAATTACCCCCAAACGGCAAATTCCTTCTTCTTACCAACTCTTTTTCTCTCTTCCACTCCCTTAAAGACTCAAACAGCTCTAACCCAATCATGCAACGCATCCGTCAATCTAGACTCAAATAACACGCAAATAATTTTCTAATGGATCCCCAGGCACGTTGACCTCTTCGAATATGACGCTGTTGATCAAGCCGCCAAACAAGCTACATTCTTCCCCAAATAACTGATAATTCCACTGTCCTATCTCTAGACTATAAAAAGCTTCCTATTCAGTAATTATTTGAGGGGAGGGGAATGTTTTATATCCATAATAATGTATGTTAACTTCTTTTGATTACACAGGTAATTCTTGAACCAAAAATATGATTTTTTGAAATACTACAAATAGCTTACGTGTACAAAAAAATCGTACTTTTTTAACCTACCAATAGGTGTAAAAATTCATCTTAAGTTAGTACTGAGGAAGTTTTCTCCGGTGTAGTTTACGCCCCTATAGCACGTTTAAAGAACGTAGTTTAAGCCCATAAATTGAAGTTCAAAGTGTAATTGAAAGAACATGCTATTTCAAAAATTTTCGTATTTTGATGACGACTTCTCCACGACTGGACTGAAGATCAATGAAGACATTTTAACGAGCACCAGTCTACAAATACTGAAAACTGAGACTGAAAACGACTGAACTAATCAACAGAGCCGACGTGAGGGGAGGAGGCAGGCCCAGGAAACGTATTTAGAGAGGAAAAGAGTTTCGCTCTTCTCGCACTGTAAATGTGATACGTATTTAGGAGACCCAGATGCTGAATAACGCTATCCACTATACGAGAAATAAAACCTAATCTTGATTTTTTGCTATTGAGAGAAAAATGTTGAGTATAAGAAAAAAGAATTTAGTACAAATATTCTCGCAAGCTCGTTAAATTCGTACAGATTCAACCAGAAAACTACGATCATTCACCAACTACGAGTTAAAGTGATTAATTACAAATAATGTACTCATTAAACTACTCACCAATAATATCGAGCAGAATTTAAATACCAATAAATATAACAGTTATTATTTCGAACAAATTATAAAAAACAAAAACCCAAATCTATCGAACAAAACTTCGAAGCAACATAAAACAACTACGGCCACAACAACCTCGAAGAACAACTGAGTAGCGACGTGTATCTACGATGTGTGAAATTCACTGGACTGATTTCTAAGCACCAGCAGGAGTTACAAAGTTCTCCTACGAAACTGGGTGTGTCCACTTTCCAATGTAACATCCCTTAAAATTTGCTCACCCAAGTTGTCGACCACATTCCAATGGTTTTCCATACAGGTAGGTATTAGCGCGATAGGCCCAAACTGTAAAATACTAAATATTTCGTAATAATGATAGAAGGTACTACTACAACTAATACGGGCACCGGGGTTCTCTTCTTACTATTATTCTTTTTTTTTCATAAGGTGTTGAGTCCGCTGGAGTTCACAAATCTAGGTGTTATCTCGTGTGGTGTCAAATATATCATAGAGTTTATACTTCTATACTCCTACTCACCACAAAATAATACAACATGTTTCTTACCGTGACGGTTAGATGACAAGCTGACAATGTAGGAGCGGTTTCGAATTGGAAAGAACCATCCTTTCTTTTCTTCTGCTTTCACTCTGGCCTTCAATATAGGTTATATAGGGTACGTTGACTACTGAAAAGTTTTCCCTTGAAGATCTGCAATTCAGAACGAACTGTAATATCATTGACTATAGTCAATGGCGAGAACTATAAAGTCAATGGCAATATCCTGCAACTTACCGGATTTAGTTTCTTTGATAATTTCAATTTTA
Source organism: Aspidiotus rigidus (assembly GCA_035079385.1). Classification (NCBI taxonomy): domain Eukaryota; kingdom Metazoa; phylum Arthropoda; class Insecta; order Hemiptera; family Diaspididae; genus Aspidiotus; species Aspidiotus rigidus. The sequence continues at coordinate 14,617,666 of JAVHKY010000020.1, read as the reverse complement.
TCCTCATAGGTACGAGTCATTGTTATGAGGTAAATCAGGGTAACAGTTATAAATACACAATTTGAAACATCAGAAAAATATTTGATTTAGGTCGCAAGACAGAACGAGAAAAACAGACGGAACAAGAAAAAAATGCTTACGCAGTCGTGTAAGCGACACACGACTTTTCTTCTAACGACACATTAACTCTAGTACTCCAATTCATTCAATGGATCGTTTTCTCAATAAGACACACACACCCACACATCCTCACCATCTCTCGCCCCTCTAATTCATTCTTGATCATCTCCGATTCTCTACCGTCTTTTAATGTTGGGTGTTGTTGACTTACACACACACCCATCTCATCCCTCTTTCACGCTCTCATTGCGATTCTGATACCCCAACCCCCAATCATTAAATATATGTTTCCTGCCCCAAATTAGTTTCACTCCCGAACTCCTGACTTATATCTCACAATCACATAGAAGCACTATCAGACGACTCTCCATTTGTCCTCAACATCTTTTAATTCTTCCAACAATCAAATTCCTTTTTCCACACCTAGACTTTTTAAAACCACTGAGCTCTGTGACACTCTCTTGGTAACTTGTTAATTAAAAAAAAAAACAAACAAAATGAAAATAAAAAGCGAAATAATTTTTACCTTTGCCTACAAGTAATCATTGCGCTTAAATCCCATCTTCATAATTAACTTATTCTATAAATCGTTCTCTCAATACAGCTCACATATAACCTCACCATCTCTCGCCCCTCTGCTCATAATTCATTCTTGATCATCCTCAATCCCCAAACATCATTCTATGTTATTTTCAACTGCTCTTCTCTTCATCCAATTTCAATTTGTATTCACGCTCATCGTAGACGCACACACACGTACACTTCTCATCCCTCATTTTACGCTTCTTTCATGCTCTCATTCCCTCTCCCGCATCTAAACTCAATAACAACACCTAGCTTATAACCCTAATGACAGGCTCTTATTAGCTCATTAATTGAAAAAAAAAATTAAAATTAAAAAATTAAATAAAACATGAAAGAGCAGTATAGGTCGGTCTTTAGGACACTTATTCTTTTCAGTCATATTTCTCCAAAATGAATATCAAAAATAAGAGAAAATGCGCTCAAAAAAAAAAAAAAGAAAAAAAACTAGTACCCAACCGTTTTGAAAATGTTCAGGTGGAAATTTATGTGAATATTCCCTATCTAATTTAAAATTTTGGTATTATGACCTCCTCGAGGCATTGCAATTACATTCATATTGAAAGTAGAAGTTGTAAGATCGAGTTCTTCATTTGAAGTCAAAATTTGTGAAATTCTTTACCAATTCTAGAGATGAATCCGCAGGATACGCAGTATCAGACTGCTTTGTTGTCGCATTAGACCTGCTTATGCTGGTCGCATTGCCTCTTTGATATCCCGTTGAAATGCGATAATGAAGTTTGGAGTTTCTTATAATAATATCGATTCTATCAAATCAACACGATTTTTTAGGTTATGGCCAAATCCATTAGAAGGATTCATACTCAAACGAGTAACTCGTTTTTTACTCGTTTGAGTATGAATCCTACTAATTGATTCTATCACCTGCTCTGAGCAAATGGCTCAACCTCGAACTCCAACGATGGTACGGGATGAAAGACACCCACTCCCGATTAATTTGGTACGTGTACGAGACGCTTGCCGCGAAAATGAACCCCGATCAGTTTGATAAAACCCTCCGTGTGACGTACGATCAGTGCAGAGAACACCATGACATTCTTCAAGAGAGGAAATTCAGAAAGCTCAATTCCTCACTTGCACAAGCAAGACGATGGGCCAACCATGCCATGAACGAGGAACGGCCCCGGCCACAGCTAGCGTGCAATGGTTCCAACAGAAGGTCATAGGGAGGATACGAACGCCAACGCAGAGAAACGGAGGCAAGGAAACACTCGTAGAGAACCAACCCAGATACCCACCGACTCCTCTCAGCAGATTGCAGCCCCCGGACGTGAAAATGAAGGAATCCTCCCGGGGCAAGATCGTCTGATATTCTACCCCAGGTTAGTGAATGATTCTTCGGTCACTCCCTTGGAGGAAGAAACCTCTCTCCTCAACAAAGGATTAAAATATGCGGTACCCCCAGTTTCCGAGTCTTCAGTTAAGGAAGATGTGGTTGTGGACCTGGCCATCCGTGTAGGCCTTCGTGAACGAATTCTCGACGATTGCGCAAACTACGTGGAAAACAATCCAGTCAGATGCACCTCCCGGAAAGAGGCAGTTCTTCTTAAAGGCCTGAAGCAGAAAGTGTCCTCTGGCAATGTTGTCGTAACTAAAGCGGACAAGAGCAACACGGTAGTCCTTATGGAACGAGGGGCCTATGACGACAAAGTCTACGAGTACTTGCGGTCCAGTGGGACCACAGGGGGATTCCCCCTCTCCAAGTTCGTGAGTCACGTGCGTGAGGTAAGGAAAGTGGTCAATGATTCGGCCCACATATTCTCAAGTGTTGAAGAGAAAAAGCCCATCCTCACCCCAACCCTATGCCGCCGAGGCTCTATGGTCTCCCGAAACTCCACAAAGTAGGAGCACCGATCAGGCCCATTTTCTCGGCCATATCGTCTCCTACCTATCATCTGGCAGCCTTCCTGGGTGATTGGTTCAAATCCGCTACCCTTTTCAAACCTAAATATTCCGTCTTAAGTTTACTCGAGAGGCAGAGTCCCCTCTACGCAAGCCTACCTCACGTCCTTCAATGTTGTAGGCTTGTTCCCTAACATCCCCCTTGAGCCTACCGTTCAATATTCTTTCCAAAAAATCACAGAGGTGAATGTTCACCCCAACCTCAAGCTTGAATTTTAACTCCTCCTCAAAGTTTGTCTTAAACCCAACATACGTAGCTTTAAAGGCCAGTTGTTCAAATTCCCAGAGGATGTGGGAGTTCCTCCCCCCTCGGCACTCTCATAGGGGACCTTTTCAGGACCTATTAGAGGGGCATGTTCTCAAAGTGGGGAATCCTCTCGCTGCGCATGTCTTGTCCTGGCACAGGTACGTCGACGACGTGCTGTGTCTTTGGGACGGCCGTGAGAGTTTCTCTCGCACCTCAAACCTCCTCTATCCCAGTGTGAAATTCACGCTAAAAATAGGGAAGTCCAGAATAAACTTCCTTGACCTCTGCATCACCCTCACTCCTCAGGGATACAAGTATAGTGTTTTCAGAAAACCCGTTTCAACCGATTTATATTATATCGATTCTTCCTCCTTTTGCCATCCACGGCACAAAGAAGCTCCATGATCCACCGACTTGTATCCCTTCCCCTTGATCGCAGTGCCCTCCTCACTGAGCTACGCTTCATAAAAGTCTTGGCCAACCGCAACGGCGTCTGTTTGGACATCGACAAGATGGTCAACAAAAAACTTACCTCTAGGACCTTAAGCCAGTTGACATCGCTCCCTAAGCTCCCTTCCACCTAAGACCAAGTGGATACGCCTTCCCTTCTTGGGGAAGTTCACTCACGGTGTGGTCAGGATCCTCAAACACTACCAACTTAGGCCTGGCTTTTACAACCTCCGCACTTCAGGAGCATTCTTGGACTCCCCCAAAGATCCTATCCCTCCCTTGGGTAAGTGCGGAGTCTATAGGTTATCTTGCCCTGATTGCCCCGCAGTTTGCATAGGGGAGACGGAAAGGAGCTACTCTGTCCGCTTTGAGGAACATAAAAAGGCGTTCGACTCATCGCTCCAAAAAAGTACTCTGCCTTTGTTGAACACTCATTAAGGCAGGTCACCGACTCGACTTCAACATCTGCCAGCCAGTACGATTTGAAGGGAATTAAGGCACTGGAGGATTTTGAGGTACTGCATACCCAGGAGAAAGGCGAGAAAACTATCCTCAATAAGGTCATCTCCGAGCACGGATTGGTCTGCATCTACCTTGAAGTCCGACACGCAAAGCGACAATCAAAAGAGCGAAAACGAGTGGCATCGAACCTGCCTGAACCCTCTCCTCCCTTGGAGGTCAGTACAAACGATCGCGAATTTGGCGAGAACGGAAACGATGAACCCAAAGAAACTGCTGATTTAGCCGTGGAAACTGCGTGGCTTGAAAGCGTCGACTGACGTCACGTACTCGCCTGGCCGATTCATTATCACTTGTTCATACTTGTACCTTGAATTAGTAATTTTCTTTCTTTCTCGGTGTTCCTGATCTTGTATTTCAACTCAGTCTATGTTTGTTATTCGTTGATAATGGTACGTTTACCGAAAGATGTTTTTTCATTAAGTATTATTCCTATAACTACAATTAATAGAATATGATAATTTTTTGAAATATTTTCAAATAATTTTGTTATACCCACTCCTCCATGAGATGTCTATCTAACTAATTAATAACTGCAAGCAAATAGCCTACACGTGTTGCTATAATGCTTGTAGAATAAAATTTAAAAAAATAGAGTATTAATTGTATTGTTGTATTAATCTTGATCGGCGCCAAAGGGCTATTCAGCTCAAACGCTCTTATGAAATAAAGAAAGTTTGATAGTTTGAATAACATTTATTCATACTTTTTTCTACACATTACATGGTGAATATTTTTTATAATTTTTTTATAATTTTCACAATGATAATCTCCAAAATGCACCCTCTCACCAAAAATAGACCCTTGGAAATACAAAAATGAACTCTTCCCTGGCACTCTCGTTAATATCATTTATTACGTCTTTCTACACCTGAACACCAAATTTAATGTTTCTGTGACAAAATGCACTATAAAAATATTAACTTATTCACGTTTAAAGGTAACTTATTTATCATCTTATTTATTAGGGTGTTGAATTCGCTGGTGTTCGCGAATCTTGACGTTGTCCACGACCTTAAAAACACAATCATACGAAGTCATTAAAACATACTAAGTTTAAAGGTAACTTATTTATTAGTATATTGAATTCGCTGGTATTCGCGAATCTTAACGTTTTCCACAACCTTAAAAACACAATCATAAGAAGTCATTAGAATATACTGATATGGTAGATAGGTCATACAAATAGATATTTCAAGTGTTGGCAATACTGTATAGTGAGTGAATATGTAAAATATAGCACCAGACAACAACACGTCTCAAATTCTTCTCAAATCGTTTACAATGTTGAGGTGCAAGGAAGTTGAACGTAAAAAATTTATCATCACAATGAATTTAGACCAAAAAATATGACTAGCTACTTCCTCTCGCACTAATAACTAAGGATTTCCGTAATCAAAGTAGGGCTTCCCTCTTACCCCCCTCTTACCCTCACGCGCTCTTTCAGCTGATTTCGTAACCCTTTCTTCGAACTCTGCCCACCTTCTTCCACCTTCCTCTTTTCTAAGTCTTCCAATTTTTTGAACCTGGCCGCGAAAGCTAATTCTTCATTCGATTGCAGCAAGTACTCTATATCGACCCTACTTAAATGGAGACTCACTTCGAAACACTGCAGGTAGAACATGACGGCCTCGGGGTTAGAACGATAAAAGTTAAACATAAAGTCCTCCAGATTGGGATAAATATCGAACAGCACCCTAAGGAAATCATATGTCACTTGTTTACGGTTCAAAGCCACTAATTCGAAGTATCTCAAATGTTCCCTACGCAGGTTCATACGCTTTATGGCTTCGAGGGTGGTATTTGAGAACAATTTCTCATTCTTATCGCAAAACTCCTGATCTCGTTGGGTATTTCTGATGACAAAAAATTGCATCTTATCGCAATATCTGATCACGTATTGTAGGGTGTAATCCGGGAGTTCACAATCACTAAATGACAATAATTCGATCCTCCGGCCACAAGCATTTCAAAATTTGAATGTCCGAATCCAATTAAGGACGTAAAAGTTGACGTTGGAGAACTCGAGATTAAGAATATTGCGTTCGCTTCTCTCTATGGTTTGCAAAAACAAGTCGACGTTATCAAATGCGGAGCAGACGAATTTTTCTTCCATGGAAATTTTTCCGATGTTGTTCACTTCGTACCATCGTTTGCACACCAGGCGAGTGTTTCTACGACAATCCAGTGGTAGGTCGGCGATTATCATGATTAGGATCTACAAATGAATTTAATGGTATTAATTATTTCAAAATGCTATCCTGAGCACTTGACGAGATCGTGTAATTAAATGATATTTTCCTTAAAAATCTTGTGAACGCATCATTTAAAACGTAATGTAGGTATTTCCAGGATTCTAGTCGTAACCCGTTCGACAAAAATTTCGAAAACTACGCTATAGGCTCGGAAATTTACAACATAGGTACGAGTATAATGAAATTTGGCTCATCAACGATGCGATAATATTAAACTATTCAGGCTCGCCCGGATGCCATACTGGGCTGAGAATGGGAGCTGTGAGCCAAGAAGTCTAATAAACGATATGCTAGACTTATACTAGGGTAAGAATGGGGGGCGAGCGAACCGTCCAATCACCCTTTTTTGGAAAGATTTGAAGGGCCCTAATGAGAATTTTGACAAGAATTCTGCAACAAAAGTGGAATACGGCGAGGAAAAATGAAATTGTTTTTACAGTAAATACAGACTACGAACCGACTTCTCAAGGTTTGATAAACATTGACCCTTGTATCAATGTCAGAAAATAAACTGAGCTGATTATTAATTTTTTTTTTTTTTTGTATCTCTTATAGATGGCTAATAATTGCCAAGTCCCCATTAGTACGGTTGGTGACTGTAAAAATATCTCGTGAAACTGCATAATTGCAAAATATCGGGATGCCATCTCCATACTTTGATGAACATTCAAGTTCATTGGTTCCCTCATAATTTTTATGATTGGCATGGTAAGATCACGGATATTTAGTTAAGTTGTTAAGCTAATAACTGGGATAAAATTACCTCTTCTGGAAGTTGATGGTTCATCCACGAATCTTTAAGCTGGTTCGATGTGGTTGTGTTTTCTAGAGTCGGTACTGTCTGGTCACAAAGAGGCAAATGTCTCTCCACCACGTGCTTCCCCATTTCTAAAAGCAATTTCATTATTACAATCATATAAATAATGTTAAACGCGACATCAGTGACGTCCTAAACATCAAATCGCGTCAAGTGACGTGTACAGCGAGGGCACAATTCTTAATTCGAATTTTTTTTCCTATGGAAGCTAAAATCTTCATTGATGGCTTAAAAGTAGCTCTGGAATAATACAGGTATGTGGCGAAGATTTGATGTCGATAGGTACGGCGGTTCTCGAGTTATAAGAGGACAGACAAACAGACAAACTTTTTGTTTTATATGTGTACCTATTTAGATTTCACGAGGAACACTTTTTGTTCGAAACATCTTTGAATTGGTGTTCAATTATTTGAGATATTTGAAAAACTCGATTTTCTTTCAAAAGCTCGGAGCTTTCAGCGTACTTTGAAACAAAATACAGATAGTCTAATTTGAAGAAAATTTTGCAGAAAACACTTTTTTCTTCAAATTTTTCCTCATTGGAGCTCAATCATCCGAGATATTTGAAAAAGCCTAATTTGCATCCAAAAACTCGGAACTCATTACCAGCTTTCGGAGAAAGTTGAGATAGTCCATTCTATAGCAAATTTCACGAGAAACATTTTCGTTCCAAACTTTTTTTAATTGGAGCTTGATTTTTCGAGATATTCGCAAAAAACCGATTTTGATGGGATAAAATGTGTCATAAAAAATTTAGCCCGAGGTGTGGGAGATGGGAACTTTGATATGTTTTTTGGGACACCAAACTTGACCATTTACAATCATTTCCCCTGGTGTATCCCAAAATGTTTACGACGATGTCTTTATCGCCTGTACTAATAGGTATAATAATTATAATAGTTTACGATTTTCGCTTTTTACTTACGCTTTTCTACACCAAGAAATCACGGATGTCATAAGAAAGAAAAGAAAATCGAAAGAAAAGAAGGCGCGGTCAACGTACGTTAGAAGATTACCGTCGATCACTTCACTGATCGTTTGATACGTATAAAACTTCGAAAGAAAAAGACAGGATACACGCGTAAAAAGATGACGAAAGATCGACGTTCGCATAAAGAAAAAAAAAAACACTCACGCGACGACTTTTCTCCTGACAATTTGAAATTCATTAAGGGAGTCACTTCTACTCCTCAGACCAAATACCAATCACTTATCAATCGAGCCAAATATTTGTAGAATGAACAATAAAACTCAGTTTATAAAGTCACTCGCCGTGAATCGTGATGTCACATCAACTGATAACAGAGTAGACGTACCCATAATCCAATAAGGAAATAGAATATTTTCATCGTGACTACGAGCAACTAGTAATGAAATAAATTAAGAATTACACGCACTTGATCATTTTGACAATCGGGTATTTTTTTCAAAAAATGCGCGGTTCACGAGGTAAATTGAAAAAAAACACGTTTCTTCGGTATTTCAGCGCTCTTTCATCGAGATAGCTGCTTCTCGGACGACACTCGATTCCCATCGCGTCAATATTGAAGAACATCGAGAAAACATTTTAACAGGGAACCTGTTTTATGGGAGGCTTTTTGAGAAATTTGCCGCCCAGCAAAAAACTTAGAAAAATATCGACTCTCGAGCTATAATATATAGCTGGAGATTCGAGAATGATAATAATGCAGCTAAATCCTATTAAAGGTACCTGTAAGACACATAATCCATATGAGTTAAAGAGAGTTCACGCGGCGCATCCGTTAAATCTCATTGATGGGTCTTCCGCTTTCACCCCCCACACTGTTATAGAAAGCTTAGAATGCTACGTTAGTATTACGCCAATTTCTACACTCGATTTTTTCGGATATTTTTTGAGTTTCAACATTATCGACTCAAGTATACACGTTATGGTAAATGATGTAAATTGGGGACGCAAAGTTGTGACCAGGATATAACGTCTATTCACGAACTGATCAACACTGCTCCGTGCGGTTTGGGAAATGACGTACTCGATATCGTCTTCTGTTGCGAGCTGGCGGTAAGAATTTAGTCACAACCCCGGAACAAATCAAAAAGAGAAAACTGCTAAAATCTCGACATGTTAGGTGAAAATATGCGAATATACAATATGTTGGAGGTCGTATCCTGCCGTGAACTCGCAAGGAGAAAGTGTTATATCCCACTCTCGAAATATCTCATTCCAGGTAAGAGAAAATGTAAAAACCTACCAAGATTGTCTGCTGTTGTGAATGCGCCGTAAAAATCCAAGAAAGACAATCCCACAAAATATCATTGTGCTAAACGGGAGGAAGTGAACACATGCAAGAATAATTATATAGAATTCAAAGTTGAAATGAGCCGAATGATTTTTGTTCCATTACAAGTCCTATAGGTTTTAAATTACACAAATTTAAATTTTCCTAGTTGACAATGGTATCATCGCAATATGTTTATGTCTTCAATTCTATTCTGCTGAAAAATACACTTCTTCGTATCAAGATCGTTTGAGGTATTAATAATAATGATAACAGCCTCACTTACGCCAATTTTGGCCAACGGTCTCGCAACGTCCGCCACCACGATTCGTGAATCTCTGTGGTGCGATATATCATGACTACGCTTACCGCGGTGCCCCATAGTCCGGCGTGGAAAGGTGACGAAATGATGCGTTATTAATTAACGTTTGTTCTCTAATCAATTTTCTTCGCATGTGCACGAGATGGGGTCTCTGGTTTAGCCGATTAACTGAATCTTTGCGACGCTAAACCAGATCCACAGTTCCCCGTCTACGCCATCGGCCTGTTTGAGCGTTTAGATACTGCCGGTAATTCCTACTTTCGAGTCGTTACTGATACAGGTAGATCGGTTCAGTGACGTTAACAGACAGCACGATGTTAGAAATTATTGCTCGAGAGATAACCTGTCACTGTTAACGCTTGCTCGAAGCTGGTATCCCGGTTCTCAAGTTTACAGTCGGACTTATCGAAGAAAAGCTCCACAATACTTGAAAAAGTAAACTGGAGGGCAATTTGCAAGAACCGCGTATCGAACCGCGGACCTTCAGGTTACAAAGCCGTGTTCGTACCGCTCCGCCACTAAGCCACTTAAGATATCAAGCTTTCCCAAAATATATTGTGAAATCTCGAGAAAGACCGATATAAGACTATTATTTCGTGAAATTGGCGAGAATTCCCAAGTCACTAGTGTCATGTAACGTGTTTATTATACATAATGATTAATTAAAAATTCAGAGTACATATAAGAGAATCTTCCTACACTTCCGAAGTTTCACGATGTGCTTAGCTAATGTGGAGCTATAGTACAGTCAATGAAGATGAAAAAACGACAATTATGGGCCATAAATGCGACGGAAGGTTTTTTTTGTAATGTGCTCAGGATAATCCCCTGATTAAAATACCGATGAGTCCTACGCGCTAAGCCTCCCACAACGTCCCTGCACGGCCCAATTTTCTTAAAAACTAAGCATTTTAGAGAAAAAAGTTTTAAACAAAAGTTGTTCCTCGTAAAATTTCCTACAAGATTCACTATTCATTTCTTACCTTACGCTCATTGGTTGGTCTGAAAATTGCCATTCAAGTACCTCATTCTGTTCTTACAGCCATTTTTTGCGTTATATCGGATTACAGTCACAGTTTTGTTTCAATTTTTACATTTTTGAAATTTTTCAAGAATTAAGAAAATAATTTCATTGAAGAAAACTTCCTCAGTACTAACTTGAGATGATTTTTTACATCTATTGGTTGGTTAAAAAATGGCGAATTTTTTGTACATGTAAGCCATTTGTAGTATTTCAAAAAAATCATATTCTTGGTTCAAGAATTTCCTATGCAATCAAAAATAGTTGGCCTACACACATCATTATGGATACAAAACATATCATCAGTTATTTGAAGAAGGATGTAGCTTGTTTGGCGGCTTGATCAACAGCGTCATGTTCGAAGAGGTCAACGTGCCTGGGGATCCATTGGAAAATTATTTGCGTGTTTATTGAGTCTAGATTGTCAAGTGCAAGAGAGATGCGTTGCCTGATTGGGTTTGAGTTGTATGAGTCCTTAAGGGTGTGTAGTGAAGAGAGAAAAAGAGTTGGTAAGAAGAAGGAATCTGTCGTTCGGGGGTAATTAAAGGAGGTGGGTGATGCAAGTCAATAGGCTCATAGTTTCGGCTGTAATTATGGCACCTGTGTTGCGGATGCGTTGTGAAACTATTTCCCAGTCGACCGAGTATATGTTTTAGACCCGCTGGAGAAGCAAAGTGTGTAGTGAGGATATTCTTGAAATAGTTTCCTGATGTGTAAATTATAAACAATTTTGTGGAATTTCAGGCTTTCTGTGAGGTCGAGACGTATTTTAGGTTGAAGGGAGTCTAAGGAGGGGAAGTTGAATGTAAAGGTTGTAGTGGATTGAATTGGAGATGAATGTTTGGTAAGTGGGGTGTTGGTTGTTGTGAAGGAGGAAGATTCGTTTATCAGTTGGAAGTTGTGGAAATCGGAAGACAGAGGATAAAAAGTTGGAGGAGTCTTTGAAAGTGGGGGAGATTCTGAAGGCTCTGCAAATAGGCTAAGTTTGGAGTTAGCACGATAAGCTCCCAGGGTAAACCTGAGAGAGGACGTTTGGCTGGTGTCGAGTAAGTCGAAGACAGTTTCATTACCCAAATTATAACTTCAACTCAGGAATCAGTGACACTAAATCCACAAATATTCCAATACTAGGGTTCGTATGATCGCGGAATCAACGAGTAAACCGAATGTACAGTGTAGATCTTACAGGCACTGATTCGCAGCGAATTCTCGCCCACATTTAAGTTCACTTCTCGGAATCTTTGTTCAGTACATTCGCGTTTATTACTGTCTCAACGCGAAACAATGAGAGCTCTAGAATGTATATTTTGAATTTTTTAAAATATTTATATTGATTATTGTCAGAAAAATTACGATGAACAACTTTTACCTAAAAAATTTCTTTCTAAATTATCAATTTAATCCGATACACAAACGCTAAAAATGGCTCGTAAGAACAAAATGGGGTACTTATAAATGGCAATTTTCAGACCAATCAATGAAAGCAAGGTAACAAATGAATAGTGATTCTTGTAGGAAATTTTACGAGGAACAACTTTTGTTCGAAACTTTTTTCTCTAAAATGCTTAGTTTTCGAGAACATTGCAAGAAAATAAATTTTGAGGATAAAGGGGACCGCGGGGCGATTATCCTGAGCACATTACAAAAAAAAAACCTTTCGTCACATTTATGGCACATAAAAATTCTTTATCGACTGGACTACTAAGGAAAATGCCCTGTACAATTTTCCCAATTTTGTAACTGTCGACAACAGGAAATTCATCATTAGGAATCCTTTAACCAAGAAAGCCATTTTGGAACCTAACCCTGTTCCTTCTCTCCTTTACGAGCTGCCTAAAATTCATAAGGAAGATGTACCTATGTGGCCGGTAGTCTCATTTGTCTCCTCTCCGACCTACTCCCTTGCAAAATTCCTTGATCGCTGGTTCATATCTCGAGTTGAGTTCCAGTCTCCCTATTCAGTATTGAATTCGTGTTCCCTGGCCAACAATCTGAAGGATGTTTCCCTTCCTCCGGGTTCAACTTTATGTTCCTTCGATGTTGTGGGGTTATTTCCCAACATCTCCAAGACCGTCACTACGCAGCGGATGGATGAGCTACTTGTTGAATCTGGTGTCCCTCACGAGGAAATGGGTGAATTCTTCGACCTATTGAAGGTCTGTTGGTTCCCGAACTTTTGTAAATTTAATGGTAAATTCTACGGATTCCTTGACGAGGTGGGTATTCCCATTGGATCTCCGCTGGGTTCTCTTATTTTGGAAGTTTTCATGTCTAAATTTGAGGTTGACCTGTTCTCTTCAAGCCGGGTGTTTGTGAGTCATATACACTATGGGCACAGGTACGTTGCCGACGTTTTGTGTGCGTGGACCTGTCCTACAGAACTCCTTGTGAGTTTCTTGCTCATCTAACAGCCTTTACCCTTCCATAAAATTTACACTGGAAGTTGGTGGCTCCACTATAAACTTCTTGGACTTGTCTGTTTCCGTCATTGACGGTGTCCATGAATTTGGTATTTATAGAAGAAATACATCCACGGGTCGTCATTCGTACCTGTTAATAGCCTGATAATCGCTTGACTCATATCCCCTTCAGTCAGGCCGCTTTCCATAAAGAATTAATGACTATAAAGCACCTGGCTAGAGTAAATCAGGTCAGGGTAGACATTGACCCTATTGTTCGAAGGAGGCTCACGAGAAAATGCCTCGACTCTACGACCTCCCTCCCCTTGCACCACGATGGTAGGAAACGGTGGATTAAGCTCCCGTTTCTGGACAAGTTTTCATCGCACGCCCCTTCGGTTTCCGGCCCTCCTTTCATAATCACACCACAGTTAAGAGTCTCTTCGTGAAATTAAAGAAGCCTATTCTAGAGGCCGAGAGGGATGGGGTCTATAGGGTGGCTTGTGGAGATTAAGGATGACTAGCCGTCAACTTCAAATTAGAGTTGACGAGCACAAAAAAGCGTGTATGAAAGGTAAAGTGGGAAAGTCAGTCTTTGCTGATCACTTGATCGAAAGTAGTCACAACTTTAAAGAGGGGTGCGAAGTCAAAATTTGTATTTTAAATGTCTTGTCCTTGAAGAAATAGAAATCCCCCGACGTCGGAATAATAGTGACGTTATCGTTCTGAACAGGTACATTCCTGAAGGAATGATGGAACTAGTCTACGGGAATGATTTACATTTCGAGGAGCATACCAGGATAACTTCTTTTTTTCTTAAATAGTAATGGGGAAGGTCTTCGGGTGGGGGCAAAGTGCGACGCTTTGGTTGGGCTCAACGCCTAGATATGATAAAAATTTTCGTGAGTTTGCCATTTCAATTGGAAAATAACATGCACCCGAGATGTTTTGATGAAAAGTTTAATAGAATTAATTTCAAAAGTAGGACCAGGAGATACGTTTTTATAAAAGAATAAATGAAGCCGTTCCTCAACACCTCCCAGTAGATACATTTTGCATAATCAAGTACCGGATTTTTTTAAAAATGCAAAGTGAAAAGACTGGAGCGTGACGGACACTCCATGTAATCAGTCAAGGAATAAAAGTGGATCTTTATGTTTATGATACCTCGGGTTATTCTCTCTTCTGCGTCGCCTTCGCATTTTATCATTATTGTTTTGTCCGTTGATATTCCAGAATTTTGGTTTTGGAAGTTCTTTAGTAACTGCTGATGCAACATTTCGTTAGGGAGTTGCATTCATAACGAGTGTGCAGAAGGTGGATGGTGTCACTGGAGCCAACTGATTTCTAAACACCAAAAGCCGTTAGAAATCTATTTCAACAACACAGGACAGAGCGTTACAAAATGTGGATTTCACCGAACTGATTTCGAAACAGCTGAAGCCGTTAGAAATTCATTTTGAAACAAACTGTGTACGCCCAGTTCATCTTCTCCTGATATTTGCTCGCCCAAGTCGTCGACCACCTTGCGATGGTTTTTTATACATCTAGGTATTAGTCCAGTTTTTCCCAGCTGTGAAGCACCAAATTCTGAACTTTCTAATTATAGAGAAATATACACCTGAATCCTCTTTTTCCAAGGGTAACTTGGTGTGTTAAATCAAAAATAACGAGTGGGCAGAAGGTGGATGGTGTCACTGGAGCCAACTGATTTCTAAACACTAAAAGCCGTTAGAAATCGATTTCAACAACACAGGACAGAGCGTTACAAAATGTGGATTTCACCGAACTGATTTCGAAACAGCTGAAGCCGTTAGAAATTCATTTTGAAACAAACTGTGTGCGCCCAGTTCATCTTCTCCTGATATTTGCCCGCCCAAGTCGTCGACCACCTTCCGGTGGTTTTTTATACATCTATTAGTCCAGTTTTTCCCAGCTGTGAAGCACCAAATTCTGAACTTTCTAATTATAGAGAAATATACACCTGAATCCTCTTTTTTCAAGGGTAACTTGGTGTGTTAAATGGTATCAAAAATATTCCCCGATAATCGCGAATCTTGACTCTTACTTTGTTAGAAGAATACATAGTTTTATCAAAGCCGGTGGTGACAAGAAAACAAAGACTAATCACGAGTCGTTGGTAGGAACCTTATAAAACTTTTCAATGAGGTCGGTCGTTATTGGGGAAGAACCGATTCAAAACGACGACTTCATTATCATTAACATGAAGAACAATCTTGACATGTGCAAGGCCCAACCGTCTACGAAAAGAACTCTCAGAATGGAGTGAAAGGCTCGGTCCAACTCAGAACAGTTGCCAGAGTACAAAAGACGTTTTCAGCAAATGCCGACTTCTTCTGGAGGAGGGGGGGAGAAGTGACTTTATCAAGGTAAATTCTCTCCTTCGTTCGTTGAAGAAAAAAAAAAAAAACATTGAAAAACATAATACCGGAAATAATTTTTCACTGCTCGAGGTTTCAATGGATCTTTCTAATTTATCGATATATGTTCTTCAGAAAGTCGAAGCAGAATTGAAAAACCTTCCTCCATACGCTTTTTATTTCACTTCGAAATTATAAAAAATTCGTCTATTTTCTGACGTTGTAAGATTATTTTGAAGCCGAAATTCTGATTTCTGTTCCAACCTATCGCCTTCTATTCGACCCCCTTCTGTGCAACAGTTCCGAAGACCGAAAAAATTCGTCGGAAAATGGAGCTTTGAGAAATTTTTTTGTGAATTCATTCCTCGTCATTCGTTACAAGGACTACCTATGCACACCCGACAAACGTTGCATAATGACCTTCGATATACCAAATTTGGGAGGGTATTTGGGGACGTACCGTTTCGGCGTTTCCCAGCGGGTGAATGACTTGTAATAATTAGTTCTTCCTATTATTCGTGCATAGTAATGCAAAAAATACAATCCTTTAAAAAAGCTTAAAGAATTTATTTGGCTTTTTTCTTCTGGATAAAGATCTGTCAACAGTTCGAAACGTCGAATTTTCTTGTAATAAAATTGATGAAAGAAGCTGAATTTGTGTTATTTTCCATTACGGACTCTCACCGATAAATTTTATTTAAACTTCAAATACAAATTGTCCAGCACGGACGACTAAAATAAATGTTTACAGTTCGGAAATGCGATGCAATTTGCAGAATTTGAATTTATCTTATTCTATAAAAATATGATATGTAATCATCAGCAAGCAAAGACAGAAATATATATATATATATATATATATATATATATATATACATAGAGAGAGAGAGAGAGAGAGAGAGAGAGAGAGAGAGAGAGAGAGAGAGAGAGAGAGAGAGAGAGAGAGAGAGAGAGAGAGAGAGAGAGAGAGAGAGAGAGAGAGAGAGAGAGAGAGAGAGAGAGAGAGAGAGAGAGAGAGAGAGAGAGAGACGTGTTCCAAAAGAAAAATAATTGGACGCAGCCTCCTGTCGAAATTTTCGATTATACATCATCGATTATTCCATTTTATTTAGCCTGATAGGCTAATCCCTTTCTTTCTCGATCTGTTTCCCTTCGACAATACAAAGTATCTTCCTAAGCAATTTATTATCAGCAATATCCTTCAGACACTTTCGATTTGTTACACAAGCTACACTGATATTATGTAAAAGTAATTACCAAAATATTATCCGTGATCGTCTATAGAACAGCAAAAAGAATTAATAATCGTAAGCCTTAATGAGGCGGTAAGTATTGAATTCTTGTTTTGATCTATCAACTTTGAAAGATTTCTACGAGCTCATTCTTTGTCGTGTATCTCCCAATTTACAACTTTCAAACACGACGGCAAGTTTTGTTTTCTTAAAAGATGGCTTTGGTCAAGTCGAAATTGAATCCAGCAATTCATTGAAAGCAACCTCCACAAAGCGCCCTATGACTTTAACTCAATGGTCGCCCCGTCTTTACATGAATATAACATTTCTTTCACATACTCTCATAAAAAATAATTTCGGGAAGTGATGAAACTTCTTTTTTATTGAAATGATCATTTGCGGTCTAACGCAAAAAATCACAAGGCTCGAACTACTTAGGTTTACCTACTTTTCTTTAAGTTAGCCAGCTTTTGGCTACTCTATGTGATCTCTTCAGCTCGCTTTCGCGCGATGCTACGCGGAACATGTTTGTACCTCATGTGATTTCCCTACTAGATCAAGGGTCTTTAAATTTCCTACGATCCGCCAGACATAGTGTGATACAATTCACGACATCTCCCCCACCCATGGCGAGACGCAAAGCGCACAGTTTTTTTTTTGTTTTATTTTTGAGCTACTCAATTTTTATTCGATGGATCTTTCGCGTAATAGGGATATAAAATTATACATCAGGTGGAGCACTCTCATTTTGTCTGACTCTGACTCTAAATCAAAGACGTTGTTCACTATATAAGCTCTCTTTAAAGGTAGACTCCAACAAAGTTTCTGAATATAATAGAACAATCCATCCACGTTAGAAGAAAGTTGAAAGTAGAATATGAAGTGCTCGAGGTTCGGGTAGATTTCAAACAGTTCTCGTAGAAATGTATACGATAACCATTTACGACTACAGACTACTAGTTTGAAAGTACACAAATTCTTTCTGCGTACGTTCCACTTCTTCAGTGCTTCAACACTGCGATCCGACATCAGTTTCTCATTTTTTTCGCAGAGCTCCATACCTTTCTGAGTATGTCTGATGGCGAGATATCGCATTTCAACGCAATATACGATCACGAATGGTAAGGTGTCATCGGAGAAATCGCAATACTCGAATGTCAACGATTCGATCCTCGGGCCACAAGCTTTCCAAAATTCTAATCGATCCCAAACACTAAAGTTGACAAGGAGAAACTCGAGGTTTAGAATATTTCGTCCGCTGTTCTTCATAATTTGTAAAGCCGAGTCGATGTCCGCGTCGTCAGATCCGTTTCCGTAAAACAGCGGTTCCCAACCTGTGGTACGCGTACCACTGGTGGTACGCGAAGGAATTTCAGGTGGTACGCGAAGAGGATGAAAAAGTAAAGCACGAGATCGAGAAATTACATACTCAGATGGGGAAAAAATTGAAAAAATTAAAAACGTACATAAAAAAAGAAATGAAAATACCTATACATAAAAATACACCTTATAATCTCCTTCCTACAGAAGTACCTCCCTAAAACGTATTTATCCGTCGTTGCAATATTATGTGCTTGCAGCTTTTAACTAGACCTCGATATACCTAACTCTGTTCGATCTGTATACAGTCTATACACGACTGAACTCGTTGGTGTTGTAGGTATCGTATCATATACGTACCACTTGCCTACTGGTTTATCATTTTTCGATAGTACTCATTCAATGCACCTATTATCCAGACGTACCAGTACCAACTCGTGTAGATACCTACCTATTTTTATTTACGATTATTGTGCATCGAAAGTAATGAAGAGATCGCGAGAGGCTACCGACTATCCAAATGCAGATGGAAGAGCGAAGAAACACAAGGGTCACCCAGTTCGTAAGTACGACAGTCAATACTTAAACTACGGCTTCACCGTCAAAGCAGGCTCAGAAGATTCGATCCCACTTCCTCAATGTGTCATTTGCAAAGAAGTATTGTCAAATCAAAGCCTGAAGCCTTCTCTACTGAAGCGTCACCAACTGTCCAGGCATGCAGAAACGGAGAATCAACCTACAGACTTTTTCCAAAGGAAACTGTCCTCTTTCAGAGGGGAAGCAAAACGTATGACCACCTTCACGAATTTTAATGCAGGGTTGGTAAAAGCTTCATACGCGGCAAGTCTATTGATTGCTAAAGATGGGAAACCGCATACAATTGGTGAGACGCTTATTTTACCTGCTGCAAAAGAATTAGTACGTTGTGTTCTAGGAGAGAAAGCTGCGAAGGAATTGGAGAAAGTGTCCTTGTCAAACAATACTGTCAGAAGAAGAATTTATGACATGTCATCTAATGTTGAGGAGGAATTGGTTGTACGTTTGCAGAATTGTCAATTCTTCGCCCTTCAATTCGACGAGAGCACTGATGTTTCGAACATGGCTCAATTAATGGTCTTCGTACGTTTCGATTTTTGTGGTGATATTGATGAAGAGTTCTTATTCTGCACGCCTTTAAAAACTAACACTACAGGTGAAATTATTTTTGGAACCATCGATGATTACTTGACCAAAATAAAACTGTCATGGAATAAATGCGTTGGTGCTTGCACAGACGGAGCGAATGTACCTGTGTAGCTGTAATGCCGTATAGCTGTAGCGATGAACCGTAATAGAAAAATTACATAATATTATACCTACTTTGTTTTTTAGTTCAAATTTTTCTTGGTGGTACGCGAAAATTTTCCAGAATCAAAAGTGGTACGCGGACTGAAAAAGGTTGGGAACCGCTGCCGTAAAAGACCAATTTTTCTTTCTTGGAAATTTTTCTGATGTTGTTCACGTCCAGCCAATGTCTGCACACCAACCGAGTGTTTTTGCGATCAT
This sequence comes from Aspidiotus rigidus, assembly GCA_035079385.1. Taxonomy (NCBI): domain Eukaryota; kingdom Metazoa; phylum Arthropoda; class Insecta; order Hemiptera; family Diaspididae; genus Aspidiotus; species Aspidiotus rigidus. Next base: position 14,598,275 of record JAVHKY010000020.1, on the reverse strand, counting down.
CGAGAGCTAGATCGGCTATTATCATGATCAGGATCTGTAAATAATGAGTTAAATAATATTAATAAAAAATGCTATGCTGGAGTTTACGAAACTGTAAAAATAAGTAATATTGTTCCCTCTCATGTATTAACGGATTATTCAAGAAGCATACTTTCATCATAAAAACCCATTTCCAAGATTCTAGACTTATCCCATTTCTAAAGTTCAATGTGAAACGGCGACGATAAAATGATCGAAAACCACGATAAAGGCCTACGCTCAAAGATCTAAATTAGGTACTGAAATTGGTCCAGATGTATCTGTTCAACTTTAGTCGTCTCAGGTTCAAACCACTACTATTCAGTAATCGTTTGCTATATACTAATCTGAAAAGAAACGAAGTCACTGGTCCTGCACTCAAGAACTCTCGATTTGACAAACTGCAAGATTCGTATTCAACGTGTGCCCCATAACATGCGGTAATAATGACACCTTTTTACCTCTTCAAATACAACCGTTTCTTCGGAAGAAAAAGTGATGAAAATATTTCACATGAAAGTAGAATAGCTTCATGGACGCAATTAAATTCGCCCGTCATAGTAAAGTACCTACGACGGCTTCCTTTCAACGAAGTTGAACAAGAAATTCAGAAAACCTATCCCATGGGACTTATTTGTTTTCCACGCTGAGCATTAAATTCACAATATTGTAGTCCTTAGAAATCTCCATCAGTCATAAATACTTGCGATTATTTGAAATTTCTCAGAGTCCTTCTCTTTCGATGCTGGTTTATTCCTCATTTTTCCTCCTGCTTACACATATAGCTCGAAAGTCGACTAGACATAGTAAAATTAGGTATTCAAAAAAAGTTGTTAAGTTAACGATAAAAATAAAACTCACTTCTTCCGGAAGTTGGTCGGTACCGGTAGTGGACGGGTTCTCAAAAGTGCTCATTCTATAATATTCAAAGAAAATTCGAAATGTTAATAAACAGTTTGCACTGATCAAATCGGATCAACTAATGTCTGTGATGAATATAAATGAAAATTACTTCCTAATAAGTTTTTAAAACAGCTTTATTACCACAAGTATTAAAATTATAAAATAGCTACGTTTCGCTGAAGCTTGAGTATGAGTAAACTGAAACAGCAAATTGAAACGAGCGAGGAACGAGATGAAAAAAGTGAAAATCATGTACTCACTCAATTTCACCCGCTCAGGTAATTTTGTAGCGCTTTCTAGTGCAGATTTAAACCCCAATAAATGAACGGAGAAAACGATTCTCTCGACCTACCTGAAGAATTTTAGCGCACAAAAGTGCCGCAAACGTGCAAAGGAAAAGAATACCAGCAAAGGTGTCCTAGCGTGACAAACACGTCATTATCAACCAAAGAATAACGAGAGATAAAGAGGGAAAAAGAGAGTGGGGGTCTCGCAAATCGAGCAGTGCTCACAATAAATGGTCAACGGCTCAGTTTCGAAAGTGTGGTCATTCTTATTTGTTCGTCGGCATATATCGGCAAGTGTATGAGCAATCACGTATTTCTAATCGGGTGTTTGTTCTTTTTTCTCTCTTTTTCCAAAGTTCATGATACTGCAGGTACTTCGAGAAAAACGTACATAAGGTAAGTAGATATTCGTATTTTTCCTAATGACTCAAAATATTACGGGAAAAAATAAAAAAAAATTGCAGATCGACTTTCTGGATTGAAACCATCGTGTATTAATTTTACAAGAGACGTGAAAAACATTATTAAGAATTTAGCTTTGTTTTTATGGATATGCGATGGTCATTAACTTTTTTGTCGTCAAAATTGATCATTTTAATCGTTTTGGTCAACAATGACGAAACATGCCATATTGATGAGAACGTGAAGTAGAACAAATATATTTTGACAAGTGAGGAAATGCGCCTCTCTTTTTCCAGCAAAAACATACGTAAAAGCAGCTCATGACAATGAAGTGCCATTTTTCGGTATTTCTCAGTCTTCTAGTCAGTATGGCATGTCTATGTAATACATGGTCGAAGATTGTGATTATCACTTCTGTTTTTTGATTCCAAGAATATGAAAAAAACTTGACTTGACCTTGTAATTAATTAGAATACGAACGCTTTCAGTCGTGTTTCAATTAGTTATACGGTCAAGTAAAGTTTCTTCAAATTCTTGATAATGATTGTGGAGTAAGGTCAATGAACAAATTAAACTTTTCGTTCCAATATGATTCTACTCACGTGATTTATTTTCTAGTGTGTCTTTGGTCTCCCTAAACTTACGTGATTTTCTTTCTAATATTAATGTGCTTAAATTACACTACTGAACAGCTATTCTGTTACTAAGATTCTATTACGTGATTCTTAGATACTTTTCAACGCTGAACACACGAATCCGTTGTCCGTTTTTCGTTAGCACGTCACAATTTTTAGTAATCACGATAAATATTCACGTAATATAAAGTAGAATGTTTGTCTGTATATCTGTCTGTCTGTCTGTCTGTCTGTCTGTCTGTCTGTATGTTCGTCCATAACTTTCGAACGCCTTCACCTATCGACCTGGAATTTTTTTTGAAAAATTTCGTTTTTTCTGGGTCAGGTTCTTAAATACATTTCGATGTTTTGACTTCCTGAAGGTGAAGTAATGGGCGACAAAATTAGGAAAAACGGGCATTATCGAGTACTGAAACTGCTTTGCGCTGTACGTTAGACCTACGCGCGTTGAGTGGCGGCGCAGTTTCGAAAATTGAATTATTGTGATAACTCGAGTATAACTCATTTTTATGAAAAATTGAAGAGAACAAAAATTGTAGCCCCTGTAATTTCCTTTCGAATGAGCCCGGTTCCAGATTTTTAGGAGGAAATTATGTGACTACAGTATTCGCTGTACTTCCATACTAAGCAAGTTATTTTATTCACAGTTTTAAAAACACCTACATAAAGGATTTTACATCCGGTATCTCATACAAGAACCAATGTCTAGACACGGTGCGCACTGCGTATGGGCTAGCGGAAATGACCCTTTTTTTTACCTGTTGTCCGTGTGTTTTCTTAGGGACTGGCAAAATGTCAATGGATTTGTCTGTATTCTGCTGCGATACAGGCTTCACGCGTTAAGAAAGCTCTCAAGGGAATTAGTGTGTAAAAAATTTAATTTGGTAATTTTATTTTTGTGCGACTCGGAACTTTGATATTTTATAAGTACAGTCGCAGTTTTTGGTGTCTATTTTCTTATTTTTGAACTGAATAGTTGTGAATTTTGCAAAACTCTTTCCACTGTTTCTTTTTTAAAAATTCATCTGAATTCCAAGATACCTACAAAAAACACATACCTACAAGATACAGATACCTATAAAACACAGATATCTACTCAACACACAGCTAGCGGTCAGGCGCGCCGGAGGCGCGTCGCCAACCGCTAGTCATAAATATTCTCGTCTACTTGCCGCGCGCTGTCGCGGAACGTAACGAACGTTTTCGATAGCGACGCTGCTATTGCCGATGTGTTTCGCGACGACGCGCGGCATGTAAACGAGAAATTTAATCGTGATTACTAAAAATTGTGACGTGCTAGCAAAAAACGGACAACGGATTCGTGTTCAGCGTAGAAAAGTAGGTATCTAAGAATCACGTAATAGAATCTTTGTAACAGAATAGCTGTTCGATAGTGTTATTTTTGCTCTTCAGTGTTACTATAGACTAACGTGGCTTTCTTCTGGATATTATTGTGCTACGAGTAGAATAATTTTTCTTTCAATTTTTTTTTGGTTCTACAAAACTTATGGTGATTTTCTTTCTGGTATCACTTTTAGATACTTGGTAGGAGCAAGGTGGTGCTACCGGAATATTCTTCCTACAAGAAAACGTTTTAAGAAGTGGATTTACAGTGCAGTGGTTTTTTCCAGAACGTTGATATCTTAGCCCATACCGGTCAATAAAGACAGAACGCATTGAGTTCAAAAGTCAGTGAATGGGTTCGTTCAAGTGATCTCGAGGTTTGTGTCAAAGTTCTCATTCAAAAACCCTCCAAAGACTGAATGGCAGATGAATTTAGTACTCATTCTTTCATGATAATTTACGTGGCGTCACAATAGCGAATCCTCCCTTTTTTTTTTTTTTTTTTTTGGCGGATCATACGAGTATTATTTTAATTTACGAAAAGAATCTCTCAAAAATAGGATTGCCCTGTCGTTCGCTCACTAGGCTACTTCCGTTATTATACGTACCACAAGACCACATTACATACTTGTCTTGCACTTTTTTTGCCAATTTTTCTTATGTTTTAATCGGGTTATCAAAATCATGAGATGATTTTTTTTTTGACTCTTCGCCATTGGTGGTACACAACAAATTCTCTAAATGTACCGTTGTATCTCACCATTGGTGCCGTATGAAGGGGCCAGTTAAATTGCCTATAGAACTCCTTTTTCATTCTTCGGTTGATAAAATATATGGCGTCCGTCCGCGCTGAGAGGCCCATACTACGATTTTTGACATGTTCCATGTCTTTTCTCTCGCCAGACCCCGATTTTGAAACTCTTGAGTACACCCCACCCCACCCCCCGTCAAGAGAAATCTCTACCCCGTGGGTGATTCAGAAATTCGCGAGTACACCCCGCGTAATAATAATAAATAATTAATTAATTAATAATTAAATAATGAAATAAATAAATAATTAATATAATTAATAATTAGAAAATAATCTCTACCCCTTGGGTGATTCAGAAATTCGCGAGTACACCCCGCGTAATAATAATAAATAATTAATTAATTAATAATTAAATAAATAAATAATTAATTAATATAATTAAATAATTAATAAATACAAAAATAATATGATATTCTGGATTAATTATAATGTTTTGTTTAATAGCTATTAGCTTTATATTCAATTTTCATATTTTAATTAATTTCAAATATTAATTTTTATTAAAAATTTAATGTATTTATTTAATATTTCATTTTTTAAATAATAATAAAATCAATTATCATTTTGTTTTTTTTACCAAATTTAAATAAATCAAACATTTTTAATAATAAGTTTATATTAATTAGAAAAAATTTTCATTTATATTTTCATTATATAAATAATTTTAATTTCTTTAATTGGTTCAAAACCATCTAAAGAACCTTATATTATATGACTCTCGTTTTTAATTGCCTAAGGGACTCTCCTTGCACTGGATTTTGTAAACACTCCACTTTTCATCTAAGAGGGTAGGATCTTGAAGCTGATCAAAGTGATTTCTATGAGTGTTTACAATGCATTGTAAGACGATGGTTCCAAAATGTGTGAATTTTAGTAAGCGAGAGGAGGTAGAGAAGACTGACCGTCTCTAGAGAAAGCAGTAGTGGCATTAGGAGTTTCAGCTACCAAAGTCTTACAAATTAATGAATTTTTCAATGTTCAAATTTACAATAATGGTTTTCACTGTGAGCTCAATAGCGTCCACTTTCTTTCGAAGGTCTAATGTTGGAGTGAGATGGGCACTAATTTATGAATAATATTGAGAAAAAGTGCAAACTTACCTGAGGGGACAGGAAAAGGAGCCATCTATTCTTGTGTTAGGAGAAGTAGGCTTTCTAAAAATCTCAAATTCATATTTACCTTCATGTAGAGTGATGGAGGCGAGGTCTAGAAAATTGACGGATGCGTAAATCTGATTTAGGGATACAGCTAAAGAGTTGATGAAATGCGGACAAATTTTTGAAATTAATTCATTGAGCTTAACACCGTCTACATTTCCACATGTATTCGTGAATTATCAAATTATGAACTCCCGAACACTTTTATCCCATCTCAAAACATAACTGACGTCGCATTTCACATTACTCATATCCCCACCGCCCTCGCACAGCGTGCTTTAATTGAGCATGCGGTGGGTTATTTGTTATTTTTCTTTTATAAAAATATTTCTTGAGAAATAAAAGTTGATTTGATTTGATTGTAATGGCGTTCAACTGTAATTGCTTTCAGGAATGGAGCAATTTGGAAGTGCATGACATTCGCCCTTGAAGTGTTACGTAACAGGAAACGTCTCAACTGGATCAATCAAGATGGTAGATTGGTCTACCGACGAAGTAATGTGCATTTTTACTCATTACAGTTCTTAGTTAATCGGGTCCATGTCCCCAGCCTTCTCATCTCGATTCTTGGCTTAAGAGTGGGTGGATTCGTTTGTGCTGATATCCTTCCCCTCCAACCTTATGAGGGGGCTGTGAACATGCCAGGCCTTGTCCTATTCAATTTTTGGCCTGATAAAAGGCTGAATTGCGTGCACTACTTTTTTATACTCTCGAGTTTTTCCACAGCGGGCACTCCTTTTCCCTCCCGTCGTTGGGGAAGCTCCGAGCCAGAAGACATGCAGAATCCAATTTGATAACATTACACAACGAAAAAAAATTGAAACCTGCATGAACGAAATTATACGATTGTAGAAGTATTTTCGACGCTGATCACGATGCCGTTGGCCGTTTTTCAAAATTGGCTTCGGTCATCGAGAAATGAACATATCAAGTTCCCGCGAATCGTAGCGACTCGCAGTGTATGTTCTCGTGCTCGCGAAATTCGATAGCTGGGTAACATAGACTGCGCGTCGCTACGATTTGCGGGAACTTGATATGTTCATTTCTTGATAACCAGAGCCAATTTTGAAAAACGGCCAACGGCATCGTGATCAGCGTCGAAAATACTTCTACAATCGTATAATTTCGTTCAAGTATTTTTCAAGTTTTTTTTTTGTATAGTGTAATTAGCAGTTTGTAGGGTAAAAATGGATGGAATCTGTGGTGCTATATTCTAGTCCTCTAATCGATTTCATCTTCGGTAAGGTTATAAGCTAAAAGTGAGAGATCAGCCTAACGAGCTGAAATTCTCGTCATTTCAGGCGATAGTAGGAATGCCAAGCAGCCCGTCATCTGTTGTGTGCTCGGGGTGAGAAATTGACTAGTGTTGCAATGATCAAAACGGGGCTGAAATTCCGGTCGTTTCAAGAAATGGAACCGAGAAAGTGGTATCCTATCTTGGACTCGCGGCGAGGGATTCACTACAGACTCGTGTACAATCGAAGAGGGCGAACGTGCGGAAATTTTCGTTGTTCCAGGCTATGGAGGGAATCTTACTGACAAATTGGCCACCTGTTGTCGGCCACAACCCTGCTTTCATCATACATGAGACTTTAATCGATCTCTCACTGCGAGCACACTACAGATAACAAGCCTCTTGGTAACATTCTTTCCATTGTTTGAAACAATGACAATTTCCGCACGTACGCGACGTCGAAGTCAAACTCTGTCTGCGAATCCACGATAGAAGACCAATCCCTCGGTTCAATTATCTTCGTCGCTTGAAACAGCCAGAATTTCAGCACATTCCCCCGCTTTGTTATTACGCGAGGCAGAAGTCAATCTCTCACCGTGAGCACACAACAGATAACGAGCTTCTCGTCATCATTCCCTACATCACCTGGAACAACAAGAATTTTAGCAAGGTTGCCTGACCCTATTGAACACGGAGTCACAGTCGATCTCTCACCGTCAGAAGACAACGGTTGGAAGACCAGGATGCCAGAGCAAATATAGCACTAACGAAACTGCCAACTATCGAAATTTGGTTCTGAATATCTTCTAGCTTCCTCTCCGCCAAGGACTGGAGGGGAAAGGGGTGCCCACAATAGAAAAACTCGGGATCATAATACAGCAAAAACGTAACAGTTAATCTTATTTGAACATTTTGAATTTTCCTTGAATTTTAGGTAACCGAGAATCCGTCAACAACTATATCATTCTATCGACAGCGGCGAGTGTTTAATAATAAGAACTATCGACTCCCACAAGAAGTAATTTTTATTTTTATTCATCACAGTCCTTAGCAAATCCAATTTTATACTTATCGTGATTGAAATTCCAATGAATGTTCTTTGAATTCTAGATGAACACCTCCCAAACGACGTCTAAAACTAGTATTCATCAACTCCCAGAATTGGTAACTTTTATTTTTATTATATTATGACTATTGAAATAATCATCTTTACTGAAATAATTTTAGCATTATTATCCATCATAATGTGAGGGAATTACGTAATATTTTCTTTTCTGAAAATGGGCTGTGCTCATCCAAATAATATGACGATGGTATTTCAACACTTTGCAATTACGCAGTTGTCTGTGGTATTTTCATGCTCTTAAATGTTATCAATTAGGACTCAACAATCATCATCTATCAGCAGAGGAAAGTTGAAAACATCTTCCCCATTCAGTATTTTCATCTTAGAATTCTTGTCAAAAACCTCATAATCCCGCTCTGTCCAGTAACGAAGTCATACCAAAATTTCGGGGGGGATTTTGAGACTTTTTTTTTTTTTTTTTTTAGTCGCGTGAAAATTGATACACATAGATTAGAAATTCTATTGTGACTTCAAAAATTGCAGAGGGGGTCGACCCCAAACCCCCATTAACTACGCCCTTGTCTTTGTTCCTTGATTGGACGGCTTTCATAAAAAAAAAAAAAAAAAAAAAACAAGTTCTGCCAATATTACGGAGCTTTATTAACTGTAGAAGAATTTACAATAGCGAGCATAAAGCGTCACAAATAGGGCGAACGTTGCACTTTTTGATGGGTATACTTCTTTATCTGCTGTCTATAATTGAATTCGATAGGTCAGTGGTGGCGAAAGTCCGCCCCACCGGCATGTAACAAGGAAAAAAAAAAAAGAAAAAATCGAAATAGCATGAAACTCGATGATGAAGTACTAAAAATACGTAAAAAGATATTAAAAATTTTGTAAATGCATTTTTTTTTCGCCCCCACAATTTTTTTGCATCGCATCCGGCCCTTTTCTTGAAAAGTTTCGCCATCACTGCGATAGGTAGACACGTTTTGCAGACCGTCAGAACCACCTCAGGAGGACACCGCTAAAATTTCAAATTTAATTTTTCAAATATTGGAAAAAAGTGATACAGACATACGATAAAAATACCTCAGTATTCTACGTAAGATTTTCCATGAAGTAGAACTATTCGGTATCAATTTTGACAAATTAGAAGCCTACTGCGAGGGATTTTTAAATTCGACTTATCTTACTCTTATTTTAGGTCACGTTGTTTCTGTAAATCTTGATAAATTTTTGTTTGTACCGTAGTGAATTATCTGATTCCATAGATAGGAGGACATGTTTCCGGACGCCAGAAACCATCTCAGGAAGGATCTTTCCTTCAAATTGAGTTTTGTACCACATTCCTGGCGGAAATAATGTGTATAGTATGTCAGTTCAACGCCGTAATCCTTTAGAATCTTTGCCTGGCCAGATAGAAACTTCCCACAGTACGAGAGGCGGGTCCACTTTTCCTTCTTGTATAAAGGTTATTTCGAGGAGAGACGACGGTAGGGTCCAGGTTTGGCAAGTGTAGACCCCAACGGAGGGCTCGCAAAGATCCTCGTATCGAAGAAAATTTTTTATATTTTGTTGCTCAACAGGCTATTGTTTAGCTGTCAAAATATGCGAAGGATATCTATGACTATTTTCGCGGTAGCCCGTTGTCAGATGAGTTTGTCACGTAGAATTTCTACAAAGCTGCAAAATTTTGAGTGGTTTGTCCAAAGGTTTTGAAAATCAAAAAAGTCAAACTAGGAGGAAATCTTTCGCAGGGGGCTTCTTATTAGTAAAAATTGATCGCGTATATAGTTTGAAATTTCGTGTAGTACTGTACCTGAATTATTTTGACAGATACTCTGATGAAAGTAGAATTTTTTAGATAAATTGCTTTTTGAGGTGGTTCCGGTGGTCTAAAAGGGAGACCAAGAAGTACCTTTTCATGCTTCTACGAGTATCACAAAATGCAAGGTTCAGTTGCTTATCTTTATGATACCTGGGTAAATCCAAAAAATTCAAATAAGTCATCGAATGTACTTGTCAGGGGTGAGATCAAGAAGCAACAGTGCCTCATTGAGTATCTCCTTCTTCTAAAGGAACTAAGAGGAGAAGACAGGTTCATGAGGCTAGTCCTTTTCATAAGTTTCGAGGTAGTGACGGTACAAATTTTGATTCAGCGGTCAGATTCTAAAATTGAGATAGTACTCAGAGGCGTAAGCAGAAAATAGGTTACGGGGGTGTCCAAAACAAAATACGTAATTATATCTCTTTTTTAAAAGTACAACAAATTAATGCGGCCTCTCATTTTCAGCGTTTGTTTTTTAAATTTCGGGGAGTGTTTTGAACACCCAAAGCACTCCCTTGTATACGCTCCTGATAGTATTCGACTTTATTTTACTCAAAATAAGTAAGGCAAACGATTACTGGAGAGTATTTCTTTATTTACATCTAATTAGTAGAGAGGACACATCTCGAGCCATTCCAATACCTATTTTGAATCTTCGTTAGCCTATAACGTGGCACGTTTTCCACCAGGAACCTTGGAAGTGGGTTTAGGTATTTCTTTTGGATTATGTGTACACAAGATTTTTAGAGAAAAAAATATTACAATCGATTGCATTTCCAAATTAAATTCATTTAACTCACGGTTTACAGATCCGAACCATGACAATCGACAATGTAGCACGTCCCCGGAAGAGTAAGTAGTAAAAATTGGAACGTTTTTTCGTGATAGACACAACAATTACAGTTGAATAAAAAACGGCTTTGCTATCACTTGGTTTATTACGAGTATTACAGAGTGACGTTTCGCTACCATCGGTAGCATCTTCTACCGATGGTAGCGAAACGTCACTCGGGAGAATACGGCAAGTTTTTTTGTCTAAATTAATTGCAATATTAAAGCCCGCTGTACACGATCATTAAACATGAGGTTCAGAAAAATGATCGGAACCCGAACGTCATTAAAAATTCAAAACCATTTGAATTATTAATGACGCTTCATCATTTTTTTGGTCCGTTCTTCATTTAAAATGACAAAGTACTTGAATAATGATCATTTATATTGATCGTGTACAGCGGGCTTAATAGACAAAGATGGTTCTTGGGGTAGATCCATGTAGTCTTTAAATATTAAATAAGAACACTAGTCACGGTCGTATGTTTTGTATTAGGCCTATACTCATCTTTGATTAAAATCGTCATTACTCTTATATTACAAATATAATTTGCGTACCTAGTTACCTATCTTAAAATTAATGATATTGCCGACAAATGAATAATTGAAAATTTCAAGCCGAATCCATATCATTGGAAATGATCTCTCCTCGGCACTGGAATTTTCGTTAATTCTAAATTTTGTACGTCGCTAAAAAAAATAAACATTCTTTTTTTCGTGGTTGAGGTTATTCGTAGGTACCGTACCGACGGCTAAAAAGGTTATTCGTAGGTACATACTATTAAAAACTTTGATTACAGTAAGAAGCTTAACATTAGATCATTTCTGCAAATCAAATACATCGGAAATAATTACAAATACATGAATACTACGCACTTATGAGTGGCAAGATAGGCAGGTATCTAGGTCCACAATACACTCTTCATGCACGTGAACAGAGCAGCAGTCAGTTATGATGCTGTCATTGTTCAGGAGATCATGGCAAACATAACACTTATCAGATCGGTGTCGTCTTTTTGGTTTACTCGATTCGTTTTCTTGCACCAATTTACGTTTCCGTATCTGTGGTAATGGTTTGGAAGTTCTATCCGCAGCCGACTTATTGAATGCACAGAGCTGACGGACCGCACGTTTTGGTCGTCCTCTGGCTTTGATTTTCGTTTTAAACTGCAAGTTTTGGTACTTGCTCTATGAGGAGCCCTTCTTCCTCTAGATTCTTTTCTTCCATCCCCGTTACATCAGTGGGTGGAGGTGGAGGGGAAACAATAGAAGAGCCCTCTGCCGCACCAGATCCTTCTGTTATGTGATTTGCAGCGTGCTCGAATGCGCAGTTGATGGCTTTTCCTTCTCTAACCAAATCCTCAACCTCTTCATACTTTGTAAGTAAGATTTGAATTGATCGGTTCCATGGCTAGATGCGATGGAAGCGATGTTCAGGACTACAGGTAGAATGAGGTTGTATTTTTCTCGACCGCTCAAAACTTTCTCCGTGCATTGGACTTCCTGAGGAACTTCTTCAGATGCGAAATCTTCCATGTCGAGGGGCGTACAGCTTTCGTTTGATGTACTCTTGTAGTACGTATCGAGCATGAAACAACGATAGTTCGAAGAGCGGAAGCGAGGAAGCTTCTCGCTTGAAGATCACATGGCGGCACGGTGACTGGTGTTGACAGTAGAATATACACACACAAATTCTGTGCATGAAGTACAGTAGATTTTCTCATCATTTTCATACCTCTCTAGAATACTATCAGTTACAACACTCAGATTCGGTCGCCTCTCCTCCAGCGCTTTCAACGCTCTATAGAACAATTTACATCCGCGTTCATTAAGACTTAAGGAAGCAGCCTCATTTAACAAGCTAATACGAGGGTCAGTATCATGTATTTTGAAAGACTTTAAACTTGCGGTCATTGTTGCTTGCGTGATTCGTTGGTCACAAAAAGCAATTAGATGCATCACACTCTGCTCAATTGCTGGGAGAGAGGGAAAACGCGCTTTAATACTTTGCTTCAAGGTCCAAAACGACCTTTCAATTCGATTATTGGTATTATCCCCGAGTGTCGGTAGATTTTGACGATAGAACGCGACCCACATTTCTCTGCAAGTATGCCAGTTGTTTCTAAACTGATCCTCTAGTAGAACATAAATTTTGTTGACTCGAACTTGAACACCCGTTGAAGCTATGAGGAATTCTGTTTTCTTTATTTCGTAATCTCCTTTAAAGTGTAGAATTACAAATACAGTACATAGTAGTATTTCATATTTTTCATGGTACCAACGAATAACCTTTTTAGCCGTCGATACGGTACCTACGAATAAACACATCATTTTTTTATTACACGTGTATCAATTTTTTTTTTCACGTAAAGAAAATTAATTCATTTTGTGACGATTAGTTTTGTAGTTTCATATTGTTAATTTGTGTTTCCAAATGACAACTGATTATATCATTGTGCCTATAAAATAAAAAATTGTCAATATTTGCTCTCTTGTGTTGTTTTATTGGTAGAGCCTTTGTAAAAAATATCGGTCAACTGTCGTTAACATTCAATCCGGTGTATTGTAACTTCTTTCAACTCAATCACATCTTGTACAAGATAACTCAAAGGATTGATCAAATGTTCAGTTTTGTTTTGCAACTCGTTTGAGAACACTTGATAGTTGCCATAATATCACAGTATACATTTTGCCGGATAAAGAGTTTCCTCTAATACTTGTCATCCAATACCATTTATCGACATTATTTCACGTATACTTTCATTTAGAGCAATATGAACAGATCCATACTTTGAGTGTGCTACTCGTGGCTGTCGTTTAGTAACCCAAAAAATAGTATCACCAAAATGGTTGAACTTTTTGTCATAGTTGCACCACTCCTCCTCACTATAGATGTTGAACCGAAGTATTTTTTACTTCTTTGCGCAGTCCACATAACATATATCAAAAGGACAACGATGGTTCCCAGCCCAGTAGAATTACAATTAAAAGTGCTTTGAAGAAAAAAAAAAAGTCCATCAAAGATTTTATTGCTGAAGTGTTGGCCTTGGTGGCATTGTTATGTGGTAAAAACCCATCATCCCCCCCCCCACTTGCGGAACCCCTTGAAAGGGGGGCTTATTCGGCACGTTTCTTGGTTTTTTCAATTTTTCTCGAAAAGTATGAGATTTAAAGCAAAAATACCTCGGTATAAAAAGATTCTCTACAAAATTTACCATCAAATAATTCCATCATTCACTCGGTTACGATAATTTGACGCTGTATAACAAATTGTCGATTTTTCAAGTTTTCTTAACTTTTTTCAGATTTTTTAACAGGGAACCTGTTTTAAGAGGGGGGTTATTTGAGAAATTTGAAGTGCGCCGAGCGCTGTCCGGCGAGTAATTTGGAAACATTTTGACTCCTGTTGTACATAGCTTGGAGGTCAAAATTTTTCTGAACTTGCAAATATTTCGAATCCCATTGTATATAGCTTGAAGGATGAAATTTTTTCTAGTCCCCTCATACCATAGGGTAGCTTAGAGGTCGAAATTATTTTAGCTTCCCCTCCTATCATGTAGTAGCTCAAGAGTCAAGAAAAATGCGACTCCTGAACTATATTAGACTAGGCTTATAGTAGATCTAGGCCTTCTTTAAACTAGCTTTATACTATTTGGAAGCCTCCCCTCCCTCCTATCATATACAGCTTGCAGGTCAAAATTTTAACAGGAACCTGTTTTATCGGAGGGTATTTTGGAGAAAAATGACGGCCGCCGGGAGGCAAAACATGGGACTTGTAAAAATTTGAACAGGGGACCTATTTTATGGAGGGCATTTTGAGAAATTTGCCGCGTGCGCCGTCCAGCAAAAAACTTGGAAAAATTTCAACTCTCGAGCTATATATTTTTTTTAGTTGGTTCTGATGAAGACATCGTAGTACGTTGAAACGTAAATCTCCCTTAAATTTTACTCGTACAAACGAGTAATTTTAATAAAAAAATAGTGCGAGCAAAGACGTTTTTTAATTTGCGATATATTATGATAGGAGGAAGACTTGAAAAAAATTTCGACTCTCAAGCCATATATGATAGGAGGGGGACTTGGAAAAATTTCGACTATCGCGCTATACAGTATATGATAGGAGGGGACATACATGGACAGTTTTCGTCAAAACAAGCGGTGAATCTGTTCTACAATTTAGGATTTGGCGTCTCATATGGCGAGACTCGCACGTTCGAATTATCCGCAATTTGCAATTCTAGTGATCGCATCGTATTCGACAACGCCGATTTCAGTTCATCACTCTTTTAGATGCGCACAATACGATGCACGTTGTGGGGGGCATTCGAATTGTCGCACCAAACGAGTGCGTACTCGAGTCTCCACCATTGAGCCGATCGAAAGAGATTCCTAAAGCTAGTCAAATTTCTACCTTATCTGTGATTCTTCTTCAGACGCGGCAAATCCTGTCCTCAATTCAAATTAGAAGGACTCATTATTGCGCAATATAGTGTTATGTATCCACCTAACCTCGCCTCTTCGGTCTGTACGATTCATCTACGAAAATTCCCAATCGTTCTTCCCTCGATGCTACCCCCTAATTTATTCTGAACTTATCACGTTTCTTTCCTCACTATCGCCAATTTACGTCTTTCCAAATTCATATCTTTTTGCAAATGTTTAACCTTGTCCTTGTACACGGTTCTTTCCTCTTTTAATGTCTTCCACGTGCCTTCGCGCGTACTCAGTTCTGTCACTTTACCGGTTACCGGTATTGCACCGTATTATATTCGTATTGCATCATGTATTTACCTATAATTTATTATCTATAATTTATTCCTTTATTTAATTCTTTTTCCACTTCGGTACTTTTTAATTCTACTTTGTATTTACATCTTATTTTTCTGATGTCATCGTCTACGACGACGCCATCCAAATTATTACCTTATATGGTCATTTCTCACGTATGTTTTTCAGCACTTTTCTTATATAAACCCTCGTCAGAGTACCATTTTTGTTCTTCTTCTAATCTTGCCGCTTCGACATCAACTCTATGTCAGATGTCTCGCGTAGAACCAATTTTAATATGTTGTGAATTTTTATATTATTAAAGTACCTCTGAATTGCAAGTTCTTTTTCATCAATTCATAACAATAGATCACTTGATTAATTACACTCAGCCAGTAGGAGAAATGTTACCATTATGTGAATTTACCTGGCTATTTGGAAAAGTTAATAACATGAAAATGGAAGGATGACACGGATTTATGGAAAATATCATCCATAACATGACGTTCCAGAAATCTGAAGTACTTTTTCTTCCATTCATTAATCTAACTGCTCATGACAAAAACTGTATCAAGTCCGCACTTTCCTTTGCAATGGAAGAAAGTCTTGAAGTTAGTCAAAGAACAACTTTCGTCACTTTTGATCTGCCTCTTTATCTGAAAGCGAAAGAGATCTCGTGTAGTGAAACTTTCCCACAGCACATTGTCATTCGATTAGAAGGTTTTCACCAGTGTAAGTCACACTCAGGATGTATTGGGACAATTATGCAGGGCAGCGGCTTGACAGAAGCCTTCACTTTACCTTATGCCGCTCTTTTTGTGGAGAAAATAATGTCTGGTCACGTATATGAAGACCTATGAGAGCACATCAACTGATGCATCTTGCTTTCTCCAAAATTATTTTCTATGAAGTTGATGTTATGTTAGTCCAGTTCAAGACAACATTAAAGACATAATTCTTGAGGAGAACATTTTGGAAATGATATATTTTTCCTCTAAATCTCAAACTTTTTCAGAAAAATCAGAAAAACTTTTTATCCGCGAATTAAATAAGAACTCATGTCGTCTCTGTTTGGACTCGTCAAGAGAAAATTCTTATCAACGTTAGGATAAAAATCAAATATTCTCCACTAAAATTGGTTACGACGCCAGCGCGCCATCCCTGATTAATGTCGTCATTACTCTCTTTGATCGAGAGTGAACCCGAAAGAGTCGCCCTCCACATTCACTTTAGCGGCCATTTGTGGAAGCTGCACCAAAAGCCGATGTTTCAGATAATTGGTAAAATTTTTATTTTCATGAGTTTCATATTATTCTACTAGTCAAGAGAGACAGAGAAGGTCATTACAAGTGTTACTTTCCTTTCAGTACTAAAAGAGATAGAGCGAGTTGAAATAACGCATACGCTCGTATATGTAAATTTTCATGTGATCACTTTCTAGTGCAACACCTCTAGCGCTCCTTGCGGAACGTCCTTTCGCAAATACTTCTGTGGAATGAAATAAAGTCAGCGCTACTATGCTTAAAAGAACTCTCAATTTGACAAACTGGCCACAAGGGCAACATTTCTGTTGACGAGTGTCTCGAATCTTGGGAAGAAGGCCAACCTCATACTCTTTACTTTACTCATCCTAAGGAATTGATGGGTATGTTTTGCTGTATGCAAATAATGAAGAAACTCTTACTATTACAAATAATTTAAGAGAACTCACTGAAACTTAGATCACTTTTTTCCGTCTCCTTTACTCTAAATAATAACGTATAGGTAGTATGTGAATCAATTCGAAAATGTATCATACGTCACAGGATTCGAAAGACCTCCTTTTGCGTTGGAAACTTCTTTTTTTTTCCCACTAGGAAAAGTAGATTTCACTAAAATGTATGTGTGTACGAGTATAGGGTGTTAGTATCGAAGAAAGTGGGAAAAGAGAGTGGGGGTTTTGATCGAGCACAGCACGCCATTCTTATACCCGTTGGTGGTGATTCCGTAACAGTACATCGCTGCATGCATACGATCTCATACGTCTTATAATCGAATCAAAAAGTGATTTTTTTTTTCTTCTTTCTTGTCACAAAATTTCTAATAGTGTACGTGATTTAAGAAAAACATATACGAGGTGAGTACAGATATTTCTTCTTAGTCTATTATATGAAGACAGAACGCCATATTTTGAGGCACACGTTCTGAACTTTGAACAAATCTAGATTCTTTCGTAGGTAATTCAAAAGACAGAAATAGCTTCGCTTCAGCAGTCTTAAGATTCGAGTCAACCTTTTTCTTCTAAAAGCCTTCTATTACGGACTGAATGGTATAGATTAATATTAAGGGTGTGCTTCACTTGTGAAAATATGCTCGTAAAACGTGGTGCCGAAAATCACATTTCACTGCTCGAATTTTTCACGGATCTTCCTAAAATAATTGCAATGTTTTCCAGAAAGGTCCAACCATTACTTTATAACACCAGTAAAAATGGACTAGGTGTGTTTGCTGAAGGGAAAAATATTGAAATCTCCTATAAGAAATTAACAGGGAAGAATTACGAAAACGAATTACTCGAAACCATTCAAGGTGTCCCTCTGTTCAAATTAGGTATTTCATCTTCAGAATTCCAGAAGTAGACACACAAATCCGTAGCAAGCTGATCGGTTTAAAGGAGGGTGATATTCGAATTCTAATGAAAAAACCCAAATAAAAAATGTGTGTATGAAGAAGAAAATCGCGATTTGAGATTTCTGCTACACTATTGAAATTACAGACTTCAATTTAAGGATTTTTGGGGTTACGACGAACAGGTTTAATTTAAGAAGAAGAAAAGGACATTGGTACTTTAAAACTTAATATCTTACTGTCGTAAACTTTGATATTTATCTAAAAATTTGACCTACAAGAAACGTACATACAGGAAGGAAATCGGAATTTACGATGTCTCAAAAGCTATCAAAGTCAGAGACTTGATTTTAAGAATTATTAAGTGTGGGTGGACACCTTCAATTTGAGAAAAAATTAATCGAAGTATCGGTCCTAGTTTTATACATCAAAATTCTTCAAGGAGGTGCTCAGAATCGTGTTCTTTGTGAGTCCATACGAATTAAACGCATTCTATTCAACTTTTCATCTCGGTTGCATGACTATGTTAATTTCTGATTAAAATGGTAAATTTTCGGACGCTTTCATTACTGTTAGACACGTCATTGACGTCGGTTTTACATGACTTTACGAGTATATGATTATAAATTATAATGGTGTTGAAATGAAATTAATTTTAGGAGCGGAGGAGTTCATGAATGACGGAAATTCGTTCCCGAAGCCTCACCTAAGAGTTTTCATTTGAAAAAGTATCATAAGTGCATCAATAAGAAGGAAAAATCGTCCTCGAATAGCTTTCATCGACTTTCAGAAGAAGTAATGTTCATTTCCATTAATACAGTCATTAGTTAATCCGATTTGTTATATTTACAGTGATTGAAATTTCAAATTTACTTCGAATTTTAGATGAATCCCTTGGAGAATACATCCACGAGTGATGACCATCGACTCCCGAAAAAGGTAATTTTCATTTTCATTCATTATAGTCATTGGTAAATGGGGAATATTTATTCACCCAGTAAAAATGGTATTTGCACAGTAAACAAATAAACAGTAAAAATCAGTATTGGGAGCAGTAAATTAGGGAATGTACACAGTAAATCACAGAACAGTATTACCGGAATTGAACAGTAAAAATCAGTATTTGGAAAAGTAAATTAGGGAATATACGCAGTAAATCATTGAACAGTATTACAGAAAATGAACTGTGAAATGAGGATTTCCGACGTTGTGTCATCATTAAAGGGCAAGATTAAACGAGGTCAGCATGCAGTTTTCTTAAGATGATTGCGAATGAAATTATGCTTGCTTTAACATGACTCATTTCGGTAGCACGTGCAATCACTGTACCTAGGTATTTTGAATTAAGCTCAGGTCTACTTGTTTACATTCGTGTGATATAACGAAGAATAGAGAGTTTTTTATCTGCTATTATCGTGTCGAAAATGATGGTGAGATTAAAAAAAGTCACCGTTCCCGGTGCGGCAAAATCAGTTCCCTTGGGCCAGAAACGCCGACGCGGTAGACCTTCTAAATCGAAACCGGCTTTACTTGTTCAGTGAATTTATCGTGATTTGTATTTTATTGTTGTTGTGATTCCCTCTCTTCCTCTTGTATCCTCCCTCCTTACGTGTTTCCTTCTCCACTCTTGTTAATCCTGTTACCATTTTCGTTGTTTATGACTCTCCTGCGCCCGATCTTATTATGTATTTTGACTCTGAACTATTATTTCAATGTTGTTGTGATTCCCTCCCTCCCTCTAGTATCATACCTCCTTTGTATTGTAACTTAGCTTTATAGGCTCTCACAAGTACGGTGACCGTACCTTTTTCAAGTCACTCAATCTATTTTGAGCATACTGCGATTATAATTTTTTTACTGCGGAAATCCTTTATTTACTTATAATTTAATTTTTCACTGTGCAGAACCCTATTTTACTGCTGAAATAATTTTTTACTGTGCATGAAATTATCTACTGCTATTTGTATTAAATTACTGCTCAAAGTCCTTATTTTTACTGTGCCGAAAAATGGGTGCCTTGGTAAATCCGATTCGATGTTAATAGTGATTTAAATTTTCAATTTATCTTGAATTTTAGTTCCTTGGAGATCCGTTCAAAAGTGGTATTCATAGACTTCCGGAAGAGGTAATTTCCATTGCCATTAAACTGTAGTCAACTGAAATAATCTTAGCGTATCTATCATGGTAGGCATGAGGAAACTAAAAGGTTTAAAGTACATAGGAGACTGTTTTTTTTTCTATTTTTTTTTTTTTTTTTGAAAATAGGCTGTGTTCACTCAAATATGGCGATCTTTTTCTCTGAGATATTCTTATGCTCTTAAATTTTATTAATGAGGGTTTTACAATCATTAGCCACGAGCGAAAGAAAGTAAATAGAAATAAATTATCTTTTATCTCAGCATTTCGTCTTGGAATTCCCTCTCTTCATCTATCGGGTTGACCGGATGGCTTTTGTGCCAACATAATGGAGCTCGGCCTAGCACTGTAAAAGAACATAATATTATAGTAGTAAGGATCATGAGCGTCGATCATAAATAGAACGAGCCTTGCAGTCTTATAAATAGAAGAATGAAATTTTATATCAGGGTCGGCTGGTCCATAAGGTAAAATTATCAAAAAAATTGCACGGAAATTTTCGAAAAAAATTACATTTGATTTTGAATTCTGCGAATTGTGGATTACATCTGCACAAGATTTTCAGAAATATCTCGGGAGAGGAAAATATTACGAACGTATCAACTGTACACCATAGTTTTTCTCAATTAATATCATTTCGCTCATGATTTACAGATTCAATGGGTTTTTTTGAAAGTTTTAGTTTTTAGAGGCGCTCATTCTATATTCTGTATCGGGCGATAAAATAGATTGTCCCGGGCCTGTTTTATCTTACCGTCGATAATCGAATTCAATATACAAATATGCTCAGAAAGGCACGAGTTTTTTTAATAGTGGAGAAAATAATGGCGATACGGTAAAAATACTTCAGTTGAAAATTTAAAATTATTTCTCATAAAATAGAGCAACGAGTTATTGATATTGGCCGATTAGAGACACGCAACGAAGGTGTAGACAAGGTGTAGGGTTTTCGAATACCGGTGCACTTCAAACTTTTCTATCTCATTTTTGATAATTGAATTCAATCGAGAGACACGTTCTTAAACCTGCGAAATCATTTCAGAGGGTCGATTCCCCAAAACATTTCAAATGTATCAGAATACTGGCCAAAATAATGCGGATACGGAACTACATAAAATTTCTCAAGAAACTAAATACTATGTGATCGCCAATTAGAAGCCCCCTATAAGATTTTCAGGATTATCTCAGAGAGAACAATTATACTATCGCGTCATTTGAACAGGATTGTATTTTCTAATTATCGTCATTTGACTCACGATTTACAGATCCTAATCATGATAATCGCCGGCCTACCGCTTAAAGATGGTAAAAACTCTCGGTTGGTGTGCAAACGTTGGTCCGACGTGAACAACATCAATCAAATTTCCAAAAAAGAAAAATTTGTCTGCTCCAAATCCCACGACTTCGACTTGGTTTTGCAAACTATACAGAACAGCGGACGAAAGATTCTAAACATCGAGTTCTCCCATGTCAACTTTTGCGTCAATAATCGGAAGCGGTTAATCAAATTTTGGAATACTTGCGGCTGGAGAATTGAATCATTGTCCTTCACGGAATGCTATTTTACGCAGCTCGTCTTGGCCTTCGTTATACTATATTGTGATAAAATACGATATCTTTCGATTAAAACATATCTGGACTTTTCCGCACCAATACAAGAACTGATACCAACTACCGCTCTGAAGGCACTGAAAAAAATGAACATCCGTCGAGAACACCTGCGATCTTTTAAGCTGATAACCGTAGACCATCGATTATTAACATTCGATTTTTTGAAAGGTCTACTCGCCATTCATCCCAACCTTGATGAATTAATACTTTTGGAGTTCAGTTTAACCAGCACAGAATTGAAAAAATTACTACAAGACGAATCTACATTTGCGGACAAATTCCCGAGATTGTTACTTGAGAAAATACTCGTAACAAAACACTATTCATGAGAAATATGACTCTTGACGTTCCGGAAAAGTGAGTAGTAGTCATGAATTTTTTTCGTCTGAATTGATAGCAATAATATATGTAAGATGTAAAATCTTGACAAATCTAGCGATGCTGTGTTTCCACAGCATCGCTAGATTTGTCAAAAAAGTCGAGTTCCCGAAGGAAAGGCAGGTCAGCTGACTGCACTCGGAAAGATAAACAGGACGAGAGAGGAATAGCGTTATATGGTCGGAGCTCCGAACTTTGTCCGTGAGTAGGAGAGTGACGCGACTGACAGTGAAGAACGTTCACGTTCTTACATATATACAATTTCTTAGAGCTATTCCAATGACACTCATCTTGAACTTACTTCCATCTGAACGTTCTGATTTGTGCATATCACCCAGATTTCACTTCCAGCAATCGGAACCCCAGTTTTGATCGTGCCTCAACTATAGCGGCAAGGAATTAGCTTTGCTCCCGCATCATGTCAAATAGGGCAAGAGCGCAAAAATTCTGATTCTGGCTTTGAGTGACGAGAGAATATAAATTTACCGAAAATTGTCTCTTCCTTTGTAAACTACCGGCGACAAATAAACTTTGACCACATCCAGAATTGAATAGGACTAATGTACAAAATTTTCCGTAGTCACAGGCGGTAGAGTGGAGATTTATCGAGAACCACTTCTTTCCTGTCTACTAGCCGTGAGAGTTCAACTACGCACCCGCATCATACAAGTATTAGAGAGGGCGAGAGTACAAAAATATTGGTTGTGATGGACAAGAGTTACCGAGAAGCTCCTTTTTTTGTTGTAAACTAGTGGCAAGAAATCAGCTTCAACCCCGTTCAAAATTGAATAGGCCTTTTGTCAGTATGAATAGTCTTCATCTGAACATCTCTCATGAGGAGTCAACAATCTGCAAATTGCACCGGTTACTGTCGACATTTTTCTAAAATTTTTCTGGGTAATATTTCCTCCTTCCTTACATCTCAGGGATCCATTTTCCGACAAATTTTTTCGATCTTCGGAAATGTTGTACAGACGGGTTCAACAAAAGGCGCTATCGGAACAGAATCCTAAATTTTGGCTTTCACTCTCGTCAGAAAATAGACGAATTTTTACCAATTTCAACGATTAATTGAAAATGTATATTAAAAAAATTTTAAATTCTGCTTCAATAGCGCTCCTGATTAGACTTTTCTGGAAAACATTTCAATTATTCAGAAGGGTCCGTTAAAAATTCAAGCAGTGAAATGTGATTTATGATACCATATTTTCCGAACATATTTTCATTAATAAAGCACACCCTTAATTGAAAGTCAACAATTACGGTAATATATTATGTATGATATAAATGTATACATTTTTTTTTCCCCCAAGGGAGAAGTGATTGGAGAAGAAAATGGCCAGCTCGAAGGAATACCAGTAATGAACTAACAATGTATACTAAGCAGTCATGAATTTGCAGACAATTAGTACCAAGGAAAAAGTTCCTATTTTTTTCTTCTGTTTCTCTTTTCCCCTGCTGTGATAAATAATATTTTAAGAACAAAATCAAGTTTGAAATAAAAATTAAAGTATATTTTTTGAAAAGATTTATTTTGTGTTTATATTGTACCCTCATGGCAAATTTAGGAATATTCAATGATTTTTCATATTACCGATATTCATTTTTTATTCGACTTCATTACCGTAGAATTTCTATTGTTGACATCTTTGATATTTGATCAGCCTATTTATACCTATATAAACTTGAATTCTCTCCCTTATACTTGGCTTGCGTGAACAGGTATTCTTAACAAATTTCCGGTAATAAACATTTCTTTGTAATTTTTTGTCCACATTTTTTTCTTCAGCTCATTCTATTTACAGATACAACCAGAAGTATTTTATACAGGTAAATACATAAAGACTAAAATATAACTTCATACCTATAAGCAGCATCAGTTAAGGAGAAAATAATTTTTTTTTTTTTAATAAACTTTACGCCACTTCCGTCAAACCTTTTATTTTTTACGAGGCGACTGACGTTTCAAAATAAAAGTTTTGACAGAAGTGGCGTAAGGTTTTTTATTAAAAATTTTTAGATAACCGTCTAGACAAGAATTTGTACCAATTTGAGAAAATAAATAATTTCTTCAGTCATTTGCTATACCTACTAACATATTTATTGGAATGAAATAAAGTCGGCGTACGGCATTTGGAAGAACTCTCAATTTGATAAACTGGACACCGAAGCAAAATTTTTATGGACAAGTGTCTTGAAACTTGAGGAGACAAGCCCACCCCATCAATTCCTTACTTTTTATCATAGAAGAAACAAAGTGTACTCCAAGCAAAACGTTACTGATCCTAAAGAATTAGGTGCTCTTTGCTTTGCGCAAGTGATAAAGACTATTATTATTACTAGAATCAACTTTTTTGGCAAAACAAAAAAAAAAAAAAAATGAAAAAAACGGAAATTTTAATGAAAACAAGACTGAGCTGCTAGGCGCCTTAGTATACAGGTCTTTTGCCATTTTCTCTCTCTCTCTTTCTCTCTCTAAAAATTTATTTTCTTATTTTTTTCAAAAACTGAAAGCAATACTGTTAGTCTTTTTTTTTCAATATCCAGAATAGATCCATCACCGCACTATTATTATGATAAACAACTGTGACAAAAACAGAGGGATTATCCAGAGTAGTATTGTTATCAAGAGCACACCAGAAAGAAAAAACAATGAGGTATTGAAAAGAAGAAACTTTTTTCAAGACTGTATACGAATTCAGAAAATACCATGCGAAAATAAAACTCGCCAAGACTGAACAGAAATTTGAAAAATGTTATGCAAAAATAAAATCCTAGGTGACTTGTATACCTTCTTAATCGGTAATCACGCGATAAATGCAACAATAAGACCAGTATTATTATCAATATTGATTGACGTGCCAAAAAGAAAAACTTCCGAAATTTGGAAATTGCTATGCAAAAATAAAATCTCAAGAAAAACTTCCGAAATTAGAAAATTTCTACGCAAAAATTAAATCCTAAATAACAGAGAGTGTATGTATAACTTGATTAATGCGGTGAGAACTTTTTAGCGGGGAATCCGCTATCCCTTTTCTTGGGGGTACTTTCAGGAAATTTTTGTCCGCGGGCGCGAGCGAGGTTGATGACGTCACATCAGTGACAGGAGGGGGACTTATAAAAATTCCTACCTCTAAGCTATATAATATGATAGGAGGGGGGCTTAGAAAGACAACAGCTTCCTTAAAATTGCAGCGCATTCAAGTTGTCATGTTATGATTTCTGGGACTTGGAAAAACTTTAGGCTCTAGGAGACTCAGGACAGCGGGTGCCCTGCTGTCATTGCAGTCCTGTTTTTTTTTTTTTGTAATTGTATAGGGGCTCCAGCCTTGCCAGAGGCAAGAGCCCCAAAACCAAAAATTATTATTGAATTTACAAACAACTATCATCACATGTTTCTCAATGTTGTCCTCTGTAAAGGACTGTCTTCTGTCGGATAAGATCAATTTATAGTTGGAAACTGACCACTCGACATCAACAGACATGTACATAACTTTTATCTTGGTTCAATATTGCTCATTGTACAGGTTAGAAAATGAAAAAACTCAAAAAATTGGTCTTCATAATATGTTCTATCTGTTTTATTGCAAAATATTCAACGTTGTTATGGCATTTTATTCCATTTTTGGAAGTTTTTGGCATTATTTTATTTCATTTTTAGAAATTTACTCTATTTTTGGCATTTATTTTAATTTTGTAGAGGACGTCCTCAATATCTGAAAGGTACTCATCTTTGATCAGATCTCATTTGCCCCAATTAGAACAAAATTGACAATTTCAATAAAAAATAGGATAGAGTCCTCGACACCACGAGTCATCATATTGTACCCAACCACAGCTCTTATTATTACAAATCATTTAAGAGAATAGAAAATCGAATATGTCCGGCACTGCCGTCCACAATTTGAAGAAAAATTCAAAAAATAAACAAATAAATGATTTATTTATTAATTAAAAACCCGACGTTTCGACAGGACAACTGTCATTATCAAGGGTTATAACGTGTTAAACGAAAAAACGAATACTCTCCCTTTAGAGTATTCGTTTTTTCGTTAATGATGGATAGCCGTAACCTTAAGGAACGGATTCGTTTAATTAAGGTTATAACGTGAATGAAAAAAAGAGAAGAGAAAAACAGAAATACGAATGAACTAAAGAATATTAGTCATGATGAGGTAAACGTTTCATGACCGATAAGTACAGGCTAATGACACCATCGACGTCGGATTTAAAGTTTACAGCGTTATCATTTTTCAAGATCTCGACAGCTTCGCGTATTTTCCTTTTAATAGTGTTACCTCAAAACATATTATAGAAGGATTATCGAAATTAAAATTATATCCCGTTTCAGTCGAGTGTCGGCACAGGGCGGTGGTATCCAGGTGGTTCGATACATTGGATTTATGTTGACGAATCCTTTCCTTTAGTCGTTGCATTGTTTCACCCACATATTCCACATTACAGCTGTCACAAGGGAGCATGTATACAAGCCCAGAGTTTGCTTCTGGAGGTATCTGATCTTTAATTTTACTGAAGAAACGCCGGTTTAGATTGTGACCACTGAAGGTGATCTTAGTATCCGAATTTAATTTGCTGAGATATTTTCTAATTAAAAGGCTAGGAGTGCCAATAAAGGGGATAGAAAAATAGTGTTTGTCTTTCTTTTTTACGTTAAGGGGAGTGGCGTTGTCAATTAAGCTATTAGAAGAAGAATCGTTGTTTACGTTACTGAAAGTATTATAATTTATATTAAAATTAAGAGACCCGAAACGTCGGGTTTTTAATAAATAAATAAATAAATCATTTATTTGTTTATTTTTTGAATTTTTCTTCAAATTCTGGACGGCAGTGCCGGACATATTCGATTTTCTATTTATATAATCCGTCCGGACAAATTAATTAATTCTTACATTTAAGAGAAGTCATGGAAACTTCCTTTTTTTATTTTCCCTTTCCTTTCGATGATATTGTAGTACACGTGAATCAATTCGAAAATACACAGTAATTTTAAAGACCTCCATTTTACGTTTAAAACATTCCTTTTTTTTCCCCCCCAGAAGAAAATTAGATTCCAGTATAATATATGTGTACACAACCGTAGCGTGTTCCCATTGGAGAAGGTGGAAAAAGAGAGTGTGGGTTTTGTAATCGAGCAATGCGCATCATTCTTACTGGTCCGCGGCGATACAGAATAGTTAGTGAAGCCGTACATTGCTACATGCGCACACGTGTATTTTTAGTCGAATGAAAACATTAGTGTTCTTTTACTTTCCTCAAAATTTATGTTAGTATACGTCATTTGAGAAAAACTTACAAAAGGTGAGTAGATATTTTGTCTAACCTTATATATGAATAAAGTGTTCCATATTTTGAGAATTGCGTTCTCAGCTTCCAACGAATAGATTCACTTAAGACTTCCAAAGACAGAAATAGATTCACTCAAGTAGTCGTAGAATTTGAGTCATTTTTTCCTCCATGAAGGGCCGATTGGTAGATTAATTTAAATCTTAACTTTTTCTCCTGGTTAAGTTGTTCATACTTCCCGTGAACTATGCGTCAGATTTGTTATTACATTCGATTTTGGAAAATCTTGATAAGCGGTGGACAATCATACCTTATGTCATGAGTGTAATTTTGTAATCGTTGTATAATCATAATTGATAAAATCAACGGTTGTGTGGTCGTCGTTGCGCGTCATTATACGAAAGAAAAAGAGTACGGTTTTACGTAGACACGCAGTAAAAATATATTATTGTGAGACTGCAGTTTCGCGGTGAATAGGTCGTCATCGCAGATAGGTCGTCATCGCATCATCTGCGATGACGACCTATTCACCGCGAAACTGCAGTCTCACAATAATATATTTTTACTGCATGCAGGGCGGTAAATTGTCATTTACCACCCGGCAATGAAAATTTAACGCTCTTTATACAGTAAAATATCGTACGCAACTTGTGAAAACAAGCGGTAAATGGCTTCTCGTGCAATTTACTTCACTCGGCTTCGCCTCGTTCAGCAAAATTTGTACTCGAAAGTCATTTACCGCTTTCATTTCACCCGTTGCGTAATATACTATTACTGCGTGTCTACGTAAAACCGTACTCTTTTTCTTTCGTAATCATAATTGTATCGGGTTCTTCCTCATTTGAAGAATTTAAGGAAGCGTAAATTAGGTATCGAGCGATCCTTGAGGAAGAATTCTCAACAGAAAAAGAGCCTGCGTCGGTCCATTCGAAAGCAAAATCTCTTTCTTATGGCTATTGTGTCGTCAAAAATCGTGAATTTAAAATTGCTGTTCCAGGGTGTCTACCAAATTTGAAAAATAAAAATATTGGACTTTTATTGGACGTTTTGTAGCAAATCTCCTAATTTAACAAAAAAAAAACTTTTTTTTAATTCTTGATTATTAATTTTTATTGGACTTGCACCAAAATTAATGGACTTTTATTGACTTATTGGACCATTTTTGAAACAGTCAGAGGTAAGAGAAATGAATCACGTTTTATGATACAGTGACTCGTAATCTCATTATTTAACTCACAAAGACACCAATTTAGAAACACACCCATCTCATCTCTTATCTTATGCCCTCTTTCATGCCCTCATTGCAAATCTGAATTCCCCCCCCCCCCCCCCATCCCATCAACACATGTTTTGCTGCTTCAACTTAATCCAACTCCGTAATTCCTTATCCATTCCTCACAACCATACAGAGGCACTATCAGATGACTTCCCCTCCATCCTCAACATATTCAACTTTTTACAACAAGCAAACTTCCTCTCACGCATATAATCCCGCAATCTCGCCAAGCTCATAGCCCTGAAGGCAGGCTGCTAGTAGCTCGTAAATTAACAAAAAAATTTAAAAAAAAAACTTAATATTTTATTGATAACGGAAAATCAGATATGTTTAATGAAATTTGGGTTTCCAAACGATATACTATGAGGGGGGAGGGAGAAGAATGTTTACAAGAATTCCGACTTTTCATCAGCTAAATACATTTTAAAAAGTGGGAAAATTTAGAATCCCGAAATACAGGGGGTAAAAGGAGGAGAAGGGTGTTAAGAAGAATTTCGACTTTTCATAGTTGATTATAAAAAAATGATGCTGAATGAAATTCTGAATTTCTAACTATGTACTATAAGGGAGAGGGGGGGGGGGGGTATTCAGAAAAATTTCAACATTTCATTACCTAATAATCGTTGATAGTATGTATTGTTCATTTACTGGAAGTACATCATACTGAGTTTGTCTAATTTAATTTCACAACATATTTTCGACAGTGGTACATTGGGTACACCCGAAGGGTGGGTAAAACAGGAAAAATAGTTTAAAATAAAATCATGTACTTTCAGGAGCGGAGAATTCGTGTTTGCTGGATATACGAGTAATTGCATCAATTGAAATGGAAGATTCGACTTTGAATAATTGTCATCGACTTTTGGAAGAAGTAATGTTCATTTCTATCATTACAATCATTTGTTATTCCGATTTGTTATTTACGGTGATTGAAATTTCAAATTTGCTTCGAATTTTAGATGAACCCGTTCGAGAATACATCCACGAGTGATGACCATCGACTTCCGTTAGAAGTAATTTTTATTTTCATTCATCACAGTCATTGGTTAATCCGATTTGATGTTAATAGTGATCGAAATTTTAAATTTATTTTGAATTTTAGATGTTCGGAGATCCGTCTACAACTACTGGTATTCACCGACTCCCGGAAGAGGTAATTACCATTTTCATTAAATTATAATCAACTGAAATACTCTTCGCATGTCTATCATAGTGGGCATGAGGGAACTAAAAGAATTAAGTACATAGGAGCCCGTCGTTTTTTCTTTTTTTTTTTTTGAAATAGGATGTATTCACCCAAATGTGGCGATCTTTTTCTCTGAGATATTCTTATGCTCTTAAATTTTATCAATGAGGGTTTTACAATCATTAGCCATCAGCGAAAGGGAGTAAATAGAAATAAATTATCTTTTCTCTTAGCGTTTCATCTTGAAAGTCTACCACTTCATCTCTCGGCTTGATTGGACGGCTTTTGTGCCAATATAATTATAGTAGTGAGGATTATGAACGTCGATCATAAATAGGACGCACCTTGCAGTCTTTTATAGAAGGATAAAATTCTATATCAGGGTTGGGCGGACCATAAGGTAAATTAATGAGCAAGTTGCCAGGGTCCCAAAATTGTCAGAAAAATTGCACGGGAATTTTCACAAGAATATTACATTGGGTTTTGAAAATTATACGCCTAAATCCGAATTCAGCGAATTTTGGATTATATCTGCACAAGATTTTCAAACGTATCTCGTAAGAGGAAAATATTACGAACGCGTCAACTGCACACGATAGTATTTCTCAATTAATATCATTCAACTCATCATTTACAAATTAATTGAGTCTTTTTGAAATATCGCTCATTTCGAATTTTGCATCGGACGATAAAATAGTATGGACCGGGACTGTTTTATCTTGCTGTCGACAATCGAATTCAATACGAATTACGTTCCCGAAAGCACCTCAAAAAGGCACGCTGAAAATTTCAGTTCTTTTTTTCTTTTATTAGTGGAGGAAATAATGCCGATACGGTAAAAAATACTCAAGTTGAAAATCATTCTATGTAAAATTATTTCTCATAAAGTAGAGCAACGAGTTGACAATATTGGCCGATTAGTGATACCCAACGAAGGTGTAGCGGTACACTTCCAATTTTTTTTCTGGGACGATTTTGCGTCATCGTCGCAGTTGGGGTGGAACAGCCATCGAATATTTCTTTCCTTTTCTTTTCAAATCGGAGTTCCTTCTTTCCAATCCCGTTACACGTATTATAAAAGAAGTAGAACGGATTAGGCTCATGGGTGACCTTCGAATGTTTTCGTGACTTGGTACGATGATTTCGAATGTTCCAGGTGGACGCCCGGTGTGATCGTCTGGATTTCGCCCCATCTTTCACTAAAGTGTAAAATTCCTTTACAATTCCATGTTCCGTTACGTTACTACGGATTTATAAGTTGATCCTTATCTTCTTTTTTTTTGGCACTCTTTTCTCTTCTGTGTCCGATCCTTTTTTCTTTTTTTTTTTTTTTTCTTCGAAAGTCTACGAGGCGTACATCAGCCAGGGAATCAAAATCTTGTTTGCTTTTTCACGTCCTTCTGAACTCCGGAGATTGCCCGTTTGACCCTAACTGACAGAATTATTTTTCGGCGATGTAAATTTTGCGTCATCAATGAAGAGACATCGAAAATCGTGCGAAAGTTAGTCTCACCTTTTCCATATTGTCGACTGATCCTCTTGTGATACGTTGAACGCTGTCGTGAAGTTGGGTATCAGCTCTACTACCGAACGTTTTCGGCCTTTGGGTGCCTTTCAAATTCATTATGGTCAGATTCTTATACCTTATTTCCCCAAGTATAGCAAGCCCCCGAGTATAACAGGCAGTAGAAATTTGAAGAATCGATTTTGAATTTTTTTTTTTTTTGTCTATAACGAATATAACACGCAAGTTAGAAAACGGGTCAATTGAGGCACCACATACCAAAAAGGCTTTAGTCCATTTTGTTTTCAACATGAGTTGATAGCGCGATCTAGAAGTAAAAATTTTCTATAAAACTATTTTTTTTTTTAAATTACTCAAAGTGTTTAAAATGGACTAAAGTCTTTTTGGAACGTGGTGCCTCAATTACAATAATTATACAAATTTTCTGGATTTTTCCTCGAACTTTTGAACTTTGACTAGAATTTTTTCAAGATTTCCCGGATTTTACAAGATTATCCAAGATTTTTTCCTGACTTTTTGAAAATTTTGTCGTATTTCTTCCAAATTTTTTACACTTTTTTAGATTTTTGCATCAAAGTTTGTTTTCACTCACACATAGCACTCACTCGTGTATGATTGTTATGACACGCACCTCAGATTTTCAAACTTTAAAAATGAAAAAAAGATACGTGTTCTACTTGAGAAAATACGGTAACTCTATTTGAAAACCACGCTATATGCTCAAAGATTAAATAGGTACTGAAATTGCTCAATTTGAGATCTAAATGTATTCAACTATAATCACACTTTTTTTTCCTAAATATTATTTTCTATAATCTATCGCTATACTAATTTGGAGTAAAATAAAGTCACCGGTCCTCCGGGTTAGATTATATTCGCACAAGCTTTTCAGAAATATCTCGGGAGAGGAAAATTTTACAAACGTGTTGACTGCAAAGGATAGTAGGTACGTATCTCTAAGCTCATGATTTACATATTCAGTGAGTCTTTCTGAAAGTTTTAGTTTTTAGAGGCGCTCATTTTAAATTTTGCATAGGTAGGGCGATGAAACAGTTTGCCCCGGGCCTGTTTGGTATACTTTTTTATCTTTCTGTCGATAATGGAATTCATTCGGGACATACTTTTAAGGATCCTCGGAGGCACTTCACAAAGGCAAGCCCGAAATTTCAGGGTTTTCTCAATATTGCGGAGAATGATGCCGATACGACTTCAGTTAAAAGAATCATTCTACGTAAAATTATCCCTCATAAAATCGAGCAATGAGTTTTCGACATTGGCCGATTAGAGACACGCAGCAAAGATGTTGCGAAGGTGTAGTGTCTCCAAATTCTCTTCCTAATTTTTTTTCCCCGACGACGATTTCGGATCATCGTCGCAGCTGGAGTTGACCAGCCGATTCTAGTTTCTCTTCTTCTAAAATCGCAGTTCCTTCTTTCCAATCCCGTTACACGTTTCATAAAAGAAATAACAAAAATTAGGCTGGCCCGTGATGTTAGCACAAGTTGAAATGTTTCAGGTGAACCCCCGGTGAGAGCGATAGGATGTCACCCTGTCTTCCGCTAATAGGCAAAATTCCGTTACGTGTTCTGTTGGAAATTGCGTTACTAGGGATTAACGATCTCTTTCTTTTTTTCCTCTCTGCCTTTTTCCTGTTCGATTCATTTTTTCTTTTCGAAAAAGTACCAGGTATATACTTGAGGGCATTTCTATACGAAATACTTTTTACTTCTTCACGTGCTTCTCAACTCCGGAGATTGTCTGTTTGACCGTAACTGACAGAATTATTATTAATTGGTGATGTATATCTTGCATCATCCATAAGGAAATCTTGAAATTCCCGCGAAAGTTTTCCTCCAGATGATCTCTCGAACGCTCTTGTGAAGTTGGTTTACAGCTTTACAATCGAACGCCTTTGGCCGCCTTTCAAGTCTATTACTTGTATGAATAGATTTATATAACTCTGTTCGAAAAACACGCTATATGCAAAGATAAAATAGGTGATGGAATTGCTCAATTTAAGATGTATTCGTTCATCAACTACCCGACTTGCAAAATGAGGTCACAAAGAGAAAGTGTGTGACCAGATCCGTCTTACTCGTGTGATCGTAAAATGTGACTAGTAAGCCAATTAGAAAGTAGGAAACAGAGTGTGGGCGAACAGAATAGCCGAGACGTATGACACGCGCGAGCATTATATATTTTCGATTAAGACAACAGGTTACTGTTCCGTAGTAACTATAATACATCGTGAACTACCCTCGTGAACGTTGAACGACCTTCGCGACTCGGTGCGTCTCAAGAAAGGGTCGTTCGCGAAGGAGTCGAGAAACTGTCGCTAAGTAGGTCGCTACAAGACTCTCTCCCTAGCGACAGCGATACAATATATGCGAAGATACATACGAAAGCAAACAAATAAAATGAAAAACTTAAAAATAACTATACAGGTTTAAAAATAGAATAACAAAAAAAAGGGTTTGCTGAGCGAATATGCGCGTGATGATATTGATGCTGTGGTGAGATGAATGCGTGGTGAATTATGAGAGAATACAATATTACAGGTACGAAAATTGTGATTTAAGAATAGGAGAGTCGATCCGGAAATGTTACACGACGTCCTGAACGTCTCGGTACCTGCTGTGATTCTTCAATAGGTTTTTTTGGATGGTCGGAAATATCCGTGTCTGGAGCCAGAAAGGCAGGTTTTAAACGATCTATCGAGATGGTTTTTTCTTCCCCATTGATGTCAAGTTTCATTGCCTTTTCAAATCTTTCGATGACGCGATAAGGTCCTGTGTATGGACGATGTAAGGCGCCACCATGAACACGAAGAAAAACATACGGAGAAGAGTGGAGCGATGATGGTACATAAACGGGCGATTTACCGTGAGCACGTGTTGATTTTTTGAAATTCTGCATTGTGGCTCTTAGTTGTTTGACATATTCGGGCGGATTTTTGATTATTTTCTCTGAAGAATCGAAAAAATCGCCGGGTAAACGTAGAGTGGTGCCATAAACTAATTCGGCAGGTGAAATTCCTTCATCTACATTTACTGTACTTCGCAATCCCAATAGAACAGTAGGTAGGATATCGGCCCATGATGGATTATCGTCATGTGCCATAATGGCCGCTTTCACAGTTCTGTGCCAGCGTTCCACCTTGCCATTAGACTGGGGGTGGTAAGAGGTTGTGTGAATTTTTCGAGCACCAAGGAGAGTTGCGAGACAACGGAATAGATCGCTCTCAAATTGTCTACCCTGGTCTGTAGTGATAGTTTGCGGAGCTCCAAAGCGTGCGATCCAGTGTCGCATGAGGAGTTGAGCGACGTTTTCTGCCGAGATGCTGGCGGTAGGGATAGCTTCAGGCCATCTTGTTGTACGATCAATAATAGTAAGAGCATATTTAAATCCTTTTGATGGTGGAAGTTCTCCAACTAAGTCAATATGAATATGCTCAAATCGATCACTTGGTGGGAATATTCCATGAGGGCTTTTTGTATGCCGACTTATCTTTGATTTTTGACAAGGGAGGCATGTGCATTTTGGTTTGTGAACATAAAATGATATATTTGTGGCCTTCTAGTGACAATTGTTTCCTTTCTTGTAGAATTATTTCTGTAAGTCATTTACCTTATCTTCATCCGACGACGCCACCTCCTCCTTACTCCGCTGAATGAGGTGAGGGCAGCAAAGAAGATGAGCTCTTAATTTGTTGCTAAACTTGCACGTACATTTCCTGCAGGTGAGAATGTCACGTAAAAGATGCAAAAAAGGTTCCTTACATGTGACCATATAGTGACCTTACGTTGTTTCTCCGGGTCACACATGCGACACATCTGAGAAACACTGTATCTAGTAATTGAGTTCCTCAGATGCGACCATATTGTGCCACCGACGCTACCCAGTCACAGTTGAGCTTCATAAAAAGTGGGCGTGGTTGATGTGATGTCATATAGTGACTTGAATGTATCCTGCTATCTGCCCTTATGTGGCGCGGTGTGTCTGAGTTACCCTAATGTGTCGGGGTCACAGCAAATATTTTGCACGTCGGGTACAATCATACTAGACTATTCAGTAATATATCGCTATTCTCATTTGGAGTAAAATGAAGTCGCCAGTCCTGCGCTAGAGTACTCTCGATTTTAGAAACTGGCCACCGAATCAAAATTTGCGCTGATTACCATCCGCAAACTTGGAAAAAGGGGCAGAGTGGGAGCGCCCGTCAAGTTAACGAGCTCATCAAGGCCCAGGGGTTTGACATGAAAAAATGGTCGGCTATACTAGGTCTAACTTACAGTATATTGGGCTTCACTGCTATAGCCTCCCTTGTACGTCGGTACTCCTGTGCGTACTGCTCTGACCTTTCCTTGTCAACTAGATTTTTACGAGAGTTTAACTAGGCTAAGAATGAGAGCGAGAGAGCGGGGCGATTGAGCCCCGGGAGCTACTCAGCTTGGAAAGACTCATGCTAGGTTCCCGGGAGGAATGTCGTCGAATGTACGTACAGTAACCACTCAGTCTAAGAAGACTACTCATCCTGGGCTCCTTCCCTTACTTGCCGTAGAGCAAAAATAAAATAATAAAATAATGACCCCTCCCCTCTACTTCAAATATTTGTGTCCACGTTATGTTCATCTCTATGAGACTAGAGAGGTGAGACAAACATGAAACATGATCTTCATTCTTTTTTACTGAATAGTATTGCTTTCAATAAAATGTGATTATAGTTGAGTTACAGATACTTCTTAAATTCACCAATTCCTGAGCATATCACCTCATTTTCGAACAGAGTTGCATCAATCTAGCCATAATAAACTTGAAGGGTGGTCGAAGGTGGGGTTCTACAGTTAATGCAAGTTTCCAAAAAGCATTTGAGAAATTATGAGAGGAACAGTCGAGGAAAAAAAAAGACGTGAAACCAACTTTCGCGAGATTTTCAACGTTTTCTTATCGATGATGCAAGATTTACATTACCGAATTAATTTTTTTTTTATTATGAGACTGTCCATCTCATTTTTGATGATCGAATTCGATCAGGAGACACGTTTGTGAACCCAGAGGGACAGTTTCTTAAAATATTTTAATTGTATCAGAATGTTGGCCAAACTGATGCAATTACAGTACGATCTAAAATTTCTCATGAAATTCGACAACAATGACGGTGGTGACCAAATAGTACTCCTCCAAGATTATCAGAAATACCTCAGAGAGAAAGATATTCCATTAAGTCATTTTAAATTAATATCATTTTACTAATGATTTACAGATCCTGACCATGATAATCACCAATCTACCACTCTCAGATCGTAGAAACACTCGACTGGTGTGCAAACGATGGTCCGATGTGAACAACATCACTCAAATTTCCAGAAAAGAAAAATTTGTCTGCTCCGAATCCGACGATTTCGACTTGGTTTTGCAAACTATAGAGAACAGCCAACGAAGTATTTTAAATGTCGAGTTCTTCTGCGTCAACTTCGGCGTCATCAATCAAGAGCGAGTAGTCAAATTTTTGAAAACATGTGGCTGGAAAATAGAAACGTTGTCTTTCAATTATTGCAATTTTACGGAGTCCACCTTAGGCTTCGTTATATTATACTGTGATGAAATGCAATCTCTTTCGATCAGAAAATCATTGGACTTTTCCGCACAAACGCAAGATTTGATGTCGATTACCGCTCTGGAAGCACTAAAAAAAATGAATATTCGTCGAAACCACCTCAAGTTGTTCGAGCTGGTAGCATTAAACCATCGATTATTATCGTTCAATTTTCTAGAAGTTCTACTCGCCATTCATCCCAACCTCGACGATTTAATATTTTTGAACGTCCAATTGAACAGAAGGGAAATACGAAGCTTATTACAAGAAGAATCAAAATTTACCGAAGAATTCCAAAAGATATTGATTTCACATGGTTGTATAAGAGGAACACTTTTGAAGAGAAACATGACTTCGACGTTCCGTGAAAGTAAGTACTTGTAGTA
Organism: Aspidiotus rigidus; assembly: GCA_035079385.1. Classification (NCBI taxonomy): domain Eukaryota; kingdom Metazoa; phylum Arthropoda; class Insecta; order Hemiptera; family Diaspididae; genus Aspidiotus; species Aspidiotus rigidus. The sequence continues at coordinate 14,560,984 of JAVHKY010000020.1, read as the reverse complement.
ATGAGTTTTTTTCGTCTGAATTGATCGCAATATTCGATTTCCTGGGGCGATTTCAATGATGTTCACTTGAATTTACATCCACCCTCAAAACGTTCGAAATTTATTGTAGTCTCCAAGCTAAATCGTACACGTCATCCTCTTCCGTTGTAAACTAGTGGCAAGAACCAGTTTCAACCTCATCCAAAATTCAATAGGGCTAATGTATAAAAATTCTCGTAGTGATAGGCTCTCTTGTAGGTATGAATAATCTTTATTTGAACATCTTCTATGAATGGACCCCAGCATGGTGGGTACCAGACTACTCGGGTCAAGCGCTTCATCTACCCCGATCTCTTGAAGAGACGACTAAGCGTGCCCCTCTCACGCCTCACACTCAAATAAGGAGTGTTGTGGTCCATCATCCCATCCTTGGTTACAGTGCGACGAACACGTTGCCTGCTCAACTTTCCTCAACTTCTCCTCAAGGTACTTGTTGAAGCAACCAAGGTCGCTTAAACCTGCGTCAGGTGAAAGTTCAGCTGACCATGTGTCGGTCCACCCACTCATCAAGGTCACGTATTATCACACGGGTTTCTATGTACCCAGCTCGCTCTGGGCAATTCGTGCTTTCCACTTTACAAGCAAGGAGCGCATGGCCTCCTGCTTGACCTGTAAAGCTTCTTGGTTCTTTGCTTTGAACACCACCGCTCTCTCCTCAGCAAGAAGCTCGATTGATGGTGAACGCGCTAATACACAAAGAGCGTCTGTCGAGACAGTGCGGTAGGCACTGAAACACCTCAGTGCAGCTCTTCGTTGGATCTTTACCACCTCTTATCTTCGGAATGTATCAACAAGCAGTGCCGGGTCATCTGAATGTATGACGCTCCAGACTGTATTTGGGATCTCATCCGGGCCCGGAGCCTTCCAATACTTACCCCGCAGTCTATTTACTGCCGCATCCACCTCCTCGGTACCTAGGAGGGAAATACCATACTCCTCTACTATTGGTAGCGTTACCATTGGTGGTGGCTGCTGTGGGAATAAGCCATCAATGATTTGATTCATAACATCCGGCTCCATTCGGCTCATTGCTGAGAGGCCCTTTAGCTTCTTCAGCACTATCTTATCAGACTTCCCAAACAGGTTGTCATCTGCCACCTCACACAGCTCTCACCATGCAGCACTCTTGCTGTTTTTGATGGCCTTCTTCAGCATTTTACGAGCCAGTGGTATTCAGGTGCAACCGCCCGCGCCCCTTCGCGGCCTCTACTACGCTGGTATATCCGGCGCTGACGGTTGCACTCTTTTCTCAACTCGGCAACCTTGTTGGTCCACCAGTAAACGGCTCTCCTCTTCTTTGGGGGACCTTGCCTGGGTATGGCTACATTGCATGCTTTGGTGACTGTCTTTATCATCCTCTCTGCTGCCATTTCTGCATCACCTTCTTGCTCTTCTTCTTGATCCCACTTGAGAGCAAGGTAGCTAGCCTTCAAACAGTTGGTATTCAGCTTCCTAACGGCCCATTTTCTTACCAGCTTTTGTGGAGCAGCGACCTCAACTTTCCGGCGAATGAAGAAGTTGATATACCAATGATCGCTCCCAGGAAGCTCCTTGTCCAGTACTGCCCAGCCTTCTATGAGGCAAAAGTGACATCAACAACAATAAACCCGTATTCATGATGCACTTGGGTAGGAGTGTTGCCTACGTTGGCCGTTTCCAGTCGATTGTAAGTAGTCCACTCCCCCAAGGCATACCCACGAATGTCAGTTCGGCCAGAACGCTATTCTTTTGACCAGGCATTAAAATCGCCAGCCACAATGAATTTTTATCGAAATTAATTAAAATTCTATACATATAAATGTATACTTTTTTTCAGGTAATGGAGAAGTGATCGTAGAAGAGAATGGCCAGCTCGAAGAAATACTATTTATGACCTGACAATGTGAAAAGTTACGGTGAAAACTTATGTACTTACGATTCCTAACCGAAGAGTTTCAAGGAAAATGTTCTCGTTTTCTTCTTTCGTTTCTCTTTTCCCCTGTTGTCATATGTGTAAATAATATTGTACAAATTAATATTAAGGTATATTTTTTGTAAATATTTATATTGTGTGGTAAATTTAAGGAATTTTTAATGATTTGTCTTGTTACTAATGTTCAATTTGTATACAACTTGATGTTGGTGCGCTGCGCGTACTCATCTTTTTCCCAGAATTTCTATTTCATTTTTAATATTTGATCATCAGCTTTCTTATATAAAATGTAATACTCTCCCTTGCAGTTTGCTCGAGCAAATAATTAATAAATTGATAGACGTTTTCTTCGTTTTTGCTTGTGTACCTTCTTTTAACTTCTTTTCATTCTCTTTTCGAATCCACACACGTTACCAACCAAAAGTATTTCACGCAGGTAAATTCGTAAAAACCGAAAACTTGGAAGGGCGAAAATTAATAATTTCTTCAATCGTTTGCTACTATACTTATTTGGAATAAAATAGAGTCAGCGGTACGGCGCTTAAAAGAACTCTCAATTTTACTAACTGGCCACCGGAGCAAAATTACTGTTGACGAAATCTTGGAAAAAAGACGAACCTCATAACTCCTTTACTTTTCATCTTTTCAAATAGAAAAAACGAATTGATTTTTCGAACAAAATGTTACTGATCCAATGGAATTAGGCATTTTTTGCTTCGTGCAAAATTATTATATTTGTGAATCATCCAAGAGAATTCATTGAAATTAGAATTTCGTTGTTACCTCCCCTTTACTCTTAATAATATTGTAGTGTGTGAATCAATTTGAAAATACCCATTACGCTGCAGGATGCCAAGGAACTCAGTTAGTGCTACATACCTTCCTTCTTTTACCTCGATGAAAGTTGGATTCCGGTTCAATGTATGTGTGTACGAGCATAGTGTGCGTTAGTTTCGAAAAGAGTGGGGGGCTTTTAATCGAACACTGCACTGCACATCAAGCCTTCTTACCCGTACCTGGCGATTCACAGTTAATCTCATAGCCGGACAGTTCACACCTACCCGAGTATAGAGTGTTTACCTGGTGAATAACGTATTTCTATTCGGAACAAAAAGTGTGTTCTTGTTCTTTTTCGTTTTTCAGAAACTTGTGATTGTAGCGTACGCGGCTTGAGAAAAAACTTCCACAAAGTGAGTACAATTTTTTTTTTTAAGAACTTGAATATCTTCTCATAATCTTAGTTTATATATGTGAAGACGGAACACGATATTTTGAAAATCGTAAAAAACAGAACGTTGTATTTGAGGCACGCTTCGAACGGATAAATTTACTTAAAAGACAAGCGGTCTTAAGATTTGAACTCGATTTTCTCTTCAAAAATCCCTCCATCAGGGACTGAGTGGTAGATTAGTTAATTGTCTATTTTTCCTCCATGCGCGGCGTATGATCGCCGTGATCTATACGTATAAAATTCGTTATTACAATTGGTTTCGGAAAATTTTGGTAAGCGGTGGAAAATCAGCCATAAGTAATTAGTATATGCTTTGTTAACATTATTGCATCGGGTTCTTCCTCTGATTCGAAGATCCTATTTTGCATTTCTAGGGGGAAGCGTAAATAAGATATTAAGCGATCCTTAAAGAAGAATTCCTAAAAGAAAAAAGTCCCGCGTCAATCCATTCAAAAAACGAAGTCTCATTCTCTTGGCTCTTGCGTAACCGAAAATCATGAACTTTAAAGTGCATTGAAAATTTAGTGTTCACGGTTGCGAACTGTAAAATAAAATTATCAATAGACGAAAACGAATCATTTTGGCGGTACTTGAGCTGGCTTCTTTACCACAGCATCATATCTCTCTACAGAATGAGAATTCTTGAATTGTGTAGAAAGATGGGAAATCAGCCACGAAAAATTTTCATTTTACAAGAGAAATGAAAAAGTTTTTAAAAATTTAGTTCGGTGTTAATAGGCATACAATGCGATCATTAACGTTTTTTTTGGCGAAATTTATAATTCTTATCATTGTCAACTATTATGATTCCACAGAGGGGGAGGGGTTTGAAGAGTAATAAGGTAGAGTAAAATTTCTTTTCTGGTGTGTCTTTGCTTTCCCCGAACTTACGTGATTCTCTTCCCAGAATTTCTGTCCTTACGTGTTTTTCCCCTCGAGTTTGACTAGATCACCGTGATCGCGTTTACAATGTCGTGTTACGTACAAAAAGACCACACTGCCCCCCTGTGTCGTACTTTTTTCTTTTCCTTTTTTTTTTTTTGCGCACTCTGTTTTGATTCTGATTATCAAAATCTTGTTGCAATGAATTTTCTCCATCGTTGGTGGTACATCGCAGGTTCCCAGCATGTGCCGTAGGGTTTGCCTTTGGTACCGTATGAAGAGGCGAAAAGAATTCCTCCTGGAAATTCTCATCATTCTTTGATTGCTCCTTCACGCTGAGAGGACCATGCACGTTTTCTCAAAACCGTTACTTTTATGCCTTGAAAATTTGAAGGCTAAGAATCGTGTATTTTCTTTGTTCATTTATAAATCCGTATCTACTACTTTCGAAAGAAACCTTATTCAACTTCCCATCAGAATATCCCCGGGAAATAATGACTCCCGGACAATAATTATTCGTTCCACGTTACGACCTATAAATTTGCAAAATACGCATCCTACGGAAAGATGTATAATGACATTATTTACGGTATTTTTAGTGTTCTATCGAATTTATTCGAAATTTTTTGATAAAAACAAAATTAAACGAGATAGAAACAAAATATTGATTCGTGCCACCATCTTCATCCCCTAGAGGACGGCGCGGACACCGGACCCCGTGGGACTATTAGTATGTTATACGAGATACCTAATTAACTATCGTCCAATTAGTCTCACCTCAACAATCTGTAAAATCTTTCTGAAAATACTGAAAGACCGGATATACAACATATTAGACTTGCAACAACCTAACGAGCAAACTGGTTGCAGAAAAATTTAATGTAGAGAATTCCATCTTTAATTGAAAACTAATGACGTCATAGACCCTAATTATAGATGCAAGAAAATGGGTAGCAAAATTAGAATGATCAAAATTAGCCCTAGCGCGTATTTGTGCTCTTCGAGTTTCATTTTCAAGGACCGAACTGCTGGTCCAATCTGATAGCTCCTTGCACTGGATTTTGTGGACGTCATACTGTCTCCTCAAGGGCAAAGGTTCTTGAAACTCATAAAGGTGTCTTTTTTGAAAATGAATTTTAAAATACTTCCGAAGAATGTAGAACGTTTGAAACGTCGGTATTAAAAACAATATATAAATTTTTTTCAAGTGTTCTAAAATTTATTTTTAAAAAAAGCTCATTTCGTCGTTCAGTGAGATTTCCCCTTTCTAACTGATAAAAGTGAGTCTAAGAAAGTCTACATTATGAGAAGCTGGTTTAAAATTTGTGGATTTTAGTATACACGAGAAGTAATAGAGAGACGAATCTGTCTCTTGAGACAGCATCCGTGGCATCAAGAGTTAGAGACCCTAATGTCTGACGAATGAATGCTTCAATGTTCAACTTTACATGAATGGTTTTTGCTATGAGCGTAGTCCACTTATTTTCTAAGGTTTAAAAATGCGGCGAGAGATGGACACCAACCTATGAATCATAATGAGAAAGGTTGCAAGCTTATATGGGGGCGAGCAATAAAGTTATGTCAACATAGGTAGGCTTTCTGAAAATCTCGAATTCGTCCTTGGCCTCACTTAAGGTGATGGAGAGATCTATCATCCAAGCTGCCGACCAAGCTATCTCAAAAACCTCTCCTTCGTCAAAAAATCGTCCCGTCCCCTGGTGGTCTCCTGAAATCGAAATAGCATTGAAAGACCGAAACGAAGCCCTCAATCGTTACAAAAATACCGCAGATATATCAGACCTCATTAACTATAAAGGACTACGAGCCAAAGCCCGTTGTCCACTTCGTTCCGCGAAAAACGAAGCTGGAACTCTTTTGTCTCGTCAATTAATCGACCTGTTTCTTGCTCCGCCATGTGGAGTAACATTAAAAAGTTAACACGTTCGAAACAAAAAATTCACCTTCTAACCCCTCTATCAAAACAACCAAATCTATCAATCACCATCAGAAATCAGCGAGATACTTGTTGAGAATTATTTTCAAATTTCTTCCAACACCAACAACGACCCACCTTTCACTCAACTCAAACAACAAGCTGAAAATACCCCAATAGATTTCTCCCTTAATCTGTCACAAAGTCTCGCACTTCCCTACAACGAACCAATCACCAAACAAGAAGTCACCCACACCATATCCCTCTGCTCCAAAAAATTAGCTCCCGGTCTCGACCAAATTAGTCCCGCTATGCTACACAAACTTTATACAAATGCTATTTCACACCTCACCTCACTCCTAAACCGAATCATTTTCTCCACCTCCTTCCCCAATAACTGGAAAACAGCTCCAATCATCCCAATCCTAAAAGCTCTCAAGGACTCCTCCATCCTACCGACCCATATCACCACTAAGCACTCTTAGCGAAATTCACGAATAAATTATCAATAATAGACTCTCCTGGTTCCTTGACTCCAAAGAAATATTAAGTAATATCCAATACTATGGTTGCCGTAAGGGTCGATCAGTTCTAATGGCCCTTGCTGACCTCGATTCCCAAATCTACGACACCCATGCTCATGGAGCGAACCTCTCTACTCAATTTTTTTTGACATGGAGAACGCTTTCCCGAGAGTCTGGACATACCACATATGCGTCATCTTGCACCAACTTGGACTTCGAGGACCCTTCCCTCTCGTACTTCAAAATTATCTTACTAATCGATCTTTTAAGAGTCCGCGTAAGCGATCAGTATTCCTCAACTCTCCCCCAAGAAAATGGTATCCCCCAAGGATCCCCTTTAAGTGGCGCCCTTTTTCTCATCGCCATCAACAACATAACAAAAATCATAAAATTTCCAATTTAAACCCTACTATTCTCTGATGACCTAAGCATCCATTTACGTTCCACTAACACAACACGCGCCCATCGTCTACTTCAAGAAACAATCAATAAAATACACGCTTGTCTTTCCCTCCTAGGATTCTGCATTTTTTACCCCAAAACCAAACTCATCATCTTCCAAAAACCACGCCAGAAAACCATTAAATTACCTCCTCTCACAATAGCTAACTACCCCATCCCACAAGTTAAGACTACTAAAGTTCTTGGCCTCAATTACTACAAGCGTCACTCTTGGGTCTCCCATGTCAAACTAACTAAATCAAAATGCATTCGAGCACTCAATGTCCTGAAATTCCTTTCCCACCCTAAAGAAGGTTGTAACCGAAAAATCCTTCTCCACCTCTACCAGAGCTTAATCCGATCCATCCTCGATTACGGATCACCCATCCCGCCCACCCATCAAAAACTACTCGACACTATCCAAAATTCTTCACTCAGAGTATTCCGAACCAGCCCCGCTGAAAGCTTCTGTGCAGACACTGGCTCCCCCCCCCACTTCATTATAGACGCCTCAAACTGACAACCAACTTCCTCACAACTGTCCTACAATATCCGCAAATCCCCGTCCACCAACGCTTATTCCCCCCTCACCACAACCAAAATCCCATGACCAATCTACGTTCCAACCTAGAACTCCAATTAGCGAGCCCCTTCGAGTCACATTGTCTTAACCACATCGTTCCCTCAACCCCTCCTTGGCTCTTTATTCCACCCCAAATAATTCGCGACCTAAAACGCCTCCCTCGTCTTTCAACTTCTTCCGAAGAAAACCAGGCACAGTTTAACATAGTTCTTAACAACTTTCACAACCCTACACTACGTTTCATCGACGGATCTAAACATCAAAACAAAACCGGCTTTGCATACTCAATAGGTCACTTCACAGTCGCTCATCGACACCGCAACACCGCATCCGTCTTCACCACTGAATTACAAGCAATCTTCAGCTTTTTAGAACACATCCTCCCCAAGGCCCTCAACCCATTCTTGGTCATTTCCGACTCCCTGTTAGCACTTGACGCCACATCTAACCACAACTCCTACCCACTCATAAATCGTATACACACTTTCATTGCCACCTTTCACACCATCTCCATCCCTTTATTTTTCATGTGGGTATCTGGTCACAAGGGTATCCCAGAAAACGAAAATGTCGACAAAGCAGCCAAACTAGCAACCCATAACCTATCAGTCAACCGCTCTTTCCACCCCTCACGCTCAAATCTCTGCAAACACATCAACAAATTCATCACTCAAGCATGGTTCCACTCATTGGTCTAATCTCAAATCACGCACAAATAAACTAGTCCAAATTAAAAATATTCCCATCTCATGGAACTCTTCAAATCTGTCAACACGCAGTGGAGAAATAGTCATCACCCACACCCATCTCATCTCTCATCTTATACCTCTCTCATGTCCTGACTGCGAATCTGAACCTCCCCATCCGTTCAACACATCTTCTGCTGCCCCAACTTGTCCCAACTTCGTAATTCCTTATCCATCCATCACAACCATATAGAGGCACTATCAGATGACTTCCCCTCCATCCCCAACATATTCAACTTTTTACAACAGGCAAACTTCCTCTCACGCATATAATCACGCAATCTCGCCGATCTCATAGCCCTGAAAGCTGGCTGCTAATAGCTCTTAAATTGGAATTAAAAAAAAAAAAAAAGTTGATGGATTCACCATCGACCTCATGCGTGAATGGAGTTATTGGTAATGAAAAATTTTTGAAATTATTTCATCGAGCCTATTTTTAGATATGGAACATCGTCTATTCGTGAATTGTGAACGCTCGGATATTTCCGTCATGTCTGAGAACGTCACTTATGTCGTGTTTCACATTACAGTATCTGGTAAATTTTACGCAGGTAAATTGTATACGGAGGAAATTATACGCTGTATACAAAAATTGTACGCAGACACGATCCTTTGTAGGGAAAAGTCATCATACATTACACGAAAATTTCTTGCAAAACATGAACTTAATGTAATTAAGAAAAAAATGTTTCATACTCCTGACGCTGAATTCGGAGCCGTTTTCCAATTCTCCTTAGAAGCTTATCACGATCGTGTCAAGTTGTTCCACGTTATTACGAGAGGTAACGTACGTTCTCAAACCCTAGTCTGAAAGTCTGAAACATTCCCAGAGCTCTACGTCCTCTTGCACAATGAAACAAGTGCCGCAGAATACAGTGATGGTGCAAGAAATAAGGAAGCGATTACTAGTAGAATGTAGACCAAGAACATTCCTGATGAACTCTGAGAAAACGTTTATGAGCGTTTTCGCCTCCAACGTTTCTAAACCTCCCCTTATGTATTCACGAGGCCTCGTCCATAACGTTGCATACTAAAAGTTTGATTGTAACTTTTTTACAGTCTCCTCGAAGTAGCCACTTGTCAATAAAATGGAAGATACGAGTCATATTTGCGAACCTATTTTGGCAGAGGTAATTTCCACTTACATTTGTAACAATCATTAGTGAATACGATTTAATATGTGCGAGCTATTGATTGAAACTTCGAAATTTCTTTGAATTTTAGATTACGAGTCCACCTGCGACTACGAGTAGCACTCAACTTCCGCTAGAAGTAATTTTCATTCATTATAGTCACTAATTCATTACTTAATCCAATTTGATATTTATACTGATTGAAATTTTTGATTTATTTTGAATTTTAGTTCTTCGAAGATCCGTTTACAAGTGGAATTAACAAATTTCCAGAAGAGGTAATTTTCATTTTCAGTAAATTATAGTCAACTGAAATAACCATAGTATATCTATAGTAGTCAACATGAGGGAATTCACAGACTCGAAATATCCGGAGCTCATATTTTCCTTTTTGGAAAATAGTGTGTGTTCACCCAAATATGGCGACAGTATTTCTATACTTCCCAATTGGGAAGTTTCTACGTTCTTGAGGGCGTGCTCCGCCCGTTGGGATACAGCGAAAAGGTGTACGATAGGTTGTATATCATATCCTCAAATATCCTGCAAGGTTCAGTACACCAGCGGTCACTACGCGACGCTTATCGAGCATGCGTAAGTAGTCCTTATAAGGAATGAATTCACAAGATTTCACGAAAAACTTTCTGAAAGCTCCATTTTCCGACGACTTCTTCATACCTTCGGAAATGTTGTAAAGAGAAATTTAATGGAAGGCAGTATACGGACAGAAGTCTGAACTTTTGCTACAAAAAAAATTTACAATATGCTAAAATAGACGAATTCTCGATGATTTCGAAGTGAAATAAGAAGAGTATGGAACAAAATTTTTCAATACTGCTTGCATACCGCTTCTAACCGAACCCTTCTGAAGATCATACGTATTAATAAATTAGAAAGGTTCATTGAAGTTTTTTCCATTACGTACCATTGCTTGTCTTTACGAGCGAAGCACACCCTTAAAGCAATTCTATTTAGTAGTCTATCGCTATACTCACGTGGAGTAAAATAAAGTCGCCGCTCCTGCGCTTAAGTAGATTTGATCTTAGAAACTGGCCGCCGGGTCAAAACTGCCACGGAATATTACCGTCCTCGCAAATCTGTCTTTACTTCGTATTCCCTTCGAAACAGGAACTTTCTTTTCTGGATAGGTATTCCTGAATAGTTGCAAGACGCACTATTGCTTCCCAATTTCACTTCTTCTCCATTTTCGAATTTTTTGAATGGACACAGGTACTATAAAGAATCCGATGAGCAACTGAAGCTTGCATTCTTGGTTTACTTTCCTACCTCATTCGATCCGGAGACACGTTTGTGGACCCACGGAATCGCATCTGAGATGGGAAATTCCCCCCAAATTTCAATTCTATTAGAACAATGGCCAAAATAATGCTAATGCGGCACCACGTAAAGTATCCCATAAAATTGATTTTTTTTTTTTTTGTACCGATTCCCACCAATTAGAAGCCTCTTATAAAATTCTCAGAAATATCGCGAGAGAAAATATATTGGGACCGTGTCGGGTCCGTAGGATAATATTTTTAAATTAATATCATTCAACTCGTGATTTACAGATCCTAATCAAGATTATCACCCCTCTTCCACTCAAAGATCGTAAAAGCACACGGTTAGTTTGCAAACGTTGGTCAGATGTGAGCAATATCAGACAAATTTCTACGAAAGAAGAATTGGTGTGCTACAGATGTGGTTACGTCGACTTATTTTTGCAAACTGTAGCGAATTGTGAACGACGTATCTTAAACCTCGAGTTCATCGAAGTTGACTTCCGGGTCCAGCATGATCAAGATAGATCGTTTAAATTTTGGGAAGCTGTTGGCTACAAAATTGAATCGTTGTCATTCGTGCGTTGTCACTTTTCAGATAAGACACTATCGTACGTCATCGAATATTGCACTAAAATGCAAAATCTTACGGTCAGAAGTAGCCTAGAGCCTTCCAAACAAAAATATTTGTCAAGTACCGCTGTAGAAAGACTGAAAGAGATGAATCTGCGTCAAGAACACCTAAAGTCTCTAACTTTCGGATCCTTGAAACCTAATTCATTGGGCAATTTTCTAAAATTGATGGTCGACATTTACCCCAATCTTGATAACTTTCGGTTTGTGTATGGCAAATTGACCAGAGAAGAAATGGCGGACTTGGTAAGAGACGAAGAGACATTTGACAAAAATTATCAAAAATTAAAAAATTTAAAGCAGGAGAATGGGAGTTGGTGGACGTTAACATCGGACATTGAATTCGGCAAAATGACCATTGTGACTGAAAAAGGGTAAGTAATAATAAGTTTTTTTCACCAAAATTTATTTTAATATTCAATTTTTTAGAGTAATATTAATAACGTTCACGATGAATTTTACCTCCACCCCAACGTTATGATTGATTTCACAAAATGTGAAGATTATTGTAGTCTATAGTACAGAGGCAAACTGTAAATTTTTGACGAAAAACTGCTATTAATGATAGAAGCATGAAAGTTGGCATACTGAGCATTCATACCAAAACAAAATTTTTAAGATTGGGAGTCCCTCGAAATTTACCATACGGGGTGAAGGGAGGAAATTTTATCAATAATAATATGCCTTTATTGAAGGTACTTATTAACATTAGTATATTTGATTACTTATATATGTTACGCCGAATCCGTGAAATTGCCGAGTTTACAAAATCGGCAATGTCGGCAAAAAATTCTGCTGGTTTTATAAAATTGGCAGACAGTTGCCGATTTTATAAAATCAGCAACTGAAATATCGTAATTGAATGTAAGTCTACGTATAATATTCCTTTCTCTTCGAACTTTTTTTTTCTTACCGGTACGAAACTGAATCATCGCAATTATGAGGGACTGACACAGAATATTCTTTGCGCGAGCTCGTCCGTCTGGACTCAGTGGGCACTGGTCAGGGTTACTGAAAGTGCTCGTGTCGCACAAATTGTACTTCCAAAAGATGTGCCTGTCACAAGCAGGGATTGGGATGCAATTCGGCCTGCCATCCGGGGCGTACATGTCAAAATCACGAGGGTTGATTGTTTTTTTCTCTTCGACTTCGATGATGACGAAGATTAAATCATTCATTTCTTCGATATGACGATGATCAACTTTTTCTTTGAATTTTTCCATCCGTAACATGTTATTCTGATCATTTGTTCTGCAAAATTTATTTCATGACTGGAATCTTTTCAATCATCATTTTCTACTTTCTTAATATTGAAGATATTATTGTGATTATTTGCTCTACAAAAGGTATTTCATTTGTGCATATCATTATTTCACCATGGACAAGTAATAAAATGTTACCTATCATGATTAATTAACGTTAATTTGCTTCAGATGTGTTCATATAAATTGGTTTGCAAAAATTCTCAACGTTTATCATCTAGGTACTTCAGATCGAGTAGAACTTGTTGCCGATTTCATAAATTAAGCAAGCGGTTACCGATTTCATGAATTCGGCAAAATTTGTTGCCGATTTTATGAAATCGGCAATTTCACGGATTCGGCGTAACATATATAGTATGAAGCACCCTCGGCCCATAGAGAGCAAAGGTCTCCTGCAGTCTGAACCATTCCCCCCTGTTTCCAGCGACCTTCTGGAAGTTTTTTACCCCGAGGAACCCGTGCAAATAGTCGGCCCACCTAATTGGTTGGCGGTTCCTTTTCCTCTTCAGGTGCGAAAGAAACCAGAAGGTTACCTTATAGGTCCATCTGTCATCTTTCATGCGTGCGACGTGACCCGCCCATCTCCACTTCTGCCTTCGTACGTACCTTGCTATATCGATATTGTCTTTTAATGCTTTCTTGATTTCTGAAATTTTTACACGGTCCCTTCTCTTGAGGCTTAGCATTGATCTTTCCATAAACTCTGGGTAGTTATTAGCTTGTTTGTGGTTTTTGCGGACAGTGGCCATGTTTGGGAACCGTTTATTAGGGTCGGGACAACGCACATATTAAAGACTTCGCTTTTTTGGTTCTGTTGGAAGGGACCTTTGAATATATTTTTTAAGGACCAGAATTTGTTCCAAGCTTTTGTAATTCTGATTTCTACTTCTTTCTCGGTTCGATTAGTGAAGGATTTTTGCTGCCCTAAATAGGTGGCTACCTCGACTGTTTCTATTTTGGTCCCCCCAATCATAATTTCTGTCTGAACTTTACTGTTTTAGAAAGATGTTGGTAAACAGAAAAGTCAAGTTTTTTCTCGATAGAAAAAGTTGTAATTTTCGCCCCAAAAGTTCTTTCCTAAATCGGCCTCTAGAAAATGGTGATAAAATTTTGCCGCATTTTATTACTGAATCTTTGAAATAGGTCATCTTGGTTAAAACAATGATATTATACTAAATATATTTAAATCTACTTCAATAATACAGATGTACAAAATATGCACCGAAAAACCTATAAATTCAACAAAATTGTGGCTCTCTGAATGCTCACTGAGGGGGAGGAGAGGATTCAATCACTTATACATTTTTTTGTGGAGGTCTGAAGTCCCCTTATCTGCAGTTCTGTACGCTTCAAAATTCCTCTCAACCCATACAGAGACCGAAATATTCAAAAAGCGAGTAAAAAACGTGAACATTTTTCAAAATTTAGCACTTTTCGTCACCTCCTAGTCCTCACTATGGGCACGTACAAAGCTCAAATACACATTCATATATCATATTTGATCTGTGCTATACTCGAATATCATATAGGAAATTTAATTCTGAACGATCGTTCCGATCTACAGACAGAGAACCACATTTTTTACGTATTTTTCACAAAAATCGGTGAATGGGGAGATTTTTGATTTGAAATTCGGGGCACTTCTCGCGGTCGGATCTGGAAAGTAATAACATATTTGTATTCAGGAGAGTCAAAATATATAAAATCGGCTCCGAGAACACTAACATTGCTCACCCTTCGCCTGTTACGGGAGTATTTGGTAGACTTTGTGTAGAGTGAGAGGGGGGTGGGGAGTCTCCTCTATTGACGCACGAAAGTTCTTGTCATTTTAAGGGTGAGTTTTAATTGTTGGCGGAAACTCCGAAACGGTGTACGATAAGTTCCATAAACATCCTGAGAAATTCTGCAAGGTTCGGTGAGCAAGCGGTCACTGTGCTACGCTTGTCGGGCGTGCGTGGGTAGTCCTGGTAACAAATGACAAGGAATGATTTTGCGTAGGCACTTCTCAAGGCTCCATTTTCCGACGAATTGTTTCGATCTTTGGAAATGTTGTACAGAAGGGTTCAATGGAAGGCGCTATCGAAACAGAATCCTGAATCTTGGCTCCACAAGAATTTTACAAATAGATGGATTTTTACCAATTTCAGAGTTTAATTGAGAAAGTGAAAAAATTTTAAAATTCTGCTTCGATAGTGCTTCTGGTTGGACCGTTTTGGAAAACATTTCAATTATTCAGAAAGATCCGTAAAAAATTCGAGCAGTGAAGGACGATTTTCGTAACCACGTTTTACGAGCATATTTTCACAAGTAAAGCACACCCTTAAATGGAACAATTGAAAACATATAATACTGTCACCAAATTCTAGAGGATACCGCCTATAAGTTACGGGAAATAAAATTAAAAACTATAACAACCTATAATAATTATTAAGGTACCTGTATCGAATCAAGTATATAAAATAGAACGTCTGTATGTATAATATAATTCCATAACTTTTGAACGCTTTCACCGTATGTCCTTCATCATTTTGACTGACAAAATATTTATAAACCAGTCATTTGCAGCAATACAGTTTTCAAGTGTCAAGTGAGGTCTTATAGAAGTTGGTATTCAGTTACCCATATTTGATTAATTCTGCGTAAAATAGCTGTATTGCGTGTATCCACACTCTCTTCTGTCTTCAACCTACACAGTGAATGTTATTGGTAAAATTGAAGTATTGTCGGCAGTAATAAATTTTTGAAAAATGTAGAAAGCTAGAAGAGCGATTCCTTGAGACGCAAAGTACCTCCAAATTTCGTTTATCTATACAAAACGGATATCTACTCCACGCCCGCCTGGCCCCGGCGCTTCGCCAACCGCTAGTATTCTATAATCATCTTGATATTTAGTAAAGATTTTAAAATTCGTCGATATCTATCAAATTTACGAATAATTCTAAATAATTACGGTTACCATGTCATGGCGGGTATAGCCGGGTAAGACTGTAGAAAGTTCTCCCTATAAAAATTCAATTCTGAGCTTACTGCACTATGCTTTTGGACGAGCAATTGCCAATTATTTCCAGACTACTAGCTCATCCACATTAGTTCTGGGCAATATGTCCTATTATTTAAATATGATAATGCATAATATAATTGTATTATTAATTAATTTCTTTTTCTTTCAGGCGATCGAGATTCCCCTAAAGTCGTCATAGAGATAATCCGGTGGATACCCTCATCTACTCATTTGCAATTATTAGACTTGAGAGTATTGAACTAGAAGTATTTTTTCGTTTTTTTTTTTTAAGAAATTCATGTACATATTATTTTATTTATTTTATTTTCTTGCTTTCATTTTGTTTACAAATACATATATCATGTACCAAACGTATTTTGTGTAGCTAAATAGAAGGAATGAATCGTGAGTCTTTTATTAGCACATAATATTAATGTTAATAACATCTTCATACATACATGAACAGCACCAGTCGAGAGGGAAAAGATGATACTCGTAATTTCAAATATAACTGAAAGTTTCATCGTTGGGTCAGTTGCTTTCTTGTTCTCGCTGAAGATGGTTTTTCAACCGAAAGCGCTTCGTTTCTCGAATTTTTTTCTGCGATTTTTGTAATTTTCTTTACTCCGTGAGTAGCCTAGATTCTGTCTTTGCATTTCACTCTCGTAAGTACACTTTCATTATGAATAACCGTAACTTGGAGATGTTACACACATCGGGTCCAGAGGAGAAGGAATGGGACTCGTGAGTGTCAAAAACGATGAAAGTTTCTAGAGAAAAAGAAAATGACTGGTGAACTAAAGAGCAAAAATATGTTTTATCAGGGAAATAATAGGTAGGTTATCCTGTTCGCGACGGCTGACGTATATTTACGTCAAAATGTTACAAGACCATCAGCGCTGTTTTGACGTAAATATACGCCACTCCCGTTAACGCAACACAGCGTATATTTACGTTCGGCTTCTTGGTCCATTTCTAATAAAACGTTGCCGCCACGAACAGGTTATACAACTTGAGCAAAAATCATAATGAAGAAAAACTCAAGACAGTCGCGTGAGTAATACACAACTTTTCATCTCACAATTCAAAACTCATCAAGAGAGTCACTCCACCAAACAACTATCAATCAAGCAAGATATTTATAGAATGAACAATAAAACTCAAGTTTACAAAGACTATCACCATGAAGTCTTATCGATTGATAACAGAATAAAAACACCCATAATGCAATAAGGAAACCTTCATTTTATTTTATTTTAGGCTAAAAGTAATCTAAAACCGAAATGGTTGGTACCCATCTTCAGGCACCAGACTATAACTTGCCTAAGTACGAAAAACTCTATCCAGTAGTTTTGGAGGAGTTACGCCCACAAGAAAAATCTGATGAGCCTAAATATAGGCCTATATCCGTACATATAAACAAACCTGAAATTTTTCTACGCTGGAAGTGATCGAGGACCTCTAAAAGTTAACATTTTTCCAAGTCTCCCCCTCTCCGCAACCTCGGGTCGCTCGCGCGAAAATTTCCTGAAGTACCCCCAACAAAAGGGATAGCGAGTTCTTCGCTAAAAAAAAGTTGCCTTCGACGTAGCATTGACAGATTTGTAGGTATGTTCAGACTTTAACCTATTTGTAAATAAAACTACAGGCATTCTTCCGGCTGTACACTGTCTTGGGCTGTGTTCTATATATATCACTTCAGCGAACATTGATGACAGTTTTCTTCTACGTGATTCTGTTCTCCACGTAGAAAAAGTATAAACAAAGAAACCCCTATCAAACAGGTTGTCTGCTTCAGGCACCCCCGAGCAGCTAACGAAGTAGGCTGCGAGTTTCTTTGATTTTTGCATATCCGATGATCTCAGTCAGTATTGGCCTGGCATTCAGGACGACAACTGATATGTAGAGATCTCTAAGTATTCCCTACTGTAAATAAATGTATGTAAAAGTAAGTTACACTTTCGTATCGTAGGTAGGCATGAATTCGTATTAGCTATAGAAGCCACCAACAGTTCAGTGAGTCAACTTGCGTTACAAGAAGGAAACTGTTCTGGTGTCTCCATGTGTGCGATAGGAATTAGCAATATTAAGACAACAAAAACTACCTGAATAGCAGGAAACTGGTCCCTAGTTCGCTGTGCAGCGAGAGATTGATTTCGTAATTTCACGGTTTATTTTCACCAGTAATGGAAGAATTACGATGTTTGCGAAACCCCTAGAGAGCAACCTCGTCACGTATATTATTGAGAAGTCCTATATTATTTATAGAAGAAGAGAAAGCAGAAATGGAAAGCTTGTAGACTAGATAGCAGGGAAGAAATCGCGAACAAAAGAGCTGTCTGCGAGGTAGACACAGTTTCATAGTTTCCAACCGTATTAAAACGTATTTATTACATTAGGTACTTGAAAGAATTTATTGGTGGATTGATATACGCGATTTATGTTGACTTTTCTCTTATTCAATATAATTCTTCAGTATTGTTCAGCGTCTATATTTCTGGCATTGTAATCATAACTATATGATGTAGTTGAAAGTCGAATAGGTTTCGTATGAATGGTTTACCCGTCTCTTATCTCAATGAGAGAAGAGAAAACTGTGAACGAGTTGTTATCGGTGTTGATAATCGCAGAGCTGAAGAGAGTAAGTACGTAGATGTATGAGAAATTTATATTGCATTTATGTAAACAATTTTACATCTTCCTAACAACTCAAATACTAAAAGGAATTTTTATACGTGCAAGGAATAATTCAAACGATCGAATTAAAGATCCTACCCCCCTCAATAAAAGAGCTGGTGTTGTTTATTCTATTCCGTGTTCCGATTGTCCCCAAGTTTATGTTGGTGAGACCAAACAGTTTTTATCTGCCAGAATCTCCCAACATAAATATGATGAAAGATTACAGAATGATCACACTGCTCTTGCTAGTCACTCTAAAGAAATGGGCCACAGCTTCAATTTTAAGAACATAAAAATTTTGGCCAACGAATGTAACAGCAAAAAACGAAAGCTCAGAGAGGTTATCGAGATTATAAAACGCGCCAACAACTACAAGAGCGATACTGCAAACTTCGCCTCGCTATACACTCCCGTAATCAAGAATACCAAATAATTTCTTGTTTTTACTTTTACTTTTTTTCTGAATCATCGTTCACATTAGCTGTACTCTCTTAGTTTAGTTTCTTTTCAGTTACATTTTGTAGTTACTTGAAAAAGACCATCAGTCTGGTCGAAACGTCGTCTTAATAATAAAAAATTTGTGCGGGTAAAGCCTTGTTTTTCTTCGTTTTAACAACTCAAATGTTCAAGATTAGAATATTGCTGAGATCTTTCGATGAAGAGGCTATTGACGAAGTAGACCTGGACTTGACGCGGACGAAGAATTGATCTTTTTACGCCTTTCTTTCTTTCGTTTTTTTTTTTTTTTTAAATCCTTGTACAATTTGAATATGTTGAAATTTTTTCTATATAATATATCCCTATGTTTTAGGGAAGATAGGTTTTTTCTCCCTTTTCCAGGAGTAAAAAAACGACGAATTCTTTAACGAAGTGGAACACGAAGAAGCAGTTCTGTAGGGCGGATTGGTTTTAATATTGAGAATTTGAAGTTCCACTGCTGTCATATAGTATGTCTCTGAAAGTGGAAATTTTTTCAAGTCAAAATCCTATTTTCTTCGAAAGTTTTACCAACTTTTCGTGTTGGAAAAGTGAGGCATTACTTATATCTGAAGATGTAGACCTGCAATTTTTATGTATACCGGATAAGTTGTTCTCGAGAAATTTTCGAACTAATAACCCATTTGTGTGGTTACAGAGCTCGTTTAAATGATTTAAAAAAAAAAAATTATTTCATCCTCTTATGAGTAGCTGCTTACGTCACGAGAAGCGGATCCAATCCTTTCTATTGTTATCAGCACGTGTAAAGAGTTTTAACAGGGAACCTGTTTTATGGGGGGCTATTTGAGAAATCTGCCGTGCACCGTGCGCCGTCCAGCGAAAAACTTAGAAAAATTTCGACCCTCGAGCCATATATGATAGGAGAGGGACTTAGAAAAAATGTCGACTCTCGAGCTATAGATGATAGGAGGGGGACTTGGAAAAATTTCGACTCTCGAGCTATTATGATATGAAAGGGACTTGGAATATATAGCTGGAGATTCGAGAAAAATTTATACTCTCAAACTATATTATACTAGGCTTATAGTAGGTCTAGGCCTTCTTTATACTAGCTTTATCTAGGTCTAGACTTCCTTGAATTTTCAATACCAAATCCCATTTGACTCATAAAACAGGTTCCCTGCGTTCCTCGTTTAACTTCGTTAAGGAAGCCGTCGTTTTTTATTTATTTATTTATTTATTTATTTTTTTTTCTGTCAGGTTCATGCTTTTTTTTTTTCATCATTTTTCATTATTATTAGTCATACTCGATAGAGAAAATCTCGAGTTTGAATGAATTGAGGACAATTTTTTGGTCTTTATCAAGTGTGCTGCGAGACTCTCTTGGGGGCTATATCACTAACTAGCGCGCCCTCTTGGCCGTTAGCAGTTGAGGTGGCACATATATCAAGGTGTTGGAAGAAGAAGAAGAAGGGGTTTATTGAAAGACTTTTCTCTGATATTTAAAAACTATTATCGATTTGTTGGATCCTCATCGAACATAATATAAAACCAGTGATATCCAAAAATCAGATAAAAATGCATAATCTTCGAGAAAAAATAGGAGGAAGAAGAAAACCAATGCAGAAAAATTAGAATTATGCGTACACGGTGACTCGCGAAGAAAGAACCCAAACAAATATTAAAAACTATTATAAAAGGGAATGTTTTTCCATTTCAAACTACGTGTGTAAATTTTTCATCGGAATTGAAGAAATTTTCGCGATGTTCCGCTCTAAAGCCTCCCCAAATAGACCAAATTCAACTTATGAAAGTACATCCAATTAGGCCTATACTAACAAGACTCAATATATAATACACTAGGGGGCGTCCATAAATTACGTGAAACGATTTTTGTAATTTTTCGACCCCCTCCCCCCCTTGGTGAGATATCGTGAGATTTGCCTTGACCCCCTCCCTCCCCCCTCTTATCTCGCGTGAGATTTTCCGAAATGTGTATTTTTGCTTTAAATCTGTCTGTGTTTAATTGCGTTTATCTATTAAAAAAACGTAATTTTCTTGATCACATTTTATACCTATTCAAAAAGGACTATTTTTTATTAAATTTAAGCCAGTTTAGTAATATTTTAGAATGTGAGAAAAAAATTACGTCAGATTTGTCGGCACCCCTCCTCCCCCTCACATGAGTTCTGGTGAGACTTGGCTGGACCCCCTCCCCCCCAAAAAAAATGCCTCACGTAATTTATGGACGCCCCCCTAGACCTAAAGTGGCTCAGCGGCCTCTCCTTGTTTACCATCTTTATACTAGACTTGAATTGGCTTTCTTTATTATATTGGCTAGATCTTTCTAATCAGATAGTTTAGCTTTCATTTTAGCAAGTATCTTCCAACAACTAAAAACCAAACGTGTATTTTTCTGAGGAAAATCACAAACGCAGAAAGTATACGCTTCATCTCTTATTTTTCTCGTCATAATTATGGTTACAAAATAATACTATAGTTACCAAATAGAATTTTTAAAGAGGTTTTTTTTTTTTCACAAGGAGACGCAAACCATGAATCATGATCTTCATTCATTTGGCTACGCCAGAAAATTTCTTCATTTTTCTGATTCTCGAGTTACATTATGATGGAAGGGTAACTTCAAAAAATTTCATCCTTCAAGTTCTATACAACAGGCGTCAAAATTTGTCTAAGTTTTTCACCGGACGGCACACGGCAAATTTCTCAAATAACTCCCCATAAAACAGGTTCCCTGTTAAAATGTCCACTATAGGGTGACTTAGAAAAACGACGGCTTCCTTGAAATTGCATCACGTTCAAGTTGTCACGTCATCATTTTCGGGACTTAGAAAAACTTCAGGCTCTAAGCTTTATATGATATGAGGGGGACTTAGAAAAAATTCTCGGGACAGCGTGTTTTCCGCTGACATTAACTGCATTTGTAGCATATCAATCAATTCAAAAACACATGCAGGATTCAAAGACCTCCTCAAGCGTTGGAAACTTCTTTTTTTTTTTACACGAGACAAATTCGATTCCAGTAGAGGGTATGTGTGTACACCAGGAAAAGAGAGTGGGGGTTTTCAAATCGAGCGCTGCAGATGTTCTCATCACGTGTTTTGAAATTGCCAACCACAATGTTTTCACCGATTCGTGATAATGCAGACGACGAAAAAGTGTTTCTTTTTTTCCTACTTTTTTCGAAATTTATGATAGTGTTCGTGGTTTGAAAATAACTTATACAAGGTGAGTAGACATTTTGTCTAGAAAAACGTACAATATTTCAATTAGTTTAATATCTTTGCGCATATCTGTAATCGGCATTTTGATTATGTTTGTAAAAATAAAAAGGAACTCGGCACACGGTTCGTATTCACGTAGCTTCTATTGTAATAAGAACTAAAACTGTAGTGTACAAGATCGCGTAGGGTCGCATGTACGAGCAAAGGGGTGGAAAAGAAATGAACCAGTTTTACTTTAGGGTAGCGAAACGTAAGACTAGCACGTGCTCGGCAGCACATTAAAGCAGATGTAAAATATGATATCGACAGTGCTAACAATGTCGACGTTCTAAATTGAAACCAGGTATAAGCAACCTGCGGCCCTTGAACCCGTCGGATGCGGCCCGCGGCAACATTTTTAGAAATAGGGGGAAATTAGCAAAATTACACCGTTTTATTGTCACGTAACAAAATTTAAGAAATTACAAGTAGTAAAAGTATTTGAACGGTGAAAAAAAACTTTGCGTATACGAACAATTTAAAAAGAAACGCGAATTAATGAAAAAAATTAAAGAGATCTACACTTTATTAATGGAATATTTGTTCTTGAATAATTTTTGTAATGGCTGCACATCTGGAGCAAAAGTTCGTTATTTGAAACCGCAAAGAGATATGCAAAGGGTTCGATCATTATCCATTCCAGTAGACTGTATCAACGAAATGTGGAGAACGGATTATCTTGCTCATAATTACGGGAGAGGGGGCATCTATAAATTACGTGAGGCATTTGGGGGGGAGGGGGCTCCAGCCAAGTCTCACCAAAACTCACGTGAGGGAGAGGGGGTGCCGACAAATTTCACGTAATTTTTTTCTCACCCAAATACATTCTATAAACGCGATTAAGTACAGATAAACGTATTTAAAGCAAAAATTCACATTTCGGAAAATCTCACGCGAGATAAAAAGGGCAGAGGTCGAAAAATCACAAAAATTTCCTCACGTAATTAATGGACGCCCCCTATGTTGAATTTTATTCTGTGACCATTGTAAAATATTTCTGGCAGTATGATTATTTGAAGAATACTCGACGTGGCAATAATATTTAGTGTATTAACTAGAGCTATTCGAGACATAGATTTTATTCGTTGATGAAACTATATCATTAGAAAGCATAGAACAAATTGGCTCCAGCATCCACTTAATTTTATAATGTACGACTTTTCGACGACATATAGTCGTCACCTTCGGGTAAAACAAAATTGAGCAACGTCTTACATTATAAAGTAAAGTGGATGCTAGTGCCAATTTGTTCTATACTTTCTATAGATTTGATTCCGAGTAAACCGATTAGTGACAATAGTCCAGCAGCGTCCTTCCGGGAGGGGTAGAAGATATCTGTATTTTCAATTTTCTCATTTCCTCTAGCATATATTAGAAAATGATGAGACGTCCAACATAGCCGCCAAGGCTCGTGAACGCATCAAACCTCGATACAATGCTTTACCTTTGGAAGGAAAAAAAGAGACAGTAGGTGGAAAAGAAAAATCAAAAACAAGTGAACATATAAACGTAAGAGAGAGCCATTCAAAGATATTCAGTACGGTACAGGATACTGAAAGTCGGCACGACCTTTCTCTACCCAAAAGGAACATCGAAATATAATTCGAGAGAGCATGACGTAAGAAAGAAAGCGACGCTTCGTAATTCAAAAATCGCTATTTTCTAACCTGTGTAAATTTATTCTTCGTATCGGTTCGTCGCTATCCAGAAGTATTTGAATGCTTGCGTGAAACCAGAAGTGCGTATTTTCAAAATTTGTAATTTCATGTCGTTTACTTTTCAATCGTTCTTTTACTCATTCTAACATATCGTCATAATTTGTAATTCGGTGAGCGCCAATTTATTAGGTACAAGAGTCGTACTCGAAGATAAAGTTTGGCTGATCTTCAATTTAGGTATACGTCAATGCAACTTTGTACAGAAGATCAGGGTACGAACCTCTTCCAACCTGCCACTGGCTGCTTGTCTGCTCTCTCGTATAGGAATGGGTAAAAACAAACCCATCAAAAATGCTCATAATACGTTTCGTATTATGAAAATGGGTAGAGATAAGACTGAATGAATACATCGCGAAGAGTTGCTACGAACATTAGATTAGAAATAAGGAGGGGGGGGGGGGGGTCCGAAGCGGCGTGAAGTCGAAGAGTCTTCACCTGGGGTATTCGTTTTATCGGAATGTAAGTGATGTGTAATTATCAACGAGTCGAGAATATGATTTGAGAAAAAGTGATAGAACGACACAGGACGAAAGTTTTTTATTACAACAATTTTTTATAAGACGGACAATGCATACCAAGTTCGAAAAAATACAGCGAGAAACAAAAAAGGGGCGTCCATTAATTACGTGAGGCAATACGCGCGGCGGAGGAGGGGATCCAGCTAAGTCTCACCGAAACTCACGTAAGAGGGAGGGAGATGCCGACAAATCTCACGTAATTTTTTTTTCCACACAAATACATTCTATAAACGCGATTAAGCACAGATAAACGTATTTAAAGCAAAAATGAGCCCATTGTTTCAAGAAGGGCGTAATTCGACTAACGCTCTTTTTGAAAAAATATCTGAATTGTATTCCTCACCCTCCCCTCTGTTGTTTACCGCAATTCTCAAAATTTTCGAAAAGTGAGTTCTTTTCAAGAAGGGCGTATCTCTTAAGTTATGGGAATTACCATTGATATAGAAACCAGTTTTTCAAAAAGGGCGAATTTCTGCAAGAACGGCGTAATTGGATTTGTGCGCGAATCGATGTAGCGCTCTAGGCTGCAACGTTAGGGAAGATGGAAGGGGAGGGGGTATGCCGCTAGGTACTGGTGAAGTCTCATCCCGATCCTACTTTTTTTCGGCGTGTTAATGCCTTCCTAAACTTTCAAATGTGTTTTTCTCAAAACACGTTTTTGCGAGTTACTCAAATACACATTTCGGAAAATCTTACGCGTGATAAGAGGGGGGAGGGGGTCAAGGCAAATCCCATGATATCTCACCAAGGGGTGAGGGCACAAAAATAGGGCACGTGATTTATGGACGCCCCCTCGCGAATACCTGATGATGATACGTTCACCGTATCCAAACCGGTCGTGATTCGTAAATTTAGTCTCAACCTCCAGTTTTCATGTCTAAAAAAAAAAATTTTCCCTGAGGTTTTTTCTAAATTAAATCCAACTTCTTATTTTATTTTACATTATTCTGACTTTTATTTGATTCAATTTAATTACTATTTTTCCTTTTACTTTTCGACCGCTTTTTTGACCCTCTCAAATTAATTTCATTAGTGTTTTTTTTTTTGCTTTTTGTTCTCTGCTTTATCGTAGTCGGGTCTTAAAATTCCTTACCAATTTATTTTCTATTTTGGTCATGATTTTACATTATAAACTGTGATTTCGAGACTATTTTCTCCTGTATAGTTACGTGTCTATGTCCTACTGACCTCTCATTCTAACTGATACGATGATTTCTGTAAACCTCAGAGCGGTACAGGTTTGCATTTGGATCTCTCATCGCGTAGGTAAGAGGCGGATATTTGCAAGACGAAGAAAAACAAAATTATAGATGCAAGAAAATGGGCACCAAAATTAGAGTTATCGAGTAGACTTGAAATTAGCCCTTGCGCGTTTTTATGCTCTCGGAGTTTCGATTCTGAGTCCCGAACTGCTTGCCCAATAAGATAGGGGGCACTGGATTTGTGGACATCACACTTCCTCCCTAAGGGGATAGGATTTTGAAACTGATCAAGGTGATTTTAAGAAAGTCTATCCACATTATGAGAAGCTGGTTTTAAATTTGTGAATTTTATAGTACACGAGAAGTAATCGAGAGACGGATCTATCTCTTGAAACAGCATTCGTGGCATCATGAGTCAGCGATCCTAATATCTGACGAACGAATGCTTCAATGTTCAACTTTACATGAATGGTTTTTGCTACGAGCTTATCCACTTATTTTCGGAGGCTTAAAAATGGCGGGAAATGAGCACTAATCTGTGAATCACATTGAGAAAGTGTGCAAGTTTATCTGGTAGCGAGCAATACGAGGAACTATCTATCGTTATGTCAGTATAGGTAGGCTTTCTGAAAATCTCGAATTTGTGCTTAGCCACATTTAAGGTGATGGAAAGGTCTATAAAGATGATGGATTCACCGCCGAACACACACATGAGTCTGATTTAGGGATACAGATTATTTTATCAAGCCTATATAACATCGTCTACATTTATACATACATAATTATATTCGTGAATTGTGAATGCTCGGACATTTTACTATTTAAACCGAACCCACATTACTTATAAATAATTATAATGGTGTTGAAATTGAATTACTTCTAGGAGCAGAGACGTTTGCCCATAAAGCCATACAGTCACCTGAGAGTACCCACTTGTAAAATCCTATTAATAGTATCAATCAACATGGAAGATACGTCCTCGAATCATTTTCGTGAACCTACTTTGGCAGAGGTAATTTCCATTTACCACATTCGCAAATGACAATCATTGGTGAATCCGATTTAATATGTGCGAGCTATAGATTGATACTTCGAAATTTCTTTGAATTTTAGATTGCGAGTCTCCCTGCGACTAATATCTCTCAACTCCCACACGAAGTAATTTTTATTTTTATTCATCATAGTTACCCGACTTAATATTTACAATGATTGAAATTTCAAATTTTCTTGCATTTTAGGAGAATCAATCAACGAGTGATGACCACCGACTCCTGGAAGAAGTAATTTTCATTCATCATAGTCATTAATTCATCAGTTAATCCGATTTGATGTTTATAGTGATTGAAATTTTTAATTTATCTTGAATTTTAGTGCTTCGGAAATCCGTCTACAACTACTGGTATTCACAGACTCCCGAATGAGGTAACTTTCATTTTAATTAAATCATAGTCTATTATTATTTATAACCATAGTATATGTATCATAGTACATATGAGGATCGAATTCGATCGGGGGAATCTTTTGGGAGGGGCAATTCCCCCCAACAATTTCAATTTTATTAAAACATTAGCGGATACGGTACTACGTAAAGTACCCCAAGAAATTGATTTTTATTGTACCGATTTCCTACAATTATAAACCCCCTGTACAATTCTTAGAAATATTTCCAAAGAAAAAAAATTACGGTCCCGTCAGCTCTGTAGGGTAGTATTTTTACATTAATATCATTCAACTCGCGATTTACAGATCCTAATCAAGATAATCGCCGGCCTTCCACTCTGGGATCGAAAAAAAACTCGTTTGGTATGCAAACGTTGGTTGGACGTGAATAATGTCAGACAAATTTCGAAGAAAGAAAAATTTAAGTGCTTCGGATATGATGTCGACTTAATTTTGCAAACTATACAGAACAGTGAACGACATATTATAAACATCGAGTTCATCCTTGTTAACTTCACCAAACATGGTCTGGATTGGTCACTTGAATTTCGGAAAGCATGCGGCTGGAGAATCGAATCGTTGTTATTTAGGCATTGCTGCATTTCGTATGAGACCCTACTGTTCTTGATCGAAAATTGCGCTCAAATGGAAAATCTTACAATCACGAATTGCCTGCTTCCTTCCGAACGAAAATTAATGCCAAGCATCGCTATCGAGACATTGAAAGAAATGAAACTTCGTCGAGCCCATCAGAAGTTGCACAAATTTTTAGCTTCGAACCGTAAATTAATAAGCAATTTTCTAAAAGCACTGGTCGGTGTTCATCCCAATCTTGATGACTTTGACTTTGTGTCTGGCAATTTGACCAAAAAAGAAATAGCGGACTTACAACAAGAAGAATCCTCGTTTGACAAAAATTTTCAATTATTAAATTTAAAGCAGAAGAATGGAAGTAGGGGAAAGAGAAGTTCGAAAATACCGTAAGTAAGCTTTCATTTTACTAGCCATAGGTAATGTATCTACGAATTTCAATATATATTCTATAATTATTATGAAGGAGAAGAGTAATTTTTTTAGACAAATAGCCTCCGTTTGTATGGTACCAATTTTCCTGAAACTTTGAGTGTTATTAGGTACTAGTGCGGAATCGAGAATAGGGGGGGTTGAAATTTAAAAATATCCACTTCTGAGGCCGTGGCGAGGGATGAAAGTCAGATATTTCTGGCTGCATCTTTTCATCGTGGAGTATGTGAGCGTAAATGAAAGTTTTTTACTTTGACGGAATTGGATGAAATTGCTTGGAAATACGAATCGACGATCGATTGATGGCTGCTTATAATTTCGAGCGTTTTACAGGGAACGTCTTTATGATTCATTATTTTCCATGGAAAAATATCCCGACTTTTGGACGGTACTACTTTCTCGACTTTTTTCATCGACAATTTAGCTTGACTGAGTCCTTTACATCCCGGAAAGATGAAAGTGAGTTAGTTAACACTAGAAACTTGAGCTAGGGTGAGCAAACATGGTCGGAGATGAGAAAGACAAGAGTACATGGGGTTTAGTTTAGAGGAAATAGAGACCGAATTTTTCAATCAGCGACTGATCATGACTCCTTGGATCGAGTACGCGTGTCCTAATTTGGGTCCAGATTTAGATCCGTTGGTAAATAAGTTTGGTGGTTCGGAAAAAATTGGTACTGAGATAATGTTCCTAATGAGCTGTCGGTATATTATAGTGTAGATCGAGTCGGATATTTGGGAGAGGGTTTAGATATAGATAAGTGGATGATATGACCGGGGGTAGTTGGTTCAACTTGAGGTGACTAAATAATTTAGTCTTAAGAGGAAGGATGAGAGAATTATGTCGGCAGAGTGCGGGTGTGTAAATTGGAACCTGAGTGAATTGAGTTGTGGATACAAGAAAATTGACAATGAGAGTTTGGAAGCGGTATTTATGGGTGGGGGGTTGCAGCTTCAAAGCAAAGGCCGAGAGTAGGGCTAGATCGTCGTGCACCGAGGGCTTGATTTACTTCAAAAGCGAGTACATCAGACAGACAGAAAAGAGTAGTATGGTTTATCATGAAAGAAAAACAGATGATTTTGTTGAGTTTTTGCCTAGCATATTGAATAGTAGATCAAAGAGAAGAGAGTCGGATGGGCAGGAAAAAGTCAAGTGGGTGTTTACTGCCTAATATCAGGTGGGAATATGAACGGTAACGGGATGTGACCTTTTGCAGATGAATTCTGAAAAAATTTCCTAAGGTATGGTATCAATCAGAGAAGATAATGGATAAGCATTGAGGATGGATAAAAATATTGAAAAGATGGAGAGGGCCTCTCAGAGAGGCAGAGGTCAGAGAATAGATAAGGTAACACTTGAGAATGAGTAGCTGGACAGGTGAAGAGGGATCGTCGAACTTCAAGAAATTACAGGCTTGGGTCAGGTATGTATAAGTGTTCTGTCCAAAGAATAGGCAAAAATAGTAATCTGTGTTGGGTATATCCACACTCTCTCTCGTTTTCAAACTGCACAGTAAATGTTATTGGTAAAATTGAAGTATTGTCAGCAGTAATAAATTTTTGAAAAATTAAGGATGCTAGGAGATCGATCCCTTGACACGCAAAACAGCGATTGCAAACAAAACACAGATATCTACTCCACACACGACTGGTGCCGCACTGGCGCGCTGCCAATCGCTAGTTTTATAATCCTCAAGATATTTGGTAAAGATTTTGAAATTCGTGGACATCCACTAAATTTACTAGTGATTCTAAATAATCGCGGTTATTATTTCATAAAGGGTATAGCCGGCCAACACGTTGGAGAGTGCTCCCTATAAGAAATCAATTCAGAGCTTATAATGAGTGAATGCACCATGTTTCGGACGAGCGAATTCAAATAGCTCATCCTCCTTGATTCTGGGCGATAAAATGTTATATTATCATAATATAATAATACATAATAAATATTATTATGATTAATTTTTTCTTCTTTCAGGCGATGGATATACCCCTCAATTCAAAAGAAAATTGATGAACGAGAGATTTGAAGGAATTATGAAGTCGTCATAGAGGAAATCCGCGGTGAAAACCATCATCTACTCATTTGCAGTTATTGGACTAAGAGTATTGAATCAAAGGTCTTCTTTCGTTTTCTTTTTCTTTTAAGCTTAGTCCAAAGGATTATTATGATTGCATACGAATAGATTTTCTGTTGAAACACAAACCAAATATTTGTATTTTTTAAAGAAATCCACGTGCGTATTATTTTATGTATTTACTAACTTTTTTTCTTCTCATTTTGTTCACAAATACATGATATCATCTACCAAAAGTATTTTATGCAGCTAAATAGAAAGAATAAAAAATAACAACTCATATAATTTGAATTATAAGTTGTTTATTAGCACTTATTAATGATAATAACAACTTCATTCGTGAACAGCACCAGTTCGAAAAAGTGAATAGTAAGTGAAAGAAGGAGAAAAAAAACAAAATTATTTGTAGACGATCGGAAAAGTCTTGTGTCAAAGTATTTCTCAAAGATAATCCCGAAATAGTCGTAACCAGAGCTGATAAGGGAAATACAACAATTAAGGAATGTTGAAAAACTCTAACGACGGCCCCCTTAACGAAGTTGAACGAAGAACGCAGGGAACCTGTTTTATAGCTCAAGATTCGAAATTTTTTCCAAGTCCGTCTCCTAACATATATATAGAACGAGAGTCGAAATTTCTTTTCCAAGTTCCCTTCTATAATGTATAGCTCAAAAGTCAGCATTTTTCTAATCCCTCACCGATCGTATACAGCTCGAGAATAGAAATTTTTCCAAGTACCCCTCGTATCATATATGGCTCGAGAGTAGAAATTTTTTCAAGTTTTTTGTTGGACAGTTTTCAACAGGGAACCTGTTTTATGGGGGGGCTTTTTGAGAAATTTGCCGTGCGCTCGAGCCTTGTATGATAGGAGAGGGACTCGGAAAAATTTCAACTCTTGAGCAATACATTATAGAAGAGGACAAGGTTTCTTTAACGAAGTTAAACGAGGAACGCAGGGAACCTGTTTTCTGAGTCATATGGGATTTGGTATTGAAAATTCAAGGAAGCCTAGACCTAGATAAAACTAGAATAGAGAAGGGATAGATCTACTATAAGCCTAGTATAATATAGTTCGAGAGTCTAAATTTTTCTCGAATAGTCAGACGTAGATAAAGCCAGTTGAGTATAAAGAAGGTGTAGACCTACTGTCAGCCTAGTATAATACAGTTCCTGGAATTATTATTCTTGAATTTGGAGCTAGAAATTATTCCAAGTGCCCTACTATCATACATAGCTCCAAAGTCGACCTCCCCATATATATGGCTCGGGAGTCGAAATTTTTCCAAGTTTTTTGTTAGACGGCGGACTAATATTTTGTGACGGGTTTTCCGAGAGTAGTCCCAATTTTACAGGATGAAATATTCTAAAATCCATCTCCTTCAAGTCCTAGCAGTATTCATGCAACCTGCATGAAGTCCTACGATTTACACCCATCATTTAAATTTAGATTACCACAGGAGAAAAAATCGTCAACTCCACGGAGACTGACTCTATCCTCCAATTTATAGTGATCAAGGACATATTTGTACTTGAAAAGGACATTTGATAGTAAGGATAGCAACTGAATAAAATATCAGAGGATAAAAATTGAGCACACAAAAAGAATTAAAAAAAACAAATAGAATGAAAAATACTCTGAACAAAACATAGCAGATCGTAAAAAATGTGGAAATTTTTTTTTGTGCAAGTAATTGAAAACTTATTATAAGTACAATTGTGAATCATCTCAGAAAAATTATTGTTCCCTCCTCTTCGCTCCCAAACATGAGCGGTTCTCTCTCTCTCTCTCTCTCTCTCTCTCTCTCTCTCTCTCTCTCTCTCTCTCTCTCTCTCTCTCTCTCTCTCTCTCTCTCTCTCTCTCTCGCGGACCACGCTTGCGACATTTCCTTGTCTCCTTAACTGGTCCTTTGCACACGCATCGTCTTCTCCTCGTTCATCGCTCCTTCTATATATCTCCGAGTTCCTTCCATGCACTCGAGCGCGATCCACGTGGAGCAGTTACAAGTACACTATCTTGTCCTGTACACCGAACATAAAATATGCACATTCCTCCTCGCTCGTACGTTTTGCCTATCCTTCCACACGCGGACCCGATATATATCCGCACATGATAATCAATTCAAAAACACATGGTACACGGCAGGTGTATGTGTGAACAGCATGTTAGTATTAGAGAAAGTGGGGGTTTTCAAATCCAGCGCAGTCCATCGTTCACATCACCAGTTTCGAAATCGCCAACCGCATTGTTCTCACCGGTTCGCGGCAATGCGTCCATTTCTAATCGATCAGAAAGTGTTTCTTGTTTTCTTTCTTTTTTTCAAAATTTATGATATTGTACGTGTTTTAAGAAGAACTTATACAAGGTGAGTAGTGATTGTCTAGAAAGACTTAAAATATTCCAATTCATTGCATACCGACGTTCTGAATTGAAACCACCCTGAAGCCAGTAATTTCAATTTTACAAGAGAGGTGAAATACCTTTTTATTAGAATTCAGTTTTGTTCTTTTGTACATGCAATGGTCATCAACTTTTTGCTGGCGAAGTTGATCATTTTTATTCTTTTGGTGAACTATTATTCTCTCTTCAATATTATACTCTGCTCACGAGTTATTTTTCGCAAGTGGCTTTTTTTAATAGTACTCGACTATCTAGAATGATTCCTCTCTTAAGTTGGATAGTTTCTTCGAAGCTACGAAACATAATAAATTAATGATTGATAGCGTAGAAATAAATTACGATCACAAAACGTAAGAAAATTTTAAATGGAACAGTTTGATCATAAATACGAGTACACTGCACGTGGTTCGTACATTCGGCAGCACATGTGGCGCAGAATCGATACAGAACACGTGTAGTGCATTTAAGGTTGAAAAGTGCTTAGTCGCCTTATTTTTGAAGCCTCAAAAATGGCCGGAGATGAACACTAATATATGAATCATATTACGAAAGGGTGCAAGATTACCTGAGGGCGAGCAATACGAAAAACTATCTACAGTTATGTCAGTATAGGTAGGCTTCCTGAAAATCTCGAATTCGAGCTTGGCCTCATTTAAGGTGATGGAGAGGTCTATCAAGTTGATGGATTCACCGCCGACCACGTGCGTGAATCTGATTTAGGGATACAGGGAGTTATTGGAAAAGACAAATTTTTGAAATTATTTCATCGAGCCCATGTTTGGAGATGGAACATTGTCTACACTCATACACACATATATTCGTGAATTGTCAACGCTCGGACATTTCCATCACACCTGAGAACGTCACTTCCACCGCGTTTCACGTTATGCTATCCGGTTAATTTTACGCAGATAAATTGTGTACGGAGGAAATTATACGCAGTATGAGAATAGCCCACAGATACTCTTCGGGAGGGAAAGACTTACATCACATGAAAATTATTGGCAAAACATAGCCTACTCTCGGTGTAACTGAGAAAAAAAGTATTTCTTATTTAATAGAATTAATTCAGTTCTTCAAATTATGACCAAAGACATCAAACGACGACATACTCAAAGGAGTAAAACAGACGGAGTCCTTTGAGTATGTCGTCGTTTGATGTTTCTTATTTCTTACGTAGAATTCAGAGCCGTTTTTCATTTGTCCATTGAAGCTCGTTATGATCGTGTCAAGTTGTTGCACATTATTACGAGATGTAACGTACATTCTCAAACCCGAGTCTGAAACTTTCCCAAAGGTCTACGCCCTCTTGCCCAATAAAACAAGTGCCACCTATACAATGATGGTCCTAGAAATAAAGACACGATTATCAGGAGAATGTAAACCTTTTAGATGAACTTCGAGAAAATTGTTATGAGCGATTTTGCCACCAATTTTCCTGAACCTCTCCTATTGTACTCACGAGACGTCGTCCATAATGTTGCAAACTTTTTTACAGTCTCCTCAAAGTAGACACTTAGAAATCGTCATAATTGTGTCAATAAAATGGAAGATACGTCGTTGAATCATATCCGTGAACCTATTTTGGCAGAGGTAATTTCCATTTACATTCGTAACAATCATTAGTGAATCCGATTTAATATGTGCATCCTATTGATTGATACTTCGAAATTTCTTTGAATCTTAGATTACGAGTCTCCCTGCTACTAATAGTTCTCAACTCCCACAAAAAGTAATTTTTATTTTTATTCATCATAGTTACCCGACTTAATATTTACAATGATTGAAATTTCAAATTTTCTTGCATTTTAGGAGAATCACTCAACGAGTGATGACAATCGACTGCCGGAAGAAGTAATTTTCATTCATCATAGTCATTAATTCATCAGTTAATCCGATTTGATGTTTATAGTGATTGAAATTTTTAATTTATCTTGAATTTTAGTGTTTCGGAAATCCGTACATAACTGGTATTCACAGACTCCCGAATGAGGTAACTTTCATTTTAATTAAATCATAGTCCACAATTATAACCATAGTGTATCTATCATATTCGATGTGGGGGAAGTCACAGGCTCGATGTATCCAGAGCTCTGGAAAACAATGTGTGTTCACCCAAATAATTATATTGAGAGTATTTCTATACTTTGCAATAGAGATGTTTCTACACTCTTATGGGTGTGCTCCGCCCGTTGGGATACGCGAAACAGTGCACGACAGGTTGCATATATATCCCCAAATACCCTACATGGTTCAGTACCCAAGCAGTCACTACGCGACGCTTGTCGAGCGTGCGTAGGTAGTCCCTTTAAGGCTTGACGTTACAAGACTTCACGAGAAACTTTCTCAAAACTCCATTTTCCGGCGATTTTTTTAGATCATTGGAAATATTATAAAAGGAGATTGAACGGAAGGTAGTAATCTGAATTTTTGCTACAAAAAAATGAATGTTACAACATTCGAAAATAGACGAATTCTCGATGATTTTGAAGTGAAATAAGAACAGTATGGCGAAAAATTTTTCAATCCTGCTTGCATACCGCCACTAACTGAACTCTTCTGACAATTAGAAAGATCCATTGAAAACTGATGTGGAGTGTTGAGAAACTTTTTCCAGTAACATGTTTTTTACGAGCGAAGCACACCCTTAAAACAATATTATTTAGTAATCTATCGCTTTCCACATTAAGAAGTACAATAAAGTCCCCGGTCCCGCGCTCAAGTACACTGGCCGCCCAATCGAAATTACCATGTCTAAACATACCATCCTCACGAATCTGTCTTTACATGAACGGATTCGTTCCTTCAAATTATGGTTGTCCATTATAACGACGAGAAGGGAATACTCCAAAGAGGAGTAAAACTTACAAACACATTTTCATATCAGTCCCAATGATGGTTTATTAACCGAAAGCACTCGGCTTTATTTATTTTCTGCGGCGTTTGTAGTTTTTAGTCCTCTTCGGAGTACTCCCTTCTCTTCTATCTTTACTTCTTATTCCCTTTGAAACAGGGAGTTTCTTTCCTTGGCATGTATTTTTCAATACTTACAAGACGCACCATTGTTTCCTGAACTTCCACTCGATAACCTCTGACAACTGGGTATATTCGATGAAATCTTCGAATTTCTCGAATGTTTGGAAAAACTATGATATATCCTTGCACGAAAAAATTTTGTATATTCATTTTATTTTTGGGTACACAGGTACTATGAAGAAGGCGATAAGCAACTGAAGCGTGCATTCTTTCATATAAGCATAAAATTTCGTTTACTTTCTTATCTCATTTTTCATGAACGAATTCGATCGGGGGAATCTTTTGGGAGGGGCAATTCCCCCCAAAAATTTCAATGCTATTAAAACAGACTAAAATAATGCTGATACAGTACTACGTAAAGTACCCCACGAAATTGATTTTTATTAAACCGATCCCCAACAATTATAAGCCCCCTGTAAAATTCTTGGAAATATTTCCAGAGAAAAAAAAAATACGGTCCTGTCAGCTCTGTAGGGTAGTAATTTTAAATTAATATGATTCAACTCGCGATTTACAGATCCTAATCAAGATAATCACCGGCCTTCCACTCTTGGATCGAAAAAAAACTCGTTTGGTGTGCAAACGTTGGTTGGACGTGAACAATGTCAGACAAATTTCGAAGAAAGAAAAATTCACGTGCTTCGGATATAATGATGTCAACTTAATGTTGCAAAATACACAGAACAGTGAACGACGTATTATAAATATCGAGTTCGACTTTGTTAACTACACCACACTTGGTCTGGATCGGTCACTTGAATTTTGGAAAGCTTGTGGCTGGAGAATCGAGTCGTTGTTATTTAGGCATTGCTGCATTTCGTATAAGACCCTACTGTTCTTGATCGAACATTGCGCTCACTTGGAAAATCTTACAATCACAAATTGCCTGCTTCCTTCCGAACAACAATTAATGCCAAGCACCGCTATCGAAACATTGAAAGAAATGAAACTTCGTCGGGCCCATCAGAAGTTGCTCAATTTTTTAGCTTCGAACCGTAAATTATTAATAAGCAATTTTATAAAAGTTCTCGTACTGGTCGGTATTCATCGCAATCTTGATGACTTTGACTTTGTGTCTGGCAATTTGACCAAAAAAGAAATAGCGGACTTACTACAAGAAGAATCATCGTTTGACCAAAATTTTCAATTATTAAGTTTAAAGCAGAAGAATGGAAGTTGGGGAAAGAGAAGTTCGAAAATACCGTAAGTAAGCTTTCATTTTACTAGCCATAGGTGTAATGTATTTACAAATTTCGATATTCTATATTATAAAGGAGAAGAGCGATTTTTTTAGACAAATAGGCTGAGTTCATCTGGTACCCATTTTCCTGAAACTTTGAGTGTTATTAGGTATTAGTGCGGAATCGAAAATAGGGGGGTTGAAATTTAAAAATATCCTTTTTTAAGGCCGTGGCGAGGGATGAAAGTCAGATATTTCTGGCTGCATCTTTTCATCGTGAAGTATGTGAGCGTAAATGAAAGTTTTTTTCTTTGACGGAATTGGATGAAGTTGCTTGGAAATACGAATCGACGATCGATTGATGGCCGCTTATAATTTCGACCGTTTTACGGGGAACGTCTTTATGATTCATTAATTTCCATGGAAAAATATCCCGAATTTTGGACGGTACTACTTTCTGGACTTTTTTCATCGACAATTTAGCTTGACTTGAGTCCTGTACATCCCGGAAAGATGAAAGTGAGTTAGTTAACACTAGAAATTTGAGCTAGGGTGAGCAAAGATGATCGGAGATGAGAAAGACAAAAGTACATTGAGTTTAGTTTAGAGGAAATAGAGACCAAATTTTTCAATCAGCGACTA
This sequence comes from Aspidiotus rigidus, assembly GCA_035079385.1. Taxonomy (NCBI): domain Eukaryota; kingdom Metazoa; phylum Arthropoda; class Insecta; order Hemiptera; family Diaspididae; genus Aspidiotus; species Aspidiotus rigidus. The sequence goes on along the minus strand of JAVHKY010000020.1, from coordinate 14,523,752 downwards.
ATCATGACTCCTTGGATCGAGTACGCGTGTCCTAATTTGGGCCCAGATTTAGATCCGTTGGTAAATAAGTTTGGTGGTTCGGAAAAAATTGGTACCGAGATAATGTTCCTAATGAGTTGTCGGTATATAGTGTAGATCGAGTCGGATATTTGGGAGAGGGTTTAGCTATAGAGAAGTGGATGATATGACCGGGGGTAGTTGGTTCAACTTGAGGTGATTGAATAATTCAGTCTTAGGAGGAAGGATGAGAGAATTCTGTCGGCAGAGTGCGGGTGCGTAAATTGGAACCCGAGTGAATTGAGTTGTGGATACAAGAAAATTGACAATGAGAGTTTGGAAGCGGCATTTATGGGTGGGGGGTTGCAGCTTCAAAGCAAAGGCCGAGAGTAGGGCTAGATTGTCGTGCACCGAGGGCTTGATTTACTTCAAAAGCGAGTACATCAGACAGACAGAAAAGAGTAGTATGGTTTATCATGAAAGAAAAACAGATGATTTTGTTGAGTTTTTGCCTAGCATACTGAATAGTAGATCGAAGAGAGGAGAGTCGGATGGGCAGGAAAAAGTCAAGTGGTTGTTTACTGCCCAATATCAGGTGGGAATATGAACGGTAATGGGATGTGACCTTTTGCAGATGAATTCTGAAAAAATTTCCTAAGGTATGGTATCAATCAGAGAAGATAATGGATAAGTATTGAGGATGGATAAATATATTAAAAAGATAGAGAGGGCCTCTCAGAGAGGCAGGGGTCAGAGAATAGATAAGGTAACACTTGAGAATGAGTAGCTGGACAGGTGAGGAGGGATCGTCGAACTTCAAGAAATTACAGGCTTGGGTCAGGTACGTATAGGTGTTCCGTCCAAAGAATAGGCAAAAATAGTAATCTGTGTTGGGTGTATCCACACTCTTTTGTTTTCAAACTGCACAGTAAATGATATTGGGAAAATTGAAGTATTGTCAGCAGTAATAAATTTTTGAAAAATTAAGAATGCTATTAGACTGATCCCTTGTGACGCAAAATAGTGATCGCAAACAAAACACAGATATCTACTCCACACAAGACTGGTGCTGCGCTGGCGCGCTGCCAATCGCTAGTTTTAGAATCCTCAAGATATTTGGTAAGGATTTTGAAATTCGTGGACATCCACTAAATTTACTAGTGATTCTAAATAATCGCGGTTACCATTTCATAAAGGGTATAGCCGGCCAAGACGTTGGAGAGTGCTCCCTGTAAAAAATCAATTCTTCAGAGCTTATAATGAGTGAATGCACTGTGCTTCGGACGAGCGAATTCAAATAGCTCATCCTCCTTAATTCTAGGCGATAAAATGTTTTATTGAAAGATGAACGGAAAATGTGTGTTTCCACTGAATGTTTTGTGTTGGAAACAGCCCTGTTACAGTGCAGATCAACGTGTCGAGCGTTGCACTGTTGGAAACAAAATGTTTCCGCGCATAGGCTGGAAACAAAATATTTCCGCTTACGTGGAAACACTCTCATCATTCCTCTCTACCACTTCTTCTCGAACGCTTCGCTTGCCTCTCTCACCTCCCTTCACTGTTACCTGCTGGGCTGACTGTCGTTCTTCGCTTGCCTCTCTCACCACCCTTCACTCTTACCTGCTGGGCTGACTGACGTTCGTACCGCTGGCACCGGCTGGATTCGAACAGTATACTTCTGAGTTAGAAGTCCGATCACTTACCAACTGGGCTACCCAGTCACCCAAGGTAATAGCGTTTAGTGTGGCATAGATCTCGTTAAGGAACCAATTCACTCGTTCATAATAGAGACATTCTTAATCATTTTCCGTTCATCTTTCAATAAAATAGTATACGCGGCAGGCTTGTAAACTCAACGATCACCTCGAACGGTTGCCGAACTCGGCTCCGCCTCGTTCGTCAATCACCGTTCCTCGGTAATCGTTCAGTTTCCGCGCCTTCCGTGTAATCTACTGATATTATCATAATATAATAATACATAATAAATATTATTATGATTAATTTTTTCTTCTTTCAGGCGATGGAAATACCCCTATGAAGTCGTCATAGAGGAAATCCGCGGTGAAAACCATTATCTACTCATTTGCCGTTCTTGGACACTAAGTGTATTGAATTAAAGGTCTTTTTTCGTTTTCTTTTTCTTTTAAGCTTTGTCCAAAGGATTATTACAACTGTGTACGAATAGATTCTCTGTTGAAACACAAACCAAACATTTGTATCTTTTAAAGAAATCTACGTGCGTATTATTTTATGTATTTACCCATTTTTTTTCTTTTCATTTTGTTCACAAATACATGATATCATCTACCAAAAGTATTTTATGCAGCTAAATAGAAAGAATAAAAAATAACAACTCATATAATTTGAACTATAAGTTGTTTATTAGCACTTATTAATGTTAACAACAACTTCATTCGTGAACAGCACCAGTTGAGAGGGAAAAGATGATAATTTCATTGAAAATATAAGTATGTTACCAACATCGGGTCCAGAGGAGAAGGAAAAGAATCCGTGAGTCTCAAAAATGACGTAAGCTTTGCGAGAAAAAGTGAATAGTTGGTGAATGAAGGAGAAAAAATACAAAATTATTTGTAGACGATCAGAAAAATCTTGTGTCAAAGTATTTCTCAAAGATAATCCCGAAATAGTCGTGGCCAGAGCTCATAAGGGAAACACAACAATTAAGGAATGTTGAAAAACTCTAAAAAACGACGGCCCCCTTGACGAAGTTAAACGAAGAACGCAGGGAACCTGTTTTATAGCTCAAGATTCGAAATTTTTTCCAAGTCCGTCTCCTAACATATATATAGAACGAGAGTCGAAATTTCTTTTCCAAGTTCCCTTCTATAATGTATAGCTCAAAAGTCAGCATTTTTCTAATCCCTCACCGATCGTATACAGCTCGAGAGTAGGAATTTTTCCAAGTACCCCTCGTATCATATATGGCTCGAGAGTCGAAATTTTTTCAAGTATTTTGTTGGACAGTTTTCAACAGGGAACCTGTTTTATGGGGGGTTTTTTGAGAAATTTGCCGTGCGCTCGAGCCTTGTATGATAGGAGAGGGACTTGGAAAAATTTTGACTCTTAAGCTATAGAACCTTATTATATAATTGTGAATCATCTCAGAAAAATTATTGTTCCCTCCTCTTCGCTCCCAAACATGTGCGGTTCTCTCTCTCTCTCTCACGCGGACCACGCTTGCGACATTTCCTCGTCACCTAAACTGGTCCTTTGCACACGCATCGTCTTCTCCTCGTTCATCGCTCCTTCTATATATCTCCGAGTTCGTTCCATGCACTCGAGCGCGATCTACGTGGAGCAGTTACAAGTACACTATCTTGTCCTGTACACCGAACATAAAATATGCACATTCCTCCTCGCTCGTACGTTTTGCCTATCCTTCCACACGCGGACCCGATATATTTCCGTACATGATAATCAATTCAAAAAGACATGGTACACGGCAGGTGTATGTGTGAACAGCGTGTTAGTATTAAAGAAAGTGGGGAAAAGGAAGGGGGGGGGTTTCAAATCCAGCGCAGTCCATCGTTCACATCATCAGTTTCGAAATCGCCAACCGCATTGTTCTCACCGGTTCGCGGCAATGCGCCCATTTCTAATCGATCAGAAAGTGTTTCTTGTTTTCTTTCTTTTTTTCAAAATATATGATATTGTACGTGTTTTAAGAAGAACTTATACAAGGTGAGTAGTGATTGTCTAGAAAGACTTAAAATATTCCAATTCATTGCATATCGACGTTCTGAATTGAAACCACCCTGAAGCCAGTAATTTCAATTTTACAAGAGAGGTGAAATACCTTTTTATTAGAATTCAGTTTTGTTCTTTTGTACATGCAATGGTCATCAACTTTTTGCTGGCGAAGTTGGTCATTTTTATTCTTTTGGTGAACTATTATTCTCTCTTCAATATTATACTCTGCTCACGAGTTATTTTTCGCAAGTGGCTTTTTTTAATAGTACTCGACTATCTAGAATGATTCCTCTCTTAAGTTGGATAGTTTCTTCGAAGCTACGAAACATAATAAATTAATGATTGATAGCGTAGAAATAAATTACGATCACAAAACGTAAGAAAATTTTAAATGGAACAGTTTGATCATAAATACGAGTACACTGCACGTGGTTCGTACATTCGGCAGCACATGTGGCGCAGAATCGATACAGAACACGTGTAGTGCATTTAAGGTTGAAAAGTGCTTAGTCGCCTTATTTTTGAAGCCTCAAAAATGGCCGGAGATGAACACTAATATATGAATCATATTACGAAAGGGTGCAAGATTACCTGAGGGCGAGCAATACGAAAAACTATCTACAGTTATGTCAGTATAGGTAGGCTTCCTGAAAATCTCGAATTCGAGCTTGGCCTCATTTAAGGTGATGGAGAGGTCTATCAAGTTGATGGATTCACCGCCGACCACGTGCGTGAATCTGATTTAGGGATACAGGGAGTTATTGGAAAAGACAAATTTTTGAAATTATTTCATCGAGCCCATGTTTGGAGATGGAACATTGTCTACACTCATACACACATATATTCGTGAATTGTCAACGCTCGGACATTTCCATCACACCTGAGAACGTCACTTCCACCGCGTTTCACGTTATGCTATCCGGTTAATTTTACGCAGATAAATTGTGTACGGAGGAAATTATACGCAGTATGAGAATAGCCCACAGATACTCTTCGGGAGGGAAAGACTTACATCACATGAAAATTATTGGCAAAACATAGCCTACTCTCGGTGTAACTGAGAAAAAAAGTATTTCTTATTTAATAGAATTAATTCAGTTCTTCAAATTATGACCAAAGACATCAAACGACGACATACTCAAAGGAGTAAAACAGACGGAGTCCTTTGAGTATGTCGTCGTTTGATGTTTCTTATTTCTTACGTAGAATTCAGAGCCGTTTTTCATTTGTCCATTGAAGCTCGTTATGATCGTGTCAAGTTGTTGCACATTATTACGAGATGTAACGTACATTCTCAAACCCGAGTCTGAAACTTTCCCAAAGGTCTACGCCCTCTTGCCCAATAAAACAAGTGCCACCTATACAAAGATGGTCCTAGAAATAAAGACACGATTATCAGGAGAATGTAAACCTTTTAGATGAACTTCGAGAAAATTGTTATGAGCGATTTTGCCACCAATTTTCCTGAACCTCTCCTATTGTACTCACGAGACGTCGTCCATAATGTTGCATATTAAAAGTTTGATTGTAACTTTTTTACAGTCTCCTCAAAGTAGACACTTAGAAATCGTCATAATTGTGTCAATAAAATGGAAGATACGTCGTTGAATCATATCCGTGAACCTATTTTGGCAGAGGTAATTTCCATTTACATTCGTAACAATCATTAGTGAATCCGATTTAATATGTGCATCCTATTGATTGATACTTCGAAATTTCTTTGAATTTTAGATTACGAGTCTCCCTGCTACTAATAGTTCTCAACTCCCACAAAAAGTAATTTTTATTTTTATTCATCATAGTTACCCGACTTAATATTTACAATGATTGAAATTTCAAATTTTCTTGCATTTTAGGAGAATCAATCAACAAGTGATGACAAACGACTGCCGGAAGAAGTAATTTTCATTCATCATAGTCATTAATTCATCAGTTAATCCGATTTGATGTTTATAGTGATTGAAATTTTTAATTTATCTTGAATTTTAGTGCTTCGGAAATCCGTCTACAACTACTGGTATTCACAGACTCCCGAATGAGGTAACTTTCATTTTAATTAAATCATAGTCCACAATTATAACCATAGTATATCTATCGTATTCGATGTGGGGGAAGTCACAGGCTCGATGTATCCAGAGCTCTGGAAAACAATGTGTGTTCACCCAAATAATTATATTGAGAGTATATCTATACTTTGCAATAGAGATGTTTCTACACTCTTATGGGTGTGCTCCGCCCGTTGGGATACGCGAAACAGTGCACGACAGGTTGCATATATATCCCCAAATACCCTACATGGTTCAGTACCCAAGCAGTCACTACGCGACGCTTGTCGAGCGTGCGTAGGTAGTCCCTGTAAGTCTTGACGTTACAAGACTTCACGAGAAACTTTCTCAAAACTCCATTTTCCGGCGATTTTTTTAGATCTTTGGAAATATTATAAAAAGAGATTGAACGGAAGGTAGTAATCTGAATTTTTGCTACAAAAAAATGAATGTTACAACATTCGAAAATAGACGAATTCTCGATGATTTTGAAGTGAAATAAGAACAGTATGGCGAAAAATTTTTCAATCCTGCTTGCATACCGCCTCTAACTGAACTCTTCTGACAATTAGAATGATCCATTGAAAACTGATGTGGAGTGTTGAGAAACTTTTTCCAGTAACATGTTTTTTACGAGCGAAGCACACCCTTAAAACAATATTATTTAGTAATCTATCGCTTGACACATTAAGAAGTACAATAAAGTCCCCGGTCCCGCGCTCAAGTACACTGGCCGCCCAATCGAAATTACCATGTCTAAACATACCATCCTCACGAATCTGTCTTTATATGAACGGATTCGTTCCTTCAAATTATGGTTGTCCATTATAACGACGAGAAGGGAATACTCCAAAGAGGAGTAAAAATTACAAACACATTTTCATTTCAGTCCCGATGATGGTTTATTAACCGAAAGCGCTCGGCTTCATTTATTTTCTGCGGCGTTTGTAGTTTTTAGTCCTCTTCGGAGTACTCCCTTCTCGTCTTTCTTTACTTCTTATGCCCTTTGAAACAGGGAGTTTCTTTCCTTGGCATGTATTTTTCAATACTTACAAGACGCACCATTGTTTCCTGAACTTCCACTCGTTTACCTCTGACAACTGGGTTTATTCGATGAAATCTTCGAATTTCTCGAGTGTACACAGGTACTATGAAGAAGGCGATGAGCAACTGAAGCTTGCATTCTTTCATATAGGCATAAAATTTCGTTTACTTTCTTATCTCATTTTTCATGAACGAATTCGATCGGGGGAATCTTTTGGGAGGGGCAATTCCCCCCCCCAAAAAAAAAAAAAAAATTGAATTCTTTTAAAACAGACTAAAATAATGCTGATACAGTACTACGTAAAGTAGTCCAAGAAATTGATTTTTATTGTACCGATTCCTAACAATTATAAGCCCCCGGTAAAATTCTTAGAAATATTTCCAGAGAAAAAAAAAATACGGTCCCCTGTCAGCTCTGTAGGGTAGTATTTTTAAATTAATATCATTCAACTCGCGATTTACAGATCCTAATCAAGATAATCGCCGGCCTTCGACTCAAAGATCGTAAAAACACTCGTTTGGTGTGCAAACGTTGGTTGAACGTGAACAATATCAGACAAATTTCCACGAAAGAAAAAATTTCCTGCGTCGGCAGACATGATGTCGACTTAATTTTGCAAACTATACAGAACAGTGAACGACGTATTATAAACCTGCGGTTCGTTGAAGTTAACTTCAGCGTCCAGGATCGGGATAGGTCATTCGAATTTTGGAAAGCTTGTGGCTGGAAAATCGAATCGTTGTCATTCTTCAATTGCTGCTTCTCGGATAAGACCCTACTGTTCATGATTGAACATTGCGCTAAAATGAAAAAGCTCATAATCGTAAATAGCCTGGAGCCTACCGAACAAAAATTGATACCAAGTTCTGCTATCGAGACATTAAAAGAAATGAATCTACGTCGAGAGAACCTGAAGTCTCTCAAAATGGACTGTAATATTATGTCATTCAATTTTCTGAAAGTAATGGTCGATATTTATCCCAATCTTGATCACTTTGAACATTATTTATATTCTGGGTATTTGACCAAAAAAGAAATATTGGACTTACTGCAAGATGAATCTTCGTTTGAATACAATTTGCATAAGACTATAGGTCCCAGGATGAAAATTAGGGTAATCAGTTGGAGCATTGAGTTCGTGGACCGCAATATGTAAGTAATAATGAGTTTGTTTTTCGCCAAGATTAATTTTAAAATTCAATTTTTTAGAGCTATATCATTAATGTTCAAGTTGAATTCACTTCCACCACAACATTCCGATCCATTGCACACAATGTGAAGATTATTGTAGTTTGGTGCTAAATTGTACATGGTCTTCGAGACTTTTAATTGTTCAGTACTAACGCAAACACTTGAAACTTCAATTTATGGCCTAATTAAGGGAGTAATTTGTGGACTTTGTATGATCATATTTCGAACACCGGGGGGAAGGGGCTGTTTAATCAGTTTTATGAAAAATTGAAGCAAAAAAATATATTGTAGTCTCTAAAATTTCCTTTCGAATGAACCCAATTTCTGACTTTTAGTACGATATTTGGTAACTATTTGTATTTTGACTGGTGTACCTTCAACAATATTGTGATCACAGAGAGAGAATAATTAAACCAGTTGTTCTCTACGAAACCAGAAAGATTATTCAAGTTTCACATGCGAGTGAAATAAAATTGCAACTTCCGTAATTTCCTTTAGTTGTTTATATAAAAAAACTAGGTATGTGTATTGAAAATACTTGGATTTCAACGGTAAAAGCTGAATTGACAGGTAAAAGCTGTATTGCAGCACAAAACGGACGAAATGATTAATATTTTACTAGTCGCAATGATTAAGGAAATGGATGGACAAAAGGAAGAAAGCCTGCCATCCTCCTAAAGCATTATATCAGTCTGTATAGAGGCATGAGACGCACTCAGTCGTTTCCTATATGAGAAGCCGGATATAATTTTCACAATTCTTTCTCGAACCCAGTACCTTTTCTTAGGTATCAAACTCTGATGATAACTGATAACTTGCAGCTTATTTCGTAAACTGTGAGGGATATTGCCTTCATTATCTGTGTCAATAGATCGATTTTCCATGACGTCACAACACTGATACCTGTGGACAAAAGTACCCAATAAGAAGAATATCAGCTTCCAGCAGCTGGATGATTCCCATAAGATTACTATAGGGACGTTTCGATCATTCATCAGTACTTCAAAATGAAAGAAAAGTTGAGAATAAAAAGTGAATTTTCACACACAGGAAAGCTTCAAGATTGCGAATACCAACTTTTTATTCTTAACTTTTCTTTTATTTTGTAGTACTGATGAATGGTCGAAACGTTTCCATAGTAATCTTACGGGAATCATATGCCGTTAGCTGGAACATCGCTGTTATCGATAGATATGACGTAGCTGGAAAATCGGTCTATAGAGGCCAGCAGTGGGGGGTTTCTTTGTTTATACATTTTCTAAATAAATATTAAACTTCCCCCCCCCCCCTATCAGATACAGCTCAATACTCGAAATTTTTCAAGTCCCTCTCCCATCATGTATTATAATTTGATGGTCGAAATTTTTCCAAATCACACTCCTGTCTCCTACAGCTCCGGGGTCGAACTCAATATTTGACTTTTTACGTCCTGCTTCTATCATAAGTATATGACTTGGAGGTCGAAATTTTTCCGAGTCCCTTGTTTGGCCGGAGAGGCCAGCGCCCATCATTTTCCTTCAATTCACTCCCTCCCCTCCATTAAATAGGTTCCCTGTTAAAAACCAGCCATACTCCTAATGCATTGCATCAGTCTGCATGAGACGCACTTGGTCGTTTTTCGTATGAGAAACATATGAACTTTCCACATTTCTCTTTCGAACGCGGTACATTTTATTAGGTGGTTTCTAAATCTGACGACGAAATTTACCCGATCCATAGTTATTCGTATTACAAAAGAAGAGCCAATTTTGAAGAAATTATTTCACATAAACGTTAATTCCTTTCAAAATCGAAAATTCGATTCATTGCAAAGGAAATTACAATATAAAAATAAGTAAAATTTGAATCCAGGGCAACCAGTTTAAATGCTCTCGCTTGTAAACACAATGACGTTGAATACGCATCAGTAAAAATACCAATAGTTCCCAAATTTTCTCATGTAAATCTGAAATTAGACTGATTCGAAAGGAAATTACAGGGGCTACAATTTTTGTTCTCTTCAATTTTTCATAAAAATGAGTAAAATTCGAGTTAGGTATTACAATAATTGAATCTTTAGAACTGCGAGGCTTAAGGGTGTGCATTACTCGTTCGGAAACTCCGAAACAATGTACGATAAACCCTGCAAGCTTCGTGAAGCCAGCGGTCACTACGCGACGCCTGCCGGGCGTGCGTGGGTAGTCGTTGCAACAAATGACGAGGAATGATTTTGCAAGGTCACATCTCAGGGCTCCTTTTTTCGACGAATTTTTTCGATCTTTGGAAGTGTTGTACAGGAGGGTTCAACGAAAGGCGCTATCGGAACAGAATCCTGAATTTTAGCTCCAGATTTCAAAGTTTAATTGAGAAAGTATAAAAAAATAAATGTCAAATTCTGCTTCGATAGCGCTCCTGGTTGGACTTTTCTGGAAAACATTTCAATTATTCAGAAAGATCCGTTAAAAATTCGAGCAGTAAAATATGATTTTCGGTACCATATTTTACGAGCATATTTTCACGAGTAAAGCACACCCTTAAAGGTATGGCTACGGCTGATTTTTTACCTACTGTCCATCTATTTCCTCCATCATTTTTACAGGCAAATGATTGATAAATTAGTCTGTTTTTTGCTACAATACAGTTTTTACGAGTCAAGTGAGGTCTCATGTGAGTTGGTATTCGGTACAAATGAGTTTTTACCCATATTTGATTATTTTTGCGTAAAATAGTAAATCTGTGTTGCGTGCATTCACACTCTCTTCGATCTTCAACCTACACAGTAAATGTTATTGATAAAATTGAAGTACTGTCGTTAGTAACAAGCTACGAAAGTGATCCCTTGAGACGTAAAATAGCTCTAATGTTAGAATATCTAAACAAAATACAGATATCGACTCCACACACGACTGGCGCCGCGCGCTGCCAACCGCTAGTTTTATAATTCTAAAGATGAAAATTATTTTATTTTCGGCTCTGCCCGCACATAAGTACAAAATTATACAAAAATCATAAGCTTTACGTTTCGGCTGACCCGCAGCCTTCATCAGAAGCTAAAATTACAATACTAATTCTAAAGATGTTTGGCAAAGATTTTAAAATTCGTCGAAATCCATTAAATTCACTAATAATCTATATAATCGTGGTTACCATTTCATAAAGGGTATAGCCGGGTAAGACGGTGGAAAGTGCTCCCTATAAAAATTCAATTCTGAGCTTATAGTAAGTGACTGCACTATGCTTGGGACGAGCAAATTTAAATTATTTCCAGACCCCTAGCTCATCCCCATTAATTCTGGGCAACAATACGTCTTATTATTTCTATATAATAATACATAATATTATATATTAATTTAATTATTTTCGTTTTCTTCCAGTACTATCCATCACATCCATCAGAATTCAGAAGAAGATTGAACGAGAGATTTGAAGGAATAATAAAGCCTTCATGGAGAAAATCCGATGATAACCCTCATCTACTCATTTGTATTTTTTAAAGAAACTCTTCAACGTTTTATATTCTTTTATTTTATCTTTTTTTTTTTTTTGCTTTTTTTCATTCTTTTTACAAATACATATAACTTACCAAAAGTATTTTGTACAGCTAAATAGATATAATAAAAAATAACAACTTATGTAATTTAAATTGTGAGTCACTTATTAGGACGTATTAATGTCAATAACAACTTCATACATGAACAGCACCAGTTGAGAGGGAAAAGATGAATAATCTCATTGAAAATAAAATTATGCTACACACGTCGGGTCCAGAGGAGTAGGAAAAGGAATTGTGAGTGTCGTAAACGATTAAAAGGAATTGTGAGTGTCGTAAACGATTTAAGCTTCGGGAAAATGACTGGTGAACACGAAGGAGAGAAAATGCGTTTTATCGATGGTTCACTCATCGGTCTAATCTCAAATCGCACTCAAATAAGCTAGCCCAAATTCAAAATACTCCCATTCCGTAGAACTCTTCAAATCTGTTGACACACAGATGAGAAATAGTGATCACCCGTCTACACACTCTCTCATTTTACGCCTCTCTCATACCTCATTGTAAATCCCCGCCCCCTTGTTCAACACATCTTCAAAGAGTCCCGAGGTTTTTCCAAGTAAACAAGGTCAAAATGCCCCCGTTCCCAGAAAAGTGTCCGCTAAGTGGGGTTTACTTAGGCTGAGTGGCTCAATTTTTTATTAATTCAGATTCCTGGCATCACTTAATGCTCTCTCCAGCCGCTATTCTTTTCATCCACTCATGAATTGTATTCACGATCTCATCACCCTTTTTCTACGCAAACTCCATCCCACGATTCTTCATCTGTGTATCCACCTACAAAAACAATACAGAAAACAAAAAAAAAATCGATATCGAAGCCAAACATGTAACCAATCATCCATCAGTCAAGCCCTCATTCCTTCCTTCACGCTCCGACCCCCCAAATGTATCAACAAACAAATATACCGCACACGAGCCAGATCCACTCGTAGGTCAAACCGAAAATCTCACTCAAAGAAGATAATCCAAATTGAAAACAATATATTTTCCTCTTCTGGAACAGCTCAAATCTACTATGAACTACTATCGATTATGTATACACGAAAAAATGACGTACACATCAATAATAAATTAAGGATGAAGTCACCTTGCAGCACACTTGATGAAAACTGAAAAAATTGTCCTCAATCATTCAAACTGAAGGTTCTCACTATCGAGTATTATCAATAATAAATGCCAGAGTGCTGAGCATGACAAAAGGAAAAAAATGTTCTGAAAAAAAATCAACTATAAACTACTATCAATTAGGTACATCAACAATAAATTTAAGAATTGAGTTACGAAGAGTCTCGCAGCAGATGAAAAAATTATCCTCAATTAGCGCCAATCGTTCCCCTGCTTTAAGCCGAAAACCCATGGATCGTCAACACAACTCCCATGATTTTTGACCTCCGCTTCACTATCGTCCGAATCCACAGGCTCATCTCCTTGCAACATTCTTTCGCGTCACTATCATTTGAGGACGAGTGGTTACTACGCGGCTGCACACATCCCAGCGCTTGTTACACCAAACTGTCAATGTCGTTGAACTTCTTCCTGTCAATTTTTCTGCCGCAGTTAAATGGATGTCCATCAAATTCTACCAACTAGTAATTCCATTCATAAAAAAAATCATATGCATGATATTTTGCTCCCGTTCTTTCATGATAGTTGAAAGGTGAAGGTGTGGCTCCAATCCACTCCAATCATATCTAACATTGAGGGTAGGCACCCCACATGTATGAATGAACTAGGAAAAATAGAGATAAAATGGAAAATTAATATCATACGCGGACGACAACCCATGATAACGCAAAGTAACTTCTTCGTGAAAAAAATAGGAACTTCTTCTCTAGCTTTTTTTTCAATTACTTGGGCAAGTTCAAAGTAACATTATAGTTATTAAAATTGAAGATATTACCACCAATCCGCAATGGCATTGAACTTTCTTCTTTCGCTTCAACAACTTCGACAAACGTGAGAATCAGTAATTTTATGAAGTTTCAACATTATTTGAGTTGATAACCTACAATCAAAACATTTTTCAACATCTTCACAAATTATAATCATTATTTAGGTATAGGCAAATAATTAATATTACCAAAAGAATAGCAGATGTAGACTGATCATCTGACGGAAAACGAAGAGGTAGAAAAATTCGAAGGTAGAACGAAGAAGCTAATTTTGCAAAAATGACGAGAATATTGTCTGAATATCGAAGAAAATTACGCTAGACTGTGGTTGATCGCTCTTTTTCTACTCCTCGAAGAAGCAATACCTAAGGGAAAAAAACTACTTTCCACGGGTAATATCTGATATAGAAAAAATTTCATCACATGTAGACCGTGGAAAATTCTTATAATCTAACCTAGACAAATTCCTATAATATCTAGCGTTGACAAATTCTTCTAACTAATTAGGTTGATGACGTTAAAAGTTGATGATATCATTCCCAAGTCCCGTTCTCTAGTTCCTTCTTACGTATAGCTTGATGGTCAAAAATATTTCAAGTGTTAACATTTATATTTTTTTTTTTTTCACGATGATGCCCTCCGACATCCCTCAGGTACAGGCCCTTTCGGTCGTTGTACCCGCCCCTTACCTACAGGGATACAACTGCACAAAGAGGGAGGACATTTCGATGTTATGAAGGAATATTGTCTAGAAAGTTAATACATCTTAATAAAAAAGTATGTACTAAACCGAAAGTATAATTAACAAAGTATGGTGTGGTGTTAGTACACATATCTACCGACTGAAACGTCTCGAATAAAAAGCATCAGCTATTTAATATTCTCTCCAATTCCGCCTTCTTTTTTTTTTTTTCCTTAGGGCCCTTCAATTTTAATAGACTGTACACAAAATTGAATAAAATCACTCGATCACTCATACTACTGAAAAGAAAAAACAATTATTATACAACGAAAAATTACAATCGTAAGACAAAGTTTTTGCCCACCTATTCGACTCTCGGTATTTGGTATTACTCTTGATATTGCTTTTTTCAAACGCGAACACAAGTGCACAAGAAAAGTAAACTAGAAACGGTAAATCACTTCTACAAAATGATGAACGAGCGTCTTTTTCAAAAGTTCATATTATTTCTTTCTCGCTCCTCCCTTCTGAACATCACTTTCCTAGAAACAAGAAGTTCACGACAAATCATCAATAAGATATTTTTTAGATAGGTAGGTATTAAAAGACGGGTTCTAAACATGAAATTTGGCGCAATAAATTCACGAAGTTCAATTGAAAATTAACGCGAACAACAACCAATTCACAATTTCACAATACGAATGTTCATAAAATCGAACATAAATATTAATTTTTTCTTGATTATGAACCAACTTCTCATACTTTAGCATCTAACAGGTCTTCCTTTAATCCTCTCCGTTTATATCTCTCCAATTTCGTCTTTTTGTCCCACGCCCCTTTGATTTTCATACACACAATTGAATAAAATCACTTCTCGGTCACTCTTACCACTGAAAAGGAAGAATAATTAATACGCAACGAAAAAATACAATAATATTATTGTAAGTATTATGAAGCTTTTTACCCACCTATTCAACTTCTAGTAATCCATATAGCTCTTCATATTGCATATGAAATTTTGAAGTTTTTGATACCTAATTGATGTTAACTGGTTGCCACGAATCCGCGAACAAAAAATAAACGTGAACAATAAACCACAAACGATAAAATCTGTTTTCAAAAATAATATCAACGTGCTTCATTTGAAATTGTACTTTTCCCCGTCTCTCCTCTCTTCTAAACGCTTCATGTTCAATGTAGCCTGTATATAATTCACCGGTACCGGTAATAATTAACTAACTTTACAGAACGATAAGGAACGTACCCGAAATCCCTGAAAACAAGATACTTATAAAGTGTTATCTACACAATTCAAAAATCAACATCATAATAGTCTATATACAATTAAAATAATCTTCGCTTCCATTCCGTACTTTCGTACCCTCGATTTCTTCCTGACGGAAGCACATATCTTCAGATATCAAAATCGAGGTGGCTTTCGAACACGAAAATCGACGCAATAAATTCATCAACCACATTCGAAAATCAACGCGAACAAACATCAATTCACAACGCAAGTGTTAAACTTGAACATAATTAAACGTGAAAATGAAACATTAGAATCATTCTTGGCTTGAACCAATTAAATATTATACTTTAGTATGCTATAGGTCTTCGTTCATTCATCTTTGCTGAGTTCTCAGCAATTACGTGTGTAATTATTGTTGACAGTCAAGTAAGTACACGTAGACACCGAATAAATCCTAAATCGGTAACAGAATTCTTAAATCACTTACCAACCGGAACACAATTGATATAATAAACTGCAAACCTGAAAATGAAAGAAAATTTGATAATCATCTCGCGCGATAGAATTATTAAACAATAGGCCTAATGGAACATGAATGCGTGATACATATACAAGTCTAGTTAAAGAACCACAGAATTTTGCAATATATTTACCTACGCGTACGTAGACGTATAACCAAGCAATGGTTACATGGAAAACCTCAAAGAAACCTATCGACTTCCGGATTTGAGTCGTCGTTGTCCGTACATCGAAACTCGATAAGGAAGGTTGGGCGAAAGTGTGAGAAAAAACAGAAAACCAATAGGTACCTATTGCGCAGCGACCGTGGGAAAACAACGGAAAATACTCAATGTCGACCTTTCGTATTAGGCTACAAATATCAAGAATGAAAATGATCGAAACATATCAACAATCTACATCTGAGGAGAGTGTGACTTTGCTTTCAACTCTTGTATTACCTCTCCTTTATTCCGCAGCGCGGTCAAACCTCCGATGCAAATGTAATTTCACTGACTGTAGATGTCAAAGTACGTATGACGTTCAACGATCCTTATTTTAATATCTGAGCTCGATCTCTAGAATGATTGAATGAGAGCCCTCTCATTTTTCGGGGTGACAAGAAGTAATTAATTCTTCGATTCTCAAATAAAATAACTCCTCAGTAATGATTTTCGGAAATCTTGATCGAATGATGATGCCCGAGTATACCTACCATACACAACTGAAAAATATGATTCATCTTATCTTACCTGGCACCAGTAAATTGGGGTCCTCCTCCAGTACCATATCGCATCAAATCATTATTCTTCGCACCAAACACCCATCACAACGAAAAATTGGTTCTTCAAAACGAATATATCGAACGATACTACAGTCTACAGCAAACGGTAATTTAGGAGCAAAACAATAATGGCTACCAACGCACTTGACAACTAACAGAGACGCACGTAAACCACTTCCACGATTTACCGCGAATTTTGGAATGAATGTTATTGAACTTACATATCATATGAAATCTTACATTACATTAAAGAATCATCATTCGGAATTATGAAAATGGAAACAGATAAAAGGCACTGCATGCAAACGCAAAAGCAATTACTCACAAAACATCACAACGCGTCAAAAAATCAGGAACAACTAGGTAACTAAATGGACAATCCGACAATGAGAAATGACAATCATGATCGACGACAAATGAAAATGGTGGCCATAACAGATGAGAGGAAAGCGCAGACTTGGCACCAGCAGTATGCCAGCAGTGAACTCAATTTGTAGTAGGTATGAGACTAGCTGCTGCCATACAAAGTAAGTTGAATTGACGTATATGCAAATAATGAATACGAGAAAAAGAGGCTGTATCAGGTATACCCATAACCTCTTTTCCTTGTATTCATTATCTGCATATACGTCAATTTAACTTTGTACAGCAGAGCTGGAACGCGCGCTGAACAAAGGAAAGAGAGAGAAAGAAGATAATAATATTCTGATCAACCGGGCTAGTTGTTTCATGCACGCTTAACAAAAAAAGAGAGAGAAAAGAGATATTCTGTTATTTTGTTTTACGTTTTCTGTTCAGCGCGCATTCCAGCTAGTCTCATACTACAAATTGAGTTCACTGGGCACCAGCCACTACTACAACAACTGGGCAAACGCAAACGTGCAGAACATGGTTTCGGAGAAAGAGCGACGTTGTTCATACACGGCAGGAGATCAACGTTGCCTTTTCTCCAAATTAAACCTGATTCTGCAAATTCATCAAAGTGACCTAACAAAAAAATATTACGTTTCTTTGCATTTAATTAACAAAATAATAGGTAACAAACGAATTATCAACAAATATTAATGTTAACTAGGTATGATGTTGACCAGATATATGCAGCAGGCAATGAGATCAAAATGAAGAAGAAACTATTCATAAATTTATTTACAGAAATTTTCAAAAATAATAGTAATATTTTAACCCTAAGGGCCGTAGTCTGTTGGAAGGTCACATTATATTGAATTTTCGCTCAGCAGATGATTTGATTGAAAAATAGTTTTGAGGGATTGTAAGTTTGCAACTGATTCATATTTTCTCCTCTAACTAATCTATTTTCTCATAATTATGTTCTTGATGATAATTATTATGTTCTTTGATTGAGCCGAGAATAATGATAAAAGAAAAATTAGGTTTTCCAAAAATTTTTAGTGACCCCAATTTAGCTGCATAACTGCACAAGTACTAGAAAGCTTCTTTATTTTTTACCCCAAATCCCCAGAGCAGGTGACAAAGTCAATATTTTCATTTTCAAGATACCTATCCAAAGTTGAATGTTCCATACATAGAATTTCCAATAATATTTTCTTTTGCAGAATAAGACGTACTTGTTATTTTCTAGGAGGGGAGAGGGAGTGAGGAAAATGAAATAATGTCAATTTTAGCGCTCCTTGAATCTTGATTAATACCGGTCATTTGTGTATAGTTTTGTTACCATCACATCACCATCACATTAATAATATTCAAATTCACATTCACATTCACACATAATCAAGATTAAATTATGTATAGTTTCCCTGTATTCTTCTTCTTCCTCTTTCCATTTTTTCCTCGATACCGGCTAGGGAATTTTTCAATATTTTGATCTACAGTAGGTAATTCTGAATAAGTAATAGTTCTTTTCTTTTTCTCTGGTTCATCTCAGTCAAAACTTAAAACCATTGTAGGTACAGGTACTGTGCTTTGAACTGACGATTGAATACCGTTTTATGAAATGAACATAAATTCTTCTCGATCCATAAGATTCGTAAAATTACTCTCGACTCCTATATCAAATCAGACGTCTTCTACCATCACTGCTAATACATGATATCTAATCGTAGACCTATACTGCGTAAAAATAACTCTCCTGTTCTTGGGGAGGACATCCAATTTTAATCCACAAATGTCGTAGGTTTGATCAAGGTGGCCTGCATTCCACATTCTAAGTATACCGGTACTCTTGATTAACCCTTGTAATTGACAATACCTATTCCGAATTTTAGAGAGTTTTTCTTCATGCAGAGGTACCTAATGAAGATGAAGGAGAGCGAGAAGTTCATGGAGGCAAAAGATGTTACAGGGTATTGTCCAAATTACAACGTCCAATATACGAGTATTTTGCGGCTTAGAACAGTTTCACCCGTTTGATTCATGATCGAGGTAAGATGAGAAAAATTTCACCAGGCTTATTGAATTTTATAATTTTGAAACAATAGTTCTCTCTTGTTTAATTCTACTAAGGGAATCTCTTTTGAAAAACGATTTGTTGTATCATGTCATTCATGTCCCAGCAGTAGAAATCAGTTGATATAATGACTGTCGGTCAAAAACGTTTCTACCTTACATTAATTAAATTTGCAACTCTGGTATTTTTGTTTTTTTGTGTTATATTATGCTCTATCAAAATAATATTTCAATTTTGTTATTTCATTTTATTCGATATGATATTTGTGATACCTATTTTAATGATGAAACTGTATCCAAAAATAAAATGAATTTTGTAGAGCAAATAATCACGATAGTATTTTACGATCGGAAGAAGTCAATCATTGTTGGTTTCAATTTTAGTTAATAACAAAATCAGAAAAAGTTAATCTTTGTTATTATCAAGGTCAAACAAAAAATAATGAAAAATCAGAAAAAGGCAATCGTCGTGGTACCCCTGTCCGCTTCACGTGTGTGAACTACTTAGTTTCATTCTTCACTTGAAGATGGTCATTGTACGCGA
Organism: Aspidiotus rigidus; assembly: GCA_035079385.1. Taxonomy (NCBI): domain Eukaryota; kingdom Metazoa; phylum Arthropoda; class Insecta; order Hemiptera; family Diaspididae; genus Aspidiotus; species Aspidiotus rigidus. The sequence goes on along the minus strand of JAVHKY010000020.1, from coordinate 14,504,158 downwards.
TGAAGAAAAAAAAATACGATTGGAAAAAAGGAGAAAGAAAGATACTACGTACGTCTTCAATTTACTACGATGATAATTCAGTTGCTTGTCTCATAAAATTGTGATAAAGAAATATTATTACTTTCAATCTCAATAATATTTCAGTTGCTTGTTTTATAAAATCGGCAGAGTTGCCTGCTCATTTTATAAAGTCGGCAAAATTAGCCTTTGGATTGCCGATTTTGTAATTTCGGAAAAATTTCTACCGATTTGATAATATCGGCAGTTTGACAGATTCGCCGTAACATAATTATATAATTTTTTTCTATTCCTTTTTTTGTAATTTTATTCTTCTTTGTTTTACTTTGTTTTTTTGTTTTTTCATTATCTTGGTTGGATGTAAAAAAAAAACTTATTCGTTTTACATATCATTTCAATAATATAAAATAATATAATTATAAATTTTCTTTAATCCTTTTTTTTTTTTCATACAGCTCAAATTATGTAATCACTTTCCTTTTATATGAGTCAATAGTCAATTTTGTTAATTTTAATTTTAATTTCTTTTCTCTTTTTCAAGAAGTATTATGTAATTATTATTTTTCTTTGATTATTCAATAAATATCACGAGTAAATCTCTTTTTCGATTATTTTTCTTTTTTATATTATTCTTTCATGTACTTATTCTTGTATTCCGAGCTAACGGCACTAGTGCAGCTTAAATGCTCGTTAAAGAAATAAATAAAATGAAAATAAGAACCTCTGTTTGAAAAAAATTTTCACGAATTATATTAAATTTAAAGTGGAAGAATGAGGGTTCGGAAATAAGATATCAGAAATTAAGTTCATCAGCATGAGTATTACGTTGTGCAAGAACTCAAGAAGTGAGTAATAATGAATTTTTCTTCGCAAAGATTGATTTCGAAATTCAATTTTTTAGAGCTAAATTAATAATGTTCAAGTTGAATTTACCCTCACCTTAACGTTCTGATTCATTTCACAAATGTGAAGATTATTGTAGTCTAGTGCGATCGAAATATTCTGGACGTCGAGTTCATCAACGTCAACTTCAGCGGTCATAATCGAGACCGGTCGTTCCAATTTTTGAAAGCTTGAGGCTGGAGAATCGAAACGTTATCACTCGAGTATTGCAACTATTCAGATTTCTTTTGTTATTGAATATTGCGATAAAATTCAATACCTTACAATCGAACCGGCCTTAGTTTCTTCCAAAGAATTACAAATATTTATTCCAAATACGCCTCTCGCGGCTTAAAAAAATTGAATATGCGTCGAGAGCATCTGAAGTCTATTAAACTGCAAGCTATCAACTGCCTAGCATTTGAAAACACTTGGACGATTCAACCATTCTTGATGACTACGTAGATTTAAATGTCTGTTTAACGAAAACAGAAATAACAGAATTATACTGGAAGAAGAATCAACTTTTGCAAACAAATTTCTGACATTGATAAACACAGGGCAGCAAAACTTGAGTCCGCTAATAAGCAAAAAAACACTTTCGATATTCATGATCATTCCGTACATTCGGAGAAGTGTAGGTACGCCATGATTATTTTGAATTTCGAAAGACGAATCGATAGGGAATCCACATCACTTCAACTGGTGTACGATTTCCAAAAGATCATTTCTTCGGCCATTTGAAGCAATGAAAGAATTGCTCGTAAGTAATCGTTTTTTTTTTTTTTTTTTTTCTGTCGCCAAAATTGATTTTAATAGTTATTCGATGTCTGAGAGCAATTAAGTTGAATTTATTTCCACCTCGACGTTCTGATTTAATTTCACAAAAAGTGAAGATTATTGTAATCTAATGCTAAATTGCACTTTTCATTCCGCAGCACTGCCAACAATCAATTTTATCGCATATTAGAGCATGTTGTAGCGTGAAATAAATATTTTAGAATGTTCATTTTTCTTCTTCATCTAGCTATCAACAGTTTAAAGTGAGAGGTCCACAAAAGTTTTTGATCGAAAATAAGGCCCAAAAATTCTCTAGTTTTATTGGTTGTAATAGAAAAATTTTGAAAACAAAATGAAGGAATAGCTGGAATTTATTTTTTCGTACGGAAGTTCAGAAGTTTTTCTTTAGGAGAAAACTCAAATTCACATTCAGACAACCCAAGTTAAATTTTGTTGAGACTGGGGGAATCTATGAGCTCTTTCAGAGTATGGAGGTTGTAGAGATTGTAGTCATCCGCGAGCAGTCCTTGCCGGATTGCGGAAGGTCGTTCATCGCAATCAAAAAAGAAGGACGCTGAGTCTGCCGTACAAAGTTGGATTGACGTATATCCAAATCGACGATCGGGAAGAAGTTACATTTTCTTAAAATAAGATTAATACGGCTAATTGAGATGTAAATATGTGGTACTAGAAAGATTTTTCAATGAGAAATCCAATTATCACACCAGTTTTCCAATACAAGCATCCCTTCTTCCAATATTAGCGTTTTTGGATCGTGGTTCGGATGTACGTCAAAATTTTGACGTATATCCAACGTTCATTTCAACACAATTCAGTGTAGAGCGTTCATCCTCCGTGAAACAAAGCTCCAATTTCCTAGATCTGAATTTTTCCCTGTTATTCTATCAATGAAGTAATATAGTAGTGTGTTATCACGATTCACACACTCGCACCAATCGTCCGAAAGATACAGTTTGTCTGATCGTCGATTTGGATGTACTTCAATTTAACTTTGTACGGCAGATTGATACTCCATTTTCACTACTGTGCGGTGAAGACAGTTAATCTTGGATTCTAACTGATGGTATATCTATCTTGTAGAATTTTTGGAAGAATATAATTATGTAATGATATTATTATCATTATTTTTTCAAACAATTTAATATTTTCAGGATTCTAGAAGAAATTGAACGCAAAATTTCAAGTTATAATAGAATCGTAATCGAGAAAATGTGGTGAAAACCATAATGGTACTCAACTTTAATTATTGTACTGAGAATTTCAATGTAGAAATCCCTTCCTTTCTTTATCCTCTAGCATTTTGCTCCGTCAAGATGAATAACATTGTACAAATCAATTCTTGTCGAAATAAAAACCAAATATTTTTTTAACAAATTCATAAACGTTTTATTTGTTTTTTTTTCTTTTTTTTTCTTCTTTTCATTCTCTTCACAAATACATGTTATCAACCAAAAATATTTTATACAGCTAAATACATAAAAACTAAAAAATAACAACTTCATACATGAACAGCACCAGTTGAGAGGGAAAAGATAAATAATTTTGTTGAAAATACGAGTAGGTATGTTACACACATCGGATCCAGAAGAGGAAACGAATCGTGAGTGTCGTAAACGATGTAGGATTCGAGAGGAAAAGAAAATGACTGGTGAACGAAGAAGAAAAAATATTATACGTTTTATCGAGAGGAAAACTGAAAATATTAGGTACGTTATAAAATTTAAGCAAAAAACGTAATGAAAAACTTATAAAGAAAACACGATAAAGCTGTACGTCCAGAATCATGTAACAAACATACATATTATGAAAAAATATCGTCATTCGAGTTCGAGATATTTTTAATTCAAAGGTACAACAAAGAAGCTAATCTCGCAAAAATGACGAGAATATCGTCAGGATATCGAAGAAAATTGCGCTAGACTGTGGTTGATCGCGTTTTCTTGTCCACTCTTTCTACTCCTCGAAAAAGCAATATCTAAGGGAAAAAAAAAACTACTTTCCCAAAAAAATATGTAAATAAAAAATTTCAACACATTCAAACTGTACAGGGACTAAAAAAAAAAAAAAAAAACAAACGAAGAAAACGCGTAACAATATTAAAACAAGAAGAAAAAAATTGTACCTCCATTCAATTATGCTACGAAAATACAATACCCACTACTTCAACATTTTTGTCGATTTTTTACAAAGGAAATTATACATATTATGTAAATAACTGTACAATATGAAACAACTTTTCAACAATAACGTTCTTTACAAAAAAAGAGAAAAATTATCCCTCTGAACGAGGAAAACGAGAGAAAAAAAAATCGACAGGAAGCTTAAAAATTTACATCAGAGTTAAAATCGGGTACTTGATGCCCGCTTCTACAATGGCGATTATTAATCGACTATACATTAAAAAAAAAATTAATAAATTAAATATTCACTCTTTCACTAATATAAACAAGTTCAAAATATTACAGTTACGTCGATATTTTCAAAAGTTGATAATAAAATTAACTGAACACAAATTTTTAAGAAAAATGTCATCTCTTTTCAAAGCCATCAACACTTTCAACGTCTAACTATTTATTTTTTTAAATTTTTTTCTTGTAATAAAAGCGGAAAGTAAAAAATACAAAATGAATACATATACACTGGGATGGGAGAGAAATGAAAACATATTGTTAAAGATACGAGTTCATATCAACGTTCTCCAGATAATTTTCTAATAAATGACTTCATAGACTGTGGCTTTCTTGTCTCCGGAACCAGTGACGATATACTTATCGTCCGCGGATATATCACAACTCAAAACCGATGACGATTCTTTCGACTATAAAATTAAAACACGTATCATCAGATCCACGAAAAGAAACCTCACGAGTCAACGTAAGCAAAGAGTCCGTACCTGGAATATGGACGCACCGTACGGTGTTCTCCACGCATTCAACAAATTATCTTTACCGGTTGAAACAAACCATTTACCGCACGTGGCAAACCGCAACGACAGTACGCACGACTCGTGTAAGTGCAATTGATATTTATCAGTCTTTATAGCGTGTAAAACTTCCACATTTGAGTTCTCCATACCGACGGCCAACCAGTCTCCAGATGGGCAGTAACCCAATGAGAATATCTGTAACGAGTGATGAATTAATGTTCGTTCAACTAGCGACACGTCTGATCACTTTCTTCTCTACATACTTGCGAGGTGAAATCATGCTGATGCAACTGTCTTCCTTCTCGCAAGTCCCAAGATCTGACTGTGTTGTCCAGACCACCAGTCCATAATTTACTGCCATCCGACGAGATGTCAATACACGACGCACCATCAGTGTGGCCTTGGAACTGCCTAACCAAAGTTTGATTGTGCAGATCCCAAACGGCGATATTTCCGTCAGAACAGCAACTGAAGCAGACCTACAACAACGATACGATTTAGTAAATGGAATCACGATGAATGATTTGAAGAACAACTTTTACGCTACTCACCTTCGAATCGGGACTGATTGCGAGGGCGTAGCACGCCGGAGCGCTAGATGTAAGTTCTGCTTTGATGCGCGGCGTCGGCGATGCTAGGTCCCATATACTCAAATTACTGGCTTCACCTCCTACAATAAGAGTTCTACCATCTGGCAACAACTTTACAGATCGAATGTAGTTCTCTCGTTGCTGTAGGACAAAATACACATAGATGTGATGAAAATGATTCTTTGAAGGGCGTCCGTTTACTACAGAAGTATTGTCCGTATACGCGGGGAAGAGACGGTATTATTGGAACTCGACTCGTACGAATTAATAGCCAAGTTCAGAGGGTAGACATACGATGCGAACTGGAGCTAGAGAAAGATTGAAAGGTGATCTACCCTCTTTCCTAATTTGAAATTGAATCCGAAGAACATAATGTGGTTGCCCTCAGGGCTGAACTAAGGTAGGAAAGACCGAACCGCTTTAGAGGAGGAGTGATTGTCGGGAGATCCGGAAGCTGATACACATGAAAACAGTAGAGCCGAACTGCAATTTTGATCTTGAAGATTTCCGAGAGACCAGAATTGACCAGAAAACAGTTAAATTTTTCATAATCTGCCAGAATTTTGATAATTTAACTTGGGGGGTCAAGAAATAATGTCCGTTAGGAAATGTAATATTTAGAGAGCTAAGTGAAGAGGGTACAACTAGATTCCACGAGCGAGAGGGCTCGGCGTAAGTAACAAAAATACAAGTTTTCTAGTCTTATAAGTACAAAACCCCCGGGGTTGAACTTAATTTTACGCAAGAACTTTCTCGTATACGGACAATCTTCATCAAAATTCGTCAACTTACAAGGCAATCAAGCTGGGAGACTGGCGACTTGGTGTGTGGCTGACCAATATCCCACACTTTAACACAACCCTTACCGCCTGTGTACACGTACTTCGTGGGATTACTGATCGTTACAGCGCATACCACCTCGCCGTGACTTAGCGTATTTATCTGCCTGGCATGTCTAGGGATTCCAGGCGCCGTCAATGCATCCGGCGGAAAGGGTACGGGTTGCATCTGACCTTCTGATCCCACGTGAAAGGAATACGCTCTGCGAAACAACAAAATATAACGGGTGTTAGATTACCTAGAAACGCGCTATATTGAGAACGTGTGACAGTTAGGTGTAACAGAGCACAAATATCGATGGTTCACACATACAATTTTCACCGGAAGAGCAATCGCATGCCTTAGCAGAGGTCGACAGAGCAGAAGGAAACATTTCTACAGACTGCGAAAAAACCTTCAACTTTGAAACAGAAAAAAAGAGCAAGAATTGACTTAGATATTTCATAATCCTAAATCAGACTACCAACTGAAGTTCCATTCAGTAAACTTTCACGCAATTCTTTTTTCGAATTCATTGAACTGGTGCGAATTTGCTAAGAAAAAAACAAAGAAGATAAATTAACGATTTTCATCGATTAAACGACTGCCAGACGTCAAATATTGAATTTTCTCACAAGAATACCAAATAATCGTTCTTACAAGATATGAACAATAAAAATAACGAAGTTAAACGAGGAATTTCAGGGAGCGAATTGATTTCGATAATGAGAATTGTATTCAAAATTGTAGTTCAGAAGAATCTAAATTTTTTTTTGAGTCCTCTTCTGTCATACGTAGCTCGATATTCGAGATTTTTCTCAAGCCCGACTCTTTTGATTAGAAAGACCAAAGTCAATCAAATAATCTTTTGCTACCGCCCAGAATTAAAATTCGTACGAAATCGAAGAAACGACGAGGTCATATTTAAATATCAAAAATCGCAAAACTCCTACAAATTTGAAAAATACAAAAATTTAACGAACGACAAAGTCGTAGAATATCAAAAGTCGAGAATATTACTATTATATAGTTTCGGAGCGGGGCCTGTGACGTTACGATTTGATGATGTTATAGATCAGTTTTTTTCAAGTTCTCCTCTTTGAAGTCCGGGCCTGTGTCATCACAATCTAATGACGTCATAGGTCGGTCTCGTGACGTCACAATCTGATAACGTCATAGACAAGTGTTTTTCAAGTTCCCCTCTTCAAAGTCAGGGCCCGTGTCGCCACAATCTGATGACGTCATAGGTCAGCCTTGTGACGTCACAATCGGATAATGTCAAAGATCAGTTTTTTCTAGGTTCCCCTCCTATGACATTTAGCTTCAAAGTTCGGGCATGTGAGGTCACAATTAATTGATGATGACATACATCAGTTTTTTTCAAGTTCCCCTCTACAAAGTCTGGGCCTGTATCGTCACAATCTGAAGACGCCATAGGTCGGCTTCGTTACGTCACAATCTAATAACGTCATAGATCAGTTTTTTTCAAGTTCCCCTCCTATGATATTTAGCTTCGAAGTTCAGGCATGTGAGGTCACAATTAATTGATGATGACATACATCAGTTTTTTTCAAGTTCCCCTCTACAAAGTCTGGGCCTGTATCGTCACAATCTGAAGACGCCATAGGTCGGCTTCGTTACGTCACAATCTAATAACGTCATAGATCAGTTTTTTTCAAGTTCCCCTCCTATGATATTTAGCTTCGAAGTTCAGGCTTGTGACGTCACAATTAATTGATGATGACATACATCAGTTTTTTTCAAGTTCCCCTCTTCAAAGTCTGGGCCTGTGTCGTCACAATCTGATGACGTCATAGGTCGGCTTCGTTACGTCACAATCTATTAACGTCATAGATGAGTTTTTTTCAAGTTTCCCTCTTCAAAGTCTGGTCCTATGCGTCACAATCTGATAACGTCATAGATCAGTTTTTTTCAAGTTCCCCTCTTCAAAGTCTAGGCCTGTGTCGTCACAATCTGATGACGTCCTAGGTCGGCCTTGTGACGTCACAATGGGATAATGTCGAAGATCAGTTTTTTCTAGGTTCCCCTCCTATGACATTTAGCTTCAAAGTTCGGGCATGTGAGGTCACAATTTGTTAATGACATAGATCAGATTTTTTCAAGTGCCCCTCTTCAAAGTCTGGGCCTGTATCGTGACAATCTGATGACGTCATAGGTCGGCTTCGTTACGTCACAATCTAATAACGTCATAGATAAGTTTTTTTCAAGTTCCCCTCCTATGACATTTAGCTTCGAAGTTCAGGCTTGTGACGTCACAATTAATTGATGATTACATAGATCAGTTTTTTTCAAGTTCCCCTCTTAAAAGTCTGGGTCTATGCGTCACAATCTGATAACGTCATAGAATCAGTTTTTTTCAAGTTCCCCTCTTCAAAGTCTAGGCCTGTGTCGTCACAATCTGATGACGTCATAGGTCGGCCTTGTGACGTCACAATCTGATAACGTCATAGATCAGTTTTTTTCAGATTCCCCTCCTATGACATTTAGCTTCAAAGTTCAGGCCTGTGTCGTCACAATCTGATGACGTCATAGATCAGTTTTTTCCAAGTTCCTCTCCTACGACATTTAGCTTCAAAGTTCGAGCCTGTGACGTCACAATTTGATGATGTCATAGATCATTTTTTTCCCAAGTTCCTCTCTTCAAAGTCTAAGCCTGTGTCGTCACAATCTGATGACGTCATAGGTCGGCTTCGTTACGTCACAATCTGATAACGTCATAGATCACTTCCTTTCAAGTTCCCCTCGTAGCTTCAAAGTTCGGGCCTGTGACCTCACAATTTGATGATGCCATAGATCATTTTTTTTTCAAGTTCCCCTCTCCAAAGTCCGGGCCTGTGTCCTCACAATCTGATAACGTCATAGATAATTTTTTTTCAAGTTCCCTCCTATGATTGATACTTAGCTTTGAAGTCCGGGCCTGTGACGTCACAGTTTGAGGACGTCATAGATCACCCGTGACGTCGTAATCTACATTATTTTTCAGATCGCACGTTCCCCATAAAAGGGTTTCCTGCCACCCCTCGTTCAACTCCTTTAAAAAACCCGAGAGTTTGTTTCAAGTTCCACTCCTATTACGTACAGCCCCAAAGTCCGGGCCTATAACGTCACTATTGGATGATATCATAGGTCAGCCTTGTGACATCACAATCTACGCTCTTCAGATCGCACGTGCCCCATAACCTGCCACCCTTCGTTCAACTCCGTTGAAGAAGGCGGGAGTTTTTTCGAGTCCCGGAGTATTTTAGATCAAGACTCATCATCTTCAGACTAATTTCGAGCTATGGGAGTTACATCCTCAGTAAACGTCTGCTTCCGACCTTGGTGACGTCAGCAATGGCCTTGACCTAAGTTACAGACTCGCAAAAATTTCGAGGGTAGATTTGAAAGAATTTGGAGCCATATACCTCTAGAAAGGAGGGTCAGGAGGAAAGGCGCGCCTAATCTTTATGGAATCTAAATTTGAATCTTTGCTCTGGTTACAAAAGCTTTTCCAAGCTTCAATAATGACCAAGAGTCCAAATTTTCTTACTATCAACGTTTTCGTACAGAGCAGTCCAAAGGGTCGAGTCTAATCTAGAGAGGATAATTTCGACACCCACATGATATTTTGGAACATATTTAGCATTCTAAGACTGGTGAACCTCTGTCTAAACCAAAGAACCTCAACACACTTCTTCTACAGGATCTTATTTCCAAAAATTAACTCAGAGAAGGAAAGCAGCAATTGCATTTTTCAAACCATCGATCTAGGTCCTCGATACACCAAGAACCTTTCGTACACTTACGGTTTTCCACCGTGAATGCCTCCGAGAGCCGGACCGAGTGGTGGTGCTCTCATTTGCGAATGAGGGTCATAACCAACTCCAACCTGCGGGCAGAAAAGAGAATTAATTCACCATATTCACAAACTTCGATTGATACCTTTCATCTCCTAGACGTTTACTCACCAAAGGCGGTCTTGGATATGCATTCAACGCTGGCGGTAAATTATTATGAAGAGATCCGTAAGCACTAGCCGCTGCTGCTTGCAGTTCGTGAGGGGCTGCTGATAAATAGTGTGGATATTGCGCTACTTCTCGACAGAAAATATAAGCGTTCATTAGTCGAATATCAAAAATGGTCTACGTCTTGATCAATTTGTATGTGTACTTACCCAAGCTGGCGGGAGTTTTGACCATTGGTTTCAGGGCGGATAAACCAGCGACGCTGCTGCCACTACCGCCGCTAGTCGGCGTGACAGATTTCGAGATCGGCGTCGTTGGCTTCTCCTCCATCTTCTTCGCGGATGGTGTACTCGCATTCGACGAAGTTCCACTTCTAGGACTGTACGGGCACACGACAGAATAAACAATTTAAACATTTTATTACACGTCAGTCTATATTATAGCGAGGTTAGTCAATTTACCTGTGCGGACCAAGATGCTCTTTTTTAGGTACGAGTTTGTCGATGCCATTTTCACGGGGTGAAGTGGTTCCGTTGGGAGGCGAAACGGGATCCTGAATAAACGTTAACTATACAATTAAAATATTGAGCATTTTCAAAGAGGTGAAGGAGCGAAAAACAACAAGAATACACTTACCTCGCTGGCATCGTCCACTACAAGGTCTTGATCACTTTTTTCGCCATCACTAGCCTAAAAAACAGACGAAAAAGAACGAATTGTTACTTGCTGCGTTAGGATCACTTTAATCATAGGCTAGATAGTCTGTAATAAGCGGATCGATCTACGAGGACAGGAGTATATAAGGGTGCTTGCTTTTTTCGTTCGGACTTCGTCCTATACTTGGAGCACTAACATTCACATTTTCAGCGACATAATTTTTCTAAAGAGATTACACTTGGAGAACTTGTGAGACATAGCTGATAAATTTCTGCAACTCGAGAGACGCTTTGAAAGAACCCACATCAAAAGGAGCCTCATTCCCATCATCTCTTTCTGACTCATCTTAATGGTGGCTTTTGACTCTTCCAAACACACTCCTAACGTCATCTAATCTCCAAAACGAGAATTCTCCGAATCAAGCGTTCGATCATGAAGGAATATTTCAGAATGATTACCAAGTTAAGGGAATTACAGGCTGAAAATTTGGAAATATTTTCATTAAAGGAATAGGAAAGATGAATTACCGTGTTGTAATGATGACGTCCTCGACTGTTGTTCAGGCCCGAATTCATGACCTGAAAAATGTTTCAGATTGATGATACTACAATCCATCAAATACGGAAACAATATGTGAAGCGAAAAACATTTTTTTTTTTTTAAGGGATAGGATAATTTGGAGGTTTTTTGCACAACGTAACTAAGAAGGAATGAGAATACCTTTTCTTTAGTTCACCCGGAGATAAGACCAAAGATCACGGGTAGAAAAGCCCCCTCTCTGTTAAAAGGGAGGGGTTATGGACTTGAAAAATATATTGTCCAGGGGTCAGTGAAGATTCTCTAAAATCTTGAGAACACTTGACTCGGAGAACTGAAAACTTACGATCGATCCTATTTTGGTTAGTATCCCTTAGACAGAATTTTGAAGTTGCGATTTCTAAAAGGGGGGTATTTCCATAGAACTTATTCTACCTAGGCCGCGAATATAAGCCACTCAACGAGAATGAACAATAAAACAACACTAGCATGTGGAGGCTTTTCTGAGCTTTCTGGCTTTCGATGATTAGTCCTAGGAGATCCGAGGAGGAGTAACATGGAGCGGACTTGCAATGATTTTGAGGTAAAAATGCTGCAAAATTGTGGGCAGGTTTCTTGTGGTCAAGTTGGTTACGGGTCGGCTTTCAGAGCAGAAATCGACATCAAAGAGGAGTCGATTTCTGCAACTTTTTCGCTGTTCTAAATCTGCCTGCTGTATTGGGTCAATGAAGGGTTGATTCCTAGTTTTCTGGATCGACTATAAATCCACCTCAAATCGACGTCAATCTGGAGTCTCTTTCTCCAACTTTTTCATTGTCCTAAATTTGACTGCTCTCTCGGGTCAATTACCGGTCATCAACGTCTAAGTGGAGTCAATTTAGAGGCGACTACTCCAAATTTTTCTATCGACCTGAATTTCTTTCAGTTTTCTGAAAATGTATGTTGGTCGACTTTAAATTGACCTCAACTCGACGTGGATCAGTAGTTGATGTGCAGTCAATCACTAGAACTTAATTTGTGTATTTGGTGACTTCGCTACTCGCAGATAGCATGCGTCATAATTAAACGAAGACCGTTGAAAATCCTAACTAAGCTTTGGTCGAAAATCTAAATACTAAGTCAGAGATGTCCAACTCCGGTACCGTAAGTTGGTTCTAGTTACGCGCGACACAGCTACCGAATGCTGTATACTTCTATTACACTTGTATGGGAACCGAAGGAACCCGAAAACACTCGAATAATGCTGCAGAACTTGATGAGACTACAGCGCTTTCGCGGCTGAGTCGTGCGTAACACGAAACCAGCAGCCTTATCTGAGCCTAAATATCCCTTCACTGCATCAAGTGTTGACTCTTTTTCGCCTCTATCTTGAGACCATATCAAATTGTGCATTTCGATGGCAATTGCAAGTCTTTTGCCGATGAGTGACGCATAATCGGTTCCAGTCGACATCAACCTACAATACGAAGAGTCCACTAAATTTCGATATAAAGAAACGGTCAATTTTGAATCGACTTCCAGTCATTTTGAGTCGATTCGAGGTCGACACTGGGGACTCAAACTCTCATCCAGAATACTGAGTCGAATTGGAGTCGACGTGGTTTCATCGGGTCTCCCTAGTGAAAAACATCCTCGATCAATGGCTTGAAATCTATATCGGAAGCGCTTTTCTTCAAAGCGTGGAAATTCTCAGAGCTTTACGCCAGACTTCCTAATTCCAATGATGGATGCTACAAGATAAAAGGCAATGTCATCCTCATCTCCTGAATCCTTTGCTCTACTTCCAATGTGGATACTATGGCAATCGAGGAGCTAGATGATCACGAAGACATGAAAGCAGGCGATCAGACGTGTCTCAAAGGGAGAGAAGTTTAAATCTGTCTTTAGTTCCTCTTGGGAAGTCTCATGAGAAAGTAAGGGAATCATCGAATGAAGGGTAGGGGGGTCACTATGGGATCCAATGGTGATTGAGAGATCCAAGACTTTTATTAGGAGATGAAGTTCAAATTTTGAAGTTGCGCGGCGTTGCAGTATCTTTCAATAGTCTGAACTTACGTGACAGTCTTTTTCTTCTTTTTTCACCTTCTTGTGCTCGATTTCAACAGGACTCCTGGCTCGATATTTCTCTCGTTCAGCCGGTGAGATGGAATTTCTCTGTAACACAAATAAACAAAGCCATTGTAATCACAAGGGTTCGTAATCTCAATAATTTACGAGCTATTATCGTCAGCCCGTCACCAAATTCTACTCTCAGAGATCAAGATAGTACCAAGTGCCTCCAAGAAAAAAGGAAAAACATTAAGCGTCGAGAAGCGCAAATTCAATTTATTAACGAGGACTGATTCGGAAAAAAAAAAAAGGAGAAGCGAACGCGAAGTGCAGGAAAGAAAAACCCTGAAATTGCGTTAATAATTCGAATCGTTCTCGCGCTATCAAAATACAAGGCGACAAGTAAAATGAACAGCGTCGCATCCTCGGGGGACTGATGCGCGTTAAAAATTGCGAAACACAGTGGGGGTACACGTCGCTTTTCTAGATCGTCGTACAACCAATCATTCCTACTTCTCTCTGTACGACACTATACCGGTACATTTCTTTTTCTTTATGTTTTTCCTTCTCTCTCTCTCTTTCTTTTCTCCATTTTATACAGAGCCTCCACTTATACTCGCGGGTTCGAGACGAGGGACGGCGAGGCGAGAAAAGCTTGAATTACGACAACGAGAAAAACGTGAAGAGGAGGAGGAGGACGACGAGAAAGAAGAAAAGCGGTAAAAAGAGCTCTTGTGTTGGGTTTTTGTGTGAAATGATGCGTGCGTTATCTGCGAGCGTCGAAAGAAAGAAATAAAAGAGATATAGAAGAACTACAGAGAGCGCGGAAAAGGAGAGAGGTAGCCGCTGCACGCTTTTTCCGATGATTACGAGAAGGCAAAAACGTGGTTATATATAAAGGAAGGAAGAGGGCGCGAGGGCGAGGCCAAAGGCGACGGAGGACAACGACGGTGAAAATGTGGAAATAGTTTGAAGATTGGTTCTTATTTTCGCTTTTCCGCCGAATACGTGCTTTGTATATACGTATATACACTCGTATACACACGCTGTGCACAACAGGCTTTGATAACATCGTTCGTGTAAAGCGTTCGCGTATATATCTATAAGTATCTGTGCACATAGCGAGAAATCGACAAGATGAGAGAGGCAACGAAGACGGGGAGAACGCGAAAAATGAAAGATGCGACGATGCATTCGAAATATACAGAAAACTATAATCGAGAGTTTTGTATAGTATGCATAGGTAAAAGAGAATGGAAATGTCTAGTTCTTTTGTGGCGCGAATTTCGTTGCTTTTGACAAGGCGAGACAATTATCAATGGATCGAAAGATTTCACTCTATAAACGTGTACAATATCTTTTTATAGAAATTACCAACATATCACGGTACTATTGGTAAAAGGAAGAGCGGAGAGCCCAAAAGAAGGAGTGAGTAAGGGGGGTGCGCACAATTGCTAGTCGAGCTGTGACTATTTCCTCATGGTGTGAGGAACGAACAAAATACGACCAGGGTGTCGAATGAAGTACATGTGGGGTTGAAAGGACTGAAACTTGTGCCAAGATGCGATGATGGCAAGATTTCAAGTCAGTCATAGGTTGGGGAAGGTTGGAGTCAGTGGTGGAGGAAAAGAGCACGGCTTGCCTGACAGTTAGATGAACTATGTCGCGTTCCGGAAAAGGCCGATGTGACCAGGAATCCGGAGGAAGGTATTGAAGATGAAGAAGTTGTTGAAGTGCGTAGGAAGATGAGAATGCGCTGATTGGTGGAGTTGGAAGAGTACGGGTCTTGTATGGTCTGTAGAGAGGAAAGAGAGTCGGAAAGGAAAAGGAATTCACTGGGACAGGGGAAACGAGAGAGGTGAGCAAGGTAGGAGTAAATAGCAGACATAACTCAGCAAAATACATGAAGACCGAGTTTCCTTACGGAATTGCGAGACCTCACCATTAATAGAGAAAGCGTAGCCAGTTTTGTAATCTAGTTTGGATCCATCGGTAAAGCGCAAGTTGTGGGAAGGAAAATCATCATCGATATGTTTCAAGTAAATTAAGTTCGACGATTTCGGTGAGTCAGCCACATCGAGGCGAATACGAGGCGCTGTGGATGTTCAGGAACGGAGGAAGAAGGCGTTCAAATCTGAGATGATCGTCTACATGGGGTTCTAACGGGAGAAGCAGTGTGGTTTGAGAACTGGGGTGGAAAAGAAAGATAGGAAATGAGGACAAGAAAGTTGGCGGTAGGTAAGGGAGAGATGCCAGCCTCCGAACATAGGCTGAGCGTCGGGCTGGTACGCAGAGCACCGTCACGAGATTGTATTGTATCCAGTAATTTTAGGGAAAATTTATTAGCCTGTATGTAGATTGGGAACCCATAATCCAATTAAATTTACTCTACTATTGAGTAATTATAATTACTTCGATTTTATTAATTTTATGTATTATCTAATTGATTAAGAGATATTTTAATTGTAATAATACTTTTTTCAACAGGGAACCTGTTTTATGGGGGTCTTTTTGAGAAATTTGCCGTGCGCCGTCCGCCATCCAGCAAAAAACATGGAAAAATTTCGACTATCGAGCTATATATGATAGGAGAGGGACTTGGAAAAATTTAGACTTCCAAGCTATATGTGATGGGAGGGGGAGGGGGACTTGGAAAAATTTCGACTCTCGAGCTATATATGATGGGGGGGGGGACCCTTGAAAAATTTCGACTATCGAGCTATATATGATAGGAGAGGGACTTGGAAAAATCTCAACTCTCGAGCTATATGTGATGGGAGGGGGAGGGGGACTTGGAAAATTTCCGACTATCGAGCTATACATGAAAGGGGTGGGGGTGGAGACATGGAAAAATTGCGACTATCGAGCTATACATGAAGGGGGGGGGGGGGGTGGAGACTTGAAAAAAAAATTTCGACTATCGCGCGATATATGATAGGAGAGGGACTTGGAAAAATCTCAACTCTCGAGCTACATGTGATGGGAGGGGGACTTGGAAAAATTTCGACTATCGAGCACTATATGATAGGAGAGGGACTTGAAAAAATTTCGACTCTCGAGCTATATATGATAGAAGGGGGACTTCGAAAAATTAGAAAAAATTTCGACTATCGAGCTATATATGATGGGGGGGGAGGGGAGAGAGACTTGGAAAAATTTTCATTCTCACAGCAGAAAGACTCAGGAAAAATTTCGACTCTCAAGCTATACGTGATGGGAGGAGAGGGGGACTACACGAATCCGTTGCTTTAAGTTACGGCTATCCATACTAAACAATAAAGAGGAATACTCCGACGTGAAGTAAAAAAATGCAAACAGCAGAAAAAAAAAAAACATATTGGGGGGGGGGGGGGCTTGGGAAAATTTCGACTATCGAGCTATACATGAAGAGGGGGGGGTGTGGAGACTGGTAAAAAAATTTCGACTTTCGCGCTATATATGATAGGAGAGGGACTTTCGAGCTATCATATATAGCTCGAGATTCGAGAAAAATTTAGACTCTCAAACTGTATTATACTAGGCTTATAGTAGGTCTAGGCCTTCTTTATACTAGCTTTGTCTAAGTCTCGGCTTCCTCGAATTTTCAACACCATACCCCATTTGACTGATAAAACCGGTTCCCTACGTTCCTCGTTTAACTTCGTTAAGGAAGCCGTCGTTTTTCTTCTTTTACTTTTTCTAAAAATAATTTATCACTGAATTTTAATTATAAAATCAATTATTTATTTATATTTTGGTTTTTTATAAGAATATCACAATTCCTTTTAAATTTTGTGATTAACTGAGAGCAATTTACTCTAGTTAATCATAAATTTAGAAGGGAATCGTAATCTTTTGATAAAAAAACGAAATATGAATAAAATTATTAATTTTATAATTAGAATCGATGCTGAATCATTTTTAGAGAAAGCAAAAAAATAAAAAAATTAATAATGACCATTGAATGAGATCAACTTGCCCAACGATATTATGTTTCGGAGGAAGATTACGAGAACATGTCTGAATTCTACTATCTCCCTTCCCCGCGAATTGAACCGTGAGAGTAGGAAATGCTGGATTAGGCTCCCATTTTTGGGACTACAACTGGACCGGCCGTGTCCATCGCTCTTTTGGGTTCCGTCTTAGTTTTACTTGAAATTGATCCGAATTTGAAATATTTTAGACAGTATTCTTGTAGCAGAAAAATTATCCTTCATGAGATTCAGCTGGACTTCCCCCCCCCCTCTCCAAGAATACCTCAAGTAGTGTCTAGCACCCCTATAAGTCCAATAAACCCTATAAAAGTCCGATGGTTCAATAAACCCAATAAAAGACCATTAATTTCATTTCTAACCAAATAAAAAAGAACTGAAATTAGAATTCCTAGGTTGAGTAGGAATTTTTTTCTGTAATTTTGATGGTATTTTAAGTTGATAAGATTTTTTTTTGCATTAATTTTGATAGTATTTTAGGTTCAGAGGAGGTTAGCACCCCCCGACACCGTCCCTTCTGCTGCACCACTGGAATCATGATTTTGTGGAGCACCCTTCAAGATTTCGTTTGTTTCACCAGTACTCGGACTCGCGCAAATTTTCAAGGGTGAATTTTCGTGATCATTCTGCAAAAATGAGAGTAAATTATGAAGAATAAAATGTAAATTGCAAAAACCGCGAGGACACGATAAGACTGTGTGAAAGTCTGGACTTATTTTATTGTATGCATTCGTTTTCAATTGTCAACTTCTCTCAACAAAGCAGTTATTAAAACATTTCAATGGCGTTCTAAGGTCATTTCGCTTGTATTCGCTCCCCTTTCGGATCCTCTTCTCGAAAGTATTACGTTCTCACTCGCCGAACCAGTAAAGAGCGAGCGAAATTAGTTTCGCACAAAACTTGACACGGGGGTAGTTCGGAATAATACAACGCACCACTACTGTCAAATAATTTGATCGAATGGGGGCCGCCAACGATCTGCCAACAATGTATAAGTGGACAAGGGAATTAACATACAAATAAATTACCGAGTATCAACAAAAGGGAGCTCATTTGTAGTGAAAGGCGACTCCGTCTCGAGTCTTTCCCAAGAGCTTTATTAAAAGAGGGTGAGCGCGCACGGAGTATAATTAAAGTCACTACAAGAATGGGTGATGTACCGACAAACTCGTGATTCCCACAGGGAGATACGATAGACAGTAAAGTGTACGCAGCACGAATATCTTATCACTCCATCAATAAATCTCGCGTCAATCTTCCGCTGCTCATCTATAACCTACACGCGAGCATGATTCATCTACGCAATTTTTCTCGAACGTGAACTCACGCCATTCCGTCAACATAAATTCATTAACATACCCCACCCCTCTCCCACTCGACTGCACGAAAGCTCGCGAACACAAATCCATTAAATCACCCACGATAATTAAATAAGAAATCCAACTCCTCTACTTCCTCGGTTCGCACCGTACACGCAAATTCTTTCGACGGTTACCGCAAATTTAGAACAGCGCAGTCGATCGCGGAAGGCGGATGTGGACGATGGGTGCTGAACAAAAAGAAGAATCCTACTTCATAAAGTGACTTCGAATTTCCCGCCGAAAACTCTCTCGTCCCCTTTGGCTGCTGCAAAACTCTTAATACACAATACCGCGCCGCAGCCAAACGGTATAAAGAATCGAATAAGGGAGGAAAAACAGAGCTGAGGGAAGGACGCGCGAACGCCGACTGCTGGTACACGTAGATATAAACCGCGAGAAAAGAAATCGACGACGACCGTTTTTCTGCGGGTAGAAAATATATTATTAATTCTGAAAAGAGAGTAAAGAAATCCCTTTTGGCAAATTCATCATGCGGAAATATAAAAACGGGTGGGTGTATTGAAGCAAAACAGACGAGCGACGGAGGGCGACAGAGGCGGTGGCGAGGAGGTAGCGCAAATGCCGAAGGCGGAGTAGAGTTAACTCGGGCACGAAAACGAGGAGCACAAACAAGAGATAGAAATGTACGCAACGCCGACGATGAGATTAAGATCTACAGAGCTCGAGAAAAAACAGTACGTAGAGAAGGACGAGGGGATTGTGTCTCGTTTCCTCCCGTTCCAACGTGTTCCGGTCTACAATCGTTCGATGAAAAATAACGAACAGACCTACATATTACTAAAACGTGTACTGCGATATGCGTCATACCTGTGTACGAGAGCAAAAGATAGGGTGAAATGTTCAAATAATGTCTAAACACGGACCATCAGCAACAGGAGGACCTTTTTCGATCTTATTCCCAAAAAGTCGTCGATGAATGAATTTATTGTTAAATCTTTTGACCGCATGGAGCCCACTGAGACTTTGAACAGTTTTATAACGCGTTCGCGACGACGATGATGCGATGCTGTTTTTAAAGGCTGTCTCGTTTGTATACCTACCACTCGTTTTGACATTTTATTAATGAAAATCCCCCTAGTGCAGGCGCTCACTAAGCGAGATGTGGTGCTGTGTAAATGAAGCAGGGTACTCTTGGTTGAAAAGCTGTTGAAAAATTAAAACATTAGCGTGTTGTCTGAATGGTGACAGACGACAATCAACCCCTTCCGCTCGCGTTTCTAACGTTTCACCCTACCGAGAAATCTTCTTCCAGAGCTTCTCTTCTCTTTTCTGTGCACAGTTCATGTAAGGTTCTCTAGAATAAACGAAATATGACCCAATCTCAGGCTCTTATGTTTATTAATCACTTTTGTTGAACTTTTTCCATGAGAAACTCGAGAAGAAAAGTACAGTGGAAAAAACTAGCTCTAATTTGATGCTCTCATTCATCACCACAAGGAGTCGGTGTACCTGTGTAATAGTGTCTGACCATGCTACCTTTCAATTTTTTCATTCATGATTACCTCCGCCAGTGTCGCGTCGTTAGTCTCGCTCCCTGGCTGTAGAGATTGTTATTGAGTCGACAGTAGACCTTCCACCCTATGTTGGCGTTCTCCAGCCCCTAAGTGGACTCATGATATCTGTGGTTTCGCAGCAGAGTGAGAAATCGTTCCTTTAATCATGTCCAAGAGTACCGCAGTTCATCGTTGATCTTGATTCCCAGCTGGTCGAATCGCTTGATCAGCTCCTTTTTGTCTCTGATGCTTTGTTTAGGTGCAAACTTAGGCTGTCTACTGGTCCCAGAACCCCGCAAAAGTCGCGGATTCTGTAGAGAATCGTGGAAACCAGATTGGCGCGGAATTCAGCTGGGGCAATCCGGAAAATTTGTTTTTCAAATCTAAGGAGAAAATTGATGGAAAAATTGTTCTATTTCAAATGACCCATGAAGAAAAAAAATTTCTTCATGGAAAAATATTGAATCATGTATCTCAATGGCGTAATTTTCCTTAGTCCCTAAAGTACCTCAAAGTCGTTGATGACGTCATAACATGTGACGGGATAGTTCATGGATTTCTGTCTCCCCCCTGCTCAAAAACATAATACGTGTCGACGGCTAAACTTACTAAGCACACTAGTTAGTATAGGCTTAGTATACTGTCTCTTGATGACGTCATGAAGCGCCGCGTTGCGATGAGGCAGATTCCAAACTGACCCCCAGCCCAAAGACATATACATGTCAAAAAGGTTCCAAAGAAAATCGGGTTGAGTTCCCCTTTTCCGTTTCTGGTAGACACCCTGAAACTGCCCGCGATCTTCTCTATCTTGGATGCTATAGACTAATGGCCTCATTGGACGATTCGCTTTGCGGAGTTATACGAGCCCTTCGAACTTGAATCACTTGATTCCACTCTCAGAAATCCCGGACGCTTCGAGACAAAAATTGATTAATTTTCAGCTCTCACGAGGGAACGCGCGAAAATTACCGGCGGTTTTACAAGTGAAGATAAGTTTTTAGCTGCGTCTCCCAAAATACACATAAAAGCTTGAAAAATGATACCCGTATCGGTGCGAACACGGAAACGGTGTTTGTTTAAAAGCCATAATTGATTGAACCATTAGAAAGGGACAAAGGCCAAATAAACTCGATTGCACCTCGCCGCACCGTCTCGTCCCATCCCCCATCGTGTGGCGTAGCGCGATGGGAATTTATTTGCCAGAATGCCAATATAAGAAGAAGGACGAGCCGAAATCCGTTTATGGATTCTTCTCCCGCACCTGCCAGATAATTAAGTTACCACTTTCGTAGTTGAATCTTCGACAAAATACAATGGCGGACGTGAAAGTTTAGCTTTCTCGTTCTTGTTATTTTTCTTTTTTTTGTGTAACTTTTTTTTCTCTCCTTCTGATTGCTCTCTCACCCGATCCATTTATTTTATACCCTCTCGTTTCTGCTCGGTCGCGCTTTTATTCGAAAATTTCTCTCTTTAGCGTACGGTCGTTTTCCTTCTCCGCACATAAATTTCTCATTCGAAACTTAGTGATTTGGAAAACGATTATAAAACATCGCGCAGTTTAGGTATAACCTATATATACTTGTATTTTATTTTTGAATTCGACCCATTTACCCGTGAGCGCGGTTCTTCTCCGGCACTCTTCGGTATTATTCTGCCAATGTGTCCGCGGCGACGTTCTTTTTTTTCCCCCTTTTTAAACATGTATGCCTCGTTTATATAATATATAGCACTGATTATATCATTTACATCCCTATTACGTGTATCGGTTGGCGTTAAGCAACCCTTTTAAAAAGGCGGTATCGCATCGAGTATATATGGGTTCTTCTACACTCATGTTCGCGAGAGACATATTTTTTTCACCCTCCGTCAAGTTCGCAGTATTTTTTTTTCTCTTTTTAAATTAGGATTTAGTTTTGTACACGTAATCGGACCTACAATATAGTAACGAGCTGCGCTTGTTATTGTAAATACACTTATTTATAGGGGACATGAGTAATGGTGATGCTTTTTTCCTCCCATTTTCTCTGCCTCTTCATCGCACACGTCCATACGGCGAAGGATCGAATGCAGGCCCCTAATTTAAATCCACTCGTATTTATTAGCAGCGGCGAACGACCCTTCTGTCTCTCGTTTCTCCCCCATTCATTCTCGTTGTCGGACAAATTCAATAAAATATCAAGAAAAATTTGAATGTGCCTCTGACGACGATGCGGCGATGGCTTCTCTATGCCGGATCGTCGACTTTAAATTGCTGTTTAATTGAAACGTCTTACCGAGGCGTAGGGGTTTGACGATTAATCATAGTTTTACGTTCGTGTCGAGTGAATCGAATGCAGCAGCAGCAGCAACGTGGTGGTGCTTTTGAAAAAGGGTAGCTGGTGTACGGAAACGTGTGCAGGATAAATGTACATCTACCACGAAGAAGAAGATAGATGCGTGCAGTGTTCTCGTCGCCTTCTAGTTTGGGAGGGCGAGAGGTGTGTAACGATTATTAATTCATCATAATATGTAAATAAACTCGTATTATTAATTGTTGGTCGTCGGCGGCGGCGGCGAATTGAAAAAATATGTAGCGTGACGCGGCGACAACGACGTGACAAAATTCGGTATAATTATAGGTCACCACACTCGCGAAAACTTTTACGATATATCCCGACGGACTGGATGATGAAAAATACGAATGCTTCTTCGTTTTCTTTTTTTCATTTTAGGTATTTTGTGGTTCACTGCCCGCTATCGATCATTTTGTACCGAACTGAAATTTTTTGATGCGTAACAACGTACGAATGATACAAATTGCGTACTTCCCCTCCCTCCTTCTATGGATGTAAAAATGTTATGTTATTCTGTGGACGAGATATTGAAGCTGACGTTTCCGCGTGCCCGATATACCTCAGCCATAAGCTCTGACTGCATGATAAGATTATGCACATTCTGCTTTCACGATGGTTGGTCTGCGTTATGTACAGTCTTGAGGCCTAAAGTGGGTCTGCTGAGTGTGAGCGATTAGTTGGCGGCTGTTGGGTGGGTTTGCATATCCTCAAGAAACACTTCCGTTTACTTCTGACAGAATTGGTCTAATTTTCTCTTCAAAAATGGACCCTAATTGAGGATCATTCGCTGGATTGACCCTTTAACCAAAAGTTCGAAGTATTCAGCGCTTAGAATGACTTGTGACTCACGAATAGAAGTACGAGATACGATGATGGAAACCGTTCCTCTTCTGAAGCATAATTGATCTTCCAGACAATTTGAGAAAGTAGGGAAGGACGAAAATTCGGTTCGTGGGTGACTGTCCGAATTGAAGGACGATACATCGAACCTTACATTGGTAGCTGATCTAGTAAATAAGGAAGAAGATGGGGAAAGCTTTACCGCAAAATTATGCCGGAAAAGTCTAGCATATCCTTTAGGATCAGCCGCTTGATTGATGCATACATATTTTGACAAAATGGATGTACGAGGACGAAAATGGACATAGGTGGGGGTATATGACCAGATACTAGGGCTGGTACCGAACATCGTACCTGGTAGGGCCTTAGTCCTGGTCCGAGTTAACTTTTCTATTTATGGGAAGAAGATAAAAATGCTTCGATACCCCTTTCCAGAAGGGTTTCAAGTTCCAAATTTGTATAAGTTTTGTTTAGGGCGTTAATTAGACAGAGATTTAGATCATGTTCCATGTCTATTAATAAGTGACCTCATTCAAACTTCAAGGCCACACCTGCTTTGTGAGCCATTGCATGGCCTAGCTAGCTCCGCTCGTTTGCGCCCTCTCCCGTTCTTGGGATAATGTAGGCGAGGTGAATGTAAGTTGAGCTATCTAGCTCACGTAGGATATCAAGATTAGTAACGTGACTAGCTCATGACGTCATAATCGTCATCATCAGCACAGCTTGGGCTTTCTCTCTTCCTTACTTTCTCATTTTCGGTCACTCAATCCGCTCGTAAGCCTCCCAACAACTTCTATTATACTAGACCTAATATCATACTAAGCCTCCGGGTCATAGCTGATGACGTCATACTTGCAAATTACAGAATTGGGTTACCACTCCTTAGGCTTCATTACACTGGGCTTTAAATGAATTATTGATAAAATAAAATTTATAGAACTTAAAATTGATGATATTCCATTAATAATGAAAAAGCAAAATACAGTGGAAACTCTATATAACGAATCTGAAGGGACCACAAAAAAAATTCGTTATATAGAAAATTCGTTAAAAAGAAATTCATTTTGTTTTTTTTTATTTTTGCGAAGTTCCACATTTTGAATGATAAAAATTTTCAAATTTCACTTGAAAGTTGACATCGTTAGAAGGAAATGTTGAAATATTCGTCAAAATTCAAATTTTCTGGAGAAAATATTCAAATGTTTACCAAAGAATCAGAATTTTTAGAAAAAAGTTTGAATTCAGGCCAGAAATCGACATTTTTTTGGAAAAAATGATAAGATTTCTGTAGAAAATTCGTTATATAGAGTGAATTGTTCGTTATAAAGAGATTTTTTAACACGTAAAATTCATTGAAGGGGGAGGGACCGAGGAAAAATTCGTAATATAGAGGAATTCGTTATATAGGGGTTCGTTATATAGAGTTTCCACTGTATGAATAAATAATTAATTTTATAATTAAAATTTATTAATAAATTATTTTTAGAAAAAGCAAAAAAATAAATTATTAAAATTAAAATGTCTCCTAATCCATTAAATAATATAACTAAAATTTTTATTCTTTGTGTAAAGCGGACTGACTCAATGGGATATGGATCAGTCCATATATCAAGTGATTAAATGTTGCCACCTTGGGGAGAACAAAACAAAATGACGACCCGTGGATCACAATATCGATCAAAATACCTTTTCTGTAGATCCCAAACTTATGGACACTATCTATTTTAGAGGCAGTCAAATCTTAGCAGTTTACACGAGGCCGGCCCTCCGACTTCCAAGGTAAATTTTATGGAAGTAAGAAATTCATTAAGAAGATCTTGAGGATCAGTCCCAAGTTTACTCTTTGGAGTATCCCTTCCTCGATGGCTAACCGTAATTTAGAGAACCTCATCGACTCAATTAATGGAGGTGAAGTAATCGAACAATAATGTTCGAGCTTGAAGTGTTTGGAGAGGGAATTCTTGTTATTTCCAGGCAAAGATTACTCAAATGATACTTTCACCTTCCCCTCTTTGAGGCTATTTGTTATCTTCAGATCTCATCATGCCCTGCAGACACCTGAACGAATTACGAGTCGATGGTAAACTAATACCATTTCGAAGCTGTTGACTATCGACCCGCTAAAAGTGCTTGAAAATAGATTTTGACAGCTTCCGCCCACCACTCGCGCCCCTCACCGATTGTGACCAGCGCTGACTGGCCCAATTTTGGCATTAATTCAAGATAGAGAGGAATTACAGCTCAATTTGTCTAAGGGCAGTTCCACGAGATAATCTAGGAAAGAGTCACTCGAATTTCACAGTATAGACATACGGATGCACATCTTTTCGGCCTAAGTCTAGCTATAAATGATCATACTAGGCTAGTGCAGGAGGAGGGGGAAGAATATGCCGACTGTCCAAATTTTCTGCAAAATTTTAAATTGGAGTTACCAGATCAGCAGTGATGGAAAAAGCTATTGAAGTCAATCTCGTATTGCTTTCTAATCCTGTTATTAAACGGCCAGATCTCACAGAGAGAAAGCGGAGTCATAGTCGCTACCGAAGTTATCACAACTGCTCTTTCTCAGAGTTTTCAGGGGTGTCATCGTCATTAACGATGTTCAGGTTCATTCTTATCGCGAATGCTCTTCTTTCCCAAGGTTCTAGTGTCACTCTCATCGATAGTTCGTTCTCTAAGCAGATTTTTCTGAGTATAAAAGATCGTCCTATCGACATCAATTTATCGTAATGATAGCCCCGAGGCGTCCAAAGTAGGAAAAACTACTCGTACGCTGTCGATTTTCTTGCACCCATTCGACTGAAAATCCGCTAGCTTGGTGAAAAAGCACTCCTTCCACCCTACAGTCACTGAAAATGTATCGCTCCGTCAACCCTAATCGGGAAAAATTTGACGAGTTCCGTCTGCTGTCGCACACTCGGTACATTTTTCGAGGACACTGAACGCATTTTTAATTAATACGATATTAACGCATCGCGCCTAACATCGGTTAATCAACTTTCAAAAAGCTCGCATAGGATGTGTACAAATAATAACAACAACAACAAACGTATACACACATCAAGAGAAAATTTCGCCTAGATGTAGGATACATGTATACGTAATAATGCAGCAGTATATAGGCGTCACACATTTCATATACATACACCATTCGCACAGATTTACACGCATACAGATGGTTCTCGACCATATTTTATCGTCGAGAATACACACAACAGTTCGTATTCGCTGCGACGTCGGAAATTAATAAAAGCTGTTTTATAAACGAGTCTCCGGCTTCATTATTATAATTTTCTAACGCCCCGCGCGTATACTCGACGTATTTATATACATACCCAATGCATACAAAGTCTACATCTAGTAATAATAACGAGCGTATTTATACAGACACGAGAACTAATAATAATAATAATGATATACAGGCGAAGAGAGCGAAACGAAATAACCGAACATCAGCAGCGTCGGGTGTACGGACAAGTTTACAACCCATACACTACTGGAAATCGGACATCAAAAGTAATTCGATATTATTAGAAGACTGAAATCGTATACGTGTTGATAATGAAACGATTAATAAAAGCGCGACCACGTTATCGAATCGCTTCTCCGCGCGCGTTTATTTAACCGTCCTCGTATCGAATGACCGACACATTGCAAATAAAAAGTCTCCCTTTCACTCCCCCTAGCCTTTCGCATCACGTACATGGTAGAAGAAGGGTGGAGAAGAAATCCGGAAGAACAAATATTTCATAAAGCCTCTCGAGATGGTATGACGATTCGATGCGTACTTCATATAACCGCTTCCGACAAAACGTCACCACTTACAAACACAACGACCTTTTCGATTTTGGCACGTCTTTACGATCCCCTTTCCCTCGCCAGAAAAATACTTCAGAAACTATTAAGACTTGAAGAATCTTGAGAGAACTTATTGGATACGTAACCATTAGAAAGCCTCTTTCTCTTCAAGCTCTGTTTTGGTAACTTGGTTTCAATTCATCGAGGGATTCAATTTTAAGGCTGAAGAATTGAATCATAGGATGGAAGGGGGACCACTCGCAAATTTTGGAATTAGGGGCTAGGATCCAGGAAACTTCAGGAAAGACATGAAACATGTCAAAAATTGTGACCGAAAAGCAAAAAGGGGCTTGCGGCTGACTGATTTTCTTGAGCCGAAGTTCCTTTGTAGCCTGAACCGTAAATCAACTTTCCGGGTCAACTCTATTCGGAAATTTCCAAGGTATTTGGAGGAATTTGAAGTCCCGAACTATACCAAGGAGGACGAGAACTCGAGTCAACAGGAGATAGTTGAATCATTGACCTCGACACAACCAGATCAGATCTTCTCTTTCGGGACTCACTCGATCCGCTTGTTCGCCTGCCTTCTGGTCTAGTTTACAACATTTCAGACTAGTGGCTTTTGGGTGGCGAACAAGTGGAGCGAGTGAGCCAAGTTTACAATATTTTTAGCTAGTGGCTTTTGGAGGCTCACTCGCGGCCTTCATGGTCTAGTAAACAATATTTTACGCTACCAGCTTTCAATGGCTCACAGCGAATTCCAAGAGGTTTATGCAGTAAATTCTATTAAGAAGAGTAGTCAACATTTTTCCAAGTCCGTCAATTTGGGCTAGGAGGGAGGGTGGGTATACTCGCAGATTTTCAAATTGGGGGTGAGACTCGAGACATGAAACTTCAGGGTGTCTACTGAAAAGAAATTCTAAACAATACTTGACATTTACTTGACCTTTTTTGAAAGTAAGCGAGTTAAGGAGCAAGAAAAAAAAACCTCACGGGTTCTTTAACAAAGTTAAACGAAGGGGTGGCAGGGAACCTGTTCTACGGAGCACGTGGATCTGAAAAATGTAGATAGTTACGTCACAATCCCGGACTTTGTAGCCACACATAATAGAACTTGAAAAAAACTGATCCAAAGCGTCAGCAGATTTTGATGTCACAAGGCTCTCCAAATTGTGACGTTACAGCCCTGGAATTTGTAGCTAGACATAATAGGCGGGGGGCTTGAAAAAACTGATGACGTCATCAGATTGTGACGTCGCAAGGTTGGTGTATAAAGTCATCAAATCTTGACGTCACAGTTCACAGTCTCGGACTTTGGAACTATTTATAATAGGAAGAGAACTTGAAAAAAATATATCTATGACGTCATCAGATTGTGCCGTTAAGAGGCTGACCTATGACATTATCAAATAATGACGTTACAGGCCCCGTCCACGAGTAATGAGTATATGATAGGAGGGGGACTTGAAGGTGCGCTTAGAACATTTTCGAGCCCCGAGCTTTGCCGGCCGGCCGGACAGCGGACGTTTTTTCCAAAAAACTCTCGATAAAACAGGTTCCCGCTAAAAAAAAGTCAAATTGGCTAAAAATAATGTTTCAAAAGGCAACCTGTTTTATCGGGGGGCAAAAAACATCCACCACCCGGCAAAGCTTGGAGCATGGCAATTTTCCAAGTCCTTCTCCACGTCCCCTCCTATCATATATTATAGTTTGGGGCGGGGCCTTTAACGTCACAGCTTGATGACGTCATAGGTCAGCCTTGTGACGTCACAATCTGATGATATGATAGATCAGTTTTTTTCTAAGTTCCCTTCCTATTATATATACTTCCAAAGTCCAAACCTGTGACGTCTTTCTAAGTCCTCCTCCTATCACATATAGCTTGGGGGCGGGGCCTGTGATATCATAATCTACATTTTTCAGATCCCACGTGCCCCAAAAATCTGGTTCCCTGCCACCCATCGTTGAACTCCGTAAGAGAACCCGTGAGTTTTTTCTCTGCTTTTTTCAAAAGTTTTTGTCATTTTCCCCATTTTTACTTGACCGTTGATGAAGATACTTGACTTTTACTTGTTTACTTGACCTTTTATCAAATACTTGACTTTTACCTGAACGATAGAAATCCTGAACTTTTCAAACAATCTCATTTTTTGGGTTTGATTAATGAAAGAGGGCAGGCGGGCGGGTGGAGGACTTTCGTTTTATGGAGAGCCAATTTGAACAAATGTTCGGTGTTTGCCTCAGCGGTCTTTTCGATAAATTGTGGTTCCGAGGGAGGCGGCAGCCACTCGGAGAAATTACAGTGAATCCTCTGAATGGCTCTAAAGCCTCGAAAAATTACAACCATCGTGCGACGAACATTGCGAGGAAGAACCTGAAAGCTACGAACAATACATAGGAGAGGAAGAGGGGAGAAGTTTCCAGCATTCGGTCACATGTATTATGAGGGACGACTCGAAAGAATTTTGGCTATCAATATAGGAAGAGTACTTGGAAAATTTTGGATCATTGAGCGAGTTATACCAGAAGGTGAGAGAGAGGGGGGGAGGGGTGGATTGTGATCTTGCGAGGGCACGGACTTCAAACAAATCCGACCCTTGGGCTATATATAAGAAGGCGGGGAAGAGAGGCGCTAGAAAAATTATGACTACCAAGCTAGAGACATTGGGAGGAGGGGGGAATCAGACAAAATCCAACTTTCACGCGCCCTCGAAAAAACTCAAGACTTGATAGTCGAGCCTCATCAATTTTCAAAATTGAAAGATAAGATTCTTCCTAAAGAAAGTTCTCTGCCCACCTTAATTAACATATGATTGACAAAACAAAATGAGCCGTGAGTAATATTAGAATTCGCAATTCAAATTCTTCTTGATGGATACCATGATTCAAAACTTGCGAGACGACAACTAGGTCGAAAATACCCCATAAAAGTTTTTCACCACTTCAACCGCGGGTACCGTCTTCCATTTCAAAAATTCAACACATTCCAAAAGTCAACCGTCCCGCACGAGTCCACAAAACACATCGAAATACGACGCAGCGAGTCAATTCGAGCCAACTTTCTCTTTTACACTCGCCAAATCCTACCACATCGTAACAGAAAAACGAGCGCGCGCTAACCCCTTTCTTCCACCGTGTTGGTCAACGATATAGGCCAAACCTTATCCCGCGAACACGAGGCAGGACGCGCGGCGGCATTACAAATGTTGTTAACGCAAACTTTCCTCGTTCGCTTACCAGCCCGGATTACGTGCGGGATTGAAACTCGTATAGACCAGGAAAACGGTGCGGCCGAAGAAAAAGAGCGAAATAGAGCGACTCTCCTGTTGCCGAAATCTCGCTATAGCACGGTCCTTATTGCGACCGCAGAATTCACCGCGACCACCATCGCGACCGAATAGAACGTTTAGCCAACCCAGAAACCTCGACACTCGGTCTGTCTCTCTCTCTCTCTCTTCCGTGGCAGAGTCAGCCACGACTATCGTTTCACTCACCGCAACGCTACACGCACAAAGCGTCATTTCTTCGACGCCTTCTTCGCCATCAGTTCGTGGCGTAAAACCGCACGTACAACATACGCGTCAACCCTAATTCCATTTATCTGACCCCATCGAGCGAGAGCTTAATACAGTATGCATCGTAACCGGTCGGCTTAGCTGACATCTCGCACGTCACGCACATCTCTGTGCATCAGGTGTACGTGCTGCACCCCGATGCCTGGTTTTGTTGACAATCCTATACATAGTTTCAATTCATTATTCATCGACGAGATATCAATCGTTTTGCCTCTCTCTCTTTCTCGCTGCCAGACCGTAAAGAGCTCCTGTTTTGCGAGCACGATACAAGCGTTAAAACGATTATCACGAGCGCGTCGAATATATACACGGCTAACACCGAGTAGATTAACATAAACAAAAAGTCATTATACTTAATAGCAACTATAAAAGCGTTTCTCTTGTATCTTGAAGTCGCGCCTCTTAACAACGTGTATGTACAACATGGTACGCAATCCGGCCGCACAGCCTCGTCGAAACCGGAGTAGATTCGTGTAGCCCCGCCAGTGGGAGTACGAGAGGTACGCGAACTCGACGCGACAGAGCGCGCAGGAAGAGGCGCGGCGCGGCGGAGAAATAACACAGCCAAGGCAAGGAGTACAAAAGAACACTCTCGATAACTACTATAATTAAAGTAATTATATGGACGCTAATCGCTACAAAAGGGTAGTTAGCGGATTGAGGGGGACTGCTTTGCCGCAATTAATTACGCCGGCTACATTCTCGCTCACGATACGAAACTTACCGCGTCCGTTCGTTTCTCTCTCTTTCTCTTTTGCACTCCTCATCTAAATACGCTGGCGTATTATTATAAGAGCACGGGCGTATTATTGCTGCCGCAGTCGTTTCACCTCATCACACCTAGCCACGACGCACCAAGTTACACCATTATTATACGTCTTTAATTAGCTTTTTATTGTACGTATTTTTTCTCTCCTTCCCTCTTCCTTTCCTTTATTATCGCCGTTCGACGACACTTTTTCGACATCTACTCTCGCGACACTGCACTGTCGTCCCTCGACGATCTCCGATGCCGAAGCATAATTTTCCATCTCCTTCATTCGTATACGAGAAGTTAATTACAAGCTACGAAGATTCTACAAAAGGAGTACAGAACGAATTGGTGTTTCCTTCTTCTATTTCTTTTTTTTTTTTCACATCGTCCTAATTATAATTATACCACTACTATAGACATGGCTCCAGCGCAACGAATACTGCATATGAATGAGAGCATACTCGAGTGTTACCAAAACATTGCCTCGTGCACTATCGAGAACACCCACAAATACTCGCGAAAGCGATTTGGGCTACGGAACGCAAGTGAGTTCATTCATTAGCGCTAGGCTATCGTATTCTCTAGAATAAGACACCCCCCCCCCCCGGAATCGCTACACATGTCACAGGATAACGGGATCAGGAAAACGTTGAGATAAAGAAAAATAATAAATCTGGAGGTAAGGGTATTCCCGGGTCCTGGGAAAGACTCGTATCTCGAGATTGACATTCAAACGCTTGAACCAAATCATGTTAGAACGCAGGCGCCACCCATCGGTACCCTGATCAGAAAGCTTGTGCGTTGAGACGGTCTTCAAAGTTTGAATTTACGTAGAAAATGAGTTTGATTTTTCTAGGCATCACTACGGATTTCTCCGAAGTGAAGATCGACGAATTTCAGCGGGACGACAGATATCAAAACACTCTTTAACAGTGTTCCAAGTTCTCTTTCAGAGCATTGAACCAGAGCTTTCATTCGAGGAGTTATCTAGCAAAAGGGCACCCATTCCACAAGAACCACACTGATCAGATGCCCTTTTGACTGATTGCTTCTCATTCGTGTTGGACCAGGGTGTCCACTTTTTCTCTGAAATGAAATTCCCTGACTTTTCCATGACTTTTCCCTGAATTTTTAAGGTTTTTCCAGACCATAATCTTCACTGAAAAGCAAGAAAAAAAAAAGAAAAAAAGAAGAGGAAAAACTTGAACTTTTTCTGACGAAACTCAAAAAATTCCCTGACTTTGGGTAAAATTCCCAAAATTCCCAGACTTTTCCAGGTCTCACAAAATTCCCTGACTTTTCCCTGACTTCTAGATTTTCCAGACAAGTGGACACCCTGTGGACTTACTAATGTTAATGAAACGAAGGTCACCGAAATATGGCTTCAGAATAAAGAGTTACTAGAAGAATGACACGACGAGGCCCAGAAAAACTCGAAATAAGCACTAGTACTATTGGTCTAGAGTTCCCACGAAGAGACACTTTGAGATTGAATTTAATGAAGATAGAGCCAGAGGGAATCGGAATAGAACATGGAAAGAAAATCGAAACGCTCCTTTTCGCGGATGACAAAGTTATTTTTGCGGAGTCTGAAAATGCCTTGCAGAGAGCCGTGCATAACCTAAGCATAACAGCGAAGAGGTACAGAATGAAGAACCTAGAAAGCCCGTGAGAACTGCACAATTGTACAAACCAAAGAATTCTGCTATCTAGGGTGCAATCTGAACTTCGAAGAGGAAGTAGATCCGAATAGAGAATTAATCAAATTTGCGAAATATAGAGGGCCGTGAAAGAAACAAGAACACGAGTCTACAATGTAGCTCTTGTATGGTAGCGAAACCTGGTCTCCAAAAAAGACAACAATGAGAAGAATCCAATCGACAGAAATGAGGTTCCTGCGAGGTACTGCAGGATATACTCTACTTGATGAAGTTAGAAACTCGGAAATTCTGGAGGAATTAGGAGCAACACCGATTACCAAAAAGATGGAAAACTATCGAGAGAAGTGGAAGGAACATTTGGAGTGGATGCTCGAAGATAGACAAGAGAATAATGGAATACGAACCAACCGGAAAAGAGGAAAAGGACGACTCTTGAAACGATGGTCCGATGGCTACACAGTTTAGCGGAACAGGCCAGGGGACTAATCCTTGCGGCTTGATGATGATGATGGTGGTGGTGGTAAAGAGTATTTCCAGAAAAATTCTCCGATTGTGGAATAATGAGCAGCAAACCACCTGGAAGCATTTAAAATGTGGGGGGTTCGTAGAATGTGCAGGATACCGTGAGTTCAGAAGATGAGGACCCCGGAAGTTCTGGAGATGGCTGATGTTGAAAGACAAAGGAGCGGAAGATAGGATATCTTGGCCATAGACATTGTGGAGAAAAATATTCGGTTCTGCGTCAGATCCTGGAAGGGAAAGTAGAAGATTGGAAGCGTAAAACAATCTCCGAAACATACGTAACTAAGGAACTATACAAGATAGAACTGTTGCCATGTTGATAAAGTTGAACGAAGACAGTTTCAGGAGGTTGCAAGAGTGCCATGAGAGAAATTGAAATATCTAACATTGAATCATACCGATAGAAACAAAAATCAGATGCCATGGCAGGACTGCAATGGCAGAATGGCAGCGGGGAGCCCGCTGTCCCGAGTCCTCCTCCTATCATATAAATCTTGGAGTCTGGAGTTTTTCCAGGGGGGCATCCAAAAATTACGTAAGGCATTTAGGGGGGAGGGGGTCCAGTTGAATCTCATCAAATCTCACGTGAGGGGGAGGGGAGTCTCGGAAAATCTCACGTAATTTTTCTCATGCAAGAATATAGTTCAAAATATTACAAACTTGAGTTGAATTTCAGGCGTTTCATTATTTTTACAATAAACACATGTACTTTAAGAAATCTCACGTGCAATAAATGGGGGGGAATCCCGCCAAATCTCACGACATCTCATCAAGGGGGTAGGGGTGTCGGAAAATCGCAAAAATCATCTCACGTAATTTAAGGACGTGCCCCAAGTCCCGAACATGATGACGTGACAACTTGAACGCATTGCAATTTCAAGGAAGTCGTCGTTCTTCCAAGTCCCCTTCCTATCACATATAGCTCGAAGGACGAAATTTTACAAGTCCCCTTCCCCCTCTCCGTAACGTAATCAACCGCATGACGTCATCGTCCGCGGACCCCAGCGACACTTTTGACTCGCACTGTAAACAGCTTAAAGCATTGAATTTTTCTAAACTGAAAAAAATTTCGAATCCTATTGTATATGGCTTGAAGGATAAAATTTCTTCAAGGTCCCCCCCCCCTCCCCCTTTTCTACCATCAAATAGCTCGAGAATGAAAATTCTTCAACAGGAAACCAGTTTTATGGGGGTTTTTTGAGAAATTTACCGTGCGCCGTTCGCCTTTCGGCAAAACACTTTAAAAAAAAAATCTCGACTACTATCGTATGTAGCTTGGAGGATGAAATCTTCTCAAGTCCTCCTCCTATCATACATAGCTCGGAGGTCGGAATTTTTCCAAGTCCCCTCCTTTCTCCGTGACGTCATCAACCTCGCTCGCGCCCACGCTCGCGGACGAAAATTTCCTGAAAGTACCCCCAACAAAAAGGATGGTGGGGTCCCCGCTAAAAAATAAATAAGTTCTCCTTTATTTTTTTGTAATTAGAATTCTTGTATTTGATGAAGTTTAGAATTGGTACTATAGTACTTAGGTTGCTCCTCCTCTGGGCCCTATCTTATAATAGTTCCTTAACGTAACTGGACAGGAGTCTCCAACTTTTGAGTCCTGTGCCGAGCGACGGAAATGCGTTCCATTCGTCTCAACGTCTAAGGGCAATCGTCATGATGACCGCCAGTGCTCTTGAAGTACGGTAGGACCAAAGAAGATGATTTCTGAGAAAATACGTCTTTGAACGTTCGCAAAAAAATAGAAAGAGGAACGAAGACTTGGGGTCAAGCCTGACCTGGCCTAAGGCCGGGCTCTAAAAGATGCCCGTCCCTTAGTATGATTTCTAATATACATAATATTACTATTTACAAAAAGTCTATGTTCAATCGCTCCTCCATTGGTATTTTTCAGGCTAGTAGTCTTCTACATGTTAAGGTCTGTCTTCAATCTAAGCTAGCCTACGTAGTTCTCTCTCTCAAGCGGGTCAACATTATTGATGACGTCATACTACGCCCGCTTGAACTTTGTCCAAGTATGATGACGTTGTGCACCTCAGAAATTTCCGATTGACACCCAGTCCAAAGGCGTATACGAAGAGGGATTGTGATTAAAAAGTTTTCTCCCCCGTTCAGAAAGAATCATGGCAGTGTATGATGGTTTTCTTTGGCGTATGGCACGTCTTTCGTTTGGCCGAGACTTCATTCTACGATGTATGACCATGAGATTTAGACGATCAATTGCTTTTTCCTTCTTCCAGCAAGGGGAGGAGAATTTATCAGAATAGTTTAGTAGACCAGAGAGGGAATTGAATTCTGACTAGGTGTTATAATTCTCTCGGATTTTTACGATTCTCCTTCTGATATTTTCAGATTTTGAAATTCAACCTTTCAAGAAGTAAATCATATTAGATTTTGAAATTTTTGTTAGAATGGCGTTCGAAATAAGGAAGCATTTTGATAGTACAGAGTAGAAGACTACTGTTTCGAAGTTGAATTGTCTCCAGAGTGTTTGTCGACAGGTACCAAATAAAAGAACTTGCTTTCTCCAAGAAAACAATTCGATCGAGTCACGAGGTTTACAGACAATTGATAAGGTTGGAGGGCGGTAAATTATTTCAAAAGTGCAGAAAAACTTGAGCAATACGATGGTACATTGGGTCACCCACATATCTCGTTAACGAGGAGGTCTTGTTCTGATCGCTTTCGTCCGAGTGTCGAGGCACCTTTTTTCCCTCGCGGCGAGATTTAGGTAAGGGGTGAATCGTCGTGGGAGTTACTATCGATAGGTACCAAGAAGCTGTGGGAATACTACAGATAAATAAACGTACGTCTCTTTCTTACATCGAAAATAAGCACTCCACGAAACAAGGAGGTATAGAGAGAATCGAGCTATCTTATTACCAATTCATTAATAACGCGCGCTGACTGTGGCGCGTGAAAATCACGAAGCCATCTGGTATTTTTCAATAAATTATATTATAAAGTTACCGTGTTGTGTATGAGACTCGCGGATAACTTATGTACGTGTACGCTGTTGGGCTGTTGGTTCTCGTATTTATAACAGAGTGTAATAAACCCGATAATGCCGCAGAGTAATCTTTTTATACCATGCAGCGTGAACGTCTCACATTTACACAATATATGTATGCTATATGTATATATAGGAAAATATAACCACGACGATAGATTTACATATAAAAAAGAAGATATCTTGTTACCTATATAGGAGATAATCGAAACAGGATACCTTCGTGAAGAAGATAATGATACTTGACATCGTATAAGGAAAGGTGTACATGTGCCTTCATGTGTGTGTGCGTGAGTACACAGGTAACAGGGTATTATATTGCCCGGTGTACACGCCATTACTGATCGTTACGTAGTCGTTTATTCGACCTTTCACTCCACACCGTATACTCCGGTAAACTTGCTGACGAATTACGCGCTGCGATATTGTGTAAATGTTTACCCGTACATTCGGCGAGAAATGTTGGTTTTCCCTTTTTCCTCCACTCCCTCCCTATCACATCACGATCGTTTACTTGGTTCTCGTTTTGACAGTCCTTCCTCCTTGTGTGTACGTTCGGCAATTTAAAAAAAGCTCTTTTGGAACAAGAGAGGTCCTCCACCCCGCTTCCTCCATCGCGGCGTCTCGAACACTTTTAACTCGCGCTTAAATTATTCTTTAAATATTCCAACACTCGAGCGAGGTTTATTGAATATACATAGATAGAGAGTACTGACTGTATAATGCACGATACTAGCACTCTCTTTTGCGGGCAACCTTTCATCAAGTGCTCGGTACTTTGCTTTACAAGCGCGATAGAATCACGCTTTGAAGCAGCAGTGAATTAAAAGGAGAACGGAGGTGACGACGCGGGGTGCGGTTGTTCATCATCGAAGACAAGTCTATCGTGTACACTGCTGCACTGTACAAAATATTATGTATAGGCTTCGAGATAAGGGTGCTACGTGTAAAATGTATATACGGGGTTATGAAAGGGAGTTCGTACAAATAGAAAGTTCAATAACGTGTTCTTCAACTCGCTTGTCGATTGTTTTTAATGCGTTACGTTATAATAGAACACACTCTCGTTTACTTCTAATCTTTATCGTTTCTTTCGCACGAACGTGGTACAGAGGAGGGAGGTGCTGAAGGGTTTTCCGAAAGTTCGACAAATTAAACGGAAATAGGGGTTTATTGACTGCTGTAAACTCATCATCGGTGGGCTGTGCGCTCTGAACTGCTCTTTGTCAAGAGTTGCAATTGTTCTCTTTTTGTATCCTCTTTTGTGCTTCAATCCAGTTAGTTCTATCCGGAAGCCATTCTCATTGAAGGCCTAAAATCAAGTCAGTTCAAGATCGTGGTGAATGTAGTACACTGTTGGCGGGTGTTAGGAATGTATCGGCCATTCACGCACACGCGTTGTTATTGTAAATAGTATACGTGAATCACCAACCAATCGCTCACGGACTGCAGGAAGTATGTGAAGAATAATGGAACCTGTTGGGACTTCTGTCGAGTTGATCGTTGCATCATGGTAACAGAAGCTTAGCTTGAAGAATGCAAGAGAAGCGAGAGAGACCGTCCGGGTTGAAAAAGATCAGTTATACTGTCTTCTGTATGAGGAAGATTCACAATTTCATTGGATGGGATCCGAAATCGAACTGGTTCAAGATCGTGATTTGGTACTTGCATTAGAGGACAATAAGGAAGCTTACGCAAGGCAATGAAACCTAGTTGACCAATGCGTCAAGGTGACGGAGATGGAGCTTAGAAAATAGAAGAGAAGCGAGGAAGTCTGTTGAATCTATCTTACTCCAAAATGACCGCTGTAACCTGTTGGGATTTCGGTCCAGTTGATCGTTGGATCATGGTAACAGAGGCTTAGCTTGAAGAATGCTGCAAGAGAAGCGAGAGAGACTGTCCGGGTTGAGAAAGATCAGTTGTACTGTCTTCCGTATGAGGACAATAATGAAGCATACGCAAAGCGATGAAACCTAGTTGACCAATGCGTCAATGTGACGGAGATGGAGCTTAGAAAATAGAAGAGAAGCGAGGAAGTCTTCTGAATCTCTTCTACTCCAAAATGACCGCTGCAACTCGTTGGGATTTCTGTCGAGTTGATCGTTGGATCATGGTAAGAGAGGCTTAGTTGAAGAATGCTGCAAGAGAAGCGAGAGAGACTGTCCAGGTTGGGAAAGACCAGTTGTACTGTCTTCCGTATGAGGACAATAAGGAAGCATACGCAAAGCGATGAAACCTAGTTGACCAATGCGTCAATGTGACGGAGATGGAGCTTAGAAAGTAGAAGAGAAGCCTGGAAATCCGTTGAATCTTTTCTACTCCAAAATGACCGCTCCTAATCGCTCACGGACTGCAGGAGGTATGTGACGAATAATGGAACCTGTTGGAATTTCTGTCGAGTAAATCATTGTATCAATGTAACAGAGGCTCAGCTTGAAGAATGCGAGAGAAGCGAGAGAGACTGTCCGAGTGTCTTCTGTATGAGGACTCACAATTTCATGGGTTGGGATCAGGAATCGAACTGGTTCAAGATCAAGATTTGGTACATGTATTAGAGGACAATAAGGAAGCATACTCAAGGCAATGAAACCTAGTTGGCCAATGCGTCAATGTGACGGAGATGGAGCTTAGAAAGTAGAAGAGAAGCCTGGAAGTCCGTTGAATATTTTCTACGGCAAAATGACCGCTCCTAATTGCTAACGGACTGCAGGCAGTATGTGAAGAATAATGGAACCGGTTGGGATTTCTGTCAAGTAAATCATTGCATCAATGTAACAGAGGCTTAGCTTGAAGAATGCGAGAGAAGCGAGAGAGACTGTACGAGTGTCTTCTGTATGAGGACTCACAATTCCATGGGATGGGATCAGGGATCGAACTGGTTCAAGATCAAGATTTGGTACATGTATTAGAGGACAATACGGAGCATACTCAAAGCAATGAAACCTAGTGCGTCAATATGACGGAGATGGAGCTTAGGTAATAGTCCGTTGAATCTTCTCTACTCCGTGCGTAGTTCCATCGACTCCTTGTCAAGATTCGAATTCAGTCGACTGTTGACTGAAAATCGACATAGGCTTCGAGTCGATTATAATACGGCACTCACCGATGAAGGACTTCCAATCGTCGTCGAAATTGTTTACATTTCAAGTGCACCGCAACCGATAAGATTTCAGAATCGCAGTCAACAACCATCAGTCGATTCCTAATGCTACTTGATGTAGATGTCGACTAATAATCGACATCGAAAGTTCATCGATTCGACCTCTTTCTCATCGTCTTTGAAAAATTCCCCCTTAAAGTACCGCTTGAACGTCTTCTAATGATCATCTCCTCTTTCTTGCAGGTAGTTTTTCCTTCGAGTTTTCAGGACAATTCAATTAAACCATTATCGTAAAGCCATTCTTGTTCACCCTGAGTCTCATAAAAATCCGTCACAAATATGAGCTCCGGTTTTAATGCTTTGAAAGATAACTTAGAACGCCATTGAAAATCGAGCGTCTTAAGTGGACAGTTTCGATATCCGTTGTTCAGCTAAAACTTGTCAACCTTCACTTCCAAAAAATCTTCAATAATGCCAAGAAATACTAACCTCTCTGCATTCAAACTCAGAAGACTATGATTCTGTATTTCTGATCAGGGTGCCCTTGTCGTCCAACTTTTCACAAATCCAGTCATCCTGAGACATGTGCAGTGTACATGTTCAAAGAATTAGCCCAGTACGAATGAGAGAAAAATATTTCCGAGGACGGAAACCGTTTTATGGAGGAGTTATTCGGAAAAAAATACACCATATCCATCGTCCTTCCGATAGATGGTGATGCTGAAGGGGTGCAAGGGCTATTCGACAAAGTGCACAAGAGCCCTTTGCTCTACTTTCATGACTCGTAAAACCTTTGAGCTAGACCTCTAAGGAGGGAGGGGACGGGAAATATGAACTCGTATGACAGAAGAGACATAAACGGACTTAAGAGGACTTGGGAAGATTTCAACACTCATGACCGGGGGGGGGGAAGGAATTTTGACTACCGAGCGATACATATCACGGGTATTAGGGGCGGGGCTATCATAGGATTTCCCTATGACCTGCTTTAGGGATCAACTCAGGCCCTTCGGGAATTTGAAAAAGCTACATCATGGGACTTGGAAATGACGGACTGTGCTTTCGAGGGGAGGACTTATCTGGAGTTAAAACTAACTTCACTAGTTGCCTTGTGGTCTATCTTTCCAACTTGTATCTCCTCTTGAATTCTGTGCAAACTTCGAGTTTGACCGAGATTTCACCACGACTGCACTCTTTTCGTTCCACTAATCTTTTCTCTTTCTCATTGAACACAAAAAAACTCCTAATAAATGAGCTTCGTCGAGTGCGAAGGATTTAAAACTTTCCCCAACCACACATTATGAAGAAAGAAGCCTATCCTATACCCAACGAGAAGATTAAAAATCAATTTCGCATCATACACGGCGCGGCGTCCGTTGACCGTTCAAAATCGAAAATCATTATCACCGCAAAACCACCCACACTCTCTTTTATTATCGGCGCGTCATCGACTTAGACGTCGATTAAATTAAAAACCATTACGCATTCCACACCCCATCCTGCAGTATCGTAGCTCGTATCTCGCTGAAAAAGAGCAGAGTCGAGCCGTCATCGAAACGCATGTACCTACGCCAATAAAGTTTTCTCACTTTCGCCGATACGTATCGAGAGAAACTCTTTACACACCGCGAATCGTCCACCCAAATAAGTTGGTAGTGTACATAATAAAACGAAAAAGGGGGAGGGTGAAACAGAAAAAAGACACCCTTTTTATGCGCGCTAACCGCACGTTCGACGCAATTATTGTTTATTTCAGCGTTTTCCACGTAATAAAATTAATTTGGGGACGACTTTCCAGCGAGGAGTATATACTAACTGGAAATCTTATTTTCTTATTACATGCCCCCTGGTCGTCAAGCGATATCTCACTCGAACGTATAAACGTTGAGCAAGAGAGAGCGATTTTATATTCAGCGTTATTAATATATACAAACAAGGGGGAAAAAATACAGTTGAATGGCGCATAGCAGATGTAGCATAAAATGGGAAGTTTAAGCCCTTAAAAACGCGTACACATTATAGTCGTCGTCAGTATACAACTACAGATCCCTAATCCCTTGTACATTGTATAACGTATTACAAGAGTAGACTGAAATGTAGTATACATTGTATACATCAAGCGTATATTCGAAGCACAGTCAACTCGTCAGCGTTAAAAGAGGGGCTCCTTGCCGAGCTCTAATCAGTTTAACAATCCGCTCTTTTTTCCCGTTTCCCTAACTTCTGCTCAGTTATGTGTCGCTTTCCACCCTCCTTCTAAATGCGTCGTATATTACGTAAATTTTTACTCGATGAAGTTAATTTTTGCCTTTCCTACCCTTGAACGATGATAGCTTTTTGTACAATTGTATTATCGTCGCCTTGCTGCAAACAGTGAGGGAGGCAGAGTGGAATAAAATCATTTTTCTCCCGTCGACATTACATAAATTACACTTCAGCGACGAAAAAAATACTTGAACGATAATTACGGACTTCTGTTGGTGACGGGCTACATACAAAAAGCAATGAAGATGTATACCAAAGTACTCACATGTCTTTCTTCTGTCGAATTTAAACCTACACAAAACAAGAAAGAAAACAAAAATCAATGAATTTCATCCAATTAGATCATAACTTATAATTATAAAATCTAAGAGAAGAAAAAAACAGGAGACGAGAGATGTGTAAATATTTGAAATCGGTCAAACGATATCTCGTATACAAATCGCTATAATTCAATTAATCAAAAAAACGAAATTGAAATAAATTGAAAGCTACGAAGTCATTCTCGCAATGCGACTTTAAGGAACAAAAAAAAAAAAAAAAAGCTCTTCAAATACGCCGAATATTTTCCCGTGAATGTGAAACCTGCCCTCTTTTCTTTTCATTAAGTTCGCTCTGTACAAAGTTTTTCTTAATTACTGACAGCTTCTTTATTCTTCCGAGTCTATTCTATTTCCTGAACCCTCTTGAAAGTATTTTTTATTCCGCGTTCGTCCTCCTCTTTATCTTTTCGTATTCTCTTTCCGTCGCCCCAATAATGGCTACGAAATTTTCAATTTATACAGAACTTTTAATTTCTTTTTTCCTCTCTTCTGTTTTCTGCGTTTTACGTATACAACACTTCTTTCGCCATTCAGCGCGATATTACGCGATTCACACCCAGCAAGGTGTCTTCACGAATTTCGATTCGCCAGTTTCGTAACCTCTTTTTTTTTTTCCTCGTGAAAATTCTCATCTTAATGCAAGCATTTCTTTCGATATTATACGACGATACCACGCGAAATTTAAAAATTATTCTGCGGGTCGCTTTCATTATCAGGATATCGAGAGAAAAATGATGTCGGCAGAGAGGTCAAGATACTTGAAGAACATCATCGCATTTGTATATAAAACTATTTACAAAACTTCACCACTCCGTCACAGACAACGATCGCGACTAAAGATTATTCAAAAACTAACGAAAAAATTATGAGAATCTTTATCTTATGAAATATTTTTTCATCTTTCAAGAACTTCGGGTGAATGTATTCAGTACAGAAGCACTCAACCATTGTATATGACGTGCACAACTTACCATATTCCATCGTATTGAAGAAGATAACTGATTAAATAAGACTGGAGAGGGGAGCGAGATTGATACAGAAGTGATGTTTAGGCAAAAGAGGAAGATGATCGATCAAACTAGCCTGGAGAGGAGTTACGCTTTCTAGGCCATCAATGATCGATACAGTATCGAAACCCTAATAAATCTTGAAAAATATATTTTTATCTTTCAAAAATTTTAGGTAAATATATTGAGTACTGATCATATTGAAGGACTTTATGGGATGTACTCAAATGCTTCACGATACTTCGCGTGCACAACTTATCATATTCCTGTTGCAATCTGAAGAACAAGATAACTGATCAAATTAGACTGGAGAGAGGAGAGAGATGTTGGTGTGGCAGGTGACTCACAGGAGATAATTGATCGAGCTAACCTAGAAGAGAGGAGCTTCACTTTTTGGGCTAGTGTAGTCCGAAACACTAGTATGGTATAGGGGGGCTCACTTGCTCCAACCGTTCCACCCCACCTGTTCTTGGTATACTGCATTTTGAGATGTCTTGCTTATCAGGGACTCACGTCGAAATCAAAGTTAGTGACGTCATAACCATTCATTTAGACTGCCTGTGACGTCATCATCAGCTTGGGCTCTCTTTCTTCCTTACTATCTTAAATTCTCGAAACCACTCATTTCGCGCTTAAGCGACGTTGTGACTGCTGATTGACGTCACTGGCAAGAGATAACATTTTTTGGAAATTGTCAATTTTGTTGTAATTGGTGCGAATGAGATCTGATCAGAGATGGTGTTCCAGACATCAAGGACGTCCCCCAAAAATTCCCAAAAATAGAATAAATTCCAAAAATAAAGTAAATTTCCAAAAATGAAATAA
Organism: Aspidiotus rigidus; assembly: GCA_035079385.1. Taxonomy (NCBI): domain Eukaryota; kingdom Metazoa; phylum Arthropoda; class Insecta; order Hemiptera; family Diaspididae; genus Aspidiotus; species Aspidiotus rigidus. The sequence continues at coordinate 14,460,052 of JAVHKY010000020.1, read as the reverse complement.
ATGCCAGAAACTTCCAAAAATTGAATAAAAATCCATAATAACGTTAAAATTTGAATATTTCGCGATAAAACAGATAAGATTTTACCTCAAAAAAGATGAAGACCAATTTTTCGGGTTTTTTCATTTTCCGACTGTAAATTGATCTTATCCGATAGAAGACAGTCCTTTACAGAGGACAACATGAAAAAACATGATTGTGATCATTATGTTTAATAGTCGTTTTATTATTTCTTATCGTTTGTAAATTTAATATAATTTTTTTCATGAAAATTTCTGTTTTTTTTTTTCATTTATTTTGCCAGAAGTGCCATATTTTTCTATTTCAGTGCCAAAAACCTCCCTCTAAAATGCCAAAAAAAGTTAGCTCTCAATCAACATAGACTTACTCTCTTGTATTCTTGGGACCGCTCACTCGGCTTGTAAGCCTCTCAATAGACTCTCCGAGCTTCCGGGTCACGGCTGATGTGTCATACTTGCATATTTCAGAATTGGGGTACTACTCCTTAACCTCTATTATATTGGGCTAGACAGCCTTCATGAAACCAGGCCCAACATAAGCCTAATATACGGCAGTATAAAAGACTATTGAAGAGAGATGAATTGAACTCGAACATTTTAGACTCAGGCTAGAGGTTATGGTCGATGACGTCATGCCTGATGGTATCACCAGCTGATGACGTCATTGTTTATTATAAAGAAAGAGAAGGGATATAGTACACAAGATTGTTAGTGGTGGGGCGAACTCGCGGGGTAGAAACACATTTTGGAACCAGGAGTCAGGATTCAGAAAAATTTGCTCGATTGTAAAATTGTAATGTTGAGTACTTTTGGTTTCAAGTCTATCGATAAAGAAAATCGTGAAAATCAGGAACTCAAGCTATCCCAAGGATCAAGGTGGTGTTTCTTGCGGTGATTAAGGATCTTACCGTAGTTACTGTGCGAAAATATCAAGGTAATTGACTTGGGGTCAGGAAGAAATCTTGCAGCTGGATGAAATCGGGACTTGAACCTCATTCGTTGATCGAATGAATTCTATCTAATGAAATTCAGGTAATTTTTCTCTGACTAAAAAAGGTTCTGATTGTTATGAGTTTCACTCATTTTCAACTACAGCGAGCTTCAATCTCAATATTAGTACTCAGTTTACCAATTTGGTGCAGATTTATAGACGATCGAAATATATCGAGGCGAACAATCGATTTGAAGGAGTTATTCAATCAAAAAAAAAAAATTGAAATCATCTTTAAACTTTCTACCTTCTGTCTCAAAATGTTTTCCAATTATCCGGATTTTTGCAAAAAAAAAAAAAAATTCAACCTGGTTGTTCGGGCGTGAAATGGCAATTTCAGCACGTGTATCGAATTTTCTCAAATTGCTAGAATGTTTTTGGGTCGTTAATTTTGTAAAAAAAATTTCGTTCATCTCGTCTTCTTGAGTTCAAGTGTCAATAGCAATTCCTTTCGGTTGAGAGATTTATTGTAAGATAATATATTTTGTCGAATTCTTTCGGCTGTAGTGCACCGCTAGCCGATACTGAATGTTTCTCAAAAGCCTCCTGAGCTTTCAAGATGCCTTCCTCTTCCGTTCAGTCACAGATTGTGGTGATGACTACTTTCTCGTCGATGTATCATGCGGAGAGCTAAAATTGGTAATCGCCGCTAGAGAACGTGGAAATTCTTCTTTCACATTATATACTTTGTTTGGATTCGAAAATTGAGAGAGGACCCTCTTTATATAGATATTGACAAACGGATAAAAGTTGAAAGTCGTTTTCAAAGCTCTCGTGTACTTTTTCATTTACCACCTTGTTTCGAACTCATTCTTCATCCGTATTCTCCTTTTTTTTTTTCCTCCAACATTATAGCGAACAATTTCCCTCGCGATATCAAGTTTTTCGTCTCACGCCTCCCCCTTGCCACAGTTCAGTAATTCGCAATTTACAGTTTCTGTGTTCGCCTTTATAGAAAAGAATTCTCTGGCGCGAGAAGAACGAGATATAGAGAAAAACGAAGACGCAGGAAAAGAAGAAGAATAAAAAAAAAAAGGAAAATAGGATATTGTTGAAGGGGGAAGACACGCTTCGCGTAAGTAAGTAATATAAAATTCGAGCGAAAGGTATACAGCGTGTAAACTTTATTTTGATGTATTATGATACTCTCTGGGTAAACACGCGAATAAACGTGTTATCTTCGACTTTTATAACGACGCGCTGTGAATTGTACAATTTTGGTTGACGAGGGAACGCTGAGCGCGGATTCAATCCCGCGCCGCGTCGAGCACGCTCGTAAAGCTGGCGCGATCCAATAAGGCGTGATTTTTTACTTCACTTTTCGATGGACGCAAAGGGGAAAAAAACGAATTATTTCGACTATAAATGCTGTAGTAAAGTGTTCGAGCATACTCGAGTTACATTATGAAGTGTTCGTTAATTGCGATAAAATTAAATCTTTCGCAAACGTGTGAAGGGCTGCACTACGGGACGTTAGCAAAAATTTTATATAGAGGTATTCAAATTAAGTGCAGCGGACGAAGAGGAAAACAACAACGTTGCCGAAGAAAGTAAATTAAAGGGCTGTAAAAATGAGGTGGTAAATAAGGAGGGGGGGGGGCTGTAAGAGAAGAACGTGCGGTGCGATGGCATCGGCAAAGTCGAAAACGAGTCGAGCGAATGCAAAGAAGAGGGTAAAATTTCGCGGCGGTCTAATTAATGTTCGAGGCTCAACGGCGACTAAATGTTTGGTGAAAGGGTCGAGGCGGTATAAAATTAATGAGAGAATTCCCCTAATATGAATTCGTTATACACGGTTTATACTTTGAGGTTTTACTAGCGGGTACGCGACCTCTTACAAGATAGAATCTAGCCCGTCAGGCACTGTACGTGCTGAAGATAATTGAGCTGATTTCGCGCTTCGTCTCGCGACGAACGAACATTATTTTTTCAGAACGAACGAAGAGGAACGCGGGAGCGTTTTATTTTTGCTCTTCCTCGATAAATATTCCAGAGGGGTACACTTCGTGTTCATATCGCTCGGCCTGAGTTGAATGTACATGAAATGGGTACGGCTATTGTAATTCAAAATACTCTTGTACAGTCGATCCGCGTCCAATCTTTGTGACGTTATCCATGACTCGACTTCTTTTAGGGTCCTGAAAAAATTTCAAGTTCCAACCGGAACTGCCGAGAAGTTTCAGCCGTGAATCCTGAGGCTATGACTTCTTCTTAGGGTAACCATGAGCTCCATCCCGAGGACCTCTTTTAGGCTGAGACTTCTCGAGTTAGGCTAATGACCTGATCTAATTTTGGCACTTGGGAAAATTCCGAGCTCCGATCCTTCTCAAAGAAAGAGACAGAGAGGGAGGGCGGGGGGGGGGGAGATCGAAAAGATTGGGAGTTATGAACCTCCGTAGAAGTGGTCCCAAAAGGAGGACAAGCTGTGAACGTTCAGGCTAAGCTATGACCATGGGATCTTTTCTAGGCATAAAAGCTAGCTACAACTTACACCAACCCATGGAACGTCACCAATGACCTTGATCTAATTCAGGCACTTGAAAGAATTCCGAGCTCCAATCCTTCTCAGAGAGAGAGAGAGAGAGGGGGGAGGGAGGGAGGGAGAGAAATTGAAAATATTTGGAGCTATGAACCTCTGTAGAAGTGGAAGTCAAGCTGTCAACCTTCAGGCTAGGCTATGACCATGGAATTTCCGTTGGGCATAAAAGCTAGCTACAACTAACACCAACCTGTGTGACGTCATCAATGGCCTTGATCTAATTCAGGCACTTGAAAAAATTCCTAGTTCCGTTCCTCTTCAAAGAGGGAGGAGGAAGGGGCTTGAAACAACTCAAGAGTTATGAACCTCTGTAGAGGTGGGCTCCAGAAGAAGATTAGGCTTTGAACCTTTAAGTCAGGCTGTGACTATGGAATCTCCTCTAGGCATAAAAGCTAGAGTATAACTAACATGAGCTAGGCCCCGAGCAGGATTACAGGCTAAGACTCTGACCATGCACTAGGTGCAAGCTAAATCCATTGATTGTCGAGAAAAAATTACAGTTTGAGGAGAACGTGACGTTATCAAAGTTCTCCACGGGTTAGAACGAGTTGCAGGAGAGACTTGGAAATACTAAAGCATGAAGTTATGACAGCGTCAGAGCCGGACATCAATCCCTAAGGACAAGGAATGTACAAGCAAGAGTGTGACGTCATCAGGACTTTTGGTTTGAAAGAGGGATTTACAAAACTCAAGAGTATGAAGTAAAAAAAAGGGCCATCAAGACTTTGAACAATTCCAATTACGTAGAAAGAAAAGAGAAGTAATTCATGACACATAATTGAAAACAGCGGAGTTCGTGGGTTCCCCACTGCCATAGGCAAGGGTGGCCACCCCCCTTCTGTCCCTTGATCTTCATACTCTGAAGATCTGGACAGATTTTTTAACTTACACGGCTACCAAGGCTACGGGCACGATGAACCATGGCTCATGGTCGCTTTGACGTCGATTTTGGGTCAACGCCGAGAATTCACCCCTTTCAAAGTAAATTGCGTCGATATATCGTTGAAATCGACCTCAAGTCGACGTCGATACCAGGGAGATATTGTCGACTCCATTACGACTCACTTGCCACGTCGATTTTAAATCTACTGCTCTGTCGCGTCGATTTCAAGTTAATTCAGAGTTCTGTGATGATGTCTCTAGCCGACTTCAGATCGACGTTGATCTAGAGCCGATTCCTAATTTTTCATCCAACAGAAGTCGACTGCTCTGTTGTGTCAATTTATAGCTTTCTAGAAATGAACGCTGGTCGACTTCATATCGACGTCGGAGATCCTATCATTCTGAAATCGACTCCTCTGTTTCGTCGGTTTATAGTTCTCTGACCTCATGTCGACGTCAACCTGGACTCGATTTCGAATTTACTTCTCCAAATTTTTCATCGTCCCGAGATCGACTACTCTGTTGGGGTCGATCTCGAATGAATTTTCAGTTCTTCGATAATGTACGCTGGTCGACTTTGAATTGACCTCAAATTGACATTGATCTAGAGTAGATGTACAATCACCCCCTCCCCCCTCGGTGACTTTGCTAATCGCAGACAGAAAGTGATAAAATGAGCTTATCCAGGGGTACCAGAGGTCAAATCGACACAATTATGGTCGACTTATTTCTGACTTCAGTTCAGAACCCTATACCAAATGGTGCGCTATGTCGGCGTCGACGATGAGTTTGATGGTAAAGGAGCCGACTTCCAGTAATTTTGGGTCAATTTGCGGCCGATATGGGCCGAAGTCAAATCGAATTTAATTTTGAGTCTACTTTTGATCGAATTAGCGAGTCGATTTGAAGTCTACGTGGTTCACCGAAGTGCAAGAATCGGATCATCTACTAAAGTCTCATGCGTAAAATAAGTCAGAATTTCTTTATGAACACAGTCGTTTCGCAGACATTCTATTCCGTCTTCTTCGAAGGAAAAACTGAGTTATCGGCTCCCGAAATAAATCGAGATTCTCTCTTCGATAACAAATAGTGTTATGAAATGAATTTTGGAAAGTGATTGAAACATCACCACTTTCAGAACCGGCTATAAGTCACGAAAAGTCCTGATAATTATCGAGATACTAGAAATTACAGTCGACCTTGATCTTTAACGGTAACAAATCGTACTTTATAATACATCTTGTCACGAACATCAGTAACAATTTCACGCTCGATATTATAGTGGTATCGCGCGCTTCAAATTGTCGCTCTATTTTTTTCGTCAACAATTTCTTCTTGATTAAATGCGACAGTCATAAAGGGGCGCGTACCTTTAACCCGCAACTAGCGATCTATTTACTCGAGCGTGTACCGCTCATTTGACTCGTCTTCTACATTGAAATACTCCTGCCAAAAAATGTCACTTTTTATATATGTGTGTGTATAAGTTCGAATGCCAGCGTGCTCGTCTTTCTCTATATTACTTTGCGCTAATTACACGTCGAGTTAAAGGGTTCACGCCTCAGTCATGAAGCAATTCCGCTCTTAATAAATACGTCATTAGTGGTTATTTATGACGCGAAGAGATCAACCGCGCAGGCGGGCGCTGCCAAGAAGGAAAAACTCGACGCATTCGCGCGCGAGATTCCCGGCGGGCTTCGTTGTAATAAATTTATCGGCGTTCAACATAACGAAAACTAAATTTTTCTTCTTCTAGATTATTTGATACATGTCTATTGAACATCCATTCTTCATCGTGCACCACAAGTGCCGCGTTTATGGTTCGTATTTGTGTGTACTTAAGCTTATATCCATTATCTCGCAAGAATGTACGATATTACCAACGTTTTCCTTTTATTCTATTCAGCGCGACATATCTTTTTCCCTTATCGCTGATACATGAAACGCGTTCTATACATTCAGTTCACCTTCATGGATGCTGCTGTACGCGGCAAATCCTCTTTTCTCTCGCGCATACTATGTTGACAAAGAAATTTCTGCTGAAAATATCGTACTCTCTGATGTTTATTTCCTTCTCCGTATAAGGGTGTATTCTTGTTACACGGTAAACTGTAAAAAGGGAGGCAAAAGAAGGAACACTCTTTCAACTAAATATTGAATTAACTTAATAGCGGTTGAATAACTCGACAACTTTCGCGGGACTTTACCCCGCTTTGGTACGTCGAAATCAATACGAAAGATGCTTCCTTTTCTCACAGCTCACTTATATAATGAAGCGCATCGAATGCACACTTTTTTCCTTCCGAAGCTGAATAACATTTTTATTGGAGCGTACGAGTATATACTTCAACTTTCACACGATTTCCATTTCCACATCATAACGTTGAGACCCGCGCATAAATAAATCATGTTGCGGAGAAATATCGTAAAGACTTTTAAGAAAGACGCGAAGAAAAAGTAAACTGGAAGAAGTTTTCATTACACAAGTACACTTTGATACGCGCATTAGAGGGAAGGAAAAAAAAAGAAAATAGAATAAAAAGAAAGACTAGAATGAAAAAGAAAAAAAATACGAAGAACGACAGTTGTTTAGGGGTTAATGATGAAAAAATAGGGTGGAAACGTGAAAATAATAGCGAGGGCTGCGAAACGACACGACGCTTTTATATGGTAGTAATTTACCCTCGAGATATTATATCGTTTGGAAGAGCGAAAACGTTCAAGACGAGAAGTAAATTGCGAAGGTATATGAAGTGTCGGAAATTCCTCTTTGTCGTATATTAACAACCCCTTTTTACGGACGGGGGATATACGTATTAACGATATAGAAATTTCATACCCTGACTGGGTCGTATCGTTTTACAATATATCGGTCCCCAATACGGAATCTCGGATAAATGCAAATAATAAATAAATAATATTATTATCTATATTGCGAGCGTGTAACAGCTGTGCACGCGAGGGCTCGAGCTGTGATCGAAGAATTCCTCTGTGGGTGGCATTGTGATCTGGAGGCGTGGCAACATTGATATCGAAAAAAAAAAAAGAATTCGCAAAATTCGAACAAAAATTAGACAACTTGTTATAGTAATTGGTGCAGGAGATATTCGACAGGCTATTGCAGCCAAAAATTCCAGCTTCGACTTTCGGCTTAAACTTACGACCTTGGAAAAATTGACTTTTAGCTCAATTCACCTCGCTTTTAAACTCATCTGGTGAATTGCCTACTGCTTCTGCCAATGAATTGCTTAGTGGAGCAAACTCACGAGGACAGCTCCTCTCTAAGCTACTTCGATGAGAAGAATACGTTCTTGTAAATTACTCATATTTGATTTCTTCGTCGGTGTTTGGTGTTGCATTTCAGACCTAAGATCGTAAAATTCCGATTGTAAGGTTACGACTAAGAAACTGGGAAAGTATATGAAGGAGAAGTGGATGAGAACGGACTTGCGGAGATGGCATGGTGAATGCAATATTACGACTAGATTGAACCTTTTGGTCTATTCGAGACTCTCATATATGCTCCTCCCCCTCGAGTTCGATTACGTTATGCGTGACGTCAATGAAAAGTGTCGGAAGTTTGAGGTGAAACTGAAGGAGAAGAAAAATAGGAAGTTGTCCTCCCTAATGAATGATAACGTTGATGTGGTTGAGGAAAGGATGAGTGACGGTGTTGTTGTTCAGAAATTCCATCCCTCCTCATAAATAATAGTCAGGTGGTTTTTAATAGTGACGAAACAGCCCTCCTTGAGAACGGTTTGAAATTTAGTCTACCTCTCCTCATAAAGGATGAAACTTTGGCTATTGCTGTCAAAATTGGCCCTGGTTTTAATACCAAGCAAGTCTGTGCTGAAATAGTCCGTAATAACCCCCTCCCTCGCAGGAGTAATAAATTGGGAGGAGTGATCAGAGGTTTAAAGAGGAAGATTAAGGAGGGAGATTTAATCGTCACTAAGGCTGACAAGGACAACGCTGTTGTGGTGATGGAGAAATCCGCTTATTCTTCTAAGGTTCACGAAGTGCTCCAGCAGTGTGGTGCTAAAGAGGAGGATTTCAGCTTCCCTAAACAGGTGTGTCATGCACAAGTGTGAGGCTATTATCAAAACTCCAGCTATGAAAAAAGCCCTACTTGTTCCTAACCCTACACCCCCCCCCATTCTTTACGGGCTGCCCAAAACGCATAAGAACAATACCCCGATGCGACCTGTGGTTTCATTCATCTCCTCTCCCATCTACCTCCTTACCAAATTCCTGGACCGTTGGTTCAAACATCGCATTGATTTTGAATCTCCTCACTCGGTCTTGAATTCGGCCTCTTTAGGGTGTGCTTTACTTGTTTGGAAACTCCAAAATGGTGTACAATAAGTTGCATAAACATCCCCAAAAACCCTGCAAGGTTCGGGAAGCCGGCGGTCACTACGTGACGCTTGTCGGGCGTACGTGGGCAGTCCTCGTAACGAATGACGAGGAATGATTTTGCAAGGTCACATCTCAGGGCTCCATTTTCAGACGAATTTTTTCGATTTTTGGAAATGTTGTACAAAAGGGTTCAACGAAAGGCGCTATCGGAACAGAATCCTGAATTTTGGCACCAGAAGAATTTTACTGTCGTCAGAAAATGGACCAATTTTTACCAATTTCAACGTTTAATTGAGAAAGTATGAGAAAAAATTTTAAAATTCTGCTTCAATAGCGCCCCTGGTTGATGCTTTCTGGAAAACATTTCAATTATTCAGAAAGATCCGTTTAAAATTCAAGCAGTAAAATGTGATTTTCGGTACCATGTTTTACGAGCATATATTCACAAGTAAAGCACACCCTTAACTGACGTCCTGAAGGGTGTAGTCTTCCCCCGGGAACGACCATCTGCTCGTTTGATGTTGTTGGTTTGTTCCCGAATATTCCTGAGGCGGCTACGATCCAGCGTATGGGTGAGCCACTTGTCAAAGCCGACATTCCTCACAGTGAGTTTCAAAAATTTTTCGATCTCCTGAATCTTTGCTGGTCCCCCAACTGTTGTACATTCGAAAGGAAATTTTTCCAGTTCCCTGATGAAGTAGAGATCCCTATTGGATCACCTTTAGGCTCTCTCATCTCTGAAATTTTCATGTGTAAGTTTGAACTTGACCCCGTTTCCTCGAACCAGGTGTTACTTGATCATATTCACTGTTGGCTAAGGTACGTCGATGACGTTCTACGCACCTGGACTGGTCTCCCAGATCTCCTTAGTGAGTTTCTGAGGTATCTCAATTCCTGATACCATTCCATGAAATTTACTTTGGAAGTAGGGGTATTTTCCATCAACTTTTTGGATTTATCGATATCAATAATAGACGGTATCCATGAGTTAGGAATTTACAGGAAAGATACTACGACCGATGTTTTAGTCCACGGAGATTCGCTCTGTCTTGTTGCTCATAAGATGGCCGCCTTTAATAGCCTAGTTCACAGACTGACTCGTATCCCTTTGAGTCAGACTGCTTTCAAGAAAGAATTACTCACAATAAAACACCTGGCCAGAGTGAATGGGGTCAATGTCGATGTTGACGTGATGGTCCCCCCCCCCCCCCCGAGACACGATCCGTTATCGTCGTATGCGTTTGATCAGTCTCCCTGTCCTGGGAAAGTTCTCCCTCCGATTGGGTCGGCCCCTCCACCCGTTTGGCTTCAAACCCGCATTTTACAACCCTACCACACCTCATACCCGTTGATGAGAGGATGGTATTCATAAGTTGGAATGTAGGGATTGTGGAGGTTTTTATACGGTGAGACCAGCCGCCAAATAAAGGTCAGAGTAGCTGAGCACCTGAAGTCTTGGAATAAGGGACAGGAGTCAGCTTTTGCTGATCATCTGATAAACAGCGGCCACAGCTTCCATGAGTGATGGGAAAAGCTCCTCCATAAGGAGAACTCCTACCGTAAACGTATCGCCCTCGAGCATATAGAGGCGTCATCTCAACACCGATGGCATTACTGTACTCAGCTCGTACATTCCGGAAGATGGCCTGATTGAACTGGTTTATGTTTCACACCGCGATTTCTCATTTGGCCAATCTTAATACCTTGTTCTTCTCTTCCGTTTGTCAGTTTCTTTCATTTCAGTCCTGAAGATGGTTCATTTTTTTTCGGTTTGCATTGTTTACTCTCCCTTCGGAGTATTCTTCCTTTCGCGTTTATTGTCGTCTTCTTCTTCCAAAACTCCTACATCACCTAGTATAGCAAACTAACCTAAGAGAGGAGCACTCCAACTTCAACAGCATACCGAGCCTGACCCTAAGCTGACACACATCCGATCATCTCCAGTTTTTTCTTCTACGTCGAAAAATGAAACATTTCTACTTACCGCTATTCGTCTTATCGTCTCTGTGAAGATCCGGTTTTAACATACTTAAGGAATGAGCCCCAGGCCCCGCCAAACCTCCTAAGCCTAGGAGACCCGCGGTGGTCGGCGGTCCAGGCATACCCGGATGTGGCGGCATTATAGGTATCGGTGGGGCATGACCGGCATGTGGTAACTGCTGGGCGTGCATCTGTTGCTGCAAATCGGAAACAAGAACAGACGAAGACGCACCGATTAGTACATTTCACATCATATTATTACGATCTGGTAAATCGCTTCTTAATTAACGTATAAGGTCAAATTTGCGGAGCGGCGTAAACTTAACGACTCCATTTGTATAGAAGCTTTCGAATACTTCGACCATTGTTTACAACGCTCAGACAAGGTCGTCAATTAAGACCCGTGCTTCGATATTGCTAATAATAAAGACGAACACGAGTGTCCCGAAGTTCTACACTAAAGAGTGTGTAATAAGGTAAAGAAAGAAAAAAAAAAAAATAAAGAAAGAAAGTAAAAATGAAAATAAAGAGAGAAACACACACACACAGACATCACATAAAAGACAAAGATAACGAGAGAATGAGAAAGGAAAATACTGTACAATAAAACGAAAGAAATAAAAGACACTATGTAAGTAAATAAAGTTTTTTTCTTCATTTTTTTTTTTCGTAAACATACTTGACGATTAATACTAACCAGCAATCTCGGTAAATCTGGGCGTTGTTGCTGTAATCAAACAAAAGTAAACAAAAAAGTAATAATTAATTCATTTTGTAGAATGGAAGAAGATAAAATCAGAATCAGACTAAGAAATTGTACTGCAGTGGCGCAGTGAAAGGAAACAGGACTCCGAGAGACCGGGAGATCAAATATATCTACATCAGTCCGGCAGATTTCGTTGTCACATTGGAGAGCCCACTGATCCCTTACAAAATAAGCTGTCCATTCTGCATGACCTGGAATGGAGGGCGAACTGAGTCTTCAGATTGTAACTCACTAGAAGATGGTTTTGCACAGAAAAATTCCAGATCAAGCTCCCAAAACTATATCCAATTCCCCAAGCGGTTCTTCATTTTATCCCACTCTTCTTGGGAAACTATAAATGGACTACTAGCATGAAATTTAAATTTAAATGAGGTTTAGATGTAGGCTACTTTGAACTGAGAATTTGAAAGTGGCGAGTTTAGAGCAGTTAGTCTACATACTTGTTTCCCCTTAGGAAGAAGATATAAATTAAAGATTTAATTAAATAATTACATCTACTCATACTAATTCTTCTTGTTCCTTTACCGAATGCCCCTAGTGTGCGAGTTTCATGGATCAATTGATTTGAAATGCTGTCTTCCTGTTCTGTATAACAACTGGTTCTAGTGAGTTTCTTCCGATTGCTAGTTAACTTGCTCCATCGAAACTACCCCTATATCCTGGATGCTTCTTCGGCGATTGAAGTAGCCACAAGGCGTTGTCTTCCTTTATAATTTATTGTCTTTAGTTCCGGTTTCTTCGTTACACTAAGTTGGTTCTAGGCCACCGTCGACGAGAGGCTTCGAGCAGCGCTGTGGTTTCAGTTTTGTAGCATTCACGATAGAAAGAGAAGCTCAACTAGGATAACATTCAAGATTTTGAGCATTGAAGCTTCGTCGTATGAAGCAAAAAAAGGGATGAGTATCAAATAGCCAGAAGAGGGGATGGAGTATCAAAAATAACTGAACACAATGGCAATTGCAGAAATAACTAGAAACCAAATTTTAAATGCGAAGACCGGTCAGAGGACCCTCAGACTCCTTTCGTTATTGATTCAAAATAGTAATTTCTCCTTCAAGTTCTGTCGATAAACGTTGGCCTGAGACTTGGGGATGGAATTCGTTGACAAGTAGGTTGATATGATAAGAGACGAGTAAGAGATTACGTTCCTACTTTCGGGTCGTACCACTGTATCAAGGACGTCGAGGAGTAGGCATTCCGAGGACAGAATTCGGGTTAAAACCTCCATATCCCCACAAAAATTCAGCTTGGTAATAATTATTACTGATTTTTTCGTTTTCTGAGAGGAGAAAAGCAGGATGGATGCACCGGTCCGTGAGCCCTCTTCCCGCTCCTGTAATCCGGGCCTGCGATCAGAATCATTTTTGGAGCCATAAATAATCCACTAACCCACTCGCATCTTCTATTTCTTCATACTTTCAGTAACTGATAACCCTGTAATACGCAGGACCTTTCACTTCTTGAAATCGAATTTCATTTTCTAAAAACAATTACTCTGTCTGAGGCAGATTCGCAGCAAAGCAAACGGAAACAGATTAGGGAACATTAATTCTTGGTTCAGGCGGAGTTTCAGACCTACCGGACTGATGAACAGAAGAAGGCTAGCTTGGTGCACATTGAACTCGATTCCTGTCCACTAAAAAAATTGGTGGAGTTTTCCTCCACCCACGTCTAGGGATATTTTCCCAGCTACATAGCAGATATGTTCTTTCATAGATTCGGTACAAGGAAAGAAATCGATTACGCGAAACTCTTTCAACAGAATAGGAAATATTCGAACTAGATAGGATTTGTCTTCTCATTTTTGTAAATCAGCAGCTTGATTCCGAAGTATTCGAAAGCGTCTAATGGCGAATCGCTAGGTATAGTCGTAGATATAATATCGTATACACAATAAAAGGAAATCGCTTCAAAAATCAGATTTGTAGCGAATATACTAAGCTACGATACACACGTATGTAGAGAAAAATTTTCTCGAAAAATAAAAATAACATCCGCGCTCTGTCGTATATTACATACGAGTGCGGGTACACTTTAGAAATATAGCGCGGTACCATAGAACAATCGACTCGAATTCCCCCTCTTTAATACTAAACTTTCCGATACATCGTAATCGTGTTATACAAGCTTGGGTCTCTCTCTCTCTCTTTCTCGTCTCTCTGTTGTTGCGGCTCAAAACTCAATTTACTTCGCGACGAAATCCATTTTCACAATCTTTCCTCCGAAACAGTATAATAATAACGACGACGACGACAACAACAACCCAATTTGGTACAGCTTCCAAAATCGAATATATACTAACTCGCTCTGAACTTTTCTCGCACCTTACGCTATATTACCGCAAAGTCGAGGCGCAGCAGTCGATAGACGCGGTACGGTACAAATGAAAAACGCTTACACAATAGCCCGCGCGTACGATTTCGGAATATATAAAGAAATTTTCCGACTCTACGGTCACCCCTCACCCTTCCCCCTCCCCTTCCACAAAAAAGAATCGAGCGGAAGTTAGGAGAACCTCCGCCCGATTTGTACGCTGACAACGATGCTTTAAAAAAAAGAGATCGAGTATCGTGTTCCGTTCTAGGAAAAAGAAAGAAAAAAAAATGTGCATAGACACAAACGGAATAACAAAAAGAATTCGCGAGCAGCAATAAGGAAAAGTGACGAACAAAAGCTACTCCCGTCCAACACGCACACGAGGAGTGAAAAAGGACACATAAACGCAGCCTAAAATTAGAAAGCGGATATAAAAGTCGACGACGGCATTTGAATACAGAGAGGAAAAAAAAAACTATACTACATGAAATGATATTCTACAAACTGTTGGAAAAAAGTAAAAGCCGCCTCCATCACATATACGCTGTAATCCGAAGTAAAAAACTTTTAGCCGAGATAAGAGTAAAAATTACTGACGAAAACAGTCCATACAGCAAGAGAGAGAGAGAGAGAGATAGTGCACGAGAACCTTTAGAGGTTGGATTTATATACGTTGAAATCTAAATTGTGAAATTCCCTCGAGGTGCGAGTATGGATATAAACACGCATCAGGGGCGAGAGCGGAAGTTATACCGAAAGTGTCACGTAAGAACTCTAAACCTTGTGTGTGTGTACGCGTAAGGTGAACGGCGGAAGAGCACCAATAAGGGATTATACGACCTCGTTTGACAACATAAGGGAGCGAAATACGCACCCCGGCACTTGGCGCTGAGCATATCGCATACCGCACATTTGCCCGAGGAAAAACTCTCACAATAATGCTGTATACGTGTACACCGCGACCAGAAGGCGAATCGTAATTTAATGTCGAGATGTCCTCGAACTAAATCTCTTGACAATATAACGATATTTGATTTTCGCAAACGAAGACTATTTTTTGAGTCCGTTCTCCATAATAGTTTATCGAATGCAGGCTATTCATATACATTTATATACAGAAGAACATTCGTATAGAAAATTTATACCACGTTATATTTTCCGGGACATCAAATACGAAACGAATAAAAATAAAATACCGTAAGAAAAAAAAAAAAAAGAAATAATAAAAGGAATAAAATTGATGTTTAGAGCGTTGAAAGATCGACAATTCAGAATGCTTTAAGCAATTCTATTCGACCTGATGGCAGAAAAAAAGGTGAGTATGACATTCTGCGGAAGTATTCGAGCACGAACACGGGTCTTTGTCGTGCTTTTCTTCGACTAAAAGTGTTCGAGAACGTCTGCCCCGGCGCTCACATCCTCTTGGAGCGTCACAGGTACCGTTTCGAGTTCGTTTTGCCCTACGTCCCTCGTTCAAAGACTTCCTACGTAGCATTCAATCAATCGGATATGTACTTTCTACAGACCTACACTGCACTGTCATCCTAACGTCGAGCAATCCCTTATCTCAAGTTTTCTCGAGTCTACATATGGATAATTCGAAACGACTAAACTTGTTCTACGGATTATCAAAACAAAAATGTAGTTTCGGGTCCGATATTATCTTCATCGATTGATCTCTAGTTTTAGATCTCTCATCATTCCCACCCTCTTCTTCAACGTTTTCGACATGTCAAGTTCTCTATTTTCATTCTGACTGCTCCGAGAACTCCACACGCCGAAAGGATTTCCCTTTGCTAACCTTCCTCGATAATTTGGTACGTGTCTATTGAAACTTTCAAATAACCGTCTGTTTCGAAAGATATCATCTCCTGAGTTTTACATCCTCAGATAATTTTGGTGATAATTCCTGCCGCATCCTAATTTTTTAAAATCCTCATTTTCACTTTTACAAACCGCCATTCTTCCTCTTCTTTTCTTTTGGTAAGGCAGGGCCGAGCCGCGGATTTTTCTGGTACTCTCCATCGATTGATTCTGATCACTGAATTTCTATACAGTTTTTTAGATCCACCTCTTTACTTTCATCCTCCTCCGTTTCACCTTTTGTCGGACCGTTTTCATGTTCTCCTCGTTTCTTTTTCGCATCTATTTTCCTGTCTCTGTATCTTGAACAACTCAACGGTACAAAGTTACAGGGTGCAGTCACTTTCTTATTTCTGAACATGGAAAACAAGAGAACGAAAAACTCGTGATATTCATTTCGATCGAGAGATGTATTCCAGCACTCATTTTAGTCGAAATTTTCCGCAACCTTCTGTGATAATCCCAAACCTCAAATTTTTATGCACGGATAAGGGGCAACTCCTGTGAAATCCCCCCCCCCAATCTCGAATGAAGAAAACAGGGACCTTATGATATTCACTTCTGATTAGAGACTTTCCAGCATTGAAATTACTGTGGCAAGATCTTTTCCTTTACAACGCAAACCGAAAATTTTCAAGTCCCTGATAGATAAGTCAAGGTCATTTTGATGCGAACGTATTTCCTGAACTTCCCACGCATAGCGACTCATGTAATTATGTAGTCGGGGTTTCTCCAATTCTTCTTTCCCTACACGGCTCTCAACTCAGAAATTTTTTCATAATCCAACCATGGAACCTCCTCTTTTTAAACCGAGATTCTGAAAGAAACCACGCAAAAAAATTAAAGTCAAAGAACTCATAATATATAACAACTTTCTTCAGGGCCGGATTTGAGGGGGGGGTCCCAGAGACCCGGCCCTCCACATTTAGGGGGGCCTCCACATTTTTCCTCTTATTTCAAAATTTCATTGAATACACATAACTTGGGATCTTGCACAAATAAAATTATCTACTTCTTTCTTTCAATTACTTCCTTTTCAATTTCAAAGTGGGAAAAAATTGATAAGGGAGGAGGAGGGTCAAAACTTTGATTTGGAGAAATGTTGAAGGGGTCTCCACATAACTTGGGTAGGGACCTTGCACAAATAACATTATCTACTTCTTTCAACTACTTTCTTTTCAATTTCTTAGTGGGCAAAAATTGGTAAGAGAGGAGGAGGGTCAAAATTTTGATTTGGAGAAATGTTGAAGGGGTCTCCACATAACTTGGGTAGGGACCTTGCACAAATAACATCATCTATTTCTTTAAACTACTTTCTTTTCAATTTCTTAGTGGGCAAACATTGGTAAGAGAGGAGGGGGGTCAAAACTTTGATTTGGAGAAATGTTGAAGGGGGCCTCCACATAACTTGGGTTGGGACCTTGCACAAATAACATCATCTACTTCTTTTTTTTCAACTACTTTCTTTCCAATTTTAAAGTGGGGAAAAATTGATAAGAGGGGGGGGGGTCAAAATTTTGATTTGGAGAAATGTTGAGGGAGGCCTCCACATAACTTGGGACCCCCTCACTGAAAATCTTAAATCCGGCCCTGACTTTCTCTGTTTCCAATACCTCTCTGTCTCCCTCGCAAGATTCGTTTTTCCCTTTGTTGAAGTCAACATCTGGCCTCTTCCAGCGGAGAGTTTTCCAGCTACCCTTGTGGCTTGATAACCGTCACTGTTCTCGATCTTCCACTTGAAATTGTACTCTTCACCTCGATCTTCTTTCCTCTAGTCTTCCTGTCCTGTCACTATTCGGGTCGGACAGCGTTAGTGTCGCGAACTAAAATGTATGGGTGGTTCGGGTGACGGGCGAAAGGTCCATTTTTCTCCCAAACTGCTTCGTTCCCAGGTTATTTTAAGATTACTCACTGTACGTTTAAATGGGAAAATTGTCATACTCCCGTTTTCAATTTTGCTGAACGTAACGCTCCTAGCGGATGGACGACCCGAGTTCCTCTAATTCAACAAGCCGGCGCGCGTTGCGCTTAGGACTGCAGTGCTGAGACAGGCTTGTACTTCTACTCGCTATTACGTCACTCGCGACATGTTGGTCTAATAAGGAAGAAGGGCAGCCTAGTATGCCCGCACAGCGCAATTGGGAGCTCACAAATACGTTTGTTTTGTACACGCATTCAATTTTTCACCAATTCCTCTCTGTTCCCAAATTCACAATTCACAAAAAGTCGAAGATTGATGAGATCAAGAATAATACCGGTATTATCGGGCATTCAACTTTGTTCTGTATTAAATCAAAACCGAATATCGAGAGAGGAACAGAGGAAGAAATGAGGATGAGCGTAGTTTTCAGAAACTTCATTGGGCCGAAAATACTCGAATATTGACGGTGTGCCAGAGGGACAACAGAAGAACGTCAAACTCTAAACTGTGCTCTCGAGCTTGCCTTATTGCGCATGCGCTGGATAGAGTAACACAAATGACACTGCGTTCGCTTCTGATGATTCTTAGCTCTTTGCTTCGTATCAAGTAATGCATGGGCACCGAGAACTCAATTTTTGATATGAACCAACTTTTTACGGGAGCTAAAATCTCAATTCATGGCTTAGAAGTTATTCCTGAATAACACAAATGAATCTTGAAACTTTGAAAGCGATTGGTCCGATGGTTCTTGAGTTATAAGAGGACAAAGAAACAGACAAACTTCCTTTTTCGTACATTCAACTATAGCTACTATTCTGGTACAAATATGAAATTCAACTCGTCACAGTACCTGGCTTCATAGCTTCAAGCAAAGTTGAAATGAGCTTGAAGATCAGTCCTTCATGGAACGGGAAATAGGAAAAGCGATAGGATACTGGTAAAGTACTGGTATTGACAACATCAATTACTGCCAGCTGTCCTTGTCGCTACCAGTTGCCAGTTTTACCCCCTTCAGTTTGCCAATTCTGCCGCTACAATTTGTCAGTTTCAACATTACTGGTTTTCAGTTTCACTCCTCCCTGTTGTATGTTTCATCATTACCACTCTGCCAATTTTCCCGCGACCAGTTGTTAGTTTCAGCATCCCAAGTTGTCAGTTTTACTCTCACTAGTTGTCAATTTCACTTCCCAGCATTTGTCAGTTTTCTTCTTCTCTTCAGTTTATTCTACAGGTGAAAAGAAATCGGTGGACTAGAGAAATGTGGGTAGAAAATTACAGATATGGCGACCCATGCAGAAATACAAAAGAATATTCCAGGGGGAACTTACACCACAAGGGTTGAAAAACAGGCGAGACATCTCGATCCAATGTTCAAATTTAGATCTCGAAAAGTGCAATTTCTGTAATTGGCACATCCTCTCTTCATCTTAATTGAGTTTCAATGTTTCTACTTGCACACTTTTGTCACAAAACAACAACGGCTAATCTCGAACTCGCCACAAAAACAGAATCCTTTCACGTACCCCTGCCAAACATACGACACGTCGCGTCGCTGAATGGCGTCTAAGGAAATAAATAAAAACGGTACACGCTCGAAAGCCTACAATGTTATCATCGCTAAATAAACCCCTTAGACTGTATATAGCATTTCGTGCGGCATTTCAAACAGAAAATTGCAACGAAAAACACAATAGTGGCATCATTACAGAAAGGGGAGAGCATTTTCAGGTGCGTGTACACGTATCACGTAAATGGGAAAGGAAGAAATTAGAGCACGAGAAAGTCCACGTTTCCAAAGCGGGCAGCAAAATAAACAGTAACCGGGGGGAAAAAAATATCTATACTTAATTAATTTACACACGAAAGGCTGAGGTAGAATATTCATTTCGTACTTCGCGACTGGAATTTTTAACGAGTGTGTATATCCTTTATACACAATCGACGAAAGGGAAAAAAATTATTAAAAGGATAACATTCTTGAAGAGTTTCTTCCGGAATACGCGGAAACACGAAAGTAAACACGTTCTCGTTCATTTTCATTTTATATAACCCCTCAACACTTATTATCATCACAAAAGGGTGGAAAGAAGAAAAAAATATATGAAAGCTGAACAGGAGAGACCTGGAAGAATGAGACAAAAAAAAAAAAAAAACGAGAATAAATGAAATCACGAACTTGTAAGGATTATTTTTCTGTTATGGAAAAAAACAAATACATCGCGAGGCGCCAGCGAGGGAGAAAACCGCAGCAAAAACGTATACAACTTTTGATGAGTAACAACAATACCTTTAATCGAGTAACGAACACAAAAAGTTGAACAAAAAAAAAGAAGAAAGTGTATTACTGAGAAAAAACGAACGAGGGTGCGATCCGAGAAACGAGCCAGAAAAGAATTGAATATTTTTCTTTTGTTATCGTAAACACGAAGTGTAGAAATAAAGTGAGACGTACAAACAGAAAAAAAGACACAGAAAATGGAGCACGGAGAGAGAAAATATCGTGAAAAAAAAAAAAATATATGAAAATGAATTCTTCAGAAATTTTCTCTCAACAAGAAGGGGGATGTGATGACATCTTATACGACAGTACAACAAAAACGGTGTTCGTTTACTACACCCTCTATACCATACATCCTCTTCGCCCTTATCTACACATGAAATCACTCAGAACTAAAACGATCTCGAAATTAAAAGGGTGAAGAAAGACTGAGATGCAGGTAAGAAATATCCACGCGAGCGACGTCACATGTGCGGCCTTTACTCGATGCTGTACAACACTTGTTCTCGCGTTACTCAAAATGCCAAAATACGTATTATTCAAAAAAAAAAAAATCCCTCCTCGCACTGACTGCCCCTACGCGTATTTACTCGACCCTCGTTCACCTCGGGATAACGCGACGCGAGAGAAATCGTTCTGTTACACACCCCCGCCCCGACTCTTCCTCACTCGCGTCGTAATTAATATTCCGTTCCGCGCGCCAGCGTATGAAAACTTCCGTTTACTTGACAATTTAATCTTCGAAAAGAGAGAGAGAGAGAGAGAGAGAGAGAGAGAGAGAGAGAGAGAGAGAGAGAGAGAGAGAGAGAGAGAGAGGATGCTATACGTAAAAAGTAACGAGATATTATTACACGCTTCGCTGACGCTACAGCGTCGCCGTCGCCGCGTCCCACCGAATTAGGACTACTTCGCCGTTCACGCGTACATTTGATTTACAAGCGTAAACATATCAACGGTTCGACCAACATGCCAGGTAGTAAATCGGAATTCGAACTCATTATTTTTCGAGTACACACTACACACGTATTATATATTTAAATATTAATTACGGAAGGCGAGTAATTCGTGCTTCTCGTACAGAGTGTTAGCGCACCCCATCGCTTGACACTTGTCAAAACCTACGCAATCGACCTCATTATCGCTCTCCAGACGACGGTCGGACATACTGAAGTTCTCTTTTTTCAGAATTTACACATCAGCGTCTATGTATGATAGGTAACATCCATCATCGATTCTCAATTCACTCGGAGATCTTTCCCTTCTTCTCCACACTATCCCAAGGAGACAGATCCAGTCGCAGTACGATGCACACGACATCTAGCAGTTTCCCGAGCCGAATTCTCTACATGGAATACATTACCACGAGATGTACAGACTTCTGAATTCTACGAGCCAACAACCCCAATTCCTAAGCTTCGAATAATCCCCAACTCCCGTATTCAACTCTGAGCTCTCAATCTTTTCCTGGATTCAAACGCATTGGTTCGATCTAAAAATAACACCAATCACGAGACTCTGACAATATGAACGTCGAGAGAACTGTGCAATTTTTTGAACTTGGAGTACACGGAACAATATCTTGTGATGCAATCGTCCACTAGTGGCAAAGAAAGAGGATGAGACAAATTATCGCAGATCAGACCTAGTGCTATCGTCGATTCTTGAAGAAGATACAAATCTCCAAAGTCTGACCCATAGCTCTTTTCCGAGGCCGTCGTCGAAAACCTGTCCTGAATTGAGAGTTGGAAGTTGAAGAGGATACTTTGACGCGAGGGAGTCGATAGAAAAAAACGTTTTGATCTCCAAATCCTTCTCTTCTTATGTACTGCACAAGTAGAGATTTTTCGAAGTTCCACTCCTCATATAACTTGAGTTCCAAATCTCACCCCCTTCCCACTCATTTTGTGCATTGCTCAAAAACCAAAATTAAGTCACGAAAACGTGAGAAAAGACAAGGAAGAAAACAAGAAAAGGAAAAAAAAAAAAAAAACAGTCGAAATAAAATTTGTAAAAAACAGCTCGAAATAAAGGAACTCGTTAATTAATTCGGATACGAATCCAAACAAAATCTGACTCATCGTAAATACGAGGCTCTTACTTGATCCTTATCCATATGCCCTTCTAAAATCATGGGGAAAATTCTGAGCAAATGGTTCTCTTAAATAATTTCCGCCATTCAATACCAGCACCAGTCAAGACTTGAAAGTGTTTCGAAGTTGCAGCGTGACAAGAAGAAGAGAAGGCATTAGAGGAACGAATTATTGAGTCCCCAATGAGTTAGATTCGAAATTAAGAAGTCTTATTTCCAATATTCCACACTTTTACTCACACGAATACGCATGACTCAATATTTAATCTTTACGAAGGATGACCAGAAAGAGGAAAGGAGATTCAAAAAATTTTGAACATAAGTGGTCTTGAAGAAAAGGTTGACCATCGAACTATAGATGAGAAGGCAATCTTAGAAGAATTTCAGACTTCGGGCTACACATAACGAGGACAGGAGGAATTCAGAAAGTTTCGACTACAACCTAAATAGATCAAGAAAAAGATACGAATATTTCGAATATCCAACCAAGTGTGTGGGCGAGGGAAGAGAGGGTCTAAGGATTTTTGACCTTCCAGTCATATAATTATGAAGGAAGGAGAGGAGGAAGACTCGAAAAATGTCGATGATCAAGCTAAATAGATCAAGAAGCGGTATTGAAAATATTCCGATTACCGAGGTATTGGAACAATTTCGACCTTCAAATAACAAATGTTGGGGAGGGGGAGATTGAGAAAATTTAGATCAGGAGATAAATCAAACCAAAATTTCGACCACAGAGTTATTGAAAGGAGTGTTGAAAGAATTTTATAGTTCGAGATACACATGAGGGGGACTTGGGGGGGGGGAAGTTTCGCGTATAATCTGAAAAAAACATTTCGAGAACTCGGCCAAGCATATGGAGGGGGGAGGGGGCTTATGAAATTTTGAACTTTGAGTCATTCAATTATGACGGGGGGAGGAGAGGAAGACCCGGAAAATGTCGATAATAAAGCTAAATAAATCAAAAGCGCTCTTGAAACCATCCCGACCACCAATAGATTAGAAGGGAGTCAATGAAAAATTTCGACCTCCAAGGAGAGCGGGGGAGGACGATTTAAAAACTGTTGAGCATCTAGCTGAAATGATCAGGAGGCGGATCTAGAAAACATTCTACCATAGTTATAAATTTAGAAGCAATCTTGAAAGAATTTCATACATGAAGGGAGAAATTTGGAGCATTGAACTACATAGATTTTAAACTGAGCAGTGAAGGAGATGAAGAAGACCCATTTTGCTTTGTCTAGGTCACGAGGAAAAAATTGACAAAATTTCGAGTACTCAATAGGAGGAAGGTAGGGAGTTCCGAGAAAGCTCAACTTTCGAGCTGTACGTATACGGGGTGAGGAGGCTTAAAAAGTTTCCAGACGATCCGAATCGATTATCGAAATAGATTCTAATGACTATTGAAACAAAAATAGAAAAATTCCTGCCCACCTCACCGTAGCTAATGAATCAATGTGAATTTGAGAGGCGAGAAGAGATTAAAGAGGAGGAAATACTACTTTACAGGTCTTAATTCATCTCATATTTCTTCAACGCTATTAAAACAAAAACTTTCTACTCAAACTCACAAGAAACATCGACTCCTCAGTTGTTCCAGTCTTAGTCCTTTGAATAACTGTACAGCCATCGGCCTGGCAAGTTCGAGAGACGAGAAGAGATCATAGGAGAAGAAATACTACTTTACAGCTTCCAATTCATCTCGTATTTCTTCAGCGCTACTGAATTCAAACAGAAACTTTCCAACGAAACTCACAAATAACATCCGACTCCTCAGGAGTCCAGTCTTCTAAATTGATGTTCTAGTCCTTCGAGTCATAATGGGAAAGCTGAGACTCAGCAGGAATAGATCGAGAGGCGGGAAGAGAGCATAGGAAAGGAAATACTACTTTACAGCACCTGATTGATCTCATATTCCTTTTTCAAACATAAACTTTCCAATCCAACTCACAAAAAACACCGACTCTTTCAGTAGTTCCAGTCTTCCAAATCGGTGTTCTAGCTCTTCGGACCATAATTGTACAGGCTTAGGCTCAGCAAGATCGAGAGGCGAGAAGAGAGCATAGGAGAGGTAATACCAATTTACAGCTCCTAAACTTTCCTATCAAACTCACAAAAAACGTCGACTCTTCAGTAATTCCAATCTTCAAAATCGTTGTTCTAGCCCTTCAAATCACAATGGAAAAGCTGAAATTCAGCAAGGAAAGATTGAGAGGCAAGGAGAGAGCATAGAAGAGGAAAGACCACTCACAGCTCCTGATTGATCTCATATTTCTTCAGCGATAGTCAAACATCGACTCCTCAGGATTCCAGTCTCCCAAATCGACGTTCTGTTCCTTCGAGTCATAATGGAAAAGCTGAGACTCAGCGAGGCGAGATCGAGAGGCGGGAAGATAGCACAGGAGAGGAAATGCCACTTTACCGCTCTTGACTGATTTCATATTCCTTAAGCGATATTCAAACATAAACTTTCTAATCAAACACACAAAAAATATCGGCTCCTCAGTAGTTTCAGTCGTTCGAATCGGCGTCCTCGTCTTTCGAATCATAATCGTAAAACCTTAGACTCAGCAAGAATCTAATCAATAAGCTTTCCTTGCGAACGCACATCCAAATTACACCTCTTAAGTTGTGCACCATCAACACGCCGATATAAATCCTCAACATCGCTATACGAGAGGCACGAAATGCTAGCAACGATTAGATATGAGATCATCTTCTACTCACCCCGATTATTGCATTCAATTCTGTCATTGTGACTTGTTTGGCTCGTTCCACGGCAGACGCCACTTGTGACTGATGCTGCAAACACAAAAACAGAAAATCAGTCTTGAAAATGTGTGTTCTTTATGACCATGTCTTTTCCAACAATGCGAATACTCACCTCTTGAGCTAAAAATGGTAAGATTTGCGCAATAATGGCGTTCAGTCTTTTCGCGATTTCAGTCTAAAACAAAAAGAAGCAAAACAACAACGTACGCGTTAATATTTGTACGTAATGAGGCATGTTAATTTCATTCATCGTGGGAGGTACTGTACGAATTATTTCGTTCGCTTAATTACTCGCACTTGCGACAGCGTTTCGATCAAATTACATTTTCGGATAAATAAATCACTCGGATACGCGCATAATGAGTGGTTCTTGGACAAACGTATAAATTATGGGGGGACGGAAGAAGACCCGTTCCTCATTTGATACAATACTCACTTTCCACAAACGACTCAAAATAAAATAAAAGACGAGCATAAAACACACATGCGCACGTATATCGTATCGGCATGGGAATTTAACGGGCCGAAGGAGTAAACCGTGGTCGACGTTATAAAATCCACCGCCGACTCCAAGACGACCGAGTCGTAAAAATTAATGGACCGAATAAACGGAGCGTATATACGCGAAAAACTGACGAAAAAAAGGTAAAAAGGGCACACGTTACGTATTCATACATATATATGACACCTATCATCGGAACTTAGCATTCTCACATCCGAATGCCCTCAATTTTTTCTCTGAAAACGTGACACATTGTACTCGGCACATATACGAATATTACTTTTTTGCACGCGTACCCACGCTCGCATCAAAAAAAAAGAAGAAAAAGGTCTCCCTAAAAACAATACACAGACAACTCGCTATAAAATAAACCCTTACCTCCCTTATTTTAACAACTCTAATAAAGTCGAATGTAATAGGCTATAAAGTTGCGCCATCGCTTTTAACATCATTCGAACGAGAAGTTCTGCTTGTGTGGCTATACAACGTCGCGTCGTCTGTTTAAATTATGGTCTTCGCAAGCACGAGCGGAGTGATGTAGGGGGACGAGCATCGAAGAACACCATAATTTGTAAATTATAGCCTTCAAAACGAGCTATTATGTTGTCAGACCACTCCCACCGAAAACTGGAGCGGCTTTTAACGTTGTCGAACAATTTTACGACATTTTGGGGAAATTTTTTTTTTTTCGCTCAATTCCAGAGTGTGTATACATCGCGAAAACTTTCCCTAGCTCGCACCGAGACCATCTCGCAGATTGTACAACAACACGCGTATAGAATACTTTTTAATATGGGAACCATAACAACCGTCTCTCTCGAAGCATATCAGACTTTTGATCATAAAAAACCAAGGACCGCGAAATCGGTGGCGATAAAAAGCGAGAAGAAAATTCGCCAGCCACGACGACGACGACAACGATGAGAGCCTCGCCACAACATACGCAAATAAAGAGCGACCAAGAAAGATTGACAACGCGCGCGCACACATATACATGCGCACGTTAATAACTTTATTAAAAATATTTGTCGTTAGAGGAAAGTAGATGGGCAAGCAAGTGTATGTGAAGCGCCACCGTGTTAAAGCTCTTGTGTATACTCCCAAGTCTCGTACTCTATCCAGAGGAGAGAAAGAAAGAAAAATAAGCGAAACAACCACCCTCTTGAAACGACGCGCGAAAATTCCCTTCGTTTTATTAACCCTCAATTTCCGCTTGCTTTCCTACTTAAACGCGCTCACTTCGAAATAACGATATTCGACTTGGGAACCGCATTTAATAGGGTGAGCACGACTCGACTGTACCCGCTACAGCACACGATGGGCGAGGAGGAAGACAGACAGCAATCTGTAAATCTCTTTCTCTTCTAAGTGACGCGTTCGCAACTCAGTCAGGCAGTAAATTAAGCCGACGAGAGAGCGTTTCGTAATAAAGTGGTGGAGAAGAAGTATTGTCCGACCGCGGGGAACGGGACGGCCGGGCCTGCACACAGAGAACGCGAAATCAACGATGCGGGAATCGTATTACGTTAACCTGTGCCGCACAAAAACTACTCCTCCGTACCCACACTGCCTGATGATGGCACAGCGACGAGCAGCAGTAATACACAGCCACAATCATATAATTCGCATAAACAGTTTTGTACAGTCTGTTTAGTAGTGTTGTACATGAGATGGAAATCAGCGTCGCTCTGTTGCGCCTAAATATATACATATATACCGTATACGAACCGTACAATACTATTCAGCATCCGCTTATTGTACAGAAGAGCAGATTTACGATCCTATCCAATTATTTTCGTATACGTAGGTAGCGAATAAAAGTTGAGAGGCGTTGCGAAGCTGAAGGGGAAAAAATGAAAGATTCGAGGCCTACAAATGAGTTACTGTGTTTTCCACTGCCTATCGATAGCTGCACAACTTTCGTGAACAATCAGAATCTTCTGAGAGAATAGCAAATAGAACGGATTCACGATCCTGACCAAAGACAGAAGTGAAAGTAGTGGGTCAAGCATTTGATAGAGGACAGACGTGGTCGTCCCCTTGAGATTGACGAAATGATACCATAGCGAAGAACAATGTTGAAATTTCATTGAATGAAATTCAAAATTCAGAGTGTCTACTAGAATTACGGGACTTTTCGGGATCTTCCGCAGACTTGACCAGAATTTTTTCGGGACCTTTCCAAGACTTTTTTTTCATCTTCACGCGACATCGGAAATCATTTGTACATCAATTTTTTGTAAACAAATTCTCGCATTAGGCTCAGAAAATTTTTTTTACACGTTGACCCAGCTGAACTTCGGAACAATCCGGGTTTCCAGTCCCTCTTCAAAGAGTCCGGGACTTTCTCGGGACCGGTGAACACCCTGAACCCGCGAGCAATTCTACACAAACGTGGATGCCACCAGTTAATCACCCTGTAGATGGTATCGACCAATCGAAGGTGGGCAACCAGCGCTGTCCTAGCCCACGCCTAGTCCCCCTGAGAACTTGCAAAAGATGGCTTGAAGTCTTAGAATGCGGAAAAAGTGGAAGATTCGACGTTTGAAATTCGATTATCGGATCTAATATAGGTATCGACCAATCAAAAGAGGACAACCAGCGCTGTCCTAGCTCATGCCTAATCCCCCTGAGAATTTGCAAAGATGGCTTGAAGTCTTAGAATGGGAAAAAAAAAGAAGATTCGACGTTTGAAATTCGATTATCGGGTCTAATATGGCGATCACCTATTTTACTTCTCTACAAAGTCGATCCTTCGAAAGACTCAAAATTTCTCAAAACCAGAGACATAAATGGAAAGTTTGTTCCATGGTTGACCAAAAATCTGATTTCCACTGCCCTTCAATTATATTTGAATACGGATATCTAGCAAATAAAAATGATTGGTGATTCTCCATTCCGGAAGAAATATTGAGTTATGATTGTTTCTTCTTCAGACTCTAGCATACAGATCCCAAAGTACGGCGAAGAAGGTCAAAATTTTCTTCAAGTTTTTATGACGTCATCAGCTCGTGACCGTCATTTTTATCTCGTGATTTCATCTAATATAGCCTCGGAAGGGGAGAATTTAGATTTTCCAGGCCAGAGTAAAAGTATGGAACACGTCAAAAGTCGGAATTCACCCTTTTTAATGCAGAAAACCGAATTAATTTTGATTTAACCTATGTAATTACTTTCGCACGAGTTATTAATACGAGGGAGAAGAATCTTTCTTTCAGTTCATCGGCGAATTCCTCAAATTCCCACTTATCCGTGCGATAAAAAATGCAAAAAAAAGGCTTCTCGTCGGTGACAAGCAAAATCTCTCACTTTTCCAAAACTGTCAATTTTCAAGTCTTCGCCAGCCAGTCTTCTTCCAAATCATCAACAAGCAGCAGAAAAGATGCCATTAATTTCAGCCCTGCCCCCTCTCTAAACACGAAAATTTGCTACTAGTAAAAACAAGTCATGTTTACTTCTTTCTCTTCTACTACGACCCCAAAGATGCCGCTCCCTAGGCCAATTGTCAGGCTATAGGAAAAAAAATGATCAAATTAACTTGTCGCGGAGACCGAAAGGCAACACCCAAGGTCAGGGTGGTACGGTCTTCCGGACCCAAATCGCACAATGAAGTCCAGACCAGAAAAAGTTAAGTTGAGTGAGGAGTGGCAGGGTACCTGTTTTACAAGGTATGTGAGATCTGAAAATGTGGATTGTGACGTCACAAGGCTGACTTATGACGTCATCAAATTGTGACGTCACAGGCCCGGACTTGGGAGCTGAGGGGAAATTTAAAAAAAAATTATCTAAGACGTCATTAAACTGTGACATCGCAGCCCCTGACCCCCAAGCTATACATGATATGAGGAGGAACTCACGGTTCCTCTAACGAAGTTGAACAAGAGGTGGCAGGGAACCTGTTTTACGGGACACGTGAGATCTGAAAAATGTAGATAGTGACGTCATGATATCATCAAATAGTGACGTCACAAGCCCGGACTTTGAAGCTATTGAAAAAACTGATCTATGACGTCATCAGATTGTGACATCACAAGGCTAACCCATGATGTCATCAACTGTGACGTCACAGGCCTCACCCCCAAGCTATATATGATAGGAGGGGGACTTGAAAAAATATTCGTGCTCCGAGCTTTGCCGGTCGGCTGGACGACGGGCGTTTTTTCCGTAAAACCCCCAGATAAAACATGTTCCCCGTTTAAAAACTGATCTATGACGTCATCAGATTGTGATGTCCCCCGATCGGCGTTTTTTCCGAAAAACTCCCCGGTAAAACAGGTTCCCCGTTAAAAGAGATAAAATAAGTCAAAAAACAAAATATGACCTTTCAATTTAACAAATATCCGATAGGGCCGAAGAAGAATTGAAATGTTTGGCTGATTTTATACAAAGTTAGTATCTTGAGATCCCGTTCACGATATTCTAAATTCCGTCCAGGTTGGAACAGGTCCATAAAGTTTGCAAAATGAATAAGAAGAGCGAGAAAAAAAAGAAACACTTGGAGCTCATAGGATCTTTTCATTAATAACATTCATAAGAAGGACAGAAATCCTGTTTCACGAAGACAGTTTTTAGTATCTAATAAGACCGATAATTTAGAAGTCGACTTTCTTCAGTGCTACTACTGCGAATACCGTTCGGAAGTCGAAAATGCTTCATTTATCCAGTCTTTTAGCAGAATTTCAAGTGTCTAGGTGAGAGACCTGGACTTCCTCCAAGTTCCTTTTTTCTTACTCATATTCCTTCGATTCTCTCTTACTCCCTCCCGTTTTTCATAGTCCCCCTGATATAAATGTAGCTCGAAGGTCGAAGTAAATTGAGGCCCCCAGTCCTCTTGAGACCACAATTTGCCGGAAGGACAATGGATAGCTTCTTCTAACAACCTTCATGAAACAGATTTCCCCCCAAAAAATAACGATCATGGAAAGATATAGACGCAGGAAGGTAAAATAAAGGCTGAGAAAAAGATTTAATATGAAGACTAGAAGGAGAGCGGTATAAGGTAGGTAAGACTTCAAGACATCGACAAATCAGATGAATTGATCTGTCTGCAGATGCAGGAATGTACCTTCCAGAAAACAAGGCGACTTCAGAATTCCTTCCCTTCATGTTTCAAAAACCAATCGAAGCCGATTGGATACACGGAAGCCTGTCGGGAGGAAAGACTCCCCGAGCAAGTGTGCAAGACTGGAAAACACGGGGTCAAGAACGTACTGAATGGTCTTTGAAAAGCGCTGGGGTAAGCAATAACTGGGAGGAACTCACCCGAAGATCAGAAATACAGGGGGACGGCGACATATTCAATGTCAACAGAAACCCAAGACCGCAGACCCATTCGCTTCCCCAACAGCGGTCGACTCATCTAACCTAACCATAAGAGATCTCACTAAGAGCGAAAATGGCTCAAAGGGAACCTAAGGCAGATGACGACGACGACTGTCCTCAACATCTGGACCTATTTTTCATTATATTATTCAGCTTGCGAAATCTCATCAGTCTCAACTCTCATTAGATTATAGAACCGGTAAATTTAGATGAGTTTCCAGAATTCTCGATACCACAACAACGGAAATGATTTGCTGGGCGTAATCAAAAAATGCGGCACAGATCTCGCCCGCCCTATTTTCACAAATACAGGTAACGTTACCATAAAAAGATTTATGTTTTTTCGCCTTCTCTTCTTCGGTTATTGAATACTTCACCCAACTTGCAGTTGATTCAAATAAAATTTTTCTCTCCTCCTTCTTTCACAATTTTAAGCTTTAAACGCGAGGAGACAAGAACTCACTTCTTTTTCGTTTACGTATTGTGTTATACAAGTATTTTCTATCGTTCGATTATACCTTCTCCGCTTTCGCTGTCTTCAAATAAACGTATTACTATCGTCACCTGATACACGACAATAATGCGTCACAAGCTCTATAACGATGATAGATAGCTTTCTCAGGGAAACCGCCGAACAAAGAAACCCCGTCTTCAACCCCTCCCACAACATGTATACACGAAGCGCCATATAACGAGGGAGGCGGATTAAGTGAAATTTACGTTCAGATTTGTAACGAAAGGATTATGTATAGTATACATGTGTGTGTGTATTTTATATACAGCCTCACGTGTATACATCGTCCGGCGTCCGTTCGCGCGCGTCTATTTTTCGATTTAGTCTATAGTTGGCTGGTATACCTTTTCTATACACGAGCTTATCACCGTCATCGTGAGCGTAATGATACAAAACACAGAGAGAGCGGAAGAGAGGGTAAAAAGCTTGACATCGACAACAGGAAAAAAAAAAATAGAATATCGTTTCAAGTGTTATAGTCCACGGCGGTGGTGACATTATCGATATGATCCCTTCGGGAACTGAGTGCCGCCGCCCGCGTGTCATTGTTATTTCTTTGCGATGATAAAGACAAAAAAGGAAACAACGCGAATGGGGAAGAGAAACTGTCTTCTGCATCATGCTCCACAGAAGATGAATAATGCTCTCAATTTCGTAACTCATCACGGCCCTGGATCGCTCGGCGCGGCGTTCTCTGTTCCGGTACATAATAAATCCGCGCTCGTCCTCATCAGGTGCACACCAGTGCACACACATGCACGCGCGTTTTCCCATCCGATTTTCTCTCGTTGGTAACACTCCTCGTAGCCCGACAATTTTGTTTTATTTTTGGGTATAATTTTCTGTGAAAACTTCGCTTTTGATACAGAGAGGAATAAATGAAAAAGTAAACGAACAAAAGGGAAACAGCAGGCAAATATACCATGTTTTCGACGAAGATTAAATTTCTGGTAACAATCAACACTTACGCAGGGATGCCTTCATAAACGTTCACGAACTATCATTATAATGGAACAGCTTGCGCGCATCACACTCACCAAATTACATCATCGACGAACAACTTTTGTTTTCTTTGTAAACTTATACTATACGCACGGGGAACAAGCGACCAGAGATTTTCATCAGATGTTGAAAGGAGCTCTCATTACACTTGAAATGACATAGACATTGAAGATTCCACATCAAAGATAAACGCTGATGCTTTTAATAACTTGGAATTTTAGTACATAATGTTTACGTGGAAATAACCACACTCGATTGAAACACTCAGCTCTGACAGATTGACCACTGAAATTTTGAGTTACATGATATACTTGAGTAATTTTGAAAAAAGTGTTCGCCACAATTTCGATATATGTACTTCCGAAAATTCAAACTTTGGCAAGATATTTACGCCCACAAAAAAATTAGCGGGCATTTCACCTTCTGCAATGGCAGCACGACACCAGCAATCTGTCCTAAATTACTCCTTTCTTCTTTCAAAGTGATTCCAATTTTGTGAAGTCTATGCAATTATCGTAATTTTTATTGCTATCACGTTCCGATTCTTGTAAGTCCCTCATCTATATGAGACTTCAAACTAAAGATCATCGCCCGGTAGAGGGCGTCCATAAATTACGTGGGGCATTTTTAAGGGGGGGGGGGGTCCAGCCAAGTCTCACCTAAAACTCACGTGAGGGGTGCCGACAAATCTCACGTAATTTTTTTCTCACACAATCTAAAATATTGCTAAATTGGCTTAAATTTAATAAAAACTAGTACTTTTTGACAAGGTATGAAATGTGATCAAGAAAATTACGTTTTTTTAATAGATAAACGTGACTGAGCACAGATAAACTTATTTAAAGCAAAAATACACATTTCGGAACATCTCACGCAAGATATGAGGGGGGAGGATGTCAAGGCAAATCTCACGATATTTCACTAAGGGGGGAGAGGGGGGTCGAAAAATCACAAAAATCGCCGCACATAATTTATAGACGCCCCCATAACGTTACACTCTCTTGGTTGTACTCTTCATATCTTCAGGGATTCTTAGTACCGGTAAATGAGACCCTTATGATATCACTAACCCGATGGGTAAATTGATGACGTCATACCCTTCTTCGTTTGGTATTTCTTCTCGACAATCAATTAACAGAGCTTGACTCGAGCGCATTGTGAGCTTGGGAGGGAGTCTTAACTTCAAGAGTCCAGCTAATGTCGGTTGCAACCTAGTTTTTACGCTCAAAGGAGTGGTTTCACGCAAAACTTCATAGTGATAGCCCGACTTGAAGGTTCCGAGTTCACCTTCTTCTAGACCCACCTATGCAAGGGTTCATACCTCTAAATTTTTTCAAATTTTCCCACTATACAGGATCCGAGCTCGAAATGTTCCCAAAGGGTCACGCGGTCAAATGCAAGACTCCAGGAGACTTTCCACATATATGGTCGGCAGAAGAGGCCCTCGAAGCATTCATTCTTAACAAGGGCTTGCGCACTTTTTAACCAATTGGAAAAGAAATCTGGGAGGTTGCTTTAGAGATTCTCTCGCAATCTATGCATGTCGCGACATTCCGTTCTCATAAACTCGTTCTCTAGTTGTATGAATTGTGCTGTCGTGATGCCGCTTGTATGGTTCAGATTATAATATCATATACAATGTACAATTTTTGTAAAGGTTGTGTCGCTAGTAATTGGTTCCAGGATTGTTGGCGGTACCACTCCGAAAACTAAACCATGAAGAGTCCCTAAACTACAAATAGATCAAGGCTATTGATGACGCGACAAAAGCCGGGCACGAACGTCACCTAAGGATAAAGCTTGAAATTAGTCTAAGCATGAGAAATCTTAAGCCTAAAATACTCGTCTGGGTCTAGCTCATGGTTAGCTTGAGGATCAGTTCTAACCCAAGACTCCATGGTTATAAGTCATTAAATTTTTTCCCTTCAAATTTTTTCAACTGCCTCCTTTCGACGGGTTTCATGCCTCGAACATGTCTTAAATCTTCCCTACATTTAATTTGAGACACTTCTACTTCGTTTTTTTCGCAAGATATTTTGTCACCACAGAACAGAGGGGCAAAAAACAACTACAATATTTTTATCGATTTTCGTCTCGATCAAATAATTTTGGAAATTTTAATTTTCATTTCTCTTCAGGACCTTACTTGATGTCATGAGAATCAGGTGTTGCATAAGACAAAATTATGCCTGCGACGAGGCTATGAAACTCGCAGAGGAAGATTGTCACGCCCGTACTTGTAAGAATTGCTAATTTTGTACAATTCTGCATCATACAAGTTGAGAAATCGTTTTCGATATAGTGCGGAGACTCGAGATTGGGAAATACGAAATCCATTCTTATAAATCAATACAATCAGCAAATGCCACAGGAAGGCCGTCCTCCCAAATAAGGAGATGAAATATTGGATGAAAACATTAAAGGAGATAGCAGATGTTTGCGATCGGGCTATAAAACCCGCAGAGAAAGTTTGTCACATCCGTGCTCTCTAACTTCGTACGATTCTGCATCAAAGAAGAACGATGTTGAATCTGTAATATCGATGTTTTTAATCGTATATTTGTTATTGTGGTATACATATTGCTCATCGTAGCTACACTATGTATTAGGAGTTGCTAATAAAAAAAAAAAAAAAAAAATACAAGTGGAGATATTACCAAGATTGGGAAATACAAACTACAAACCAATACAATCGGCAAATGCCAAGGACGGTCGCTCTTCCCCAAGTGAAAAGATGATTAAAGAGCAGACGCCTGAGATGATACCACGAACGTGCAGAGAAAGATCGTCACGTCCTCCTTTCTAAGGCAGCGGGTACACAAGAGAATTCTCTTTCGTACGGTTGCTATCATGACCAGTTCTGCATCATACAAGTTGAGAGATTGTTCTTGATAAGTAAGCTAGAGCATAGAGACCTAAGATTGCGAAGAATCGTCATAAATAGAGAAATACTATCTATACATATACATTGAAACTAAGGACCCAAAGGGATTAAGTTGCCTTCCACGAGGGTCGACGAGGAAGTAAGACCACAAGAACCGACACAAGTTCATTTTTGAAACTCCGAACATATCAAGCAACAGAATCCATACTTGAACCGGTACTTTAATTATCGTCTACAAGAACACCCCCGTTCATCTTCTTCTCTTCCAGATTCACGTAGTCACATTTCATAGCGCTCTCAGTCTCTTTCGTCTGACGCGGTCTTTCAAGACTCACACGCAACCTGACGATGCATGAAACTAAATCGATCGATCTATAAGTTCTAATTAGCTCTATAGCCCCCGTTTTCATCCTGCAACATATACAACATACGTCCACCGCACGGCATCTGACGCGAAATAAGATAATAAATATACGTGGCCGAGACGAAACCACGCTGTAATGGAGGACACAATACAATACGTGAAGATACATAACACGATATTAAACACGAAACTCTTGGTGTTCTTCTACACATGTCACACACTTGATCGGGCGACTCGCCGTTACACCATCGTGCCGCGCATCATTTTACCAACAATGTAATTCGAATTAATTACATTAGGACAAGAAATCGAGAACTCATCTAGCGGCATTCGTTTCATCATCTTTCGATCGCGAATAGGCAGAGAGAAGCAGGAAAACAAAAGTTGTCTTTCTTCCACAGTAGACCAATTATAATACATCATCTACATTTTAGAAACGAAAATGAGAGTTTGAAGCTCGACGCTCGCGGTACGAAATGAGCGAGAAATTTTCTTTCCTCCGGCGGCGGCGCTGGCATACAATTCAAAACTTGTGACCGCGTCTTGTTTCCTTACATAATTCGAAAACCCTCAACTGTCGACTTCGGTAACCGCATTCTCTTCGCTATTTCGTGTACATACCGTTTCGCAAACAAAGATATACATTATTCAGAGGTTAGTTTTGGCCATTAATCCTTCGCGAGCGAAGCGACAAGAAAGTATATATAACGTCGCAATTCACGCTGGCGTAGACCATTTCCCTCCAGCTCTCTTTATTCGAAATATAAATTCAACTGTTCTCAACCGCCTCATCCTTTGGAAAGACGCAACCTCTAACACCGAAGACATTCAAAAAACAAAAGAAAACTTCTCACGTGCTGCGGTTTTCGACATCATGTAACTCTAGACAGTATATATTCTCTTCACGCCGCATCAAGCTGTGAAAATCTTTTCATCGTTCCTTTTCTCTCATCGCGGGTACAGTACCTCAGCACGTACTACATTTAATAATACACATAATTATTTTTTCAAAATTAATGACTACAGGAAAGCGTTTACGTACCTGTTTATGCATTTCCACATTAAGACCGTACGACATTTCATAATACTGAAACAAAATATATGAAAAACATTACGTTCGTATACATGAAATTTGACTTAAGATTAGAACAGTGGTAGAGAAGGCGGAAGAAAAATGTACGCCTACGCCCAAAATGTAGAACTTTTGATGTATTTGTGTGATAGAAATTGTTTCACGTCTTCCTAACGTCTTCTGAGTGTGACAAGTCCAGCCTTCACTTCCTATTCATTTTAAATAGTTTTGTGGCTGTTTCCCGCCTCGTTTTCACTTCTACGCTTCACTCCTGCACTGAAGTAAAATTCACAACCAGCTTTTCGTATACGAACACTGTTTACAGAAGATTCACAGTTTCGAGTGAAAACTAGGATAGAGCAGGAATTGGATGGATGGATAACATCGTGAGAAGAACTCGGGCAGAATTTCGAGGGTCGACTCCACTTTAACAGGCTACCTGTCGCATGAGGTGTTATCTAGGAAGCCCTTTCCCTGTATCATATATGGGGGTGCTCGTTTGATGGTACTTACTTTACATTGGTCTCATGGCAGGGCAACTGAATATGCGACAAAAGCTTATCTATTCCCCCGCCATAAGACCAATGTGAAGCAAACCCCACATCAAGATAGAAATCAGGCAAACGAGTATGCAGTATGATATGAAAGAAGAGCCCTATCCTCCATCTTTTCGGCAAATTGTGGTTTGGAAAGAACGGAGGTCTGACCTAGTTGAAGGTCTTTGCAAAATTTGAACTTCGAGTAATTATTTACAGACACCAAATCGTGGTTTAAAGAAGAAGGAGAGGAGGTTTCTACTAAGTCCAGATACTTAGAACATGAATATCTGGAGCGGAGGAAGGGGAAGGGCAGCCCATCGACCCACTTTTGGGAACTTGAAAAAGTTCAACATTAAAGCCATGTGATAACTTGATTATGATTTCGGATGTATCCTAGGTATCTAAGGCAAAAGGTTCAGATGCTTAGAACAATTTTCACATCCGAACCGTATGATTGAGTGAGTATCAAATTGTAGTTTTGTGGGAGGAGACCGAGGAAAAGCAGAGACTGACCGAGCTTAGAATTCACAAAAATTTTCGAAAATGTTCACAGGTGTGGGTAAAAAGGAGGTGGGCTCCGACAAACTTTGGGTGCAGGGTGACCTGATTTTCCTCAAGATGAAATTCTCCGACTTTTCCGGTTTTTTTCAGACCATAATCTTCCAAAAAAAAACTTTCCAGCTTGAACTTTTTGGACTTTTTTAAAAACTCATGGGTTCCTTAACGGAGTTGAACGAGAGGTAGTAAAGAACCTGTTTTATGGGGCACGTAGGATCTGAAAAATTTAGATTGTGACGTCACAAGGGTGACCTATTACGTCATTAAATTATGACACCACAGACCCGGACTTTGGAGCTACATATGATAGGAGAGGGACTTGACAAATTTTCGTCCTCCAAGCTGAATAGGAAACAACTCCAAAGTTGCCGGATGGCGGAAATTTTTTTCGCCCCCCCCCCTCCCCCCGATAAAACAGATTCCCTGTTAGAAAACCTATCTATGGCCTCATAAGATTGTGAAGTCACAAGGCTGATCTATGACATCATCAAATTGTGACGTCACAGACCCAGGCTTTGGAGCTTAAGAGTTGCCACTTTCTTTCAATTACGAAATTCCCTGACTTTTCCAGGTATTTTTAATATTTATCCATGACTTTTTTTGCAACTTCATTTGCTCATTCTTTATGAATAAACCTTTCTCTTTTTTCTTTATCGCAAATCGCGCAGAAATTGAATCAAAAGTAAAGATTTTCCCAACTTTTGAGAATTTTTTCAAAATTCCCTGATTTTTCTCTGACTTTCAGTTTTTCCAGAAAAGTGCCAGCCTTTATATATGATGGGGGGGGGGGGGGACTTGGAAAATGTTCGATCTTCAAGCTACATATGATACGACCTTCAGGTTGCTGGCCGGCCAGAAGGCGGACATTCTTTTGATTAAAATTCCCTGATCTTAGGCAAAATTCCCCGACTTTTCCTTCAACACTAAAATTCTTGACTTCTTCCGGTTTTCTAAAAACTGGTTACTCTGGCCCTACTTCATCCAAACTACACTGCACTGTTTAATATTCATGTGAACAACAAATTGTAGTTCCCAAGAAAGATGGGTTCTAACCAAGTATCGAGACTTCAGCAAATTTTTGGAGGCGTCCATAGATATCCAAGAGAAGGCAGAAGCTCTGACCCACGACGTTCGAGCCATATTATATGATAGGAAAGGGACTTGTAACTTTCGACCCTGCGATTTCACAATCTGATGACGTCAAAGGTCAGTTTTCGCCGGGGCAAATTTCTTGAAATTCCCCCCCCCCCCCCCCCCCAATAGAAACAGGTTCTCCGTTAAAATAAGCAACGAAAAAAAATGGTCAATTAAGGGGATATAGGGCGAGGCCAAAATATGTCTCCAGTTAAATGGGACTTTGCGCTAAATCTGCTCTAGCGAAAAACCACAAAATTTTGGATGTTTACAAAATTTGTATCTCCTTAATTTGAGCCCAAGACCAAGTTTCTACGTCATTTCTGCACCGAGTTATGGCCCACCCAAACTGTGCCTACTATTGACCGAATTGCCGAGTTGCCAAAGTATGAGTTTCAGAATTTCCTTTTTTCAAAACATTGTAGGGTCATTTGGAATCAACGCTAAATTTCACTAATAAATCGAGTAAAATTTGAAAATTTAAGAAATTTTTGATACGTGGGAACCTTGGCGATTTTGTCACATTTTGATTCATGGCTCGGCTCAGAAGAGACGTAGAAACTTCATCTTTACTCAGGCTCAAATTGAAGATAAAATTGAGAAGTATACATCTAACGAATCGCGTACTTGCGCTAAAACAGATTCAACACAAAGTCCCTCCTGGCCTCACTAGGTGTACTTCTCAGGGGAGTTGGATCTATAAAGCATTCACTATCTGGTCCAATAAATCTGATTGTTTGAATACTAAACTATCAGAGATGGAAAAAATGCCTTCTCGTCTTTCGTAGAACGAAGTTCTGTTCGGGATGCTATACAGTCACGAGGGAGAGGAACAGGATCCAAACAGGTAGCCGCGAAACATGGCCTTCCTTATAATCATCACGAATTTCAGAATCCCATCGCTATATCCCTCAATGACGCGACATCAACAACGTCATACTCTAGGCAGCATCGGAAATCGCCAGGGAGGTATTTCTAGGAAGATTTCAAGATTACAAGTAATGGAGTCATCATCACATTATTCGAAACCATGCATTAAAAAAAAAAAACTACCATTCTCATCAAACTGATATCATATCTTATTATGAAGAGTCGTGACCATCAACGTCGCCGCTGGATGATTTCACTTCTCCTTCACCCAGACAGTAGTTCTACCGCTCTGTTTAATTTCTCACAAACCACACCTCAGCTCCACCTTCCTCAGGCTTACAGTACGTACGATTGAGACGTTTGAAACAGCCCAAAAGCTACATTTTTTTTCTCGAAAATAATCGACATACTGTACTAATAATAATAGCTCTACTATGGGCGTATCAATATTGTAAATCTGTCGTGTACTCGTTTTACGACGACTTTTCACGCGTCAACATTTTTGCAGTACAACGAAGAGAGAGAGAGAGAGATACGATCGACACATTGAAATTTACAACAAAAGCTTACCAAAGACGGAAATCTATACGAGATAAGAACTGCACCTATTATATACTGAATGTAAACAATGATTTTAAATTATAATTTTCTCGAGCGCATTGGTCGCTTCCAAACTGCGCGCACAAATTAAACAAACAATCGTATCAGAGGCCAAAGACTCGAATCTCGGACAAACTGCACCCACACCCGCGAAGCCGTCGACACGTATCGCGGGACCACACAAAAATAATTTATACTCGTGTAAAACAATTTGACTATCCTACGCAGCTGGATGGAAATAATTATCACTACTTCGTAATATTGATCAACATTCCTGAAGCGTTTTTTTCCATCACTCATTCACTTCGCGCACGCATTAATCTCTGGAACATATCACACAACCTTAATGAGCAATTTGCATGCATCAACGAATTCGGCCTACAACATATCGCGATGCGCGTACAAGAAAATTCCCCGTATATCCGTCCAGAATACGTTATTAATAATTCGCATTCAGCGGGATAGACAATTATGACAATTTGGCAACCGTATCCGCACGATATCGATGGATGAGTCTCACATACACAAGCACACGTAAATGGTAGGGTTGTACGTATTTTTCAATCGTCTCGCATTGTTA
Organism: Aspidiotus rigidus; assembly: GCA_035079385.1. Classification (NCBI taxonomy): domain Eukaryota; kingdom Metazoa; phylum Arthropoda; class Insecta; order Hemiptera; family Diaspididae; genus Aspidiotus; species Aspidiotus rigidus. Next base: position 14,419,337 of record JAVHKY010000020.1, on the reverse strand, counting down.
TTAGCGTCAATCGCGAGCTAAAAACCCAACTCCTCTTTATTTATTGAATCGTACGATACCTTTTCCCATATATAACTTGAATAAAACCATCGATCTTCTTTTTTCTCTCTCTCAGACGCTCGCTCGCTACAATCCTTTCCTCATTTAATTTTTTTGTTTCCTACCCTCGGGGGTTTCGCGCACATATAATGACGTTCCATTACACCGCCGCTGGTCTAACTCGCGTATTATACAAAGCGTTCGTGTGTCAAGTTTTCTTACCCTACTCTCTCTCTTGTGCCAATAAATAACGCATTTCCAGGGAGAGAGAATTCCAAAAATCGTTCGGTAACGGTAGCCGATAAGCGCGAGAAAAATAATGCCGACGCGTACAGCCTCATCGTGGGAAATAATGCGCGCGGGGACGGTTATTAAAGGTATTAGTATGAGAGAAGAGCTCCGGAGGCGGTTAATAATTTATCGGGCCCGTCATTGTTTTACTGCGTATGCGATCGAGCCGCCGGAATCGTATGTGCATGATGTGCTCTCTTCACACGAGAGAACACGGGACTCTCGATACCTATAAACATTCTAAACTGTCGGTAGTTGTCCGGTAGTCCGCATGTCCGAGTGTACGCTTCAGACTATCGCGTGTTTATTGGTACTCTACTGTACAACGCCTGCAGGCCTGCTCGGAAGTCCATCTATCTATCCGTCCGTCTGTCCGTCGTCGCTTATTGACAGACCACTTTTCACCTCTCGAACCAAGAACACTCACTCCTATCCCGCGCCCCGAGCATCGTTCCGACAGACGACCCAACATGACTCCACGCAAAAGGCGAAACATGACCATAATAAACGTATATCCGACTACCATACGCGGTCTTGTACACAATCACCATGTAAATGCTCGTTCGTCGAATCGTATCATTATTCACGTGTTTGCATGTTTTATGATATACGTGTTTAACAGCCGACGATTTCACAACCGAAAGTCTCTCCCCGCGCTTCCGTCCATGCGAAAAATATTTTATTAAAATATATATTCATTCTGACGACTCGTTCGCGAATGATTATAAGCTACTTAAAGGGGCGTTCAAGTGAAGAAGAAGAGAAAAGTAAAGCGCTGTAGGCTCCTATATTATTAAAACATCTTCCGACGAAATACGAGCAGACTGGTGAGTGCCGCCAGTCGGTCGCCACCGCGTTCGATATCGTAGTCCTTCGCGCCCAAATCGACGCACTTCCTGATTTTTGTCATTTCGACTATTTTTCCCCCGTTTGATCCATGACCACGGAGATGTTCGTGTTTAACGGTGATAAAATTAACGTAACATATTTCCGAGTGAAAACTACTATAAGATCCCCACTGTGTCCGGAATACTGTGGCACCCTGGGGTGTAACGCAGATTGCCCGTACACGCAGCTAAAAATAAAGGCCTCTCTATTCTTTACCAGTGGAGAAATAGAATATCCTATTGCTCCTGCTTTCATTTTCATTTTAAAAATTGTTCCATAGTAGACTAACAAATGTTTCTCTTACTAGGAGTTGATTAATGTTGTCACGAACTTACAAAATGAGAGACAATCATGTACATACACGTGCAGTAGACACTGCAGCAGGGAATATAAGTAGTTTCGAGTAAATGGAATTTCGATAGAATAGATTCCTCATACGTGGATCGAGCCTGCACAAAATTTTATTGAGAAATTTCATATCCGTATACGTGAAACGAAGTTACATACGTATACACGATAGAAACTTTTTTATAGGCGACCATGAGCTCGCCCTTTGACAATGACTTATATTTAGCAAGAAGCTATCAAACAGACATAAAGATAAAAGCACCTTCGAGTGAAACATTGGGGAGTAGTAAACTGCTGACGAGGCAAAGTAAACTTCGCGTGTGTCGAGCGAGACGGAAAATATCGTAAATGGTCGACAAAGGAAAGGTGAGGAGAAGGAGTGGGAAGAGTCAATTGCACCATGAGGAACAGGGACGGCAGATGGAGCATCGATGGCAAAAAAAATCCATCAGTTCCACAGGCCTATGCAATGTGCGAAAGAAGAAAACTCATGGAATTCTTCAACACAGGCGAAGAGGGAGAGGGTATGCGAAATCAAAAAAATCAGCAAATGAAATACCCTTTGATGATGCGACGGTAAGTGGATCGTAAAAAGAAGAACGAGGGAGGGGCCCGGCCTCTTCGGCGAGACGATTTTGGTACGGATACCATTTCAGCGCGAAATACAAAAACAATTTTGGTACTTCATAGTATCCCGATAACGCCTGCAATGCGTGGAAGCTGTAAAATTGCGCTCAGTTTGAAGGCGTTCGAACTCTGAACACAAGTGAATACTTTGCACCAGAATTATCAATATACAATTTTTAAATGACCACGCGGAAGTTCTATGGGAGCAGGGTGTCTACTGAAAGGAAATTCTGAAAATACTTGACATTTACTTGACCTTTTTTGAAAGCAAACGACTTAACTAGCAAGAAAAAAAAACCTCACAGGTTCATTAAAATAATAAAGTTGAACGAGGGGGGCAGGGAATCTGTCTTATGGGGGCATGTGCGATCTGAAATATGTAGATTGTGACGTCACAAGGCTGACCTATGAAGTTATCAAATTGGGGCGTCACAGCCCTGGACTTTGGAGCTGTACATAATAGGAGAGAAAGTTGAAAAAAACTTATCTATGACGTCATCAGATTGTGACGTCACAAGATTGACCTGTGAAAAGTCATCAAATTGTGACGTAGGCGCCTCCCACAAGCTATATATGATAGGATAGGGACTTGAAAGGTCGCTTAGAACATTTTCGAGCTCCAAGCATTTTTCGACCTACGCATCGAAGGTTCTCTCGAGGTGATGAACGGGAGAAGGAACAAAATCCATGAGTCACCCATGAAGTAAGTAACACTTGTGAAAGAGAGGGGAGGGAGGTGGCATGAGGACGGAGGCGGAGTAACAATGATAAGGATATTTTTATTGGGATGATGAAGAGAAAAAGAAACAAAATCCGTCAATTACCAAGGTCTGCGTTTATCAAGCAGAGAAAGTCTGTGGAATTGCTTAAGACATATAAGGAGAGAAGGAAGGTATGGAGCTTAAGAAATCATGAAAATCCGTACCTGAGAACGTACTACGTCAATCAGGGGAAAAGGAGGAGGAGAAAAGCATAAATGGATCTACGAATAGGAAAATAAACGAATTTCATGAGTCTCTGAGGCCTACAATTTGACAGCATAGTCTATTCAAATTTTAGGATTTTGATAGAAATATCAACAGAATATCGTGGAATCAATTTAGGACCAAACTCGGATTTCAATCACTTTAAGATTCGATTTGGACAAAAAATGTTACCGTCTATTGTGGTCCTATTGCCGCTTTCTTGAACATGTATCCAGCTCAAGAAGTCGAAATTGTATCCTCAAGATATTTAACCAGGGCCGGATGGGGGGGAGTCCTAGGTCCTCTCATTTCAAAATCTCATTGAATACACATAACTTGAGATCTTGCACAATTCGTTCCAACTTTAGAGTGGGCAAAAATTGATAAGAGAGGAGGGGGGGGGTCACAATTTTGATGTAGAGAAATGTTGAGGGGAGGGGGCCTCCACATAACTTGGGACCTTGCACAAATAAAATTATCTGCTTCTTTCTTTCAACTACTTCCTTTCCAATTTTAGGTAAAATTACCGAATAAGGGCCAGTAAGATTAGGCAGGGGGAGGGGGCTCCCCCTCTTAGGGATGTGTTAGGGTGAGTAACGTTGTAATGTAACGCTGGCCATTATTCGGTAATTTAATCCAATTTTAAAATGGCCAAAAATTGATAAGAGAGGGGAGCCAAAATTTTGATTTGGAGAAATGTTGAGGGGGGCCCCATAACTTAGGACCTTGCACAAATAAAATTATCTACTTCTTTCTTTCAACTACTTTCTTTCCAATTTTAAAATGGGCAAAAATTGATGAGGAAGGAGGAGAGAACAAAACTTTGATTTGGGGAAATGTGTTGAGGGGGGCCTCCACAGAACTTGGTACCCCCTTACTGAAAATCGTAAATCCGGCCCTGTATTTAACTCATAAGCATAGTTAATCCCAATTCGAGCCTCGGAATCTAAGTCATACCACATTCTAGACTACGAGCCCATTCCTTGAAATTTGGTTAGCTAATATCCAGATCGATTGACGTCTTGGAACTCTCAAAATTTCAACGTTTAATGAAGTAGTTCAATTTTGAAAGAGAAACAATTTGAAAATCAGCTTTTTGAACTCCTCAACTCTACCACAGCCACTCTGCTTGTAATGTTTCTCATTTTCGATACCAAGGAGTCTAAATCATACTACTTTTGAGACGGCTTCTTCCCCCTCCCTTTCTTGCCCTAAAATCAACATATATTGAAAGCTCATTAATTTTCATGCAACAACCATAGTTTTCTCTTTCCCCTGTTCTTAAATACATTATACGTTATCTCACAGCGAAAAGAATCATACTCTACATAACAATCGTTGTAATCATGTCGTTCTCATGCTCGTTACACTTGAGCCCTCCTTGACTTGAAGGTACCTCCTTTCCTCAGCGTCTACAGCAACGCCCGATAACGCGATCTTGAATGTCGCGTGATTTCCGACTCTACGTCGCCACTTTCAGTCCTACGCTCTCACGCAGCCTTAACACCAAAATAACACGGATAAGTTTCCGATTCTTGACGATCATTAAAAAGCACTAAAAAGGAAAGAATCGAAAAATAAAAATAAAACGACACACGTCCTCGAAATGTCAACCGTCCTTGGCTGGTTTACCTTCATTGGCCCGTATATAAGCGTACTTAAAATAAGCCAATTTAAAAGTAAAAAAAAAAGGTTTACGACTCTACATAACTTCGAAAAACTTTAATTGTTTTTCCACACTCAAAAACGTAATGAGCTCGCCGATAACTTCCTTAAAAGTTTAGAACTTTATACCCAAACCACGTCACCATTCCATCGACCATGTTACTGAACACTTAAGAGATTGTTCCTTTTTTTTTATCTCTCTCTCTCTTTCTTAAACGAACAAAAAGGAACTTTTATTACATCCTGTTAGCTTCGGCGAAAGTAGCGCGAGTTTGTAGGGGAAAAAAAAAAAAAAAAAAAGGGAGCGTACTGCAAAAATGTTGATTGTAAAACACATTAAAACCATTGCTTGGCGTACTTTGATTATCGTCGTTGTCTTTTATTGTCGTCAATATCGTAGACAGACTGTACCTATATATGTGAATGAAAAAAAAAAAAAAAAAATTATAATACTTACTTACACTGCACACGACGGATCCCTACAAATGCGTAAGTACAACTTTGTACGTATATAATAATACACATGAATGATATATATATAAGCGAGTTAGTTAGCAAGCGGAAGCAATTAACGTAGAAGCCAAATGAATGGAAATGTGATAACGTTTACACGACTGAATGAAAAAAAAGAGAGAGACAGAGACTGAACTACACCAATTGTGTGTATCTACATACAAATAACAGAAAGCTTTAAGCACCCGAAATTTATACCGCATTTAAATGTAAATAAAACAGGCTCGAAAGTCGGAAAACGCTCATCGCCGTTCGCATAATTCACCATTTGCACGCTTTCACCCACTTCAATCGGGTCTGTGATATACAGGCCCATACACACCTACGCATCGCTGCATGTATTCAGGCACACCTTCGCATTCGGGGAATATTCATACACAGTACGATGAACTTGAATAATAATATTTTTTTCCCAATTTTTACAACCGGGGCGCGCATAATTATTCCAACTCGAGGCTGTTTCATTCAAAGAGCGAGAGAAAAAAAAAAAACACATTTTTGTATGTACAAAATGTACAGGTGCATAATCGCACAATAACATCGTCGCTATTACGAGTATTATGAATTATGTATCACGTTTGCGGGGTAACTCTTCATTATCATTCGCAGTGAGATAAAACGAGCATTTAGCCGATGATAATCGAAGGGCGAAGTTGAAAACGTTGTAATTCAGAGTCTCAATCACGTCTAAATTATCGCTCCGTGATGGCGAATAAAATTGAAGACGGTTAGATTTCCACATTCCATCAGAAACTCTCTGCCTTCGACCCTGGAAATATCTCACCTCTTTTGAAGGGCGAGGGAAGTTTCCACCACCTCCTTAAACATATTACAATTATGAAATTTAAATCTGCATGTGACGCATTGGTGAAGAGGGCAATACAGGTACACGAACAGATTCAGAAATTTCGTTGACCTCTTCTCACTTGAATTCAGAGTACTCAGCTTCTCAAAGCTACAACATTTCACGGAAATAGCGGTCAGGCATCTTCTGAAGTTGCAGCAAAGATTGCTGTTTTCAATCATCAGGGGGCGGATCCAGACGAGCATTTCCCGTGGATTCGCACTTCTCTTTGTAGGTCCCTTCACTACGAGAATTTGAAGCAAAATCATGCCGAAGATGACGTCACTTCCTTCTGCTTGTAATTTCCTGGACATTTCCGGTCCTAATGTCATGCCTTCATGCTTGTAATTCTTCCAAGTCTCTCCTCTATCTCCTTCTAATCACTTGAATACATTGTTGATGACGTAACGCTTTTTTTCGACCTGTATTCTTTCTTGACAATCAAACCTAGTTCACAGTGTGGAAGAAAGTATTAGCCTAAAAACCTCCTTCAGGCCTAGATTTTTATCTGAAGACTACACAGTTCTACCGTACGAAGTTGAATTAAGACAACAATCAGCGGAATGAGACTCCCTTCAGCCTTTGGTTTTGCAGATACGTCAATTCAACTGTGTATGGCAGATTTATAGCCTATCTTCAAGGTTCAAAGCTCAACCTTCCACTGTAGTTTTGTAGTTCCAAATTTTTCCAAGTCCTCCATTGATGAAGGATGAGAACCTGAAATTTTCCTGTCCCTAAATTAGGTCAAGTTTATTGATGACGTCACAAAGGTTGTACGGGGAGATTTTCACACCCGTATTCTCAAACAAACAAAATAATTCTAAGTTTGCTTAAAGAACCGAAAAAACACTTAAGTAACCTTGCGAAATTACTTGGGTGTTTTTTTTGGGGGGGGACTTTCGAGACTCTTAAGTGCACTTAAAATTATATTGTTTGTTTGAGAATACGGCTGTCAGAGTATGTAAAACCCATAACCTAAAATAGGTCCGAACGTAAGGAATTTCTGCAAAAAATGCTCATCTGGGCCTTGATCGTGTTCAGAGTAAAACTAGGGTCCATGAGTACACAACAATTCTTACAACAAACATCCTAAAAGGTTATGAAATATCAAATCGTCTCACAAATTGGAGATAGAAGGATCAACTTTATACGTAACAATATGAGCCACTGTCTGCTCAGGGAAGATGGACGAAGAATTCCGAAAATAGAATTTGAGAACTTGGTTAATTTTTTCCTCAAAATGTTTGGGACGATAAAGAGACGCAAGTTGAAACCACATTTTGGCCGCAATCTTCAATAGGAGATTATGAGATATTCAAGCGTTTCACAAATTGAAACACAAATTGATACATTGAGCAATATAAGCTAGTGTCTGTTCAGCGAGGGGGGAGGAGGAATAAGATTCTGAAAATGAATCTCTGGAGTTCATCGATTCCTTGAACAAAACGTCCGAACGATACAGAGACTCAAATTGAGATTATAATCTGGCCGTGGTTTTTAATACGAGTATCCTCGATGTCAAGAAATTTCAGTAGATCAGTCGACCTCAACCAGACTAAGATATTCATCGCTTCCCCTTTCTCTAAGCATTCGCTTGTTCTTGATGAAATTCAGTTCGCTTCACATCTTCTTCTCAAACACTTCACTCAAGGTGGCCTTTTTCTTTTCCTTGACCCTACCCTGAGTTTTCTAGATCCTTTTCTTTGCTGATCAGAGAATGTTCTTAATTGCTAGTCGCTGAAACTAAATACTTTACAGAATCTCCCTAACTTTCGTCGGATTTTTTGAAAGTTTTTCAGAAAAATGGTCACAAAAGGAGGCTTGCCAACGAGAATCGAACTTTCGTAATTCCTGGGATTTTTCATCGGCCAAATATTAGTTCCGTCCCACTGCGCGATCTGAACATCGTGAAGAGCCAGAGAACCCGAACATTATTGGATTTCGTATTTTAAAACAAAAGTAACTCAACTTACCATAATATAATGTCTCTGCATTTCGGATTTTTCCTGCGCTATTTTTTCTGATTCCAACTTAGCGCTTGTTTAGTAAACGAAACGACACAAAGGGCACGAACAAAGGAAAAAAACAAATACGTGTTAGTAGAACATGCTAGCCAAATAATAATAATAAAAAAAAAAATTATAAAACAGGAACAGAGGAGGGGGTGTATTGAGGAATCTCGCGGAGGAAAGAAAATAAATGAGAAAAAATAAGGAAAAATCCGAAAAAAATGGAGAGTAAATATCGTCGTCGCAGACGCGATATAATGAAAAATGATGGAGAGAGGAAAATGTGAAAAAAAAGCGAAGGCGCGGATACATTAATGTAGAAGCATTATGTAAAGATGAAGACAAAAAGGAGTATACAGAAAAATAAAAATGTTGTAACAAACGTGTAGATGTGTACGCGATACATATATTATTATATGAGATAAAAATGAGATGAAATGAGATAGAAAAAAGGAATACACGATATACACATAATACATGTAGAAGGCCTATACAATGTGCGAACAAGTATATTTCGTATTGTGCACGACCAACCGGATGATATTTTTATTTTATATCGTTCTTATCGACGCGAGAAAAATGGTACACATCGTCAGCATCCGTATACAGGTCAGGCACAAGTATACGTCAGAAGGGTTAAATTTGCAGACCTCACACGCGCTTTTTCTCGCTCTATTCTATATCTCGGGTTCGATGTCATCAATTTTCCACGACATACGTACATACCACTCTAATACACGTCTCCAAGAACGATTTGAGGAAAAGATGGGCTACAATAATACGCACAAAATTTTATATACAATAAAGCCGGCGTAATTCAGTCAGCAAGCTTCATTTTATTTTTCTGAACATCAACACACAAGAAGTTAAACAAAGACAAATAGCGATGTGAGATGAGAAGATAATGGCGCGTGTAAACGTAAGAAATACGCTAAGGCAATCAGCGAACCAACTTTCAAGGCTTTATCATTCATGTTGTTTCTCCAAGACCATGCATGCAGGGTGTCTACTGACTTGCAAATTGTGCACACTCCAGTGAGCGAGCATTTTCAACATTTTCCAATTTTTAAACACGTGTATCTTTTTTAGTCCATTTTTCTTCCCTTGATGGTGGTCTGAATGTTCTTGCGAACACAAGTATGGAAAATGCTGGTATGCATCGATAGACACCCTGGTAAGACACGCAAATCCCGGTCGTTATACTTTGTACAAATCCTGTTTTTTCAATATGCCTTGGTTTCTTTCACCCACTCACCATTACGTAATGCCTTTGTATTTCCATTTTTTCTGTAGCCAATTTTTCGCATTCCAGCTTCGAACTGTAAAACCAAATTATAAGAATGCGTATGTAAGAAAACGCCAAGTTCTGAACTGAATACGTTGGGTACTTGGAGATGGGCCGCGGATGATGAATGCCAAAGCGATAGGGCACATATTATAAGCCTCATTATAAAAGGATCGTTCAAGTAAAGATCAGAAAGAAACCTTATTAATCAATCTTGGAGCAAAGAATCAAGCAGGGTGTCCACTTTTTCTCTGAAATGAAATTCCCTGACTTTTCCATGTCTCACAAAATTCCCTGACTTCCAGATTTTCCAGACAAGTGGACACCCTACCAAGACGACGAAAAAGCGAATCGAGAATATTTTTGATGAATTTTGGTCATACTTTCCAATGTATTGTTTTACTAAAAGTAACAAATACCAAAAAAACAATATCTACTTCCCTTGTCAACCAACTCCCTCCCCCCTCTTGCTATCGAGTCGATATTCGAGATTTCTCCTTTTTTCAATAAACTGTACCTTGCTTTTCAAACAAAGTCCTCATTTATATCCAACTGAAAACCTTTTTATAACCCTTCTTTGCAAGGACTTGAGCCAACAAATTCTTCAAATTTAGGTCAAGGTCATATGGACGGACGCAGACTGAAGGTTTCCCTCGAGAAGAAGAATTGCCAGGTTTTTCGTCATCGAGATTCACAATCCAATGTCTTCTCACACCATTGAACTTAGATGTGGTAAACCCATCAAGTTGTGAGAAGGGAGACAAGGCACAAGTATCTTTCTCGGATGCCGTAAAACGACCCTCCCATTACAAGTACGAGGAACTTTTTAACCATGACTAATAACTCAAGCTAGCAATTTCCGTCAACACCGGCACTCTGTGGGGTTGATACCTAAATAATTTTTACTCTTTTGACTGTACGCCTTATAACCAGTGTTGACAAGCGGTGACCGAAGTAGTCGAAGATAATGGATTAGAATTTCACTAGGTTGACCTCGACTGACCTCGAAAGCAGAAAAAGTCCATGAAAAAATGAAAAATTTATCAAAGCTGGTGAAATGGGTTCAGCGGCTGACAAATTAAAAGCTGAGTTTGAGCCGTTCGTGATTGGCTTGTCAGCACTACATATCATTACAGTCTGCTACTACGAGGTTGGAAAAACCTGAATAGTCGCGAGGAAGGGAAATACTGAATGTGACACCCCGAAAAATCTAGAACCCAGCGATACCTCTTATACCAAGGAAAAGTGAGTTTTTCTAAAACAAGGGAGTCAAGTCACGAGCGAGAAGACAACTCAGGGATCGGAGTCCAATCCTTGCTGTGTCTGGAGCCGAGTTCATTCGTGACCATAGAGCAAGCAAGCAACATCGCATTCTCCTCCCTTATATTGTGCTCAATCGCAATGGCATTCAATGAATGATATCCGCGCCCAATGATCTATGCTTTGTTGATGAATTCAAGGATATCATTTCCAAGCCTTGGTTTTTGTGGACTTTTCCACGCGTGCGCACCAAAATTCAAGGTTTTTTCATGTTCGCAACAAGGGGAAACATCGATTTTCAATGGAAAACAAGGGAAATAGATTGAAATAACATATAATTAAGCTTAAAAATAAATACATGAAGAAAGAGAGCGCTATATGAAGTCTCGAACTCGCAGTAGATTGAATGAATTCACAATACCTCTACATCAAATACTACGAAACTATAAGAAATGGGTACTTTATGTATGGATTACACATCAGCCTTCTGAAGATTTGCGCTAGTAAAATATAGATTTTACATTCGTACGATATCAGACTTCTAGAAACTTCTGCCGATTGACACCAGCTGACGGAAGAAGAATGTAGGCTAAAGCCCGAGCTTCTTTAGAAGCTAGAATTCTTTGTTTACACGTATAGACAGAGTTGACACAACCCACGGACTCTATGTCATCTCATCACATCTCACAGTTGATAAAATTACCTCTTTTTCGTCCATCTGACTCTTTTCACAAGTTTCATCTCCTTTACCCCGCAGAAATAGAGCTTTCACCTGTATACAAAAATCAAACGGAACGAATTTTCGACGAGTACTGCACCCTGTGTAAACGCGCCCGCGAAATCGAAATCTTTTACCTCTGCAGTACTTCCTGTCATCGCCGACGAATGACGTTTCGAAGTAATGATCCATCCACTTGACCTCCCTCATCCGACTTCTACGTAAAATCCCACCTCGAACTTGTTTATTCATTTATCAAATTAAGTGAAACACGCGGAGCGGCCAACGCAACGTTCCAAGACCCATCAGCACCGCTTCGACGTCGCACTGCGCTGCCCGGCCTTCCTTAATTGTTCCCTACCTCTCGCGCTCGCCCTGTTCTCGTCTCCCATCACCATTTTCCACGCTTTAATACACTCTAGTAAGGCGTACTTAGTCATCGCCGCTTCCGTCTTGACAAATTATCTTCTTGACGACGACACAGCGAAACAGATTTTCCACCGCGCGCGAAAGCGACGTATAATTCTCATCCTCCGAGCAGCATAAATGTTGCCAAGATAAATAAAAATCCGAATTAGCAATTTATTCATCCACCATAAACGGGCGCCCTTCACTCTCTCGCACTCACTCAGTCTTCCGCTCTCGAACGTCTCCTTCCTTTTCCGCCTCGTCGCAACCCTATGCCGCTTCGAGCCTGTCGAAACGATATTTTCAGCCTGACTTTTATTTTCCTCTCTCTCGCTCTCTCTTTTTTTTTTGTACAGTATCTCTTTTATTTTGTATTGTGCGCACGTATACGCGATCAATACGAAGTCCTAAACCGATAACGTGCGCGCCCTATTAATTAAATTTAACAGTTGACGGATTACGAAAATTAACGGTTGTTTTAACCTACGAAGCGAAGAACGCAAAAGTCGAAAAAGGGAGTGAGAAAAGATAAAGAATACCGCGCGCGACTCGAGAAACTTCAACACAGTATAATTTTTGCTATCTCACGAAGGCATCGACGACGTCGTCACGTGATGTTTTCACGTAATTTGAAAAATATATCGCTTCTCGAGCCCTTTTCGTTCATAACTTTTTCCGTCAAACGTTAAGCCGTAATAATTGGATTACGAGTAATATTGCCTCCGTTTCCATATTGGGAAAAGAAAAATAGGTAAAAAAAGCTTCGTAATCGTAATGTTCTCTTTTCTGCGGTCGCGTAGAATAATGAAATCCGAACTGTCGAAGGGCGAAAATCCCGAAATATCAAATTTCATAACTGAACTGACTGCTGTCCTGTCTAAAAGTAAGAAGTAAAAAGAATTCATTTTCCATTTCAATACACTCGTTCCTTTACGATATTTCTCTATTAAACTCACGGGGACGATTTCGCAAATCCACAATGAATAGATTTTGCGTCAACAGATGTGACTAAATTCAGTAAACCTTGTTTACGCATATATTTGATTAACAATCGTTTATAAGCGTTGTAACTTTTACTCGTTTACTTCGTCATTTCTGGTGAATGTTTCGTACACGAAACATATTTTCCTGTCGAAGTTTTTCAGAAACAATAATGGATTCTCTTGTTCCGAATTATTCGTTTTTTTACGATGACTGGTTGAAGAGTAGTTAGTTAAATTACAAAACGAGGCTGCAAGGTGGGAGTTGGGTTCGGGAGTTGCCTTGAAAGATGACGAAGTTGATACAAATAACAAAGCTTTAACAACGAAACAATGACAGCCACGAGTTGTTGAAAGGCTTGGGAGACACTTTACGAACTAAGTCTCCGACACAGAAAGAGGAAACCCGATACACCTTGTCGACATCGAATCAACCTCACTCAAAATCGACTCAGTTCCACTTAATATCGACCGTGAACCCACCAAAAATAGTTGGAAGTCGCCACCTCTCTCCACCATTGACTCATCGTCAAAGTGGAAATTGAGTCTATTCCCAGTTTTATAGATTGGTGACAAATGGAAATCAACGTCGGTTTTGGGACGATTCTAAGTCACTCATCAGCTAAGAACTTGCAACTGACGGGAAAATTTTGTAGACCCCACGTGCACAAATATTTCAGAATTAAGGTCAAAAATTCGACACTTAATAAGACTGTAAAATCGACATCCACAGTGGGTAAATTCGGCCTTTGCTGCAAGGATTCTCAATAGACCTCGTTATATAATTATGACAACAACACAGTTTGTCTGCGAGTAGCAAAGTCACCATAAACACATAGAACGCTAAATCATTGCCGGATTAAGAGAATTTTGCTAGGGGGGCCAGCGGTGGCGGAGGCCCCAAAAAAAGAGAAGAAAAAAGACTTTTTATTCTCTTTTTTTTCTTTTCTCATGTGGTGGGGGCTATGACCCCCCTCCCCAATACGGCCCAGTCGATTTAAAGTCGACCAGGGTACATTAAAGAATTACAAATCAGATAGTCCTGAAATCGACACAACAAAGCAGACAATTTCGGGTTGATCGAAAAATTTGGAGAAGCGACGAATTTGATCTGAGGTCGATTCCATTTAACCAGCATACATTACCAAAAAAACTGCAAATCCACTTAAATTCATTACAAATCCACTTGAAATCGATCTAACATAACAGTCGACTTCGAGTGGATAGAAAACTTCGAAAAGGTAGACTCGAAATCGACTCCAGACCTCGATTAGAGACCGATTCGATATCAGCCACCATACAAAGAACTACAAATCAAATTGTGAAATCACCGACAAAGCAGGCGATTTTAGGTCGATACAGAATTGAAATCGACTTTAGACCTACAACGTCAATGTTTTTTTGAGGTTAAGTTCAAGTTGAGCAGCGTACATTACCAAAAAACTACAAATCCACTTGAGATTGATCCAACATAGCAGTCAATTTCAGGTCGATAGGAAGCTTTGAAGAAGTCGACTAGCAATCGACTCCACAACTAATGACGTCAATTTGAGGTCGATTTCAAGTTGACCAGGGTACATTACCAAAAACTAAAAATGAAATTAAAATCGACCCCACGACAACAGAGCAGTCGATGTACGGTCGGTAAAACATTCGGGAAAATTCGATTTGAAATTCATCTAAGCTGACAAGTGTCCCGAAATTCTCGCTATACAAGGCATTAAATACAAATTCACCAGAGGCTCGTTTCCCGCAACATTCTTCGACCCCGATTCAGATGAAAGAGGTCTAGAATTCGAATATTCCAGTTTTAATAGGCGAGAGAACGTGAACTGGCCAAGGAACTCTTCCTCCCTTGTGGACTCGCGGCGAGCAATCATATCTGGCCCCGATTTATGTCAAAGAGGACAAGACCCGGAAAATTCTCGTTGTAGTAGGCGGTAGCGTATGAATTTACCTAAAAACTCTCTTTCATCGTGAATTCACGGCACGAGATCAACTTCATCTCCGGCTCATTTCGAATAGGGTAGACTTACAGCAACTTTTTGGCAGGCCAGGCTTTGAAAAGTGAATTTCTTGACATCTTACTAGATTCACATTCTTTCAGATGACCCCCTCCCACCCCCTCGTAACAAGATCTCCACTGCCTTAAGCAACTAAAATTCTCCTACATTTGCCTGCTCTGACCAGATGCGGAACCTAAGCCCCCTTCTCACCGCGAGTCCACAACACAAGATGAGCCTTTTGGTGGCATCCTCTCCACTTCCTTGAACTCTACATTTGCTTGCTCTGACTAAATGCGGGACTTCGGCCGGATTCTCAGACGAGCCTATTGGTAACATTTCCTTCATTGCTCAACACAACCAGAATTTCCGCACATTCGCCCGCTCCGACAAGATACGAGGCTATAGTCGATCTTCCACAACGAGTCCACAACCGCAAACAAGATTTTCAGTAACATTCCTCCTATCGACTGACATATCGAGAACTTCCACACATCCTCCGCACAGACCAAAAAACGGGACCTCAACCGAACTACAGAAGACGATGATTGCAGGCCAAGGATACCAGTATAAGCCTAGCCCAATTTGAGATGATTCTGAATCGGAAGGGGGGGTAGTTATGTTCACCTATCTCAAAAGTCAAGATCCTGTACGAAGAAACATATCAACAGAACACACAGATGTAATCATGCAGGAAAAAAGATTCCAGGGTACAGGCAAGAATACGCTCCTGTAAATTTCGCAGGATCAAGCGAAAGTGTGCGCCTTTCAATTCTCTATTTTTGTAAGTATCATTTATTAAGAATTCATGAATTGAAATTAATGGCATAGTGATTAAACAACTGGAAAAAATTCTCCTCCTCTACCGGTTTATTGACACTCGATATTAGTTTAAATACGACGCTACATATGGATAGTACTCGTACTGTTGCTGATGCGTGAACGATTTTTTCACGACTGGGTATATTTATACACACAGTACTTGCGGTATAAATTGGCATCCCCCAGCGTGATTGAAATTCGCGCTTCGCTGGATGTATACATGTATTTTCATGAGTTGATGTATCCAGCGAAGAGCGA
Organism: Aspidiotus rigidus; assembly: GCA_035079385.1. NCBI lineage: Eukaryota > Metazoa > Arthropoda > Insecta > Hemiptera > Diaspididae > Aspidiotus > Aspidiotus rigidus. The sequence continues at coordinate 14,403,414 of JAVHKY010000020.1, read as the reverse complement.
GTCTGCTCCATGGTAGCGCGTTTAATTCTGCAGAATGAATGTACACCGAATATATAGACAGTCACAGGAAAGGGAATAAATACCTCATTCGACACGCGATATGCTCGAAACTCGACGGCTGGGTCGACCATGAGTGAGTCTAAAAAAAATATGAACGTGGATTGGAGCCAAACGATTAGTGTGCTAAAAATCGATTTAACGGTATCCAACATAAACATACTACAACCACATAGTGTATTCTATACGTGTGTATACCGCTGTGGAATACAGAAAGTGGTATGTACTGCATATATACGCGGAATTGGAACACCCGATGAAAAATTATTTATGTAACGACAGAAAATGTTTCTTCGTCGCCTGGTATAATAAACGGGCGCATAAGGGAGGAGGGATACATGTAGCATTCTCCTTGAGCGCGACTCGACTCACACAAGTACCGAACGTACCACGTAGGATAGCAATAAAATATAATCTGTACAAGGCCGCAGCATGGAGAAGAAAAATCACTTTCCACTCTCGCACCCGTCGTCATCATCGGTACGCCGGATCTCGTCGCTTCTACATTCGAAAAGATCATTAAATTAACCCTTTTCCCATTCGAGCATTTATCGGTTGCAGTCAATAAAACAGCGCGAGGCGCGCGTTTTATATACCTATAAACGAACCTCGGATATAATATATACGTATTACGAATGTAAAATAATTACGGGGTCCCGCCGACTTGAAATATTCTATATGTATAGCTTCGTGTTAATTACCCTTGTCGAACACCATTATACGCTCTACTCCACCCTTTCGTGAATCCTCGTTCTTTCTTCGCGTATACATAATGTATATACGTTTCGTATACATCGCTTCAATAGAAACGCTTCAACTGCTGCGGCTAATTTCCTCGATATTAATTAATATGTTAGTCGGGTATATTATATGCTGTACACGCTCCGCAGAACTTTCCAATGAACTTTTTAAGACCTCAACACGCGAACATTAATAAACATTTCATGACCGATAATTTCCCGCGCGCTCTAACGTCACCCCGCGGTATATGAACTCTCTCTCTTTCTCTTCCTCTGTGCTGAGGTCGGTCGTCATCGTCGAATCATAAACGAACCGCGCCATCCGGATATCGACTATGTATCCTGTATAACGTGTTCGTTCGGTCATTCACTTCGATTTTGGTCTGGAGCAAGAACATCAACTTGAAGGAAAACTTTACTCACAAGACCGTCCTCTACATCCACCAAAAATTAGTAAATTTTCAAGCTTCTTCTTAGAAGACTCCATAAAATGGAATCTACTATAAGCCAGTAACACAGTCACTTGGTTTTCGATAGGAGAATTCTTTCACTCACAACCCGTATTGTATCTCGAATCACCCACTTGTTGTGTGCATTCGATTCGGACCTGAACCATTTACGTGTCATTTCCTCCTAGACAGTCTGAGCTCTTCAAAGACCTCTGGGTTAAATTTGCATCATTCCACGCACATTCTCTCAGATTGAGCAGCTATATCAAGTTGTAGCGATTCCCTCTCCTTCGAAGTATTTTGCTATTCCATTAGTCCTTCTTCGCCAATCGTCTACTCTCTAACAAACCTCTAAATATTACAAGCCTCTCTGTATTCCTTTCTAATCTCACTTCCAGAAGCTTCGAGCGCTGGGTAACAACTTTCCTCTTAAATTAGCGACCACTGCAACTTCTGCTTTGACAGCGTTTTCCTAAGGACCCACAATCTCCTTTGTTTTCAATCATCTGCCATGACTTACTTCTCTTATCCCTCTAAGTGAATGAAAGTTTTGGAAGTCCCCTTTTCCAATACAACTGTCGTAATTCTCCTTCGACTTTACGCTCTGATTTTTGTAGATCCCTCCTCCTCCTCGTGGATTTGAGTCAAAAACCATTTGCTGATGACGTCACACTCTCCTGCTTGTACTCTTCTCGTCTTCAAAGATTTGAAGCTATGTCCAGCCCTACTCGTATCCTCATACTTGTAATTGTTCCCAGCCCTTCCACGTGACTATATTGATAACATAACACGCTTCATCAACTTTCCTGAGGAGGATACCCACCAAAATTTGTTCACATATCATAAAATATATAACGCAGTGATGACGTCAACAAAATTGCAGTTGATGACAACACTAAGGTTGGATGTAATGACGTCACAAAAGTGTCCATATCCGAAGGTTAAGGATCGCCAAGGTTGGGGAATGATGCGTAGGTCATTTGATTAGGTCATCCAGATTAGGGTTGAAAACGTTAGAGGTTAATGACGTCACAAAAGTGTACATGTATCAAGATTGGGGGTGATGACGTCACCAAGGTCGGGTAATAATATCTTGGGTTACTTGATGACGTCAAGGTTAAGCTTGAAAACTTCAGGGGTTGATGACGTCACAAAAACGTATATATATTTCAAGATTAGAGGTCATGACGTTACAAAAGTATTCATGTTAAAGGTTAAATTAGGGAATGATGTCACGGGTTACTTGATGACGTCATCCACGGTACGGTTGAAAACACGAAGAGATGATGACGTCATAAAAGTGTACATGTTTTGACATTGAGGGTGAAAACGTCACCAATGATGTTTTGGGTCACTTGATGACGTCAAGGTTAGGCTCGAGAAAATCAGGGGTTGATGACGTCACAAAAGTGTACAAGTCTTCATTGAGAAAAAATTCGGCATGAATATTGTGACCTGTCACAAGAAGACCCCCCTCAGCGTCCCGCAGTTTTGAGTGATCCTTTATAATTGAAACCTAACCTTTTACGTGGTGATATTGAAAAAATTCCAAAAAATTTATTCATAGGTTTTAGGGGGTCTTCAGAGTTGAAGGAAAATTTGAAACTTCTGGAAAAATTTTTGGAATTTGATGAAATTCAGTTATAGAGGTAATTTTGGGTCGCTGAACATGAATCTAACCCTCAAATTTCCTTCCAATGCATATTTTTGGGTCCACGGGTCGAATAATGGAGTTGAGATGCAATTTTTTAGGCGATTCTTCCAACATAACGATAATTAATTCAAAATTCTTAACTATTAAAGCACAAATAATATAAAAAGCGCAATTGAATCGTATCCTTGAATCATTAATCAACAACTGACAAAATTTTCAACCAAATTGATCGCATAATGACGCCAAAAACTGCTTTGAAGTTAGAATCATCGCTCCTGTAAAATCATGTTTAGGAGGCTAAGGGGGGTTTTCTTATGACAGGTCACAATACGTTATCAACATAACATATTCGGATAATAGAAATTAAAAGACACGTGATAATTATCAACATGAAATGCTGAATAAAGATCAAAAGAGACAAAATGAAAGCGAGATGTGTCCATGATCTCAAATTTTTCCGACAGGGAAAAATTTAGAACAAGCTTTATCCATCAAAGTTTAAGTTAATCCCGCTCCCTAGTGCAGCTCAATAATTTCATTTATTTTTTTTTGGACGATCATTTAACCAAACCTGAACTTGGTGCATAATTAGGAAAAGAGTCTATAAAATCCTTCTGTGTTCTGTTCATATTAGTTGTAGTCTAGCTTTTACGTCTAGAGGAGAAATTTAGTCCAATATTTCACAGTTGTTTCAGAGCTCAACCTTCGACCATATATTATACGCACAAGCCATATTGACAAGAAGACAAAAGAAATCGAAAGTGAGAAATAACGAAAAGCGACACATAATATTTTTCTTTGTGAAAAAAAGAGAATTTTTCTTCATTTCTAAAATCGAATTGATGGTCGAGGGTTCAACTTTCTTCTGGATCTGCTTTCAGAGATATTCACAGCTCCAAATATTTTCAAGCCCCTCCCATTTGAAAAAATCTGAACGCGAAATTTTTAAAATGCCTAAAATTATTGATGACGTCACGAAATAGGACGAGAATGTTTCCAGAAAATGTTAGGGGGCGTCCATAAGTTACATGAGGCGATTTTTGTGATTTTTCGACCCCCTCCCTCCCCCTCTTATCTCGCGTGAGATTTTCCAAAATGTGTATTTTTGCTTTAAATACGTTTATCTGTGCTTAATTGTGTTTATCTATTAAAAAAAACGTGATTTTCTTGATCACATTTTATACCTATTCAAAAAAGACTAGTTTTTATTAAATTTAAGCCAGTTTGGCAATATTTTAGAATGTATTTGTATGAGAAAACAATTACGTGAGATTTGTCGGCACCCCTCCTCCCCCTCACGTGAGTTTTGGTGAGACTTGACTGGACCCCCTCTCCCCAAAAAAGGCCTCACGTAATTTATGGACGCCCCCTTACTCCCATAGTTCAAAATTAGTCTGAACGTGCGGAGTCTTGGATCAAAATGCTACTTTGGGTCCAGCTTATTTTCAGGCTAAGTCTAGCTTATGTAGTTTGAAATTTTCCCACTTGTACAAAGGTTCAAACTTAAATTCTTCCAAGAGGTTTGTAGCACGAATTTTTTTCAATTCCTTTCTTTAGATGATCGTAGCTCTCAGTTTGTTCATAAGCTCTTTAATGACGTCACGAATGTGGGATGCGGTCACGGAGTTTTTGGAGGATAAACAGATGGCGGTTTCCTCGCAAAGAAAAAATATCCTATAATGATTTATGATCAACTTGACCTACAAATCATGGGCGCCTTGAATTCTATTCAGGGGTTATGAGAGGGAGCTGCACCCAAGATTTTTAGGGATCCAGGATTCCGTCTATGACTTGCGGAAGAGAAAGCCAGCTCATGGAAAATTACAATAATAAAATACTTCGTTAGTGTGAGGAGAGAAGAGGGAATGTAAAGAACAATTTTAAAATACACCCGGTGATGGCTTTTCGCGGTCCTGATTCCACCAATAATGGCCCATGCCATCATTAATTTCACCACTGCTATTTTCATTCCCCATAGATAACCGTGGTTACTAAATAAGGCCAATTTCATTATATCAGAATGAAAAGAACGGAATGAAAAGGTAGTAAATTTCAACTCCACTCCGTTCTAATTAGAAACTAATCACAATCAAAGCTCTCGAATTTTTTGCATAAAATTAAAAGGAGTTTTAATCAACATTTCTTCGCTATAAGACGCAGTAAAATATATAACGATAAACGTTTCGAAAAGAATAATCCGGAAAGCTTTCGTATATAAACTCGAGAAAATATCTTCGAATCGTCTGGTACTATTTTCATTTCTACATTACCATCTTCAACCGAGAAGAGATATTGCATTCGCTCAAAAGTTTCGTCTCAGTATTATACATAACCCAAATGTGATCCCTAAAACCGCGATATTTGTTCGTTTTCCAACCTCAAAAAGACGTATCTGTTTTATAATAATTATACAAACCCGACGAAGTACATAAATAAACAACTTTCATCAGCGTTAATCAGCAGTTTGAATAACTGTCGAGTTCGAGAACTTTTATATAGCTGAAATTTTCCCTCTCTTTCGTTCAATGAACTTTCTCACTATCTTCAATTCCTTCGTTTTAATGTTTACGCAGTATACATATATTAGAGTACGTTCGATAATCGTTAAGATAAATTTTTTCGATCTGATTACTCACTTGTGATATTGTTGCTGAAGGAAATTAAATTCTTCTTTCACTCTCTCGCAAGAGTCTATGACTGTAAATTTAAACGGTTGACCAGGTTGTGGCGGACCCTGAAACAATAATATATATATATTAGATTTATTTCTAAGTTATCGCATTCACCGCATGCCTAACGCGAGCACGAGTTATTCGCCAGCGATAGAAAAAATTTCTCATGTATACACAATACACGCTCGTAATCGAAAATATAAATTTTTCCAGACGATTACGCGAGGAAAATCAGCGACCATAAACTTAATTACTAATTACGTTGCTATGATTATAATTCCACTCGAGTGAAAAAGAATGGAGAAGCGGACCTCGATATACAATACGTGAAATGTGGTGCTTTTTATACGAGACAGTGGAGGTCAGATTTGCTGATTGCGGCAGGTCGCTTTCTCACACGATACTGGATTCCGAATGGTTCAGCGTTGTGATAATGAGTCACAAAGCGCGAGCAATATATTATTATGGCAATCATGAGTTGAAGACCATTATAATGTGGATAGGAAAGTTCCACAGCGATCGTTCCCTCACGAAGAGGTTCACATGCCTTACAAAAAAAGTGTGACGCAGCGACAAAAACTAAAAGTCTCCATCGGGTTTGAGGAATGTGAAAAAAGATCTAATTACGGCACCTAAATGCGTTGCTATACCAAACCGAAGAGAATCCTATTCATCTTAGCCCTTATCTGTAATACTTTTGCGAGCTTTAAGGCAACTTTCACGGTCGCTGGTTCTTTGCAAAGATGTATCCGTTTCCTTACACAAGAATTCTCATCTTGGAATGGGGTCGCTGCAACGCAGTCTTCGCGGACTTCTAGAAAATCTGTCTATGTGTCACATACAACTACTCGAAGATACGTGGACGACGTCCTCCGGGGTAGAAGAGAAGCTCCCCCTCCTCCTCCTCCAGCGCACCAGAATGGTATACTAGGTGATATGTTGGGGGCACTGGAATGGTTTACTAAGTGATACCGAGCAGGTAGAAGAAGGAGACATCTGATCAAACAAGTAAAAGGGAGCACCCAGGCTAAAGTTGCAAAATTGAGAACCTTCCAAGTCCGCAGGTCAAACGGTAATGCGCCGTGACGCATAGTCAAGATAAAACTCACCCTCAAACCTATAGCCTCAAGACATCAAAAATATGTCAAAAAGAGATTTAGGTAAATAGTGAGTAGAGGGGAACAATGTAATAATCACGGGTTAAACTGCAATGGAAAAATTAGAGAATAATTGATTGACCAAAATTCAACCTCATTGTCTTCTTGGAAATCGAATCATAAAGTTATACATCGAGTCAGTAAGAATTTAATCGCACGGATTTCTCACGTACGAGTAAGTCTTGTTTCCCCTCCAAATTACTTCTTCCAGCCATAACTTGGTGGACATATTTAACAATCTTTAAAGCTTCCTTAGAGGAAGGAGGCACCCTGTTTTATTCGAAATTTTTCCCGATCAATAAGTAGTTTCAATGTGGAGGATTTATCACATTTTGTTTCAAGGAAGAGTTGTTGAAGAATTGGAAAAAAAAAAAAATGGCGGACCTTTCTTGACTGATGTTTGGGATAGAGGACCTGTCTATGGAATTCATCCTAAATACAGACGTCGTGCGTTCTTTCTCCTCCATAAGAGACGATCTTGAAACCAAAATAGATAACTTCCATAACTTATACGATTATAGAGATGTATATGAGGTGGTCATTGATAGGTAGTAGGAAAAGCGAGACGCTCCTGACTTCTCCTTGCGCGACAGTGTTTTGAATTGCTTGAGGTGAGGAGAGATGGTCCTTGACCACAACTATTATAGATCTATCGTACAGCAAGAAGATTATCAAAGATCGAATTTTAACGGAAGTAGTGTGATGTAATGCGCGGGAAAAAGCAAACAGAAAATCAAAGAAGATGATCTGTAGAGTACAGAGAAGTTCATGTTTTTAGTGGTGAGATTCGAGTTCGTCCTTTGAAATGCCGCAAGTAATCTATGGGCACCTCTTTCTCTGGCTTTTCCGAAAGGAGCCGTATTGAAAGTGAGAAAGTTTGTATCCCATTCAAGGCACCATAGAAAACTCTTTCTAGTGTAGTTTTACTGGAGCGCTCATCAGAATTGTAAGACAAAAGAGAGGAGTCTTCAGAAGATTTTAGAAGGTCATAGAGAGTTTAATGTCGAAATTGGGTCCCAGGTTGTACGCATGGATAGATGACTTGATGGCCTACCAATTTCAAAATTTGGAACATCCCAACCAAACTAAGACTCTGATACCTAGAAACACTTCAAAATTGGTTCAACATTCTCTCGAGTAAATCAAGCATCGAAAAATCTCGAACTTTTTCGCAATAGGATAGAAGATTTAGCCTTATTTGATCTACATCATGATGTGCACTGCAAAAACCGTATTCAAGTACTCAACAGATCAAGACAGTAAATCAGCCAGATTATTTCCTAGCTGCCATCGAATATCAATTATAGAGTCGTTGCCTTTAATGGAACTTCCCACCGTTGTCACAATGACAATTTTGCAAGGTGTTGTCCCATAATTTACATAAATTTCCTCCTAACAGAACGACTAAGTGACGAAAATAATCACAGAGGAGGAAAATTTTGAAAAGTAGCCGTGCTCATAACAAGAAGAAATTGTATCCTAATTTATAAGCCTTGAGCACCTCGTCTCGACTACATTTAACAAGACTGTGTCGATTATGGATAATCCATCGACACGTAAATACATAGGAGCGCGTCTGTTACACAGGTCGCTCGCTAGCTTTCAAACCAGCAAAGGCGTCAACCGATCTACCGCCTCGAACATTATAAACGGTATATAATTAAATCGACCGGCAATCGAATCAATTAGAAAAACATTGAATCAACATTAACTTCGTATTAAAAACGAAGCCCGCATTCGCGTACAATTATACTCTCTCGTGAATGACTTTTTGCACGTCCCGGACACGTAAGCTCTCGCATTTCGTAAAGTTCCACCTTTTATATTAAAAACACTTTATGAATGAACGCTTCCATAGAACTCGACCCAACTTCCTAATTGATAATGTCCGCGAAAAAAAAAATAGAAGATTTTAATGAACCGAGTTAATTGCTATTCCGCACACTTCGGTATAGAATTCTATAAATAGGGGGAACTAACGCATCAAGAAAAATTTAATATCAATTAATTACCCAAAAGCTCCGCACCTTCCGCAATAATTCTTTCGTCTTTTCCTCGTTATAAATACGAACGATAAACCGGCGAGGAAAATGAACGCGCTCTCTATTCTCTGATGTGGCTGGAGCGAGATTCGCTATTTTAATGCACACAATACTCGCGCGAAACTTTCATGTCATTAAAAAGATTTTACCTCCGTTCGACGAACAATTTTTGAGATTAAAATTAATTTATAATGTGCACATTCGACCTACCTCCAGGAGCATAGTCATTATAGGATCGCTTCTTCTTTCTTGATTTGAATAGGAGTATAATGAAGGCTTCGCACAATGCATGTTAGTATAAAGAATCCCGAGCGTCAAAACTTTCCAACACTCGTACGAATCTCGCAGGCTCATACAGGGACGACAAAAAGGATTTCACACCTATTCTACTAATAATCCACCTATCGAAAAATTCTTCGTTCGGTGCACGGCGGCGCCAAGAAAATTCACTCCGAATCGGAGCAACAAACAACTTCAACTAGCGCATCACACTATAAAACAGTTGCCTAGCAGCAATTATTGATAATAATAAAGTTAATCAAATAGTAATGAGATGTGTTAACATAAACCAGACTTGGCCACGTCATACTCAACCTGTGTAAACTATGAACCCCTCGACTGAAAAAAAGTAAACATTGGAAAGAAAAGAAGAGAAAAGAGAAAAATGTATATGGATAAACGTCGTAAAATTTTAATAAAACGCAGCACCATGCTACTTCGTTAAGTCAATACTATAACTATATAATATTTGTGAAGAAACTAAGTTTTTTTTTTTTTCTTTCTTTCTTCTTTCTTCCCCTCGTCTAAACACTTATATACACAATACGACGACATTGCACACAAACAAAACTGAAATGATATACTGTATTGCTGAATATTTATACGCTATTTGAAGTTTCCAGTATGAAAAGAACTCCTTAAATATTCACATATTGTACATACAACTACATGCACGCAACGAAGAGGAAAAAATACTATTCAAACATTGACACTCCTTCCCTATGTACCCGTCACACCTCTTCTTCTTCTTCTGTGCCATCTCGCATTATTTGAACGATCTCATTCGAACCTCTGGTATACGACACGATTACAATAATTTAAGCGTACACACATTTTTTCGACAGTTTTCCAATAGCGATGTGTATTCTGAGGTTTGTTTGTCAACCGTTGGTACAACATCGTTCGACGATAAATACACATTTATTATCGTCTAAAATGAAACTCGGTGCTGTATAAGTCAACATAAAGACAAAAAAAAAAAAAATTCTCTTATGAATCCTTCGCGTCGAATAGCATCGAACCGCGTTGACTCACGCAATTACTGCGCACGATACATTCCTCAAGGTAGCGAAGATGCTCAACCACTTACCGGAGCACATAAGCACGTTGTCGGTTAAAATTTGCTGGTACACTTTCCTCTCCCCCTCCCCCCCCGTATTACCACTTCGGGCTGACAAGTTCACTGTCATAACACTGCCAAACAAGAAACGGCCTCATTATATCATCACGCTCCAACACATTCGTCAAATTTTCTCTAGACCGAGAAGAAAGAGAAACATCTGGCACACAATGTGTAATTCGTTTTCACACTATACGCAGTATATATTTAATATGTTCCGGTTCTTTTCACACTGTACAGCCGTTTCGTCACCTTAAAATTACTGCATATATTCGAGAACGACTATGAGATATAGACCTTCTCCCGGCTCACTAATGATTCCCTCGAGAGAAAGAAAGTCGCGGCTGTAATTGCGCGCGACCTCGTATCCAAACTGAAACGAGCGGTCTTCAAGGAAATGCCGCGATACCTCAAACGGACTTGGCAACTAGTTGAAACTGGTCAGTTACAGTCGGTGCCTCTCTTTTCCCTCCACACTCTTACGCCTCTAGGTGATTAAACTAGTTTGTAGTATATCTGAGGACTTTCTCAAACAATCCAAGGATAGAAATTATCTCGCGAGGGGGAAAACAGAAGAGGCTCAGAGTACAGAAAGGCGGGAAGCGACGCAATTATTCTGGAAAGTTCTTTCGTATTGAGTTCTTCCCTATACTCAGCCTAAAATACCAAAGACTCGAAAATCTTGAAACTTCCTCGTATCGCCCCTCCCCCCCTCAACTTTCGAACGTAATTTCTTACAAATACTCGCACAGAAGCTTACGTTGCCGAATTTTTCACCGTTACTTTAAGGGTGAAATTAAACATGTTTTTACTCTTTTCTACTTCACGTGGTTGCCACTTCTTTTTCAAGGATAATTTCCCATCATTTTCCCAATTTTCACATGACTTCTTTCTTGAATTGATCCTAATTTTGGAGTCAGCAAATCGAGAATAGAGGCCCATCTGGCTAAAGTGGATGCAGGTTTAAGCAATATCAAGCTCGCAAAAATCGTTTGGGGGGGGGGGGATCTCACGAGAGGGAAAACAGAAGAGGCTAGAAGCGACGCAATTATTCTGGAAAGAGACTAATATTTTCCGATTTCTTTCGTATTGAATTCTTCCCTATACTCAGCCTAAAATACCAAAGACTCGAAAATCTTGAAACTTCCTCATATCCCCCCCCCCCTCAACTTTCAAACGTAATTTCTTACAAATACTCGCACAGAAGCTTACGTTGCCGAATTTTTCACCGTTACTTCAAGGGTGAAATTAAACATTTTTTTACTCTTTTCTACTTCACGTGGTTGCCACTTCTTTTCAAGGATAATTTCCCATCATTTTCCCAATTTTCACATGACTTCTTTCTTGAATTGATCCTGATTTTGGAGTCACCAAATCGAGAATAGAGGCCCATCTGGCTAAAGTGGATGCAGGTTTAAGCAATATCAAGCTCGCAAAAATCGTTTGAGGGGGGGGGGGGGTCAACATCTTCGATTTCGATTGAATGCTTGTTCTCTGCTGCTGGCTTTGGGGCAGCCATTTTCGAATCTCATAAGAATACAGAGGGAACCGTTTCGATCATTCACTAGTATCCAAAAACAAGAAGTACTATTAACAATTAAAGCTACATATTTAAATTCCAGAGAACTTCTAGATTCTAGGTAGAGATCTCTAATACATTAGGAATATCTTGTTTCTGAATACATGTATGAGATCGAATCGTTCCCTGTGTATTCTCATGGAAATCGATATCATGATTGGCCCAATAATCGTAATATCGATTACAAATATGGGTACTTTCACTTGTTATCAACACTGTGACGTCACCGGGGAATCGGTCTATACTCGGGACGAAGCTCTTGATCTGGACCGCTGATCTGTGATCTGTGTGCACAGAAGACTAGTGTTCGGTTCAACAGCTTTGCTCAAGAACTAAGGAAATCCTAGACCCTACGTTTACTCGACCTGGTCAAAGAACTCAGAAGTATCGTTTGTACTGAGCAAGAAATTGTTACTTTGGGTAGCTCTCTGGAATGTCGAGCAGTGAACTCAAGCCCCAAATAATCCGATTTTTACAAATTTAGCTAGATACTTGATTGGATAATACTCGGTCAGCATATTGTAAACACTACAGATCAGCGGAATCGTCAGGAAATAAGATTCCTACATTGGTAATTGGTCGGTACTGATAAGCAGAAAAATTTGCAGTCCCTGCCTCTAGTCACCCCCCCCCCCCAACAGAAATTTCTGACTACGCCACTGCTTTCATCGAGAAGTTCCAGCTCGATTTCTTCAATTGCCTGCCCCGCACGTCAGTAGAGCAAGATCTTGAAAGCATATTCTTCTCTTGTTCAACAATCACACTACCTTCGACGACTTCCCACTCGACTTCGCACTGAAAATATCTCACCAAGTCTTCGATCAGTCAACTCTTGACTATTCTCATATGAATTCTGGACACGCGATTCGATTCAAAGCTGAGCTGCAGGCACCAATTCCCAGAGACAGCGGAAAAGGCGGGCAAGGAAGCGACTATCACAGCCGCCTGATGACAAATCTAGGAGAGCCAAGGAGAGCAAGAAAAAGAATCACGATGAGCACCGCATTGTCAATCTTCCTACAATTCGCTCCAGTATGGGCCACTCTATGAAGACAGCTTACACAGGATAAGAGATGGGAAAGATCCAAAAGAGAATTGTTCTAAGGTATCTTAGTGCCTACCCAAGGTGTCTACTGAAAAGAAATTCTAAAAATACTTGACATTTACTTGGCCCTTTTTGAAAGTAAGCCAGTTAACGAGCAAGAAAAAAAAACCTCACGGGTTTTTTAACGAAGTTAAACAAGGGGTGGCAGGGAACCTGTTTTATGAGGCACGTGGGAAATGAAGATAGTGATGTCACAATCCCGGAATTTGTAGTTATACATAATAGGAGAAGAACTTGAAAAAAAACTGATCCATAACGTCATCAGATTTTGACGTCCCAAGGCTGACCTAAGAAGTCATCAAATTGTGACGTTACAGCCCTGGAGATTGTTGCTATACATAATAGGCGGGGAACTTGAAAAAACTGATGACATCATCAGATTGTGACGTCACAAGGTTGACGGATGAAATCATCAAATTGTGACGTCACAGTACACAGTCCCGGACTTTGGAACTATATATAAAAAGAAGAGAACTTGAAAAAAATGGATCTATGAAATCATCAGATAGTGATGTCACAACACTGATCTATGACGTTATCAAACAGTGACGTCACAGCTCCCCCCCCCTCCCCCCACAAGTTATAAGTATATGATAGGAGAGGAACTCAAAGGTGCGCTTGAAACGTTTTCGAGCTCGACAGCGGACGTTTTTTCCAAAAAACTCCCAATAAAACAGGTTCCCCGCTAAGAAAAAAAGTCAAATTGGCTAAAAATACTGTTTCAACAGGCAACCTGTTTAATCGGGGAGAGGGAAGTCACAAAAAACGTCCTCCATCCGGCAAAGCTCGGAACTTGGCAATTTTTCAAGTCTCCTCCATGTCCCCTCCTATCATATATAGTTTGGGGCGGGGCCTTCAACGTCACAGCTTGATGATGTCATAGGTCAGCCTTGTGACGTCACAATCTGATGACGTGATAGATCAGTTTTTCAAGTTCCTTTCCTATAATATATAGTTTCAAATTCCGGACCTGTGACGTCTTTTCAAGTCCTCCTCCTATCATATATAGCTTGGAGGCGGGGACTGTGACATCACAATCAACATTTTTCAGAACCCACATGTACCAAAAATCAGGTTCCTTGCCACCCCTCGTTGAACACCGTTGGAGAACCGTGAGTTTTTTTTTTTGCTTTTTTCAAAAGTTTTTGTCATTTTCCCCATTTTTACTTGACCGTTAATGAAGATACTTTCCTTGACCTTTCATCAAATGCTTGACTTTTACTTGATTTACTTGACTTACTTGAGCGATAGACATCCTGCTACCATGCTGTCTCGACGAAGGCACAGCACATCTACCAACAACTGAACTCCTTGTAGAGGAGAAAGCGGTAGAGTCCAAAGCAAAAGAGAGGAAAACGACTGATCAAGAGGCTTTACAGGTAAAGCAGGAGACCCGGCGCTCCTTGCTTCAGAAATGAAAAGAGAGAATTGCCAGAAATGGACGTTGATGAATGGTTGAATCGAGACCACGGCGCAGGTGTCGAGCGTCCATGGCTGCTTCAACAAGTTGCTTAGAGAAGTTGAGGAAAGTTAAACAGGCAACGTGTTCGCATTGCAATCAAGGGCGAATTGATGGACCACAGCACATCTTATTCGAGTGCGAGGCGTCAGCGGGTTTCAGTCAGTCACAGCAAGAGATTATGGTGGATGAAGCGCTTGCGCCGAGTAGCCTCGTAACCACCATGCTACGTTCCAAAGAGGCTTGGAACCAGGTTGCTGCATTTGCAGCCAGGTCATGAAAAAGAGGGGGAGGCAAATGCAGAGACACACTATGGCCTACTCAACACCTATCTACCATCCTCATACAAAATACAGACGACACTTTGCAAGAAGACGACTAAGCACAGAGACATGAAGAGAAAAGAACAATTGTGTCTAATGAGTGTAAGTTAGTTTGCGTGCCTGGGTCAAGGGCACTGCAATTTAGCGGTTACCAAGGAGAGAAGTTTCGCCGAGGAGATTCTTCTAACGCTTAAGTTATACCCGAAAGGAGGACGGATGCGACACAAGCGATTCTCATATTCAATCAATGACTCTATCGATGTCTCTCAGGCTTATTTAATCTCTGTCTTGCTTACCCAATGGAGCCTTTCGTTTTGCATTGCCTACCTCAAGATGTTTACCGACACTATCTTGGACCTGTCTTGCGCCAGAGCTACGAAGGGAAAAAATTGAATAACAAGCGTAATGCTGATGATGGAGATTCGATCATTAAACCTTCGGTTGATCACACCGAACGTGATGGGCTCTACCACCGAGCGTATACAAAAAAGGTAATTTCTCACATCAACACGGCCGAATGAGTGCACACACAAACGAGCTATAGCCGCAAACCTAAAATCGCGAAATATCCGATCAATGAGACCGTATCCATATCCACCGGCCGTTGTACAACCATTAGCGCCGTAAAACAAGATGCCAATGTCTATATAGGTCTATCGATATCGTGTATATAGAATACGACACCATAATATAACGTCTCAATCATCCGTAATCGAATAATAAGACGCACGCATGATTGAGCTTGTTGCGCGCCGATTTTACCACGCTGCAAAGAAAATGGCATCCATTTCTTCTTTTTTTCCTTTCGATTTCCAAGAATGTCAAAACGATTCACGTCCCGACCTTGATTGAGATATGGGTTGCCACATCTACGACATAAATTTTTCTTCCATATCCCGAGCTATAATATCTATAAATTACACAATACGCAAAATGCAATCGCTCGACGTGATAATCGCGCGATCAGTGAATTCGAAAGAGGAAATTTAACGCGGAAAAAAAAAAAGGAAAATGCAACGACAATTTCTCGAATCGTATAGACAAATGAATAAATAGGTTAAAATCGTATTATTTTTTTGTACGACGACGTAAGCTAATCGTAACTAATTCGCCGTATCGCAGGCTCCTTATTATACCAATGTTAATATCAGGTATCGATGTAATAAGTACGTAACGATTATTTGCGTTTTAAATCGAATTCGATACGACATTATACAGACTTGGATAAGGCGACGAGTTACGATTATGAAATACGCAAGCAAGAAAAAAAAAAAATTCTAAGTACGATATTTATGTATACACATTTTCGGCGGCTTTGCGGGTATTTCAAATATGTATTTCTCAATAATGCTCGACCATTATTAAAAATTCAAATCGAACGAGGCGCGCGTGCCACTCGTATGGAATTGGCAAATTCTATATAACGAGTAAATTAGCCAGCCGTGATTAATCGGCCGACTACCTCATGCTGTTTTCTCGCCACCAGGATCTGCGTGCTTTTTGTCACGATTTTTCTGTTTCTCTTCATTACGAATGCATTAACTTGCTTCCGAAAAGAAAGGAAAAAAAAAAAAAAAAAAAAATTCGTACCGAAAAAAGATTATTATACGCGAAATTAGACTCGAGAGGAAGTATTTAATTAGCGCTGCTATATACGAAGGAGAATTAAAATGACAAGGTAGCGCGGATACCTACAAAAAATGCGAACAACCGAAAGCACTTAAAAAACTGGAATCGTATACGCACGCAGCAACAGCGAAAAAAGGTTACCCGGAGTCATTTTTAATTACTGTAGTAACTTTTTTTACCGACTGTGTTATATAGTAATTATTCTTAATTACCTCGATACGAAAAAAAAAAAAAAAAAGAAAGACAATCAAATACACAAGATCATCAATAATAATCTAATTTAGCGTTGAATAGCACAATTTGCATGTACGTATCTCTCGTTAACGAAGGGAGAAAAATCTCGAAACAAAACGGCATAGGACTGCAGCAGTATTTTATTAATAAATAAATACAACAATTTTTGTAACAATTTTCGAGAAAGAAAAAAAAAAAAAAAAATAGAAAAAATTAACGAGGAAAAGAAAAGAGAAAAAAAAAGTATTATAGAGGGTATAAAAATTAATTACATATATTAACAAATGATACTTAAAAACGTAATAATACATGGTACGTACACATATTCGCAGACGTTCGCACATTTATACCTATTAGCACGCATTCACACAAATACGAGAGAATAAATAATGTAGGTAAGTAATTAGTAACTCAAGCAAGTTTACTTAAATATTCGTAATACTTGTGTTAATTCGCGCATACATACATAAGAGTCGACGAAGCGCTATCAAAGCAAATAAATACTCGTAGTTACATCACAGTCATTCGAAAATCTACAATAGAGAAAAAAAAAACGAAAAAAAAAAGGTACGTACCTCACACAAAGACTAAGAAAAAAAAAACTCAATAACCTAATACCTATAATAATACTCAGAATAAAAAAAAAAAAATAAAAAAACCTCAAACTCCCTACAAAACTAATGAAGAAGGGAGAAACGTGTGTTAAATAAATAAAGATAAAAACTTCTAAGTCTATACAATAATAATCACAAGCAATAATTCGCCAAAGGATTAAGTTTCAGAAAAATTATGACGAGGCTCTAAACACTTTGGTAACTTCGGAAGTAAACCGAGATCAAGAGGAATAAAAATATACGATGACAGTTTGTCCATAAAAGTTTTCTTTTTTCAACAGACAAATGGATGGATTAAATGGAAAGCATCTCAATCCCCGGCAATATATAGGAACTATTAAGTTTCAATAACCAACATCGTAAACAATGATAAAAAAAAAATAACCATAGAATAGAAAATTGAATAACAATAAAAAGAGTATAATATTATTAATTCAGAATGTTTTTAGGAACTAGAGAACTAAGACGAAAGAAATCCGCGACGTTCCTCTATTAACCACCCCTTCACATTCCTACAGCACGACTACACAATAATACATAAACATGACTAGTTCTACCAATACTTAAGCAGTTTATACTACTGTGCTACGAAGTAAAAAAAGTTTCCCCAACTTCCTTTCAAGTTCAATAGAAAACGTCGACGGACTTCCTATAACATTGCCTTACTCGGACACAGCAATAGGAAGAGAATGAGAAGTCGTGATACCGTCTGTATCAAATTACACGGTGTGTTTGTGATGGTGTTTTCCATGACCGACGTGGTGATGATCGTGCTCGGCACTTCCACCATGATGGTGTTTATGCTCGGCACTTCCATGGTGGTGATGGCCGTGTTCGGCCTTTCCATGGTGGTGGTGACCGTGCCCAAATTTACCAAGGTGATGATGACCATGCTCGGCCTCCCCATGATGGTGGTGACCATGCTCGGCCTTACCGTGGTGTTTATGGCCATGCCCGAACTCACCATGATGATGGTGACCGTGCTCGGCTTTTCCGTGGTGTTTATGGCCGTGCCCGAACTCACCATGATGATGGTGACCGTGTTCAGCGTGCCCATGATGTTTGTGACCATGTCCAAACTCACCATGATGGTGGTGTCCGTGTTCAGCCTTTCCGTGGTGCTTATGTCCATGTCCAAACTCTCCGTGGTGTCCGTGTCCATGTCCAAATTCTCCGTGGTGGTGGTGACCATGTTCAGCGCTTCCGTGATGGTGATGACCGTGTTCAGCTTTACCATGATGATGATGGCCGTGTTCAGCTTTGCCATGATGCTTGTGACCATGTCCAAAGGAACCTCCGTGATGGTGCGCGTGCTTCGCCTCTCCGTGGTGATGATGAGCATGCTTGGCCTCACCGTGATGGTGATGTTTGTGCTCGGCAGCTCCGTGATGGTGGTGCTTATGCTCAGCACTACCGTGATGCTTATGGCCGTGTCCAAATTCTCCTCCATGATGATGTCCGTGTCCAAATTCTCCGTGATGATGGTGGCCGTGTTCAGCTTTTCCGTGATGGTGATGTTTATGCTCGGCCTCACCATGATGATGATGCTTGTGCTCAGCCTCACCGTGATGTTTATGTCCATGACCGAATTTACCCCCATGGTGATGGCCATGTCCAAATTCTCCGTGATGGTGATGACCGTGTTCGGCTTTTCCATGATGATGATGTTTGTGTTCGGCCTCACCGTGATGGTGATGCTTGTGCTCGGCTTCACCGTGATGGTGATGTCCATGGCCAAATTTACCGGCATGGTGATGACCGTGTCCAAACTCACCATGGTGGTGGTGGCCGTGTTCAGCCTTTCCATGATGATGATGCTTATGCTCGGCCTCGCCGTGATGATGGTGTTTATGCTCACCGACACCGTGGTGTTTGTGCCCGTGTCCAAATTCACCGTGATGATGATGGCCGTGTTCCGCGTGGCCGTGGTGCTCGTGATGGTGCACCGCTTCACCACCGTGTTTATGGGCGTGATCGACCGCACCGGTGTGGTGGTGAATATGTTTGATAATACTGTAACAGGTGGGAGAATTCAATCAGTGTGGGGGAAGATAATGATAAGAGTGATGATAAGTGTGCAATACGTACCCTTCTGCCGCTTCTTGATCAGCGATTTTCGCGTGTACAGAAATCAGTTCGATACATATGAACAGCATCATGTACGCCGCCATCTGAGGAACATACGAACAGTAGGACAAAATTAAGGACTGTGACGAAGATCATCGGAGGTGCCGATTGAATTTACTTCACTCGCTCGTGATCTGGCATACGTAGTTTCTCTCACTTTTGAAGAGGCTAGATCTAAAAGACAAAGCTGCCTGAAAGTTTTGGATGGAATTTCTAAAGGTGGAGGGGTGAATTTACAGCACCATCCACAGAAACTGTCTCTCGTACAGTCAAAAGCTGGCATCAAGATTTGTGAAATCTTCCTTCGTGATATTAACTTTGGAATCTTCCCTCAATTTGGAAATTTTGCGATAGTAGCATTATAGAAAAATTCTATCTAAAATTGAGTCAAAACATGAGAATTTTTAAGAGATCAAGAATTCCAAGGGTGAATCGAGAAACGAAAAATAAGCTTCATATAAGGAAAAGTAAGATGGACCCGAGGATAAGAGAATCCCTTCATCTAGGTCGAATTGTATCTTTAAAACAATACAGAAAGAACCACTTTTGAGTGAAAATTCTGCAGAATTCAACCGGAGGAGCATTTTACGAGGATTGTTTTCCAAGACGAGGCGATATTGATTTTGTGTACATGTATTGACTCATTTTCCCAAGAACATATATGGTGCTATCTAATTAGTGAACTTCTACAACACCATCCCTCCCTCCCTGGCTCGACCAAGCACCCCCATACTACTTGAGAGGCTGCGAGTAACGAACAAATTTGGTGAGTATGGAAAAGGCCTCGGCTAGAACTCGTTGAAAGTAGCGACAAATATTGAGAAGAACACATAGCTAGATGGATAGAAACTGGGTGAATTCAAAGTCAACGCTGTAAACTTATTGCAATGTTCGAAATGAAGATAGAAAACAGACGGCGAAAGAAAAAAAAAAAACAATTAAAAAACATTAAGGGGAAAAAAATACTGTGAAACACTTGAAGAGAGTAACAGTTGCGTGTCGAAGTTATTAAGCTCGCGAAACCTCTCTTCTATATTTATGTGTGCGGTCGGATCATTATTATTAACAAGAAGAGACCGCGGTCCTGTGGTTTCCCGCAATGCTGCACAATAAAATAACAGGTTACATTACTCTATTCATCAACGTGTAATTATTACTATGTAGGAGGCAGCTAAAAAAGTCCTAAGGGAATCCGACTATACGAACGAACCAGCGGAAAACGTGAAGTTTCCTTTGAAGACGAAAAAAAAAAGAGCAAAAACTAAAAATATTATTATTCTTGTTCTCTAGCTAAGAAACGATTACGAGTACATTGAGAATATAAAGTGGTGCGAGCGAGGGAGATAGTTCTTGTCAATTTTAACGTAACACCTTCGAATATATCGGACGTTGATTACCTTCAAATGATCCGAGGGTAAAATATCTACAAGCGGGCTACAAAAAAGCATTTTGTTCGTCTCTTTTTCTAATATTATCAGTCGTAAAACAATGACAGATACGAGACATTAAATCATGAAAGTTGAGCACATCGACCGCGAGAATAACGAGAGACCCTCTGGAATCTTACGTTATTTGAATCTACATACATCAAAAAACCCATAAATCGTTCGTCGGGTTCATAATGGTTTAATTACTTCGAGCATAAGACACTGTATATACAGCTGCGGGTGTACATATTCTGGAGATCGGAATCATCACTCAATGACAAGCTACCAACTAATAAAATATTTTTCCAACACCCCTCGCATATCCTTCTCGCCCAGTAATCTACTCGTACGTCAAAACCCATTAACACGACGAACAAGGGGGAAATATAGTACATACGATACTAATTTGTTTTCATTTTCTAAAACGCATACGATAAAAGGACTCACAACAACTTAAATATTGAATGAGAGAAAGAAAGAGCAGAAAAGAGCAGCGTAATAATTTTCACTTTATAATAAAATTGTTTCTGACGGACCGCAACATAAAAAAAAAGTGAGAAAAAAAACACTTTAACACAGGAGCCAGATCACGATATTCAATTTTTATTTTTTCCTCAAAATTCGAAACACTTAAATCACTAAACCGACAACACAATATCAACACTTTATTTAAAAAAAAAAAAAAATACAAATACGCGATAATTAAACGTATAAAAATATACTTACTGTGGCGGCTTTCTTCGTGTAACCACCCATAATAAAAAAACACAACTATCACTACTGTCAAATCGATGACAAACACGATACTAACGTTATCAATCACTGTTCCTTCATTATATATTTGATCAATTAACCCGAACGTCGGGAGGGAAACGCGCTAACGAAACGGAAAAAAAGAGAAAAATACGAACACACATACTCCCTCATTTCCTATCCTGTTGCATTTCAGAGGGTCGGAGAGAGAGGGAGGGAGGTGAGGCTGCTTCGCAGACCGAGCACTGTCGCGTCGTACGCCTAATAAAGGTCGCGTGCCGATATACCCCGCACATACGAATTCGAAGGACGATCCTAATGAGTATGACAGCGAGTAGAGACACAAATTTTGATAATGCAGTCAAGTACAATATTCGACATAAAGAAAAGCCGCTGTGGAATGTGACACAATGAGATATACCGATACCAAAAAAAAAAAAAAAGTCAACCTTAAAAATGGACAATTACAATGCTATGTATATCGACACAAAAATGCGATACATCCCCGTTCCCCACGACTAACTTCCAGTAAATAGCATATACCATAAGAGAGACGTAGGGTCATCGGCCTAGTCAAAGCGTGCACAAACGATTGCCGAGTGCGACAAAGCACGAAAATAAGTCGCGGCCTCCACCGTGTCACGTCAGGCGGAGGACAAAAACCGCTGCAGACAAGACAATCGGCTGATACAGACTGCTGCCGCACCAGAGAACGCCGAACAAACCGCGAAATACCACAGGTACCTATTACCAAATATTTCGCTAATCGTTTCCCCGCACCACCACCGCCGCGCGTCCTCGTCGGCATCGTCAGTTAGCGCGCACATTTTCAACGAGTCATTATTTCTACAGAATATCTCACTTCGATGTATCCGATCAACACGACTTCTTTAGGTCTGTAATGGATTGATACACTTGCGAGTCTTTTAACTTTTTAAAACGCATCTCCGGCGGAGAGTTTGTTCCACTACTCGCTTCACAAATTATATCGACTCCAACCAAGCACGAAAATAAGATCAGTTCGTCGCTCTCATTGTGTGTCTTGTAAGAGGTAGACCACACCGTTGCACGCTGCTCCAAATCAGTCATCCAGTTTTGTAACGATTTTCTTCGTCTTTAGCTATTGAATATGAAAAAAATCAATTCCGGTGAGACGCGCTGACCAATGAGGCTTATTGGCCACTGGAATCTTCAGTATTAAGTAACAATAATGGTAAATCTGTATAATTCACAATGCTTCTGTGCTCATCACAGACAACGAAAGGAGGTTCAACACAAACCTAGTCCGCCAAGGGTGAAATTCTTCCAAGTCCCATAGATCAGACTTCAACAATTTTCCTAGTCTCACATCAAAAGAATTTCAAAAAAGAAGGACGTAATTTTCCCAAGGCCCAAGTTCCAAGCTCAGAACTCTTCCAAATTTCACATGTATAGGGACGAATTATTTTCTAGCCCAAAATTCCTAGAGATTCAAGCTCGAAATTGTTCCAAGTTCCACTACTATGGAAGTTCCAAGATCGAGACTATTACCGAGAGTTCGAAATTTTCCAAGTTGCGTCGGGTTTGCAAGGACGCGAGTGGAAAATGAAACAGTTTCCCTCATAGAAGGGAGCACATCTTTGACGAGGACAACGAATGTTGATTGTGTGTGGAACTTACGCACACCTGTCCATCCCCACACCTCAAAGGAAAAAAACAAGAGAATTTCAAGGCCTCCAGCCTCGTGTAAACTACTAGATTTTACCTTGGCTCAGATCTCCAAATTTTTCCAAGTCTCTGCAGTAGGTCAGGGTCAGCCTACCTTATGGCGTCATCAGACGGTTGAGAAGTCTTCTAAGTAAGTCAAGGTTAACTAGCTGAAGGAGTTGCTCGCTCCATCTGTATTTTTTTACCCCAGTAGTATGTTAGGTTAATAAAGAGAAGTCAATTGACCTAACTAGCCTGAAGGAAGTCACCTTCCCTCTTTTAAGCCCCTATAATGACAGAAGAGGATTGAAAGTTTCAGTTGAAGACTCTGGCGTTGCCAACAACACCATCAGGTATTTTTATGAACGCTAAAACAGTCAACCTACAATAGGGAGGGCAACCTCATTGCACTCACTAGGATGACTGAGTTACCTCACACGTTCACTGTATTGCATGGCAAATTCTAATCTCAGAACTTTATGCGCACAATTACCAACTCTTTTCAAAATTGATTGTTGCAGCATCTATCTTTGACGCTGCAGAGAGATTGGTCGACAGCAGATCTAGCTTTAGTTTAGTCCTCTCTGCGCTATGACAGTCAATCTATTGTCCTTATCAAAACGCTAAAGGAAGGCCGGAAAGAAATTTTATACAAGGACAATTAAGAATGTTTATAAGGAACTTCAGGGAGCTTCTTTCAAAATAACCAGATACAACGGATAGCTTGTTAGAGCCGGTTTTTAGTGTTGAGAAATGTTTTTGTTGACAACATTTCCTATTCGATTATTGCATTCAGATAAATGTTGTGTAATATGTTGACTGCATATGTATATCCGGCTTAAATGAGGAAGAAATCTGCCGCGTCTCACCTCACACAGCTCGAATCTAGTGAATACTTCTTATCATTTCTTATCACAAGTCTTCTACACAATCTGACGACCTATGATCATGACGTTTAGTGGCAACAGATACAGATCGATATTGAAACGTACTTAAATGAAGTACACAACAAGGGAATGCTTTATTGTACACCAAAGTATTCAGAGAAAATATTTCTACTAGTCAGAGTGCGTCTTTCTACGAGGCCGTAATACTGTGAATCTGTTGCTGTTCCTGAGAATTTTCGTTCCAACATACACACATAATGAGCTCGCAAGACAAGGCTCGTCTAGAAAAGGAGCACAAGCGTTGTGAACAAGATGCAAGAGCAACCCTTCACGCAGACGTCAATGAGAAAATCGGGAAGATTACACAATTGAAAAAGGAGATTGATAGTCTTCGCCGTGAAAATAATCAATTGGTCGAGAGGTTTAATAAAGTTCAGATTCAAAAACCGTCGAGTGATGGAAATCAGAAGAAGAAGACTCAACGTTAGTCATCAAGGTGAGTTTTATACTACAGTTTTGAATTTTCAATCGTCTAAAAAATAAACATCAGTTCATTAAATATTTAACGATAAATAGGTAACAAGATAACGAGCTGATTGAGATGCCTATGACTCGTTTGTTCCAAGAATCTCTAGTTCACTGGCTCATGCTTCCTTCTCACACTAAAACATAGATCGCAATAATGAATTCGTCCAAGGATCACTCGCAAAGCTATTCTCCCGAGTATTTCTTCATCCGTTAGAATATCGAGAAGAACTTGCTCACACAGGCTCATAAGATTCACTTTAGCAATCAATATGAAGACCCCTTGTTCCCACAACGATTCTTCAACCTCTTCATCTTTACAACGCAGAACTCCAAGAAACGAAGTCATAATATTGATTACTACTCGAATAGACGAGATTTTTCTCATCTCTTCTGCACTATTGCGTTTTCTTTCAATCTTAAAATGAACAACAAATTATTGAAAAATCCACTGGTATCTAATTGGTGTTTGAATCTTTTTTCTAGGGTGCTGGCAGCTCCATCGTGCTCATCGTTGGGTCATTTAAATCGCCATAATACATCAATTATTCGTATCTTAAATTTTGGAACTTTTTTCCAGCGTGCTCGCGGCTTCATCGTACTCAATATATAAATTATTTGAACTATTCAAAGTTTCAAAATAAAAACAATAAAACCGTAATCTTTTTGTCGTTTCATTCCCAAGCCGCTCTTTGAGTAGACATCAATTGGACGAACCTTTTCATCAATGAGAACAGTCAAGGTCAAGTGAATAACCGTATTAATTTCTCAAATTGTGATGAAAATATTTACATTATTGTCTACGTATTTGTTTCAGTCTCGGTTTCTAGAGATTTATTTGACCCAAGAAGAAATTTTTAGAAAATACTTTACTTCCACAAGACTTACTGTACCCTATGGGATACTGTCAAGACGGGTGATACTCATAGCAAAGGTCCTAGTACACTTCTTCCTTTTCGCAATAATTTATTTGCATTTCACGATCATAGGCCCTCTGTTCGTAGGCCTAAATATGATTCATTTGCGCAAGAATGGAGCCTTCTACCATCGAAGGTCAAGTTCCTAGAATAGGCAATTACTCTCCGTGCACTTTCAGTATAGTACCTCTTTTTAACGACTTGACAGAATTTGCCAGATCTTCCATTTCAAGAGTATACCAAAATTCCCCACAAAGGAACTGATAAGATTTCAAGATACTTCCAATGAGAAAAGTTCATGAAATTCATCTGTTTATTCACCGAGAGCATTCTCCGATAGATTTCATTTTTTTTTTTTTTCAGATGTTGTGCACACAGATTCATCGACCTCGCATTAGCGAACAGAAAAAACTACAGGTGCTTTGATATTTATCAATCACATAAGAGATGTATAAGTTGTCACCATGAAATGCGACGTCACCACGTCGTCGATGAACACTTGTTTGTTCCCGACTTCCCTCACCTCGCCGTTGTCGTATAAGAACAACCGAAAACTGTAATTGTATCCATCATCGCAGCTCAACTCGAGCATGTTGTACCGTTTTTATTGCTTGTTTATTTAAAGAGCAACGAAGAGAATACTTCTGTATCCGTTTACAAGTACCGGTCTGTGTAACTCATCAATATTATAAGAGTATACCTATACGTTAATGTACGTAGATTGAAAAATAAATACTCATTCGGTACTTTTTTTTTTTTTTTAAGGTCTATATTTAACCAGATGGGACCGCTACTAGCTTTTTAATCACCGACCCGAGACCAATTATTTACAACATACGCGACACGAGGAAATCAAGAGAATGGAACACGTTGAATGTTGAAAAAAACAATCATATGACACCCACGAGTATAACGAGAGAAGACATCCCTAGCGTTGGAAGAAAATTTATGGAATTTCGCTCGCTTTTATCATTGTGTCTTACACGACGAAATAAATATTTTTCCCCAAGTTTTTCGGAAGAATGATTGTCGGAGGGATGTAACGAAGCATATCGAGCAATATTATCCAGGGTCTACTGACACTCCACAAGTCAATTTCTCGTTCTGTTCAAATGTAGCATAGGTTCCAATAGGAGGCGAGGATTCTTTCGCCGACTCCTAGGTGTAGCCGGAGCTCCTACATAGGCCTGTCCCCAGTATTTCATTGTAACTTTTCTGAACACAAAATTCGTTGCCAATGATTCCTCCGATAATTCTAGAAATGAAGCGATCAAATTGATGATCGATTAAAAAAATGGGACTTCGAAAATCACTTCAATAGCGCAAATTTTCATTTTGTAAGATCCACCTATGAAAGAGTGTTCGAGTACGGGAGGTGACGACAAATCCGAGAAAATTTTGCGACCGTCACACGTCAAATTCGTTTTTTTTTAATGTTTACTGAAGCGGTTAAATTTGCCCTGAAAAACTACACTCGGTACGTTACAGTTCTAAAATTTAGATAAGAATCACTTTTCGCGCACGACAATTCGCTTCATAATTATGCTCGCGCACTAAAGCGCTACGAATTCTTTTATTTTCGTTCACTAATACGACAACTCGGAAAATTTGTCAATGAGTTTCTTATCTAGCAAAGAATTCGAATCACATAAATACAGTACATACTAAGGTATTTTTGCTATATACAGATGAGCGATGTGCAATCTACAAAATCGCGAAAAGTCGTTACTCGTTAAACCTTCTGCTGTCTGTGTCTGTCTGTCAGTATACTTTTTAGCGAGCTTTAAGATAACGACGTAATCAAATTTGCAAGAATTTTAAGACCGTACGTATTTACAAAGTGAGTCATAATGGAAACGGTAAAAGCCATAAAGTACCGTTTTTATGAGGCATTAAGTATTCCATTTCGAGAGAATCTGAATGATGTGAAACGCTCGCAATAAGTGGGGCTTTGTATATAGATGTGAATGGAACGTGATAGTCTCAGTTCCGAGCGTATATTATATACGTTTCGCTAGAGAAGCTATAAGTTGATTAATGATTATGTGCGCGTCAATAAAAAAAAACAACGCCCAAGTTATCGTCATGTTTTGTTTTCGTGATATAGGTTATTTTCGTTTCGAGCGCGTTTGGAAAATTAATTCGTATCAAAGAATCGTGTTTACATACAACCGGTCGAGTTAATAGAGTCTAGTAACTTTCGAAAGATCTTCGAAAAGAAGATGGAAATAATTATTCAGTAGGTGACCAAAATCCGCTCGCATTAGTAAAGGGAAACTAGATTCATAAGAAATTATGGTGTCGCGCTTTCATGAGATCTGAGGACTCATGGTTTGCGTTCCATCCCGTACCATGAGTAAAGAGGTAAAAATAAAGGCGAATAGTAGATGCAAATTCAAATAATGAGATCCCCGTTCCAACTGCTCGGATTCATTGGCCACGATGATTACCCACTAGATACAGGGAAGACGAGTTTACCACCGTTCATGACATGTGGATCTGAGTTGACGGTATTCAACGAGCGACTGCTGTTATTCTGTCGTAGGGTTTCAAACGCATACTATTGGTAGTTGAATTCTATTGAAGACTTGCTAGCCGACCTCCTCATGATATCTTTTGAATAACGTTCGCGGAAGAGTAGAACACACTGGACCCTTGAAATAGCCGGGAGAATGCATACTATGCACCAAATCTTCCTTGAAAAATCATTCCATTAGCTCATGATCTTTCAGTGGCGTAGCTATAAATTCCTGTAGGAGGGAAAGCGAAGGGTTATGAACGAGTACGGTCCAGGGCTAGCTCAAAATTCTTCTGCTCATCAGCCCCGAGAGTAAATTCTGATCCTCGTCGCTACGCCACCATTTACTTCTACAGAACAACTTGAATTTTTCAATCAATTCAAGGCCTTCCTCCAGTTGTCAAATTGAAATGAGGCTTCGTTCAGAATCTTGATGACCAACCAGGCTTCCGAAGACGAATCTCGTCTCTACCCTTTCTTCAAGTCCCATTCAATGACTCACAGATAAACTATATAAATATCATCTGAATACCAAGCCCTTCCTCCACTTTTCAAATGAGGCTTCTTCCCAAATCTTGGTGATCACCTAGGCTTGCGAGTCTCTAATCTTTCAACAGACTTCCGATTGGGAAATTTCTCACACATGCCTCCACAACAACATTCTAAACGTACTTCAAATGACTTTTATCGAGAGGACGCCTATTACAGAACGAATTATGGTTTTAAAAAAAGGAATTAAGAATTTTAAATTAGGCAATATGCGGCCTTAGACCTCTATACTCGGTTGTGGATAAATATCCAAATTCCATTCACTGACTTTTTCGTCTAGAATAGCTGGACTTCATGAAAGCGACTTAAAGAACAAGACAGGAATTCGACAAAGCATTGAAAATTTATGGGTTCTTTTCCTAATCGTCTGCTACAGGCAATGAAAAATAGGAGTTAATCTCTTTCATATGATGTGTAATGACCAATTTTTTGAAGTGACAGCAATCATTTATGATCCCTAAACGAAGAATCGCGAATGAAGAGAAAGGGCATCGAAGTTTTGAATCCAAATCCGTCAATCCGGAAAAATTGTTGCCTCCTTTTTCTGGTTTCAAATTGCAATGAAATTTAGACACGAATGACTAATCAACGCACGAATTTATCAGCTGAAACTTTTACACAGGCTTGAACACGAGGGAGAGTTCAAATAAGGAGAATGTGTTCTTAAATTCTTCAATAAATACTCGAATTTTACACTCGTCTCACTCAGATCTAGGAATTGGCACCTTTTGATGGAACCAGAAACAATAGGAACCAAGAGGATCTCCTTGGTTCCAGGACCTTTTCACCAAAATCTGACTGATTGAAGCCTACGTGTATTTGAACCCGAACCGAATCAGAACAGATTCCGATCCCTAGTTTGATCATAAGGAGAGAAGTATTTTGCACAATTATGAATCCCCCCCCCCTCCAGAGCTATACCCCTGAATATACGCCTGGCAATCAGTTTGGGAGATGAATCGCTGGATCTCCGACACGAATGACTATCAAAATCTTGTCCGTTTGATCAACACGCGACTTGGTCAGTTCAAACTGTTACACAGGCCCGGATTTGGGGGATTAAATAAGGAGGATATGTATTCCTCAAACCTTCAAAAAATGCTTTGCAGAACTTGACCTAGGGGTCGAAACCTTTTGCTGGAACCGGAACCGCAAACGATGGGAACCGCAAAAATATTCCAGAAACCAGAACAGAATTGAAACGAGAACCTTTTCAGCAAAATCTGATCGATTAATAAACAGTTTCAGTAGAAAGGTTGCAATCCCCAATTTGACCATAGTGAGGAAGAAAGTATTTTGTACATGGTGAATCCCTCTCCCAAGAACTATACCCCTAAATATGCGCCCAGTTTGAGACAGGAATCGCGTTGAAAAGAGGAGCCAAATTCCGCGTCAATTGAAAAAAATAGTTCCTTTTTTGCCTCGATCAAGAGTACGAATGGCTACTCAAATCTCCACTCCTCCTATACTTCAGAATGGTGCAACTGGTGTTCACGACTGTCGATGTCTAGAAAATTTTACAACTAATAATGAGCACCATTCACCAAGTTCTGAAGCCGACTGCCACGACCAGTATTGTAAGCAACATATGCAAATTTTTGGCTTCTGGAACGTCTAGGAAATCTATATTATTGAAACATTCCAAACTCTCAATTGTTCTGAACACGTAGCAGCTGGGTGGAACCTGAGAGGCTGCTCAGCGGCTGTTACACTCGACGTTAGCAGCTTTTCAAACAAAGGCGAAGAATTAGTCAACAACTAATTTAGACCTCGTCAAGTATTCACTCCACACATCCGCCGTTCTTCAATCACCGCGCGTATCATTCAACAAAGCCACCACCTGACTTTCGCATCATCGATGATACTTCGACTTTTACGCCTCCACAATTTTCCCCTCAATTCTTAATCGTAATACATGCTAGGGATATCTACTGCAAGATTTACCGGTCATTCTAGTCCAATTTACTTCCCCCAGGTTCAACCCTGCTCGCACATCGTAATCGAGAATAAAGGTTTTAATGCACGCCGAGTCGGGGATACGCAACAAAATTTTCAATTTAAAAAAAGAAGGTGCTCTTCTCCCCTCCAAATGATTGTGCCTGGAGAACATGTGCGCACATTCTGTCAAAACTATGCGAACATAAATCACTCTTCCGATGTTATATTATCGTTACCCTTTTTTTTTTTTTTTTTAATCGAGCAATTTTCTAAAAACGTGATGCGCAAATATTATTATATTTTATACCCGGAACGAACGTTTAACAATCAGAACACTGCCGTTTCCTCTTCTTTCTTATAGGTATTTACTTTCTCTGGGACTTTTTTTTTTTTTTTTTTCTTTTTCCCGCACAGCATTAATTAGTACACAATAAGCGAATAATTAACTTCAAACGTTCTTATCGGAGTGTGTTCTCTCTAACGACGAAAGAACACGCATTAACGTGGATAATGACGGCGTTGAAATCGTGTAATTCATAATTGCTACTTCGCCTTTTTCTTGCTGTGCCCTTCCTCTCTAGGGATCATCTTACAAGCTCACGGTTACATCTTTATTTACACATCTTCTCGTGTACAAGAGAATATCGTAATAAATACTTCTTCGCTGGTATACAGGTTGTAAAATTCCGCCCGAATACTTCTTGTCTCTCTTTATTGCCAACGGGAGATTTCGCCTCTCTCTCACTCGATTTCTTTCTCTCGTGCGCTTAAACGCGGTCGCCGATACGGTGACACTTATGCAAATTGTACTTCGCTCGAGCTAGAAAATACGGAGTAGGTAACATTCCTTTTTTTTTTTTTTGGAACAGCGACACCGTCTGTACCGCGAAAAATTCCATCGATTACGCAATTTACTTTTGTAAAGCGCAATGCTCAAACGAATCATTCAACTGCGAAAACCGTGAAAACAATTAAAAATGCCGTAACTAAACGAAAACACCTTCGAAACGCGGATACTACGAGTGGATAGGCGAATATAGACAGAAACCGGGGTGGGGGAAAGCACTCCGATTTTCGCTCCAGTCTGAATAAGTCTAATTCACACAGCTCGCAGTAGTTATGGATATTTTAATCAAATCGCGCGATCTTTCGCTCGTTCGTGTTTGTTCGGCCTTATCAGTATAGTCACCAGAGTTCGAGTACGAAGCATAAAAGCGTCTAGGATTGCAGTAGCCCGAAGGAAGATTCTTAGAACAAGCGACGTGCGCCGAATTTTGAAATAATGTCATCTTTTCGGGAAAAAGAAATGTGTTCTCGGTAAGTAGTTTGTTTTGTTCCGCTGTTGCTTTTCATGTTTCTTCGTCTCTCTCTCAAAATTTATAATAAGAGAACTATTGAGAGAGTAAAAAGACCAACACGAGTGTAAGAATGCGAGACAAATCAGCGAGAGCGAGAGAGAGAGAGTGAACATAAAAAGAAATAAAGAAAAGAATACCACATCATCTTGTAAGCACGTAATAAACATAAATAAAATGTGTCGAGTCCGCAGTACAAATTATCGCGATAAATTTAAACATTACTCGCGGCCGAAAAACAGCTTCTCGTCTTTTGCGGTGCGGTGCGCCGCGCTCCGCGCTCGTTGCTACACGCGGAGTCCCGCTCGCCTTCGCCCATCATCGTCGCCTCGAAGTGAACCCTCGCGCGTCTTCACCTCCTTCGACAAGATATCCGTCGGGCAATTAACGTACAAAATTGTTGGTGTTAGATTTTTATTAACCACGCTGTAATTTACAAAATGAAACGATGCACGCGGTCGCGTTTTCTCTTCCTTTTACTAATATACAGCGGCGCTCTTTCTCGCTCCGTCTCTTGTTTCTCTGTACGTCGTGTTTCAACCGGCCAAAGAATTTAATTCATTTTCTTTCGCCGACGTTGTTCGAACACCGTGGGTGTTCGCTTAAGCCACGATGTACCGCCGTAGAAACAGAACGACGTCGTCGGTCGTCTGCCGTTCAACGCAGCTACAAATACGACATAATAAATATACCGGTACAATGACGACCCCGAACGATAGTAGAACACTGATAAAACAATATCGTTCGAAACGTCTCTAATTGAGAACGGGTTGTACGATATTTTGGCGCCTGTAGCACGCTCGTCGTGAGTGTATATACATGTAGATAATGTACGTGTATATACGACAAGGGATTTCGTTCCAAAAAATACACGAAAACAAGATCGAAGAGACTATAATTTATACGATACGTTAGGCTGGACAAGAGATCAGAAAAGACTACTACGGCGACTTGTAATCCACGTAGAAATGCTTTTTTCACCTAGAAGCGAAAGTTTGGAAGATAATCTTGATTCATTTTACTGTTCAGGGTTCTTTCGATAGCTTGAACCAAGTTCTCTTGGATTTCAAGTCACTCAATCGCATCCGATATGGTAGAAGTTAGCTGGACCTACTCGCATTTTGGGCTTACCTACAAAAGTTCCTCATTCGTAAGACTCTTCTTAAACCAGAAACCAACATGATTAACATAAATGAAGCCCAAGTTGAGAACGATTCTTGAGCGTTGATGTCTATAGTGAAAAATCTACATTTTCAGCTGCCCCTAAAACTAGCTTTCATATACGGCCCATGTTTGAAATAATGGATCCTAGAAGTTTATGACGATGTTGTATAGTCAGCTTGCACGTGGAGCTTCTACCAAACTGACTTGGATATGGTTTGTTTGAGCGCATCACATATAGAGAGTAAGGGGAGTGAAGAAATAGATCAAAACGTCACATTTTTCAAACTCTCATAATCCTACGCCTAAAAATCTATTTCATTCTGCTCCGGTCCTTGCTTGTATTCAAAATCAGAAACAAGCTGATCCTCACTTACAGGAGAATACCCGCTCTCGAAGAAATAAACACAAAGTTTCTCACGCTATCTCGTGGCACATTTAGGAAATACAGTTCAGCAATAATTCATCTAGTCTCCAAACGGTTTATATTGATATAACAAATATGGACGTTAGAGTGAGCTATACGAGGAACACTACTAAGCCAAACCACAGCATGCTAGATTTCATTGGAGATTCCTTCTTCTGGAAGGGGTACTGGAGGAGATTGAATACAATTTTGTAATGAAGAAAAACTGAACTTAATCTTTGTTCCCTTTTCAATGAGAGAGAGGGGGGATGGAAGCATTTCAGTTCCTTCTTTCTCAGAGAATACCAACGCTTACAATATGCATTCTATTTCAGAACCTCACTTTCTGCGCTATGAGTGTGTAAAGTTTGGATGATTTAATCCTTGGAAAGTCAGACAAGGAACCGCGTCACCAGTTAAATAAGAAGGTCGCTGAGATGTGGGAAATTAGCAAGATAGAAATGAACACGCAACAAACTTAAGACTGTAGTCCACATAAGTGAAATGATATTCTTCCACAAAATGTCAGACTTCATTACCCATTGCGAGAAAAATCCTTCCCACGAAGTATTGACAAAAATACAACTCGCGCACCTTACTGAACGCATTCCGGGGGGGGGGGGAGCCTATTGTTCAATCTCAAAAACTCCATCGAGAACCATTGGTCAGTCTCGCCTCCATCCGCACTTATCGTCCTCGTTTCTCAACAGGTTGATCTTCAAGTCATAAAACTTTCTACAGCGCAACAAATAAAGTTTTGCGTCTCATAGTAGACGACGTCATCTTAAGTAGGTCAAAGCAACACATACGTTGTATTGTTATCAATATGTTGAAGAAACATTCACCACTCTTGCCTTCAACCACACACATTCTTCTCGTTTCTCAACAGTACTTGAAGTCATACAACTGTTTCCGCAGCATAAAAAATAACTTTCCCGTCTCATAGTAGATGACGTCACCCTAAGCAGGTCAAGGCCACGTATACCTTGTAACGTTATCAATATGTTGAAGAAACATTCACCATTCTTGCCTCCAGCCACACACATTCTTCTTATCCTTCAACAGCACTCAAAGTCATACAATTGTCTCCAACACAAAAAATAAACTTTCATATCTCATAGTGGATGACGTCATCTTAAGTAGGTCAAGGTCACGTCCACATTATGACGGCATCGAGACGTTGAAATCTTAATCTAGTTTGTATGCTCATAACTTAGTATCTATAACCCAGACTATTATGCTCTATGTTATACTCTCGAGAGCTTTACTAGATTCAAGCTTCTGAAAAGTTTGCTGAGCTCAGTGGCTAACGGGTTCCATCTTCTTCGCCCAGTGTACGCTACTAGAGGATCGTAAGGACGATCAGAAGGTATGACACAAATCTCTAAATTAGGTTGAAGTTTCAATAAAACTCTCCTTCTCAGCCTAGTATATGAGGGTCCTCCGGACCTGAACTCCGGAGTTAAGAATAGGGCTCAGAACCAAAAATTAGTATAGAGGTTCAGAAAACACATCAGACAGGTCAAAATTATAAATATGACCTGCGATGAGAAAAGGACGCTCATTGTCCACTGACAGGAACACCATTTCTCTCAGATTAGAAATGTAAAAATTCCGGCAGTTTAACAAAATTAGATATTCTACCTTACACACAATACAGCATTTATTTCTTGATACTATTGATCGAAGTGTGATCTCCGATGTTCTAACAACTGATAAAGTCATGGTCTATATAACTACATGATTTCAGGCCTGAAATAGCATAAGACGAGAAACGCGACTGAAGGTGTACAACACCTTTGCCAAACCAATGTTGACGTATGGAAGTGAAACATGGGTGCTGAGAAAGAGAGATAAGAAAAGAATAGAAGCAGCGGAAATGCGCTTCCTGCGAAGAACTGCAGGGTACACCTTGTTGGACCGGAAGAGGAACGAATCCATTCAGAGCGAGCTCGATGTGACACCCGTTGTTAGAAGAGTCAAGGATTACAGACGAAGATGGCGTGAGCATGTCGCCAGAATGAAGGAGGACAGATCGCCAAAATGGGCCGCAAACTACACGCCAAGAGGCAGGAGAGACCGCGGCAGACCAAGGCGAAAATTGGTGGACACATCCGCGTCATCCGAAGCAGATGCCACTCCGCAGACGGGCCACTTGGCCTAATCGCGTTCACGGAAACGACGACGACTACGATATACATCCCTCAATTTAAAAAAAGCTCAATGCCTGGAGTCCAATTTAAATGTAGACAGGAACTCAGTAGCCCAAGTGGTTTTGAATTTATTGAGGCATTCTATTCAAAAATTATAAAGCTCACCATTGTGGGTGATCTACTGAATCTGTTTCTAGGCTTCATTCTTCAGTACAGGTTTTCTCACTGGCAAAGACTATGTTAGGCACGCGATATAAAATTTTTCCACAATACCGTAAAAATGGCGAATAACTAATGCTTTTCGAATTCGTTTTCAATGACACATCATGAAACTTACCTGCAAAATAAGAAGAAAAAATACACGTTAGTAAACAAATATGAGATACACATGCAGAATTATTCTGAGAGTACAAGAATTTCTCATTAGTTCTCTCATTTATCATCAATTTGAGCTCTGTCTTCTCATGAATACAGCGAATTACAGAATAAGATGACAAGGAAGTCGATTAATCGAAAAAATAAAGTCTTTTCAGTCTATATTAGGACTTATCTATCAAATCAGTATATGACTCTGGACTACGGTAGGACATCTTCTGACTTGGTGTCAAAAACTCTTTGTTTTCTACATCCTACAGAGTGAACCTCCAGGAAATTCTTAAACTTTGACAGTTGATAAAAATCATAAACAGGATGTACGTAAGAAGGTGGATTGTGCTGGTGTCGCGTTCACGTGTCTCGTAAGCTTGTTCGAGTTATTTACAGCGGAGAGGAATCAGATTTATCTTTGCTGTGCATTATAAGTCGACGCGACGCATTCGTTGCAAGAAAATGTAATTCCAAAAATGAATTTCCAACATAATTTAAAAAGCAGATATTTTCCATCGATAAAACTTTGGTCTACCGCAGCGGCTTCTTAAAATTCCTTCTCCATATATCATCTTTATTTTGATGAAATTGTTCGAACGAGTTCTTCAGATGTTCTACAAAGTTCTACATACAAATGGCGATTCAATAACTAGAGATTTCGTCATGGTCTAGCGGAGAATTCCAGATGTGCGGAAGGAAAATGATACAAGTATGGACGAGGGCTATTTATACTCGTTAAAAACAGGTAATTTTGAGATCATTTGCGGGGTGACACGACCCTCAAAGTCACCGACCAATACTTCTGATACGGACGGCTGATAGATGTCTTGTCAATCCGACCATTCCTATTCACTTATCTATATACTGAACGATAGAAATAAACTCTCATCCATTAACATAATAATAAATTCAACGACTCAACAACGCCGTAACCCTATTCATTTAATAAATTAACTCTCCATTATTATTAAACTATTTCATTTTACTCTTCTTCTTCCTTTTTTTTTCAGTAGAATTTGCTCCGCGACTATGGGTAAAATAAATACTCCGGATAAAAATCTCTGACAGCGTACACCATCAGCGAGTGTATACATAAAGAAGAACGAGTCTGAAACCCCCGAAGATGAAGAGGAAAGACGATTAAGGAGTACGAACATACATACATACAATACCCTTCATCCTATCTACCTACACCCGAGATTAATGTCAGACAACAACAGCAAATGAGTGGTTAGCCAGTTACGCATTATAATACCAAACCTCTACACAACGCGTATCCGAACAGGTAAGGTAACAGATGTTCACCGAAAAGCCTAATCGGGTTAAATGTTACTTTCTACCCTCTTTTGTGTAGCACGGGTAAATGCTATGGCAGAAGGGAAAAATAAATACGATATAGACTCTTCGGCCAATTCTGTAGTACGGAAAAAAGAAATGCTCAACCGCGCCAACGTATACTTATTTCTATCTTCTATCTCCTCTCGATGATAAATGTCTTCATCTAAAGAAGTTTTCGGTTCACCACCGTTTGAAATAATAGTAATTTTCTACCGTACACATGTAAAGAAGGTGCGCATCGGAGCGTATATTATAAGAGAAGTAAAATATTTATTAAATGAGTTTCATTTACTTCTTAAACATTGACTGTCGATTATACAATATTTTTTCTTCTTTCAAGGTATCGTGCTTCGTCAAGAGAGAGAGAGAAAAAAAGTCAAACAATGTACTCCATCAAATTACCCGTCTTCGCCAACACGGATCGCTTTCAGCATGACGTGGCCAATCGACGACTCGAGTATAATATTTATGATATTGGTAAGATTCGAAGAAATATACAATAGTATACACGCACGGAAACATTACTCCATTCATCCGGAATCGATTAATAATTTTCATACACCGCAGACTCGGTCCAATATATACGACTGATTTTTCGGATATCTTGCGATTACACTGCATTATCAGTGCCACACGAGTACCTGCGCACATTCCGCAGATAATAAAAATATACCGTGCACATTATTTTACAGACAATAATTACCGAATAGTGTATCGCCAATTTCCCCTATATAGCCAAACGAAAATCCGCTGTGTCGAATTTGCCATAAGCAAATTCACGCTGCTACCCTTGCTCGCTCCCATAACGGTACCTAACCCACTTTCTGTACATTACCTTCGTCCTCATTTAATTCAACAAACGCAACACGATCATTATCTGTTTTAAAAAGGGTCTGGCTGGCGAGACAGAGGGAGGAAATATTCCAGGTCGTTAAAAGATCCTAAAGTAATATATAATCGACCCTTTTTGTATTATACGTACTCCAATCACCTAGTGAAAATATCTAGATAAGTGTCTTCAAGAAAATAATCAACCAGGAGACTATAGGAGCAACAAAAAGTCAAAGATATCTATCCGTAAGAAAATATTGCCCTTAAAAAAAAAGTTAAGGAATAAAGCAAGGGACAAGAATAAGAAAAAACATACCTCAGTCAGAAGAAAAAAAAACGCAAAAAAATGGTTACTAGTTGTACAGAGATAAAGTATTGGGTAAATAATCCCCGTTGCGATGTTAGGGTAGCATTATATGAGCTGGGGTTGAAAGGTCGTTTAATAATAATGCTAAAGGCTGAACAACATGGTACTATAAGCCTGTTAAAGGAAACTAGACGAAGAATACACAAAGTATTCAGCGGGGGGTGAGAAAATGACCGACACGACATATCGTTTCTCTTTTCGCCCATTCACTGCACACTAAAAAGGGAGTAGCCACCCCGACACGTCTACATATAATGGGGAAAGTTTCCAACGCTATTTAAACTAATCGAGAATGTTATAGAACGCCGAAGGGTGTGTGTGTGTGTATATATACATAGGGTGTAAAGAGCCCTCTAGGAAATTTAAGTAGACGAAGAAAAAAAAAAGAGGGAGACAGAAAAGAAGGTCTACGTTCGCATAGCACTGATGTGTGGCATGACGACGGAAACCAAACTCGAAAGAGGCTATTATACTATTCTACGGTTTTAAGTATACCAGAGAAACGGAGTGGCACTACTCACCAGACCCCAAATATGGAATTTATAACCGGGCGGCAAATAAAGTCGTACCTAAACGATTTTCGCAATCTTTTCCTCTTTCCTTATTCTTACATACATGCATTCGACTTCCGCTTCGCTATAGGGTAGGAAATAACGGAATTTAATTTCGAAATAATACCAGACCGAACATATAGAAAAATAATGAAAACACATTCGCATGAATCTATCAGAGCGCCCGGCGAGAAATGGAGGACGTCACGCTGACTATAAAAACAATATTATTTACATACGTAAAAAGAAGGGAGCTCTTTTTCTACAAATTTATGTACCGGTGTACGCTAGATGATTTACGATGGCTGTTAAATTTCATTCAACGGGCGAACTTCGCACAAATCTAGCCTACGGCACATATCGATCAATATTATACCGTTGAAAACTGATGCATGATCTTTCGACGCGTCACGTTTCGATGACCACCCTTCTCTCTGGAAGTCAACTCATCCCTTTCAGCGCTAGAAGCCTGGTATTGACGCGCGATCCGAATCCGTGACCAAGGCAAACAACAGTTATCCGATACTAACGCACGACCCGCGCCAACGCAAGCATACACACAAAGGCCATTATTACACGCTCTCTCCCTCTCATCTTTTCGGGTGATGCACACACGTTCCTCCAGCAACTTCTTCCCACACAGTCGCTATAAACCACCCTCGTCGTATAATAGTTTTAACTACAGCACCGACACAGTAAATACGCGATAAGGAAAACATGCGGCAGTACGGCAATTAGAAATGGGGTGTTTGTGTGTAACTCATCATCCGAATGAAAACGGGCACAATTTCAGCTATTAAAAGCGACGATAATATAATTATTATAATGTTCCGTCGCCAGCCCATTTATGCGTTGTACCTACTCGGTCATGTTCGGTGTTAATTGATTTCAACCGAAATCCCTTTCCCACCATGAAAAGCGTACGTACGACTTCGCGGCTGGATACCAAGCGCAAGTACTGCGAATGAACTTAACATTTTTCGTTGAATTTGTTGCAGGAAATAGCCCCTACTAGCGATATGAAAATTAGGCGGAAATTGAATCGCGATAATCGCACGCGCGAATATTTTTAAACGCGATGAAGAAAAAATAGACCAATTATCACTCGACCGATAGCAGATTCTCTTATCGGAAGAACGCAGGTGTTGTGGAAGCTTTTTGCCTCGTTTTTATTGTCCAACTTATCGTACAAAGCAAAAGTGGATCGACGTCGATGATTCGTGCTGCGACAATAAAAACTGTGTACGTACGCGTTCAAATTTTTAGCAAGTAATTATCGTTCAAAGCATAATAAATGGCCATTTTTTCGTCGGTCTGTCTGTCTTCTCCCTCCTCTCCCTTCTTTCTCTTCATTACGAACTGTACACATTATATACGTTCTCGGAATGGAAAACGAGTAAATATAAATAAAAAGTCGTAAAGGTTCTTCATTATCCGTGACATCCTTTCCGCTTTCGACCGTGGATAATCGATCGTTCTCGTGTACTTCAGCATAATAGTGTGAAAACTTTCCGACGAGGCGTAATTATTAAAACACTCGTAAAAGAAGCAAATTCCAGCTGAAACGAAAGATAAGAGCACTGACCGACATTTCCAACCCAAACCGATAAGCTAGTGCTGCGAATTTTCTTTTCCATTACTGTTACGCAATTGCTTAGATACAATTTGAACAATCGTGGGTGCAGATAAGATGGTATACTTAAATTTTTCTTGTTTTCAGTGAAACTCAACGGTGAGAAAATTACATGCGAGCTTACATTTATACAAACTTGATCAGAACCAAACTGCTCCAAGTCAAGTCAGCTCTACAGAGGAATGGGCAAGCGAAGGAATAAAACGCCAGCTTCCCGTTTCAATTCTTGATCATGAGAGGTAAAAGCTTTGGCTCTCACACTGATGTTCTTTTCGAGCCGAAAATTTTGAAGATCCTAGCTTTTGGATTTCGACCTTAGGTGGGACGGAGGAGCTGAGAAACTGGAATAAAGCGTCTAGGCTTTCCGCGTTAGAAATGCTTCAACTTTTGACTTCAATCATTCAGCTTCGAGCTACGTAGCTTTTTGGTAATCAACATATCGACTCCCATAGCCCGGAAATGACACTAGTAGCGATGATCATCGAGTTACCAATCGAAAATTCATAATTTCTTTGAAGCCAAAAATCTATTTACGAGAATTATGACAACCTTTCAGATTATATTTAGGGTCTTATACATTTCGCATTCAAAATGAAGTACTTACGTAACGACCTTGGCTCCCTGAGTACTGTTATTCAAAATTTAATTCATTCATATGCTCCGGAGATAGCGGGAATTTGGCGAAGCGTGACGTCACCAGGAGTTTTTCCAATAGTCACCTTCGAAGTGCCCTCTCTGTCTACGATTCAGGACAACATCATAGCGATAGTAATTTTTTCAAAGTTTTCTCCTTTAACTAAATCACAGCCCCCCCCCCCCCCCGCCCAACATAAATAAATATAAATACCTTCGAAAAATTTTTTACGGTTAGATTGAATCGCCTTAGAACTGCCTTTACCTCATAACATCATCGTGGTGACGTCCCTTGATTTTTCAAGTTCTACAGGGTCACACCCACACTCCTCCAAATGTACCACCTTCGAATGTTTTCACAATTCCTCGAACCAAGTTGGAGCTCTCACTTCTCTCAGAACCTCAATTGCCCCATGACGTTACCATGGTGGCATCACAGGTGCTGCATGAAGTTTTAGAATGACCCTCATCAATGAAGAAAATTACTTCTGGTGAAGTCAGAGATATGAAGGTTCGAGGATAAGCGCCCCCACAAAAAAAAAAGAAAAATCCATGACTTGATCCAGACTTCTCCAGGAATTTTTCAAGTTCTACATGAAGGTCATAACCGCACTCTACCGAAAGTACCTACCTTCGATCATTTTCACGAGTCCACCAATTTAATCAAGTCACAGCCCTCACTCCTCTCAGAACCTTAATTGCCTCACGAAGTCACCATGGTAACATCACAGGTATTGCATGAACTTTTGGAATGACCCCCAGCAATGAAATAAATACTCTGTGGTGAAGTCAGATATTCACAATATTAATTCAAAGTCAATGGTAGAACTGCAGAAATTCAGGGTTTTACGATGGCCAGTCTCTACCCAAAAACAATTCACAGACTTTTTCCAGACTCCTCTAGGATTTTTGGGAAAAAGAATTTTATTCAGGTTTCACGGTTGACCGATTTCTACCCTAAAAAATTCCCCGACTTTTTCCAGACTTCTCCAGGATTTTTCGGAAAACAAATTTTTCCAAGTTCTACTGGGTCATTTCCACACTCCTCCGAAAGTACCTACAGCTATTTTTGGACATTTTCACGAGTCCTCGAATTCAGTCACAGCTCTCACAACTCTCACATCTTCAATTGCCTCACGAAATCACCACGGTGACATCACAGGTATTGTACGAACTTTTCGAATGATCCCCAGTAATAAAGTAAATTACTTGTAAAGTCAGATATTGACTGCATCCATTCAAATTTAACGGTAACTGTAGAAATTCAGGTTTCCGAGTCAACATTTTCCGGGTATCTAAAAGTTTTTTTACAGTAGACCCCCCCCCTCCCCTCCCCCTTTAACAAGACAGGGTGTCTAACAAATTTGAAAATTGAAAATATTGGACCTTTTGTCGCAAATCTCCTAATTTAACAAGAAAAAAAAAAAAAAAAACTTTAATTCTTGATTGATTTTTAATTTTTATTGGACGTGCATCAAAATTAATGGACTTTTATTGACTTATTGGACCATTTTTGAAATAGTAAACTTTTATTGGACTTATTGGACTTATTGACCTGGTAGACACGCTGCAAGAGGAAGTTCAATCCACATTACCGGATTGTTTTCCCAGAAATTCTTGTGCAGCGAATCTCAGAAAATTTCCGGACCTCGCCAAAATTCATGACCATTCAAATTCCTCGACTTTTCTCGATTCTCCAGAACTGGTCACCCTAGGTGATCGAGTTTCTGATATCAACTCCAGAAAAAGCACACGTTGCATAGGAGAATATAAAAATCACGTACTTCTCGCCCCGACATAGACTTAGAAGTACACAAGGCGATTTTCTTACCACACCATCTTCTACAAAGTTCATTTCTACTCCAGGACTTCAACTTGAACAAGACAATTTCAGCATCTTTAAAAAATCCTTTCTTCCGCTCCAGGACGCAGCACAATCATTTTCACTTACTCTTCAAGTCGAAGTGGAATTGCCTCAAGATATTCACTCATTTTTGATCCTAAGTCAGATCAATTCTCGAGTTACCTTCTCCTTCTTTTGAACCGCACTCATTCATACCTAATTGTATAAAAACAACTACAAGTATACTCGAATTATTTCCATATCAGGAAACGCAGATCGACGAAGGAGGCATGGGAGTACATGAGTTACCCCTATCGAGAAGAAAAATGGAGAGTTGCAAGAATAGAGTGAAGAAAGAGAGAAACCTCGGCTCGGAGCTGGACTGGAAGTTGGAGGACTTTATTCACTTTGATACATTCAAAAATCATTACCTTGTACCCACCCTCTGCTCGGAGACTTACTGATGCTTATTTAGGGGGATTTAAGGGGATATATCACCCCATTGACACTGTTTTTCATAGAAATAATTTTATAATGCAAAATTTATCGCGAAATATAAACGAAAAAAGGCATTTGTGAATGAACTCCACAAACACAAGATAATAATGTTTCAATATCTGTTTCAGTTCCATGATCTGACAGATATAACCGACAGATTGTCAACGAATTTCGGATGTTTTCATCAGCACTAATACATCGTGTCACTAAAACAGCCGCAAGAGACTTGCTCACAGTCAGAAAAATCAA
The DNA here is from genome assembly GCA_035079385.1 of Aspidiotus rigidus. Lineage (NCBI taxonomy): Eukaryota > Metazoa > Arthropoda > Insecta > Hemiptera > Diaspididae > Aspidiotus > Aspidiotus rigidus. Next base: position 14,359,590 of record JAVHKY010000020.1, on the reverse strand, counting down.
TTTGATGAGAACCTAATGATTTTCTTTTCAACCGAGTAAATAGAATTTCAGCGTAGTAATCCGATTCGGCTACATACCTACGAGCAGTCTTTTTCTCAATTTCTTTTTCCCATCAGTGAAATATAAGTGGACGCCTTCTTTTCGCGTGCGAGTAATTCCGTATAGCGTGTAAGAGTGTTATTAAAAGAAAATCGCGGGAATACAACATTTCTAGTGCTATTTTCGTGCACAGTGTGCGACAGTCTTTTCTATTGTTACCGCATTTATGTCGTTTTCGGCTGAGCCTATGGGCCTCCACGAGTTTATGATGCATAAAACCGACGTTACAAATAAAGAAATTATTGCTTCGTCTTTAATTATAATGCTCGCTCTCTCTCTCTCCCTTGCATTCTTTCTTCGTCCTTCCGGAAGTTTGAGCATTAATTAAAAGAATCGAGCGAACGCTGAACGCTATTAGTCTCATCATTTGCTTCTTAATCACCCGCGCGATCATTGCCTGACGCTACGCTATGCGATGATGAGAAGAAAGGAAAAAAGTCTAGATTGTTTTATCCATTAACCCCTCGCTCGCAACGCGGTTTGTTATTGTCAAAACCCTATTGAGAAGAAGGAGTTCTGAATTAATAGAGTAATATAAAAATAAAAAAAAAAAGATAATAAATTGTTAACATAACATTTCCTTTACGTAACATATTGTAGCTTGTACATGATTATTTAAAAAGTATTTTGTGTTTGATGAGGTATAGATGTTAGGATTTAAACGAACGGGCCGCGTATATTTCGCCGGATAACAGATATGGTAACTTATTATGTCTTTTTCTCGTGTAGATGGTGGGTGTCGAGTATAATCAAGTAGTACATAACGTAGATTTACGAGTATTATGGCATATACTTGTACTCTGCTACGCGTATATAAATACACCAACTTGTTTGGACGGTCTCTTTGATGGAGCAGAGTGTTTGAAAAACTTGTCTTATCGAAGCATAAACGATTTACGCTAACATTGATTTCCACCAACATACAGTGCGGATAATAACTTCTCTCACTGCAATCTCATGGTAGCATAGAATTCCGTGTGAGAATATACACTTTATTCTATGATCAAAATTTACACAGGGAAAAAGCAGTGCGCAATGATTTGTTTTTTTTAAATAGGAAAAACCAACGCTTTCATCACCTTTTACCTTCAGTTTCCAATTTCGACTAATTCTACATGTCATAATGCAAATGCAGCCATTTTAGAAAGCTTGGGAGCGCGTGGTAAACGAAAAGTATCGCGGATTCATTGATTTCCCATTGAGGAGGGGTAACTTGAGTATGCTAGATCAGTGAGTCTCTCTTTGCTCGATTTGCCATCGACGAATTTCCCATCTTTGTAAACAAGAAAGTGAACTACAAAAAAATCATCTGCATTTAAGGTCCTCAGCTGCAAATTGAGCGGGTAAAGGAAGTACATAGAAGGTCATTTAGTCACTACATACAAACGCAAAATCCACCATTCAGCTCTCCATGAAGTCGCATCGACTCAGCTTTACTTGAAGTTCGGCGGCACCGAATTTCATTTCGCAGTTTAAATTCTCGCAACCATGCTTAAAAATCAGTAGAGCCATCAATTTTCAATTCTTTCGCGAAAATCGAAGCTGTTTCTGTTGCGACATTTATTCCTTCAACTTCATTTCCATTAATTCCTACTTTCATTTCATTTCCTTCCCTCCACGAAAAAAATCGCATTCAGTGTTTTCGAACTCATTTCAACACGAATACTTGCACTGTTTAACCTTCGAACACTGATGAAGGTTGACAAGAACTGAAGAAAGAATAGAAGAAAGTACAGCAAACAAGTTTCTGTTCACATGATAAGATAGATGTAAATGAAACCTGGGCGTACTGATAAGCGAACTTTTTTTTTTTTCATGCTTAAGCGGAACTTTGCCGCACTCTGTACGATCACTTTTCCACAAAAATACGTATTTGTCCCAAGGAAGCGAACAAAATCCACTCGTCGTATTGAAGCAGAAACGATTTACGTCAACAAACAGTGTAGGTAAATAACTTCTTTCACTGCAACCTCACGGTAGTGTAACACACGAATCCGTTCCTTTAAGTTACGGCTATCCATACTAAACAATAAAGAGGAATACTCCACGTCGGAGTATTCCTCTTTATTGTTTAGTAGTGTAACACCTTTAAAGGGAAAAACCAACTATGCCATCACTTTTTATTTCATTAAAATTCTACTAATTTCATAAGCTATCAAATACAGTGGAGCCTCTTCAGAAACTTTCTTGAGGGGGGTCTCGAAAAAATCGTGTCATAAGCGAGGGTGCGTTACACAGAAAAAGTATCGCGGATTCATTGATTTTCCGAAGACAAGAAGGGCTAACGTAAGTTTGCTGGAGCTGTTTGTAAGAAACATCCACGGCAGCGAATTAAGCAAGTAAAAAAGAAGGTCATTTAGCTATGCACATACCGACACTTTATTCGCCGACTCAGCTTCGCACTCCGAAGTCTCCGACTCATTTTCACTTGAAGTTTGGCGGTACTTGATAATAATGCGCCGTGTGAATTCAGAAAACCATTTTTGAAACCGATCGGAGCCAACATCTATTTTCAATTCTTTCGCATAATACAAAGCTGTTTCTGTGATCCTGGAAGCCGTAGGGCAAGTGGGACAGTATAATGAAATCCATTTTTCCGTAAACTTTTCCAAGAAGTGGTACTTCGTCTCGATTTCCCATCTTCTACGAACAATTTGATGAAGAGTTTTTGTAGTTACACCGAGTCTTAGCGCGAGATCATTATCGGGTGTTTCAGACTTGCAATTGACAAACTCCCGATAAATTTCACCTTCTTCCACATCGGTCAAATCATTTGATGTTCTCATACTCATTTCAACGCGAACACTTGCACTGTAGAGCGAACGAACCTTGATGAGGGTTGTCAAAAACTGAAGAAGTAATACAGAAAAAGGTACAGCATACGAGTTCCAATCATGGTTATACACGTCATACTAGGTATACTGATAAGTGAACCCGTTTCTTCATGTTACGATGATACTTCACTGGCATAAATTCGTGATACAAGCGTAATTTTTCGCCACATTCAGTACGATACGTGTTTAGTCCTAGAAATCGCGCAACAGGTGGCTTCACATTGTAATCGTGAACGACCTATCAAGAGATTCTAATGAATCATAAAAAAACAGGAACGTTCTTCTACATCTACAGGCTCGATGATTCCTACATTCCATTTTCCTATTTCATGTTAGGTAGCGATGCCAAATAAAACCAGAGATGTCACTTCAAATACGTATTATTCATAAATATACGTTCGTCTCAATCGTTAATCGAAATAATTCGACATTTCCAGAAAGTATTACCAAATCAATTCACTCGTCCTTTTCTGGCAAAGTTTATATCCTCCAAACTTGTGGCGGTACTTAACTGTTGACCAAGTTATTCATTTATTCACGTAATATAAGACACACGGTTTTTTTTTTTGGAAGATCTCCTTAATGGAACTCGGAGGACTCATGTCAACATCGAGCTAAAAACAATCTGCTCGACATAAGAACTTGCGATAAAGAGCTCAAAATAATCGAAAATTTTAGCAGGATCCGAACCTGGATCTTCAAGAAAGATTCTAGAGTAAATAACGGAAGATGGAGATTAGCGAGAATTAAGTTATCAAGAGGGGTGACGTAGGGGTTCGGAGAAGGGGATATGGTCCCCAGCTCTTCTGGTCTGCAGATGAGTCTGCTCTCGGTAACGTCTGATGGAGACAGAATCTAAATTGTAACCAGAATCACACAAATTTCAATCCAACAAGAGCCCCACACTTAATCCAATAGATACCCCTTGTACTACTTTTCAGAGATGGCGAAGATTGTCTTCAAACCAAGAGGAAATGGTCGATTATTAAGAAATGATCTCGAACAGGATGAGAGACGAATTCACCCTATCCTTAGCTAGAAAAGGAATTACCAGGTAGGCGAGAGGGCCAGACGGCAAGGGCTAGCTAAAAAAGTTTCTTCCTAGCCTAGCGTCAAATCGTAAGAATTTGCTTGAAATCCTCACGGGTCTGAACAACCTTATCATCGCGCATAAGGTAAAATTCACGGGTTCTTCAACAGAGTCAAAGGTGGGGTGCCCGGAAACCGGGGGAGATCTGAAAAATGTAGATTGTGACGTCACACGCCCCGTTATACACAAAAAGTATCGCGGATTCATTGATTTTCCGAAGACAAGAAGGGCTAACGTAAGTTTGCTGGAGCTGTTTGTAAGAAACATCCACGGCAGCGAATTAAGCAAGTAAAGAAGAAGGTCATTTAGCTATGCACATACCGACACTTTATTCGCCGACTCAGCTTCGCACTCCGAAGTCTCCGACTCATTTTCACTTGAAGTTTGGCGGTACTTGATAATAGGAGCTATATATAATAGACTGACCTATGACGTCACAAGGTTGACCTGTGACGTCACAGGCCCCTCCTTCCAAGTTATATATGATAGGAGGGAGACTTAGAGAATGTTTGAGTTCCGAGCTTTGCCGGCCGGCGGACGTTTCTTCCGAAAACCCTTTCCCTGTTGAAAAGGGCGCGGGAGATAGACGAAAGGTTTCTTTAAATCGATCTGAACCAATTTTCATGAGAGGATGAGTGACTTGTAGAGAATTTCAAGCTTTCCTTTTTTTTTTTTAATTTTTCTCTCAAGTCACTTCGTTCCCAAGTTATTTTGGGAATTGAAACGAGGAAATCGCCCTAATCCCGTTTTCAATTTTTCCTATCGTGTCGCTCCCAGCAGTTAACCCGTCTCAATTGAGTTCAACCGGTATGTCATCTACATGTACGCAGTCAATTTGAGCGAAAGAAGAAGCATCACAACGGCCATATTGATAGCCATATGTTGAATTGAGGAACGTATTAAAGACGGATCAAAACGTCGAGAAAGTTGATAGCCACGCTTTCAATTAGATTTCAAGGGTGTATAGGACTCCTGAACACGTCGTAAACGCTACTATTCAGCTGTATCAGAACAGTTGATTTTGGGGAAGAGAGTGTGCTCGAGAGGCTTTGTGAAGCCGAAGAAGTGCAGCGGCTCAATAGAAGCAGAAGCCGAGCAGTTCAAGAGATTGACCTAAGCTGACCCCAAAAGTAGTTAGAAGCCCACCAAAGGTTTGAAAAACCTCCAAACAGAGGCGTATTCCAGTGGGGGGGGGGAGTCGACTAATTTTACTGAAAATATACCGTAAAATCTTGTTCAAAACCCACTCTGGGAAACTGTTTGCTCGACTCCAAATTTCCTAGATGCGCCACTGCTTCTGAAGCTAATAAGATGGATTAAAATCTTCTGGCGTAGCCAAGTAAAGATCATTTTCAATATCTTTCTCACAACCTCTTAAAATTCATCCCTGGTTCAGTGAGTTTTCCGAAATAAATACCAAGTAAAGATCGACATATACCGATATATCGATCGATCTCGATCCTAAGGCATAGAGCACTAGTTTAAAGCTGATAAAATCCATTTAGGGCTAGTAAACCTAGTTTGCAGCTAGCATAGCCCAGTATAATAAACTGTATGCTAAGACTGACTCGACCTCGTCGATTTCTGGATTTGGCCAAGGGTTCGAGGGGTAACTCGGACAACTCGTCCTCGCGGATTTTTATTTGTGGAATGGAGTGGGGAGCCATTAAAAATATCAAAAGTCATTCAGTAGCCAAGCGGGTGGCTAGCCTCATTTTTTCATTGACATGTAGGCAGTCAAGTTGAGAGAAAGAGGGTGTATAATAGCTGAATTGAGGAACAAAATGGTTCGGAACGTTTTGAGAGCGGATTGAAACGTCCAAAAAGTTGACGCTCATATTTCAAATTTGAGTTTAGAATGTATAGAATTAAGAACAGGTTCAACGTCTATTTGCTGTCCAGCACACAAATCACATTGTAATTCTGGAGGAAAGATCATGTTCAAGAGATTTTTGAAAAACGTTCGCAAACAGTGCAGATAAGCCGAAGACTAACCAAATCAGCAAACGGCTAACAAGTCAAAAGCCAAGTTTAGGCCATTACTAATAGGCTTGTCTGCCCTGTCCGCAACTAAGATTAGAGAAAGGTAATTGTTTTCAAACCTGCAGATGGTAGCTGTTTGCAAACCAGTAGTACTCCACCTGTCTGCACACCATGTTCTCATACTACCAGAATCCTTGGTTATCTCAGAGTAGGTATATTGTATGGAGCAAACATGAGCAGAAAAGAACGCGTTTTGCTCCACCATGGAGATCAAAATCAACTTCTATATCAGAGCTAAGAAGGCTATATTGCTAATTTTTGCCCTCTTATTCGCGAACTATAACTAGATAAGATACTTTTGAACTTTTATGAAAGCTCCAACGACGATTCACGCCAACTTTGATTCCCACCAAGCACCATCGCGCGAATACAGAGTAAATAATAACTTTTCTTACAACAATTTCCTGGTTGTCGTACAACGTTATAACTGTATACGTTACAGTGTGAGAATGCACACTTCGTTTTCTTATAATACGAAGCAGCTACACCAATAGAGAGACGAGGAAAGGTTTACTGATGTAAAATGGTTTTCTGTCACGTAATAACGAAATTCATTCGCGGCAAGAGGGAAAAGGTGTGGTGTTTCGTCGTTTTCGTCCCGCTACGATGTTAGAATCGTTGCGATACACATGCTAACATTGTATATGTATACATATATATATACCTTTTGCGTGTCCACATTAGCGGAAAAATTAACGAAGCGGTAACAGATGCGCTCGCATCGTATATATGAAGGGAACCAATTTACTTTTCGTACACATATAAAATATATAAAATGTATTAGATTCGTCGACACTGTCGTCGTCGTCGTCGCAGCCACCGTCGTCAACGTCATATTTGACTGTTATGGTAAGTGTGTGTGAATAATAGGGGTGCGGTGTATATATGCTCCTATGCTCCAGCATACGAGCGCGAATCCACCTTCGATACTTATTTATCAAATTTACGCATCACTTAACGCTGGGCTTATGTTGTTTTAACAGTATTATACCGTTTGTTTTTATTCTGTCGTACGTCGTTCTCGTCGTCTTTATAATATGTACACGCACGGTAATAATTTTAACCGAAGAACGATAATTGTCAGCGACACGCGATTAATATCTTAATCTTCGAGCGCAGTATGGACGAGGAATGCGGGCCGCGTGCGGTATAACTACAAAGTGATGGCAGTTCTCTTGGTTAGTTGAGTGTTTATGGAGCGAGAGCGGGAGCGCACGATGACAATTGAAGGGAACCGTTTAAAAAGAAATGAACGTACGCGGAGAAATGAGAGCAATCGTCGTGATGCGAGAAGAGAAACGCTTTCCGAGGTCAGCGTTTAGCATTTTTAAATTTTTGAATGTGCGCACGTGGCGAGTGCCGATATATACATTTATTTTAAAGTCGCGTTCCAAATAATTACAATTTATCAACATAAATTAACACGCTAGCTGCGTATACGGCACCAGAAAAAAAAAAAAAAAAACGACTAATGGATGGGCATCGATTCTCGTGAAAAGAAGACAGAAGGCTCCGTGCTTGTGTATACATATAATACCGTAAACCGTGTGACCTTTTTTTTTCCTTCTTCTTTTCCTCCGTTATTCGGGTTTCAATTTAATTTAATGTTTCAGTAGTACGTGTCGCATTAACGCGCGTGAGGGAAAAAAACACAGCGAAAGAAAGAAAGAAAATGAAGGTAACGTCGCACAATGAGGCAATAAAAAGAATAGCGGCGCGACCGCGTCGTTTTATGTATATTTCCGTTGTGCTGTGTTGAAAAAGAGAGTTGGTAAAAAGGACTCGGATTGCGGTCGTTGGATGCGTGCATGTGTGTAGATAAATTGATTTTCTTTCGTACCATATTCCGTAAATTAATTTAAGATTCAGCGAACCGTGACCAGGGTGAAGAGTCATACCCGGAATCGAGAACGAGAATCGTGACGAATGAGAAATGAAAAAACGCAATTTCTTGGCCCTTCACCTTCTGGAGGCTGCCTAGACTGCACATACCCCTTTTATTCAGCTAGTGTACATACTCGAGAAGAATAGGACCAACAAACGTATCTTGCCTTAATTAGAAAATATGGAGTAGGGAGCTTCGACTTTTTAAAATTTTGACACGAGAATAGTGACAAATCACTTACGATATACCCTTTTTGCGACAATTACAATATCAGCCCTGCAAGCCTGACTTCAGTGAATAGTCCTCACTTCTTTGTCTTCTTCTTGATGCATTTCCTTCTAGAAGTTACTACCTTCCATTGCTCTTCTTACATAGGACCAATCCTGCGTTCTTCACACTTCGTCTTCCGTACTCCACGCTCCTGGAAGCACCCCTCCAGAACCAACAAACGTTTCTTCCCTTAATTAGGAGTCTCTAAATTTTGACTCAGGAATAGTGAAAAATCACATGAGAGGAGGTAAGATGCACTCTTTTCTACGATCATTTCAACATCAACCCTGCAAACTTTCTTCGGTAAATATCCACACGGTTTAGTTCTCGAAGTCAGCCAGCCGTCTCCCTCCTACCAATTTTGGAATTTTCCATTATTCATCTTCGAACGAACTGAACATTATACTTTTTTTAACTCACGATAAACTTTATTTTTTCTGTCATTCCTTCGTTTGTCCGATATGAAAATATGTTTACCGCCCGATCTCACAATTATTATTGTACAGCTTGTGCACATACTAAACAACTCGACACACATTAGTAGCTACCCACATTCAACTCTTATTTTCGAGCAGAAGCCTCCCCTCCCCTCGTCTATTTCTGTTCATCATAGGAAGCTACATGGAATATTTTGTTACTTTCAAAATACTCGACTATATATCATTCTCAAATCTCAACATTTCTTTCGCCTTCTCTTCTGTCCTCGTGAATGAACAAGTTTTCCAACAGGCCTACCATTTTTTTCCAGGATTGTTTTCCCCCGACTTTCCCCGGGTTTCTATGACATTTTCTCCTCATTTTCCACAACTTTCTCGCGGGGGGGGGGCGAAATTTCTCACAGTGTAGTCTCTTCTATTATTCTCCGAAAATGTCCTCGACCAGAGCCAGAATTCCTTGACTTATTCAGGTCTCACAAATTTCCTCGACTCCTCCCGGTTTGATAACCCTGTTTCACCTTCTTTCATCTTACCTTGATATATGATCCACCCAGTCACATTTCAATCTCAGGACGTTTTTTCTGTTGAATGGTAGATTTTACTTTCGACGTCGTAGGACAGACAGCGCTGTGCATGAAATGGGAATTATGCAGACAGATGTGGACAATTTGTACGTACCAAAACACTGATCAGTATCCTTATACAATATTTAGGAGAGCATTTAAAATAATTCTGAGTATTCGTACAGAGCGTCTATTCTGACTACAACACCATAGATCTCGATTTCCTTTGATTTTTTAGTTCCTTTTAGGAATTCGAATTATAGTATCGTTTCAGAGGCTACGTTCGTCAGTTTGTCCGCGTAATTACATTCCTAATCACACGCACCACTATCGACCTTCAGAAGAAAAATCATCCATTAGTCGTCTTACCACCTTAAAAAATGATTCTCGCATCACTATTTCGAGTGACTCTGACTTTATTTCATTATTCTTCAAAGTTGAAGACCCAAGTTCATGCGTCGTGATAAAGGTAGGAAGGAAACATGGATTGGCACTCGACCCCCCCCCCCTCCACCACTAAGAAGCTCTTTCTCTTGCTTACGGTTTCCGTATTCTTCCTACACTCACTCTCAGTTTTCGATCTCCTGTAGATTTGCAAAACGATTCTGATTTCCCCACTCCTTCAAAATACACTTTCTGGCATCCAATTTTACCTTGACCCTTCGAATATTTACTACTATCAGTAATATTGTAAACACAATTTTCCAACCCATGCAATGAATTTGGGCGGTCATCCACTCTAAACTCGAGCATGAGTACCGACTACCTCACAATTTTTCCTTTTTCAGCAAGAAACGGAGTTTGCGTCCGGGTGATCTTCAGTGGCGTATTTTGAAAGTCTCTCTGGGGGTTCCAAAAGTTTTCCAGGGCTAGGAATCCATTTGGCAAAAAAAAAAAAAATTTCACTAGTTGGTTAAAAATTGACGTTTACAGGTTCGGGGAGGGGGAGGGGAGTAATTCTGGTCCTCCAACTCATGATCTTGATCTAATTTATAGATTTCGGCTCGAATTCCTACAGATGAAGGACTCGGAACGTCACGATTCCCAATTGTGACGTCATGAAGGGCTGGGAGAAATTCGAGTTAAGATTATGAAGTTGTCGAGAGATTCAAACGCTTTCCGTCGGCTTGAATACCGATGAAGAAGGGATCCAGGAAAAATAGGCGCCCCGATTGTGAGCTTAAATAATTTTTTTCAGCTTGAGTCTCCATAGAAGAGGGGCTTGGGGAAATATCGAGTCACAAGCTATAGAGGGGGAGGGTATACGGAGAAATCTCAAGGCTCAATTGTACTGCGACTGGGGTCCGGATCATAAAAAACAACGTCATAGTGTATAGGAATTGACTCTACACACACAGGAATACAAAATAGGGAAATTAAAAGAATCGAAAAAACCCAATAAGAGCTCAACAAAAATGACAAGTCATGAATATTTACTTTTTTTGGGAGGGGGAGGGGAGAGTACATTATCAGGAAATATGCTATCGAAAGATAGCGACAGGGGAAAGTTGACTCAACTAAACTTCATGTGACGAGCTATACAGAGGGTGGGAGGAGCAGGGAAGACATCTCATTCAGATTAATAGAACATCATACAAAAATTGCAAGTTTCCATTACATCGGGGCCAGGATCTTGTTACCCTTCTCCTTGAGCATCAAATTACATATTCGTCCTCTCAAAGTGCCTCTTCATTTCGTTGATTCGTTCCCCTATCTCTCATTCTTCAACTGAAGTTGAGCTTTTTCCCATTTTTCAAAACTCCAAATCCGGTAAAGGTCTCTCTTATCGTTTGAAATTCGAGATTCTTGATCAACGCCCAATGACGATTCCAATACATGAGCAATTTCTTATACAAGTTGGCTCAAGTGAAGAAAAAAGAAAAAAAAAAACCGAACCGATAAACCAACAATGTGTACTACATATTCGCGCAGTCGAAAAAGGATGACACAAAGCTCTTTGTGCTCGTAACAAGTGTCCAATAAACGAAGTACCGCGCTCAGAACAAATAAACGCGGTAGTATATTAAGAGCATCTGTGTCATGTGCTCAAGTTTTAAACCACGTCAACCACCAACACCTTGAAATGCCAAAATAATTAACGCGCTCTCCCAAAACGATGCTGCTCGAGGTGGAATACACGCAGACAATATGCGAATTTCCACCTGCACCTTTTCGCTGTACATCGCTTCTCTTTCGCCACCTGTTCGCACCTTCATTACATCGGTAAGAGCTTACCGTACATACACTTTTTTTTTCCCCCGGTGACCTGTAATTACAGATCACGCGCGAACGATATACGTTCGAACCGCATAAAACACTGTAATTACACTACCATTACCGTCACTCTAGTGATATTCACCGCGTACGCACGCACGAAGCTCATTTTCCCGTCCTAATTTTCCCATTATATACTCAACCTATGTGAGGAACGTTTCGCGGCCCTTCAATCGCTCTCTCAGAATGATTTTCCTCCGCAATAATGATTCGATCTTGATGTGATGCCAACGACGACGAAAACGACGCCATGAATAAGAACGAATGTTTAGGATGAAAAAAAAAAAAACGAGAAAAGAAATCTTAACCAGAAAGCAGTGGCAAGAATGTGGTTGGGAAAAAAAAGGATAAGCATGACGCACCATCACGGTTATTGAACAGTGTAACCAACAATCCGTAACGAATTATCGCCATTATTCTACACGTTATACATTGAAAAGCCCGAGCGAAACGTATCACGGACAAGCGATGAGAGCCTGCAGCCCCCTTGTCAGCCGTAGAATCGTTTCCAATAGTTGTTCTTGTTACTGTAACTTGTAAAGACTTATAATACACACACAACAAGAGCGATACTGATGGTATAAACTCACCGGATAAACGATTGTTACCATAAATCCAGTCTGTCTGTAAAACCTGCACGGCGCTGCCCATCAGCTATACAGTCAATACACGCCGGAGAAGGAAAACAAGATTTTACATTCAGATTGTGTACGTATTCGATTCGCTCTTTCTCCGTCTCGCTCGCACACGCGTTCGCCATTTATCTCCCTTTCCGCAAAACAAATCGTACGCAATCGATGATGCAGCAGCGCCACGAAAAACATTAAACACGCTGTAAATCGCAGAATGACCGCAGCACATTGGCATAAACATAAAGCGTGTTTCCCTTGTGTGCGATGCTCATGGTGTAATGCTGTCTTCCGCCCACCTCTTCTGTCTCTCTCTCTCTTCAATTCCGATACAACTCACGCCGAGAATGACGATCATAGAGCACGATCGTTCTCAAATCACGAGAGGAAATTATGAAGAGAAAGATAACATCATGCGATCTTCCTGAAGTCATCACTGCAACATCTTTCTCCTATAAAGTGAATTAAGAGAAGACCATTTCGAAATTCAATTTACAATTCTTTCTTCATACATTAGAAGACAATACCACAAAACGCCACTGTCGATGAATCGATTTCACGGTGATCTTTGTTGACATCGCGGGTCACAAGAAACCTTGAGAACGAAACAGAGCATTCGTGAGTATCGCTTCTCTTGAATCCAGTACTTTCCCATAATACACACACCGATGCTCGCGGACGACCCAATCGGTCACATGCTCCGGACTTAACCGAATTGTGAGGCGCGGCACAAAAATGAAAAATCGATTATAGCGTTTAGTTTCTCTTCGGCAAAGCAAATGAATGATGAACGCATAAAAATAAAGAAATAATAAATAAACGTTTTTACGATATAGTCGCGCGATAATCGAGTTTATTATTTTCTACTCAAACAGCAAATAATACAATTCGTTGCATTTCTTTCTTTCTTTCACGATGAGTAATATCTACGTACTTGTACGTATACCAGGATGACGTAAACTTTCTTAACAGAATTGAAGCGATGAGTACTTAACCGACCTCAAACGACGACCAATCCGACAACAATATTATTTTATAACGCTTAATAAGGCTTCATTGACGCTCAACCGCAATGTAATTCTTCTCTCAAGTATACGTGACTCTAAATTGAAAGTAATCATTTGATGATATAAAAATTGTACGGATATAAATGCTTTATATATCTTACGATTTTATTATCATTTTTTTCTTCTCCTTATAAACCGATTAGAGAAATTTCCGAAGGCAATATTTTCAACAGTCGACTAAAAAGAAAAAGAAATGGCTCATAACGAGTTCTCGTTGTTCTCGTCAGAATTTAATTGTGAAATCACGATCCCTTCATTTGAGACGTAGAATTTTCCACCAATACCATCAAGTAGCAGAATAGCCTTACGAAAGAGTCTCAGAATATTGAGAATTCTTTCACTCGGAGAGCTGCGATCTGATGATTGCGCTTGATGATGCTCAATGACGTTCGACAATGATTGGAATTCGAAGGGTAACTCATAATGCGTTTGTAGTGCGTAGTCGATCTGCGAATACTCGTGTGACTGGGTCGCCACGTGGCTCCCCCTCTAAAGAGCTGAGCGTTTGAAAATGAAAGTGCATTCTTCGAACGGAAGCTTTATCCACCGACGTGATATAATTAAAAGCTGCAGGCTAGTTAGCCGCCAGTACCCTCGCTACTAGCGTCTAGTGAGTCGGGTCCTACCGTTTAGATGCATTGGTACTGGACGTATTCTAAGGCCCGGTTGTACAAGCAAAAAACGTGACATCACGTGATCCTTGAACCACGGATCAAGAAATCTGACGGACCGACATCGGACGATCAAGCGTTTGAACTCGATTCATCGATTGTACAACTGGGCCTTCGAGAGGTCCTGTTAAGGTCGCCACTCGCAACGGATAGATGCAGGCTAAATGTGGAAATGCTCGACCGGGGACAAGTGGCCTTTCGAGGAGTCCTCTCAAGGTCGCCTCTTGCAACGGATGGATGGCTAAATGTAAAAATGCTCGACCGGAGTTGTATGATGATTGATGAGCTATAGGTCTGGTCATGTTAGGTGTTGGTGATTGATGGTGCTCGATTAGAGTTTGAATGATGCTTTTTTAAGCGCGTACTCTATCTGCGAGTAGTCGTAGGCCTTTCTATATTTTTTCACGATCAAATATGCCACGAACAATTTGTTAGGAGACTGCGTGACATTATTTATTTGATATGATTCTCAGGAACGGAGATTTGACTCCGCAATCTGAAAACTGACATTCATCTTTACAACAATCAGCCATATCCAACAATAACTCTTCAAATGAGTTTTGATGAAGAAGGGAGACCCTAAAGTACAAGAAAATACTCATCTAATAAAAAAAAACTCATCAGTCAGTGGTTATTGACATAAGAGGGGGAAGAATTAGGGGAAAAAAAAACTCTGGCGGAGCCAAATGAACAAAAATTATTTTTAATGTCTTGTTATGGTTTCTCCCTCCAGCTACTAGTGGAGACAAAATAATTTTCCCTGGCGGATAGAGAGTAGACAAAGTGAAGACATCAACTAGCTTGAACCACTTTTCTAGTATGATAAGCGATCTAGATTTCGAGGACCGACTCACTCGACTTGTTCGGCCCCCCCCCTCACCCCATCAAAACTTGCGACTCTTCGATAGCAACCAGTCCAAAAACAACATCATCATCAGGACCTGTCGCAAGAAAACCCCTGGGCCCTTAGCGTCCTAAACATAATTTTACAGAAGCGATGATTCTAAGTTCAAAAGCAGTTTTTGGCGTCATTATGCGATCAATATGGCTGAAAATTTTGTCAGTTGTAGATTAATACCTCAAGAATACAATTCAATAGCGCTTTTAATATTATTTGCGCGTCAATAGTTCAAAATTTTGAATTAATCATCATTATGTTGGAAGAATCGCCTAAAAAATCGCATCTTAGCTCCATTTTCTGGCCCGTGGACTCAAAAATATGCATTGGAATGAAATTTGTGGGTCAGATTCGTGTTCAGCGACCCAAAATTACCCCTAAGACTGAATTTCATCAAATTCCAAACATTTTTCTAGAAGTTTCAAATTTTCCCCCAACTTTGAAGACTCCTAAGGCCTTTAAATAAATTTTTTGGAATTTTTTCAATACCACCACGTGAAAGAGCGAGTTTCAATTATAAAGGATCACTGAGAACCTCGGGACGCTGAGGGTTTTTTTTTGTGACAGGTCACATTCTATTAAATTTGCTAGTAAGTCATCAAGCTTGTGACGTCATCGCCATCCGTGACGTCATCAGCATGAATTGGCCAATGACGTCATTATTTCGTGACGTCATCAATACTAGCATCGCGTTGCATCGAGGGGGGGGGGGAGGTTAGGCAGGAATTGAAAAGTGAATTGAACTACGGTTACACATGGGAGAAAATTAGGAATCAAGCAGATCTGGACTTCTGATACCCCGTAGAAAATGGTCCACAAACATAAATTCTACAATTTTATCAAAAATGACTCGCATCAGGACACCACTACGAGTATAGACGCGCTAGTGTCGAGTACCATTGGGTGCGATGATGATTTTTGCCACGAGAACTGTGACTAATAGATTGAAACATGAGGAGGCTACAGAAGATATGATAATTTGGAGGTATATCGTATCCAAGGCTGACTGTAGAGCAGATAAACAGAGTTAATTTCAATTTTATGCTTAAAACACCAAAATAGTCCAGTAAAATTAGCCATTTTAAAGGTCGAAAAAAACAATAAATGGTACAGAAGCGAAACTTGGAAAAGTTGTTGGGAACTTTCTCATGAGTGTTTTCGCAAGTTTCCCCAAAATTCCGAGTGGAGCTTTTCCCCCAGTGGGGTACAAAGAAGGAATTTTTTAGTTTTCTAGCTCTATTTCGCAAACAAACGATTTTAGAGAAAAAAAGTTCAAACAAAAATTGTTCCTCGTAAAATTTCCTATAAAAAAGCTCTCTACATATTTTTTCTGTAAGTGCACTGTTACGCCGCTACAGCGCGTGACAAGTGAACACCTCTTACTACTCTGAATCATTGACATTGATTTACGCAGCACATTGCATTCTACCATATAAAAATGCGAGTTATTGTTTCTGCGCGTCGAGTGGCCTGGGAACAAATTAATGTGGTTGGGTATAGATTCTACATCTACTATTTTAAGAGGACATCAACACTTTATAATCAATACCATAATTTATTTTTCATTTTCTAATCTTTGTCTTTTCAATACTTACAAGTAGAAACAGTCAGTTACAAAAGCATGTAAAATTGAAAATTTTTGAGTTTATAAAGGATTAAAATTAAATTTATCTTTTCTTACTTATCATTATTTATTTTTTTACAATAATTCCTATCTACGACTTACTAGTACCAACGAAAACAATGTAATAGGTGACTCGCGTCGCGTGGTATACCTGGTCTACATTCTCACATACGGAGTAGCAAGAGGTGTTCACTTGTCACGCCCTGTAGCGGCGTAACACTGCATTTATAGAAAAAATTTGTAGAGACCTTTTTTTTAGGAAATTTGACGAGGAACAATTTTTATTTGAACATTTTTCCTCTGAAATAATTTGTTCTCGAATTAGAGCTGGAAAACTAAAAAATTTCCCCTTTGTAGCCCCCTGGGGGAAAAATCTCCACTCGGAATGTTGGGGAAACTTGGGAAAAGACTCACGAGAAGGTTCTTAACAACTTTTCCAAATTTCGCTTCTGTACCATTTATTGTTTATTACAATGGCTAATTTTACTGGACTAAAACCCCTTTTCATAAAGCAGATGGACAGTTGAAACCACGGGTTGAAACCAATCCAGGATGAGAGGGAAGAAAACTGATAATTTGTTCAACGAAAAAAGTAGAGAAAGATACTTCCCGTCCGAAACGGTAGGAAGCAAAGAAACAGACAAAGTCTCATTCACAATAACTTAAGTCAATTTACTATTGTCAATTCAAGAATAGCTCTCAGTCGCCCAAAATGGTGGTCCAAAAGTCTCCCAGATTCACCACGGCAAGACTGAACCAAACAGACTTAAGAAAAAAAAAAAAAAAAAAACTCCCACCAATAAAACGTGAAAAGGAAACAATTTTATCAACACGTGAACATTTCGCTGTCACAACTTCAGAAGATCGTCTACATCAAAGCAGTCTACAGGGAAAAGTGTCGTTTTTATCGCTTCGCGCAGATAGAAAATCGACACTTTCCGGTCGAATTTTTTTAAACTGATGGGCGTCATTTACTACTACAGTTTTGTAAAATATATGGGCGACGACGAAATCTCCCCTGTTAGATTGAGCGCGTATACACGCGGATAAATATCCAAGAAATAAGTCCTCTTTAACACATGTTCGGTATTCGGTATAACTAATTTTACAATCGTTTTCACTTTAGATTGTTGTATGTGCCAGAAAGTACAAACGTTTTTCAAGGAGCTGGTGAAAGAAAGGGGAGAAAAAAACGACAAAAAAAAAGATGAAACAGAGAGAGAGAGGAAAAAAAAACACCATTATACTTTCCGTAGTTTACAGCTCCTACTATATATATACGTTGGTACATTAAAAGAAAATATAACGAGTTTCAAAATTAATAGCTCGTCGTACAGTATACTCGATATAGTTCACCCGAACAATGAGCTAGTGAGTATACATACGAAATATACCCAAGTTTACCGTATGAAGAGAGAGAGAGAGAGAGAGAGAGAGAGAGAGAGAGAGAGAGAGAGAGAGAGAGAGAGAGAGAGAGAGAGAGAGAGAGAGAGAGAGAGAGAGAGAAGAAGGAGGTAAAAACAAACACGGTAATTTCGCTTAATCTATTTTTCGCGATAATTGTTCGACGCGCTGTAAAAATAGTTAGCTCGGAAAGTATGCGCGAGCTGTGCAGAACGAAGAGGTAAATAATTTAACAGGTATACAGAATACACAAACTGCTAAGTATTAATGCAGACTAAATGAGGAAGGCGGGGGAAATATTTTGGTTCCAACATAGCGTAACAGAATAGTGTTGTTCATCTTTCAGGTAGTCGAGAGTGTCTCTTGACGACCTTTGGGGTCCGGCGGCGCTCGTTTCGTGATTTATAGACTCTTCCTCAAGAAGGCAATAAGTTTTCAATAATGTGTGCGTACAGTCAGGCGATTTTAAACGAACGATCTGTTTCCCACACACACACGCTCATAAACGTTTATATAATTAGAGAGATTACACCCGGATTATGTGCATAATATAAAAGTGTTAGGTCCTATATTATTACCGCGGAAAAAGATTTAGAAGGATTTTCACGCGCTAGTGATTCTCGTTTAAACGCTTTTTTAATGATTAATTTCGTTCGCGTATGTTTGGAATATAGAGAACAGGGAAATGTTGATAAAGTGGCGAGTCCAGTATGCACAAATGTATACCATTTACACTCTCGTATAATGCTGGTGCCGTGCCTGTACAGCTCGATATATCCCAGCATTACATATGTGACTCATCATAATCGTGTACCCATAATTTAGAATTGCATGTATACACACGGAGACGGATGGGAGGGAAGTGGCGGCTGTTTAATGATGGGTAACGTGCGATCAGGATAATGATTTTGGCAACTAACGAGTCTCCTCTCATGTATGTTGGAAGCGCAGACGTGCCGGTGTGGATTTGTTGGAATTATTTCCATGAGAGCGGTGCGTTCGGTTAATCGACCGTTGAAATGCGGACATTAGATTAAGCAGATCGAAAAAATGGGGTAACGTTTTTTGAAAATGTTTTCAACACGCTATTATACTGCGGGCCCGAGAGAGAAAACGGAAATAGAGAAAAATTACACAAGCCTTCCGACAACAGTAAATTGTAACATCAAATATACAGACTGCCACATTATATAGGTGTTTCTCTCTCTCTCTCCATGTATAAATATATCGCAGAGTTGACTAATTATCTCGCTTAGTCAACATCCACCCGTGACTACAGACTGAAACAGCGTGCCATATTTTCTATTATCTAATTTGTACTGTGTATACATTTTAAGCCTTATATCTGCGTTTCGCGAATTCGCTACATACTTTATTGCAACTTTATCAGCATAAAGTAATTTACCTAATTTCGGGAGTACATGTACAATGATGCTGAGCGTATTATACATTCATTTCGCGTGCTGTTGGCAAGGTCGTACACGACTACATGCACACACATACAGCTCAGCAGACCAGAAAGAGTTCAAAGATGTTTCCAAACTAGAGTAGGTGTGAAAAGAAACGCGCATCGGTAGAGGAAAATACGACACAGTTTCGTGACAGGTGTCACAAACAGGAGCGGGCTATATAGTGTACAGCATTATAAACACTCGAAAACGAAAGTTCTATCGTCAAGTATAGCTGATAGGCGAGTTTACCGCGCGAGAGTGCTGGTGAAAAACGATTCTGCTGGCAAGCTAAATTTTTATCGCGCGAAGTATTAGTATTAATGACTTCTACTGGATATATTATGCCTCGCATCAGCTCGACTCGTGATGCCGGCGCTGGGCACTTTTATCACTACTCGTTACTAATGCCTTGTTTCCTCTATAATGTTTTCGTGCGCGTTGTTGGACATTCTATGTTCAAGATAGCTCGTAGATAATTCGAACATGTCGGCAGCATTAGGAGTTTCTGCGTCGTAGTTGTTGTTGTCGAAGCCAAGACGTACTATCAAGCGAAAGATTTTCAAATCCTGCTGTACAAGTATCATTTTTTTTTTTCTCTCCTCTCCGACTTGTTCTCGCAACCATTCTACGCTTGAATAACTTTAGTGTACAGAAAATGATAACGAGACAGACGCCGGCTGGTGAGAGGGAGACTTGTACAAAACGAAGTTTCAATTAGTTTATCGCATTTACGAGATCGAATAAACGCGCCAGTCCTGTCCCTGATGATGTTCGTATAAAATACAACCTAAGATCGTTGTTAATTGAACATTCTCATAGGTGAAACCGGTACCAGCCTGCTCCGCTCATTCCAGCTTCTGACTTTTCGATGAATTTCGACCTTCGATACAATTCAAAACGTATACTTCCCAGGTTTGAGATTCAACTTCTGGAAATATTGGATCGAAATTATGCGAAACAAAAAATTCAAAGGCCACATACGCGGAAACAGCCAGCAAATGTAATGCGGTCCTCGTTTGATGAAGATCAACTCGAGATGCAACGATATACATTGGAAGTCAATAAATTACAATTCTGATTCATCACAAAAGAGAAGTCCAGACACGGTTCGTACCTATACTAAATTGTGATCCCATCGGAAGAAAACAAAAGAGCATTACAGACGTTGCTCTTGGGTCGTTCAAGATATCGGATGGCTTTTTTCTACAATGAAGTTTGGACACGACACGGTTGTCAAAATTTCAGAGTAGAAAAAAGCCATCCGGTACCTCGGACGACCCAACAGGTAATGCTCTTTTTCTTCCGATGGGTTCACAATATAGTGCCTACGAACAGTGTCTGAACTTCTTATAGTGGATGTAACTTATTCTGTAGGGACTTTTTCATCATATGAATACACTAAGCAGGGTCGTATAAATTACTCTATACAAACACCACAACAAAGGAGACAATTCTACCATACTTCGAGAAAGAAACCCACTTGAGAAGGAAGAAGACACACTTGAGAACGAAACAAAGTTCAAGATCACGCAACACGGGTAATTCACATGAATTGAATCACGTTTCCTCGATTCGAAATGGAGAAACATTTTTCATCAACACTTGCAATATTCATGATTCACGATATGTCATCAAGAATAAAGTTTTATGATAAGACAAAAAATCTTGATGACTTCCGGACTATTTCTTCGCCTCTCAAAGTTTTGGTCCGGAATGAGGTTAAGATTCTAAAGTAGGGTACATATAAATTAAATTACCTCTGATGTGGCTCATCATTTAGTTGCTTTAGAACCAAAAAAAAAGTAAGAAGTACCAAGAATAGCCTTCCAAACAGGAGATACGAAGATCTACTAGAATTATCGCTTACTGACTGATATCACCGATTACATTATAAACCGTGTAAAGATATACAAAGTGATTCTGCGAACTCCATACTTGATTACTCAGAACAGTCTATTTTACAAGACACGTGCTGAATACTCTTTGGAAAAACAGAAATGAAAAATTGTATTTCAACTTCTTGGAATTTTTCTCCATTAGCACAGAAAGTAAAACATTCTAATGAATCTAGACGTCCTGCAAACAAACCGCACGGCATTAAAAAGTATGGTTAAACTTATCCAGTAGCGCAATGTGAGGTTGGATGATTAGAGTTTGAGTACGAAATTCATCTCAGTTCCTCAGTTCAGGTAAAAATTTCGATACTATAGTCATGACTTCGTTCTTCTCTCAAAATTAAAACCTCCGAACTTGAGTACCAAAAGACGTTAAAACGTGGATCACTAAGTCGTCATTATAAACAACCCTAGAACAAATCATGGCTGTAAACTTCTACGGACTATTTTGAGAGCTTGCCACTCTACTGCAACCTTCGACTCTTGAAAATCTATTTTGTTCAAATTCGAACATTCATATATTGTAGCATTGATATGATAGCCTTCATACCTATCACTAGGAGCTCAAAGTGCGCTCAAACAAAGGGGAAGCCACGTCAAGAAAAAACATCAGTACAGTCTGTATAATAAATATCCGACTTAACTTGCACGAGGAAACTTCTAAATTTCTTTGAACACTGCTCTTTGTTGATTCCAACAATACACGAACATATACGTGACTTACACGAAAGAGTAAAATATTTTCTAACTCGGATCTTTCAGGTGTCTCAATCGCACCTCAAAACACTCAAATTACCATACCGAATTCAATTAAATAAGTTTTGTAAATTTTCCAATATTCTTTCCACATTTTACGATAATAATACCTACATTGTTTCAAAGGAACAGACTTCTGCAGAAAAACATGTTATGTACATCAAGGGTAGACAAAAATAAAATAACGCTTGCAGAAACTATGCAATAGAAAATTGTGGATAATGTTTCTTCAAGTGCACATACGTCATCGCTCAAGTGTTCAAATCCAATGATTATTTGGTTGATATTCGTCCTCTAAAAACGTACGACGAGTTATTTTGTTCGGCTGTATAAATGAAAAATACGAGTAGTACACAATATTGTGCTGAGATACGTTCAATATAAACTCCTAAGAAATGAAGATAGAAAATTCATGATGTGTATCAACTAGCAGGCGATGTATACCTAATAGAAAGCAACTAGAAAAAGGTGACCATAAAATTGTGAAAATCTTCTCTTTTTTTGATCGACTGGTATCAGGCCTGAGATTGAGCCCTGACTCAACGGCTTACCGAGGCGAGGCCAAACACTTGGTCGATGTAAACTGAGGACCAGGGTAAAAAATTATGCGAGGTATCAGCACTACAACGAGCTACATATACACCTGAAAAGCTCAACCGTTGCAGAAATTATTCTATATTTCGATTTTGCAACAAAAGTTCGACTTTCAACTAGCCCCAATTTACTTCGAACCAAACATCAAATATTTTGTTAAATAATTTTTTGAAAAAAATTCCCTACAACGAACAACAAATTATTGTAAGACTCGGTCTCGTTCTAGCAGAAGAAACCCTGGTTGACTCCTTATCGAAATTCTTGGCGAAAAATCTGACACAAAAATACCATAAATTAACAACCGATTAATTTGGTAGTTCTTGAGAAGATCATAGAATGAGCACGTACAAATAATGACTATTCATTTGATCAGAACTTGCCAGAAGAATCGGAAAAGAAATCAAAAAAATAATACGTCGAAGAGAGCGCGTTCGAAGAATATTACCGAGCCTCCATTAAACATAATTATTACCCAATCTTTTTCGACAGTAGTTCGTTGACTTCAATAATCATAAGAAACTACAATAAATTATTCTTACATGAAGATTTCTTTCGTAAGAAAATCACTGTCATCTTTTTCATTCCTCCTCTTCTCTAAATTATACTGCTCCTTTTCAAAGTTGATAGCATGAGAGGGTACTTCAGAGTTTACAAATGTAATGAAAATCCTAAGAAGCTCGCATTGAGTTTTTTCTCCAACCATTTCAAAGCAATATGATTTTGAACCCTAAACACAATGCTGCGAGTGGTGTCACAAACGAGGATGACCGAGACTCACCAGGTCCAATAATCATCCCGAAGATAGAAACCGAGGTATTCAATAACCAAGAAATCGAGATGTTCCAAATCTATTAACAATATTATACATCCAGCTCTCAGAATACCGCATAAAAAGGAGGAAAACAGAATAACAACTCTAACAAAGAAGGCGTTATAAACGTTATATACCACAGAAACAAGTGATCCGGAACGTGTTTAAAACCGTATCCACGAACGGACTGCGACTGTTCTAATTCACTGGCTGCGGATAATTCAAAACGGATGAGCTTCTGGAAACAACTAGCTACAATAATATACACGATACATCAAGTCCACAACAACTCTTCATGGATGATATTAAAGATTGACGTGTTTACCAGAGAGCGCGATGGAATACCCATAGCCGTCGTCGTATACAAGACGAACACGTCATGTCTTCCATAAGGTAACGCTAATTAAGTCTCCGAGTACACTACATACAGTAAACACGTCCAAGAAGCACCACAAAGAGGAGATTTGCTCGTTATTTCTTTATTACAGAACAATTCATATACGCCGGTTTCAATAAGTATGATGTCCGCGTCCGCCGAAATTACTTTTCAATTTTTTTTTTGTAACGTATATATCGAAAATGGGTAACGCGTACACAAGGCACACGATTATCGAACATTCACGTATGACCAACTCGAAAATTACGACCATTAAAGTACTCCTTTCTCCTTTCCCCGTCTCCGTCCTCCCGTATACATACTATTAAATGCGCACGGAAGTTTAAAGCACCCGAAACCGTAACCCACATCGAGAACCGCAACACTTGGAAAAAATATGTAATTTACGACTCTTTGATAAACACTCGAAATGTTAAGCACTTCGCAAGATAATTTCGAGAAAGAACAAGGGAGGTAAAGAAAAAAAGACCCGAGTAGATGCGGTAATTCCACTCAAAATGAAAAACCCTCGAGATATGTACTTTTTGATAATAGTTTTATAGCGAAGAATGAAAGAAAATAGATGGGGGAAAAAGACTTCTGTGATAAGTAAACACGTGCATTCGATAGAAATTCGTAATTGAGAAAATATATACGATGTTCGTCATCGTATATATAGAAAAATTGTTGCGGTGAAAGAGAAGCACAATATCGTGCAAACGTGCACCATTAAAACGAACGTAATCGAACATTTTCCGATGTGGAATTAATCAATACCTCAAAAACCTGTTCGGTAAACATTGCAACAATTAACAGACTGAGTAAACTCATTTCTTCGCTGTTTACTTACGTACTCGCATTTTTAATTAGATACATCATCGAAATAATATATATGGTTTTTCAGTGACCTGTAATCTTCTTTTGCGCTCGTGTTTACAATTTACACATGTACTTCAAAACTTTTCCGAATGCCCGCAATCATAAGAAACCTTTCATCGAAGAATAAATACTCTTCACAGCAGTACTCATGTACAATATAAAAAAGAGATAATACACAACATATAGAAGAGCAGTTTTCAGTGCACGACTCCAGATAGATATTTTTCAATTTCCAAAGAAAAAGTCAGACGAGTGATTTTTCGAAGTGGCTGGAAAGTTTGATGAAGTACAGTTTCATACAGCCACACGTGCTGACCCTGAATTTCGAGCAGTAATGAAAACAGCCGAAGCTTCTTCCGGAAATAGATTGAGCTCAATTTGAAGAGTGATTACGTCATAAAGAGAAGGAAATATCAGCAAATATCGGTCTTCTACCATTGAGGTATGAAGTCATAGATACCAGAGGTTTTTGAAGCGGGACCAACATTTCAACGAGGAACCTGTCTCATGAGTAGGGTGGAAGAGGGTCATGTGGAAACAGTTCGCGCTATCCCCGTCTTTCTGGCAAAGTAAGAGTCCGAAGGTACCAAAAGGAACTTGTAGAAATTCCGACTTTCGAGTCTAGGCACTTGGAAAATTTTCGACCATCCAGCTATACATGCGACTTGGAGCAATTTCTTCCGAGATACAAGAAATTCATATCATAGGGGGAAGGGGTTCATGAGGTGAAGTTTGCGCTGTTTGACGTTCTTCTGGCGGTACGAAGGAGGAAGTTGATTTACCCCAAGGGCTTTGGAAATTTTCGACCATTGACGTATACATGACTTGAAACATTCTCTTCCAAGCTATACGCGAAGGGAGCGGGAGAAGGATGTGAGAACAGTTTGATCTTCGAACAAAAGACATGAGCAGAGGTTAAGGTAGGACTTGCAGTGTTTCGATCATTCAACTTCATAGGAAAGAGAGAGCGGGGCCTTGACGTACTTAGGCTGATAGGGAGCCAGAGGATAGTGAAACAACCGAAAACATGGGACCCTTTGCATACGAGGCAGTCGCCAAAATATTCCACTACTGAAACGAAAAAGCACACCTTGGTGTGGAAATGGTTTGTGGGGAGAGGAAGGATGACTTCCATAAATTCCGATCAGCGGGCTACAACAAGGGGAGGAGTTGAAAAGACACTTCGACCTCCGAGCCTCACACGGATGGTCGGTGCCTCGTTCAGGCTATCGACATTGGCTGTACTTGACGAAAGACACTTCCTACAAGGAAAGTTAATGATAACTGTTTCTGCTTGCTACTCTGTTCTGTTTCCGCCGAAATCAAGAGACATAAAACGTATCCGCCTTGTGCTTTCCGGGCACGTACCTTTGGATATGCCTCGTTCAGGAGAGACTTCCCGAAATGTTGAGGACGGGGGGGGGGGGAGGGGGGGGGAGAAATCGGAAAAATTTCAATCATCAGCTGCGAAGGGAGAAGGGGTTGGGAGCCTCGACATACTTTAATGACTTGGAAGAATTTCGATTTCTTAGTACGAAAGTACACTGGAGGGGTGTCTTTGAGGAATTCCGACGATCGACTCATACGCAACAAGTCCCTGGTTCAAATTCCACACGAGAGAAGCAGCAATTGATGCGCTTTCCAATGTTTCATAATCCCCCCCTCCCGTCAATTAGTACTGCTGTTTCTTACAAAAAGAACACTTTCTTTTCCCAACAAAAATTTCTCACTTTCTTTGACTTTTCCAAGTTTCTCTACTCTCTCTCGCCTCTCAAGAGAAAAAGTTCAATTCGTACCACGATATCCTTCTGGAAACCTTTTTGGCGTCCTGCTATGCGCCGTCCGGAAAAAACTGACCTACCCTGATGAATAATGATTTTAAAAAATGTCTTTCAATTTATCATTCACCATGGTTCGTACCCAAGAGGAGACTGTTCAATTCACCCTAACAGAGGAGTTAAGACTTCAAAAATATGATACAAGTTGTACTGAAAAAATTTCGACTTCCTTCCAAGTCCCTCTCCTATCATTCAAGAGCTCGGAATTGACCTAGCCTCATGAAGGAGTTGGAATAGAAAAATTTCAACTTACTTCTCAAAAGTCAACATATTTCCAAGTACAGCTCGGAAGTCGAAAGTCAACATTTTTTCCAGTCATCCCTCCTTTCATGTAAATTCAACACCAGTTTGCTCCATCATTCAACTTCGTCAAGGTTTGTAGATCCACAACAAGTCTCACAAAATTTCCCGACTTTCCCCAGTTTCCCAGAAATTGGTCACTCTGTGGGTTGTCATCTCTGCTTTCATGAATTTACTACAATAGGAATTTAGCAATTTTTCGACTTCAGAGCCATATGAAGGGCTTGGAAAAATTTCAACCTTCGAGCAATAAACATGTGTGTGTGTGTGAGTGTGTGTGTGTGAGAGAGAGAGAGAGAGAGAGAGAGAGAGAGAGAGAGAGAGAGAGAGAGAGAGAGAGAGAGAGAGAGAGAGAGAGAGAGAGAGAGAGAGAGAGAGAGAGAGAGAGAGAGAGAGAGAGCGCACCTGGACCAATTAACAATACCGGAGAGAGCCTACTTCAAAGACTTTGAGAAATCCGTTTATATCGAAGAGGTGGGGGTAAGAGGTAGGAAAAAGATCAATCTTCGACCTATGAACATGTCAGAAGGGAGATTTAGAAAATTTGGACCAAATAACTGATGATATTGATTCGGCTTTTGCCATACTGAATAAGAATAGATTTCAACAAGAAATTTCTTAGGTTACCGATCTTTACACTTCTATCAAAGAGGATACAGATGATTTTTCATTCCCACGGGAGTAAAAGAATAAGGAACTCCCTGTTCAACTAACCTGAACACCTAGGATACAGATGATTTTTCATTCCCACGGGAGTAAAAGAATAAGGAACTCCCTGTTCAACTAACCTGAACACCTATGTTGCGATTTTCATACAACGTCTGCGTGAAAATCGCCAACTTTACTCTTACGCAACAAAAATAGATGTATTCCTACTCAGTGACCGATTCTATAATTGATTGCTTCGTACTCGTGGAAGAGACTTAGTGAGCAGCACGCTTTCTCTGGTGTCTCCACGAACCTTGGACGAGGCTTACTGAATAATAACAATTTGAAGCGCAGTGACAAATGTCCCACAATAGAAAAAGTAACTTTCATACCCACTTCTAAATACTTTCAACGAATTTAGTGCGGAAGTGTGGAAAGCATATATATTCTCACACGATCTTATCTACATCCATTTATTATATACCTTATTTATATGAATTTCCTACTTCTTCGTAGAAGGGAAACAGATAAGACTCAACGGGACAAGACGGACTGAAATTGATAGGTGTGAAAAAAAGAGCAATGCAACCATCGCACTTTTCGCCAGTAGTTCAAGTTGTAGGCGATCGACACGATACTGCATCCTATACTTCCGATAATCCGGCAATACGCGTCACTAATCGGTCTGAGAAAGCTCACTCTGGCCACACAAATTAATGAAGAAGATAACGCAGTGAAATTGTCGAAAAACACGGTATATTGTCGCGCATGAATTATGATAATGAAGCTGCACCGATATACAATCATAAAGCTTGAATTACAATACCGTATTGTTATTTTATGCGCGGCACCCGGATGGCGCGATGTTCGGGGAAAGAGACAAGTACACGATCATTTTCGATCATTTACCGGAACACACATTATACATTGTGTAATGCGGATGATCATATACAAGACCGCCGAACAAATCATTTTCACACACCTATCGTGAATAATACTTCTTTAACATAAACGCTTAATTTTCCAAACGATGTTCAATTTCTCAATCTCGTTACCCGTACCATAGAGATGGGAGGAGGAAAAAACCTACACATAAATTAACATTAATTTCGATCTTTGTGAGCGCGAGAAGAGCACGAGAGCGAAGGGTGAAAGTCTGGTCGCTTCTTTCTGATCCGGGCGAGTCTCTATATTCGCAGAACGCATATCACGCACTGCTGGAAAACCCTCCTCATCCACATTATAGCGTACAATATAATCACAATTGTGTACGTATACACGGGCATCAGCCTGTTGTGTTTCTTATTTCATTGTTGTATGCAAAGAATCCAGTTTCAGGTAGGTAATATTTGTGTTTAAAAGCGCCGTTTCACCCGTCGTCGTTCATTTGAAATTCTTCCAGCAATATATTTCTACGTATATATAAGAAGAGAATTTCACGCAAACAATGTTCAACTATATATTATTCTTCATCTAAGGTAGACGTTCTGCTCGGACACAATGGCGAAACGGAAAAAATTGATACTGTTGCACACAATGCTGGGCATACTATAGTACGTGAATTAATCAAAATCACGCGTTCCTCGAGCACGTCACGTCACCACGTGCCCACACCACTTCCTATTATTTGTGACGCTATATATTCGAGAAACAACATTCGCCAACAACTTTTATCATCCATTTAAAACGGCTCTACCATTTGCATAATTATTTTCGGCTTTATAACCGCGATTTTAACGCGTAGTCCATTTAACTGAACAAGAAAAACGATACGAGATTAGAATCAAGTTCTGATCTCACCATCGAGATTCGGTTGACGCGCTACGTCATTAAAATGAAACGAGAAAAAAAAAAGTTTTTAACTACATAATCAAATTTGTTATGGCCAAAATAAATGAACCGTGATACGAAACATCTGAAGAAGAAACTTCTTCAGATACGAAGATCATCAATCAGTATATGCTGGCAAAGTACCGTGGAGAAGTTTTCGGTCTACCTATCTTCATCCCGCATGTTCGAACATACTCATCCTGTAATACAGTGACACGGTACATTTCGGTTTTGATTGAAGAGTGATGCAGTCCTATACTCGGAAAGTATGTTATTCAAATGCTAAGTAATCCGACAAGCGTCATTACACATCCGTGAAGAAATCAGAAGATAATATAAGGCGCGCCGAACAGCGGTAGCCAGTCTCGACTCATCGCTGATGGCCTTATCAGCACGTATTAGATCATTCTACTAATTACAAAGGCAGCTATCGACTGTATCATCTTCATAATTAACAGAATAATCTCGAGTAATGAATTATTCAAACACTGTGGGAAGCGAGAATATTTGAGATTTTTATTTCCCCTCCCTGCTTCATCTCGATATTTATGCCAGTCGTATATTTTCGATCAGGGTACACACAACCGAACAACTTGGCGTGAAAGTGATCGTGCAGATGCGAGATTATTAGCGTTCGATAGGCCACATATCTGACAACCAGATTATCAATTCAATTCTCGTAATTCGGTAATTCGTACGGGCGCATAAATGGCACAAAAACCTCGAAGCATTCACTCGTGATGCTTCGAATGTTTTATTAACATAGATTTGCATCAATAACCCGTCTTATAAATGCGAGATTTTTCATAGACATATAAAAAAGTTTATGCGTACAAGGAAAAAGAAAGGTAGTTGAAAATATTCTAATAGCTTTAGTTTACGATTATATGCCATAGTCATGAAGGCATTTTATTACGTAGTTCTGCGGAATAATCCAACGGCTGTTCGGCAGCAATTTTTCTCAGTAAGAATGAAATGGAAAAAAAAAAAAAAAGGTAGTTTTCTACATCGTTAGTACCCTATATATTCTCGAGTGAATAGTAAAATGTAATAGTTTCAGTTTGTTAATTGGTTCATGCGCATTGTGATTGACGGGTTGTTGTATCTGCCGCTCGCGGCCATTTACAGACTTCAAATCAGCTCCCGACTCGCGAGGAGATGATATAATTAATGTTTTTTGCAGCATAATTCGATCGCTTCATTTAGTGAGACACTATAGGGGTCAGAGACGTTAGACTGGGTCATGCTGCGATCAGCTTCTCGGTATTGCACTATTCTCCCTGACCTTCACAACCACATGTAAAAAGCTCATTTGCAAGTAATAAGTACGTCTATAAACAACGCTCTAAATGATTTATGCATTTAATAGTCTTGAAAATAGCTCGCGGTTACCTGTCTTCATTCGGCGCAATAAATTGGTGTACTATAGCGTTTGACAAGAGAACACCTCTACACTACAACGATATAAGAAGTTAATAAATTAACTTGCAATAAGAAATCTATAAGTGGCTGCAATCTAATGCTGAAATTCGTGAGCGATATAGTCGCAAATTTAGCAACTTGGAAATCCCGGAAGTATGAGAGATACATTAAAGCCTGACCTGGGACTCATTTGCACAAAGTTACACGGCATAACCGATGGAATTTACATCCGATTAAGTTAATTATGTCCTTCATATACTCGCTCCACTCGATGGTAAATTGTACATCACACAGGAATGATGGAAACCGTAGACCTTTTTCCCCAAAACGAGCGAGTTCCGGAGGAAAATTTGCAACTCATGTTAAACAAGGTTTTTCAAAAGAAAGAATAGATATGAATGTCAATTTTTGAAATTATAATTCGAAGTTTCATGACAACAATCCACCTCCTTCCCCTCATCGATTTTAGAATCCGAGTAACATCGAACAACAAGAAAAAACGGATATCATTCCTCACCTTTATAGTAAATCTCCCCCGCGTATATGGCGATAATGGGTGAGAACTTGAGCTGTTCAAAATCTCAGGAAACAGGGTGTCCACTTTTTCTCTGAAATGAAATTCCCCGACCTTTTCAGGTTTTTCCAGACCATAATCTTAACTAAAAAGCAAAAGAGAGAGAGAGAGAGAGAGAGAGAGAGAGAGAGAGAGAGAGAGAGAGAGAGAGAGAGAGAGAGAGAGAGAGAGAGAGAGAGAGAGAGAGAGAGAGAGAGAGAGAGAGAGAGAGAGAGAGAGAGAGAGAGAGAGAGAGAGAGAGAGAGAGAGAGAGAGAGAGAGAGAGAGAGAGAGAGAGAGAGAGAGAGAGAGAGAGAGAGAGAGAGAGAGAGAGAGAGAGAGAGAGAGAGAGAGAGAAAGAGAGAGAGAGGAAGAACTTTTCAGCTCGAACTTTTGACGTATCTCAAAAAATTCCCTAAATTTGGGTAGAATTCCCAAAATTCCCTGACTTGACTTACAAATTTTCCAGAAAAGTGGACACCCTACAGGATTTCAAGATGCGAGTCATATAAGAACGATTGAAAACAACATGCAAGGACAACCCCCTCGACGTTAATGTATTAAAGAGCTCACAGGTTTTCAAAATCTTAGGCTTTCAAGATGTGAGTCACATCAAAGAGAACGCATCAATTAAACTACAGAATTGAAATCGAAGACAAGAACTAAAACCCATCAAAAATATCCCGATGAATCAATATTTATCTTCAACTGATATAAGACAGGCTAGGTCATGATTGATGATCGTGAAATACGATTGACCTCTGCTATAACGACGCCTGCATAATTTCGAATAATATGTACTTTCACTCGCTCGAATTTCAATGAACTCAACGTGGAAAGTATGATTGTACAAGTAAAGTAAGCTTTGGCTAAAGTAAACCTCAACACCTGTTCTTGTGAAATGAAATACCTGTAAGTAAGTCCTCAACAGAGCACACGAAAGACACGCTGCCATCACGTGACAAGTCTGGGAATTCGCTCGTAATGATACGTCTTGTAAACGTGACTAAAATTTTGGTTCGTTTCCGGAAACGAGTACTACTTTTTAAACACAATTACGCTACATTTCCTCACTATTTGGCTGCATTTTTCAACATATTGTTAAAATTGACTGAAACTACAAAGCGATGCTAATTCAGTTTAAAAGTGGAGAGGTAACAAAGAATTGTTTTGAATTCTACAGGTTGACCCAAATCTGACCCACATACATTTGTCAACACCGGTATGGATTGGTCATGTAACGAAACAACAGAAGGATATCCGTAGCTAGATTTAGATAACGCGAAAAAATAGTTAGAAGATACGGTGAACTTTCACGGAAACACAGACCTCAGGTATCTCTTCAACACATCCTATCCGTGACTCAGTTCTGACTTTCAAGGGAAGGGAGGTCCCCTGACAAGGCAAGGGCCTTAGCAATGGCATGTCTAGGAAAAATATGTAAATATCACCGAGTATTTTTTCTGAGAGGATTTTCAAAAGTAAATCTGGAAGCAAACATCCTTTCAATTCTCTTTCCCCAAAAGAAAGTCTTTTTTCCGCATACATTCCTCAGAAACATCTACCAACTGCAACTGACCATATCCCTCACTTGTCATTCCAATATTGGCGGGCTATGGTTTGTTAAAGTTCCTTGAGGTCTATGGAATCCAAACTCAGAAAGTTCTCTTCTAGATTCGATCTCAAGACGTGAAACGGATCGTATTTTGGTTGTCAAGTTCTGCTACACTGTGGTCATGAAAATAATCCATGGTTAGACAACGGGATGCCTTAGACAACAATCTGGGTAACAGAGGGTCCTGATGGCCGATTGTAAAAGAGTCAAGTTACATCACATGACTGCATGTACAGATTGTGTTGCACGTAACCAAAACACCATTATAGAGAAGCCTCTCTCAAACCACAGTATCTTTAGCAGGTGCTGGAACTTGACTGCCAATCACTTATCAGAGTCCGCCGCCTCAATGTTGGGCAGTCTGGTCAGTACATTCTATTTATGAATAACTTGAGTTGTAAGTTCTGAAAAAGTTTGAAAATAATTATCCCTGGTTGCTGAAGATTACCAGAAGACATCTTAATAATTTTTGGCTCGCTAAAACAGCGACCCGACCTAGTGTTCAATTACAATCAGGAGAAAAGGAATCTTCCTTCCTCTATCAGAGATCCTTTTCTCCTGCTCAATATTCAATGCTAAGGCGGGTTTCTGTAGACTGGGTTACAAATTGTGATTTAATATCACAATCAACGTCTTGGGCCAAGCTTCCATACATTATTACCTGCAATGTCTCTTTCGCTGTCGATTCCAAAAAGGAATATCGATCAAAGGAACCTGTAAAGGAAATTTCTAGCCAATAATCTCACAAAGGAGCGTACATCAAACGTCTTAACAAGATTATCGAGTTTTTGGAGAGGCAAATGCCGAGCTTCCTTTCGATTTTAATCCCTCTTACCAAGAGTGTTATTCTTGAACCTCTGCAACGAAAACCATTCCTCGCGACCGATAGTTATGACCATCTGTCTATCCATCTAAACTCATAGCAGAGTTTCACGAATCCCGCTTTTTCTCACAAGGTAAATTATACCCAAATTCGATACAGCGCGGTATACCTTTGAAAATCGACATCGTTCATTTTTTCTTCTATGCACAAACCTCACACAGCGAAAAATCGTTAGAAATCTACTTGGCTCACAACTTACGAGGAATGAATAGGTCGCGCTTTCATCGCTTTCCTCAGGATCAAACAGATGTCTTTTAGGGGAAAAAATGTGCTGTGACGTCACTCAAGATATACATTCTCTGTCCCTTAAGATTTTATTTTCGTCTGGCAAATCATATTTCTCGCACAGTCTTCGTCAATATCTCTCCTTAGTATAGTCGTCAATAATGATGATATACTGCGCGCAAAATACATATTGCGTAAAATTGCATCGTTTATTTGTGATTATGCCTCAATGCTGCTTCGTTTCAGGATGTTTACGAGAAAAAGTTTGGTTGATCGAATATATCTCAATTTCTTCAGTTGTGTATCATTAATCTGGCTGGGAACACTTGTACCATCATTGCATTTTGGATGTCAACAGGCAAAGGGGAACCAAATCTCTCAGGTTCCAGAGGGACCTTGGTTTCCAGACATTAATATAGAAAAAAATTTTCATCTCTTAAGCTCTAGATCTCGGTAGAAAAAGAAGCTTCGGATCGTTCGAAAAAAAAAATATATAAAAATGAATAACCGTTATCTTACAATTAGGGGGAGAAATGAAAACAGGAGACGCGGATACTGAGGCGTACGGCGACTCAGTCTTGTTTTCAGGAATGTTTTAAGAAGGCGAGAAATACTACATGAACTCGGGATCAATTTCCAAGAATTTACGTAGTAATAGAAAAACAAACATTTCACCGACGAACGGGTGGATATCTCTTCACAAATAACCTGACGCAACGATAGCCACAGTCATTTTCAAGCCAAGCAATATAACTTAGAAGGTGAGGATGCGTAGTTGCAAATCTCGATAACAACATTCTCGCAATTGAAGAACCGATGGTAAAATTGAAACTTAAAACTCCCATGACGCTCGATTTGAAAATGATCTCACAGCTGAAACATCGAAAGGCGATGTCAATGCCCTTCCTATCACATATTACTACTTGATAACCATCACAGCCGATGAACATGTAGACGCTCCAGTCAATTTCCTTCGCGTGCTCCAAGCATTCAAAACGCATCAATCCGCAACGTAGTAAAAAAAAAGAAGACAATACTAAGAAACACTTACCGGATGCCGGGCAGCCGCTGCTACCGCCGCTGCGTTCATGCTGGCAGCACTTGGGTACATTTCACGTTAACAAACCATAATAAAATTTCGTTCTGACGCAATTTTTTCAATACAACATTGTGAATATAACGATCGAAAAATAGCGAGCTGAGCACAATATTCAAAAACAAGAGGGCGAACCAACAAACTCGGAGAAAAAAAACACACGAAAAAAGAACAGCACTCGACGAAAAATGTGGACACCACGTCTCCTTCTTCTTGCAATACGGCGAGTGGTAAAAATTTTTAATCGGCTACACCAAACACTGCAGAATAACGAATGATCGTTCGCGAACAAACCGCAAAAAGGCTTTCGAGAGAGAAAAAATTTATAATTAAAACCAGAACGCGCGATTAATGAAATTAGCTTCTCTTTTCAGGAGAGGAAAAAAATAAAATAAAAGCGAATTAGGCGGGAAATTAAGGATATACGCACTGCGTTCACACCGCACGACCATACATCGAACGACAAAACTGAGAACTGAATCAACGAAGGAATACACGAACACAAAACGAATTTAAGTGAAGTCGAAAAGCGGCGAGAAGAACACTGCCGTGAACGAGAAAACGACCAACACAACGCCAACAACCGAACAAGGCCGGGGTCGTAAAGGATGGAACGAAGAGCATGTTCGGCGTGGCGCGGCTCGGGTTATTACAGTCTACTCTGATTTAACTAGTGACAGGAAACAAGTGTACCTTCTTACGGTAGCCTGTGTGTAAGCTCTACCGCGTTCGTCACGCTGTTCTTGTTCATTGACTGGAAAAACATGGTTGACTATATTTTTCCTCTATTTTCTTCTCTTCTTTCTTAACGCTTCTTTTCTCGTCGTTCACTCACACTCGATAAAAACAACATAGTCGTACCCTAATGTTTATACTTGTGAAGATACTTTACAAAAAAAAAAAAAAAAGAAAAGTGAACGGTGAACAACACGCCGCCGGTCTAAAATCAAAACCTCGCATCTCCACATCAGAATGATAATAGGAGTGTTCTATTTTGTATCCTAAAAATAAGTATATCGACGAAAAAGTACTACTAATGATCGCAATTCAATTTTCAATTCATGTACAGGCCGCCCTCCAAAATATTTGTCAATTTTCTTATCATCTTTTTCTTCAAATCAAGTTGACGTTCAAAATGTTGATGTTTCATAAATAAAATTCAACAGATTTAATTTTCAGAATTGATTAAACTCAATTTGGAAAAAAGAATTGATGAAGAAAATTGACGAATATATTGATTGTCTAGAGCGGCCTTTAAGCAGTTTTGCAGCCACATCCAAATTTTATGTCAAGCTTTTTAATAAGAACATAATTTTATTCGACGTGTTATTTCAATTTGAAACTATATAACTTCACTACTGGAACTAGTTTGAACTCGCGTCCATTTCAAATTAATTAGCTTCAAAATGAGAAAAAATCGCTACCTTACGTTTGTGTGCGCAAATGTGTTCATCGAGCTGTCCATAATGAGAATCCCTCACCGACGCCACTGCCACCAGCGGGTGCGGGAATAATATGTCTCAATTTTAGTTTTTTCAATTTTTCTTAAAAACGATGGACTTGAGAGCAAATAGGGAATACATCACTTTAAAATTATTCTACATTAAATTTCCTACAAAATGAAGCCACATATGCACAAGTATATTCTGAATATGGAAAGTTGTAGAGCGATTCTTTAAAATTTGAAAAAGTATCAATACCTTTCTTGCAATTTTTGCAGAAAATATAATTTTTACGATTTTTCTTGCAATTTTTATCATAATTCAGAGTAAATTGATTCTAATTATTTTGAGAGCAAAATTAGGAGAGAAATGAGGTCTGAGACATACCAATGTAGTCAAGTTGAGTGAATTTAAATTCAGAATGTGTCCAACAATCTACTACCTGTACAACAACGAAAAAAATATAGAAGATGATCGCTAAGTGACAGGACATAGATTGAGAAATCATGTGAACTATTTCCTTCAACTTAAGATTATGTCATTTCAGATCATTCAAACTTGTCTATTATAGCTTTGTGGGCGGCGTCGCAGTCAAATGAACTAAAAATAAAGTCAATCACTGTGACGTCACATCAAATGATAACAGCGCACACAGAGATGATAAGCCGAAGCCGTTGATCGGCTTAGTAGCAGCAGCCGAGTTTTTATCGGCTTTTTCAGGTAGCCAATAGCTAGCCAATGAAATTATGAAAAGCCAATGAAAAAGTTTTAGCCAATCCTGAGAGAAATTTTCAAAAAATTCATATGAAAGAAAAAAAACTAAAGAATTAAAGCAGAGATGATAAGCCAAAGCCGTTGATTGGCTTAGTAGCAGCAGCAGCAGCCGAGTTTCGATCGGCTTTTTCAGGAAGTCAATAGCTAGCCAATGAAATTATGAAAAGCCGATGAAAAAGTTTTAGCCAATCCTGAGAGAAATTTTCAAAAATTGGAAGCTAATAGCCAATCACTAGGCAATCACGAATGGCTTATCATCTCTGAGCACACTAACAGCGTAAAAATGCAGTACAGTAGCTTTCAGCAGACATCAATTCCCATAAGAGTAGCCTCGGTAACATTCGATCATACATTAGTATTTCAAAATGAAGAATAAATAAGGAATAAAAAGTTTATACATATTTTGTAATCCAAAAGCTATCCAGTATTTGTGAATCAACTTTTGACGTGGAACACGTCTTTGGCTTAGGTATAACTCAGAAAAATTGTAACGCTGGATGGTAACACGTCACCCTGTTCACGTACTCAGGTATGAAGAAAGAAGAAATTTCTAGAGGTAGATGAATAGGAGGGGGGGGGGGTCTATTCATTCTTCCATTGTAGGTTTTTGAAATTGTAGGTACCTGAAATGCTCAGCTTTCAAAGAAGAATTTAGTAGCAAAGTTAATACTATTTGCGGCAACTTATTTTCCAGTCCAAGTTTAATATTACAGTATTTTTAAGTCATTGCTTTTGTTATTAGTTGGTACCTTCCTTTTTTTTTTTTTTTTTTTTTGCTGTATTTAGTGTCATTTATACCCGTTACAATACTTTGCATATTATAATTTTTGACGTGGAATTTTTTTTTTTTTTTTCATTTTTTTTTCAATGCCTACATTGCATATTATTTGTTTTTATTGTTAGTGTTCTTGGAAAAATGAATTTCACAAATGAAGAAGAAAATTGTGATTTGAATTATTTAAAACAACGAAAAAGATCTGTTTCTGAGCTTGATGACTTTATAGAAAGTAACAAGAAATTGAAAATTACAAGACCAAAAAACTGAACATACAAGAAAATTGAATCGTGAAAAAAGTAGAAGGTATTTAGGTATAGAGCAAAAAAAAAATATTGCAATTAAATAAGAATGTATCAGCAGAGCTACCTGGTCATGAAAATATTGATGCAACTGAACATTCAAAAATAGTCTCAGAAATTGTGAAAAATAATTGTGGAGAGAATTTAAAAAAGAACGAGAAAATTGAATCGTGAAAGAATTCGGAAATATAGAGCCAAGAAGAAGTTATGGCAATCACATGAAAATGTATCAGTTAATGTCCTGAATGATGAAGCAGCAAGTGCTAGGAATACCTACGAAGAAAATAAAAATTTGAATAATAATCTGGATTAATATTTTGAATCATATTATGTATTCTAAATCTAATTCAATTTTTAAGAAAAAATTCATAGATAATCCTTATTCATTATTCCCATTAACACCGGTTGAGGAGGAAGATAGGCCTAATAGAATCTTTTTGTGTTCCACGCACTAATGTTTCAACTTAGTTGAAAATTAGAACAATTGGGAGGTCCTTTCTATTCCTTATTTATACTTCATCTTGAAATACTGATCTATGATCAAATGTTACCAATGCTACAAGTATTCTAATACGGTAATCGATATAATTATTAACTGGAAGAAATGGACGCAATATTGTTTTTAAATATCGCATTGCGACGTCACCGATGAATGCGACGATGGACTCCCTTCTGCACAACAATATCTTCCTGATAACGATAAAATTATCCAGAAAGTCGAAGCAGATTTATTTAATACCACCGATTTTGTTGCTGAATTAAGACTTTCTGTCAAAGAGCACTGGAGAAAGACTTTCCTTAAACTAGGCTTAGCTACATAGCCCAAAATACTCCTAATATTTGAGAGGTAGTATAACTCAATGAGTAGGTATACTATTTAATCTTAAATATGTACAACCGTACAATATTCAAAAATGCATTGATTCAATTCCCCCCATATAGTTCGTACCCACGAGGAGAATATTCTATTCATTCAATTCCCCCCCATATTAGTGAGCTAGGGCTACATGGTAACTCTCGGAAAGTTATCACAAAATTTGTATCAATGGCACGTATACCAGCCTCCATTATACTGAGCCTAATCGAGATCTGGAGAAATTTCGACCTCTGTTATTTATACTAGCCTTTGATACACTCTAAACTAGGCTTAGCTACATAGGCCAACATACTCCTCTTATTTAAGAGGTAGTTTACTCAATACTATACCTCTTAAATACGTTCAACCATAATATTCAAAAACGTATTGATTTAATATTCCTGACATGTAGTAAGCTAGGGCCAGATAGAGAGAAGGCGCAGCACAGTATGACGTCATAAGTCTGTACTATAGTCTCCTACTAGGCCTACAACAGGCTGTTCAGGCAAATCAGTGGTGCGAGCTATGCGAGAGCCCATGAGCTACTCAGCCTAATCTACAATATACTGAACTGGTCAGGAATGAGGGCGAGTGAAAGGAATGAGAGAACCCGTCAACTAGTTAGCTCATCATGAGACGTTTCACCAGTCGATTAATAACATACAATTACTAGACATTATTACATTATTGGTCAAGAATGAGCTCGTGAGACACTCACCCTAACATACAGCACACTGCAACCGTACAAAGCCAAGAGTTAGCTCGTCAGACAAATAATACTAGGTTATACAAGCTTCACGACTTGGAGAGATCGAGTTTTCCTCAAGTCCCGAGGTCACGGTCGCGCGAATTTCGGAATTATGGGGGGAGGGTGAGCAGAAACAAGAGCTTCAGCCCCTCTTTCCCTCACCACTGGATATAATTCAACATGATAAGCTATGGTATTTTTCGGCTGAGAGTAGGATAGTATCTTATTTCAT
The DNA here is from genome assembly GCA_035079385.1 of Aspidiotus rigidus. Taxonomy (NCBI): domain Eukaryota; kingdom Metazoa; phylum Arthropoda; class Insecta; order Hemiptera; family Diaspididae; genus Aspidiotus; species Aspidiotus rigidus. The sequence goes on along the minus strand of JAVHKY010000020.1, from coordinate 14,319,501 downwards.
ATGAACTCTAGCCTCCCCCTCAATTCGATATGGTGGCGTAACACATATTTTCTCGCCTAGTATAATTATAAGAGTGTACAGCCAGGTATAACAATTTTATGTTCTAAATCTCGGTAACAGGCACGTATGGGCGTGGGTGTGGAGTTGAGACACTATGTATACCTTGTAAGTTGAGATTTATCCGAGCCGAGATACAAGTTGTGTGTGAAGAAAAAAAGTAATTCTGCTTTTCCTCTTTCTCTCATATCGGATCCATACTTTCAGGACATCAAATTTAACCATTCTCGAGAGTTACTTTTCTGGATTTTTTTCCCAACATCGGGGTTGACTGGTCACCCTCTTGAAATGAGACTTGGGAAGCATAAGCATCCATTTTTGCGTACAAAATTGTCTTTCCAATTTTGCTGCTCTTCATCACCTGATGTCTGGGTATTTCTTACCAACGTCTGTGAGTTTTCCTCTTTCATAAGAGGAGTTAAGGAAAAAACTCTTCGTACTGAAGATCAGTAGGTGATGGCACAAGCGATATAATCCATTTTTCTATAGTCTAAAGGAATAACGTCCGCTGAACTTTTAAAGGATTAAGACTATAAAAAGCAAAGGTGAGATGTAGAATTTTGGATGATCGATGATTTATGAAGGAGAGACGCTGTCGATATCGAGGTCAATAGGATCGACACGGACTCTGCATTGCGGGCAAAAGGGCTGAAAGAAAAACTGATGAATGATAAGCATGGACAAAAAGGAGATGATAGTCGCACTTGATAAGCCATGCAGAAAGCTATCGATGTCGGTGGCAGTGAGCTGGCAGAATAAACTCAAGATAATGATGGCTTAGATACAAGAGGATTGAGGGGTCGAGAAAACTGATTTTTTTGACCGCAATGTCGAGTAGAGTAAAATGGCAAGAAATTAATTTCAAATAAAATCTGAAGATTTGGTAGATGAATCTCCTACCCAAAAATTCAATCCATAGAGTTCTAGGCAGTGTTCCCGAAGTGAACACTCGACGTATCTCAATCGACTCATCCTACTTCGCAAATTACTTTGCTAAAAAGTTTCGTATTACCTCGGTTAGCCACCTATAAGTGCGTTCGTCGAGTCAGACACGTAAAAATTTATCGCTAGAACGTTTTACACGGTTACTGACACAGCGGTATTATGGTATGTGTGTACGTACTTCGTACATTTTTGGAGCGAATCGAGTCGTTTTTAATAAACTGTAACTGTACGCTCAGATAATAAACGCATTATGTATGCAGTATAATACGTGTATAGATTATAATACGAATAATATTGTATACAGCACACCATCAGCTTACCGCTATCATATAATGCATTAAGCAACTTCCTTCATTTGAAGCTTCAGCTTACCATGCGAAATTCACAGTTTACACGACCTACATTTTGAAATGCGTTTTGTTTACTCACAAAATAATAATTTGTATGTATAGAGTGCTGCTATATATGCGAATGTCTGCGGTGTACAATAAATATGTACGTAAGATGGTCCGTCGAGGAGAGTTTCCAATATTAATGTTTAATTTGACTGCTTATAGTTATTTGAATATTATCTGGGTAAAGGTTGGGATTCGAATTTGCAAAATTGAATCAATAACATGTTTGGTGAGTATATGCTCAATAAACGTGAACTGTAACAAAATTAAACGAACCATCTATATAGAAATAAAACGACATCATGTATACCGCGAATCATCGGCCTGATGTTTCTTTAAACGCGAGTGTTGGAAGGAGACTTGCCCGACATTACAAAACAAAATTGTAACAGTTGGATGTGCATAATAATGTAGAGAAAAAGAGGTTATAGAAAGCTCGCAGCACCCTTCGCTTCGTTAGGTGCTCAATAACAAAGATGTATCAAAAAAAAAAATATATATATTGGGGAAACTGAACATTAGGTAGAGAATTTGATTACTGATGATGTTTAGCGGAAGAATGGCAACACCCGGCATTCAACAAAAACAAACACATGTGATGGGTCTGATTTCAATATAGAATGTATTATATTGAACGAAGTATAGTTATGTCTCTGCCCCCCCCGCCCCCACTCAAAGAACTGAACCATTTTTATGTTCGACTACAAAAAAACTTGAAGCTAGACGCTAACATGTCTTCACTAGAGACAGCATTATATATGCTTAATGGTTCCTCTTGGAGGCTGACCAGCTAAAGGGCTCACCCGCTCTGAGATCGTTTGCCTTCTTCTTCCCTAGTTTTGTAGGGCTACTCTTTGGTATATGACATATCGTAATAGATTCCACCGATTATATTGACTTTTTGATACGTCTATGTCAGTATGTCCTCTTCCACCACTATTTCTTAGCTTGGTATTCTGTATGTAGACCTAACTAGCCGATAGGCCCCTCGCTTTGTATGTTCTCTCCCAATCCTTGCCGATAGTATTATCTAGTTAGGCTGAGTCGCTGAAAGGCTCCTTGTTTTCCTTCCTCATTTGCTTGTTAAGCCTGTATTTTAAATTCTAACATCACCCTGGTATATTGTATGCAAGTCTAACTAACTGATAGGTACAAGACGGTATACTGTATGTATTTCCTTGTTACACGTCTACTTTTATCATTCAAAGTACTGAAAGTGACGCGCGCACCCTGAAGGACTACCTAAACCTTACAGTACATTGTTTGTTTAAGCTATTATGCTTTTGACATATTTCATGTCTTTTGTCTCACCATACCCCGATTAAAAAATTCGCGAGTACCCCCCCCCCCCCCCCCCCCCGTTGCTTTTAGTCTTATTCAGCGCAGGCTAACTTATAAAATAATAAAGGATAAAAATTTTCCAAATTCCTAAAGTGACGCTTAGTGATGAAAGAAGGGGGTACAGGTCCCAAAGTAACGAAGAACAAAATTTCTCCAAGCCCCTATAGTAGGATAAGGCTACTGATGCTGTCATCAAGCGTGTTAGAAAATCGAGGAGTAGTCAGAAAACCGTCAGGGTTCAGTTTTACATAACATGAAAAGTACTCGCGCCTCAAAATTTTGATACAACTACGCCACTAGTAATATTTTGAAACTTGACAGCTCAGCGGACTGCAAGCTTTCGACCTTTTGATGTGTACAGTTATGGTCACGACTTTCCTCAAATATACTCAAGCTCATTGGTCAAAATTTTCTCACGTCCTCTCTTGTCATGTACATAAATCGAGGGTCAAAATCTTTCCATCATCAGGCGCGAGGTTGGAGAAATGGAAAAGATTCTCAGACAAAATTTAGATTTTTAGGCTTCGTAGTTGCGCATCAGGCTGAGTACTACGAAAAATTTGCAATGTATATCAGAAGTAAGACTCGGAAAATACGGAGGGGTTTTTTGGAAGAATTTCAACTTGCCAGCTAGAATAGACACATGGAAAAAGAAAAGAAACTTCCTGCAGTGCAAAGAGGAATAAAAATTATGTTTCACGACGCATATTACATATGAGGGTCATTTATAGGGATGTTCACTGCTTCTCCCAATTAACTTTGTTAAAGGCAGGGGTGTTGTGAAGCCATTTTGATGAAGACGATTCTTCGTATTGGTCGTTTTAGGGGGGGGGGGGGGGGGCATTTGTACAGTTTTTTTTTTTTTTTTTCTTTGAGTTACAAGAAATCAAAATTTGAGGGGAGTTTCTTTATTGAAGCAAGGGGATCATAACACCCCTGGGAACAATAAGTGTTTTTGAGTCTTTGAACTAGGCCAGAGCCCGTTTCAGAATAGTTTGATCAATTTCGTTTTCTATTTTCGCTATTTGCCTCCGGAAACCTAAGAATTAGGGATCGTGTTTAGTCACACCCCACCTGAACAAGTTTGCGGCCTTACGGACATCTGAACGCAAGTTCAGGAATTAGGGATGAGATTTAGTAAGGTTAAGAATATTCTATCGACCTATTTGATTATTCTCGTATTTCGATTTAGTTCTCCAGAAGGGCCCAGCCCCTCTGACGAGGCGCGGAGCGCTGAGTTTTTTCTGTTTTCCTCCTACTACAAAATATAGCTTCAAAGTCCGGGATTCCGACGTGATAAGTCGGTCTTGTGACGTCACAATCTACAATTTTCAGATCCTGCGTGCTCCATGAAACAGGTTTCCTGCCACACCTTGTTTAACTCTGTTAAAGAACCTGATGTGCGCTTTTGGGCATAGTTCTATATTTATTCCATAGTCTCTCAGTATTCTTTTAGATTGTTGAAAGCTACTCTGGCCATGACCAAACCGTCATCAGCTTTAAGGATACCCAGGTAATTATATTTTGCATAACCTGCTACTTTAATGATGCACTGGTCAATACAGATGCTCGCAGTTCTTCCAATTTGCACAACTCTGGTTTCACCTGCATCTATCTTCATTCCTCAACGTTTTCCTTCTATACTCAGTCTGGTCACCATCAATTGTATTTGGCTAGGTATTTCGGGAAATGATACACGACCACCTGCACAGAATATACTGTTCCATCTCACTCAGTTCACTCCAAAATCCCATTTTTTGAAGCTTCTGGTTCTTGGTTTCTATTACATGACCTCCAATGATAATATTTGCTCTCAGTTGTTCATACAATCTATGAATAAGCTGTAAGCATTGTCTTTGATATCAATTGTGTGTTTTTTCAGGGTTTATAAAATTTTCGCATGCTCCATGCACGCAATTAAATGCTTTTTCCTTGTCAACATATGCAACGTATATACTTTGTCTTACCCCCAGTGCACTACATTAGTACTTTATATAGTGCAATTGGATCCCTTATATCTTTCCGAGTGTTGAAGCCGAACTGCTTTCTACTTATTTGGTCTAACAGCTGCTTCAGCGCGTGGCTCATGAATGCAAATCAAACGGTTCTATACAAAGAAAATGCTCCCTGTTCTCTTTAAGTGACTTTATTTATATAAACTTTCAAGTTTTGTAAAATTTGCTGAGAGAAGTACTCGAAGTGGGAGTCCTAATGCAATGGACTTTACTGAATCATTATTTCTCCCTTAAAGCTAACTGGAGAAAAATTTCAAGAATCTCTCAAGGTGTTCCAAAAGTCAAGATAAAATGCTGGAGTCTAATTGAAGCCCACGTTGTCTACGCATATACCTTTTCTTTTTCTTCATGTCACTATACAAGTGTCCTCAACTTCCTTTTTACATCAATTTGACTTCCTGTACTGAACGACAATTAGTACTTCAAGCTAGAATTTTCAATCGAACACACATGAAAATGTTTTCTGTAACAAAGCTAGGCGGCTCATCAAATATACACAAGGGGCAGCGAGGTAACCTTTCTTTGACGTTCACGCGACCCGCCTAATTTTAAACTGGAGTAAAAATTAATAGTCGATGGAGAAGAAATAACCGGCATAATTTTCATTGTTAAGCGCCACGATCCAACCTCCGGACAAATCTGCCCACTTATTTAAGGAAAAAAGTCGACTACACGTACAAATAATACTTTATAAAGGGTTATAATTAATTTCTTCCTATCAGAAAAACTCCCGCCCTAAAGCGAAAGAGAAAAAAGTCTTGGACCGAGACATCAGCATAAAAAATCACGATTAACGCATTATATCCGAGGGAGGAAAGACGGAAAAAAACCACAAACACGGCAACCCTCTTCGAATCGACGCCAACAGTTTCTAAATAATATGCCCTTATTTTTCCTTCAACGCGCGCGAGGAAAACTACTCACGCTAAATTCCGCAAATTACACGATTTTTCCGAGCAACGTGCTACCAGTCGATCGGAGAGATTACGTCGCGGCGAGAAAAAAAAATCCACACACAACGACGACCGTCTCACTCTCCTCCGGTACACCGCGCATTCCTCTGTAAGCGTTCGGTACATCGCCCGCTCCACTCACAACATCAGGCACAGGAAGACACAACTTGCCAGCCGAACACAAGCAATTGTGTATCTCTCCGCCGCTCTAGCTTTAGGTCAACACGCACACAAACACGAGTAACCATTATAGAATAGCGACGCACACGAAGACACTACTCATAAAAGACGAAAGATGGTGTTACCGTGCCATCTCGTCGAATAATAAAAAGGCAGACTGGGTGGTTGAGCGAGAGGAAAAGGAGAAAAAATCGAACAAAAAGAGAAAGACGTATATATATTATATTGTTGAGTAAACGGGATGAAAAAACAAGATCTCCGCAAAATGGCCGCCCACTCTTTTACCAGCTCGAAACTCTCTCTCTCGCTTTTTTCCTCCCAATAATACGGAAAGTTTTCCCTTTCGTTTTTTTTTCCGCCGTTCGCAAAATAGTCCTCTGATTTTCATCGCTTACCGAATAAAAATTCTGTTCTCGCCTTTTTTCTTTTCTTTTTTTTTGTAAGTAATTCTCCAGCGTTCAATTTTTTTCTCCTCAAAATCCCTGGACACTCTGAACTTAAATAATTAGTCAAGTGGAATCTTGTCGCTCCGCATGTGTATAAGACGGTTTTCTTTACTCATGTTTCTCAATTTTTCCTTATTCATGGCACTCGTTAATTCCTTCGAGTTATTTTTATTGTTACCGTTCCACCTTTTGCTACCATTACCGCTGATGCGCGCTTCTCGACCCCGAAATCCAATACGCATTAAGGAATTCGGCGGTCGCCTCCGGCACTGTGAAATTACCAACAAACTAAAATTAACCGATTAGAACGGCCGAGCTAGAAACTTAAGGACACGTAATCTGTTAACCGCTATCTTCCGCTACCCGTTCCTCGTACCGCCACTCACTACCCGGACTTACAAAACCAACCCCTTTGATTATCAGTATCGTTCGCTCGACTACGTTAAAGCGTTAGTAGTCTGAGCGCGCTCTCTATATACATTACCGCAATTTTTTTCTCTTTTTTCCTCGTCGTCGGCTACGCTGGGCTCCACGTGGAGCAGACTACAAATGAAAGCGTCGGCTTCGCGTTCGCTAACCAACCGTTAATCTACTTTCGTCGCCCGTACGACTGAATTCCGTGAAGTGAATGAGACGAAGGGCGGGACCAGATTACCGACGAAACGCCAATGAAAATTCCATTTCGACCAACGCGATGCTTACTTTCGTCACTACTGACGTACACACGTATCTTTGTAGTAGATGCTCCACGTGGAGCCGGTGAACATATTTCTCTATGATAACATTTTATTTCTCTTTCTTTCTTCCTTTCTTTTTTTTTATTCTTTTTTCCTTTCTTTCGTTGGTCTCATGCTCTCTTTTACTATTACTTGTAAATTTATACTTATTATTCGATAAGTCCTTTACTTCTGAACCCATTCAATTATCCTGAACGTCCGAGATAATTTTCATCATTCTTTACCAAATGCAATGCGGCGTGCATGCGCTATACTGTTGTAGTTATAGCTTGTGTATGTATATGCGTTTCGTATAGTATATATTCTCTTTTGTTATTTTTTTCTTCACCGGTGCTGGTATTTTTTTTTCGACGCGCAAAGGAAGGTAAACTACGTACAATGATTTGCGAATAAATAAAATAGCTCGGGATGAAAACGGGGCTATTTGTCGGTATATTTTTCTCCTCCTTTTTCCTTTGATATGTTCACTTCTTTTACTGACGATGAAGACATAGATAAATAGTGTTTTACATACCGAGAACTGTTGAGAAAGATTTCTGATAACAAGGACAAAATTGAAAATAAGTCGAGTATCCTCTTCACCCCCTCTCCCCTCCCTTGAACACTGAGCTGATAATATTGTGGTATTTGACAATCCAAATATCAATTTTCAATAAAAACCGAAGTATACAATGTAAAGGAATTACAAAAATAAGTTGAATCTGGGAATGAAATGTTGTTCGCATCCCCGGCCAAAGGTTTCTATAATTATTAATTAAAAGATTGAACAGATCAATCACGTTGCTTCATGGCTAGTATGTGACGAGAAATTGTCGCTCAAAAATTTTACAGCGGGGATTCTGGAAAATACAATATTTGAAAGGGAGTTACATTATACGTTGGATTTTTTTTGTCTCGACATTTCCTGAAAATGGGGCCGAAGTTGTAATTACTTCAATGGTCACGTTCTTAGTGATTCAACGCGTATAGCAACCTCACCTCCCCTTCCTCTTCTCCTCGTATTCAGATCACGTTCCGAAATATACCTAGTTCTTAATTTACGTGAAAGTTGATCGAAATCAAGGGGTGCAAAGTTTTACTCCATTAATTCAAGAGCTCTCGCCCCGTCCTTCCCCCATAATCGGGTCACGTGCCAAAGCAGTGCCTAATATAGGTCAAGGCCAATTAGGACTAAGGGCGTGGACTCAGAGTCCTCCAAGTTCCAGATTGGAGGACTGCGCCAGATCCTCCGGCCATATTCACGTCATATTCCATGACAATCTTTAAAGTAGATCAAAGTCAGGTGGTAACAGGAGCGCGAAGTTAGAGTGCTTTAGATCAGTAAGGTCTTCTCCACCTTCTGCATGATGCAAGAGAGAAATATTCCAGAGAGTAAGCAAAATTTACAAATACCGCAGAAACAATTATTAAATAAATTGCAAGCGCTTAGAATAACGAACAACTGTAACCTGATGGAAAATCTGATCATACCAGCCAATTGGGACATCATGTTGTCTAACCCCTTCTCTCACCGTATCCAGGTTTCATATCTAAATACATAACGGGTTCACAGCTCCTGCTTCAATTGAGGTTTGTTGTTCCATATTTTGTACAATTTGGTAGTTAAAGGCTGATGTGGAGGTCTACCAACGTTTCACAGTTGAGAAATAAATTTCTATAAGCATTGAATTTGCGAAACAAAAAATTTGTACCGAAGGGAGGTATACTCAAAAGAGTAAAACAAGGAGTTATTTGCTGCTATAGCAATTTACTCTTTTTTTTTACTATTTTGAGTATGCCTCTTTTTAAAGTGTTGGCCATAACTTGGCAAATTATATTAATTCTAAAAATATTTTATTTGCTTTCTTATATACTGTTACCTCTAACCCCTATTGACAATTTTTATCCATATTCTGCTCTAGGTGCTACAGAATCATAATTTTCTGCTATAGAGAATTTAAAAAGTTCTGCAGCTTTCAGAAAATTCCGCAACATTCTACAGCAGAATTTAGAAACTTTCGCCAATGCAGATTTTGTAAACTTTTTGCTACAGAAAGTAGCAGACATGATCATATTTCTGTCTTATGGCATACGCAGAGTTTCAATTCTGCTACAATAATGTAGTTTCAAAATTTGAGTGCCTGCCCGCTACAGGGAAGGACCAACTTGTGGGGAGGGAGAACTCGCAAAATTTGAAACTAGGTGGTAGGCTTCAGAGAAGTCATGTCAAAAAAAAAAAAAAAAAAAAAAAATTAAGACATGCTGTATTCTGCTGTAGATATTAAGTGACTACTCTCTGCATATACGCAGAAAATAAATTTTCTGCATACATCCAGTGATACCGACAATAGAATGCAGCATGTCTTTTTTTTCTTCAGCAGCAGATCTGTTACTGAATCTTCAACAAAAAATTGTCAACAAGGATGAAGGTGAAGGTCAATCTGGATCAAACGAGCACAGTATTATTGAACTTACAAAACATTTCATGCCAAGTGGAAGGCTTCACCGCGGTAGCCTTTCCCAACTTCACTTGGCCTTATAAGTCTTCTCCTCAGTCATAAAACCCAAGTTCATATAATAGAGGAACACCCAAGTTGAAGTTTCTCATCAACTATTTTTCTCAAGTTGCAGCTTATGACAACTATGCATTGTCGGCAAATCTAAGATTAAAATCTAGCTGTCTTCTGCATTAATTTCTTAAACAAAAAGAAAGCTAAATCACCAAGTATTCTATTGAAAAGAATAATGATTCTTGATCAAATTTTCAATAGGAATAATTTCAACTATTTTAGAGCAAGCCTCTCCGAGAGGGCACACATTCAAAAAAGAAAACAAATGACTCAAAAATTGTTCTTCGAGCTTGCCAATTGTTTGGCTATATTGAGGGCTGGATTGACAGGTGGGACTGATGGAGCTATTGGCCCCCGCAATTCAACAACAATGACACGTGCAGCGGCGATGACACGCGCTTGTCCTTTGCACTCGCCACAATAAGAGGCACGTAATTTGCAGAATATTTTGGTTGAGTGAGGACACCCTAGGATAGGACAACTGTACTTGTGCTTCTCACACGCCTGACGCCTGTGGAGCGCAGTTGGGAACTCTCAGATGCGTCTGTTTTGTGTATTTATCTTCATGAAATCTTTCATTCCAAATTTCACAATTCACAGAAAACCGAAACTGAATGAAATTAAGAATGCTACCGGTATTATATTGGACATTTCAGGTTACTTCACAGTTTGAACCAAAACAGAACATCGAGAGAGGAACAAAGGATCAAACGTCTCACTTGAACGTTTGTAAAGTCATCTAAGATCTTTTAATTTATTACGCCGAGAATACCCAATACCGACAATATAACAAAAAGGACAAAGAAAGACCGACTCTCGATAAACGACTCTGTAAAATACTATAAACGACAATACCGGAAATGATACAGAAGACTTGTATCTTTGAAATATATCGAGCGCTGGTAGTCGAGCGATTATAGCAGCGTGGTACCAAACTAAGGGAAAATCGGCTCTGGGTCCCACAAAAGCTAGATCTGGTCTTACCTGTAGTGCCGAAGCTCTTGCAAATATTTTGAAGAGGTATCATGCAAAGAAGCACTCTAGAATATCTCCTATGGTCCTACACACTTACTTACTTTTCACAGAATTGCTATAACAATATGAAGTTGAAAAGATGATAAGAGCCAATTTTACCAAAGTGCTAATTGTCGATTTAGTACTAGCTCAAGTACAGTCGCTCAAATTCGGGCGCTAAATTGGAGCTTAACCGCTCAATCGCCTTTTAACGTCGTTGGTTAAAGTACCTCTAAGCCAATTACCAGAATAGAAAACAATTCTGACATCAGTAGGACTACATGAAAATACTTATTAAAAAGTGACGGGTAGGAAAAAATTAGGAAACCGATCCTTATGAGGATCTACACGGGAAACAATGATCAATAATCAAGTTTGGAATCGAAAGTTTGTATTTCTAAATCATATTTTTTCCCAATGGCAAAGTCCCATAAATAGGAAAGAATTGCTTTAAACGTCTCTGTGAATGGGGAGGATTTGCAAATGAAATGCTAAAGGCGACGTTCCAAATGATTTGGTGGGACTATAATACTCTGAAGTTCTTGCTTGAAATTATGAACAGAAGTATAGAGAGTAGAATTGATGGAATGTTGAGCCAAACGCAATCCGGGTTCAGAGCAATGAGAGGAACTAGGGACGCTGTATTATTGCTTAAGATCCTCATACAAATGGCCCTCGAAGTAAAATGGCAAATCTACGTTTGCTACATGGATTATGAGAAGGCCTTTGACAGGGTAAAACACAACAGGATGATAGATACGCTTGAGAAGTTTGGGATTGACCGCGAAGACGTTGGTCTCATCCAGAATTTATACTGGAACTAGAGGGTGAACGTTCGAGTGGGCGCGTCAACTTCTCCAGAGGTTTGCCGCATAAAACGTGAAGTACGACAATGATGTCCGTCGTCCCCGAGAATGTTTAATGCATATGCGGATTACATCATACAGCACCGGTTTCGCGGTAAATGGGTAGAAAATAAGTAATATACGTTACGCAGACGATAAGGTTCTCATAGCGGCATCCCCACTGCAATCGCAGCAAAAGGTGAATTGAGTAGACTCCGAAGGCGAACAGGTCGGCATGACCATGAATACTGCAAAAACAAAAGAAATGCTCATCAGGAAGCAGTTGCATATAGAGGTGGACGGGCATGTGTTGCAGCAGGTTGAGCACTATAAATATCTAGGTATTGTAATCAGGAATGACGGCAAAGACGACACCGAAATTGCCTGTCTCATATAAGGAGTACCCGGGCAGCTTTTTACAATCTCGAATATGAGTTTAAAGACGGGAAACTAAATTTTTGAATCCACTGGAGGATATTACGCTGCTACGTTATGTCCGTGGTAAAGTACACGACTGAGACGTGGATTATGACCGAAAAAGTTAGGGCCAAAATCAACGCGTTTGAGCTGTAGAGTTTCCGGAGAATGCTGCGGATCGCTTAGAAAAGAGGGACGAGGAAGTATTAGACAGATGCAGGATAAGACAACCGGTGCTAATCAAGATGATCTCTCCGGTAGAATCGCGGTTCCTGGAAAACAAACGGAAGGATTCGCTGTTTGAGTTGGTGATGTTTGGAAAGATCCCGGGGAAGGCGCCAAGAGGAAGGAAAGAAAAACGCTCTTGGATAGGATCAGCGGTTCCCAAACTGTAGTACATGTCCCCTTAATGGTGGTACGCGAGGTGTCTGTAAGTGGTACGCGAGATAGTATGGGATATGCAAGCGGGGAAAAAGAAACGAGTCAAAAAAAAAGATTCCAAATAGAGATCATCTACTTTGGAAACATTTTGAGCGGGCTGAAAACTGAATACCCCATTCTCTTTGTGTTTCACATATCTACATATGTGAAACTGGCTTCTTATCTGTGATATATTTTTTTAAAAGTACCAAAATTGCCTATGTTTGGCCAGTGATTTACGAGTACACGTATAGTCTGTTCCACTTAAGATTGGTGTTGTCCGTTTTCAGTGTGGAGAGCTTTGGGGGAAGGAAATGGTAGGGACAAATACTCCATTTGCTTTCTCGTGATCGGTTGCTGATTTTACGCGTTCCTACCAGCTACATTACAGTGAACATTGGAGTACGCCGATCTTAACTGAAACAGAACATTTAGTAGAGTGTAAACAAGCTCAAGGAGCTCACTGAAGTTGTACCATTTTCAACTTTTTAGTAATTTAGTTGGAGTATCTACTCATTGTTTTTTAATTTGAAGAATATATGTGCTTTTATGTACTTGTACTACGACTCATAATTTTATAGTGCTGCATCAAAATTTTCCAAAGTTGCCCAGCGGTACATCTGTCGAAAAGGTTGGGAACCGCTGGATTAGATTATAGTCCATCATAGGATAAGTAAATTTGTAAACGCATGATTTAAAGGGGCTTCCTCCGGTGAAGGAGGATCCTACAAATACAATACAATAAAGGAAAGAGCGGGGCAACCGCTGAAGATTTTTTAAAAATTATTCTTGTAAAAAAATGACTGACTGACGAAAACATACAAGGGAGGAGCTGAATTCATTATTACTCTCGCGAGTATCTTGTGATTATTTTTATCAAATTTGCCTCGTTAACCTGAAATACTTTCGATATCTTTTTTCTTTTTTTTCTTCTTAGTTAAGAAGCATAAAAACGTTCTCCTCTCTGTACTTTTCCTCTTACGAGAGACCATGTTTAATTAACGAACGTGTTAGAGCAGTATTTTGGTTAATTCAACAACCTGTACTCGGTTTTACTTTTTGTCGCTGGTTGACACACTGACATCGCTACACTCGTAACCAAAGTCTGAGCAATTACCATCATTCGCTTTTCTTCAGGTGTACCTTGTGCATACTCGAGTGCGTCTAAACCACACACTGTACTATAATAGTGTGCTGTACTGTAGTACATAACACTTGACAACGTCGAACACATTAACACAGCAACGTTCGTTCGCAGGCTGCTGTGAGCTGCGCCGTGTCATTAAACCGGCCAATATGATTATCGTCGGTATCGGCGGTGCACGGTGGCTTATTAAGCATTCGAATTCCTAAGTTAATAGAAGTCGCGCGAAATGTCTCATCGTGTAATATCCTGACCGACACTAACACTGCAGTACGAGCCAGCGCATAAATACGCACTTAACATTAGTATACTAGCGAACGATATAATATTCATACAATATCTACATACAGAGAGGGTCTGACTCTGAGTTTACAGTGTATATTGTAATAGTACTCGAATGCGTCGATAATTGAACGGAAATAAATAGCCGCCGATCGCGTTAAGAGGTACCGGTATAATATATGTACACGAGAAAAGGTACACGGAGAGAAAATTGATGATAATGGATGAAGAGTTCAACCATCATCTCGTGTATACGCGCAGATGAGATCGCGTCGATTTCCTTCTTTATAATAATCTTTAATCGTATGCACAGATTACAAATGTCAAGCATCGCGAGTGGCTTGAAAGGGTTAACTTGTATTTACGTGTACGGCTCGTATTGATACCCGACCGCGCGATATAACGTGCGAGATAAGCGTCTAAATTGACGAATAATCATTTCGAAAAAATTTTTTACTCCTTATGAAGGGTGAGGAAACGAGTTCACGATGACCCTTCGATAGACTACATAATATACACGTTGGTACACGTGTATTGATGTGAATCTTTTTCGAGCCATATATCGTGAAAGACATTAACCTCAACAAGTCGGTGCATTACTGAACTTTACGTTGTATATTACGCGGCTTTGGAGAAATGAATGAGCGTCGAACGAAGTTATAATAATAAGGAATTATTGAAGTTGTATAATATGACTTGTGATTGTGAGCAACGCGATAAATAGACTACGTCATTGTCCTTGTCTACATCTTGAATGTGTGAAGCGTTATTTATTTGTTCGTGCAATGTAACGTCAATCAAGAATTAGTTAAACAAATCTCTCTCAAAGAAATTTCGCGAAAATGAGGGAAATAAAGGAGGAAATTTTTGCCACTTCATACTTATCGAATCATGTAGAAAATCGACTCCGGTATTGACGTACAGGAAAAATGTGGAATCAGCGGAAGGAAACAATAAAGGAGACAGCAGAAGAGTTTGTGAAATCGGGGAAAACTATTCTTCTAATTGAGAACGCTTCTGTTGCGCATTTACAGTTCCTATTTCTGAAATTTCGGAAGCAATGCGCTTCGTTTTCCTCTCATATTTGGTTTCTTCGTCGGTGTTTGGTGTTGCATTTGAGACCCAAGTTCGTAAAATTCCGGTTCTATTCCGATTGTAAGGTTACGACTAAGAAACTGGAAACTTATATGAGGGAGGAGTGGATGAGAACAGAGTTGCGGAGATGGCATGGTGAATACAATATCACGACTAGATTAAACCTCTTGGTCCATTCGAGACTCTCCAGTATGCTCCTACCCCTCGTGTTTGACGTCAATGAAAAGTGTCGGAAATTTGAGGTGAACCTGAAGAAGAAGAAAAATAGGAAGTTGTCCGTTGATGTGGTTAAGGAAAGTGTTAGTGACTGTGCTGTCGTTCAGAAATTCCATCCCCCTCTCATAAATAATAGTCAGGTGGTGTTTAATAGTGACAAAACAGCCCTCCTTGAGAAAGGTTTGAAATTTAGTCTACCACCCCCTTAAGAAGGATGAAACTTTGGCGAATGTTGTGGCGGATCTTGTTCTGTACTGAAATAATAGTCCGCAATAACCCTCTCCCTCGCATGCGTAACGAATTGGGAGGAGTGATCCAAGGTTTAAAGAGGAAAATTAAGGAGAGAGATTTTTAATCGTCACTCAGCCTGACAAGGGTAATGCTGTTGTGGTGATGGAGAAATCCTCTTATTCTTCTAAGGTCCATGAAGTGCTCCAGCAGTGTGGTGTTGAAGAGAGTGAGGATTTCAGCTTCCCTAAGCATGTCAAAGAAGTTAGGAGTGTCATCAACAAGTGTGAGGCTATTACCAAGACTCCAGCCACAATAAAAACCCTTCTTGTTCCTAACCCTACACCCCCCCTCCTTACGGGCTGCCCAAAGTGCATAAGAAGAATACCCCGATGCGACCTGTTGTTTCATCCATCTCCTGTCCCACCTACCTCCTTGCCAAATTCCTGGACCGTTGGTTCAAACATCGCATTGATTTTGAATCTCCTAATTTGGTCTTGAATTCGGCCTCTTTAACTGACGTCCTGAAAGATGTAAGCCGTCCCCCGGGAACGACCATCTGCTCGTTTGATGTTGTTGGTTTGTTCCCGAATATTCCTAAGGCTGCTACTATCCAGCGTATGGTTGAGCTACATGTTAAAGCCAACGTTCCTCACAATGAGCTCCAAGAATTTTTCGATCTCTTGAATCTTTGCTGGTCCCCCAACTATTTCAATCCGAAGGGAAATTTTTCGAGTTCCCTGATGAAGTAGGGATCCCCATTGGATCACCTTTAGGCTCTCTTATCTCCGAAGTTTTCATGTCCAAGTTTGAACTTGGGTAAACTGGAGGGCAATTTGCAAGAACTGCAGAAAAAGTATACAGGAAGCCGCGAGCGCGCTTTCGGTTAAACAACCATTCTCAAGCGTAGATAAAAAGCGAATCGACGAGATGGGAAAAGAGAACAGTCACAACGACGGAGGAGAAGAAATCATGATTGAACTGGCGAAGTATGAGACTGTGAGTCATACTGCTAAACTAGCTCCACCAACCCCTCGTCCGGAATGTAACGGCTGAGTAGATTTATTTTATCGCTATTAAGATGACGAGTAATTTCAATGTTTTCCAGAGCACGGCGTTTGAAGTAAGCCTTCTCTCTGTGGAGGAGGGTTTCTGACCCCTCCCTGAAACCATGACCACTTGTTATAAGGTGGTCAGCAAATGCGGATTCGCCCAAATGCTTTTTTTCCCAATCTTTCAGGTGTTCAGCCACTCTAATTTTAATCTGACGACTAGTCTCGCCTACATACATCCCATTACCTTCCCTACAAGCTATGCTATAAACTCCGCTCTTTTCAAGGGGCGGGATAGGGTCCTTTGACCTGAATAGTAACCGTCGTAAGATTATAAAACACGGGACGGAAACCGAAGGGGCGGAGGGCGCGACTCAATTTCGAAGAAAATTTACCCAAGAAGGGGAGTTTAATGAAACGGGTCCTGCTATCGACAGAAGAGTCGCGGGGGAGGGAGGTGGTTGAATCAAGGAAATTCCGCGTGATCTTCCTCCGGACCATAAGGTCAATGTTCACGTTGACCTCATTCACTCTAGCCAAGTATTTTATAACATTGAGTTCTTTTTGGAAAGCTGCCTGGTTCAGCGGGATGCGGGTTAGCCGATGAATAAAGCTGTTAAACGCCGCGAACTTGTGAGAAACAGGGCAGAATGACGAGCCGTGGACGACAATATCGGTCGAAGTATCTTTTCTATATATTGAAAACTCGTGGACTCCATCTCTAACTGAGATGGTGAGATCCAAGAAGTTAATATTAGAACCTCCAACCTCTAAGGTAAATTTGATGGAGGGATATTGAACGTTAAGATACTTAAGAAACTCACCAAGGAGATCTTGAGGACCGGTCCACGCACATAGAACGTCATCTACAATGGACGTAATCCAGGAATACTTGGCCTGAGGTGAAGAGGTCAGCCTCAAATTTGGACATGAAGATCTCCGACACAAGGGAACCCAAAGGGGATCCGATAGGAATGCCAACCTCCTCTAGAAACTCGTAGAATTTCCCAGCAAACTTGCAAAAATTGGACCAACATACATTAAGTAAATTAAAGAATTCTTGCAACTCTTCATGAAGAGTATTAAAACGAACGAGGAGGTCACCCATATGTTGCATGGCGGCAGTTCTCGGTATGTTGGGGAACAGGCCGACAACGTCAAAAGAGCATAGAGTGGTACCCGGAAGAAGTAAATGGTCTTTAAATTTATCGGCTAAGGAAACAGAATTTTTAATCGAGTAAGTAGACTCGTACTCAATGCGAGATTTAAACCATCTATCCAAGTACTTAGCGAGAGAGTAAGCGGGGGAGGAGACATAAGACACAACAGGACGCATCGGAGTATCCTTTTTGTGTATCTTAGGCAGCCCATAGAGGAGGGGGGGGGCACCGGATTCGGTTCAAGCAGGCATTTTTTAGTCGAGGGTTTGCTTATAGAACAGAACTTCCATTAATAACCTTCCCAACCTCTTTAACGTACTTAGGGAAATTGAAGTCAATATTTTCAATGGCCCTACACTGGTGAAGCACTTCTTCAACTTTGGTAACGTAGGTTGACTTCTCCATAACGACTATAGAATTCCCTTTATCAGCCTTCGTGAGCAATGAATCCTCCTCCTTGAGCTTCCTCCTCAAACCCTTGATCACCTCCCTCACAGTGCCATTCATGCACGGAAGTGGAGTGTTACGGACCAAATAAGCACACGTTTTTTGAGTATTAACTCCGGGACCGATCTTGACAGGTAAGTCAGCGACGACGTTCGCAAGGGCGTCGGCATTATTGGGGGGGGGGGAGGCTAAACTTCAAACCTTTCTCCAACAGAGTAGTCTCGTCGCGAATGAGTTCTATACGACTGCACTTTATGATGCGAGGCTGAAATTTTTGAACACCAGCATCCATAACATCACCTTGAAAGATGTAGCCTTGGAGGCTAAAAGGGAGGAAATTTTTTCATTTTTCTTAGCCTTGAGGTGAGCCTCAAAAACACGGCACGTATCGTTAACGGATATAATAAAAGGATCTAACTCACATGGATGAAGCAATTCGGAGAGTCTGGAGCTTTTCTGATGTTGCATTTCCTAAAAATATTCCTCAAGGTTATACAAAATAGAATCCGTAGCAAATGTGAGAACTCGGGCAGACTACAGTTCGAATTTTTGAAAAGGTTTGGTACTAGAGAGGCGTTATGCGCGCTAATTGTGTTAGCTCAAAGATCCAGAGATCTCAATAGAAGGTTGTATCTTTGCTTTATCGATTTTCGGAAAGCGTTCGACTGTGTGAGACACGAAAAATTAATGGAAATCCTGGAAGAAATTGATCTTGAAAAAAGCGACCAGAACATTATTCAAACACTGTACTGGAACCAAATAGCCGTCATTCGAACTAATAATGCCGTATCAGAAGAAATAGAAATTCTTAAAGGAGTGACGCAAGGATGTGTGTTGTCCCGCCTGCTGTTCAATGTGTACTCAGAACACATCTTCAAAGAGGCTATTATACCAAATCGGAGAACCAAATCGAAGAAACAAGAGTCTCAAATGTACGATATGCCGGTGATACAGTGTTGATTTCGGACAACGCGTTAGGCTCCCGCAGATTGTGATGAACAGAGTCGCTACCGCCAGTAGCAGGTTTGGCTTGGAGACGAACGTGTCAAAAACTAAATGGATGGTTGTATACAAAAGAGAGAAGGAAGCCGCTATAATAGCCCAGCAG
Organism: Aspidiotus rigidus; assembly: GCA_035079385.1. NCBI lineage: Eukaryota > Metazoa > Arthropoda > Insecta > Hemiptera > Diaspididae > Aspidiotus > Aspidiotus rigidus. The sequence continues at coordinate 14,300,455 of JAVHKY010000020.1, read as the reverse complement.
AACATGTATATAAATGACACCAAATTAGAGAGAGAAGAAAAATATTTATACTTGGGTGCATGGTTTAACGAGAAAACCGATCAGGCTATCGAAATAAAGACAAGGATCAGGTAAGCACAGGTGGTATCTTGTTTCGCGACGGGACTCGGAAGTTGGAATTGAGAATGAGAGTAGTACATACAATGTTATGTGATGCCGGTACTGCTGTATGCGGTGTAAAAAGCTGGACTCTTAACGCGCAAAATGGAAAAGAGAATAAACGCTTATGAGATGTTTATATACCGACGGATGCTTGGGACAAATGCAGAGGTCCTGCAACGTATGGATAGAGAGATGGATATAATATTTATACGACCCAGGAAAGAAAGACACATTCAGCGAAACCAAAAATACATTAGAATATCATCAGTGGAAAGATACAAGGCAAGTGTAGCGTTGGAAAAAGAAAGCTGTTGAGGCAAGCTGACCTCAGAAGATGGTACAAAATGGATACCAAGGAATTATTCCGCAGTGCCGCTTACAAAATAAAAATTGCTATGATGATCGCCAAACTTTGAACGGAGCAGCGTAGAGAAGAAGATGAAGGAGAGTGCAAATTAATAAAGAAAACTAGCAGAGCAAAATAGAATAAAAGAAATGCGTTGATGAAAGAGCAGAAGAGAAATCTCCTCATTGCGTTGATGGACTTGGAATCCTTAATCTAAGACAGAAATCTGCAAATTCGAGAGAAAAAAAAGAGAGAAAGAAGAAATACTAAGTTACTAATTTGATGACGTCATATAAAGGTTGAAGCTGGTTGATGTCTTTGCCATGCCCTCATCCGCTATCGAAAATAATTTTGTTTTGACTGATAGTTGGATCGAGCAACTGTATAAAAAGACATTAAAAATGGTCTCTTTTTATTTGGCTCCTCCAGAAAAGTTTTCCTTTGTTAGTGCACGTATTGCTGTGGGGACACCGCGAGTTGCACAGCACCTTATTCTTCCGATATTCTATGTGCATGAACATCTTACCTTGTCCATGACCGAGAGCTTGAGAAGTTACAACTGACCGGAGCGAAACTGGATTATTAGCAGAAATTTCGTCAACCTGGAAATGGGAGTTGTAATCGAATTAATACGACCCTCTATTTTACGACTCGACATTCCGGAAGAATACTCAAAAAAGCAAACAAACAAAATTGAATGTTTCTTTACTCGTTTGAGTACTCTTTCGATGAAAGTTGTACTTACATGTAATTCATCAAGCGGGTATAGACATTGAGTTGGCATTTAGGAACAGTAAGACATGTGTTCTTCCTTCATCCTCCATGACTCCATAATTGATGAACCAGTCTGAAAGAAAAAAAAAAAATCTATTAGTCAATTCTGATCAACACTAGATAACAGCCCCACAGGTCTTCTGCCGACATGAATTTTTTGTATATTCATCGAGAAAATTGATTCCAATACAGATTCCGGAAAGCAAAGATGATTGCAAGATTTAAGGGACTTCTATAGAGTTATGTCTGAATAATTTCTCCTGTATAAGAATGGCTTACCAGAGCTCCGCAGATGTTGGGTCAGTCGGCGACAGGAAGATAAATCCACTCCTTGACTTCAATTTTTATAAGATCAAATTCATGATATAAAATTATTGAAGGTTAAGGGCACTTATTAACCTCTACCCTGTGTTCGAATACTGGTTACGCCCCTGCCCTAATATTACACAATGTCGAAAAATTTATCCCTCACCCTACCACCCTAAGCACGAAGTCTTTATGGTTTTCGTATCATTTTTCCCACGAGATATGTATTGCGTTTCACCTCCGTTCAAATTTGTGTAAATACGATGTTTTCATTTTCAAAGTGTTCAACATCAAATTATTGGATTGGATTAAACGTTGTATTGAAATATATTAAAAAATTGGTTAACGGGAAGTTGACTGTAAAATCGAATTACATATACAATTGATTCGTTTTTTTTTAAAAATTAGTATAAACGAAGGGAGTGAAAAAAGGTGGTGCTATTATTTCAGTTCTCGTTTGTGAAGTGCATTACTGCGGAAATAAAACTATATACCACTCGTGTTAATCGAATTCACGAAAGGCTAATTTAATTTCAAGTCCGTGCACGAACAAAGACAGGGTGCATTCTCGTATATAGTATAATAAGTTTAGCTTTTTCCCTGTTTTTATATATACGCTTTGTTGATACGTAATTTAATTACAACTACAACGTTTGAAGACGCATATGATAGAACTCTGTACAGTCCCTCTCTCTGTACTTGTCGCGAATTTTCTTATCAATCTAAGCGCGACCCGCAAAGTTCGTCGCTATTTGTCGTCTGTATGAAAAGCTTCGGAATAGCAAAAAATAAGAGAAGAGATAAAAATTCATTTTCGAAAATTTATTCCAACTTATTTACCTAAGACTGTAGCACTCTTCTCTTCGGTTCAATATACAGTATACGAAATTGTGACGGTAAATTACCAGAATATAGAAATTCAACGAGGCTTATCCTCTTTTCTTTATTAAAAATTCTGAAACGAGAAATTGAAAATTCATAATCTTAGCCTCTTTCACGGACGAGGATCGCTTATAGTCGTTTTCATAATAGAATTTTGAGCTGAGGTATAAATTATGGTGTGGTGTACGCGGAGAGGAAGAGAGAGGAAAAAAAAGGCGAGTAGAAAATTTATATTCATCTGTATAGCGGCTTCGATATAGGCTTTTATATATTTTTTAAAAGTATTGTATAGTTGATAGATGAAATCGAATTGTGCGGTCTCGTATCGAAGGCAGACGTCTGAGCATGATAATTTGCCATCAAGATTCGCTCGTCGTCTATCGTCTCTTTTTCAAATTTTCTCTTCATTCGAGCGATAAGAAAGTTGATACGAATTTAAAAAACTAAAAAAGAGTTTTTAATATTTAAACACGCGACGAGACTTTGTAATAATACCAAACGAGAGTCGTTCGCTGATTTTGCTTCGCGTATACACGCGCGAATATTTTCTCCTAATATTTTTACAAAATAATTTGAAAAATTTTTAAAATGATACTCCCTTTCGCGCCCTTTCACATACAAAAGATGGGAAATTTTGTGGAGCTACACTCGATGGAGGAAAGACGGCGCCGCCGTATTGTAAGAGATAGCGTAAGTTTTTCTTACATTCTTCTTTTTATTTTTTTAAATTGCTCGAAATAAATTGATTTCGCGCTGTTGGTCGGATTTTTTTCCCGAATGTTATCGTCTCTACTAATGGAAAGCGAGTGTTCGTGAAATTAATTTTTATTATACGCTCGCATTTCTCGGCAATACTGTCTAGAAAATTTACATTTTTTCAAATAATGTATAAATACTCGCCCGTACTTTAGCGATATGAATTTGATATCGCATCAGAATTGACTGACGAAAGTTTTGCGAGATCTTCGTCTATTATCTTTCTTTTCTTTTTTTTTTAATACATTTTTCACGCGACAACTTTCCCATCTCGCATTCCAGACAGTCCCTATATCGTTTGCAGCTCTTCAAACTTTCGTCTGGTATCTTGTGTGTATAAAGATTGTATCCAAAGTAAACGAAGGAAAGGAAAAGTCATTTTCCCGCACCGTCTGACCGTGCATCTATATAAGATTCCTTTCAAATGAGCCAAACCGACTGTAATCGTGCCAGTAAATAAAATAAATTTTCGATAGCAGCGTGAAACCTCTTATTTCGATGACGAAAGTAACAATCAAACCTAGACTGCGGTATATAGCCATCGCTGCGCACTCGCCGCAGTTAATTAAATTGGCGGCCGCACGAAATTCCCGACCCGATAATTAATCGTATCGCGTCCTTCATGAAAAAGCCATCATCAAAGGATTGCGGGCGAGCACGTGAAGACAACTCCCTCGAGGATACTTCGCCTTATGTACGAATATACAGCTTTAAAAGCCCCCTCAAGGTTCGAGCGACGGGCTTTTGAGGAAGAAAAGGATTACCATCACGCATATTTTGCACTTCCTATGCGTAGGCTATACCGTTCCGTGATCCGTATCTTCTTTTTAGTTTATTTTTTAAATACTCCGACCATATACCTACGCGTTCTGGAATTAATATTTCGCGCGAACAGTGTAATTATCCAACAGAAAGACTTTATAAAGCGGATTAAATGAAACGTAACGTCGCTTCTTTTTGTGTGCATTAGCGTTATGTAATGCCGACGAGGATCATTCACGTCTCACATCGAGTTTGGCTCTGAGAAGTTGAAATTCTTTCTCCTTCTCTCGTTCTCGCGCATTTACGCATCAATGATGAAATAAAGCTTTGGGTCAACAAACTTGTCTCAGCAATAGGTTATATTATTCTATCATGAGGGTCTAAAATTTGACGAGAAAAGAGTACACATCCGCTTTATTGACAAGTCTTTCGCAGACTTCTTGAAAATGAAGTTCGCTCCCCTTGATATTTTTATACATATACGTGAAAGTTTACACAGCCGTTACACGAGTTTTCGAATGTACATCCCTTGATGTAATATGTAGACAAATTAAGAATCCGAGCGTAACAAAAAAGGAAAAGTTTTGGCTTTATAGGTCTGAAAGCGGGTCATCTTTCAATGAGCGAGTGAAAACACGGAAAGGCTAATTTAACGCTATGGAATAAGATGTACGACTTGGCAACTATAAATGTATCTTTCCCAAGGGGAAACTTATTCGAAAATTCGGTCGAATGAATGAAAAAAGAGTTGGAGATTTGTTTTCCGTCCAAGATACTGATGAAAATATTTCAACTCAACAACCTCTTGTGCCACAGTAACTCTTCAGCCGCTTTCATGTTTATATCTGAGGGTGCTTCAAGTGACTGGTTGGTCCAAATATGGGTCGCTACTTGATACTCATTTTGTCTATCGGAGTTCCCTCCCTTTCAGTTGTGAGACTCGAATGCAGAAAACTTTTCAACTCCTCTCCTGAAACACACGGCTGGATGACCAAAACTTTTTGAAGTTGTGAATCCCAAGATCAAAAGAAACGTATAAAAACAGAAAACAGGGAAAACTCCGCATGGATGGCAGGCAGGTTTCCTGCGATTGTGTACACGCGAGTAGAGGAGAGGCTTGAAATAATTCAGATCATCGTTTTCGACTTCCAAGCCAAACGAACAGCAGTGATTCTTGAAAAAATTTCGTCTTTTTCAAATAATCGAGCCTAATCAACGATCCAAATTAAAATCACCATCGTACCGACTGTAACCGCAATCTCCCCCTCCAAATGTACAATAGCTTAATCCGTTTCCAACTTGATTACGGTTCTCCAATTCACACTCCCCCCAACAAAACAACCTGAACATTTCATCTTCCGGACTTGGCAAACTAAACACTAGCCAACGTGCCGAGACAGTGCAGTTCTTTCTCAATAAGAACGACTCTACCATGGTCCGACCCATCCTAGGATCACCCATATATGGACCCGCACCCTGATCACATCTCTCACTTCTAGACGCAGTTCAAGATTCCGCCATTCGCATTTGCACGGATGCTTTTCGCACCAGCCCTGCTCCAAGTCTAGCTACCGAATCGGATATGCACCTCCACATCTTGTCGACTTTACTTGACTGCCAGTCTTTTGTCTCACAACTCCCTCAAACCCCAATTCACAACATTCTCTTTAATTCCACCCCAAATCGTCCTACTTATCGCAGTACTTTCAAAACATGCTCTACCTTCTCACCCAGAAAAAATTACCTGACGCTTGTACTTCCCACAATCCCCCTTGGATCTCAGCAACCCTTGAAATAATATACAAACTATGTCAGCTGCCCCAAAAATCCATCAACTCCGCAATTTGCTATTCTCTCTTTCTAGAAATATACTTTACTCTTTCCCCAACACTACCCTTTGTTTCAGATATGGATCAAAAATCAATAATTGGCAACAAAATCTTTTCTCATCGACACTACAACTCCGTATCTATATTTTAACGGCCGAAGGCTAAACCGTCTTTCAATGATTAGAATTTACAAAAATTCCAGGACCAACAAATATTTAACAGATTGAAAAATTCTTGCGATTCATTATGAGGGATATTGGAGATAAACAATAACTGGCCCATACGCTGCATGGTGGCAGCTTTAGGGATATTTGGGAACAGACCTACGACATCAAACAAGAAAAAGGTCGCGCCCGGAGGCAGGTTTACATCCTTGAGAGTATCAGCCAAGGACACCGAATTCAAAACCGAATGGGGAGACTCATATTCAATACGGGTTTTGAACCAACGGTCCAGGAATTCAGCAAGGAGGTAAGTGGGGGAGAAAACGAAAGAGACCACAGGCCGCATCGGGGTGTTCGTTTTGTGTACTTTAGGCAACCCATAAAGAAGAGGAGGCGTTGGGTTAGAAACAAGAAGAGCTTTTTTCATAGCTGGGGTTCTAATAATAACCTCACAATTATTAATGACACTCCCCTTTTCTTTAACGTAGCCAGGGGAATTGAAATTCTTGTTCTCTTTAGCCCCACACTGTTGGAGCACTTCATGAACCTTGGCAACGTATGAAGATTTTTGCATCACCACAACGGCATTACCCTCGTCTGCCAGAGTGACAGCCAGATCTCCCTCCTTGATCTTTTTCTGTAAACCTTCCATGCCGTTATTCATGTGGGGGAGGGGGTATTGCGGAATAATTCAGCACAATCATTTTGGGTATTAACCTCAGGACCAATTTTCGCGGCGATTCTGGATCCCCAGTGATACGGGGATCCAAGGTAATTAAGAAGTTGATTTAGCCGTCAAAACTGCCACGAATCAACTCTTGTCTTGTACCCACTAAAAATGGTCTCACCTACGCCATTTATTTCAAAACTACGACGAAAGGATCGCAGTAGTTAAGAACAGGATCGGAAGTGAAGCTTCAAGATGTTTACTGTTACAGATAACACTGACACCAAAAATCCCGCCGTCACGAAATCTACCGAATTGGTCACACGCGACTCTCACGCGCTCATCTTCTTTCCGAGCTTTCCCCACTCTCATGTGAACATTGTAGCTTCAACCCCAACCCCCTCACCCATATTCAGTTTCTCTTCAGCACACTCACCAAATTTCACCATTCATCAAAACAACTCTTGCCAAAGACCTTCGCATCCATCCAAGACATTCTGTCTTATTTAAAAACAGCACATTTAAAATCAGTTCACCATCAAGCTCACAACTCGAGTGTACAATGAAATGAAAAAAAAAGGGGGCTCGTCAAAATTGAGAAAGTAGATCGCACTCTACACTCTGGTATCGAGACTTCAGCGTAAGAAGCTACGTTCAGGAGCTGCTAAAAGAGGGTTTACAATTATGACAGCCAGTAAAAGAATTATAGAGAGTTATGAAGAGTCTCACAAATGATAACAACTCTGAAAAGATTGAACACATCTCTTCTGACACTGACAACATTTCACCTATTGCTGACACCGTGGCACCAGAACCATTAGAAGACAAAGAGAGTTACTGAACTGCTTGTGGTAGGTTCTCAGAGTTAGCTGTGTGCAAAAGCCGTCATTAAAAGAAAGCAGGATGAATCAAATGAAAAGGAAATGCTGCGACAATCTGATGCGAACTTTCCCAATCCAAGGGGCACAGTTAGAATTCAAATTGATCAAGCGAATGCTGATATTCGCTCGTATAAAAATGAGGACAACTTCTATCGTCTTGTTAGCCAAATGGAGTCCTCAAACAATTGTATTTGCGATATAAATTTTCACTTATGAAAAAAACTTCTGTTTTATTTCTAATTTTCAACGGGCCTCAAAGTTTCCAGCAGAATCACTCAAGTTTCAATTTATTTCACCGTGCGTTCACGAAAAAGTGAATTTTGGAACTTCAATTGATTCCCACGTGTGCGAATGACGCATTCCTTGGTAAATTTTTATCCTAGTCAAGAACTCTCGACCGGTTCCATTCTACTAAAAAATGGAAAACCACCCCGGGTGCGTTTTACGTGAAAAAAGTGACATTCTGTATAATGATGCCTATACTTTCTTCTTCAGTTTGAATTTTATTAGTTGGTCAAAGTAGTCACATTCTTATTCAAGACTGAACCTAAAACGCGTTTATTTGTTCACGAGTTATTTTTTTTAGTACGTCGCTTAAAAGTTTGATGTCTTCCTTAACCTGAATGACACCCCGAAAGTCGCCGCCGGGAGCCTAATTTTTAATTAGCGAATACGATTACCAGCTTCTTCGCGATGTGATCGTAAATGCGAAGAGATGTTCACCTCGTAAAGCGCCTTGCCTGTAAGGTGCATTTTTTTGTAACTGGTTCGTGAAATACGTAACACCACCTCCCGTATATACAACTTGTATAAGTTTTCAAGATTAATCCTCGTATTTGATTTCACTGCTGGAGATATTTTACATTCTTTATGCGGACCATTAATTTTATAAATGTCTGCGGATTCATAATTATTAAATACCGGTATACCTATAAGTTTTATACACGAGAGTACTCCCGAACATATCTACGGGATTTAAATATTTTCGTGATAATTTAGGTATACGAATGTAATCTGAAAATTGTGTCGAGATTATTTTGTGTACACCGATTACGAATTTTCACCGCTTTCTCTCGCGGGTCGCGGTCCGTAATTACCGTCGTTCAAATTTTTTTGGAAGAACGGTCAAAATGGTGAATGAACCTCTTTTTAGCCAAAATTCTCGCGGAATGCTGTAAATAAACAACAAACCGAGCGCGAATAAGTTTTCTTAATTTCGTTTAAAATAAATAAAAAGAAAAACGTTGGTTCTTATTCGCGTTCTTTTTTTTTTCCACCCTCATTTTTATTCCTTCGCGCCCGACATCGTTTTATATCTTCGGAGTATATATACACGCTTTTATTGTTTAATATTTTTTATTTTCATTCTTTATTCTATTTGATATTATTTTTCGAACTTACGACTCGTTTTCAAGTTTTCTTCTTCTTCTTTTTACCCGTCTCCGTCGCTTCCTTCTTTTTCTTTTTTACTCTTCATTTATTTCAAACAAATAAAAAAAAAAATCGCGTAATGTTTTCCTTTATAGTATTTTCAAAACCTTTCAGTACGGATTAGAGCGCGAATGAAATATTGAAACGGAAGGGGTTTGGCGGGAGCAGCGTTTCTCTTTAAAAAGTTATGTATTTCGAATTCAATTCTTCTCTTCCTTTTAATGTTTTTGCAAAAGTTTCGCAGTAAACTTTTTACGCGCTGATGTCCGGCATTTTCATCAGCGCAGTCTTTGTTGCATTCTCGACTCTATACGAGGGGATGAAAAAACGCGGTCAATAAATAATAAAAGCGAAAAAAATGTCCCCTAATTCGAAGACAATTGAACGATGGAAAAGCTGACGCTCGGCTATTTACGTAAATTATAAAAAAAAAAACGACGGCGAGAACGAGCAATTTACTCGTGTAAATCAATAACATAATTTTTATCAGATTTTGTATTTCGTTATCTTTCCTTTCTTCGGCGCTCACCGATTCGGAAGAGTTTTATGCATCAGATAATTCATTCATTCATTTCTGGCACAATTAACAGAATTATTCGCGATATAATTTGTACGTTTCTTTCTCGTACAATTTATATACGTATTGTATATCCTCACGTAGATACGAGCTTGCAACGTTCAAAAGATATCAAGAAAAAAAAAAAAGTTGATTTATACGAACGTTATTTTCTTTCGACGACAGCAACACAGAACAACAGAAGCGTTTTGACAAATGCTTATTCTTGACTCGTGCGTGTACATAATGCAACATATATACCATTTACTGATATCGTATGTACAAGATACATGTGCAGAAGATGTAATGAGAGATACCGCATCTTGTCTCGGAGAGAAATGAGCATACAAGGAAAACAAGAGACGGAATACCTCATCAGCATCCGATAATTAAGAAGAGATGAAACACGTTGAAAGCTATTCTGTACAGCATACATCGTTCCCTTTACCGACGTATATTAGGATCGAGAACAGGTACACGATCTGTGCCATCTACGCAATCCATATGGTGTAGGAGCAGAGGCTACTCCGCGTTCTTGATGACAATAGAGCGAGATGTTTACAACAAGGAGACAGTTTACAGTATGGGGTGTCAGCCAGCTGCAATGAATGAAACGGTTTCATTCGAACCGTGCATCCTTACGTACTGACGCATTCCGCGCGCCAGAAACGTTCGTCATTTAAATCTTTGGGGGATTCACATGAGAGGACTACAGAACCTTTTTCATTATATATGAATCAGATAAGAATTTGTATATACCACCGTCTGAGATGAAGTCTTGCCGTTTTCACTTACTACCCCTTCTTCTTCTTCCCGTACTCCCTTCAGTCTCTCGCGGTCCTGGTTTCGTGACAAGCTCCACTCTACAAAATGTTTTTTATCGATAAAATTCAGGAATCGATTTGTTCAACTGCTCACGGACTTCCTGCGGTATAAAATCATGCTGATCTCGGTGAAAATATTGTTCCGTGATATGATAATGTTTTGAAAATTTTAAGAAGTCTTTATGCTTCATCCTATAGAACATTCAATACCTCTTTAGTGAGGACACTATTCATTGTTGAAATCTATAAATAGGTACAAATAGGTTCCACGAATACCGGTGCGGTAATTCATTTCAGGAGAGGTGTGTCCCATCGATGTTTGACAGCACACGGGCTCGTTTGCGAGATCGTAAGTATGGTCGTAGTTGAATGTAGACACCCCAATTACGAGGAATGAAGGTTGAAGGTTTCTTAGGGAATAGAACTGATTTATTTTATCGCATTGCAAACTAAATAGATGATAGTGGTAGATGAAGAGCCACCAGAAGAATTATAAATGATCGGATCTATAGAAGAGGAGTTTTTCAGGAAATATTGAATCGCGACCAAATTTTGACACTAATGTATCAGAAGGCGCACAGCGTGTTAAAGTGATAAAATCGTTATAGTTTGAAGCCATTAGGGAAATTGCACAACCGACCGTGACGAAATTCTCGATACCCCGGATTTATACAAAAAAAACTTTTAGATTACGCACGTAAATGTGAAGGTTAGAATGGACCTGTGGGAGAGTGGGGACTTGAGTACGGCCCCACCTCCAAGGAGGAGAAAATGAACAAATCTTTTTTAAATTAGAATTCCGTGTTGACTTGTTCTATAAAAGAGGGGGAGGGGAAGACTTTTTGAAAATTTAGGCGTCCTGCCGTTTGGAAAAAACTGGTCTACCCTAATGGAGGACTTGAACTTGGAAAATTTCGACTTTTAAGCTACATATGATGTCAGGGGATTCAGAAAAATTTAGACTCTTCAAGGCTCCAACTTTGAATTCAGTTCTCAATATCAAAACCCATTCAACTCATAGAACAGGTTCCTTGAGTTCCTTATTAATTAACTGTGTAAAGGAAATTCAGTTCTCAGTATCAAAACCAATTCAACTCATAGAACAGGTTCCTTGAGTTCCTTATTTAACTCTGTAAAGGAAGTTGTAATTTTTTGATATACCATCACATGTCTTTCAATTTCTATCATCTGAAAATTAATTTATATTATTTAGGTGTATTACACAAACTAAAATTTTTGTAATTTAAAACTTATCAACTTTTGTGATAGACATCATCTCTTCAGACTTAGTGACGTCCTTACCCTTAACTTTTGGATATGCACCCTTTTGTGAGGTCACTAACCCGTGATGTCATCACTCGTACCCTTGGTGACGTCATTATTCCTATAACCTTAAGACATATCTCTGTTGGCGCAGACGTGCTTTTCTGCAATAAACTAGTGACCCAAACAGGTTAAATGCACTTCAAACAGTATTTCTTAGCCTCTAGTGAGGCTGCGCATTCAGCCTAGTTTAGGCTAATATATAACCCACACCTTTAGTATCTAGCTATCCGCCTCCACCTGGTAGTTCCCTATCTCCCCTCAAGAACGATGAAACCTTGGCGAATGTTGTTGCGGATCTTGCTGTTAAAATTGGTCCTGGTTTTGATACCCAGAAAGTTTGTGACAAATAAGTCCGCAATAAGCCTCTCCCTTGCATGAGTAATAAATTAGGAGGAGTAATGGAGTGATTCAAGGCTTAAAGAGGAAGATTAAAGAGAGAGATTCATTCGTCACTAAGGCTGACAAGAAGTAACGCTGTTGTGGTGATGGAGAGATCCGCCTATTCTTCTAAGGTCCATGAAGTCCTTCAGCAGTGTGGTGCTAAAGAGAGTGAGGATTTCAGCTTCCCTAAGCATGTTAAAGAAGTTAGGAGTGTCATCAACAGGAGTGAGGCTATTATCAAAACTCCTACTATGAAAGAAGCCTTCCTTGTTCCTAACCCCACGCCCCCCTTCTCTACGGGTTGCCCAAAAATGCATAAGAACAATACCTCGATGCGACCCGTTGTTTCCTTCATCTCCTTCCCCACCTACCTCCTTGCCAAATTCCACTTCGAATCTCCTCATTCGGTCTTGAATTCGTCCTCTTTAACTGACATCCTGAAGGGTGTAAGTCTTCCCCTGGGAACGACCATCTGCTCGTTTGATGTTGTTGGTTTGTTCCCGAATATCCCTGAGGCTGCTACTATCCAGTGTATGGGTGAGCTACTCGTCAAAGCCAACATTCCCCCAATGAGCTTCATGAATTTTTCGATCTCCTGAATATTTGCTGGTCCCCAATTATTGCAAATTTGGAGGAAAATTTTTCGAGTTCCCTGATGAAGTAGGGATCCCTATTGGATCACCTTCAACTCCGAAATCTCCATGTCTGTTTGAACATGACGTCTTTTCCTCAAACCAGGTGTTACTTAATAATATTCACTATTGGCACAGGTACGTTGATGACGTTCTATGCCCTTGGACTGGTCCCCCAGATCTCCTTGGTGAGTTTCTAAGGTACATATATCTCAATTCCTGGTACCCTTCCATAAAATTTACTTTGGAAATTGGGGTATTTTCCATTAACTTTTTGGTTTCGAATTTACAGGAAAGATACTACGATCGATGTTTTAGTCCACGGAGGTTCGTTCTGTCCTGTTGCGCACGAGATGACTGCCTTTGATAGCCTAGTTCACAGACAGACTCGTAGCCCTTTGAGTCAGGCTGCTTTCAAGAAAGAATTACTCACAATAAAACGCCTGGCCAGAGTGAATGGGGCCAATGTCGATGTAATGTGATGGTTCGGAGGAAAGTTACGAGGAGTATTCTTGATTCCACCACCTTCTTTCCCCGAGATACGATCCGTGATCATCGTATGCGTTGGATAAATCTCCCTTGCCTGGGGAAATTCTCCCTCCAATTGATTCGGGTCCTCCGCCCGTTTGGCTTCAGACCCGCGTTTTACAACCCTACCACAGTTAAGGGGTTGTTTGTGAGGCAGAAGGACCCCATACCCGTTGATGAGAGCAGTGGTGATTATAAGTTGGAATGTATGGATCGTGGAGGCTTTTATATTGGCGAGATCAGCCTCCAAATAAAAGTTAGAGTAGCTGAGCACCTGAAGTCTTGGAATAAGGGACACTTAGGGAATCAGCTTTTGCTGATCATTTAATAAACAGTGGCCACAGCTTCCGTGAGGGATCCGAAAAGCTCCTTCATAAGGAGAATTCCTACCGTAAGCGCATCGCTCTCGAGCATGTAGAGATAATGCGTCATCTCAACACCGATGGCTTTACTGTACTTAACTCGTACATTCCGGAAGATGGCCTGATTGAACGAACTGGTTTATGATTCACACCTCGATTTCTCGTTTGGTCAGTCTTAATACCTTGATCTTGTCTTCTGATCATCAGTTGCTTTCATTTGAGTCCTGAAGATGGTTTATTAATCGAATGCGCTCGTCGTTTCAATTTTTTCTGCTGTTTGCATAGATTACTCTCCCTCCGGAGTATTCGTTCTTTCGCGTTTATGATGATGACGACACTCGAGGTGATTGCAATGATTTCACGGGTTAATGACGTTACAAAAAAGTAGATGACACAAGGTTAGGGATGATGACAACACTATAAGGTTGAGGATATAACGGGTTGATGTAGCCATTAATATTGGAGTTGAGAATGTCACGGGTATATAACGTTACAAAAATGTATATGTCTTGAGGTGAGGGGAGAGTGCAACAAACGTTGTTTCCACGTAGTATATGTAACGTACACACACACTGGTGTTGACATCACATATATGTGTATGGCTCAAAGTTGAGGGTTACGAAATAACAAGGGTTAAGGGTGATAATGTCACTAGAAGTGATTGTAATCACTAATAATGTTACGGGTTGATGACGTCAAAGTAGTGTATTTGAGTTGAGGATTATGAGTCATCACTGATGACGTCACTGAAAGTTATTGTAATGATTTCATGGGTTCATAACATTACAAAAGTGTATACGACTCAAGATTAAGGATAATAACATCATTAGGGTTCAGGACATCTTGGGTTGTTGCTGTCATAAAGGTTGCGATTATGGACGTTACAAAAAAGAAACATCTCAAGGCAAATGACTTTACTGGGGGTGATCGTGACGACGCAACAGGTTGATGACGTCACAAAACTGTAAGTCTTAAATGGATAAAATTTCAGCATGAATATTGCACATAATTAACGTAACATATGTGACCCCGTCTACAGAAACCCGCCTTAGTGTTCAATTACAATCAGGAAAAAAACAATCTTCCTTCATCTGTAAACGATCCTTTTCTCCTGATCGATGTTCAACGCTAAGGCGAGTTTCTGTAGACGGGGTCACATTATGATATTTAGAGAATAGAGATTAGATAATATCAACATGAAATGCGGGATAATGAATGATAATAAAGAGCAAGCAAGACAGAATGAAAGCGAGACACATCCATAATCTTATGCTCTTCATAAAGGGAGAAATTTAATTTTATTTCAGCAGGAAGAGAGGGTATGGATGTGTTTACAGGTATAGTTGAAAATACGGATATTTTCCACCCTGCCAGTAACGAAGTTTGCACCACCTCCCCTGAATAAGAAGTGCACGACTCAACTGCTCGGCCACCAGCGCTACAAAAAATAAAGCTGTATTTCAATTTGAATTGAAATGTTCCTAACGTGAAGATAGGCAAAGAGAGTTGCAAATGCGTACTAATGGCAAGAGAAGTGTCCAGAATTTAAGTCCCTAATCATAAAGATTCATGATTCAAAAGCAAGAGTTATCAGATTCATTAAAGTTAACACTCTTCTTATATCAATACAGGTGTTTGTTTGTAACTAATAGATTTCAAAGACTTTTAGACACTTTTAAGTTAGCAGACTTTTATTTACAGAGACAAGAAGGAAAATAGAGACGAAATATGACCAAAAACTGAGATTCGTCAACATTCGGCAGAGAAGATTATCAAGGATTGGAATCCAGAAAATGCTACCGGGATTCAGGCTTTGAAACTGGAAACCTTCAAAGATTCGGATAACAATATTCTCTGTTAAAGAAGATCATGCAGCAGGGGTTAGTGATGCTCTCATTATTATTGTGTAATTATTCGTACAGTCTCAAAACCGTTTCACCATTGTGTTCTGTCCTATACTCAATTCACCGCATCACCTATCAACGAGAGATCGGTATCACTAATTTTTTGGTAGGTACGCTTCACACTTTTTTGCCATCATCCTCAACCAAGCGTTCTTTTTCGCTTCGGCCCCCTTCTTCGTCGCGGTCTTAAATTTGTGATATTTTCGTATCCATATACATCGCGATCTAGTGAACCGCACCGAATCGAAATTCTTCCGTACAACTGCGACTGGTATTAAAAATTATTTACGCACCTTCCGACCATTTTGTTCGCGCCACCGTTCTATCCGTGGCATGTATTTGCGCAAAGGTGGCCTCTATTCTAATACTCACGTACATAAATACGTATAACATACATATATATATATATGTAGGGCAATGGTAATAAACGAATTTAAAAAGGGGAAAACAACTGCATTAACCACACCACCGGCGTCAATCCTCTTTAACTCGGATTAACAACAAACGATTTTCTTCACCCAACAGTGCAAATAATGGGCATGAGTACTCTTATGCGTACACGTAATAAAACTGTGATATATAAATGCCGCGCCTAGCCTTTCTCGACCAGCGGGGAAACCGACCAGAATAATTTTCAAAGGTCGCGTTGCCCGGTCGTTTGCTTTTTTCAACAATTCGCAGAACTCTGTAATTAATTTTGAACATTTATTGCGTATACCTATACGATCAGTTGTACGTACACGAGGGTTTTACAAAAGATCAAAAAGAGATAATAGTACGCCATATTTTCGTAATATGCTGCTAAATACAATGTGTTATCGACGAATGTATATGAATTTTATTCTGGGAAAAAAAAGATGTATTTTTTATTACTTATGTCGTTTTTTACCCTCATTTATGGACTCTACCAATAATATAGTTTTCATTATTTTCATACTATTCGATCGCGCATAATAATATGTCGTCTACGTGTACACGATTCTGAATTTTTATCGCAAAACTCATTCTTATAAAATGATTAATAATACAGGACTATTCATTTCGCTTCTTAAGTTTACATTCGTATTCGTACCAGAGTACACACTACACATGCTATACATCACGGACAGAAAAAAATATTTACATAAATTTATGGCATGCAAGCGACTTCGATTACGTATTTTTACGTCTTCGGTTTTTCTATAGAGTAATATGGTAACTGAGAGAGAGCAGAAAAAAAGAAGAATCCAAGTATGCACGCATCTAGTTCTGATTTTTTTCTTCTGTATCGTCACACTAGTCTCAGCAGTCGCTCGCTCTTTACATACAAGGTGATGCAGTATCGTCTTGTCGAGCGCTTGGCCATAGAGAATGCGTGTACAGTATTTTTTTTTTTTTTTTTATAACCGCAAAGACAACTGTCCGGTTCGTGGTAATGTCTAGGGAGAGAAAAAAAGAAGAAGAAAAAAAAGATAATGAACCGACCAGGTATTTGAATTTGTCCGCCGAATGGCAGGTTTGAGAGTGCAGCAAAAAAGAAGTATTGTTAGTTGCCAGAGCTAGAGGATGGTCGAATAATAATATTAATAACGCGTATGTGACAGGACTTGGAAGTAAGAAGGTGTGAACGGGTATACTGCTGTTGATTAACGTTTTTACATAGTCTTTTATGTTTAAAGTATAAGGTATACATCATCATGGGCATACAGGCGCCTCACGCCGGTAGAATACGATGTTCAGTTTAATTCATCTGCGCTCTCGTACCCTTCACTGATTCAGAGATGGGTCGAATAAAAAAAACTGGTATATAATGTTTGGGTTTCCTTGTCTACTTTTGTCCTTTCTCATTTAGACGGTGAAACAACTTTAGCAGGATATCCGTTTATATGTAGTCAATTTCTGATGTCATCTGTGTTTTTATTTTCTCTCTCTTAGAAAAATAGGGAGATGAACGTAGATGTTGAGGTACATCTTTTAATCTTCAAGAATAATTAAGTTAGAAAATTGTGACATGAAGAAAACAAACGGTCAAGACAAACGGATTCGTCTGATCCGTATCGATGAAATTTTCAGAGGCAACATTGTTTTCCAAATGAACCACTGTCGGAAAAGATTCTGGGCACAAATCTTCAAACTCTGATGCTCTCAGTTCTTTGTTCTGCAAACTCTAGCCAACTTCTCATGGCCATTTGCAGAAACGGTTCGAGAATCGATAAGAGAAAGAGAGAAGATAATACCTACTGAAAATCAAACTTTGAACACGTTAGAATACAACTGGTAGAGGTATGCTGGAGGGGAAAGGGACGGAGCTACCATTTGTATGATTTGACAAACTAGTTTGGCAGGAGGGAACAGGAGGTAACCCTTGCGCTTCGCTAATGCCCCCTCCATATCCTTTGG
This sequence comes from Aspidiotus rigidus, assembly GCA_035079385.1. NCBI lineage: Eukaryota > Metazoa > Arthropoda > Insecta > Hemiptera > Diaspididae > Aspidiotus > Aspidiotus rigidus. Next base: position 14,282,624 of record JAVHKY010000020.1, on the reverse strand, counting down.
GGCAGCACACAATGATATCTTCGCGTCTTACGACGTCATCAAAGAAAACAAACGAAATTTTCGTTTACTTCTGCCCGTACATCATTACTCGTGGTGTCAAAGAAGTCCATAGGTAGGTCAAATTCAATCGGCATCAGGGGCGTAACGTCAGGTTGGTTACACCTCCTCTTTCTGCAATAGCCTTGTATGCTTATAGGCTGACGAGATACGCTAATAGAGCTAGGCTTAGACTGAAATATTTGGAGCAATAATTCAGTACAGTACACTGAATGTCTTCCAATTACCTTTGGCTTGATTCACTCTCAGGAAGATATCATGAACCGAACAAGCCATACCTCTCGCTGCGCCACTCGCGGGAGGCGAAGGCGGAGAAAAACATTGTTAAGACGGACAGAACTTTGAAAATATATCCCGACCGTACTCCGATACATATGTCTTCTCTGAGGGAGATATCCGGGAAAAATTTTTCACCTGAAATATATAATACAATGATGACGTCATGGTTCACAAACTAGGGTTAGGAGTGAGGATGTCACGGGTTGATGATGTGAGAAAAGTGTCAACGTCTTGAGGTTAGGAGTGATGATGGCACAAGGGAATAATCTCGCCATGTTTTCAAACAAAAATACTGGATACTGTTGGAGAAGGGCATGGCCGTCTCTAGTATCAGGCCGGAATATTCGAAACTCGACAAGGTTGCACGGGACTGAAGTTTGTATAGTATCTTATGGGAGAACATTGAAAAACCTGATTTTACACAAATATGATGAAGTTTTTGAAGAAAATGCAGAGAACATCATTTAAAGAGCCAGCGTTTTTCGATATTTTGAGCTTGGTCTCGTTAAGATTGGTCAACTACAAAGCGAGTTGTTCACGTTTTAAAATAAATGTACCGCGCTTCGCCCTCTGTCCAACTTTTTATTTTAAAACGTGAATAACTCGCTTCGTAGTAAATCAATCTTAACGAGACCGAGTTCAAAAAATCGAGAATCGTTTACTCTTTCCATATATTTATAAACTTTTTCCCCGCGGAATCAAATACTGTTCGCAAATCAATGATAAACGTGTTTTTCGAAGATTTTTCCATAAGAGCCTGTGTAAAACTCCCGTATTTTTCATCATCGCGACGTTGCCTGTTTTAATATTCCGGCCTGATACTAAAGACGGTCATGAGAGGGGCTCAACTAGGGCTAGGCTAAAGCGCTAAATTAAGCTAGCTAGTCCACATTTTATCAGCATAGAATGCTATTGAAGGGGCTAAACTAGGCTAAACCGCAGCTCAAGTAATTGTCTGAATAGCGTTACACTTGGCTGGTGCTGGAATACTGTTGGTAACAGCTAAAATTAGCGAGGTGGATTGAGGAAGGTAGTCATATACTACAGGTGTGCCAAAGAGTTTTGCAGCAAGCTGAAGCCAAAAGCCAAGAACCGAATTCAGCTGTATTTTTACTGATAAGAGAGAAGGTGAAAGGCAGCTTCATTCGAACCTTTGTCAACCGAAAGCCTAAAAGAGCCAGATTTTCTCAGCTTTTTTTTTAGCTTTCCTGATTCCCGCACTTCGACTGCTTCACTTTCTAGGCTAGACTAGCCTTGTAAGAAAGACTGGATCCTATTCAGTTCAACTGTTCAGTAGTGCAGTCATCCAATAAAGGTGAACACAAAATGGAGAATAGGTATCTTTTACAACCATGAGAAAGCCTCAATAAATTCTCCTAATTGTTTTATCTAGACTCACATTTCTTCATAACATTGATCAGCCAGAAATTAGTTAAATTAAGCTGAAAATCAACTCAATCAAGCCGAAAACCAACTGAATTAGGCCAGCTGAATTTTTCCAAAAGTTGAAACCAAATTTTTCAAGGTTGTAGGTTTAACCCCAAAGCCAAAGCTGCAATACTCTGGTGCGCCGCCGATTATTGCAGCCAGATGAAAGAGAAACGCCAGAGCTGAATTTTCGCAGGTAAAAGAGAACCTAAAAGCCAAAATATGCCAAATTTTTTCAGCCTTTTTTTAACTTTTCTGATTCCCGCAAAATGGGAAAATGCACAACTCGAGTGTTGAACTTTCTAATTAAACTGCTCCCCTTTTCAAGGTTGTAGGTTTAACCCGAAAGCCAAAGCTGCAATACCCTGGTGCGCCGCCGATTATTGCAGCCAGGTGAAAGAGAAACGCCAGAAGCTGAATTTAGCTGAATTTTCGCAGGTAAAAGAGAACCTAAAAGCCAAAATATGCCAAATTTTTTCAGCCTTTCTTTAGCTTTTCTGATTCCCGCAAAATGGGAAAATGCACAGCTCGCGTGTTGAAATTTCTAATTAAACTGCTCCACTTTTCAAGGTTGTAGGTTTAGCCCGAAAGCCAAAGCTGCAATACCATGGTGCGCCGCCGATTATTGCTGCCAGATGAAAGAGAAACGCCAGAAGCCGAATTTAGCTGAATTTTCGAAGGTAAAAGAGAACCTAAAAACCGAAATATGCCAAATTTCTTCAGCCTTTCTTTAGTTTTTTTGATTCCTGCAAAATAGGAAAATGCACAGCTCGAGTGTTGAAATTTCTAATTTAACTGCTTCACTTTCTAGGCTAGACTGGCTTTACCAAAAAATTAAGAAAGATTGATTGTGGTTCAGTTCAGCTGTTCAGCCATTCAGTATAGAAGCCTGTAGTGTAGTCCTATCGTAGATGAAATGGAGATTAGTCATCTTTTAAAATCACGAGAAAGCCTCAATTCTCCTGATTATTCTATCTGGACTCATATTTCTTCATAAAATTGATCAGCCGAAAATCAACTGATTTTTTCCAAAAGTTGAAAACCAGCAAAAGCCAATATATGCCGAACTTTCTTAGCTTTCTTAGCTTTCCCGATGCCCACAAAATATGAAAATCCTCTGCTTGAGTGTTCAAATTCAGCTGCTCCCCTCTCTGGACCAGACTGGCTTTGCCAAAGAATTAACAATGATAAGAAGGATTGATTTTTTAGTTCAGTTCAACTGTTCAGCCGTTCAGTATACAAGCCTTTAGTGCAATTATTCAATGTAGATAGACCCAAAATGGAGAGTAGGTATCTTTCACAAATGTTTGAAAGCCCCAATTCTCCTGATTGTTTCATCTGGACTCACACTTCTTTGTAACATTCTCAGCCGAAAAACCGTAAGATTTAAGCAAAAAGCCAGCTGAATTTTTCCAGGTATCAAGAGCTGAAAGCCAAATCTTCTAAGGTTATAAGTTTAAGCCGAAGCTGAAATTTTTGGCTGCATTATTTTGGCAGCGTGTGAATTTTATATCAGGCTAAACTAGGCTGAATTCGTAGCCCAACATGAGGTTTAAGGGGTCGGCACCGTAGCTCTCGAAACGATTTGGATAGCTCGCCTTCTAATCAAGAATATTGGTACTTATCGCAATTTAATAAATAAAATCCAGGACTTTTTTCACATGTTATGACTTGCTACTAAATATGAACCTACTATTGATCGACTGGTGGACGAAGGAGATTGTCAAATTTCCCATTAATATTTAAGCATGTATCTGTGACCTGCAATGAGAAAAGGATGCTCATCGCCCATAGACAGGAACACCATTTCCCTCTGATTAGATATCTAATCACAGAGAAATGGTGTTCCTGTCAGTGAGCAATAAGCATCCTTTTCTCATCGCAGGTCACAGATGTATTGTAACTACAAATACAGTACATATAAAAGTTTCTTTGGACGGCACACGACACTACAGATTTTAGCACTTTTTCCTAGTACCTCACAGCGTTTCACAAGAATCCAAAAGTAGCTACAGGCTTAAAATAGGTCGCCACCTCCTGGATTAAGAAATAATGTTGAAGATGTATTTTACTTATCGGTCGTTTGAGTGATTAATGAACGTCCATACCAATAATGATATGTCTTAAGGTTAGAGGAGTGATGACGTTACAGAAGGAGGACGTTACAATTTTTTTCATGCAGAAAAGATGACGCTTAGCATGTGCATAGTAGATGCTTTTGGAGAAGGGGCTAGTCTAAGGCTCACTGAAGCTAATCCTCATTATATGTTGAAGGGGCTAAATTAGAATAAACCGCACCTTGACTAACTGTTTGAAGAGCTTTAAATTAGGCTGGTCATGGAATACTGTTAGAGAGGGCTGAAATTAGCAAGGTGTTGAAACGAGCAAGACAGAAATGAGTGGGGAGACTTGCGATTAAAATATGCAAATAAATATCTTTTAAATATCATTTTTCTAAATGATGTTTCTCCATCCATCATTTTTATTAGAATAACGGCGTCGTAACTTCGTATACGAAAGATGATTACAATTCAACCTTGTGAAGATTATCAAAATATTAAACCGCCTTCACGAATACAGAAGATTTTAGATTTTTTTATTTCGGAGAGCGTAATGCAGGATCTATAACCGGATAAAATTTTATAGGTCGTGAGAATAAAATTATTTAGGTTCATTTTCGCAAAATGTCATTCCTTTTTACATTTTAAATCGTATATACTATGCAGCGAGCACTATCTAAAAATTTATAACTTAAAACTGTTTACTGCCTTTATCGCATTCGTTTATTATTCTTATACAGACTATATTTACAGCGGACTATAACTTTATCGTCAAACATTTTTGCTTTGTCTCTTCGACGTTTTTCTTTTGCCACTCCTTTCCTCTCATCGCCCTCTTGCTTTTCGTTCTCTTATTGTCTACGACAGTGTCGGCATGTAAATACGATTTTAATGCCCTACCCTCCTTTTTTACATCAGGAAAGTCTTCCTCCGTTTCAGAGGAAAAATTGAAAAGCTTCCTTTTTTCCCGCCGCCGCGTACAATATATCCCTTTTTAAAGCATAATTCAAGCTTATACCGATGGCTACGAGCAACGTAGTTGAAAATGGGGGAACGAAAGCTTCTCAATAAATCTATTTAAAAATTAATTTAGAAACGATTTTTATTTACGTCGCAAAATATCGAAGACTTACTTACTCGTGGAAATATGGTTATATTGTTAGCGTATACTTATTTTTCATCTACTTAACCTCTATACAACCCTAATTCTTTATCATTTTTCTCTCCCTCTTAAATAGAATAGGATTACACGAGTGAAACAATTCGAGAAAAAAGGGAACAAATTAGGCCTTGTGTATACGCGCATTCTCTTCCGTACAAAAGCGCTCGAGTACGTACGAATATTTTTTTAGCGCGCTCTGTTTAATCTTTTTATCCTTGTTGCTTTGCAAGTACATATTCGGGTCCTCGAAGTTCTTCTTTTTAAATACATCAAGTACCACTAAGCGCTTCTCCGCAAAATGAAAAGTTCATTTTTCGGGATGCGAGCCAGTTTTCTATATTACGTACTTAACGAATCTCGAGATACAATTAAATGGAAAAATAATCTCCATTTTCGACGCGCTGCAGTCTGACGCAAAATGAAATTTATACTCGTTTTTTTTTTCTGAAAGTTTCAAGAGGAGAAAAAATTATTTTATTCGACGGCGAAGGCTTAACTCCTGAAAGTCCTGTTAGACGGGCGGGTCAAGTAGCGTTTCAATTCGTTGCGTTTCCGTCACTCGCGTTTCACTCTGGACGGGAAACCTTCGCAACTCGCGTAAATATTAATTAACCAATTATTTATTGATACCATCATATTTGGAATAGCGTTCATATTGTTTCGTGTTTTTGTTTGAAATTGAGCAGAAATCCTCAAGAACGAGAAAAAAAATTATATGATATTCGTATAGGGTAACGTATGTACCACTTACATTTCAAAGGTCGAGAAGAATCGAAGGGAGTCTTAGCAGTATTTGTACGTTGTGTCTGTTTGAGGGTACTCCAGCACCAGGGAGTGTGTTTTTTCCAACGCAGGAAGTATTTGCAAGAGGGACGATACCGGTGTTTGGAGCTTATGCAATTCGTACTGACTTTATGCTGGCGGGTGGGGGGCTGAAAATACTACATGTTTCGATCAGATTTACACTTCTATAATTTCTTGGCACTGGACAACCAAATGAACCGTTTTATGCGATAAAACGAAAAATTACCAGAAAAATCATATCTTCTGCTCTTGTAAAAGAAAACCATTTCAAAATCGCGAAAAGGGAATTATGAACTCACGAGACAAACACAACCCGCTAGAATTTTTCGTGTAAAAAATTTATATACATAGTAGTCTTTAGCATTGTGTAAGGATGTAGAATATTTTCAGAGAAAAAAGGGGTGCCATGTGAACGAAACTATCTTACCTAATTTAAATTCGTATCATTTGTACAGTATCGGTATGTGTATGTATACATGTATAAAAAGGAATATTGGCCACCATAGTCGATGGCTCCCAGATTCGCGCGGAAGAGGAATCATAAAATTCTCCTTTTGGGAATATCATTTACATCACAATGAGGCGCGATAGAAACGAGGATAAAAGAAACCTATAATGCTCATGCTTCCTTTCGGTTGTTCAAGAACTGTTGCTATAAATTTCACTAGCCTTAGGCAAATTACATCGACGAGATGCAGCACGTTGTAGTAACTGTAAGCTGTTTATAGATGTTCTCGACGTATACTATAGCATTTGTAACTGGGCGGTGAGGTAGTAAGTAGCGTATACTGTGTTTAAGAAGAACTACACAATCTCTTAACGCTGAGTGAAGCCCTCTCATGGTGGGAAACGCGCGAGAAAAAAAATGCGTCGTCTTTATACACGAAAAGTGGTCTTATTGTAATTACACAGTCGAGTGCCGTAATCTTGTCGTGTAAAAACTCGAGAGAAAAAAAAAAAATGTTCATGAATGAAGTCGGAGACTCGCAGCTGTTTTTCTTTAGCGTCGTTCTTGTTCCTATTTATTTTTTCGGGGGGGGGGGGGGATCAGACTTTTATAATAGACGTTCGAAAATAGACGCAGAAGAAATTTCTCGTCTCGAACGAAATCACGACATCCTATATATTTTTTGGTACAGTAGTTACTGTAGTTGGTCTATCATAGGCGTGTCAAACGCATTCTCGCTGCAGGGTCACAAAAACGGCTTAATTGTAAAATTGTACTCGCGGGTTCTTTTTCTATTACATCTTCCGTCTCCGTCTATTCATCCGTAGCGTATCTGTAAATAATTCTTTTAATCGTGTAAAATTGGTAAGAAAAAAAAAAAAAAAAAAGTTTTAACAAGTTTAAATGATGCGCCTGATGTACATCAAGGTTGAAATTGAAAAGATGAAATGTTCGCGCGATGAAGTTAATTCACGTTTACCATTATTATTATTATTACCGAAGGTATAATTTCTTGACGCTCTCTATTTGGTTGACGATGGGAATTCGAAAATATATATATACGAGCGTCATGAAAAAGTTTACGCGCGCTTATAGAAGAATATTTTAATTTCGTACGAAAATTCAAAACGATATCAATGCCGCCCGGAATATTAAAATATCTTTTTTCTCGCTTTTAAAACTTTCCCCGCGAGAAAAAGGTGGATAAATTTCATTTCGCGTCAGTCTGCGCGTCGAAAATGGAGATTATTTTTCCATTTTATTTGTAACTCGAGATTTGTTAAGTACGCAAACTGGCTCGCATCGCGAAAAATGAACGTTTCATTTTCCCACTTACATCCCGCGCGGGTTGCGAGAACTTGTATCTGATGCTTTTTTACGTTATACCTTTACTACAATCTCTTGCGCAGAAGTTTGAGAGTTGCAACACTCTCTGACCTCTTCTCCAGGACAAATTGGTATTTAGGATTCCTGCGCTGGTAAGGAAGACGGATAATTAATTATATATTGTAGACTAGGTAAAATAGTGCAGTCGATAAAAATATATAGGTCATCACCATTTGGGGGCAAGAGCTAGATTTGACGGAAATGTTTCAAGTTTGGTGTCTGAAATGACGTACTAAAAAGTCGAGAGCTCTCACTGCATGGCTTCAGGAGCTGTGACACGTTCGGTTCCGGCTCCCTAAAAACCAATTTTTCGTCAGTATCTTGAGTTCTGTTAGGCCAAGAGGAAAACTTTTTAAACCTAATAACATATTTTTCGTAAAATGTCTTACGAGATAGATAATTTTATTAATAGCCTAGGGAAGTTTATTTCAGTAGTCGAATATTACGTTTTTCGCGAATTTTTCGAAGTTATAATCGCCTAAGACGTAGAAGACGCGCTCAATATTCAACCCATGTCAACATTCTTTAAGGGTATTCCAGTTCTCACGTACGCGGTGGGGGCAATGTATTTCCTATCAGATTAGCTACATGTAATATTTACGATATTTAAAACTTAAGTGATAAATAAACTGGCCCTATGGTGTCAATACGTTGTACGCCTCTTTTTCCCATGCCTTATGGGTCCAACTAAAGGAATCCGTTGTTGACAGGAGCAATTGTCCGAAACCACTTACTGAGGTCTTATAGATGGGGGAAGGACTTCATCGTTCTCACGACTCCTGTACATCATCTCAATCGTCATCTGCATCATCAACTGCCATATCACCGTGAGAGCAGGGAGCAAAGTCATCGTAATCATCCTCGTCCAGTAGTATGGAATCCATTCCGAGATCCACTTTATATTCTCTAACGTTGAGGTAAGACAGGGCCATACATCCACTGCATAAACACAACAGATACCATTCGAAATCAAATTAATACGTTCTTGTATTTTACAATTATGGTTGATCAATACATGAAACATGATCTTTATTCATTTAGCTATGCCAGAAAATCTGTATTTTTTTCCCCAAAATTCATTCATTAAAAAGAAATTTTAGGCTGAATAAATTTTATTCTCCTCACTCTTTGGTAAGATTGAATATTTTCTTGGGAAAATGCGATTTGGTATCAAATCTCCATGAGAGTCTGTGTTGAAAGATGACGTTGACGATTTTGTGGTGTGCGGCAGAACCAACACTAGATAGGGACATGAGAGGGTGAGCCTTCGAAATATGAAATTGGAAAAGGAAAACTCGACTCAGAAAAGGGAAACTGAAATTAGTTTCTCCAAATCATGTTTCAATCATTCATATAATCTTGCTTCCTTCTTCTAAACTGATAGAAAGTTGCAATTGTCTCAAAGACTCATAACAAGTCTCGTGCTTGGCTCCCGGGTGCCTTTCAGCCTAATATACAGTTTACTGGCGTTTGTGTCGCATTTGCAAAACACCGCCCATCTTCCATAATGGAATAGGTGCGGATTGCGTATGCACTTAATTTTGTTTCCTCCAACACCGGAATCGACCCATTCGGGTACAATTTTAGTGAAGGAACCGCCAAGCAGCAGTGCCCCCCTGGTACGCACAAAACATAAGAACACACACAACAACAACGACAACAACACCACATTACACAATATAGTAGATCGCTGTTGGAGTTCCTCATCTTCTTCTCTCTTCAGCGATGATCTTAGTCCTCTTCTTCCTGCAATTCTGTATGTTGATCCGGCTGGAGAGGATAGCCGAGTCAGCAATTGTTATGCGTCAGTTTTTCGCAGCCGTCAGCCTTGACATAAGAATAGCGTTCAATTTGATTCAATGGAAGAGGATATTGGAAGCTCTTGTGGACGCAGGAGTGCCCGCATACCTGCTCAGGATGATCAGCAGCTATCTTAGCTGTCGTGAAATCCAAGCAGAGACGTCTGCTGGTACAGTAAAGCGCCCTGAGTGGTCGAGTAGGCCATAGCGTGGTTCTGCATTTGCCTATTCCATTCCTGGTCCATCTTCCTTTTCATGATGGTGGCCGTAAATGCAGACACCTGGTTCCATACTTCTTCGGAACCTAACATGGTGAGTACCAGGCTACTCGGTTCAAGCGCTTCATCTACCCAGATCTCTTGAAGAGACCGACTTAGCTTGTCCCACTCATGTCTCCACACCTCACACTCAAATAAGGTGTGTTGTGGTCCATCATCCCGCCCTTGGTTACAGTGCGAACACTTGCCTACTCAACTTTCCTTAACTTCTCGTGAAGGTACTTATTGAAGCAGCCATGGTCGCTTAACACTTGCGTCAGGTGAGAGTTCAGCTGACCATGGTGTCGGTTCATCCACTCACCAAGGTCGCGTTTCAGCACACGGGTTGTCCATGCATCCAGCTCACTCTGGTCAATTCTTGCTTTCCAATTTACAAGCGAGGAGCGCCTGGCTCCCTGCTTGACCCGTACAGCTTCTTGGTTGGTCGTCGTCCTCTTCTTTGCCTTGAACACCACCGCTCTCTCCTCAGCAAGGAGCTCGATTGATAATGAACGAGCTAATACACAACGAGCCTCTGTTGAGACAGTGCAGTAGGACTAACACACCTCAGCACAGCTCTTCATTGGATCTTTACCATCTCTCTCCTTTTGTAAGGTATCTTCATGGAGTCGGCCCATACTGACGCACCATACAGGAGGATCGACAATGCGGTACTCATCATGATCCCCGCCTTTTCCGCTACCATCACAAAGTGGTGCCTGAAACTCAGCTTTGAGTGAAACCGGATGCCCAAGTACTTCATTTGCTTCTTGATTTCAATTTCCACACCTTGCAGGCGAAAGGTGCATGGACGGAACTTCTGACAGGTCGTGAATAAAATGGCCTCCGTCTTACTAGCTGCAAGTTCGAGTCCAGCCGACTCGATCCAACGGACCCGGTTTATCCTGCTCTCCACCGCTACAGTTGTTTCGGCAGTGCATACCACCAGGGTGTCACCCGTATAGCAGATAAGCTTAACCCCCGGTGGTAGCTTCACCTTAAATATCCCGTTGAATGCGACGCACCACAAAAGCGGTCCAAGGACCGACCCCTGCGGGACCCCACAAGTAACACGGCATTGCACTGTACCAGCAGACGTCTCTGCTTGGATTTCACAACAGCTAAGATAGCTGCTGATCATCGGAGCAGGTATGCGGGCACTCCTGCATCCACAAGAGCTTCCAATATCCTCTTCCATGGAATCGAATTGAACGCATTTCTTATGTCGACGCTGACGGCTGCGCAAAACTGACGCATAGCAATTGCTGACTCGGCTAAGCTCTTCAGCCGGCTCCCAGCGTCTGATGTGCAGCGTCCAGTTTGAAAACCGTACTGGCTATCAGAGATCTCTCCAATCAATTGGCTATTACTCTTTCTAAGAGTTTCCCAACATTGTCTAGCAGGACAAAGTGGACGAAAAGAGGATGGTAGACCAGGTGGTTTATTCTTCTTATCGATCAACGCTAGCCTGGCTTTCTTCCACCGCACAGGGAACAGTCCCCAACAGTTGCCGTATTGAATGTATCAACAAGTAGTGCTGGGTCAACTGAATGTATGGCGCTCCAGACTGGATTTGGAATCTCATCCAAGCTTGGAGCCTTCCAATACTTACCCCCTAGTCTATTGACTGCTGCATCCACTCCTCGGTACCTAGGAGGGATATACCATCCTCTTCTACTATTGGCAGCGTTACCATTGATGGTGGCTGCTGTGAGAACAAGCCATCAATGATTTGACCCACAACATCCGGCCTCATTCGGCTCGTTGCTGAGAGGCTCTTTAGCTTCTTCAGCATCATCTTTGTAAGGCTTTCCAAACAGGTCGTCATCTGCCATCTCACACAGCTTGCCATGCAGCACTCTTGCTGTCCTTGATGGTCTTCTTCAGCCTTTTACGAGCCAGCTGGTATTCAGGTGCAACCACCCGCGCCCTTTCGCGACGTCTACTACGCTGGTATATCCGGCGCTGAAGGTTGCACTCTTTTCTTAATTCGGCAATCTTGTTGGTCCACCAGTAAACAGCTCTCCTCTTCTTTGGTGGACCGTGCTACATCGCATGCTTTAGTGACAGTCTTTATCATCCTCTCTGCTGCCACCTCTACAGTGTACTAGACTAGACTAGGTGCTAGCCGCTATTCCGCGTCTCCGTCAGAGGGCGCGTCTCAACGAGACAAATCCAACGACCACAAAAACATTCTACTGTAGGTATAAAGGCCCAATAACCTTAATTTTTCAAAAATGGACCGAACACAGAAGTATGATATGAGAAGATTCTTCGACTACCTTGATTTAATTTTACGTGCAGAGAGAAGATGTTGAGCGCGTTTTCTACTTATCAGGCAATTTCGAGAACTTTGAATTCGCAAAAAACGTAATATTCAACCACTTAAATGAACTTTCTAGGCTAACGGTTAGGCTTAGGTTAACAGTGAAATAATCTATCTTGTAGGAAATTTCACGAGGAATACTTTCTGAAGTATTTTGGCTCTGCACCTTTCGCTTACATCATGGTACGGGTCTACCTATGAAATAATATTCTCAACTTTAACACGGTTAAAAAGAATCATCCTTTTTATTAGAATTCTTCTTTTATAGAGCGTTCCCAATTTGCAAACATTTAGTAACAAATTTTACCTAAATTTTTTAATAACCCACTTCATTTAAATAAAGTCTTGTATGTAGAGTTCTTAAATTACGAACTTGGTAAAATAAAACGTCGCCAATAAAACATTAGCAGCGCATCAGCAGGCAAGGTGTATACATTATGTATTCTTATTGAGATAATTTCGACGACGGTTACGACATTTTCGTTTATTATTTTTTATAACATTGAACGTTGAGGAACGCGTGTATAAAATGTATACAGCGCAGTAATAAAAAATTATGAACATATCACACATAAGCGAAGCACTTGCTTCGAGATTAGGACGTTTAGACACCTTCGTATGCATCGGGTATTTTATTAACCGCAATGTACGCGCACTCGAGACGGGTACTGTGTAAATACAACAAAATAATGAACATCTGCTTCTGAAATCTAGACAGCGACTCCTTTATTACGTGTGTAGACCAGGAGTGAAAAGCTGCTGCTATACATATAGTCGTCCATCTTCTCGTTGGCTTGTGTATACATAATAACGTCGAAAAGTGCATTATAATAGGTTTTGGAATTCGATTATATACATACACCCGCTGAAAATTTCTCGTCTTATTCATCACATCTACAGTACCTCGTGGACTACTGCCGTCAATTCGAAAAAATGATAGAATATTCGTTAAAAAGCTGGAAGAGAGAAGGAAGTACACAATATTACTGCTCGAGGGTACATCAGAATCTAGATTATTGATTCAATTATAGGCACTCATCATTGATATACAGTTTAGAAGACGAAACACTTTTAATAGTCCTAAAACCTTAACGAGAATGGCATTAATGAAATCGCAAACTTCAAATAGGATGTCGCCTAAAACGAATCGAAACCTGTAATTACCGCCGAAACACGCGTGTAACCATATAACAAGATAGATCGAGGTAAAATAATTAACTCCCCTTCCTCGGGCCACCGTCACTCTTCCTTATACCATCACCGCCGGTTGTATATTTAGTTGAATTAAAGCTCGAGATATCATGTATTACAATAATATCGTTTAAATATGTTAATAGTTCGAAATTAGAAGGAGGGAAAAGAACGTGATAGTTTAGTACGGGAGGGGAAGAGGGAAGTGGAAGACGGGAACGAAAAACGAAGAATAATTATGCGCACGTATTGTTACTTCAATAACTGGTTAGCGGGAAACGAACGAGTTGTGTAGGAAATGTGACAGCGATTATTTAAAAAACGTTATTCGTTCGGAGATGTTAATTAAACGGAAATGAACTCATTAGTCACGGATCAATTGAAACAGAGGAACGTTTCTTTTGGACTCACTCATTATAGCGACGAACCTACATTTCTTTACGCGATCACTGCACGCCTGGAACGACTGTAAAGAATGAACTCGAGTCTGTTCCAACTAATTCACAATCGGTTCAGTCGCCTTTCGTTTGGCGGGCGAGCTTCAATGTATATTGTGAAAATCAATTTGGAGCGCACGAAAGTATACGTCAGAAAGGTCGAGGACCGTAAGTTTGTTTGGAGACATGTCCTCGTTTCGCAGAGTAGACCGTGACTGGTTCGCTCTGGTCCTTTCTCCGAACTACGTGTTCAAAACTTGAAGATTAGAAGTTGCGATGACTCTCCAATCCTGAATAGTAAATGGGGTGAGGATGAACAGTGCACAGGGCAATGAAGCATGCACGATAATTTACCTCAGCTTTGTGAAACGCACCCAATGACTCACCAAAAATTTTCATCTCTTCAGCGTACAGAGGAAACTTGAAAAAATTTTGAACATCAATGCCATGAATATCGAGAAGGGTACGTTAATAAATCGTGCTTTTCTAATCAAACTTGAGAAGAATGGGACTTCAGCTATATTCTATGTGAGAAGAAAGGAGTCCTGGAAAAATTTAGACCATCGAGCATGATGTTTCTTTCGTCAAAACCCGTTGAGTTGGTGTGACTCTTACAAGTGCTATGGCTATCAAAAAATCAACAGCAAACACCGTATTGTTCATCTTTGCAAGACTTATTCTTACTACAGAGCCTGTGCCATCACTAGCCTGCCACTTCTGGTCTTGGTAATTATTGCCAGGACAATTATCACTGCTACAGGCTAGCCGTTGCAGTGGAAGTTCTTTAGGAAACGGTCTGATGGCACAATCCGCCTTATAGAATACTTGGACGCAGAGATTTCTAGAATATTGCAAGATTGGTGGGAGTTAAAGAACGGACTCACACATGCATACTGGCTGTGAGATATTCACCATAAAAGGTCGAATTCTATCCTGGACAAGCCTTAACGAGGTATGGATGTTTTCGAGCTTATCTGAAGAAGTTCAGATAAAAGGACAAAGAACACAGGAAGAAGAACTGAAAAACCGATACAATCAACACGTCTTCCTTCCTCCACGCAGCCTGAAAAAACGTGAGATGTATGTAACATACTGGGAGGTTCTGAAAATAAACTACCCGATATAATGAAGACAAAGGCTACAGGTCCGAAAGCAAGGAAGAGTGAAATTTTATCAAAGTCCTTAATGTAGGTCAAGGTTACTGGTATCAAGCGTGAGACAAAAAACAAGGTCTGACCAGTTCGGACAAAATAATTTGGAACAGGTTCCTTAATAAGAGAGTAAGCTTCTCCACTGCACAGAAAATCATTATATTATCTTTGGACGTTTTATCAATAGATCGATTTTGATTGTATCGATATATCGATTGTATACTAGGCTGTTTCCGCTCGTTAGAGCTGAGTACTGTATTTCTAGGAATTACTTGGGTAAATCCAAACTGTTGTGGTGGCAATTTCCTGCAGAATCGGATTCGCTCAATCAGCAGTCTCTCCAGTATTTTACCGAGCGCGGACAACAACACAACTGGATGGTACACCCGTGTAGTGCTCGGGGTTTTCTCTGGCTTTCTTAATAAAACTACTTTTTTCGGTTTCCAGATACTGGGGAAAACGTTGTGCATTAGGTGAACGCTATTCAAATAAATGAATCATTATTCTACTAATTTGGTAACGTAACAAAACGCGCTGTACTCATATTCCTTAGTTTATTTAATGTCTCTAAAAAAGGGCTGTAATTATTACAATAAAAGACAGAAACATTACAATACCGCTAGAAGAGCATCTAAATACTCTGTTCTCACTCAAATATTTACTGGAATGACTACTTTAGTAGAATATAAGCATAACAGTGCAAATTCTACACATTCATATATATAATGGGGATTGTTACATTCTGTTTGAGTTCTGTTCAAGACTGTACTGTAATGATTCCAATACATCAAGAAAAAATACTCGACAAATTATTTTCTATTCCAAAATGTGTAGTAATTAGTCCAATACATTATAAGAAAAAATTCGAATAGGATATTCTTTATTCCAAGACGTATAGTAACTATTCCAATGCAATGAGAATGATTACTGGATAAAATATTTTCTCTTCCAGAACGTATGGTAACTATTCCAATGTAATCCAAAGTGTATTGTAGCTATTCCAATAAAATGTGTAGTAATTAGTCCAATACATTATAAGAAGAAATCCGAATAGGATATTCTTTATTCCAAGACGTATAGTAACTATTCCGATGCAATGAGAATGATTACTGGATAAAATATTTTCTCTTCCAGAACGTATGGTAACTATTCCAATGTAATAAATGAATGTATTCAATAAAATATTCCTTATTCCAAAGTGTATTGTAGCTATTCCAATATTTGTATAGAACGGGCTCAAATAATTATTAGAATGATTAACATTCATCAGTGGAATTTTTTCCAGAAATCGTTTGCATCCTAGTTTTCCAAGAAAGTTTGGGTCTCATTCCAATATTTTTTCTCTCAGTGTTTGATAAAGAAAGCCATTTTGGAATCTAATCCTGCCCCCTCCTTTATAAGTTGCTAGGATACCCTGATATGGGCTGTTGCTTCGTCCGTATCTTCACCCACTTACTCAATAACTAAATTTATAGATCGAGTTTTACTCTCCCTATTCAGTAACGAACTCTGGTTCCCAGTTGGATAGGCTGAAGGACGTAAGTCTCCCTCACATCATCAAGGCCACGCCGTTGCTATCCAACATATGGGTGACTTGCTCGTTAAACCTAGTGGCTCACATGAGGAACTGGTGGAATAATTTGACCTTCTGAATGCTCGTCCCCTAATTTTTGTAAATTTGATAGAAATTTTTCGAGTTCCCTGAGGAAGTGGGAATCTCTATAGATTCTCCAATGGGTTCCCTTTATGTTGGGGCCGGATGTTTTTGAATCACGTTTACTATTGGCACAGGTACATCGATGACGTTTGGTATGCGTGGATCGGTCCTGCAGAACTCCTTACTGAGTTTCTTTCATATTTGAATAGCCAACACCTTCAATAAAATTCACTCTGTAAGTTGGTCGTCACCGTCGTTTCCTTTCCGTAGGCCG
Organism: Aspidiotus rigidus; assembly: GCA_035079385.1. NCBI lineage: Eukaryota > Metazoa > Arthropoda > Insecta > Hemiptera > Diaspididae > Aspidiotus > Aspidiotus rigidus. Next base: position 14,265,908 of record JAVHKY010000020.1, on the reverse strand, counting down.
AGTGGCCTGTCTGCGGTATAGATGAAGCCGCGTTTTCGCTCGTGTCGGTGAGTTTCCTTCTTGGTTTTCCCCTCAATCGTTTATTTGTCGGCGTATATTTCATTATTGATTTTGGTGACATATCCTCTTCCATCCTTTCAACGTGTGCTCGCCAGTTTCTCCTGTAGTTCTTTACCTTCTTCATCATTGGTGTCACTCTCAGGTTCTTTACAAGAACCTTTGATCGTATTCAATCCCTCAGCGTTACGCCTGCTGTTAGTCGCATAAACTTCAGGTATTCTTTTATCATACCCCGCACCCATACATTAGTACAGGGATTTCTAAGACGTTATACACTCTCAGGTGAGCCTCTCGTGAGACTTTATTTGCTTTCAGCGTCCTATTAAATGATCCCGATACGCTTCGAAGTCAATCCAATTTGTTCTGCACGTTAACCTTCCCTTGATACGCTATACCAACGTCTACATATCTAAAGGTGATGACCTGCAGTGTCATCTTCCCGCCCATGAGGATTTTTGATCGGTACGGGTCTTTTCCTCTGAAAGCTACTGTTTTCGTTTTTGCCGTAGATATCTTCATCCCATATTTCTCGTTCGTTTTTCCCAACCTATATACGCTTCTTTACAATTCGTCTTCGTTTTCCGCTGGTCGTCAGCAAAAAGGACCGTTTTCAGGGACTTTTCTCCCATCTCCACGCATTTCGGTTCCGTCTCTAACCATTTTCGGGCTATTTATGTTGAATAGCATACACAATAATAGACATATTGGTGGTTCATCAGTAAACTTCTTGGATTTGTCTGTAGAGACGGCATCCATGAGTTTGGTATTTATAGGAAAAGAACTTCGACCGATATAGTAATCCACGGGTCGTCTTTTTGTCCTGTTACGTTCTATAGTTCAATTCATCGACTAACTCATATCCTTTCAGTCAGCTTGCTTTCAATAAGGAACTTGTGACGATTGAACACCAGGCCAGAGTGAATCAAGTCAAGCAGTACACCTACCTTATGGTCAAGAGAAGGCTCACGAGAAAATGCCTCCGGGATTCGCACCTTGATTGTAGAAAACGTTGGATTAGATTTCCTTTTCTGGTCAAGTTTTCCTTGCAGTTGGATCGTGTCCTTCGCCCTTTTGGCCTTTTACAACCCCAGTACAGTTCAAAGTTTATTCCATAAATTAAAGGCCCGCTTTCCTACAGCCGAGAGGAGTGGAGTATGTGGAGTAGCCTGCAATGATTGCTCTGTAGTCTATATAGGGATGACTGGGCGCCAACTCCAAAAAGGCATGGGAGCAAGGTAACTTGGATGAGTCGGTTCTCGCCGATCATCTAATCCAAAGTAGTCAAAGGTTGAAAGAGGGGTCTGAAGTCCTCTTCCACAGGGAAAATTCGTACTTTGAACGCGCGGCGCTTGAAAATATTGAGATCCTTCGACATTGGAATAGCGGAGATGTCACCATTTTAAATAGGTATTTTTCTGATAAGGGCTACGAGAATGATTCACATTTTGATGACTCCCTGGTTCAATCATGACCTTGTTATAACATTCTCTGTTTTTTTTTATGTAGGGTGCAGTCGCTTTCCTTCGTTCACGCTTTGAAAATGGTTGCTCAGCGGCTGTGACTGATGTGTTCCTTATTGTGGTTATTTTGTAATTCTGTACACGTTTGAGTACTAACATCACCCGTTTAATATGTACAACCATAAAATTCAAGAACGTATTGATTCAATTATAATCATGTATAATCCGATCAAAGTTGTGCCTTTGGTGGCTCTACAGCAACATAGAAAATCGCGGAATAGAGGCTTACATGTATTTGATCTTCGGGATAATTATTCCTGAGTAAACCACTTTTGAAGTGTATAACTCTGGATTCTTGTACGTTAGGCTCTGCTGCGAACAACTGTTGAACTATAGTGATAGGAGGAGTAGCTCGATATTTTTCCCCATTTTCAAGCTATACGACCTTCTGCACGTTTTCAGTCCGTAGATCTAGACATACATCCATAAAAAAATAAGCACACGAAAAGTACACGTGTTTCTGGCTCGACTCTAATCCACAAATTCGGGTATTAAGTTCGGAATAATCCATCAAGCACATTATAATCGCGCCATTTCTCCTTATCGAGCTTAGCAATGATATCTTTTGAGGTGAAAAACGTAAACAGCTGAAAGCGAAACGTAATACTCGTACGGATTTACAATGTATTTTTCTTTATTCCATTAATCAGGTTATTAATCGAATGGCTGCCTCAAAAAATGAGCGTGTTTACCGGTATTTGTATACTCAACCGCAGAGACGTAAATATCGTCTGACTTATACTTACTGTTTATATAATGACCGATACAGTTTTCCTCTGTGTACGTATACAAACAGTACCACTATATCAGATTACACCTTCTTGTAAGGAGATGTAATCTTCAATTCAACACGAACGAGCCATTTAATTTATATCTCGTTCCTCTTTCACATCGTAAAGAATTCAGCGCATTTTGTATCATGACTAATTTTTTTTTTTTTATGTTTCGATGAAGCCTGTATATACGTAATTATGTGTTGAGCGTATTGAAAATTTTATAATGAGGGGTATATCGTTACAATCTGTGTGTATGTCTGCATAGGGTTCTGAACTATTAAAGATTGATCGAATGAAATTTTCCGCTACCTACCAGATTAATAGTGAATGCGATGAATTTATTCCAAAAGCTTTATCTAGATTGTGGGTGCGCACGATTAAGAGAATTTTAATTTCCTCGTATCTCGGTACTCGCGTTTCTCCTTTTCAGTCCACAAAGACTGTGTTTGCTTTGAGTAGCGCTGTGCGGCTGTACAGTAAGCCGCAAAATTACAGATGTTCGATTAAACATCTCGAAAGCCACTACGTTTACCCCTACGTACTTGAGCAAGCCCTTTTGACAAAGATCAATCAACTGCATATAGAAGCGGAAAAAAAGAAAAAACTCGTAAAATAACAGCACGAAACATGAGAAACAGAGCGGGACCCCGAGATCAAACATATCACCCATAAATAGAAAAGATAATAAAAACAAATGTTAAAAGAAAAAAAGAGTGCGAGAGAGCATGGAAAAGTCGTGACTTCATTCGCTTTAATTAACTTTATGCCTTTCTTCCCCGCATATAGTATCCGTATACGTGTGTTTGCTAATACCTTCGAAACAGTTTAAACTACGTCATTTTTAATTTTCGAACTATAAACGATTAAACTGCCAATCTCGACGTGTTCGTGTACCTAGCGCTGTATAATTGAATTTAACCGGTTTCTCGTGAATTCGTTTGCCTAATCGTAAAACTATTTGTAAGAATCTCATCAAAAGAAAATATGCGCCCGTAAGCGCGCGGTTAGCTACGGTGTATTATTAGTGGTACAATGAATGCGTTTACGGAGGCGGGGGCGATGGTGTCGTCACCATCTCTCTCGGCAACCGGTTCCAATGGACTGTTTTGATTGTACGATTTTAATTTAAATTACACTGTAATACGCGCGGCATCACAATAAAAATTTAATTACACAGCTGAGCCGAGTAACGTCTGAAATATTTAATTGGCGCGGTTAACCATAATCGTGAAGATATTCGTGTTATTGTAGTACATCTGAGAACATAACCAGTGAAGACGTTAAAAGTTCTTCTCGTGTGTACCGACGCGAAAAGTACTCTTTATCGCCTAAACTCTTTTGACCATAGAAATAGCGAAGCGTAGTTTATATATCGTCAAATCCGTCTCGAAAATATACGCAAATATTACGGACAATTTAACTGGAAATGTTTCCTTCTGTCGTTTTTTCTTTTTTTTTTTTCACTCTCTTTTATGGGCATTATTTCGTTAACAGGAACGTCAGCGTACGGAAGCGCTATTATTTAATGATAAGTGGGCTATATTTTATTTTTCAAATAGGTAGTTACAGTATGTAATGATGGAGACTGCATGAATGAAAATTTTGCGTTTTTTTCTTTTTTTTTGGTAGTACGAGGAGGGGATATACGTATTCATAATGACGACAAGAATATAGTCGTAAAATTAGCTAGCAGTTTTTCGTACTTTTATGAAGCTCTGGGACACGTATTCCGGGAGAGGAACAAGAGGCTATCATTTCTTCCTCTGTATATTAAATTCGATTATCCATCTCATTTATTAGCCTGCAACAGAAGAAACTGCGTCCATGTAGATCACGTCACACCCCCCTACAGTTGTGTCCTGTATAGATCAAAGGTCCCCTACAAAAGAAAAGAGATGGAAAAGATCAGTTCGAAAGATGTGTCAGTGCCTACCGCACATTCTGAACGGAGCTCTTTGCGCATTAGTATGTGCACCGCTAATCGACATCCTTGCTGAGGAGAGGGCGGTGGTCTTCAAAGCGAAGTATAGGACAACGACTGATTAAGATCAAACAGGAAGCCAGGAGTTCCTGAATGAAAATTAGAAAGTGAGACTTTCTCAGAGTCGGCTAGAAAGATGTACGACCCATACGTTAGTACGCGACCTTTATGAAAAGGATGAACCGAGACCACCCACCTGACGCACGTGTTAAGCGGCCACGGCTGCCTTTTCTAGAAGTTAAGGAAAGTGAAGCAGCGAACAAGGGTGGAATGACGGACCACAACACACCTTATTTGAATGTGAGGCGTGGGGCAAACTAATAGTCGGTCACTGCACAAGGCTTCGACTAGCCTGTAGCCATCCCCGCCCCGCTAAGTTTCGCAGAAGATGGACATGGAATGGAATGGGCAAATGCAGAGGCACGCTATGGCCTACTCAACACCCGTGTTCCATCAACCTACAGACGACACAGTGTAGGAAGAAGGCCAACCATAGGAACCCGAAAGAAGAACAGAAAGTGTTTTTTTCTTGGAAACGTAATTTTTAAGGGAGTGAATGCCAAATTTAAAAGTTTCTAGGGGAGCCTGATGAGTAAGGATCATTTTTAATGTCTTTTTATAAGTTGCTCGATCCAGCTACCAGTCAAGATACAATGATTTTCGATAGCGGATAGAGGCAGAATAAAAGACATCAACCAGCTTAAACCTCTTTGTGACGTCATCAACATCCGTGACATTATTTGTTCGTGACATCGTCAGCTGGGACATATTTGTAACGTAATCAAATTGGTAACTTACTATTTTTTTTTTTTTTCTCTCTCTCTCTCTCTCTCTCTCTCTCTCTCTCTCTCTCTCTCTCTCTCTCTCTCTCTCTCTCTCTCTCTCTCTCTCTCTCTCTCTGAATCGTAGATTTCTAGATTAGATCGAGGATTCTATATCCATCAACGGGAAGGAAGCAGCAGCCTAGTATAATCTAGTACATTGCACTGCATGCTAGGCCTAGTTCAAAGCTAAAAAGAGTAAATAACTCCGCTCTACAGAAAATCATTGAATCATGTATTTGTCTTTGGACATTTTATCAATACATCGATCTTCATTGTATCGATATATCGGTTGTATATTAGGCTGCTTCCATTTGAACGTGTCCATTCCTATAGTCTGGTATAAGTCTAGTATAACTGTATGTTAAGCTGACAAGCTTTTGGGGACTCACTCCCGGGAGTGTAGTATAGATCCAGGGTACATATTAACAGGGAACCCATTTTATCGAGTGTACGCGGGGGGGGGGGGGGGGTCGGACAAAATATCTGCCGTCTGTGGTCCAGCCGGCAGGTAACCTGAAGGTCGTTTGGAGGTCGAAAATTTTATGAGTCCTACTCCTACCATATGTAGCTCCAAAGTCCGAGCCTGTGGTGTCACAATTTGATGAAGTTATAGGTCAGGCTTGTGACGTCACAATCCGATGACGTCACATATTTTTCAGATCCCACGTGCCCCATAAAACAGGGTTCCTGCCGTCCCCCGTTTAACTCTGTTACAGAACCCGTGAGTTTGTAGCTTGGGGAGAAGGGGCGTATGACGTCACAGTTTGATGATGTCATAGGTCAGTTTGTGACGTCACAATCTGAGGATGCTATGAATCAGTTTTTTCAAAGTTCCTCCTCCTCTCATAAGTACCTTTGGGACGCGGGGCCTGTGACGTCACAGTTTGATGACATCATATGTCAGCCTTGTGGCGTCAATCTGAAACGCCATGGATCAGTTTTTTCAAAGTTCCTCTCCTATTATATATAGCTCCAGAGTCCACACTTGTGACGTCACAATTTGATGACGTCATAGGTCTGCCATGTATTGTCACAATCTACCTTTTTTCGAGTCCCACGTGCCTCATAAAACAGTTTCCGTGCCACCCCTCTTTCAACTTTGTCACAGAACCCGTCAGTTTTTCCAAGTCCACCGCCGAGAATATGAAGCTTGGGGAGGCGGGGCCTGTGACGTCCCTTTGTGAAGTCACAATCTGATGACGTCATAGATCAGTTTTTAAAGCTCCCCTCCTTATATAACTCCGAAGTCCGGACCTGTGACGTCACAGGTCAAACTTGTGACTTCTCCCATCATACATAGCTTGAGGGCGAGGCCTGTGACGTCACAATGTGTTGGCGTCATAAATCGGTTTTTCAAGTTCCCCTCGTATTTTACATAGCTTTTAAGTCCGGATCTGTGACGTCACAATTCAATGCGTCATAGGTCTGCCATGTAACGTCACAATCTACTTTTTTGAGGTACCACGTTCCCCATAAAACAGGTTCCCTGTCACCCCTCTTTTAACTCCGTTAAAAACCTATAAGTTTTTTTGAAGCAAGTAGCTTTTGGGGACTTTTGCCTTCATTCTTGGTCCAGTAGGATAAGCAAACTATTCCGGATCAAGTAAAAGATTTCTCGAAAATTTTTTTTTTGGGGGGGGGAGATCAACTCGGACTTGGACTCGCAGATTCCCAATAGACGGCTGGGGTGTCGGTAAAGACACTGAAAAGAGGAACCCCCTGTCTTAAACTTGCAAATTTTGGGTAGCGGATGAAGGTACAGTGAAGGTATCAACCATTTCATACCTGTTCACGTTTGTTACGTAATGAAATTAATAACTCACTATTTCTCCTTTCTCTCTCAAATTGGCAGACTTCTAGATTAGGTCGAGGATAATATGTCCATCATCGGGAAGGAAGCCGAAGCCTAGCATAATCTAGTACATTGTATGCTAAGCGTAGTTCAAGCAGAGTATATCCTAGTATTAGTAGAGCACAGAAGTTCTTAACAGCCTTTTTTGGCTCACTGGTGTGTCGCAAAGAATTAAACATTTCCACACTCGGACGACCAGTAAGAAATTGAAGTGAATGAATAACGAGAAAAGTGATGTATTGATAAAGCAATAGACGAGACAGACTACAATTTTGATTACATGCGACACCCGTTGAATTACGAGATTGCTATGCAATTCTTATGAACGTTTTAAATAGGTGTGCCGCGTGAATCTAACTAAAGGTTGAGAACCTCGGATGTAGGAGGCATATGCAAGGCCTAGTTGCAAAGGAATCGTTTTTGGTGGATTGTGCAAGAGTCTTTAACGTTTGTGCTGTTCTCCCTCCCTTCCAACAGTTTGAAGTGACTGTATCGGTATAGTCTGAATCGTGTCAAAACGATTCAAAACACTCGCACTTCAAAATTCGATCTGGGGGAATGGGGCTAGGGATATGCAACTTCACAGAAAATGTCCGTACTTTCAGTGTAAAGGTTGATGCGCAAATCGAAGACAACTACAAGCTCTTTCTGAAAATGCAGTCGGGATTCCACTCAGTTTTAGTCTCTGTCTACAACATTGATGTAGCCTTTAACCTCCGCTTTCTCCAAAATTTGAATTTGTTTAGATGTAGGAAGGTGACATGAAAATAAAAAAGAGTGTGCGGACGCTCTGGCGATAATTGTAATGAGGTTGTGAAGTGAAATGGTTGGAGTAGGTTTAGTGTGACCTTTGAGGAGACGTAAGGCGATAGTTGATGAACAATAGGATTGAGTAGGAGTGCATTTAAATGAGCGAAGCTGATTTCTGCAAAGTAAGTTTGACCATAGGACGTGCCTTGAGAAGTGTCACCCTTTTGTAAAACAGGTTCGCAGCCATCCATAAGTACTTCTTCCGCCCTTCGGTACTCGGTACACTCATTATTTTCGTACTCACTCGGAATTGTTAAGTGAAAGGGAGAATTCTCGGAACAAAATACGCGTAAAGAAACTGCCGCATGCTTCGAAGATTCGAAAAGGAATATAATTTCCCCCTCACCATCTGTATCAACTGAATAATAAATAACGTTTACGTGCCATTCAACCTATATAATGTGTAAAATTAAATACTATCATCGTGGCAGCCTATTTGTATACAATGAACTGACAACACTAATTGCATGATTGAAGTCGTTTCCACAGAATTTCCGCGTCAATTACAAGGTGATTGTGTAGTCAGCGGTGTAACCCACAAGTTCTATTTCCTTCGCCTCTCTCTTGCACGTGCCTTCCCTCTTCTTTCCATTCCTTCTCGTTTTTGTTTTCGTTCTTCGCTTCGCGTCAATTTGCACATGTACCCTATGGTACACCCCCATTAATCGTGTAACGATGCTATAGAAATACGATATTCGATATAAATCACGAAATTATACTATTTTTCAATAGCGATTCAAAACTCGAGATCCCATCGGAAGAGAATAAGAAAATAGGTACCTATTATTTGATGAGGAACAAAAAAAAAAAAAAAAAAAGTTTAGTGATTGTATAAAATATTACAGAGTATGCACGATATCGCCGCCATATATTGAGACGTAATTATGGGGTTTATTTCTTCAACTACCGATACCAGATGTAAGTTACAGGTTACCGTGTTAGTGTAAGTGTAGGTTCGCTACGTAAAAATTAATTTCGCGGCATTCTGTGTCTGACCTATATCAGTATTTACCGGTAATTATTATTAATGACTTCATGAATAAAGAAGTCAAAGGGCAAGCGCGTATCAGGCGTGCATACTGTAATTATTCCGCGAAATGTGTTGAAGTTCGATAAATCGATAAGGAAATCTTGTACCGATGAATTGCGCGCATGTTCGTAGACTTTTTGAAATTATTTGCCACAGCCTTTTGGTTCCAGACAATTATTTTCAAACATTCCTCAATTCCGTTCTAATTAGTCCCACGCAGAATCCTCATGATTTTCTTGTAGTAATCCATTAGAATGGTACATAATTCACCAGGTCTTTTACTAGTGTTGAACTGCAAAATCTACAGTCACTACGTCATAATTTTTCTTTGCAATTCCTTAATGAAAATCGCATGGAAAGATCAATCTTAGAGGTAAAACTGAAGGATAAAGAAGCCTCCTCCCAGAATCAGCGCCTGACGAGGTGATGCGGAGTTTGGAATTGTAAGAAAACATCTTTAGGATATTACCATATACATTGCTAAGCATGACCGCCTACTAACTTTTTCTCTTGCGGCTGTCAAATTCCCGATTGTCGTGTACGACCCTAAGTAGATTTCGTTTTGCTCGGGTGCGTTGATTCTGCAAATATGCGTTCTTCTCTTCGGTCTCTTTCCGAAAACAAACACATAGGTAAACAGGCTCGCAAATACTGGTAGCAACAGCTCAGTAGGAGTCACGAGAGACAGTAATGAATCTTTTTGTAGCAATGGCTCAGCAGAGTTTTGATTGTTCTCGTCCGCAGAATAGTGTACGTTTCACTGAATGACAAGTATCATCTTCTTGATCTTCATCAGGCGATGGCTATTTTTGTTGGTCAACCAGCAACATTTCGGCTGGAGTGGTAAGTTGTTATGATATGAGGCAGCAAAGTCTTTTTAACGGTGTTAACTTCTCTGTTTGTTGAGGTCGCGCAGAACAATAACAAGTTCACAAAGAGACTTCAAGAGATATCAATTTACTGTTTTGTATTGTACAACGATGGAGTTTTTGCATTTAAACTTGACGAAAGTCTCCCACTCTCCCTAAATATCGAAATTTCTTTCAATTTCCTGAAAAACACGGGAAAACTATCGAAATACAAATATGTCAACTTACCTGAGCTTTTGAATAAACTAACTAATTTCATTCTCAGGCTTAATATGAGAAGAAAGGGGATGTAAAATATAAAACCTACCAAACAAACTATTTCAATTTCGCCAAATCCTTCTTGCTGAACGACTAAGGACGTGGGTATGAGTCACCTCCAACGTATTAGCAGGGAATCTGTTCTATGGGGGATAGGGAGGGTCGAAAAATTGCCGTGAGCCGTGTGATGTCAAAAAACAAAAATGGTCCAAGTTCAACATTATTCGCAGAAACAGTTCAAGCCCCTCTTCTATCATATATAGCTCGGGTTGAACTCGTAAAAATTTCGATTCTTGCAGCATAATTTAGGATAGGAGAGGGATTTTGAACGATTTCGACCTCCGATGACAGGATGGGGACTTGTAAAAATGTTGACCTCTAAGCTATATGATGGGAGGAAGACTTGGAAAAATTTTGACTCTCGAGCCATAATATAGGAGGAATTTTCCGTTTCGAGCCCCAATATGAGAATTTTTATGTTCTCCTCTAATGTGCGAACCATTATATCAAAGAACGAGACATACTGAATCCGCAAATACTGTTCTTCGACCGAAACGCGTCATAATTTTATACTACCATATACTTGGAGTTTATTACAAGTCTTTGCGGATTCAGTATTTCTCGCTCTTTGCTATAGTATAGGGATCCTTGGAGGAATTTCAACTTTCGAGCTATAATAGGAAAAGGACTTCGAAAAATTATGACCTTCGAGCCGTAGTATATGGAAGGAGGAGAACTTCGAAGGATTTAGTCTCAAGGTATGATGACATGATAGGAGGAGCACTTAGAATAATTTTGACTCTGGAGCAATAATGTATGATAGAAGGGGGACTAAAAGATAGGAAAGGGACTCAAAAAATTTTTATTTTCTGGCTATATACATCATGATGCAAGGGACTCAAACAAACTTAAGACCCTTGTAAATTTCAATTCGAATTCTCAATACCAAAACCAATTCAACCTATAGAACAGGTTCCTTGTCTTCATAAACGCGAAAGGACGAATACTCCGCAGGGAGAATAAACTATGGAAACCGCAGAAAAAACTGAACGATGAGCGCTTCCGGTTAATAAACCATTTTCAGGACTGAAATTAAAGCAACTGACGAACAGAAGAGAAGAACAAGGTATTAAGACTGGCCAAACAAGAAATCGCGGGGTGAATCATATACCAGTTCAATCAGGCCATCTTCCGGAATGTACGAGTTAGGTACAGTAATGCCATCGGAGTTGAGATGACGCATTATCTCTATATGCTCGGGGCGATGCGCTTACGGTAGGAATTCTCCTTATGGAGGAGCTTTTCGGATCCCTCACGGAAGCTATGGCCACTGTTTGTCAAATGATTAACAAAAGCTGACTCCCCTAAGTGTCCTTTATTCCAAGACTTCCGGTGCTCAGCTACTCTAACTTTTATTTGGCGGCTGGTCTCACCAATATAAAAGCCTCCACAATCCCTACATTCCAACTTATAAACACCACTCCTCTCATCAACGGTTATGGGGTCCTTCAGCCTCACAAACAACCCCTCAACTGTGGTAGGATTGTAAAACTCGGGTCTGAAGTCAAAAGGGTGGAGGGCCCGACCAATTAGAGGGAGAACTTCCCCAAGAAAGAGAGACTTATCCAACGTATACGACGATCACGGATCGTGTCTCGGGGTAGGGGGTGGTGGAATCAAGAATGCTTCTCGTAACTTTCCACCGAACCATCACGTCAACGTCGACATTGACCCCATTCACTCTGGTCAGGTGTTTTATTGTGAGTAATTCTTTCTTGAAGGCAGAGTGACTCAAAGGAATACGAGTCAGTCGTGAACTAGGCTATTGAAGGCAGCCATCTTATGGGGAACAGGACAGAACGAACATTCGTGGACTAAAACATCGGTGTAGTATCTTTCCTGTAAATTCCAAACTTATGGATACCGTCTATTATAGAGATCGATAAATCCAAAAAGTTAATGGAAAATACCCCTATTTCCAAAGTAAACTTTATGGAAGGGTACCATGAATAGAGGTCGAATTCAAGACCGAATGAGGAGATTCAACATCAATGCGATTTTTGAACCAACGGTCCAGGAATTTAGGCGGGGGAGGAGATGAAAGAAACGACGAGTCGCATGAGGTTATTGTTCTTATGAACTTTGGGCAGCACGTGGAGAAGGGGGGCGTGGGCTTAGGAAGAAGGAGGGCTTTGATAATAGCCTCACTCCTGTTCATGACACTCCTAACTCCTTTAACGTCCTTACCTCATTCGGACTTGAATTCAGCCTCTTCAACTGACGTCCTGAAGGGCGTAAGTCTTCCCCGGGAACGACCATCTGCTCGTTTGATGTTGTTGGTTTCTTCCCGAATATTCCTAAGGCTGCTACTATCCAGCGTTTGAGTGAGCTGCACGTCAAAGCCAACATTCCCCACAAGGAGCTACATGAATTTTAACGGGGAACCTGTTTTATGGGGGCTTTTTGAGAAATTTGCCGTGCGCCGTCCGCCGTCCAGCAAAAAACTTGGAAAAATATGATAGGAGAGGGACTTGGAAAAATTTCGATTCTCGAGCCATATATGATAGGAGGGGGACTTGGAAAAATTTTGGCTCTCAAGCCATATATGATAGGAGAGGGACTTGGAAAAATTTCGACTCTCGAGCTATATATGATGGGAGGGGGACTTGGAAAAATTTCGACTCTCGAGCTATATATGATGGGAGGGGGACTTGGAAAAATTTCGACTCTCGAGCTATATATGATGGGAGGGGGACTTGGAAAAATTTCGACTCTCGAGCTATATATGATGGGAGGGGGACTTGGAAAAATTTCGACTCTCGAGCTATATATGATAGGAGGGGGAGTTAGAAAAATTTCAACTCTCGAGCTATCATATATAGCTGGAGATTCGAGAAAATTTAGACTCTCAAATTATATTATACTCGGCTTATAGTAGGTCTAGGCCTTCTTTATACTAGCTTTATCTAGGTCTAGGCTTCCTTGAATTTTCAATACCATATCACATTTGACTCATTAAAAAGGTTCCCTGCGTACCTCGTTTAACTTCGTTAAAGAAGCCGTTGTTTTTCGATCTCCTAAATATTTTCGCCCAACTATTGTAAATTTGAAGGAAAAGTTTTCGAGTCCCCTGATGAAGTAGGGATCCCCATTGGATCACCTTTAGGCTCTCTCATCTCCAAAATCTTCGTGTCTAAGTTTGAACTTGACCCCTTTTCCTCTAACCACGTGTTACTTGATCATATCTACTATTGGCACAGGTACGTTGATGACGTTCTATGCATGTGGACTGGTCCTCCAGATCTCGTTGGTGAGTTTCTGAGGTATCTCAATTCCTGGTACCCTTCCATAAAGTTTACTTTGGAAGTATGAGTATTTTACATTAACTTTTAGGATTTATCGATATCTATAATAGACGGTATCCATGAGTTTGGAATTTACAGGCTACGACCGATGTTTTAGTCCACGGAGGTTCATTCTGTCCTGTTGCTCATAAGATGGCTGCTTTTAATAGCCTAGTTCACAGACTGACTCGTATTCCTTTGAGTCAGTCTGTCTTCAAGAAAGAATTACTCACAATGAAACACCTGGCCAGAGTGAATGGGGTCAATGTCGACGTTGACGTGATGGTTCGGAAGAAAGTTACGAGGAGCCTTCTTGATTCCACCACCTCCCTCCCCCGAGACACGATCCGTGATCGTCGTATAAGTTGGATCAGTCTCTCTTTCTTGGGGAAGTTCTCCCTCCAATTGGGTCGGGCCCTCCGCCCGTTTGACTTCAGACCTGAGTTTTACAATCCTACCACAATCAAAGGGTTGTTTGTGAGGCTGAAGGACCCCATACCCGTTGATGAGAGGAGTGGTGTTTATAAGTTGGAATGTGGGGATTGTGGAGGCTTTTTTATTGGTGAGACCAGCCGCCAAATGAAAGTTAGAGTAGCTGAGCACCGGAAGTCTTGGAATAAGGGACACTTAGGGGAGTCAGCTTTTGCTAATCACTTAACAAACAGTGGCCACAGCTTCCGTGAGGGATCCGAAAAGCTCCTCCATAAGGAGAATTCCTACCGTAAGCGCATCACCTCCAGCATATAAAGATAATGCGTCATCTAAACACCGATGGCATTACTGTACCTAACTCGTATATTCCGGAAGGTGGCCTGATTGAACTGGTTTATGATTCAAACCGCGATTTCTCGTTTGGCCAGTCTTAATACTTTGTTCTTCTCTTCTGTTCTTCAGTTGCTTTAATTTCAGTCCTGAAGATGGTTTATTAACCGGAAGCGCTCGTCGTTTCAATTTTTTCTGCGGTTTGCATAGTTTACTCTCCCTTCGTAGTATTCATCATTTCGCGTTTATTATAGATAGCCGTAACTTGGAGGAACGGATTCATTTCCTTGTCTTCCTCGTCCAACTTTGTTAAGGAAGCCGTCGTTTTTAGAGAGAGCTCTTGACTAATTGGATATCAGTGAAATCGTCGCGCTCTCTGCACACCTGGCACCAGCGTCAAAAAATCTCAGATTGGCACACTCCTCGAAAGCTGTATTAATAAATTTTAAGGCAGTGTATTGCTCGCACCGGTGTCAATCATTTCATTCCGCACTGGTTTTCACGTAATCCTTTTTTGAATATTGAAACACAGAAAACAAACGAACTTTGTTTCGGTTTGTCACTCCTTTCATCATAGGTCGTCCGTAACCTTTCGTAAAGTAAAACCCTAAATTCTTTTCATTTTCTCAGCCATCTTGTTTTCGAACAACCTCTACTTCTTTAGTACGCAATTTTTCCACTCATTAATTGCTTTCCTGCTGATATGACCCACGTGCTACAATTTTTTTTTACTCAATTATGCGATGAATATCGTCTACCTTCATTGTTTTTCTCTTTATTATTTCATTCTATACATTTAATGCCGTCTTCCAACCCTTAAAACAGGCAACATAAGTTTCCTCATCTTCTTTATGGTTCGAAACCGCGCCCCGTATAAGTTGGTAATTATCTTTAACGGTGTTATATTGAAAACAATAAATCCGTTGATTATCATAGTTACAATAATGTTAGAAGGACCACCCGCCAACAAGCATCTGAAAATACAGTGAGGTGACCATGTTACGACCTAGGGGAAAACGCGCCGGGCAGAACCCTGGTGTTTGTCAACGATTGATTGTTATTTTCTTTCTCTTACCTAAATTTTGCATTCGAGAATCGTCCGTACTAGATCATAAGTCATTGAACCACAGAGGCAATCACTACTTTACAAAAACCGCATGAGAATCCTTTTTACAAAGAAATTGTGAAGTATTACGAGGGTAAATACTTCGCGTCTCCAATTTCAGCTGTGATTATCACAATATAAGACGATCTGAAAGTAGATTTAAAAATAACTAATCAGGTCGTTGTTTATAATGCGCTCTCAGTTATGCGAGTGACATGTGGTTTCATTATCTCAAGTACGTGTGGAAAAATCTGATACACGATGTGCGTGAGATAGATGTGAAATACGGAGAGATGAATATTCACACGAGTGAGATTACAATTTGTCGTCTTCGAAGAAGGTTGACGGACGCAGAATTCAGGAGTAAAGGACGAACGAGTTCGAGAGCGAGACGAAGAGCGACCCTGGTTACACAAGTTCTGCGGTTCGCGGATAAGCTAACACCTTATTAATAAAATATAGAACTAGTTCCTCCTTTTAAAATTTAATGCCACATAATTAGCATACGCGTAATTTATCGGCGAGCTAATGTGTTCTCTTCTCATCGGTTCAGAGGCTGTTTGTAAAGAATGTTTTGATAATGTACATCAGTATACTACCGAGATCGTTTAGGAGTCTGAGCTCTCCATTTTCCCGCGATAAACATCTCGACGTGCGTATATGTATACATGTACGATAAAGTTGTACACGTACATTAAGAAGCATAATACCGGACGTGTTCATATGCGAATAATTTATCTGACATCAGAAATTTGTTGATTCGAGCGCGGAATTTGTTGTTAATTTGTCGCCGTTATGCATGCATAGCTGAAGATTGCGGAATGATAGATGAGGTCTCGTGATATATTGACGAGACGCGCTTGAAATTGCTGGACGGATGGAGAATGCGGTGAAAGTACATCTCTGACGTCGTCCTTTGAAGATAAATCAATTTTTCGACCAAGCGACGAGTTCATAACTATCACCGGTCGAATCTCTATTTCTGATATACGTGTCATATTGATGTACACGAGGCGAAGAATAGATTGTAAACATGACCAAATTTTTTGAAAGATTGTAATTGCTTCATTCGAGACGCCATGTAACGACCGCCATTTGGATACATATCTATGCAGATTATGCCTCGTCTTTGAAAATATAGACGGTGTATGTTTATAAATTTGATGACCAAACGCTGAAAGTGAGATCCTATAGATGCAGCGGTCAATTCATGAAGAGAGAGCAATAAAGTAGTTCTGGAGAAAGGAAATAGTTGAACGTGGGTTGACATTTTCAGGGAGAGAAATACACTTAGGGTTATGGACTCAGAGAGGATAAATAAGGACAATAAGGTTGAATATGAGTAAGATGGTAAGTAGAAATAGGTGGATTGGAGGTAACTCATCGGGCTAATGATTTTCTCATAATTGTTTGAGAGGTAGTTTGTGATGCAAGGAGAGACCGAATGGTAAAGTTGGATGTTTTCAAGGGCTGGGGAAGAGAAAAAAATGTGAAACGGATAGATCAACGGTATTGGAGTATAGATATGAAGGGGGTGAGACGCATAGAGTGTGACGGGTCCGGATGACTTCTTTGTGTGAGGAGAGCAGTTTGAAGAATATCAAAAAATTGGAGCTTTTTTAATAGATCGAATCTTGTTGGAGGACAAGAAAGACCATAAACGTGTCAGGAGAAGGAGATGAGTGAGCACGAGGGGTACGACTCAGTTATGGACAGCAAGATTTACTGCGTCCAAATTCCTGAAGATCGATGGGTCCCAAAGGGATGGAGGCTGTGGAAGAACCAGACGAGTAGATAAATAGAATTTGTAAAATTATGATCATGAATAGCAAGTAAGGATGAAAAAGAATCAGATAGGAGAAGGAGCCAATAAGCGCTTGAGAAAAAGAAATAGGTTTCTCATATGAAAGAATGAGATAATTACGCTGAATGGAGACTGCATACAGTGCCATCAAGGGCAAGAACGATCAGTCCCGTAGATCGGTTATCAAAATTGCGCTTCAACTTCTCCACTTGTTTTAGCCAGAATGATTTCAATGCTTGGGCATATTGATTAGACTTGAACTTTGCGACGTGCCTCATGAGGCAGAAATGGTGCTTTTCTAGTACAATAATATTTATTCCGAAAAGTGATATTTTTTTTTGTAACACGTTAATACAAAGATGCAAATTGATCATTTATTGCTGTTTGAATCAATTTTTTGCTGTTCGATGTATTTTTTGCTGCGGCATTATCGATAAGTGGTTCAATCCATTTTTTTTACTGTGTATTGTTTTTTTTTTTTTGTTGCTAATCGCTCCTTTTGCTGTGATAAAATTCGCCTGTGTTTATCGCTTTTTTAGCAGTGCTATTAAGTCCAATCCGTTTCAAATTCTTACCACCAAGGACAAAAAATCAACTACTGGATAACAAAAATTCATGCGAGTATTGCTTGGTATCCTGATCAATCAACTGTAAAGCTAAACTACTAAATAAATGATTTGCGTGGGCATTTAACAGCAACACCGCACGAGAAACCAAAAGGAAGCCAATAAAATCTGCTGTCCTCTGGATGTAATTCACCGGGCTGAGACGTGAGCTGGGACGAGGGAACAAAGGCTGAGACGCGGGCTAGAACGCGGCCTAGGACGCGGACTGAAAAGCGGGTTAGCCATGCACGGCTTCCTGTCAAACGAGGAATGCAGGGAACTTGTTCTATGGGTTGAAAAATAATACATTATATGGCCCGCATTAGGATAGCCCCTTTAACTTACGTCACTTGATTAGCCCCTTTAATGAGCCAGATATACAATGCTTCAAACACAATAAGTCACCCTTCTATCATGTACTACGGATTGCGAGTCGAAATTTTTCGAAGTGCCCCTCACTGATAGAAGAGAATAGTCTTGGGGACTAGAGAAGAAGTGTTAAATGACAAGTCACATTTTTTTAGTCACTATGACTAGATTTTACAATCAAAATGACTGGAAAAAATGATCAAATTGATAACAAAAAAAGGCGACTGCCGACTGTCTTAATTTAAGACTTTTTTTCTAGTCACCTAGGCTATTCTCTTCTGTCAGTGAGCACCTATTATACGTAGCTTGGGAGCGGGGACTGTGACGTCATAGTTTGATGACATCATAGGTCGGTCTTGTGACGTCACAATCTGATCTCGTCATAGAACAGTTTTTTTCCCAAGTCCCCCTCCTCTCATATATAGCTTGGTATGCGGGGCCTGTGACGTCACAGTTTGGTGAAGTCATAGGTCAGTCTTGTGACGTCACAATCTACATTTTTCAGATTCCACGTACTCCATAAAACAGGTTCCCTATCACCCCTCGTTTGACTCCGTTAAAGAACCCGTAAGTTCTTGTAAGTTCACCTCCTATCATACATAGCTCGAGAGTGGAATTTTTTCCAAGTTTTTCGCCGGACGGCGCACGGCGAATTTCTCGAAAAAAAAAAAAAAACAAAAAACAAAACTATAGAACAGATTCCCTGTTAAAACTCTAAGATTTCTGGATGGGGCCTAGAGTCTGTCAACGGAGGGGGAGGGAGCAACTCGGACTCGCGGATGTGCATTGGTGGAATGGGTGCCGGCAAAGGCATTGGAAATGTCAAAAAAGCTACGCCTCATCAGCTTACCCAAGATGATATAAGTATTGGGCAAGAAAGTAATAAAATCAACCCCCTACTATTTCTTGACAGACACATGCTGGAAATGGTGACAAAATTTTCATAAAACAGTTGAAAAGGACCAGAAAATACTTCGGCAAAATCAAAGTCAACGAGATGAATTTTAGCCGAATGGTCTTTGGGGACGTCCATAAATTACTTTGACTTTGCCATCGCTTTCCTATTCTTGAGAGCTTTGGTTGCTTCCTCGACTTCACTTCGCAATATGTTTGGCTCCAGCTCGACGGTTATGCTTATACCAGCTGTTGGCTCGGGAGCTTCTGTAGTATCCTCTCGGTACATCTCTGCAAAGTATTCACTCCATCTAGCTAACGTTTTCTGTTCCGACCATGCCACTGTTCCATCAGTCTTCTGTACGGCCTAGCTTCTCATCTTAAACTGACCAGTTATGCATTTTATTCTCTTGTACATTAGATGTACATTGCCGTTCTCAGTATTTTCTTCGATCTCTTCACAGATACCTCTGTAATAGTCATCTGTGCCCCTGCGGCAGCTTCTTCATATTTCTCTGCATATTCTTTTGTACTGTTCGGAGTCTCCTTGGCCGTTCCGTTTGAGTCCTTTCCTTTTCTCGATCATTGTCACAGTTTCCTCTGATATCCATCACTTCTCTTCTGTCCTTTTCGGACTCAGTTTTCTTTCCACAGTGTCGCTTGCCATTGCCACCACTTCCTTCAACTGTTGCCAGATTCCCTCTGCATCTCTTAGGGGTTCATTTTCTTCATTCCTTTCTGTCAGGACTTGTCGAGTTTCTTGATGAAAAAGTTTCACCTCTTCGCTTGAAAACGGAGACCGAAGCCAGCGGAGAAAGTGTTTTGCGGAGATGGTGGTGTAGCTGCAATCGTTCGCGGTTGGCACTTAATGATGATGATAAATTACGTGAGGCGATTTTTGTGATTTTTCGACTCCCCCACTCCCCGTGGTGAGATATGCTTTGGACCCCCCCCCTCTTATCTCGCGTGAGATTTTCCGAAATGTGTATTTTTGCTTTAAATACGTTTATCTGTGCTTAATCACGTTTATCTATTAAAAAAACGTAATTTTCTTGATCACATTTTATACCTATTTGAAAAGGACTATTTTTTATTAAATTTAAGTCAGTTTAGCAATTTTTTAGAATGTAGGCCTATTTGTGTGAGAAAAAAATTACGTGAGATTTGTCGGCACCCGCCCCCCTCAAGTGAGTTTTGGTAAGACTTGGCTGGACCCCATCCCCCCAAAAAATGTCTCAGGTAATTTATGGACGTTATTTGCCTGAATGTACCAGGGTGCTGTTGTGAAATTTTTTACAAGTTACTTTTTCTAAAAAAAAAACATTGAATGTGACAATGCGATATGTGCTCTTGTGGAGCTTACCTCATCTCGACTTTCTATAGAAGCTATCAACGCAGCATCACATGAAGATGATGCTACCGCCGCACGCGCCATCACCTCGACCACCTCTAATTCACCAATCCCTCTCTTAATCTAATATCTCACGTTTTCAATTATCTCGCACCAAAAAACTTGCAAATCTATACCGTTTTTCTCTGCCAAATAATCTCTCTCTCTCTCTAAGAAATTGTTTTTCGTACCCCTTAAGTGAACAAAATAATTTGTAAAATATCTCTCGATTTCGAAAGACTATGGTTATCTCGTGCGACCGCGTCGTCAGATGACAAACTTTTATAACAAAAAAGTTTCGTAGGCAAATTTAGTATTACCAGGCACTCAAGAAACTTCTCTTAAGAAATGTTTTGCCCGAAAAACTTTACCAGAATGCGTAATTTTCGAGGTTCGTTTCTTATTGTTATACTGTAAAAAGCTCCACGATTTAAATTTCAAATGTCTTCCGAGTTGGGAGTTTTTTTTTTTTTTTTTTTTTCATTACGTATGTATTTCGATGAAAAGTTTCTATGTACCTCTTCTAAACGATAGTCGTTCATTCCGGAAATATCGAAGCCGAATATATACAGGAAAAAAGCCTCAAAAGCACTTCTCACGCCAAACTCTCGCGCAAATAAAAGCACGTACAAAGCGTTGAATACTCGTAGACGTCGAAATCCACCAATTTGATGACAAGCGCCGCGACGAAAACGAATAAGCGCTCGCGACAGGTGAATTTTCGCGCGAAACCACGTGTCAACTTCATAACTGCGATTATAACTCTCGTTTTCTCGCTTTTAATACAAAAATAACGTCATTCGAGAAGTGAAGCTTTTGCGAAAATTCCATCAGTATGTATCGAAGCCACCGTGCCTGATGCACCTTATTAAAACGCGCGTCACTATTTCGCTCGCTTTTACGCCCTTTCTCCGCTTCTATACATGTACAATGTACTTTCTCCTCGTTGACGAAAACTAAATAAAACACCCTCGCGACCAGATTATGTTAACAATTTTATATACAGAGAGAAAGAGAGAGCGAAAGGC
This sequence comes from Aspidiotus rigidus, assembly GCA_035079385.1. Classification (NCBI taxonomy): domain Eukaryota; kingdom Metazoa; phylum Arthropoda; class Insecta; order Hemiptera; family Diaspididae; genus Aspidiotus; species Aspidiotus rigidus. The sequence continues at coordinate 14,244,627 of JAVHKY010000020.1, read as the reverse complement.
GGTTTCCAATCTGGAAATCAGCTAATATAGCGGAGATTTTAGTAGTGTCGAGGGGGAAAAGATTATTCTAGACAGATTTTAACAACGACCTATCCATGTAACTTTTTAATTTACCAATGGGTATATTTCCTCGTGAAACTCCTACTAACCCTCGTCATATATTCACCCTATTGAGGAAAGTTCGACTACCTTTAAAAATCCTTATTCTTTTTCGCCTTCCTCTTTCCTCGAGTATAAAATAGAGGAAAACGGAGCTTTACAAAGTTAATAATGCATCGAACGCTCGCCGCTGTATGCTGATAATACACTACACACTGTTCCACTTCGCTTTATATGCTTTCAACTTTTCTTTATTCTTTAACTTATAATGAATTCGCCCATCAAAAGCGGCGGCTTTGTATAAAAAAACGGGAATCTAAGTAGCTTTTGTACTCCAACAACAGTGTCTATATACAGCTTGACTTGTGGTGTATAGTGCTAGTGTTTGATTTTCAAAGGAGAGAGAGAGAATATTATACTACATTGTAATATAATTTTAAATAGTCGCCGCCGTGTCAGTATTAGTTAGCTATTAACACTTCTTTTTGTGTACTGTATGGCGCGGCGTGAATTAGACGCAAGCCCCGCGGCTATCACGGCGAGAATTAGTCTTTGTGAACTTGTATACAAACGAAAGATCGATACTTCGTCGAGGACCATTATTGGTTTATTTATCTACACGACGATACAAGTTCGTTGTTGTAATGTTGTTGTACCTCGCGAGAGGCTTTATAACAAATCATGAAGCCGTTGGAAGTGCTAGAGATACGCGTTTAAAACAAAAGTTTAGTTCTATACCAGTAGACTGACTTGATTACAGTCGAGTACATCGATGAAAGAGAGAGCGAGAGAGAGAAAAAAAGAACTGTCTCATAATTCTAATTTTGTATAAGCCCCGTTGAACAATCGTTTCGATCTTATCACACCTCATTTTTATGGCAGTGAAATGATCCGATGTATGTATATAATATCACCCGCTTGTATCTCTGACGGAGGTTCCTCAATGATTCCATCTATTCTTCAAGAAACGAAGTAAAAAATCAAAGACAACTTGTGAAATTCCTCTCAGACGGGGAATTTTTGGTATCTGTCTTATTGAGACGTACCCTCAGAAAACGTCCGCATCCGACATCAGTACCCTAGACCTAATTTTGAATTCTGATCTTTTATGAAGGGAAAGAGAAGAAGGGGAGAGGTTGAAAGAGAAACACGGCTTCTTAAATAAGTTGAACGAGGGTCCCCTCATGGATAAATTGCTTTTGATATTGGAGACTGAATTCAAGACCTAATTTTGAATTCTGATCTTTTATGAAGGGAAAGAGAAGAAGGGGAGAGCTTGAAAAAGAAACACGGATTCTTAAAGAAGTTGAACGAGGGTCCCCTCATGGATAAATTGCTTTTGATATTGGAGACTGAATTCAAGACCTAATTTTGAATTCTGATCTTTTATGAAGGGAAAGAGAAGAAGGGGGAGGTTGAAAAAGAAACACGGCTTCTTGGAGAAGTTGAACAAGGGTCCCCTTATGGGACAAATTGCTTTTGATATTGGAGACTGAATTCAAAATTGGAGAAGCGTTAAGCTCTGAACCTTCAGCTAGGCTATAACAAAGTCTTGAGCCAAATTTTATCTCTGGCATAAGAAGCAGGCTACAACTATCACAAGTTCAGTCCAGACTTGAGTTAGGGCTCTCTTTCCAACTATGAACTATGTTCAAGCTTTGTTGATTGATTGTCGAGAAAAAATACAAATTGAAGAAAGACGGTTATGACGTCATCAACGTACTAGAATGGTTACAAGGAAGTAGAGCAGGGTTTTGAAAAAAATACAAGCGTGAGGGTAGAACATCATTAGAGTCGGACAGGGTAAATTCAACTGGACTAAAAGGCGGAAAAAATTATTGCAAATACCTAGCTTATTGATAGAAATGATTTCTAGATGTATTTGAAGACTACATCCTATGGATGGTTCAGTGAAATATGTCAATTGTTGCCATGGTGAAGCGCTAAATTAGACAGTTAGATGATCGTCTTAATTTGATATACACAGTATTTTATGGTTCCATGGACATCGAGTTTCTCATATTGAAAAGTTTTCATTGAATTCGGCTTGAAATTCAACTTTACTTTTAGCGCTGCTGTATGGCAATGAATTATGGGGAGATTCATATTTGAGTGGTGATCATTATTAGTCAATTTTCTAAAATGGTGGTGCGCCGGCTTCTAGAAAACTTATTATAGTGGTTTTGTAACGATTTTTCTGAAGCTGGAAGAATAAATTTGGCTTTCAGGGTCTACGTGCAAAGCTAGACTTCAGTTTCCAAGCTTGGCTCCCGGCTCCTCAAATTGATGAAATGCATAATTAGAACTCATTTTGAGTGGGAAGTAGAGCAATGGATATTGAAGAATCTCAAGGGGGTTATTCTAACATTTTTTGGATGGACAAGTTCACAAGTTGGTGATTGAGTCAGACTTCTGGTTTAGAGGTGCGTGGTTCAAACCTTGTGATCAACAGGGTAGAAAATATATTTTTTCCAACTTTCTTCTCTTCATTGAGTGGCTTACAAGAGTACTGGGTGTTACCCCATCATCAGTTGTATCGACACAAAGACCTTACACAAAATTAAGAAAATTTTTTTCAAACATTTGTTCTACAGTTCCATAACACTATGATTATGATTGCTTCACTCGTCAACTTATGTGCTGCTTTTCGATTGGCTACCATGTATGCTGTCATCTTCGTGGTTGGTTCTGTTCTTCTTTTCTTGTCCAATCACCATACTAAAAATATTTTCCCGTTAAGCATGATTATATTATTTGAGAGATTGGCTTTTTTCCTCTTTCCTTTTGCAATCTCCAGCATCTATTCCCAGAGTTGTCTTCTCTTTGTCTAGGTTTCTAAGTGTATAACTTTGAATATTTCATCACTATTTTGCTGTTCTTCATTGAAAAGTCGGCCAAACAGTGACTTTCTACCTTGTTTGTCCTTGAATGTTGATATGTTTCAAGTCTTTCCTGAAGTTTACTGAATCTCAGCCTTTAATTTCAAAATGTGCGAGTTTATACCACCTCTCCAAGTTACCCTCACCCCCTTATAGTCCTGTATACTACAATTCTTCTTTTCTTTTGTAATGACCTATGCTGTCCCTTTGGAACTGTTCCAAAAAATGACCAAATACAACCAAAATTGATCAAAATCACCCATAAATGACCAAAACTGATCAAAAACGACCCTAATCAACCAGAAACAACCACAATTGGAGATAAGTCACAGGCGTCAAACACCCTTTGGAACAGTTCCAAAGGGGCCCTTCTACTACTACTTATGTCATTAGCCATGACCCTGAATGCCTCTTCAACTATGACGATATCAACTGGTGACGTCATCAACTACGACCCAAAGCTGAAATATGTGAGTTCAACTCCCCTCCCTTCATCTTTGTAATCTAGGTATAAGTGGTCTAGTATAGGCTTTTATATTAAGTCTGTTTCATCAAGGCTGATAATAGGCCTAGTATAGTTTAGTAGGATTGTAGCCCAGTGTAATGCAAGCTAAGGAGTAGTACCCCAATTCTGAAATCTCCAAGTATGATGTTATCAGCCGTGACCCAAAGGCTTAGTGTAATGGTATAATGGAGACTGTTTGGAGGTTTAGAAACATTGTGAATGAGTCAAGAATAGAAGAGAGAGAGAGAGAGAGAGAGAGAGAGAGCCCAAGCTGTGCTGAAGACGTCACAGGCAGTCATCATGAACGGTCATGACGTCACAAGCTAATGAGGTCACTAATTTTGACACTCGTTCTGCTCGTTTGCCTCTCATAGGCTAATAAGGCCATGATTTCAATACAAGCAGGCTGACCTTGAAATATAAATGAAATCACTTGCTTATAGATATCGAACATGCTCTTTATTTATTTGGCTCTACCAGGAAATCTCTCTTTTTTTTGTGCTTGTTCCATCCTCACCAATGTAGATGCCATATCATTATTTGGAACTTAGCTTATGCACTCTAGCTCCGCTCGAGTTCCCTTTATCCTCTTTTTTGGTCTGATCATTGCTTATTCTCTTCAGGAGGGGTAGATTGTTATGGATACCCACATTTGCATCATAACCTCTGGACGTCTCCATCATCTTGTTGCCTGGTACTGACACAAACTACTTTCTCACAGTGCTGTCAACAGTTCCTTCTTTCCTTCCATTTTCTGAAGAATGTTGGCTGCTGAAATATCATTTACTATCTCGTTTTCTTCCCCCCCCCCCTCTTCATTGTTCTTCAGGGCAGAAATGTTTGGGTAGCAATAGTTGTGAATTGCCACTAACTAGTGCGTGTGTGGTGATACGACTCGTTTGAGATGATGGTGTCATTGAACTGTACGTTGACTTCCTTCAGATTTATAAAAGTAAAAGAATAAAACTTGTCCTGATGAAAATATAATGTAATTAAAATTTAAACTCATAAGGCACTGCCATCAGATATAATCACTAAAATCAAAAAGTTACCGACGTTTCGGTGTCGCCAAACTGCTTCATCACAGTAAGAGAAATAAACGGACTCCTCTTACCCTGATGACGTCGGTGATTTTCTGATTTTAGTAATTATATCTGATGGCAGTGCCTTTTAAGTTTAAATTTTAATTACTTTTCTTTAGATTTTATATTTTATCCAGTTGTTCACCAGTGTGTGCGTTGGTTCCAAATGGTTGATGGTCTCATTGCCCTAAACCAGTGTTCCTCGAAGTTTTCGAGAAGTGATCTACTTTTCAAAATTAAATATGTTTTACGATGGACGGTGCAAGAGTCGGACGTACCCCGACACAAGTGTATTCCTTTTTGGGCGTAGTAATTTCCACCATTTCTGGAAAAGGTAGGCAATCGGCCAAAAATGCCTTGACGATCGACCGGTCGATCGCGATCGACGGTTTGAGGAACACTGCCCTATACCTTGGTGGATTTGACTTGTTTTCCCAGAATGAATTGATCCACCTATCTTTTAGTGCCTGACTACACTATTAGAGTATAGTCTCTGTATCGAACTCGGTTTCTGATCAAGTTTGTTGCCTTTCTATATCTTATTTTCAATGTCATCCATGAATATTTCCACCAGTATCGCAGTTCTTAATGGCTGTAGAAGTGTTATTGAATTGGCAGTAGTTCTGGTGCACGATCTCTTTTATAGCCTTTGTCCACCTTTCATGAAAGAGACTCAATGAGTATTTTTTGCTCCATAAATGAACCATCACAAGAAGTAAGAGATAACGACAATCCTTGTTCAAAAGTTCAACAAAACGTGCCCAGATTTGCATGCGCTACTTTCTGTGAATGGTAAAAAGAGCCAGGCTCGGATAAAATATGACCTACACTGCTTCTACCAATTTTATCGGATTTCCTTCGCATCTAATCTGTAAAATAGGAGCTACTCAAACCATCAAAAGCTAATTTGCTCCCAGAGAAACGAGGAGACGAGGCGTCAGTCACTGGCATACATACTCGAGTAAAGCCAGTTAACATGCATGAATGAATATTACTTTTCGATCAAAAAGCCAAAGCTGACACATTCAATCGTCTAAATGGCAAATTTTGCGACTACAGTAGCTTTATTTATTATTCCGTATCACGCGAGCCGACCTTCTTCACCCTTGGGTAAGAACGGCCTAACTCGCAGTGGACTAAAAACACGCGGTATATCGTCTTACCTCATACAACTATTGCACGAAATTACTAACAAAACGGGTAACTCGATTACGACGTGCAGGTCTATGGGTACTTTGAAAACTTGGCTTCCATCAGCACCATCACACTAATCCGGTTGTACACGTCGTTTTACACCCTCGTTTACTATTTCATTGTAACAAGTAGTATAAACTACATCGTGAATGTATCCATATCCAAGAGCAGTGTACACATTAGTTATAGGTTCTTTAGAAACATCGTAATAGTCGAGCGGAAAGCTAAAATGTGCTGTACCCTCGCCGACAGCACGCACCCACTATTTTATTTCTGTGCGAGAGAGCGCGTTGACATTTCAAACCCGCAGAAGGGCAATCTCGCACACGTTACAAATTTTCCTTTCACCTAAATGGTAGCCGCGTAAGAGGGAAAGTTGTGTACTTTATATACACTCTCTAACATCCCTCGCGTTCGTGATGCGTTGGAAATCGGGTGCGTGGATAAAAAATTTGATAAATAGAGGTATTAGTGTGTAACTGAGCTAGATGGCGAAGATTTTCCACGTATTGTACCGCATTGAAATATATACCGTATAGACGACAGAAGGAGCGAGAGCGGTTCTCATCATTCTCTCTATTTTTTTTTTCCTACTGCGTCTTCTTTCCTTTTTAATCCGTCACAATTTGACAACATAACGAATTACAGTCCGAATGAAAATCAATCACTTACACCTACTCGCTTGAATTATTATCGGACTATTTTTCCTCGCTCCGTGATCTTGAATGGCTCGCATAGAAAAAAAAAAAAGAAGACAGTTTAGTCAGAAAACTGTTCGTATAATCGACAATCGAGCGTGGAAATGCGACCGGCAGAAAATTTGTTTCATTGCTACATTATAGACTATAATAGCAGTATACTGTATTCTGGGTTTCTTTGAATTTTCATGTTTTTTTTTCTCTCTCTGCTCGAAACATTTTCCTTCACGCTGACTGACGTCGCGAAGACGGGCGACGGAAATGCTTCCTTATTAGTGTTTTCCTTCTGTAAATGCGAACGCGCGGCAATAACTGCGACTTTTTAACGAAATAAGGCTTCTAGGGTTCTAAATACTCTTATATACATTCAGCGCTCGTCGCCGAAATCAAAAGTCGCGCCGAGTAGCGAAATAATCGAATAATTCAATACAATTTAAACTCTCGAAGTTGTTATTTTTAAATAATGTGGCGACCTCTCTCCTTCCTCTTTCAGTCATGCATGAAGATAACGACCATCGAACAGCGCAATTTTAGGCAGCGATGCTGGTATTAAATTGTGTACGAGTGCTCGAGAGTCGATAGTATTTTCTCTTTGTATTCTTTCTCAAATAATCATCGAATAATTAAAATATCATTTTATTCTTTTGCGAGCAGTATAACGAGAAGATAAACCATTTTTCATAGGGGAGAAAATTCGCGAGAGAACCACCGCCATATTACCAGCATCGTAAAAAGGTTAGGAGTACTTATTCTACGTAAGGAAGGTTATGAAAAAATTTCATTACCGCCGCGAGAAACAAAATTCCACTAAAACAGGAAGGTAATAAAAAATTTACCCGGAATCGTAAAATGGAATTTATATCCTAAAATACGTCGTCTAAAGATTTTACTTGTCGTGTCTTTTTTTTTTGCGCGAGAAATCAGCTTCTTTTTCACTCATTTGATGAGTACTTGCGCTGAGGATGAATGAACAGAAAATTATGTGTATACGCTGCGTATTTTTATACGATCACATTGTGAACTGAGATTTAAGTTGGACGGAAAATAGGTGCGAAAGATCGTGCTTCGATTGCTACATTGAGAGATGAAGGTATTTGAACTGAGGCATAGGTTAATCAGCAGTGATTGCAACCTCAACACGAAGACCTTGCCTGGAAGCGTGCAACTATTGTGACAGACAGGATCAGAAGGAGATCACCATCAAAAAAACGACGGCTTCCTTAACGAAGTTAAACGAGGAACGTAGGGAACCTGCTTTATGAGTCAGATGGGATTTGGTATTGAAAATTCAAGGAAGCCTATAGTCCTAGATAAAGCTAGTATAAAGAAGGCCTAGATCTACTATAAGCCTAGTATAATAAAGTTTGAGAGTCTAAATTTTTCTCGAATCTCTTCTCGAGAGTCGAAATTTCTTTAAGTCCCCCTCCTATCATATATGGCTGGAGGATAGAAATTTTTTCTGAGTCCCCCTCCTATCATATAACTCGAGACTCGAAATTATTCTAAGTCCCTCTCCTATGAGAGTCGGAATTTTTCTAAGCCTCTCTCCTATCATATATAGCTCGATAGTCGAAATTTTTCTAATTCCCTCTCCTATCTTACTCATATATGGCTCGAGAGCCGAAATTTTTCCAAGTCCCTCTCCTACCATATATGGCTCGAGAGTCAAAATTGTTTTAAGTTTTTTGTAGGACGGTGGACGGGGCACGACGCACGGCAAATTTCTCAAATACCCCCCCCCCTCCCCTTTAAAACAGGCTCCCTGTTAATACTCGGTTTGATACTAACATGAATACGTGAGTTGGCGAACTGCAAGGTCAAGATGACATTGCCTTCATTCTGAAGAGAATTTGCAGGAGATCAGTCCAAGATCAGTCAACTGTATAAGATTCTGTGGTCTTCGGAGACTTCCTAAAGGTTGAACAAGGGATTCTTCACGGCATTTGGGAATCTGTTGATGGTCTTAACAACAACAATCATTTTAAAGACTGACGGCTACCCATAACAACTCATCTGGAGAACACGTTGGTGTAACAAGGACGCTGGGGACGGGAGCAATGTTATATGTGGAAGATTGGTGTCAATGTTGTGTATCATGTTCAGCAAGTAAAGGCTCCTCTACTCGAGACCTGGTAAAAAAGCAAACTCACAATGTTGGATATCCTTGTGAACGTATAGCGATGGACACTGCCGAATCATTACCAGAAACCGATAGAGGAAACCGTTTTTCCCTAGTCATAGAAACGAATACGTTCTTCTGAGTTACGGTTATTCACAATATTAGCGAAAGGAAGAATTCTCCGAGGGGTGAGTAAACAATGCAAACCGCAGAAAAGATGCTTTCGGTTGATAAACCATCTTCAGGACTGAAATGAAAGCATCTGACAAACGAGGGAGAGAAACAAGGTATTAAGATTGGCCAAACGAGAAATCGCAGTGTGAATCATAAACCAGTTCAATCAGGCCATCTTCCGGAATGCACGAGTTGGGTACAGTAATCTATCGGTGTTGAGATGACGCATTATCTCTATATGCTCGAGGGCCATGCGTTTACGGTAGGAGTTCTCCTTATGAAGGAGCTTTTCCGATCCCTCACGGAAGCTGTGGTTACTGTTTATTAGATGATCAACAAAAGCTGACTCCCCTAAATGTCCCTTATTCCAAGACTTCAGGTGCTCAGCTACTCTAACCTTCATTTGACGGCTGGTCTCACCAATATAAAAGCTCCACAATCCCTACATTCCAACTTATAAACACCACTCCTCTCATCAACAGGTATGGGGTCCTTCAGCCTCACAAACAACCCTTTGACTGTGGTAGGGTGGTAGAACGCGGGTCTGGAGCCAAACGGGCGGACGGCCCGATCCAATTGGAGGGAGAACTTCCTCAGGAAAGGGAGACTGATCGAACGCATACGACGATCACGGATCGTGTTTCGGGGGAGGGAGATGGCGGAATCAAGAACGCTCCTCGTAACTTTCCTCTGAACCATCACATCACCATCAAAATTGACTCATTTCACTCTGGCCAGGCGTTTTATTGTGAGTAATTCTTGCTGAAAGTAGCCTGACTCAAAGGGATACGAGTCAGTCTCCGAACTATAGGCTATTAAAGGCAGCCATCTTATGAGCAACAGGACAGAACGAACTTCCGTGGACTAAAACATCGGTCGTAGTATCTTCCTTGTAAATTCCAAACTCCTCATTGTAGATATCGATAAATTCAAAAAGTTAATGGAACATACCCTTATTTCCAAAGTAAACTTTATAGAGGGGTACCAGGAATTGAGATACCTCGGAAACTCACCAAGGAAATCTGGGGGACCAGTCCAGGTGCATAGAACGTCATCAACGAACCTCTGCCAATAGTGAATATGATTAAATAACACCTGGTTCAAGGAAAAGAGGTCAAGTTCAAACTTGGACATGAAAATTTCGGAGATGAGAGAGCAATAGGGATCCCTACTTCATCTAGCTCATCCATACGCTGGATAGTAGCAGCCTTAGAATATTCAGGAACAATCAGGAACAAACCAACAACATCATACGAGCATATGGGCGTTCCCGGGAGCCGTCAGTTAAAGAGGCTGAATTCAAAACCGAGTGAGGAGATTCAAAATCAATGCGATGTTTGAACCAACGGTCCAGGAATTTGGCAAGGAGGTAGGTGGAAGAGGAGATGAATGAAACCAAGGGTCGCATCGGGGTATTATTCTTATGCACTTTAGGCAGCCCGTAAATGAGGGGGCGTGAGGTTAGGAACAAGGAGGGCTTTCAGCGGGGAAACCCGCTATCCCTTTTGTTCGGGGTACTTCCAGGAATTTTTCGTCCGCGAGCGCGAGTGAGGTTGATGACGTCACGGAGAGGGGGAGGGGACTTAGAAAAATTCCTACCTCCGAGCTATATATGATAGAAGAAGGTCTTAGAAAAATTTCGACTCTCGAGCTATATATGATAGGAGGGGGACTTTGAAAAATTTCGACCCTTTAGCCATGTATGATAGGATGGAGACTTAAAAAAATTCCTACCTCCGAGCTGTATATAATAGGAGGGGGACTTGGAAAGACGACGGCTTCCTTTAAATTGCAGCACGTTCAAGTTGTCACGTGATGATTTTAGGACTTGGAAAACTTCAGGCTCTAGGGGACTCGGGACTGCCATTTCAGTCCTGCAATGACATCTAATTTTTTTCATAGCTGGAGTTTTGATAATAGCCTCACACTTGTTGATGACACTCCTAACTTCTTAAACATGCTTAGGGAAGCTGAAATCCTCACTCTCTTTAGCACCACACTCTCTAGGACATGATTTCACAAAGTAGATTGAAGTAGTTGCCATTTTAAACCAAGAGGCCACGACTGTTGCAAATGCCCTTGAGGTAAATTGGATAACGGGCATCGGAGTACCTCTGGAACTGTCGAAATTTTGAATCAAAAGTGTTAGAAGAGGTCGCAAGAATATTGGGTCTAAGAAAAACTCACGCCACATCGCTCCAGTCACAGTCTGAGGGCGTGGTCGAACGATTTCATCATACGGTGGACGAGCTTTTAGCCGAAAGTAATAAGTTCGGTTATTTGTGACTGTCACAGGTCCATTTGTCCACTTCCCTGATCAAATTTCAAGGGTTTGCTATGTTTGCGCTAGATTATGTCATTGAGTTTTTCATTTGTACTGGTCTTTTTTCCTCCATCCGTGGGAAGAGAATTCTATTTGTTCATTTTTCTACCCATTTCTTGGCCCATCACTCATGGTACCTTCGAGTCTATATCGTTTGCAAATCTCAGTTCGGTCGGCTTAGCACTATTTATCAACCACTTATTTATATGGTTCCTAGAAAATATACTTTTCAAAACACGAGCAAACATATTCGGTGACAGCGGACCCTCGCTTCTGTTCTCTCCTCTTTTCGAACGACAAATCTGTTCCTTCTATTTTGAGGGACGATATTATATCATACGATATAATCACTTACGATGGTTGTTCAAAATCGACCCTACACATCGAACGTATAAATTATTACCCATTAAATCGAGAAACAAATTCCAATAATGAGGATTACGACGTACAAATACGCAGGGACAAGTATATAGTATCAAAAGGGATAAAGAGAAAACGTGTAGAATTTATAGCAGCTGAGAGCATTTCTAAACGAGGATGGAAGAAGTCTTCCATGCGGGTGATGGTGACTAATATGGTACATGTACATACAACAGGTCTGTGACTTCTTGGTATTACTCGGCGGTAGTGCGGGATTAGCGAAAAGAATATTGACAGCTTTAAACGAAACAAAACACGTGTCTTACCATTCTAGCCAGAAGCAAGACGTTTTTGCAACCAAAACTCGATATAGCTTCATTGTTGTGTTTATACTGTTGTAGCGAAAGGAATAATTTATTCTCGACCGGTATTAGTGTCTCTTGGTGTAAACGAAGACAAAAGAGTACATTTCTACCTCGCTGCGTGAAGCGAGAAGGAGCGGCTTGTCTTTAGGGTTTTAAGCCTTTCGGAACGTCATTTTAAGTAGCTTGAAAGCCGGGTAACTGAAGAGGAATTATCATTATTTTTGTTATTGCTATCACCATCGAGAACATTCCGAGCCCACGATGTTAACGCAGAGATTTGTCTTGTATAAATATTAATTATATCCCGTCCTTCAGCCATTCTAGAACAAGCTACAGACTTCCTAGCACTTACAGACTATATTTCTGTCTTATTTGATGTAGTGATTTCAGCTTTAGATATATAATAAAAGAATGATGAAGGATTGACAAGAATTCGACACATTTATCAGTAGAATCCTCCTCATGTTTTAGGTAGACAATTTTGAATCCAGGAAGAAAATTGAGCAGAGAAGTTGGAAGAATTGAGTTACATTTGAATCCTTTTTCTGTAATTTTCTCATGATATGGAAAAGTGGGTGGGTGATTGTCACTAAACGTGTTGACGATAGGAATTTCTTGGCATGGTCAAGCTACTGACTTATGAATGGGGCAGCGATCAGGTTGGTACAATGTTTCTTGGTAGTCGTTAGATTGACTAATCCAGGATGACATTGTAAATGAAGCACTTCAAGACAGAGGGAGAGGCTGTCTTTATTACAGCAGTTTTATATGTTTGTGAATGCTAGGCTAATCTTATTCCGTCTTTACACCTCTCGAAAGGTGGCAAGCTTCTTGGTAAAATCCCGACCAACAACGAGAACTTCTGCACATTTGCTCATCTCTCACCGGAAACTCAAAAAAGAGGACGATTTCCAGAGTAACACACCTTCCATCCGTTGCCTTACTAAACGACAATTTCAGTACGTGTGTCTGCTTCGATCATAAACAGGGCTACAGCTGGTCTCCAACAAAATCCCTCCATTGACTTTGAACATACCTGAGCCAATCAGTGGACAATTGGTGGGTAGGGTTATCAGTAGAGAAGTAATACAATAACCTCAACCCATTCACAGGCCAAAAATCAAAATGGGAGAAGGGAAGACTTGCATGTCCACAAGTTAAGAAGGAGGGAGACGTGCACGAACGACAAAACTCGACGGCAAAAACCAGTACGTGCAATTAAATCTCCTTTCAGGTGATTAGAAGTCGTGGAGCTAGTCTCTTTAACGGTTGAAGGGGAAGGGAACCAAAACAAAGAAAAAAACTCGAGGGTAAGGTCTAGCCCAAACATAGCACTAACGATGAAGCCTCATCTGAGGTGATTCTAACTGGCCACATGGATCTGAGTTCAACTCTATTGAATGACAGATACCAACGAACATTCCGTGGAGTTTAAAATTTTCAAGTCCCCCTCATGGTGCACATGGGGATTTGAACTAAAGAACGAAACTTTAGATGAATTTGTATCTCAATTTTATCTTTAATTTGCGCCAAATATGAAGTTTTTACATCTTGTCAAAAATTGACCAATTTGCCAAAATTCTCAAAAATTAAAAATCGTTTAAACTTCCCTATTTTACTTGATATAAAAGTGACTGATTCCGAAGAAAATACCTGAATAATCCTATGAAGCTTGGAAGTGGTGAAATTTTTTCATTTCTTATTTTGGAAATCTTGGCAAATGAGTCAATTTTTGGCACATTTTGATCCATAACTCGGCCCAGAGAAGACGTAGAAAGTTCATATTTAAAGATAAAATTGAGATACAAATTTCATAGCGTCTCGCGTTTATTTAGTCCAAATCCTCATTTAACTGTTAACATCTTTTTGGCGGACCCTATATAGCTCGAAAGCGAAAATTTTTTCGAGTCCCCTCCTATCATATATAGCTTGGGTGGCAGGGCCTGTGACATTACAGGTCAGCCTTCTGACGTCGCTAATTACGTCATAAATTTGATTTTTTTCCCAAGTCCCCCTCCTATTACTTATAGCTTGGGTGGCGAGGCCCGTGATGTCACAGTTTGATGACGTCATAGGTCAGCCTTATGACGTCACAATCTGATGACGTCATAGCTCACTTTTTTTGAAGTTCTCCTGCTATCATATAATATAGCTCTCAAGTCTGGCCCTGTGACGTCACAATTTGATGACGTCACAGGAAAGCCTTATGACGTCACAATCTACTTTTCCAGATCAGCGTGTGCCGTAAAATAAGTTCCTTGCCACCCCTCGTTTAGCTCCGTTATAGAACCCGTGAGTTTTTGAAGTAGGTACACAGGTCAAAAATCTAGCGCAAAAGTAGCATAAACGATCCAGCCCATTTTCAGGCTGAATGTCGTCATGGGGGAAGGTGACTTGAATGTTCACAGGCCATCGTCCCTCCCTAGTGGTCAAAAGGGAAGGACGCCGGGAGAAAACAAAAACTCGACGGCACAAACCAGTACAAAAGAATTTAGGCATTTTTCAGGTGATTTAAAGTTGTGGAGCCACTCTCCTCCCAACGAGTGGAGGGGAAGAAGATTAGTACAAAAGGAAAACCCATGCCGCAAACCATCACAAACGTAACACAACTATTAAGCTCTTCTTGAGGTGATTCTGAGTCGTGGGAGAAGATCTCTCAAGATCTCTCAAGTAGTCAGTAGCCTTAACGACTCGAGGAGAAGAAGACCGTTGACTGCACCAATCAGTGCAAACGAATAAACTTTTTAGCGGGGAAGCCGCTATCCATTTTTTTAGGAGATTACATCCTCAAAACGTCCGTGTCCGCGAAGTTAGTAACCTAAGGTTAGGTTAGGTTATGGGACTTAGAAGAATTTCGAGTCTCGAGCTATATATGATAGGAGGGGGACTTAGAAGAATTTCAAGTCTCGAGCTATATATAATAGAGGGGGGGGGGGGACTTTACAGAATTTTGACTTTCGAGCTACCGTCCGCCGTCCGCCGTCCAACCAAAAACTTAGAACAATTTTGAGACTCGAGATATATATGATAGGAGGGGGACTTGGAAGAATCGTGACTTTCGAGCTATATATGATAGGAGGGGACTTAGAAGAATTTCAAGTCTCGAGCTATATATGATAGAAGGGGGACTTAGAAGAATTTCGAGTCTCGAACTATATATGATAGGAGGGGGACTCGGAAGAATTGTGACTTCCGAGCTATATATGATAGAAGGGGGACTTAGAAGAATTTCGACTCTCGAGCTATATATGATAGGAGGGAATGTAGAATGATAATTTCGATTTGAATTATATGACAAGATTATCAACTCAGTTCCACACCACCTGAGAGGTCGAGTTAAGGAATTGCGGGTTCCCCCCTCGCGCTGCCATTGCGACGTCTGCAATGGCTTCTAATTTTTTCAGGTGATTTGAACCTAACGGTTCGGGAGGGAACAAACAAGAACAAAATGAAAACTCGACGACACAAACCAAAACAAACGATGAAGCCTCTTGAAGTATTTTTGGGCCATAAAGAGCTAGCCTTCCTAACGGTCGGGCGAAAAGAAGACTAGCACAAAAGCAGTACAAACGATTAAACTTAATTTGAGGTGACTTGGAGAGTAGGTACTCTGGTGGGGAGGTGGCTGACAACATGGACCTTTCCGCATTAGCCACACACACACACACAAGTCCGCCTCTAGAGTGACCGCGAGCCAAGGAATTCGCAACAAATAGGAGACTTGGGCTTTATTATCAAAGCTCGTCTTCAGAGTGACTACTTTGAAATTGACGAAACATTATTCAATGATTCTGCTTCACTTTTTGCACCGTCGTGGAAAAAGTGAAATAAATCAAATTAAAATACGTGTACGTCTTAGTTGAAATCCAGCTGAACCCGTACTGACTATTCTTCCTGATGATTACGTATCTCGAGGTATTCGTATGCAATAATCCTCATTATTGGAGTTCGCTCTCTCGATTTAACGATTTATAATTTATACGTTCAATGTCCGTGCAACCACCATGAGCGATAATCAATTTGAGAGCGAAGTAGGAGTTGGAAGGCTTCTCTGTCTCTCTTCCTTCGCTCTTATGTGTAAATGAGCTGCCCGGATGCTTAACGCGTTGCTTACTAAATCTGTCTGCGTTCATAAACCGTATACCAATAGCGAATATTGTTAGATGTCATCGGTGATATTGCAGCGTTGATTCATAATTCATAAGCGAGCGCGCATACAAAGAGTGAGTGACGAGGCAGGGAACAAGAAGCAAGCAGGCGGATAATGACTTCCAATTTGAAAGACTGACTGTTTATTTTAACAATGTACGTAGGCGCTTATTGTTTATTCAACTACTACGCAGGCTCGCTCATATACCTAGCACCTTTTAGCCGGGCTTTACGAAATAAATATTTTTTTTACGGTTTTTATTACATTAGGGAGTTTTTTCCTTCCTTCCTATATGTTTTTTTTTTGTCTTCTACCGTTTTAATCATGAGAGATCTAAAGTTTTAAATCTCTTTAGTATTGTTCGAAACTAGTTTCTCGCAGTGTACGAGTTTATATACATTCGATATTATTATATATACATATACTTTTATGTACAGTACAACAGTCAGCATTCCGGCAGCTGTATGTGTCCGTGGCCTACACGAAGTCGGGTTTTAAAAAGCCCGCAGGTAAATCGTTCATGCATGACTGCCCGCCGTAAAAGAATCGTTGATATAATGCATTCGTTACCGAAGAGACGTACAGGCAGGCTGGGGGCATCAGCGTAGCAGGTTATACGCGAACGAAGGGAAGCGACGTGGGTAAAATACGCGTGGAGTTCTTAACGATCGCGCCGAGCGGCGAGGAGAGTTTTCGAACTCGTGAAAAAAGCAGCTATTGTGAGCGTGTAAAAGAGAAATGCCAAGAGAGAAGTTGATGGGCTCCACGTGGAGCCTTCGCTGCGGCCGACCAATTGCGCCCGCGCCTTCGTCCGCGACCGCGTTCCCTCACCGCACCGGCCCTACGCGTTCCTCTCTGTCCGAGTCATATATGTATAATCTTCTGTCCCAATTATAATATTTTATGTATTGTAAAAGAATTTTTCTTTTTCTATTTGTGTAGAAGAAGAAGAGGACATCGTAGATCTATTAGAAGTTTATTACGAATATTATGTGTACAACGAGTTGAAAGGGAAAATTTTAGGCGAAAAAAAATCTTTTTACATAAAATTAACGTTGTATACATCGGACCGTTTACCGCGCTGTCATTAAAGCAATTATTCGTTTTCATTGATCAATGTATATATTATATGAGGAAAGCGAAAAATTATTCGGAAAAAAAATCGTATAATATACGAATAAATAAAACGTGGGAATAAGCTATAGTATTATAAGCGCTTACATCGTACACTCTCTACAATATTCGCGGAATGTTTTTCCGCGTTTTTCGAGTTAACGGATACATGAAAAAAAAAAAAAAAAAATTAAATCGCGATTAAACGACGAACGACCCGACAGTCCGACCATCGCGAGGTTATTACCGTACACATTTTTTACTTTTCTAATTAAAAAAATGGTCGAACCTTGTGCTACATGCTGTAAAATTGTCGAGTGGAACGAAAAGGTTATTACGTACATTTTTGCGAATCGAACGCGAAATTTATTATCATTTCCTTCGATAAACAGTAAATGAGGATCGTACACGGAATCGATGCCCATTATTGAGTTATCGTGAAAAAATTTACCGAGCAACGAGGGCATATCCCTAACATTCATTAACAGAAATTGGAAGCGAGGCTATGGATGGTCTGTAGTCAATTATAACACGCGTACCAATAAGATCGTCCGTAATTTCTCTTTAAAAAGCCGTTAAAAAATCAAAAAAATCTTATTCATGGGTACGGACAATTCACAGAGATAGCTAATAAAGGTAGAGAGTTGGAGACTACGAAACAATGGAAAGATTGATAATGGAGTTTGACTAATAATGGGATTACACAATTTTGCGAAGCCCGCATTGATTCACCTTACTTGAAACCAAAGAAAACCGAAAAGATGCTTACGCAGCCGCGTAAGCAACACACGACTTTTTACATTTACCTGCAATCAAGTTTTTTGCTTAAACGTTAACTCTAGTACTCCAATTTATTCAATGAATCGTTTTCTCAATAAGCTACATACATCCTCACCATCTCTTGCCTCTCTAATTCATTCTTGATCATCTCCGATTCTCAAGCATCTTTTAATGTTGGTTATTGTAGACTCACACACACACCCATCTCATTACTTATCTTATCCTTCTTTCATGCTCTCATTGCGATTCTGATACACCCCCCCCCCCCCCCATCATTCAACATGTCTTTTCCTGTCCCAAATTAGTTTTACTCCCGAAATCCTGACTTATCTCTCAAAATCAAGTAAAAGCACTACCAGATGACTTTCCATTGGTTGTCAACATCTTTCAATTCTTCCAACAATTAAATGTCTTTTTCCACATCTTCGCACCGCCAACCACTAGTCAACTATAATATTGAGTTAAGATTTTTAGATTCATATAAATTTCTATCAAGTTTGTTATCTGAATTAGCTAAAAGTCTAAAAATATGTCACTTTAAAAATTTAAAGAAATGGTTTAATGAAAAAGTACCTAAAAACTTGACTGAAATAGAGAGAAGATATTTTATTCAAATTATTGAGTAAAAAATTAGCCTACCCTTATGATTATATGAACTCATTGAAAAAATATAATAAAGAAGAACTACCCTCAAAGGATAAATTCTATAATCTATTAAATGATGGAGAATATCATTATGTTCAAGAAATTTGGAAGTATTTTAATGATAAAAATATGAAAGAATTTACAATGTTATATAATACAATAGATGTACTCCTACTAACTGATATTATGGAAAATTTCAGGGAAACATCTCTCAAAATATATAAATTAGATCCAGTCTGGTACTATACAACTCCTGGATTTGCTTGGGATTGCATGCTAAAAACTACTAAACAAAGGTAGAACTATTAACTGATGTGGATATGTTATTAATGCTTGAAAGGGCTAAACGGGGAGGAATTTCTCAATGTTCAAATAGATATATTGAAAGGCTAATAAATAATAAATACATGGGAAAGAAATTTGATAAAACTAAGAATTCTATATTTATTCAATATTTAGATGCAAATAATTTGTATAGATGGGCTATGTGTAAATATTTACCATATGGTGGATTTGAATGGAGATATCCTGAATATTTTGATGAAGAAAGAGTGGATTTCATTCCGATTTACCTTATTATCCTGAAAATATAATTGATAATAAACAACTTCCTAAATTATTTACAACTTTATATGATAAAAAGAACTATGTTCTTCATTACTTGAATCTCAAACAAGCGCTTAAAGCTGGATTGAAATTAGAGAAAATACATAGAGTTATGAAATTTGATCAGTCTGATTGGATAAAAGTATATATTGAAAAGAACACAGAATTAAGACAAAAAGCTAAGAATAATTTTTGAAAAAGATTTCTTTAAATTAATGAATAATTCAATTTTTGGAAGAACAATGATGAATGTGAGGAAGCATGTAGATATAAAGTTGATTTCAGAAGGTAATAAATGTACCAAATATGTTTCAAAGCCAAATTTTGAAAAATAAACCTTTTTTGGAAAAAATCTTGCAGCCGTACATATGAAAAAAACAATGATTAAATTCAATCAACCAATTTATGTAGGAGTAGTTATTTTGATTTCTATTATAGACTAAAGGAAAGATATAGAATAAAATTACTATAGACTGATACTGATTCACTAATTATTTCTATAAAAACAAAAGACTTCTATGAAGATATGAAAGGAATGATTGATGAATTTCATACATCAGATTATAAGAAAGATAATATTTATGGCTCACCACAAGTTAATAAAAAAGTATTAGGTAAATTTAAAGTTGAAATGAATGGGACAATTTTAGACAAATTTATAGGATTAGCTTCAAAATTATATTCTAATAAAGTTTTTGCATCGAATAATGATAAAATGAAGAAATCTAAAGGAGTTAAGAAGAATATTATTAAAAATCAGATGACTTATAACAATTATAAGAAGTGTTTGGAAAAGAAAATAACAAAGACTACCGTATTAAACAAAAGATGATCAGGAGTACAAAACACGATATTTATTTCATTGAACAGAATAAAAGAGGATTAACTCCATTTGATGATAAAAGATGTTTAGTTGGTGGACAAACTGATACACTACCTTGGGGGTTATTATAATACATTATCAAGAGATAATTTATTCAACATTTGAAATTTCTTAATAAAAATAGTATTATTGCAAAATAAATGTCAATTATAAATAGATAATAGAATTTATATAAAATGGAGAATGTTCAAGAATTTTGATGATATTATTTATAATAAAATTATAAGAGAAGCTAGGAGAGATTTGAAATTACTCTTGATTACTATGAATGTGATCATGGATGTATGTATCTGACAATGAATTTTAATACAGATGAAGTTGATAATAATATTGATAATTTGAAAGGTGATGAGAGGTGAATACTGGTAAACCAGATCAAGGATGTACATAATTTATTTCAACATCAGATTCAAAATCTTTATGAGGAATATCTAGATTTTCTATTTCTTTTTCAATCATTCTGGATAAAACACTTAAGTGAGCAATGATATTCATCATCACTTTACTATACTTTTTCTTTTTATCTTCATGCAAATGTTGAATCTTATCAGAAAGTGGTTCCATTAAAGCTTCATAATTTGACCTTGTTCTAGTAACAGGATTTTTAAAACATGGTATAATATTGTTAAAATCAAATTCATTTTCATCAACAATAGAATCTTTGTAGACTTCCATTTACACAGAATAATTTTTTTATAAATATATTCTAAAATCAACTTTAAAAATATGAAAATAAGGGTTTCATGGCACAAGATGTGTTAGAAATAATATTTTAAAAGAAGTTAATAGTAAATAGACATTCAGAACAAAATGATTAGTTGCTTGCAGAACTTGAATCTGTTAGGTATGATGACAATAACTTGGAAGAGTTATTAGAAAAATACTTTGAATTTAAAAAGTAAATGATTTCAGAGATGAAGTAAAAAAACTAGGTATCATTGTACCTCCTAGATTTGTATAGTAAATCATAAAAAATGAAACAATAGTATAAGAAATTAAATATATACTAACTAACAAACAAGATGGAAACTGCATTGAGATATTGTAAACCTTGTAATAAGACTCTTAGACATACAATCACAGAGGAAGACATTAAATACACATTAAAAAAGAAACTAGAACATGTTGTCAATGTAAAATCACTCTCTCTAGAGTAATAGATACTAATGATAAAGATAAAATCGTACTTATTTGTTATCAATGCGAAACTAGACATGTTAAGATGCCTTCTGGACATCATTATTGTGCAATATGTGTGCGAGTTCACATTACTCCTGCGAGTCATCTCTCCTTCCACCCCCGAAAAGGAACCCCAGACATGATTCTGAAATTCTGCAAGTTCCACGAGTCCTGAATCCTGGCCCCCAATTCCAAAATTTACCCCTCACCTTCCAATAGTCATGTATACAGTATCATTCACCTCTTGTATAATAAGCTGTGGCCTCATCCGCTGTGACCACGAAGCCAGCCTGAATCTGAAATCTGCGAGGTTCAATCCACCTCCTCTCAAACTCGTAATATATAAGTGGTTCAGTATAAGCTATTATACTTCTTTATATTAGGCTTATGTTAGGCCTGGTTTCATGAAGGCTGATAATAGGCTTAGTATAGTTTAATATACTGTACAGCCCAGAATGATGGGGGCTAAGGACGAGTACTGAAATTCTGAAATTTGCAAGTATGACCCATGACTCGGACGCTTAGTATAACAGAGACTGTCGGGAAGCTTAAGAGTGGAGGATGAGTGATCCCGAGAATAAAAGAGAGTACGGAAGAGAGAGAGGCCAAGCTGTGTCGATGACGTCACACTTCCACATGATCGTCTTTAGATAAAATCCACCAATCAGCAGGCTGTATTTCACGTTGCCAAGAGGCCGCACTACTCATAGTTTTCACAGGCGGTCAAGAGAAACGAGTTGAGTCATCGTAAGCTCAACAAGTTTTATGATCATTAGTTTGAAGGTCAGCTAATGGTTAGGTCATAAGCTGAAAAATAGCCAAAAGTAGACTTAGACGGCATAAACTGCTCGTGTTATCAGAATGACAATCTATTGTTACGTATTGACACCAATCAGACAATCTATTCCTAGTTTTTCGCTCGGATCAGATTTGTATCAATCATCTTTCCCCAGTTCAAATTGCTGCCAGGACTATGCAAAGAATCGTTAGCCATTGGACAAATCGGTACCACAAACGTCTTAAACTCGATTGAAAAATGACATCTTACTGGACACAAAGCTGCAGCAAGTATTTCATTCTTGCAATTACTCACTCTTATCTCAGTGGCGACCTCAACTCGATATCCACCCAATTGTATATCAGCTGGGATCCACCTTGTTATGGGCGAGTGTCTTGTGCACAACTCGTGTGTGTGTATATCTGTTCCGAGTTATGAAAGCCCCAACTTTGTATGTGAAGACGAGTTCCATAGTACTTAAACTTCTAGTTTCCATCTGTCAAAACCCAACGCAAGACCACCCCCCTAATCCTTAAAAATAACATGGACTAAAAGTCCAAAAAAAAGTCAAAATCCAGAATTTTCACAAACATTCACCCTCAATCCTCCTCTTCTCTTTGTGTCTATCCAACTTTATCGAATCACTTCCCAAGTGTCCGTTCGGTACTTTTCCGATCGTGATGAAAAGAAAACTTTGCTCAATTAAAACCACCTCGTTGTGCTCGATCGGATTCTCTACAATATTTCGAAAAAAATACTACGTATCTCTTATATCCACATTCCGATGGATATTTACCCAGCTAATTAATTAGCAAAGTTCTCTTTTCACACTCTTTATTCCTTTAAATCTTATAAATACCATTCTAACTCGTGAGAATTCGCTTTGTGCTGGAAGGAAAAATAAGAAAACAAACGGTCTCTCGCGCGAGATAGTGTTTGAAATCGTCGGTATATGTAAAGAAAATTAATGCTAGAGCACCTGCGAACATACGTTTAGACAAACATTATTACGCCTCGGTCGTGCGCGACTTTCTTTTCTTCGCCGTTTCTTATTAACCTCGGTACAAATTTGTGGAACGTAAATTGCTGAAACCTTGTATGAAACGACTAATTTCGCGGTAAGGTACTTTTCTGTACTCCGTTCGAGTTTTATTAAAAGACTAAATCATCAACGAAGGCGGTAAATGAAAATCAGTTGGTTCGCTGGAAAGCGTAAGTATATGCTTGTGATTCCTGGTTCTTCGCTCTCACCGTCTAATTCCAGTTTGTATTATAAGGGCTATTCCTATCTATTGGCTCATACTGCAGTCTTAATTCATCTTTCTCCATCCTTCTTAAAGCTCTGATATTGATCGGTGCTCCTATTGGTTCTCTGATCTCAAGATCTTTTGCTAATGAAGGCTCAAACAGTTCTTTGCTTACAAATAACATTCATGATGTTTCTTAGCGAGGAGTGTAGATACAAATAGCACAAGCGTCACAAAAACGATGAGGCCTTATCTGAGGTGATCCTGAGTCATGGGAACGGAGGCTGGCCACGTGGATCTGAGTTTAACTCTACTGAATGACAGATACCACGCGAAAATTCTCTGGAGTTTAACTTCTGGAAGTGCCAAGCGTTTCAAGATCGAAATCAAATTCCTCAGAGTTGTTTCGAAAATTCTCTTCTTTTCCTTGTTGTACCAATGGCCTTTAAATCCAAATTTCTCCAGTTCTCTTCTCTCAAACTCGTGACACAGCCTCGCTTTTCTGTTACAAAATTTTTTGAAGTAGGTCGAGTCCAAAAATTCTTGAGCTATCGACGAAGATTTTCAAAAAAGAACGGTATTCTTGTTTGATCTGCGTTTCTTTGCTCTCACTGTTTAAACCCGGCTTCTAGGCTCCTCTTTATCATAAAGACCACGCAAGTTTGTGTTCCTATCGGTGCATTCTGCAGTCTGATTACTTTGAAGGTATTACTTTTTATTCTGTTTCATTTGTTCTATCCTTCTCAGGGCGCCGTTGATCGACGCTCAGCTTCCTGACTTCATGACCTGCTAATCATAGGTCGAACAATTTTAACAGGCAACCTGTTTCATCGGGGGGTCGGAAAAAACGTCCACAGTCCGGCAAAGCCCAGAGGCTGAAAATTTTCCAAGTCCTCCTCCTATCATATATGGCTTGGGAGCGTGGCCTGCGACGTCATACCGTCCGGCCGGCTGGCAAAGCTCAGAGGTTGAAAATTTTATGATTTCCCCTCCTATCATGTATAGCTTGGGGGCACGGGCTGTAACGTCACAGTTTCATGACGTCATAGGTCATCCTTGTGACGTCACAATCTGATGACTTCATAGATCAGTATTTTTTCCAAGCCACTCCTATAAATTTTTCAAGTCCCCCTCTATCCAAGGGCCATATCAAGGGGGGCGGGGGGGCCAAGGCCCCGGGCTCCCACCACATGAGAAAGAAAAAAGAAGATAAAAAAGGGTAGAAAAAGAGAAGAAAAAAGTCTCTTTTCTTGGGGCCCCCATTACTGCTGCCCTTATCATATACAGCTTGGGGGCGTGGCCTGTGACGTCACACCATTCGGCCGGCCGGCAAAGCTCAGAGGTCGAAGATTTTTCAAGTCCCCCACCTATCATAATATAGCTTTGGGGCGTAGCCTGACGTCACAGTTTGATAACGTCGTAGGTTATCCTTGTGACGTCACAATCTGATGACGTCATAGATCAGTATTTTTTCCAAGTATTAGGGGGGCGAAAACTGCGAAGTCACAGACTGTTTTTTTTTTTAGTTCCCTCCTATTATATCATATGTAGCTCCAAAGTCCGGACCTGTGACGTTACAATTTGATGACGTCATAGGTCAGCCTTGTGACGTCACAATCTACATTTTTCAGATCACACGTGCCCCATACAACAGTTTTCCTATTTGCTTACGAATGATTTTTAGAATTTTCAATTCAACTCTTTAAAGACGTCACAGGGTAAGCATGGTCGTAACCTCGAAAAAATGTTGAAGTCCGAACAGCGGGGAGCAGAGTCGTTTCCTGCGGATTAGGAGATCAGTGTTCATTCTCAAGTTATTGATTGGGCAATTGCGCGGATCGCAGTAGCTTCG
Source organism: Aspidiotus rigidus (assembly GCA_035079385.1). Lineage (NCBI taxonomy): Eukaryota > Metazoa > Arthropoda > Insecta > Hemiptera > Diaspididae > Aspidiotus > Aspidiotus rigidus. Next base: position 14,219,596 of record JAVHKY010000020.1, on the reverse strand, counting down.
AGTTCTTGACCTTCAGGGATTAAAGGCAGGTGGATCAGTTGATGAATATTTGAGTTTATTGCGGCCAGTTTAGGTGATGATGGATGGTATGATGAGGCATGAATTGATACACCAATGGATTTTGGTTTTCTGAAGATCTCAAATTTAGTTTGGAGGGCATTATTAGTCTCACAGAGAGAGATCGATAGGTCGAGGTAATTGAGGTGATTGACTTCAATTTCCACAGTGAAGGAGATCGCAGGGCGGTACAGGTTGAGCGTATTCAAAGGTAAGTTGCCGTATCAAATACAAAGAACACCATCCACATATCTGGACCAGAAGCGGATGTTTCGTGTGATTCGATCACTTTCGAGGATGTTGAGGCGATCCATAAATACATTGGCTGCCAACATAGAGAAGGGGCCGCCCATAGGGAGACCGTCTAGGAATATTTACGTCCATTTTCTGAATACGCGGATATTGTTATCCAAGTAGAGGGTGACATACTTTTCATATCGGATGAAGAGAGAACTGATCCGGGTGGAAAGTTTTTTCCCAGTTTATACGAGTTTTTAAGAGTGTATTTTGCCTCAAATTCTGCGGTGGAGCGAAGATAGCGGGACTGTGGCTAGGATCAGTGTAAAATGCGACGACAGGTCGCATGGGGTGATCTTCTTTATGGAGCTAGGCAAAGAGAGGTTCATGATAGTTATATGACGATTGCTTCTATCGTTTTGCGAATCATGGAGTTGTGTTCTTCTAAATTATCATTTATATATTCAGCGCTGGTTGAAAGTGAGAAGTCTCTCATTTTTAGATCGTTCTGCGTGCTAGTCACGATTGCTGTACTAAAGAGACTTTATAAGCATACAAGTTGGGCTAAAATTCTGAAAGCTACCATTCTGTAGACTCAGTCATACATAGGTATGCTACTCAATGAAACTAGTCCTAGCCAGTATTGATATTCCTACTACGATCGGAAAAATCCAGAAAGTTCTCAGCATGAGAAACGTCTGGAAACGATCGCTAATGAATTAGAACGAGATCTAATGTTATTCGGGCCACACAGTACTAATTATTTCCCGGCGAATTGACTAATTCAGATTGTGCGAGCTATGCAGTCATCGCAGATGTAGATTAAGAACCGTTGATCGATTTTTCTCGGCGATATTCCCGATCACGCGAGAGAATAACCCCGATTTCGGGTCGTACATCAGTTATCGATCAAATTCCCTCATCACCGCTACATTTGCACTCGATTTATACGCTCATTACTGTTTTATGGAACGAGCGAGAGTACAATATCCAGCGTTCACGCGATCATTACCCTCGGTTAAACTGTACATTTTCTTTTAGCCGAGAGAAGAGCAAAAACGTTTTCCCGTTAGCCTGTTTCTTTCTTTTTTTTTTTTTTGTTTTTCCTCGCCTTGCGTTTAAACGTTATCCGCTTTGATATGATCTGGCTCAGGCATAGTCTGTTGATGTCGACCAATGAACCGCGGAAGAATATCTTTCCTCGCGAAGACGTTCTAATTTGAACATATTTTTCTTCTTCGTGACTAATAAGATCACGCGTGAAGACGACAAAGCTGTTAATGAGTGCACACGCATACTTTATAGACATGCGGTACAATATACGAGTCGAAACAGCCCCCGCAAGCTTGCCAACATCTGTTTCAATATTATCGCAACAAAAATAATAACACTTAATTAAGTAACCATTAAAAAAAAAAAAAAAAAAAGGCCAATCTTCATCGTCGAGGACCATCTCCGTCTCGGTCCTTGTTTTATTTCCATTTTCTTTTTATAATTTGCGACGGAAGCTCCATCATGCGCGAGAGAGGAACGTATCAAATTACATTTGTTCTGTTAACAGGTTAATATTTTTCTTCTCGAATCATTACGCTTCATAGCTCCGCGCTGTCTCTAATCTATTCCTAACGATAGCGCGGCATGCAGGTGTACTTGGCAGCTTATAGGTTAAAATACTGTACTAGTCGCTGTCTACAGGTAAGTGTAATACTAGACCTAAATACACCAATAGTGCATACGAAGCGTGAACTACATAATGTTTTGGGGAGTGCGCACCGTGTACGACATTTAACCCTCGACTCTTTTCATCGCAATAATGGGCTCGTCGATCAACTTCGTTAATATTCCCCGCGCGCAGCTCCGATAATCCCTTCGAATATTGCCGGCGTAGAAAATCACATATTATAAATACTCCGTATAGTCTTATTTTGCATTCTTCCCGCATCATACGTGTGTACGGAGGAGGACGTGACTTACCAACTTCACCCTCCAATTTAAAAGGAATAATGAAGATCCACCGCGCACCGTTCGAAAGATGCGGCTCATATTTGTATGCTGGAAATTATTTTCACGCAATCGGCTTTTTGGATATATGCGCGTTCGCTAATTTCGACCCGCTTTATAAAAGAGAGGCCGACATCGTCCGGTCGGTATGCTACAGTGTTTAACTTCAGCTTGTTTGCTAACCCCATACGTGACCGGAAATCCTCGATTTCGAATGCTTCTTTCGACCCGCTACCGAAGACGACCCGCCGCGTTGTCGTTTTCGCTTAAATGGCGAGTGATTCGAAGACGAGAGATGACACGTTTTACTCGATCAATTTAAATGCTAAACACTGAATGAGTGTTCGTTTGAAAGAGAGGAAATTAAATAAAAATATGAATATGGTGAGGAGTGAGGATGAGTAGGACTTGAGACATACAACTGTAAATAGTTTCTGTCATAGTGATGATGATCCGTCCTTGAGGTAAGTTAATGATCTCGTTTCATCCACTCATTAAGGTCACGTATTAACACACGGGTCGTCCATTCACCCTGATCACACTGAGCAATTCTTGCTTTCCATACTTTAAGCAAGGAGCGCCTCCCGTAAATGCTCTTGGTCGGTCGTTGTCTTCTTCGTTGCTTTGAACACCACCGCTCCCTCCTGCTGAACGTCCTAACACGCAAAGAGCCTCCGTCGAGAAAGTGTGATAGGCATTAAAACACCTTATCGCAGCTCTTCGTTGGATTTTTACCTCACCTGTTTCCTTCTGTGGGGTATCTTAATAGAGTCGGCCCATACTAGAGCACGCATCCTTCTTCTTGATTCTCTTAGTCCTCCTACGTTTCTCATCAGAACACCTTCAGAAACATTGTCTGCGGTTGTCGACAGGGCTCGGTCCTTATGTCCCTGTGCTGTGGACGTTTCCGATGACAGGCTGCTGCAGAAGCTCGACCTTAGGGGAATTAAGAATTTTGCGTATGCCGACGATACCATGATGGTCATGGGGGCAAAGGGCAAAAGATCTCTTGAAAATCTATCAATACATAAGAGTCAGCCTAGCCAAGTTGAATCTCACTCTAAACATCGGCAAACCCGAAATAATTGTCCTCGGCACAGTCCTGAGAACACAAGTGCAAAAAATTCGAGTGACAATTGGAGTTACAACCTTTGAATCTGTAGATAATCTGAAGTACCTCGGAGTCAAGGTCGATTGGAGACTTAACTGGGAGGCATACCTTGCTTACCTAAGGGAAAAATCTGGAAAAACTCTGCCAAAATTCTGAGTCTGTGTCAAAATGTTTATGGTTACTCCACAAAAGCTCGTACCAGCATGCTCAGGGGAACAGTGTTTGCATTCTACCTCTATGCAGTCACATGCCACAGTCCTAGTCTAACTTAGAAGAAATATACAGCATCCATAGAACCTTTAATCTGCTTATTAGTAGGCTATACAAAACCAAGGTGTTTGAAAAGAGGTGTGCTCAGCTCAATGTAAACAACAAGGCGCTACATCAGCTGATCTCCATTTAAAACAATGTAAAAACGGAACCGGGTGACGTCACTCGGTTCCGCGTGCCATGTATTTTTAAATGTGCGTGCGGGTTGCGTTTTGTTTACAATCGAACTGAGCACACCTCTTTTCAAACACCTTGATACAAAACGGCCTCCTATCTCGGCTCGTGCGCCATAACATGTCAACCTCCTATGGTGCTAGAGCAGAACGTGCGTTCAATCCTCGCCTCAGCAAAGAAGAATTGGCCGATTTCGTGGGGATTCTTCAAGAGACCAAACCAGAGCAACAATCTCCCACTGCCGGCTTATCTGGACTCAGAGATTCTCCGATTCTGGCAAAAGTGGTGGGATGACAGCAAATCCAGCCGTTGAACGCACAGTTGCATCCCCAAAGTAGGCCCTTAGTGGGCATGGTTGTTTCAGGGCATATCTACTGATAGACAAAGTACCTACACGGAAATGCCCCGCTCACCAAAACACGTTATCAGGTTCTGCCCTCGGTTTTCTACTGGCCGGCCGGTGGAGCTTGATTGGACACGCCAAAAGGACCAGCAGTACTTGAAGAAAACTGTGGAGGAGTTATGGGAAATTGAAAGAGCAGTTGCTCGAGCGCAAAGACAGGTGAAAGAAAATTTTATAGCGTAGAAGGCTGGCCAACTCAAGTCCACAAGAATGGAAGATCTAGAGTAGCCCCCTCCCTCTCAGCACTGGCTGATAAGTCACTAGCTAATGCATGCAGTGCATTTGTGGGAGAGTGGGGACTTCCCAGAGCAGAACAAATTAAACCTGAGATGTTTAGGGTAGGATTACTTGTAAGAAGTTATATAATGTCGTTTATAGTTAGTTTCTCTCAGTCTGTTCGTGACGACTGACATTGTATTCTCACGGGCAGAGTATAGTTAATAAATTACCCCCACCAGTTGGATTGAGAGGACAACAAAGAAAACCGCTGTCCCGAGTCCCCCCCCTATCATATAAATCTTAGAGCCTGAAGTTTTTTCAAGTCCCGAAAATGATGACGTGACAACTTGAACGCGCTGCAATTTCAAGGAAGCCGTCGTTTTTTCAAGTCCCCCTCCTGTCATATGTAGCTCAACAGTGGAAATTTTAACAGCGAACCTGCTTTATGGGGGGGGGGGTGTTTGAGAAGTTTTCCGCCGTCCGGCAAAAAACTTAGAAAAATTTCGACCCTCTAGCCATATATGATAGGAGGGGGACCTGGAAAAATTTCGACCCTCTAGCCATATATTGTTTCCAAGTCCCCCTCCTATCATATATAGCTCGGAGGTCGAAATTTTTCCAAGTCCCCTCCCCCCTCTCCACGACGTCATCAACCTCGAGCCACTCGCGGACGAAAATTTCCTGAAAGTACCTCCAACAAAAGGGATAGCGGGTTCCAGGTTTCTCATCAAGCGGCTTAGGTATGCAACTACCTGCCCGCCTATCCCGCTGCCACCAGGAATGGCGGTGCTTGAAGCTCAGCTATGAGTCGAACCAGATGCCTGGGTACTTCATTACCTTCTTGATCTTGTTTCCCTTACCTTGCAGGCGAAAGATGGGTGGATAGGCTCCGTCTTACCTACAGCAAGTTCTAGTCTGGCTGAATCGATCTAAGGCGTCCCGGTTAAAGGAAGGGACAGTATGCAGATTTTCTCCGAAGAATGTCAATCTAGTGGGATATCAAAAAATTCATTTTCCTAGCCTAGCATGACAAGAACTGCTATACATGAGCTTTTTATGAGATTAGCCGGGAAGGAAAGTGATTTCTTGCTCTCGAGAATTACTAGGTACAATTAAATTCTCCCGCCTATCTTAGCCAGAATATTTGGAGTCTTTCTTTTCTTGACGTGAGGCGAAGCCGGTGTTGATTTCAGAAGAGTTCATTGGGAAATTCGCGTTCTTCCGCCTATTACAAGTTATGATTCACAACAAGAATATTGCCCTTTTCGATCATAACCAGGGCTAGAGCTGATTTATCACATTAAAGGAGACGAGCTTCGTTATAAATGCCTATATTCCTGCCGTGTACAACAAGAATATCTGCACGCTTGCCCAACTCAATCATGCTCTAGCCGATTTTTTACCATGAGCACACAACAGAAAACGAGCTTCTTGGTAACATTTCCTCCATTGTCTGAAACAACGAAGATTTCCGGACATTTGCTCGCTTTGACCACACACGAGACCTCAGCCTTGAGGATACCGATACAAAAGTAGCATAACCCCGTAATAAAACCGTGACGGTTTTTTCGAGAGTAGTTACAATATTGAGAAAAGTTTCGTTCTGAAGACCAGTTGTACCAACTATTTAAAATTTATCGGAAATTTTTCTCATATTCCCTGAATTCTGTCTCTAAACTTGGCGTAGAGAGGAGAGAAAGAGAAGTAATTACTGAATTGCAAATTCGCAACTGTCGCCCTTCCCAGGCCTGTAGCCAAGGTCCTTTTCGAGTGAAGACGTGATGAGAGTTCAGGTGGTCGACATTCTCCGTGTTTTTGGTTTCAGATGAGGGAGAGCTCTCCCCTTTTTGAAAGAAAATCGGTGTTCATGAACTCAACAACGACAATTGTGTGACTGTCTGAACGAGGCTACCACGTCAGCCCTTCTTGAGAGCTCGCTTTTGTTACTCAGCTCTTCAAAGTAAGTCATTCTTTAAAAAAGCTTTGGTCTATCGCAAGAAGAGCGCGAATCAAGAAGACGTGGATACAACAGATTTTCAGTGAACGATAAAATCCTAGCCGCCTTTCATTTATGAACGTTCGCAATTTTTTTTTTTTGCAAACCTAGTGGGTGGGTGAGCTCGCGTTGTTCTGATTTCTATATAATATTCTTTATAAAATCTTTTCATATGTATGAATGGAATTTTGTGTTTCCATACAGTTCATCCAGAGCGTTGTTTTCCCTTCAACTTCCTCGAGCGTTCTTCCGATTACAAATTTCTCTCCTCGTTTTTCGGTCGGTCAATTCGTGCTTTTCTTTACCTTTTCTCCTCCTTCCCTCGACCGCGTATAGAAAACGTTACTTTTCACGTACGCGAGAATTAGAAGGAACGTTTCGTGCGAAACGACCGCACATTTGTTTTAGACGACGAAAAGAATAGACCGCGCGACCACGCCGGTATTATTTTGTATAGAAAAGCTCTGTACACGGTCCTTCTACGTTACGCTTCCTCTTCAGCTCGCGGAAATGGTTAATATGTGGATCAGTAGTTTCATCAGACACTTTTAACGGACGCTACCCCTTTATTTTCATATACCGATATATACACTGTACGTAATTCGTTGTTCAAACACAACCCTCTTTTCTAAAATTTAACGCCGTATACGAACGGCGTATGTATATAGTGACTACTTAGGATTCCTCGTTGTTTCAGTGTTTATTTAACAAAAGGTAATCTAGTGAATGGTGCTACTTTTTTTTCTTTTTTTTTCCCTCCAACTTTCGAAATACTTCACCGAGTTACATAAACACATGCAGTACGCACACACGCGAGCGCGCGCGCAATAAACGTTGTATAATTCAAACCTTTTCAGGCGTTTTAACGAGAATGTATACTTTTTTTTTGATCGAGTCGACGTTGTTGTAGACGAGACGGTCGATCGCGTTTTTTCATCTAAATTTAGCTGGTCATTAAGAACCAGTCAATTATGGTACGGATGGGAGGTATGGGGAAGGGGTTCTCTCGTGTCAAATTACGTGTACCCGACGACCGACTTATCAAAAATTAATCTACGACTGAAAAATCGACGATATTCGACGCCGATAAAATCGGACCTTTTGTCGTAATCAAAGTTGAATTATAAATGAGATCCTTCGAAACGCTCTTAAATTTTTTGTTACAGTGTAATAAAGCGATGCGGTAAGGGATGTATTTCATCATTCGTAATATTAATACGTCCTCGCAGCGCTGAGAAATTATTACAAATGGTCTCTCTGTAATGGAATCGGAAAAATTGCTAGTTTTGCTTAATGGGACGTAAACTACACGAACATGCGGACCCTTTATATTCGTTCATTTCCTGAGACGACGTTAGCATTTTATACTACTGTAATTGACGAGGCACACTCGTAAGTTCCATTTGCAAAGAAGTTCTGTTCATGTGTGTACCCTCTCGATGAGCCAAATCCACCAATGAGATGAAATAAAGCCAAGAATTCAGAAGATCTCAGACTATTGATCGATTGAAGAATTTTTCGGGAAGTGAAGATAGGTATATCGACAACTTTCAAAACTGGCGAGTGCATTCGGCCAATTCCTCCCCATGACTCAGAATTAATACTGTTTGAAGTTTATGCTTGCCATTTTCCCTTTCAACCGGTGGAAGGGCTGCCTCCATGACTCCAAATCATCTGAAAAAGGGATTAATCGTTTGTGTTTGTGTGTGCCGTCGACTTTTTCATTCCCTCAGGACTTCTTCCCTCCTAGTATTGAAGCCGGGGGACGGCTGTAGACATGCAAGTCTCTGTTCTGTAATATTTAGTCTGAAAGCATGTTACTTTTTTGATGTTGTCGTCTCCTGTTGTAAGCTCACAGTGAGTAATCAGCTGGGGTCCCGTTTCTGTTCAGAACGAGCAAATGTGCGGATATTCTAGTTGTATTAGGTGATGCTATCAAGAAGCCTATCTCTTGATGTTGACTCGCGATGAAGTTGTGAATATGGCTTCGCGTCTGATCAAAGCGGGCAGGAAAATTCTCGTTGTACTGCATGATGGAGGTAACGTTACTCAGAAGCTTTCCCTCTGTTGTGAGTTCGCGGTGATCCACTATAGCCCTGCTTACGATCCAAGCGAGAAAATGTATAGAATTTCTCATTATGTTTGGTTACCCAGGAGCTTGTCTTCTGTAAGAAATCAATTGCGCGTGCGTAAATTTTCATAGTTTAAGGTGATAGACCGAGTGAAGAGTTTTAAAGAAACGCGAAGATTTTATATATAACTAAAGCTAATTCGAACTATATCGAAAATTCTGATCCCGCCCCAGTACACCCATATTTCACCCACCAGGTGTATGATAATCGCAAGACCAACTGAAAGCTGAGTTCTAGCCACCATTTCCTAATAACAGCGAAAAAGGCGGGTAGGGTAGTTACATATCTAAGCCGCTTGAGGAGAAACCTAGGAAGACCGAGAAGAGCAAGAAGAAGGATTATGATGAGCGCAGGTGCTAAAGTATATTTCACTATTAAGATAAGAATTTAATTTCAAGTTCTTTCGTTTAAAAAGTCAGTTTTCGAGCAGGCAATTGCATGGTAGGAATGTGAGCTTTTTTACATCGTCCTAATGATCTGGGGCACCTTAGTTTGCGGCAGCAATGAATAAAAACTAAAATGGCTTAATGATAGTAAATTGATCGTATTGTCTACCCTTTTCGTCGTCCTAAACAAAAGCGTACAAAACCTCTTCCTCTATTTTTGAATTATCTCTTTTCCACGTAAGTCTGAGGAGCGTTCCCGGTACTCGAAGAGAAAAGCTTAAATTCGCCAACCAAAAAACGTGAAGAGAAATTCACGATCGGAAAAACGCTCGAGGAGGTTACCTGAAAAGAGCGCTTTGGTATTTCGCACGAGTATACGCACTCGTTTATGGAAATACAAGATTTTATTCCTGTACACTTTCATGTTCCAGCGTATATATTTAATATTTTCCTATTAACGAAGGGAGGAACAGTATATCCCGGTATTAATTTAAGAAATTCGTGAACAGAATTCACAATAGACTCGTTTACATTTGCTTTGCAAAGCTGGATTCTTAGACCATCGGATATTCTTTTTTTCTATCGACTTCCATTTCCAAGAAGCTTCTCACTACATACATATATATAAAATGAATATTGCTTTCTAGAATCTGCACGATATATTCGTCGTGTCTACAGAAAGAGAAGAAGAAACGTGTCCTCAGCACAGTTAACATTATTTATGGTCGACTGCACGAGCGACTGCTAAGTGTTTCAATAATTTGTTAAACAATTGCCTCGGTATCACGTTATGTCTGGCGCATGGAAGCTGGCCAAAACTGGACATAGTATCAGCCTATTAGAACGCATAAAAATTATTATTTTTCGATAAGCATTCTACACCTGTTTCTTCTACGAGGATACTTGCACCATTAAAAGCCTTCGTTCCCTTTTATCTCGTTTTCTATTACCGTATTTTATTCGTATCTCGAATTCCACAACCGTAGAATCTAATATCAACTTTACGAACTCCTATAGACGAGTAAAGTTTGTTTTACAAGAAAGAAAAAGAAAGTAGCTCTCTCGAGTAATACGTTCCCTCTGTATCTCGCTTGTATTGTAAAAGAACTTCAACCCCTCTGCGTATCCTGAATTCGTTCTCAGACAAAGATAGCACTCACAAACCTGCTTATACACTGAACTATCATGTCTATCGAACATCAATAAGAAATCCTCGCTCTACGGGTAAACCGCGAAAATTCCCCTTTTTATTTATTTTTTTCTTTTTCTGTACGAACGTAAACACATTTCGTTCCGTCCTCTTCGTCAACTTTAATCTTACCTTCTTCCCGTTTCTTTACATTCTATACAATCTTGGCGCGGTATTAGTGTTTTCGACGATTACGAGTCGGTAGAGGAATCTGCTTACGCACGCATAGCACGAATATATCCCCGATAGCGTGAGTGTGAAATCGATGGCTATTTATCAAGATGAGAGGAGGATAAAACCGAATTTCAACTTTCACAATGAAATTGGCATAAAATATGATACGATATTAATTTTTTCAGGCGTCCCTCGATCGCCGTCGTAGTACGTCATTTCCGCTCCTTCTTCGTACTTCACATGTCGTCGAAAAACTCTCGGCTAAGCGGCTGTCAAAAGACGAACCACGCAAGGGTCGCCAAACCTGGATTAAAGCGCGCTCCACTAAGCTTGTATTTTATCGTCACCGTTGCAATGATAGAGACATATCTCTTCAGGAAAGTGAGGTAGGCGGGGCATACGCTTTCATCTCGTGTACACGTGTCAGGGCTTGTTTTTATGCATTACGCATATCAAAGGGATCAAACTTGAATAATTTTCTATACCTAATGTAAAACAAATAGGTGGACGATAAAACAAGGAGGGAAAGGAAGACTAATGCAGCGTACGGAAGAGGCTTAGCGTATCCCCCGTGACTTCCTAATCTCTAATTTGTACCCTCGGCTACCAGTTCCTGAATTGGATATTCAAGACTATAGGACAGAAGATCAAAATAGGAAATTTTCAATTACAGACATCTTTCTAAAAGCAGAAAGTCCAACTCTTACAGGTTTATTTTTGACAGATTACATAATATCACTTTGGCAAACGTAAGTATGTTCACTCCTTTTCTCTTCTCGATTCTCATTCCAAAAGTAAGAATGATGGTTATTGATACTGAGGATATCTGATTTTCCTACAATACAGAAATACCACCATGAATAGATAGTCAACATGTATTTTGGCGCCAATCAATTAAGATGTAAATTTGTGATTACTATCGACAGAGGTAACTTTCTACTTTCTAAGGACACCGAGAAGAGATTGCTAGAATTACTTTTGTTATCACACAACCAATTTACCATTAAATCTTTAACGTTTTAGTTCACAACGGAATCCGCTGATAAAAATTTAAAATTGGGCTTTTCCTATAATAAATTTCATCAAATAAACAGGCTCATTGTTTGATGCGAACGAAAAAAAAAAAAAAAAAAAAACTATCCAGCAGTAGAAAGGATGAACGTAGGGCACATCAGCAAATCAAATATGCGAGCATGAGTAGAATGGTGGAACAGTAAAGTTACCAGACCTACCTCATTGACAGGTCACCAATGTCAGTTCATCAAAATGAAACACCATATCAACGATCGCACAGGTAATAGGAGACCAGATATAGATTGTAGGTATATGCAAAATTTGTATTTCCGGTGTAGTAATGCGAGTTCGGGTTCCTGAAGAACAGAGCATAAAATTGGAAAAACGAATCCAGTTGGAAGAAAATACAAGTTGAATGCACAATGAGGGTAAGTTCAAATTATACAGTACAACGTAAGTACCGTCTTTAGAGAAGTCGGAATCAGTCCAGAAATACTTGAGTAGATGAATCTTCAGGCATACGAAAATTCAGCACCGATACTGAAACATAAAGATAGTTACAAAAGGTTACAAGAATCATATTTTCGTATTTAGATAATTATGTACTTACAATAGAAAATGTCTGATAATTCCAAACAAAGCTTACATTCGATAAGGCGATATCAAGATCACTGGAGAAAAGCGATTAACGATGAATTGAAGATGGAAATAACGCCGCCGTTGGGTTGGGGAAATTATTTCCTAATCTTGTAGTCACGTAGTGATTATATTAGTATTTCACGAGACTACAAGTATTAAGTTCCCTGCCGTACGAAGTTGAATTGATGTATATCCAATCGACGGTCAGGCAAACTGTATTTTTCGGACGATTGGTGCGAGTGAGTGAATCGTGATAACACACTACGAATAATATTACTTCATTGATGGAATAACAGGGAAAAATTCAGATCCAGGAAATTGAAGCTTTCTTTCACGTAGGACGAACACTCTATTCTGAATTGGGTTAAAATGAACGTTGGATATACGTCAAAATGTTGACATATATCCAAACCACAACCCAGAAACGCCAATATTGAAGGGAGGGATACTTGTATCGGAAAACTAGTATGATAATTGGATTTTTCACTGAAAAGTCGTCCTAGTAATACATATTATTTATATCTCAATTAGCCGTATTAATCTTATTTTAAGAAAATGTAACTTCTTCCCGATCGTCGATTTGGATATACCTACGTCAATCCAACTTTGTACGGCAATTCGGTGGTTGAAATCAAATATACTTGCAACACCCACTACTTTGAGCGCGAGATTGCAAGGAAGAATAATGTTTCAGGAAATAAATGAAAATTTCTCACCAACAGCGGAGATGTCACATGTCAATTGTCCATATCTCATTAGATCAATAGAATTTGAGTGGAAGCTGAAAAATTTTGACATGGTATTATCAACCTCTTTGGCATGAAAACTGGTGCGATGACGTTGCATAATATTGTTACGTACTAAAACAGATGTGGGTGTAGATCTCACGAAGTTCGTTCTGAAATTAAAAAGATCATTGCTTAAAAGAATCGTCGCATAACTTGTAGAGTGGTATTTTCTGAATTGTTTGTTAAAGACTATAATACTGAAGTACTCACCCCATGCCTTCATCGAAATCGAGTGTTAACAAACATACGTGAAGGCGATCCGATAAAAATTAATCCTTGTATAACATATACGTACCTATCTAACTTTTGTAGATACGGTTAACAGTGCAGTAAGTATACTTCAATTCTTATTTCCCTCAAAGGAAAATGACCAATGTCAAGTGCCAATGTACATTCACAGCCTATTACTTCTCATGTGATGTTTTCATTATTATCAGTTTTTAACAGTTCACTTTCACTCGGATTTCAGGTTTCACGTTGGTGAGAAAAGATAAGAGAGAGGGAGAGAAGATTTAATATTATGTACTGTCCTCTAACACAAATTGCACTTTGGAGAAAAGTATCTCTCTTTCACAAACAAGACGCCTATTTCTACGGATTACAATTCTTCTTTCCACCTCCTTTTTTGCGTCATCGTCATACGATAAGGTGAATAGAGTTCATTGATCATGTTACAAGAACGCTATTTTTGTAATTTTGTACGTTGGGTTCACCGATTCACGCAACCGTGGTGCCGTGCAAATAATGTTTGACGAACGTGCAGTCGTGCACTCCATTGGTTTTGGAGAAAGAGCAATATTGTCAGAAAATCAATGTCACCTCTTCTCCAACTAAACCAGATTCTGAACATTTGTCAAAAATTATTTGTTTGGTAGATGATTAAGATCAGTTGATTCTGAAAGTATTTTTCACGCTGAATTCAGTGGTGTGTGTTCGTTTCTTTCAGTTGACTCTCGTTTTCGAGTAATGGAGAAATGGAATTACTGTAATTCTTAAAATTGGGAATCCCCGGCTAAAATGAACTGGGAATGAAAATTGATTTTGGGAATTTCCAATACCAACACTGGATCGACTAGGTATGGTGATTTGATTTTCTTGTGAATATATTTTTCAAGTTCAACTTGTTTTGATACTTCTTTATGATCATTGTTTTTGCATATGATATACCTAAGTCAGTTCAATTTTGAAGATTGATTGATACATCATCAATAAGTGTATTTCCATCAAGCCTAATGGTTCCCATAAGAAATGTATGCGGAGCAAAGATCATTATGTTATGGATCAAAAACAAGAAATAATTGAGAAATGAAAATTTGATTACGAAACACTTACCCGTATGATTATAAAAGAATAGCGAAATATTGTCGTTTTCTTCTTTAAATACTCAATATTTTTCATTACTGACATGATGATCTTTGCTCCATATGTCTTTCTAATGGGAGCCATTATTTTTGAAGGAAATATCACAGCAAATCAGGTGTATCAATCAATGTTCAACATTGAAAATTTGGTACATTACTTTTTTGTTTCTTGATAGATATTATTTGGGCTTGAAGCAAGAGAGTTGCTGCAGGTGGGGTAATATGTATGGAGGTTTGGCCCAAGAAGATGATGTGTGATTGAATCACAATACTTTCTTATGGCGAAAACAAAATTTTCAAACTCATGAGAAATTCAAGATCGCGATACTATCGAACCAAAAATCATCAGGATCTTTTCTGGTAACCTTTAGCTACAAGAAATAACAATCTTAACGCTTTTTCAGAAGTCATTACTCAAGTTATCCGCAATTTCCTTGATTTCATTTTCTATGTCAGATTTATATAATGTAGCCAAATTGCATCTTCACCTTCTTGGACAGTGAGCTCAATTATTTTGTAGTATGATACGGGCTGGAGTGCAGGCTGAACAAAAAACGTGAAACGACAGATGTCTGTCTACTGATCGTGTCGTAGTTCAACTTGTATGGTAAGGTGTGGTTAAAAACTTTTTAGGAACATGACGTCAAAGTTCTCGCGCATTTCATATTTGGCTCCGCCAGAACATTTTTTCTTCCTTCCAGCTTATTATCGGTCTCACTTCATATAATTGGTTTCTTGCTTGCCTCAATTAATGTAGTTCTTGACACTGACTTGACCCCGCGAGTCGCGATTGGATTGAGCTGTTAGTTATTTCGACTCTACAGCCTAAAGCTCATACATTAACACTACTAATAATCACGAAAGTTATTAGAGGTGTAAAAAGGGTTTTTGTTTGTGCACTTGAATGCTGTATTTTTGAAGCAAAAACTTGTTACAATAATAGTTATTTTTCAAAAAGATGGCACAAAGTACATAATGATATTAGAATTTATACCGAATGGAGAAGAATTGTCTGTAATTCTATTTTTATAATACCTAACTTAACTTGAAGATATACTTTTATGTAGGGATATACGAGCATAGCTATCTTCGTCACTTCTATTATTGTATGAGAGTAAATACAAAAAAAAAAAATCCGAACACGCCTATTTTCTTTCGTTGTATAAGCCCAAGAAAGCAGAAACACACACATCAGTTGAAAGGAAAAACGATGCTTGAGAAATGGACAAACTTATTTGCAGGAAACGCGGATTATTATTAAATGAAAGAAAAAGCGAAAGAGGAAAAGAACTGGCGTAAGAAACAGAAACTGAAGATTTAACTGGTATATACTTTGTAAACGCAAAAAATGATACGTTTTCTCCGGTAAATAAGGTCGACGTAAGCCTAATCCTGAAAAAGATCTTCTCCGCTACTCGGTGTTATACGGTTGGGAAGGTTATTATATTTTGATCCTCGCGGATCTGTTGGCGCGAGAATCTTTTCGTTTGCTTACAACAGACACGAAGTACGCAGTATAAAGTTGGCTCAAGGTATAACTATATTTTGTCTTTATAAAATCCTCGAAAAACAACCTCGACTATGCCGGTAGGATTTTTTTTTTTTTACAGCGTAATATGCCGTCTAACCATTTACTTTATTATTATTATATACGTATATAGTTTTTAAATACTAAACTCATTTCGTCTTTCATTTTCCTTTTCCTGCCGTTTTTCCTGGGACGTAATTATAGCTTAGGTAGGAGTATTTTCGCAGTCGTTAACGCTGTACCTTTCTCCCTCCTCCTCTCGACCTCGTTTGAAGACAATTTTTTCTCTACTCTATTTTATATCAAGTTTTGTGTTTTTTTAATTTTCTTCTGTCACGGTCGGACGCAGTTTTTCCGCTTTCTGGTGACATAACAATTGTGTAAAAATTACTGAATCTCCGGATATAAAAAGGACGTTAAACTTTTACCCGGCGATGTGACTTTTTCTCTCTCTTTTTTCTTTTTTTCATCTGGAAAACGGGCCCCCATTTCGACGTTTTCGAGTTCACTCGCAGCCAAAAGGAAAACGACGATACAGCCGGAGGGTTGTTCGCATTTTAAGCACAAAGGCTTCTCACGAACTAATGTGTCTAAAGTATAGAGAGAAGGCCGACATCAGACTATTCTGTTTTGCGACCATATTGTGTATACTTCGTGAGCAGGTTGTTGACTTTTACAAACTATAGCGAGTGTCTAAAGAAATCGCGATAATTATTTTCGCGTGCTCTCGGATCCCTCTAAATAAGAGGGCACTAGACTTTACTGTAAAGCCTTTCTCGAGAGTTTTTCCTACATAAATCCGCGCTCGTAGCACTTTTCTAAATTTCTTAAGGCGAAAATAATTACTCTTTGAAAAGTATCAATCTTCTTTATCTCCCTCCTTTTAATAAATAGCCTAATCTTCGATAAGTGCGCGAGGCAATAGGCTCGGCCGGGACTCGTATAATCCCTTTCTCGAGCGAAATTTAAACGATCAAAATAAATCTACCGCGATACTGAGAAAGACTAATAATTAATTTCGTTTTTAATACGTGTGGTGTTTTTCAACAGCTCTACGCAAACCGTAGGTTAACGAGCGCCACCCGGCAAGAGAGACGCGCGGTTTCTTGCCGCGCTCGCGTGCAAATACAGCGTTAACCAGAATCATAAATTTAATGTAAGTTTTCTCGCGAAAACTTTAACAACCGCTATTTACGAACTGTCGCCGCCGCCGTAACATTTTGTCGTCTCAAATTTCCCGCAGCGCCCGAAGCTCCCCGGGCCACCTCTTTTTTCCTCTCGCTGTCGCGCTTCCATCGAGGAGATGTGTGTACACTCTCTGTGTGAAGCGCTGGTAGAAAAGTTGTCGCTTTGTTGCAGCGCGACGTCTTACTGATATCATCCACGTTTACTCCCTCGCCAATATTATCTTTCCTTTCAAGCTCCCGAAGTATAATTAGTCAAAAGCTTTTCAATTAAAGCGACTACGCGAACGAAAGATGCCTCAGTCGTACTATTTTATTTTTACATTTTCCGACATTTCCCTGCGCGATTCCATTTCGTGTATAAATATCATCCTTTCGCCTAAGAGAGAACATTCTATGTAAAAGCCAGCGTTTACAATACTCGTGTTTTTGCATTGTTTCCTGTCGCAATATGCACGTGCCACTTCTCTAACCGCGCGCTCTCAATTTAATATCCAATTGTCTAGCGTTCGCTATACTCCGCAAGGAAAATTCGCAGCACGCTCAGCCGGCGCATGATGCCACTTCTCTCTTTCGCCTTCACCGTATATCCGAACAGACAACTTCATTTTAATAACTGAACACACTATATATACCGTATACACCGAACCGAAATTTCTGAATGTGATTTGTAATTTAGATATCCAACACGGCGAATTACGCCAAGTTAACTTTCCTTTCGGTGTGAGAATATGTACTTCCGCTCGAACGCTTCAAAATCTGTTCTATTTCGCTCTTAAAAATTGGCATTCGAAAATAGTGGAAGGCTGCGAATTCCAAACTCGTACTCGCGTCTTACTTCGTTTCCCAAACGTGCTCGCGATATAGAATGCGTTGTTCGGAATGTACCAATATTGAAACTACATACATTTTCTGGGGATTGGCCAGCGGTGGAAACTGTTTTGCGGTTACCGAGCTCGCTTGCGTAGTTAGCTTGGTCGTAGAAATTGGCGTCGTTTACCGTTCAGGATCCTGTCTCAAGCACCAACGTATATGTTCATCTTCTTTACAAATGTGAACTCTTGTGGTGCTTTATACAATCTGATTTGTCCTACTGGTATGAAGTACTCAGGTCCTATTTACACAGGTTCAAAACGGATAGCGTCTGCATTCCTCCTTGTTTGGGAGGAACGATCCCTCTCTGAATAACAAATTGAAAAGTCATCAGCCTCTAATACCAACAAGTAAACAGTATCTACATATTAAACTTTATTCGCAGTTACCTAACGGAGGATGTAGGTAATAACTGGAGTCCGGAAGTTCATGATTTTGCATTTTTTTTTTGGTCAACGTTGAAGTCAGTCTGACAGTACATGTGGATCGATCTCACGTATAGGGACCCCTTTCCCAAATCTTAAGTTGCACTGTTTTGCATTTTTTGACGGTTTTGAACGTTTTAGCATTTTTTTTTGAAAACGCCGTCATTTCCTTCCAAAATTTCATTGGTTTTGAGAAATACTGTTTACGGAACATGAGACAAAGACAGAAAAAAAAGAATTACCCTGTAAGGATGAAAGTGAAGATTCACGTCAAGAACGTGGTCCCATAGGGACAGAGCCTACTATAATCTAGTACATAATTGTATGCTAAGCCTTAAGCCTAGTTCTCCCACCCGTTAGACCATTTTCTCATTGCTTCCTTACCTAGCCTAAATCAGCTCATCCCGATCAAAAACTTTTGCCTATAGAGTTGTGTTCTAAGTTCTTGTCTTGCTCAAACCCAATTATATAATGACAGTCGTGGGTGAATATGAAACTGTCCTAAAGAGCCTGCCATAGCATAACAGCATGACTCAATGTTTGCTGTGAATATTAATGCCAATTCTTTTTTTCAATATTTTATTTACATAGCTCTATTCTAATGTGAATCGATTTCAGCAAATATTTGACCTTGATTTGGCGAGAATCACTCAAGATCCACAATTCACTCATAATTCGACCCTTCTGAAAGGGCAAATACTCCAATACGGATTCATGTATGTATGCATTGTCTCTTTGGCGAGCACATTATAGTCTTTTTTCTATCGGGGGGGGGGGGGGGGGCAGAATTTACTCCTTTTCATGAAACAGCTGGGTCTCCATCTTAAAGAAAAGAGGAATTTTTATTCAGAAAAAACATTGAATACACTAGAAATTTCTCTTCCTTTCAGACAGTAATAAAGTTTGATAATACTGAATGCTTCATCCACACAGTCGCAGTCCTAACTGCTTTAATCTTGATTATCAGGCATTGTCGGCTCAGTAGTGGAAAAAACCGAGACGACCATACTTCGGCTATTCTTCCAAAGCTCACCAAATACTATGTTTTGGCCGAGAAGTCTTTTTCCACTTTCGGCAGATGAATTTGGGTGACAGAAAAGATTTCACACGTGTAGAAAGAAGAGACTCTCGTAAATTGGGAGACACTTCCCTACCTTGCGCAGTGTCTTGTAGGGTTTGATGTACTCTGATCTGAGCGTCAAATTCTATCATCAGTATGTAAAGGCGAATGGAACAACCTCTCCTCTGTTATTGTAAGCGAATATATATCTTATCACTACCGGTATTATATTTTTCACTTTATCCATGCATTCTTCTAAATTGTACTCGGGAGAGATGAGAAATTCTATAATCTTGTTTGTCGTCCGATTTCTGGCTAGACATGAGAAGGCGTCCTCTACGAATTCCCATTTTTCAAATTCATCGCTATTGTATTCTCCCTCCCATAATTCATCGTCCGTAACGGTGATGTTCCAAGATCTGTAAGGAATCACAAAGCTCTGATTTTTGGATGGCGGAGAATATTTTGAATAAATATCAGGATAATCTCGTTGAAGCTCTTCAAAAGTAGCACTTTCGTATAGATTGATTACATCTAGATTATATTTTATGTCCATCCATTCGCTTTTTATTATGCCAATACAGGTATTCGCTTTCTTTACAAATGTTTCATCGGGTTGTGGAGCCTTCACGTGCAACACTAAAATACCAAAGACAATATTTTTCTTTGAAGTGAAGAAAATACATTTAAAAATTTAAAAATGATAGTCGACTCACTGTTTCTCTTCACGAGGGCGTACAAATAATTTGAACGGGTCATGTCACCAACATCGAAAGGTTGTATTTCCAGTGCGACTGAAAAAGCAATGGTGATCGCGATGAAGTCTATAATTTTGTAAGAGCTAATCATTGTTTATTGTTTTGATCGCTAAGAAACACAAATTCGGAAATTTTCTGTATGGAAATCCCAGTCGATCAGAAAATATTTCCTATCAATTTTAGGTACGCATTCGCACATATCTGATATCGGTATGATAACATTGATAGCTTGAATGAGCTCCGTCTTTCAAAGCGTATACGTAAGTCAACAGTTTTAAGTCTCGCTGAAGTCCTGATTTTCTTTATATTCATTCAGCCCATCTTCAAAATTTACTCAACTTTTAGATTTTTTCAAGTTCTCCTACTCATAGGTAGAGCACGAAAGTCGAAATTTCTTAGGTTCTAATGTCAAAAATTACCCGAAGAAGTCGATACTTGAGAGTCTCTCCTCGAATGTTGACCCATTTTCTAAACCAAGTTCCCATTAAAAAAAATAAAGAAAGGCAAAAAGAAGGAGAAAACTAGAAAAAGACGGGAGGAAGAAAGAAGGAAGAAGAGGATAGAAAAGAAGTGCCGTAACACTCCATAAAGTTTTTGATGATTAAGAAGAAGCATGTAAGTAAAGGTCATTAAGATGGGGGGACGAGCTTTTTTACATAGATAGCTCGTGACTTTTTCAGAATGATCAGCCTCTTTCCACTCCTCCTTCATCTGTACAACTTTCCGAATCCCTCCATAGGTTAGCCAATTCCCCTACCGTAGTTCTTGACTCGACATTGCGTTAAGTGCCAAGCTTCTTCCTTTTAAAAATCATGGACCAGAACTTTACTATTGTAATGATACCGAAAAGCTTCGAGACAACCTTCGATAATCGCCGGAAGAAATTGATTGCGGAAATCACTTTGTTTCCCCTTTCCGTACAACTAATCAACACACTGCACTGGGGAAGTTGACTGGAACCAAATAATCACTTGTCAAAGTGTTTTAAGCGTACGACAAGACCAACTTCAACACACCGACGTGTACCTGTCGATACAGATATAGTAAAAAGTAGCCACTTAGAATGTGTGACCAGCGTGTAATGTTTGATACGCGTCGGTACAGCGTACGTCAAACACTGAATTAATTAATCAAGACAATTAACGCGCGGTTTGATAATAAGCGCATCGCACGCTCCTCTCGCCGGCGACGTAACATGGACAGGTACGGTATTTGTTTTAACGACGTGTGAAACCTTTCTGCAATCCGCCTATCAATTACCTAGATGAATTATGTCCGGCCTGACTCGCGGATGAACACTGCTAATAGATTAAAAGCTGGCTGCGTCGACCAAAAACATTAATTACAAAATGTAAATGCTCGAGTGAAGAGTGTGGAACGCGACTGTCGCTTATTACGAGCGCCCATACATTGTAATATATTATTTTCGTTCGCTAACTCGGGCTGTTTCGATGGTGACATTTCCAGTTCGTAGCAAATTAGCAAAATCGTAGTGGTTGTCGTGAAGCTCGCGATAATTTGTGAATAAGTTAGTTCTTATTCACTGGCGAGAACTTTGGAGAGTATCTCAAAGGATATGATTTTAATGCAAATATCAAAGATGACTCTCCATTTCGTTTTGTTCACCAAAAAATTGAGAGCGTCTCAATGTCAATTGATTGTAAGACTGCTCGTTCCGCAGACTTAGAACTCATCATGGACGCACATGGGGTGCGGTATTAAAGTCTACCAACGCTGTTTGCCAAATTTGGCGTAATTAAAGCTGTTATGGAAGTACATGTGTGTAGAGATGAGCCCGACCCCGATGAGGTGGGTCGCAACCACTATCCAGGCTTGATGAGGGGGGGCACCTGGGGATTTTGTTCCCGGACCCGGCCCCTATTTTTCAAGGGAAGGGGGCGAAAAACATTTTTTTGGGGGGGCAGCTGTGTTCCTTGCCGCGGACCCGACTGGAGCTCTTGACGGCCCTGCCATTACCCCCTTGAAAACCACAATTTCCGGGAGGGACAGCGAGGAATAGCGAACATTTTCCCTGAAAAGCTTCGCATAAAACAGGTCTCTGTTGAAATAACGCCATATTTGAGTACAAACAAAGCCCAAATAATTTACCTAATTATCATCTCGATTTTTGGTGTGGAAAAGGGTTGGTTCTACGAACCTGAATCAAATAGAACATAATCTGTCTCAAATTGCAAGAGTATACCAGTGGCCCTTCCTATGTTTGACTCCGAAATAGACTCTGTCCAATCGTTCATTCGGTGTGTCTATTGGTTTTTTCTACCATCAATTTACCTTATCCTGAAGATATTTAAAGGAGCCATCGTCATTAAATTGTTTCATCCCTAAAAAAACACTTTTGCTACAAGAGCGTAATGACTTGTCCGTTGAATCTGTACGATCCAAGTGTCAGTTGAATCCATACAATCCAACTGTCAGTCGAATCCAGATGGTACGACTGTCACTTAACTCGGATGATTCGAATGTCAGTTCATCCGGATGATCCAATTGTCGGTCGGACCCGTATGATTCAACCGTCGGTTAAATTTGAATGGTCAAACTGTTAGATAAACTGGAATGATTCAACTATCAGTTGGACCTGTATGATCCAACTGTCAGTTGAATCCGGATGATCCAATTGTCAGATACGTCCTCACGATTCAACTGTCAGTTGAAGCGGGATGATTAAACTGTCAGTTGAATCCAGAAGACTCAACTGTCAGTTGAAACCACATGATTCAACTGTCAGTTGAAACCACATGATTCAACAGTCAGATGAATTTGTATGATGTAACTGTCCGTTAAATTGGGATTGAATGATTCGACTGTCAGTTGCCCGCCGGGAAAATTGATACTGTATGGCTGACATTTTATTAAATGTTTAACAGAACAATTGACCACGCCCATTTTTTGAAATTTGACCAATCAAAACGCTTAAAAAATGGCAATATGTATTTATTTATTTATTTATTTATTTATTTATTTATTTATTTATTTATTTATTTATTTATTTATATTACAGTGCCCTCCAACAGCCGATCGGCCAATGACAGGAGCGCACTATAAACAAAAAAAAACAAAAAAAAGTGTAAAAAGAGTAAAACAAACAAAATAAAAAATAATGGAGGAATACGGATAATAAACAAACAAAATGCAAAATGCAAAATTTAAAAAAAAAAAAAAAAAAAAAAAAAAAAAAACAATAATGATAATATGTCTAATACTAGCAACCCCAACCCTGGTCCCATGTCCAATCCCCCAACCCCTTCCACAAACCAATCATTTCAAAGAATAAACAAAAAAATAAATAAATCAATAAATAAATAAATAACTAGATATAGTAATCATAATTACAGATAAATGAAGGCCGTTTGATCATAGGGGTGCGGACAAGAGCAGACTAAAGGATTTATGATAAATGAAAAAAAAAAAAAAAAAAAAAAAAGGTAGACGAATAACGAACAAATAAGGTATATCAATTTGTATCCAAATTCATGAGGACTGTCGTCACCTTCCTACATAACATAATATTGTGCCATTTGTTGCAAAAATGGCATTGCCGCCATGCCATTGACAATATTTTTCCCGGCGAGTGAATCCAGATGACCCAACTGTCAGTTGAATTTGTGTGATCTAACTGTCCATTGAATTTGGATGATTTAACTGTCAGTTGAATCCCTATGATTCAACTGACAAATGAATCCTTATGATCCAAATGGCAGTTGAATCCGGGTGGTTCAACTGTCTCTTGAACCCGGATGATTCTAATGTCAGTCGACTCCATATGATCAAACTGTCATTTAAATCCGGATGATCCAACTGTCGATCGAATACATACAATCCAACTGTCAGTCAAATTTGGATGGTTCAATTGTCAGTCAACTCCGGATGATTCAATTGTCAGTTAAATCCAGATGATCTGACTGTCAGATGAACTGGGATGATTCAGCTGTCAGTTGGACCTGTATGATTGGACTGTCAGTTCAATTTGAATGATTTATTTGTCCCCGGTAAACATTGTTCCAGTTGAAGCCCTCAAATGCAATGGGTTTCAGGGATTCAAAAGGGGAGGGCTAGGGTAGTTTTCCCAAATAAAGCCTGGGGATCCAAGGGACTTCAAGTTTGTCCCTATTGAAGCCGTTTGAGCCTGAGAATCCAAAAAGCTTCAACTGGGAAAAAAAAGGGGGAACAAGGTGATCAATGAGGCTTCAAATGGGGGATAAGAGGGGTAGTTTTTCCCATTTTTTCCAGGGGTTCAGAGGAGAGACAAATTGTTTACTGGGTCAGATGAATACACATGATCCAACTGTCAGATGAACCGGGATGATTGATCGGTCTATTCGACCGATATGATCCAACTGTCAGTTGAATCTGGATGATCTGTCACTTGAATCTGCTTGATGAAACTATCAGAAAGCTGTTAGATAAATCCGTATGATTCAATTGTTAGTTGAATTCGGACCATCCAATGGTCAGTTTAATCTGTACAATCCTCTACGTCCTACAGTGTTCTCTCAATCCTGGTTCGTGCTTTTGGTCTTACATCGTATTCCATAATTTATATTACTTTTGGCTCAGCTAATGGTCTTGCTTTTGAGCTTACACTGTGTCAATTCCTCTTGGCTAGTTGTTCTTGATTCTTTTTTCTAGCAGTCCTTTTTCGTCGTTTGGTAAGTTTCTTCTTGATCCGTTTACTTTAGGCTTCCGCTCGGGTTTTCATGTATTCCTCGCCTCTCATGATTACCATTTCTTCAAATTCTCAGTGATCCAGCTACTTAATTAGACGTAAATCTTTTGGATCATATCCTCAATCCTCACTTCTGTCATGACTTGTAAGAAAAGGGACTGGGTATCTGTCCTTGAAGACACTCGTATTCTTCAACGAATTTAATAGAAAAAGAAAACCGAAATGATACTGAGCCGAATAGCCCGTCTGTGCAGGTGAAGTGTCGCCAGGATATAAGTATTCATTTTTTTATGAGTATACTATGACATCATGGATCAAAGAAAACTGTCCTACGAGTATTTTTTCATTCTTATGTAGAGTATTCTAATTTTCAAACCCGAAGACAGTAGTGATATTCATTCTTTTGAAACGCGTCTCGCTTTCAAACTTTTCTTCCCATCTCACAATAAGCTCACTCGACAAACATTACTCGCAATTAATAACTAATAAGTAAATCCGTGTCTTTTTTTCCCCATCTCCTTTCTCGTGACTCGCTATCATATTGTTGACAAGCTGACGCTCAAGAGTTTATAGGTTAGACGACTGTGTGTGTTTTTTACTCTCTCTTTATGTACTCGTATAAATACTTGGCTGGTGTTTGCTGAAATGAGCGCACGTCATTTACGAGCGTGCAAGAAAATTCCAACATTACTATTCTCTCAAACTAAATGAAAGAAGAAAAAGACGGAAAAGAAAAGCCCCGCGCTACTCGACCGTGTTTCGCCGAGCGGAAAAACGTTTTCCGTATTATTCTAGTAATAATTTATAGCGCGTAAAAAGCGTTCGTTTCTCGAAAAATAGGTGCATTATTATAATACTCTCGAGTCTCCTTTTCTCGAGTTATTCGACTCGGTTCTTTTGACGGGCGATGACAACGGATATACCGACGCGCGCGAGCATAATGCACCTAAGAATTCATAACTGCGCCCGTGACAATTACGGAACTGCACATAAAATAGTCGGAGTGTTCTCGTATGCTAATTACTAACACGAAAACGATAACATCCAGCATAACAATAGGTTTGAACGAGTATATCTGTGCCTCTAATTTGTAAAAAAGAAGAAAAAAAAAAGGAGTATCTCGCTTCAGAATACGATGAACACGATATTATAAGGTAACGAGACGAGAGCCGCAATTGCTAACGTTAAAGGCCACATTAAGTGATAACACAACGGTCCGGACTGACTGTGGCAACGTAAACAGGGGGTGCACGAAACAAAGTGAAGCAAATCTCTTCTCGTTTAGCCCTTTTCTCTTTGTTGTCGAATAAATTAGTGTCAGACGGAAGTAGCGCAGAACGAGTCGACTGTGAAAAAAGTGGAAATTTCTTCTTCCCTTTCTTTCTTTATTATTTTTTGTTTTAGTTATTGCCGAGAAAAAAGCTTCACAAGCCGGACGACTCGATGATAGGATGAGGAAAAAGAAGGGCTTTTTCTGAAGGGTTAGGTTATATCTAGTTTTTAGAAAGAGAGAGAGACCGAGTGGAAGCGCAGTACTTTAATATGCCATTAGTATTCAATTTCATTCGTGTGGATGAAGCTTCATCCGGCCTACAGTAGCGAGTCGTTCTGCCTCTGCACAATATAGTTACACCCTTGCGCCGTTAGAGGCGCTAAGAGGAGGGTAAGAGAATTGGCGACAGGCGAGGGTATGATTTTATAATCCATTGTATTAATTTCAAACGATATATGTACGGTGGACTTTCATCCCCTAGTTAGAGAGAACGCGAACGAAGGTGGTTTCTGCGAGATCTGTCGAAGGCAGACGCGCGGACGCGGATATACACAATTTTTTTTTTTCCTATACACAATAGTTCTCACCCGATTTCCCGCAGAGTTTTTGGGATTATCATTATGTGTATATAAGCTTATTCGTTCTGGCTGTGTATCTGGGTGTATGGCGGAATATTTCATATAGTGGCATAGCGAACGAGTTGGAATACAATGAACGGAACGCAATGTGTACACGATGATGTACCTCTTGTCGACGGCCACCCTTTCTACAGTTCGCCAGCAGCTTTCTGCCTTTAAAACTCCAAATAAACCAATCTATTATTAAATAACATTCGTGCTCGCTACAAGTTTGCTGGTATTATTCATTTAATGAGCGTTTTGTAAACGGATTATCTTTTATTCGTTCGACGTTATTAGTTTTACGACCATTTTTCAAGATTATTTTCGAGTGGGGCGAAAATCGCGCAACGGGCTAGATTATCCGGACGCTAAATGAAAAACGGAAAGAGTTTCGCGAATTTCGATGAAATTTCGATGTCGCGTACACGTTTACCCCATCTTTTTGACGAGGACGTTGACGGTGAATGGAATTTAATTACGAGTGGTGTTCGACGGTTGACACGAAAGGATTTTTAAATTCAATTTATGTTTTAACGCGCGTCTATCCTGCCATAATTATTGGGTTGGATGTCGCACGAGTTGTACAAATTTTTGCGTTCAATACTCTTCGAGATGTCACTTGCGGTGTTTCACTGACAATTTTCTTTCTAGATAGTCGTTCTTCCTAGTCGTCAGATGAATAAGTATCCTTCGAAATGGGCTTGAGTTTTTTTTTAAATTCATTTTACAAGCTCTTAACTGCACTCGAGTTATACGTTTGATATGGAGTCGATTTTAGATGTGTTGAATGTAATGTGCTGCTTTTGGATAAGAGATGTGTAGAATCAATGGCCGATCTCCACATGTTACAAAACCAACTCAGCGAAGCTAGCAAAAAATATCGCTTGCCTATCAGCATCCATAAGACCAAAATGATGATAGTAAGCGAAGGTGGAGTCAGGAATGCAGATCAGGAACTGGAGGGAAAATACATTGAAAAAGTACCGCACTTCAAATTCCTGGGAGCCTGGATAAACGAGAACACGAACCCAGATCAGGAGATTAAAATCCGAATAACGATGGCAAAGGACGCCTTTAGTAGCTGGTACAAGGTACTAACGTCAAGGGATCTGTGCCTGCATTTAAGATTGAGAATCTTAAAATGCTATGACTTGTCGAGACTGCTTTATAGCTGCGAAAGTTGGATCGTGAAGACGGAGATAATGAATAAAATTGAGGCATTTGAGGTGTGGTGTTACCGACGTATGATGAAAGTTGCATGAATGGAGAAGGTACGGAACATGAAGGTTCTTGAGCGTATAGGAAAAGAGCGCGAACTCCTGACGGCCATTGAGAAAAGGAAAATGCAGTACTTGGGTCACATACTTGGCGGACCTAAATACAAACTACTGCAGACAATCATGTACGGTGTTGAATAGAGGGAAAGCGAAAAAATCTCTAGAAGACAGTAGACTAATATGTCACCAGAAGAACTCTTCTCTGTGCACGAGATCCGAAAAACTGAAAACGAGTTATCGAAATGACAATTGCCCGAAGTCCTTTGGATATGGTACATAGAGAGACAGAGATGTTTTAGGTGGATGGGAGGTTATCGGCGAGAGTTATTTCGATGGATGGTGAAATTTGATGGGTTTGGCAGCAAAGGTGGGCATGCGAAAATGTGGGTGACTGTGAGGAGGGAGTTGGAACTACAATGTTCGCATGAAAGCGGGAAAAGCTTGGAAAGAAAGTGAGCATGTGACCAATCCGGAGATAAGATAGATTTCGTGACGCCGGGATTCTTGATGTGATGAAGCCCACGCGAATGGTTATGGTTTTAATTGGGCTAATTTGTGGAGGTTAGTATTGTTTCGAAGAATTGAAAGATGGCTAAGACTTCGGCCGAGAAATTGATATGTAGTTATGGTCTCGACGAGAGTAGATTTCGTTGCCATCATCCAATTGAAAACGTGAAGCCGAATTTGTTTTCGGTTTTTGATCCGTCTGGGAACAAAAGCTAGTGTATGGAAAAGGGTCAAGTTCTTCTGCGGGGTTGATAGGTCTTTTTGGGTATAGTTGACATAGTTTGTAAATTATTTTAGATACGTAGGTAAGGCCAAAGTTGGTAATGTGGGAAGAAGCGGGGACAAGGCAACGGAGAAAGTGGAGCATTATGATAAGTAGAACGATTTGGGGTGCAATTAAAGAGAATGTGTGAACTGGGGTTTGAGGAAGTTGTAAAACAGAGGTGGAGAACTTGCAGTCAAGTAGAGTCGACGAAAATTGCATAACCTGATTCGATGGCTAGACTTGTAGCAGAGCTAGTGCGGAAAGCGCCCCTGCAATTGCGAATGGTGGAATTTTGAACTGTGTGTAGAAGTGAGAGATTTGATGAGAATGCGAGTCCATAAATATAGGTGATCCATAATTTAGGATAGATCGGAGAAGTAGAATTTTACAATTGTAACCGGTAGAAGGATGGGGTAGGTATTCTAAGACATTTAAAGCTCCGAGGCTTTTGGTTTTAATTTCTTTAATGTGCGGTGAAGTGAAAGCGGAGACTGAGGACTTCTATTGTTTCATTAACTGCAGTAGCGATGAGTTGAGGGAGAGGGGAGAAAATGGGGTTTTTGCTGAAAATCACAGGATGATATTCGCCAGTTAAGGATGTTCGAGAGGGGTGCCGGTAAAGTCATTAATAATGTCAAAGAATTCTGAATTTATGATCGTCCAAGTCGAGATTTTTCCAAATTTGAATTTGAATCGACGTGAAAAAGTGGTCCGTATTGAGAGGAGTAAACTAAGTGGACAAATTGAGCCCTCGTACTTGACATTCCTCATTCACATTGTTCGCCTATAGAATTCAAAATTTGTACAGCTGTCTAATTATTGGAATCGGCGCACTCAGTATTGGTAAACAAACATGCGAATAATAGCCGATATTGATTATACTTTTATGGGTTTTCTCCCATACAAGCGATACGGCTATGTTTGGTTCATTAATTAAAAATTAAAATCCAGCTGACATTTCGCATCGTATATTCCATTCGCTTTCCATGTATAGGCGTATAAAATTCATACGAAAATTACAATTCCGTTAAAATGTTTGAAGGGAGGAGGAAGTAGAGACAAAACAAAAACAAAAAAAAAAAAAGGCCGATCAAAACTGTTTATTCGAAAATTTTCATCCCTTTACAATAGTACGCATCGTTGTTGTTGTTGCTGTCGATGTCGTCGTCGTTGCAAGCGTTATAGCGTGCAAAACCAGAAAATCTATTCTATTGCATATGTTCAAGCGTCGCGGCGCTTTTTATCACCGTGGAAAACCGAACGACTCGATAATACACTCGTTTAACGGACACCCTGTATTACGTGTGTTCGCGCATCGACCCTCGCTTTTTATCGTGGTTCAAAACGGCACCGCTCGCACTCGAGATATCATTGTAATGGAAAATCAAAACGACAATACAAAATGTGTGTCTTCGCATAAGAATACACGATTTAATGATACGCGATTTGCGTGACGTTACTCATCTTTTATATTATACGCATTGAGCGTTGGTTCCCTTTGACGTTACCAACCCTCTACCCTAATAATGCTCGTGTAGTTCTCGACTTTTTTTTATTTTTTTGTCCTCTCGCTTCCTAGGCGAATAAATTTCAGTATATAACCCTTCAACAAAGAGGAAAGAGAAGAAATATACATGTTGCGTTGTCTCTTTTTAATTAGAAGAATAACAATTGTAATTGTCGGATGCAATTTTATAATCCTCCGAGGATTTGGGGAAAAATGTTAGCCGGCTGCTTAATGTTCTATCACATTAAGTGCGCGGATATATTTGTACTACAGAATAGGGGTTACGCTCTAGAGACTTCAGGTGCTTTTTAAAACTTTTTTTTTTCACACTTACTCGGAAAATAAATATCAGTATACTTCTATCGCTCCACTAATTCCCCTCGAATTAGAAATGTCACAATCGAGATGGGTTGAATTTTCATATGAAAGCGTCGGCATAATCTAGTCTTGAATATTAAGCACGACATTCCGTGAAAAAATTTTAGTAGTGTGCACAACTTACATTTCCAGCACCGTGAATATTTATGGTCAATAAATTAGTCTTGGTATTAGGAATTGACCTTCCTATAATACATTATGGCCGAAAGCAGGGATACTCAAACGAGTAAGCACTAAGAGTTTTTCACGAGAGCCATAGAATGATGATTATTTAACCAAAAGCGCTCCGGTCTGTTCTGAATTTCTGTGGCTCTCGTAAAAAACTGTTTGTACCTACTCGTTTGAGCATCCCTTCCTTCGGTGTGTCCTGCCAAATTCAAAAAATCGTACCGATTCTAATATACAGTATTATGGCTTGAAAGTCGAAATTCTCTGACTTCCCCTCTTATCATATTATGGCCTGCAAGTTGAAATTTTCAAAATTTTCCCTAGTCCAACTTTTGATGGGGGAGGTCAGTTCTCGCCGGACGACAAACGGCGTACGACGCTTGGCAAATTTTTCAACCGGCCTATAGAACAGGTTTCCTGTCAATATTAAGACCTGTTGATCCAACATGAGAAACGAAAAATTATTCATTGACAGAGCGCTTGAGCTTTGAACAGAACAAGATATACGATGAACGATTTCGACTTAGAATTGACTTCAATTTCTAGTTGATCTAGTTCCAACCAATGCAGGAACCACAAATCGGCCAAAAAATTACTGGAAATCGACTCAAAATCGACGGCTCATTTTGATTTTGTTTCATCAATTCATTGTTGATGTCAAAAATGAGTCAATTCTTTGTATTGAGTGATTACCGTTATCATCATTGAACGGTATCCGGTAGGTTTTCTAGCCTTCTAAGCTTCTCTCTCTTCTGTTGATGGACTTATTCTTGATCTGATCCCAAAATTTGAAAGTTCGAGCTCTTAAGTCCTAGTATGAAGTATGGCTTAGCACGTAATTGGCTTAAACTAGGCCTAACATACAGTGTACCAGACTATATTAGCCTTAGACCACGTCTACTATTGCTTAGCACAGAATATATTCAACTGTACCTGGCTTAAGCCTATACTAATGTTAGGCTGATGTCAGAGAACGCGAGTGACCCAAAAGCTAGTCAGTTTGAAATACAGTGTAGTAGACATAATACTAGACTAAGAATGGGTACAAACAAGTTGAAGCAGTCTAGTATGCGATCAATATATCGGTAACCAAGATCTATAATAATATATTGATGGAACGCCCAAAGACACCTACATAATTCAATGATTTT
Organism: Aspidiotus rigidus; assembly: GCA_035079385.1. Classification (NCBI taxonomy): domain Eukaryota; kingdom Metazoa; phylum Arthropoda; class Insecta; order Hemiptera; family Diaspididae; genus Aspidiotus; species Aspidiotus rigidus. The sequence continues at coordinate 14,187,787 of JAVHKY010000020.1, read as the reverse complement.
CCGTGGAACGGAGAAACTTACTCTCTTTATAGGGAACCTATTCTAAATTATTTCTGTCTGAACCGGTGGTTGAATTGAGAAACTACAAAAAGATTTGGCTCCAACAGAACTTTTCTTTTTAAAAATAGTCACCCTTCCCTTGTTGCTTTTGTTCTCATAAACCAGACGTTCATTATTATGAGAAGCTCAAGGACCATTTGAAGTGGAAACTTAGGAAGCGTATTGCATAATTTATAACTTATGACTTATCTCAAAATCGAGAATTTGAAAAATCAGATTCAGATCTTCCTGACACATTATGCTGAATTTTGCATAGGAATTTTTAAACTTTTGGTAATTTTTCAAATGAATCGGTGAAAAAATAGAGCGTCGATCCGCAAAAAAACTTATTGCTTTCTCAACGGAATTGATAGAGGAATGTTGGAAACTTCTTTTATGGGTAAATTTTTTGACATTTAATCTATAGCTTGAAATTTTTCTTTCTGATATGTGAAAGAAGAAGTGCAAAGTACGAGAGGAAAGGGTCAGCTAATTCTCAGAATGTTTTTCACCTCACTTCAAATTCTGATTGTCGTCGTTTTTGCAGCTGAATGGCAGAGAAAGAAAGGGAGGAAGCTTGGAAACTCTTTCCTGGCTCGAACTAGACCATAGAGTCTCGCAAAATAGAAAAACTAAAGAATAATCAATGTCCTCATTATTATTGAAAAGAACCTCTCGAGCAACTTATCTATTTAAATTTTATCCCCGGAGTTATCTAGTTTAATTATTTTACAAACTTCGGGACTGTACATTTTTAATTTTGGAAATTTAAATTTCCATTATTATGTGAACATATTTTCGATCTTTGAGAATTTGTTGACTATTTTTTGTACTTCGGAGTGCGGGGGCAACGGTAGAACACAGCTGAGCCTCTTTTTGTAAAAACAATTGGGAAGAGAAAATCCACAGTCTCCACTTCTCAACCGCAGGAGTGATAGATTCACAATATATACGAACGTGAAGAATAGCAGAACAGTTAAACACAAACGCATAGTACCAACGATTCAACCTATATCATAAGGCCCTTCAATTCGCTTTGAATCAAAAATTTCATAAATACGATAGGCTGAATTTCCTTATAGTCTTGAATATCGTGCAATATCTGAGTGAGTTTCCGTTCTTTCCTAATCTCCTCCATCTTTCTAATCTACATTCGTTTTGAAGGAAAGCAGAGAATAAGGACCTTTGTAGCTTTTGCAAAGTGAGAGCACATGTTTTAGTGCGATTAATTTTTTTAAATTTTTGTGCTGGGTGCAAGATACGTAAAGTAGATCCTCAGGAAACGCACACAATTTATGAATCTCAATACTGGGATTCTCAGAATTATGGTGTGAAGAAACTTTTCCATCTACTCGTTTTAAATGAAACTTCAGTGGATGTATTCGAATCATCTTTATTTGCCTGAGGAAACGCTGTCTTCAACATGTAAAGAGTAAAACAACGCGCGTTCCCTTTTTTGAGCAAGAGACACCGGAGGAAATAAACGCGGCGATATGTCGGCAACATTGTGAACACATGTAATGGAGAAGTTGCTTATCCTATTACCAAACAAGGAACGTGATTACGGCAAAAGGGAGCGTCGAGCCATCATCGTCACCGTTGAGCTTGCATGTCGTGTTTACTTTTTCGAACGTCGAACGCGAACGAGACTTTGGCCTGCGGCAAATTTCTACACCAGTATTTCGTTTTCAAAACGAATAAATCCCGTCGTAAGATTCAACTTTTACAGTTAATTTGTGCCAGCAAGTACGAGGGTGAGGCGACGTTCGGCGCGTCTAAATTAAATTATCAAGAGCTCTTTTTCTCCTTCTCGTCTGCGGTTACCGCACTCTCATATACCGGCGTGTTGTTAAGTCTGCATATATACACATCGGATGGAAAAGTTGAAAGTTTGTCAAGAGAGAAGATAAACGCGTCGACGAAAAAGCGAAGCAACGAAAGAGCGAAAGAGCAAGTAGTAGCGGTAGTGGTAGTGTGTAAAGGTATAATATCGCGCGTATACACAACTTTTACGACGCGCAACGGTCCAGACTATATAGAAAAGAGTAATTAGAACAGACGACGGAAAATTTAACCCAGCCAATATTCGTCCTTAGTTTTAAAGCACATTAAATGTTTTATTAAATGCAGTTTATTTGAAGGGTGCCCGAGCTCTCTAATGGGGTTTGCGGCGACACAACTTTAGCGGCTAACGGAAACGATTTTATAACTCGTACTCCTTGTGTTATTGCGTACCTAAGTGTATACGAGTTATGAAGAAGGAGGAGTGCGGTGGCTCGTGAAAGTGCGGCGGTTTTTTCCCTTCTCGTTTCACGGTACAAGCATTAGGATGTATTGAGAGAAAAAAAAACGGAAAATTGGACGAGACCTTTGCAAGATAAAAGGGTTTGTACGTTCGGAATATAATTTTTGAAAGGTACGAGCGGTTTTTTAATTTTCTTCATTAATTATAGCGAAGTCGCGGTTGGAAGCCCTGCCTGATTTCATCTGGTTTTTTTTTGGAGACAGTAATCGATCTCTGAACCTCCGCACGCGATATTATTCACATATTTTAAAACATGTTCATACAGTTGAACAGATCAGGGTCAAAGTAAGTGCAAGTGCTACCGGACAAGTTTTCCCCTCTTAAATAATATGTGGTTTCAGATGACACCTAATTTTCATAATGGGAGTATAAGTAAATATAAGGTCATTCTCCTTTCCATACGTATACGCAAACTTCCACTCAATGATTCAGCGATTAGTAATTTCTCTTGATATCCTGCTTTGATTTTTGTGAGCCCCTCCTCTAAAGATTTTAACCACTGATGACACCATTCTACTGCTTCAACTTTCCTCGTTTTTAGGGATTGTAAGGTATGTCCGGTCCTTCCTATGCTCCATCTTCATACTTTTAATTATTGCAAATTCTTCCTCCATCTCCTTCTAGCCATTCAAACACATTGATGACGTCACATCCTTCCTCAACTTGTATTTTTCCGTGATAGAGAAAGAGAGATAACCGGAAATCCTTCTCTAGGTCTAGCATATGTCAGTTGTAGTCCAGCTCAAAGGTTCAAAACTCAACCTTCCTGTGGACTACTGCTACAGAGTTTCATCGCTCCACACTTTTTCCAGTCTCTCTTCTATGAGGGATCGGAATTTGAAATTTTTTCAAGTTTCTAGATTATCGACACGAGAAATGCGTTCAATTCGATTTCACGAGAGAGATATTGGAAGTCTTCGTGGCCGCAGAAGTGACCATGAACCTACTCACGAGACTTCTGCTGGTGCATTAAGTCGCCCATTTACTTGTCGGGAGCCGCAAGGGCCGTTCTTGGGATTTTCTTGTGGTGCGTCGCATTTAACGGGATTTCAAGGTGAGGCTGTCACCGGCTGACAAGCTTATCTGCTATGCGAATGACACATTGGTGGTATGAACTGCCAAAACTACTGCAGCGATGGACATCAAGGTGAACTGGGTTCTAGAGGCAGCGACGCATTGGATCGAGTCAACCAGACTAGAACTTGCAGTAGGTAAGACGGAGGTCATATTATTCACTGCCAGTCGAATGTTCACTGCACTGTAAGGTGTCGAAATCAAGAGCAAGAAGGCAATGAGGGCCGAGAGGAGCGAGAAGAAGGGTCATGGTGAGCACCGCCGGGTCAATCCTCCCACATGGTGCTCATGGGCCGACTCATCGATGACACCATATAGAAAGCAAGAGATGGTAAAGATCCAGCCCTGTTTCGATGGAGGTTCTTTGTGTATTAGCACGTTTACCACTAATTGAGCTCCTTGCTGAGGAGAGAACGGTGGTGTTCAAAGCAAAAACGAAGGTAAAGAGTTGATTTGACCTCTGGGCTAATAGAAGAAAAACTCTTTAGGTAGCCCTGATTATAACCAATAGTCGGTAAAGCGCGATGCAATTTACCATTCGAACGTCGATTCTTTCATTAGCGCTATTTTGTCAGCTCATTAACTACTCGTGGCAGCGTGGAGAAATCTTCGACTTCGACATCGTGTCGCAAGATTGAAGTTTATTTTAAAATTCAATTTACGACGAAACTTTGCGCGAAACGAAAAGACGCCGGCGAAATCTGTTCAGCAAGAAAACCTAAATTTATTCAACACGAATAATACCGCATTGAACGGTCTAACGAAATTTAATAATGAAATAGCATTTTGAATCGAAGTACGGTACGCAAACTTAACACAGATACGAAAAATACTTGTCTCCGTCTGCAATTCGAGCGCGAGACGTGAAAAAGCGAAAATATTTCGCTCCTGAAAACAGGAAAATATTTCCAGTAATTTTGAAGCGAGCAGCAATTTTTCATATCGTTGTAAAAACGTAAGAACGGTGATGTATTGACGATGTCGCTGTCGTCAGTGTTTCTCAACGTTGAAACGGGCTTCTAGTTTTAAGTGCAAAATAACGACGTAGGTTTTTTTTCCAGCTTGAAGGCCGAATAAGGAAAGGTCACCGGATCCTGATTGCGATAAATTTTGAGCAGTCAGCTCACATGGGTCACCACCATGCAGGAGGATATCAGAAAAAAGCAGGCCGACGAAACGGGACGCGCGAAAGTGTGCGAAAAAAAAAGCTTGAGAATCCCTCAAGTTGATACTGATCTTTTTGAAGTGTCCTCGATGTTTCGCGTTCGCGTCTCCTTCTACGCTATTATTGTTTGCTGTCATCTTCAGTGCAAATATTGACATGATCCGCAAAAATCATTCTGTAGTCATTCAATCCTATCTTCGTCACTTTCCTCTTTCTTTCTTTTTTTTTCTTTCTTCTTTTTTTATGTACATTGCACGATATTTTCAGCCTTGAGCAAACAATTCGACGATGAATATTTGTAGAGGGTGAATTTTTAGAGGAAGAAACGGTGCGGAAATATTGGCAGAGCGTGAAATATGGAGAAGGCTACTACGTTTCATTTCAGCTCGGTACGAGTCGTATAAATCGACGATAAGGATTTTTTGAATTAATTAATTACGATCTGCAATGTTTTAAAACTTCGATATAGTCAAAGTTTGAAGTTTTCAAAACTCAACAAAACATAATAAATGAAAAGCAAGGTACGGTATGATTGATATAACCCTTCAGTCTATTTAAAATTAAAAAATGTTGATGTATGTGTGAACGTTCACAAAATTTTCGCTCGGGCAAGGAGATTTCTTACTTTCTCATCTTTTTTTAAAAATTGTAAAACTGATAAGCTTCGGTGGTACAGATTATCGAAAGTATCTTGAGGATGGTTTATTTGAAGATTCAGATTGATAACTGGGCTTGATGATTCTTTGAGAACAAAGCACCCTTATTTCTTGATATCATCAGAGGGTTCAAGTCTTAGCTCTACTTGTGTGCCTGCAGAGGCGTATTTTGGACTATTTTGTTCTATTTGTACATACTTTTAAAATATAAGTGTTTGTATATTAGCTCGGCCTAAAGTAGACCACGTCTACCCTAATGAGTGACACGATAGTTATCAACCATTAGGAGCAGACGCATCTTTTGAAGAGAGGACACGCTTGCAATAAATAATTCGGGTTTGCCACATTAATGACGACACAGCCTTACAAAACTTCGAGGCGGATTTTGTATCTTGATGAGGAGGACATGTAGGAGAAACTTTTTTGAAGGTCAACTTTATTCTTGCTACAAACCTATAACTCAGCCTGTAACCTGAGGCAGGTGTTCCTCCTCTCCGCTACTGCCCCCTTTCACTCACTGTTAACTTTCTGGCCTTAACAGCTTAATTCCCAAATCGTCCTATTTTTTCAAATGCTCTCAGCCCGCGTCCTTCACGTTTCTATCGCTTCAGTCCCGTCTCGGCACTTACAGCAAACTCTTCCTATTCTTTCATACATTCTCCCTTGGTTAAGCCCTATATCTGACATCCATCTCGATCTCACTAAAATTATACAAACAAGACATCAATAAAATCATTTATTCAGAATTTTTCTCCCTCCTTATCTGCTACACGGACGGATCCGAATCGGGACCTCACAGTATGCAGTCTTCATTCAGGGTAACAATTAATCTTCCTGTTTGGGAAGTTGCGCTTCCACATCCACTAACGAGCTTACGCTATGTTCACCTGCCTCTCTCGTCTCACCCGCTTCGTACCTCCCCACAATTTCGTATACGTATCACTTAATTCTTTCTCACGTTGACTTGCTGTTCAAGACTCTCGTTCTACCAATCGTATCGTCCAACTAATCCTCATTTTTATATAGTCGTCAAGTTCTTCCTCATTAGCATCTCTTTCTTATGGATACTGTGACCCACCGACAAATGACGCAATGCACGTCGTCACAAAGCAGTCACTGCATTTTCCTTCTCTAGCTGATCCCTCCTCCCTCTCGTATGATCTCAAATCCTATTGCTTACTCTCTCACCCTCTCCTCTTGGCTTGATTTCTGGTCCTCCTTATTCTCCAATTAAGCTTCGTTGTAATGATAATGGGAACACGCGTGTTCGACAACCCCCTGAAAACAGCTATTCTAAAATTATAAAGTCTCAAAACACACAGAGCTGAAATAAGTCACATCTTTCGCTAAGCCCAAGTTTCCTTATACTCCAGCCTAGAAAAATTTCTATAATCAAAGATTCCTATAATCTGACTTGGGTCTATGACGTCATCGAAGTCGGATGCGGACGTAAACATTTTCTGAGGATGACCCACTTTTATGCAGCATAACTTAACCTAAGTTAGGTTGATTGACGTCACAAGTTGATGGCTTCATCATAGTCGGATATGGGTGTTTTCTGAAGATGACCCCTTCCTAAGCAACCTAACCTAACCTAACTCAGGTTGATGACATCACAAGTTGATGACGTCATCAAAGTTGGACACGGATATTTTTTGAATGCAACATAACCTAACCTGACTTAGGTTGATGACGTCATCGAAGTCGGATGCGGATAGGAAAGTTTCCTGAGGATGACCCGCTTTTATGCAACATAACCTAATCTAAGTTAGGTTGATTGACGTCACATGAAAGTCGGCCACGGATATTTTCTAAGGATGTCCCCCTTCTGACTTTAATTCATAACGTCAAAAATAGATGGCTTCAACAAAGTCGGCACGGATGTTTTCTGAAGATGACCCCCTCCTACTTAACCTAACTCAGGTTGATGACGTCACAATTTTTGACGTTAACAAAGTCGAACACGGATGTTTTCTGAGGATGACCCCCTTTCATGCGACATAACCTAACTTAAGTTATCAGTGAGTGTGGTGAGGTGTGAGCAGTGAAAAATTCTCAAGTGTACAATTCTACTTCATTAGTAGGGCAAGTAAAAATATTTTTCACATATTTTTTTCGCTACTAGTTATGACGTAAATAGTTCGAAAATCATCCGTTTCAGCATAACTTTGGTACCCCATTGAAATTTGATAGCACATATTTTTACATATTTTGTAAAAAAAAAATATTTTCACATATTTTCCATACTTTCCCTGAAAGCTAATTTTAACTCGATTTCTCGCAAATTATTGTGAATTTTTGGACATTTTTAGAGGTAATAGGCAACGTTTTTTGTTCAACAACCTGCACATGCATGTTCATCAACTGCAATCAAAGTCATTTTTAATATTTCTTTTATTGAATTGATTTTTAGAATTTTTTATACTCAAATTGATGTTTTCTTTAAAAAAATTTATTAGCACGTATTTCCATATATTTTGAGATTTAAAAAAAATATTTCAGACGGATAAAAAAATATTTTTACTTGCCCTATTTATTAGGTAGTTCGCGCACCAGAGTACTTTCGGGTACTACCCCATCATCAGTGTGTCGCCACTGTGAGTTAGGTTGATGACGTCATCAATATCGAATACGGGTGTTTTCTGGAATTGACTTCTCTCTATGCGACATGACCAAAACTGACTTGGCTTGACGTCTTTAGGAGTTCATAATGTCGTCAAAGTCGGGCACGGATGTTTTCCGAGGATGACTCTCTTTTATGCTAGATAACTTCTCCCAAGTTAGGTTGATTGACATCACAAGTTGATGACGTCGTCAAAGTTGGACGTGGTTGCGAACGTTTTCTGAAAATGTTCCCTCCAAACAAAACAGATAGCAGGTTCTCCACTGATACGAGCCGTCTTTTCTGCTAAGAAGAAGTTATCGGACCCGTCCTAGAGTAGGCGGTGCCAATCTCACCCGCTCTCATCTCTTTTTACGCCTCTCTTTTACTGCAATGTTGAAAATCTACCCGTTCAACCCTTCTTCTCTTGCCCAGCTCTCAAAAATATCTTGCTTCCTCATGCTTTCTCTCCCAGCATCACAAACTCTTTCTGAACCAATCATGACAAAATCATTCTACAATTTTACAATACCGTCTTATTCATGTTCGTGCTACCCCTCTGCCCGCAGTCCAAACCGATTCACTTCATCTAGCTTCTAGAGGTATGACTCTGAACCATTTGAAAGAGTACGAGACCATGAAGCATTATGGCTTATTTTTTCTTGTTATTTGGCTTTCTTTTATTCTTCTGCTCAATTTCTTGTTCAGTTTTACACCTCGCCGAAATAATATGGATAGCTTCGTCTGTCTAAAACTAGTCGCGGTCATACATTTTTGAATCAATTCGAGTTCTATCCTTATATGATGACTAGTAAAGTGGAAGAACGACTCAATTTGCCGCCCCTCCGAACAAAGTTTTTCCGATTTCCGATATTTCATAAAGAACCCCTCATAAAAAGGTTTCTTGTCACAATCTGCATCGTATGTGTAAGTGACGTATTCTCTAACAAAATTAATAATTCATCAGAAATGTCGACACCTTGAACTTGCAATAACGGTGGCGTGCTATCTACGAATTACAGAAGCGATATTCGATAAGTAATGTTGTTCGTTAGCTGTCAATTCGTGCAAACGAAATCGGCAATTTGCATTTGACACAAGTTAAGCTACAAGCAGCCTATCCCGTAATCGGTACCCATCTCGAAAGTTTATACATACGAGTTTAGATAAATATTTCAGGAGCACGAATAAGCTTTTTCCTGGAACCATCGCATTGACAGCTCACTATAAAAAGTACTTCCTAGACTATATCGTCGTAAACCATATCGTACATGAGGAATCAAAAAGAAAAAAAAGCCGGATAGCAATTTCTTTCTCGCATTTTACGCTTTACTTTTTCCTCGCTTCTTACATCTTAACGTTATCTCGTGTTTTATTACATATTTTTTATATCTCAAACTTCCGCGAGTACCATTTTTTCAGCACTAGAAAAGTTTGTATTTGTATCCGAGTATATACGCATCTGTTATAATGTATAAACGTACGTGCATATGTTTTTTCATTCTTTCATTTTTCCATTTTCGATCCTATTATGTACGAGTTTCAGTAGTTTGGTAGCTTTCACGAGTTTTCCCGACAGGGAGGAGGGAAGAGGAAGTACATTTCCGCCACCCCCTATACGTCCGCGTTTAGTCTAATATACCGTAATTTGGTACCCTCGTTGTGCGCCATCATTGTCACCGGGGTGAGGAAAATTCCCCAGCGCGGTAGTTTTTTCGCTTTATGGGAATTAGTGTATATTTTGATGATGAAAAATCTCTTTTGAAAAAAAAAAGAGCTTTGAAAACTTTGGTAACGTATCCTGTATTAAATTATCAACGTCAGCTTTTTAGCCGCTTGTCCCGCTTGTCGACGTTTCGTATAAACGTATTCATTATTTACCGAACATCGAAAATTCTCTGTTCGACTTCATAAATTTTTCAAATCTATCGAGCGAAAGCGTTTTTTTTGTTCCTTCTTCCGTTCGTGCTCGTTTTTCCCTTACTCCACCTCTCCACTTACTCGTTTAATCCTTCTCGTGTAGGTCGTCTAGTACTCTTAGAGCTTACGTTGAAGTCTTTTTTTTTTTTTTTCTATCGACTAGCCCGCTATCGCCGTCGTCGTCGCTCTACGTTTCAACGCCTTTTTCTACCCATTTTACAACCGTAAAATTGCGAACCGCGCCTACCGATGCTACGAGCACTTATGGTGAAATTGTAACACCCTCGGGCATCGAATGTTGTAGAAAAAAAAGAGACGACAAACAAAATAATCGCGCCGTCGATAATTCCGTCGGGTGTGGAAAGGTCGTATAAAGGCTGGGCGCGGGCAAAATAGAGCCAATTCTAATTTAAATTAACGATGATGAATCTTTTCTTTTCGCGCTTTTGTCCTCTCTTTCGTTGTGGAGTGTGTAAACAGAATTGTTGAAAAATTCTTCGCTAATTAACGCCGCTCGTCCGTCCCCATTGCCTCAAGACAACGCCAAGTCCACACTCGAGTGATCCGACGTTTTTCTATGTTCACGCGACCAGCTTTTAACCCTCAACTCCTTCGACACGGTTCACTCGGCATTTATATTTCGAAAATAGGTGTATAGTGTGCAAGTAGCGCGTCTCGTCGCCGTGTTATTATGCCACTCGAAATTCAACTTCTTTCACGCTTATGCGCTTTCTTAATGAAAAAATGATGGTTCTCGTTTAGTATAAACGTTCGAAATTCACCCACGAGACGACCTCGTGTGAAATTGAACCAATTTTTCCACGTTCTTTAAAAGACGGACGGAGTTTTATTGTTCTCAATGGATGAACAAAAGTTGGAAGAAAATTCGTGAAATACCAAAGTCGTAAAATGACCGAAATTAAAACAAACTCAAAGGCCTCCGGTTAAATTATCATCTGGCTATTCACTCCTCCGACCATCAGATTCGATCTCACGAATATTTTCAAATCAAATAACATCGCCCACCTTAAACTAACACAGAAATTATCGCAGGATTCCCCGATCGTACGTTATGCTATACTGATGGCTCTAAAACAAAAAATAAAACAGGCTATGCATACTCCATCCAGGATAAAATTACGGCCTACCCTTAAGAAACTCTGCCTTCGTTTTTACTGATGAGCTGAGCGCTATTCCTCCTGCCTTTCGACTCTTACTCAGTGTCCTCCTGGACTGAACTATATCCTACTAAATCTGAATAGAAAATTTGGCCCTAAATTTCACTGATATATTTTTACGGATCGACATTTCGGCCGTACCCGCCACGGCCGAAACGCCGTAAAAATCGGTAAAAATACCTACACCAGTGAAATTTAGTGCCAAATTTTCTATTCAGATTTATTTAATAATTTCACGAAAAAATTCACGTTTTTTATATCCTACTATTTTATTCACTTTCCTCCCTCACATCGTTACAAAATACTCTTTCGAATAACCCCATCACTCAACACCTTCACGTCATTCTTCATACGCTAAGCTTTGTCAAATCATCAGTCACCTTCATCTGGATTCGATCAAACTCAATATGAAAACGTTGATCGTGCGACCAAGAAGTCCACCCGCTTACCGAAAATTAATGACCCAGCTCGTTCACCAGTATACGACCTCTACAAAAATACTATCGTTCCAAAATTCCAGCTTCTTACAGCACCACAACAAACTGAGATAAATCAAAAGCCTCCCTATTCCTTGGTCCTCTCCAAATAGAAACTCCCGCCACGAAGAAGTCATCCTGTCTCGTCTCGACTCACCCACTCTCACCTCCTCCTAGGTCTTCACGCCCCACTACTGCCATTTGAGTCTCAAAATTCAATATCCCTTCTCATATCCCGTCCTTCAAAACCAACGCTCCACCTGTACCGTTCTCTTATCTAGAAATTATCTCCAATTCCCTCAACTACCTATGTCCTAACTATTTCTCATAACTTCTCTAATTATAAAACAAATTTATGCGATAATATTAAAAAAAATTATTGTAAAATTAAATTAACGCGAGCTCATGACGCGTTTTCAGTAGTCGCATAGCTCATAAATAAATAAAAAAGTTATCATCAAAAGAGACGAGATGTATGAAAATCAAGTCAGTTCGGAAGGGAACTTTTGTAGAACTTTCAGTTTTGTATATGAGTAGAAATGTTGTATATGAGTTACATTTACCTAACTGTTGTTTTGCCTATCAAATGAGGAGCAAATTTCTGAATCACACACGGGGTATACATTTGCATGCGCACGCCTGCAAGGGCTGTACTCGCAAATTTCAGAATCACCCATGCGATATACATTTGCATGCGCACGTCCAACATTTGGGGGCAGGGGGGGTGTACTTGCGAATTTTCAAATTAGGGGTTCAGTGAGACAAGAGACATGAAATACATCAAAAAACCGTCACGCACGAGAAAAACCGTTACAGTTCTTCAAAGACTTTCACTGGGGCTACTCCTGCGAAAATCGTCACGGTTTTTGTTACGCTTGATGACGTCATCAGTCACCTTACCTACTTCGGCGGCAGAAAAATTTCGACCTTCCCCACTTTATTACGCTAGGTTAATGTCTCATAGAGGATGAGGTGTGACGTCATCAAGGTAGTGAATTTGCCACTTTCCGGTTAACGGAGGCAAACATGGAGATTCCTAAAAGTTAGAGACCAATGTTACCAAACGTTAAAAAAGGTTCGTGGAGAAAAGGAATTGTAGATGTCTACCATTATTTTATTGATTTTCAACTTGTAAACAACTTATAAAAGTAATAAAAATTGTGCTTTCAACTTATTTATAAACTATGTTACAGGTGTATTTGTTCCAAAATATAAAGTAGACTAATTGGCTTCACAAGGATGCTCTAATATAGATTGAAAACAGTAGTTCACAGTCAAAGGAGAAACATATTTATCTGAGACAAAGTGAAGAACGTCGAAGCATCGCCCACCTTGCGAGAAGTTCACCCGCAAAAACTCATTCTTGAAGAGAGCACCGCTATCGAAAACTGGGACACCTTTGAAGCAGTGGAGCCCTGACTCGTGTGTGTGGCCTGCGAATATAGCTTTAATTCTTCCAAAATACGGTCTTAATTTTCCCAAGCCAGAGATTGTATGCGCGTCGTGAACATTGACGATGTAAGAACGATTTTTATGCGTTTCCATATCTGCGATTAACCATTCCAGACTATCTTTAATCACGACGGTGTTGGAGAAGAAGCCGGACAAGCTGACTGTGTAATCAGGATGATTATGTAGCTGAACAAACCGTAGAAGCGGACCATGATTCCAAGCGTAGGCCAAACTATCGTCGTCAGATGAAAAATCTGGCAACAGATTCACTAAATAACTTTCGTGCTCTCGCATTCGTTGGATCATTCTACGCGCGCATAAATTTGTCAAGCGTTTGAAATACTCTGGATAACTATAATTCTTGACTTTGTCGATCAACTTTTTTATATTTGCTCCCATCCACTCTACCTGGCTCGAGGGGAATAAATTATTGAATAACGACACATTCGATAATGAATTAGCTCTGGCTGAATTGTTCCTAGGACTATCGCTTTTAGGATCAACATCCATACAATCTTCAACATTGTTTTGGTAATCATGATTCCCTAGACCGCACACCATGGGAGTGCGTATCGCCGAAACAGCGTGTAGAAACGTTTTCCATTGGGTAGTTCGCCCAAATTCGGTAAGATCACCATTCACAATCATTAAATGTACATCTCTTTCTTTTTCAGCGATATGACGAAAGACAGGCTTTGTACTCTCCAACCATAAGAACCGTTGCGCATTCGGATCTCCATCATTGTCCAAACGATAAGGCTGAGGGTCAGAACTTACGATAAATGAAAATTCATCGAATTCAGAGTCTGTCGCTCGTATTATGAGACTTTGGAAATAAGAATCATAAGTGTAAGAAATACTGGCATCGTGCTTTATGTCGACTAGTTCAATATGATCGCCATCTTTGTCGAAATACAATTTCAAACGATCGCCGTAATCGATTAGTAAATTATTTCTAGCACAACAGAAGCGTAACTTTACGTTTTGTACGGTAAATGGGTGCAAATTTGATTCGTTTGGATCTAAATTATTCTTTCCGGGTACATCGTCATTCTGAAAATGGTATGGACTCATGTTGACAATGTTGAACCGCCAATGTTTGCAATGAACCAGGGAACATAGCGTTAAGAGGATTAAAGCACTTGCTCCTTTCATTGCAGAATGGTAGAACAGAATTAATGAAACAAACGTACCGATCTTCTCCTGTTAGGTACCTGCACAAATCGAAATTAGCATCAAGGACTTGAATGACTGAGGTATAAAGTAGATTTTTTCAGCTATAGGTACTCATGTGTATGAGATGCGAGAGAAGTTTTCTATTTTGGAAGTCGTAAATATTTACTTTATTTATTTTTAAATGAGACAGTTTGCTTTGGTTGCCACCTTTATTATTCAAAAACAACTCGACGTTTCGACGCACCTCGTCGTCATCATCAGGAAACGTACTGAAATAAAGTAAAAATACAAAGAGAGAGGTGACCAGATATGAACTGAAAAAAGAAAAAAGCACGTGCCAACAAGATCAGGACCGGAGATAAAAATTAATAATTACAATTCATAAGTGTTGGCGAGATTAGAAGTATCGGTCTTGAAATTCACATTGTTACATCTTAAAATATGTAGTACTTCTAACATCTTCCTCTTCTTATCATTTTTCTCACGACCAACTATTTTAATTAAGTCAAAATTAAAACTGTGCCCTGTATCACAAGAGTGAGAGGCCAAAGCAGTGCGATTACTTCGATTCTTAACATCATTCTTGTGTTGGTCGACCCTCTTCTTTAACAGTTGAGAGGTCTCCCCCACATAGAATGTATCAGGGCACACCGAACAGGGAACCTTGTATACAACACCAGAATTTGTCAAGGTGGGGTTTGGGTCTTTAGTTTTCGAAAAGAATTTTTCTCTCAAAGTGTTGTAACTGCCGAAAGAAATACAATTTTGCTTATCCAATTTCTGCAGGATCTTACGAATAATCGCGCAGCTTGGACCTATAAACGGGATCGAGAAATATTTCTTATTAGTTAAACATGAATTATTAATACTAGGAGGGTCACAATACACAATATTCTTAATAAACTTAGAGGGATAGCCGTTTTCACGTAGCGTGTCACAAAATTCGGTCATAATTTGGTCATGAAGTTTAGGGTTAGAGTTCGAAAGATAACGGTTCATCAGATTTTTGGCAGAGTTGGATTTTACATGTAAGGGTTGATTTGAAAGATAGTTAATAATTTTATAAGTTTTTTATTAAGCGGCACTGCCGTCGATATAATTATTAAACGAAAAATGACCGACGTTTCGATAGTTACGACTATCTTCTTCGGGGTCAAGAAATATACTGAAAAGTATACATAATAAGACAAACTTGATACAGAAACGAAAACAAAAGTTCAATCTCGGTGATGACTCCTCTTAAGTACAGGCATGTACGTGCTACACAAATGATTATCGACGTCCGTTTTAAAATTGACTGCGTTGACGTGTTTTTTAATTTCTATCGCTTCCCTCATTTTTCTTTTTCTGTCGTTCCCCTCGAAACAAAGAATGGAGGCGTCTTCGAATTTGAAACAATGTCCTGTACTTGCGGTATGCTCAGCCAGGGCAGTACCTTTCCGTCCATTTTTAACATCTCCTTCGTGCTGTCCCAGTCTTTTTTTGAGCATTTGTTTGGTTTCCCCAATGTACACGTTGTCGCAGCCTCCGCATGGAATTTTGTAAACTAGGTTCGAAGATTTTTTGACGGGAACCGGATCTTTCAGTTTCGAGAAGAAGGAATTCCTTGTGAGGTTGTAGGAACTGAACGCTACCCGAATGCCAGGGTCGAGTCTATTGAGAAGTTTTTTTATAATAATACTGGCTGTGCCGACGTAAGGTATAGAGGAAAATCTAGTCTTATTATTAAATATTACATTACACAGAGGGGGGGTGTTCATTACGTTATTCTTAAGGTTATTACATACAATATTGTCAAAAAAATAGTCAGGGTAGCCATTATTAATCATTAATTTCTTAAAGTCAAATTTTATTTCGTCATGGAAAATGCTATCAGAGAGGCTAAGTCGATAATTTAATAAAGATATTACCGTATTCTTCTTAATGCGAAAAGGTAGGTTAGAATTAAAATGGGTAATACGTCCGGAATATGTAGGTTTCTTATAGTGCTTAAAAATAAGTCTGTCGTGATCCTTTATAATAGTGAGATCCAAAAAATTAAGAGCATTATCTTTTTCTTTTTCGATAGTAAAATTAAGGCGGGGGTGAAAATCGTTTAAAAAGTTTAAAATATCATTAACAAGGTTATTATTACAAATACATAGGCTGTCGTCAACATATTTAACAAATATTTTAACATTAAACCTCTCGAGGACCGCTCGAAACAAATTATCTAATACTAATTCAGATACTATAGATGACAGGGGGTTGCCCATGGCAACACCTTCCACTTGAGAGTAAGTAACATTATCAAACATGCAGTAACCTTTTCGGAGACAAGTTCTAGGGCCTCAAGGAACAAATCTTTGCTTATACTAGTAAAGTTTTTAATGGAGTTCCAATTATGAGTTACGGTTTCTAGAATTAAATTTACAGGGATACACGTAAACATGGATATCACGTCGAAAGAAATGAGGACGTCTTCATCGTCTAGGTGGATATCTTTCAGAAGGTCCAACACTTGGAACGAATTGCGAATATTAAGCGTATCATCGGAAGTGTATGATAGTATTCTTGAGAGGAATTTGGACATATTGTAGGTGGGCGCATTTATGAATGAAACCACCGGCCTAAGCGGAGCCCCAAAGCCTACCCGTGTGAATTTCAAGACCGATACTTCTAATCTCGCCAACACTTATGAATTGTAATTATTAATTTTTATCTCCGGTCCTGGTCTTGTTGGCACGTGCTTTTTTCTTTTTCAAGTTCATATCTGGTCACCTCTCTCTTTGTATTTTTACTTTATTTCAGTACGGTTCCTGATGATGATGACGAGGTGCGTCGAAACGTCGAGTTGTTTTTGAATAATAAAGGTGGCAACAAAAGCAAACTGTCTCATTTAAATTGATAACTGTTTGTCACGAAAAAACAAAACTTTCTTTAGTAAATATTTACATTATTGTGAGGTGAGTAATAAAGGGGAGACGGAAACCTGGATGAGGGCGCTGGACCATTCAACAATTCATCGCCCGGTTGCTCGCTCATCTGCCTAAATCTTAGAATTGTGCAGCCTTTTTCCCTCTTTCTTCTTCAAGGTGAGGACTAGTAACCGGCCTCGTAAATTCATGGTTGACTTCTTCAAATTTGCTCCCAAATTAGTTTCAAGAATTTTACAAATTATTCATCGCTTATTTTCTCGGTACTCCTCTCTTCCTTCATCAAAGAATTGTTCTTTTGCTAATTTTGAGATGTATTAAGGCACAATTTTCATCAATATTACTAGGTATCGTCAAATTCAAAATCTAAAATTTTTATCCCACACCTCGTTAAAGTATAATTTGGTACCGGTACCAGCCACACCTTGGAAAATAGAGACTGTATAAGATATAGTCTACACAAACAAGCACAAATTGAGCCCAACATTTTGAGACAGGAGACAGAACGACGCAAAATATGAATGGAAAGTACGGCGACACAGTTGATTAGGTACCTGATCTTTAGTCACGACTGGATTTCAAACAATTGTAATGCTGATGAGTTAACAATAACGACCTTCGGAATAACAGTGGAATGGCTAATGAGAACGATATTTTAAACGCGCGTGTAACGAACTACATCTCATTCGCCGGCACTAGAAATTTGATCAGTTACTTATTAAACACTCGATTTTTCTTTCGCTTTTAAGAAGCTCGAAATATTTACCCACGCGTCACAATTTTATTCACTTCCTCATTAAATTTGAAAATTAATAACGATTGTGATTGAAACAAAAATTGTACATTATGATTTCCACTGTCGACTTCTACAAATAATCTTCACAGAAACAAGTGAGTGCGTAAATTGGTGTCGTAGGTATAACAGCTATAATACTCGTAATTTTTCGCGGAAACTGTTTTGAATAAGTTTTAGAATTGTATACCTATACGTCCAACGGTATAGAGCGCGCTGAAACAAATGTTTTTCTTTGTCGTCTTATACAAATAGCAGCGGGAAGCCACGCATTCTTTGGCTCCGGACCTAGGAGATGGCCTTCCGCAGAAATGTAGCCGTTTCTGAGAGCATGAGATAGAAGCTAGAGCAGTAAACTGAGAAGTAGGAGTTAAAGACAATTACCTTCTTTGGAGGAGCTAGAGTCAAAAAACCGGATCTAAAGCCGGAACAGAGTCCCTCCTTTAGCTCCTTCATGAGTCGGCTCTCCACCTTTATTTTTTCAGTTTAAACCCAGGGATGGTAAGCCGTTCCCAACAACTTACGCTAATGTCTGACAGCCTTTTAACAGCTAGCGAACAGCTGACTAATGGCTAATCTAATTTTTTTCTCATGTACCATCAAATCATATTAAAATTTTGTACTAAAATGACAATAAACATATTTGAATAGGAGTCATACTCTTTGCTATTTTGTTATTTTATTTCCAAGTTTTTTTGAAACTACTCGTAGTAAGCTAAGATTATTAAATTCGTTATTTTTTTCAAAAGTTTGAACAACGGCTTTTTCTAATACTAACAGAAATCAGAAACCTAGAATAGGAGGAAAATGGTCTCTTTTGTTAGCCGTTAGAAGTTTGATTTTGAATGGCTCACAGCTGGCTACTGCTAATATTTTTCCTGATAGTTGTGCAAAAATCACTCGGCTAACAACTAAAAGCTAACGGCTAGCTAATCATCCCTGTTCACAACTAGCTCCCATAAGAGCTAAAAACAGTCCCAGGAGCCAACGGCGTCTACAAGTCGACTCCAGAGTTACTTTTTAAAAATCGGAGACCATTTTTGGAACCTACATGGCTCCTTTGAGAGCCAACTTTATCACTTGTACTTACAAAGAATAAAAATTATCATTACTTGCTTAGCTGAAAGATGATTTCTCACAACGTATTATTGATGAATGTTTGATGAATTGGGCCAAGGGTGGCAACACTGGCAACAGTTTAAAATATTGGGATTTCAAAATTGGAGCGCTAATATCAGGCTCTTGAGACTAACTTTTATAAGAATGATTAAGTAACACCGCCCCCCACCCCCCAAAAAAAATCCACTTTTTGAAGATTCTCCAATATTGCTTCTATAATGCAACAATAGATTATCCAAGTAAGTAGCATTCGATTAATTAACGTAAATAATGTAATTTATGAGCGCGCTGTGGAGGTAGATACAGTACTCTCAATACTCGAACAAAAAATTGGTGTAGCTCAAACGTGAAAAGCTTAAACTTGTAGGTTTAGGTTTTGATCGTTTAGCTCGAGTCCTATTCTTATTTTGAAGCATGGGCTGCGTTCTTGAAACGTCACTCTCATAAGCAAAAGTACTTATAAGGATGCGTAATTGATATAGTATGCAATGAAAATACAACTGAATTTTGGCTTTTGGCTGTTTCATTTACAAATTCCAGTTTTTGGCTCAAGTTTCAGACTTTGAAAATTATAGCTTCGGCTTTGTGCATGAGAACAATATGAACAAGCACCCGTTCGGCTGGAATAGGTTCAAGCTCTAATCTATAATAAAAATATTATTTTTGAAACGTTGATAATACCACAACATAAATAAATCGTAAATCGATCTCCAAACATTACTCCATATCGGATCATAATTATCGCAAATCAAAACAAGGTTAACGAGCTCGAACCCAAAAAGCAAAAAATGACTACCAACTCCTTTACGTTCCAATACAAAAACTACTTTTCTCGTTGTAATATCAAAACACAATAATAACCATTACCTACCGCTCAGTCGCTCACACATCACGCACTCTTCTTGATCACCACGTCATGAAACGTACTTAAAAACGTGAGTTCTGACAAAACTCACGCTGAAAACTACAAAAAAAAAGCGATTGCAACTGGTTCTGAGCTCGTACCAAGCTTCAATTGAACCCAAAAACTGCCTCAGCCTTCAATTGTTAGACGGCTGCAATATCCTGCTACTAAGGAACTATATTGCTACTGCTGGGGGATGACGTGGAAAAACGCAAACAGCGGACTACTGCCCTAGCCGCTCCAAAGTTGAATTGACGTTCATCCGATCCAAAAACAATTTTGAAAGAAAGAAGGTTTGTATAGAAAAACTATAGTATGATAATATATTTTGCAATCCATCATTACTGGTAATGGAACGTCGAACAGAATCAGGCTATGCACTGTAACCCAAGAAAAGAAAGATGAAGACTATAGAGCGCGCCACACGGTTAGATGGGAAAAATAAGTATAACATAATTGATTTTTGAAATAAGGAAATTTTCTTCTCTTACAAATGAACCACAAAGCTGGTAAATTTATAATTATAGACTGGTTTAGTAGTGATGTCACATACTGATCTCTTGAATCAAATAATTGCAAAGCTGCTAGCTGATTGTTTTTTATGCTTTGTTTACCTTTTTCATCCACCGACTTTATACTGGAGACAAAATAATTGTTACAAAACTGATGAATATTCTGTAAATGGAACATAGCTACTGTATCAAAAGAAAGTTCTGATGTAAGATCGAAATCAACAATTTTAATTAGGGATTTATTACCCACAGACCTTTGCGCTGACACAATTATGTCAGTCAATTTTTCCACAGTACAGTAGAGGTAGGTATACCCAGACAGTAAAGACACGCAGAAAACCTGTGCCCATATTTGATGTAGTTGACGCTGAATTCCGCTGTGTTTGCCATGATCTTGTGCTATATTCTATTTACATCATCACTACCCACCAGTACTGTAGCATTACTATAGGTACTTTGTACTGATGATTTTTATAATGATTAAAAAAAAATTAGTAGGACAGATGATCTTTTTGGGGGTCTTGTCTCAGCAAGCAAAGAGGCCCTATACAATCGCGAGAAAAAAATTCACGAATTTTCCCGTTTTTGTTGTGCGCGATACTAGCGCTATCCTGCCTGAATACAGCTGTCTCCAATGTTGTGATTGTACCACTTTGGTTGTACCATCACGCGCTACAAGATAGCGTTACAATGGAATTGTGAAATGTTGATAATTATGATAAAAACTTCTAAACCTATCTACGCTTCCACTTATCACGCCTGCCAACAATTCTTTGTACAGCATATAAGTTTGGAATGTGGACAATGAATCAAGAATCTCTACTTGACTGATATTTTAGTTAAACATTGATAAGCTTTTAGAAGACAATTTTTTTTTACAGGAAATCATAATATGTAAAAAAAAAGTAAGTATGAATGCCAATCAGGAAGCAGCAAATATCCAGCAATATTTTAAATATGTGAAGTTAAACAAAACTACCTAGTTCATTGCGGTCATAAACATCACCAAAATATATACTCAGAAATGAGGTATATTTACGTCATTGGAAAGATATCAAAAGTAAAATTATTGTGTCATAAAAAATATTATATTCAAAATATAGGCCTCGGTAAAAGGGCAGTAAATGTTTTCAATCAGATCTGAGCACTGAGGTATGCATCTTTTTTTACCCACAACTATAGGTGCTCAAAAACTATCAACAAGATTATTGTTTTGGTCTTCAGGAACACATAGCCTAATAATAGGTAATTTTTGATTTTATTTGGACAGGTTATCCACAAGGAGCGCCATTGGATTGGTTTAATTATTAGGTAATTCAGTGTTATTCAGTGAGAAAGTGATTCCTGTATAAGTCCTGAAAGTGAAACCAGGGTTTTCAGCAACATATAACAGTTTTCATTGTTTTTTGATATAATTATCGAAAAAACGAACGTGATTAACGCAATAACAAAGAAAACATTTGTAGAGCGTGAAATGTCTTTTTGGCAAAGTATGACAGCCAAACAATTCAGCTTAAGCGCTTTTGGCTTCAGAAAAATATAGCTATTTCTCTGTTAGCTTTTGGATATTTCGAAGAAAAATATAGTTTTTGGCTTAAACTTGTGACCCTGAAAAATACAGTTCGGACTTTGGCTTTTAGCTTCAGAAAAAAAAAAAAAAAAAAAAAATACAGCCATTTTTCGACTTTTGGCTTTCAGCTAGCTGTCATTCACCGCTTTTTGGATGGTATTTCTCGGGGTGCTGCACTAAAAGCCGAAAGCCGTATTCAGCTGTATTCATAAGGGATATTTGCCTACAGCTTTTGGCTGTCAGCTAAAAGCTAAACTAAGCCATATTTTTTTGGCTTCTTTCGGCTGGCGATGATTTTTGTAATAATTTCAATCTATCTTTTGAGTTTTGACATGTAATTTGTAAGCCCCACTGTAATTATTGGAGTTTTTGAGTGAATCAATTGACAGAATTTTTCAATCTTTTCTTTTCATTTTTCATATTTCTGAATTTCTCTTACTCCTACATCAAATCAATGAATCAAGAAGAAGAAATCAATTTTTCTCTTTTCCGGTTTTCCTGTTCAGTGTTCCTAAATCCTAATCGTTGTCCAGGGTGTCTGGCAGTTTGCTAGTGGCTGACGACTGTATAATTTCCGATTTTTGTCTCATGTGGTCTTTTTTCCCTTTAGTCTTTGGAATTTTTGGATTCTGATTTGATAATCGAATTTAATGAAATCCTAATAGGATAATGATATTCTACTACTGAAAACCTTTTGAAGGATACCAAACTCGACGATCAGCCAAAAGCCTAAGCTGCATTTTTCAAATTATTTGAACAGTTTCATTCTTCTTTTTGCAATAGCATTGCTTTCTGGTTTCCTTATCAGTAACCCTTGGAGTAACCGATGTTAGAAAGACAACTCTTGAATGACAGCGTCACAGCAAGAGTATTGACTATATTATTTTGAAGTAATGTTGGGTATAGTCTAGTGATGGGAACTATCGATAGTTTTTGGAAAAACAATCGGGACTGACGATAGTTTTGCCGAAAAAAACCGATGATAGTTGGAAGTTTTTCTTCTTTTTAATTCTTATCAAAATAACAAAATTGGTGGTACAAATTGATACCTAGTGATAACAAAATGAAAGAGAAAGAAAGTCGAATCTCAGCATTGGGTATGGCTGAAAAGCTGAAGGAAGTATGGAACCACGTTTTTATGATTTTTCCAAGTCGCTTCCATCATTGGTAACACTAAGATGCATTTCTTGACAAGTTTTTTGAGAAAAAATAACGACCACGAGAAAGATAGTTATCGTACATGTGGCAGAGGTACTTTTCTCTTGATCGACATTTCTCATCAAAACTATCGGGAATATCGATAGTGGCGATAGTACTCCGGGAAAACTATCGCGACTATTAATAGCGTGAAACTATCGACTATCGCCCATCACCAGTATTGTCAAGGGCGAGAGGTTCAAACAGAGATGGAAAGCCAAAGTCAAAAAGCTACAGCTGAAGCCGAAGCTAATACTTTTTTGTAATTATTGTGAAGCTATAAGCGTAGTCAATCAATAAAATCACAGGTTGTCTTTTAGTCAAAGCTAATCATAAGCTATTCTGATTGGCTTCTCTTCATCGTATTCATTTATCACTAAGTACATAATTTTGGAATTTCTCCTTTGTGAGTACAGCTATTGGAATAAACGAATTTAATTGCATTCTCAGAATGTTGGTTGATTTAAGGCACAATAAATCAAGCTAAGGTGGTAATGAGGAAAAAGTCAAAAATTTGGGAAAATGATTGGGTGCAGCAGAGGCCATAATCAGTGTTAGGCTTTCCTTCTCTTGGTTCAATGTAGTGTCGATGTTAGCGCTGACCAATCCGATAAGAAGTTGTGAACGACCCTGGGAAGTGAGTTTGTACAAAAAGTAGCACTTTCTAAACTGAAAATTGGGTAGAAGCAGTGAAGCAATAATTATCTTTTCTGACAATCTACATGAGAAACTCTCGTGACAGATCGCAAGTTGTATCGGCGAATGTTTTCGTTATTTCTCTTCTTCTTGTAGGAAGAGTAATTTTCTAATGAATTTGACAAAAACTGTAGTAAACCAACGCGTATCCGAAGTCGAGAAAAGTTGTATTCCACCAGTAGGTAAATCAGATCGTGGTTGAATTAATGAGCTTCAATCATGATGCGCATTCAACACGGTATTGGAGCCTGTACTCATCAATCCAATTGCCTTGGCAACATGATTAGGTAGATTCAGACATATAAGTATCAGAATGGGTAAATTTTACCAATCATATCAAAATTGTCTCGATTTAATAGATCATGTCACGTTAGAGTCAACAGAAGTTGCCAAAACGATTGCCCGCGTGATTTACGCAAATTCAATTATCTCGGGGTAATGGAAACGCGTTAACCTTGGAAATAAATAGCGTAAAGAGTCTCAATTTTCATGAACGAAATACCCACATAATTCTTGCGACGACTTCCAAGCACGTTTTAGATGAATGTCCTCGAATTTCTAAGAAACATAGGGTCGTCTGTTCGTGCTTGTGTACCATTCGAGGATAAGAAGGAATGGGGTCGGTCAATACACCTTAAACCGCATACAAGAGAAAAGCTTTCAGCTTGCATTCGAGGTTTTGCAGTGAATTGAAAATTATACCAAAACGTCTTCAAATCGTTGTCTTTGCGACATTTACTCGCTGTTCTTCGATAATCCGTTTCCCATCGCATTCGCTTCACCCTATAAGGATGATAGATCTTTCTTCGCCTCTCAGTCTCGTATTTCCATCCTCCTCCCCTTTTCATCATCGAACGCTACACTACTTTTTATTTCTTCGCTTCCTTTTCCCATAACGTTAAATTCCTCTGAATATCGAATGATACGCGGATTAGGAAAATGGTAAGCCATGCAGTACTGGTGGTAGTAGCAGACTGCTTACTATTTACCGGCGCAGTTGTAAGAGGCGAGAAGACACCTTTCGCACACAGAAACAGATTTTCGCATCGGCAACGAGCGCGAAAGAGCGTTACGAGAATTTTGCAATTCAAATACACGCGGGATTATTACCTTCGTCGAATTCCAAAATAACACATCGCATTTTCGTCGTCGCTCTACGCATTAAAATTCGTCTTCAACGTGCTGCTCTCTTCTTCTTTCAAGACGCGATATAAAAGGTCGTTGCTAAAAAGACGGAGAGAAAATGTCGGGAACACGTATTACGATTTTTTTTTTCCTCCTTTATCTTTTCTTTCTTTTCTAACTTCATTCGTACTCGCCAGATTAAAAACACACAAATGGAGTCGTTTGATGGCTCTTCTGCTCTCCGAAGACATCATCGTATTTAAATTACGTACTTAAGACTGAATACAGGGAAAAATAAAACACACCACCCTCGTTTTTATAAATTAACTCCGCTCGAATACTTTTTTCAAACCTCCTTCGCGTAATACCTCTATAAATAAATCATTCGCTCTCTATCGTCGCAGTGACATCGGAGAAAATAAACGGAATCTTTTACCTTTGAAAGAAATTCTATAATAAAGGTAATTGCGCGTTCGGATAGGGGCAAAAGATACGCGGAACTAATAATTAAAAAGATTACTTTTTTAAATGCAACGTTACATCCTTTTCATAGTACGAATATTATTAAACGATTACACTCTGGATCGTAGTACATCAATAAACAAATTAATAGAAGTTGACAAACACTGTTCTTATCATTTTTCCTTAACAAAGATGGTTTCCCCTAAATAATCGTACGTATAGATAGGTAATACATTAAACATAATTTTTTTTGTAATTTTTAAACATAATTTTTTTTTTTTTCTTTAAATTATTCATTACTGTTTTGTAGTTGAGTTTGCGCAACAAAACAAACTCGATTTCGTGTTTCGCGAATGACGATGATGTTACAAAGTAGATGACAATATTAATGATGGTGTATAGTGATCGAATTTATTATTCTTGAGGAAAAAAATCGCTATAACCATTTTTGTGTCTTCTTAATAAAACGCGGATATTTAAGCGCGTGGACACAACAACAAATACACACATTAATTACTTTTTTTTTCTCTAAAAACGTATTATTAACGAACAACACACATACACACACACATAGTAAAGATGGTAGAAATTATTTGCGTTGCTTCTTTTCTTTTAATAGTTAGTGTACGTACACATCTCTACTTTGATCTTCCATTTAACGGTCTACTTGAACGCTTTTCAACGACAATTAGTTTTTCCTTTAAATCCACAATTTTTCCTTACTTTTTATCATGTACCGTGTGTGTGGGCGTGGAGTGATTTTGTAGGCGACTGATTAAGACTGATTTTGTATTTTTGATTTGATTTTTTCATAGAACTTTTTTTTAATGGTTTTTGTTTTTTTTTTTTAAATCACCGTCAACTGCGAACGCGTCTTCATTTTAGTAGAAGTTTAAATCCAAAGCTGCGTACATGAGCTACCTTCGACGAATGTTCTTCAACCGTGACTCTTTGTCGAATTCTTCCATTTGTTGTGGAAATCGACGATGTGTTCGATTAATAATCCTTGAGAAAACAGAGAAAAAAAGAATATTGTTAATTGTTGTTCAATTTCCTACCATAAATCATTAAAAAAGTTCCTAAATCGGTATTTCCCTATCTGAACTCCATTTCGGCCTCCACAAAAACTTCAAGACACGCGGCTCCTAAGCCCAACAACTCCACGTCTTTACGCTGAAAGTCCTCCATCTTGACTCTCACAATTACCTCCTCCACTCTTTAACACAGCCTTCAATTACACTTCTATCTGAAAATTTTCCAATACCCCGCATCTCACCGACCTGTCGCTCAGAGTTTTTTACTTAAAAAATTACTATTTTGGTTTATTAAATCAAATAACATCTTTTTCTCGTATCAATCTTCCGCAAAACTTCTAACTCACTCTCCAAGCCTTCAAACTGAGGAAGCATTCCGCTCAAACTCAAAACTCTAATCCATTTTCTTCGATCTCCGCGTCTATCGTCACTATATCTCTCCCAAATACAGGATGTACACCAGAATCGGAAAATAAAAATTCGGGCCTTTCCGGGATCTTTCGACGTCTTGACCAGAATTTTTCCTAAACCTTCCCCAAGATATTTTTTCCTCTTTACTCCATTGGAAATTATTTTAATTTTTTGCAGAACAATTTTTTCATTAATTTCTTAATAGGCTTAAAAAAAGAAATTCCCACCCAGGTTGACCCAGCTGAATTTGGGGTCAATCCGGGTTTCCAGACACTCCTTAGAGAATCCGTAACTTTTCTGGGACCGATAGGAACCCTGAAATTACATAGCATTGACTTTCGAGGAAATTTACCCCGATTTTTCCAAACATGTTTCTAACGGTTAAAATTCGAGACCAATACTTTTCTCATTAACCCAACCTAAACGGTGTCCTTTAGGAAGAAGTATGGAGAGTTCCTCTTTTCCTGATTGCTATAAATGACCGCAAAAATAGTGTCTGCTCTCCGCGGATGACTTGAAGTACCTCCATGTTAACCTTCAACCGCAAAAAATAGCAAGACTACTCAAATTAACCAATAATAAAATCTTCAACTGGACATCTGACTATGGACTTTGATTTTCAGACAAAAAAAAAAACAGTCCAAGACGCCCTAAGTAACTTCCCCCTCTATAAAACTTCACAATAACTATTCTATCCTCTGCCAAGTTCTTTGGCCTCTCCTTCGAATCCAAAACCTCCTGCGATGGACCCCTAAATCAAAATCCTAAGGAGAAATACCTGGATTCCTTGAATATTTTCAAATACTTATCACACCTCCGCATTGGCTGTGATTGAAAACTCTTCCTTCAACTCTACAACAGCTTAATCCGTTCCCAACTTGATTACGGTTCTCCAATTTACACCCATTCCAATAAAAAAACCTTAATATTTCTGGACAATCTTCGGTGTTTCGAATGGCTCTCATTACTGAGATCTTTCACTCACTCTAATCTTCACATTTTTTAAAATGGTCTCATCCCTCCTATCGCTTCAATCCCATTTAGTTACTCATTTCAAATTTCGGTCCTCACTTCCTCTTCTTTCATATACTTCTTTTTGGTTAACCAATATCCTTGACATCCGTCTCGATTTTACTGAAATTCCCACAAGAGCCAACTTTATCCCTCCCATCTTCTCTGCTACACGTATGGAGAACTGGATATGCAGTTTCTATTCAGGATGACATCTCACCTTTTCGCAAGAGAAACTCCACTTCTATATTCACATGCCTGCCCCATCTTACCGCTTCTTTCCCCCCCCCTCGGATTCTCTCCCATCCAAGAAATCCTCATTTATGCATTCGTAAAGTTTTTCCTCATCCTTCATCTCTTTTCTATGGATACCGGGGCACAACGACCTTCAGGAATATGACTCAGTGGGCCTTTCCTCAAATCAGTCACTGCGTTTTCCTTCCATAACTCATCCTTCCCCTCGTATGATCTCAGATCTTATTACTGCTTTCTCATCTTCTCTTCTACGCATAATTTCTGGTCCCTCTTGTCGTAGAAAAACCCTGATCTATTAAAATAACTCACCAAAAGCTCCCTTCCAACGAGCAGAAATCATAATCCATGGTACTCTAACATCTTTTTACGCCTCTTACCCTTTTTCATATAAGAAGTAATTCATAGTATTTGAGCTTACCCGTAGATTTCTTCACGGTGGCCATATCAAATGGTATTTGCTGCTTGGATGATTTATCTTGCACTACCGGTATCTCAACATCCGGCAGATTGCACAATGCTCGCGACCCAGTCACAAGACGCACGAAATTCGAATCCTCTTCTTTCTTGATCTTATCGTTGCTCTTACCGGTGTTCGCATTGTTCAGATAGTAACAGCATTCCATTATCTGCATGAACATCCTGTATAACAATAGAAGAATATAGGTTTCTTGGGAGACCAGAGGACGACCGCGCGTTAGTTGGAACATCATTTGGATAGTCCTAGTTCAAACCAATGAAATGTGGAACTTCTACCTTGTTCCTCTCATGCCCGCCCATAAAATTTTTCTCAAGAACTTCCCATAATTTTAAAATTCTAGCCCATTTAACTTGGTTCTACGATCCCTTTACTCACCAAGCTTCATTATCCTTTTTCCTTGGATAAGAGACGGATGGTATCGACTGTTTCTCGTTGTTTCGCTGCATCCTCAAATAACGATTACCCTGTCTGAATTGCGACTCCAGCCAACGAATAGCGTCTCGTGCACGTCCGCTAGTTCTCTTCAACTCGTCCAATGCGGACACGACTGGAAAAACGAGATCAGATTTAGCGAGAACTTATCTGCCACGATGGCAAGACTACATACACGCGAGTACCAACCTGCAGCGGGAATCAATAAGACAAATTGTCGCGAGCTCACCAATCTCTTTACCAAAATACAGTGTTGCGTGAGGGCTTCGCAATCCACGACCAAATACGGTGTCAGTAAATTTATCTTGGCCGTTTGCTTCACCTTATTTTCCAGACTTCTCACTTCAGCCTCTAGCCACAACTGACCCATTTCCTTCATCATCTTTACACGCTGCTCGTCGTCCATCTTCTTGGTCACCTCCTGCAAACAGTCAAATAAAACACGTGATTAGGAGATAACTAAAATACAAATTGTGTCATCAACGTAGTGTTCACGAAAATAATTCTAAATATTAGACGTAGAAACTTAGGTTTGTTTTTGTGATCTATTAGGAATTAGTAGAAAAAAGGACTGCGCAATGACAGGGAGAAGAAGAAATTGATAAATGCACCTAAAGGGAAGACCAAATATCAGAATTGGAAATTGACTAGAGTGGGACTGGAAAACTGTGGTGGTTAGAATCAGATATTGATGAGTCAAAAAGTAGAAAAGAAAGATTTCAACGAGTGTAAATTTGGAAACTGAAACTAAAACTACAACAGTATCGGAACTACGACAGCAACATAGATCAGTCAAGACTCAAAAGCACTGAATCAATTGGGACTGTGCAAGCAACAACAACAACAAAGATTTTTCAGTTTCGCAAAATTTCCTAAAAATATATTTTCCTGAAAGAGAATTTTTTGCTCATTAAACTTTGCTCTTTGCGTTTTTTTGAGAAATTTAAGAAAAACTGAAAAACTGTATACTCAAATTGTATATGATCACCCTTTCCTTATCAGTACTTTTTCATACATATAGATATAATTTTACATGGGCGACGCTAGCGCACCTACAATATGCACACTCCAAATCCAATTCCAAAATTATAGTCAGGATACTCCAACGAAAGACTTGAATTGTAAATACCGCTTTTCACGACACTAGCGCTCCAACCACATGAATTACATTCTTACTTTCGTTCAGCCATCCTGGTCGATACTCCTACAGTAAATATATTTTTCAAAGAACATTATTCGCCAATAAGGGCGGAGTATGCGCTACTATGCGGAATTTCTCCAAAGCTTGCATTTGAAGGTGATGATGAGTGATAATTTCGGCCGGAAAGCGCTAGCGTCGCGCTGCATTTTTACCGAGCGCGGAGGAATTGAAAACGAGAGCTAAACCATGGCGGTATATGGGGAAAAATGAAAAAATGAAATAACACTTGAATGAAGCAGATTTGATTTCCGGACATCCCATAAAGGATATTCACAAATAAAAATTCTACAAATTAGATGAGATGACAAAATCTTCAATTCCGCTTCATTCAAGAGTTAATGCAAATTTTCATTTTTCTCTCATACACCACCATTCCCGTTTCCAATTTCAGCAAAAATACCATTTTAGGTAAAGCGATTCTAGCGGATGGCCGGCCCAAATTACTGAACAACATATTGTTTCTTTTTGCTCTACTTTCTTGTAAAATTCAATCATTGGAAAGTCACCTAAAAGAGTTTTGAAATTGTTGGAGTAGACTCGGCTTCAACTATTTGTACATATCATTTTTTAAAAATTGATTGATCAATTAAGTAGTGAGAACTCTTAAAAATCATTCCTGCGTTATTTATTTGGGACTACTACACACCATCACCTTCGAGTGTGGCGCTCCTAGCAGAGCCCCCACACGCGGATAGACAATTGTCCAACCAGGGTGGATGGACAGAAATAGGAACATGATTCATACAGTTGGAGCGCTAGTGTCGTTACTAGAATTATTTTCTCTTATACGTAAATACAATTGTAACCTGCGATGAGAAAAGGATGCTCATTGTCCACTGACAGGAACACCATTTCTCTCTGATTAGATATCCAATCAGAGAGAAATGGTGTTCTTGTGCCAATGGGCAATGAGCATCCTTCTCTCATCGCAGGTCACAATTAATGTTTTATATCACTTTTTTCCCCTTCTTTTTTTTCTCAAGTGTTGTTGGGTCAGATGCATTCATATCTTGCTGAATGAGGGTTTTTAAACTGAAAGCGCTCGCAATTGTTTGATAATTTTTTGGCAATATTTGCAACTCAAAGTTACTTGTTAGAGTATTCTTCACACAAGAATAATTGGGCTACGTAAACGTGAAGGACGTTCTTGCCACCCGTATCATCATGGAGTTTTTAAGATTCCAGAGTGCTTTGAGAGTGGGTTTAGGATGGATATTTTTGGTAACCATAACAATGTGGATCTGTCAAGACACAAGAGCATTTGAGCGGCTGATATTTGACGGACACTCCCGCCATATCAATGAGATCAGACAACTGAGGGTGGAATACTCAAAATTGAGGCTTCCTCAGGGAACCTGTTTTATGGTTTGAATTTGTTTTAGTAATGAGATTTATAGGATTATTGGAAAAACCACTACAAAAAAAAATCGGGAACTGAATTGAGAAAACATAAATTTTCCAAAATCTACTTCGTATTAGGTCAATAATTCAAAATTTTTCAAGTCCTTCTACACGTTCCCTGTTAAAATTTTGACCTCCGAGATATATAATGATAGGAGACTTGCCTTCCTATCATATAAAGAAAGAAAGAAAGGAAGAAAGAAAGAACAAAAGAAAGAAACTAAAGTAAATAAATAAATAATAATGAATTAAATAAAAATAAATGAATAAAAGCAAACAGTTCCCTGTTAAAAAAAATTGGCGGGAACTAACACGCCTCCTCCATCAATTAATTTAAAAAAAATCTTTATTATAATTTTCATTTAATAATATTTTAGGGTATCTAATCCTTTATTTTCGGGTCATTTATTTAAATTTTTGTACATATTTTATTTTTTATTTAAAAATTTCATCTTAAATAATAAAATTTATATTTTTATATTTTACTAATATTGTTTAACCGTTTAACCAGAGACACACGGTGTAGCATTTTAAATGCTTGCTTACTGCACTTTTATTTAATACATCAATTGTGATGTTATAGAAACGTTCCTCTTCACCAGTATTTATCAGCTTAGTATATAAAGTAGGTCAAGGTTGCTCATGGCGTCATGAAGCGTGACAAAAACAGGGATGGTTAGCTGTTTCCAACAGCTTACGCTAATGGCTAAAACTGAAGAAATGTTTGCAACGGCTTCCGCCAACAGCTAATGGCTGACAGCATTTTAACAGCTAGCTAACAGCTGACCAACGGCTAATCTGATTTTTTTTCTAATCATATAACAATTTTGCGCTAAAATGACAAATACAGACCAGATTTGAATAGGAGTCATACGTTTTGCTATTTCATTTCAAAGTTTTTTTGAAACTACTTGCAATAAGCTAAGATTATTGAATTTCTTTTTTTTTTTAATGTTTGAACAGTGGCTTTTCTTAATACTTATAGAAATTAGAAACCTAGAATAGGAGGCCTCTTTTGTTAGCCATTAGATGTTTGATTTTGAATGGTTAACAGCTGGTTACTGCTAATATATTTTTCCTGACCGGCTAGCTAATAGCCAGTTAAAATTGTGCAAAAATCACTCGGCTAACAGCTAAAAGCTAACGGCTAACCATCGCTGGACAAAAATTGTGACGATTTTTGTAGGAGTAACCCCAGTCAAAAACGGTTTTTTCAAGAGCAGTATCAATTTTAGAGCATATAAAATGTTCTGACAGAGCCAAATAAGTTAGTTGTCTTTCAGAGGGGGGGGGGGGGCTAACTCAAAGTTGGACTCGCACATTTCCAATAAACGACTGGGGTGTCGGTAAAAATATTAAAAAAAAAAAAAAAAAAAAAACAGAACCAAATTTGCAGATTTTCGATAGCGGATAAAGGCACAGTTAAGACAACAGCTAGTTTGAACCTCCTTGTGACGTCATCACCAACCAACGAATCTACTTGTGACGTCATCACAACGCTTGACGTCGGTCATTAGTGCGTGACTTCATCAAGCTTGTGACGTCATCAACATCTGTGACGTCGTTGGTCACGGGTAAAAGTCTGGTATAATCTACTTCGTAGTATATTGTGTGCTTAGCCTAGTATAGCCTAGTCATAGGTGGCCAGTAACGTTTTCATTCGATTCTAACATGGTTCGTAAAATAATCCACAGTGAAAGTGATTTCATTAGGTCTGGGAAAGTCGAACTCGGCCTCGCGGATTTCTGGTTTAGGTCGAATGCTCGAGGATTATGAGTCCATCAAAGTATATCGTATGGAAGATATAGTTCTAGCCTAGTACACTTTATACTGTGCCATAGTCTGGTATACTCTATTGCTAAGCCATAGTAGGCCTAATTTAAAGCTAGTAGAATCTCCTCAAGGCTAGTTTAGGCCTATGTTGAGCCTAGTTTACAAACTCTGACTCGCGGATTTCTGGATTGGGTCGAGGGTTCTATGGGTAAGTCCATAAACGGGGGTGAGTGGAGTGGGGTACCGGTAAAGACTTTAAAACCCGAATTAACTCAATAATCTGTCAATTGGTCACAGACAGTTGGGCAGGTTCCTCTTTTGTACCTCGACCATACACTCGAGGGAATGAAGGGAGACCAGAGGAACATTCACGCGGAATAATTGAAGTAAAAAAAGGGTAGGGTATATACTGAATCGTGTCCTCTTGGTGTTCTTGAACCGAAAGTGCATGATCATCTGCTGAGAACACGTGTTTTCAAAATATCGCGTTCTATCTTCATACATACAAGATAAATGAAAGCTGTTTCGGTACCCACAGACGAACAGATGATAGAAACAATGTCTTCCTTCCTCCCGTGATTGAAGAAATATTTGTATGAAATTCATTCGAAGACTAAAAAGTTGCATCTACCTCATCTCGAGCATATCGCGTGAAATACGTTAGGTACAGCTATAAAACAAAAAAAATGACCACGATGAAGCATTCTACAGGCCGTAGCCTCGACACTCCACTTCTCTCTTCCTTTCTCTAATACTGTATTACGATAAAACGCGTCTTCTTTAGAGGCGCGAAATATTTTATATGCTCCCACATGTCGTAAAATAAGACACACGCGAGGAAAAAGGTCATAAAATACGCGCACCCATTTCGCATTCGTGTCACTTTTTCTCATTCCTCATCGTGTATAACTTTATAATTTTCCAGCGAGACATCGCACTCTCTCCAACGCCCGCCATATAGGTTAAAAGGCCAAAAAGGCAGTTTTGCATCGTTCGGGTAATCGAGAACATACATTTACGGTTTGCGATTTCATAAACTTTTTAGCGAGAGAAAACAAAAAAACGAACCAGAGGAGAAGGAGAAAAAATAGAAACAAGGATCAGATCGAGACTGCGAGATAAAGACATACACACTACGACACACGCAAAAAGGATGAGTTTAAGTGGAAGTCATTTGTATGCTGTGGCGATAGATGAAGAGTTAGCATTTTAGATGGTTAAAGGCGTAGAAGGCGGGCTGGTAGGGCAGAACGTGAGCGAGAGAGAGAGACAGAGCTCGAACCGCGCGTTAAACCACGTGTAATGCGCCTCGAAAATTCCCAGCTCCGCCGCCGTCACGCTTCTTCTTACATAATTACGTTTACTGCCGACGCCGCCAACACCCGTTGATGCTTTTCCACTTTTCCCGAAAGCTTTCGCCTGCGACGCCGCCCGTCATCGCCGCCGTCACACACTACACCCACCCCCTCTCTTCGCACCCGATACGACGGTATTCCGGCTGAATAACTTGTTTTGAATGCTAAATAATCCCGCTTCTTGCTTACCTTTCCCCAACGAGCAATTTCGAGTGCTAAACCACCGCGGTGCACATGCTTTGATTACAAAACCCCACGACATTTACCGCCTTCGCCTCCGCGCAAAAACTTTTCGTCTACACTCTTTCTCTTTTTCTTTCTGTTCTGCGTCGCTGTTGCGGCTGCCGCGCGCTTTAAGCCCTCTTTCTCTCATCTTCGCCGCCTCTCGCGAAAAGTCTTATTACAGGCACTATCTAGCCTCCTTTAATATGTAAGATGTTGACTAAACATCATCGGAATTTATATTAGGTAACTTTCTTCGGCGCTGCAGTACCGCGTCGGGCGTCAAGAGATGAAAATGCGAAGAAGAAGTTTTTATCAACTCGATTCTTTCAGTACCGAGCTTGCCCGCCCTTCTCTCTTCAATCTGTTTACTCGCGAGCTTCGCACGCTCTTTTTCTTGTAACGCTTAAATCTTCCACGTCTGTTTTCCTTATTACCTCTTTAAGAATGTGTTTACTCCACCACCTCCGCTCTTCGCGTTACTCCAAGTGCGACTATACACGTTTTCTCGCACGTACACCACCGTGTATGTTAAATGAGCGGAGGGTCGTTTCTATTAACTCGGGGGCTGCAGCGGCTTCGCGCGGCCACCGACGCCTTACGCGATGCTGATAACTTTCTTTGCCCGCGCCGCGTCTTCAGTTAATTATTTTTCGTTTAGTCGTCGCCGCAATCCACGTTTCACGTCGCGTTTATCCGCCACGCACCAACGCAACAGCATCGCGAGCACGCCCGACTCGAATCCACTTCATTTTCGATTTTACGTAAATTCGTAAAATAAATTATTCCGCGCACGCGAATGTAATACGTGCCGAATGTTTTTGGCGGAGAAAAAGAAATGATGAGGAAGCGCTTTGCGCTCAAGTGAGGAGGGGAAGAGGAGGAAAAACTTTTAGTTATACAGCTTACAGTACTGTCGAAGATCGACGATCATTTTCCAATTTCACGGGGAGATGCTGTGCGGCTTGACGCCTCCTACCCTCGTGGCCTCGTTTTCAAAAAAAAAAACGGGTAGATGCAGACATTCTTGTTAAATATTGAAGAACACGCGCATGTAGGAAAGAATTCCAATTCTACCGACTGTCGACCGTCTTCGTCACGTATTTTCAACCAGAAGCGCGAATTGCTGACATCTTACTGACATTCTTGTCGTCGAAGTAACCCTGGTGATTCCATGAAGTATATTTACACTACCTGTATATTTTGGAATTTTTTAAAAACAAATCCTTAGGCTAGGAACACACCAAATGGGAGGGAGAGAGAAAGAACCATGTGGATCAGTATCCGGGTCTCTTGTTCTTCTTTTCTCATTGATATGTTACGTGAT
This sequence comes from Aspidiotus rigidus, assembly GCA_035079385.1. Classification (NCBI taxonomy): domain Eukaryota; kingdom Metazoa; phylum Arthropoda; class Insecta; order Hemiptera; family Diaspididae; genus Aspidiotus; species Aspidiotus rigidus. Next base: position 14,151,551 of record JAVHKY010000020.1, on the reverse strand, counting down.
GAAAATTTATTTTCTATTTAAAAAAAAAAAATCTGCATCTTTTTTTCCTACCAAGATATAAAATTCAAGAGATCTAGATTTTCGCAGTCAAGATCTGGAAACCAAGGGATTTGCATTTTCGTTCCACTCAGATCTGGAACTTGAGAGACTTAATACATACGTTACCATTATTAAAGTAACGAGAAGAAGAAACTTTTTCGAAAACTGTACAAAAATTTGAAAAAATACTATGCAAGAATAAAACTCGCCAGAACTGGAGAGAAATTCGAAAAATGCTACGCAAAAATAAAATCATAGGTAACGCAGAATATGATGTAATACGTACAGTATTATTAATCAAACGATACACATTATCACCAATATTGATGTCCAAAGACCATCTTGATCCCTCTTGACGAAGACTGTACGAGAAATAAAATTTACCAGACAAAAAAGAATCCTCAAGAGACAGAGAATGTATGTCTGTCACTAAACAGAGGTCGTCTCTGCTACATCTATAACGTTAACGAATACGGGTATCATCCGAATTTGTAGTTTAGGTTCGCCTAACGCGTTGAGTGCGCGTCAAGCTCTGCATACAGCTGTACACAACGCAAATTGTTGAGTGTTGCAGATTCACCGCTCGGTTAACTGCGTTAGGCAAACCCTGAACTACAAATTTGGATGATGCCTGTGTCTCGAGCTCTCTTGGACGAACTCTATTGTCAAAAGACATTTTTCCGGTGAGAACTTTTTTGGCGATTATACAGGGGCTAGAGGCAAGAGCCTCAAAAAATGAGATTTTCTAGCAGATCCAAATAAATAAAGATCATGTTTCATGTCTACTAGTAAATGACCTCATTTATATTTTAAGGATACGCCTACTCTGTGATAAAATCATGGGCTAGCACGTGAATTTTAACAGGGTGTTGTATGAGGGGCTCTTTCAGAAAATTTACTAAACACCATGTGCCGTTTGGCGTCCGGCAAAAACTTACCTCTGACGTCATTAGATTGTAATGTTACAGGGTCAAAGGTGAGGGAGACTTGAAAACTTGTCGACTTTCAAGCCATATCATATAATTGGAGAGGGACTTGGAAAAAATGACGGATTTCTAACCAAAGTTGAACAAGGAACGCAGGTCAAATACAAGTAGGTTTTAGTATTGAAAATTTGAAAGCGAAATTCTGAAGAATCTGAAATTCTTCTAAGTCGGTTGTGCCATGGTATACAGTATGAAAATGCAAAATTTTCAAACTTCCTTTCCTACAATATAACATGGCTTGAAAATAAAAATTGCAATTTTGACAAGGAACCTGTTTGTTTTATTGCGCAGTTTTTAAAAAAAAACATCCATCGTCCACTGTCCGGCCGACTAGTAAAGCTCAAAGCTTGAAAAATTTCCAAATCCTCCTCCTATCATATATATCTCGGAGATCGAAATTTTCCTCAAGAGTGTTAGAGGCATTATTTTTTTTGGAGGCCTTCGCTTCCGGAACAAATGCAGAAAATGACCTTCCGACTCCGGTTGCCTCTAGTGGACTTGTTTGGAGGCGCCTCCTGACCTCCAAAGTGCGTCTCTGGACGCACCTCCAAGGATCTCCAGCGCAATTACTGAAATTGGAGAAAATGCCTCCGGAGGCATTGTCGCGTCGGAGATGCCTCCGGAGGCTCTTGTAACGTTGATCAGTGTGACCAGATGTAGCATATTGCCCTATCCAGGTTGCCATATGACAGATGATACTCAAAAGGTGTATTAAAACCATTAGTTGTTATTCGAACCGAGCAGCGCTAATTACAGGGTGTCTACTGAAAGGAAATTCTGAAAATACTCGACATTTACTTGACCTTTTTTGAAACTAAAAGAGTTAACGAGCAAAAAAAAAAACCCTTCAGGAGTTCTTTAACAAAGTTAAACGAGGGTGGCAGGAAACCTAGTTTATGGCGCACGTGAGATCTGAAAAATGTAGATTGTGACGTCACAAGGCTAAGTCATCAAATTGTGACGTCACAGTCCCGGACTTTGTAGCTATACATAATAGGAGAGGACCTTGAAAAAAGCTGATGACATCATCATATTGTGACGTCACAAGATTGACGTATAAAGTTATCAAATTGTGACATCACAGTCCCGGACTTTGAAAGTGTACATAATAGGAAGGGAACTTGAAAAAAATTGATCTATGACGTAATCAGATTGTGACGTCACAAGGTTGACGCATTGAGTGATCAAATTGTAACGTCACACACCCGGACTTTGTAGCTATACATAATTGGAGAGGAACTTGAAAAAAGCTGATGACGTCATCATATTGTGACGTCACAAGATTGACGTATTAAGTCATCAAACTGTCACGTCACAAACCCGGACTTTGTAGCTATATATAATAGGAAGGGAACTTGAAAAAAATGGATCTATGACGTCATCAGATTATGACGTCACAAGGCTGACCTATGACGTTATCAAAAAAAGACGTCACAGGCCTCGCTCACAAGCTATACGTGATAGGAGAGGGACTTAGAGGTGCGCTTAGAACATTTTCAAGCTCCAAGCTTTGCCAGCCAGCCGGAGAGCGGACGTTTTTTCCGAAAAACTCCCGATAAAACAGGTTCACCGCTAAAAAAGAAAGTCAGATTGGCTAAAAATACTGTTTTTACCAGGAGGGGGGGGGTGTCACGTCCGCCATCCGGCAAAGCTCGGAGCTCGGCAATTCCAAGTCCTTCTCCAAGTCCCCTCCAATCATATATAGCTTTAGGGAGGGGCCTGTGACGTCACAATCTACATCTTTCAGATCCCACGTGCCCCAAAAAACAGGTTTTCGGCCACACCTCGTTTAAGTCCGTTAGAGAACCTATGAGTTTCTTTTTTGCTTTTTTCAAAAGTTTCTGTCATTTTTCCCATTTTTACTTGACCGTTAAGGAAGATACTTGACTTTTACTTGATTTACCTGACTTACTTGACCGATAGATACCCTGTAACATCAAAGTGGCTGAATGAGGTTTCAAGGAATAGAATACTATTGAAAAAGATTTAAAAAATGCCTCCGAAAGGGTCCTTGGAGGCACTCCCAAGCCTCCAGGTGGAAGCAAGGTACCTCCGGAGGCAAAATGCCACAGACTCTAACATCTTGGTTTAAATCCTCACTATAGTACTTTGGACGCACTTTGGAGGCAGCTCCAGATGCCTCCAAAAGATTCCTTGAAGGCGCTTCCAAGCCTCTGGTGAGCCTTCAAAATTTCAGCTAGCCTCCGCTCCGCCTTCAGGGAAGCGGAGGCAAAGTCCCTCCAGCCTCCAATACCCTTCATTTTCCCCCTCATATCATAATATAGCTTGGGCCAGTGACGTCAAAGTTTGATGACGTCATAGGTCAGTCTTGTGACGTCACAAACTGATGACGTAATAGGTCGGTTTTCAACAGGGAATCTATTTTATCGAGAGGTTTTGTGGAAGAAACGTCAGCCGTCAGGCCGGCCGACCGGCAAAGCTCAAAGGTAAAAAATTTTTCAAGTTCCTCTTCTATCATATACAGCTTGGAGCAATTTGATGACGTCATAGGTCAGCCTTGTGACGCCACAGTCTACATTTTCAGATTCTACGAGCCCCATATTTTTTCAAGTACCCTCTGGAAGACGGGCCTGTGACGTCACAATTCGATGAAGCCATAGGTCAGCCTTGTGACGTCACAATCTATATCTTTCCCCGCCACCTCTCGTTCAGCTCCGTTAAAGAACCCGTGAGTTTTTTCCAAAGTCCCCCTCCTATCAGAACTTGGAAAAATTTCAATGGCCTATGACGTCACAAGGTGGAAAGTTGAAATTTTTCAAAGGTCCTCCTCCTATCACATATTATCGTAAGGAACTTGGAAAAATTTCGACTTTGGAGCCATATTATCCGACAGTTGAGGAACTTTGAATTCTCATTACCAACCCCAATTTGACCGGTTCCCTGCGATCCTCGTTGGACATCGTCAAGGAAGCTGTCATTTTTCTCACAGATGCGTCCGCCCCTCACTGGACTATCTAGCTGAATGAGCCCCCGATCTTGGGTTAATACAGGCGCAGTGTACTGTAAGTTAAGCTACCTAGCCTCCTTATGGACATCAACATCAAACTATACTAGGCCTTTTATTAGCCTTCATGAAACTAGGCCTAACATACAGCAGTATTCAAGCCTATAGATTACAAGGGTGAGGGGAGGAGAATTGAACTCGCAAATTTCAAAATTAAGCTCGAGGTCACGGTTCATGACGTCATAGCGGGAGAGGGCCACGAGGTCACAACTGATAACGTCACCAGCTCGAATCGCGTCCCATTAAAAAATGGAAAATTGTTTGATTTGCGACCGATATGAAAGATTGGACAATTGGTGGATTTTTTGGAATGGAATCATCCTTATGTTTGACCTAGTCCTCTAATCGTCGCCTTCTGTTGTATGCTCACGGCAAGAGATTGGCCGCAATTCAAACATCTCCCTTACTCTTTCTTGGACGCAATTTGTACATCTCATTTTCGTCTAGGGACACAACTGGTCACTAGCCCTTTCTAGCCACTGCAAGAGAGGGAAAAGTTTATGAAAATTCTAATTTTTGGCTTGAAAACGGGGAAAATCGTAGGTCTGTTCTTGGTTTTGACTGTGCTAGACTTCTTCCTTTTCAATCGTTGGAGGTGGGCTCCAATTTAGACACACAATGAATTTTTACAATGTGATACTTCTCAAATAAAGTTTTCACCGGTTCGCTGTTCTTCTTCTGTGTAGTAGAGGTGTCTTCCAATAATGCTGTTACCTTTTGATTACAGTCTTGTTTTTCTCTCTCTCACCCTCTGATAGAACGGTGGCATTTCCTTTATCTGCTCCCAAGAAGGTTGCAGCTGACTTTCGGTTTTCAGGTGTAACCAGAGTCTTCTTCCAATTCCACTTTCCTTTGGATTTTTCAATCTTTGAGAGCGTACCTCGATTTTTCTTCTTCTCTCTAGTTCTCAATGGGATTTTGACATGACTATGTACGATCCAATTGAAAGGCACAGGGGAAAAAACTAGAATGTCCGAAAGGAACCATATCCATATTTGGATCTTCTGCGCCCCTTCGAAGATACCTTTTTCCAGCTCATTTCTTCCGATCATTATTTTCATTTTGGGCACTTGCAGTTTGTGGATGTTGTTCATCCATGGACAACCGATCAAATTTTATTTCCTATACATAGAGGTGTCTTTGTGTTTAGCTACTAATCTCTCGTCATTATGCAAACAGACTCGCTACCTTGAGTACCGATCGGTAATGCGCGAATTCCCGCCAGGTAGCGATGGCTTATCAGGAGCGTCTTTTATAAGTTATCATGCGCACTCGTCAAGTATTGATATTCTTATTCGAACAATACCATTATAGATAAATAGTAACGTTACGAAGGATGAGAAGTAGATGAGGAGCACGGAGCGTGGGTTCATTCGCTGTCGACGTACCGGAACAGCATTTTGCACTTTCTAACCGCAACATTTCATTAATCCCCGTCAATTACATTACTCGTGCTTTCGGTGCGGACTAGAAACATCGGTTTCGCGAGCTAATTTACATAAGAATTTATCGATACCCCGAATTTTGATTAATATTTACAGCCACGACCGCGATTTCAATATACGGGTACACTAACGAGGGATAGGGAGTACACGATGCTCTTCAGAATGCGCGCGTAACACGCCGCCACAAACAAACCGTATTATTTAACTAGGGGACACCATCAGCACCGCCGTCGCTGATGCGGATTTCATAAGCCTAAGCTACGACATCGCGTTCGAGGGGAGCGCCACCGGAGCAATGAAGATGAGCACGACCTAATACCGCCGCAATCTATTGATATTATTGCAATTAATGCGTGTTTTACTCGCCGCCGAGTCCATATATTTCTACCGCCCTTTTGGTAAATTGCAAAACCACCGACAAGCCTTCCGCAGAACCTTTCTGGCTGCGTTACAACTTCGAATACAAAATGCTATTACGACGGTACAACAAGCTCGTACATAATGAAGATTATTACGTCGCGTTCGCAACGGCGACGACGGTGTTTAATAATTTACTATATCCGCGTGAATTAAGGTTTCAACTCGCCGATAATTAAAGGTCGTAACGTGCGAAAGCTCGAGAGCCGAGGGACGCGAGCGAAGATTCGAAGATTTCCCCTCTTAGACTATCAAATCTTTTTACGGAAGCGAGAGAGCTTGTCATCGGCGGCGTCATCATCGACATTTGCCGTTGTGAATTCATTTCGCATATATATACACGATAATTTTACACGTAACAGCATCAGCAGCTCCAAATGACGACGCCGACACGACGACACAATTAAATGCCGCCGACATACCGTATCAAAGACTAATGAATGCTCTTTGAAACTAATAATTATTTACATTCGCGATAAATTATTCATCGAATCCGAGCTAATAATTAATGTGGGCACGCTCTGTTTACAATCAACTGTTTAGCATATCTCTCGTTTTCCAAACCTGTATACATAATATATGTACTAACATCAATGTATCATCTACTGTAATGTCGCATAGCAGAGGGCACAGTACATACTCAATCCTCTCTCGACGTCCCCATCATTGTGCATAATATACACACGCAGTAGAGTGTCTATAGCACATACAGGGAGGTAATACGTGTACACTTCATTTGCATCATCGTAATTTCTCGTGGTTCTATACTCCTTCGTACTCGAATGATAAATGCTATACAATGTGTACCGTACGCGTATCTCATCTCCTGTTTCCTCTTCATCATCTGTACAAATGTAAAAGATATGCGCAATTTTTTCCTCATCTAGTCATCCTTTACCCATATTTGTCTTGAATAAACGTGCGTACGACAGCCAAACGTAAAATAATTTTCGATGAAGTGTCACCAGTCGAATGCGAATAATTCTAGGTCTGTCATCGGAACACAATCTGTTCACAATGATGAAATCTTGAATTGTAAAGTCGCGTTCTATGTACTACAGAGGACTCGAAAAAATTTTAACGCAGACTAGAAGAAGACATATCCAGTAATAACAAAGCAGTTTCGGCTTGATAATGAAATTCTGAAAAAGTGTAGAAAAGAAAAGAGCCAATGGTTTGAGGGAAAGTACGAGAGAGAGAAGCTAAAAAAAAAATGAAAAAGAAGAAACATTAAACGGTCCCCCCTAAAACGATTACGAAGAATCATCTTCAATAAAATGGTCTCACGGCACCCCTGAAGAAATAAACAAATAATAGCCATTTTATGATGAAAAAACTCACGCATTCTTTATCGGAGATGAACAAGGGGTAGCAGGGAACCTGTTTATGGGGATTCTATAACCTCATCGGATTGTGACGTCACAAGGCTGACCTATGACGTCATCATAAAATTGTGAGGTCACAGATCCGGATTTCAGAGCTACATGTGATGGGAGGGGGAAAAGGTAAAAATTTCGACCTTAGAGCTATACCTATGTCGACCTCCTAACGACCTCGAGGTTTCCGGATGGCAGACATTTTTTCGGAAGCCCCCCCTGTCCCCGAGAAAACAGGTTCTTTACTAAAAATTCATGGGTTCTTCAACGGAGTTAAACGAGTGGTAGCAAGGAACCAGTTTTATGGGGTACGTGGGAGTTACAAAATATAGATTACCTATGATGACGTCATCAAATTGTGACGTCACCGGCCCGAACTATGTAGCTATATATAATAGAAGGGGAGGAACTTGAAAAATCACAGGTTCTTTAACCGAGTTAAGCGGGATTAGGGCACGTGGGACCTGAAAAATGTAGATTGTGACGTCACAGGTCCGAACTTTAGAGCTACAATAATCGGGGAGAACTTGAAAAAAAAACTGATCGAGGACGTCATCAGATTGTGACGTCACAAGGCTGATCTATGACATAATAAAAATGTGACGTCACCAGTCTCGCTCACCAAGCTATACATGAAGGGAGGGACATCAGATTGTGGTATCATCAAACTCTGATGTCGAAGGCCCCGCCCCTCAAGATATGTATGTTAGGAGGGGACTTGGAAAAAACTAATTTATGACGTCATCAAACTATGACGGCACAGGACTCGCACCCAAGCTCTATACGATAGGAGGGGGACTTTGAAAAAAAAATTTTCTGGCATAGCCAAATAAATGAAAATCATGTTCCATGTCTTTTATATTTTATCAGTCATCATAAAATATTTCAGTCTAGGCTTGTAATTGTGGGTGTTCTATATTTTGAGGTATCAATTTTCGTGGGGCGAACGAGCGATCTCGCTGTTGTATTGGAATGGTATGAGAAAATTCAAGTCTTCTTTGAGAAATATGAGGTAGCGCGAACTCGCTCCGTTCGTTCGCCCCCTGTCTCGCTGTTGTATTGGAATGGTAAGAGACAATTCAAGTCTAGGGGGACTTGGAAAAATTTCGACTATCCAGCCATATATGATAGGAAGAGGGACTTAGAAAATTTTCTATTTATCAATTATATTAATTATTTAATTATTAATTGATTAATTAATTAATTAATTAATTATTTATTTATTATTATTACGCGGGGTGTACTCGCGAATTTCTGAATCACCCAAGGGGTAGAGATTTTCTAATTATCAATTATATTAATTATTTAATTATACTAATTATTTAAATATTTATTTATTTAATTATTTAATTATTTATTTATTTATTCATTTAATTATTTAATTATTCAATTATTTATTTATTTATTTGATTATTTCATTATATTAATTATTTAATTATTTATTTATCTATTTATTTAATTATTTAATTATATTATTTATTTAAATATTTAATTATTTAATTAAATAATTATTCAATTATTCAATCATTTAATTATTTAATTATTAATTAATTAATTAATTAATTATTTATTATTATTACGCGGGGTGTACTCGCGAATTTCTGAATCACCCACGGGGTAGAGATTTCTCTTGACGGGGGGGGGGGGGGAGGGGGGTGTACCTGCGAGTTTCAAAATTGGGGTCTGGCGAGAGAAAAGACATGGAACATGTCAAAAATTGATCTATGACGTTGTCAGATTGTGGTGTCATCAAACTCTGACGTCACAGGCCCCGCCCCTTAAAATATATATGATAGGAGGGCAAGGGTAATAAGCAGAGACCGGATTTCTCGGCAAAATGCCGAAAAAGTAAAAGATAAATGCCGAAATCGTTGTTTTTGCCGAATTTTAGAAGGAAAATGTATAATTTTTAGCATTAAATGACTCAAAAAATGCAAAAAAATGGTACTTTTTTCGTCATTGCCGAATAATGCCGAAAACTGAATTTTTAGTGCCGAAAATCTCCATCAAAAATGCCGAAAAATCCGGTCTCTGGTGATAAGCGATTTGGCTGGTGATGAACCAGTTGATATACGGTTCGAAACCGGTCATATAATAAAAATTTGTGCATGTCTGTACCGTATTTTCTTTCAATATACTTTTAGGGTTCATGTTTAAGGCATAAACTTGAAGTAGAACTTCTTTGCGCTTAAACTTAAAGCTTATCTAAGACTTATGAGCAGAGACCGGATTTTTTGGCATTTTTGATGGAGATTTTCGGCACTAAAAATTCAGTTTTCGGTATTATTCGGCAATAACGAAAAAAGTACCATTTTTTTGCATTTTTTGAGTGATTTAATGCTAAAAATTATACATTTTCCTTCTAAAATTCGGCAAAAACGACGATTTCGGCATTTATCTTTTACTTTTTCGGCATTTTGCCGAGAAATCCGGTCTCTGCTTATGAGTTTTAACTTGGAACTTGAGCTTAAAGCTTGAAGCTGAAAGTACAAAACATGTTTTTGTTTTTAAAAAAATATGTTTTTGTTGAAAGAAGAACATGTTTTTGTTGCAAAAAAAACATGTTTTTGTTGAAAAAAATTATATTTTTGTTGAAAAAAACATGTTTTCGTCAGAATAAAGGTGTTTTAGTGTTTTTTAAAGTTTTAAGCTTTTGTTTCGCTAATTAAGTCGCTTAATTGAGCGATTGTAAAATTGTTTCGCCTATCAAGTCGCTTAATTAAGCGAATGAAAAATCGTTTCGCTTTAGCGTATTCACAGCTTAAAACTTGTATAAAACTTAAGCTTACCACCCTTGTAGGAGGGGGACTTGGGGAAAAAATTAATGTATGACGTCATCAGATTGTGACATCACTCAACTGACCTATGACATCATTAAAGTGGATTCCCGGATATTTTCCTCCTGTGACATCACAGGTCCTAAGCTATATAATGATAGGAGGGGGACTTGGAAAAAAATTGATCTATGACGTCACAATCACCAGATTGTGACGTCAGTCAACTGATCTATGACATCAATAAATTGGATTCGCGAACATTTTCCTGTGACGTCACAGGCCCTCCAAGCTATATAATGATAGGAGAGGGACTTAAAGAAATTTCGACCTCCGAGATATACCGGGTGGGGCAGAAAGATGTTACCAGTTAAATGGGAGTTTGCGCTAAATCTGCCGTAGCGCAAAACGTTAGACTTACAGTTTAAATGTACGAATTTTGTATCTCAAGTTGTGTTAAAGCTGGTTAAAATAAGATGATAAAAAAAAAAAATGAAAAAATAAAAATTCATCTTTAATTTGTGCCACATCCGAAGTTTCTACGACTTTTCAGAGCCGAGTTATGGACCAAAATGTGACAAAAATTGATCAATTTGCCAAGATTTCTAAAATAAGAAATAGAAAAGTCCCTCACTTCCAAGTTTTATAGGGTTATTTAGGTATTTTTTTCGGAATCGGCGTTAAATTTTACTTTCGAATTAGATAAAATATAGAAGTTTGAACAATTTTTAATTTTTGAGAATTGTGGCAAATCGATCAATTTTTGACACATTTTGGTCCATAACTCGGCTCAGAAATCTCGTAGAAAGTTGAGTAGGGGCGCAAATTGAAGAATAAATTGAGACAAAAATTTTGTAGTTTTACTGTGTGCATTTAAGCTTTCGCGTTTTTAAGCTGGAGTAAATTTAGTTCAAAGTAACATCTTTTTGCCCCACCCGGTATATATATGATAGGAGGGGCGATTGAAAAACTCACGGGTGCTTGGAGTTGAACGAGAAGCGGCAGGGGACCTGTTTTATGGGGCACGTAGGATCTAAAAAATGTATTCAAACGTCACAAGGTTGGCCTATGACGTCATCAAATTGTGACGTCACAGACCCGGACTTGAAGCAAGATACAATGGGGGGGGGGGAGAAGTTGAAAGAAAAAAACATCCATGACGTGATCAAACTGTGACGTCACAGGCCCCACTTCCAGGCTGTATATGATAGGAGGGGACTTGCCAAAAAACTGATCTATGACGTCATAAAATTGTGACGTCTCTGGCTCCGACCCCAAGCTATATGTGATAGGAGGGGGATTCGGAAAAACTGATCTATGACGTCATCAAACTGTGACGTCACAGATCCTGCCTCCAACTTAGAAAACAAAAACTGATCTATGACGTCATCAGATTGTGACGTCACAAGGCAGACCTACGACGTCATCAAACGAAGACGTCACAGGCCCCACCCCCAAGCTATATAATAATAGGAGGTGGAAAAAAATTCGACCTCCGAGATATATGGAAAATTTTCGAGCTCTATTGATATGCGAGTCCTTTGTACGCTAGACTACGAGGTGAGGGCTGAGAGAAGAAAGAAGAAGGATCATGAAGAGCATCGCCTTGTCGATCATCTAACACTATAAGATACCCGACTCCATGTAGAAGATTACTAAATGCGCAAAATTTATCTTTTATTAATTAGGAATATTTTCTCGATACTGGCCTGAAATTCGCTACTTCGCCACTCAACCACAGTAAAGTAGTAGATGACCTAGTTTCAGATTTAATGGTGAGTGAGTAAAGAGTAATGAAGCCATTACAGCCAAATGCGTAAGAATAATAAAATCAACGCCGATAGAAAAAGATTGCCATGTCCATTCAACGTTCAAATCAGTGAGGAGGAAACTTGTAGACAATCAATTATGCGTAGCAAAGGCCGATAAAGGCAACTCTTTGCTCATCATACAGCGAGAAGATTATATAAGAAGAAGGTAAACAAGATATTAGAAGATAGTACATAACACCATTCCATACTCCATTACTAATTTTAATAAATTTAATGCTAGTGGTCGTCGACAGGTTGACCAGGCGTATACAAAAAATTTCCGATGAATGGGTTTGAAACGAGGAAATTTTCTTTAAAAAATTTTCGATCTCTCTTTTCCTGTTCCCAGTCAAAATCCTATGATCATACGACATGATGTCACGTCCTCTTCTAGGGCAATCATTTCTCCGCTCTCTTCATTCAATTGTCTGAGCTTTGTTTCCAATAAGATTGCTCTCTGGTGACGTCAGGCCTTTATAACGTCATTTATTGATGACATCACTTCCTGATGAGGTTTCGTTTTGATGACGTCACAACTTCTTTCTTGAAGTCATCCATCTCTCTCCTACATCCTTCAATCAGAACTTTTCGAGGGCTCCCCAGTCGAGAGAAGAATTTAACGTTAAGACCGAATTGCCAAATGTTTTCAATAGGCATATCGTACGAAATTTCAGATTCTCAGATACCGGAAATTATTACCCACATTTCAATTTTCCTCAAATAATAAAATATCCGCGCCTTCGCGGACATAGGCTCTTATTAACGTATATCAATCGAAGTACATCATTCACATCCAGTCAGAAAAAAAAAAAGGAAAGTATTACGACGTGAAAATGACGTAAAAAGTCAATTTTGAACTATGCAGTGCATATTGATAAAGATAAGGCGACGGAAGAGGAAAAGCGCATCGCCCGCGCGATAGAAATGAGAAATTGGGAAAAAGAGAAAAACGCTCGACCAAACAATCAATTCGACAAACAACGGCGACGTCCTCTAACGAACAACCCGACTTTGTAATGGCTGAACAAATTACTAAATAAACAGATGTCCGCGGACATTTATTAAAAGTAAACATTTACTCTGCTGAGAAAAGCGTGTGTACATAACCGGGACGAGAAAATGTTTCTACGTATCAACGTTTCGCATAAAAAAAAAGAAAAAAAAAGACGACGTCTCGTCGTCGTCTCTTTTTCGCTCTTCGTCGTATAATAATGATAATATTTATTATCCGAATATGTGCGTAAACGTATAAACAAATACACGATATATACGGTGGCAGTCGAGTACACCATCACTACCCATCAACCTAATGAGGAGGCCAAGCACGCAAGATTAGTCTCGATATTATAGGAAAAAGCCCGAGAAAAAATTTTAAATAACCGAGCACGAGCACCTGAACGAGAATGAACGCCCACGGTATTGGGTGTTTAGATCCTGCGAAGAGTGGCGACAAACACGTAACCAAATGCGAAAACACCATCATCAACTCGGAAAAATTTTCCAACAATGACAACCCCACCTTAGTCGTTGTCGTCGTTTACAACGAGAGCGGAATTAATATTCCAAAGTGGACGCGCGCCTTTCCTATTCTTTCCACGATAACGATAATTGATGGAAGCGAAAATGTGTCTGGAGAAACGGGAACGATGTGACAGCTTTTTTTTTTTTTTTTTAAGAGCCAACATCACTCGAACAACTTTTCTCGGCCGTAATTACTATTGAAACAGCCACTCGCAGAAGCGGCACTCTTTGCACGAGAGCTCTCATAAACTCGGATGCGAACAGAAACGAGACAAAATTGATTAAAACGTTTCACAGTTGTGTCCTAAGCCGAACCGGAGAAGAACAGACCATCAGTCTTCGTCAGACGCTCCCATTACCTAGTCAAAATGGGAAATCGTTCCATTAATGTTGGCAAATCGAAAGCAAGAACTTCATCATGAAAAAAATAATACAAATCGTGAAAATGACTCATAAGACGGAAGTAATTAACAGAATATAACGCCAATATTATATTCTTTAAAAAAAGAAAACCGGGAAAGTAAAAAGAGACTGTCTCACAGAATTGACTTTTCGGAATCGCTATTATTTTTGTGCGGGGTTCAAATTCTTAATTTGCAAAAAGCCAAGTGGCTCTTGCAAGAAGGGCCTTTTGTTTCTCGGAAATTGAAACAAATCTCGTAATACGCGTATTTCAAAAACAATTCCCATAGAGGAATTGAAAAGCTAGCACGATAAATACAGAAATGAATGAATATTACGCAAAACTAACTCACAATCTACAATGAAAATTGATTGATTTGACTCAGTATAGCTGACCAGGGTGTCTACAATGTACTCGTAGGAAAGTACTTTAAAAAATCAAGGGAAATTGATAAAATTTCAAAAATATTTATAATAATAATGATTCACCCTGATCCTAATTTTATTCTAGCATATTATTCACTAATACATCAATTTGTAATTTTTTTCAAGATTTTTTCATCACAAAATGACTTGAAATAAATAATAATATTTATTCATTTACTACAATAACGAGATTCGTATAAAAAATAAAAACTAGATTGTACCTCAGTGTATGTTTTTCTTTCATTCCATTTATTTATCATTATCTTCTCTGCAACAAAGGGAAAAGGCCCCTATTGAAAATCTTCAAATAAGAAGGCATAAAATTTGGAATTCAAAAACATCGAGGACACACTACCTGTATCATCAAAAGACATGAAACAACGAATTTTAAGGATTTTTGAATCAGCATAAAATGTTTATCGAACAAGTTTTCGACAGTTGAGAATGAAAATTATTTAAATCTTATCAACTTCTCACTCATTTTTCACACAATTTATTTAAGAATACGATTAGCTAACCAAAAGGCCGACTGCCAAAAAACACATCTATTTCAATTTCTAAATCGATCTCAAAATAAAATCACATAAAATTCTAGCGAAGGCGGATCGAATTTCTAGCAAAAATACACCCTTCAAACCGTTATCAGAATTTAAAACGCGAAACATCTCTGAGATACCTAAATTTTAGAATTTTAGATTCAACTGCTGGTAACAATTTCAAGACGTGACGTGATAGACGTTGTCGAATTAATCGTACATAAATTCAGAGGTCGATTATTCTGAAATCTAACACGTTACTAAGTGGAATACAGTTAAATTTTCTTTCGAAAATACCGCATCAACATACAACACGAATAGTTTGATAATGATTTCATCTTCCTCTTTTGGTTAAAGCATTAGAACGTGTTTGAGAAGCGTCGGATAAACTGAAAATATTTCAAGTCAAGGTACGTCCACTCGTTTGATAAACAAAAAAGAAAAAGATTATCATTTTCAAATTCTCTATTCTAGAAAACATTAATAAACGACAACGTTTCCTATACCAACTCATGATTTTGGAAATAAATCAGCTCTCATTAGTATTTAGGTCGATAGAAAATTCAGGAATATTTTAAACAAAAAAAAATACCGTCAAATATTGAGTTTTGTAATTTAGAGAAGCTTTTCAGTTCAATTCTCATGTCAATCCACTCGATAATCAAGAATTTACCACCAGACTCGAGGAAACAAAAATGAAAATTCCGTTCAGCATTCAAGAGAGAACAATTATGAAATCATCCTGATTCGAACTCATGAATTAGATCCAAAAAATACGGTCAAATCAAGCGTAGAATCTGACAAAATTGATAAGTTACGAAGTTTCTAGCAGAAAATGACGTTGAAAAAAAGATTTAGTAAATTTGAACAGATTGAGCGACACATGTCTAACACTAAGAAAATAAAGAAATATGAAGAAAAAAAAAACTAATGTGTTTTATCAATTGCGCATTCATCAATGAAAATCTTTCTGCACCAGCTCAGTGAATAAAAAAAAAAAAAATATCATTCTGCTCTCGAATTTTTTGATACAAAAAGTCATTCTTGATAGCAGCAATTAAAGAACGGTTCAAACCAACTTTTTTCCTAGACAAAGATACGCCTCGCTAAACTTAACGGATACCGCAAAAAAAAAAAAAAAAACATTGCCATAATATTATTAGGAAAAAATTTCTAATGCCGAATAATGCATTTGAATCCATGGAAGATGAGTTGATAAAAATTCAACTGCGGGTGAATAATACATGAATAAAGATTACATAAACCATAAAACGAAAAAAAATTATACAGGAAGTCACGATTTAATTCATAAATTCACTGTATTTGTGAATTTGTGAATTGAATCGTGACTTCCTGTACAATTTTTTTCGTTTTATTTTATTTTATTTTAAGTTTGTTTTTATTTTGAGGTGGTGCCGATAACAGTTCTAAAATTAATGCACACTCAGCCCTTACTCGCTCCATCATGGAGGACGCAGATGGGCGGCGCTGCACATGCAACAAAAGAGAAGTTTATTTATCAAGAGTTCTTTCTCCTCCATACGGTGACAAAATACCCCCCCTCAAAAAGAGAAAATTTCAATTTTTACGGGTTTTTCACAATTACAATCTCCAGCCTTTTTCATGTCAAAAAAAAAAATATTATAATTTAGTTTTTAACACCAATTTTTTTCTGAAATTTTTCAATTAATGAACGCGGTAAGTCTCAGAACATTCTCTAAACTTGGCAAATTTTCCTGACTTTTTTCAGGTTTCCAAAAACTAGTCAGTCTGCTCTACTGGAAGAATATTTTGAGCGATACAGATAGGGAAACAACCTTCACAGAAACTATGCAAATATTGTCTCAAGACTAACTGCAAGACACAAGCCCGAAAGAATTTCTTCCCCCTCTGTACAAAAAAATCAAATTCAAACTCATCTCCTAGATGAATAAATCTTTCAATATAGGCCACAAGCATTACTAGACTTGGATATATGGTAACATAGCACGCACTCCGGCACCTCCTTCTTGGTATGTTCCACAAGAAACACCCATCCATTCTCTGATGACGTCTATCAGCTATACTCCATACGTAGCAAGTCAATATTGCCTCAGATGTTACGTATTTTCCCAAAGTCTTATCGTGTATTCACCTAACATGTTATCTTAACTACAATAGTTTCCTCATCAACAGTGTAGTTTATCAAGATGTTGTACAGAAATATAATTTAAACTGTTAGGCAATCACGAAGAGATTTTTTAATGAGCGATCCTGAATCAGTTCTTACCTTCTTCACGATTGGCTCACTCTCATCCGTTACACTGAACCATTTCTTCTCCTTATCGTACATGAAGTTTGTGCAATCCATAATCGTCAAAAATTTCCCGAACTCTATCAAATGGTAGGATCGATGTTTCACCTGAAATGCGAGGAAAATTAGATAAAATGTAACGAGGACTCGAACAATAGTGTATCGAAAATTAAGCACGAACATATCGTGAATATTATTTAAACAACAGTTTTACGACTCACGGAGAGTATAGACGAGTCGAAATTCAGTCACGATTAAACCTCAAAACAAATATTTTTCAAAGTTTGAAACGAGCTTTGCAACTTATGCTCTTCGAGTGGGTAGAAGATGACAATAAGGACGAATATGAACTAGATGGTGTTGTAAAAATAGATGAATCGGAGGTAGATCATCATGCTAATGAAGAAAATGGAGTAGAGTCTTCAGTTTGAGCGAAGGAATTCGTAAATTTGGAGGTACAATACAGATGGGGCTTGGAGGGTGTTACGGTCATTGTGGAAGCAGTATTGATACGAGAAAACGCAAGTTTTTTACTTCAATGAACCACAATAGTCCTAGGAAAAATTGGCCAGGACAGAAGTCACAGCTGTAGTTCGGTAAGATGCGAGGAAGGAGAGATCTTAGTAGGTTTTAGTGTTGGAAGGACGATAAATAATTTCCAGGTGGAAGAGTGAAAGCTGTGTGGAAAAATTTCATTGAAATAATAGGCTACGATTTGGACCAAGAAGGACAAAATTAGACTAATGAGAGAATGACTAAAACATTTACACATAGTTAATCCGTGAAAACAAATGATAGTCTTATGTATTCAAGCCAGATATTTTTTCTCATTTTTCAAAACGATTTGATAGAATACGTCACCAAGGGTTCTAATTTGAGGACTCGAAAATATTTCAAAATAAAAAGCATAAAATGTGTTTTATTTGAAAGTATCGACAGCTAATGGGAGAGAGAGAACGATGAATTGGGGAAATTCTACCTCTTTAGCGTTCATCCATCTCGAAATTCCTCTCTCCTGGTTTCATACAATTCATCAACTCACTTCTTGTTCTAAATTCAAGGAGACTATTTTGCGCCATTTCCAGCACATTTTCTCCTGCGTTGTTTTCAACGGTGACATTTCTTTCAATTCCACGTCTTCGGGTAACGGTATCACTTCCTTGAACATTATGTCATCTAAAATTGCAAAAAAAAAAAAAAAATGAATTAATTTTGAAACTTACTACGATTGACGATACATATTATGACAATGCGGTAATTGATTCATGAAATTAGAATTTCTCAAAGTTCCACACATTGCGAGAGTATTCAAATTTACAAACAGAATTTTCAAATACAGTAGACCTCGAGTGTGTTTAATTGAATACGGAAGAACCATACCTTCGGGAATATTATTAAGCAACGGTGACAAATAATTTAATAACGTAGCGAAATTTGTGAATACCGCTCTCCAACCCGATATCGGGGTCATGAGCTCCTTGTTACAGCGCAACCAATCGCACGCGATCTGAAAGCCATAAAGGTTATGAGTGTACCTATAAAAAGAAATGAATTTTTTCGGACTTGTAAAATAGATAATATTTTTACTGACCTTCAACACCTGCATCATATGGGAATGCTCTTGAAGAAATTTCAAAGTCAAAGTTGTGCTATCGGTTTTCTTAGCCTTCTTCACTTTTTTCGAATGCCCATTCGTCATACCATTCATTTTACCTGTGGAGAAATCTGTATTACTTTCATAACCGAATAATCTCTCTGTATAGAGGCTGTAAAATGCGCTTTACAGAAGAACTTTACCCTCTTCTGTACAGCAGAATAATTTAAAAATCTAAAAAAATTTCATTCATACGTCTATTTCGTCAAATTTTAGTTTCGTTCTCACAGATATCAAGATAATTACGAACTTAGGGCGTAAACAATTACTACGTTCTGGTCTTACCCGTGACAGCGTGACCGTTCGTATGAACTGTCTTATGTTGTTTTTCGTCATCGGAGAACTCGTCGAAGATCAAATTTTCTTCGCTTTCTTCGCCACTATCGTCTTCGTTTTGAGACACAGTACCTTAAAAAAATATTCGTAGAATTTCAGCGAATAAATTAGAGATAAAAAGGTTAAATAGAACTATCCGAGGCACTGTTGATCCTCTAATCTCACAGAACAACACAACAAAAAATAAAGAAGACTTTGAGACAAACTATTTCTGATTGACTTCTTTATCCCGTTTCTTTCTACTTAGCTGCAATTCATTTTCTTCGCTTAGAAACACAGAGATCTTTGATCAAGTCGATCCAGATTCAATATTAAGAACTCTGAAAATTTTTCCAGTATTCAATCAAGAGATCACTCACTTTCCGAAGATTCGTCGTCCGATAACAATTTTGCTTTCAAGATACGTCGTCGGCGACGTCGTCTCTTCGCTTTAGACAAATCACTGTTCTTCTTTTCAACGACTTCAACAGGTGGCGATGGCATGGGCGCGACTTCCTTCAACTTGTTAACGACGTATTCGAGAGTTCGTGAAATGATCGCCACTATCACCGTAGACGAAGATTTTACAGACGAAGTACCGACTATCGAATAAATAGAACGTTGAAATACATCGTTACTCGTTAATAAATGAGTAGGAATCGTAAAATTGATAATTTACTTTTGAACTGTTTCTGTTGTAATTTATGATGACAAATCATGAATACCACGAGCACTTTGAAAATGGTATTGTCGCCTTCGGGGAGATCGAACGCTTTCGTGCATTTTGATTCGACCAGTTCTTGGAGCGTGGTTGGATCGTGCTTCAATATCGATGTTGTACCACCTGGTTCCGGGAACCATACATTCACATTCTCGATGAACTCCAAACACAGCTACGATAAAAGCAGAATCGTTAGCTCGACGAAATCAAAGGTCGCCGAAAATTAAAAATGCTTATCAGAACCTGATCGACGTCCTTAATAGGAGATTTCTGTAGGAACCATACACCAACGAGATGTAAGAACTGCGAGAATATTCTCTTCTTTAAAGGCAGATTATTATAAGATAATCCAATCGGAGGATATTGTTCCATGATAGCGATTAAATTAGCTTCAGCACCATCAAACAATTCTTTCGAATGCAAACTAGAAATACGATAACACCTAGGTTGAATAATTTGCTCTTTGAGCTTTCAAAGTACGTTTTACGACACCAACCATCTAAGATAACGATAGACCGCGTCCAAGGTACAGTTTTGAGAATTGGATAAAGTACCCAGTTGATTGTGCGGTATACCGACATCGGGTTTTAGATACAGCGCTTTCATATAATATCGATACGCAACAGAAATATCCCAACCGGGGTACAAATCGAGCATGTATCTATTTAAATCGCCGATATACAGTAAACTACGATGTACACAGCTTTCTGCCCACTCACGAATCTGTTTCACCACTTCGGACTGGTTATCTACGTTGGTTGACCGCTTATCTGTACGAGAGACGAGAAAAATAAGATCGTCTTCAACGAAAATGATTGCGCACGTGTGCTCGTTATTCTTACCATAAACATGACTCGCCAAACCATAATTACATGCATACATTGGGAACTCAGCCACTCCATCAAGCTCTAATTGAAATTCGTCTTGCAAACGCGAAACTAAGTGCTCGTAGAAACCGATGCCAGAGTAAAACAAATTCATCAACAAGGCGATCTCATCTCCATTCCAGCTGTCTTGCTGTAAAAAGATGAGAAAATGAGAAATACTATATTATTATGAGAATCACTGGTTCAAAGATCATAACAATTACCTTCTTCAGTCGTTTGAGTGCTGTGTACACATCGTAAAAACATTTTCTCCATAGAATTTCTTCGCACTTTCGACCATACTCCAAAGGTGCACAAAACATTAGTTTTTCTGCATAAGAACACAGTCTAGACCGGTGACTTTCGATCGCATTTGAGAAAAGTTCGCTACTGTTTCTTACACGATTTCGCTGTTGGTCTAAATAATGAGAGATCTCGTTTACAGTCCTGTAACCAAACACATGTTTCAATGATAATCTCCACGAGGTGTCCTTCGTTTAATATCGTTCGACGTACAAATTGACGGTAGAGAAATAAGAAGAATAAAATAATTTTACGCGTGGAATACCCACGAGACGTACACAGTCGATTTAGTAAACATTTCTTCGACGATATACGATCCCTCAATTGAAATCGAGCATGATTGTTTTTTCGAAAATGAACCATCACTTACTTGAAAACACGTTTTGTGTCGGTATCACTTTGAAAATCCGAGAGAATATCAGATTTTTTCATGTTGTACTGCTCATCTTTACGGGAAATTCGATACTACATAATCGACAGGAAATTTTTACACAGGAAAACACGATAAGAATACAACGACATGCATGATAATCTTCACTCGAGCTTCTCGTTCATTAGAAAAATTACATTATCGTTTCGGAAAATATCTCTATTGACATCAATTCTTGTATTTTTCTGCACACTAAAATTTCTCTAACTCTCTATTATCTTCCCTTGATTCCGAACAATTTTTTCACAACATTTTTTGTTTTCTTCTTCGACTTCGATCTACAAAATTTTTTTTTTTGATTGCACAAGGTCATCAACTCATTTTGCAGCAGCAGCATTATCAGAATAGCAGCTGCGTATTTTAAAACTGGATAACGAGAATAAAATTGAAGAGTTATTTGCGAAAGTTCCCGCAGGTTGCGCTAGCAGTCCCGCCCTGCTGTACAATGAATACCTAACACATGAATAATAATTGTGACTTTCCAACAGAAAAGGGCCCTTAGAGTTAACGTGGGTTTAACGAAAAAATACCACGTTTTTTTGCATTAATTAATTAATTAACTAATTGATTAATTAACAAATAACAATAGAATGATCAACAAATATTAATATTAAGTACCTAGGTATGATGGTGACCAAATATATGCAGTAGGCAAGGCAATGAAATCAGAATGGAGAAGAAACTATTCATAAATCTAGTTACAGAAATTTTCAAAAATAACAGTAATGTTTTAGAGGGTCCTAGTCCGTTGGAACTTGGAAGGTCACATATTAATAATTACCGGTATTGATACTTGACCGCTTACATGTCAGAATATCTCTACTATCACTTATATCTTTCATAATTAACAACACCTAACTAATAGAATATTAATACTTTATTATATTACATGAGTACATCCATTCTAAGATATATAGACGCACTATCCTGCTCAATACACAGAATAGTTACATGTCACAGATACAGTCGTGGCGTTAATATCAACAGTGGCGCACTCGTCTCTGACACTCCTCCCGTGTGCCCTGATTGATCATTGACGTCATCCACAATCAGATTCTTAGAAGAGTCTTATCCTGTCTTATCTCAGGTTCTGTGATTTGCTGATAACGTAGAACAACAGTGAACTAGGTCTATAATAATTATTTCTAATTTCAAGATTCTATTGATTCTATCTTTTTGGGATTTTACAAAGAGAAATTTGAGACTGTTAACCAGCTTTGTTGGCTCGTCAGATAAGTATTTATTTTATGAGAGAGTTGACTCTTGATTGGAAGGTCAAGTATACTCTGTGAGTTGTTCCCAATTGTTTCAGGGTAGGAGTAGGAGAGAATTGAATTATATTGCAGATCACGTCCATAAGAAACTCAAGCTCTGGTTTCAATGTAGAAGAACAAGATCTGTTTAGTTACAAACATGTAAAATACAGCTGAATGCAAAACTGGTAAGTTTCTCTTGAGAATTACTCAAAACATCCTTCATTAACTTGGAGAGAGATCTCATTTGGTTATTGTGAAGTGCCAATATGAACTCAACAGTTTTGATAAATTTATCAACCTCTGTTTGAATGATAAAGCTTCTTTTTCTGGATGTTTTAGGTTTCAATCTCGTTAGTCCAAGAGACTGACTTCCATGACACCACTGGAACGGTTTCATTAATCTCAAGTAACATTACGCAAGTTACTTGAAGGATTTGTTTTCGTTTTGCTTCGCCGGTTATATATAATTTTATTGTGGTACAATTGTCTGTCCCTATACACAACGGAGAACTCGCTGTACAGCTTTCCAATTACTGTACCTATGTGATGGTGCACTTTCTCCTCCCTAAACTATTAACTGCGGAGAAAATATCTGAACGAGTTGAATTGTTTAAATATAAGAGTACACCTATCACGTTTCGATGTGGATAAATTGCAATTAATGTTTAAAAGATTTAGATTAACTTAAGTTTTCCTGCGTTAAATATTTATGCTGTGCTCGTTTGAGAGCATTAGGCTGGGTCCACAGCCTTAAGATTTTAATTTCAAATTTGGCTGTCGCGAAACCGAATTTTAAAAGAACATCTTTGGTCTTAGAAGTTTGAGATTTTGCTTTAACTTGTTTTGTTTTACTTATTTCTTTGATTTTGAAAGATTCTCTTCCCTTTATAGCAGCTGTTCCGCGGAACTAAATTACTACGAATTGAGTTATTAGAATTAGAAGAAGTTCCTCCCAAATTAGTAGAAACTCTCATTTTGTTTGTTTTAACCTCTGCTATAATTACTATCATCGGTATTGACTTGCCATTGCCATTAAGTTTTACGACTTTTGTTGTTACTGCGCTTTCAAACATCAATTTATTCAATTGATTGGTAGTCACATGAGATTATTTCTCGAGGTAGGCTAGTTATGCAAGTATTTATGTAACGTTGTGTCTACTTGAGTTTTATTGTAAATAGATTATGCCTCAACGTATTGCAAGAGATCGTCATTTGTAGTATTTGCGTAGCTCAATGTTCACTTTGAGTAAGTTCAAGACTTTTCAAGAGAGGAGTTATTTTTAGAAACCATCATTTAGGTGAGATTTTCGACCCTTAATTTGCTTTCTTAATTCAATTTTAACATATATGATCTTATGGATAATTTTCTGGTTTACTTAGACAATCTAATAATTCAGGTGGCATTTTCATATGAAAATTGGAGTTAAACGTTCCATGAAGAAAAGCTATTGTGACATCCAACTTATGTAATTCTAAATCTCTTTGGTTAGAAAATTGAATTACATCAATCGTATGTCTAAGATGCATGAAACGATATTTTTAATGTTTAATTTTTAAATAAGGATTTAAATTTGTCTTTCATTGCTTGACGCCATAGGTTCTTTTCTGCACAATTATTTGCTTGTTTAAACGTTTTATATTCGTGTAGGTTAAATTAATCGTCAGTAATTAGAACGAAGTCTGAGTCATCGTGGATTTCTTGACTTGAGACAATGTTATAATTATTGTCGTTTTATTTTGCAGAAAGCAATGCCTGGTCAGGGGTGAATTGTATTTGGGTATGAATACACGTTATTCCAGTTCCAAATCGTCTTCCTGTTGATGAATCAATTCGTGATATGTATAAATATGTTCATTGTCAAGTGGTAGATTCATTACTTTGTCGGTGTCCGATTGCATGTTGTCGGGTGAAATACAACAATCACAGATTTGATTTTAGTTTTTGGGAGATTCTCCTCCCGTTTCAGTTATTTTCTAGCTGAAACTAGGTATGAAATTTTTGAAGCTGAGGAGTCTTAAAAATTCTTATCTCCTCCCGACCTGCGTATTCGGTTCAGTTTTGGTGTTCATTGAAGCATGAGTGATCAGGGTACTCTACATACCAGCTCAAAGACCACAAACGACTTTACTGCAACACATACCTCTTGCTTTTATGAGATTATTTTAGAGGATATACAGTTCATAAATTAAATTAGTTTTCCTAATCATCAGGATATAATTGAAACAGTTTGCCTGAAAACATGGTTGGCACTTTCATGATAAAATCTTTCGATTTGTCGACGGTTGCATGTTTTGTATTTTCTATTTCCAAGTCTTTGCACATTAATTTTTATATCCGGTACTCTTGATTCCAATAAACAGACCAAATTCACCTTAACGATCGAATTCTTGTGATTTTTGTAGATTTTGTACGGAATTTTGTAAGTGTATTTAGTCTTTCTTGTGTCTTTAGTTCATTATTGTTTGAGAGATTTTCAGTTCTAGATTTTTTACTTTTGTTTTCAGTTAAGACTCCTCCTGGATTTGATGTCAGTTGTTGCAAGTTGGAAGTTTCTCCTCCCGAATTCGGTGCCTGCTGCGAAACAACATTAATATTATTGTTTGATAGATTTACATTATTTAGTATTTTAGTATATGTATTTTTTAACAATTTTCGAGGTTGACTTATTTATTGGAAGCATCCTGGCGATCCAGAATTTTCCATTTTGTTTAGCGATATGAAGTGTCTGACCAGAACTTCGTTCTAAGAGATGTTTTTCATCTCCTAGAGTGACAAAAATTATTTTATCACATAATTTCCTTTCGGAAAGTAGGTTTACAGGGCACGATTTTGCATACCGTACTTCTGTTAGTTTGATGTAATCCTTAGTGTAAGGATTAATCATCTGAGCATCACCAATAAATTTTACCTCAAGTGCACTGTTGTTAGCACACCCCATATAAATTGGGTTGTCCAATTTACGAATATTAGTAAGAGTCTTAATATAATTCGTTACGTGGTGGGTGGCACCACCATCGATAAACCATTCAATTTAATTTTTAATAGTAGGCCTATGATAAGACTTATTTAAAGATTCATACGTAATGAGATCGTTATGGCCTTTCTCAATGGCCATAGCCATAGATTCAAGTTCACCGAGTTTTGATTTCAAAAGATCTCAAAACTGAGCCAGCTCTTGCTGAATATCAGTATCATTTAACGTTGGTGATATCTCGCGGTAACACGACGTATTCCTGTCCGCAGCGTTTTTCCGATCTTGAACTTCACGGCGAGTAGACTCATCAGACGAACTAATCGATTCGGAGGAGCTGCTTGTTGAGCGACGAGAAACTTTCTTCTTTTTACTGAGCTTCCTTTTTCTTTTGCGATTTGGATCTTTTCATTTTGACAACTAGCTACAAGGATCCGATGGGACGAACGTTGAACAAATTAAAAATAACTTGAATGAATAGCAGAAACTCGATCTAATTATGACTTTTGATGAACAAAAAGCCAGGCAACTGCAATGAAGCAATTCCACAGGAATAATTAAGACTAATCTCTTTCAAAGAATTACGTCTTATATTCTATTGTTGGATAGTTTTTAGATAATATTAAATATCAAGGTAAGTCATGTAACTTAAGTAACTTAGTCGAGTATTTTAGTGTTACGGTTTATAGTCCTGGTGACTTTAATTTACTGCGTTAGCGTTACGGTTTATAGTCCTGATGACTTTAATTTACTGCGTTAGCGTTACGGTTTATAGTCCTGATGACTTTAATTTACTGCGTTAGCGTTACGGTTTATAGTCCTGATGACTTTAATTCACTGCGTTTTGTTCATTTTGCGAACCCAAAACCGTGAAGAAAAAGTTCGGCTCGAGACAACGTCGTCGTTCCACGAAATTACTACGTGCATCCTGGATATTCTTCTAGCACGAATTACAACGTATAGAATCGCGACATAATTAATACAGTCAAGTCCTCACGCAGTCGTTCCACCTGCACCAGTTCGCGCCTACTAAACTTTTATTTCGACGTTGAGAAACTCAGGCGGAGGTTTCACTCTTACGACATTTGGACAGTTACAGCGCCGAATACCCTCAGTGTCGTCACACTTCAGATATCAGATATAACCGAAAGATAACTTTAGCGATAGTAAGGGATGCTGGACTCCAGATCAGAGCTTTACCGGAGCCTCAATTACTGAGTGTACTCCGTACTGTTTTGGCATACGAATAATGGCTAGCTTCCTACTAGTACAGCCCGCGAGTAGGGTGATCAATCCACGTCGGTGACCGTAAGTTCAAAGAACTAATTTTATTACCATTACTCTGCGCCCCGTAGAGTTACTAGCCGCCCAGCGAACTGCAAACGACTTTCGCATTCCGATACGTACTGATCCTC
The DNA here is from genome assembly GCA_035079385.1 of Aspidiotus rigidus. NCBI lineage: Eukaryota > Metazoa > Arthropoda > Insecta > Hemiptera > Diaspididae > Aspidiotus > Aspidiotus rigidus. Next base: position 14,124,568 of record JAVHKY010000020.1, on the reverse strand, counting down.
CTGAGCATCTTATCGAAGCATTGACTAATGCATCGGTAATTATTTTTTGGTTTGATGGTTACCTGAAGAATTCTGGCAGTATCCAGTTGTCCGGAGAAAAAAAAATTCTCTTCCGGTTAAATTAGTGTTTAAACTCCTTACGGAGGTAACTCCTTACGGAGGTAATTCCTTTCGGAAGTGATTCCTTTCGGAAGTAATTCCTTTCGGAAGTAACGAATGCAGAAGACGCGTAACGCGCCGCCATTTGCATTCGGTATGTGATTTACGTAATAACTTATATTTAGGGTAACCTATCAAGTATCCATTAATTACCAATGGTATACCATGTCAGAATATCTCTACTATCACTTATATCTTTCATAATTAACAACACCTAACTAATAGAATATTAATACTTTATTATATTACATGAGTACATCCATTCTAAGATATATAGACGCACTATCCTGCTCAATACACAGAATAGTTACATGTCACAGATACAGTCGTGGCGTTAATATCAACAGTGGCGCACTCGTCTCTGACATTACAAGAGTAGAGCATGTCCACTTTTTGGATCCTGATAAAGGTGCTTTGGAATATTTCATTTCTGAAAAAATGACGCGATAAATAAATCATGTTTGGATCGGCCTGTAGTGGCGCGAGTGTCGTTCCCGAAAACAGGATGAGGTCGTTTTTCCTATGAGACTAGTGTTATTTCATCAAACTGTATCTTTGTTAATATTGAATTACGTGTATTGGTTGTAATAGCTTTTTTGAACATTTTTGGCTAGTACTATAAGATACAATCATCAAAACCACATAAAAACAGATTTGTGGTGCAACTATAGGTGCAACGCACTTTCAAGAACAAAATGTCTAATTTTTACGAAAATCTGTTCACTCAAACGCTAGATATCACGATTTTTCACTATAAACACAAGTGAAGGCTGTTTGTGGGAAAGAGCGTGAGTGCTATCGGAACGAAAGTGAGGTTTTCATTGATCCTATATATATTTAGAGTCACGACAATACGATTTTCATGCTCTGTTGTGTCTGATTGATATTTTTGTGGTACATTCACGCTTTTTAGGACAGAGAAAACGTTTATATTGCGTTTGAGAACAAGAACCTCATTTAACCGCTCTCCCAAAGTATTTTGTTATTGGCACTTACGCTCTATCCCACGAACAGCCTTCAAGTCATGACTGTGATAAACCGCTCGGGCCAGACTGGTCGGTTTCCTTGCGTTGCACCACATTTTCCCAAGTCAACCTGTTCTACCGATTCCTTATAGGCCTACTTATTATTTATTTATTTATTTATTTATTTATTTATTTATAAGATTTTTTTGTCCGCGGAACTCCTCCGAAACTACCCGATGGATTTTTTTGTAACTTGGTCATATTGTAGCATTATATCTGAAGATGTGCACCTGTAATTTTTTTGAGAATCGGATGAGTAGTTCTCGAGAAATGTTCACTTTTTTTTGAAAAATTTCTCTTTATTAGGAGTAGCTGCTTACATTAGGAGAAGCGGGTTTTCCTATCCTTTTATTTATTTCAGTACGTGTATTATAATGAAAAAAGAACCTATTATTCAACAGGTTCATTCTTGGTTCTTGAATTTTATTTTCAATGATATTTTATTTTATTATTCATTCTTCCTACCTGGAAAATTAGTACTCTTGTATCTCGCTTTCCATAGTACCTAGAGCCTTGAATTTTGTTTTGTTAAATTTGTTTTTGAATGGATACTGGTAAGCAAGATTGACAGAGGGAGGTAGCAGTGAACTTATTACTTTTAGTCTGAAAAAATTCAAGTTCCTGTATATTGTAGGCCTATTTTAGGCTTAAATAATTTTTTTTTTTTTTTTTATTATCAGTACCTGTATTGTAATGAAGAACCTCTTACTTAACAGGTTTTTTTTATTTTTTAAATTTTATTTTAATTTACGAGCTACTAGCAGCCTGCCTTCGGGGCTATGAGCTCGGCAAGTTTGCCTGATTATATGCGTACCTACAAAACATTCTTGTTGGCAGCTCGTAGAGAGAATTCCCCTCTCTTCCAGCGTTCTTCATGACAGAGCCCCAAAAAATTACGAAAAATAATTGAACGCAATAATTTAGCAAGTTGGTGATTCTGTTTATTTATTTACAAGCGACAAAGAAGAAACTATGCGAGATCAAAAAGTTTACTAGAAAACCAAACCGATGGAAGCATAAAAATGAGATTTACTCGTATACAGCTTCAGAAGAAAGAGGAGTCTGGTTTGTGGTATCATTCAAACTAGCTGTGACGCTAGGTGATTCAGTAACAGGGAGGTCAGTCTCACGTTTACTGTACCATGTTTGTTTAATCATGTCGGAAGCCTTCTCACCTACCATCAATACGGGTGCGTATAAATGGGCACCCGGAATCTTTGGGAGGATTGAAGCGTCCACCACTCTTAAGTTTGTAATTCCGTAGACTCGTAACTCAGGGTCGACCACCGCGGAGAGATCTGTGCTGGGGCCCATTTTGCACGTTCCACTTTGATGATGTAGAGTACCGGTGAAATAGCGTACCATGCACGCCCAATATTCGTCTGATTTGTAAGGATGGTGAGAGCACTGTCGCAATGTGGAGGGATTCAACACAGTACCTAATTTCTGAAAAGCCGGCGTTTTACTCAATTCTAAAACTTGGTTAATCGCATCGACCAATATCCTCATATCGTACTCATCTTCAAAATAGTTGAAATGTATTTTTGGCGCTGACCACGGATTCGTATCACGTAACCGTACCCTCCCCCTGGATCGAGGATGCAAAATCATCGGCACCACAGTGAACGCGTCCAGGTTCTCAACATCACTGAACAGTTGCTCGTACATTTCCCTTGTTGTACCGAAACTCTTTCTCAAGTCAACACCATTGTCGGATGCATAGGATGCGCATAAGAAAATCAGCTCGATGTCAGGGCGGTCATCAAGAGGTGAGGGATGGTTGTATTTTGAATGAATGTAGGCTAGACCTTCTGTTGCTCCCGGCAAAGTTAGTAAACCGCGACCATCATTTAACCAATCCAAAAATACACCCAAATTCAACCTACTTACTCTCAGTGACGAATTAGTTTCATTTACTAAGAATGTTAAGGCTGTATATGTATAATGTTCATTCATATTTTCTCCAACATTTAAATTTTGAATAACTGGTATACCCATCTCTGTTAAATGTTCCGCAGGCCCTATACCAGACAACATTAATAATTGAGGAGAATTTATCGCTCCAGCTGATAGAATTACTTCTTTCCGCGCGTAAACGACTCTACGGCGATAATTTTTCGAGAATTCCACACCGTAGGCGATTTTGGTATTCTCATCAATTAGGACTTTCGTCACACGGGTGAGGATAGAAACGTGTAAGTTATCCCGATGTTTGATGGATTTGAGAAAAGCTTTGGCAGCACTAGCTCGACGCCCTTTTTCTTGCGTTGTCTGAATTCTGGAAAAACCGCGTTGAGTGGGCTCCGTATAATCGATAATTTTGTATCCCAATTCTTGACCGCCTTCAAGAAACGCGTCTACTAAACTCGTCTTGTATCGGACTCGTTCAACGCTCAGGTATCCGTCATGAGCGTGATGAGATGAATTGTAGTACTCAGGAATAGTATTATTCTCGGATTTAAGAAAATAAGGTAACACTTCGTCATAACTCCAACCAACATTTCCTGCGGCTGCGTAGTCGTCATAATCTTTGCGATGGCCTCGAGTGTAAATCATATAATTGAGTAGACTTGAACCACCTAAGCCTTTGCCACGAGGCATTGGACATCTTTCATCCTCTGCTGCTAAACAAGCGTTGCCAGTTTTCTCTGCTCGATATCCCCAATTATAGCTAGTTTGCGACCAATGAGCAACGGTGGCCGGTATATCGGTGTAGATATTTTCATCCTCACCCGATTCCAGTAGTAATACTTTCCAGTCGGGATTTTCGCTGAGTCGATTTGCGACGACGCATCCACCAGGTCCGGCGCCAACAACGATAAAATCATATTCGCGTAAAATAGGCTGATCACCGAGAAATATATTTTCGCGGAAGTGGACGCCTTGTTGGAGGTATTGTTGGTACAAAGAGGCTCCAAAAAAAGGGAATAAAAAACCTTTGCTTACGTGGCAGATAGTTGTTGCTAAAAGCGTAAAATGGAACAATTTCGACATAGTTAAGTTTGCTTCATCGTGTCTGTAACATAAATAAATGGGGGATATCAAATTGCACGAAAAAAAAAAAAAAAAAACGTGCTCGAACGAAAAAATATTCTATATAACGAAATAATAAGTAGTAACGAAAAGTATAGCACATGAAATTTTCAATTGTTTTTCCCGGGGGAAAAAAGAAGAAAAAAAAGATTGTTCAGTACTCAGGTCTTTTGAATCTTGATGATTAGGTATTATTTGCTAGGATTTTTGCGATACTTCTGTCTTTTTTTTTTTTTTTGTCTGTAAGCACAGGGAACAGTTTTAATATTATCACCAAGGAGGACAGTCTGTTGGGAAACTGGAATTTGAAGGATACGGTTTCTTTTCATTCATCATCAAGATCCGGAACCTGACAGATCTGGAGAAGCTCAAAAGTTCAAGATTTTTTTTCAGGCAAGATCTAGAATTCAAACATCTTTCTGTCTAAAACACGTTTTTCTATAAAATTACGGCTCATTATGACAAATTCAAATTTTATTGTATTACAATTCAAGTTGCTTTTTGTCCACCCGGAAGATGACGTTAGTCGAAAGCGCTCGGGTTTAATGAATTTTTATTCGATGAATTGTAATAAAATAAAATTTGAATTCATCTTTCTGTTTTAGCCGGATCTAAAACCCAATTTTTAATTTTCCCATTTATTTCGTGATTATACATGCATTCTGTTGTACAATTTAATTTTTTAATTTTTCGTTAATCTGATTGTTGCTTCTTTTTTTTCTTCTTTTTGGTAAGATGATTCTTAATTGCTTAGGTTTTATTAATTTTTTTCGTGATTTCCAAGTATTTATTCCTTGCAAAAAATCACATCTTAAATAAATACCGGTGACATAATATAATTGTGCATTGGAATAGTATTGAAACCTTTTTTTTTTTTTTCATCAGCAATATATTGAGAAATTAGAAAAATACAAGGTCGGCTAATCAATAGAATAGATCCTCAGTCAGAGAAAATCAAAATAAGTAATATGCTCAGTTACTCTGAGTATTTATTGTTACCTATTTTTTTATTGACTTTGAGTGAAAAAATTTCCAACACTTGCGAGACGAGGAATTTTTTGGGGGAAACCGTTCTTTCCATACATAGTTTCTGGCTGAATTATTTCTGCTTTTTGCGCTTAATTTTAATATCACCAGTAAACTAAATATTTTCTATAGACAAAGAGGTGATTTTTATTTGCACTTGTCAGATATCGGACATTTGTTTGTACGAGTTGATAAATATAGTTTTGCACAGCGTACGGAGGAACATACCTATATTTTCTACTTAGGAAGCGTTCCTACTTAATTAGGTATTAGAACGGTTCAAATTTCAAAGCATTTATTATTACAACTTCATAAACAATAAATTATTTCTCATATTATTTTCTGAGCAATGAAGAATAACGAGACACAATCCTACAAGAAATGAGGAAATGAGTACAAACAAGAATACAAAAAAAAAAAACTCTGCTTAACCCTTAACATGAATGAACAAAATACCTACTATTTAAACCTATATTTTTGTCTAATCATTTCCCTGTTCAAGTAGGTACGTAGATAGTCGATATCCGTCTGACTAGACCGGCAGCACGACAGTGTCTTACTGCCAACATTTATGGAATTTGTCACGCTCCGCCCAAGTTCAATCTTTTCATTCTTGCGCCAAAAATCCGTCGTGCAGGTGATGTCAAGTTGTAACCTGGTCAGAAATACATAAATTGTGTTCACAATTTTAGTCGAATATCCACAGCGCGGTCTACCCTCGGTCTATGGGAGTATGAGTGACACCATGAATCACCCAAAAAGGATTATTCTTTTGTTTTACAAACACCAAATTGAATTGAACGTACATTATCTAATCAGAAAGAAATTTTATTTTCAGATGCGTTGTAAATGGATTGTGAACCAAAAGTGCTTAGCGTTAATGTTTCAATTTAATAATTATACAGTGTTTGTAGCCTAAATAAAAAGGTTAATAGTTTATTGTAGGTACTGCTAATGCAGACGTGTTTTGATAAACTTGATACAAGCAGTCTTTCTTTCAAATTAGCGTTTTTAAATCGCATGAATGTTCTTTTTAACACCATTTTGGAGTAGAGTATTTCTCATATGTGAAACAAAGATCAATTTCCCAGATTGTAATTTTTCCGTCATTCAGTCAATAATAAAATATAGAATAGTGCTTTGTTATCACAATTCACACTGTTTTTCACCAATAGCCCAGGTTTCTGTGACGTCAAACAGTGAATATAACTGCTAGCAAAACTACCCAACGTTGATCCAATTGACATGTTGACTCCCATAAGAATTATTTTTGTTCAATCATAACAAATTTCTTAATATTTAGAGATTGATGAACAAACGCTGAGAAGTTTAAAGATTCTAAATAAATTATATGTTTGATTTTTTAATTCAGTCTCATTCCAAATCATTTATGTCATTATGATCTTCACTCCCCATGTTAAACAAGGATAGAAAGTCCATTGATAAAACTTCCACTTCCAATTTTTTTTTTTCCGACTTCCACTTGGTCTAACTTCCAACTTCTCGCGTTGCAGCTTCCAATTTGCAGCTTTCACTTCTTGAGCGCTTCTATCGAATAACTTCCAACTTCTAGCTTCCACTTCCTGAGCGCATTTATTGAATAACTTCCAACTTCCACTTTCAACTTCCAAATAACTTCCCATCCTTGATATTAAGTCACCTTATCAGTTGCTAGTTGGATCAACAAGATGGGTAGTCTTGCTAATAGTTATTTATATTTACTGATTGACGTCACAGAAACCTGGACTATTGTCCATAAGATACGTCAAGTTCCTTGATTGTCAATTTCAATATGCGTCTGGTCCACAGACAAGATGTTTTCTGGTAATTTTCAGCTACAAGGAATAAGAATCTTCAACATTTTTCAGAGCTTATAACTCAGGTTATTTGGGATTTTCTTGACTTCATTTTCTACATCTAATATACATAGCCGAATTGCATCTTCACATTTTTGGCACACAACTACTAACTTGTCAATCACAACTACCTACTACAAACGTTACACGTGTATAGCAATTTTCCAGTTTGAGTTTCATCCTCTAGTCTTCTACTCCGCTTTGCTCTAAACCTCTGAACTCACCTGTAAGTTAGTTACTGCTCATCAGCATCAGCTATTTTGTTGCTGTAGATCTATTTGACATGGTGTCATACCTGTAAGTTGTAATAGGGCTTGTACAATGTTTACATTTCTTATCAGTTTGCAGGAAAAATACCTCGAGAGAAAGAAAGACAGAAAGATATTCCATCTTTCTTGCTCTTATAGTATTTGTCCTGCAAACCGATAAAAAAATGTAAACATTATTGTTAAGGCCCTATAACAACTGTATCAAGGAAACAAAGTCATGGTGAGACAGCAGCGCTTCTCCATCCAAGTTCTGTAATCACTCTTACTTACTTTTTCCTCCGTCCCTCGCTCCATCACCCTCGAGCTTGGGCGCCATCTTTGTAGATAGTATTTCAAATAAACAATCTTGCTAAATAATAATATTTCGGATCCGGGTCAGGCTCAGGGATATCTTGAAGATCATTCTGCTTGAAGAGTTCCCTGTTTGCAACTTCGCGCTCTTCTTTCATCCCTCATCAGCAATGGCCATTAGTGAGTTATTTTTGTACACTTATTCAGCTTGTTATTGTTTGAATTAATTGTTCGAGATCAAGATTCTACCTTATAAAATTTCTTACTCTTGAATGACCGGTCGTGATTTCTAACGTACATACCTACATAACGTAATATTTCATTTCATCGCGTCGCGTTGATGAGGAGATTTATTCTGTGAAATTTCTTCTCGAAAATTGCAGTGGATATTGTTATTTCTGCAGACTGTCTTTGCTTCTCATTGCGCACGGTAGGTACACCATTTCTTTCCCCCATATTTGTTTATGCGGAATCGTAATTATTCCTCGAAAAATCGTTTGATTGTTGTAGGAAATCTCTCTTTGTAATGATGCCTAATTTTGATGTCAGTTGATGACAGATACACGTCCGGAGGATATGCTCTCGACAAAATACTGGCCTCAGGTAAGAATGACCAAGTATTATATTTTAATCTAGATAGACTGTTCACAGATTGGAATGGACACGGTATGCATTGACTCTTTCGATAAGCATGCAAGAACCAGGGCTACATAGTGATAAGTTGTTATAAAATGATCAATGTTACAATTTGGTGAATTTTTTCTCTCAGCGGCCAGAGGGTTTATGCTCATTATGAAGAACTTGCATTTTTTTGGTTATCAATTGACTCCAAGATAAGGGAGTTGTGGTGGGTACCTCATTTAAATAGTTGATCGAGAGGTCTTGCAACAGATCGAGTCTCATGCTATTTTGTTTCTTAACTATTGACGCACGTATGGATTTAGGTACGTCCCTCATTTTAGGACCTACATCCAACGTTGAATTTACAATTTTAACACAATCCAGAGAAGAGTATTCATTGTACATTAAACAAAGCTTCAATTTTTCAGATTGTAATTTGTCTCATCAATGAAGTAGAAGTAGTTCATTATCACGATTCAAAAAGTATTCAATTTGACGTCACAGGGACATGAATGATACCTTGTAAAACTGAATTATTTTGTAGCTCCACCGTTCTGCTTGAGCCCAAATGTCACTCTTTTCTATTTCCATTTTCTCCGCTGTCAAAATTTTGTTTCTCAAGTAGAATATTTTTGATCATTATCGAGTATTCATTCGTAATTTTTCTTGCATTGCTATTCAGCTATTTTTTTTTTTACTTCCATATTTCTGAGCAAAAACACGCGTTCTTGTGTGATTTTTTGTACATTCCCACATAATTTTTGGACTCATGAATAAATAGCCTATGTCTGCACCTTTGCTAGTACGTCTAAGCAATTAATTTCCACCTTTTATTATAATTTTATCTATCGAAATGTTAATATTTATTAAATTTCATTTTCAGATTTGCAGTTCAATATAATTATTTGCATTAATTGTTGGGTAAGTCATTCAGAACTTTTCTACAAATACCTAGGAATTTTTATTTGGCGTTTGCTGTTGCAATTCAAAAATATTATTTAATTCTTGCGATATGATTATCATCGAACATGTACAAAGATGACACATAATGAATGACTTATGTCTCCTAATCTAGTCATTTTCTGTAAAAGAAACTACACCACTAATGATTGTTTCCAAATTATAAAAATGTGTCACCTTACCTGTAGGCTGATATGGTACTCCATACATGGGTGTAAAATTGCTGAAGCTGAAATACTTATTTGGAAACAAAATTTCAGTTCCTTGTTTTAAATGCACGAGAAAAAGTAAAGAAATTCATGTACCCAGTATCAGGAATAATTGATTAATAACCGATTAAAATTCCTAAGAATAATTTTTTTGCATGTCAAAATGTGTTTGCGTTAAATTCAAAATTAGCCACTGTATGGTTTCATATTATAATGAACTTGAACTTGACTTTTTTTTTTCCAACTTCGGTGTTGACTCGCGAAATCATAATAAGTTACTTATAGATTAAGTTACTCGTTGCGAAGTTATTGTTTACCAATGCACGATTAAATTAATAGTTGATCGAAGTTAAAAAAATGACACATACCTACCTTTTCTCCCAATTTCACGCTACTAAAGAAATATGGATAATGTGAATGTAATGGGATCGTCCAAATTTTGCTTTTCACGAGTATGACGTAGAGGTGATTCAACACAAGGATCCCCGAACATATAACGCAGACGTAGTAACACTATCACTAGATGAACCACGTTTACTACAGACCTCCGTTGTGAGAGAATTTTTTAGTTCAAGTTTAGTAGTAACAGGCTGTGTTATTGCCTTTTTTTTTTTTGCGTTCAGGAATTCGCAGTTACTCGGTCACTGCCCCATCTATTGAATACGGTTCATTTTGGCACTCATTAACAAAAACTAAACGTACTACGGTCAAACAACGCCCGTTAAACTAATGTCTGAAGCAGGTCTCGTCTTCATTCTTGAGTTGAAATAATCGAGTATACTTGACGTTCTCTGAAATCACATTTCAACTACCTAAGTAGTAATCATTGGGACCATTCGATAATACTTCGAGACATCTTGTGAACTAGATATCGTAAATTCATTTATTCGTTGAGATTGTCTTTATTTTTATTAAATTCATGGCCTGTGGTACGACGCATTTCTCTCTTGAAGGAAGGAAAAAAAAAAAAAAAAAAAACTGGAAATGTGATCATGATTTCAATAGTCGATAACTTTGGAGAGGGGGAGTGAGTATAATATCTTATATTATTCATTCTCAGTGTCGTCATACTCGTAGCTATTTTTAGTTGATTGAGTTAGATTCTGGTGTGAAAAGTTGGAATTCTTCACGATAAAACTGTACCTATCTCGAAATTAATTCATGTGATTATAGTTTTTACGGAAAAGTATTTAGTTTGCAATGTTTCAAATCTTATTCTTTAAGATATTATTAGTTCAAAAGCAATAATTGCAATTTACCTACCTAATTTCTGTTTGTAAAAAATAACATACGATTGCGATACGTACGAGAAGAATGTCTGTTTTTCAGATCATTCAGAAAAAATAATAAATATTATGGTGGATAAATAATTAACGTATATTTTTTAATGAAAAATTTCGATGTTAGATTAATTTTTGTAGGATGTGAAATGTAGTATCGTTGGTATAAGATCCCACCCTCCCCGGACTTTGTTTTTTGTTTTTTTTTTTTTTTTCACAAAAAGTGCGTAATTTGTCAATTTAATATAAGAACAATTTATAACGTAGAAAAGTTAGTAACCTGAAAACCAGTTTCTAAGTGTGGAAAAAAAACCAACCGCATTCTACGATAAGTAAAGCAGAATGTCCCTATGAAATTGGATTTGAATCGAATTTATTTCATGTATCTCAATGAATAAATTTATAATACTAAAGAGGTTTTTGTTCGTTCCTGAAGAAGACGTCATCATTATAAGTATATCGAAAAACGTCAAATTTTAGCTTCAATAATTTAGGCCTATTATGTTTTTATTTTCGTTAAAGTGCGAGCAGAGTCAATCTAAAATCTTTGAACTCATACTTGCGAATAAATTTATTTTCCAATGGTGACCTATTCGTCAGCAAACGATTACTCTTCTAAATGTTTGAAATGTGTTCAAATTTTGAAGTAGCAAGGAATTGATACCTATTTTTGAAAAATTGAAACTCTGAAAATTGAATTTGATAGATATAATTTACCTATTATAGATCGCTCAATAATATCTGGTAAAAGCAGAAATAGTTACGGTCCTAAGGCTACGGCGTTAAATTTAAAAAAAGATGAGAATTTTCGTTCAAGTTAGGTACCAAAATATGGTTCAAAATCAGCTAGTAAGTAAAAGATTGGCACTAGGCCTAGGTATTAACCACCAAGATCATTTTTTATTTTACACACTATGTTTTGGGAGCCTTACTACCATCTTCAGATGCTGAGTAAAAAACCGTGTAAAATAATAAAAATAATCTTGGTGGTTAATAGTGCCGTCTTTTATTTACTGTAAGATGAAAAAGTCAAAATCTCCAAACATAACAAACAATATGGTAACGGTCCAGAATTACGAGAGAATCTCTTGGTTATCAAGTGTTTGTTACCTTGTATTTTTCGATTCAAATATTGCTAGGTTGTAATCATTACCTACCACATGTTCCATTGGAATACCTATTCGTTCTCAGAATCAAGAATAGGTACCTATCTAATATCATTATCTTTCTTCTGTAGTGTTATCGCAGTTTAAAGAGTAAGGTTCCCTTGTGATGATTCTAAATTGTTCAGAATAAATAACGTGAAAGCTAACGCTTATTATTAAAAGACATTTTACTATGACTTATTAAGAAATAACAGAAAAATAGCACAATGAACAAATTACATATAGATAATATAAATAAATTCGCCATTTTTGTTTTCATAATAAACGCGAGTACACGTAGAATTTTTGAAAAGTAAATAAAATACAAAGTTAACAGAGAGGAAAAAAAAAAAAAAAAAAAAATCTGTTCGCATTATTAACGCTATAAAAGGGAATATACACATCGATCTACCCACACATTCGATAATTTTTGTACACATTACTGCAATTTGTTTAAAAATAAATCATGAGTCAAGTTTTGAAATGATGTTGGTCAAAAATATAAATCTCTAGAGTATGAAAATTATTTTAAAAAGTAGGTATTATAATCTTTGTTATTGCAGTTAATTTTTATAGATGTATAATATTTTACAGAAAAATATTCATAGAGTGATTTTACTTTGTGACAATCAACGTGCGCTTGATGAAATGAGAAGACAAGAAAAACAATTTTTTTTCCACCAAATATAATAGGTATGCTTTTTATATTAAGAACGACGCCAGCGTGAAAAGCTATTATTATTTTTTGCCGAGAAGTCGTGATTTTTTTAGGACTACTGATTAAAAAATGGAGGTCAATCTATTGGTTTTAGTTAGATCGTTAAACTTGCGGGAAGACAAGAAGTACGATTTTTAACGTACCCAAAAAAGCATCCACTTTATCGAAGAGTTTTTATTCTCTACACAGCAGAAATATAGTAATGTTGATAGATAAAATAAAACAAAAATTATTCAGAAATAGGTAGATAACACGTGCGCACTAGGACAAAAGGAAAAAAAAAGGTAACATAGAAATACACAATCATTTGAAAGTTCTACGAAATAAGAATTGGAATGGCTTTAAGCCTACTAAGTACACGAATTTTTGGTTTTGATATTAATTTTTTAAATTTGTATATTTACAACTAAAAGGTAACGACAATACGACATTAGAATTAAAAAATTAAAATTCGAATTTCGTTTATTTTAGGTATGTCTTTTAGAGTTGAAGGTATTCTAATTATAACAGATTCGTTATTCTTATCTTTTCTTTTTGTTTTAAATACCGTATTCAATATGTACACGTTTATAATTCTATCACGATGACCTATCACAGAACATTAAAAAAAAATATAAAATATACTTATTCGTTATATTTTGCGACTAATGTTCAATTTTCTTTTTCGTTGCTATGGCGTGAAATTTGTTGACTTTATATATAGGTAATTAAGAAACAGTAGGGCGTTATCACTAATTTTATCAACCTGAACAGGACCAATATATTTGAGAGAAACTAAAATGGAACACCGCACATTCGAGATAACTTGTAAGTAGATTTAGTGCACATTATCGCGCCCCTAATGATGAGGTAGAAGAATTACAAAAAAAAACTCTTGTCCAAATTTAGAAATCTTTAATGAAGTTATAAAATAAGAAGCTTTGGAAGAAGAGAAAAACGGTGAATGCAAGATGAAAAACTGTGAATTAAAGAATCTGGAAGAATCACTCATTATAAGAAGTTCTTGGAGAGTAAAAAAAAAATGAAAAGATTTTGAAAAATCTTCTTTGTTAAATTTACCCTCACACGGGGTGATTGCCTTTCTAGTTATCACAACTTCTTTCTGAATTATTTCATTATCATGCAATAGAATGAGAGCGAGACATGGTATACAGTTGTACTTGAGGAGGCCATACTACTCCAAGAATCAATTCTACCTAAGTTATCTCTGAATGCTGTAAATGTAGGAATGTAAGGACTTTGTTCGGGCCTAAGCTGAGCAGTTTTCCATATTGTTGGCTTAAGATTAGCGTCGGCTTTCTTCAGTTTCATCAACTTTTCCATCCATTGATTGCCTGCTTTTTGATTCATAGCAAATTCAGCGATCTTATTTGCTAAATAAGTATGTAGGTATCGAAAAACCTGCCTTTTTTAAAAAAAAAATTATTGTTGATTTCAGTGGGAAAATTTATTCTTAAACTTTATAAAGATCTGAAAGTTGGATTAGGCCGATGGAATTGCTTAGTTTTAAACTCATAGAATTTTCAAATATAGGCAAAATTTTAACTTAGACCATTTCTTGCGTAGGTTTTGCACCTCTGCGTACATAATGTAGGTACCCAGTTTACCGTGACTTTGCTATTAGTATGACGTCATGCAGAGAATAACTGTTTATTGACTTCCATAGAGCATTTTCATTCATTAACCTGAAGCAAAATATGCAGACTCATTCTCTTGTGTAATTATTATTATTATTGAATGGCTGGGTGAAATTAAGGTAACTAACTAGAATATATTTATGGGTATAAGTTATTTTAAGCTGCTACTCTGCAACGTCACTTTGAAGCCACATTTATCGTACACATTAGGTGGCAGTGAGTAGCATATTTTTGCTTGCCGTGAGTGCTCCTCATGTAGGAAGGGTCGTCTTAAATTCTGTTATTGTTCATGTTTTGCGGAAGGACGAAACAATACTAAGGAAAAAGAACAAAACGACTTGTATGGAGTGGAATAATAGTTGCTCCCAATAAAAATTCCTTTTGTTCTCTGTATCTTTGAAGAACAATCTGATTGTGCAAAGGAAAAATTGATACCCGAACACAAAAGTAAACTTTTAAACTGATGTAATCATAAATTTTACGGGACATTTGTATTGTGCCACGCCTTACTACAAAGACGATTGCAACACAATGCTGTTCTCATAGGAAGTACAAAATTACTCGGATTCTGTAAAAGTGGGTTATCCAAAAAAAAATTTTGCTAGAAGATTAATTTTGCGTTCAGTTTTCAATTTTACAAGAATTAATTGATACAGCGCTGCATAGTGATCATGTTTTTCTTATCAGTGGTCCAAAACTTGACTGTGTAGTAAAAAGATGGCTAACTTCAAAGACTTCAAAGGGAGATTTAGCTTCAAGTTATGCATATGTGACCTGTCGCTAGAAAACCCCCCCCTTAGAGTCCAAATTTTTGAAATTTCGTTGATACCGACAAGAAAGAAACCAGTCAATTGATAAAAATCACTGAAAACCCCCAAAACAATATTTTTGGTACTTTTAGTTTTTTTTTTTGTGACAGTTTACATATGTTAGCCACGTCAGCATTGCAATCGCCAATGCAGACTATATCTGTGAGCAGGGCATTGTAGCTGGAACACTTAGCTTCAGTTTTTGACTGAGACAGATGGATTTGCAAATTATAGATATAGTATTGTAGAAATATGAAAAATACAGCTAATTCTCGGCTATAGCTCCTTGCTTTTGACTGTTTTGAGAAACTTCAGCTTTTGGCTTTAGCTTACTACTAGCTAACTTGTGGCTTAGCTTTTGAATTCTGTTTCCCTGCCTATTTAGACCGCTCAGCGCTAGCATTGCCACGCCACTGTTTGTATTTATATCTATCGCCTTTGTCTAACTTAGTCCAAAATTCAGCCCTTCAATGGGACCGGTCCAAATGGAAGCATTTACCCTTCAAGGATCGTATAGCGTTTATATAAATTTTTGTTGTACTTTAAAATTACAAGTTCTGATTATCAAAATATGTTTGTACCTTTCTTGCAGGGTTGCAAAAAAACAAAACAGTTTTTTTAAAAAAAAAAAAAAAAAATTGTTAAAAACTAAAAATTTGTTCAAAACGTTTAGAACATTCTCGTAAGAGCCAATTCAATTATTGTTTGGGACACATTTTCGGAGTTTCAACTATTGTGTTGAACCCATTATGAATTTTTAAACATCGGTTCTAAACATTGTTGAAAACAACGTTCTAATTTTTTTTTTTTACTTTTTAAACCCTGAAAAAATGTCAAATATTCATTTTTATTGAAGAATGATAATGAAAATATGAAAAAAAAATAAGGTTTTTTATGTTTTTTAGTTTATTTTTATATGTTACTGATAAGAGGATAATAGAATTGCCCCAAAAATTGGAACATCGTTAATTTTTGAATTTGTTGTTTTGATAGAATGACTAGATATATACGTGTTCAATGGACTGTGTTATTGTGACGTCACAACTATTGATAAAAGGTCGATTTTGTCCATTTGGCATTTTGCTCCCATAAGAAATACATGTGGAGCAGAGATAACCTATGTTACTAATTAAATATAAAAAATGATACGGTCAAGAGATTTGTTTTTTCAAATAGCATAAATTTAAAATATAAACTTTTCTGTAAATTTTAACATCTCATATTAAATTAATACCACGGTCATCTTTGCTCTGCATGTATTTCTTATGGAGAGCAAAATGCCAAATGGACATATTTTCAGCAGAATACTCACACCTATGCATCTTGCACTCACATTCATGTTGCGTTATCATAAATAACACACTCCATTAGAAAAAATGCAAGCACACCTGAGAAGTGTTTGACTTATCCAGCCATCCGCTAGGATCGCTAACTACGTGCGCTTTCAGTTCACCAAAAATGGTATTTTTGTCAATTTTGGAAAATGGGTGCTCAACTATAGCAGTACATGAAAAAAAAAAATGAATAGCTTGAAAGAACTCTTGAATGAAACAGAATCAAAGGTTTTCTCATCTCATCTAATTTGGAGAGTTTTTGTTTGTGAACAGGTTTTATGGGATGTCAGGAAGCCAAATAAATCTGAGTTATTTCAATTTTTTCATTTTTCTCTCATATACCGCCATAGTTTAGTTCCCGTTTTCAATCCCTCCCTGCTCGGTAGAAATGCAGCGCGATTCTAGCGCTGTCCTGTCCCAATAGGTGTGTATGAACTACGTGAGCAATTACAGCGCAAAAGTGGCTTATAGATGCCCTGATGATCATCATTAGTCCTCATCTGCTGTTCTCTCCTATGGGCGTTAGAAACTTTGTAGGGTATTCCAAAAAAATTAACGCGATTCTTGCAAACTGTTCAGGTTTTCATGGAGGTAGGTAGGTACTAATTTTTTGATTTTGATTCGAGTTGCGAAATTCAACAGCGTTTTTGTCGATTACATAGATTTGATAATTTGAAGAAAGTATTTCATAAAAAAAATTATTTTGGAAATAATGACGATTTGAAAACCTTACAAAAAAAAAAAAAGCATTGTAAGTGTATGATTTACTGAAGAGCCTAATTTTCGATTTATACGAGAAGTCTTATATATATATATTTTAGTTGTGGTGCTGGAACTATTCCGAATCACCATTGTTAAAGGCTGAGTCATGAAAAATGAAAGAGTCATCATCCATTTTCACAAAAACGAGTACCTTCAGGTCCGCAGGTCCAAATACAACTTTCTGTAATCCTATTTCAAAACTAGACGCCAAGTCCTCAATTGGATTGTAAGTTTCACAAATTTCAGTATTGTATAGAGAAAGCGATTAAGAAATTCGGAATTGTCGTGAGGAGTAAGAAGGAAAAAAGTATTAGGTACGTTAATATGAAAAAAGAAAAAAATTACTTACAATAAAATTTATACACATTAAGCTCATTCCAGAAAAATCAACTTTAGTATACTCAAACTACAGGTATTAAATTTGATGTCGTTCTAAATCGAGAAATGAAATATTAAAATTTTCAATATAAAAACAGAAAGCGTTAAAATATGAATTTTATTTATTTTCTTCTAATTACGTTTAAAGATGACGACAACATAAAATATTGAAATATTATTATTTTTTTTTTTCTTTATCGTAAGTATAACGAGGATGGATTTTATTGGAATTTTAAACCTGCAATTTATTAAAAAGCGTCCGCTCGGTAGAAAACTCGATCGTATTCCGGGGCTGTAAAATGCCCGTGTCTCAGAAATAAAATCTTATAACGAGCGGAAAAAACGAAAAAAAAAAAAAAAAAGAAAGAAAAGGAATGTACCTATTCATATAAAAGTCCTGGTATTGAGTTCTTTTAAAATCGTTTTTACGCCTTTTTTTTTTCTTCAAGAGATCCGATAAAAACACGATGTTTAGTAATTTGTTCAGCTATACTGCGAATGAGTGACTTGAGAAGGAGGTTAAGAAATGAATAAGACAGAAGAACATGTTACATAGCTAAGAAGAAACAAATAAATAAAAAAAATGACGAAATTCAACGTACGATGCTCTACTGAAAAATAACAAAGAAAATTGAATTGCACGATTAAAAAAAAAAGATGAGTATGTCGTACTTGAAAAAAATAATTAGGTATAAATTTAAATTTTGGTAACAAATTATAAAACCTCCTCTAATAAATATCTTTTTCCCTATAAAAATAGTACACATGAGAACGATGAACTAATATAATAATAATATTAATAATAATAACAATAATAATTTTTATAATAATAGCGGTAGTAACAATAATAGGTATCGTAGTCATAGCAGAAGAGACGAGTTTTAGATAACAATGAGAGATCTCAGCTGTTCGGTAGAATCGGTTCTGGAATAAGGTGCGGAGTTCGACTGCTAACTGGTGGTAAGACTAGGCCTGGGTTTGGCCAATTGTGGTGTTGGGTATTTAAAAAGGTTGGGGGTACGCTTTTACTATGCGTTAAGGTAACGGGCTGATTGTGCGTCGTCGTTATGGTAAAACTGGTCGAGCCAGACGGCCCGCACGCTGGTAACATTGAACTAGCGGACGCTAATAACGGAGCTGTCGACGGTAATAATGGCGACGTGGACGAGGGTATCGAGAGCGAACCTCTGAGCGGCGAGATCGCGTACTCGGGGTGCAGAAAATTGCGGCGAGATTCGAGCAAATTGATCGTATTCGAAGGGGTTGAATCGTTGTTGCTCGACAGAGGGCCGAAACGATTTTGTTGTTGTTGTTGAACTATTCGTTTTGCTATTAAATCAGGCAGTAAATCGAGCTGAAAACAGAAATTAGAATAATGCAGGTTAGTGGGAAAATAATTTTCATAGTTGGTTCACATTTTATTTAGCGCCATCTTGTGGATAGAATTGAGCCATCAGAGTCACGAATTTTCGAAGTCTTGTCCAGGGAAATCAAATAACTTAACGTGAGTAGTCCGAAAAATGAGGAACCTTTCTTTTTCCAATTCTTGGAAACTTGTGGTTTTATTGAATTCCGAGTTTCTTAAATTGTTTCTAGAATGATTGTTCACGGAATTTCCGAATTTTTCCAATTCCCTTCATCAGAGGCCTTGCGGAAAGTTTGCGGCGTCAAGTAGACAGCAGAACGAAATCATGCCACAAGGAGAAGATGAAGAAGCAGTAATAAAATTTGAAATCATAGAAGGTGGAAGGGGAGGAATTCGCGTTGCAAACACCGCCCGCCCTCTATGATGGAGTAGGTGTGTGTTGCGTATGTATTTAATTTTGTTTTCTCCAACACCGGAATTGACCCTTCCGGGTTTGACTTCAGTGGAGGAAGAATCTCCTTGGCGCACCCCCTCTTCTACTCGGCAACCACCAAGCTGGAGGGAAGGAATTAGTGACTGTTTTGTGGCAAAGTCCACTGTGTCACGTTCCTCAAGGTCGACGAAGTAGGTAGAAGAAAGGTCTTGGACACAACAAGTTATGGTTTAGAGAGAATCAGAAAGTACTAAGAATTGGCGGGGAGGAGAGAAGCGAGTGAGGAGGGAGTGGCATGTGAACATAGCGATAAGAGTTTCTTCGACGGAAAGATGATATGTTAACCTGATCGGAGACTGCATATCCAGTTCTGGGTTTTTAGTAAGATCGAGAAGAATGTGAGGTTCGGGTTAACCATAGAAAAGCGGGTTAAAAAATAGGAAGTAAGGACGTAAGTCTTCGATGCTTGCTACGAAGGATGAGATTGAAGCGACTGGAGGGGTGAATTAGGCAGGCTGAGAACATTTGAAAAGATTGGAAGATTTGAATATTGGACTGTACAGGCCAGAAAGTTGAAAGTGAGTGAAAGAGCGCCTGAATGGAGAGGAGAACACCTGATTGGCTGAAAGAAGGTGGGTGCGTAGTGCGCTAAAGACCAGTCAAAGTCCGGAAGACTGAATTCAGTGCGGTTATGTTGTTGGAGTGGGGAACTATTATCAAGTTGGTGACGGATTAGACTATGGTCGAGTTGGAAGAGGAGTTTGCGGCCACAGCCATAGGAGAATGTTCAAATAATTCATGCATTTTGTTTTCAAAACTTTTATATGGAGGCCAGGAGCTTATGGAGTCGCAGGTGAGACCAAGAAACTTGGCACAGAATTGAAGACGCAGAGAAAGAAGAGACATAGGGTGAGCTTCTTCTTTAACGGGTAAATCGCTAACTCTTGTGTTGGGGGTATTCTTGGGAGATTTCTGCAAGCGCGTCCGACTTCATGATGACGTCACCAACCTAAGTTGGGTTGGGTTACGAGATTTGGAAAAATGTTGACTCATGAGCTATATATGATGGAAGGGGGAGGGATTTGGGACTTAGAAAAAATTCGACCCCTGAGCTATACATATATTATGACAGGCGGGGGACTTAGAAGAATTTTGACTCTCGAGCTATACATGAAAGGAGGGGGCTTAAAAAAAGAATCGAAATTTTTCTGTGTCTCTCTTTTATTATGTATAGCTCAAGAGTCAAAATCTCTTCAAGTCCCTCTCCTATCATATATAGCTCGAGAGTAGAAATTTTTCTGTCCCCTCCTATCATATATAGCTCAAATTCGAAGTTTTTTTCCAAGTCCCTCTCCTATCATATATGAAATTTTTCCAAGTTTTTTGTTGGACGGCACACGGTGGACGGCAAATTTCTCAAAATGCCCCCCATAAAACAGGTTCCCTGTTAAAAAATGTCAACTATTTTCTGAAGTTATATAATGTTATTATATTTTATTTCAAGTTATAATGTATGAGGAGGAGTCATAAATTTTCTGATAGTGTCAAATGAATAAAGATCATATTTCATGTCTACTGGTAAGTGACCTCATTTAATATACTTTGAGGCCACGTCTGCCTTGTGATAAAATCATGGCCCAGTTTGAATTGTTCTCATAGTGATGTGGGCGCCCTTCTTGGACTAATAAAGGCGTGGTGTACTTCATGATAACCTGTATAGCTATGGGGGGGGGGGGGGAAGGTTCATCTGCTTCGTCCATTTGCTCCCCGTTCTCGGTATACTGCATTTTGGGTTGAGTTGCTTATGAGGGGCTTATATGGATATCAACTTTGGGACGTCATTAGCTCGGGACGTCATGACCATCCAAGATGGCTGCCTGTGACGTCATCGGCATTCGTAACGTCATCTGCTTTGACCCTCTCTTTTCCGTACTCTCTTCTATTCTCGGGATCACTCACTCCGCTCGTAAGCGACCTTATAAAAGCTGATGACGTCACGGGCAGCCATTGTGGATGGATCAGCTTGGGCTTACTCTCCTCCTTACCACTTATAGATTACAAACATGAGAGGAGGTGGATTGAACTCGCAAATTTCAGAATCAGGCTTGCGGTTACGGTTGATGACATCACCAGCTGATGACGTCATTAGTTCATTATAAAGGATGAGAAAGGATAGAGTATACTGAATTATTAGAGAGGATGGGAGGAACTCGCAGGCCAAAGTTTAGGACTCGTTTTTTCAGAATCATATCTGAGGTATCTTTCCGGGGGGTGGGAGGAGGGCAACTCACGGAGGTGTTATGAACTCGCACACTTTGGAATAGGGGCTAGGATTCGGGAAACTTTGAAAAGACATATTTCAGGGGGAGACCAACCCGCAGGGGTCTAGCGTTAATTCGAAAATTCTGGAATTAGAGGCTAGGATTTAGGAAACTTCAGGAAAAACATAAAACGTGTCAAAATTTCAACTCTCAAGATGATGGGAGGGGGACTTTGAGAAATTAGTACTCTCGAGCTGTATGCAATGGTGGGACAGCGCGAGACCGTCCGCGTCCGACTTTGGACAAGGGGGGGGGGAATTTGAACTCTCAATCTATCCGATTTCTGTTACGTCATCATTTTCGGGGAAAAGTCGAAAGATTTGAAATACTTTCGACCATACAGCTATACTATACTTATATATGAGGAAGAATTTGAGAAAAAGACTTGTGGATGACACCATTAACCTAAGTCAGAAGAATTTGTTTTGGCTAGATATCATAGGTTAGATAATAGGAATTTTTCTAGGCTGGATCAAGTTCAGAGAGGGCTTTAGGATAGATATTTACTCTTCGTACCGTACAACATGATAGATATTTCATCGTATGTACTGATAAGCATGTCAATATTCAATCTCACATGGCTAAAGCCTCCCTCACAATAACATTCTTTTTCGAAGGATAAACTCACTTTCTTTAAACCTTGCCTTCTCCTTCCCCGAAGGCGTACAAAACACTCTCAATCGGTTTTGTACATCTCTGGGACCTAATACAACTACTCACTTAAGCATAAAGAAAACAAAAATAAGACAAGATGTTTTTCACGGGGCCTCAAAGTTTGTGGGTTCCACGCTACCATTGCGAAGTTTTTTTTGGAACGTTACCATGACTGTTCCCTTATCTGAGAATGGAAATCAACTGTCAAATATCCATTTGGAAATTATATCAAAGGAATCTTGCTGCACGTTGGAGGTTGGTAGGGAGATACTGAAAATATTCTGTGAAGAGATATTTGGTAAGGGGAAAGTTGACACTGTATAGTGATTGGGAAGAGAGGAAGACTCCATAGTTCTCTCCAGGGGCTATCGTTTTGGGTGGGTTGGTGGGAAAAGGATTTGTCTTGAATTTCAACCGTTAGAAAACTGTTGTGGAGGAGAGATTGGAGAAAATTGGATAAATTGCCTCGAAGGCCAAATCGTTTAATTCAATTTCTGTTTTATTTTTATTTATATTCGATGTTTTATGATTTAGGAATAATTGACTCAAATTGTCTCGGAATTGGCGTTGTGAGGCAATGGAGGTTGCCACTCAGGGGTGGAAGGCAGTTACAGCTTATTAGAGGTACACAACACACAAAATCTGAAACTGGCGGCATATTATCGAGGTTGTCAGAATCACATCTTAAGAGGCCTAGCGATAAGTGCAGTTAATTGGATGCCATCCTCTTCTAGATAACTTTGGTTTACTCTACAGAACATTATTAGTGAAGGCGATAAGCGTCAAAAATAAGGTCGACCCTGCACTTTTTAATAAAAAAAGGAAATTTGATGTACTTCTTTATCTCACTGTCAATAATCAAATTCGAATGGGAGACACGCTCGCGGACCCCCAGAACCCCCTCAGGGGGTACTTTCCTCCAAAAATTTCAATTTTTTCGGAATATTGGACAAAATAACATGAATACGGTAAAAATACCTCAGTTCCAAATTATTCTACGAGAAATTTCCCATAAAGGTGAATACCATATATTTCATGTTGACTAATAAAAAGCCCCCAGCAAGGAGTTTCCAAATTTGACTTTTGTCGAAGTTATCAGAATTGTGTGGCTTTTATTGAATTATTCTGCGACAAAATCCTCTGAAAATAGGTTTTCTGCAAAATACTGTCATTGAAGCGAAATTTCAGCATGATTGGTGACGAAGGGGGGGGGGAGGTGCTAAATTTGATAAGCCGCTTGTTGCGCGTTTAATCCTAGGTTTCAATACAACTACAAGAAAATTTGGTGTCATTCTTAATCTAACTCCAACTACTATCGAATTCGATCAGGAGACATGCTTGCGGACCCCCAGAACCTCCTCAGGGGGCAATTTTCCCAAAAAATTTCAAATTTTTCAAAATATTGGTCAAAATAACGCAGGCAGTGATAATAGTCAGGATATTTACTGTATTGCTTCCCCTCTGTTAGCCCTTCCCTGGCCCTCGCCCTCCCTCCTCAGGTCAGAGTGTGCCTGTGAAGTATTTGTGTGTTTGTGTGACTGATTGATTGTTTGATGCTTGATTGTATGAACAGGATTGATGATTTGAGTGGCGTATGTATGTGTATGTGTATGTGTTTGTGTTTTTTTTTGTTGATTTTGTATTCTGTATTTTAAGTTTTAGCTTATTGTAAAGGTGGTGTCTGCTATAAATCGTCACAGACTGTAGTTTTGGCACCACCTCAAAAAATAAACCTGTGAAAAATAAAAATAAATAAAAATAATTTCGACGAAATGTGTTGAAAATAAAAAAATTCAAATTTGGAAACCCCTTGCTGGGGGCTTTCTATTAGTCAATATGAAATATGTGGTATTCACCTTCATGGGAAATTTTACGTAGAATAAATTTGAACTGAGGTATTTTCACCGTATCTGTGTTATTTTGTCCAATATTTCGAAAAAATTGAAAAATTAAATAACTTATTTAACAGGACGCTTTTTATACACTGAAATGGATTTACTTGAAGGCACTGACGTCCAATTATTTTATTACACATAATTATAGCCCATAATTATGTTTAATAAAATTATTGGACGTCAGTGCCTTCAAGTAAATCAATTTTAATGAAAAAAATTGAAATTTTTAAAGGAAAGTGTCCCCTGAGGGGGTCCTGAGGGTCCGCGAGCGTGTCTCCCGTTTGAATTTGATTATTGCCAGTGAGATAAAGAAGTATACCAAATTTCATACTTTTATCAAAAAGTGCAGGGTTCTGTCTATATTAGTGTCTTGTTGTTTTTAATAAATTCAATATTTCTTCTACAATTGATTCATACACATCCCTTGAATGATGTCATCGTCATCCATCTTTTGGAAACGGCTTGTACTTGTTACATGATCCAAATATATACTGCGTGTTAATAACAATAATGTTATTGACCCCATAGACAATCGTATTGCCTTTCTCTTTACTAGAAATCAAATGTAGGTGGGTGGAGATGATGAGAAGATGATACTTCTGGTCTCTCCTTTTCTCCTTCCTTGTCTTATATTCCCGCCAACCCCTCATAACATCGTTCCAGTCAGTTGTCTACCAGTCGCCTCCAGAGATGGTTTTAAATATCTTTTGCCATACTTATTTGTAGCGGGTAGTATATATGATAACTCTCCCTTTTCATTATCAATACATAATACAACTTACTTGTTCTTGGAGCGTTGACATTTTCTCTTCTAACGTGACTAATCTATCTTCTAAATTATCGTGTCTTGAACTGAGATCCGAGACTATTTCGTAAACGGTATTCTGAGTCTGTAAGTAAATAAAACACTGTAGAGGAAAAATATTCTCGCAATGGGTGCCCACTCGAAAAAACGAAGAACTACTTCGTACGTACCTTAGCCATATCGGTTATGGTATTGGCGTTATCCATTAGCTTTCTTTGGTCCATTTTCACTTTACGCAGCCTACAAAAACCGAAAAATCGCCAACATAAATAGGTATTTTTATCGCTAGAGAATGGTGGGAAAAACCTTTTCTGGCTTTCGGCGTGAAAGAAAAAAAGAATGCTCGAGGATACATATCGTTATCGTTGGCGAAAGCCAAAAAATGTACTTCTTCCATTGTATCGTATTCGTAAATTGTTCTGCGTTCTGGCAAAACGTGTATGTGAAACAAGCGCTTAGCGAGTACTTACGCGTAAATGGCGAGAAGAAATTTTCGCTGATGGGTTCTCACTCTTCCCGGATTCACTCTTTTGCTTAGTCTCGTGTGTTTATAAATGAGCCAAGTTTCACGCAGCACGTTCGCTGCTGCGTTTTTCAACTTTGTACAGAAAAACAACAGCAAAACATTAACATCGAATCCCGTATAGGACGGCGAACCTTTCTAATGGTGAGTGTGTGAAACTTACTCGTTTCGTTAACTGAGTATCCATCATAAAATTATGAACGTGTTTTTCGGCCCTCGTTAACTCCATTTTGCGGGAGACGACCGCTACCAGAAGAGCGGTACAACCGGCACCCTGAAAGAAAAGTACAAAAAAGTGAGTACGCATCGTGAAGTTCTCGCAGTGTTTGAAAAAAATGTTAGTCGAGGTTCGGTAAGGATAGAAGAGTTGAACGGTTTATTAACAAATTCTTCGCGCGATTTAGTCTCTTATTCTTTTTATGAGAATGGACCAGAGTGCGTGTTTTCACTACTGCTGACAAAGAAGTATTCGAATACGACGGAGAAATCGGAGGGTATTCTTGCTACATAGCGATGTTCATAAAATTTTTGGGTGATGAAACATTGCACACTCTCTCAGCGAGGAAAAATTCCCGACGTTCGAGAATTGATGGAAAATTTTCGTTATAAGCATTTTTGCAGAAAAAGAATACGTAATCAAGAATAATGATTAACACACACACGAATTTGAATAAAGGAGATGTTTCAAGGATTCCAATCCTTAAACGATTAACTCGGAATCAGATAATAATCATCATTTAGAATACCATTGAAAAGACCTGACCTTTATGAAAGTACCGGGATATGGAAAATGAACCTCTAGCTCCAATACCACTGAGGATTTTCATGGTAAGAAAACTACGTTAGAGCAATCCCAATGAACCATGTCGAGCATCTGAGATTGTACCTTGTCGACCGTAAATATACTCAGAATTGACTGACAATTGACTTATTTTTGAGTCTTAGTCCAAGCGTGAGCGTGCTAACATGAGTATCAGGTCAATATGGGCTTGCAATATATCAACTCCATTTCAATTCATTCAAGTCAATTTCTAGACAACCTCTCCAAATTTTTCATCGACCTGAAATTAACACTGCTCTATCTAAAGCGTCAATGATCGGTTAATTTGTAGTGATCTGGGAACATATGCAAGTCGACTCTGAATAAATCTCAAATTGGTGTCAAAATCCCCAATTCTTATTTAGAATCAACTGTTGGCTGGCGTTGATATTGAGTGAACGTTTGTTGACCCAATTATGACCAGGGATGCCAAGCCAATCGTCATCGACTAAAACTTTAGCATCAACTTAAACTTACAGCCGTTGTCAACCCTTCCCAATCGACTTAATAACATTTGGCTTTTAGCTTATCATGGAACGTAATGAATCGGCTCCGGAGCGATGTAAACCGACCACAGAGTGATATGAACCGGTTTCAGAGTGGAATAAACTGGCTCTGGAGCGGATGAACCCGATACAAGAGGGATATACAGGACTACAAGTTTAAGTCAATCACATTAGCTTTTGGCTGACTTCTGACCAGGAATGGCAAACAAAACAAAAACAAAACTTCATTCAATGAAACAAATCATATTTTAGAAACCATAAACGATATAAAGACGAAATTTAGCATTTGAAATTAACAAAAAGGAAACAAAAACAAAAAATCTGCGCAAAATGAAACTTTAAATTAAAAAATATGTTTTAACGTGAAAAAAACGTTTTTATTGAGAAAAACCTGTTTTTATCCAGAAAAACATGTTTTTTCAAACAAATTCTTTTTCAAAAAACAAAACAAAATTCAAACAGACGAAAAATTTGCCGAATAACAAAACTTCAACAAAAACAAAAAACTAAAAATGTTGATAACAAAAACAAAACAAAATCAAAAAATTTTTCATTTGTCATACCTGCTTTCGGCTCAAAGCCAATCATGAAAAAAAAAATCATTAGCTGTCTTAAAACTTGAAAATAACGGCCAAAACAAGCTTAAGACAATCATGACTTAAGCTTGACATCCCTGATTATGACTGACCAGTCACGTTACCAACTTGTTATTGATTTGGAGCTTGCCTCTTCAAATGCTTGACCGATTTCAAATCAATTACTGATCAACGTCACAAGCAAATCTCAAACTTTTGGAATAGATATGAAGTATTGAAGTTATTTCTGGAAGTTTTTTTAACGCTGAGTACAATGCCATTTGCCGTTTTTGATATTATCTTTCATTATTGTGCAAAACTTATCTTTAGTTACCGTGGTTTGTTGCAATGTATAACGTATCTTATTGAGCTACAAAATTTCAATGCGCGAGAAGGTACACGTGTCTGTCGCAATGAAGCGCGGGAACTAATCATGAGTACTCGAGCTTAGTTACTATGGTTTGTTCCAACGCGTGACATATCTTATCAACAGAGCAGGGATTCCTCGGCATTTGCCAAATCATTTCAGTGCGTCTGAAAAGCATGAAAATGATGTAGAAGTACGTATTGGGGGTAGTAGAGGCTAGGGGAAAAAAATTCATTTTGCCGAAAATGGAATAAACGCCAATAACGGGGTTTAAAGCTGAATAAGGCCAAAAATGACCATTTTGTTAAATATTGTCTAAAATTATAAAATTTCGGACAAAATTTGCTTAATTTTGTTTAAAATTCAGTAATCTTGATGAAAATTGGTCAGTTTTTTTTTGAAAATATTATTTTTAGTTCAAAGTTGAAAAAATGAAAATTTTGATTGAAAAATTGCTAGGATTTTTTATTAACGCGTTTGATTCCCAAAAATCGTTCACCTATTTTGTTTGGTCAAAATCACGTAATTTTGATCGTAAATTGAATAATTCTGATCGTAAATTTGTAAAAGCACTGAAAACGCTTTTTTTTTTTTTTTGTTGAATGCCGAATAATGCCGAAAATGCAACATTAGGTGCTGAAATTTTTCATTTTTAGTGCCGAAAAATCCGGGCTCTGCTTATCAAGCTACAAATTTCAATGCGCGAGAGGGTACACGTGCCTGTTGCAATGATGCGCGGGAACTAATCGTGAGTATTGCACAATAATGAGGGGTAATATCAAAAAACATCGAATGGAATTGTACTCAGCGTTGGAAATACTTCTGTTCGTCTTCATTCAAAAAGTTGGACATTAGTTCATGTGTGTTATCGATGAAATGTGCTCTAAAAATGTACACAAATTGTAACTCAATTGTGTGGTCAGGCTTTTTAATGCTGGAAACAAAAGCGATGAGTGAGAGTATCAAACTCAGAGTGTTGAAGAGCTATGATATTCTCAACTATATGGACCGAACACTCACTGTGGTGAACAACTGGATGGAATAAAATTTCCACAGGAAGTACACAAACTGAAACGGACCATCACATCAGGAACAAGTTGGCGCCTTTTGTCCTGAAGAGTGAAGGACAATGAAGAACAGAGGAAAGAGATCGAAATAATGAAGCAAATAGCCAACTGGCGTAAATGGAGGGAAATAAGAGAATCCATGCCAGTGCCGTTGAAATGTACTGCGGATCAGTGCCATATCTAGGAAAGTACGCAAACAAGGTGATAAAGGCGTCAGAATCCATTACAATCCTTCCACGGTGAAAAGAGTAAGAGAACTAGATGGGAGAAAAGGACAAGGAGATATCGAGCAGAGTGAACAAGCTCAGTTACAAACAGTGCCAAGGTATTTACGTTGATGTGACTGGCAGAAAATTTAACATCGAGGAAAAGGAGCACAAAAAATCAAGGGGAAGAAAATACGAGAAGTCACTATTTGACAAAGACTGCAACGAAGAAGAGCACATTTTGAAGTCATACGCGTAAAAACCCGCAAAAAGAAAGAAAAACTCTGGGAAAATGTGGAGATTGCCAAGTCAAAGAAGAGAGAAGCCCAGACTCGTGAACAATACAATCACGTGTTGTGACAGCAAAAGATTATTCAATTGGGTGATTGGACGAGAGAAGGAGGTCAGAACCGGCCAATAAGAAGACAGTAAACTTAGCCAATTGACGCAGAGGTTAAGAAATGAACGAACCAATCCTGACGCGCGGGACATGAGTAAACAGAGTTCCTTTCATGTCTCGCTAGATGATGGTTGTTTAACCGAAAGCGCTCCGGTCTATTTTGAATTTCTGTGGCTCCTTGTGTTTACTCGTTTTTGAGTATCCTTTTCGATATGTCTGGCCTTAATTTAAAAAATCTTATCGATTCTAGAATGGCATCCTTGAGGTCCTTTTGGAAAGCAGTGCTTTTTTCAGAATGAGTTTCAATGAAGGACTCTTTTACTTCAAATTTAATAAGGGGTACAAAGAAAGAGAGGGATGCAGAACAAACGTAGAACGAACAACTTCTTTTACCAAAAATTAGGTAGAGAGGTGAAGGAAGGAAAAGTGGACGATATGGAGGGAGAGAAAGTGAAACAATCCGTTAAAAACGTATATCAACAGCCTAAAAACAAGGATTGCATGGCAGCCGATGCCTACTTTGGAACAATTTAGTATTCCGCAAAGGGGGCGGAGTTACCTCTTCCCTAGAATTTAGAAAAGATTAGATACGCAACTTTTTTACCAAAAACGAGGCTCGCAACACTACAGTCCCTTCTTCGGGGCAATCTGGCGCAGAACTCACAAATGGTGAACACATTTTTGGAGGATATATTAAAAGTTAGGAGGAAGGCTTGAAGTTCATATCTTCTTCAATATTTTAAGAACGTTACTCGGTCTAGCTTGTGACAAACCGTCACAACCTCGGTTTTTGCTCAAGGTGACTGAACAAGAGCAGATGAAGAAGTGACTCCATCGAATCCGACCCAAAAATGCTTCCGATCGAGATATCGGATGAGAAATTCTACGGCGTTAGAAATCATCTTTTCGCGGACTCAATCGATAAAAAATTTCTATAATTATAGCTCAGTAAATTCACGCAAGTTCAAATCGACATCTTAAGGCGTGAAATATTACGCGATGAAAGTTCCATTAGAAATAGAAACCTGTTGGCTCTTTAATGTGACTCGACATAATGAATGAAGCGTAAGCTGACAGCCGATGAATTCAGCCAACCGTGACCCCGAACACATTCATTATCCAACTTACGCGATATACCAACTCTCTGAATGAGCTATAAAGCTTAAAAGTAATGTAACGATCAAACTTTTCCAGGATATTCTCCGACATTGAAACCCACGAAGTAATACAAAGAATTTTCACGCTCTTCTGACGACAGATTTTCTTCCTTTCATATAATAGCCGAGTGAGAAATTTTCCAAACTTTCGCTCGAATAAAATATGTATACGTTGGAGAAAAATTTTTATTAGAAGCCTACTAACAAGAAAGATGACACTGACGTAGATAAACCCATTTACGTGAACAAAAAGAAGATCCGATTTCTGTTTTCTAGTCTTTCAATGACGACAGAAAGAAAAAAAAAAGTCTTCAAAACTTTTCGCACGTACATTTTTTGATATCTCGCGACGAGTATACGTACTCGTTTAATACCTTCCACAAATTGCTCGAAAGCATAGGTGGGTAGTGAACGCCTCTCCTGTCAACTTGGTAATACTCACGTAATTTGAGAGCGTTTCCCTTTTTCTTGGCACGGTTGCTTTCGAGAGTAAAATATACAATCGTATGAAGGGTGTCTGGGTTAGAGCAAGGTCAAGTTTACCATAATTTTAGTTAGGCGCATTCGTGTGTAACTGGCGGAGAAGGGGGAATGAGAGAGTGTGCAAAAATAATTTGAATTACTTCAAAGGCGTAAAAGACTCGGGTAACGGATACGACAGTTAAAGGTAGCTAGGTTACAGCGAGGTGTTAATACTTAAGTAGTGTACGCAAAAATTACCATAATGCCGGTAGTGACAGCGATTCCTCGCCCGCAATACGTATTCGGCACGATATCGCCGAAACCCACACTGAGAAATGTGATCGCGATAAACCACATTGAATTGAGCAAATTAGCATGGTCCTCGTCATGAAACCTACACCATTACCTACTAATAATTACTAATATTCCGGCAAGACGAATAAAGGAAAATTCTACTTTAGATTCCATTTGCCACCGCGTTAGCTTTTCTCCCAACCTATATATCCTATATGACGCCCTGAATGATACTTGTCGCTTGGTCTGACTTTGTGTTGAACAAAAAGAAATATTTACTGGCTACTTACCATAATGCCGCAAGTGAGCGTTATGCCTCGTCCGCAGTAAGTATTGGGAACAATGTCGCCATAGCCTACACTTAGTAAGGTTATAGCAATCAGCCACATTGAGTTTAAGTAGTTCGCATGGTCTTCGTCGTGAAACCTACATAATACACGTTTTCGTTTCATTCCAATTTGTAACTATGCTCGTTTTGTGTATAGTTTCTCAAAATCAGTGGTTCGTAACCGGTCTCAACCTCCCACTATCTGTACGATAAAATGTAAAATCATCCGAAATGGAACGCGATTTCCATCTGGAGAGGCGTTATTATTAACAAAATTGTATAATTTACGATTTCAAATTTTGTTAAGAAGCTCGTAGCTCGCCCTCGATCGTCCCCGATAAATATTTAACTTTTGCTTTTCTATTTTTACGATTATTGTTCTCGAACAAGAAATTATAATCGACGACAAAGATTTTGGTGTTTCGTTGTACTCGTGCGAGCCGCCACTGCACTGTAAAGAATGACCTCTGTCCCCCTCGTTTCCATTTTGTCCTCTGGCTGAAAAACAAAACCTTTATTGTTTCACGAGCAGACCGTTTTACAATATCTTACATTTAATCCCATTCCATATGTTTTCTAGCTCGCGTTCTCCGCACGAAACCCGAATTGTTTGTCGGTCTATCTTTCTTTTTTTTTTCATACGCTTTATAATTTGGCAGATGATAGATTTTATTACAGTCACGGATACGATGTTGCACGTTTTTATACTAAGTGAACTTTCGCGCGCGTTCGCTTTTTACATTTCTATCTTATTCAGATAGGGAAAATGAGATAGCGAAATTACATACGTGTAGGATGGAGGGCCCGCGTTGTGACGTAATTAACTCTGATAAAGGATACGAAATGACAAGAAAAACTAGATGAATAATGAATGATTTATTATAATCGTTAGCGTCGTCGTTATTCCAATTTTGAAAGGCGCACGCAGCGGCATTCCCCGATGGCGGATTTAAATATTTACGGCGATCTTGTTAGGCAAAATTAGAGGCACGCGAGTCCGGGCCGGGCGACCAGCCGCTCGCTACGAACGAATTGATAGTGTGTGAGTGATCTGTACATTTTTCTAATGTAAATGAGCTCTAATTTTTAAAAAATTGTATTGAATTCAGTGTTCGTTTGAAGAAACTGGATACTTGTGTACTCATTCGGCAACATTAATAAAAAATCTGCGAAAAATGATAATCTCAGGTTTTGAAGGCTCTCAAAAAATTTTTTTCTACATTTTCAAGTCATGTACACGCGATTCAGCGATCACTTTTTCAGAAGTGAATTGGTGTGCGTGCAGGAGCAAGTAGCTGGAGTCCATTTGGGGTGGGGCTGCGAAGAGGGTCGAAATTTTCCACACCTTCTGTTCTTCTTTGGGATTGTATCTTTGGCTAGGAAGGGGGTCGTATGATCACTCCCTTCCTTGCTCCTCCTCGGTTAAAGACCTGTTGGTTGGCAATTGCAGTGCGAGGGTCTGCTGTACAAAGTTAAATTGACGTATTCGCAAAACAACGATCAGGCGAATGAGGCTCATGACCATTGTCCGCTGTAGGTTGGAATAAAACTCATTTCACTGATCATTGTTCTGCAGCTATATGTGAATCCAGCTTTGTCTTGCTACTGTAACTGCCCATACCCGGTTTAAATATCTTTCAAACGCCAACCACGTTGACGAGAAGATTGCCTACCCTGTTCGTAAAATATTGTCGTAGGGAATTCAACTGAATTGAACAGTTTCGGACTTAGTTATCTCGTATTGAGGCCTGTGAAATGAAAGTTCTTGTAAATTCTGGAAAAAAAGATGGTAGAACAATGCGCACAACTTTCAACAAGGAACCTGTTTTGAGAAGGGATGGGGGTTATTCGAAAAAAGGGCCGGACGCCGTCTGGCGAATTGGACAAATTTCGACTTCCAAGCTACAATCTTAAGAGGAGGACTTGGAAAAATTTCCGTCAAACTCCCAGGGTGGTGAGGAAGAAAGTTTCATCTTTATTTTGAAAAAGTATAAACAAAGAGCCAGGGTTCCTTCGTTGCCTCGAATGAAGCCGACCCCGAGCAGCTAAAGAAGTAGGCCGTGAATTTTTCCTTGTTGTGGTAAGGAGTTTTACATCGAATAAAGGTGACGCAATTGATTGGGTCAGCATTTTTCAGATTTATTGTATTTGCGCATCAACGTATATTATCATGCACACCCTCACTCGTATGTTTCTATTTGAAGCCGTTCTTGTCCAGACAATCAGATGTTTTAATTAAAAATATTATTTTCATAAAATTGTTTAAATTTAATTTTGGAAATAAAATTTATATTTAATATATAAATTAATATTAATGTAAATTTTTGAAATTTTTTTTTCATTTAAATCATTTTATTTTATTTATAATAGCATATATAATTATTAATTTAATTATTTAAAATTCTTCTTGATTAAAATCAATTAACTAAATTTCAAAAATTCAATTTGTACTAAGATCAAAATTGTTAATAATTGATTATTAATTTGAATTTTTATAGAAATATTTATATTTATTATTTCTTTATTATTTATTAAAATATTAAATAATATTATAATTGAATTTTTTATTTTATAAATAAATCTTTCAATAAATTCTTTGAAGATAATAGAATAATTAAATTTATTAATGATTATAAAGAAATCTAATTTAAATATAATTAAATAAAATATTTTATTAAAGAATAAATTAAAATATTCATTTGAATTATATGTCTAAAAAAGGCAGAAAAGAATAATAATTCAGATATAATAAATATTAAAAGTGATAATTTTATTGATATATTTATTTAGAAAAATTAATTTTATTAGTATAATATAATAATTTTTTTATTAATTTAAGATTTAATTATAAAAATCTTTATTTGTATTATTTTAAAATTAAATTAAATGATCAAATAAGAAATTTTTATGAATTAAAATTTATAATTTACCCAGTGATGGACCTTCCTTATTATTTTTAACATAGATGCGTCTTACGGTGTGCAATCATTCCAAAAATCTACCCGGCATAAGTGATGTCACCCTGATGACTCCATGAGGTAATTATGGCTCAAAAAGGCCACCGGCCAGGGCCTTTGACCTAGATTAGAAACTTGTAAAAAGTTTCGAGGGTGGTTGTGCATATTGTGAGGGGAAGGAAGATGCGGTCTAGTTTTGACTTGAAAAATTCCATTTCTGATATTGCAGGAGGTAATTGTATGAGAAGGAGAGGGCTGTAATTCGACGGTCTTGAAAAAATCCCGTTTTCGATACCAATAATGTGACTATAATGTCGTCATGAGGCAATGTAAATTCGAAAGGCAACACTTTGGAGATAACCTGAGTTGCGATATAGTTGGAAAATACAGAGGGGACAGGGAGAATGTCCAAAAAGAACGATCTGGACAACTGAATCTACTGAAATTCTTGCAAGAAACTGTTTCTCCAGCTTCCCCCTTCTTCCCCTACACCCTTCAGTTATGGTTGGGCTTGAGAAGACACCGTCTACGGTACTAAGGACGTCATACGATTGAGGTTCCAAAGTGGCTCCATGAGGAGAAAGGGCTATAACCTCGTTATGGTAGTATGGGTTTTGATCCAGTTGGAGGACTTGTGAAAATCATCGGATGTAGCTGTAACTATCTCAAAGATGGAAAAGCTATTATGAGACTTTAAAAAATTGTGTCTTCGAGACTAATGACGTCATTTTAGTGACATCGTGAGACAGTTGTGGTTCCATGGGTTTA
This sequence comes from Aspidiotus rigidus, assembly GCA_035079385.1. Lineage (NCBI taxonomy): Eukaryota > Metazoa > Arthropoda > Insecta > Hemiptera > Diaspididae > Aspidiotus > Aspidiotus rigidus. The sequence continues at coordinate 14,089,152 of JAVHKY010000020.1, read as the reverse complement.
AGGGAAGATATTTTGAAGCTAACCGTGGGTTGGATCAGGAGGGGAGAGTCTATGATCTACTTCTGGTGGGTGGTCACTCTGATACAGTTTACTTGATTGTGGCTGTATGTACCTTAAGGGGTGATGAGGAGGTCATGATCTACGCATCGTGGGACACGAAAAAATCTAGTTTCGAACCAAGTGTCGTCATCATGGTGATACCAGGAGACGATTGGTTCCGAGAGGGGCATCTCGAAGATGGCTGTAGGCTTGGCCAGGTGAGGGGCCGCGACTTACTTATAAAGGGCAAGGGCTTTAATATAGTCAGAAGACTTGTGAAAGTCGTCGAATATGGCTCTAAGTAGAAGCTACGACCAAATTGTTGTGGTACACAAAAACTTTGTCTTTGACACTGCTGGCGTCATCATGGTGACGTCATGAGACAATTTTGGTTCAAAGAGGGCATTTCAAAGATGGCTGTAGGCACTTTGATGTTGTAGAGCTGTGACCTAGTTCTGGTAGGGAGGACTTTGCCTTAGTTATTTCGCGATAGTTGAAGACGAAAAACAGCAGGATTGCGAGAGCCTATTCGGTCAAGCTCGCAGAAGGCTTTCATACGTACAGTCATTGATTTACAGCGATGGTAATCATTATTTCTAGGCAAATAAATTCAGAGCGTAGCTACCTCGCGATCATACGACCCCGCGAGTCTTTGACAGTAATGATGTCAATTGTGGTCCCGATGGGGAATGGGAAATTTTGAAAAGAACTATATGTACCATAAGAGAGAAAAGAGCTATCTACATATAATGGGTGGAGACTTTGACCTAGTTTTGGGAATTCCAAAAATTTTCAAAGGTGGCTATAACCTAGATACGGTGAGACTCGGAAAAATTATGTTTCCCAAACCAGTTATATCAAGATGATGATGTCATGAGGCAGTCAAGTTTCCAAGGGAGCATTGTTGAGGTGACATTAGGTGGAAGGGGTTATCAGCTCAGTCGTGGTAGGCGAGACTTTGATCTAGTTTAGGTACTTGCACGAGAATTCTGTTTCTAGTGACTACGTAATGCTTCAGTTAAAATAGCTAATAAAATAGATCCCAAAAATAACTTATATTCCACCTCGACTCGTCGCTCTGGCCACATCTAAAAATTTTGGAGTTGAAGCCCACCACGCTGTTTGTGAAATTGTTTTCAAAAACGGATTGCCGAAATATAAGTTCCCATCTTATGAACAAAGAGAAATCGAGAATTACGGATCACGGTACACATTATATAAACGTCATCATAAATTGTATTTTATGGTCTTGAGCTCGTTTGAATCCACCTACATCCAGTAAAGGACGTCGTACGTACACCAATGTATCTGAATACGATTTAGCTTTGATTATTCTTTTATAAAGGTTTTATTTCTGTCATAAGAGGCTCACTTTCCTTGCCAGATGACTTCTGCCAATGGGCTTCCTTCCGCTGATTTTGTGATCACCCTCATTTGTTTCACGGGGAGTCGTGTGCATTAGAAAGTTTCTTAGTAGTCCCACTGTTAAGCTCCCTGTACTTTGACTATTTAGATTATGAGCTCGGAGTTCTAGTGTAAGAATTTGACCTAGTCCTCGCACGCTATTCTCTTGTCGTTATGAGTTTCGTTCTGGTCAAATTCATTTGTAGTCGTACTTTGCTGCTCTCATCTCTGTGCTCGTTAGCTACCGTCATACTGTAAGTTCATTCAAATCTTGCAGACGTAACTTTGCCTCAAACATTTATACACACGTGTGTAACTGCTCTAGATCCAACCGACAGACTGGAATCGTTCAAAACGTCCGACACAGTGACGACAACTGACTAAAGTAGTCGTAATCACAACTTTTTACGACCCCTTGAAATTACTTTTTTTTTCACACATAGAAAAGAAAAAGAGAATGAGTGGCGGAAAAGAAGGAAAAATGCAGTATGAAGAAAAGTCGGGGGGAAAACGGAGAATGAAATGAGGACATTCCGATCGGCTATACAGTATTCTAACATTTATTACGTATCCGCTATAATGATCATCGTTCAGCAGTTTGCCTTCGTACAGCTTCGACGTTTTACTCACCGTAACTTTCACTCTCGTCTGGAAATTCAATTTTTTTTTTCAAACGCTTATCGTCGAAATGGACGATTTCTCTTTACGTAAAGACTTTCCCAAAATCGTTCGAAATTTATATCGCTGCCTCTCGAGTTGATCCACTATAACGACGTATGGGATAGCTATATGAATATTCATTCGTCCATTTTTCTCTTGTTGTGAACAGCGCTGGATATACACGTCGGCCTATCTGTGTGCATAGGCAAAAAAAAAGGCTTATTAGCATAGATTCTTCGCGAATTTTTGTCCTCCTGAACCGTTACCCATGCTGGAAATGTTTTTGATACAGGTGGCGCATTTTAAATGCAAGTTTTTTCAGTTTGTAGGCTTCTGTTTGTTGAAGTTGTTTAAATATGGGCTCAACCCGCGAATTCGTACACGTCACGTTTGGAGATTTAACAACGTAAACGCAGAACATCTGTGGTTTTTCCCCCAGACCCAAATGGTTTAACTTTGTGTATTTCTTTCTTTTCGGTCAATTTCTAAACATTCTGATGATTGTGTTCTTCTCGCTCACGACTTGATTGCTCTTTTGTCGTAGTGGAAAGCTCGTTAGTTTTCAAGTTCTGTAATGAAATTTTCATATCAATCTCAGTCTTATCTCGAGTACGGAAACCAGAAATAATTGGTGTCGAAATGAGGTTTGGTGATGAGGAACCTGAGGTAAGTCAGAATGTTTCGATCGATAACATGAAAAATGTGTGCGTTGAGCTCTACTCGTTCTGAAATGAGGGCGGTTCTAGGGGGAAGAGACTGGAAACAGGTGGTGGAAAATTTTCCAAAGCGTTGGAAGAAAGAGGAATCCGCTGAACGAAGAATTCATCTAGAATGATTCTAGATACCCGTATTTTTCGGCATTTTTGTACCTAAAACTTTTCGGTCTCAACGAGAAAAGAGCCAAATTTTTGTATTTTTATTACATTCGACACTAAAAATTTTTGCATTTTGCGTATGAAAACAAAAATAGTCGAATTAAAGTTCGGTAAAAACGACCATTTTGATATTGATTTTTCTGCATACTCCTATTGTTTCATTCTCCCAAAGCTAAAGTTGGGGGACCGCTAGTATTAGCCGTTTTCATATTGCTTTTATTTGCACTAGGAAAGGGGAGGTGATTATCATGATCGAAATAATACGACCAATTTCACTCAAAAATTCTCTAAATATGTCCCGGCAACTTAAATCCCGAGAAGGGGCTATCTGAAAGAAGTCACTTACGCTCCCCTTCTCCTGTTTTGATTGATTTTTATGCTGCGTAAGATGAATTATAATTATGTAATAGAAAGAAGATAGAGTACCAACATTTTCCATCCTCCTCGAAAGTTGGTTTTCAAGGAGGCTGAGGAATCTAACTTATTTATTTGGACCTTCTAACTATATATGACTTGGAATAGTTATACGTATGAGGCGAGAGGAGGCTTTGGAAAATTACGACCTTCTGAGAGGGACTCAAGACCCGTGAGTTGTACATAAGGAAGGGGAGTGAGGACTTGAACAATTACCGAACACCAAACAAAGAGAAGATTCGGGAAAATGTCTACTTTTGAGATATTTGTGAAGAGGGGGGGGGGGGATGTCTTTGAAATATTTTTACTATCTAGTCATGTTTCTAAGAAGAGCGGAGAAGCTTGGACTAGGAAGATCTAGGTATGAGGGGAAGATTTGTTAATCTATGTATGTATGAAGGGGCACTTTAAAAAATTTCGATCATCGAACAGAGTGGCGACTTTCTAGAAAAACTGAAAAACCGAGAAAAGTCAGGGAATTTCGTAAGATCTGAAGAAGTCCGAAAATTTCAGGGAATTTGATATATTTTGGAAAAAGTCAGGGAATTAAATCCTCGGGTGAAACAAAATTGGTATCCCAAGGGGAAAAGTCTTTGTTTTTGTACTGTTTATTCTACGGAATATAGAGGGTCCAACACTGGTTTTTTTTTCCACTTATTTTTATTACTCGTATGAAAAACCGACGTTTCGATTGAACTGCATTCATTATGAAGGTGAACTGATAAAATTCGATGAAAGAGGGTGACGAAAGATTGAAAATTTCCCTTGAAAAATTCAATTTCCAGGTACCCGGTCGAGATGGAACTTGGGAAAACTTTGATCAAATAATCGATTCTTGTCATTGTCAAAATTGAAATTCATTTTAATTTATTATCGAAATTGGCTTTAAATTGATGTAGTTAATAAAAGAGACTCCACGAAGGGCCAAGGGAATAGGCTGCGAGTTTCTTGACTGAATAAAACATTGATTTGAAGCTTAACTAGCATCAACTCGAGATAAGTGATAGACATCTCAAAAAAGGAGAAAGAAGTGGGAGAATGCCGAGAGACCCTGAACTTTCAGATTTTCTGACTAAATAATCGAAGGTTAGATTTCTAAACTAAATAAAATCGCGAAATGTGGAAAAAATTTTTTCTGATAGATGATCATTGCTCATGGCTGTAAGTTCAAAATAATGAAAAAAAGGCACGCGGTGTTTAAATTGTGTAAGGAGCAATTAAGAATATGAAATCGTAAACCATCGAATATCATTTTTGAAACTATGGAGAGGGAAGGATTTCAATTATAAAATTTTTGCCTGCTGACTTCGTTTTTATCTGTCTCCGCGAGCATTTCTCACAGTCGATTTTTAAAAATTACTTTTACAGAACGAGAGTGCGTGCCACAGGAGAAAATAAAAAGGGTGGAACTCGTTAAACAGAAAGAAAGATGATTAAAAGAAGAACTATTTCTCCTTGAACATTTTTTCATATTTTAAAAGATTCGTGAACCATAATAATGCGGGGCATAAAGACCGCAATTGGAATGAATTGAACGTCTTATTTTTTTTTTTTTTTTTTGTATTCGTCGAACCCTCTTTCATCGGAAAATAATCATTTGTCATTCTCGTAGAAAATGAAAGCTGATAAAGTCGATGTTGAAGCGAAAAAAGAGAAAAAAAAAATCGAAGCGAGACTTCTCGTGCGAAAAATCAAGTCAATTTTTACACAAGCAAAGGTTATAAGGAAGAAGAAGAATTCGTAACGCGTAAGAGTCGGTGTATTTAGCGGCGTTGTAACGGTAGCTATCCTGGTGAAGCGCTTAAATAGCTTTTGTAACGCAGTCTGCCACCAAAGAAAGATTAGGCTCTCGGGTGTCAGGATAATTTGAGGTACCAGCTGGTCCTCTTTCTTCGATTTTTACCTCAGCCATGACCCTCAAATCAGATTCATATCGCCTCTTAAAAACTCATAAGTTGCCATTAATAGGTGTGTCATGTTCAACTAGAGTCATTTCGCAAATTGTATTCACTCGGAATTGCCTGTCGAGCTTTTCTCTTGACATGTTTCCTGAATATTAGCCCATAATTCCGAAATTCGCGAGTCCCCCCCGTGAGGAACCCAACATGTTTCTGAAATCTGCGAGTTCCGCGAGTTGGCCCCCTCCCCGAGTTCCCCTCCCTCTGGTTTTATGCAGTATACGACTTGTTTACGAGTGAAACTAGGACTAACTTGTACTAAGCCCACATAGTAGGTTTATACGAAAAGTCCTACACTAGTTGAACTCTGGTGTCCTCAGCTGATTACGTCATCAACCTAGCTGCGAATTCAATCCACCTTCCCCCCTTCTTGTAATCTGCTTTTATACTGCTGTATGTTAGGCTTATGGCAGGCTTGGTTTTATGAAGGCTAGTATAGTTTAGTGTACTGTATACCCCAGTTTAATGGAGGCTAAGTAATAGTGCCCTAATTCTGAATCCTGCAAATATGACGTCATGAGCCGTGACCCGGAGACCTGGTATAAGGGTCGAGCAGTATTACTATTAGGCCTAGTGTAATGGAGTCTTTTGGGAGGCTTACGAGCAAGGCGAGTGATCCCGAGAAGGCCGATGACATTATGAATACTGATATCATAGGGCAGCCGTCAAGGGTACTGATGATAACGTCACAGGAATCATCTTGTATGGTTCTGACGACATCAGCTAATGACTTTACCAATTTTGGTATCGATAGTTCAACTTATAGTGCACTACGCCTATATTAATCTCCGCTCGTTCGTCCCTCGTAAGTTAAACAGCTCAACATGCAGTATAACAAGAACGGGGGGCAAACGGGTAGAGCGAGTGGGCCCCACTTGAGGTATTTAGCCTATCTTACAATACCTTACGCCTATGTTAGTCCAAGAACAGTGCGTACGGTTCTGCGAGAAAAAATCACAAGCTAGGCCATGATTTAATCGCAAAGCATGCTTGGCCTTAAAATACAAATGAGGTCACTTGTTAATAGACATGAAACATGACCTTCATTTATTTGACAATCTTTCTTTTTCAAATTTGTTCATTTTACAAATTTAATTCTTTCCTGTCAGTGTCACTTGAAAGGAATGCAGCCAAGGAGCAATCGGGACGACACTTGCGTTCGCATGAGACGGAGAGCGCTAGTATCGCGCACAACGAAAATGGTACAATTGAAGGGTGGTGCGGCTGACAAGGAAAACGATCTCAATCAATTTTTTTTGAGAGAAAATGACTTGTAGAAAATTTTACGTTGTCTCATTTTTTCTTCAAAATCGCTTCGTTCTCAAATTATTTTGTAATCACACATTGAAAATTAAAATAGGAAAATCGCGTGATTTCTTTATTCAATTTCACTGATCGTAAAAGTCCTAGCGGATGGCCGGCTTAATGGATAAAGTTGATGATGGAGTTTTTACCATAACTCTTCTCTTGTCACCTCAAAATACTTATTAGCCGTCTTCGAAAGTATTTACAAGTCCCTAAACTAGTTCGCAACCTCCTCCCCCTCATGGTACCTAAACCCACCTTAGTACTCCCTAGGAACTATACTGGTTTCATGACATCGCTGTCTGAGTGTCGTTATAACTATTTCCCAACTTTCACCCCCCTTCAGGTGTCTACAGTCATCTTCAAAGCCTCGCCCACTATAACAAAGTCCCAAACGTCAAATTACTGATTTCGAGGAACGGATTTCCCCAGGGCTCACTATATAATTGAGTCACAGTCCTTTCTTTCTTGAGGTATCAATAGTCACCATCGAAAATATCCGAGAAAAAGTCACTATCCCTCTAGGAACCACAATTGTCTGATGATGACGTCAGTAGTGTCGGGAGAACCTTTGAAATGATTTTCACCCATGTCATTCCACCTGTTTCCCAAAAAATCCGTAAAACTGGTGCTGATTAAAAGATAATTAAAGACGCCTATGTCCTCGCGTGATACGCTTTCAAAAGAGGGATCTACCAATCCTGCAACAGAAATCGCTGAAAGCTTGGCTAAAGACTTTCAATTTACTGTGGTAGTTGGGTTTCTTCATGAGGTACAACTGAAGTTTCAATATTCCCTGAAAATTAAGTTTGGGACTCATTACTAAGCAGTTCTAGCTCTTCTATTTGGAACGTCTGAGGCAATGGTGGAAGAGCGAGCCATTTTCCAAGAAGAAACGCCACCTCCCCTTCAGGTGAATTCAAAGTACCTAAAAACATCCTATCCGTAATGATTATAAGCGAGGACATAATTCTAGCCCATACGTGAAAAAATTTGCTTTTGTGTGAGACCTGGGGCGACCGCGCAATTTTGCCGAGCCTAGGGCCGGCGCTGTACTGAGCGATTGATGACATATTTATAGGAGAAAAACCTAATCGCTTATACGTGAATAAATTTCCATTTGATGAATATGAGAAGAAAAATCATTTGAATTGCAACCGTTTTGTTCCACAAGGAAATTACTTTGTGTTTTTCGTTTACCGAAGTCGCAAAAATCAGTCTTAGTCTAGATCGGCTTAGATATGACGCGAGTGCTTTTGCGTGAGTGTTAGTGGTACATTTAGTTCGCCCAGATAAAATTCTTGTACGGCGGCTAACGCAAATTCCGATCGAAGTTTCAATTCGATGTTTTCATTCAGAGTGTTTCAATCTGTACGTATCGTGTTGTTGAAACCGGTTTCTAAACCTGATCTTTTATCTAACTACGAAAACGAACCGCTGATTTTGAGCATATGTTACTTAAAAAATTAATGAAAGAATAGTAAAAACAGAAAAGAAAAATGAAAAACAACAACAACATCAACATCAACAACACAAACACAAACTAAACTACTGACACAACGATTTAAAAAAAAAAATGTCTTCTTTCTCGTAAAATGCCTTCGAGGAACTGTATCGAGTTCGTATAATCTTCGCGTCAGTGACGTATAGATGATGAGTAGGTGAAGTGAAATAAAATGGGAGGGGCCGGGGGGTAATAAAATATTTGTACCGAGCACATAGGTACAGCATAGACTTTTCATATCCTTTCCTCGCTTAGGCGTTCACTCTGACGTTTGCGTCTGTTTCCGTTTTCAGGAAATGAATTAACGTGATCCTCCTAATAACGACCTTCCGTTTAGCAGCCTACAATTGTACAAGTATAATAGATTTACGCGCTCAAAAGATGTTACTTCTTTATGACCACGTTCACTTTTCTCGTACGAAGTTTACTCGTACACATTTCCACACGTTCCTTCGCTCGTCGACATTACGTATTTATGGTAAGTTACGAGTTTATTTAACGGGTGCATCGATCGCTAAAAGGCCATTCTTTATTAATGATGTAATAATCGCGGCCAAATTGCGTTACAGCATGGTCCACGACTGCACACGCGCTTCTTCTTCTTATTTTCTTTTGAATGCGGGTACACAAATCAACGCTCGCAAAAGTTTGTTATAATAAAGTCTGAATTGAAAAAATCTGCTCGTTCCACGTAATTACGTACCTCCACAAAATTATACGAAAGAGGATACAGACAGTTTGTGTTTACCGAGTATACAATTTACTATACTGCAAATAGAGTGTATTAATGATAATCAAATAGCAAATATTATCATTCGATTTCGCTGCCACGTCTTGCCGGCTTAAAGAGCAATGACCGGAATTGCACGCAATCATCGCGGAAGGAAAGCTCGTGTACGTCGCTGACGCGAGAGTACGAACTCGGAGACCATAATTTTAGAAGAATCGGCGATAATGATCGTGGAACGTTCTTTTTTCCTTCCGTCAATGTGAGCGATCGGTGATTGCCCGATCGATTTTGCACTATTCTTTAGACTAACAATGAACTACTAACTTATATTTCGAACTAGGATGTGCTGCATTTGCGGATATGCGAACGTCTACCGAAAATATGAAATCGAAGTACAGATACAGAAGCTTTATTACCTACAATATTTTGTGAAGGCATTTTGGCGGACAGATTTTGAACGTTATTTTAAACTGCCCTTGATCCACTGTTTTTTGAAGACGAGTAAGGGCCAGTTATACAATTGAAGAACGTGACCTCACGTGATCGCTGAACCGCTGACTGGCCGAAATCGGGTGATCAAGTGCTTGGACTCGGTTCGTCAAGGTTAAACGTCAATTGTACAACTGGCCCTAAGTGGCGAGTGCCATTTGCTCCAGGAGTACCGACCAATGTTCAAAGTACGGACTTAAATTAAGCTACACTGCTGTGAAATGAGTTCAAGAGGCGTTTTTTGGTATGTGAAGTTTATAAGAACTGTATTGTACGTGATATCAAAGTTTTCATTGACATCCCAATCAGGTTCTATGATTTTTTTTTACGCGTAGAGAAATCCTCAACTTTTTGGGAGACAGAAAATAAATATAGTAGGTGTTTGGGATTCTTGCAAGTCCTCTCGTCCCTCTCGTGTCTGAGAAAATTGTGAAAATTTCTCTTAGTACCGTACCTGATTTATGCTGCTAGTCGGAATTTCATCAAGTCCGTTTCCTCACATTATAACCCTCCATTATCGATAATTAACCAAATTTCCCTCCTAATAGGCATCTATAAGTTCGATGGTTGGAATTTTTTCAAGTTTCCTGGCTCCCCTCAAGGGTTAGCTTGAGGCCTAAAAACATTAATAGTGTCCTTCATCGAAACCATATAATTGAAATTCCCCCCCCCCCCCGTGTACATAGCTTGGATATCTAATTTTTTTCAAGTCTTCTCCGATAAATGATGTCGACTCCAAATCGACTCTCTATTCCGACCAACGAGCGAATTGAAGTCGACTCACAGTGATTTCGGGGCGATTGACGAGTGATATTTAGCGAAACTAAGTAGAATCAAAATCGACGTTGATTTTAAGTGATTTTGTTTCCACCTAATGTTACCCACTAATCGACCAAAAATTACTGAAAGTCGACTCAACATCGACGTCCAATGTAGAATGTCGACCGCATATCGATAAAAAATTACCGGGAGACGACTCCAAATCGACGTCGATTTCAAGTCGATTTAGTTCGGGCTCAATATCACCCGCTAATCGACTCAAAATTACTGGGTGTCGACTCCAAATCGATTCATTTTTTCGACCAAAGAACGACTTCGAGTCGAGTTCCAGGAGTTTTGGGTGGATCGGCGAGTGACATTGGCCGAAACTATGTCGACTCCAAATCAACGTCAATTTCAAGTTGATTTAGTTCCGGCTCAATGTCGCCGACTGGCCCAAAATTATTGGTAGTCGACTCCAAATTGACTCGTTATTTCGACTAAAAGTTGACTTAAAGTCGACTTCGAATGTAGGTCAATTTAGTCTTACTCAATGTTGACCGCATGTTGATCAAAAATTACTGAAAGAGGACTCCAAATCGACTCACTTTTTTTTATCAAAGAGCGACTTGGAGTCGAGTTCCAGTAGTTTTGGGTATAATGGCGAATGACTGTGGGCGGAATTAAGTCGACTCGAAATCGACATTGATTTTAAGTCGATTTCCGGTCAATGTCGCCCATCAATCGACCCAAAATTAATAGGAATCGACTCCAAATCGACGTCGAATGTAGGTCATTTAGTTTTGCCCAATGTCGGCCGCATTTCGATCGATAATTGCTGGGAGACAACTCCAAATCGACTCACTTTTTCGACCAAAGACCGACTTGGAGTCGAGTTCCAGTAGTTTTGGGTCGATTGGCGAATGATTTTGGGCGGAATTAAGTCGACTCGAAATGGACATTGATTTTAAGTCGATTTTCGGTCAATGTCGTTCATTAATCGACCTAAAACTACTGGTAGTCGACTCCAAATCGACTCGCCATTTCGACTAAAATTCGACGTCAAATTTAGGTCGATTTAGTTCCGCTCAGTGTCGATGCTAACTGACCCAAAATTGATGGATGTCGACTCTAAAAAGAGCCGCTATTTCGACCAAAAGTCGACTCAAAATCGACGTCGAATTTGGGTCGATTTAGTTTCACTCATTTTCGACTGCATATCGATCCAAAATTACTTGGAGTCGACTTCAAATTGACGTCGATCTCATGTCGATTCAATTCTGGTCAACGTTGCCCATTGATTGACCCACAATTACTGGGAGTCAACTCCAAATCGACGTCAATTTCAAATCAATTTAGATCCGCTAGCTATCGCTCGCTGATTATCCCACAATTATTACTGAAAGTCGACTCCAAATCGACGTTGATTTCAAGTCGATTTAATTCCGTTCAGTGTCGCCCGCGTATTGACCAAAAATCAATGAGAGTCGACTCCTAATGACCATTTTTTTTTTCTTTCTTTTTTACCACAATATACTGATTGTCAACGTCCAAATTGATTCGATTCGCGGGATTAAAGATTGATGTTAACTGAAAGTCGACGTCTGTTTTGGGTCGATTATTTGTCACTCATCGGCAAAAGACTTTGAATCGACGTCGAAATTTAGTAGAATTCAAGTGCACAACTTGACAGGGTTTCAGAGTCGAAGTGAAACATGAGTCAACACTCAGTATTAGATTTCAATGTCGACTGAAATTGACGTCGATCTTGCGTCGACTCGACCATTGCTACACTGATCAAGCATAATTAACTTTTTCAATGGTCCTCGTTTTGTGAGTATAGCTACGCATTCTGTCTGCGAGCAGGACAGTCACTATACACGCAGAACGTTATAGAGGGGCGAGTGAGCGTCGACTCCAGATAGACGTCGATTTGAAGTCGTGCAACTTACATCACTGGGGAACTAAAACTCGCCGATACACGATTTGAGGTCGACTTCATGAATATATCGATGCCTCGGAATCAAAAATCGACGTTAAATTGATGGTCGATGTGGTTCATTGGGTAAACTCCTCTGCATGTATGTATCGTGTATACAAATTGATGGTCTTAATTTTTCTAATCTCTCCCCCACCCCTCGTAAATGTATAACTCGACGGCTGAAATTTCCTCAAGTTCCTTAAGTAGGTCAAAGCTTCCACGTCCCTCGAAACTTAAATTCATTTTTGCGCCTTCGTAACCTTCTATAGAACAGGTTCTCTCTTAAAACCTGGCATATACTGAAGAGTATTTGAGCGAAGCAAGGATGTACCCTTTGTAATTCTATCGTTCGACACTATCTCGATGACTTACTTCGGGAGATTACCTCAAATTTTTGAGTAGAAAAAAATTACAGGTCATAACCCAGTGGGTCACACGGCAATGTTTAGTCTGATGAAGGTCAGCGGTATACTCAAGTACCTTCGCCGTTCTAGAGATGAGATTTTTCGAGTTTCTTTCTTATGTAGGGGTACCTAATGACGTAAACTGTTCCATAATATACTTCCTCTCTTTTCTTAGATTGAGTTTTTTCAAGTCCTTTTCCGCTATATAGTTCAGGACTTTCAATTTTCCAAATCCTTGGGACGGTTCAGTCATTCTCTACCTTTAGTTGGAATTTTAAGTTCTCCTAATGACGTCATACTTTGTTCTAAGTCAAACATCTCCTCTCCAATTCTATTTTTATAGCCTCTTCATCAGATAACCACATCAGCTGATGGCGTCATACTCTCTCCTAGGTCAACTACCCCTTTCTCTTGCTGTTCGGCGAAATACTCGTACAATTACAAATTTCATCTTTGATCAATTGTGTATAAGGTACTTGAAAAGGGCCGCGGCCGTAGGCTTAGCCTCAGTCTAACTCATGGCCCGAATGATCTTGACTTAAATCTGTGAGGACTTGAAAGAATTTCGATTTTGGAGTTCGACCTGCATATATAGGATGAGAAAAATGTGAGGGCCTGCCTTTTTGGAAAACATCAATTTGCTTCACTTTTTGCGTATCCTCAATATTAGGTATTCCTCAGAGCATAAGAAATTTGTTTGAAGCTTTCTAGTGTTTCCATCATATTGATCGTTCTGCCCAAATGTTCTGTCTTATGACATTTTGAAACCAAAGTATGTTGTTTTAGTGTACTTTTTCAATATTTCTTTAGTGTTTCTTTTTAGATGTTTGAATTGGAAACCGAATTTTTTTGTTCGTTAATACGTCGACTGTTGCAAAGTTTGTTTTCTTTTCCCTCATTATCCGGATAATTGATTTATGATTTTCGGGTCTGAAAATCTTTGATTATCAATCAATCAAAGTAGAGGAAAACAAAATTTGCCTTCATGTCCGATCCATCTGAAATTGATGAAATCCCGAACCTCATCAGCCTAATAGTGTAACAGCACTTAAACTGTTACGACGCTTGTTTGATCGTAAAACTATCTGAGTAACGGACCATCAATTTCGAGAATAGATCGTTTCAGGAAGTCTATAGTCCCTTAAAGTAGAGAGAATGTGATGTGCGAGGTTTTCAAGAACGAATAATATTTTGATTAACAATTCAGTTTGTACGGAATTGAAATGAGCCTGTCAATCTTTTGCAAGTGTGTACTAAGCCACTACAACATTACGGTTGTTACTTTAATACAAAGTTCAGCTTGCATGGTATCTATACAACTTTTCGGCGAATGAAATGTGACGACAATGATACAAAACGCATACATAAAATTATTAAATAAAGTACCGGTGCAGTGTAACAAATTTATTCTCAAATATTACATTTTTATAATCTACAAGTATCATAATTATGAGGAAAAAATTGTAGGTATTATATTTCAAAACTAGTGAAATTAGGGTGCAAATGACACATAAAATTGAACATGTGTGTGTCTTTGTGTGTGTGTAATACACTTTATGAAACGTTTCTTTTTCCTTACTGCGGTAGTGTCAGTCTTTTATCGTTTATTTTTAGTGACTCCCGGAAAATATAATGTGATTCAGAGTACGTCATTCATGTAAGACTTAGAAACTGTCAAGTACGAATAAATTAGGTTTAGCATTTCTTTTTTTCTCTTCTATCATACGCTATTTTAAATTTGTAACGTGAGTCCAGCGGTATACTTTTGAGGAAAAAAATGTTCGCCGACCACCGTCTTTCCAGGAGATTGTAATGACCTACATTAAGGACTTGTAAAAATTCCTACCATCGAGCTGTCCTCATCTTATGAATAGGTTGTACTTGAAAAAATGTCTACTACTTGGCTGCATAGGAAGTTTCAGGCTAAATTTGTGTTCCAGATGAGAGGGGGCAAATGCTCTTACCTACTGCAGGGAAATAAGAGATCCCTCCCCTCCGTTTACATATTTAGTTTCTCTGTTAATGTGTCCGTTTTCATAAACTTCTCCTGATAATATCACACCCTTGATGACGTCATCTAACTGATGTTACATTCTTATGACGTCACGCTCTTCTCGAGGCGATCAACTTTTCTCAGTTCTTCCGTCCGAATTTTTATACATTCATCAGCTGACGATGTCTTACTCTTTTCCAAGTTAGCTATCTCCCTCCTCTACTTTAAGAGAATTCCCCGCGCGAGCTGCAAGTTCCTTTTTTTGGAAAATTTTATGTAAGTATAATTTCATAGTCTGGGTACAATTTATAGCCAAACTCGGTGTACTTGATGACGTCATCAACAAGGTTTACTTGGAAGACGTCCCTGACGGTCATTTCGGTGCAACTTCTCGGGAATTTGTATCAATAGTGTCATGACGTCATCAGCAATCGTCCCTCTGCGTCCACCAGCTTTCCCGAGTTTCCATCATTTCAAGAAAAGGAAAAGAAGCCCTAGTTCTTCCACTGAGACCAACGACCTTGACCTTCATGAATTTGTTGACCCCTATATAAAAGACAGTATTGACTGTTGTGGCGTTACTAGGGAATATTCCTGTCTTTAAGAATTAGAATTTTTACTCTCGGTGCTGGTGATCAGAAAAATTTTCAGGATCTACCCCGGGGCTTTAGTTTTCCAACCTCTCCTACCTTCCGTTAGAGAAATTTCTGGCTACACTACTGCAAGGGCTGGGTGAAATTTTGACCTCAGGACTCGACCTGCATATGTAGGCTCTGGGGGTGGTTTTCCCTGTGGGAATTGGACTTTTGAACTTGCAACTCGATCTGTATAATGTGTGGGATCCAAGGAGAGAGTAGGGGGGTAGTAATGTGCCCCGTTGGCGCCACCTGTTAGCGCATAGTGAGATTGTAAGGTCGTTTATCTGATTACGGATGATTCTTTAAATTTTATTCTACCACCTGAGATGAATCTCTTGTTTGCGTGTGACCTTGAGTCTTATCTGATGAAGGTTATTCTACCACCTACTACACCCTTTTTTCAAACCTCAGAAAGTGGCAGGGGTGATAGTGTTTTATACGTAGCTCAATTTTTACTTAAGGCTAATGAGCGAGTTGAATGACATTGATCCTAATCTGAAAATTTTTGGGGTGGGATATCAACCTTCTAGACCGCTCCAAAGCCGGTATGAGATATGAAATCAGATCTTCATTTCTCGCACTTCAGAGAATTTTCTTATGGAACAGCACATTCTGGTTGCCTCCCTTGAGTCAAAGTCATTGCATGATCTTCATCGAGTTGTACCTGGGGACGGAATTCAATCGCCTCTCTGATTCTTCACTTAATTTTTTCTAGAATCCTTCGACTTCCCCACGTACTTCAGATTTGAGAGAAGGGAGAGGACTCAGTGCCTTAGCAGATGAAAACTGGGATGTGCCGAAGAGAAGTAGAAAAATCGAGCGCAAAAGGATGCAAATCGTTTGTTCCGAAATTATTTCTTGGAACAGGGAACGATTAAGATAATAATAATCATTGTATTCTAAAGTCTGGATGAGGATACTTCGTCAGGCTCGGATTTATCTGACGATATCAAATTTGGCTGCCTAATGAGGCAAAATTGGAAACAGAGTAAGAGAGCGGAGCTTCGAGATCTCCTGTCTGCAAAGGTCAATAGTCAAAGGAGTTCAAAATTCAAGATCGTAGTCCTTCGAAGTATTTGACGCTAAATACTTATTTTACAGAAAGTAATCGTATTCCGTGCTGAAGCGAGTGATATGTCTCAAATTATCCAGATTATATTTTTATTTCAAAATCTTTCATCGTATTTTCGGTGTTATAAAGCATAATTTTTGCGTGAACATGTAAGTAGATCGAAGAAAAGAAAAGTGCAAAAATTCGTGCAACGCAAAGTCACCCACATCGACGGAAATCAACTAATTTTCATTTCGAGTTACTCGGATCACTCATCTTGTGCTATAAGAAAACGCTTTCTTGTGCGTTCCGTTCCGTTTCGCTTTTTTTTTTTTTTTTTTTTTTTTTGGTTTTCTACTTTTTTCCTCGGAATATCACGAGAAGATGACGATGTAAGACAGAGACGGAGAACGAGACCGAACCAGAATAAATTAGAGAACGGCGGAACAATAAGATTTCCACCCCAATGGTAAGTTTGCCAGTAAAGGAGAAGACGGGTAGATGAATAACATTATTATTGTATTTCCACTAAAAATCTAGACCACTTCAGGCTAAAAACTGACAGTAAAATACGTCGGTATCTTTTGTTTTTTTCCTTCGTTACAGAAAAAAAAACTAGATCTAGCGCGATAAACAAATCCCATTTAATTTTGAAATAAATTGACGGATAAATTTACAAAATAAGCTCTCAGCAGTGGCAAATGGAGTTGGACGAATTTCGTCGAAAAACTTATCAATAATAAAATTGTAAATTATAATTACCTACAAAACGATGATAAAGAATTAAACCATTTTCGTTCTCTTTTTTTCCTTACATGATCGATTCTCAGTTGAAACGTCACTATTTTTTGATTTCTATCCCACCCAACCGTAAACTACTGGAGGAACTAGCTAAAAATGTCTTCATTTCTCCCCGCTTACTTCACAAAAAGAGAACGAAAACAACGGTTTACGATTCTACATTTTCGTAAAAATGAGAATGTATCCCCAGCTTTTGAGGCTTTAGCATAAAGCATTGTCCTGCTCTATAGGTTTTGCTCACATCACCGCTCACCGTCTCTCTCTACCCACTGTTACATTCTACCAACTTCAACTTTGACGCCACAAACTTACAAGCTAGCTTACATAGCGATTAAATAATACAGAAATAAAATACGTATATCTTACCTTTCGCACTGACGCAGTGTCCAGCTGGCGATGATCCACAACGAGACCATAAAAACAAGAAGTACGGTGCCGGGACATATTGTCATCAGCGTTTTTAAAACAAACCTAGTATTGAAATTAATTCTGTTTAAAGCTCCGATACTTCTCGAAGAAGCGTCAGTGAATAACTTACTATGTAAAAGCATTACCCTACAAATTAAATACAGTCTTAGGAACATTGGGAGTGATAAAGTAACATCATAAGGCACCCATTGAGAACAAATATGTCCATGTTTATTGGCGAGTTTCGTTGTCCATAAGAAATAATATTGTCCTGGAATTGGATGTATAGCGCATATTACCAATTCCATAGTTATCTGAGCTATACGTTGCCACGTCATCGCTATTCTCCAATCGTCGGCGCAATTATCGATCATGAATAACTGAAATAAAATACGTGCACGTTAAATCGCAGGTTCGCAAGAGGCAGACGAGAGTTCGTCGTCGACGACGTCCTCCGGCGAACGAAGTCGACGCTCGAGACGTACCGAGGTGATCTGGAGCACCTCTATGGAAGTCGAAGGACGCCCGGAGTGACACGCGCCCACCAGCCACTACGAACGGAATCGACGGTGGTAGGGAAAAAGTGTACTTTGGTTCGGTTCATTGGAGAGGAAAGGAATGTGGAAATTTGAAAGAGTTTTTAAACGAAGTCACGCATGCATGATCTTGTTCGAACACAACTACAAGTTGTGCACATTGATGAAGAGTGGACTCAAAATTCGAAGCAAGCTGACTTCAAGAAAAATTCCACCGAGGAAGCTATGAAGAAGACCGTCCTTCATGAGGATCGCTCAAGTGAATGCAGTAATAATAATCATCATCAAATGTTCCGACTTTTAGGCCTAATGACCTGTTTCGGTTCAACACAATCGATCCGACCATCTCTTTGTTGGGCGTCCGCGGTTTCGCTTGCTTATTGGAGAAATCTGTAGCAATACTTCTATTGCAGCCGTTGAGACGACAGGATGAATGCTGGGAAATTGAAAAAAACTGTGCTCCATAGTTGGCAGTTTGAAGGACTGGAAAAGCGTGATTGGATTTAGTGTACCTAAACTTTTTTCTATGAGGAAAACCTCCCTGTATAACGGTCTTTTCTTTCATTGACTTTTCACTCGTCCAACTCAGAAGAAGCCACAAAAGACTTTCTTCTGCGTCACAAGTTAGTCAATAGAAACCTCGAGTTTTCAATAGTCTTGTCACCCTCATGATCTAATGATCGCCTCTTAATGCACAAAATGCAGAGAGTCAAGGCTCCACCCTTTATCAAATAATAATATGCGAGACGAATGCATTAGAGAAAAAATCCACTCACGTTGAAGAAAGTTGCATTGTGATTTGTCAGGAGAGGTGAATGATGGGGGATTGATGAGGTATTAATTTTTGGTTATAAGTTGGAACAAACTGTAGATATGTGTACCGCATTGTGGTGGGCGAGGTCCAGAAGAAAGAAAGCTTGATCATCGATCACTTTACATTGAAATGATGTGAGAGTTATTGAGAAAGGAGAGGGAAGGGTCAAAATCATCACTTTTTGCCTCAAATTTTGAAAACAGGAATTGAAGATGGTTAAGAAGGGGAAATTCTTCTGGAATGGAGCCAAAAGTGACGGTGATAATACGCAAGGCTGGATGGAGTGTTCCAGAAGTTGTTGCGATGAGAGCAGCTCTACGCTGTGGCTTTGGGGAAACTTATCATTGTAGGAGATTTTTTTTCCTCTTGAAGAGGGAATCTGTTTTATGAGAGATCATTTGGGGAAACGTTCCCCATCCTAGCGTGTCATTTTTTCAATTTTTTTAATAATTTTTATTTTTTAATTTTTTTAATTTTTTAATTTTTTTAATTTTTAATTTTTTTAATTTTTTAATTTTTTTGATTTTTTAATTTTTTTAATTTTTTAAATAATTAATTAAATAAGTGATTTATTTTTTTTCAATTTTTTCAATTTTTTTCAATGTTTAATTTTTTATTTATTTATTTATTTATTTATTTATTTTTAAAATTTTATTTTCTATTTTTTATTATTTATTTTTCATTATTTATTTTTTATTATTTATTTTTTTATTCATTTAGTAAATCCGAGGTTGTAGGTGCTCAGACCCACTTTTAAACCATACCAATTTTGTGCTGCATATTATTAAATGAGAGACTTGAAGAAATTCAGACTTTAAAGCTATACAAGAGGACTGTGGTTAAGAACCAGGAACTGAAACCAATATTGTTGTTTTCAAGAACCGTAATTGAAAACGTCCTTTCTTCTTGACTTTTTCTGGGAACCGGAATCAAAAAGGAGCGCTTCCTTTGATTTACTTCAAGTACCAAAATCAAAAGAATCGCTCCCTTCAATTTGTTCCAGGAACCAGTACAAGAAATATTGTTTGCCTTCATCTGGCTATAGGAACCAGAACCAAAGAGAACCGTTAAAAAATAGTGAGGGCGGGTCAGTTCCTTTTCTCCAGGGCTAACCAGGACCAGTTCTGGAACCCATATTCTTGGTTCCATGAACCAGGACCGAGAGGAACCGCTTCTCACGATTTGCTTCAAGAACCGGAGCCAAAAGCAACCATTAATAAATAACAAGGTTTCTACCAGGAGCTGCAAACTGGAACCGAATACTACTACAGAAAACGGTTCTTCTTCCGTACTTTTGGGACTCCAAGATCAAAACCCCTGAAAAACGGATTCCGGGTTCAGGTCCAGAACCGGAACCAAAAGAAACCGCGTCACACGATTGGGTTCTAGAACCAGAATCAGAAAGAACTGGATCCCACCATCGGGTTCCAAAACCAAAATTGAAAGGTATCGGATCTCGTGATCGGGTTCTCGAATCGAAATCAAAGGGAATCGGACGCCACAATTGGGTTCTAGAACTGACACCAAAAGGAACTAGATTCCGCGATCGGGTCTTAGAACCATAACCAAACAGAACCGGATCCAACAATTGGGTTTCAGAACCATAAGCAAAAGGTCCGCATTTTGCAATCGGGTTCTGAAACCAGAAACGAAAGGAGTTGGATCTGGCAACTGCGTTCTAGAACCGGTACCTAAAACTGGATCCTGTGATTCAGCCGAAAAGCCTTTAAAAGAGATAAAGGTTCTCAGCCCTGATTCTAGTTTTTCAGGGTCAGTTTTTTTTTCAGGAATGAGAACCAGGGCTGGTTTTGGAACCGGTATTCTCGGTTCCATAAAGCAAAACCGAAGAGGACCATTGCTTTGTCTTACTTCAAGAACCAAAGCTCGAAAGAGGTACTTGTCCGTTTAATTCATTTTGAGAATCGGATTAAAAGAAAAAACGGTTTCATGAATTTGATTCAAGAACTGGAATCGAAAAGAACCGTTGAAAAAATACTAGTGGTTTTCAGTTATTGTAGAGACTTGATATGCAAAAACTGACCAAGTAACACCAATACATTCTACAGTGAAGTGCTTTTTGTTCACGCAACAAAGTTACTCTTCTCCAGATAATGTCATTGTCACTTATTCGATTTTGGCATATTGCGTCTATATTTCAGGGTGTCTACCGGTCAAGTAAGTCAAGTAAATCAAGTGAAAGTCAAGTATTTGATAGAAGGTCAAGTAAACAAGTAGAAGTCAACGGTCCAGTAAAAATGACAAAAAATTTTAAAAACAAAAATTATGATACCGTTTCAGGTTTTGCAACGGCGAGCGAGGAACCCGCAAGATCCGTATTCCACTACGGAAGGTCTTTTAAAAAGTAAAACATATTTATTATAGACAATTCTATCATAGAGTATAGCTCGAGAGTGGACATTTTTTCAAGGCTCCCTTCTTTTATACATAGCTCTAGAGTCAAAATTATTCAAAGTCCCTCTTCTATCATATATAGCCCGAGAGTGGAAATTTTTCCAAGTTCCCCCCCCCCCCTGTGACGTCATCAACCTTGGACCGCTCGCGCGACGAAAATTTTCTGAAAGTACCCCAACAAAAGAAATATCGGGTTCTCCGCGAAAAAAAAAATTAAAAACAGTATTTTTAGCCAGTTTGACTTTTTTTTTGTTGCTTGTTGACTCGCTTACTTTGAAAAAAGGTCAAGTAAAAGTCAAGTATTTTCAAAATTTCATTTCAGTAGACACCCTTGTATAGAAAAGGAGGGAATTCACGATTAAGAGACTAAGTAAACGGAGTACGGGAGACGGGATGGACAATCTCATGAATTCTCATTTGAACCAGTAATATGGAAAGGAGAAGAAGACTTTAAAATAATTTTGAACATTCAACTATATATTTATACATGAAGAGTGGAAGGGGTCAAGTCGAATATACAAGAGAAGAGGGAGGGAAGAATATAGAATTCATTGCATTCCGTTATCATTACATGAATCACGAGGAAACCTGAGAAAATTTTGACCGTGTATATGAGAAGGAAAAGCTTGGAAAAATTCGGATCACCGATTTCAATGTATAGATCAGGAGGTTTATTAAGGAGAATTTTCACGTTTCAGCTACGGATGCATAATTATGAGAAGAGGGACGATATAGGGAAATTTTAAGCATCTAGTAATATTTATGAAAGGGAAAATTCAGAAAATTTGAGGACTTTTGACCTGTACACTAGACGAATTACGACTAGCGAGCTCAATTATTTATGAGAGGGTTGGGACTTGGAAAAATCTAAACTTCTGAGCTATAGAGGGACCCCAAAAAAAAATCAGCACAATATTTTCCCGGAAAACACTGGATCTCTAACCTTTTTTGAAATCATCGATAATTTTTGACACAGTTGTTCTTAGACTTTAGACTTTTCTGAATGGGCCTAACCGAAAGCAGGTTTTCTGCTCGCCCTTATTAACGAGTGAGACGCGAGTTCTGTTTTCACGCTACAATACTAATGAAATTTTTGCACTGTTTTCCAACTTCGACCAATAATTGAGGAAAGCTCTTGGGAAGTTCCTCTTCGGCGCCACCGTCACTATGAAAGAGAGAAATAAACCGAATTTTTGATCATTCTTTGGAAGAAGAACTAAAGGGTACGCGATAATTTCTTCAACATTTTGGTTTCCTTGTTAGCCGGGCTCGTACTAGTAAAGTACTCAAAATTGGCTTCATAAAGTTGAATTCGAGGCCTATAACGTCACCGAAGCACGTTTGCAGTTCGGATTACAGAATGAAATTTTGCAACAAACACGGATGAAGTCACGCGGCAAGAATCTACCGCACTACTTTAGGGCGAAACGAGATAGTTTACACTGTAAGAAAGAAAATCGACGGTGACGGAAAAACACTTTAGGGTAGAACAAGGAAGAAATCAAGCGTGACTTCTAGCAGAACAACTGAAAATTGACAATATGCAGCTGGGACCGCAAAACCGTAACAAATCAAGAGTAAGTGAAAATTGGAAGGCGTAGATGAAGAGGCAGCTAGAGGGTGAATCAGCTGTTCTCGTTAAGGAATACCGAACCAAGCGTACAACAACCGGAACCAGGATGACGAAATACGTATCAGTTTCTGACGCTTTGTTGTAGGAAATATTACACCGACAATTAAAAATACTCGTCTTGGAGGAGTAATCAAGTTAGCCGTTATTTTTACGAGTTACGATGTTTACCAAATTCTAATGAATATCTTGAATAAATAAAAAAAGAAAAGCGCAACGAGAAAATCTCGACTCGTAAACAAAAAGACGAAACGATCGAATAAATTGAATGACGAGAATGAAAATCCGTCTTTTTTTCGTCCTCCTAAAACACCTTCAAAAAAAAAGAAAACACCGAACAAACATCTTCAGTTTGATTCACGATGAAAATGTTTCCATGGGAACAATCGTTTAGGATAGGTCAGAATTAGTTCGTAGGTAATGATTGTGTTTGTTTCTAGAACACTAAAAAACTACTCAGCAGCCAGCCGAGTAACTTTTGAACTCGTCGTCGCACCTTCTATATCTGCCAAATGGCAGCGGGCAAACCGCCCTTTGTTTTTCCGCGACGAAAAATAATTGCCGTAATTTGTTAAGCGCGCAATATCGTCTCGCCGCTGAAAAACCACGAGGCAAAAGAAAAGCATTTCCTTTCTCTCACGTTCGTCTTTTATCGGTCGCAATAAATTAAGAGTAAACAAGAAATATGGACGGAGAACGAAAGGGGAAAACGCGAAGTATTATTTAGGATTTCTTCGCCAACAAGAAACGTGAAAGATTACGCCTATGGCGAAAAATGAACTTGACGCTTAGCACGAAGAATAACTTTTGTAAAGAGGGAATCGTTATGATTGGAAATACATTTTTTTCATGATGCGAAACAGGATAGTGAAAAAGGTGTTTGCTTTTTGAACAGTGTGGAGGACAAACTTGTCGTAACAAAAAGTTGTATTACGAGTGCATTATGTTTGTAATGGAATCGCTGCCATGGTATTAATCAGGTCATTTTCATATTGAGTCACATGAAGTAGCCGATTGTCTTCGTCTGAGTTGGGGAAGAGAGCGAAGATTAGGTCTTGTCACTTGCCATCACTGGAATGCTCCTTATCATGACACTCATAGTAATCAACTCACATCATCAGATGTATCTCTCTCGCCCAATAGTCTCAACTAATCAACAAAAACGGTATAGGGTTGAGACAGGGAATGAGGTCAAGAACGAAGCAGGTCAGATGCTTTCCATGAACAGGAAGTTCCGAATCTCTCGCAGAAAATGCAAATGATACTTGACCATTGGTTCTTAACTCCAGGGTACATCTCGTTGGGACATTAGAACGCTTCGACACCATCCCAAAGTAAAACATTATCGCCTCAAACGCTAGATTAAAGTCTGCAACTTAAATCGTGATAAGGTATTTAAGACCAGTTTATTCGTCCACTTCTGTCATTTTATGTACCGTCTATTTTGCCCGATTGAAATCGATTTCGTGAGTACCTGATAAACTACACCAAAGAGAAAAGGATAATATTAAAGAAGTCATTCGCCTATAATATTACAGTTTAGGTAGTGATATGGTGGCAGCATCTTACGTTCATGGGAAGGGAATACTCGAAAATCCCTGTAGATGTTGAGGATTCGACATTTTATTCATCCTTCAATACCTTGAAAAGACTAAATTCTTGTAACGAAACCTGATAATGATTTCTAAGTCTTTCACTCAATACGACTTGCAGAGGAAAGAAATCCACGATCTTCAACTCACAGCTCACTTCTTTCGTTGCTTGGGGGGAAGGAGATGTTGGTTTCACCAATTACGTTAACTGAGCAGGAAATCAGTTTTATGAGGAGTTTAAACTTTCTTCTAAATCTGCTCTCACCTCCTCTTCTCCTTCTTCTCCTCCAAGTTCTCGGATATCGATGGTCAATCTTCAGGAATTTTTCAAAAAAAGTCGGTCAGAACCCTCTCTGAATCCCCTTCGCTTAGCCTAGATTTTCCTTGTGTCTAGCCTTAACCTAGATGTACCAGTCGACCCCAATTTTTTTACCGGTCTTTTTCCGGAAAAACGTCCGCCGTCCGTCGTCCGGCTGGCTGGAAAAGTTCGGAGCTCGGAAATTTTCGAAGTCCTTCTCCTATCCCGACCTGTGGCATCGCAGTTTGATGACGTCATAGGTCAGCCTTGTGACGTCACAATCTACATATTTCAGATCCCACGTGCCTCATAAAACAGATCCCCTGTCACCCCATCGTTTAACTTCGTTACAGAACCCGTGAGTTTCTCTGGGTCCTTCCTCGTATTCACAGCGAGAGGCCGACATTTTTTCTAGTCCACGATGTAGTTCACAGCCCCTGCTCCCTTGGAAACTACAACTTTTCGGAACGGTGGCAAATATCCCCCCCCCCCCCCTCACAAAGAAAGAAACTTGAATTTCTATATGTTACTGTCTCCTGTACAAAAAAAAAGATCTGCGAAGTCGTTATATCTTCATGAAACCGCCCCTCCTCCTCCCATTGAGGTTTCCGTTCTCGAAAACATCCACGTGATCAGATATTCGGGTCCTAAACGATCTTCCGCATTTCCCGACGTCGTCGTCGTCATCGTCGTCAGACTTCCCCGTTATCGAGGTCCCATACACATCTGGACAGTCCCTACATTTCAGGAGGTAGACACCACACTTGGACAATAAGGGGAGAGGGTCTTTGCTATTGAACAATAACCTACCAATTTGGAGGTAAGGGTAGAAGGTCGGTTTCAGATTATTTGCCTTAAGTAAGCCGGCGAGGACACTAGTGGGGGGGGGGGTAAGGAAGAACAAAAGTTCTCATCTTTCTGGAAGAAGTAGAGTCCATAGAATCGTTAAACGTAGAGACGGTACGTAGGGAATTTCTGGCCCTCTTCTTCCTAACCATCTCACTAATGTCAACTTGGATATCGTTCTTCACGGCCAAGTATTCAATGATCGCCAGCTCTCTTTCGTAAGCTTGGGGAGTGAGGGGAATAGAAACCAGACGATGAACTATACAATGGTGAGCGGCCAACTTATGGGGGAGGGCGCAAAAAGACGTACCAGGACAGTGATGTCGGTGGTGGTGGGCTTTCGAAAAATCCCGTAAGTGAACTCACGTCCGTTGATCGTCATCTTAAGGTCAAGGAAATTGAGACGATCGCCACCGACCACAACTGTGAACTCAATAGTGGGGTAGAAACTGTCAAGGAAAGCAAGGAAATCCGGGATGAGTTCAGTTGGGCCAACCCATACACACAACACGTCATCGTATCGGCGTCAGAGAGCGACATGAGGGAGCAAGGGATGGTCGGAATTGAAGATTTCCGACTCCAGTCTAGCCATAAAGACTTCCGAAAAAAGGGAATCCAATGGTGATCCAATAGGGACACCAACGCCAGGGGGTAAGCTATATATTACGTCTTTAAACTGGCATAGTTAGGGGAGAGGCATCTCTGAAGAAGATGGAAAAATTCTTCAATGAAGTCGGGAGGAATAGCTGCCTCATTTAAAAACTCTCTGATGCGGTCGTAGGTAGGTTCATGAGGAACGTTTGGGAACAGGCTTTTGACATCAAACGAAAGTAGAACGCAAGACATCATCTCTTCTCTAAAAGCAGCAAATTATCTCCAACACATCTAAAATCGATTCACCATCAAGCTCATAACCCGAGTGCAGTTCAAGAGCTTGTAAAACGAAAAAAAAAGTTCACTACCCCTCTTACTTTAAATATTTTAACCTGCTATTTTACATCACACTCTCAGATCTTTGTTATTTCCACGTTACTTTCAGCACTTCTCCCAACATAAAATCGTCTCAGTTGGTTGTTCTCAAACTAGGCACCTTTGTAGTAACTGCAAGGCTCGAGGCTGCATAAATTTCGAGATGGGAGTGACGAAGCTTGTTGAAGGACGAACTCGGATGTCTGCAACCATCGATTAACACGAAGAACAAAACGTAAACCCATCCGTCCCCACACATCCTACTGGATGCTCCGTTTCAAAAAGTCTATCATAATGTTACAACTTTCCCGATAGGTATTTGCATTTCATTCTTCCTGCGTACATAGGATGTAGAATGGCTAATGAAGAAGAAATAATGAATTAGACAAAAGTACGCTACTTACGTGGAGTAACTGCATACATCTAAATGAGAGAAAGAAAATAGCTATCTTACAGAATGAGAAGTAGAGAGCATTACTATCCCTTTTCGCATTCTTCGTGCTATTCGTCCGCGTTGGCTATAGTTTCATAATTACAAAGGACGGATGAGGCGAGAAAGAGGGGGGCAAAAAAGCACGAACGAGAACGATATTAATTTTCTTTTGTCCTCGCACATATTGTACGTACATATCCTACGATGAGGTCCAACGTATGGAGCGCTTAATGAGCATAATGGACGCTACATAACACACGCCGTTGAAGAGAATAAAAGATATTTCCTGCTTGTTTCCGCGTCAACACGAAAATGTCATTTTTCTCCATCTTATTATCAACACCCGACTAGAATCCGAAGCGAAAAAAAAAAAGAAGAATAAATAAATTAAAAAAAAAAATGGGCTAGTAATTTTAACGAGCTCCAGCCGAGACGTGTTCTTTCTCGTTTTTACAGCTTTTAAAAAACTTGTTGACGTTCTCTTCAGTAAAAATATACGGAGAACGTGCGATGAATCGAGACAATGTACAATATAATACACCGAGTACAAAAGCCACTGCATTTCAGCGACCAATACAAGACGAAAAATGTAACAAGACCAAAAGAGAAACACGTTAGCTCTTCTCTCTCCACTTCAACCGAACGGGAAACTGCAAACCCATACCGTCACTCGACGAACTCCGGGCGACGACCGAAGAGAAAAACGGTATATCGTTATAGCTGAAAAACAAAAGATTATTTCCATGCACGACCTGCAAATTTTAGGAATAAATTGATCGAATTCGTCGAGAGCTGCGAATAAATACAACATTAAGAACATACAAAAAGCAAAATAAGGGTAGATCTCTAAATACATAGAGTAAGAGCGTCGAAAAAGTGAATAAAAAGTTGGCGCTTTGCGCACTACACACCTGTACTTCTAGAGCATGATAAGCCATAATTAATCCTAATAAGATCACAGTAGAAACGGATATAAGAGTTTTCAAGGCGGTCGAATAAAAAGAGGCCTGCAACAAAAGAAAAAAACATACTTCGTTATTCATAAAAAATTTTTAAAGTTTTTAATTTGCATTAAGTTGTTATTTATCTTAAATGGAAAATATGTATTAATTAATTATCTTCTCTGCTCATGTATAAGTTTTAAATTGACTCACTTCCATTTGAGTAAGATATTTATATTGAGAGGGGGTGCCTTAAGAAACTTGATAATACGCAGGCAATAAGGGGCCACCCGCCGGTCTTCTACAGGGTCATGTGATTGTGGGAAGACCGACTTCTTCACTTAAATGTCTGGGGGAGAGAGGCCGGTAATGAAAAGCTCGAATTGAAGAACTGAGCAGGCATTTCTATCAGTTAGTAAAACAGATGAGTATCATGCCTGGGGGCAGGGGAAATTCGATCTTTGAGCTATACTCAGGAAAAGAGGAAGGGGGAACTTTAAAAAAAGTCACGTGTTATTTAACGGAGTTAAACGACAGGTGGTAGGGAACCTGTTTTATGGGGCACATGGGATCTGAAAAATGTCATGAGATTGACCTATCACGTCATCAAATTGTGACGTCACAGGCCCGGACTTTGGAGCAATATATCATAGGAGGAGAACTTGAAAAAAACTGATCTATGACGTCATCAGATTCTGACGTCACGAGGCTGACATCTGAAGTCATCAAATTGTGACGTCACAGGCCCTGCCCCAAGCTATATATGATAGGAGGGGACCTAGAAAATTTTCGACCTCCGACGGACGTTTTTTCCGACCCCCGCCTCCCGATAAGACAGGTTCCTTGTTGAAAAAAACTCACGGGTTCTTCAACGGAGTTAAACGAGAGGAGGTAGGGAACTTGTTTTTGGGAGTCTCGTGGAATCTGAAAGATGTAGATTGTAACGTCATAAGATTGACCTATGACGTCATCAAATTGTGACGTCACAGGCTTGGTCTTTGGAGCTATATAAGATATGAGAAGGACTTGGAAAAATGTTGACCTCCGAGCTATATATACGTAATAGAAGGGGATTTGGAAAATTTTTGAACTTCCGAATTACCGGTCGGGCGGACGGTGAATGTTTTTTCTGAAAAAAAAAAACAACGATCAAACAGGTTCAGAAGAGTTTTGACCTCCAAGCTATATATGATGGGAGGGGGACTTAGAAAATTTTCGGACTCTAGATTTACTGGTTGACCTGTCACGTCACCAAACTGTGACGTCATAGAGCTCGCCATCCAAACTATATATGATAGGAGGTGGACTTGAAAAATTTTCGAAAATTTGCCGGCGACCGGACGACGGACGTTTTTTCGGGCGCCGCCTTTTTCTGTGTACATAGTCACACCGTCTCTCAAAGGGAAGGGAGATGGTGTTTCCCAGAGCTAGAGTAGTAAGTCACTTGTGCACGATCTTTTCTATTATCTAGATTGGTACCACTGACAACCGCGCTAGTTGCTTGATGACTTTCAGTTTCTGTTCCTCCTTGAAAGCAAGAGGCGACAAAGGGGCGGATAACGAACGAATAATTGTATTTTAGGTCAGGGAAACCATGGATGTCCGTACAGATAGGAAACTCACGACTATCTCTGTTGATATTAGTCCCATCTGCTTCGATAGTAAATTCATTGACGGATTTAGAAGATGATTTTGCGGGAGAAGGGGGAAGTTAACGACTTTTTTGAAATTTGATAAGCAAAAAAAAAAAAACACTCGCTTCTTCCTGGGAGGGAATGTCCCCGAGTTTCCTCCCCCTCGTAAATCCGCTATTGAAATTCAATGGAGAGGTCCCGCAAGTTTAGAAAATTGACGAACTCATATAGCTGGGAGGAAGACCTGCATCCTAAGACGAAGTGCATCGTCCTAATAAAGGTGGCAGTATTTGATGTATCGACTATGGGAACAGGCAAAATCAAATATTGTGAACTCAAATAGGGTAATGAATATGTCAGAAACAACAGGGAAGAGAGGTAACTCGATGGGTATATCGATGCCCTTTGGGAGGACGAAGATTCTGCTGTTGAACTCGTAAGAATTGGGGGTGGGGCATAGCTTGATTAGTTTCATAAATTCTTGAGTGAGTGAAGCGAGTCCTTGAGTCCGCAATAAGAGATTTTTCTAAGTGCGTTCGGTGGTGGGAGTCAACAATATACCAGGAAGAAAACCCTTGACATGGAAGGAAACGAATTTAGAATTGGGACTTTCTGCTGGTGTGCAAAAAATTAAGACGCCAGTCTGAGGAGAGGACCAACCAAATCTTACCACATTTTACCAAAGGGGGAGAATAGGGGAGGAGTGGGTCGGATAATCATCGACTCATGTAATGAATTGACACCTTCATCGAACTAAACTGTCCTCCTGATGACCTTTCTACTCGAACGAAGAGACAATCCGGATGTGGATAACTTTCCTCGATAAGGTTCTTAGATCATTGAATTGAATGTTCTGCCATCCTCCTCCATGCTTTGGAGTTGCAGCTCGAAACTTTTGCAACTGCTCCCTCTATCGAGAAGTTGATCTTCGAAAATCTCGTCTTATATGCCTTTCGAAATTTTTCCATGCCCACGTTCTTATGTAGCTTGAATACCAAAACTTTTTTATGATTTTGGAAAATTGAAAAATATTTTCATTTTATGACTGATTGCATGATTGCTTAGGGACATTTTCTCGTAACAGATTACGTATTTTTTACTTGCTGGACAATTTGTTCGAGGAAAAGTTACCCAATAAGACGGTTCGGAAGGTTTTCAAATTCAGTAAATTCACATTGAGTGGGTAAGAACTTCCACACGCGCTGTAAATGGATGCTGAAATGGGATTCGAAAATCGCTCTTATTCCAAAAGGACCACTTTGATACCAAATTTACCTTAGTCTACGGAGTTGATATGTCTATGATCACGAAAATATCATTGGTAACGTCCCGAATGGGTGCCAAAATTTCACTCTTGCTATAATGTTCTGACGACTACAACGTGGGGGAACACGAGTGCATACGAGGATAGAAACAAATTATAAAAGTCGACTTATGTCTCCACGTGTAGCATCGAGAGTAAGAGGAAAAAAAGAAGAAAAGTGTTTTTTCCTATTACGATTAGAATGTACCTCGTTTTTTCATTTTTTTTTTTCTTCGATTTCTTTTTTAGTTTTTAGATAGCCTATTTTTCCGTCGTCGATGATGTTACCAAAACAGATTACGACGTTTGTCTCTTGGCGATTACATAAGTTTTCCATGCTTACATTCACTTAGAAATAGCGAGAGAAGTGGAAGAGATGAAACAAAGAAAAAAAAAGAAAAATAATAATAATGAGATAAAATAAATTACGTGAGAGGAAATAAAATTTTCCAACGTAATAAAATGGTGTTAGCGACCATGTGTTTATTTATGTTTCATGGTGTTGGTGGATAGATTTGCTGAAGTCACTTATTGGATGAACCTTGGTCGCTTCTATAAATGATGTACACTGTATGTTAGATTTTTATTCATTTTGCTTATCACGCGTGAAAAAGTTGTATCAGCTGCAACAAATGATGTAAACGATCTCATCTCTGACACAGATTTGGTAATAAAGTTTGTGGAACAAACAACGAACAGCAGGGTATTATTAACCATTTTTTACACGTTGTCTTCAACATTGGTCACAATATCCACGGTTGTTATTACCAACAGCAATAAGGTTGTAACATCATTTTATTTTCCTTTTTTTAAATTCAATTGTTTTCTTCTTTTAAACAGGGCTCGAAATTGGGTCCAATTTTCTCCGAGTTCTCCTCCGTCTTCATTACACGTCTCAGAAGATTTTCTAAGTCTTCTGCCGTCATTTCTTCTTGTTTTTCCTGAAGTCCTCGGACATCCATGGTCAACTTCAGAAGTACAGAGCCTACTCACGATTGCTCGAAAATGAATCTCGGTTTCTCCTAGTCCCTCGTCTTAATTCTCTCTCTCTCTCTCTCTCTCTCTTTCTTCTTCTTCTTCTTCTTCTTCTTCTTCTTCTTCTTCTTCTTCTTCTTCTTCTTCTTCTTCTTCTTCTTCTTCTTCTTCTTCTTCTTCTTCTTCTTCTTCTTCTTCTTCTTCTTCTTCTTCTTCTCTGAGTCCTTGGATACCAATGGCCGACTTTCGCAAAATTTTTTTAGTCCCTCTCCTTAATTCTTTCTTCCTTCTTGTTCTCCGAGTCCTTGAGTACCAATGGCCGACCTTCGCCAAATTCTTCCATGTCCCGAAATTAGGTCAGAATTTCAACCCCCATCGGGACCTAATTTGCTGCAAAAGGACCACCTCCGGCGCCTAGGGAACGCGAATTTCACCGGAAGACCCTCTCTTCTTCCAATATGTTTGAGTTTCGAACTTTTTCAATCGACCTGAATTCAACTGACTGTGTTTGGTTGATTTCAAGTCGATTTGTTGTTCTCTGGCGATGTATGCTGGTCGACTTTAAATCGCTCTAAACCGACGTTGATCTGAAGTCGATTTTGAGTCGACTTCTCCAAATTTTTTAATCAACCAATTGCTCTATTGGGTGGATCTTGGGTTGATTTTTAGTTGTCTGGTATGGACTTCCAAATCGACGTTCATCTGGAGTCGATTTTTCTAAATTTTAACAGGGAACCTGTTTTATCGGGGGGGGGGGGGAGTTGGAAAAAAAGTCCGCCGTCCGGCAAAGCTCGGCGCTCAAAAACTTTCCAAGTCCCCCTATCATACATAGCTCGGTGATCGGAGTAAATAGCCTGAAAGGTAGCCCCTTTGAGTAACTACGTAGATATGCAATGCTTCATACACCAATTGACTTAGCCCCTTCAATAGGCTAGATATGCAACGCTTGAAAACAATAAGACTCAGAATGTCCTTCTAAGTATTCCATAATATATTTAAATGATAATTAATTTGATTAAATTTAATACTTAATTATTTAAATAAATATTTATAATTATTAAATTAATCAAAATTAATTTTAATATTTAAATTTAATTAATTATTTATATTGTGCAAGCTTAAGCGGTTAAGCAATATTAACAAATTTATTAATAAAATATAAAATAATTTAAATAAATTTTGATGAAATTTCTTAATAATATTTATAACAATTTTAATAATAAAAATAATTTTTGAAATAAAGGATTAGACACCCTAAAATATTATTAAATATAAATTTATATTAAAGATTTATTAAAATTAATTAATTTGGCGGTATTAATTTATTAAAGGAATCTGTTTGTTAAATAGAAAATAGACAATATATTTTATTTTAATTTTATTTATGTATGATTGTTATTAAAAATAATGATAAAAAAATTTTTTATTTATTAAAAAATTTTAAATACTCATAAATCAATATTTTAATTAATAAATAAATTTAAATTGATTATAATTTATTCACTAAAATTATTAATTTAAAAAAAATTAATTATACAGATTTAAAATGAAAATTAAATTTTAATTTCAATATGTACATATTGCCCGTCAATTCAATATTATTGAATAAGTCGAAACCTAGTTATTGAATTGGAAAATTTGATATTATTATAATTCGAATTTAGAATTTAAATATAAATTGATAATAAATTAAATTATTAATTTTAATTTAATAATATTAATTAGAATAGGATTTTTTTTATTAATTGAATGAAAAATAATAACATTAATTCGATTTCGTTTTTGACCCAAAAGTTATATTTTTATTGGTTTATTACAATTTTTATTAGATTATAATTAAATTCCTCGTATCATATACGTGCCCCATAAAACGGGTTCCCCATCTCCCCTCTTTCAACTTCATTGAAGCAGCCAGAAGGTTTTTTCAATCAACCTGAATTTGACTCTCTATTGGGTGGATTTCAAGTCAATTTGTAGTTCTCTGCTAATGTATGCTGGTCAACTTTAAATCGCTGTAAACCAACGTCGCTCTGGAGTCGATTTCACGAAATTTTTACGGGGAACCTTTTTTAACAGGGGGTTCTTTTGAAAAAAAGTCTGTCGTCTGGCCGGCCCGCAAGGCTCGGGGCTTGGAAATTTTCCAAGTCCCCGTCCTATCATAAATAGCTTGGTGGTAGGTGTATATAGCCTGTGAGTAACTAGATATGCAATTCTTTGTACACCTATTAGCTTAGCCCCTTCAATGGGCCAGATATGCAACGCTTCAAACACCACAAGACTCAGAACATCCTTCTAAAGTATTCTAAGTCTCCCCTTGTATCAGATACGTGCCCCATAAAACAGGTTCCCTACCTTCCCTCGTTCAATTCCGTTGAAGCACCCGCGAGTTTTTTTTCAATCGACCTGAATTTGACTGCTCTATTGAGTCAATTTGTAGTTCTTCGGCAATGTATGCTGGTCGACCTAGAATCGACTCGAAATGACGTTAATCTAGAAGTAACATCAGGCCTCGCCACCTTAAAATTTTTCAATCGAACTGAAATCGATTGCTCTATTGCGTCAATCAGCAGTTGATTCTTAGTTCTCTGGAATGTATGTTTTTCGACTCTAAATCGACGTTGATTTACCGTCACCCACTCGAAACGTTCTGTCAGTGACTTCGCTACTCGCAGACAGAATGCAGTGCAAACAGAATTAAGTAACAGGAACCATTGAGCATCTGAATTTGTTGCATTGTCGCGCAGGTGAGAATAGTTACGGAGAAAAAACGGAAGAAAGAAGGAGTAGCAGAAAAAATTGAGATTTTCCGTCCTCGGA
This sequence comes from Aspidiotus rigidus, assembly GCA_035079385.1. Taxonomy (NCBI): domain Eukaryota; kingdom Metazoa; phylum Arthropoda; class Insecta; order Hemiptera; family Diaspididae; genus Aspidiotus; species Aspidiotus rigidus. The sequence continues at coordinate 14,054,539 of JAVHKY010000020.1, read as the reverse complement.
AAAACATTCTAGTATGACACAAAGAACCCGTAGAAGCAGCTTTAAGGTTCTCTAACCGAGTGCATGGTGTGAACTCCTAGCCTAGTGTACTGTGAGTTGGGTTAGCTTTTTATAGGCTAGGTTATGGACTAGAGAAACGAGCTAGAGTTCAAGGTACTTTGAGAGTGAAGAAGTCTTACCCTGGCTATTGTTAGAAATCCGCTTAAGCTTAACCCAAGTGAACTATTGAGACTTAAGGATGGTTTCCATTAAGATGGATAGTATCCTCATAGGTACGAGCCATACTGATTAGAATGAAGAAGACGATACTAAGGCACGTAACAAATATGTAATCAAGTTCATACGCGACCGGTTTCGAGCACGCTGCGGTGTTCATCGACAGGCGTCGGACAGAAAACTAACCAAAGAAACCGGTATAAAGGTGAAAAAATGATGAGACAACATTAATTGAAGTTGAATTGAAAAATGAAGATGGGGAGGGAGGGTTAAAGGTGAATCACTACAATTAAACAAACGGGTTTCATGAATCATTAAGTAAGTATAAACAGAAACTAAAATGAGAAAGGAGGGGAAAAAACACAAAAGAACGATAGGTAGAATTAGTCGAAATAATAAACGAAACAGCATAATTAAAACAAAACCAAAAACTGAAATGAATTAAACAGAGGTAAAATATGGAGGTCTAAAAATCGGGGTAATAAATAATTAATAAAATAAATAAAAATAATAAAAATAAATAAAATAACTGAATGTGTCAATTATTAGTGAAGTTGTAAAAATGACGAACAATGGGAGACACAAAAGTGGCGGAGAGATCGTTCAATAGCGAGACCGATTGGCGAGTGGAGGCAACGGTTTCTACTTCTTCAAGCTTGTTCATGAGAGCCCCTTTTGAGCACTTTCTAATGATTTTGGTCGTGACGGATGAGAAAGGGTGGTTGCTTTCCAAACAGTGAGCAGCCATGGCTGAATCTTTTGGTTTGTTGGAATTGTATGCGGTGCGGTGCTCCGAAAGTCGTGTTGTTAACGCTCTCCCTGTTTGGCCAACATAGATGGAATCACAGTTACCACATTGAAGACGATAAATTCCTGAATGTTTCAGCGATGGTATATCATCACAACGGAAAAGATTGGAAAAATCCTTCACTCACAAATGGTTAGACGCCGAAAAGAGGTCATGGTTTGGAAAAAAGACTCTCACATCGGATCTTCTTTTCAGAATCCAACAACGTTTATCTAATTCTCTTACTCCTCATGAATACCAGCATCACCTTAGTTCAACAATAGCTAAGAGAAAGCGGCCAAGTTCGTTACTCCGTACTCAGAAACTCAAGAAACTACAGCGGCTCACAACACCTACACCAAACATCTCTCCATCAAATTCTAGTTTAAAGCTCGCTCCAACGGTTATAAATATGTCTACAGCAGCGATACCTGATAAAGAACTCCGACTTCTCAGCAAAGGTCGGAAATTTGCCATCCCACCAGTAGAAAAGAATGATTTCATCACAAAAACTATTTTAGCAGACTTAGCTACTGGATTACGAGCCGATATGCGTCTAAACACACTTTCTTTCAAAGAGTTAATCCAAACTACTGCGTCTTCACTCTCACCTCCTTCAGAGACTTACAAAACCTACACGCAACTCCAAAAACGATTGAAGACCCAGAACCTCACTTTACTCAAGGCTGACAAAGGTGAGACCATTATTGTTTGTGATAACGATCAGTATGAGAATAAGATGCTTTCCTTCCTCGAAGAAGCCCGCGCCATTCCTATCAGATACCCGTTCACAGCATATAATGATACAATTCGTGCGATCCTGGATAAAAAATCCCTAATTTTTGGTACAAACGGTGATGCACTCAAAGTGATGAACCCTTCCAAACCACTATTATATGGTCAAATGAAATTACACAAAACGGGCTACCCCATGAGACCAGTTGTTGCGTATTACACACATCCGGCCTATCACCTCTCAAAATATTTGGCAAAATGGTTCAAGTGTGTAACAGACTTCTCCCCGAAATTCAGCATCAAAAATTCTTTCGATTTGGCTAAGGATCTCTCTCCAAAACGGTTTCCTATCGGTTCCTTCTTGTTTTCGATCGATGCTAATAGTATGTACACACGCATACCAGTCACGTTTACAATCTCAATTATGATCGCCACGCTTCGATCAAAAGCTATTGCGGCTGATATCGTAGCCGAATTTGAGAATTTAATCACATTATGCCTTAAAGATAATATTTGCGCCTTTCGTAAAAAAACCTACAAATTTCCGGACGGCCTCCCCATGGGTGGTCCTCTATCGTCGCTGGTAGCGGAAGTATACATGGATTACATGGAAGCTAAGCTATTGGATAATGGTTACGAAGGATTATTATTTTATAAAAGATACATAGATGACATTATTGGCGTCTGGTCAGGCACTCAATCTTCCTTGGATTGTTTCCTCCAAAAAATCAACGACTTTCATCCTTCCATGTCCTTCTCTTTGGAGATTGGAGGTGAGTGCCTAAATTTCCTAGATCTCACGCTACAGCTAAAATCTAACTCCGTGGAAATGAGTCCCGAATTTGGCATCTACAGGAAAAATACCTACACTGGCGTTTCCATACCCAATCAGTCCTTGCACCCACAACGCCACAAACATGCAGTTATAAACTATAATATCTACCGTCTACTCCATCTTCCTCTGACCGAGAGAGCTAAACAGATTGAAATAACGAACATCCAACACATAGCCAACCTTAACGGTCTGCATCTTGATGTTAACGCTATGGTTAGAAAAAAGACACTTCACTTACTCCTTCAAGAGTCTTCCTCTAATGAAATCCCCCCCCAAAATAAGACGAAAACCAAATGGATGAAACTCCCTTATTTAGGTAAATCATCTCTCAAAATCGAGAGGGAGCTCAAAAAATACGGCTATAAGGTTGGATTCTATCCATATCTCACAATTGGCCACCTTTTCAACGCCAAAGATCCTATACCATCGCTGAAACATTTAGGAATTTATCGTCTTCAATGTGGTAACTGTGATTCCATCTATGTTGGCCAAACAGGGAGAGCGTTAACAACACGACTTTCGGAGCACCGCACCGCATACAATTCCAACAAACCAAAAGATTCAGCCATGGCTGCTCACTGTTTGGAAAGCAACCACCCTTTCTCATCCGTCACGACCAAAATCATTAGAAAGTGCTCAAAAGGGGCTCTCATGAACAAGCTTGAAGAAGTAGAAACCGTTGCCTCCACTCGCCAATCGGTCTCGCTATTGAACGATCTCTCCGCCACTTTTGTGTCTCCCATTGTTCGTCATTTTTACAACTTCACTAATAATTGACACATTCAGTTATTTTATTTATTTTTATTATTTTTATTTATTTTATTAATTATTTATTACCCCGATTTTTAGACCTCCATATTTTACCTCTGTTTAATTCATTTCAGTTTTTGGTTTTGTTTTAATTATGCTGTTTCGTTTATTATTTCGACTAATTCTACCTATCGTTCTTTTGTGTTTTTTCCCCTCCTTTCTCATTTTAGTTTCTGTTTATACTTACTTAATGATTCATGAAACCCGTTTGTTTAATTGTAGTGATTCACCTTTAACCCTCCCTCCCCATCTTCATTTTTCAATTCAACTTCAATTAATGTTGTCTCATCATTTTTTCACCTTTATACCGGTTTCTTTGGTTAGTTTTCTGTCCGACGCCTGTCGATGAACACCGCAGCGTGCTCGAAACCGGTCGCGTATGAACTTGATTACATATTTGTTACGTGCCTTAGTATCGTCTTCTTCATTCTAAAAAGATGGTTTCCATTATCAGATGGCAGTATTCGAGAATGGAAGTGCTGACAGAAATGGTTTAGATGAAAGTCCCAGTTGTGGTACATGAGCACGAATCCCTCTCATATGTCTTCTAATGTGAGTCATCCTTCTCATATGCACGTAGAGTCGCTATCATTTCCCCCTCCGGTATGACTATTCAAGACGAACTACAAACAAAATCCATTGCTTATATAGAGTCCCCACAATAATAATAATAATAGGAAATTCATGTATTTATGTATTTTGAATTGCTTGTATGATGGACGCAGACGGACGTCTTAACGTTTGTTTCTACACATCTTCGTACCTTATTTTCCTCTTTAGCTTCCTCATTCTTCTTACGTTCTCGTTCGGAGTCTATTTCCAGTTAAACGAGAAAGTTTGAGATCGGCAAAATATTTACTTTTATGAAAAGTTGGCCGACGTGGAGGCGAAGAGGGCGTACCGGCCGCGGAAGTATGAACGATAAAATGCTCTCGTTTCGTCTGCACATAGTTTTGCCACGTCCCGTCGGGAAGGGGAATACAAAACGCTCGTTCTAAACTGCCTCGCGATGAAAATAAAAGAAAAGGCTAACGCTTTCGTTTTCCTCCTTCAGGAAGCATAAATTTAAATTGATAATGTCGAAATACCACATTTTTAAATGTTGCGAGTAAAAATATGGCCGTTGTTCGAGATTGTGGAAAAAAAGAACAACACTTAATACATTCGCTAAAAATTTCATTCTTTCTCTCTTCAATGGAAACATTGCACCATCACACATCCAGACTTAGAAAACGAAGTCGATCACTCTGTTCTCGTCCTAATGAAATTACGAAGTGCTGAAAAATCTAGGTGGTTGGCGGAAATCCATGAAGGAGAATCATTAGGATTAGCGCGGCAAAAGGTGCGACTGATAGAGATGATAATGCTGACGAGAACGGTGATGGAAAGAGCAAAACTATACAGTACTTTTTTCGGCGGAGGATATTTCGAGGATTGCTTATTTTAATCATTTTCTCGTTTCGAGCGCTTCATCTGGGTATTGGCGACGGCGAAGCAAACAGTACGTACCATCAAGTCTTGGGATATTGTATTTTATACTGCAATAAAACGACGTATCGCCGGTCGAGTTTTAAAGCAAATAAATGAAGTAAAGAACGGCGCGGCGGCGGTGGTGGCAGCGGCGGCGCCTGAAAATCTTCCGTATAATTTGGCTTTATACAATTTAACTTCATCTCGCCTGACATGCAAAGCTAATAAAAATTCAGTCGCGGAAACAGGATTAGTCTTATTATTGTTCTTACTCTGCTTTCCTTCTATGCTTTGACGCGTCCTCCAACAGCAGTAGTTTGGCTTTGCATTCATTTTTCTCGCGAGATCCCTGTTTTATAGGTAGCAGTTCTTTTTTTATTTTTTTATACTATCGTTATTTGAGTTTTTCATTATTCAGTGTTGTCTTCCCCCCGAAGCGATGGGTCGCTCTTTCCAAATGCCTCAGGTTGAATGAATATTGATTCGGTTACGGCGTATGTTATATAGAGACTTCAGTATTTGCGGTCTGATTTGTGTAGTCGCATTCTAATTAAACGTGTATGGACACGCGACTGCACTCCAAATTTGATTAGTTAGTATTAATTCAGTATATGCTTGACGTTGACTCGATATTATACAGATATTAATTGTGAATTTCGTATGACGTGAGCAGACACAGCGTGGTTTACGACCACGATTTGTCACCGAATTGGTCCTTTGAGATAGAGGCTACTTCTTGCCTGTAAGAGTAGAAGCTAGCAGACTTTGAGAGCAAAGATCAGAAATCTCCCATTCTAGAAGTCTCCTTTCTCTATTACGAAGACTGACTGATGTAAACCAAGCACAGTTTGATTTGGCTTATACGCAAAGGACTGGGGAATTTAGAGGGAAAATATACTTCAAAATGCCCTGGTGATCATCTACCGTTCAACAAGTTAGGCTCAAGTTTCGAAGAAGTATTAACGAAGTCCGTGCTCGAGGCAGTTGAAAAAACTCGAGTATTTACAAGTACAGATGTATTCAACTGAAAAAACAAAAATTTGATAAATGAAATCCTGTATTTTAAATGAGACAAATGATTTCAAGAAATGTTGATATCTGAAATCTACAGAAGAGTTTGAGAAACAGACTAGGTACGAAAGTTTAGACTCCAAAAAGAGAACAGAGAAGGAGAGCGTTAGAAGATTTTTACATTTTCATCACAGGGGAAAACGGAGGTTGGAAAAATTTCTACCATTAACGCATTAGGGCTGGTGAAAGACTACTAAAAAAGTTTTCAGCTCGATTCCAAAGAGGAAAAAAAGTGAAAGTACATCATGAAATACATAGCTTCGACCTACAAAGAGGGAAGTAAAAAAAAAGATTCAAATTAAATAGGCTTGAGGTTGAATTAGTATCCAAACAGCGACCGCAAAGAAGAAAGGTAGTAGAACAAGATAAAATTACTCGCTCCGAGCTACCGAAAGGAAAGTTTTAAGCCACTGAAAAAACGAGTTACGATGAAGAGAATTTGAACCTATAGAGCGAAGAAAGAATTGGAAAAAATCGCTGATTTCGTGAAGGAATGGTTTAAAAATTTTCCAAGGTTCTTCGAAGCATATTTGGGTGATTATTAGGCTATAAGGTGGAACATGCAGCAATTTCGAGGCTCCAATATATTTCGAACGCTTCTAGAGTCAAACCATCGAGGAGAGAAGAGCTTTGGAAGTATTTTTAGACTCGAGTTCTAAAGAAGAGAAACTAATTAGAGTTAAGGCGAAAAATGACGAAGCGCATTTCCAATATGAAAATCACCTTCAATAATAAAACACAAGATCTAACATTCCTACATTTCAAAAGTTACGAAAAACTTCGACATGCCATAAATTCGTCGAACATGAATATCCTATAAATTTCAAGTTTTTGAAAGATAGTGGAGACTTGTATACCGTCTCCAATTTTAACTGGAAATACCGTAGAATCGATTCCTTAAAAATTAAAGGAATGGTTTTTTCTTTCTCATTTCTTTTCAAGATTGGCACTCAACTTTGACAAAAAGCTTTTGGAAAACTGCCACTTTTATGATGGGACGAGCGGCGAGAATATTTTTCGCAGTTTTCACTCAAAACTTCGAAGTTTCTTCGTTTCAGAAACAGTTTTTCTACTAATTTATTTAAAACTTTAGCCCACTTCCGACGATTGAAAACTCCTTCTCTAGCCCGCCCATCAGGTAGGCTGTTGAACATTTCGCCAGTGACAAGAAAGTGAAATTATATCCGAGCCTCGCGCGGAAGTTATAATTTAGTTAATTGGAGATTCTTTCGCGAAATTATATCCGTGTAATTGAAGGTCCATCGGAATCTCTGTTCAAATTCGGGCGAACGAGCGCCGAGAAGTGCTAAACGTGAACGAGAAAAATGTTTTCGTTTTTCATTTTTCAAAACACCCATCTCAGTCATTTATCACGAGCTACACAGCGAGCGAAATATGTAGCCGTGTAAATCTTCTCTTCTTCATCCTTTTCGCTTTTCGTACACGCTCCGATGTTAATATTCATTATATCCTCGATACGACCGTGGCCGAGCTCTAGCTGTGTGTCTGTTTATGCGTTAACGTCGTCTCCGAAAAATGAGAGATCATAATACTCGTATAATTTTGTTGTTTCGTAATTTTTCACACCATATATTTTGAACGCCCTTCACGCCGTACAGGGGTACATGTGAGACTTCTACGCTGCAAGCCGGAGTCGAGGATTACTTAATATTTTACATCCAAATATTTGTACGTATCCGCGTGAAGTACACTATGCGATTTTCTTGACAGACGTAAGGTTAAATTTGAAGGTCAGATTTTGTCTGAAATAGCAACTTCTATTTCCGGCACACACACAGTATGAAGTCCCTCGTAAGAAGCTTTCTTCTTCTTGCTGTTTATGGGTCCAAAATTCTGCAAGTTTTGTGATTCTCACAATCCTCATTTTGCACTCTCCTTACAGTTCAGTTCTTTTCGTGATGAGAATCGTGAACGGTCGACGAACCATGTCGACCTTCAACTTGACGTCGAGTGAGAGTTTAATTAATGAAAGACAACCCCGTTCTCCTTGAGAATTTACTTCTTCAACAGTTTTGGTAGAAATTGCATCGAATTCAAAAGTCGTATACGAATTTGATGGCAATGATAATAGGCAACCGTAAGAATGTATCTCTCATACTTAATCACTTTCCGCGGATCGCTCTCGTCACTCATATACCACGGTTACGAGACCAACGATTTATAGTTGAAATCGAACTCGTTGACGTCGTTATTCGGTTGATAGATGTCGACTCAATTTCGATTCATTTGCCACATCTATTTTAGGTTGATTTTGAGTAGACTTCTCCAAATTTTTCAATCGACCTGAAATTTACTGCCCCATTTTGAGTTCTCTGGTAATAAATAATTCAAATCAACCTCAAGTAGACATCGATCAGGAGTCGATCTTGAGTCAACGTCTACAAATTTTTCAATAGACCTGAAAACACCTGCTCTGTTGGATCGATTACGAGTCGATTTGTAATTCTCTGGTAGTGCACGCTAACAATTTTTGATCAACCTCAAATACATGTCTACCCAGAATCGATTTTGCGTCGACTTCTACAAATTTTTCAATTGACCTGAAATCGACTGCTCCATTTGTTTGAACTGGAGTCGAATTGTAGTTCTCTGGTAGTTCACGCTGAACACTTTGAATCGACCTCGACTGTTCCATTTGTTTGATCTGGAATCGATTTTGAATTCTCTGGTAATAAGTACGCTAATCGACTTCAAATCAACCTCAAGTAGACATAGATTAGGAGTCGATCACGAGTCAACGTCTACAAATTTTTCAATAGACCTAAAATCGCCTGCTTTGTTGGATCGATTTCGAGTCTATTTGAAATTATCTGGTAGTGAACGCTGATCGACTTCAAACAGACGTGTATCCAGAATCGATTTCACGTTCAATTCTAAAAAATTTCCCAATTGACCTGAAATCAACTGCTCCATTTGTTTAAACTCCAGTCGATTTGTCGCTCTCTGGTAGTGCACGCTGAACACTTTAAATCAACTCAAAGAGACATCAATCAGGAGTCGATCTCGAATCAACATCTACAAATTTTTCAATAGAACTGAAATCGCCCGCTCTGTTGGATCGATTTCGAGTCGATTTGTAATACTCTGGTAATGCACGCTGACGATCTTTGATCGACCTCAAATAGACGTCTGTTCAAAATCGATTTTGAGATGACTTCCACAAATTTTTCAATCAACCTGAAATCGACTGTTCCATTTGCTTGATCTGTAGTCGATTTTGAATTCTCTGGTAATAAATACGTTAATCGACTTCAAATCAACCTCAAATAGATATCAAACAGGAGTCGATCTCGAATCAACATCTACAAATTTTTCAATAGACCTGAAATCACCCGCTCTGTTGGATCGATTTCGAGTCGATTTGTAATTCTCTGGTAGTGCACGCTGAACACTTTCATCAACCTCAAAGGGACATCAATCAGGAGTCAATCTCAAATCAAAGTCTTCAAATTATTCAATAAACCTGAAATCGAATGCTCTGTTGGGTCGATTTCAAATTTTCTGGCAGTGCACGCTGACGACTTTTGGTCGACTTCAAATAGACGTGTATCCAGTATCGATTTCGCGTCAAATACTAAAAAATTTTCCAATTGACCTGAATAAACTGCTCCGTTTGTTTGAACTCTAGTCGACTTGTTGTTCTCTGGTAGTGCACGCTGAACACTTTATATCAACCTCAAAGAGACCCCAATCAGGAGTCGATCCTGAATCAACATCTACAAATTTTTCAATAGACCTGAAATCGCCCGCTCCGTTGGATCGATTTCGAGTCGATTTGTAATTCTCTGGTAGTGCACGCTGAACACTTTGAATCAACCTTGAAGAGACATCAATCAGGAGTCAATCTCGAATCAAGTCTACAAACTTTCCAATAGACCTAAAATCGACTGCTCTATTGGGTCGATTTGGAATTTTCTGGTAGTGCACGCTGACGACTTTTGGTCGACCTCAAATAGACGTCAATCCAGAATTGATTTCGAGTTGACTTCTACAAATTTTCCAATTGACCTGAAATCAACTGCTCCATTTGTTTGATTTCCTGGTAGTGCACGCTGAACATTTTAAATCAACCTCAAATAGACATCAATCAGGAGTCAATCTCGAATCAAAGCCCACAAATTTTCCAATAGACCTGAAATCAACTGCTCCCTTGTATCGATTTCGAGTGGATTTGTAATTCTCTGGTAGTGCACGCTGACCATTTTTGGTCGACCTCAAATAGACTCTATCCAGAATTGACTTCGAGTTCTACAAATTTTTCAACCAACCTGAAATTGACTGTTCCATTTGTTTGACCTGGAGTCAATTCTGAGTTTTCTGGTAATAAATACGCTAATCGACTTCAAATCGACCTCAAATAGACATCGATCAGGAGTCGATCTCGAATCAAAGTCTACAAATTTTTCTATCGATCTGTAATCGATTGCTCTGTTGGATTGATTTGAAGTCGATTCGTAGTTCCCTGATACTATATGCTGGTCAACTACAAATCGACTTTAAATCAAAGTAGAACTGGAATGGATTTTGAGTTGATTTCAAAACAATTTGTAGTTCTCTAGTAGTGCACGCTGACGATTTTTGATCGACCTCACATACACGTCTATCCAGAATCCAAATTTTTCAATAGCCCTGAAATTTCCTGGTCTGTTGGATCTATTTCGAGTCAATTTGTAATTCTCTGGCAGTGCACGCTGACGACTTTTGATTGACCTCAAATAGACGTTTATCCAGAATTAATTTTAAGTTGACTTCTACAAATTTTTCAATCCACTTGAAATCGACTGCTCTGTTGGGTCAATGTTGAAACGATTTGTAGTTCTCTGGTAGTGCACGCTGGCATATTTAAATCAGTCTCAAATAGACGTCGATTCTGAATCAATTTCCAGTCGACTACTCCAAATTTTTCAATCGACCTGAAATCGCCTGCTCTTTTGGATCGATTTCGAGTCGATTTGTGATTCTCTGGTAGTGCACGCTGACTTTTTTTGATCCACTTCAAATAGATGTCTATCCAGAATCGATTCTGAGTTCACTTATACAAATTTTTCAATCAACCCGAAATTGACTGCTCTGTTGAGTCGATTTCGAAACGATTAGTAGTTTTCTGGTAGTGCACGCTGGTGACTTTAAATAGACCTCAAATAGACGTCTATCCAGAATTGATTTTGAGTTGACTTCTACTAATTTTTCAATCGACTTGAAATCGCCTGCTCTGTTGGATCGATTCCGAGTCGATTTGTTATTCTCTGGTAGTGCACGCTGACGACTTATGATCATCGACTGCTCTGTTGAGTCGATTTCGAAACGATTTGTAGTTTTCTAGTAGTGCACGCTGGCGACTTTAAATCGACCTTAAATAGACGTTGATTCAGAATCAATTTCGAGTCGACTTCTCCAAATTTTTCAATGGATCATAAATTGACTGCTCTGTTGGTTTCGATTTCAAGTCGATTTTTATGTTTTCTGGTAGTTTTCGCTCGTCGACTTCAAAACGACTTCGAATCTAAATCAATTTTGAGTCGATTTCGAGTTGAGAACTACTAATTTTTTAATAAACCTGGAGTCTTGATCTCAAGTCGATTTCAGTTCTCCTATGGTAAATACGCTATAGTCGACTTCGAATAAACTTGAAATAGACGTCAATCCGGAGTCGATTTCGAGTCGACTTCTCAAAATTTCTTAATCGTCCAGAAATCGACTGCTCTATTGGAAGAACAGCTCCCTTATGAGAAATTCAAGTCAACCTTTTTAGCTTTGACTTTAATAGCAACAATTTTCATCTTCTCTGGTTGTTCATAAAAATTGATATTTCTTGAGATACACACAAAATTCTGTCAAATTCCCTCATAGGCCTGTGTTATGTTCCACCAACAGCATTGTTACCAACTATAGTCGTATTATCAGTTAAAAACAGTTTTTAATTATTAACTCTCTAGCGCAGACGCCCCTTTGTGTTTTTTTCATCTCGCATTTACCGAAAGATACTCGACTAATTATTCAATCCATCGCTCAAAAGCAACATCAATTCAACGTACCCAATAAAAGCTGATTTTTCCAATCATACGGTTGGTGAAAAGAAGTTCTGACAGCCAATGCATGATGCATTACCATCGGGCGGAAGAACTCAAATGGAACGAGGCCTTACAGCCTTACACGCATAATTTTAAGAATTGGGTACTCAATAACGACTAGTTCAATCGGTACCATCATTACACAGCAATAAATTCGTGTACACTTGAACGTAATGTAATGATGATATAAAGATAATACGATTAATGCTTTTCGAGAAACAACATGAAGAAATTTGAGGAAAATTGAGGAGTACTCACTATGCATCCAATCTAAGAAAAAAAATGCACATTTTCAACCTCAAATAATCCACTACAACTTGGCTAAATTTTGTGAAAATTGAACCACTAAGTAGTTTTTGAGGAGTTGCGTGGACAAAAAAATGTTATTATAAATAAATAAATAATATTAAATTGTCGCAACGTCGAGAAAGTTCATTCTTCCCTCTCTTTTTACAAGTAAAAAGTCGGTGATATTTCGAAAATGTAAGAAATTAGAGGTTCATTTGAATTCTAGCAAAATTTTTAGAACTTTGATTTTCGCTTCAGGTCTTCTGTCATATTTATTATCTCTTCAAAATTTTTCATTCTTTAGACAACTGTCTGGAGCCTACTTTACGATTCCACTTAGAGCGATAGAAAGAAAGTTTTTGAGCGGATAGATAAGACTTACAAGAACGCAGCACTCTCATAGACACTCCTCTCGCCTATCTTATGATTCCATCGGTGAGAATTCCATCGCGCGAATTATTCACTTTCTAGATTTTAAGATCGTAATATACTCACTCTATATATCGTTAACAAGATTCCTCGAGTGCGTGTTTTCAAAGTTTGCTATTTTTTCTCCCTCGTTTATGGTTTACCTCACTTATTCGTGTTGAATTCCTTCCCTGCAGCCTACGCGTGCGAAATATTTGCTTCAAGGAAAGCAACCGCAAAACAGTTGCACTACCTAGTTTTGCTTTACCGGTAGGAACGAAATTTAACGAGCTCGTAATTTGACACTACAGTAGCTCACTTGATACGCAAAGGAATAATTAAATAGTTTCGACGCCGCGAAGAAAATGCGAGCTCGTCGAGCGTTCGCTAATGACGCATCTGACGATATCGTGTCATTCTTAGTATTCTGTATCGTATAGCAATAATTGATAATCCATCTCTTTCTGTCACTTCTCCGTGGGTGTATGGATTCCTCATACGAATTAAACGACTAGATGGCTTCGAAGACACGATCCGTCGTTCGGATGGATTTCACGTCCACGCAAGTATGCTAACTCGCTTCACTCATATTATGTGCGACGTGTATGGTATCTGGATGAAATCAAATTAAAGGTACTCGCGAGTAAAATGGAAAAGAAAAGAGGGGGAAAAAAACGTGAAAATCAACTCGGTATATAGAGACTGTGTATTTTTTTAACGTCATACATTGTCGATGTTTATCGAACTGAGTTAGAATGTGCAGAGTCGAGTGCCGTAGACTGCAGATCGATCGTATAAATATTTACGTTAAAAAAACATTGTTCTTTTCTTTCTCGCATTCGTAAAATCACGAGGAGGAAAAAAAAAAGGTCTTTCGCTCGTGTTCATCAACAACTATTCCAAGTACAAGTAAATAGTGAATAAATCTTCATTGTACTCGTACGCTGGTTCGTTTCACCTTTGTGCAATTTGAGACCCGTGTCATATGTGAATGTACTTTTTTTTTTTTTTTTAAAAGACCGTGCTGATGAAGTCAGCACAGAGTAATTTCGAAGCTTGTAAGCGACCGACATCCTATATAATTCCGACCTTATTGCCCTCGTTCACATTTGATCCCTGTGAACCTCGGTGCGGTTGGAACGGAGAAAGAAAAAGGCGTCGCAGAGAGCGAATGAGAAAGATTCAATTCTACAAGTACGCGAATTTCCGCTGGCAGCGAACACGAAAATAAACCGTTTCTTCTTCTCTTTCGACGATATGCACGGAATTCCGGAGATTAAATTCTCGATCTCGCCTTCCGGTTACAACTCACCTATACATATCGCGTTCTATTCTCGTGACTCGCCGTAGCCAGGGACTTTTCGAGAAACGAAAAGGAAGAAAAAAGCAATTACGATGAAGGAAGAAAAAGATAGAATCGCAAACACAAACTGAAAGAGGAAAAGTATTCTTAGAAGAATGAACAGAAAACAGGTACATACCTTTTGTCATAAGCGTGCGAGATATGATTTGTAATTATGATATACGTAGCGAACGCGTAATACATTCTCGAGGAGACCGCTTAAACTTACAAGTTGAATGGACTATATGATCATCAGCAGGCGCCAAATGGCCTCGCCTTTAGACTTTAGCAAATTTATATTTCAAAATTACTCTCGTTCTTCTCGGATACAGCGTATGGTACTTTTGTCCGAAGTTATGTCTCATTCAACCTGCTGCAATAAGGACTTTGTCATCATCAACTTGATGGTTTTCACCCAAAATTAGAAAATTTTCCTAGTTCGCACCAGTAGTATAATCAAATTCACAAATCCGCGCGATCGGCGCAAGTTAAAAGCCTTTCGACGACTAATTCCTTGTCTAGAAGGTATTCAGAACGAATTAGGCTTGAGTGGCATTTTTTCTGGACCCTCCCCTCGCAGGAACCACCCTCTTTCTTGGACTTGCGTGTATCATCTCTCCTATGAGTTCAAGAAAAAAAATTCTCGGACAAAAGTTGTTTCTTCAAGACCCTTCTACTGTTTTACCTATCATAAGAAAGTCATTTAAAGCAACTCCTGGGACGCAAATTTGGAAAATGCGTTCCCAAGATATATCAAATTTTCATTATTTGCTTTATAGCGAAAACTATCTATAATATAAATAGAATTAAATTTATGGCTATGTGAAGTAGTCAGACCTGAATTTTACATCTATGGGGTCCATGTTAACACTCCCTCTCCCTTCCTTCTCTCCCTTCACCTTCTTCCCCTCCTCCAACTTTTTTTCTAACCGCTGTAACTCAATGATTTTGACTATTGTGGTTTTTGTACTTGGAAACTGCGTTTTGCCCCCTTTAGCATCACGATTTCCAGCATATTTAGCAAATTTGATTTGCTAAAATCAGTGTTCGAAATATTATTCAAAAGTGTAGACTTTAGGTACTTCTTAAAGTTTTTCCTCTCAAAAAAATTAGGATATTAATGAACAAATTCAAAATTTTATCTGGTATGCTCAACTCTGCGCTGATAACGTGAATTAATTCTTGAGTAGAAATCAATTTTATTGCTTTTTTACTACGACCTTTTTCCCTTCATTTCGTATGCTCTACCGCTGTCAAAGCCCTCATTGCGAATCTGACCCTCCCCTCCCCTATTCGTTCAACACCCAACTTGACCTAACTCCACAATTCCTTATCCACCCCTCACAACCATACAGAGGCGCTATCAGATGATTTCCCCTCCATCCCCAATATATTCAACTAGGTTGTTCGACAATTGAGTTGTATCGCTAAGGAGAAGGGGTGAAGGGAGTGACCTGATGGATAGAATTCTCCTTCCAATACACTTACACATTCTGGACATACTTCATCTCCTTCGTGAAATTTTTCCATGACCTGCTGCTTGATGTAAACTCTTAAAACTTCTACCCTAGCCTGAAATCGAACTCTTCAAACTCACTTTTTTTTGCGAAAGCCCCATGAGTCGGACTTCGGACTCAGCGTAAGTGGGCGAATTGTTATTTCAGGAGAGGTTTATTTAAACATATTTAGACCCCATCTCCTTGTCTTTGAAAATCCAACGACTCATGAGATTATTTGAAATATTTTTTCAGATTCCGTGCCCTTGAGTTGAAGCGATAACCCGTTTCCCGTGTTCTTCCAAATGTCATCGCAGACTCCCACGAACGACCGAACGACAGACTTGCGAGTTTATTTCATGTAACCGGGATGGGATAACGCGTCGGTTTACTGCCATACTCGGAGTAAGAGGCGAGTAAGAGTGATGCCGCGGGACTTTGAAATATTTTTGTGCTTCTTGGACTTGTAAAATTTTTCATTTTCAATTCTTGGACTTGAAAATATTTTCAACTGTTGGAATTTGAAATATTTTCAACTGTTGGACTTGAAATTATTTTCCGATTGGTCCGACAATCAAAAATGAAAAATTTTACATGTCCAAGAAGTATACAAATATTTCAAAATCCAACAATTGAAAATATTTTCAAGTCCAATAATTGGAAAATAATTCCAAGTCCAAGAAGTATGAAAATATTTCAAAGTCCTAGAATGAAAAATAATTCTAAATCCAACAGTTGAAAATATTTCAATGTCCAAGAATTGGAAAATAATTCCAAGTCCAAGAAGTATGAAAATATTTCGAAGTCCCGCGGCATCACTCTTACTCGCTAAACCGATGCGTTACCCCATCCCGGTTACATGATTTAAACTCGTGAGTGGCGAAGCCGCCGAGCGACGCGACGCACGTTCGCGGGAGTCCGCGATGACTTTTGGAAGAACACGAGAAACGGGTTATCGCTGAGTTGAACACCTATTTTCCAATTGGGCTTCATGAGGTGTCAGATTATAGAAACAATGACTCTTTGTTAGCCTAATTGCATACTCAGTTCGCCGTTAAAAATCGTACACATTCTAATTAAACCAAACCGAATTATTTTTCAAGAAAGTAGAATGTCATAGACAATTCTCTGTTACGGAATATGATTCCTTAAATACTTATTGTCAATATATTATATTATGAGTGGAGGCGTGGCTTACAGCTCAGCCTCCATTAGCAACTACTAAGTATGAACGTTGTATCCTTGAACAGAATTTCTTCTTGGGGCTATTGGATACGTAAAAACGAAAATAACACAGGCCTGCTCGACACATTTCGACATTGTTAGCTCAGAAGAAGGGCTTCAATTTACTCATTAATAATAAATGATTAAAAACAAGCACATCATCGTCGTTGTCATAGAAAACGTAACGAAAAAAACTACTTTTTCCCGCAGAAAAATAATACCGTCGAAACGTTGTCCGCTTATTTGTTCTACATTTCTCGAATTTCGTCCGATATATATATTTTTTTTTCTCGTATAATTTATACGAGTACGCGGTAAATGATTATTCGCGAGCGTCCTTCCACCCCCTTTGCGCTCGAGCCGCGCAAAATATTAATCATTTCGCACGACACGGTAGTCGACGTCGTGCACCGAGCTGTACAAATTGTAAATTAAAACTACTTCCGACTTAATTTGAGAGATGCGGCAGGTAATGTGGGTGTAATTAAAATTCGAATTCACGCGTATCAAGCGAGTTAATTGGGTGGAAAAAAGTAATACGTATGCAGCTAAAATGATATGCGAGGGAGAGGAGGAAAGCGTGATGAGTATCGGGATTTCGTTTAAATTACTACACGCCTCGGAACCTTGCTCCTCAAATTTCCAACACTTTTCTTCGTCGCAACCATCCTCCAGGTCTCTCCACTTTCGTTGCCAAAGTGTCTGATACCGTCTTTGATCCCTTGGAGATTGCCATTCTACGAAGAGGTGCAAAATTCATGTTCTCTTCCGCTAATCGCCACAATAAAATACATGCTGCTGTTGACATAGCCTCCTCTTCTCGTATGGGTCCTCAACTTAAAAAGTATGGCTCATTGTCGAGCTCTTTCCTCCATAAGGAAGCTATTGAACGACAACATCCTCCCTACCACCCACGCAGATAAAGGTGACGCTTCGGTGATTAGCAACGGTGATGTTTATGCTAAAAATAAATACTCAAATTCCTACTCTAGGCGGGAGAAATTAAGAAACCTTTTAGCTTGGATTCTCGAACTTGTAAGATCCGGACAGTCATTCGGGGTTACAAATTCCCGATCCGGGACAATGAAACCCGTGAATCTTTGTACGTCATGCATGTGGCTGTACCCAGAATCTACGACCAGGTCAAGACAGATACCTTTCTGATCTGTTATCGCTTTTTTTACCATCTGGCAAGATTTTGAAACCTCTAGTCTAGGGCTGCTGCTAACTTCTAATCACGAACTTCGAAAACTTTGCTGATAAAATCAAAGACAAGAAATTTTCTCTTTCGACTGGGCTCATCTCGTTCAATATGTTCCAGTAAAATTAACAAGGATGCTTCAGATTTTGACCAATTGCAGTATCGCTCTGCATATTATTCAAAAATTTAAGATACCCACCGAGGCTTGTATTGACAAAAACGTCTGCTCGTTCCGTGGGCGATTGGGAACCCCCTCTCTCGAGGAGAATCTACTCACCAACCATCCGATTCTGCACATTCTGACTAGGCTAAGATAGGTGGATGATATCTTCTGTGTTTAGAATGACCCGTACACGTGCCTCCAGCAATTCTTCGTCTCTCTAAACTCGATTTACACCGATATTCAATTCACTTTCGAGAACGGAAATCACTTCCTAATTTCTTTGATATCATAACGACCACTTCACCCCCCCCCTTTCGAAATCCCCCGGAAACCTTCTCACCCCGGCGATACTACATTTGCGGTTCTTTGTATCATCACGCTCATAAACTCGCTTCCTTTCTTTTTTCTATGATTCACCGCCTCACTCCCATCCTGTACTCTGGTCAAGACTTCGAGCAAGAGATTAACACTTCTCTCAGAGAAAATCACATCCCTATTGACAACCATAAACTCATATACCGTTCTCGCTTCGCTCTTAGCAGACTAAGTGAGTTTTGAGGAAGTTTTCGTACCGGATTGAAAGAATTCTCAAGACTATCCAACCTATTACCCAGTTTACTCTCTCACACACCTCTCTTCTGCAAAGGATCCACTTCCCTCTCGAGGAAACTAGTGTGTACAAAATCACTTGCGGCCAATGCAAATCCTTCTATATTGATCAACCAGGGAGTCAATACGTCTACGTCATGAAGAACACCTTCACGCGTCTGCAAGCGTGAGCCTGAAAACTCTTCCGTTTCCGAACATCTGATTGAAGAAGGTCGCAGCCTCACCGTCTTCCAAAGGTGCAACGACTCTCAACAATCAAGAAGAGTACAAAATAGTTGAAACTTCTCACTTCAATCCGGTTGATCTTCTTAACAAAAATCGGTTCACCTTGTTTAACTCATTTCCGTTCCTCGTTCACGAATGATTCACTCACCTGTTCATTCTTGCGGTTCTATGGATTTGGGCAAAGGATGTTCCACAAGCAAAACTTTCACCATTGTCGTAGGCGGGAGCATCCTTTCGTGGGGGTTGTTTACGAAGAACGTCTGCTGTCCGCTGTCCTTTCCTAACTCATGTCGACCGTCGATATCAGGTCCGTCTCGTCTGTCGACTCCAGTTCGACTCTTTTGCCTAGTCGATTACAGCTCGATTTCGAGTCGACTCCAAACTTTTTATCGACCCAAAATCGATTGCTCTTTTGCGTCAATTTGCAGTTCTCTGGTAATGTATGCTGGTCGACTGTAAATCATTGCCAAGTTGACATCGATCTGGAGTCGATTTATCAAAATTTTTCTATAAACCTGAAATCGACTGCTCGTTTGCGTCGGTTTCAAGTCAGTATCTCAAATCGACGTTGATCTGGAGTCGGGTCCTCTGAATTTTTCGATAGCTTTTAAGCAGATTAGTTGATTCAATGGATTAATATAGTGTTCTGCGAATCGTGTTAGGATGAAAGCTTGAATTGGCTGAGTGCAGTGATTGACTGTACAATTTTCACGAGACACTTTTTTCATTTAATGATATACTCTGAAACTTTCAGCAATTTACATGTATATGGTAATGGGAATGACTTTTGAATAACGGACATAAGCGTATGAATTTAACAGCTCTTTACCAGCTGAGAGCGTTACAAGATTAGGCGACAGCACCACTAGACTATGATTTACCTGTGCTGGCGGTGGAGGAGGAATGGTCTTCTGTTTCAAACAATCCTATAAAAAATATCAAAATATGGTTCAGCACACCTCCTGCCAATAGAAATAATCTAATACAGGTAGTAACAAATGGGAAGAGCTTCAAATTTTCTAGAGTAAGAGCAAGGGATGGTCTTTAACACGATACCAAATACAATAAAATATTGAGAGCGTCCATTCAGAAACTTTGAATTAAGGAGAATTAAAATTTGAGTCCAACCTTCTTTGTAATATTTCTGATGTTTGGTTTATAGAAAATCATATTAGTTTCAATCCAGGAACGATCAACTCTTGATTCGGATTCACATGAGGTATTGGTTGAGCTTTGATATTTTGTAAAACATCGTAGTTTCAGTTTTCTATGGAGTTCCAGTGCTTCATGTCTCCTCAGACTCTGATCGGACCAACAATCTCTCGTCTCTTCGTTGCTTTCTCTTCCTCCTTCAGTACACGCGAGAAGATTGTGAACCTAATGACCTTGACCTTCAATAAGGGCTTTGTTAACTTTCTACCTTCGGACTCGATCTACATATTATGGAAGAAATGAATAGCTAAGGTAGGGGCTAGGGCTGTTACGCTTTAGTCCTCAAAAGAGCTTAATGACCTTGACCTAGATCCCGATACCATACTCCCACAAGATCGTGACCTTCATTACATATTTTAAAAGGTTTCCGCCTTAGTACCAGATCTCATAAATTTGGAAGTCCGGATGAGTCTCCGGTGTTTACCAAACTTCACTCATGTCACGCTGTTCTATGGGTTCAGAAGTTCATCTCGTGTTGCCACACTAAAGGAAGTTTTGTCTCCCGGCTCGAAGCGCCAAAAGTCTGTAAACCGGCTATCGATCATTCAAGGGCTGTATGTCGCTTGCTTGCCAAACCCTTAGCCCCTCACTGCCTGGCATCGCTACGAAAACGCTTGGGATTTGCCGGAACTACTCTATCGCTTTTTATTACGCTTGTAAACCCGTGTAATTATCTTCTGGAAGTTATGCAAGCGTTTGTGATTGTATTACGATGGGATCGTGATGTTAACGCGGGTAATAAACGAAACAAAGCGCTGGAATCCGGAGTCGAGCGAAAAAAAAAAAAAAAACATCGGGGCGGGAGATGGCCCGCGTCGACTAAATCCAAATAATAAACTCGTAAACAACGTGCACTTTTCACCATACCAAATAGGAAGTATGACCTATCCTACTTCCTTCACCGTCGAGGTACCCGAACTGCGTTCGGCCGTAATTTTTATATTTTCATTCCGAATAATAAAGAAATTCGGAACCGTGCAAACCATCGAGACGCGTTTAACGAGGACGCTCGTAAATTGTCCTGGCGTGTGTCGTTATCGCGACTAATAATACGTGAAATATACAGTCTAATGCTGTGCATTCGTATGATGAGAATTCCGCAATCCTCGCTCTCACTAGCTCGAGCGTGTACTGTAGCCGTTTAATTCATCGTAAAATTGTGGATACCGTGTTGTAACCTTTTTTTTTTTCTTCTTTTTTATGTACAAGCAGTCAAAAAATTAATAAAAACGTTAACGTACAAATCTAGTGAGCTTTTTGGTAAGCTCGGTAAATCTCCGTCGCTACTTATCAGGCGAGCATACAGTGTATGGAGACGAGACAATGCACGAGATAAAGAAGGCGTGAACGGGCGGAGGAGACAGACCGAAGAAATAATGTGCGGCTAAACGATCACACATAATATGCGAATTTGGCCGCCATCCAGCGAAACTTTGATTGAACACCCGTTTTGGAACGTTGGTTCTTCTCATTTTCCCGACTATCGTCCCCTCCCCATTCTTTACTACATCATTGGAATAAAATATGTATCGAATAAAATATTGCCTCGGTCGTTATTTAAGCAGAGGTACTATGGAGCAGGGAGAAAGGAAACGACGTAGAAGACGACTCGCTGAATTTCATTATTCGATACACACCAGAAATGGTCGTAGTCTACGCTGAAAAACCTTCGAGGTTTCATTTGCAGCCACGTACGTAACGGTGAATTCATTACAAAATTATCTTATATAGCATATAGGGTATACGATTTTGTGGCTCGCCGCAATTCCTCTTGATACTAAGCAGAGGTTTTATGACCTTACCTCGTCGAGTCGACGGTGAATTTACTTCTTTGAAATGGTTTTATGCCTCCGAATCTCATGTGGTAAATATCGAGTTTTACGTCAAAGAAGAAATGAATAGGTAATTTTAACTACCTAGCAATATTTGGACGAGACCCAACGCGTAAGATAATCGAATTCGAATAACGACCTGGATTTAAACGATTTCTTACCTATTTTTGGGGTCTATGCTGGATTTCGTAGAAACTTGATAATTCAATATGTCCAACTACGTATGACATCATTATTAGACATTGAGAAATTAAAATAATTAGGATATTTTCTTTTTTCCTGAACCGAGCGAAGCTCTGGTATTCCATAACGAGAAGTAGTGAAGTTTTTTGAACTTTAAAACTCGATATATTTGGATTGTCCAATTATGACATTATTATGGATCTAAAAACATCATGATCGGACACCGAAAAATTAGGATAATTGGAATAGATATTCGAAGTGAATCCCCTACCAGAAGTATTTTAAGCACCCCATCACGAGAACTTGTAAATTTCTGGGAGTTTTCTCAACTTAGAAACATTTTTTAGGCACTTTTTCTCTCATCGCCATCAACAACATAACAAAAATCATAAATTAATTTCCAATTCAAACCCTACTACGAGTATTCTCTGACGACCTAAGCATTCATTTACGTTCCAGTAACACAACACGCGCCCACCGTCTACTTCAAGAAACTAGCAATAAAATACACGATTGGCTTTCCCTTCTAGGATTCGCATTTCCTAACCTAAAACCAAACTCCTCGTCTTCCAAAAACCACGCCAGAAAACCATTAAATTTCCCCCTCTTACAATTGCTAACTACCCCATCCCACAAGTTAAAATCACTAGAGTTCTTGGCTTCAATTTTCACAACCGTCACTCTTGGACCCCCATGTCAAACTAACGAAATCAAAATGCATTCGAGCACTCCAATGTCCTGAAATTCCTTTCCCACCCTAAAAAAGGTTGTAATCGAAAAATCCTTCTCCACCTCTACCAGAGCTTAATCCGATCCATCCTCGATTACGGCTCTCGCCCCTCGCCCTCTCATTTAAAACTACTCGACACTGTTTAAAATCCCGCACTCAGAATAGCTACTGGAGCATTCCGAACCAGTCCCGTTGAAAGCTTCTGTGCAGACACTGGCTTCTCCTCACTTTATTATCGACGCCTCAGACTGACAACTAACTTCCTCACAACTATCCTGTAATATCCTCAAATCCCCGTCCACCATCGTATATTCCATCCTCACCACAACCAAAACTCTATGACCAATCTACGTTTCAATCTCGAACTTCAATTAGCACGCCCCTTCTAGTTCCATTGTTTTAACCACATCGTTCCCTCAACCCCTCCTTGGCTCTTTACTCCACCCAAAATAATTCGTGACCTAAAACGCCTCCCTCGTTTTTGAGCTTCTTCCGAGGAATACCAGGCACAGTTTAACAAAATTCTTAACACCTTTCAAAATCCTGCGCTATGTTTCGGATGGTTCTAAACATCAAGACAAAACCGGTATCGCATACTTGATAGGTCACATCACAGTCGCTGATGGACACCGCAACATCGCATTCGTCTTCACCCCTGAATTACAAGCAATCTATAGCGGTTTAGAACACATCCTCTCCAGCCAACCCTCCCGTCTTCCCCTCAACCCATTCTTGGTCATTTCCGACTCCCTGTCAGCACTTGACGCCATATTTAACCAAACCTCCTCCTACCCCCTCATAAATCGTATATTCTTCAACTGGGTACCTGATCATAAGGGTACCCTAGGAAACGAAAATGCCGACAAAGCAGTAAAACTGGCAACCCATAACCCATCAGTCACCGCTCTTTCCTCCCATCACGCTCAGATCTCTCTAAACATATCAACAAATTCATCACTCAAACATGGTTCACTCATTGGTCTAATCTCAAATCACACTCAAAACAAACTAAACTAAATTAAAAATATTCCCATCCCGTGGGACTCTTCAAATCTGTCAAGACGCAGAGAAGAAATAGTCAACACCCGTCTCAGAATCGGTCACAGACTCACATACACTCATCTCATCTCTCATCTTATGCCTCTCTCATGCCCTCATTGCGAATCTGAACCCTCCTATCCGTTCAATACATGTTCTGCTGCCCCAACTTGACCCAACTCCGCAATTCTTTATCCATCCCTCACAACCATACAGAGGCACTATCAGATGATTTCCCCTCCATCCCCATCATATTAATGTGCAACAAGCCAACTTCCTCTCACGCATCTAAACGCAATTTCACCGAGCTCAGAGCCCTGAAGGCAGGCTGCTAGCAGCTCTTAAACTAATAAAAAAAAAAATAAAAAACCTAAATAAAAAATAAAGTAAAAATAAAATAAAATAAAAATAAAATAAAAATAAAATAAAAATAAAATAAAAATAAAAATAAAAATAAATAAAAATAAAATAAAAATAAAGTAAAAAATAAATAATTAAAATAAAAATAAAAATAAAAATGAAAAAATTAAAATTAGAATTAAAATCAAAATTAAAATCAAAATTAAAATTAAAATCAAAACTAAAATTAAAATTGAAATTAAAATTAAAATTTAAATAAAATAAAATAAAATGTATTAAAATAAAATAGAATAAAATAAAATGAAATAAAAATTAATAAAAATAAAATATACATCGGTGAGGCGTGTTCCCAGCAATATGGGGGGTTAACACGTGTTTGGTGGCACTTGATATAACAAATAATTTACACGCTGCAAATAAAATAAAAAAATAATTAAAACGTAAAAGTGAAAATAACTTATTAATTCAAATCCTCTCCTTCTAGTAATCTAGGTGAACAATTAGAATTTACTTGGCACTGCCCTTCACAACAAAAAAATATAAATACAATTTGTTCAACGTTTCAAGTGCGTCGCATTCATCCTCAAGATTGAACATAATATAATGAGACAGATTACGAGCTAAACAAAGTGTGAAAGAAACGAACCAGATTAGATTGACGGAGATGAATCACAATGTGCGTCAACGTCATGAAAAAAAGTTCGAGAATTTGAAAGCTTGCAAGAGAACGTACGTGAAAATTCGAGTAGGAGAAAAAGGGCTGATCAATCTTACTGCCTTGCTGGTCCCGAAGGAAGTTGGCGATACCTTAGCCTTAGGTCCGAAATTCTGTAATCCTGCTACAGAGGTTTCAGTCGACAAAATCATCACAGATACAGAGTTTATCAGCCAGCAATCCAAGGCGACGACTCGACAGAGGAGAAAGAAGGTGCTCGGTATCTCAAAGCCAGGCATTTGAAACACATCACAAACTCTAAAGCTGAACCTCACTACAAAACGGAAAACTATCCATTTCTTCTCTGCATCACAATTTAACTCTTACAAGAAACTTCTTGAAGGAAAATGGAGTCGACAAGGGTAACGCCTCGGTGCTAATGAAAAGAAAAGAATACAGAACTAGGACTCTGACCCTTCCACAAGACACATCCACATAGTGATCAACCGAGAGATCCCACCCCAAAACTGGAACGGAAAAGTAACGAGTACGTGAAAACTATGTATAGACTTTGCTGCCTGCTATGACACATCGGGCCCAAATTTTATGGTTTCTTAAGATCTACAAAGAAAATGTCCCCCTTCACCGATCGTTTCATTCGTTAAAGCACCCACATGTCGCCTCTCAAAATTCCTCTCGGAGATATTGTACAGTATTCATAACAATGACTTCAATGTGCGTTCTTCTGCCATACTTCGCGACAATCTGTTCAAGATCACCCCAGATCCGGATTATAAGCTTGTCTCATTTGATGCCGTTTCACTGTTTACCACTATTTCGGTATTATTCATGTTGAGGCATAGGCACATGCTAACAGGTTAGAAAAATTAAATAATTTGCAAGACTTCGGGCTCCTATGTAAAATTCTTGGTTGTATCCAACGGCTTTTCGTGAATCGTGAAATTTGAAGAGGAACAAGCCCTCGCAATAGAGTCAAGTACTTGGAAAAAGTGCCACAGACGACCTGCCTCAGAGAGTGCAAAGGGGTAGCTGTTGAAAACAAATTGAACAATATTTGATTGGTTCTCTACCCCAGGCCCGTAGCCAAAGTTTATTTATTTGGAGAGCGATTTCTACCCTTCAGCTTTTGTGCAGGCTCAGACTGACTTTGCCCCCTCGTTGCTACGAGTCTGTTTTATCTCGAGACTATCCTCTAGAATTTATTTAGCACATTATGAGGATATTTGGAATGATTTTTAGACTCTAAAGCTGTATTTGAACCAGAAGAACGAATCGGAGGCCATCTTACAAAATACTACCAAATTTATCTAATTGACGTGTATCAATAGAATTTGCATAGCGAAGACTATTTTCTCAACACTCTCGTCAAAAAGTTTCTTCCAAGCAACTCTGCTGATACAATTCTCTAGAATAGGCAATTTGTAGACTGAATTATACGGGTATAATTTCCTGCCTATACTCGTATATCGATATGTGAGCTTCGTATACTTGTAGTTTTTCTCGAATAAAACGAAGAAGTTCTTCGTAACCTTTTCGCTAAGTAATGTTTATCCACGAAGCAGAAAGTTCTTCCTGTCGTAGCAGCCGTTACTGTGTATAGTCTGTCGAGTATTGTATATACATGTATTCTGCGTGAATAATTATTACACACTAGGATTACCGCTGTTTAAACGAAGGGAAACTTTTTGCAAGAATTGTTCGACAACTTTATGACACGCTCGGTTATCGAGAGTATTATTATCCTACGTTCTGAAAATTTTGTAGTAGCGAGGCGTGCGTTGAGATTCACTCCGGGTCAAAGCACGAGAAACTTATTCATTATACAGTACAAATAACCGTGAAATTAATCCTATTCAGGCTCGCGAGCCTCAACTTATCGGCTTTACTCCCTTACCGAGGTGAAATTTCCTCGACATACCTTTCTGATCGACATTGTAGTTTGCACAGAGCGGACGACTTGTAGGCGTTTTTCAAGTTTCAATTCAACGATGGAAAGGGTCACTCTCCTTGGAGCAAAAAGTTATTTGAGTAGAAACGATAGATTGAAACCAAAAATTATTTTGTTTTCAAACTTTTATTTTTTTTATACCAGGTGCTTGAAATTTTTGAAGATTCATATTCTCTCGTTATTATCATGTGTACAGTCGCACATCTATAAATGCAGTTCATTTGCGGAATATATTCAAAATTAATTATTTGTCCTAAGATACTTGAAAAAATTTCGCGGCTTCCAAATGAGGTCTAGAAAAAATACCCGCAACTTTTCAGATTCTGAACTACTTTATGGAGAAAAAAATTCTGACTTGACAATCAGTTCTTAGGTGATAATTAATTATCACAATAAAAATCAAAAAGACTCACTAGTTTAGAGTCGATTTTCTTCAACAAATTGAGTTTCTTTGAGATTTGGGAGTGAATACGGATACTAGGCACGTCACAATTTTAAACACCCTCCGCCGATCAAATGAACAGAATTTAATAGTCATAAGAGTAAAAGAATACCTAAAACTTGTCCTGATGAAAATATATTATAATTAAAATTCACACTTCAAAGGCACTGCCATCGGATGTAATACTGAAATCGAAAAATTTAAGTACAGAATTTAATAGAATAAAAAATGCACACATACGGAAATTAGGTCAAGAAATTATAAATAAAGATGGGAATCAAATATAATTAAGCAATTTAAAAGTACCTGATCCTAAAATTTGGAAAAATTGAGGTCAATTTGGGAAATAATTGAGGTTCAATTTTGTGATAATATTTTTTTATAAGTTTCTAGAAGGAATGCAAAAGTCTTTTATTCAAACTGGAGGCAAGCTCGTTTCAGCCGAGATGTTAAAAAAAATAGTACATTACTATACATGTGGGTGAAGTGAACGTTTACTTAACGAGTCAAAAATTTTTCTATAAATGATGTTAAAACAAACTTCAATCAACGAATACTAGGACTCCATTAGCTGATTCATTTTTCTTTCACGCTTGGCTAATTTGTTTTTATTTCACACTTCTATTTTTTCTTTCACGCTAATCTAACTGGAGGTAAAATTGAACTTTGACAGCATCTATAGATGAGTTCAAAACGCCACTTCAACATCATGTATAGAAAGAAATGTATTTTGGCCAAATCGATTCTTTAATAATATTTTTTCTCGAGTTTTCGGAAGTAGTGGAAAAGGCTTTCATTTAACGAATAAAATTAATTTGTATCTAATATTATATAGATTTTGGTACTAATAAATAAAAAATAATAATTTAATTAAAATAAACAATATTATAAGAATAAAAAAATTATTATTTCTTAATAATCAATAACTAAAATTTATTAATATTCAAAAATATAAATTAATTATTAAAATTGAATAAAAATATGAAATATTTATTTTAATTAAATAGGTATAAATGTAATAAACAATTATTTCATCAGTTAAAAATTAATGAATTGATAATAAATTAATATTTAATTAATAAATAAATTCAAATTGATTATAATTTATTCAATAAAATTAATAATTATTAAAAAATGAATTATAAAGATTTAAAATTAAATTAAAATTGAATTTACATCAAAGTAAGTAAAATAAAATAATTTAAATTAATATCAATTTTAAATATTCATTTTATTAAAATAGAAATTATTTATCAAAATTTTGGAACAGAATTTTGAATGAATAAATTGATTTTAATAAATTAAAAATTAAAAAAATTAATTTAAAGTAATAAACAAATAAGAAAGGATTTTGCATACATATGGTATGCAAAATCCTTTCTTATTTGTTTATTTGTGAAAAAGTGCCGTAAAATGCTCTACTTGACTGTTCAACGTATAATTTAAACTACTTGTAAGCCCATTTCAACCAAGGTTTGAACATCGAAAAAAAATTTCAGTTTTTTTTAGAGAAATTACATTCTTACCAATGAAAAATCATTCACTGGAATTTCTAATTTGATTCTCTCATCTTGTGGGGAGAATCGAAAGAAAAAATATGATTTTTCGGTGACCACATGGAAAGAAAAAAAAAAGTCGCGATCTAGACCAGCCACGTCTTGGGATGACCGTTTCGGTAGCATGCATATGAAAAAACAAATCTTAATGGACTTCACTCAGCGTGACAATCATCGTATGCTCATCTATCCATTTTACATGAATGCACAACAGGAAATGAGTCTTCCTGAGTCGATGTTATCAACGTATTCGATTTTTGTCCAAATTAATTCACATTTTTTCTTTTGAGAGTTTTCCGAGTCAATGGAGAAAACTTTTTTAGAACTGGACGCGAGCTCATTTCAGCCATAGCTTTTACTTGGATAAAAAAATTGAAGTATTTCTCAAAATTTATTTTTTTGGTTATCATACTCAAACTTCTTATTCGATTCGGTCATCTTGTAGGGAAAAACGGGGGAGAAGTTATCGTGAAGTATTTTCCAGTATCTGTACACAAATTGAAAGAAGGAAATCATGTGTTATCGGTCTACTGATTAAGGAATCGTTTGTGGATCAGTCCTTTCGTCAAAAAAATCGCACTTTTGGAAAGTTGTATCAATATGTATGATGTACATAGCAGTTTCGGTACAGCCAGTGGTGTATTTAAAAGTAGATTACGACAATGAGATGATAAGTTCACCAGCTAGATTATAGAAAGCTTTGAAATTAGTATAATTACAAACTCCTTTGGGGGAGGGTAGTAATCTGACGATAGTTCACATGATTGATGCGTTTTCCAACTCATTTTTCTGTGTGGAATATTAGTTGTTGCTTGCCCCTGCTTCGATGACGACTTCTTTAGTCAAACGTGGTTCAGTATACTTCGAATTTGTATTATTCTGAGGTTCTCTGGTTTTTAGTCAATTTGGAGCTAATATGGGAGTCAATGGGCAAGAGTGTATTTTATATGGGTCATCACTTTTGGCGCTTGCTACCACTTGACAATTCATTTTTTGGGTTGCTCTTCAAATAGAGTTGAAATTCTGGTTTTCGAGTTTAGTCTACTTCACTGCGACTTCTTCTTGTCGTTGAGATCCGTACGAAGGTCTCGTCTATTCAGGGCAGTGGCAGTGTAAAGTGATGGGCATCTGGATCTCGGATCTGGAATTGTTTACACTATACTAATGTAGGTATCTGTAAGAAGAGAATTTCAAAGAATATTTGACCATACGGGATTTATCTAGCCTTTCGACCAGTCACTGAGTTCGTATTCTGTGTATTAGCTTGAGAATACATTTTTCTTCGAATTTTCTTTCTCGCGGCTTATTTCGTCAGTTTCGAGTCCAGACACTCGCCCAACTAAGTTATTTCTCATTTTTCAGCCAGTAGTGCGTCCTCCTCAGAAAAACAATATAGTAAATTAGATCATAAAACTTCCCTCATTTTCCGAGTTCCATTATAATAACAAATATTTTTAATAATAATGTCAATAGAACTTTTTGAGCACAAAGACTCATTCTGGTTACTTTTCTACTCTCGTCGAGCACACGATCCTTTATGATTTCAAAAAATGCGGAGGTATGCATACGATATTTTAATGTTTCAGTCGTTCGCGACGAAATAGTCTACAAAGTCGAATGCAGTCCACCCGCTAAAAAGTAAATATCCGGAAACGCGGCAGCATTCCGGTACGTAAACCGGGTTTATTTTTCTTATACGCGACTTAATGTCAGCGTTTATGTTGGTGACCGTTATAAAAAAATTTACGACGCTATAAAGCGAAAGAGCATTCACGAATTTGTGTTCAGGTATATACCATAGAAGACTGCGGCATTCGTGTAGTATATTCATCAAAATCTGATTTTTTAGAATAGTTCTGCACTGCGGTCTTCCATCCCCTTAATCTTAAAACACTGGTCGTAGCTCCTGGCACGCGCGCCCTCTTGTAAATAAAAATACAGAGCAGTTGTAATAAAATCTCGAATGTACGATAGACCCGGCACTCGAAGCGCGGGACACGCAATCGACATAAAAAAAAAAAAAACTTGAGTCGGGAGGAGCTGTAATACTCGTCCCAGCCGGCTCTGATATTCGGCTTTCAATAGACAGCGTATTATCGGATAAACAAGTCGCATAACGATAGTCGATATCTTCTCAAAGGCTCGTCAACGCGTTAGATATCGTGGCAATTCCAGACGAACGAACTCCTCGAACTGGGACAGATCCGAGATCGAAAAAGAAAGAAAAAAAAACTTACTACTCGAAACGAGAAAACGAAACCACTGGTAAGAATCTAATTCGACTTTCTTCGGTGTAGTTTTACACCGAAAAAGAAAAGGGAAAAAAGGAAGAAGAATACGATCATAGAAATACGATAAAAATTTATCGTCCGCGAGAAAAAAAAGGACGCGCGAAACAAAAGGATGTAGAGCAAGAGTTCAATTTGATGCGAAGAGGAAACGAGTCGGATAAATTCGTCGTTTTTTCGATAGAAAGATACGGATTATACGATCAGATTACCTCGCAGAGTGATGATATTTTTTTTTTTGAAGAAAAAATAAAAGCTTTCCTCTTTTCTTTTTCCGGCTGTGTGTGTTCTTGACGCGTCAATTTCACGTTCGCTTACCTCCTTAACGTATCTAAGATCTTTCGATTGAAAATGATTCTGATATGTTTGTCGAGTTTGTCGACTAATTATGGTTCATGGTCCCTTCATCGCAAAGGCTCTCGCCGAAGATTAGCGGGAGAAACGACCAGTCTACTAGTTCGGACGATCAATCAAAGAAAAGGACGAGAAATTCTTGTTTAGTTGACATTTCGGATGCATACGAGTATGACGAGGCCGATCCTTTCACCGGAAGATAGAGTGGGTAATGTCACTTTTCCGTAGAAAGTATTTCTTCGTAGAAGTTTCTCGGCTAAGGAAACGGACAGTAATACATCATGAATACGTGCCACCCTACATCATATCCGTCGTGAGAAGTAAGAAAAAGAAGGACTATAATCGAACCACTCTTCTTATGATTAGACTATGAGAAAGAAGGATGGAGCCAAGTTTTGAGAACGCGTAAGGATACGAAAGAAGTTATAAACAAACTATTAAATTTGATTACGTCAGACCTACATCATAGTCGATTTGCGTGAAGTTCAACCTCATCGCTTACTTACGAAGCTTATGAGGTGCTCCGAAATATTTACAATAGGCGTCTTGGAACCCTTCGAAAATTGTACTTTGTCGAGTCCTCGCCTATCTTCTCTAAGATACCTATTTTTATCGCGCCAAGAGTATTAGGTCGGAATAACCGTACAAGTTTATGGAAGTCTTCACTGCCACGTAACAAAAATTATAGAAAAACGACGGACAAAAGGGAGAAAAAGAAGTACTTAATATTTGGTTGATGGAAAATGTAATCTTTTTGATTGGTCAGTTCTATACCAGATTGCTGAGTGACCAGGATACTTTCCTATTTTTCTACAATTGTGACCGGTCATCTGCTAGGAGCGCTACAATCGACAATCGTGAAGACGGGATCAGGGCAATTCTTTCATTTGAATGTAAATTAAATGATCTCAAAATGAACAAATTTATGGAGCATTGAATTTCGTACATATCACCTTCTCATGAAAATAGTGATTTTTATTAGTTTTATAGAAGCCCGAATAGTAGAGATTACGTCAAAGTCGACTGCTTTATTGCGTCGATTTCAAGTTGTGTTGGCCTTCAAATCGACGTAGAATTGACGTCAATGTGGAGTCAGTCCCACCAACCTTCTCGATTGACCTGAAATCAGTTGCCCTATTAGGCCGAATTCTAGTCCATTTTCAATTTTTCGGTATGTACGCTAGTCGACTTCAAATCCTCCTCGTATCAACGTCGATCTGAAGTCGATTCCGAGTCAATCTCTCTAAATTTTTCTATTAACCTGAAATCAAATGCTCTGTTGGGTCGACTTCGAGTCAATTTTTAGTTTTCTGGTAATTCAAGCTGGTCCAATTCACATTAGCATTAATCAGAAGTCGATTTCTTCAAATTTCTCTATTGACCTGCGACTTCGAGTCAATTTTTAATTTTCTAGTAATTCAAGATGGTCAAATTTACATCAACATTAATCAGGAGTGGATTTCTTCAAATTTCTCTTTTGACCTGAATTTGTTGGGCCGATTTCTGGTCCATTTTCAGTTTTTCGGTAATGAGCGCCAGTCGACTTGAAATCCTACTCGTATCAAAGTCGATTCCGAGTCGATTTCTCTAAATGTTTCTATTAATCAATTGCTTCGGTCGACTTCGAGTCAATTTTTAATTTTCTAGTAATTCAAGCTAGTGAAATTCACATTAATATTAATCATGAGTGGATTTTTTCAAATTTCTCTATCGAGCTGAAATTGATTGCTTTGTTGAGCCGATTTGTAGTCCATTTTCAGTTTTTTGGTAATGTGCGCCAGTCGACTTCACCTCCTCCTCGTATCAACGTCGATCTGAAGTCGATTCCGAGTCGATCTCTCCAAATTTTTCTATTAACCTAAAATCAATTGCTCTGTTGGGTCAATTTTTAATTTTCTAGTAATTCAAGCTGGTCAAATGCGCATTAATATTAATCAGGAGTGGATTTCTTCAAATAACCTGAAATTGATTGCTTTGCTGGACCGATTTCTAGTGCATTTCCAGTTTTTCGGTAATTTGCACCAGTCGACTTCAAATCCTCTTCGTATCAACGTCGATCTGAAATCGATTTCGATTCGATGTTTCCAAATTTTTCTATCAACCTGAAATCAATTGCTCTGTTGGGTCGACTTCGAGTGAATTTTTAATTTTCTGGTAATTCAAGCTGGTCAAATTCACATCAACATTAATCAGGAGTGGATTTCTTCAAATTTCTCTATTGACCTGAAATCAATTGCTCTGTTGGATCGACTTCAAGTCAGTTTTCAAATTTCTGGTTATTCAAGCAGGTCAAATTCCCACAAACGTTAATCTGGAGTCGATTCCAGTCGATTTCTTCAAGTCTCTCTCCTGACCTGAAATTGGTTGCTCTGTTGGGTCGTTTTGTAGTTTTCTGGTGATGTACTGACCTCGCCCTCAGATCTACTTTGTGTTCACGTCCTTCTAGAGTCGTCTCCGAGTCAGTTTCTTCAAAGTTTCCTGTGAACCAGTAATTATGTGTGTTGATGACGTCACAAAGAGGTTTAAGCTGAAAAAGGGTTTTCCAAGTGTACAAATCTACTTTATTAGTTGCTTTTACAAGAGTATTTTCGGGTGTTATCCCATCATCAGTTGTGTCGCAACGATGAGTTTTGATAGTATAACACTGTGATCCTATTGGCTATAACAATGCTGTGTTGTGATTGGTTCACTTCTTAGAAACTTATTCTTACGATAATATGCAATTATGTTCTTATTGGCTAAAACATTCTGCTTAGTGATTGGTTCAATCTATTGTCCTGTATGCTGCGTTTCTATTGACTACCTGGATTCCTGCCGTCTCATTGGTTGGTCCTGCTCATCTTCTCTTGTCCAATCACCAGGCCGAATAATTTTTCGCTTTCAAATGTGATTACATTGTTCAAGGGGCAGGCTTTCTTCCTCTTGGCTTTTGCAATCTCCATTTGTTCCCAGAGTTTTCTTCTCTTTGTGCGATTCTCTATACATGTATGACTTCAAATGTTCCCTCTCCATCGTGGTTTTCCTCGTTACAGTGTTTCTCAAACAGTGACTTTGTTATGTACCTGCACCTTTGCACCTAATAGTATTCGCGTATCTTATATAAGCCTTGCACCTTATAGTATTCGCGTATCTTATAGTATTCGAGTACTCGCGTATAAGCCTTGCACCTTATAGTATTCGCATATAGCATTAGCAACCAATCTATTCTCCTCTTTTGCACCTCTTATACATCTGTATTTATAATCCTATACGCACCTCTTATTTTACGCACCGTATCTACGTCGCTATTCCATCGACATAAATATTTTATTTTTATGACTTTAACCGACTCATCTTTTTGCCCTTCTTCCAATCTATCTATATTTCCAAAAATGTACCTATATAAAGCCTGGCATTGTATAATACACGAACTGTTAATTCTCAGATCTTTAATTTGTTGGAGCCGCACATAACAACTTGCCATCTTCTTTCTCCCTCGACGTTTTGTGCTCCTTTCTCCTGATCTCAAACTTTCTCCCAGTCTCACCAATATAGATCCCCTCGCACTGTTCACAACTGAGCTTGTACACTCCGCTCAAGCTTTCCTTGTCCTTTTCTCCCGTCTGGTCATTGCTGATTCTCTTCATGGTTTTCCTGGATACCTACATTTACATCGCAGCCGTAGAACGCCTTTATCACCTTGTTTGTGTACTTTCCTATACGTATGGTATCGATCCGGCGTACTTTCTCACTATGCTCTCATGGGTTCCTTTCTTTGTTTCCATTTTCCCAAAGACTCCATCCACGACGCCCCTACGGTCTGTTTTACTATCTCAATCTCTTTCCTATTCTCTTCGTTGTTCTTGAGGACAGAAATTGCCCGATAGCAGTAGTTCTTGATATCTTCACTGTGCCTTAATCCGCTACAGAAAATTGTTCTGTCTAAACTGGTAGCTGGATCGAGTAACTATAAAAAGACATTAAATGTGATCTGTATTTATTTGGTTGCGATAGAAGAGTTTTCTTATTGTAGGGTCAGAGATCCTACCCAAATGAATTGATGTACGAGTATATCAAGACTTCAGAAACGAATTCAATTACAAAACTATCAATAGTAGAAAAATGAATTTTCAACACCGTCTAAGTTGTAGCTGTCTATATAAAAAAGAAAGGTGAAACGATCCTCATCTAACATCAGAGCGCGAGATAAGCACGAGGACCAAGTCATCGCTATCTCCAAATTTAATTTTGAAGTTTTGATACGACAATTGTTGTCTCCGGTTACGAGGTAAAGCCATAAATCTTGAAAAAAATATAGTCTTTTCCAATTTCTGGGACGAGAAGACGCAGCTTCATCATTACTGTATCTTGACAAACTCGAAAACAGACGGTGGTCGCGCAACATCAGTTTTTTGGCCTACGTCGACGACGGAAACTCATCCAGGCCTCTTTTGCAACGGGGAGTTTTCTTTTCGTTTTTCTTTTTTTCGCGAAAGAGCGCAGAAATTAATTTCCTCTTTTCGTTAAACGACAGTGTCGTTATCGCATCACCCCCTCTGTCTCGTCGTATTCAGCGTAGGGCAGGTGTGTTCGGACGGGATTCTCACTGTAGACGTGTGCTCGTGTCGTCAGGAAGAACTCCATTAGTTCGAATGTTTTCATTTTCGAGTCGGAATGATTATTTCCTTGTAGCAGTTGGTGGTTAATTTTTCTCCTACGACAAGCTGTCAACGAGCAAAATTTCAACGCCAGGTGAAAAGAAAATCCAGGAAACTCCTTGTACGAGCTTATTCGTCGTGCTCGAGAGAAAGAATTGGTGCAAGTGTAAATACGTGCTGCATGCGATTTAACAAAGAAAAATCCACGCTGCTCGAAGCTCATGATGGTTGCATTCTATATCCGTACGAGACAATGAAACAAATTTCAAAAGTTATTCCAGGAGAAATTTCCGGCCGAGAGAATCGATGACTATAACTTATATTTTCTGAATAATTACGTTAGAATGAGAGCAACGTTTGAAATCGTAGTCGGTGAAACAAAAAAGAAGAAGGGATATAAATAGCGAAACTGCTACAAAGTTGGAATTTTTTGTGGTATCACAAAAAAAAAAAAATAATAAAATCAAAAGAATAGTTTTTATGTTACAAAAAAATGGGACTTTTTTTTTTCTTTCTTCTATTCTTTCATTCATTCCTTCATTCTTTATTTTATTTTTTGAGCAGTCGGTAATTTAATCTTCCAAGTTCGTATTCGATTGCTCTCTAAATTTACACACAAAGTTGGTTATCTCTCGCGCGGATTCGTTATTTTTCTCGGGTTTCTCCCGTCGTGCGTTCCCCGCCCCCTCCCTTTCTTTGGAAGGAATAATTTTTAATCGGTCACCGTCGTTAGGTGCGCTCGTACAAGTTTAGCTCCAGCTACAACTCTTTTTCTGTGTCGTTCATTTTCCTCTCTCTCTCTCTCACGCGGTACAGAATTTATCAACGTTTGTATCCGGCGTCTGTCTTTCTGTCGGTCTTCGTTCGTGGCTGTGGCTTACTGCGGGATAACCCGTTTGGGCGCCGTATTCGGTCAATGAAGGTTTTCCAAATTAACTATAGCCCGCCACTCCGTGTATAGGAAAACGAAAAATAGAAGTAATTTCTATTCAGTTTCCGCATGATGTCCCAGTTGTTTCTTTTT
Organism: Aspidiotus rigidus; assembly: GCA_035079385.1. Taxonomy (NCBI): domain Eukaryota; kingdom Metazoa; phylum Arthropoda; class Insecta; order Hemiptera; family Diaspididae; genus Aspidiotus; species Aspidiotus rigidus. The sequence goes on along the minus strand of JAVHKY010000020.1, from coordinate 14,017,287 downwards.
TCAGCGGGATAATAATCGAAGTGATTATCGTCACCAGGGGTAAATAGATGTGCACTACATTATGCGGAAAGAATTCCAAATTTCTTCGCGGTCGTTCAATTTGCTTCTTCACGCGAGTGAGAAAATTAAAGTACAATTCTTCCGATACCGTTTCTAAACCTTAATTCGAGAACATTTTTCAGCGAAAAACTACCGTAGCCTTTGATGACTTCTTCGAGGCGATTTCAAAGGGAGAATTCTAAATTTTTTGTAAGAAAAAGTTAGTCAGTTCAAATTAAGTTGCATGAGATCTGAAACGCGCTATTTGATATTTGTAATTAAATGGATCAGGTGCTTGTTTTATAAAACAATCTCACATTGTTCCACTGGATACCTATTGAAACTTACCAAAATATGAAACATTGACTTCTCAATTCTTATTATTAGTTCAAGACTAATGAGGCTTTCTCGAGTCTTGATTGAGAACTAAAAGAAACTCCAGTTAGCGGTATAAAGCTTGTAAAAATTTGTTCTCAGTGTTTCTTGAAAGGTCTAATGGGTCTGAATTCGAAATAGTCCAAGCCATGAGCTCCATGAAAAAATGTACTCTCTTCCATATCTTAGTTTGTACATGAGGACTAAGCTCATCTCTGAGAGCTAATGAAGGTAAGAGGCAGATGGAAACCGACCAAAAATTATTAGTTGGAAGCAGTATACAAATAGAAAATGAGCTGAAAGTCCAATTTTGATATAGTTAATAAGGATACTTAATTTACGTTTAATATTCAGCAAAAACCAGATTGAAAAAACGATTTATTGACATCAAAGTTACAAAGAATTGCAGATTAACGCTTCCCTCTCTTCTTTGATGAAGTATGTCGACTCAAAATCAACGTCAATTTTGTTTCGATTTAGCTCCACCCAATGTCAACTGCAAATCGACTCAAACTGAATGAAAATCGACTTAAAACCACCACTGCCGTTTCCTTTCGTAGGCGTTGAAATTGATAGATGCAACTTTTGTTATTATAGATTGATGTCGCCTGAAAATCGGTATTTCTTACTGGAAAAAGGCATGCGAGTAAATGTCAAAATTTTTTAGATTTTAGGTGCACAACTTGACCGGGTTCCAGAATCAAGGTCACAAGTGAGTCGACATTCGGTATCAAATTTTAATGTCGACTGAAAATCAACGTCGACAATGCGTCGATTCGACGACCATAATTAAGATTCTCAATGGTCATTTCACACATCTGCAAATAGCGAGATCACACGACAAATAAAGCTAAACATTGACTCAAAATTAACTCGACAAAGCAGTCAATTTCAGGTCAATAGAGAAATATGGAAAAATCGACTCCAGATTGACATCGATTTGAAGAATGTGACGCAGCGTACATTACCAAAAAAAACTACTAGGTTGAACCGACAAAGCAAGTGATTTCAGGTCAGCAGGAAAATTTGGAGACATTGACTTGAAATCGACTCCAGAACGACGTCAATAACAAGGTGAATTTGTAGTTGACATGCGTACCAAAACTTAAAAATTGACTCAAAATCGACCCAACAGAGCAATAAACTTCTAAAGAGAGAAATTTAGAGTAATAGTCTCAAAATTTACTATTGATCAACGCCGATTTAAATTTGACCAGCGTAAATTACCAGAAGACTAAAAATTTACGCAAAATTATCTCAACAGAGCGACTGATTTGATGGAAAAATTTGAAGAAATTGACGGAAAATTTCATGTCAATTTGAGATAGATTTGAATTTGACCAGCGTATGTCACCAGAAAACTAAAAAATTGATTCAAAATCGACCCGACAGAGCAATTGAATTCAGGTCAATAGAGAAATCAACATAAAATTGATTCCATATCAACGTTGATTTGAGGTCAGTTGACCTAAAAATTGACTCAAAATTGACCCAACAGAGCAAGCAATATCAGGTTGACAGAGAAATCGACCCAAAATGGACTCCAGATCGACGTTGATTTGAATTCGACCAGCGTAAATTGTCAGAAAACTAAAAATTGACTCAAAATTAAACCAACAGAGCAATCAATTTGATCAAGAAATTTGGAGAAATTAACATGAAATTGATGTTGATTTTAATTTAACCAGCATCACTAGGGAACTCAAAATTGATTTAAAATTGACGTAACGACCAATTGATTTCAGGGAGCTAGAGAAATTGACTCTAAGTTGATGTCTATTTAAGGTCGATTTTAGATCAACCAGCGTAAATTACCAGAAAACTAAAAATTGATTAGAAATTGACCTTACTGAGCAATCGATTTTAAATCGTAGATAAATAATTTGGAGAAATTGACTTGAAATTGACCTCAGATTGGCGTCCATTTGAGGTCAATTTCAATTTGTCCAGCGTACATTACCCGAAAAGTAAATATTAACTCGAAATTGATTCAATAGGGCAATCGATTTTGAAAATTTAGAGAGATTGAATCAAAATCGACCCAAAAAAGCAATTCATTTCAGGTTGAAAAAGGAATTTGAAGAAATCGGCTCAAAATTGATGTTGATTTGAATTGGAACAACGTACGCGAATACCACCAGAAAACTAAAAATCGACTAAAAATCGACCCAATAGAGCAATCAATTTCAGGTCAATAGAGAAATTTGAAGAAATCGACTCAAAATTGACTCTAGATTAACATTGGTTTGAATTTGACCAGCGTAAATTACCAGAAACCTAAAAATTGACTCAAAATTGACCCGATAGAGCAATAAATTTCAGGTTTAAAGAGAGAAATTTAGAGTCATAGTCTCAAAATTGACTTTTGGTCAACGCCGATTTAAATTTGACCAGCGTAAGTTATCAGAAGACTAAAAATTTACTCAAAATTGTCTCAACAGAGCGACTGATTTGATGGAAAAATATGAAGAAATTGACTGAAAATTTGATGTCGATTTGAGGTTGCTTTGAATTTGACCAGCGTATGTCACCAGAAAACTAAAAAATTGATTCAAAATCGACCCAACAGAGCAACTGAACTGAGGTCCCATTATCTAGTTACTTGAAGAGGCTGTCTTTCAGGCTGTATACAACCAGAAACTGTGGCCACAGGTGATTAAGTGGTCCGTGAAGGCCGATTCTCCCAAGTTACCATTTTTCCAAGCCTTCAAGTGCTCAGCTACTCTTATTTGGAGCAGGCGACCGGTCTCACCTCTGTAGACTACGTCACAGTCATTACACTTTATACTATAAACCCCACTCCTCTGTAATGGAGGCATAGGGTCCTTCAATCTAACAAACAGTCCTTTTAATGTATTAAGATTATAGAAAACCGGCCGGAAACCAAAGGACCGAAGGACGCGACTCAAATCTGACGAAAACTTACCCAGGAAGGGGAGCTTAATCCAACGCTTTCTACCTTCACGATTCCCCTCCCGAGGGAGGGAGGTAGTAGAATCAAGGCATTGCCGCGTGATCTTCCTACGGACCATCAGGTCAACGTTCAAGCTGACTTCGTTCACCCGAGCCAAGTACTTTATAGTACGTGGTTCTTTCTGGAAGGCTGCTTGACTCAAAGGGATGTGAGTGAGTCGATGAATGAAACTATTAAAAGCAGCTATTTTGAAGGCGACAGGGCAGAATGACGCGCCGTGGACAACAATATCTGTCAAAGTATCTTTTCTGTATATTGTGAACTCAAGGGCCCCATCTCTTTCGGAGATGGTGAGGTCCAAGAAGTTGATAGTAGAATTACCAACCTCCAAAGTAAATTTTATGGAGGGAAACTGAGCATTTAGATACTTAAGAAACTCACCAAGGAGTTCTTGGGAACCTGTCCACGCACATAGCACGTCATCTACATACCTGTGCCAATAGTGAACATGTTGTAAGAATAATTGGCCCGAGGAGAAGAGGTCCGCCTCAAATCTGGACATAAAGACCTCCGAAATAAGGGAACCCAACGGGGATCGAATGGGAATGCCCACTTCCTCCGGGAATTCGAAATATATATTTATCATTAAATTTACAAAAATTAGGGGACTAGCAGACGTTGAGTAAATCAAAGAACTCCTGCACCTCTTCATGAGGAGTATTAAATTTAACAAGAAGGTCGCCCAAATATTGGAAAGTGGCCACTTTTGGGATATTCGGAAACAGAATGACCACATCGAAGGAGCATAAAATAGTACCAGATCTTTGAGCCTATTGGCCAAGGAGACTGAATTTTTGACGGAGTAAGGAGACTCGTATTCAATACGATATTTGAACCAACGGTCCAGGTATTTGGCGAGTGAGTAGGCGGGGGAGAAGACGTAGGATACAACAGGCCGCATGGGAGTATTGGCCTTATGAATTTTAGGCAACCCTTACAATAATGGAGGTACAGGGTTAGGTTCGAGCGAACGTTTTTTCACTGAGGGTTTGGTAATGATACTAGAACTTTTATTAATAGCATTCCGAACCTCTTTGACATAGTGAGGGAAATTGAAGAGATTCTCCGCCCGTCGATGGCTTCTTAGCCGAAAGTACTTGCGGTAGTTTGTGTTGTTTTGTTTCTGCGGCTTTAGCACTCTTCTAAATTCATTTACTCATTGTAGCCTAGTATTTGTCGTTCAAATTATGTCAGACCGTAACTTAGAGGAACGAATTGTTTCGAGATACAGTATGTCAGGCGCGGATCCAGACGATCACTTTGGGAGGGGAAACAATCCAAAAAAAGTTTAAAAGACCTTTTTTTTTTTTTTTTTTTTTACATTTTCTTCGATACTACAGATTTTTTGTTGGTTTTTTGGGTGATTTTTTTTTTTTTTTTTTTGGGGGGGGATTTCCCCCATTCCCCCCCCGTGGATCCGCGCCTGGTATGTTACTAATATTTGATAACGTCATAGGCAGGTCAAAGGTGATGACGTCGCAACGAGGTTTAAGCTGCTTGATGTCTTTACTGTGCTATCGAAAATTATTTTTTTCTAAACTAGTTGCTGGATCAAGCAAGTATGAGTATAAGAACAGATTTAAAATGATCTTTATTTATTTGGCTCCGCGAAGACATTTTTTATTTCCTCCTTCTCTACATGTTTTGAGACTGTAATATTTTTGATGTTGATAATGGTCTACCGACCGAAAGTACCTCCGCAATATAATTTGATTTTTCCACGATGTTGCCTTTTCTTGATTAAATTTCGCGTTGAAATTTTCTATTGTTACTTGAAATTTTGTCTAACACCGCGAGATAGATTAGCCACCTCTCCTCTTTATTCTTCAGTTGAAATTTCTTCAAGTCTCCTTACAAAAGAATAAAAGTTTTCCAATTGGCATTTCCTCCCCCTCCCGTTCAAAATATTGTCTACGAGACGCCCGCCATGGCAAAATTTGCTCAATATTTGTCACCTAAGACTAACGAGTGGAAGCCCAAACAAAACAGATCAAGAAGAAGCTTGCCGAACTGACCCGGAAGAAAGAAGAAAGAAAGGAAGAGACAGCGAGAGTTGAGCACAAATTTGCTCCCAGAACCGAGAACCTATCAAGCGTCACCTTCACAGAAGAAGAAAGAAGACTGCTGGACAAAGGCATCAAGTACGTGCAGCCAGAGAGGCTGAACCAGTGTAGGCTTGAAAGCATAGCCATTAGCTGCGAACAAGTAATCCAAACCATGGAACACGACGTGAGACCAGAAGCCCGGGATAAAATTGGGAAAGTACTGTTGGACATCAAAGAGGATATGTGCCAAACCTATGACAGAACGCAAGTAATGCAGAGGAAGGTCACAAATCTACAAAAGAAGATCCGACAGAACAACCTGATTTTGACAAAGGCGGACAAGGGCAGCATGGTAGTGGTAGTGGAGCAGGAGGACTACACCCAAAAAGTGGAGTCGTACATCGCAGTTAATGGATACCAAGAACTGGCAAGGGACCCAACACGGAAATACCAAGATGACCTGAAAGCTGTGTTGAAACGGAACAATGTACCCGGCAATGGAAGGACGCTTGAGATGAACCCGGTTGCACCAAAACTCAACGGGCTTGTAAAACTCCACAAAACGAACCGTCCGATGAGACCCCTGGTCAACAGCATTCAATCACCATGCTACAAGATAGCAAAGATCGTAGCCACATTCCTGAAAAAAACTACCAGTTTGCACCTAGACGAAGTATCAGAAACAACGGAGAGCTGATTGAGCAACCTGACAAGTTGAAAATCAGGAGTAACGACAAGCTGATATCCTTTGATGTGACTAATATGTTTGGTACCATACCGAACGAGGAACTTCTCACTCTGCTCAAAAACAACAGATATCATGGGAACCTTGATGGGTCGAAGTACGCCAAAATAGTGGAGGAGATCTTGAGCCAGAATTAATGCCGCTTCAATAACAGGTTCTACAGTCAGGAAAGGGGACTTGCGATGGTATCACCGCTGTCACCAATACTGGCGGAGATATTCATGAATGATATGGAAAACAAGATATTGAAGGGCAGAAAGTTCAGAAACTCGATCAAACACTAGGCCAGATATGTAGATGATATCCTAATTGTGTGGTCAGGCACTGATAGACAGGTGGATCTATTCCTTTCAGAAATGAACGCGATGAATGAGAGCATCAAATTCACAGTGGAAAAAGGCAATGAGAGCATCAACTATTTGGACCTTACACTCACAATGGAGAACAATAGGATAGAATACAAAATCTACAGGAAGCCGACGCATACTGACACCATCATCCCAAATGACTCCTACCACCACCCCAGGCACAAGTTAGCGGCAATCCAGAACTACTGCTATCGGGCAATTTCTATCCTCAAGAACAACGAAGATAAGAGGAAAGAGATCGAGATAGTAAAGCAGATCGCAGAAGCCAATGGCTACCGCAGATCTGTGGTGGAGGGAGTCTTTGGTAAAATGGAAACAAAGAAAGGAACCCATGATAGCATAGTGAGAAAGTACTCCGGATCGATACCATATATAGGAAAGTACACAAACAAGGTGATAAAGGCGTTCAATGGCTACGAAGTGAATGTGGGTATCCAGAATAACCAACCCATGGTGAAGAGAATCAGCAATGACCAGACGGAACAAAAGGACAAGGAAAGCTTGAGCGGAGTGTACAAGCTCAGTTGTGAACAGTGCGAGGGGATCTATATTGGTGAGACTGGGAGAAAGTTTGAGATCAGGAGAAAGGAGCACAAAACGTCGAGGGAGAAAGAAGATGGCAAGACACTGTTTGGGAAACACTGTAACGAGGAAAACCACGATGGAGAGGGAATATTTGAAGTCATACACGTAGAGAATCGCACAAAGAGAAGAAAACTCTGGGAACAAATGGAGATTGCAAAAGCCAAGAGGAAGGAAGCCTGCCTCTTGAACAATGTAATCACATTTGACAGTGAAAAATTATTCGGCCTGGTGATTGGACGAGAGAAGAATAACGAAACCAACCAATGAGACGGCAGGAATCCAGGTAGCCAATAGAAACACAGCATTTAGGACAATAGATTGAACCAATCACAAAGCAGTATGTTTTAGCCAATAAGAACACAATGTCATATTATTGTAAGAATAAGTTTCTAAGAAGAGAACCAATCACAACACAGCATTGTTGTAGCCAATAATATCACAGTGTTATACTATAAAAACTCATGGTTAAGGCCTTGTTCTTCAGTTTCGACACAACTGATGATGGGATGACACCCGAAAGTACTCTTGTATAAGCAACTATTAAAGTAGATTTGTACAATTGAAAAACCCCTTTTACCGACTTTTCTAACTAGAAAAGTGAGGTATTACACCCGTAGCAAGGTCAACAGGGGGAGTGGGTAATGAACTTTCTCGACGTTTTAGGGGTCCTAGATCACAACTAGCATAAAAAAAAATTTCAGGTTTCCTTATATATATATATATATAAGATTTTTTTGTCCGCGGAACTCCTCTGAAACTACCCGATGGATTTTTTTGTAACTTGGCCATATTGTAGTAGTATATCTGAAGATGTGCACCTGCAATTTTTTTGAAAATCGGATGTGTAGTTCTCGAGAAATTTTCAATTTGTTGAGAAATTTTGCAGTATTTCGAGTACCTTTTTGTCCGCGGAACTCCTCCGAAACTACCCGATGGATTTTTTTGTAACTCGGCCATATTGTAGTATTATATTTGAAGATGTGCACCTGCATTTTTTTTGAGGATCGGATGAGTAGTTCTCGAGACATTTTTACTTTTGTTGAAAATTTTTCACTATTACGAGTAGCTTCTTACGAATAGCTGCGAGTAGCTGCTTACGTTAGGAGAAGCGGATTTTCCTATACGTTTACCACTTTCGTTATCAGTACGTGTATTGTGAAGAACCTTTCATCATTCGACAGGTTCATTCTTCGTTCGTTCTTTACCAAGGGTTCATTGGATTTTATTTCTGATGAAACCTTTTCGTTCAAATTTAGTACACTTGTATCTCGCTTCCCACAGCCCCTAGAGCGTTGAATTTTGTTTTGTCAAATTTTATTTGTTTTGTTAAATTTATTTTTGAACTGATAGTGGCAATGGCGAGTTGTTCATTTTTCTAGCTATTTTTCATTATTATTAGTCATACTCGATAGTTTTTTTTTTTTTTTTATTATTATTATTATTTTACGAGCATTATAAACTGCACGAGGGTTATTTGCTCGGCGTTACAATCTTATTTTAGAACATTACTTGAATTAGGTTAAATTAGGTACGTATTGGTGGAATTGAGTGGCGATCGAACGGAATTTGTTGGTGAATTATATGAAGTTGTAGAATTGAGTGGTGCGTAAATAAGTTAGGGTTGAGTCGATGGTTTCGGAGTTGTTGTTTAGTGCTGCATTGATATTGGAAGATATATTTAGGGAGGTTCGAGTGGGTTGCAGGACGGGGCATGAGAAAATAAAATGATCAACTGATAAATTTTCTTGGAGACAGTGAGGGCATGATGGAGGAGCGAGATTAGTGAGAAGATAAGTATGAGTAAGACGAGTGTGGCCTATTCGCAGCCGAGCTAAAATGACCTCCTCTTGCCTTGAATTTCGTTGGGATGAGGACCAAAATGTGGGTTCACGTTTTATTTTTCTTAATTTGTTATTCGACTGATTTTAGTGAAAACCTTGAGTTTGAATGATTAAGTACAATTTTTTAATCTTCATCAAGTGTGCTGATGCGAGACTATACTTGGGTGATTTCACTCTTAATTAATAATTGATTTATTTGTCATTTTTTCATGTATGGGTACATAATTAATAGTGGTTCATAGTTGATTTGAGGTGTCAAAAGAGATGGAAAGATTATTTTCAATTTGGACTGGCTTTTTTGAGTGAGATTTGAGATTAGACTAACGAGTAAACCGGGCTTGGGTGCTATATATTTTTACCGAATTTTCTAGCTAGAAAAGTGAGGTATTTTGTTAATACGTTTGGAATGGTTGAAGCGTGAGGGAAGGAATGAGGGGTTGACTATTGGGTGATTGGTTGCTTCTTTCGTTTCGACATCGATTTTTTTAGTTTTTCGGGATCTCGTTGTAGCTGGATTCTCAGATGAAGAATTTTGGGGTGGAGTGTGCATAGAAAATGGTGATATGATAGCGTGAAGGCAATTTATGAGTGCACGAGAGGAATAGCAGCTCGAGATAGCTTTAAGAGATGCCAGAAATCGGAAGTGATAAAGAATTGAACCACTCATCCTAATATACAGTATACTAGACTAATAATATGCTAAGAATAAGGTATGGGAAAAAATGATTGTAGAGCTCTTTTTTATTAGAAACAACTGTTATAGCCTCGTAGCAGTTTGGACAGGGGGAGGGGGAATGGTTTTTCTGGAGACGTTTTGTAGGTTTTAGATGACTCTTAGCCTAAATTATAACAAAATTCAGGTTTCCTTATTGGATTATAGGTATCTTTACTCTGTTATCTGTTGATGTGACATCGTAGTGATAGAATTTATAAACTGAGTTTTATTGTTTATTCTACAAATGTTTGACATGATTGACAGGTCATTGGTATTTAATTTAAAGAGAGGGAGTGACTCTCTCAATGTTTCTTGCATTGTGGGAAGAAAAGTCGTGTACTACTCACGCGACTGCGTGAGTGTTTTTTCAATATCAGTGCTCTACTTACACCTCACTCACTCATTATGAGTTCCGATAACACCTAAAACTGGGTCCGACTGCCCAAAATGGAATCCTGATCAGGTCATATTTTTTTGTCGTTTGAAATTTTTGGAAAATTTAATGTAATATGAAATGTTAGCTTCCCCTGCTATTCTCGTTCGTCGGGTAAGATTGAACTTTTTAACATCAAGAAATTTTCGATTTTCCCGTCATATCAATGCATCTTCTACTCAACAATGACGTCCATCTTTTTTTCCACAATATCGTATAAATCTCGAAGGAAAGTGAATGCTCTCAATGGATTTGTTCATTCTTCTGCATCGTATCATGATGCAGCATCATGACGGTCCGTAGGTACCTACATATCTTGACTTTGTACTCGTGTTGTTTACTTTGTCGTCTCCTGTCAGGATAGAGGACGCGCGACCGTAATAACCGTTGTCGTGTCGAAAGGAAAAGCGAAAACGAAAAGAAAAATAAAACAGACGTGATTAAGAAGCGCGAGTTAATATTTCGAGACAGGAGAAACGATGTTTTACGGGAAATAAGCTGGATGTAAGGTTGATATGCGGTGCCGAAAAACACCAACAGTGCGGAGCTCGTTGAATATCAGAAGAAAATTAATGGTCGAAAAGCTTCGTAACCATCATTTGTCTTCGAGAATACGACTTGTTCCCGAAGAAGACAGCTTCTATCATTTCCCCTCTCCCGTGGGCGTCGAGTTCTCGCTACTTCCACCGCGCGCTACGGCTGGAAACGACAATTCGCTTGTCCTGTGTATTTTCGCGTGTACTGTGGAATTGTATTCCTTTCGACGAGGCTATTGTGGTGTAACGATGGAAGATGTTCTCAGAATGTAATAATAATCTCGTATCGAAATCTCACATTTGTAGGCTGGATGATAAGAGTGTTTAAATATTTTCCGTCTCCGAGCATATAGGCATATGGACGGAGGAGGAAATAAGAAGTCTTCGCATTATTACGTATCAACGCACATGACTACCATCGTGCTTTAAAGAAAATAACGAGAACCAAAATTGAGTCGTCAAACACGGAATACTTTTATTTCTTGCAAAACGTGTATTCACTTCTTTTGAATAAGTTATCATTTGTGTAAATTCATGCAGAGATTTTCCATCTCGCAGCTAACTTTTACTCTCTCTCTTTAGCTCTCCTATCTCGTTTATTATATTGTGTAAACGTGTCTACGTGCGTGTATACAATCATGCGAGCCGAGCATAAAAATATACCATGCAAAAATGAATGAAAACGCTTCTGTTTTATAAATGAGAAATTTACAGTTCATTGAATTTATTGTTAAGAGGTGCCGGTATGTGAGAAGAAAAAGAACTGAGAGAAAGAAAATTTTTCTTTTCGTGGCTTTATCATGTGTGCGAAGGTGTTAATGTTTTCTTTTGCACGCGAATACGTGCGATTCGCTTGCGACTCGTAGAGTGCCGCAAAGGAGTACAGTAAATGACACTCGAGTATCACGAGAAACTTCTCAAATCCAGTAACTTTATTTCGTGAATCGAAGTCTTCTTCGGCGTTAAATATATCGATTAAAAAGCTTTCATTCTCGCGCTTGGGTGCTCTAAATAAATTTTTTCAATCTATTTACGACGTTTGATGCGATAACCATCTTGTCGTTAGAAAAAACTAAGGAAATGTTGCGTTGGAGCATGATGAGATGTCAAGAGAGAAAATATATCGAAATCGAAATTCTTTGAGGAAGTCGTTAGTTGATTGACGTTAAGGGCCATGAGAAAATGAGATGCTAATTAGACTTCAAAACTTATCACTTCAAATACCTCTAACGATTGGTGCACATCATTAGATACTTAAATTTATATTGAACGTTCAATTAATGTGAAAACGAGCGATGTACGAGTATTGTTCATTTATATCGAATTAAAAATATGCTGGAGTGCATTTTCTTCGACTGTTAGTATAGTGAGGGCAGTTGGTAAAAGGTTTCTAATTTAGAATCCTGAGACATTTCAAATTGCAGAGAGTGCGGTCTTCCAGGAGTGATCTTTATCATCCACTGTCTGTGCAGTGACTTCGTAAAGCGATTACTGTTCGAAGACGGTGGAGGGACTCAGAGGTCTGAACCACAAATAAACTCAGAATCTATGTAAGTTTTTCGTCGAATAAGTTCCATCTCATTTGGACTGCAAGTTAACCAAAGAAAGTTGGAATTTAAATATTAGAAAAAAAAAAAACAGCCAGAAGAAGGATAATTGAAAATCGGTCAGCATCGGTTTGAATCAAGCACCTCTGAATAAAAAGTCCGGTCCGCGACTGGACCGCTTGGCCACTGCTTTTCAGAAATTATCATCTTCACACGCCCATCTTACGGTGCTCGCTTCTTTCTCTGCGAGTATTACTGCTACACTATCAACAAACGCTTTGGGGATACACAAGGGGGACATGAAGTCGTTGATGTTTTCATAGTATGTCCTTTTAGTCACCTCACTAACGGGGAAACTTTGAAGATACAATGAGGGTACAAAGAGGATATGAAAATGATTCTCATATTCTCCCACTTTCAGGATACAATGAAAACATAAAGAGGATATCAAAATCGTTCTCATTATGTCCTCCTAATCTCCTCACTACGGGAACACTTTGAGTTTATAATAACGATACAGAGAGGATATCAAAATCGTCCTCATAATATCCTCAAGTGTGAGGATACTTCGAGGATACAATAAAGACTGATATCGGAACGTCTTCACTCCTGTCTCCATTATATTCCCAAGAATGAGGATACTTTGAGGGTACAATGAGAAAACAAAGAGGATATCAAAATCATCTTCCCTAGGTCCTCACAATCTCCTCACCAATGGGGACATTTTGAGGATACAATGAGGACACAAAGAGGATATGAAAATCGTCTTCATCAAGTCCTCATAACCTCTTTAGTATTAAAGACACTTTGAGGATACAATGAGAACACAAAAAGGATATCGAAATTGTCCTCCATCACCTCCTCATAATATCCTCATGAATGAGGACATTTTGAGGATGCAGTGAGGACTCGAAAGAGGATATCTGAAACTAATTATCTGTTTTCTCATCAAGTCCTCTCAGTGTCCTCATGACGATAATGAAACTGTTTTTCAAAAGGGAGCAGGGCGTAAAGTAATCAATTAAGTTCCCCAGTTGTGTTCTCACTGTATCCTTCACCGAGTATGAATAAAATTGATCTCAAGTAGGAGCTAAGGATTTTGGTGTCATTTTGAAGTTGATTCAAAGTCGACTTGGATATATTTCTCGATCAACAATTAATCAGACCTGAAATCGACTCAGTATCTATATTACTCGTATGTAGGCATGGAATTAATATTAATCTCAAATAAAAGTTTAGAATTTTGATGTCATTTTAAGGCTGACCCAAGGACGACCAGCATTATATTTCCTGTTGCATTTTAAACCACTTGTAGATTGGTAGTTCCTAGGCTGCTGTACCTCTAGTAGACCGAGGATTACTGGCGCAAACAACCGGCAGAACCGGTGGTTTTCAAGATTTGTTTTTTTGACCAGAGTTGGAGAGCCGAAACATGGAACTTTAGCTTTTGGCTTTTAGCTTTCTGGAAAAATTGAGCGCCAAAAGTTAAAAGCCAATTGACAGAATTACAAAAAAGAAGTTGAAAGCCAAAAAGTAAAAGCTCAAAGCAGAGGAATTTTGAGCGAAAAAATTTAAAAGTCGAAAGTTTCATATTGCAGAAAGGAAGCTAAAAGCCAAAAGCTAAAGTGTCATGTTTCGGCTTTCCAACTCTTTGTTTTAAACCGCTTTTAGTAGATCGAAGATTACTAGCGCGCACAACCGGTAGAACCGGTGGTTTTCAAACTTTTTTTTTTACTACAGGTGGAAAGCCAAAACATGAAACTTTGGCTTTTGGCTTTTGGCTTTTAGCTTTCCTTCTGCGATATAAAACCTTCGGCTTTCAACTTTTCAAATTTTTTCACTCAAAATTCTTCAGCTTTTAGCTTATACTTTTTGGCTATTAACTTCTTTTTTGTAATTCTGTCATTTGGCTTTCAACTTTTGGCTCTCAATGTCGGGATTCATTTTTGGTTTTCCGCTTCTAGATTTTCGGCTTTTGGCTTTCAACTTTCAGCTTTCAACTAGATTTTTAACTCTGATCTTGACACAAATTCAAAAAAATGATTATATCTCCGGAAGTGACTTCTTGGTTAGAAGATCTTGTTCTGCAAATTGTTGATATGCTCTAACGTGAGTACCCTTTTCCTAAATGCTTTCAAATCTGATTGTTTCTTTCGGGTAGCAAAACTGTCGGTAGTTTGACTACCGGTAGTACTGCTTGTATCTCCGGAGGTGACCGATCACTAATTTCCAGACAACAGAAAGTTGATGGTAATTGATGCAACAGAACAATTAATTTTTTAATGATCAAAAATGTCGACTACCTTATGATTGACGAGACTAATCAGTCAAATCACTATAAATCTGAACTCATTTCGGTTAGAGATGAAGAATTGGAGATTTTGATGTAAATTTAGAGGTGACCCAAAGGCAGGCGCTGAGAACTGGAATGAATAACCTCTATGAGAACCGTTTCTCCTCATGTATTTTTGATAATCCAAAATCGGAACCCGAAGAAACCGGATTCCGCGATCTGATTCTAAAACCAAAACTAAAAGGAACCGGGTCCAGCAACGGGTTCTAGAACCAAGATCTAAAGAAATTTGGTTCCGTGATCAGGTTCTAGAACCGGGACTGAAAGGAAGCGGATCGCATCATCGGGTCCTGGAACAGGAACACAAAGAAACCGGATCCCACAACCGGGTCTCAGAACCATAGTCAGGAGGAACCGCTTCTTCCAATTGGGTTTTGGAAACATAAACAGAAGGAACCGGATCCGGCAACCGAGTTCTAGAACCAAACCAGATCCCGTGATTCACTCCAAGAACCTTTGTAACGGGAATCGCTAAAAAAAGATGAAGCTCCTCAGCCCTGTCTAAAAGCGACCTCCACACATTCCCAGAGCTCTAAAAAGTAAAAACTGACTATCATTGATGCAAAAGAGCAGCGTTGTTTTCAAATCAATCCAGAGTCGGAGAGTTTGACTCAAAATTGATTACAGATTTGAGGTGACTGGTCAGATACAAATCTGATCTAATGTCAAGTAAATAATTACAAATACAACCGTACAATTGTTCTTAAGTAAGAATTGAGGAGACGTCAATTTGAGGTCGATTCAAAATTTATGTGCATGTACCTTGAAAACACTCCAGATCGAGGCAGTGGCAGCTGTTGATTTCAGATTGGAAGTTTGGCTTGAAGTCGACTACAGAGAAAGTAACAAGGCTAGTTAGTCAAAATTAAGACCCTAATAAAGAGAGCTGGGCAGCCATCTTGTCTAGAATTAAGTCTCTAGCTAATGGCCGCACTTTGCATTCAAGTTCTGCATTCTTGGTGTAGAACGACGTCATCTAAGAATGCAGCCATCAGCTGGAGATTTGATTTTATCGTAGACAATGTGGCTGTCTTCACCAGAATCAGATCCTTAATTCTAACTTATTGTCAAGTCAATTTGGAGCGGTAATACATGAGGAGCGCTAGTAGTCAGATCGATCATATTTGTAATTTCAATTGATTAGCCCTAAGGTCGTATTGAAAAGATGAATGATACGACCGAGAACGTGTTATATTTTTATTTATCTCAAGGACCAATGCAGTTAATACAAAAACAAAGAGAATAAAGTTTGTAAAGCGCGAACTTTTCCTTGAGGTTGGATACATCCCCGACTTTCAATTTATTTTTCGTCCTTCTCAATTTTGCACATGCGGTGCGAGAAAACAGCGCGCGAATAGATGCAGGAAGACTCACCTTATTGTAGATTCCGGCACTGGATAGCTCGTTCTCGATTACCATGATGATGATGCCGAACATTCCCATGACGAGCGCGTAATCGCTGATACGTTTCCGCTTCTCGAATAACGCTTTCCGCCTACCCAAACGATATCCGACGTTCGGTTTATGCTTGCCGGGTAGTCCGCCAGAACCAACGTTGCCGCTGGAGCCTATGCTGTTACCCTTGTAGAGGATTCGCTCTTCACCGGTGGAATATCGGACGCCGCAATCGCCGGCTTTGATACCGACCAAAGCGATGGCTGCGTCCTCACTGCCTGACCCTGTTACTCCTCCAGTCGTCTTCATAGCAGCCGGAATCGACAATGTGGAATTCGGTTTCCGGAGCTGTGGAAAACAATAATCGAGAAATTAGTGACGAGTTCACGATAATGCCTAAGGTAGTTTGTATTGAGATTTTGGTAAATTATACGGCTTGATTGAGTCAAAATGACGTCATTAGAAATCTTTCCGAAGTCTTGATTCAATAGAGGTAGGATGGCTTGTAAGTAGCTTCAAGACCAGGATTTTTACCTAGCCCCGCCTAGAAAGCTTTATTTGAGAAGTGCTCCTTTGCAAGGTACCACCTGGACGCGGTGAGGTCACTCAGTGTGTCGCCTGTTCTGGCGGTGGCATGTCCTGGACTGTGGTCTTGCTGGGCGGTAAGGAGATTTGTGGATAGGGTGAAGAGTGAAGGTGCGACACAGATTGACTGAGTATGGAAAGAAGAATGAATGAAGAGACTCGGTTCTGGTGTTATAGATTAAGTCACGTGGATCGAGGGGGTTGGGTTGGCAGACCAGGTTGATCACATGGGTTACCATCTGGAGCCTGTCTCGCGCGTAGTTCGGGTCTGGGTGTGCCGACTGGCTGATACCCTGGCAACCCACTAGCTACGATGACATCTTGGTGCACATTAGGTTCGTTCCTAGTGGGCGCCTGCATGGTACTTGATGAGTTGTGTTTGTCGGGTGCTCTTGCGGTTGCTGAGGTACTGGACATGAGTGCTGAATGTGAAGATGGTGTGGTGGTGGGTTACTGCTGGGGTGCGGGTGGGACACTGTAACAGGGAGTACTAGAACTCCGAGACTAAGTAAACCATAGGGAAGGAAAGTCTATACATTTAGAGAAAACCACCTGCCTCCTTGCATAAGGAAAAGACAACCAGGACAGAAAACCGTCAACTGGTATAGGCAATCACACCCGCACCAAGACCATACTCATCTATGGAGTTACGTTTTGCTTCATAGCTCTTCCTGGCCCTGGTAAAGTTTCTGTTAGTGACTGGGTTGGAGATTGAAAACTCTGACAATGGAGAGCTGGTCATAGTCGTAAGGTGTGCGTCTTTCCTTGTGAAGACCAAGCAGCTCGCGGGGGAAGTATGGTTCTGTAAGATGAAGAAATTTTGTGGATGACGCCTCACACTGTAACTTTGTCACAGATGAGATGATGACAAATGCATTGCGTGCCTGGGAGCATTGCAGCTTGGCGGTTGTCAAGAAGAAGAGAGGTTTTTTCCAACATTACCCGAAAGCGTCGATTTCGAGCTGAAGCAAACAAAATTAACGCATACGCAACCCGCACCCACTTCACTATGGAGGACGGGCGAAGCTGCACATACGACATAAGCCACTATTTCAGAGATTTCACATGAGACGAAGGATGGACAGGACACGACGGAGGTATTCAACTGATATACGTCATATGAACGTAGGAGGAGGTAAGGAAGAAAGACGGGTGCGGCCATGTTTTTGTTTCAGGAGTACGAAGGATAGGTTTATTTTTAATTAGAGTTAAATTTTTCAAAGTTTATGCGTAGGCAGAAGTTCTACAAAGATGCTAATGAGGCTTCTTTCGCCGCATGGTCAACTGCATCCTGTTCTCAAGGATCAATGTAACCTGGAATTCAAATGAAGTTTGTTGATGATTGGGTGATTGAAATGACAGAGATGAAGGGGAAGAGAAGTAATTTGGAGATGGGAGGTCGTTGTGGATACAGAAGAATTTCTTGAACAATGTGTGGCGAATAAGTCCTGTATTGGAGTTATCAGTGAGGCATCCTGTCATAATCTCTTAGAAAGTCTTTTGAAAGACGCTGTCTTTTGATATTTTTCAGAAATTGATCCTGGTAATTAGTGGAGATGTATTTACGATTTGATGAAGACGAGAAGCTTCAGAGGGTTCAGTTTGAAATGGCACGGCAGTAAAAGTGAGTTTTGAGAAGAAGGATGCAATTGGGGGAGTTGGGTTGAGGATGCTAGGGAATTAGTAGTCAACTCCAGAAGGATTTGTTTGAACCATCCAATTGGAATTCAGAGCCGGTACGAATTTCGAGGCTACAAAAAAGCTCAGAAAACTGAAAAGAGAATTCTTCGTATTCAACTTCTGTATTCAGCACGCATATAAATCTCATTTAGGTCAGGTTCTCGTCAGTTTTTCTAATCCATCTATGATCATCGAAACCATCCAATAAACTACTCTCATTCAAAGGGAAATTCGAATAGAGATCGAATGTAAGAAATTAAATTAAAAATCGAAGTCTCTCTTTGAAAAAGAAAATAGAAAAGATATTTTTTCAGCTCCTACTGCCATCGTGAAATGTTCGAGCCTCGTTTCTCAATAAAATTCGACCTCATTCCTACCGTATAAGGGACCCTACCAGTGTGGCGTATACGTTCAACCAAATTTCTTTTTTAAGATCCAATAAAAACCACCCATTTTTCTGGAAAGTAACTATTGTAGAGCCGTATAACTGTACCAAAATAAAATTAACTTTATCGATTAAAATACTCTTGTACGTGTACATATATACGACTACAGTATGCGTACCTATAGTTAATTTCAAGTACGGTACACAATAAACTAAATTGATGAAGCGATTTTCAAGCAACTACTGTACATAATCTACAAACAGTGGTGTTATTGAATATATTCCAGAATTGGGTACCTATGTAAATAGTACACGCGTGAACGCTGACTACTGTAATGGCTTACTATATGGATTCGTACTCGGAACGAGGTTAATCAAAAAGGACCGTATACCCTCGAACAGAGCGAGAGAGAGAGATAGAAGTACGTACGGATCAGGTTGAAAGAATTTAATTCAGATATCGGGCGATATGAAGAGGGCCGGTGTACGGACAAGACAAGCACGGGACAGAAACGCTACCATTATTAAAACGTCATCGTCTCGTATATTATATCGACATTAGAATAGCTTTTCGACCCTTCTCTCGTCCCCCAATTTTTACATCGAATCAAATTTCAATGAGACCCTCTCAATATATTTTTGACCAAGTTCGTCTCGACGCTCTCGATTTCCTCGTCGGTTTTTCTGATGATACCTGCGTATACGGCGAGCCCTCGACACGATATCAGATTAGGTGAAGTTTCCAATCTATTATCGTATTGAATTTATACAAACGTACCTCTATTACCTCGTGACAGATTTCAGTCCGAGGGCAATTCATCTGTTCCACAACGCACTGACACCGTGCAGCATATCATTATTCGAGCGTATCCTTTCACGAACTTTGCAACGGCTAAAAAAAAATAACTGGGCGAGAGGAGTGGAAAGGGACCGCCCAGTGATAAGGTGACGGATGAAATCCCTTCATCCTTTAGTAAGGAAGAAAGAAGAAGAAAAATGTCAAAATGAGAATTTATGTATGAGACACGAGCTACTAGGTCATTCTATAGCCAGCAGGAAATTAGCGCTGGTGGATCTTTCTCTCGAGATTGCGTATGTGTGCTGATAGATAAGAGAAGAGGTTCGGGACGCGTAGCAATTTTCGTTAAAATGTGGCCTACATTTCGTTTTCTTAACGCTTCAAAATGTAGTGTGAATTGAAGTAGAAAACGAAAAGAAAGGCCGGACAAAAAAGTCCAGTTTTTGTGATTGATTCGCGAAGGCTGTAACAAGTTCAGTGGTCGAGAATTAACATATACATAAATAGAGTAGAAATGATATGGAGTATAAACCTAAGATGAAAATACGACCCGATGACCTTTACATGAAATATTTTGTAACCATGGTTACCGTGGACTTCCTCTTCAGCCACTTGTCATTATTTATGCTACATTTTTGTTATTGGTCGTGTAATTGAGATCTTCTTTCCACAAAGTGTGTGATATATATACATCATAATGCAGTACATCGTCAACGACGACGACAACGATGATGACGACGGTCGCGGAATAGCCGAAGCACTTTATTTACTGTATTTTGTTCGCCACTTTACTCGACGTCGATACACAAACGTAATCCAAGGCAACGCAGAAGCACAGTAAACAAATAATCGTACAGCATTATGTAGTAACCATCTTTCATTTTTCCAACGCCGCCTTCCTCGCCTCTTCCACAATACCGTATTTTCGTAAATTTTCCTCCTCGGTAATGGTTGATAATTCTCGAATTGACGCGCGCTCAACTCTTCAGACGGTGGCTTGTTTATTCTTTCTCGATAGTGTACATACGCTCGCATCCTTTTGTCTATACAATTTCCATGTCGATGTCGAAAATTTACGATTTACCGCGTACTATACGAGAGCGGAATTCCCGAGTGAAATGAGAGATTTCTTGAGAAACCATCACGATAACGTTGGTAGAGATTCGACGAGAGATTTTATGAACGAGGACGCGAAAGGCAAGGTCGAAGAAGACGACGAAAAGCTTTTCACGTCTTTAATGAATACAGCCCCCTTTACGGTCCTGGGATACGATTGAGAGATTGCTCTATACTGATCTATGGAGAGCCCTTGACTCGTATGAGGTAACCGAACGTGAAGAAAACATCGACCATCGAGCAAAATGTTGCTCCGAAGAAGCCTGGGCCTGTGACCTTGTTTGAGGAAAGTTTTCGCTTGAAAAACTTTCGACTTTTACGAACAATGGACATTATCTATCATCGAAAACGAATTTCTACTGGAATCAGGGGGTAAGAGTTCCAGCGCGAACAAGCAAGAACAACGGCACAAACTCAGCACAAACGACTCCATCCATTTTTGTCTTGGAAATCCACTAAAGCATGCCTGCACACCCCTCCAGTCCACTTTGGAGTGATAGGAGACTGGCACAAACGGAGGTAAAATCTAGCGCGAACGTATTGAATCAAGTTTTGAAGCCAAGAATCGAATTGGGAGGGAGCTTGCGTATTCAAATCCCTACCCTCCCAACGATCGGAGGGAAATGAGACCAAAAATAGCGCCTCATATTTTTCGTTTTCAGGCAAGAAAGTAAAAGGAGAGGGCTCGCATGATTAAAACTGCCAACCCAATGGTTGTAGGGCAAGAGAACCAGCCTTTACCCACAAAAAAAAAGGAGCAACGGCACTATCCAATACAAACAATGAATTTGATCTGAGAGGCTGAGGATGTGAACTTGAAGGGTTTGAAAAGAGAGATTTTCTAGCAGGGCCAAATGAATAAAATCATGTTTTTTGTCTATTAGTGAGTGACCTCATTTATATTTTGAGGCCACACCTACTTTTTGATGATATCATGGCTTAGATAGCCTACGAGAGATTCACTTGTCCCGCACGTTCGCCCTGTTCTTAGATCAATATGAGCGGGGTAAACTTTAAGTTAAGCTATGTAGCTTCCTGGGAGGAAAGGGCCTCACTCGCGAATATCATTATTAGTGACGTCAGCTCGTGACGTCATTACCATTCATGATGACATCCTATTACGTCATCATTAGTACACGCGACGTCATCAGCTCAGCTTGCACTCTCCCTCACTCCATTCTTTCTCGAGATCCCTCACTCCGCTCGTAAGCCTCTCTTATGCTAGGCTTAATAGTAATACTGCTGGAGTATCCTTCGTACTAGGCCTCCGGGTTACGACGGATGACGTCATAGTGGTAGATTTCAGAATTTGGGGTACCACTCCTGAGCATCAACTGCACTGGGATATACAGTATACTCGCGGGGGTGAACTCGAAAATTTTGGAATTAGCGGCTAGGATCCAGGACTCGTAGAACTCGCAGATTTTCAAAATTATGTCCAGGGTAGGAAGGCAACTCGAGGTGGTGTTGTGATTTTGAAAATTTTCGAATTAGGAGCTAAGATTCAGGAAACTTCAGGGGAGACTAGTTTTGGGGTGGGGCAACTCGTCAGGATAGTGTGAACTCGCAAATTATGGAATGAGGCGCTAGGGTTCAGGAAACTTTGGGAAAGACATCAGACCGAGACCCCTTCTGTAATGGTATGAGGTCCTGATGACGTCACGCTCTGCCCCAGGTCCGTCATCTCCCCCGAACAAAAATTCCATAAGACTGGTTTTTCGGTCTAAAACCCATGCAGATATTTTCTGCGGGGAACCCGCTATCCCTTCTGTTGGGGGAGCGAGCGCGAGCGGTCCCAGGTTGATGACGTCACGGAGAGGAGTTGGAAAAATTTCTACTATCGAGGCTTATATGATAGGAGGGACGGGGGAACGCAGAGAACCTGTTTTATGAAGTACCTCGAAAGGGCGTTTTGAATCTTATGGTGTTGCATACCGGGCTCATTGAAGGGGCTAGGCCTTCCGCAGTAATATAAGGCTCTTGCGGGCTCCTCGCTCACTGTTGCAAAACGATCATGTCGACTCTGAATTGACAGCTATTTTTCACCATCGACTCATCGTCGACGTCAATATTTTTTGTATTATAGATGATGTGGACTGAAAATCGACACCGAAAATGCGTCAACTCCCCTGCCCTGGTCAAACATAATCAAAATTCTCAATGATTCTCATTATACCTAATACGCATTCTGTCTGCGAGTAGTGAAATCACCAAACACAAAGAACGCTTCGATTGGGTGACTGAGTATCGACTTCAGATTAGTGGTGCGGTGAGAAGGGTTTCTTGAGGATAGATCCTCAATTCAATTTTAGGGGGGCCTTTTTTATCTCTTCTTTTTTGTTCGCTTGTGAAATTTTTTTGGGGTGGGAGAATCTGATTTTTAGGGGTGTTTCCTCAGAGACTAAAGGGGTCAGAACGAGGTTGATTTAAAATCAATCAGCGTACATTCCTGGAAAAATTAAGATTGAATTGAAATCGAATCTACAAAGCCAGCCGATTAAGATCAACGTCGATTTTAGATCGATTTGATGTCGACTAGCGTCCAAGGAACTGCAAATTGATTTGAAATCGACGCAACAGAGCAGTCGATTTTAGGTCGATGAAAAAATCGCTCTGATATCGACGTGGTCAATAAATCGAATTGAAGTCGACGTTTGCTTACCCCATATCGGCAGGTGTGAGGTCGATTTCAATAATATATCGCCGCAATTCCGGCCCAAGAGTTTCAACGAAGTAAGTCCTCGGTCGACGTGGTTTATCGGGCTGTATGCATCAGGAAGGGGACTTGCACAAATTTAAACTGCAGGAGGAGGATTTAGGCCTACGTCCTTCTCTCTCTCCACCGATTGAAGAAGGAAGAAACTAGTGTAGGCAAATTAGAGCAATATAAGGAAAAAGAAACATTTTGCTTTGCTGAAAATGGTTCAGGATGTGGTCCTGAACAACATAGTAAAAATCCCGCGTTTTCCCCCTGGATCTTCATTTTCTATGGAGGTTCAACCCCCCCAAAAATTAGTTTTTCGCTTATGTCGCACAAAATTGGAATATTATTAAAAAAAGTTTCTAACAAAAGTTGTTCCTCGTTAAATTTCATACCAAATAACGTATTCAACTTTCAGCCTATACCAATTAGCGCCTTTGCAAAGGCCGTTCAAAAGAGGACCAATATCAGTTTTTCCATATAGTATTTCACAAAAAACTGTAATTTCATTTAAAAATGTTCCAAACAAAAGTTGTTCCTTGTTAAATTTGCTATAAAATGACTTATTCAGCCTTCTGGAGGTTCTAAGACTAAATCTTGGGGGCTTAAACCCCCCAAGATTTAGTCTTTTGCTTATTCCAATTGAAATTTTATTAGAAAATTTTTCAAACAAAAATTATTCCTCGTTAAATTTCCTACCCAATGACGTATTCAATGTTCAGCTTAGGTCAATAAGTGCCCCGGCAAAGCCTGCAAAGGCCGTTCAAAAGATGACCAAAATCAGTTTTTCCATAAATTTCCCAAAATTGAAATTTTATAAAAAAATGTTTCAAATAGAAGTTTTTTCTCGTTGAATTTCCTATCAAATGAGCTCTTCAGCTTTCAGGATAGAGCAAATAGTCTGCAAAAAAGGGCTTTCGATGTTGAAAATAATATAAGGATGTGCTATATTTTTCTTATGTTCAGATAGTTTTGTGCTGATTTATGAAAGTCTTGCATTATTACAGATTGTAAGGAGTATTTTTTTACCAGTAATAGAAATATTGAAAAGATGGAAAGTAAATGAATATTTTTCTCATATTCATGACTCAGGTATTGAAATAAAAGCAATTAGAGACGCGTCCTATCCAAGATTTGACGGCAGCTGCAATACTCTCTGATCTATGGTAGTACAAGAGACAAGCCACTGAACAAATGTCGCTTCCAAGCTTTCGGTTTCAAGCTTTCGCGAAAAAAAGTCCTCCGGAAAGTAGACTTGGCCTCTTTACGACGCTGCACGGTTTCATTTATTTTGAGTGCACCACCAAGTACAATAATTGTGGCTTGGTCATGAAAAAAGGTCCTTTAGAATCGGGATGGAAGCGAATCGATGAGATGTTGGAGCCTATAACAATGAACAAAGCCCCAGCGCCGCGCCAAACCACCTCCTACAACTTATTTCTAGTGGGTGCGCCAAAGGATGTAGAAATGCTTGGAGCTGCCAAAAAGCAAATGAACAATAGATATTCCATGGGGAAAAGAGAGTGATTTGGCGCTTTCATCGAAGAAAAAACGCGTATTTTAATCATTCCGACCTCGATGGTGAAGAGGTACGCATCAGGTTTTCATCAACGGAAGAGCCAAATTCATCTCTCTTATTCTCTTCTTATAGTGTTTAACCAACTTCACTAAACTTCTCAAATAACATAGTACCAGAAACGTTTGCTCCAGCAAAATGTTTTTTTTTCCCCTTATTTGCCTACACTAGATTAGAATAAACGAAAAGGAGAGCACCAAAAGCTCGTTTTCTGTCCACAAATCATAATAGTGGGCTAGTGTGTTCATGACTCCCGTTGGAGGAAAATGAGTTTTGTTCTGCAGCCAAGTTCCACAATGTTGTGAGGTTCTGATGTCGTCACGTCCTTCTCCGAGTCAGTCATCTCCGTTCAAAACGAATCCCATAGAACAGGCTCTCTGCTTATCTTTTGAGTGATCGTTGTTACCTTCATGCGAATTCGACCTCCCCCTTCTCCTCAATGGACTACTCCACATCTATTTGATGCTTCAACCAAAAATCGGTGTCGAATGGTCGACCGCAAGTGAACTCAAAACGACATTGTTCTTGGCCAATTATAATGTGTACATTTCGAATTAGCAAAGACATCGAGGTCGAAATTTCTTGCAAAATCGAGGTCAAAAATAAGTCGACTTTTGGTTACAGATTTTAATTCCGACTGAAGATCCACGTCGAAATTGCGTTGATCTGACCACTGCTACCCTAATTAAAATTCTAAATAGTTCTCATTTTGCAATACTAATTCTGTCTGCGAAACATGAAGAAAGGTCGATTCAAAGTCGAACCACAAATCTACTGCAGTCTATGCATTTATTTTAGGTCGATGAAAAATTTGGAGAAATCGACCTCAAGTCGACGGTCGACATACTTGCTCGAGTTGACTCAGAAACTGCCCAAATCGTCGCTGTTTGTATTCCATGCGTCTAAGTTTTGTGAAGACGGTACGTTCGAAATTCCCAACTAAAGAAAATAGAAGTTCGAGAAAAAATAAAACAGAGGGGAACGAAACGATGATTATTTAGAAGCCTAATTTCTATCGTATTCCCTCGATAGGGTGTGGACATTTTCGATAGCATAGTTGAGCTCATTCTTGCAAGATAGTATGGTCATTTAAGTCTCGTAGAATCTATACTCTAATTCGAAAACATCGGAAACACCCTATTCAAGTTATTTCTCTTGTCATTAAAGTGACCAATCATAGATATTCATTCCCTATAGGGAATTTCTCCAGCGCAAACATCTTCAGTCGCCGAAAGAGGCTTTTACATTATA
Source organism: Aspidiotus rigidus (assembly GCA_035079385.1). Classification (NCBI taxonomy): domain Eukaryota; kingdom Metazoa; phylum Arthropoda; class Insecta; order Hemiptera; family Diaspididae; genus Aspidiotus; species Aspidiotus rigidus. The sequence continues at coordinate 13,991,243 of JAVHKY010000020.1, read as the reverse complement.
GAACTCGTTCGAAGAAACAACATCATCCTTATCATCATTGGGTCACGCGACCCGCTTCCGAAGACCACACTTTATTTACACGGGAGAAAGTTCTCTTCGAGGTCACAACTGTGTCGGTTTTAAACGAGAAAATATTTTCTTTAAAAAAAAATAAAAAGTAACGAGACCTCGCTAAACCTACTCGTCGTATTCCGGGACGAATTCTTACTCTATATTTTTTTCTTCGCTTAGATAAACTTATCTCCATTTCTTCGTTTTCAAAGTTCACGCGGTCTTACTGAAGCTCGAAAATATTGTAATATTTATATTCGACATTCGCCCGAATAAGAAACCAAAATTTACTTACAGTAGGTATAAGATCGTTGCACAACCTAATACTCATCCTGTGCGTATTCAAATTTGCTTTTGTACAGTTTACGAGAAGCAGCGAGAAAAAGGAAGCTCCGTGACCGTTGAAAAAAAATTATTTACATTGTAAATTGGATTTGCGAGCTGACGGCTAGGAGAAAGACAAACGATCGATGGAGGATTTTTTAATAATTTCGCCCTTTCTAAAGCTATGATACACGTTAGGTTATGTTTGAGGAGAGAACGAGATGTCTTAAGCCGTCGGCAAAATATTATAATTAAATAGGACGGACGCGAGAGATGGTTTCTAGGAAAAGGAAATAAATTTTTTTCCTCTCCTCGCCCTCTCGTTCTACCACTGTTTTTGCGCTCGGTGACTAAATTTTTCGTGTTGTTCGGCGCCACGCCGCTTATCGCGAGACCAATTTATTTAAATGGAGAAGCTTTAACGAGACGAGGAGTAAAGGGGAAAAAAACACGAACGCCTAAAGCCCTACACATCGCAGGTACTTCGGTAGTATAGTGTCGGCGTATCCCGCGATCGAGAAATTCGTAAGATGAGCTCATTTTAAAAAGAAATTAAACAAATTTATGGAAAGCTGGTTAAATTAAAGTACGCGGTTAAACGAAATGGCTCAACTTCCAGCAAAGCGAACGTGAGTACGTCAGAGTCGTGATTATTTCTTTTATTAGAGGTTTCAAATTAAAAACGACTTCTCGCTCGTCAAGTAGACGCGAGGGAGATCGAATTTCGGACGAAAATTTTCGTCCTTGAAGGCGGATATCGGAAGGTGGAATGGCTGCGAACTTAACGCGCGTACATTCGTGACTCTTTTTCTTTCTTTTTCGGGCAACGACGATAATGGGCTCAGGAATCGAGTGAAAACTACCCTTCAAGTGTACTTAAAAACAACGAAGTCTCGTGAAAATCGCGAAACTTTTCAGCCCGCGATAGAGACAGTGTACAACATCTTGAATATTTTTACAGCTACTCGTCCACCTTATATGGACTGAAGGATTCAGAAATCGTGGTCTTAATAAAAATTCTTATCAAGATAATATTGATCCTCTGGACCTGAAAGTACAACTTTCATTAGCATATTGATATAGGCCACTTCAAACACGAATAAAAATTCAAAATTTTTTACAGCAGTATTCTTTTACTGGAAGTCATTTTTCCTTAGCTTTTCTAATTCTGGGCTAAATAGAAAAATGAGCTGCTTGAGTGGCTTTGCCGTAGAATCACACAAATATAAGAAAACTTAGTTCCGGTCTTCTCAGCTGTTCAGCCGTACGGCATAGAAAGCTGTAGTAAAGTCCTCCGATGGAGATGAACACAAACTGAAAAATAGGTATCCTTGACAAGCATATCCGAGCCCCAATTCTCCTGATCGTTTCACCTGGACTTACATTTTTTCATAATATTGAACAGCCAAGAATCAGATGGATTTAGCCAACTAAATTTTTCCAAAAGTCCAAATCCAAACTTTTCAAGATCGTGAGTTTAAGTCGAAACTGAAATTTTCAGCTGCAATACTCTGAATCTTGATAGGGGGAAAGGTTTTGAAGCTCTTTCACGTACAACAGTTTGAAGAACCAATACTGAAAGTAAGTCAATAACATCCTTCCGTAGGCTAATTTTCTGTTCAAGTGAGATGCATCATTTTACTCAAGTCACTCCGAACAGTTTTAGGAGGAAATATAGAAAATTTTTAGGGTCGGCGCGCGATCGCTAACCAACGCTATTACAATCACTTTTTTCTTTTTCGTCGTCATCATTGTTTTTAGTACCTCGGAGTTATTTCGTGCAAGCGAGTGTATGGATGATTGAAGAATGTAAGTATTTAATAGTGCAGTTGTCGTCCAGAGACATGCTGGAGTATGGACAACTTTTTATTTCTCAAACGTCTTGAGAGATGAAAGAGTTTTTACAATTCTACCGAAAACACGTTTTGTTTCCTTATCAATTAAACAAATTAAAAATATCCGCCATAATATTGAATGAAAGAGTTATAATACGTGCAAGGAAGACACAGTTTTTGAAAAGAAAAGGAGGATAATTGAAGTTCAGGGTGTTGGAAAACGCCCTTTATAAAAATTACATATCGTCGGTCTAGAGTCAAAAGGTCGTAACTCCCAAAATTAGTGGTTTTCAGTTGATGATGGTTTCTAGTTCATGTGAGAATAATTCATTGTTGTAGAATAATAAAATGATGTATAAATCATTCATTATGCAGAGAATAACAAATTATTTTCCATTTATTGTAACTCCATTCAGTACCATAGAAAGTTGTCTTTGACCCTCTCGTAAAATTACCATTTTCTGAAATACGACATTTTGACTCTAGGCCATTGATATACTAATCAACGATTCATTTTCAAGCTTGATCATTATAGGCTATCAAGTTCATTAACACAATTTCTATTCCCTAGAAATGACTCCATTCCTCCTTCACTAAAGTTATACCTGAAAGGGTCGATTCCGGTGTTGGAGGAAACAATATTAAATGCATACGCAATTCGCACCTACTCCATAATGGATGACGGGCGGTGCTGCACATGCGACACACAAGCGATTCCCTAGAAATGATTGTTAATTTTGATGTTGTCGCAATTGTAATAAGTATTCTTGTTATCAGGTAACTTGAAATACAATCTATACAATTTGTGCGTTTTTAATTATTACTTGTATACCAAGACATTTTGGTACCCTTGGTGAGGAGCAAACTCACAACCTCAAGATATGGAAAATCCGATATCAGCGCATCAATTCCATGAGAACGGAGGGCTGATTTCTATAAAACAGTTACAAATTTTCTGTTTTTGTAATATCAACGCACCATTTTCATAGAAACAAAGTGCTGATTTTTTTAAAAAAATAGTCACAAACTCTGTTTTTGTAATATCAACGTCCCATTATCATAAAAACTGAGTGCTGATTTTTGTAAAACAGTCTTCTGTACTTGTAATATCAGTGCACTGTTTTCAGGAAAACAGAGTACTGATTTTTGTAAAAAAATCACAAATTTTCCATTTTTGTAATTATCAGTTCACCAATTTCATAAAAACCAAGGGCTGATTTTTGTAAAACGGCTTCTATTTTTGTAATATCAGCACACCATTTTCAGAAAAACAGAGTGCTGATTTTTTTTGTAAGTGGTCACAAATTCTCTGTTTTTGTAATATCAACGCACCATTATCATAAAAACTGAGTGCTGATTTTTGTAATCAGTCTTCCATTTTTGTAATATCAGCGAACTGTTTTCAGAAAAACAGAGTCCAGATATTTGTAAGATAGTCACAAATTTTCTGTTTTTGTAATATCATCAAGTTGCATTTCCATAGAAACCAATTGCTGGTTTTTGTAAAATCACTTCCATTTTTGTAATATCAGCGCACCATTTTCAGAAAAACAGAGATCTGATTTTTGTAAAACAGTCACAAATTTTCTATTTTTGTAATTATTAGCACACCATTATCATAAAAACCAAGTGCTGATTTTTGTAAAACAGTCTTCCATTTTTGTAATATCAGCGGACTATTTTCAGAAAAACAGAGTGCTGATTTTTGGAAAACAGTGACAAATTCTCCATTTTTGTAATTATTAGTTCACCGTTTTCATAAAAACCAAGGGCTGATCTTGGTAAAACGGTCACAAATTTTCTGTTTTTGTAATATCAACCAAGTGCTGATTTTTGTAAAACGGCTTATATTTTTTTAATATCAGCGCACCATTTTCAGAAAAACAGAGTGCTGATTTTTGTAAAACAGTCTTTTGTTTTTGTAATATCAGCGCACTGTTTTCAGAAAAACTTGTAAAAAAACCACAAATTTTCCATTTTTGTAATTATTAGTTCACCAATTTCAAAAACACCAAGGGCTGATTCTTGTAAAACGGCTTCTATTTTAGTAATACCAGCGCACCATTTTCAGAAAAACAGAGTGCTGATTTTTTTAAAACGGTCACAAATTTTCTATTTTTGTAATACCAACACACCATTATCATACAGACTGAGTGCTGATTTTTGTAAAACGGTAACAAATTTTTTATTTTTGTAATTATCAGCTCCTTGTTTTCATGAAAACCAAGTGCTGATTTTGGTAAAATGGTCACAAATTCTCTTTTGCATTTTCATAGAAACCAAGTGCTGATTTTTGTAAAATCTATTCTTGTAAAACAGTCAGAAATTTTCTGATTTTGGAATTATCAGCGCACCATTTTCATAAAAACGGAGTCTTGATTTTTGTAAAACAGTCTTCCGTTTTTGTAACTTCAGCGCACTGTTTTCAGAAAAACAGAGTTCTGATTTTTGTAAAAAATCACAAACTTTCCATTTTTGTAATTATCAGCTCACGGTTTTCATAAAAACCAAGGGCTGATTTTTGTAAAATGGCTTCTATTTTTGTAATATCAGCGCACCATTTTCAGAAAAACAGAGTGCTGATTTTTTTAAAACGGTCACAAATTTCCTATTTTTGTAATGCCAACACACCATTATCCTACAAACTGAGTGCTGATTTTTGTAAAATAGTAACAAATTTTTTATTTTTGTAATTATCAGCTCCTTGTTTTCATGAAAACCAAGTGCTGATTTTGGTAAAATGGTCACAAATTTTCTTTTGCATTTTCATAGAAACCAAGTGCTGATTTTTGTAAAATCTATTCGTGTAAAACAGTCAGAAATTTTCTGATTTTGGAATTATCAGCGCACCGTTTTCATAAAAACAGAAGTCTGATTTTTGTAAAAAAATCAAATTATCCATTTTTGTAATCATCAGTTCACCGATGACATAAAAAGCAAAGGCTGATTTTTGTAAAATGGCTTCTATTTTTGTAATATCAGCGCACCATTTTCAGAAAAACAGAGTGCTGATTTTTTTAAAACGGTCACAAATTTTCTATTTTTGTAATGCCAACACACCATTATCATACAAACTGAGTGCTGATTTTTGTAAAACAGTAACAAATTTTTTATTTTTGTAATTATCAGCTTCTTGTTTTTATGAAAACCAAGTGCTGACTTTGGTAAAATGGTCCAAAATTTTTTTTTGCGTTTTCATAGGAACCAAGTGCTGATTTTTGTAAAATCTATTTTTGTAAAACAGTCAGAAATTTTCTGTTTTTGGAATTATCAGCGCACCGTTTTCATAAAAACGGAGTCTTGATTTTTGTAAAACAGTCTTCTGTTTTTGTAGTATCAGCGCACTGTTTTCAGAAAAACAGAAGTCTGATTTTTGTAAAAAAATCAAATTATCCATTTTTGTAATCATCAGTTCACCAGTGACATAAAAAGCAAAGGCTGATTTTTGTAAAATGGCTTCTATTTTTGTAATATCAGCGCACCATTTTCAGAAAAACAGAGTGCTGATTTTTTTAAAACGGTCACAAATTTCCTATTTTTGTAATGCCAACACACCATTATCATACAAACTGAGTGCTGATTTTTGTAAAATAGTAACAAATTTTTTATTTTTGTAATTATCAGCGTCTTGTTTTTATGAAAACCAAGTGCTGACTTTGGTAAAATGGTCCAAAATTTTTTTTTTGCGTTTTCATAGGAACCAAGTGCTGATTTTTGTAAAATCTATTTTTGTAAAACAGTCAGAAATTTTCTGTTTTTGGAATTATCAGCGCACTGTTTTCATAAAAACGGAGTCTTGATTTTTGTAAAACAGTCTTCCATTTTTGTAACATCAGCGCACTGTTTTCAGAAAAACAGAGATCTGATTTTTGTAAAAAATCACAAATTTTCCATTTTTGTGATCAGTTCACCAATTTCATAAAAACCAAACGCTGATTTTTGTAAAATGGCTTCTATTTTTGTAATATCAGCGCACCATTTTCAGAAAAACGGAGTGCTGATTTTTGTAAAACAGTTACAAATTTTTCATTTTTGTAATTATCAGCTCACGGTTTTCATAAAAACCAAGAGCTTATTTTGGTGAAACAGTCACACATTTTCTGTTTTTGTAATATCATCTGGTTGCATTTCTGTAGAAACCAAGGGCTGATTTTTGTAAAATGGCTTCCGTTTTTGTAATATCAGCGCGCACCGTTTAAAGAAAAACACAGTTCTGATTTTTGTAAAACAGTCACAAATTTTCAATTCTTGTAATATGAATGCACTGTTTTCAGGAAACGGTGTGCTGATTTTTGTAAAATACTCACAAATTTTCCATTTTTGTATTATCACCACACTTTTTTCAAGTGCTGATTTTTGTGAAAAAGTCACAAATTTTCCGTTTTTGTAGTATCAACGCACTTTCTTCATAAAAACCAAGTGTTGATATTTGTAAAACAGTCACAAATTTTCCGTTTTTGTAATATCAACGCACTGTTTTCATAAGAACTGAATGCTGATGTTGGTAAAATTGTATTCCGTTTTTGTAATATCAGCGTACTGTTCTCATAAAAACCGAGTTCTGATTTTCATAGAATGGTCATAAATAAGCCACAGTACATTATAGGAGGAGGATATGGGAAAATTTGAGCTGTAATATAATACAATGGGGAAGGGACTTTCGACTCCAGCCATAATGTATGGGTATGATAGGAAAGGGACAAAGTGATAAAATTTTGACTTTCAGAACCCTCTTGGACTCTCCACTTCTAGAAGCCAAATCTCTGAACTCACTAAATGTCCGCAAATATCTATTCACACTCGCACTGGTTGCAATTGCAAGTTCCTCCTTCAACTATACAACTCTCTAATCCGATCTCAACTTGCTCCGGTTGCTATCATAATATTCTTGTTATCACTTGACTTGTGAAGTACAATTCTTACAATTTGTTTGTCTTCAATTAATACTTGCGCACCGAAACACCTGTGTCAGTACAAGAACGCGCGGTCATCCACCTTTGTCGAGACAGTTTTTTACTCTTGGTATTGGGCATGCAACAAAAAATCAACCTTATCGAGCACCTTTCTCGTCATGTCTCTAAAAAGAAGCGCTCGAAGAAGAAATCTCGGGAACCCTACAAATTAATGCGCTGGTTTAGACTGGGATACGTCGCACCATCTCGAGACGCAAGTACGATAAGAGTGCAATAATTTCATCGTGTTACTCATTACGGAAGGGTCAGTAGTACTCAAACCAGAAGAAAACTATTTCTCAAAACTCTCTTACATCCGGATTAAGTGAGATTGAAATGTACGAAAAGCTTCGTGCTCGCCCCCCTTTTTTTTTCTTCTGTCGCTGTATTAAATTCTGTAAGACGATTATAAGGGTACAAGATTGCTACGATATTATACTCGTCAAGCGAAAACGAAAAGTAAATACAGCCCGAGAAAGGAAGTTGATCGTAACTTTATTAGCTGTTGGCTTCAACGAATTTTACTCTTCATCGGTGACGAGTCGCACTTGAAATTCGTCTTCTGTTGTTTACCCGACCGACGAGAAGAGAAGTTTTTGTTTTGTTTACACTTTGCGACAGAAGGAAATTTCGTCCAGCGGACGTGGATGAGTTTGGCCACTGGCATTCCGGTTGATGAAAATTGAACGAGCACGAGTGACATTAAAAAAAAAAAAGGAGAGAGAGAGGCGAAAACGAAAGAGCATAGAAGCTATCTTAAATTGATTTACGTTCGACAATGAGGATTGTAGGATTTAAAGAAATTTATCACGGCGTTCCTTTTTCTTAATCTGGATATAATGTTTTAAATCTGCGTTTATTTAAATTAGGGCAATAAGCTGTAGGCGCTATAATTCGCTGAAATAAGTATAAGGATCGTTTCTTCCTCTTCCCGTTGTATCTTTCTACTCCTCCTCCTTTTTAATCTAAATCGAAAGTTAATGCGTGTAACACTCGCCGGCCTTGCTTTTTCCTTCTTTTTTTTTTTTTTTTTAATGTGTCACTAAAATCTCAATCGCTTTATAATCGATGCTTTTCGGACGCGCGACTATACACAGTAAACGTGACTACACTCTTTTCTTCTTTTTTGCGCCCCTTCGAGTATAAAACGTGTGAATTACGGATGTACATTTTTCAATACCGAAGCCGGAAGCTGGCGCGAGAATTTTTCGAGTGAGTTATTGCAGCCTCGCGGTACGTACCGCTCTTGGGATGAGATTGCGTACTCTGTTTTGGTACATTGTCGAGCGAGTACAAATACAATGCTGTGTACATCGGGTATATATGTCAAAGAATCTATAGCTGGCGTCGCATTAAATAAATTGAAAACGTAACCGCCAAAGCCGCGTACGAAGCATGTTTAGTAAACACACCGCCATCGCCAACGAAGTAAAATTTACTTTACATTAACGGACAATATTTTCAAATGTTTACTCCATTTGCTCGGATTAATTCGCCTTTTATCGGTGCACACGGGCGGTGTAAACTTTGGACGATGAGGTGGCTGTAATTTATTTTCGTACCGGTACTCGCGGGAAATCGTGTTTATAAATATCTAGGTGACATCGCATCCGTGAAAAAAAAAAAAAAAAAAAAGAAGGAACCGAGGTGAGGGTTTTGCAATTCTGGTTTTTAAGGCTTCATAAAAGCTATATAAAGCGTTTGGCCTAAATACAGAATACCGCGAAATTTACAATGCCGGCAACCTTCATTACGATTTATTGATTTATTTTTAATCGAGCCGCGTTAGTGAAATTTAAAAAATATGCAGTCCTTCGAATTGAAATGAATAGCTGGATTAGTTCTACCTTGAGAGATTTGTAACCAACGCAACTTCCATCCTTCTAATTAGCTGCTGTAATAACACGAACAATTTTCGATAATCTGCAACCGGGAGCTAACAGAATGGAAGACCAGGCTTCCGCTTATTCCAACAATGAGAATACAGCTTTATTTGAGATCAGATTCAAGAAGTTCAAATCGAAACTTATGACGCACGTCTTACAATTTTAACAGATGGTAAAGTCGTTGGCAGCAATTTTAAGATATGCGAAAAGAGTTCTGGAAAAATGAGCCTATTAGTGTGAACCATAAGACTCCATGTGGAAATCGGCTTATCACCTCTCACGAAGATTTTTGTTACTCACAGAGAACCGCCATCGTCTCTTGCATATATTCAATCATCTCACTCCAAGTGTATTGTGATAAGACTACAGAACACTCCTAGTCCTTGTACTTGTACCAGGCCAAAGCCTTTTCTTTATCTCACGTGATACACCAAGAAATCAAACTAGGCTGGGAACAGCCCTTCTTCCTCATTACCGCCTCCTATACCTTCTTCTTCTTCCTGGGATTTACGCGCGGACAGATGGAAAATAAAGCTGAAATCCCAACGCTTTCAAGTTTGGTTTTTATCCTCCTCTGTTGAGCCCAGGGGCGTAGCCAGAACGTTCTTTGGGGGGGGGGGGGCATTTGAAATTTCAAGGGAGGCGTACTTCAAATTTTTTTTTCTTCTTTTTTTTAGGCATGGGGATTTTATTTAGGGGACAACGCCCTCTTTCACCCCCTGCCCCCTGGTTGAGCCTCACTGAAGTTAAACTTCTCTCCCCCTAAGGATGATCAATTTTCTGTCCTCTTATATCTCAAAAACCACACTACCGAAGGAAGGCAAAGAAAAACATCGGAATAGAAAATCATTCTGTCCAGCTCATGTGCAGCAATGCGAGATCAAGAGTGCAGTATAGAGTCGTGTGTCGTTCTCTCGTCGTCGTCTTTGTCCTTTCGTCGGTATTCGGGTATTTTCGGCCCATTTAGCCGAACTATGAAGTACAAAATGCTTGAAGACTGCAAGACGTTTCATTTTAGTTTCATCCTCTGTTCCTCTCTTGATATTCTGTTTTAGTTTGAACTCTGAAGGACAAATCTAAAGTGACGAGATTCATCTTACAAAACGAAGTCAAGATGCCCGGCTAGTTAGGGCAACTAGCCTCACTCCGCTCATTTGGTTCCATTCTTTGTCCAGTATATCACTGGCTCCTTCGTCTTCATTCTAAGTCCTAACTATTTTGGATCAATTCAAGGGTTTCTCGCTAATTTTATGGGGGGGGGGGGGGGGTCAACTCGAACTTAGACTCGCAAATTCCCAATGGGTGGCTGGGGTGACAGTAAAGGCGTGAAATAAAAAGACGGCTTCTAAGGAAGTTGAACGAGGATCGTAGGGAACCCGTTCTATGGGTCAACTTGGACTTGGTTTTGGTACCAAGAATTCAAAGTCTCTTTGCTGCCGTGTATTATGACTCGAAAGTCGAAATTTTCCCATTTCCCCAACCTATTATATTGTGACTTGAAACTCGAGAGGAGACCCTCTTACTTACTTTCTTAGTCCCTTTCCTGCTATATATTATGGCTGAGTCAAAATTCTTCCAAGTCCAAGGCAGACATCGCGTGGCAAATTCTTCGAACCCCATTTAAAAGAGGAAACTCAGTCGCAAACTTGATTTTCGATAGCGAATAAAGACGACTTAAAGATATCAAGCAGTTTAAACCTTTTTGAGACGTCATCATCATCTGTCAAATCTGCTCAACGAGCTTGTGACGTCCCCAACATCCGTGACGTTATCAGCTTGAATCTGCGCGTGATTTCAGCGACATTCCTCTCTCTTGACAGAAACCTAGCATAGTCTAGCATCGCATAGGCGTATTTTAGCCTAATTTAAAGTTAGTATAGCCTACTATGCCGTAGGCTAGGATAGTGGAAGTCAAACTTGGACTCTCAGATTTCTGGACCAGGTCGTGGGTTTGAGGATTCCAAATCCATGAACAGGAGGGGGGGAGGAGAAACTCTACCTCGAGAATCTCTAATAGTGGGGTGAGGTGCCGGTGAAGACGTTAAAAATGTCAAAGAACCTCAAGTGTACAATTCTACTTCATTAGTTAGCTTACAAGAGTACTTTCGGCCACCTCAGAATCAGTTGTATCGTTGCTGAGGAATAAGACCTTAAACATAAGTTTTTATAGTCTAACACCGTGATCTGATTGGCTACAACAATACTAGGTCGTGATTCGTTCATCCGTCTATGTGCTGTGTTTCTATTGGGTACCAGGTTTTCTGTCATTTTATTGGTTCGTTCTGTTCCTCCTGACCCGTCCAATCACTAACCTGAATCACCTTTCACGGCCAAATCCTCTTCTACTTGTGATTACATTGTTCAAGAGGTTAGCTTTTCTCCTCTTTGCCTTTTCAATTTTCATCTGTACCGAGAGTTTCCTTCTGTTCATTGGGTTTTTTACATGTATGAATTCAAATATTCCTTCACCATTGTGCAGTTCTCCATTGCACTGCCTATTTACCAAACAGTGACTTGCCATTTTGTGATTCTTTTTCCTCATGTGAAACTTCCTCCCAGTTTCACCAATGCTTTCGCACTGTTCGCAACTGAGCTTGTACACTCGACCAAGCTTCACTTGCATTTCTTCCGTCTAATAGGTTGGCTGTTGCGATCAGCTTTACTATCTTAATCTATTTCCTGTCCTCTCCATTGTTCTCCAGAAATGGGATTACGATGTTGGTGTGCGTTGGCTTGTTCTAAGTATGAGTGTCTGGTCCAATTAGTTGATGGTATCATTACCTTTTTCGACTTTGAATTTGATTCTTTCAATTATCGCATTTGTTTCCAGAAGGAATTGGTCCACATGTCTTTTAGTGCCTGACCACACTATTGAGATATAATCTACTTGGGATCCGACCAGTTCACCAAAAAATTTTTCACCGAGTACCTGTCAGTTTTTATTTCACCGATAGGAAAGTTCATCTTCCGTTTTTTTAGGTTCACCGATACCGACGACGAAATTCACCTTTTTCAATCAGCTGTTTGACTTTTATTTGATACTTTGATATTATACCGGTACGTGCAGGAAAGGAACGAGATTATGACAAGCTTGCACAATATATTATAATTAATTAAATTTAAATATTAAAATTAATTATTATTTAAATATTATTTTATTGATATTATTTATTTTTTATTAGGTACTAATTTAAAATATATATTTTTTAAAGTAATTTAAAGTAAAGTATCAATTTTAAATATAATTAATTTAAATTATTATAAATTGAATTTTAAAATTTATTTAATAATAATTATTTTAATTTTTAATATAATCAAAATAATAATTATTATAATTAATAAATTAAATAATTAAAAAAAATTTATAATAGATTAGAATCTGGATTTAATAATATAAATAATTTTAAAATTAATTTTTCCATGAATGTTACCTATATTATATAAATTTGAATAGATAAATATTATTTCAAGAAATATTTTTTTTTAATATTAATTATTCGAATATATTTTATTGGATGTAGTATAATTTTTATTATTAATAAAATAAATGAACAAAATAATAGTCATTCATTTAATATTTAAAATAAGAGATTTATTAATAATTAGACTATAATTAAAATAATTTAGATTATTAATAATTTTAAAATAATCACCAATTTATTGAAATACAATTATTTAATTAATAAATAATTTATTTATTAAATAAAAAATTGAAAAAATTAATAGAATTAAAATTGTTTCATCATGGTGAACTTACCATGTGGTGAACCACTACTTCTATCAGGAGAATTATCTGTAGGTGAGCTTTCTGTAGGTGAATCTTAATCGGTGAATTTTTTCACGAGAAAAATCTTTCGGTGAAACACCCTGACAGTATTTCATGGAGTTGGCCAATAGAAACGCAGCACGTATATATCGAGTATTGTTGTAGCCTATCAGATGGTGTTAGACTATAAAAACTAATGTTTAAAGCTTTGTTCTTCTGTCCCGATACAACTGATGATGGGGCAACAGCCGAAAGTACTCTTGTAAGCTGATTAATAAAGTAGAATTGTACACTTGTGATCCTTTTCCTTTATTTTCCTTTTTTTTTTACATATTCTTACCACCTCTTTTTACTCAGGTGTAGTTTGTATCAGTTTTAGTACACTCGTCAATGACTGTTCAGCTGGAAACGTTTGTGTTTTGTCAAAAATTAAAATTTCGTTGCATAGAATCGTATGAATTTGTCATGTTTCATGTCTTTCCTGAAGTTTCCTAAATCCTAGCCCCTTATTACAAAATTTGCGAGTTCACACCGCACCACCCGCACGAGTTGCCTCCCACACCCTAATAGTCCTGTATACTATATCCCTTCCCTTTCTTCATGTTAATCGATGAAGTCTCAACCGTGACCTCGAGCCTGATTCTGAAACGTGGGAGTTTGCTGTACGTGTATGTTAGGCTTATGTTAAGCCTGATTTCATGAAGGCTAACAGTAGGCCTAGTATAGTTCAGTATTTTGTATAGCCCAGTGCTAAGAAGTAGTGTTCTAATTCTGAAATCTGTAAGTATGACGTCATCAGCCGTGACCCGGAGACCTACTATAAAGCAGACTCGAGCAGTATTACTATCAGGCCCAGTGTAATAGAGACTGTTGGGAGGTTATTACGAGGGCGAAGTGAGTGATTCCGAGATTGAGAGAGAGAGAGAGAGAGAGAGAGAGAGAGAGAGAGAGAGAGAGAGAGAGAGAGAGCAAGCTGTGTTGATGACGTCAGATGCAGCATGGATAGTTATGACGGCACGAGCTAAAGAAGTAACTAACGTTGATATCCACAAGTGAGCCCCTCCCCTCCCGTAAGATATAGATAATTCAACTTGAAGTTCACCACGCCCAGAACAAAGGTGTACGAGCGGAGCGAGTGAACTTCCCCTAGGCTAGCTAGGCCATGAATTCATCACAAAGCAGGCGTGGCCTTAGAGTATTTGTATAAGCGAAGTCCCTTACCAGTAGACATGAAACATGATCTTTATTCATTCGGCCCTGCTGGAAAATCTGATTAATGAACTTATTATCCTTCAGTTTTAGACCCTCAAGAAGTTGAAGTAGGAGTGCCTAGGAAAAATCGAAAGTTCTGATGATTCAATCAAGCTTATAAGAGCGAATTACCCTCGACTGTTTCTGGGCCTGGTGAAGTACAAGAATCGACGAAGTGAAATAGCGGACGACGAAGTTCTTATTTTTCTCATTTAGAAGTGTTCAATACCAGCAAAAGATGTGCCAATGTTGTACCTCGTGGAACATGCGTGCGTGCGAAAAGTCGATTCCATCGTTCGTTCCCAATTTTAGGAAACATCAAAATGCGTAAAAGAAACTCGTATCAAATATGAGCACACATATACGTACGTATTATATAGCCTGCGTTGTATAAGTTAGAAGTCAACCCTCGCGAGATGAACTCGCCAACTTGTTCTACAGCATACCCGTATCATAGTTTTACTGTCGGCTATCTCGCGGGATAGATAAAACAGAAGTCGGCATCGATTTCACGGTCCGCGTAAACTTTTTTTTTCTCTTACGCTCGCTCTAGTTATCTCTATGAATACTCCCTCTCCCACCTTCACGTCTTTCTGTATCGCGAGAACGTTCTTTCTCATCTCTATTCTCGCGAACTCCCACGAGACTCGAAACAGTACAGTCAAGGTCGAAAACGATGAAATATTTATACAATTTCATAAGGGTATATCGAGGAACAAGCTTTTTATCGCGGAAAAGTATGGATTGTCGGGTATTATTTTTTCCTCTTCATCTTTTATTTTTACTTCCCTCTTTGCCGTTTTAGGTTATTGGGACGGTTGCCAGCATTGGCCCGTATTATATGGTTGTCGCGTGCCCCGAATTTTGTTTTTCTTCCTTTTCAGATGAGAAAATGATCTTAGCACGTACGAAAAAAGATCGTTATGGAAGATACATATGTTAAATAAGGGTAGACCGTTGTAGGTATATCTTTCTGTTGCACAAATTGGTCGAAGCGTACGATAATTCACGACGGAGAATATGAATAATAAAACGTCTTTTATTTTGCCAGGCAGACACGTCGTAAATTACGAACGGTGCCAAAATTTCAGTTCCTTTCAACCTTTTAAAAAGTTTCTAGAATCATCCCTCATCGCCGTCGCCAACTTCCGATTACGATCTCGAAGCGAACGTCCAGCCACAACTTAGATATCGTACGTTCTTCTAGTTGCCTAACCTAAGTCAGTTAGGAGAATCTAAACTGATTATTTCGGTTCTTGTTTGTTTTTATATTGGTGCTGAACCAACTAATCTGTTGCAGACTCTTATTAGAAAGTATACGAATTTACGTTATTAGAGGAATTTCTTCTCACATCCGCCGGAGCCTTTGTAACATTCTTTTCTCTCTTGCAAAAGTTTGTACTTCAACTACCCTCGGGGAAAGAAATTTTATTAAATTTTTGGCACAAAAATGGCTTTCTTTTTTTTTTTAATTATCCGCTCGATTTTCACCTCGGTGTTAGTCTGGTTGTTAATTAAGTTGATGCCGGCTAAGGAACCTTCGCATCACTCGGGGAAAATGGAATTCTTTTTGTCTTCTCTTCGTTAGCCCGTTGACGAATTTCGCATTCTTTATTGATTTTCGAGTCGCTGGCCTGGTACTGAAATACATTATTGTAATATAAGCTTTCATTAGTAAAAAGCAAAGTTTTTTACTCGTTCTTTTTTTCTCTCCTTCTCGTTTGTTTCAGAGAAAAAAGTTGAGAAAAGTTTCGCAAAATACGGCAACACGAGAATAGATAAAAAGTGACGAACCTAACAAAGAAATACGAGAAACCTTCAAAACTATAATCGGAAAAGGGTTTTTATGCGTAACCGAACGGACCGAACAACCGTATCAAGTTGCTCGAGTGGTTCCGCGATGACAGGTTGGCTGGCGTCTTCCTGTCCGGGGACTTACGCACGTCATCGTATCGAGTTCGGAAAAGTTTCGCAGCCAAAATTGGGACAATTTTTTAAACCGTTAATTTACAATTCTACGTGCGAACTATAAATATACCACGGCGGTATACGTCTGTGACAGCTACTTTGACTAATTTCGCGTTGAGAGCGGAAAAAAGTACGATAAAGCGGTAAGTAAAGTGGATAAAAATTCAGCTCACGAGACAAATATTTACGGATTGCGTATTTGATTGCCTGTACAGTCGGTGTACATGTTCGTTCCATTGTCGTGGAATGCAGAAGAGAAAAAAGACTTCTACATTGTAGTCGGATGTGTCACTCCTAACGCGCTTATAGATATCGAGCCGTAGAGCTTACGTTTGTAATCCGGGAACTTTTATTTATTGCTACGGAGGAGAAAAAAAAAATCAGTACGAGAAGGATAGACGCGTAAGAGAATAAATATAAGGATATAGTGTTGTGTAAAGGGTGAAAAAAAAAAACTCCTCAAAAAAGGCACATTGAATACGTAAATTCGATCTACTGTTTTCGATGCCGATGACGCCTAACGTTCGGAGTTTATTTCGTTCGTTATTTAATATTCTCTTGTTTCTTTGTCGCCTGTCTCCTATGAACACATTGACATTCCTCTCTAGAGAGCGTACGTGCCTCGAAATTGCGTACTCGAGTACGAAAAAATCTGTTCGTTGTGGAACTTTGACACCGCGTTTCTCTTTTTTCTTGTCAATCATCGTTTTTCCTTCACTCGCTAACAATGTCAGACGACAAATATTCCACAGTATACTGAGACTTTCCGAATTTATCACTCTCTCAAGAGAGTCAAGAGATATCCTTTCCCAAGATTCTTGCTAAGTACATGAGCAACTCCATTCTATTTTCACTCTCTACTATAAATGGGTGCAAAACGATGTAATGAAGCTGACTTATAGAGCAATTTCAATAGCGACACCCTTACCTCTACCGCCATCCGTCAACTCAGAGGCAATAGTGAATGACTGGAACTAAGTTTCGATCGTCATAAGAGACCTCACAGTCTTGGCAAATTGTGTTTCTCGACAACATATCGAGAAACACAAGAGCCACACTCACGAAAATTATATACAAGCAGGTGAGTCGAATTCATTTGTTCAGTCTA
Organism: Aspidiotus rigidus; assembly: GCA_035079385.1. Taxonomy (NCBI): domain Eukaryota; kingdom Metazoa; phylum Arthropoda; class Insecta; order Hemiptera; family Diaspididae; genus Aspidiotus; species Aspidiotus rigidus. The sequence continues at coordinate 13,974,102 of JAVHKY010000020.1, read as the reverse complement.
ATTCAATTTGCTGGTGGGAACTTACTGGCTGGCTTATCAACTGTGGCAGCCAGAATCTGATACCAATAAGAAACACTGGCTGGTTCTCCAACAATTAGAAAGATTCTGAAAACAATATGACACACTATAACTGGCTTACCAACTGGTATGGTAGTCAGAATTTAGAGACAATTTGACTCCACTATCTGGGTCATCAACTATCACTGCCAGAATCTGAAAACAATGGGACTTAGCGGAAATATAGAATCAGTAGGACACATTAGCTGGCTTACCAAGTATTGTTGCAAAAATATGATAACAAAATCCCTAGCTCGGAAATTAAAGTTTTAACAGAGAACCTATTGGGGGGAAGGTACTTTGAAAAGTTTGCTGTATGCCTTGTGGTGTCCAGGAAGAACTCCAAATTGGCAAAAATGCTCCTCGTTCAACACCTCCTAAGTTCCAGCGGTAAAAATAGTCTGAGTTCAAGAAAGGTGGAAATTCTTCTGAGTTCCCCTCAGCTCTAAGGTCGAGATTTTCCTAAGTCGCCCTCCAACAATACATACCTTGGAAGGGTTCACAATCTTCTGTCCCCCTCCCATCATACATAACTTGAAAGTCGAGATATCTTTAAGTCTCCCTCCTATAATACATGGCTTGAAAGTCAAAATTTTAACAGGGAACCTGTTTTATGTTTTATTTTTCTTCTTGAGAAATTAGCCGTGCGCCTTCCCATGAAAAACATGGAAAACTTCCGACTTTCGAGCTATGTATGATAGGAGGGAGACTTGGAAAAATTTTTACTCTCTAGCTATATATGGTTGGAGAGGGACTTACAAAAATTTACATTCTCGAGCTCGGGCACTTGAAAAATTTTCGACCCGCGACCCGTAATATATGTTAGTAGGGGGAACTTATGGCGTTTGAAGCATTGCATACCTGACTCATCCAAGGGGCCAAGCCAATTGATGTACAAAGCATTGCATGTCTAGTTACTTGAAGGGGCTATCCTAATTCGTGTCATATAATGTATCATATTTCAACCCGTAGAACAGGTTCCCTGCGTTCCTCGTTCAACATCGTTAAGGAAGACGTCCTTTCTTCCAAAAGTTGATGACGTCATCAACCTCGGTTCTTGAAGATACTCCCCAACAAAAAGGATAGCGGGTTCCCCGCTAATACGACTGATTTAAGAACTTTGAAGACAACAAAACACATTAGCTTGCTGCCCAAGTATGCTAGCCAAAATATGATAACAATAGGAAATACTGGCTGGTTCAAGAACTACGATAACTAGAGAATTTAAAGACAATAGGATTCAGTGCCTGGATCATCATCCATGATAACCAGAATGTTGACACAATATGAGACACTTTTTGGCTCACCAAACATGGTAGCCAAAATCTTGAAACAATTTGGCTCATGTCGTCAGCTGGCTCACCTACTATCGTAGCCATTCCAACTATTGTAGAGCTTAGAAACTTTGATAACCAGAATCTAAAACCAATAGGAATCACCAGCTGGCTCGTGAACTGCGGTCACCAGAGTTTGAATAAAATGAAACTCATTGGCTGGCTTGCCAACTTCGGTTGCCAATGGTATCAATAATACTGTCAGGAAGTGAGACAGCCGAAGCTGATGACGTCATCAGCCGCAATCTGAAGGCCAAGTATAAGGGAGACTCGAGCGGCATTACTATTAGTCCTAGTATAATGGATACTGTTGGGAGGCTTATGAGCAGAGTGAGGGATCCCGAGAATAGAAGAGAGAGAGAGAGAGAGAGAGAGAGAGAGAGAGAGAGAGAGAGAGAGAGAGAGAGAGAGAGAGAGAGAGAGAGAGAGAGAGAGAGAGAGAGAGAGAGAGAGAGAGAGAGAGAGAGAGAGTAAGGAAGAGAGAGCCCGAGCTGATGACGTCACAGGAAGCCGTCACAGGTACTGACGATGACGTCACAGATAGCCATCAAGTATGATTATGACGTCACTAATGTTGGTATCCATATGGGAGTGACGTCACCCCTATATTAATCCAAAAACGGGGCGTACGCCTCCGTGAAGAAAATTCACAAGCTAGACGATGATTTCATCACAAAACAGACGTGGCTGTAGAATATAAAATGAGATCACTTGACATGAAATAATATGATCTTTATCTATTTGGTTGTGCCCGAAAATCTCTTCTTAACAGGGAACCTGTTTTATGGGAGGGGGGGTTGAGAAAAGCACTTTGCGCTGTCCGGAGAAAATCTTAGAAAAAGTCACGGGTTCTTTAACGGAGTTGAACGAGGGCTAGCGGGAGACCTGTTTTATGGAGCACGTGGGATCTGAAAAATGTAGATTGTAACTTCACAAGGCTGATCTATGACGTCATCAAATTGTGACGTCACAGGTCCGGACTTTGACACTATATATAATAGAAAGAAAAAGGAAAAAACGGCTCTTCCCGCACAGTGTAAAATACGAAAAAAAAAATGTTTAGTTTATGATCTGAGGAAGAGTACAAGTTTACTCGAAACGTCATTTCCATAATAAATAGAATTTTTTTTTTTTTTTCGTATTTTACACTGTGCGGGAAGAGCCGTTTTTTCCTTTTTCTTTATAAATAAAACCTTGCACGCAAAAATAAATATATTTATTATATATAATAGGAGGGAAACTTTAAAAATTAGTGGGAACCCACTGTCCCGAGTCCCCCCCCCCTATTATATAAATCTTGGAGCCTGAAGTTTTTCCAAGTCCCGAAAATGATGACGTGACAATTGAACGCACTGCAATATATTTTTTCCAAACCCCCTCCCCCCTCTCCTTGACATCATCAACGTCGTGACGTCATCGTCCGCGAGCCCGCTGTGTATCGTCCGGCGAAAAACTTGGAAAACTTTTGACTCCTATTGTATATGTATAGCGTGGAGTATGAAATTTTTCTAAACAAAAAAATTTCGAATCCTATTGTATATGGCTTAGAGGATGAAATTTCTTTGAGTTCCCCTTCTATCGTAATATGGCTCGAAAATGAAAATTTTTCAACAAGGAACCAGTTCTATGAGGGTTTTTTTGAGAAATTTATCGTGCGCCGTTCGCCTTCCGGCAAAAAAGTTGGAAAAATGTCGACTCCTAACGTCTATAGCTTGGAGGATGAAATTTTCTCGAGTCCCCCTTCTATCATACATAGCTCGAGAGTCAACATTTTCCAAGTCCCCCTCCCCTCTCCGTGACGTCATCAACCTCGCTCGCGCCCGCGCTCGCGGACGAAAATTTTCTGAAAGTACCCCCAACAAAATAGATAGCGGGTTCCCCGCTAAAAAAAAACTAATCCACTACGTCACCAGATTGTGAGGTCAGAAGTCTAACCTATTGCGTCACCAAACTGTGACGTCACATATCCAAAGTCCTCATATTGTGACGTCACAAGGCTGACCTAAGACGTCATCAAATTGTGACATCACAGGCCTCGCCTTCAAGTTCGTAATAGGAGAGGTACTTCAAAAAAAAACTGTTCCTTCCTGTCATATACGAAATTTTAACAGGGAACCTGTTCAATGGGGGATTTTGTGAGAAATTTGCCGTGCGCCGTCCGCCGGCGCATTCCGGCAAAAAACTTGGAAAAATTTCGACTGTAGAGCTATATACGGTAGGAGGGGGACGATTTATATTTCGAAGTCTCTAAAATAGGTCCAGGTCACTGACGACGTCCTATTTTATATCAGGTTTATAGTATGTCTGGGCCTCCTTCATACTAGCTGTATACTATAGGTCTAGGCTTGCTTGAATTCTCAATACCAAAACCAATTTGACTCATAAAACAGGGCCGAAACTGTCGTTTTGACATGTTTATGTCTTGAGACTGAGTGTCAGTCTAAAATCTGTGTCACGTCATGCGACGCGACGTTTCATAACGTCGTCAATGAACTTCAATTACTTTAGGGACTTGAAAAAATCTGACCTGCGATGAGAAAAGGATGCTCATTGCCCAATGGCGCAAGAACACCATTTCTCTCTGATTGGACATCTAATCAGGGAGAAATGGTGTTCCTGTCAGTGGGCAATGAGCATCCTTTTCTCATCGCAGGTCACAAATGTAGAACTCTGGCCTTCGTTATACTAGGCCTGATATATACATACTACGCTTATACTAGACGAGAAAATTTCGACCTTAACCTTCACTATTTAGACAGCCTTATACTGGACTAAGAGGGGGGGGGGGGTGAACGAGTAAAGCGAGTGAGCCCCCACAGCTTGTTGGCTTAAAATATTTTATACTAGACTTATACTAGGTTTATGAAGGCTTAACTTACTATAGCTGACAATCAATTTTTAATACGATCGATAGTGATATTTCGATACAATCGAGATTGATATATCTTTACATTGTATTCCTTTGCACACGCCCGAAGACATTCGCATGATTCGATCTTTTTCCATGAAGTGGAGAAATTGACTTAAACTTTTTTCAAGAGAAACTTCACAATAATATTTATTGTCATTAATAGCTTTCTTCATCTCAGAAACGGGTATGAAAGTTGAAGTCAGTCTTACGAGTAGCGCCACAGGGACATCATAAACCGTATCATCGTGAGACTGTTTGTGCACGATGACCAAAGAACCTTCCACAGCTTTTGTTATGGCAAAATTGTTGCTTCTGATTTTTATCTTCAATTTGGAAAGAGTCCGGTTGGAATGTTTGTCAATTTATGGAGCGAGATGATTGAGGAGGACTTCAGCACAATTACGAGTAATTTGGATAGCATTGCCTATGCCGGCGCTAACCTCGATCCTAAGATTTGTAGCAACAACGTTCAAGGCTTGATCACGTCTCAAAGGAAGAGCACATTATGTACTTGAAGCTTTTATTGAGTAGATCTTCTTTATCTTGTTTGTGGGAACATTTGAGCAGTTGACCACCCGCGGTTGGAAAGTAACCGGTGAATTGGTCAAATTCATTGGAAGACAGCAGAGTAGAAAGCGTTTCCCCCACCATTGCTCCCTCAAGTATCGATTTTCCTAGTAGTTTGATGTTGCAATTACTATCGGAATGAAAATGGAACTAGGTTGTAATGTAAAATTTACTAGAAAATATTGAAGGGAACGAGGCAATCCTGCTTGCGCTTCTGACATTATCGTTTATGCGATCTTCTCATATGATTCGTAAAGAATTGATGACATTCGTTCAGACTCGTCAGTAAATATGTACACAAAACCCTCCAAGAAAATATTAGATGAAGTACAAAGTTCCCTACAAAAATTGTCCATAACGTTTCAGTAATATCTGTGTCTTGCGCGTTTCAACGAGGTCGTCGTCGACAAACATGCATGCAGGACGATCACAGTTACCTAACCAAACAATGGAGAGGAAAATATGAAGAAAAAAAAAAGTGTATAACAGCGGTGGCCATGTTTACATGAAAATAAAAACCCAAACAACTGAAATTGCTATCTAATCGTGTTCTGTTACAGTATATCCTTTACTATGATGGTATACTGTATATCTTCGTATAAGTGTTTGTTGGTAAGTACTGTACGGCGCGTCAACAAATGCGAGTGTACAAAAGTTTTTTTTCCTCGTCTGCTACAGCCTCCTTTTTTTTTTTTTTGTCCTTTTTTTCGTTACCATGTACGTAAAATATGTGTACATTACACCGATGCGGGAAAGTTTCTTCATACATGAAAAGTTACATACCGCATCTCTGGAGTGTTTCTGCTTTTCATCTTCGAGATAAGGATGAGAGGATACGGTGCTTTATTTGTTTTGCATTCCTCCGTGTGCACCGAAATAGCAACAATAGTTAACTTGAAATGATACAGAAAACAAAAATTTTTTGTCGAGAAGTCAAAGAAATAAAACGTAAAGTGAAAAATAAACCCTTCGCGATACTTGCCAGCCAATTCCGACGGTTATTAGCCGCAAAATATGGCTAGGTGGGGATTATTTCGAGTACGTGCCGAAAATTGATAACAGTCGTCGCGGCGTGGCATTTATTCGCTCTCTTTTTGCTCGGATGAATGTATCGAGGCTGAATAATCCAATTTAGCGCCCGAACGTGGACTCTATTCTACATTGTTCGCGTTCAACACGTGTCGTATATATTAAATTGCGCTCTTTTCACCAAAAAGCTCACACCCTTCTTTTCGAGACGTTTAATTATGAAACACGACTCGGTCTCATCTCATACAATAGAGGTAAGCGAATAGAGTGCAGAAACAGCGCGTATATATCTGTACTCGAAGACTGTCAAATTGGCTTAAGAGAAGAACGCTCGACGTTCGTATATAAGGCTATATCTACTCGTACCATTCGAACGAAGCAGCGAGCGTCTTATTACACACAATAAAAGCGCCCGAATATGTAAATCTACACATCGACTAAAGCTGAGGACTGGAAAACTTGACACAGAACTTTCTATGCTATAGTCTGCGGGAAGAGTGAGTGGTACCATTGAAATCTTCATTCCGGTAATTACTGTACAGTATATAGCGAGATGCTCGTTGAGAGGGATTTCCGCTATGGATAGTGTACTGGAGGAGAGTAACGGATAGCGGAGATGAACTTTATGCAATTCGATAATTACGTAATCTATGCGAATGAAAGAAGTTTCCATTCAAAATACAAAACTTTCTCGATATTTGAAAGAGAATGCACATCTGCTTCGCGGTCTCTTTTATCCCATTATTTGCTTACTCGCCTAATAATTTCTCATTCTACGATCGCCTCGGGTTCGATCAGACTCCTAACTTAGATTTCAGTAAATCTGTAACATGAGCTGGAGAGAACATGCGGTAGAAAGACAACGAGTGGGTACAAATTGAATTCGAGAATTCGATTCACACCTAAAGAAATTTCAAGTCTCCTTCTACATTTCTGTTCTCGAGAGGCAACCAGCATCTATGATAAACACCCTCATGTATTTTTGAACACCATCAATCACTAATCAATTGGACGGGGTCCTCTGTAACTGTAAAGGATGATAATGTCTACCTGCGTGTGCTGTGCCGGATTTAGCCTGACTGCCGCATTTGAGCACTTGCGCTATTCCACTTTTTTCCGACTTTTTTCTTTCATTTCCCCCTAAATTTGCCGCCCTCAGCCGTTGTCTTGCCGCCCTGGGATATTGGCTTATGGTAAATCCAGCCCTGCTTACAAGTGTTCTCCACCGATTGTAATCTTCGTTGTTTTCAATAATCCGTTATGAATCAATACGTTTCTGTAACGTACGGTCATCCATAATTTAAAAGAAGGTGCGAATTACTCAGAGTAATCGCTATATACTGAAAACCGCAAAAAGACACACGATCAGTCGCTGAGCATTTTCGATTAAACAACCATTTTCAAAGACGACAGGAAAGCGACTGAACCTCTTTGATCGTTTCAGGCAGCGGTTTGAAGTCCTTCCTCAGAGGGAAAATTCTCATTCCAGGCGTTTGGCCCTCGAAGAAATTGAAATTATTCGATATCGGAATAATCATGACGTCACCGTGTAGAGATTGAATGAATTACTTTATGAGAATGATTCACTTTTTTATGACTTGCTAGTTCAGTCATGAGTCATGACCTCCTAGGAAGTTACTGTTTCTTGTTGGTGTTGGGTTCAGTTGTTTTCCTGTTGTCTTTGAAAATGTTTGTTTAATCGGAAGTGCTCAGCGGCTGATCGTATGTCTTTTTGCGGTTTCTAGTACTTGGCGATTACTCTTCTTGAAAAATTTACTCCAAGTCATCAATTCCTTTTCTTCCGTTTCTCTGTGTGACTGAAATATCCGAAAATCCTGAATGTTCCCTTCCTCTCTGTCGTAATTTTTATTGAAAAGGCGCTCTGATTTTCATAAGTCTATTCTCCATACCAGGTATTATCCATGATGACGTCACAGTCGCCTACTCGTGCTTTCCTTGTCTTATATACGTCTCTGATGATGTCTAATCCCCATTCTTGTAATTTTTTCAAGTCTCTCCTTTATCTCCTTTCAAAAACCTGGATTATACCACGCTTTTCATCAACTTGTATATTTCCTCTCGACAATCAATTCACCAAGCGCGAACCTAGTTCATGATGAAAGAGAGTCCTCGCAGCCTGAATCCAATCCATCTTCGGGCTTCTCTTAGATCGGTTGTAGCGTAGCTTTTACGTCCAGAAAAAAAAAATAAGCTTAAAACTCCATAATCATAGTCCAGCTGAAAGGCTTGGAGCTCAACTTTCCTCTAGGCTGGCCGTAGCTCCGAATTTCTGATGTACAAGATTATTATTTTATTCCATTAAATTTTTAATTTTTAAAATATTAATAAATATTTTATAAATATTTTCTTTTTATTATAATAATTATTTTTAATAATTAAAATTAAATTAATTTTTTATTTAAATTTAATAATTATATTGATAAATTTAATTTTTGATTTATAATTATAGTATTAATAATTCAAATTTTAATTATTTATTATAATTTTATTTATTTAAATCTAATTATAATTTATTTTTATTAAATTTAATGGTAATAATTTTTTGATGAGATTTATTAGGTTTAATGTCTTTTTTGTTAATTATTTATTATAATAATTACCTAAAAATGAGAATTTTAGTTATATTATTTAATCGATTAGGAGATATTTTAATTTTATTAATAAATTTTTCATTTTTTTTTCTTTTTCTAAAATAAATTTTTTATTAAATTTTAATTATAATATTAATTATTCATTTATATTTTGTTTTTTTAAATAAAAAGATCACAATTTTCTTTAAATTTATGCCTAACTAAAGCAATAATTGCTCCCTTACCTGTTTCTTCTTTCCAAGTCCTCCCTTCCCTTCCCTCTAGATTTTGGTCAAGACCATGTTGATATCACAAAAACTAAACACAGGCTGTAACCCTCATGGCTCAACGTTTGTCTCATATTGAGGAGTCAGCCTAAAATGTTCGTCTGGACCAACCTTGCTAAACTTTGTGATCCTCCTCCCAAGAGATTCTTAGCTCAAAATTTTTTAAAGTCTCTTCTTACAAGTTTATAGTTCGAGCTCTCTGAAGTCACCTCTATAAAAGATCGGAACTTGAAATGTTTTCAAGTCCACTTAATAATGATGTCAAGGGACGTTTTCTGAGAATACCGCTTCCCCATCCCATCTTTAACAAGACAGACAGTGGGTTTCACACTAAAAAGAGGGAAAAAAGTCCGTCACTAACAAGCACAAATGCAACACAAACGATTGGGCCTAACTTGGGAGGAACCTGAGTTATGAGGCTAGGGCTTGGTAGCGTAGTGGTTATCGCACTTGTCATGGAAACGAGAAGTCGTGGGTTCGATTCCCACTTGGACCAGGAGATTTTTTCGTCGTATCTCCTCTCTTCCATTCTTATCTATATTATGATTCCTTGTGAGCATCCCCACTCATCAACATCCTTCATTCTGCCTCTTCCCTCAATGGACTCGGAATCAAACTAAGAAATAACCGGCATAAACCGCTCACTCTTTGACCAAGATAAATTCATCCGTATCATTAATGAATGTTTGAAAGAAAGGAAGATCGAGAAATTGACTCCTCAATGGTTGCCTCTGGTCATCACGACGGGCTTTAGCTCCAATGTCTCCATTGAAAGCTTCAGTCATCACTCCCGTCCTCGTGTTGTCAATTCTTCAGGCGTCTCACTCAAACAGGAGGAGGAGATTGACGTAAGGTATGAAGCATAGTTACCCTCCGTTTGAAGTTGACGTGGCTCGAACAATGACCGTGAAAGTTGGTCCTGGTGTTGATGTCCACAACTCAGTCGCTGAAGTCATAACAAAACTCCGACCCTTTACTCAAATCTGGGATCTTGGACATGAAGAAGAGAATTAAGGAGAACGACCTGATCACCACTGAAATCGATAAAGGAGAAGACGGAGAGAGAGAGAGAGAGAGAGAGAGAGAGAGAGAGAGAGAGAGAGAGAGAGAGAGAGAGAGTCGTACGATGGTAAACTTCACAAAGTGCTTGAGGAAAGTGGTGCTAATAAGGACGAAGAACTTTAATTTCTCTCCTGAGAACATTGGTTAATGAAAAAAAGCATGCGATTTCTAATGGGTTTTCCTTGAAGAAAGCGGTCCTCATCCCTGAACCTGTGTCCCCTCTTCTGTATGTCCCACCCGAAGTGCATAAATCCAGCATCCCATGCAGCCGGTTGTCTTACTTGCTAAATTCCTAGGCAAATGGTTTAGATATCACATCGACTTCATCTCTCCGTATTGCACTAAAATTCCGTGACTTTCGTCGACGCCATCGAGGAAGTCAGCCCCCTCCAGGTTTTCGTCTAAATTCTTCTGACGCTGTTGGCTTATTCAAAACGTACCCAAAGCTCCCACCATCCAGTTTCTATGTGAGTTCCCTGTTAACGCTTGTCTCCCTCGAGAGGAAATCGTAGATTTTTCCGAACTTCTCAACACCTTTTAGCAAATTTAAAGAAGTTCCACGAGCGTCCGGATGAAGTATTTCTAAAAGCGAGTACGTCATGAAAGGTTCTTCCTTGTAGGAAGCCATCTTCATCCCCAACCCCACGCTCTCTCTTCTTTATGGCCTGCTCAAAATGCATGAAGCCGGCGCGGCGTTCCTATGCGCCATGTCTCCTTCCCATCTCACTTTATATTTGCTCGCTAAATTCAGTTTCATGTCGGCTTTACCTCTCCTTATTCTGTAGAAAATTTTGCGATCCTTGTTTACGCCATGGTAGAGAGTGGACTAATTTGGTTACTTTGTTCCCGGGTCGAGTTTCGCAGTTTCATTCCTCCTGGGTCCGGAAATCCTATCCACCACCCCGTTCTTTTGACACTGAAGGGTTCTTACCACACATCTCCAAAGCTTCCACTCTCCAGTTTCTGGGTAAACCCCTTGATGGCGCTTGTCTCCCTCACGAGGAAATCGCAGAGTTTTTTGAACTTCCAATTTCTGCAAATTTAAAAATAACAACTTTCTGGATGAAGTTGGCATACCTTTCAGGCTCCCGCATCTCTGAGGCATTCATGCATAAATTCGAGAAAGATTTGATTTCCTGGCAACGTGTCCCATCAACCCGACCCGTTTCATATACTAATACAGTTACGTGGATGACGTACTGTACTTATGATAAGGTCCCACTTCCTCAATCTCTTAAATAATTTCTATTGGTCTCACTTCGGGGACGAGGCGTTCACAATTACTGCCTCTTTAGCCCAAGGACACCATAAGTTCAGTATCTTTAGGAGGAAACAGCTGCCGATTCTCCCATTAATGGATCGTCTTCCTGCCCTATGACCCGACCCACAAACTCGCGACCTTCAATTCTTTTATTCATAGACTTATACCGGTTTTGTCCGGGAAGTTGGCATTCTTAAATATCTCGCTAAGTCTAACCCCCTTACGATTGGCAATCGTCTAGCACAAGCTATTAGGCTTGATTTAGGGGAAATTAGTTACGAGGGAGGGGCAGGCCACATGCACTTCGAGAAGATGAAAATGGCTACGTAGAAGAGCTTCGAAGTACAAATCGCTCCATTCAAAAGAAGAATATCCAGATTCGACGACTGCCCAGGAAGCGTACCCGATCGAGTCCAAGAAGCCAAACACTGTAGATAAAGAACTCTACTAGCCCGAGCGGGAATCGAACCCACGACCCACGATTCCTTGTGAGCATCCGCACTGTTTACATACACTCTCTTGAGACCTCACAAAGTTTTAAAATGTGAATATTTGTACTTCCCTCTTCAGTTGCGCCAACCGTGTGTACTGACCGTCTTAACCTTTCCTAGAGGATTTCACGAGGTAAGACGTGCTTCAATCTCCACCCCTCAGGCAAACCAGCCGTAACTAAGTTCAGTTCTAAACTTTGAACTAGGCCAAATGGTCACCAGGACTCGAGTCATTGACCTACATCTCATTTATGACTTTTGAGATTGCGTTAGAACGTAAGAATTGCTACCTCTTTTCTTCAATACAAAGACACTTTTTCAAATCTCGTTTCGAGTTTTGACCACGCTCAAGTCGCACGGAGAAATCGAATTAGGGGCCTTTATCGAAACGAAACGTCGAATTAAGAATACAAATTTGTTCTCCGTTCGCTCTTCCACATTCCGTTCGAACATCGACGCCGTTTTCTACGAATTTAATTTAGTCAACGACTTTATCTATTGCCGTACTCGTAGTAGGACGGATAAAAATTTACGTAGATTTTATTGATTGCACCGCCGAACGGCATCGACATCTGCTCTCGTATAAATGGTTGTATACGAGCCGTTCGGACGGGAATGTTGCCAACAGAATATTGTAATTCTATTACAAGCTCGTTAATTTTTATTCGAATCGTTTTCTTCGCTAGCTAGCAGTAGCTGTCTCATAGTAAAGGAATTTCGCGCAATTTTCGCGCGCATCAATAAAGATACAGCGGGAAACTTTCCAGCTGATTGATTGATCACTGAGATAAAGAATAAAAATCCAATCAATTCCGATTGCAATGCAGCGTTTTGTGAATCTGTGAGAATGAAACGAGAAACTTCGTGCAATTTGCCGTTACCATCTCAGTACCCTGAGAGAAGGACTAGAGCATTATGGTTAGGAGTAGACAAAGACAAAGGAGAATATGAAATGAGTGACCCCAAGTATTTCCCCATGGCGTTGACGAGTCCATGAACAAGTATGAGCTCACATTTCCCGGAGGAGTCTTACGGAGCGATGTGACGAGCCATTAAGAAATCAAACTGCTAAGACGTCGTCGAATCTAGATTGTCCTGTAGGTATTTCGGTAGTCTTCTCACTGGAGTTTGTGCACCAAAATAAGTGGGAACTCGTTTTATGAGGCATTATTCAGAAAAAACTCCTCCGTCCGAGTGGCAGGCAAGTAGTAGCACTTCAAAAGTGATTCAAAAATATGTAGTCTTACATAAAATGAGAATCGTTCGCGACAATTAAAACATCCTCATTAAACTGAAGTTTGCAGAAGACGTTGATGACAGAAAGCTTTACAAATCTTAAGCTCTAGCCAGTAAGTCAGAAAAGTTTCAAATATCAAACGGCGACTAATGATCCAAGAATCACTTTACATCCTGTAAAACACGGTCATTAACTATAATATTTCGAAGAAGGGGGAGAAAAAAAGTTCTCCGAGAATATTAGTCCGTGAATCTTGTAGTAACGTCAAAAGCATTCTCCTGCACTCTTACACAACCGTACAACAATGGTAGAAAAAGAAGACAGACTATATAGAAGTCGACAATAATTGTTATTAAGTTGCGACACGAAGGATTTTAAAGCGATGCGCGATGCTCGTCTCGTGGTACATAGAGAGCGTCATTGTTTCGCGCGATTTTAATTAATGTCGATGTTTTCAGCTCTCTATGGCATCGCCTTTCGCTTTCTCTTACAGGCGCGCTATGTGCATTAAAACGAGACTATAGTGTTTATTCAGCCGCTTCCTTTTTCCTCTATCCATCTCGCTCGCTCGCCGACTGTCCCGTCTCATCTCCACGCGCAACACAACGATGATAATGATAAACATAATCCTATCAGTCGTGTTATTTGAAAAGAAGTTCTTCCTACCGTCCGCTCTTCAGAGCGCCTCCTCTTCATCGTGGTCCACAAGTACCCTTGTTGAAAGGTTCTATTGTTGGAACTCGGAATAGCGCCTCGCTAGCGGTCGCATAATTAAGATCCCTTTCGCGCTAATCGTTTAAAATGGTTTATCACTTGTAAATATTTTCGTTACGCGAGTATTAATTACCTACATTTATACTCGGAGAAGACAATGTACGCCGGCTTCACCGAACTACAGTGAATAAGTGGCTCTATAGACTTCGCCCTGGTGAAGTAATTCGGATTGAGATCGATGTGAATGTTTGTATGTACCTTGCAAATGAAGTAAAATTCTGTGGCCAGCTTTAATTGAATTGATAAAATTAATTATTAGTAATTGAAGCGCGATTACTCTAGAATTTAATCATGAGAAGGTATACAAAATGGAAATTACTTTCTTGTAGAAAACTATATCCATCATTGTAGAACAACAAAAACTTACGAGCCAAGAGGTGTGATTGAAATTGAAAAGTGCTTAGATTGCTATAAAATTAGACTTGTCTGAAATAAAATTTTGAGAGATTGATGCGCCAAATTCATAAGTCGGTCGGGATTTTTCAAACAGGTCAGAAGTCCAGAAGAAAGACTTGCTTCAATTGTCTTTGTCCGTATCAGTACTAAGATCCAATAGACAACAGGTTTAATGGACCATTATCTTGTGCAGGACCATGCCGGCAGCTAATAGCTATATTTGCGTAATTGTTTTGTACCTCGGTGACGTCATTCATACACGTAAGTGCATCTACAGCTATCAACTGGAAACTCAAGTCTGTACAACATGAGGGTCTGACCGGTATCACCTTCTGGTGAAGAGTCGTCGTGTGACGTCACATTTTATCTTTCTATTTGTTTTTTTGCTTTTAGCTCGTTGTGGCTCAGTCCAAAACCAAATGTCAACTTAAAATTAGAATTGACGAGCATAAGAAAGCTTGGGAGAAAAAGAAATTGGGGGAATCGGCTTTTGCGGACCATCTCATTACCAGTGGTCACTGCTATAAAGAGGGGTCCGAGACCCTCCTCCACAGAGAGAACTCGTACTTCAAACGAACGGCGCTTGAGCACATTGAAATTATTCGGCACCTTAATAACGACAGCCTAAATGTGCTAAACAGGTACATACCTGATGAGGGATTGATTGAATTAGTTTATGAGTATGATTCACATCGTGATGACTCGCTGGTTCAGTCATGATCTCGTCGGATGTTCTCCTTCCTAGCGGTAATTGGTTTCAGTTGCTTTCATGTCACTGTTGACAATGGTTTATTAATCGAAAGCGCTCCAGTGTATAATCGTATTTCTGTGGCTTTGTTTAGTTTACTCCTAGTTTTACCATTTTGAGTATTTCATTCGTTCGATTCTATCGTATACTTAGCGCTTACTTCTGAGGCGCAGTGACGTCACTCGTTCACTGATTTCAAAACCGAGTCAACTTTTTCCGCTCTCTGTCACATTGGAAATATGGTCAAGCACAAGATTCCTTCAAATAGCGCTTACCTCTTAGGCGCAGTGACGTCACTGGTTCATTGATACGGACCGGGCAGTGCTAGCATCGCACTGCACCTCTACTGAGCGCAAGAAATTTAAAATGGGAATTGAACCATGATGGTTTATGGGTGGGGAGAATGATGGAAAACTCACGGCTTCTTTAACGGCGTTCAACGAGGGGACGTAGGGAACTTAATATTAATTAATAATTCATTAATAAAAATTTTGATAATTCAAAAAATTTGGCTTTACTACCACACTAATTAAAACAATGTAGTGTGGTGGTAAAGCCCAATTTTTTGAATTATTGTTTTTGTCATCTACCATGGAAAAAATCTTTTCATCAAAATTTTAAATTTATTTTATTTAATTTTATTTGTGATTCTTTGTTTTTTTAGAATCAATAGTCCATTGGATTTAAGATTTTTTTGTTAATTTTAATTTTTTTTCTTTAATTTTAAATATTAAAATATGTTTTTAATAAATCAATAAACAAAAATTTTTGTTAAATTTATAAAATGAAATTTTCTTATATAATTATTTTTATATTAATTTTAAATTTTAATAGTTTAAATTTTTAATAAATTAAATTAAATATGTATTTCATGAATAATTTTATAAATGAAAGAAATTATGAAAATTTTTATAAAATTTTGTGACGTCACTGGAGCTAGATAAAAATTTCAACTTTGGGACAAAGAAAGACTTCGACCTCCGAGCTTTATATGATAGAAGGTCGACCTTCAAATGACCTTAAGGTTTCCGGTGGGCCGGACGACGGACATTTTTTCCGACTCCCTCTCCCATAAAACAGGTTTCCTTTTAAAAACTGGAAATAACGTTCAAATTAAGCAGATTTGGGCTTTTGACATTCCGTGGAAGATGTCTACAAACACAATTCTACAACGTGGATGAAATTATGAAACCCTCAATGGCACTCCATTCAAGAGTTATTCCAAGTTTTTTTTTTATCTTACTCCTGTCTGTATACCATTATTGTTTGATTCCTGTTTTTGAATTTTATTGGAAGTACCGTTAGTGTCGATCGGAGCGCTTGTTTTATATATTTGTGATCCTAGAGGACGACCGGTTTGTGTCTAATCATGGTCGTCTTGAAGGAAGTACCGAATATGTACAGAATGGCAACGACTTTTCAAAATGTTCCATGAGATACATGTGAAAATAGAGTCACTTGAATAAATCATAATAAAAATCAGAAATAATTCCATCATCTTCAAATGTGACCCAAATCTTAGGCATTTTCTTTAAGTGTCTCATAATAATTTCAGATTTTCAAGTCCAATAGGTGAGGACTTACTCTTTTTTGATTTTGTAAATCTCTTTTTCTCATAAGAATACACGCTAAATGCCATTACGCATGTGCGTGGCTTGACACAACTGGGTACTAACAGAAACTGACTACTGATAACAAGCTTTCGCATTGTTGCCAAATTTCCGTTTACCAGCCGGAGTATTGCAGCTATCTGGAAGCCGAAAGCCAAATTCAGACTGATTTTCACTGTACGAGCGAAGCTGAAAGACAGATTATTCTAATCTTCCTGAGCAAAAGCCGAATTGGGGTTTAAACCTTCACTAGAGGGCGCTACTGAAAGGGTGAACGAGAGAACGTATGCATGTTTGTAAACAGACTACAATTTTGTTTGTATCCAAAGTTGATGATAAGGATTACAAAATTTATGCGTGTATTTGCTTTAAAAAATGATATCCGATTAATTATGGTCAACGAAATTCCTCCATTTGGAAAGCATGGGACGAGAAGGTGAAGTTCATCAGGGCTACCAACTCCTCAACTCAAAGTTTAGGCCCAAATAAAGCAAAATTTTTTCAGTATCAGTTTTCGTTTTTTTTTTTTTTTTTTTTTTTTTTTTAGCTTTCAAAACCACAATGAAACTCAAACAAAGTAACGAAGATGAGAAAGATTATTGGTTTTGGTGGTTTTGGTTCAGTTCAGCTGTTTAACCGTTCAACATAAAAACCTGTAGTGGCTGTAGTGCAGTCATCCAATGGAGATGAACACAAACTGGAGAATAGGTACCTTCCACAAGAACAACAGAGACCCATTTCTCCTGATCGTTTTATTTAACCTCACCCTTTGTACGTAACATTGTTCAACAAAAAAGAAGCAGAATTAAGTCAGCTGAATTAACCCGAAAACTAGCTGACTTTTTCCAAAATCCAAAAGTCAAAAGCCAAATTTTTCAAGTTTATAAGTTTAAGCCAAAAGCCAAAGCTGAAATTTTGGGCTGCAATACTGCGGTTTTGATCTGAGATGGCCATGATATTATCTCTTACAAAGGATTGTACGTAGATGTCACTGGTTTCCTCTTATCAATGTGCTCTACTTGAGCAAACCTTTTTAGGTCGTGTATAATACAGTATCATGTTGTCTGCATTATTACTAAGTGTGTGTTGAAAATTAGCAATACAAAAATATAGACCCTGCCCAACTCTCACGGCTAGATTTAGGACGTATTAGAGCTCGCCTGCAATGTCCCAGAAATGGGAGGACGCGGAAGCGCGATATTTTGAAACCGGTTTGATTTTGTTGCTTTTTCACACCTCAAGCTTTCAACCTAGAAGCTGGCTGTAGAAAACACTGAACGCAAATGTGGAGGTATTGCATATTTTTATAAAGGTTTGAATTTGTAGCCGTTTCAAAGCGTTTAATGCTCTTCAAAATTATAACTGTGATCGTGTAGAGTTTCAAGCTTCTTACTTGGTTGCACTGATTTATTTGCAAACTTTTCCAAAAGTGTTGTAGATAATTCATGATAATATTTTGTAAAACAGGGTGTCTACTGAAAGGAAATTCTGAAGGTACTCTACTTTTTACAACTCAAAAAAGAAAAAAAAAAATTCCAAATTGGTTAAAAATTTTTCTCTTCATTTTTTCAAAATTTTTTGTCATTTTCATCATTTTTACGTAACCGTTCATGAAAATACTTGACTTTTGCTTGATTTTTGACCAGTAGATAACCTGTTTTTAAGATTATTTCTCCAAAACATTGAAAATGAGATTCTTCGAGTACTGTCAACTGCTTAGTTTGGACCACTCTAAATTTCATCTATCAATGGCGTTCAATAATTTGAAGATGAGCGTTGGTAAATGACTGTGCTCTCATAAATCTAGGTAAATCATTGACTATATATTACTTCGTTACGAAGTAATATATAGTCAATGGGTAAATCGAGGTACGTGGAATGGGATTTGAGTTGACCCAGCGAAACGATTTCAATTCATTATACAGTGGAAACTCTATATAACGAACCCCTATATAACGAATTCCTCTATATTACGAATTTTTCCTCGGTCCCTCCCCCTTCAATGAATTTTACGTGTTAAAAAATCTCTTTATAACGAACAATTCATTCTATATAACGAATTTTCTACAGAAATCTTGTCGTTTTTTCCAAAAAAATGTCGATTTCTGGCCTGAATTCAAACTTTTTTCTGAAAATTCTGATTCTTTGGTAAACATTTGAATATTTTTTCCAGAAAATTTGAATTTTGACGAATATTTCAACATTTCCTTCTAACAATGTCAACTTTCAGGTGAAATTTGAAAATTTTTATCATTCAAAATGTGGAACTTCGCAAAAATAAGAAAAAAAATGAATTTCTTTCTAACGAATTTTCTATATAACGAATTTTTTTTGTGGTCCCTTCAGATTCGTTATATAGAGTTTCCACTGTACGTATCTGTACATCAATTGAGAAATTTTATGGATGTATAGCAATTAAATGTTTGTCTACATTTTCGTGGTACCTATCTAGTTACAAAAACTCAGTTGAATGGAAGTCCAGAACAACATTCAGTTGATAAAATTCCTACAAACGACAATCCTCAGAAAAGTGCTAGTGGAAGTAACAGTTCTGATTGTTTAAACCAAGAACATTCAGATGATAATTTTGTAGAGGAACATTGGGACAAAAAATTGGTGAGTATATTATGTGTATTAGTAACGCCTTTCAATAGGTTCTGATCAAACTAACGCATCAAAAGCAGAAATATTACAGGAAATAGATAGGAAGTGAACTTCCTTTATCGTTAAGTCTCATTGTATATTCAATCAACACGCAATAAATTACTTTTAATTTTATCGAAGTTATCAAAAGACACACTGTACGTGTGTTTGAGAGTAACTTTTAATTTTTCCATAACTTCAAACTTCAGACAATTCTATCAATTTTATCGAGTTCAGTGATGAATTTTCATTTCAACTTTTTCTTTGTATCTGTATTTTGGTACTGAACCTAAGTAGTAACAGTACATTTTTGAATAAATTTAGTACTTGGTGTAAAAGTTACTTCCCTACAGCTGGACGTTGCTACAAGTACTAATTTGCCTCTCTCCCATCATATGTAGTTCGAGCACTTGGAAAAATATGAATTTTGCAGCGACCTCGGGGCTCTGCACTTGAAAAATTGTTGACTATCAAACTAAGTATATGAGGTTGCAGTATTTTCCAAGACCAGCTGTGAGCTCTCCTACCATGTAAAGCTCAGAAGTCGAAAGCTGTCATACAAATATGTTATAGCTTGAAAGGTGAAATTTTTCCAGTCCAACTCCTTTATTAGGGTATGTCAGTTTTTGCCAGACGGCGCACGGTAGGATGCCAAAATTTTCAAAAAGAATCCCAAAAGGACATGTTCCCTGTCAAAACTTGACGGTACAATCCAGTACAAATTTAGTACAAATAATATTCATCAATCCACTTGGACCGCAAAATTCCATTCAAGTTGACCTTCAAAATTGAATAGAATAACATATTATGAATGTTTAACGACGAGAGGGGGAGGGGATTTCATTTCCGTGAATTTTAAAATAATTAGAAAATGATGGGTGAATTTTGATCGAAATTTCAAAAATAAGGGAGTGCGTTTCTTGGACCCTAAAATGTTGATGTATGCAGCGGGGAAATGATGAGTAAACAAAATCCAATGTTTCCTGGACGAAATCGAACAAAAAGTGAACAAAATTATTACGCCGATTTTCATCTGAAATTCAAAGATGAGGGGCTGTATTTATGAAACCCCCTTTCAACTGTCTGTAGCGAGACAATGATGAGTGAACAAAATTGAACAGAATTTGAACAAAATTATCACATTGGTTTGAACCCGAAATTCAAAAAGGGGGGGGGGGGCTGCATTTCTCCAACCCCCAAATTTCAAATGCAGATAATGAGAAAACGGTATAGGTGAACAAATTTCAAAGTTTGCTGCAAACAAATTGAACAAAATTATGACATTAGTCGCGATCTGAAATTCCGAGATGGGTTGGTGGGGAACATGAACCCAACCCTAACCTGAGTAGGGTTGCAAGCCTCGTTAATTGAAGAAAATGAGAAGAATTGAAAATTCGTTCAACTACCTACGTATACCTAATTAAAAGATGTCATAGAGATGAAGACGAGGATTTGGACGATTTGGATTATCAAACCACACATGTGTGAGGGCAAGCTCTCTTAGGCGATCTGCTCTTTGCTCCGATTTCGCCTTTGTTTCAATAATATTACCTTCTCTAAGTTCTTACCGCGACGTCTGACTATGTAACCAAAAAGTTAAGCACACTCTATTTCTAACGGTCAGTAGGTCTTCCCAAGACAGAATAGAACAAGTGTAGCCGTTTTTCAAAAACAAATTATACGAGTAATAAATGCTGAATTTCGTACTTTGTAGTTATGCATTCGGACTTCCCTTCCTCTACAGCAAGGCGTACACGTACGTCGTGCGCCCGGATACACTGACGTCACCATATTGGCTAGAGTAAACGACCCGACGTCCGCTCTCATTAGGACGCTTTAGTTACTTACAATAATCATTACCGCCGATATAATCGACGAACGATAATAAGCACGCTGTCGACGAATCCGACTTCTTTCTCGGACGGCGACGTAGCGTGAAAATGGGTTGCCGGCGTACTGAACCAACGCGCCCTGGAGACGCGCGGTGGAGAATTTTTCCAAAATTTATTAGCGACACTCCGTTATAAGCTGGACCAAATCCGACGACTCCCTGGAGATACACGCCGACATCAGATAAGTAACCAATTGAGGTGCAATGTGCGAGCGCGAAATCGGATAAATTAGAATCGTTCGTCGGTACGATTTCTGGATGCTCTCCAAACGCCAGGAGAAAATATCACACTATTTTTGGAAGAGAGGCAGGGTACAGCGTACGTATACACGCGAACAAGATAGATGCGCTTGTGTGCGTTCATGATCGAACGGCGAAAAGACTATATCTTTTAACCTATAAAAGCAATATTGTTTATTCGAATAGATTTTTCGAACAATTTGCCGAAACAAAAAACCGAACGAAATCGATAAAAATAACGTGGCTTCGCTCGTAAATGTTTTCCTCACTGTTGCAGATGACGATGCTCTAACAACACAGTATGTGCTCTTCAAGCTTCCCAGCATCATCGTCACTCCGTTAAGAGAATTTCTTCTTCGCCTCTCTTTCTCACGCGTGTTGTTAGCGGCGGCGTTTGGTAGTTGGCGTTGGCGAGGATATTGTCGCAATTTAAAAGTACCACGCCGGAAAACGGACGCGATAGAGGAAAACGATGAAACTATATTACTATACGTTTAGTTCCTCCAGCTAATGTCCTCGACTCGTATACGTAGAGAAGGTTTTCTGCTCAGAAATAAAGTTATGGATACGTGTTCGCTATAGTAGAACTTCTTTCTATTAGAAATACCGGCGGCTTATTTACCGCTATGTGGTTTGCTACCATGGTTCACAAAGGTACCTTGGGAGGAAGTTACCAACGTGGTTCGTGAACACGATTCATCGCTTTTTCGCTTCAATTGCCATTGAAAAAAAAATGAAGAGGTTGAAAGCGAAAAATTGTACAACTTTCGTTATCGACACCCCCATCAACGGTTACGAGATTGGTAGGTATCTATAGAAAGAGGGTGTTGTAGGAATAGTAATTAAGCCACATTGTAATGGTTCATCTTGATTAACAAACAAACGTTAATTGAACAGCGGGTAAAGCAAATTGATTAGCGAGTTTATTATGTTATCACTATTTTGATTGATGAAACTTTTTTCCTCTTTATTCTTCTGCTGGGAACCAAAATCAATCAAATAATAGACTTTTAGAAAGGGAAAAATCTTGTATTTTGTGAAAGAATCATCAAAAACGAAGAATAACTAACTTCCTTTAGAACTTCAATTACGTGTCATGAAAACGAAGGGGAGGAGAAAATTATATTTAAATAGTAGGTACGTATCGCTATGAACGTTTCCACTCTCATCAAATTCGAATGTTGCTATTTTGTAGATTTCTGTCCATGTGTGGGTGTTGAGTAATGACGTCTACTCGGACGGAACTTTCAGTCCATAGATATGGCGGCACTCTCTGCTTTGGTAGATTTCTAAAGGTTGTTACTTTTAAAGGGTCGTACATATACCAGAGCGCGAAGTATATCTACTCGTTCAAGAATCTTCTTTCAATTAAGAGAACCTATCTTCTTGTGGACTTGAATTCCAGATTTTGTCAAATGTGTTGAACGCCCTGTAGTGTAGGCAAATGAAAGGGGAAAAAAAACATTTTGTTGGAGCAAACGTTTCCTTGCTGAAAATGGTTCAAGATGTGGTCCTGAACAACGAACTAAAAATTCCGCGTTTTTCCCCTGGAGCTTCTTTTTTTATGGGGGTTCGAACCCCACAAAAATTAGTTTTTCGCCTATATCGCGCGAAATTGAAATTTTATTAAAAAATGTTTCATACAAAAGTTGTTCCTCGTTAAATTTCATACCAAATAACGTACTTAACTTTCAGTCTATACCAATTAGCGCCTTTGCAAAGGTCGTTCAAAAGAGGACCAAAATCAGTTTTTCCGTATAGTACCTCACGAAATTGAAATTTTATTAAAAAATGTTTCAAACAAAAGTTGTTTCTCGTTCAATTTCATAGCAAATAACGTATTTAACTTTCAGCCTACACCAATTAGCACCTTTGCAAAGGCCGTTCAAAAGAGGACCAAAATCAGTTTTTCCATACAGTATCTCACGAAATTGAAATTTTATTAAAAAATGTTTCAAACAAAAGTTGTTCCTCGTTAAAGTTTCTATAAAATGAATTATTTCAGCCTTGAAGAGGTTCTTTTTTTATAGGGGTTTAAACCCCCCCAAGATTTAGTTTTTTGCTTATATCATATGTAATTGAAATTTTATTAAAAAATGTTTCAAACAAAAATTATTCCTCGTTAAATTTCCTACCAAATAACGTATTCAATGTTCACCCTAGGTCAATTAGTGCCCCGGCAAAGCCTGCAAAAGCCCTTCAAAAGAGGACCAAAATCAGTTTTTCTACATATCTCCCAAAATTGAAATTTTATAAAAAAATGTTTTTGTTCGTGGTTGAATTTCCTATCAAATGAGCTATTCAGCTTTCAGAATAGAGTAATTAGTCTATGAAAAAAGTGTGTTAGGTACATTTCTCCTATAAGTACCTCAACTGAATCTTACTCCATGAGGCTAGTAAATTTCATGTAATATATACACATAATTTTATAACATAGCTCCAGGGGGGAGGTTTCTCGCACCTGACTTGAGCTCCTCCATCCGTCCTACGCCCTGCCTACCAGTTTTCTACGCTTTCTAATAGGAGCAATGTACGTTAGCCTGCCGATTTAAACTCCTATAAAAAAAGAACCTACAGAGGGCTGAATAATTCATTTTATAGAAAATTTGACGAGAAACAACTTTTGTTTGAAATATTTTTTAATAAAATTTCAATTTCTTGAGATACTATATGGAAAAACTGATTTTGGTCCTCTTTTGAACGGCCTTTGCAAAGGTGCTAATTGGTATAGGCTGAAAATTGAATACGTTATTTGCTATGAAATTTAACGAGGAACAACTTTTGTTTCAAACATTTTTTGATAGAATTTCAATTTTGTACGATACAGGCGAAAAACTAATTTATTTATTTATTTATTTATTTATTTATTTATTTATTTATTTATTTATTTATTTTTTTTTTTTTTGGGGGGGGGGGTTGAACCGCCATGAAAAAAGAAGCTCCACAGGGAAAACGCGGGATTTTTAGTATGTTTTTCAGGACCTCATCCTGAGCCATTTTCAGCAAAGACGTTTGCTCCATCAAAATGTTTTTTTCCCCCAATATTGCTCTAATTTTCTTACACTATTGTATCAACTATTTTTGGGATACTGATGCAGGAATTTTTCTCGTCCTTTGATCAAAACTTCCCCTGCCAACAGTGCTTACATAAACACAGACGAAAACATTAACCTTACGTCCTTCAATCAAAGAGTACAGATTGATTGTACAATCTTGTATTTTGAAGAAAAAAAAAAAAAAAAAGTTTGTTTACTTTTCTATAGAAGCATACCCTATTAATTAAAGATTAAGACTTCGTTTGTTTTTGAGGTCATTGTGAATGGGGAGAAATATTACTGAACGACTCGGACAAAAAGACCCATGACAACAGTCCAATGTAGAACTAGGTCTCATCTGCCGAATAGATGACCTCTAAATTTTAGTAATTTCTGGAAAATTTTTTGAAGTTGCGATAGGTATTTGAGAATATTCAAGAAATTCGGGTAGTTTGCTCTCAAGATTTCAATCTGGAGATCCAAGAAATTTAGGATTCAAAGGTGAACTTGGTTCTGTAAAAATGTCGTGATCACTCGCCGAACCAAGTTGAGGCTGCTGCGCATGCTCGTGTTTCCGGTGTTGTTATATCGAGCTGAGACTTGGATAATGAAAATGGACGATAGGCGAAGCATCGATGGATGCCTTTGAGATGTGGGCATACCGACGTCTTTTGAGAATCCCGTGGACAGCGAGACGGACAAACATGTCCATCATCAACGAACTGAATATACGCACTATACTATCCACTATCTGCAACCAACGAATTCTAAAATGTTTTGGCCACATCATCCGCAAACCCTCGGCCAATCTGGAGAAACTGGTGGTCCAGGGATAAGTCGAGGGTAAAAGACTGAGAGGTCGTCCGCCAAAGCGATAGATAGATCAGGTAAAGGAGATTTCGGACCAGCCCCTGGAACGGGCTTTACGTAAAGCGGAAGATCGGACAGACTGGGATCTAGTGAAGGAGGAAATTGGTTGATGGATCGCCGAGGCTTCAGACATGACGCACAAGGACAGATGATGATGATGATGATGAAACGCAGAGAGGGAAGAAACGTATCGATTTGAAACACTACTATGTGAAAATCGAAATCAACATACTGAAGTCATCCGCAAGAAGGGGTTTGGTAAGGGAAAAGTTGACATTGTTTGTTGGGTCATTTATAGCGATTAGGAAGAGAGGAAAACTCTATACTTCTCCCTGGGGACACCGTTTTCGATGGGTGGATGGGAAGGGTGTTGGTTTTGAATCTTAACAGTTGGAGATCTGTTATGGAGGAGGATTGGAGGAGGGTAAATTGTTTGGAAGGCCAATGTCATAAAATTTGGAGGAGATTTAATGACGCCAAGTACGGAGGTCGAAAATGGTGTTGAGTTTGAGTCGGGGGGGGGGGGAGGGCTTCCTCTTACGGAAGCTTCATGCATACGGGGAAAGATGAGACGTAAAGACTCCGTCCTTTCTCTAATTTACTTTCAACTGTTGAAAGCCTTCCCACCTGATTACGTCACAGTCTAACTTACTTCGGATTGTGAATTAACCTTCACCAAATACCCGCCCATGAAACCAGACTCCTATCGACCACATAATGAACAATGACTTATTGATTTCTGCGTGAAAGGAGGAGGAGAGGGTAATGAAAAAATTTAGAGGCCGTACAGCGAGGAACTGCAAGTGCTCCGCTGACCCCTGGAAAACAGCTAGTCTAAAATCATGCGCGTTTTTGAAATCCCAAAGGACAGTACAAACACCGTAACACCTTCTATTGGATGAAGCAAACACTTTTTCCTCAAGCTCGCTCTTGATCTACTTCATCCTCCTTTCGTTTTCCTCACTGGAAACGCATGCTTAGCCTACAAAAATATTCTAAGAGGTGAAATACATGAGTTATATTATATCTTCTGGCAAAGTTATGTTTTCTTACAATCCAGCCTAGAAAAATTTCTATAATCTAACCTTCATAATTTCTTGTGACTTGAGCCAGCTAAATTCTCTTCTACTAAGGTTGATGACGTCACAAGTAGATGACATCGGGTCGTCAAAGTTGGACGCAGACATTTTCTATGAAACATAACTTAACCTAACTTAGATTGATGATGTCATCAATGTTTTACACAGACGTTTTCTGAGAATGCCCCCCTCCCCTTCTGTGCTACATAACCTACGCTATTTTCGATTGATGACGTCATCAAAGTTGTACTCGGAAGTTTTCTAAGGATGCTCCCTCTCCATGCAATATAACACCTAACTTAGGTTGATGACGTCATCAATGTCTTATTCAGACGTTTGCTGAGAAAGCCTCCCTTCTGTGCTACATCCTAGGCTATTTTCGGTTGATGACGTCATCAAATTCGTACACGGAAATTTTCTAAGGATGCTCCCTCTCAATGCAGCATAACCCTACCTAACTTAGGTTCATGACGTCATCAATTTCTTACACGGATATTTTCTGAGAAAGCCTCCCTTCTGTGCTTCGTAACCTAAGCTATTTTCGGTTGGGGACGTCATCAAAGTTGTATACGGAAGTTTTCCAAGATGCTCCCTCTCAATGCAACATAACCCTACCTAACTTAGGTTGATGACGTCATCAAAGTCGGATGCGGACGTTTTCTGAGGATATGCCCTCCTCAAACAAAACGAATAACGCGAGCAAACTGTTGAACGCACAGTGCTTGGTAACATTTTTATGGACGATAACTTGATATTCTGTATGATTACACCTTTCACCCCCCGCCTTGCCCAGACTCGCCTACTTTTAGAGGACTTGATACAGACTCTACAATCAGCAAACGGGAGTTTGTTTGTCCATAACCGTTAAATTTCAAACTGCGAGCTAACGTCCCACGCTCAGCAATTTGCCCATCTTTCCTTCTCTATTTATTTCATCCTTGAAGACAGACTTTGTCATTATTAGTATCTTTCACAACCTTCTTATCTTTTTTTTACCCCGGCTTGCTCCGTATTATTTAGTATCCAATTCATCTAAACCCCTCAGAAAATTAAGAAAATGTTCGTTTGTGCCGAAGTAGAAGTCGACTTCTAAATACCTAGATTAAATTTGTACGAAGGTCGCCATAATATCTCCGTTAA
Organism: Aspidiotus rigidus; assembly: GCA_035079385.1. Taxonomy (NCBI): domain Eukaryota; kingdom Metazoa; phylum Arthropoda; class Insecta; order Hemiptera; family Diaspididae; genus Aspidiotus; species Aspidiotus rigidus. The sequence continues at coordinate 13,946,849 of JAVHKY010000020.1, read as the reverse complement.
GACAACCTTCAGTACGTCATACAGAAACACAAACCAAGATTGATTTTTCTTTCAAAGAGAATTCGACTCCGTTATCGATTTTGTCTGAAATAAAAGCGACTTAATAAATGCCACAGTACATAACGAATCTGTCCCTTTTTCATTCGCTCATTCTTTAACGAGCGAAGACGGTAAATTAGTAACTGTACAGAAGCTGACGCGGTACTTTTAATTTTTCAGCGCGCTAGGTCGCCGTACTTCATCAAGTTTTGTAACATTGTTTTTCACTTTTACCACTTCTTAGTTCACAGGTTACTCTCGCGAAGTAACACTGGCACGTGTCATCTGAGTGGCATTTTGAAAAATACGTAACGAAGTAAAAGCGTCTTCTTCGACGGTCTTGTCGAGTTCGAGTAGAATGATGGAGAGTTCAGATAAATAGTGGCCTCAATTTTCCTCCAGTTTTCTAGATTTTCGAAACATACAAATATATTTTCTATGACGATGAATTCTGAGCTAGGAATTTATCAACAAGGCGAGCAAGGTTCGATACAATAATATGTTTGTACCAACGGTAATGTAATTTATGAGGACCCACGACTTGTTCATTAAAATCTTTCGATCCAGTCCTAGATTGACTGGAATTAATTCACGAGATGAATTCTGCTCTTCGAACTGCGAGGTTATTTTTTGTTTTTCTCTTATCAAAAGTCCCAGTATCCCTCGACCAATTTCATATTGCAACTTTCATTCAAGAACAGAGGAAAAAGCAGGAAAAAATATGAAGTACATTCGCCCGTAATAATGCTTATCTAGGTAACGTTCGTCTACAACTGTAAAAAATACTTCGTTATTACGCAAGGGCCGCAGCAGCACGGTCGACGCATTATTTCACAACGTATCTAGCTACTTGTCCACGTACTTTTATTTCAAATATAATACGAAAAAAATATATCGCCAGTAATTTCTGTTCTTGAAGCAGGGTAATCAAAGATGAAAAAAGAAGAAGAAAAAAAAAAAACGCTCTAAAAATATTTATAAAAACAGGGATAGGTATTATAGATTTACTCAGGTGAATAACTTTTCATCAGTCGTCAATTTCACGAACTCGCATTAATAATAAAAAATATTTATATTAATATTCGTTCTCTTCCTTCGTCACGATCTTTCGTACAGTAAACAATAACTTTTATATAAGAAAGTTGAGACTTGTTTAAATTTTCGTTCTACGCTCCATTTTTCGAGACTGTACGAAGGATATAATATCAATTTTCTCTGCATCTATCAACGAGAAAGAATAATATTGTAGACGTTTGAGAAAAAGATTTTTATTTCGAGCAAAGTTTACAAAAAGGCAGCCGAAAAAGCGAAACATATTACGCCACCGTATACAGTAACAGAGACTATAGTCGTATACCGAAGTAGATTAAAAAGGCAATGAAATTTATATTATGAACTCGCTTGTAATAAGGAAGACGACGATGATTAGAAAGTTCGAAGTAGAATACGAAGTCGAAGAGGGGCAAAACTTTAAAAATTCTTATTTTATTTTATTTTTTCCCCTTCACCCTCTTATTTTTCCATTCGAGTTGTTTAACTCAATAAAACTGGAATAGCTTACGCGCGAGAGAATACCCATCCTTCGCACATAAACTTTGTATTCGCGAATGACGTTTAGTTCGCAGTTTTTACTAGAATATGGCCTGGCTGTAGGTGTATATACGCGTAAGTATAGTATTTTTTCTCGCCAGAACCGAATAGTTCGGAAAATAATATGGACGTATAAATCTTCCTCGGTGAAACAAGAGCCCGGCCCAAATTTCACCTAGTTTGAATGAGACGATGCGTGAACGTATCGCCGATTCGTGCTTTTTAAATTTGCGGTCGAATGCGAACGCTTTCAGATCACAAGCAATTTGCTACTGCCGAAAACTTGCCCTCGCGCCTTCATCTTCAGGTACTGCTTGTTTTAGAGGAAATTCGCGAGTAACCTGATTAAGCGCTTGGAAACATTCCAGGTAGATTAGAGAGTTCGTGATCTAGAAACGGAACAAAACTGCGAATGGTCGCACGAAAGCTATACGGTCGTAATTAATGATTTTGAAAATTTTACAAGTCTTCTGCGCTCCGATGAGCAAAATGATACATATGTGGACTGAAGACTGAGAACGTGTTCAAATTATTCAACTAACCAATCAAAAGTTAGCAACATTGAGTTTATATTTTTTTTTTGATGGTTGAGAGGGAAACAGCAAACTTTTTTTCTACCTAATTATTGATATTTCGTCATCAAGGCTATAGTATTGATTGATGGAGTCAGGGGTGCATTACAGTATAACATCAATGTATATCTACAAAATAAAAGAAAGATTCAAAATAATTTGATTAGGAAAAAAAAAAAAAAAAAAGTACCAACCAGAAAATAGATTAGATATTAGAGATTATCAAAATTAAAAGTTCGTGATTGTTTTATATTGATTCCTCTTTTCTCAGTGAACATCACTGATATCATAGGAGTGAAGTGAAATTAATACTACCTAAATAATGTGATTAGCCTATTCACGTGATATTTTTCTCGGATATCATAATTATCAAGTCATGATTCTTAGCTACCCTCAAGCAAACCTCGGCGTCAGTAGCACGGCTGAGATCTGGAACCCGGATCCGATCCTGTTATTGAGGTCAGAGGGTGACGTGCAAAAATATAAATACCTACGTAGATAGGCCTAACTTAGAAATAACTATTTGAAATGAGAAAGAAAAAAAACAACGTATTTTTGTTTTCTACTGAAATAAATTTTTTGAAACCCATTTTCTATTCGCCATTTAAGTACGTTTTTTCTCATTTGAAGGATTTAACATTCATAACTTGAAAATGAAAAATAAATGAATTCAGCCCTTTTCTCCGTTTGAAAAAAAAAATCGTTATTCCAAACAGACAAGCAGAAAAAATTATGAAAAGCTGCTAGCAGCAAATCGGAATCATGAAAATATCAAATGTTGAACTTAGAGGAATTGGGAAAGCACAAAATACAAAAGTGGTCAGTTTTGTTCAAACCAAAAACTTAAATTCTCGGATTTCAAAAAAAAAAAAAACTGTTTACAAAAGGTATTTATGGTTTAATAATAACGACTGAATTTATCTTCACATAAATAAATACCTCCTTGACTATTTTGTTTAGAAGGAACCTCATCTACCTATTTGAATAAAATTTTGAAGAACCCTTTTCCATTTTCTATTTGAATAAATTTTGAAATTTGAAACTTATTTTTCGCTCACACCTCTGCATTACAGCTGAGTGAAATAACAAGTGCTATCTTATCGATAATTATCTAACTTGAATGAAGTTTTTCTTGGGTATCGCAATTATCAAGTCATGATTCTTGTCTTCCCTCAAGCAAGCCTGGGCAGTGGGTGCAAATCAGGGCTGAGATCCGGTTTGGATCCGATCCTGTTATTAAGATTGATCGAGGTAGGTACCTGCTTTGGCATCAATTTTGTTCTTTGATTAATTGATAATCAATTGAATAATCGCGGTCGTTTTTATACATGTTTTTTTCTGATTATTATTGAATCTTCAATTGTTCAATTATTGCCCCTCAAATACCACTGAAACGCTAATAAAATAAAAGTGGACAAATCTATATCATTCTCTTCCCGTATTGCTTATGATGTAGTAGGCTATTGTGATTTGAGGACCTACGTATCTGTAAGAAGGGCGTCTGTGAGGAAAAATTCATCACAGAAAAATCAGTTTGGAGTTTCAGTTCAAAATATCTCCGCAACGACGCGTTTGATCAGAAAAGTTTTAAGAATAAAAATTAAAAAGCGACACTTCTTCCATAAGGTGCTACAATACCATTTTAAATACCTACATTCAGCAACTACCTAACAAAGTAGAGATCCTCGAAAATATGACAGCGGACGCCCTTTATGCTAACATGAAAAAAATCACGGGTTAAGAAAAAAAAAAATCCATAGTTTATGATCTGAAACGCACACAAATCGAAGTCTCCGCAAAGTAACTGTGCTTGTTTGACTCAACCTGAATCTAGTGTTATCAAATAATGATCAGGATATTATCAACTCAATTGTGAATACCTACTTTATTTTGTACGAAAATTGTTCATAAGTACTACTACTTATTTCAAAATGACAACCAAGAACTCAGAATTCTTATTATTTTAATCAAAATCGACGATCGGGAAGAAGTTCAATTTTCTTGAAATAAGATTAATACGGCTAATTGAGATGTAAATATGCGTAACCAGGACGATTTTTCGATGAGAAATTCAATTATCATACTAGTTTTCCGATACAAGCATCCCTGCTTCCAATATTGGCGTTTCTGGGTCGTGATTTGGATATACGATATCCAACGTTCATTTCAACACAATTCAGAGAAGAGTGTTCATCCTACGTGGAATAAAGCTACAATTTCCTAGATCTGAATTTTTCCCTATTATTCAAACTCCAACAATGAAGTAATAGTAGTATGTTATCACGATTCACACACTTGCACCAATCTCCCGAAAGTCCGAAAGATGCAGTTTGCCTGATAGTCGATTTGGATGTACGTCAATTTAACTTTGTACGGCAGTCTTGTTCGTTCGCAATTTTCGCAATTTTCTACTGGTCGTTTATTCAGCTGAACCAAGTTCTGTAAAAAACGGTCAGGCGACAATCAAACAATCCATATAATAAGGTCTATCGCACGATTACAAAAGACCTCTTCCTCCAAACTGTTGTCTCGTCGCTTGATCAGCTTATACAGAACTCGGTTCAGCTCGCGTTTGGCGTTCGCTTGCTTCTTTCCCAGTCTTCCGCAGTTCCGCATTTTATTCGCAGTCGTTCACGAACGAACGTTCCCCCATGAGGCCATGAATAATTATTATTGTCTTAGAATTGTTGGCCATTTTGTTTCATCTCTCTTAGTCTTTTTCTCACTCATAGTCATGAAGTATGAATTTCACCTTTGCGTCCGTTTCAGCTAATAAATTATGTAAGCGAGTTTATGGGCAGTTCAAATACAGGTTCATATATGGTCAAGATGATATACACGCCTTTGAATGATCGTTTTTGGTAAATTTTTTTTTCACAAATATCGTAGTTTGAAGTATGTCTCAGATCTGAGTTAAAATTATGTACATACAGGGAGAGATATTCGTCTTGAGACTACTTTTTGTGGTACTCCAAAGTAATGAACTTTCACAGTTGAGATGCCAAATCATTCTTGAGTTGAAAAATATTAGCTACCTTCAAACTCTCTTTCTTTCATTGTTCAGTTGGATAATGGTAAACATGTAAGTACTAGTACCCTTACTTATACTTTCTTATTAATATTGATTTATAGAATTAGAATTCTTGATGAAATGTTTTCAACGTAGTCTATATTTTGAAGACACTAACTCGATTTAATTTTCCTAGGAGATCGGACCATCGTTTTCCAACATTTCCAAATCACACCTTGCTGGGCATTTGTTCCTTGAGAATAATAGAAGAATAGGTATATAAGAGGTACAAATAAGATTTGAATGTTGTGTTTTGTTCTACCTGTAAGTCAATTAAACGTGTGTATATGAATCCTAAATTACGTATTCAATCTCAAGCAGGTTGTTCATCTGCTACCAAAATCTATCAGTAACTTTCATGAAGTTTGTTCTGTTGGCAGGAGTAATAAGTTGAAAGTGCCTGGGTTAATGCAGATCTCATATTGCGTGGTCAACGCAATTTACAAGATGTTGATAAGAATTCATTGTCAAAATTCAAGTACAAAAATTGACATCTCAGATGCAGCAAATGATGATCAACAAGATTGTGACAAAACACTGAAATATCAGCTTGCTAGTAGGTACGGAAACGTTTCATTTTGATTCAGAAATTTCCATCTAATGCATTAGGTACCAATACCATACCTAGCATGTTTGGTTTATTTGTCAATAACTACCGGGTACTTGAACAAGTTACGTATTGGATTGGAAAACATTTTTCACACGTTTGTGGAGATCAATCAAGAATTGAGCTTGACAAAACAATGATGAATTTTTCTGTTGTTGCGTAGGTAATTGTCACGCTGATGATGAGTAACAGAAGTATAGCAAGTCCACATATCATGGTATCCAAAAAGACAAAATCAAAGCTAGCAGAAGTTGATTTTCGCGTCAGAAATTTTATTACCAGTAACCTAGTCATCATCTACCTACTTAAAAGTGAGTTTTGTGTAATTTTAATCTACAAATCCTTACCAGACTGTGGAGATCGAGTTCCTGGAAAGAGTTCTGATAATTGTTCATGAATGCGAGGAATTGAACGATTCAGAAGTATGATATTCCATAGTTGATAAACAACTGTTTTCAACGTAAAAAATATTTTTAAAACCATCGATTGTGAATACGAAAGTATGAAGATTGAAAGAGCGCTCCTATGAAAGATATGAAAATTCATTTAAAAAAGAATACGTAGGTAGGTACCTAAGTAACGTTAGCGTTTTGTTGCAGGAAAAATTATTTTAAATACCTATACCGGTACTTGGGCTAAATCTTCAAATCTATGACGTAAGTGTCGCTTCTATTTTCATCTCGATAAGTTACTGTCCAGACTAGTTTGTTCCCCCCTCCCTTCCTTGGTTGTGTGTCAAGGTATTCGTATTATATTTCGTCAGAAGTATGGTATACCAGTTTATTTTGAATTTCTTTGATCCTGGTCACTGTTGAACTCGCTTGTTAAGTTCTGTAATTTTTTTTTTTTTCGTATTTTACTAGTAACACGGACGCAAATTTCCGAAACTTTTGGTCGTATCATCTGAAGAGAAATAGGCTTATATATTTTGCGCGGTTGATGTTCTCGCGAAAAACGAACTTTCGTCGCGTTCATTATTAATGAAGGTATTATCATCGTCACTATATTTCCTACCTTCCCTACTATACGAGCAGATTTCACAGCACCCGGACCGACATCAACACAGACAGAATGGACATGAGACTTGTGTGTACGACGTACTCGTACGCGCTCCTACATAATGAAGCTGTCGTTTGAAAAATTAAAACGTGAAATCGATTGAAAATCGCGTGACTGCTAAACAGACTTTCATATAAATACAGTGACAGCGAGCTTCGACTTGCTATATTCTCTTGTCTTCAAACATTTTTAAAACAGTCAGTTTGTTGGTAATCGGAACGAAGAACTTTGTCCTTGTGTCCCTTGTCAGTACCACATGTGACCTCAAATGCAACCAAATTTCATTTATGATTGTGATTATTTTAATATGAAGTTTCGAGTCGATGAAAAACTGACAATGACTGACATACTTCGAGCGAAAGAGTGACTATATAGCCCAGATTATTTATCAACTTAATTAACATGTTCCCAACTTGTTCGAAGACGCATAAATAAGAACTTGGTAACTTACGCGACAATCTAACGTCTATGTACACAACTTGTATTCTTTAAATTAATTTTATATTTTATGAACGTTGAAGAAAATAATTATTTTTCGCGTTTCTATAGACGAACCCAACGAGAACACTGAGAAAAGTATTTCGAAGAAGAAGAAAAAAAAAACGTACAGTATCCACTGCCTCAGCAAATCTTATTTCATGTAAATGTATTTAGAGGGTACTTTTCCTCCCGGGCCCGTATTTTTCTAACAAAATCCTCCGCTCGTCAACTTTGATGTAGACCAGACGATTTGGCTTTTGGTGGCTTTGGACTTGACCTTTGTCTAGTTATCAAGTTATGAATGAAGTTTGAGCTTTACAACAGAGCAAAGTTTGAAGGACCATTTTACGACGCAAATATAGGGCACGAATAACGCGTGCGACCTGGTATTTCCTGATCCTTACTTTCTATTTTTTCCCCTCTAATTTGAACGAAACTCGAATTACAGTTGATGTTGAAGAAGAGCTGCTTCAACAACAATCGTATTCATTGTAGCGAAACGAGTGTATTAGGATCCGTTTTTCAACACGACGAAATCGTTGAGAGGAGAAACGTTTCACGCTTAATTAAATTTACGATTCGGTGTACCCAAATCGAACGAGGTTGTAAAACGTTAACTGAAGAAACGCGATCTTCTTTCCTTTGCCTCATCTCGGAATTTTTTTTTTTCTTTTTTCGTCTTCCAGCGGTACAATATTCTCTCATCAGGCACGCATCAATCATAACGCGAGCGCAACTTTTTCGATGGAGCGCCTGCGAGCGTTTTTATTTATAATAATTTTAAATGACAAAAAATGTTCGATTGTAGATGTATTCCCTGATGTCCCGCTTGTTATTGATAACGTCGACGATATTCGAATGCCATTAGGTCGTCATTATCATTGATTCACGTCATCTACTTCCTTTCAATGTCCAGTAATTGGTCTCCTCATTCGAGAGAGAGAACGTTATTTTAAGCTTCTTTCGTCAGCAAAATTTTCGAGATAATTAATTTACCCTTTTTGAACAATTTATATTATTCGCGTATATTTCTGTGAAAAAGAGAAATAAGAATTTAGACATTTTAAGACCTTTTAACAGAAGACTCAAGGTGTACCTGATACAAAAACGAGAGAATTGAAAAGATAGGTGAAACTATTGGAGTTCGAGAATGTTGATTAGTTTAGAGAGCATAAAAATTCGAGGAGAAAGAAGTCGCAAAGATAACCGCCGGTTTGGGTTTTGCAAATTCTGGGTATTTCAATTAAGAAATGCGCAGAACTCGTTCCGTGGATTGTTCTCAAAACGGAAAGGATTTTTCTAATCCTATATGCTTTCTACAATTATGAACATTATTTAGTTTTCGATATGTATGATGAGCAAGTTACCTGCGAGTAGTTGTGTTACTTCAATATAGGTATACAGCGAACAAGAAATCCCGTCGCTCTTCGATTACCATCTAAAATTATGTACGTACGTATAGAGTATTTCTTTTGAAATTCAAATCCATAATTGGAAGAAATGTAAAGCGAAAGTCACAGATAATGATTTAGAAAAGCTTTCCCCCAGCTATATTGAACGCCTGCCACACCTTCTTAGCTATACTAATCCGACTTTCATTTGAGATTGGTTTCTGCTGTTTTCTCTCTGATTACATCCAATATTGTAGATTACTTGCTTTATAATCTGGTCTTATTTTAATGCCATAGCTTAATCAACTATGAACACCCAGCGGATGAACAAAGCGACACAAATGTAATGTACAAACTACATCCAGGACGAAGATTTATCCTTACATTTTTGTCTGTTGTGAACAACGCGGAGACAACAACGTAGATGTATTATCATTTTGAAGTGGCAAATAACATCACGTTGCATTGGTCGGCCAGCCTAACGTCGACACAATCCCTTCAATAACGTAAAACAAGAGTCAAGAGAGTACAACACTTAGCAAAAGAGTTCTTCCCTCTTTTCGACGTAATAATTTTCGCTTCATCCGTAATAATTTATAAGCCTCGACGTGCGGATAACGAGGAAGAAAAAAATATGGTGATAAGTCAAATTTGTGTACACAAAGTTAAAAAGAGAAGCTCAAACGTACTGTAGGGCAGGGGAAAATATGCCGTTATACGATACTACGACTGAAAGGTTAAATTAGCAATTGAAATGTAGACCACCTTTGTACTCGTATGTACGCGGCCGCCTCGCTCTCCCGCCGCGTAAGTTAACGCGAGCTTGTGACGTGTGGTAATTGTTTGCGAAGTTCTTTTCATCTTCACGTGGCGGTGGTTTCGTATGCCATAATTGGCGGTTAATACTACACTCGGGATGCTTCATAATAAGGCACATTTCTCCCATGAATGTATGCGAAATGACGCGCTAATGTAGAGACTAGAATAGCATATCCTCTATTTCGCGATGTATTCAGGAATTCTTTTATTTTTTGTTCGTTACATATTGTTTCATTGAGTGAGGTTCGGAAGGCCGTCTTCGGTTCTTTTGAAGAACGGCATTTTTTGTTGCTGGAAAGTAAAGATACTGTGAAGTAAAATGAATGACAGACAGGCTTCACGGGTCAAGTAGGAGGCGCTTTTTGCTCAAAGAGTAGGAAGGAAGAGTTTTATGGGCCCGTGTGTTGATACACAATCTCGAAGGGTAGAAGGACGAAGGCATGGTCAGGAGCAGGTGCCAACAGCTAGTGTTTGGTCACAGTTTAATACGTCCGGCTACATCGTCTGTACACTTCAACCAAAAAACTACAGAATAATGAGCCTAGTAATGACTTTTGAATTTTGAAATTTTTAGGTCCTCTGAATAACCGAACAGATTTGGATTTTCCACCCCCTTCCCCCGTGAAAGAAACCCTACAAGAAATGAACAAAGTGAGTTACAAGTTCGAGATGATTCAGATCATTGGGCTATTTATTTGAGGAGAGGAGGAAGGCTTGGACAAACAGCTATGAATAGTGTCAACTAGAAATGAATCCAAAAATTGAATGAAAATTGGTTTCTTTCCAAGTCTTGGTCAAAATTGTACCAAATAATCGTTGAAGTAGACTGTCTTAGGACAACATTTGGTCGAGTTTTGTCGGCCCTCTATTGCATAGATTTTAAGTGAATTTTGAATCAACTGCTTCAAACTTTGGACCGATCTGAAATCAACTGCCTTATGCCCGGGTAACTTGATTGATCGTGGTATTTGGTCTATTTCATTGGTGACTTACTTCTCGCAGGCAGAGTGTGTAGTCATGAGTATAATGTAATGGTAGTCATTTACAATCACAATTATTGGCGATACTTATCGACTCTATTTGGACTTGTTTGTCATATTGATGTACATTACACCTCCTTCTCCCTTCACTAATGCTTGATTGACTTATAGTATTTCATCCATTAGACAGATTGTGTAGTCATAATTGTGTAATGAGAGTCCTTAACAATTACAATTACGGGCAATATTTATAAACTTTATTTGGACTGGTCTATCCTGTCAATGTATAATGAATCTCTTTCTCTCTCTCCGCTAGTGCTCAATTGACTTGTATTATTGTTTCTGTTTAGGAACGTTGCTACTCACAGACAGGTTGTGTAGGCATTTCATTAATAATCACAACTATGAGCGATACTTATCGACTCTATTTGGTTTGGTCTGTCACACTAATGTACAATCATCCTCCTTCTCTCTCCCCCTTCCCTAAAGTTCAATTGACTTTTACAATTTTGTCAGTTTGGTGACTTTTCTTCTCCCAGACAGATTGTGTCGTCATGATTATATAGTGAGAGTCATTTACAATCACAATATCATTGTGGGCGATATTTATTGTTTCCATTTGGACTGATATGTCACATAGATGTACATTTAATTTCCTTCTCTCTCCACTGGTGCTTAATTGACTATGGTATTTCATACGTTTGTTGACTTTTCTGCTTGCAGACAGATTACATAGTCATGATTGTATAAAGAGAGTTTCCAACAACTACAATAAAATTATGGGCAATTTTCATCGACTCTGTTTGGATTGGTCCGGCATATCAATGTATGAAAAATCCACTCTCTCCACTAATGCTTGATATACTTTATTATTTTTCTGTTTAGGAACATTGCTACTCGCAGACAGATTGTATAGTCAGAGTCCTTCAACAATCACAATTATGGGCAATTACTTATCGGCTTTATTTGGACTTGTTTGTCCCACAGATGTACGGTGAATCTTCTCCTTCTCTCTCCCCTGAAGCTTGATTGGCTTACCGGTATAATATTTGGTCTGTTTGGTGACTTTACCTGCCTCAATTAACAAGGTTAATGAAGGCAACCCCAAGCGGTTCCCAAAGTGGGCTGCGAGTTTTTTTTTTATTATTCTGCCGGTCGGCGTATTTTCCGTTGTCACTTGTACCACTTGTATCCGAATCGGAACTTTCACTCGTTTCGTAATTCAAGTCAGATCTGTTTCAAAATAACGTAGAACTGAAGAGGCATTGACAATTTTATAATAATGATATTTTTCTAAACTTACAAAGATCGAGCCTCCGCAATTACCGGCTGTACAGTAGTTGGAACAATGTCATTGTCCCTCGCAAAATAATTCGCGATCAATTTGGTTGCCGCATTTTCGTCGAAAACCCGTGAATTTTTTTCTTTGTTTAAAGTGACGAGTTAAACAACGTTCCTCTGCCCCTCCATGACGTTTATGATGTACAGCAGGAAATGACAACATTGCAGTATAGGTAATACTTTTTGATCGACCTGAAATTAACTGCTCCTATCTGGTGATGAAGAGTTGATTTGTAATGTGGAGAAACGTGTAGGTTGACTTCGAATCGACCTCAAACTGATCCTCTCAAAGTCTGCTGTACATTGACGTCGATATCAAATCAAATTTAGTGACTTCATTTTGACTAATGAGTTCCGTCAATCTGTAGTCAATTTTGAGTCACCCTATCCAAATATTTCAGGTCAATTGCTGATCGAAACCTAACCAATCCAAATGATGGTCGACTCTTAATCGGTCCCCAAATTGATGTCGTAATCCTCAATTCAAATTTCGAATCAGTCGTACACCAACGTTGATATTGATTTATCACTTTGTCAGCTTCGTTTTGACTCATTTGTCTCGTCGAATACCCTTCCTCCTCATCTACCTTCCAGAGTTTGATGTTCCCAAAGTGTGTTTGGTGTCTTCGCTACTCGCAGACAGAATGAGACCCCATGAAAATCGTATTTGAAGCTGAAGTATGATCATATGCCGCGATCAGAATCCAACTCGTTTTCAATTTGATTATGTGTAACGCGAACGAATGAATAAAATTTTCTCACCCACACTCCTCTCGAGAAAAATTTCCTTATGCGTGCTTGACTACCTCCAACACCATCTCATAGTAATCGCGAATAATCATATAGTATTTATTAAATCTTGACCACTGTTTTCGATATTATTAGTCTAGTATTATACATTTTACGCCATCAGATTCAGTTTGTACTCGCGTAGCATCACCCGTAATTATTTTAGACTATTGAGCAGCCTGTTGCAACGACCCTTTTGGCTTTTAGCCCTCGTCCTCTTGTTCTCTATTCGACCATTTGTCGCTCGACCTTATTGTACTAAATCGTTGCTCGGCCAATTTCGATGGATAAAGGAGTTCGTTTATCCCTATAGCCATATACGAGTTCTATTTACTTGAGAACGAATCGAGCTAAATTGCGGAAAATTATCCGTCCCTCCTGCGTCCGCAAACGACTCCCACGTCAGACTCGAGGCACCTAAATTTCATCGCAAGACAAATACGTCTACTGAGAAGATGGAGAGAATTTGGCCGTCGAATCACGCAACACCCCCTCAGACCATTTCTATTGATAGAGAGAATGTACCGAAAATGTAAATTTCGTGACAGATTGCCCTAGTCCCTCTCTCCATCGTATAGCACGTACGTACTTCGCGAGAGCTGTACGATAATTTTCGATAATATACATCAGCGTCGCCGTTTATCGTAGTAATTTTTCGCGCGATTTAACGCGACCGAAGTTGGAGTGGGCGCTCAAATAATTCGAGCGTATCCTTATTCGAGGTTAAAAATTGTTCAGCCAATCTCCTTTTCGCTCTTTCGTGTGTATACTTCTGTTCGACTGTTTCAGAAAAAAAAAAAAAAACGAAGAGTAGAAGACGAGAACGTGTACGTGAAGAAGAAGAAAAAAAAAACGTTCTTTGTCAAAATGAAAATATAGACCACCATCGTATACACTCGTACCTATATATTACTCAATATTATTCTGGGTACCGAAAATCGATACCGGTTATATTTTATATGGCGAGTGCCAGTCTGAAACTCTATCCCACATACATTAATGCGCTGATGGTTTGACAAGCGACCGACATCGCCGTCGTCCGTCCGTCCGTCCGTCCGTCCGCCAAATATGAAATATTTTTCCGATTATTATTCTTATTATTTCGAGACTTTCATTTTTTTCTTTCGGGATAATATATTCTCGACAACGAGCCAAATTGCATGCGAAAGATGACTACTTAACAACGCGTTTTTTATGCCTTCTCTACCATCCTCCCCCGCGTATCCCTTCGTACATGTGTTTTATTTCGTGTACGTGCATTGTTCCCGCAATCCCGCGCGGGAAGATTGCCGCTCTACACGCTCGCACGCCCACGACAGTTAGGAGACACCTTTCGAAGAAGTCGCCGGCGTAGAAGAACGCGAGCCTCGTCGTCGAGGACACTACCGCGTCATTCTCGTTGCACTTCAGCTGATACGAATTTACGATACATTACGCACGTGTTTCTTGGCTGTATACACGTACGGAATTCGCGCTATGAATGCTAGAAATTTCTTACGTTAATTGGCTTCAAATTCAGCTTAATTGATGGTAATGTTTGTTCGGAAAGAGAGGATCACTTGCTCGGTGGTGCTAATGATAAGTGTTTGAACATAGGGGGTCATTCATTAATTACCTTATGGCCTTGGAGGGAAAAGAAGGTTTGAAAAATCTCTACATGACCTTATTTGAGAGAAGGGGGTGGAAAGCCATTCTTACGTAAGTTTCTGCAAGTTTCACTTTTAGAGCCAGAGAAAAAAAAATCATGCGTAAGAGCTCTTTTTGGGAGGGAGCATATCGAAAAATCGTATGTATACTTAAATGCAGGGCTGTTGAGAGCTCCAGTCGGGTCCGGAGCAAGGAACACAGTGGGCCCCCAAAAATTTTCTTCGTCCCCTTCCCTTGAAAACTCAGGGCCCCTAACTGTGCTGGGCCCGGGGACAAAGCCCCCAGTTGCTCTCCTCTCGTCAGGCCTGCTTAAATGGGGATAGGAGGGCCTCAAGAATAAGCGAAATCATCCTTATGTAATTAATGAATGGCTTCTAGATTGTCGTAGAATTAATTCTAGATGAAAATTCGCGCGATTATTATCGTGAAGTTTTGAGATGTCTGTTTTTGTATGTTTTAATCGTCGTACTCGCGATAAACTTAGCGGCTCAAAGTGAACCAAGGTGTATGAGTATCTGTGGACTCAAATCTAAGAACAGCGATTGTTAGAACGACTAAAAATTTCAGCGCTGTAATGAGAGGTGAAAAATGCATCAGTCACTCGTTTATTGTCTTCACCTATGTGCTTGGAAGATGTGAGTCAAGAAGGGATCAAATTTCAGAACGATTTTTGTGACACGTTTTACATATGAAGATGGAACATCGTTTGGCTCTGTACTACTTGAAAATTTTTGTTAATGTAATGTCGGGGCGGCCACTTTTTCGGAAAAACTGGAAGTTAGGAAAAAGTCATAGAATTTTGCGAAATTCGGTGAGAGTTCGGGAGATTCTGCGAAGGCATTCTATTTTTCTAGAAGTGAATGTATTCCTCAAAGTAAAGACTGAGGAAATGAACTCGTTCGTGGTTCTTTTTGTTCGTCAATTAGTGTCCTCAGAAAAAGTTTCAAACATTACGTGCGTTCTCTTATTATCAATCTGTGTGGTGTACAGTTCAAACAGGAGGAGGAGATTTTCCCCAAAGGATTAAAGCATAGTTTCCTTTCTCTTGATATTAGGGAAGCTCGGACAAATCTGACCGAAAACATTGGTCCAGGTGTCAACGTTCACACCACTGTCACTGATGGAGTCGTCAACAAAACTCCGATTCGTTCTGTAGATAGCTCGCTCATACCTGCGATCATTGGTTTGAAGGAAGACGGAGAGGGAGAATGACCTGATCATCACCAAAACAAAGATAATGCTAGTGTTACACGTGTGTGTGTGTGTGTGAGAGAGAGAGAGAGAGAGAGAGAGAGAGAGAGAGAGAGAGAGAGAGAGAGAGAGAGAGAGAGAGAGAGAGAGAGAGAGAGAGAGAGAGAGAGAGAGAGAGAGAGAGAGAGAGAGAGAGAGAGAGAGAGATTCGAGGAAGGTTTATTTTCGGTGCCTCACGCCTCGTCTTCCCCTCGGCGTATACTGGTGCACGTACGTCGATGACGTCCTGTGCTTATGACTAGAGACCGGATTTTTTGGGATGAATGATGAGAAATTTGGTGCTGAAAATCGAAAATTTGGCATTTTTTGGCACAAACGAAAAAATACAAGAAAATGAGAAAAAAAAAATAATACAAAAAAAAAAAAAAATACAAAAAATAAAAACACAAAAAAAAAACAAAAAGAATGATTGAAAGGTATGCACAACCAACTCAAGCAGTATTTTTGGGTTGTAACATGATAATTAAATGTTTTTCAAAATTCTCTTGAGTAAAATTGTAACGGCGATCGGTCATGAATTTATGACTCAGCCGATGGTAGTATGAGAATAAAGTATTATATTTCTCTTTTCTCGTTGATATTACCATATAATTGAAGTTTAACCTCTTTTTTCTCTCTGTTTTTCTTCGGTATTTTTTTACTTCAGCAATTTCACCACTTTTTGGCATTATTTGGCATTTATACTCGTTTTTGGCATTTTTTGGCACAATAAAAATTTTTTCCCAGGCTCCCTACCCCCCGAAACGTACTTGTATTTGGTTTTCATGCTACCCACCCTCCAGGAAATGATTTGACAAATGCCATCGAATCCGGTCTCTACTTATGACAAAGCTCCGATCATCTTCTTACTGACTCCCTCAATCTTTTCAATACTTTCTATTCGTCTATTCGTTTTACCAATGGGAACGAAGGGAGGGGGAGGGCTTCAAAAATGACTTTAAGATCTCACTGTTTCTAAGTCTCTATTATCAGGGACCGCTGTTGATACTCTTATTAATTAAGTCATCTTTTTGCCTTATGACCCCAAAAATTTTTTTATTCGTAGATTATTCCACATTTCTACGGTTTATATCAAAGTCAACATTATTGAATCTCTCGCCAAGTCTGACCACTTTGCTCTTGATATAGAGAAAATACTTCATGAAAAAACAAGGGAAAAAAATGCTTAGACCCCTCCATCTGTCTTCCTCGAGGACTTCGGAGCACAAGTAGAGGCAAATGGATCAAGTTGTTCTACCTAGGGGAATTTCCTCGTGAGTTCGGCCGTACCCTTCGCCACCCTGTCTTTCTCCCTATTCATTCTAATACTCTTAGGCGTCTTCAAAGATGAAATTCCTAGAAGAGAGAAAAGTGGTTTGCGACGTTTGTAACCTTCATTAAACGTATTCGCTGTCATGAGTTCTCGTATTCTATTCAGGTCCAGCGACCAGCAATCAAGAAAGTTTCCTGATCAGAAAAAAATAAAATGAGAGTTAATCGAAGAAGAGTACGGAAGTTCATTTTGAAGACAAAGGCTACCCTGAATGTGATTCCCACAAGAAAAAGACCTCTTATCTAACATTTGTTTCGACCCGATGAACCATATCGACTCCAAATCGACTTTTTTCCGACCAAAAATCGACGTCCGTTTTGAGTCGACTGCAAATCGACCCAAAGTGACTGGAAATCGATTCAAAATCTCTTTGGCTCACTGTCGATTAATTTGATTCATGGTATTGGATTCATGTTGCCTTAAAATCGATGTCGGTAAATTGCGTAGATTTCAATTGTGCACCGTCTGGTAGGTTCTAAAATCGAGGGAAAAAGTGAATCGATTTAGCTTAATATAGTTAGGTATCTTACAAAATGATTTCTCACAATTTCAGTTTCTGAAGAAATTTTTGTCTCTTCAAACCGATAACAAACGTAATTCTTTCTCTTCCACAAATCATGTCCAGCCTGTTGGGTTTTCCAAATCTAAAAGACGATGGGGTCTTGTCGCGTCACAATTTCTTTAATGACTAGTTTTTGTCGATGAGATGCGGATCAGAATACATTTAAAATTTGGATATCCCAATATAAACGGTTATTCGAGTCTTGTCGACCATCTTTCAAACTTCCTTCCTTCTTCGCTTTGGTTTCTAACATCAAAGCCATATTCTACTCTCACAATGATAATACTCATTTCCTTTCACGGTGCATCATTCTAAAATGAGAAAATCGTGCTTATATCCCACCGTCGCCGGCTAGTGTGAGAGAAAATGATGACAGAACGGAGGCCAATTAAAATCCGTAACGATATTTTTTAAATTAATTTCTTTGTATACTTGTCCAGTGCGTCTGATAACGATAAGAAGACACTAATGTGAAGTAACTCGTCTTTCGAGCGAACATAATTGTGTTAGGAATGAGAGTGTGTGGAGTGTAGGTCTTTTTCTCTCCTTCGAATCACTTTTGTCGTCTTTTGACTTTTCTCTGTCCTTTTCCCGCCTATTGTATCTCATCCGATAGTGCGTGAGCTATTAAATTTTTCCGATTTTAACCTGTCCTGTTTGGTGATGCAAAATTCACCTGCTTTCTGGATTCATCGCATCGTGTATTGCGGTAGGATAAATCTAATCCTTATAATTCGGGAGTGGGAATCGATAACGCTCTACTTACTGATGCTCGGTCGACGTCAACATTTTTGCGCTGAACGAACTTCAGTGGTCCGTTCCAAGTTGTTTGGTGAGTGGAGTGATACGCTTAGTGTTCCGGTGATTCCAACGATCACGAAGCCATGTTTGGATCTCGTTCCGGTGTGGTGGAAGTTCGCGTCAGTCCCCCTCGTTGACGAGCTAGATTGTGGTCATACGAGTGTAGTTCAGTCCAACCTTTTTTGTAAGAAATCGTGCAGAAAGGCGAAAGCTCATAAAACTTTACCGCGTTCCTGTACATCAGCGTCATGTATTGTGCATTCATTAGAAGGAGACCTGAGTGAGATGGTTAGTTACAGCATACCGCGTGAGACTCGCCATATCACACTCGACGTTCCTAGGTGGAGAAGCTGACAGATAGCCATAGGTAAATTCACTTCGACGCGACGTTAAGAGGTATAAACCGAGAGTATAAATCATCGCATCCATTTGAGGTAAGGAGTCCAGGAGTGATACGACTAAGAACTTAGAATATATTTTTCTGTACAATCTATACCTCCCAGCCAGGTGTCAAAATCATTGCCTCTGCCTCAATTCCATTTCAACAACCTTATGGAGCATACGTCGGACATCGTCGCGTGAGTCCATTACTTGGCAGCCGATTACTACGATAGTGGTAACGTACGACTTATTTTACCTTTGTGGTCGTATCTGAGTCGAGTTAGGGACCAAAATGTGCCAAAAATTGACCAAGATTTCCGAAATTAGAAATTGAAAATTCACCCATTTTCAAGCTACATATTTGTTCCGGAATCAGAATTGAATTTCGCTTTCAAATCAAAAAAAATACAATATGGAAGTTTAAACAATTTTTAATTTTTGAGAATTTTCACGGATTGCTCAATTTTTGGCACATTTTGGTCCATAACTCTGATTAGAAAAATCGTAGAAAGTTGGCTAGGGGCGCAAATTGAAGATAAAATTGAGTTACAAATTACGTAGATGTGAAGTATACTTCTAAAATTTCTAGTCCTTATACACAGCTCGGAAGTCTTGAATTTTTTATTAAAAATACCTCACTACTCGAAATCGTTACAAGTCCTCAAACTAAGTCGAAGGTCTCTCTTCCTTCAATCTTGATTGTCACCTTCGAACGTTAGGTCAAAATCTTTGCTCCTTCAAAACCACATTTGATGGCAGCAGGCGGATACTATTTTACATCAAACTATAAACCCTTACAAAAGTGGTTTCCGTCTATAAAAGTCTGGGAAAAATCGGGACAAAAACATTTAGAACAGGCGATAGATATTTGATCGGTAAATTGCAGTCGAAGAGAGTGATTAGTGAACTCAAAGTCATCCGAACGCGTTTAGGGATGAGGTTGTTTCAATGATAACACTTGAGTGAAGGTTGCTAAATATTGGACAATGAGGGAAAAAATATTTTTGAGATTTACTCGAATTTAGTACGCCAACACATACAAAATGGGAGAACGACTGTGTCCCATGAATTTTGAAAATATAAAATAAAATTTTATTCGATACGATCCAATGTCCCGCAACTTGCTTACTCCCAGTTGGAACTCCAACTTCGTTCTGAAAATTGATTTTTAATTAAATCAAATGGTATTGAACAAAATTTCCCTCTCCCTCTATTGTAAGTATGGTGAGTGGCAGTTATAATATTTTCTTGAACTTGATCTAAACCTGTACAGTAGATAATTTTTATTTCGTATCGCAATAATAGATGACTGTATACTGAATTTCATAAAAATCAAAAACTTTCTACAATCGTGGCAACGAATACCGATTGTATTTCATATTTTTCCCAGATTTTGGAATTACGAGAATCTGAGAGTTTCCCAATACGTAAGTGCAAGAAACATCCAGACCCTTTTGCTTATATTGTTGGCAGAACATAACATTTTCTCTAGTTCCGGCGGAGGGTCAAAGCTCCCATTTCTCGGAATAGCAGTATAGGGAATGAGGGCTGAAACCTCAACGACAACAAATCCTAAAATTAGGGGGAGGAAATCAGTAGGGACACGAAAACATCAGAACGCAAGAAAATTTGGATAACAAATTGCAGTTTTGAAAATGCTGTGCCCTGGTATCTCATGGAAAAAGGAACTGCGATGTAAGAGAGAGGTTGAGAAATACAGGAATACTGTACTGTAAAATAAAAAAGTATTCTAACCAAAATGCTCTTAGCGCAAAGTTTCTCTTCTTTTTCGAAGTTCGATCAGTATAAAAAGTTCCTGTATCCCTTTGTTTCTCAAAAATCAATCAGAGATGTTTAATAACAATTTCTCAGATTCTCCTGCTTGAAACTGAAAACTGGTCTCCCTCAATTCCTAGATTGAATATGGAGATTTGTAATTGCTTACTCTAGTTATAAATGACTGGTGTGGAGTCAAGAATACCGATTTAAGAGAGATAAAATATGATAATTTTGATTTTGGGTTTTTGACGTGAACATAAATTTCTCTTTGCAATAATTTTGTATGTATAATATGACACTTCTATGTGACTTCAACAGGAACACAGATCCCTCCCAACTTGAATTTTTTATAATAAATACCTCACTACTCGAAGTCGAAGAGCTGATCTCTCTTATTAATCTCGATGGTCACTTTCGAACGTAAGGTCGAAATCCTTGCTCCTTCAAAACCACAATTTGTGTGGGTAGCGGGGGACATCAAATCGCTCCTATAAAAGAGATTGTCGACTATAAGAGTGGCGGAAAACTCGGACAGAAACATTGAGAGCAGGCGATAGGTACAATATTTGGTCCATAAATTGTAGTCGAAGGGAGCGATTAGCCAATTTGAAGTTGAAAATCGTAAAAGAGAGAGATTTGAAAAAAAAAAATTATGTGCGAAAAAGGGAGACGTTTTTATTGATGGCACAAATGACAGATATGTTACTAACGTATAGTCTTCCTTACGGACAGACCGAAGAACTTGCAATAGAACCTATTCTCGAAATTGAACAGCGTTTTTGAGAATCTGAGATACTTTAAAATTAGGACGGATGCCATTTAGAAAAATTATTTCTATGAATCAAAGATGAGTACTCTCAAAAAGAGACGTGTATTACCCGAGTGTGCTCTCTTGACTTCAGGATAGATATACCCGAGTTTGCCTCCCGTCGGTATGTCGGGCCATAATTTGGAAAATTGCGTTAATTCTATAGATATACCTCTTGATTTGAAATTTTACGTAACCATTTTTCTCTCCAAATTACAACAGCAAAATATTTTTCTCGTGAAAATCTGATACCTAACAGATAAACACAACCTCCTCTCTCGTGTCTAAAAAGTTGCGAATTTTTAGTACTGTACGTCCACCATTCCCAGTCACCAGATTTAAGTCAGCTCGTGCTTTTTTTCTCTCTCTCTTTCTCTCAATATGCTGAGCAATTTTTTTTTTTGGAATTGAAATTATTTTGCTATCGATTTTTAATGTCAATGTCAACAAAACTTGAGTTGGGAATTTAATAATAAAGGAAGAACGAAGAATTTCCAAAATTGGGAGGGTAAGACGGCCTTCGTTGAGGGCCGAAGAGAAGTTAGTAGGTCTCATAAGCTAAAAAGGGAAAGGATAAGAAAGATCATTACCACCTTGCATCGCCTTTCCTCACCTCCTTTCTACTATCGACGATGTGGGGAATGAAATGCTCTGAATCAGAGTTGGAATAATGATATTAACGGATTTCCAATGAAATTCTCCCTTTAGTGATCAATTTCAGCGAGAAAAAGAAAGATGAGAATGAAATGGCGTGGTGCGAATTCATCAACTCGATATAGACCTAGGGATCCTTTGTCCCCCTACATACAAAATTGAGTTCGCTTACCTTCGGAGGATCGAATCGGCGGGCCACAAAACACACCAGCATGGACCACTGTCAAGGCATGATGATCGCGACAGAAGAGAGGCCAACATATCAATTCTGAAAACGGCTCTCATCTTCGGGAATTTTTCCATCGCATTGCGAACGATCCGAATTGTACATTTGAATCGCACTCCCAGACCACCGAGTGGGTCGGATAGCACCCCCTCTTTCACTACCCTTCAGACGACGGAAAAGACGATCGCACACGGACGACAAAAATGAGTATTCCGACGAGAGCGATGTATTTTTTTTTTCTTTCTTACGTCACTATTCAAAAATTCGCATCGTTATCACGAGTCAGATCGAGAGAACCGAAAATCGAGTAAATTAAATAAAAATCGCGTCGCGATCGAACACTTTTCCGGCTTTAATCAAATTTAAGCGAACAAGTGAAGGGGGAGAGGAAAAAAATTGTCTCACTGATCGAAAAAAAAAAAAAAAAAAAAACGACAAAAAACCAATAATTAGGAAAAAAAAGAGAGAAAAAATGCGAGCGAACGAACGAGATGAAAATAAGGAAAGAAAAGATCGAAAGGAGAAAATGTTACGGTCTAAAATTACGAAATTTATACGTCACCCTGTTTGAAAAGCAACAAAAATTAGACTGTGAAGCTTCCTCTCGGTGTGTGAATCGTCTTCAGAAAAGCGTATTGCCGTCCGCACATCAGTGTTGCCCTGCCGGATGGAGCGATGTAGCTAAACAAGCAAAATTATTATACGCCGACAGCTGATGAGAGGCGGTCGCGTTTTTGCGGCTTCACGCACATTTTCCGCGTGATGTTTTTCCTCGTTGAACGCGTACTAGCGTACAGAACGAATGACGTAGAAGGAGGGTGGGGGGGAGGGGGCGAACGCGTAGGTTAATTTTCTTTATTTACATTGCGATGCTTACGAAATAGGGAATTTATGATTTACAACTCGTAACGCGGATCTTGTTGTGGTCGGAGATACGTTTTTCAGAATTTATTCGTAAATAAAACGATGTTATTAAAAATTGTCATTTTGTACCTTCGGCCCTTAGGAAATTTAATATCGATGCTTGAAATCTGTTTAATCGTGTAGTCACGTAGACAGATTTCTCGTCGACGAACACTCGACGAATGACGTGTTCGAGGGGTCGACACAGGCTCAGGGCTCAAATTTCACTAGTACTATTCACTCAGTCAAAGGTAGAGATTGGAGATCAGGTATTGATGCTCGAAAGAATTAGCGAAACAGAATTTCGTAGTCAGAACACTACTATTGATCAAATTCCCTGAATCACGAGACCGATAGAAAACGCAATGGAGGATAAGAAAATTTGCCCACCCGCTTTCTTAAACGTAGAGGTAGGGATAATCTTGTGTACTATGGGTAGAAATTTTCGGTTGGCGTCCTGTGAATTTTGTTGTAATGCTTCCTCGTGTAAAGAACAGACATTTTGGTACCTTGGAAGTAACATTGCATACGTGGGAAACTTAATGGCGTAAATTTTGTGATGAAAAAATTTTTAAAAATTAGCTCCGTTTGCCCTTGTTTGCTCTGCCTTGAGGAGATCGAACTGCTTCTGAATATTTTTAAAAGTTGGAGCGAATACACGGCAAAACTTTCGAACGTGACGACAGCTACCTGTGGCGGAAAAAATCTTCTCCTCAACGAAGGCTTAAAGTATGCGTCACCTCCCAAATTTGAATCAACAGCCAAGGCCAAAATGATAGCCCATGTGACCATTAGCGTGAGCCTGCATGAGAGTGTCATTATCAACGACTGCGCAGACTATGTAAAAAGCAACACGATCAAATGTGCGTCTAGGAAAGAGACTTCCACTCTCAAGCAGGTACAGAAGAAGCGTAGGGCCAAAAACACCATTTGAGTGTAGGCGGACGAGGATAACTCAGTCGTCCTTACGATAGATCTTGTGTCCAGTGGGGGTGTGAGCGGACTTCCTGCCTCCCACGTGAAGTAAGGAAGGCCGTCAATGGCTCTTTTACAAGGGGCAAAAAGTCAGTCCTCGCCCCGCATCCGGTTTCCACTAAGCCTTACGGCCTACCTACTCAAGCTCCATAAGCCAGGAAAACCGGTCAAGCCTATCATTTTCACCGTTTCAGTGGCGATCCTGTTTAAACGAATCCGTTCCTTAAGGTTACGGCTATCCATCATAAACGAAAAAACGAATACACTACAGGGAGAGTAAACAAATGCAAACCGCAGAAAATAAAAACGAAGGGAGCGCTTTCGGTTAAACAACCATCTTCAAACCTGAAATGAAAGCAACTGACGAACGAATGAGAAGGAAGAGGTATTAAGATCGTCCGAACGAGAAATCACGGTGTGAATCATAAACCTGTTCGATCAAGCCATCTTCCGGAATATACGAGTTGAGTATAGTGATACCGTCAGTGTTGAGGTGACGCAGTATCTCTATATTCTCGAGGGCGATACGTTTACGGTAGGAATTCTCCTTATGGAGGAGCTTTTCGGATCCCTCGCGGAAACTGTGGCCACTGTTAATCAAATGATCAGCGAAAGCTGACTCCCCTAAGCGTCCCTTCTTCCAAGACTTCAGGTGCTCAGCTACTCTAACTTTCATCTGGCGGCTGGTCTCACCAATATAAAAGCCTCCACAATCCTCACATTCCATCTTATAAACACCACTCCTTTCATCAACCGGTATGGGATCCTTCAGTCTCACAAACAACCTCTTGACTGTGGTGAGGTTGTAAAACGCGGGTCTGAAACCAAACGGGCGAAGGGCCCGACCCAATTGCTGGGAGAAATTCCCCAGGAATGGGAGACTGATCCAACGCAAACGGCGATCACGGATCGTGTCTCGGGGGAGGGAGGTGGTGGAATCAAGAAGGCTCCTCGTAACTTTCCTCCGAACCATCACGTCAACGTCGACATTGACTCCATTCACTCTAGCCAGGTGTTTTATGGTAAGTAATTCTTTCTTAAAAGCAGATTGACTCAACGGAATACGAGTCAGTCTGTGAACTAGGCTATGAAAAGCAGCCATCTTATGAGCAACAGGACCGAACGAACCACCGTGGACTAAAACATCGGTCGTAGTATCTTTCCTGTAAATTCCAAACTTATGGATACCGTCTATTATAGAGATCGATAAATCCAAAAAGTTGATGGAAAATACCCCTATTTCCAACGTAAATTTGATGGAAGGGTACCAGGAATTGAGATACCTCAGAAACTCACCAAGGAGATCTGGGTGACCAGTCCAGGTACATAGAACGTCATCAACGTACCTGTGCCAGTAGTGAATATGATTAAGTAACACCTGGTTCGAGGAAAAGAGGTCAAGTTCAAACTTAGACATGAAAACTTCGGAGATAAGAGAGCCTAGAGGTGATCCAATAGGGATCCCTACTTCCTCAGGGAACTCGAAAAATTTCCCTTCAAATTTACAGAAGTTAGGGGACCAGCAAGTATTCAGGAGATCAAAAAATTCCTGAAGCTCATTGTGAGGAATGTTAGCTCTGATGAGTAGCTCACCCATCCGCTGGATAGTAGCAGCCTTAGGAATATTTGGAAACAAACCAACAACATCAAACGAGCAGATGGTCGTCCCTGGGGGAAGGCTTACATCCCTGAGGACGTCGGTTAAAGAGGCCGAATTCAAGACCGAATGAGGAGATTCGAAATCAATGCGATTTTTGAACCAACGGTCAAGGAATTTGGCAAGGAGGTAGGTAGGAGAGGAGACAAAAGAAACAACGGGTCGCATCGGGGTATTCTTCTTATGCACTTTGGGCAACCCGTAGAGGAGGGGGGGTGTGGGGTTAGGAACCAGGACGGCTTTTTTCAAAGCAGGAGTTTTGATAATAGCCTCACTCCTGTTGATGACACTCCTAACTTCTCTAACGTGCTTAGGAAAGCTGAAATCCCCACTCTCTTTAGCACCACACTGCTGTAGGACTTCATGGACCTTGGAAGAATAGGCCGACCTCTCCATCACTACAACAGCGTTGCCCTTGTCAGCCTTAGTGACGATTAGATCTCCCTCTTTCATCTTCCTCTTTAAACCCTGAATGACTCCTCCCAATTTATTACTCATGCGAGGGAGGGGGTTATTACGGACCAAATCAGCACAGACTTTCTGGGTATTATAACCAGGACCAATCTTAACCGCAAGATCCGCAACAACATTCGCCAAGGTTTCATCATTCTTAAGGGGAGGCAGACTGAATTTCAAACCTTTCTCAAGGAGGGCTGTTTCGTCACTATTAAACACTACCTGACTATTATTTATGAGGGGGGGATGGAATTTGTGAACAACAACACCGTCACTCACCCCTTCCTCAACCACATCCTCATTAACCTTCATTAGGGAGGACAACTTCTTATTTTTCCTCTCCTTCAACTTCACCTCAAACTTCCGACACTTTTCATTGACGTCCCGCATAAAGTAATCAAACTCAAGGGGGGGGAGCACACCGGAGAGTCTCGAATGGACCAAAAGGTTTAATCTAGTCGCAATATTAAATTTACCATACCATCTTCGCAACTCCGTTCTGATCCACTTCTCCCTCATATAATTCTCCAGTTTCTTAGTCGTAATCTTACAATCGGAATAAAACCGGAATTTAACGAACTTAGGTCTCAAATGCAAAGCTAAACACCGACGAAGAAACCAAATGTGAGAGGAAAACGAAGCGCGTTGCTTCCGAAATTTCAGAAAAAGGAACGATAAATACGCCGCAGAAGCGTTCTCAATTAAACGACAAATTCCATCCCCCCCTCATAAATAATAGTCAGGTAGTGTTTAATAGTGACGAAACAGCCCTCCTTGAGAAAGGTTTGAAATTCAGTCTGCCTCCCCTTAAGAATGATGAAACCTTGGCGAATGTTGTTGCGGATCTTGCGGTTAAGATTGGTCCTGGTTATAATACCCAGAAAGTCTGTGCTGATTTGGTCCGTAATAACCCCCTCCCTCGCATGAGTAATAAATTGGGAGGAGTCATTCAGGGTTTAAAGAGGAAGATGAAAGAGGGAGATCTAATCGTCACTAAGGCTGACAAGGGCAACGCTGTTGTAGTGATGGAGAGGTCGGCCTATTCTTCCAAGGTCCATGAAGTCCTACAGCAGTGTGGTGCTAAAGAGAGTGGGGATTTCAGCTTTCCTAAGCACGTTAGAGAAGTTAGGAGTGTCATCAACAGGAGTGAGGCTATTATCAAAACTCCTGCTTTGAAAAAAGCCGTCCTGGTTCCTAACCCCACACCCCCCCTCCTCTACGGGTTGCCCAAAGTGCATAAGAAGAATACCCCGATGCGACCCGTTGTTTCTTTTGTCTCCTCTCCTACCTACCTCCTTGCCAAATTCCTTGACCGTTGGTTCAAAAATCGCATTGATTTCGAATCTCCTCATTCGGTCTTGAATTCGGCCTCTTTAACCGACGTCCTCAGGGATGTAAGCCTTCCCCCAGGGACGACCATCTGCTCGTTTGATGTTGTTGGTTTGTTTCCAAATATTCCTAAGGCTGCTACTATCCAGCGGATGGGTGAGCTACTCATCAGAGCTAACATTCCTCACAATGAGCTTCAGGAATTTTTTGATCTCCTGAATACTTGCTGGTCCCCTAACTTCTGTAAATTTGAAGGGAAATTTTTCGAGTTCCCTGAGGAAGTAGGGATCCCTATTGGATCACCTCTAGGCTCTCTTATCTCCGAAGTTTTCATGTCTAAGTTTGAACTTGACCTCTTTTCCTCGAACCAGGTGTTACTTAATCATATTCACTACTGGCACAGGTACGTTGATGACGTTCTATGTACCTGGACTGGTCACCCAGATCTCCTTGGTGAGTTTCTGAGGTATCTCAATTCCTGGTACCCTTCCATCAAATTTACGTTGGAAATAGGGGTATTTTCCATCAACTTTTTGGATTTATCGATCTCTATAATAGACGGTATCCATAAGTTTGGAATTTACAGGAAAGATACTACGACCGATGTTTTAGTCCACGGTGGTTCGTTCGGTCCTGTTGCTCATAAGATGGCTGCTTTTCATAGCCTAGTTCACAGACTGACTCGTATTCCGTTGAGTCAATCTGCTTTTAAGAAAGAATTACTTACCATAAAACACCTGGCTAGAGTGAATGGAGTCAATGTCGACGTTGACGTGATGGTTCGGAGGAAAGTTACGAGGAGCCTTCTTGATTCCACCACCTCCCTCCCCCGAGACACGATCCGTGATCGCCGTTTGCGTTGGATCAGTCTCCCATTCCTGGGGAATTTCTCCCAGCAATTGGGTCGGGCCCTTCGCCCGTTTGGTTTCAGACCCGCGTTTTACAACCTCACCACAGTCAAGAGGTTGTTTGTGAGACTGAAGGATCCCATACCGGTTGATGAAAGGAGTGGTGTTTATAAGATGGAATGTGAGGATTGTGGAGGCTTTTATATTGGTGAGACCAGCCGCCAGATGAAAGTTAGAGTAGCTGAGCACCTGAAGTCTTGGAAGAAGGGACGCTTAGGGGAGTCAGCTTTCGCTGATCATTTGATTAACAGTGGCCACAGTTTCCGCGAGGGATCCGAAAAGCTCCTCCATAAGGAGAATTCCTACCGTAAACGTATCGCCCTCGAGAATATAGAGATACTGCGTCACCTCAACACTGACGGTATCACTATACTCAACTCGTATATTCCGGAAGATGGCTTGATCGAACAGGTTTATGATTCACACCGTGATTTCTCGTTCGGACGATCTTAATACCTCTTCCTTCTCATTCGTTCGTCAGTTGCTTTCATTTCAGGTTTGAAGATGGTTGTTTAACCGAAAGCGCTCCCTTCGTTTTTATTTTCTGCGGTTTGCATTTGTTTACTCTCCCTGTAGTGTATTCGTTTTTTCGTTTATGTTTGCGATCCTGTTTGTTAGGCCGACACTTGGACGACTGGTTCAAGGGCACTACCTAATTTAAAACTAAACAATCAGTTTCTAGCTCCTTAGACCTTGTCCGAAAACTGAGGAATGAAAAGTCCCCATCTTCTCGTGAAAGACTCACATCCTTTGATGTCGTGGGTCTCTTTCCTAATATCCCTTTCGAGCCGACTATCTAGTACACTCGCCTCCAAATTTCGGACGCTTGTTTCATCGAAGAATTCGAATCTTTCGTGAGGATATATTCCTCCAACTTCTGTACCCTTAAAGGTGGAATTTTCAAGTTTCCCAAAGATATTGGAGTTCCTATTGGTTCCCCACTAGACTTCCTTATGGGTGACCTTCTCATGGACCTTTTGGAGGGACAGGACTTCGATATTGGGCTCCTTTTAACTAGGCACGATATCGTTGACATATTGTACCTTTGGGACGGTCCTGAGGACGCCACTCTTGAGTTCCTTTTGTACCTCGATGTTCTTTGTCCCCTTTAGAAATAGAAGAGTCAAGCATAAATTTTCTCGATCTTGGCATTCCTCTCACTCCTCACGGACACGAATATGGAATTTACAGAAAGCCACTTACGCAGATCTTCACATCGATCCCAGTTCCTATTGTCACCCGAGACATGAAGAAATCCCTTATATTTTCATGATACACCACCTCCCTCTTAACCGCGATTCGTCCCGCTACCGAATTGTACCCTGTAAAGACTCTGGCCCGGCGCAATAGCGTCTCTCTGGATGTCGACTTTATGCTCAGGAAGAAGCTCATTGCTAAGAGCCTCAGCCAACTCCCTCAAAAACTTCAAATTGATCCTCCATCCCTATTTGGAGAATTTCTCGAAAGTTTATCAAATCCCGTAAACGTAAACCCGGCTACTATAAGCTCCACTCTGTAGGTGCTCTCTTGGGTTCGCCCAAAGACCCATCTCCAGTGGAAGTGGCGAAAAGACTTGAAAATTTTTCAAAGTCCATGCGCCACTGGGATTGGCCGAACCATATCGCCAATAGAAGTGTGGCGATATGGATTCGCCAATGGGAGTGGCAATATGTATCCGCCAGTTGAAATAGCAAATACATATCGCTACTAGGATTGGCGAAACCATATCGTCAATGAGAGTGGCGATATGGATTTGCCAGTTGGAATGGCGATATGTAATCGTCAGTGGAAGTTGCCAAAAGACTTGAAAATTTTTCAAAGTCTATGCACCGCTGGGATTGGCGAAACCATATCGCCAATAGGAGTGGCGATATGGATCCGCCAGTTGAAATGGCAAATACATATCGCTACTAGGATTGGCGAAACCATATCGTCAATGGGAGTGGCGATATGTAATCGCCAGTGGAAGTGCCACTTCCATTGGCGCGTAGACTTTTAAAAATTTTCAATTATTTTCGCCATTTCAACAGGCGAATACATATCGCCACTGGGATTGGCACATCCATAATATAGCTACTGGGATTGGTTGCATATAATAGGAGGGGAACATGAAAAAACTGATCTATGACGTTATCAGACATACAGGAGGGGACTTGAAAAATTTTCGAGCTCCGAGCTTTGCCGACTGGCCGGAGGGCGGACTTTTTGTCCGACCCCCGATAAAACAGGTTCCTTGTTAAAAATTCATTTCTCCCCTGGAGGAAACCAAGAGAGAAAAAAAAAGAAAGAAAGAGAGAGAGAGAAAGAATTTACTAAAGTTGATGACGTCATCAAATTTGGATGCGGACGTTTTCTGTGGATGTCTCTCCTTCCAGACAAAAGAGATGGCGGTGAACCCGCTAAAAACGTGCTTGAATACGTAGTCAAGTTATCATCTACTTATCTAGCCTAGTATTTCACCGTGTTCCCGAACTTCTTACCTTTCTATAACTTGTTTTCCATCTCGTTCGTGAACAGTAACGTCGACAGCCGTGATCTTATCGCTAGTCCTTCTTTTTGGTTGTAGAACTTGCTATAGGATCGTCAGTAGTTCTTGTCTACGATCTCGTCCACTATTTTGGCGTGTATTTCAGCC
Organism: Aspidiotus rigidus; assembly: GCA_035079385.1. NCBI lineage: Eukaryota > Metazoa > Arthropoda > Insecta > Hemiptera > Diaspididae > Aspidiotus > Aspidiotus rigidus. The sequence goes on along the minus strand of JAVHKY010000020.1, from coordinate 13,915,828 downwards.
AGTTAGGACTTCTGTTTCGCAGCAGGGTGAGGAGTTCCTCCTTTGGTAAAGTAGGTATAATGACATATTTCCCAAGTCCAAGAATACCAATTTGTAGTCACTCTCGACGTCCACCTTGTCCAATCGCTATTTCAAAAATCTGGCGGCAATCTTCGCTGTCTTATGCTATTAACCTGTGGTCTCGTAGGACAGTTCGTTTTATGTAGTGTTACGAGCCCCTTGAATTTGGTGCTATTGGGTTCATCTCAAGCGTCCTTTTATTTGCAGATGTATTGTTCTATTTCGATGAAGTATCCAACCTGTTCTGGTTTTTCTGTTCAGCTCTTGGTATTCGTCACAAACCACGCAGTGCACAGTGCTCGATTTGATAACCCCTTAAGTCCTTAGACAGAAGATCTACTCACTTTGTATAATTTCTTCCCTTCACAAATTTTGAAATAAGAAAAAGATGATCTAATTAGAAATGTCATCAACCTAAGTTAAGAATTTGTTTTGGCTAGATATCATAGAGATTTTCCTAGGTTAGATTGTAGGGATTTTTTGAGGCTAGATTTCCTTGCCTTTGTTGGCCTTTGTCATAATCAGATTGTCCTGTTGAATCTTCTTCTGTAAATGTGCGACTGTCAGGACGACAGGGGAGATCTTATTTATTAATGACGATCGCAGGACCAGCCTGGCTAATTATAGACACGAAAAATGGCAGGAAAGGCGTCCGGGTTGAGAACGCCCGCAGAGGCTCGGAGAAAAGGAACTACGCACGTGACACTTGTTACCAAAGACGTTGAGGGTCTCGAGTTCCCCATCGAATAAGTGTGTCGCCGTAAAACACAAAACTACCTAGTTCGAGTATTTCCTCAATCGTCTCAAAATGTTAAAATCGTCTTTCTTAGTTTATCAGCGTTCAATGCGCTTCAATGAGATTTAGTTTACAGAACTGCGCTAAACCTCCCTCAATATTTAGCAGATTTTGGGAGAGAAGTGGAGTGCTGAGCACACTTCCATTTCTTTCGACGATGCTGTTGTACTCGTTGTGCTTCGGGGTCGGTCGGAATACGCGGATAGCGGGCATTACGATTTGCGACACCGAATTTTGTGTCGTAAATTGCCTCGACGTCATCGATATACACCCTTAGGACAACCTTCCAGTGTAGGCGCTTCAGTTTCGAAATTTCTTCATCTTGGGCAGCGACAGTCCCAACAAATGTAGGATGTATTGCTATGTTTTCTTCTTGAATCCTTCTCCTCTAGTACGTCCTCTAATTTGGAAATGGTGAGCTTCAAAATTTCTATTTCCTGCAACCTCTCGAGGTGCGAATATAGCAGGAAACAACTGCTATGTAAATTTATTTTGCTGCAGATAGGGAACATAATCTCCTACAACATTCTCGACATTTTTCTGAATATTAAGAGTTGCAAACTTAGCCGCTATAGGAAACCGTTCATAATTTGTCACTCCATATTGTCAATTGATAATTTCCTCGCTTCCTATCGTTTCTAGAATGCTATTGGACTATTATTTTAAACTGTATCATTAAGCGCACTCGGTCGCTGTTTCGAAAATTCGGCTAGAAATCTTCTTGTCAAGACACGTTGGGCGTTACCGGCTATGTTATAGCGCTCCCAGAAGCGACAAGCCAGAATGTCTCAACCCTTGAAAATTTATGAAAAGTATGAAATATTAATTATTCGATCATTTTCCAACGCTAATATTCGAGTAGTAATTTAATCTGCGATGCCTGCACATGCTATGCACGGTACATACGAAATATACAACCGGAAAACGTCAAAATAGCGTGCTTTTCTTCGAAATTAATTTTTATTACCTTTTCCATACGTGTTTGTGTGTCTACGTATAGGTAGTTAGTTGTGTGCGGGCATATACTGTGTTTTATTTGAGTACAACTACACTGTGCCATTAAAGGATATTATTATCTTCTAGTTTTTTTTAATCAACGTTTCTTTTTACGCTATAAGGGGGACGAGGACGACCCTGTAGTATGGCCGCAATGTACACAAAATCACAATCTATTCATCGCACGTTCGGTTTCACATCTTCCGCATTACTTGGTCAGCATCAGAGATAGCTCTTAACGTTTTCTCGTCGCGTCGTAAAACCAACAATATCGGATCTAATTCCAATCGAATGCGACATTCTTGTGTGGCGTATTCGGCTTGCACCACCGAGCAAACGTGAGGAAGGATTAGCGGTCTCGCACACGACCTAGTATGTGTATCGGAATGGTGGCAGTGGCCGCGACCTTTTTTTTTTCAGTAGCCATAGGTGCACTCACGACGATCCGGTCGACCGCAACTATACGCTCACGTATTGCCATTTCTTCTCGACCTAGGAAGGGTAAATTATTTGAGTATGCACTCGCAACGTTGATAATCCATTAAGAGAGTGAGTCGAGAAACGTGTAAATGGTTCTCATCTGTCAAGCATTTACTTGATATCTTATGAACGAGTAGGTATGTAAGCGAAGTGATATTAAGGAAGGTAGGATGTGTTTCAACATGGAACCAAATAAGACGGGGCAGCTTGTTCTCCACTTTGATGGGAAAACCGCTCAAAATTCATTGACCTGAAGCTACTGAATGAGATTACAGGGCTCCTGCAGGAAAAATCTAGATCAGACAATGAACAAACTCTTGATTCTGATACTAAGGTAGGACGACTCGAAAGAGATTAACAGCGGTTTCGAGGTGGTTTTTAATACGTGCGGGCAGAGCCAGAATAAAATATTACCACACGGAAAAATTGATTTTGATTATCGATAATAGAAGAAAATTTATAATTATGTGAACTATTCAGAATTGAATTTTATATCTTTAGGGTCCATGTTAACATACTCTAGAATCAATGCGCTTTCTCAATTTATGGCCAGAAATACTAGACGAAGTCATACTCAAGCGAGTAATACAAACGGAGTAATTTACAATTTTAGCCACAGAAATTAAACGATGCCGGAGCGCTTTCGATTAAACAATCATTGTCCACGGGGACTGGAAAGCGACTGAACCAACTCCGGCTGTAAACTAGAAACATACGAGGAAATCAGGATTGAACCAGCGAGTCATCACGACGTGAATCATACTCGTAAACTAGTTCAATCAACCCTCATCAGGTATGTACCTGTTGAGCACATTAAGGTCGTTGTTATTTAAATGACGGGTTATTTCGATGTGGTCTAACGTTTTCCGCTTCGAATACGCGTTTTCTCTATAGAGGAGGACCTCGGACCCCTCTTTAATGCTATGGCCGCTAGTGATTAGATGGTCCGCAAACGCCGATTCACCTATATTCTTCTTTTCCCATGCCTTCCTATGTTCAGCGATTCTAATTTTCCACTGACGGCCTGTCTCGCCGATATAATTGGAAAAATTCTTGACGGAAAAATGGATCCGCACTGAATTGCGGAGGTGGCATGGAAAGTTGAATGTCACCACTAGGCTGAACTTATTGGTCCATTCTAGACTTTCTGGCCTACTGCATCCGGGTGAGTTGGATCTGTTTATTAAGGCTATTAATGTTAAATGCCGCGGTTTTGAAGCTAAATTGAAAAGGAAGAAAAATAAGAAACTTTGTTCCCTCCAGAAAAAGAAAGAAAATTTGAATAACCCCGCTGTCCAGGAAGTGAGACCTGAGGTCAGTGTTATCCAAAACTTCCAACCGCGCATTATACTCGTAAATTGCAGTCAGGTTGAGTTCGGAGTGATGAGGTGAATTTATTAGAGAAAGGGTTGAAGTTCGGATTACCCCCTCTTAATAATAGTAATGCTTTGGCTAATGTTGTTGCCGACCTCGAGGTGAAAATCGGACCGGGGGTTAATACTCAAAAAAATTGTGCTGCTCTTGTCCGCAATACCCCCCTCCCTCGCATAAACAATTACGCAATTGAGGTGATTGAGGGATTAAAGAGGAGGGTCAGGGAGGAGCGCTTAATCATCACGAAGGCTGACAAAAGTAATGCCATTGTCGTGATGGAGAAGTCCTCCTACGTCTCCAAGGTCTATGACGTTCTCGGCCAGTATGGTGCTAAGGAAAACGAAAGTTTCAATTTTCCTAAACACGTAAAAGAAGTTAGACGTGTGATAAACGAGTGTGAATTTATTATTAAAACTCCCTCGCTAAAAAGATTGCTCCTGGAGCCCAACCCTGTGCCTCCCCTCTTGTAAGGGGCTACCAAAAGTCTATAAAAAAGGTAACCCGATGCGTCCGGTTGTATCCTTTGTGTCCTCCCCCACGTACGCTCTGGCGAAATTTTTGGACCGATGGTTTAAATCGAGAGTTGACCATGAGTCACCTTACTCGGGGAAAAATTCGGTCTCCTTGGCTGATAGGCTTAAGGATAATATTCTTCCGCTGGGATCGACCCTGTGTTCATTTGATGTGGTCGGCCTGTTCCCCAATATCCCCCGAGCAACCGCCATGCAACATATGGGAGACCTTTTGATTCAAACAAATGTTCGCCAAGAAGAATTGGGTGAATTTTTCAATCTCCACAATATTTGTTGGTCTCCCAATTATTGCAAATTCGATAACAAGTTTTTTGAGTTTCCTGAAGAGGTTGGAATACCCATCGGTTCTCCTTTGGGTTCTCTCATTTCGGAGGTCTTTATGTCTAAGTTTGAGCTCGATTTGTTCTCCTCTGGCAGTGCGTATTTAGATCAGATTTATTATTGGCACAGGTATGTCGACGATGTGTTGTGTACGTGGACTGGTCCCCGAGAGCTCCTTTTGGAGTTTCTCCAGTATCTAAATAATCAATATCCTTCTATAAAATTTACTTTAGAAATCGGTGGCGCATCTATTAACTACTTGGATTCGACGATCTGTATAGAGACGGTATCCATGAATTCGCCATATACAGGAAAGTTACTGCGACCGATATTACTGTCCACGGAAAATCGTTTTGCCCTGTAGCCCATAAATGTACTGGATTTAACAGCTTAATCCATCGACTGAGACTAGTATTCCTCTCAATCAGTCAGCCTTCCAAAAAGAGGTATTAACTATAAAGCACTTGGCCAGAGTGAATGAAGTGAACTTAGACATTGACCTTATGATCCAAAGGAAAGTTACTCGAAAATACCTCGATTCCACCACCTCCCTCCCCCGCAATACGGCCCTAAACAGTAGAGAGCGTTGGATAAGGCTTCCGTTCTTGGGGCAGTTTTCATCTCAATTGAGTCGTGTCCTACGCCCCTTCGGATTTCGGCCTGTGTATTACAACCCCAATACCATAAAAAGTTTATTGGTTAGGCTAAAAGACCCCATCCAACTGGCCGAAAGGAGTGGTGTGTATAAAGTTGAGTGTAAGGATTGTAACGGAATTTACATCGGCGAGACAGGCCGTCAGTTGAAAATTAGAATTGCTGAACATAGGAAGGCGTGGGAAAAGAAGAATATAGGTGAATCGGCGTTTGCAGACCATCTTATCACTAGCGGCCATAGCATTAAAGAGGGGTCCGAGGTCCTCCTCTATAGAGAAAACGCGTATTCGAAGCGAAAAGCGTTAGAACACATCGAAATAATCCGTCATTTAAATAACGACGACCTTAATGTGCTCAACAGGTACATACCTGATGAGGGGTTGATTGAACTAGTTTACGAGTATGATTCACGCAGTGATGACTCGCTGGTTCAATCCTGATTTCCTCGTATGTTTCTAGTTTACAGCCGGAGTTGGTTCAGTCGCTTTCCAGTCCCCGTTGACAATGATTGTTTAATCGAAAGCGCTCCGGCGTCGTTTAATTCCTGTGGCTAAAATTGTAAATTACTCCGTTTGTATTACTCGCTTGAGTATGACTTCGTCTAGTATTAACATACTCTCTCCCTCCACTCCCTCCAACCCAATTTTACCAACTTTTCACGTTGGAAAAGAGAGGTATTACACTTGTCCGTTCAGGTTTCCTTCCATATGTACCTATGTGTTTTTATTTATGTATAGGATTTTTTTATCCGTGGAACTCCTCCAAAACTATCGGATGGATTTTTTTGTATCTTGGTTATATTATGGTGTTATATCTGAAGATGTGCACAGCATTTTTTTCATGTTTCGCATGAACTGAATTGATGGTAATTCTTCAATCCAGTTAATACGATTCTGTAGGTTACAAACTTTAACCCTGTTATCAGTTGACGTGACGTCATCGATAAATTATTGTTATTTTTGATTCAGACTGGGATCGATTCTCTTAATCACTTTTCAATGTGTCAGAAAAAAAATCGTGTACTTGTCACACTTCCCCTCTTTTTTTTTCTAGCTGCTTTCAGTTACCATAATAAGTCAATGATTTTGACTATTATGGTTTTTGTATTCGGAAACTGTGAAATCTTTTGTCATCTTCAGTTTGACTATTTCCGGCCTGTATTGCAAAGATTTGCTAAAATCAGTGTTTGGAATATTATTTAATAGTGAAGACTTTAGGTACTTCTTAAAGTTTTTACTCTCACTAAGATTTTTGTAACCGTTCCCATAAAGGATACTTATCAACCAGGCGTTTACGTCATTAATATTCAAAATTTTATCCGGTATGCTCAACTCTTGAATTACCTATAGTTCCTGAGTAGAGATCAATTTTACTGGATTTTCATCAAGATCTTCTTCCAATTCCCAGAAATTTTCTATAATTTGATTACCATGAACTACAAGACAATTTAAATGATATTATATTTTGTATGCTCTTCCGCTTTCAAAATATTTTCAGAAGCTGAGGGATCCAATAAACAGCCTTCCAGAAGTTCAAATTTAGAATTTAGAAATATTTTTCAGTCACAGTTTCCTTACATCAATGTAGAATACAAAAGAAAAAAAAATTATATCACCCATATGATAAGTTATGATATTCATCTAATCCATCTAAATTTTCTTTACATTGATGTAAAATACAAAATAAGAGAAAATTTTGTAATACTATTGATCTTGTTCATCTACATTTTCTTTACATCAATATAAAATATACACACAAACAAATTATATCACCTATAATATAATGATATAATACCTATAGGAAAATGGTATAAGGCTATCTGATTATTCATATTGTGTTCACCTACATGTTTTTTACTTTGATTTAAAACATACAAGAAAAAATGCTTACACAGCTGCGTAAGTAACACACTACTTTTTAACTCTACCTTCATTATAGAGTAAACGTATCAATTCGTGACAAACAAATCCTCTGTGACTGTTTGCTTTCACCGGCTGACTGATAGCTGGGTTTTGAACTGGGTTACGAGCATATAATATAATAGATAACGATACGATGGTAATAATTCTTTGCGTATATTTTATCTTGAGCTCTCAAAATTATTTTACCAACTGTTCCCTGTATTGGGGTTTAAACCTACAATAGAGTGTGCTACTGAAAGGGTGAATCAGAGAATTTATGAACGTTCATACAATGATTTTTCAATCAATTGTTATTTTTTCAATAAATCATTTAAAAGGAATAAAAATCGCGAAATACAATAAGACTAAATAACTCACCTTTTGAGAGTCTTTACAATTTGTAACACCAATGAATGCAAACCACAAATTTCATATAGGACGATTAATACACCTTACTGCACAAACAAATAATACAATCTGGTTCTGGTAGAGTTGAATTCCTAACAGGACTCAGAAGAATGCGTATTAAAATGGGGGGGGGGGGGGAATTGAGAAAGGGAAAGATGTTTTCTATTTTTTATTTCTTGAATATTGGCATAATTTGTTTTTCTTTGTCATATTTTGGTCCATAATTATGTTCAGAAAAGTAAAATGAAATTGAGATTTAAATCTTTCTAAATAATAATTCATATTGGGTATAATATCATATTTTATCATTTACAAATTGTTATATTTAATTTGTTCTATAATGGTGTATTCATCCTTTAATGTAATAATAGTAATTATAATAATAATATTTGTTTTATTATTCTCTTTACTTCATGCATATTAATAATATTGTAATATTAATAAAAATAATAATAACTGTTTTAACTCACATTTTTTTTTTTTTCTTTCAATGAACTCTTTCTTCTTACTATGAGTTCTATTTGTTTGTTATCGAGCTTCCTTATTTTTTCACTTATTTCATCCCTATAGGAAAATGGTATAAGTATATTGTATGATATTCATCTTGTCCATCTAAATTGACGTAAAATGAAAAAAAACCTAACTATAATACCTATATTCAAATAATACAAGAAAATCTTGTAATATTATTGATTTTGTTCATCTACATTTTTTTTTTTTTAATATCAATATAAAACACACACACAAAAAAAATTATATCACCTATATATAGGAAAATGTTATACCTTATGATACTCATCTGGTCCCTCTAAATTCTCTTTACATTGATATAAAATACAAAAAAAATAATAATAAATAAAAATGAAATGAATGACTGATATGATAAGTAAGTATCATACCTATATTTAAATAGAAAATCTTGTAATATTATTATTGTTATTATTATTTTTTTTTATTTTAACAAGCCTCGACTACACAATGGGCATTTGCTCGGCCGTTAGATTACATCAGTACACTAGATTACATTGAAGAAAATAACTTGAAAATATGGAAACAGCTTAATTGATCTCATCCACATTTTCTTTACTCCAATATAAAACACAAAAAAAAATATCACGTATATAATGAGTACAATATCTATATAGGAAAATATTCATATTGTTTGCCTACATTTTGTTTACATTGATTTAAAAAAATTATAGTAAAATTAGCCTTTAAGATGACTGTACCTTTAATGTAATACTGCATATCAAACTAATAGCCCAAAGCGTAGCTTAAAAGCTTGTAAAAATAAAGAAAAGAAAAAAAAACACGAAAAAAAATATATCTCCAATATGATTAGTATAATCCCTGTAGGAAAAAGGTATAAGTATATCTACTATTCATCTTGTTTGCCTACATTTTTTTGCATTGATTTAAAACACACACAAAAAAAATCATATTTCCAATATAATAATAATCCCTAATTCTCTGGTAGTGCACGCTGGCGACTTTTGATCAACTTCAAATAGACATCCATTCAGAATCAATTTCGAGTTGACTTCTACAAATTTTTTAATCGACCTGAAAACGACTGCTCCGATTGTTTGATCTGGAGTTGATTTTGAATTCTCTAGTAATAAATACGCTAATTGACTTTAAATCAACCTGAAATAGATATCGATCAGGAGCCGATCTCGAATCAACGTCTACAAATTTTTCAATCGACCTGAAATCGCCTCCTCTGTTAGATCAATTTCAAGTCGATTTGTAATTCTCTGGTAGTGCACGCTGTCAACTTTTGATCGACCTCAAATAGACGTCTATCCAACATAGATTTTCAGTTGACTTCTACAAATTTTTCAATCGACCTGAAATCGCCTCCTCTGTTAGATCAATTTTAAATCGATTTGTAATTCTCTGGTATAGTGCCCGCTGACGACTTTTTATCGACCTCAAATAGATGTCTATCCAGCATCGATTTTGAGTCGACTTCTACAAATTTTTCAATCGACCTGAAATCGACTGCTCTGTGTAGTCGATTTCGATACGATTTGTAGTTCTCTGGTAGTGCACGCCGACGACTTTGAATCAACTTCAAATAGCCGTCAATTCAGAATCAATTTCGAGTCGACTTCTCCAGATGTTTCAATCGATCTGAATTTGACTGTTCTGTTGGTTTGATTTCAAGTCAATTTTTGTAGTTTACGCTCGTCGACCTCAAATCGAAATCGATTTTCAGCCGATTTCGAGTTGACGTCTACAAATTTTTCAATGAACCTGAAATCGCCTTCTCTGTTGGATCGATTTCGAGTCGATTTTCCATTCTCATATGGTGAATACGTTATAGTCGACTTGGAATCAACCTCAAATAGACGTCAATCCGGAGTCGTTTTCGAGTCGACTTCTTCAAATGTTTTAATCGACCAGAAATCGACTGCCCTATAGGGAGAACAGCTCCCTTATGAAAGATTCAAGTACATAAATCCTTTCAGCTTGAATTTTTATAGCAATAATTTTCATATTCTCTGATTGTTCACAAAAATTGATATTGCCACACAAAATTCTGTCAAATTCCCTTATAAGCCTGTGTTATGTTTCACCTACAGCGCTGTTACCAAGGATATTCAACTATTACACTCGTAAGAAAAAAAAAAAAACTCACCGAGTAGCGTAAGCATCACCGATTTTTTCTTGTGAGTTCATGATAGTTGAACCATAGAAAATTTCTCGGAACCGGGAGAAGATCGTAATAAAAATGTGATAAAATTGATTTCTACTCAGGAATATCAGCGCAGAGTTGAGCATACCGAATAAAATTTTGAATATGAATGAAGCAATCAAACGCTTTGTTCATTAAGATCCTCATTTTTTTGAGGGAAAAAACTTTAAGAAGTACCTAAAGTCTACACTTTTGAATAATATTCCGAACACTGATTTTAGCAAATCAAATTTGCAAAATATGCTCGAAATCGTCATGCCTGCTAAAATTTCGCAGTTTTCGAGTACAAAAACCAGAATAGTCAAAATCATTGAGTTACCTTATCAACTGAAAGCGGTTACAAGAAAAAATCGAGGGAGGGGAAGAAGGTGAAGGGAGAGGGTGTGCTAAAACGGACCCCATAGGTGTAAAATTCAAGTCTGACTAGTCATAAATTTACTTCTATTTGTATTATAGATAGTTCTCGCTATAAAGCAAATGATCAAAATTTGACGCATTTTCCAAATTTGCGTCCCAGGAGTTGCTTTAAATCAAAGTAGATGAGAACAACTTTTGTCTGAAATTTTTTTTTCTTAAACTCATAGGAGAGAAGATACACGCAATTTTAAGAAGGGGGGTTCTTCCTGCTGAGGGGCCGACTGGAAAAAATGGAACCCAAGCCTAATTTGTTCTAAATACAGTCTAGATTAGGAATCAATCAAGATGCTTTAAATTTTAATTTTGAGGGCACTGCCGTCTTTATTTATAATAAACAATACAAAAACGCTGACGTTTCGAAGAGCACAGTCTTCAGAGCGTTAGGACCATTTTGTTATTGATGAAGATAATAACTTTTTTGGGTCACATGAATAAAAAAGCTCACGCAGAAGCGTAAGCATCACCGACTTTTCAATAATTTGCTATAAAATCATTTACACATACTCCCCATACCTAAACTTCATTGTTTCTCACTTATAAGCTGATTGTGATAATAATGATTTAAGGTATTCCACTTTCTCTTCTATTGTTCAATTCATTTCTAATCTTTTTAATGGGTTCTATTAAAATTCAAATATAAAACTTAGGTGATTTAGAAGAATCTTAAAGTATTAACCTGACTGTCCATTTCCAAATGTGAACGCCTATATTTTAGCGTACGTAGGAGTCCTGTCGTACAGTACAGGAACAGTATAGGAACAAGTATACGAGGAAACATCAAGAGTCAAAAATACACGTAGTGATACTCGTGGGTGGCGAGCACTATTACATCATTCTACATCCTCAGTTAACCTCGAAGGAAGGGTAGGAAAGGTTTTACAAGAAACACAATCATATGGTTAGAGTTAAACGAGTTGACTACAGTTACAACGTTTGCCATTGTAATTGAGTGGTTGTTGTGTTACTCTACAGCAAAAGAGTTTAACGCGTGCAGAAAAAACTCATATTGGAAAGTGGAGAGAGACGTGCGCGAGCACCCGGGTCAAGGGACAATGCTGGACGCGCTGTTTGCTAGGGTAGATTTTATACTGCTCTAAATGTACGGAAACCAGTGCAGTCGAATTGGTTTGTTGTAGTTGGCGTTTTAATGCAATGACGCTCGTATTTCCGGGCGGCAGTCTATTCGATGTATTTATTTGGCAGCCCGCTAGCTGATAAATTATATGTATCCTAATAGTGGTACATGATGAAGATTTAAGAGAAGTGCGATGACGTTCTCAATTGTTAGTGGTTGTAAATATTCGGCGTTGTGTCGCGTGTAAAACTCGTTGATGTGGTTGAACCGGTTAAAGTTACCGTCATGAGTATTGATGCTGTATTGGTGAGTTGGTTCACTGAGTATATCTGTAATTTACACTTGTCTGCTCGATAGATAGGGTTCTTTAATTTATACTACTGTAGGCGTTAATTTTAAGTGAGCGATACTGGGCACACGCAGGATAGGGTATTTGTTAATGAATTGGAATTATAATGAAGGGTCCGTTTGTGACTGGAGCCCTATTGTCGGTGTCTAGGTGACGATGGTTATATCGTGAAGTACATTTGGTTATCCAGAAGGCAGTCAGCCAATGTGGGCTGTACGTAGGTCTTCAGAGATGGATATCTCACATGTGGTGAGGCGTACTTGGTAGACATCGAAAATATCTTGCATCCGGAAGGCAGTCAGCCAGTGAGGGCTGCATGTAGGCCTTTAGCGGTGAATATCTCATGTATGGTGAGATGTATTTAAGTGGCATTGTGTATGTCTTAGCAGTGCGGATCTTGTTCATGTCTAAGCGGGGATGTGACGAACCCCGGGGACGAAGGGGCCCGAGTTGCTGAGGGTAGCGCCCTCAGGCTGGCTGAGCCAGGCAGAGTTGTGAGTCTCTCGGGACTACAACTTAGGGAGGAAGATAGGACGCCAGGGGGAACTGGGCTCGATAGCAGTAACCAGTCTGCGTTGGGACCCGGTGGCTCAATGGTTGGCGGACTCCTTCAGGTGCGGCGACACCGGTCGGGGAATGCCTGGAGTTTGTCTCACAAATCCAAAACGGGGGTCTGATCAACCTTTTGTTGCGGTGGTAGAGAGGCTGCTCTGTCCGAGGGGCACTGCGAGGGAGATGAGCCCTGCGGGGCAAGATTCCGGGAACTCGTAGCCGCGGCATTGTGGTACAGCAGTGTTGGCGGGGATCCGTTATTGCAGTTGTTCCAGATAGGAAGGTTAAGCGGTCAGACAGGTATCTAACTAGTTCGGGCAGTGGTCCCGAGGGTCGGTGGTACCCGGTTTGGAGTTGGAGTCTGGCGCTTGATTACAGTCTGTTCTCTGATGAAGTGTGTGCTCAGTGGTTAGGTAGGTTATAGTAGGAGTACATTTCAGGTATGCTCAAACGCGATTTTAAAACAGTTCACAGGTAATTCAGAATATGGTCCAGCTGGTCATCCTACAGAAAATTAGCATCGGTTGAATTCTGACAAGGTATAATAATATACGTATCATTCATGGAATATGATTGGTTTGATGAATCATCGGGTCAAGAGGACACCCAGTGTGACTGGGGTGGCATTTTTGTACTGTCAGGCGTACTCTGGTGCCTTGATGAAAAATTTTAGGTTACACAAAAATAGGTACAGTAAGATATTATAAAGTCGATAATGACAAAAATCAAAACATAGACGAGGAAAATTGAAATGGGCAATGAAACTTCCACTTTGTCTTTACCTGAATTTCAACATTACTCCCCAGTGTTCAGGCTACGAGCCTATTGCGATAATGTAGAAGAAAAAAAAAAAAAAAAGCTCACGCAGAAGCGTAAGCATCACCGACTTTTCAATGATTTGCTATAAAATCATTTACACATGCTCCCCATACCTAAACTTCATTGTTTCTCACTATATAAGCTGATTGCGATAATAATGATTTAAGGTATTCCACTTTCTCTTCTATTGTTCAATTCATTTCTAATCTTTTTAATGGGTTCTATTAAAATTCAAATATAAAACTTAGGTGATTTAGAAGAATCTTAAAGTATTAACCTGACTGTCCATTTCCAAAAATAGGTACAGTAAGATATTATAAAGTCGATAATGACAAAAATCAAAACATAGATGAGGAAAATTGAAATGGGCAATGAAACTTCCACTTTGTCTTTACCTGAATTTCAACATTACTCCCCAGTGTTCAGGCTACGAGCCTATTGCGATAATGCAGAAGAAAAAAAAAAAAAAAAAAAAAAATCATATGTATACCTGCATAACGCAGTAATTATAAAATACACGGCCAATATTCAATCCATCGCTTACGTGCAACGTTTGTTTAACGTATCCAATAAACGTCGAATTTTTTCAATCATATATGACTGGTAATGAGAAGTTTTTGCAGCCAATAGGTGTATGATGCTTTAATCACGTGGCAAACGAACTCAAATAAGTTGAATAAGCGAGATTTAGCTCTTACGGCTCTATACGTGGACCACGTATATTTTGAGATTTACTCAAGAACCACTAGTCCAACCGATACAAAAATTACAGAGCAATAAGATTGAATAAACTATGACGTAATGTAGTGATATGAAGATAATAAGATTGATATTTTTTGAGAAACAACACTAAGAAATTCGAGGAAAATTGAGAGTTACTCAACTACTCGAGAAATCTATGAAAAAAATTCACATTCCCAACTTCAGATAATCCACTACAACTTAGCCAAATTTCATGAGAATCCAACCAGTAGTTTTTGAGGAGTTGCGTGGACAAAAAAATCTTATATATATATATATATATATATATATATATATATATATATATATATATATATATATATAAGGAAACCTGAAATTTTCTTATTAGGGTAGAAGTGATCTAGGACCTCCAAAACGTCGAGAAAATTCATTGCCCCCTCCCCCTGAATACTTTGCGTCGGGTGTAATACCTCACTTTTTACAAGTAAAAAGTCGGTAAAACGCGTTCCTTCGATGCTTCGTTGTACGACTCGATGCTTGGTTGTACGACTCGAAGACGCGTTTATCTTACTTCAGTGCGGGAAGAGTTCGGTTGCGCGCATGCGCGTACTTTTTATGTGCGGAAGTACAAACGAACATTGTGGCTGGCGGGGAAAAGTACGTTGAACGAAACAAACAAACATTGTCGTGGTCGCTGAACCCTGAATGTAATGATTGTGATCGAGATTCGAGACGATAGACGAAAAAAAAACGAAATATGTAGTGCATTTTAATAATTTTTACTAATTAGTAATATTGACTGTAATAGTAATCAGCCGGACTGAATCGAGTCAAGATGTCGCGAGTGAAAAAATACCCGAAGAAATTCGATTAACAGCTGCGGCTGCCGTCAGCGACATCCTTCCTGATGCTTCGAAAGAAAAGTAGGTACGATACAGTATTTCAACTATTTGAAACGTGGTGTAAGGAACACAATATTTCAAGCACGAGGTTAGATGAGGACGTCTTTTTGGCGTATTTTCATCAGTTATCAAACAAATACGCTCCAGGAACATTGTGGTCAACCTATTCAATGTTACGCGCTACCATGGATGCATACAGAAACATTCACATTGAGAATTTCACAAAACTGCGTTCTTTCATCAAGAAAAAGAATAAGGGTTACAAGAAGAAGAAGGCAAAAGTGTTCACGTCGGAGCAAGTTCAACAATTTTTAACAGAAGCTCCTGATGGTCAGTGGCTCGCGATCAAAGCTGTTTTTATTGTTGGTATTTTTGGAGCCTGTCGATCATGCGAAATAGTAAATTTGACCCTGAGAGATGTTCAACAACAGGGTAACGTACTCCTCTTTGAAGTAAAAGATACAAAAACGCACGTCGACAGATCTTTTGTGATTCGTAATGAACAATACCAGATCCTCAAAAAATACAGAGCACTACGACCTAAGAAATGTGAGTCTCCAAAATTTTTCATTGGTTATCGGAACGGTAAGTGCGTAAATCAGAACATGGGAAAAAATACCATTTCTTCGTTTCCGCGTCTTATTGCCGAGTATTTAAAACTAGAAACACCGAAGTTATATACTGGCCATTCCTATCGACGAACAGCCGCCACGTTATTCGCTAATTCAAGAGGAGCAGATCGTTTCGGTTTAAAACGTTTTGGGGGATGGCGATCTGACGCTGTTGCTGAAAGTTACGTTGAAGAAAGCCTCCAGAACAAGATACGTAATGAAAGTTTGATTTCATCGACCATATTTTCCAATTCTGACTGCGCGAATGATAAGTTTCCATCATCATCGCTCACAAGTCATGATTCCTCTGCAAAAGTTCAATCACGTCCTGATCAGCATTCAAATGTTGAAACTTCTTCACTCAAATGTTGAAACTTCTTCAACTAGAACGTCGACAAATACTGGTAAATTAAATTTGATTCCTTCAGTTCGTAATAATCGTAATCCAATAGAATTTGATGATAATGATGAAATCGAAACTGCGATGCTTACATTTGACGAAGCCCAACAGGTGTCAGAAGTTACACGAAATATATCAGTTTCAAGTGATTCTCCTAGTCTTTCTAATGTTCCGGATTTACTAAATAGAATTATAAATTTAACCAACAACTCGAGTGTTCATATCAATACCATTAACATAAATATTCATTCGAAGAATTGAACATTTTCCTCTCCGCGTATTGTGATTATGTATTGTGATCTTTTATCTTGTAGGTACCTACTTATTTTAATTTTTTATTTCTCGAAGGATTTGTTTTTAGTTTTCAAAGAAGTTGGTTGTTTTCATTTCTTAATGATCTCGTTAGAATTATTCTTATAATTTCTTAGTTTTTCTAAAGTAAGTACCTACCTCCTCGAGTGTTCATATCGATCAATATCATTTTAAACATTAATATTCATTCGAAATATTGGACATTTTTCTCTCTGCATATTGTGATTATGTATTGTGATCTTTTATCTTTCAATTATCAAACCTAAGTTACTTATTTTAATTTTTTATTTCTCAAAGGATTTGTTTTTAGTTTCCGAAGAAGTTTATCGTTTTCATTTCTCAAAGACGTCGCGTCGTTATCATTATTCTTTTAAGTTCCTTTTGGTGTACGTGTTTCTGTGTTCATTATATTTAAGAATTTTCAATCCACAACACTTGTTTCATCTGTGAATTTTTCAAAGAATCTAACATACCCTTTTATCTTGTGTCTTGAATTTTGTTCGCAATATTTCTCTGTTCGTTTTTTTTTTTTTTGTTCTGTAAGAAAGTTGACAATTTTTGTTCTGTTTCATTTCGTATTTATTGATTGATTATTGATTATTTGTTCTCAGTCTATCCCATTTTTTTAACAATTTTAAATACAACACTCTCGCATATTTATTTGTGTTCATTATTATCATAGATCATCTCGCATTTGCGTTTTTATTCATGTGAACCAAAAAATAGCGTACGCTACACGTGAACGGAGGAAAGCGATATACTCGCGCTGCATGGCGGCCCTCGCCGCGGCTCGGGCCGCCAAAGCGCTCGTATAGAAATCGCTCTCCTCCGTCCCTTATAGCGTAATATACTATTAGAGAGCGAATGAGTGTATATTTTAAGAAAACTAAACGAGTACTGAATAGGTACAGCTTATTTTAGTTTTACAATACCAAGAGCAGGAAAAAACCCCGTAGATAGTATAAGATAGTATAAGCAATGGTTTTTTTAACTTCAACATAAACTCCCCGGCTGAGGCTCAGCCTAAGGGTAACAAAAATTCCTTAACGAAGTTAAACGAGGAACGCAGGGAACCTGTTTTATGATTCGAATGAGATTTGGTATTGAAAATTCAAGGAAGCCTAGATCATATATAGCTCGACAGTCGAAATTTTTCCAAGTCCCCCTTCTATCATATATAGCTCGAGAGTCGAAATTTTTCTAAGTCCCTCTTCTATCATATATGGCTCGAGAGTCGAAATTTTTTTAAGTTCCCCTCCTATCATATATGGCTCGAGAGTCGAAATTTTTCTAAGTTCCCCTCCTATCATCTATAGCTCGAGAGTCGAAATTTTTTTAAAGTCCCCCTCCTATCATATATAGCTTGAGAGTCGAAATTTTTCCAAGTCCCTCTCCTATCATATATGGCTCGAGGGTCGAAATTTTTCTAAGTTTTTCGCTGGACGGCGCACGGCGGACGGCGGACGGCGGACGCCAGATTTCTCAAATAGCCCCCCATAAAACAGGTTCCCTGTTAAAAAAAGGAATTTCTCAAAAAAAAATTAATTTTGGCACGGTAGCAGCACCAGGGAACCCACCGACCGCGTGTACGTTCCCTGGTCTGTCTTTACGTCCACCACTCGGACGAGGCCATCCTGACCCGGGTGGACGCCGACGACCTTGAATATGGTTTGGTCCGTTGGCTCTTAAGGGCGACGATATCATTTACAGCCACATTGGGCTTTGAAGAGGTCCATTTGGACCAAAGCTGTAACTGGTTCAAATAATCCTTTGACCATGCTTTCCATATGCCACGAATATGGTTTTGAACGAGTTGCAGATGCCGGCTCAAACTGACTTCTTCTTGATCGAGAATTGGAATTGCACTTAAGGGTTCACCCACCAAAAAATGTGACGGAGTAATAATCTCACTCTCTTGAGATAGGTTGTACCGATAGCATAGAGGGCGGCAATTGAGCACGGCCTCAACCCGAGCGAACAAGGTCGAGTATTCTTCGAAATTCAAAACGAAATTTTTTGTAGCCATCATCATGTGCTTCTTCATGGCCTTGACCGACGCTTCCCATACGCCACCGAACGATGGTGAGATTGGAGGAATAAAATGCCATGTGAAGCTCTCCTTTGCTGCAAACTCGGCGAACTTTGATTGATTTTCCACGAAGAAATTTCGAGTACCAACAAAGTTTGTACCGTTATCTGTATAAATGTTGGCAGGGACGCCCCGACGAGCTGCGAAGCGTTGGAAAGCGAGAATAAAACCGTCTGTTGATAAGTCGGACACAATCTCTAGGTGGACTGCTCGGACCGAAAAACAAACGAAAAAATTTTGTAAAAACGAGTTGTTCGATGAGCTACACATCGACATTGAAACGGACCAGCAAAATCGATTCCCACATTGGCGAAGGGACGAGAGATATGAACTCTCGTTGATGGAAGCTGCCCCATTAATACCTTTAACGCTCTGAAGATGAAGACTGTGCTCTTCGAAACGTCAGCGTTTTTGTATTGTTTATTATAAATAAAGACGGCAGTGTCCTCAAAATTAAAATTTAAAGTTAAAATTTCCGTCCTTTCAAGTTTTATTTCTTCAATCAAGATGCTTTTAATATGCCGATCGCGCGGATAGGAATTCCACTATACTAAATCTTCCTCCCCTTTGAAAAGGAAACCTACAGCAAATTTATCGTTGATATTTGGAACACTGAATACGGAACACTTTTCTTTTGTAATTTGGAAGTGTCAATCATAAGGTCTTTTAGAGGATAAGGTTTAAATTATCCGCTAAGGTACGAGTCATATCTGAAGGTGAGAAATAAAGGTGCAGACACGTAAAGAAAAAAAAATTCTAATCAATTTAAAAAATTAATACACGAATTACAGTGCGACCGGTTTCGGAATAGCAAGTATACCATCAACGGGCAGAATACAACAGAACAATGACAAAGGTAATAAATATTTTGAAAAAACAGTTACTCGTTCATTGAACATGTATGAAATAAGCGGATTAGAAAGGCCATTAGATAAGTCGTTTAGTAGTTTCTCTGGCGAGTCGTGAAGCGCTTTCGTGCATTCAATATCTTCGAGACTGTTAAGGAGTCTACCTTTCGTAGCAGGATGCAGTATCGATATAGCAGTAGAATTTATGTCGTGACCATAGTTGATGCAATGAGAAGCTAAGGCAGAATTTGAACCATCATCCCTTTTGTGCTCTTTGTAACGATCAGAAAACGATCTCCCTGTTTGACCAATGTAGAACGAATCACAAGGACATGTTATTTTATAAACGCCACATCTTTCCATGAGCGGGACAGGATCTTTCAAGTTAGTCAAGTGAGACAGAGTGCAAATAGGATAAAAGCCGACTTGAAACCCATGCTTCTTGAGGGTCTGGGCAATCCTGTAAGATACATGACCGATAAAAGGAAGCCTAGCCCATTTCTTACGACGAAGAGAGGAATTCGCCTGAACAAGAGAACTATGAACCTGAGCACACTCTAAAAGCTTTTTTTCAATTTTCTTTGAGATAATTTTATCAATATCCAATCTGAGCCCGTTGACGAAGGATAGGAATTTTATAGTGTCAAGTTCGGAGTTGAACGCACTACTAGATAGAGGGATAGAAATTAAACGATGTATTAACGCCATAATACCTGCACGTTGGTGAGTGCGAGGATGCAGGGAGCCGCCATCTATCAACACTCCTGTGAAAGTAGGCTTCCGAAAAATAGAAAAAGAGATGGAAAGAGAATTGTTATCGTGGGCAAGTGACACATTAGGAGTTAGGGAGAGCTGCAGGTCGAGGAAAGACGGGGTCAAGGGGCCCACCTCGAGAGTGAGTTTTATAGATAGGAATCTGGAGTTTAAGTAAGAGAAAAATTCTTGAAGAGCTGTTGAAGTACTAGACCAGATACAAAAAATATCGTCCACATAACGCTTCCACTCCAGGATGTTGGAATGGAAAGGATTCGCGGGAGACATGATCTTACTTTCGAAATGATCCATAAAGACGTTCGAAACAAGGGCTGACAGAGGACCTCCCATAGGGAGACCATCCTTAAATGAATAAATCGAACCTCGAAAAGCGCAGAAGTTCTTTTTTACAGCGAGCGTGATTAGCTTTTTGAATTCACAAACAACCCTGTAAGGAACTCGTTTCTTAGACAAAATGTCACACATTATATTGACAGCGCACATGACAGGAATATTAGAATACATGCTAATTATATCAAATGAAGCCAGAGCGGCAAAAGGCGGGTATTTTTTATCTTGCAAATACTGAGCAAGAGCGGTAGAATTTTTAATAGAGTGCGTAAAGGTGTAGTCCGCTGTAGCTTTAAACCACTCAGAAAGGAAACGAGATAGAAGGAAAGCAGGATGGGTGTAGGAAGCTATAACAGCCAGTTTTTTGAGTTTTAATTTGACCGTAAAGAGCACACTGAGAGAAATTTATATAGTAATTTTCACCATACCGTCAGATAAATGAGTGACACGGTGAGTATTAAAGTAAAATGTACCCTCTTATCTTAGTAAAAAGTGTACACGCGTGTAGTGAAATTCACTAGACATGTAGTAAAGTTCACTAAACAGTACGGCAATTGTCGCCTAATTCGAAGGGTAATAATTGCTTTCCAGTATAGTAATTTTTGCTCTTCGATTGTAAAAATTAGAATCCAGCCACAGCCTCGTGCTGCCGCGCCGGGATTTGAACACGATACATCTGACTTCGGAATCCGTTCCTTTACCAATACGGCTGCTGGAACGCGACATTGGGAAGTTGTTTCTGGTAATTCTCATATCTTCTGCAAATGCTGTATTTGCTCTGCTGTATAGTAATTTTGACTACTCTCCTATCGAAAAATACCGTACACGAGAGCTAAAAATTTAGTAACTGAGAAGTAAATTTTACTAAGCACTCAATTTACGAATCATGTAAGAATTGTTCCTAACTGTTTAGCAAATTCCACAACTTTATTTTACTATTCACTAGACGCAGGTGAAATTGTGATATTATTTCTTTAAAAATTGCTATTTATTTCTCTCAGTGCAGGTACTCTAGGATGCATTACCAGGCACGAGCCTTTTTGGCTCGATTTTATCACAAAAACGGAATCATTGATAGCTTTTCTCACTTGTTGGTTATAATCCTGAAAATCAAACACACTTTTTGGCACAGCTGAAGCTCCCGAAGAGAGTAAGAAGTGGTAGATCTTCTCCTCATAATCCATCACGGAAATTGCCGCCAGAGCGTTACCTTTATCAGCTCTTGCTAAGAATATCCCCTCGTCCTTAAGCTTTTTCTTTATGTTTTGAAACATTTGGGTGCCCTTTGCATAACGACCAAACCTTGGCGTGTATTAATTTTTTAAATTAATTAGAATTTTTTTTTTCTTTACGTGTCTGCACCTTTATTTCTCACCTTCTTTCAGAGGAATTGGGAATTTCTTTGTACAGAAAGCACTTGAAAATTGCCCCAATATTTCACACGTTTCCGCACCATAAAAACACTTGATAACAGCCACAGAATGTAAAATGAGACAAAAACTGGCCCCAAATTCTTGAAGAATTTTTACGTCACCACCTTAACCACTCAAGAATGCACGGACGAAAAAAAAATAATAAAAAAAGATCAAACAAACGACTACCTATACGGTGCACGCGTTGAAGTCATCTTCACATGCTCTCAGTAATAATTAGATAACGAGAAATTTCGCTCTCCTTTAAATACAACATCCTGACCCTGACTATACTGATACAATAATTCTCGAATTAACGGTAGGTCAGTGATGCCTCGAGAATTTGAAGATCGACAATGACCATGACATGACGTGAGCAAATTCTAATGAGGCGTCGACTCATTTTTCTCATTTGTAGATTACTGAGTGCCGCGATTAAATGTTATTAGCGATGTGACGACTGTCGAAAATATTTTTATTCGCAAAGCGTGCACGAGTATCATGAACCTTTACCGCGCTCAGCTACGTAAAAGTCAATTATTTATGCGCCGTTAGCGGTAATTTAACTGTTTTATGGGCACACGCCAAAAACCGATAACAAAATAAACACAATGCCATTAGATTTGATGTACCTAAACGGAAAAATCGCGCGCGTCCATGGACGTTGCCCGCGATGTTTTCCAGACGCTCGTTCATCGGTCGCTTCTCATTCATTATTATCGTCTCGATTCCCGATCTCCCCCTCCCCTCCCAGGTGGCTGTTCGTTGTCAATTCGAAATTTCCTCGCTGTTTTATGGAGGCATCAAACGTGCGAGGCGATGCGGAGGAAATTATTATTTTTAAATTTGAAACGTGATGTAATAGCTTCGCTTAGACGCGGTTTATCCGGTCAGTTAGTCAGTCAGTGTTGGCAGAAGGCCGACAATTTTTCTTCTTCCTCTCGTTCCTACGCGGAAAAGGAGAAGGAAGAAAAATAAATGTGTAATACCAAACAACGGGAAGTGCGAACGATATATTATATACTTTTAACTTCCGAATATTTTAAAAATAGTGTTAACACAGATCGAATCGATGGACCGAGTGAAATGTAGCAACTTCTCAACATTTTTTTTTTTTTTTTTTTTATGAAACAAATATGTTAAAAAAATTGCGAGGTGTTTAGTTGTGAAATGCTTTTCTGAGTCTTCCGTCTCCTTTTATGCAGCGCATTTCCACTTATGTCTCGTATATAGCTTCCATAGAAACGAGATTGCCATTTTACCTATTGGAAAATTTTTACCTTTCTTTTTCGTACGTATAAGTGTGTGCGTATGTGTGTGAAGCGACAACGATTTTTGCCTTGACGCGTTAATCAAAAGAACACTGTAATACATGTCCAACGAAGAAAATTGAATGACTGACTCTCTCTCTCTCGCTCTATTCATCCCGTAAATCTGATTTAAAACGAATATCGATTCCCTGCATATGGCAGTTTGAAGGGCTTTCATTGTATAGCAGAATAGCTGCTTTCAAAGCGTGGTAAAAATTTAACGGTTGAAGCATTGGAAATAGACGAGGATTATTCTTCTTGTGTTGCGTACGTGGGCGACATTGTAACCCGAAGAAGAAATTTTTCTTATTCGAGTAAGTCTTTGAGCGCTACTGGATTTGTATCGATGTTTTTATCAAGTACAGATGCGAGGAAACTATTTAATATTCAACGCTCGAGAGCGAGTATTCCTTTGACTAACAACCTGTTGTTTATGGACTGATATTTGGAGAGGATATCCGCTGTCTAATTCTGACTGACCCTACAAATGAAGTTGGAGAAGAGGTCGCAGGCTTTCTCGCCGCGACCACGTTCAATACTCAACATTTCCGGCCTTAGATTTTACTTTAGGGGCCAAGAAGATTTGTTTGTTGTCTAGCTTTCTTGATCTTAACCTAATTAAGGGCTTGAAAATTCTCCGCTTTCTTATCTTTCTCTCGTTCTGTTGACTTTCAGCCTTGAAAAAATATCAACTTTCGACAGGAAACCTGTTCCATCTTACATTTTCTTGATCTTCATTAGCTCGATGATCGTAATTTCTCCAAGCTTGAATTGTTGGAACCCATTTTGAGTATAATTAGGTGTAAGTAGTGCACTATATATTAGAAAGATTCCAGTATCTCTTCTTTGGGAAAACATCCGAGAATAAAAAATTCACCGATTGTACGTGCAGAAAAACTTAAAGGAACTATTCAACTGCCAAAAGTTGATCGACGTTTTGAACGTACAACGTTCTTTATTGAAATCAAAAATAATACTACTTGTATCTCGTCATATCCTCATGAAAAATTTACCAACTGGATGGCCTGTTGTATGTGGAGAGACCAAGCAGAAACTTGCCAAACTGACTCAAAACAAAAGAGACGACTCCAAAACACAACTTTGCTTCTAGAACGGAAAACCTATCAAGCATCATATTCACAGAAGAAGCAGAAAGACTGTAGGACATCAAGGAGAATGTAGCCATTGATAGGAGGTAGATCATGCAGAACAACGTGATCTCGAAAAAGGCAGACAAAGACAACACGGTAGTGGTACTGGAGATGAACGACTACACACAGAAAGGGGATCACTACCAAGAGCCAGAAATACCACAACAGGCTGAATACTGTGTGTTGAATGAGAACAATCTAAACTCGGTGGTTACAAAATTGAAGAGCTTATAAAATACTCCATAAAGCGATCGCCTGATGAGACCACTGGTAAATAGCAACCAATCGCACAAATCTGCAGAAGAAGAACTGACAGAACAACCTAATTCTGACGAAGGCTGATCAAGATAACTTGGTAGTTGTGATGGAGAGGCGGATTGTGAAGTTCCTGCAAAGTCCGTGACTTCTTGCACGCGAGATCATTCCCATTTTGGAGGCAAGTTGAATGAGGAAATCTCTTGTCCGCATGTCCCTCTGTTTTGTTTTTTTTTTAGCGAGGGACCGGCTATCCCGTTTGTTGGAGGGTACTTTCAGGAAATTTTCGCGCGAGCGGTCCAAGGATGATGACGTCACAGAAAGGGGTTGGGATTAGAAAAATTTCGACTCTTGAGCTATTTATGGTAGAAGAAGGACTTGGAATAATTTCAACCTCTAAGCTATATATGATAGGAGGGAGACTTGGAATAATTTTGACCTGTAAGATATTATGATAGGTGGGGAACTAGGGAAATTTTCGTCCGCGATCGCGAGCGGTCCAAGGATGATAACCTCACGAGGTTGATGACGTCACGGGGAGGGGATGGTTAGAAAAATTTCCACTCTTGCACTATTTATGAAAGAAAAGGGACTGGGGAAAATTTCGAGCTACATATAATAGGATTTTCTATATGTTCTACTTTTTGAAAGACCTTCTACAGTGGAGTACGGGCCTTCATTGCGCGAAACTTGCGACGGCCTATTAATTTTTGACATGTTTCGTGTCTTTTCTCTCACCGTACCCCAATTTTGAAATTCGCGAGTACACCCTCCCCCTCCTCCTCCCCCCCCCGTCAAAAGAGACCGTGCGCGTGCAAATCTCTACCCGATAAGTGATTCAGAAATTTGCGAGCACACCCCGCGTGCGCGTGCAAATATATACCTGTGCGATAGCTCAAAATATTTCTCATACCATTCTCACATAAGAAAGGCGAAAGCCCAAAATATTTCATATCAGACTCGCTCCGCTCGTTCGTCCCTTTCTTCGTGTCCTTAAATCTAGTATGAGAATACTTTGGAAGGGAACAAACGAGCAATATCTCAAGAACACTTGACCTAGTAGAAGCCTACACTAAAATATTTCAAGATGACTGATAAAATATAAGAGACATGAAGCATAATCTTCATTTATTTAGCTATGCCAGAAAATTTTCTCCTGATAATAGTAATAATTCCTAAAAAAAAACTTCCAAATGTTTCATGACTCGCCATTAATTCAACGTCTTCTGAGTTCGCTCAACACAAATAGAAATCTTCCCGAAGATTTTTATTATCAACTGTTAATTTTTCAGAATAGGGTACAGACAGATTGGTAAAATCGAAGTCATCGAAATCGTAAATTGTACTCATCGGCTCCAATTTAGATCGTGTTCTCCTATAATCACAAACATGATGAATTTTTTGTAAACTTTTAGTACTGATTTGCTTTCCCATCTTCTTGCCCTCTAACTTTTGCATCTCTGTTGAGACATTGTCAATGCCAGGCGCTTTGCCATGTACATATTGTCAGTTGGAATTTCGGAGGTGGGAAAAAGAATAGGGAAATGGACCCCGAACCGGAGATTATTGCTGTATTGATTTCAATGGTTGACTATGCCAATGTTCGAAGAACTTTCTCGCTTTGTCAACAACCGTTAAAAATCCAAATACATTTCCTTTTTCTGACCCTCGAAATTACCTCTTTTGATTATTTCTCGAATTGTACTCGAACTTGAAATTCTACCAATTATTTTCTCGTAGGACATTCTTCAACTCATTATCATTTCTGTGGACTGGAAACTGAAAATAGTTTAAAAACCAATAAGAAAATGTTCAAATTCTTTTCTTAATAATAATTTATAATTCAACAATATTACTCAATTTCCATTTTTTTCTGTCTCTCCCTCCTCTAAAACTTACTTGTAATTTTCATTCTACACTCAAGTTGGATTTTTGAAGAATTGTTTTGAGAATATTGAATGTTACCTAGAATATTAAGTTTGTCGAAATATTTTATAGAATTTCCTAGTGGGGGAAGATTTCTCGATTCTATGAAACCAACATCACCTACTCTACTTGAAATCAATTTGTAAATGCGCGCGTCCGCGAGAAAACTGACCTGTAAGTGAAAACCAGTTTTACCTGTATGGTAAAATCAAAATATAACATGTGTGTACGTCACGGAGTAAACAGAGATTGTCCAAGAGAGCTCAAGACACGGGCCTCATCAAAATTCACACTTTAGGGTTCGCCTAACGCACTTGACGGAGCGGTGAATCTGCAACACTCAACAATTTGCGTAGTGTGCAGCTGTTTGCAGAGCTTGACGCGCACTCATCGCGTTAGGCAAACTACAAATTTGAATGATGCCCGTATTCGTTAACGTTATAAGCATAGCGAAGACGACCTCTGTTTACTATGTGGCGTACGTGAAAACTCGTTCACAAAAAGATGGGACAATTATTTTTGCGAGTTGGTGGGCAGTCAAATAAGAATGTTTTCAGGGTCGGTGTGCGTCGTGCAGGCGCTAGTTTGAGGAAATACTGGAAAAAAAGGACACGTGTTTTCCGCAGAGTAAACAGAGGTCGTCTTTGCTATGATTACAACGTTTACACATACGGACATCATCCAAATTCGTAGTTTAGGTTCACTTAACGCCAAATAGTCGCTGTCACTCTCCAATACAGTCAACTAAAAGTGGTACAGGCAAATTTCCCCCTCGAAGGGGCTAATCAGGGTCGACCCCGCTGCTATGTGGGAAGCAAGGAGTAACTGATGCATCCTCAAGTCTAGCTGCTACCATACCTGTATGGTGAGGGGAGTCACTCCCTCGGGAATGACAAAGCAGCAGGCTCGCACAGACCCCTGTGTACGTCACTCTCACATTTTAGCATCCTATCATTCTTCTCTTTTCGATTAGGCTAAGGCACACCTTTCCTATCTCTCTCCCTCTTCTATCTTCAAGGCTTTCAACTTAAGACAGGCTGGCTGCACCTACAGCAGGAGGTACTGCATCTGGATTCCTACCGATTTCTTTGACCCATCTTCTCTGTTTTCATCCATGCTCTCTTGCATGCGTAAAACACTCCTCGCAGTGCAGCTAGTAAGTGGGATTACGTACTGCCTGTGCCTCATGTCCACTGAAGGCTCCAACGGGTTGGGTTGGGTTACGTACTGCCCTGCTTTGCCCTTCCCAATGTGGATACGCAGCCTTCACGTCCTGGTTGACAGTTGCACACACACGCGAGTCTCTTTTGAACCTAGCCTAACAACACATCCAAATATACATCTGACTAACGTTAGAACTTCTAAACCCCCCCTCCACTACAACTGCCCTAGGACAAGTAGAGAAGTCTCCGGATATCGCTCCAACTAATCCACACCTCTTCTTTTGAAGATGAACGCCAAAATGCGATGGGAAAACCCTGTACAGGTGATCCCAGACCATGGAAGCAACCCCTCTCAACTACCCATTTCAGCGGAAGTAGAGAGGCCTTTAGAATACCATTCCTATTCCCACTAAACCCCATCTTTCTCCCAGCTACCAGCTGAAGAAAAATCCAAACAACCACATCTGTCCTTTCAAGACAGATGCAGACCTATCTGCGGGCGACCCTTGACCATGGAAGCGAACCCCTCTCCTTCCTCTACCACCCATTCCAGGGATGAGTAGACGGACTGGGAACATCATTCCCAACTTAGGAATAATAGTAGTATTATCATTATTGTTATTTAACCTGATTGGATAATGGGGTTAGATGTAGCCCATGTGGTCTCTTGGTCTCCTGGGACAACACCAAACTGTACAGCGTCAGAGTGGGTGCGTTGTTGGGGCTTCTGATCTTCCTGTCCGACTGTTTGTGAATAAGGTGATTGTGCTTCCTCTTGTTTTTGTTATTGTCAATTGTTTTGTATCTCATTGTGTTTCGGTGCTTTCTGTTCTGTTCTGTTTTGCATAATTGTTTCCCCCCCCCCCATCACTATTTGTTTTCACTTAATTTCTTTAATTTAATATAATAATAATAATCACGCTCGCCACTCACCCCCTCAGGGGCATCGGCACTTTTGTTTTAATGAAAATGTATATAATTATCATATCAATAAAGAGCGTCTTTGAATTGAATTGAATTGAATTATTATTACTGTATTTACTTTTAGGCCTCTTACCCTTATCCTCTTAATTTATTTTCTCACTCATCAGCTAACCAGCTGATGATTCCAAACTACACCTTCTTCACCTTGAAGAACACGCTGAAGTGCGTCGCGAACTGCCCTGACCACGGAAGCTTACCCCTCTCTACTCCCAAGTAGAGAGCCTCGGAACTCTGTTTCCCACTAAACCACTCTTCCCTAACAGGGAATGCCGAAGTGCGACGGGGGAACCCGTCCAGTGCGTAGGTCCACGCGACGGTCTCTGCGGGCACCCCCTGACCATGGAAGCAACAACCACATAAGCCACTCAAAACACTTATCGTCTTACTGACCGGGATAACGGTTAGTCGCGAACCGGTTATCTGCAACGCAGGCCTTCACGTCCAATTTTGTGGAGGAATTTTGTTATGTACTGCCCTGCTTGTCACCTCCTTAAGCACAGACAGTTACGCGCGAACATCGGAACGACAGTGACTATCTCGCCTCACCGCCTATTATTTATTGACATCATAAGCTTTCACGTCTAATCAGGTTGGTCTTGACTGATTGGGTCACGTACTGACCCGCCTCTGTCCCCCGCACTGTCTTCACGTCTTGATCAACTACCAACTCGCCTCGAGCGAGGAACCCCTTATGGAAGTTCGCCTAACGCGTTGAGTGCGCGTCAAGCTGCAAACAGCTGTACACTACGCAAATTGTCGAGTGTTGCAGATTCACCGCTCGGTTAACCGTCTTAGGCGAACCCTAAACTGCACTATGATTCTTGATGATGCCCGTATCTCGAGCTCCCTTGGACAAACTATGTGGTGTTTTCAATTTTTTTTTTTTTTTTTTTATAATTTCTTTATTATATGGACTATTATTTACGATATTTACATATACTTTTAACGGGTGAATGTTTGGTTGACAAGCTAAAAGTTACATTGCACAATTGCAATAGTGAACTTGTTTCGATTAATTATTAATATACTATATTACATTACTCTTACAATTACTGCCATTACGTGATGTTGGCTACGGCCTTTCTTCTGAGCCTTTGGTTGGCTGGGCTGTCAAGAAGTTGTATTGATTCGATGTTTTGGCGTTCATGTAGGTGGTCAACATATCTGCTTGTAGATCGCCCTATGATTTTTTTGACCGTTTCGATTTGGAGCTCATTATGCAGCTGATAGTTAGATACGTACCATGGTGCAGCTGTCATTTTACGTAGAAAGTTGTTTTGAAATCTTTGAAATATTTCTATGTTTGAGTCAGCGGCTGATCCCCATAGCGGGATAGCGTACATCCATATGGGGCGCAGAATTTGTACGTAGAGTAGGCGTTTATTTTCAATGGATATATGACTGCGTGATCTTAGCATCTAGAATATTTATCTCAGTCTGAGCTTTAGCTGGTCGCGTTTCTTTTGGATATGTATTTTCCAATTGAGTTTGGAGTCCAAGTGTACTCCAAGGTAGCATGAGCTGTTTGCTAGTTGTATCAATTCGTTACCAATTTGTGTAGGTATGTATTCGCATGGTCGCAGGGAGAAGTCAACTCGGATTGTTTTATTGACGTTCATTTTGATTTTCCATTTTGTGGCCCACTCAACTATTTTGTCAACTGCTTTTTGTAACTTTCTCGTAGCAATGTCATAGTTTTCATGTGGCGACATGACCACAGTGTCATCGGCAAAGGTTGCTAAGAGCGTGTCTTCCTCCTCTGGAATATCAGCGGTATATAAGATATATAAGAGCAGGCCCAGTACACTGCCTTGTGGTACTCCTGCAGATATCGGTTTTGTTAACAAATCGGCCTCACCGTAGTGGATATAGAAAGTTCTTTCTTCTAGATACGATTTTAAGATTTGCACATGCTGTTCCGAGAGGTGTTGGCTGACTTTATGAAGTAGCCCTGGAATCCAGACCCGGTCAAATGCCTGGCTTACATCTAGGAATACCGCCGGGTAGTATTTTTTTTCTTCTAGCGCCTGTCTGATTGCTAACCCTACTCGATGTACCTGCTCGGTTGTGGAGTGACTCTCTCTGAATCCATATTGATGATTTGGGAGAAGCTCCTTTTCTTGGACAATTGCTGTCAGTCTGACGATATAGATTTTTTCAAAATGCTTCGATATAACTGAGAGTAGAGCTATCGGTCGGTAAGAGGCTGGCATTTCAAGATCCTTTCCTGGCTTTGGGATTGCAATTACTCTTGCTCTTTTCTAGGATTGGGATGCTTAGATAGAGCGCATTATCGCATATGCTACTTCATATACGAAGCCCACGACGCGGGGCTTCCGCTGCATTTCATCAGTGCACCCGCACCTCTAAGAAGATAAATATTCCCGCGGGTTGTGTTTTCAAATGAGAAAACTTTTCTGATGACAACGCGCCATGGTACCACAGGGTCGCGTGAATACCAAACGAGAAATTTTATTGTACATTCGCGCCGTTGTTCATGTGTCTTTCGTATTTTTGGGCATTTAATTCAAAATTTGGATATTTTTCACCTTAAAATCACATTATGAAAGACTCTCCAAGTAACAAAAATCGAGAGTGTTCTTGTGGACGCTTACAAATGATTCAAAATATCATAGATTTGTGTTGACCTTTTCCCTCTTACCTAACGTGAGGCTTTTTTTTATTGCGTTCGATTCAAAATTTGAAGTTACATTTTGAGAGCGAAACATGTTGTAACTTTTTTACACTGCATTCTTGTAGTGAAAAAATTGGGTACGTAATAATTTGTGAGATCTCTCCTCCTACATGAGATTTGGTGACACCATACTAGACCCTCCCTCCCCTAAATGCGCCTCACGTGATTTATTGATGCCCCCTATGTGACAAGATACAAATCAGAACCAGGTTATGAAATGATTCTTGAATAGATTCCAAGAATATGAAAATACTTTGTGCATACGCGTCAAAGATTCCACCAAGTTTTTCTCGTTTTCGGTGAAGTCTGAAAAATTCGATCATTTCAAGTGGGGTGAAACGATCTAAAACTGAAGTGAGAAAGGCGTAGACTACTCAACTGATATATTCGCGTACAACGACTTACAACTGAGTAAGTACAACAAAAAAAAGGTTTACCATTCGCAAGAGTTAAGGACATTAATTGGTACGACCTCGTTCTTTTTTTGACGTCAGTCAAAGTTCACGTTCGTATGCGGTAGGTGTGTTTTTTGAATTATTGATAGCCGCCGCCGCCGGCGTCGTCGTCATTCAATTTCATTATTATCGATTGGATTTTCCATACATTCGTGCACTTAATAGGCGGACAAATGCGTATTTTGCGTACATTCAGTCTTCGGGCTGTGTATAGCGAGAATTACATCGCTCCGTACCTGGGTGACCGCACGAAGTGCATGCTTTCCACTCGATCTATAGCTGGTCGTTCTTCCTATTTTCCGCGAGCGCATCGCATTCCACAATAGATTCGTACGATACGCCAAATGCAGCTACCGCATCGCGCCCAAATTCTTCAAATTGTGTAGGAGTCGCGAATATTTGGGAAGGAACGGTGGTTCGCGTGCCACCAAATTGGCCTGGGTGAATAATAGATAAACGCGTTTCCAGAGCATTCGCGGTTGTATTTGCGGTCGTCGGCGGACGCCACCGCATCGTAATGTAATCATTTACGATACCGGAGAAGACGAGAGTGAGAGCGAGAGAGGGCGAAAAAAAATTAACGCTTTTCGTCGAGTCGAATTGCGATGGTGTGATAACCAAGTCGAGTGTACTGTATTAAACGAGAATATTGACGACGAAGACTACCCACCCACCCACTCGCCATTATACATTCGTTCGATTGGAATTTCATCGCGAAATATCGAGAGAACACGATATAATGAAAGCTTTATATATGCGGTAAAAGATTTGTATTTCTGACTAAATTTTACGGTTATTATCATTATATTATTATAGTTTATATAGTTTCACGAATTTGTTGCAAATATAGAGGAGAATTCCGACGCGCTGATATTCTGAAGTATCGTGTAATATTTTGTACAAATAGATATTCCTTGGAAGCGAGGAATAATCTGGCTACGCCCAGAAACGTAGGAAATAATGAGCGAAAATAACCAGAATTTTTGCTATCTGAAGTTGGCTGACTTGGACGATACTTACGGGAATTCTTTTATTGTACTACCGGTGAACATTTATCGCTTCGTCCAATGCGACGGAAAGTTGAGAAATTTCGAAGGACTCACATGAAAATATTATAAAACTCGTGACAGACATTCAACTTATTTTTCTATCACAGCTCACAGACTCAAAATTCAAGAAAATAAAACATTGAGAAGGGGAAATACAAATACAATTAGATAGTTGCAAAATTGACCTGCTTATTACGGTAGGGGATCCAAATTTTTGAAAATTAGCAAATAAAAATGACCCAACATCAGGAGGAATGGCACCAGGAAGAGGAAGGGCCTTCCTTCCCTGAGATCTTCGAGTGTTTAATGTAACCCTAATAAATTACCGGAGCGCCTGCCCCCTCAAGAATACAACCTAACATACACCACTGATCTTGAAAAATCTCTCTGCTGAGCCAATTCCGCCTTTCCATTGAACTTCCTGTAAAAGGTTTTTAAAACTCGTTTGAGTATACCTGCAACATACGCCTACGCAACCTACCTAACTTGCGGTCACGCACGACCTTTGCCATAGACTGTTCCTTCAAACATTACGGGGAATGGACCAGACTTTCACTTATTCTCTCGTCTTGACACCAACACAGAGCCTTGCCCCAGTTGTCACACTGGTAGAACTTTCTGATCATTTCCGCTTTACTAACTATGTAATGTCGAATCCCCATAAGCCGCCCAATAGTAGCCTGATGGCTACAGGTTCAGCAACCCTACGATTGCCCCGCAGTGTCCACTTTAGTGGGGCAGAATCGAGTCCACTACCACCTTATCTGGGGCGGCCAACCCCAGCCTGGGATTTGTGCGACAAGGCCCCTGGCACCTAACTCAGCTGGCACCCCTTAACCTGACTAGCTGATGCCAATCACCGCACAAGCCCCATTACAAGAAACTCTGTGATGACGCCCCGTCCCTGCCATGAAGTCCATCTCATGGCCTTTTGCACGCAAGGGTCCCAGCCCCTGCTCGGGCTTCCACTGGAGGGTGCAGCTCCAGTGCTCATCAGGAGAACAGACTGTTCCCCTGACCACTGACAAGACTCGCATTACTTATTCTACCCTTAGGTCAGCTCGGTTCATCGGCTACCTCGCGTCTCGGCCAACTATCCAGGTTCTATCCTTAACGGCCACTCCAGGACCGCCCTGAACCGACGATAAGCCTTCCCACCGCCGTCACCTAGGATACCAGACGTCAGCAAACAATACAGCAGTAGGCCACCTTGAGCCGCACTCGGTGTTAACCACAAATCCTATTTGCCATCCTTCTCTACTGATTCCTTCTCGTGTGCGTGCCGCAAGACATAACACTAAGATAATACAAGAATGCCACGCAGAAAGTCCATTTTTATGCCCCCAGGGATCCACGTTTGGGTTGAGGGTTCATTTTGAAGATTATTGTTGCAGAAATTAGGAAGAAATTATAAAAATATATTAATCATGTGATTTGTAGTAAAAATGTATCACAAAATGTTTTTCCTGGACGCACCCTTCCATTAGGGGCATTGGACCCAAAATTTCACAAAATTGTAAATGTAATTAGAAAAACTTAAAATTTGGTAAACAGGTGAAGGAAGAGGTAATGAATAATATTAACAAGAATGCCACGCAGTAAGTTAATTTTTGTGCCCCCAGTGGCTCATTTTTTTTAGCGGGGAGGGGGGAGATACTTTTTTTGAACACTATTGTTGTAAAAATTGGAAAAAAATTATATAAAATATATGCATTGAGTGAGTTATTCGAAGAAATGCTGCGAGAAATTGTTTTCTATACATAGACCCTTTCATTGGGGGCCTTGAACCCAAAATTTCACAAAATCATAAATTTCAACAAAAAAACTTCAAATTCAGTACATAGGTGGAGGAGGAAGGTGTAATGAATAATGTTAACAAGAATATGCCACAGAATAAGTTCATTTTTGTGCCCCTATGGGCTCATTTTTTTTTTTTTTTTTGGGGGGGGGGCGAAGGCTTCATTTTAAGACTTCTTGTTGCAAAACTTGAGGAAAAGAATTATACATAATGTATTTATTGGGTGATTTGTATGAAAGAGATGGTATGAGGAATTTTTTTCATGCATAGTCTCTTCCATTGGGGGCTCTTGCGCTATATTGTGAGCTATATTGTGAAGTCAATATTGCGCCAAATTACTGGGGTGCCATAAATTAAACGTGTAAATTTTGTGAAGCTTTTCATTTCGAAAATGAAGTAACCGAAAAGCAGAAAATATTCACCAAGTGTTGCATGGGAGGAAAATATATTTTTGACTTTGATTTTAAAGTGCCTTCGTTAATCAAGGAATTCTTGTATGGTATTAATATTGAAAGTAAGAAATTCCGAGGAAATATTAGACAATATAATTCAGCGCTAGCTTTTGTATTTCTTGGTGCCTCAGTTTTAATGGGTAATGTATAGAATGTGTCAAGATTTGGGCATCACTGTTTCAAGATACAAGGTATTATTTCACATTTAAGTAGTAATTTAAGAGAACAAGATGCTCAAAAAATTAAATATTCACAACTTTATTTTATAGACTCAGATTTGGCAAATAATATTCGAAAAAAACGGAATCCAGAATTTGTTTCTCTACATTACAGCACATGATAATAATTTTATTCAATAAATCTTTACAATTTGCGTTTTCTTTTGTCTCATAATTTGTATAAATTAGGCTTAGTACATATAATGAAGGCTAAAAACTTACATACAATGAAATTTAGAGTTTAGTGAAATTTGGAGCGCATGAGCCCCCAATGGAAGAGACTATACATGAGAAAAATTCCTCGCACCATTTCTTTCATACAAATCACCCAATAAATACATTATGTATAATTATTTTTCTCATGTTTTGTAACAAGAATTCTTAGAATGAAGCGTTTGCCCCCCCCCCCTCCCCAAAAAAAATGGGTCCATAGGGGCACAAAAATGAACTTATTCTGTGGCGTATTCTTGTTAACATCATTCATTACACCTTCCTCCTCCACCTATGTACTAAATTTCAAGTTTTTCTTATGAAATTTATGATTTTGTGAAATTTTGACCCCCAAGGCCCCCAATGAAAGGGTCCATGTATAGAAAAAAATTTCTCGCTGCGTTTCTTCGTACAACTCACTCAATGCATATATTTTATATAATTTTTTTCCAATTATTATAACAATAGTGTTCAAAAAAAGTATCGCCCCCCTCCCCGCTAAAAAAATGAGCCACTGGGGGCACAAAAATGAACTTACTGCGTGGCATTCTTGTTAATATTATTCATTACCTCTTCCTTCACCTGTATAGCAAATTTTAAGTTTTTCTGATTACATTTACAATTTTGTGAAATTTTGGGTCCAATGCCCCTAATGGAAGGGTGCGTCTAGGAAAAAAATGTTGTAATCATTTTTACTACAAATTACATGATTAATATATTTTTTATAATTTCTTTCTAATTTCTGCGACAATTATCTTCAAAATGAACCCTCCCCCCCCAAACGTGGATCCCTGGGGGCATAAAAATGGACTTTCTGCGTGGCACTCTTGTTAATATCATTTATTATATCTTCATACACTTCAATTCCAGATTTCATGTTTTTATGACAAAATGCACAATTCTCTAGAATTTGGGATTAACACCCCATACTATTTCACAAAACCTTTCTGAAGTTTTGACGTTTATTGAAGAATGATCCATGCTTCATTTTCATATTTTTGTTTATCTAATTACTAGAGTCCGGAAGTTCATGATTTTGCATCTTTTTTTTTGGTTGACGTTAAAGTCAATCTGATGAGAAATGTGGATCGATCTCACGCATAGGGACCCCCTCCCAAAATCTTATGGTGCACGTTTTTGCATTTTTCAACGTTATTGCACGTTTTTTCACGTTTTGCCTTTTTTTTTGAAAATTCCGTAATTTTCTTCCAAAATTTCATCAATTTTTTGAAAAATATTGCTTACTGAACCTGAGAAACAAAGAACAAAAATAAATATTAAGGATGAAAGTGAAGTGATTTCAAGAACAAGTTACTTGACGAATGAAAATCTGCATGTACGAAGAATGACTTCTACAAGTACCTGTGTGAAGGTCGAAACTTGTCTTTGCCAGAGCGGCCTCATTCAACCCATCTGTATTAGTCACCGTCTAATTTTTTCAAACGAGCGTGAAGTACTCGGGAGAGTTGTAAGAATGTATGGAGTCTGATTAATCGTGAAAGCACGTCGAGGGTCGGGATCTTCCCTTGGCGGAGCAGCTTCATTTACTAAAAGTTGTACAAGAAAAATTGGAAGCTGTGAGAGACAGAAGGCGGTAATACGGATATTCTTCGAGGAAAGTTTCATTCCGTTTTTGAAGAAAAAAATGAGGGTCTGCAACTACTGCTCAAAATTGACCACGGTAAAATACCAGCCGACATGAGCCCAGAGGTTTTGAGCTGTCTTCGATACGCTCCGCTGAGTTCGGTCGAGGTGGAGCGCTTGTTCTCCCAATTCAAGCTAATTCTATCCGATAGACGACCAAATTACATCGATACTAGTCGAAAACAAACGGTCATTTAAATTTCAATGCTCATATTTTAAAATAAGTCTTAATATTTCATTTTTGTGATTGCACGTTTTCCAAATTATATTGCACGTTTTCAATTTTTCTTGTACGTTTTTACTGCATTTTTTCCACTTTTTATTGCACGGGCGATTTTATACTGCACGAACTTCCGGACTCTACTAATTACAATTAATTGTTTTTCAAAATAATATTCTATTTTGCTTATGACAAAGCCCTATAATCAGTGTTAGTATTTTGACCTATTGAAAAACGCAGAATTTGGAAGAATCGATATCATTTATTCCCACATTGCTGGCAAAATTTAGCTGAGCGTTTAAAAGACATCTAAAGGTATATTTGCAGATTTGGAGTCCAGTCTAGTGGCGATTTCTAGGATGTGAATGTAGTATTTTTGAGCAAATCTATTTTGTGCATAATATTTTGCTAAAAATTGAATCATAATTCAAATAAGATGTTGAGTCAATATATTGAATGATTTAATAAGATTGTTGTACAGTCGGAATTTGCAGATTATAAAATACAGAGAACTCTATGTACATATAAATTCCCATTGGCAGTAGGTAGCGAGGTAGCTTATTACTTCTTTTATTGATTCTAAGGGATGCAGATCGGTAATCTTTTGGAGTAATTTTAGATCATGTCAACTCTATCTAGTGTAACAATACAATTGATGTATGTCTTGTACAAAGTTCTAGCTTTTGAAAACGTGTAATATTGTTCCGTCCCTGCCCCTCCTATTCCCTCGAAACGGTCTACAATTCATTCACGCGAAATGTTGATGAGCGTCATATTAATGTATCTAGAACGTGGACATGAAGGATTATAAAAATATTAATATCATATTCATTATGAATATCGTCATTATCATCATCATCATCATCATCATCATCTCGATTATCATTCTACTGTACAGTATACAAGCGAGAAGCATTCTGTATTCCAATATTTATATATTGTACACGCGTGTACGCATTTTTTACGGTATCAATACCAATAGCATAAGAATCGTTCTATGATAAGCATTTTTTTTTCTCATCGTTTTGGTGCTGTGCTATTCTGGTGTTATGTAACTATACAGAATTTTTTCAATTTTTTTTTTTTTTTTTCACAAATTCTGGTAGACATCACGCTTATACACGCGATGAAAGCTCAAAAAATACTCATATATATACCGGGCGGCTAACGCAATTTATTATAATAAAAAACTACCTACGTACACAAACACGATAAACTATATCAACTCGCGGTAATTTTCATCGCGCGTGAGTACCACGAGGTAAAACACCTACGTGTATTACAAAGGAGGGAAAACGGGGCTAAGGATTTATAATGCTTGCTGATGCTGTTAATGCTTTTACTGCTGTACGTGAAATATACTGTAATAAGGCTTAAGTTAAAATAGATTTTAAATCGGCGCTGTAATAATTATTGAGACTACTGGACGGGTGTACGAATACTTTTACCATACTCTACCATAGTCAAGACAATCACTGAGCTGTACTGGCACGAAAATTTAGCCCGAAGCGTATATTATTCGATTTATATTATTATCTTATTTATAGTTTCTATCAGGCCTACGTCTCGACGAACGAGTTTATTTGACCATATGATGAGGCGTGAACTCCGGCCTGTCCAAGCAGAGCGACGTCAACGTCTCCTCATGATATGCGACAGAAAAAACTCGTCCACCGAGATTGAAAGCTCGACTGTGATCGGCCAAAGGTGATTATCAATGTACATAATAGCGTGTGTAGTTTTAAATAGTATTGTAAAAATGACGTTTTCTCTACCGTTTTGACAAAAGAAACAGTTTCATTGGTAGCGTCGGTGAACGCTCTTCGCAGACGAGCGCGTCTTGATTGCGCCAACGTTTGAGGACAGAGCAGGATACCGCCCTATAAGTAACACCCAGCCAACAAATATGCACTTTTACAAAGCTGAATTCGTTCACACGTGTAAATAGTCTAGTCAAATTAGAGAATGTGGTGTTTGAAAGAGCTTTTGAATTGCTTGAGCGCTTAGAGGACGAGGAGCAGGGTTAAAAGTGTGGCAGAAGCGACAGTCACGCTGCTTTCGATCTGTGGTTTTATTTTTGTTGTCAAGAGAAGTCGTGCGAAGTCAACTTCTGGTGCTTCATCATTACAAGAAGAGGAACTAGTTACAGGTTTCCAGATAACCAGAGATGAATCTCCAAGTTTCTCCTTTCAATCCAGACTTCCTGGTTTTTGAGCTCCAAGTATTGTAAGAGAATATAAACTTGTGAAATTATAGGTCTGAAGGTGTCGGAAGAGCAGAGACGAAGCAAGAAAAATTTTGATGATCGAATTCCACTAGGGAGCTCAACTCCCATGATTGAAGTGAAACAATCCCAAACCTCTGCAGTGGATCACATCATCAAGGGAACTATTATGACTCACTATACCAACGGCCATTAAGATTCTAGTAAAGTGAAGTCATCCACCAGAAATTCACTTAGATTCCTCACATCTCTCAATTGACTCAGTTTAGACCATTCTACAACCACTGCGAAGTGAGATGAAGAACAAGTTTCCTTTTTTTGAGGGAGCGGGGAGGGTGCTATAATTTTTATTGAGAGAACGTTCCTTAAAAACAGAGTATTGCAGCCAGCTGAAAGCAAAAGGCCGGCAGCCGAATTCAGCTGAATGTTTACTGATGAGAAAGAAGTTGAAAGCCAGATTTATTTAAATCTTTGTAAGCGAAAAGCCAAAATAAGCCAAATTTTTTCAGCTGTTTTTAACTTTCCCGATTCCCGCGAAACAGGAAAAAAAAACTACTAGAATGTTCAAATTTCAAGTTAAATTGCTCCACTCCTTATGCCAGTCTGACTTTGCCAAAGAATTAATGAATATAAGCTGTGTTGAACGTTTCAGAAGGAATACGAGATGACAGGAAAGATTGTTTCCGGGTCAGTTCAGCCGTTTAGCCGAGAGCCCTGAAGTGCAGTCACCCAATGGTGATGAATACAAACTGGAGAATAGATGTATGACAAAGCCTCAATTCTTCTGATTGTCGTTTCATCTGGACTCACATTCTATCTCAACATTGATCAGGCGAAAATTTGCTGAATTGAGCTAGGAGGTGAATTTTTCAAGGTTCTAAGTTAAAGACATAGCTGAAATTTTCGGCTGCAATACTCTGCTGTTCAAGGATCAATTTTTGTTTTCCCATTATGTGCAAACCATCTTAATATACCTACACAAGGTTTTGTATCTTATTGAAGAAGTTGAAACAGTCAGTTTTTCATACACATAGAATTTTGAGCTCAAACTCTTGTGGAGAGAAGCAAGGCTGAGAAGAGTTATTCTTTTTAGCGGTTCCCGTTGTAAAGGTTCTCGGATTGAATTGTGGGATTCAGTTCCTTTTCGTTCTGGCTTCAGAATCCGATTGTGGGAACTGGATTCTTTTTAAAAATTAAATGACGTTTTATAGGACGCTTTTACAAATGAAAAATTGTTTTATTTTAAGGCACTGACGTCACCCCGATGAAGACGACGGTGTCGTCGAAACGTCGGTGATAATTGTGTTTTTTAAAATTTGGACGTCAGTACCTAAAAATAAAACAATTTTCAATTGGATTCTTTTTAGTTCTTGTATTAGAACCCAACTCCAGAATCCGGTTCCTTTTGGAATCGGTTCTAGAACCCAAATTCGGGATCTGGTTCCATTGGGTTCCGGTTCCAGAGTCCTGAAAATACGGCAGAAGAACCGATTCCTCTGGCGGTATTTGATTTCAATTCTCGGCTCTAGTCTCCAAGTATAGGGCGTTGCTCGGCCCTGCCACCAGAGCCAAAAACAAACACGGAAAAACTCAGAATACTTCTTCAAATTTTAACGCCGTTCTTTGTTTTGTGATTCGGTTTTAAAATCCAAATACAAGGTCCGTTTCCTTTGGATTCTGGCTCAAAAGCCAAATTGTAAGATCTTGTTCCTCTTGGTTTCGGTTCTAGCACCCATATTTGGAATCTGGTTCCTCTGGGTTCCAGTTCCAGAGACCTGAAAATACGGGAGGAAAACCAGTTCCGTAGCGGTATTCGATTCCAGTTCTCAACCCTGGTATTTAGGTGCAGGTCATTGCTGGACCTTACCACTACAGTCAAAAGCAAACCCGGAAAAACTCAAAATCACGGGTTCTTTAACGGAGTTGAACGAGGGGTGGCAGGGAACCTGTTTTATGGGGAATGTGTGGATCTGAAAAATGTATGACGTCATCAAATTGTGACGTAACAGGCTTGCACTTTGAAGCTACATGTGGGAAGAGGACTTCCAAGCTATATATGATACGAAGGAGACTTGGATATATATTATAGGAGGGGGAATTTCGACCTCCGAGCTATATATGATGGGAGGTCGACCTTTTAACTACCTTGAGGTTGCCAGTCGGTTAGACGGTGGACATTCTTTCCGAAAAATCCCCCGATGGCGTTTTTGGGAGGGTTCGGATTGTGGAACCTGAATCCAAGATCTGGTTCCTTTGGATTCCGGTTCTAGAATCCACTTGTGAGTTCCGGTTCCTTCGGATTCCGGGTCAATACGGAAGGAGAACCGGTTTCCGTAGCGTTTCACATTTAGCTTCGAACTCTTGTTGGGGAAAAGTGAAGTTCCGAGTCCTACGAACTAAAGAAAATGAGGGGAAATTGTGCGCTTCAAGAGGGAAGCAGGTTTCCTCACGCTCACGAAATGAAGCAAGAAAATTCGCAGCGCTCTTAAATTGATCAATGATGACCCCTAGAATATGGATATTCCTGTAATCCTCTGTGATACAGCAATATTAAAGATGAAGCCGTACTGCTAGTCGAATTTCTCAAGTAAGACAAGAGGCAATAACTTTAACCTTGTATTGAAAATTTTTCAAATGATGACCAAATTTGTCAAGTGCCCAAATTTTCCGTACAATTTCCCAACAGTGATTGGGAAAAGCTGCTCTTACCCACCGGTCGTGACGACTCTGCTTATTTGTTTCGTACATTAAGATTATTCGTTTCCCGAATTCCTCGAATAAAAATATCACATAACCTCCCCTCCCCCCTGCGTTCTTTTCCTTGAGAACTCGCGACTTGTTTCTATCTATAGTAGCTGAAGAATGGTCTTCATCTGAGTCATTGGTGAGATGTAGGAAATTCAAAAAAATTCCCGACGATGAAATTGAAATTATTTTCGCAAATGAAAATAAAAAATGCAATTTATTCTTTTCTTCGAGTCTGTCTTCTTGTGTTCCTCCGTTCCTGTTGTATTTCGTCGTCAAAAATTTTTCTTTCATCTCAGTCTGGATGCGTAATGTTGGTAGGTTCTCTCTTTGAAATTCAAAGAAACATATGAAGTTGAAATTAGGAAATTTTATAATATTATACTCGTGCTCTGACGATCACTGTCTAAGCGCTCATTTCAACCAGTTTTGTGTTCATATAATTTGACTAGACTACAAATACAGTAATTAAAAAATCATAAAACTAAACTATCTCGTATACGGTTAGATACGTATACAAATATGTATCATATAATATTTTAAAAATATTATACTTTAAAAATATTATACGAGTATTGTACTACGGGTATAGAAGTACTGAGATTGGAAATTTTATCAAATATTGCGACTAGAAATTGCGAGAATAGGTTCAGAAAAGCTTGGTTACAATGCACATTTTGACTTCGACTATACCACAGTTACTCTTCTTTTTTCCGCAGTTTTACTGGCGTCGATACGTGGATCACCATAGAATTCGAGACTGTAGAAACTCGAAGTCCAGCTTTGGGAGGTACAAATGAGCATCAAGTTGTACTAACTAACACTTGACAATTTTCTATCAGGTAGTGGTACCTATTAACTTTGTTTTGGGGCTGAATCATTGAGTATCTTTGGGTATTGATTTAATGTTTTGCGTCTTGCAAATGATTTTAGATTTTCGCAGTCTGGAAGAGGCAAATGAGATCTAGAAATATTGTGGCTCTGGAATTTTTTAAATCTTCCTGAGTGAATTTTTGTTTGCTTCTGAATCCTCCTCCCTCCATATTCACTTGGGCGCAAAACACCTTTATGCGAGGGTTGGTTTTTTTGTGAAAAAGAGAGAAGTCTAAATTACAAGCCGGTTCTGCATATCGTCGTTATGCGACAACTTCGTCTTTCATGATGGCTTTGATCTAGCATTTAAGCGCTTCAGCCCCTCTCTGTTCGTGTGTGTAAACAGAACAATAACTTATCAGAATTAAACATTCTAGACAAAAGAGGCATCCACAATTTATTGTTCAAGCCTGTAACTTCCAATCGTCATCTTTGCCATCGGTTCTATGTTTAAAAATTATGATCGTTCACTCCAAAATAAATTTCTCCTACTGAACCCACTGTCGGTCATAACTTTGAAAAACAATGAAATATTTTTGAAAAACAGAAGATGACTTTCTAACTCTATACTCTG
Organism: Aspidiotus rigidus; assembly: GCA_035079385.1. Classification (NCBI taxonomy): domain Eukaryota; kingdom Metazoa; phylum Arthropoda; class Insecta; order Hemiptera; family Diaspididae; genus Aspidiotus; species Aspidiotus rigidus. The sequence goes on along the minus strand of JAVHKY010000020.1, from coordinate 13,872,066 downwards.
TCTCGTTTCAGTTTGTGAAACAAATGAGGCAAATTTCGTGCAAATACATCTTTTAAAATGATTCAAACTATTCTATTATTTTGCTCGTTATATTGCGGGAAATGAAATAAATCTAGATAGAAGCAGCAAATTACGTTCGTTCTAAATAATCTATCGAATAGACGGAGTTCTGTCTTTTCACATTATAACTAAAAATTTCTACCACTGTATTCTAAGAGGGAAAATGTATGTCTAAACTGCTGTATAGATAATTCGATGAACTGTACAATACTGCGATTTTGTTAAAATTGAACGCACATCCACAAAAAAAAAGTACGTCCTTTGCGAACTATTCATGACGTAAGACATCTTAGTCAAGCTTGAGATCTAAGTATTGACTTCAATTGCAAAACCTTGTAAATGACCCGAGCAATGAAGGAATCTAACAAAGGTTCCAAATAACATAGATCAAAAATAGAGTATGGAAATAACAGAATAAGTGGAGGAAGCATGACGATCTGAAAATACCTGACGAGCGTGGTGCGAAAACAAATACTCGAGTACACACTTAACGGAAGAGGAGCAGAAACTATTTCTTGACAAGATGTTCGGATTGCTTTTGATCGTCTAATATCGCGAAAAGGAAGAAGAACAAGTATTCAAGAATTACTGGCTGGGCTTTCTGCACTGAAGCTTTCGAAACTGTGTCTACTTATGAGAGGGGAGAAGAGGCGAAGCTTAATTGTTGCCAATTTCGATGGAAATTATACAAGAAATATTTATTTAGACGCGAAAAATATCTGCTAGCGGCGGGAAAGATGAAAAGAACTAAGGATTTGCGTGGCAAACAATTTTCAACCCTCTGTTGACGTCATCGATGACTTCACCCTAATTTTTTGGGCTCTAGGAGATAAAACGAATCCGTTCCTTCAAGTTACGGCTATCCATAATAAACGTGAAAGACGAATACTCCGACGTGGAGTAAAACATGCAAACCGCAGAAAAATAAAAGACGACGAGCGCTTTCGGTTAAATAACCATCTTCAAGCCTGAAATGAAAGCAACTGACGAACAAAAGAGAAGAACGAGGTATTAAGATCGTCCAAACGAGAAATCACGGTGTGAGTCATAAAACAGTTCGATCAGGCCATCTTCCGGAATGTACGAATTGAGTACAGTGATACCGTCAGTGTTGAGATGACGAATTATCTCTATATTCTCGAGGGCGATACGCTTACGGTAGGAATTCTCCTTATGGAGGAGTTTTTCGGATCCCTCGCGGAAGCTGTGGCCACTGTTTATTAAGTGATCGGCGAAAGCTGACTCCCCTAAGTGTCCCTTCTTCCAAGACTTCAGGTGCTCAGCTACTCTAATTTTCATTTGGCGGCTGGTCTCACCAATTTAAAAGCCTCCACAATCCTCACACTCCAACTTATACACACCACTCCTCTCATCGACAGGTATGGGGTCCTTCAGTCTCACAAACAACCTCTTGACTGTGGTAGGGTTGTAAAACGCGGGTCTGAAGCCAAACGGGCGAAGGGCCCGACCCCATCGCAGGGAGAACTCCCCCATGAAAGGGAGACTGATCCAACGCAAACGGCGATCACGGATCGTGTCTCGGGGGAGGGAGGTGGTGGAATCCAGGAGGCTCCTCGTAACATTCCTCCGAACCATCACGTCAACATCGACATTGACCCCATTCACTCTGGCCAGGTGTTTTATTGTGATCGTTTTCCTCTCATATTTGGTTTCTTCGTCGGTGTTTAGTGTTGCATTTGAGACCCAAGTTCGTTAAATTCCGGTTCTACTCCGATTGTAAGACCACGACCAAGAGGCTGGAAAATTATATGAGAGAGAAGTGGATAAGAACGGAACTGCGGAGATGGCATGGTAAATATAATATCACTACGAGATTGAATCTTCTGGTCCATTCGAGACTGTCCGGTATGCTCCTCCCCCTTGAGTTTGATTACTTTATGCGGGACGTCAATTTAAAGTGTCGGAAGTTTGAGGTGAAGTTGAGAAAGAAGAAAAATAAGAAGTTGTCCTCTCTAATGAAGTTTAATGGTGATGTGGTTGAGGAAGGGTCGAGTGATAGTGTTGACGTTCATAAATTCCATCCCCCCCTCATAAATAATAGTCAGGTAGTGTTCAATAGTGACGAAACATCCCTCCTTGAGAAAGGTTTGAAGTTCAGTATGCCTCGCCTCAAGAATGATGAAACCATGGCGAATGTCGTTGCGGATCTTGCGGTTAAGATTGGTCCTGGTTTTAATACCCAGAAAGTCTGTGCCGAATTAGTCCGTAATAACCCCCTCCCTCGTATGAGTAATAAATTGGGAGGAGTGATTCAGGGTTTAAGGAGGAAGATGAAAGAGGGAGATTTGATCGTCACTAAGGCTAACAAGGGCAACGCTGTTGTAGTGATGGAGAGATCGGCCTATTCTTCTAAGGTCCATGAAGTCCTACAGCAGTGTGGTGCTAAAGAGAGTGAGGATTTCAGCTTTCCCAAGCACGTCAAAGAAGTTAGGAGTGTCATCAACAGGAGTGAGGCTGTTATCAAAACTCCTGCTTTGAATAAAGCCCTCCTTGTTCCTAACCCCACATCCCCCCCTCCTGTACGGGCTGCCTAAAATGCATAAGAACAATACCCCGATGCGACCCGTTGTTTCTTTCGTCTCCTCTCCTACCTACCTCCTTGCAAAATTCCTTGACCATTGGTTCAAAAATCGAATTGATTTTGAATCCCCTCATTCGGTCTTGAATTCGGCCTCTTTAACTGACGTCCTCAAGGATGTAAGTCTTCCCCCGGGAACGACCATCTGCTCGTTTGATGTTGTTGGTTTGTTCCCGAATACTCCTAAGGCTGCTACTATCCAGCGTATGGGTGAGCTACTCGTCAGAGCCAACATTCCTCATAATGAGCTTCACGAATTCTTCAATCTTCTAAATACTTGCTGGTCCCCCAACTACTGTAAATTTGAAGGGAAATATTTCGAGTTCCCTGACGAAGTAGGGATCCCCATTGGATCACCACTAGGCTCTCTCATATCCGAAATTTTCATGTGTAAGTTTGAACTTGACCTCTTTTCCTCGAACCAGGTGTTACTTAATCATATTCATTATTGGCACAGGTACGTTGATGACGTTCTATGTACCTGGACTGGTCACCCAGATCTCCTTGGTGAGTTTCTGAGGTATCTCAATTCCTGGTACCCTTCCATCAAATTTACGTTGGAAATAGGGGTATTTTCCATTAACTTTTTGGATTTGTCGATCTGTATAATAGACGGTATCCATAAGTTTGGAATTTACAGGAAAGATACTACGACCGATGTTTTAGTCCACGGTGGTTCGTTCGGTCCTATTGCTCACAAGATGGCTGCTTTTCATAGCCTAGTTCTCAGACTGACTCGTATTCCTTTGAGTCAGTCTGCCTTCAAGAAAGAGTTAATCACAATAAAACACCTGGCCAGAGTGAATGGGGTCAATGTCGATGTTGACGTGATGGTTCGGAGGAATGTTACGAGGAGCCTCCTGGATTCCACCACCTCCCTCCCCCGAGACACGATCCGTGATCGCCGTTTGCGTTGGATCAGTCTCCCTTTCCTGGGGGAGTTCTCCCTGCGATGGGGTCGGGCCCTTCGCCCGTTTGGCTTCAGACCCGCGTTTTACAACCCTACCACAGTCAAGAGGTTGTTTGTGAGACTGAAGGACCCCATACCTGTCGATGAGAGGAGTGGTGTGTATAAGTTGGAGTGTGAGGATTGTGGAGGGTTTTATATTGGTGAGACCATCCGCCAAATGAAAGTTAGAGTAGCTGAGCACCTGAAGTCTTGGAAGAAGGGACACTTAGGGGAGTCAGCTTCCGCCGATCACTTGATAAACAGTGGCCACAGCTTCCGCGAGGGATCCGAAAAGCTCCTCCATAAGGAGAATTCCTACCGTAAGCGTATCGCCCGCCAGAATATAGAGATAATTCGTCATCTCAACAACACTGACGGTATCACTGTACTCAATTCGTACATTCCGGAAGATGGCCTGATCGAACTGGTTTATGACTCACACCGTGATTTCTCGTTTGGACGATCTTAATACCTCGTTCTTCTCTTTTGTTCGTCAGTTGCTTTCATTTCAGGCTTGAAGATAGTTATTTAACCGAAAGCGCTCGTCGTCTTTTATTTTTCTGCGGTTTGCATGTTTTACTCCACGTCGGAATATTCGTCTTTCACGTTTATTGCCCGGCCGGTCTTGTTGTTGGAATTGCATACTTTCAGTCCTCAATCACAGACCGGAAAAATCTCTTTTAGCGCGGGGGTGAAGGTGAAGTAAGGGTTTACAACCCCTAATTTTTCAACTCTATAATGACGTCATCAAAAATCTCGACCTAATTTTCTGACGAAGAACACTTTGATGCTTCGAACCTATAGTGAAATACGAACGAGATTCGAGATCTATCGACTAGTGCTGCAGCAAAATCGTTCGAATTGGTGAATACAGTACCCTCGAAGCAAAAATGCAAGGGCTCAAATAAAATACGAACAGAATGTGAATATAGCAACTAAACCTTTGACGTATCAAATTGCTCTAGTAAAGAATTTGAGTACACATTAAGGCTTAGGACTCAGCTAGCCTGGTTCGACCCTCTTATGATGGGCCTACCTTGAGACTTTGACTAGTTCAGAACCTCTACGCAAATATCATGGCAAGGATTGCGTATAAGTCTTATGCTTATACTTTTTTCCTTCTCTTTTGAAAAAACTGGAACCATCTGGTGAAAAACGGAAAAGAACTTATTATAGAATTTAGGATATAGAATAGCCATTGAAGTCAATTCTCAGTTCACAAAATATGACCTGTAGTAAGCATTTGGTCACCGTACGCTTTGCAGATAATCGCCATTGGATTTCGAATGGTTCGCTTAGCTCGTATCCTATCAGAAAAACCAAATACGAGTGTTTCCTATAGTGAAGTGTCACGCTAAAGAAAGGCGAGCATAACTCTTGTCTTCAGGTAGATTCGACGCTCTCTGAACCCATTCCGGCAGATTAAACTTTTCGCAAGCTGCGCTGCACCCAATCTACTCGTATAGTTTGATATTTACTTTTGCATACATATACGTAAGTTTATTCTCCAGTACCGCATTCTTGCGTACACGTTAACGTTATCGACGAGTAATACGTCATTACTCCTGAATCGAAAGTCGATCTGTATTATATTGCTCGGAAATAATGACGTAAATATAGCCTTATGCTTTATTCTGATAGACGCTCTCTGCCGAACCAGAGTATAAGGGATAGAACAGTAATTTCCTATACCCGTAGCACATGTTCCGTACACAAACATTTATATAAGCGTATACTAGGTAGAGAAGGAGAGAGTAAGGGTGAGAATGAGAGAGAGCACGGTACTCATCTCTTTTCTTCTTCATCTCAGCCATAAAACATACCGTAACTTATTGTTTACGTATATGCTCTATATATGCGGTACAACAAGATACTCGAAGAATGATGAACGTATCTAAACAGTTTTATATACCGGCCTCTCTCATCCCAGTGTACTTACTCCCGTTCTGCACGGGAAAGTGGTGTAAGCACTCGCATCGCCGAATCTGTCTTTTATACTCGTCGCATTAAACCTCAAAACTGTCGTAAAACGTTTTATTAAATTTATCGATTGTCGGCGAGCACACGAAAACGCGTAAATTTAATTTCGTCAATATTTTCGCGATTTTTGCATGCGAGGAAGAGGCCGTAGATTAAATCGTTGGATGTTCGTCGAAGTTAAGCTTTTTTTTTTTTTTTTATTTTAATAAATAATTTTACGTAACGCACGTACACCCCGATAAAAGAGCAATAAAAAGAATCTCTCTCGTTTCGGAAGCACTACCCCGAGTATATAAATGTAATTTAGTTACCGAGAGCTATTTATCGAGTTCGGTTTATTTCTCATCCGCTCGTCCGATGAAGTCATCTTCGATGTACATTTTATAATACTGTGTGTACCGTATAAGGTTAACGTACACCCACGTTTCACTCACACATATGCGCGAGAGAACATAAATAAATTTTACAACAATATCGATAATAACAATGTTGATAACTTTGGGACCCCAAGTATGTACCAAGCGTTGCTCGATTTTAATAATAAGCAATTTTTCGGGCGCACTTCCTCTTTTGCTTTTCGCTGCACTCGGTGCAATATAATGCTTGATTTCTTCGGGGGTTTTACGATTCCGAGTAATTTCGCGAGACGAACGCTAATATGATGGTATTTTTTCTCATTTCGAGCTTCTAAATATTGGTGATGAAAGGATCATCGAATACGTATAATTATGATGTGAGAATGAAAAGGGCGTGGTTTTGACTGACAATCAGCTAAGATAATTTGAATACTAAGCATACATTCTGTTCTTCACTCGACATGTGGGATGTATTAAAAGCTAATGTTGGTTTGTAAAGGTCCATTTCCCCAGCCCCGCCATCTCCATTCGTGAGATGCGAGTGGATGGATCCGTAATGGTGACATTTGTGCTGGTCTCCTTCCTCGCCAACCTTACGAGGGGGATGTGAACATACCATGTCCTGTCCTATTCAGTTGGGTGGACCATCGCCAGGTGTAAACTAGACAACTGAAGAAAGTAGAAACCGCATCTCACATAGTCATTACTCACGCGGGAATACATACGAATCATTATAGTTGGGAAAGCAAAGGCGTTGTTATTTTCCCCTAGTAAAACCCCAGTGGATGGGGGATTTATTCCTGTCTCAATTTGACTGGACATCCGCAGAGATGGCGAGCGTTTTCGCCCAGTTTTAGGGACTTGAATCTCTTGGTTTGCCAATTCTGGTTTCGGTATATCACTAAGGCTTGGGATATACTTCTCCAAAGCTCTTAATACTGCCGCTTCGACCATTGTCTGCAGGCTCGTAGCGTCACTTACTGTAGGTGGGCTAGGTGTATTAGTTGTGCGTGTAGCATGTGCCTCCATCTTGAGCCTTTGAATCTCATTTTTAAGATTTCTACATTCTACCCTTTTTTGGGCAAACTTTTTCCTCTCTTCTTCTAATTTTTTTTGCAAATCTGCTATGCTGGATGATTGTATCACATTTTGACCATCCGATACTTTACGGGCATTTTCAAGTTCAACGAAGGCTTTATCCTTTTCCTTTTCAATTGTGAGGATAGCGGCTTCAAGCTCCTCTTGTCGCTTTATTGATTCATTTTTCTGGTCTCTTTCCTTGTTTAGCTTAGTTCTATATTCTTCGAGCTTATTTTTCAGTGGTGCTACCATGGATTCATCTTGCACTTTCATCTTCTTTTGTAGCAACATGTTCTCGTTTTCCAGTAACTTGATTCTTTCTGTGTAGTCTTCAATCAGGTTTCCCTGATCTTCCTGGTATCCAGTGCTGCTGTTGTCAGCATATGCGTCGTCATCATCACCATCATCTTCAATGGCTAGTCTGCATGCGGACCCTACTTCTGAAATGCCTTTGCGTGACTCCTTTGAGAGTGCTCTTTCTGTAACACTTGCAGGTTTCAACGAGCTGTTCTTCAGTTCAGCTTATTTTGTTCCTCGATCCATGCACTCTATTTGCCGGCGAATATTCTTGACACCTATCAGTTCATCAGGCAGTGGAGGCTCGTAGTAGTTGAATGTGATAGGTAGTTCTTTAAAGGAGTCGAATCCGAGGTGTCTTCATTGTCGGAGATGCTCTTTGGGAGATACTCAGGGTATTTATGCTGCAGGCGCTGCATCCTACTCTCAATCATGGGTGTCAAGCTGCTAACAGGGTTAGGTACCCCAGGGTTGCTCGGCTCGTTCGCTGACGATCCGCAGGAGGCAATGGAGCCAACCTCTTGCGTACCGGGTGCTGGGCTTTCACCAGCAGGCGTATTCAGTTTCTAGGACATTTTTATCATCTCATATATAATAGCAAGCTTTTTTACCGTGAGCCCCCTGCCAAGAACTACTGTTACAAGGCACTGCTGGCAGGATGTGACTCCTCCACACCTATCCGCATGATGATTTAGTCCACCAGAGCAGTACATCACCCAACTTTGTAGCAATATGTGACATGAGAGCTACAGAGTGGACGTGAAGGCTGGTGGTGGCTCAACACTCGGAATCGGCGCTTTGGGCATGCAGGCCGACAGTACCAGGTCGATTCCATCTTGCAGTTGGGTGTCAACCGTAGAGGGCAATTGTTACGCCTATGAGCGGATTTTGGGAGTTTTCCTTCACAGTTACTGATGTTATTGCAACTTCACTTGCCTCGTGTTGGCAAGGAAAAGTGGTGTGCATACCCCCATTACTTGATCCTAGCGCTTGTGCATCATAGGCGAGCCCCTCTTCTGGTGGGTTGAGCCGGGTATGCCCACAGATGAAATGAATGAATGAACCTTCAAGGACTTCTCTCATATTCCTAGGGTCACAGGAAGCTTGCACATCCCAGGAAAAACCCTTGATTCTTGGTGACAGTTGAGGGGATGACGTGAGGTGAGGAGAAGTGAAGTGAAGTGGGGGCAGTTCTGAACTTATAATTATACATCTTATGATGATAACGTCAGCTGCGGAAAAAACAACAATTCACTTGAATCGCGAGAGACCGAGAACTTCTCTATTCCTCCAGCCTTTTGTGCTCTGCGGTTTGGCTGTTCTTGAGGTCTGCGAGGAGTACTGCATGTGCAATGCTGTCTGATCTTCGATCATGACAGCTAGCAGCATCCTATGTAGTGCAGGGTCTCCAAGCGCGTTTTCTAATCGGAGTTTTCCTTCTACGCCGACGGCGCAGGATAATCCTATTGATCAGGGAACTGACATTTACACTTGAACCATTTCTTGTAGCAACAGCTTCCATACTCTCGGTTTCCTTCTTTTTAGCAGACGTTCAAAGCGGAATAGACGACATACGATTAGGATGGTATATTTATGCGAAGTAGGGGGAAGGGAACGTGGCTGAATTGATACACGAGTATAAGTTGCCTTGCGCACGATTGAGAAATCAGGTACAAGTAAATTGTCGTCGATGTTGTCTGGTGTCAATCGGAAACATAGATCCAAGAAGTTTAGCTCCCCGTTCCCACTTCCATAGTGAATGGGATATTCTTCGGGGTCAGTAAGGAAAAGTTGTGGAAAACACGTCATCGAAATATCTGTACCAAAGTAGTATAAAGATATTCACGACGAATGGCAATATATTCAACGTCGAAAATACTTCTACAAAATAATACCTTCGATAGTTCACTGATCCACCGTCGGGAATTTCTCAAAGTTTCTGAAGAGTGTGAGAGCGACCTCCTTGCCCAGCCTATGTTTTAGTATTATCTATTCTAGACATCCCCTCCATAAAATTTATATTCCCGTCGCAGATCGTGAGCTCAAAGGGGAGAACTTTGAAAATCTCCTGCATGGCTGAAAATTCAATCCATACTTTGTCAGCCCTCCTCCTCGTCGTACGCTTCGTAGTTTTGCCTTCGAGAATTTTCTCCAGGTCTTTTGGTCCTGGGTTATGGACTCCAATCCGGTCCTTCTGTTCTAACGTGGGTCGCTATTTTTAAAATTTTGCCGCACGATATGCGTAAGAACTGATATTTAATTCAATGGTCAAGACTTTTCTTAACTGGACAGAAAATTTCAACTCCCCGGATGCTCCGACAAAAAAACTGACCCTTAGGCGCATAAAATCATTCCACCATCCCAACCATCTGCGACAGGATGAACATCGACACACCACCAAATTTCTGGACCTCTCTGGCAACAAGCGAACAAGGATGCCTGAGAGGGTACTTAAGATAGAAGGATCGAATAAACTCGAAAGCATGCCCTTGTGGCTTTGCCAACGAGGCCGTCGAACACATACCTGTGCTTTGCTCGATTGGCCGGTCCTGGAGGAATATCACCTGCCCCACATGCTAAAGCTCTAGCAATATGAGAATCCCAACTTCAGAAGAAAGAAGTCCAGCTATGAAAGCGCAAGAACACCTACTTAGAATTTACAGTAACGTAATTCCTCCAGGCGCAGGGACCAACTTTCCAAATTGGAAGATAAGTTCCTCAAAACCTCAGCTTCAGGAAGATACGTCACATCATTAACAATTTGTGATTCACGATAAATAATTCTTCAGTAGTTACGTGCCTTGTGCTTTCTCCTCCTCCTTTGTTTCTCGCACTGGGAGGCCACTGTTGGGCCAATTTCCATGGCAAGAGACGATTGTACAGACCCTAATAAAATGTTCGAAAACGTGGAAATTAAGACAGAATTCCAAAATATTTTCAATGAAACAAATAGTGATACGCATTGAAGTCGCGTCCGACGGTCAAAATTTGTATAAATCAAAATATAAGGTATGGCTAGCGATCGCGAGGGCAATGAATCCATCTACCAATGGATACATCGCTCTACAATAGAAACGGCTTTCGAAGACGTTGTTGTCGATACTACGAATCCTGAACTTGTATCATCCGCAGCCATGCTGTTCAATCGGTTCACCGGAGAGGCGAAGAAAGACGAAACCGAAATTGATTATGAATCAAAGAACGACGTTTTGGAAGCCCTAAAAAGGTGGAAAAAAAAATGTTATATTTTTCGGGAAATATACTCGCCTTACCGAGAACGCTCGGTATGAGGAACCTCCCAAGAAAAAATAAAAAAATGAAAAAAAACAGGTTAGGTTATTTCAAAGTCCACCATTTTAGTTAGGTTAGGTCAAGTTAGGTAGTGTTAGCTTTTTGTCACCCATTTCCATTGTGAAGAAGGCATTCTTATAGGAAGCATTCCGCTATATCGTCTTCAATATACGTCCTCGTACCTGAAGGGAAGAAGGAATATCTTAAGCAAAAGACCTTCTCTACGCAGAGGTTGTAGGCCAGCTGAAGATTCAGAAGCCTGGCCAGCCTATCAGACCGGTCGTTGCAAGTTATACGAGCCCGGCGTTTCTACTGTCAAAATTCTTGAAATCGTGGTGTAGTGAAATCACAAATTTTGAGCACACTCATAGAATAAGGAACTCATTCTACTTGGCCAAAATAAGCTCAAAGACCTCCGCTTCACCGGTAGCTGCAGACTATACTTTCCTTTGATGCCGTCTTTCTGTTCAAGTTTTCTAGACCCAGCAAGATGTTTTGTATATTGACTGTGTTCATCTTGATATGAGATGATCATGATTAAATTGTTTTAATGATAAGTCTAAATAGAAGAAAAGTGTAGGAATTTTTGTTTTTCGCGTACTCTCCTATACGACCTCTTACAAAATCGAATGAAAATAAGTGAACAGCTATGAAGTTCTTCCAAGCAAGTTTCCTTTTTTTAGTCATCGGACTCTGTATACTCACCAGTTTTTTGTTAGCGAAAGGAAGAGATGCATCTGAAAGTGAGTTTTATTAACATTCTATGGGTTACTGCTCGTATTATTTGGGAATGACGTCAAGCTAATGCGTAAAACGTGAATTATTGCAGTAATACTCGAAACTTTAGATTCATCGACCAATGAAACACTGCAACACGTAGAAAACGTGTTAAATCGTACTGTGAATGAAATTCGGAAAATTTTGGAGACGGGTGATCAAACAGCTCGGAACGAACTAATTTTGCAGTTCCAAACCACGATATTGTTAGATCTGTTGGATGGCGCTAATAAGAACAGGAAGGATATGAAGGATATGTTGGAGTTTGCCGATGAAGTCTTCGTTCCAAATGTTGTACGTAGAACTATAGATAGTGCGGGATTACCTACGCAAAAGTCGAGAGTTTCAAGTTTCAAGGCGAGACTAAACTACCCTTGGTCGACGCATAAGAAGAAGCTTGAAAACTGACGGCCCAAGCGATTATACACGCGTAGGCGAGGGCGAGAACAGAGACACAGAAATAGTTAGTCAACGCTTCGACGCAATAAGATAGATGAGCTTCATGCCTTTCCAGTTAGCCAAAAAATGTTGTCCCATCTACCAAGCGCTGATTGAAGAAATATTTCCGTCTGAATTATTTGTTAGAAAAAGAAGGAGATAGAATCTCAGTACCTAGCAGGAGAAGTAAAAAAGTGAAATCTACGTAAGGAGGTCAATAATTTTTTTTCATCATCCTTATCGCGAATATTAGAGTGCACACCATTATCACTTCTGATGGTGATTTTTTGGTGTGTACATTCTTACCTCACGGAGATCAGTAAGTTCGTAAATTTAAATTATGCAACATATGCTGTATACGTACTCGATTTTGAGGTTCCTATAGTAACACAGTAACCAGTTTATGACTATGGTAAACGGACCCAAGGAGGTGAATCGTCTATAATTCTTTTCTTCTCTTCTCTTCCCTTCTGCGACAGTCATTGGTCACATACTCTCTACCGCATAGCCACGTGTTTGTGTCGACCAGGCGTTTGAACTCGAAGTATCTTTTCAAACGGATTATTTATGCAAATTTCCACTAAAGAAGTTTTTGTATAAACATTTTTTTTTGCAGATTCCCAACAGATTCCTTTGCGGGTGGATGATAAAGGTCCAGACTCTAGAAGACATTTTCAAGGCGATGGATATGAAATCATTTGGTCTCAACCGAGAGGATATTTTTAAAATTGCTGACAAAGCTCTACATAAAACGTTTTCTAAAAACAACCTTAAAGGAAGGACAATGACACAGCCTGAATTCATTGCAGTCTTGGGAAAAATCGCTCCTCAACTCGACCCAAGTCTTGTTCAGACCATTGCTCCACGTGCGTTGCCTGGTTATAATTTTCGTCGAGGGACAACCGGATTTTATGAAACTGTGTTGTTTGGTTTTTCAGCCTGGATAGGATTTATCGATAATGGTAGTAATTCATATTTTCGTTTTCATCAGCAACTAGTCAACGATTTCAAACACTCGTACGCAAGCAATTGGGTTGCTGAGTCTCGAAATCATGCTCTACTTTTCGCAAGGGATCATTTTTTAGGTAACTACATCAAGCATGTATTTTGGCTAGACTACAACAAAAAGATCATGGATGCACTCACTAAGTTTGACTTTGAGGATATATTGATAACACATTTCGCTTTCTTCGGCGGATGGTACTATACGGAGAGAAACACCCTATACTACAATTTCCTGGATGAAGTTTGGCAAAAGTCTGCTCCAGCACAAATAAAAGTAGACCTACAATATGAGCCATTGCTCATTGATCCCGAAGTAGGGGTACCGCAATCATCATTGTGTAAGTCTACCAAAAGAAAATTCCATCATTTTTATTCAACTTCTGCTCCAAAATAGAATTTTTGTAGCGACACCGAACGTGTTGGTGATGAAATGCGATGATTATCGCTTCGTCACGGCATCACCGTCATGCCTCATCTGTCCGTCACGACATCGTCGCCGTGCCTGATATAGTATACGTAGTATTTCAGCTCGTAGTAGTAGTTTCTGATTAATCTTAAAATCGTAGTCGTACTTTAGTTCCGTCGAAGATGTCGTCGACGTTAGAAGGGAAATAAATGAGTTGTAACATTTCGTCGAGTTCAATCGTTTGAGGATGAGGAAGTGCACTTCCACAAAAATCCTGTCTATAAATTTTATATTTTCCTCTTATTATTCTCAGTAATTCTCTGATACACCAGTATTCGCAACTCTAATCATCTTTTTGTCTTTTTTATGATTTTCGCAGTTCCGCGAGCGCAAGAGAAAAAATTCCCCTCACTTTTTTTTTCAATAAAACGAGAAGCATCAATTATCTAGTGAACGCGATCGTCTCTCAAACACTCATTTTCAGATTTACAAAAATTCATCGCGACTGTATCAAACGCGAGCGTATTATAAATAATACCTAGTACAGTACGACGTTGAGTATTCATTGACCTTGGTGAGGAAGTGTAATTCCGCCTGTATACTACTTACATAGTTCTGACGTATCATCTTCATCAACAAAGTACTAAAAATACATGAACCTTCCCCTCTGTGTTTTGTGTATAAGTTGGGACCTACCAATAACTAACCTTACACGAGTGGATTTTTTTCATAGGATTTAGATCTGACCTATATCTTTCAGTGTGACTATCGTTTGAAAAGATTGCTAATTCCCGCAGGGCTAGTAACGACGTGACAAAATTAAAACAATTGACACGATCGAACACACTATGTATTAAGCGCTTTCGGCGTCATGCCATCATCAGAATAAAAACTCAACTGAAAATGAAATAAAAAGGTTACAAATACAGTGTATAAGGGAGCGAAGAACGAGAAGAAACATGAGAAAGAAGTAATTACATCATCGAATAATACTCTCATGTTACAGATCAGTTTCTCGGTAGTACGGAGAACGGTTGAAAACTTCGGTGATTAAAGCGTCGTTGTAAGTCGATCGATTTAAAACTGTAAGCTCGTGGTGTTGCTGATGCCTCGTTATTTCAATGCTCTCGAGGGTGAGTCTTTTCCTATGACTGTTCTCAATATGTAGAATTTTCTCATCGCCACCTGAGTGATTCGAATCCAGGAGGTGTTCGGCAAAGGCTGATTTCGAGGGAGTATCATTGTAGAAGGCGTCGACGTGGTCGGAGATCCTCACTCGAAAGGCTCTGCCACATTCGCCAATGTAGACAGCTGAGCAGTCTCTGCACCGAAGGAGGTAAACACCACTCTTAGACAAGGGAGGATTGCGTCTTTGCCATTAGACAGTAACCTACCAATTTGGAGGTAAGGGTAGAAGGTTGGTTTCAAGACGTCGGTTTTGACTAAGTTAGCGAAGAGGAGGGAGGTAGGGAAGAGAGACGCATTTCGTCCTTTTTTTCCGATCCTGGGAAGAGACTAGCGTGGTGGTCTTGCTAAGGGTGACCTTGGTCATCTTCTTCCTAACCATCCCATCGATGTCGATATGGATTTCGTTTTTGGAAGCAATGTATTTGATTATTGCTAGCTCGTTGTCAAAACCTTGACGTGTTAGGGGAACGGAAACCAACCGGTTGATGAAGTAGTGTTAAGTGGCCAGCTTATGGGGAGGGGGCAGAAGGAGGAGCCGTGGACGGTGGCATCGGTGGAGGTGGGCTTACGGTAAATACTGTAGGTGTAACCGTTATCCTCGAGGTGGATAGTGAGGTCGAGGAAATTTATTTTTGCTCCACCGACCTCAACAGTGAATTCAATGCTAGGGTACAAACCATTCAAGTAGGTGAGGAACGCTAGGATGAGTTCACTGGGGCCACGCCAGACGCATAGGACATCGTCCACATAGCGGCGCCAAAGGGCGATGTGGGCAAGAAGAGGATGGTCAGATTGGAAGAGCTCAGACTCAAATCTGTCCATGAAAACCTCAGAAATGAGGGACCCCAGAGGTGATCCGATGGGGATACCTACGTCAGCAGGAAGGCTATATACCAGTTGGTTAAACTGGCAGACATTAGGGGTGAGGCAGCATTGAAGGAGGCGGAGGTATTCATCAGTGAAATGCTTGGGGACCGCAGCCTCGTGTAATAGTTTCTCGATGCGCTCACAAGTAGGTCTGAGGGGGACATGAGGGAAGAGGCCTTTGACGTCAAAAGAGATAAGAATGCTTCCTGGTGGCGGGGGGTTTTGAGTCAACACAGAGATTAGCTCAAGCGAGTTTTCAATTGAAAGAGGGGGTTGGAAGCCGGTGATATTCTTGAACCATTGGTCAAGATATTTGGCTAATGGATATGAGGGGGAGGAAAGGTAGGACACTACCGGGCGCATGGGGGACCCCTCTTTGTGGAGTTTAGGGAGTCCGTAGATCCGTGGGACAGAGGGGTTGGGCACTAAAAGTGCCTTCTTAAGGGGTTCCTTGTCTAATAAGTGTTTACCTTTGTTGATGGCGCTGCGGATCCGTTGGTTGTACGTTGCAAAATTGAATTTTGGATCGACTTTGGCGCTGATAGACGCGAGGCAAGCAATCATTTTGGAGTTGTAATCCGGGCGGTCCATGATGACGACGGTGTTGCCCTTGTCAGCTTTTGTCAGTACAAGGTGCTGGTCGGAAATTTTCTTCCGGAGGGTCACGAGAGGTGATTTCCGGCTATCCTTAATTACAGGAGGAGGCGTGATGTGGATCACTTCTGCAACTCTCGATACCAAATCAGAAGGGCTGAATGACACTGCTGGAGTCAAAGCGGTGACAATGCTTTCTATAATGCCTTTGTCAGATATTGGCCTGACCGTGTGTTTTAGGCCTTTCCGGAGGAGCTCAGCTTCTTCTTCGTCCAGGCGTGCGCTGGAGGCGTTGACAAGACGCGTGTAGAAATGGTGAGGGGGCTGGCTGTCATTATGCTCGGATAATCTGGCGCTGGATGAACGTAGATTTTGAATTTTCTTAAGTTTCAGTTCTCTGAGTTCCATCTCGTGGTCCTCCCTATCCTCTTCTGTCTTCCTGAAGAACTTATCTAGGACATCGGTAGCGGCGAGTCTGAGGTGACAATAATAAAGAAGCTTCGTAGAGCGGTTCAGGTTTGAAAGATATCCTAGTCCGCTCATGTAAGACTAACTATTGCTCACATTAAAAGGTTTGTTGATGCCCCGAGGGCGGTGGGAATTCAGGATCCCTCCTGTAATTCCATAGAGTATAAATCTTAAAATCTTCTTCAAAAATCTGATTATTCAAGGGAAAATGATTAGGTAGTTATCTTCCACTCTCCGGATAGATCTGGATGGTTACGAAGAAACGTTTCCAACTCTGAGCGATGCGAATAAAGTTTCGATAGACTTATTCCGAGGTAACCAATTTTCTTATACTAATTACCCAACCAACGTAACGTTCTGGCATGTTGAGAACTGATACCCAATTCTTTCATTACACTACTGAAAAGTTTTCATTGGTTTCACAATTGTAACGCCGGATCTGCTCAGGCCTGTGACAACGGTTTTGATTGGGCCAAACTATTCGAAGATGCTTTAAGTGAATCGACCGAAACGAACTAATAAATAAACGATTTGATCACACGTACTTTATTGTTTTCTTTTCGAACACGATGCGTGCGAGCGCGGTATATCGCGGATACACTTCGACTTCTTTTTCGATGGTCGAAGATGATTTTTATATACGAAATATTTTGACACGTTGTCATCGAGGGTGTGTCGTCTATCGGTTGATGATTCAACCTCTGAATCATCTCCGAAAAATGCTTACGTGTGTTTGAAAACACTTAATGATAATAATAACAATAATAAGTATAGATCGAATATCGTGACGATATCGAATGTATCTTTACAACAATTCAACTGTTTCTCATAATAAAGTTGATAGAATAATTCGAGAAAGTAACCATATTGGCACTGGCGCTTCTATCCATTATCAGTAACAAGAGATGAAGAGAAAAATCATGTTGATTTACTACTTTTAAAAAATGATAAAGGAAATTCTCATTGTTGTTTAATTAAAGATTTATGGAAATTAGTTGCAAGACAAATCACATCAGATCATAAGAGGAGACCTCTTTGTAAAATGTGTTTGAATAGTTTTCCTACTGAAAAGGTATTATCTGATCATAAGAATTGGTTTAGATGCACCAAAGAAATTGTATGAAAAATTGAGAGAAAATGCTTTACATATTGCGCAAGAATATTTAGATAAGAAAATAAAAATGAAAGAGCTATCTGAGATACAAAAAATGGAATATGAAAATGCTGAAGGATGTAATATTTGTGAAAGAAATCTCAAAGATACCTCACCCTCTATTGAAAAGGATATAAGAATATTGAATAAGAAAATTGATATTGCTCGTAAATCATTATTATGGATAGAACAGGAAGATAAGTTTGAAGAACTTGTAGATAAAGCAAGAATTAAGTATGAAAAAGAGGGAGGAGATATGAATACATTTTATGAAAACGATATTATTGCATTGGAAAATGTAGAAAAAGAAAATGAATATGAAGAAAAATGCTTCAATAAAGTTATAGAATTTGTAAAGAATAGGAAATATAATATTGAAAAGAAAACAGAACTAAATACAAACATTTCAAACTGGGTAGAAGAATTAAAATTAGTGGAAAGTAATAAATTTGTAAATAAAATGAAAGTTCGAGATCATGATCATCTAACTGGAGAATTTGGAGGAGCAGCTCATAGTGTTTGTAACCTTAATTATAATGTACCTAGATTTATTCCTATTTATTTTCATAATTTATCAGGATATGATGCTCATTTAATTATTAAAGAATTTGGAGATGATTATAATGATATTACACTAATTCCAAATAATGAAGAAAAATATATATAATTTTCAAAAATTATAAATAGACCTCGGATTCCTTGGAATTTGTCAGTTTTTTTCCTGAGTTCATTTCATATCTTTAGGACCCAAGGAAAAAATTTTTATTTTGCCAAAAAATGCCAAAAAATGAATAAATGCCAAAACCGGAATAGATGCCGAAAACGACGAATTTTGAATATTTAGCGCCAAAATGTAATGTTTAATTCTCGTTTTTTATAGATTTCTTTAATAATACGTTCAAATTCAATTAAAAAAATTTTTAATTTCATTAAACCATTCATTTTTCGTACTTTTTTTTGATTTTGCCAAATAATGCCAAATTTCTCGACTTTAAATTCCAAAAATCATTCTCATAATTGCCAAAAAATCCGAGCTCTAATTATAAAATATGATAGTGGGTTTAGGAATAAAAAGAATGAAATAATTTACAACAAAATTGAGCTTAGATTCTTAGATTCATATAAATTCCTACCATGTTCACTATCGGAATTGGCTAAAAATATCAAAAGATGTCACTTTAAAAATTTAAAGAAATGGTTTGATCAAACTGCACCTAAAAACTCTTCTGAGATGGAAAGAAAGTATTTATTCAATTTATTGAGTAAGAAATTAGCTTATCCATATGATTATATGAATTCATTAGAAAAGTATAATGAAAAAGAATTACCTTCGAGAGAAAAATTTTATAGTCTATTGAATGATGAGCATGTTAATGAGGGGGAATATCATTATGCTCAAGAAATTTGGAAGTATTTTAATATTAAAAATATGAAAGAATTTACAATGTTGTACAATACAATAGATGTACTCCTATTAACTGATATTATGGAAAACTTCAGAGAGAGCGGTCTTAGAATATATAAATTAGATCCAGCTTGGTACTACACAACTCCTGGATTTGCTTGGGATTGTTCGTTAAAAACTACAAAACAAAAGTTGGAGTTATTGACTGATGTGGATACGTTATTAATGTTTGAAAAAGCTACGTAAACGAGGAGGAATTTCTCAATGTTCAAACAGATATGCAAAAGCTAATAATAAGTACATGGGGGTGAAATTTGATGAAAATAAGGATTCGGTATTTATTCAATATTTAGATGCAAATAATTTATATGGATGGGCTATGAGTAAATATTTACCTTATGGAGGATTTGAATGGATAAAACCAGAATATTTTAATGAAGAAGGAATTCTAAAAATGAAAGATGATCAGAAAATTGGGTATCTTTTTGAAGTAGATTTGAAATATCCTGAAGAATTACATGATAAACATTCTGATTTACCCTATTGTCCTGAAAATGTAATTAATGATAGTCAACTTCCAAAATTATTTACAACATTATTTTATAAGAAAAATTATGTCTGTCATTACCTAAATCTTAAACAAGCTCTTGAAGCAGGATTAAAATTAGAAAAAATTCATAGAGTTATAAAATTTGATCAATCTGATTGGATGAAAGTATATATTGAAAAAAATACAAAATTAAGACAAGAAGCTAAAAATGATTTTGAAAAGGATTTCTTCAAGTTGATGAATAATTCGGTTTTTGGAAGAACAATGATGAATGTTAGAAAGCATGTATATAAAATTGATTTCTGAAGGTAATGAATATAATAAGTATGTCTCAAAACCTAACTTTGAGAAGTCAACATTTTTTGGTAAAAACCTTGCAGCTGTTCATATGAAAAGAACTGTAATAACATTCAATCAACCAATTTATGTGGGAGTAGCTATTTTAGATATTTCAAAAACATTAATGTATGATTTCTATTATAGATTAAAAGAAAGATATGGAGATAGAATAAAACTACTATATGGTGATACCGATTCATTAATTCCAGTCATAAAGACAGAAGACTGAGGTCTTTGAGCTTATTGGCCAAGTAGAATGAGTGCCTTATTCTATGAGTGTGCTCAAAATTTGTGATTTCACTAAACGACGATTTCAAGAATTTTGACAGTAGAAACGCCGCGCCGGGCTCGTATAACTCGCAACGACCGGTCTGACAGGCTGGCCAGGCTTCTGAATCTTCAGCTGGCCTACAACCTTGCGTAGAGAAGGTCTTTTGCTTAAGATATGCCTTCTTCCCTTCAGGTACGAGGACGTATATTGAAGACGATATAGCGGAATTCTTACTATAAGAATGCCTCCTTCACAATGGAAATGAGGAACAAAAAGCTAACCCTACCAAACTTGATGGGAGGACAAAACCTAACCTAACTAAAGTAGGTGGACTTGGAAATAACCTAACCTGTTTTTTTTCATTTTTTTATTTTTTGTTGGGAGGTTCCTCATACCGAGCTTTCTCGGTAAGGCGAGTATATTTCCCGAAAAATATAACATTTTTTTTTCCAACTTTTTAGGGCTTCCAAAACGTCGTTCTTTGATTCATAATCAATTTCGGTTTCATCTTTCTTCGCCTCTCCGGTGAACCGATTGAACAGCATGGCTGCGGATGATACAAGTTCAGGATTCGTAGTATCGACAACAACGTCTTCGAAAGCCGTTTCTATTGTAGAGCGATGTATCCATTGGTAGATCGATTCATTGCCCTCGCGATCGCTAGCCATACCTTATATTTTGATTTATACAAATTTTGACCGTCGGACGCGACTTCAATGCGTATCACTATTTGTTTCACTGAAAATATTTTGGAATTCTGTCTTAATTTCCACGTTTTCGAACATTTTATTAGGGTCTGTACAATCGTCTCTTGCCATGGAAATTGGCCCAACAGTGGCCTCCCAGTGCGAGAAACAAAGGAGGAGGAGAAAGCACAAGGCACGTAACTATTGAAGAATTTTTTATTGTGAATCACAAATTGTTAATGATGTGACGTATCTTCCTGAAGCTGAGGTTTTGAGGAACTTATCTTCCAATTTGGAAAGTTGGTCCCTGCGTCTGGAGGAATTACGTTACTGTAAATTCTAAGTAGTTGTTCTTGCGCTTTCATAGCTGGACTTCTTTCTTCTGAAGTTGGGATTCTCATATTGCCAGAGCTTTAGCATGACTTCTTCCATGTAGGGCAGGTGATATTCCTCTAGGACCGGCCAATCGAGCAAAGCACAGGCATGTGTTCGACTGCCTCGTTGGCAAAGTCACAAGGGCATGCTTTCGAGTTGACTCGATCCTTCTATCTTAAGTACCCTCTCAGGCATCCTTGTTCGCTTGTTACCAGAGAGGTCCAGAAATTTGGTGGTGTGTCGATGTTCATCCCGTCGCAGATGGTTGGGATGGTGGAATGATTTTATGCGCCTAGGGGTCAATTTTTTTATCGGAGGATCCGGGGAGTTGAAATTTTCTGTCCAGTTAAGAAAAGTCTTGACCATTAAATTAAATATCAGTTCTTACGCATATCGTGCGGCAAAATTTTCAAAATAGCGACCCACGTTAGAACAGAAGGACCGGATTGGAGTCCGTAACCCAGGACCAAAAGACCTGGAGAAAATTCTCGAATTCTCGAAGGCAAAACTACGAAGCGTACGACGAGGAGGAGGGCTGACAAAGTATGGATTGAATTTTCAGACATGCAGGAGATTTTCAAAGTTCTCCCCTTTGAGCTCACGATCTGCGACGGGAATATAAATTTTATGGAGGGGATGTCTAGAATAGATAATACTAAAACATAGGCTGGGCTAGGAGGTCGGTCTCACACTCTTCAGAAACTTTGAGAAATTCCCGACGGTGGATCAGTGAACTATCAAAGGTATTTGAAGAGGCGTTTTCCAAAACGTACTATCTCCATTTTTTTCGTATGGTTGTGGGGCAGTATTTTCGACACTAGGTTGCGCTAATATCTCGATTTTTTCATTTTTGGAGATAGTACGTTTTGGAAAACGCCTCTCCATTTGTAGAAGTATTTTCGACGTTGAATATATTGCCATTCGTCGTTTTTCAATATTACCTCTCGTTAGAGTGCAATACTCACGTTTATTTACCGCGGTTTGTTGCGACGCGTAACGTATCTTATCAGGCTACAAAATTTCAATGCGCGAGAAGATACCCTTGCTTGTCGCAACGAAGCGCGGGAGTAAGTATAAGTATTGCACAATACTGAGAGGTATGTTTGTAAATTAAAAGTCAAATTTCGGTTCGACACCTTTCGTATTCGTTTATTGATAAAGTTATAACGATGGATAACGATGTACCGACCACGGTTAGATTATACATACTGAATACGCCCGTACGTCGTCGCGTAGTACTGCGGCGAGGTACGGCATCGATAAGCAATGATAACAAATGATACGAATGATTACATACGACAGAAAATGCATTAACACTCCCCGCCCCCTGAAGGGTGCAAGTATGAGTATTTTACAAGTAAACTATTTACAATTATCACAGGGTCAAAATTTTTAAAGACAATAGATCGTACTTGGTAACAACTAGGAATAGACGATAATGAATATCACCACGTATGGCGACCAAAAAATTGATGTGTTGATGAATGATTCATAAAATTTGATTAAAATTACGATTAACGATTAACATAAAGTAAGATAACGATTACCACGATTATAATATTTAAAATGATTAAAACGATTCGATTATTATACAAGTAATGATTAACGAATGAAAATGATTACAACGCTGGACGATGATTTAATACCTAATAAGGTGTGGAATGAGATTGATAGAACATACTATACGATTTGACGAATTATAACTTCAAAAGTGAAGCTCAAACGATTAAAATTATTAGCAAGATTGGGTATTAAATTAAAATTTTAAGTTTCGGGTCCCTCTGTGGGGAGTTTGACTAGTCCTTGTACTGATCTCTTCAATGTGCCGGAGCTGCTTCGAACCTCCACGTTTCGCACGTTACCGTGAATGTCCGGGAAGACCTGGTTGACGACCGCCAATGGCCATTCTAGCTGGTGGGCGTTTTCGTTACGAATGATGACGATATCCCCGATTTTGAGATTCTCGTGAGCTCTTTTCCACTTGTTTCGAGGTTGTAGTAGATTTAGGTACGTATTCCGCCAATTATGCCAAAACGAATTTATAATGTTCTGTAGTAGGTGGTAGCGCTGAGATAATTTCATTGTGACATCCTCAGTGATTGGCACCTCCAACAACGAACTGCCGATCGCTAGGTGTGCCGGCGTTAATGCAGTCAAAGCGTTGTTTATACTGACTTGGCACAATGGTCGTGAGTTCAAAATTGCCTCGATGCGTACTAGTACCGTATAAAGTTCGTCTCGTGTCAGCACCTGCTTGCCTATTGCTTTATCGAGGTATTTTTTCCCAGCTTTGATAGCAGCCTTCCAAAGGCCTCCTTGGTGTGGGCTGCGTGGCATAGAGAAGTGCCATGTGATGGTTCGCGCCCGCGCAAATTCTGATATTCTCGACTGCACCAGCATCGCGTTTGTCCCAAAGAAGTTGGTGGCGTTGTCCGAATACATATCTGATGGTACCCCGCGCCGACTTACAAATCGATTGAGTGCTGCTATAAACGATTCTGTGGATAAATCTTCGACTACTTCAATGTGTGTCATCTTTGTTACTAAACACACGAAGAAGGCTGGATACGCTTTGTTGACCTTGATGGATCGGTGTTGTGTGCATTTTACGTTAAAGAATCCCGTTAAATCAACTCCAGTGTGTGTGAATGCACGAGAAATATTCACCCTTGCTGGTGGTAGTTCGCCCATTATCTGCTTTGCACATTCGGCTTTGAGTTTTACGCATCGTGTGCATTGGTGTATCAGCTTCTTAATGACGCTGCGAGCTCCTCCTCCTACGACTCTGAAACGACTTTGAATTTGATTTAATAAAAACGAATGAGAGGCATGGAAATATTTTTCGTGGATATGTTTGACATATAATGGGAGTAGGGGAGTTGTTCGTGGAATCACAATAGGATGTCGGATATTGTAGGAAAAGTTAGACAAACCAATCCTTCCGCCCACGCGGAGTAAGTGTTCGTTATCTAGAAAAACATTAAGCGGAGCTAACGGACTCTTTTTATGGACCGGTGACTTCTTCTCTACCGACGCGATTTCGGTACTAAAATGCTTCGATTGCACGAGTTTAAAAATAAGGGTTTCGGCCCTTTTCCATTCGTCTGTAGTTAGATCGTCTGTTACGCGACTAACGCGGTATTTTAAGCGAAGAATATGCGCCGTGACGTTAATTAAACGCGTGTACGACGAGAAACGATTTAGTAAGTACGATAGAACGCAGTAGCTTTTGGTTGTATTACAAGTGACTTTTGATC
Source organism: Aspidiotus rigidus (assembly GCA_035079385.1). Lineage (NCBI taxonomy): Eukaryota > Metazoa > Arthropoda > Insecta > Hemiptera > Diaspididae > Aspidiotus > Aspidiotus rigidus. The sequence continues at coordinate 13,847,675 of JAVHKY010000020.1, read as the reverse complement.
GAATTTCGGGCACATCGACTTCTGCGTCACCGTTCGTTTGTAGATGGCTTTCGAAGTCATCCGTTCTTAACATTTTAGGCCCGTGTTTCCAAAAATCACGATTCTCGAGAAAATGTTTCGTTGAAAGCCCGCGAGTTATCAGATCGGCAGGATTTTGATCGGTTTTTATATAACGCCAGTGTTGCCATGGCAGTTCACTGTTGATCTTAACCACCCGATTCCGAACAAAATCTTTATATCGATCACCTGGACCTTTCATCCATGCTAACGCGATTTTCGAATCACTGAACGCGAATATGTTTGATAAATCTATCCCTAAACGCCTTCGAACGCGAGAGACTAATTTTACGAGCAGAAGTGCTCCTTCTAGTTCGAGTCGCGGTACCGTAAGAGCCTTAACCGGAGCTACGCGAGTTTTCGCACAAATTATTTTCGAGCGCACTTTTCCGTTTCGTTTGATCGATCTTAAGTATAGCACCGCCCCGTAGGCCTGAGTGCTCGCATCACAAAACGCGATTATTTGTTGCAATGTAGTTTCACCACTGAAATAGCAACGCTCGACCGAAAACTCCGATAACGCGAATAAGTCTTTGAGGTACGCCTGAATTTTCTCTTGAATTTCCCTCGATACTTCTGCATCCCAAGCGTTTTCTTCTCGCCATATGTCTTGCATAATCAGTTTTCCTCGGATAGTTACAGGTGCGACCAACCCGAGCGGATCGAACACCTTTGATACAAGTGACAGAATAGTTCGTTTCGAGTAACCGCCTTCCAACTTTACTGCGTTTGGATCGACTCTGATTCCCAAGACGTCCTTGTCTGCTTGCCATTGAAGACCTAATATGGAAACTACTGAACTGGGGTTAAACTCGATAGTTTTGAGCGCGTCAGTTAACTTATTATCAATCGTCGCCAGTAGTTCCTTTGAATTTGAGGCGTACTTGACAAGGTGAAAATTCACCTCTGCCAAGGTTTGATGGATGACCTTTTGTAGCTCCTTTCCTTCTTCAATGGAGGACGATCCAGTCATCAAGTCGTCCATGTAAAATTCGTTTGCAATCGCGAATGACGCTGCTTTGTGTCGTTCTTGTATTGATTTGGCAAGTTCATTTAAGCATTTTGTTGCTAAGTAGGATGCCGGGGCAGTACCGTAAGTGACCGTTGTAAGACGAAAAGTATCTATGGGTTGGTCAGGACTGTCGCGCCAGAGGATGAGTTGCATATCTTGATCTTCAGGCTTGATATCGATGCATCGGTACATTTTTGAGACGTCGGCAGTAAATGCCACTAAATATTGTCTAAAACCTATAAGATTATCAAAGAGCTCTGATTGTAGGGTAGGCCCTGTCATGAGCGCCTCGTTCAGTGAACAACCGGATGCATTTTTCGCTGCAGCATTAAATACTACTCGTAATTTCGTTGTCAAGCGAAAAGGTTTTAGAACGCAGTGATGAGGCAAATAATACAAATTCCTGCTCAACGTTTTAACGTCTTCTACTTTCTTCATATGACCCAATTCGCGGTACTCCCTCATAAATTCTACGTATTTTTGATAAGTTTCAGTAGGCAATTTTTCGGCTCGTTTTAAGGCGAACAATGCTTGATTATATGTATTGGCTATTTCCCTACGATCTCTCTTGAAGGGTAATGCGACTTCAAAGGCTTTATTGGGTTCGCGACGCGTATGTTTGTAGAAATGATCTTCGCATTGTTCATTTTCTGGTATGATCGCGGATTCGACCTCCTCAATCTCCCAAAATTTTCGAAGTAGACTTTCAACGTCTGTGATGAGATTACAGAATCGAGTTATATCAGGTGTGAGTGTTGGGACGCTTCCCGATATAACCCATCCAAACTGCGAATTTTCAAAGCACAATTTATCCAAAAAACGCTTCTCTCCAAGCAGGCATAGGTTAACAAATTCTACTCCCAGCAGAATATCGATTTCGTCGTGTCCTATTTCGCACTCTGCGAATTCGAATGCTTCAAATGACGGTAAGGAACCTATTTGTTTCAGTTTTTCGCGATTTATTTTATACGGTATTCGTTGAACGACGTTAGCATTCACTGCTATCTTGAAATTATTTATTCGAGAACGGATAACGATATGCGCTGCGCTACTTGAGGTTAACTCGTCGAGTGTAATTCCCGCTATCTCTACCCTTGTTTTATTAACAGCTAAACGGTTTCTCCGCACAAAGGATTCAGATGCTAACGTGACTTCTGAACAGCCGTCGAGCAATACTCGCGCCTTCACCGTGCGGCGGTTCAATTCTACATACACGACTGCGGAGGGTAGAAGGGTGGTAACTGGTTTCGGCCTAGCGATACTAGTCGTTGTTAACGTAGTTTTAGCCGCGTTTGCGTTTGCGGGGGGAGGGGCACTATCTGTCGCCTTACCACTCTCCTCGACCTTGTTTGCCGGTGTTGCTTCTTCCCGGTGGAGAAGGGTATGGTGTGGCTTATCACACTTTCTGCATTTTGTCGCAGTGCAAAAGCTTGTACGGTGGTTTCTACGGAAGCAATTCGTGCATAGTCTTGCTTCCCTTACAAACGTAAACCTTTCTGACAATGACTTAGCAAGAAATTTTTCGCATAAAGAAAGCCAATGCTCTTGACTACATAACGCACATTTAGGTTTTGGCGGGATCGTTGAACTGCCACTTGCATTTCTCGTTACAAAGGAGTTCGACTTCTTACCCCTCTCCCGTCTACCATCGATTTTAGCTTCGTGGATTTTCATTTCATGGGGTTTCATTATACTTTCGTATGCTAGGGATATCGACTTCAAATATTCTTCTAACTGCTCAAAGCTCGGATATACTGAATTATCGACTATTGTTCTCTCCCAATCTCTACGTAGACCATTTTCCAACCTCGACGATACAATATAACAAATAAATGGAGATAATGCAACAGTATTTATATTTTGAACTTTCAGCCCGCGAATAGTCGTCGAAACTTTTCGTAAGACCTCACGTATCTCGCTTTCTTTTTTAATTTCAGTTATGTCTAACAAATCGCGAAAATGACACCCTATGGTGGCTCTTGGGTTTTCAAATGTTTTCCTCACCTCTCTATACGCATCTTCATACGCGCTATCTTCGAGTGGTGTGTCGTCTAAAATAGCTGCCTCCTTTTTTAAGGCATTTCTTAAAATGTACAGTTTTTCGGCAGGCTTATAGCACTTTTTATTGTGCACTAAATTATCATACATGGAAATCCAGTCGTTAAATTTCCTACGATCTCCAGTAAATTCTGGTAGTGAAATATCAGGCATTTTCAGGTTAAACGCGCTAGATTGCGAGGTGTGAAACATAACTGATTGCTGATTGGAGGCAATTTCTCGTGTCTTTTTCGATTCTTCATATTTAGCAAATGTGAGTTCGAGCTTACCTTTAAGTTCCTGGTGTTGTTTTCTTAGCCCAAAATACTCGTTCATTAGTTCGTCTTCTTCCTTTTCGGTTTCTTCGGTTGCTTTCCCTTTGGAATTGATAATTTTCAGGCCGTGGACACAACTGCTGTAGAAGCTTGCAATCTCCTTTTCGATCTGGTCTATTTCTACTCTCATTCTGAATATTGTTTCTTCGGTGATAATTTGAGTGAAGGCATCGCTGACTTCCTTTATGGCTCTTTGCAACGATCTTCTCAGAGCCCTATGTTCGGTTTGCTGAGCTTGTATCTCTTCTTTGGAGATGCTCATCGCACGAAAATCGCGCACTTTCTTTGTTCGAATTATTGTCAAAGTAAAACACTGAATAATACGGTTTTAACACAAGAATATTAATAAATGAAAATTAATTTCGTTTGAAGCTGGCATTTAATATCCGTACCGGAGGACCAAACTGTTTGTAAATTAAAAGTCAAATTTCGGTTCGACACCTTTCGTATTCGTTTATTGATAAAGTTATAACGATGGATAACGATGTACCGACCACGGTTAGATTATACATACTGAATACGCCCGTACGTCGTCGCGTAGTACTGCGGCGAGGTACGGCATCGATAAGCAATGATAACAAATGATACGAATGATTACATACGACAGAAAATGCATTAACAAGGTAATATCGAAGAAGAAATATTATCGATAGTAGTTCATGTTCTTTGTTCACGTGATCAATTATCGAAATCGAGAAATACCCCATGAAGTTGGTTTGGGTTGCCATTTTTTGATGAATTTCATTTTTATTTTTTCGCGAATCGCCTTTTTCCTTGACTTTGGATCCGTACAAATTCCCGTTAGGAGTATTTTAAATCTTCCCGAACACTCTAAAAATGTCTCTCCTTTGGATTTCAAGTGCTTCGTTCCTGAGTCAAAAGTAGCTCATTGCCACCTAATTTTGGCCAAGTAACTCTAAAAATATTATTTCATCCTAAAAGACTCGCAAAACTCACATCAGCGAACGTATGGAATTTAATCCAATAGAAAAGGAAATCGTATTCAAAGAATTTATAAGCAAATAAACAGAAATAAAGAGAACACTTTTACCGCAATGTGAAAAAAAGAAGAGGATAATGTGGGTAGATTTTCGAAAGAAAGAAAAGAAAAAAAAAGTCGTATGAAAAGAATGAAGCGGAAGAAGTAAATACTCGTATACTCAAAGCAGCAGGAAACGTCTTCAATATTCGTAATTTCGACAACTTTTTCATTGATTCCGCTTCCTCATTCGGCCGAATAATGCGGGAATTTCGACTTCTCGTTTTTTTTTCTCCTCGCTTTTTAAAATTTCGGTCCCGCTCGTTGGACGCCCTAATGTCATTCGAAATACGCTGTATTCAAGAAAGCACCCCCGTCATCGTCGATGCACACAATGGAAATACGTTTCATTCTAAATCGAAAACTACCGCGATTATTGTACAATGTAAACTCTGACGCAGTTCTCGAGTCGAAATTTAAATTCGGTCAACGTAAAACCGATAGGAGTCGATCGTGCGACAAAATTACTCGTTAAGCTCCGACTCTCTCGTAGACGAATTCGAAAAAAAATCATAGGTTGTCGTTGAACGGCGAGGAAACGGGTTATTTTCGTCCATGTCACGATTCATTTTTTGCTACAATGAGCCTACGTATTGGGATTTAACAAGGTAAAAATAGACGAGTACAAGAAAATTACCACACGTATTGTCGTTAGTTTCGGTTTGCTGTAGCTCGAGATTGTTTCTGACGAAAAAGAAAAATCAGTGCCGAAGGCTTCAATGTCGTCGAAGGAAAATTGTCGCGGAGGTTCCGCGAGCAGCTGTCCGAAACAGTCTTTTCTCAGTGCCCTCCGGCATTAGGTACATACTCTTCGATACCCTGTCTTCCTTTCAAAATTGTAGAACGTGGGATGCGAAATTGATACGGCCGTAGCGAATTAAAAGGATTTATCAGGCACGATATTATTGAATGGAAATTGAAAATTAAAGCAAACTACCAAAAAGACGACAGAAATGTGATTCTTCAAATCCATTCTGTCAACAAAGTCGATGGGTATAGCGCTAGCCATCGTAAATTTCAATTTAATTTGTCAACGAAAAACAAGAATAATCCTTTCGCGTGCTGAAACGTGGGTTTCGGTTTTTGCCAATTTCTTGATTCACCGACAATCGAATTGAAAACGTTTTACGACAGATGCATTTCACTCATATCGAAGTCTATTCTATCTCGAACGAGATCCTCGACTACGTCATTACTCTACAATTATATCAATATAGAAAACGAAGCTATACGAGAAAACGCAGAACGCTGCTTACCTGTTTGAATTGTCGAATAGCACCGTTTATCCTCAACGAGTCGGCCGCGATACAGGCTATACCCTCGCCCGGGTCACGAAGTTGCCGCAGCGACGAACTGGGCCCCGGCGTGCTGTTGCTATGGTGGTGCAGATGGTGGCAACAGTGATTCGCGCACGTCGTTTCCGGTTGCGAGCTCTGCCTGATGATTCTGGAAGATGGCGATGTGGTGAGCAAGACGGTTGGAGGCGGCTGCGAGGATCGTACGCTTTCGCGTGACGACGAACGACCCAACGAATGCGATTGTCGACGTTCGCAATGACAACGGCCGGCCGCGGCCGGAGTAAGGTAGCCCGTCACGGAAGCGGTCGAATATCGAATGCCGCCGGCCGACGACGAGTACCGATAGTGCTGCATCTCGAGGTCTGGTACCGAGCGCACGCCGCACTCTTCGAGGCCGGCGTTCGTACCCGTACTTTCGTCGCTGTTACCCATCATGCCGGGCGTGCTCAGGACCGGCGTCATAGATGGCGACAGTAATTGCGTAGTGCATTCCTGCCGCATCAGTATCGGCTTTCCCGAGTTGGTCGGCTTCGAGAGCAGGCTGGAAGTTTCGTCGCTACTGTCGTAGTAATTGGGAATCGGATGGAAATCCGGAACGGTGGGTGACGACTGACTCGATATTCCGGACATGGTGGTGCGCGTCCAATTCCACAGCGAATGGGTTGTGTTTGGATTACGGCATGTTTGGATCTGAAACAGGGGGAAGAAGAGTTGGACTATAGTGAGGGTTGTAGTTTCTTAGGACGAAATTATGATCTTAATATATTTATTACATTGAATTTGAATTTTATTGGTAGGATGTAATGGTATAGAGCTTTATAACTAGTGATGTCATTTAATAGCTGGGTCATCTTCTTTTTGTAGTCTTCTCCTGCATGAGTACGGTTGCCTTGCCCTTATCAACTCGAAGTACCAAAATATGTCTATTCTTTTTTAAGAACTCACTAGGCTCCCTCCAACTGTGATCTCATCAGCTGATCATGTCACCGACCGTGACCCGAACCCGATTCTAAAATTTGCGAGTTCAATCCACCTACCCTCATCCTTGTGATAAGATTTTATACTGCTGTACGTTAGACTTATGTTAGGCCTGGTTTCTTGAAGGCTACCCAGTGGGCTGCTAGGGGTTGCCTTCATTAACTTTTTTAATTGAGGCGAACACGGAGCCTGTTTCATAGGAGTCTTTCGTGTAAGTTTCAGGCTCGGACCACTGCCTATCACCTATAGCTCAGAGTCGAAATTTTTTCAAGTCCACGTTTTGCCAGACGGCGGCCAGTGCCCGTCATTCTTCTCCATTTTACGCCCCCCTAAAATAGGTGCCCTGTTAATAGTAGCCCTACTACAGTTTAGTATACAGTACTTTATAGCCCAGGTAATGGAGGCTAAGGAGTGGTACCCAATTTTGAAATTTGCAGGTATGACGTCATCAGCCATGACTCGGAGGCCTAAAATCAATTTAATAATTTTATTTATGATATTATTTATTTAATAAAATTAAATTTTATATTATTTTTTATATTTTTAAGTATTATTTATTTTTATATATCAATTAAGTGTAGTTTTGAAAATTAAATTTTATTAATTATATTTTTTATTTTGATTACTAATAAATGAAAAATTAAAAATGATAATTTAATTAATATAAATAATATTATAATAATAAAAAATTACTATTTTTTCATAATCAATAATCAATAATTAAAATCAAATACAATAAATATTTAATTTTAATTAAATATAAATATAAATGTTCTTTAATTAATAATTTAATTGTATCTAATAAAAATTGTAATGAACCAATAAACAAAACTTTATTTATTAAAAAAAATATTAATTTAAATTTTAAAAAATTGAAAGAAAAAAGTAATTATTATAATTTTAATAATTTTTCTAGTGAAAAGTCATTATTTATATTTCGTTATTGATTATTACAAATTCATTGAGAAGTTTCAATAAATCTTTCCATTTTATTACCTTTTATTTTTAAAATTAAATAGATTTGGTATTGATCGAATTATAATAATTATTTGTAAATCTATTAAATTAATTTATTATTCGAGTTTAATTGGATTGATTTATTATTCTATCGTAATTTTTTAAATTTTATATTTAAAATTGATGAATTTAAATTTAATACTTAAATTAAAACTTGATAAATTAATATTATATAAATTATTGAAAATTAACATAAACATTTTTATTAACTAAATAATTCTAAAAAAAAAATAAATAATAAACCGAGTCTGGTTTCAGACGGTTTCTTAAAGCCCTGAGGTCCAGCTCATATCTCCTCAAATTCCGTAATTGTATCTGCAATAAGCCCATTCTCTGATCAGAGATTTGTGTCTGCACGCGCAAGGCTTACCCCTCTAACATTTCTAGGCAGTTTAGGATATGAAACATAATCGCACCCTACCAGAAAATTTTTAACTATTCGTTGGTTTATTTTTTTTTTTTTAATTTTCTCCCATTTGCTATCTTAAGAAGCAAAGTAGAACATCAAATCAAATTAAATATGACTTCAAATTTCAACGACAGAGGAAGTGTATTTGAGGATGAGAAGTAAGGATCTCTAATGTATCTTCATATAGAGAAGCGAAAAAGGACTAAGAAGAGCTATCCAAAAATTGGATGGAGGCGACCTGGAGATAATGTCAGAAAGTGTGGTTTTGCACGTGGTCGAAAATAAGGAAAAGAACTATCGAGACGTAAGGAATCATAAGGAAGCTCAAAGTTGTCATAAAAATATCTTAGATCAAGTTATTGAGTTTGTTAAATAGACTAGAACGATCCCAAAGATAAACGTGATTAATAAACTGAATGTATGTTACAAGTAATTGAAGAAATTAACGGCTAATAAAATCTCGGCACCACTAGTTAGATATAAGAGTCGACCCCGAACCCTGTAGTGACGTCATAAAGAGTAGATTCTGGATTCTATCAGTGAGTCGTCAAAATATCAGAATTACGTAAGATTAATAGATTTGAGAGAAACAAATTTTCCATTATATTCTACTCCTGGTTGAGGAAAAAAGTCGAAGTGTACACTTTACATAATATATTTGCAATAGAATATCCAAATTAAAAAGGAAGTCCAATTTAAAGTGAGGAAAGAAAAAGGAAAAAAGGAACGTAACAGAAAATCGTGTTTCTCAGACGAACTGCAATAGTGCAACGAAATCTATGCTCGAAAGAGAACTTGACGATGTTCTGCGTGGTGCGCTCTGTAGGTGAGCTTTCACAGCTCCTGTAGAAGTTTGAGTTAACGTCAACAGATTGTACGACATTGATCGTCTATGTTGATACGTTTTTAGCTTCTTTTTTTTTCCTATTCGTGATATCGTAATAATTTTATGTCGATAAAATTGGACCCCCACCGGAAATATTTCGTCATGTGAGCTTTTTTGTGGTGATTCTATATCGCTTGCGATAAGCGCACGAGCCTGTGGAATAGGGAAAAAAATATTTTTTTCGAGTACAATGATCTTGATTGTAGAGTCTTCCTGATATGGAAATACTGTATCGACACCCAACACTATTATTAAATAAACTTTGTAGGACGTTGGTGTGCGTAGAGGATAGGGTACCAGAATGGGAAAGTTTCTGGTACATATTCTGTACTGTTATTAATCACAAAAGTAGATAAGACATGTATGTTTTGCGCCATTGGGGGATTTTATATACCCCAACATCATTTCAATGCTTTTTCAAACTATCAAAAAGTCCTAAGAATTTTTTAGTTGTCAATATTAAATATTTAGCTATTTTTAAAGCATATTTGAGTCATTTTCCTCTGCTTTTACTCTGTTTTTCTTCTCTGATGTTTCAAAAATTTTAGAACTTTGTATCACATTTCTATCGTTTTTTCTCAAATCATTCCAAGTGAATTTTGTAAGTGTTGGTAAAATTAACCTTTATCTACTCAAGATCTCCAGTTTTTAAAGCTTTCTCCACTTGTATATTTGTTTTGCGTCACTGTGCTTTTTTTGTATGCGCCAGCACGATTTTAGCTGTTTTTAAAGAAAAAAAAAAAAGAAAAAACGTGTATGTTTTGCGTCAGTGTGCGCCAGCTCCATTTTTTCTATGTGCGAAGCTCATTTTTCAACCCCTCAAAAAATTCGTCCAATTTTATTTATTCTTCTCATTGAATATTCAGCTGTTTTTAAAGCAAATGTCACTCAATTTTTCTTCTCCAGTGGTTCGAAAATTTTCGAAATCTTATAACAAACCCTAAAGAAATCATCATGTCTGAACCTTTCTGAAATTATACAATTGAACTGCATCATCACTAGATAGTCCAGGGTGAATTGAAAATGGGGGTTCTATACATTGTTTTCAAAATTCTTGTAATATTTTTCGATTCTAAATGGGTAAAAAATCCAAAACTAAACCAAGTCTTCAAAAAGAATTATGAAAATCTTATAAATAAAAACAATGATCAATTCTATAAAAAATTGATAATAGTAAGAGATAAATTTATGTTATTTTATAATGAAGAATTGAGAAAAATATCACAGAAGATGAACGAATAATGTATTTGAGCATTATATATTTACCAACTTGTAGTAAAGTAAATTGGTGCTTAACTTTATAATACAAAGTATAAGACTGGCACTACTAACCACTGTTTATTTATGTATATAGAAAATTAAAACTGCAAACGTTTCGGTAGACTAGCTACCATCATCAGTGCAGCATTTTTAACCACGAAAAAAATCTATCTATTCATTGCTTAACTTTATCACGAACGTGACAAAATATGATTTTAATCCATGAGACGTAATTAACTCCTTTCAACTTTTCATCTTATTAGTTAAGGTGCGCGCATCCTTCCGGAAGGATCCGTTTCAACTTTCAATATCGGTTGACTGTGTGCAGCTAGAGGCCTGCAAACCTGTACCATTGTGATCATGAGTGCCAGTAGATCCAGTGCAAAAAAAATCATTTATAATCTCGGTTAGTGGTGACTGTCGCGTTTTTGAACGGAATTTAAGAGAAAAGAAAAATCGCAAACTTTCCTTCCTCTAGAATTCTAAAGGTATGGCTGAGAAAAAAGACTGTGGTGGAGATAAAATAGTCCAGCAGTTCTAACCGCGAATTATCAATTATAGTAAAGTTGAGCTTAATTCTGATGAGGTGAACCTGTTGGAGAAAGGGTTGAAATTTAGCCTCCTCCTTCTTAAGAACCAAGAGACTCTTGTTAATGTTGTGGCTGACTTGACAATTAAGATTGGTCCTGGTGTGAACATTGAAAAAAAGTGCGCCGAAATGGTAGGCAATACCCCCCTTCTTTATATGGGTAATACCAGTATTTAGGCGATAAAAGGCTTAAAGAGGAAGGTCAGGAAGGAAGGATTAATCCTTACTAAGGCAGATAAAAGCAATGCTGTTGTAATTATGGAAAAGTCTTCCTATGTTTCCGGTGTTTATGATGTGCTCAAACAATGCGGGACCAAGAAAAATAGCCTTTTCTGTTTCCCTCAGTTTGTTAAAGAGGTGAAGAAAATCATTAACAAAAGTGAATTCGTTATCAAGAGTCCACTCACAAAGAAAGCCATTTTGGAACCTAACCCTGTACCCCCCTCCTCTACGGGTAGCCTAAAGTACATAGAAAAGATGTTCCAATGCGGCCGGTCGTGTCGTTGGTCTCGTCACCAACTTCTTTATCAGCTAAATTTGTAGATCGATGGTTTAAATCACGAGTAGATTGTACCTCCCTGTATTCAGTAAAGAACTCGGGCTCCTTGGCGGGTAGGTTGAGAGACGTAAACCTTCCTCCGGAAACGACCTTCTGCTCTTTCGATATAGTAGGATTATTTCCTCACATCCCTGAGGCTGTTACTATCCAACACATGGACGAGTTGCTCGTAAAATCAGGTGTCCCTCACGAGGAGATGGCGAAATTCTTTGATCTTCTGAGGATTCGTTGGACCCCCAACTTCTGCAAATTTGAAGGAAAATTTTTTGAGTTCCCTAATGAGGTGGGGATCCCTATTGGTTCTCCCTTGGGCTCTCCGATATCCGAGGTATTCATGTCCAAATTTGAGATCGATTTGTTTTCCTCAGGCCAGGTGCTGTTGAATCATATTGTCTTTTACTGGCATAGATATGTGGACGACATACTTTGTGCGTGGACGCGGTCCAGTGGAACTCCTCAGTGAGTTTCTCACTCACTGAAACATCCAATACCCTTCCATAAAATTCACTCTCGAAGTTGGTGGCTCATTAATAAATTTTTTGGACTTGTCCATTTTCATTAGAGATGGCGTCTATGAATTTGGAATTTATAGAAAAGAAACGTCGACCGATATTCCAACCCACGGGTCGTCTTTCTGTCCGGTTGCACATAAGATCGCTACCTTCGATAGCTTCATCCATCGCCTGACTCATATTCCTTCGAGTCAGGACGCTTTCCAAAAGAAACTAGGAACAATTACGCATCTGGCTAGAGAGAATCAAGTGAGGGTGGACATCGATCAAATGGTCCGTAGGAGGCTTACTGGAAAAAGCCTCGATTTTACCACCTCTCTGTCCAGGAATTCACACCTAGATAGGAGGAAACGTTGGTCTAACGACGACATACTCAACGATTAAAACGTACGGAGTAATTTGAATAGAGCCACAGAAATGAGAAAACACCGGAGCGCTTTCGATTAAAAAACCATTGTCAACGGGGACGTGAAAGCAACTGAACCAACTCCGGCCGGCAACAAGAACTACCGAGGAGGACATGACTGAACTAGCGAGTCATCACAATGTGAATCATACTCGTAAACTAATTCAATCAAACCCTCATCAGGTATGTACCTGTTGAGCACATTTAGGTTATCGTTATTCAGATGGCGAATAATTTCGATGTGTTCTAGCGCGGTACGTTTGAAAGCCGAGGACTCTCTATGGAGGAGGTTGAGGCTAAATTGAAACGTAAGAAAAATAAGAAGCTTAGCTCCCTCCTAAATTTGAATACCTCCGCTGTCCAGGAATTGAGTACTGACGTCAGCGTTATCCAAAAGTTTCAACCGCGGATTATAAATTGTAGTAATATTGAGTTTGAGAGTGACGAGTTGTATCTCTTGGAGAAGGGGTTAAAATTCGGGTTACCCCCTCTTAATAATGCTAACACTTTGGCCAATGTTGTTGCGGACCTCGAAATAAAAATTGGGCCTGGGGTCAATACTCAGAAAGCGTGTGCCACCTTTGTCCGCGATACCCCCCTCCCTCGTATAAATGATTTGGCTTTTGAGGTGATTAAGAGGATCAAGAGGAAGGTCAGGGAGGAGGGCTTAACCATTACTAAAGCTGATAAAGGGAATGCCATTGTCGTTATGGATAAGTCCTCTTACGTCTCCAAGGTCTATGACGTTCTCGACCAGTGTGGCGCCAAGGAAAATGCGGATTTCAATTTTCCAAATCACGTCAAAGAAGTTAGACGTGTTATAAACACTTGTGAATTTATTATTAAGACCCCTAAGCTTAAAAGAATGCTTCTTGAGCCCAATCCAGTGCCGCCCCTCTTGTACGGGCTACCTAAGGTTCATAAGAGAGACACCCCGATGCGGCCGGTCGTTTCTTTTGTGTCTTCCCCCACGTACTTCTTGGCGAAATTTTTGGACCGTTGGTTCAAATCTAGAGTGGAATTTGAGTCATCCTACTCTGTGAAGCATTCGGTCTCTTTGGCTAATAAGCTTAAGGATGACATTCTTCCACCTGATTCAACCCTATGCTCCTTTGACATTGTCGGCTTATTTCCGAGTATCCCTAGAGTTACTGCCATGCAACATATGGGAGACCTTTTGATCCAATCTAATATCTGTCACGAAGAGTTGGCAGAATTTTTTAATTTACTCAATATTTGTTGGTCTCCCAACTTTTGCAAATTTGAAGGCAAATTTTTCGAATTTCCTGAGGAGGTAGGTATCCCTATTGGCTCTCCTCTGGGTTCCCTCATTTCGGAGGTTTTCATGTCTAAATTTGAGCTTGATCTCTTTTCCTCTGGTCAGGGGTTTTTGGGATTATATTATTGGCACAGGTACGTCGACGATGTGTTGTGTTTGTGGACCGGTCAACGGGATCTCCTTTTGGAGTTTCTCAGGTATCTTAACAGTTTATACCCACCCATCAAATTCACGTTAGAAGTAGGCGGTTCATCTATAAATTTTTTGGACCTTACTATCTCTAATAGAGAAGGTGCCCACGAATTCGCCATATATAGAAAAGATACCTCGACCGATATTACTGTCCACGGCAGATCTTTCTGCCCGATTGCTCACAAATATGCCGGTTTTAATAGTTATATCCACCGGTTGACGAGTATTCCATTAGGTCAGCTCGCTTTTCAACAGGAGCTTTTGACTATAAAGCACTTGGCCAGAGTGAACGAGATCAGCTTGGATATTGACTTGATGGTCCATAGGAAATTGACTCGGAAATGCCTTGATTCCACTACCTCCCTCCCCCGTAATCCAGCGTCAGATAGTAGGAAACGTTGGATTAGGCTTCCGTTTTTGGGGAAATTTTCTTCCCAATTAGGTCGTGTCCTCCGCCCATTTGGGTTTCGACCAGTGTTTTACAATCTGAACACTGTAAAAAGCTTGTTCGTTAAGTTAAAGGACCCCATCCCACTGGTCGAGAGAAGCGGGGTTTACAAAATTGAGTGTAATGATTGTAATGGAATTTATATAGGCGAGACTGGACGTCAGCTCAAAATTAGAATAGATGAGCATAGGAAGGCGTGGGAAAAGAAGAAATTGGGTGATTCGGCTTTTGCGGACCATCTTATTACCACTGGCCATGGTTTTATAGAGGGATCCGAGTCCCTCCTCCATAGAGAGTCCTCGGCTTTCAAACGTACCGCGCTAGAACACATCGAAATTATTCGCCATCTGAATAACGATAACCTAAATGTGCTCAACAGGTACATACCTGATGAGGGTTTGATTGAATTAGTTTACGAGTATGATTCACATCGTGATGACTCGCTAGTTCAGTCATGTCCTCCTCGGTAGTTCTTGTTACCGGCCGGAGTTGGTTCAGTTGCTTTCACGTCCCCGTTGACAATGGTTTTTTAATCGAAAGCGCTCCGGTGTTTTCTCATTTCTGTGGCTCTATTCAAATTACTCCGTACGTTTTAATCGTTGAGTATGTCGTCGTTAGATGTTTCTGGTCATATTTTAGAGAACTGAATTAATTGTAGGAAACGTTGGATTAGACTTCCTTACTGGGGTAGGTTTTCGTTGAAGTTGGGCCGTGTGCTCAGTCCTTTCGGGTTCCGTCAGCCTATTATCATACCAACACGGTAAAAAGTTTATTTGTAAAATTAAAGGACCCCATTCCTCTAACCGAGAGAAGTGGTGTTTACAGCATAGTCTGCAACGATTGCCCTGGAGTTCATATAGAAATGACCGGCCGTCAGCTCCAAATTAGAATCGATGAGCATAAAAAAGCTTGGGAGAAGGGTAACTTTGGTGGGGCGGCCTTTGCCGATCACCTCATCGGATGTGGCCATAGAGTCAAAGAGTCTGGTACCCTTCTCCATACGGAGAACTCATACTTTGAACGTTGGGCTTTAGAAAATATTGAAATCTTAGGTTACCGGAATAATGAAGACTTCACCGTCTTAAACATGTATATTCCTGTTGAGGGTCTGATTAAGCTAGTATATGAGAATGATTCACTCTTCGATGACTCGCTGGTTCAATCATGATCCTCAAGTTGGTTTCTCTGTCTTCGTTGTTGTTGGATTAGTCGCTTTTGTTCGCGCTCCGAGGATGGTTGTTTAACCGAAAGTTCTTAGCGGTTTGTTCAGTGTGGTGTTAATATTTCGCTACTCTCTCGTGGAGTACAACTTTTGGTTTCGGAGGTCAGCAAGAGTTTAATCAGAGTCTCGCCTCTTTCTAAAGCCATTTTGGATAAGCTATGAGGGATAGTGAATTGTTTCGTTCTAAAAACCAAACGTAGTCTTGAATTAGTTTATCCGACACGCTGATGAGGGCAGTGGGCCGATATGACGAGAGCAAAGAGGGATTCTTTCCAGATTTCAGAATAAGGGTGATTTCGTTAACGCAGTAGTGAGTGGCTTTTTCACCGTACAAACTCTGCGGCATACGTACATTTAATAGAATTTAGACACAGTGTTGATGTAAGCAAATTTGTATGAGACTAACAATATAACTTTACGAGCACGTATCGTGTCAATTCACCGATCAGACATCGTATCGATGACTGCTTTTCGTACAACTTATATAAAAGGTAGAGGAATATACTCCTTAATCGACTTCAAAGTTTCCAAGTGCCTATGAGTATATCGTTCGCGGAAGACGATATTCAAGTTCCGGTGAAACTTTCGAGTCTCAATTAACAACTTATAGCACGTCCTCTCGTTTAGAATGCATTTATATTAGTCGTTGAAAGGTTACCAATGACGTTCAAATAATGCTTCACACTCACCTGCAATATTGCACTCTACCTATACGAACTGATACGTGTTGTAAAAGGAAAACTTTTATCGAAGAAATATACACGAACTCGTACACGCTCGCATTTCTTGCTCAAATAAGCAATACTGTTATTATGGTGAATTCACATTCATGTAAATGGCAAGTACAGATATATATTATATGGTGCTCGACGAACAATGGTATTACACTCGGTATTTCATACATACGGTACGAGTCGTATGTCGAAAATTTTATACTTATGAAGGATAAATCGTTTCTACGTATAGAATGTAACGATTCTGCTTATTATGACTTTTTTCATTCGTAAAAATTTTATGGTGTCGAACAGATGGAGTATATGAGAGCAGTATAAAAGAAAAAATTGTAATGCATTTTGGTTCCGATGTAGAGTGAGCATTATCGAAAGATTGGAAATAGAACGCTCTCCGGTGATTTTAGATAGATGATTCGGGTGTGTGTGAAAAAGTATACTCTCAAACTTGTCGGAGCTCTTGGTTTATTTGTTTAGAGAAATCTACCGGTCATTTAGTAAATTTGAAGAATACTCTATTACGGTTTTTTTTTTCTCACAATTTTAACACACATACACCATACATAAAACGTGTACAGAAAAAAAAACGTCGCGTTTCGAACGTCTTCGTTCTTCATCAGGTTTAGATAAACAGAGCAAAAACATACAAGCACCATAAATTTGACCACGAGCAAGCTTAAACTTAGTCGGCTACAATAGAAAACGAAAGCAAAACGATTATGAATCAGAAAGGAGATGAGAATAAAACATATACACATCCATACTATCGCTTTTGAAATTTACCGCGTTTTTTTCTTTGATTAGAACGAAGACGTTCGAAACGCGACGTTTTTTTCTGCACACGTCTCGTATGGTGTATGTGTGTTGAAATTGTGAGAAAAAAAAACCGTAATAGAGTATTCTTCAAAATGATGAAAATTTTCTCACGAAAAAGCTTTTAATCGTTATTGTGGACATGGCGAATGTGTTTGATTTGGTTAAACAAAGGACAGACAACAGCACTCTAAGTTTGTTCAAAAAAGTGGTCAATTTGGAACGAAAGCAGGTGCGATTAGTGAATCATTTGGTCTTCGAATCGATACGTTGTTCTAATTTATGGTTATTCATATTCAAGAAGAGTGTACACCCGAAGGTTTAGCAAATTATATTGAACCACAAGAAAATCAGCCGCTAAACGTTTTCGGTTAAACAACCATCATCGGATCGTAAACGAAAGCGACTGAATCCGACATCAACAAAGACAGAGGGAGTTGACCAGAAGATCATGATTTAACTAGCGAGTCATCGAAGTTTGAATCATTCTCATATACTAGCTCAATCAGACCCTCTTCAGGAATGAACCTGTTTAAAACCGTGAAGTCTTCCTTATTCCGGTGTCGTATGATTTCTATATTTTCTAAGGCCAGCCGTTTAAAATATGAGTTTTCCCTATGGAGGAGGATACCAGAGCGTTCCTTGAATTTATGGCCATTCTCGAGTAGATGATCAGCGAAAGCCGAATTACCCAAATTACCCTTCTCCCACGCTTTTTTATGCTCCTCAATTCTTATTTGGAGCTGACGCCCGGTCATCCCTATATAAGTACCTGGGCACTGGTTCACTCAAGGCTTTCATGCCTCCTTCACCCTGGTGAGTTGGATTCATTTATAGTATCCGTTAACGGTGACTGTCGCGATTTTAAAGAAAAGAAAACTCGTAAACTTGCCTCCCTCCAGAGTTTAAAGGATACGGCCGATGAGAAAAAAGACTGTCCTGGAGATAATTTAATCCAGCAATTCCAGCCACGCATTATTAATTATAGTAAAGTTCCGTTTTTTTAGTGATGAGTTATACCTGTTGGAGAAAGGGTTGAAATTTGGTCTCCTTCCCCTTAAGAACCACGGTATAAGATGAAGAGGTAATGACACAACGCTAAAATCGTGTCCGCAGTTTTGAAGTTGTACGTACAAACTTCCGCTAGGTTTGCAGCGAACACTCGGGCTGTTTCCCTGTTCCTTCTACACCCCACCTGCGCCGAGACGTTACCGTTGGTACCCTAGTATTGATGAAATTTCCAAGGATTATAAAAAATCCAAGAATTTACTTAGAAGGGTGATTCTTTCAAAATTTTATAGAGTAGATTAAATGGTATTTTTATGCCAAATATGAAATGCATCGGCTGATTCCTGATCCTGCAATAAATTTTTGAAAGTATGTTAGAGGGCTTGAGCCCATCTCGTGATCATTCCCCACTAGGGAACGATAGAAAGGGTTAACCCGAGATGATCGGGAATCTACAGAGGCAGCGCGTGAACATGCACGATAGCGTGCACGAATACGACTGACGTACGAGCGTACGCGAGAGCAGCGAGTACTGCTGAACGGTAAGAGAAGGGAACGCGCTGCTAGCCGCGGACGGACACGGCTGTCTATACTACACACTCTAACACTCCCCGCCAGGCGTGGCCGGACCCAAACAGCAACGGTTACTGAACGGAGAGGAGGTTGAGCGGCCTGGGAAAGAACATATCCTGGTGAAACCAGGACCTCAAGGGAAAACGGAGTGCCAAATGTCGGAACTGATCCGAGGCTCATTCTGTAGAGCAAAAAGCTTAAACTCCGAGTGGACTGAAAGAGGAGAAACAAGTACACTGAAAGGAAGAGGCATGAAATGCAAGGAACAAAGCCAGGGTTAGTTTACAAGGAATTCCAAATGAAAGGAAAAGAAAAGCGACAAAGTCCACCAATAAAGAAAAGTCTCATAAAAATGGAAATCGGTGTACTGCAAAAATAATCACCGAGCATAAGCGAGTAAAGAAAGATCCTGTAGAAGGATACGGAATTAATAAGAAAATGTAAGTCAATACTTGACAGAAACTTGATAAAATAGAATAGTCAGCACAAACAATTAAATCCAAATAACATGGCAAAAAATCAATGTGTATAATATGAGCAAGCCGAAAAAGAAAAGAAAAAGGAAACGAATAACATTTCGACTTGCATAACAGTAGAAAACGTTGGATTAGACTCCCTTACTTGGGCAGGTTTTCGTTGAAGTTGGGCAGGGTACTCGGTCCTTTTGGGTTCCGGCCGGCGTTTTATAATGTCAATACTGTAAAAAGTTTATTTGTGAAATTGAAGGACCCGATTCCTCCAGTCGAGCGAAGTGGGATATACAGTATAGCATGCAACGATTGCCCAGGTATTTATATAGGGATGACTGGGCGTCAGCTCCAAATAAGAATTGAGGAGCATAAAAAAGCGTGGGAGAAGGGTAATTTGGGTGATTCGGCTTTTGCTGATCATCTACTCGAGAATGGCCATAAATTCAAGGAAGGCTCTGGTATCCTCCTCCATAGGGAGAACTCATATTTTAAACGGTTGGCTTTAGAAAATATAGAAATTATACGACACCGGAATAACGAAGACTTCACGGTTTTAAACAGGTCATTCCTGAAGAGGGTCTGATTGAGCTAGTATATGAGAATGATTCAAACTTCGATGACTCGCTGGTTAAATCATGATCTTCTGGTCAACTCTCTCTGTCTTTGTTGATGTTGGATTCAGTCGCTTTCGTTTACGCTCCGATGATGGTTGTTTAACCGAAAACGTTTAGCGGCTGATTTTCTTGTGGTTCAATATAATTTGCTACACCTTCGGATGTACACTCTTCATTTGGTCTTCTTGAAGAGATACCGATCATCCAGGGTGGCACCAAAACCAATAACAGGTCCTGTTACCAAAATAATGTGAGCAACAAAGGCCAGTGGAAGGATGTCTGTATGTTGGTCCCAAAAATTTGAAAAAGAGATCTTGAATGTAGAAATAAACAGTCTGTATAAGAAATGGTTCTATATCCAAAAGGAACTTCGAAAGGTTGATGGTGATTTTTCGGCTAAATTGGAAGATGACGTCCTTTTTCAAATATGTTATCAATATAGATCATGGCGTATTGTGGTGGAAACCGAGAAAATACAACGTATTCAAAAGAAACAGTTTTATGGAATTTTGAAAGACAAAGGAAAAGTTCAGATAGAAATTGTATTAACTACCCATATTAAAATACCAGACAACGTGAAGAAAATATTGCAGCTAGGTCCCAAGTTTGCAGTCAAAACAAAAAAAGGTGCCAATGGAGGAGATAATTACAAGCGCTGAGTATGTCTTGAGGGCTCCACGTGTACCTGAGAATAAAAAAGTCGAGGTAAGACGCATGATTATAGAAGAGTTGAGGAAACAGAAGAATCAGTCAGAAAATATAAATGAGGTCGATGCCCGGATAATAAGAGATCTGAAAGAAACAAAGGTTTTTCTAAAAAATAATCCAGAAATCTAGGGAAAAGCCACCGTCATAATGAAAAAAGAGGAATATAGAGAGAAGATGAGTACCATTTTAGATGATGAAGAAAATTATAAAAAGTTAGGAAGAGATTCAACTCATGGGTATCAGGAGAAAAGTAATAAATTTGTTGACGCGATGGAAAAAGAAAAGTGGACGGAGGGTAGATTGGGGGAGTCAATGAAGAAACATGACGCGGTTGCCCCAAACACTTATGGTCTACCCATGATACATAAAGAAGGATATCGCTGCGCCCTGTTGTCTCAAGCATTACCTCTCCCCCCGAGCCTCTCTCGAAGTTCATTGCGTCGATTTTGGAAGGCTTGAAAATAGAGTACCTATTCTTCAAATGTTGAAAATTTTCTCACGAAAAAGCTTTTAATTGTTATTTAGTAAATTGACGCGATCCACGCTTACAACTGGTTTTTGAAAGAGATTTCATTTTCATGATTTCAGGGAGTAAATGACCAATTTGTGTTCGACAATTCAGGTGCAGTTCAGCCAGAGTACATACAGTTTTTTTTTGTACCAAAGTGAAGTTCTTGGTTCCAACAAAACAGCAGTGATGAATTTGGCGAGTCCGGGTGAATCCGAACGAGGTAAGAATTTGTACCACTATTGAATTAGATATGATTAGCAGTCCGGGTATCAATCTCTTCTACCTTAAATTTTATCGAAAAGGATTGTCGATGACACTTATTTATTTGTGTGAAAAAAAATGCCCATTTATATGTGTATTCAAAGCATTGCTTGATCAAGTCAAAATAATCTCCGCTGGAGACCCTATGTACCGCAGATACAACGCCATCTTGTACCAGATTAGGATTTTTTATATCATTCTTCTGTATTTTGATGACGTCTGAAAAGATCTCAAGTGTACAATTCTGCTTTATTGGTTGGCCTACGAGAGACCTTTCAAGTGTTGCTCCATTGTCAGTTGTATCGCTTCTGAAGATCCCAGGCCTTAAAAATTAATTTATATATTTGTAGTATGACAATGTGAGGGCCAGTTTTAACAAATACCAATTAGTTGCTAACCTCGGGTTAATGTAACTCTCGTCGTCATCATCGCCGGTAACCACGGTAGGTCTAGGGGCCTGTCGGTTTATAGCAGCTTAGGATGAATCGGATGTATCACATATTCTTTTTCTTCCTCACAGTCTCTTTCCCTCAGCTGTATGGTTTTGGACTAGTTATGGTGCTCTAGCCACCTGAAATCGGGCAGTCAGATTTAGGAGAGGTTCAGTAAACCCGAGGTCAACAAAGAACTGGCACTGGTAAACTGGGCACAACAATATTGTGTCGTGATTGATTCATTAGCCTATATGCTACATTTCTATTGGCTACCTGGTTTGTTGTGATCCTATTGGTCGTCAAAATGTCGTAATTCTCGAATTCATGACCTTTTCTCCGCAGCTTAGTAAGCTTGAGGCTTGAGTACTTCTTCGGAATGCTGATGGAGTGACTTGGCACCTTGCTGGCACCGCTGATAGTGTAAATACTCTTCTCCAAAATAAATACAGTTTTTTTTTTCGCTTCTGTAGACTTAATGTGGACTGCTGTAGCAAATCTGTAAAATGGAGTTACAATATTTTGACTCGAGGCCGACGTAATTGAAGCCACAGATCCACCTGTCTTCGCGGTACTTCCAAGAGTGATGAAATATTCCTCAACATCGATAGCCGCTGCCTGCGGCGGACTGCTTTTTTACCTCGATTTCTTTCCTCTTCTCTTCATTGTTCATCAGGATAGATGGCGTCGGTGTGCGTTGGCCTCCTGCAAATTTTCTATTCTATTCTATTGCTCTTCAATGTCTTGTTATCTAAATAGTTGAGGGTCTCTTTGCCCTTTTCCTTTGTGAATAAGATTCTCTCATTCAACCCTTGGTCCAACTGTCCATTAGTACCAAGTTCCTGCTTTTCTATATCTTGTTTTCCCTATCATTCATGAATATCTTGGCCAGCAGCGGTGACAGCGACGATTCCTGGCCACTGACACTTCTTATTGAATAGGCATTCTGCCACTATTTCATTGTACTACCGTCTGTCAGGGTTCACATGGTATCTGTTGTTTCGCAGTAGGGTGAGAAATTCCTCTTCTGGTATGGTACTAAACACGTTTTTCACCCCCATGAATACCAGTTTATCGTTGCTCTCAATTTCCACCTTGTCCAATCTCTCTATCAGCTCCCTGTAGTTTCTGATGCTTTCTTTATGTGCAAACTGGTAGTTTTCTCTCAAGAATCTGGCAACGATCTTTGCTGCCTTATAACGTGGCGATTGATTGCTATTTACCAGGGGTCTCATCGGATGACCGCTTTGGGGAGTTTTACAAGGCCTTGAATTTTGTCAACACAGTTTTTAGCCTGTTGTGGTATTTCTGGGTCGGGTCCTTTTGTAGCTCTTGGTATCGATTCACTATTTGTGTATAGTCGTCCTTCTACATTACAATTACCGTATTGTCTTTCTCTACCTTCTTCGAGATCATATTGTTCTGGGTGACCTTCCTGTGAAGCTAATTTTTCGTGTAAGGGAGAGGGAGAGGAGTACAAGTTGCCTGTTCTGAACTAAGCAAGGCGTCAATACAATAATAGAACAGAATTTTAACCTTCGACAACTAGACTGACTTATCTTACTGATTCTAATTACCTGCGCTGACGGTGACTGATTGGTTCTTTACGTCATAAACGATCCCTGTAAAAGTAAAAATGGTTGAGCACTACTCCCATCGCTAATAATAAGCTAGTCTAAACTATATGACGAGCAGAACCCGCAAAAACTCTAATGAGAGTGTTGGTGGTCAAACAGTGCTCAGATCTAACCAATGAAAATTACAAGAAGATTCTACCACCAACGTATCTCTCCTCTTTATATCCATTTTCTGCACAAGTCCGAATCAAGGCAGGATCCTCCCACTACCACGAAGGCAGAGGTTGGCCGGCCTCTACCAACGATTTGTGAGCCAGACCCCCGACGCTCTACATGTGGCTTACCCACAGCGTCAACTACCATCTACTTAACCCGGTAGCGCCTTATCTAATGCCAAAACGTCCATCAGACGTGGCCTTAATCTAACCAACGTCTACCATAAACAATGCATGCAACAATGTACAAAACAAAGTACTGCCTCGGTCGGCGCTCTGTATTCAAACACTGCCTCGTCGGCGATCTGTACTTAAATACTGCCTCAGTCGGCGATCTATGCTCGAATACTGCCTCATCGGCGATCTGTACTTAAATACTGCCTCGGTCGGCGATCTGTACTCGAGTACTGCCCCATCCGGCAATCTGTGCTCGAATACTGCCTCAGTCGGCGATCTGTATTTATAACCATCTGAAGTACTGCCTCATCCGGCGATCTGTACTCAAATACTGTCAACATCTCGATCAGTCCGTTTATACAAACGACCCTGATGGACTTGTGCGTTCTCAATAAGAAAAATCCAACTACAGCCGTCTCAACGGCCTGACCAGTCCTTCGGTCACTGTAACCTCCTCAACGGGAGACCGACTCTTCCCTGACTAGCCAGCCCACAATAATTAATTAACTTATGCTCTCTATAGTTAAGTATCAACTATGAATACAGTTATTGTACCCTACTCGTACATCGATCTAAATATTATAACGATAAAAGAATGGTGCTCAGTGAACCAACTCACCAATACGATATCAGTAGCTCAATAACGTACGAATCAACTTATTAAGAGCACCCTACACGTATACGTGTTGAGTTATCGTGCTTTATCAGTCTTCGTACGAGTATGTGCTTTAATCAGTGTGTCTAAATAAACGTTACAGTAAGGTAGTCATTTTACACGCTTCCACCTTTCTTCTCATGGCAGCAGAGCTGGTTCCTGTCATTTCGTGCATGAAACCGAATCGTGGTTTTTTTTTTCGCGGTAATGCTTGTTTGATATTCTCATCCTCGAATCGTTTTTTTTCGGCTGTAAAGTTTGTTTTTTTTCCATATTGTTCTGGTCCTCGTACAATTTCTTTTGTTTGTTACGTCGTGTTAAATTTTTTAATGAGTGAATGGTGAAGAAATTCCGATGGCAGCAACCCTCACCGATAAGTTGCTCTCACGTCAGTTCGACGGGAAAAATTTTCTATCATGGAAATTTTTGATGGAAATTCTCATGAAGCAAAGGAAATGTGACGAAGCAATTACCGAACCTGACCTGCGTAAAGTTGATCCTGAAGTGGAATCTAAAGCGAAAGCCTTGTTAGCAGCGAGCATCGATGAATCGCACATCTCAATTATACGAACCAAGAAATCGGCCTATCTCATGTGGACAGCACTTTGTGAAAAGTACGCGAAGAAAAATGCTACGCAACGCGCAACTCTTCGGTTGAAAATAACCACAATAAGAATGAAGGAAGAAGAGGATGCTGAAAAATTTATTTCAAACTACGATACAATGGTAGATGAGCTACGTGAAACTGATGAAAATTTCGCGGACGAAGAGGCGGCATTACATTTGGTGAGAGCTCTTCCCCACAGCTATGAAATGCTGAAAGTTGCAATACGAGCTGGAGAGGATTCCGAAGATTACGAAAAAATCAAAGGAAAAATAATTGATTTCTACCTCCAAAAGTTGATCCAACCAAATTCAACAGAGACGAAAGATTTGAGAAAGGAGGAAGAAACGAGCGATGCAACAGTGTTCCATGCAAATCGAAATCGTAGTCGAAGATCTCGTTCGCAAGGAAATCAAAATTTTTTCGAAAATCGTGGATCGAGTCAAAATTGGCGAACAAATGGAAGAGGTCGAAGTTTTTCGCGCGGAAATCGTTTCAATCATCGAGGAAATTTTAACGGTCAAGGATTCAGTTATGGTCGTGGTCAAAGATTCGATAATTTTGGTGGTCAAAGGTACCGTGGTTTTCGTAATCAACGTTTTGGCGGCTATCGAGGCCGATATCAAAGTAATTATAGCAATGGAAATTATGAAGAAGCTGAAAGTATGATAGCTGTGCTCAGGGCAGAAGTTGGTCAAGCAGTCAGCAACAACGCGCAAGTTACAAATGGAAATTCGTTCGAATGTTTGGTTGACGGCGGATGCAGTCATCACATGACACCTGATCGTTCCCTATTGGTCGAATATCGCAAGTATGCTGAATCAAAGCCTGTTGGTACAGCCGACGTAAATGCCTATCCGTTAGAAGCCGTTGGTGAAGGCTATATACACATTATTTGTAATGATAACATAAAGGTAAAGTTAGGACCAGTTTTATTTGTACCTAAGTTACGTCGTACATTGTTGTCTGAAGGAGATACGGAAAGCAAGGGCTTTACAATAATAAAAGAATCAGGCAAGATAAGAATAGTTAAAAATGATCGTGTTTATATCGAAGGAAATCGACGCGGTAGATTATATTATGTGAACATTCGTATTAACGTAGATGAGATGAAAAATTTCGAAGCACCTAGTTCGTTTAACGTAAATCCTTATCCATCGGAAAAAAATGATAAAACTTTAGAATTTTTGCATCGAAAGTTAGGTCACTTAAATTATGGAAGTTTGAAAAGAATGATTAAGAATGGAATTTTTGCCGATGAAAACGTGAAAATAAATGAGATAGATTTTAATTCGTACAATGTGTGCGAAGTTTGTGTCAAAGCAAAACACCATCGTGATCCTTATCCTAAAGCTACTCGTTTTTATTCTCGTAGGCCTCTAGAGCTAGTCCACACTGATGTGTGTGAAATTAAAACAACTGCTTTCGATAAATCGAAGTATTTTGTAACGTTTGTAGACGATTTTTCTAAATTCAAAGCTGTTTATCCTATCACTAAGAAATCCGAAGTTTACTATAAATTTCTCGAATTTGAAAGTTACGCGTCAACATTGTTTGAGCGCACCTATAAAATTAGAGCCCTGCGACTTGATCGTGGTGGCGAAAATAGAGATAACAGATTAGTTCAGTACTGTAAATATAATGGTATTCGTTTAAGTTATACTCCTAGGAAAGAATCACAGCTTCTCGGCGTCGCAGAACGCCTTAATCGTACTCTTTGTGAAAAATCTAGGTCAATTTTAATCGAATCTGGCCTACCTAAATATTTGTGGAATTATGCAGTTCGTTACGCTGCTTATATTTTAAATAGATGTGAAACATACGGATTGAGAGGTTGGACACCAGCGATGTTAGCGTATGGTGAAGCAAGTTTAAAGAGATTGAAGTTGTTTGGAAGTGTAGCTTTCTGTCACGATAAAGAGCCGTGCGATAAGATGTCGGATCGTAGTGAGAAGAAATTTTTCATAGGTGTATCAGAAGGAAGCTACATTGTTTGGGATGATGAAAGGAAGAAATCGACGGTAGAAAGGAATGTTATTATCGATGAAAGTAGGATTTATAAGAACGAATTGAGGAAAGTGATACGAGTTCGCTTCGAAGATGAGGAAGAGAACAGTGAAGAGGAAGTAGTGCGAGAAGAGCAAGAAGAATCGAGCACTAGAGAGAGTAGGAGAGATGCCTCAGGAAATGTGAGAACTAGGAGCGGAAGAGTAAGTCGCCCTCCAGTAAGACTAGGGATAGACGAGGTGAATGAGATAGTGGCGTTCATGACGAATGCTGAGGGAGGAACAGAGCCTGAAGAGTGCGGACTTGAAGAGAAGATGCCGTTAACGTATGAGGAGGCCATGTCGAGGCCGGACGCAGAGAAGTGGAGAACAGCGATAGAAGAAGAGTTTAAAGCGTTGAAAGCGAATGACGCGTGGATTGAGGTGGATCGTAAAGAAGCTCTGAACAAAGTGAATGTTGGAAGTAAGTGGGTGTTTAAGATTAAGAATCCAGGAAAAGAGAATGAACGTTATAAGGGACGCTTGGTGGCGTTAGGTTATATGGAAGCAAGTGAGAATGAGATTCACTATTCACCTGTTGCTAGTGCTACTACTATAAGAACCTTTTTTGCTCTAGCTCACTCACTTGGTTTAGAAATTATGCATTTAGATATATGTTCAGCGTTTCTTTACGGCGAAATTGATGCCGAAATTTATATGAAAGTTCCGGATGGCTATAAAACTTCGAATAATAACGTAACGTTAAAATTAAAAAGATCTATTTATGGATTAAAACGTTCCCCTAAGATTTGGAACTCAGTATTTGACAATTTCGTCATTGGTCAGTTAGGGTTTGAAAAATGTAAGTCGGACTCCTGTTTATATGTTAGAACAGAAAATAATGATCAACGTACCTTGTTAATCGTCTATGTAGATGATATTTGTATCGCCGCACCTTCGCCTGTTTTGTTGAGTAAAATTTCAAAGGCTCTATCTCAAAGATTTAATTTGAAAAATTTTGGTTTTCCGACTAAGTTTGTCGGGTTAAATATCCAACGTAATGGTAACGATCTAATCCTAAATCAGTCTGAGTTCATCAAAAATCTCTTGATAAAATTTAATATGTATAATTGTAATAGTGAGCCTATGCCTGCGGCAACCAATTTTTTGGAAAAATTAAATAATGATGAATCAAAGCTTGTTAATAGACCATACCGAGAACTCATAGGAAGCCTTTTATACTTAAGTAATCTTACTCGTCCCGATATCGCATATTGTGTGAATTATCTTAGTCGAAAAGTAAATAATCCGAATAATTCGTGTTGGCAAGCAGCTAAGCGTATTGTACGATACCTGAAAGGCACCAGATATCTTAGCCTACATTATAGGAAGAATGATAACACTCGTATAACTTTAGTTGGCTATGCTGATGCTGATTACGCATCTGACCCTGCGGATCGTAAATCGTTTTCCGGTTACCTATTCGAAGTCGGTCAATGTCTCGTAGATTGGTCCGTCAAAAAACAGAGGACTGTCGCCCTCTCAACAGCAGAAGCTGAGTACGTTTCGTTGTCCTTAGCGGCAAGCCAGGGATTGTGGCTATTTGCGCTAGTGTCAGAAATGATCGGTCGACAGATAGAAGAGTCCTTTACGATCTTCGAGGACAATCGCAGTGCCATATACTTATGTCAAAATTCGTGCAACACGAAAAGAAGTAAGCACATTGATATCAGATATCATCATGTGAAAGATCTGATTTCGAAAGGAAAAATAGAAATGCAGCACATTAGCTCAGAGCTCCAGAAAGCCGATATTTTAACTAAAAACTTGTCAGCAGCTAGAATATCTTCGTTATGTAAATCGTTTCGTTTGTACTAATGTTGGAAAGCTGGAAAAAAAAAAAATCGTATACTTATCAATAATGAATAATAATATTTTTTTGTTTGAAATCGTTTGCATGTTTTATCATCTAGGATGAAATTTTTTACCTTGTTTGCTCTTGTTCGTTATCTTATGTTATAAATGTAGGCCTACTAGTTCGAACTCCCGTAAGTTTTGTTTTAAGCACCTTTGTCTATGTGTATTGTATTGTTTTTTTTTCTCTTGTGTGATTAAATTGTGATGTTTCTTGTTGTGATCCAAATGTCTGATTGTAAACCATGGCCATGGTAGCGTAAGTGTGCGTGTTTGTTTTGTGTTTCGTGAGTGTTTCTTTTAAGAGGTTGTTTTTTATTGTATATAACCATGTAAATTTTAATTTGATGTAAATTTTATGAAAGCCTGTAAATCACGGGGGGAGTGTTGAGTTATCGTGCTTTATCAGTCTTCGTACGAGTATGTGCTTTAATCAGTGTGTCTAAATAAACGTTACAGTAAGGTAGTCATTTTACACGCTTCCACCTTTCTTCTCAATACGAATATACTCCGTCACCACCTATGAGAGTACTTTCTCCAAAAAGTTAATTTCTAATTACAATCGAACAAAACCTCGACACAACAATACAACATTAGACGCTTAGTAACTTCGACGATCGACCACGATTTAACCGAACTGATTTACTAATAAACAGAGCAGTTTGAAACCTACCCTTCTCGATCGCGCGTACTTTCGTCCGGTCGCGTCCCTGGACCCGGCTACCCGCGCCAGCCTATTTCTTATAATCCGATACAGGATTTTTTTTACATGCGTTGAAGATCGTTGACTGTAGAACGACACAATCATCGCTCAATTACAATGGTAAACGTTGAAAGTGCAGTCAGTTCGTCTAAACCTAGGCACATGTGTTTGTCGTAAAACCTTTCCTTCCTTTCTTTTCAAGAAAAAGAAATCTCGCGACTATTTATAGATGTTCTCTTCACACGAACGTGACTGATGAACACCTAATAATCCTAGTAGTTTCCAATACATGCTACAGTTTAAACAGCCGGACATTTACTCACCAAAAAAATATTTACAGTATTTACATTCCTCAGCAATACTTGTGTTCTGTCAGTAGTTCGGCTTAAATTCTTTTTGATATCCAACAGTACTTTCCCTATTCTTGTTCACGCTTTTGATCTCACGTCATATTTAATGGTTTGGATTACTTGTTCGTAGCTTATGGCTATGTTTTCGAGCTTACACTGTGTTAATTTCTCTGATGACCGGTTGTACTTTGATGACGTCATTCTTACGACAGAAACGTAAAACTTGAATTGACGGTGGAGATCGGACTTAGCGTGAGTATTCCAAGAAAGGGCGCCGAAATGGTTTGCGACACACCCCACAAACACACACACATAAGTAATGCTGGTAGCGATGGGCTTGAAAAGGAGGGTCGGGGAGTAGGGGTTAATACTTATGAAGGCAGACAAGAGTTATGTCGTCGTAGTTATGGAGAAGTCCTCCTGTGTCTCCAAAGTTTATGATGCGTTCGCGCAGTGTGGGACCAAGGAAAATGCCCTTTCTGTTTTCCAAACTTTGTCAAAAAAGTTAGAAATCTCATCGATAATAGTAAAGTCTTTTGACGAAAAAAGCCATTATGGAACCGAATCCAGTTCCTCCCCTCTTTTATGGGTGTACTGAGGTATATAAAAAGGATACCCCGGGCTCTGATGCGGCCGGTTGTTTCGTTTGTATCTCCACCCCCTTTCTCCCTAGCTATATTTTTTTATCGTTATCGAGTTTGATTCTCCCTACTCAGGGTTCCCTGACGGATAGGCTGACAGATGTAAGTCTTCTTCCGGGACCGACTTCATGTTCCTATGACTCACATCTCCCAGGCCGTCACTGTCCAACATATGGACGACTTGTTCCTTAAATCTGGTGTCCCTCATGAAGAATTGAATGAATTTTTTGACCTTCTGAATGCATATTAGTCCCCTTTTTTGTAAATTTGATGATGAATTTTTCGACTTTTGGGGATCCCAATTAGTTCTCGCTTGGGCTCGCGTATTTTAGCAGTGTGTATGTCTAAATTTGAGATTGATCTGTTCTCCTCGGGCTGGGTATTTTTAAGTCGTGTATACTTTTGGCACAGGTACATAGACGACGTTTTGTGGGTGTACATCGGTTCTGCAGAACTCCTTAGTGAGTTTCTTGCATATTTAAATAGCCTCTACCCTTCCATAAAATGCTTTCTGGAAATTGGTGGTTCATCAATGAACTCTGGGATTTTGTGCATCTCTGTTGTAGACAGCGTCCTTGAGTTTGGTTTATAGGAGAGAAGCTTCGACTGATATTGTAATCAACGGGTCGTCTTTTTGTCCTGTTGCCCACAAGATTGCTGCTTTTCATCGACTGATTCATATCCCCTTGAATCAGGCTGCTTCCCATAAGGAACTGGTGACGATCAAACACCTGGCGAAAGTGAATCAGTCAGTTTGGTTGTTGACCTCATGGTCCGGAGGAGACTTAATAAGAAATGCTTCAACTCCACTACCTCCCTTCCTAAGGATTCAGACCTGGATTGTAGAAAACGTTGGATTAGAATCTCCACGGCCACATCTATTACCAGGCCGAACAAATCAAAAAGACAACGTCGCTACGATAAACGCTTCGGTATGTGCGCGGGAAGGTGTTACAGTACCGCATTTTGTCCCCTACCTGACTATTAATTTTAAAATTATTATCGTTCTGTAGACTAGACGTAAAAAATCGGAAATCGTGTGCTCTTCATAGTACTTTCCCTTCACTTTTTTGTGGAACCCATTGTATTTTTAAAATTCAAAATTTTTTGTGGTTTTCTCATATAAGAGCGTATGCAACACGTTGGACAGCGGTGATCAGCTGTTTATTGCGTTGCCAGGTTGAGGGGTTTGGTCTGATAGTAGAGGAGGCCGTGGACTCCACTTTCTGGGAAAGTTTTCCTTGCGACTTCACCTTGTCCTCCACCCTCTTGGATTCCGGCCGGCCTCTTACAACCCCGATGCATTCAAAATATTATTCATTAAATTAAAGGACTGACTCCATCCTTATGTCCGAGAGGAATGGCGTATATCGCGCAGTTCGCATTAATCAAAGTTTGCAGTGATTGTCCTGGAGTCTATAGAGGGATGTCTGGCCACTAGCTCCAAATTAGAGTGACTGAGCATAAAAAGGCGTGGAGAAAGATAACTTTGGTGAGTCAGCCTTTGCCGGTCATTTAATAGAATGTGGCCACAGGTTTGAAAAGAGGTTTGATGTCCTTCTCCACAGGGAGAATTCGTATTTTAAACTCATGGTCCTCGAAAATTCGGAAATTATTCGATACCAGAATAGCGACGACGTTGCCGTTCTAGAGGGATTGATTGAATTAGTCTATGAGAATGATTCACATTTTTATGACTCGTTGATTCAGTCAAGACATGATGACCTTGTTGTGATTTCGTCGCTTTTTGTTGGGGTAGGGTTCAGTCGCTTTCTTTTGTTCGTGCTTTGATGATGGTTGTTTAATCGAAAGCGCTCGGTGCCTGTGAATGTGTTTCTTGTGATTTTTGAAATTTTTATTCTCGTTCGAGTATATCACCCTTGAAATTGAGTTTTAACTTTTTTTTTTCTTATTTACTTGTCTTAGAAGTCTTGAGGAAATCCCTTTCAATGATTGTGTGTTCTACCGTATGCGGATGCAGAAATCATAGCAAGTACCTAACACAAAATAATCTTGAATCACAAATAATTCATTATCATAATATCCGTGCGAGATTCGTGATATCAAAAAAGCCAAAGGGGAATGATTGTACATATACGCTGTCATAGTATATATATTGACGTATTGTGATATAGGTAAGTTTTTTGATAACCCAAGGGATATGATGAGCTGGAATGACGTCAACAATAGTACACGCCACTCATATTATATACATTTTGAACGAGGAACTCGCGCTCGTGCATTCACATATGTACGAACAATGGTTTTGAAACAAATAATGTCATGGAACCGCCGTAGTTTCCTATTATGATATGAATTTTTTACGCTATACTCCGTTATTCATCCCTCTCTCGGCGAGTCCAGAATAGAAAAATAAATATGATTTAATTATTTCGAATTATGTCGCGTTATTCCCAGCGAAAATATTATATAGCGGACCAGAACTTATACTTTTTGTTCTGCGGTATGCCTATGCGCTCTCCAGAACGAAGCGAAAATTTTGCATTCACCTCACACGGAAACGATTTAAACATTAAATTTTCAAAGAATATTAATTCCTTTCCTTCTTCCATCGCGTCAAAATAACGCGCGCGCGTCACATTTTATTTTCGCGCTCTAATTTATTTTATTTATTATTCATTCCTCACGTCGCAATACACGAAAATGGCGAGACAAATTGTGAGCTATACGTTGGTGTACCTTTCGCTTTTCGCTGCTGGTACCGTGTAAATAGAATTGCACCCGGCGGGTTCGGTTATTTGTTCAGAGCTTTTTGAAAATACTCGTCGAGTCGTCAACTTTTTTACTGTCATATTTCACGTAAAGTCGACGCGATCAACTTTGATAAAATAATACCTACTGAGTTTTCGTATATATGGATCTATCATTATGCTGAGCTGACGGTATTCAGAGAATATCCTTGAATCAGAAAAATTGAGAATTGGTGAGCTGCTTGGAGTTCCCTTTATTAACCTTGTCAATCGAGGCGAATAGGGAACCTGCTTTATGGTAGTAATTTGTGAGCACTATCATACTCGTATATAGCTCGGAGGTCAAAATTATAACAGGAAACCTGTTTTATGTTATTTTTTTCGGAGTTAAACGAGGACAGGTGCCTCCTGTTTTATGGGGCTCGAGGGAGACTAGTTGTATTTCGGGTATTCTTGAAGGTCGTTGTCTGGCCTCCCTGGGGTGGGTGGATCCAAATGTTCTCAACCTCTAGTGTGGGTGCGGCAATGACTAATGAGGCGGATTCGTGAAGTCGAATGTTGGCGCATCCATCAGTGCGCCTCGATCGCGGGGTCCGTATTTGATGAACATTTCAGCGTTGTTGTTTCCTAAGATGCGCCAGAGGGTTCGGTCCTGGCAAGAAGCCTCCCACGCTTTCTCTATTTTGGCCAATTTAAGGGCCGTGGGGCACAGATCTTTATATCGTTTTCGTTGACCACCTTTGCGTCTGGCACCATTTGAGAGTTCGCCATACAGCAGTTGTTTTTGGAGTCTTGAGTCGTCCACTCGTGTTACGTGTCCCAATCAGCGGAGCATGGAGCGCGTCAGTATGTATTCGATGGTACTGCCCCCACACGAAGTCTGACCATATGATGTCCAGTATCCGCCGTAATTGTCGTTGGTGAAATTTTTCGAACGCTTTCAGGTGCGACTTGTATGGTGTCCAAGATTCAGATACGACAGAACGGTGAGAACAATGGCGCGATACACAGCAAGCTTTGTTCCTGATCGTAAGTCTGCGTTTTCAAAGCTGCCGAGGCTTTTCTGGGGCGCTGGTTGATCTCTTTAGTCAAGGAGCAGTACCGCGAAACCATACTCCCTAGATAGTTGAAATCCTGGACTTCCTCGATGGTATCGTCTCCTATCTTTATGTCGGTATCTTGACTCAGTACACCATTGGTTCGGAGAACTTTTGTTTTATTCACATTTATCTCCATACCGAACGCTTTGTAGGCCTCCCAGAAGGTGTCCAACGCCCTCTGCGTGGCTGGAGCGGAGTTCCCAATTATAACTATATCGTCAGCGTATTGGAATTCGGTTACGGTTCGAGATCTTACGTTCTTCTGAGCTTTTATGCGGCAAGTTTGAATAAGCCGCCGTCATCGTCAGACAGCGAATGGCGATGCCTCTAGTGTTTGGTCTACTACTATGAGCATCGCTGTCATGTAGGCGTTGAACAACAGTGGGGCTAGGACGCAACCCTGTCTCACTCCATTTGATATACCGAAACTATCGGTTAGCTTTCCATTAATTATAACCTGGCTTTCATTGTTCGCGTGCAATTCTGCGACGATGTTGACCAACTTTGGTGGGCAGCCAAATCTGAGCATGATCTCCCTGCTGACCATGTCAAAGGCTTTACAGAGGTCCACAAAGACAGCGTGTAGCGGCACTTGTTGTTCAATAGCTTTTTCCTGTAGCTGCCTCAGTGCAAATATCATATCAGTAGTGCTCCGTCCCGCTCGAAACCCCGCCTGGGACTCGGGAAGAAGCCCGGAGAAGACGGACTGGAGACGGTTCAGCAGGATTTTGGCGAGGATTTTTCCTGCAACACAAAGTAGTGAGATCCCGCGGTAATTGGAATAGTCCGCACGATCCTCCTTCCTCTTGAATATGTTGATGATCGCTGCAAATTTGAAGTCCAAGGGAACGTTTTCTGTCTTCCATATTTGTGCATATACGATTAATGTGGTTTTCGGACTTTCTCATTCACAATGTGAAATTTCCATCAGAAAGCGAAAGCGAAATATGACGATCTAATCTTGGGGCCTAGTAGGGTAGTGGTTAACGCACTCGTCTTGAAGAGGATAGAGGTCGAGGGTTCATTTCCCACTCGAGCCAGGAGAGATTTTCTCGGCATGTTGCCTCTTCTATCTTTATCTGTTGCCTATCTAGTTATTTGAAGAGGCTACCTTTCAGGCTATATACACCGATCTGCGAGCTATATATTACAGTGTTTGAAGCGTTGCATATCTGGTTCATTGAGAGGGCTGTCTTTCAGGCTATACAGTATACCTACACAAATCCCCTAGCTATACGTATATGTACATGATATGATGCGAGAAGGACTTGAAATATCTTAGTTTGAGAAAAATGTTTCAATACAAACAAAACAAATTGGCAGGAAAACCAATTGTGCATGCAAACCAATTGTACAGACAAACCTATTTTATAGGCAAAGCAGTTGTACAGACAAACCAACTGTACAGGCAAGCAAATTGTAGAAGCAAACTAGTTGTACAAGCAAACAAATTGTACAGGCAAACCAATAGTACAAGAAAACCAATTGTACAAGCAAACCAGTTGTACAAGCAGACCAATTTTACAGGTAAACCAGTTGTACAGGCAAACCAGTTGTACTAGCAAACCATTTGTGCAAACAAACAAATTGTACAAGCAAACCAACTGTACAGGCAAACCAATTGTGCAGGCAAACCAATTGTACAAGCAAACCAATTGTACATGTAAACCAGTTGTACAGGCAAACCAATTGTATAGGTAAACCATTTGTACAGGCAAATACAAGCAAACAAATTTTACAGGCAACTCGTTTGTACAAGTAAACCAATTTTACAGGCAAAAAAATTGTACAAGCAAGCTACTTGTACAAGCAGACCAATTTTATAGGTAACCAGTTGTACAGGCAAACCAATTTTATAGGCAAACCAGTTGTACTGGGAAACCAATTGTGCAAACAAACGAATTGTACAAGCAAACCAACTGTACAGGCAAACCAATTGTACATGTAAACCAGTTGTACAGGCAAACCAATTGTACAGGTAAACCATTTGTACAGGCAAACCAATTGTACAAGCAAACAAATTTTACAGGCAAACCAATTGTACAAGCAAGCTAGTTGTACAAGCAGACCAATTTTATAGGTAACCAGTTGTACAGGCAAACCAATTTTATAGGCAAACCAGTTGTACTATGAAACCAATTGTGCAAACAAACAAATTGTACAAGCAAACCAACGGTACAGGCAAACCAATTGTATATGTAAACCAGTTGTACAGGCAAACCAATTGTACAGGTAAACCATTTGTACAGGCAAACCAATTGTAAAAGCAAACAAATTTTACAGGCAAACCAATTGTACAAGCAAGCTAGTTGTACAAGCAGACCAATTTTATAGGTAACCAGTTGTACAGGCAAACCAATTTTATAGGCAAACCAGTTGTACTATGAAACCAATTGTGCAAACAAACAAATTGTACAAGCAAACCAACGGTACAGGCAAACCAATTGTATATGTAAACCAGTTGTACAGGCAAACCAATTGTACAGGTAAACCATTTGTACAGGCAAACCAATTGTAAAAGCAAACAAATTTTACAGGCAACTCATTTGTACAAGTAAACCAATTTTACAGGCAAACCAATTGTACAAGCAACCTAGTTGTACAAGCAGACCAATTTTATAGGTAACCAGTTGTACAGGCAAACCAATTGTACAGGTAAACCAATTGTACAAGCAAACCAATTGTACAGACAAACCAATTATATAAGCAAACCAGTTGTACAAGCAAATAAATTGTACAAACAAACCAGCTGTACAGGCTAACAAATTGTACATCTAAACCAGTTGTACAGCAAACCAATTGTACAGGTAAACCATTTGTACAGGCAAACCAATTGTACAAGCAAACAAATTTTACAGGCAACTCATTTGTACAAGTAAACCAATTTTACAGGCAAACCAATTGTACAAGCAAGCTAGTTGTACAAGCAGACCAATTTTATAGGTAGCCAGTTGTACAGGCAAACCAATTGTACAAGCAAGCTAGTTGTACAAGCAGACCAATTTTATAGGCAAACCAGTTGTACTATGAAACCAATTGTGCAAACAAACAAATTGTACAAGCAAACCAACGGTACAGGCAAACCAATTGTATATGTAAACCAGTTGTACAGGCAAACCAATTGTAAAAGCAAACAAATTTTACAGGCAACTCATTTGTACAAGTAAACCAATTTTACAGGTAAACCAATTGTACAAGCAAACCAATTGTACAGACAAACCAATTATATAAGCAAACCAGTTGTACAAGCAAATAAATTGTACAAACAAACCAACTGTACAGGCAAACAAATTGTACAAGCAAACCAGTTGTACAGGCAAACCATATTGTAAAAGCAAACAAATTTTACAGGGAAACTATTTGTACAAGTAGACCAATTTTACAGGCAAACCAATTGTACAACAAACCAATTGTACAGGTAAACCAATTGAACAAGCAAAGCAATTGTACAGACAAACGCATTTTATTGGCAAACCAGTTGTATTAGCAAACCAATTGTGCAAGCAAACAAATTGTACAAGCAAACCAATTGTGCAGCCAAACCAATTGTACAAGCAAAGCAATTGTACATGTAAACCAGTTGTACAGGCAAACCAATTGTACAAGCAAGCTAGTTGTACAAGCAGACCAATTTTATAGGTAACCAGTTGTACAGGCAAACCAATTGTACAGGTAAACCAATTGTACAAGCAAACAAATTGTACAGACAAATCAATTTTATAGGCAAACCAGTTGTTTAAGCAAACAAATTTTACAGGTAACCCATTTGCCCAAGTTAACCAATTTTACAGGCAAACCAATTGTACAAGCAAACCAATGGCACAGGTAAACCAATTGTACAAGCAAATAAATTTTTCCCTGACAAGTTTAAGGCTTGTTAGAAAACAAGTCTACAGAACAAAAAAAGTATTCTTCCTCTTTTTAATTGCGACAAGCCGTTTTATCAAAATCAGCACTCCGTTTTTATGAAAACGGTGCGCCAAACTTACAATTTTTGATTACCTAATATTTTCAACCCCTTTGTGAAGAATATTTAATCCTTCTTGTAAATAAATTGGTCATTTCAAGAACCACCTAAGTCACAATTTTATCAAAATACACTTGTAATCGTTTTTAAAATCAGAATATCTCCCCCCATCAACTGCACAACTTATTTCAAACAAAAAAAGAAATACCGAAGGTAGCTTAATTACTGTATAAATATATCGGTCATTTGGAAACTACTGGAGGCCAATATATTCCGAGTGGGAAGGGGACAGTGATGAACACTCTGCGCATCAATATTGGCACGGTTCAATTTGGTAACCCTCTTTTGTCCTGAAATACCATGCATTTCAATTACACTGTTTTGAGTCGTCGCTGTAGAATTCGTTTTCTTTATCTGTAAAATTTACTTTCATGTCCTTAGGCCGCGTTTCAAAATGACCGATTCAAATCCTCATGTATCTGACGATTGAGTTATTTTGGAAAATTTGCTTTTTTGGGGACGACCTATGGCTAGGGATTCTTGGTATATTCAACATAAACAGAAATACCCGTCGTTGGACGGAACCCTTTCGCACCCTTACACGTACCTATAACTCAAGTTTGTAACTCGGA
This sequence comes from Aspidiotus rigidus, assembly GCA_035079385.1. Lineage (NCBI taxonomy): Eukaryota > Metazoa > Arthropoda > Insecta > Hemiptera > Diaspididae > Aspidiotus > Aspidiotus rigidus. Next base: position 13,808,789 of record JAVHKY010000020.1, on the reverse strand, counting down.
GTTCGATAAATTTACCGTAAATTACTCAAAATGATAGGCGGCTATTCGTCGACACATAATCCGTATTTATAACCAATTTCGTTTGATTTTATCATGGTAAACAATCTTTAATTCAAACCACAGATTCTAGGATGAAAAATGCAGCCAAGGACTCCTAACTTTCATTCCTCGTCATGGCTTTAAAAAAGTGAGTTTTAATTTTCAACCCCCCACCAACGTTGTGCACTAATAGCAAGCAACATTCAAGGTCTAAGTAAAATTGGTACCGTGCCTCTTCGTCGGCTCTTCTCTTGTATAATATAGATAGAAGACAACACCAGTTCAAAAGCACTCGTGTAGAAAACCATTAATTGGAATTATCTCAAACCTTTTTCATCCAATCTCTTACCAACTGTACACAATACTTCTTCTCTCCGTTCCCAAGCTGAAATTGCTTGTTGATTCAAACAATATTTTTTAACAGCTGATGTGAATAATTCCTAAAAGTATATTTTTAGGAGATGCAATACTCTGATACTGCAATTCTATATCATTTTATGCATTCTATTACTCGCACTTACTTACAATCTTTCTTTCTCTCGGTTATTTATTTCTTTTTTTTATGTTCGCTCATCGTTCAGATAGTGCCTTGTGTTTTTCGAACAGCACCGGTGACTTTTTCTACCGCACGAGGACCTTAATACCTTAATACGAAATAAAAATTTCAGACGAGCGGATGAGGGGAATCAAGTCGAGTGTATGAGAGAAAGAAACATACATAGGTACCTAATGCGAGAAAGCTTTATTGTTCGACAGCGTACTCGTATTTTTTTTCGTTTTACAACCACAACTTCCCACAAATAACTATTTCGCGACTGGTTGGGCATTAAAGCCGCGTTGAAAGTTTTTACCCTTTCTTTCATACCGCGCTTTTAACGGAAACTGTAGGGACTTCTCGTACCACAGAATTCAGTGAATAACGTTATTTATTTAGGTATCGAAATATGAATTTGGGTAAACTACTGCAGTAGGCTATATACTTAAAGTCGATATTGTGGATGGGAAGAAAGAAAAAAAAAAAAAAAAGTTTATTCGCTTACGTTTATTGTTTTACGGCGCGAACAACAGAGGCTATATTATATATAGGCCTTTCCCTGAAGAAGACGTGAATCTTTCAAAGCGCGTTCGCACAGGCGAGATGCGATGGTATATTGTTCGAGTTATTGAATTGTTTTCGATGGTCGTTCCGAAAACTTTCTTTCATTCTTTCTACCGGTCGGTAGAAATTATCCTCGCGCACGTACGAGTATAGTCATAAATGGAGATCATCACGCTAAGCCTATATCTAATTTTTTTATCAACTGTTGGAAGTATTTTCTGGTCAGGCTTCTTTGAATTGGACGAATTTGATGCTCCGCAAAATATTTCAAACGCTGATTGGTGGTAGTTTTTGCCTATGGTGGCAGGCGAAGTACACCATCGGTATCAGCAGGTCAGTCGAAACAATTCCTCTACCAAAACCTCAAAATCCAGTTCTTACCTCTGTACAGTTTTTAGCTCTCACAAACCCTGATGAAGAAGTTGAACTTGGAAGGATTTTGAATGTAGAGGTGTACGTACAACAGGCATGTTTTCATCTTTCCTCTTCTTTAATTATAATTATAAGTTATTCGGGTGAAGCAGGTAGCTTGTTTGACGGTTTGATCAATAGCTTCATGTTTGAAGAGATCAATGTGTCTGGGGATCCATGTGAAAATTATTCCGGTGTTAATTGAGGCTGAAGTGAGAAGTTTGAGGAGAATACGTTGTATGATTGGGTTAGAAATATATGGGTCTGTACAGGATTGTAGTGAAGAGAGAGATAGAGAGTCAGTGAGACGAAGGAATTTGCCGTTTGAGGGTAATTAGAGAGGTGGGAGAGGCAGGTGAATATGCCCGTAAGTTCGGCTGTAAAAATGGAAGCTAAGTTGCTGATGCTTTGTGAAACTTTTTCCCCATTAACCAAGTAGACATTTTAGAACCGTCAGGGAGGCAAAATATAAAGTAAGAATATTCTTGAAGTAGTATCCTGATGGTTGGGTATAAACAATTTTGGGATTTTTTGAGCATTTTCGTTTGAGAGAGAATCAACGGAAGAGGAGGTTAATTGTATGGGTCGTAGGGGATTTGCTATGAAGGGTTTATCAAGAAGGTGGTTGAATTGGAAACGAATATCTTTAGTGGGGGTAGGCATGGTGGAGAGAGATTCGTTTGTAAATTGAAGGTTACGGAAATTGGGACCGAGGATAAACAGTTGGAGGGTAGGTTGAGTTCAAGCAAGTGAAGGATAGGTTCCAAGGCCTTTGCGTATAGGCAAAGTTTGGAGTTAGTGCGACAACCTAAGAGAACAGTATTAGCGAGAGGAAGAATATTCTGAAGGGTGAGTAAACAATGCAAACCGCGGAAAAAATTAATTACCGACGAGCGCTTTTGGTTGACAAACCATCTTCAGGACTGAAATGAAAGCAACTGACAAACGGAAGGAGAGGAACAAGGTATTAAGATTGGCCAAACGAAAAATCGCGGTGTGAATCATAAACCAGTTCAATCAGGCTATCTACCGGAATGTACGAGTCGAGTACAGTAATACCATCGGTGTTGAGAAGACGCATTATCTCTATATGCTCGAGTGCGATGCTTTTACGGTAGGAGTTCTCCTTATGGAGGAGCTTTTCCCATCCCTCACGGAAGCTGTGGCCGCTGTTTATTAAATGATCAGCAAAAGCTGACTCCCCTGAGTGTCCCTTATTCCAAAACTTCAGGTGCACAGCTACTCCAACCTTCATTTGGCGCTGGTTTCGCCAATATAAAAGCCTCCACAATCCCTACATTCCAACTTATAAACACCACTCCTCTCATCAACGGATATGGGGTCCTTCAACCTCACAAACAACCCTTTGACTGTGACGGGTTGTAAAACGCGGGTCTGGACGGGGGGTCCAACCCAATTGGAGGGAGAACTTCCCCAGGAAAGGGAGACTGATCCAACGCAAACGACGATCACGGATCGTATCCCGGGGGACGGAGGTGGTGGAATCAAGAATGCTCCTCGTAACTTTCCTCCGAACCATCACGTCAACATCAACATTGACCCCATTCCCTCTTATTCGTTTAATTGAGAACGCTTCCGCCGGGGTATTTACTGTTCTTATTTCTGAAATGTCGGAAGCAACACGCTTCGTTTTCTTCTCATATTTGGTTTCTTCGTCGGTGTTTGGTGTTGCATTTGAGACTGAAGTTCGTAAAATTCCGGTTCTACTCCGATTGTAAGGGCACGACCAAGAAACTGGAAAATTATATGAGGGAGAAGTGGATAAGAACGGAATTGCGGGTATGGCATGGTAAATACAATATTACGACTAGATTAAACCTTTTGATCCATTCGAGACTCTCCGGTATGCTCCCCCCCTTCGAGTTTGATTACTTTATGCGTGACGTCAATGAAAAGTGTCAGAAGTTTGAGGTGAACTTGAAGAAGACGAAAAATAGGGAATTGTCCTCCCTAATGAATGATGAAGGGATTAGTGACGGTGTTGTCGTTCAGAAATTCCATCCGCCCATCATAAAAAATAGTCAGGTAGTTTTTAATAGTCATGGAACAGCTCTACTTGAGAAAGTTTTAAATTCAGTCTACCTCCCCCTCATGAAGGATGAAACTTTGGCGAATATTGTTGCGGATCTTTGCTGTTAAAATTGGCCCTGGTTTTAATGCCCAGAAAGTCTGCGCTGAAGTAGTCTGCAATAACCCCCTCTCTTGTATGAGTAACAAATTGGGAGGAGTGATCCAAGGTTTAAAGAGGAAGATTAAGGAGGTGGATTTAATCGTCACTCACGCTGAGAAGGGCAATGCTGTTGTGGTGATGGAGAAATCCGTTCATGCTTTTAAGGTCCACGAATGCTCCAGCAGTAAGGATTTGAGCTTCCCTAAGCATGTTAAAGAAGTTAGGGGTGTCATCAACAAGTGTGGGGCTATTATCAAAACTCCATCATGGAAAAAGCCCTCCTTATCCCTAACCCCCCGCCCTCTCCTTTACGGGGTGCCTAAAGTGCGTAAGAATAATACTCCACCCGTGATTTCATTCATCTCCTCTCCCACCTACCTACTTGCCAAATTCCTGGACCGTTGGTTCAAACATCGCATTGATTTTTAATATCCTTACTTGGTCTTGAATTCGGCGTCTTTAACTGACGTCCGGAAGGGTGTAACTCATCCCCCGGGAACGACCAGCTGCTCGTTTGATGTTGATGGTTTGTTCCTGAATATTCCTAAGGCTGCTAGAGCTACTTGTCTAAGCCAACATTCCTCACAAATGGTTTCAAGAATTTTTCGATCTCCTGAATCTGTCCTGGTCCCCCAACTATTGTAAATTCGAAGGGAAAGTTCCCTGATGAAGTAGGGATCTCCATTGAACCAACTTTAGGCTCTCTCATCCCCAAAATTTTCATGTCCAAGTTTGAACTTGACCTCTTTTCCTCGAACCAGGTGTTACTCAATCATATTCACTATTGGCACAGGTACGTTGATGACGTTCTATGCACCTGGGCTAGGCCCCCAGATCTCCTTGGTGAGTTTCTGATGTATCTCAATTCCTGGTACCCTTCCATAAAATTTACTTTGGAAATAGGGGTATTTTCCATTAACCTTTTGGATTTATCGATCTCTATAATATACGGTATCCATGAGTTTGGAATTTACTATGACCGATGATTTAGTCCACGGAGCTGGATGTTCGTTCTGTTCTGTTGCTCATAAGATGGCTACCTTTAATAGCCTAGTTCGCAGACTGACTCGTATTCCTTTGAATCAGTCTGCCTTCAAGAAAGAATTGCTCACTATAAAACACCTGGCCAGAGTGAATGGGGTCAATGTCGATGTTGACGTGATGATTCGGAGGAAAGTTACGAAGAGCATTCTTGATTCCACCACCTCCCTCCCCCCCCCCCGAGACACCTGAGACACGATCCTTGATCGTCGTATGTGTTGGATCAGTCCCCGTTTCCTGAGAAAGTTCTCCCTGCAATTGGGTCGAACCGTCCGCCTGTTTGGCTTCAAACCCGCGCTTTACAACCCTACCACAGTCAAGAGGTTGTTTGTGAGGCTGAAGCACCTCATACCCATTGATGAGAGGAGTGGTGTTTATAAGTTGGAATGTAGGGATTGTGGAGGCTTTTATATTGGTAAGACCAGCCGCCAAATGAAGGTTGGAGTAGCTGAGCACCTGAAGTCTTGGAATAAGGTAAACTTGGGAGAGTCAGCTTTTGCTGATCACCTAATAAACGGCGGCCATAGCTTCCGTGAGAGATGGGAAAATCTCCTCCATAAGGAGAACTCCCACCGTAAACGCATCGTCCTCGAGCATATAAAGAATTATAATGCTTCATCTCAACATTGATGGTATCACTGTACTCGACTCGTACATTCCGATAGATGGTCTGTTTGAACTGGTTTATGATTCACACCGCGATTTCTCGTTTTGCCAATCTGAATACCTTGTTTCTCTCCTCCGTTTGTTAGTTGCTTTCATTTCAGTCCTGAAGATGGTTTATCAACCGAAAGCGCTCGTCGTTAATTAATTTTTTCTGCGGTTTGCATTGCTTACTCACCCGTCGGAGTATTCTTCCTTTCGCTAATAATATGGATAATCGTAACGTAGAAGAACGTATTCGTTTAACTAAGAGAACAGGTTTGGATGGGGTGGAGTAAGGGGAGGACAGTATTGTTGGCTGAGTTATAAATCGGGGCACCGTAATCTGAATTTGAGTGGATGAGGCTTTTGTACAGTTGGAGGAGTAATTTTTTGTTACGCAATGTTTTGAAGAGTGGGATATGAAAATGTTTACAGCGCGCATGCATTGACGGTGATGAGCCCAGATAAGTTTTGATCAAAATGTAAGCCAAGGAGTTTGCCGTAGTTACCTGACAGAATTTCGAAGTTTTGTAAAATTATGGAAGGGATGCATGAGATAGGGTTTCTTTTTTTGAAAATAACTGAATTCGTTTTTGAGGAAGAAAATCTGAATTCGTTTTTTGATGTCCATACAGTGATTGAGTTGAGGGTCTTTTGGAGGAGTTGGTGGCCTCTCTGAGATGTTATAATCGGGTGAGGGGAGGGTTGAGAGAAGATTTCAAGAAGTCTCACAAGTTACAATTTCTTCTTTTCGAGGAGCGAATTTTAATTTTGTTCTTTCCAAACAGCAATTATATATTCCTCTATTTGCAAACATAGCATAGAAAGTTATGTGTAATAAAATAGCTTCACTATGCCTCTAATTTTGTCGTCAATTTGCATCTTTGACGGAATTCGTATTTGTGATATTAGCCTCTCGTTAGGCGTGGATTCCTGATGGAGTATATGTATTTTGGATGGTGCTGAAATAATAATAAAAAAAAGAAAAGAAAAGCTAAACGTTCGACGTATACGTCGCTAAAGTATTGGTTGACGCGATAATTAATTCACGAAAGCTCGACGATCCTCAACATGCATCTGTCAGTAACTTAATTTTCCGTGCACGTACTCTAATTCAAAAGCGCAAGACAAACTGACAAGAAAGTGATTCGACTCGGAATAATCTCGGCGAAGAGGCACAAAGCGTGAAGTTCGCTCGTTGTTGTTGTTTGGCAGTTATTCTTCGCGTCCCTCCAGCTCGTTGCTCAATTTGAAAGCCAAACAAAATGACGTTCTATCGTACGGCGCATACAGATTTTATCGCAAAAGCTTTCTCCTAACGCTATTAAGTTGTACAAACAAAGTGCAACCTACGACGACGCGACACTTCTTACGAAGTATTCTAAAAACTTATCTTGTCCGAGCAATCAGCGGGGCCACTTTTCCGTGGTGACCCCTTGGGAGCGTCATTAGACGTATCCTGCTCGTACAACGGCTGTACATTCGAGTCTTCGGGATATTTATATATATAGTCGCTTTCTGCTGTACTTTTTGATTTTTCTTCTCGATTTAATTCGAGAGAGGTAAATTATCATGAATTTTCATGGAATACCGAATTCGAATCTACCTTTTTGAATATCAATATTTAAATCTAAAAAGTTCAAGGATTTGCCTCCGATCTCAAGACAGAATTTGATCGAAGGGTAGCGTGAATTAAGAAGATTAAGAAGCAGTCGCCCTCCGATGAGGATCCTGTTCAAATGACCAGAAAGAAAGTCGGTGATGGGATAAAAGAGACGATAGGACGGCTTGGTATTACTTCTTCATGTACTTTCGGGAGGCCTTGTAGGCGAGGAGAAATCGGGTTAGGAACTTTGAGGAAATTTTTCTTTTTTTTGTCAATAATAAATTTACTCTCACTAATACCCTTGCGTACCTGAACGTTGTATTTAGAAAAATTTAAGTCTGTAAAATTATTGCATTCATGAAAGGTAGAAAAATAGGTAGTCATTACGTTGAAGGATTACAATAGCGCTGCCCTTAACAGCTTTTGATGATTTCACCAGCTTCTCCTGAAGTTGTTTTACTATGTTGAGTTGGACAGTAGATAAGGGGATGATAGGTTTAGATTCGATTGGGTCAAGGATCAAGTCACTATTACGAATGTCAATCATCAAATCCGATATTAAATTATGTCTGGTGGAGTCTTTGTTGATTAGTGGAAGTGAAAACTTGAGGCTTTTGCTGAGGAAATTTTCTTCATTTTTGTTTAGAACTGCGTTTCATAAGTTAAATGATAAGAGGATAGAATTTGTGATTTATAGGTGTTGTGATGTTTGCGGCATTCAACGCAGGGGTAGGAAACTTCTTGGCCCATAATCGATCAATTTCTGAGTTTTTCTTTTCTCTCAGACGTTTTTGGTGTTCCAGATTTGATATATTTCTTGACTCGCGAATACTGTCCATATCTACTGGATGAAGAAGTGTGGACCGTTTTAGATCTGTCATCATCAGCAAACGGGAGGTAGTGTTTGATTCTCACATTTTATCTATTTTTTGGTGAGCCATTTGCAAAGTTTCTTCTTCACGTAAGGGTTGACAGAGTAGAGACGATAATTGATTAATTGTGGGCAGAGGTCGGACTTTAAGCAACGTTTCAGAAAAGCGATTTGTGAAGAGTATGATGTGATCAACAGATGAAATTTGATGAAGATGAACCGTGGATAGGCTGTATCGGCCGCATTAATAACACGAATGTGTTCCAAATATTTGTAAATTTTATAACAATATGTATTTATAAAGGCTCTAACCGGGTAAGGGGGGAAAATGGCCTTGGTCGGAAAATGTTTCAAATGTCCGTCAAAATGTTTTCACCAATGAGAAAACTCGAAATCCAAAAAATTGGACCCTCCCACTCACCCACATGGGCTGCCGAGTCATTTTTAGGCCTAAAATCCAAATGGCTGTATCTCAAGTGATAATGATCGCACAGCGATGAACCTTGGGGATATTTTAGTATATGTAAACGTTCATCCATGGTATTTTTTCAAAAAAAATCATTCATATTTTCCCTAGTTTCTAGCTATAACAAAACTTCAAACTCGAATAAAAAAAAAATCGGGGGGAGGCACCTGGGGAAAATCATTCATTTGAAGCGCCATACCTTCTACTACAACATACATGAGTACCATAGTCCTCGGTGAGGTGCAACATTCCCAAACAAATCAATATTTAATGAATTTCTGTGATTTTTCCATCAATAGCGGCGTGAACTATGACTGCTACCGCAATAGACCGCGAGAAATCAATAGTCAATGATCGAGCTGAAAAATACGCACTCCTCCGTGGCATGAAATGAGAATGTTGATAGACCAAAAATACATTTCTAGTATTTCGTTTATCGATTTGGTCAATTCTAATGTAAACACGTCCACCGATTAGGTGGAGGAGAAAAATAGTTGAGAAATTCTCCAGTGGCTGGAACAGTCTGAAAATAGTAGAGAAGTGAGAAAATCAACTTTTTCAACCTGGAGAACTGCGATTTTTCATATTTCATTCATCAATTAGGTAAATTCTTAAGGAAACATGTCCGCCGAGTTTGAAAGAAAATAGTCAGAAAATTCTCTAGGCGCTGGAACGTTTTGGAAATGACAAATAATCGAGAAAATTCACTTTTTCACCCTGGAGGATCGTGAGTTTTGGAATTTCATTCATCAAATAGGTCAATTATAATGTAAACATGTCCGTCGAGTTTGAAAAAAATAGTCAAAAAATTCTCCAGTAGCTGGAATGTTCTGGAAATCCCCTTTTTCACCCTAGAGGACCGTGATTTTTGGTATTTTGTTCATCAATTAGGTCAATTATAATGTAAACATGTCCGTCGAGTTTGAAAAAAATGGTCAAAAAATTCCCCAGTCACTGGAACAGTCTGGAAATAGCAGAAAATCGCGGAAGTCCGCTTTTTCAACATGGAGAGCTGTGATTTTTGGTATTTTGTTTATAAATTACGTCAAATCTTATGAAAATACGTCCGCCGAGTTGGGAAAAAAAATCAAAACGTTCTCCAGCCGCTGTAATGATCTGGAAAGGACGAATAATCGAGAAAATCCACTTTTCCACCCTGGAGGACCGTGAGTTTTGGTATTTCATTCATCAATTAGGTCAATTCTTAAGTAAACATGTACGCCGAGTTTGGAAAAAATAGTCCATAATTTCTCCAGTCGCTGGAATAGTCTGAAAATGAAAAATTGAAAATATCTACTTTTCGAACTGGGAGAATCGTGATTTTTATATTCTATTTATCGATAAGGTCAATTTTTAAGTAAACACATCCCTATTTCGAATAAAATAGTCAATAAATTCTCCAGACGCTCATTGTAATGGTCGATTCTTATAAGATCATTTATGCCGCGTTTTAAAAAAATTGAAAAAAATTCTTCAGTCGTTGGGACGCTCTGGAAGTATTAAAAAATCAAAGATACACACCCACCACTATGATTTATGTCTTTCTTTTTTCCTCTCGGGTCGCAGTGGTACAAATTGTGTTACTGGTAGCCGTGCACTCGCATGATGTGGAGGAATCCTCTCCCGAGACACAATAGAAGACAATCATCTCCTTTGTATTGTCATGCTCATGAATTCCAATATTTGAAGCATTGTCACCTCAACTCGAGAGAAGATTCATGCACTTCATGCAAGTGCACGGCTCCTAGTAATAATGTTTGTACCACTACGACTTCAGGAGAACAAAAATTAACATTTTACACTTCAAAGTAAAGGAAATGAATCTTAGGGGTGGGTGTGTATCCTTGGTTTCTTACTATTTTCAGAGCCTCCTAGCGACTGGAAAATTGATTGACTATTTTTTTCCAACTCGGCGGACATATTTACATTATGATTGACCTAATTGATGAACAAAATACCAAAAATCACGGTCCTCAGGGTGAAAAAGGGGATTTCCTGGATTTATTGTCATTTCCAGAACATTCCAGCGACTGGAGAATTTTTCAACGATCTTTCTCCTCCACCTAATCGTCTAACGTACGCCACCTAATCGGTGGACATGCTTACATTAGAATAGACCAAATCGATAAACGAAATACTAGAAATGTATTTTTGGTCTATCAACATTCCCATTTCATCCCACGGAGGAGTGTGTATTTTTCAGCTCGATCATTGACTATTGATTTCTCGCGGTCTATTGCGGTAGCAGTCATAGTTCACGCCGCTATTGATGGAAAAATCACAGAAATTCATTAAATATTGATTTTTTTGGGAATGTTGCACCTCACCGAGGACTATGGTACTCATGTATGTTGTAGTAGAAGGTATGACGCTTCAAATGAATGATTTTCCCCAGGTGCCCCCCCCCGAGTTTTTTTTTATTCGAGTTTGAAGTTTTTTTATTGCTAGAAACTAGGGTCAGTGGCGTTCTAACTTTGCCCGATGATGGTTTGTTAACCGAAAGATCTCGCATCTTCTCCTTTATATCTGCGGTCTTTGTAATTAGTTTTTCGTTTACTCTACTCTTTGAGTATTCTGTCATTATGTCGAGCCGAAACGTTTCGGACCGTGTCAATTCCATTAATAACGCAAATGCTGCGTACCTTCGGGTCTTATTTTCAAAATTTCGCACCCAACGTTGTTCTTATTCTTCGCATATTTCGTTTCTCCGCAAATGTTTGAGGCTGCACTTAAACCTAAGTTCGTAAAGTTTCGTTTATACTCCGACTGTAAGTACACCACTCGAAAATTGGAGGAAACCATCACTAACAAATAGATTCGTTCCGAGCTGAGAAGATGGTATGGTCGTCTGAATGTTACTCCTCGTCTCAATCTCCTCGTCCATTCCAGTCTCTCTAGTTTGCTTCCGCCAGGTGAGTTTGATCGGTTTATTCGGAAGGTTAATGAGGATTTCTGGGATTTTGAGGTTGAGCTCAAAGCCAATAAAGAAAAGAAAATTTCCTCCCTTTTGAACTCCAAGGCTATTGCCCTCAAAAATATTTGTGCTAATAATGGTGTTGTTCAAAATTTCCAGCCCCGCATTATTAATTACACACAGACGCAATTCTCGCAAGATGAAACGTATTTGTTGGAGAAGGGTCTAAAATTTGGCCTACCTCCCCTTCCTAAAGATGAAACTCTTGCTAATATCGTTGCCGACCTGACCATAAAAATTGGTCCCGGCGTGAATATTCAATCATCTTGCGCTGAACTAGTCCGCGACACCCCCTCCCTCGTATAAACAATTACGCATGTGAGGTGATAGATAATCTGAGGAGGAAGGTCAGGGACCAGGGGTTAATCCTTACTAAAGCCGATAAGGGTAACGCGATCGTAGTCCTGGAGAAATCCTCCTACGTTTCCAAGGTTCAAGAAGTTCTCACTCAATGTGGAGCTATTGAAAATAGCTCTTTTAACTTTCCTAACCACGTCAAAGAGGTTAGGAAGGTTGTGAACGGGAGTGAGTTCTTCGCTCAAAAAAGCCCTGCTCGTACCTAACCCTGTTCCTCCCCTCCTCTATGGTTTGCCAAAAGTTCACAAGATGAATACTCCTATGCGGCCTGTCGTGTCCTACGTCTCCTCCCCTGCCTATTTTCTGGCCAAGTTCTTGGATCGTTTGTTCAAGTCTCGAATCGAATACGAGTCCCCCTACTCCGTTAAAATTTCGGTTTCTCTGGCCGAGAGGCTCAAAAATGTTACCTTGCCTCCGGGTGCTAGCCTCTGCTCATTTGATGTAGCCTGCCTCTTTCCCAACATACCAAAGGCCCATACTATGCAGTATATGGGTGACCTACTTGTAAAGTTCAACATTCTTCATAACGAGATACAGGAATTTTTGGCCTCCTTAATGCGTGCTGGTCCCCTAACTTCTGTAAGTTCAATGGGAAATTTTACGAGTTTCCTGAGGAGGTAGGAATCCCCATCAGCTCTCCTTTGGGCTCTCTCGTTTCGCAGATATTTATGTCCAGATTTGAGGTTGACTTGTTTTCCTCTGGCCAAGTGCTACTGAGTCATATCCATTACTGGCACCGATATGTGGACGATATATTATGTGCGTGGACCGGTCCTCAAGAGCTCCTTGGTGAGTTTCTTCAGTATCTGAATAAAATGTATCCCTCCATAAAATTCACTACAGAAATTGGAGGTTCTTCCATAAACTTTCTGGATCTCACTATCTCTGATAGAGATGGGGACCATGAATTTGCGATATTCGGGAAGGATACTTCGACCGATACAGTTGTCCACGGATCGTTCTTCTGTCCATTTTCTCATAAGATCGCTGCCTTCAATAGTTATATTCATCGACTGACCAGCATTCCGCTAAGTCAACCAGCTTTCCAAAGGGAGCTGGCGACCATCAAGCACTTGGCCGCTGTGAATGAGGTCAACTTGGACATTGACCGTATGGTCCGTAAAAAACTTACGAGGAAGGGCCTTGGTTCTACCACTTCCATCCCCCGCGATCTGAGTGGTAATAATAATAAGATTACGTTGGATCTAGCTCCCGTTTTTGGGTGAGTTTTCATCCAAGCTGACTCGTGTCCTCCGCCCCTTTGGCTTCAGGCCTGCTTTTTATAACCTCACTACTGTGAAGGGTGGTCATAGTTTCAAGGAAGGTTCGGCTACCCTTCTCCACAAGGAGAATTCTTACTTCAAGCGCGTTGCGTTGGAAAATATCGAAATAGTGCGTCATCTGAACAGTGACGATATTTATTTTCCCGACGAAGGTTGAGTTGAATTGGTCTACGAGTTTGAGTCACCTCGCGAGGGCTCGCTCGTTTAATCCTGATCTCGTTGGTATTCTGTCTTATGAGTCGTATCTGGGTCAGTGGCGTTCTAACTTTGTCCGATGATGGTTTGTTAACCGAAAGATCTCGCATCTTCTCCTTTATATCTGCGGTCTTTGTAATTAGTTTTTCGTTTACTCTACTCTTTGAGTATTCTGTCAAAATATGAATGATTTTTTTTGAAAAAAATACCATGGATGAACGTTTACACAATACTAAAATATCCCAAGTTTCATCGTTGTGCGATCATTATTGCCTGAGGTACAGCCATTTAGATTTTAGGCCTAAAAATGACTCTGCAGCCCATGTGGGTGAGTGGATGGGTCCAATTTTTTGGATTTCGAGTTTTCTCATTGGTGAAAACATTTTGACGGACATTTGAAACATTTTCCGACTAAGGCCATTTTCCCCCCTTACCCAGGTAGAGCCTTTCTGTGCTTGGCGACTGTGAATGGTTTGTTCAACCGATAAATGCCTGTACAAAGAAGTCAGCCGAAAAGCTTTCTATCCTGAACGTCCTGTCCAGTTTTTTGACCGCATTCCTGCGTTTTCAAAATAATATAACGATCTCAATTTCGCGTTTCAGGATATCAAATTCTTACGTTGCGCTTGATGGAAAAATTTCTTTGCGAATTATTCCGAAAGCGACACGAAATGAATCTAATTATTATTCCGTGTACAAATATGCTGTAGATGTATTTGTACGTACTATTGGAACGAGAAAAGCTGAACACAAAGCTGAAATATTCATAGCTACTCGAGATCAAAATGCATCTTAGAGGATCGAGAAGGAGTACGACCGACTGTTTCCTTATACTTTTTTACAGCGTGAATTGCGCTCGCCTGTGCAAAATGTCGACCTTCATGCTTATAGAGCACGTGTTTATAGGACGACTTTTTGCTTTTAGCGTAATCGAGTAACGAGTAATTTTTAAGAACGTCGGATTTCGCCGTATACTATACTTATGCTAAACGAATGCACTCCTCGGTACAGTTGAAGTCGAATCCTATTCTGAAAAAATTTATTCCATTCGCGTTCGAAGCTGCAATTTTATTTTTTATCGTCTCCCGACCGTGTAGTGTTGCTATGATGTGTATAAGGCAAGCTTTATTACAATAAAAGCGAACGTGGGCTGTGTAGGGTTATATGGGGCGAAACATTGCATTACCTGCGAGTGTTTTTCATAAATTTTTTGGACTGTTTACGAAATTTTAGTTTTTTACGACAAGGCCTCCTGCCATACATTACAATAATACTCGTATAAAGATGAAACTAAATGTTAATCGTGCGATAAGGGTGGGTGTGCTAAAAAATCTCGAAATATAGGAGTACCTGTCGCAAACTTGCGAAAAAATGAGCCGCTTTCTATCCGCATAACTCAATGAATAATTGAATCTTGTATTCAGGAAGCCAGCAATCATCTATCCTAATAATTTTGACTGTTAGTTTCCTCTTTTCCTATCGTCCGATTGTTTCAATTAATAAACGTTATAATTAGAAATAGAATAAAGATTTTCTAGCATTTATGAGGAGGATTATTTTATTTTCGGTCTCTTGGATTCTATACCTTTTCTCTTAGTTCATGTTCGTCGCTCTTTGATGGCTATTTAGCCGATACGCGTTAAGCGGAAATGAAATTAATTTAAATTCCTACGGTACGCAGAACCATTTATTTATTTATTTATTTATTTATTTATTTATTTTATTTTTTAAAATTTTCCATTTTATTTTTATTTTATTTTCTATTTTTATTTTATTTATTATTTATTTTTATTTCTAGTTTTTTTATTTATTTTTTATTTTTTTCTAATTTTTTTATTTATAGCACAAAAAGCTTGGATAAAAGGTAAATGGTGGAGGAGTCAGCCTTTGCTGATCACTTAATTGAAAGTGGTCACAACTTTCAAAAAGGATCCGAAGTTCTCCTCCAAAGGGAAAATTCGTATTTTAAACGTCTGCCCTTTAAGGAAATAAAAATCCTCCGACATCAGAATAATAGTGACGTTACCGTTTTGAACAGGTACATTCCTGAAGAAGGATTGACTGAACTAGTCTACGGGAATGATTCACATTTTGATGACTCGCTGATTCGGTCATGACTCCGTTTGATGTCTCTTGCTCTGGTTGGCGTTGTGTTCAGTTGCTTTCTATACTTCGTGCTTTCAGTTTCGTGCGGTCCTTTCGCAGTTTTCTTTTGATTTACTCTTTCGAGTATTCACGTAATTATGGATGACCGTAATTTTTTACAAAAACGCATAGATTCTAGAGTATATCCTATTAATAAGCTCATCCTCATAATTATACAGCACGATCACGATGCGAAATTCCGAGATGCAGGGTTGGGGACATATTATCGATCAATGTAAGCAGTGAATAAAATCGCCCTATCAAACTGCAATCACTTTCAGTATTTTACGAAGCCACAACCAACAAAAAAAGTCGTCGTCCTTTGAGACCGAACCTTAGCCTCGTGGTTAGAATCGTTCGTTCTAAAATCGAGAGAAAAGTATTATCTAGCCCCATTTACTAAATATCAGGTGGTCCGTGACCAGAAACAACCCCATGTAGTCATTTTCGTGCTTCGATACTTTGTCATGTGCATCATTAGATGTCACGAGTGGCTAGCAAGATTGCGTTTATTCGTGTAAAAAGCGAAAATGGCTTCTATCCTCTTTTGAGAATACGTTAATGAAAGGCGACGAAGTCTCTTTCGGCGAAAATAATAACAAACAAGGAAGTTTAGCTATGTGACAGAAACACCGACTAAAGTGGCGGAGACGTATTTACACTAGATAGCTTTAATTATTCCGTACATTTTGATTACTGTCTTCTCTACTCGCTGGGTGTTGTTCGGGTATCGCTTTCAGGGTTGCTCGCGAACATTTTCAAAAAGCTCACCCTGATCTTCTTCGCTCGCTAGATAAACTGAGGTAATGAGTCGTAACGTGCATCAGTAACTTATTTTCGTATACAACTCGAGAAAATCCGAGTACGAACAACGAGTTCGCTGGGATATGCACGAAAGCGTAAATACGAGTAGAAAGTTCGGAAAAAGTAATACCATCGGCATTATATCGCAAATACTATTCACAATGCTACACAATATTATCAATGAGCGGATAGACTACGAAGGCCTCAAGTTTTTGTTCGCTCGCTTTTTATTAGTCTCTCGTGAATTTGGAGTGTACATGGTAATATATATGCAGCTGCAACGAATAATAATATTTAAATTTCGCAAATTAAGCACTGCGAAACTTGTACACACTGGTCTTGTATCCATGTACCTAGACTATAAAGAATAAAGTGAAAATAGAGAAATGGATTCTATAGGAATCATCCGGTGTACGATACTCCGCAGTGAAGTACTCGATATGCGGAACTGAAGTAAAAGGGATACATAAATTTTGAAAATACGTTGCAGTATTGTGCAAATAAATGAAAATTGAGCAAGTTGCGCGTAAAATTTTTCAGCCAATCAAAATTTTGTTTAGAACGAATGAGTGCCAATGACTCGAAACCGAGAAAAACTTTTATAATAATTTAACTCTATATCCAAAAGATGTAAATCCACCTTAGAATTGGACGAGTAATTTAAGCTATACTAAGGAAGTTAGATAATAAGATGCAAAGTTGAAGAACATTTGTATCGAATTCTCTTTCGTTAGTCAACTTTGAAAAAAATAGCTAACATTTGCATTTTTCTCCTACGATGAACTCGGGTGTTGCATTAAATGATAGATAGCTCACGGCTCGTTGACTAGATTGAGTTGGAGTACGCGGGTATCTCAATTTGAGAGTAGGGAATACCATCGTATCTTTATAGGAAAGAAGTCCATCAACTCGAACTCGCAGATTTTCAACAGAAAGTACTAGGGTGTCGGTAACAACAGGGTTCCTTGAAAATTCTTCAAGTCCCTATGACCTTATCATATCGAATCGATACGTTGTTCTAATTTATGGTTATTCATATTACACAAGAGGAGTGTACACCCGAAGGTGTAGCAAATTATATTGAACCACAAGAAAATCAGCCGCTAAACGTTTTCGGTTAAACAACCATCATCGGAGCGTAAACGAAAGCGACTGAATCCAACATCAACAAAGACAGAGGGAGTTAACCAGAAGATCATGATTTAACCAGTGAGTCATCGAAGTTTGAATCATTCTCATATACTAGCTCAATCAGACCCTCTTCAGGAATGACCTGTTTGAAACCGTGAAGTCTTCGTTATTCCGGTGTCGTATGATTTCTATATTTTCTAAAGCCAACCGTTTAAAATATGAGTTCTCCCTATGGAAGAGGATACCAGAGCCTTTCTTGAATTTATGGCCATTCTCGAGTAGATGATCAGCAAAAGCCGAATCACCCAAATTACCCTTCTCCCACGCTTTTTTATGCTCCTCAATTCTTATTTGGAGCTGACGCCCAGTCATCCCTATATAAAAAAATTTGTAACTTGGTCATATTGTAGTATTACTAAATTTTCTGGCATAGCCAAATAAATGAAAATCATGTTCCATGTCTTTTATATTTTATCAGTCATCATGAAATATTTCAGTCTAGGCTTCTACTAGGTCAAGTGTTCGTGAGATATTATTCGTTTACCCCTTACCTATCTTGGCGTCGTATAAGTCTTGTATGAGAAATATTTTGAGGTAATTGTGGGTGTTCTATATTTTGAGGTATCAACTTTCGGTGGGGCGAACGAGCGATCTCGCTGTTGTATTGGAATGGTATGAGAAAATTCAAGTCTTCTATGAGAAATACGAGGTAGGGCGAACTCGCTCCGCTCGTTCGCCCCCTGTCTCGCTGTTGTATTGGAATGGTATGAGACAATTCAAGTCTAGGGAACTTGGAAAAATTTCGACTACCCAGCCATATATGATAGGAAGAGGGACTTAGAAAATTTTCTAATTATCAATTATATTAATTATTTAATTATTTATTTATTTAATTATTTAATTATTTATTTATTTAATTATTCAATTATTTATTTATTTATTTATTTGATTATTTAATTATATTAATTATTTAATTATTTATTTATTTAATTATTTAATTATTAATTGATTAATTATTTATTTATTTATTTATTTATTTATTATTAATTATTATATTATTACGCGGGGTGTACTCGCGAATTTCTGAATCACCCACGGGGTAGAGATTTCTCTTGACGGGGGGGGGGGGGGGGGGGGTGTACTCGCGAGTTTCAAAATCAGGGTCTGGCGAGAGAAAAGACATGGAACATGTCAATACCTGGGCAATCGTTGCATGCTATATTGTATATCCCACTTCGCTCGACTGGAGGAATCGGGTCCTTCAATTTCACAAATAAACTTTTCACAGTATTGACATTATAAAACGCCGGCCGGAACCCAAAAGGACCGAGTACCCTGCCCAACTTCAACGAAAACCTGCCCAAGTAAGGGAGTCTAATCCAACGTTTTCTACTGTTATGCAAATCCCTAGGGAGGGAGGTGGTAGAATCGAGGCATTTTCTCGTAAGCCTCCTTCGGACCATTAAATCAATGTCCACTCGAACTTGGTTCACTCTGGCCAGGTACTTAATCGTCCCTAGTTCCTTCTGGAAAGCATCCTGACTCAAGGGAATACTAGTCAGTCGATGTATCAAACTATTAAAGGTAGCGATCTTGTGTGCAGCGGGACAGAAAGATGACCCATGGATTGTTATATCAGTCGAAGTTTCTTTTCTATAAATACCAAATTCATGGACACCATCTCTAATAAATATGGACAAATCCAAGAAATTTATTAATAATCCGCCAACTTCCAGAGTGAATTTTATGGAAGGATATCGGCCATTTAAGTGAGAAAGGAACTCACTAAGGAGTTCCATAGGGCCATTCCACGCGCACAATATATCGTCTACATACCTATGCCAGTAAAAGACATTATTTAGAAGTACCTGGCCCGAAGAAAACAATTCGACTTCAAATCTGGACATGAAAACCTCCGATATTAATGAGCCCAGAGGGGACCCAATAGGGATCCCCACTTCTTGGTGACTGTCGCGATTTTGAACGAAATTTAAGAGAAAAGAAAACTCGTAAACTTGCCTCCCTCCAGAGTTGAAAGGATACGGCCGATGAGAAAAAAGACCGTCCTGGAGATAATTTAATCCAGCAATTCCAGCCACGC
Source organism: Aspidiotus rigidus (assembly GCA_035079385.1). Taxonomy (NCBI): domain Eukaryota; kingdom Metazoa; phylum Arthropoda; class Insecta; order Hemiptera; family Diaspididae; genus Aspidiotus; species Aspidiotus rigidus. The sequence continues at coordinate 13,789,430 of JAVHKY010000020.1, read as the reverse complement.
ATTATTAATTATAGTAAAGTTCCGTTTTTTTAGTGATGAGTTATACCTGTTGGAGAAAGGGTTGAAATTTGGTCTCCCTCCCCTTAAGAACCAAGAGACACTGGCTAACGTAGTAGCTGACCTGACAGTCAAAATTGGACCGGGAGTGAATATCCAAAAGAAGTGCGCCGAAATGGTTTGGAACACTCCCCTCCCCCGCATAAGTAATGCCTGTAGTGAGGTGATTAAAGGATTAAAGAGGAAGGTGAGGGAGGAGGTCTTAATCCTTACTAAGGCGGATAAAAGCAACGCCGTAGTGATTATGGATAAGTCCTCTTATGTATCTGGGGTTCATGAAGTGCTGAAACAATGTGGCGCTAAGGAGAATAGCCTCTTCTGTTTCCCCAGTTTCGTCAAAGAGGTGAGGAACACTATTAATAATTGTAGTGTGATTATTAAGAGTCCTCGGACAAAGAAAGCTCTCTTGGAGCCTAACCCGGTTCCTCCCCTCCTATATGGATTACCCAAAGTACATAAAAAAGATGTACCAATGCGGCCGGTCGTGTCACTTGTCTCGTCGCCAACTTATTTGTTAGCTAAATTTATTGATAGATCGTTCAAATCGCGAGTAGATTATACCTCCCCTCACTCAGTATTAAACTCAGGTTCGTTAACGGAGAGGTTGAAGGACATAAGGCTCCCTGAGGAAACGATTTTATGTTCCTTTGATGTGGTGGGATTATTTCCTCATATCCCGAAGGCGGTCGCAATCCAACATATGGGCGAATTGCTCGTAAAAACTGGTATCACCCATGAGGAATTAGTAGAATTCTCCGACCTTCTACGAGTTTGTTGGACTCCCAATTTTTGTAAATTTGAAGGAAAATTTTTCGAATTCTCGAAAGAAGTGGGGATCCCTATGGGGTCCCCTCTGGGCTCATTAATATCGGAGGTTTTCATGTCCAGATTTGAAGTCGAATTGTTTTCTTCGGGCCAGGTACTTCTAAATAATATCTTTTACTGGCATAGGTATGTAGACGATGCGATATATTGTGCGCGTGGACTGGCCCTGTGGAACTCCTTAGTGAGTTCCTTTCTCACTTAAATGGCCGATATCCTTCCATAAAATTCACTCTGGAAGTTGGCGGATTATTAATAAATTTCTTGGATTTGTCCATATTTATTAGAGATGGTGTCCATGAATTTGGTATTTATAGAAAAGAAACTTCGACTGATATAACAATCCATGGGTCATCTTTCTGTCCCGCTGCACACAAGATCGCTACCTTTAATAGTTTGATACATCGACTGACTAGTATTCCCTTGAGTCAGGATGCTTTCCAGAAGGAACTAGGGACGATTAAGTACCTGGCCAGAGTGAACCAAGTTCGAGTGGACATTGATTTAATGGTCCGAAGGAGGCTTACGAGAAAATGCCTCGATTCTACCACCTCCCTCCCTAGGGATTTGCATAACAGTAGAAAACGTTGGATTAGACTCCCTTACTTGGGCAGGTTTTCGTTGAAGTTGGGCAGGGTACTCGGTCCTTTTGGGTTCCGGCCGGCGTTTTATAATGTCAATACTGTGAAAAGTTTATTTGTGAAATTGAAGGACCCGATTCCTCCAGTCGAGCGAAGTGGGATATACAGTATAGCATGCAACGATTGCCCAGGTATTTATATAGGGATGACTGGGCGTCAGCTCCAAATAAGAATTGAGGAGCATAAAAAAGCGTGGGAGAAGGGTAATTTGGGTGATTCGGCTTTTGCTGATCATCTACTCGAGAATGGCCATAAATTCAAGGAAGGCTCTGGTATCCTCCTCCATAGGGAGAACTCATATTTTAAACGGTTGGCTTTAGAAAATATAGAAATTATACGACACCGGAATAACGAAGACTTCACGGTTTTAAACAGGTCATTCCTGAAGAGGGTCTGATTGAGCTAGTATATGAGAATGATTCAAACTTCGATGACTCGCTGGTTAAATCATGATCTTCTGGTTAACTCCCTCTGTCTTTGTTGATGTTGGATTCAGTCGCTTTCGTTTACGCTCCGATGATGGTTGTTTAACCGAAAACGTTTAGCGGCTGATTTTCTTGTGGTTCAATATAATTTGCTACACCTTCGGGTGTACACTCCTCTTGTGTAACGTTATCATATCATCGGCTCCGCTCTTAGCTCAATATGACTCTAGAATCTATTTATTCTACGAAAGACACAATACTTATGTGGGGGGGTAATATTAAAGGAGGGGGGGGGGGTGTTGGTAAATGAAAAACTCAAGCGAAAAATTTGATCACCTCGTCGGGATCCGAACCCGAGACCTCCTTCCTTTTTCTATTTATTCTAATTTTAACGAGCAATAGCATCACATAGGGTTATTGGTTCGGCGTTACAATTATTAATTGCAAGGTCCACCAAAGAAGAGAAGAGCCGTTTACTGGTGAACCAACAAGATAGCCGCGTTAAGAAAAGAGCGCAAGAGTCAGTGCCGGATGTACCAGCGTAGTAGTGGCCGCGAAGGAGCGCGGGCGGTTGCACCTGAATACCAGCTGGCTCGTAAAAGGCTGAAGAAGGCCTTCAAGGATACCAAAAGTGCTGCATGGCGAGAGCTGTGTGAGATGGCAGATGGAAAGCCTTATAAGATAAAGCTGAAGAAGCTAAAAGGCCTCTCGGCAGTGAACCGAATGGAGCCGGATGTTGTGGGTCAAATCATCGATGGCTTGTTCCCACACCAGCCGCCACCAATGGTAACGCTACCAATAGTAGAAGAGGATGGTATATCCCTCCTAGGTACCGAGGAGGAGACTACAGGGTGAGTGTTGGAAGACTCCAGGCCCGGATGAGATTCCAAATCCAGTCTGGAGCGCCATACATTCAGTTGACCCAGCACTGCTTGTTGATACATTCAATGCGGCAATAGCTGGGGGACTGTTCCCTGTGCGATGGAAGAAAGGCAGGCCAGCGTTGATGGGAAACTCCTAGAAAGAGTGACAACCAATCGACTGGAGAGCTATCTGAAGGAAAGAGATATAATCACTGATAGCCAGTACGGTTTTCAAACTGGACGCTACAAATCAGATGCTGGATAGCCGAGTCAGGAATTGCTATGCGTCAGTTTTACGCAGCCGTCAGCCTCGTTATAAGAAATGCGTTCAATTCGATTCCATGGAAGAGGATATTGGAAGCTCTTGTGGACGCAGGAGTGCCCGCATACCTGCTCAGGATGATCAGCATCTATCTTAGCTGCCGTGAAATCCAAGCAGAGACGTCTGCTGGTACAGTAAAGTGCCCTGTTACTTGTGGGGTGCCACAGGGTTTGGTCCTAGGGCCACTTTTGTGGTGCGTCGCATTTAACGGAATCTTGAAGGTGAAGCTGCCACCTGGCTATGCGGACGACTCCCTTGTGGTATGCACTGCCGAAACAACTGTAGCGGTGGAGAGCAGGGTAAACCGGGCCTTAGAGGAAGTGACGCGTTGGATCAAGTCGACTAGACTCGAACTTGCAGCTAACGGAGGATTCACAACCAGTTCAGTCCACTCACCTTTCGCCTGCAAGGTGTGGAAATTGAAACCAAGAAGCAAATGAAATACCTGGACATCTGGTTTTACTCAACGCTGAGCTTCAGACACCATTTCTTGATGGCAGCGGAAAAGGCGGGCCGGGTAGTTGGATACCTAAGCCGCCTGATGAGGAACCTGGGAGGACCGAGAGAAGCAAGAAGAAGGATCATGACGAGCACCGCCTTGTCGATCCTCCTATATGGTGCGACAGTATAGGCCGACTCCATGAAGATACCATACCGAAGGAGAGAGATGATAAAGATCTAACGAAGAGCTGCGCTGAGGTGTGTTAGTGCCCCCCGCACTGTCTCGATACAAGCTCTGCACGTTCACCACCAATCGAGCTCCTTGCTGAGGAGAGAGCGGTGGTGTTCAAAGCAAAGAAGACAACGACGACCAACCAAAAAGCTTTACGAGTCAAGCAGGAGGCCAGGCGCTCCTTGCTTGTAAAGTGAAAAGCAAGAATTGCCCAGAGTGAGCTGGGTACATGGAGAACCCTAGTGCTAATACGCGACCTTGATGAGTGAATGGACCGAGACCCTGGTCAGCTCAACTTTCACCTGATGCAGGTGTTAAGCGGCCATGGCTGCTTGAACAAGTAACTTTATGAGGAGCTGAGGAAAGTTAAAAAGGTAACGTGTTTGCACTGTAACCAGGGGCGGGATCCATTACTCACCTTATTCGAGTGTGAGGCGTGGAGGCGTGAGCGGGACAAGCTTAGTCGGTCTCTTCAAGAGATCGGGGTAGATGAAGCGCTTGACCCGAGTAGCCTGGTACCCACCATGTTAGGTTTCGAAGAATCATAGAACCAGGTTTCTGCATTTGCGCCCACAGTAATGAAGAGGAAGATGGACCAGGAATGGAATAGATAAATCCAAGGCCGGGTTACCTCCTAGGATAAGATGAGAGTGGACTGACTCTGCCCATTGAAGTGGACACGACAGGGCAACTGTTGTGTTGCTGAACCTGTAGCCATAAGGTTGCTATCGAATGGCTGGTGGGAACTCGAAATTTCATGGATAGTTACGGGGAGGCAACCAAAACGTTCTATCTGTGTGACTGGCGGGGCAAGGCCCTAGGTCGACGATGAGAGAACAATTTGGTCAAGTCTCAGGATAGGGCGTGCGTGACCGAAATAAGGTAGGTTGAATATAAGTAAATTGCAGGTGTGCTCAAACGACTTTTAAAAACCTTTTACCGGGAGTTCAATGGAAAAAGGCGGAGTTGGCTCAACCACGAGACGTGTCAAGATCGAAATTGATGTAAGCGGCTCTTGGGTGTTCGTTAGGTTGTATTCTCGATGATGCAAGCGCTCTGGACGTTTTATTAGGGTTACACTTGAAACAACAAGAATGCCTGCTCGTTTGCCCTCTTAGATCGTAGCGGAGGCATAATAAACATCTCGTCGCGAGTCCATAACAGTAGACGAGCTTCTAGGTACCGTTCCCTCCATCGCCATTCAAGGTGTTACCGAAGACTCGTTTTCTCCAGAGTGCTCGCGGTAAGAGATCGAGGAAGGCTCCGTTATGATTGAAACGGTTAAACGTGCGGAAATTCTCGTTGTTTTGGGCGATGGCCGAGAAACTAGTCATCTCCTGTGTACTTGCAGTATGAGGTCAATTACGGCTTCTCTATGCTCGAAGCGGGCAAACTTGCAGCAATTCTCCGCTTTTCAGTCGATGGAGGGAATGGTACCTAAAAGCACTTCTGTTGTCGGTCTTGTGGACTTGCAGCGAAAGGTAATAGAACCCCTCTATAATCGAAACAGGCTAATAGGTGGAAATTCTCGTTGTTTCAGGCGGGAAGGGAAGCTCGTTTTTTGCAGTTGTCTCGCGGCGAGATATTGATGAGTGTTCCTAGTTCAATTGGGCCAGGCAGATGCGCGAGAACTCTCATTGTGCGCAAGCTTGTCTTCCACGGCGGGAAATCCGCTTCACCCCTGGTCAAAATCAACGAGGAAAAGGCCAAAAATTATAATTTTTTATGACTGCGGTGGTTCACCTAGAAATTCATTCATCGTGAATTGACGGCAAAACATCCGTCTCGCCCCTGATTCATTACAAAAAGGGAGGCTGTAGAGTAATCTTCTTTAAACTGACGGGCGAACAAGCGGCAGACGGTGACGAACGAGTCGTTTACTCGTTCGTTACTTTCTTTGCTCTTTTAATCAGACTCCAATCGAACCCAGTTTATTTTTGACGTCACCGCACGCAAATGAATGAGGAAAAGGGTTTGGCGAACTCACAGATAAGATGTACATGTCATGAACATCCGCGTTCCGCGTTTTATGGAGGGCAAGGAGGTAATTTGAGAAGGGTGCCGTTCGACAAAACGTGGGAGTTGGAAAAATCTCGACCTCCGCGCTGGGGGTGGGGATCGACTTGGAAAAATTCGGTTTTCAAGCTGTAACATGATGGAAGAGGGACTTGGAAAATGTTTTGAATATCGAGCTATATATGATAGGGGAGGGACTTGGAGAAAATTTCTAATATTGAGATGTCAGGGGCAATTCGGGAAAATTATATGCTTTCGAACTTAAAGTCCCAAAATGGTGAGGAAAAAAGTTTAATCCTTTTTTGGAAAGGGTACAAACAAAGAAACCTCCATAAAATAGGTTGCCTGTTTGGCTCGATTAACACAGTTAATGAAGGCAACCCCTAGCAGCTCTAGTAGGCTGCGAGTTTTAATTAGTTGAACTTGCTGCTCGAATTAGCAGATTCCTCAAACGATTCGTAGTTGATCACGTCACCATTTCACGAACTTTCAGAGAATTCTATCTCCAGAGCTCATGATTGTCAGTGTGGTTTGTCTAAGCATTATGCCTTCATTTCCTCATCTGGTTTTGAGGAGTACATCACGGAGGAAAATAATGATCTAAGTATACTTCGATGTTTCTATCAAAAACTATGCCAGTATACGAGACCGAGTATAGGCATTATTGTTCAGTCGTTTTTTCCAAGCTTCACGGAGCGTATTCCATCATTTATTTTCATTTTTTCTTCTTTCTTCTCTCTCGCTATCATTCTCTTACGCTACGAACGTAATTTGCTTCCGCAATTTTTCCGTATAAAATTGTCTGGTTGAATATACGACGTTAGGTATGACCTATCGACCATATTCATATCTTCTACTTTTCGCCCGTAATACAGGGTGGCGTAGGCTATCCTGCATAACAAGTACGTAAGTTATCCGCGCGATATGTTTGTGACCGCGAAGTCAGAACGAAATAAGAGAGACAGAGAAAGAAATAAAGGCAAGACCCAACGAGTTTATATCCATTACGGTATCGCATTATTATTCAAAATGTTTCCGTCTACTACTTTTTCGATATCTGTTGATACGCGCGCGGCTTCGCCTACCAAAATTACCATAAAATGTGCGCGTTTTCCGCGGAGCACGCGACAGATGAATTCCCGTATATATGTAGACCCCGACATATGCGTGCCTCTTTCTTTCGCAAGCTTCCGCGTCCGAGGAAAAAATATAAATTCGGTTGGAATTCATTTTATTTTACTTATATTCGCCTAGGTACGTACCTATTTTATATGTACGAAAATGAAATTCGCTCTGTGTCGCCGATCTCTGCCGGAGTCGTCTTGGTTTACATCACGTCGACAATCTGAAACATAAGACGGACGAAAGAAAATTAATAACGGACTCGAGCGGAACGGAAGCCTTACGATATATTTAATTATACCAGTAAGTACGTGTATTGCACGAGTATTATCCTAATAGGGTTCGCAGTATACAAATGAATCGATTGAATGAACTCGTCGCCTCGTCTATACGCTTTTGATCTTTCGAAAAGCTCGTCTTCGCGAGATTCGAATTGAAAATAATCACGGAAAAATAATACTGAGTATCTTCAAAAGTAATAGAAAATTTGATTTAATTAGGTCACCGTTCAACTGCTCATTGAATAGCCAAGGTCGTGGGTGATCGTTTTTCTAAGGGAGTGACACAGCAAATGAATTCACCCGTTGATGAGAGGGGCGGTGTTTATAAGATGGAATGCAGAGATTGTAGAGGCTCTTATACTGATGAGACAAGACGCAAGATGAAGGTGAGAGTAGCTGAGCACCTGAGGTCTTGGAGGGGAGTCAGCTTAGTTCATCAATACATGGAGGTTGTAAGAAATTGTGTCGGAGGATCATAATTAACATATTACATCGTAATAAACGTTATATTCTTCGATTTTCCTCCTATCCTATGTAGGTCAGAGATCGAAATTTCTCCAAGTCCACCTCATATAAACGCGAAAGACGAATATTCCGACGTGGAGTAAAGCATGCAAACCGCAGAAAAATAAAAGACGACGAGCGCTTTCGGATAATAAACCATCTTCAAGCCTGAAATGAAAGCAACTGACGAACAAATGAGAAGAATGAGGTATTAAGATCGTCCAAACGAGAAATCACGGTGTGAGTCATAAACCAGTTCGATCAGGCCATCTTCCGGAATTTACGAGTTGAGTACAGTGATACCATCGGTGTTGAGATGACGCATTATCTCTATATTCTCGAGGGCGATGCGCTTACGGTAGGAATTCTCCTTATGAAGGAGCTTTTCGGATCCCTCGCGGGAGCTGTGGCCACTGTTTATGAAGTGATCGGCGAGACTCCCCTAAGTGTCCCTTCTTCCAAGACTTCAGGTGCTCAGCTACTCTAACTTTCATTTGGCGGCTGGTCTCACCAATATAAAAGCCTCCACAATCCTCACATTCCAACTTATAAACACCACTCCTCTCATCGACAGGTATGGTGTCCTTCAGTCTCACAAACAACCTCTTGACTGTGGTAGGGTTGTAAAACGCGGGTCTGAAGCCAAACGGGCGAAGGCCCCGACCCAATTGCAAGGAGAACTTCCCCAGGAAAGGGAGACTGATCCAACGCAAACGGCGATCACGGTTCGTGTCTCGGGGGAGGGAGGTGGTGGAATCCAGGAGGCTCCTCGTAACTTTTCTCCGAACCATCACGTCAACGTCGGCATTGACCCCATTCACTCTGGCCAGGTGTTTTATTGTGAATAACTCTTTCTTGAAGGCAGACTGACTCAAAGGAATACGAGTCAGTCTGTGAACTAGGCTATGAAAAGCAGCCATCTTGTGAGCAACAGGACCGAACGAACCACCGTGGACTAAAACATCGGTCGTAGTATCTTTCTTGTAAATTCCTAACTTATGCATACCGTCTATTATAGAGATCGATAAATCCAAAAAGTTAATGGAAAATACCCCTATTTCCAACGTAAATTTTATGGAAGGGTACCAGGAATTGAGATACCTCAGAAACTCACCAAGGAGATCTGGGTGACCAGTCCAGGTACATAGAACGTCATCAACGTACCTCTGCCAATAATGAATATGGTTAAGTAACACCTGGTTCGAGGAAAAAAGGTCAAGTTCAAACTTAGACATGAAAATTTCGGATATGAGAGAGCCTAGTGGTGATCCAATGGGGATCCCTACTTCGTCAGGGAACTCGAAAAATTTCCGTTCAAAGTTACAGTAGTTGGGGGATCAGCAAGTATTTAGAAGGTCGAAGAATTCGTGAAGCTCATTATGAGGAGTGTTGGCTTTGACGATTAGCTCACCCATACGCTGGATAGTAGCAGCCTTAGGAATATTCGGGAACAAACCAACAACATCAAACGAGCAGATGGTCGTTCCCGGGGGAAGACTTACATCCTTGAGGACGTCAGTTAAAGAGGCCGGATTCAAGACCGAATGAGGAGATTCAAAATCAATTCGATTTTTGAACCAACGGTCAAGGAATTTGGCAAGGAGGTAGGTAGGAGAGGAGACGAAAGAAACAACGGGTCGCATCGGGGTATTGTTCTTATGCACTTTAGGCAGCCCGTAGAGGAGGGGGGTGTGGGGTTACGAACAAGGAGGGTTTTTTTCAAAGCAGGAGTTTTGATAACAGTCTCACTCCTGTTGATGACACTCCTAACTTCTTTGACGTGCTTGGGAAAGCTGAAATCCTCACTCTCTTTAGCACCACACTGCTGTAGGACTTCATGGACCTTAGAAGAATAGGTTGATCTCTCCACCACTACAACAGCGTTGCCCTTGTCAGCCTTAGTGACGATCAAATCTCCCTCTTTCAGCTCAAGAGTCAAAATTTACGCCGTGTGCCATCCGGCGAAAAACGGAAAAATTTTGACTCCTATCATATATAGCTCGAGAGTCGACATTTTTCCAAGTGCCCCCCCCCCCTTTCCGCGACTTGATCAACCTTGTGACGTTATCAATCTCGTGACGTCATTAACTTTATGACGTCATTAACCTCGAGCCGCTCGCGAACGAAAATTTCCTGAAAGTACCCCCAACAAAAGAGGTAGTGGGTACCCACTAAAAAACTGAATAGATATTCAAAAGAAAAGAAAAAGCGACCCATCAAAGTCGACGTACACCTATAGATGCTTACGTTAAACTTGAGAAATAATATAATATTGATAGAACAAAATAGAACAAGTGATTAGAAAATGAGTGAAAAAGAAAAAATTAAGGGGGATAATAATAATGATGATGATAATAATAACAATAGAAGGTGTAATTATGATCCCTCAGTTACTGGAGTCACTCCATACTCATTATTATTCTGCAACAAGAAAAGGAGAGATAGGTTCATATTAGCTAGAGTCACAATAGCTGATGTCTGCTCTCCTTGCCAAATTCCTGAATGCCGAGTTCGATAGTGACGAGATGAATCTCCTGGAGAAAGGTCTAAAATTCGGGCTACCCCCCCCCTCAATAATGCCGACACTCTCGCTAATGTAGTTGCGGACCTCGAAATAAAAATTGGGCCTGGGGTCAATACCCAAAAAACTTGTGCTGCTCTCGTCCGTAATACCCCCCTCCCTCGTATGAATGACCGTGCTTCTGATGTGATTAGGAGGATTAAGAGGAGGGTCAGGGAGGAGGGCTTAACCATTACAAAGGCTGACAAAAGTAATGCCATTGTTGTAATGGATAGGTCCTCGTACGTCTCCAAGGTTTACGACGTTCTCAGCCAATGTGGGGCTAAAGAAAATGCTAATTTCAATTTTCCAAAACACGTAAAAGAAGTAAGACGTGTCATTAATAATTGTGAATTTATTATTAAAACTCCTGCTCTAAAAAAGTTGCTCCTTGAGCCTAACCCGGTGCCTCCTCTATTATACGGGCTACCGAAGATTCACAAACAGGATACCCCGATGCGCCCGGTCGTTTCATTTGTGTCCTCCCCCACTTATTCTTTGGCGAAGTATCTAGACCGATGGTTTAAATCTAGAATAGATTTCGAGTCTCCCTACTCTGTGAAGAATTCGGTGTCTTTGGCTGATGGGCTGAAGGATGAAACTTTCCCGCCGGATTCGTCCCTTTGCTCTTTCGATGTGGTCGGCTTATTCCCCAATATTCCTAGAGCCACTGCTATGCAATATATGGGTACCCTTTTGGTACAATTTAATATCCGTCATGAAGAATTGATGGAATTTTTCAACTTGCTTAACATCTGCTGGTCTCCCAATTTTTGCAAATTTGAGGGTAAGTTTTTTGAGTTTCCTGAGGAGGTTGGCATTCCTATTGGCTCTCCTCTGGGATCCCTCATCTCGGAGGTATTTATGTCAAAATTCGAGCTAGATCTTTTTTCCTCTGGCCATGTGCTTTTGGGTCATATACACTATTGGCGCAGGTACGTCGATGATGTTTTGTGTGCGTGGACCGGTCCCAGAGATCTCCTTTTGGAGTTTCTTAAGTATATCAATAATCAGTATCCTTCCATCAAATTCACATTGGAAGTGGGCGGTTCATCTATTAATTTTTTGGACCTCACGATCTCCAATAGAGACGGTGTCCATGAATTCGCCATCTATAGGAAAGTTACATCGACCGATACTACTGTCCACGGCAGATCATTCTGCCCTGTCGCCCATAAATCCGCTGCATTCAATAGCTTTGTCCACCGGTTGACCAGTATTCCGCTTGGTCAGACCGCCTTTCAAAGGGAGCTATCGAATATAAAGCATTTGGCCAGAGTGAATGAGGTGAGCATAGACATTGACCTCATGGTCCGGAGGAAGTTGACTCGGAAATGCCTGGACTCCACTACCTCCCTCCCCCGCAATCCGACATTGGAGAGTAGGAAGCGTTGGATAAGGCTCCCCTTCTTGGGGAAGTTTTCTTCTAAATTAGGTAGCGTACTCCGCCCGTTTGGGTTCCGACCAGCTTATTATAACCTTAATACTGTAAAAAGTCTTTTTGTCAAATTGAAGGACCCTATCCCATTGCTCGAAAAAAGTGGTGTCTACAAGGTGAATTGTAATGATTGTAAAGGGATATACATAGGCGAGACTGGCCGTCAACTTAAAATTAGAATTGACGAGCATAAGAAAGCTTGGGAGAAAAAGAAATTGGGGGAGTCGGCTTTTGCGGACCATCTCATTACCAGTGGTCACTGCTATAAAGAGGGGTCCGAGACCCTCCTCCACAGAGAGAACTCGTACTTCAAACGAACGGCGCTTGAGCATATTGAAATTATTCGGGACCTTAATAACGACAGCCTAAATGTGCTAAACAGGCACATACCTGATGAGGGATTGATTGAATTAGTTTATGAGTATGATTCACATCGTGATGACTCGCTGGTTCAGTCATGATCTCGTCGGATGTTCTCCTTCCTAGCGGTAATTGGTTTCAGTTGCTTTCATGTCACTGTTGACAATGGTTTATTAATCGAAAGCGCTCCAGTGTGTAATCGTATTTCTGTGGCTTTGTTTAGTTTACTCCTCGTTTTACTATTTTGAGTATTTCATTCGTTCAGCAATTAACTCATATTTCTCAGTCCCTTTCCATATGTTCGCCGTGTGCCATCCGGCGGAAAATAATTAAAAAATTTTGACTCCCATTCTAGCTTGGAGGATGAAACTTTGCTTTTGGAAAACCTATTTTATATAGCTTGGTTTGTTCAAGTCCCCTTTCTATCGTAATGTAGCTCGAAAGTGGAAATTTTTTCAAGTCCCTCTCTTATCATACGTATGCAGCTCGACAGAAAAAAAAATTAGACTCTGGAACTATATTATACTAGGCTTATAGTAGGTCTAGGTCTTCTTTATACTAGCTTAATACAAGGTGCAGGCTTCTTGAATTCTCACTACCAAATCCAATTTGACTCATAAGACAGGTTCTCTGCGTTCCTCGTTTAACTTCGTTAAGGAAGACGTCGTTTTTTTTGTAGAGGTACACAAGATGAAGATTAAAAATACGAAGTAGACGCAGCGTTTTAAATGTAAACGAAAGGATTATTAATTTTTAAAAAAATTTTGCTCATTAAGAAAATGGATTGCAGGCTATTCTCGTCTAGCTTTCTGGACCTTATTTTTCCAAAAATTGCACTTCAGAAATTTGAGTTTTATTCAGCAGAATTCCAACTTGTTTTTTATGCTTCATCTATTATTAGGATTCTTGAAATACTCAAACCTTTCCTATCTGTGAACCGCACGTTTTGTTCACCACTTTTTAATATTATAATGAAATTCCCCAACTGAATGACTAGATGTTATCTTTTACTGTGGGAAGTCACGGGGGCTGCGGTGAACGATACTGTGTAGGAAGGGGTGTGCTAGTGTGCGTGTGCTTATCGTTTCTCTTACCTACGAACCGAATTCGTCATTTTTTCCTTTTCTCTTCTTTCTCTCTCTCTCCCTCGTTCCGTCTATTCGAACTTGTTCGTCTAGTGCGTGAACGTATCAAGTTTCAAAGTTTATCCTGTCCTACTTAGCTAGCAGCGTTCGCGTTGCTATCTTCCCTTTCTTTTCGGCCGGAGTTTATCGAATGGTGGTATGATGTTCGATAAACCTGATTCGTCTATTCTATCCCCGGATCGGTGGTAGGAGATGCGATAGCACCTGCCGGTGCTATCTTCTGACTCGACGTGAGGTTTTGCGCGCCGTTTCCGAAGTTAGTTAGCTTCGCAGTTTCCGCCTATGAGTGTCGTGTCGTGCCTCGTAGGGCAACCCACGTGGTATCCCAGCATTTTAGTGGATAAAGTGTGCGATCAGTAAAATGATGAACTCTTATTTTATGTAATCGTGGTACCGTACCACTCTCGTCTCACCGTTAGCTGTGACATTCGCGGTCATGTTTCCTGTTCGCGAGTTAGCGCTGGTGTTCGAGAGCAACTTCGTCGTTTTTAGTGAAGTGCGTGTGGCGCATTGCCTGCTCCCGGAAGCATTTTTCAGTACGTCGTATCGAGCGAGACTCCCTTTCTCAACGTCATCTAGAGGTGTGAGTATAAACCCGTAGCCGCTGCACACCACAGTGGAGGCCATAGGGGTGTAACGCGACCCCGATGAAGAGTATGATTCTAGGAGCTATGGGCTATCTTCCTGAGTATCATCCTACCTTCCGGCCGGATAGTTCGTCTGCCCGCGATTCCGATTGCTGCCAAATCGAAGGCTTTAAACGACTCTTTTGGAAGCTACTCTTGTTCGACGTTGCGTGGAACCATTTTCTACTGGACTGTGATATGGGTAACGTTGTACGATTAAGTTCATTAGTGGTCTTAATTTATTAATACATTTCGATTCGTACCTCTTTAACATCCCTGTTTTTATTTTATCGAGTTACGTATCCACAGGTGAATCTCAGTCCAGCGTCGACTGCAAGGGAGGGCTTCGTACATAGGGTCTTCTTGGTAAGGCAATTTTTTTCTTCTCTTCAGATTGTGTGTTTCTGTTCGTGCAACATCTCCCCTTCCTTTTAGTGTACGTGTATCGGGTGGGTGTTATCGCTTCGTCAGCAGGGGTGATTTTCAATTTTTGGATCAAAGTAAGTGGTGAGCGAAGGTATTCGTACCGGAGTGAAACAGTCTCATCTACAGCAGTTTTTGTTTTCGGCTATCTAAATTTAGTTTTCTTTTTAGTTCGATCCTAGGCCTGTCTTTGACCTGATCAGTCGATTTCAGAGATAGTTCGAATTTCTCTCCCTGTAGGTTACCGTTAGTGTAGATGAGAAATCCTCCCCTCTCTAACCTAACGAAGAGTCTCGGTTTTCCATTTAGCTATTTTTACTTTCTTTCTTTCGATCACGTGTAAGCCAAAAGTCTGGTAATAAGAGTCTCATCACGCTCGACCGCATGCTGAGCTAGCTGTGTGAGGAGCGACCGTTGAGAGGGTTCCCAAGGAGTGAATGCTTTCTACTCACCCCGTTTCTTTCTAGACCTATCCGATCTACGAATAGTTTACTCGATCTACGAATAGTTTACTCGATCTACGAATAGTTTACTCGTATCCTATTTGTACTTTCGAATAGAGTTACCTCCCCTTTTAGGCCAGTTTATTTTCTAAATTAACGCTACCAGAACGAGTAGTTGATGAATTTTCTCTCTTCTGGTTGGTTCTCGCAGATTGGTTACATAATGTCATCCCTGGTACATTGTGGGTAGTTACACGTGTACATCATAACCGCTACAATCGGGCTTCTTATATTCGTGAGGCTAATAGACTCCAAATAAATTTTCTAGATTTTCCACTTTTTGGTGAACTTTAATGACATTGTAAGTCGGCTTATAGGCTTCTCTAACAGTTTTCTGAGAACATTAAGAATTTCAGTAAACAGTGATTTGCGCAGGAAAGATTTTAATGCTATTAATTAAGGAGTAGAATAGAAATGCACAAGAAAGTTGAGCATACAATTACTATGCTGAGTACAAAAATTCATTCACGGTTTTTCGCACAACATTCCGTATACAAAAGGTTCTTTCATGTGTTTATCAGGGTTGCTTAATCAATTGTATTGGCTAAAAACTTGGCTAAGAGCACCAGCTAACGGCTATGTCTCGTAATATCGTAGAAACCACCAATCGTGGCTACCTTAGTCTCATTGGCTAGTTAATAGCTAGCTAATTTTGAGCCAAAATAGAATGGCTAACGGCAAAGAGCTAAAAGCTAACGACTGAAAGCAGGGGTGGGATCACTCCGATATGGAAGGGTGAGGTGCGGGGAAGAGAGAACATTAGCCATTAGCAGGTCCAATTTGATTAACCAACGGCTAAGCTGATGGCGGAGTACCGATAAGCATGCCAATGCGTTGTAACGTGTTCTAGTGCGTTCATAATATTGTGCCTTGTGCGATAACGAATTACTCGTGTATACATAATAGTGAGAGCCTACAAGTGTAAAGACTACGCGTATAGCCAGTCTCAACGTGAAAAATCTACCGAATAATCGAAGAACAGTTATGGAGAAACAGCTTGCAAATCTCATGAAGGAGATTATGGACATAAAATCCATCGTCACTGAAACTCGAAACATGATTGACCCGCTAACTGAAAGAGTAACTACCCTAGAAGAAAAGAACGAAGACACAGAGAAGAAGATTAATGAATTGGAAGATGAAATTCAAGATCTGAGATTCAAAGTAGAAACGGGAGAGCAGTATGATCGAAAGAATAATCTCATCGTGAGCGGCATCCCAATGTATAAAGATGAAAACCTAAAAGAAATAATTTCTACCTTACTTGAGAAACTAGAGGTGAATGTAGAACCCTACGATATAGCTGCTCTCCACCGACTACCCGCAAGAAACGATACGCCTGACATCATAATAAAATTCTTACACGCACAAACGAAAGGTAGAATTATAAAGGCGTCGGTGGTAAAGCAGCTCAACATTAAGGACATTGGAATGAGAAGTGAAGCCGAGAGTCGAATTTACTGCAGTAGCCATTTAACAAAATACACGCGAGACATCCTCATGAATGCGAAAAATTACAAGAAGCAAGGGATGATTGAATTCGTATGGGAACGTGACGGAAAAATATTCATCAAGAAAACGGCGGAAAGCAAAGCAATCAGAGTAATGAGTATTGGACATCTCGAGTACATGATTGAAAAATTCGCGCGAAACGCCAATCGGAGCTTCAATCTCGAAAACGAAGAAGAATCAGCATCGAATTTGGAAGCAGGTGACAAATCGAACCAACCCAACCCATCACTAAAAGGCAAGAGAGAAATACAAAACCCCAAGAAGACCAAAGATGATCGCATACTACGAAGCCAAAGCAAAAACGGATCTCAGCTGACACTGGATCGATTCACGAGGGGAAAATATGACTCCAATGAGAGTCATGGGAGAAGAGGATAGTCTAGTGTAACACGAATGGCTCGCTCATCGGACTCCGATCTTCCAAGCCGGCCTCAGTCACCGTGGAAGATCTGCACGCGGACTGCTACCTCCGAAATTATCGCTCTGTCTGCCAATAACAAAAGAAATTATGATCGAACTAAAAATAATACACGTCTTGATAACCCCGAACACGAAACCCTCCAAACAATAAAGGTAAGAGAATTCAAATATAATAAAAAAGTAGATAAAAATACAAAAAACTATGAAGATAAAAAAGAGAAAATAGGCAATACAAATGAGAAAGCACAAAACCTAGAAATACTGCACTATAACTGCAGAGGTTTAGTGGGAGAGGACCGACTCTATGAACTAGAAGAAGCTATCAGCAATATAAAATGGGATATTATAGGTCTCTCAGAAATCAGAAGGAAGGGAGAAGGGCTGATTCAAAGGAAAAACGGAAATTTCTTCTATTACTTTGGGGAGACTAAGGGACACAGAGGTATAGGTTTTTACGTGAGAGGAAATTTGTGGAACAAGATCACAGAAATAAAGAGAATATCAGAAAGAGTGGGAATATTAAAAGTAAGAATTGATAACCTTACGTCCTTAGCACTAATACAAGTTTATGCACCAACAGCTGATAAAAATATTGAGGAAATCGAAGAATTTTACAATTTAGTAGACCAAACAATACAGGATGAGAAGGAATACTATACATTAGCTATGGGAGATTGGAATAGTAAAATAGGGAAGGGTGAAATTGTAGGCGTACAAGGTCGATACGGAATAGGACAAAGAAATAAAAGTGGTGAAAAACTAATCCAACTAGCCGAAAAGAATGGTATGAAGATTGCAGACTCATACTTTAAAAAGAGAGAGAATAAAGTGTGGACCTGGATATCACCAGATGGCAAGACAAAAAATAAAATAGATCATTTACTGACGAACGATCTCTCAATAATAAACAATATAAACACCCTCTCTCGGTTTAAGTACTCCTCTGACCATAGAATAACTCGTTGCACCTTAAAAATAGCTAGAAGGGCAAGAATAAAGAATTATATAAAAAACGGAATCAAGGCAATGAGAACTATACCATTGAATGAACAAACAGAAGCCATGGAATACTTAACACACCTGCTAAGAAAAACACAAATATCACAAGATAATGTAAAGACTGAGTACGACAATTTAGTGAAAGCAATAGTAGACACAGAGAGCAAATACGGAATAGTGAAAGAGGAAACAACAGATGAAAAATTAACACAGAAAACAAGAAAATTGATAGAGAAGAAAAATACCTTGAGGAGAAAGGGCACAAAAACAGGTAGAGATAAAATAGAATTATGCGAGCTACAAAAATTGGTGAAGAAGGAAGTTAGAAAAGATATAAAAAATTACAACGAGTGGAGAACAAAAGAAATCATCGAAGAAACGTGGTCTACAAGGAAAATGAGAAAAGAACTGAGTACTGGAAGAAGACATATGACCAGCATGATAGATCAGACTGGAAGGGAGGAAAAAAACAGACATGGGATGTTAACAATTGCAACAGAATTCTACAAGAAGCTATACACTAGCAAAATAGACAAAACAATGAAAAGAGAAGAGGAAGAAGAGAGGGAGGGAAACAATGAGCTAATCCCCCCAATCTTGGAAGAAGAAGTAAGGACTATTATCAATAAATTGAGAAAAGATAAAGCTCCCGGCCCTGATAAAATAAAAAACAATACTATAAAAACACTTAGTCCCGCACTGATAAAGCCCATCACAAAGGTCTTTAATAAAATTATAGAATTAGAAACGATACCTGAGCAGTGGAGAGAAGTTGAAATAGCTCTAATATTCAAGAAAGGGGATAGAAAAATGATAGAAAATTATAGACCGATAAGCCTAACAGTTACCCTATGTAAAATATTCATGATGATTATAAAAAACAGAATTTACAACACGTTAGACTTCAACCAACCAAATGAACAAACGGGGTTTAGAAGGGGGTTTTCGACTATCGACCACATCCAGGCTATAAATCAACTCTTAGAAAAAGCTAGAGAATATCAAATCCAAATCCACGTACTCTTCATCGACTACTCAAAGGCCTTCGACTCTATAGAACACCAAGACATATGGATAGGTCTGAGAAAGCAGGGAGTTCCTAGCAAAATTATAAATATCATACAAAACTCTTATCGAAACCCAAAAGCCTACATTAGAACAGATAGGAAAGGAGAGACATTTGAAGTGAAGAGGGGAGTGAAACAGGGCGACCCACTTTCCTCAAATCTTTTCAATGTAGTGTTGGAAGAAATATTTCGGAGACTAGATTGGGAAGGAAAAGGAATAAGGGTAGATGGGAAGTACTTGAACAACTTAAGATTTGCTGACGACATAGTATTGATAAGCTCAAACAAAAGGGAAATAGAAGAGATGGCGGAAGAACTGAGGAAGGAAAGTGAAAAATCAGGTTTAGAGATTAATATGAACAAAACTAAGTACATGAGCAATACGGAAGAAGAAACAGAAATAATTATAAACGGGGTGAAATTAGAAAAAGTTACCGAATACGTATACCTTGGACAAACAGTATCGATGGAAAACAGACTTGATAAGGAACTAAGGGAAAGGAAAAGGAAAGCGTGGAGGAACTTTTGGGGACTAAAAAACGTATACAAAAATAAAAAACTACCGACAGAAGCAAAAATTAAAATTCTTGAGAGCTGTACACTCCCTGTACTTCAATATGGAGCTCAAACATGGTCCCTAACCAAAACACAAACAGAGGGGTTGAAAGTAACACAGAGAGCAATGGAAAGAAGAATAATGAGTATCAGACTAAAAGATAGGGTCAAAAATACAATTTTAAAGGAAAAAACTAACAGTAAAGACATAGGGTATATTGTGAAAAAACAAAAATTCAAATATGCAGGCCATATGGCCAGAGGGGACCCAGAAAAATGGAATTATAAACTCTCAAATTGGACCCCATACGAGTATAAAAGAGGTAGAGGGAGACCACCAACGCGATGGAGAGACGAAATAGTAAATAGAGTCGGTACCTCATGGCAGAGTCAAGCGCAGAGCAGGGAGAAGTGGCGGAAGATCGGAGAGGCCTATGCCCATGAGTGGGCCATTTAACAAAATATATCACTATTATGATTGTTAAAAAAGATACAAGAAATAAAGGCTGTTATTATTATTATTATAAGCTGATGGCTAACGTGATTTCATTGGCTAGCTAACGGATGTGGTCGGTCCATTCCCGATCATATCTAAAGCAGCTATTATCCAACGCATGGGCGACCTTCTTGTTCAATCTAATGCACCTAACGAAGAGTTACAAGAATTTTTTGAACTGTTTAACGTATGCTGATCCTCTAGTTTCTGTAAATTAAATCACTATTAAAAGCTTTTCCGTGAGAAAATTTTTATTTCGACTTTTTTCTCACAATTTTACATACACAACGTGTACAAAAAAAAAAAAAAAAACGACGCGTTTCGAACGTCTCCTTAGTGAGTTTCTTAAGTATCTAAATGTGCAATCATAGAATTGACACGGTCCGAAACGTTACGGCTCGACATAATGACAGAATACTCAAAGAGTAGAGTAAACGAGAAACTAATTACAAAGACCGCAGATATACAGGAGAAGATGCGAGATCTTTCGGTTAACAAACCATCATCGGGCAAAGTTAGAACGCCAGTGACCCAGATACGACTCATAAAACAGAATACCAACGAGATCAGGATTGAACGAGCGAGCCCTCGCGGGGTGACTCAAACTCGTAGACCAATTCAACTAAACCTTCGTCGGGAAAATACCTGTTGAGTACGGTAACATCGTCACTGTTCAGATGACGCACGATTTCGATATTTTCCAACGCAACGCGCTTGAAGTAAGAATTCTCCTTGTGGAGAAGGGTAGCCGAACCTTCCTTGAAACTATGACCACTGGAGACAAGGTGGTCCGCAAAGGCCGAATCACCCAAATTACCTTTCTTCCAGGCCTTAAGGTGCTCCTCTACTCGAATTCCAAGCTGGTGACCCGTCTCGCCCATGTATACGCCGTTACAATCCTTGCTTTCCAATTTGTACACCCCGCTCCTCTCCCCCCGCGGGATGGGGTCCTTTAGCGCCTAACAAACAAACCCTTCACAATAGTGAGGTTATAAAAAGCAGGCCTGAAGCCAAAGGGGCGGAGGACACGAGTCAGCTTGGATGAAAACTCACCCAAAAACGGGAGCTTGATCTAGCGTCATATCTTATTATTATTACCACTCAGATCGCGGGGGAGGGAAGTGGTAGAATCAAGGCCCTTCCTCGTAAGTTTTTTACGGACCATACGGTCAATGTCCAAGTTGACCTCATCCACAGCGGCCAAGTGCTTAATGGTCGCCAGCTCCTTTTGGAAAGCTGGTTGACTCAGCGGAATGCTAGTCAGTCGATGAATATAACTATTGAAGGCAGCGATCTTATGAGAAAATGGACAGAAGGACGATTCGTGGACAACTGTATCGGTCGATTACACCTAGACGCAATTCTCGCAAGATGAAACGT
Source organism: Aspidiotus rigidus (assembly GCA_035079385.1). Taxonomy (NCBI): domain Eukaryota; kingdom Metazoa; phylum Arthropoda; class Insecta; order Hemiptera; family Diaspididae; genus Aspidiotus; species Aspidiotus rigidus. The sequence continues at coordinate 13,768,220 of JAVHKY010000020.1, read as the reverse complement.
ATTTGTTGGAGAAGGGTCTAAAATTTGGCCTACCTCCCCTTCCTAAAGATGAAACTCTCGCTAATGTCGTTGCCGACCTGACCATAAAAATTGGTCCCGGCGTGAATATTCAATCAGCTTGCGCTGAACTAGTCCGCGACACCCCCCTCTCACGTATAAACAATTACGCCTGTGAGGTGATAGATAATCTGAGGAGGAAGGTCAGGGACCAGGGGTTAATCCTTACTAAACCCGACAAGGGTAACGCGATCGTAGTCCTGGAGAAATCCTTCTACGTTTCCAAGGTTCGAGAAGTTCTCACTCAATGTGGAGCTATTGAAAATAGCTCTTTTAACTTTTCTAACTACGTCAAAGAGGTTAGGAAAGTTGTGAACGGGAGTGAGTTTATTATAAAAAGTTCTTCGCTCAAAAAAGCCCTGCTCGTACCTAACCCTGTTCCCCCCTCCTCTATGGGTTGCCAAAAGTTCACAAGATGAATACTCCTATGCAGCCTGTCGTATCCTACGTCTCCTGCCCTGCCTATTTTCTGGCCAAGTTCTTGGATCGTTGGTTCAAGTCTCGAATCGAGTACGAGTCCCCCTACTCCGTTAAAAATTCGGTTTCTCTGGCCGAGAGGCTCAAAAATGTTACCTTGCCTCCAGTTACTAGCATCTGCTCATTTGATGTAGCCGGCCTCTTTCCCAACATACCAAAGGCCCATACTATGCAGTACATGGGTGACCTACTTGTAAAGTTCAACATTCCTCATAACGAGATACGGGAATTTTTCGGCCTCCTTAATGCGTGCTGGTCCCCTAACTTCTGTAACGAGTTCCCTGAGGAGGTAGGAATCCCCATCGGCTCTCCTTTGGGCTCTCTCGTTTCGGAGATATTTATGTCCAGATTTGAGGTTGACTTGTTTTCCTCTGGCCAAGTGCTACTGAGTCACATCCATTACTGGCACCGATATGTGGACGATATATTATGTGCGTGGACCGGTTCTCAAGAGCTCCTTGGTGAGTTTCTTCAGTATCTGAATAAAATGTATCCCTCCTTAAAATTCACTACAGAAATTGGAGGTTCTTCCATGAACTTTCTGGATCTCACTATCTCTGATAGAGATGGGGACCATGAATTTGCGATATTCAGGAAGGATACTTAGACAGTTGTCCACGTATCGTCCTTCTGTCCATTTTCTCATAAGATCGCTGCCTTCAATAGTTATATTCACCGACTGACTAGCATTCCGCTAAGTCAACCAGCTTTCCAAAAGGAGCTGGCGACCATTAAGAACTTGGCCGCTGTGAATGAGGTCAACTTGGACATTGACCGTATGGTCCGTAAAAAACTTACGAAGAAGGGCCTTGATTCTACCACCTCCCTCCCCCGCGATCTGAGTGGTAATAATAATATGAGATTACGTTGGATCAAGCTCCCGTTTTTGGGTGACTTTTCATCCAAGCTGACTCGTGTCCTCCGCCCCTTTGGCTTCAGGCCTGCTTTTTATAACCTCACTACTGCGAAGGGTTTGTTTGTTAGGCTAAAGGACCCCATTCCGCGGAGGGAGAGGAGCGGGGTTTACAAATTGGAGTGCAAGGATTGTAACGGCATATATATAGGCGAGACGGGTCGCCTGCTTGGAATTCGAGTAGAGGAGCACCTTAAGGCCTGGAAGAAAGCTAATTTGGGTGATTCGGCCTTCGCGGACCACCTTGTCACCAGTGGTCATAGTTTCAAGGAAGGTTCGGCTACCCTTCTCCACAAGGAGAATTCTTACTTCACCGCGTTGCGTTGGAAAATATCGAAATCGTGCGTCATCTGAACAGTGACGATGTAACCGTACTCAACAGGTATTTTCCCGACGATGGTTTAGTCGAATTGGTCTACGAGTTTGAGTTACCTCGCGAGGGCTCGCTCGTTCAATCCTGATCTCGTTGGTATTCTGTTTTTTGGGTCGTATCTGGGTCAGTGGCGTTCTAACATTGCCCGATGATGGTTTGTTAATCGAAAGATCTCGCATCTTCTCCTTTATATCTGCGGTCTTTGTAATTAGTTTCTCGTTTACTCTACTCTTTGAGTGTTCTGTCATTGTGCAATCATACCTAAATCCCCCGACTGAATGACTTGATGTCATTTCTTTCAATTCAGCCCACTGTCGACCTGACTGGTCGAGTTTCTTAATTCGGTCATCTCGCGAGGTTCAAAGGTTCAAATTGTCGCAAAATTTTTAGTTTTTGCGATCTTCATTAGAGATGAAGGATTAAACTGGTGTTGAAAAGATAGGTTAATCGAGTATTATGCTCATCCAAGGTCGACAAATAATTATAATAGCACAGTAAAATCTAGAACATAGTTCGATAAAGTGGAATCGTATTTAAGCTATTATGTGACGCGAGATATTTCTACGTATTTACGAGGCACCATTAAACGTATAGAAATGGGTTTCGTGTAATCGAGAGTTGATTTACTTCAAAATAGGTTGACTATACGACGATATTCAGTCACTGTAGTGTAAATTGAAAAATATACAGAAAATACAACATTTTACATTTTCTCTCTCGTATTGTCTGAGGACGGGAGACGACGACGCGAAATTTCCTTGTCCGTCGCATTTTGTACATCAACTACAATATTCACGACCAATCCTGGTGTTTTAAATCATCAAGTATTGAATTTCAGATTAACGGAGTTATCGTGACTGGTACCTTTTCATTCTTGCGATTCCGAACATTTCTCATTCGTATAATATTGTGCGAGTACCTTTACGAGGATTGTGGAATGACAATAATCGAATTTACAGAGCACCATTTTAACGTCATTGTCTGTCGTTTTTTTTTTTTTTTTTTTTTTTTTTTTTGAGCTCGATGATGAACTAACGCTATATGTGAGAATTATCGAGGACAAATTGTATAATTTTCATGGCTTGAATATCTCTGAATGAAAATGGAAGCAGTTTTTGAATGAAACTTTTGATGTACTCAGTCATAAGGCGATACCTTAAGCTCACCTTATTGTAATAAATTCTTGTTCTTTCTCTTCATGGAACAGTTCACGAAGGCTCAGAGACTAAGTCCTAATGAAGCTCTCAAAACCCCCACTTTTCCACAGTGAAAGTCATCTGCGTTATTGTTTCCAACTTCCAACCGAAATGGTGTGTAAGTGAGTACTGTCACTTCTTATACTTTATTGGTACCTACATATTTTTAGACTGAGAACGGATATTTTGATATAGGCTTCTTATTTCGAGCTCGCTCGGTTGTTAAAGTATTTGTATCTATCTCGTAGGTCGAGTCAATTCAGTTTATTCGACTGACTTGAAATCGTGCGTTCTTCTTCTTATAATTGCAAGCTTATATTAGAAATTCTTGTACTCATTTACTGAATTTTCCTCAAATTTTCCGATTTTCTCGCGCAGCAAACGGAGCGTGTAATGATTTGTGGGGGACTTAGAAAATTATATTAATGAAATCTCGAAGTGAAAACGAATTGGTTAGTCCGCAAATTCGAAAACACATGAAACTCATTACTCGACTCTTGAAATTGAAAACTGCACAATTTTGCGACGTACAAAGTCGGAAAGGGTTTTGATAGTAGGTCTATGACTGAGTGGATTAGTTTATCCGTTACTCGGCTTCTTGACCTGGTCTTGGTCTTTTACCAGAACTTTTTCTCATGAAACGATAAAACTTCTGCCTCGATTTTTTATTAATGACGATTTAGTTTGGTACCATTTTCAAAGTAAGAAATGTGATAATGAATGAGAGAATTTTTTCTTCCTCTCTCGTAAGAAATTTCTTTTCGATTAATTATCGAAATTGTCTAACCTGTTGCCTACTGTTAGAGTTCAAGGCCGGCCAAATGACCGATCCTGAGGTTGTAATATCAGTTGTCTTCATGTATTTGTTTTTTTTTTTTATCAAATGTTTTCTAAAATTCTTTTACCGATTCGGGGAGGAAAATGTCAGGTTTCGATGAAGAAGTTTTTTGAGAAGGGCCAGAAACCTGTTCCGTAGGATTCCTATTTTGGGAAAATGGCTGACCTGGAGAAGAGTGGGACACAGTGACTTCCCGTCTTCTTTTTCCCTTGGTGCTTCGCTCCTCTTTCCCGATGTTGACCTTCTATCTGGTTACACCTATGTGAATGCCTTTGCACTCTTTGCAACTGAGCACGAACACCCCGCTCAAGTTCTGCGTGTCTGTTTCTTCCGTCTGGTTATTGCTGGTAGATTTTTATGCATACCCACATCGACACCATAACCACTGAACGCCTTCATCACCTTGTTTGTATGCTTTTCTACGTACGTAATATCCTGTTCCCGAATTTTTCTCTCGGCACTGTCATGGGTTCCCTTCTTCAACTAAATTCTCCCAAGGATTCTCCGCCCCGCCACTGAAGTAGCCGTTCTGGGTGCAATCTGCTTTATTATCCCAATTTCTTTCATATTTTCTTCATTGTTCTTCGGGATCGTTGCTTGGTAGCATTAGCTGTGAATCGCTGCAATCTTAGGCCTGGGGTGGTGGTGATCCAATGTTTTATATTAAATTTAATTTTTGATGTTTTTACTAGAAATATTTTCATACATTTTTTAAAATTCAATTTTTGAATTTAAATTTGTATTAAATATAAAAATTAAAATTATCAATAAAACTAATATTAATATAAATTTTTTACAAGATATTAATTTTTTGAAATAATTTTAAAAAAATACATTATATGAGAAAATTTTTTATATTTAAATTAAAATATTGAATTGATGAAAATTATTATTTCTGAAAAGTAAATATTACATTTTCTACTCTTATATAAAATAAATGGTGTATTATTAAAATTGTAATAATAAAAATTATTCTTGAAATTTGAATTTTTAAATAAGAAAATTGATATTGTTGGAATAATAATTATTACTCTTGAAGAAATAATTATTAAATTAGAAAAATTTGTATGATAATAAATACTAATATTAGTAAATTTTAGTTGAATAATTAATAATTTTTTTTTATTATGATAATTATAGGTAATAATAAAAATTAAATCAATACTTAATTTTTTATTTTAAAAGATTGATTTATTTTGATAAATTCAATTCTTGTTCATAATATTATTATTAATGAATATTTCAATTTTAATAATAATTTTTTTATTAGGCCTACTATAATTATAATAATGAAAATTAAGTTGATATTTAATTTAAATTTATTAATATTCAATTATTTATACTTCAATAGATTTATTTATCTTGATAAATTTAATTTATTGTTCATTATAATTAGAATTCAAACTATTCATTATAATTTTATTTATTTGAATGATAATGAATTATTCTCATTTAATTATATTTTTTCTTTATACAATAATAATATTAATTTCTAGAATAAGTATAATAATAATAGTTTTTTGATGAGATCCCTTAGGTTTAATTTCTTTTTTATTAATATTATTTATTTTAATAATTATAATAATAATCAGCCTTTATTCCGCATCGATACAGAACAAAGAAATTAAAAAGAAACTACGTTCTTCAGTATCGACTACCGGACGCCCTGCTCAGAGCATAGGCCTCCCCAATCCGACTCCATACCGTCCTATTATACGCTGATCTACTACACAATGACCCCAACTTTTCATTGATCTCAATTATATCATTGTTTAAATAAGAATTTTAGTTACATTATTTGATTATTATCTTTAATTTTTTTATTTTTCTAAAAATAAGGTTTTATTATATTCTAACTATGACATGAATATTATTTGTTAATATTTTTTTTTTTAATAAAAGGATCTCAATTTCCTTTAAATTTATGATGACAAAAGCTATAATTGGACCATTGTCTATTTCTCCATTATGAACCTTAGTTACAGTAGGACTATATTTAATATTTTGTTATCAAATTTTTAAAATTTAAAATGAATTGAATATCACTTTAGAATTTTAATATTATTAATCATTTCTTACATTAAAAAAATCAAACAAAATCCAAGTTAAAATTTTTTTTTTAAATAATCAATAATAGAATATAATAATTTTAGTTATATTATTATTCATGCCATATGTTACTAATATTTTCTTTTATCGGTTTAATAATCTATAATAATTGAGCTCTTTTTTCAGAAAAGGCGAATTTCGAGCTTCGCCTTTTTTGACTAGAATCCAGAATATTGGTTTCCTCAACCTCTCTAATATACGACAAGTTTCATCACGTAAACACACCCTGTGACGTTCATATAATGAGTATAATGTAACATTTCCTTGAATCATTACTCTTTATCAGTGGATTTTCAAGAAGGGCGCGTTTCCACAATGTATCTGTGGTACCTTCCTACTGAATAAGTTGCATCTTCGGACCACTACGTGTGCCCTCCACATAGACGTTCTAAATTTTTAACAGCGTTTTTCTCGGAACCGTTCTGTTGAGCTTCGCTCTTCTTGAAATGAAGCTGGGCTCAATTATGATTGTAAAGACGTAAGGATTGCAGTAGTCGTTCGGGATGGTAGTATCAGCGTGTGCTGACTCCCTGTAGAGTTTGTATTCCTCCAGTAGGTCCAAATAGTTGATGGTCTCGTTGCCTTTTTCCTCTGTGGATTTAATATTCTCATAATTATATTTGTTTCTACAATAAAATTTGTCCACCTTTGTCTTCGTGCCTCACCACACAATTAGGTTATCATCTATGTATCTAGCTGAATGTCTCGAGCAATGTATATCAAAAGGATAACTCGAAAAAGTTTCGATCTCCAAGTTGTACTTATGAGGATCCGAACTTGGAGAATATTTGGGACACTGAGCGGTATGTACAGATCAGTAGAAGGATTTGACTTTCGAACTGTTATTAAATACTATCAAGAGGGAGTTGCTGTTGATGAACAGTCGACTCCTGTTATCAGAGTTAACGTTACTATTTCCCTTTCGTGAACAACGTAGGTAACGCCGAGGATGACTGGCACTTTTTCCGCCCTACAAACTTTTCATTCAACTATATTAGGTACCGGTGTATCAATGGAGCGAGCGATATTACGAAAGAAGAACCCATTTTCGTAAAAGAAAAGAACTTTTCGCGATCTTTCACCGAAAATTTCCGGACGAAAATACGAAAACGAACGGATTTTCGGTACACGTCGAAGGAGGTTATATTTTTTACGTAGAATAACGTAATACACCGCCCTATATACGACACAACAAGTACAGTAATTTAATTCTTCGCTTCGTTTGGTATAACGATTCTCTCGGTTACTCGCATTTGTATTCAGTCAACAATGTGCGCCATCGCGTTCTTTTTTTTTTTTTCTGTCGATTTCGAAAGAATGCCGGCGTTTTGACGCTGTTTTTTCTCCTGTCTTACTCGTGTTTTGTACCCCCTTTTTTCACCCCATTGGTTTTCTTCACCTTCGTCGACTGATTACTTTATCATTATAGCTCGATGACGTGATAAATGTCGCCCTACGACGTTAATTGCCGTGTTTGGCGATTTTGTATTCATTTACCTTATCCACGAATAAAACTTTTCCATCAATTTTATTCCTTCATAAAGTGTGCTCTTCATTAAACGAATGCGAACCGAAGTTCTCTCGAGCTTTGATGAAATATTTCTCCGTAAAATCTTTCATCAATCTTTGTGACATTTTTTTCTCGTTATACCACCAAGATATTCTTTTTCAAATCTATACATTCTGTGAGAGCTGCAAATTCAAAAAATATTCCGCGTTTAATTTCCGTTCGAAACTTTTGGTAACTTTTTTTTGGATAACGCCTTGTAGCGCCACAAGAGCGCGCTGAAATTTTATTTTTTTTTCTCGGGTTCTTCAGGGCACTGCGTTTGAAAGAATGACAGTCATTAAGGAAATGATCTTCAACACAAAGGAATAAGTAATTCATGTATTGTATGATGAGTTATCTAGTGAGGTTGATAATAAAGAAGGCAAAAATCATTCTCACATTGTATGTACATTGCCGAAACATACGATGTAGACATCAACCACTACCTCTCTTTTCTAAGCAACACTGTCGAGTCTCCTACCTAAAGAGGCAGCAAACTGTTGGAACTTTCTGTTGGGTTGGAAGGTGGGTTGAACCAAATTGGGATGGCAAAGATGAGGCACGTATTCAGTTTCAGTTGAAACCTAATTATTCCATCTGTACTTCTGAAAATACAGAACAACTTCTCTAACATTTATGCAATTTTTTGCAGCTTAGCATGTAGTTATTGTATGGCGAGTCTTTGCTTTCAGTGTGCGGGGAAGTGCTGTAAAAATGTGAAGCAGAGGATGATTAAATCGAATGAACTCGTAGCTCGTATATTTTTATGAATTAACTGATAAGTTGTGCACTCAAAATGTCAATTAGGAGGGCAGAATGCCATTCTGATTCCCAAGTTCATAGGTATCACGTTGCGAACTAATGGATTTTCCAATCCACCTACAAATTAACGAACTTTGACGCGCTCTGGCGGAATCACAACGCGTTGAATCCGAATATTTTTTAAACTCGATTTTTTTTTTTTTTTTTTTTTTAAAGCCCGACGCGTTATTGTGAAAAAACCAAATGCTCTCCTTCAAGAAGCTGTGCGCGGATTAATGGGTATTCTAACGGCGAGACAACGGGAGGTGGTGCAAATTTAAAAATATTGCTAATTATAGTATTTGGAAAGAGTTTAAAGTTTTTATTTTCGTTTGGAAACCATTTTTAGTTCAAATACTTGGATTGAAAGAATATTTCCAATATTTGTAATCCTTCTTTTCAAAGGAGTGTCCAACAATTCACGTTGCTTTTTTCAAAACCTCCAAATGTAACGCTTTGTCCGTCCATGAGATTTTGAACATCATCCTGCGGCAGTGACTTAGAATTGGAAAGAGATAAGGTCAAAACCTCCTCCCTACAAGTTCCTCTCTCCTATCATACATAAATGAAGTTTTTTCTAAAGATTAAAGATATTTTTCGCTTTCATACTCTCTCCTTAGCTCTTTGTCATCATTCATCAATTATTTCTTGTCGATTTTAAAACGTATCCTTCAATACTATGTTATGTGGTATGAGTCATCTTCTATTTTCATTACTTGTAATATTCATACTGAAATTTCACCAATTTGAGACGTAAATAAATAAATAAATAAAGGTGCGGCCTACATTCAATGAAATACAGTATTACATCTTAGTAGTTGATACGCGTAAGTCAGCCAGCTGTTATCTAGTCATGTCAACTCGTTATCCCAAGGCCCTCCTCTGTAGTTCCAAGGAGAAATCACGAAATTTTTCTCTTGGAAGAATGAAATGAAGAATTTTATTAATTTTTTTTTACCTATTTTTCCCTCATACTTTTGGGTAAGAATTTGTTTTCTGATCTTTTGTGTTGGTTTCATTTTTCGATTCTTTTCTGATAATTTAGTATCTGTTCTTTTTCTGATGAAAATTTTTCAAAAAATTGAAATTAAAATAAAAAGATGAGGAAACGAAGAGGAAAATAAAACAACACGAAAGTTAAAGGATTTGACAACCTCACGAAATGAACATGAAATAAGATTAACAGACATTTAGCAGATAAAAAAAAAAAAAAAAGGTGGCACCATTTTTTAAAACTAACACGAAATAACATAAAAGTTATGTCGGAAAATTGATATGCGCTGGCTTCGGAAAATCATATTATGTACTTGGATAAGAATAAGTTTGAAATAACTGAAATCTTTCTGGAGGATTGGCGTAAGGTACTGTGGGGAACATGATGAAAACTGGTTGTCTTTTGGATCGAATTTTAGTGGGTTTTTTTAATAGTGGTTTCCCCATGAACCTCTCATCACTGAAACAAATTCGACCCATAGAACAGATTCCCTGCGTTCCTCGCTTAACGTCGTTCAGTGGCGTCGCGTCTGGGTGTGTAGGGTGTTCACTGTACACCCAGTACATTCAAGTCAAAAAAAAAAAATAAAGAAGAATGAACAATTTTACTTTTAATAATACCTACGTGTTGGATACTGACAGCCTTAGGGATATGAGGAAATAATCCTACAAAATCAAAGGAGCATAAGGTCGTTTCCGAAGGAAGGATTACGTCCATCAACCACATGGGCGAGCTGCTCGTAAAATCAGGTGTCCCTCACGAGGAGATGGCGGAATTCTTTGATCTTCTGAGGGTTTGACTCCCAACTTCTGCAAATTTGAAGGGAAATTTTTCGAATTCCCAGATGAGGTGGGGATTCCCATTGGGTCTCCCTTGGGCTCTCTGATATCTGAGGTATTCATGTCCAAATTTGAGATCGATTTGTTTTCCTCAGGCCAGGTGCTGTTAAATCATGTCTTTTACTGGCATGGATATGTGGAAGACATACTTTGTGCGTGGACCGGTCCAGTGGAGCTCCTCAGTGAGTTTCTCACTTACTTAAATAGCCAATACCCTTCCATGAAATTCACCCTGGAAGTTGGTGGCTCATTGATAAATTTTTTGGACTTGTCTATTTCCGTCACTCGTTAGATGTTTCTGGTCATATTTTAGAGAACCGAATTAATTGTATTAATAACGCTGATGAGGCGTATTTACGGTTTCTCTTTGTGAAGTTTCGTATCCAACGGTTATCGCTTTCATCCCATATTTGGTTTCTTAATAAGTGTCTAAAATTGCATGTGAAACCCAAGTTTATCAAATTTCGGCTGTTCTCTGATTGTGTTCAGACCACCAGGAAATTGGAAAATTTTTGATAGAAAAATGGATCCGTACCGAGTTGCGGAGGTGGCACGGGAAGCTGAATATCACCACAAGGTTGAACTTGTTGGTCCATTCTAAGCTTTCTGCTTTGCTTTCGCCGGGTGAGTTGGATCTGTTCATCAAGTCGGTTAACCTTAAATGTCGGTCTTTTGAGGCTAAATTGAAACGTAAGAAAAATAAGAAGCTTAGCTCCCTCCTAAATTTGGATGCCTCCGCTGTCCAGGAATTGAGTACTGACGTCAGCGTTATCCAAAAGTTTCAACCGCGGATTATAAATTGTAGTAATGTTGAGTTTGAGAGTGATGAGTTGTATCTCTTGGAGAAGGGGTTAAAATTCGGGTTATCCCCTCTTAATAATGCTAACACTTTGGCCAATGTTGTTGCGGACCTCGAAATAAAAATTGGGCCTGGGGTTAATACTCAGAAAGCATGTGCCGCCTTTGTCTGTGATACCCCCCTCCCTCGTATAAATGATCTGGCTTTTGAGGTGATTAGGAGGATCAGGAGGAAGGTCAGGGAGGAGGGCTTAACCATTACTAAGCCTGATAAAGGGAATGCCATTGTCGTTATGGATAGGTCCTCTTACGTCTCCAAGGTCTATGACGTTCTCGACCAGTGTGGCGCCAAGGAAAATGCGGATTTCAATTTTCCAAATCACGTCAAAGAAGTTAGACGTGTTATAAACACTTGTGAATTTATTATTAAGACCCCTAAGCTTAAAAGAATGCTTCTTGAGTCCAATCCAGTGCCGCCCCTTTTGTACGGGCTACCTAAGGTTCATAAGAGGGACACCCCGATGAGGCCGGTCGTTTCTTTCGTGTCTTCCCCCACGTACTTCTTGGCGAAATTTTTGGACCGTTGGTTCAAATCTGGAGTGGAATTTGAGTCATCCTACTCTGTGAAGAATTCGGTCTCTTTGGCTAATAAGCTTAAGGATGACATTCTTCCGCCTGATTCAACCCTATGCTCCTTTGACGTTGTCGGCTTATTTCCGAGTATCCCTAGAGCTACTGCCATACAACATATGGGAGACCTTTTGATCCAATCTAATATCTGTCACGAAGAGTTGACAGAATTTTTTAATTTACTCAATATTTGTTGGTCTCCCAACTTTTGCAAATTTGAAGGCAAATTTTTCGAATTTCCTGAGGAGGTAGGTATCCCTATTGGCTCTCCTCTGGGTTCCCTCATTTCGGAGGTTTTCATGTCTAAATTTGAGCTTGATCTCTTTTCCTCTGGTCGGGGGTTTTTGGGTTATATATATTATTGGCACAGGTACGTCGACGATGTGTTGTGTTTGTGGACCGGTCAACGGGATCTCCTTTTGGAGTTTCTCAGGTATCTTAACAGTTTATACCCACCCATCAAATTCACGTTAGAAGTAGGCGGTTCATCTATAAATTTTTTGGACCTTACTATCTCTAATAGAGAAGGTGCCCACGAATTCGCCATATATAGAAAAGATACCTCGACCGATATTACTGTCCACGGCAGATCTTTCTGCCCGATTGCTCACAAATATGCCGGTTTTAATAGTTATATCCACCGGTTGACGAGTATTCCATTAGGTCATTTCAACAGGAGCTTTTGACTATAAAGCACTTGGCCAGAGTGAACGAGATCAGCTTGGATATTGACTTGATGGTCCATAGGAAATTGACTCGGAAATGCCTTGATTCCACTACCTCCCTCCCCCGTAATCCAGCGTCAGATAGTAGGAAACGTTGGATTAGGCTTCCGTTTTTGGGGAAATTTTCTTCCCAATTAGGTCGTGTCCTCCGCCCATTTGGGTTTCGACCAGTGTTTTACAATCTGAACACTGTAAAAAGCTTGTTCGTTAAGTTAAAGGACCCCATCCCACTGGTCGAGAGAAGCGGGGTTTACAAAATTGATTGTAATGATTGTAATGGAATTTATATAGGCGAGACTGGACGTCAGGTCAAAATTAGAATAGATGAGCATAGGAAGGCGTGGGAAAAGAAGAAATTGGGTGATTTGGCTTTTGCGGACCATCTTATTACCACTGGCCATGGTTTCATAGAGGGATCCGAGTCCCTCCTCCATAGAGAGTCCTCGGCTTTCAAACGTACCACGCTAGAACACATCGAAATTATTCGCCATCTGAATAACGATAACCTAAATGTGCTTAACAGGTACATACCTGATGAGGGTTTGATTAAATTAGTTTACGAGTATGATTCACATTGTGATGACTCGCTAGTTCAGTCATGTCCTCCTCGGTAGTTCTTGTTGCCGGCGGAGTTAGTTCAGTTGCTTTCACGTCCCCGTTGACAATGGTTTTTCAATCGAAAGCCCTCCGGTGTTTTTTCATTTCTGCGGCTCTATTCAAATTACTCCGTACGTTTTAATCGTTGAGTATGTTGTCGTTAGATGTTTCTGGTCATATTTTAGAGAACCGAATTAATTGTAACAATTAAGCACCTGGCCAGAGTGAATCATGTGAGGGTGGACATCGATCTAATGGTACGAAGGAGACTTACCAGAAAAAGCCTCCATTCTACCTCCTCCGTCCCCAGGGATGCACACCTAGATAGGAGGAAACGTTGGATTAGACTTCCTTACTTGGGTAGATTTTCGTTGAAATTGTACCGCCTGCTCAGTCCTTTCGGATTCCGTCCGGCATATTATAGTACTAACACGGTAGAAAGTTTATTTGTAAAATAAAGGACCCCATTCCTCTAGCCGAGAGAAGTGGCGTTTACAGAATAGCCTGCAACGATTGCCGTGGGGTAAATATTGCAATTGGGGATTCTCTTCTGTCAGTAGTTTGATTGGAATTGTATAAATCTATGATACTTCGTATTACTAGAGTTTTATCAACAAAGTAGGATTTTTCAATGAGGGTGGTGAAGGCATTTCCGATTCTTGAGAATTTCTGCTTTCTGGTTGGCACTTCTTGCGACGACGATCCACCTACTTTCTCTTTCATCTTATTCTTTTTCATATGCATTAAAATCTTTACTATGTGACCTTCTTTCACATTCCTGTCATTGAGCATAATTTGAAGAGTGCTTTCATCAAGTTCGGGTAGATCGTCTAATTCGAAATGTTCTTCTACAAATTTTGTTAATATCGTCAATTCCGATATCTTGTAGAAACTGATACCATTTTGCGAGAAGTATCTCCCTGGGATCTGTCGAAATGACTCGTCTCATTTCACATTCAATATATTCTGCAGATTTCCAGGAATCCTCTAGATGACTTCCGTATTTATAAATCTAGACACTGTAACCAACCTTCTACTCAGGATTTACTTTTACTTGAAAAGGAATAAGGCTATTGTCAAACATAAAGATAGGAAATTTCAATACTCGTTTACTCACGAATTTTGGACGAACTCGTTCGTGATGAATAATCGGTGCCTTGCGGACTAGCCCACGCTCAGTCTGTGTGCTGAGGCAGGCATCCCCCTCTAGAATTCCGTTCATTATCGATTGTAGCCAATATCTTCGCATCTACAGCCCAGTTTCACCCTCTCTCCTCCTCCTCCGAAATTCTGTAATCTCATCTTGACCATCGTCTCGAATTCAGCCCCTTCTCCCCATCATCTCATCTAACCCTCCATGGACATCCTCATCACCTCTCATTCGCCTCGACCTGATCAACCTACCAAAATCGGCCATTGTAATCTTTATGAGACACATTAAAGACATAATTGATAACGACTTCCCTTCCCACAAGTCCTTTCGGATTCCGTCCGGCATATTATAATACCACACGGTAAAAAGTTTATTTGTAAAATTAAAGGGCCCCATTCGAGAGGAGTGGCGTTTACAGAATAGCCTGCAACGATTGCCCCGGAGTTTATATAGGAATGACCGGCCGTCAGCTCCAAATTAAAATCGATGAGCATAAAAAAGCTTGGGAGAAGGGTAACTTGGGTGAGTCGGCCTTTGCCGGTCACCTTATCGAAAGTGGCCACAGAGTCAAAGAAGGGTCTGTTACCCTCCTCCATAAGGAAAACTCATACTTTAAGCATAATATGGCTTTAGAAAATATTGAAATCTTGCGTCACCGGAATAATGAAGACTTCACTGTCTTAATCAGGTATATTCCTAATGAGGGTGTGGTTGAGCTAGTCTATGAGAATGATTCACACTTCGATGACTCGCTGGTTCAATCATGACCTTCAAGTTGGTTTCTCTGTCTTCGTTGTTGTTGGATTAGTCGCTTTCGTTCGCGCTCCGAGGATTTTTGTTTAACCGAAAGATCTTAGCGGTGGTTTTAATATTTCGCTACTCTCTTGTACAGTACAACTTTTGTATCAAGCTAATAGCTTTAAGGTATTTCAAGCTTTCAAGCTAATAGCTTTTGGGTAGCGCACTTGCTCCGCTTGGTCTAGTATACCTAGAAGTCCAGTTTAGAATATTTCAAGCTAATACTGTAGTTTTTTGGGGGCATGGTCTAGTGTTACAAAAACTGACTAGCTCCTTTTATACATATTTCTGTATAACGAAGAAAGAGTGGCACCTAGCTTCATCGTCGTACGAAACCAAATTTTTCATTTGCGCTCTTGTAATCATTTTTCAATTTACGCTCCAACAGAAAGCGAACGTGAATATCGAAAAGAAAAAATTTAGATGATGAAAAAGAAAGAAAAATAAAAAATGGTAAAATTTTGATAAAAGGAAGGAAGTTATAATTTTTGATACTTTAAAGCGAATGGAATAGATTTTTATTATAAGAATGGAAGAATCAATGCCTAAAGTACACATCCACGATCATAATACCGTACGGCGCAAATACAGTACCTATATATTTGTAAGTTTTGGTCTCCGATCGTTTTGAAACAAACCGAAAATGACTGTTGACGATTGTAGTAAATATTTAATTACAGAAATCGAAAACAAATGCGCATACCAAAGATTTAGTGGAATACACAAAAAGAAATTATAATACGAAATAAACTTCATACACAGAGAGATACTTAATACACACAATTCAACGTATGACTCGTACGAACAGAGAAATCAATCTAACAAATATCTACGCAAATGCTGACAGGTATCAATGACCGTATCACAGATAATTCATGAAATGACACATCAAGATTATCATTTACAATATTCGTAATTGATAAAGTACCCCCGACTTTCTCACTACAAGACAGAACCGGATAGGTATAGGGTGCATTTGAAGAAGCGTAATCTGCGATTCTTACATCCCCCCCATTCCAAGATAGCAAGGAAGCGAATCGGGTCCTAACTAGCTGCGATGCTGCGATACTGCTGGAAACCTTCAGCAGCCGTCGTTCCACTCGCCAACTCAAAGGTCAATCTACCAAATTGCCTTCGCGGATCGTATGCAGCGGCGGAGACATTAGCAGAGCGGCATCATGTCTCCTCGACCTGCTAAGTGTAATGAGACCACTTTCATCCGTCGAGTGGTTCTAATCTGCACTACATTCGCAAGTATCTCAGGCCTTTGGCCCCTTAAGAACAAGAATTAGCAGTCTGATTCACCGATCCATACAGCCCTAACCGGGATCATTTTACTGACGTGATACAGTCGGTGATCTGGTTTGTTTCTTCCTACGTTGACTTCAAAAACGGTGTTGGAAACTTTCCGAACTATAGGAAATGGCCCTATCCTAATCTCATCAAGCTTACTCCTATTTAATTTGTTCCCGTTTTTCACCAATTTTAAACGAGATGTCAACCCTTTTCTTATCATGACGTTTCTTATTTATTTCATGTGCTTTGCATGAGCTATCGAATGTTTTTTTTTCTATCTTCTTTGAAATTTCTTTTCACCTCAAAATCCGGCGGGGAAATAATATTTTGTTTTCATGAATTCTGATAATTGTTTTGTTCCTATATGACCAAATTTTAGATGTGTTTCTCTTATCAGCTTTCTTCCAACTTCTGTATTCAAGACTATTCGCTCATGTTTACCTATTTTTCGTAGTATCAAACCGTTCTTCTCTCCATCATTCTTCTGACGTATTACACTTTCTGACCCCTCTTGGAAAGTGGTGGGATCGATATCAGGCAGTGAAACTTCACTGATACGTCTTTCTTCGAACGATCCAGAAAACATGAAATAGAAATATTCTTCTATTGTTATTGTATTCACCGTACGAATAGGCTCTTCATCTTCCATTTCTGTCTCACTATCTAACACTGGATTTCTAGATAAGCAGTCAGCCTTCGCGTTTGCTGTACCCGGCCTGTATATCACTTCAAAATCAAATTGCGACAAAAAATTTGTAATATCACCTAACTCCTTATCTGGCCTAGACTTGAGATTTAAATTTTCTAACGGTTTGTGATCTGTAATTACTTAGCCAGTACCTATTTCCAATATCTAATGGCTTCACGAATAGCAAAACTCTCTGTATAAATAGCTTTCTTTTTCTTCTGAGCATCATTCAGTTTTCTTGAAAAATAAGCTAGAGTTTTCTCTTGGCCGTTTCTCTGCACTTGTTTTAATACCGCCCCCATACCTTCTAAACTCGCATCCGTATAGATATAAATTGGTAATTGGGGATCGAAAACAGCTAGAGCTGGAGTTGATGATAGATACTCCCTTATTCTCTCAAAAGTATTTTGACAGTCTTGCTCCCAAACACATTCTACGTTTTTTCTCAATAGTCTATGGAATGGCTCTAATGTTTTTGCTGCTTTTGGGATATATTTATTATAAAAATTGATTTTCCCTGGAAATCGCCGGATATTATATCGCGTTTTCGGTACAGGGAAATTTTTAATAGTCACATTATCCTTCAGAGGTCTTACTGAATTTTCTATAATTTCATGTCCCAGGTACCGTACTGAATTCATTATGAATTTTAGACGAAAACCCTTTTTCCTTACTGCGTCTATTAATGCCTCCAAATGTTTTATATGCTCCTCAAAAGTTTCTGAAAAAACTAGGATATCATCTATATAGTTGCAACAAAAGGTATCTAGCTTATTTTTTCTAATTATCCCTGACAAAATCCGCTGAAAAATTGCGGGAGAGTTTTTGAGTCCAAGTGGGAGACTAATCCATTGGAAGTACCCATTTTGGGTTACAAAGGCCGTTTTGTATCGGTCCTTCTTTCTTATAGGGATAGACCAGAACGCAGAGTTAATATCTAAGGCGGAAAACCATCTACAATCCCTGGTTTTCAAAATTATATCTTCAATTAGTGGAAACGGCTGGCTTTCCGGAACTAGTAACTGATTCAGTTCTCGAAAGTCCACGCATAACCTATTTTTTTCTTTTTTTCCTTCCTCCCCTGTTTTTTTATACGCTAGTGTAACCGAGCTCTGTAATTTGACTCTCTATCTCTCTCTGATCCTCTATTGAACAACGATATGTTCTTTTAGCGACGTATCTATTTTCCTTTAGTTCAATACAGGCTTCATAATCGCTTTCCCTAATTGTTCCAACATCATACTGATTTTTCGCAAACACATCACAACACTTATTTACTAAATCGTAAATTACCTTCTTTTTCTCTCTTTCCAAATGTTCTACTTTTATTTCAAATTTTTCTACAGGATTATACTCGTTCCAGTTCACAGATACTTCGCTTGTTGGCTGATCGTTTACCTCTAATGGCATTCTGTTTTCCCAACTAGCTTCATCTTCTTTCACGTTTACTGGCACTTGTGTTATCTTACACAAATAATGTTGTCTCAAACGGACGTTCCTTATTGAATCTAATCCTATTAACACATCATACTTGAAATCTTTCATATCAACAACGAAAATTCGGACCTGTTTTTCTATTCTGCCAATGCTCATACGTACGTAAATAACCCTTTTTATCTTGTCCTCCCCTATCATCGTCCTATAAGTGATGCGATTTTGATATGTACTTTTTTTTTTCAGATTTTTAAAAAATTTGTTCGAACAAATTGTAATATTTGCTGCGGGGTCATAGAGACCTTCACCTTCTTCATCTTCTAGGCTCACTGACAACCGTATATATAAGGGGAGGCAACACTAGATCTTTGTCTATATTGAATAAACCTTCAAGCTCTGGGTTATTTCCTAATTTTAAATTTCCTGACTTATCCTGTGGTTTCCTCTCTAGTGGCACTTATCTTCCGGATGCCACATGCCCGGTTTCCCTTTTTTTTCACAAATCAAACACGGCTTCCTGTCTTGAAAATGTTGTTTTCCCTTCAACCAGGGCTTGTCACTAGACAAAGACGAATTAAAAAAGCTAGATGAAAAGCAATTTCCCATCTTCGCTCCTTGCCTATTAACACCGTCCTCAATCTGTGTTAAATCTGACATGAGTTTAGCAAACGTCACCACTTCTGTCCTATTCAGTCTTGATTGCACAAAAGCCGGGAGACCTACCACAATATGACCTATGTACTCGCGATTTTTTGCTGAGTTCAGGGTCCGCATTAACAAGTTAGTTTTTTTATAGTATAATCAGTATGAGAACCTCCGATATCTTTATAATTATATGCAAAACCTATGTCTACCCAACCTTTGTGACCAAACGTGTCCAAAAATACCTTCCTCCATGACGGCCAGTCTGCTGCTCCCATCAAACATCGGGTGGCCGTGTAGCATTCTGAAGCTGATTATTCAAGAAAGAGACGCAGGGCGTCTCGGTACTGTTCTTCTCTAATCTTCGCACATCGACATTCTTCTTGACTGACTTAAGGCTCTTTTTCTGACTTTCTCCACTATCGATGCTATCCTTTGTTTCGACTGCTCGGACAGGTTCTGCTTTTAATGGTGGTAAAAAACTGACGCTGGCAATATTTAGGTAATCTCAAATTCTAAAATTTCCAAGCTCATCTAGATATTCATTGGCTTCTTCTTTGCTCAATTTTATGTTCAATTGCCGATATAAGTGGCGTACCTTCATTGTCGCGTAGGCCTGTTTCACGGCGGCGTTCTTCATGAGTTCCTGATGATACTTAATGTTCTGAATTGCAGAAGGAATTTCATATACGGCTGCGTCTCCACGGAACTGAGTACCCTTCACATTAAGCACTGTTGTTTTCTGATCAGTGGGAGATGCAGCTTTGGTTACAAGAAAGATGGAGGTATGGTCCAGTATTACAAAAACTGAATACCGGTAGCTCCTTTTATACAGTATTTCTGTATGACAAAAAAAGAGTGGCATCTTCATTGTCGGACAAGACCAAATTTTTCACTCCTCTTGTAATCATTTTTGAATGTACGTTCCAACAGACATCTTCTAGGCTCACTGACAACAGTATTATGGGAGGCAACACTAGTTTTTTAGATCTTTGTCTACATTGAATAAACCTTCAAGCCTTCTAACCATCGCGTAAATAGATCTTTGACCGTAAGCAAATGCGTGTTTCTGCGTTGAGTGCGAGGATATGGTCCCATTAGATCGAGGCTGAGGGTTTGAAACGGCGTTGTCGGCTGACGAAGATGTAGACTGGCTTTTGTGTGGGTGGTTCCAGATTTCCTCTGTTGGCAGATAATACAATTTTCTATGTGGCTTCTAACATCACGAGTAAGAGTAGGCCAGTAGAAGAATCGAGCCGCGGCACGCGTGGTTTCGGCGACACCAGGGTGTCCGGCGAGGTCATCGTCGTGATAGAATTGACAGACGTCTTGCCGATCGACCAACATCATGGATAGTTACAATGGATGTCAGGCGCGATAATTATGACTAATTACGAGTATGTTTTCTTTTTCTCATCTTCTGTGGCTGAGTAGATGATTACATCGTCCAAGTACACGAGGACGCCGTCAGAAAGCGTCGAGGGTCCTCCACTTGTTCACCGCTAAAAGTCAATTTTTTCTTTATGTTTATCGTACTCTCTTCGCACTAAACCAATATTGACTACTTTGGACCCTTTGGGCATATTGGTAAACGAATCGAAAGATGCGTTGGTATGAAAGAAATAACTTGCGGTTGGCTTCGCACAAAACGTGAAAAGATGGCTTCTCCGGTTTGATGATTTGGAAACACAGCAATTTCACCACCAGAAAGACGAAGAGAATTCATACGTCGACATACAATATTTATTCAAGATATTAAAAGACAGAACGATCAATATAACTTCTTTATCCTTGGTGCATTCGGCTAATTCACGAAATCCGGATTTGAATATGTTTTTTGATCCATCTGTCTTTTAATGTCTTGAATAAGTTGTATGTCGACGTATGAATGGCTTCACCAGCTTACTCTCCTGCTTTCTCACTAGCTCTCTCGCTTCTTTCCTTGCCTTCTTCCTTTATTTTCATAGCTTCTCTCCACAACCCCTTCGGACTGTTCGCCGCGGTGCCCGCGGGTATAGTCTACTACCTTGTACAAATTTTTGGTCGAGCAGAATCATGACTGGAAAACGTAATCGCGGTCACAATCAATTGCAACGAGATGCAGACTGAAAAGAAAACTGGAGAGTGATCGGCCGGTGCTACAACGTTGAGGGGGGAGAGAAGACTAGTCTCTCGGACATCGCGGAGGCTAATCAAGAGGATACTCTGTTGTACCCGCGGACACCGGTACAACAGCGTATCTTCTCGGTTAGCCTCCGCGGTGTCCGCGGGACTGATCTGTTCACTTCTCCGAACTTCCTCCTGTTGGACCTGGAGTGAATATCCAAAAAAAGTGCGCCGAAATGGTTTGCAACACTCCCCTCCCCCGCATAAGTAATGCCTGTAGTGAGGTGATTAAAGGCTTAAAAAGGAAGGTCAGGGAGGAGGGCTTAATCCTTACCAAGGCGGATAAAAGTAACGCCGTAGTGATTATGGAGAAGTCCTTTTATGTATCCGGGGTTCTTGAAGTGCTGGAACAATGTGGCGCTAAGGAGAATAGCCTCTTCTGTTTCCCCAGTTTTGTCAAAGACCATTAATAATTCTAGTGTGATTATGAAGAGTCCTCGGACAAAGAAAGCCCTCTTGGAGCCTAACCCGGTCCCTCCCCTCCTATATGGATTACCCAAAGTACATAAAAAAGATGTACCAATGCGGCCGGTCGTGTCATTTGTCTCGTCGCCAACTTATTATTTGTTAGCTAAATTTATTGATAGATGGTTCAAATCGCAAGTAGATTATACCTCCCCTCACTTTGTATTAAACTCAGGTTCGTTGACGGAGAGGTTGAAGGATATACGCCTCCCTGAGGAAACGATTTTATGTTCCTTTGATGTGAAGTTGATGGTAACCACTCATCCACGAATCTTTCATCTTGTTCGATATCGTTGTGACGTTTCCTCAGGTGGGTACTGTGTGGTGGGATTTTCCTTTGATGTGAAGTTGATGGTAACCACTCATCCACGAATCTTTCATCTTGTTCGATATCGTTGTGACGTTTCCTCAGATGGGTACTGTGTGGTGAGATTTTTCCCTCTCATCCCGAAGGCAGTCGCAATCCAACATATAGGCGAATTGCTTGTAAAAACTGGTGTCCCTCATGAGGAATTGGTAGAATTCTTCGACCTTCCAAGAGTTTGTTGGACTCCCAATTTTTGTAAATTCGAGGGAAAATTTTTCGAATTCCCAGAAAAAAGGGGATCCCTATTGGGTCCCTTTGGGCTCATTAATATCGGAGGTTTTCATGTCCAGATTTGAAGTCGAATTGTTTTCTTCGGGCCAGGTACTTCTAAATTACGTCTTTTACTGGCATAGGTATGTGAACGACATATTGTGCGCGTGGACTGCCCCAGTGGAACTCCTTAGTGAGTTCCTTTCTCACTTAAATGGCCGATATCCTTCCATAAAATTCACTCTGGAAGTTGGCGGATTATTAATAAATTTCTTGGATTTGTCCATATTTATTAGAGATGGCGTCCATGAATTTGGTATTTATAGAAAAGAAACTTCGACTGATATAACAATTCATGGGTCATCTTTCTGTCCCGCTGCACACAAGATCGCTACCTTCAATAGTTTGATACATCGACCGACTAGAATTCCCTTGTGTCAGGATGCTTTCCAGAAGGAACTATGTAGGGACGATTAAGTACCTGGCCAAAGTGAACCAAGTTCGAGTGGACATTGATTTAATAGTCCGAAAGAGGCTTACGAAAAAATGCCTCGATTCTACCACCTCCCTCCCTAGGGATTTGTATAACAGTAGAAAACGTTGGATTAAACTCCCTTACTTGGGCAGGTTTTCGTTGAAGTTGGGCCGGGTACTCGGTCCTTTTGGGTTCCGGCTTGCGTTTTATAATATTAATACTGTAAAAAGTTCATGTGTGAAATTGAAGGACCCGATTCCTCCGGTCGAGAGAAGTGGGGTATACAGTATAGCCTGCAACGATTGCTCAGGTATTTATATAGGGATAACCGGGCGTCAGCTCCAAATAAGAATTGAGGAGCATAGAAAAGCGTGGGTGAAGAGTAATTTAGGTGAGTCGGCTTTTGCTGATCTCTACTCGAGAATGGCCATAAATTCAAGGAAGGCTCTGGTATCCTCCTCCATAGGGAGAACTCATATTTTAAACGGCTGGCCTTAGAAAATATAGAAATCATACGACACCAGAATAACGAAGACTTCACTGTGTTAAACAGGTTCATTCCTGAAGAGGGTCTGATTGAGCTAGTATATGAGAATGATTCAAATTTCGATGACTCGCTGGTTAAATCATGATCTTCTGGTTAACTTCCTCTATCTTTGTTCAGTCGCTTTCGTTTACGCTCCGATGATGAAAAACGTTTAGCGGTTGTTTCTCTTTTGGTTCAATATAATTTGGTACACCTTCGGGTTGTACACTCTTCTTTGTCAAATAGATTCATTTTTTTTTTTTTTTTTTTTCGCGAGAACGTTGCAAAAATTTCGTGTATTTTCTTTCTTTTTTGGGGAAAAGGTGTCTATCCTAATGAAATATGCACTAGGATCGCCTGCTAAAGAGTTTTCGAGGGCGCACGCAGGGTGTACTCGCAAATTTCTGAATCATCCACGGGATAAAGGTTTGCACGCGCACGCGTGGTTGAAGGGGGGCCACTCGCAAAATTTCAGATTAGGGATCAGGGCTGAGTAAAGACATGAAACATGTCAAAAAACAGAGAAAATTTCTCCTTCCATTAAGTCATAATCCTAATGAGGCAAGGTATAGGAGTGCTAGGCAGCGGAGGATGTTCATAAGCAACATTGAACCATCTCCTACAGTGCAGTGGGTGTTAACGGCGTTGGTGTGAGAAATGTGGGGGGATGCAATTTCGCATTACATGGTAGGGCATTCACTTGTGATACTGAACATCACCTTACATCGAACACCCAAAGATAACTACCACGCGACGCCCGTGACCTCAATTTTTTTTTAAATTTCGTTTGACAACACGATAATCGCAGCTAATGGATTCTATGTACGAAGCAGACTCACCAGGATGAAGGAGGCCACAAAACCGTGACTATGAAGAATTGGGAATTGAACAGGGCTCGATAAATCATAATACGTTTCTGTATAAAGCTACGGTCATTCATACTGACGAGGATACTTTTAGAAGCTAACCCCGTTCCCCCCTCCTTTTGGGGTTACCAAAAATTCATAAGGAAGGTGTACCTACGCGATCGTGGTCTCTTTTGTTAGATCCCCGACCTACTCCCTTGCGAAATTCCTCGATCGCTGGTTCAAGTCTAGAGTGGCGTTCGAGTCTCCCCATTCCGTATTAAATTCATGTACCCTCGCTAACAACCTGAAGGATGTTTCCCCCCTCAAGGCGTAACTTTATGTTCCTTCGATGTGGTGGGGTTATTTCCCAACATCCCAAAGGCTGCTACTATGCAGCGGATAGGTGAGTTACTTGTAAAATCTGGCATCCCGCATGAGGAAATGGCTGAATTCTTTGACCTACTGAGGTTCTGTTGGCTCCCGAACTGTTGTAAATTTAATGATAAATTCTACGAGTTCCCTGAGGAAGTGGGGATCCCTATTGGTTCTCCTCTGGGTTCTCTTATTTCAGAAGTTTTTATGTCGAAATTTGAAGGCGACCTATTCTCTTCAGGCCAGGTGTTTGTGAGTCATATACACTATTGACACAGGTACGTTGACGACTTTTTGTGTGCGTGAACCGGTCCAACAGAACTCCTTAGCGAGTTTCTTCATTATTTAAATAGCCTTTACCCTTCCATAAAATTTACATTGGAAGTTGGTGGCTCCGTTATAAACTTTCTGGACTTGTCTATTTCCGTCACTGACGGCGTTCATCAATTTGGTATTTACAGGAGAAATACCTCGACCGATATTACTATCCACGGATCGTCATTCGTACCTGTTGCCCACAAAGTTGCTGCGTTTAATAGCCTAATACATCGCTTGACTCATATCCCATTGAGTCAAGCCGCTTTTCAGAAAGAATTAATGACTATAAAGCACCTGGCTAGAGTCAACCAGGTCAGGATCGATGTTGACCTGATGGTTCGTAGGAGGCTCACAAGGAAATGCCTTGAGTCTACGACCTCCCTCCCCCGGGATTTACGCCAAGGTGGTAGGAAACGGTGGATTCAGCTTCCGTCATTGGAGTTGGGCCGTATCCTCCGCCCCTTCGGTTTTCGCCCAGCCTACTATAATGCCAACACGGTTAAGAGCCTTTTCGTCAAACTAAAGGACACTATCCCGGTGGCCGAGAGGGGAGGGGTTTATAGGGTGACTTGTGGAGAATGCCCTAGCGTCTATATAGGAATGACCAGCCGTCAGCTCCAAATTAGAGTTGACGAACATAAAAAAGCTTGGATGAAAAAGAAAGTAGGGGAGTCAGCCTTTGCTGATCATTTGACCGAAAATGGTCACAATTTTAAAGAGGGGTCCGAAGTCCTCCTTCATAGGGAAAACTCTTACTTCAAGCGTGTGGCCCGTGAGGGTCCTCCGTCATCAGAATAATAGTAGCGTTTTACCGTTTTGAACAGGTACATTCCTGAAGAAGGATTGATCGAATTAGTCTACGGGAATGATTCACATTTCGATGACTCGTAGCGTCGGTCATGATTTCGCTCGATGTCGCTTGTTCTCGTTGGTGCTGGGTTTAGTCGCTTTTCCACACTTCGAGAATGGCTGATTAGCCGAAAGCGCCCGTGTTTTCAATTTTCGTGCGGTCTTCTTGCATCTCTTTTCTGTGTTACTCTTTCGAGTATCCTCGTCATGAGCAAAGAGATTCAAGTCCAGGATATGGAATCAGAAATTGGGTTTTTCTTTTCTGCAAATAACTTTCAGAGGACGCTTCATTCCTTCCATATCCTACGCCACTACTTTCCCTTCTTGCAGCTTGCTTTCATCAACTTAATTGATGACATCAAACGACGACATGCTCGAAGGAGAAAAACAGACGGAGTAATTTAATTAAAGCCACAGAAATACAAAATACACCGGAGCGCTTTCGATTAAAGAACCATTGTCAACGGGTGACATGAAAGCAACTAAACCAACACCGGCCGGCAACAAACACTGCCGAGGAAATCGTGACTGAACTAGCGAGTCATCACAATGTGAATCATATTCATAAACTAGTTCAATCAACCCTCATCAGGTATGTACCTGTTGAGTACATTTAGGTTGTCGTTATTCAGATGGCGAATAATTTCAATATGTTCTAACGCGGTACGCTTGAAAACCGAGGACTCTCTATGGAGGAGGGACTCGGATCCCTCTTTGAAACTATGGCCAGTGGTGATAAGATAGTCCGCAAATGCCGAATCCCCAATTTCTTCTTTTCCCACGCCTTCCTATGCTCATCTATTCTAATTTTGAGCTGACGTCCAGTCTCGCCTATGTAGATTCCATTACAGTCATTACACTCCATTTTGTAAACCCCACTTCTTTCGACCAGTGGGATGGGGTCCTTCAGCTTGACGAACAGACTTTTTACAGTGTTAAGATTGTAATACACTGGGCGAAACCCAGATGGGCGGAGGACACGACCTAACTGGGAAGAGAATTTTCCTAAAAAGGGGAGCCTGATCCAACGTTCTCTAGTGTCAGACGTTGAGGCTAAATTCAGACGCAAGAAAAATAAAAAGCTTAGCTCCCTCCAAAAATCGAATGCCTCCGCTGTCCAGGAAGTGAGTACTGATGTCAGCGTTATCCAAAAATTCTTACCGCGGATTATAAATTGTAGTAATGTTGAGTTTGAGAGTGATGAGTTGAATCTCTTGGAAAAAGGCTTAAAATTTGGGTTACCCCCTCTTAATAATGCTGACACTTTGGCCAATGTCGTTGTGCGCCTCGAAATAAAAATTGGGCCTGGGGTCAATACTCAGAAAGCTTGTGCTGCCCTTGTTCGTCATACCCCCCTCCCTCGGATAAATGATTTTGCTTTGGAGGTGATTAAGAGGATTAAGAGGAAGGTCAGGCAGGAGGGCTTAACCATTACTAAGGCTGATAAAGGGAATGCCATTGTAGTTATGGAGAAGTCCTCCTATGCCTCCAAGGTCTATGACGTTCTCGACCAGTGCAGTGTGGTGCCAGGGTAAATGCGGATAAACAAGAAAGAGGAATACTTTCTTGTTTATTATTATGGATAGCCGTAACTTGAAGGAACGGATTCGTTTAATTGAGAACGCTTCTGCGGCGTATTTACAGTTCCTTTTTCTGAAATTTCGGAAGCAACGCGCTTCGTTTTCCTCTCATATTTGGTTTCTTCGTCGGTGTTTAGTGTTGCATTTGAGACCCAAGTTCGTTAAATTCCGGTTTTATTCCGATTGTAAGGTTACGACCAAGAAACTGGAAAATTATATGAGGGAGAAGTGGATCAGAACAGAGTTGCGAAGATGGTATGGTAAATTTAATATCACGACCAGATTAAACCTTATGGTCCATTCGAGACTCTCCGGCATGCTCCCCCCCCCTTGATTTTGATTACTTTATGCGGGACGTCAATTAAAAGTGTCGGAAGTTTGAGGCGAAGTTGAAGGAGAGGAAAAATAAGAAGCTGTCCTCCCTAATGACGGTTGTGGTTGAGGAGAGGGTGAGTGATGGTGTTGTCGTTCATAAATTCCATCCCCCCTCATAAATAATAGTCAGGTAGTGTTCAATAGTGACGAAACATCCCTCCTTGAGAAAGGTTTGAAGTTCAGTATGCCTCCCCTCAAGAATGATGAAACCTTGGCGAATGTCGTTGCGGATCTTGCGGTTAAGATTGGTCCTGGTTTCAATACCCAGAAAGTCTGTGCCGAATTAGTCCGTAATAACCCCCTCCCTCGCATGAGTAATAAATTGGGAGGAGTGATTCAGGGTTTAAGGAGGAAGATGAAAGAGGGAGATTTGATCGTCACTAAGGCTGACAAGGACAACGCTGTTGTAGTGATGGAGAGATCGGCCTATTCTTCTAAGGTCCATGAAGTCCTACAGCAGTGTGGTGCTAAAGAGAGTGAGGATTTCAGCTTTCCCAAGCACGTCAAAGAAGTTAGGTGTGTCATCAACAGGAGTGAGGCTGTTATCAAAACTCCTGCTTTGAAAAAGCCCTCCTTGTTCCTAACCCCACACCCCCCCTCTTGTACGGGCTGCCTAAAGTGCATAAGAACAATACCCCGATGCGACCCGTTGTTTCTTTCGTCTCCTCTCCTACCTACCTCCTTGCAAAATTCCTTGACCGTTGGTTCAAAAATCGTATTGATTTTGTATCCCCTCATTCGGTCTTGAATTCGGCCTCTTTAACTAACGTCCTCAAGGATGTAAGCCTTCCCCCGGGAACGACCATCTGCTCGTTTGATGTTGTTGGTTTGTTCCCGAATATTCTTAAGGCTGCTACTATCCAGCGTATGGGTGAGCTACTCGTCAAAGCCAACATTCCTCACAATGAGCCTCACGAATTCGGTGTCCGGTAAATTCTACGCAGGTAAATTGTACGCAGTAAATTGTGCGCATGGAAAATTCTACGCAATGTAAATTATACGCACTGAAAATTATACGCAATGTAAATTATACGTACAGAAAATCATACGCACTGAAAATTATACGTACAGAAAATTATAAGTACTGAAAATTATACGTGGGCAGGTAAAATTGTACGCATAATCTACTCATGGGGCTTTGAAACGGAATGTCCACAACGCTCGTGTAGGAAAGACGACATACCCAAAATTACCGAAGTACAGAAAGGACATTGAACTACCAGAAAGTCTACTACGTACAGAAAAGGGGGACGATTTCATTTTTTACGATTCTGGACGCGGAGATCCAGATAGGATACTCATTTTTGGCTGTGAGGCAACTGTTTCTCTATTAAAGCGGGCAAAATTGTGGTTGGTCGATGGCACCTTCAAGACAAGTCCCATCCTCTTCTATCAGCTGTTTACCATCCATTGCCTCTTTGAATGTGAAACGTTCCCCGTACTGTATGCGCTCCTGCCGAACAAAACCACGGGAACGTACACAAGAATGTTGACGCAAATTAAAAATCGTTTGGGAGCAAATACTGAACCTCAGACAGTGCTCATGGATTTCGAGAGAGCAGTGATCAACGTTTTTACCGCTCACTTTCCAACGACGCGCATTCAGGGATGCTTCTTCCACCTATGCCAATGTCTAATGCGGCGCATCAATGAAGCAGGACTGAAAGTGCGTTACGAAAATGACAGCGCTTTTGCGCATCGCCTCCGTCATCTGGCGGCTCTTGCCTTTGTCCCGGTGGACAACGTTGTGGAGGCATTTGAAGCGCTGTGCGAGGCTACCGTGATCCCGGAAGAGGCGCAATCCGTGATTGACTATTTTGAGGATACTTGGATCGGTCGTCCCCATCGTAGAGGAAGGCGTCCTCCAAAGTTCGCGCATGATATGTGGAACTGCTATGTAGCCGCGGCGCATTCCATGCCAAAAACTAATAATGCTGTAGAAGGGTGGCACACAGGATTCGAGGCTACGCTGGACGCCACTCATCCCAATATTTTTCGATTGGTGGAGGCTCTCCACCGGGAGCAAGTACTTGCTGATGTCAAGTACGAGCAAGTTGTTGCCGGAAACCTCCGCCAAAAAGAAAGAAAGTGTACCGCGACTCTGCCGCCAGGCTCCAGGTCCTTGTCACCCGTTACGGGACTAACATTAATGACGAGAAGGAGGATGAAAACGTCGATGAGGAAGGTAGGAGGAATGTCGTCCTCCTCGAATACATGCGCGGCATCGCACATAACATATCCTATTAATTTGACCTTTTTTTATATTTCTGATTTGATTTTTATTGTTTGCCGTGACTATTATCGTTTGTATGAATTTTTTTGAACCTCTTTTTCTATATTTTTACGTTTTGACTTTCCAAAATTCTTTATTTCAATTTCTAGGTACCTTTTTTTAATTCCAATTTTTCGACATTTAATTTTCATTTTGCGTACAATTTCACCTTACTGCGTATAATTTTCAGTGCGTATAATTTTCTGTACGTATAATTTTCATTGCGTATAATTTTCTCTGAGTACAATTTTCATTGCGTAGAATTTTCATTGTGTACAATTTACTGCGTACAATTTACCTGCGTACAATTTACTTGCGTACAATTTACACCTAACCACGAATTCTTCGATCTTCTTAATACTTGCTGGTCCCCTAACTACTGTAAATTTGAAGGGAAATTTTTCGAGTTCCCTGACGAAGTAGGGATCCCCATTGGATCACCACTAGGCTCTCTCATATCCGAAATCTTCATGTCTAAGTTTGAACTTGACCTCTTTTCCTCGAACCAGGTGTTACTTAATCATATTCATTATTGGCAGAGGTACGTTGATGACGTTCTATGTACCTGGACTGGTCACCCAGATCTCCTTGGTGAGTTTCTGAGGTATCTCAATTCCTGGTACCCTTCCATCAAATTTACGTTGGAAATAGGGGTATTTTCCATTAACTTTTTGGATTTATCGATCTCTATAATAGACGGTATCCATAAGTTTGGAATTTACAGGAAAGATACTACGACCGATGTTTTAGTCCACGGTGGTTCGTTCGGTCCTGTTGCTCACAAGATGGCTGCTTTTCATAGCCTAGTTCACAGACTGACTCGTATTCCTTTGAGTCAGTCTGCCTTCAAGAAAGAGTTAACCACAATAAAACACCTGGCCAGAGTGAATGGGGTCAATGTCGATGTTGACGTGATGGTTCGGAGGAAAGTTACGAGGGGCCTCCTGGATTCCACCACCTCCCTCCCCCGAGACACGATCCGTGATCGCCGTTTACGTTGGATCAGTCTCCCTTTCTTGGGGAAGCTCTCCCAGCAATTGGGTCGGGCCCTTCGCCCGTTTGGCTTCAGATCCGCGTTTTACAACCCTACCACAGTCAAGAGGTTGTTTGTGAGACTGAAAGACCCCATACCTGTCGACGAGACGAGTGGTGTGTATAAGTTGGAGTGTGAGGATTGTGGAGGCTTTTATATTGGTGAGACCAGCCGCCAAATGAAAGTTCGAGTAGCTGAGCACCTGAAGTCTTGGAAGAAGGGACACTTGGGGGAGTCAGCTTTCGCCGATCACTTAATAAACAGTGGCCACAGCTTCCGAGAGGGATCCGAAAAGCTCCTCCATAAGGAGAATTCCTACCGTAAGCGTATCGCCCTCGAGAATATAGAGATAATTCGTCATCTCAACACTGACGGTATCACTGTACTCAATTCGTACATTCCGGAAGATGGCCTGATCGAACTCGTTTATGACTCACACCGTGATTTCTCGTTTGG
Organism: Aspidiotus rigidus; assembly: GCA_035079385.1. NCBI lineage: Eukaryota > Metazoa > Arthropoda > Insecta > Hemiptera > Diaspididae > Aspidiotus > Aspidiotus rigidus. The sequence goes on along the minus strand of JAVHKY010000020.1, from coordinate 13,737,001 downwards.
ACGATCTTAATACCTCGTTCTTCTCTTTTGTTCGTCAGTTGCTTTCATTTCAGGCTTGAAGATGGTTGTTTAACCGAAAGCGCTCGTCGTCTTTTTTGTTTTTTTTCTGCGGATGGCATGTTTTACTCCACGTCGGAGTATTCCTCTTTCTTGTTTATTATGGATAGCCGTAACTTGAAGGAACGGATTCGTTCAACGTGTAAATGCGGATTTTAACTTTCCAAATCACGTTAAAGAAGTTAGACGTGTTATAAACAATAGCGAATTTATTATCAAAACCCCTTCGTTTAAAAGATTTCTCCTTGAGCCCAACCCTGTGCCGCCCTTATTGTACGGGCTGCCTAAGGTTCATAAGAAGGACACTCCGATGCGGCCGGTCGTTTCCTTTGTGTCTTCCCCCACGTACTTCTCGGCAAAATTTTTGGACCGTTGGTTTAAATCTAGAGTAGAATTTGAGTCATCCTACTCTGTGAAGAATTCGGTCTCTCTGGCTGATAAGCTTAAAGATGACATTCTTCCGCCTGATTCTACCCTATGACATAGTCGGCTTATTTCCGAGTATCCCTAGAGCTACTGCCATGCAGCATATGGGAGATCTCTTGGTTCAATCTAATATCTGTCACGAAGAACTGGCAGAATTTTTCAATTTACTCAATATTTGTTGGTCTCCCAATTTTTGCAAATTTGAAGGGAAATTTTTCGAATTTCCAGAGGAGGTAGGTATCCCTATTGGCTCTCCTCGGGTTCCCTCATTTCGAAGGTTTTCATGTCTAAATTTGAGCTCGATCTTTTTTCCTCTGGTCAGGGGCTTTTGGGTCATATACATTATTGGCACAGGTATTATGATGATGTGTTGTGCATGTGGACCGGTCACCGAGATCTCCTTTTGGAGTTTCTTAGGTATCTCAATAGTTTGTACCCTTCCATCAACTTCACGTTGGAAGTAGGCGGTTCATCTATAAATTTTTTGGATCTTACTATCTCTAATAAAGAAGGTGTCCATGAATTCGCCATATATAGGAAAGGTACCTCGACCGATATTACCGTCCACGGCAGATCTTTTTGCACTGTTGCCCACAAAATTGCCGGTTTCAATAGTTATATCCACCGGTTGACTAGTATTCCATTGGGTCACCTCGCTTTTCAACAGGAGCTATTGACTATAAAGCACTTGGCCAGAGTGAATGAGGTCAGCTTAGATATCGACTTGATGGTCCATAGAAAATTGACTCGGAAAAGCCTTGATTCCACTACCTCCCTCCCCCGCAACCCGGCGTCTAACACTAGAGAACGTTGGATCAGGCTCCCCTTTTAGGAAAATTCTCTTCCCAGTTAGGTCGTGTCCTCCGCCCATTTGGGTTTCGCCCAGTGTATTACAATCTTAACACTGTAAAAAGTCTGTTCGTCAAGCTGAAGGACCCCAGACCACTGGTCGAAAGAAGTGGGGTTTACAAAATGGAGTGTAATGACTGTAATGGAATCTACATAGGTGAGACTGGACGTCAGCTCAAAATTAGAATAGATGAGCATAGGAAGGCGTGGGAAAAGTAGAAATTGTGGGATTCGGCATTTGCGGACCATCTTATCACCACTGGCCATAGTTTCAAAGAGGGATCCGAGTGCCTCCTCCATAGAGAGTCCTCGGTTTTCAAGCGTACCGCGTTAGAACATATTGAAATTATTCGCCATCTGAATACCGACAACCTAAATGTACTCAACAGGTACATACCTGATGAGGGGTTGATTGAACTAGTTTATGAGTATGATTCACATTGTGATGACTCGCTAGTTCAGTCACGATTTCCTTGGCAGTGTTTGTTGCCGGCTGGTGTTGGTTTAGTTGCTTTCATGTCACCCGTTGACAATGGTTCTTTAATCGAAAGCGCTCCGGTGTATTTTGTATTTCTGTGGTTTTAATTAAATTACTCCGTCTGTTTTACTCCTTCGAGTATGTCGTCGTTTGATGTTTTTGGTCATAATTTGGAGAACCGAATTAATTCTATTAATTGATGACCTTCTTGGAAGTTGCTCGTGATCTCACGTCTTATGACTTATGGATGATACAGTAAATATCCTTCTTTCTGTCCACAATCTTTTACCCTTTTCTGCATAAAATTCACCATAATTTCTCTTCGACAAGAATTCAAACAATCAAGGACCAGATAAGTTACGTGAAGGTACTAGGAATATTTCACTCATCATCCTTCTACGAAATTGAGATTCTAGAATGAAGCGGAATGCTATCACCTCTTTAGTAACCGTGTCAAGTATTTCCATCCGGTCAAAGAAGTCTGGATCTACTTTGCATAAGGTACGTGTACGTAGACACGAGTACATTAAAACTATACAGCGTCATAATTCACGAGTAACTTTCGCGTACAAAAGTCACGAATTTCGTAACCAGCAACCGGAACCAGTGGTACGGATAACTCGATACTTCAGAAGCTGGTGGCCGAAAAGATAACGGTTCTAACTATGCAGACGGTCGGTAGACGCCGGCAAATTTACTCGCGAATAATTTAGATTCCGTTTAGAACAGCGTACGCTTCGTATACGTACTCGAATCTTCCTTTATTATCCTGGCTGGACATGGTGTACTACTCTTTTTTTTTCTCTCTCTACCTTCGCCAAACTTTCCCTACTGTCGTCGTCGCCGCGTCAAAAGCAGCTCATCTTCAATTTGGTAAAAATACGCGCGTCACGTATTGAATTATGGATCAGCGCAATTTACCCGAGCGGGGTAGAATTTTAATTCTCGCGCGTCAATAAGCCGCCAGTTTATGATTTTATATTATTATGGAATTCGTTTTACTCGGTGACGGATTAAAAAGCGCATGATACGGCCAACCTTCGAACAAACGATGCAACGCGGCTCCGGTCGACCAAAAATTACACTCGAATGAACCACTGTTGTAGTACCGCGGTGTCACCCCGCACGAATAGATATCGGTATGCTGAAATATTAAGTTCCCAGCACGTAGTCACGCGATAAACAGCCGTAGTCATTTTTATCATAATATTGTATTCATAAAAGTTGTACGTGGCCTACAAAATATCGCTGATATTGCTTCGAACGTGTATCTAGGAAAACTCATATAGGCTACAGTATACCTATAGTAACGAAAAAAGTGTTACAGCATACATGACGAGGGTACGAGTTCTGTTTCGCGCTGTCTTCGAAATAATCATGCAAATAGGGCAAGCCGGGTAAGAATATTATGTACACGTAGACAGAGCGAAAGTTTTAAATGACACTTTTCAGCGGTATGAGAGAACGAAGCTGAGCAAGGGTATCAGAAATTATTGGTTTCGTCAATTGCTGTATCTCGAATCGAAGAGAGTCGTTTGCAACCAACGACCGATTCGCTTCCAGGCATTGCAAAAACTTTTTTCCTTAAGAATACGGGTATCCGAGGCGCATAAAATGTCGCGTATCACGCGAAAATGAAAATATTCACCGTAAGCTGTTAATACGTATCTCTTTTAACCTTCCTTGTCATCGATTTTTGGATTCTTAAGAGATACGTGTATGATTTGATCTTTGGATGGTTTTGCACTCGAACCTTCCCAAAGCACAACCAAATATATCATGACGGCAAGTGTGTTTCAAAGAAGGGATGATGGAAGCTAGTAATAGAGTTTTGTACACTCTGTTCTCCTATTTAGTATCGAAATAATTATTGTTAGCCTATTCGTCCAAAAGTCGCCTTCGTCGTGAAAACGAGATGTCGTGAGTTCAAAATTATCGCTCGACTTAGGAGATTTTTTCGTCATATTTTCCCTTTCTTCCTCATCTGCATGAGACACTTTTTAAATAGTTCAAAATCGCTCGCAAGAGAATAAATAAAGTCCTAGACCCTGATAAATCAGCCAATGGAGACATTCAGGTTGATATGAATGTGTTTTTAGCGGGGAACCCGCTATCCCTTTTGTTGGGGGTACTTTCAGGAAATTTTTGCCCAAGCGATCCGAGGTTGATGACGTCACGAAGAGGGGTGGGGGGACTTGGAGAAATTTTGACCCTCGAGCTATACAGGGTGGACCAGAAAGATGTCACCAGTGAAATGGGAGTTTGCGCTAAATCTGTCGTAGCGCGAAAATGCAAAACGTTAGACGTATAGTTTAAATGTACGAATTTTGTATATCTCAATTTTATCTTTAATTTGAGCCAGATCCGAAGTTTCTACGACTTTTTTGAGCCAAGTTATGGACTAAAATGTGCCGAAATTTTAGAGCAGGGGTTCCCAAAGTTGTGAATTATCGAAAAAAATTCTCCATAATTGAAAGAATCGCGTAATCTTTAAAGTGTTCCCCGATCCTGCAGTAAAATTTAGCGCTGAATCTGAATAAAATTGTTGAAAAATTCTGCGAAGCACTAAAATGGGTTAATGGGCCCAAAAAGGGTCGAAATTTCCCCAAAATGGTAAAACCGCGTAATCTTCGAAGTTTTTCTCAATTCTGAGATAGAATTTAGCGCTGAATGTGGATAAAATTGTTGAAAAATTCTGTGAAGCACCAAAATGCGTTTATGGGCCATTCTCTTCTTGGCAAGAAACAACAGGAGTTTTTGCGGAAACACCCGCCTCGATCATACGCGGGGCCTCAGTCGATCTCTTCCCGCGAGTATGTAATGGAAAACGAAGTCACCGATATCATTTTCTCTTTCGTCCAAAACAACAGGAGTTTTTGCGGAAGCACCCACCTCGATCGTACACGGGGCCTCAGTCGATCTATATTGAACCTAGGGATCATTCGCCTTCCTCTGTCATATACGGGATCTTCAAGCTCATGACAAAAGTCGAGCTTGACGGTATCATTCCCTTCTCCGGGTGAAACCCCGAGAAATTCCGGGCGTTCGTCTGCCTCAATCAAAGACTGAGCTGTAGCTGATCGCTCATCACGAGCAATACCGAATTTGTGGTATCCTCCCATTGCCTGAATCAAGGAGTTTTTGCTCTTTGGCTGCTTCGTTCATACAAATAGGTAAGGCGTCAGTTCATCTCTCATCGCAAGCACGCAATAGAAGACCAACTTTGCGTTCTTCGACGGATACGACGAGTTTTCGCACTTTTTCCCGCTTTGATCATACGCAGAGCCCTTGTCGATCTCTCACTTCGAACCTTCAACGGAAGATGTATTTGTCGTCTCCCTCCAATCCCCAAATGAGGAGAATTTCCGCAATTTCCTCTTTCGGATCTGTCACCCGACGCTAGTCGATCTCTCAGTCCGCGAGCACACAACGGCAGACGAATTTGTCGACATTCCTTCCATCCTCTGAATCAACAATTTTACTGCAGAATGATAAAAATTTTTGATTTTTCATTTTGGAGATCATCTAGGACCATTTCAGTTAGGCTCTCTCATATCCGAAATCTTCATGTCTAAGTTTGAACTTGACCTCTTTTCCTCGAACCAGGTGTTACTTAATCATATTCATTATTGGCAGAGGTACGTTGATGACGTTCTATGTACCTGGACTGGTCACCCAGATCTCCTTGGTGAGTTTCTGAGGTATCTCAATTCCTGGTACCCTTCCATCAAATTTACGTTGGAAATAGGGGTATTTTCCATTAACTTTTTGGATTTATCGATCTCTATAATAGACGGTATCCATAAGTTTGGAATTTACAGGAAAGATACGACGACCGATGTTTTAGTCCACGGTGGTTCGTTCGGTCCTGTTGCTCACAAGATGGCTGCTTTTCATAACCTAGTTCACAGACTGACTCGTATTCCTTTGAGTCAGTCTGCCTTCAAGAAAGAGTTAACCACAATAAAACACCTGGCCAGAGTGAATGGGGTCAATGTCGATGTTGACGTGATGGTTCGGAGGAAAGTTACGAGGGGCCTCCTGGATTCCACCACCTCCCTCCCCCGAGACACGATCCGTGATCGCCGTTTACGTTGGATCAGTCTCCCTTTCTTGGGGAAGCTCTCCCAGCAATTGGGTCGGGCCCTTCGCCCGTTTGGCTTCAGATCCGCGTTTTACAACCCTACCACAGTCAAGAGGTTGTTTGTGAGACTGAAAGACCCCATACCTGTCGACGAGACGAGTGGTGTGTATAAGTTGGAGTGTGAGGATTGTGGAGGCTTTTATATTGGTGAGACCAGCCGCCAAATGAAAGTTCGAGTAGCTGAGCACCTGAAGTCTTGGAAGAAGGGACACTTGGGGGAGTCAGCTTTCGCCGATCACTTAATAAACAGTGGCCACAGCTTCCGAGAGGGATCCGAAAAGCTCCTCCATAAGGAGAATTCCTACCGTAAGCGTATCGCCCTCGAGAATATAGAGATAATTCGTCATCTCAACACTGACGGTATCACTGTACTCAATTCGTACATTCCGGAAGATGGCCTGATCGAACTCGTTTATGACTCACACCGTGATTTCTCGTTTGGACGATCTTAATACCTCGTTCTTCTCTTTTGTTCGTCAGTTGCTTTCATTTCAGGCTTGAAGATGGTTGTTTAACCGAAAGCGCTCGTCGTCTTTTTTGTTTTTTTTCTGCGGATGGCATGTTTTACTCCACGTCGGAGTATTCCTCTTTATTGTTTACCATTTCAGTATTTTTCTCGGACTCGGCGCTAAATTTTACTTCAGAATTGAAAACAACGTTTGAAGATTACGCAAATTTTTCATCTTGGAGGAATTTTGATTTTCTTTAAGCCCATCAACCCATTTTGGTGCTTCGAAGAATTTTTTAAACATTTTTTTCAGACTCAGCGCAAAAGTCCACTTGAAAATCAAATTAGAACTTAAAAGTTTGAACGACTTCCCAATTTTGAGAAATTTTGGCCCTTTTTGGGCCTATTCACCCCTTTCTGGTGCTTCGAAGAACTTTTCAAGCATTTTTTTCGGACTCAGCGCGAAATCCCACTTAAAAATCGAATTGCAATTCAAAAGTTTGAACGATTTTCCAACTTGGGGAAATTTTGACGCCCATTAACCCATTTTGGTGCTTCTTAGGGTTTTGTTACTATTTTTTTCGTTCTCCCCGTTTAAATTCACTTGAGAAACGATAATTTGATAACCTTCCCAATTCATTCACATATATACATATTGGAAATAATGTGGGGGCGACAGTGCCGACCCCTGTGGTGTACCCACCCTCAGTTGTAGAAAGTTATTTTCTGTTCCTCCTATTCTCACTTTTTGCCTTCTACATTCCAAATATGATTGGAACCACTTGAGTACCTTTCCTCCACATCCTGTTTCCTTGATTCTCTCAATTAATTTCTCGAGCTCAACTAAATCGAAGGCTTTAGATAGGTCTTGGAACACGGCTAGACATTTTTTTTTCTTACCTATTTCGTTTATAAGTGTATTATGAAGTTTGCTGATTGCGTCTTCAGTTCCCATGTTCCTCCTAAATCCCAACTGACTTTCTACAAAATATTCCCTCCCTTCTAGGTAAGAGACTAGTTGTTCCTTCACCGCCTTTTGTATTATTTTTGATACATTCGAAAGTGAAGAAACCGGCTTATAGTTATTTATATCTTCTACATTACCTCCCGTATATATTGGCCTTATAACTGCTCTTTTGTAAAATTCTGGGAAGATTCCAGGGCTTATGCTTAGATTTATCAAATGAGTTATTGAACTTGCCAGCCTGTCTCTATTTTCCTTTATTATTTTTGCTGGGATTTGATCCACTCCTGCAGCTGCGTACAATTCTAAACTGTTAATCATCTTTTTTGTTGTATAGGTATTCAGTTACAGGATAAGTAATATAATATATGGATTTATTCCTTGCTAAATATTCCTAAAGGATAAATATATACAATTATCCACGTGATCACCACTCTAAAGCCGATTTCGTGAATTTTTGGCTTCACACCAAGTTTAAATGGACAGATTAAATTATTTATGAAAAAAATGAAATAAAAATACAGTGATAAAAATAATAATAAAAAAAATGTCTTAATGTTGCTGCTATCAAGTTCATTTAAGTGTAATTTGAACTGCGTTGTCGAGGGCTCTAATAAACACTAATTTCAGCTTCACTCAATTTCATTGTAGCAGCACATTTTCTAATTTTTTCAGCATTTTGATGTTCTAAAACACCAATGTCATGGACTTCATTATTTCTGGGTTTTCTAATAATTTCTGTATCAATTCTATCGAATTCGGCAACATCTGCTTTGAAGGATTCAATTTGGTGATCAGTATTCAACTTCAATTTCGATTTGTGTTGATCACTTGCAATAGCTCTGTGAATTGTTGTATGGACCTTCCTCGAAACCTCTTTGAGGTACTCTATATCTCAAAATTAGGGATGCTGAACGTTTTGAAGGTTAGGATTGTTGACGTCACAAAAGTGTGTATGTCTTAACATTCGTGGTAATATTATTGTCAAAGGTTGGTGACGTCATTAAGATTGAAGATGATGACGTCATAAAAGTTTAAATGTTTGAAGGGAGGAAATGACGTCACAAAATGTGATTGCAACTTATCGCGGGTTGATGACGTCATAAGGTTGATGATGATAGTGTACCGGGTGGATGGCATAACAGAAGGGCACATGTCTCAAAATAAAAGTGATGACGTCACGGTATAGTTAAGTTTTTAAAGGCTAGAGTAAGAACACCGCAAAAATTTATCATGTCCTTAGGTTAGAGGTGATGAGTGATGACGTCACGGGTCGACAACGTCACAAAAATGTAAATTTCTTAGGGTTAGGGATGATGATGTCACTATTGGTGATCGCAAATTGACACTGGTTGATGATGTCACAAAGGTTGATGGTGATCATGTAACGGGGATAACGTCACAAACGGGTATATGTCTCAAAATTAGGGGTGCTGGATGTTTTCAAGGTTAGGTTGACGCCATAAAAGTGTGAATATTATCATGATGATATTATCTGAGATTATTGCAACTTGTCACAGGTTTATGACGTCACTAAGGTTGATGGTGATGATTTAATGAGTGGATAGGAATGATGACATCCTAGTGCAATGACTTTATCGAGCTTAGGGTTAAGGACATTACAAGGTAACAGATGAAGGCGATGAGAGTGGACGGTTTCCACCAATGTACGGTTGTTAGTCTTTGTATTGAGAAAATGGAAGATGAAGACGTTATAAAAGCATAAATGTCTCAGGATTAAGTGTGTTGATATCATGGTGCAGTGAACGGTAAGAAAATTATACACATGTATGTCTTTAGGTTAGAGGACGGTGATGACGTGACAGAAGCGTAAATTTCCAAAGGTTAGAGGTGATAATAGCACTAGACCGATTGATGACGTCACATGGGTTGATAGTGATGACGTAATGGGTGGATAACGTCTCAAAAGTTCATATGTCTCAAAATTAGGGTAGACGCACGTTTTCAGGTTTGGAATTGATGACGTTACAAAAGTGTAAATGTCTATAAGTTAGGGTTGATAACGTCGCTAAAGATGATGGCAAGTTGTCAGGAGTTGATGACGTAACCAAGATTGATGGTGATGATACAAAGGGTGGATACGTCACAAAAGTGCATATGTAGGGGCGATGACATCACGGTATGATAGCATTGTGAAGGTGAAGGTTAAAGACATCACAAAAGTGTGTATATCTCAAGATTATGGGTGATGACGTCACTAGAAGTGATCGCACGTTGTCATGGGTTAATGTCGTCTGGTTGGGTTTGAGGATGCCACAGGTTGATGACGTCGCAAAAGTGTATGTGTCTCAAGATTAGGGGGGGGGGGGATGACGTTACACTCTGCTGATATCACCAAGATGACGTCATCAAAGTTAGGGTTGAGTACATTACAGAAGTGTTCTTATTCTAAGGCCAGATGGTATGACGTCACAGGTACATGAAACATCCTAAAGTTGAGGGTACAATGACGTCACTAGGAGTGATCGTTTGATTGAATCAGTCTGTGAGAATGATTCACATTTCGCCGACTCTTTGGTTCAATCATGATTTCCGTTTGAGTTCTTCTGTTTTCGTTGGTGTTTGGGTTCGTTCATGCTTTGAAGATAGTTGTTGTTATACCGAAAGCGCTTGGGGGCTGCGTTTCATGTATTTCGCTACTCTCTATTGCCCCTTTAAATCTTCTTTAGTTGCAAGACCGTAAATATTAAAAACAATGCGGTAAAAAGGAAAAGAATTGAACGAAATTGAAAGAGATAGAGGGGAAGTAGGTCTGCGATACGCTAGTCGGAAGTTGAGCATGAAACCTTAACAGCGCAAATATGAGAAGTGATAAGTGTTGTTGAAGTGACAAAAGTAGGCGCTCGTTCACACTTCGTGTTTGGAAACTATTAGTTATTCTTCCCCTCGTCAACAAGAAGTTACGTAGGCCTTATACATTCACCAAAGTTCATTTCAAATTCGGTTATTGTTAAATCCTAGTTAAGCTTCACACTGACGCTGCCTGTGCGCTGTATAATTATGAAAGATTACATAGTGCGAATAATTTTCGCGTATAGGTACTTCATTTACTTTTGTAATAAACTATCTTTGTTTTTCATCAAAATTTACACAGGCTCTAGCGTTACTTCTGTGCGACAATATTTTGTTCGATAAGTTTAACGTCAGCTGGAGTCAATATGAGTACCTACTTATGTCACTTTGGGATCGAGAATCATAGTTTTGGGTTCTCTTTATGCATATAGTTTGAAATCTTCGGCTTGTTAATGTAAGCAAAGAAGAATCAGTTACAACGAAACGGAGTTCCGCATAAATTGCTGTTTTTGTCGTGCTCACTCATTTTTTCTATAAATGATAAAAAGACAAAGGAAAGCGAAGTGAAATTAATTTATCGAAAAACCTAGAAATTGTTGTCGCAATTTTTTTCGATGAAACTTTGAAAGAAAAGAAAAGAAAAAAAAAATTAATAAAAAAATTACGAGACCAGTACCTGACAAGACACAATAAAATTAACGTAAACATAAAAACTTGCCTTAACTGAAAAAGCATTCCCTTGAAGAAAGATCAAATCCACATAAAAGCAAAAATATCTGTCCAAAAGTCGGATTTTTCCAAGTAATTATTTTAAATTCAACTTAGTATTCAATAAATTAAATAGATATTTAGAATTAATGAACACATTGAAATTAATTTTAATATTCAATTAAATGATATATCGTGCAAGCGTACCAAGAGGTTAAACAATATTAATAAATTTATTGATAAAATGAAAAAAATATCAAAAATATCGTTTGGTAATTAAATAGGACTATTATATTATTATCACTTTCTAATATATTAAAATCATTATTAAGTACTAAATATGAATAAAATTTTTTATTACCTAAAAATAGGATGTTCATATTTTGAAATCATCGATTTCTTAAAATTTTAATATTTAAAATATCATTTCTTATTTCGTTATTAGAGGATAATAAATTAATCGAAATAGTTCTAATATTAATAATTATAAATTAAATGAAATATTAAATATTTTTATTATGTATTAATTTTTTATTAAAATTTTTTTATTTCAACTATAAATAAATCAAATATGTGGTATTATATTCAAGAAAATTTTTAAAATCAATTCATTCAACTTCAATAGGTATAAATCTAGACATTTTCAATTTTTTAATATTCCGAATATTTATCATTCGTTTTAGTTATGATTTAATAAAAATTATATGAGAACAAATATTTTTTTTTGTATTTTTATATTTATTATTTATATATCTTTAATAATCTATAAATTAATATCAATAATAAAATAAATATCACTATAAATATTTTTGAAAATTTGAAAAATTAAAAAAAAAAATATTATATAAGAAATTTTTTTATATTTCAATTTAAATATTTAATTACCGGTAATACAAATTATTATTTCTAATAGGTAAATAAATATTTAATTCTTTTGTTGTTATATAAAATGAATAATGTACTATTAAAATTATAATAATGAGAATCATTCTTGAAATTTGAATTAATACAATTATAAGAATAACCGTCGACAAAGAACAGTGATTTGTTCGAAACGTCGTGCAAAATAAAAAAACTCGCAGCCCACTTTGTGAGTCGCTCGGAGTTGCCTTCACTATTGTGTATTCTCACTCCTAAATAGCTTGCCTTCGTTATATTAGGAGTTTCAAACTTCAGCCTTAAATATACTGGACGTAATATACTATATATGAGGCCTATAATGTCTAACCTAAAAAATTTCGAATTTTAGCCTTCGTTTCACTAGGCTTGATATGCAGTATAACTAGGCTTATACTAACTAGGCCTAATATACAGTCAGTATCTATGCTAAACTAGCCTGAAACACCTCTTCGCATATACAGGGTGGACCAGAAAGATGTTACCAGTTAAATGGGAGTTTGCGCTAAATCTGTTGTAGCGCGAAAACGTAAAACTTTAGATGTATACTTCAGAGCTAAGAAATTTGTATCTCAACTTTATCTTTAATTTGCGCCATATTCGAAGTTTCTACGACTTTTCTGAGCCGAGTTATGGGCCAAAATGTGCCGAAATTTTAGAGCAGGGGTTCCTAAAGTTGTGAATAAACAATTTTCCATGATTGAAAGAATCGCGTAATCTTCAAAGTGTTCCCCAATTCTATAGTAAAATTTAGCGCTGCATCTGAATAAAATTGTTGAAAAATTCTGCGAAGCACCAAAATGGATGAATGGGGCCAAAAAGGGTCAAAATTTCCCTTAAATGATGAAACCGCCCATCTTCAAAGTTTTTCTCGATTCTGAGATAAAATTTAGCGCTGAATCTGAATAGAATTGTTAAAAAATTCTGCGAAACACCGAAATAGGTTTACGGGCGCAAAAAGGGTCAAAATTTCACCAAAATGATAAAATTGCCCAACCTTCAAAGTTTTTCTCGATTCTGAGATAAAATTTAGCGCTGAACCTAAATAAAATTGTTAAGAAAATCTGCGAAGCACCATAATGGGTTAATGAGACCAAAAAGGGTCAACATTTCTTCAAAACAAAAAAATCGCCTAACCTTCAAAGTTTTTCTTAATTCTAGGGTAGAATTGTGTGCTGAATTGAAGAAAAAAAAAAAAAAAAACTGTTGAATGCGAAGCACGAAAATGTGTGGAAGTGCCCAAAAACGATCACAATTTTACCAACTTGGAAAATCGCTTCGTCTTTCAAATTTCATTTGGTTCTCAAAGAAATCGAGCTTCGCGAAAACAAAGATTGCTCGCTATGATCGACTGAGGCTGTGCGTATGATCGAAGCTGGTAACAGAGTGAAATTCACATTGTTTCATCAGGCGATGGAGAGCATGGTACTGAGATGCTCGTCTTACATTGTGAACTCGCAGTGATTGATTGGCCATATTCCTCTAGTAATGAATACGGGTAAGAGTGCGATCATTTTCTTGTAGCGCCAGCCGAGAGAGTGACGTTTCAGGGAAGCTTGTCTTCCGTTGTTAGCTCGCGGTGAGAGATTGGATAGGGCCCCCGATACCACGGAATCAAACGAATGCTCAAAAATTCTCGTGGTTTCTCACAAAGGCACAAATGAAGCCGTGAAATTCTCTCTTTTGTGATAAACCACGAGTATTTCTGTGCATTCACCCGGCCCTATCAAACGTGGGACCCTGACTGTTCTCTCACCTCGAGCTACCAACAGAAGACGAGCTTCACAGTATCATTCGGGCCTTTCTGAGAAACCACGAAAATATCCGCGCATTCGTTTGCCTCCACGGTATCTGGGGCCCTATCCATTCTCTCATCGCGAGCTGATACCGGGAAACGAGCTTCACGGCATCATTGCCTCCTTTGCGTGAAACCACAGGCCCCAGAGATCATCACAATTTCTCCAAAATGAAGAGTTCTTGCGGAAGCACCCGCCTTGATCATACACGGGGCCTCAGTCGATGTCGTACCGCGAGCAAGTAATGATAAACGAAGTCGCCGGTATGATTCTCTTCTCGGCAAGAAACAACAGGAGTTTTTGCAGAAGCACCCGTCTCGATCATACACGGGGCCTCAGTTGATCTATGTTGAACGCAGGGATCATTCACCTGCCTCTGTCATGCACGGGGTCTTGATCGTTCTCTTACCGCGAGCTCATGACGAAAGTCGAGGTTGCCGGTATCATTCTCTCCTCTGGGTGAAACTCCGAGAAATTCCAGGCGTTCGTCTGCCTCAGTCAAAGACTGAGCTGTAGCTGATCGCTCATCACGAGCAAGACCAAATTTGCGGTATCCTCCGATTGCCTTAATCAAGGAGTTTTTGCACTTTGGCCCGCTTCGTTTATACGTGGGGCGTTAGTTGATCTCTCATCGCAAGCACGCAACAGAAGACCAACTTTGCGTTCTTTGACTGAAACAACGAGAGTTTTCGCACTTTTTCCCGCCTTGATCATACGCAGAGTCCTAGTTGACCTCTCACTGGGAACCTTCAAGGGAAGATGAATTTGTCGTCTCCCTCCAATCCCCAAATGAAGAGAATTTCCGCAATTTCCTCTTTCGGATCTGTCACCCGACGATAGTCGTTCTCTTACTCCGCGAGCACTCAACAGCAGACGAACTTGTCGACATTCCTTCCATCCCCTGAATTAACACTTTTACTGCAGAATGAGAAAAATTTTTTATTTTTCATTTTGGAGATCATCTAGGGTAATTTCAGTACTCCGTGCCCTAAATTTTACTTCAGAATTGAAAACAACTTTTGAAGATTACGCAAATTTTTCATCTTGGAGGAATTTTGATTCTCTTTGAGCCCATCAACCCATTTTGGTGCTCCGAAGTATTTTTGAAGCATTTTTTTCGGACTGAGCGCAAAATTCCACTTGGAAATCGAATCAAAATTTGAAAGTTTGAACGATTTTCCAATTTTTGGAAATTTTGAACCTATTTGAGCCCATCAACCCATTTCGGTGCTTCAAAGAATTTTTTAAATATTTTTTTTGACTCAGCGCGAAAATCCACTTGAAAATCAAATTAAAATTTGAAAGTTTGAACGATTTTCCAATTTGGGAACATTTTGGCCCTTTTTGGGCCCATTAAGCCCTTTTGGCTGCTTCGAAGAACTCTGTGAGCATTTATTTCGAACTCAGCGCAAAATTTCACTTGAAAATCAAATTACAATTCGAAAGTTTGATCGATTTTCCAACGTTGGGAAATTTTGACCCTTCTTGGGCCCATTAACCCAGTTTGGTGCTTATTAGGGTTTTGTTACTATTTTTTTTTCGTTTTCCCGTCCAAATTCACTGAAGAAACAGTCATTTTATTATTAAAATTTTTGAAATTCAGCTCAATACTGTAAATGAACTAATTTTCGAGCCCTATTTTGGGAACCCTGGCGATTTGGTGAATTTTCGGCACATTTTGGTCCATAACTCGGCTCAGAAAAGTCGTAGAGATTTCGGATGTGGCGCAAATTGAAGATAAAGTTGAGATACAAATTTCGTAGGTTTGAAGTATACATCTAAAGTTTTGCGTTTTCGCGCTACGACAGATTTAGGGCAAACTCCCATTCAACTGGTAACATCTTTCTGGTCCACCCTGTATAGCTCAGAGGAAGAAATTTTTCTAAGTCCCCCTCCTATATATATATCATATGTAGCTCAGAGGTGAAAATTTTTCCAAGTCCTACGTTTTGCCTCCCGGCACCCGTCATTTTTGTTCAAAATACCCTCCGATAAAACAGGTTCCCTGTTAAAAAAATTAGAAATTCTATTATTTTAAATGAAATTTTTAAATAAAATTAATAATAAATTATTAACATAGATTTAAAAATAAACCATCCTCCTACCACACATAGCTCGGAAGTCGACATTTTTTCAAGTCCTCCTAGAGTCTCAAGTTAGGTTAGGTCGCCGGCCGGCAAACGGCGGACACCAGACATTTTCGCGCGAAATAACCTTCATGAAACAGTTGAAATCAACTGAAAGCTCGATTTTGTAGGGGATTTCGTCAGTCTAGAAGGGTAATTGACGTTCACCAAGACAAATACTGGTCGGTACACAGTATTGGGTGTAGTTTCAGTTCATTTGAATAGGACACTGTTTTATTCGACAGCACAGACTGGCACAGATTGAAGTAGGTTTGTATAATCTCCGCTCGCAGGATGAGACGTATTTTCCACTGCTCTTATTTCGTTATTTTATGCTACAAAATAGTATAAAACCCTGTCCTTATAAGAGACTAAAGGAAGCCCAGAAAACGAATATTAGACATTCTAAGGAAATTCTTCGCGACACAGTGGCATGAAAAAAGAAGAGTACCACGCCGTGCGATAGTGAAATTAATGTAGCGAATCGAGGCCAAGTTTAATGTTACCCATTTACTTGCCCCGTTCACCGCGAATCCTTTGTGAATAGAAATACGTGCAGTCATCGACGAAGAGAGCGAGAGCATGTCGAGGAAAAACGTTCACGACGCGAATATGCAATCTAAAGATTTCCGTAATACGAGGATTGAAAGAAAAGGAAAGAAGGAAAGGGGGGGAAAAAAAGTAGAAGTCTCTTGTCAATCGTTTTGGTTACACGACTCTAAAAATGATGTACGGTACGCTAAAGTGATGGGTAGAAAGAAATAAGAAAAAAATCAATTTGTTTTAAAAGACGAGTCTCACTTTTCTCACCCGGGTAAGCATCAACAAAAAAGGAAAAAAGAAGAAAAAAATGAGTATTTAAATTGATAACGCGGAAGATCAGGAAATGTGAAGGCAGATCATGCGTACAATGTTGGAATTTGAAATAAATTTTTACATCAAAATTGTTCGACGAACCGTTTTTATGAGCGGAGCACAATGGAAAGATAAATTGTTGCCGAGAGAATTGAAAAGGCGATATCCCGAATGAATTCGAATAATTCACGTCTGTAGCTTGTTTGTACCACCTTTGTCTCGGCTTCGTGGATTTGAGAAAAATAGATTGGTGATTCATTCGATATGTTTTCTAGTTATATTCCTGTTAATTACTAATTATTACAATGGGCATAAGAGCTACTTTCGTAGATCACTTTTGATCGAGTTGGTCCATCTGAATCGACAACTAACCACAACAATCCTCGAGAGAGCTTAGCTTTTGAAACTTGTTTTACATATGGGTTGACGGTTTCATTCCGTAAAGAAAGAGCCATTGGATTGGTGATATTAATAACATTGATAACTACAAGGGTCGAGTGAACACCGTACCCAACGTGTGTCTTATGCCTCCCACATCTAGCACCAAACTTCGTTAAATTTCGATTCTATTCCGATTGCGATTCCACGACCAAAAATTTGGAGAACTTCATAACGGTCAGATGGATTAGAACGGAATTGAGAAGGTGGTATGGACACCTCAATGTTACTACAAGACTCATCCTTTTGGTCCATTCGAGGTTGTCTTCCCTCCTTCGTCGTGATGAGTTTGATCCGTTTATTAAATCCGTTAATGATGATTGTCGTGATTTTGAACGGGATTTAAAAGAAAAGAAAAATCGCAAAAGTGTCTCCCTCCTAAGTGCAAAGGCCTCGGCTGAGAAAAAAAATTGTACTGAGGATGGCATTGTCCAACAGTTTCAGTCGCGAATTATCGACTACAGTAGAGTTGAGTTTAATAGTGACGAATTAACCTTTTTGGAGAAGGGACTAAAGTTTGGGCTACCTCCTTTCAAAAATCAAGAGACCCTCGCTAATGTCGTGGCTGAGCTCACAGTGAAGATTGGACCTGGGGTGAATATCCAAAAGAAGTGCAGCACCCCCGTCCCTCTCATGAGTAATGCTTGTAATGACTTGATCGTAGGCCTAAAGAGGAAGGTCAGGGAGGAGGGGTTAATCCTTACGAAGGCAGATAAAAGTAATGCCGTCGTAATTATGAATAAGTCCTCATATGTATCCGCAGTTTATGATGTGCTCACGCAGTGTGGTACCCAGGAAGATGCACTTTTCAATTTTCCAAATTTTGTCAAAGAAGTGAGGAATCTCGTGAATGGTAGTCAATTTATTATCAAAGGCCCCTTGACTAAAAAGGCCATTTTGCTACCTAATCCGGTTCCTCCCCTCTTTTATGGGTTGCCAAAAGTTCACAATCCCAATGCAGCCAGTTGTATCTTTCGTTTCGTCACCTACTTATACCTTAGCTAAATATATCGATGTTGGTTTAAGTCTCCAGTCGAGGTTAATTCTACGCACTCAGTAAAGAACTCCAGTTCCCTTGAAGATAGGCTGAAGGACCAAGTCTTCCTCCGGGATCGACTTCATGTTCCTTTGATGTTGTAGGATTATTTCCTCACATCCCAAAGGCCGTCGCTAGGCAACACATGAGTGAGTTACTAGTTAAAGCTAATATCCCTCACGAAGAATTTGCGGAATTCTTTGGCCTTCTAAATGTCTGCTGGTCCCCTAATTTTTGTAAGTTTGATGGAAAATTTTTTGAGTTCCCCAAAGAAGTGAGGATTCCCATTGGTTCCCCCTTGGGTTCGCTCATTCCGGAGGTATTTATATCGAAATTTGAAAGTGATTTGATTTTCCTCCGGCCAGGTGTTCTTAAGTCACGTCTACTATTGGCATAGGTATGTGGACCGGTCCTTTGGAACTCCTGAGTGAGTTCCTTAATTATTTAAATAGACAATACCCTTCCATAAAATTCCCATTGGAAGTCGGTGGCTTATCAATAAACTTTTTGGATTTGTCCATCTCTATTAATGATGGCGTCCATGAGTTTGGAATTTAAAAAAGGAAACGTCGACCGATATTGTTATCCACGGGTCGCCCTTTTGTCCTACTGCCCCTAAGATCGCAGCTTTCAATAGGCTAATTTATCGACTGACTCAAATACCGTTGAGTCGGGCGGCTTTCCAAAAGGAACTTGTGACAATTAAGCACCTGGCCAGGGTGAATAAAATTAGTGTGGACGTTGACCTAATGGTCCCGAGGAGGCTCACTAGAAAATGCCTCGACTCCACAACCTCCCTCCGTAGGGATCACCTACCTAGACAGTAGAAAGAGGTGGATTAGACTTCCTTTCCTGGGCAAGTTCTCTTTGACGTTGGGAAGTGTCCTCCGCCCTTTTGGATTCCGGTCAGCATTTTATGATCCTAATGCGGTTAAAAGTTTATTTGTAAAATTAAAAGACCCCGTTCCTGATGTTCATGTCTTTTCTCTACCCCTACCCTAATCCCAAATATGCGTCCGGACGTCCGGGCGCGTGACCTCAGGACTTGAAAGTTTTTGGAGGGGGGGGGGGGGGGTCCCGACGAGGTGATCAAATTTTTCGCTTGTATTCTCATCTACTAACTACCCCCCTCCTGAATATTATTTCGCACGTAAAAAATCTTTGCCTTTCGTTGAAAGTTTTTCAACGTCGAACTTCAGCCCTACGCCTGATTCCGTTTTTTGTGTCTGGGCGTCTGTACAGTATACTGGACTTGAACTAGGCTATACCCCTCCTTGTATCATACTAGCGTTATACCAGTATTATATAAGTCTGCCTATACTAACAAGACTCAATACACGGTATACTAGACCTAGGCTAAGCCATTATACTAGACATGAATTGGCTAGACCTCTCTTCGACCTACACAGTAGTTTATTGGTATACTAGGTGTATACATAGCTTGAAATGTTTCATGTCTAATCCTACCTTAATATAGTAGACCTGAAGTGGCTTAAGAAGGGGTAGAGCTAGCCTTTCTCTTAGCTAATCCTACAGGCTCACTCGCTCCGCGCTCAATGTACAGTAGACTAGATTTACACTAAACCAAAACTGGGAGCGAGTAAGCTCCGGGACATTAATACAAGCAGCTTAAGGTACAGTATACTAAGTGTACTAGACTTACACTAGGTCAAGATTGAGGGCGAACAAGTCGAGCGAGTGAGCCCAGGAGCTAAGTAGTAACGTACTGGCTCCATGCCTCGGATACCTTAATGTACAGTATCCTAGACTCGGCTCTGCAAACGAGCGGAACGAATTTGCGAGTAATTGGTAAAGATGGACATGAACTATGATAGACATGAACATGATCTTTATTTCTTTGGTACTGCCAGAAAATTCTATGACACGCCTTCATGACTGAACTGGTTGTACAACCATCTGGTGAATCTCATGAACACCGATACAGAAATGTTTTTCTTCATCAACCGCTCACGTAGTATCATCACAAACAGAACGTCTTTTGAAACGAGCATCTCATTTAATGCGTCACAGTAGCTTGCTTCTGGCTTTCCATATACCATCTCTTGCGTTTTACAATTACGTCTATGTCAGTGGCGCTGCGTCTTGGTGTTCACTGCACACCCACTACGTTCAAGTTTTTAAATAAAAAATCAAGAACAATGAAAAATTTTACTTTTAATAATATGTGTTGGGTAGTGACAGCCTTAGGGATATGAGGGAATAATCCTCCAACATCAGAGGAGCATAAGGTCGTTTCCGGAGGATGGATTATGTCCTTCAACCACATGGGCGAGCTGCTCGTAAAATCAGGTATCCCTCACGAGGAGATGGCGGAATTCTTCGATCTTCTGAGGGCTTCTCTCTCTTACTCATTAGGTCTTATGGCCGCAACAACTAGTTCGGTCTGTATTTATTTTCTCGTAACTACGTCATGATTTAACACTTAGTTCGGTCACATTTCAACCAAATTACTGATGGTTAGCGCATCAGATTTTGCTGGAATACGATAAATAAGCTAAATTTTTTTACTATGATTTTTAAAGGAGCACAGGCGTTCAGGATAAATTTATTACCTGTTTTTACCTTATTTTACCTTTATTTGACCGAAAATTGCAGTCACTAAGGATATTTCATTTTTTTACAAGATAGGTACAATAAAATTCAAATATTCAAGCTTTTTCATTCATTTCTGGTAAACATGATTTCAAGTGCCATGGAGCTTGAGGACACTCACCAATTCAGGCTAAATACTACCAAAATTCATATCTTTTTCAAAGTACCGAGTGAATGAATCCAAGAAATCAAGACAAAGAAGATGACTGATAAGTCGATGCGAGTACTGTATATTGTATTGACATAACTGTACAACTCAGTCAATATATTTATAACAATTTTCAAAAAATATAATTGGCAACGTAGCGCATGAGAAATAGAAAAATATAATAATTTTAAATTAGGATTAACCTGGAAAACAATTTGCTTATAAATGAGAATAAGACTCAGAACTTTCCATCATTATTGTCTTTTACAACATAATCTTTAACTTCGAAGATATTCATAAATACTCGGATTGCTTTACTGGCCTGGGGGATACCCCTCAACTTCTGCAAATTTGAAGGGAAATTTTTCGAATTCCCAGATGAGGTGGGGATTCCCATTGGGTCACCCTTAGGCTCTCTGATATCCAAGGTATTCATGTCCAAATTCGAGATCGATTTGTTTTCCTTAGGCCAGGTGCTGTTAAATCACGTCTTTTACTGGCATGGATATGTGGACGACATACTTTGCGCGTGGACCGGTCCAGTGGAGCTCCTCAGTGAGTTTCTCACTCACAAAAAATGGCCAATACACTTCCATAAAATTCACCCTGGAAGTTGGTGGCTCATTAATAAATTTTTTGGACTTGTCCATTTTCGTTAGAGATGGCGTCCCTGAATTTTGGATTTATAGAAAAGAAACGTCGACCGATATTACAATCCACGGGTCATCCTTCTGTCCAACAGCACATAAGATCGCTACCTTTCATAGTTCGATCCAACGCCTGACTCATATTCCTTTGAGTCGGGACGCTTTCCAAAAGGAACTAAGAACAATTAAGCACCTGGCCAAAGTGAATCAAATGAGGTTGGACATCGATCTCCGAAGGAGGCTTACCAGAAAAAGCTTCAATTCTACCATCTCCCCTGCCCCCCCCCAGAGATTCACACCTACATAGGAGGAAACGTTGGATTAGACTTCCTTACTTGGGTAGGTTTTCGTTGAAATTGGACCGCGTGCTCAATCTTTTCGGATTCCGTCCGGCATATTATACTACTAACACGGTAAAAAGTTTATTTGTAAAATTAAAGGACCCCATTCCTCTAGCCGATAGGAGTGGAGTTTACAGAATAGCCTGCAACGATTGCCCTTGGGGAAAAAATTGCAATTGTGGATTCTCTTCTGTCAGTAGTTTGATTGGAATTGTATAAATCTATGATACTTCGTTTAACAAGAGTTTTATCAACAAAGTAGGATTTTTCAATAAGGGTGGTGAAGGCATTTCCGATTCTTGAGAATTTCTGCTTTTTGGTTGGCACTCCTTGCGACGACGATCCACCTACTTTCTCTTTCATCTTATTCTTTTTCATATGCATTAAAATCTTCACTATGTGACCCTTTTTCACATTCCTGTCATTGAGCATAATATTTGAAGAGTTTTTTCACCAAGTTCGGGTAGATCATCCAATTCGAAATGTTCTTCTACAAATTTTGCCACGTACACGGTTTTGTTAACATCGTCAATTCCGATATCTTGTAGAAACTGATAGTATCTCCTTGGGATCTGTCGAAATGACTCCGTTGTCTAGTCTCATTTCAGATTCAATATATTCCAGAGAATTTCAGGAATCCTCTAGATGACTTCCTTATTTATAAATCTAGACGCTGTAACTAACCTTCTACTCAGGATCTACTTTTATATGAAAAGGATGAAGGCTATTGTCAAACATGAAAAGAGGAAATTTCAATAATCGTTCACTCACGAATAATGGACGAACTCGTTCGTGATGAATAATCGGTGCCTTGCGGACTAACCCACGCTCAGTCTATGCGCTGAGGCAGGCATCCCCCCTCTAGAATTCCTTTCATTATCGATTATAGGCAATTTCTTCGCATCTACAGCCCAGTTTCCCCATCCCAAAATTCTCTAATCTCATCTTGACCACCGTCTCGAATTTCAGCCCCTTCTCCCCATATTCTCATCCACCCCTCCATGGACATCCTCATCACCTCTCATTCGCCTCGACCTGATCAACCTACTAAAATCGGCCATTGTAATCTATATGAGACATATTAAAGACATAATTGATAACCACTTCCCTTCCCACAATCTGTGCTTTACAGATGGTTCCAAATCGGACCCTAAAACTGGCTACGCATTCTCCATCAATGGTGAAATCTCACACTTTCGTTTGAAACACTCAACCTTCATATATTCTGCCAAACGATTTGTCATCTATACCTGTCTTACTCACCTCACTCTTCTCCCTCAACCCAGTAAATTCCTCATCCTCTGTGACTTCCTTTCCTCTCTCCAAGCCATGCGAAATCCTTACTCTTCCAATCCTATCCTACACCGCATTCTCATAGTCCTGCACACTTTGACATCTTTCTTGTCTTCAATTTGCTTTCCTGGGGATCCCTGTTCAGGTCGGTCTACCGGAACACGACGCAGTGGACCTGGCTGCGAAGGAAGCCTTGCTTCTTCCCTCAATCACTGATCGCTCCCCTTCTCCGGCCTATGTCTTGAAATCATTCTACCGTTCACAAATCACCACGTCATGGCACAACCTCTGGTCTTCTTAACCCTACAACGAACGCGAATGGAAGAATACTCCGAAGGGAGAGTAAACTATGCAAACCGCAGAAAAAATTAAAACGATGAGCGCTTTCGGTTATAATAAACCATCTTCAGGACTGAAATGAAAGCAACTGACGAACAGAGGAGAAAAACAAGGTATTAAGATTGGCCAAACGAGAAATCGTGGTGTGAATCATTGACCAGTTCACTCAGGCCATCTTCCAGAATGTACAAGTTAAGTACAGTAATGCCATCGGTGTTGAGATGACGCATTATTTCTATACGCTCGGGGGCGATGCGTTTACGGTAGGAGTTCTCCTTATGGAGGAGCTTTTCCGATCCCTCACGGAAGCTGTGGCCGACCTTCGAGACTCTCCAGTATGCTCCTCCCACTCGAGTTTGATTACTTTATGCGTGACGTCAATGAAAAGTATCGGAAGTTTGAGGTGAACTTGAAGGTGAAGAAAAATAGGAAGTTGTGCTCTTTGATGAATGATGACGTTCATGTGGTTGAGGAAGGGGTTAGTGACGGTGTTGTCGTTCAGAAATTCCATCCCCCTCTTATAAATAATTGTTGGGTAGTTTTTAATAGTGACGAAACAGCTTCTTGAGAAAGGTGTGAAATTCAGTCTACCTCCCCTCAAGAAAGATGAAACTTCGGCAAATGTTGTTGGGGATCTTGCGGTTAAAATTGGCCCTGGTTTTAATACCCAGAAAGTCTGTGCTGAAATAGTCCGCAATTACCCCTTCCCTCGCATTAGTAACAAATTGGGAGGAGGGATCCAAGGTTTAAAGAGGAAGATTAAGGAGGGAGATTTAATCGTCACTAAGGCCGACAAGAACAATGCTGTTGGGGTGATGGAGAAATCCACTCATTCTTTAAGGTCCATGAAGTCCTACAGCAGTGTGGTGCTAAAGAGAGTGGGGATTTCAGCTTCCCTAAGCATGTTAAAGAAGTTGAGTGTGTCATCAACAATTTAGAGGCTATTATCCAAACTCCAGCTGAAAAAAGCCCTTCTTGTTCCTAAACCTACCCCCCCCCCCCCCCTCCTTTACGGGCTGCCTGAAGTGCATAAGAATAATACCCCGATGCGACCGGTGGTTTCATTCATCTCCTCTCCCACCTACCTCCTTGCCAAATTCCTGGACCGTTGGTTCAAACATCGCATTGATTTTGAATCTCATCGCACGGTCTTGAATTCGGCCTCTTTAACTGACGTCCTGAAGGGTGTAAGTCTTCCCCCGGGAACGACCATCTGCTTGTTTGATGTTGTTGGTTTGTTCCCGAATATTCCTAAGGCTGGTACTATCCAGCGTGTGTGTGAGTAACTTGTCAAAGCCAACATTATTTTTCGATCTCTTGAATCTTTGCTGGTCCCCCAACTATTGTAAATTCGAAGAACCTTTGGGCTCTCTCATCTCCGAAATTTTCATGTCCAAGTTTGAACTTGACCTCTTTTTCTGGAATCAGGTGTTACTTAATCATATTCACTATTGGCACAGGTACGTTGATGACGTTCTATGCCGCTGGGCTGGTCCTCTAGATCTCCTTGGTGAGTTTCTGAGGTATCTCAATTCCTGGTACCCTTCCATCAAATTTACGTTGGAAATAGGGGCATTTTCCATTAACTTTTTGGACTTATCGATCTCTATAATAGACGGTATCCATAAATTTGGAATTTACTACGACCGATGTTTTAGTTTACGGAGGTTCGTTCTGTCCTGTTGCTCATAAGATGGCTGCTTGTAATAACCTAGTTCACAGAGTGACTCGTTATCCTTTGAGTCAGGCTGCCTTTAAGAAAGAATTATTTACAATAAAACACCTTGCCAGAGTAAATGAGGTCAATGTCGACATTGACGTGATGGTTCGGAGGAAGCTTACGAGGAGCATTCTTGATTCCACCGCCTCCCTCCCCCGAGATTGTACAGCGCTTTCTCATAGTCCTGCACACCTTAACATCTCTTCCTTGTCTTCAATTGCTTTCTTCTAGATTCCTCTGGATCTCTGTTCATGTCGGTCTACCGGAACACGACGCAGTGGACCTGGCTGCTAAGGAAGCCTTGCTTCTTTCCTCAATCACTGATCGCTCCCCTTCTCCGGCTTATGTCTTGAAATCATTCTACCGTTCACAAATCACCACATCATGGCACAACCTCTGGTCTTCATAACTCTGCAACGAACTTCGCTCAGTTAGAAAATACCCGGACCCGTCCCTCACACCGCGAAGAGATATTGTAACTCGACTACAAATTGGACACACTCGCCCAACCCACTCCTTTCTTATCCTTGGACTCTCTGCCCCGCCCTCATGCCAATACTGCCAAACTAAAATCTATCTGTCTCTCACTTTCTGCCCTTCTCTCATGAACATTAGACACTCGTGACTCATAACTCAGAAAATATAACCAATAACTTAAACTTTGTCCGATTCATCTATTAATACTGTGACGTTCTACCAGTCACGAAATATCTCTTGACACCGATAATAAAGAAAAATTACGAAAACCGAGCTTTATTACTGGTACCGCAAGTACAACACTTCTAAACACCGTTAAACTGTAACACAATTGCGTTAAAGAACGAAAACACGTTAACTATCGCTTTAAGATTACAACTGAATCGCTCTATCGGGTTGCTGCCGGCTATTTATAGTCTCACCCTTAATTCCGGAATTCTCGAGATTTCTTCTAGAACGGCAAACAGGTTATGCAAGAGTCCTTACAATCAATCGAGCACGTTCTAGGTTGTTCAAGCGTATTTGGCGAAGTAGTTAAGCGATAAGTACGCTTCCTTGCGGCGTCTGCTATTATTAAAAGTTTAGCGGCATGTGCAAGCTTGGTGCTTGCGCCTTCATAGCAGAACGCCACACTTTCCCCTCCTCAGTTTTGAACGTCCCGTTCAAACGCCGGACTCCATACAGCTAGTCTATTCCGGTGGACCACTTTGAACTTTCTGTCCTGTTGGATGCGATAGATGACATCGTTGATTCTCTTCACGACTGTCCAAGGTCCTTCCCAATTGCACTGTAATTTTGGGTTCTTCCCTTTCTTTCTCTGTGGGTTGTAGAACCACACCCGATCCTGAGGTTCAAACTTGGTTTCATCTGCACAGATGTCATAGCGTGCCTTCATCCGGTCGCTAGCAACTTCTAAATTTTCTCTGACCAGCTCATGTACCTGCGTAAGTCGGTTCTTCAGTTCTTGCGTAAATGGCTTGACTTCTTGAGGTGGCTGTGGAGGGGTGCCCAACTCTAAATCACACGATAATCGAAGTTCTCTTCCAAAAATGATTTTTGCAGGTGTTTCCTTGGTGCTCTCATAGTCTTCTAAGACTTGTCGCACTTGTTGAAATGTCAATGATTCATGCGCTGATCCCAGTTGTAGTTCCGCCGTTACGGCTCGGTCGTACACCTTATTGTACTCTGAAAGTGGCACGTAGCCAAGTTCTAGCATCAGGAAACGCGGCTTCCACCATGGCGTGGTGACCATTGACAGTTTCTTGTCTTTCAGCACATTGGCTGTTGAGTAGAATCTCATGAACTTGGGTGCATCACGGGTTAGCGTCGATAAAGCGGTACGAGCTACAGGAGTAATAATTATTCGAAGCATTACGGCGAGTTGACAATTTATTTCGAGTGGGAAATACAATACTCCAACGCCAACGAAAACGAATAATTATGCCAACTTACGTCCAAAGCGAAGAATGACGATGATCAATGAACGTGAAATCAAAAACGAATATGTCTAAACTGCGATTCTCCGTAGATCACACAATATTATATCGATACATAATTACGCCATCACCCATCAATCATCAGTAATTAATTTGAGAATTTCACTTGAAAATGCCTGAAGACTTTCTCCACGGTTCTGTCGACGGTATTTCAGTTCTCTTCTTCTGATGGGAGCCAAGTGAGCTTGACCAAAGCGTTGTTCAAGGATCTCAACCAACTTTTGGTAATTCTTCTTGTCATCCTCAGCAATGTTGGACAACAGCTGTAGTGCAGCTCCTCTCAAGCTGACAATCAAATTACCAGCATTGGCTTTGTCATCCCATCCATTGAGTTGAGCTGCAATTTCAAACTCCGATTTATACAGTTCCCAAGAGATCTCTCCATCAAATGTCGGTATTTTGACTTTGGTCTTTGACAATGGTTCTGTAACTGGTATGTTTCCTTCGTTAGATCCAGAACTGAAGAAGGCAACGCCTGGCGGATCCACAACCATGCTTACTGTTGGATTTCCTTCCAGTCTCTGAAGTCGTTCTTCTATATTTTTCCATCGTTGCCCAAATTCCTCGACCTGATGTTGGATTGGTTCGATTTGGCGTTTAACCTCAACATCGATAGTCTCTCTTAGCCCATCAAAGATTTCTGCCTTATTCCGTTCGAGCTTCTCCTCCATTGCGTTCTTGTTCCGTTCGAGTTTCTCCTCCATTGCAGTAAACCCAGTCTTCAGATCTTCTGAATTTTTAGCCATTGTATCTGTCAACATTTGCAGCATTGTACTCAAATCTATGGCTGAAGACTGCTTTGTTGGCGTACCGGTCCCAAGGTTTCCAGTAGCCTCGTCAACCTCAAATTCAAAATTGGCCACGTCCAAGTCCGAGTCTTCGAATGCTTTTTCCAGACGATCGGCCAATTCATTTTTGGTTCCGCTAACAGAGAGGTTACGATTCCGGAGTTCCTCGCGGAGTTGGTCCCGAGTAAGTTCATGAAACTTCTTCTTCACCATCGTGAATCACCACCAGTTTCAAACGCACAGAGTAGGCTTACGCAATCCCACTTCTGACACCAGTTGTGACGTTCTACCAGTCACGAAATATCTCTTGACACCGATAATAAAGAACAATTACGAAAACCGAGCTTTATTACTGGTACCGCAAGTACAACACTTCTAAACACCGTTAAACTGTAACACAATTGCGTTAAAGGACGAGAACACGTTAACTATCGCTTTAAGATTACAACTGAATCGCTCTATCGGGTTGCTAGTCTCACCCTTAATTCCGGAATTCTCGAGATTTCTTCTAGAACGGCAAACAGGTTATGCAAGAGTCCTTACAATCAATCGAGCACGTTCTAGGTTGTTCAAGCGTATTTGGCGAAGTAGTTAAGCGATAAGTACGCTTCCTTGCGGCGTCTGCTATTATTAAAAGTTTAGCGGCATGTGCAAGCTTGGTGCTTGCGCCTTCATAGCAGAACGCCACAATACAAATCATATTTATCCGAACACATCTCTCCCCGAGCTAATGACCTGTTAAGTAGTCAAAGACCTCGTTAAAAAAAAAAAAAAAAAAAAAGTTTAAGTTCAAGTTTTTCAAACTTCTGTAGATGGAGAGGGGCTCAAAATATGCCGTTCTTCGTCAAAGCTGCCATATTTCGTTCTTTCTCAAATCATTACAGTCATATAAGTTAGATTTAAAGGAAGTATGTTGAGGTATCGGATCTGAGAACTTTTTAAATTTTCTTGTTTATCGTTAGAGTATAATGCAGAATATTAATGCGAAAAATTTCCTACTCAATTTTCCCGGTGACTAATAGAAATATGCTTCCTTCTTCAATATCTCGGCCGTCTTTGTTTTCTTTCCAATTGTTTTTTGTATCAAATTAATTTCATTTTTCCCATCTGCGTAGGCCTTTTGCTTTTACCCTTTTTCGTCTTGATTGGCTGCGAGACATATCGACGATTTTTGATAATTACAAATCATCAAAAACTTTGAAAATGAAAATATAAAATTTCGTTAGGTTCATAGTATGAACGGATCAAACAAGAGGAGGCGCATTTTTCTTTCGCCGCGGAAGAGAAACTACGAGTATCATAATTTCAGAGAAACGAAAGAAAGAGAAAACGTCTCATTAAAGACGAGTTTCTCGAAGACGATTAATGAGATTCCAGATTGAAGTTTTGGAGGGTTGTTGGAAAATTTTATACATTGTCGAAGAGCTCGTGTCGGATTTGCTTTATTCGGGAACAGTTCTTTTACACTTATTTTACACGAGATATTACGTTTTATAGCGCGTTAAATTATACAAATTGTGTAAAAAATCAACGCGTGCGAACATTTCGTCCATTTTATTGTTCTTGAGCAGGAGAGATATCCGACTTTCGCACGTTTTACCTTCACTGTCAATGCTTATAATTTCGAGCTTTCCTTCTCGATAGCGGGTTGGAATTAATCTCTCTTTGTGTATAATATAGGCATACCGGTCAGGATCGAGTCTATTATTCTTTGTCGACGTAGAAGGAGTAGCGAGCATAATTAATTATACTGTTACAGCCGCGTGAATTCCAAATTAAACTCTTCTGTTTAGCGAGTGTAAATTTTCTGTTAGAACAGGCTCCGTTACGTTCTCGTTTAATCATTTTCTTATATATGAGATTTACCGGTGCTCAAAGGACGGTCATCATTATCCCCTATTGTGCCCGGTGAACAGTAGCTAATTTCGTAAATTGCCAGCACAGTTCTACTTCTATTGTACTTTTGTAGACGTTGTTTTTGCTCGACGCAGGCACCACCATTAAATGTAGCGTACGTTGTTATTGTGGCAATACAAAACAATCTTCGAAGCCTAGAAGGTTTCGAACTTTTTCTAATGCAATATAATCACTGGACTCGTGCCTACGACCCTTAATGGTTTTATACTCGGTTCAAGCTCACTTCCAAGTTAGAGCACGCAAACTTTGGATAAGTACTTGGATAGGTACGTAGTAGCATGGGCAAAACATTCTCTAGAGGCGCGGATGTTGCACCTAAATACCAGCTCGCTTGTAAGAGGCTAGGGAAGCTATAAAATACAGCAAGAATGCTGCATGGAAAGAGTTGTAGAGGACCAGGAGCTAAGAGGTCTTTCAGCAATGAGCCAAATAGAGGCGGTCATTGATGGTCTGTTCCCACAGAAGCCGCCATCAATGGTAACGCTACCAATAAACTAAGAGGATGGTTTACCCTCTGAGGTACCGAGGAGTGGACGCAGCAGTCAAGACTCTGGGAAAGCTGAGTCTAGTCTGGAGCGCAATACATGCAATTGACCTGGCACTGCTTGTAAATGTGCGAAATCTTGCGGTAGAAGAAAGCCAGGCTAGCGTTGATCAGGAAGTAGGATGAACCACCTGGCTTGCCATCTCCTTATCGACCACTCTGGCTGCTTGATAACGTGGGCATACTTTTTGGAGAGTGATAACGTATCGACTCGAGAGCCATCTGAAGGAAAAGGACAAAATCTCAAGTCGTAAGTACGGCTTTCAAACTGGACGCTGTACATCGGATGAGGGAGTCAGGCTGACAGGGATAGTTCAGACAGCAATATCTACGCGTCAATTTTGCGCAGCCGTCAACCTCAACTTAAGAAACGCGTTTCACTTGATACGTACCACGCGAGAGGATATTGGAAGCCGCTATAGATGCAGAGGTGCCTGCATACCTGCTCAGGATGATCAACAGCAGCTCTCTCAGCTGCCGATAAATCCAAGCGGAGACGTCTGCCGCCCAATTACTTGTGGAGTCATGCCTAGGGCCGCTTGTGGTGCGTCGTAAGCCACCGGGCATTGAACTTATTGATACAATAACTGCTGAAACAACTGTAGCCGTGGAGAGCGATGTGAACTAGGTTCTAGAGGTGGTGAGACGCTGAAGAGAGTTGACCGGACTGGAACTCAACGGAGGCCATATTGACATTTTTAGTATCTTTACCGGCATCTCAACCCACTATTGCAAATTCACGAAGCCGAGAATCTTGAACGCTCAACCCAATCGAGAGATCTGTGAGGTCGCATCAAAGTTTTCCAGTCCTAGCATGCAGTATATTAGGCTATACTAACATTAAACTTGGCTTAAACAAGCTTTAATCTGGGCCTAGCACACGCCTATGCCACGCTATCAATATCAGACTAGAGTAGGCTTAATCTAGGCTTAGTATATAACGTACTAGATTGTACTGAGTTTTTGTTAAGAGAAAGGAATGTTGATGACGTCACAAATAGTGATGACGTCACAAGCAGGTTTAAACTGGTTGACCTAGCCATGTTTTTATCTGCTATCAAAAGCGACAGCTCCCTTAACGAAGTTGAGCGAGAAACGTGGGGAACCTGTTCTATGAGTCACATTGGTTTTGGTATTGAGAATTCAAGGAAGCCTAGATCTAGTATAAAGCGAGTATAAAGGAGGCCTAGGTATCAATTCGACCTCTAGGGTAGTGTTGAAGTGAATTGAGAAAACACCAATTTTCCCGAATCTCCTTCTATCATATAATATGATGACGAATTCAAAATTTTTCAAGACCCTTCCTTAATATTAATGACTTAAAAATCAAAATTGTTTCAGGTCCTTCCTATCCTATAAGTATATACCGGGTGGGGCAAAAAGATGTTACCAGTTAAATGGGAGTTTGAACTAAATTCAGGTTATGCACACATTAAATCTACGAAATTTTTGTATCTCAATTTTATCTTCAATTTGCGCCCCTGGTAAACTTTCTACAACATTTCTGAGCCGAGTTATGGACCAAAATGTGCCAAAAATTGATCAATATTGCTAAAATTCTCAAAAATTAAAAATTGTTCAAACTTCCACACTTTATCCGATTTGAAATTAAACGCTGATTCCGAAAAAAATACCTAAATAACCCTATGAAGCTTGGAAGTGGGGGATTTTTCAATTTCTCATTTTGGAAATCTTGGCAAATTGGTCAATTTCGGTCACATTTTAGTCCATAACTCGGCTCAGAAAAGTCGGAGAAACTTCGGATACGACTCAAATTAAAGATAAAATTGACATACAAAATTTATGTACTTAAATTATACGTCTAACGTTTTGCGTTTTCGCGCTACGACAGATTTAGCGCAAACTCCCATTTAACTGGTAACATCTTTTTGCCCCACCCGGTATACCTCAAAGAACACCAGAAGGCTAATTTTTTAAAAAAACACCCATAGAACACGATTCCCTGTCAGAATTTCGACCTCCGAGGTATATATGAGAGGGGACTTGCCTTCCCATCACATTTAATCATTTATTTATTCTTTTTTCCTTTCTTTCTTTCTATTATAAAGAACAAAAGAGAGAAAGGAAGGAAGAAAAAATCTTGATGAATAAATAAAAATGATAATAGATCGATACATAGTAATGAATAAATATAAATAAATAATAATAATAATAGATAAATGACAAGAAAATTTTTTAAACCAGGCTTTAATCACCACTTTCAATTTTGTTTTTATTACTAGAAGCGACGTTTCGATACCGCCGGATATCAAAACGTCGCTTCTAATAATAATAATAAAAAGAAGAAGAAAAAAAAAAAAATATGAATGTGGTGATTAAAGCCTGGTTTTAAAAATTTTCTTGTTAATGTTCGTCACCACGAGGAAAAATCTGCTTATTCAATAGATTAAATGAGTAAGAAAAAATTTTCAAAGTCTTTTTTGGGGACGTTGGACAACAGACGGCAAAACAAGTCTCCCGTTGAAATAGGACATCATCAGTGACCTTGACCTATTTTAGGGACTTGAAAATATGTAGCTCGAAAGAAGAAATTTTACCGAGTCCTCTCCTATCATACATAGCTTGTGAGTGGAAATTCTTGTATAGTTTGTATATGAAGGAAAAAAAATTGTTGTATTAATATAGGTATTTAATTCATATTATCTTGAGATTAAAAAAAAAAAAAAATCAACAATAAAATTTTTTAGTCAGAAAATTTGTTATATTTTCATTATAAAAATCAGATGCGATCTCTATTTTTCAAAATAATATTACTATAACTTTTTTATTAATTTAAAATACAATTGAAAAATATAAAATTGAATAGATTGAAAATTTATGACATTGATGTTTAAAAAATTATATTTTTCAATTAAAATAATTGTCAATCCAAAATTTTAAATTATAAAATGAAAATAAATCAATGTAAAGAACATTTGAAATTACAAATTGATGATATTTTATCATTTAAAATTTCAATTTCATTAATAAAATAATGAATTTTAATTTATTTCAATTAAGAATGTCAATTATTTAAAAAAATCATTAGAAAATAATTCAAGAATTTAATATACATAATAAAGTAATGTAAAAAATTTTAATATGGATTAAATTGATAAAAATGAATTTCGCTCATAAAAAAATGATTGAATATAAAAAAGTAAAAATAAATCAATGTAAATAACATTTGAAATTACTAATTAATGATAATTTACCCTTTAAAGTTTTAATTTCATTAATAAAATAATGAATTTTAATTCATTTTAATTAAAAACGTCAATTATTTGAAAAAGTCATTAGAAAATAATTCAAACATTTAATTTAAATAATAGAGTAATATAAAAAATTTTAATATGAATTAAA
This sequence comes from Aspidiotus rigidus, assembly GCA_035079385.1. NCBI lineage: Eukaryota > Metazoa > Arthropoda > Insecta > Hemiptera > Diaspididae > Aspidiotus > Aspidiotus rigidus. The sequence goes on along the minus strand of JAVHKY010000020.1, from coordinate 13,703,279 downwards.
TTGATAAAAATAAATTTCGCTGATGAAAAATTAATTGAATATAAAAAAGTGAAAACAAATCAATGTAGGTAAATAACATTTGAAATTATTAATTAATGATAATTTATCATTGAAAGTTCTAATTTCATGAATAAAATAATAAATTTTGATTCATTCTAATTAAGAATGTCAATTATTAAAAAAAATCATTAGAAAATAATTTAAAAATTTAATTTAAATAATAAAATGATATAAAAAATTTTAATATGGATTGAATTGATAAAAATGAATTTTGCTGATAAAAAATTAATTGAAAATAAAAAAGTAATAATATTTTCCAATGAGTGTACACCCGAAGGTGTAGCAAATTATATTGAACCTCAAGCTTCGGGTACTCTTCTTGGAATATGAATAACCATAAATTAGAACCACCCGATTTAATAATATTTTAATGCTCAAATTATAAATTTATAAATTAATGTATAAATTACTAGATACGTAAAAAAGTTTGGCCCCCAAAACTAGTTAGCTTAATGTACAGTATACTAGACTAAGGATGGAAACAAATGAGCGGTAGCAGCCCAGTATACAATCGATATATCGATACAATCAAGATCAATATATTTATGAAATTCCCAAAGACATGTACATGATTCAATTATTTTCCATAAAGTGAAGGAATTTACTATTTTTAGCTTCAAAATAGCCGTACTTAAACTTTAATAGCTCTAAACTAGGCCTAGTATTTTATTCTACACTAATGTATGTAATAGGATATACTCAGCTTAATGCACACGTAGCGTGCAATGTACTAGATCATAGTAGGCTTCTGCCTTAGATTATGAGGCTTTACGGATCAAGCAGAAGGCCAGGCGCTCCTCGCTTGAAAAAGAGTGAGCCAGGTAAATGGATGACAATGTATGACCTTGAGTGGATGAACTGAGACCATGGTCAGTTGAACATTCACCTGAAGCAGGTATTGAACGGCCATAGTTGCTTCAACGAGTACCTGAGGTGAGATGAACAGACGTGTTCGCATCGCAATCAAGGGTGTCGTGGTGGACAGCAGCACTTCATTTGAGTGTGAGGCGTGGAGGCGTAAGCGGGGTAACTCTAGTCGCAGTCGTCTCTTCACGAGATCAGGGTCGATGAAGTTCTTTTTCCGAGCAGCCTAAGCTCCGAAGAAACATGGACCCAGACGTCTGCGTCTCAGTGAGGAAAAAGAAGATGGGCACTGAATGGAATAGGCGAATGCAAAGGCTCGCTATGACCCACTCGACACCCGTATACAATCCACATACAGAGACACTCTGAGGGAGCATAGGACACGAAAAAAAAAAGAAGAGACTCTCACAGCAGCTTAGATCTGAGCTCTGTCTGGTGTGTGTACTAAAGTTTACGTGCCTGAGGGTGCTGCAGCTTGGTGGTTATCAAGAAGAAGAGGTTTGGCCGAGGAAATTCTTCCAACACTGAAGTCATGCCCGAAAGAGTCGATACTGGTGACGAAGAAAACAAAAACCAACGGAGGTCGGGTAGTTGTACACGCCACACAATCGAATATCGATCTAAATACCGATCGTGTCGTAAGAATTCTTCTTGTACCACTTCCGTAAAGTATTTCCATCGAAAATTCTTGAAACCTCCCTCCCCTCTTCATTTCGGTAGAAAATGCGAGTCGAAAGAGAAAAATTGTGCAAAATTCTGAATAGAAATTTCAACAGTCACCGCTAATTCCTTCCGTGGAAAACGCTCGAAAAATTTTGTTCCACTTCGACAAGCTTTTAAGAGCTATACGCGATATTCAATTTTCGAACGTGGAAGCGGAAAGATATTCCTTAGATTTATCGCGGCTTTTACTACCAGTCCATAATTTTCCCACGAGAGCTCACAGTCAATCGACCTTATTTAAACACGAAAGACTCTTGCGATGACGTGCCTGAGCCACGTGAACGTCTCAATGACCTTATGAAAAAAAGGAAAAAATACACGAAATTAGGTTATCGTGTCTCCAATTGCTCAACACGATTATTTCATGTCATGTTTCCAATAATTTCACCAATTAGATACGTCAGCGTATAGACTGTAAATTATTTTTTGTTTTGTTCCGTTTCCTATTTCCCCCCTTTTTTTTTTGTCATTGTCGTCAGCTCTGTATACACTATGTACGTAATGTATACCTCCTCCATTTAATTTAATTACGCGTACTCTTCTTAACACGGAAATAGGTACGACGAAACGAATACGCTACCTCCGGCGTATAAAATGAATTTCGGAAAACTATTTCAGCACGCACTTGAGGTATATCGGAGGAAAATTTAATACGTAGCGTGGCATACTCACCGACGCTGTCTCGCTCTGCACCCTCGGGATATTATTCCATTAGCCATATCACGTTTTATCCAAGCGTTCTTTCTCATTTGACGATAGGTTAACGGACCTTATTTTCACGCTACGTGACATCGAGTTATCAAGTTTTATTTCTCTTCTGTTGGCAGGGCGGCTAATTCGTCGTCGGTCGCGATACCCGAACCCGGCGTCCGCGTGATTGGTAATACATTTAGGTGAAAAATTAAAGTACACGTAATAAAATGGCGAACGCAGTGCGATATCGAGTGGTTGCAAAGTCCAAGCTCCTTGCGGTATTCCAGAAAATGTACCGAAGTGTACCACACTTTTAAGATACAAAGTAATGTTTGCTTTTATCGTAATGATTCGTAACAGGTATTTTGTTTCACGAAGCAAACAATGAACACCGCTTGTCCCCAGGAACCTATATTTTCAAAACGACTTGAGAGAGAGAAACAGACAGTGTAAGGGCGACAAGTGACTGAATCTTGCACTTTTTGATAGAATCATGAAATTTGGTATACTACCCGATCGAGAGACACGTTTGTGAACCCCACAACCACCAACATAGAAGGAGAGACATTTCCTAAAAAGTTCGAATTTTTCAAAATATTGGGTAAAATATTGCAGATAGGTAAACGTACCTTAGTTCACAATCATGTTATCGATTCGAGCAATTAGCAATCTCCGGCGGAGGGTCACCTAATTTGACTTTTTTAAATTTTCAATACGCTTTGACAAGTCACTAAAAATTTTGCAGCTTTTGCAGGAATTTTCCACGACAAGATGCCCTCGGCCACGACAATATCCACGCTTTCATGCTAAACAACCTCCACTTCGATACTCTTGGTTACCTCTCCTCTCTAGTCAATGCAAGTCTTCAACACAACCTTCGCCCTTCCATCTGCATATAGGCTACAATCCTTCCAGTGCTGAAATCTACCAAATATTTCTCCACCCCATATCTTACCATTCATCACTCTGACTCGTGCCCTGGACAGACTGTTCCAAAAAATACTAAACAGAAGATTATTCTGGTTCATAAAATCAAATAACATCCTTCAGGCTTATCAGTACGGCTTCTGTAAAGGTCGTGGCACCCTCCAAGCTTGAACATCCAAAATGAGGAAGCTTTTGGCTCAAATTTAAGCTCTTCATGGTAGTAAAAAAATGTAAAACTTATTTGTGCATGAATGTATCGATTTACAATACTAACCCAGAGGGCCAAATTTTTTCAAGTACCTAAAGTGAGTTAAGGTTACTGATACACTAATACCAACCGTGACACTTTTTATAGGAGTACTCCCAGTACAAAAAAAAAACCAAAAGTGAAGCCTAGTTTATGTTCGCTTTAGTGAAGAGGAAGCCTTATATTAGAGCCGGACAGCGCTAGTGTCGCGCTGCTCTTTTACTGACAGAGTATTGAAGCCAACTGAAAACCAAAATTTACTTGAATTTTTACTGATAAGAGAGAAGTGAATGCCAGCTTGAAACTTTGTAAGCAAGAAGCCAAAATAGACCAAAGTTTTCAGTTTTCTTTTCTTTTTAGCTGTCTTGATTCCCGCAAAATTCGGATTTGACAGCGAAAGAGTCGCTGCAGGTGGCAATGTATGGAAGCTTGGCCCGAGAAGGTGATCAGATGATGGACTGTGTTATTGTGACGTCATTTGTTTGGCAAGAGTACTCATTCTGCAGGAAATTTATCCAATCGCAAATTTACTCCTCATAAGAAAACATGGGAAGCAAATCGATCATATGGTATTAATCAAAAATGAGAAAGAATTGAGGGGAAAAAAGTTCATTTTCAGAAGTCGATTACTCACACACTATAAATATAAACTTTTTTCCGCAAAATCCGTTTTAATTTTTGATTAATTTCATACTGATCTTTGCTCCCCGTGTAGTTCTTATGGGAGCAAATTTCTCGTTGGATTAATTTCTTGCAGAATGAGTACTCTTACCAAACAAATCGATATCAGTCGATATTTTTGTTATCACAAATAACACAGTCCATTGAATCACAATACTTTCTTATGGCAAAAACGAAATTTCCAAACTCATAAGAAATCCGAGATTGTGATACTGTCGAGCCGAAAATTATTAAGATGTCTTCTGGTAACCTTTAGCTACAAAGAATAACAATTCTCGAGCTTTTCCAGAACCTATAACTCATGTTCCACGCAATTTTCTTGACTTCATTTTCTACATCTAGGCACACAACTACGTTATACACACGTTATGTGTTGCAATGCTCACGCGCGATCGCTCTGCAATCAAGGGTTGTAAAAAAAGTTTTTTTTTTTGGTTTGAAACAGATTTTATGTTTAAAACATGTTTCAAATGATGGTTTTCAATTCCTTGTTTAAAACACGTTTCAAATGTTTTAAACATTCTTCAAAACCGTTTTAATCATTCAGTTATTGTTTGGGACACATTTTTGAAGTTTTAACTATTGTTTTAAACACATTTTGGATGTTTTAAACATCGGTTTTGAACACCGTTTCAAACAACATTTTCTGTTTTTAATTTTTTTTTTTTTTTACTTTTTCAAATTCGACAAAAGTAACACTACTGTTGAACAAACCATGCGCGTTGTTAACGATCCTGGCGAACAAAGTACTGCAGCCGAAAATTTCAGCTTTGGCTTTGACTTCAACCTTTGACCTTAAAAATATTGCTTTGAGCTTTCGGCTTCAAGTATAATACATTGCGTAAGTGGAATTTAGCCCCGATTCTGATAGAATTTGGCTTCTAACTGAGTTTCACAATTGGTCACACTGCCGGAGAAAATCCGACTCCGGTTCTCCGTTTAACAGCACTACGGTTTATTATCGATCCAACACGAAGTGTATATAGTCAATGATAGAAGATAGAACGTGCAGAACATTGCAGCCAGCCAAAAGCCGAAAGCTAAAGCCGAAAGCCAGCTGTATTATTCATGTTTTTTCCAAGCTCAAAGCCAAAGCCGAAGCTATATTTTTCAAGGTCGTAAGTTTAGGTCAGAAGCCGGAGTGTTTCATCAAAACAGCCGAAAGCTAGAGCCAAAAGCCGAAAGTCAGCTCTATTTTTTTAGGTATTTCCAAAGCCAAAGTTGTATTTTTCAAGGTTCTAAGTTTAAGCTGAAAGTCTAAGCTGTATGATACGGCTGCAATGCTCTGAGAACGTGTTGTATTTACAAGCTTTTTTATAAGGTCATTATGGAACACTATCGAGTTTCTAACGATCACCATCACACACATCACATATGACATTTTCTGAAAATAGGGTAAGGTCATATTTAGAAAATCGAGATATATTCCAACTTGAGAATCTTTCAAGCGACTCAGGATAGCATCAACGGAGTGCAATTTTTCAATTTTCGAAATTTCTTCAAAGTAAACGAGCAACGGATCCCAGTTTTCCAGAATACGTTGAATTGCGGTCAGGACAGAGAGCCACCTTGTCGAACAACTTCCCAACAATTTATGAGGTTTCAAGTTGTACAAGGCTTGAATGGTGTTGAATTTCTGTATACGTTTTGGACTGCCTTGTATATAATTATAAATGTCCCTCACCAGTTCTTCTACCGTTCTCTGTAATTCTTCGCATGCGTCTGAACAAATCAAGTTAAACGTGTGACAAATACATCTCAAAAGGAAAAGATGAGGTATGTCTTTCTATTTAACAATTGTTGCTTGTTAGTTGTTACTCGTTAGTGTCTTGTCGAATATCACTGGAACTGGAATTGGAACCAATTGATTGGAACTAGCGAATTACAATTACAAGGAACTCAATAATCAATAATGATTTATAATTCACGAGGAACTCAATAATCAATAATGGATCATTATCAATAATCATATAATTTTAAATTTAGTGCTGTTAAACGGAGAACCGGAGTCGGATTTTCTGACAAGAATGGAATACCATTTCTTGTAATCGATACAATCAAACAACGATCCGCAAAAAAGTATGTCTCATTCCTCTCAAAGAAATACTTTTCTGCAGATCGTTGTTTCAGGGAAAGTTGCAATCAAACATTCAAACGACGATCTGCAGAAAAGTATGCCTCATTCCTCTCAAAAAAATACTTTTCTGCAAATTGTTGTTTCAGGGAAAGTTGCAATCAAACAATCAAACGACGATCTGCAGAAAAGTATGTCTCGTTCCTCTCAAAGAAATACTTTTCTGCAGATTGTTGTTTCAGGGAAATTTGCAATCAAGCATTCAAACGACGATCTGCAGAAAAGTATGTCTCACCGACGGCCAAAAGAAATACTTTTCTGCAGATTGTTGTTTCATAGACTTAGACTTGCCCGTGTGGCAAGTTTTGAACTTTTGATGAAATATTGACAAAAAATTGAAAAAATATAAAAATGCAGATTTTCATTGCCCGCCCGCCTGCCCGCCCATTGCTCGCGGGCGATGGGCGCCGCTGTTTGACACCCTTGATATAATCAGGGAGTTTGAGAGCAGGTAAAATGGACATCCATTTTGTTTGTGACCACGGTACATTATAGAGGTATTGACACGAACGTATATTAGCCGTGTTTGTTACTGTCGCCTGAGTTGTGTCAGTTGATATAATCTACGCTAGGAGCGTTGCGAGGTATTACTAAGCATGAAAACTACATGAATACTAGGTAATGTAAATTAATCAATTTTTAAAAATTTGTAGAGGAATCAGGTGTTAACCTAAAAATCTGAAACCGGGTACGAATAGACAACTCACCATGCTCTACTTATTTAAAAAAAAAATTATCTTCTTAGGTGAATTTCTTCACCTTTTACAACCCTCGAAAATTTCGTCAATATTAGGGTACCTCCGGTAAGGTTCCAACACAGGTGGGGTGTGGAAGGTATTCAAACGATCGCTGCGAGCGTAGCGGAATTCCGTATGAATTAACACAATTCGTGCGACAGAAATTTTTCGTTGTGTCAATACATGGCCGTCTCTAGTTACAAACCGGCAGGCTGAAAAATAACAACAACGCCAGGGGGCTGACGTCTACATGCACTCTTATGGAAAAATACCGGAAAAATTTCAAGTAATCGATTTTTTCTCAATTACAGGGCATTTTAAAGAGAAAGTGAAGAGAACTCAAATTAAAGAACGAACATTTTTCTATTTTTTGCGGGTACTCTTATTAAAATCCGTTCGCTCGTAATCAAACGACAATCATTTGAAAATGGAAAATCGTGGTAGCGGACGAAGTGCGGTACTGTAACACTTTGCCGCACACAACCCGAATCGTCTATGTGAGGAGGCTGATTGCAGCGTTGACAGATTTAGTCTACCGGCCTGTAACTAGAGACGGCCATGGTCAATACCTCTATAATGTACCGTGTTTGTAACTTACTTTTTAGCTGGTGGCTTCTCTACTGACCTTATTTTTGGTAAACAAACACTCGACGGCGCGGCTAGTGGCTCGGTGTCAGATATGATAGAAAACTCACACGGAGCCGCTAGCCACGCCTTCGAGTTTTTGTTTACTAAAAATACAGTCAGTAGAGAAGCCGTCAGCTAATAAGTAAGTTACAAACAAAATGGTTGTCCATTTTACCCGCTCTCGAGCTCCTCATTATAATCCGGCTGGCATTCGGATTTCTTTCAGCTGGCTTTTGGCTGATCAACACAACAAATAAATCAGGAGGATTAGGGCTCTGCTTCCCTTCTCCAGTTCGTTACACTGTCAATTTTACTGTCATCATACGCATGCTGTAAAGCTGCATCGCTGTGAGCTGTTGTGTTCTTCAGCTGTGACAATTTAGGTTTCTCTTTCTTTATTCAGAAGCGAATCCTTCATATTTATGTTAAAGTTTTATTATTTACGTTCTTGTGCTCTCCATCAATTGACCAATAAAAATGGCACATATACTTGTGAAGACTCAGTTAAACTCTTTGAATGCCTACTAGTACTTGTTTATACAATCGGGATATCATCTACGTATATAGACCAGAGTTTGATCGAGATTCCACTTTTGCTGCCTTTTAATCGTCTTGTTTTCATGTCATACATAAATATTCCATCAGTATCGCTGACAGCGATGATCCCATTGCTAAAGCCCGCCTTCCCGGCTGTAAAAATTGTCAGCAGTAGTTCTAGCCTACGATCTCTTCTATTATTTTTGCGTGCTGCAGCCCGTCAGGGTTGCTGTGGTATCTATTGTTCCACAACAGGATGGGACGTTCCTCTCGATGTTCATAGCGTCGTGTTGTTTCTGATACTCTAGGTGCAGACTAAAGGTTTTCTTTCAGAATCTGATTATGATCTTTGCTATCTTGTAACATGGTGATTGAATGATATTAGTACAACTTCCTTCCCGCTTATAAATGTTTGATCTATCTCCCATTTCCTCCAAACATGAACAACTGTGTAGGTTCAAATTTGTATGATAAATTTCACATTTCTTTGATGGAAGCATTCCTCGAGACTCGACGGTTATATGTACGGTATACCGGTACAGGTGAAGGGACCGGAAACATCTCCGGAATCTGATCCGAGAAACGTTTCCTTCTGCTAATCTATTTCTTAGCGGAATTCGGCTTCGCGAGTCGCGCTAACTACCGCTAATTTTCGCAGTCAACAAAAATTCTGTTAAACTTTATCGCGGGAAAAAGGAAGAAGTTCACCGACAAATATTTACTCGTATTTGGCGGCCTTACTCTCGCACGATGAATTTTCCCATAGAATTAAATTAAATTTTAATTATTCTAATTGCGCCGCGCGTTCGTTACTCTCGCCCCATTTTCATCTCTTATATTCGCCCCCTCCCCCCGTTTTTCTATTCTTTCGAGAACAATTTCAGAAGGAAAGGAAAAAAATCAGCTTTTCTCTCGTTTGTAGGAAAGCTATTTACCTTTTCTTATTTCACTATGTATAGTCGCAAGATGCGCGAAATAATGATGTCTATTTCCCAATTTGCCAGCTCTCGCGTATTTTTTCCTCAGTGCAGACTGCATTATATTATACGAGAGAACTCCATTGTTCGATTCGTTTGAACAAAGGTAAAAATGTAACCGAGAGGTACACCGCATACGTCAAGTGTACGTATACTGCCTTATGCCGAATTACATCTAATGAAAATAAAAGAAATTTTCTCAAGGGCTATTACGGCGGATTATGCGGGTACAAGATTAATTACTTGAAAAGAGGAAAAGAGAGAAAAAAAAGAAACTAGCGGATAATAACGATGACTGAGTGAAATTTACATACGTAAGAACATCGGAGTAGAAATTCGCGAAAAGAAAAAAAGAAAATAGGTCAAAATAAACGAGCTTTCTCTTTTTTCCGCGTGCTCCGAGATTGTGTAAGTGAATCTATTTTACAGATCTTTTATGATGCTGGTATTTTGTTGACTTCCGTTCGAGAAACTTTTAATATAACGAGTAATCCTCTTTTTGTTTCTTTTTTTTTTTTCGTGCCATATATACGACGTAATTGAAAATCGAGTACTAGTACTTTTTTTTTCTTTTCCACCCCGATTTCACTCTTCTAACGACTTCTTTCTCGCTACAATATTCGGTTTTCTTTATGAACGTCTTTAAGCTACCTATACACCTTTGATGTATTAATCGAAGTTGCTCTCGGCGAGAAAGGCTTAGTTATCTTTGTTTACAGAAAACGTAGCCTATAGGCTCTCACAAATACAACAAACGAAGCTCAAAGAGGTTCGTGCGCTTTTCAACGACGACCGTTAGAAAAATTAAACCTTCGGAAATACACGACGGTATCTAGTTAAAGTAAACGAATACGCGGATAAATTTCCTGAAGGAAAATTCAGCCAAGGTGAGAGAGAGACTGTACAGACGATATTACTCCTCAAGTGGTTCGCTGTATCAACGTGAAAAGCAAAGCTGAGTACACAGCGCGAGTCTCTCAAATTGGAAATCTCCAACAGATGTGTTTGAACTGTTATCAGTACCGCGTGAATTACGGATAGGGCAATGGAACGTGATTTCAGGAGGTACTGGTCAATGCCCAGATAAGTGGAATTGAAATCGTATAATAGATACCAGTTTAAGAAGAGAAAAACAAATTTTGCTGCTCACTCAACTACGTTCATTGAGGTGAGAGGGAACCAAATTTATGCGAGGGCTCTTCTTCTCATTATGCTTGTTTAGGCCAGTAATTTCACGGTTAATATGTAGAGCTCGAAGGTCAAAACCACGTCCTTTATATTATTCTTGGAATTCGAATTTTTAAAATTAGTTTCCTTTCGCTATAACACGGCTTACGTCAATACCTAGCTAAGAAATGCGGGAAAACCTAGAGCAGAAGTTACGAGGCTAAGCTGCTCTGAGACTTCTCTTCCTGGTATTGCTCAGCATGATTTGAGCCGACTTTCTGCAAGCTAGAGGCGTGATTCGGTTGCCGCCATGCGAAAATCGAATATGTTCTCACATGCTCGCCCATTCTGTAGACTATAACGGGGTTTGTTTCTCCTATATAAACTATACTGCAACCTACAAATACAAATTTGTGACTCCACTCTTATTCATCCAGAGTGCAAGTGCACGACCCTTTGGGTTGGACATCGCATCTTTGACTGTGGCAACATTATATACGATTTGTTGACTCTATATCGTGATTCTTCGGGATTTTTTACAGGCCAAGTGAAAACTCTCCGAAGTAAAGGAGATGCAACGATTCATTTTTGCTTTTGTACTAAAGTTGTTGGGAAGAAAGTCCGTAGCAGAGTCCAGGATTCTCTTGATAACGCTTCTAGGACTGGGGTTACTTTCAGAAAAAATGTCCCGAAAAAGACGGTGGTCTGACTGGAACTACTCATAGGAAAAACCGTCATCACGCTTAATGGCGTCACCAACAGGGCTGAGAACAGTCACTTTTTTCAGTGGTTCCGGTTATAAAGGATCTCGGACTGATTTGTAGAAATCGGTTCCTTTCGGGATTTGGTTCCTTTTGGTTGTGGTTTTAGAACCTAAATCTGGGATCCGGTTTCAGAGTCCTAAAAAAATGAAAAGAGGACAGGTTCTCGTAGTGATATTTGATTCCAGTCCTCGGCTTCGGTCTCTGGGTATTGGGATTTAAACTTAGAGTTGGGGAGTTGGTAGCCCTGACAATATTCACCCTTTCGTTCAATGCTTTTTAAATGAAGAAATTTCACGCACCATAATTAATAGGATATCGTTTTTTAGAGCAAATACAAGCATAACTTTTGTACAAAAACAAATTGTAGCAATAAATGATATATTGAAAAAATAACATTCGATTGAAAATCAATATACGAGTATGAACCTATATAAATTCTCTGATTCATTCTTTCAGTAGCGCTCTCTAGTGTAGGTTTAAACCCCAATAGGGCGTTGCTCAAAAACAAACCCGGAAAAACTTGAAATACTTTTTTAAATTAAGGCGCTTTTTGGGGGTCCGGTTCTAGAACCCAAATACGAGGTCGGGTTCTTTTGGATTCTGGTTCTAGAACCCAATTTGTGGAATCCGTTTTTTTTTTAGTTTTGATTCTAACATATAATTGTTGGAACAAGTTTCTTTTGGTTCTGGTTCTAGAACCCACTCACGGGATCCGGTTTCCTTTGGCGCCAGTTACAAAACCTAAATCCGGGATCCGGTTCCATTTGCTTTCGGTCTTAGGACCCATATCTGTGATCCGGTACCTTTGGGTTTCAGTTCCAGAGTGCTGAAAATACGGAAGGAGAACCGTGGTATTTGGCTCCAGTTGTCAGCCCTGGTCATCAGCGACTTTGACCTACTTTAGAGACTTGTGAAATTACGGCCAGATACGGTAGAAATATGTACCTTAAATCAGAATTATTTTGTCGAATAAAAATTATACCAATAGTTATGTTCTCGATTTTGACAAATTGAGAGCTCCCGGCGATAGGGTTTCGTGATATGATTTTTCAAATTTTCAATACGTTTTGACAAAGTACACGAGGTTTTGCAGGAATTTTCCGCGACAAAAAGCCCCTGCCCACGATATCGACAACATCCATGCTTTTATGCTGACAAACCTCCACCCCGACTTTATAGATTACCTCTTCTCTAGATTTAATGCAATTCTTCAACACGGCCTTCACCCTTCCGCCTGAGAAGTTTAATTTACATAATAGTCATATCAGAAGTCAGAAAGAAACGTCCTTTTCTAGTTGTTCGAAAGATACAGTTTGCCTGATCGTCAATTTTGATATATGTGCGTCAAGTCTTCAATTCTACTTTGTACAGAAGAGCGGGGTACGAACCTCTGCTTGTTGATGTACGTTAGCATAATGATCTATATAGTCTGTAGAATTCATTCATGTAAATTTTTGCAAAATCACCGCAGAACATTTATTTGAATTTTTTTTTATTGTTATTATATTTAAATTTAATATTTTATATTATATTTGTTATTTATAGAAAATATTCAAGTTTTCAATGTACACATATAATATCTTATTCTTCTATTTATAATCGTCGTCGTCGTCGCCGTCACCGGTTTCGCGTATAGGCCTAGTGGCCCGTCTGCGGTGTGGCATCTGTCCCGGAAGAAGCTGATGTGTCCACCAGTTTCCTCCGGGGTCTTCCGCGGTCTCTTTTGCCGGTCGGGGTGTAATTTTCGGCCCATTTTGGTGATCGGTCTTCTTCCATGCGATGTACGTGCTCCCGCCATTTTCTTCGGTATTCTCTGACTCTTTTCACAACCGGCGTGATATTCAGCTCGTTCTGTATCGTCTCGTTCCTCTTCCGATCTAAGAGAGTATATCCTGCTGTTTTTCGTAAGAACCTCATTTCCGCCGCCGTGATTCTCTTTTTGTCCTTTTTCCTTAGTACCCACGCTTCGCTGCCGAATGTTAGCATCGGTATCGCAAGTGTGCTGTATACCTTCAAGCGTGTTTCCCGCCTCACACTATTTGCGGGTAGTATCCGATTTATTAGGCCAGAAACTTTCAGGAATTTTATTATCTTTTTCTCCACATCGACTTCGCCATGATAAGAAATTTCATTGCCTAGGTATTTGAACGCGTTCACCTGATCAATAGATTTTCCGTCGATAACTATCTTCGATCGAATCGGTTCTTTCCCGTGGAAGGCCATCACTTTTGTTTTTTCTCGGGATATTTTCATATTAAATTCTTTTGCCACGACGCTGAGTTTGTGGAGGGCTCGTTGAAGATCGTCTTCGTTTTCTGCCAGAATAGCGAGGTCGTCCGCAAACAGTACTGCTCCTAAATGTCTTCCCTGATCCAATTGAATTCCTTTCGGATTCGTTTTGTACCATTTTCGCAGTATTTCGTCCATATACACATTGAACAAAACGCATGATGCAGGACATCCCTGTCGAACGCCACCATTGATTCGTACGCATTCTGACATGTCGTTTTCCATGCGAATCTGAATTTTGGTCACTGCGTACATGGTTTTCAGAGCCTGTATCAAATTTTTTGGCACGTTTCTTTTTTCGAGTATTTCGAACAGTTTAGCACGGTCCACCTTATCGTAAGCTTTCTCGAGATCCACGAAACATATATGGGTCTGTTTATTAAACTCGATGCGTTTCTCCATTATCAATTTAATCGTATAGGTTGCATCCGTACATGAGCGTCCTTTTCTAAATCCGTTTTGACATTCCAACAAGAATTCGTCTGCCAGGTCCGTGAGCTTTCGCGCAATCATTCTTGCAAGTGTTTTGTATGCCACGCACAATAAGCTTAGTCCTCGGTAATTTTCTATCCTTGAGAGATCACCCTTCTTGAATATCGGTACGACTATCGCTTTTGTGAGGTCTTCTGGCATCTGTCCTTCTCGACAGATCTTGTTGAAGAAGTTCAACAAACGTTTATGGACTTCAGTTGTTGCGTATTTAAATAGTTCCGCTGATATTCCGTCGCATCCCGGCGCTTTTCCGTTCTTCATACCTTTCAACGAATCTTTAAGGTCTTCAAAGGTGAACGTACTATCTGCTTCGTCGTTATCTAATGAGTTGGCATCCCAGGCAATTTCGTTCTCCGCTGTCCATAAATCCGAGAAGTACTTCACGGCTTCTTCCGAATCCATTTTAGGTAACCTCACTTTTTCCGTAAAATTGGCATCTAAGCGTCTTATTATTTTATAGGTTTATGATAAATAATTTTATTCATAGAATTATTACGACTCCCATTTGATTTTTATGAGAGAGAATCAGAACTTAAGTCTTGGTTTAATTTAAAATTAGGAATAATTAAATTTTTAATTCTATTTATAGTAGAATATTAGATATGATTTATTTTATTAATATAACAATTTTAATTTTTTTTTTAAATATAATTATGTAGAAATTTTTAATTTATCAATTTTTATTATTATTTGTATGAATTCGAATATTTATTATTCGTATTATTTAATGATGTACAAGATCATCATTTATTTAATTTTAATGTAATTTTTGAAAGTTTAAATTATTAATAAATTTTAATAATATTTTTTTTATTACAATAATTTTAATAACAAAAATTGAATCAATTTTCAATTTAAACTTATTATTATATCAATATTTTATATTTTAATAAAATATTTTATTTTGATGAATTTAATTTTTGATTTATATTATAGTTTTAATAATTGGAATTTTTGATTATTTATTACAGTTTGATTTATTTAAATAATAATGATAATTTTTTCATGAGATTTATTAGGTTCAATATGTTTTTTATCAATTATAAAAATAAGAATTTTAGTTATATTATTCAACCAATTACGAGATATTTTAATTTTAATAATGATTTTTTTTTTTTTACTTCTACTAAAAATCATTCATTATTAAGGTTTAATTGTGAAATTAATTATTAATTATTTATAATATTTTGTTTTTTTATAAAAAGATCTCTTTCCTTTAAATTTATAATTAACTAATGCAATAATTGATCCTTTACCTACTTCTTCTTTACTTCATTCATCAACTTTAGTTACAGTTGGAATTTATTTTATTTTTGGGTATTTAAATTTTTTGAATTTAAAACGAACCTAATATTGACTATAATATTCTAACAAAAAATGTAAACAAATCCATCTGGATCTGCGGATTTGTCTCTCTTGAGGCGTCTCAAGTCCTCTCCAAATTCGAGGAGCGGCAAGGCTTTGTTGTTGGTATGCTTATGAAGACGTATTTTGTGTTTGTTAGCAGCTTCACGACTCGGTCTATCAATTGTGTAGGTCGGCGAGGAAATTCTCGTTCCTTTGAGACTACTCTGCGTTAGTTATCTTCTGTTGTATTTTCACACAACGTTTTATAATCAAGTGGTTGGACTTCTTTGTATAAATATAGGGTTGTACCTCATACGTTCAAATCAGCCTGATGATCGTCTGATGAAGCGTTCTCTTGCTAGATAGGTTTACGCAGCTGCCTCATTTTTAGTCTCATCTGAGTTGCTTTTTTGCTGAAAGTTGGTTCTAATGAGAGATCTTCTGACGAGAAATATTTTTGCGGAAAACCAGGCCTCATCAAAACTCTTCTTTTCAAATTGAAACTTTCCTTTTCAGATTGAAATTTACATTTCTTGCGGTTTGATGTTGAATTCAGGAGAATCGAAATTTATAAAATCGATCACAAGAAAGATAATCTTAGTTACTCCCATTTCACGAGGAGGGCTGATGCCTAAAAACTCTGCACCCTGCATCCCTTACGGTGGATGTTGAGGGGCGCCTCATCTCAAAAATTTTTTTTTCGACATAATTTTCATGCTTTTATCATTAATAGCCTTTTTTTTTTTTTTTTTTTTTTTTTCAGTTTCCAGGTTCCTTGCACAAAGAAAAAGAAAAAACAGAAAAGAAGAGTAGGAAGATAATTATGATTATCGAACTTCTATGTAATAAACTGGCTGCTCCTACTATCGAAGATGGGCCACTTGAAATTTACTTGGTAATTTGAGAATTTTGAAAACAGTTTCTAATAGTTCGAATTTCCCGCGAAAAATTTAGATTAATTGCTTCAAGAAGGAAGATTCAATTTACAGTTTATAACTCCATAGTCATAAGCGTAAGAGCTACCAATAATAATAATTACCATTAAAAGATATACTTTTGCAAGTATAGAGTAAGTGAATCCATCCTTCATCGAGTTTTTATAGGCTCTTTCAAATATTCTCTCAAATTTCTGAGTACTTGCACTCTATACTAATCGGCATCTACCATCGGTGAGATTCGTATGTTAATTTTTCAAAAAAAGATGAAGTTTTTTATCGAGCAAAGTTTTATCTTTCTTTTGCGCAGCTGTGACAGTGAGGTTTCGTCCGATGTTTCACAAAAATTTCCAATAAATATCTCGTTGATACACGTGTGAACGCTTCTAGAAAGCTACAAGCAGTTCTAAAAACATTGCGCTAAAACCATTCAATAATAAATGATCGAGGATTTCCAAATTCTTCTTCTTTTTTTTAGCACGTGATAAACCGTCATAAAGTACCTTCGTCAAGTTCGAGAACTTTTGATAGACGAGAGTTCGGTTTTTTCCTCGTTCGCTCGCCCGTAAGGTATAGGTTACCGACGGTACTGTAAAACTTCTTACATTCATAAATTATACGGAAAGCGGACAGACAAAAAAAGGACTAGATTTCTATTCGCATTCAACGAGCGAATTGTTGAAAAAGAGAAATTATCTTTCAGTCCGTTACGATTTTATTCCCTATTAACGAAAAATATCTTATTTTCGAGTATCTGCTCTCGTTTAGTATGATATCCTCTATAGTGAATAGCGTTCAAGAAGAGAGGTCTATAAACCAGAGAAGAAAAAAAGAAGTACGCGCGGTCAAATAAGGGAGGAAAAAGAAGATCTTGGAGCAAGCGAGAGAGAAAGGAAGTCGAACCATTTACTCTGTGTAGTATTGTGTATGGAGGAAAACGAAGGCGAACAAGAAAAATGGAAAATACAAGTGTATATAAATGGTTAGATAATTTTCGTTTTTGAAAATGATAAATGATTTCAATTCGCCATATACCACGAAGAGTGTATACAACTATTTTACCGAGAAGCTCATTGCGAAGAAAAAGGAATATCGTATGCCACCGACGCGAAAGTCGAGAAAATATGCAAATTGTAAAACTGAGCACCGTCTTCATTAATCTGAAGAAGTATACGCGTTAAAGTACACAATAATACTTCGTATTCATTTTCGAAGGCATTGCTCTACAATACTCACCTACTTTCCTGTTTAAATCATATTTGTTGGAATGTGCAACAATACTCGTTCGAAAACTTTCATATATTATTTCAACGCATAGTCATTTTCTCTCGCCGAGTTTCCATTGTCCTACCTGGGCTTTGTTTTTATTTGCTCGAATACTGTAGTATTTAATTAAAATCTGTAGTTTAGCGTTACTCTCCGCTATATTGAGGAACTAATTCTTTGGTATTTTCCAGGAACCGACGGTGGAACAAAGAATACACCCTTAGATTCTGTAATATGGGCATGAATTATTTGAAGGAGGAAATATTCGAGCGATTTGTCAATAGGTAAACTGTGTTTCTTTGGTATCTTGCTGTCAATGTGGCAACCCTTCTACTCCTTGCGATGACTGCAACTATTCGCTTTCTTTATTGGTTCACAAAGAAGGGGACTCGATAGGATCATGTGGCCAATTATCGTATGTCCATCTTTGGGATTCACTGAAGAGATGTAAGAGCTAACTGGTGGCTACGGGCTCTGCTAATCTCTGTGACATCTTAGCCTGCCCGCTCATGACACAAATTTTCTCCAAAATAGTTTATGCTGCGTTGTTTTTGTCTGTATTTGTTCTGAAATCATTACCGAGATATCCAACTCAAACCAAGATTGATTCACAACTTTTTGCAGAGCCTGTATAAGTATAGGACGAGGAACACTCACGAATTTGACATTTTTGCGCATTAAACGTCATCAGTTTATTGCTATAGTCGACCAGGAAACCGTAAAAGTTGCAGTAGTCGTTAAAATCTTGACTTGTTAACGTTTAACGACGATTGAATATTAGTTTTTTCTTCAATGGTGCAGAAGATTGTTAAAAAATGGATTGACAAAATAATATGGAAAAAAATATTCCACTTCTGAGAAACAGAGGTACTGGTACCTTTCCCCAAACCGCTATTTCAGATATTTGTCAATCAATCAACCTATCTATCAATTTTTCCTAAACGGATAGGATTTGGTTTGTTTTGATTTTTGAATGGATTGAGTTTTTGTGATGACATATTATTTTCTTACCCCACCTTTTCATAAAAGAAAGTTCATCACCAGTGACGTCACGGTGCGATATTTGAAGACGATTTTTAAGCTCATTTCTTCCATAAAACACATCAGTTCCCATAAGAATAGCATTGGTAATATTTGATCATACATCAATAGGTACTCCAAAATGAAGAATAAATAACTCGAGGAATAGAAAGTTAATACTCAAATACTAGATAGCTTCTGCGGATTACAGATATAGACTTTTTATTCTTTACTTATTCTTCATTTTGGAATGTACTTATAATATGATAATATGTTACCAATGTTCTTTGCGAAATACTGAGCGATTGCGCTGCAGGTGGCAATTTACTGTAACTGAACGAGAAGATTATTGCATATTTTTGTATACATAAAAAATTTTTATTAAAAAGTGCAGAGAATGAAAGTTGTAGCTGTCAAAATCTTCTCTCCAGCGAACTCAACATTTGAATATTTTGCAAAACTTTTTTCATCACCATTCACCATCAACTTCGTGTCTCAATCCACCAATCAGAGAGCCCACCACCAGATAGCGCATCACTCGATGTATTTCGCAAATTCTTGATGGGAAGCAGTGTGCTGCAGCCAGCCAAAAGCCGAAAGCCAAATTCAGCCGAATTTCTACTGATAAGACAGAAGCCGAAATAGCTTTAAGCCCACCTTTGGATGCCGAAAGCTGAATTCAGCAAAATTTTTTTGGCGAGCTTTTGGCTTTGGTGTTTACATGGCGCGTCACTTCTAAAAACGCTGCTTCTTGCTTCCTAAGAAGCCACATGAGAATGGCCTCAATAGATCGTCATTTCCTGGCGTGTGGCAGTAACATTTTGGCATTATTGATTATCTTACCAATTTCAACTTCAATTTCTTCTTGACTTTCTGTACCCCTAACAGAGATCCTTTTCTCATGATCGTGTCCAATTTTTCTATCGAATGAAAAGCCAAAAGCCAGCTGAAAAAAAACCGAAAGCTAGCCAATTTTTTTTTTTTTGAACAAGCCGAAGCCGAAGCTATATTTTTCAAGGTCAGAAGTTTAAGCCGAAAGCCGAAGCTGAATTTTCTAGCTGTAGCACACTGATGGAAAGTAATGTCTGCTGAAAGCTGCTGTACTGCATTTTCACTCTGTTATCTGTTAATGTGACGTCATGGTGATGGACTTGATATAATTAATTTGGTTTTTGATGGTACAACACATATTTAACAGGATGGACGCACTTTGAAAATAATGTTGTATACAACTTTGTAAAGCGTGTCCATTCCATTTAAGACACAACTTGTAGAAAGATATCTTTTGAGTGACGTTGAGAGATTCTTACTTAATCAATAGTTGATTAAATTTTAATGGTTAAATCTGAAAAAAAAATGAAAGTTTCTAGCTTATGTATAAACATCTAACTTTTTAATGTCTCAATAATTTTGAAAGATTTGAGTTTTTTTGAGGCTCCTTTTCTTCTTATAAAATTTTGGTTTTGATCTTTTTGCCAGGGTTGCAAAAAAAAAACGTTTTTTTTTAAAAAAAAAACACGTTTAAAAAAAAAATTTGTTTAAAACATTATTTTAAAACATTCCCATAAGAGTTAATGTCAATTTCTCGATTTTTGCTGTTTAAACACGTTTTAAACATCGTTTGTTCAAAACATCGCAACCCTGCTTTTTGCAACAGACAGATTTTCCTGTGACATCATATCAAACGTCATATCGACTACTATAAGATTATTACAGGAACCTTTTGATCACTCATCAGTACTTCAAAAAGAGGAATAAGTAGTGGATAAAAAGTCAGTACTCACAGTCTCTAAGCGTCCCTATAAATAAAAATGCATTTTTTATTCTTAGATTCACTTTATTTTTTTCAAGTTTGAATGAATGATCAAAATTTTGTTATGTTATTCCTATGCTAATTGTTAAACTGCTTGAAGCTGATGTACTGCATTTTGGGCACTTCTGCCTACAGTTATCAGTGTGACGTCACAGAAAATCAATCTATTTGAACCGCTCAGCAGTTACACCGCCATTGTTTGAAACCTCTTGCGTTTGTCCAGGGTTATATCGTTCCTATCACTTTTATCCAACGTTTGGTCATTCAATGGGTTATTGATAAAGAAACAAGGAAGCATTCGAGCATACTACTTCAAGGGGGAAGGAGGAATTGTTCAATTTTCGACAATTTCCCGCTACAAAAATTTAATTCTTTTTGTTTTTCGGTTGATTGCGTTTGAGATATATTGCAAAAATATTGAAAATTGATGTTCAGTGCTGTATTATTGATCTTGGGATCACGAACTCATCGCGTCACGCTAACGCTACTCAATTTGAATTAAAACTACATATGACAAACTGACTGCTGGCGCTTTTTACGGATGACGGTTTGGATAAGATAGGGCTGTTTGTGGTTTTACTAGAGTATGAAAACCAAACGAAACGGTTTGCGCTTTTGGCTTCAACTTGTGACCTTGAAAAATGTTGTTCCTGCAGCAAGGGTGGTAAGCTTAGGTTTTATTCAAGTTTTAAGCAGTAAATAAGCTAAAACAAAACAATTTTTCATTCGTTTCATTAAGCGACTTAATGAGCGAAACAATTTTCTTTCTATTTGCTTAATTAGGCGGCTTGAAAAGTGAAACAAAAGCTTAAATATTGACAATGTTTTGTTAGGAAACATGCTTTTCTAACGAAAAACATGTTTTATTTTCAACAAAAACATGTTTTGTACTCTCAGCGTCAAGCTTAAGTTCTAAGTTAAAACTCATAAGTCTTGAATAAGCTTTAAGTTCAGGCAAAAAGAAACTTCATTTCAAGTTTAAGTCTTAAGCTTAAGTGAAAATGAATTTTATTTCAAGCTTAAGCTTAAGCCCTAAAATCAAATCGCTTACCATCCTTGTTCTGCATTGGCTCTCAGTTTTGAAAAATAATATAGAAAGTACAGCCGATTCTAGGCTTTAGCTTTTGTATATTTTGATGACAAATATCAGCTTTTGGCTCAAACTTACAACCTTGGAGAATATGGCTTTGGCTTCAAAAAAATATGGGAAGTACGCTTATCTCTTGGTTTTGGTTGGCTAATTGCCACACACTGCTGCTTGATAAAAATGCAGCGCGACAGTAGCGCTGTCCAGTCCGAAGACGATAAATATAATGGGACTCCATCTTGTTTACAATTGAATCTTCAGCTGATGACTACATCACATTCATCTTCTGTGCTACAAGGGTGTTGGAGGCTGGAGGCACGTTGTCTCTGGAGGTAACTTGCCTCCGCACATTTTGAAGGCTCGTTGGAGGCTTAGAAGCGCCTCCAAGGACCCTTTTGGAGGCATCTGGAGCTACCTCCAAAGTGTCTCCGGAGTGCTATAGTGAGGATTTAAACCAAGGTGTTGGAGGCTGGAGCATTTTGCCTCCGAAGGTACCTTGCTTCACCTACAGGCTTGGAGGTGCTTCCAAAGACCCTTTACGTGGCATTCAGTATTCTATTCCTTGAAACCTCATTCAGCCACTTTGATACTAGCGCTACTTGGTTCGAATAAAAATGTTTTGAATACACCTTCTCAGCATCATCTGTCATCTGGCAACACTGATAGACCGATATGCTACATCTGGTCACACTGATCAACGTTACAAATGCATCTGGAGGCATTTCTTACAATGGAGGCACTTGGAGGTGTCTCCAAAACCCTTGCTGTGCTATGATAACGTCACTGTATGTTGATGACAGTTTTCAAACTCAAATTCTAGTGCAGTCATCAGCTGGCGACTTGATGCTATACAAGATGGAGTTCCATCATATCTCCCGTTGCTGTGCCTTACAGCGCTGAGGCAGTAAAAACCAATCCATTCAGACCAGTCAGAGCTAGCATCGCCTCTGTTTGAAACTTCTGGTTTTTGTCCTTTTTGTCCCAACTCAGTCCTACTTTCAGCTATACAATAGTTTACCGATGAATAGGGATGGGTTCAGTTCATTTCCATTCACGTGCAAAAAAATATTGAAAACAAGGAACAATCAGCGAAATAGAATGTTTGTTCATTGAGTGTCATATAAATGTGAGTGGTTGTCCACGTTCATTCAAACACCGTTCAATTGTTTGAAAATTTCTGTTTTTTGCTCACTGAATTCAAAATGAATGTAAACGCAGTTTATTTGACTCCAAAAAACAAACTTGTTTATTTTTTGGGCGTTTGTGAATGTGAACTGAACCATCCTGGATGATGAGGGTATCAGGGAGCAATGCTGTTTTTTTTTTTTTTTTTTAGGACAAACAAAAATGTTTGAAGAAGTACCATCGTAAAGGATATTTGAAATTTCTTGCTATATAAATTTCACCCTCTTTGTTTTTGAGTAGATTGGGTTTGTTTTTGAAATATTTCAGAGAATATCGAAAACTGTCATACAATCCTGTAGTACATTCAACCCTAGTTTTTACAGTGACATTCTTATAGCGTAATGCACACTAGCGCTACTCAATATTCCAATTTTCCTGTGACGTCATATTTGTTGATAACATGCATATCTCAGCAGTGAGTTTATTTTATGTAACCGACATGGGGCTACCACGTCGGTTTACTGTCATCCTGGGAGTAAGGGGCGAGTAAGAGTGATGCCGTGAGACTTCGAAATATTTTCGTACTTGTTGGACTTGAAAAATTTTTCTTTTTCAATTCTTGGACTGCGAAATATTTTCAACTGTTGGACTTGGAATTATCTTCCTTTGAAATATTTTCATACTCTTTGGACTTGTAAAATTCTTCATTTTCAATTCTTGGACTTAGAAATATTTTCAACTGTTGGACTTGAAATTATTCTCAAATTGTGTGGCTTGAAATATTTTTGACTACTTGGAATTATTTTCCAATTGTTGGACTTTGAAATACTTCTTGGACGTGTAAAATTTTTCATTTTCAATTGTTGGACATGGAAATATTTTCAATTGTTGGACTTGGAATTATTTTCCAATTGTTGGACTTTGAAATATTTTCAACTGTTAGACTTGGAATTGTTCTCCAATTGTGGGACTTGAAATATTTTTGACTGTTGGACTTGGAATTATTTTCCAATTGTTGGACTTTGAAATACTTCTTGGACTTGTAAAATTTTTCATTTTCAATTCTTGGAATTGGAAATATTTACAACTGTTGGACTTGAAATTATTTTCAAATTGTGGAACATTGAAATAATTTCAACTGTTGGACTTGGAATTATTTTCAAATTGTGGAACTTTGAAATAATTTCAACTGTTGGACTTGGAAATATTTTCATACTTCTTGGTTTTGTAAAATTTTTCATTTTCAATTCTTGGACTGAGAAATAATTTCAACTGTTGGACTTGGAATTCTTTTCGAATTGTGGAACTTTGAAATAATTTCAACTGTTGGACTTGGAAATATTTTCATACTTCTTGGACTTGTAAAATTTTTCATTTTCAATTCTTGGAATTGGAAATATTTTCAACTGTTGGACTTGAAATTATTTTCAAATTGTGGAACTTTGAAATAATTTCAACTGTTGGACTTGGAATTATTTTCAAATTGTGGAACTTTGAAATAATTTCAACTGTTGGACTTGGAAATATTTTCATACTTCTTGGTTTTGTAAAATTTTTCATTTTCAATTCTTGGACTGAGAAATAATTTCAACTGTTGGACTTGGAATTCTTTTCGAATTGTGGAACTTTGAAATAATTTCAACTGTTGGACTTGGAAATATTTTCATACTTCTTGGACTTGTAAAATTTTTCATTTTCAATTCTTGGAATTGGAAATATTTTCAACTGTTGGACTTGAAATTATTTTCAAATTGTGGAACTTTGAAATAATTTCAACTGTTGGACTTGGAATTATTTTCAAATTGTGGAACTTTGAAATAATTTCAACTGTTGGACTTGGAAATATTTTCATACTTCTTGGTTTTGTAAAATTTTTCATTTTCAATTCTTGGACTGAGAAATAATTTCAACTGTTGGACTTGGAATTCTTTTCGAATTGTGGAACTTTGAAATAATTTCAACTGTTGGACTTGGAAATATTTTCATACTTCTTGGACTTGTAAAATTTTTCATTTTCAATTCTTGGAATTGGAAATATTTTCAACTGTTGGACTTGAAATTATTTTCAAATTGTGGAACTTTGAAATAATTTCAACTGTTGGACTTGGAATTATTTTCAAATTGTGGAACTTTGAAATAATTTCAACTGTTGGACTTGGAAATATTTTCATACTTCTTGGTTTTGTAAAATTTTTCATTTTCAATTCTTGGACTGAGAAATAATTTCAACTGTTGGACTTGGAATTATTTTCGAATTGTGGAACTTTGAAATAATTTCAACTGTTGGACTTGGAAATATTTTCATACTTCTTGGTTTTGTAAAATTTTTCATTTTCAATTCTTGGACTTGGAAATATTTTCAACTGTTGGACTTGGAATTATTTTCGAATTGTGGAACTTTGAAATAATTTCAACTGTTGGACTTGGAAATATTTTCAACTGTTGGACTTGAAATCATTTTCAAATTGTGGAACTTTGAAATAATTTCAACTGTTGGACTTGGAATTATTTTCGAATTGTGGAACTTTGAAATAATTTCAACTGTTGGACTTGGAAATATTTTCATACTTCTTGGACTTGTAAAATTTTTCATTTTCAATTCTTGGACTTGGAAATATTTTCAACCTATTGGACTTTGAAATATTTTAAACTGTTAGACTTGGAATTGTTCTCCAATTGTGGGACTTGAAATATTTTTGACTGTTGGACTTGGAATTATTTTCCAATTGTTGGACTTTGAAATACTTCTTGGTTTTGTAAAATTTTTCATTTTTGATTGTCTCCCACAAATGAAAATATTACCAAGTCTGACAATCAAAAATCAAAAACTTTACAAGTCCAAGAAGTATGAAAATATTTCAAAGTCCCACAATTTGAAAAAATTCCAAGTCCAACAGTTGAAAATATTTCAAAGTCCAACAGTTAGAAATAATTCCATGTCCAAGAGTTGAAAATGAAAAATTTTACAAGTCCAAGAAGTACAGAAATATTTCAAAGTCCCGCGGCATCACTCTTTCTCACCTCTTACTCCCAGTGTGGCAGTAAACCGACGCGGTAGCCCCATGTGGGTTACATAAAATAAACTCGCATCTCAGCAAACGGCATAATCATGGACTTCTGTATGATTATTACAGAAATATCTTGATCCTTTATCAGTACAGCAATACCTTGAAAAGACAGAAAGGAGTTAATTCTCCTGAACACACAAATTTAGAATTCAGTACAGGCGATAGTGGCGATATCTACAATACACAAAAGGTGAACATGGTGTTTTAAACCATAGAAGGTTTATACGTCTCTTCTCGCACCTTCATTTTTTTGAACACATTGGATTTTGTTTTTCGCTAGAGGGCGGACCTTGTGCCCAAATTTGCGATTATGAAAATGCATTTTATTATTCTCGAGTTCATTTTTTTTTTATGAGTATGAATGAATGATCAAAATGTGTACCTGTATTATTCCTATGTTAATTATTGTGAAGCTGACGGATTTATTTTTGGGTACTTTTGCGTACAGGTATCAAAAGTTGTGACGTCACAGCAAATTGATTCGATGTATTCAAATTACAAATATGTACAACCAATTTGACGACTAACGCTGCTTGTGGACGACTGCTCTGAATTCTAAACCAAAATACAAAACTTCCCTAGCGATGGCTTAAGGCTGGAGGCTGATTACGTTGCGTCGCGTCTTGGTGAGTTGTAAATGATGTTATGTGTGAGTGTTGTGATTTCAATGTTAAATAACTTTATTATGCAAGCAGAGACGTTTTTAGGACTTGGTTTTAATTTGAACCGGACAGCGCTAGCGTCGCGCTAGATTGACAGAGGTATCTGAATTGTGGCGGTATACATGCGAGAAGAATAAAAAATTGAAATTTCGCTTAGATGAAGCACATTTAGCTTCCTGGCATCCCTTAAAAGATATCCTCAAACACACATTCTCCAAATTAGATGAGATGACAAAACCTTAAGAATTATCCCAAATTTTTCATTCATTTCTTGCATGCTGGCATAGTTGAAAAATTTCTTTCGGATTCAGCAAACTACCATGCGCGTTGTTCTTGGCAATACTAAAGATGCCCGGTTCGAATTTGTTGTAACGTTGTTGATCAGCTATCAGTGAAAGCCGTTCATAAAAAAGAATTCGCGTTAACTGTTACGGCTTACGATCTCTGCTCCCCATAACCTGTAGAAGAATTTTGAATCCGCAAAAGTGTTCACAATTAAGAAGTTAAAGAACGAGTGCGTAATTTCAGAAAATTGAAAGTTAGATGATGGAAGGTGTTTCGATGGAGGGAGTGGTTTTTCGAGACACACTCATGAAATATTTGTAACACTTTATTTCGCGCAGCTAATTCAGTCCTTAACAAAAAAAATATGAAAGAAAATGTGGAGTAGGGTTTGACATTCGAACGCAGCTTCAATTGAAAATCCTTTAGCAACTTCACGGCGCGCGCTATTATTCATATTTCTACTGAAAAAAATCCAACTCCCTCTCTCGGGGAATTCTAGACGCTATACAACAGTATAATGCTGTCTAGTTCTGGTTTTGATCTCGTAATAGAGAAACGAGAGCGCAGAAATATTCAGTACCTGTGCCACACGGAATAAAAGAAAGTAAGTGACTCTCGAAATGCAGTTTTTTTTCCTCCCTCTTCAAGTTGTACAAGCAGCAATTTTAAGAGGTGTTACAAATTTCAAGAATGTCTGCACGATAAAAATGTACACTCGGTGCACATTCTACCTTCAACGTCGCAGCGCTTCGTGCAAAATTCCGCTATCGTACTCGTATTTGGTCGTCTTGGCGCAATTGAAGCAAGCAGAGAGAGGGAGAAAGAGAGAGAGAGTAAAAAAGAAGTTATTGTGAAATTTCATTGTTCTTCGCCCGACAATTTTCTAGTATTTTATTTTATTTCATTTCTTCTTCATCTCGGAACGAGTGCCCTCCATCTATGCAGTACACGTTACACGCATTCGAAAAAATGCTTCTCAGCATAAATCTTGCTCCCTCGCGACAATACGATGGGTGCTTTACAAAAGGAGAAGAAAAAAAGATGAACCTGCGAGGCATAAAATCTGATATAGAAAGCGAAGGAAAGTTCTAAATTTACAAAATTTTGCCACGCCGACTCGTTCGTTACTAGGTTATTATCGAAAATATCTACAGACAATACTTTTCGATAAGCCGTACTCGGGTGTAATTTTACTCCGAGAAATCGTATTGTTACGGATCGCTACGTTCTGTTATTTATTCCGGGAATTTTTCTTGCGACCGTTGTACGATACGTATATGTACATTAGGCCCTAATGTACATGTAAGAGAAGAGTATCATATTGGTAGTTAATAGTGTACGTTTCTCATATCACACTCGTCCTTAATCCTCGTAATAGTCCGAATTGGGATAGTCGGTCGTTCGAGTTCGTTCCCGTTCTCGGAAGACCCATATCTTGTTCATTACGAAAATCTAGCTTTTTCTTAATGAATGCTTAACTAGGAAAGGTCTTTGGGTTATGTAGATGAAATCGCCAAGGTACAATAATCCACGTTCGGGGCGATAAAGCTTTCCACTTACAGTGCACCGTACGCTGCGTACACACGTATCATTTCGCAAAAATTAGGAATTTTATGTCCTTGATGAATAATCTATAGTATTGTCAAGGAGAAGAGCCGTTTCTTTTGGTCGAAAAGTGCTCCGTTTGCGAGATTTTGAATAGTGCACAAGCGTTGATAGGGAGGTTAAGAATAAAGAAAAACACCTTTTAAAGCCGTTTAGATGTCTTTGGCTGCATACTTTCATCATGGAATCTGTAGGTATAAATAGTTGAAGTTTTTTACTTGGACAAAATCAGATAAAATTGCGTAGAATTACGGATTGTGTATCGATGAATACCCGTGTATAATTTCGAGCGGTTTTTCATCCGTCGCTGTTACCGTTTGAAAATATTTTATGCCAAAAATTTCACAACATATCATTGGTTTATTCTATTATTGTGTTGGGTAGCGTTTTCTAGATACAAAAAGATTTCAAGTCACTGGTATTCGTCCTTGATGGAATAATTTAAATCATTAGTATGAAGAAAAGCGTTTCATTAAAAAGAACGAGAATGTCCAGAAGAATTATTTACTTGCAGAAGTTGTATTGAAATTTCAATATTATTGTTATTATATCTACCAGCTATACATCGACACTAAGGGTTATCAGCTCGTCCTTTCGTCCTGTTGCCCATAAGATCGCAGCTTTCAACAGCCTAATTCATCGACTGACTCAAATACCCAGCAAAACCATCGAGCAATTTCTATCCTCAAGAACAACGAAGAGAAGAGGAAAGAGATCGAGATAGTAAAACAGATCGCAGAAGCCAATGGCTACCGCGGAAGTGTGGTGGAGGGAGACTTTGGGAAAATGGAAACAAAGAAAGGAACCCATGATAGCATAGTGAGAAAGTACTCCGGATCGATACCATATATAGGAAAGTATACAAACAGCGTTCAATGGCTACGATGTGAATGTGGGTATCCAGAATAACCAACCCATGGTGAAGGGAATCAGCAATAACCAGACGGAACTAAAGGACAAGGAAAGCTTAAGCGGGGTGTACAAGCTCAGTTGTGAACAGTGCGAGGGGATCTATATCGGTGAGACTGGGAGAAAGTTTGAGATCAGGAGAAAGGAGCACAAAACGTCGAGGGAGAAAGAAGATGGCAAGTCACTGTTTGAAAAACACTGTAACGAGGAAAACCACGATGGAGAGGGAATATTTGAAGTCATACACGTAGAGAATCGCACAAAGAGAAGAAAACTCTGGCAACAAATGGAGATTGCAAAAGCCAAGAGGAAGAAAGCCTGCCTCTTGAACAATGTCGGCCTGGTGATTGGACGAGAGAAGAAGAACGGAACCAACCAAAGAGACGGTCGGAATCCAGGTAGCCAATAGAAACGCAGCATTTAGAACAATAGATTGAACCGATCACAAAGCAGTATGTTTTAGCCAATAAGAACACAATGTCATATTATTGTAAGAATAAGTTTCTAAGAAGTGAACCAATCACAACACAGCATTGTTATAGCCAATAAGATCACAGTGTTATACTATAAAAACTCATGGTTAAGGCCTTGTTCTCCAGTTGCGACACAACTGATGATGGGATAACACCCGAAAGACATACCGCTGTCACCGCCATACCGCCGTCTCCGCCACACCGCCTTCACCTTCATACCGCCGTCACCGTCAGACCGCCGTCACTGTAATACCGCCGTCACCGTCATATCGCCGTCACCATCATACCGCCATCACCGTCAGACCGCCGTCTCCGTCATGCCGCCGTCGCCTTCATACCGCCGTCTCCGCCACAACGCCGTCTCCGTCATACCGCCGTCTCCGTCATGCCGCCGTCACCGTCGTACCGCCGTCTCCGTCATGCCGCCGTCACCGTCATACCGCCGTCACCTCCATACCGCCGTCACCGTCATACGGCCGTCACCTTCATACCGCCGTCACCGTGATACCGCCGTCACCGCCATACCGCCGTCTCCGCCACACCGCCGTCACCGTCAGACCGCCGTCTCCGTCATGCCGCCGTCGCCTTCATACCGCCGGCACCGTCATACCGCCATCTCCGTCATACCGCCGTCACCATCATACCGCCGTCACCGTCAGACCGCCGTCACTGTAATACCCCCGTTTCCGTCATGCCGCCGTCGCCTTCATACCGCCGTCTCCGCCACAACGCCGTCTCCGTCATACCGCCGTCACCGTCATACCACCGTCACCGCCACACCGCCGTCACGGTCATACCGGCGTCACCGTCATACCGCCGTCTCCGCCACACCGCCGTCTCCGTCATACCGCCGTCACCGTCATATCGCGGTCTCCGTCATACCGCCGTCACTGTAATACCGCCGTCAGCCTCATACCGCCGTCACCGCCACACCGCCGTCACGGTCATACCGCCGTCACCGTCGTACCACCGTCACCATCAGACCGCCGTCTCCGTCATGCCGCCGTCACCGTCATACCGCCGTCACCTTCATGCCGCCGTCACGGTCATACCGCCGTCACCGTCATACCGCCGTCACCCTCATACCACCGTCACTGTAATACCGCCGTCACTGTAATACCGCCGTCACTGTAATACCGCCGTCTCCGTCATGCCGCCGTTGCCTTCATACCGCCGTCTCCTTCATGCCGCCGTCACCATCATACCGCCGTCACCGTCATATCGCCGTCACCGTCATACCGCCGTCACCGTCATGCCGCCGTCACTTTCATACCGCCGTCACCGTCATACCGCCGTCTCCGCCACACCGCCGTCTGCGTCATACCGCCGTCACCGTCATACCGCCGTCTCCGCCATACCGCCGTCACCCTCATACCGCCGTCACTGTAATACCGCCGTCAGCCTCATACCGCCGTTACCGCCACACCGCCGTCACGGTCATACCGCCGTCACCGTCATACCGCCGTCACCGTCAGACCGCCGTCTCCGTCATGCCGCCGTCACCGTCATACCGCCGTCACCGTCATGCCGCCATCACTTTCATACCGCCGTCACCGTCATACCGCCGTCACCCTCATACCACCGTCACTGTAATACCGCCGTCACTGTAATACCGCCGTCACTGTAATACCGCCGTCTCCGTCATGCCGCCGTCGCCTTCATACCGCCGGCACCGTCATACCGCCATCTCCGTCATACCGCCGTCACCGTCATATCGCCGTCACCATCATACCGCCATCACCGTCAGACCGCCGTCTCCGTCATGCCGCCGTCGCCTTCATACCGCCGTCTCCGCCACAACGCCGTCTCCGTCATACCGCCGTCACCGTCATACCGCCGTCTCCGTCATGCCGCCGTCACCGTCGTACCGCCGTCTCCGTCATGCCGCCGTCACCGTCATACCGCCGTCACCTCCATACCGCCGTCACCGTCATACGGCCGTCACCTTCATACCGCCGTCACCGTGATACCGCCGTCACCGTGATACCGCCGTCACCGCCATACCGCCGTCTCCGCCACACCGCCGTCACCGTCAGACCGCCGTCTCCGTCATGCCGCCGTCGCCTTCATACCGCCGGCACCGTCATACCGCCATCTCCGTCATACCGCCGTCACCATCATACCGCCGTCACCGTCAGACCGCCGTCACTGTAATACCCCCGTTTCCGTCATGCCGCCGTCGCCTTCATACCGCCGTCTCCGCCACAACGCCGTCTCCGTCATACCGCCGTCACCGTCATACCACCGTCACCGCCACACCGCCGTCACGGTCATACCGGCGTCACCGTCATACCGCCGTCTCCGCCACACCGCCGTCTCCGTCATACCGCCGTCACCGTCATATCGCGGTCTCCGTCATACCGCCGTCACTGTAATACCGCCGTCAGCGTCATACCGCCGTCACCGCCACACCGCCTTCACGGTCATACCGCCGTCACCGTCATACCACCGTCACCATCAGACCGCCGTCTCCGTCATGCCGCCGTCACCGTCATACCGCCGTCACCTTCATGCCGCCGTCACGGTCATACCGCCGTCACCGTCATACCGCCGTCACCCTCATACCACCGTCACTGTAATACCGCCGTCACTGTAATACCGCCGTCACCGTCATACCGCCGTCTCCGCCATACCGCCGTCACCCTCATACCGCCGTCACTGTAATACCGCCGTCAGCCTCATACCGCGGTTACCGCCACACCGCCGTCACGGTCATACCGCCGTCACCGTCATACCGCCGTCACCGTCAGACCACCGTCTCCGTCATGCCGCCGTCACCGTCATACCGCCGTCACCTTCATGCCGCCGTCACGGTCATACCGCCGTCACCGTCATGCCGCCATCACTTTCATACCGCCGTCACCGTCATACCGCCGTCACCCTCATACCACCGTCACTGTAATACCGCCGTCACTGTAATACCGCCGTCGCCTTCATACCGCCGGCACCGTCATACCGCCATCTCCGTCATACCGCCGTCACCATCATACCGCCGTCACCGTCAGACCGCCGTCACTGTAATACCCCCGTTTCCGTCATGCCGCCGTCGCCTTCATACCGCCGTCTCCGCCACAACGCCGTCTCCGTCATATCGCCGTCACCGTCATACCACCGTCACCGCCACACCGCCGTCACGGTCATACCGGCGTCACCGTCATACCGCCGTCTCCGCCACACCGCCGTCTCCGTCATACCGCCGTCACCGTCATATCGCGGTCTCCGCCATACCGCCGTCACTGTAATACCGCCGTCACCGCCACACCGCCGTCACGGTCATACCGCCGTCACCGTCATACCGCCGTCACTGTAATACCGCCGTCACTGTAATACCGCCGTCTCCGTCATGCCGCCGTCGCCTTCATACCGCCGTCTCCTTCATGCCGCCGTCACCATCATACCGCCGTCACCGTCATATCGCCGTCACCGTCATACCGCCGTCACCGTCATGCCGCCGTCACTTTCATACCGCCGTCACCGTCATACCGCCGTCTCCGCCACACCGCCGTCTGCGTCATACCGCCGTCACCGTCATACCGCCGTCTCCGCCATACCGCCGTCACCCTCATACCGCCGTTACCGCCACACCGCCGTCACGGTCATACCGCCGTCACCGTCATACCGCCGTCACCGTCAGACCGCCGTCTCCGTCATGCCGCCGTCGCCTTCATACCGCCGGCACCGTCATACCGCCATCTCCGTCATACCGCCGTCACCATCATACCGCCGTCACCGTCAGACCGCCGTCACTGTAATACCCCCGTTTCCGTCATGCCACCGTCGCCTTCATACCGCCGTCTCCGCCACAACGCCGTCTCCGTCATACCGCCGTCACCGTCATACCACCGTCACCGCCACACCGCCGTCACGGTCATACCGGCGTCACCGTCATACCGCCGTCTCCGCCACACCGCCGTCTCCGTCATACCGCCGTCACCGTCATATCGCGGTCTCCGCCATACCGCCGTTACCGTCATACCGCCGTCACTGTAATACCGCCGTCAGCCTCATACCGCCGTCACCGCCACACCGCCGTCACGGTCATACCGCCGTCACGGTCATACCGCCGTCACCGTCATACCGCCGTCACTGTAATACCGCCGTCCCTGTAATACCGCCGTCACTGTAATACCGCCGTCTCCGTCATGCCACCGTCGCCTTCATACCGCCGTCTCCTTCATGCCGCCGTCACCATCATACCGCCGTCACCGTCATATCGCCGTCACCGTCATACCGCCGTCACCGTCATGCCGCCGTCACTTTCATACCGCCGTCACCGTCATACCGCCGTCTCCGCCACACCGCCGTCTGCGTCATACCGCCGTCACCGTCATACCGCCGTCTCCGCCATACCGCCGTCACCCTCATACCGCCGTCACTGTAATACCGCCGTCAGCCTCATACCGCCGTTACCGCCACACCGCCGTCACGGTCATACCGCCGTCACCGTCATACCGCCGTCACCGTCATACCGCCGTCACCGTCAGACCGCCGTCTCCGTCATGCCGCCGTCACCGTCATACCGCCGTCACCTTCATGCCGCCGTCACCGTCATACCGGCGTCACCGTCATACCGCCGTCACCGTCATATCGCCGTCACCGTCATATCGCCGTCACCGTCATACCACCGTCTCCGCCACACCGCTGTCCCCGTCATACCGCCGTCACCTTCATACCGCCGTCACCTTCATACCGCCGTCACTGTAATACCCCCGTCTCGGTCATGCCGCCGTCGCCTTCATACCGCCGTCTCCGCCACAACGCCGTCTCCGTCATACCGCCGTCACCGTCACACCGCCGTCTCCGTCATGCCGCCGTCACCGTCATACCGCCGTCTCCGTCATGCCGCCGTCACCGTCATACCGCCGTCTCCGTCATGCCGCCGTCACCTCCATACCGCCGTCACCGTCATACGGCAGTCACCTTCATACCGCCGTCACCGTGATACCGCCGTCACCGCCATACCGCCGTCTCCGCCACACCACCGTCACCGTCATACCGCCGTCTCCGCCACACCGCCGTCTCCGTCATACCGCCGTCACCGTCATATCGCGGTCTCCGCCATATCGCCATCACCGTCATACCGCCGTCACCCTCATACCGCCGTCACTGTAATACCGCCGTCTCCGTCATGCCGCCGTCGCCTTCATACCGCCGGCACCGTCATACCGCCGTCTCCGTCATACCGCCGTCACCTTCATACCGCCGTCACCGTCAGACCGCCGTCAACTGTAGTACCCCCGTTTCCGTCATGCCGCCGTCGCCTTCATACCGCCGTCTCCGCCACAACGCCGTCTCCGTCATACCGCCGTCACCGTCATACCGCCGTTACCGTCACACCACCGTCACCGTCATAACACCGTTTCCGTCATGCTGCCGTCACCGTCATACCGCCGTCACCGTCATATCACCGTCACCTTCATGCCGCCATACTTTCATACCGCCGTCACCGTCATACCGCCGTCTCCGCCACACCACCGTCTCCGTCATACCGCCGTCACCGTCATATCGCGGTCTCCGTCATACCGCCGTCACCCTCATACCGCCGTCACTGTAATACCGCCGTCACTGTAATACCGCCGTCTCCGTCATGCCGCCGTCGCCTTCATACCGCCGGCACCGTCATACCGCCGTCACCCTCATACCGCCGTCAGCCTCATACCGCCGTCACGGTCATACCGCCGTCACCGTCAGACCGCCGTCACCGTCATACTGCCGTCTCCGCCATACCGCCGTCACCCTCATACCGCCGTCACTGTAATACCGCCGTCAGCCTCATACCGCCGTCACCGCCACACCGCCGTCACGGTCATACCGTCGTCACCGTCATACCGCCGTCACCGTCAGACCGCCGTCACTGTAATACCGCCGTCTCCGTCATGCCGCCGTCGTCTTCATACCGCCGTCTCCGCCACAACGCCGTCTCCGTCATACCGCCGTCACGGTCATACCGCCGTCACCTTCATACCGCCTTTCCGTCATGCCGCCGTCACCTTCATACCGCCGTCACCTTCATACCGCCGTCACCGTCATACGGCCGTCACCTTCATACCGCCGTCACTGTAATACCCCCATCTCCGTCATGCCGCCGTCGCCTTCATACCGCCGTCTCAGCCACAACGCCGTCTCCGTCATACCGCCGTCTCCGTCATGCCGCCGTCACCGTCATACCGCCGTCTCCGTCATGCCGCCGTCACCTCCATACCGCCGTCACCGTACTCTTGAATAAGCAACTAATAAAGTAGATTTGTACAATTGAAAAACTCTTTTTCGAGTTCCTATGTCTTTGTTGGTATTGGGTTCAGTCGCTTCCCTTCACTTACACTTAGAAGATGGTTATTTAATCGAAAGCGCTCGCGACTTCTAATTCGGTGTGGTTTCCTTTGTAAAACGCTACTCTTTTGAGCACAACCCTTTTAATATATGTTCAATTTTACTTTATTAGTTGCTTTTTCGGGTTTCACCCCATCATCAGTTGTCAGAACTGGAGAACAAGGCCTTAAACATTAGTTTTTAATAGTACAACTCTGTGAACTTACTGGCTATAACAATACTGTGTTATGATTGGTTCGCTTATTCTTACAATTATATGACATTGTGTTCTTATTGGCTATAATATACTGCTCGGTGATTGGTTCACTGTATCAAACTAAATACTCTATTTCTATTGGCTACCTGGTTTCTTGCCATTTTATTGGTTTATTCTGTTCTTCTTCTCTAGTCCAATCACAAGGCCGAATAATTTTTCGCAATCAAACGTGATTACATTGTTCAAGAGGCTAGCTTTCTTCACCTTTGCTCTTGCAATCTCCGTTTGTTCTCATAGTTTTCTTCTTCTTGTGCGATTCTCTACATGTATTACTTCAAATATTCCCTCTCCACTTCCTTACAGTGTTTACCAAAGAGTGACTTGCCATCTTCTTTCTCCCTTGACTTTTTGTGCTCCTTGTTTCTGACGTCAGACTTTCTCCCAGTCTGAGCTTGTCCTTTCCGCTCAAGCTTTCCTTATCCTTTTCTTCCGTCATGGTTTGGTTATTATGGATACCCACATTCACATCGTAGCCATTGAACGCCTTTATCACCTTGTTTGTGTACTTTCCTTTGTATGGTATTGATCTGGATTACTTTCTCACTATGCTATCATGGGTTCCCTTCTTTGTTTCCATTTTCCCATAGACTCCATCCACTTCACCTCTATGGTAGCCATTGGCTTCTGCAATCTGCTTTACTATCTCGATCTCTTTCCTCTCCTCTTTGTTGTTCTCGAGGATATAAGGGGCTCGATAGCAGTAGTTCTGGATCTCCTACCCTGCTCAAAAACAACAGATACCCAACATAGTACAAAAGATCTTCAGCCAGAACTACTGCCACTTCAGTAACAAGTTCTATACAACAGAGTTAATAAAAGAGTTATGAAAGGTACAAAGAATTGTAATTATGAACGGCGATCAACAAAGGTAGCTCAACTTACAGAGGAGAAGCGACATTGAAAGACTTGATTTTTCAATTTTAATAATGTTTCTCGTTTCTGGTGGTCTGTTCTTCAATTTCCACGATCACTAGCCATTTTCTTTGTGTGAGGGTTTGGCCTGAACATTTTTCAAATTCTCCTTCTTAAATGTGTATATCTTGAGGGAGATCCATTTTTGAGGGTTATCAAAGACGCTTTCCCATGAAATTGTAATTACCTTTTGTAGACATAAAAAGATTCTTGAAGATGATTGTAATTTTCAGAGATGGAATTTCCAGAAGTGACCACAAGAATCTGAGGCAGAGGAGTCCAAAGAGGTCTGACCAATAGATATTGACCTGAAGTCTATGTCTTGGAAGAAGAGAACCAGCAAGTCCAACTACTTTGAACTTGACAAACAATGTTTGTACAATGATATTGTTTTCATTTTTTACTCTCAGAAATTCTCGTTCAATCATTCATCATCTATTTACTTTTGTTTCCATTTATTCATTTTAAATGGTTCATTTTTCTTGGGTGATGGTGCCTGGGAGCCATTTACCCATCTATGATTTTTCAATTAAAAATTTTCATATAAGTTATCTGTACATGTTGCCATATACAGCTTCTCTTATATTGTTTTTTATTGTCATTAATTTATTCATACTAGCAAATAGCCCTCAGCGCAGCTAAAATGCTTGTAAAAAAAAATTATTCATATTATTTTATTTTATTTTATTTATTAAATTAGAAACTTTTATTAATTAATTAAAAAATTTTTGATTATTTTTAATTTCACAAATCCATATTTTATTTTAAATTATATAAATAAAATAATTAAATAATTGATAAAATTCGATTATTTTTTTTAGTGTGAAAGCATTTGATTTCTATGTAATATGAAAAGTTCTCAGCTGAGATATCCTCAAAATGAAATATGTATAAAACATAAATTTTTTTTTTTGTTTTCATCATTGTATTGTAACTTTCTTACTTCTCTCTTGAAATTAAGTACCTACCTATTTTATTTTTATTTTTTTCTACATCTTGTAAGTTTATATTATTCATAAGTAATTAAATCATGAGAAAAAAATTTTGCAATATCAACTTCCATTCTTTTTTAGTAGGTATTTTTTTGCATGTCATATATTTCTTGTTCCTTGATCTAGTAAATACGTTATTATTTTTATAACCATAGATAAAACAAAGTATTTCTTTGTCAATGTAGATGTCTTATAACAATTTTCATGTGGTACAATAAATGAAGTTTGAATTACCTACTGGTAGCAATGAACTCCAGGTATATGAACAAATTCAAAAGAAAAGACCGCAGAAATATAATTATCTTCAGAGATATTGAAATAGGATACTTTTCTCCTGATCATTACCATATTGCTTAACGCACACAAGCACACAAAACAATAATATGGCTTTCTACAGCCTACAATAATAGAGTCCGCTAATAATGATATTATTATAAGCAAGTCTAGGTTGCGTAAGTGAATCAGAAGGGATAAAGGTTGAATCCAAACACATACAGGCCGCTGACACACTCACACAAGCACACAAATGCAAGAATTCATTTTCTCAGACAGAGTTCATTTTCTAATAGAAAAATGTACCAGGAGCATTAGGAGAATATGAGCTAGATGCTGGTATTACGTTCAAGTTGGGTATATTGAATTATACACTCACACAAGCACACAAACCCAAGTTTTTCAATTTCCATGAATAAATCGATTTTTCAATGGAAAACAGCGACTAGAAACGTTAGGAGAATATAAGCTATATGCTGGTATTATGTTAAAGTTGGGTATTTTGGATTACACACTCACACAAGCACACAAACCCCAGTTTTTCAATTTCCATGAATAAATCGATTTTTCAATGGAAAACAGCTACTAGAAACGTTAGGAGAATATAAGCTATATGCTGGTACTACGTTCAAGTTGGGTATATTGAATTACACACTCACACAAACATACAAACCCCAGACTTTCAATTTTCATAAATAAATTGATTTTTTAATGGCAAAATACACCAGAAGTATTAGGAGAGTAAGAGTTATATGCTGGTATCAAGTTTGATTTTTCTGCCCTCACAGGTGTTCAAGCATCTTCAAATCAATCTGGAGAAGTGGCTTTCTTCAGGGAGACCATGAGATCTCATTTTATAGATTGTTGGTTTGTCGCTAAGGATGGTTTGTTTTACGCTTGGGCATTTTGAACCAATCTGGAGAAATGGGTTTCTTTTCATATCAAGGAAAGGTCTAATTTTTCAGATTGTTCTTCTGGCGCTTCAACCCTTTGAACCAGTTGCAAAGATATTTTGAAACAATCTGGGAAAATGGTCTTCTTTTTATATTAGTGAAACGTCTAATTTTCCGTATTTTTTAAATGTCGCTTGGACACTTTCAACCAGTTGCCAAGGTGTTTTGAACCAATCTGGAAAAATGTTTTTTTGTCAATATTAGTGAAAGTTCTGATTTTTCAGATTGTTCATTTTGTTGCTTCAATTCTTCAGACCAATCTAAAGCAAATATCTTTTGTTCAAGTGAGTATTAAGGAATGCCTAAAATTGAGTGTTGACTAGTTCACCATATTGCTGTTGTGGAGGGAGTAACTGATGTATGTCACTAAAAATTTTGTGAAAAGGGTGTAAGACTAATAAATATGGTCATCAATGAATTGAACATACGTCAAATCTTATTTCTGATTAATTGTTGTTTCTGATGAAAAGGTTAACTTACCTTAATATTATTTTTTGTTGAGTATTGCTTTGCTAGTGTCTTCAAAGTGACTTGGGGTTTGTTGAGCAAAAGAATGGTGGTTTAGTTGACCTGTATCAATTGGTGTCCTTATGACAACTGCATTTTCTTATACTTTGATGACTCATAAGGTTACTGTACATTTTAGCAAAAAAAAAAAAACTTGTGGAAGAAGGCAAAAAAACGACGGCTTCCTTAACCAAGTTAAGCGAGGAACGCAGGGGACCTGTTTTATGAGTCATATGGGATTTGGTATTGAGAATTCAAGGAAGCCTAGACCTAGATGAAGCTAGTATAAAGAGGGCCTACACTTACTATAAGCCTAGTATAATATGGTTTGAGAGTCTAAATTTTTCTCGAATCTCCAGCTATATATTTTAGAAGGGGGACTTGGAAAAATTCCTATCATACATGGGTCGAGAGTCGAAATTTTTCTGTTTTTTGTTAGATGGCACACGGCAATTTTCTCAAAAAGCCCCCCATAGAACAGGTTCCCTGTTAATATAGCTTTCAACAGCCTACAACAATAGAGTCTACTACTGAATGATATTATAAGTAAGTATGGGTTGCGTGAGTGAATCAAAAAGGGTAAAAATTGAATCTAAACTTGATACCTGCAGAGAATTGTTAGTTCGTACCCTTTTAATCCTATATTTTATTGTGTGTTTGTGTGAGTGTGTCAGCAACCTGTCTGTGTAAAATATGCTATTTTCCAATTCAATAGTTGAATCAACTCATTGGTCATTACTACGTTTCATCCTCAGAATAAGGTATCATGTCCATTTTCACCTTTTAAAAAGCATATTTTACACATACAGGCTGCTGACACACTCACACAAGTACACAACAAAATATTACTTTCAACAGCCTGCAACAATAGAGTCTACTACTGAATGATATTATAAGTAAGTATGGGTTGCGTGAGTGAATCAAAAAAGGTAAAAATTGAATCTAAACTTGATACCTGCAGAGAATTGTTAGTTCATACCCTTTTAATCCCATATTTTATTGTGTGCTTGTCTGAGTGTGTCAGCAGCCAGTATGTGTAAAATATGCTTTTTAAAAGGTGAAAATGGACATAATACCTTTTAAACTCTAAAGGTAAAAACGGTAGATTTAACTATCGAAGTGGAGAAAAACGTTAAATAGCATATTTTACACATACAGGCTGCTGACACACTCACACAAACACACAATAAAATATAGGATTAAAAGGGTACGAACTAACAATTCTCTGCAGGTATCTTGTTCAGATTTAATTTTTAGTTTTACCCTTTTTGATTCACTCACGCAACCCATACTTACTTATAATATCATTCAGTGGTGGACTCTATTGTTGCAGGCTGTTGAAAGTAATATTTTGTTGTGTACTTGTGTGATTGTGTCAGCAGCCTGTATGCGTAAAATATTTTTTTTTTCAAGGTGAAAATGGACATATTACCTTTTCAATTATGGAGATAAAACGGTATCCATTTTCACCTTTAAACAGCATATTTTACCCATACCACTATAAGCCTAGTATAATATAGTTTGAGAGTCAAAATTTTTCTCGAATCTCCAGCTATATAATATGATAGCTCGAGAGTTGAAATTTTTCCAAGTTTTTTGCTGGACGGCGCACGGCAAGTTTCTCAAAAAGCCCCCCATAAAACAGGTTCCCTGTTAAAATTCAGCTGGAAACGATCAGGAGAATTCAGGATTTGTTTTACTTGTGGAAGATACCTACCCACTAGTTTGTGTTTATCTCGGCTTTTGGCTTCTGGAAGACTCAGTTTGAAACCATTAGGATAATTGGGTCTTTGTCGTACTTCTGGAGGGTACTTATTCTACAACTTGTGTTTATCTCAGCTTATGGCTTGAGAAAATTCAGCTTGAAACAATCAGGAGAATTGGGGCTTTGTCATACATGTAGACGATACTCATTTTACAGTTTGTGTTTATCTCGGCTTATAGGGAGTATTAGCATTATGTTAGACCTATACTTACTCAATTTACTAGACCTGAAGTAAATGAAGAAAAGATCCGTCTAAATCCCTACGTAATTCCTGATTCTGCGTCCATCCTCTTCTCATGTACTAGTTTTATGCTAGGCTTGAACAAAGAAAAACAAAAACAAAAAAAAAAATCTCGAGCTATTTATGATAGGAGGGAGACGGGAAAATTTGTCCCCTATCATATATAGCTCGAGAGTCGAAATTTTTTCAAGTCCCTCTCCTATCATATATTCTCGAGAGTTGAAATTTGTCTAAGTTTTTCGCTGGACGGCGGACGGCGCACGCCAGATTTCTCAAATAGCCCCCCATAAAACAGGTTCCCTGTTAAAATGTTTAGATTGAAGTTGTACAGAGTCCAATGAGAATTTCCTGCTTTTCAAAAGATCTGAGGTGTGCATCCATCAGAGCGCGCTACTGTTGAGTTGTAGTGTTGTAGCTGAGAAGGAAAATGTAAACCTTATCTCTATTAGTCTATACTCCGTTCACGTTAAGAAAGGATAGAAAGTAGTACAAACTTACCTACCTCGAGAACGGAACGGTAGATTAAAATTACCTGGAGCGTTCCGTTCTCGAGGTAGGTAAGTTTGTACTACTTTCCATCCTTTCTTAACGTGAATAAAGTATACAATCTACATAACATTGAATGTATTGTAAAGTATCTCATAAAATAGTACTTTTCTGGAGAAATGAAGAGGAACAAATTTTTCCAACGAAGAATTCCATTCTAATTACTTGAAGTTTGGTATGGTCAAAACAAAATGTCATAAGCAACAAATAATATGAAAAGTCATATTTATTCAACAAAAACATTGGAAAGTGGTATGCAGTAAATATAATGAAGTTTTACACAGCAAACATATGAAAAGTATCTCAGCAAAATGTTCTATCCAGTTACTAACCCATATATAAAATAGACTGTATTTTTACTCGGAACTCTACAACCTCCAGTACACGATGGGAAAATATTCTGGAATGACAACTTGAAATTAGCTCTAAATCTCATGAAATTTCAGAATCTACTCAGAAATGAATCCGTCAATAACGGAAATTACTAGTAGTTGATAATCGCTAGTTTGAATTTAAAAAATGATTATTCGCACGTTTACAGTAAAATAACAAAATGAGGAACATTTTTTGGATCATAAACCAATTTGCATTATTTTTAGAACCTTTTGACTTTCAATCTACGAAGTTTCATAAAATTTGGGACCGATTTCAATTCGTACCCAGTTGGTATTCCCGGTTACCTCTTTCTATTCCCACAAACCTATGCGTCTTTGTATCAGTGACGAAGATAGAGCACACCCTCAATGTTGTATGAAGAAATTAAAGTCCAGATGAAACAATTAGGAGAATTGGGATTTTTTCAAACAAGTGGAACACACTTATTCTTCAGTTTGTGTTTGTCTCTGTCGGATGACTGTGCTCTACAAGCTTCCATGCTGAGCTGAACCGGAACCAATCTACCTATATTATTCTTTGTTTTAATTCTTTGACAAAATCAGTCTACAGCGCCATCATGAAAACTCACCTCTGCCACTTACCTAGAAAAGAGACCAAATTGGAAACATTCAAAGTTTCAACATCCCGATAAAGATCCAAGTTAATTTCCAGTTTCCTCGACAGGATCCTTTTATTTTTTTCGAGTTTTTTCTTCATCGGAGTAACAGGAGTAAAAATTTTTCCATTAAGTTTTTGGTTGGACGGTGCACAGCAAATTTTTCGAAAAACTTTCCATAGGACAGGTTCCTCGTTAAAAAGAAAAAAATCAGCGCTCCATAAAGAGAGGGATGTATTGATGGTTCGACGAAAGACGCCATTGAGGACTGACTGCAGACAGCTTGAGAAAAAGTAGAACATACGGTTTTCTGCGTTATGGCATTCCTTTCCGGTTATTAGAAGTACTCACTCTACGTAAGCAGGGACGTATGTATTTTTATAGACAGCTACGAGCATAGTACAGAAATCCTTTTTTCATTAATATTGTGGATTGAGGATCTGTCAGTCTTTTACCCGAAGTTTTACTCCCTTATAAGATTTCCACTAGAATTTAGTGACTAATGGGTAAGAATGCGTTTCGAAGTATATATTTGATGACAGAAAAGCAACCAGGAAGACAACTACCTCCCGTTCTCTTCCGGTTAACCCAAACTTTACGTAGGTACTCGGTGTATAATTGGTATTTTTACACGCCATTCCTACAGCCTTACGACAATTCGCGGTTTGCCTGCCCCACCTCCTAGATGCGATGAACGTATTAACTCGTAAGTTAATTTACAACGAGTTATATTAATTTTGAGAATTTCAATTCCGCCGACCGAGGATGCCCCGCGAGTAAAGTTATACCGTATCCTACGTTAATTACACCGTCATACTGTCGTAAGTTTGCTTCGCAGCCCATAATTCGCCGCACATGTGTGTACGTCGATACTTCACCTCGTTAAGTTTCACGCTGCATATCGGTATAGTCTTACAACAACATTGTGCAGGTCTTACGTATCTGCACATGATAGAGTGAATTTTCCCTAATATATTATATTCGTCACCGGAGCCGTGCATTTTACCATTACGTGCGCGTAATTAATTGAATCTTCCTTCAATTATCTACATAGAAGGTAATCGACGAAAGCTACGTAATTAGGATATCGTATTGTGAACGAAATTTGAAGTCTTGACGATGTCTTCAGCGCTGAAATCGCGACGCTGATTAAAAAATGAGCACAATGCGGAAGGAAAAATGATACATACTGATTATTAATTTCATCACATTTTTATTGCATTTGAAGCTAGAGATTTTGTTCTGGAATATTTGAGCGAGTAAGAAATTACATTTGCTTTCTGCTACATTACATACTTATATTATGTATATAGTTTTCAGGCAACTCTTCTTCTTTTCTTATAACGAGACATGCAATTATTAGTCATGCGGGTCATCAGCTCGAATAATTACAAAATATACAGCGAAATTATAATACATAAGAAGTGATAGGAAAAAGTAGGAGGAACGGAGGTAATTAAAAGAGTTGAGTACTGTTTCACAGTTGTTACATAGAGCAAAGGATGTAAGAAAGGATACGCTATACGAAGTAT
This sequence comes from Aspidiotus rigidus, assembly GCA_035079385.1. Taxonomy (NCBI): domain Eukaryota; kingdom Metazoa; phylum Arthropoda; class Insecta; order Hemiptera; family Diaspididae; genus Aspidiotus; species Aspidiotus rigidus. The sequence goes on along the minus strand of JAVHKY010000020.1, from coordinate 13,658,467 downwards.
GCTTTGGTTTTGGAAGAGAGAACATGAAAAAAGATGATAGACTGTCAAATTACCTGCATGATAGAAGGTATACAGACCAAGGATAAGAAGAGAGTGACTCGTGTTAGGCCGATCTTCAAGGTAGGAGGGAATGATGACAGAATACTCAAAGAGTAGAGTAAACGAAAAAACCAATTACAAAGACCGCAGATATAAAGGAGAAGATGCGAGGTCTTTCGGTTGAGAAACCATCATCGGGCAAAGTTAGAACGCCACTGACCCAGATACGACTCATAAAACAGAATACCAACGAGATCAGGGTTGAACGAGCGAGCCCTCGCGAGGTGACTCAAACTCGTAGACCAATTCAACTAAACCTTTGTCGGGAAAATACCTGTTGAGTACGGTAATATCGTCACTGTTCAGATGACGCACTATTTCGATATTTTCCAACGCAACGCGCTTGAAGTAAGAATTCTCCTTGTGGAGAAGGGTAGCCGAACCTTCCTTGAAACTATGACCACTGGAGATAAGGTGGTCCGCAAAGGCCAAATCACCCAAATTACCTTTCCTCCAGGCCTTAAGGTGCTCCTCTACTCGAATTCCAAGCTGGCGACCCGTCTCGCCTATGTATACGCCGTTACAATCCTTGCACTCCAATTTGTACACCCCGCTCCTCTCCCCCCGCGGGATGGGGTCCTTTAGCCTAACAAACAAACCCTTCACAGTAGTGAGGTTATAAAAAGCAGGCCTGAAGCCAAAGGGGCGGAGGACACGAGTCAGCTTGGATGAAAACTCACCCAAAAACGGGAGCTTGATCCAACGTAATATCTTATTATTATTACCACTCAGATCGCGGGGGAGGGAAGTGGTAGAATCAAGGCCCTTCCTCGTAAGTTTTTTACAGACCATAAGATGAAACGTATTTGTTGGAGAAGGGTCTAAAATTTGGCCTACCTCTCCTTCCTAAAGATGAAACTCTTGCGAATGTCGTTGCCGACCTGACCATAAAAATTGGTCCCGGCGTGAATATTCAATCAGCTTGCGCTGAACTAGTCCGCGACACCCCCCTCCCTCGTATAAACAATTACGCGTGTGAGGTGATAGATAATCTGAGGAGGAAGGTCAGGGACCAGGGGTTAATCCTTACTAAAGCCGACAAGGGTAACGCGATCGTAGTCCTGGAGAAATCCTCCTACGTTTCCAAGGTTCAAGAAGTTCTCACTCAATGTGGAGCTATTAAAAATAGATCTTTTAACTTTTCTAACTATATCAAAGAGGTTAGGAAAGTTGTGAACGGGAGTGAGTTTATCATAAAAAGTTCTTCGCTCAAAAATGCCCTGCTTGTACCTAACCCTGTTCCTCCCCTCCTCTATGGGTTGCCAAAAGTTCACAAGATGAATACTCCTATGCGGCCTGTCGTCTCCTACTGTTCTCCCCTGCCTATTTTCTGGCCAGTTCTTGGATCGTTGGTTCAAGCCTCGAATCGAGTACGAGTCCCCCTACTCCGTTACAAATTCGGTTTCTCTGGCCGAGAGGCTCAAAAATGTTACCTTGCCTCCGGGTACTAGCCTCTGCTCATTTGATGTAGCCGGCCTCTTTCCCAACATACCAAAGGCCCATACTATGCAGTATATGGGTGACCTACTTGTAAAGTTCAACATTCCTCATAACGAGATACAGGAATTTTTTGGCCTCCTTAATGCGTGCTGGTCCCCTAACTTCTGTAAGTTCAATGGGAAATTTTACGAGTTTCCTGAGGAGGTAGGAATCCCCATCGGCTCTCCTTTGGGCTCTCTCGTTTCGGAGATATTTATGTCCAGATTTGAGGTTGACTTGTTTTCCTCTGTCCAAGTGCTACTGAGTCACATCCATTACTGGCACCAATATGTGGACGATATATTATGTGCGTGGACCGGTCCTCAAGAGCTCCTTGGTGAGTTTCTTCAGTATCTGAACAAAATGTATCCCTCCATAAAATTTACTACAGAAATTGGAGGTTCTTCCATGATCTCACTATCTCTGATAGAGATGGGGACCATGAATTTGTGATATTCAGGAAGGATACTTCGACCGATACAGTTGTCCACGGATCGTCCTTCTGTCCATTTTCTCATAAGATCGCTGCCTTCAATAGTTATATTCATCGACTGACTAGCATTCCGCTAAGTCAACCAGCTTTCCAAAAGGAGCTGGCGACCATTAAGCACTTGGCCGCTGTGAATGAGGTCAACTTGGACATTGACCGTATGGTCCGTAAAAAACTTACGAGGAAGGGCCTTGATTCTACCACTTCCCTCCCCCGCGATCTGTAATAATAATAAGAGATTACGTTGGATCAAGCTCCCGTTTGTGGGTGAGTTTTCATCCAAGCTGACTCGTGTCCTCCGCCCCTCTGGCTTCAGGACTGCTTTTTATAACCTCAATACTGTGAAGGATTTGTTTGTTAGGCTAAAGGACCCCATCCCGTGGGGGGAGAGGAGCGGGGTGTACAAATTGGAGTGCAAGGATTGTAACGGCGTATATATAGGCGAGAGCTTGGAATTCGAGTAGAGGAGCACCTTAAGGCCTGGAAGAAAGGTAATTTGGGTGATTCGGCTTTTGCGGGCCACCTTGTCTCCAGTGGTCATAATTTCAAGGAAGGTTCGGCTACCCTTCTCCACAAGGAGAATTCTTACTTCAAGCGCGTTGCGTTGGAAAATATCGAAATAGTGCGTCATCTGAACAGTGACGATATTACCGTACTCAACAGGTATTTTCCCGACGAAGGTTTAGTTGAATTGGTCTACGAGTTTGAGTCACCTCGCGAGGGCTCGCTCGTTCAATCCTGATCTCGTTGGTATTCTGTTTTATGAGTCGTATCTGGGTCAGTGGCGTTCTAACTTTGCCCGATGATGGTTTGTTAACTCGGAGATCTCGCATCTTCTCCTTTATATCTGCGGTCTTTGTAATTGGTTTTTTCGTTTACTCTACTCTTTGAGTATTCTGTCATTATGTCGAGCCGTAACGTTTCGGACCGTGTCAATTCTAGGAGAGAATGACTTTTTCATAACGAGGACTAAAGAGTGGATTTACCCCTAATTGTTCTAAGCCGAGCTACTTTACAGTTGCATCCTAACCTAGGGTGCATGGGTATTTGAAAATGTTAGTGGCATTCAGATATGTCGCCTCAAGTGATTTTATGTGAGAGATCCAAGAGAGTTTTTTTTTATCGAAAATAAGTTTTAGGAATTTACAAGAAAATATTAAGAATATTGATAAAGAAGATTTTCGGAAGATGACAAGTCTTGTTTTACCCGAGGAGATTCATCGGAAGCCACCGTCTGAAACCAATATGATGAGTACATTCACGCTTATTACTGTCTCAAAGCGGAATACTGAGAGTTCTAGAATGATTATTTCGAATTTTTTAAAATAATTATTTGGATTGATTATCGTAAAAAAAATTACGATGAACAACTTTTACCGAGAAGATTTCTCTCTAAATTATCAATTTAATCCGATATAACGCAAAAAATGGCTTGTAAGAACAAAATGAGGTATTTAAATGGCAATTTTTAGACCAACCAATGAACGTAGGGTAACAAATGAATAGTGAATCTTGTAGGAAATTTTACGAGAATCAAATTTTGTTTGAAACTTTTTTCTCTAAAAGGCTTAGTTTTCGAGAAAATTGCAAAAAACTGAATGGGGGCCACGGGGGATTTTTTTTTTGGGGGGGGGGGCAGCGTACGTAGGACTCATCGGTATTTTAATCAGGGGATTATCCTGAGCACATTACAAAAAAAAACCTTTCGTCATATCACATTAATGGCCCATATAAATTCTTTATTAACTGGACTATAATGATGTGAGAATCGCTCTCAAAAATATCACTCGCGAGCCAAGCCACGCTAGGTAACGACGCGCGGACTACTAATCAGATACGCCCGGAATGTTGCATGCCTGAAGAATTGCATAACCAGTTTGCCGTTTATCATGATGAAAAACTCGCAGCTCATTCAGTTCTCCGTTCGCGAGGCCTGTAGTGCGTTCGAAATAATATTAAGAGGGTGTAGAATTGATAACATCGCGTGATTTCGCAGCGGAAAAGAGGGAATCAATTTATGGACAAAGAGGCCCATCATTTACCGCTCTGCCAACAACGCTGTTACGCTTTTTGCAAAGCCCGTATCGGAATTAATCTCTCGTAACAACGTTGTTATCAATTCTGCGCTCTTTAATTCGGAACGCACAATACGATATGCGAGGCTAGCAGAGAACCTAAATGATTGGCAAGATATTATGATTTGTAATTCGATAGTCGATTTTGATAGTGGGAGAGGTTCGATTATTCGTCGGTAGAGATTCCTTCGAGTCTTTCCTCGCTCCTTAGTGTAAATGTATAGATCGAGGATCGCTATGTTTCCAAGTCCACTGTCGAAAGTAAAAATTCTTCCAAGCCTCTACCCCCTTACTCCTCCCATATACAAATCAATAAGGGACATATTCACTACGTACAAAATTATTCAAAATCAAGCAAACTTTGTATCATTCTTCAAGTTTTTATTCATGTTATGATATTTGAAGTCATTCTCTCCCTCATTCGTATAGATGAGAGGTAGTATTTTTTCTCGCGTGCAAATGTTCGTGCGTGTACTTTGTAAGAATTGGTTAAGTACGTCATTTACAATGCATACCTTCTGGTAATTTGGACTCCTGGATTCTAGAGGCACATAGAATCAGTTAATCATCGATAGTCTCAAATTGAAACCACGAAATGCCTTCGGTTTCTGAAACAGAAAACGGGACGATATTGTCAGTGATAATAAAATGTATTTATGGTCAGTGAACATGTATAATGGTAAAGGAGAAAATTCCTCTCTTCTTGTACGCACGAAGATGTACCTTCCTTCAAGAGTATGTTGCATATAATATGCGTGTTGATTTTTTTAATCCAGTCACGCCTCCCCACTTACTAAAGGATTCTCCGACGTTCCTCAACTAATTCAGAAAATTAATTCAAAGGTGATTCACGTCTTAAATATAAGAATATCAAATACACCAAATTCCCCTCGTCATGGTCTTACATGAGCTTATTAAACGAACTTCATTAAATCTGAATAATTGGATTTCCGTAAAGTATTCTGCAATATTCATGAAAAATAAAATTACGTCGGTACACGATGCGTAAAGAGATATAATACTTATTGGAACGAAAATCGAGAATGACGAGTAGTATAAAAGTAAAATAAGCGTACGAAAGCCTGAGGAAGATAAATTATGTACAAAACAGAAGTACTTGCCATACTCTGGAAAAATAAATACTCGTACACGCTCAAGCTTAACATTTACGAGCACCATCATTCTTCGAACACAATTCAGGATGTTATCGTTTTATCGATATCCCAACTTAAATTTCATATTCGTTCATAAGGAGGAAATTTTCTTCTTTTCAACATTCAACGTTGCCGACGAAAATTTTCCAACAAGAAAATTCTAAGAGGTTTCTCCTTGAGATCCTTATTTTTTTGTATAGTCTTTTACGTGTCAGCTTTTATCTTCGTTCTTATGTATTTAAATGATTCTATTTACGAAAATGCTCGGGAAATTGAGAAAATTGAATTACGGACCAATTTTAAACTTTGGTATAGCTCGACGATGACGCGCCTGAAAACATAGGCTTATAATTTTTCATTTGAAAACGCGTAATAAGTTGCGATAATTATAAGGAAAAGAGATGCGAAGTCTGGATGCTCGGGTGTTTCGTTTAATCAGAAGTAGTTCTTTTGAATTAATCTTAACTTCGTATACGGTTTTCACGATATAATCTAACCTCTTCTCGATCTTGTTTTAGCTCATTGATGGATGAAAGTAGTTAGCTTTTATTACACTTTACAGCCGACTCTGTATCGCGCGAATATAGGGAGCTAATCTATAACCAAATCCGATTATATCGAGACTTCAACTTGTACTTCTTTTCATAAGCTTTTATTCGACTCGTGTTTTCGTCAAATGCGGAGGTTATACGTGCATGGATAGTTCTGCATTGCGGAAACTTTGTAGTTTCTTTTGCCATCTGTAGTAGCGCTACACTGTAATTATAATGATTGCAACAAAATCCGAAAAACTAGGGAGTGATAACGAATATCAACGAGAACAAAAATGACCAATGTGAAAGAATTCTCGAATCGATTGTGAATTTGATTCGATTGAAGAAGCGCACATTCAAAATTTAGTCGAACAATAGAATGATTTGATATGACGTCACACAGTGAATCACTATGAGTGAGACCAAGCAACGGTTGGCCGCTAACGTCGACAATTTCTTTAATGTAATTCTTATAGGAAATTAAAAAATTACTCAAATTCAATTGAAAGTCAGGCCATCTTATAAGAAATTCTACGCTTTTTCAATTTAGTTCTTTGTTTTTTGTTTTTTGTTTTTCTTTTAAAGAATTCTTCTATTTTGAGTGAAAACTTACAAATTCACCTACATGCAAAAAAAAATTATTTGTTACACACTTTAATTTAAAATTTTCTCATAAAGATTTTTAAACAAAAACAATAATTTAATAAAGAACATTTTTATTTATTATTAACAGAAATCTATTTAGTTTAAATCAGGTTACTGAAGTATTTTACTATAGACAAGTAACCAGTTAGGTTAATAAATAAAATATAAGATCAAGTTTAAAAATTGAAACTTTATATTCACATAAAAATTATCACTTGAATAAATGAAATTCAATAATTTATAAATTCAACAGGATTCATTGTTTTGTTATTTTTTCTCATAAAAACTTATTTTAATAATCATTTATTAAAAATATTTTGCTCAACAATTGAATAATTAAATTGCTGTAATGATTTATATCGATTATACAAAGGTGGCAATAAAACTGGTATTTTAATTAGAAATACCTTGATATTTTTATTAAATTAAATTATAAAAATTCCATTAAATTGAAAATTATTTAATATTTATTGAAGAGAAAAAGACCTTGAAAATTGTATTTACATTTTTTATTTATTTAGGGTTTGCAATATAACTGTTATATAACTGTTATAACCGATAACCAAAACAGAAAAAAATTTGTTAACCATATGACCGATGACCGTTTTACTGGAAAAAGTCGTTGACCGTTTGACCAGTAACCGTTTCAAGATTTCTCTCAAACGGTCATAACTGTTATACTAAATTTGACATTTGCCAATTAAAAAACTCAGTAGTACCCAGCGACAAATCGACAATGTTACAATCTGGAGAAATGACCAAAGAAGCCTCTATGTAACATATGTACAGATATTTTATTCTTTTTTATTGTGGAGTTAGAATGAATGGGCTAAAATTTCCTGCAGAATGAGTATTCTTGCCACACAAATCGATCTCAATCGATATTTTCTTTGAAAAAAAAAAAAAAAATTATGCATCGCTCGTACCAGTAACTGAGGTTAATGTTGAAAGGTTGTTTTCAAACGTCAAGTTCATTTAATCATTTTAGATCCATTGCGATTTAATTTATCTTCCGAAACGTTAAAGAACATTATGTTAGTACAAATGAATATTAATATTTTCGAGAAAGGAGACATCGTTCTCCAGATTTAATTTTTCCTTTTTGTTCACATTTTTCATTTTCTCATTTATTTATTTATTTATTTATTTATTTATTTATTTATTTATTTATTTATTTATGTATTTATTTATTTATTTATTTATTTATTTATTTATTTATTTATTTATTTATTTATTTATTTATTTATTTATTTATTTATTTATTTATTTATTTATTCATTCATTCATTTATTTATTCATTTATTCATTCATTTATTCATTCATTTATTTATTTATTTATTCATTTATTTATTCATTCATTTATTTATTTTTTTAAGTTGAATAACTTTTGATGTTATAAATAAATAAGAATGGCGTTTATTGATTTTGCTTCTTATTTTTCCAATCATATTTCATCATTTTTTAATTGAATTAAAAAAAAGAAGAATAAGTATGTCTTGAGTTGATGATTGTATATTTGATTATTTGTATAGGATATATTGTAATTTCTGTGAAAGTGGAAGAGATCTTATGAAAATGAGAAATTTAAATTAATAATTAGGCCCCATTAATAATTATGTCAAGTAATTGGAAACTGAAATTCAGATCAACTGATTGTATATTTGTATCTGGTTGATTTACATTACAGTTAGCCTGTTAGTATTAGGCAATCTCTTCCGTAGTTACACCTATTTTGCTTGGTCAAAGGAGGTCTATTTTGCTATTTCAGTTTTCGGCCGCAAGGGTTTTCATTTTCAATTTTTCAAAATTTTAAAGTAACTGTTTTAACCGTTAATTGAAGTGATAAAAATTTTTCGACTGCTTAACCGATAACTGTTTGAAATTTAGAGAGTCTCCTGACACATGACCGTTAGGCGTTAAAAATCATTTTGGTTGCAAACCCTTAATTAAAGTAATATAAAATGAATTTCTATATTACTTCAAGGATAACGGGATAAATCATGATTATATATGTAAGATGTAAAATCTTGACAAATCTGGCGATGCTGTGTTTCCACAGAATCGAATCAAAAAGTCGAGTTCCCGAAGGAAAGGCAGGTCAGCTGACTGCACTCGGAAGGATAATAAAATTTGTGCGGGTAAAGCCTTGTTTTTCTTCGTTTGATAAACAGGACGAGAGAGGAATAGCATTATATAGTCGGAGCTCCGAACTTTGTCCGTGAGTAGGAGAGTGACGCGACTAACAGTGAAGAACGTTCACGTTCTCACATATATTCGTCAAAAAACTTCTCTAGAGGGAGACAAATATAATTTGAAAAGATAAGCTCAATCTGCCCACTAGTTCTTAATGAAGTTGGTGACATATTATATATGTATCTACAGAAACAAACATACAAACTCTATGATTCGGTTTGTTAGATGTGAGTCGTTTTTGGTCACAATTATTTGGTCACTATGCAAACGTTAGGGGAAAAAATGAATGCGACCAATCTTGACGGAAATAGACTTTAATCCTTGTAACGTCACATCGCGTTACAATTAAAAAAAAAAAATCTGTCAATCAGGCCAAATAAAAAACACAGGGAGGAAAGATCATTTGGCTATTGATTGATAGTAAGAAATATCTTTGCTATTGAAAGTTTGTTCATTAAAAATCTAGAACTTGAATCATTAAAAAATTTCTATTCCTCAATTTATAACATAATGATCCCAGCTCCTTGTATGTTTTTTGTTTTTTTTTTTTGTGGGAGTTGAGTGCGTTTGGCCAAATCAATAGGGTTTTTGCTAACTAACGCGATCACCTATCAAGTTGCGCAGACACCACCAAATCTCTACCTCGCTTTATGTCTGCAGTGAGACTTCCGTACATGGGATTACTGATCTCAAAAGTAGGTGGTATACCCTGAGGGAAAACTCTCAATATTACAGGTCAGCCCACTAACCTTGAAAAACTTTCTCAGCAGAAGGAAAGACTGCTTATTAAGTATGTTTTGAGTAGAGTTTGAAAACTATTTTTATATGTAAAAATTATTTTTATCGGTGGAACATTTCAAATTGATAAAAGATTTAGTGGAAACAAGAGGTAATTTTGTTTTTAAATATTATTTTCATATGAAAAATTATCCCCCTTTCATCTTTGTTGATACGTCTATCCTTGTTTGCATCAAAACTTTTGCTGAAATCCGAAATTTGAGGAAAGGTTGTTCCGTGCCTACAAACACGAACACGATACGATGACCTACGGGCAAAAATATCAAAAAACTGGAATTCAGCGAATAAAAGCGATGGCCAACTTCTTAAAAATTAGGCCTGTTGTAAATGTTACAAATAAATGAACTTTTCAATATTATTTTCCTCGTAGTACGGCGAAATATAACAAAGTACGAAAATTGAAAAAGAACCTTTTGAAAATAACTCGGATTTACGTTCTAAAATACGAAAATTTGACCCAAACTTTTTTTTAAAGAAAAAAAAATTCCTCTTTAGGCATAACGATAACTTTCGATGGAAATTCAGAATTAAATATAGATACACCGGAGTAACAATTGTTTGATTTTTCACGGTAGACTTGCGATACGTACTTGACAGAACTTTAACCAATTTTGAATAATAGGTTGTTTATAGTCGTAAGCAGAGAGGTGAAATCCTTGAAAAATTTCTCCATGGAAGAAGGTAAGAAATTTTTAACGTTCGAACATTGTATTAAATTATAACGAACCGAAAGCCTGCACAAAAGGCGAGTTGTGCAGTTTTCAATTCTATTTCTACTGTACAAAGAAAAATAAAAGACATTATTCTGATCGTATGATAAAAACTGTCTAGAATACATCTAACTCACTATCACGTACCCTGATGTCTTTTAGGCTTTTACTGCGAGCATTGAAGACGTAAAACAACAATCGAATAGCCGAAACACCATCAAAGGAACATTTTCCTCATTTTTTATGACTCATAAGTAAGTAAATTCGTGATATTTAATTATTTAAAAAATTTTTTACCTTCAATTCTTTCAAAGTATTATATATTAAGAGTAATTTTAATAACCGCAATAAACTCGTTAATAAGTAAGTACACCTGCGACTCTATCGTGATTAATGATTCAATATCAGCCACCAAAACCATTCGAGGAGAACGTAAACAGACGTGTGGAGGCTTTTCATGACAGCTTAAAGAAAAAGCAATAAACTCGTCATTGTAATGTCTCGTATCAAAGTACGTTTTCTTACAGAGTCTTTTATGCAGTTTGTTTTGAAGTTCGAGGTAGTGTACGAATTATTTTTCAGACAGTACGTGTAAGTTTAAGCACGAGGAGACGACTTGATGACGTAGGGAAGTAACAAGGTATTCTAGGTGGGTACATTAATTGTATAATAGCATCTCGTACGTCATAATGTTTCCCAGTATCATTATTCATATAGGTATCAAATAAAAGTTTACCAATTCATCTTCTGAGATTAAGCCAGCCAGGAGGAAGGGGAAGAGTTTCACGTTTCTACATCCTTCTGCTGTTTACATAGGTGGCGAACCTCAAAACTTCTCCAAGTCCTTAAAGTAGGTCAAAGCCACAAACATTTGAAAGGCATGGTCGTCTCATATAGACGCATGTATGTTTCCAGAACCCTTGGACATTACGCAATTCAAAATTCGGGCAAAGGGTCTGTCCTCTGGCGGCAAAAAAAAATACTGTTTGCTGATTGGTACAATTTGGTCAAAAAAATGAAGATGTGAAAAAAGTAGCGATCGGCGGTTATCGGTTATTTCAAAAACCGGTCATCCGGTTAATATTTGAAAATCCCAATAACCGGTTAACCCGTTCTACTGGTAACTGAGTGAATAATTCCGCAACGAGCGCTATAGTCGTCCACTTTTCCACCCCCAAAAAACGCAAGAAATGATAAAAATTCTAAAGAAAGAGAGATATTTATCGATTGTCAATATTTAAATTGAGCAGTTGACCGGTTTTTGCACTCAAGTTAGCCGGTTATCCAGTTTATTCGTTATTCGGTTAATTTTACTCAAGAATTAACCGGCTAACCGGTTAATAACCGATAACCGCCCATCACTACAATGAAGTTCTGCAAAACATCTAAAGTTGAATTCGGATAAAAAATAATTAAGTAAGTTATAACTTTCATTCGCTATACATTTTTCTATATAAACCAATATTTAGGGTAAGTATAATAGAACTGATTTTATGAGTGTAACTAATTCTGGTCAGAAACATCATTTTGAAGTACTTTATTTTACGTTGCAATGGTCGCAGATTAAACAATTACAATTACACAATTTGAAAACGCGTTTGTAATAGTGTAAGTGTGATTGTTTCATCTGCGGTCAGTGCAAGTTGCAATATAAAATAAAAGATTGTTAAAAATGAAGTGCCGTGACGCACAAAATCGGATTAATTTAACAAAAAAACTGCATGTTCACCTTTTGGTGCATTCTAGATATCGCTGCTAGCGCTCCTACTGGATTCCAAATTTGCAAATATACGTGTTCCTGATACATATTAGTGTTGGGCATACTCCGGTTTTTAACCGGTCATTTTATTTTGAATAACCGTAAGAAATCGGTTATTTTGTTGATAAAAATAACCGACAAGTATTTTGGTAAACACCGGTTAACCAACGCACTAAAGATTTGCCTTTGAGGATCAGGCAAAACGTATCTTTTGTATAATTAATTTATAAAAATAAAGTCAACAGGTATTTCAAACGCCTGTTAACCGGGTATTTTCTTGCCGGTTAACCGATTATTTCTCATGTTCAGTTTTAAAAAAATTTCAGGTTAAACCGGTTAACCGTTGACGGGTTACTTTTCACATATTACGTATGCGCGTATGAAAAACAGAGTTGGAAAGCCGATAAATAAAACTTCCCGATGACCGATTGAATTTAAACGGTTAAAACCGTCATAACCGTTACAACCGTTTGAAACCACAGGTCATCGTCAAAAATGGAATCCTGATCAATGTGGTTATCACGGTTACAATGATTTTCTTTAATGCGGTCATTACGGTTATGGGTACAATGTTTATTTCCTTGATTCGGTTATAGCATTGTTTAGAACATAATTTAAAACACTAATACAGAAAACCGGCAAAAAAAAAATTTTAATAAAAAAAAACATGTTTTTTCCTCACAAAACATGTTTTTTCATATTCGGGAATTTTTTAGAGCCGCGAACGGTAGTTCCCCGTCCAATCACTGGCAGGGTTGCGATCTTTAAACAATTAACGATGTTCAAAACGTGTTTAAAACATATTTCAAACACACACAAAAAACGAAATTGTGTTTCATACGGGAATAGGTGACTTGTTTTTTTCAATACAATGAACATTGACAATTCTTCCAGGGTCGAAAAAGTAGAAAGAAATTAGAACGTTGTTTTAGTCAACGTTGTTAATTAAACACTGTTTGAGACCAATGTTTAAAACATTCAAAAGGTGTTTAAAATGATGGTTAATACTCCAAAAATGAGTCCCAAACAATAATTGAATGATTCAGAACGATTTTAAACAAGGAATTAAAAACCATCATTTAAAACATGTTTTAAACATGAAATCTGTTTTAAACTAAAAAAATATATTTTTGTTTTTTTTTTTTGAAAAAAACGTTTTTTTTTTTTTTCAAAACCCTGGAATTCTGTCTTTTGACTTTAATGGTCGCTATTTATTTTTGGCTTCCAAACTTTTTCCCTCAAAATTCTTTTGCTTCTGGCTTTCAACTTTCAGCTAGCTTCTGAGACTGGAAGTAACTAACAGAGATGGAAAGCGATTCAATAACGCTATCGCTTTTCAATTTCGCTTCTGACCTTTAGAAATAAAGCTACCGCTTTTCGCTTTTTGCTCAAGCTTTTCGCTTCTGAAAAGGGTATCGCTTTTCGCTAAAAAACTTTTCGCTTTTCATTTTTCACTTTTTCACAAATTTTCAGAAACAAACAAGGAAAAGAAAAAATGAAAAGCTATCGCTTTTCGTTTTTTTGACATTTGTTCCACGTTTTGCTTTCGCTTTCCGCTTCCAAAAAAAGTTTCGCTTTTCGCTAAAAACTTATCACTTTTCAATAACTGGCGAGTATTTGTCTGGTAGATATCTAGTCAATGGTGATTTCATGATTACTTGAGAAAGAAGCCATTTACCATTAAAAAAATTAGAAAAACAACAAAATTTCCTAAAAGTCACCTTTTTATAAAAATCAATTCAAGGGATGGTTCTGCCGTTGACACTTTACACATATCAGACAAACACTCACACAGTAAACATGTTTCCACGTTGCTGGATACAACTACAAGAGTGCGCTGCAAGCGAGGCCAGAGATATGATAGCTAGCTAATGACATCACATTAGCCATTACCTTAGCCGAATTCCTAACGGTCAACATTTTCTCTTGACCACACCTCACCCCTCCACATTGGAGTGACCCCATCTATTATTTTCAGCCGTTAGCTTTCAGCTTGTAGCCGTTAGTCATTCCAATTTGGGCAAAAATTAGCTGGCTCTAATGAGACTGGGTTAGACGTTCAAGGGTGGTAAGCAATTTGATTTTAGGATTTAAGCTCAAGGCTTAAACTTGAAGAAGAATTTCTTTTTGCTTAAACTTAAAATAAAATTGTGTTTTGCTTCAACCTGAAGCTCGTTCAAGATTTACGACTTTCAACCTAAAACGTAAGCTTAAAAGTAAAACTGAAAGGACAAAACATGTTTTTGATGGAAAAAACATGTTTTTTCAGAAAACAAATATGTTTTTGTTGGAAAAAAAATGTTTTTGTCAGAAAAATATGTTTTTGCCTTTTCTAAGTTTCAAGCTTTTGTTTTGCTTATTAAGTCGCATAATTAAGCAAATGGAAAACCGTTTCGCTTATTAAGTCACTTAATTGAGCAAATGAAAAATCGTTTTGCTTCAACTTATTTACGGCTTAAAATTTAAATAAACTTACACTTACCAACCAGACGTTAGCTGATAACCGAAGCCTATCAAATTGAAGGATTAGCTTTTAGCGAAGTTTTTGGCTAAGCAGCCCTGTACAAAGCCCACTGTAGTCGTTGTATCCAGCACAGAAAAAACTGTTTACAATGCAAGCATTTCTGAAAGCGATTAGTTGACGGGTTTCTGCTCGCGTTGGCCATTTACGCAAACGCATTATTGTAGCAAATAAGCTATGTTGTAGTCGTTATCGTTGATAAATAGATAAGATATTATCAGTCTTCGTTTTGTCTTCGTCGTCGTCATGTTGTACCTGTTCGCTCGTGTATCGAAATATTGTTGAACTTGTTCTTACCAAAATATTTTTTTTCGTATCGTATATTTCGTATTGTCGTTCGTATTATAATTGTCGTTTGGTTTATAATTTGTTCGTTCGTTTTTAAATTAAATATTTTAATAAGGTCCTCCGAACTTGGTTTTGTCTATTTTGTACGAAACATTATGGTCCACCGGACCGGACATGCCGCCACCAGAAGATAAAGAAAAATACCGGCGAATGTTAAAACGCAACTTGGTGCGTCTCGAAGAGCAAATAACGGGCATACTCGAGTCCGTAGTAAATAATGTGATAGATTTCGAGACGTTAAGTAAATTGGAAATAGTATCGGTCGAATACAGAAAGGAAAAAGAAAAGTTGGATACCAACACTGAGGAAATTTTGATGGAAGCTGATGAGAATCATCCTGAGTACGAGACGTTCGAAAAAACATTGATGGGTCAGCTATCGTCATTCGAGGATACACTTTTTTCCACCGAAAGTAAGATTCGAAATTTTAAAAAACTATTGAGTGCAGAAGAGAGTAGAAATTCGTTGTTGGCTGCACCTTCATCTACTCAGCAACTTCCGCTCGCTCCGCAACCGAAATTGAAGGATATAAAAGTTCCGACGTTTGACGGTAACATTTTAAATTTTAATAATTATCGTAAGCTTTTTGAGAACTTAGTTCACAGTAGGACGGATATCTCTCATGTGCGAAAACTTCACTTACTAAAAGAATCGTTCGTGGGAAATGCCGAAAGATTAGTTAAAGACTTTGATTTAGAAGAAAAAGGTTATCTCGAAGCTTGGGCTTACGTGTTAGAAAGGTTCGATAACCCTCGGAGTGTAATTAGTTCGTATTTTAAAAAACTCGCGAATTTGAAAATAATTAAAACGGAGAAAGAAATTCGTGTTTTGATGGACGATGTAGATGTAATAATGCGCGGTTTAAAAGCACAAGGTGAAGTTATCGATGACACTTTTTCTCGATTCGTTACTTATATGATATCGTCGCGTTTGGACAGTGACACGGCTAGGGATTGGGAGAATTCTGTAAAAACAATTAAGAGTTATCCTACTTATACCGAGATTCGTAAGTTCCTACAAGTGCGGTCATTTGTCGTGGAGGAGCGTTATGGTTTATCGGAAGGCTGTTCGAAAAAAAATAGTTCAGAGAAAAACTACTCTTCATATGCTTCAGCAAAGACCACGAACAAGTTCGAGAAAAAGTCGTTCCTAGTTTCGGGAGTTAAATGTGTCGTGTGTGGAGAATCACATTTCTTAAACCAATGTCATATATTTATTGGAAAGAGTGTACCGGAACGGTTCGAACTTGTGAAGAAACATGGACTTTGCGTTAGGTGTTTCAGTCCTTTTCATGTTGTAAAACATTGTAAAAAGTACTCGATCAACTGTAGCACTTGTTCAGGTAGGCACAATACATTGCTACACCGAGAAAGAAATCCAACAAACGGTGGGGATACAGCAGCGCCGAAAGTTGATAAGGATGCGCCGATGCCGATACCTCAGAGTAGCAATAGTAGTAGTACGTTGTGTTCAACTGTAGGCCTAATCGAGAACGAAGGAAAATTTATATTGTTACCTACAGCAGTAGTCAAGGTTAAAATTGCGGATCACTGCGTTTTGGCTCGTATAATGTTTGATTCGTGTTCGCAACCCACTTTGATAGTAAAATCTTTCGTTCATAGATACGGTATTCCGTTCAAAAAGTATCGTCGAATTATGGCATTAAGCGGCATCAATAGTGGATTGAGTAATTTGGACTCGGTAGCTAGTATTATAATACAATCACGCCACTCGCAATTTGAATTAGCAATTAACGCGGAATTGATTGATAAGATCCCATATTCTGTGTCACAAAAAACTATCAGCAATATTGGAAAAAAATTCTCAGAATTAGAATTAGGTGAATGCGAGCTACCGCATTCAACAGTCGATATAGTGTTGGGATCGGAGTATTATGATTTTGTAGTAAAGGGGGAGGTACAATATTTTGAATCGATTGGAATGAGACCCACCATGTTCGGCTATGTCGCGTCTGGTGCAGTACCCCCCCTCCAGTTAGACTCGTATTGCGGAGTTACAATCTCTGAAGTAAATGAAACCTTACAGAATTTTTGGAAGGTTGAAGAAATAACTCCAAATTGGTCCAAGGAGAAATCGAATTCGGAAACTAGTGAAAATAAAGTGATTGAGGAGCACTTCGAAAGTACATACTCTCGTTCTGAGGAGGGACAATTCATTGTTCGGTTGCCTACGAATGAAAAAATATATGAATTGAAAGGTTCATTTTCAAAAGCTAAAAATTGTTTGATTCGGCAGGAAAAAAAACTCTCTCCAGAAAAAAGAGCCGAGTACGTGAAATTTATGCGAGAGTATGAGGCCCTCGGTCACATGACCAAATTGAACGAAATAGATTATGATCGTTATTGTATTCCTCATTTACTGGTAACTAAGCCGTCAAGCACGACAACGGCTTATCGGGTAGTATTTAATGCCTCGGATGCCTTCTTAGGCTTGTCGTTGAACGATTGTCTCATGAAGGGCCCCGTGTTGCAGCGGGAACTTTTTGATATAATGGTCAAGTTTCGGGATCACCTGATCGCATTTATTTGTGATATAGCTAAAATGTACCGTTGTGTATTAGTTTACCTTGAGGACAGGAAGTACCAGACTATTTTGTGGCGAGAGGATGACGCGTCTCCCATTAAGCAGTATGAGTTAAACACGGTTACCTACGGCACAAAGCCAGCCTCATACCTTGCAACAAAGTGTCTCAGAGTCGTTGGAGAGGCGTTAGAAAATGAGCATCCTCAAGCAGCTCGAGCTATAAAATATGATTTTTATATGGACGATCTGGTCACTGGAGCTAACACGTTAAAGGAGGCACTCGAATGTCAACAAGTTGTTCATAAGGCTCTGGCTGAGGCGGGTTTTCCACTTCGTAAATATGTGAGTAACTCCGTTGAATTTCTCAATCACTTGGATAAATCGCTCATAGCTGGAGAAAACGAAGAATGGGCATCCGATGACTCCGCAACATCACTTCTCGGAATAAATTGGTTCCCAACAAAAGACAGTTTTCGCGTCGTATTAAATATCGGTCCTTTAAGTGGTGCTGTCACAAAAAGTAAATTGTTGTCGGAAATAGCAAAAGTGTTCGATATTTTCGGTTTTCTGTCTCCCGTAACGATTCGAGCTAAAATTTTAATGCAACGTACATGGTGTGAACAAAAAAAGTGGAAGGATTTGATCTCACCCGAATTGCGCGATGAATTTTTGTCGTATCGAGAAGAACTAAAATTATTGAAGGATTTCGCCGTGAATCGCCGTCTTAGTGCGTTTGTAAATGTAGGTTCGAGGCAATTAATCGGTTTTGCCGATAGTAGTGAAAAAGCGTATTGTGCGGTCGTGTATTTGCGCACTACAAGTGCCGATAGTAGTGATGATGTCGATGTTTCATTCGTCGCGGCAAAAACGAAAGTCGCGCCGATAAAAGAGTGTACTATCCCTAGATTAGAACTCCAAGCTGCCTTATTGCTAGCTCGTTTGATAAAACGTATCGCGCTTAATCTGAAAATTTCGAATAGGGATATTTTTGTGTTTTCGGACTCAACTACTGTACTTTCTTGGATCGGAACTGATCCTGAATCGTTGAATGTATTTGTCGCTAATCGTGTTAAAGATATTAATAATTTATTGCAGGGTTGTCAATGGAGATATGTTAATACAAATGTTAATCCGAGCGATTTAGGTACTCGGGGACTGTCGGTGCAAAAATTTTTATCGTTGTCGAATTTTTGGCTTCAAGGCCCTAAATTTCTTGTTTTAAATTTTGAAAATTATGTAAATAACCCTATCTTTAGCTCAGTTAATAGTGATGCGGTCAATTCTGAATTTCGTAATGTCAAAGTTTGTCATTTAGCTGATGTATGTTCTGACTTTAATATTTTGTCTCGATTCTCCTCTTATGATCGTCTTGTCAATGTAATCGGTTATTGTTGTCGAATTACCAAACCTAAAAATGTAAAACCATGTTCTAGAATTTTGACAGTTGAGGAGAGAAATCATGCGGTCAATGTTATCATCAGGTTATCGCAGCAAAGATGGCTTGCAGATGAATTATCTGGTAAACCAATCAGGTCAAGAAGTCTGTTGAATCGTTTGTCGCCATTTTTGGATTCAAATGGAATCTTGAGAGTTGGAGGTCGGTTAAGAAATAGCAGCTTACCATACAACCAAAAGCATCCAATCATACTTCATTCGAAATGCAGTGTTGTTCGACTACTCATTCAGCATACTCATGAAAAATATTTCCATTGCTCTCGTGCTATTATTGTGTCTCGTCTGTGTGATTATTGGTTCATAAGCGGATTTACAAATACAGCCAAAGCAGTTCTGTATAGTTGCACGTTATGTCGTCGTATCAAAGCTGTCACTAGTAAACAGTTGATGGGGCAACTGCCTGCTCCAAGAGTGAATCCGTCTCGACCGTTCTCAGCAGTTGGTGTCGATATGTGCGGCCCATTTACCGTGCGGTGCACTGGACACAGATCGGTTAAGCATCAAAAAATGTATGCAGCCGTGTTCGTTTGTTTTTCAATTAAAGCGGTCCATATTGAAGTTGTGTCTAGCCTAACTGCAGCTGCGTTTTTGGCATGCTTTCGTCGATTTATTGCCAGGCGTGGTTTGCCTAGATTTGTGTATTCAGATAACGGTGGTAATTTTGTTGGTCTCAAAAACTGGTTTACGTCAATACGCGCAGAATTGTTGGAATACGCTGGTCCTGAAGGTATAATCTGGAAATTTAGTCCGCCTATTGGGCCTCACCACGGAGGCTTGTGGGAGTCCGCCGTTAAAGTCAGTAAATCGTTCCTCCTGAAGGCTACGAAAGACCAAATCCTTACATTCGAGGAGTTGCAAACTGTCTTAGCTCAAATAGAGAGTATTATGAATTCGCGACCACTGATAAAATGTGCTGAAGTCAATAATGAAGATCAGCTTCTCACTCCTGGTCATTTGCTAATTGGAAGTCACCTATTGTCTGTACCTGAGGAAGGAGATCTCAAGTCTCCTTTGGCTGAGAGATGGACTCAAATGCAGCTAATCATAAAGTCGTTTTGGAAAAATTGGTCCAGCCACTACCTTCGTCAGTTGCAAATTAAAACTAAATGGAACAGGACTCAGAAAAATATTGAAGTTGGTGATGTAGTCAGACTAGTCGATGAAACTTTGCGTGTCATGTGTTGGCCAATTGGTGTAGTTGTGGAAACGTTCAAGGATGCTGATGGCCTAGTTCGGGTCGCTGATGTTCGGTTGGCCAATGGTAATATAAAGCGTCGACCAGTTGTCAAGTTAGTGGTCATTGTCCCATCGGAAACTTCAGCCAATTGCTGAAGGGGGGAGCATGTTGTAGTCGTTATCGTTGATAAATAGATAAGATATTATCAGTCTTCGTTTTGTCTTCGTCGTCGTCATGTTGTACCTGTTCGCTCGTGTATCGAAATATTGTTGAACTTGTTCTTACCAAAATATTTTTTTTCGTATCGTATATTTCGTATTGTCGTTCGTATTATAATTGTCGTTTGGTTTATAATTTGTTCGTTCGTTTTTAAATTAAATATTTTAATAAGGTCCTCCGAACTTGGTTTTGTCTATTTTGTACGAAACAAGCTATGATACGAGTACGCAGACTCCGCGCACCGATTGAGGGTGTATCTAGCAAGAGGGCGTCCGCACAATGTATTTCTTATGGGACGGACGCCCCTCTGCCAGAGCCCTCCTGAATTATCAACTACACACTCATGCATGTATTTTTAGCTTCTGATGAAGGCTGCGGGTCAGCCGAAACGTAAAGCTTATAATTTTTGTATTTTGTAATATGTGCGGGCAGAGCCGAAAATAAAATAATTTTGAGTATACTCAAAGTTTTTGCTCACCACCCGCGCCGCCCATCGCTTATCTTGTCTTTGGTGCACGCGATACTAGCGCTGATTGGATTTACAGTCACCTACTTCTGCATCAAGGCATATCTTGTGGACAAAGTTGCACCAGATTTCAGAATATCGATTTCAACACTTACCTGCGAACAAAAGGAATAAAAAAGAATTAGAAACTAATATTCATCAATTCATTCTACTTCCTAGTGGTACACATACTGTGAGAGCATTTTGTCAAGCAGAATTGGGAACAGAACAGAAAAGTAAAAATTCATTCCAGTGAAGTGGGGTGCTGCTGTTAGATGACGATAGGAAATTCAGAACTAATGCAAAACCGGATATTCGTCAACATTGATAACCAGCAAATTGTAGATATCTACATCTTCGGTTTTCCAAGCACGAGCATCGACGTCATAGTCTTGCTCATAACTTGTCGCGAATTTTAATCATGAGTTGATAAATATAAGATTCAGTCACGACGGTGCAGAATTCCTCTCCTCTGGCAGGAATTCCTAGTTATGTCATACTTCTTGAGACCGATCAAAACTTTAAATTCCAGGGAGAATTTTTCTGATACCAAAACTACACCCGAATTCTCAAAGAGAATTACACATTGAAGAGACCCTCGGAACTAGTAAAAAAAAGGGAAAATATTACCTACATAAGAAGGTTTACGAAGTGCAACTGTAGTGTTCAGTCAACGATGGGAATTACGGACGTTGATCGCAAGAACAAATTTCCGGATTAATAATTCAACGACACTCTCTATTAGCTGACTGTTGTGAAAAGTTCTGTATAATATAGGTACGTACATCGTAGAAAATAAATTTTTAAACGCCGTCGTTGCTCGTTTCGAATTCTCGCGACGACAGCGATCGCTCTTCTATAATGTGTCGTTGTATACGTGTATACGACAATATTTTGCGAGGAAATGCATTTCCTTCTATCCGTTCTCGCTACACGATATTCCATCCTTCTATCCTTCCTCGGAGCTCTTTCTCTTTTCGCGCGTCTTTAATCGGTATTTAAAAAGAAGCCTACCTCGTACCCCCGCGGGCAGGAAATGAAAACTTCAAAAGCACTCGAATGTACAATTTTATTTAATATCGTCTTATAATTGCTACATAATTAATTCAAGACTGTAACGACGATTTAGCTTTTTCGCTTTCCTTATATTTCTCGACACCTCGCTCGCCTAGTCCTCTCTTTCTCTCTCTCTATTTCATTTTCGTCTTAAAATTAAGAAAATTGAAAATTATTATAATGAAGAACAATTATAATACGCTTTTTAAGCTGCATTTCGCGAATTAAAATACGCTAAGGCGCGCCGCGTGTCGGCGTGAGCGCACTCAAATTTTTTACCCATTTTTTATGTATAATAAATTCAATTACCATACCAGACAGCAGTGCGACGAATAAGGATTTTTTCTTAGCTAATTTTGGAGCGCTAACTCGAAAATCAAAAACTCGAAACAACGAACGCGTGGTCGCGAAAGATTATTAATTACATCAAAAATGAAGAAAAAAGAAATTTAATTACATTTTTTCTCCTCCCTCTTTTCATAAATTTATGTCGTCTTTATTACGCTTTTCGCGAATTATAAAGATTTCAACTTTCTTTTAGGCAAAAACAAAGAACAGTATCCGCTCGCTGTATAGTTTATTGTCGGACGACTGATGTTGGTTCGACAGCGAAGACGAAAAATTAATTTTACGAGACTTTTTTCAAGCGTTAGAAATACCTATTGTGTGATCGTTGATCAGAAAGTAATGAAGAGAGAAGAAAATGGGGAAAAGATTAAGCTTCCTCATCTGGGTTGTACTCGTAAAATCTTCTGTCGACATTTCAATCGTCTAATAAGCACATCCCGTCTATTCTAGAGGGACGAGTGGAGGTGCGATTTTAAGGGAATGCTTGCCGTCTGTGAGGTAGGTTCCTGAACTTTTCTACGGTCTATTTGCCTCATCATTGAAATAATTTACTATAGACAAAGTGACTCCACTTCACCGGTTGACTTCGAAATTCCTCCCTCATTGGTTGGCTTTCAAAGTATATGTGTGTAAGATTCATCCGTCATTCTTCCGAATCACTTCTTATCTTTTAGGCCTATCGTTTATCGCCTTCATCCTCGTTCGTCTTTCCTCTGTCATTCACTGTTCATTCTTCATAGCTTAGCGGCACTCGCTACCGCTGTCGTTCATGAAACGACTTGTTTTGGAATTAGTTTAGAACAAATAAAAACTCATTCCTCCGGTCGTTTTGATCTTTTCATTCGTACTTCGCGAGTTATTATAAATTCCAAAACATAGTTTCGTTTAGAATCCGTGTTTCACATAATTTTTTTTTGACAAAAAAAAAAAAACAAAAACTTGAAATCGCTTTAGAAAAATCGTATCTGAATTTTCGCTAGTTCGTTACTGTTCGACATGCCGAATCGCCTTACGTTTACTTTCGCCAGTGAGGCTTCACCGCTTAACCCAAAAAGTACTGTGATACATGTTAAAACCATGCAGATCATACCGGACGGTCCGATTTACGCATTTCCATCGGAGCTTCAGAGTCCCGACCTTCATGAGGATTTATTTGCTACTTCGATTGTGAAACTTGTAAAGAAGGCATTAGATACTCGTGGAAAATACCGAACCGTTCATATCACCGGTACGTCGGAGCTCTATCTAAAATATGTCGATATCGACAATAATCCGGTCTTTCGAGATACACTTCTCGAACAATGGGTACCTCCTTCTCGTTCTACTACGTATTCCGGGTCTAAGTCTACGCAATCTCAAGTCCAAGTCGGGCATCAGGATGATTCACAATCAGCCACGACTGAATCGACAAAGAAATCGTTAACCTCAATCACAAAAGATATGGTTCTCAACAAATTCGGGAAAGGCCAAGCCAACGCCGCGTCATGGTTGGACATTTTTGAGGCGGAATGCACTCGACTGAACATTCAAACGGACAGGTACTGGGAAGTGTTACGTTTATTTTTAGAGGGCAGCGCATTGGATTGGTACGATTCTCGACGTCAAACTTTGCAAGATTCACCATGGGAAACCTGGCGAAACTTATTCCTAGATTCCTTCGCACCAAAAGGTTGTGGTCAGACGTTCGTTCTGCGCTTTCGTTCCGCTATAACTCTGGATCTCTCAGGGAATACGCTATCAAGAAAGAGAATCTTCTCATAAATATGCACCGTAGAATGGATGAAGATATGCGAATTTTGCTGATCACTGCCAATTTACCGTACGCCGTTCAAGAAAAGCTCGATCGTACTGAAATTTCTTCTGTTAGCGAACTATTTAAAAAGCTGAATGTTCTCGATCGTCCTATTCGATCCGTTCTTCCACAATCCGACGCGTCGTCTCGTTCAAATAGTACTACTAATGCTTTTGCTTCGATAAAGTCGCGTATACCGTGCGGTTATTGTTCTAAAAAAGGTTTCGAACGTTTTCATGCTGAATCTAATTGTTTAACGAAAGCGAATGATCAAAAACGTAACGTAAACCGAAATAACGTAAATTTGAACTCAAATAATCCTAAGTCAGGTAAACCAGAGATGAATAATTTAGATATTGATTTTCTCAATCGTATTGACGAGCAGTCAAAAAACGAGTAAGCACTCCGTTCATTCTGGTAGACTTTGCCTGCGGCGATTTTAAAGGAAAATCTCTTTATGATCCGGGGTCAAATACCTCGGCTGTCACGTTCAATTTTCTCAAAAAAATCAAGAACGTGGCGTATTTAAAAAAGCCAGGCAATTTCAACACAATGAGCGGAGTGGGTCAGTTGTTAGGTTATACTATTATTACGTTAACGATAGGGAACCTAACCCATGAAGTTTTAGTCTCAGTCTTAGATGCAAAATTCACTAATCACGACCTGGTGTTGGGTCTCGATTTAATTCCAATTTATAAACTGAGATTAGACGAGAATCTAAAACTATCGCAGGTAAACAATCAAAATTTTCCGGCACAAAATATTAACGTACCTGAATTTAACTTTCTTAATATTGAAAAGTTGGAAGACAAAATTTCACACTTGAAGCCGGCAGAAAAAGATAAAGTTAAAAAGCTAATTCTTAACAATAGTCAAGTCTTTGCTAAACACGCCTTCGATGTAGGTAATGTAACAAAATATCAATGCAAGATCGAATTATCAACAAATAAATTTGTGGCAAAAAGGCCTTACCGTTGTACCTACGAAGACCAAAACGAGATCGATCGTCAGGTCAACGAACTTTTAAAATATAACATGATTTCCGAGAGTTGTTCTCCTTTCGCTTCTCCGGTAACCATGCAATTTAAAAAGGTCGGTTTGGGCTCAGTTAAAGAAAAAACTCGTATGTGTTGCGACTATAGGGAAATTAATAGGATGATTGTTCCTATAAATCAGCCATTTCCCTTAATTGACGAAATTATTACCGAAAGTAGAGGCTGTTCGTGGTATTCTGCCTTCGATATAAACGCGGCCTTTTGGTCAATTCCGATTCGCCCAGAGGATCGCCCAAAAACCGCGTTTATTACCCAGCGTGGATTCTACGAATGGCGATCTATGCCTTTCGGGTTAAAAACTGCCCCAGCTACTTTCCAAGCTATTCTAGCGGGTATCATACGTCGTCGTAAATTTTCCAGCTTTTGCGCAAATTACCTGGATGAGATTTTGATCTTTTCAAAAACTTTCGATGAGCACCTCAAACATATCGAATTGTTATTTCAAGCAATTTATGAGGAAGGCTTTCGTTTAAGCTTCAAGAAATGCAAATTTGCTTCAAAAACTATTGAATATTTAGGTCACGTATTGGGTTCTGACTTTATAAAACCCATGAATGATAACCTAATTGCTATAAATAAATTTCCTATACCAAAATCACGTCGGAATGTTCGTCAATTCCTCGGGAAGATTAACTTCTATCGCAAGTTTATCCCTCATTCCGCCCAACTTCTCGAACCATTTCACAATCTATTAAGAAAAAATGTCTCGTTTTCCTGGTCTTCTCAGTGTCAAGCCTCTTTTAATACTGTTAAAAGTCTTCTCACTTCTGCTCCGATTTTAGGAATCTTTGATCGGACAAAACCTATCTCCATATACACCGATGCCAGTGGTGTGGGGATTGGCGCTGTCTTAAAGCAGAAACAAGAGGACGGGATTGAGAAGCCCGTCGCTTATTTCTCAAAAAAGTTGTCAGAAGGTCAGAGGAAGAAAAAAGCGATCTACATAGAGGCATTAGCGATTAAGGAGGCAGTTCGTTTTTGGAAATATTGGCTGATCGGACGTCACTTCACGGTGATTACCGATCATAAGCCTTTAGAACATCTTAACCTAAAAGCTCGAACTGATGAAGAACTCGGCGATCTTGCGCACGAACTTCTTCAGTTCGACTTCGAGGTTTTGTATCGCCCCGGGTCTTTTAATTCTGAGGCAGATTGTTTGTCTAAAAACCCGGTGCTCGATCCTCAAGCGGACGATATCCCCGAGCCTCCTATTCTCCGATCCTTTAATTTCTTAACTCTTGACGACATTCGTGATAGCCAGCGATCTGTTAACCGCATAGATACTGATGATGTAAATAACGGAATAATTTTTCGTAAATTCAAAAATAAACCGTATATTGTAATTGATCCCATTTTTGGAAAAAAAATAGCACTCGATGTACACGAGAAATATGGTCATGTTGGTAAGAAACATGTTAGACTAATTATGCGTAAAAACTTTTATTTTCGCGGAATGTCGCGTATTATTCATGATGTTTGTAAACAATGTATCATATGTATTGAAAACAAAACTCGTCGCCCTCGTCGCAGCGGTCGGTTAGGGTTCCTAGGTCCCGCAACGCGTCCTTTTCAAATTATGTCCCTGGACACCGTCGGTGGTTTAGGAGGCCGTCGTTCTCCAAAAAAATATTTTCACATCCTTGTCGATCATTTTACCCGTTACGCCTTTGTCCAATGTTCTAAAGACCAATCCTCTCGCGAGATTACCTCACTTATTGATTCAGTCCATAAGCATCACCCTATAAGCACGCTTCTGACCGACCAGTATGGTGGGCTCTCATCCGATGAATTCCAGTTGTTCTGTCAATCTGCCGGGATTTATCATTTGTTCGCGGCAGTAGATTGCGCATTTTCTAAAATGGTTTGAACGAAAGACTCGGACAGACATTAGTTAATCGTATTCGATGCAAACGTAATGAAAATCCTTCATCTTCCAGAGCTTGGTCTACTCTTGCTCACGAGTGTGTTTCCGAGTATAATAATTCACCGCATAGCGTCACCACTTTTCCTCCTTCTTACCTTCTTTTTGGTCATTCTAAAAATCTTGTTCCCGATCTCCTCTGTGATCCACCTAATCTTACCGCTGACAGGGAGTTAGCTTTACAAAACTCGATTAAATCTCACGAGTACAATAAGAAACGTTTTGATAAAACAAAAACCTTAGAACAGTTTTCTGTAAACGATATTGTGTTTATTGATAATGGTAATAAATTGAATCGAGAAAAACTCGACAAAGTTAGAATAGGTCCTTTTAGAATTTCTAAGAAGCTGTCCGATCATATTTTTGAAATAGATCTCAATCGTACTGGACCATTTTCTAAACGTATTTATCACAGTAGTAAATTAATTCGTAAACCATTATAAATGTACCTTCTCCTCCTTTTACTTATTGAATCTTTACTCGCCTTTCTGCTCTTAAACGAGTGGGGAAGGGGGATGTAAGATTCATCCGTCATTCTTCCGAATCACTTCTTATCTTTTAGGCCTATCGTTTATCGCCTTCATCCTCGTTCGTCTTTCCTCTGTCATTCACTGTTCATTCTTCATAGCTTAGCGGCACTCGCTACCGCTGTCGTTCATGAAACGACTTGTTTTGGAATTAGTGTAGAACAAATAAAAACTCATTCCTCCGGTCGTTTTGATCTTTTCATTCGTACTTCGCGAGTTATTATATGTGTTTACTTCGTAGTACGGGGCAAACTGGATAAAAGAGGCTAGGTATCGATGATACAAGCTGTAAAATTGGTGGATGATGAGTTATAATGCCAAAAGAAATTTTCTGAGCTGGAGAGCGCCTCAAAATTTGCTGGAACGGACTTCTGCATCACCGACCACCCCTCACAAAATTGGGATACGCATTATTAGTGTACTTGAGGTTGATTTCATGTATTTAGATGTCCTTGAATTCAAATATTTCACTACTTTCAGTATCCAACCACCAGAATGATTGCAAATTGAAAATGTGCCCTTTCACCGCTTTTTAGGGTGCGATTAATTTGCGTTTGAGCCGTTTCTCGACGATTTCTGTGCGCGATTAACGACAAAATTTCTCGTTTGTTGATATGATTAGTTTAAATTTACCAAATTCTTCTACCAATATTGACAATTCTAGTCGAATATTTGCACGTTCGAGTAACCTTGGCAAGCTAAGTGCGTTCTAAATTGCCACGTCAGATACAAATTGTTGGTAGCATGTTGGCCGCCGCATGATACAAAGAAATCCTACACCTCAATAAATTTTTTTTTAAGAACAAGAACTCTCCTCAAATCAAACGACGAGCGCATTCGATTAAAGAACCATTGTCAACGGGTGACATGAAAGCAACTGAACCAACACCGGCCGGCAACAAACACTGCCGAGGAAATCATGACTGAACTAGCGAGTCATCACAATGTGAATCATACTCATAAACTAGTTCAATCAACCCCTCATCAGGTATGTACCTGTTGAACACATTTAGGTTGTCGTTATTCAGATGGCGAATAATTTCAATATCATGTTCTAACGCGGTACGCTTGAAAACCGAGGACTCTCGATCTATGGAGGAGGGACTCGGATCCCTCTTTGAAACTATGGTCAGTGGTGATAAGATGGTCCGCAAATGCCGAATCACCCAATTTCTTCTTTTCCCACGCCTTCCTATGCTCATCTATTCTAATTATGAGCTGACGTCCAGTCTCACCTATGTAGATTCCATTACAGTCATTACACTCCATTTTGTAAACCCCACTTCTTTCGACCAGTGGGATGGGGTCCTTCAGCTTAACGAACAGACTTTTTACAGTGTTAAGATTGTAATACACTGGGCGAAACCCAAATGGGCGGAGGACACGACCTAACTGGGAAGAGAATTTTCCTAAAAAGGAGAGCCTGATCCAACGTTTTCTACTGTCAGACGCCGGATTGCGGGGGAGGGAGGTAGTGGAATCAAAGCTTTTCCGAGTCAATTTTCTATGGACCATCAAGTCAATATTTAAGCTGACCTCATTCTGCTTTATAGTCAAAAGCTCCTGTTGAAAAGCAAGTATCTTTTTTATATATGGCGAATTCATGGACACCTTCTTTATTAGAGATAGTAAGATCCAAAAAATTTATAGATGAACCGCCTACTTCCAACGTGAATTTGATGGAAGGATACAAACTGTTCTCAATACCTAAGAAACTCCAAAAGGAGATCTCGGTGACTGGTCCACATGCACAAGACATCATCAACATACCTGTGCCAATAATGTATACGACTCAAAAGCCCCTGGCCAGAGGAAAAAAGATCGAGCTCAAATTTAGACATGAAAACCTTCGAAATGAGGGAACCCGAGGAGAGCCAATAGGGATACCTACCTCCTCTGAAAATTCGAAAAATTTCCCTTCAAATTTGCAAAAATTGGGAGACCAACAAATATTGAGTAAATTGAAAGTGACAGATATTAGATTGGACCAAGAGGTCTCCCATATGTTGCATGGCAGTAGCCCTAGGGATACTCGGAAATAAGCCAACTACGTCGAAAGAGCTTAGGGTAGAATCAGGCGGAAGAATGTCATCTTTGAGCTTATCAGCAAGAGAGACCGAATTCTTCACAGAGTAGGATGACTCAAAATCTACTCTAGATTTAAACCAACGGTCCAAAAATTTTGCCAAGAAGTACGTGGGGGAAGACACAAAGGAAACGACCGGCCGCATCGGAGTGTCCTTCTTATGAACCTTAGGCAGGCCGTCGAGGTCCGCAACGACATTGGCCAAAGTGTCAGCATTATTAAGAGGGGGTAACCCGTATTTTAAGCCCATTTCCAAGAGATTAAATTTGGGTTTCAAATGCAATTTTAAACACTTATCGAGAAACCAAATATGGGACGAAAACGACAACCGTTGGTTCCGAAACTTCACAAAGA
Organism: Aspidiotus rigidus; assembly: GCA_035079385.1. Classification (NCBI taxonomy): domain Eukaryota; kingdom Metazoa; phylum Arthropoda; class Insecta; order Hemiptera; family Diaspididae; genus Aspidiotus; species Aspidiotus rigidus. The sequence continues at coordinate 13,628,624 of JAVHKY010000020.1, read as the reverse complement.
GAAACCGTAAATACGCCTCATCAGCGTTATTAATAGAATTAATTTGGTTCTCCAAATTATGACCAAAGACATCAAACAACGACAGACTCAAAGGAGTAAAACAGACGGAGTAATTTAATTGAAGCCACAGAAATACAAAATACTCCTCGGCAGTGTTTGTTGCCGGCCGGTGTTGGTTCAGTTGCTTTCATGTCACCCGTTGACAATGGTTCTTTAATCGAAAGCCCTCCGGTGTATTTTGTATTTCTGTGGCTTCAATTAAATTACTCCGTCTGTTTTACTCCTTTGAGTACGTCGTCATTTGATGTCTTTGGTCATAATTTGGAGAACCAAATTAATTCTAACAAGAACTCTATTATTATGATGCTTATTAAAAAATAGGGTTCTGACCTGTTTCGACATGTTTAGTTTCGACGCCTTTTGACCTGTTTTGACAAAGTTTTGTCAGGTTTTCACATGTTTTTACCAGTTTAGTTTTGACGCATTCTAACCTGCGTTGACAAGTTTTGACAGTATCTGATGTGTATTGACAGTTCAAAGTTTGACAGGTTTTGACCTGTTTTTATGTGTTTCTACAGGTTCTGACCCGTTATGACAAGTTTTGACTTATTATTGAACAGTTCATTCAGGTTACAGTACATTGTACAAGTAGACAACTAAATTGAAACTTGATAATTGAACCCATCTTTTCAAGAAAGGCGTATCTCTTATGGGACGTTCATGCAAGTTACGCCCTTCTTGAAAACAAGGGCTCAATTGCACTTTCTGTATAATTATTCATCATTATATTGGAAGTGCAATTTGTCTGTAAGGACTCTGCTAGAAGCGCCACTTTCCACACTATACTCGAAGGTGATGGCATGTAGTAGTCCCATATAAATAACACAGGAATGATTTTTAAAAGTTCCTCACTTCTTAATTGATCAATCAATTCTAAAAAATGAGATATAAAAAAATGGAGCCAAGTTTACTCCAATAATTTTAAAGCTCTTTCAAGTGGCTTTCCATTTGAATTTTACAAGAAAGAAGAGCGAAAAGAAAATACGTTGCTGAGTCATTATCAACCCATCATCACCTTCAAGTGCAAGCTATGGAGAAATTCCGCATAGCAGCGCAAAGTCCGTCCTCACTGGCAAATTATAGTTGTCTACTTGTAAGTTCTGACCTAATTTGACACGTTTTTACAGGTCAAGTTTTGACATACTTTGGCCTGTTTTGACAGGTTTTGACCAGATCTGACCTGTTTGGACAGGTTTCAACAGATTCTGACACACTTTTACAGGTTCAGTTTGATAGGTTTTGACAAGTTTTGACAGGCTGTGATATGTTTTGACAGGTTTTTCCAACCTACAGACACAAATAGAAACTGGCGGAAGCTACAACTCAAAAACTGTGTCAAAACTTGTCAAAACAAGTCAAGAGTTGTTGAACTTTGACCTGTCAAAAGAGGTCAAAATCTGACCAAACTGAAGCTCTAAGAATGTGTCAGAACTGGTCAAAATGTGTCGGGACAGGTCAAAACTTAGGTCAGAACATGTCCAAGCTAAGTCTGTAAAAACATGTCAGAACAGATCACAACTTGTCAAAACATGTCAGGACCTGTCAAAACTTACCTTTTTATTTGTGTCATGAGTTGCAACGTAGAAAACGCACTCCACCTAATTATTAAATTTTGACCTGTGTAAACAACTCAAACCTTTTTAAAACAGATCAGAATGTGTCAAGACTGAATCTATAGAAATATGTTAGAATAGGTGAAAACCTGTCTAAACTTTCCAAACTTTGACCTGTCACAATAGGTCAGAGCGGGTCAAAACTGAACCTATTGAAGAGTTAGAGCAGATCAGAACCAGTTAAAACAGGTCAAAACTTGTAACAAACTTATCCTGTAAAAACATGTCAGAATAGGTCAAAATTTGTTAAACCTTTCAAAATCAGTCAAAGTAGGTCAGAATAAGTCAAAATTGAACCTGTAGAAGTAGAGCCCTATAAATACGAGTGAGGACATGGGCCGCCATATTTAGTCGTTACGTCATCATTATTTTCACAGCCTCCTATTCTAATGACTGATAACAGTTATCATGATTTGAAAATGATAAGAGAACATACAAGAATAAATGCCAAAGCAAAATGCAAGACTCAACACTATTGAGAAATGCAAAATAGCTTCACTAATGTTATTAGCGAATTTAAGCGTCTCATCGAAATCTGTGTCAAACGTAACCTGTGTGAGTTTGATGACACCACCTACGAATTTCCCGATGGTCTCCCCATGGGAGGACCGCTCAGCGCTCTCGTAGCGGATGTGTACCTTAGCTCTCTTGAAGACAACATCTTATCTTCTCCCACTGCCTCTCCTGTCCTCTTCTGGGCTAGGTATGTGGACGATATTCTCCTGATCTGGACGGGCAATGATTCTCAGCTCACATCCCTCCTCCTCTTCATGAATTCTCTCCGGCCTTCCATCAAGTTTACCCTTGAATTGGGTGGAGACAGGATTTCATTCCTGGATCTTGACGTTCGTCTTGTCTCTTGTGATTCCCACCTCACAACGAGGTTCTCGATCTATCGTAAGGAAACGTTTACTGGTGTGTCTATCAGTTCCTCCTCCCTCCATCCTCGAGCTCACAAAATGGCCCAGATTAATTCGGCCATCCATCGCCTCACTCACATCCCGATGTGTAAAGAGGATTTTGAAGTTGAAACTCGCTCGCAAATTGCCCAAATAAACGGCATAAAGATGGATATCAGGAAAATCATCAGGAGGAAAATTCTTAAAAATCTCTTATCTGTTTCTCCAGATCCGCGTTGTACCTCCCAACGCAGTTCTTTGCAGAAAACCTGGCTCCGGTTATCGTACCTAGATCGTTCCTCAGACCTGCTGGCCAAAGAGCTTAGTCGTCTCAATTACTCCGTGGGGTTCTACCCTTCTTACCCTTCGCAGCTTATCTACCTTAAAGGATCCCACTCCCCTTACCGCTATGCCTGGCGTTTACAGACTTTCGTGCTCTGACTGTTCCTCTAGCTACATAGGTCAGACTGGACGGTCGTATAAGGCTCGCTTTGCGGAACACAAGCTCCACTATGATCAACTACGGAATGGTAAACGTCGACCTCAAGATAATAACACTTCAGCGATGGCTCTTCACTGTTTTCTGACGAGACATAAATTTGATAATATCAACGCAAAAATGCTCCATACATGTGCTGCGATGACCAACTTCTCATCAGTCATAAGTTGCCCGTCGATGGAACACCTTAAGTATTCCGAAACGCGTCGCAAGTTTTTTCAAGAGATTCTTCCTAAAATTTGTTTATTTTTCTTTGTTTACATCTTTTCGATTATATTTTATTCTCTCTTGTCATCTGTTATGTTTCTGTGTTTTCAACCAATTACTCTGTTTATCTTCTTGAGTTGAAGTTCACACGTAAAAAAGTCCATTTTATCGGCCCCCCTTTTTGATTTTTTTTTTTTTTTTGGTAAAATGAATTGTGCTCGATTTGTGCTGAAATGTGCCGCAAATTTTATGTTTTGTACTTCCTCCCCTCCACCGGAATGGACGTAAGTTTGTCAAACAACAGACCCTAAATTTTGCATTCTTATCTCGCTGAATGAAATGTGCTCAATTAGTGTTGGAATACGCAAATTTTATGTTTTGCGGTTTCCTCTTTCTTTAAATAGTAACAATCTTTGATGGGGCTACTGCGAAAATAGTACCCGCCCCTCACTTTTCCAAATTTTAACTGGGAACCTGTTTGTTCTATGGGACTTGGAATATTCTTGACTATCACGCTATTTGTATGTGAAGAACTTGGAGAAATATTGACTTTCAATCTGGTGGAAACTGACCTAACCTAATAAGGTAAGTGGAACTTGACGAAAGTGAACAAGAAATTTAGGGTGAGAGATATGCCAACCCCCCTTCACCGTAGTTCTCGGGGTTTCACCCGGAGGAGGGAATGATACCGTCAAGCTCGACTTTCGTCATGAGCTCGTGGTAAGAGAACGATCAAGACCCCATGTTCGACAGAGTCAGGCGAATGATTCCTCGGTTCAACATAGATCGACTAAGGCCCCGTGTATGACCAAGGCGGGTGCATCCGCAAAAACTCCTGTTGCCAAGGAGAGAACGATACCCGCGACATCATTTTCCATTACATGCTCGCGGTAAAAGATCGACTGAGGCCCCGTGTATGATCAAGTCGGGTACTTCCGCGAAAACTCCCGTTGTTTCTTGCCAAGCAGAGAATGATACCGGCGACTTCTTTGTTTTCCATTACATGCTCGCGGTAAAAGATTGACTGAGGCCCCGTGTACGACCAAGGCGGGTGCTTCTGCAACAACTCGTTTTGTTTCTTGCCAAGGAAAGATTGATACCGGCGACTTTGTTTTCCATAACATGCTCGCGGTAAGAGAACGATCAAGGGCTCCGTCTTCGATAGAGGCAGGCGAATGCCAGAAAATTCTCGTACGTCTACGCGAGGGAGGGAGTGATACCGTGAAGCTCGTATTTCGTTATGAGCTCGCGGTGAGAGATTGAATAGGCCCCGTAATAGGACGGCCAAATTCACAAAAAATCTCGTTCTTTCACGCCAAGGTGGCAAGGTTACTCTAAAGTCTGTCTTCGGTCATGAGCTTCCCATGGATTACTCGGTAATTTCTATTGCTCTTTTTAATCTTTCTTCAAAATGTTTTCTGGTGTTCGCACCGACAATTATCGTAGCGTCGTTTACACCGGCCTTTTTCCAACAAGCAATCGTAATCTATGATGTATTCCACAAGAGGTAGCATAGACTACATACGCGCTTCTTCTTCACGTCTCTGTTCCACTCCGTGCGTATCAATCTGTCAAGTAATTTCTTATAGTTTTTACAATAATTCCAGACGCTCCTTCTGTAGCTCACTGATAGTGATTGGCCAAAACACGCACCAGTAATACCCAGCAAAATCACGGCCTCTAGCCTGGAAGCTTCTCGTACTAGACTCCTGTAGGACGTTACGGAGCTCATCTTCAGCACTTCTTCCCGGACAAAAGCCATACTGCTGAAGGGAAAACACAGGAGAGTTCTCTTTGCGTGATCCAATTAGTTTTTCAAATGTTTTACCTTGTGGCTCTAATTGAGCCTACCCACAAAATTAAGATAACCCTTAATCTGTAACCTCTCTCGTAAAATTTTGATTCTCAATCAAGAAATTCAAACTTTCGAACCGATTCGTTCCTCTCAGTCGCTTTCTATTCTCCGCCCGTTGATGGCTTCTTAGCCGACAGAGCTTGCGGTACTTTGTATTGTTTTATTTCTGCGGCTTTTGCATCTTTCTTCTTTCATTTACTCCTTCGGTAGTATTTGTCGTTCTAATCAAACTTTCGATCTGGTTAGAAAACTTCGTGAAAAGATGAATCATTACATTGTGCAAGGCACCACCTCTTCCTAAAATTAGCAACACTCATGCTCGTATTTTCCCATGGGTCAAAATTAGATGTGTAGTGAAGGACACGCGGAATTGGATGACCGCAATTCTTTGTTCGCAACAACCATTGAAAACTGATATTGTAAATTTAGGCGACCAATCAAATCAATTCCAATTCAGTGGAGCCGGCTGGTAGAATTTTTAGTTCTCTCTCGCGTTCATTCGCGAAGAATTTTCTTATCGTAACGCTCGAACGAGCTCGCTTGAAAAGCCGCTGTCAACTTATACCACAACTACTGAAAACCGCGACCGACATTTCCATGTCTAGTCCTAACTCATTCCCTTCGATAGATATTATATAACGTATTGTCTTCTCGTACTTTGTGAATTATAATCGTATTGCGGCCAATAGCCGCTAGCTAGCTTTGTATAGCGTTATCTAAATTAATTTTACGTATTCCGATCTCTGGAATGGGGAATACCACGAGTACGAGCACTATTTGCGAGTACTATCGGCGTATTCAGCCGAATACTAATCGAACAGTCGAAGTTTAGAACATTGACATTCTTTTGAATAGTCTCAAGTTCGGTTTTAGCAGCTATTGTAGTATCGATAGTCTATCGATAGTTCCCTACACTATTCAGTATTCATCAGGTGGTACACTTGAAATTTACGCGAAGTCGATTGCACATCTTTCGTCGATACCGGGATTCGACTCAATGACGATGAGTCAAAAAGGAGCGGTAAATTGTGAATCGATTCCGAGTCATTTTGGAGTGGGTGGAACTAAATAGACTCAATTGATTTTCAGTAGACTTTTGGTCGAAATAGCGAGTCGATATGGTTTATTAGGTAGCATAGCCAACCGTGAACTCAAATTTGTGTCGGTGTAGGAAAACTTCTTTCCTCGGATCCGGGAATTTTAGGATACCATGTAGATCTCAACTTCAGTGTGGACCCTTTGATAGCAAATATTTCCCAGGCTCCAGACTTTCTTTATCACACGGAGTTGAGGGTCTGTATGAGCCCTCCAACTTGTTCTACGACTCATAATGCAGAGTAATTAATTTTCATTTGTTTCCGCGTTCTTTACTTGCAATGAGAGTCGTTCGAAATTCTACCCGTCTTGACGTTCGAGGCTCAGCGGTGTTTTGTCGTAAACAAACGTTCTGCAGCCGCCAATTTTGAATCCACTAGGAAATAATGCTTCTTGTGAAGTTGCCCTTGAAAAAATGATAACGATAAAATACAGTCGATAATACAATCCGATTCGGAAAGACAGTTTACGTCTCCTCATCATCATTTTTACTGCTTTCATGCTCATATCTCTGGGATCGAGATAATTTCAAACGCCCATCTTAATAGTCCTAAACGTATTTACGTATTCCGTAATAGAGGGTCTATCTTGGTAAATATTTCCCCGAAGTTGAATAAAATTAGAATATTTGGAAAGTAAGAAAAAAAAATTTCTTCTTCGCCGTTGTATAATTCTCATCTAAAAAGTCAGAAGGAAAAGTAATGTAATGTTCTATACTGAAGTTTTACATTGTAAAGCAGGTTTGTGATTGAAAAAAATGTTGACCCATGGGTATAATATTTTCGCACGCAGCTGTTACATCTTACCTTGAATCAATATGAATGTTTTTTCTTTTCTGTTAGAGCATCTACAGAAAAGAATCCATTCTAAAACGCATCTTCTTACGTAGGCTGAATAAAAGGAAAACGAGAGGCCACATCCTATTTTGCTATAGAGGATATCGGAAAAAAGGAACTCAATCTCTGTCACGTTTGAGTATACGTGGCATAAGCAGATTCAGAGCGAATTGTAGTGATATTTTCACAGGTATTTGTGCTCACAAGTCTGCACAGCTGAGTAAGTAAGCCAGTTAATATCAATAAGACGAGAAAAATTGAAACACGAGTCGATATTTTTGTTGTTGAAAATAATTATTGGGATATGAATTGCTGCTCTCTGTTCGCTTTGTATTTTACTTTGCACCTTCGGAGAGTAATTTGTAACGACGAACGTTTTGTGATTCACAACAGTTCGTATGTTAGAACACTTTATCGAGACCTGAAGAATGAAGGTAAAAAATATTTTTTTCGTGCGTGTAATTAGATCATACAGAGCATATAGCTTAGTCCTAATTAGGGCGAAGTAGGATGTGATAAGAGATAAGCATCATTCAGCAGAAAAACGACTATTGGTCACGACTCTGTCCCTCTTCATGGCTCACCGCACTGCCTTTCTCTTGCTCATTTTCTTATAACATCTTGCCGTCATCGCATTTTGTACAATTCAATGTTACGTAAGGATATAAGGTCTACACAAGAGGAGTGTACACCCGAAGGTGTAGCAAATTATATTGAACAACAAGAAAATCAGCCGCTAAACGTTTTCGGTTAAACAACCATCATCGGAGCGTAAACGAAAGCGACTGAATCCAACATCAACAAAGACAGAGGGAGTTAACCAGAAGATCATGATTTAACCAGCGAGTCATCGAAGTTTGAATCATTCTCATATACTAGCTCAATCAGACCCTCTTCAGGAATGAACCTGTTCAAAACCGTGAAGTCTTCGTTATTCCGGTGTCGTATGATTTCTATATTTTCTAAAGCCAAACGTTTAAAATATGAGTTCTCCCTATGGAGGAGGATACCAGAGCCTTCCTTGAATTTATAGCCATTCTCGAGTAGATGATCAGCAAAAGCCGACTCACCCAAATTACCCTTCTCCCACGCTTTTTTATGCTCCTCAATTCTTATTTGGAGCTGACGCCCAGTCATCCCTATATAAATACCTGGGCAATCGTTGCAGGCTATACTGTATACCCCACTTCGCTCAGCTGAAGGAATCGGGTCTTTCAATTTCACAAATAAACTTTTTACAGTATTATTATTATAAAACGCCGGCCGGAACCCAAAAGGACCGAGTACCCGGCCCAACTTCAACGAAAACCTGCCCAAGTAAGGGAGTTTAATCCAACGTTTTCTACTGTTATGCAAATCCCTAGGGAGGGAGGTGGTAGAATCGAGGCATTTTCTCGTGAGCCTCCTTCGGTTCAATAAATCAATGTCCACTCGAACTTGGTTCACTCTGGCCAGGTACTTAATCGTCCCTAGTTCCTTCTGGAAAGCATCCTGACACAAGGGAATACTAGTCGGTCGATGTATCAAACTATTGAAGGTAGCGATCTTGTGTGCAGCGGGACAGAAAGATGACCCATGGATTTTTATATCAGTCGAAGTTTCTTTTCTATAAATACCAAATTCATGGACGCCATCTCTAATAAATATGGACAAATCCAAGAAATTTATTAATAATCCGCCAACTTCCAGAGTGAATTTTATGGAAGGATATAGGTCATTTAAGTGAGAAAGGAACTCACTAAGGAGTTCCACTGGGCCAGTCCACGCGCACAATATGTCGTCTACATACCTATGCCAGTAAGAGACGTAATTTAGAAGTACCTGGCCCGAAGAAAACAATTCGACTTCAAATCTGGACAATGAAAACCTCCGATATTAATGAGCCCAAAGGGGACCCAATAGGGATCCCCACTTCTTCCGGGAATTCGAAAAATTTTCCCTCAAATTTACAAAAATTGGGAGTCCAACAAACTCTCAGAAGGTCGAAGAATTCTACCAATTCCTCATGGGGGACACCAGTTTTTACAAGCAATTCGCCCATATGTTGGATTGCGACAGCCTTCGGGATGTGAGGAAATAATTCCACCACATCAAAGGAACATAAAATCGTTTCCTCAGGGAGGCTTATATCCTTCAACCTCTCCGTCAATGAACCTGAGTTTAATACTGAGTGAGGGGAGGTATAATCTACTCTCGATTTGAACCATCTATCAATAAATTTAGCTAACAAATAAGTTGGGACGAGACAAATGACACGACCGGCCGCATTGGTACATCTTTTTTATGTACTTTGGGTAATCCATATAGGAGGGGAGGAACCGGGTTAGGCTCCAAGAGAGCTTTCTTTGTCCGAGGACTCTTAATAATCACACTACAATTATTAATAGTGTTCCTCACCTCTTTGACAAAACTGGGGAAACAGAAGAGGCTATTCTCCTTAGCGTCACATTGTTCCAGCACTTCATGAACCCCGGATACATAAGAGGACTTCTCCTTAATCACTACGGCGTTGCTTTTATCCGCCTTGGTAAGGATTAAGCCATCCTCCCTGACCTTCCTCTTTAATCCTTTAATCACCTAACTACAGGCATTACTTATGCGGGGGAGGGGAGTGTTGCAAACCATTTCAGCGCACTCTTTTTGGATATTCACTCCCGGTCCAGCTACTACGTTAGCCAATGTCTCTTAGTTCTTAAGGGAAGGGAGACCAAATTTCAACCCTTTCTCCAACAGGTATAACTCATCACTATCAAACTGAACTTTACTATAATTAATAATGCGTGGCTGGAATTGCTGGGTTATATTATCACCAGGACGCCATATTGTGAGCGTGGACTGGCCCAGTGGAACTCCTTAGTGAGTTCCTTTCTCACTTAAATGGCCGATATCCTTCCATAAAATTCACTCTGGAAGTTGGCGGATTATTAATAAATTTCTTGGATTTGTCCATATTTTAAGAGATGGCGTCCATGAATTTGGTATTTATAGAAAAAAAACTTCGACTGATATTTAACAATCCATGGGTCATCTTTCTGTCCCGCTGCACACAAGATCGCTACCTTCAATAGTTTGATACATCAACTGACTATTCCCTTGTGTCACGATGCTTTACAGAAGGAACTACGGACGATTAAGTACCTGGCCAGAGTGAACCAAGTTCGAGTGGACATTGATTTAATGGTCCGAAGGAGGCTTACGAGAAAATGCCTCGATTCTACCACCTCCCTCCCTAGGGATTTGCATAACAGTAGAAAACGTTGGATTAAACTCCCTTACTTGGGCAGGTTTTCGTTGACGTTGGGCCGGGTGCTCGGTCCTTTTGGGTTCCGGCCGGCGTTTTATAATAATAATACAGTAAAAAGTTTATTTGTGAAATTGAAAGACCCGATGCCTTCAGCTGAGCGAAGTGGGGTATACAGTATAGCCTGCAACGATTGCCCAGGTATTTATATAGGGATGACTGGGCGTCAGCTCCAAATAAGAATTGAGGAGCATAAAAAAGCGTGGGAGAAGGGTAATTTGGGTGAGTCGGCTTTTGCTGATCATCTACTCGAGAATGGCCATAAATTCAAGGAAGGCTCTGGTATCCTCCTCCATAGAGAGAACTCATATTTTAAACGGTTGGCTTTAGAAAATATAGAAATCATACGACACCGGAATAACGAAGACTTCACGGTTTTAAACAGGTCATTCCTGAAGAGGGTCTGATTGAGCTAGTATATGAGAATGATTCAAACTTCGATGACTCGCTGGTTAAATCATGATCTTCTGGTTAACTCCCTCTGTCTTTGTTGATGTTGGATTCAGTCGCTTTCGTTTACGCTCCGATGATGGTTGTTTAACCGAAAACGTTTAGTGGCTGATTTTCTTGTGCTTCAATATAATTTGCTACACCTTCGGGTGTACACTCCTCTTGTGTAATATGAATAACCATAAATTAGAACAACGTATCGATTCGATATAAGGTCTACTTATCTAAACAAATACGTTCTTCTGAGTTACTATTATCTATAATATTAGCGAAAGGAAGAATACTCCGAAGGGTAAGTAAACAATGCAAACCGCAGAAAAATTAAATGACGAGCGCTTTCAGTTAATAAACCATCTTCAGGACTGAAATGAAAGCAACTGACGAACAGAAGAAAAAATAAGGTATTAAGACTGGCCAAACGAGAAATCGCCGTGTGAATCATAAACCAGTTCAATCAGGCCATCTTCCGGAATGTACGAGTTAAGTGCAGTAATGCCATCGGCGTTGAGATGAAGCATTATCTCTATATGCTCGAGGGTGATGCGTTTACGGTAGGAGTTCTCCTTGTGGAGGAGCTTTTCCGATCTCTCACGGAAACTGTGGCCGCTGTTTCTTAGATGATCAGCATAAGCTGACTCCTCTAAGTATCCCTTATTCCAAGACTTGAGGTGCTCAGCTACTCTAACCTTCATTTGGCGGCTGGTTTCACCAATACTAAAGCCTCCACAATCCCTACATTCCAACTTATAAACACCACTCCTCTCCTTCAGCCTCACAAACAACCCTTTAACTGTGGTAGAGTTGTAGAACGATGGTTTGGAGCGAAACGGGTGGAGGGCCCGACCCAATTGGAGGGAGAACATCCCCATGAAATGGAGACTGATCAAACGCATACGACGATCACGGATCGTGTCTCGGAAGAGGGAGGTGGTGTAATCAAGAATGCTGCTCGTAACTTTCCTCCGAACCATCACGTCAACGTCAATATTGATCCCATTCTCTCTGGCCAGGTGTTTTATTGTGAATAATTCTTTCTTGAAGGCAGTCTGACTCAAAGGAATACGAGTCAGTCTGTGAACTTATGAGCAATAGGACTGAACGAGCCTCCATGGACTAAAACATCGGTCGTAGTATCTTTCCTGTAAATTCCAAACTCATGCATACCGTCTATTACAGATATTGATAAATCCAAAAAGTTGATGGAAGATACCTCTATTTCCAAAGTAAATCTTATGGAAGGGTACCAAGAATTGAGATACCTCAGAAACTCACTAAGGAGATCTGGAGGACCAGTCCAGATGCATAGAACGTCATCAACGTACCTGTGCCAGTAGTGAATACGATTAATGAATACCTGGTTTGAGGTAAAGAGGTCAAGTTCAAACTTATACATGAAAATTTCGTTCTTATGCACTTTGGACAGCATGTAAGGAAGGGGGCGCGGGGTTAGGAACAAGGAGGGCTTTTGAGTTTTCATAATAGCCTCACACTGGTTGATGACCCTCCTAACTTCTTTAACATGCTTAGGGAAGCTGAAATTATCACTCTCCTTAGCACCACACTGCAGGAGCACATCCTGGACCTTAGAAGCATAGGCAGATTTCTCCATCACCACAACAGCATTGCACTTGTCAGCCTTAGTGACGATTAAATCTCCCACCTTAATCTTCCTCTTTAAACCTTGGATCACTCCTCCCAATTTGTTACTCATGCAAGGGAGGTGGTTATTGTGGACTATTTCAGCACAGACTTTCTGGGTATTGAAACTAGGACCAATCTTAACAGCAAGATCCGCAACATCATTCGCCAAAGTTTCATCCTCCTTGAGGGGAGGTAGACTGAATTTCAAATCTTTCTCAAGGAGGGCTGTTTCGTCACTACCTGACTATTATTTATGAAGGGGGATGGAATTCCTAAACGACAACACCGTCACTAACCCCTTCCTCAACCACATCAACGTTATCATTCATTAGGAAAGACAATTTCCTATTTTTCTTCTCCTTCAAGTTCACCTCAAACTTCCTACACTTTTCATTGACGTCACGCATTAAGTAATGAAACTCGAGGGAGGGGGGGGGGGGTGGAGGAGCATACCGGAGAGTCTCGAATGGACCAAAAGGTTTAATCTAGTCGTAATATTATATTTACCTTGTCAACTCCGCAACCCTGGTGAAGTGAGGATCTCTATTGGGTCACCTTTAGACTCCCTCATCTCCCAAATTTTCATGTCTAAGTTTGAACTTGACCTCCAAACCAGGTGTTACTACTTAATCATATTCACTATTGGCACAGGTACTTTAATGACGTTCTACGCACCTTGACTGGTCCCCCAGATCTCGTCTGGGGTACCTCAATTCCTGGCACCCTTCCATCAAATTTACGTTGGAAATAGGGGTATTTTCCATTAACTTTTTGGATTTATCGATATCTGTAATAGACGGTATCCATGAGTTTGGAATTTACAGGAAAGATACTACGACCGATGTTTTAGTCCACAGAGGCTCGTTCTGTCCTATTGCTCATAAGATGGCTGCCTTTAACAGCCAAGTTCACAGACTGACTCGTATTCCTTTGAGTCAGGCTGTCTTAACGAAAGAATTACTCACAATAAAACACCTGGCCAGAGTGAATGGAGTCAATGTCGACGTTGACGTGATGGTTCGGAGGAAAGTTAGGAGCAGCATTCTTGATTCCACCACCTCCTTTCCACGCGACACGATCCGTGATCGTCGTATGCGTTGGATCAGTCTCCCTTTCCTGGGGAAGGTCTCCCTCCAATTGGACCGAGCCCTCCACCCGTTTCGCTCCAGACCAGCGTTTTCCAACTCTACCACGTTTAACGGGTTGTTTGTGAGGCTGAAGGATCCCATACTCGTTGATAAGAGGAATGGTGTTTATAAGTTGGAGTGCAGCGATTGTGGAGGCTTTTACATTGGTGAGACCAGCCGCCAAATGAAGGCTAAGGTAGCTGAGCACCTGAAGTCTTGGAATAAGGGATACGTAGGAGAGTCAGCTTATGCTGATCATCAGTTCTGATAAACAGCGGCCACAGTTTCCGTGAGGGATCGGAAAAGATCCTCCACAAGGAGAACTCCTACCGTAAACGCATCGCCCTCGAGCATATAGAGACACTCCGTCATCTCAACACCGATGGCATTACTGTCTTTAACTCGAACATTCCGGAAAATGGCCTGATTGAACAGGTTTATGATTCACACCTCTTAATACCTTGTTTCTCTCCTCCGTTTGTCAGTTGCTTTCATTTTGGTCGTGAAGATGGTTTATCAACCGAAAGCGCGCTCGTCGTTTAATTTTTTCTGCGGTTTGCATTGTTTACTCACCCTTCGGAGTATTCTTCCTTTCGCTAATATTATTGTCTACTTAACTCTTCGAATGCACTATTTTGAATGGACCATCCGCCTACATTTACATTTCTCTTCTTCAGACGAGCCTTTGGATACAGACCCAGCAAAGTCAGACGCGGAAATTAGGAGAAGTCTTTGCCAAATTATTTCCAGCAATGATTTTTTCACAAGGTCCAACAAATTAATTCCGGTCGATATCGACCACATGCAACAAAATTCAGATGATTCTAGATAGGTATTTGGAAACTTTCTCTCAAATTTTCGCTTTTGGAAACAGAGAAAATGCTTACCAGTATTCGAACCCGTACAAACGACGTGTGCTCAACGTGAGCGGTCTATTCCGCCTTTCAGAATACGTGTTCACGTGTCCCTTCGAGCATCCGCACGATGGCAGTATCATTCCTTTTTACATTTCTAAAGAATACAACGTAGGCCCTGCGGACGGATCGTATAAACCTGGTCGATTTATATTTGGAAACTTTATGCCCGGATTTTTGCACGTTTATTTCAAGACATTAATATTTTTGGCCGAGGAGGCAGCCACGACTTACGTGGAGGCAGATTTCCACATCGAGTCACACTATTTTCGAATAAGAAAGCATATCGGTATTCAGCCAGGTAGAATTATGGAAATTTTTTACCGAAATAAGAGTTTTTTTCCGTTTGAATTTGAAATTCTCTTCGTTTTCATTCTTCTTAGTGGAGAGCAACCGTGTCGATCCGTTTTGCAAACTGGTGTCGGAAAACTGGGATGGTTCTCATAATCAGCATCATCGTTTCTGCCTCGCTGTATTCAGCTCATCTAGGTTTCGTAACTATATTTTCAAATTACCAGTGGTGCCTAACCGGTGTACCGAGAAACCTCTCTCATTCCAAACTGCCAGGGGTTTGGAATTAGCGATGGGAGAATCGTATTACGAACGAATGACCTTGTGCTACATTACTACATATATTCTGGGCGAGGATAATTACTTCTACTTGTACATCGGAAGAGCTTATAAATCGAATCAATTATTTGTTTATCGTCAAGATCCTTCAAATGGAAACATATATCCAGATCATCTGAGTGTAAATGTAGCCATTGTGGATGAAATCAACTCTTTCGATTTTATTGAAGACTAACTTAATTTTCTGATAAACTTCAAACCAGGCTGAGATTTAGGATGGTTGGATTCGAGAACCCGATTCATTTATTGAGTGGAAAACGCCTCCATTTTGACGGCGGACGGCACTCTCTGCCTTGCTGTACTCAGACCAGTTGGTGTAATTTTTTACTTCATGAATATTCTATATTATTATTGTACATTAAACTAACGGGTTTGTGATGAATTGCGTTCGATGGAATGGAGAATTGACCCGATGTTGAAATATTCATTATACTAGATGTTGGTAAGGTTATGAGGTATCTACAAAAAACGACGGCTTCCTTGACGAAGTTGAATGAGGAATGCAGGGAATCTGTTTTATGAGCCAAATTGGTTATGGTATTGAGGATTCAAGAAAGCCTACACCTAGTATAAAGCTAGTATGAAGGAGGCCTGGACCTACTATGAGCCTAGTATAAAATAGGACGTCATCAGTCACCTGGTACTATTTTAGGGACTTATATCGAGAGTCAAAATGTTTCTAAGTTCCCCTCCTAACATATATGGAGTTTTTTGCCGGTTTCCAAGTCCCCCTCCTATCATATAATAGCTTGGAGGTCGAAACTATCTCAAATTCCCCTTCTATCATCTATAGCTCGGAGGTCGACATTTTTCCCAAGTCCCCTCTCCTATCATTATATGGTTCGAGAGTCGAAATTTTCTCAAGTCCTCCTCCCATCACATATGGCTCAAGAATTGAAAATTTTCCAAGTTTTTTGGTCGGACGGCGCATGGCAAATATCTCAAAAAAAAACTATAGAACAGATTCCCTGTTAAAATATTTTTGATGGTATGTTTCCCAAGTGACAGGAAAGGAGAGCCGGGTAAGGAGGGGAAATCAAAATGTTGTCCACAATGAGAAAATTCGACACCCAAAAAATTGGAATGACAAAACTTCAAACTGGAATATTTAAAAAAATCGGGGGGCCGTGAGGCACCTGGGGGAAATCATTCATTTTAATACCATAGTCCTCGGTGAGGACAAACGAATCAATATTATTTAATGAATTTCTTTGATTTATCCATGAATAGCGGGGTGAAGTATGACTGCTACCACAATAGACCGCGTGAAATCAATAGTCAATGTTCTAGCTGAAAGATACGTTGAAATGGGAATGTAGACAGATTCAAGTAAATTGCAGATTTGGTACATTATTTGAATATTAATATGACGTTTATTATTCATCAAAAATATTCAAGTTTTCAATCATATAAATTTTGTTTTTTTATTTATATGATTGATAATCTTATTAATAGAATTATTACGACTCCCATTTGATTTCTATGAAAGAAAATCTGAACTTATTTCTGGATTCAATTTAGAATTAAGTTTATTTAAATTTATAATTTTATTTATGGTAGAATATTTAGATATAATTTATTTTATTAATTTAACAATCGTAATATATTTTTAATGATTGAATAGAAATTTTTAATTTAATAATTTTATTAATAATCATCTTTTGAAAATAAATTAGAATAAATATTAAAAACTTGATAATTATTAATTGATTTACAATAGATTCTTTAGATGGTTTTGAACCAATAAAAGAAATTAAAATTATTAATAATTATTATAATTAGAATATCAATGAAAATTTTTTTAATTAAAATAAATTTATTATTAAAAATTTTTGACTTATTCAAGTTTGGTAGAAAAAATAAAAAAATAATTGATTTTAATGTCATAAATAATCCCAATAATTCATTATTAATTGAATGTAAAATTGAATTAAAAAATTAAAAATATCATTCTGGTTCAATATGGTAAGGAGTTTTAAAGATTATTATTTGATTAAAACTATCTGGATTATTTATTTTTAATGGTACAATTATATTAATTATTAAAAAAATATATAAAAATAATAATAATATTAACGTAATTATATGAGTCGCGCTCAGCAAAACCATGTACTAAGTCGTAAAAAAAAATTCTGATTTTTTTTTTATTCGAAAGCAGAAGACCTCTTCTGAAAATTCCACCAAAAATCGGAATTTTTTTTTCCGACTTAGTACATGGTTTTGCTGAGCGCGACTCATATTTAAAAATAAATAAAGGATTTAAATTAATTTGATCAATATTATTATTTTAAGTTAAAGGATTAGATGATTTATTAATATGTAAAATAATTAAATGAATGAATGATAATATTAGAATTATGATTCCTGAAATAAAATGAATATTGAAAAAAATCAATTAATTAAAATATTGTTAATAAATCGATTACCTCAAATTAAGTATATTAAATTATTTCCAATTAATGGAATAACAGCAATAAAATTAGTAATAACTATTCTTGCTCAATAAGATATTTGTCTTGAAACAAGTGAATGACCAAGAATAGAAATCATTATTAATAAAAATTATTATAAATAAATCAGGATATCATATTTTAGTATTGGTTAGCGTTATTTGTAGATACACTATCTATGGGTAAAACGGTATTCGTAGATACATTACCTTTGGCTTGTGAAATCAAAGCTTACTTACGGTTAGCTGTGCTCCGCAGTCTGGACAAAAATCAAATTTGAGGAAACAAGACTTATGGACATCCTGCTGACAACAATCCGTCGACATAATGTTTGAGTCATCGCTACTAAATTGTGAGGCGCATACGGGACACCAGAAATCTTCTGACAATAGGCTTGGTCTTTTGCCCTTGGCTTTTTGCTTTTCCTCTGCAGAATGTATCTTCCCGTTGCGATTTGGAGCTTTTCCATAATTGCCTCTCTCAGCCCGTTTTGGTCGACCCCGAGCTTTCAGTTTTGCACGAAATGTAAGGCTTTCAAACTTGCTCTTGGGTGCTATTTCACAGGAGGGTGGATAATCTGTTGAGACGCTCACTTCAGTATTCTCATCCTCTTTTCCGTGGCACCGACTTTCTACTGCTTTTTGTGAATCAATGAGTGACCGAGGATGAGAAAAGGGACCTTAGTGGCCAATATTTAAATTTGTAGATGCTTTAATTAAATATAAGTATTTTCATAAATTTTTTAATTTAATTTTTGAATTGAGATTTATATTGAATATAATAAAATAATAAAATAAACATAATAAGTAATAAATTTTTTTAATCTAAAAATTTTTTTGAAAAATATTACATAACAAAATTTTTTGTATTTAAATAAAAATATTAAATTAATAAAGATCATTATTTCTAATAAGTAAAAATATTTAATTTTTTTATTTTAATATAAAAATGAATAATTTATTCCTAATTCAATTAATATAATTAAAATTAATTTATTTCATAATTTTATATTACAGTAATTATTATGATTAATATTATGTTTATTTTAATTTCAATAATCAAATTTATATTAAATTAATTTTACAAAATCAAATATTAGAAATTATTTGAACAATTATTCCAATTATTATAATTATTATTATTAGAACATGGCCCTTGTTTTGTTCTGTCAAGTCCAGTGTAAAGGGCGATGGGGAGCTTGGCTGCTTCGATAATGAAGTTGGTAAATGCTGTAATAGTGTTTCAAGGGTCAGGGAGGGAGGCAGTGCCAGAGGTGAGTCTGCTTCATGAATTATCCAGAAAGAAGGGAGTTCGATATTACACGGATGAGTTAGGTTGGAGGATATTAGAGAAGTGGTCCACATCGCGAAGGTCAGAGTGAGTAACCCAAGATAAGGAATGATGAATAACCTCGAATGGATTAAATTCAGTTTTGGATAAAATTGTGGCACAAGTTAATTAATCATGATGATCACGAAAGTAGGAAAGTTATAATTGCGCATTCAATACTTCGAAGTCTGTAGTATGCAAATTGAGAGTAGAATGACTATACTTCCTCTGGATTCGTGTCTTTTCTAAGATAATATTATATAGGTAGTCATCTAATTACAATTTAATTTTTACTCGAAGCTTCACCGTTGTAACAAAATCCACGACCTCGAACGCTCGATTACATTCTCATTATACGCTGTTCGACAGCGATTTTTCGATTTTTCGAACACTAAAGAAGCTTTTCTAAGGAAGAAATCCTTATAAATTTTACCAGATTACCATGCACTAGTTGTATTTACGTACTCTTGAGACAAATACCAACTACGTTGAGTGAAGGTATAGCTTATTTTCGAAAACGAGGCCTCCAGTACGTTCAATTTAGGTACCTACCTACCTATCTATTTTTTTTTTTTGCGTTCCCCGCATCTTCATGCTGAACGAGCTTAAAAGCTTGCCCTATATTCAATAATACCAGCACATAGTGCATGTGGGTGCAGAGAAAATGAAAAATGTTCGACTCCGCTTTGAAGCAGTGCGCGATAATCAAGCCGGCAGTCGGTATTTATGATGTACAATGTATCGAGATAAAAAAAAAAAAAGTTCAAAAAAGTCTAGTTCGTGCGTGTACCTAGTGTATTAATGTGTATGCACACCTACTACGGGCCAATCTAATATCATACGCCATTATCGGATTGAAAATGCTGCATTTTTCCCGATCAAAAATCGCGCGCCTATATGTTTACATAAAAATATCCGACGTTACAAAAATTCTCCTTCGCGATACACTTTTTTCAAGTAGGGTCGAGAAATGAATATTTCCGAATACACGTTGTCAGATTCTACTTTCGTTATAATACTATAGCGTATCTGGATTTTTTATAATTATGTGCGCGTTGTTGAACAACAATAGACACTCGAGTCAATATCGGAATGTTTAGAATAGAGTAGCAGTCCTATCTATTGAAACTGTACGAATATCCTTCGACGAAGAAAAGGAATTACTTTCGTTATTTTCGTATTGTGGAATCTCACGGGATAGAAGAGGAGAATAAGTACAGGATTCTGAGACGGCAATTTCAAAAACCAGATTCTTCAACAATTTCTTGATTGTCTACTCGATGCTATAAATATTGCCTTATTTCGAGTTTAGGAAAGCAACATAGTGATGGTCTTCTCAGGATAAACAATAGTGGAAATGAAATGAAAATTGAGTTAGATGGAAAAAAAAAAATAAAAAAAATAGGTAAGGTCCTCGTCATGACAGGCGTGGTCAAAAGTCATCCGTTGGGGTGTATTTTCAGGAAACGCCTGCGGGCGCGTCCGCGTTCGAGTTTGATGACGTCATCAAACTAAGGTAGGGTAGGTTACGGGACTTGGAAAAATATTGACTCTCGAGCTTTATGGTGATGGAACAATCCCGAAGTTTCTATGACAGGAGGTGGGACCAGGCGGACTTGGAGAATTTCAGCTCGCAAGCTATATAATATGGTGATGGGAGGGGGATTCAGGAAATTTCTTCCTTTGCACCAAGTATAAAAGGAGGGGAACTTATAAAAATTTGGACACTACCCAGAGACTTGGAATATTTCCGATCATCTATCTATACTCATGTATGAGGAGAAACTTGAGAATAGAACATAGGGATGACGTCATCAATTTAAGGTGGAAGAATTTTTTTACGTTACTAGAAATCTCTGAGTTCTAAAACATTTTTTCTCGCCAGATTGTTTTTTTTTTTTTTTGTTCGCAAACATTTTTATTTGTACCACCCAAGTTTTCGTCTCCAGACGAAATTCTGGAGACAAGTGTTTCCTTCAAGCGAATTTTTCGATCTTTATGAAAGTATGTCTTATTATTCCTAGAAGAATATGAGTATCGTATTCGTACATCCATTCCCAAAAGAGGGAAGAAAGTATTCGGAATAAAGAACGAGGTGCGTGTTTCATACACGAATAGCTCGAGGGATTTCTCGTAATGCAATCTGGAACTCGATTCGCATAGTGTAGGAAAGTTTTCTACTCGCGTGCTCTTTATAATGCTACTTAGCATATTTGTATAGGACGGTATTACAGTCGAAGTATAATGGCTTGTTCTTGAAAAGTTTCGACATCTGTGACATGAACACGCTATGAACTTTAATAGTTTTCTTTCAATTACTATTCAATTTTCGTGTGTACATTGGCTAACAAAATGGTCCTTCATAAGCCTTCATCTTGACATATATTTTTGTATTTGATGAAGAACAGGTATTTGATTTTTTCCCCGAGTCAATTTTTTGATAGGCGTAGATTTTTGGTGAACATCAGCTAGGGGTAGAGATGGAAACCAATAATCCAATTGGATTAATTCGCCTTTTGGTTTGGATTTAGTTGTCATGCAGTATCAAGGGCCTTCGAGTTCTTTTCAATTGGCGCTTTCTTTATTTTCTTTGTTTCATTTTGCGAGTTCTTAACTACACTAGGGTTGCAGAGCTTGATGGTGAATCAATCTTGGATGCGTTGGATGTCATTTGCTGTTTTTAGATATAAGAGATGATGTTTTGGATTGTCGGAGCCTGGAGCCTTATGCGTGGACAGTCACTTATTTATTATTGTTGTTACTTCAGCTACCGTACCGTAACTTCCAGAGGTGGACCAGCGGCGCCCGTGTATTGCAATGGTTTGAGGGTGTTGTTGCACGGAGGAAACTTGGATCGTAGCAAAAGTGCGGTGTTTTCCTCCATTATGGTACAGGTGTTTCCATCTTCCTTTTTCAGCAGGGGGATGGTGATGCGTTCACCTGTTTTGGCCTGTTTGAAGGATGACAGAATACTCAAAGAGTAGAGTAAACGAAAAACCAATTACAAAGACCGCAGATACAAAGGAGAAGATGCGAGATCTTTCGGTTAACAAACCATCATCGGGCAAAGTTAGAACGCCAATGACCCAGATACGACTCATAAAACAGAATACCAACGAGATCAGGATTGAACGAGCGAGCCCTCGCGAGGTGACTCAAACTCGTACACCAATTCAACTAAACCTTCGTCGGGAAAATACCTGTTGAATACGGTAACATCGTCACTGTTCAGATGACGCACTACTTCGATATTTTCCAACGCAACGCGCTTGAAGTAAGAATTCTCCTTGTGGAGAAGGGTAGCCGAACCTTCCTTGAAACTATGACCACTGGAGATAAGGTGGTCCGCAAAGGCCGAATCACCCAAATTACCTTTCTTCCAGGCATTAAGGTGCTCCTCTACTCGAATTCCAAGCTGGCGACCCGTCTCGCCTATGTATACGCCGTTAGAATCCTTGCACTCCAATTTGTACACCCCGCTCCTCTCCCCCCGCGGGATGGGGTCCTTTAGCCTAACAAACAAACCCTTCACAGTAGTGAGGTTATAAAAAACAGGCCTGAAGCCAAAGGGGCGGAGGACACGAGTCAGCTTGGATGAAAACTCACCCAAAAACGGGAGCTTGATCCAACGTAATATCTTATTATTATTACCACTCAGATCGCGGGGGAGGGAAGTGGTAGAATCAAGGCCCTTCCTCGTAAGTTTTTTACGGGCCATACGGTCAATGTCCAAGTTGACCTCATTCACAGCGGCCAAGTGCTTAATGGTCGCCAGCTCCTTTTGGAAAGCTGGTTGACTTAGCGGAATGCTGGTCAGTCGATGAATATAACTATTGAAGGCAGCGATCTCATGAGAAAATGGACAGAAGGACGATCCGTGGACAACTGTATCGGTCGAAGTATCCTTCCTGGATATCACAAATTCATGGTCCCCATCTCTATCAGAGGTAGTGAGATCCAGAAAGTTTATGGAAGAACCTCCAATTTCTGTAGTGAATTTTATGGAGGGATACATTTTATTCAGATACTGAAGAAACTCACCAAGGAGCTCTTGAGGATCGGTCCACGCACATAATATACCGTTCACATATCGGTGCCAATAATGGATGTGACTCAGTAGCACTTGGCCAGAGGAAAACAAGTCAACCTCAAATCTGGACATAAATATCTCTGAAACGAGAGAGCCCAAAGGAGAGCCGATGGGGATTCCTACTTCCTCAGGAAACAAGTAAAATTTCCCTTTGAACTTACAGAAGTTGGGGGACCAGCACGTATTAAGGAGGCCAAAAAATTCCTGTATCTCGTTATGAGGAATGTTGAACTTTACAAGTAGGTCACCCATATACTGCATAGTATGGGCCTTTGGTATGTTGGGAAAGAGGCCGGCTACATCAAATGAGCAGAGGCTAGTACCCGGGGGCAAGGTAACATTTTTGAGCCTCTCGGCCAGAGAAACCGAATTTTCAAGGGAGTAGGGGGACTTGTACTCGATTCGAGACTTGAACCAACGATCGAAGAACTTGGCCAGAAAATAGGCAGGGGAGGAGACGTAGGAGACGACAGGCCGCATAGGAGTATTCATCTTGTGAACTTTTGGCAACCCATAGAGGAGGGGAGGAACAGAGTTAGGTACAAGCAGGGCTTTTTTGAGCGAAGAACTTTTTATGATAAACTCACTCCCGTTCACAAGCTTCCTAACCTCTTTAACGTATGTAGTTAGGAAAGTTAAAAGAGCTATTTTCAATAGCTCCACATTGAGTGAGAACTTCTTGAACCTTGGAAACGTAGAAGGATTTCTCCAGGATTACGATCGCGTTACCCTTGTCGGCTTTAGTAAGGATTAACCCCTGGTCCCTGACCTTCCTCTTCAGATTATCTATCACCTCACACGCGTAATTGTTTATACGAGGGAGGGGGGTGTCGCGGACTAGTTCAGCGCAAGCTGATTGAATATTCACGCCGGGACCAATTTTTATGGTCAGGTCGGCAACGACATTCGCAAGAGTTTCATCTTTAGGAAGGGGAGGTAGGCCAAATTTTAGACCCTTCTCCAACAAATACGTTTCATCTTGCGAGAATTGCGTCTGGGTGTAATTAATAATGCGGGGCTGGAAATTTTGAACAACACCATTATTAGCACAAATATTTTTGAGGGCAATAGCCTTGAAGTTCAAAAGGGAGGAAATTTTCTTTTCTTTTTTGGCTTTGAGCTCAGAGATTACGTTGGATCAGGCTCCCGTTTTTGGGCGAGTTTTCATCCAAGCTGACTCGTGTCCTCCGCCCCTTTGGCTTCAGGCCTGCTTTTTATAACCTCACTACTGTTAAGGGTTTGTTTGTTAGGCTAAAGGACCCCATCCCGCGGGGGGAGAGGAGCGGGGTGTACAAATTGGAGTGCAAGGATTGGAACGGCGTATACTTAGGCGAGACGGGTCGCCAGCTTGGAATTACGATTAGAGGAGCACCTTAATGCCTGGAAGAAAGGTAATTTGGGTGATTCGGCCTTTGCGGACCACCTTATCTCCAGTGGTCATAGTTTCAAGGAAGGTTCGGCTACCCTTCTCCACAAGGAGAATTCTTACTTCAAGCGCGTTGCGTTGGAAAATATCGAAATAGTGCGTCATCTGAACAGTGACGATATTACCGTACTCAAGAGGTATTTTCCCGACGAGGGTTTAGTTGAATTGGTGTACGAGTTTGAGTCACCTCGCGAGGGCTCGCTAGTTCAATCCTGATCTCGTTGGTATTCTGTTTTATGAGTCGTATCTGGGTCAGTGGCGTTCTAACTTTGCCCGATGATGGTTTGTTAACCGAAAGATCTCGCATCTTCTCCTTTGTATTTACGGTCTTTGTAATTGGTTTTTCGTTTACTCTACTCTTTGAGTATTCTGTCCTTATGTCGAGCCGTAACGTTTCGGACCGTGTCAATTCTACTGTTTGAAGGATTTGTTCCATGGTTCGCTTTGATTGCACATCTGTTGGATGGCTTGGTCTTTACATTTAATCATCTCTTTGCGGTAGTTGTGGCGTAGGATTGATCTGCTTTGGAGTGGGATCTTATATTCCAAACAGTTGTCCTCGGTGTTACGGAATTTGGAAGTTCGGCGAGCAAGACAGCGGAGAGTGAATAAGTATGGTTTCCACCACCTGAGCTGAATTTCTTTGGAAACTTCTGCGATGCAGTTTTGGATTGTGGCGATGAGGTTGTGTACAAACCTAGGTTGACGATGTCACAAGTTGTTGAAGTCATCAACGTTTTCAAAAGATGTACTCGCTCCAAACAAAACTGATAGCGAGTTCCCGCTAAAATCTGCAAAAAATATTTTTTGATCACGCTTTGCAGTTTTAATTGTTCAATTTTTTTCACAAACTTGATGTTTGTCTAATTTGTCGGCACCCCCGATTCCTGTAGGTAATCAAGAATCATTCCTTCCTCTCTATCTCAATACAATCTTTGCTTTTGTCGATGTGTCTTCTGGAAGACGAGATAATGCTGTATAACTTCAATTATACCATGCGCAGAAATAAGTGACCATGGAGAATTCCGGCAACGGACACTCTGAGAACACAATAAACGTGTGGGTAATCAAATTCTAAAATTCCATACGACAGTTCCATCAATTCTCTCGAGATCTATCCTACAGACGTCCGCCACAGACTTTAGTAACCTACACTAAGAATTTTCCTACTCAATAAACAACGTAACTCAATCGAGTGAAAAACTTTTAGTTGTCGAGCGAGCACGTTATGACGATCTTTCGACGGGCGGGAAAAGTAATTAAAAATATATAATAGAAAGCTTTTGGAGTGCATTCAATAACCCAGAGGTACGCAACTTTTTTTTTTTTCCTCCTACCTTTCTCGGTCCCTGGCGTTTTTCGCTGTATCGAAAAACTTTATATTATGTTCGCGCAATAAATGACAGTCGCAATTTACGTATAGGAGGTATAGAAGTATATCGTGCGCCTTTGGTTTACTACTTGCTTCGGGCCGTTTATAACTTATTATGAACTCGCTATACTTCTTCGCGGTTTATGGCCGTTTTAACGCGCTGCATCGTTCGCCAAACGAGCCAGCGTGACGAGGAAGATGGAATGGAGACGAAAAACGTGATTCCAAATGACCACTCCACACTGTACACATACACGTACGTGCTTCTGCTCTTTCTTCCTCATGCTTTACCTCTTCGTCTTCTTCTTGGAATAACAATAACGATATCGTTTAACAAAAAGTATATTATGAACTTTCCGAGCATTAAGTTTATCGAGCGCGAATACTATCTTTTAGAACGTGCAAAGCTCGCGTAATGTAGTTATAGATGTATTGACTGTAATAATGGACGAAACGGTGGTTGGATTTAACCTTGAAGTGCGGTGATTTTGTTATTATTTTATACTACTACGGTTTAATGTTGTAGTTTTTTTTTATTGAGAAGATTTAGTTAACGACGGTTAACCGTTCTCCTAGAGGAGGTCACATTGTCATTGATGATAACAGGAGCTTTATGAAGATCACCTACATTAGATTCTAGAGCGAGAAAGTGCCTTATTTTGTCTTTTAGAGAATGAAACGTCCGAAGTGACGACCGCCGCACCAGACCAATTGGAACGAGGTTTTTTCCAGGTGACCTTCAGATTTTTCTGATATCACTGAACAACGATCAAAACGGTCCGTTTGTTGACTGTAAAATTGTACTTTCTCTGTATCATACACTAGTCCAATCTATCTTAGTTTATGGATCACCTATATATACTTCTAGACAAGTTCAAAAGTCCGCTAGATTCGCATTTGCATAGGCGTTTTTCGCACTAATCCTGCTCCAAGTCTAGCCACCGAATTAGGTTATCCACTTCTACATTTTCGTTGATTATACTTGACTGCTAGTCTCCTCACCTCTGTCTTCCGACTTCCTCAAACCAAACATGACGAACTAAAGAACGAGGCAAAAACGCCGTTTAATTTTACATAGGGCTCCCATAAGACCTGTGTTAAAGACCGTTCTTAATTCGTCATGTATACCTCAAACCCCAGTTGACAACATTCTAAATCGTCCTACTTATCGCAATAAATTCAACAACATGCTCTACTTTCTGACCCATTGCCTTCACAAAAAAATTCACTTCCATTGCCTGGTCCCTGTATTTCCAACATTACCCCCATCGGCCTTACGTACCCTTATAAACTATGTTAGCTAGTTAAAATATTATTTTTTATTTCATTATTAGAAAATAATAAATTAATAGAATGGTGGTTCAAAGAAATCTTAAGAAAATTGCATCGATCCTACCGAGCCTCCAAATCCAAAACTGATTTCGAAAGCTAAGGCTCCAATTCGTTTACAGTCTTGGAGTTCATCCGTTGCTGGTATCAACAAACCCACTTTCTCCTCCATTGTGTGATGGACCGTAAAACGGCTAATTAGTTTATCCTCATTTCACATATCTCACATCTCGAGTCCGAATCTAACTCCAGTACCATTCACCTCTCCCAGGAAATTTCTTATCTTCTTGCTTTTCTTGTTTCGGCAGTATCAACTGAATCAAACAACGATAATCACTTTCTTAATCTTCGAATCCCGAGCCGGAACTCTCCCTACTTTTTCGACACTGACGTGACAACTTCTCTATTTGCCCGAATGAACTCAACTCCAACATCTACAAAAGCCTCGGAAAAGCCACTCGCAACTTGAACAACATTTATGTCTTCATGCTCAAGAACCTTCACCCCTGAATACCTTCATTACTTTTTTCCACTCTTCAACTCACTACTTTTTAGTCTGGCAACTAGTCATCGTCCTCCCAATTCTAAACCCCTGCATATTCCTCCCTTCCCTTATCCTACCGCCTTTACATCCGTTCTAGGTAAACTCTTTTAAAAAATTTTCAACAAAAGATAATTCTCGTTCCTTGAACCTAAGAACATCTTATCTCATAGTCAATACGGCTTCCATAGAGGATGAAACTCTTACAAATCATTTCCAACCTCAACCACCAAATTTAAAAACATTCCGTAAAAACTCTCGCTGCAACACACCCTCCCTTCTCACATACTTTCTTTATGACAGGTCCATATGTTCTGCATTAATAACTTCTACTCTTCCTGAGGAACAAAGGTTATCACTCCCTTAATAATGTTTACACGAACTTACGAAAACTCCCTCTCATACATTCTATTCTTCCCTCCGCTCCATTCAAAATAACGCCTCAGAAAGAGGTTTGGAGCGCTCCTCTCTTCTTGAGAGCCATAACAGACTTTAAACGACTTCTTGCGCAGACGATTTCAGCGTCTCCCTCACTTCTCCAAATCCCAATCGAGCTGCTCGTCTTCTCCAACTCACCCTCTCGATACTAAAAAGCCTTGTTGATTATATTCCATAAAAGGCACTTACGTCTTCTTTTCCCTCCCTCCTCCAGAACTTCCAGATCGGCTTCAAATCCTCTGAAAAATTCCTTCATCTTACTTTCGTTTCCAAATACTCCTGGACTCTTCACATCAAAGCTTTACAAGCCAAATGCCTAGACTCATTGAATATTCTTAAATATCTATGTGACGGCCTTCGCACTATATGCAGTCGCAAGCTTCTCCCTAACTACACAATTTACTAATTCGCTCTGGCATCCCTCGTCTACAATTCCGCTCATTATCGCTTACCGAAAACTCTCCGGCGTCCCGAACTCCCTATCTTTCTTCTCTTCCTTTGATTGCCAAAACCTATCAATTCTTTCATTACAATCCCATGCTTATAATACTCTCGTCTCAAATTTGAGCTCCTTCTTCCTATTCTAGACATGCTCGACGCCTCATATTCGCCAAAACCTGGCTGACTTACCAGAATCGTCCACATGAAAGCCCTCAATCATTGAAGATGATTTTTTCTCCTACAACCTGTGCTTGACTGATGGATCCAAAACTTGCTAGGCCTTCTCTATCAAAGTGAATTGTCGCTTTTTCTGAACTCTCTTACATCTATTTCTGCCCTCTCCCAGTAAATTCCTCCTCCTTTCCGACTCTCGTTCCCCTCTTGAAGCCGTATAAAACCCTGCTCTTCCAACGCCATCGTTCAGCACATTCCACTTCAATATTTTCTCCATCTTCAATTGCTTTCCTCCAAATTCCTGGTTACATCGGCCTCCCGGAATACGACGCAGCTGCCTTAGCTTTGCTCTTCTCCTCAATCACTAATTGTACCCTTTTCCGACCTATGACTTGGAATCTTATTATCGTAAAAGGTTTGGTCCTCTCTCAATCCTCCATTAAACTTCTTTTGATCGAAAAATCCCCGATTTCGTGATCCTCTTCAATTCATTTCTCGCGCCATGAGGAAATAGTCGTAGCTCGACTAAGAACTGGGTACTGCTTCCTTCTTCTTGAGCTCTCCACTCTCTCCTCATACCAATACTGTCATACCGACGAATCATCTGTCTCCCATTTATCCTCCGCACACCTCCCTCCTTATTATTGGGATCTCCTCTCTCTTCGTAGGCAAGTGCTGCTAGGCTGACGAATTATCCGTCTCTCATTTTCCCTCCTGTCCATACCTCCTAAATCTCAGAAAATCATTTTCTGTTCTCTCTCAAGTTCCTTCTTCCCGCTCCAACAATTCGGAGTCCTTGCTAATACTGCACTCTAAACTTCCTCCGGTCTACATCTTATTACAAATCCATTCGACTCAACGTTTCTTCCCGAGCTGATAACCCCTTGTCTAGGTAAATAGTTCTTAAAAAAAAAATAATACTGCTGACCCCCTTTCCCATCTAAAAATTAATCATTCGAAGACTATGAGTGAGGTCTATGAAATAAAATCTGGTAATAATTGGATACTCATACCGGATATGGAATTAGCAACCAAATCCCTTTAAATTGACTGAATTATCCATGCATCGCAATGGACGAAGGTGGTCCTGCAAGATGTGGTAGCTTCATGTCAGCGGAATATACAAAAATACGTACCTGAAACAGAGAAAAATACAATTACGTAAACAAAATTGTATTTGGTAAAATCAAAACTATTTCACATACGCGCAGTCCTGGAAAGTATTTTGTAACGACTATTTGTAAGCTAGCGTCGAAGGCGGTCACTATTCCAGAAATTTGGAATATGGAACTAGATCGAGAATTAAAAGAAGGGCAAATAGCCTTCGACAGAGAGTTCCATTTCCCACATCATATTTGTACCACTAAAATGAGTCACGCTTTTGTACCACAAAAACTTTGCGCACGCGTACAAATGAACAAATGAACAAATTTTGAACTTTTCTAACGAACATGATCTATCGATGGCACTTCCAGAAGTATTATTAACGCTGAATACGATGGCACTTGAAGAGTACACGGGAAGAAGGGGTAATATCTAAACAAAACGAACTGGATAATTGGATCTTTAGCACGCCTTACAAGGAACCAATTCTCCAGCTCGTTTTGTTTGAACATTTCCTCTTCTCCTTCTGTACGGCCCTTGATTTGCCGTTTTCCGATATTACCTACCATTATTGCGCAATTTTTATGTTCAGTTCCCGCGCCTCATTGCGACAGGCAAGTGTACCTTCTCGCGCATCAAAATTTTGTAGCCCGATAAGATACGCGACGCGTCGCAACAAACCGCAGGGAATAAATATGAGTATTGTACAATAGTGAGTTGTAGTATTAAAAAACGGCAAATAGTATCGCATTCAGCAACAAGAATCTTTCTAGTTCATTTCCGAAGTTCGAAATTTTTTCATGTGTGTTACTGAGGATTCAAAAGTTTCTCAAGCTTCCAAATTAGTTGAGAAAAATGGCTTTCAAAAAATTGCCCATTCGGGAAAATGTCCGGGAACCAAACTAGATAAATGAGGACTGTGAGTTTTCACAGTGGTCAAACGGTTTGCAGGAGGCACGGTGAACCAAGAAAATATCTCCCAAATAACTCCCGTTCTTCTTCTGAAGAAGAACTGCGGTTGCACACAATCAAATTTGAGTGATTTGTAAAGTAGATACGTATCTTTGAATCATTCCTTCGTCATTTGATATGAGCCACGATGTTGCTTCCGTTATACTTCAAACCTCGCTCTTAAATATACGACGACGTCTCAGACAGGATTTTTCCTCCCCCAGTGACAGCCACAACCCAATCATAGGTTTCTGTCTTCGGTTTCATACAATTTCTACAATAATTCTCAAGATTCGTTTGAATTCGCTATCGATTTATTCATACCACTTTTCGACACAATACGTTTTCAAGACTATTGCAAATTATGGCGGACCTTTTATCGTCATCTCTTACACGCACGGAAACCATCAAAACGTATTCAATCCTAGGTAAGTTTTTAACAACAATTTTCTCTTCATATTTTCCTCGTCGAGTGAAAAATTCATTAGGTATCACACCTTTAGGCCTTTCACGAGTACCCGTACTCGCGTATAAACAGTTTGAGCGTGTATTTAATTGAAAACGCTACTTGCGCTGCGTTAGAAGTGGAAATTTTGTCGAGCAGAGAGCAATTGTAATCTGATACCGCTCGCGGTTAAAAGTTTGCAATTAAGTAACTGGACACATTTGTGCGGTATTTAAATGTACTGTATTAAGTTCTTATGAACGCACTACAGTACATGTAAAACGTCCGAACAATAAGGTAAGTTAGGGTCAGTTTTGTCGGAGTGAAAATGTACGTAGCATTAAATATGCACGGTCGTGGTAGAGTGAAAAAAAAAAAAAAAAAAAACGCGAATGACATGAGAGAGGTTTATAATTCTGCGCCGCAAAAATGAAGAATAAATGGTCGTATTGTACGGCACGAGTATTATAAAATAATACACGATATCTACTCGCCGCTATAAAATTCGAAACGATGATGCTCGGTGTACACTGATGATACGAATTTGAATATTTCTAGCAGAAGAACTTTCGTAACAATTGTATATTACCAGTCCACGTGGTTTGATGTTGGTTAACTGATGGTAAAAAACAGAATGAGGGTCACTTTGTTCGCAACTCGCAGGATCTACGTTACATTAGGCGTCGCGAGCAGGAGACCATTTGAATTAGGATTTCTAGATTTCGATTTTTTATAATTGATGAAAGTTGATTCTGATAAATCGATTTCGATTGTACTCCATAGCTTGACTACCCCTCTCCTTTTTGTATGATGGAATTTTCTAGATCCCTTCTCCCATCGTCGAGCTTTATCGTAGGACACGAACTAGCTATTGATGAAGGAGAGAATTCGATTCAGAAGGAAGGGAGGACCGCTCCACAGACAGAGAACATCATCCACATAACGATACCAGTAAGTTATGCGACCAGAAGACCCTCTCCTCCAATTTAGCTATGGAAATCTCAGGTACGACAGAGATGAGGGCGGAGCCTATTGGCACGTCGAACACGGACAAACCAGCTAGGAACTTGCAGTCGAGGGGAAACAAACCAGTGACTTTAAAGGAGGCCAAGATCGAATCCCCACGAGCGCGTTCATCTTACAAGTGAGCTCGAAAGAATTCTTGACCGAGGAAGTAGAATGGAAATTCATACGGGTACAGAAAGTAGAGTCGAGGAACCGAGCTAAGATCGAAGAAAACTACGGGTCACATAGTTTGGCTTTAGATAACCCGCACATACGGGGGGAGGATAGTATCGGACAGCGACTTTTAAAAGGAAGATTTTACAATTACATATTGACTTCTATATCAACAACGTACTGAATCTTTCAATAATACGAGACAAAACCGAAGTTTTTCTAGATCTTTGCTTGGCTGGACTTTAGGAACTCTTTCTCTTTCATAATACAGATTGGACGTTGTATGACTGTAACTGTGTCCCTTTGATCAGCCTTTAACATGGCGTAGCTGCAGTCCACAATTTTCTTGCGCATGCTATTTATGGTATCCATGGTGCCTTAATATGGGCTGTCTTCATGAAACAGCGACCGATCAGGAGGCTTTATGGGTCAAGAAGGAGGTGTCGAAATCCTCGATTATTTACATTAGGTAACGATTATTTGTTTTAGCCTAACAGGCGCCTACACCAATATTTCCTTTCTTTTCGGAAATGCCTGTCATCTGAATACAAATAATTCAAAAAGGATTTTCCAAATGTACAAACCTACTTTATTAGTTGCTTTTACAAAAGTACTTTCGGATGTTATCCCATCATCAGTTGTGTCGCAACTGGAGAACAAGGCGTTAACCATGAGTTTTTATAGTATAACGATGCTGTGTTGTGATTGGTTCACTTTTTAGAAACTTATTCTTACAATAATATGACATTGTATTCTTATTGGCTAAAACATACTGCTTAGTGATTGGTTCAACCTATTGTCCTAAATGCGGCGTTTCTATTGGCTACCTGGTTTCCTACCGTCTCATTGGTTGGTTCTGCTCTTCTTTTCTCGTCCAATCACCAGGCCGAATAGTTTTTCACTGTCAAACGTGATTACATTGTTCAAGAGGCAGGCTTTCTTCCTCTTGGCTTTTGCAATCTCCATTTATTCCCAGAGTTTTCTGTGCTATTCTCTACATGTATGACTTCAAATATTCCCTCTCCACCGTGGTGTTCTCCGTTACAGTGTTTCCCAAACAGTGACTCACCATCTTCTTTCTCCCTCGACTTTTTGTGCTCCTTTTTCCTGATCTCAAACTTTCTCCCGGTCTCACCGATGTAGATACCCTCGCACTGTTCACAACTGAGCTCGTATACTCCGCTCAAGCTTTCCTTGTCCTTTTGTTCCGTCTGGTCATTGCTGATTCTCTTCACCGTGGGTTGGGGATGGTTCGCTTGTGGAGGGCCAAGATGACCTGAAAGCTGTGTTGAAACGGAACAATGTACCCGGCAATGGAAGGACGCTTGAGATGAACCCGGTAGCCCCAAAACTCAAAGGGCTATAAAACTCCACAAAGCGAACTGTCCGATGAGACCCCTGGTCAACAGCATTCAATCACCATGCTACAAGATAGCGAAGATCGTAGCCACATTCCTGAAAGAAAACTACCAGTTTGCACCCAGACGAAGTATTAGAAACAACGGAGAGCTGATTGAGCAACTGGACAAGTTGGAAATCAAGAGTAACGACAAGCTGATATCCTTTGATGTGGCAAACATGTTTGGTACCATACCGAAGGAGGAACTTCTCACTCCGCTCAAAAACAACAGATACCATGGGAACCCCGATGGGCCGAAGTACACCAACATAGTGGAAGAGATCTTGATCCGGAACTACTGCCGCTTCAATAACAGGTTCTACATTCAGGAAAGGGGACTTGCGATGGGATCACCGCTGTCACCAATACTAGAGGAGATATTCATGAATGATATGGAAAACAAGATATTGAAGAACAGCAAGTTCAGAAACTCGATCAAACACTGGGCCAGATATGTAGATCATATCCTAATTATGTGGTCAGGCACTGATAGGCAGGTGGACCTATTCCTTTCAGAAATGAACGCGATGAATGAGAGCATCAAATTCAAAGTGGAAAAAGGCAATGAGACCATCGACTATTTGGACGTTAAACTCACACTGGGGAACAATAGGATAGAATACAAAATCTACAGGAAGCCGACGCATACTGATACCATCATCCCAAATGACTCCTACCACCACCCCAGGCACACGTTAGCGGCAATCCAGAACTACTGCTATCGAGCAATTTCTGTCCTCAAAAACAACGTAGAGAAGAGGAAAGAGATCGAGATAGTAAAGCAGATCGCAGAAGCTAATGGCTACCATAGAGGCGTGGTGGATGGAGTCTTTGGGCAAATGGAAACAAAGAAGAGAATGCACGATGGCGTAGTGAGAAAGTACTCCGGATCGATACCATACATAGGGAAGTACACAAACAAGGTGATGAAAGCGTTCAATGGCTACGATGTACATGTGGGTATCCAGAATAAGCAACCTATGGTGAAGAGAATCAGCAATGATCAGACGGAACAAAAGGACAAAGAAAGCTTGAGCGGAGAATACGAGCTCAGTTGTGAACAGTGCAAGGGCATCTACATGGGTGAGACCGGGAGAAAGTTTGAGATCAGGAAAAAGGAGCACAAAAAGTCAAGGGAGAAAGAAGATAGCAAGTCACTGTTTGGGAAACACTGTAACGAAGAATACCACGATG
The DNA here is from genome assembly GCA_035079385.1 of Aspidiotus rigidus. Classification (NCBI taxonomy): domain Eukaryota; kingdom Metazoa; phylum Arthropoda; class Insecta; order Hemiptera; family Diaspididae; genus Aspidiotus; species Aspidiotus rigidus. The sequence continues at coordinate 13,593,635 of JAVHKY010000020.1, read as the reverse complement.
GAGAGGGAATATTTGAAGTCATACACGTAGAGAATCGCACAAAAAGAAGAAAACTCTGAGAACAAACGGAGATTGCAAAAGCCAAGAGGAAGAAAGCTTGCCTCTTGAACAATGTAATCACGTTTGATAGTAAAAAATTATTCGGCCTGGTGATTGGACGAGAAAAGAAGAGCAGAACCAACCAATGAGACGGCAGGAAACCAGGTAGCCAATAGAAACGCAGCATTTAGGACAATAAATTGAACCAATCACTAAGCAGTATGTTTTAGCCAATAAGAATACAATGTCATATTATTGTAAAAATAAGTTTCTAATAAGTGAACCAATCACAACACAGCATTGTTTTTTTTTTATTACATCCAACTATACAGAGAAATTATAAAAGAAAAACACAAAAAAAAAAAACAAAAACAAAAACAAAACAATATAAAACAAAACAAAAGAAAAAAAAAAAAAAAAAAAGAATAGGGGGAAAAAAATTGCACGCATGCATAAATGTAAAAAAAAAAAATAAAAAAAAAAATAAAAAAGAAAAAAAAAAAAAAGTGAAAACAATAGTACTCCGACATAGCAATCCGAACAACACAGCATTGTTATAGCCAATGTTATTTTATAAAAACTCATGGTTAAGGCCTTGTTCTCCAGTTGCGACACAACTGATGATAGGATAACACCCGAAAGTACTCTTGTGAAAGCAACTAATAATGTAGATTTGTACATTTGGAAAACTTTTTTCAATATTAGTGCACTACTTACATCTTACTCACTCATTATGAGTCCCAATAACAAATAATTCATTTACCATTTAGTTATTGGATATCGTTCGGTACTTCAAGCTATCTTACGAGTATAAAACTTCAGATCGCAACTTTGTTTGAGAGTTATTCGTGGTTCACGACAGGTTCTCTTCCACCCCTCGTTCAGCTCCGTCAAAGAACCCGTGAGTTTTGGCCCTGGCTTGGGTACGGTCACGAAATCTTCCGGGCAGGTCCAATCTCAGGCCTGGGAGGCCCTCAATCAACTCTCGAAGAACTTCAAGTGGAGTGCCCCACGAAGGGGGCAGAAGAGATCCCATACAAACGTTCTTGCGTCATAAGTGTCACTTGGTCTTTTGTCCGTTATTTTGTTTGCACTGTGATGTGAGTACTTGTATCAAACATGCGTAAATTTTAGTTGAAAAGAAAGAAACCAATTCAACCAGTAAAACTTGAGCTCTTTTCAAAGCGTCGTCTCGGTTAAAGAATAGCGAATACTTATAATATTTTTTATTTTTCCAACTCTGGCGAAAAAAAAACACCAATTGAAAGAAAATTTCGAGAAAAAAATGTGGAAGCCCGAGTTTCCAGGACCCTAGGGACCCCCATTTGTCTTTTCATTACTGCCTCTTTTTTTTTGTCTATCTCTCTTCTTCTTTTACTCTCTGGGATAAAATTCTCCGAATCCCAACCTAAGGTTCGTACGATCCTATGTACGGACAAACGCAAATTTTGGAATTAGGGATGACAGAGAGCGAAGACATGAAAAATGTTCATTTTCGAGCTCGGCCGTTATTGTCTAGTATGAGCTGTTTCATGCAGCACCTTCTATACTAGCTTTATGCTAGAGTTGACTAAATCTAAATTAGGTTGCTGGTAGGCCTATACAAGGATTTCATACTACGATTCTACTAAGTTCCAATTTTAGGCTGTTAGTAGCCCTGAAATGCGACGAGCTGATTTTCTGGATTAAACGGGAGGTTGTGGAGGCCAGCCCCAAAATTCTCCCCACCGGGTACCGTTCACCTCCAATCAACAATATGGATATAATCTCGACTATCTAAATTGATTGAGACAAGAAATAAGAAAACTCCTGACTAATTGACTTAGCAAGTGACAAACCAAAATGCTGGCCAACGTAATTGTCAGAATAGGTATGTACGCAAATTAGACGTTTTTCTGGAGCGAACTCTTCGCTGAAACAACATACTAAAAATCCCGCGTTTTCCATCAGGAGCTTATTTTTTTAACGGAGGTTCGAACCCCCAAAAATTAGTTTTTCGCCTATATGGCGCAAAATTGAAAGTTTATCAAAAAACGTTTCAAACAAAAGTTTTTCCTCGTTAAATTTCATACCAAATAACGTATTCAAATGTCAGCCTATACTAATAAGTGCCTTTGCAAAGGCTGTTCAAAAGAGGACCAAAATCAGTTTTTCCAAATATCTCACAAAATTGAAATTTTATTAAAAAATGTTTCAGACAAAAGTTGTTCTTCGTTAAATCTGCTATAAAATTAGCTATTCAGCCTTCAGGAGGTTCTTTTTTTTATAGGGGTTTAACCCCCCCCCCCAAGATTTAGTCATTTGCTCATCTATATCTTATCTAATTGGAATTTTATAAACAAAAATTGTTCCGCGTTAAATTTCCTACCAAATAACGTATTCAATGTTCAGCCTAGGTCGCTTGGTGCCCCGGCAAAGCCTGCAAAGGCCGTTCAAAAGAGGACCAAAATCAGTTTTTCCATATATCTCTCAAAATTGAGATTTTATAAAAATACGTTTCAAATAAAAGTTGTTCCTCGTTGAATTTCCTATCAAACGAGCTATACAGCTTGCAGAATAGAGTAATTAGTCTATGAAAAAAGTGTGTTAGGTACATTTTTCCCGTAGGTTCCTCAACTGAATTTTACTCCATATTTCGTATAATATAGCCCAAGGAGGGAGGGAGGTTTCTCGCACCTGACTTGAGCTCCTCCATCCGTCCTATGCCCTGCCTACCAGCTTCCTACGCTTCCTAATAGGAGCAGTGTTCGTTAGCCTGCCAACTTACAGCAGTCTTATATTCGGGATGAAGGGACTTGATATTATTCGCAAGACGTGCATCTATGTATTGACAGTGGACCTCACATCGCGAACATAGTAAGAGAAGTTGAAGTTCGAATCGACGCAAGAGACTTCCGTCGACCGTACTCTTCCTCATCTGGGATAACCATAGAGTTGCCCTTGTCGGCTTTTGTGGCAATCAGCCGGAATATTCCTCTGTAATCCATTGACCAGAGTCCGAATTTGAGGTGCCATAATCTTTGGAGTATAAGACTTCCAAATTTGGTTGCATAAGCGTGAGATAGGGTCTCTGGAACTGCTATTCAAGTCTTTCTCTTTGTGTGAATATGAACCGCGATATCTTCCCGTATCCACCGAATTCGGTTTCAAATTCAAGACTACCTTCAGCTTAGGTGTAGTCGAGTAGGAGGGGAAGGAATTGAGCTGTTGGAGGTTTATGACCTCAGCGATTAAAAAAAAAAATATGAACGACTTTTCATGTTAGCTTATGACGTTTTGAATGGACTGAATGAATTTGAGGAAGAGAGGAGAGGACTGGAAATGTAAATATTTCGACGTTCTCATTATAATTTTACTTTTCACCGTTTCCCCTCCATCATCACCCATTCTAGGAGAGTTTAAGCGCTTGAGCTCTCGGCCTCGGAGTGAATGTTCGATTAGAATATACCTGCCGAGTTGAATTAATCGTAAACGACGTCGACAGCGCTCTTTGTTACGCACGCTGCGAGAGGAAAACTAAAGAGAAGGAGAGGGCGACGAGTGTATTTGAGCAGCGGGATAGAATCGTGATCGTTATACCCTAGAGTCGGTAACGGGATTCGACGGTGAAAGAGCTCGCGGATCTAGTTTCATCATCGCGCCTATAATACCGCGGTTCGTGTATCGAGCTGTCGAAAACACGCTGAGAAAAAGGAAAATTATATTACCCTACGACACGAAGGAACAGCTGCACTCGCTTATTAACGATATTTTTTCTTTTCGTGCGTTTGCGCGCCGCGAAAAAACAAAAACCAACCTCACGTTCGCTTTTCTATTTCGCCGGCGGCTTTTGTCGAACTTAATCTAATAGTTTTTATTTATCGAGACCAACGACGTCGACGATGATGATGAACTTCGAGAGCAAAATGTACGCGTGCAAAGTGCGTGAACCCGGCATGTACTACCGAAATCAGCGGCAGCAAAAAGAGGAAAAGGAAAGCTTTATTCCATTTTCCAGTGTTAGCATTTTTTGCCATTCGTATCGAAGCCAAATAAAATTACCGCGTTAAGGAAATTCCCAGGAAAGTTGTCAACGTTTCAAAAATGTACGCAACATTTCGCTCTCGCGGAAAACCGAAAAGTAAATAAGATTTCGGCTCGTTAAGGACTCGATGCATGCCGACTCACTTTCCATTTTTTCTTCAACGAGGAACACGAATTTCACTTACTTGCATTTGCGTGCGAACGTATTTTTCATTGTTACCTCTATCTGCCTTTATTGGGGTTGCTTACCATCGAGAAACAGAAAGCAAAATTTCTTTATCTTCGATCCAACTAGAATCCAGAAGAATGTAATTAGCTTATGATCGACTACTCTCACCTTCCTTTCTTGGACATGTACACAATTTTTGCGATGACAGAGATTATATGGACGAAATGGTGGTATGGAAAAACTACATAAGTTTGATTTTTATATTAGAATCAAGGACAAGGCGTCTTCTCAAGTATTGTAAGTGCACAGATACTCCCTTCGACTTTACAGAGGCTCAGCAAGTTACAGATTTCGTATAATTTCTTGCTGATGCTGGACCATTGAACCCAATGAAGTTCAGTTATCTAAATTTACTCGAACAGACGTCATGAACTTCCCTTGCCCCCCCCCCCCAAATGTGCGTCCATCTTGAATGAACCAACTGGTCGTATAGAGAGGAAAATTTTGTATTAGACATTTTTTCAGTAGGGAACTGCTGGGATTCTCGTTCATATTAGGAGGGCGATATGATGAAATTCAAACGACAGAGATGTCGACGATTTAGCTCTGTATAAGGCTTTTCCAGCGTTCCATATTGCATAATTATCTGCCTGATTCTTATCAATACGGTGGGCTCCCTAACATTGATCTTATGGCAGGTTGACACCGGAATGAAAATGAGTATGCAACCTAGCAATACCCATAAGAATAATGTTAGAAAGCCTACCGTATTGATAAGAATGAGGCGAATAAGTATGCAATATGGAACGCTGGAAAAGCCTTATAGGGAGGAAGAAGCATTCTGTTTATTCGTGGTTGTGAGGAAGAATAGAGATGTGGAACAATTCCGACCTTGAAGCTGTATAGAGCAGGGCAGAATGATACTTTCTCCTCAGAGCCGAAGGTATATATTGGGAAGGATGTTTCGAAAAATTTTAATGATTGTGCTTTTTATGAAGGGGTAAAGGGAATTCACCGTCCTGGCAACTTATGATTCCGAGGAAGGTGGGTGTCACTCGAAAATTCTCCGACCTACTTCGGGCACTTGAAAAAATTCCGCGCTTGAAAGTTCGTACATCAATTGACCTAGCCCCTTCAATGAGCCAAATATGCAACGCTTTAAACACCATAAGACTTGGAACGTCCTTCTAGGGTATTCTAAGTCTCCCCAGTGTCAGATACAGCTTGGTGATTAGTGTATATAGCCTGAAAGATAGCCCCTGCAAGTAATTAGATATGCAATACTTCAAACACCATACATCTCGGAACGTCCTAAGGTATCCTATGTCTCTCTAGTATCAGATACAGCTTGGTGGTTAGTGTATATAGCCTCAAAGATAGCCCCTGCGAGTAATTAGATATGCAATACTTCAAACACCATAGACTGAGAACGGCCTTCCAAGGTTGGTGGTTGGTATATATAGTCTGAAGGATAGCCCCTGCGAGTGATTAGATATGCAATACTTCAAACACCATAGACTGAAAATGTCCTTCCAAGATTGGTGGTTGGTACATATAGCCTGAAGGATAGCCCCGGCGAGTAATTAGATATGCAATACTTTAAACACCATAGAATCAGAACGTCCTTCCAAGGTATCCCAAGTCTCCCCAGTATCAGATACAGCTTGGTGGTTAGTGTATATAGCCTGAAAGATGGCCCCTGCAAGTAATTAGATATGCAATACTTCAAACACTATAGACTGAAAACGTCGTTCCAAGGTTGGTGGTTGGTGTATATAGCCTGAAGGATAGCCCCTGCGAGGAATTAGATATGCAATACTTCAAACACCATAAAACTTGGAATGTTCTTCCAAAGTATCCTATGTCTCCCTAGTATCAGATACAGCTTGGTGGTTGGTGTGTATAGCCTGAAAGATAGCCCCTGCGAGTAATTAGGTATGCAATACTTCAAACACTATAAGACTCGGAACATCCTTCTGTGTCCTAAGTCTCTCTAGTATCCAATACAGCTTGGTGGTTGGTTTATATAGCCTGAAAGATAGCCCTGCAAGTAATTAGATATGCAATACTTCAAATACCATAAGACTCGGAACGTCCTCTTAAGATATCCTAAGTACCCCTAGTATCAAACTACAGCTCAGTGGTTGGTTTATATAGCCTGAAAGATAGCCCCTGCGAGTAATTAGATATGCAATACTTCAAACACCATAAGACTTGGAACGTCCTTTCAAGTAGCCTATGTCTCCCTAATATCAGATACAGGTTGGTGGTTGGTTTATATAGCCTAAAAGATAGCCCCTGCAAGTAATTAGATATGCAGTACTTCAAACACCATAAGACTTGGAACGTTCTTCTAAGGTATCTTAAGTCTCCCTAGTATCAGATACCGCTTGGTAGCTGGTGTATATAGCCTGAAAGATAGCCCTTGGCATTAATTAGATATGCAATACTTCAAACATCATAAGACTTGGAACTTTCTTCTAAGGTATCTTAAGTCTCCCTAGTATCAGGTACAGCTTGGTGGTTGGTGTATATAGCCTGAAAGATAGCCCCTGCAAGTAATTAAGTATGCAATACTTCAAACACCATAAGACTCGTAACATCCTTCTGTGTCGTATGTCTTTCTAGTATCAGACACAGCTCGGTGGTTGGTGTATATAGCCTGAAAGATAGCCCCTGCAAGTAATTAGATATGCAATACTTCAAACACCATAAGACTTGGAACGTCCTTCTAAGATATCCTAAGTCTCTCTAGTATGAGATACAGCTCAGTGGTTGGTGTATATACCCTGAAAGATAGTCCCTGCTAGTAATTAGATATGCAATACTTCATATACCAATTGACATAACGCCTTAAATGAGCCCAATATGCAACGCTTGAAACGCGGTCAGCTAGTAAGAGTCCATCCAAATATAGGACCTTACCGGAGTTAACTCCAAAAATGATTGCCAGTCAAATGCCCACTCTGCTCGCTCTTGGTGGTTGGAACCGACTTTTGAACACCTTCAGCCAATCATCTAGATCTGTAAACAACATGGTTGGGTCCCGTCCCTACATGACCGATATCATAACCAAATATTTCATTGTATAGGTATCTTCATTGCCAAAATGTAGTCATCAGTCTCTTCAGCTGGTTAACTCAGCCGAGTCATTCACCAATTAAGTGACGAGTCCCCACGACGGGCTACATCGGCGTCCCACCAATTGGTAGTTCCTCAACAAGGAGGGACGTATACGCTCTCACCCTAACCGAGGTTGACCTGTTTCAGCTTCGAATCTGCGTGTTCTGCTCCCGGCCCCAGCTCAACCACCATCCCATTTGTTGGCTGAGAACCTACCACCTGATGAGTGCTACAACACTTGTCAGCGCGGTTTCATCCCTCACTGAGTTTTCTCTAGCGTCCCACCAGAAGAAAACTTTAAACCAATAGCGTCAACAAGGTCCACAACTTAGGCCATCTCTAACCGCGACTGTAGCCTGGCGGTTGTCAAGAAGAGAAAACAAGTCGCCGAGAAGATTCTAAGTTATACACGAAAAAGTTGATTCCGGCTTTGGAGGAAACAGAAATTAATGCATACACAACCCGCACCCACTCCACCATGGAGGACTGGTGACGCCGCAAATGCGACAAAGCGGTGATAATTGGGTGACTTCCAAAAGTGCAATAGTACTCATCAGGGTTCTTAGAACAAAATTGCAAAATAGATCTTGTATTTGGTTCATTACAACTAATTTCTTCTCATGGAAAGAGTTAATTCTCAAAGAGGGGGAGTAAGGGTATATGGTGACATTTGTACAGTTTTGTGAAACGTGCACCTATCACGAAAAGTAAGAATGGTCTCATTTTGCCGAGTGGTACAGGTCAATGTTTCCATCCGACGCAGTACATTTTGCGTTGCCGCGAATTAATCGTGCGAACCGTGCATATTTTTTCGGCCCACCTGAAGCGAAAATGATTTAATAAGTAATACACACGTAGGCTCCCGAAAAAGAGGAAGGTCAACAAAAAAAAAAAAAAGTGAAAATCGTGTACGCCCTCGTTTATCGCGGTCACCGAAACGAGCTTAACGTCATACAAAATTAAATAATACACGTATACGTACGCGATATTAAACTTCACCCTATGGCTTCGGTACGGAGTTAACGAACGCGTGCGAATATCGGAGGACCATCGTGCCCCTTTCGTCGACTACTTTTCTGTTGCACACTTATTTTATGGGCCGACGAAATATTTACGCGTAGGTTTTAGAAAGCTCGACAACCTGTTATTATTATATTAAGTAATTAGCGGATCGCTAAGCACTTTTTCCACTTCAGTGTGGGGCGTATGAAATAATAATCTTTTCGCATGTATGCACGAAGTAAGAGAACATATGGCAGAACAACCGACATAAATTCACGACAATTTACATTAACTCGTAATTAATGGCAGCTTCGGACGAAAGTGCACGCTAAATCTGTACTGTTTATACTTAAGATTATGTACACGAAGTGCTTTTAAACTTTTCGTAATATATAATAACCGTACATATTTTTAGGTGAAAAACGCACTATGTTGTTGTATCGTATTTCAAAAGTCTCGCCGTCGCGTCGTCGTTCTTTTCAAAATGAAAAATACAGTAATAACCTTCTTTTTTTTTCCTCTCTCTCTCTTTTCACTCTCTGTTTTACTCTTCTGACGCCTTCATTTTCTCTCGGCTGTGAAAACAACAACACGAGAAGATCGGACGGGGTACTACAGCGCCTCCTCTGTGCACATAGCGTCGACCGTTATTAAATTCGAACACAATGAACAGGAAGTAATTCATCGCTTTACAAAATACTATATACATGCGTTTGTACGTATAAAATATATTCAGTAGCTCGATATAATGCCTTTATTTTCTGTATAGCCGTCGCCAGCAACAGGTTACCGTTGTCGCCTACACAAACGTCCATAAATATAAGGGACGCAACAATACGGACTCAGCATGTAAAGGGGGGAAGAAATCTTCAGTGAACAGAATACATTAGTATTTATGGAGTTTTTTCAGCGATTACGATTGCATACGCGTGCAATTGAAGGCATACGTACGTGCCCATGGAACTCCTGTTTATCAATTTTAAGCCCACACTTTAGCCTTTCCAACGAGAATTACATCGAATAGAATTGACACGGTCCGAAACGTCACGGCTCGACATAATGACAGAATACTCAAAGAGTAGAGTAAACGAAAAACCAATATAAAGACCGCAGATATATAAAAGAGAAGATGCGAGATCTTTCGGTTAACAAACCATCATCGGGCAAAGTTAGAACGCCACTGACCCAGATACGACTCATAAAACAGAATACCAACGAGATCAGGATTGAACGAGCGAGCCCTCGCGAGGTGACTCAAACTCGTAGACCAATTCAACTAAACCTTCGTCGGGAAAATACCTGTTGAGTACGATAATATCGTCACTGTTCAGATGACGCACTATTTCGATATTTTCCAACGCAACGCGCTTGAAGTAAGAATTCTCCTTGTGGAGAAGGGTAGCCGAACCTTCCTTAAAACTATGAACACTGGAGATAAGGTGGTCCGCAAAGGCCGAATCACCCAAATTACCTTTCTTCCAGGCATTAAGGTGCTCCTCTACTCGAATTCCAAGCTGGCGACCCGTCTCGTCTATGTATACGCCTTTACAATCCTTGCACTCCAATTTGTACACACCGCTCCTCTCCTCCCGCGGGATGGGGTCCTTTAGCCTAACAAACAAATCCTTCACAGTAGTGAGGTTATAAAAAGCAGGCCTGAAGCCAAAGGGGCGGAGGACTCGAGTCAGCTTGGATGAAAACTCACCCAAAAACGGGAGCTTGATCCAACGTAATCTCTTATTATTATTACCATTCAGATCACGGGGGAGGGAAGTGGTAGAATCAAGGCCCTTCCTCGTAAGTTTTTTACAGACCATACGGTCAATGTCCAAGTTGACCTCATTCACAGCGGCCAAGTGCTTAATGGTCGTCAGCAGCCCTGCTCGTACCTAACCCTGTTCCTCCCCTCCTCTATGGGTTGCCAAAAGTTCACAAGATGAATACTCCTATGCGGCCTGTCGTCTCCTACGTCTCCTCCCCTGCCTATTTTCTGGCCAAGTTCTTGGATCGTTGGTTCAAGTCTCGAATCGAGTACGAGTCCCCCTACTCCGTTAAAAATTCGGTTTCTCTGGCCGAGAGGCTCAAAAATGTTACCTTGCCTCCGGGTACTAGCCTCTGCTCATTTGATGTAGCCGGCCTCTTTCCCAACATACCAAAGGCCCATACTATGCAGTATATGGGTGACCTACTTGTAAAGTTCAACATTCCTCATAACGAGATACAGGAATTTTTTGGCCTCCTTAATGCGTGGTGGTCCCCTAACTTCTGTAAGTTCAAAGGGAAATTTTACTTGTTTCCTGAGGAGGTAGGAATCCCCATCGGCTCTCCTTTAGGCTCTCTCGTTTCGGAGATATTTACGTCCAGATTTGAGGTTGACTTGTTTTCCTCTGGCCAAGTGCTACTGAGTCACATCCATTACTGGCACCGATATGTGGACTATATATTATGTGCGTGGACCGGTCCTCAAGAGCTCCTTGGTGAGTTTCTTCAGTATCTGAATAAAATGTATCCCTCCATAAAATTCACTACAGAAATTGGAGATTCTTCCATAAACTTTCTGGATCTCACTACCTCTGATAGAGATGGGGACCATGAATTTGCGATATTCAGGAAGGATACTTCGACCGATACAGTTGTCCACGGATCGTCCTTCTGTCCATTTTCTCATAAGATCGCTGCCTTCAATAGTTATATTCATCGACTGACTAGCATTCCGCTAAGTCAACCAGCTTTCCAAAAGTAGCTGGCGACCATTAAGCACTTGGCCGCTGTGAATGAGGTCAACTTGGACATTGACCGTATGGTCCGTGAAAAACTTACGAGGAAGGGCCTTGATTCTACCACTTCCCTCCCCCGCGATCTGAGTGGTAATAATAATAAGAGATTACGTTGGATGAGGCTCCCGTTTTTGGGTGAGTTTTCATTCAAGCTGACTCATGTCCTCCGCCCCTTTGGCTTCAGGCCTGCTTTTTATAACCTCACTACTGTTAAGGGTTTGTTTGTTAGGCTAAAGGACCCCATCCCGCGGGAGGAGAGGAGCGGGGTGTACAAATTGGAGTGCAAGGATTGTAAAGGCGTATACATAGACGAGACGGGTCGCCAGCTTGGAATTCGAGTAGAGGTGCACCTTAAGGCCCGGAAGAAAGGTAATTTTGGTGATTCGCCTTTGCAGACCACCTTATCTCCAGTGGTCATAGTTTTAAGGAAGGCTCGGCTACCCTTCTCCACAAGGAGAATTCTTACTTCAAGCGCGTTGCGTTGGAAAATATCGAAATAGTGCGTCATCTGAACAGTGACGATATTACCGTACTCTACAGGTATTTTCCCGACGAAGGTTTAGTTGAGTTGGTCTACGAGTTTGAGTCACCTCGCGAGGGCTCGCTCGTTCAATCCTGATCTCGTTGGTATTCTGTTTTATGAGTCGTATCTGGGTCAGTGGCGTTCTAACTTTGCCCGATGATGGTTTGTTAACCGAAAGATCTCGCATCTTCTCCTTTATATCTGCGGTCTTTGTAATTAGTTTTTCGTTTACTCATTTCTTTGAGTATTCTGTCAAGAGAATTACATCCTTGACTTCCACATTCATGAATGGTGGAAGAGAAAGAGATAGGAGAAGACAGGAGAGGAAACAGGAACAAACAAATTTTCAGATTGAGTTTCTGCAAACATTGAGTTATCAGCTCGACTACCTTGGTGATTTTCATTTTTGCTGATTCCTTGTTATTTGCGCCCTGAATGGCCCGGCGTGCCCCAGTAATCTTTTCCAGCACTTTATCATTAGAAACATTACAAAGAATTGAACACAGCACTCACCTCGGCGGCGGCCGCGAACTAGGTGCTGCCCTCGTCTCCACATCAGTCTTTTCTCGACGTGGACAATATATTTTGACCCATTTTTCCCTGTGAACCTCAGACATAGTAGCTGGCCATGAGATATAGTCGAACAGAATAATGTCAGGTGAAACGTTCCTTTAGTTTTATTTTTACTTCTTCTAAAACACTGTGTAGGTAATACGAGGACAAAACGTAACCTGACCTAACTATACGAAGGAAACTTATGAATGAATATTTCCAAGTCTACCCTCCATCATATACACTTGGAAGTCGAAATCGTTCAAAGTATATCTCCTTTATTAGCATAAGGCAGTTTTTTCTGGACGGAACAGCGGCAAGCGCTCAGCGGAACGCCAAAATTTTCAAAAAGACTTCCTTCCTCCCAATACAACAGGTTACCTGATATTAAAATCATATTTTCATTACCGGTTGCAGTTGAAATCTATAATTGAAATCTTACAATCACTCTCGGCTTATCTGTTCGGTAAACTCCGAGCGAGTTTCGCCTTCCCAGTTCAGAGAATTCTAATGCCCACAATATATACGATACGATACATATTAAACGATTGATGAATTTACACGTCATACACAAAATAAAATAAAGAATGGAAATTTTGTCCAGAATATACCTCACTGCGTACGTAGTCCAGAGTTCAGTGAGCGCCAGCGAAACTTTCCTCGTCGTTTCTCCATTCAGCGATGAAGAAATCTCGTATCCGAAGTTACATCATTTAAGTGAGTTGAAACTCTTTCTGACACAAGAAATCTACACGAAAAATTCAAATTGGTATATTTTAATGTCTACTTTCAGGGGCAACTCAACACTTTCCAATTGAAGAAGAAAGCCGAACTAAAGATGATGTCTGCAGGACTATCGCAGGGAGTGATTTTATTCACAACACTTTCCATATTCTGCCAATCAGACCAGAACGTTCAGAAATATTTTGGAAAACGTCTTTGATCAAAACTTCAAACAATATCACCGGTTCTTACGAGCCACGTGAGATTCGGATTGGTGGAAATATTTCTCACGAAGTCGTCTTCCCATGCGTAACATGGCAGTATGAAACTGGAAATTTTGTCGAGATTTTCATTTCACGTCAGTTCAATCCATACGGTGTTGCAAGAAACCAATCGTTTTCGACGCATTTTCGTCTGGTATTTAAACAGGATGAGACAGAAAAACTTGTCACAATCGCGATAGCTGAAGCGCCCGCTGTAGTATCTGAATTTCAGCCTGACGATCTGCGTGGAACTTCCGAAGGACAATCAGATTTTCATTGCAATCTAGGTAATTTGTTACTTACAAGTAAATCATAGGAAGATATTCTTTTGAGATTATGACTATACCTATCGTACTTTTCTCCAGGGATATTCGATTTCAAAAAACTGACGAAACGTATGAAACTGAGATTATGCGGGCTAATACTCAATGCTGAAATATATAGAGATGAAATTTCATTCGTGAATAATGACGAGCCGCGGTGCAGTCAAGAAAATATATTGTACACTTGCAAGAAGTACTCCAGAACACTTTATGATTATTTTGAATCTCAATGTCAAAAGGCTTCTGTACCCACATTAGAATGTAAAGTTAAGAGAAAGCGGAGAATTGGTCTAATTGGTGAAACGGAAGTTTTCTATGTCATTCGAGGAAAAGATCTCGATTCATATTTCATTGCACAAAATCTGGGAGTCACAAATAATACGAGTAAAATCAAAATTTCAGGTCGTTGTTCCTTATAAAATTTTTCGATCCTTTTTCATTTTTATTCTCTTGATAGTTACCTAACATATTCGGATCTACCAAGAAAATAAACATAACCTGAAATTGACCCCCGTTAAGTTACCGATATACAATACAGCATTTTGTTACAATGTTTCTGAATAAAAAACTTAGCTTCAATTATTTTCCTATCTCATACACAAAGACCAGCGACAAATATTTTTGAACTCTTCAACAAACTTTTAGCGAGACAAATTACAATATTGAATTGTCCAAGTTATCACGACGTCACAAGCTCCACATCCCCCAACGTACCCTATAGCTTGCGGAAATTCGTCAGTCTCACCCTATACATTACCAACTCGAATCATAAACAAAAAAATGCTCCATAAGAAATACATAGGTACGTTTTGAACTCGCGTTTAGATTTGAAAACAAGAAATAAATAAAGAACCGCAGATATTATTTTCAAGTGCTTGAGAACCCTAGTTCTGAATATAAATACGTGATTCTCCCTTCAGATGCCGCTTCCGAACTCTCATTGTCAATTTTCTTGTATCCACAGCTCAATTCACTCAGCTTCCAATATATGCATCCGCACTCTGCCGACATAATTCTCTCATCCTTCTTCTTAAGACTGAATTATTCAATCACTTCAAGTTGAACCAACTACCCCCTATCATATTATCCACTTCTCTGTAGCTAAACCCTCTCCCAAGTATCCGACTCGGTCGAAACTATATACTGACAACTCATTTGGAACATTATCTCAGAACCGATTTTTTCCGAACCACCAAACTTTTTTAAATCTGGTCGACCTAAATTAGGATACGCGTACTCGATCCAAGGAGTCAAAATCAGTCGTTGATTGAAAAATTTTGTCTCCATTTCCTCCAAACTAAACTCCATACACCCTTGTCTTTCTCATCTCCATCTCTCCTCATCCCAGCTCAAATTTCTTGTGTTAACTAACTCACTTTCATTTTTCCGGGATATACAGGTCTCTTATTCAACTAATTCCCTAAATCAGCGCTTTCATTTACTCCTGCAATCACCATCATCCACTTCTACATCTGTCTCTTTTATGTGGATTCCGGGGAACTATTCAAACACCTCAAATTGAACCATCTACCCCCTGCCATATCACCCACTTCTCCATAGCTAACCCCTTTCCCAGATATCCAAATCGATCTAGCTGATAATCTCTGAACTAACAACACTATAATACACCAACAACTTATTAGGAACATTATCTCTATACCAATTTCACAACCCACCAGCCCCACTGTACCAAACGGATCTAAATCTGGATCCAAAATAGAATACACAAACTCGATCCAAGGAGTCATAATCAGTCGTTGATTGAAAAATTCTGCCTCCATTTTCATTACAAAACTCTATAGTATACAGATCTCCACCTCCTCACCCCCAGCTGAAATTTCTACTGCTGACTCACTTAAATCTCTCCTGGCTATATTGAACTCACGTTCAACTAATTCTCAAATCATTCCATTCATTTATTCCTGCAATAACTATCACTCACTTCTACATCTGTGTCCTGGAATTCCGGGTCACATTAACGTCTTGAAATATGACGCAATTGTTTTCGCAAAAATTCCTTTCTATCCAAGAAATTTCTGTCCCTGTACTTACCGCTGCTACTGACCTTAGAAACTATTACCGATCCCTGATATTTGACTCCTGCCATGACTTTTATAAAACTCGAGTGGGAAGGAGCTGAGAACATCGATTACCAAAAAATCGCGCAACGTCTATCACGAACTCTCTCGTGAACACATACGCGGGTAATTTTCAAACGCCTTCTTTAATTAATTAAAACTATATTTTAATTTTACGAGCACATCAAAGCTACCATTGAAAAATCAACTGGCCACTAAACTCTGAAACATCTACAACCTTAGCGATTACACACACACTACTTTACGATTACACGAACAAAATGTGTCGACCATTCATCCCCCATGGGGTTTTTCGGGGTGAAAAAAGGCTTAAACCTTCCCACTCGACATATGAAGCTATTTTCGCGGAGTTTGAGATGAGTCGAGGCGGTAGGAGCTGAGAACATCGATAGCCAGGAGAGATGTAAATGAGTCAGTTAGCAGTAGAAATTTCAGTTGGGGGTGAGGAGATAGAGATCTGTATACTATAAAGTTTTGTTTGGTATAGTGAAAATGGAGGCAGAATTTTTTAATCAACGACTGATTATGACTCCTTGAATCGAGTTTGTGTATTCTATTTTGGATCCAGATTTAGATCCGTTTGGTACAGTGGGGCTGGTGGGTTGTGAAATTGGTGCGTCATATTTCAAGACGTTGATGTGACCCGGAATTCCAGGAAACAGATGTAGAAGTGAGTGATAGTTATTACTGGCCACTAAACTCTGAAACATCTACAACCTTAGCGATTACACACACTACTTTACGATTACACGAACAAGATGTGTCTACCATTCATCCCCCGTGGGGTTCTTCGGGGTGAAAAAAAGGCTTAAACCTTCCCACTCGACATATGAAGCTATTTTCGCGGAGTTTGAGATGAGTCAAGGCGGTAGGAGCTGAGAACATCGATTACCTAAAATCACGCTACGTCTAATAGTACTTTTCCATGGCAATTCAACAACCCGATTTTCAAAATTATATTTGGTTGCCTAGTATGAAAAAACGGAAATTTTTTTTGGTACCAAGAATACACGTACAAAAGCAGTAGCCAATATACGATTAATTTTCAAGCTTTATTTCAACTTTTTCGGTGAACTTTGTAGCGTCACATTTTTTGTACGCACAACAAAAATGCATATAATTGCCCGTAATACGTCTCAATTGCTATATATGTTATTAGGCGACTATTTCTGACTATTTCTCGATATTTCCGTATTAACCTTTTTTCGATTTACTTTAGTGCAGCCTATTGCAATCCGGTATAGCCAGCATATACCGCATCTACCCCTATATAATATATTCTATCGAAAGAGAAGGCGACAAGTCCGTTTATTCAAACATCTGTGACTATAGTCAGTCTAAATCCCATTTTAGGTTCTAAATTAAATCTCCCTCTTTTAAAATCTTTTATTAATGTACGCATGCACACCAATACTGCATGACTGTCCTTGAGGCTGGACCTAACACAGAGAATCTTTCTGCTTGTTTCTAAGAAAAGAAAAGGAAGTTAGTTAAACCGATTATTTAAACCCTATTTTAGATACAGTTGAGTGTCAAGTTCTTTTACGATTGAATTCATCCACTAGTTAATTTTACGATTTCCTAAAAAGATCCTCTCTGTTACCGCCGGACCTTAGGAAATTGTCAATGAGTCCGCAGCAGGGGATGTGCAGGACTGACTTTATGCAGTTCATCTGCGAGATGGTCTGATGGATGCATAGACTAGAGGAAGTCGTAAAAGTCATCCTCTGTTCTTACATGCGTATCTTTATAAAAAGTTTTTCTTACTGTTAGTCCCAAACACGTGTGGATTCAAATTCCTCTTTCGGCCACCCTTGATGTTTGGGTCAACTGACTGTTGCTTTTTCGCGGGTTTCTGTACATTGGGGGCGTATATGTGTTGCTATCATTACCAGTATTGTGATAGGCTGATCTACCAAAGATGGCCCTTGTAGTAAGAAAAGCCTAGCCAATCAATAACTCCTTGTCGACTCTTGATTCGATGCTGCTAAGAGAATGAGAGCAGCCAAAGTAGGAAGTCTGCGGAACAGGAGTCGACAAGAGATGATGTTGACGTTAGTTGATAGAGTTGCTCAAAAAATTCCGAGACCAAAAGTCTACGTAGCTTGTGTTCGAAAATCACTCTCTGACAATATTATATTGTTACGTTCTTGCAAAGCGACTCGCTCGTGATTATTATTTTCGTCGCGCCTGGTCTCGATTTTAAAGTGTCGGTACATGTCACAAGAGAAAATTCCGCACCGCGACAATTAAAATTTCGAATTTCAATCGCACATAAAATTTTAGCTTGATGTAACAAGCGATCAGATAACTAGAATTAATATCGCCAAGTAACTTGTGCTCGTAAACGTGTGTTCGTATAAACATATCTAGTTTATCATTTTCATTCGCCGATCGTCTGATTCGAGTGCGAAAAGTTGCGCTAGTATTATTGCAGTAGTTCTGTGCCTTTATCGATGTTCTGGAAAAATTGTTTCACGACCATGAGCGGCTAGGCTCACTTATGCGGGGGCCATCCCGACCCCCAAATGCTGCCCAAATGCCGATCCAATAACAACTCATCTCAATGATTTCGCCATTCGTACCATTTTGCCAGGATGCCTCTCCGGGAGCTTTTGCGCCGAGATGTTTCCACCCGGTTTCCAACATCGATCCACCAACTGCTGTCACTAGTTATTATTTTATATCGTCCTTTTATATTTTCGTTTTGTCGCCGCTTAGGCGTCTTTTTCACTTTTCATAATTATTCCTCTATTTTTCATGTTTCTTATTTTTCATTTGTTTATCTTGCTTTTATTATACTATAATTATGCATCAACGCCACACTCTTCATTATATAATATGTTCGTAAAAATTCCTATACCGTTCAACTTGAATCCCAAAAGGTCCTCTTCCTGAGATGTAAGAATTATTCTTTGGAGGAAAGGTTACATTTCTTTTCAGATGCAGATCATCGGATACGCGCGCGTCTTCGAGCTGATCTACATGTGCTCCGTTTATTTACGGTGAGTAAAATATTATTTGATTATAGCAGACTCCCAAGTTTTGAACGCTAAATTACGTTTACCCTTTAATTCGTTTTCTTTTTTACTGTTTGAATCGTGCGAGTAAGCTCGTACAATATATTTTTAATATTACACTTGGGCGCCGATGAGCGCATTTAAAAATTTTGGGTTGAGCTAGCGGCTCGCGCGACCTAGTTTCGGTATCCCCGAGCCCTATCTGAGCTCACCTACATTTTTTGTAGCACCCCGCTGGTGGTTTTGTCTCCCGCGAATCTGGGACGTAAATTGATTTACGTTAACTTGACTTTAATTCTCTTCTTTTATTATTTTATTTTTATATACGTACCCCATTCGCCCAGTGAGACTTGCCAGACGGGCTTTTGCTCATTTTACTTTTGGAAACTTTCCATGGTCGGGCCAGGTAAGGCCAACGAGGATATTCAAGGCGATGGTCGCGCAGCGCCGACACGCTCCTATTCCCTACTCTAAAATTGTTCAGTATTTCCTATTTATTTTTATATGGACAAGTTTCATTCTCCACATTTTTGGTTCGTTCCAAATTCAACCCCGAAGGGATTTTTTGGGACAAACACATCTTAGTTAATCATGATTAACTGTATCTATTAATACGAGTTACCTCATTTAATTATTTCCTGATAATTAAGTTCATGCATTGTTTGTCGTTCACCGATTTATTTCATTTCCATTATTATCAGTTTTGACCCGTATTTCGGGTGCATATATCCGTTTGATTTTTCAATTGTCTGTTCTTGCATGCTCGTAACCCGGGCATAATTATAGTTTTTATTCCGTAGCTCCAACCAGTGTCATTTTATTTCATGATACGTTCTGTCTTCTCTCTACGGTAATATTACGAGTAGAAGAAATCTTCATTAGTCACAATTATTCTGTAAGTTAATCGTCGGTGGAATATGCCGATAATTCCACTCGGAGAGGGAACAAGTAGGCGTAACCCTCTCTTAAAGCGCCGAAAGCTAGCAAGTGTAGCTTAGCTTCTAAATTGTGGGTCTTTTGTCCCCCCCCAGCTTTCAAGAAAATCTGGGCAAAATTCTTCATTGGTCTTCTCTGTCAGACCACAACTTTTATATGTATCTAATGAGACAGAGTGGCATCCCTGTTTTCTTTTCTTTTTGGTTCGACTTGTTCGGGCATAGGTTAGGCTACACTTTCAGCATCTTTCAAGGGGCACTACCCCCCTTGGAAAGCTGTGACGCTACAACTTTATTCAATTTTGGATAGGAAAAAACAATCTCGACATAATTCCCGTATAATGTCAAATTTTCATCGAATTTCAGTGGGTGGGGGTAGAGATTACCCGTTACATACGATTCCATTTTTCACCTTTATAATATACTTAAAAGTAGTGTCATCTCATCATTATTCCTTCGAGATGTAAATAAAAATATTATTCCATGGCAAAAAGGGAGGGAATAAATATATATGGTTATTTGTCAATACTTCGTACATATTTCGTCCATTAACACGATAAAAGGAAAAATTTATTTTTGTATCAAGAATACACGCGTAGAAGTAGCAATCAATATAGACCTAACTTAAAAGCTTAATTTCAGCTTTCATTTTTCCAAAATTTTTTAAATTATTCTTCTTCTCTGGAACAATAAACGTGTATCAGGAAAATTTCGGGGAAAAGTATTCGGTAGGAGTGGAGATTACCGGCGCCGAAATATACGTTTTGTAAAAAAAAATGTACGCTCAAATACTCTCTCCCAATACTAAATTGCCGACGACATATACATAAAATTTAATATTATAATGTTCGTTGCAATTCATTCTACAATTGAAAATAAACTCAAGGCTTATGGTGGAAGAGATCTAATGTCAAGTGAAACATTCTTTCACTTTTATCTATTTCTTCTGGTACACTGTGCAGGTAATACAAGGACAAAACGTAACTTTACTATACGAAGGAAACTTATAAATATTTCTAAGTCCATCCTCTACCATGTACACTTGGAAGTCGAAATCTTTCAAAATCCATCTCCTTTACTAGCGTAAGACAGTTTTTTCCAGGAGGGACGGCGGCAAGCGCTCAGAGGAACGCCAAAATTTTCAAAAACAATTCCCTCTCCCTCCATACGTACAACAAGTTACCTGTTATAATCATATTTTCATTTCCGATTGTAGATGAAATCTATAATTGAAATCTGACAATCACTATAGGCCTATCTGTCGGTAAACTCCGAGCCAGTTAAGCTTTTTCAGTTCAGAGAATCCTATACATTTTAAACTATCGGTGAATTTACACGTCATACACAAAATAAAATAAAGAATGGAAATTTTGTCCAGAATATACCTCATCGCGTACTTAGTCCAGAGTTCAGTGAGCGCCAGCGAAACTTTCCTCGTCGTTTCTCCATTCAGCGATGAAGAAATCTCGCATCCGACGTTACATCATTTAAGTGAGTTGAAACTCTTTCTGACACAAGAAATCTACACGAAGAATTCAAATTGGTATCTTTAATGTCTACTTTCAGGGGCAACTCAACACTTTCCAATTGAAGAAGAAAGCCGAACTAAAGATGATGCCTGCAGGACTATCGCAGGGAGTGACTTTATTCACAACACTTTCCATATTCTGCCACTCAGACCAGAACGTTCGGAAATATTTTGGAAAACGTCTTTGATCAAAACTCCAAACAATATTACCGGTTCTTACGAGCCACGTGAGATTCTGATTGGCGGAAATATTTCTTACGAAGTTGTCTTCCCATGCGTAACATGGCAGTATGAAACTGGAAATTTCGTCGAGATTTTCATTTCACGTCAGTTCAATCCACACAGTGTTGCAAGAAACCAATCGTTTTCGACGCATTTTCGTCTGGTATTTAAACAGGATGAGACAAAAAAACTTGTCACAATCGCGATAGCTGAAGCGCCCGCTTTAGTATCTGAATTTAAGAATGGTGGCCCGTGTGAAGGGCAGTCAGATTTTCATGCCGACCTAGGTAATTTCTTACTAACAACTAAATCGTAGAAAGATATTCTTATGAGATTATAACTATACCTATCGTACTTTTCTCCAGGGCTATTCGATTTCAAAAAACTGACGAAAGGTATGAAACTGAGATTATGCGGGCTAATACTCAATGCTGAAATATACAGAGATGAAATTTCATTTGCGAATAATGACGAGCCGCAGTGCAGTCAACAAAACATATGGTACACTTGCAGGAAGAAACGGACCTATTCAAGTGACTATTATTGTGACTCTCAATCTACAAAGGCTTCTGTAGCCACACTAGAATGTAGCGTTAAGAGAAAGCGCAGAATCGGTCTTGGTGAAACGGAAGTTTTTTATATCATTAGAGGAAAAGATTTCCATTCATATTTTATTGCACAAAATCTGGGAGGTACAAATACAAGTAAAATCACAATTTTACATTATTGTTCCTTATAAAATTTTTCGATTCTTTTTCATGTTTATTCACTTGATATTTTACCTAAGATATGTCGGACCTACGAAAAAAATAACCATGTATCTTTTTTGGAGCCTGAAATCGGTACTCGATAAGTTACCAATAATATACAGAACTTTGTTACGACGTTTTAGATCGAATAAGACTTTTGTAGAGTTGTAGTAGTAATTTTCTGGAGCATCCTTTGGAGGGGTGTGAGATGAACTTAATGACGTTTAAGGCACGTATACATTTTGCTTTTAAATATTTGATATGGGGGGTCCAAGAAAGTTTCTGATCAAAATGGAGGCCGAGAAGTATAGCAGAATCGCGGACTGAAATTTCGAAATTTTCACCAAGTAGGTTTTAGAAGTAGAAAATTTGAAGCCATTTTTCGTTGTCCATGCAGTGATTAGATTTCATGTTTCCTGTAGAAATCTGTGGGCTCGTTGAGAATTTGAAGAATAGATGGAAATGTTGTAGTCGTCGGCAAAAAGACGTTGCGTAAGGGGAGGGTTAACAAGTTTTGTAATGTCGTTGACAGCTATGAGGAAGATTAGGACACTAAATACTTCTCCCTGGGGCACATCATTTTGGACAGGGAGAGGGGGAAAGGTTGTATTTTGAATTCGTACCATTAATGTTATGTCGTGAAAGAAACCCTGTAGTATATTAAGGAGATTGCCTCGGAGACCAATTTCGTGTGATTTGTTTGCGATAATGTGTCTCTAGACCCGGGAAAAGGCTTCTTGGAGATCAAAAAAGATGGAGTAAAGACAAGATTTCCGGAGTGTAGAGTTGTTAATTTGTGATTGAAGGTCAACAAGAGATTGGGTGGTGTTTCGCTCTTTTCTAAAGCCGTATTGGAAGGGTGAGAGAAGATTATTTGATTCTAGATACCAAAGAAGTCTTTTGTTGAGTATTTTTTGAAATAGTTTGCCGAGGACACTAGGTAACGCTATGGGGCGGTATGATGCCGGAAGGAGGGGGTCTGAGCCGGGTTTCAGGATGGGGAGTTCGCTTTCCCAGTTCAGAGAATTCTATATATTTTACCTATCGGTGAATTTACACGTCATACACAAAATAAAATAAAGAATGGAAATTTTGTTCAAAATATACCTCATTGCGTACTTAGTCCGGAGTTCAGAGAGCGCCAGCAAAACTTTCCTCGTCGTTTCTCCATTCAGCGATGAAGAAATCTCGTATCCGACGTTACATCATTTAAGTGAGTTGAAACCCTTTCTGACACAAGAAACCTATACGAAAAATTCAAATTGGTATTTTCTTTGTTATTTTCTACCTTCAGGGACAACTCAACACTTTCCATTTGAAGAAAAAACCCGAACTAAAGATGAGGCCTGCAGGACTATCGCAGGGAGTGATTTTATTCATAACACTTTCCATATTCTGCCACTCAGACCAGAACGTTCGGAAATATTTTGGAAAACGTCTTTGATTAAAACTCCAAACAATATCACCGGTTCTTATGAGCCTCGTGAGATTTGGATTGGTGGAAATATTTCTCACGAAGTCGTCTTCCCATGCATAACATGGCAGTATGAAACTGGAAATTTCGTCGAGATTTTCATTTCACGTCAGTTCAATCCACACGATGTTGCAAAAAACCCATCATTTTCGAAGAATTTCCGTCTGGTATTTAAACAGGATGAGACAGAAAAACTTGTCACAATCGCGATAGCTGAAGAGCCCGCTTTAGTATCTACATTTCAGCCTGATTATCAGCTTAAAATTTCATCCGAAGGACAATCAGAGTTTTATTGCAATCTAGGTAATTTGTTACATACAAGTAAATCATAGAAAGATATTCTTTTGAGATTATAACCATACCTATCGTACTTTTCTCCAGGGATATTCGATTTCGAAAAATGAACGAAAGGTATGAAACTGAGATTATGCGGGCTAATACTCGATGCTGAAATATATAGAGATGAAATTTCATTCGCGATTAATGACGAGCCGCAGTGCAGTCAACAAAATATATGGTACTCTTGCAAGAAGTGGTCCACTAAAAGTTCTAATTATTTAGATTCTGAATGTCAAAAGGCTTCTGTACCCACACTAGAATGTAACGTTAAGAGAAAGCCCAGCAGAATCGGTCTTGGTGAAACGGGAGTTTTTTATATCATTCGAGGGACAGGTCTCAATTCATATTTCATTGCACAAAATCTGCGAGGTTCAAATAATACGAGTAAAATCAACATTTCACATAGTTGTTCCTTATAAAATTTGTCGATTCTTTTTCATTTTTATTCACTTGATAGTTACCTAGCATATTCGGACCCACTAAGAAAATGAACATGTATACTCGGTAAGTTACTTCGTTATAATGTTTTTGAATAAAGAAAACCTACCTTCAATTATTTTCTCACCTCATACACAAAAGACCTAGGTCAAATATTTTTCAACTCTTCAACGAACTTTTACTGGCACAGATTACAATACTGGTTATTCCAAGTTATCACGACGTCACAAGCTTCACATACGTTTACCACAACGTACCATACATAGCCTGCTAAAAATTGTCAATCTTACCCTACATTACCAACTCGGATCATCAACAAAAAAATGCTCCAAAAGAAATACATAGGAACGTTTCAGAATTGGTGTTTAGATTTGAAAACAAGAAATAAATGAGGAGTTATCTGTCAAAAGGGCACCCGTTCCATAAGAATTACATTGATCAGGTGCCCTTTTGACAGATAACTCCTCAAATAAAGAACCGCAAATACCTGAGAACCCTAATTCTGAATATAAATACGTAATGGCATATTTAAGTTTTTCCAAAGTGAACCTCATATGATCGAAACTTTCCAGTGTACTTCTTATGGGAACCAACTGCGTGATAAATCCAGAAACGATGGATTTTTGAAGTGTGGTAACGGAAAAGTCGACGAAGTCGCGTCGCCCAGCAGCGTATGAATTGCCGAATTCTCTTCACTAGATTCAATTTCTCACACTACATCGTCCCACGAGTGAATGGATGACCCAAAAACGAGTTCCACAGAAAAGTGGCGTATCCAATTTAAACTATTACTCTTCTCATAGCTTCTTCCCATCAAGTATACTATCGTAGCTCATATTTCTGCTCATGGGCTACACACGTTACACAAGAGGAGTGTACACCCGAAGGTGTAGCAAATTATATTGAACCACAAGAAACTCAGCCGCTAAACGTTTTCGGTTAAACAACCATCATCGGAGCGTAAACGAAAGCGACTGAATCCAACATCAACAAAGACAGAGGGAGTTAACCAGAAGATCATGATTTAACCAGCGAGTCATCGAAGTTTGAATCATTCTCATATACTAGCTCAATCAGACCCTCTTCAGGAATGAACCTGTTTAAAACCGTGAAGTCTTCGTTATTCCGGTGTCGTATGATTTCTATATTTTCTAAAGCCAACCGTTTGGAGGAGGATACCAGAGCCTTCCTTGAATTTATGGCCATTCTCGAGTAGATGATCAGCAAAAGCCGACTCACCCAAATTACCCTTCTCCCACGCTTTTTTATGCTCCTCAATTCTTATTTGGAGCTGACGCCCAGTCATCCCTATATAAATACCTAGGCAATCGTTGCAGGCTATAATGTATACCCCACTTCGCTCGACTGGAGGAATCGGTTCCTTCAATTTCACAAATAAACTTTTTACAGTATTGACATTATAAAACACCGGCCGGACCCCAAAAGGACCGAGTACCCTGCCCAACTTCAACGAAAACCTGCCCAAGTAAGGGAGTCTAATCCAACGTTTTCTACTGTTATGCAAATCCCTGGGGAGGGTTCACTCAAGGCTTTCATGACTCCTTCACCCTGGTGAGTTAGATTCATTTATAGTATCCGTTAATGGTGACTGTCGCGATTTTGAACGCAGTTTAAGAGAAAAGAAAACTCGTAAACTTGCCTCCCTCCAGAATTTAAAAGCGACGGCTGAGAAAAAA
Organism: Aspidiotus rigidus; assembly: GCA_035079385.1. Lineage (NCBI taxonomy): Eukaryota > Metazoa > Arthropoda > Insecta > Hemiptera > Diaspididae > Aspidiotus > Aspidiotus rigidus. Next base: position 13,567,617 of record JAVHKY010000020.1, on the reverse strand, counting down.
GACCGTCCTGGAGATAATTTAACCCAGAAATTCCAGCCACGCATTATTAACTATAGTAAAGTTCAGTTTAACAGTGATGAGTTATACCTGTTGGAGAAAGGGTTGAAATTTGGTCTCCCTCCCCTTAAGAACCAAGAGACATTGGCTAACGTAGTAGCTGACCTGACAGTCAAAATTGGACCGGGAGTGAATATCCAAAAAAAGTGCTCCGAAATGGTTTGCAACACTCCCCTCCCCCGCATAAGTAATGCCTGTAGTAAGGTGATTAAAAGATTAAAGAGGAAGGTGAGGGAGGAGGGCTTAATCCTTACTAAGGCGGATAAAAACAACGCCGTAGTGATTATGGATAAGTCCTCTTATGTATCTGGGGTTCATGAAGTGCTGGAACAATGTGGCGCTAAGGAGAATAGCCTCTTCTGTTTCCCCAGTTTCGTCAAAGAGGTGAGGAACACTATTAATAATTGTAGTGTGATTATTAAGAGTCCTCGGACAAAGAAAGCTCTCTTGGAGCCTAACCCGGTTCCTCCCCTCCTATATGAATTACCCAGAGTATATAAAAAAGATGTACCAATGCGGCCGGTCGTGTCATTTGTCTCGTCGCCAACTTATTTGTTAGCTAGATTTATTGATAGATGGTTCAAATCGCGAGTAGATTATACCTCCCCTCACTCAGTATTAAACTCAGGTTCGTTGACGGAGAGGTTGAAGGATATAAGCCTCCCTGAGGAAACGATTTTATGTTCCTTTGATGTGGTGGGATTATTCTCTCACATTCCGATGGCTGTCGCAATCCAACATATGGGCGAATTGCTTGTAAAAACTGGTGTCCCTCATGAGGAATTGGTAGAATTCTTCGACCTTCTGAGAGTTTGTTGGACTCCCAATGTTTGTAAATTTGAGGGAAAATTTTTCGAATTCCCGGAAGAAGTGGGGATCCCTATTGGGTCCCCTCTGGGCTCATTAATATCGGAGGTTTTCATGTCCAGATTTGAAGTCGAATTGTTTTCTTCGGGCCAGGTACTTCTAAATAATGTCTTTTACTGGCATAGGTATGTAGACGATATATTGTGCGCGTTGACTGGCCCAGTGGAACTCCTTAGTGAGTTCCTTTCTCACTTAAATGGCCGATATCCTTCCATAAAATTCACTCTGGAAGTTGGCGGATTATTAATAAATTTCTTGGATTTGTCCATATTTATTAGAGATGGCGTCCATGAATTTGGTATTTATAGAAAACAAACTTCGACTGATACAACAATCCATGGGTCATCTTTCTGTCCCGCTGCACACAAGATCCGCTACCTTTAATAGTTTGATACATCGACTGACTAGTATTCCCTTGAGTCAGGATGCTTTCCAGAAGGAACTAGGGACGATTAAGTACCTGGCCAGAGTGAACCAAGTTTGAGTGGACATTGATTTAATGGTCCGAAGGAGGCTTACGAGAAAATGCGTCGATTCTACCACCTCCCTCCCTAGGGATTTGCATAACAGTAGGAAACGTTGGATTAGACTCCCTTACTTGGGCAGGTTTTCGTTGAAGTTGGGCAGGGTACTCGGTCCTTTTGGGTTCCGGCCGGCGTTTTATAATGTCAATACTGTAAAAAGTTTATTTGTGAAATTGAAGGACCCGATTCCTCCAGTCGAGCGAAGTGGGGTATACAGTATAGCCTGCAACGATTGCCTAGGTATTTATATAGGGATGACTGGGCGTCAGCTCCAAATAAGAATTGAGGAGCATAAAAAAGCGTGGGAGAAGGGTAATTTGGGTGAGTCGGCTTTTGCTGATCATCTACTCGAGAATGGCCATAAATTCAAGGAAGGCTCTGGTATCCTCCTCCAAACGGTTGGCTTTAGAAAATATAGAAATCATACGACACCGGAATAACGAAGACTTCACGGTTTTAAACAGGTTCATTCCTGAAGAGGGTCTGATTGAGCTAGTATATGAGAATGATTCAAACTTCGATGACTCGCTGGTTAAATCATGATCTTCTGGTTAACTCCCTCTGTCTTTGTTGATGTTGGATTCAGTCGCTTTCGTTTACGCTCCGATGATGGTTGTTTAACCAAAAACGTTTAGCGGCTGATTTTCTTGTGGTTCAATATAATTTGCTACACCTTCGGGTGTGTCGAAATCCTCGATTATTTACATCATCGATTATTCGACTTAGCCTAAATAGGCTAAACCATTTCTTTTCTCGACCTCCTTTCCATTAAAAATAAACGGCGTCTTATTACAATGATTACTAAGCAATTTATCAACTACGATATCCTTCCGATATTTCAACTTGTCACAAACCGTAAAAATCTGATAAGTAGTACTAGTAGATTTCGGCCTTATACGACCAATTCAGAGATGGAAGAAATAATCGTTACGATGGAAGAAGCAATCGCTGAAGTAAGTACTAGTTTTCTGATCTTTTATAAGTATTGAATCTACCAACTCCGAAAGACTTCTACGGGTTCATTGTCGTGTGCCTCCAAGTTTACACCTTTCAAATACGACTCAGACAACTTTCGTCTTCTCAGAAGATAGCTTTGGTCAAGGCGAGATTGAATCTACGTTTCTTTGAAAGCATCCTCCACTAAGCGCATCCTGACTGTTCTTCAATAACCGCCTTTTAGATTACGTTATAAGATCTTTCTGAATTAGCATTTACTCTACTAGCTGTAGACTGACGGACTGCTTTCGTTTTCTGTCCGTTAGGAACTTCAAGATAGACCATACAAAATTCGAGAGCAACCTATATCCATAAGTATAATATTCAAAATTCATTTCGTTGTACAGATTTAGATTTATAATTAATTATGTGAATTAAATTAATATTTGTTAACCTAAAACCGATTTTCTTTCTTAAACTCCCTCAAAACTTGTTGTGATTTCCCTGATAGGTCAAGTCTTCAAATCTCGTACGATCCACGGCATACCGCGAGATACAAATCACAACAGGGAGTACACTCCTCTTGTGTAATATGAATAACCATAAATTAGAACAACGTATCGATTCGGCTACACACGTCTGATAAGTATGCCTATCTCATCTCCAACCTTTATCTTACCATCTCTCGTGCAAACTGCAGTCCAGAATGCCCCCTTTCAGGAAGTCCCATACCCACGTGCTTTGCCCCAGCACCCCTCTGCCATACCTACAAATCTCCGAATCCCTCTCAACAACTACCGGCACATAAAATCCTACTATCGCGCTAATCCAAGTTCTTTCATCAAGCTCTTAACCCTCAAAAAAGATATCTCAAGTCTTATTGATGCGGTAATTTGAGTTGAGCAGGAAACCTGATCTATGGAAGGAACTATTGCTTCTTTCTAGAGTTTCTGATTTATGTAAGCGGTTGGAAAATGCTGCGGATATGGTCTGTACTGCAAAAACTTTTCATCGTGTTCCTTCTTTGCCTTTCTTTCTTCGGGACAATTTCTAAAAATCCATTCAATTAGATAAGAAACACCTGGTGTAGAAAAACAATTATCATCGTTCAAATGTTTTTGGCAAAGATTCAAATTTAAATCGTCGCCCTGTCGCATGTCGCGACTTACGCTCTCGTTAGACAGCTGATTGATGAGAACGACGAAGCCACGTTAAAAAGCTAAGCTCGGAGCAGGTAGTCTACGTGCTTTTAAATGCGGCGGTCTGCCCTGAAAACCGCAAAGACAGCGACCACACCAGGGTATTAAGCGACTTTGTGTCGCGAGTGAGCGAGTAAGCCGTTTATGAATTCTTCAGTCAACAGAGAGTTAGACTAATGCAAAATTTGGCCAAGGTTTTTTCACCATTCGCGCACACTTTCGCAGCCTAGCTCGTACACCTTTTCGCGTAAGTAAATATTTAAAAAGGTTGTTACACACGATCGCTAGATAGATAGGACGTACCAAAGGTGGTGGTCTGTTTGGCGCAAGAATCAACAAAAATGAAGCATCAATCAACGAGTTTCAACGTTGTCATTACTCTGTGCAGCCTTTTGTATACATCTACACAGTCTGCATAGCGACCGTGAAACGTACAGTACAAATTTGAAAATTTTCCTCGGGAAAATGGCCAATAACTCAACTCAGGCCGAGCCACACGCGCTATGTAGGAGCAAAAAACTCTTTTTTTTTCAGTAACTAATATCCATAAATATTATGGGTGAAATAGAGCTAAATTTATACTAAATATAAAATAAGAAAGTTGCTGTATATATATTTTTTCGAGTGAATACTGCGCTAACAAAAACGATGGTAACTGACGTTCGATTAACGGCCCGTCGACTCACTGAAGAAAACGGAAAAAGCGAGCATGGGTGAGTGAGGAGGAGGCGAATACGGTATAGTATATATGTAAAAGACCTCCTCAGGCGTGTAAAATCTTTTCGATGTTATTCCGATCGATTTTATTACTTACTAGTAAAAGGTTGCCTATTCTCATTCGGTAAGACAAGATTTCTCTCTTAATTGACGACGATGATGGTGATAACTTGTTGAGAGAATATAATTCGAAGCAATAGGAAATGATAGGAACATCTATAGCTCGCTTAAACATTTACACAAGATTTTGCCTCGATAAGTTTTCCATCTCTGTAGTTTTATCAGCTGTTCGCATAATTTATTCCCATAGATGAATCGTACGATACACTGGAATTAGTGAAGCCTATTCTGTGAGTGTGTGAGTGTGCATCAAAACCTTTGAACGCATTCCCCAAATTTTTCAGCAACAGGTAAATGCGCTTCACCATAAATCCAAAAAGATGGTTTCCATAAATAGTTAGCGACTCGTTCCGCACTGCATTGTGCCTAATGAAGACTTTGGCCGGGAAAAATGGCATCACCCTTGATCTCGACCGTATGGTCAGGAGGAAGCTTGTTGCTAAAACCCTCCGCCAGTTGACGTCTTTGTCGAGGCAGTCACCCCTTCCCCCTCGAAAATTTCAAGTAAATTCTCTTCCCCTATCTTGGCTAATTTTTGAAAGGCTTGGCCGTGATTCTCACATCCCATTGTATTAAACCCAGCTATCTTAAACTCCGCACTTTGGGTGCTCATTTGGGTTCGCCCAAAGATCCCACCCCTCCATTAGGTAAGTGTAGAGATTATAAGTTATCTTGACCCAACTGCGCGGCGCGTTCTAATAATAATTATTATTATAATAATTGGAATAATATTACTCAAATAATTTCTAATACTTATTTGATTTTGTAAAATGAATTTATATTTGATTATTAAAATTAAAATAAATTGCATTGAACAAGCAACTAGAAAATCTAGACCAAATGGAAAAAAATTTCAAAAATGTAGGCAACAGTGCGTCACTTATGATCTTCTAAATCTTACTGGTAAAAAGTCAGAAGCCTACAAATAATATTGGAATAATAGGGATGATACATTATTAAAAAATAATTTCAAGATACTCTCGGCGCTTGTGAAAAAAGAAACTAGAAAAGCCAAAATTAAATATTACTCTAAACTTTTGGAAGAAAATATAAGTGACCCAAAAAAGTATTGGAATATTGTAAATAATCATAAAGGCTTAGGTGAGATAAAAATAAATGATGTAAACTGCACAGTTGAGGAAGACTCAATGCTCATTGCTGAAAAGTTTAATAAATATTTCAATGGTATGCCTATAAAATTGCTGGCAGAAAATGGAATATCACCCGTCAATTACAATGTTCAGATAAATGAAAAGTCACCATTATTTGTAGCTGATCAAAAAGATGCTACAAAAGGATATTTTACTTTTTTGGAAACGCTTGGGTTGACGCCAGATGATGTTGAAAGATCAATAAATAAATTGAAAAACAAAAAGTCAACTGGTAGAGATGGTATTTCTTCACTGTTGGTCAAAAAAATGACAAAATTCTTTTCTAAAATTCTTACTCCCCTTTGTAATGAATCCTTAAAACAAGGTACATATTTGCCCGGAAAGTTTAAAAGAAATTCTCATTACTCCCGTCTACAAAAACAATGAAAAAAATTTAGTTTCTAACTATCGTCCGGTTGCGATAACTTCTACCTTTTCTAATATATTTGAAAAGTGTGTCTGAGAAAACCTTTTAAATTACTTGGAGCATGTAAAGTTTTTTTCCCCCCAACAACATGGGTTTTCCTCTGATAAGTCAACTGACACCGCTATATTTGAACATAATTATAAATAAAATAACAGATAGTGCAGAACAGAGATTAACAACGGTGGCTGTTTACCTGGATTTAGCAAAAGCGTTTGATACGATCAACCATCAAAAATTAATAGAAAAACTTAATTCACTGGGTATTAGAGGCTCACTATTAAAATGGTTTGAATCATATCTTAGAGATAGGGAACACAGTGTTAAAGTTAACAACGTAAGCAGTCAAAATCTGGTGAATAACTGAGAGTACCACAGAGAAGTGTACTGGGTCCGATACTTTTTAATATTTACATAAATGAGATGTTTTCACCGCCATTGAGAGCAGATATAATAGGGTTTGCTGATGATACCTCCCTGTTGTATGGAGCTGAGTCTGAAGAAAAAGTTAAAATGAACTTTGATCATGATCAAAAAATATTATTCCCTTGGTTCATAGAAAATCGACTTACCTTAAATATGAACAAATGTGAATTTGTTATTTATGCTTATAAAGCACCTCCCTGGGCAGAAAATTTGAACTAAAAACTGACAGGAGTAAACTTAAGAGAGCCCAGAAAGTGAAACCATTAGGAATAATCATTGATGAAAAACTGACGTAGAAATCAAATTCATTATATGTACAATCAAAACTTCGGAAACAAACTTACTTATTTTATTTTTTTAAGAATCGTTTAAGTGTTCAACATCTCTTGAAACTCTATCCTTCCCTGTTTGAGTCGGTGCTTAGTTACGGGATCATCCACTGGGGAGCGAGCGCTCATACAAGTAAATTAAAAACAATGCAAAATAAAGTCAGTCGGACGATCCTGTCACTGGACAGGCGAGCAGGAGAAGTTGAAATTTATTCTAAAATGAAAGCTATGAGGCTGGAAGAGATTTATAAATATAGATTGTTAATGTTCTTGTTTAAACATAAGTATCTATTCCAGCTCCATAACTCAGAACAAAGAACAAGGAGGGGAGGGGGAATTTCCTCAGTGTATCCTCCATGGGTCAAGACTCACTCAAAAACACAGGCGAGGTATCAAGGTGGGAAATTGTTCGATGATCTTCCATCATTTGTGAGAGGAGAAGAAAGAATATCATTGTTTAAGAAATCCATTAAAAAACTTCTGGTATCAAAACAAATATAAGGAAAAGAGATAAATAAGACTTATTGGAATAAATTTATCTGGGGTGGAGGTATTGGGCCAGTGGTATAATAAGTGGTATAACAAATGGTGTAATAATTAGTTTTTGGATAATTTATTTTGTTTCATTTGTTATTATTTTTTTTATATATTATAGAAGTTTATTTATTTTTATTTTTATTTTTATTATATTTTTTATTCTTTGTTTTTGTGATCCCACTTTCATGTGGGATAGGGTAGATGCTTTGTAAAGTATCCCTGGGTACCTGGGAAGTGGGACTGCAAAAGAAGATCATTTAGTTTGAGTTTCAGTTTTGCTTTGTGTTGTTTTACTTTTATTATTGTATTTATTTGTGTATATTATTATGTGTGTTCATTTTTCAATTATCGTTTCTTAATTACAATAAATAATATAAATCCGTCCTCCGCTCGCCTCTTAGGGCGCATAGGGGGACGTATCTCAGATGTAAATAGTCAATAATATTGAGTGGAATAAAATTGATTTGATTTGAAAGTAAAAATGATATTAATTATAATAATTAAACTAAAATTATGAATAAAATCCAAAACAATTTTTCCGTGCTGAAGGCTGCGGGTCAGCCGAAATGTTAAGCCTATAATTTGTAATATGTGCGGGCAGAGCCAAAAATAAAATAATTTTGAATAATAAAATTATGAAATATCAATTTTATTTATATTAATTGAATTAGGAATAAATTATTCATTTTACATTAAAATAAAAAAATTAAATATTTACTTATTGAAAATAATAATCTCTATTAATTTAATATTTAAATTTGAATACGACAAATATTTTTTTTTAATTCTTTCAAAAATATTTTCCAAAAAGTTATTATTATATTCATTTTATTATTGATATTAATTTATATATTAAATATAAATTTTAATTTAGAAATTGAATTTAAAAAATTTTATGGAAATATATTTAACGAAAACATCTACAAATTTAAATATCATATGAAATATTGAATCATTAACTATATTAATAATTATATTAATTCAAGTTTTTATTGGATTTTTCATTTCAATAAATCATTTTTCATATTCATTGGTATATTTATTAATTCATGTATAATGTTTTATAATCCAAATTATGGTTGAATATTTTGTTTTTTCCATAGAACTTTGACATCAATGATTTTTATTTTAATATTTCTACATTATTACAAAGATTAATTTATAAAAATTTTATAAATACTAAAATATGATATTCTGGTTTATTTAAAATAGTAAATTTATTAATAATAATTTTCTTTTCTTGGTTATTCATCTGTTTGAAGACAAATATCTTATTGTGGAAGGATAATTACTACTAATTTTATTGCTGTTATTCCATTAATTGGAAATAATTTTAATATACTTAATTTGAGGTAATCGATTTATTAACAATAATTATTTCAAATTAATTGATTTTTTCAATTCATTTTATTTCAGCAATCATAATTTTAATATTATTATTTATTCGTTTAATTATTTTACATTTTAATAAATCATCTAATCCTTTAAATTTAAATAATAATGCTGATCAAATTAATTTAAATCCTTTATTTATTTTTAAGGATGTTGATATTATTATTATTTTTATATATATTTTTAATAATTAATATAATTGTACCATTAAAAATAAATAATCCAGATAATTTTAATCAAACGATGATATTTAAAACTCCCAACCATATTGAACCAGAATGATATTTTTTATATTTTTATTCAATTTTACGTTCAATTGAACCCATTTTTTCAAGAAGGGCGAAGCTGATAAAAATGCGTTTCCAGAAAAATACGTTTAAAGTTTTGCATCAGTGGTACTGGGGGTAAAGAAAAGACAGCGCGACAAAATTTTTGCTGTAGAAAATTGCCATGTCTATCTATTTGCGATTCCCTCCTACTTTTGGTCGAAAGAACGGTCGTCAATATGACAAAATGGCTGCCGGGGAGAGGACTACGCTTCGCCCTTCTTGGGGAACAAACTCGCCCTTTTTGAAAAAAACCCATAAGAAATATTGAGTTTATGGTATATGCAAGAAGGGCGAAGCTGGGCAAAAAGCCGGGAAAGGCATGGCATTCACTTCAAACTTCTCAAATAAAATGGCTGGGAGCGCCAACAGGGGGAAAAAAGTGTATTCTGGTAGTTCTTAAACCGAGGAATTCGATTTTCGAGTTTAGCCAGAAAGAGCGAAGCCTTGACTTGGAAGAGGGTTCAATTAATAATAAATTATTGGGATTATTTAAGACGTTAAAATCAATTATTATTTTATTTTTTCTACCAAACTTAAATGAGTCGAAAATTTTTGATAATAAATTTATTTTAATTAGAAAAGTTTCTATTTATAATAATTATTCTAATTATTCTAAAGAACCTATTGTAAATAAATTAATAATTATTTATTTTTTGATATAAGACACACCCACCATCCAATACCAATCCCTGTCACAGATTTTCACAATCAATGGGTATTCACTTCAACTTGCATCAGACAAAAGGGATTCACGGACTTTTGTATGACGGATGTATACAAGATTTAGCAACTCCTTGTTGTGCCAAACTTTCCCAAGCAAACGGCTTGGTGAAAACGACGTTGGAAATTACTTAATAAATCCCGAATAATTGTGCAAAATTTTCAAAGAGACAGAAATCTCTAACAAAACTGTACTATTTTGGCTATATTGCTTACAAATCAATTCACATGCAGTCCGACTGTATAAAGAACTAAGCACCAAATCCTAATGGAAGCATTACGTTTGTTTCAGTAAGAAAAAGTGATTGCAATCACATCAGCTGGCGAACGCGCGCCGACCCTAAAAATAGAGACCAATTATTTTTTTAGAGTACGATGGAAAATTATACCATCTTCCGAAAGGCGTTGTAGTGCCTATCCGATAGCTTCCCGGCTCTGTTGTCTCAGAGCTGTTTATACAACTCTTCAAATCTGAAATCTTCCAGGTAGCAAATGACTTCATCACCCACGTCCTTATCTGTGGACAGAATCATCACCAATCCTTCATAATTGAAAAAACAAATTTCCTAAATTGATCATTAAGATCGTCGATAAAGAGGTTGCCACGATTTTGACATTCGTCAAAAACCCAAGCCTTTCCACATAACCATCAATATCTCTTCTTTTTTTAGCCCTTTTGCCAACAAGAACGCCGCCGCTATCTCATTCATAAACATGTTTCTATTGCTTTGAGCCAAGAAAAAGCCAATCCCCCCTCAAATTACAAAAAGGCTATTATCTAGCAAGATTGACGTATAGACAATCTCATTAAGGGACAACTCACCCGCAAAGTCCTGAACTCCTTAACCTCTTTTCCGAGATCCTTTGTCAGAGACCAACGACCCAACGTAAATGGACTCGGTTTCACTATTTGGGTAAACTCTCGTTGAAGCTTTCCCGTATTCTGACACCGTCCAGGTTCCGAGTGGCTTAATACACTCATGTTGACTTTAGAGCTCTATAATTATGTACAATATGAGAGAAGGTCTACACAACAATCTGCAGAATGAAATAATCCTTGTCCAACTTTCTTCGTCATAAACAGCTCGAAACCCTGAATATTTCCCTCGATTTTTACTTATGAAACAGAAATTTCTTACATTTTGTCAATGCCTCCAGATCCAACACAAGTTGGAGAGAATAAGACCATCAAAATAAGAAATGTTCACTTTTCGCATAGGCTAAGAACGTTCTCAGATAACAATTGAAGCTTTTCAATCCACGAGAAAGATTGAATCGAATGAAATCGCGAAAAGGATCTGATATAGTCGAAGAGAAACGTCTTATTCGAGTACGTACGAAGTATCACAAAAAAAAAAAGAGTCTGAATTTGACACGATCGTACGAAATACGAAAGCGAATACGAGAATTTTTATAGTCGTAAAGCGAGCTAATCAAGCGTGAAGTATTTTTCTCGACTAGCTGAAGGATTATTTTGGCACGGATTATTGAAGAAGTAATTCTTCAAAATCGCTGGTCTATAGTGTCGTACGTGTGTACATCACGTTGTAATACAATGTGTTCGGTTTTATTTGAAAACGAAAACGTTCGCTCGTTGACGGTGACAGTAGTACAGACAGAAAAAAAAAAAAAAAGACTGTCGCTCTTGATAAGTTTTTCCAATCAAGGATAGGAAAAAGGCAACAATCCTATCGTCGTTCCGCCAAGTTACGCGCGAACTTCATTTTCACTAGTAAAAGTAGGTCGAAAAGAGAATACGTAGAAAAGTGAGATTGAAAGGGTGAGTTAGCACAAAAGTACAATAAGGAGACGTCATTTGATGTTGACAAGTATCGAAGAACTGTATTATTATACGCGCCGCGGTACGGAGAAGTGGCGCATCTTTCTCGAGCTCCTTCGTATCCCATTGTCAGAAATGGAACAGAAGTTGGTTTGTATAGAAAGTCGCGAAGATTTCACCGTTTTATTGTCGAATGTTATTGCAAAATGTTGAAGGTGAACTGGACATTTCATTTCGCTATTGTCGGTTTGATTACACGGTTTCGATATTGTATTCTGGAAAACTCTATACGCTCTTGGTTTGGGTAGATAACGATGATTAAGAACTACACATCTAAGGTATATCTTCTATAGTTCTTTGCTTCGATATTCGATGCAGAGACATTATCGAACATATATCTGAGAATATGAAAGTCAAATTAGATAATGCAGACAGAGCATCGGGAGGTGGAAACGACGCTGGTTATAGCACGTCACCTTAGGTCATGAGAATCATCGGGACAATGTTTTTCTAGAATAGACACGATCATAAAAATAGCTCTATCCCCCCCCCCCCACAAACTGAATTTTAAGAAGGGAGTCGGTTGGTTCGTTTGTGCTGGATTGTGCCGTCGAGTTCTGACATGTATATGTCTTTGGGGTGGGTGTCAGTCGGAAATTGCATAACGCCAGAAGCACTACGATGGAATCAATGATCTTGACCTAGTTATTCAGGGACTACGAAAATTTCAATCTTCACTAATTTTACTATACCGGGCCTAACACCCAGTGTACTAGGCTATACTGGGCCAATACTAGGCTTTAATTTCGTACACTAGGTCTAACATACAGTATACTATATGAGGTATCTGATCTCATAGCTAGTTCTATACTGTTTATACTAAATCTACCATAGCCGGAAATAGGTTTAAGGTTACTCATGACGTCTCTAGGCGTGATAAAAAGCCGTGACAATTTTTATGAAAGTTCTCCCAAGAGTAGTCCTAGAGTCTGTTGTGTACGGGAGACACTCCCTAGTTTCCCTTCTTCTCAATACCGGCTATTTCGCTCTCCTCGTTGAACCAGCGGAAGACGCTCCTTCGCTTCCTTCCTTCTCTTATTCCAGCTTAACCAATCTCCACGCTGAGTCAGTGGGAGACGCTGTCATGTATCTTCAGTAGGAGATAGGAAGTGGGTTTCGTAGGTGGATGATTTCACCGACGAGAGATTCTGATTTCGAATCAAGATGGTGAGTATGGCTAAGAAGAGTGTACACCCGAAGGTGTAGCAAATTACGTATATTGAACCACAAGAGAAACAGCCGCTAAACGTTTTCGGTTAAACAACCATCATCAGAGCGTAAACGAAAGCGACTGAATCCAACATCAACAAAGACAGAGGGAGTTAACCAGAAGATCATGATTTAACCAGCGAGTCAACCAAGTTTGAATCATTCTCATACACTAGCTCAAACAGACCCTCTTCAGGAATGAACCTGTTTAAAACCGTGAAGTCTTCGTTATTCCGGTGTCGTATGATTTCTATATTTTCTAAAGCCAGCCGTTTAAAATATGAGTTCTCCATATGAAGGAGGATACCAGAGCCCTCCTTGAATTTATGGCCACTCTCGAGTAGATGATCAGCAAAAGCCGACTCACCCAAATTACCCTTCTCCCACGCTTTTTTATGCTCCTCAATTCTTATTTGGAGCTGACGCCCAGTCATCCCTATTAAAATACCTGGGCAATCATTGTAGGCTATACTGTATACCCCACTTCTCTCGACTGGAGGAATCGGGTCCTTCAATTTCACAAGTAAACTTTTTAAAGTATTAATATTATAAAACGCCGGCCGGAACCCAAAAGGACCGAGTACCCGGCCCAACTTCAACGAAAACCTGCCCAAGTAAGGGAGTTTAATCTAACGTTTTCTACTGTTATGCAAATCCCTAGGGAGGGAGGTGGTAGAATCGACGCATTTTCTCGTAAGCCTTCTTCGGACCATTAAATCAATGTCCACTCGAACTTGGCTCACTCTGGTCAGGTACTTAATCGTCCCTAGTTCCTTCTGGAAAGCATCCTGACTCAAAGGAATACTAGTCAGTCGATGTATCAAACTATTAAAGGTAGCGATCTTGTGTGCAGCGGGACAGAAAGATGACCCGTGGATTGTTATATCAGTCGAAGTTTCTTTTCTATAAATACCAAATTCATGGACTCCATCTCTAATAAATATGGACAAATCCAAGAAATTTATTAATAATCCGCCAACTTTCAGAGTGGATTTTATGAAAGGATATCGGCCATTTAAGTAAGAAAGAAACTCACTAAGGAGTTCCACTGGGCCAGTCCACGCGCACAATATGTCGTCTACATACCTACGCCAGTAAAATACGTAATTTAGAAGTACGTGGCCCGAAGAAAACAATTCGACTTCAAATCTGGACATGAAAAGCTCCGATATTAATGAGCCCAAAGGGGACCAAATAGGGATCCCCACTTCTTCTGGGAATTCGAAAAATTTTCCCTCAAATTTACAAAAATTGGGAGTCCAACAATCTCTCAGAAGGTCGAAGAATGCTACCAATTCCTCATGAGGGATACCAGTGTTTACAAGCAATTCGCCCATATGTTGGATTGCGACAGCCTTCGGGATGTGAGGGAATAATCCCACCACATCAAAGGAACATAAAATCGTTTCCTCAGGGAGGCTTATATCCTTCAACCTCTCCGTCAACGAACCTGAGTTTAATACTGAGTGAGGGGAGGTATAATCTACTCGTGATTTGAACCATCTATCAATAAATTTAGCTAACAAATAAGTTGGCGACGAGACAAATGACACGACCGGCCGCATTGGTACATCTTTTTTATGTACTCTGGGTAATCCATATAGGAGGGGATGAACCGGGTTAGGCCCCAAGAGAGCTTTCTTTGTCCGAGGACTCTTAATAATCACACTACAATTATTAATAGTGTTCCTCACCTCTTTGACAAAACTGGGGAAACAGAAGAGGCTACTATCCTTAGCGCCACATTGTTCCAGCACTTCATGAACCCCGGATACATAAGAGGACTTCTCCATAATCACTCCGGCGTTGCTTTTATCCGCCTTGGTAAGGATTAAGCCCTCCTCCCTGACCTTCCTCTTTAATCCTTTAATCACCTCACTACAGGCATTACTTATGCGGGGGAGGGGAGTGTTGCAAACCATTTCGGAGCACTTTTTTTGAATATTCACTCCAGGTCCAATTTTGACTGTGAGGTCAGCTACTACGTTAGCCAGTGTCTCTTGGTTCTTAAGGGGAGGGAGACCAAATTTCAACCCCTTCTCCAACAGGTATTATTATTATTATTGGCTTTCATACAGACACATATTTTTTTTTTTTTTTTTTTTTTTTTCTACATCTAAGCACTAATTTATACTATGCATATGGTATTTGTCGACGCCCGACGGCGACTAGAAATACCTATTGCCCCTATGGGCGAAAGCCGGTCTCAATCTCTCCCATTCTGGTCTGCACTCAGCCACTCGGTGATACATTTTATGGGTTAGCAGTGATGTAATTTCATCTAGCCATCTTGTGTTTTGTCTTCCCTTATTTCTTTTTTCCTGTTTTAAAAACCAAAAAGTTGTTTTTGCCACCCAGTTATTTCCATCCCTTCTAGCTATATGGCCTGCCCAGTCCCATTTACGATATAGGCACTCTTCTACAATATTTCTATTTTCTCTTAATATGTTTTTTATTTTTTTCACTTTAACCCTTTCATTCTGTTTTATTCCCAAAATTCCTTTTTCCATTTTATTTTGAGTTACTTGCAACTTGTTTTTGTCAATTTTTCTTAAAGCCCATGTCTGTGCCCCGTACGTTATGGTCGGAATGATGCAGCTGTTGAAGATTTTTGCTTTTATTTTCAGGGGTAGATTTGTTTTCAAAATTCTCTTTAAAACCCAGTATTTATTCCAACCCAACTTTATTCTTCTTTGTATTTCTTTTTCATATCTGTTTTTTATTCTTATTAATTGTCCTAAGTATATTACTTCATCAACTATTTTTATTGGATTGTTGTTAATCATAATATTTTTTGTTTCATTTGAGTTATTTCTTATAATTTTTGTCTTTTCCATACTCATTTCCAGTCCTGCTTTTATACTAGCATTATGTAACTCATTCAACATCATCCCTAATTTATTTTCATCCTTTGCTATGATTACCACATCATCTGCAAAACGGAGGTTGCTAAGCCGTGACCCATTAATGTTTATTCCCTCCTCCTCCCAGTTTAGCTCTCTAAAGATTTCTTCTAGTGCAGTTGATTATTTCTAATTTATTCTTTATTGTTAGGGTTTTCATGTTGATTATTTTCTGTCTAGTTTTGTATAGGGACTTGAGAGGATTTTTCTCTGTTTCTAGTTGGTCGTTATTATCAGTTGGAATTTGTTTGGTGGCATTCTCTAGAATGTTCATTATTTGTTTATTCCACTCGTCACTGTTGTCTACGTTCCATTCTGTACATGCCATCATTTCTTCTACCAGGGATTCATATTTCATTCTATATTTTTTTATTGTCTCGTTTACAGGGATTATTTTTCTACTCATTCGCTTCTGAGCTCCCAATTGGAATAATTCTAGAGCTAATATTCTATGATCAGTATCACAGTTAAATTTTTTTATTACGCCGCAATTTTTTATATTTTTAGTGTTTCTTTCCATTAGTATGTAATCTATTTGATTTTTTATCTCCATGTTTGGAGAGATCCAGGTCCATCGTTGATTACATTTTTTTCTAAACCATGTATTCATTATCTTTAAATTATTTTCGTTACAAAATTCAATTAAAGTTTCTCCATTTTGATTTCTCTTACCGTATGTATAAGGTCCAATAATTTCATCCTCCCCCCTTCCTCTCTTGCCTATTTGGCTGTTGAAATCTCCCATTATTATCATTTTATGTGAGCTTTTTATTTTCCTCCCTTTTATTGTATTGTTCAGTGATTCATAAAATTCCTCAACTTCTTCTGTTTTGGATCCCATTGTGGGTGCATGGACCTGGATTATAAGTATTCTCTCTCCTTTTATTTTCATTTCTAATGCAGCAATTCTATCGCTAATACTCGTAAATTTTTCAATGTTTTTTTTATACTTATTATTCACAAGAAAGCCTATGCCTCGATGCCCATCCGATTCTGTGTAAAACCATACGTTCCCTTCTTTCGTATTTATTATTGCTTCGTTTTTTCTTCTAATTAGCTGCCATTCCTAGTATATCTATATCATACTTAACGCACTCTTTTTCAACCTCCAGAAATTTATATTTATCTTTCAACGACCTTACGTTGAGCGTTGCAATTTTTAGTATTTTTTCGTTTCTTTTATTATTTATTTTTACAGGGTTTTTATCTTTCCTTTCTATAGGTGAATTTGATAATTTAGTTTCGAGTATCACGTGTTCTTTTACATTATTATGATCATACGATTGAGATAAAGGCCGTACTTGTCTATGCTGGCCAGACAGACCAAGACAAGAGAGATTGAAGGAGTAGCTTACCTATTTATTTTTCTGACGTGTAGTTCTAGTCGTCGTCGCCGCCATCTTCTTATTGTTTTCTGCCATCATCTTCGAAAACATTGAATTCAATTTCGGTTGGTACTGATTTTTCTTTCCCATTTGATGCGTATTTGTTGCTTCCATATCGCTCGTCTCTTCCTCGTTATCTTCTTCGCTATTAACATCTTCGGTTGTCGTTCGCACTACATCATCTTTTGTCTCCTCTTCTTTCGATCCTAGATTGATTAGCTGTTCTTGATTCATTAGTTGTACCGCCTGCCCATTTTCTTCTTTCCTTATCATGACTTTATTGTTGTTTGTCCAGACGTATTTTATCATGCCCTCTCTCTTCATCTGCAGTGCTTTTTGAAGGAGATTTTGCTTGAATGGTGTGAGGTGATTTGTAATGAAGATTCCTTGCAGTTTTTCCCGCTTCGACGCAGTAATCAACTCTTCCTTTTTCCAACGATTTATCATTCTCGCAATCACAGGTGGTTGCGCTTCTGCGTTTCGTGTAGGAAGTCGGTGGGCTATACTGATATGCTGAGTTTGCAAATCTACTTTGAGTGTTTTTGCAACTCCGATAATTTTTTTCATCAGTACCTCCGTTGTTTCGTTCCTATCTTGGTATTTTATTCCACGAATTATAATATTCTCCTCTCGAGAATACTCTTCAAGACGTTCCACTTTTTCCTCCGTATTTTTGGTTTCCTTCCTGACTTGCTTAAATTCCTTTCTTGACTCCTTCTTGATAGTTTCTATTTCGTTTTGGATTTCTTTTATTTTTCCACCCCATTCTTTTTCGAAGACTTCAGTCATCTCCTTGAATGCGTTACGGATTTCTTCTCTTATCGTTTTTCTCATATCTTCGGCGTCCATTCTGTATGTTCTGGCACTGTACGGCACTCTTTAACAAAGGCGTTAGATGCTGTACTCGCGAGTTTCAACTGGTTTTGTAGCTTCACGGTATAACTTATGCACACACGGTCGAACGTGTTAACGGTATCGCTATCACTATCAAACTCCTCCAACAGGTATAACTCATTACTATCAAACTGAACTTTAATATAATTAATAATACGTGGCTGGAATTGCTGGATTAAATTATCTCCAGGACGACATATTGTGCGCGTGGACTGGCCCAATGGAACTCCCTAGTGAGTTCCTTTCTCACTTAAATGGCCGATATCCTTCCATAAAATTCACTCTGGAAGTTGGCGGATTATTAATAAATTTCCTGGATTTGTCCATATTTATTAGAGATGGCGTCCATGAATTTGGTATCTATAGAAAAGAAACTTCGACTGATATAAAAATCTATGGGTCATCTTTCTGTCCCGCTGCACACAAGATCGCTACCTTCAATAGTTTGATACATCGACTGACTAGTATTCCCTTGTGTCAGGATGCTTTCCAGAAGGAACTAGGGACGATTAAGTACCTGGCCAGAGTGAACCAAGTTCGAGTGGACATTGATTTAATGGTCCGAAGGAGGCTTACGAGAAAATGCCTCGATTCTACCACCTCCCTCCCTAGGGATTTGCATAACAGTAGAAAACGTTGGAATAAACTCCCTTACTTGGGCAGGTTTTCGTTGAAGTTGGGCAGGGTACTCGGTCCGCTTGGGTTCCGGCCGGCGTTTTATAATAATAATAATACTGTAAAAAGTTTATTTGTGAAATTGAAGGACCCGATTCCTCCAGTCGAGCGAAGTGGAGTATACAGTATAGCCTGCAACGATTGCCCAGGTATTTATATAGGGATGACCGGGCGTCAATTCCAAATAAGAATTGAGGAGCATGAAAAAGCGTGGGAGAAGGGTAATTTGGGTGAGTCGGCTTTTGATGATCATCTACTCGAGAGTGGCCATAAATTCAAGGAGGGCTCTGGTATCCTCCTCCATAAGGAGAACTCATATTTTAAACGGCTGGCTTTAGAAAATATTATAGAAATCATACGACACCGGAATAACGAAGACTTCACGGTTTTAAACAGGTTCATTCCTGAAGAGGGTCTGTTTGAGCTAGTATATGAGAATGATTCAAACTTCGATGACTGGCTGGTTAAATCATGATCTTCTGAATAACCATAAATTAGAAGAACGTATCGATTCGATGGTGAGTATGGGTATTGGAAAAAACTCTGACCCATAGGAGGGAGAGGAGGAATTCCGGTTCGATGCCGCTGATTGCCTGTTATGAGCTTAACTGGAACTGGAGAGGGAAGAGCTAAGATTAAAGTTTAGGTCTAGTGAATCGATGAATATCCTGGCTATCAGAACTCTAGTTGTTAGTAACGAGTTGAATAGATAGAGGTTTCAGATTGAAAGCTGAATACTGTTTATTGAAGATTCGAATAAAGAAAAGCTCTTCCGTGTGGAGAGGATTCTGGTCTGCATGCCACACTGCTTGCCACGATTTCAGCCAATTGTGTAAAGAAGGGGGTGATTGGGATTGGAAGTTGGATTTTGGATCGAACAGTCGTTGAGAGAAAGTCTCTGATTATGAGTTATGATGGTGAGTGCTGTGAGGAAAACCCCGTGATCCATCTGACAGAGGAGTTAAGTTATAATTTACAGGCCATAAATTGCTGGTTATGAGTTCAACTAATTGTGCAGGAAGGTCCGAAGGAAATTTGAGGCTGAAAGTTTGGCTTTGAGGTTCAAAGAGTCGATCAGAGAGAGGCTCTGACTTTGAGTCTCGATGGCGAATATTTTTGGTTCTTGAAAAAACTCTCGGAACTCTAGTTTTCACGCTGCTAATTGCTCACCACGAAATCAACTAATTGTGGGGTGAAAGGGAAGTTTGAGATCGAAGTTAAATTTTGTAACTTGGAGAGTCGATTGAAAAAAGGATCTAATTTTGAGTTACGGCGGTGATTTTTGTAAGTGTTGGAAAAACTCTGAACCATGAGAGAGGGGCAAGCCTACATGCCACTAACTGCTTATAATGAAATTGAACCAGTTGAGGGGAGTAGTAAAAAGATGAATGACAAAGGTCCGAGGAATTCAAACTCAATATTCGGAACAAACTGAATCACGATCAGGAAGCAAAGTCTAATACACATTCATAATTATTTAAGTACTTTTCATTTTCGAAAACATGAAAAACGGCGAATGCACGAGTAACTCGACCGGATCACATCATTTATACGGTTTGAACGATTAATTTGCTGAAAATTACGCGAATTTTTCTCGTTATACGAGCAGTTGAAAGCGACAAAAAGAGTTCAACTACTACGACTTAATTTATGATGGAAATAAACCGAAAGCGTACGATATTCAAACTTTAAAAATTAAGCACGAAAACACTGTCGAAATATCGTCACACAATCTGCAGAACATTTTTTTTTTTTTTGTTTTGGACATACGCCAATATTCCCGTGCGAATAATATACTCGTAAGCGTCCCCTTCGAAACCAGTGAACTAAAATTAATTTCTCCATCGACGATAATAATAATTGTTGTTAATGAATTCGCATTGTTTGCGTCCGTGACACAGATTTTTTTTTTTATTAGCATTACGACACTTTCCTGGAAGGAATTTGAACTTCTAAATCAAAGGGTGACAGCATGACGATTTTCGAGCTTCATCTGTATTTGGTATATTTTATGAGCTGAGCGCTTGTCATAAAAATGATGTTTACGCGGGTCGCCGTCATGGTTACAAAGTGAGATTGATGAAAACATTCTTTCATTATTTTTCATATCAGCGCATAATATTCTTCTTATGAATGTTTTGCGTAAGATTTTTGTACAGCGTGAACATCTCTTTCTTTCTTGTATCGAAATCATCCTTAGATTGAAATAGCGATCCCGCTTATTTTGCTGCTTTTCTTCCTCCCTGGATCTCAACAAACCTTAAGCCAAAATTAGCAATACTTTCGAGTTCTCCATCTTTTCTTTTACAAAACGAGTTAGCCTTTCCGTTTGTGTCCTGTTCTCACTACAGGTCAATGTCCCCAGCTCCCACCCAGGTCGAATTTTGAGGTGCAGGTCGGTTGATTCGTTTGTGGTGGTCTCCTTCTCCCCCTAGTGCGTTTGAAAGGGTTTTAGACATGTGATCCCTCCTACCATTCAATTTTTGGCCTGAAAATGGGATAAGTCGTGTGTGCCACGTTTTTGTTGAGTTATAAAGACCAATTTGAACAACTGTGAATTTTTGTAAAAATTGATTGAAACGTTTGTGGTACGCTTGTAGTGGTGCTTGCCGTTTTCATCTGTTGTGTGCTCGTGTTGAGGGATCAGCTGGAATCCTGCCGAAAACAAGCGGAAACTTTCGTTGTATTTAATAAATAGTAAAGTGTACGCTGTCAAAGGGCACTTAAGTTATCTTCTTTTGAAGAAGAATACATTTCGAGCTCCTCGAGGCCTGTTCCTGAGTTGGCCTTTTGAAACTTCGCAAATGAGACAAATAGAAGCTTTGTTTAAGTCGTGCTGGCTGTCGCGGTCAAGTGTCTGGCAAGTGCTGAGTTGTCTGGTTTCCTGATGCTATTCCTCGTTTGGTATGACCTGGCGTATGTATTGGGCTGCACACTGTTCGCAATTGATAACGTAGAGAGCGCACTTTACTTCTCGCCTTCGTTTGTCTTTAACGCAGGAGAAGGGACACATTGAATGGTGCGGGCTGTGTGCTGCAAGTCATTATTCTTGAAAAAAACGACCGAGAGACCAGGTAAGGAAGTCGGATCCATATCGAGCGAGTTGAGGAAAGGAGGAAGCTTCAGTGAAGAAAGACTATTTTAGGAGTGTTTGAGTACTTTCCTTCTGGAGTTTATTAGCAAACTCCGTGGAACTGGAGACAGGAAACTGAGGGGAATAGTCAGCGGCTCCCTAAACCAAAGGGCCAAAACTTGGGTAAGGTGATAAGAGGGGTCCGTATAAAATGATATGACCGGCATGATAGGAATATTTGGCTTATGGAGCTTCATCAGACCGTAAAGATTAGGAGTACTGTAATTGGTAAAGAACAACTCTTCGCGTTGCTTGGGAGAACCGAGCAGAAGAGGAGAGGAGCCAATAGTGTTTCTAATTCTGAAATTATAATCTTTTAGGTTATAAGTATCAGGATTGAGCTCAGCACCAGCCGTGCCTAAGAAGTCTTAAACCTTTTCTTGATACACTGAAGCATTGATGATGACAAGAGCATCGCCTTTATCACCTTTGTTAGGAGTGGGTCATAGGAGCGGAGCTTCTTCTTTATGGAATCGAAGGTGAGGCCATTCTTTTTCATCCCGAAAATCCACTAATTGTCCGAATCGGGCCATCGAGAATAGAAGGAGAAGGGGACCAAGTAAAATGAAAGTAGCGTAAACTGAAAACAGCAAGTGCGTCTGTCAGCTCTTTAGCTAGTTAACATATGAGACTTGTTGGGAAGTTCGCTGCGGACTGAGCAGCGGCACTTGTCGGTTTCGAAGACTACGAAAGGCGGTATGATGCCTTTGACGCGACTCCATCTATCAAGAATTTTTAAATTGTGATGAAGATTTATGCCTTTATTAATAAAATTGGTGTACACACCAATGCTCAGTTTAATGTAGGGGAGAAGGAGGGGTAGAGAAACGTATATGAAGGAGTAGGACGAGGATGAGCCGGAGAGGAAGTGGTGGAAAGAGAAGAAGTCGGAAAGAGCTAGAAGCCGGTTGGGTGTTTGACACTGCGATCTGATCCGTTCGATGGCTTTTCTTATTCTCATTGGCTAATCTCATCTTTTGAATTTATCCAGTTCAAGGCTCCGTAGGTCTACATCCTCATTCGCTCATTAGTTTAAATAAACTTCTTGAGTCTCATGTCAGCTGTTTTCATATCTTTCTTCCAATCATTAGCCTGGACCGTTTTTTACTCTTTAAGCGCCTCTCATGACTTAGTAGAATTTCTCTACTTCCTAATTCATCTGTCGTCTTAGCATTTTTCTCGTTTTGTTGTAAACTCCGACTGTCTCAAAATTGTGTTCTACCAGTTGATTGACACGTTTTTCTTCCTTGTCGTGTTTTCCGTAGAATTCATTATTCAAACTAACTCAGCGCAAAGAAGACAATAGAGGTAGTCTGAGCTGCTGTAAGAATTATGCAAAATCCGTCATCTTGATTTAAACTCGAGAGTAGACTAACGGAAAAAGATGTAGAGTGAAAAACGATCTTCGATACGATTTGAGGAAAATTATTCATCAAAAAATTCTCCTTCTCGATAAAAAAAAAAAAAAAAAAAAGTTTGCAACTCTATTTCCGCGAATCCTCTGACCTCATCAGCAAATTTGAAATTATCTTTTCCGACTGTGCAACGAAACCGATCATACCAAAATGAAGTGACAGGTATTGTGGGTAGCTGACAAGAAGAGATTTCAGATTATTTCACCCTGTTTTTTAATTATTCAAATAACAATCTCATTTCTAACCATTACTTTGATATCTCCAAATTCGAGAGATGATCTTCGAATTCAAAGTGGACGCGTCAAGCAGTCGCTCAAAAGTGGTATAATCATCATCTCAGATAATTCGAATACTCGAGCTCTGTAGTATTACTCGGTAGACGTGCCGGTTCGAGGGTTAATTAATTTATTTTCCGCGTTTAATTACTCGAGACAGCTCTGCTCGCGCGACTAATTAATTACTAGTATGACGATAACATCGCTATAGCATTTGCTGTAGTTTTCCAACTCTACGCTGACACATAAAACGTTATACTCTCGGTGGACTATCTGTCGTCCATTCGTACACTGTATATTTCCAGAGAGTAGAGAGCGAGAGAGAATAAACTCTACTCGCTGGACAGACTGATAGAGGAAAAGAGGTACACAATCCAGCATAATCCATAATATCTTAGACTGCGGCGCGGTGTGTGTAGAAACAGAAAAGGTGTCGAGAAAAGTTTTTCTCTAATCAAAAGCATCACGTTCGTGAAAAGTGTAGGTTGATAGGGCCTTCGCACGTGACGTGTATAGCTGCTGGTAAAATTTATAAGCGAACAATTTTTCCCTCTTCGGGCGGTACATTCTCTCTGCTGTTTGTTGTAACAGAGTTTAATACGAGTAGATTGTGCCAAATACAAATGCTTTCTTGAGGACTTATTTATTTGATTGTAGCCTTCGTTACTATAGTGTTTCGAGCAGCTCGATGAAAATGAGGATGCTTGATATTGAGGAGGGACTGAAGAATACATTTTCAATATTATACTTTCTCTGTGGCTTCGCTATGATCGTTGCACGCCTCTTGGTGCCTTTAGCTAAATATTAAGGGCGAAGAAATGATAGTCCTAGAATCAATGCGGTTTCTCAATTTATGGCCTTACACCTTAAGCCTAATTTCATTAAGTTTCGGTTGTCAAAAAATTGAAAAAATTCCTGACGGAAAAATGGATCCGCGCTAAATTGCGGAGGGGGCATGGAAAGTTGAATGTCACCACTAGCCTGAACTTATTGGTCCATCCTAGACTTTCTGGCCTACTGCATCCGGGTGAGTTGGATCTGTTTATTAAGGCTATTAATGTTAAATGCCGCGGTTTTGAAGCTAAATTGAAAAGGAAGAAAAATAAGAAACTTTGTTCCCTCCAGAAAAAGAAAGAAAATTTGAATAACCCCGCTGTCCAGGAAGTGAGACCTGAGGTCAGTGTTATCCAAAACTTCCAACCGCGCATTATAAATTGCAGTCACGTTGAGTTCAGTAGTGATGAGGTTAATTTATTAGAGAAAGGGTTGAAGTTCGGATTACCCCCTCTTAATAATAGTAATGCTTTGGCTAATGTTGTTGCCGACCTCGGGGTGAAAATCGGACCGGGGGTTAATACTCAAACAAATTGTGCTACTCTTGTCCGCAATACCCCCCTCCCTCGTATAAACAATTACGCAATTGAGGTGATTAAGGGATTAAAGAGGAGGGTCAGGGAGGAGGGCTTAATCATCACGAAGGCTGACAAAAGTAATGCCATTGTCGTGATGGAGAAGTCCTCCTACGTCTCCAAGGTCTATGACGTTCTCGGCCAGCGTGGTGCTAAGGAAAACGACAGTTTCAATTTTCCTAAACACGTAAAAGAAGTTAGACGTGTGATAAACGAGTGTGAATTTATTATTAAAACTCCCTCGCTAAAAAGATTGCTCCTGGAGCCCAACCCTGTGCCTCCCCTCTTGTACGGGCTACCAAAAGTCCATAAAAAAGATAACCCGATACGTCCGGTCGTATCTTTTGTGTCCTCCCCCACGTACGCTCTGGCGAAATTTTTGGACCGATGGTTTAAATCGAGAGTTGACCATGAGTCACCTTACTCGGTCAAAAATTGGGTCTCCTTGGCTGATAGGCTTAAGGATAATATTCTTCCGCTGGGATTGACTCTGTGTTCATTTGATGTGGTCGTCCTGTTCCCCAATATCCCCAGAGAACCGCCATGCAACATATGGGAGACCTTCTGATTCAAACAAATGTTCGCCAAGAAGAATTGGGTGAATTTTTCAATCTCCTCAATATTTGTTGGTCTCCCAATTATTGCAAATTCGATAACAAGTTTTTTGAGTTTCCTGAAGAGGTTGGAATACCCATCGGTTCTCCTTTGGGTTCTCTCATTTCGGAGGTCTTTATGTCTAAGTTTGAGCTCGCTTTGTTCTCCTCTGGCAGTGCGTATTTAGATCAGATTTATTATTGGCACAGGTATGTCGACGATGTGTTGTGTACGTGGACTGGTCCCCGAGAGCTCCTTTTGGAGTTTCTCCAGTATCTAAATAATCAATATCCTTCTATAAAATTTACTTTAGAAATCGGTGGCGCATCTATTAATTACTTGGATATGACGATCTGTAATAGAGACGGTATCCATGAATTCGCCATATACAGGAAAGATACTGCGACCGATATTACTGTCCACGGAAAATCTTTTTGCCCTGTAGCCCATAAATATGCTGGATTTAACAGCTTAATCCATCGACTGAGACTAGTATTCCTCTCAATCAGTCAGCCTTCCAAAAAGAGGTATTAACTATAAAGCACTTGGCCAGAGTGAATGAAGTGAACTTAGACATTGACCTTATGATCCAAAGGAAAGTTACTCGAAAATGCCTCGATTCCACCACCTCCCTCCCCCGCAATACGGCCATAAACAGTAGAGAGCGTTGGATAAGGCTTCCGTTCTTGGGGCAGTTTTCATCTCAATTGAGTCGTGTCCTACGCCCCTTCGGATTTCGGCCTGTGTATTACAACCCCAATACCATAAAAAGTTTATTGGTTAGGATAAAAGACCCCATCCAACTGGCTGAGAGGAGTGGTGTGTATCAAGTTGAGTGTAAGGATTGTAACGGAATTTACATCGGCGAGACAGGCCGTCAGTTGAAAATTAGAATCGCTGAACATAGGAAGGCGTGGGAAAAGAAGAATATAGGTGAATCGGCGTTTGCGGACCATCTAATCACTAGCGGCCATAGCATTGAAGAGGGGTCCGAGGTCCTCCTCTATAGAGAAAACGCGTATTCGAAGCGGAAAGCGTTAGAACACATCGAAATAATCCGTCATTTAAATAACGACGACCTTAATGTGCTCAACAGGTATATACCTGATGAGGGGTTGATTGAACTAGTTTACGAGTATGATTCACGTCGTGATGACTCGCTGGTTCAATCCTGATTTCCTCGTATATTTCTAGTTTACAGCCGGAGTTGGTTCAGTCGCTTTCCAGTCCCCGTTGACAATGATTGTTCAATCGAAAGCGCTCCGGCGTCGTTTAATTTCTGTGGCTAAAATTGTAAATTACTCCGTTTGTATTACTCGCTTGAGTATTACTTCGTCTAGAAAATGAATAATGATAGTCCTGTTGGTTCCCTTATGAGATTAACGACCGTTCTGAAACCGGTCTTAGCTTCAAAATTTTGCGGTACTTCGAAATGGCAATTTAGCTTTTGTTTGAAAGAAACAGAGACGTTATTACCCTGATGCGAAAGAGAACTGATGGTATCAAACGAGTACTAAAGTACATAAACTGCAAGGAGTCACAGATCGGTCAGACAAGCATTTTCAAAGCAGGAAAGAAAGCGATTGAACCCGACACCAACAAAAGCCGATAACATCAGACGTAAATCATTCTCATAGGCCTCTTCAGGAATGTACCTGTTTGATATGGTGACGTCTGGTCTATTTCGATGTTGAATAATTTTGTATGTCTTCAGAAGCCATACGTTTGTAGAAAGAATTCCCCCTAGATATGGAGGAGGACTTAAGACCCTTCTTTAAAGCTGTGACCCCAATATCGGTAAATGCTCTCTTTCATTTTGTTTTTTTATGCTCGGCTGTTCTGATTTGTAGTTGGCGCCTATTCATCCCTATACAGACTCTAGGGCAATCCCTGCCAGCTACCTACATACGCCACTCCTCTCAACCATCAAAAACCAATAAACGCGTTTGACTGTCGTGAGATTGTAAGAAGATCCAAAAGACCAGAGGACGGGACCGAACCGCAAGGAAAATTTACCCAGCAAAAGGAGCGTAATTCACGGTTTCTTACTCTTATGATACGAATCTCGGTGGTGGGAGGTTGTAGAGTCAAAGTATTTTCTTGTAAGCCTCCTAGGTATCATGAGGTCATTGGTCCACGTTGACCTGATTCACTCTTACCAGGCGTTTCATCGTCATCAGTTCCTTATGGAAAGCAACCTGACTCGAAGGGATGTGAATCAGTCGATGGATTAAGTTGTTGGAAGTTGCAATCTTCTGAGCAACGAGACAGAATGACGATGTATTTTTCCTGTAAATACCAAACTCCTGGACGCCGTCTCTAAGAAGTTTGTTCAGGAACCCACCGACTTCCATTGTAGAATTTATGGAGGGCTGTGGGCTCTTTAAATATGTAAGGATGTGCAGAACCGATCCACGCACACAAAACGTCGTCAACGTATCTGTGTCAATAACAGACATGACACAAAAACACCCGGTCCGGGGAGAATAGACCAAACTCAAATTTGGATATAAACACCTCTACACTAACAGAACCCAAAGGAGACCTATTAGTAATCCCCACTTCTTCAGGGCACTCAAAAAATTTCCCATCAAGTTTACAAAAGTTTTGGGGACCAACAAACATTCAGAAGGTCAAAACACTCCTATAATTCCTCATGAGGAGCACCAGATTTAATGAGCAAGTCATCAGCCGTTACCTTGGGGATATTTGGGAATAAACCAAAATAAAAGGTCGAACCCGGAGGAAGATTTACATCCTCCAACTTACCTGCCACAGAGCCCGAGTTCTTCGCTGAGCAGAGAGGGTCGAACTAAACACGTGATTTAAACCAGTGATCTAAAAATTTGGCAAGGGAGTATGACGAAATAACCGGCCGCATATAGGTATCTTTGAAACTGAAATCAAAGAGCTCATTAAAAAAAGGATCTGATTTTCAATTAGGGAGGGAATTTTATGACTGTCGAAAAAATCAGATCCATGTGGACGAGGATTCTGGTCTGCACGGCACCCATTGCTTGTCACGATTTTTCATTTGATTGTATTCGTAGAGAGAGATGGGAAATTGGAATCGAAAGTTGGTTTTTTGAAGGTGGAAGAGAGAGTGAGTGAGAGAGAGAGAGAGAGAGAGAGAGAGAGAGAGAGAGAGAGAGAGAGAGAGAGAGAGAGAGAGAGAGAGAGAGAGAGAGAGAGAGAGAGAATGCTCTGATTTTAAGTTACGATGGTGAGTATTGAGGATGTTGAAGAAACTTTGATCCTTGTGATAGGAGCGGGAGGTTCTTATCTCTGTACCATAAATTGCTCGAAAGGAGGTTCGATTCAAAGAGTCGATCAGAAAGAGCCAGTGATTTTCAGTTACAATGGCGGTTATTTTAGCTTTCAAAAAAACTCTTAACCCGTGTGAAGTCGTAAAGGAGATTTGTCTCTTCAAGCCTTTAATTGCTCATTATGAGATTAATTAATTTTGGGGAGAGGGGGAGTTTTAGATTCAAAGGTGGGTTTTGTGGACCAAAAAATCCATCACTGAGTTTAAGCGGTGAATATTGACGTTGTTGAAAAAATGAAGAGGCGCCAGCAAGTTCCATTGCGAACAGCTAATCTGAAATTAAGCATGCTTTTAAAATCCTACAGTTCACTAAGATACATTCTGACTCCCTTCTCTTGGAAACGCATGCTGAGCCTACGAAAGTATTCTCACCTTTCAGCAAACCCAAGTTTTCTTATAATCAAGCATAGTGTCTAAAATCTTGCATTTTCGCAAATTGCACGATCTATCGACTTCGACTCGTGGTCGAATGTCAAGGACAGAGTTCATTGAACTGTCATGGAAATTATATAAAGTTCGCTGTATGCGAAGCTTTCTCGATTACGAGGAGTGTAACTGCGAAACTAATAAAATCAAAATGTTGGACGAAATTCCGGTTAGCACATATTTTCTGATTCCCACAATGCGATCTTTAAATCAACGAGTTATTCTGGTTCGAACCTCCCTGTGGACTTCTATATATATTATTTACTTAAAATTTCCTCACTCTCTATGAGACTGACGGACGGTGTATTTTTCGTCTGTCCGTCAGGTACGCCGATTTGAACTGAAAGATGGCGATTCGTCATTCGTCCGGATTGGAGACTTTGAAAATTTGTACCTTTTTCTCGAAATTATTTTCTTCTAATAAAATTTGTATAAATTCAACCAATCTCCGTCAAATTTAACTAGATTTCAGTACGTATCCACTTTTACGTGCAATCTTGCTGAAGGAAAGCTGTAGGTCAACTCAAATTCCTTTTCACGAAACACAGTAAAATTTCTGCAACCTAACCCAGAGAAATAAAATCCATACCCCCTCCCCCATCTATAATCTAGCCTAGACAAATTATTTTAAGTAATGTGACCTCATCTAAGTAAGGTTGATGACATCACAAGTTTATGACTTTCCCCGTAACGTAACCTAAATGTTCATGACGGTGTGAAATCGAATACGAAAACGGATGATTTCTCGTAAAAGTCGTACAAAAATTGTACGTAGCTGCAGAATATGGTCAACCGAATCATTGTAAGCGTTAAAAATATCTCTAGAATTATACTCGAATACTCAGATTACCGAAGAAATCAATTACCGGAGTAATTAAGCGAATGGCGAAGTATAAAAGCCAAAGTATAACCTACGAGAATCCGCTTCCACTTCTGCTCAAATCCACATTTTTAAGTGACGCGTGAGAGAATGGTAAAAAAATACATTGTATGGTCTCGATGTTGAAAGGAGAATTCCCTAAGCATCCCTTCCTTCACCTTCGGTACTTGTACTATCTTTTTCCTACTCCTTTGTATCCGGATCCAAAGGCTCCAGCTGAGTGGGGGAGGGGAAATGGCCTTAGTTGAAAAATGTTTTAAATGTGCGTCAAAATGTTGTCCCCAATGAGAAAACTCGAAACCCAAAAAATTGGACCCATCCGCTCACCCACATGGGCTGAAGAGTCATTTTTAGGCCTAAAGTCCAAATGGATCTCAAGCAATAATGATCGCACAGCATTTCAACTTATAGACATTTTAGTATATGCGAACGTTCAGCCATGGTATTTTTTCCAAAAAAATCATTCATATTTTCCCTAGTTCCTAGCAATAACTAAACTTCAAACTCGAATATTAAAAAAAAATCGGGGGAGGAGGCACCTGGGGAAAATCATTCGTTTGAAGCGCCATACCCTCTACTACAACATGCATTAGTACCGTAGCCTTCCGTGAGGTCGAACAATCCCAAAAAAATCAATATTTTAATGAATTTCTGTGATTTTTCCATCAATAGCGGGGTGAACTACGACTGCTACCGCAATAGACCGCGTGAAATCAATACCTAGTCAATGTTCGAGCTGATAGATACGCACTCCTCTGTGGGATGAAATGGGAATGTAGATAGACCAAAAATATATTTTCAGTATTTCGTTTGTCGATTTGGTCAATTCTTATGTAAACACATCCACGCATTAAATGGAGTGCGTTAAATTGAGAAAAATAGTTAAAAGATTCTCGCTGGAACAGTCTGAAAACAGTAAAGAAGTGGAAGAACCCACTTTTTCACTCTGGAGGACCGTGAGTTTTGGTATTTCATTCATCAATTAGGTCGATTATAATATAAACACGTTTGTCGAGTTCGAAAAACACGATCAAAAAAGTCTCCAGCGGCCGGGACGTTCTGGAAATGACAAATGATCGAGAAAATCCACTTCTTCATCCTGGAGGGCTGTGAGTTTTGTTATTTCGTTCATCAATTAGGTCGATTATAATGTTGACACGTCCTCCGAGGCTCCGAGTTCGAAAAAAATGGTCCAAAAATTCTCCAGTCGCCTCAACGTTCTAGGAGTGACAAATATTCGAGAAACTCAACTTTTTCACCCTGGAGGACCGTGATTTTTCGTATTTTACTCATCAATTAGTTCAAATCTTATATGTAAATACATCCGCCAAGTTGAAAAAAAGGGTTAATAAATTCTGCAATCGCTGGAACGGTTTTGAAATTGTTAGAAATCCAGAGAGTGCACTTTTTCAACTTACAGAACTGCAATTTTTCATATTTCGTTACTCAATTAGGTCAATTCTTATGTAAACACATCCGCCGAGTCGGAAAAACTTGGTGGACGTGTTTACATTATAATCGACCTAATTGATGAACGGAATACCAAAACTCACAGTCCTCCAAGGTGTAAAAGTGAATTTTCTCGATCATTTGTCATTTCCAGAACGTTCCGGCGGCTGGAGAATTTTTTGATAATTTTTTTTCGAACTCGACGAACGTGTCTATATTATAATCGACCTAAATGATGATGAAATACCAAAACTCACGGTTCTCCAGGGTGAAAAAGTGGATTTTCTCACTTCATTACTGTTTTCAGACTGTTCCAGCGACTGGAGAATTTTTCAATTATTTTTCTCAATTTAACGCACTCCATTTAATGCGTGGATGTGTTTACATAAGAATTGACCAAATCGACAAACGAAACACTGAAAATATATTTTTGGTCTATCTACATTCCCATTTCATCCCACAGAGGAGTGCTTATCTTTTGACCCACAGAGGAGTGCTTATCTTTTGACTATTGATTTCACGCGGTCTATTGCGGTAGCAGTCGTCGTTCACCCCGCTATTGATGGAAAAATCACAGAAATTCATTAAAATACGAGTATTAATTTCTTGGGGAATTTTCGACCTCACCGAGGACTATGGTACTAATGTATGTTGTAGTAGAGGGTATTTCCCCCAGGTGCCTACCCCCTCGATTTTTTTTTAAATATTCGAGTTTGAAGTTTTGTATTGCTAGAAACTAGGGAAAATAATTATGAATGATTTTTTTTTTTTTAAATACCATGGATGAACGTTTACACACACTAAAATGTCTATAAATTGTATAGCTGTGCGATCATTATTGCCTGAGATACAGCCATTTGGATTTTAGGCCTAAAAATGAATCTGCAGCCCATGTGGGTGAGTGGATGGGTCCAATTTTTTGGGTTTCGAGTTTCCTCATTGGGGACAACATTTTGATGGACATTTAAAACTTTTTTCGACCAAGGCCATTTTCCCCCCTTTACTCGGTTAGAGCTTTCCAGCATCAAGAATTTGTTTTCGAACACAAGATAAAAAATCTGCATTTCTCGTGATCCTCGAGGACAAGTAATAGCAAAGTTCAAAATTCAGGTTACAAGTGAGGATGGATTCCCCTTAGTCAAAATTTTCATCCTTTCTCAGGGTGACTAGACAGAAGTCCTTAAGACAAGAATTGACTGCATCAAGACGAAACGGACGACGTGTACCGTATGGTGAAAAAGTCTTCAGAATACACCTTTTTTGCAGCCTACTTGACAGAGAAAGACGAATTTTATGTTATTAATGAGCCTTTTGAATAGTCGATTTGGTTAAAGGTGATACATTTCACCAGGTTCGTCTCAGATATTTGGGCCTCGCTATCACCCAATCACCGAATATACGTCCGGACAGTTGTAATAGCGCTATTAAAACGTTTGTTTAGCTCACTTATCACATTTTGCATTCACCCGCACAAAGCGAAAACTATAATTATTATCAACATCGACGATATTACGAGTCTAATTAACATTTCAGCGGCGAACGAAGAAGCGCGAACGGAAAAATAATGAAATTTTCGCGGACGAAAACAACGCGCACCGAAAATCACGACTTTTCGGATCGAAGTGAAAACCATTAAAAAAAATAAAAAGAAGAATAGAAAATTATTAAAATTAGCGTTCCCTCTCACAGAAAAAATAACGAGGAAATCAAACAGTCAAAGTATATACAGAAAAGTATAATATAAGATGAGGAAAATTTTATTCTTATCTCAATTACGGTCGTCTCGTATCCGTAATACTGCCACAAAAATTCTATTAGACTGCGTCGGTTCGTTGTTACAAGAATGCTGCTGAAGACAAGACGAGAAAAAAAAAAAAAAGAAAATATAACACCGCGACCTTTTTAACGACCAACTTTTAAAATGTTTTTTAAATAATGTTTTTCGCGCCCTACTGAAAAAAAATAAAAGAATGAAAAAAAAAAAAAAAAAACCAAGGAAAGAAAGTGGAAAAAATTAATGACTTTTTATTTTCAGGAAACGTGTACGTACGTTGCACTCGTTGCACGTAGAAGAAAGTTGAGTGGATCGAAAATTTGATAACATCCCCCTGCCCTAGAATGAAAACTCATTCATTGCTTCAAAAACCTACAAACGTCACGTTCGATCAGTTCGTAATAATATATCGAAGGCAATAGCTATGTTAGTAATTGTAATTTGGTGTACATTCGAGTGTTTTCTCCTTTCTCTTGCTCTCTCTTTCTCTGCCTCGTTAAAATCTGGCATTTTAGAAGTAACTCGCGACAATCTTCTACAAAATTCGCCAATCACGACGTCAGTGTCGTTTAGTGAATTACTTCGTCCAAAATACCTTTATTCGCTTTCTTTTTCACTTTTTTTTTTTTTTTTCTCTTCTCTGCCATCGTAAAAGACCCGCGAACAATAAGAGAGAGAATGAACAGCGTTACACAGCCCGCCTAAAAACGTGAGCGTAATTAAAAATCTATAAAAATTTTTTTTTCCCCCTGTCAACCACTTCAATCTCGGAGTGGTTGCTCGAGTTATTTTTAATGTTCTATACGTCGAGCTTTTCGCCCTTTTCTCCACATCATCTGGCGCTCGAGCCCTAATTTCGCAATTATCCCCAGAAAAATTTTTCCCAACTTTTACCATCTGGATTTTAATTAAAATTAAAAAAGAACCTAGCGGTCTACGCGAAAAACAAAATTAATACTAAATGAAAGATTTACGCGGGCGACCTTTTCTTTATTTATTATATTACTCGAAAAAAGCTCGTGCACTTTAATTCATTGGCTGGCTGGGAAAGAAAAAAAGAACTTGTACTATTAAGACTGGTGCAAATTGCGTTGTGCTTCATTAGGTCGTAAATTGAGACAGAAATAACGGCGCGGTTTACTAAAACTATATTTGTGCAATAAACACTACAAGACGGATTGTAATACTGTAAGAACTCAGGATTATCGTCCTTAGTACTCTAGTATCATCTTTAAACCCTTTTCACGACGGTGTGTCACGTCAACAACCAATTAGAATACAATAAAATAAGCTCTTACTTTTTTGCAACACTGATGATTTATCAACTCATGCTTAAGAACGTTCACTTCAACTCCTTTCACTCGTCGACTCCATCCTATACCCTCTGATCTGGAAACTAGCCATCGTCCTCCACATCCTAAACCCATTTGAAGATTGCTATCTCTCTCTCATCCTGTCGTCCTACCGCCCTAACTTCTGTTTTAGATTAACTCTCTCAAAATATCTTCAACAAAAGAATATTCTGGCTTTTGAATCAAAAGGCCGAAATACTGTACAAGCCATTCCCGACCTAGAAAGTTGAAGACCGATTCCGTTAAAATTCTTTCCTTCATACCATGTTTCTTACAGGAAGCGATTCCTCGTATTTGGCGACACTACATCCCTACAATCAATAAGAGCAAACAAGTGATCACCAAAGAACCCCTAAGAAAGTCAATGCTCGTACCTAATCCTCAACCACCTCGCCTATATGGACTCCCGAAACTGCCTAAGAATGGGTACTTAGCTAATGAGACTCATTATTTCGTCAATCTCCTCTCTTTCGCGAATCGCGATCATTCCTTCGAACTCTTCATACATTTCAAATAAGAGTAAAAAGACCGTAAAACCAAGAAAAAGAAGAATGCACATTCTGTAACCGCAATACTCGCAGACATCATACCCACTTGTAATTCTTATACAGACTTAAATTGGTGTACATAATCGGTGACTGTGATTATCACCTTTGTTTATTGTGTCCTCACCCCCCTCGCGAAACATCGAATAGTTTATAGCTGCGCTGTAGGTAAGTCGATTGCCTAATTCGTAACACTGTCCAAAGTACCTGGCACAACTTCTGGACTCTACTCGTACTTTTCGGTCACGCGTAGATTTCCAATCCATGCTCTCAGTTCAGAACCTATTCAGCTAATGAGTAAAATTGACTGGGCTTCTCCCCGATATTCCTCTGGCTTCAACACTCCTGCGAATGGAAGACCTAACGTCCCCGAAACATTCAGGGCAAACGACATCTCCTCAAGAATTGCCTCCATCCGAATCACCTTTCGCCCATTCTAGATCCCTTAGTGTAGCATATAATAATACCTGTCCAGCCTATGACGTCATCAAAATAGACTCTATCCCTTAGCTCTAATATACGAGTATTTACTTATACTCTTAAGACTCATTTGACTGACTGAATTAGGCTCTCGTGCCTGGCTAATACTGACCTAAGCCTACGAAGACTTTTTTTAAGGGGAGCGCCCAATCTTCCCAACCAGTGCAAGAGAAATCCATTCCTTTTTTGGGGGGGAGGTACCAACATCAACTTACGTACGGTGCGCGTGATGTCTCGAAGGGAGTTCTGGGATCGCCTCTGCCTAAGACTACTCGAATTACTATTAAATTTCTGATGGTGTTGGATTCCATTGCATGCGATTCTATGCTGATAGCTAATTTCTAATTATTCCTTTCTCTTAAGGTTAGTATGGCACCTATGTTAAGAACCTTGTGTCTTCCATTGTAGCTAATGTTCCCTTAAAGTTGATTCTTCTATTCTCCCATATTTTCTTGTTTCACAGGTCCTTCACTGATCTGATTCTGTACCTTCGACCATATACTGATGGACATGCCATACTGATAAGAACGTGAAGCCAAACGAATCGATTTTGAGAAGTGACGAAAAGTGGCCCTTTTTTCTCAGCGAAAACATAGGAGAAATCAGCTGATTACGACGAAGTGCCACTTATCGGTATTTCTCACTTTCGATTTCTTTTGTCTTCTTATAAGTATGGCATGTCCATGTAATATATGGTCGAAGTTCTGTACTCAAGTGACTCGGGAACATCGTTCACACTCCCTGTAGATATGATATGGAGACTCTTCCTTCTTGTCTTATTGGTATTCGAGGTTTTCTCTCCGTGGGAGGTTTTTGAGGTATTTTTCAGAACAGACATAGCCAAGGCCCTGCCTCAGCCAAACACATAGCGATGGCATATGTTCTGTTGGTTTTGGTGTAACAGAGTCAGTCCATCGTCCTTTCTCGCAACTGAACCAACTAAGGGTCCTTATGTTGATCGATTTCTTCCGCAGCTACGCTGTTTTGTCTTCATCACAAACTAGAAGCCACTCGTGTCTTGTGGGCCCGAGCTCTTCTCTTTTAGTGACCATAACATGGCCCTCTCTGTCATTGTGTACTTTATCAGCAAGCGATTCGTCATGACAGAATACTCAAAGAGTAGAGTAAACGAAAACCTAATTACAAAGACCGCAGATATAAAGGAGAAGATGCGAGATCTTTCGGTTAACAAACCATCATCGGGCAAAGTTAGAACGCCACTGACCCAGATACGACTCATAAAACAGAATACCAACGAGATCAGGATTGAACGAGCGAGCCCTCGCGAGGTGACTCAAACTCGTAGACCAATTCAACTAAACCTTCGTCAGAAAAATACCTGTTGAGTACGGTTACATCCTCACTGTTCAGACGACGCACTATTTAGATATTTTCCAACGCAACGCGCTTGAAGTAAGAATTCTCCTTGTGGAGAAGGGTAGCCGAACCTTCCTTGAAACTATGACCACTGGAGACAAGGTGGTCCGCAAAGGCCGAATCACGCAAATTACCTTTCTTCAAGGCCTTAAGGTGCTCCTCTACTCGAATTCCAAGCTGGCGACCCGTCTCGCCTATGTATACGCCGTTACAATCCTTGCACTCCAATTTGTACACCCCGCTCCTCTCCCCCCGCGGGATGGGGTCCTTTAGCCTAACAAACAAACCCTTCACAGTAGTGAGGTTATAAAAAGCAGGCCTGAAGCCAAAGGGGCGGAGGACACGAGTCAGCTTGGATGAAAACTCACCCAAAAACGGGAGCTTGATCCAAAGTAATCTCTTATTATTATTACCACTCAGATCGCGGGGGAGGGAAGTGGTAGAATCAAGGCCCTTCCTCGTAAGTTTTTTACGGACCATACGGTCAATGTCCAAGTTGACCTCATTCACAGCGGCCAAGTGCTTAATGGTCGCCAGCTCCCTTTGGAAAGCTGGTTGACTTAGCGGAATGCTAGTCAGTCGATGAATATAACTATTGAAGGCAGCGATCTTATGAGAAAATGGACAGAAGGACGATCCGTGGACAACTGTATCGGTCGAAGTATCCTTCCTGAATATCGCAAATTCATGGTCCCCATCTCTATCAGAGATAGTGAGATCCAGAAAGTTTATGGAAGAACCTCCAATTTCTGTAGTGAATTTTATGGAGGGATACATTTTATTCAGATACTGAAGAAACTCACCAAGGAGCTCTTGAGGACCGGTCCACGCACATAATATATCGTCCACATATCGGTGCCAGTAAATGGATGTTACTCAGTAGCACTTGGCCAGAGGAAAACAAGTCAACCTCAAATTTGGACATAAATATCTCCGAAACGAGAGAGCCCAAAGGAGAGCCGATGGGGATGCCTACCTCCTCAGGGAACTCGTAAAATTTCCCATTGAACTTACAGAAGTTAGGGGACCAGCACACATTAAGGAGGCCTAAAAATTCCTGTATCTCGTTATGAGGAATGTTAAACTTTACAAGGAGGTCACCCATATACTGCATATTATGGGCCTTTGGTATGTTGGGAAAGAGGCCGGCTACATCAAATGAGCAGAGGCTAGTACCCGGAGGCAAGGTAACATTTTTGAGCCTCTCGGCCAGAGAAACCGAATTTTTAACGGAGTAGGGGGACTCGTACTCGATTCGAGACTTGAACCAACGATCCAAGAACTTGGCCAGGAAATAGGCAGGGGAGGAGACGTAGGACACGACAGGCCGCATAGAAGTATTCATCTTGTGAACTTTTGGCAACCCATAGAGGAGAAGGGGAACAGGGTTAGGTACGAGCAGGGCTTTTTTGAGCGAAGAACTTTTTATGATAAACTCACTCCCGTTCACAACTTTCCTAACCTCTTTGACGTAGTTAGGAAAGTTAAAAGAGCTATTTTCAATAGCTCCACATTGAGTGAGAACTTCTTGAACCTTGGAAACGTAGGAGGATTCCTCCAGGACTACGATCGCGTTACCCTTGTCGGCTTTAGTAAGGATTCACCCCTGGTCCCTGACCTTCCTCCTCAGATTATCTATCACCTCACACGCGTAATTGTTTATACGAGGGAGGGGGGTGTCGCGGACTAGTTCAGCGCAAGCTGATTGAATATTCACGCCGGGACCAATTTTTATGGTCAGGTCGGCAACGACATCAGCAAGAGTTTCATCTTTAGGAAGGGGAGGTAGGCCAAATTTTAGACCCTTCTCCAACAAATATGTTTCAACTTGCGAGAATTGCGTCTGGGTGTAATTAATAATGCGGGGCTGGAAATTTTGAACAACACCATTATTAGCACAAATATTTTTGAGGGCAATAGCCGGGACTTGGAAAAATCTCGACCTCCGCTACTTTGTGACCTGCATCCTTAGAAGAACTGAGAACTGGAATCAGAAATCGGAACCAGAACCGAAAAGAATCGCTTCCTTTAATTAATTTTTCATTCCAGGAACCAGAAACCAAAAGACACCATGATAAAATAATAAGGCTTCCAACTTTTCCGGGCTAGTTTCCAGAACTGAGAACCAAACTGGAACCGGTTCCGAAACCTAAACTATGTGCAAAAGAAGGAATTCCTAATAGGGAACCTGTTTTATCAGGGAGAGGGGGGTCGAAAAAATTAGATGCCATTGCAGGACTGCAGTGGCAGTGGGGAACCCGTTGCCCCGAGTCCCCTGTCCTCTTCCTATCACATATGGCTAGAGGGTAGAAATTTGCTGCAATTTCAAGGAAGCCGTCGTCTTTCCAAGCCCCCCTCCTATCATATATAGCTCGGAGGTAGGAATTTTCTAAGTCCCCCTTCTATCATATATAGCTCGGAGGTCGTAATTTTTCCAAGTCCCCCTCCCCTCTCCGTGACGTCATCAACCTCGCTCGCACTCGCGCTCGCGGACGAAAAATTCCTGGAAGTACCCCCGACAAAAGGGATGGCAGGTTTCCCGCTAAAAACCGTCCGTAGTCACGCCGGCCGGCAATTGCTCGGAGCTCGAAAATTTCTCAAGTCCCCCTCCTACCGTATAATATAGCTTGGAGGTGGGCCCTGCGACAAACACACATTGATGACGTCATAGATCAGTTTCTTTTTCTAAATCCTCCCTCCTATCATATATAGCATGGAGGCAGGGCCTGTGACGTCACAGTTTCATGATCTCATAGTTCAGCCTTGTGATGTCATAATCTGATTTTCTAAGTCGCCCTCCTATCATATAAAGCTCGGAGGCGGGGCCTCTAACGACAAGTTTTGACGTCATAGGGTAGCCTTGTGACGTCACAATCTGATTTTCTAGGTCGCCTCTTATTATATAAACCTCGGGGCGGGGCGGGGCCTGTGAAGTCACAATTTGATGAAGTCATAGGACAACTTTGTGACATTAAAATCTACATTTTTCAGATCCCACATGCCCCATAAAACAAGTTCACTGCCAGCCCTCGTATAATTCCGTTAAAGAACCCGTGAGTTTTCCACTCTATGTTGTGTTTGGATTACAAATTTCGATGTATCGCTATCGATTGTGTATCAGCCTAGAATAATGGATGGTAAAGCAATAAATGCCTAGTGTGCTGTCTTGTCGGCCCAGTATAATGAGGGCTAATGACTGGGGCTGAGAATCTCTATTTTTTTATAACGATTCTTATCGTTCTAATTCTTGAAACAAATCAAGGAAGCGGTTCTTCGGGTTCCTGTTCTTCAAATCGAGAATACCGGTACCAGTGCCACTGCCTTCGTGTGTGGGGCATGTAGACGCATCTAACGAGTCTAGGGTGATTCGAAGATCATACAGTTATTACTTCAGATTCAGCGTCATCAAGGTCGATGGTGACTAGCGGATCGCTTTTCTGCGGGTTAAGAACATAAATTTTGTCTTGCGTTTATTCAAAAGTAGGCCAGTAGTAGCAGGCTGTTCCTGGATCCTCTTGACCTCACTCTTATTACTGTGTTTATGATTTTCTGAAACTTAAGCTTACAAAGACTTAGCCTAGCCTATACTCATGTAAAATGTCCTCCTAGACCTCTCTCTTCACTTTAGTTATGATCTCTCGAGACTCAAGCTTACAGAGACTTAGTCTAGCTTGTGCTTATGTAAGATGTACCCCCGAATCCTCTTGATCTCTCTCTTCATTGTGGTTATAAATTTCCGGGAGTTGAGCTTGCAGAGACTTAGCCTAGCTTGTACTCATGTAAGACTTTTGATGTATTCGATAGTCGTAATTTTTTCAAGTCCCTAAAAAGGGTCAGAGCTTGAGCCCCCAGATATTTTTCCTAGAGAAGTTAAGAAACTTGTCTTGAGGGATAATCAATAGAAAGAAAATTTATAATCGGAACCGCCGTCATAAAATCACAAAATTAAATTAAAATATAATAAAACTGAATGCCAACGTGGGAGCCGCAAAGTCTGCGTATCATTTCATAAGAGTTTCAGTGCCGATCATAAATTTTCTTTCTATTGACATTTTTCCTGTACCAATAACAGATTCCCTGGCTGTGAAAAAGTGACTTGTATTTACTTGCCAGGAATGTCACTGTTCGTACATACTATAGAGATAATTTTTTCGCCGAATCGTTCCGAATTGCATTGTCGCTTCATTACATCGCAAATTTAGACAAAAAGATGTCGGTCTACTCGGGACGAAAAACATTAGTGCAGAAGAAGTCGATATTATCGTCCTTAGTTTACGAGTATTACCTTCTTCCTGTCTTCTTTTCATTCTACTCAGTCGTATTGTGTGCAGTAAGTGTGTAGAGGGTTAGAGTGGACCGCCGCAGAGAACGAAGAAAAACGAAAAAATAATAAAAAGTAAACTCGAGTACGAAAATATTACAAAAAAAATAATGAAAGAAAATAATGCAGATATAATAACATAGGCGAACAGTGACTGAAGGAGACAAGAAGAAATTTCGAGTACATTTCTCCTGCTTCTTTTTTTTTTCGACATTAAATTCTCTGTCTAGAATAAATTTGCGTACGGAAACCGAGTGAAGTACGAATTTTCATTTTCAGCGAAAGCGTATCACAATATTCAAGTATTTTACAGCTTTTTCGTACATACCGGAGCGGCAGAGAAAGAGGGGAGTGAGGCGCTCGCTCGCTCCGTTCTCGCTGATACCTTCGTTTATTCCAAAATAATAATCGGACATCGTAAGGCAATTCAATTTTCTCGTCGGTCGTTTACTTAAGATGGATTCGTGTTTCTAAAAATGAAATTTCGATAATACAGTAAGCAGATTAAGCCGGTATTCAATTAAAAAGGAAACACGCGGCGGCTTCTGTAGGAGCAATAACGGATATTACTAGACACAGCAAGGGTGGCGGAAAATTCTCTTTCAAAATCGATGAGCCGTTATTTGTATACAATTTATTTAGTAATGGTAAACTTGAAGCGTACAATAGTTTAAAGAATGGCGACGAGGTGTGGTAGAGGGGCGTAAAATTAACGAAATGTCATTTAGCGTGTGGTTCACGAATTGCGTACAACGCAAGGTAGGCATTTTCTGAATGTGAAACGTAATATACACGCTTTCGTGAATCGTTCGTCAGACATGAATTATTATAATATGGACGTCGA
The DNA here is from genome assembly GCA_035079385.1 of Aspidiotus rigidus. Classification (NCBI taxonomy): domain Eukaryota; kingdom Metazoa; phylum Arthropoda; class Insecta; order Hemiptera; family Diaspididae; genus Aspidiotus; species Aspidiotus rigidus. The sequence continues at coordinate 13,525,384 of JAVHKY010000020.1, read as the reverse complement.
ATTTATTTATTCACTTAATATTTGCATACGTTGCTTGCGTTGGCACATCTCCCGCCCCCTTCTCCCCTTAATTGTACCGTCGTCGCCTCTCTATCTGATGGAAAAATCATATACAAATACCGCACGCAATACACATAGTGTTGTGTGGTCGGTTTCCACGAAGTTTACCATTAACGTGTGTATATACGTATAGGAAAAAAAAGACAGCTCTACTCAATGTGTGCTATTGATTTTATTGTTACGATATTGAAAGTATGCTGTGCGAAAATTGTCGCGGACGTGATGAAGGAGCCCCGAAAAATGCTCCAATTTGTCGAGAGAGCTGTTAGAAAATGATGGAGCGAGAAATTTCCTTCCACGTGCTTGTTGGTTCCTAGAAAATTGTATCGAGTTTGTGGAAAGTTTGTCACTGAAATACGGAAGCACAAATTCTGGGATTAGAAAGTCCAAACGAACTTCGATACAAAAATCTACGTTGGAAGGAGTTCATGATGCTCAACTTTCTTCCCTCCAAATTGAACCGGACCAGGAACTCTTAGCAAATTCTTTGACTTGAGAGCACGCGAAGTACAAATCAAGTTGAATTTTTTTCTAGCCTAGCCTTCCCCACCCTTTCTCTCAAGATTGACTCTCAAATAACGCATCGAAAAAAATATCGTTAGCCCCGACATGTTTTATAATCCATACAGTAATTGCAAATTTTTGTGAATTTGATGATAAATTTTCCGAGTTTCACGAAAAGATAGGCATACCTATTGCTTCCCCCTCTAGATTTCCTCATCTCGGGAGTATTCATATCCAAGTTTTAACTCGATCTCTTATCGGCTCAGGAACTGTCGAGTCGTTTGTATTATTGGCGGAGGTATGTAAATGACTTTCTGCGTACGTGGACTGGTCCTGGTTTCTTGTGTATCCGAATGTGCAGCGTTTTTCAGGAGCCGGAGGATAGAAGACCTCCTGGAATACTGACAGTGTGTGTACAATCAACAATCGAAATTGAATGATCTAAAAAATTGATTTCTTCACCTCCTATTGCGATAACAAATTTCATGGTCGAATATAAAGTATTACTAGTCAAGAAAGGCCACACAACGGTACCCAGAGAGAATCTCCCCAAATCCGTCATGAAAACCTCAGCAATCATTATGCCGAGAGGCGAGCTAATAGAGACTCTAACCTCATCAGGGAACTTGAAAGCTCTGTTGATGAATTGACAAATAATATTACAGCAAGTTCTCAAAAGTACCATAAAATCAATAGTACAAGCAACAGGGACTCAGTATCAGTCATAAGGCGTTAAAGGCGTTTAAGAGTGGGTAGCTGCACCAACACACGCAGCTGAGAAGGAAAACCCCCAAAACCCGCCCAAAGGCGTAACGATTTCCCTCTATGGTCAGGCGCAAGCAGCTGATCATAGTTGAAACCCAACTGCAAGGCGGATCCGACCTGGCTTGACAATCTGCGTGACGCTCCAGTTCAGGCACGGTGATGCCTTCACGTCCCGAGAGGGGTTACGTATTGCATTGCTGGACACCATCTGGAGATAGGGGGACTAGGGTCACATCTGGTTGCCAATGCCTTGTACAAGTAGTTCCTGGCAAGCGGCCTACTCAAAAGCTTGCCACCCAGTAACATGAAAATGTCTACGAATAAGAAAACGCCGGCCGGTGGAAGCCCGGTACCGGTATACGGGAGGTTGACTCCGTTGCCTCTCATAGATCGTCAGCCAACGAAACGAGTATAGCATCCAACACACCTCCCCTAAACCAAGCAGCAAGGGCGGAACTGTGTACTGGTCTGCAAGGCAACGCTTCTTGCAATACAAACCGCGCACAGATAGCAAGCAATTCCCAGCCAATTAGGCAAACAACAGGAGATAAGGGCAAGTTCCCATCAATAAACAGGTTACCTCGCTCACCAATACGGAACACTAATGCGAATACAACAATATTGCCACAGCGTGCTAAGAAAGCAGCAGAACAAAGTGTTGAATCTGAAGATGACTTCAACTTGAATATTTCTGCAACCTCAGAGGGAAATAAAAGGAGACTATGCATAGATACCAGCGATGAATCAATCAATGATTCCCCAGAATTGAAACAACCCAAGCAAGGGCTTAGTGTCACAGAACTATAGTCCTTGCTGAGGAAAGGTCCCTACTAATACAAGAGAATGCAACACTCAAAGAACGTATACAAGAAATGGAAGGAAAATTGGCGGAGAATGCCCGCTTGAGGCAGCAGCTGGGTACGCTCAAGTCCGAAATAGACACCCTAAAGGCCAAAAACCAGGATATCAACAAACTAGAAAAGCAGGTCATTGAATTGAGAGAGGAGTTGCAGGGTTATAAAGGGGACTGCACGCAGTCGGTGCTACCATTTGACCCAAAAAAATTCGAAAGCCAACTGATGGAAAGGGTCAAGGAGATTGTGGCTACAACAGTAGAGAATAGCCTAAAGAATTTCCAACTCGAAAACCAAACACAGACTGTGACGAGAGAACCTTTTCAGAGTTCACAAAATGCCTCATCCACGCCATTCCAATTCCCTAAAAACCCTATAAGGAATAAAAAAAAGCGGCGACAAAAAGGTGCTCAACCTGTACGAGACACTCAACATATAACAAGGCCTTTTCATCGCCTGCAATCTGTGGCTCAATTGGATCAGCAGGATCCTTGGTGACATTTAACCGTACTCATGAAAATGTGGATACGGAAGGAAGTGACTACGGAGAGGCGAATAGTAAGCAAATAAACGCAACCTATGCAACAACGCTCAAGAAATCGATACAATTCCAACATCCTAGGAATAGATTTGCAGCAGACACCCATAGGAACAAGCAGCATGAAGTTAGAAGACGTGCATTGGGTAACAGAAATGCAACTCTCTCAGTCCTCCATGTTCCAGTAATAGAAAAAGCCATAGAAACTACAAAACTCCTGCATACTTCTTGCTAAGGATATGGGAGAGGAAACCAAAAAAGTAACAGAAGTATTACAAAAAGAAAATCTGCGTCCCAAAGACCTGGGGACCAAAAATATTGTCGAGTTCAGCAGTGGAGCGGCTCTCATCACCATTGATAAAAAGAAAACTGACAGTTTCAGTAAAAGACTACCACAATTGGGCCTGAGATCAGCCTTCCCACCGAAACTATGAGTTTCAAATACACGGGATACAGAAAGCAACCACAGAAGTTGAGGTATTGGAGGACCTGGAATGGACCACTGGCCACAAGGCTATCCGCTGTTTATTGATACCATACAAAGATGAAGGTAAAAAAGATATCCAAATGGCCACCATTGAATGTCATAAAGATATTATGTTCAACTGGACTACCAGAAGAAGATCAATTATGATCAATTTTAAACGATGTACAATAGACACAAAACCAAATATAATTAAATGCAAAACTTGCACATTGCTAGGACATACCACAAATCATTGCCTTGGCATCCCTAAAGAGGTTGAAATCGAGAAAGAAAAGAATCCCGATGCTTGCTTAGACTGCATCAATCATAATTACGCAGCCCACCTCAGCAAATTGCCAAGCAGATTGTGGAGAGAAGAGCTGCATAAAAGTGGTGCCAAAGTTTGCCCAACCTATAGGTCACTATTGAAAAAGTATATTTCAGCTAGAAAGACACAAGATCATCATCAGAGTGCTGACTGTACCATGACAGACGTCAATCAGTCAATCATTAAGGTTCTGCATGCAAATCTAAACCATAATAGAATGGCACTTGACAACGCATTACAGGCTGCTGAGCATAAGGGCTGCACTGTTGTTACCATTATAGAACCATATACTAGAAGGGGAAAAATGAAGACAATAACTGGTTGGAATACAGAATTGATGGGACGCGCAGCCATACTCATTAAGAAGACAGTCACATATACTGCAGTGCGGAGTATTGGTGAGTAGGTCAATCACGTCAAAAGAAACAAAGATCGAATTTATGTTCTTTAAATATTTTACTGACAAGTTTGGTAGAGTTGAAAAATTGTGATAACGTAAGCATACTCGAAAGGCATGCTAAAGCGAATTTGGCCAGTAAAAGAAACCGCATTGGATATCCTGGCTTATGGAGTTTTGGGGGACCGTATAACTAAGGGAGGATACGTTTTCCAAAAAAGGTTTCATCACAATCACTTGGTCACTCCTATTGATAGTGTATTTTATAACATGCAAGCACCTCTCGAGGTCAGGTATTCTTGCGCAGAATTGAAGTGCACTCATTGAACGTCTCAGGATGGTGATCGCGTCCCCTTTATGAGCCTTCGTTATAACTAAGTCGTGGTTCTTCATTTTCTTTTCTATTCTCTCTATTACAACTTGCGTTCTTTGATCCAGGCGAATAATGGGTCGGGACATGGCTAAATTGACATATTGTTCAGATGCGGTTTCGTCTTCCCGAGAGGGAGATTGCAGTGCTTGAGGCCCTTGAGCAGAAGATCTTCCTCATGTTCCCTCAATTTGATTCCATCGAGATTTACGACTCGAGGATAGAAATCATCATGATTTCCATCATGACCAGTAGCATTTTTGTCAATAATAAATCGATTTTCTTAGTCTTCCTTTCCCTCGGAAATTTTCGGTAAGAGACAGATTCACGTACTTCGTCGATTTCATTTGGATCCAGTCTTTCAGTCAACCATTCAACTTTCCGTACCATCGCCTTAGTTCCAATCGCGAGAGAGGGAGAGAGGGAGGTAGAATTGAGAGGTTTTCTCAAGATTTTTCAACGAACCATAAGATCGATATCCAAATTGATCTTTATTCACTCCGGCCAAGTGTTGTATGATCAATTATTCTTCGTACAAAGTGGACTTACTCAGGGTCAGTCTATGGATCAAGCTATTAAACACAGGACAAGATGACGACACGTGGACTACAATTGATCGAAGTATCTTTCTGTAGATTCCAAACTCATGGATACCATCCCTTTCAGAGACTGACAAGAAGTCTAAGTAATTTATAAAGACTCTAAACATGAATTTTATGGTACATATTCAGGTACGCAAGAAACTCACTGAAGAGATTTTGTGTACCGGACTTGAAAAATTTTCGAGCTCCGAGCTTTGCGGGCTGGCGTGACGACAGACGTTTTTTCGACCCCTGATAGAACAGGTTCCCTATTGAAAATTCCTTCATTTGCACATACGTGTAGTTTAGGCTTCGAAACCGGTTCCGGTTTTGGTTCTCAATTTTGAACAATAACAAACTGACCCCAAAAAGTTAGAACCTATTTTGTTATGGTATCTTTTGGGTTCTGGTTCCTGGAACAAATAATTAAAGGAAGCGTTTCTTTTCAGTCCTGGTTTAAATCAAGGCAAATGATTATTTTTTGTTCTGGTTCACAAAGCAAATTAAAAGAAGCGGTTCTTGTCCGTTCTGGTTTCGATTTTTGGTTCCAGTTCTCAGTCCTGCTAAGGATGCAGGTCACGAAGTAGCGTAGGTCGAGTTTTCTCCAAGTCCCTCATGTAGGTCAAGGTCATTGATGACGTTACAAAGCGTCACACGTCCTAGAGATGGTCAACTAACTTTTACTTAAAGACATACATATGCCAATAGCCCACAACACCTTCAGCTACCAGTCAGATGGAAGGCGTATTATACTGAAGAGAACCGTGAGTGCGTAATTGATAGAAGCCAAGGATTGCTTGGCCTATAGAGTTGACCACATATACCGATAAATGGAGCTGTTTAAGGACGATTAAATCGAATCGTATCGTGAGGCTGCTAATAAAGTACACAATGACACAGAGAGGGCCATGTTACAGTCATTAGAAAAGAAGGGCTCGGGCCTATATAATACTCGAGTGGCTTTCAGCTTGTGATTAAGACAAAGCAGCGTAGCTACGAAAGAAATTGATCAACGGGTGGACTTTGGCTGGAGGAGGGCCTTGGCCATGTCTGTTCTGGGAAATACCTCAAAAAATTCCCACGGAGAGAAAACCTCGAATACCAATAAGAAAAGGAGGAAGAGTCTCCATATCATATCTAGAGAGAGAGTGAACAATACGTTCAAGTTAGGTTCCCGAGTCACTTGAGTACATTAATCAGATCAGTGAAGGATCTGTGAAACAAGGAAATATGGGAGAATAGAAGAATCAACTTTAAGGGAACATAAGCTACTATAGAAGACACAAGGTTCTTAACATAGGTGCCATATTAACCTTATAGAAAGGAATATTATCAATTAGCTATCAGCATAAAATCGCATGCAATAGCATCCATCACCATCAAAAATTTAATAGTAATTCGAGTAGTCTTAGGCAGAAGCGATCCTAGAACTCCCTTCGAGACATCATGCGCACCGCACGTAAGTTGATGTTGGTACCCCCCGCCCCCCCAAAAAAAGTAATGGATTTCTCTCGCACTGGTTGGGAAGATCAAGCGCTCCCCTTAAAAAAAGTGTATTAGCCAGGTACGAGAGGCTAATTCAGTTAGTCAAATCAGTCTTAAGAGTACAAGTAAATATACTAAGGCTAAGGGATAGAGTCTATTTGATGACGTCATAGGCAGAGGCGACACCGCAAACTCAGGAGGCTAAGGTCTGTCTTAGCATCAATGTATACCAGGTCAAGAAGTATAGTCCATCTGATGATGTCATAGAATGGCCAATACGAGATCTTTCAAGAGAGATTTTCTGCAGAAAAATACATTATCTGCGAGTAGCGGGGCTACCAGTGCATACATGAGGAGGGAAGGGGCGCGGAAAAATTACGATTTCGGAGCTACATGTACGAGACAATGTCATTTACGCTTTCTTGAAAATGGCTCTTGTTATCGTGCAGTGATTATACCAACTTACCGACGCTTAGTGTGCCTTCTACCGCTTGCGAAATTCTGTTGCCCGAAAAGGTACATTTCGCCTTGCAATGAATCACGGGAAGTTGGTGAGATCACGGCACGACAAAAAGAGCCAATTTCGGAAAACCGCGAATGGGATTGAAAATAATTCTAGAATCGTGTACTTTCATCCAGGCATTCTTCAACTTTTTTCCTTGTTGGATAGTAAGCCATTGAAAGGTGTTTTACGGCATCCAAAAAACCTTTCATAAATTATGATTTTAAATTAAGTTATAATTTTTATCGGCATAATTATTTCGAAAGACCAGTAGATGTCAATGTCATCAGCGTCGACTACGCAGAATTAGTAAAAAGAACCGTGTTATTTTCATGCCGTCAAAAATGCAGCAGTTGTGAAAAAGTCGTCTGAGGTGATATGTTTGTAAAGGTTCAATTTTGAGAATCATTCATTCGATGAACTCGCATTCTCATGCAGCGAAAGAGACAAGAGAATGTTAACACTTGAGCTATCGTGACATCAAAGTCAATTACTCACTTCCTCCCACCTCCCTCTCATCCTTCGTAAGTTGATGCGTTACTAACTAACCCTCCTCCTCAGTAACAAACAAGAAAAAAAAAAGTAATTGAAAAGAATAAAAGATAATCATCATCAAGAATACTTTCGGCACGGATCTTCATAAAATACAAAGGAATCTTTTCGGAGACTACGAAACTCACGTATTCGTAGATAAGACTCAGTTTTCTACCAGACATACAAGAGAAGTCTGTTGAAATGAGAGACTAGAATGTGCACTCTAGCAGTAAATAGGTCAAATTAAGGATGTAGTAGGCTATGTTTCAAGCGTTCTCACGTACGTGTTGAGAAGGATCAAACGAGCGCAGATGTTTTACAGTGAAAATGAAAGCGCTATAAAAACTGCCGATTCTGCTTTCCGTGCAGGGAAATTAATTTACTTTTTCTCGTCGATCCCAGAGAGGACGGTAGATGACGTGCATTCGTAGGCCTGTTTACGTATCTATTTTGTTAAATAAATAATTTCCTTCGGGCCACTCACCCGAGTCAGTTAGCGTTATTCCCCGAGCTGGGTGCACTCCTCGGCAGTTTCTCCATTTGATTTGACAACGACGTCCGACAGTAAACGATGGCGCTCTTCCGCTCTTCCAAATGATACGCAATTTGTCTCCGGAACGGAGAGCCTTTTTTTTTTTTTCTCCACCTCCCTCGTCCTGATAACATAAATTAAATAAAAATAAAATACTCGCGACCGTACACATAATATATTATAAACGAGGCGAATGATCTAAAATAATTATACGCGTTTTCGAGGGCTGAACGACGTCTGAACGATTCATCGAGATAATGAAATCCCGTTTTTACTTTCGTTTTACGACGAAAATCTGGATTATAACGTCCAGCGGTGGCGGCGGCGGTGACCTTTGAACTAAATATTCTCGAAAAGCTAATAATGAAAGACGCGTACGTAATTTAATGTTCGCTCCCGTTTATGCGAATTCCAGGCGAGATTTTTTTTCCAGAATTGTATTTAATCACCGCAGTCTTTTTGGCGAATAAAGGCAGATAGCTTGAGATTTATTTTTCGCCGAAGGCCCTAGGAATACATTTTATTTGAATAGGAAGGACATTACGTGGATTTATTGATGGTAGAATCATTGCTTGATATCCACGGTCTCAAGTCGATTATTCTTATTTTCTCAGCTTCTTTTTAATGGACCCACAAGTCTGTGAAACTGAATTTTGAGAAATAGTGGGAGAAAGGTCCCACCTAGTTCGCAGCTCGAACTTCCGGAATAGTTAGGATGCGTCCACGGTTTGCGCCACTTCGAATTAAAACACGTTCTATTGCAGCGCTTGTAGCGGGAAAATTGAGCTAATTATTTTTTATATCATCCTGAGTTGCTATTGGTTTACGCGATAAAAAATCGTATCAATCGGTTCATTCGTAAAATAGAAAAAAAATCATGACAAAGAGGAACCTATAGGTAAACGGGAAAGGAAGAATACTCCGAAGGGAGAGTAAACAATGCAAACCGCAGAAAAAGTTAAAACTACGAGCGCTTTCGGTTAATAAACCATCTTCAGGACTGAAATGAAAGCAACTGACAAACGGAGGAGAGTAACAAGGTACATATTAGGATTGGCCAAACGAGAAATCGCGGTGTGAATCATGAACCAGTTCAATAGGCCATCTTCCGGAATGTACGAGTTAAGTATAGTAATGCCACCGGTGTTGAGATAACGCATTATCTCTATATGCTCGAGGGTGATGCGTTTACGGTAGGAGTTCTCCTTGTGGAGAAGCTTTTCCGATCCCTCACGGAAGCTGTGGCCACTGTTTATGAGTACCGAAACTAATACCGATTAATTTCCTCTAATCACTCACAATGCCGGAACGTTGCGTTAAATGCCAAAAATTCATGCCAGGAGATGCGGAAGGCGATACTTGCAAAACGTGTACGACCGCGGAGATGGTGAAGAATATTTTTGGTAATGAGTCCACGTTAGCACCAGCTGCAGCTCCAAAATCGACGGTATTCAAGTTCGAAATTCCAGCGTATACTCCGGGTCAACAAGGAGGCATCAAAACTTGGCTACGGCAGGTCGAGGTACGTCTCAAATTAGCAAATATTATCAGTGAGCAAGAGAAGTATGAATACTTGGTAGCAAGACTACCGAGCGAAATTTTGAGCCGAGTCTATGACCTAGTTAACACTCAGCCTGAGATAAACCCATTTACAACGCTGGTGGAGAGGATTGGAACTGAATTCCAGCCCACCGAGAGTGAGCAGATAAAGCGCCTCTTAGAAGGTTTACAAATGGGCGATAAAAAGCCTTCGCTTTTTTTGAGGGAGATGAAAGAGTTGGCGAAAGGCCGTGTCGCCGATATTGTACTGAGAGAATTATTCCTCAAGCAGTTGCCTACTAACCTCCGAAGTATTCTAACTGTCATTGAGACCGCAACTTTGGAATCGCTGGCCGCAGCTGCAGATCGAGGGTGGCAGACCGACAATACCACTGGGGTAGCCAGTGTCCAGGCAACATCAACCAACCAAGCTTCGGCCCAACCACCAACTGGACTGGAGAAGAGACTGGAAGACTTGGCAGTTCGAATCAATGAGGTGATGGACCACCTTTCTAGGCAAAGAGATCGAACCCCGACCCGCAGGTATCGAGGCCGAAGCCCAACGCCAGGCAAACAAGGAGAGAGGGGAGGACGCCCTCGTTCCATCTCCAGACGCCGCAACCCCACGTGGACTCTCTGCTACTTCCACCACCGATTCGGCGACCAAGCACGCAGATGCGAAAATTGGTGTGAAAGATGGCAGGGGAAAAAGAGTGAAAAACCTCCGGGAAATGGAGAGGGCTGATTGTGAGCGCCGCACACAACAGCAGAAGGAAATCGCGGCGGTTGTTCATTTATGATCCCATCAGTAAGATATGGTTTTTAATTGATCCGGGTGCGGACATCTCTATCCTTCCAGCGGAAAATGAAGACCGCCAACACGCTTCCGATTTTAAACTGTATGCTGCCAACCAGAGCGTGATCAACACATATGGTGAGCGCTTACTCTAGCTCACGCTGGGTCTACGCAGGCAGTTCTCATGGCGGTTTACGGTTGCAGAGGTTCAACATGCTATCATTGGAGCTGATTTCCTCGCCCACTATAACCTGCTCACAGATTTCACCAACCAACGCTTGGTAGATGGTACAACATTGTGCTTCTCAAATTGTTCTTGCCGATCAACCTCTTACAACACCATTAGCAGTGTAGACTCATCTCGGTTTGCAACCCTGGTCGCGCAGTTTCCTGGAATAACAGTACCTAAAGGGATGCGGCGTGGCGAATATAAGCACAATACAGTGCATGTGATCGAGACCAAAGGCCAAACTGTTACAGCACGTCCACGCAGATTACCAGTCAATAAGCTGAACTTCGCGAAAGCGCATTTTGAGGAACTTTTACAGAAGGGCGATGTACGTCCCTCAAAATCGTCATGGGCTTCTCCAATCCATATAGCCCCTAAGAAAGGAGCAGAGAAGTGGAGAGTATGCGGCGATTATAGAGCTCTGAATGCTGTAACAAAAGCCGATAAGTACCCTGTTCCGAATATCATGGATTTCAATACCCGCCTAGATGGGGCGAGGAAATTTAGCGTGATAGATTTTGAGCGTGGTTATAATAACATCCCAGTTGCGCCAGATGACGTAGAGAAAACGGCCGTAATAACGCCGTTTGGGTTGTTTGAGTATACAGCTATGCCATTTGGCCTTAAGAACGCCGCGCAAACGTTTCAAAGATTCATGGATGGTTTGTTCCGCGACCTACCCTATGTTTACACGTATCTGGATGACGTGCTGATAGCAACGCATGGGGACAATGACGATCATGAGGCAAAAGTTAAAGAAGTGTTGAAACGTCTGCATTTGGCAGGTATAGCAATCAACTTTTCAAAGTGCCAGTGTATGCTCGAAGAGGTTGTATTTTTAGGCCATAAACTGAATTCAAAGGGTATTGGGACAGACCCCGAGCGGGTCAAACCCATAGTAGATTACCCAAGACCGGAAAATGTCAAAGAGCTACGGAGATTCTTGGGGATGATTAATTTCTACAGAAGGGCCATTCCCCACGCGGCGGAGTATCAGCGGCACTTACAAGCACTCATCAAAACAACTAAGAAGATTGATCTAACACCGGTTATATGGACTGAAGAGGCAACTAAAGCCTTTGATAGTTTCAAGGTAGCTTTGAGTGAGGCAACTCTCCTACACCACCCGGTTGAAGACGTTTCACTGGTCCTCAGCACCGACGCGAGCGATACAGCAATTGGCGCTGCGCTACATCAACGTCACAAAGGCGAGCTGGAAACCTTAGCGTTCTTTTCTCGAAAATTGTCAGAGACTGAAGGTAGATATTCGACATATGATCGCGAACTGTTAGCAATTTTCGCCGCGGTGCGTCATTTTCGTAGTCTGCTGGAAGGAAGGAACTTTACAATCCTCACGGACCACAAACCCCTGCAGTTCGCTTTCAGCTCTCATTCTGAGAGGGCGTCACCAAGGGTGATCCGGCAGTTGGATTTTATTGGCTAGTTTTCCACAGATATAGTCTATGTACCTGGCGTCGAAAATATCCCAGCTGATGTTCTGTCACGGATAGGGGCAATTGACTCCAATGAGCAGGATCTCGACTATGAAGCGCTAGCCAGGGCGCAGGAAAGTGACCCTGAGCTGCTAGACTTACTAAAATCAGCTAAAACAGGGTTAGTCTTGAAAAAGTTAAGAATGCCAAATACAGACGCCACAGTTTACTGCGACACATCTGGCGATCGCGTGCGACCTTTTGTCACCCCGCAGTTTCGACGTGCAGCTTTCAATGCAATCCATGGATTGGCGCATGCGGGACCGGCAAGTACCACAAAGCAGGTCGTTCAAAGATTTGTTTGGCCTCGAATCAAGACTGACTGCTCAAAATGGGCAAAGGCCTGTATTAGATGCCAGAAAGCGAAAGTTGGACGTCATACTCGGTCACCTTTGGTGGAGTTTGAGCAGGCCGGCCGATTTGAACACGTCCACATCGACATCGTGGGTCCATTACCCCCATCACAGGGCAAGGAGTTCATTGTCACTATGATCGATAGGGCTACACGCTGGCCCGAGGCGGTTCCAACAAACTCAATCTCAGCAGAGTCCGTCGCCAAAATATTTATTGACCATTGGGTTACCAGGTTTGGGGCTCCGGCGCGCCTGACGACCGACCAAGGTCGGCAGTTTGAGTCCGAACTGTTTAAGGCAATGTCGGCCCTCTGCGGCGTGGGGAGGATTAGAACCACAGCCTATCATCCGCAGGCCAACGGAAAGATTGAGCGCTGGCACCGAACTTTTAAAGCGGCTGTCAAGGCGTATGCCACAGACCGCTGGATGGAAATTTTCCCACTTATTATGTTGGGACTCCGAGTGGCCATCAATGCTGATACGGGTGTATCAGCTGCGCAGTTAACCTACGGAGCTGACCTGAAGTTACCGGGCGAATTTTTTGCTGATGATAATGAGAGTGAAGGCATAATCACGGATGCTCCTGATTTCGTTCGACGTCTGGCAGCAGCCTTACGGAAGTTTGCCGAAGGTGCCCGCAAACACGGCAGCACACCTGTTTATATTCCAGCGCAGCTTCAGAACTGTACACATGTATTTCTGCGTCAGGAAGTAAAGGGAGCTTTAACTCCGCCCTACAAAGGTCCGCTGAAGACCATCACTATTGATCGCGATGGGATGCAGGATACAGTTACCATCGATAGGACAAAGCCGGCGTTTATCCTTAACAATGAAATGGACGGCACGCCTCTTCCACAGCAGAAGCCATCGAGAACACCATCACCACAAAGGATTCAACCCCCACGCAAGGTGAAATTCCAATGAATTCTTGCCGTTACCCAATTTTTTTTTGTTTTCGTCTCTGTGTATATAATTGTAAGTATGTTTTAAATTTTTTTTTTTTTTTTGGGTCTTTGTTGTTTAAATGTGTACCATATTGTTACCTTGTTCATGTATTTTGTAAATTTTGGGCTTATCTTTATGTTTTTATATCGTTCGTGCCCGCACTCTCTGGTGGGGGAGTGTGTGGCGAGCGTAAGAGGCCGATAACGGTCACCGGCTCGGCTGATAAGCATCCAATTGTACAGGTACACGAGTCAGTCGTGAATAAACGTAGTCTATATGAACACGCTGTTTTATGTTCCCAAAGTAATTCTTTTTTGAAGGCAGCCTGACTCAAAGGAATACGAGTCAGTCTGTGAACTAGGCTGTTAAAGGCAGCCATCTTACGAGCAATAGGACAGAACGAGCCAACGTGGACTAAAACATCGGTCGTAGTAACATTCCTGTAAGTTCCAAACTTATGGATACCGTCTATTACAGATATCGATAAATCCAAAAAGTTATTGGAAGATACCCCTATTTCCAAAGTAAATCTTATGGAAGGGTACTAGAAATTGAGATACCTCAGAAACTCACCAAGGAGATCTGGGGGACCAGTCGACGTGCATACAACGTCATCAACGTACCTGTGCCAATAGTGAATATGATTAATGAATACCTGGTTTGAGGAAAAGAGGTCAAGTTCAAACTTCGACATGAAAATTTCGGAGATGAGAGATCCTAAAGGTGATCCAAAGGGATCCCCACTTCATCAGGGTTGCGGAAATGGCAAGGTAAATATAATACTACGACTAGATTAAACCTTTTGGTCCATTCGAGACTCTCCGGTATGCCGCCCCACGAGTTTGATTACTTTATGCGTGACGTCAATGAAAAGTGTAGGAAGTTTTAGGTGACCTTGAAGGAGAAGAAAAATAGGAAATTGGTTTTAATGAAAAATATTAAAGATACCTACTGCTGACGGTTAGTTTTGACGAATATAATCTGCGTGGTCCTGTCAACCACCCAGAAATGTCTGACAACGAAGATTATTCGAAAAGTAAGTATTCGTTCTTCAATATTTTTTCATTTGATGGATTTCGGTAAAAGATGGTGAATAATTAATTTTTTTGTGAAAGAGCAGAATGGAATCACAATATGTAAATGAAATATCGTTTTGTTTACGTTTTCAAGTTCCGACAAACATTCAAAATTACGTGATAATGAAGTATATTTATTACATGTTAGATCGTACTAAATTGTTCTCATATGATTTCGATGGAACGAATACCTCATTCTCATGCCTCATACATTGCTCAAATTTTTTATTTTAGAATTATCTTATTGGAAATCCTTTTCATCAACGTCGGCTCAGCGGGTGAAGTCGTAGAACAGTACGCAAAGAAATTTGCAGATGAAGACATACGTGAAGAGATCCTCCAAAATCGGAATAGGTCTTCGTATCTTGATTTCTTAGAGTAATTCGTTGAGATTTTCATGAAAAATAATCTAGATTAAGAGTACTTCCTTTTGTAATCGTATTTAAGAAAAAATAATATGAATTGACTCCATTTAGACGCCGATCTCAACTGACATTATTTTTTTTCCCCAGTGCGGAGGAACATCTCCAACAATCCAACAATCCCCGAAGTCGCTAATGTCGCCAATCACGAGATCGAAACAAGTAAGTGTAATTATTTTACCTTCAAAATGATTGTAAAATTCGAATCATCATTGGTTACATTATCTGAATCGTTTATTTTCAGATGACCAAAGGGCTCTTGAAAAACCTTGACGACATGATTTCAAAATATAAAACGGGAGGCCTGACGAACTGTAATAACGAGAACGTCGTGAATGATTTAGGTATTAGAATTAAAAATAAATTTCATGGGATCGATCGAAAAGATTGTCTCCACTTTTGAACGCGAAATTGTACGTAGAACAATAAGATAAATTTACATCCTAATCGTAATTTCTTCTTTAAAAATGTCCTACTTAAATAATTGAAATATATTAAGAGAAAGATGACACACGAATCTTGGGTTATCAAGTTTTCACAAAATGAAAGATATTGTTCTAAGTGTAAGAAAGTGAAAAATGAAAAAGAATTTTTAAATCAATTGAAAATACCTCTCCAATAATGTGTAGGGAATGTGCGCATGTTAAAAATAAAATAACAATAGATTTGTCTCAAAATGAAAAATATTGTGCAGGGTGTAAGTCTGTAAAAGATAGAAAGAATTTCAATAAAAATCAAGAATGCTGCAAAGAGTGTCAGAGCAAATCAATGAAAGAATATTATGAGAAGAATAAAGATAACATAGTAACTAAAGAAAATTATAAACGTAAGCAAGTGAAAACTGTTTGTGAATGTGGAAGAACCATTTCTTCAGTTTCACTTAAATATCATCTAAATACTAAAATACATACTGTAAGGATTTCTTGGATCTAATACAACAGTTGAAAAAATAATTTTCTTTAAAAATTTTCTTTTAATAAATAGAAAGGTAAAATCTTATTAAAAGAAAAATGAATACAAGAAATCAGATCACAATAAGTGTCATAACTCATAAGAAATGAAACTGGAAGACAAGACCCAAATATTACTCAATGGTTTCAGTTTTTCAAAGTCCATAATTTCTATTCAAATAAAACAACAAGACAAATAGAACACTATTTAAGAAAGTATAAAATTTACGTGAGGTTTTCCTGCATAGTATCCCCTCCTGTACTCCTGCACCAACTTCCTCTGCTGCGGCCGACGGGACTGTCGACGACACCAATGCGTCGACAGGACTCACATATATAGACAACACCGGCCAGGACCCTACATATTTCCCCACCCCTCCTAGGAGATTGACCCGCCGGATCCTAACTACGACCACGACCACTTCCATCAACACTGGTCAAGACAATACCGTGGCCATTGACGCGCCGGTCGTTGACGCAACATCGATGATGACCACCAAAACGACAACCACCACCGCCGAAGACATGGACTTAACGACGGCTCGCAGTGGCGCCATTGAAGATGTGCCGGTCGCGTCCCTCACCCCACGCATGCAGGCGGAGACGCTCGTACGGGTCATAAGGACCCTGCGACCCTCCGTACTGCAGCGAATTCGGCAGGAGGTAGACAATTGTGTAAGAAATATATACACAAATAATATTTCAATTGGACAATCCTAAAAAAAAAGTACATATATTATAATATACCCTTCTTACAGATCGATGGAACAACCACTTTGTCGCTGCCTGGAACCTCGGGGACGGTACCACCTGTTGTACCCCCCGGCCAGAAATCGAAGGTGACAACGCGCAGCCTGGAACCTCGGCGACGTTACCACCACCGGGGCCTCGGCCCGAAAACGAAGGTGAAGATGACGACGACGACGAGGACGACAAGTTTTAGAGGACAGGAAGTAACCTCAAAATTGAGTGATTTATATTTTATATTATTGCAAAAAATGACTGAATCTAGATTGTCCCAACCAAATATACGACAGATTACTTTTACATTAACAAAGGAGGAAATAAATACATGGCTTACTGGAGCTCCATTCCAATTTCATGATGCAATATTTAGAGATAATAGGAGTAATATGAAAATTAGACCTCAATTTGTAGATGAAAATGTTGCAAGTAGACACGCACAATTTGAAATTGAAAATGAATGGGGGATACAAGATTTAAATGAATTTTTACTTATTATGAAAAATGCTACTTTTGGTATTGCATGAAGGAATTCGAGCTAATTTCTGTGTCACAGCAACTTATGGAAGAAGAGGTCATATAGAAACTATTCAGATAGAGCCAATGTATTTGTGAGGCTGAAGGACACCATACCGTTGTGTTTATAAGTTGGAATGTGGGGATTGTGGAGGCTTTTATATTGGTGAGACTAGCCGTCAAATGAAGGTTAGAGTAGCTGAGCACCTGGAGTCTTGGGATAAGGGACACTTTGGAGAGTCAGCTTTTGCTGATCATCTAATAAACAGCGGCCACAGCTTCCGTGAGGGGTCGGAAAAGCTCCTCCCAAAGGAGAACTCCTACCGTAAACGCATCGTCCTCGAGAATATAAAGATAATGCGTCATCTCAACACCGATGGCATTACTGTACTTGACTCGTACATTCCGGAAGGTGGCTTGATTGAACTGGTCTACGATTCACACCGCGATTTCTCGTTTGGCCAATCTTAATACCTTGTTCTTCTCCTCCGTTTGTCAGTTGCTTTCATTTCAGTCCTGAAGATGGTTTATGAACCGAAAGCGCTCGTAGTTTTAACTTTTTCTGCGGTTTGCATTGTTTACGCTCCCTTCGGAGTATTCTTCCTTTCGAGTTAATTTTGGATAGCCGTAACTTAGAAGAGTGTATTCGTTCGAGTTTGAACCTATAGGTACATTTTTCTTATTCTCCATCTCATAAATCGCGTCTACTTATGACCTTGACCCATTTCAAGCTCTTGGAAAAATTGCAATCCATTTTCTTTACCTCTCCACTCAAATAAAATTCATGGGTCGAAATTTTCCCAAGGTCTTTAGGAAGTCAGTGTCCTCTCGTCCCCAAATAACCCCATGAAAAGGTTTCCTGTTGAAAATTTTTCCAAGTTTCAAGGTCAAAAGGATACTCGATGGTAAACAAACAGGTTTTCTGCCAATCTGTTGAGATTTTTCCCCAAAAGATCACCAAGCACTTGATGCTTCTAGTCCCGCCCTCTATGACTACTTAGCCTAGTGTTCAAAATACTTCAAAATCAATTCGACATATCATCGTTACCCACTTGAAAGTAATGAAATTGACAAGTGACGTTACACCATAGTGAGGCCTTACGATTATGTAACACCGTATCTAAAAAATTAATATCTTCCAAAGTAACGTAATGTATGATAGTGTCTCCGGATCGATAATTACAGCCCTCACTCTGATTTTCGTGTTCGCACAAAAGAGGGATAAAAAGAATTGATGATGAGAAGAAGAATTAGAGAAAGACTGATAGAGTTACAGAAGAGAAGACTCTATACTTGACCTCATTAGAAAAAGCTCAACCGACGGAACTCGAATTAAACTTTCAAACACGCGTTCCACCGTTTATCGGTTGTCGTTATATTCTATTATTACGACCCTACAGTATATACTGAGGGTAGACACGCTGTATATTGAACCGCGTTTATTTAGTTGCGTGTGTGGACAATGTAGACATACGTCGAAGTTGTCAAAGTTTTACAAGTGGATCAGTCACAGATTGTGGATTGAGTCAAGGTGAAGGGGAAGAACGAGGAAAAACAAGGAGAAAAATGGAAATACGAATGTACGAGAATTATGAACAGTACACCCATAATAAATAACTAATGGAAATGAACCCTCGACAGGCAGTATTTACGATAAAATGCGTCGATTTCTATTTTATTCGAACGGGAATAGTTCGCTGCTGGCACTACTTTCACGTTGATCAAATATCATTTCGAAGCGAAAGAAGAATGTTAATGGAATCACAGAAAAATGGATTCTCATTTTGTTAAATTAGAATTAGCGATTTTCGTTTCTTGTACTAGTGTTGCGCGAAGCATACGCTTTGTTTTGTTTGGGGAGGGTCCGACCGCATTCGATTTTAATGACGTCATCAACTTACGTTATTGTGACGTGAAAGTACTATGCACCTCCCGTTGGAAGAGGATGTTCATTGTCGACTGAGGTCTGATCTGGGCCCCTCACTATGGAACATCTTCTACGATGATATAATCATCAACCCGTATGTTCCACACGGCAAAGTATGCGTCTACGCTATGACAGCTATTTGTCCTAGGCGCAAACACAGTCCCTGAGCTGCAGACGCAGATATGGAACTATGTCGAAGACATACACGAAATTCACAAAAAAATCTTGTATCGTTTAACGGAAGAAAAACTAGAAAAGTTGGGCGTAGCAATGGGACATCGTGAATTGACTCGTACAAGATTTCTTTTTGGAACTAGGTTTTCTTCTCAATGTAGGAAGAACCGGAATCCTCCTTCCAAACCGTCTCCCTCCTAAAATTATAGCGGAAATGAGGGACTTGACTTTTGACCGAGGTAGGCCTCTAGTAACACCATCGCAGGCGTTTAAGAACCAGGGAGTCACGCTGGATCCAACATGAGCTTTACGGCACACTTGGACAACATTAAAGAGTAGTGTGCAAAGAAGATCCTACTGCTGCAAAGCTTATTCCGGAACACTGAATTTGTAGCCAGGAAAATTATGTTCCACGGCTAATCTATTCGTTGGTGATGTACTGCAGTTCATCTTTTCACCATCGCCCTGTTCCGAAAACGTACCCGAACAAGATCTAGTCCATCCTGAGGAGGTGAAATGTCATCAGCTGCCGCGCTTATCAAGACCTCAACGCGGGTGTAACCGGAAACCTGGCTGCGAGCCCAACTCTTCACCAGAGAATAGCAACATGCTCGATCCGCTTGCTGCTCAAACATGGTTAATTATGGTGAGTCCTGACCTGATGAGACCTTTTCGCCCATACCCCATGCAGCTCCTCCATCCAATCTACCGGAAGGAAAGCTGAGGAAGGTAAATGCTATGACATTGACAAAGGATGAAAATATTTGTGCCGATTCGGATGCGGCAAACCGGCTCCCCAGGCTGATCCGCTCAGGCGGCTAGGGGTCGGGGGTATTGTCCCCGAATCCAACAATAAGGCAAAAAACAGGGCAGATGTGGCCCACGAGATGGCCAATACAACTAGCCAGGATGGTAAACAGATAGACAAAGAGGTGTCCACGCAACAAGAAGAAGTGTTCAGTCAATCCTCAACGTTGTTAAGGACCCCTCCTCTACCTGCCAAAGCAGTGATATAGATGGAAGTGGAACACGGATATCATTCCTCACCGGAGGATAGTGATGTTCAATGGCAGAAGAGGCCGAGTAAAAGGTCCAGGATGAATGGTGAGTCCTCACCTGATGAGACCCTTTCGACACAGCTTGCAGCTCCTCCACTCAACCTACCGAAAGGAAAGCTGAGGAAGGTAAATGCTAACCTCAACAAAACCATTGCGATATTGAAGGCACAGAGTATGAAGAAGAACGTCAAAATGATGAAGCTGCTAGAGGAGTACCTTAGGCAGAATATGAGGTCCAAGCAGCAGAAGCTCTGGACATGCAGCAGGAGCAGATCACTAAGCTGCAACTACAATTGCAAGGGGCATCCAGAACAGGCCACTGGTGGAGTAGCTCCTTCTGAAGCAATGCGCTAGATTGAGTTGTTGCAGCAAGAGGTGAAGAAGCTTCAAGAAGAACGTCCTAGCCAGCAATCTACAAAACTGGCCAACAAGTCGGTGGTGTACAAGCAACTACCGCTACAAACGCCTCAGAAGTAAGAGCAACCAGTGTCAAAACTTCAGAAGCCACCATAACAACAGCAGAAATTGCAACAACGGCAGTAGCAACCGCAACTGCAGCAACATCCTCTGCAGGCAACCACGCCGACTGAAGTGCTTTCCTGGAACCAGGTGGCTTCCAAGCGCATCCAAAGAAGGAACCTCCAGCCGTCTACTGCCACTGAGGCAGGTCCTTCAATGTGCCTTCCCAGTCAGCAAATAGGCAGCACAAGAAGACTAGGGTTGGCGAACCAAATTGATGGATTTGTAATTGAAAAAGATCTAGTAATCGTTGGAGAAGCCCCAAATGTCATCAGATTCATATTCAAACCCAAAGAAAAGCCCGAACAAGAAATTAATCAAGAGGTCACTTCCAAATAGCCTTTATAGCTTCCTCCAATGGATGTTTTTTTTTTTTTTTTTTTTTTTTTTTTATCAGAGTTGGTAAGCCAAATCAATGCATTTGTAATTGAGAAAGGTATAGTCATCGTTGTACAAGCTGCAAATGTCATCACAAAGTCATATTGAAACCCGAAGGAAAGTCCGAACTAGAAATTAATCAAGAGGCCGCTTCCAATTCACCCCTTACAGCTTCCTCCAATAGATGGGGTTTTGTTTACTTGGGTGGGTAAGCCAAATTGATAGATAGATCATCGAAAAAGATCTAGTCATCGTCGGAGAAGCCGCAAATGTCATGACAAACTCATATTCAAACCCAAAGAAAAGCCCCAACAAAAAATTAATCAAGAGGCCGCTTCCAAATCAGCCTTTACAGCTTCCTCCAATAGATGGGGTTTTGTTCACTAGAGTTGGTAAGCCATAATGGATTCGTAATTATGATGAAGATGGGCCAGAAAAGTTTGGAATGTGATGAATAGAGCTCGGATTTTTCGGTTGTAAAAACATTGAAAATCGGTTTAAGAAATCTCATTTTCGGTTTTATTGGGTAAAATAGAAAAAAAATTAAAAATGATACAAATTTTTCTGAAATTTTGACATTTTTACAAAAACTGCTTCTTGAAGAGCACGACAATGTGCTTTTCGAGGTTATTTTGAGTGTCTTCTGTCCATAAGAATATATTTACAATCGGAGAACGAACGTTCTACGTCGACTGGAGTAGATGAGTAACACAGTTTTTTTCATCTTTTGCATCGTTTCTGTACTTCCATTTCTCAAAATTGTTCGCTATGTACTGTTTTTTTCTACTGTTTTGATAAATTTCACCATTTCGGTCATTTTCGGTTTTATGCCTGTATTCGGTACTTGAAAAGGGTTTCGGTTTTTTTCGGTTAAATAAAAATTTTTTTATGGGTCCCTACCACTATGAAACGTACTCCTATTTCATTTCTACTGATCTGCCCGCTAGCGAACTCATTCGATAAAAACCGAGGAATCCTAGCTCTAGTGATGAACATTGATGAGAAATTTGAGTCCAAGGACGAGATGACTACTACAAATGTGAAACCCATTGTAGACCTTGTTTCGCTTTAACAAGGATTGATATACGGTAGTAAACTTGAAGTTTCGATCAAACGAGAAATAAAATAAAAAAGAATTTATTTTGGTTTCCACACTCCCGGCATTAAAAAATAAGAACATACGCAGAGAGCATTTGCGTTTTGTCAAACTAGAAGTAGCAACTTTGAACCATCGATGGTTGACAAATAATTTTCTAACAGGTTTGTTCAATGTTCATCCCAACTTTGAGGCCCTCAAAATTTACATCCATTGTAGACCTTGTCTCGCTTTAACAAGGATTGATATAGTAAACTTGAAGCTTCGATCAAACGAGAAATAGAATAAAAAAGAGGAATTTATGTCGGGTGCCGCACTCCAGGCATTACAAAATATGAACATACGCAGAGAGCATTTGGGTTTTGTCAAACTAGGAGTAGCAACTTTGAACCACCAATGGTTATCACATAATTTTCTAAGAGGTTTGTTCAATGTTCATCCCAACTTCCAGGCCCTCAAAATTTACCTCCATTGTAGACCTTGTTTCTCTATAACAAGGATTGATATAGTAAACTAGAAGCTTCGATCAAACGAGAAATAGAATAAAAAAGAGGAATTTATGTCAGGTTCCGCACTCGAATCACTACAAAATATGAACATACGCAGAGAGCATTTGCAAGCTGTCAAACTAGGAGTAGAAACTTTGAACCGTCGATGGGTGACACATAATTTTCCAAGAGGTTTGTTCAATGTTCATCCCAACTTCGAGGTCCTCAAAATTTACTTTCATTGTAGACCTTGTTTCGCTTTAACGAGGATTGATATAGAAAACTTGAAGCTTCGATCAAACGAGAAATAGAATAAAAAAGAGGAATTTATGTCGGGTGCCGCACTCCAGGCATTACAAAATATGAACATACGCAGAGAGCATTTGGGTTTTGTCAAACTAGGAGTAGCATCTTTGAACCATCAATGGTTATCACATAATTTTCTAAGAGGTTTGTTCAATGTTCATCCCAACTTTGAGGCCCTCAAAATTTCCTTCCACTGTAGACCTTGTTTCGCTTTAACGAGGATTGATATAGAAAACTTGAATCTTCGATCAAACGAGAAATAGAATAAAAAAGAGGAATTCATGTCGGGTTCCGCACTACAGGCATTACAAAATATGAACATACGCCGAGAGCCTTTGCAGGCTGTCAAACTAGGAGTAGCAACTTTGAACCGTCGATGGGTGACACATAATTTTCTAAGAGGTTTGATCAATGTTCATCCCAACTTCGAGGCCCTCAAAATTTACTTCCATTGTAGACCTTGTTTCTCTATAACAAGGATTGATATAGTAAACTTGAAGCTTCGATCAAAGGAGAAATAAAATAAAAAAGAGGAATTTATGTCGGGTTCCGCACTCCAGGCATTACAAAATATGAACACGCGCAGAGAGCATTTGCAGTCTGTCAAACTAGGAGTAGAAACTTTGAACCGTCGATGGTTATCACATAATTTTCCAACAGGTTTGTTCAATGTTCATCCCAACCTCGAGGCCCTCAAAATTTACTTCCATTGTAGACCTTGTTTCTCTATAACAAGGATTGATATAGTAAACTAGAAGCTTCGATCAAAGGAGAAATAAAATAAAAAAGAGGAATTTATGTCGGGTTCCGCATTCCAGGCATTAAAACATATGAACATACGTAGAGAATATTTGCGATCTTTCAAACTAGGAGTAGCAACTTTGAACCATCAATGGTTATCACACAATTTTCTAAGAGGTTTATTCAATGCTCATCCCAACCTCGAGGCCCTCAAAATTTACTTCCATTGTAGACCTTGTTTCTCTATATAACAAGGATTGATATAGTAAACTTGAAGCTTCGATCAAAGGAGAAATAAAATAAAAAAGAGGAATTTATGTCGGGTTCCGCATTCCAGGCATTAAAACATATGAACATACGTAGAGAATATTTGCGATCTTTCAAACTAGGAGTAGCAACTTTGAACCATCAATGGTTATCACACAATTTTCTAAGAGGTTTATTCAATGCTCATCCCAACCTCGAGGCCCTCAAAATTTACTTCCATTGTAGACCTTGTTTCTCTATATAACAAGGATTGATATAGTAAACTTGAAGCTTCGATCAAAGGAGAAATAAAATAAAAAAGAGGAATTTATGTCGGGTTCCGCATTCCAGGCATTAAAACATATGAACATACGTAGAGAATATTTGCGATCTTTCAAACTAGGAGTAGCAACTTTGAACCATCAATGGTTATCACACAATTTTCTAAGAGGTTTATTCAATGCTCATCCCAACCTCGAGGCCCTCAAAATTTACTTCCATTGTAGACCTTGTTTCTCTATATAACAAGGATTGATATAGTAAACTTGAAGCTTCGATCAAAGGAGAAATAAAATAAAAAAGAGGAATTTATGTCGGGTTCCGCATTCCAGGCATTAAAACATATGAACATACGTAGAGAATATTTGCGATCTTTCAAACTAGGAGTAGCAACTTTGAACCATCAATGGTTATCACACAATTTTCTAAGAGGTTTATTCAATGCTCATCCCAACCTCGAGGCCCTCAAAATTTACTTCCATTGTAGACCTTGTTTCTCTATATAACAAGGATTGATATAGTAAACTTGAAGCTTCGATCAAAGGAGAAATAAAATAAAAAAGAGGAATTTATGTCGGGTTCCGCACTCCAGGCATTACAAAATATGAACACACGCAGAGAGCATTTGCAGTCTGTCAAACTAGGAGTAGCAACTTTGAACCGTCGATGGTTATCACATGATTTTCCAACAGGTTTGTTCAATGTTCATCCCAACTTCGAGGCCCTCAAAATTTACTTCCATTGTAGACCTTGTTTCGCTTTAACAAGGATTGATATAGTAAACTTGAAGCTTGAATCAAACAAGAAATAAAAAAAAAAAAAGAGGAATCTATGTCGGGTTCCGCACTCGAAGCACTACAAAATATGAACATACGCAGAGAGCCTTTGCAGGCTTTCAAACTAGGAGTAGCAACTTTCAACTATCGATGGTTGCCACATAATTTTCTAAGAGGTTTGATCAATGTTCATCCCAACTTCGAGGCCCTCAAAATTTACTTCCATTGTAGACCTTGTTTCTCTATAACAAGGATTGATATAGTAAACTTGAAGCTTCGATCAAAGGAGAAATAAAATAAAAAAGAGGAATTTATGTCGGGTTCCGCACTCCAGGCATTAAAATATATGAACATACGTAGGGAATATTTGCGATCTTTCAAACTAGGAGTAGCAACTTTGAACCATCAATGGTTATCACACAATTTTCTAAGAGGTTTATTCAATGCTCATCCCAACCTCGAGGCCCTCAAAATTTACTTCCATTGTAGACCTTGTTTCTCTATAACAAGGATTGATATAGTAAACTAGAAGCTTCGATCAAAGGAGAAATAAAATAAAAAAGAGGAATTTATGTCGGGTTCCGCACTCCAGGCATTACAAAATATGAACATAGGTAGGGAATATTTGCGATCTTTCAAACTAGGAGTAGCAACTTTGAACCATCAATGGTTATCACACAATTTTCTAAGAGGTTTATTCAATGCTCATCCCAACCTCGAGGCCCTCAAAATTTACTTCCATTGTAGACCTTGTTTCTCTATATAACAAGGATTGATATAGTAAACTTGAAGCTTCGATCAAAGGAGAAATAAAATAAAAAAGAGGAATTTATGTCGGGTTCCGCACTCCAGGCATTAAAACATATGAACATACGTAGGGAATATTTGCGATCTTTCAAACTAGGAGTAGCAACTTTGAACCATCAATGGTTATCACACAATTTTCTAAGAGGTTTATTCAATGCTCATCCCAACCTCGAGGCCCTCAAAATTTACTTCCATTGTAGACCTTGTTTCTCTATATAACAAGGATTGATATAGTAAACTTGAAGCTTCGATCAAAGGAGAAATAAAATAAAAAAGAGGAATTTATGTAGGGTTCCGCACTCCAGGCATTAAAACATATGAACATACGTAGGGAATATTTGCGATCTTTCAAACTAGGAGTAGCAACTTTGAACCATCAATGGTTATCACACAATTTTCTAAGAGGTTTATTCAATGCTCATCCCAACCTCGAGGCCCTCAAAATTTACTTCCATTGTAGACCTTGTTTCTCTATAACAAGGATTGATATAGTAAACTTGAAGCTTCGATCAAAGGAGAAATAAAATAAAAAAGAGGAATTTATGTCGGGTTCCGCACTCCAGGCATTAAAACATATGAACATACGTAGGGAATATTTGCGATCTTTCAAACTAGGAGTAGCAACTTTGAACCATCAATGGTTATCACACAATTTTCTAAGAGGTTTATTCAATGCTCATCCCAACCTCGAGGCCCTCAAAATTTACTTCCATTGTAGACCTTGTTTCTCTATATAACAAGGATTGATATAGTAAACTTGAAGCTTCGATCAAAGGAGAAATAAAATAAAAAAGAGGAATTTATGTCGGGTTCCGCACTCCAGGCATTAAAACATATGAACATACGTAGGGAATATTTGCGATCTTTCAAACTAGGAGTAGCAACTTTGAACCATCAATGGTTATCACACAATTTTCTAAGAGGTTTATTCAATGCTCATCCCAACCTCGAGGCCCTCAAAATTTACTTCCATTGTAGACCTTGTTTCTCTATATAACAAGGATTGATATAGTAAACTTGAAGCTTCGATCAAAGGAGAAATAAAATAAAAAAGAGGAATTTATGTCGGGTTCCGCACTCCAGGCATTAAAACATATGAACATACGTAGGGAATATTTGCGATCTTTCAAACTAGGAGTAGCAACTTTGAACCATCAATGGTTATCACACAATTTTCTAAGAGGTTTATTCAATGCTCATCCCAACCTCGAGGCCCTCAAAATTTACTTCCATTGTAGACCTTGTTTCTCTATAACAAGGATTGATATAGTAAACTTGAAGCTTCGATCAAAGGAGAAATAAAATAAAAAAGAGGAATTTATGTCGGGTTCCGCACTCCAGGCATTAAAACATATGAACATACGTAGGGAATATTTGCGATCTTTCAAACTAGGAGTAGCAACTTTGAACCATCAATGGTTATCACACAATTTTCTAAGAGGTTTATTCAATGCTCATCCCGACCTCGAGGCCCTCAAAATTTACTTCCATTGTAGACCTTGTTTCTCTATAACAAGGATTGATATAGTAAACTAGAAGCTTCGATCAAAGGAGAAATAAAATAAAAAAGAGGAATTTATGTCGGGTTCCGCACTCCAGGCATTAAAACATATGAACATACGTAGGGAATATTTGCGATCTTTCAAACTAGGAGTAGCAACTTTGAACCATCAATGGTTATCACACAATTTTCTAAGAGGTTTATTCAATGCTCATCCCAACCTCGAGGCCCTCAAAATTTACTTCCATTGTAGACCTTGTTTCTCTATATAACAAGGATTGATATAGTAAACTTGAAGCTTCGATCAAAGGAGAAATAAAATAAAAAAGAGGAATTTATGTCGGGTTCCGCACTTCAGGCATTAAAACATATGAACATACGTAGGGAATATTTGCGATCTTTCAAACTAGGAGTAGCAACTTTGAACCATCAATGGTTATCACACAATTTTCTAAGAGGTTTATTCAATGCTCATCCCAACCTCGAGGCCCTCAAAATTTACTTCCATCGTAGACCTTGTTTCTCTATAACAAGGATTGATATAGTAAACTAGAAGCTTCGATCAAAGGAGAAATAAAATAAAAAAGAGGAATTTATGTCGGGTTCCGCACTCCAGGCATTAAAACATATGAACATACGTAGGGAATATTTGCGATCTTTCAAACTAGGAGTAGCAACTTTGAACCATCAATGGTTATCACACAATTTTCTAAGAGGTTTATTCAATGCTCATCCCAACCTCGAGGCCCTCAAAATTTACTTCCATTGTAGACCTTGTTTCTCTATAACAAGGATTGATATAGTAAACTTGAAGCTTCGATCAAAGGAGAAATAAAATAAAAAAGAGGAATTTATGTCGGGTTCCGCACTCCAGGCATTAAAACATATGAACATACGTAGGGAATATTTGCGATCTTTCAAACTAGGAGTAGCAACTTTGAACCATCAATGGTTATCACACAATTTTCTAAGAGGTTTATTCAATGCTCATCCCAACCTCGAGGCCCTCAAAATTTACTTCCATTGTAGACCTTGTTTCTCTATATAACAAGGATTGATATAGTAAACTTGAAGCTTCGATCAAAGGAGAAATAAAATAAAAAAGAGGAATTTATGTCGGGTTCCGCACTCCAGGCATTAAAACATATGAACATACGTAGAGAATATTTGCGATCTTTCAAACTAGGAGTAGCAACTTTGAACCATCAATGGTTATCACACAATTTTCCAAGAGGTTTATTCAATGCTCATCCCAACTTCGAGGCCCTCAAAATTTACTTCCATTGTAGACCTTGTTTCTCTATAACAAGGATTGATATAGTAAACTTGAAGCTTCGATCAAAGGAGAAATAAAATAAAAAAGAGGAATTTATGTCGGGTTCCGCACTCCAGGCATTAAAACATATGAACATACGTAGGGAATATTTGCGATCTTTCAAACTAGGAGTAGCAACTTTGAACCATCAATGGTTATCACACAATATTCTAAGAGGTTTATTCAATGCTCATCCCAACCTCGAGGCCCTCAAAATTTACTTCCATTGTAGACCTTGTTTCTCTATATAACAAGGATTGATATAGTAAACTTGAAGCTTCGATCAAAGGAGAAATAAAATAAAAAAGAGGAATTTATGTCGGGTTCCGCACTCCAGGCATTAAAACATATGAACATACGTAGGGAATATTTGCGATCTTTCAAACTAGGAGTAGCAACTTTGAACCATCAATGGTTATCACACAATTTTCTAAGAGGTTTATTCAATGCTCATCCCAACCTCGAGGCCCTCAAAATTTACTTCCATTGTAGACCTTGTTTCTCTATATAACAAGGATTGATATAGTAAACTTGAAGCTTCGATCAAAGGAGAAATAAAATAAAAAAGAGGAATTTATGTCGGGTTCCGCACTCCAGGCATTAAAACATATGAACATACGTAGGGAATATTTGCGATCTTTCAAACTAGGAGTAGCAACTTTGAACCATCAATGGTTATCACACAATTTTCTAAGAGGTTTATTCAATGCTCATCCCAACCTCGAGGCCCTCAAAATTTACTTCCATTGTAGACCTTGTTTCTCTATATAACAAGGATTGATATAGTAAACTTGAAGCTTCGATCAAAGGAGAAATAAAATAAAAAAGAGGAATTTATGTCGGGTTCCGCACTCCAGGCATTAAAACATATGAACATACGTAGGGAATATTTGCGATCTTTCAAACTAGGAGTAGCAACTTTGAACCATCAATGGTTATCACACAATTTTCTAAGAGGTTTATTCAATGCTCATCCCAACCTCGAGGCCCTCAAAATTTACTTCCATTGTAGACCTTGTTTCTCTATATAACAAGGATTGATATAGTAAACTTGAAGCTTCGATCAAAGGAGAAATAAAATAAAAAAGAGGAATTTATGTCGGGTTCCGCACTCCAGGCATTAAAACATATGAACATACGTAGGGAATATTTGCGATCTTTCAAACTAGGAGTAGCAACTTTGAACCATCAATGGTTATCACACAATTTTCTAAGAGGTTTATTCAATGCTCATCCCAACCTCGAGGCCCTCAAAATTTACTTCCATTGTAGACCTTGTTTCTCTATATAACAAGGATTGATATAGTAAACTTGAAGCTTCGATCAAAGGAGAAATAAAATAAAAAAGAGGAATTTATGTCGGGTTCCGCACTCCAGGCATTAAAACATATGAACATACGTAGGGAATATTTGCGATCTTTCAAACTAGGAGTAGCAACTTTGAACCATCAATGGTTATCACACAATTTTCTAAGAGGTTTATTCAATGCTCATCCCAACCTCGAGGCCCTCAAAATTTACTTCCATTGTAGACCTTGTTTCTCTATATAACAAGGATTGATATAGTAAACTTGAAGCTTCGATCAAAGGAGAAATAAAATAAAAAAGAGGAATTTATGTCGGGTTCCGCACTCCAGGCATTAAAACATATGAACATACGTAGGGAATATTTGCGATCTTTCAAACTAGGAGTAGCAACTTTGAACCATCAATGGTTATCACACAATTTTCTAAGAGGTTTATTCAATGCTCATCCCAACCTCGAGGCCCTCAAAATTTACTTCCATTGTAGACCTTGTTTCTCTATATAACAAGGATTGATATAGTAAACTTGAAGCTTCGATCAAAGGAGAAATAAAATAAAAAAGAGGAATTTATGTCGGGTTCCGCACTCCAGGCATTAAAACATATGAACATACGTAGGGAATATTTGCGATCTTTCAAACTAGGAGTAGCAACTTTGAACCATCAATGGTTATCACACAATATTCTAAGAGGTTTATTCAATGCTCATCCCAACCTCGAGGCCCTCAAAATTTACTTCCATTGTAGACCTTGTTTCTCTATAACAAGGATTGATATAGTAAACTAGAAGCTTCGATCAAAGGAGAAATAAAATAAAAAAGAGGAATTTATGTCGGGTTCCGCACTCCAGGCATTAAAACATATGAACATACGTAGGGAATATTTGCGATCTTTCAAACTAGGAGTAGCAACTTTGAACCATCAATGGTTATCACACAATTTTCTAAGAGGTTTATTCAATGCTCATCCCAACCTCGAGGCCCTCAAAATTTACTTCCATTGTAGACCTTGTTTCTCTATATAACAAGGATTGATATAGTAAACTTGAAGCTTCGATCAAAGGAGAAATAAAATAAAAAAGAGGAATTTATGTCGGGTTCCGCACTCCAGGCATTAAAACATATGAACATACGTAGGGAATATTTGCGATCTTTCAAACTAGGAGTAGCAACTTTGAACCATCAATGGTTATCACACAATTTTCTAAGAGGTTTATTCAATGCTCATCCCAACCTCGAGGCCCTCAAAATTTACTTCCATTGTAGACCTTGTTTCTCTATATAACAAGGATTGATATAGTAAACTTGAAGCTTCGATCAAAGGAGAAATAAAATAAAAAAGAGGAATTTATGTCGGGTTCCGCACTCCAGGCATTAAAACATATGAACATACGTAGGGAATATTTGCGATCTTTCAAACTAGGAGTAGCAACTTTGAACCATCAATGGTTATCACACAATATTCTAAGAGGTTTATTCAATGCTCATCCCAACCTCGAGGCCCTCAAAATTTACTTCCATTGTAGACCTTGTTTCTCTATAACAAGGATTGATATAGTAAACTAGAAGCTTCGATCAAAGGAGAAATAAAATAAAAAAGAGGAATTTATGTCGGGTTCCGCACTCCAGGCATTAAAACATATGAACATACGTAGGGAATATTTGCGATCTTTCAAACTAGGAGTAGCAACGTTGAACCATCAATGGTTATCACACAATTTTCTAAGAGGTTTATTCAATGCTCATCCCAACCTCGAGGCCCTCAAAATTTACTTCCATTGTAGACCTTGTTTCTCTATAACAAGGATTGATATAGTAAACTTGAAGCTTCGATCAAAGGAGAAATAAAATAAAAAAGAGGAATTTATGTCGGGTTCCGCACTCCAGGCATTAAAACATATGAACATACGTAGGGAATATTTGCGATCTTTCAAACTAGGAGTAGCAACTTTGAACCATCAATGGTTATCACACAATTTTCTAAGAGGTTTATTCAATGCTCATCCCAACCTCGAGGCCCTCAAAATTTACTTCCATTGTAGACCTTGTTTCTCTATAACAAGGATTGATATAGTAAACTTGAAGCTTCGATCAAAGGAGAAATAAAATAAAAAAGAGGAATTTATGTCGGGTTCCGCACTCCAGGCATTAAAACATATGAACATACGTAGGGAATATTTGCGATCTTTCAAACTAGGAGTAGCAACTTTGAACCATCAATGGTTATCACACAATTTTCTAAGAGGTTTATTCAATGCTCATCCCAACCTCGAGGCCCTCAAAATTTACTTCCATTGTAGACCTTGTTTCTCTATATAACAAGGATTGATATAGTAAACTTGAAGCTTCGATCAAAGGAGAAATAAAATAAAAAAGAGGAATTTATGTCGGGTTCCGCACTCCAGGCATTAAAACATATGAACATACGTAGAGAATATTTGCGATCTTTCAAACTAGGAGTAGCAACTTTGAACCATCAATGGTTATCACACAATTTTCCAAGAGGTTTATTCAATGCTCATCCCAACTTCGAGGCCCTCAAAATTTACTTCCATTGTAGACCTTGTTTCTCTATAACAAGGATTGATATAGTAAACTTGAAGCTTCGATCAAAGGAGAAATAAAATAAAAAAGAGGAATTTATGTCGGGTTCCGCACTCCAGGCATTAAAACATATGAACATACGTAGGGAATATTTGCGATCTTTCAAACTAGGAGTAGCAACTTTGAACCATCAATGGTTATCACACAATTTTCTAAGAGGTTTATTCAATGCTCATCCCAACCTCGAGGCCCTCAAAATTTACTTCCATTGTAGACCTTGTTTCTCTATAACAAGGATTGATATAGTAAACTTGAAGCTTCGATCAAAGGAGAAATAAAATAAAAAAGAGGAATTTATGTCGGGTTCCGCACTCCAGGCATTAAAACATATGAACATACGTAGGGAATATTTGCGATCTTTCAAACTAGGAGTAGCAACTTTGAACCATCAATGGTTATCACACAATTTTCTAAGAGGTTTATTCAATGCTCATCCCAACCTCGAGGCCCTCAAAATTTACTTCCATTGTAGACCTTGTTTCTCTATATAACAAGGATTGATATAGTAAACTTGAAGCTTCGATCAAAGGAGAAATAAAATAAAAAAGAGGAATTTATGTCGGGTTCCGCACTCCAGGCATTAAAACATATGAACATACGTAGAGAATATTTGCGATCTTTCAAACTAGGAGTAGCAACTTTGAACCATCAATGGTTATCACACAATTTTCTAAGAGGTTTATTCAATGCTCATCCCAACCTCGAGGCCCTCAAAATTTACTTCCATTGTAGACCTTGTTTCTCTATATAACAAGGATTGATATAGTAAACTTGAAGCTTCGATCAAAGGAGAAATAAAATAAAAAAGAGGAATTTATGTCGGGTTCCGCACTCCAGGCATTAAAACATATGAACATACGTAGGGAATATTTGCGATCTTTCAAACTAGGAGTAGCAACTTTGAACCATCAATGGTTATCACACAATTTTCTAAGAGGTTTATTCAATGCTCATCCCAACCTCGAGGCCCTCAAAATTTACTTCCATTGTAGACCTTGTTTCTCTATAACAAGGATTGATATAGTAAACTTGAAGCTTCGATCAAAGGAGAAATAAAATAAAAAAGAGGAATTTATGTCGGGTTCCGCACTCCAGGCATTAAAACATATGAACATACGTAGGGAATATTTGCGATCTTTCGAACTAGGAGTAGCAACTTTGAACCATCAATGGTTATCACACAATTTTCTAAGAGGTTTATTCAATGCTCATCCTAACCTCGAGGCCCTCAAAATTTACTTCCATTGTAGACCTTGTTTCTCTATAACAAGGATTGATATAGTAAACTTGAAGCTTCGATCAAAGGAGAAATAAAATAAAAAAGAGGAATTTATGTCGGGTTCCGCACTCCAGGCATTAAAACATATGAACATACGTAGAGAATATTTGCGATCTTTCAAACTAGGAGTAGCAACTTTGAACCATCGATGGTTATCACATAATTTTCTAAGAGGTTTTTTCAATGTTCATCCCAACTTCAAGGCCTTCAAAATTTACTTCCATTGTAGACCTTGTTTGGCTTTAACAAGGATTGATATAGTAAACTTGAAGCTTCAATCGAACGAGAAATCAACGTTCGCAAGCGAACTTCTAAAACTTATGTACTACTACTCGTCTGGACTGTTCCTCAATTTAGGTACCCCTCGTATGCTCCAATCGGACAATGGTCGGGAGTTCACAGCGGAGATCATTCGCCAGTTGGGTGCGTTGTAGCCTGGCCCCCTCCTAATAAACGAAAGGCCTCGATATCCGCGAAGCCAAAGCTCCGTTGAGAGGGGAAACGGTCCCTTAAAAGATGCACTGGTGGACAATAACCACGAGAGGTAGCCACGGTCTTCCTTTCGTGCAATAGGGAATGAACTCCACATACCACGGGGCTATCAAAATGAGCCCACACGAGGAGATGTTTGGACAGCTCAACGTCAGTATACCCCTTGAATTTCTAGTCCAAATGAAACCGGGGATGGTGGGGGAAGACTTCCTGTACTTGTTGCCCCTCTCCCTGAAGGCGATAGTGACGTTGATGATCTGGACAATCCGATGTGTAGTCAGGTACGTATTTGTGCGTCTCCTTTGAATGTGTCAATTTCTTTCCGCATTAGGCGTTCAGCGATGAAGGTTCCTCCTTTCCGAAGGAAATTGAGGTACCTCATGACATTACTCTCGAGACAATCCATTTGCTTCACCTCGACGAGCCTGTCGTCTACGTCGTAAAGGAGGTGGTTTCAGCGACGGAAGTAGGTGCTCATATGATCGAAGTGGAGGAGCTTGTAGCACTAGCCGACATACGTACTCGAGATGGAATGACGACTGAGGTGAAGTACTGAAGAAGTAGACATGGGTAATATCATCATGCAATCCTCACCAATATTTATGCCTTAATTTTTCCCTTGCAGAATCGAGGAACTGGAAAACGCAAAGTATACGACGAAGACACTATTGAAATTGTAGAAAAGGAGCCATGTACAATAGAAATACGTACTCGAAATGGAAAGAGAATAGCATTGAAGTAGCATGCGAAATGATACTAGCATGAACGTAAGAATAATTTGAGTAATACATCAAGAGGGGTCCCAATCCTTGTAAGTGTACAAGTATTCAATTGGAGGTCTTTAGTTCAGATAATTTTGGATTCATACCGAAGAAAATTGCGAACTTACTCTTCATAATTTGGCCCACAACGCTGAAAGTTACAGGAATTATGCGTAAGTCCTCCTCGATTTTTCTCACCTACCAAACGGAGAAAAAGTTCAAACAATTGTATCACAGCAAAACGTAAAACCTTTATTCCCATCTCTGTATGATTTTCTGTTTACATTTCCTGCTTCTTTGTCCGATCTTACTGATCTCTTTTTATCAGTCCTCGGCACACAATCACGCTAGTTACATAATAGGGTTGTATTATATAATAGCAGCTTTTCATATTTACTAAACACAAATCTCAACGAAGGAAGTGTGCAAGAAGAGGATAAATTCAGGACGCACGATAATATTATGAACGTGAACGGAGACAACGACAAATGACGACGTTATTCGAATGAGCGAACCACAAAAACACAGATGTTGACCTTAAAAAAGAAAAAAGCTCGCTTACTTTCAGCGCACGTTTGGCAGAATAAAAATGTTAAAAGCGGGGAAAAAATTTCTCTCTCAATCTATTCATTCTTCACTATCGGTGGGGTCGCAGCAGTCGTAACGGACAATAAATATTCGCCCAAGAGCGAAATTTTTTCTTCCTTATTTCACTCATTAACGTAACGCTTCTTTCCAACAAAAAAAAAAAAGTTCGAAATCATTTAAGCTCTTACCACGACGTTTTCATTGCGGTATACAGCATGCGTTATCTTAAATTAGAACAAAACCGATGACAGCGTGTCGAAAGCTGAATGTGACACAATTTTTCATCACGGCGATCGTAATAAACAAATCTCGTTTTTTTTATCCTTTCTCTCTTTCTTCCCATCATAATATTATGTGTATCGTTATTTGACGTAGAAATTAGAATTATTTACGACAACGAGAAAATGATAAAGTTTTTTTTATTTCCTTCGAGCGAAATTTCTTCGAATTAAAAATAGTGAGAACGACGTACGATGAAGCGTGTTGTATAAATTCGTCCACGTCTCACACACACGCTGGAAAAGTATTGTATAAGTGAACGATATTGGCAAAATGGTCACTACAAATTGGCAAGCAAGCGGCCATTTCCTTCTCAATTGTCGAAGTACGAGCTCGTGTGTTCTCTTGTTACTATTTTGATCGTGTTTTACCAGCAGATTCCGATATTTCTTCTCCCAGCTTTCTCGTACGCACACGTTTCATGTAAACCCATTAAGGATTGCAATTATACAAGTAATTTAGCGTTTAACGACCCTCGCAAATGAACAGAGCGGAGAGAGAGCGCGAAGACAACAATAATAAATTTAGTTACAAAGCGTTTACACAGCCTAGGAGCATGACCCATAATTGAGCGAAACGAAGTGATTTCATTCGGATGATTGGACGGTCTCAAATTGGGTTACCTTGGAAAACAAAAAAAATTCGACAATTGAAGAAACACTCACGGGTTCTTTAAGGGAGTTGAACGAGGGGTGGCAGGGCACCTGTCTATAGTTTAAGGGAAACGTGGGATCTGAAAAATTTTGAAGTACCAGATCTACGAAGTCATCAAATTGTGACGTCACAAGGCCGGACTTTGGAGCTTTATATAATAGGGCCGGGACTTGGAAAAATTCCGACCCCCGAGTAGTATAAGATGAAAGAGGGGGCACTTAGAATATCTTTGGAGGACGTTCTGAGTCTTATCGTGTTTGAAGCGTTGCATACCTGGCTCATTGGAGGGGTTAAGTCAATTGGTGTGTGAAGCATTGCATATCTAGTTATTCGAAGAGGCTGTCTTTCAGGGGAAGGACTTAAAACATTTTCTAGCTCCGAGCTTTGTCGGCCGGCCGGACGCGGACATCAAAAAATTTCACGGGTTCTTCAACGGAATTAAACGAAGGGAGGCGGGGAACCTATCTTATGGGCTGCCTTCGAAGGGCGTTCTGAGTTTTGAATATCTGGCTCACTGAAGGGGTTAAGCCAATTGGTGTATGGTATATATGATAGGAGTGGGACTTGAAGAACTCACTGGTTCTTTAACAGAGTTGAACGAAGCGTGGCAGGGAACCGGTTTTATGGAGCACGTGGGACGATGTCACAAGACTGACTTATGACGTCTTCAAACTGTGACGTAACAGGCCCCACTACTAAGCTATATATGATAGGGGTGGACTCAGAAGAAAAACCTGATTGTGACATCACAAGGTTGACCTACGACGGTATCAAACTGTGACGTCACAGCCCCCCTAAGCTTTATATGATAGGAGGAGGACTTGAAAAATTGTCGAGCTCCGAGCTTTGCCGACCAGCCGGACGGCGACGCCACACGTGAACGGAGGAAAGCGATATACTCGCGCTGCATGGCGGCACTCGCCGCGGCTCGCGTCGCCAAAGCGCTCGTATAGAAATCGCTTTCCTCCGTCCCTTCTAGCGTAATATACTATGATATTCTCGAGCGATGAGTTTTCTCTATGGAGAAGGACTTCGGACCCCTCTTCGAAACTGCAACCACTAGTAATTACCTGCAGATGGTCCGCAAAAGCTGATTCACGTAATTATAATTGTCCTTTCCCATGCTTTCCCATGCTCAGCCATTCTTATTTTGAGCTGACGGCCAGTCTCGTTGATGTGAACTCCCTTACAGTCACCACATTCTACTTTATAAATGCCACTGCAACTGGGAGTAAATAGTTCGGGTAGATTTTAACCATCTTCAACGATGAACAACTTCAGAAAAAATTGATCACATTTAGCTTAGCGAAAGTACTCGGCTAAACGCAACAATTTACTCGATCTCAATGATAGGAGAGGAAATAACTCGAAGTAACTTCACTCGAATCTTGAACGATGAACGCGTGGATATTTTCTTATCGCCATCACTCCTCTCAACTGGTGGGTCAGGTTCCTGAAGCTTAACGAATAAACTTTCAACCTTATTGAGATTATAATACGTGGGGTGAAAACTAAAAGGGCAGAGGACATGACCTAACTGTGAGGAAAACTCCCCAAAAATAGGAGCCTGATCCGTTCAAATCGAGGTGGTAAAATCGAGGCATTTCCTCGCTATCTTCTTTCGAATCGTAAGGTAAATGTTCAGATTGGCTTCATTCACTCTGGCCAAGTGCTTTCGAGTCAACAACTTCTTATAGAAGCAGACTGACTCAGCAGGATACGGGTCAGCTGATGGATTAGGCTATTAAATGTACCGGACTTGCGAGCACCACGGAAAAAATACGTACCGTGGATTAAAATATCGGTCGAAGTATCTTTCTTATAAATAGCAAATTCATGGACGCCGTCTCTTTCAGAGATCGTTAAATCCAAGTAATTGATAGACGAGCCACCAACTTTCAGAGTAAATTTTTTGGAAGAATATTGCTCGTTTAGATACTTGAGAAACTCCAAGAGGAGATCTCGGGGACCAGTCCGTTCTCGAGGTATCTGTGCCAATAATTTACATGACTCAAAAACACCTGGCCAGAAGAGATAAGATCGTTATTGAACAAACAGGTTGCCCATACGTTGGATAGCAGTCACTTTAGGGATGTTGGGCAATAAACCGACCAAATCGAAATAGAGTCGAGCCCGGAGAAAGAAAATCATCTTCAGGCCTTTCAGCCAAGGAAGCCAACTCTAGACTTGAACCAAGGGTCCAAGCCTTTCGCGAAGGAGTAGGTGGGAGAAGATACAAAGGAAACAACTGGGCGCATCGGATTATCTTTTTTTGGATCTAAGGCAGCCTGTTGAATGGAGGGGGGTAACACACGTCCAACTTCTTTTACGTTGTTAGGAAAGTTGTTTCGTTGCATCACACTGGCAAAGAACATCGTAGACAGAATTGATACGAATTTATAAATTATGGTCGGGTATATCGAAGGAAAGGATACTCAAAACGAGTCGCTTGATTGTCTCGCTAGCCAATGGTCCCTCAACCTAAAGCGCTCCGGTCGTTCGTAATTTCTGTGGCTCTTATAAAACTCTTTGCGTTTGCTCGTTTTGAGTATCCCTTCCTTCGGAACATTATAGACCTTGGAGTTGTAAGATGACTTCTCCATCACATCAATGGCATTACCTTTAACTGACCCTCCTCCTTATCGCTTTGATCACCTCTCTCGCAACATTATTTATGCGAGGGAGGTGGTATTGCGGACAAAGTCAGCGCAAGTTTTTTGAGTTCTAACTCCAGGTCTAATTTTTGCAGGTAAGTCTGCAATGACATGCGCCAAAGTATCAGCATTATTGAGCGGGGGTAATCCGAACTTTAAACTTTTCTCCATGAGATTCAACTTATCACCTGATGACAATGTATAACGCGCGGTTAAAACTGTCGAGAAAGCATCTACCGTCAGGGAAGTTGGTCCTGATAACAGTATTGTTCAACAGTTGCGCCCCAAGGTGAGAACTCGTAAATTTTCTGGACTTTTTAAGATTCAGAAGTCGAGATTTTCCCAAAACCTCCATTCGGAATCGCAATTTGCTATAAAATTTACTCAAATAGATGTGGCTAGTTTCAGCCTGACCAAAACTCAAAGAGCAACGCTCACATGAAAAGAAGCTAATTTTGTAAGTACCTATGGTTCTTTCTCGACATGAAATTGGGTACATTTTTCAATCGAAATGTGACCGACTTCCTTCTAAAAGTGATATTATTGTGAAAATAACAGCGCAGTACATATGACCTGGAAAAAATTGAACTCCGAGTGAGTACATCAGAAACCACATACGTGAGCATAACTCATCCTCGCGATAAATAACCGTCATTATGTCTAAATACTGGCCATCTTATTTGACACGATATTGACATTTCTGTATTGGTTTTCCATTTCCGTATAGTATAGTATAGTATTTGCTTTACATCACACAATCGTGACTCGTATACGTGTATCCTATTCATGTATCTACGAACAACCGTCGGACAAATGTGTTCATGTAGCGTTTTCATAAAATTTTAATTTTCTACGACACGCGAAATCAAAATAATGACTTGTACCATCGGTATTCTTTTTCGTTTATCGCGAACTGAAAAATGACCACAATATGAGCGAGGGTGGATAACTTTTACCGCTAGTGTTTCCGATTGAAAAATTTCTCTCTCGCTAGATTAACGCTTCAAAAATGCATGTCTAGCAAATGCAGAAATTGATTCACCTGAGAATTTGGACAAGGCATGAACATTAAAAAATTCTCGTATCAGGTCACGCTTAACAGAATACAAGCATGATAGGTCGCTAACGTACGTGCGCGCGCAACAAAATGGTAACAATAAAAAATTGGAGTGCTCACTTAGACACGCGAATGTCGACGAATAGTCTAATCTTCAGTCAAAAGCAAAGTAAATTATTATTTTACTGATTGAAAAAATTCTTTTGGGACAGAATTCAGAATCAAAATGTACAGGGAAAGTGAGACAGGACGACGCTTAAGATAATGAAATTTGAAAAAGTTTGACGCGGACGCAAGAAACATATATTGAAAATACCGCAGCTGATGTTCCGATGTGAAACATGGTCACCAAGAAGAGGAAACATGAGACGAATTGAAATAACAGAAATGCGGTTCCCAACGAGGATTGTACTAGATTATACCAAAAGTCAGATCTTCTAAGATGTCTGTCAGCCACCTCAAATAGCGACTCATCGAACACGTCTTCAACTGTCCAGTCCAAACTATTACGATGGTCAAACATTCTTTCACTAATTAGTCGTACATCCACAAAATTCAGCTACATTCCAAGAATATGCCGAGCAAACGATTTTTTTCAACAGAGAACTTGTTTTATCGGGGGTTCGGAAAAAACGTCCGCTGTCCACCGCTCGCCGTCCGGCAAAGCTCGGAGCATGAAGATTTTCTATGTCTCCCTTTTATCATATACAACTCGGTGGTCGGTGTAGATAGCCTGAAAGATAGCCCCTTCCAGTAATTACTTATGCAAGGCTTCAGACACCATAAGACTCGAAACGTCCTTCCAAGGTATTCCAAGTCCCCTTCCTATCATCCCATCAAACATAGCTCGGTGGTCGGTGTACATATACAGCCTGAAAGATAGCCCCTTCCAGTAACTAGTTACGCAATGCTTACACTAATTGACTCAGCCCCTTCAATAAGCTAGATATGCAACGTTTCAAACACCATAAGACTCAGAGTGGCTGAGCACAGAGAGGTGTAGAGGAAGGAAAGTTGGCTTTGTGAGCCCTTGCTGACCATTTAATTAGAAGTGGTCATCGTTTTAGGGATGGGTCCAAAGTTCGGGAAAATTCGTATTCTAGGCGTTTGGCATTTGAAGAAATTCAAATTATTGAATAATAACGACGTCATCGTGTTGAACAGGCACATACCTGATGAGGGATAAATTGAATTAGTCTATGAGAATGATTGATGACTCGCTAGTTCAGTCAAATTGAATTAATTTATTAAATTGTCTCCTTCGAGGGCTCTCTCTCCATAGTGCTGCGTCTTGTGCCGGGTGGGTGCACATTGGGTCTGCTCTGGTGGGTGCTCTCCATGGTGCTTGACCGAGCTGAGCTGACTTGTACCCTCGTGAATGCTGTGGTA
This sequence comes from Aspidiotus rigidus, assembly GCA_035079385.1. Lineage (NCBI taxonomy): Eukaryota > Metazoa > Arthropoda > Insecta > Hemiptera > Diaspididae > Aspidiotus > Aspidiotus rigidus. The sequence goes on along the minus strand of JAVHKY010000020.1, from coordinate 13,483,733 downwards.
CTGGACTTGAGTGTCGAATGTGAGGAGAGTGAGATGCTGGCTGCGACTGTTTCACTTTCTGTCTGCATCTGGTCGGCGTTTGGTGGACTTGTCTGTTGGGGTGCGGGTGAGGCGCTGTAACTAAGAGTACTAGGAGAAGGATACTCTGAGGCTAATTAAACCGTAGAGAAAAAAACCACCTGCGTCCTCGCAGGCTAGGGCATGGTCAGAGGATAAGGGAAGGACAACCCCGACAGAAAACCGTCGACTGATGTAGGCGGTCACACCTGCATCAGGATCATAATTATTCATGTATGGGATTATGTACTGTCTGGTGGCCCTCACGTCCTGTTTGTATAGGGTTACGTATCGCCATCTGGACCTTCACGTCACATACCACTCTATTTGCCTGGCCCTGGTGGAGTTTCTTCCAATGACTAGGTAAGAGATGGAAAATTCTGACAATGAAAACCCGGTTTCAGTCCCCTGTAAGGACCAAGCAGCTAGCGGGGAAAGTATGGCTCTGCAAGATGATCTGGGAAGGCGGTTGACGCCTCACTGATTTTCAGATGAAGGAACTCGGTGCCGTTTCGGATGCGGCAAACCAGCTCTCCACGCTGATGTGCTTAGGCGGCGAGGGGTCGGGGGGTTTTGTCCCCGAATCCTACGATGAGGCAACCAACAGTGCGGATGAGGCCCAGGAGACGGCCAACGCTACCAGTCAATATGGCAAGCAGAAGAACGAAGAGGAGTCCACATCACACGAAGAAATCGAATTGATACGATTTGACTCTCCAACGTTGTTGAGGACCCCTCCTTCTCCTGCCATAGCAGTGACGCCGCCTCTGGAACGCGGGTATCATTCTTCTCCACAAGACAACCGTGCACAATGGCAGAAGAAGAGGCCGAGAAAAAGGTCCAGGGTCGCTAGTGAGTCCTCACCTGAGACCTTTTCAACACCCGTGGCAGCTCCTCCACCCCACCTACCAGGAAGAAAGTTGGGAAAAGTCAACGCGGAACTCAACAAAACTATTGCTGCGTTGAAAGAGGACAGCTTGAAGAAGGACCTCAAGTTAATGAAGCTGCAAGAGGAGTTCTCTGAGCAACTATCGAGAACAAAGTAGCAGAAGATACAGCTTGGTAAACAGCACGAGGAGATTGCCAAGCTCCGACTACAGGTGGAACAGGCAATCCAAAAGAGGCCACACTCGGAGCAGCTCCTTGCCAAGCAAGGCGCTGAGCAAAAGCGGCAAATTGAGCTGCTGAAGGGGGAAGTGGCGAGACTTCAGGAACGCTTGGATCAGCCATTTTCACATGTGGTCAACAAGCTGGTGCAACGACCGTTGCAAGCGCGCCAGAAGCCAAGACAACTGCAACGACCTCAGCAGCAACCGCAACAGCAGCAATAGCCTCTACAGGCAGCACCCTCCTGGGGCCAGGTGGTTTCCAGGTGCACCCAGAGGAAGAATGCTCAGCCGCCTACAGCGTAGGCCCGCTAGGGTACCAAACTCTCAGCCTGCAAATAGGCAGCGTAGCCAGAAGAAGGCTCAACAGCAGCTTCAACTATTGAAGAGAAGGAATCCACTGAGACCCGCGGTGATATTGACGAGGAAGAGTGAAAAGGAGAGCTCACCATCTTATGCCAGTATTGTGCACGAGGCAACAGCCGAGTTGTCCATCACCACGCATGGCATCAGGGTGCTTGCCATGCGAATCACCAAGGCTGGTGAAATGGTGTTGGAGAATACACGCTCCATGGAGGAAGGCGTCGATACCTTCCCTGATCAGCTAAGGGCCGTGATTGGCGAGAAAACTGTGTCTGAAAGTATCGAATCAATGAAATGCGGTTGTAAGACGAATTGGGGGTCATCTAGATGCAAGATTAGAAAATCTGCATTGCCACGAATTCTGATTTTCGTGTAATATTGAGATACAAATCTTTAGTCACCAAAGTCATAATAAGAAAAAAATCGTTCTGTCTAGTAACGACACCGCGATGCTTCGGTAAGAGCAGCATTCTCAGCTTAATTATTTCTTACTAGAATATGTGGCGCCACATACTTGTAAAATAAAGCCAAAAGTGGCGTCACACCTAGTAAAAAGCTCATAAAGAGGAGAGGAAGACTTCCTGTTTGCATGTCTCTGATGGAGGTGAAAGTCGTTCGGAGTCCAGGACTAGGAAGGAGGAGTCTTAAGAAAACATATGACATGTCAGTGGTACTTGGGTTGTCCATTCTGCACCTGGTGCCAACGACGCAGTCATCTGTATTGAAAGATTGGATACTAGGATCCATTCCTGATACCTGACTCCAATTCTAATGCCGTAGTTATCAGTAAGCACGCACCCTTTGCTCTTGAGCTTTATTGATGGTAAAGAGATACGGATCATTCGGATGATTTCGGTCAGGCTACAGCATTGCCTATTGTGTCTCACAGTCATAGATCGATAAAGGCTGCGTGTATGGTAATGTTCGATTCAACGACATTCTTTCATATTTCCTCATAGGCAGTCGAAGTTGGAAGAGAATAGATCAACAATGAAATAAGGGATGATTAGGCTGTGAAGAGGGAAAGAGCCTGAGAGATTTCAAGATTCGTCACATATTACAAACAATGTACATAAATTATGCCTTTATCTCGAGAAAAAAGTTCGTTGCCATCGCTTTTGTCGGCAAAAACTTGAGTTAAGCGCACATCCCTAATTTATCTTGTAGATTTTCCTTCCTGATTCTCTCTGTCTTCTTTCTCTTCGAACGTTAGGACATCAACATCATGCACACGAACAAGGCGTGGTTTTATTATTTGTATGATGAGTGTCTCATTACAGTTAGAAACAACAATTTTATCATTATTTCGAGTGGCTTGGAGATGGCGGACTGATGAAAGATCCTTCTAACAAGCAACACGTGTGCGAAAATTACTATAATTTTCGATTTCACGCAACCGTAAAACACCTCTTCCTAACGTTAAATTAGCTTCAATTTTACTGCCAGTTACGTTCGTAAAATTTGTTACATTTCTCGTCCTAATTTTCGTGTGGCGCCATTGCCAAAGCTACTTCTATCCAAATTCACTGGGCGAGCATCAGTTCGATCACAGCACAAAGTTTCTTCTTGCGGATGAAGGTGGGATACGAAGGGAATGCGTTAGCGATGAAAAATTAGCTTCATTTAAATATTTTGTCAATCTTTGAAATGTTACTCCCTCGTTTTTGAGCATGTATGCCGAATCTTTAGTCTAGCCGAAGAAAAATTTTTAGAGCTTCATATATAATAAAAGTGACATTATTTTGTTGGCCTTCTATGAGTCCCCATCGTATCTCCCCGAGCCAAGGAACATATTTCGTTCGAGAATATGAAACAATATTACAAAGTCGATAAATTTAGAAATCGGATTAAACTCGGTTCTTTACCTAATACAGAAGATTTTCCAGATAAAATCTACCTGTTTGTCTTCTTTTTGCCGAGTATTGTAGTTATGAATTTATATTATGATCAAAACTTTTACGAACAATCGCCTAGCTTTACTCCGCCAAATCAGACGTGTGGTTTCGGCGAAACAAGAAAACGTTGGAGAAGTTTAAATTCGTATCATCAATCTAGAGTGCTGTAATTAATTGCACAATATAAACGATCCTTTTTCGTCTCGCAATCCATTCTATATAAAAATTGCCAACGCGGTTCACCGCGACGGAAAATCGACTAAATCGCGGCTGCTTCAGTAATGGAGAAAGATTTGTTGTTTCTCATAAGGAATCTTATTACCCTTATTGCCTTCCTCAACCCTGCCTCCCGTAGAAACGCATCAGTCTCTAAGTTAGGCTACAGTATTATTTTCCTCTTTCGTCGAAGATCGCGGTGTAATTACACAACGACAGAAAATGTTGGAATGAGAGGCCTCGTATACATTATATAAAACTGAAAGACAGAAGAAACATTTCGACGAGAGATGCCATCATTTCTATGCAAAATTTACCATTTTTTTTTTCTTCTCTCTAAATGGCTGAATTTTACTAAGAGCTTGAATAAAGGAGCTGAGGTACTATAACTGGAATACAGATGATAGTTTTTTTTTTTTCTCTCTCTCCTTTTAGTTGGGTATTCCATCTGCTCGATGATACTTAAAAGAAAAGAAAGAAAATTTTACGGAACTGAGAGTAAATTCCTTATTGGGCTGGAGAGTGGAATGAAATTTAGATGCCTCAATACAGTTGATTTCATAAAGGGCAGACAATTGTTACAAACACGTCTAATTTTTACCATGTTCAATTATCATTAGAAAGACGACATGGCAATGGCGTCTCTATGTTATAATCCAAATGACCTTGTAAAGATTTACACCTTAGGGACTTTCGCCATCAGATCAAGGTCTGAAATGAAATTACTTCAACGTGAATGGCATAAAAGGAGCAAAAGTATGATAGCATCATTTAACACTACCATGCCCCGATTCTTTATTAAAAGATATGTACCTCAGGTGTCCTTTTTATGAAGACGGGATTGAGTGACCATAAGCGTGAACGTTATTTTTTATTTTGCCAAAGCAGTGAACTTTGACAACAAGCTGATAGGAGTCATACCTTTTCGTGAATCGTCAGATTTATGTGAGAGAAAGAAAGATTGTGGACATGTCTTTTCTCCCTGTATTATAGGTTTATGTCGACAGAAAATAGACGTCAATATTTGGTCAATTATACGTCATTCCAGTTAGAGGATAGACTAGCAATTGACGCTCTATAACGATTCAAGGGAAACGGTACCCTTCCATGACGTCACTCACTGATGATATTGACCTTTCTTTGTAGGTTCCTAGATCAAGTCGAGGTTTATGATGACGTCATACTCGCTTGGTCGTAATTTTTTGAAGATTTATGCCAAAAATCACGCTTCGATGACGTCAAAACCTCGTCCAGCTTCCCATATCTGAGTATTTTCTGGTACATAAAGATTGTAGCTCGTTATTTCTCCAATTCTGTTTTGCCTTTTTTGCCCTTTAACAGCGTCGTGTCAGTTGACAAATCAGAAGTTACCACGGCTTGAATTGATGATTCATTCGGCTTGATGACGTCACAGAAGTGTATAATAATATGTTCTAGCATTAGGTTTTCTGACATCATAGGTTGATGACGCCACAAAAGTGTATATTTTCTAACACTATAAGCCATGACGTTAACGGAGATGACGTCACAAGAACGTATACACCTTCATATAGAGAGGATGTCCTGAAGAAGATCACAATGCGGTCAAAACTTTGAATACTAAATTTTGTACTCGACTTTTTGGGGTGGGATCACCTCCGAGTGGGTGCACATTGGGACTGCTCTGGTGGGTGCCCTCCATGGTGCTTGACTGAGCTGAGTTGTCTCGTACCCTTGTGAATGCTCGGGTACTGGACTTGGGTGCCGAATGTGAGGATAGTGTGGTGCTGGATGCGACTGTTTCACTCTCTATCTGCATCTGGTCGGCGTTTGGTGGGGTTGTGGTTTGAGGGTGGATTGCTGCTGGGTCGCGGGTGGGACGCTGTAACAACGAGTACTAGGAAAAGGATATTCCGTCCTAATTAAACCGTAGGGAAGAAAACCCTATACTCTTTTGAAAAACCACCCGTCTCCTTGCAGACTAAGGCACGGGCTCAGAGGATAAAGGAAGGACAACCCTGATAGAAAACCGTCAACAGATGTAGGCAGTCGCACCTGCATCAGAATCATATTCATGTATGGGGTTACATACTGTCTGGTGGCCCAAAGGTCCTATATGAATGGGGTTATGTACTGCTTTCATAGCCTTCACGTTATGTCTTTATGGAGTTACGTATCGCCATCTGGACCTTCACATCCCATACCACTCTATTTCCCTGGCCCTGGTGGAGTTTCTGCCAGTGACTAGGTAGGAGATGGAAAACTCTGATACTGAAAACCTGGTCATAGCCGTAAGGTGTGTCTGCGGGGGAAGTATGGTTCTGCAAGATGATCTGGGAAGACGGAAGCAGCTTCCCAGCAGAGCGCCTCACACTGCAACTTTATATTTTTACAGATGACAAAAGCGAAAGATGAAGAACATGGTGCCGTTTCGGATGCGACAAAGCGGCTCCCCACGCTGATGCGCTCAGGCGGCGAGGAGTCTGGAGGTATCGTCCCCGAATCAAGCTATGAAGCAACCACCACAGAGGTAGATGGGCAATCCCAGGAGGGACCAAGGACGCCGCTGGGGATTGTTTTTGTCACTCCCTACTCGCCGAAGCGGAAACCGGAGCACATCAGGAAGAGACTTCGTGCCAACTCGTTTACATCTCCGACTAAAGCGAGTCGGAGGGTGAGGAGATAGAGGAGTGATTGTTCCTTGGGAAGATCCCAAATCTACCAAACGATAAAGACGGCTATGAAGAAGCCTTAAAATCACTGCGAGTAGTTGATGCAGAGGAACCTTGCTTGCGAAGCCGAGATCCAGGCAGAGCGGAAGAAAAGGATCGCTACAGAGTATTGTAGATATCTACCTCTCCACAAAGGAGCAGCAAGGCGGTAATCAGCTTCTCAACGAGATCGCATCTTTAAAGGCGACAAATGTCAAGAAGCTCCTCGCATCTCACAAGAAGTCGGAGGAAGAAAGGGCAAGAAACCTCCAGCAGCTGAAGACCATCCTATCCGAGAACGCTGTTCTCGAGGAAAACGTCAAAGGCATGCGCAAAGGGCTACATAGGCTTGTGACACTGCAACAGCACGGATCACCACCAGCTGGATCATAGTGCAGCAGCAGTCTACAGGAACCAAGGAAAACAAAGCCGGTGGAGCTGCAGAAGCCACCCGCTTGGTCAGTCAAGGTCAGCGCCACTGCAGCAGCAATAACCGCAGCAAAATCTAAAGCTGTAACAATACCAGAAGCAGCTACAATGACTGCAGCAGCGCAGCAACAACCACAATGGCAACGCAGCAAAAGAAACTACTGCCTCTTCTTCAGCAGCAGCTTCAGCAGAAGCAACAACCACAGCGCGGTACTCCTTCTGGTACCTCCTCTAGTATTCCCATTGTTGTAGTTGAGGATCCCAGCTTGGTCAGGCAAGCCACCTGGAGCGAGGTAACTCGACGTCGCGGCCGAGCAACAGTAGCCACAAGCGGGGAGGTTCAGGACCGTGGTCCCAAGGACAAAGGCAGGAAAAGCTTTTGGAAAAAAGGAAGCCAAGGTCGGCAGCCGTAATCATTGGCCGGAAAAGTGAAGATGTATCCTCGAGACTATCCTCAAGACAGCCAGATCGAAGTTGTTAATAGCTGTTCTAGGCCGCCAGGTGACCCAGGTGCGGAGTACCAAGAAAGGGGAGATGCTCCTAGAAGTTAAAGGAAAAGGAGAAACGTTTGTGGAGACGTTTAGAGAGAAACTGGTGAATGCCATATCTCCAATGACTACCTGATATATTTCAACAATATCTGTATTGACTTGTTTCAATTAGAGAGAGAGGATGCGGCGTGACTAGAGTACCTTCGTCACAAATTTCTGAAAAAAAAAGACAACTGAAAGTGGCAAAGTCGGGAAAGAAAGAACAATGAGAACGTCAAAGTCACAAATTTTAGCAAGTAATGGGTAGGGGGGGGGGAGGTAAAATCTGCATCAATAATCTAAGGGTATATTTGGTATCAGTTGAGAATTTAAAAATTGTTACTTTTGATTGGATTACTGCTACGAGCAATCGAAGAGGACGATCAAACATAAAGTAATAAAGAATTTGGTACCTTTCTATCTTCCTCTTTTTGTCTTTTTTTTCTGACTTAGAAAAATTTGTATTTCCGATCTATTATGATAGAAAGAGACTTGAAAAAAATTGTGTGAGTCCTGACATATAATATGAAGGTGGACACGATCAATCTCTACGAATTGGTTGACTTCTAGAAATCAACCTATTTAAATTTTTTGCTAGTTCACATAATTTGGCCAGAAGAGTTAACCTTAATAGAAAATCCGACGGAAGGCAAGGGTAAGCCACCGCCGTACGATCCCCAGGAAATCATATGGCAGGAAACAAACAAGAAAAAATTGAGTAAACTCCACTTCAAGGGAAACATGGAATCATATACAAGAAATACAATGTAAAAATTGTTACCTCCACCTCTTCAAAAGCAAAAGACAGAGTATGAACCGATGGAGAACTCGAGAGGAAAAGAGGAGTGGGTCGGAGGAGACGTTCGTAATACGGAATTTGCGTCAGTGGGTCAATTGGTGCCGAAAGCTGAAAAATATAATTTCTTGGGTGACCGCAGAAACTGCGTACAGCATTTTGATGACAATGAAGAACAAAGATACATGGTTCAGCCTTAAGAGACTTATCATTCTCCCAAATGGCTGTGCTGTCGATTATTTATACGTTCATTTCTCACGTCCTAATGCACCGAGATGACACGATAGAAACAGAAACTAATCACGTCTTTTCCCAGGTGCAGATGACCATTAAAAAAGCCTATGTAGAATCTTGCGCTGATACATTATGCAACCCGTGCCAAATAGGTGGTAAAACATAAATGAACAAGGTTAGACGCGATTATATCCCGCGAGTATTCGTGTAATAAGAAATTTTTTACGTGAATGAGACGGCGCGAAAAGATGAAGCTCCGAGATGAAAAATCATCCTCGCGAAACAACCTGACAGACTCCCCGAGACGTGGAGTAAATATTACGCGATATAAATATCAAGAGACCGGGCGGCACGACGTTCGGGGTGTGAAATCGAAATGAAAAATCGCGTCTGTCGTGAATAAGTAAAGCCCGTGAACTCATTAATACGTCATCGTCAGAAATTTGAGTTTTAATTATTCAAACGGCGACGAGTAATGTACATATCCTCCAATGCAATCTTTCAAGATGCCTGCAGCACGTCATCGAGACTGAAAAATTGCACGATATGGTTACACGCGTGTTCGCCAAAGTGGGATGAAATTTCATCTATGAAAAACGTCGATCTATAACGGAGGGAAACGACGAGTGTAATCAATGGAAAAAACTACTCTCTGATGGTGAAATTTTGTCGAAATAAAATTCAAGCCACGTATATAGCGTGTGAAGAACGTGAAAATGCGTCAGCGCCGCGTCATGAAAAAAAAAAAATTATCCCCGTCATCCTTGTTACATTAATGAAAGGAAACAAATTTGTTTTCTGTACCTCGAAAACGCCTCTATTCAAACGGTATTTGTTCCTATTAGTATAATCGTTCGCAAAGGAATTTTCGTGGTATCGGAATTCGTTGAAGTCGCAACGACTTCGTGGAATCTTCTTGTAGATGTGTTCTATATTCAATTAGGAATTGTGGAGTGATAAAAAAGGCAATATACACGTACATTCTCTAATGACGATGGAATATTTTTCTTGCCATTTTCGGATACCTTGCATTGCCGAAAGTTATTACGAAAATTTTGTCCCTCAACCAGAGATAATACGGTATAATTAAAACAACTTTTCACATCGGTATTCCTCCTTTATTTTTGCGAATTTTCAACACAGGTTTCATTTCGTCTCAGCCTTATCAATCCACGGAAGAAGAAGAAGAAGAACGACTGCCAGAAAAAAGCATCAAGAACAACCATCCAGAGAAATTTATACAATGTGGGCTCGGAAATATGGTTATTAACTGCGAACAAGTGATCCAGACCATGGAATATAACGTGAGACCAGAAGCCCAAACCATGGACATCAAAGAACGCAAGTAATGCAAAGGAGGGTCACATAAATCCAGAGAAGAAGATCCGATCTGGCAAAGGCGGAGAAAGGCAATACGGTCGAGATTATGAACAAGGACGAATACACCCGAAAAATGGAATCGTATACATTGCAGAGAATGGATACCAAGAGTTGAAGAAGAAGCCGATCCAGAATTACCATTCGAGGCTAAAAACTTTGTTTGTTTTATTGCGGTTCTAGTATTTGTGTTCCTTACTCTTCGCGAGTATATTTCTCTAAGGTAGAGGAGGGATTGTTCCTTGGAAAGATCCTGAATCTACCAAACGCCAAGATGAAGACGGCGATGAAAAAGCTGCAAACTCACTACAAGAAGCTAATGCAGAGAGACCTTGCTCACAAAGCTAGGGTCCAGGCATAGCGGAAGAAAAGGATCGAGATGGAAAAGAAGGTCGAGGAGCTAGAGGTCCTGTAGATACCTACCTCTCTGCAAAGGAGCAGCAAGATGGTAGCCAGCTTCTCAACGAGATTGCAGCAACAAATGGGAAGTTGAAGGAACTTGTCAAGAAGCAATAAAGTCAATAAGTTCTTAATTCTAAAGTATGTTCCGTCATCTCTTCTATTTTTGTCAAGATGCTCCTGGCATCCCACAAGAGGTTGTTGGAATAAAGGGCTGCTAACCTCCAGAAGCTGAAGACTGTCCTATCTGAGAACGCTGCTCTGAAGGGAAATGTCAATGGCATGCGTAAGGAGCTTCAGAGGCTTGTGACACTACAACAGCGCGGATCGCCACCACCTGGGTCACCGCTTAGCAGTGGGCTATAGGAAATAATAAGGAAAGCTAAGCCGGTGGGGCTGCAGAAGCCACCTGCCCAGTCGGTGAAGCAACAGCAGCGACAACAGCAGCAACCGCAACAACAGGAACAGCCTTTACAGGCAGATAAAGGAACTGAGGTACCCTCCTGGAGCTAGGTAGTTTCCCCGACGCACCTGGAGGAATACCACTCAGCTGCCTACTGCAACTGAGGGCAGGCCACAGAAGAAGACGCAACAGCAGCTCCTCCTCTTGAAGAAGAGGAACCCTTGCACAAGCGCATAGTGCTAAAGAGGAGGAGTAAAGAAGATGGCTCTCCAACGTACGCAGTCATTGTTCAAGAGGCAATGTCCAAACTGACAGTCGCGACTCTTGGAGACAAGGTGGTCTCTACCAGGTTCACCAAGGCGGGTGAAATGGTCCTAGAGCCGATACTTTCCTAGACAAGCTCAGGGACATCATTGGAACAAAGGCAGAGGTCAGGACATTGATGAGGAAGACCACAATATATTGGTCCTCAACATTGATGCCTCCGTCATCAAGGAGGAAATTGTGGCATCAGTTGGGAGAGAGTATGAGGTGAAAGTCCTCAACCTCCAGAAGATGAGCCGGGGGTGCCAGATGGCACGATCCAGGTGCCGATTCTAACTGATGCCCTTTAACTGGTGCAGACGGGCAACATCCAGATTGGATGGAGCACATGTAGGGTCCATTCTCTCGAGAAGAAGGATGCAGCGCAGCGCCTCCATGCTGCTTTAATCTCCAAAGAGGCCACATTGCCGCAGCTTGCCAAGGGGTAGCTGTTGGCGATGGATATTATAGATGCGGAGAAGAAATGCGTCTGCTAAAGGACTGCCACAATGAGCCAAAGTGCCCAATGTGCAGCCGAGAAGAGGACCACGATGCAGGGCACGTGGTCGGTAACAAAGGCTGCATGGGTGCTGCCGAGCCCAAGACCGAGGGCGACCAGGCAGTTGAAGAGGACCAACGGCATCTTAATGGCAGGGACACTCCAGTTCCTGCAGGCCAACCTTCAGCACTGCAAACTGGCTCAGAATCTTCCCTGGCAGTTTGTAGCTGAGGAGGGAACGCACATTGTGATTGCCAGCGAGTATTACATTGTCGCGGGAAGACAAGGATGGTACATAGACTGTACTGGCTTTGCAGCTATTGATGTTTGCCCAAAGTGTCCAATTGCTCCGGGAGAGGTTGAAAGAGGGGGGGGGGGGTATATTGCTGTGAAGATGGCCGACATGGTTGTCTACAGTTGCTACTTCTCTCCAAATCACCTCTTCCCTGAGTTTAAGGACTTCCTAAAGAAATTAGAAGAAAGCTTGTCCAGACGGCAAGATGAAAAATTCATTGTGGCTGGCGATTATAATGCCAAGCTCTGTCCACACTGACATCCGTGGGTATGCCTTGGGGGAGTGGATTGCTTACAATCAACTGGAAACAGTCAATGTGGGCAACACTCCTACCTGAGTGCATCAAGGGTCCGGGTCCATTGTTGATGTCACCTTTGCCTCAGAGAGCCTAGCCCAAAGAATAGAAGGCTGGGAAGTACTGGACAAGGCGCTTTCTGAGAGCGATCATCGGTATATAAACTTCTCCATCCACCAGGAAGTTGAGATCGCTGCTCCATACAAGCTGTTAGGAAGCTGAATAGCGACCGTTTGAAGGCTTCCAGAAGGAAGTGGTGACAATTAAGCACCTGGCCAGAGTGAATCAGGTTAGGTTGGACATTGACCTCATGACCCAGAGGACTAGAAAATGACTTGACTTTAGCACCTCCCTCCCTAGGGATTCAAACCTAGATAGTAGAAAGCGTTGGATTACATTTCCTCTCCTGGGCATGGCCGTGTCCTCCGCCCTTTTAGATTCCGGCCGGCCTTTTAAAATCTCAATACAGAACAAAGTTTATCTGTAGTGGCCGAAAAGAGTGGTGCATACAGTATAGCCTGCAATGATTGCCTCGGAGTCCATATAGGGATGACTGGCCGCCAACTCCAAATTAGAGTGGCTGAGTATAAAAAAGCACGGGAGAAAGGTAACTTGGGTGAGTTGGCCTTCGCCGATCATTTAATTTAAAGTGGCCACAAGTCCACTCAAACAGGTATATGCCGGGCAAAGATATATTGAATTATTCCATGAGAATGATTCACATTTCGATGACTCCCTGGTTCAATAATGACTGATTCATTGGCTAGATTTTAGATCGGTGCTCCATAATCTAGCCGCGAGCGGATAACTCTTGTAAAGATGGAGAAGCTTTTTGTGACGGCCTTTGGAAGGATGAGGGACAAATTTCAATATTATATTTAAGGCACGCGTACATTTAGCTTTGAGAATTTTCATGCGGTGAGTTTTTGACCAAAATGTATACCTCTAAGTTTGGCGGAGTTACGGACGGGATTTGAGATAGTTACATGGGGAAGGATAATTTTAGGATGTTCAAAAATTTCTACTATGTAGAAAGAAAAAAATAATAGTAATAACAATTTTTAACAGATGATTGAAAACAGCGAAGATTGTGGGTTCCCACTGCCATAGCAAAGGGTTTCCTACAATCCGACTGATAATTTTATTCATTCGGTCATTTCGATAATTCCGATCAAATAGCAGTTTCCTAAACCTGTAAAACTTCTCGAGAAGTATCCATAACGTAAATAGATTCGAAGTATTTATTTTCAAAAAATATCATTCCGCATACTAGACTGTTTGCATTAGACTAGAAAGAAAACTCTGAAAGTAGGACAAGTGAAAGTGAAGCCATAAGAAACGACACGACAACGAGCGACGAACGAATTTTCGCACTCGTGCTGCAGTGTGGATAAAATTTCAATTTTCCACGATCTTATTCATACCCTCGAGAATGTTTCGAAAACTCTGGGGCACTTTCTCAAACTCTCTTACCTCCGCCGAGAAACGAAATTCCTCCTGCAACTGAACCCATATTATATACAAAACAAAAATAGTACAATAAGGAAAAATTATTCCTCTAAACTGAGTCTAAAAAATAATCCACAGCACACATGCAGGTGAAACTCGCAAAAGTTTTCTAATAATGTTTTTTTTATCACTCTATTGTGTGGTGTGTAGCGCCGGGCGAAAGTTCGAGAGAGAGAAAAAAAAAAGAAAAATCTCGATGAAAAAAAGAACGAATCGCTTTAACACAACACGAAGGGAATGGAATTTTTCAAGCACAATAAGCTCGACTCGAGTCATTTTACTCCGACGAAGACACAATCGTTTTCTGTTTGATTATTCGTACCACTTTTGCACCTAAGGCTCACCGTCGTCGTAGATAAGTGGATCTGCGAATTGTCGCGTAGCAAATTATTCTCGCGACGTTTTTTTTTTTGGCGCGTTGATCATTCTCGAGAGATAATGAAAGAGTAAAGAAGAGAAAACGAAACTACTGCACAAGTCCTCGTCAAATTTGTGCGTTGAAGTGCATTCATCCGAGAAAGTGGAAGAAGACTCTTGTGTAAAAGGTAAAGAAAAAGTTTTTATAAAAGGGAGATAGGTACGATATTGGCCTGCGACGAATTTATGGATTCGAGGCGCGGTATAATTTTTGTGAAAAAATTTTAATTGAAAATTCGTCATCGTCGACGCGTAATAAGAAGGCCGCAGAACTTTCCGAGTTTTGATAATATTTACCAGTATACTTCATTAAAGTTTGTTATCCTTTGATCTGCGTGTAGAACACAATCAAAGCTGACTAAAAACTTTGTCTTGTACCCTCTTCATTCGTATAGAGGTAGAGTGCACCGAATTCATAAAAGCTGACATTTTCTCGCTATGGTAGACCGCCGCGCACACAAGTTTGACGTTACTCAAGTTTTGCTTGGTTAATCTTGAAGTCTAAGCCTTGTACAAGAGTCCCTCCATATAGTTATTCCGATGCGTAGACTTTGCTCGAGGAATTTTTCTCGTATCCTCGAGAGGAATTTCAGAACGTAGGCTTATTTGTGTGTTGTTCGTAATCACGCTTTAGTAGATGTTAACGTACACGAATTCAAAATCTCATCGTTTTTGGGCACGGTCGAGTTGAGCGTAATTGAGCGTACATTTATGAGGATACTCTCTCCTAAACTTAAGTTTCGGAATTTCAAATTTTAGTTACGTATATCGTTTCGAAGTGAACAGTATTTATAACGACATGGTTTTGTTGTACAAGAGCGGGGTCAGGTGAAAACAGTAGAGTGATTTCACTAAATAATATAAAATTGTAAACGCAGGTAAAACAATAGAACTTTCTTCACCGTGTTTTGGACGTACGATTCGAGAGAGCTTCAAGAAACTTTTTCTTGTTCTTCACAAGTTTGAGCAACCAGACATCTTTAGACAATCAAATTAGCCATCATCTATTGATACATTGCCATAGGCTCAATTCCAATCTTTTATCAGCAGACCTGCCAAAGTAACTACGATAGTTGTCCATTGTCGAAGAACCAATGACCATAAATTTCTCCGGGCTACACTCGAGTTTGGCATCAGTATCGTTTGAAGTTCCCAGAATTCTGTTCCTTACAGTCACGTAAGTATTGATAATTTTTCATCGCCGCAGAATCACGGGCAATCTTAAGGGCCATCGAGTACTGGCTATTGTCAAAAGTCCATCCATGTATTGCACCTATA
Source organism: Aspidiotus rigidus (assembly GCA_035079385.1). Classification (NCBI taxonomy): domain Eukaryota; kingdom Metazoa; phylum Arthropoda; class Insecta; order Hemiptera; family Diaspididae; genus Aspidiotus; species Aspidiotus rigidus. The sequence goes on along the minus strand of JAVHKY010000020.1, from coordinate 13,468,642 downwards.
TCCAAACAATCATTGAGAGGCAACATACAGACCATCGGCAACTCTTCATTGTTTCGAGAATCATCCAATAGCACAGGATCAAGGACTACCACAATTACTTGAAACCACTGACCAACGAACCAGAAGTCTATGCCCTGACTTCCCCGAAACTGAAAAACTTGCGTTGGAATATAATGAAATCTTCTTCAAATCCCATCACTGAAATTTCTAGCCAAACTCCTTCCCCTTGAAAATACGCCACTGCAGAGGATCATCGACACTACTCATTGCTAAATTTTCAGCAACGATCATTGCAGGCTAGCCTCTCGGCTAGAGGAATGGGGTCCTTTAATTTTACAAATAAACATTTTATCGTGTTAGTATTATAATATGCCAGATGGAACCCGAAAGGACTAAGCACATGGCCCAACTTCAACGTAAGAAAGTCTAATCCCACGTTTCCTCCTATCTAGGTGTGAATCCCTGGGGAGGGAGGTGGTGGAATCGAGGCTTTTTCTGGTAAGCCTCCTACGGACCATTAGGTCGATGTCCACACTCACTTGATGCACTCTAGCCAGGTGCTTAATTGTTCCTAGTTCCTTTTGGAAAGCGTCCTGACTCAAAGGAATATGAATCAGGCGATGGATCAAGCTATTGAAGGTAGCGATCTTACGTAGGTACAGCTGGACAAAAGGACAACCCGTGGATTGCAATATCGGTCGACGTTTCTTTTCTACAACAGGGTGTCTACTGAAAGGAAATTCTGAAAATACTTGACATTTACTTGACCTTTTTAGAAAGTAAACGAGTTAACGAACAAGAAAAAAAAAAACCTCTGAGTTCTTTAACAAAGTTAAACGAGGGGTGGCTGGGAACCGGTTTTATGGCTTTGAAAAATGTAGATTGTGACGTCACAGTCCCGGACTTTGTAGCTGGACACAATAGGAGAGGAACTTGAAAAAAGCTGATGACGTCATCAGATTGTGACGTCGCAAGGTTGACGTATGAAATCATCAAATTGTGACGTCACAGTCCCGGACTTTGAAACTCTATATAACAGGAAGGGAACTTGAAAAAAATTGATCTATGACATTATCAGATTGTGACGTCACGAAGTACAAATCCGGACTCTGTAGCTAGACATAATAGGAGAGGAGCTTGAACAAAACTGATGACGTCATCAGATCTTGATGTCACAAGGTTGACGTATGAAGTCATTGAATTGTGACGTCACAGTCCTGGAATTTGGAGCTATATATGTATGATGAGAAGAGAACTTGAAAAAAAAGGGTCTATGACGTCATCAGATTGTGACGTCACAAGGTTGACGTATGAAGTCATCATATGGTGATGTCACAAACCCGGACTTTGTGGCTATACATAATAGGGGAGGAACTTGAACAAAACTAATGACGTCATCAGATTGTGATATCAAAAGGTTGACGTATAAAGTCATCAAATTGTGACGTCACAGTCCCGGTCTTTGAAGCTATATATAATAGAAAGGGAACTTGAGAAAAATGGATCTATGACGTCATCAGATTGTGAAGTTACAAGGCTGACCTATGACGTTATCAAACAGTGACGTCACAGGGCCCGCCCACAAGCTATATATGATAGGAGAGGGACTTAGAGGTGTGCTTAGAACATTTTCGAGGTTCAAGCTTTGCCGGCCGGCGGAAAGCGGACGTTTTTTCCCAAAACTCCCGATAAAACAGGTTCCCCGCTGAAAAAAAGTCGAATTGGCTAAAAATACTGTTTCCACCAGTAACCTGTTTCATCAGGGGGGTCACAAAAAGCGTCCGCCATCCGGCAAAGCTCGGAGCTCGGCAATTTCAAGTCCTTCTTCAAGTCCCCTCCTATAATATATAGCTTGAAGCCTGTGACGTTCACAATATACAGTTTTCAGATCCCACGTGCCCCAAGAAACAGGTTCCCTGCCACCCCTCGTTCAACTCCGTTAGCGAACCTATGAGTTTTTTTTTTTTGCTTTTTTCAAAAGTTTTTGTCATTTTCCCCATTTTTACTTGACCGTTAATGAAGATACTTGACTTTTACTTGCTTACTTGACCTGTTATCATATACTTGACTTTTACTTGATTAACCGATAGACACCCTGTAATAAATTCCAAATTCATGGGCGCCATCTCTAACGAAAATGGACAAGTCCAAAAAATTTATTAATGCGCCACCAAGTTCCAGGGTGAATTTTATGGAAGGGTATTGGCTATTCAAGTAAGTGAGAAACTCACGAAGAACATGATTTAACAGCACATAGCTTGAGGAAAATAAATCGATCTCAAATTTGGACATGAATACCTCAGTTATCAGAGAGCCCAAGGGGGAACCAATGGGGATCACCACCTCATCCGGGAACTCGAAAAATTTCCCTTCAAATTTGCAGACATTGGGGGTCCAACCGCCATCTACTCGTGAGGGACACCCGATTTTACGAGCGATTCGCCCATGTGTTGGATAGTAACAGCCTTAGGGATGTGAGGAAATAATCCTCCAACATCAAAGGAGCATAAGGTCGTTTCCGGAGGATGGTTTACGTCCTTCAAACGATCCGCCAAGGAGCCCGAGTTCTTTACTGAATACGGGGAGGAACAATCTACTCGTGATTTAAATCATCGATCTATAAATTTAGCTAATAAGTAAGTTGGTGTGTACTTGTCTATCACATTCTTCACTCACTCTGCAGTCTAAAACGACGATCCAGACAGTTCTGCTCAATATTCACATTTTGAGAAAGTCAGACCTTCGTCCAAAGCCTAAAAATTTTCCAATTTTTAGACTTCAATCAACATTGGAAATGAATAAAAATTGAAGAGAAGATTCCTTCGTACGCACTACATCATGAAGGAGTACATATCCAGAAAAATGAGTTCTTCAACCCTTCCTGGGCGTATCTCAGTATGACCTAAATTTCGACCTAGATACATAAGATTCGGTGATTAGGGGAGGGACCTCTCCTCCAGAGTTGTTAGACATTGAAAATTAGTAGAATCAATGCGGTTTCTCAATTTATGGCCAGATATACCAGACGAAGTCATACTCAAGCGAGTAACACAAACGGAGTAATTTACAATTTTAGCCACAGAAATTTAACGATGCCGGAGCGCTTTCGATTAAACAATCATTGTCAACGGGGACTGGAAAGCGACTGAACCAACTCCGGCTGTAAACTAGAAACATACGAGGAAATCAGGATTGAACCAGCGAGTCATCACGTCGTGAATCATACTCGTAAACTAGTTCAATGAACCCCTCATCAGGTATGTACCTATTGAGCACATTATGGTCGTCTTTATTTAAATGACGGATTATTTCGATGTGTTCTAACGCTTTCCGCTTCGAATACGCGTTTTCTCTATAGAGGAGGACCTTGGACCCCTCTTTAATGCTATGGCCGCTAGTGATTAGATGGTCCGCAAACGCCGATTCACCTATATTCCTCTTTTCCCACGCCTTCCTATTTTCAGCGATTCTAATTTTCAACTGACGGCCTGTCTGGCCGATATAAATTCCGTTACAATCCTTGCACTCAACTTTATACACACCACTCCTCACGGCCAGTTGGATGGGGTCTTTTAGCCTAACCAATAAACTTTTTATGGTATTGGGTTGTAATACACAGGCCGAAATCCGAAGGGGCCGTAGGACACGACTCAATTGAGATGAAAACTGCCCCACGAACGGAAGCTTTATCCAACGCTCTTTACTGTTTAGGGCCGTATTGCGGGGGAGGGGGTGGTGGAATCGAGGCATTTTCGAGTAACTTTCCTTTGGATCATAAGGTCAATGTCTAAGTTCACTTCATTCACTCTGGCTAAGTGCTTTAAAGTTGATACCTCTTTTTGGAAGGCTGACTGATTGAGAGGAATACTAGTCTCAGTCGATGGATTAAGCTGTTAAATCCAGCATATTTATGGGCTACAGGGCAAAAAGATTTTCCGTGGACAGGAATATCGGTCGCAGTATCTTTCCTGTATATGGCGAATTCATGGATACCGTCTCTATTACAGATCGTCATATCCAAGTAATTAATAGATGCGCCACCGATTTCTAAAGTAAATTTTATAGAAGGATATTGATTATTTAGATACTGGAGAAACTCCAAAAGGAGCTCTCGGGGACCAGTCCACGTACAAAACACATCGTCGACATACCTGTGCCAATAATAAATCTGATCTAAATACGCACTGCCAGAGGAGAACCCAAAGAAGAACCGATGGGTATTCCAACCTCTTCAGGGAACTCAAAAAACTTGTTATCGAATTTGTAATAATTGGGAGACCAACAAATATTGAGGAGATTGAAAAATTCACTCAATTCTTCTTGGCGAACATTTGTTTGAATCAAAAGGTCTCCCATATGTTGCATGGCGGTTGCTCTGGGGATATTGGGGAACAGACCGACCACATCAAATGAACACAGGGTCGATCCCAGCGGAAGAATATTATCCTTAAGCCTATCAGCCAAGGAGACCGAATTTTTCACCGAGTAAGGTGACTCATGGTCAACTCTCGATTTAAACCATCGGTCCAAAAATTTCGCCAGAGCGTACGTGGGGGAGGACACAAAGGATACGACCGGACGCATCGGGTTATCTTTTTTATGGACTTTTGGTAGCCCGTACAAGAGGGGAGGCACAGGGTTGGGCTCCAGGAGCAATCTTTTTAGCGAGTGTGAATTTATTATTAAAACTACCTCCCTCCCCCGCAATACGGCCCTAAACAGTAGAGAGCGTTGGATAAGGCTTCCGTTCTTGGGGCAGTTTTCATCTCAATTGAGTCGTGTTCTACGCCCCTTCGGATTTCGGCCTGTGTATTACAACCCCAATACCATAAAAAGTTTATTGGTTAGGCTAAAAGACCCCATCCAACTGGCCGAGAGGAGTGGTGTGTATAAAGTTGAGTGTAAGGATTGTAACGGAATTTATATCGGCGAGACAGGCCGTCAGTTGAAAATTAGAATCGCTGAACATAGGAAGGCGTGGGAAAAGAAGAATATAGGTGAATCGGCGTTTGCGGACCATCTAATCACTAGCGGCCATAGCATTAAAGAGAGGTCCGAGGTCCTCCTCTATAGAGAAAACGTGTATTCGAAGCGAAAAGCGTTAGAACACATCGAAATAATCCGTCATTTAAATAACGACGACCTTAACGTGCTCAACAGGTACATACCTGATGAGGGGTTGATTGAACTAGTTTACGAGTATGATTCACGTCGTGATGACTCGCTGGTTCAATCCTGATTTCCTCGTATGTTTCTAGTTTACAGCCGGAATTGGTTCAGTCGCTTTCCAATCCCCGTTGACAATGATTGTTTAATCGAAAGCGCTCCGGCATCGTTAAATTTCTGTGGCTAAAATTGTAAATTACTCCGATTGTGTTACTCGCTTGAGTATGACTTTGTCTGGTGATTGAAAATTAGATTAAATCACAGCCAGTATGAACGTGAAAAACCCTACAAATTTCATGAACAAGACAAATTTTTATAGGTAGTCGCTCAAAATCTCTTCAGTAACGTCATGCTTACTAACACTAGGATCCTCAGGTAGAATGATTTTCAAACGCGAGGTTTCCAATAACCGTAATATATTTTCAGAAATAGCGTGCCTATAAGTACAAGAGAACGAAGTCTTTTTTCAATATAAGTCGATGGATCACGACGACATTCCGGTGTACCGCGAGGTGTGTATTCGTAGGTTGTAAAAAGGAAATACTTTTCCAAAATGAATGATTACGTGCGCGTAAAAGAAATATGTAGGCTCATATGTACGACCTAAAGCCGTAAAATGCGCTGAAACTATCCATCTATCATCACAATAAATAAGTTTTATTCTTTCCTGATCAGCCGTCAAGTGAGGTAAAACTGAAATTTCTTACAACACGCGGTATATACGCGAAATACCTACGTAACAGAGGATAATTCGTCGTGGCATTCGACTTTACGATGTTGAATCAAACGTCTAGAATTCAATTTACTTGATGGTTTAAAGAGTAATTTTTCGTTTGGTTTTGCTTTTTTCCCACACACAGACGGGTACCTTTCTACCGAATGAGATGAGCGCAGGCAGCATTGTGGTGGATCGATGGAGAAGAGGAGTGAAGAAAAAACTTCGTAATCGGATAAAATGAAATGGTCGTATAACTCCACCCTGTGTCGTGTGTAAAGATGATTTTTCCTGCCATTACACGAGTATAAGACTTGTTCTCATTTGAGTCTGGTCTCGATGGCCGCGAGAAGAACCTGAATAAAATATCGAACGAAGCAAATATGATTGAACGAGCATTGATTTTACCCCATAACACCCTCGTACGACGTGAAGTTATTACTTACGTTGAAAATGTCTATCAAGTTATATTGCGGTTCGAGAAGGTCGACGTCTTGTGCCATCTTAATTATTTAACGTCGTTATTAATTTTATTAATAGGAAAATAAATTGATTACGCGTGCACCCTAATTTCATTAAGATATACTTCCAATTTTCTTTCTTTTTTTTTTTGCAGAAGCACTTTCGCGCAGGTCGTGGCCGGCAATAAATTGCAATATCGTCGTCCGAATTTCGTAGGAGACCTTTGCGCGATATGGAACACCTAAATATATGTAATATTACGGTGTGCAGTATATCCTGCACGTTGGAAACGCCGTCATTTTGTTGTAATTTCGTTTTAATTTATAATATCCTTGCTTTCGTATTTACGGGATTGATTTTTGATTGTTTTCATTGTTCGCGAGGTTCCTATACATATTTGATGCGCAATCGTCTTTCGATTAATTTCGTAGGAGTCACTTATCGAAAGAAGGAAATTCTAAAAACGAACGAACGTGCGAGCGAGCGAGCGAGAAAGCGGAGGGAAAATTAAAGGGGAGCGAAAAGGAAAAGACAACGTACCGGCGGTACTGAGCTACCTAGTATTTATTGGTTGTAAATTACGTAACGGTGTAGTGACCTCTATATAATGGGTACGAATACACGGTGGTTGTGAAGTAGCACGCTTGACAAACATTTATAATGTACTTCGCGTAATTTGTGTCATGTTCTTCGATCTTTTCGAAGACATACTGCGGTCTACAACAAAAGGACGCGAGCGACGTCGACTGTCGAAACATCGCACGACGGAACTCGAAACAAGCTGAATCGCTAGTTTAAAAGTTTTTCAGAACTTCCCACCACAAGAGAACCCTCTGTAGTAGGTACCAATCTCGAAAATTGTTTGGAGAGCGTATAGTCTCGAGTGAGATGAAGATATGTACTTTCACATTTTACATACAAGAAGGACTATACGATTCAGGAATTGACGGACGAATAAGACTTTTTAATCGCCATTAAAAATTAGAATATCTCACGCGTACAATTCTACAGGCACTTTATTTGTTAGTTTACAAGGGTATTTTCGGGTGTTATCTCATATGAGTGCACTACTTACACCTCATCACACGCAATATGAGCTCCGATCATGATATGGTCGAACAGGTTTTGAACTTGAAGACAAAGGCCAAACTGAGGATTACCCATATGAAGATTTGGTTCGAAAACGAATGCGTGAGACGAGGTATCATCCCCAAGTACACAAAGCAATGCAGCAGCGAAAGATTGAGAATCCAGAACGAAATAAACGAACTGTACGACTTCATAAGAGCCACCGTCTCGAACAAGCGAAATCTCAACCGGAAATTTCACTGAAAAGTAAGTTTTCAAAGAAGATCACCAGGCTGAATGGTTTACTGTATGACCTATATTTTTATTTGAACAAGTTGCTGGACCACTGAGAATTTGGAGAAATGGTATTCAACAGAGGAGAGGAATACGTGTAAAACCAAGAGGAAGCCCACACGAGACGGATCAAGAAGAAACTCGCGAAACAAAGGAGAACGAAAAGAAGAGACAGCGACACCGAAGCACAACTTCGCTTTAATTTACAGTAAGAGGAGAAAAACTGCTAGAAAAAGCCATCTAGTATAACCAGCGAAAAAAATTGACACAATGTTGGTCATTAGCGGCCAACAAGTAATCCAAACAATGAATATGACGTGAAACAAGAAGCACGAACCAGAATTGGGAAAATACTGTTGGAAACCAAGGAGACAATGGCAGAACGCAAGTAATGCAGAGGAAGGTCACAAATCTACAAAAGCAAATACAACAACACGGTAGTGGTAATCGAGAAGGACGAAAAAGGGAGACGTAAATTGCAAGGAACAGATACCAAGAGCGGAAAAAGGACCCATTCCGGAAATACCAGAACACGCTCTACGAACGAAATTACCCCAAGAGGCCACTGGTTAATAGCATTCAAGATAGCAAGGCCGGATTCTAGAAAGAAAACTAGGAGCTGATGGAGGGATTCGACGAGATGGTCATCAAGAGCAAAAAGTAGCTGGTATCCTTGGACATGACAAACAAGTTCGGTACCATACGTATCAAAGGAGGAATTTCTCACCCAGCTGCTAAAAATAGATACCATGAGAATCCTGATGAGCTCAAGTACGCAAATGTAGCGGAAGAGATCCAGGACCAGCTATGAAGAATCGTCCCTATTTTTTCTGATCCTTGAATTAGGTCAAGGTCATTGATGACGTCACAAACAATCGATGGGTACGTTTTCTGAGGATGTAATCCATAGTTAGCAAGTAGTCGCATAAATATTGGAACTCCATCTAACACCTACCCCAAATGAATATCAAACCGCAATATAGATGTCAAATATTGATTTTTGATATTGATCGGATATATTGTATCCAAAATTCTGCACTCAGAATAGCTACTGGAGCATTCAGAACTAGTCCCGCTGAAAGCCTCTGTTCAGACACTGACTTCCACAATTGAAGACACTCTACTTTTACTAACATGGCTTCCAAGGAGTATTTCCGCCATTTGAACATCCGGCTCATTTCGCCTACTTGAAGGTCAGTTATTGCACCCGATCCAGGCCACGAAGCCAAGCTGAATGGTCCTGATGGTACTTCCACAACTACCTCTCATTTCACGTTGAAAACGTTCGAAAATCGCGCCGACAAGATCATAGAACTGAGCGATGAAGATATGTAAAACGAGTAAAAATATGAAAGATGAATTCCGTGTCAGAGTTGATAGAACAAAGTCGTGAAAACTCCTCTGTAACACGTTCTTGATTTTTCAGGATAGGAGCACCGGGGCCGGATTTAGAAGCTTCAATGCCCGGGGGCCAGGTTTGTGGGGGCCCCCGAAAAATAATTTTTCAACGTCTCGGGCTTCGCCCTCGCCCTTACGATGTTTCAAGGACATAAATTAATGTAAATGTGGGGGCCCAGGGCCCGCCCCTCCTAAATTCGGTCCTGACGAACACGAACCTACGAAACCCACAACGATGCGTAAAATTGATGATATTGTTGATGGAGTGGTCTTTCAAAACAATACGATGGTATTTAAGATGTTATCCATGACCAATCTACGTTCCAATCTCGAACTTCACCGCCCCTTCAAGTTCCATTGTCTTAAACTCATCGTTCCTTCAACCTCTCCTTGGCTCTTCATTCCACCCAAAATAATTCGCGACCTAAAACGCCTTCGTCTTTCATCTTCTCCCGAAGAATACCAGGCACAGTTTAATAAAATTCTTCACATCTTTCATAATCCGACACTATGTTTTACCGATGGATCTAAACATCAAAACAAAAGTGGCTTCGCATACTCAATAGGTCATATCACAGTCTTTCACCGACGCCACAACACCGCATCCGTCTTCACGACGGAATTACGGTACAAGCAATCCCTTTTGGAAAAAGATCCAACGTGGTATACTCTATACCATGCTCGGAGTGCCCTCGGGTATATTTTGGAGAAACTCTTCAGCATTTATCGAAGAGAGTCTCCGAGCACAGAAGTGACGAGAAGAATCTTAATGATGAGACGGCCTCAGCTAAACACGCCAAAAATACTGGCCACCGATTTAATTTTAATTTAGATAATATTGCGATTTTAGCCACCGAAAATAACACTAAAAAAAGAAAGGTGAGAGAAGTGATCGAAATAATAATATCAAACACGGTCAATTACAAACGAGATAGTGAAAATCTCAACTCTATGTACGCTTCTGTGATTCATGGACTGTAATTGCTGCTAGTTTTTTCGTGTTGGTTTTTATTCTTTGTAACTTTTTCTTCTTTTTTCGGTATTGGTTTCTGTTTCGTTTATGATCTGGGGAAGAGTACTGGTTTACTCGAAACGTCATCAACATAATAAAAATTTTTTTCGTATTTATACTGTGCGGGAAGAGCCGTTTTTTCTTTTTTCTATATGAATGTAAACACCTTGCACGCAAAAATAAATAAATTTATTGTAATAATGGCAAGCAATCTTCAGCTGTTTAGAACACATACTCACCAGCCTACCCTCCCATCTTCTTTTGGACCCATTCTTGGTCATTTTTGACTCTCTATCATCACTTGACGCCATATTCAACCACCCTCCTCCCACCCACTCATCTCATAAATCGTATACACACTCTCATTGCCACCCTCCACACCATCCCCACATCATTATTCTTCATCTGGGTACCCGGTCACGAGGGTATCCTCGAAAATGCCGACAAAACAGCCAAACTGGCAACCCATAACCCATCAGTCAACCACTCTTTCTCCCCCACACGCTCAGATCTCTTCAAACGTATCAACAAATTCATCACTTAAGCATAGTTCACTCATTGGTCCAATCTCAAATCACACTTGAATAAGCTATCCCAAATTAAAAATATTCCCATCCCATGGGACTCTTCAAATCTATTGACACGCAGAGAAGAAATAGTCATCTCAGAATCGACCACAACAGACTCACACACACACCCATCTCATCTCTCATCTTCTGCTTCTCTCATGCCCTCATTGTAAATCAGACCCCCACCTGCCCCAACTCCGCAATTCCTTGATCATCCCTCACAACCAAACAGAGGCACTATCAGATGACTTCCCCTCCATCCCCAACATATTCAATTTTCTACAGGAAGCGAACTTCCACTCACGCATTTAAACTCAATTTTGCCGAGCTCGTAGCCCTGAAGGCAGGCTGCTAGCAGCTCATAAATTAGGAAAAAAAACAAGTTACATAAAAGCATTTTTTTTTAAATTTTTTATGTCAACTTCCTCATTCTAGGCATATTTGAATGTAAGTCCTGACTTATTAATTTCGTTTCCTAAGGATACATTTAAGGACCATCGGTATACCACAATTAAATTTAACTGCTTCCACTCTGTCGAATGGATGAGCATTGTTTCCTGTATTCGACAGTATAAAATAAAGAAAACTACAAAGATCGGAAGTCTTCAAACTCACAGTCCTAATTAAACGAATCAGTAATTGAGAACGCGCGTATTTACAGTTCCTTTTTCTGAAATTTCGGAAGCAACGCGCTCGGTTTTCCTCTCATATTTGGTTTCTTCGTCGGTGTTTAGTGTTGCACTTGAGACCCAAGTTCGTTAAATTCCGGTTTTATTCCGATTGTAAGGTTACGACTAAGAAACTAGAAAATTATATGAGGGAGAAGTGGATCAGAACAGAGTTGCGAAGATGGTATGGTAAATTTAATATTACGACTAGATTAAACCTTATGGTCCATTCGAGACTCTCCGGCATGCTCCCCCGCCCCCCTTGAGTTTGATTACTTTATGCGGGACGTCAATGAAAAGTGTCGGAAGTTTGAGGCGAAGTTGAAGGAGAGGAAAAATAAGAAGCTGTCCTCCTAATGACGGTTAATGAGGATGTGGTTGAGAAGGGGGTGAGTGACGGTGTTGTCGTTCATAAATTCCATCCCCCCCCCTCATAAATAATAGTCAGGTAGTGTTCAATAGTGACGAAACATCCCTCCTTGAGAAAGGTTTGAAGTTCAGTATGGCTCCCCTCAAGAATGATGAAACCTTGTCGAATGTCGTTGCGGATCTTGCGGTTAAGATTGGTCCTGGTTTTAATACTCAGAAAGTCTGTGCCGAAGTAGTCCGTAATAACCCCCTCCCTCGTATGAGTAATAAATTGGGAGGAGTGATTCAGGGTTTAAGGAGGAAGATGAAAGAGGCAGATTTGATCGTCACTAAGGCTGACAAGGGCAACGCGGTTGTAGTGATGGAGAGATCGGCCAATTCTTCTAAGGTCCATGAAGTCCTACAGCAGTGTGGTGCTAAAGAGAGTCAGGATTTCAGTTTTCCCAAGCACGTCAAAGAAGTTAGGAGTGTCATCAACAGGAGTGAGGCTGTTATCAAAATTCCTGCTTTGAAAAAAGCCATCCTTGTTCCTAACCCCACACCCCCCTCCTCTTCGGGCTGCCTAAAGTGCATAAGAACAATACCCCGATGCGACCCGTTGTTTCTTTCGTCTCCTCTCCTACCTACCTCCTTGCTAAATTCCTTGACCGTTGGTTCAAAAATCGAATTGATTTTGAATCCCCTCATTCGGTCTTGAATTCGGCCTCTTTAACTGACGTCCTCAAGGATGTAAGTCTTCCCCCGGGAACGACCATCTGCTCATTTTATGTTGTTGGTTTGTTCCCGAATATTCCTAAGGCTGCTACTATCCAGCGTATGGGTGAGCTACTCGTCAAAGCCAACATTCCTCATAATGAGCTTCACAAATTCTTCGATCTTCTAAATACTTGCTGGGCCCCCAATTACTGTAAATTCGAAGGGAAATTTTTCGAGTTCCCTGATGAAGTAGGGATCCCTATTGGATCACCTTTAGGCTCTCTTATGTCCGAAGTTTTCATGTCTAAGTTTGAACTTGACCTTTTTTCCTCGAACCAGGTGTTACTCAATCATATTCACTATTGGCACAGGTACTTTGATGACGTTCTATGTACCTGGACTGGTCACCCAGACCTCCTTGCTGAGTTTCTGAGGTATCTCAATTCCTGGTACCCTTCCATCAAATTTACGTTGGAAATAGGGGTATTTTCCATTAACTTTTTGGATTTATCGATCTCTATTGTAGACGGTATCCATGAGTTTGGAATTTACAGGAAAGATACTACGACCGATGTTTTAGTCCATGGTGGTTCGTTCGGTCCTGTTGCTCACAAGATGGCTGCTTTTCATAGCCTAGTTCACAGACTGACTCGCATTCCGTTGAGTCAGTCTGCTTTTAAGAAAGAAGTACGCACTATAAAACACCTGGCTAAAGTGAATGGGGTCAATGTCGACGTTGACGTGATGGTTCGGAGGAAAGTTACGAGGAGCCTCCTGGATTCTACCACCTCCCTCCCCCGAGACACGATCCGTGATCGCCGTTTGCGTTGGATCAGTCTCCCTTTCCTGGGGAAGTTCTCCCTGCAATTGGGTCGGGTCCTTCGCCCGTTTGGCTTCAGACCCGCGTTTTACAACCCTACCACAGTCAAGAGGTTGTTTGTGAGACTGAAGGACCCCATACCTGTCGATGAGAGGAGTGGTGTGTATAAGTTGGAGTGTGAGGATTGTGGAGGCTTTTATATTGGTGAAACCAGCCGCCAAATGAAAGTTAGAGTAGCTGAGCACCTAAAGTCTTGGAAGAAGGGACACTTAGGGGAGTCAGCGTTCGCCGATCACTTAATAAACAGTGGCTACAGCTTCCGCGAGGGATCCGAAAAGCTCCTCCATGAGGAGAATTCCTACCGCAAGCGTATCGCCCTCGAGAATATAGAGATAATTCGTCATCTCAACACTGACGGTGTCACTGTACTCAATTCGTACATTCCGAAAGATGGCCTCATCGAACTGGTTTATGACTCACACCGTGTTTTTTCGTTTGTACGATCTTAATACCTCGCTCTTCTCTTTTGTTCGTCAGTTGCTTTCATTTCAGGCTTGAAGATGGTTATTTAACCGAAAGCGCTCGTCGTTTTTTATTTTTCTGCGGTTTGCATGTTTTACTCCACGTCGGAGTATTCGTCTTTCACGTTTATTTTTCTCACAGTCCTACTTGGAACTTCAAAATCCTCGGACAGGGCGCGGTAACCTTGCACCAATCCTCAGGGTGAACCTGCCTGAATACGGACAGGCCAAAAGTCCGCTGTACGCTTGCCACCAAGCAAGGCTCAGTGCACTGATGCTACTAATCAACACAACCGGCTAGCTCACGGTAGTAGAGCATGTCCAGTTCAAGGATGTGAAATCACCAGAAAGAACACGTGTACAGAAAAATTTAGGCCAGACAGGGTTAGATTTCTCAGTAATCTTAGGACGAATATCCGAATAAAATTCCGACACATTGACAAGAGGTATCAATTAGAGGCAAAGTAGATAGAAAATTTCTCCACACGAAGAGAAAACGAAGAAACAAGTCTAAGAGACTCTCCTCTTTTTTTTCTACGTCTGAGAGAGTGTAAATCATGAAGACTGCATCCCGTCCAACAATTCATTTCCGTTCTCGGTTCCCTGCAATAATTTACACTACCATCACAAAAGACAATTTTTTTCTCCAGAATCTCCAACCAGCTCCATCATGCTCCCGATGTGCTCATAATAAAGTTAGTGGAACGACTCCCATTCTGTTGTATCTAACGTATTTCAAAACAAAAACACTAACCTGTAGGTACGGACACTTATACTTTAATGAGTAATCAATATGCGTCTGGAAGGTACTGAGAGATGAAATGATAAGTCTTTCTGGACCAAACGAGTGATTGAATGAATAACACGTATCAATAAATCCGGAACAAAAGATAACTGATATTGTGTACGGACACAGTTTAGAACAACTCTAGAACAAAAGATCGAAATAACGTTCGACCAGAAGAATTCTTCTTTAATTTTATAACCAATTAATAAAGTATTTATGATCCGATACGAAATTTCACCGCTGACTTGAATATAGATTTTCTTCTTTTCCAAGAGAGAAATGTTAACTTCCTTTCAATTAGAATTCATTAAAAAATAGTCGTAGATTTGCTTATATACGAATTCAAAAACATACAGCCCACGTCAGCTATAGGATTGAACTGATCGTTCAAGCACCGTTTTATCCTGCGATAGTCGAGAGAGAAAGAAAGAGACTTGGGAAAATCCCATGCTAGTGCGTACAGCGATAGTAGAAATCTGCCCTATTACAATTTATGAAGATTTTTGTATAGACGAATAAAAAGACTGAAAAACAATGAATATTGAGAAAAAAAATTATTCTACCACTTTTGTGAACTTTTGATAAAAATTTTATTCCATCAGGATTATGAAGTGTGACCAGGACTGAGAGGTGTACCCATTAACAAACTCTTCGTATACAATTAAATGAATAACCGGATTAATTGCAAGATACTACACAAGTTTAGCCATAAAATGATACGAAAAAGAAAAACTTCGTAAAAAATAGACACATCAGGCAGTCTAGCACTCGTCGTATACTCTCACGGGCGCTCGTTAGGGACGCGGTTTCAGTTGTGCACCCGCGTTCGTAAGGAATCATTTTTCAAAATTACAGCGGGGTTGTTTCAACGTCAGTCAAAAGACTCGTAATATTAATATATATGCGATGCGCCCCCATCTTCCACGTGTATCTTATACACAGTACTCGGGCAATGATATCGAAGTTCGGTGTGTTGTGTCAATTCACAATTTGATAAATGAGTTATCGAGTCGAGGCAAAAACGCTTGCCTTCTCTCATTTGCATGAGGAAACGTAAAATCGGTTCAACATTAGGAAGTCCGTCTTCGCTGCCGCGCCTCCGTAATACGACGGCGAGAGACGTTGAAATACTAGAGGTCTATCGCATTAGCGCTAAGCCACCGTTCGCCGCCATCCCATCGCAAAGTAAAAGTAGCGATTTGTATGGTCTGTACTCTCGATTAAATGGCTCTAATTTTTGGGGACGTGTGCGCCAATTTAATGAGCCGAGTATAATGCCGTCGGATTCGATCGCGGTCCTTCCTAACATCGCGTCGAAATTCGTATGTACATTCGACGCTGGACACGAAATACAAGCGGTCATGAGAAATAATGGCTGTTTACTCTCGCGCCCTTAATCTACCCGATTTCTATACTTTTCAATCCTCGAAGCTGAGTTCGGTGCGAGTCTCGCGTAGAGTAGGTTAGTTTTTGTCACTTCTTTCTTTCTTTCGAATCGTTTTCTATGGGAAACAGTTCTTGTCGGTCTCTGTGACTAATGGTTTCGATTGGTACAAAAACTTTTTTTACTTTGTACATTAGAGTCTTTAGAAGTACTCCATAAGCTCGAAACGTGTATTTAGGTCGTAGAACAAAAAGCATTCCAAGTTTTACACTCACTTCTTTAATCCTACGATCACATTCTCTACCTTCGCCTTCTCGCTGCCGTTTGCAGGATTTTCCAAAACTGAGCTACAAATACATTCTGGAGACTTATTTTCGACAACTCATTGAATTCTCGCCATCATCAAACTCTGAACTCTACTACTACACTCTCGTTCTCGATTCCATCATGGAGAAACACCCACGTTCGTGGTCGAACGTCCTTGACCTACTTTGGGAATAAGGACTTGAAAGATTTCTACCTTGGACTTGAAAAAAATTTCGAGTACGGATCATGAAATGACTTGAGGACTCGTGAATGAATCTTCTATTGAATTCTCGTGGAGGAGAATTTTACACCAATTCCGAGCTTCCCTCCTCAAAGGAAGAGAGACTTGAAAACTGTTTACCAAAGCGAGTGGGAAACTTATTCGATTTCTGTTATCGATTCACATTTTATATAACTTGCAAATCAAAAACTTCAAAAAGTTTTCAAAGTAGATCATAGGCTCGGTCCATATTTCGCTCGATGATCAGAATTTTTGCAATTCTCCTCTTCTGATAAACAACTCGCAAGATCCTCTCCCCTCGTGTTTGAAATTTCCCCAAAGGTCCCTCTTGATCTATATAGCTGAATATTCCAATTTCTTTCATAACCAACCTCTCCTACGGCCTCCCATATACACGTAAGAATCGGATAAACTAAACAAATCCGTTCCTTCAAGTTACGGCTATCCATTATAAAACGTGAAAGACGAATACTACGACGTGGAGTAAAACATGCAAACCGCAGAAAAATAAAAGAAAAGTAAAAGTACACCTGGTCAGAGTGAATGGGGTCAATGTCGATGTTGACGTGATGGTTCGGAGGAAAGTTACGAGGAGCCTCCTGGATTCTACCACCTCCCTCCCCCGAGACACGATCCGTGATCGCCGTTTGCGTTGGATCAGTCTCCCTTTCCTGGGGAAGTTCTCCCTGCAATTGGGTCGGGCCCTTCGCCCGTTTGGCTTCAGACCCGCGTTTTACAACCCTACCGCAGTCAATAGGTTGTTTGTGAGACTGAAGGGACCCCATACCTGTTGATGAGAGGAGTGGTGTGTATAGGTTGGAGTGTGAAGATTGTGGAGGCTTTCATATTGGCGAGACCAGCCGCCAAATGAAAGTTAGAGTAGCTGAGCACCTGAAGTCCTGGAAGAAGGGACACTTGGGGGAGTCAGCTTTCGCCGATCACTTAATAAACAGTGGCCACAGCTTCCGCGAGGGATCCGAAAAGCTCCTCCATACGGAGAATTCCTACCGCAAGCGTATCGCCCTCGAGAATACAGAGATAATTCGTCATCTCAACACTGACGGCATCACTGTACTCAATTCGTACATTCCGGAAGATGGCCTGATCGAACTGGTTTATGACTCACACCGTGATTTCTCGTTTGGACGATCTTAATACCTCGTTCTTCTCTTGTGTTCGTCAGTTGCTTTCATTCCAGGCTTGAAGATGGTTATTTAACCGAAAGCGCTCGTCGTCTTTTATTTTTCTGCGGTTTGTATGTTTTATTCCACGTCAGAGTATTCGTCTTTCACGTTTTAATCGGATAAACGTTTACCCATTCGGGCATTCCGTACGTCTGACCCTAAGTCGCCTGACAACCGGCTAAAACTATTATTCTTTTCTTGGTATGAATTCTGACTATACCTACTTTGTCTATGAGTGCCGGTGCACAAGAACATGTATGCAGTCAGGGATGGATTAAGGATTTTAAGTACGGGGGTCCCAAGTTATGGAGAGGCACCCCTCGACATTTCTCCAAATCAAAATTTTGACCACCGTCCTCTCTTATCAATTTTTGCCCACTTCAAAATTGGAAAGAAAGCAGTTGAAAGAAAAAAGTAGATAATTTTATTTGTGAAAGGTCCCAAGTTATGTGTATTCAATGACATTTTGAAATGAGAGGAAAAATGTGGAGGCCCCCGAGGAGGCCCTACATGCAGTGTATTTCTACATCGTCACTCACCCAAACAGGAAAGCGTGATGCGTATTGAAAAGACCGGGGTCCGACAATAACAAAGAATCAAAACTATACCAAACGAATTCTCGGAAAAGCTACTGAAAACTGGTAAAGTCAAGATTGATAAAGGATGGGAAACGAAGGTCAAGCGCGACCACACAAAAGTTCAGAAGGTGCGAGAACATAAAGATACAAATTCGGCCTCCTTCTGATTGAAGGAACACTCAGAATGGCAGCAGTCCCGGACCGGGTCAGAGAACAAAAGAATTTTTGCCTAAACTATTCATTAATACATGAGAAACCGCCAAATTACCTAAAATCTTCAAAAAGGCCAAAGCAATAGCAATACTGGAACCCAGAAAGGACAGAAAGGACTCCGGAGGCTATAGTGCAATTTTCCTACTACGCATTCCATATAAAAATTATTGAAACGACGTCTACACGAGCGGATTGCCTCAGTCGCAGGTGAAGCCCTGCTTCAATCCAAAGTTCGCTTCAGGGCAGAAAGATCTTGCTGCGAACACGAGATGAATAACGAGTCAAGTTTCCAGAAGTACCTTTGTCGATCTGACAGCACGGCAAAAAGACTAATAACTGAACGTTGCAAAAATGACACCGTGTAAAATAACATAACGCTGGACAGAAGGTTTGTGGAAACACAGCCGATGGCGGGTCACAAGCAACAGTCTTTCACAATCTTCACTGCTCGCTCTGCTCTTCAAGACCTCCTAGACTTGCACTCAAGAAAGTTTCAGTTTCCCTCAGGACAAGAACGTCGAAATTCTGAAAATATCCTGACAGGACACTTATGGAAAACGAAGACTGAAGAGAGTGGTGCCGAACCCCATAAAAACGGAGGCCTTATTGTTTCACTTGAACACGCAATTCACAGCGATGGCAATCAATGTAGATTTTTGCGGGAAGCATTTGTCGTTTATCCCAAACCCAATGTACCGGGGCATCACACTGGACCGCACTCGGCAACGGCGAGAAACTTGAGGTCCTCCTAAGAGGGGGAGATGTAAGAATATAGCATGTACATATATCAAAATAGGCAGTCAGAATTCATAAGAAGAAAAGAATAGTTTTGGCCGGTTCATCATTCGATTTCGCTGATACGAGTATGTGAGTCGAAGCTCGGACAAACGGAAAGCTCAAATGGGTAAACGATCATCCAACTCATACACGCGTTCTTGGATGGTCGAAATTGCTCCTCTCCTTTCTCTCGATATATTCGAACCTTTCCGAGGCCCACTTTCAAATCTATACAGCTGGATATTCTAAATTTTCCCGAGTCCATCTCTGTTCATGACGGGGGATCTTCTGAGTCTCACCCGCACCCCTTCATTGAAATTTGTTCATATCCCCGTCCTAATCTTTAAATATAGCTTGATCGTCGGGATTTTCCCGAATCTCTCTTGACGAGCCGGCAATATTTCTGAGGGGGGGGGGGCAATGATGAGAACAGGTTCGCGTTTGGTATACAAATAGACGATAAAGAGACGCTGCAGCTACTTTAACAATCACAGATCAGAATTAAAAATCATCAAGCTTTGCTAAGGCTGAACTCGGACAAGTATGCACAGATTACTTTATATTATAGTGTAGCATATTTTAGGTTATACATCATTCATATATCAAACATTTTTTCTGACAGTCCCTCCTCATCCTCACTTCCTTCAAACCTCACAGTCAAATTTCTACTGTATTTTCATACGTTTGGGTTCGCTTGTTGGCGGCCATAGGCAGTCGCTTGGATTGTTTCAGATGTATCCCCGAACTTGAAAAAATATCGTCAAGCTAGCAAATGCTGCTGGGGTGATCAACCACAAGGTCACATTAAAATTATTTCATATCTCTCGTTCTCCGAAATGGTGACTTGATATAGCTCGAGACAATGGAACTTCACCCTTTGTGAGTGGGAATTCCGCACAATAAAGTAACGATTCTCGCATATTAAATAACCGACGAGAAGAGCTTTTCTTACTTCGAGTTCTTAATTTGTAAGATTTCTCACAGTACGAGAGACAATAAAACTTAACAGGAGGATCATAAAGCGCTCTTTACGGCCTTTTAAGCAGTATATAAAGGAGGAACAGACTTACAGATACAATCAGCCGGCCTGATAATTGCAGCAAGTTCAACGCACGCACAATAATATTACAATACAAATTCTCATTCAAAAATTTAGAAAAAGAAAAAGCTCGCGAATGAAACACGACACAATATCGTAAAAGTTCACTAACCGGTACGTATTTATAAAAATCACGAATACGACGAATAAACACGACGAAAAAAAATGATATGATAGGTACGACCGAAAGAGAATTTTATTTCATTCGTAACGTGCGAATCGCGAAAGAAAATGAAAGAAAATAAAACCGAATAAAAGCTAGTATAATATCGTAAAATATTAAAATTCACGACGATAAAATATTTTTCTTACAAAAAGCCGCGAAAGCGAGCCGAAAAAACATTGGTCCACGAAACACGCGTTATCGCGCAAAAAGTTCGTACTGAATGAACGTCAACTTTTACCTATAGAAAGCATCACATGAGTCACTTCGGCTCGTTTCGGAAGACGGGTCGGTGTAGTTCGCGAAAATGCCTTTAATCTCATCGCCTCAGTGCGGTATGGGTATGTGCCCAAACATAAAAATGTACTCGTATACAATAATAAAATCCAATTTTATTTATTTATTTCTTACAATACCCGAGCTAATATAAGTCTCGCCGCGTTACGTATAGCTAGAAATCTTTTGCGATTTACAGATGTTCTCGTTCTCACGCACATAGACCCTAATTAGGGAATTTTACGAAAAAATTTTACGAAGAGTTACGATGTTACCTAAACCTCTACACCACCGCCTACTTGGTATTCGTTAGCTATAAGAACATAGAACATAAGAATTTTAACATCTGTAGGGAAATAGAAACCTTTTTTTCCTCTCTCTTTCTATTCAACGTACGAGAATACTAAAATTAACCTACACAACCTGTCATAATGTTGGCTAACTTTGAAAAATGGGGGCTGCATTAGAAGGTCTTTCCCAGGTGGGCGATAGTACACTCTACACATTTTCTTCACATGCGTGTAAATGGCTGGACATTTTATTTCGAAAACTAACGCACGAATGAAGGAAGTAAAAGCGAACTTTTTATTTCGTGAGTCATCAACTCGTGGTATTTTGATATCACAATTTTACAAGAAGCGCACACAGAGTTGAGACGATCAAATTTGAGTCCTCTAAGAAAGCTCACGCTCGGAGGAAAAAACATCTCTCTCTCGGCGGCCTAGTGTGCGAAAATATACGCGGACGGTAGCAGAGAGTTTTTAAGATCAGACTAAATTGTTAGTTTGAAGGAGGAGATCGGAGATCCGTGAGAAACGCGCGTGTTCAATCGAGAATCACTTCGCGACAAGTTTTCGTTTGAGGTGGACCAAGATAAGAATTCATATTCAATCAGGACAATCAATATGATCACAAAAATAATACTCAAGATTTCTTATTGATGTACATGCAGAATTACGAAACCGCAGAAATAAATCATTTTCGTCGGCAAAACAGTACCTTCAGAGTGACAAAAGAAACGAAAATAACGATTAAAAAAAGGAGAAGGAGGTGATGTATCATCCGATGAATCTGAGATTGATATTAATGAAACCTTTGTCTAGTAAATTCTTGTTAAGGAGAAAAATGTCATCTCTGTAAACATGGCCAATGATTTCGAGGAGCTCCAGTGCGAATGCTGGGCGTTCTTCTTTCAAGAGATATCTCCACTTATCAGATAATAATTATATAAATTCTCATTTGAAATTTCGAAAAAGAAAAAGCTCGCGAAGGAAACTTTTACCGGAGCGACCTACCTTTTTCTTTGTCTAAAAGTTGATTGACTTCTCGGAAAAAAACAAGAAAAAACCGGACGAGGGTTTCATTAATATCGTATCGGATGACACATCACCTTCTACTTCTTTCTCGTCGTGATATCTTATCGTTGTGTTCGTTTCTTCTGTCACTCCGAAAATGGTCTTTCGAAATATGTTAAATATTTCACTTAAATGAATGACATTTCTGCTGTTTCGTAATTCCACACATTCTGGAATAAAAATAGTCGTAACTTACCTAAGACTTCAATCGAAGATGGAAAATTCGCCACCGACCGCGGGGGTTTCATCATCAACGAACTGAAAAATCGTACCTAAGTTGTATCAGAGTTGAAAATAAAACAAAAAAGAAAAGAAAGGAAAAAAAAAAAAAAAAAAAAAAAAACAGAATACTAAAGTCGCAAATTTTAATCATAATTATACACACGAAACGTCTTTGACCGACGGTCATTATATCAACTAACCGTTGGTCAAAAACGTTTCTACATGGCATCGTATGTTACATGATTAAAATTTGCAACGTTTGTATTCTGTGCTTTTTTTGTTCACTTTCAATTAAAATGGGTCGCACTATTGTGGAACAAATCGAAATTGTATGAGAGTAATACTTATTGTTAGAATTAGTCTCATAATTAAGCATATTCATCACTCCCAAACTTTCCTCCTCTCGATCAATGACACTCGAATCATAGAAACCAAAGGAGTATCCTCTTCAAAGAGATCATACCCGTTATATCTACTTAATTGATTCGGCAAACACAGAATTTCCAAAAGGTTCATATCAATGTAAGTCTCGAGATGCTCACTTTTTAGACGATTTCCAACTCCATCACCTGATTCCTCAAGGTATACAGAATTACATTTTCTACATATGAGATGCTAGGTATATCAATACAGATGATTGCTATCAATTATGAAAATCAGATCTTTCTCTTTACAAAGATACTCGTCAGTCCTCATAGAATTTTGCGCGTGGAACCAAAGTTGAGAAGATCGCATCAGTGAGCATCTTAATGCTTGCTCAACAATTCAGTACCATGTAAACATGTCCGCCGTACTCAGCATTGATAACGGTAATTCTATGTTTCCTGAACACACAATTAATTTCATTAAATTCTGTTTTCAAATTTACCGAATAAATATTGAAAAATAATACGATTCGATGAGATTGATTACCGAGGTAGTGTTTTCAAAATTTCACCTAAGTCAAGCGATAATAAATTTTCTTCAAAATTGAACACTAGCAAATACTCAATCCACATTTGATGCCCGTTAAAAAGTTTTACTGTTAAACATAGCTTCATCAGTTTTCAATTTCTACGGTATCCTTCTTCCTGTACGGATTACACTCGAATTATTAGAACAAAAAATGTGAAAAATTAAACGTACTTGAGACGGAACAAATCCAGTTTTTCAGAGAGAATGGGTGCTTCCAATATGTGAAACAGATTTCTGATACCTCCAAGAAATGAGTAACATGGTCAATCAATGATAGTAACACATCTGTAGAACTTCTTTGCTCTTGCGATGCCAGTGCTTTTCTAGCCATCTTACTCACAAACAAAATTCTGAAAACTGGAAAGATGATATAGAATCATTTTTGATATTCTTTAAAAAGCTCACTTGAAATCGATTTTCATTTCTTGTATTTTGAATCGCTTATTTATCCTCATTAGGACATGACACAAGAAAATATACCTCTTGACTAATTAACAAAAAAGTTCATCATTCTGTCGCTTCCGTGATTCTCATTTTGCAAGTCACTGTCACTGAACCCACTACACTCAATCCCACACTCCACAATTAATTGACCAACGACCATGATTTGCGCAACCAGGGCGCGCTCTAGGTATCAGAGTGTAGAGCGCGCTAGTCCCGCATGCAAAGCGCTAGAGCACGGCCGTGGCTAGAGGTATTCTTGCCAAATTTAATGCTCTGATTTAATGTAAACGATCACGCGAAGAGAATTCTGTCGTACAAAGTTGGATTGACGTATATCCAAATTGACGATCGGGAAGAAGTTCTATTTTCTTAAAATTATACCTTTGACAAAATGGTAACTTGGACAAATACCTCTCAGGTGTCTAATATATTGCACAGAATGCGATGAAACTTTGAAGATTTATTGTCCAAAGTTACAGAAATACCACTAATTGGTTCTGAGCGTGTAATATTTGTGAACATTTTTTACAATTTACAAGATTCACTACTTGTAAACTAATTGTCGGTATTTCTGTAACCTTGAACAATAAATCTCCAAAGTTTCATCGCATTCTGTGCAATATTAGACTCCTGAGAGGTAGGTATTCCCAGTTATCATTTCATCGAAGGTAGAGCCTTGGAGCATACCCCATATACTAGTTTTCCAATCCCTCCTTTCAATATTGGCGTTTTTGGGTCGTGGTTTAGATATTTGTCAAAATTTTGACGTAATTTATCCAAGGTTCATTTCAACATAATTTTAGAGTAGAGAGTTCATCCTACATCCTATGTGAAAGAAAGCTCCAATTTCCTAGATCTGAATTTGTTCTGTTATTCCATCAATGAAGTACCTAGGTAATAGTAGTGTGTTATCATAATTTACGCACTCGCACCAAATCACCAATCGTCCGAAAGATACAGTTTGCCTGATGGTGGATTTGGATGTACCTACGTCAATTCAACTTTGTACGCCAGAAATGATCAGTTCTAAGAAAGTAGCGCGACCAGATGCAACTCGATATTATATAGTTGCACCACATCCTCAGAACTGAACAACTCTTTGCATGTTTGTTTCCATTCATGAGAATACTTCTAGCGCCTTACTGTAAAAAATGAATAGGTACTGTGGTAATGACTATCCCAATTATTGTATTCCGTGCTATTACTGTTAATCACAAATTGAATCAGTTCATTAGACAGAAGCCACAAATTTTGCGTGTTGCTCTATTGTGAAAGACACATCATTGTAATTTGCCTTGAGAAAATACTTGACCTCATAATATCTCTTGCTTCATCAGTCATTCCTATCCTTGGTTGGTTCTTGTTTCTGCTTTTGTTTATAGCCCCTTACTTCTAATTTCAGTTCAATTTTATCTACATTGCCTAACAATAGCTAGGTACCTACCTATTTACTTTAGCCGAATGTGCGTTAGCAAAAATTTGTTCTGTTTCATTTCATGAGGTCTGCAATATAATTGAATAAATCAGTCAATTTAGTATAGACCATTTTTGTGATGACGTATATATGGGAAATTTACATTTGCAAGTTGCTACTCTGCTGGCGCGCATATAGTGCTCGTTTACATAGGATTTTGTAGACTTTGATAAATATTAGAAGAACCCTTCAAATGTTAATGCTTTTGCGATATTTTTGAAGAACATTTGAACCGCGTTATGCTAAAGCCGTCCAAGCGACATTTTTTAAATCTGGCGAATGGGTACACTGTCATAATGCATTTAAAGGTCTTTTCCCCAAAACGATGAAGTGTCGCTTGGATGGCTTTTGCATAATGCGGTTCATTTTTTTTTAGAAACATCTGGAGATTCAATGAACAGCAGGGCAGGTATACTCAAATTCATTCAAATAGTATCTATAGTCATATCTAATGTAGATACCTTTTTCATAAACAAGATGAAAATTATGACGTCATACAAAAATGGTCTATTCAATTGTTACCTACCTATGATTAATATGTGTGAGCCGTAATATGGAAAATAAAATCAATTCCAATTTGAAGTAAATTCTATTGGGTATTCTTTTCTATCGAGGAACTTGCGATCATCTTTCCAAATGCAGCTAGGATCAACAAATGAGGGTAGCAAGACAGTAGATTTAAATAAGATGAAGAGTTTTTAGCTTTGCGGCCAACCCAATAGGCCCAATTCACACGATTCACGCGTGACGTCTTTGTCAAAAGAATCAATCCCATGAATATTATTGCCAACGGCGTATTAATTCCCACAAAAATTCTACAGGCTGAATGTTTTGATCATTCATTAGTTTTTTAAAATGGACGGAAAGTTGAGGATAAAAACTTTAAATTTACAATCTTAAAACTTTCCTGTTTATGCAAATGAATTTGTTATTCATAAATTGATTTGTATTTTCGAATGTGAACAAATGATCAAAATATTCCCATAATATGTTAATCTCTAATCATAAATCTGACTGAGCAGAATAGGTACTTTTACCTGCTGTTCCAAGTGCAGCAAGCTATGATTACTGCAAAGTCACATTAGGGTAGGTAAACAAGTTTTAATATTTCTAGAGATCAATGTAACTTGAGACCTAAATGAATATTGTTGATAATTACATTAGGTAATTGTAAAATAGAACTAGTGTTGTTAGGTCCATGTGGCCCCAACTTTTAACAAAAACTTGCATTTGTAGTCTTTTGGGAACCCATTTTTTTTTTTTTTTTTTTTTTTGTAGCAGTTCTCAAGGAGAGATGAGTGTTCTAGAACATGATTTTTTTGTACAATAGTTGACTCCAAGTTCAACCTCACAAATGATGTACTACATTTATTTTCGATAGGCTAAACAAAGTATATCACCTAATAGTACTCGAAGAAGCCTTTTGTATCACCCTAACAAGAAAAAAATTGGGAGACAATTCAAGTTTTTAAATTATACTTGGCAAACAACCATTTCTTTGAGGTCGCTTCAAGGAGAGCAGTCGATAAATTAATTTCGACTATGATTTAAAGAATCCTCTCATTGGATCCGTAATTTTCAAGAGCTTCACGTTGCCTTGGGCACGACAAAGTTTAATGCCAAAAGCAATTGCAGGCAAAATAGCAACAGCAAGAAAGATACTCACGTGGTTGGTAAATGTAGAAAAGTAAAAAAAAATGTAAAATAATACGTACAATATTGTTTACTATTGATTCTTTCTTATTGAATTGACACAAAAATATTACACAATTTATCTAACTTAAGTATAGGCCTAGACGGTCAAGATCAATTAATCAAATTTGATGAAATTGAATTAATCTATTGACATTTTCTTTCGAAGTAATTTTCAGACCTCTGTGCTTTGTTTACAGATACATCTTATTAGTTAATTATAATCAAAACTTCTACATCAATGTAAGAGAAATGTAGGGTAATTTCACAGGGGAAATGACCTTCAGAAACACGAGAATAATTAGGTCAACAGTGCAAAAGCCCTGTAAGTCTTAGCCTGATTAGTGCACAAATCCTTGTAAATGTGACAAATAGGTACCGGTATTCAAATGATAGAATAATATGTATTATCTAATAATGTTCTTCAAGTTACAGGTGTGTTATGTACTTCCAAAATGAATAAAAACAATAGCAAAACGAGACAAAATAATACTTGTAGATGACAGATGACTGACGAGCTTCACGTTTCTTTTTTGATTCCATTCTTGTTCTTGTACCCATAGGAATTTAGCACTATTTGAAAAAATGAATGTACAAATCAGAAAAAGTATAAAAATGGAACAAAATATGAATAATTTACAACTATGAGAATACAGGAGCGTCTCAGAAAAATGAATTTAAAGATTTGAGTTTTACTATTCCTTCTTGCGAGTGTAATAGAAAATTATTATACTTGGTAATTTGTGTACACTTACTAGCGTATTCGCCATCTAAAGATTTTAAGAGAACACTCCACTGATAACTCGAAAGATCAATTTTATCATAAATTCCACCATATACATGCGGTAAGGAAGATGGCGAAATATGTTGATGGAGAGATTTCATGTGGTTTCCGTGGAAGTGAATCTGAAATTCAGAAATATGTTCATTCAAGACACTATATAGAAAGATGGAGTTAGACTCCGATTAAATTTAAACATGAGTACTTCAGGTTCGATCTTAAAAGGGCTACCATTTTACAAGGCAAATTCCTTGGAAATATTGGGTGGAATATTATTCTTTTTGTTGCACTAAGACAGAGATCTCTTTGTAGCGTTCAGAAGGCGTTGTCATTTACTACTGAACAAGCACTCTGTTTTTCTATATTCAATATTTTTTTCTGCAAATTAGGCTCATTTTTCTCATCACAGATCATAATTTATTAATCAAATTGAAGAAAGCGCTCACTAATGATGTAACGGTTTTTGTTTTCGTTTTTGTAGAGTCTCCATTTGTCACAAATTTATTAGAAATCACAACAAACTAAAAGTACATAAAATTTTAAAAACATAACACCAAGTTATACTAGGGCTCTGGTTACGCTAAGCGCAACCGCTTGTTGTAATAAAGCTGTGAATGTAACGGCCATTTGTGAAAGCTTGTCAGAAAGGTGATTATGAGAGGAAAGTCACCCAACGCATTCAAAAGGAAATTGAGAACCTGGCTACTTGTTCTCTGTATTTTCCGCAAAAAAAAAAAAAAAATTAGAAGGTGAAATTAATTTTATGTCTGCTGTGTTATAATGAAAAGCACCATGATCACTTTCTTAATATCAATCACAGCGCTCCTACAGGTCAATTTCTACACCATTGCAATTTGATCGGCCCTCTGCTAGGAGCGTTACAATCGGTAAAATTGAAAACGGGGATAGGGCAATTTTTCATTAAGTAGTATCAGAATAACATGGGAACAAGGTAATTTATGCAAAAAAAGAAGTGAACCAAAATTTGTAGAACATGAAATTTTCTGAAAACCATATCTCACAAAAACTAATGCAGACCAATTCAAGGGAAAATTTTGCCCCTTACAGACACTATTCATAGATTTTTATTATCAGTTTGATTTTTCAATAAGTTTGAAAATTATATCTGAAACCGTACCTTATTTTTCAAATCTTCAGTCATGAACGGTCTGAAGAAACTGAACAAAATGCTAAAACTATACGATTGATTAACAAAATGGATTCCTTCAAATTTCAACGGCGGACGCTAAAAATGAAACATTTAATTCATTAGTTCATACTAATCAATTTTAATATAAATTTGAAAAGGTTTATGGATGTTGAAGTTCTTATACCCACCAAGAACCATGAAACCATTTTGTGGGAAGTGGCTGGATCAAACTGTCGGATATGCTCCCACGTCAATCCTTTCATGTCAAAGATAATTTGAGCGCCCACGATTTGTGTTACCGGCTCATAAGATCCAATCTCGGCAAGTATTATAGACAACCTCCAAACATCGAGGAATGGAATTATTTTTGGACTCCAGTTTGCTGCAAGACAATCAAGACAATTTTATTACCAGCTGCTAGTATGTACTTTTTTTTTTTTTTTTTTTTTTGCAAACAAAAAGCCATACTTACCAACTCTAAATAGAAATATCCGTCTTCCTAATTGGTCCCGCTTTGGCAACAATCCAAACATTTTTTGTTTAACGACGTGTTTCTCCTGACTTGGAAGCAAATTTTTGTAAATAAATTCATTCTTCGCTTTGAACTTGTAATACCCTCTGATCTATTGCAAAAATTAAGAATGTATTGTTAAGTACCTATTTAAATATTTAATATCTGGATGGAATTAGGAACCAAATAGGCCTATCGCTGATTATACACTGTGTGTATAAACGTCATTATGTCATCACTGCAGTTGATGAAATACGTACAAGAGATGCAAGAACGCATACATCAGCAATTGGCCGATTTTTTCTGAACATGGTCAAGGTCATAGTTGTTTAAGGAACAAACCAAAAGAAAAATAGATTAAACAGTATGAAACTTTGTAAGTTGACATGAGGTTGGCAAGAATTGGAGGGGGACCAAAAAAATTGAAAAGCCTGAATGGAATTTACAAATTTGGTACAAGATGTTTTTTTGTCGGATTTTCGTTGTCTTTCGCTCAGAAATTCAAGCTAAAATGTCAAATTTAGTCCATAAAGTTGCGTATATTTTCAATTGGATTCGCTCAGTTGGAGAACTTTGCAGTGTACGGTTGATTAATGAAAGATAGGTTAAGGTATTTTTCATAGATTATCGCTGGTACCCACAAGAAGACGATTCATATGAACACAAAGGTGGGTCACCTCATCAACTTACCAGTTTATGAGGTGGGTCACCTCATCAACTTACCAGTTTATGAGTCTTCTGGGGATTATAATTCTTCAATCTCAAAAACCGAATGAGCCAAGCATCTTTTTCCAATGGGACATTGAGTTCAGTGTCATCTGGAAAATAAATTAATTTTTCTTCAGTACAACAAATGAATGAACGAAAAGCACGACACAACGTAAAAAGTTATTCTTCATATCTTTGAGATTGAAATCATTGATCTTTCAGACTTCTTTCCGTGAGGTCTGAGTGTTTCCTAATTCCCAAACTACCTACCTAAAAGAAACGGGCATGGTAGTACTCAGCAACTAGCTCTAATGAAATCAAGATGGAACTCTTGAAATAATTAATTGAACAGAGCACTAAAGTATAATTATACAGCTTTCTAGTTCCTCAGACTCTTCAGGATGAGAGATCAAAATGCTTCTTTTAGACAAAATGTGGTAGGTATATGAAGAAATTACTTTTCAATAAGTCGATCAGTTCTTTTTTTGCTTTCTCCATTACTTCTGGACTTTCTCCGATTCGTTTCCGAGCAGCGTTCATCATATCATCATTGTCGGACGGCTCATCAAAATCGAAACGATAGGTCATGTCACCAATTTGAAAGAATGGTAAAGTTTTCACATCACTCAAGAACACATGCGAATAACCTGAAACTGTTTGAGAACTAATGATTACTTATTGAGGAAAAAAAGTCTATCATAAAAATTGATGGTGTCCAGGAACACTCAATGAAGACCAATGACCTGTAATACACAAAATTATCAAGGTCAATGTGAGATGTAAGAGAGAAGATCATTGACATTTTCAGTTTCGACACAAAATATTACAGAAGCGTTGCCCAACTTTATGCAAGAATTTTTCACGATAAGTATATATCTTACTTTGACTACCTATACTATTGCCTGACACACTGAACTTCTTCCGTTCATATGAGTAATTGTCCCCACAAAATACTTGGCTATTGTGTAGATTACAGTCTTATAGGTAACTAGCAAGTCCGGCGCGCCTACGGCGCGCCTCTTAGTTTTTTGTTTTTTCATTTTTATCTTATTCGAGAGCGCTATATAAACAGGATTCTTCCATACAACCTTTTTTTTTTTTTTTCTTTCTTTATCGTTTCCCGAGTCTTCCAAATTGTTCTCTGCCTCAGTATCACACTCTTCCAGTTTTCCCTCTCTTCCTATTCTTCTTTTTCAGTCCTCTGCATCCATCTCCTCCAATTATCCATATGGTGGTAATTGATTCTACGTGTCATCCTCTAATCTACAAATTAATGGAAGAAAAACGTTTCGATTATAAGATTAGTTCATTCATTTCTTTTTTTCTCTTCACTTTTTTTCTACATAAGATTTTTTTTGAAATCTTGTGTGTATTATATGTTGACAGTATAATTTGTTACTACAGTCGTTCCAATTTTCAGCGATGATTATTTCTTTGACCTCACTTTTTTACATGCAAATAATGTAACTCCTCCTATTTTCGAGTTGATTTAGTTGAGACTTTGAAAATCCCTTCCTTCATTTACCTTAATTAGAAAAAAATTTCTCAAGGCCCTCAATTTATTCCTTCGAGCCCACCCACCTCCAACTAACAGTTATTCTTGACATCGAGTCCTGATTTTTGGAATTCACTATTCTCTAGGGATTCTTCTGTTAAATCCTGATGATGTTAAGAGCATCTCCAGTTTTTTATGATGTCAACTACCTAACCTAAATCGAGGTTCAATAGGAAACCCATTCCATAGGGGGAGGGATTTTTGAAAATTTTGGTGTCTCGCTATCATTTACCTAGAACGATGGTTGATATTTTTCCAAGTCCTTTTCCTGTCATATATATATCTTGGAAGTTGAAATTCTTCCATGTTCCTCTCTTAAAAAATATAGCTTAGAAGTTGAAAGTTTTTAAAGTTATCAACTTGTCATAATTGCATAGGTCGATGTACAAAATGCGTTTTCAATTTCAACTCCTCTGATGGTTCAATTTTTTCCAAGTTCCTCTCCTGTCATACATAGCTCCATTCCCAATATTAAAAATCTTTTCAAATCTGACTCCTTTGATATTGAAAATTTTTCCTATCCCTTATCTATCATAATAGAGCTCAAATGTCCCAATTTTTCCGAGTCCCTCCTGCTATAGTTGGGTTAATTTTCAAAATTTTATCAAATCTAATTCCTCTTTTTGGAACCCCTCCAATTTTGAATTCAATTCTCAATGTCAAAACCAATCCGTCCCATAGAAGAGGATGTGGGAATTCCTTATTCAACTTTATTAAACATGTGATTGTTTTCTATTACAGCCTTGAATTGAACTTCTTTTGGTTGAATCCTAGAAATCTGATTGGAAGCTTCATTACAATCCTTACTATCTTATATACAGATAATCTGAGAATCTATCACCTTTCTTCTTGTTCTACTCTTCAAAATCAACATACTTCCTACAAAGTATTTTCTCAATTATCCTCTGACCTGTGTAATCATTTTCAACACAGTTTCCAACTCTCGCAACTACCTGTGTTAGTCAGTTCCATTTTCCAAATATTTCAGTTGCTTTTCTTCTTCTACTTCTTACAATGGAAGTGATTTTTGATTCAAAAAGTTGATATTGATAAGGGATCATCATATTTTGGTGACTACTATTTTCTATTTTGCCTAGGCTATTAGCTCTCCTTCATTAGATACTTTCCATCATTATGTGGACATTTTGACGTCATTAGAACTTTTTGCCAAATTAATTATCCTTCAATTTGCAAAGTGCTAAATTGTATCGGATAAAATGAGGTATGAAGTGCAAAGAGAAGGTCGTTACCGTTATAATATTAGGCTTTAGCTATTTTTTAGCCTAATTGTATCGGGTAAATTAGGTATGTGATGGATTTCATCTGAAGCCTTCGTCTAGGGAACTGAGGTATGTTTTATGCGCTACTTTTATTCCATTCTTCAGGGTTTTCCGAAACTCTTTATACTTGTTGATATTATTTATGGTAATATTATTTTTCAACTTTCGTTGTGCCCTTTTCTTAGAATCGTACCCCTACTTTTCCTGAATACATCCCTCTCAATTTCTCACATGATGTGTCTATAGTTGGAATTCTGATTAGGTTTAAGCTCACACTTTTCTACGCTCATCTGTACAAAACGTATCTTTTATTTGATTCTCAGTTCACATCGGTTGCCCTCAATATGATCAAACTGATTGCGCGCCTAAAAACTGCACCCTTTCACCCAAAATTAAGGATCTCACCTTGTAACTACGTACTTACGACCATAAAAACTTTCATTATTTCTTAATCCTAGCTTAATTCTTGTATCACTCACATAAAAAAACAACCCTGCAACAAACTTGAATCATTAAAAGTTAACCTATCCTCAGTCTTCATCGAACAGAAATTCCCACCATGAAGAGGTTATTTTCACTCGATATAGAATTGGTCACTCTCAACTTGAACATTCTCATCTCCTCCTGGGTTTCCATGCTCTACCTTCATATAAATCTTATTATGCAGATAATCTGACGATCTATCATCTTTTTTCCTGTCCTACTCTCCAAAATCAACGTACTTCCCACAATATAATCTCAGTCTCATCCTCTGTCCCGTGTAATCATTCCCAACACGGTTTCCAACTCCCGCAACTACCTATGGTACTCAATTACTCCAACTTATACATATCCATTTTCTTTCTCCTGCCTTAAAATTTGAGTACCACCATCTGACTCAATTGCTACCTCTCCTTCCAATCATCTTCCCTATCCTCACGTTCTTTTCGTTTGTTTCTCACTCCACTCCAGTTATTCTTATTCTCCAATACCCTTTGTATGCTCCGTTGATCACTTTTCTTATTTTTATTCGAAATTTATTTGAGGATCAGTGTGTCAAGAACGTGTATTCAAGTAGTGTATACCTTGATAAAGAAAAAAAAAAAAAAAAAAAAAAAAAAAAAAAACTATCAATTAACTCGAGAACTATCAAGTAGAATTGAACTTTAAATAAGTATGCTCCTACTTTTTCGTGATTATATATTATACTCTTCCAATAATGATAATTGACGTTCAAAATTTATCTGAGGATCAGTGTGTCAGGAACGTGTAAAATAAATCCAGTACCCTTTGGATACTCCGTTGATCACTTTTCTTCTTTTTATTCAAAATTTATTTGAGAATCAGTGTGTCAAGGTATTCTGGTAGTGTCAATAACTCCAGAACTATCAAGTAGAATAGAACTTTAACGATAAACAATTATAATCTTGTCACAGTATAATAATTGACGTCGGATGCGATAACAGGAAAATGGAGAACTTTTACACACACGTTTGTGATAAGCACGTTTGTGATAATGAATCGTTGCACTTAAATAACCAATAATTAATTTTTTATTTTCCATTTTGCCTGTTAACCTTCAGTTTCATCTAATTCAAACATTATCGCTGTGACGTCATTAGAATTTCACGAATATTTTTTCTTATAATTTGCTAGGCAATTCATATATATAGTAATAGAATACACGCGTTAGCTATTTTTTAGCTAAATTGTATCAGGCAAATCAGGAATGAGAGGCAAAGGGTCATTTAGCTTTTTAGTATATTAGATTGTCGCACGTCATTTGAAGACGACAGATACCTGAGAAACGATTAAGAGCTAGCAAGTCTAGCTTTTGTTTGCAATCAATTCTTCACTCGGTCTCTTTTACACTTATTCTTCTAAATTGAAGAAAATTTTTTCTTCTCCCCCAAAAAAAGAAGAAATAATCAACAAAGAATCGTAAAAATCGAAACAAAAATGTAGATTTATCTGAAAAAGAAGAAGACTGTACCTACGCTGAATGAAGACGAAGATTTGAACGGAGTTTCAAAAGGTGATCTTAGAGGAACCAATCACAAAGATAGTGGGAGACAATATATACAAAATAATCGTATAACTGAAGGGGATTACTGAATGAAGACAAAGATTTGAACGGAGTTCCAAAAGGCGATCTCAGTGGGACCGACCGGAAGTCAACGAAGACAGTATACCCAGGTACATCTAGAGCGGAACCAAAAGGTAACGCCAGTCAAACTGATCTTGTAGTCGAGGGGTACAAACTGCCAAATGAGTCTGAAGCAAGAGCAAAATCGTTGGGTCAGCAGGAGACCACGAATCTGGTGAATGAGCAAAAACAACTACCTATGTTATGAAAATTACTGAACCAAAAAAAGAATCCACCGTTTGTACATTGAAAAATTTCAGTTGCCGAGAATCGTTTGGGACATAACAACTACAAGCAGTGGTCGACAATGGTAAAATTAAATTTACAGGCGGTTACTTTATTGTCATACTTTAAATTAATTGATGTTTAAAACGCGCACAACTTACAATAAGGCGTTTCCAGGTTAGGCATTGCATATACCTACTTATTCTCCTGCAAGTCATCATTCTGGTAGTATTTCTAACATCTAACAATGATCTCAAGATAAAATCCCTGGAATGAAAATAAGTATGCAGCCCTGCAGCATCAGCACCCATAAGATCAACGTTAAAAAACACTGATTGATAACACGTACGAGAGTAAACTTATTCAGTGTGGAATACTGGAAAAACCTTATAAATGAAACAATCAGTTTCAAAGTCTATGAAAGCTAGATCTGCTCATAATCTTTCGCTGTCTTATTGCCTGACAACTTGAACTTGTTCCATTCATCTAATTGTTCCCACACAAATATTTGACTACTTTCAGTAGTGAATAGTCCGAGGATTATCATGGCACTAGAACTAATTCCTGTATGTCATTTGAAGACAATAGATACCTGTAAAGATTACAAGCAGGTCTTCCTTACAGAACGTGATCAAAGTGATATACGTGGCATTGACGAGAAATTGTAGGCTATCTTTAACTTGAAACCTATTACCTATATTTCTACAGAGTCTTCGAAGAAGCAACGACTCAGTCGGAGGACTTCGTAATCCCAGTCAACGGAAAGACAATCAAAAAATCGTCTGAGACTTTTGAAAGAGCGATAAAAAATGAAGAAAGAATTGCAATAAAATCATCCAATTTCTGCACTCACCATCTTCCATAAACACCCCTCTTTCGGCTGCCAGCTTGTTATCTCCATTGTCTGCATACACATTCTTATCAAGGAGTGGCTCCTGAGTAGAGTCTGCAATACTCAAAGGTAAGAAACTAAAATTTAAAAAAGCCAATATGCAAAATAAGAAAAACTTCATATTTATGGTTCTTGTCGACTTGTCGACTGGTTTGTACATAGCAGGTGTACTTTTATATAAATGTGTAGGTAGTGTACGTCTCCATAGACGAACAGTCAGTGTTTAGCACATTGTAATTAATTCTTATTCATCAATAAGTGGCAGGTCTACGACTAACTATTTTTAAAGCGGGAACACGTGTTCTTCAATTCTATTGTACAGTAAAATTTTCCAAAAAATAAGTTGTAGGTATACGACGCGACGCCACTTTTTTCGCAGACGAAAAAATACGTCTAGTTCTCCTTACTTGTTAGAATTTCAGAGAAAGCTTTGAATACTCCACGCGTGGTTACATTCTCTATGATTTTGCAATAAAATACTCATTAGCCTTCCAAACGATCAAAAAGCCTACCTTTGATAGCTGAGTGCAGGATATTTACTTCTATGGTGTCGAAGTTGTGGTATTCAAGCAATGTTTTGCCATCGCGGATTTCTGGGGATCATTGGTAGTGTCTTTTAGGTGTTCCTCTATACTGGGTGAGGCCAAAAGATGTTACAAGTTGAACGGGAGTTCGCGCTAAATTCACTCTAGCGCAAAAACGCAAAATGTTAGATGAATACTTTGAATCTACAAAATTTGTATCTCAATTTTATCTTCAATGTGCGCCCCTGCCCCACTTCCCACAATTTTTCCGAGTTATGGACCAAAATGTACTAAAAATTGACTAATTTGCCAAGATTTTCGAAATAAGAAATTAAAAATTCTCTCCCTTTCAAGCTTCATAGGATTATTCAGTTATTTTTTTCGGAATCAATGTTAAATTTCACTTTCAAATGAAATGAAATATGGAAAATTAAACAATTATAAATCTGTCCTAGATATGTGGACAGTTCATTGATCATAAATCTGTCCTATATTTGTGGACAGTCAGCCTTTGCCCTATCAAATATGATGGCAAAGTGGTTCAGAATATGCTCCAACTTCTTATCTCCAAGACCTGTTTGCCACTCTGCCGAATTTGCTAACAAAATATGCAAAAAGGAGGGGGCGATAAGCGTCAAAAACAAGGCCAACCCTGCACTTTTTGATAAAAGTATAAAATTTGGTATACTTCTTTATCTCACTGCAGTCAATAATCAAATACAATCGGGAGACACGCTCGCAGACTTCCAGAACCTCCGGAGGCAATTTCCTCAAGAAATTTCAATGTTTTCAATATATTGGTCGAAATAACACAGATACAGTAAAAATACCTCAGTTCAAAATTATTCCACGTGAAATTTCCCATAAAATTGGATACCACGTATTTCATGTTGACGCATAAAAAGCCCCCAACAAGGGGTTTTCAAATTTGACTTCTTTGATCTTCAACACATTCCGTCGAAGTTATCAGAATTTTGTGGCTTTTATTGAATTATTTCGCGACAAAATCCTCTCAAAACGGACTGTCTGCAAAATATTGTCATTGAGGCGAACTTTCAGCATGATTGGCGACGAAGGAGGAGGGGAGTGCTAAATTTGGTGTGCCGCTTATTGCGCGTGTAATCGTAGCTTTCAACACAATTAAAAGAAAATTTGATATAATTCTTCCTGAAACTCCTACCACTATCGAGTTCGATCAGGAAACACGCTTGCGGACTCTCAGAACTTCTTCAGGGGACAATTTCCCCAAAAAATTTCAATTTTTTCGAAATATTGGTCAAAGTAAGACAGAAACGATAAAAATACCTCAGTTCAAAATTATTCTACGTGAAATTCCCCATACAATTGGGTACTACTTATGTGATGTTGACGAATGAGAAGCCCCCAGCAAGGGGTTTCCAAATTGGACTTTTTCGGTTTTCAACACTTTTTTATGAAATTATCAGAATTTTGTGGTTTTTATTGAATTATTTCGAAACAAAATCCTCTCATTACGGTCTGTCAGCGAAATATTGTTTTTGAAGCGAAATTTCAGCATGATTGGCGACGAAGGGGGGAGGTGCTAATTTTGGTATGCCGCTCATTGCGCGTTTAATCATAGGTTTCAACATAATTACAAGAAAATTTTGTATAATTCCTAATCTTACTCCTACTACTATCGAATTCGATCAGGAGACACGCTGGCGAACCCCCAGCACCTCCTGAGGGAGCAATTCCCCAGCGTGTCTCCCGATCCAATTAGATTATTGACAGCTTGAGATAAAGAAATGTACCAAATTTCATGATTTTATCAAAAAGTGCAGGGTTCTGCTGCTTATCGTCTCTACTAAAGGAAACTACTTAGAAACAACGAGCTTCATCTCTTTTGATGTTTGCCACTTATTCATCAATATCCCAGATATGCAACTTACTCGACCAGAAAAACAACCACCCTCAAGACGCGGCATCGAATTTGGCAAGCTTAAGCCGATCTCCATTGATCGCAACTTCTGCCAATTCAAAGGAATCACCTACGTCTATGGCTTACACATGGGCGGCAGCTGGTCGCCGAGGTCTTCATGGCCCACCTCGAATCTGAAAAATCTCCCTCATACCCTAGAATGGCACCGATATGTAGACGACATCTCCTGTGTGTGAGATGGTTCCAAATCCGAACTAATCTCCTTTCTCAATAGACTCAATTTTATTCTTTACATCCTTCATTAACCATCACTATTGAGGGAGGCATTCCCTCTCTCAACTGCGATTATTCACGGCGTATCGATTTCGTTCACAATCATAATCCTCCAAACTGCTCCAAACGCATGGCGGATACTCGGAGTAAGAGTGATGCCGCGGTACTTTGAAATATTTTCGACTGTTGGACTTTGAAATATTTTCAAGTGTTGGGACTTAGAATTATTTCAACTCTTGGACTTGTAAAGTTTCTCATTTTCAATTCTTGGACTTGGAAATATTGTCAACTGTCGGACTTCAAAATATTTTCAAGTGTTGGACTTGGAATTATTTTCGAATTGTGGGACTTTGAAATATTTTTGTACTTCTTGGACTTCGGAATATTTTTAACTGTTGGACTTCGAAATATTTTCAAGTATTGGACTAGGAATTATTTTCGAATTGTGGGACTTTGAAATATTTTCAACTTAGTAGGGTCCTAATTGTAAATTCGCTCGATGTGGCTGGATTCATTATTATTTTACATACTCAGACGAACGAATATAGCCTGTATGCCTATTTTTCTCACTCCCTGTTTTCCGAGGTACCTGCCCCCTAATCTAAAAAGCTCGTTCATCTCGAGAAATATTGACTTTTTGAAAAAAGTTTTCAAACAAAAGTTGTTCCATTATGTCTCCTCTACAACTTTATCTCTTATGAAAATTTCATTTTGAGCAATCCTCGCGCTTCAAATTTGAAAAAACATGGTGGAAAAAACAAAGAATTACGATCTTTTACATTTTTAAGAAACATACAGTCCAAATATATGATTACAAAAAATGTTTAGAATTCAGTTTCCTTTTGAATGATGAGTTTCAAGAAGACTCCACCTCACCCCCCCCCCCCCATTTCAAAAGATCCACCCCCACCCCTTCTCTTGCCTCGCAAACATTTGATTAATGATAAATTTTCAAAAAAAGATGCTTTATTTTAATTTATCATGATTGTTCACTTCACCTATTCACCTTAAATTTAGAAATTCCTTGAAAAAGTACCTGCCTAAAGAAGTTACAAGTTCTAGCTCAGAGGAGATCAATTGAAATTAATTTTCAACTTCCTGTTCAGCTTTTACACCATCAGCTCAGAAGGGTAACATGATACGCTGGACGTTAGACTTATTACTATTCAAAACCTCGATTTTGACTAAGAGGAAGGGTGGGGGTTGAGCTTTTGAAATGAGGGAGGGGTGGGGTGAAGTCTTCTTGACACTCATCATTCAAAAGGAAACTGAATTCTAAACATTTTTTGTAATCATATATTTGACTGTATGTTTGTTACAAATGTAAAAGATTGTAATTCTTTGTTTTTTCCACCATGTTTTTTCAAATTTGAAGCGCGAGGATTGCTCAAAATGAAATTTTCATAAGAAATAAAGTTGTAGAGGAGACGTAATGGAACAACTTTTGTTTGAAAACTTTTTTCAAAAAGTCAATATTTCTCGAGATGAACGAGATTTTTAGATTAGGGGGCAGGTACCTCGGAAAACAGGGAGTGAGAAAAATAGGCATACAGGCTATATTTGTTCGTCTGATTATGTAAAATAATAATGAATCATAAAATTGTTTTTAACAGCCACATCGAGCGGACTGATTTTTCTGTACAATGGGGACCCTACTAACTGTTAAACTTGTAAAATTTTTCGTTTTCAATAATATTTTCAACTGTTGGACTTGGGAATTATTTTTCAATTGTTGGACTTTGTAATATTTTCAACTGTGGGAGACAATCAAAAATGAAAAATTTTACAAATCCAAAAAGTATGAAAATATTTCAAAACCCAACAATTGAAAATTAATTCCAAGTCCAACACAAAGTCCAACAAATATTTCCAAGTTCAAGAATTGAAAATGAAAAATTTTACAAGTCCAAGAAGTATGAAAATATGTCAAAGTCCAACAGTTAGAAAATGATTTCAAGTCCAACAGTTGAAATAATTCCAAGTATAACAGTTGAAAATATTTCGAAGTCCAACAGTTGAAAATATTTCCAAGTCCAACAGTTGAAAATATTTCCAAGTCCAAGAATTGAAAATGAATCCGAGTATTCGCCACGCGTTGGGAGGATTATGATTGTGAACAAAATCGATACGCGGTCAATAATCGCCTCACCGTCTCACTCCTTCCTTCAAAATCTCAGTGAAATTGGTATTATACAAACGGAGACTATTTCTCAAAAAAAAAAAAATTAGAAGCCATTGCAGACGTTGCAATGGCAGCGGGGAAGCCGCAATTCCTTAACTCGACCTCTCAGGTGGTGTGGAACTGAGTTGATAATCTTGTCATATAATTCAAATCGAAATTATCATTATACATTCCCTCCTTTCATATATAGCTCGAGAGTCGAAATTCTTCTAAGTCCCCCTCCTATCATATATATCTCAAGACTTGAAATTCTTAAGTCCCCCTTCTATCATATATAGCTCAAGACTCAAAATTTTTCCAAGTTTTTGGTTGGACGGCGGACGGTAGCTCGAAAGTCAAAATTCTTCCAAGTCCCCCCCCCCCCTATTATATATGGCTCGGGACTTGAAATTCTTACAAGTCCCCCTCCTATCATATATAGCTCGAGACTCGAAATTCTTCCAAGTCGCGTAACCTAACCTAATCTGCGGACGCGGACGTTTTCTGAGGATGTAATCTCCTAACAAAATGGATAGCGGGTTTCCCGCTAAAAAAAAAAAAAAAACAGCTCTACTCCTTTAGATATAATATAGATTTTGTACCTAGGGAGAGTTAAATACAGCTTGGAACTGTTCAGGCGATTTTGGGAGAAAAAATCCCACGCGTCAAGTATTCAAGTAGGAAGTGTCGATACACTTTGAATGACCTCGATTAGCTGCTCATTACAATTTAATCAACCACGAACATTTTCGTTCTAATAGCTTAATTCTGATGAGAAATTGAGATTAAAAAAAAAAAAAAAAAATCATCATCATCAATTCGTAACGTGCACACATATTAGCCTCTCAATGCTCTGACTCTAATTAATCTTCGATAAATCTGGATAGCGAACGTTTTTACACACCGAGAAATATGAATGAGTTCTATCTACAATCGGTCTAATTTCATGTCAATATCATCCGTTCTCCTCGACGCGGAATCCCGTCATCTACGACATACGTAATTTTTATTTTCCAGTAGGAAATTGGAAATCGTTCTCTCATGGAGGACAAAATCTACTTCCGAGATATTTTTCACGCAGCAGAACAGAATGATATAGAAGCAATCGACGAGTTCATCGAACAAGGCGTTTCATACAAGGCTCTTACTCCAGATAATGAGACGGCAGCTCACTGTGCTGCCAAGAGATGCCATGTCCTCACACTCAGACATCTGCTAGGAAAGTATCCAGATTTACTGAATGCTAAAGATATTTTTGGTAACACTGTGCTTCACTTGGCAACCGTATGTGGCTCTTTGGATATGGTCAAGTATCTCGTCATCGAAGAGGATATGGACGTATACGACCCAGCCAGCTTGCACCTCGGAGATGGACCTGTGCAGATGGCCGCGCAAGAAGGTCATTTAGATATACTGAAATTTTTTATCGAAGTGAAAAACGTGGACGTGAATCTGCGGAATCGTATGGGGCAACCTTTGGTATTCGTGGCCGCTCTTAATAAAAAACTAAATATCGTCAAATACTTGCTAGAGGAGCGCAACGCCGACATGTTCCTTACCGACGATAATAACGATAATATTCTGCATATATCTTCGAGGATAGGTGACCTCAAGATACCGATATATCTCTTAGAGGAAAAGAAATTGAAGTTCGATGTAAACGCGAGAGATCGTCACGGGGAAACGATAGTGCATCAAGCAGCTAGACGTAATCATCTCGTTTTTGTTAAATATTTCGTCGGCGAAAAAGATGCCGACTTCAACGCCGAAGACGCCATAGGTAGGTCACCTCTACACGAAGCAGCCGAACAAGGTAACCTCGATGTAGTGAAATACTTAATGGACCAAGGAGCCAGTATATACATGAAAGACAATTTTGGTAAGACGCCTATACTAGTGGCTCAAGATAAACACGTGAGACAGTACTTAGAACAATTTGTCCCTCCTGAACGAAAACGTCGAAGTGCGTCCGAATTCTTGTCCATTTCTCGAGTACAAAATCCACACACAATAGAACCTACGAATTTAATAGGCATCAACAAGTCTGACTTATCGAGTCACCCAGCATCGTCCGATATCCAAAATTTCCTCTGGCTCACTGGCACATGGATCAAATACGTCAAGAAGTCTTCCTACTGGTCAGCATTATCTCCGTCGGAAAGTATTCGTGATAGGATAGATAAGAACGCTATAGACGCTGTCGAGACATTTTCTTGTATCGAGAACTAAAATTTTGTACTAAACCTAAATACATACGTCGAAGTTTTTCAGTTTTATCTCTCGTCGAATCTTATTAGATAAGGTTTCGATGATTTCGAGAATTTATCTCGATTAGTGTTCGTCAGTTTACATCAGATCATGGCAACTCCACAATGGAGAGATATTTTTGAAGCGGCTGCTAATGGAGATTTAGAAGCTGTGAGAAATTTCGTCGAGGTGAACGGTGTTTCAGTGAAAAGTGTAAATGAAGAAAAGCAAACTTTAGCTCACATCGCGGCGGAGAATACGCATCTGAATATATTGAAATACGTTCTGGGTAAAGAGTCTTCGTTACTCAAATGCATAGATATCTACGACAATACAGTGCTGTATCATGCAGTCGAGAGAGGCTTCCTACCAATGGTTAAATACTTGGTCGATGAACTTGACGCGAACATTTACGACATTGTGAGTCCGCTTACTGGAAACAATGCCATCCACATTGCGGCTGAAGAGGGTCGATTAGAAGTTTTAAAGTACTTCGTCGAAGATAAAAAGGTGGAAGTCGATACAAGAAACGATTCCGGAGAACCTCCACTCTTCGGGGCTGCCGCCAAGTTGCAATTGTCGGCCGTCAAGTATCTTGTAGAAGAAGGAAATGCTACCGTCACGTTAGCCGACTTGACACAGAATACCATCCTGAGTGTGTCGGCAAAAGTGGGCGATATCAGTGTACCACGATATTTACTAGATACGAGAAAAGTAGACTTAGACATCAATCACGGTAATGAACTTGGTCGCACTGCGACCTACTTGGCTTCTAGGTACAATCGACTCGCGTTTTTGAAGTATATTGTGGAGGAAAAACACGCGGATGTGAATAAATGTGACGACATTGGTAGAACTCCGCTTCATAGCGCAGCAGTTAACGGCCATCTAAGAATAGTCAAGTACCTTATCAAGTATGGAGCGAATACCGAGGTCAGAGATTGGTACGGTAGAACTGTTCGAGACGGATGCAGCGATCCAGAAGTGAAGGAATATTTGGAGAGTTTAACGCCTCAACCTCGAAATCGAAGAAGCGCACCTTGGCAGTACGAGAGTACTGCGATTTCCTTACCTGAAACGAGTAGATTGATTCTTGAAGGTTCATCGCGACCAAGGATTCCTGTAAATGGTCAGGGATTTACATTACCTGAAGAGGTGAATACTGTACACGAACAGTATCTGCTTTTTGCTACGATTTTTATGGGGTATGCTGGCCGACTTGGGTCTCGTCAAGCCGTTCATCAACCTGCGGAGATGATTCGGAATAAAATGGATCCTCTTGCTTTGGATGCTATAAAAGAGCATCCTGTCAAATTATCAGAATAAATGCGAAAAATTTCCGTACGTTTTCTGTAAAGACAGAAATAACTTTGGATTTATCTACATGTGTCAATTGCCCACTAGAGATAAGAAGTGTGGGTTTTACCATGCATGTGTCTCAGGGTTAGAGTCCGAGACACTCTATGACGTCATACTTCAGAGACTTGGGAAATTTCGACCACTTTAAGAATTAGTTTACAGCTTAGGCTAAGAAGAAAGGCCATACTAGGTTATGCAACTATAATTATGCTAAGCTAAGGAAGACGGGGTGGGGACTGTGAGGCATGGCTGAATTATTTCAACAGGGAGCTTGTTTTAGAGGGCGGTAAATTGAAGGAAACCAACCTTTGGGCTATGCACTTGTATGATAGTAAGAAGACTTGGGCAATTTTTGTCAATGATGTTGGACTTTTAAC
This sequence comes from Aspidiotus rigidus, assembly GCA_035079385.1. Classification (NCBI taxonomy): domain Eukaryota; kingdom Metazoa; phylum Arthropoda; class Insecta; order Hemiptera; family Diaspididae; genus Aspidiotus; species Aspidiotus rigidus. The sequence goes on along the minus strand of JAVHKY010000020.1, from coordinate 13,423,667 downwards.
ATTTCTGTTTGGACTGGACATCATACGGCCCACGGTAAATTTAAATAGGGAACCTATTTTACGGGGGGTCGAAAAATTTGCTGTAGGCCATATAATTTTCAACCAAAACAAAAAAGGTTCTAGTCCAACATCATTGGCAAAAATGCTCTGAGTCCATCTCCTATCACACATATAGCTCGGAGGTCGAAGTTCTTCCAAGTCCTCTTCCTATCATATGTAGCTCAAAGATTGGATTTAAAAAAATTTCGACTTTCAAATAATAATGTATGATAGGGAGGAGGGGGGAGGACTTTTTATAAGTCCTACTCCCATCATATATTTCGGCAATAAACTTCGAAAAATTTCGACTTTCGAGCTATATTTTCTGATAGGAAGGTGACTTGGAAAAATTTTGACTCTTGACCCTGTGACGTCTCGACCTGATGACGTCATAGGGTAGTGAAATTTTCCTGAGTCCCTTATCATAATATATGACTTCGAAGAATGTCGACTTTCGAGCCATGTTATATGATAGACAAAGAACTTGGAAAAAAATTTCAACTTTTTACCTCGTCACGTCACGATCTGAGCACGTCAAAATGCTAGGCAAAACTGGTCCAAATCCGCTTCCTATCATGTAGCTCGGAGTGGGACTTCTGTGACGTCACGACCAAAATTTTTTCAAGTCTCTTGCCAAGTAAAAACATATCCCTACAAATATGGAAAGGAAGTTGAGAAAATTTTATTCTCAGACCGTGTACACCATGACACAACAGACTCAGATTCTTCAATATTTTGGTTTCAATTCTCAGTACTAAAATAGAACAGGTTCTCTGTGTTCCTTGTTTAACTGCGTTAAGGAATCCGTCGTTTCTTTTTGCATTAACCTCCCATAGAACAGGTTCTTTGTTAAAATTTCATAATATGATGGGAGGAGGATTTGGAAACATTTCAACTTCCAAGCTATATATTATGGTGGGAGAGAGACTTGGAAAAAATTCGACGATAGGTGAAACTTGAAAAAATATGGACGTTCTTAATCTTTCTTCAGAAAAAGTATTCAGAAAGAAATCTCCATCGCCTCGATTACCACAGTGAATGAAGGCAACCCCAAGCAGCTAAAAAAGTAGGCTGCGAACTAACATTCTGTATAATGTATGCACAAGTATAGCATGTTACTATCAGAGAAAGGGTGGAGAAGGGAGGGGGGGGGGTTAAATCAAACTTTGCGTATCATTCCAACGGTTTGTGGCGATGCAGAGTTGGCCGTTCATTCAAGTATAAAGCTGCAGGCGATCGCGTATTTCCAATCAGATCAAAAAATCATTTTTCTGAACGGTTCTCTTCGGTTCCGGTTCTTAAATCAAATAAATGGAACCTTTCGATTCCTGGAGCAAATCAAAGAAAGCGCGGTTTAGTGCAGGCAAATTAGAGCAATATACGAAATTGCTGGAGCAAGGGTTTCTTCGCTGAAAATAGTTCAGGATGTGGTCCTGAACGACATACTAAAAATCCCGTATTTTTCTCCTGGAGGTTCTTTTTTCATAGGGGTTCAAACCTTACAAAAATCAGTTTTTCGCCTATATAGCGCGAAATTGAAATTTTATTAAAAAATGTTTCAAACAAAAGTTGTTCCACGTTAAATTTCCTATCAAATAACGTATTCAACTTTCAGCCTACAACAATTAGCGCCTTTGCAGAGGCCGTTCAAAAGAGTTCCAAAATCAGTTATTCCATAATTCTATCTCACAAAATTGAAATTTTATGAAAAAATGTTTCAAATAAAAGTTGTTCCTCGTTGAATTTCCTATCAAACGAGCTACTCAGCTTTCACGATAGAGCTACTAGTCTGCCTTTCCATAGTAGGTATCCCATTGTGATCGTTGCTGCTACCTTAAACCCGATGTCGATGATGTCTCTGTATAGCGCGTTCCCATATACTCGGTCGAATAAATATTAACTTGTCTCTCCCCATTTATAAAGAGGATCTCTAAAGTACGAATCACTGTGAATTGATTGCTCCACATCATGCTTCTTTTATAGGTTCCTATAGCTTAGGAGAACGTTTCTGATGAAGACGCAAACTGTACTTTGGTGTGCAAAATAAATACTTGATGATAACAAAATCCTACTATATCTAATTAATTTGTTCATCTTTCATCCCAATAAAGGCGCGAAAATACTGCATCTTGCTCGGAAACTGATAACAATTTAACCTGATTATTCATTGTATGATCTGGTTTCCAATTTTAGCTACCGGTATACTTGTTTTTATTTTCTACTTACGATATGGAGAATATGGAGAATGAATTAGTTTAGTAAGTATTTCGATCTGTAATCTGTGTGAGAATCACGTTCCTTCCAACTAATTATCTTCATATTATTCCTCAGTTGTACCCGTACTGTCAAAGGCGAGCCGGCCAACATTGGCATCGTGTTAGGGGGAATTACTGGTGGCTGTCAGCAATTGCTCTCCTATGAGGCAATTGGGACGACGGCCACCAAGAAAGCTACATCCCTGAGGGTCGTCAAGTCAGCGGAAGAGCTAGCTGAAGTTCATCGCACTCTGTCGCTGACGACGCCCTTAAGTATAGTCAGAGAATGGTACGTCCTCGGATGCCGGGAACGGGGGTACGAAGGAACGGTAGAGACGGATGATGTTCGGCCCTATCCGTTCCCAGAGGATGTGATAGGAGGAGCCCAAGCAATCTCTTCCTGCCCACGTTTTCAAAATCATCTGTATTGGTATATCTACATTTTGTTTACATTTATCGAATGCATTTATAGCAAGCGTGTATTAATGTTCCAACAAAAAGTTTTCAGATGGCTGGCGGACATGTGCGGCTCGGTTTCTTGTACTTGAATGAGTACAAGATTACCGTTTTTGATTGCATCACCGGCATCAAGTAAATATACAGTAGTTGTGTTCCCTTTGTCGTCATTATCCTTGTATGATATGGTAATGTTTCTAGATTTCCGTGGTCAGATGTATTGTCCACGTACAACGTGGACCACATTGTGCCGGCTGAGTGGTTGCCGCACATGCCGCAGAAATAGTAAGTACTGAAACAATGTCATCTAAACTACCCTGTTGGATTGGTTTCTCACCACTAATTGTTCTATTTTTTTTTTTTTTTTTTTTTATCTTATAAGGTCTTGATTTTTCATTTCTTATAGATTGTTCTGTTCATTACTGAATTGGATGCAACAAAAGCCGCCATAACAGAGGAGGCACTGTCCTGGGCACCGCCCACGGCCCCGATGAAGAGGACAGTTCGTGGGCATTTATATGGGCACCTTTCCGGATCTACTGGATCTTCCCCGTCAGCTGGTATGTAATCTGAAAATGGGAATCGTAATTGTTGAAGGCTATGTTCTTCTATTATGACCTCTGATTTGTAAATGATTAGTGTAATCTTACATTCACGTTGCTGACTATGAGCAAACGTATGCTCCTCTGAATTATTTGTCAGCGGTGTAACACACTGTTTTTTGCAGTGAAATTTGTTTTTTAAATCAAACTCCCTCGAGACGTCTTTGTTTTGGTAATGAGGTCGCATATGCTCCTCTTTATACTTCCTATGGACGGCCTTCCCGCACACTTTACATATAAAGATGTTACTGTCCTTCCCTTCTTTCTTTTTTGTGAAATTTTTCGAAAAAAAAGGGAAGCATCGTTCCCGGTCATTTACCTGACAGCATTTGCCTGAATGAAAAAATCCTGTAAACTCAATACCTGACATTGTAATCCCTAACAGCCGTTCACCTGAACATTTTTTACCTGACACACATGTGCCTGAAATTTTTATCCTGAAAACACATTTTCCTGACAGACATTTGCCTGACAACTGTTAAGGGAAAAGTGTTCTTTCCACCTCGGCCAATCTATGTTCAGAAGGGTACAAGCTGAGGGACTCCAAGGTCGCTACAATGATCCCCACGATGTCTCTGTTCGGCTGTTCGTACACATAGTGCTTTCATTGGCTTTTGTGCTTGACGAGGAAGTAGGAGAGGCATTCGATTTGTTGGCCGGTGAAGCGCCAGAAGAGCTCGAACCGATACTCGATTACTTTCAAAACACGTATGTAACCGGCAGACCAGCTCGAGGCCGCCGTTGAGCTGTCCCGCCTATACAGAAATTTGTACAGCGGAACTCTCATTGGAAAAGCGGGTGAAGACGGCACCCAAGAAGAAATGGTTAGATCTTCAAGAACGGATACATGGAATAGCCAACCAATACGAACAGTACAAAGATAATGACGACATCATTGAGTATCTGAGAATTGTTAGTTTTAATGTAAGAATATCAGGAATATAACAAAATTAATAGTTTATCTTGTCAGGGGCATGGTTTTCAGGTAAAAATTCGTCAGGTATTATGCAGTCAGGGCGAAATTTTTCAGATTCATATTATTCAGGCATTTGACTGTCAGGGATTTTTAATTCAGGCAAACGGTTTTCAGGTTATCGTATTCAGGTAAATGTCAGGGAATCGGGAAGCATGAATATAAATATGTAAGAGATTCCATCCTCGACATGTCGCGTCACTATCACGTCATCGTCATCATCTACATTCATTCCTCTTTCATTTAATCGCTTCTCTCTTTTCCTGTCATATCCTGTTAATCTCGTCTAGATGCACAATATCTCGACTCTGCTCTTGATTTTCAGTTTAGTCTACTTATACGTCTCCTCGCTTTCACGCGTTACTTTCAAACGACTCTGTTTTTGAATTCGTTTATAATCAACAAGCCGAAATACCCGTCCTTCGGACGGACGACGTTCAATTGTTTTAATATATAGATTCGTCCGTGATTGTTTTCCTGAGGGTTCATTGTGGAAATGTACATAGGTATCTAAAAACTTATTTTTTAATATTTTTGGGTATTATGTATTTTCTGAAAATTAATGTATGTATATTAAATTCGTATCAATTTTATTACAATTTTACTAAGTGTACATTTTTTTTTTTTTTTGTACATATCTCTCTCCAATTCTAATCTGTCTTTCTTTTCTTTTAATTTATTGAGATAACTTTCAGTTTTCTGAATTTCTTGCACCAAATCGTCCCACTCCTCTTCCATATTGTCTTGAATGTATGGATATTTTTGTTTAAGATTGTCCACGCTGAGTTTATTTTCTTTTTCTTGTGAAAACGCTGAAAAGTTCTTTTCGTTTTAATTCTCAATATCTTTCTCTTCATACCTGAAATAATGGATGAAATTTTTTTTTTTAAACGTATTCTTTCAATAAATACCGGTACATATGATATTTAAAATTTGAATTACCACATTTTCAGATTGTTGGTACATTTATACGTATTGTCGTTGATTATGACTTTAGTACCGTCTCCAATACGTATAACATCCCCTCCACGGTATTTATCTCGGGTAAAGTTCATTAATATAACAACATCTCCTTTTTGAATGTTGTATTCATTTTTATACGTGGTTGCGTCGATAGATCCTTTAAAAAATATATTTACTGGTTAAATTTCCTTTAATTTTTTCATATTCCAGAAGCTGATTTGTAGGTGATAACTATGAATTATCCTCCCAACCCCAAAAATTTCAAAATGAGGTACAATAGGGAAAGATTTTTTTTTTTTTTTTCTCCAAAAAGTCGTCATGTCTTACTCTCAAAATCGTCCTTCCCTCGTCAGAGGTGTCGTTCTCCTTGTTCCAATGAAAAAACCCCTCTAAAACTTCAATTTCTTATGGCTAAAAATATAAATAAATTATGTGGGCTCCCTTAAAAGGATTATACTTAGAATTGTTATCATCAAACTGGCCTCACAACACTCCTTTTTTTTTTTCCAATTATAGAAATGTATATTAGTTTATACTGTACTGAATCCTTACCAGAATTATCAGTCAAATGGTATTTTGTACAGTTCTCAAATTTTATAATATCGGTACAGATCCCAGCAATTGCTTTGACTTCTTTGTTTTTAAGACCATATTCGATGCTTTCACATACGTCTCTAAATTCACCTTCCAAGGCCAGTTCATCGCTTGCTACCTCAATGCCCGTTATTTTGTTTAGACGAATTTCGTTTTCGCGTTTGAACCTTTGTATATAAATATATTTCATTACAATTCAATTCTTTTAATAATTGTTTGGGAATAAATTAACTCACTCGTTATAGATAACAAATATCTTTTCCAAAATATACGTTTGTCCTTTCGAAATTTTTTCCGTTGTACTGGGATCAAAAGACGACGCATTTATGAAGCCTTTGCCATCGTAAAATGAAAAATTCGTCACGGAAGAAATAGACCCATTTTTGTTGAAATGATGCGGCTGCGTTTTACTCTCGCATCGGCATTTAATTCTTATCCCATCATTATTACCTTTTTGGAGATCGTTGAACCATTTCGTTTCCTATGATTTTAAAATATTATAAAATAAAATTCATGTCGCGTAAATCAGTACTGAAGTCGAATATATTTTGTGTTTTCTTACCATTTTTTTTATCTTTGTTTCACAAATTTTTGATTCACAAATTTGTGACTATAACTGAAATAACTGTGAACTTCCTGTTGTGGAAATATAGCCTCTTAATATGGTACACAAATATTCTCAATTAGAATGTTCAATTTCTTTTTTTCTTTTCTTAAAATCCCAACTGATGAAATATAGAGCTCTATTGATAACAATTAAAATTTCGTTAGCATTATTGTTATTTTCCATATTATTGGTAGCCATTAAATGTTGAAAAGTATGCGTTGGCTTCGAGAAGAACAGCTGTTTACATTGAATTTTTTCCCTTTTTCTTTCATTTCAAACGACGTTAATCATCATTTTTCACAATATAGGAACTACTGGTTATATTATTATTTTTCTGAAAACATGTCGTCTTATTTTTATCTCGTTTATATAATTCGCTAACTCTTCGCTAATCAGTTCTGCAAATTATTACGTTAATCCGTTTTGCGAATTCGAAGATTTTCGTTCAATTTATTTCATTCTGTAATAATGGATATTGATGAAATTCATGAGCGTGCCATGCAGGGACTATTTTTCACCCCGCTGTTTACTTGTGAAAACAGTTTTGGGGGCAATAATTTGAATAAGTTGTTGGGACTTATAAGACCGCATCATGCGATGGAATTTTGCAGACGTTATGACATTATTTTCAATGCTGCATCACCCATCATTGATTGTCTCCTTAATAAAAGATGCCCTTTGATTCATATCCATAATGCTATTCAATTTCATTTAAATGGACAAACGCCGAAGAGAATGTTTGTTGCCGGTGGGAGCGCGGCGTATCTATTCGGAAGGTTTGCCCTAATTCCATCGTTTAATAGTGGTAATTCAATATTACTTTTTCGACATGAAAATTATTATATCTTCTCCTTATATTTGTTAGATTTTCCGATTTCGGTGATATTGATATATTCGTGAGCATCGATAAAATATTCAACCGCAATACGTCATGTGATGAGTACTTTGGAGATTTTCGCATTTGTAATCTCCCACATGAAGAGGGAAAAGTTAAAATCCAAGTCATCTTCATTCGCGATATAAGTATGAACGACATTTATCGGCATAGAAATTCGAATTCGCGATTCATGCCGTACCCAATGGATTACCTGCCATTTTTTTATAGTTTTGATTTTCCGGAGTGCGCCTACTTTCTTGACGTCACATCGTCTGAAAAAATTAAAATCTTTTGGGAGGAATGTGAATGTTCGTACGTCAGTTTGAACAAAGAGAAAGGGAAGGCGTATCCCATGCGCAGTGTCATTATGAACAATGTTAATATTTGTAAACCCGAAAAGTTTTCTCTTTTGGTGTCCAGGAAAAGCATCGACAGACTTAAAAAATATGATGACAGAGTGAATTTCAACGAACACCCCTCCTGTTTCCTCAATTTTCTGAAACCTGTATGTTCAGATTGTTTAACCCGTGAAGATAATCTTCGCTTTTGTGTTAACAAATGGCACGATTATTTACTACGTCCAGATTCAAAATATGTTCAAAAGAAAATGAACGAAAGTTATTTATTTTATGATACCTTTCGCTTGAACCCGCATATGACCTTGCAAAATTGTTGTAAATAATTTATTTTGTAATCAACTTCATATTTTCTTTATTGTTCATAATATGAGGCTATATTTTTTTTTTCTTCTTTTGTGTGAGAGAGATCTTATTTACCTACGTATAATTCAAAAACTTAGTTCGTAAAATTATTTATTCTACTTATTTCTATAGGTATTAGACAACCTTATCAAAATATACCATTACTTAAATTTCCTAATTTTATTTTGCAATTATAAAAAAAACGACCTAAGTGTTTAAAAAAAAAATCAAAATGATTAAAAAATTCGAATACCTATATTTTTTAGACAACTTCTTTATAGACTACATTTTTGATTAATCGATTTGGAGAGTAAATAAATAAATTTTCTCTAGATGTTACGCGAGAACATCCTACGTACATGAGAAAAACATTGCTCACTCAAATCCAACCCTACCCGATTTATAGTTTGGCCCTGAGCCTTATTTACTGACATTGAAAAGCATACTTTTATTGGAAATTGAATACGCCTAAAAGGAATTGGAGAATCATTTGGAATTATAGGTATTCTGGGTATGAAAACATTGTTCCCTTTTCCAATACCTGTCAATATTCTGGCTTCTAAAACGTTTTTCATCAAATTGACGACAACTAATCGAGTGCCATTACATAGATAGGGAGGTGTTAGGTTCCTAATTAAAATGATTGGAACACCAAATTTTAATGATAATTTATGGTCCGGTATCCCCGATTGACTTATTGAATTCAGGAACTCCACTGGAAAGTTAGTTGCATCGTTTTCGTCTACAGTGCTATCAATTGACTTATAAATTGTTTCCTATCAAAAAATAAATACTATTAAATTTTTTTTTAATTATTCATTATCGAGTATTATTATTATTATTTTTTATTTTTCATTCATTTAAATCCAATTTTTTTTTTTGAATTAATATTTTAAAAAAGTAAACTCACTTGTCCTGTCATTCTGCCCAGAATTATATTGTTTATTTGTTTGACAGATTCATTCCTTGGACATAGAATTGCGCGTTCATTTTTCCAAGAATCAGATTTATCTCCAATTTCATCTGCTTCACCCCACACTTTTTCTATTAATTCATCAATTGATTCAACTTTGATTCCTAATTGATCATATTCTACGAAATTATCTTCTGTTTCTGGATACACTCCTGTTCCAATTTTTTTTTTTAAATGGGCTTCGTACATTTAGGTATGTAAACTTTGCAGGTATATGAACTTTTTACACAAATGTAGTTATTATTCATTTACATAATTACCTTTTCCTACACTAATCAAACGTTCATTATATTCATAATCCTCTTCATGTAATCTCATATTTTTCGTTAATGGAGGCAATTGAACAATTTCTGACCATAAATACGAATATTTGATACATGCTCTAACAGTGTCTCCACGTGTTCCTACAAAAAATAATTAATTACATAATGGAGTACGTATAATATTAAAAATTAAATTTCTTTTCTTTTTAATTTAACCTCTTGGGACTACAGGTAATGTTTGACAGAAATCGCCAGTGAATAATATCACTAATCCTCCCATGGGTCTTTGGTCATTACGTATATCCTTCAAAGTTCGATCCAAAGCATGAAGAGCGTATTTATGTATCATTGTGATCTCATCCCAAACGATAAAATCGCATTTACGAAGGAGTTTCGCCAAGTCGCTGTTCTTATTTATGTTGCAGACACATGTATCTCCTTTAGTTGCAACATCAATCGGTATTTTTAGACTGTAATGTGCTGTATGAGCTCCTGGTATGAGAGTGGCCGCAGCTCCCGAAGACGCAACTGCCATTGCAATCATTTTTTTGCTTCGAAATCTTGCGAGAGTACATTTGATGAGGAAGGTTTTACCTTAAAAATAGACTTATATTATATAAGATGAAAATCATGATTCAACGTTTTAAAAATATATCTAACAAACCTGTACCCCCTGCAGCATTCAATATGTACAAATTATTATTTGTATTATTTTTTTGGGTGACCGCTGACCATATTGTATCATAAACATATTTTTGTTCTTCATTTAGGCGGGGTTCATTTTGAATTAAAAATTCGTTCAATTCGTCAACATTGTAGTTAGTTTCTCGTATATATTCATTACTTAGAGAATCATTTTGGTCATGTTTTGGTGCAGGAAGATTAAATTCAGATATACCTTTGCCATTAGAATGCATCAAAACAATAGAATTGAGAAGTACCAGACATTCATTGAATATATCTTCATTAAACTCTATCTTATCACTCCCCATTGGTAAATTCCTCTGAACACGAAACAATATGTCTTCACTCATTTCTTCTTTAAATCTGTTCCATAACTGTAGGTTGTCCATGGGTTCACAATATACAATTATAGTCGCAAAAAGATATCTGAGTTGTTGTGGTGATCTAATAGAACTTGCTTCTTCCATCGCTAATAACCACTGATTATCGTTTTCCAATAAACCTAAGGCTTTACAGGCTTCTTCAAAAGACCCTAGCACCACATTATCAACAGTTTTGAGGCTATCAAAAGAGGTTGGTCCACGAATATTATGTAGTAATAATCTTAGGTGATAACATTCCCTGTCTCTTGGATTCACACTATACACACGACCAATGACATCACTACACTTCACATTTTCTGCAATAAAAAATATATTTTTTTAATATTATAAGTTAAATGTTAATGCCTTTCCACCTCTCCCCCCCCCCAAAAAAAAAAAAACATTATAAGTACCTGAAGCAATTTTCCCTTTTTTTCTCTTTTGAAACATTCCATTTATAAAACGGTAATACGAAGGTATTTCTGGGTATAGAAGTGTTCTCGCAAATTCATCATTAGAATTCAATTTGAAAAACGCAATCAAGGTTGTATTTTTCGGTTCCGCAATTTTCTCCATGGCATTGGAAGGATTGAAATATATCCGTTGTCCATTTTCCAAATGAACTTGCTGTTTTTCAACCTATTTAATGTTGAAAAATGATTTTTTCTATCTGTCTCTTTTATTCAATTTCTATGACTGAGGAACTTACTGGAGGATATCTCTCGTGTATTGGGAATTTAAAAATTCGCCACATTGCCTCGCATGCACTAATGTAACGCCCATTGAGATAATTCTCAATTTCATTATATTTGACTCCTATTGTAGATAAGTCCCCTCCTTTCATTATGTATTTACATAGATATTTTATGGCCTTAATAGAATGGCAATATTCCACATTAATGTGACAGTCGAATGTTCGTAACAAAATTGGGTTGTAAGGTACAACCCAGCGGTTGTCCACAACAGATCCATCATTTGCTGTGTAACAATGTCCTCCATTTTCAACGTTTCGTCGTCGGTAAATTGGATAAGTATTCATTCCCGTCTGAGTTTCCGAGGTAAACTGTTTTGGAAAACTACTCAATAAAAAAATTTACCGCGTTTATTATTTTAAATGAAGATAGTGGGTTATTTTATCGTAATATCAATTTTATGAAAGCATACTTCTTTTTACATTTGTTATCCTCCATACATGTTGCTTTGTTATTCATGGACCCACATGGGCCATGTATCATATGTTTAGTAACTATTTTGTGTAAATCCGGATCTTGAATTAAATCTGGTATTTCGGCGCTGATGATTTTATCAATATCGTCCGGTATGATTTTCTTTTTCAACCATAAGAGGAAATGAACATGGGGCAGTCCTAACGGAATTGAATTTAAGTTTAGATTTCTATTGTTCCTCCCGAATCGAAGTACAATTTAGATAACCACCTCCCCGCCTAGATTTTTTCAAAGTTCCTTTTCTTTATATGGAATAGAAATTTAAATTTTTACGTTAGTGACACCCAATAAAAGTTGGTAATAGCACGTTTCTCGCTTAAAAGAGAAAAAGAATATAAAAATGAAGCCAAAGAAATTACCTCTTTTTTGCCACTCAATAGTGTACATGTAGCATCTCACTTTTCCAAATATTCTTCCCTTCATCAGAATTTTCTTCAATTTTTTAACCTAAGAAAATGTGATTCATTATTGTATCTAATCAATAATTATCTCAATCTTTTACAATTGATTATATAAATTTTACTTTCAAACGAAATACGCGTGAAATGATATCATATCTATCTCTCGGGTGTTGTCCTGGATAGATATTCTGTAGAATTTCCGTCCACTTGGGGTTGCATGTCATGGTCAAAAAAATATGAGGACTCCCAAATTTTCGCACGTATGAAAGACCATCCTGAGCTTTCTCGTGCATATAACGCGGTCCTCCTATTGTTTACTTATAATGTTATTAATTTTCAGTTTTTATAAAACGTATTATGAAAAATTGAATGAAATAAGAAACCTGTGTAAGAAGATGGCAAAATAGCAATCTGTCCAGTCTCTTCAGCAGCTGACGAATCGTTAATTAATGAATCTCGAAGGTGAACATAATTATCAGATTGGAACAAGAAAAGACTGGCTTTATTCTCCACATAAGTTTATAAAATCGAAGTTTGACGTTTCGAAGCTCACGCTTCTTCATCAGAAACTAGAATAAAACAGGGCTCCCACTTATCAACTATCGAAATTCATATCTGATATTCTGTATAACATACGTAACGACGATTACAATGTACGATCCTCCAGCATATTCCGTGAAAGACTATCACAGATCACTCCAGATCCTGACTTTTTGCTTGTTTCATTCGACGCTACGGCCATGTTCACCTGCATATCAGTACAGCTTGCAATTGGAATCATCGAGAAACGTTGGCCAGAACTAGCCGGCATTCATACGGCGCTGAGGAAGGAGATGTTTTTTGAGGTTTTGGAATTCTGTCTCGGCAACGGATACTGTAGCTATGATGGTACTATATACAGCCAAATCGACGGCGTAGCAATGGGTAATCCTCTTTCACCGATTGTCACTGAGATTGTGATGGACCATCTCTTCGATCTCATCTTTGAAAAATTCTCATCTAATATTAAGATAGGAGTTAAATATGTTGACGACAGTATGTTTTATGTTCACCGTTCCATTTTTGATGACCTTTTTAAATTTTTTAACAATTTTCATGACCGTTTGAATTTTACTTTTGAAACTGAATCTGACTCTACTTTGAATTTTTTAGACATTAGTATCATTAAACTTCAGGACAAATTTATTTTTAGACATTTCGAAAAACCTACCCACACGGGCAGGTGTATCAACTTTTATTCTAATCAACCTTTTAAATTTAAATTGAATACAGCTGTTAATCTTAAGAATAATCTCATATCCAGTTCCGACTCTTGTTTTCATGACGACATGCTTCATCATTTACAATTTATCCTCAAAAATAATGGGTATCCTTTTTCTTTCATTAATAACGTAATTAAAACTCCTCTTGTTAGGTCTACTCGGATAACCCAAAAGAAAAGATTCTTCTCTATACCCTACATAGGAAAAAGCAGTACAATCATACGTAAGCACTTGCTTACTCTTGACCCTGATGTTAGTATATCTTTCGGTAACCACAACACCAGCAGAGAAATGTTTTTCTCCCACACTAAAGATAAAGTCCCTGTGGAAAAAAGATCTGGTGTTGTCTATTCTATCCCCTGTTCTGGATGCCCCAGTACTTATGTGGGTGAAACTCGCCAGTTGCTTAAATGTCGAGTTAACCAACATAAGAATGATGTCAAGAATCGTAGCGATTGTACGGCTTTATCCTCCCACTCTCTTGGCACTGGTCATCAGTTTGACTTTCCCAAGACAGTGATCGTAGGAAGAGAAGACAATGATAAAAAGAGGAAAATTTTGGAAATTGTCAATATTATTAAAAGTAAGAATACGGTCAACTTTAAAACCGATACAGGCGACCTAGCGAATGTTTATTCTAATGTCATCACATCGAACGGGTGAGTCAGCTACAATTTTCGTCTGGCTCATCTGTTCGTTGTGCTTTCACCTTTTTCTCTGTTTTTGCCTGTCAGTTTTATTCTAGTTTCTGATGAAGAAGCGTGAGCTTCGAAACGTCAAACTTCGATTTTATAAACTTATGTGGAGAATAAAGCCAGTCTTTTCTTGTTCCAATTAATTTTTTCTCTCCACGGTTAAATCCTTTTGTAATAATTATCAGAACGCAATTCTTTCTGATGCAATTTCAAAAACAATAATTTTTCCATCTCTATTTTTGCCGCAGCATCCACAGCAAAAACATTTAAGAGTTGACGATAATGCAACAGATAATTTCGTTCATGACACATCAAATGAAATGAATAAAATTCGGTAGCAGACACTTTTTTGCCATTTTTTTTTAAAATATTTATATGATAACCATCATTGCCGTCTGGAAAAATTAATGGATATTGAAGGGGATCATACGATGGATGCGTTTCGTTGATTCTCTTCAAAGAATTATCTCGCTCTATAATGTGGAAGAATTGAAAAATAATAAGCTTGAATGAAATAAAAGAGATAACAGGTAGGTATAAACCATTCTTTAGTTATTTACTTACGTTCCAAAACAATATCACGCTTACTATATTCTTCGCTGCATATCACAACTGCAACTTCATTCTCAGAAGTTGGCAAATTAGTGCGTCCCGCGTGAACGTTCTTAATGCGTGCATCTTTTAAAACTATTTTAAATTCTGGGCAGTAAGTGAGACTGATCCTCTCAGATATTGATTTAAATTTTCGAACGTACTGATTTTCCTCGTGTAACATTTTTGTAGCTCCACTATCACACTCAACTTCAAATTAGATGCTGTATTTGAGAATCGTTTTTCAGATTCGAATTCTGCATTATTGATAAAATACAGTTGGAGAAATCTCGGATCATCTTCTTGAACAGGAAACATACTTCCGATCCTGTGGCTCATTTTACCGCTAATTTTGAAGGTTAAATTGTTACAAAATTCTTCTTGGCAACCGAGGGACGTCATTGAAAAAGCATTATTATAGTTTCGGATATTATTGAAGAAGTGCGCAGAGTGAGGACTTATATTTTCTAACAGATTCATTAAAACATCAGGTGGACGGGGATAACGTTCAAGTTCAATTTTACCTGAGTTGCAACACATATTTGTACTCTCCCCAACAAATAGTTTTGAGCCACAATGCATACATATTTTTGTGAAACCACCAATCTGCCCATTCTTCAGATAATTGCTGGCTTCTTGTGTATAAAGGGCCAAATCATCTGGCATAACACCATTTGTGTTTTGTAATACTTCCTTCTGGGATTTTTTTCTTATCTTCTGACGTGCATAAGTCAACTTACTGCATTTTCTTTTCGGCATCGCGATCGTAAATAAATTACAACTTTCAATTGTCGTTAATCAGCGAACGAATTAAAATTTCAATTAATAAAAAAATAATAAGTCGTGATAATATAGATTCTTCGACATATATTCGGTCGCTTATAATAACTGAGTTAACCATATATTTGGTTGTCAATAATCGATACAGAACGCATCTTGCCTAGTTAGGCTAAAAATCGCTAAAAATTGAAAATACCCAGCATCACGATAATTAGAGCACTCATACCACTTGTATATCGACACAATAAAACGGAAATTTATTATCGTATCACAAATATACGTAAAAAAGCCGTGGCCAATATACGTTTAACCTCGAAGCTTTGTTACAACAATTATCAAATCGATTCTTCGACATATATCCGGTCGCTTGTCAATAATCAATACATAATTAGTCCATAAGCACGATAAAACGGAAATTTATTATCGTATCAAAAATATACGTAAAAGAGCCGTGGCCAATATACGTTTAACTTTGAAGCTTTATTACAACTTTTAGAAGAGGGATTTCTATTTTTTAACCCCCCTATCGCGATTTCGACACCTACGCAAATGTCTCTACCAAGTTTGGGAGAAATCGGTTCGGTAGGAGTCGAGCCTATTCGCGTCCAAATTCCGACTCTTCTCCTTTATAATATAGATAGAGATAGATATGCCACTTGTTTATCCGGCTACTATTCAGCAAAATCGATAAGCACCGGCGTAATAGAGCTCGATAGCTTATGTACTCGCAACTCGCAACATTGACTGCGAGTGCCGATGCGACGCTACCAACACGAAAATTCGTGAGACCGGTACAGCGTTCTTACATATATATTAAATTGAAGGCTAAATCATTGACGCCAATAATGGCAAATTTACCGAAGGCGCGAGTTATTCCTGCACGGCCTTTTCTAACAACCGGTGTCGATTACGCTGGTCCCATGGATTTATTGTTGAGAGGTGGCCGCGGGCAACGGAGAGTGATTACAAAGGCCTATGTCGCCGTCTTTGTTTGTTTTGCCACTAAGGCGATCCACCTAGAGTTGGTATCTAATTTAACTACTCAGCATTTTCTGGCACCATTCGATAGGTTCATAGGAAGAAGGGGTCTTCCAGTCGATGTGTGGTTGGATAATGGTTCTAATTTCGTAGGTGCTAGCTCTCGTTTGAAGGAATTATTTGAGTTTTTCAATGAAAATAAAGATGAAATTATCTCACATATTGCTGAAAAGGGCGTTGCCTGGCACTTCATTCCCCCTTCCGGTCCATCTTTTGGAGGACTTTGGGAGGCCGGGGTTATAAATCAATGAAAAAACACATTATAGCTGTGTTGGGTGATGCTCTTTTCACATTTGAACAATATGAAACACTTCTTATCAATATCGAAGCTTGCCTCAATTCAAGACTTCTATATATTGAATCAGACGACCCGAATGACTTGAATGCCCTGACCCCGGGACATTTTCTAATTGGCGGTCCTCTTACGGCCGTTCCTAATCCTGACCTATCGCATGTGCCTGTTAATCGTTTGAAATATTGGCAACTTGTCACGAAAAAGATGCAAGATTTTTGGAAAAGGTGGAGAAACGAGTATTTACATACTCTGCAACAACGATCAAAATGGCGACAAACAAAGGATGAAATTCATGTAGGCGATATAGTTTTAATTAAGGACGATAAGGCCTTTCGCCTCCGTTGGCCTCTAGGACAAATCTCTCAGCTACATCCAGGCGAAGATAACGTAGTTAGAGTAGTCACTGTGCGAATGAGGTCAGGGAACACAACCAAGAATGAAGAAATAAGTTTTAAAGAATTTAAACGACCTGTATCGAAACTTATTTTCCTGCCTACCCAGCCGGCCTAATTAAGCACAATTATTTTGTTATCGGGAGCCACTAGCGCTCCCTGTGGTAACCTACCTACACACTCACTCTCCTACCTACACTACCTAACGATCTATAGTTCGAAAGCCTAAAGGAATCTCTCTACCCTTTAACTTGTGCTTCATATGAGATTAGAACTCACGAACTACAGAAGGAATGAACGATCTAAGAACACCGAAGACATTAAATCGATTTAATCCTTTTTTTAAATCTCAATAAGTTCTTTTTTTTTCTTTAATTTCAATCAGTTCACTAACGTGATTTCGATAATTTCTCTACGAATTATGTGGCGAATACGTCATAAAGCAAACACTACCGGCAACAATTCTCGAGTAAGTAATGATAAACAATATTCACGAAAGCGTCCCCGTATCTACGTTGAAGACGATATTGGTGAAAATGATATCGCTGAAAGTGAACATGACGACGATCTGCGACTTGACACATCTTCCATCGATGAAAATAGTGCCTATAATAATGAAGAACGTGATAATGCTAGCGATAATAACGATGATAATAACGATCCTAACGATAATAATAATGATCTGAACGACAGCTCCGATGATGAGAACAGAAACAGAAAACCATACTACTCCCAGGAGTTCATGAACTCAATGATTTCATCAGCCGTATCCTCGGCCATAGATAGAATGGCTGACCGATTCGGAATCAATCCATCTACCTCGGCATCCACAATCACGCAATCGCAAACACATGAAAACGCAGGCTTCTCTTTTCCGCCCTGGATAAAGAAAGATAAGCTACATTCTCGTAGACAATGGAAAATATGGCGAAAACGAGTGGAGCTTGACCTAAAAGGCCTCGGACTGTGGGAATGTGTAGAAAATCGCGACGGAGACCCATCCTGGGATGAAAGAAAAAAATCTAAAATGTTAGCCCGTGCGCAAACTTATCTAAATGCCGCAGTGAGTAAAAACATAGAAGCAAGTATGCTTGACTCTATGAGCCCCTATGAATCTTTCACCAAGATATCGCAAAACTACGGCGAAAATGAAACGTATGATAACCTTGACTTATTGAACCGTATTCTCAATCTCAAATTCAAGCTAGGTTGGCAGCAACAGAGATACGTTAATGACTTTACGGCAATTGTAACATCAGCAAAGCTTGCTGACATGCCGATATCCGAAGGCATGCAACGAACAATATTTTTAGCTCAATTAGAGGGCATCAACGAGTTTGGTCATCCACTGCAAACCTACTACACTCAGATGGCAACAGCGGCTAAAGAAAACAAAACGATTGAATTTTGTATCCAGCAGTTTCTTGGATTAAATCTGCCAGCGAAACCAAACAGTAAGTTAACTGATGAATATGTTGAAACTAAGAAAGCTGTAAGTGTATTGAATGACCTTAATGATGATAACGCTAATTTAAATAGTGATAATTTAGTTAGTAGTAGTGATACTTTAGACTTAGATATAATGAACGATTTTTCTGGTGAAGTTGTTACATCATTTGATGAATATCACGATCCTGAATCTGTAATATTTGCTCCTGATGAAATATTCAGAGATCAAGATGATACAACCACCAGTAAAGAGAATACTGATGAGAAAATACAAGATAACGAATTTAATGATAATGTTAACGAATCCAACAATAATGTCAACAAAACTAATGGTAACGTTGATGATAGGGCTAACGATAACGATAATAAATTAGTTAATATGGCAACAAAATTTACAGATAATGATGATAAGCCTCAATTTAGCGGAAATCACCCATCGCAGCAATATAAACGTAGATTTGACAGGAACCGATCTGATTCGTACAAGAAGTTTCGTCCAGATTTCAGGAAACAGTATGATAACACAAATTCGAGCTCAAACCAGTCCGATTCCCGACCAAGATACAAGCCTCGTCAGAATGATGGTCAACAACAACAACAACCCAGTATATCATCCAAGGAACAGCCTAACAAGATTGTTCATAAAAAATCCAATGCACCAGATGGTCGATACTATATGAATGGACAACTGGTGATACCAGGTGAGCGCCCCAACTACGGACAACACAATGAGACCATAAAGAAGTGGTCCCCTGAGGAAAGAAACAAGAATCGATGCACCAACTGCGGGCAATACATGCACTCAGCAGCAGAATGTAAGAATCCGGGAAAACAGTGCTATCGGTGTGACAGTTTTGGGCATGTTGGAAAACTATGTCCCTTCTTCACAAATGATCCAAGTAAGTTTTCACCAATTTCTAGAAATAATCTCTCGAAAGATACAACGTTTGCGCTTGACTCCGCTTCAAACGCTCACGTCACCAATGATAAAGAATCATTAATTGAGTATAAAGACTTCCAAACTCCAAAAGTAATCAAGTTCAATTCCAATAATAAGGAATGCTTAACTTATGCTGCTGGAGTGGGACGTCTCCCCATATTACTGAAATATAAGAAAAGTGAAACTATTGTAACACTAAACAAGGTATACTATTCACCAGACTCAGAGACAAAATTGATATCTGTGAATGAATTTAATATACAGTTTAGAATATCAATAACGTTGAATACTAAATCCGGTTCTATTTATGCTAGAAAAATAAACTCGAAACTGGCCAATCTTGAAACGCGTAATGGATTGTATATATTGCATGGAAAAACAATCTCAGGTAAAAGCATTAACGATAATATGTATAATATGTATAGTAATAATAATAATAACACCAAACTAGATAATATTATAGTGAACACTAAGCTATCTATTCAACATCTACCGATCATAACTAACTTCAATGAGCTAGATATAGTACCTAACGATTCTAACGATGTAACTAATGATGAAAACACTAACGAAAATGAAAAACTCTCTAATTGTAAAAGAAAGAAAATCTCCTCACTAGAGTTAGCTAAACGATTGAAAGAAACACAACTATGGCATAGGCGACTAGCACATGCTTCTGTACCCTTTGTATACAAAAACTCAAAAGTAACCAGGGGTATGACCAAGGTCCTATGTGAGAATCGTGACTCCTGTTGTGAGGTTTGCAACCTAGCCAAATTTGTAAGAAAGAAGTTTGATGAATCTAGAGAAAGAGCAACAAGAGTTGGACAAATTCTTCATGTAGACTTAATTGGACCTATCACGCCTGAAACTTTCCAAACCAAAAATAGACATATTCTCATTGTACTAGATGATTACTCCAGATACCTTCAGACTTTTGTAATGAAAACTAGAGAGGAAACAGCCACTATGATGGATGAAGCAATGAGAGTCATACAAGCCCAATTTCCCGGACCTGGACAATTTCAGAAAGTAAGATCCGATAAAGGCGGTGAATTTGAGGCTGGAAATTATCGAGTGGTGTTAAAGAAATACGGAGCTGAGCCTGAATATGCGGAAACGCAAGTTCACGAGCACAATGGCACTGCAGAACGTGTAATAAGAACTTTGGAGGATAGGTTAAGAGCATTATTACTTGAATCAGGCTTTCCTGCGTCCATGTGGGGGCAAATGCTTGACACTGCTACTTGGATATATAACAGAACTGTTCACTCAAGTATTGCTTATCTAACGCCCCATGAAAAATACTTCTCAAAACCTCCACGACTAGACTATGCTAGAATTATAGGTTCCAGAGTATATGTTTATCGTAATAATGTTGCTCGCGGTCACAAATTAGAACCAAGAAGTGACATTCAGTACCTAGTAGGATACACCAGTACTGGGTATAAAACCTTTGATCCTGTCTCCCTGACAACAACTGAACAATGCATTGTAAAGATTGATGAAAATATCTCCTACCGCGATGATTTCCCCCAGAACTCTGAACTGAGCGAGTTTCACTTTCCTAAGAGGGAAACAAATACTGCAATGGCTAACGATACTAACAAGTCAGCACCTTCCAAAACCGGAGGGGGTCCACAAGCTATACCTCCACTAACTGAAGGGAGTGTGGACAAAACTAAACGAATACACAAGAAGACAAAAGACCCATTACGGTCGACGATACAAACAAACTCTAGAATAACCACTAGAGGAAAACGAATCAATTATAAAGATTTAATAAGATCAAATCTAACGACTGTCAATTTTACTGACACTAATAGTAACGCAATACCTAAGTATATTAACGAAGATAAGGAAACCATTGATTTTGACAATTTTGGAAGATACAACAAAGACATGCTTACAGAAACAGAAATTCCAGTGTCTTATGAGGAAGCAATAAAAGACTCTGAATGGCAAGATGCTATAAAGACTGAAGTTGATGCATGGACAAGACTGATTGTATATCAAACAGTGCCAAAAACTCGTCTAACTAAGGCTATTCCTGTTAAATGGAGATTCACACTTAAAGATAATGGAAAGAAAAAGGCTAGAATTGTAGCGCTAGGCAACCTCGATAAAGAAAAATATACTAAAGCAGAAAAGCGGTCTCCCACTCCCAGTGGTATCACCGTTAAGTGGTTTATCGCACTTGCCATTCGCAAGGGCTGGAAACTTGAGCAAATAGATATTGACGCCGCATTTCTAAATGGAACCATTGATAGGGAAAAATTTATAAGAATACCTAAGGGCCTTCCAGGTGATAATCAAACCCAAGTAGGTCGCCTGAACCGCCCTCTGTATGGACTAGCCATAGCACCCATGTGCTGGAACCGTACAATAACACAATTTATGCTAGACAATGACTTTGAAAGATCCCCTAGAGAGGAATGTGTATTTGTTAAGCATATCTCTCATACCACACTAGTTTTAGTCCTAATATATGTGGATGACTTTCTTATCTCCAGTAACTCAATCAGAGCCGTTGATGAAACCATTAGCCTTCTTGAATCACAATTTCGATTGAAAAAGATGGGTTTTCCCAAGAAATACATAGGAATTGAGATAGAGAAAATTACTGAATCATCAATATTCTTGCATCAAGTTGACTCCATTGAATCCCTTCTGAAAGAATTTCCTTTTAGCGAGAATCACAAACCGGTGTCTCCAATGACACCACCTAACGATTGGAAAGTTAATCCAAATGAAACTATCCACACTTATCCCTACAGAAAAGTCATTGGGTCACTCCTATATCTCTCAAATACCACTCGTATTGACATAGCTCACAGTGTCTCATTCTTAGCAAGGGCTCAAATAGATCCTCAACCTGTACATCATAAAGCAATTAACCATCTGCTATCTTACTTGAATGCTAACAAAAGTGTGGGACTAATTTACCGTCAAAACCGATCAAATGTCTCAAGAATTGAGTTATATACTGATGCTGACTTTGGAGGTGATAAGAGCCGTAAATCAACCTCCGGCTACCTAATAAAATATCATGACTCCCTAATTACATGGTCGTCTAAACTGCAAACGACTATAGCTGAAAGCTCCTCAGAGGCTGAAATGCGAGCTTTGGTGGAAGGCATGCGTGATGCACTATTTATTGTTAGGCTCCAAGAGGACCTGTTAGGCATCTCTGAACTCCCCATCTACGGTTACGAGGACAATAAAGCTACCTACGAACGATGTATCTCTAAGGTTTCAGCGAGTCGACTCAAACACGTAGAGACAATCTACTTTAAGGCACAAGAATACACCGAAAATAAAGTACTACATCTACAACTAATCGGTACTCTAGAGCAACTCGCCGACCTACTCACAAAACCTGTAACTGCACCAATTTTTCTACAGTTCAAAAGAAACATGATGTATGATAAAGATAGCAAAAACTAACGATATTAAAGAATCATATCTAATAGAATTTAACGAAATACTCTCCTTTTAGGAAGTGTTACAGAACCTCCACACAACCGAGTATATCTGTGCGTAATGAACTAGGGAAGACACAAGAGCAAATTTCCAGATATTCATCACGACATGCATACTACGCTCTTCTTCCTTTTTTTTTCTCTCTCTTATTTTTATATACACCTTAAGCCATATCGTTGATCAACATGTGTTATTTTTTTTTTTTTCCTTTATTTTCTCTTATACCAGTAGTATGGAAGATATACACCTTCCCATCTGACAATTTCTGTCAGGCTACTTAAGTTACTAAAGACTACCGATCTCGGTTATTACTTATTCATATATATACAATTCTCACTAGAATTAAGCAACAAATTGTGATTATTTTGATTACAAACTGTGATTATTTTTGATTTAGTCAGTATAGACACCAATATCCAAAGGGTTATGGATTTGTTGAATCTTTGTTCTCTTATTATACTTAAGTGCTAATGAGACACAATACATTACCTTCCTTTTGTCTCAATCTTCTTAATTATTTTGTATTGATCATTGCTTGCTAATTCAATTACAAAGCACTTGCACATATCGACATTCTCTCTTAGCAATAGCGACAGAGAAACCTCAGGTTCACATATCATCCTCAAATATGTTTTGGGTATACACAGTATAAGAAATCTACTCTCAGATACTCCACCACTTCAGGGAACTATGTGCACACTGTATTAAAGATGTCACGGTCTAAATGCAGCTGCTGTTAGGGAACTCAGGCATTTTTTTTTCTCTTCCTCCTCTGTTATCCTCGCTCGCTAGATACGGTCGGCTTAGTATGAACCCTGGCTGAGCACCTCTTCCTATGCGGTAAGCTAGTAGCGTCTTAGTATGTTGAAACCTAACTGCTCCTCTCCGAGTCTCCGTCTTGTCTGATAGGTCTAGGATAGGTACCGATAACGTAGAGAGCATCTTTTTTTTTTTACTTTTTTTTTTGCTAAGAAGTAAGTGTGGGAGGGGGTGTTATCGGGAGCCACTAGCGCTCCCTGTGGTAACCTACCTACACACTCACTCTCCTACCTACACTACCTAACGATCTATAGTTCGAAAGCCTAAAGGAATCTCTCTACCCTTTAACTTGTGCTTCATATGAGATTAGAACTCACGAACTACAGAAGGAATGAACGATCTAAGAACACCGAAGACATATTTGTGACACAAATTTCGTTTCATTGATTACAGCAACGAAGAAACACAAGCCTTAGAAACACAAGCCTTGAATACGGAGTACTCAACTGAAGAATTTAATTTTCTTTCTTGGCGCCAAGATGATACTATAATTTCTTTCATTACGAAATATTAATTCGTATAAATATTTAAAGTAGCAGGTACGATGGGTAGTACAATCCCATCTGTTGAGATTATACTGATGTATTCATTTATAAGGTATAGACCTGCAATTCATAATAAATCATTAAGTAAATGATAATTATTACGATGTGATGAGGTGTAGTTGGACCTATCACATCCTAAGGGCTTTATTAAAACACGACGCGAATATGATTAAGCTTTTGTTATTATTAGAGAGAACTAAACAAGCAAAGGTTATATTATCATGGAATAGTAAAGAACTGAAAATAACTAGACAGAACTGAGCTTAAGCTTAAGGCTACGTGGGTTTATAAAGGTGACTATTGTAAAGGGAAACTAGGAGCTAAAAGGGGATAACCAATAATATTGTCTTAAATCTAAGGGGAGTAAAAAGTGTCGTGTGCAACTTAAAATAAAGGGTAAATAGTCTTATACATAAGTGAGTATAAAATAATAGAGAATAACGTTTGTAAAACAGAAGTGGGGATATGGATAGGTATAACGGACTAAAAATGGAAGGAGACTACTAAAGGGGAATTGGGGAGTTTAGTGGGGATACAGATAAGTAGGGATAGAATAAGTGGGGTTTAAGATATAGAGTAAACAGCTTACCTATAAGGTTAAGTATAAGTGGGGGTTAAGTAGGGATAGAATAAGTAACAGATAGAATAAGTGTGGGTAAGATATGTGTGTACTTGTGTACATGAATATTATGCTCTTTCTTTTACGTCGTAATAAGAGGTCTACGTACATTCGAATACTCGTTACAATAGTGACGTCATGAGCATGAATAAAAATAGGTACCGTTTATCGTATGTATAAGTACGTAAGACAAATATACGTGGCGCGATCGACCAGATCGCGTCACACTACCCCTCTCTGTACAAGAAGTGGGCACGGGGGAGTAATACATCTTATAGAAATATGATTGCGAAAGCGCGTTTATGATTCGAATTTTTCTAGATTTGCAAAAATATGATACATATTGACAAAAGATGTTTTAAATGGTAATACAATGGTACGATCAATGTGGAAATATACATTACTAATATTACTGATATAAAATTACGACAAATGAATGACTTATGCATAGTAAGGAGTTCTTTAGGATATTTCTAGAGATCTCAAGTGACGAAAAGAAACGGTAATAGGAAACTGGAGGTAATATGAGTGAATTTAGGCTGGAAAAGAGAGAAAAGAAAGATACTATTGATTGTTTTGTAGACTATTGGATTTTGACGGTATGGAAGGATGTGAAAAATGCTGAGGATGTGTAATTATTGATCTTATTGCTAATTGGTCTATGGGAAGAAAAAAGGTGGAGTTTAATGAAAGAAAAGAAGGAATTAAAATATACATTGGAACTTAAATCTAATCGTCACTGTTTGGAAGTACGTACTAGCTATTGACGTATCTTAAATATATTACGGATTCGTGTATTTTGTATTATAGCGTTTGATTAAAAGTTGCCTAAAGTATGTCTTCGATCGTGTTAAGTTCACTGCAATTTGTAGCACATCACTTGGGACGGTTTAGTACGACCCGAATCGTTTTGTACACGGAGATCATATTGAAAGAATTTTAGCGAATAACGTCAAGTAAGTAAAATGTATGATAATAATTTTGGATACGTTGGGTCAGATTTCACATCCTTTGAAATCCTGTATTCTTTCACGATTTTGTAATAAAAATCCGCTGTCAAGGAAAAAGGGAAGTATGAAACATGAACGCCGATGAAGAACAATAAGAAGATCCAAGTAATGAAAGAGAAACAATCAGATTCAGGTATCTCAAAAACACGGAACATAATTTATAAATGTTCAATATTGTTCGAAGGCGTACTTATTTTAATTGATAGGTAGGTAGTATTAATTCTTGATCACTCGGTTTTTCGTAAATTATGAAATTTGAAATAACCTAATCCCTGATACTCTCAGAATAAGACCATTGATTCTTGATCGCTCGGTTTTTTGTGAATTACGAAATCTGGAAAAAAATATTCGTTCGTTTTTAATCTCTGATACCCTCATAATTAAACTATGTAATGAAAGAGAAACGATCAGATTTATTTTAAAAGTACGGAACAAAATTGGATAATGTTCAATAATGTCCAGGCCAAGATTTTGTTTTTTGTGAATTATGAAATTGGGAACAACCTTCGTTTATTTTTTGATGCGTCTATATTCAGCTGAAGTTGATTTGGTTATTGATCAAATCTTTTCGTCCCATCTCCTGCATAAACATTCAATATTTAAAATATTCAATTTTCGATCTTATTTGATCTTATGAACTTTACTTCTGTGATGGACGATAATCCATCACCTTTTCGGCTCACGTATCGTGCGACAAAATTGTCTAATATTTTATTTTCTTGATTCCATAAACATTGTCTAAACCTAAACTATTCCGTCTAAATTACGCTTTTTTCCACATCAGTTCAACCAACTCCAAAATATACAATTCGCTCTGTTTTCTTGTCTCATCATAATTATTCCACAATCCGCTGACCATTCACTCAAAACATTTTCCTAATTATCGCTTCCACATTCTTAACGTACGCTAAATTGTTTTGATTACGTGCCCTCTCTTTCCACACACAATAAGTTAGGTTGACTCGAGCTTGTAAAAATAATGAAGAAAAAATACAGTCGAGTTATTAAAAGGCAGGTGTATTAATTTCGGGGATCCTGGGGCATCACAACTTCTTCGGTGTTGTGGTGTATACGTCGCTTTCGGCATGTGGTTTTATTCCCTTCTGTTCTTTTTTTTTTTTTTTTTCTTTTTTCTTTTTCTTCTTTTGTTGTGTGTGGTTGGGGTACGTAACTGGACAATAATGTGTGTGTTTTGTTCTTTTTCTGTTTTTCTTCCCCTTCTCTTTCTTATCTTCCTCAACTGTAATTCCTGAAATTTCCTGACGGAAGAATACGGCTTGCTGTATTTAACCATCCTTGTTCTCCTAATATTCACACTTAGATTACATTGTATTCTAGGTGGCGAATATTTCCTTATCTGTCCGTTTCCTTATCATCCTGTAGTGGAGGGGCAACTTACACGCATTTTTGGACTGAAATTCGGTACTCGAGCTTACGAGTTCGCGCCACGAATTTCAGTGTGCGTCCAGGTGCGTTGTACGACGTACGGGTGTAGAGCAATCTATCCCCCCCACACATGTTGAGGTTGATCTCAATTACCTAACGAAATGGTCGTAAGTATCGCGTCTGGGCCGTTTTTTGAGTTAACTTCGACCACCTTTGAAATTTGTTGTGCGTGTGGTGCTTACCTCTCCTGTTTCGCGATCAGAAATGTAACATTTAATCCGATACGTTATCACAGCAAGACTCTGCTACTTTCGACAGCCTATCCATCTGTTCGACTGAAGTTCGAGAATAAAAGTTCAAGTTTTTTTTTTCTGCTTCCGGGAGGGATCCTATTGTTCGAGGAGTGGAAACCAAACGGGCTCTGAGCTATGGTTTTGTTGAAGATACCCACGGTCAACCCATCAGCCAGAAGGCGTTACACAGAAGAAAGAATCTGAACGGCGATGCGGCGGAAGATACACTACGAAAAGCTCTACGATTAGAAAGTATATGGGTCATCTGGTAATGTACAGTGTAATTTATTGTCTTATGACATTAATATTATTAAATTCCGATACGACTGTGAATAAGATCTTTCATTTTAGATGATATCTCTTAGAAAACCTCCCATATAAAGTAATGAGTAGTGACATGGTGCACATGGCCTTTTACAGTTTCAAATCTTTCTTCTATCTCCCTATGCTTATGTGTATTTTGGCTGATTTCTAGTGTCGTGATTCTGTCCTCTAAGATGGGGAGGGTATGTCATAGTCGTTAGATATTTCCGTACCTTGTACCACAAGTATCGATTGGTCTATAATTACATCGTAGTATCCAATCTAGAGTTTAAATCTTGTCTACAATAGTTAGTTATGTTTCGGCTGTAAATCTTCTTTTTAGTTGGTCGTTGTCTTTTTTTTTTTTTATTGGTTTGACCACCCATCTTCCTGATAGTCGAAACTGTTTCCCATAGGTAACCGTAGGTGAGTAGACAAGAAATGTTTCTACCTCCCCTTCGAAGAGTCATGGTGTCCATTCAGTCATCTAAAGTTCCATCGTAAGTCCACAATAGTCTATAATCTGGTGACAGTATGCACCATACCGAGAGAACCCGTTTCCACGCCCATCTATTGAGATGCTTCTTGTTCCACCCTAGAGCTAGCTATGTTCAGAGGATACACCTGAGTTGATCATTGATTCGTTGAGCTGAGTCTCGTTCTTGATAGGATGAAAGCGTTCGATCCTCGGTAAAAGCATTCGTTTCTATTGGTTGTAATTCTGAATTCTCCTCCCCCAAGTGTAGTGGAGTTCTCCTCAGGGATGTCGGTATGATGGGAGTCTTCTTTCGAGAGGAAAAGAAAAGTACCTCCGTCTATGATGGCGTGTAGTACTTGGTAGTATACATCACATAGACTGGTACCTTTTCTTTCTGGCTTCTTTCGAGAAGAAAAGAAAAGTACCTCCGTCTATGATGGCGTATAGTACTTGGTAGTATACATCACAGTGTTATTATTATTATCATTATACAATTCTAATTCTCGCACAAATATACCTATTATTCTGTTTCAGATTCATATTGTTTTCTGAAGTTCATCTTTTGAACGTAAGTATGAACTTGTGTTTGTTTTGAATTAATTCTTCATTAAATTTAAGAGGCTAAGTCACGCGTTTCTTTTAACCATTTTGCAACATCACAGGGTTTTGTTAGTTCAAGTAACCTGATTTATAGATAAACCTGATTGACCGTAAATAATACATCAGTCAGATTTTCACCTGGCAAATTATTTTGGCGGATTCTTTGGTTTCAGTACATATCGTAGACTACATTATAACATAAGCGCAAGCGCCTTTTGTTTTAAACTGGGATGGTGAAATTATGACAAAAAAGAGATGAAATACAAATCCAAAACAAAAAAATATTTAATTAAAAACCTGTATTATTTGAAAAGGAAAATCTTAGATGTTGTATGGTCCTTGAATTTAGGAAACGTAAAATTTATTTTTATTTTTTATTTCATGTGGTACCATTCTTAGTTTTGATTTGTTTAATCTATTATTTATTAATGACGATCTATTCATTCATTTCTTCTGTTTCAGAATTTTGTTTCGTGATGGGATTTCTGATTTTAAGATCTATTGCTCATTGTACATATATTTTTCTTTTCTTTGAATCTATCATTCATTGTATTATTTTTTGAACAAGTTTTCAATAAACTTTTATATTATTTTTATAAAATAAAAGAGAGAAAAATTTTAATCTAGACATGAGTGTCAGAGATCATGTCTGGGTAGTTGAGAAGTCTAGGAAGATACTCAATCTACTTTCGAGAAGTCTGAAAAGATACTCGGAGATTAAAATGTTTAAGTTTGGAGAAGTCTGTAAAGATACTCTGGAACTATTTTTCAGAGAAGTCTGTAAAGATACTCTGGATTTATTTTTCAGAGAAGTCTGTAAAGATACTCTGGATTTATTTTTCAGAGAAGTCTGTAAAGATACTCTGGACTTATTTTACAGAGAAGTCTGGGAAGATACTCTTCTATTCCTAAATTTCAACCTGTTTTTATCATGGCAGTTGATTATAATAGAACTTATGAAGTAAAAGATAGTTCTACTGGAGGTATTTATTTTGCTCTGCCAGTTGCTGGAGATGGTAGTTGTTTCTATCATGCTATCTCTTATCACTTTTTTGAAGGAGACACTAACCACCATCAAGAGATACGTAGAAATGGTGTGAATTACATTCAAACACATTCTGAAGAATTTGAACCTTTCCTTGATGAAGAAAGTGGAGATATTGAAATGCTCATAGAAAATATGTCCAAGAATAATTCATGGGCGGATCAATATGAAATTTTGGCTGTTGCTAAAGCCAGGACCAGAGTCCGAAAGGAAAGGGTTAATGAAGGTCATAGTAGCAGTGCAGATTTAAGCAGTAGCGAAGAGATGGAAGATGGTGTACGATCGCGACGAAAGAATTCACATTTCTACAGTTTTAAGAACATTCCTGTGTGTCTAACGTTTTTCCTGAATACTCTAGCGATTTCTCAGCAATTTGTCAAGACTGCTGTTAACAAGAGAAGTCCCGTTAAATCTGCGGAAAGAGACATGCGTGGCGTAATAGGACATTATAATAAACTTGTCCGCGGAATTGTGAATTCAGTGCGTACGCATATACGGATATTTCGACCTGTAAAAAGTCACTACTGTCGTAAGAATTGAAAGCGTAAATTCTGACCCCAAACTTTAATCGTTACAAAACTGTAAGAGCTCTACCTCAAGTACTGTGAAGCGAAAGCAATAGTTCAACCAGCTAAACTGAGCATGTATCGGTGGATATTTAATACCGAATTTAACCTAGAGTTTTTTAAACCCAAAAAAGACCGTTGTGATCTGTGCGAGAAAATAAAAAATAATAAAGATAACGAAGACTTGCAAAAAGAAAAAATTGAACACGAGAGACGAAAAACAGTGGCGAGACAAAGACTGCAAGAAATGAAAGAAATTGGTGAATCTGACGATTCCGTATGAGTCGCAGTCTACGACCTACAAAAAGTCATGCAGACTCCTCAACTCAACGTGGGTCCGGTTTACTATAAGAGGAAACTTGATGTCTACAATTTGTCCGTTTACAATTTAGTTAGTAAACGTGCGACGTGTTTCATGTGGTCACAGGTAATCGGCCAACGGGGGTCAAATGAAATCGCTTCTTGTCGTCGTCGTCGTTGCCTTGTAAGCGGTAGGCCTATTGGCCTGTCTGCTGTGGCGTTGATGCCCCCGATGACGAATCCGATGTATCCACCAGCCTCTTCCTCGGTCTCCCCTGCAATCTCTTACCAACTGGTGTGTATTGGAGCATCTGTTTTGGTGATACGGTCAACGTGTTCCCTCCATTTCTTACAATAAGCTTTAATTTTTGATATCACTGGTGTTGTTTGGAGTTCGTTCATGATGTCAACATTTCTCTTCCTATCGCGCAGCGTATACCCAGCCGTTCTCCTCATGAACCGCATTTCCGCAGCTGTAATCCGTTTCTTATCTGCCTTCCTCAGGGCCCAAGCTTCGCATCCATACTTCAACATGGGTACGGCAAAAGTATTGTACATTTTTAGCCTTGTTTCGCGTCGGACATTGTTTCCTGCTACCACTCGGTTTATGAGGCCGGCTACCTTCAGAAACTTGGAAATTTTACTGTTACGATACATCACTTCCTAGGTACTTGAAGCTGTTAACTTGTTCTATTATGTGCTCGTCTATGACAATTTTTGATCTTACCGGATCCTTTCCTCGGAATGCTATCACTTTGGTTTTCCCGGTTGATATTTTCATGTTGTACCGTTGCGCTGTTACTGCCAGATTATATACTGCTCGCTGTAGTTCATCCTCTGTCTCAGCCAATATAACTTGGTCATCAGCAAACAAGACCGTTTCCATTCGTTTTGTTCCCTCAATTTTTACGCCCTTTGGCTGCGTCTTGTACCATTCTTTCAGTATTTGGTCCATGTATATATTAATAGGACACAAGAGGCAGGGCATCCTTGTCTTACTCCTTGGTTGACTTTTGTATAATCTGACACCTGGTTCTCTAGTCGTACACAAATTTCGGTGTCACTGTACATGGTTCTTAACAGGCCGATTGTTGGCTTTGGTATTTCTTGTTCAAGCAGTATTTCAATTAACTTTCCTCTTTCAACGCGGTCGTACGCTTTCTCGAAATCAATAAAACATAGGTGCGTTTCCAGGTTGAACTCAACTCTCTTTTCAATAAGCAGTTTTACTGTATATGCAGCGTCAGTACATGAACGGCCACTTCGGAAACCATTCTGTGATTCCAGGAGGAATGCATCCGCAATTGGGTTTATGACATTTGTCACTAATCTGGCGAGGATCTTATAACCTGCACATAGGAGACTAATGCCGCGATAGTTTTCCATTTTCGTCATGTCGCCCTTCTTAAATAGCGCTGCGATTATTGCTTTCCTGAAATCATCTGGGATTTGGTTTTTCTTACCCAGGAGATTGTAGAACTTCAAGAGTCGTTTTTTGAACGATGGTGTTGCATATTTATATAATTCTGCTGGTATGTTGTCCTCCCCTGTGGCTTTTCCGTTTTTTATTGTCAGGAGTACTTTATTCAGGTCTTCGATCGTAAACATTTCCTCTGTCTCTTCAACTTCTATCTGTGGTAGTTCCTCGTTTTCGCTTCTCGTGTCTTCGAATATATTGAAGAAAAGGTGAAAGAGGGAAAAAAAAATTTTTCTTCTTGTCCGACAATTGCGGAGGACAAAATTTGAACCGAAATATGGCCATCATGTATGTATACGCCTCGATGACGTATAGTATCGAGACCCAACATTGTTTTCTAGAGAAAGGGCACACCCAGAATGCGGGCGATTCCGTACACAGTTCCATTGAAAATGCATCTGACAATATCGATGTGCTTGTACCTTTACAGTGGTACACTGTGGTTCGTACTGCGTGACGCCGGGAACCTTTTACCGTTACTGAGATGAGTAATATCAAAAACTTTGAAAAACTTCGAACAGAAACATTTTCAAAAATGGAGTACCTCGAAGGTACTCCAAAACAGAAAGTAATGTGGAGAAAAGTGCGCATTATCAAGTCGGGTCCAGGAAACGCAGATTTTCTTTTCGTAAATTACGATTACAGCGATAAATTCCAGGCCATTTCTCTGAAAAAGAGCAGAGGCCAATGTTACAAAGCTGGTGAACTTTTAGAATTGAGTGCAATGTACTCAAGTGATGAACCTCGTCTGGCAATTTCGTCGGCAAAATATAAGGATTTAAATGACCTGTGTAAAGAAGGAATTATTCCTAATGAATACCATAATTACTATAGTAACTTGCCTCATATATCTGCAAAATTGCGGAAGCAAACCAAGAAGAAGAATGAAAATCATGTATTTTCTGACGACAGTGATTTTGAAAATAATGAGTAAGTTTTAATTTGTATGCTCATCGACTTACTCATAAATTTTTACTTGTACGTTTCAAAAATTCTTTTGAACACCTATTACTTTCATCCTTATCCGTTTCTTGTCAATTTCTTTCTTAATATTGAACTAATAATAAGATTATTTTTCGAACCATCATTTCATTTATTTCCCTTGTATGTTAAGAAAATGTACTTAGTCTTTTGGGAAGATTATTTTTATTGTTACCCAATGTTCTTGTCAGTTTCTTATTCTTAATGTTAGACTAATACTAAGATTATTTTTCTGACCATTATTATTATTATTTTTTTCACTCATGTTAAGAAAAAAAATATGAGTCTTCTGGGAATATTATTCTTATCGTTACCCAATGTTCTTGTCAGTTTCCTTATTAATGTTCTTCATTAGGGTAATGATGTTGTTATTCAAGATTGTTTTTCCAACCGTTAATATTCGATAATCAATCTCCTTATGGTTTCTTTTGAATAAATTGAGCTTATGTCCATTTTTCATTCATTTTATTGAATGCAGAAGTATCTTAACATGGACTTCAGACAGTTCTGTCCTGAATATTCATTCTTGTATTATCTTATGTCCTAATCGGGAATTTTATTTTTTTTCCCCTGATAATGATGAAAATAAGTTCGGAAGTACCCCTATTACATTAAAATGAATATTACTTTACCAAACATATTAATAATAACGCAACGGCAACACTGCACAACTTTCAATTGGTTCTCCTGGAAAATTACGTTTTTGGACTTAAGCTAGTTCTGTTCTATGGTGACGATTTTAAAATAGGGTTTGATTAAAGTGGGTGATATGTTTTTTCAAAAAATGCCACCACATGGGGTAGACTGGCCTCATACATATGCGGACCAAAGAATGAAATGAATCTAAGCCTGTTTCAAAAATAGGGAAATTTTTCTAATTATTTTTTAGAAGAGAAGAAATTTAGTGTCCCCAAAACAAAATACCTAAATTTCTTCATAGGGACTCTCTCCTCTTTGCCGGTAAATAGAACATAGTCTCTTTTTGTGTTAGTAAATTGCCGCGTTGTTTCAAGTCTTTTTTTTTTTCTTTTTTTTTCAGAAAATTTGTTAAAGAGGAAAAACTATAATTCCAAAACTGGTACTCACCTGGCTAGCGGCTGTTGTCGTCGCTGTAACAGACGCTAGTGTGGAAATAAACATTGCTAATACAACTGATATAGAATACGACAATAGGATGACTTTTGTTGAGTAAGGAGTTCTTTAGGATATTTCTAGAGATCTCAGGTGACGAAAGAAAACGGTAATAGGAGACAGCAAGTAATATGAGTGAATTTAGGTTGGAAAAGCGAACGAAAAAAGAAACTATTGATTGTTTTGTGGACTATTGGATTTGGCGATATGAAAGGATGTGGAAAATGCCGAGGATGTGTAATTATTGATCTTATTGCTAATTGGTCTATGGAAAAAAGGTGGAGTTTAGTGAAGGAAAAGAAAAAATTAAAATGTACATTGGAACTTCAATCTAATCGTCACAACTACTTGGTACGCTCTTCGTTGAATTATATTTCGTGTACTTGAGTGATTCGGATTATCGTGAGAAAGAAAAATTCGATTGATTATCATGACTTCGTTTCTTGTGAATTCTTTTCGTTTTGTCGGTGAACACTTAGGTCGGCTGGTCGGCTTGGTGTATACGATGGAACAACAGATAACTGCTCTTGAAAGTGAATTAACCCAGTTGAAAGAGGAATTGAAGTAAGTACTTTTGCTTTTTCTTGATCGTGTATTTTTCTGGTCCGAGGTCTGACGACGTTCTTGTGTGATCTTAGCTTCCGGCGCTCGCAACATCGGTGTGCGTACTGCGATTTTTACTTTGGTCTAGGACCGGACTGGGACTCCGCAATGATGCCGGTGGTAACGCCGGGGGCTATGTCCCCCTGCTTTTCGGCGAACGACGACGAAATGTTGGAAGGGTTAGGTGGTCTCGCCCAGGAAGTCGACGGGTTGTTTGACGCCCCTGAGTGAGTAATTTTTCTGGTGCATTAGGAAGACGGTTGAAACGAGCAAATAAGGCAGAATGCAAAGGTGGGAAGAAGAAGAAAGACCACGTTTCAGATTCAGACGAGTCGGATGCATTGTTTCTTGAAGAAGAACGTTCAGGCAAAAGAATACAGGTTCCTCCAAGGAAAAACGTAAAAATCAGAAAAGAAGTAAGAACCAGCTCTCAGATTCTGGAAGTGACGTTGACGAAGGCCTGGCAAGCGAGAAAGTTTTGAAAAAAGCTGATTAGAATGTGGAAACGTTGAGACAAAATTAAGAATTAACGTGAAATGAACGGAGCTAGGCGTGATTTTACAATACAAAGGATTTTCTCTCTGTTGTCCATCCTTCTTATCAACTCTTGTAAGCTTTCTTCCATTTTGTCTAGACTGTTTGAATCTATATATATAAAAATAAGTCCAGTTTTTTGTTGGTGATCGCATAACTTCAGAACGGCTGAACCAATTTCAATAATTTTTTTTTTATTATGTTCGTAACAGCCTAAGGAAGGTTTTTATATATTTGTCCGTATCATTGAATGCTTCTGAAACTTACATAGCGTAAGAAATATACGCGCATGCTGCTGAAACTTACATACCGTACAAAATATACGCGCGTTGTCCGCTTGACGTGTTACCACTATCTATTGTTTCTTTTCGCGCCCCACAACAAAACAAAAAATGTTGTCTATCAAAAAGCACTGGCTTCGTAAATAGACAAAATGGTGACATTCATAATATCGTTTTTTTTTTTTTTTTTTTTTTTTAATTAACATAATTATATCTACTCTTTCATGGTTATTGTAACTTCAAATGTAAATTACTGACCCATAAAATACTGATTCATTTTTATAGATATATATACTTTTAATTTTCAATTGATACTCTTTTATGCCTCATAGACAGGACAACGTCTGTCGGGTCAGCTAGTATTTCTATATTTTCAAATATTTCTTGGTCAATCGGTGTGGTCCAGTCTCTTCTCCCGACCCCTTCGCTTGATCTTTCAAAAAGGTTTCCTCTGCCCGTCAACTTATTTATTTCATTCACTCGTATTCTGATTCTTCCTTCTTTTCTGCTTTCAATTATATCTTCGTCTAATAGTTTACTCAGCTCGTCATCGTCTAATGAGCCTCTATTTACGTTACAGATCGGGTCTAATAGTTTTATAATGATATTGGCTTCCCCTACCCTAAGCTTGTAAACCCATGACATCTGTTTTTACGAAATATAGGTTTGGGAGGATGGGAAAGACATGATCAAATTTCGATTTTACAGGAAAATGGCATTGACATCAACGTGCGCACTTATCATCGTCATAGCGTGTTTGCGGTCCCAAGAAGTTACAAGCCAGATATCGAGAATCACCAAGATAGAGACACCGACAGTGATCCACAAGCACTGAATCCCAATGTTGTACACTGAGAAAATAACGTTACAATACACAGAGGTGGTCAAGTTGGCCTCTTTTATTATGGACAAGGACAACGGCACGACCGCCTTTCCTTCTGAGTTCCAGCTCATGGTCCAAGGCGCGAAAACGATACTCTTGGAAGAAGCAAAAGCGACCGTTTTCGTCCACCGCTTATATATTTTTTGATGATTACGATACGTGATATAATTAGACTTATACAAATATGATCTATCTATTTCACGTCTTGTTAGTGCGTGATTCTAAGATCCACATCTTCTGATTGTGCTTAGCTTATGTTTATGAATATTTTGCGTTCGTTCTACTATCTACATTCTACTGTGGCATCATTTGATGTCACAAGTCCTCAATGGGACTCGGCAAATTATGTGATCTTTATCCCCTTCATATTATTTACATATTCCTATTCTTGGCTTCTCTATAGCGCTCTACGGAACATAGAAAAATTTGTAATCTCTATTTACTTCAAATATCCTACATATACCTTTCACATTTCTACAAATTTGTTCTTCTCAAAATCTTCAATCATTACAGACATCAAAAATTATATCCAATAATCTACATAAGCCTAGAATCTGAAACCCCACTGAGGGAGTGACTCTAATCGACAAGGGATGCCCACTAGAGTATGTCGGGAGAGAGCCTTTTGAAAATGAGCGCCACGAGTTCTATGCTCTCCCTGTAGAAGAGGCGGAAAAACAGCTGAAAGAAGAGATTGGGAGAATCCACAAAAAGGATGCCTCGAGGCGGAGGAAAATGTGGAGGGTGGTTGACTCGACGACTGATCATTTTCTGGCCTTTTCGGCCAACAACCTCCCTCCTAATGTTTTCGGATTCTGTGGATTACCTCAAAAGGCTCAATACCGGCTGGTTCTGGCAGTCGAGCGTGAGTCAGAAGCAACCACGTTCCAAAGATCCGTAAATCACCGACCCCTGATCATTGCTGAAGCTGACCCCTGGGAATTTACACTAACCAAATGGGCGGATAACCAGTATGTGTGTGATCAAACGTTAGGGGACCTAAGAGGGGTCTCTTTTGAGAAAGCCAAGGAGCTTCCCTCGTCCTACACAGGAGTTAAGTCTTCGAATGACTTTGATGCGGATCTCTCTATATACCCATTCTCTTGCCCCACAGCCAATCAATTTGAGGACGATGATGACCTATATTT
Organism: Aspidiotus rigidus; assembly: GCA_035079385.1. Lineage (NCBI taxonomy): Eukaryota > Metazoa > Arthropoda > Insecta > Hemiptera > Diaspididae > Aspidiotus > Aspidiotus rigidus. The sequence continues at coordinate 13,385,764 of JAVHKY010000020.1, read as the reverse complement.
CCCTCAGCCACCTATTCTGTCAGTGGATGATTCAGAATATAAGGAGGATGTTGAGCGGCTCAATGTGGTGAGGGCAAGAGAGTATGGATACTACCTGGAGATTAAAGGGGAACAGTGGGAAAATATAGTCCCTGCACAAAAGAGTCTGAAGGTCTTGATTATCCAGGCGGCTAATTACCCAATTTGGGAGGACGAAATTCGCGAGACCGAGGGTAAAACTGCGGAAGCCCGCAACAAGATCTTTGCGGCACAGCACTCTCTTGAAGAAACTCTGAGTATGACTGATCGGGAGTTTTCGCGTACTTTACGACGGTATGTGGAGACAGATGAGGTATTGATCCTGGATGTGGACTCAACTCTGCTATTGAATCCGGTTTCCCCTATAGCAGAACCTCCCGTATATGACAAACAAGAGCTGGATTCGAAGGAAAACAACGTGAAATGGGTTGAGAGTGGCCAACAGTCGGAGGGATCAATGACGTCGTTCATTGTTGATATGATAAAGGCGCGTCCAATGAGTGATGAGGATATTACTCAGTTAATGGAGGCATTAGAAACCCAGAGAACAAAAATACCCAATGGGGAGAGGTCCTCAACTCACCCACCGATACCTGTGAAGGAGCGGCACAATCTGGCTCAATCCAGTTTTGGGGAAAAGCCAAGATCCATCCTAAAAAAGGGGATAACAGAGGGGGATTCTGAAGATCAATCCTCTTCAGGGAGGAATTCTCCGCCGAAGCGGATAAGATTCAATCTTCCCCCTAATGACGAGGACGAGGACATAACGCAAATCCCCCCTCGCATTAACATACCTAACTTTCAGGAACGTGAACTGGAGTATATTGAGACTCGTCGAAAAAAGGAAGAGGGAGAACTTCGGCGTCCGGCTACGCAGGAGGATGTGCGGTCCCACACCCAAATGTTTGGTGTTCCGGTTTCACACCTGCCCAAATTACGAGAGTACGTCCGAGACGCGGAGCTAACGTATTACCACGCCAATCACTCGGTGAAGTACTCTCCGAGAAACCTTGTATGCGATCTTTATTTATTGATTTATTCATCTTCGCTCACAACAAATGCCCAAGTTGGGATAAAAATTGGTAAACCAAGCGTGAGAACACATTGCCGTGGCGCACAACGAGAGAGGAGCGACGAGTGGAAAGAGAAACCGCTATCGAAGCTCGACTAGACAAGATAGCTTGAAGAGAACGTGTCACATTGGTACAAAAGGACAGAATAGCAGCGCCTAAAAATTGGACAACTTACTCATCAGAAGACGGAGAAATCATAGCGACTGACGACAAAGGAAGACAACGTTATCATCCCTATAGACAAAGCGGTACCGTGTTTTAAATTACCGGGAAAACGACCCCCAAGCATATCTCGAGTGCTACCAGCACAATGGTGTGTCCAAGGCCCATCAGAAATGAATAACTGATTAGAAACGCTCCACGGCTACGACTCCAATTTCCCATTATTCAACGAGAAGTGGAAACGCGTGGTACCCACCTTACATATTACAACTATGGCCGATTTTGACAATGATTTACACAATATTTCGCTTCGCGCGTACACTGATACGATTTTTTCATCGAGATGGTACGGAGATATCTTGTTAATATTTTTATGATTTCGAATATTTATTATTCGTTTTCGTTATGATTTAATAATAAAAAATATATGAAAACGAATATTTTTTTTTGTATTTTTATATTTATTATTTATTTTTTAATAATTTTATTAATCATCAATTTATTAATATAAATATCTTAGCTTTAATCGCTTTGAATTTCATCCTCGTTGGAATACTATATTACGTGACATTTATGAGACCTTGGAGAGCCATAATCCCTCCTATTTTTCCCACGTTCGGAAATAATAACGACGAACAAGGAGAGGAACAAGCGGCATAAGTCACTTTGTATATAAATACATATGATTCCCTATATTATTATGTATTATTCAATAATCGTAAGTACCTTATAAATACTATAATCTCATTCTTAATCCTGTAATCCTAAGTCACTCATGCAGAGCGATCGGTAGGAGGACGGCAGGCCAGGTGGTTTGTCCTTCTTTTCTATCAGTGCCAACTTGGCCTTTTCCCAACGTTTTGGGTACACCCCTGCAAGTGCCTTATTGAAGGCACTAGGCAGCAGAGAGGAGTCCACTACATGAAGAGAGCTCCACACCGCGTTGGGTATTTCATCTGGTCCAGCAGCTCTCCATTGCTTACCATGCACCCTTTCGGCTGCATTAATCTCCTCGGTACTAGAGAGGGGCACGTCCTCCTCCACATGTGGTGGCGTAACCATAAGTGGCGGGCCTTGTGGAAACAGTGTATCAATCACTCTTTCCACAGCCTCTGACTCCATTCGCCTCGTCGCGGATGGACCCCCTAGTTTCTTCATTATTACTTTGTAGGATTTACCCCAGGGGTCTTCATCCGCAAGGCTGCAGAGCTCATCCCAACGTTGCTTCTTGCTCTGTTCTATTGCACTAACCTTTTCCGAGCTTGCTAGTATTGCCTAGCAATCATCTGCGCCTCTTCGCGGCCTCTACTGTTTACTCTATATACGCACAACTCAAAGTATTTACCCGCTTGTTATGTAAGTTAAGTTATTGCCTTCATCTTGTATAATATTTAGCACACCGTAAAATATGCTTATTTTTCACGTAAAAATACTATCATAACACATGTACCAATTTTGTTTTGCTTTCTTCCTTCAATAATATTCAATTTTTTTTTTTTTGCACCATTAGCATTAAGCACTGGCCTATTTTACAAATGGTTTACGTGTCACGATCTTTAAACACATCAATCTACAGGATCCTGGAACCATCATCATTACAAAAAAGCTTGGAGATGAGAATCACTGTTTCGCCGTGAGTGGAAAATATTTGACTTCAAAAATATCAAATTCTTTAAAGGGGAACTACCCAAATGTACTAAAACATACACACTACGAGAAATCAAAAGATTTTATTCTTTTCCATCCGTTTTTTTTTTTTCTAAGGAGACCGTCGCGTCGAAAATAAACGATGACCTTTTAAAAATGAACGAGTGAATGTGTGAGAAATAATGGGGGGGGGGGGGAATACGTAGGTACGCATTACTGCAACTCAGCCAATACAAAAACTGATTAAATACACAATAATTCAAATAAATGATAAACTCTATTACGAAAATACTGATATCGAAATTCTACATCATACTTTTATCGTTAGTGTAAGCATGTTGTGGAAAAGATTTTTATTTTTGTATATAATGCATTCTCATATAATTTTTTAATATAATATTCGTCTCACTACTCTCATGTGGTATATTTCTTCTACCTTTACAGAGGCGTGGTGACTTCTACTGATTCTTATACCTGGAGTCACGTTTGCAAACAGTGTATAATTTATTCAACCTGATAGTTCTTATAAAAAACACTCACTGTATCTTCTCCACTCTCTCTAACTAAATAAAAGTCTATAAAAAGTCACCCTACACCTTATACTAGCTCTGTCGTCCTAAAATACTCTACGGATATCATTCGTATCGTCTGTATGAACGTGTTTCTGTGTATTCGTGATTCAAGTCCACGTGTCCGTTCTGTCAAATATTATGTGTTGTGCTTTTATCGACATAATCCTCATCTGAGGTAAGTTATTGGATGCTGGTCATCGAATGCTCACTGAGCATAAACTTCTAATTCTAGATTACGTTAAGATAGTTTAACAGGGTGGCCACTTCTCTGGAAAAACTGGAAGTCAGGGAAAAGTCAGGGAATTTCAAGATAAATTCTAAATAGTCAGGGAAATTTGTAGAAACAATTTGATTGCGGCATTAGAAGATTCAAAAAATAAAGTCATGAAAAGTAATTGAATTTTTACATGGAGTTTTTAGTTGGAATGTATTATTTTTGTAAATTCAGCGTGAAAACTATGCAACCTGAACGTTTTATGCCTTACTTAGGTACTCAAGCCAACGCACTCTTTGCATTTCCCGTCTGTTTTTCTTACGTGCACAATAATCCGTTGTATGGTGTACTTTTTGTTAGACGTAGGCAGCGTTGCTTGAGTTCTGCTGTTTTGCACTTCATACATGATATTAGGTGGCACTGCAAGGTGACCTATGGACGCGACACGACAAACAGTCGCAACAGTATAGTATACCGTATAACGCTACAAGGGAACAAAGTGAGCGATATCCGAACAAGCACTTTGACGACACAAGCCGTGGCAAGGGCTGCCAACAGCGCGAGCGAGTTTGTTTCACGTACTTCGTTCTCGTGTAGCGTTCGCTATTTTTTGGTTCACACGAACAATGTTTCGTCATGTACAAGCTAGAGAAAATCTGACGTTATTCCCTGTGAAGTATGAACGAAAAACGCGACTTTGCTCTCTAGAACGAAACGCGGAGTATACGTGTTATTGTCCGTGTGAACTGAGATAGTATATTTCATGACAAGGAGCGAAGCGACTCGAGTGACTCGTTCGGCTTGCTCCGCTCGTCTTCGACTCGCGTCGCAACTACACCGAACTCGTCACTCAAAACGTCGCTTTCGCACCTTGTCATGAAATATACTATCTCAGTTCACACGGACAATAACACGGACAATAACACATATACTCCGCGTTTCGTTCTAGAGAGCAAAGTCGCGTTTTTCGTTCACACTTCACAGGGAATACTTTCGCCACATGGATCTCTTCGACAACTTCGTTCGATTTACATCTTCGCGGGACAGAAAACATAAAGTTCTGCACCATGTTTTTGCGTGTCACGAGCCGTCTTCGCATTCCATTAACTATAATGGACTCCATTACGTCCGCGGTACAAGAAGGTATCCCGAAATTATTGTCGTGTGTCGTTGCAAAACAATCCACCATATACGATCACAGCTGACCTCCAGCTGTGGGCCTCCGAAGTCTATTCCAATCGGGCAATTTACCCGCGAGTACGCATTTTGAGCGAGGTGGACGGCGAATTGTATACTTACAGCTTGCCCATGATATCTGGGTACCAGGTAATCAAGATCGACTCTTTTCCGTTCGCGAAATGTGTGAAACACGACAAGTCCCAATGGTGGAAGCACGCCATTTATCGTTCTTCGATTGTGACAACCGGTCCCACAGATCCGATTCAGGTTCAGGCAGAACGACTCCTCGATATGATCGCGACGAGAATGGGCGAGGAGAAAGCGGAGGTAAACGTAGCGGTCCTCAACGAAGACGAAGTTGTCTGAGTCGTATTTGAAGGATGTAAATTTAGAGGTACACGACAATGATCCCGTAGAAGTCTTTCGGGGTTGGCAGATCAAAATAAGAATTAAGTACTTACTTCAGCGATTGCCTCTTCGAGGCTTATAACTATCTCTTTTGGTGGTTCCATTTATATACCGGTACTTGTAGATTATAGAATTTGGTAAATCACTAATAGGTATAAATAAATATGGTATAGATGCACGACGAAATCTACTATGCGAATTTTTACGGTTTTTGACATATCGAAATATCGGCAGGATATCGTAGCTGATAAATTGCTTAGTAATCGTTGTAATAAGACGCCGTTTATTTTTAATGGAAAGGAGGTCGAGAAAAGAAATGGTTTAGCCTATTTAGGCTAAGTCGGATAATCGATGATGTAAATAATCGAGGATTTCGACACTCCCCCCGCGCAAAAACGGTGAAATATACTTGTATATCTGAGAATTATTGCTGTCGGAATTTAGAACGGTGAGTTCTGGTTCCTTTTCATGAATGAAGTATAATATGACTAATTTTTGACTGTTAGTCGTCGGGTTATTGAATTCAATATTTGGGAGACGATAAGTATAAAACAATAATGTAAGATTGTATTGGAATCGGATAACGAAAGGTTGGAAGGTTGTTGGTCCATATTCTTTCGATGTTTATAGGCTATATAAATCAAGAAGTAAATAGAGTATGTTTCATTCGATTAAAATGAAGCCTAATGAAGTGACGAAAATTGATGTTGTGAGTACATCGTCGGAGGCTAATCCCGGAGTGGAAGTTTATGTGATTAATAATACCGATTTGAGTTTTGAAGAAAAAATTCGTGTCACCTAGTCTCCAAACCTTTTTTGATCAAGAGAGTTACTGTGTTGAATTATCGTATAAACCGGTTGTGAAAAATAATTTTCCAAGTAGGGTTTCCTGTTTGTTGTCGATGTCACAGAAGAAGAAAACACAAGAAGTACGTCCGGTAAGGGGAGAGTACGCCAATTTTTGGGTCCCCAACCTCGAATGCGACGAGGAAATACCGGAAGATTTTTAAAGGTGAGGAATCATTTGTTTAATTTGGAAGATAGGGTTTAATTTTGTCATACTGTAGTTTTGCGTTTAATGAGTTGAAGTGGAGGGAAGAGGTTCAATATCGGAAGGAGTTTCTGACAAGAGGGAAAAGATGATTAATAGCTCTCGTGGTCGTTTCTAAGCTATTATTAACTGGGACTAGGATTTTGGCAACAGCGTTGCGTTTATCTAAACTTTCGATCTTGCCATTTTCCACTGAGCTCGAGGAGCTTTGGGGTCTTTGACAAGTACCACATCTCCAGTTTTGGGTGAAAAGGGCACTGATCCTTTTTTATGCGGGTGGACGGATGAATGTTTCTCTCTTAGAGATAGGAGATAGAGACTGCGAAAAGCTTGCCAGAAATCCTCTACTATCCCTATAGTTTTCTGCCAGTGTTGCAGAAGTTGTTTTCTCTTTCTGTTCAGATTGTGTAGAGGAATTTCTGAAATATTTTCATTCTGAGTTCGTAAACGTAACATGTGGTTGGGCGTAAGTGGAGAAAGAATCTCATCTGAAACATAGGTTAGGGGTCGTGAGTTCATAATATCTTCGATTTGACAGAGTGCTGTCAAAAGTTCGACATAATCTACATAGAATTTTAATGCCGAACGCTTTGATGAAACAATTCTTAGCCAGAGCCACAAGGCGTTCATAGGCGGATCCATGCCATGGCGCGTATTGGGGAATGAATTTCCATTCAATGTTATTAATAGATAAATGATGAATTATGTTCGGGTCGGAGAATTCTACAAATTTATTTGACGGCAGTGCCGATTAATACTCTTCTTTTTGAATTTCATTGTTGTTAATACAGTGCTCGTAACGTGTGTAATATTTTTGGATTCATCAGTTTATAAGTTGCCTATTGTTCATAAGTTGGTTACTTAGTTGAGTTTGATCATCTGATTATTGCTTCTTCACTTCTGCGCTTGAAAAGTGAAAGTTTTGGGTGCCTTGAAATGACAGAAAAAAAAAGATTTTTTGACCACCTTTGGCTATCAAGAGATGAGTTCAAGTTATGGATCAGCCGTGTTGATGATAATTTTAACTCTGCTCGGTGTAAGGTATGCTTGAAAACATTTTCTTTTAGTAATATGGGAGAACAAGCTCTGCTAAGCCATGCGAAAGGTAAAAAACATATGGCAGCTATTAATTCTGTGCAGCGTACCTTACCAGTTTCCGCATTTTATCCATCATCTTCTACCAAACCTGCAGATCCAATACTACTTCCTGAAATTTCATCTACTGAGCCTGCGCATGGTGACAGTAATTCTAATTTGTCTGTTTCTGGGATGAATTCAACCTCAGGTGATTTTGCTTCTGGTATGAGTCCACTAGCTTCTAACTCACAAGTTCATGATGTAAGCTCTGCGTCAAAGAAGCCTGAAAGTCTTATTACCATAGTGCTCCAGAGAAATGAAGTGACAAAAGCTGAAATTCTATGGTGTTTGTACTTAGTTATGAATCATGGTTCTCATAGAAGTGGAGCAGAATCTGTTAATCTCTTTCCTGTCATGTTTCCCGATTCCCAAATTGCAAAAAATATGAAGTTGCAACGAACGAAAATTGGATATACCATTACATTTGGAATCGCTCCATTTTTTCATCGTGAACTCAATGATACAACTGACACTTGTGATTACATAGTAGTAGGCTTTGACGAATCGTTGAATAAAGTATCTCAAAAGGGACAAATGGATGTACTCGTATTTATTCGCTTTTGGGATACAAAAACCTGTCAAGTGACCACTCGTTATTATAACTCGTCTTTTCTTGGTCACGCAACCGCTTCTGATTTGTTAGATTCTTTCTATGAAGCAACCAAGGGGCTTGATCTGAGGAAATTGTTCCAAGTGTCAATGGACGGCCCCAATGTTAACTGGAAATTTTTAAAAGATTAAAAAGTTCAATTACATGAAAATGACGTTGATGCACCAATTCCTTTGAATTTAGGGAGTTGTGGGTTGCATCAGGTACATAACAGTTATAAGAAGGCGATGAAAAAAACTGCGTGGAATATCGTAAAATTCTTGAGATCACTTTACTATTTATTCTATGATAGTCCGGCACGTAGAGTGGACTACATCAAGTACTCTGGTTCGTCAGTATTCCCCCTGAAATTTTGTAATGTACGTTGGATCGAAAATTTCCGTGTTGCTGGGCGTGCGCTTCAAATCATTCCTTATTTACTCAAGTATGTGGATGGTGTGAAGAAAGACAAAAAGGAACCCGATTGTAACAGTTATAAAACCATTCGTTCAGGATTATCAGATAAACTGATTGGTGCCAAACTTGCATTTTTTCAAACATTAGCATCTGATGTAGAACCTTTCTTGACCCGCTTCCAAACTGATAATCCCATGTCTCCATTATTGTACGAAGCTATACAAAGTACACTCTATACAGTCATGAGCAGATTTGTCAAACAAAATATTTTGGATGCCTCATCCAAAAGTATCGTCAATATTGACCTAAAAGTTGTCGACAATTTGAGAGGAGTCAAACATATTGATTGACATTGGTTTTTCTACAAGAAATGCTCTAACCAAAGTGAAAGAAATGAAACCTATTGAAGAGTTACAGTTGCGTAAAGATTGTCGCGATGCCCTGAATGAGTTCTGTATTTCGCTCACTGAAAATTCACCTCTACGCTATTCTTTGACAAAAGCAATTTCAACTTTTGATCCATCAGTCGCATTACAACCTACATTACGACTTTCAAGATTGACCAAAGCTTTGGATATTTTTGTAGCCAACAAGTGGCTCAGTGGTTTGCAGTGCGATAAGATAAAAAATAATTTTACTGAAATTTGGAAGAGACCGTTGGTTGACGAAAAAATGAAGAATTTTTCGGAGGAGAGATTAGATTCGTTGTGGATGAGTGTAGTTCCAGTGAAGCTTCATTCAAGCCAGCGATCGATTTTATCAGAATGGTTATGATCTTTTCCCACGGAAATGCTTTTGCGGAGCGAGGCTTTTCGATCAATAAGGAAATTCTCGTTGAAAATCTTTCGGAACACAGTCTTGTCGCGCAGAGACAAGTGTATGACGCCGTGGTGTACCATGGTGGTGTGCATAGCATAGATGTCACGCAGAAAATAAGCTTCTATAAAGAGGGTTTAGAAAAAAAGAGTCGGGAAAAAGAGTTAGAAAAGAAAAAAAGCGCTGAAAAACGAAAAAATTCAGAAAAAATGAAAGAACTTCAGGCAAAGAAGAGGTCAGTGCTTGATGAAGCGCGTCAAAAAATTGAAGAATTGGACACCGAAATAAAAAAATTAAATTGAAATAATATTTTTTTTTTACTTGTTTCAATGATCCAAATTGTATTTTCTTCCCAACATTGGATGCTTTCAGTTTCAAGTACTTATGCCAAATATTTTGCAATAAATTAACTAATAAAGACAATGAGTGAAAATAATTCCTTCTATTTTGAGACTTGCTGCTTATGTTGATTTCCCGATTAACCGACCAAATTTTGTCCACAGGAAAGTATGTCAAGGTACATATTATTGAAAAAATATATACAAACGATACAAATTATTAGAATTAATTTTGAAAAAAATTGAGAAATTGGTCTGGAAATTTGAAGAAGGGTCAGGGAAAAGTCAGGGAAATTTATTTTCGGAAAAAAGTGGCCACCCCTGTTGAATTGTACGAGATACTCTTAGATCGATTATTACGAATATCCTACGAAAGATGATTAACCTGATCCTATTTCAATACATGAAATCTTCATAATATATCTCTTTGAAGAACACGTCATTTGTGGGTTGATACGGCCTCTGAGCTTCGGGCTGTATACAATTGCTATGACCTCTGAGTCTTAATTCATTCCTTGTGGAAGGACACGTCATTTGTGGGTTGGTACGGCCCCTGAGCTTCGGGGTATCTCATGGCCTCGGAGACAAGGTTTATCTTCGAATACTAACGGTGACCGCTGAGTCTTCCCCTTGCTTGCAGGAACACGTCATTTGTGAGTTGATTCCGGAGGCCCCTGAACTTTAGAGACACGCCTCGTCTGCGACTTCTTGCTGTGACCTCTGAGTCTTGCGAGCCTCTTTCTCTTTCTGTTTCTCTTCTCTCTTACTCGTTTGCTACATCATAGTTGTGGATAGTGTCGGTTTAATTAGGTTAATTAAGGAGGGAATGCTCACACGTGAGCTGAGGAGACCTTCACCCATCGTTCTCATAAGATCGCTGGCTTTAATCTGACAAACATTTATTTAAATAACTTAATTATCTATTATGATAAAGTATTATCACTGCCTTTTGAGTTTCCTATATTCGAACACTCTTTCTTTATATTTGTATTCCACACAAAAGGAGAAAAATACCTCGTGCAAAAAATATGTTACTACAATGTTAATTAAGTAAATAAAAAATCTAATCGTACAAATATATGAAAACAACACTTTTTCTCGGAAACTGAATTTTGATAGGTACACAGCGCTACGCGCATGATATCCCATATCGTTCTTACTTAATTATTATGTGATGATGCCGCTCGTACATAGTTCTCAATCTGATATTTGTAAGTTATAAGAACGAATACGTCGACTTTCGATGAACGAATCCGATCGCTCAGTCTTCCAGCCGAACCTAAGCCCGCGTTTTGTGTTTTGGTACCTACAGTTTTCTTAAAATGAAGTCGGTACTTAACTTATCGTTCTTTCTTTTTTTTGCAGTACAAACCTGCATAGCAAATTACGAAACATTCAGTCGCATTCGTGTTGTCAATAATGCAAAGTTCATCGTGGTCGTATAATTGCATACTAAAGGAAGAGTTTTTGAGCTAGCAGTCACTCCATTTGTTCAGAATGATTTGTATTTTCAAGTGGAAGAAGATGCAGTAGAAGCATTCAAACAGAAACCTCAAACATTCTCCCTCTTCAAGAGAGATTCGCCAAAAGCAACTGTGGAAATGATCATAGAAGGGATAATACTGCATTCTATGGATGTATGTCTAGAGGTTACAGGTAGCTATGAAGAACCTGAAGTGTACCCAATGTTTTGCGACATAATATGGAAAGAGTATACAGAAGTCTCATCGTCGATATCGTCGTTTAATCCGAAACCCAGACCATTTAGTAAATCTAGCTGGCTTCATCCAGAATCCCGTGAGACACCGATGAAACCGATTGTAATACTATCAAGTAACTCTAGCAGTCGTCCAGAATCCCATGAGACACTGCCGCCTTATTGAGAGTGATCAAATGCATTTACAAACTGAAAATCATATATTTCTCCGTGAATCCAACTTGAATGAGTTAGGTGGCCTATTTCCAGTAGATAAAGATCCACAAAGAGTAGCTAAATATAAAAAATATGAAAATATGTTTGATAAAGCTACAGAAGGGGATGGAATTTCCAATGAAAGTTCAAAATAATAATAAATTTGTGAATAGAGTTTATAATCTCAATTTAATTGAAGGAGGATTATCAATTAAAATATACCATCATATTAATCAATATAAAATTCAACCTCTATCAGATATAACTAAGGATGAAAAGAAAAATCATATTGATTTACTATTTCTTGAAGATAATTCAGGAAATTCTCATTATTGTCTGATTGAAGATTTATGGAAATTAGTGGGAAAACAAACCACAAAAATTTGTAAAAAGAGGTATCTTTGTAAAATGTGTATAGAGGACTGGAAACATGCTGTCAAATTCATAAGAACGTTTGGCCCAAGGAACTGAGCCCACGTTACATTGTCCCAATGGGACATCGCCCTCCGGGTTGGACGGGATCACGGCAACGTCATACAGTAGCTACCGCGAGACACTAAGTCGATGTAAGTTGTAACAGAGGATGTGGGTAATACGAAATCATGTTTTTTATTCTACGTGAATCGAAATGACGTTATTATGCCTTAGTTTTGCGGGTGAAAAGGTACCGCTTTTAAGATGAGAAGCGATATTTGGTGATAAGAAAGGAAGCGGGATGAAATGTATGACGTCATTACCCTCTGCGTGAAACACAGGGTAATAATGGGGCCAGCAAAATGGCCTTATCTTGCCCGGTCGGGTTCCTGAATTTCAAAACTTTATACATCTCATCGTCCTACCTTCTGCAATGTCGAAGAAAGAAATTCACGGAAAATATGTACTGGCCTGTGAGCAGATAAAAATGAAGCCGCTGGGTCTCATTTTGTGGTACAGGTTATGGGGAAAATTGTGCAGCAACGTTGTCATTCAACAAACTCGCTCCGATCTATGCAACATATCCTGTACAAGATCCAGTCACAGTATTCCTAAAGGACACTACCTTTGGACGTCATAGGCTGTATAAGAAGTTGATTGAATTAAAAGCTCAGCCTATGTATGGTTTGTTGACGCAAGTTTCGCCACTAATGATGCAAATGCTCATTCCACAAGTGGTATGTTAATTAAATTGTTCGGTAATACGATACCATGGAGCTCGCGTAGGCAATCAGTCGTTGCTTTAAGCACCATGGTAGCTGAATTTTATGCTTTATGTGACATTACACGCGATATTATTTGGCTCCGTCAACACCTCGAATCGTTAGGGATCTCTTTAAAAGAACCAACACTCGTTTTCAAAGATGATGCAGCATGTATCGAAATTGCTAAAAACCCATCGAATCACAAAGGAACGAAACAGTTACTCACAAAACTCTTCTTTGCGCGTGATGAATTAAATAACACGATCAAGTTACAGCAAATCTCCACCACTGAAAATACTGCTGTCGTTTTTACTAAAGCATTACCTTCTCCTCGTTTCCTCTCATTGAGAGAGCAATTATGTCTTAGAGAAGTCCAGGATGAATAATCCTGAGAGAGAAAGAATTTATTAATACAATTACATACTTCTATTTAACGAGAACGAGGAAAGAACGTCACTTACTAAATATTATTTTTGTTTTTCTTCATGATCTAGGTAAATAGTACAGTAAAATCTCACTAAGACGGAATGCACTCGGACCGGAGAATTTTTTCCGTTAAATGGGGTTTCCGTTATGGAGAGGGTACAGAAAAGTCGAAAAAAAAGGGAAGAAAAAAAAGAAGGAAAAAAATGTTTAATGCACAATACCATTATGTATACATACAGTGTAAAGACATTACTTAGGTACTGATTGAAAGTAATCTTTTAGTGATTTTTGCACGCTACACTGTGTCATATTTTCTAGAGTGATGGATTCCTCAGCAATCATTAAATTCTTTAAAAATTCTGGACAATTTCGCTCGGCGGCAAATTGCTGTAGATCGCCAAGCGCTACGAGAGCTTCAGAAAAACTCTTTATTTTTAAAGGTTCATTGACTTCTTCTTCTTCATCACTTTCTACGTCATCTTGTTTAGAAAGAAGTGCAGAGGCGTCCGGTATTTCTTCTTCAGTAACTAGGCAATCATCAAAAGAAACAATCTCTTGTACGCTAATGTCCAACTTCTCGCAAGCAAGTGCAATGTCGTTTTGAAGATCCGTATCAGTGACTGTGTTGAGGAGTTCACTTTCTTCAATTAGAAAACCAGCTTTACCAAAACATTTCTGAACGGCCCCAGGATTAATTTTCCGAAAAGCCTCGGCAATCCAATTTACAGCATGGAAAACGGTCACCTCTTTGGTGAGTTCGGTAACAGTGTTGCAATCCGCCATCTTAATCACCAGCTTCTGAAGCAAGAACTTTCGATACCAGGACTTGAAAGTGTAGATGACGCCTTGGTCCATTGGCAGCTTACGCGGCCGTCGAGGAGCACGGTACACCCACAGCTCGAGAATTTAAGGGATGTGCACGGGAGAACAACAATTGCCGTCTCCATACGCGTACACGAAAAAGTAATAATTAGTTACCGCGTTCCTTTTTTCTTTTAGGAATCGGTACTTTTTTCGATGCAATTTTTCAAAATTGAGTTTGCAGTCGTTTTAGAAAGATTTTCTAACGTAGAACACGAATTTCCACACTAGAAGGTGCCATACCCAAGTGCGTACGATGTTCAGTGGCGCGGCGTCTGCGCAACCCTGTTACAAGGTATTCGAAAACTTTGATCATGAAAATAGGGTGGAGGATCGACTAGGTACAATCTTGGTCGACGGCTTCGTGTAATTCGACTATTTCGACTTGTTGGAACCTAACGGCAGAAATATAAAAATAAATACTTAACGAACGGACGAACGGACGGAACGGACTAATGTGTGTTATTATTATTCATACTCAATGGGGATACCATACCCATTCTCATTCATGAGTTGTTTCTTATCAATGGGGGATTTTCAACTGGGCATATTGTTGTAGTTGCGGCTTTTCTTATATACCCAGTTATGTACGGGGTTGGGTATTTTGATCTTGCATATTATCGAGCTATGGCGTGGTAATAGCTTTGGTTGCGTTCTTTTTTTCCAGTCATGGGTGCTGTCACTGGGGTGGACACTCTAGTGAATGTGACGCCAGCAACCATTTTTGATCACAATGTAGAACGCGAATGGAGACGAAGAATCAGCCAGGATGTAAGCGAAGTGCCGGCACCACCTGTTTCTAGCACGCCGTCGTGTCCGTCGATGGACGTCGCCATTGAGGAAGCGTCCCCCCCCCCCCTAGAAAGCCATGCGGAAGGAGTCCGTCGTCCGTCGTCGTCATTCTCCAGCGTCGGCGGCATCACCTACGTTGACGACACGTTGGGAGATCCGGATTTTGTCGCCGATGACAGCGCGACGACGCTGGATGAAAGGTTTATTGAGAGACGCCAGACCTGGGCGTTCACCCGGTTTACTTTAGGGAATGAGCGCCGCGACGAAACTTTGTCCGCTACCATCACGTTGGCCCAGCAGAACCTCTCGTCTGTTAGCCTGACCTTCCCGACGAGTTTGCGGCTGGTCGAGGTTAATCAGGAGCTACTAAGTGATACGTTGAGAAGGCTCTCCTCCACCACCGCGAACTCACCGCGAATAATTACACGGTCACCTCCTACTAGTAGTGTTGAAGATGCTCCCGCTCTCCTCGGACCCCCTTCTGCGACCGAGCTTACGCGGCCGTCGAGGAGCACGGTACACCCACAGCTCGAGAATTTAAGGGATGTGCACGGGAGAACAACAATTGCCGTCTCCATACGCGTACACAAAAAAGTAATAATTAGTTACATTCTCTTGTTATGTTCTTCAGTATCCGGCCGAACTTGCGCAAAGTGAGGACAGGGCTGAACAAGGAAGGCGACGACGGGATGAACCCGGTCAAACGGAGCCGCAGCATCCTCGGCCCTCCAGCCACCAGCAGATGCATCCTGGGCCCTCCAGCCAGCAGCAGATGCATCCTGGAACATCCACGGTATAGAGGGCTAGAAGAATTAGTATAGTTAGTTTTTCTCTCACATGGCATCTTGAATATTATTTTTCTTATCTTCTGCCTCACTTTCTAGAGATTACATGGCTCGAATGACTTGTTGTGCCCGTACTGCGGGCTGTATGTGTATCGAAAACATTTCGAATTGCACAAATACATATATTCATATACAAAACCGTGATACTCTCTAATGATAAGTAAAGACTGAAGCATACCTGGACTGAAAAGAAATAGAAAAGACTGAAATGTTGTTCTATATGATTGTTTTTATTAGTTTTTAAAACCTAAAAAATAACAATAAAATGATTGTATGTTGATAAGAAAGTGAAAGTTCAATCAAACAGTATAATACTCACTTTTACTTTCGTCTTGGCCAAGGTCATATCATGAATTGAAGTATCAAATTTTTACAATTTTATCAATGATGATTTTATTCTTATCCTCACCTTATCTCATGATATGCATCGAAGGTTTTTGCTGCTTTTCCCTTCTATGACTCTCAATAAATTGCACAATTTACCGGAAAAAGAAAAACAGGCGCGGATTCAAGAATCAATGAATCATTTAAATCGAGTGGCAACTGAACGGGGACATTATTATGGTGTAATTCAGAGATGTCGTGAAGCTCTGCCTCAAAGTCTTGCAAACCTCACGCCTCTATATCGACGTCCGCTATCGTATGCTGGTGAGATGCATTACAGTTTAGGCCCTCTCTACTTTCTCACAGGCTATAAAGTAGGGCTTTTTGGCGTGTCCATAGAGCCTATAAATCACTTCGTTTTATATGTGATTCCCGAGACCTGTGCCATTGGAAAAGGCTCAAATTCTGTCCTGTCATTTCTCCACCATTGCCTCGGGTGTCTCCATATCGAATCTCAACTTCACATGGTCCATTACTGACTCCGTTGGTTCATGAAGTTCGCAGAATCACGTCAATCATCGCGAATACGTCATCTCTAATCCTACAATATACACATTCGTTGAGCCCGAGGGACTCCGTCCCCGGCATCACGCCCATTTCTTCGCCAAATGGCGGGGCACCTGCGCCTGGCACGCCATCGGGGTGTGGCCCCAAGCCGAAGTAGTAATCGCACCACCGGCATTGGTGCTGTGAACGCCAAAAGCTACAAGCACACAGTGAGGGAAGAAGGTACAATGAGGGTGTGTAGGGTGGGGGGTAGGTAGGAAATTTGGATAATAGAAACACTACTTCCAGTATCAAGTAGGCAGGTAATTTCTGGAGAATTGGGGCTGAATTTGATCGGGATTGATAGGTTGTTGGTGTTACAGGCATGGACTTGTCACAACTTGTTTTGACGTTCTCTGTGGACATCTGAGTTACGTTGGCGTCTGTGAGTGATTTTTAATACATATTTCAAAAGAGAAAAAAAACAGTATTCGCGTGTCATGGCATTCTACTTTGTTCAATCAATACGTTTTGTGGCGGAGCATCTTGGACGGATCATGGGAATAGTTTATTCCTTGGAACAACAGCTGGTCTCGCAGGAAGAGGAACTCAACCGTAAGCGACATGAGTTAGAGTAAGTAGTTTTTGCTTTTGTGATCGCGTGATTTTCTGGCAGTGGTTCTAATGGCGTTCTTGTGTGGTTATAGATTCCGCAAGTCGCATCACCCCTGTCGGTGGTGTGACCACTATTTCGGTCGTGGGCCGCACCCCGACACTTTTCAGAGGTGGTAACCATTCCTGTGTATGAAGTGCCGGGGGCCTTCTCCCCCAATTTTGTGGTGGAAGACGGCGATTTGGCAGGCCTATTCAATCAAGTAAACGCTCTATTCGATGCAACAAGGTGAGTAATTTTTGGCGCATTTGTTTTACTGATAGGATTATTGGGCTATTGGATTTGGATGGTTTTGGATTAGATTGATGAAATTGGGAGTTTTAATTTGGCATATGTGGACTATTACAAGGATGTAAAGGATAATGAAAAAAAGGATGAAAAGCGCTGTAAAAATGATGTCAGTCAGAAACCTTCAACCATAATACGTGTCTATAGTAGCTCGCAACAAAATATTTTTGACATCATCACAAACTACCGTTCAACTTCTTGTTGACCCTGGTGTAGAAGATTCTCTCATTAAACTCCCATCACTTAATCCTGAAATTCGTACAAAAATTGATCGCAAAAACATTATCAACCTCGATGGATTAACTGATTCTAATGCCCAAACAATTGGTAAGGTACCACTTCGAGTAATTATTGGTAAACATGTCATCGATAATCCTCTTCTCAACATACCACTTGATGGACTCTTTGGATATAATCTTGTAGAAGCCACTCGCTCTATTATCAACTATGATGATTTTAATATCCACATGAATCTCTGGAATATCTCACTTCCACTCTACCGTACCAACTTGCTCCGCAGTCTCGCTTGGTCCTCACAATTAGCACCACATGCGTATACACGTGTGGTGCTGAAGATCCTTCGCACCACATGCGGGGTGAAGGCATTTATTTAATTTTTATTACCGCTCTGATTGAAGAGATATTTATAACAAGGCATTTATTTAATTTTTGCAGGATTTGATAAGTGAGACCCCCGCCGCCAGTAGTATAGTAATTGTCGTCTAGCTGTGTATTGGAATTTTGACACCAGGTAATGGTCCCTAACGTTGACTATTTGCGCTCGCGGCTTGATCAGAATCGATGCTGAGTAGTAGTATCCATTCTAACGTTGCTTAGTCGCGGATTCACCACAATTCTTTTGTTTTCCGGAAGAGTTTTCCCCCCTTCCTCCCGGATCAGAGGAGAATGTGATGTAACAAGAGGGAGAGGAGTAGAGCCTCGTCATTACGAACGATTACAAGTACGAATTTGGATTTTGTATATTCCTATATAAAAATATGAAAATATGAACATTCACTCATTATTTTAGATACTGTTTCCACAAGTTCGTTCCATTCAGTACGTGACGTTGGACGATTTTGAAAAAGACGTAAAGAATGAGGAGATGGTAACGCTGGCTAAGTGGACACGTCGTAATCATTCGTACAAGTGGGTATACTGTGATGGGTATTATGTCACTCCTAAATTTGTTCCGAAAAAGCATCCAGGTCGAGATGACTTTTACACATGGGAAATGGAGGACCCCAGAGCACGAGCGCGATTCCCCATGATCGAGCACTTGCCGTTTACAAGAACGGGCATTTGTGCTTCGAAGGAGGATTAGTATGACGCATATCACGCTTTCGTAAACTAATAGGATTGCAATTTTTGTAAATAGGTAGATGGTGAAAGCAGTTAAGCTACAAACTTAAGGTCTTTGAATAAAGATACTGCTTCCATCGTCTATCTTATAGTATTTATGTAAATGTTACGAAATGTGATACTTGCCAACCTAAATTGTTTCATTGTAATTGTGTTGTAAAATTTCGTCTTCCAATCCGACTGTCTTCCTATTGAACTATTTCAAATATTATTATTTCTTTTTGTATTGAAAATTTTTATTATACTTATCGAAATTTTATGCTTTGTTTTTCCATTGGAAATTTTATTGTTCGATAATCTTCATTTGTTACTTTTATTCCAGCTTTTTATCACACGATGAATTACTAGATTAAATTTTAAAAGTAGCCGTTTAATCATGTTTTTGCTTAATCTTAAATATTTATCTTTCTTTGTTTACGAGTTTTGCATAATCCATACATGCAACATGTATGTTATTTCCGAAAATGTTTTTTATAGTTTTGCGTGCTTGTATAATTATTATTTTTATTAATTACAATTGTGTTGCATCACTGTGTTGTATATTTCAAGAAGCTGTAGAAATGGGATTCTGTTCGACTATTTTTATGGTTCCGAGTAAATTGTTTGATAAAGCACTGAGAAAAACAAGGAAATTTGAAAAACAGAAAAACTAAGAAGGTAAATTACTCGCACTGTGAGTAATTTTGTCCGTTCAAGACGGAAGAAAATTGTAAATCTTCAACCGAAAAAACAAATGAAGAGGAAAATCAAAATACTAGCAATTCTAATAATGTCAAGACGATCATCGCAATCTTCAATTCCATGAATACCATTCATGGTAAGAAACGTCTCGCTTCACGTCGCTCAAAACTGCCGATACCGAACTACTCGAAATTAAAACCATAACGTAAGTTTGTAGCTCATTGAAACCACGACATTGCAACAATATACTATTATGTTTAATCTAATAATATGTAAACGCAAAAATCCGCATTTTTTAAAAATCATTAATGTGGAGAGGAACTAATGTAAACGGTCAAGTTGTTTAGATGTTGTTGTAAAAGTTTTGTTGATTGTAAGTATTGTTTGCGAAAAACAAACAAAGAACTCAACTTTTTAAAAGAACACTTCTTTTTATATTTGACATTACTTTCTTTGTGACAATGACAATCATTATTCTTACTTTTTTTTTATTTATCTTTGATTAGATTAGTTTAGATTAGTGGACTGTATCTATTTTAGGTATTTAGTTTAAGGACTTGCTACCAGGTGTGTTAACATAAACAAGCGTTAACATCCTGGGGGGGGGGGAACATAAAAATAAAATTTTAAAAATTTACAAATCACATTCCAAAAAATAAACAACTAAAAGATAAAACATAACAAGAAAATCAAATAATTAAAACTGAAAAATGGAACGGACAATTTTGAATACAAATTAGCACAAAAATTTTAATCGATATCTACAATTCCGTCTACCACGGTAAGACAGAAAAAGTTCGGTTCTGATATATCTTTTGTGACGACGTATCTAACCTCATGTAAATTTCATTCTAAATCAAATTGAGCCCAAAGAAGACACGTAAGTTAAGATGTAAAAACATCATTAATCACGCGTAATCGAAGTTTACATTATTATTCCCTCAATTTAGCTCACACGTATACACAAAGTTTACGATTAAGATTTTCTCGTCTTCATTCACGTAGGTTAAGTAAATATAAAGCATTTGAGATTGTATATTATGTCACATACAGTATCGAAAGTTGTACACTCTCATTTTCGTTCGAGCGTATTTTTGTACAAACTTGTATAAAATAATTCACAATTTTTCAATAAAATTATAATTAGAGCCCGCATTTTCGACGCTAAAAATGAGGAGTTTCAGTAATATAATGTTAAATTTTTGGCATTATTTGGCAGTTAGAAAAAAAAAAATGGAAAACACGCGTTTTTAGTGCTTTTACAAATTCACAACTAGAATTATTCGATTCCCCATCAAAATTACGTGATTTTTTACCAAAATAAACGAATTTTGGGGATCAAACTCATGAATACAAAACCTTAGCAATTTCTCTATCAAAATTTTTAATTTTTCAATTTTGGACTAAAAATAATTTTAAACAAAAAATATCCAATTTTTACCAAAATTGCTGAATTTTAAGCAAAATTCAGCAAAGTTTGTTCAAGGTTTTATAATTTTGGACGACATTTGGACTGCAAATGAAGAATCGAGGAGTAACGGCATGCAGATCGGTCGATGGTATGAAAAAGTTCGAGTTCAACATCAGAATTGATGTTTGGATTGAATCAACAATACGCATCCACGTGCGAAAAAATTGGTATCGAGAGATTTCCCCAGCCTTATACGGAAGGCAGAAGTGGCACCTGTTCGAAGAGAGAGAAATAAACGGAGTAAAACGACTGATGCCAAAAAGTCTCCTATTGGAGATGATGGAAATTTAGAACATATCCAAAATACAGAAAAGTTGGTATTACGTTTATCACTCAATATGGAAAAGATGGATAATTTGGAAATTTAGAGACATGCCTTATACCAATCTAAGCTGAGAAACCTGTAGTAACTGTCCGAAGAGGAGCGTTCAAAATTTGTTTTATCGAATCTCTCATTTCTGACTATTGAATTACAGTATGTCTATAATATTGACTAATCAGGATAAATTTCCATGGAATTTGTTACAGCGAAGGAATCTGCGATTCTATCAATTTTCCAATATTTATTCGTCCACCGTTTCCGATTTGGGTGACTCTTGTTCCTGGCGGGGTGGAGGTGCTTGAGTTCACTCTTGAAGAATGGACCAATAATCAGCTCCTATGTGATAAAGTACTGGGTCAAACTGCGGGGGTAGCCTTCCAAGACGCCAAGGCTCTTACTGATTCTTATATTAAATATCAAAAACCCAATATGGAAGTATTAAGAGCGGGCTTCCCATTTAAATATCAGAGGGAAACTCGGAACAATGAAGACCCGCACGACCCAATTTGTGTGGGACATGACCCCAGCGTCATTTCATGACCAACGAGTGCGGCATGATTGTGTCTTCCTGAATGTTCTTATATTAAATATACAAAACCCAGTATGGAAGTATTAAGAGCGGGCTTCCCATTTAAATATCAGAGGGAAACTAGGAACAATGAAGACCCGCACGACCAACTTGTGTGGGTCATTTCATGACCAATGAGTGCGGCATGATTGTGTCTTCCTGAATGTAGCAAGACTTAGAGCTTGCGAGAGGCTCATCTCTGTTAAGGAGGTACAGGTCACCAAGATCCGAGCTCAGCAACAAGAAATGTACCTCCTACACCGAGATAATTACCCAAATCCCTCACCTCGAATTTCGGTCAGACTTCGACAACAATGCATTGACTAAGCAATCCGAAATATCACTGAAGCTCGGGAGAAATTTCACCAGGTATTATATGATATTGCGGACGAGTTTGACCAGTTACTGAAGAAACACTTCATGGAGGGAGACATTGTTGAGAACAAGCAAGGGGTACGTGTTAGTACAGTGCCATTCCATGATTTTCAGGAGCCAATAGTAATTCCAAAGCCCTTGTGGAAGACTAGGCCAGCTAAACCACCAACTAAAGAGCAGACTGCGGCCGCTATTTGAGATCTGTGCGCCTCCTTGAATATTTCACTTTGCGATCGGGGCTTAGATCCCCCAGCACCAGTGATCCTTAGACAACCGGAGCCATTCACATCAGAAAATATTAACACTACAATAATACAAGAGGAACATGACTGGGTATGTATCCAGATTAAATACCCTCCGCTGAGCATACAAAATTAAAAATTGGTTCAATAAGGAGGGAAGAAAAAAGGGAAAACAAATAACTAGGTGGAATACGATATAGTGGAACTTTTGAAAAACAAGCTATATCATAGAGTAGCATACGATCGGCTTGAATGGACGAGGCTGAGGGAGGCCTATGCCCGCTCGCGGGCTTGATCATAATATGTATAATGTCGTAATATTGTTGTTTTTGTAAACTTGTATTAATAAAGGTTTATTATTATTGTTATTATTAATACAAGAGAAATTTCCCTTTAAGGCTAGTCGAGAAGAAGAAAGGCGCAATCCAGAGTCATTGAGCAGATAAAGACTGCCCAAACGCCCTATACATCAGACTTTTGGAAAATTTCTGGGTTTGTAATCTCCCGCATGAGAATGGGAAAATCAAAATTCAAGTAATTTTCATCCGCGATAAAACGCTCAACGATATTTATCTGCAAAGAAACTCGACTTCGCTTGCAATGTCGCACCCACTGGACGCTCTTCCATTCTCCTCCATACACTTTTGATTTCTGCGAGTGCAGTTACTTCATAGAAATCACATCTCCTGAACAAATGACAATTTTTTGGCAGGTGTGTACCTTAATTAGCCCAGGGAAAGCGTATCCAATGCGCAGTATTATTGAAAATAACGTCTACATTTGTAAACCAGAAAGTTCTTTCTGGTAATGCCCTACTGTAGTATTGAGAGACTTGGAAAATACAATGAAAGGGTTGATATAAAGGAACATCAATTTCTTAAATCTGGTATGTTCAAATTGTTTGAATCGAGAAGAACACATGCGTTTTTGGTTGAACAAATGGTTCAAATATTTAATTTGTTCCGGTTCAAAATATTAAAGAAAAAACGAACCCTTCTTATGAGTTTTATAAGACCTTTCGATCAAACCCGGGAATAGCCGTCACCAAAATTTTATAAACAATTTATTCTTCAATCAACTTCCCACTTTCTGTACTTTCTTCATTGTTTGTTCTAGAGTATAATGTATTTTTTTGGAATTTTTCTACTCTTGTTTGCTGTTTGTTTATTGACGACCATCATTTTCTTTTTTCTTTTTCTAAAAAATGATTTCATTTACCTACCGTATTGAAAGAAATGTTGGCTTTACTAACACACTAAATACTCGTATATTACAGAAAGCTCGACGTTTCGCAGCGCCCGGACTGCTTGGAGCTGTCCTGATTCAGAACTAAACGTGTAAAATATACTTCGGCACCAGTTAAGAGCGAATCAGTATTCCCGATAAAACTCTTTGGACGCGCGAATTTTGGTTATCCACAGCTCGAGCCCTCGTCATCCGACGACAATTCGGAAGTGCTTACTGTGATTGACAATGACAGACGCGAATGTCCAACCGACTCTGGACAAGCCGCCAGCACAACAGTCCGATGCGACAGTCAACATCCAGTCCGCCGATCCGAAGTTAGGACCCGCTCTCAGCGGGTGAGGTAGAAACGACTCCTTATGTATAGCTCATGACTTGACCGTTACGCCTGAGGTCCAAAACCAGATTCCTGGCCGCGTTTATGACCAGATTCTAGCCTCAACACAAGAGGGTACGGCCCTTACACGCCCCGAGTTGAAAAGCTCTTGGAAATGCAGTCCGGGCGCTGCGAAACGTCGAGCTTTCTGTAATATACGTGTATTTAGTGGGATAGTAAAGCCAAAATTTCTTTCAATTAGTGTTTCACCTACTATGGAACAAATTTTTTACCTACCTTATCATGATTGTCGACTCGTCTACATTGCCAGAAAATAAGAATTCCAGTCGTAGTTCATCGCCTAGTGAATCCGATGACGATGGTAAGTTGTCTAGCATTCTCTCTATTTCTTTTTCTTTTGCAGTTCTTTGATCTTTTCGCTCTTTCTTCGGCAATGAGACGATGGTCGGACTGAATTAGTGTAGGAAAGTGTGTTCGAGCGTATTATGTATTTCAAATAAATTTACAGGTCTATAAATACTTTGTTACACAACTTCTTTATGGACAGAATGAATAATTTTTTTTTTTTAATGATAGGAGGGGCGAGAACATCCCACGTGTCCATAAGAATAACTGTGCACACTCAAATCCAACCCTAGGCAATTTATAGTTTGGCCTTGAGTCTTGTTTGCTTACCGACGTTGAAAAGCGTATTTTTTTGGTGAGGTATCCCCAATTGACTTATTGAATTCAGGAACTCCACTGGAACATTAGTTGCTTGAATTCATTTTTTAAAATCAGTATTCTAAAAAAGTAAACTCACTCCTACCCCCGAATCATATCATCTGAGACTCTTTTCTTCTTTCCATTCAATAAAGCCGCACGAGGATCACCGTATTAACCTTATAGTTACCGGCGCATGAGGGCGACACCTGCTTCAAAATGGCACTAGGAAACAGGGCCCTGCCTTTGACTTCATCCAACAATTCCCGCCAAATTCTTTTCCCGCGAAATTTTTATCTTATCTTAGGTCAAATTCTTTTCGCGCGGTTTCATCCAACAATTCCCGCCAAATTTTTAACTCATCTTCTTTTTTTCATAACATAAATTGTAATTAATTAGTCTTCTGGATATGTACACCAAATTTTGAGTTCTCTTGTGTTGATTTTGTAGGTATGCATCGTATCCTTTAACTTTACTCGTATTCTTCCCATGGTTATAGTGACTGCAGCCTGGAGTTGGGGGACGTGAGGATTTTGGTGACGTTTGCTCACAACATCGGTCCCCCTCCTCTTACGGAGCCTGTGGGACAACCGTATCAGCAACTACAGCCTGTGGGAGCTGTACATGGACGGCCACCTTCTCCAAGGTATACATATGCTATATTTATATCTATTCGGTCCTTAACGCATCTATATGCTTTTGTAACATAGACTTGAGTTCTCTATTTTTTAATGTATGAATATCGCGAGATACTTGTACATACTTATATCCTAATAATATTAAAATAAGAGTGGTTATAATAAAAAGTGTTAGGTTAATTAGATCTTGATAAAAAGGTGACCCGTAAATCGTTTTAACATTTTTTGCTAAAATTTCCATGTCTAGCTTTCTCTCAAATTCGAGGCTTGTCTGTAGCTGTATGGTGAGAATTTCTCTCATCCATTTTGTGTTGATTTTTTCAATGGCGTATCTAGCGTTTGTTTCTAACGAATTTTCAAACTCTCCATCCCGTATGTCACTCCACTGAGCCGGTATTATTCTAGTTAACTCAAATTCCTGATTCTCATCCCTATTTCCTAGAAAGCAAGGTACTACTTCGTCTATAACGGTGACGTTTACCCCATCTATAGTTTGGATAATTTCTTATTACAGTCTATTTTTAGATGAAAAGCCCCTGGTTTATTAGTGTCTAACTTCATACGCTGGAGACTCCCATTTTTTCCGGTTACGAAGGTATTTTTATTGAAATTGGTTAGTATGTAGTCTCTATGCCCTATTTCTTGAATTAAAGGGTAATTGTTTTCAGACTCCCCCCCTTCTGCCGAAAGTTTGTGGCATTCAATGACGCACACCCTATTTATGAAACTTGTTGGTTTTTTTTCGAATAGAGCTTTAGTACACGCAGCGTTTCTGTCGTTGATCACCCCCGAGAGCGAGCAAAGCCTGTCTACCCCATTACATAAATGTAGCGCGTAACCAGTGAGTATTTTTATATCCCTAGAGTTTCGCTCGACTATGACTAGACTTTTTTCCATTTTTAACGAACAGATTTCAGATTCCTCATGCTTAAAGGCGATGGGAATAGGCTCATGTATTTCGAATGCAGCGTTTAGCGGGGAGAGGGGAATTTTTACAGCGATCTGTATTTCGTCATTGAATATCTGGCATTTAACAATGGGTACCTTGTAATACTCTATTAACTTTTCAGTGGGTATGGCTAATTGAAGTCCCATCCCCTTTATTTTTGCCCTCAATTTCTTTAACTGTGCCTTAAGGTCGTGAGTGTTTATTATATTAGCTGGAATTAAGCGCTGATCGCATCTCTTTCTTATCTCTTTGTAGTGGGTGGCTATTAGTATGAGAGATTTGATTTAGAACTAATAATAGCTCGAATCGAACTCTTGAATTAAATAAAAATCGTATGCTGCAAAATAGTTCCTAAAAATAAGATGTTCCTAGTTCGCATCATTTTACATCCATACTGTTGCGAACTAGGTTAGTGGTATTAAAATGTGATCACTAAAATGCGCAACATACGTATGCTCTTATCTTATATTATGAATTTTAGCGTTTATGAGATTTCAATTTATAGTTTATAGCCGGGTGTTCGACCCAAAACTGTGAAAAAGAAGCCGGCTTACTCTCCTCGGAAGCTGGCAAAATGCTTGGACGACGTAAGACGAGGACGTTTTTCAGCGAGTGAGGCCGAACGTTCATTTAACATACCTCGCTCAACAATCTCGTGTAAGATCAATGGTTTACGACCTGAGAAAGCGTGTTCTAGGCCAGGTCCTGAGGCTGTGTTGGGTGAGTACCTTGAAAAATAGAAGTAGACTAGATACAGCTATACACTTTCTTTTGTGATCAGTACTGTACGTTATCAAACGCAGGTAAAGAGAGTGAAGAAAAGATTGTGGACTGGATTGTGGAGAGTGCAGCTAATGGTTTTCCAATCCATAAATGCGGACTGCTATTTACAGTCAAAAAGATTATCAACAAATTGCCGCGCGACAAACAGAAAAAGCTCCCGTTCCAAAATAACATTCCTGGAAGGAGATGGTTCAAGTCTTTTATGGAAAGACATCCAATTATTTCGCAGAAAATAGCTGAACACCTCAGTTCCTCCCGGCAGGATGTTACTGAGGATCGCATTTGTAAATGGTTTCGCCACATTCAGGAAAAGTTAGCCGACAATATCAGTACCTTGAAGGATCCAATGAGGATTTATAACTTTGATGAATCAGGGTTTTACCTCAGTCCTAGTGGCTCCTTAGTTTTAGCACCGCGAGGTAAAAACGTGTGCTCAGTTTCAAAGCATAGTGACAAAGATAATGTCTCTGTGTCTGTAGACATAAATGCTTGTGGCGAGCAAGCCCCTCCTTTTGTTGTCTACAAATACAAGCGTTTGCCAAAAGAATACAAAACTGCTGCTCCAAAAGGTTGGACGGTTGGATCAACGGATTCAGGATGGATGACCTCCAAAGCTTGCTACAAGTATTTTACAAATGTTTTCTACCCTTATTTGAAGAAGAGGGAAACAAAATTTCCAATCATTGTTTTCATGGATGGACACGCGTCCCACCTGAGCCTCCCGCTATCTGAATTTTGTAATGGAAACGGTATTATTCTCATTTGCCTTGTTCCGAATGCAACACATATCTGTCAACCTCTTGATGTTGCATTTTTTAAGCCGTTCAAAGCCTACTGGAAAAATGAAATACATATTTTCAAATGGGAGGAAGGTAGAGAGATCCAAAAGGAAGAGGTCCCAAAGAAGTTCAAGAGATTATAGACTCGTATGACTTTGCACAAGCGATCAAAAATAGTTTTATGCACTCAGTGCATCACAGAGGACAAAGAGTTTGGCGGTGGCCGGAAAAGAAGGATATTCTTGCGTACAGTATTGAAGATATACTCCAAATAATAGAAGAACCAGAAGTTGTAACAGCTAAGGGGAGGGGGGCAGAGCTTTACTATCAAGTCTCTTCTAGCTGGTTGGATTCTTGAGAATGGACGTTTATTTGTAAAAACTTATTTTCTGACTTTGTTGACATTTTTTGCTTTTAATAAAATAGTGTTACAAACTGATGTATTTTGGTTGCTAACTAGGCCAAAAACGTTGCAGAATGGTAAATGTGCGTTGCAAACTGATACTTGGCTGTTCCACAGTGGGGGGGGGGGTCGTGTTTTTTCAAGAAAATCAGCTTTATTTGGCTTTCAGTAAAACAAAAATCCATTTTCAAGTATATTTTTGTAAATTTCATGAAACATTCTTCCCATTGGTGCATTCTTGATGAACTTCCTTGTCCTTGTCTATTATAGATAGCGCTTTGAAATTTAAAAATTTCTTGACGTGTTGCAAACTAGTGCGTTTACCCTACTTTTCTCATCGTTTTTTTTTTTTTATTTATTTGTAGTACAAACCTGCATAGCAACTTTCGATACATTCAGTCGCATTCGTGTTGCCAATAATGCAAAGTTCATTGTGATCGTACAATTGAATACTAAAGGAAGAGTTTTTGAGCTAGCAGTTACTCCATTTGTTCAGAATGATTTGTATTTTCAAGTGGAAGAAGATGCAGTAGAAGCATTCAAACAGAAACCTCAAACATTCTCCCTCTTCAAGAGAGATTCGCCAAAAGCAACTGTGGAAATGATCATAGAAGGGATAATACTGCATTCTATGGATGTATGTCTAGAGGTTACAGGTAGCTATGAAGAACCTGAAGTGTACCCAATGTTTTGCGACATAATATGGAAAGAGTATACAGAAGTCTCATCGTCGACATCGTCGTTTAATCTGACACCCAGACCATTTAGTAAATCTAGCTGGCTTCATCTAGAATCCCATGAGACACTGCCGCCTTATTGAGACTGATCAAATGCATTTACATACTGAAAATCATATATTTCTCCGTGAATCCAACTTGAATGAGTTAGGTGGCCTATTTCCAGTAGATAAAGATCCACAAAGAGTAGCTAAATATAAAAAATATGAAAATATGTTTGATAAAGCTTTAGAAGGGGATACCCCATCTATAGTTTGGATTAATTTCTTATTACAGTCTATTTTTAGATGAAAAGCCCCTGGTTTATTAGTGTCTAACTTCATACGCTGGAGACTCCCATTTTTTCCGGTTACGAAGGTATTTTTATTGAAATTGGTTAGTATGTAGTCTCTATGCCCTATTTCTTGAATTAAAGGGTAATTGTTTTCAGACTCCTCCCCTTCTGCCGAAAGTTTGTGGCATTCAATGACGCACACCCTATTTATGAAACTTGTTGGTTTTTTTTTCGAATAGAGCTTTCGTACACGCAGCGTTTCTGTCGTTGAAAAGTTTAGGGACATTAAGATTCAAGAAGGAGATTTAGTAACGCTAGAGAACGTTTTTAGTAGAAAGACTGATACTGCCTACACAGGTCCTTATAAAGTGCTAAAAGTCGAATCGCCAACCCTGTTCCTCATCGATCTGAACGGAGCAGAAGAGCTAGTACATGCTCGAAGAATAAAAAAATATGAAAGTAGGGACAATTATAACTACAACTAGTGAGAGCGATGGCCACGCTTCTCATTCTCCACGAGGAGTAAAGGGAGCAGAGAGTCAAAATCTTTAAGAAAAATTCCAGAATATAACACCTATATTTATACAATAAATATGTAATTGAGAACTCTCTGTGAACTAAAAAAACCCGTGTAACGATTCTGTCCACAGGCCATGAAGCTCGTAATTTTTCTCTTGTATGTTGGAGCATGGGAATACATGGTCAAAGGAGAGATCGACGTAGTTAAGATCACAAGCGGAATCATTTTTAAAAAGATAAATAGTAATGTCATAACTTATAAACATAATATTCCGATTTTATTCAGCGAACCTATCTTTGCGCTAGACAACACTATGGAGAGAATGGCAAACATAGCCTATGAATATGCAAATAATGAATGTAAACAGTGCACTATGTGTTATGAACAAAATTATTCGCATGAAGAATGTAAAAACAACACGTGCGTTGATTGTCAGACGAGAAACAGATACGAAGAAATCTTCAGCAAAACTAAGGCGCTATTAATCAAAGAAGTAAGAACATCGGTATTCGACTTAGAGTTAGAGGAAACAGGAAGATCAAAAAGAGCAATTGAATTTATAGGGGAGCTGGGACGGCTTTACAAAGTGACCTGAGTGACACAAATGAGAACGTAATGAGGCTGAACAAACAATACGTAGCACTTAGGGAAGCAGTAATAGACCAACACAAAACTTTATTCAAATTTGAAAAGAAAGTAGACAGCATAACATCGTGGATTAAGGAACAAACCGATAACTTTAGGAAAATTATAGAGGGAGAGCAGGACTTGACCAGGGTTAAGAACGCCCTGGCAGACCAACTCATACTAATAGCCACCCACTACAAAGAGATAAGAAAGAGATGCGATCAGCGCTTAATTCCAGCTAATATAATAAGCACTCACGACCTTAAGGCACAGTTAAAGAAATTGAGGGCAAAAATAAAGGGAATGGGACTTCAATTAGCCATACCCACTGAAAAGTTGATAGAGTATTACAAGGTACCCATTGTTAAATGTCAGATATTTAATGACGAAATACAGATCGCTGTAAAAATTCCCCTCTCCCCGTTAAACGCTGCATTCGAAATACATGAGCCTATTCCCATCGCCTTTAAGCATGAGGAATCTGAAATCTGTTCGTTAAAAATGGAAAAAAGTCTAGTCATAGTCGAGCGAAACTCTAGGGATATAAAAATACTCACTGGTTACGCGCTACATTTATGTAATGGGGTAGACAGGCTTTGCTCGCTCTCGGGGGTGCGGAACACATCGGCCGACTTTTACTCATTGGAACAGGAGTTGGCCGCTCAAGAAGCGCAGATTATTAGGCTCCCGCATGAATTAGAGTAAGTAGTCTTGGCTTTTGATACTCGCGTAATTTTTTGGCATGTAATTTGATGACGTTTGGTGTGGGCGATCGCAACATACGTGTGGATGCTGCGACTTCTATTACGGTAGGGGTCCGCAGCCTGCTACAATTCCGCCGTCAGATAACTTGCTTCCGGAAACGGCGGTGACGCCGGAGGGTGGATCCCCCGGTTTTTCGGTAACCAGTCACGACTTAGATGCGCTTTTCGCCAATGTGGATACTCTATTCGAGGCTACTGGGTGACCCTTTCATTTGTTACAGGCAGTACTTTGTGCCTTCGCAACTTTAGGTGCAAAGGCATACGAGGCGTACCGCGAAGCATTGTCGAGGTTGAAAAACCTCGTACCGGGTATCAATCCAAAATTATTTAAAGTAGATTTCGAGTCGAGAAGTTTTCCCGGATTCCCCAATAAATGGCTGACAGCGTACAGACTAAGAAAGAAGAAAGCTAGTATCGTATTCGAACATTAATTAATTTAATGTAATTATGTAATGCAATTGTTGAAAGGAGAGTGATTTTTTTTTTATTATCGTTTTCGTTTGATCTACCGGGTAAAGAATGTATGCAAATGGCAAGAAGAAATCTAAGAAAAGAAGTCCGAAGAAAACCGACCGCATGGCGGCCGACGAAAATGAACTACTGAAAACAAGCGACGAAGGTGAGTCTAATCACGATTCTAAGAACGGAAATAGCGACGAAGGTGGAAAAGATGAATCGAATAAGAGCTCAAGTTCTGAGTCTAGTTCCATTCAAGATTCTGATTCTGATAAAGACGAAAATAAAGATATTAAATCCAAATCATTTGAAAAAGCCGTAAACAGAGCAGTTAAGAAGCAAATTATGCTTTGATTTGCGCCTTTACCGGTGCTTTCGTCAACACCTACACCCGCAACCGTTCAATCACGGATCTGAAATCTTGTTACATCAATATTTCATTACGTTCAGTCCTGTGAACGAGCCAAGTTGCTCAAATGGTGACAGTGAGGTGATTGGAGAAAATATTAGGTATCGAAAAGAACTACTTTAATGTCAGAAGAATTTTTGATTGTGCTTCAATTAGACGTTTTAATGGATCCAGCAGGTCGTACGGATGGAGAGGCCCATTGTAATTGGTGAACACGTGAGATTTGAAAGGACGGAGACGAGGGCGCGCGTACCCCGTAGCCGAAAAAGTTGGGAGGTGCATTATGATGGACCAAGAGGGGGCGTACGCCATGATGTTGGTGTGCAGCGCAGGAGCCAGAGAGGGAAGGTAGTCATCACATCGATGAAATACTGGATTTGGTGGCTGGAGTGCGGTAGCATCGGCAGCATTGGAAGAACTTGTCCAAGAGCTAAGGCAGCGTGTGGGGGAGCAGCGGGAGGAAGTGTCGGCAATCGACGAGCTGGCTGTTCCGGTTGTAGACGCTGTATTCACAGAGGAGGATTTTCAGCAGTTTGCTGAGGAGCTGCAAGAATTGGGCGAAAAGGATTTGGCAGCTATATTAGTGAGTTTTATAATAAAGTTAGTTAGTTTTATGGTTGTATTTACGGTCCATAGTGATGACGAATCCAAGCTCCGAGATAACTGATGTGGGTTGTAGTGCAGTAGAGATGAGATCCAGTAGGGGATGGGAGGTGTGTGCATACAATGCACGTGAATTCGGAAAGGAAGGAGGCGAAGGGAATTCCGAAGGGGATGAAGTAATAGTATAATGGGTCGGGCTGACGGGATGACCGGTGCTTCAGTTTGAATGAGACGTAAGCGTCTTTATTACGTAATTGCATTTTATCGTCGTAAATAGGGGTATATCTATGTTGGTGGAGTGATGATTCATCTAGCCGGTGCAGTAAGTCGTATGAGAATGTGCTAAATATGCGTTTATACGGCTGCCTAGGTAAGAAGATGCAAAATGTACGATTTTGTATCTGATAGATGGTATTATGGGTATTGAAAAGGTATTTGTAAGCTCCGACTGCGCACTTTGGCTCCGAGTGGTAACGTTACATGAATGTAGGGGCGTAAAGTAATGTGATTGAAGACGTACCGTTAGTCTGGTCAGACTGGCTAGTCAGACCTGTATTACAGAAAGGAGTATCTATTCGTCTTCCGAACCTATACACGAAATGTACTGCAGGACACACACATTTACTCAACGAAGATGCCATTATCGAGATTCTGATCATGTCAAAATGGAATGTGAATGACATCCGAGATTTTTTCAAAATTAAAACCTTCCCGGCGTCAAGTCAATTTATAGCAGACACGGACGAGGGAATTGTAATAATCAATAATGTATTTATTCGATATGAAGATTGTCCAAGAGAAATGGACTTTAGCGAAATTCGGGCGTTAGGAAAGGCGATATATATGGATTTGGAAGTACTAGAGTGGACAATGAAACACGTACAAGGTTCGTTGAATTACTATCTCGAAGATATTAAAGAGATTAAGAGCCAAAATATCCCAATTCTTCCGTCAACATCCGCAGAAAATAATCCTATCGAAATTTCTGAAGTACAATCGACAATTAACGAGATGAGGGTGAAATCGCCGTCCACCTCTGAAGAGGGAATTCTTGATATTCACCCTATCGAAAATGATGAGACGAGATCGGACTACGTTGATGTGTCGAAGAAAGAAACCGAAAAAATCGAAATTCCAGATAATCCAGATGAATCTCCACTCGAGATGTTCGAATTAAAAGAAATGAAATCTCGAATAATCTGCAGAAAAACGATGGAACACCACGTTTACTTTCGGGTCGTAGTACCGAAAATCAAAGTCTTGGTCGGTCAAATTAAGGGATATGAAAATAAAAAATACGCAATATTTGACGGATCGACCAAGTTCTCCTACGTGACCGAAGGGTTCCTATCGACATCAGACGAAAAAGCAACCGAAATGTCTCCGAAGCTCTTAGCGCTCGATTGAGCTAGTCCGAGTTCGTCCTCTCAGGTGGAGGGGAATTGAGGTAGGAGTCGGATACGTGCCCCTCGTAATCGGCCCTTGAAGGCTGTGTGGAGGCACTTTAAAATTACATATATAAATAAATAAATAAATAAATAATGAACCGGTATAATACTTGCCTTGACATACGTGCTAAATACGAAAGCTGAATACTACTAGTCCAGAAGGTAAACAAGTTCAGGGAGACAAAAATGAGAGATAGTACACAACTTCCTACAAAAAATTAATATGTGGATCGATTGAAAGAAATATTTGAGAAGTACTTTCCGAAACCTACATACTCTATTTGAAGGTAGAGATATCCACGATTATTTGGCGGCAATAAGGATCCTCAGTTCTGCTAAGACATTATTCTAACGATTGATTCCAACTTCCACCCAACATAGGAGAACAAATTTGGTCAGGACGCGCAGTGAAACAAAACGGGAAATGTACAGACGCAGTCCAGAAACATGTACAGTCTGATGTGGAAGGAAAAATGGTACTTATGCTCTTCACACAGTACACAATTCGCATGAAAATGGGCATGGACAGTCAATGAATTTCCCGAGACCTCCCGCTTCCATTCCAGAGAAGCGGAAGAAGAAACAAAATGTAAAGACAAATTTTATATTCCTCTCAGAATATTCAACGAATTGAAAACACTTCGACGTCATTATAAGCAAGGGCTCACTTGCGATGCCCTGTTAAAAGAATACGAAATGTTAAAAATTGAACTTTCTTATCAGTGAGTGACTGGAAATTATACTGCGCCACCCCGGCCAAACCAAAGGGGGAAGGAGGTGAGATTCGAGGAAATATTGAGTATCGGAAAGAACAACTTCGATGTTAGAAGAATTTTAAATTGTGCTCCAATTGGACGTTTTAAGGAGGCGTCCTGAGAATTGCTCGTTCTGCAAAATGAATACAGGGAGTGATGAAACGAGGCATCAAAATCGAAATTCTCAACTGAAAATGAGGTCTGCATGCTAAATACGTACACAATTCGCACGAAAATGAGCTTAGACAGTACGGTTGGACAGTCAATGAATTTCCAGAAGACTGCTGCTTCCTCTCCAGGGATTTCTCTGGAAGTCGGGCAGATTTTTTGAGACTGAGCGAAAATGATCGGTCAATCAGAATTTCCTCTAAAATTCTGCACCACTCGATGGCTAGAAAACGTCCCCGTTCTGAAACGAGCTTTTTTTATGCTCGAACATTTAAAAATTATACATCGAATGAGTGAAAGAAGACCCACCTACATCCGCGAAGTTCTGAAAGATAAACTTTCAGTAGCAAAAATTGAATTTATGATTTCTATTGCTGAAGATTTATAGAAATTCTTCTTGAAATGTCAAACAGATGATCCTGTATTTCCATCACGCTGTATTGACACAAAGTCCTTCATAATTTTTTTTTTTTTTTTTCATGAAAAAGTGAATTAATCAAATTTAAAACGAAAAAATGAAGCTGATATAGGTTTGGGTGCCCACTGGTGGAGGAGAGGAGGCGAAGGTTTAATTGAGAAATTAATATTTTTTTCAAGTTTTCCACCTCATGTTAGGATGTCTACCATGTTGAAAAAAATTCAAATTCGTGACTTTCCGTGACCGCGATTTTTTTTTTTTTTTTTTCTCCTGTGACTACGCAAGATTTTTTTCAAAACCAATATGATTATTATTTCCTCATTTCATCATATCAGATTTATTTTTTTCTCTTTTGAATTCTTTTTTTTTTTAAATGAAAATCCTTAACTTTCCGTGTTTCCCGCGACCCAATTTGAAAAATTAAGGATGTGGGTGCAAAAAAAGGGCGGAAAAGTGAGAACCGAGAAAAACGCGTTTGAAGTTTCATGTTGTATTTGTAGCAAATATATTGCATCACAAAAGTACAAAATATTATTTTTTCGGTAGTGGTAACCCTGAAGAGCAAGATTTGACAAGTTTTGTTCCGTGTTTCTTTTCATAATTATTGCGAATTGCAATTAAATGAGGTACCTCGTTCGCCCTTTTTCAGATTATCAAGATTTTCATCCGTACTTTTTGATGTTATCAACTATTTTGAAGACACAATATTGGTATTTTGGTAGTGCCCTCGAGTTTGAAAAGAAGATACTTTTTGAGAACAAAATTTAGACAAAAATATTGAAAATTCAAATTCTCGATTTGTTCCCCAACAAGGTATGGCTTGTTTGAAAGAGGAAGCTTCAACGCTTCAGTTTCTGCAATAATATGAAAGAAGGCCTTTTTTTTTTTGCACCCACATCCTCAATTAAGACTGATTTTCCGAGACTGGTAGACACCCTGCATGTATAGCTTGACAGTTTAATTCTTTCAAAGTCTACAGCTTCGAATGCCAACATTGTTTCAAGTCCAGTTCTTTGTATGAAGCTCAATATTCGTATTTTTCAAAGTCCCAAGACCGGAGTTTTCATTTCTCAATTTCGTGTCTCCATATTCTGGCTCTACTTATCAAAAAATTGATGCAGTGTTAACACAGAATCAATACAAAAAAGATTCGCTGAACCAAAAGTTAGCCAACTTAGTTTGACGGAATCTTTGACAATTGATTGAAGTGAGTTGTTTCCAATTTCGGATTTCTCTGCTTCAGTTTTATTTGCGGAAAGTCTGCTTCAGATTGATGGAGTGTAAACACAGAATCAATACAAAAATCAACAATAGCCAAAGACGAATATTGTTAGTCTCTCTCACGCCGCTGATAACAGCCATGGCGTGGAACTTCCCCTGCGAGTGTCACAGCAACTCAACAGGCATCTCGAGGTTTTTGCAAAAAAAACCTCTTGAAATCTTATATCCCCTTTCCTTCAGAAGAGGCTCGCCAAACCGAGAGATAAGTTGGTCCGTCCAATGACAGCAACCTAACTTACTAATCATTTCAGTTTAACCAGGTGTTACACAATTCATTTGTATTGTTTGTACGACTAGAACCAGTCGTTTCCGATTTTGGATCATTTTACTTCAGTCTTACTTATTGAAAATGTCATTTTGATTGATTCAGTGTGAACACAGAATCAATACAAAAGCGAAAAATTGCTGAAAAAAAAAATGATTAATCCCTCTCATGCCGCTAATAACGTCCATGACGCGGGATTTTCTCTGCGAGTGTCACAGCAACTCAACAGACATTTCAAGGTTTCAACAAAAGAAACGCCTTGAGATTATACAACCCCCTCACCGGATTATTTCACTTCAGTCCTACATATTAGAATCATTCTTCTGATTGATGCGGTGTAAACACAGAATCAATTCAAAAGAGAACAATTGCCAAAGACCAATTGTCAGTCTTTCTCAAGCCGCGAGCAACTTGATATAGGCACCTCAAAGTGTTGACAAAAGAAACGTCATGAAACCTTATATTATATGAAGCTCGAGAGTCCTAAGATTTTTTGAAATCTTCTTCCTGGAGAGTCCAAATTTTCACAAGCAATTAGGCCAAGTACAGAGAAACGTCAGACTGCAACATTTCTCATAAAATTTGAAATTGGAGCCATAGGTGTGAATAAGGAGACTTGGAAAAACGTTGACTTCGAGCTATATTTACACATAATAAATTGGGAAAAATAATTTTCCTCTTTTAATTATGATTTTTTCTTGTTTTCTCTTTTCTCACTCAAGTGGGATTTCTAAAAGAATTTCGAATTTCGAGCCCTATACTAAAATATGAAAATTAGGGCTTCCGAGCTATACAAGCAAATTGTAGGAACTGGACTTGAGAAAAAATATCCTGACTTTTCATGACTTTTCTTTTCGACTATAATCAAGAAATATAAAAGGAAGTGGAGAAGAGGGGCAGGGTAGACATTACCGATAGTCAATAATAATAACAGATGAACTCCGTTAACCCTCCATGATAAATTTTTACTTCATATTTTCTTCATGATTTTTTTTTTTTTTTTTCTTCTTCTTTTTCTTTTTTTGGTAATGGAAATACAGTATCATGATTCATGAGATTTCATATACCAGCAGACAGTAAAGAACTGCAAAATTCCAGAATATGTGTATTAATTTATTTTTTCTCTTTTTTTTTCGTTAAAATGTTGTTTTTTTTTTCTCATGAAAAAGTAGAGGGAAAGGGGTCTTCTGTCAACGACATTCGATAATATAATAACGATATTAAAAAGACGATTAATGCACTTGTCTTATTACGGATTTTTCCAAAGAGCAATCATTCAATATTTCATGAACGTATTTTTGAAATTCCCTGAACGTACATGTTCCTTTTCTGAGGTACGATGCAAACCCGTCTGGAGAAATCCCAGGAATGTGCAGGATGCCTATTGTCAGAGAGGTTTAGGTGCGAGACTCTGACAAGACAGGGAATAAAGTTAAAAAAAAGAAAATCTTGTTCGCGAATAAAGAAAAATTATATTATCAAAATGAGTGGTACGAGGAATGCAAGAATTTACGTGAAATGCGAAAGGGTAGTCGCAACCGTAATATACGACCAAGTACAGTAAATACGAATGGAAAGGGTGGTAAGGGGGGGAGCAGAAAATTGAAGAAATGTAATTTGTGTTGGGTAGGGATAC
Source organism: Aspidiotus rigidus (assembly GCA_035079385.1). Classification (NCBI taxonomy): domain Eukaryota; kingdom Metazoa; phylum Arthropoda; class Insecta; order Hemiptera; family Diaspididae; genus Aspidiotus; species Aspidiotus rigidus. The sequence goes on along the minus strand of JAVHKY010000020.1, from coordinate 13,347,080 downwards.
ATTAGGAGTGGACTCCGTAGTAGAATTACGTGTTGACGGCGCGGCGCCACCCTGGTCGGCCGGCGCAGGTGGATTTTAGATCTAAGAGTAGGCAAGAACGGGCCCGCGTTGTAAGAAGCCGTCATCCGCGTGGCTCCTAAACGCAGGAGACGGAGATCGGTCGAGATCCATTGGAGTACAGACGGAGGAGAACAGAATGGCTGAAGTATGGAACGTAGCAGAAGAGGTGGGTCAACCGGGGCAATTGGACGAAGTGATTGCGGAATTAACACGGAGTGCCGACGACGCTGCGGGGCAAGCGGAAGTCCAACCAGAGTCGGGCGCGGCGTGTCCGCAATAGACGTTATGGCGGAGCCAGTAATTGACGACATGTTCACAGAAAATGAATTGGTAATGTTCGCCGAAGAGTTGCGGAATCGATGTGCGGATGAGTTGGCAGCAATTTTGGTGAGTGTATAGATTAGATAGACGTGGGTTGGAATGCGTCGTAATGGTGACATATCCAAGTTCCAAGGTAGTTAAGATGTGTTGTAGTGCAGAAGAGCGGCGTTTCATTGGGGGAGGGAAGGTGAATGCAGACAATGAAAGTGAAATAAGGAAGAAAGGAGGAAAAGGAGCGTGCGAGAGCGGTGATTGGTGCGGTGCCGTGAAGTTCTTCCGTCGGAAGTGCGTCAAGAGAATCCATCTCAAGGAGGCGGAGAGCGCGAGCCTGAATGCGAGCGTTAAGACGCAAGACATCTTCACAATTATCAAAAGTGATTTGAAAGTAAAGTTGATACTCAGAGGCAGCAGAAAGGGACGGTTAGTAAGCTTATTTGCGCTTTCATTTGTTATTCTCGGAATTGGGTGCGAAGCCTATCGCCGTCGATCTATATACTTTACCAATTCCTTTTTCTTGAGGGGTGGGGGGGGCAAAGCGGCAAACTTTCGAAAGGAGCAAAAAATTTGTTGGTTTTCATCGTTTTGTAATCCTCCCCGCCTTTTTTTGTATTATATCAATAAAAATTAAGCATGTAATTCCGGTGCGCGGTATGCAAGTTGGTACCCCGCGATAAGAAAGGTTCCTGTCGAAACACCGATTATAGGTAGTTCTTTCATTATTGGTACCTAACTAACTCGCAAGATGTGTATGAAATGAAAGCATCTACCGTATTTAAAGACTCCGAATAGTCGTGAGGTTATGTCTGGCCCACTTACAAATCAACCTTGACCACTTAAAATTTTGATGTACGTTAGATAGATGAAAACTAAGGGAATGATTAGTACAAAAAAGTGACGAGGCGCTGCTACATGGACCCCACTACTGTACTGAGTAACGCTACTCTACAGAGCCAAGCTAATTACAGATGAACGTCTAAATGAGTGGAAGTAAAGCAAAAGCATCCACCCATTTGTTATACAAGGTACACCCCTGTGTTCATCTTGTATCAAATGCACATTTCATGCGAATACGTTTTCCATGAAAATATATAATCGTATAGGCTTTGCGTTTGCGTTATTGGTATTACAGATTTTTGCGCTCTCAAGTCGTTCGCTTAAAATTTTTGTTGCTTTTTTTTGGTTCAAGTCTTGTTTTTAGTGTAATAATCTTTATACAATATTACGATGTCTGTCTGTCTGCAAATTCTTTATTGGTCGTAACAATCGTCATTCTGTCATCTTAGCGTTGAAGCTTCTGCTCATGCTCTCGTGTTTCTCTTGAGTACGTCTTATAATTCGATATTTTTTTGTTCAGCTTGGAAAAAGGAAGTACTAGGTTCTAAGGAAGATGTCCAACGCTCCGACAATTACCTAACAAAAGTTCCGCAGTCGAAGGAGGCCATTTTGTTTGTGGGGATGCTACGTCGCGACTTGGCAGAAAAGGAAATCCGAGAGATGAGAAACCGGTTTTAACGATCAGAAAGAAAATTGAGATATATGAGACGCTCTCCGCACCCGAATTGAAGGATCCAAAATCGGTGTTTGGTCAAGCGGTAATGAAAAGCACCAATCAGCAAATAGATTTCCATGAAGCGAAATGGAAAATAATTTCAACAAAAATGCATTATCGACACCCCCCCCTCGAAGTGAAAATATATTTGTATATTTGAAATTTATTATTTGGCTTTGTTGGGGTTATCGGACTCTAGAACGATAAGTTCTGGTTTCCTTCCATGAATGAAGTATAATATGACTAAATTTCTAACTGTTACTTGTCGAGTTATTGAATTCACTATTTGAGAGGTGATAAGTATAAGAACAATAAGGTAAGATTAGGTATGTTGGAAGTTTGTTTCAGCAAGGGATAACGAGATGTTGGAAAGGTTTTTTGGTCTGTATTCTTTTCGATATTTATATTATGCTATATAAAACAAGATGTAATTAGAGTGTGTTTCATTCGATTAGAATAAAGCCGAATGAGACGGTAAAGATCAAAGTTGTGAGCACAGCATCGGTATCGAATCCGGGGGTTAGTGTTTCCGTTGTAAATAATACCAATTCAAGTTTTAAGGAAAAAATTCAATTAACACCGATTTTACAAAGTTTTTATGAAGAAGAGTGTTATCAAGCAGAATTGTCTTACAAGCCTGTCGTTGAAAAGAAATTTAATTTTGTACAGAGGTGTCTTTCCCGATTTCAAAGACGAAGGAAACCCAGGAGATTCGTCCAGTTGGGGATGAGGCGAATTTCTGGGTACCGAATCTGGCATGTTACGAAGAAATGCCGGAGGATTTTCAAGGTGAGGAATTATTCGTTCAATTTGGAAGATTCTCCAGTCTTACCTTAGTGACAGGACGTTTCAGGTCCAATACGGAGAAGCCACGTCAACAACCCGTACGATCTCTGCAGGCGTCCCCCAGGGCAGCGTACTAGGACCACTACTCTACACACTCTACACAGCTGACATCCCTCAAAAAAAAGGAACTACCATTGCGACCTTTGCAGACGACACAGCTATTCTGTCGAATGATCCGAACCACAGTATCGCAAATCAGCGACTCCAGAAGGCAGTGGACAAGGTAACTACTTGGGCCAAACGCTGGAAGATACAGTTGAATTCGACCAAATCAGTCTAAGTAGACTATGCACTACGACCACACGCACCTGCTCCAATTCATCTAGACAACCAGCTGACACCAACCGACACTCACGCCAAGTACTTAGGCATCCATTTGGACTCCAAGTTAACGTGGAAAGTACATATCCTCAAGAAAAGAGAAGAAGTCAAAGCTCGACTCCGCACTATGTTCTGGCTGCTTCGCGCCAGAAGCGAACTTTCACTCGGAAATAAACGATTTTTGTACATTACGATTTTACGCCCAGTGTGGTCTTACGGTGCTCCAATCTGGGGTTGTGCAGCAGATTCCAACCTACTTATCTTACAACGACTTCAGAACCTGATCCTGAGGAAGATTACTGGAGCCCCCTCGTTCATAAATAACTATTCTCTCCACCAGGACCTGGAAATATCAACAGTCAAAGAAGTGGTAGGCAAGCTAGCCTACTCCTACGAACGCCGACTTCACCATCACTCCAACATCCTGGCGATTCAATTACTAGAGGAGCCACCTATCTTAAGACTTAAAAGAAGAAATCCAGGCGACTGTGTGACATACCAGTAAAACTGTCAACTCAAGTTATGCTAAGATAAGTTAGCGACTGCGCGACTTTATCGTAACATGTCACATTACTTTTTTTTATCGGACCTGCGGCATCCGCAATGAATGGACAACCACCAACATCCACGTTATATAAGAAAAAATCAAAAAGGTATCTATGGTGGGGAAAATAAAGGAAGAAACGGCCCTTCGTTCGAGGGATGTATGCATCAAAATAGGTGGCAATAACAACGAGCCCACGGTACAATATGTGGCCTACAAGAGCTGCCTGAAAAATGTCCTCCAGTAACGAGACCATGGATACCAGTTCCGTCCGCCATTGTTCACGATTTATAAAAAAAAAAAATTGAAAATGGTATCCATGGTGGAGAAAATAAAGGAAGAAACGGCCCTTCGTTCAAGGGATGTATGCATTAAGATAGGAGGAAATTACTATGAGCCAAGGGTACAATATACGGCCTGCGAAGAGATGCCTGAAAAATGATCTCCAATAACGAGACCATGGATACCAGTACCGTCCGCTATTGTTCACGATTTATAAAAAAAAAATTGAAAAAGGTATCTATGGTGGAGAAAATAAAGGAAGAAACGGCCCTTCGTTCAAGGGATGTATGCATCAAGATAAGAGACAATTACTATGAGCCCACGGTACAATATACGGCCTGCGAAGAGATGCCTGAAGAATGTCCTCCAGTAACGAGACCAGCGAGACCAGTTCCGTACATACTGGTGAGTGACCCCCGAGGAGCCTGTGTAACATCAAGGCGAGTTTAACGGTTTTTCGTCCATTTTCTATGATGTATTCTTCACGAGTAATTGTGGGTATCATCAATTTATAAATCTATTATCTAACTAAAATTTAACAAATTTTATGTAAAAATCAAGTTTGATTTTCGTTTGTACGAGTATAGCGTGTTTTCGTTGTTCCCGTTTAGCCTACAAGTACGTGTACGTTGCACTCATAAAATGTACGTCAGTTTAGCCATCTCTTAGTTTTATTCGTTTTATTTTAAAAATTTCTCTGTACACCATTATCTACAAAATATGATTATACTGGCGATGGGCAGAAGTGACGCGATACGTATGCTGAACTCGTGATCTCCTGTAACATGAGATAAAGTCACGTCTGAGTATCATAGACTAACCAACTTGACGTATTGTCATACAGTCCGACTTTATAGTCACCAAGACTTTTCCCTCTCTGGTCCGTCATTTGCCGCAACTCATGCATGCATTGACCCGAACCAAAGAACGAGTTACGTCAAAGCACACAACCCGGCAATACACCTACGTAAACTCTCCGAGTGTCCCTGAAACTGAGACGCTTACGTATTCTCGGTACACAGCCTACACACAGTACCCTATTACGTAATCACTCATTACCCAGCACTTCCCTCATCCCGACACACGAAACTTCTTCTTCGAATTCAGATTTAACTTCAGTTTCAAACTTCATTCTAACCTCAGTTACTTTCAAACCCCCTTTTCTTCCACCGGATCTCTAGAGGCATCCTAGTAGCTGATATCACATGACACTTAGTTGCATGGACTTGACAATGCTCATTCTATTTCCCACCATGTCCGCGTTGCTATTTGTTTGTCCCACTCTCGGGATACAAGCGCACGATTGCAATTCCACGTCCCTCGATTATATGAGCTACAGTCTGGCTGACCTTGCCCGCAAGCAATTATGTCACCCGGCAGCCTCCATCGAGTCTTCAGACCCTCACCCTGTATACAATTTCAATCGCAGCTGATATTATCAATCTATCATGTCACGACAAATTCGAGCGACTCGTCGTCGTGCTGTCACGAAAAGCCCCTTTCTTCTTTTTCAGCCCCTTGTAGATAGGGAAAGTTCTGAGTCAACAAATTTCCCTCCTCGTAAACGAAGTCGTACTTTTGAAGCCGCGAATATGGTTGATATGATGGACTATTTGACCGCATCTCCAGCGGACAGCACCTCTAGTAGTTTCAGGCAGTAGCGACAAATAGGACGCAGTTCCAAAATTTGATCCTAATGACAAGAAGGGAGCGATCTCGAAAATATGGTTCGAACAGTTAGAGCAGCTGCGTGATGCAAATCAGTGGTCCGAGACGACACTACAATCCAGTTTTTGCAAGCTAGGCTTACAGGTGTCGTGATTGCACGCAGTAGCGTAGCCACAAAGTAAGATGAAAAAGCAGCGTCATCCACTCACGTAATAAGAAAATGACTTTTTTATATACTCGTAATCAACAAATAATAGAAGAGTATCGAATTTATTATTCTTCACTTTTTTCTATTTTTGTGAGACATTCCTCTCCTCATAAAGTGATAGTAGAGCTTCAAGATTGAAGATTCACACACCTCCAGTCAACACTACAATTCATTTTATGCAAGCTAGGCTAAAAATATTTAATAACAGTACTTCAACAAATAACGTAGCCATTTTAATTGTTCAATGAACAGAAGAAATTTGTATTTTTTCATCAAACGAGGAAGAACATTATTTAATCCAGCGGTATGACCCAATAGCTGAGAATTTACGGAACTTTTTGATTTTTCAAGGTCCTTATAAATCTTCCAGCAAAATTTTCTATTTCCCGGTACTACATCCTTAGACTCTTATGTAATTAATGGATTCTCTTTTTCTTTTTTTTATTTATTCGCGTGTTACAGTTTTTTTCTTTTGTTTTCACAGAGTTCAAAAGAAAAACAACCACAACCACCAGCAACTGAAAATGAATTGCCTATGTGCCCTGATGAAGTAAGTAGTTTCAAGCCTTCCTAAATAATATATAACTTTTCAGCTGTAATATTGATCTCCTTTCTTATTTGTTCAAAGTTACTGCATTTTAGGAAGGTATGATCTGGATCATCTTCAAAATTCAAACATTCCCTACATTTACTTTCTTTTATTATCTTGAATTTTTTTAAATAAGTTGCAAAGTTACCGTGCCCTGTCAAGTATTGCGTTAAAAAGTAATTGGTTTTTAATTTTTTGTTTTTGAGTCTCAGTTCAATGTTCGGTATCAATTTTGAGGTTCTACTTCCCGTTTTTTCCTCATCGTACAGGTATATAAAACAAATACTCAAAACAAAAAAAGAAATTACAGAGAAATAATAATAACTTCAATAAAAATAAAAATAACATACAAGTGCTATACTAAAAATTAATAAGTGAACGAACGAATAGTAATAATAATAATAATAATAATAATAATAATAATAATAAACCCCGTGTGGTGAGCGGGTAAGAATACCACCACGGTAACCCACTACCTGTCGTAAAAGGCGACTACCAGGGGACCTACAAGTGGCAAGTAAGAAGATCCAATCACCAAAAGGCACTTGTAGGTAACGTGAGGACAGAGACAGGTCTATCACGTACGGTCCAGGCGGCAGAGGAGGACAAAGGTCCCAATGGCGGCTGGCCAAGTCCTAGCAGAAAGGACTACTGTCAACACCTGGCCGAAGGTATAAAAGGCAACTCGAGGTAAACATGGTCAAGACACGAAGTCAGAAAGCCTCGGACGAGATCGAGCAAGCGGGGCGCTCGGTCGGGACTGGAATCGCACCGCAACCCGGACCAAGCACTGGAGCAAGCAGCAGTGACTGGGTAGAACAACCTGCAAGAACCGCAACGAAAAGAGATGATGCAGCCTCCACTGCCAAGCGGAAAACCCAAACAGCAGTGGCCTCTTCATCCCAACAATGTGCGCGCCCAAAGAAAAGAATGAAGTGGACAACAGAACTCAATGAGTTTATAATGCGCACATACTATGAATGTACACAACTGGAAACTGAGCAAACTATGTACCGACAAAAACTATTTGAGAAGTTTAAAACAGAATACCCACAGATTGAGGTAACAGAACAACGGATTGCAGACCAGAAGCGTGTTATAATAAGAAATAAGCTTCTGGATAGTAACACGCTAGCAAGAATAATAAATATTTTAATTCATTACTCACGTTGGTTCGCGGGTTTAATGACAACACACCGAAAACGTCAACGAAATCACATTTTAGATTTTGAACTCTCTGATTAGGCTAGCTGGAAGAGCTTATATAGTGAATTAACAATGGAAGGATGTGGAATATTGTAACAGGTAATCGGGTAAAAATATCGAAAGAGGTTCGGAAAAATATGTAGAGAACAATATGATCGTAACGGTTAACGGAAAATTTGGGAGGTTGGATATCGAGAGATTCGTAATAAGACGTATGAGTAAATACGATCGTAATGGGATTATTGAATAAATTTGTGTTGTTATGAAGAATCGTAAATATTAAAGTGTAGTTGACGGTTGTATTTCATACATAGCCACCCGGAAAGAAAAATTTTGAGAGTAACGAAAAATTTTGATAAAGGTAGAGATTAGTTGATAGTGATTGTAATTTGGATAGCTGTAGGCATGGCGGGGGTGGACGGAGGACGGTTAGCACGTGGATTCGCTGGTCGAACGGTAGTATCTGATGAAATGCTGACTGGACGATTAGGTCGACGACGTTTGCGCGGGTTGACGTAGATGTGGCGTTGCGAAGGTGAATATGTGCTGTGAGTGGCATTGATGATTGTAGGATTGCGAAGCCGTGTGATCTATGCGAAATGAAGACATAGCTGGAAACGGGAATACGGCGCTAGATAGAAGCTTGTGAGCCAGGAATGTAGAGAATGTACTCGTAACGAGGTAGTAGGTAGATGATGATTTCAGCTGAAGACAGCAGATTTGTAAAGTAAGTTGATGTACCTGGAAAACTAGAAAATACTGAAAGCAGAGTTGACATTACAGCGAGTAAAATGAAGAGAGAGGGAAGAAAAAATAAAACAGCGATAATTGTATGAATTAAATTAAAGCACAGTCGAAGATTACCAGGAGTAGTGCATAGAAGAAGAGAAAAAGAAAAGTTAAATTCGCGATTTTTTTGTGTAAAGAAAGTGAAAGAAAAAAATAAAGTAACGTAGTATGTATCGTATCGTTTATGAGAAGATTGAACGAGGCGAAATTACGCTGTAAGTATTGGGGTAGATTTATTATAAAAAGAAAATGGGAGTGATTAAAGGTTAAATTCTATGTTTACAGCGGGAGAAAGTCGCATCTTAAGGATACGAGAATGAAATGTAGGGTAATGAAGAAATACTTTGCATTTATTTGTCTGTAGTGATCTGTAGCAATGTCTAATACCTTTTTCTTCCCATATCTTAGTATCCCCTCTTCATCTCTCAGCTTGTTCATTACCTCGAAGCCAGTAGCGAGTGTTTTCCGAACTTTTGAGGAAACTTGGTCGAAGTATTGGTCACTAAAAAACATTTTCAAAGGTCCTCTTGAGAGTAACCAAAAAAGTCTGATATTTAACATGTGTGTCGTCCCAACACTGACATATGGCTGCCAAAGTGGACTCTAACCAAAAAAATTTTGGAAAAAATAAAGGTAACGCAAAATAGTATGGAAAGATCTATGTTAAATTTGAAGAAAAAAGAACGAGTGAAACTTTCGACAATAAAACAAAAATTAAAATATAACACAGATGTGGTAACGTATATAAGAAGACAAAAATGGTGGTGGGCGGAGCATGTTTCGAGACTGAAAGACGATAGACGGACATATTTAACCACAGTTTGGCAACCCTCAAACTATAGAAGAAAGAGAGGAAGACAGCCAGCAAGGTGGAGGGACGACATCACACAATTCATACAAAATAAGCGCTATTTGGAAGTAGCTTCAAATAGATTAGAACGGGACAGATTGCAGGAAACCTTTGCTCGTTACGGGCCGAGGAATAATTATTAATTTAAGTAATTGATTTTATGAAACATTATATATTCCTCAATAAAGGATATCTATCTGTCTATCGGCCAACTCATGCCAATTTTATACTCCTGTGAACAGGAGTTGGCCGCGCAAGAGGCAGAGATTAATAGGCTTCGACGCGAATTAGAGGAAGTATTCTTGGCTTTTGTTGATGGTGTAATTTTTGTCATGAAATCTGATGATGTTCTGGTTTGGTCATAGTTACCGTCAGTCCCAACACCCTTGTCCGTGATGCAGCCAATACTTCAAAGGGGGTCCTGTTTCGAGATTGTGACCTGACAATAGTATTAGTTTTGGTCCGTTATTAATTAAAATTGATGGTAAGATTCTACATACGTATAACATATTTTTTATGTTTCGCAATATCCTGAATGTTGGATGATTATTGAGGTAGCAGGATATCAGTTTTCAGAGTTATGAAATTAATAAAATACGGTGGTCTTTTTCCTGAAATTACTGTCTTCATCAACTAAAGGCAAACTATTGAATCTCCCTCATCTGACGATGCAGAGGAAGAATCCTCTGTACTAATACCTGCATTTGATTCATCTAAGTAATAATCATTATTATTTATTACATTTCTTTCCAGGCTATGGTCGTTGCTTGTTGGTGGAGACACTGAGGAAACAGAGGATGGTTCTCTAGTTGTTGATTGGCCAGTTGGGCGGAGATTTTTCTCCCCACCCTAAACAGTATTCTAACATGGAATCTCGTATGTCTGTTGGCACATACACATATTGTAGCACTAGTTTGAACGAAAATAGAATGACGACATATACATTGACACATTGCAATATATCATTTATATTGGTTTTTCGTTTGCTTTCTATTTTTTTTCCCCCCTTTTTGGCGTCCCTACGGTGTGCATACTCGTAAATATACGTGTGTTATATGTCCAAGCTGGGGACGTCAACATCGTCATTTTCACGATCGTTCTAATCAATTAACGTACGCTTCGCACACGTTTATCGTAAGTTATAAATACGAAAAAAAAAAAAAAAAAAAAAAACGAAAAAGTTCAAAGTTATTTCTGCACATTCGAGTTTTGTAAATACACTCTGTCACGATAAGTTCTTTGTTCTTCATCCGTTTCCTCATAATAAAAATGTCGCGTTCACGTAGCCCTTTTTCTCTCCACTTCCTCTCTGTCGTCCACTCGGTTTTTAAAATGTTAACGAGATTTAATATCTTGTAAAAAGTATTCGCCGAAGTAGTTTAACTTTTCATTATCTAGGTTCGAAAAATGTTGCCTGCGTTTGAATGAGGAATGCTTACATTATTTTAATAATTGATAAACGCCAGTAGTTTTTCCGCGCCCGGAAACGAGGTATACTCTATCGACTTTCCTGCGCCTATGTACACACATTCTTCGCGAATTTAGAAAATTGTACGAAGACCAGGAGATGGATGATAGTACGGTCACGCAACGAAATCACAAATTTTACATTTGTTTTAATTAGTCTCCAAAATGAGTCACATCGGGGTAAACATTTCGGCGCGATTGTTATAATAAGATTAGTGGAGAATTTCCCGAGGTACCGTCGACTCGCATACACCCTATTAAGTTTGTTTGCTTTATATTACCGGATTACCTCGCCTTATTCGCCAACACGGCAGATTGGACGTTTTGAATTTTTCAATTTTTCACTCCAACTAAGAGATCCGGCGCTTCTATTTGGCAGTTTTTACACGGTGGTAAAAACATTATTACAGGATGACTTCAAAACACGTCTATACGCTACGTACAAAATCGAAAAAGCGATATCAGAAACCGACTGAGTCGAAATACTGTAGAAATTGCTCAAGACTATTGCGACTGAAAGGTAAGGAATACTAAACTTTTGGAGATCAACGCGGAAGATTGGGTCGGGCTATACAACGTTCCGATACAAAATGTCAAAGAATTCTCCAACTTTTGGACTCATCATCGAAAGACCCTGTGATGAATGATGTAGCTTTGGAATTACATAGTTTTAATGGTCGCCCTTCAACGTTGGAAACTTCCATATCTTATCCATACTTGATTCAAAAGAAAAATTCAACACTGACTCCGAAAAAAAAAACCTGAATAACCCTATGAAGCTTCAAGGAGGAAGGGGGGGGGGGGGTGTTGTGATTTGTATCTCGCGGTGTGCCGTGGATCGTACGAGATTTGAAGACTTGACCTAGCAGGGAAATCACAACAAGTTTTGAGGGAATTTAAGAAAGAAAATCGGTTTTAGGTCAACAAATATTAATTTAATTTACATAATTATAAATCTAAATCTGTACAACGAAATGAATTTTGTTAAAACTACGTGCGATTCTTGATTGGATTGTTGTTTATCTTGAAGTTCCTAACGGACAGAAAGTCAGTCTATGTCTGGTAGAGTAAATACTAATTCAGAGAGATCTTAACGTAATCTAAAGATGGTTACTAAAAAAGAGTCAGAGGCGCTTAGCGAAGGTTGCTTTCGAATAATAGGTAGATTCAATCTCGACTTGACCAAAGCTGTCCTTAACGAAGACGAATGTTGTCTGAGTCGTATTTGAAGGATGTAAATTTAGAGGTACACGACAATGATCCCGTAGAAGTCTTTCGGAGTTGGTAGATCAAAATAAGAATTAAGTACTTACTAAAGCGATTGCCTCTTCGAGGCTTACAACTATTTCTTCTGGTTCCATTTATATACCTGTAGATTTGAACTTGCAAATTTGAAGAATTTGGTAAATCACTAATGCGCCGAATGGGTATAAATAAACACGGTATGGAGACACGATGAAATCTACTTTGTGAATTTTTACGGTTTTTGACAGATCGAAATATCGGCAGAATATCGTAGCTGATAAATTGCTTAGTAATCGTTGTAATAAGACGCCGTTTATTTTTAATGGAAAGGAGGTCGAGAAAAGAAATGGTTTAGCCTAGTTAGGCTAAGTCGAATAATCGATGATGTAAATAATCGAGGATTTCGACACTCCCCCCGCGCAAAAACGGTGAAATATACTTGTATATTTGAGAATTATTGCTGTCGGAATTTAGAACGGTGAGTTCTGGTTTCTTTTCATGAATGAAGTATAATATGACTAATTTTTGACTGTTAGTCGTCGGGTTATTGAATTCAATATTTGATAGACGATAAGTATAAAACAATAATGTAAGATTGTATTGGAATCGGATAACGAAAGGTTGGAAGGTTGTTGGTCCACATTCTTTCGATGTTTATAGGCTATATAAATCAAGAAGTAAATAGCGTATGTTTCATTCGATTAAAATGAAGCAAAACGAAGTAGTGAAAATCAAAGTTGTAAGTGCATCGTCGGAGTCTAACCCGGGAGTTGAAGTTTCTGTGATAAATAATGCTGATTTGAGCTTCAAAGAGAAAATCCGTGCGTCACCCAATCTCCAGAACTTTTTTGACAAGGAGAGCTATCGGCAGGATATCGTAGCTGATAAATTGCTTAGTAATCGTTGTAATAAGACGCCGTTTATTTTTCGCCCTTCAACGTTGGAAACTTCCATATCTTATCCATACTTGATTCAAAAGAAAAATTCAACACTGATTCCGAAAAAAAAAACCTGAATAACCCTATGAAGCTACAAGGAGGAAGGGGGGGGGGGGAATTTTTATTTCAGAAATCTTGTCAAATTGGTCAATCTATGGCACATTTTGGTCCATACTCTTTTTAAAAAAGTTGTACAAAGTTGAGTAGGGACGCAAAGTGAAGATCAACAATTTTGTAGATTGGATATATTCATCTGGAACAGATTTAGTGCAAACTCTCATTATCTGACAGCGTAAGCGGCATATCAATGCACCTCAAGAACCTTGTAGCTAATGAAGACTTAAATCATTTTTTTTATGAAATGGACAAACGAATAGCAAATGTCTACAACAAGGATTAGTCTTTTTTTTCAAATGAAAGTTGCAGAGCCCGTATGAAAAGTTTTAGCTGTTTACGTGTGTTAGAACAGCAAGAAAGGGTATTAATTTATTAAGGAAGGACGTAGGATAGGCAAAATTATAAATAGAGAAAAGGAAAGTTGCGAGAAGAACGCGGTGTAGCGTGAGCATGGGTTTATCACTCCTGTTTCACGTTATACCATTTTTCATGATTATACTGGCATGGGCGGCGCACAGGTGGAAGAGGCAATTCTGGAAGGACTTTGAGGATGCTCCAGAGGAAGAGAAACGGATGATGGTGGATGATTTGGTGCAGAGTAGCACACTCTGTCTGGCAATGAGGCAATTAAGAGTGGACTACATGCAAATTCATTCGTATGTAGCTGCGATGGCCAGCGTCCCACTCGGCGTATGAAGGGGCTAAGGAACCCCAGGACGTGCTCGCCATAGCAGAAAGCAGGATTAGCCATTACCGGGATGGAATGAGGGAATTGTCTGGAGATGATGTGATCAGTGTCGATGAGAGTGACCAATTATCAGATGAGGAAGTCGATATGGTGTGGCGAAGAGAAATGGTTGCGAGCAGGGGCTTGGAAATGACGGGCTACATCAAGGTGCGAATAAGAGCAGGTAGGAGAGTGCCACCGAACAGAGTGCGGAGGATAATTGGTATGCATCAGAGAGTGGCGTTGCACACCATGTTTAAGGAACTGGCCGAGTGGAGAATGCATGATCCTAATAGGGACAAGCCTCAAGAAATTATCATGAGAATGAAAAGGATCATGACTGATGAGGAAATACACAAGGCCAGTGAGAGTTTTTTGGCTGGAATGATGGAGAGCGCATAAAAAAAAACTAATCCTTGTAAATATGTTCCGTAGTATCGAGGAAATTATCTCTCGTATTAAATGTCTACAACTTGAAAATTCAATATAATGTTGAATTTGTATTGATCCTGTATGATGACGATATTTATGACGCCATGAAATATTTTCAGGAACGAGTTCCAAACCCGAAGACAAATAGAGACCAATTCATAGATTGTGTGGTCACACACAAAAAGGCAGCAGTACATCATTGAACCTCTAATAAATCGGTTGGATACAACGTGGCGTATCTATACTTCACAGCAACATAATCGATTGAGTTATTTTAAGGTGTCATTAAAGGAGAAATTTCTGTTAAGTAGTAAAGATGCGTACACTTTTCCTGATATTCATGACTACGCTTTAGCCATTCAGATCGCCTCTGAACCGATAAATTTTCCCAGCGCTTTCAAGTCTGACATAGATCAGAACTCTTTTAGAAAGGGTAGTAGGTGTAAAATGCGGGGTCTGGCCCGTGGGGGATGAGACCCCCGGGGGACTCGGGTGATACGTTACGTTGATGATTTCTTTTGTTGTTTACATAGTACGACAAGAATGACAACGTTCGCAGCTACGATATTTTTTTTTTCTCGCACGCATGGCGATATATTTTTTTTCTCGCATTGCGTATGAAAATGATGACAAACTATTTTTTTAATATTATCGTTTACCGGCGCGCGGTGTATATTGTCGAGCAAATGACACAGAAAAGGAGAGTGAATTGATTTAATGTACGGTTTCAAATTACCCACGTCTATCTTTCGTCTATCTTTCGTATACGAATATGTGTTAATATTAAAGTCAATTGCCTACAAGTATCACGAGTATATTTTTCTTTTTTGCATATATATCTGTGTACGCAAATTGAACTTTTAAAAGTTTCCTTCGTTTTTTAATCGCTTTCCAAGTTCTCTTTGTGCAATGGGTAACCCAAATTTACATCATACAATGAGTGGATCATCCCAGTCAGTTCCTGGACACACACTGGATTTTGAAACTGAGATCAAAGTATGGGCACATCTGACGGTGCGAAGTTTCAAGACTGACCTTGTTTGGCCCACGTCAAGGTCTCTGTGTGTACGTGAGTTTTTCATACAAACAAGATATTACACTCAAGGCCGTGCTGTTGAAATGTCAACATTCAATTTTGATGCAAGTCCAATTCTACCACAGAGACCTTGGAGATCATACCAGCGATGGATTTGCAATTATGATCAAGCCATGAGCTCGAGTATGAAACGAGGGTTTTGTGATGAACCTAGTACCTATACTCCAGAACAAAGTTTACCATCCTCCACCCACCCCAGCTCTTCCTCTGGCGCATCATCACATTAGTAATGTTCCTACCTATTATATTTTTCTTCTTTCATATTATATTGTTCTTTTGGTATATGTAAGTATACGAGTGTGTAAAGTAAACTTTCTTTTTTATTATATTATATTTTTCTTTTTTTTTGTATTACACTTTATTATTTTTTATTATTTTTTTTTTTTGTAAGTATTATATTTTTCTTTTTTGGTATATGTATGTACGTCAAGTGCTTTTTAAGAGTTCAAATAATCAAATGAAACAAAAGAATTTATTATAATTTATTCAGATATATATATATTTCAAAGTATATGACAATAAAATGAATTGAATTTACAAAGATTATTATATTAGGTCAACCCATGCATTTTCTTTTTTAGGTAAACCTAAAAACTTGACATAGGCTTTTTTTCCTTGTTGTTTGATGACTTTTTCAACTAGATAGATATCAGGATGTTCTGTTTTACAAATTTCTTCATTATAGAAACCTCCTAATATTGGATGACCGTGAGAATCTTGAAGCTTATAAGTAACTGGAAATGTATTACAGACTTCAACTATTTTAAATAATTCTGTTGACCAGTTTGGAGTATAGCATTTAGCAAAAGTGCCTTTGATTCCAGAGATACGCACATTGTCTCCTATGTGAAATTGTACTTTTCCTCTTAACCTTTTTTGATGATTAATATTATGAATTGATTGTAAGCGCTTCTCATCTTTGGGAGTTATTTTATTAGGAGCCATTTTAATTGTTCGGTGAACAGAAGAATTGTATTCTTTCATTAAACGAGGAAGAATATTGATCCAGCGGTATGACCCAGTAGCTGAGAATTCACGGAACATTTTGTTTTTCAAGGTCCTTATAAATCTTTCAGCAATGCAAGCTTCAACGTTTGAAAATACACTATAAAATGAAATATTGAAATCCTTCATTACAGCTTTGAAGGGGGCTGAATAAAATTCAGTACCACGATCCGTTTGTAAAACTTTTGGGGGTTTTAAGAATGCTTTTTCTTTGGATTCTAAAATTGATCGCATGGCTTTGGCGACTTCATTTCCTTCTTTTGATTTTAGAGGTCTAGCAAAAGCATACTTTGAAAAACAATCAAGGACAATTAGGATATAATTATGGCCAGAGTTTTGCTTTGAACAAGAGGTCATACTAATCAAATCACTCTGGTAAAGGTCCTTGAACCCACGTACTTTAACATGTCTTCTTGGATAGTGGCGACGAGCTGGTTTATGTAGCTCATAAGCAACTTCTTTTTTGGTTTTTTTATTATTCATTTTGAAATAAGATGAAAAAAGTTTAATAATATATATAATTGGCTTCACGTAGCCCTTGTTCAATATTCACAATTTCATTTACCACAGATATATTACCAGCTTGTTTGGACATATGTAAAAGATGAAGTCGTTCAACAAGTTCATTTGGATTGTCCCAGAACATATAATGAGAGTTCTCTTCAGATGAATTGGCTTTTATAATTTTTTTCTTATCAAAATGATGGAGTCCATTGCCTATGGAAGAATCTTGAGAAGAAATATAACTTTCATCACCAGCTTGACAGATTCATTAATATTATCTAAAGAGGGAATACTCTTTCTCTCATAATAAAAGGAAGCATTTTCAGATTTGGGAAATAATTTTTTTATAATTTTGTCACATTTTTTTCCTTTTTTATATTTTATATTTTGACCAGATGCATTCAAATGAGCTTTTGTGGTGGCTAACATTTCTTTATAGTTATGTAGATCTGATTGAGAATAATTTTGAGGATCTTTTAGGGTTAATAAACCAATAAGGCCCTGTGTATTATTGAAAACTTTATCACCTAAAAATATATTGGTAGGAGTAAACTTGATGGGGAAAACACCATTCATTGTTAATTTGTTTAATTCCATACAATTTATCATCAATATTCTGAAATGATGAAGGTGTATACTTAGAGTCAGAAATTTTATTACTTTGGAGTGTTTGGTCCTCAAGTTTTGTCAATAAAGGCTTATATTTTTTTTCTTGAGCTAGTTGAAAATTCAATTCATTAGATTTTAAATTTTGGTATTTCTCTCTAATAGTTTTTCCTAATTCAATCAAATGCTTCGTATCATTGACATTTCAGAAGATGATGTTAGGGTTACTTTATGTAGGAATGCTATATTATCCTACGTGGAAGAAGGTAGAGGGAGGAGTCCCGTATCGTATGATAGGGATGTTGAATACACACGTTGTCGGTTACCTTTAGATAAAGACGAACTAGACTTATATTTATTAAATCAAGGAGTCTTTTCCTCTTTTAAGTATAGGAGATATGGTTACCATTCGAGCCAAGCGTCTAAATGATATAAGTTCAGCTATGGATTTGTCTAGTATAAGAGTGCAGTTGAGCAGGTACGTTACATATAACAGAGACATTTACTGCATGAGTCAGACATGGATGAAAAGAACTTTAGATATGATCCTCGCGGGTATTAATATAAGTATTCATGCATCGAATACTGATATGGTACTAAGCCCTATAGTGGCGAGATTTAATGTTTCAACCACATCAACCGACGATATTATCAACTGCCATTTCTAACTTAACACCCATGGGAATTGCTGACGTGGCGGTAGCTATGAATACCGTCTACACGAATCCTAATATAGCTTGTGTCTCTTTTTCAAATATGGCTACGGTCCTGGATATATATATTGAGATATTATATGGAATTTTTGTCGCTCAAGCTCTTTTTTCCTCATACACAGTTGAGGGCCGAAGTAGATTATTTTGCAATAATTATATAGCTTTATATATAGTTCGTGAGTGCTCATCTGAGAGGGTTTTGACTGAGGACCTACAATTTAAAGGGTTTTCAGAATGGTTATTTGGGGATGACAAAACATACACCTTAATTCAACATCTTGATTTATTACCTGTTGGGGTTGTTAATTTCCTCAAAACGTACTTACGTAATCAGATTCCTAATATACAGACAAGGGGTGGACGTCAACCAACTAGCATAGATATACCTTGGGGAAATGGAGAGTTAGAAAATCAGATTACTACCATGCCATTGTTCAAGGCCGAAGATAAGGAAAAATACAGTTTGACTGATCCTGCCACCCCTTACCCCTTCAGTGAAATGATGGAGTTCACTGGTGCTAGGTTAAACGAATTAATATTACTGATGGGTCTAATGAATTCAGCTAGTAAGGACATTTTTAAACCTCCTATTCGTGATCGATATTATAAGTTAAGACAGATTACATCTCAAAGAGTGGGAAATAAATTAGAGACAAGAGCATCTAAGGTAACTACCTCGAGTGCGGTAGGAGAGTGTATTTTTTCGATGTATGTTGCATTTACTAGGGGCTTTTTAGAAATGATTAATCTTTTGGTATCAAATGAGAATGTTTTAACTCTTTGTAATTTCTCAGATAGATCGGATTTCAGTTACGGTATCAATATATGCTTTATGACTGCCCTGTGGGAAAGACTTAAAAATGATAGAAAATTTCAAAATATAGATTATTTTATGATTTCTAATCTTTATTTTCTTAAAGGTAGTCCTCTTAAAGTTATAATTTTCAATTTATATAAAGCATCTAGCATTGTTCAAAAAATAAAAACTTTTCCTCCTGATACTGATATTGAAGTTTATGAACGTTGGTTTGACTATGATTCTGCTTCAGGCATAATTTCTACTGAAACGTATTTATCTTGTATTTTGAAGTATGGATTATCTATTTGTATTGGTGTTGGATTAAGAAATGTTAGGAGAAATCAAATAGAAGGATCCGTCATTTTTACTTAAATATATTCTTCTTCCAGATGTAGTTTATAATAGTGGTTAGTGTGTAGATATACCCTTGTTGGTTATTTATGAAAAAAAAAAAAAATAATATATGAAATAAAAAATAACCGTTGTCTTATTAGCCGGACTTTTAAAAGGGATATCACTACTAACCGCTTTAAACCAATCATGTCTTCCACTTATATGAGTTCAAAATTATGCGAATTTAGCGTATTAAACGGAAATAATGGCCCCATTACAATGTTAACCTTTAGGACCGATATTGGTACATTTTTAAATACCGGGAGATTGCCTACAGATAGAGCCCATTTATATCCTGCTTTACCTTTTAATACTGCTCCAGTTGATGCACGTTTTTTTGATGGAAACTGAGTTCAAATGGGATTTGATGAAATTGGAAAGTTTGAGTTATAGTAAGGTGTTAAGTGAGCGAGTAACCTCACTTTCGGGTTTAATTCAAATGAGAAAGAGAAATGGCATCGTATCTTGGGTCATACAGATTTGTATAATTTGAACGTCATGTGTAAAAATCAGTTATTAGAGGGTTCGCCTCAAAACTTGGGAAATGAATTCATGAAATGCGAATTTTGTCTTACGTGTAAAATGACGAATAAGAAGTATGGTGTCAATAGTCGTAAGCGCGCACGGTATTTTGGCGAGATTATTCATACGGATGTTAAGACTATGGATACTCCAGGATATAATGGAGAAAAATATTTTGTTGTATTTGTCGATGATTATTCTAATATTGCTCAGGTATATCCCATCAATCGAAAATCTGAAGTATTTTACTAAATTTACGTCTTACGTGAATTATGTTGAAAATTTGACTGGGAATCGAGTGCGTGAAGTAATATGTGATAATGGCCGCGAGTATTTAAATTCAGATTTTTTCTCTTTTGCAAGGAATAAAGGCTTTCGAATTCGACCTTGTCCAGCGTATAACCGTTGAGGCTCTGGTCACCCAAGAAGAACCTCTGACTGTCCCAAGGAGAACATGGAGCTTTGTCATCAATTCACAAGCTTCAATAGGTAAGGACTCCCATCAATTTTCAATTGTCGTGAAGCCAACCCAAGTTGCAGCTAGTGTGGAATACTTGGCATGCGGAGTGTCATTCAGGGTTAAAGCTAAATGGTTCGTCACTGCTACTTTTGCCAATGAGCAAACAGTGAGTCTATATCCAGTTACAAATGTGTTTTCAATGGCTCGAGGAAGTAGAGAGAGTGACAAAAAAACAGCATGTGTTGCAGGAGCTGACTTAGGATTGTTTGATACAAACGGCCGAATATGCTTCTCATATGTCATGGTCCAAACTGAGCCTCGATACAAGGTGTACAGCTTAGACTTTTCCACTCATGATTATCGGGGTGCAATGCTGATTTTGTTAGGTCTTTCACTTCTTACAATTACATGTCCAAAAGACTAGTCGAGAATGTTGAAACTGGTGAACATAGACTATGCGAAGACAGCTATGTGTACTCTGAACAGAAGTTCATGAGTGTCATGAAGTACACTTCTAATGGATTTGACATTACCACCCCCTTACCAAAAATAATACTCACATCAGCTAAAGACATTGAGTTTCAGAATGAAGTCAAGAATAACTTATTTGACAAGTGCATCTCTTTACCAGCAACTCTATCTGGGTTTGACTTGTCAGTGGGACCTCTAGGATTGATTATTGCACCTCCTGCTGACAACTTAATAGAAGTTTCCTGTCCTGAACCTTGGAAACCTCAGATCAGTCACAACACTTGTGATGTTAAATTGGCACAGGTGATTTCTGCTTCAACTGACATTAGGGGATCTTATGCGCTCTTAACAACCACAGAACCTGAACTCAGGGGAGACAGCTTAGAGGTGGTATCAAATTGCATCCCTTCCAAGCTCTTGATATCATATGGGGGCACAGTGAAACTCCCCATAAGTGCCACTCAAAAAGCATGCTTCTTTAATGGCAAAGAAGCTAAATTTGTCACTGAAGACCCTTGGTATGGGAATGTTAGTCGACCAGCTGGACTACATTGGACTACATTCATTTCTCCAAGTTGGGACTAGTGTTTTCTTATAGTCTCATAAATGGATGTTCACGGAAACATTCTACAAATGCCTTCTTGAGAATTGTACAACTCTACAAGTTGTTCAATCCAAGGTAGAATTCTTAGATGATGAAGACAGGATCTACCATTGCTGATGCACTAAATAGAATGTTTTCTTCCTGACTACGAGCCATTAGTATAATTAAATAGAAGAATTACACGCACGTAACTTTTATTCTTCGTTAATCGAACACAGATCACAAATTTAAAAAAAAAAAAAAAAAATTGTGATCTGTGTTCGATTAACGAAGAATAAAAGTTACGTGCTTCTAATTCTTCTATTTAATTATTGCTGATGCACTATCAGGTATCGACAATATAAATAAAATAATACTCTAGGACATTCGAACAACAGAGTGTTCTCACACAAAAACTACAGCCCGCTTTCTTAGCAAGGAAAATAACCAGCCTAATCTCACCGACTTTAGAAGAAAGGCAAAGGAATTTCATGTTGCTATCGCGAGAAGGATTATGAATTTTTTATTCTGGCCAACCTTCGCTCAACTCTGATCAATCTACGAAACTATTGCACCTGAAAAAGATTGACCGAACCCTCACAAATACGCACTGATGAAGAAGCTCCGTTCTGCTCCGCCCTTGTCAAAAAAATACAGAAACTTGAATGTTCACCTTATCACCCAGAGGGTAATAGGAAACAAAATATGTCTCATTGCCAGAGACACCCAAACTAAAACAGGGGCTTCGAGTAAGCCATTGAAGGACCTTGTGATGTCACTTCAGTAGACTGTTACCCTGCATGTGGGTAGGGGCGTAAATGATTTGGACACAGTGGCAGAGGTTAGGGAGGGTGAAACCCTGATAGCGGCCGTTGGACCCAACTCTTATCAAATGCGAGCTGCGCGGCAGGTCGTGCGTGCGTATGCACCAACCTGTTTCTATTCCAGATCATGTGCCATTTCACCGTGTGAATGCGAGGGCCCGTCTGTCACGTGGCCGCAGGAGTTGGGAGCTGCACTACGATGGCCCAAAAGAGGATCGGAGGCGACATGAGGTGGGAGTACAGACAGAGGGCGAACACGGTCCTGTAATCAACCGGAAAACGCGGGACTAGGGTATGAAATGGATGTGGACGACCTCGATTGTTGGATATTTTACGAATTTTACAAACTGTTAACAATTTGCAATATTTTACGACCGTGTCGTTCTTTTGATCTGAACGAATTTAAATTTCTTGCGCGGTAGTTCTTTCCTTCTTCATTTTCTCTGATCCACTTGTTTTGGATGTGGACGGTATATTGGGTCAGGTGGCCGTGGATGCTGATGTCGAAGAGCAAAATGTCTGATGAGAGGTTTTCATACCAGATCAACAAGAACTTTTCATACGCGTATAGGAAGAACGACATCTTCAGCGATCTTGTTTCATGGAGAATAAAAAAACTAACGTGGAATTCTTTACAGCTGGATGACAATTTCTTTTCTTTTTCTTACTAATCTACGAGTTTCATTTTTTTCTCGAAGTTAATTTGCTTCGAGAGCTACCGAGTTGTAGCACCACATATAATGAAGCCACAAGTGGCGTCACAGCTTAGATGAACGCTCTGTTGTCCAAATTAGGAGATTCCAACTCAATAGCTTCAAAACGCTTTTGTCTGCTTGAGACGACATTATCTAAGATCCTAAAGCGACGATCGAAATAAATAAAAACTCAGCCCGCTGGGAAAATACCGATATCTGGCCTGTCTACATCTCCTGGATTTCCAACATCTACCCATAGAAATTGGGGATGAGTTAAAGACAAGAATTACCTGAGTCTTAAGTTGTCTGAGTTTGTTGTAGATAAGTAAAGCTGATGTAATAAAAATAGCAACCATCAACACTCTTCCTCCTTTTTGTTACTTGTAAATGACTGCACCTTGAAAACTACCATACTTATAAGCATAGTTGTAATCTATAACGGCTTATTGCCAGTATTCTATCTACACCAAATTAGATAATATAATGTTTGGAACTCATCAATCTTTCCAAGCCTGCTGGTGTTCTCACTACTGTATAGAAATTCAACAGCAATAATTTCGATACGCGAACCATCGTAATTATAGCTCGAAATAGCCCGTGATGAAGTGAATAAAGGTATAGAAGTAACTTTTAAGCACGCATTATACGGTCATTCGAGGGTAAGTAAACTAGTGCACGTGTTTATCGCTGTGCACGCTATCAACGCACAGGTCGATCTATATAGTGGCCTCTATAAAAAATTGATAGGCCCTAAAAATCAAAAGATGCGCGTTTAAAGTGCACCCTGTTCGTGTTTTGTTTGGCATTCACTCGGCATCAAGTCGTTAAAATAATGGTGATGAAAACAGAAAAAATTCTCAACGGAGGGTTGGTCAAAAACTGAGACGGAAAATTGCGAAATCACGCTACAGCACCCGAGAGAGATAAAATATCCCACGTCGAGGTTACAACGACTCATGTACTCGATACTGTAGTAATGGTGTAGCACGTGCTCGATGTAGATTTATAGAGAGAAACTCTAGTCTTCAAACATGAGCTTCTTCTTCATTTATTACGAAAAAATTAATACACAATTACAACTTATCGCAAGTCAAGGGGACCGGAACCGCAGAAATTATACCATAAATCTGCAGCGTTATAAACCTACAGCAATCTGTAAGGCATGCAATACCTGTCAAAAAAATAACGAACGTGACAGTAGTGTTTCACCGCGTTACATTTCTAGAAAAAATATTAGCGAAAATGAGCGCTAGGAGAGAAAATGTAAAAATTTCTGTTCGAAATCAGAATGGTATCACTGACATGATTCATCAGTAAGTAGAATGGAGATGCTGAAGAGAGGTCTAACTATTGAATAGAGGTAATGCTAAAAAATTTTCTTTCACAAACAGAAACAGTCGTAGAATTGGGAAATGGGGAAACCATGATCAAGCCAACTGAATGCAGCACGTCATATGGTGCAGATCGACGGACCCACTCCGGTAGGAGACCTAGTGCCTTATACCTCTCTAAGTACGAGAAAGCGGCCGCGGGTCGTGCAAAGTCGATTCCCGTGGCTCGTGACTACTGCAGGCCCATTAACAGGAGGTGTTGTTGACGAAGCCGTGCAAACGGAATGCGTGAAGGCAGCTCAGCCTGTCGAGGGTGTAGTGTTGGCAGGCCACTTTTCATTGATTCTATGCCCAGGTACATGTCTGGGTAATTATACAGCATGTGCAGGGGGAGAACATCCCTGCATAGCTGTCCGAGCAGCTTACAAATCCAATATGTAGAATATTTTCTTGTTTCTGTGATTATTAAATGTCTAACTAATTCGACTGTTTTCGTAATTGCATCGGCATTCACACGAATTCGTTGGTGGCGGATTATCGGTTATGTGTCTGTGACGAAAAATAACTAATCCAATATGTGTCGATTAATGATCATGACTAGAACACCAAAATTGCCAGGATCTACTCCAGAAAAACTCGACACAGGATCCAATTTCAAGAGACTAAGTTATGAACATCAGAAATACCGAATACAAATTCCTGAAGGTCAGCGTCTTGCCAACACTTTCTTGGATGCCCTGCCAATACATCAGTAGAGTTGTAGGTGTCCTGGGTAAAGTACCCAAAGAAATTTATAAAAAATTAATAATTGAAAAATTGCCATAACGATTTTTATGAAAAAAAAAAACTTTAAAATTGTTGTCAGTACCTATATAATTATACTGTTTCATTATTAATTTTAGCATAACCAAATTTGAAAGGCTACCAATTAAATAACAGCGTGGAGTGAATTTCAGATTTTCAGAATTAGGACAACTATTAGTACAGGAAACAGACATTGTTGTAGCCCACTTTTCATTGATTCTATACTCAGGTACATGTCTGGGTAATTACACAGCATGTGCAGTGGGAGAACATCCCTGCTTAGTGTCCGAGCAGCTTACAAATCCAATTCTTGTTGAAAATAAGGATTTTATTTTATTTAGGATATCGGTGACCTCTGATGTGGCGGTCAAAAAATAAATCGTCGTAGGTGGCCAGTAAAGTTGATAGTATGTAACATAGGGCCTCACCCCAGCTGTCACACTTGTAGAACTTTCTGGTCGCCTCCCCTTAACTAGCCATGTAATGTCGAGTCCCCACCAGCCACCCACTTGTGGCCTGGTGGCTACAGGTTCAGCACATCTTACGATTGCCCTGCAGTGTCCACTTCATTGGGCAGGGTCAGTCCACAAACCCCGGCATCGGATTTGTGCGACAGGACCCTGTGACACCTCACTACTGGTACCTCCTCTACCTGACCAGAAGGTGCCCATCACCACCTGGGCCTCTCATTTTGGGCCGCCTCACCCTCAGGAGACCCATCGGGTGGTGACCCCTTCCCTACCCTGAAGTCCGCCTCAGGGGGTTGACCACACAGGTCTCTACCACACAGGTCCAGGCCTTAGCTAAGGGCCAATTCGTCAAGGGAGCCCTCGGCTCCTCTTGACCACAACGCGACAAGACTTGCATTACCTTAAACACCCATGGGTCAGCGCATTCCTTCGGCTGCCCTGAGTCTCAGGTCCTACCTTTTGCACTGCCCTGAAACACGATATACCGTTTCCCTAGGACCACAGACGTCTGCATACTTTACAACAGTAGACACTCTTGTGAGTCGTACCAATCAATGATCCCGAGCTCTATTTAGCATTCACCTTACTCGGCCTTTACATTCAACCCTATTGCGCGTGCCGCAGGATGTAATACTAAACTAATTATATCTAAATCGTCCCTAACTGCAAGTAGACGTGTGTAAACTACAAATATACTCAGTGAACCAACTCACCAATACAATATCAATAGCTCGATACGTATAAATACGACTAGCAGATTTACATCCATGCTCATACGAATACTCGGACACCACCGATAAGAGTACTTCCTCGGAAATATATCTCAAATAATTGAATCTTAATTACAAATACACCTCCATCAATATACAAACTTTACTTATGTGTTTTAGATCCTGCCCTGGGACTGATTTAGAGTGCAAAAAATTTAAAGATTGGCCCTTCAAAGAGCTGGCGGAACATGTGTACAGCTATCATCACAAAGGCGAGAGGCCGGTGATAAAAAAAAATGGTGAAAAGATGAAGATCCTAATATGCCCATATTATATTACAGACGACAAAAAGTACATAGAATGCCCTCATGGCTTTTTTTACTATCGCGATTGGGCGGAGCATAAAAAAGGGACCAGAAAAGAAGATCCAATGCATGGAGCCCTAGAGAACAGGATAAAGATCCTACCACCAAAGATAAGCCGCTGCCCCTACCAATGTTTCTTCGAAGTAGAAAGTGAAATTTATGAACTTCACAGGAATATAGACCATCGGGGGACACACGACCTGAAAGTTCGTGGTAGTCTGATGGACGGAAGGCTATGTGAGTTCAGATGCCCCTTCGAAGTGTTATCGGAACACAGTTTAAATGAACATAAACGGAAGCATCATTCCCATCAGAAGGCTATTTTCAAGAAGCCGATGACCGCCGAAGTAAGGAATGAACGGAAAATTTATACGGACGACGAACTCCAGGAGATTGACGAACTATATTCATATTGGACCAATGAGAATAATTTCGCTCATCCAATAGAAATAGTGATTATGCGCTCGCCAGATCACAAGTTGATATTTTCAGAGGAGGCGTGGCAATTTTTTTTAAAAAAATGTGAAGGAAATTCTGAAGACTTCACTGATATTCTAGTGCATCTCCTTTATAAGTTGCATGAGGGAGTGATCAAATATAAGCTACCAATAGAGAAGAGCACACTGAGAGAGATGGAAAGAAATTTGGAGCATGCCGCATGCAACTATAATTAAATTACCCATTTCAAAAATCCTATCAAATTTGCCGTCCTTTCTAAACATACGTCATCTCCAACTATCGTCCTTTTAGAACATACGATGACATCACAGAAAATACAGTTTGAAAAAATTAGTACATGAACGTTCTAGTTTTTAGCATGAGTATTTTACTCATATTTTAAGATTTTTTTCTGAAGAAATTGTGAAATTATACGTAATAAGTACCCATGGTAATGTAGACGACCTATAGGTAATAAATAATATCGTACGTGTCCGGTGTCGATAGAGTGCTTCAGCTTTGAACTTTATATCTGAGTCTCAAGTAAACAGAGAACATGTGATAATCGGTCATCTACCCGAGAAAATTAACAACGAATGCTTCACACAGTAGCTACCTACATTTTCATTCAGTCTTCAGAATACGACGCGACGGTTCAAAATGTATAAAAAAATTCTGTTACTGTTCGTTCTAATTATTTGTATGATGGTCGTTTCAAAAGAAGAAATCGGTAATGATGGAGATGGTGATGGAGTTGGTGATGAAGTTGGACGTCGACTTGAAGCCTGCCTACACTTACGAGTGCAATTTCTCTCGAACACATCCTCGTCCACTACTACGTTCAAAGCTGAAATGAATACACGTCCGTCACCAAAAAAAGTTCGTAAAAATGTTTATTTGTTCAATCGTACCCAATCGGTACAGGCAGACTACTGCCTCAAAAAAGAATCAAATCTGATTCAGGGTCATATTGATATTTTTGCTTCGCCCTATCCAACGCTTTGAATAAGCGACAAAGTCGCAGGTTTTCAGCTTGTTTCTCATAATTTCCTCCTTGTACAAACGTTTATTTTTTATGCGTTATTTACTCGTATTATTGTCCATTTATTATTCTAGGCTTCTTCATTTCAATGGTGCGATAATATATGAAATCAGCCAAACTCTACCACCTGAAATTGAAAACATCTATATAGAGAAAATAGGTTACTCTAGATTTCTGAGAGATTCCGAAACTTTTTATAATTGTATATACCTAGAAGACAAACAGTTAAAACTTTTCAGATACGGAAGAACCAATTACAAAAGTACTTGGGCATTGACATTACAGTGGGTTGAAGGATGTGAGTTACCAAATCCACGAGCAATAACTGAGAATAATTATAAGAAGGCTATGCAAATGATAAAAGTGAACTTAAAAAGAGTAACAATCCACTCGGTTTACACCGAAGTTGATGCAGGTGGTAACCATTTTTATACATTTGAATTCACACCAATCAAAGTAAGTTTCAACCAAATTTTTGCTAGAAAAGTGACCTACCTGGAGCAACAGGGAGAGGAGGTGTTGAACTTTCTTGACGCCTTGATCACAACTTAGCATTTCTTGTCTCTTCAGGTGCGCCCCTGGACCTCCAATCATATTATTTTTAGTAAAATTGAATAGGTGAGGCGTCAGGTTCTTTTTCTGCGTTTCCTATTGCTCAGAATGAACGACAAATAGCTCTTGGAATCATTAATTATCATAATTGAAATTCTTTTTTTTTTTTTTTTTTCAACACCTACCCCACCGAAAATCATGAACTTAGTTTCTACAGGATTTTAGGACATCTCAAGTGATCCAAAACTAAAGGTACAAATAGCCTCTATTCTATATACCTTGTGAAGGGACCCTTTTTTCAGGTAAAAAGTTCTTTTCATCCAATTTCTCCGAAGGTAGAGGCTTATGTGATAGGGGATTTCACCAGGCAATTCATATCTGTCATGGGTTTTACCTATGACCAAGTAGTCTCGCGGTTAGCCCCAGTAAAAAACTCTATCATCTCTGGATAACACAAATTATTAAAAACATTAATTTTATTACACATCCTATCACAAATAAAATTGTTTTGCTGGTTCATCTCTCCCTCTCTCTGTACTTACTAAGCAAAATTTTTGATTCTACCTCAATCATTTTCACTAAATCCTGCATGGAATACATTGTTACAGCGAAGAAACCGCAGAGAAATCGATTTCACTGGACAAGAAATCATAAATACAATTATGGTACGAGAATGAATACAATTTGATACCTTCATTGTAATCAGATACCTAATGATACTGATTTTACTCAGCAAAATAATACGACCAGAGGTGCCAGAGATGACAAGCAACAGACATGCTATTGCAATGAGATATTTTACAATGATGAAGACTGTGAAATGACAAGCACTACAACGGAGGCAACCAGCAACACAACAAAGCAAGAAGGTGAAAGAGAGCGGGAGGAAGTAGAAATTGAAGAGAAGAATGAAAAAGGTCAAAAACCTTCAACAAGATTGCATAGAGGACCTTCAGTTCGTGAAGTTCCTGTACCTCCAATTCCTCCCATTCCTCCAATTCCTCCAATCCCTCCCATTCCTCTCATTCCTCCAATCCCCATTCCTCCTTTACTTCCAGTTACCACTTCCATTCCTTCTGCACTTCACCCAAATTATCCAACTGTCAAAGGAAATGATACAGATGACCTGAAGGAAGAGCACACCTTTCAGCCAGCAATTCCAACAGAAATTCTTGAGGTATGTACCCTCCAGAAAACATACACAAGCCTCAACATTAAAAAATTGAACAATATAATAAAAAATGTGATACTCATATCATATCATCTAGAGAACAAAATACTTTTCCGACTTTTACAAAATAATCATCCTATTTTCAGAACACAGCTCACCAGCAAACAACCACAAGTGAAAGCAGAGAGCCTACAAGTACTACTACAATAATTCCTTCAAATCCAACAAAACTTAATACCGGTTTCCAACATCAGAATCGCAACCCCAAGCAAAACTTTTCTACTGAGGTTCCCAAGGTGAGTATCCTCTATATAGCAGCTCAAACGTCTCATGAAAAGGATGAAAGGAAGGTTGAAGCTGATATCCCATTTTCAGAGTACAGGATCACCCGCAAACCCAAATAACCACACCTGGAGAGAGAAGTAGAAAAGAGACCTTTCAAGTTCCTGCTTTTAGACCACTAAGCATTTTATAGGGCTTTCACACTCCGATATCTCCGACTTCATATCAGCTCCAGGCCTGCTGCAAGCCTTATCAGACTGGAAGTCAAATTAACATCGGCCCTCAAGAAGAAATTTCACATAAACTACCTATTCAAGTAAAAAATTGAAAAGAATAATTTTTATCTGCCTGGTATTTTGAACAAAAGTCATTCTCTTCAGTTTTTGATTTAAACTCACAGTCTATAAGAAATTTGTAAAAAATTAAATTTCTCCCTAAGAGAAAACGTAACAGCCTCAACATTAAAAAATAGACAATAATATCATAAAAATATTCATAAGCATCACGTCATCATCTAAGGAACAAAATACTTTTCCGACTTTTACAAAATAATCATCCTATTTTCAGAACACAGCTCACCAGCAAACAACCACAAGTGAAAGCAGAGAGCCTACAAGTACTACTACAATAATTCCTTCAAATCCAACAAAACTTAATACCGGTTTCCAACATCAGAATCGCAACCCCAAGCAAAACTTTTCTACCGAGGTTCCCAAGGTGAGTATCCTCTATATAGCAGCTCAAACGTCTCATGAAAAGGATGAAAGGAAGGTTGAAGCTGATATCCCATTTTCAGAGTACAGGATCACTCGCAAACCCGAATAACCACACCTGGAGAGAGTAGTAGAAAAGAGACCTTTCAAGTTCCTGCTTTTAGACCACTAAGCATTTTATAGGGCTTTCAGACTCCGAGGAACTTTTAATTGCAAGACTGCAATTTATATCTGATGCCGTTCAAAATACGGTCACCGCAGTGCTGTCTAGCAGAGCCAATAAAATGCCTGTGGTCTTCAATTTACCATTGAACTTGTTCTATGCTTGCACGTTAGCCATAGACCAGGCAAATTTCGAGTACGACGAAGAAAAGTTCCATAAGATACGTATTGTCTGAGACCGAGTAGCAGTAGGGTAACGTAAATTCTTGCAGTAAATTCTTGCGTTCGTGTAACGCTGCGACGGTCTCTTTCGGCCTCAACCTGTTTTTTACCGATCCTTTTTTCTTTCCTTCTGATATCTTCTTCATTCTCTTTTCGTTAGTGTGTTTTCTTCATCCCTTCGTTTTGCGAGCTCCTCTTTTCAACCGTGGTTTCCACATCCCCGTCGTAAAGAGGAAAAACGGAATCTTTTCAAACAACCAAGATTCAAATTTAATTGTATTCTCATTCTCATTGTAGAAAGAGTTCATTAAGAATGGTTTCATCAAACATCGTAATAGAGAATGGTCCACTTCATACGCTCGTAAGTCTTCCTCTCTGGTAAGGCTTGTTATTAGGTCTTGCTCATTCGTAGGAGTGAAAAAGAAAAATTATACGTAATATTTCACTCGTAAAAGTTCCCACCGACATCTCGGACGAATGTTTACTCCGGCGAAAAAATATTACTCCGTAACGACAGAGCACTCGGACTTTTCGTACGTATGAGAAGAGTCCATATCGTTTTCTGACCCAGCTCCGTTTTATACGTGTTCTCTGTATCCAACTTAAGTGCGTCGATTTCGGCTCGACGTTTTTCTTTCGGGTGAAAACGAGCGAGTGAAGTATTTTCAAAATTAATTATCGTCACGACGTCTCTCGCAACGTTAAATTCGAATTTTTCTGAAAAACTTGAATGTTTATTCGTCTTTGTCTTCAAAATGTATTTAGAATACTTGGAACATTTTTGAGATACATTGCCCTCCTTTACGTAAGTGATGGTAATGAGGACATCGAGCGGAGGCTCTTACAACCGAAGGCAGAAGCAGATTATACGTGTTCAAAGATTCTAATGATTATGTAAATATAAATTAGAAGAAAATAAATTTCCTAGTGATACACTTCAAAAAAATGGATACCAGATAGGAAATTGAAGTAAGACTACAGTAAATTTTTATAGGATTGAATAGAAGAAAAATGCAACGCTTGGAGAATCCTCTATGCCCCTCTCCCAACATATTATGTACGGAATGGTTGGAAATCCAACTCAGCCACAACTTAGCGATTCTCGCTCGTCGTTGGTTCGTTATCTTTCCTTCCGTATAGATTAAAAAAAAGGGAAACACACTTACGTTTTTATTTCTACTTTATTTACCTTCGTCTACATAGGTGTTCTTTTAACTTATAAAAACGAGACTGCACAGATTGTCAGCGAGTATTTGCTCTACCATATTGTACCTATCTTTCTCACTATTCGTGACACTCTGAGCAAAGAAAAAAAAGAAAAAGGGAAGAAAAAGAAAAAAAAATTAAAACAGGATTAAAAAAAAGAGAACTTGGATAAAACTTAAATTACTTAATTAAGACTGAATAAAACAATACAAAGAACTACTTATAGGCGTGATAATGACGTCATCAAATATCAACGAACGACTTGTATCTTGAGGTTTAAAAATAATCTGCACCCTCCCATAAAATCTACTTTGGAAGTTGGTGGTTCCGTCACCTACGGAGGTAATAAAGGAAAATATTGCACTTCGTTCCAAGGATATGGGACCGATTAAGTACATACCGTCAAGTGACCCGACTGAAAGCGAGCTCACAAAACCCGCTGAGGCACCTGTGTACTATAAACCGTCGGGTTAACCGTGTCAGAAAAGCCAATTTAACTTTACCGTTACAACAGTTTTTGTTATCATAAGCAAATATGCAATCATCGAATACGTATATGTGTAAACATTGTAAGCAGTGTGCATGTGTGCGTACTTCATCTTACAAATAGTTAAAATCTCTACGTGTTTTACAGATCTCTCCCACATGAACAGACGACGCCGAGTAAGTCCTCCTTATAAATTTGGATCGAAGTCCAGCCACCATTCCAAGTTTCACATGACAGTCACAATAGTAAAGACATTGAAGACAGCGCCTTTAGAACTAGTAATTTATTGAATTTGAAGACAATGCCGACAAACTCTGGCAAAATCAAATCACATCGAACGAATAGGAAACTGTAATCAAAATGTTATGTTCTGGAA
This sequence comes from Aspidiotus rigidus, assembly GCA_035079385.1. NCBI lineage: Eukaryota > Metazoa > Arthropoda > Insecta > Hemiptera > Diaspididae > Aspidiotus > Aspidiotus rigidus. Next base: position 13,313,919 of record JAVHKY010000020.1, on the reverse strand, counting down.
AAAAGCCATGGCGTCAAATAAAGAATGAAGCCATCAATATTGAAGATATTCGAACTCATGATCATCCATGTGGACTTCATCACATCAAGAATCTCGCCGTCTCACATCCGCCTTATATGCCTAGATTTTTCACATGCGACTCACACACGCTCACCCACTTTCCAAGCTTTTCTCCCTCTCAAGCGAACATCGTAGCCCCAACTCCTCTCTCATAGTCACCCACATTATTTCGCATGTCCATCTTTAGCTTCTCTCCGCCACCCCCCCCCCCAAATTTCACCATCCATCGAAACAACTCTCGCCTATGACCTCCCATCAATCCAAAATATCATCTCTCACCTTAAAGCAGCAAATCAGATCCACTCACCATCAAGCTTATAACCCGAGTGCAGTTGAGAGCTTGTAAAATAAATATGGGTCATTCTTCTGGAGCAGGGTATTTTACGTTCCTAGGGAAATTTGAAGCTAGTAACGCTATTTTCGAGTTCAGAAAAAGTCGACAGTGTAGAGGTCCTTCAGCTGAATAGATGCATTCATTTCATTTTGCGTTGAGCCCCCCCTGGCCCCCCTTTACACCACTTCAAATAGTAATTTTCTCATTCCCCTGTCGTGTCGCCACTTCTTAATTCTGTAGTTTGAATAACCGTAATTCTCTAATAATGCGTATTTTTGACTCGACCTTGAATGAATTGCGTACTTTGGTATCTCATTCTTCTTACCAATACCGAGAAATGCGCACCAAGCAGGCGCCATGATTTATGTATGTCGCTTCTTGGAAATCTCATTCCCGTGTCAATTTCAAAGTGGTACAAGCAAAATCACATAATATAGGCTCATTGTCTATAAACATCAGATTTACGGTAACAATAAAAAATGACAAGTTATACAGTTTTTGAATATATATATATACGGTAAAAGAATTTGTTCGATTTGTCCGTTACGAGTCATTTCCGTTAAGAGTATAATATTATCCAAGAAAACTTTTAGCATGCCAGCTCCAGCCATCGTCGTGGAAATTCTAGAGAGCCGCGTCGTCCACGCGCTCAATGCTTTATACCGATGGCGGGGTCGTCATAATGATGTCCCGCCACGATCTGTGTTCCTTCGTGTACGGAGGTAAGTGAATTCGTCCTTTATGTGATATCTTTTTTCTGATGATACAGCCTCATAAGGTAATCCTTGTCTGAATTGCAGGAACCAAACGCTGCCGGTGGACGACGTGCGCTTGCTCATAACGTTACAACATAACGCGGCCGTCCCCGTGCCGGTGGGGACGCCGTATGAGAACTTCATCCTCACCGGCGCATCACGTCGACGGTCGCCGTCGCCAAGGTATATATATATATATATATAGTATAAGCTTATCTATATCTACTTAGTTCTCAATGATTTTGCATGCTCCTGTAATATCAACTGAAGTTCCTTGTTCTTCAATATATGAATATCTCTAGATAATCGTACATACATACATCCAAATATTATAAATACAATGGTAGTTATTATGAAAAAAGACAAGGAGACAATATCTTGATAAAAGGGGGATCCATATATAGTTTTAATATTTCTGGCTAATATTTCTTGGTCTAAAGTTCTCTCAAATTCCATGTTAGTCTGTAATCTAATGGTGGGTATTCTTTCCATCCATTTCTTGTCTATTTCTGCCTCTTTTATTGCATATCTCGTTCCTGTTTCTAGTGAACTCCCAAATATACCCTCCTGTATTTCGCTCCATTGTGATGGAATTATTCTCGCGACTTCAAATTCCTTTCCTTCCTTACTATCTCCTGTTTCCAAAAAACATGGGACTAGTTCGTCGATGATAGTGACGTTAACCTCATTAATTGTTTGGACTAATTTTCTGTTACAATCTAACTTAACGTGGTACGCTCCTGGTTTATGTCGGTCTATGTTTAATTTTGACGAGCTCCCATTTTTTATGATGTAGAAAGATTTATAGTTCAAGCTTGTCATAATATATTCCCTATAACCCACTTCTTGAATGAGAGCCATCAGGACGATAATGATGCACCGAGCACACTACTGTAGGATTGACAGTTCATACCTAGCGATTAGTTCCATTCCAGACTTCATTAAGGAAAGACATTGCGAAGTTTCATGAAGAATTGCGACGAAGTGGTATTCATACGTGATCATTCCCCTGTCGTCTGACAGGGCTTGGAAAAGTAAGCAATTTAACCGTTTATTAAGCCAATTCATCGGATGATAGGCCTAAATTATTCTAGGGGTAGTCAGAGAAAGTGAAATTGCAGGAGTTCGTGATATCATGCCGGAAAATATAGAAACATTTGTTGGAACTATGAAAGTGCAGCAAGTTGTGTCTTTCGCGAATTCTGAGCTAACAATGAAATCATTGAGCTGTTTAAAATGTGTCGACTGTGCTAAATTCAAACTTGGTACGATTGTGTACCAACCTGAACAATCATTAACTCAATTGGAGAACGCTAGCGAGCTTTTAAAGATCGAATTACTAGAAAAAGAAAATTCAGTTCTTCCCTCGGAACTTGATGTAGATGTCGTTCCAGGTTGTTCCCGTAATTTGGAAGGATCTACAGATGACGCGGTTATAAACACTGGTGTTTACATACTGGCCAGATTTGCTTCTTATCAGAAGAGGAGGAATGTATTCTACCGATATGTTTGCCAAATTGAATCATACAGTGAAAATACTTTGACTGTTCAGGGTTTTGAAAGTTTCAAGGGTTCCACAAGGGAGTTCATAATTTCTCAAAATGACATAAGTGATATTGATAAAAATGATATAATTCAAATTTTGTCGGAGCCGAAAAAAGAGAAAATTAACAGAAAAATTGTGTATGTTTTTCCTCATAATATAGACGTTAATGAAAAGTGACTTGCTAATTTTTCTTTTCTGAAGATTTTGTTCAAAATATTTTATAATTTTCGATATTATTTTGCATAAGTGTAAGCTGTGAAAATACGGAATTTGGTGAATTAAAATTTATTTCGTCCTTGTAATGAAAAGTAACTTGCCATTTTTATTTTCTTTTTTCTAAGATTTTCTTCAAAATATTTCTAGTTTTCGATATTATTTCGCATGAGTATAACCTGTATTGAAGAAAATACGGTATTTTCTGAATTAAAGTTTATTTGGTCCTTAAAATGATTCAGATATTATACAATATTATATCCATTTCTCATTCCCCTGACGTCATTCTCATTCCCCTGATGTCATTCTCATTCCCCTGTTCTTCAAAAAAAGGCAAGTGACTAAAAAAGGCCATTGAGACATTTCTATGATGGGAAATTTGAGGTATATGTTTACTAAGACGTACACATCAAATGTAGTACAAAAAAAATTGAAAATATTGAAAAAAAGAATGGAAATTTTTATATCTTGAAATACCCTACTCAGGAAGAATGACCCATATAGAAAAAACGCTTTGTCCACACAGAAGTTAACAAAGAGAATTTGTACCTTGTACTCTTTAGTTTCATCATGATTTTACAAATAAATTTCTTTTCTCCTTTTTCTTTGAATACCAGACAAATTTTAGGCGACCGTGCGTGTTTCATCCGAAGAAGAGGTCAACCAATTTCTTATATTTCTCCTGAAGGAAGTAGAAGAAAATGAGTACATCGGAGATGAGATGTTTTTCCAGGATGTGGACGTGTATTGACGTATACTCACTACTGTTCAAGGCTGTGATTTTATTTCATGCATTGTTAAAGACTAGATAAGTTGAACGATGGTAAAAGGAGTAACACCAAGCAGGAGCTCAGGTGTGAGTACGCCAGGTTGCGTATTCCTAGGATCTCAGAAGTAATCAGTCAATGGGCTCTGTTTTTAACATTTACAATGTCAATTTTGTAGGCCGAAATGATATGAAACGCGAGAAAAATTAGGACAGCAATGTTTCAAATTTTCAATACGTCAATATGGAAGATCCGTTTCAAATCGATAAAACAATGTACAACAGTTATGCAAAGCCAATTACAGTCCTGTATTCAATTTCTTTGTGTCTTCCGCTATCATTGAATTCAAGTACACGTCAAACAAATCTCCCCCAACTAACATAATCATGTCATACGACAAACCAAACCGACTTTTGCATTTTGAAAATTCTCCAAAAATCATAGAACCTCACTTTATGAATTTTTCACTGGCTCGCAATAGAAAACCCAGACATCAATGTACATTAAATTAGATTTGCTCCAAAAAAGTTAACCCAATCGCTACTAAATCAAATTAACTTGTGTACACCAGTTCTTGAAACCCGATATTCTATACTACATCGATAAACTGGTCGCTGATAACTCGATGCAACACGTGACTGACCGTTAAAATTATTTTCGCTTACGTATTACTTTATATCTAGTAAAATGTAATCAACCAATACATAAAATCGTTCAAAACTGTGAGGCTGATAACTCGATGTCACCCGTGACTGACCGTTAAAATTATTTCAGCATCAACGACGATGACAAAAAGAAAGAAGGAGAAATAGGAAGATGGAGTCTGGAGTCTACAAAGTGTTCTGATGACTATGGACACAGAGTATCGTCAGCCGTGATACAACTTATCATAAGTAGATTATACCAAGTAAATCAAAAACTTATGTTTTAGGTCTTTTCCGTTTCAAACTATAATAACCTTCGTATTCAATGAGAAATTTTACCAGCAAAATAATATTAGCTGGAGAGGAAGATTATAGATAATATTGTAAAATATCACGACTAAATCTTGTACGCTTTCAACAGCCACAAGATTCCACAAAACACCATGCATACAAGGTGGAGGGAAAAAACGAACATCACGAACAGAGACTTCGATTTTTGAAAATTAACCCGATGGGTACTCACGTACGGTACTTCCGATTTTCTTCATTTCATTCGAGAACAACTAGCGTCATTTTTTCAGGTATTTTCTCCTACACCGAGAACAAAAGAAAATATAGATATTAACACCATGCAGATACTCGTAACTCGTCGAGAGACAGTCACGTTAATTAGGTACCGGTGCTCGAAATCGCATGCTCTCGTTTATGTTTCAATATTTCTGTCGACGTTAACAATAATTTCTTTTGACAAATTTCACATTCATATAATTTTGCGTTCGGTTTCCTCGTTTCAAAAGACGATGAAGAGGCAACCCCGAGTGTTTCTGGAAACACAAGTATCCACATTAATGAAGTGCTTGTGTAATTAGATCTCTTCCGTTTTAATGAAATACGATATCTACCGGCTTTCTTAGCTTCGGCTTCTTTTTCATGCTTTTTGATGTGCTGTAAACGCGCAAAAGGTGACAAAGCAGCCACCATCTCGCATTTATCGCACGTCCAAGTCTCGTATTCGTCATCTTCTTCCGTCAAAGGTAAACTGAAACATCCCAACAATTAGCACTCATTTCTGAGCATAAATTTATAAATTATAAAATAAAAATTTACCAGTTGTACGTGAGGAAAGGTGCGACATCAACGCCTCCATACTTCGCATTTTTTACCATCACGAAGTCTTCGTGAAAAGGATTATCGCCATCCATCGTCACATGCTCTTCACTGAGCAAACTCGCGTAGCCTTTCAGATCAGCTGGCAAAAGTCTTCTAATCGTGTAACCGATATCGGCTCGGAATAATTTCAAAATTAGGTCCATCAAATCTTCGTCTATTCGACCGACGCTCGAGCCTGAGAACGCGAACGATATTTGACAAACTTTTCGCCGATGGGCGTGAAAAAAAAAATATATATTTTTTTTACCTTGTAAACGGTTTGTCAATAATTTTTCCCACATCTGACGAATTTTACAGACTTGTAAAATGAATTTTTCACCCGCCAACGGTGAAATAAAACGTAATTCTATCCAGCTGTCGCAAACGAATCTGAAAAGTGTCAACCTCGACGTGCTTACTCGACAGTTTTTATATTAATACTAAAAAAAAAGAGGGACGTTTCGATGTCACACAATGAGTAAATGACACCGCGTGAAAAATCGAGCCAAACTTACGTCGTGAAATTTCTATTACAATGCACCATTTGCGAGAATAACAACACAGACTGAGCGGCCGGCATCCTCAAATTATCGACCAAGTAAACTTTGGTCGTTTCCAGAAGTGACCTGTACGGTGAAAATTTTGATTTTAAAAAAAGAATAATTAAATATTTTTAAATAATAACGTGGATTCATCCAACTTACATGTAACACAATATTTGATGTTTAGAACTGACGGGTAATTTTGTGCGGAACGAGCCGGGAGGATTTATGATATCGCTATCTTCGAGTTGCAACATTTGCGGATGAAAAGCGAAGAAACTATTAGGATGCAAGGATACAAACGGCTTTTCTGCGGTGTGAAATAATTGATCTTTGACAGTCTGCGAAAGAATTTGAATTCGTGTTCAATGTATATAATATATAATTCGAGGACAAAAATATGATATTTCAAATAGATATTTCTCCCACCTTTGACGTATTGAATTCATCTGGTATCGCGATTTGCGGATATAAAGCGCTACAAAAGATCACCTTTAGCATCATCAAATCTTTGTAAGACGTCGCTGTTGATCCTTCTAATAAATTCTGAAATCATAGAATTCAAACCAAATAAATTAAAGAAATTGACAAAAGATGTAGCGCACTAAAAAGAGACATTTTAATAACAAACACTTGAGAAGTCCAATACAGAGTTCAATTTTTCTTTTTATTCAACAAAAGGAAGCTAAATAGGGCGACAAAGTCGGCGTCGTTCGCCGTTCGTTTCTCTCGGGAGGGAAGTCCGACCTACCTAGGAAGACCAAACCACTTCAAAATGATCTGCATACTATCAGAAGGAAGGCACAATATTTACGTTAAGGGGTAATATTTTACCAACAACCCCCCCCCCTCCTCCAACTTCTATTTTACGGTCCTCCGAGGTATGAAAAGATCCCCCCAATCAAAACTAATCACGAGCCTTACGACTAGCTCAGCATAGAGGAGAGTACGCACGGACCTCATTCCAGCTTAGGGCGAATCATCGATAAAGAAGAGGGACTACATACTCAGGCAGTGTTTATCGATATAAGAAATGAATAATGGATTTAGTAATAGCCACCAAGGCTAAATAAAAAAACGGAAAATAGACGTAACAAAAAATTCTCTCTCTCCATCTTACCTAATTTTTAAAGACTTCAACGCTCACGGTTCCATCTGGGACCTCATCTTCAACAAATTCACGCAGTAACAAACTAGGTAAGCCACTCTATTCAAATAACGATTCAACTCTTCTCAATATTCCTGAGATTCATAATCACATCAACTCTACTTAAGACTCCCTTTCAGCAATCGACCTCTATTTCTGTTCCCGCTCATTCAGGCTTCATCATCGAACATAATATTTATCGGAAAACGACATATACAGGTGACTCCATACACAACAGTTCTACGAGGTTGCCATGAGCTTTTCGTGAACAGCTTCGGATCTGCGTTTTGAGCTCTCGGTCACACCTCAATCGGCATCCCACCTGTCAGCTGAGAACATACCGTCTGATTCGTGTTACAACACTCACCAGCACGGCACCCCTAAAACAATACTCCCTCAGAAGTCTTCCGCAGCATCTCACCAGAGGATAAACTAGAAACCAATACCGTCAACACAGTCCACAACTTCGGCTATCTTCATCCACGTTGAAGACTAACAGATTCACGATCTGCCCCATTACACAGATGAGCTCAAACTTGATCCACAGGTGCGCTTCTGCGCTTCATCCGGTCAACCTCCTTGACCCCTGCAAAAAATCCCATATGAACCACTCAACCAGGTTAGACCCTTTCTCAACTGTGCACTGATTCTAAAAACTCAGGTACCTGAAGCTTTTATTTTACATTAAATTCAGTAGTCATTAGTCATTATCTTAAGGGACGAACTGAGGGTTACTCACCAGAACCGTACACAAATTCACTTAGCACCCACCTTAGCACTCCGATAATACACGTACACTGTTAATTCACTTATTCGTATCACTGTAGAAAATATGTTCACTGCTAGACGCACAATTTCAACACTTTACCGATAAACCGAACTATACCCGAAGAAAGAGCTTAATTTGTTTTATATTTCCACGTAGTCGACATTTGCAACTATTTTGAGGTCCCTCAAGCATAAAGTCTGGCTCCTGAGCCGAATATACCGAACCTACAATTTGCACGCTGCGTCTCTTTTTTATTATTTTACGAGCTAATTCCAGAAATCCTCCACACGTCGCAGTGACGCACTTCAAGACTGTCAACAGACGAAGATTCGTCGTCATTCGAATGTAGAGATAGAAACGAATACAAAATATACTCATATTTATAATATACAATATTTACACGATGTATTCTATTTTTATCTTTCTTTTTCGAGTGTTCTAGCGATAGGGTTTTTTTATCGGCAAAGAGGGCGGATGTTTATCACCGATATTTACAAGAAGGGCGGCAAAACGTTCAAATAATGAACTAAATCGCCTGTTGTCTTTCGATTCATCTTGTGAAAGCTACAAGCAAAAACATGAATGCTGACGGCGCTTGTCCTCAACAAACGACTCCTCAAAGAGTGGCACGCAGTACAAAACTTCAAACGCGTTTTTCTCAAAACTTACTTTCTGCAGATCCGCCCTTTTTGTACCCCTGTACTCTTTTAAAAATCGTTTCCACGGAGTCGGTCAAGAAAGATGAGAAAAGTACGCCGAGCCCTCATAAATCCAGTGGTTTCAAATCCAAGAACTACACCTATAATTTGAATCGAAGAGTCTCAAGAAGCTTACCCGGGGCCCGAGAATTCTAGCTTTCTCTTCGCACTTTTACCCCTCTCAATGAAAGCTTTCGACATTTCTAATTGCGACAGAAAGTATCAATAAGCCACTTTAACTACAGTTGAAAAGTAAAAACAAGGTGCTTCATCCGAGTGGAAGAAAAATATGATCGTTTTCGAAAAACCCTCTTCCAAAAAATACGATTATGGGAGAATCGAAATCTTTCCCAAGTCCCCCCCCCCCCCCTTCTCTCGTGACGTCATCAACCTCGAACAGCTCGCGATCGCGCTCGTGGACACGAAAATTTTCTGAAAGTGCCCCAACAAAATTTTTCCAAGTCCCCCCTGTTCGTGTCGTCATCAACCTTGGACGCTTGCGCCCGCGGACGACAATTTCCTGAAAGTACCCCCACAAAAGGGATAGCGGGTTCCCGCTGGATGATCTATGATGTCATCAGATTGTGACGTCACAAAGCTGACCTATAATGTAATCAAACTGTGACGTCACAGACCCCGCCCTTCCAGGCTATACATGACAACAGGGCGACTTAGAAACAAAACTGATCCCTACGACGTCACAGGTCCCACTCCCCGAGCGATACATGATAAAAGGAGGGTTTGGAAACAAAACTGATCTATGACGTCATAGACCTTGCCACCTAACTATATAATATGATCGGAGACGGACATCAAGCAGCCTGCAGCAGGCTGGAAGAGATTCGTGCCCCGATCTTCACCTTCCGTTCAAAGTTGAATTGATGTACACCCAAATCAACGATCAGGAAATCTCCCATACAAATATCAACACAATCATCGTTTACTTTCTTACGCAAAAATTACTTTTATCCACAACTCTGCATGACCCGCAGGTCATCCTGAGGGCGCGGCGCGACTTCCAGCACGCCGAGGTTCGTCACATCCCCGCTTAGACACAAACCAGATCCGCAGTGCTGAGACATCCACGATGCCACTTGAGTATATCTCACCATACATGGTATATTAACCACTAAAGGCCTACACACAGCCAACGCTGGCTGGCTGCCTTCAGAATACACATGTGAGATATCCATCACTGAAGACCTACTCACAGCCCACATTGGCTGAATGCCTTCTGGATAACCAAATATACTATCGTCACCCAGACATCAACAAGAGGGCTCCAGTCACATACGTACCCTTCATCATAATTACGATTCATCAACAAACACCCAATCCTGTGTGTTCAGTATTTCTCTTCTCAACATACTAATTACCATTTTTACTACTTAAAGCCCTGTCATCGAGAAAACGCGTATAAATTACAGATATACTCAGTGAACCAACTCACCAATAGAGCATCAATATTCAAGACGGTAACTTTAACCGATTCAACCACATCAATAAGTTTCACACGCGACATAACCGCCGAATATTTACAACCGCTGACAATTGAGAACGTTATCGCACTTCTCTTATAAATCTTCATCATGTACCATTACCGGAATACACACAGTTTATCGGCTAGCGAGCTGCCAAATACTTGATAAATACATCGAATACATTGCCGCCCAGAAATACGAGCATCAATGCACGATTCGAGTGCTTTGGTTTCCATACATTTTTCGCGTACGTCTCTCTCCTTTTTACAATAATAATGAATTTTTTCTGCACGCGTTGAAACTTTTTCGCTGTGGAGTGACCCATCCCAATTACAATGGCAAACGTCGAAACTGTAGTCAGCTAGCTCGCTTGAATCTAAACATGTGATTGTGTTTGTTGTATAAGCTTTCCTTCCCTTTCTTCAAGGTTAACTGAGGATGTAGAATTGTGGCAACAGTGCTCGCCACATGTATTTTTGACTCCTACACTGTACGACGGGACTTCTACCTACAAAACTAAAAAATATGCGTTTACAATCTAAACAAATCTATTTTCATTTGATTTCTTTTCTTCGCTCATTCGATTACACTACACAACAAAAAAAAAAAAAACTTGAAAACCACATGAACGAAATAATACGATTCTAGAAGTATTTTCGACGCTGATCACGATGCCATTGTCCGTTTTTCAAGTTTTGGCTCGGTTTTCGAGAAATGATCAAATCAAATTACCGCGATTCATTGCGACGCGCAGCGTATGTTACCCAGCTATCGAATTTCGCGAGAACGGGAACATACACTGCGCGCCGCAACGAATCGCGGGAATTGGATTTGATCATTTCTCGAAAACTGGGCCAAATTTTGAAAAACGGGCAACGGTATCGTGATCAGCGTCGAAAATACTTCTAGAATCATTATTATTTCGTTCATGTGGTTTTCAATTTTTTTTTTTTTTTTGTGTAGTGTTATTTATTGAAATATCATAATACATTATGATGACAAGCAGCCCGTAGTAGGCTGAAAGAGATTCGTGCCTTGGTCGTCCGTAGTCCATACAAAGTTCAATTGATCGACAACCAAACAAACTGTATCGTTTGGACGATTAAGAAAGACTGTTTCTTTCTGATTGTTGATTTGGACTGTATGTCAATAAATAATTCAGGTCAATATTCAACTTTGTACTACACTGATGTCCTTATGATTTTTGTTGTCGATCACAGAACAACAGAACAGTCACTTGCTCATGATTGTATTCTTTTCAATAAATAAATACTAGGTCTTCACAGCTCGTTTTCCAAAATTATCTGGCTTTGGCTTCAGACTTTCAGCTGTAGGTTTCCAACTCTGCTTGGTGATACTCCCTTCTCTTCTCAGATGAAGTTCGTTCTCAATTGTTACAATAATACTCAAAAGTTTCATCCATTTCTTGCAATGAGAAAAACAAACTCTCAACAATAAACTACTTAAACGCGAAAGGACGAATACTCCGAAGGGAGAGTAAACTATGCAAACCGCAGAAAAAATTGAAACGATGAGCGCTTTCGGTTAATAAACCATCTTCACGACTGAAATGAAAGCAACTGACGAACAGAAGAGAAGAACAAGGTATTAGGACTGGCCAAACGAGAAATCGCGGTGTGAATCATAAACCAGTTCGATCAGGCCATCTTCCGGAATGTACGAGTTAAGTACATTAATGCCACCGGTGTTGAGATGACGCATTATCTCTATATGCTCGAGGGCGATGCGCTTACGAAAGAAATTCTCCTTATGAAGGAGCTTTTCGGATCCCTCACGAAAGCTGTGGCCACTGTTCATTAAATGATCAGCAAAATCTGACTCCCCTAAGTGTCCCTTATTCCAAGACTTCAGGTGCTCAACTACTCTAACTTTCATTTGACGGTTGGTCTCACCGATATAAAAGCCTCCACAATCCCTCAATTCCAATTTATAAACACCACTCCTCTCATCAACGGGTATGGGGTCATTCAGCCTTACAAACAACCCCTCAACTGCGGTAGGATTGTGAAACGCGGGTCTGAAGCCAAACGGGCGGAGGGCCCGACCCAGTTGGAGGGAGAACTTCTCCAGGAAAGGGAGACTGATCCAACGCATACGACGATCACGGATCGTGTCTCGGGGGAGGGAGGTAGTGGAATCAAGAAGGCTCCTTGTAACTTTCCTCCGAACCATCACGTCAACGTCGACATTGACCCCATTTACTTTGGCCAGGTGTTTTATTGTAATTCTTTCTTGAAGGAAGACTGACTCAAAGGAATACGAGTCAGTCTATGAACTAGGCTATTAAATGCAGCCATCCTATGAGCAACAGGATAGAACGAACCTGCGTGGACTAAAACATCGGTCGTAGTATCTTTCCTGTAAATTCCAAACGTATGGATACCGTCTATTATAGAGATCGACAAATCCAAAAAATTAATGGAAAAAACGACGGCTTCCTTAACGAAGTTAAACGAGGAACGCTGGGAACCTGTTTTATGAGTCATATAGGATTTGGTATTGAAAATCAAGGTTGCCTAGACCTAGATAAAGCTAGTATAAAGAAGGCCTAGATCGACTATAAGCTTGGTATAATAAAGTTTGAGAGACTAAATTTTTCTCGAATCTCGAGCTATATATGATAGAAGGGAGACATCGAAAAATTTCTATCATATATGGCTCGATAGTCGAAATTTCAACAGGGAACCCGTTTTTTGGGGCGCTTTTTGAGAAATTTGCCGTGCGCCGTCCTATGAGTCGAATGGGATTTGGTATTGAAAATTCAAGGAAGCCTAGACCTAGATAAAGATAGTATAAAGAAGGCCTAGACCTACTATAAGCCTATCATAATATAGTTTGAGAATCTAAATTTTTCTCGCTCGAGAGTCAAAATTTTTCTACGTCCCCCTCCTATCATATATGGCTCGAGGGTCGAAATTTTTCCAAGTCCCTCTCCTATCATATATGGCTCGAGGGTCCAAATTCGGACGCCAGATTTCTCAAATAGCCCCCCATAAAACAGGTTCCCTGTTAAAACACTTAAAAAAATTTTGACTCTCGAGCTATATGATAGGACGGGGGACTTGAAAACATACGTATATGATAGGAGAGGGACTTAGAAAAACGACGGCTTCCTTAACGAACTTAAACGAGGAACGCAGGGAACCTGCTTTATGAGTCAAATGGGATTTGATATTGAAAATTCATGGAAACCTAGACCTATATAAAGCTAGTATAGAGAAGGCCTAGACCTACTATAAGCCTAGTATGAAATAGATTGAGAGTCTAAATTTTTCTCGAATCTCCAGCTATATATGATAGCTCGAGAGTTGAAATTTTTCCAAGTCCCTTTCATATCATAAATAGCTCGAGAGTCGAAATTGTTCTAAGGCCCTCTCCTATCATATATAGCTCGAAAGTCGACATTTTTTCTAAATCCCCCTCTTATAATATATAGCTCGAGAATCGAAATTTTTCTAAGTCCTCTTCATATCATATATAGCTTGAGAGTCAAAATATTTCCAAGTCCCCCTCCTACCATACATAGCTCGAGAGTCGAAATTTTAACAGGGAACCTGTTTTATGGGGGGCTATTTGAGAAATCTGGCGTCCGCCGTCCGCCGTGCGCCGTCCAGCGAAAAACTTAGAAAAATTTCGACCCTCGAGCCATATATGATAGGAGGGGGACATAGAAAAAATTTCGACTCTCGAGCTATAGATGATAGGAGGGGAACTTAGAAAAATTTCGACTCTCGAGCCATATATGATAGGAGAGGGACTTGGAAAAATTTCGACTCTCGAGCTATATATGATAGAAGAGGGACTTGGAAAAATTTCGACTCTCGAGCCATATATGATAGAAGGGGGACTTAGAAAAATTTCGACTCTCGAGCTATATATGATAGAAGAGGGACTTAGAAAAATTTCGACTCTCGAGCTATAGATGACAGGAGGGGAACTTAGAAAAATTTCGACTCTCGAGCCATATATGATAGGAGAGGGACTTGGAAAAATTTCGACTCTCGAGCCATATATGATAGAAGGGGGACTTAGAAAAATTTCGACTCTCGAGCTATATATGATAGAAGAGGGACTTAGAAAAATTTCGACTCTCGAGCTATAGATGACAGGAGGGGAACTTGGAAAAATTTCGACTCTCGAGCCATATATGATAGGAGAGGGACTTGGAAAAATTTCGACTCTCGAGCCATATATGATAGAAGGGGGACTTAGAAAAATTTCGACTCTCGAGCCATATATGATAGGAGGGGGACTTAGAAAAATTTCGACTCTCGAGCTATATATGATAGAAGGGGGACTTAGAAAAATTTCGACTCTCGAGCTATATATGATAGAAGGGGGACTTAGAAAAATTTCGACTCTCGAGCTATATATGATAGAAGAGGGACTTAGAAAAATTTCGACTCTCGAGCCATATATGATAGAAGGGGGACTTAGAAAAATTTCGACTCTCGAGCTATATATGATAGAAGAGGGACTTAGAAAAATTTCGACTCTCGAGCTATAGATGACAGGAGGGGAACTTAGAAAAATTTCGACTCTCGAGCCATATATGATAGGAGAGGGACTTGGAAAAATTTCGACTCTCGAGCCATATATGATAGAAGAGGGACTTAGAAAAATTTCGACTCTCGAGCTATATATGATAGAAGGGGGACTTAGAAAAATTTCGACTCTCGAGCTATATATGATAGAAGAGGGACTTAGAAAAATTTCCACTCTCGAGCCATATATGATAGGAGGGGGACTTGGAAAAATTTCGACTCTCGAGCCATATATGATAGGAGGGGGACTTAGAAAAATTTCGACTCTCGAGCCATATATGATAGGAGGGGGACTTGGAAAAATTTCGACTCTCGAGCTATATATGATAGGAGGGGAACTTAGAAAAATTTCGACTCTCGAGCTATATATGATAGAAGGGGGACTTAGAAAAATTTCGACTCTCGAGCTATATATGATAGAAGGGGGACTTGGAAAAATTTCGACTGTCGAGCTATATATGATCTAGGCTTCCTTGAATTTTCAATACCAAATCTCATTCGAATCATAAAACAGGTTCCCTGCCTTCCTCGTTCAACTTCGTTCAGGAAGCCGTAATTTTTTCTAAGGCCCCCTCCTATCATATATAGCTCGAGAGTCGAAATTTTTAACAGGGAACCTGTTTTATGGGGGGCTATTTGAGAAATCTGGCGTCCGCCGTGCGCCGTCCAGCGAAAAACTTAAAAAAATTTCGACTCTCGAGCCATATATGATAGGAGAGGGACTTGGAAAAATTTCGACTCTCGAGCCATATATGATAGGAGGGAAACTTAGAAAAATTTCGACCCTCGAGCCATATATGATAGGAGATGAACTTGGAAAAATTTCGACTCTCGAGCTATATATGATAGAAGGGGGACTTGGAAAAATTTCGACTCTCGAGCTATATATGATAGAAGGGGGGCTTGGAAAAATTTCGACTCTCGAGCTATATATGATAGAAGGGGGACTTGGAAAAATTTCGACTCTCGAGCCATATATGATAGCAGGGGGACTTGGAAAAATTTCGTCTCTCGAGCGAGAAAAATTTAGATTCTCAAACTATATTATGATAGGCTTATAGTAGGTCTAGGCCTTCTTTATACTATCTTTATCTAGGTCTAGGCTTCCTTGAATTTTCAATACCAAATCCCATTCGACTCATAAAACAGGTTCCCTGCGTTCCTCGTTTAACTTCGTTAAGGAAGCCGTCGTTTTTTTCTCAAATCTCGAGCTATTTATGATAGGAGGGAGACTTGAGAAAATTTGTCCCCTACCATATATAGCTCGAGAGTCAAAAGTTTTCCAAGTCCCTCTTCTATCATAATAGCTTCGGATTCGATTTTTTTTTTTAAGTCCCTCTCCTATCATATGGCGCGAGAGTCGAATTTTTTCTAAGTCCCCCCTCCTATCATCTATAGCTCGAGAGTCGAAATTTTTTCCAAGTCCCCCTCCTATCATATATTCTCGAGAGTCGAAATTTTTCCAAGTTTTTCGCTGGACGGCGGACGGCGCATGCCAGATTTCTCAAATAGCCCCCCATAAAACAAGTTCCCTGTTAAAATTTCGACTCTCGAGCCATGTATGATAGGAGGGGTCTTAGAAAAATTTCGACTCTCGAGCTATATATGATAGAAGGGGGACTTGGAAAAATTTCGACTGTCGAGCTATATATGATCTAGGCTTCCTTGAATTTTCAATACCAAATCTCATTCGAATCATAAAACAGGTTCCCTGCGTTCCTCGTCGTTAAGGAAGCCGTAATTTTTTCTAAGGCCCCCTCCTATCATATATAGCTCGAGAGTCGAAATTTTTAACAGAGAACCTGTTTTATGGGGGGCTATTTGAGAAATCTGGCGTCCGCTGTGCGCCGTCCGCCGTCCAGCGAAAAACTTAGAAAAATTTCGACTCTCGAGCCATATATGATAGGAGAGGGACTTAGAAAAATTTCGACTCTCGAGCCATATATGATAGGAGGGGGACTTAGAAAAATTTCGACCCTCGAGCCATATATATGATAGGAGAGGAACTTGGAAAAATTTCGTCTCTCGAGCGAGAAAAATTTAGATTCTCAAACTATATTATGATAGGCTTATAGTAGGTCTAGGCCTTCTTTATACTATCTTTATCTAGGTCTAGGCTTCCTTGAATTTTCAATACCAAATCCCATTCGACTCATAAAACAGGTTCCCTGCGTTCCTCGTTTTAACTTCGTTAAGGAAGCCGTCGTTTTTTTTCTCAAATCTCGAGCTATTTATGATAGGAGGGAGACTTGAGAAAATTTGTCCCCTACCATATATAGCTCGAGAGTGAAAAGTTTTCCAAGTCCCTCTTCTATCATAATAGCTTCAGATTCGATTTTTTTTTTCAAGTCCCTCTCCTATCATATGGCGCGAGAGTCGAATTTTTTCCAAGTCCCCCCTCCTATCATCTATAGCTCGAGAGTCGAAATTTTTTCTAAGTCCCCCTCCTATCATATATTCTCGAGAGTCGAAATTTTTCCAAGTTTTTCGCTGGACGGCGGACGGCGCACGCCAGATTTCTCAAATAGCCCCCCATAAAACAGGTTCCCTGTTAAAATTTCGACTCTCGAGCCATGTATGATAGGAGGGGTCTTAGAAAAATTTTGACTCTCGACCTATATATGATAGGAGGGCGACTTGAAAAAATTTCAACTCTCGAACTATCATATATAGCTGGAGATTCGAGAAAAATTTAGACTCTCAATCTATTTCATACTAGGCTTATAGTAGGTCTAGGCTTCCTTGAATTTTCAATACCAAATCCCATTTGACTCATAAAACAGGTTCCCTGCGTTCCTCGTTCAACTTCGTTAAGGAAGCCGTCGTTTCTCCAAGTCCTCCTCTTATCATATTATATAGTTCGAGAGTCGAAATTTTTCCAAGTTTTTTGTTGGACGGCGCACGCCAAATTTCTCAAAAAGCCCCCCATAAAACAGGTCCCCTGTTAAAATACCCCTATTTACAAAGTAAGCTTTATGAGGAATTGAGATACCTCAGAAACTCACGGAGGGAGATCTGGGGGACCAGTCCAGGTGCATAGAACGTCATCAACGTACCTGTGCCAGTAGTAGATATGATTAAGTAACACCTGGTTCGAGGAAAAGAGGTCAAGTTCAAACTTATACATGAAGATTTCGGAGATGAGAGAGCCTAAAGGTGATCCGATGGGGATCCCTACTTCATCAGGGAACTCGAAAAATTTCCCTTCAGATTTACAATAGTTGGGGGACCAGCAAATATTCAGTAGATCGAAAAATTCATGAAGCTCATTGTGGGGAATGTTGGCTTTGACACGTAGCTCCCCCTTATGCTGGATAGTAGCAGCCTCAGGAATATTCGGGAACAAACCAACAACATCAAACGAGCAGATGATCGTTCCCGGGGGAAGACTTACACCTTTCAGGACGTCAGTTAAAGAGGCCGAATTCAAGACCGAGTGAGGAGATTCAAAATCAATGCGCGATTTTTGAACCAGCGGTCCAGGAATTTGGCAAGGAGGTAGGTGGGGGAGGAGATTAAAGAAACAACGGGTCACATCGCGGGGTATTGTTTTTATACACTTTGGGCAGCCCGTAGAGAAAGGAGGATTTGGGGTTAGGAACAAGGAGGGCTTTTTTCATAGCAGGAGCTTTAATAATAGCCTCACTCCTGTTGATGACACTCCTAACTTCTTTAACGTGCTTAGGGAAGCCGAAATCCTCACTCTCTTTAGCACCACACTCCTGGAGGACCTCGTGGACCTTAGAAGAATAGGCGGATTTCTCCGTCACCACAACAATGTTGCCCTTGTCAGCCTTAGTGACGATTAAATCTCCCTCTTTAGACCTTGAATCACTCCTCCCAATTTATTTCTCATGCAAGGGAGGGGGTTATTGCGAACTAATTCCACACAAACTTTCTGGGTATTAAAACCAGGACCAATTTTAACAGCAAGATCCGCAACAACATTCGCCAAGGTTTCATCCTTCTTGAGGGGAGGTAGACTGAATTTCAAACCTTTTTCAAGGAGGGCTGTTTCGTCACTATTAAACACTACCTGACTATTATTTATGAGGGAGGGGGGGGGGGGAATGGAATTTGTGAACGATAACACCGTCACTCACCCCTTCCTCAACCACATCACCGTTAACCTTCGTTAGGGAGAGCAACTTTTTCAATGAGGATCTCTACTACGTCGTTATTAACCCTAGTTACTGTAGGAGCAGGGGACTAAAAAGATCAAACGTATATGCGTCGCCAAACGAGCCCATCTTGCCTGTTCTAGATCAAATTGAGACAGCTGGGAATATCGAAGGTCCTACTATCATCATTGGGGACTTTAATACCAGATGGCCGGAGTTTACTAATTGCGAACTTCGGGAAAGGGATCATGACTTTATCGAATTCATAGCCAGAAACAGCTTGGAGATACACAATGACGGTACTCCCACATGTCACGATCAAGATAGACCTACAGTCAACGACTATGTCTTATCAAAACTTGGATGCATTGAGTCCTGCGGAGTAGTCCCTGGTTCAGATTATCTCTCAGATCACTCTGTGGTCACTTTCACGCTCAAAACTGAGTTACCAGTGACTAATAGAAACCACATGCGTTATACAACAGACATCGAAAAATTAGGAATTCTTTTACAGGCCCCACCACAGCTGTTGGACTACAGCACTGCTAAAAACACCGAACAGAACGCTGTAAAGGTTACTGACTGGCTGAAGGAGTGTACCAGTCTGGCCACAATACAATGTCTCGGCCCAAAAGTCATCTGTCTTTGGTGGAATGACACCCTTCAGGATTTTCAGCAGAGACTAAAAACCCTATGCAGAAAGATCCACAGATGCTCTAATGAACAGGCTCTTGCTGACCTCCGTGAACAAAGGAAGTTGCTGAGAAAATCATATATGCAATGTATCCTGCAATCCAAGGAACTTGCCTGGAGAAAATTTCTCGATGAAAACCGCCCTTGGGGCAAACCATATAAGGTTGTGGTAAAGCCGCAGGTAAGGGTTCCTGGCATACCAATGATAAAAAAAGCAAACGGACTGATGACCAACACAGATAAGGAGACTAGCATAGAAATGCTGAATGCCAAGTTCCCTTCTGTGGATGCGGGTGAGTACTTGACCTTACCCCTTACCTTGGATGACCTAATAGAACCCCAGGAAATAGTATGTCCTGTGACAAATGAAGAAATTAGGGACATACTTATGCGGCAGAATAACCGCTCAGCGCCTGGGCCTGATAACATCCGATACAAATGCCTCAGTCAAGGAGCTTAATAAAGCACACCCGGGCCTCCTAACCAACCTGCTGAATGCTTGCCTTGCTTGGGGTATATTCCCCAATATCTGGAAATGCGGGCGACTTGCCATATATCCTAAAAGCAAGGAAAGCGATAAAACACTGGCCGGGTCATATCGCCCGCTTACCCTGTTAAGCACCCTAGGCGAGGTGCTTAAAAGATGCATGGTAACCCGCACTGAACCTATTGCGGATACCGTACTCTGCAATTCACAATATGGATTTCGCAAAGGCAGAGGCTGTGAAGAATGTATCCTAGCTTCTGTCAAGGCCATGGAGAAAATGAGGGCCTCGAGCAAATTGGTGGCAGTAATTTCATTGGATATTAAGGGGGCCTTCGACCATCTTTTATGGTCACATATCCTCAAAGAATTACATAGGCACAATGTGCCAGCCTACCTGCTAAGGATGTACCAAAGCTACCTAAGTGAAAGAAAAGTAACTTTTGGCGGTAGTGTGAAATTTCTTGAAAGAGGCTGCCCGCAGGGGAGCGTTGTTGGGTCCCTTCTCTGGAATTTAGGATATAATACAGTCTTGGAGAAACTGCAGAAAAAATGGGTGAGATGCTTCTGCTATGCTGATGACACTCTCTTACTACAGAGTGGTGCTAACCGTCAGGAACTAACTGTTGCCATAAAACGAGTGATTATAAAAATCCAAGAAGATATGCTACCAGCTGGACTGCTGCTCAGCTACAATAAAACAAAAATCATGATACTGACTCGCAAAGGTGGTACAAAGCCTCTCCCGCTAACAATCGTGTTGGAGGGGGCAGTAATAAGTATTGTTATGTCTTTCAAGTATCTTGGAGTCATATTAGACGACGGACTTGATTGGCTGACTCAGAAATTAAGCCTAGTGAGTGGCACTATCCTCAAAAGACCTCCAAACGGAGAAGATACGTACACTTGGCTTACCAAGGCCGCGATTAGAGCCTGGAATGAGGAGTGGTCTAATTGCGAAAAGGGCAGATGGACCCAAGAAATTCTACCTGTGGCAAGGGAACATCGGGTGCCCATTGGCTTTATGTTGGCACAGGCACTGTCAGGCCACGGCACATTTGCTGCCTATAGATTTAGGATCAAAAAGACGGCTTCGGCTGAGTGCGAGTATGGAGACAAAAGTCAGACCGCACAACATATTTTCAAAATATGCCCATTGTATGCAAAAAATCGGCCAATACAGTGGGACACTGAAAAAGGAGCAGTAAGAGAATATCTTACTCAAGTTACCAACGCCTTATGGGATAAGGAAATTGCTTGCCGTAAGATGAATGCCGGCCCAGCAGAGGCATAGCCTGTTATGGAACATAGCGGACAAGCCACGAAAGCAGTAATTAGTTACCATCTAGCCATCCATGGCCTTCAGCATAAGAGTTTCCACTAGTTCCACTAGCCTCACGCATAAGTTTCTGCAATAGCTCACATTATCTCACAATAGTAATCCATTTCATCCAAATAATAGCCATTTACAAAGTACCCTTAACCATAAGAAGAACCATCAACCCTCTGCTCTCTTTGATAAACCTTAGGTACATAGGAGAGCAGAGGCTAGTTATAATAGTCTTTCCTACCCGCTGTTGAGCACTGTTCATGTAACTCAGCAGCGGGGTATAGGGAATAAACTTCCCCCACCGGGATCGTCCGGAACGGGTGGCCAAAAAAAAAAAAAAAAAGGGAGAGCAACTTCCTATTTTTCTTCTCCTTCAAGTTCACCTCAAACTTCCTACACTTTTCATTGACATCCCGCATAAAGTAATCAAACTCAAGGGGGAGGAGCATACCGCAGAGTCTCGAATGGACCATAAGGTTTAATCTGGTCGTAATATTATATTTACCATGCCATCTTCGCAACTCCGTTCTTATCCACTTCTCCCTCATATAATTTTCCAGTTTCTTAGTCGTAACCTTACAACCGGAGTATAACCGGTATTTCACGAAACTTAGGTCCTTTCGCGTTTACTATGGATAGCCGTAACTTGGAGGAACGGATTCGTTTAATAAACCACTTCTTGATTCTTTGAATTTACATCTGCTACAAGCATCAGAACCATCAGCTTTTTCACAAACCAACTATATTTTCTATCGCTTCTTGTAATACAGTAATGCTTATTCATTCACATTCCGACAAATAAAAGCTCGGGAAAAAAAATACGAAATACGTTATACACTGAATACAATCACAATAGCTCGATATCGATTTCATGATTAGGTTAGGCGTAACGATCATTCATTTACTCCGCTCTACCGTTTTAATTCTCCAATTGTATTAGTATTGCTCCAACAAATTTAAAGAATTCATCTCTGATTAGTTTTATTATATTTGGTAAAAACGAACACCCAACAACTCAAGTAACAAATACCTAATAATACCGAATCAAATTTATTAATACTCCAATCTCTGGCAAAGTTCGTGATAACAGACGCGAGACGCTTTTTATCCTCTCGTTCCTGTTTCTACCCATTATAGTACAGGAATTATACGGTTTCAAAAGTGAAAAAATTGCTATCAAAGATTTTTTTGGTGGAAGTTGTGAGATAATACACCCCAAATACTAGAAAAAAACCCTCCCTCCCCACCCCTCTTCCTTCATTCATTATAGGGGTTACAGCCCCCTAAAAATCAGTTTTTTCCATTTTTCTCGAAAAAAACGATTTATTTAAAAAAATATTATCAAAGAAAAAATATCCTCCATAAAATTTCCGTTAAAAGTGATTCTTATGATTTTCTTCTTAACTTCTACCCTAAGGAAGTTATAAGGCTTTGAAATTTGGCTTCATTTCATATCGTTTCTGAATCTGATGACTCGTCAACTGAACGTTTATATGTGTGAACGCAAATATAATTATATTCTACCCTTGTTATCCCTTGCACTGCACTATAATGTGTAACAGATGATGGTTGAGTTAGCAGATATAGGAAGACTAGCACGTGGAAACCAAAACTTCGTCGCCTTACGGTTCTTTGTGTACACGTATAAGGGCAAGTTTTATTTACTTCTTCGGTTCCACATCTGTTCTTAGATGTTACATTTTAGTCAGTGTGTCGCGGATATTCGAGTGTGTTTTTATATTTCGAGTTGTTCAGACAGCAATCATGTCTTGTATAGGGCTTTTCCATGTCGGCGCATTGCATATGTATTCTCCTACGTGTTATCGAAATGGTAGTATTTCTATCATTGCTCTTATGGCAAACTACTCCACAATGAAAATGAGTATGCAATCCAGCAACACCCATAAGTGCAATGCTAGAAATACTACCATTTCGATAACACGTAGGAGAATACGTATGCAATGCGCCGATATGGAAAAGCCCTATAGCTCCAAATTGTAAAATGGTGAGAGAAAAACTAGTTCGCGTAGGTACCAAAGGCTATGTATCATTAGAAAATGCCAGTCGTGAAAGAGGAGACGATCGATTCCCCAAACTGACCATGAATGAGACTATTTGGGTTCATCGTATTCGTAAACACGACAACAACGATAAGCCTAACGCACAAAAATGCGAAAAACGCGCAATAGGTATAATAATTTAAACACGTCATTTTTCCCAAATTGATAAAATGATTAACCAAATGAGCTCTCTAATCAACCTATTAATAACTGTAATAAATAAATTATGCAAATGAATTCATTAGAATCGGAGCATGGAATTCAAATTGTCTATTATTACCTACATAAACAAGAGATAGAGATAATGGTAATACAAAAGAATCGGATATATTACTAACATCTG
Organism: Aspidiotus rigidus; assembly: GCA_035079385.1. Classification (NCBI taxonomy): domain Eukaryota; kingdom Metazoa; phylum Arthropoda; class Insecta; order Hemiptera; family Diaspididae; genus Aspidiotus; species Aspidiotus rigidus. Next base: position 13,290,218 of record JAVHKY010000020.1, on the reverse strand, counting down.
AAACTCATCTTACCAAAAATAGTGAATATCGACTATACAAATACCAAATGTACCATAGCCCATATCCTGATGGTAATGCTCGAAGGGGTACAGCGATCTATTCAGCATCGTAAAGAACTCAAAATAAGCAGCTCAGCGATCCAAGCAACAAAAATAACCACAAACGAACTAAGAGGTAACTCGAAAATTTCAGCAATCTACTGCCCCCTTCGTCAAAGGCCTGACCCTGATATTTTCGATAAATTATTTCAAACACTAGGAAATCGTTATATAATTGGTGGAGACTGGAACGCAAAGCATTAATTTTAATTACGCTCAGAGGTAAGATTTTAAAACAAGTTGTAGATTTGTATAACTGTAATGTACTAACTAGTGGGAAACCAACACATTGGCCTACCGATACCACAAAAATTCCTGACCTACTAGACTTTCAACAGAGAACCTGTTTTATCGGAGGGTAATTTGAAGGAAAATGACGGGCACCGGGAGGCAAAACGTGGGACTTGAAAACTTTCTACCTCCGGACTAGGTATGATGGGAGGGGGGGACTTGGAAAAATTTCTTCCTCCGAGCTATATATGATAGAAGGTGTTTCAGGCTAGTGAGTATAGGCCTAGTATAACGAAGGCTAAAGTTCGATATTTTTCAGGCTAGTCGTTATAGGCCTCGTATAAAATATTAGGCCCAGTATAATGAAGGCTAAAGTTTGAAATTTTTTAGGCTACTCATTATAGGCCTAGTATGGTATATTAGGCTTAGTACAAAGAAGGCTAAGGTTTAATATTTTCCAGGCTACTTATTATATAGGCCTAGTATAGCATATTTTTAGGCCTATTATAATGAAGGTTAAAGTTCAAAATGAAATATTGAATACTAGACCAAGAGGGGGGCGAACAAGTGGAGCGAGTGAGATCTCGGTAAAAGCAACTGCCCACCTGTCACACTCAACAGCGAGATAGTACCAAAACAAGATGATGTAAAATTGGTCTCCATCTGGACCGAAGGCCAACATGGAAGAAACATCTAATAGCCAAGAGAGATGAATTAAACCTCAAGCACCGGAAACTAGACTGCATCATTGGTCGCAGATCTAAATTGTCGTCGAACAACAAATTACCAGTCTACAAAATCGTTCTGAAGTCAGTTTGGACATATGGTATAGAATTATGGGTAACTGCATCGAAGAGTAACCGCGAGAAAGTACAACGCTTTCAGAATAAGTGCCTCGGAGCAATAGCGAACGCTGGTTGGTACCATCTAAACTCGAAACTACGAGATCCATGACTACCTGCAGGTCAGCAGCATCGAAGAAGAAATCAAACGTTGCAGTGCAAGGCACCAAAATCGTCTCTATAAACACCAAAATAACTCGGCTCTTGAACTGCTGGATAACAGCACAACTACTAGGCGCCTTAAACGCACTCATGTACTTGATCTCAATAAAATGAACATAAAAAGGGTATGCCTAATGAAGCATAACTCTTTTAATAACGTAAAGTAATAATCAAACATGTACTTATAATCGTAGGATTGATTGTAACAAAAAAAAAAAAAAAAATCGTTTTAACAGAGATTTTATTACTCGTGAAATTTACACGGTGTCGACGTGCGGGCGACGACCGAGCGTTCGAACAATCAAAGCTAAACAAAACCAAATATCAAACAAGTAAAACGATTTGACCAACAAGTCGTGATTAGACAGGCAGAAAAAAAAAGATAAAGGAAATAAGAATGACGCATCATTACGCATCATTCTTACACATATTGTCATCACAAACGCCAAGTATCAGACTTCAACCGACTCTCAAGACTAAACATTCAAATCAATTCGATAACCTCTTTAAGGAACGACTGCAATAACGGACTTCAACAGGACTGCTCTTTACAATTCCACGGTCAAGAGTTCCCAGTGTCTTGCGCCAATAGGCTCATCTCGCAGTGTCCCTCGGATAGAGCAGCCTTTGTACTACCGCGAAGAAAGTTAGATTAGATTCCTGTTTTGTATTTGTGAGGTAAACTCCATGCAGTTAAATCAGTCTGCTGAACACCGAGACTAAAGGCCGAAAAGTGAGTTAGGTACCACAGCTAAGTCCACGCCCAATGACGTCATATCTTCCTCTACAAGTTGTAGCCCAATGTCACACAACTCTGCAGCGGTAACGGGACACCCTAACGACGCTACCCCTCGCAACTATCGAGACCTCAATGGTCTCTTCCACGTTTTGACAATAAGATCCGGGCTACCAAAAACATTTACATCAACCAAGTACGTCTCACCTCGTGTGAAATTTCTGTGCGGTTTGCAATTCAAGAAATAATTTTCACGATGGTTCACCGAAATTTAACCAATCGCGTTCCATCAATAAGCACGCATCTCTCAACTGATAGCCTCCTTTCTGGGTGACCAAGTGCACTCCATAATACAATTATCGTCACTAAACACGATCACAGGGCTCTAGTCACGAACGGACTCCTTACCATGTGAGCGAAGTATGTCTCCAACTCAACATACTACTAACGCATTTGATTAAAATAGTATCTTCATAAGAACGTGGTTTCAACATAATGAGAAAGGCTGAAAACGCTCCCGTAAGAAATTGTATTGCAAAGATGACGCGTTTCGAACCGACGTGGCGGATCATCTTCAGGTCGAATACTGAAAAGTGCGAACCATCAAACTACAGTCGAAGAACAAGAGGAATATTATGCATGTAGATCTAAATTGTAACGTAGGAAGGAATTGAAAAAAACACTATCTAAATTGTTGAGCAGGTTCGAATTACGCTGACGTAAGGCAATAAGTTTTTCAATCGTGTAAAATTCTTCCGAACGATTCATATAGACACCCTTTTCACAACGATGCAAGCAACGAGGTTTTTATTCCATCGAAAGAGTGGTTTCTTACGTAGCAATACTGAGCCACAGCTGAAGTGTCTTCCCTACATCCAGATGGGGGAGAGAGGCATGATTTCTGCACCAACTTACATTTCCTAGATAAAGCCCTATCTATCGAAAAGACGCGAGTAAATTACAGATAATAAGTATACTCAGTGAACCAACTCACCAATACATCGATGATTCGTAGCAGTAATTTCAACCGGTTCAAACATAACGATATTACTGATATAATTACTAAATATTCACGACCGCTGGAAATAATAACACTTGAAAACGTCATCACATTTTTCTCAAATCAAAAAGAATACACATTGTAACGAGCTGACAAATGTACAAGAACAAGCGTCACTGCATTAAAACACCAACCACGATAAACCAATTAGACTGATTTCCGACTTCCGTAGATTGCGAACACGAATTGCAACTTACGAGCTAAGAATAACATGTATCTACGCTGGCAAACTGCGTATCATTCCTTCACACCGGTTGCTCGCGCACGTCTTCTCCGAAATCCTTTCGACGAGTGAATGTCGAAACCTGACACCGCTCTTTACATGTGGTAGTAATATCGGTGAGTGTATGGTGCCTCCACTGATACCCGCACCCGACCGTCATAGTATGTTACACGACAAGCGGTGAAAACGAGCGTTTTCACAAGGAGTTTCAGTGCAACCGAGTATCACGCGAGCGTAGCGAGCGTGATTGGTTGCTCTGAAACTCCGAGTGAAACGCGAGTTCTCACCGCTTGTCGAGTATTATATTTTTTTGCATACCCAAATCGAAACTGAAACTTTCAATGGTGATTAACTCCACGGAAAGCACTGCTTTACTAATGAAGAGAAACGCTCGGTATGTAAAGGATTTTACAAGCCATGGCATGTAAAGAAGTCATGTTAGCTTGACGTCACTAGATGTCCGTTGTAAAATGTATCGTATATCTAGTATGTTATATGATCTATGATCGACGACAATCAGGAGAATCACTTCAAAGGAACATCTTCGAAAGTTTCAATTCGATTTGGGTATACAAAAAAGTACCTTACACGGCATAACTCAAAGTGTGTTTACATGTCTCGGACATTTGCTACACTCGCTGCGCTCGCTCCGCAAACTATTGTCCTCGCCATGTAAACACACACTTTCGAGCCATGCCGTGTAATATACTATTTTACAACACTGACGGTGAAACCGCAACTTTTTGTCACGAAAACGATGGCGAAAACGATAAAATAATAGGAACCTGGCTGCACTGAAGAATAATGGAAGTTCACAGCGTTTTTTTGGAAGTTCTTACAACACTGTTCATTGTACCATCGTACCTACCTCAGAGAGAATGGAGTTCACTGACCTCAGTTTTCACTACAGTTTCATCTCTACGTTTTCGCCACTGTTCTCTTACTTTTCACTACAGTTTTACGTTTTCGCCACGCCTTCACTTACTTTTCACAACAGTTCTTCGTTTTTCACTACAGTTTTTATTTTTCACCACAGTTCTACGGACTACTTGTGATAAAACCCATTTTCGCCATCGTTTTAAGTGGCGAAAAGTTGCGTTTTCACCGTTAGTGTTGTGAAATAGACTTTACATTCCAAGCACGTGTTGTTCATGCGACCGTTTCGCGTCCACTCAGGATTTGAAATTGTATCACCAGCAAAACCTCAATTAACATTCCGTGTATTTTTGCTCTTGTTACTTTCAGTACAGTCTGTTCTGCAAGACGATGCTGGGAACGTATTACGACCGACCGACAAATGTGATAAAGAATTCTATATCACAGTTTTATCGACACCTCAAGACATGGTGTTAAATGGGGTGATATAAACGTGACGGCAAACGTACAAATTACTACCAAAAAACTCACGCGTTCTTAAACGACGATTAACGAGGGGTGGCAGGGAACCCAGGGAACCCGCTTTATGGGGCATTTGGGCTCTAAAAAATGTATGGTGTCATTAAATTGTAACGTCACAAGCCTAACCTATGACGTCATCAAATTGTGACGTTACAGGCCCCACCTCCCAAGCTATATTTATGATAGGAGGGGGACTTGGAAAATGTTAACTTTTTCGTTTAGAGTCGGCCGCCCTGATTAATGGGGTTGGCAGTATTGCAACATGTAACTCTCTTATCATACCCTTAGCCAACGGATCGTGCGAGGAGTTTTGTTCACTGTTGTTGTAAGTTCACCTCGGAAAGCTCTTCCTTCGTTGTTTTTACAAAATGAATACTTAATGATGTTCAATATCGAATGCCGCATTGACTTTTTCATCTCTTTCTTTTCTTAATAAATTTGCGTCGTTTATTTAACATGGTACCCCGAGCGTGATTTCAATCCTGGGTTTTCTTAATTCGTCATAACGGAACTTGACGTGATTTCAAAGTGTCATAACGGAACTTGACATATTCGTGTTTTGCCGATGTTCACCTTCCGACTTGTAAAAAGTGCGCCCAATCGATCGTGGCGGGAACCCTTTTTGTGTCCGGCATTTTTTTGTTGGTACAATCGTCCTGATTTTCTTTGTTTGTGACATAAGCGTGATCGTGCACTTTCTTGCACACGGGACTTGTAACAAAGGAGGCAGGAAAATTCTTGCTCATCCAACTTAGCTCGTTATCCAATTTCTTGGACGACAATCATTTTTTTTTTGTTTCATTTTTTATTTTTTTACTTTTTTGTGATGGAACAAACGCCGCATTTTTCGCAATTCGTATTCAATGGCCAAAATTATCCAGCGTGGAAGATCCGAGTTCGACATGAAATCAAGTTCGCTCAAGCATGTCCTTTGGCGCTCGAACCATTGCCTGACCCAGCGATGGAGACATTGGCACAACGTCAAACCAGAACAACACAAGAGGATAAAGCTATGGGAGCTTTAGCTCGACATTTGGGGAATGATGCAATCCGACTGATCGATGGAACGAATACAGTACGTGAGGCATTTGAGATTCTCGATCTGAATTATGCAACCCAAAATGTGACCAGCGCTCTCGCATTACAAGCTAAACTCGATGGAATGCGTTTAGACTTCAAGATTGATCCAATTACATTCTTTGTTGAAGTAGATAGGACATTATCCGAACTCGCCGATTGCGGCGTGAACTCCAGCAACACCGAAAAATCATTGAGATACATCGCCACTCTACCTGCATCAATGAAATCCATACGACATTCTGTGAGAGGATTGATAAATATTCCTGGCTATACGAGTGTAATGACAAAGGCAACGATCATACAGGAATTAGCCCAAATGAAAAAGGAATACTCCGATAGTCACCAAAGGAACGGCAACTTCGGCGAATCATCCAAGGCAGCGAATAAATGGAACCAACAAAACGGTTACTTAGGTAAATCTATGGACTACCCTCGGAGAGGAGGCGGTCAGAATAATTCTTTCATTTTCCCTCATCAAATGGAAACGGTGATGGAAATAAGAACGAGAACGGCGGACCAACGGCATGCCAAGCGCGAAGGGGTAAATATAATAATAAAAATGGAGGTAAGAAATCCGTTAAATGTTTTATATGCGGTCAAAACCATTATGCGAACAAATGTCCCAATAAAAATGCTAAGATAGCGATGGTGGATAATCTTGAGAATGAGAAAAACAAATTCGCCCTAATTTCAATGAAAGAATCCGTCCCAAATTCAGTATCTGATTCTATGATGACTACTTTTATGGGTGATTCAGGGGCAAATTATCATATGGTTAATGATTACAAAGACTGCTTGATCAATACGAAAACGCTAAGTGGCCCTGAGTCAATTATTCGAATAGCTAAGACGGGTGTCACGATGAAAGCTGAACTCCAAGGAGACCTCCGAGTCCTAAGCCCCGTAGGCAATACGCTAGTTAAAGGTATCCTAAAAAATGTATTGTATGTACCTGATCTAGATGAAAACCTGATTTGCACAACAAAATTCATGACAAATGGTTACAGAACTGTTGCTGAGAATGGAACCGCTCGATATTATAATTCCGATAATGAATTGATAATGATAGGTAAACTTACAACCAATCCGTCAAAAATAAATATTAACCTAGTCATTTTATCAGGTGATGAAAAGCAAGCATGCCTGGCCATGAGCGCAATCGAGACTGGAAAGACGTGGCATGAGAGAATGGGTCATCTAAACTCCAATGCTGTGCAAAAACTACCATTGATGACCATAGGAGTGCCAGAAAATCTAGTTAGCTTGGAAAATCTCACCAACTGCAGAACCTGCGCTAAATCGAAAATGAAGAAACGACCCCACAACTCAAGTCGAAACCGAGCGACAAGAAAAGCAGAAATTATACATGTAGATCTCATGGGCAAGCTCAAACCCATGGGGGAACAAGGTGAGGCATATATTTTAGCTGTACTCGATGATTATACACATTATCTAGTAGTATATGTTATCTCTCATAAATATGAAGTTGCCGAGAAAATTCGCGGCTACGTGTCACATGTCAATAATTTAGCAAGTAAAAGGATAGCAATCTTGAGAAGTGATAACGCTAAAGAATTTATTAGTGAAGATATGATCGAATTTTTGCGTGAATCAGGAATAGAATTAAAGCTGACACCACCGTACGCTCACGAGTTAAATGGTTTTATAGAACGAATGTTGGAAACCCTAGGTGGTAGAATTCGAGCATTGTTATATTCGGCGTCTTGTCCCCTAGAATGGTGGCCTTATGCCGCCGAAACGGCTGCTTATCTGATTAATAGATCGCCCACAAATGCTTTAGATGAAGTCACACCTTTTGAACGATGGACAGGTCAAAAACCAAACTTGAAATTTGTAAGAAAATTCGGTTCAGTTGCGAACGTATTGATACCTGACACATGTAGAAAAACTCTTGACGAGAGGGCTTGGTTTGGTATACTGGTAGGCTTCACTGATATGGGTTACAGAATCTACGATCTTCGTACCCGAGAAGTAAGAGAGGCAGCGGAAGTGACGATTGACGAATCTAGTGACATTAAATCACTCGCAAAATCTCTAGCTGCAAAGTCAAATGAGGAATTGATAATAAAATCTGAGCTTATCTACGATATCGATAACATTGAAAATATAATCATAAATAAAGCGCAGTATGTTGAACCGAGTTGTTACAGCGATGCATTGAAACGACCGGAAAGGGAATACTGGCGGAAAGCGATTGCCGACGAAATTGAAACTATCGAAAAGAGAAACGTCTGGGAAATCGTTGATCAACCCAAAGATCTTGCGATGGACAGCAAATGGGTATTCAAAAGGAAACTGGAACCCGATGGAAGTTATCGATTCAAAGCCCGACTCACAGCGCGCGGATTCAAAGATGAGCATTGCTATGAGCTGTCTGAAATTTACGCGCCGACGGTAAAATTTGATGTTGTCAGATTAATTCTACTCTTAGCCGTTAATTTTAGGTGGAAACTTGAACAATATGACGTCACTGGAGCATATTTATATGGCGACCTGCAACGCGAAATTGTTATGAAAATTCCGGAAGGTTATACAAAAGGAGATCCAACAAAGGAGGCGCTCCGTTTAAAAAAATCGATTTATGGGCTCAAAGTATCCTCGCGAAATTGGTATGAAAAGATCTCCGAAATACTCCGAAAAGTGAAAGTTACTCCTCTTGTTTCAGAGCCTTGTGTATTCGTAGATCAAAGTGAACCGCAATCTGTGATACTCGTGATATTCGTCGATGATATGCTAGTAACTGGCAGCAACAATGACCGAATCACAGCGGTAATGAAACACATTCGATCCGAAATTGAGATACGTGACCTGGGAGAACCGCAAAAATTTCTTGGAGTAAATATTGTAATAAAAGATAACGAAATTTGCCTTTCTCAGCGTAGCTACATTGAGGAGGCGGTAAAGAAATATAATATTGGTCAGCGCCATTCAGACACCCCGATGGAATATGGTTTGCATCTTAAAAAAGAAGAAAAAGGAGAACCGAACGTGCATATACGAGATATCATCGGAACCCTTATGTTTGCATCAATCGCGACGCGCCCAGATATATCTTTTGCCGTGGATTACTTGAGTCGCTTTCAAGGAGCACCGACACAAGAAATGGTCAAGTATGCGAAAAGAATTCTTTCATATCTCCATCACACTAAGAATCTTACTTTAAATTTACGTAGAAACGAATCGAAGGAGATAATCATTAACGTGTATACTGACGCATCATTTGCGGCGGATCGCGACGATCGTGTATCAACCTCTGGTGTCTTAGTCAAACTTTGGGAAAGTTCAGTCGCATGGAGAACGACCAAACAACGTAGTGTTGCGAAATCGTCTGCCGAAGCAGAAATTCTCGCCATGTCCAAGGGCGAATCCGAAGCCCGCTTCATATTTTCTAGTATTCTGGGAGAATTAAATTTCACGTATACGATAAACCTATTTGTCGACAGCTCTAGTGCAATACAGATTGCTGAAAAACGCGAATCTAAAAATTGTAGACACGTTGAGGTCGCATACCGATCAGTAGAACGTGGAATTTCAGAAACACGGATCCACGTCCATCATATCTCTGGTGACGAGCAAGCAGCTGACATCCTGACAAAAGCTCTTGCGAGAAAGCGGCATGAGAAACTCGTAAGAGATCTATTGAACTACTAAGTTCCCTTTCTTTTGTAAATATTCTTTTCGAGACTGTGTATTAATTTTTTGATACAACTTTAAATGTTTGATAGTTACCATATTTTTATATAGAACGTCGCGTCTGTTCAGGCATAGACTCACTAGTATTCTGAAAGCAATCGTGATCTATGTCGACCCCCTTTTTTTTTTGGTCAATATTCTTTTTTTTTGTGAATGCCGAAAAACATATTTTCTTTGTAATCTGAGCGTCCGAGGAGGCGTGTTAACTTTTTCATTTAGAGTCGGCCGCCCTGATTAATGGGGTTGGCAGTATTGCAACATGTAACTCTCTTATCATACCCTTAGCCAACGGATCGTGCGAGGAGTTTTGTTCACTGTTGTTGTAAGTTCACCTCGGAAAGCTCTTCCTTCGTTGTTTTTACAAAATGAATAAATGATGTTCAATATCGAATGCCGCATTGACTTTTTCATCTCTTTCTTTTCTTAATAAATTTGCGTCGTTTATTTAACAGAAAATTTTCGAATTCCGAGCTTTGCCGGCCTGTCGGACGGCGGAATTTTTTCCGACCCCCCCCCCCTCCACGATGAAACAAGTTCCCTGTTAAAATACAACCTTGAACTATCCTACGAAGGAGGATGGATACTCATTCCTGTAACAAACCGACTCCGTTCCTTGAAACCTGATCTGGGACACCGGCAATTGGGACTTGGAAGAATTTTCTACAACCTCTTTTCAGGTCTTGCTCTGACCTCTGGCCTATTTCTGAAATTTGCGTCCGTCTGACCTCTCCTTATATACAAGCATACAGTATACTGGACTTGAACTCTAGGATCTCCCCACTATCTTTATACTAGAATTATATTAGTCCTAAATTACAGTAGGCCGAAGTAGATTGCTATAGTTAGTTTAGCCTTCATTATACTAAACCTATACTAGGCTAAGCTTTCATTATAATATTTATACTAGACTATACTATTTTTATACGGGGCCTATCAGCACAGTAGACATGAAACATGACCTTCTTCTATTTGGCTCTGCTAGAAGATTTTATTTCGAAGTCCCCCTCTCCATCATAATATATATCTCAGAAGTAGAAATTTTTTATTTAGCCTAATTATACTGTAACGTTAATTTAAGCCAATGGGCCGATGCGTTTGGATAAATAAATAATTATCTAATTCAGAGGAAGCTCGGTTCGTAGGTTAACAAAGTTTAATTCTAAGATTGGGTAAATTGTATTACGTTAATAAACTATAACTGATAGTGTACGAGCACGATATGTATGAACCACCTTGTGATCGTGGATCAACTGATTATCGAGAAGTTTCTACTGAACCGGGTTATCGCTGAGATTCCAGAGAATACTAGATAAGTTTTGAGTTCGTGTTCCAGCTTCGAACTACAGATGTACATACGCTATAAATAGCCTACATAATATTTGTGATTCGAATGGGAGGATGATACGTGATACGACGTTCGACTTGGTGCATTATAGGTATCGTTAGATTATATTTCGTGTATCATTATACCACAACACTCATACGGATACCAAAATACAGGGTGTTCACACCCATAACTTTTTCGAATTTTTAGATTTTTCAACGTACACTTTCATCAAAACTTACCCCTACCAATATCATATTTTAAGCAACGGCTTCGGAACATAATTATCCAGCTAAATTTTTGATAATTCCCAACAAATTTTTAATGCTCATTCATAGGAGGATACTGAAATTGATAATGTCTGATCTCGCGATAAGAGGAAAGAGATACAGAGGAAAAAATCAGAAAAATATGAAGTTTGACGATGCTTTGCAGTAATTCACTCGAATACAAAAATATTATGTCCACATTCTTATGTTTAACGAATTTTGATTTTAATTATTAAAACGCACCAAGAGATCTAAAATTTACGTCGCGTATTCAGCTGATACGATTGCAATTAATGAAATGAGAAAATTACTCCAACTCTCAATAATATGAATCCGAATTTCGTAGACTGATGCAAGAACATCATTAACTAAGAGTCATTTTACATGATTAGTATCATTATTTCTTCGTACTATTCCAACGCCAAGATTTCTGTTCGTTTAATTATGCACGAAAATTAGAATGGAAAAGTCTTTTCGCAGATAGTCCATTACACAATGGAAATTAGAAACTTTCTATACTTTTCCCCCATTCTTTGTAAAGATATTCTCGATAATTGTCTTCACGAGCGTTCAATTGAAGCCAAAATCGAGAAATGATTGAATTAGTCGTATTTCTGTTCACATTCAGCAAGTGTGCGTACGATGCTCCGTGATTCGTCAAAAAGAATGCTGTCTTTCAATTTTATTTTATTCCTTGCAGCAGCGATGCCGACATTCAATATGAACCAGAGTCGTGAAGGAAGCGGGGAACTAAATGCTATTGACATTACAACGCCTGAAATCTCGACCAAGACCGAATACGACAAGCCTCGAAACTATGAAGATATCATGAATTTCAAATCCATACTCAATTGCTACGTCAAATGCTTCCAAATGGGACTGAGCGATGTCACCAAGTACACAGAGAACCCTGATCAACTCGAAAACGAAAACCTCATCGCTGACAAATCTTCATCAGCGGATTCTGAAAATACAGTTTCTATTGAATACGATAATTCCGAAAGCTATGAAATCAATTCGGATGAAACTCTATACGAAAGATGTGCACTTCAATGTTGCTACAACGCTCTTCAAAAAGATCGAAAAAACCAGGCGATACGAACGCCGATGAGGAAAAATTCTCCGGAAGTGAATATGTTGAAACTTTTTCATTTACGTTAGCCAGTTTGAAGTCGCAATGAAAGTTAGACAGAACTAGATTACATCATCGAATGGACCACCCTGTCATCGAATATTACCACAAGTGTCTATGAATTTCATCTGTAAAAGTACTACAACCAAATCTCGCAGGTATTTCTTTACAATCTGTTCAACTTGGACCATGCTTGGACATATTTCATTTTTCATTCTCACAGACGTTTTGGGTAATGCGACTTGAACTTATTTATTTTACTAGCGGACACTTCAAAATAATTTGTCAACTAAACAATTGGGATTTCCGAGTTTTCTGAGCTACAGAATGATTGTTTAAATTAACTTTGAGATAATATTCTTAGACTCCTAGACAAGAGTTTACAACAAGAATTATTTATTCAAGAGTAAATTCAGTGCCAAGATTTGTTTCTTTTTCAGCCCTTTTTTCATTTTCCGCAATTCAAAGTGTTCGATTCATTTAATTTTACTATTTAAGATCAGAGTTACGATAAAAAGACCTGTAATTGATGAGCGAACGTAATCAAGGAGGGTGGCTACAATCTTTTGAAAAATAATTGAAAGTTGAAGGGTACTAGAAATATTCTCGCTGAACCAGATTTCTAAAAGCTGAAATTATTTCTGCAGCAAAAATTCGTGAATAGTTTGGAATAACGCCAACATTTTGGAGATTAAGATTAGCACTCGATAAAATTTCCTATCAAAGACTCGACCCGAAACGAGAAACACAAAACAAAATCGATCTTTATGACTCATGTTTCCGTTCAAAATACGGAGGAATCCTCTTCCAGTTTTTTGAGTGCGCATACGAATTTTAAAAGAACAAAAAACAATAGCAGCAATAAAATTTAGAGATATCTTACTCGGACTTGTGACGGATCGTTTCTCATTCTGAACTCAATATCACGAACATCAGTCGATGTATCTTCTTCTTCAGCATCTTGGAATTCGACTTCGAAACTACTGTCCGCCTTCAAAATCTTTGGTCTCCGAATATTCTCAGTTTCGTGAGCTCTTTTCATCTTTCTTAATTGCTTCAATTCTCCGTACCGTGCGGATCGTTCGGCACTAGTCATCTCTTCGTTCGATTTCATGGGTGTGCAATCTTCGTTGATCAGTTTACAATCCTACCAAGTAGTAAAATAATAACCGTCAAGCACTAAGGCAACAACCTCTATGATTCAAGCGTTCCTCTAGGAATGTTTCTTTTCTCGTTTGTTAAACTCACCAGAAGTAAATCTTTGAACTGCGTACGTAATTTTGTCATTTCGTAAAAACGTTGCTCTTCGAGACCGCGTTTCTTACACCATTTGCGAGACTTGGACGAACTACTGCCGCGTTCTTGCGCTAAAGTATGCTTCAATTCCAACCATTCGCGGAATATATTCAGCAATGTGATTGGATCTCCGTGATCGGACTCCAATTCTTTTCTTTCTTCCTGAATATTCAGAACGGTGTGATCGAATAAAGTTCAAAAAGACTTTCAACGAAATTTAAGAATGGTAGGTTACCTGCATTGCAAGATCTCTAAAAGCTCTATTGGTGTACGGAGATTGAACAGAGAGGGCAGACGCCAAGGACAAGACCGGTTCTACTTGATAGAATAAAGATCCCATAACTAGCATTTTTCCCAACAGTAAATCCACCGGTAATTTAGACAACATTTTACCCATCTCAGTGAGTTTTTCTTCATTGGTAATAGCACCCTGTAAAAAATAATAATTTAAAATTAAATTTTCAAATCGACAAGCTTTGGTGCTTTATTTACTGAAAATTCAGCTCACATGCTGTTTCAAAGCCAGAAGTGAGTTATCGATAGCTTGAGGATCAGGTGGCTCGATAAAGGGAAATTTACGAACGTCTGACAAGCCCATGGAGATCATTTGCAATAATACGGAATCTAAAGACACGCGTTGTATCTCGGGTGTCGTATAGTCACTCAAAGCCATATATTCATCCTCGGAATATAAACGAAAGCAAACACCCGGACCGGTACGTCCTGAAATTAGACAACGTATTTCACAAGCACATTCCAGAAGTTTTCAAGTCATGCAGGCAATAACTGGAAATTAAAATCTTCGAGAACTCGTCTTGTTAACCACAACAATCACAATGAATGAATGTAAATGAATGTCAAAAACGTCAGGAACACTAGAAAATAGAATATCAGAAAACTTAGGTGAGGAAAACATAGAAGTTTTTTCGTTCCATGCACTAAAATGTGTGAAGAGACAAATAACGAATAACGTTTCTACCCATTTTCAAAGCAGAATACAGAAAAATAACGGTAAGACTGGAGTAAGTAAATTTGAAGTGGTTCAAGTATCACAACGAGAGAGTAGATAAGGGCAAGGTCAGGTCGTTCAATGACCCGCGATCATTTTCAATAATAATTACGACCTCTTTTGTTCCTTTCTTAGATTCAAATCAGTAGACTTTAATTCAAATTCATTTTCAACTATTCAAGGAGAAGTTGATCGTTAGGGTTCGTCTAATCCTCTATTTGGGTTCGATAAATGATTGATAACTTCAAACAAACAGTACACGTTAAATAGATAAGTTTCTCGTAATTACCGACCTGCTCGTCCTTTACGTTGTTCAGCACTAGCTTTGCTGACCCAGAATTCTTTCAATCGTTGCAGTCGCCCAGCGGGATCATAGCTCATCTCCTTCACTTTACCAGAGTCGACAACAAATCGTATACCATCAATGGTCACTGAAGTTTCAGCGATATTAGTCGATACAACGCATTTGCGAAAACCTTCTGGAGGATAATCAAAAACCTGAGAAACAATTCAGACGTTAATATAAAGAAATGATAGAAACTTCCGTTTGATTAAAACCTACTTTGTCTTGTTCCGCCAGCGACAGAGCACTGTGTAATTCTAAAATGCACCAACATTGCTTTTTATCGTTGTACAGTTTGGCTGCCTCTACAACCGCTGTGATTTCTTTCGTGCCACTCAAGAACATTAAAACGTCTCCTCGTTCTTCTTCTGCAATAACGATCGAATAGAAATCCATTAAAATTCGAACTTGAATAGAAAGATGATTTTAGTAACAAGAACTAACTTGAATATTTTTGGTCTATTAATTGAAGTATCCGCACATAAGGAGAGGGATCGAATTTCTCTGTAGCCTCTACGACTGGAACAGGAAAATACTGGACACTGATAGGGAATAGACGCCCAGGTATCTAAAACAGGAAAAATTGATTTATAAATAAATAAAATGTGGTCTTTGCAACTCGTCATACTTAATAATAAAGAAACTTTACAGAGATGCACATAAAATTATATTTTCCAAGGGAGGAAATACAAGGTAGACGCACGTTTCGCGACGACGTTAGAACGCCGCATCATCACTTGTATTTCCTCCCTTGGAAAATATAATTTTATGTGCATCTCTGTAAAGTTTCTTTATTATTAAAAATTGATTTATGCTAACTCGAGTCCACGTCACTACTTTTGTCATTTTCACCTACCTGAATCACTCTAGCCATACTTCCGAAATAATTAGCAAATAATTCGATATTGATCGTTGCAGACATAAGAACTACTTTCATATCAGTTCGTTGATGAAGAATACATTTAGTAATACCGAGCAAGAAATCACCCTGTAAATGTCGTTCATGTACTTCATCCAAGACTACAACATCGTAATCTGACAGCATGCCTTCGTTACTGGCCTAAAATGATAAAGACATGTCATGAAGAAAGTTCTTTTATGTCAACGAAAAAAATGAGCAAGACGTGTACGTACTTGTCTCAATAACAGACCTTCCGTTATAAATAATATTTTTGTTTCAAAATTTCGGCGTTTCTCAAAACGGATTTGATAACCGACTTCTGGACCGAACTGAGTCAAGGTCTCGGAAGCCACACGTTTTGACAAAGAAATACAAGCAATTCGACGAGGCTGTGTGCACGCTGTAAATTATAACAAATACTCGAATTATTTTCGCAGCTGATACAAGAAGTAGACAAATTTATTTCACTCACCCACTCTATTGTAACCAGCTTTCCATAAAAATTGAGGAATTTGAGTGGATTTGCCACAACCTGTATCTCCGGCTATGATGACAACCTTCTCGGTTCCTACAGCTTTCAATATTTCATCTCTAAATCGAAAAAATGACGAGCATTCAAACCGATATCGATATACCTAATCAATTGTGTTTTCTTCCGATAAGGTTAAGCGTAATACTTGTACTGATAGACGGGCAGATTTTCTTGCGCATTCCGAATCTTTTTTAGCGCAGCCAGTTTTTCTTTTTGCTTGAAATTCACGTATAAACGAATGAGAAATACGAATTTCGATAGGTTTTTGCGTAAACGATGATGCCTGTCGACTGTCAAGTAATCTTGCAAGTTGTCGACCGAGAATGTGAATTCAACATTGACGAGGTGTTTGGGATCGTACTCGGAAGGTATTCCAAACTTGTTACCTGTGTAGAATAAGTAGGCCAATTCATCGCGATTGTGAGAGATAAGTAAGAATTATGCGAAGAATTCGAATAAAACTTACTTTGTGATTTCGAAAAACTAGGAGCATTTCTGTCGGATGACTTCTTACGTTCCACTTCTTCGTACTTCTGAACGAATTTCCAAAAATCTGCGGTATCTTCGACAACATGGTTCAATTTTTCTGTCACTCTAGAAAGCTCATTCTTATACGCGTGGAACGCAAAATATTGCTCTCCAGTTTTGCTGTTACTCATAATTCACCAAGATGCGAATAATAGAGAGATGACAGAACGATATTCACCAACAGCTCGTGCAATGTGAAAGTCCAAAGTTAATAATTTCCCTCCATATTCTACAGCCTCACTACAGGTTAGAGAGTGACTGTGACTGGTGAGGAAAAAAATGATGCGTAATCGAATCAGCTAATCGCCGGCCGTTCTTAGCCGTTCTACAGGCACAGTGGCCGTTCTCGCTGTTCTTCAGTTGAGGACGTATGTAGGGAAAAAGTGGCGTTTATTGAATGAATTCTCCATGTAACGGATGCCTTTTTTCCAGATACATTCTCCGTCATGAGCATGTGCGTAGGACTGCAGCAGCGGTCCGGTGGGTGGCGTACACTTTGGCGTGCACTCACAGCTGATTGAGAGAAACGTGACGAAGAGAAACAAATTGATATGGATGGTGCATCCTGAACGGTTTCAGTAATGGTTTCATCAGTTTCAACTTTTTCATTGTTTCAATTTCAAAATTACCAATAGCACCTGGTTTTCACTTCAGTCTTATTTTCAGAAACAATTCTGAAAGACCCTAACATAAGAATGAGAGTAACTTTTTTCATAATTTTACCTTACCATTATCTATTTTAAATTTAAACTGAAAGTTCTTACGCCTTCTTTTCTCCAATTTTCGAACCTTCATTCGTAGCTCATGACTTCCTACAAAGTCTCCTAACATAGCCTTTCTTGAATCGGGTTTCCGGAGTACTTTCCGTAGCTGTCGAAAAAACTTGTGACTTTTTCTCGACGAACCCAGTCAGTCGGCGAATTTGCTCGTTTTCAGTCCTCAAATTTCGAGTTCGAGTCGTCCAATTTTGAATCGATGATATCGCGTTGAATATTCCACATCTATGAATACACTGGTTGATAATCCTGTCTATCAAACGCTCTCACAAGCGACTAGTCAAGATGCGAATATTTTAAAACCTGCAGAACAGAAACTCTGCGAATGGGAAACTCAAGCAGGATTCTATACATCTCTTTCCGTGAGTGACGTTTATTCAACGCTGAAATCTCACTATAATGTATTGTATCTAAATCTTAGTACACTTTGCAGAAGATCATCAGCAACAAAAACCTGGAAGTCTCAGTTCGTTGGTTAGGTACAGTTTGTTTGAAAAACGGTATCGATAGGTACTACAGAAAGTTTGCGCCAAAGTATGTATCCGTAAAGAGGGAAAATTTTCGAGATATTTATAAATCAATAATGTAACTTGTATTCTTCGTAGTGGAATATCTGATGAAGAGAAATGTATCATCAGACAAGAACTGGTAACTTGTTTCGATGAACCTACGGATGTAATTGCGTTGCAGCTAGCTGTGATAATTGCCAAAATAGCCAGGTAAATTGTGCTTTAATTTCCCCAATGCCGAAGTAATGAAAATCAAACCTCTCAATTGGATTTCTTTATTTACAGAATGGACTGGCCTCGAGAATGGCCAAATTTAATTGAAATCCTGATCAATAATATCAAGAGTAATGAGAATGAAATTCGACGTTATCGATCTCTACTCATACTCAGTCATGTTATAAAGACTTTATCTTCGAAGCGGTTGCTGGGTGACAAAAAATTATTTCACGAACTGACCTCCAACATCTTTCCTATTATGCTGGAGTTTTGGAATTTTAGCCTCGACACATTCTTGTCAGCAGTAAGTTGGTTATTATTTCGAGCCTGAATGGTTATTTCGTGCAGGTTTCATCTACCATTGCTTATAAATCGCAGAATTCAGAACAGAAGAAAAACCCGAAGTACAAATGCGATTTGGATATGTCTCTACTTAGTGCCAAAATTTTATTAAAATTGACCGTATTTGGGTACAACAAACCACATCTCTGCTCGCATGTTGTCAACTTTATGGCTGCCATTTTCGAAAGAATTAAAACGTTGCTACAATTTCGTATGTACCTTCTCGTGCTCTAATTGTATCTTCTTACTGAGAGCGGATAAACCGTTCAATTCTCTGCGTTTCAGGAATGAGTTTGCACGAATCTCACGATCAAAACCGGCAAATTATTGAAAAACATACGTTAACCTTGATCAAAGTCTTATCCTCGGTGCTGGATACGCATCCTTTTTCGTACGTTGATTTCATAGAAGTCACCTTACAATATAGTTCTTTTTACTGCTTCACCAAAGAAGGCCACGAACTTCTATTTGACACGTTATTGATACGCTGGCTAAATCTGATGAAAGCTATTTTACAATGCCCGGAATACAAAGTGACCAAATCACTAGACGGAGGTAGGTAACATTTTTTCCGCGTTAAACGTAAATATCATTTATACTCAAGTTTTTTTTTTTTTTTTCTTTCATTCTTTAGAAATGGATGGTGAAATAGCCAAAGTTAAGAACATGAAAGATGCCTTTTTTACACCATCTGTCGCTCACGATATATGCTACAAATTAATAAATGAGTATTTTATTTTAAATGAGAGGGATTTGGCGTTTTGGGACTCAGATCCTGAAGGTTATGGTGAGTTACATAACGTATACATTCAGTTTTTATAAGTCAACTCTAGTAACCAAGTGTTGTTTACAGCTGCAGAAGAAATCGGTGAATCGTGGAAATATAATTTAAGGGTAAGTAACTTTTCGAGAACTCCCTGCAAAATTTTGTATTATTGTTCAAATTATATTCACAATTATTCACCAAAAAAAAATCCAAATAAGGATACGAAAAGAAAACTTCGTGGCATTAAAAATGATGCATTGATCTCTTGGCAAGATTCCAAACTGCCTGTCATGTTTGCATATTCTTCTCCATGGTATCAAACAAGTATTAGCCCTAAATTTCCCCCTTTTATTACGTCTAATTTTATACTTTCTTAGCTTCACTTGTTACCTTAGTAGTATAATTTTCTCGTTATGCCTGTTTTCACGAAACAATAATTTGGAAATTCTCCCGTAGCCTTGTGTGGAAGGATTATTCGTTGCTTTATCGAGTCAATACAAAGAAACACTGATACCAATAATCGTGACCGTAATTGAAAGTCATAAAACTTCTCCAAATCCGAATGACTTGGCGGCCATTCTTAAAAAAGATGCTGTCTATAACGTTTTCGGACTGTCGGTTTTCGATCTGTTTGACGAGGTAAGTCACCTGTCGTATTTCTTCGGAATGTTGTCGACGCATTGGATATTTACGTTTATTCCAATGAATGCGCAGATTAATTTTGATAAATGGTTTACTGAAATTCTTATACCGGAGCTACACATAAAAAGTCCTTATTACCGTATCCTACGAAGACGTATAGCGTGGTTGATCGGTCGCTGGAATGGTGTAAAATTGTCAACTGATTTGCGTCCTCAGATGTATGCGGAACTAATCGATTTACTAGAACCAGAAGAGGATATGGCCGTACGACTGACGGTAGCTAATACCATCAAGGATGTAGTCGATGATTTCGAATTTCGTGGTAAGGTGTTCCTGGAGCACATTCCTCGATGTTTTCAACAGCTATACGCTTTATTGCAACAAAGCAAGGAATGTGAAACAAAGGTAATGTAACGACTCTTTTTCCTCCCCCTTTATCATTACCGCGTCATGGAAAATTTGGTTATGTTTGTAGATGCAAGTATTAAATGTGCTGTCCTTCATTATCGAGAGAGTCGGTTGGGAGATCGCGCCGTTCTTCAATTCCTTAGTCAATTATCTGCCAATGTTGTGGCAGCATTCCGAAGGCCATAATATGTTGAGATGTGCTATCGTTTCGGTTTTGACTCAGATCGTTAGAGTAAGCAGTATTAACTATCGTGTAGGATCTGAAGCACGGCAGATTAAATGCAGAAATTTATTTTGTAAATAGGGTTTGGGAGACCAGTGCATTACTTTGGAAAAATTTGTGATACCAGTCATAGAATATAGTTTAGATATGAAGCAAGAGGGCCACGTGTACCTTCAAGAGGACGGATTACACCTGTTTTTTGCTTATCTGGAGAATATAAAAAGTAGCGAAGATATTTTTTCTATATACCATTATCTGTTGGCGTTGATTGAAAAATCCACGGAACACTTGAAAAATACGCTTAAAATATCAACTGCGCTATTGCTCTTGTCGCCGGATAAGTTCATGCAAGTGAGTATCTATAGTAATAATTGAAAACGTTTTATCTGACTGATTTGTAATTTACGTCAATGATTTTTCTAGTCTCATGCCAGTAATGCTGTGCAAACTTTCCTAGAGATGCTGTCAGATTTGAAAGCTGAGGGTATCGCCCTAATTTTTGAATTTTTCGAAAGCTGTATCAAAGTACGTCCCTACCTCAGTATTGAACTGCTGCAAAGTTTCCTACGTGAATCGTTGACGTAAGTAAGACCACGATAAGTCGCCTCAAGCATCTACCAACTGATCATCGAATTTTATCGATTTTCAGGAATATCAGTGCGATGGATGACAAACCATCAGTATTTTCTGCACGACTAACAATCATCGCGAGAATAATCCTCTTTTCTAATGAAGTGTTCGGTCAGGTACGACGTTGATGACTATAATGAACATAGCCAGGAAAACTTATTCGCTTTATGAGAGATTATTCTTGTTTTAACAGATAGTAGAAACTACAAGTAATGCACATAATACTAACGCTGGTGTCATATTTACACAATTTTTGGATTCATGGCTGAGTAAGATGGTTATGGTGTGGCCCCTGGAACGGCGAAAACTGCTCGGTTTGGCGCTATTGAATCTGTTGACAGCTCGATCAGAGTAAGCTAGCCCTACTACGTCACTGTTTCAACGCATACTGAGTATGTTGAATTTTATCGATTGTATTCCTCCTTTGCAGTATCGTTCTGACTCAATTCAATCTTATTATAACGGCGGTTGTCGAAGTTCTTAACGACGTCTTAACTAACGAAGACAATTCGTTTGTTGAGTAAGTATTTGTATTTTTGTACAAAACGAGACCTATGAATGAATTTCAAGGTATCTAGAATCTGTTGCTTCAATCATAATTTTCAGTTCACTTCTATTCAATGATGACGCAACTAATTCAGCCAACTCGGAAGCGGAGGACGAATTTAAGACTGAACACGAAAATCGAATTACAGAACTGACGATGAATGATCCCGTCCATAGAGTCGATATTGTATGGTATTTTCAAACACAAGTAAGTCATCCGCAACTTACCTAAGTAGCTAAGGAGGATGACTGTTGATAATAATAATAGTATTCTGTATTTTACGTTCGTAGTTGGAAGCGTTACAGAAACAAGTTGGCGAGAATAATTTCCAGCAATTAATGAGCACAGTTACCGAAGATACAATTAATCAGTTGAAACTTTACATTAAGAAACCTTGAAACCCGTCTGTCCCGATCTGGCACGTCGTTTACTTATTTTATTGTCCCAGTGACTTATCGTTCAATAAAATGATGATATATTCTTAATTTTTCATCACCTGTCCTTTTTTCTTTCTTTCGTTTGATAATTTTTCTTTCCTGTTTTTTGTTTTTCTTGTTTTTCGTTTTCGTAAATTATATTTATCATGATTTTTTTTTCTTAATGCGAGCGCACGCGCACGTGTATACGCATTTTTATGTTCTCTCTTTGTATGGGGAATACCTTTTATACGTCTTTCGATTTACAATGGTAATGAATTAAGTCTTTATTCTTATTACTGTATCCTTATTCTAATTTATTACCGTAACGTTATTGGTATATGAAAATAAAAAATTCATTCAAATAAATTAAAATTTGTTTATTAATTAAACACATAGAAAACGGATACAAGGAAGACACGAGGAACTGAGTATCACATGTTTGAGAAGCGGAATCAACTCAATCAAATTAGTCACAATAATTCTTCAATTCCAATCGTGGTACAATATTCATTGAAATAAGCTCTTGGAAAAGTAATTTACAAGAGTATGGCATTTTGATGTGCGATATAGAAGAACTACTTTTGCACGTGTGACACCTGAAAATAAGAAAAACGTAACATTTTAATAAGCGTCTCCTTGCCGAGTTGAGATAATTCAATTGAAGTTGACTGTTCACCATTGAGAGTAGGCAAAGAGTCCGCATACGTTACACACGTCGACTTCTGTAGCATCACTAGACAGCATCAATCTCTCAATTAATAACATACTGTAAAAAAAGAAATACAAAATGGGTAAAAGCTGAGGTAGAAAACAGTTGAATTAATTGGGTAAGGCCTAATCTTAATGATCAGGTGCAAATTTCAATTTCAGTTTGTAAGTTCCATTTTTAGTGGCGAATTCTCAGCCTGAATTTCTATTTAACAACCAACGACAACAACGTTTAATCCATAACAAAATATCATCGTGCACCACCTTTCATTTATTTACCATAAAAAAGAGAGTTCTGAAACCTTCAACTCCAGCCCCTGACCTTTCTAGATGCCTTCTACGGCTGCCTCCTATGACCTCACGTCAACAGATGGACGGCACTTCTTAGCCTTAGCATAGGAGTAGACTAACTGAATCAGCTTGTCCTACGCCTGCAGAGTTTTAGTTAGGCCTAAGCTTCCCCCCCTCCTCCCTCTCCTTGCTCATACATGTTTTCACGTTAAACTATTTATATTTTACAGCAGCAACAGGTAGCAATATACGAGAAAGAAGTTTAGGGTTCGCTATATCGATTACACGTTTGAGAATTGGAATTTATTCAAATGCAAAACTTCAATAGACAGTATCGTAAATTTATGTTGAGGGAAAATAAGACCATTAAGCAAATTGAACTGAAATGAGTACTTAGAAAAATCTACAAGAAGAAGATAATTTATCAAACTAGCCTACATGGGGTAGAAGGGGGAGCGGGCTCTAAAACATTTCCCTCACGAAAATGAAGAGGGTTTTGGCAGAATGGCGTCCGTCGGCTCCTAAGAAATACGTACATTGAGTCGACACTCTTTTGCCAGACACGTCCTCAAATGCATGTCAACCCTTTCAGCTCTAAAATTTCAAAGGTAACAGTTGCGCTCTATTCCCTTTCTTGAATTTGGGTCCACATGGTCGAAATGATGCCTAGAGAAGATAGCGAAGACTAGTGATAATTCTAGGCCGGAGAAATCGATCCTTCAATTCCTGAATTTACACCTACACAAGCTGTGCGGGTGCACACGGAATAAGAGAGACAAGGCTAAAAGGGATAAACCAATTTCTGAATTCACATCCGCACCAACTGTCAAGCTGTCACTGAAATATCGCTCACCTAGCTCCGTAGCTGATAAGGCAATCTCTTTCCATTTCGCCCAAACGGAGACCACCTTCACGACTTCTACCTTCCGTAGGCTGTCTAGTCAATACAACTCTAGGGCCTTTGGAGCGCGCGTGCATTTTATCCTGCACCATGTGCTTCAGTTTCTGATAAAAAACCTGTCACAAAACAAGAAAATTAACTCCCTTTTCCTTTTCAAATAGGTACGTTTGACGATTACCAAAACTCACCGGTCCTGAATAAATGTAAGCTTGCAGCGGTTCCCCGGTAATTCCCGAATAAAAGAAATCTTTACCCATATAATTGTAATTATGAAGTGCCAATTCTTCGCATATGTCGTCGACTTTAGCGTCTTCGAACGCTACAAAACAAACAAGACTCAAAATACACAACAATTCCTTTAAAAATTTAAAAAAAAAACTTAAAATCTTCCAAATTACCGGTTCCATCGTGAAATTTGCCAGTCATAAGGCCAGCTTTGCCCGCCAACAATTCTATCAACTTCCCAACTGTCATACGCGATGGAAATCCGTGAGGATTCATAATAATATCCGGAACGATACCTTGATCGTTAAATGGCATATCCTCTTGGTTTGCAATATATCCTTGAAAAAAAATTACATCGAAATTACACTTCATGCATTCGTTTAATTAGAACTCGTACTCAACAAACGTCATATCTCAACAAGAAAAAAAAAATCAATAATAATGGAGTCATGTCGCGCTCATACGCGTACAATCGCTTCTTCAGCCTCCGAAATCAGGTATAATTTCCTTCGAAAAGTCTGGTATACATTTTTCATTTAGTGTCGACCCCTTTCGTTCTTGCGTAAACGTTGACGATGAAATTTTTCGTTTTCTCAATCATAGACGGTAACCTGTTGATTTGTGATAGAGGCATGTGAGGCACATGCCTCATCATATAAAGCAATTTAATGATGTTATCGACCACATAATAACCGCAATCCACCGAATTCGTCTGTTGCTCGCAATACACGTCGGTTAGCGCCCACACATTCAAGTACTCGCAGATCTTCTGCGCCAATTCGTACGCCACTTTGTAATTGGTATTATGCATCGAGTCTAAATGGAAAAGTCGTCCTGCCGAGCGGCTGTACGCCAATAAAGACCAATGACTAGTACCACCCGTCTTTCTGCTGTCATTCAACACAAAAAATACGATCGGATAGGTTTTAGCGCGCAAGGGGTCTAAAAATAGCGGGACATGTTTGACTTTGGCGAATAGTATACATTGCGTTAGACACGGATTAACGAACAAGCAATCGGCATTTTTCGTCTGCAGCTCTTCGGTAACCGCGGTGATCACTTCGTCGTCCAACAGCTTCGATTTCCACGCATTAGGCACACACTTCAAGTCCGCTGCACTGGTTGCCAAATGATAATCGCAGATCAAATCGTCGTCAGGTGGCTTCTGCAATCGTGGATGAGTTGTCGGCTTATCTTTTGCCTCGAATTGCAGCTTGACTGAGCGTCGATAGATCGGCACCGTACGATTTCCGTATTCGTCGTACACCGACAAGTCTAGCTGGATGGGGTCGTGTTTCACGTGCTGCGATGTATTTTCCTCGTCAAACGGACTAGATAGGCTTTTCGTATGTTTTTCATAACCGATGACTGATTGCGCGACCGAACAAAGAGAGGTGGACGAAATACTTCGTGCACTTTGCGATAGACGCACTACACCACGTTTCAGATCTCGGATACTAGACAATCGTTTCAGACGATCCATGGGGGTGAGCACTCAGTCGCGCGTTCTTTCCGTACCGGTAGGTGTCGTTTTTAAAATACTGTACTATATACGCATTTTAAAATGAAACGTACATCGGGCGCGTATAATGGAGTGGCGCGTAAAAGGTGTCAACAATTTATTCGGAGGCTGAAGAAGCGAATTTAAAATGCTAGGAACGCGATATAAAAAGTAAGGATAAACTATGCTTACCGATTACCCCTTTCTGACCGTGACGACTGCTGAATTTGTCGCCGATTTCTGGTCGCCGCGTTTGACGCATTTGCAGTTTTATCAGATGAGATTCGTCGTCAGCAGCTGTTATCATTACTTTGTCTATGTAACTGGGCATGGTCGTTTTATAGACGACTGGCGCATCCTTGTACACGGATATCGGCTGCCCTCCAGCTCCTTCTCTGGTAGTCAAGGTTGGCATAGACTTGTTTATTAATACCTGAAATGATAGGTCAATTTAAATTCTTATATTTGGAAGTTTAACAGGGTTCTTTGAACTTGAAGAGACTTACTTGATTCCATTTGACTTTTTCACCGACCGCTACAATACCGTCGTCGTCTAGTACCTCGTGTTTTCGTATCTTCTCTTTAGTCGTGGCGTCTACCGAAGGTCCCATGATTCTGTCTGTAGTCTGATTCGAGTACTTCTTGACAGGACATTTCATATTCCTCAATACTTGACAACGACCAAATCCTGAACGTCGGGGTAAATTTACATGGTCAATATTTATACAAAGTAATGTGCATTTAAGAATAAAATCAAACAAACTAAATTCAGGGCCGACGAGAGGATACACACGGCTTTGATAGCGCTAAAATCGCATACAACAAAAACGGAACGATCAATGATAGATAAATCAATCAGCATTTCAACAGAAAAATAGTTCGATCCTGTCATAAATTTTTGTTATTGTAGCGCTCCTATCGGGTAAACGGCCAGCATTTGAGATTGAGTGTGAGCCGGCTAATAGGAGGTTCCCCCCTTACCCGGGCCCAGATTGACTCTCTTGGTGGTTTATAGAGAGGTGGGCAAAAATAACATTTTTGATAATATTCTTGAAAAGTGTGATTAGTAATGTTGATATCTGTTGATGGTTGACACAATCATCAAGATCATATCAATCAGTCAGTCAAACACTACAGGCCTAATGGAGGTATGCAATAGAAGAAGACAAGCAATAAGATTTTGATATTATTACAACAGAACTGAGCAAAATGAAATAGTTTGATTGCATCAAGCATTTCAGGAGGTTATTCTGTATTTCAGAAATATTTTCATCGTTAAATTCAAAAAAATCTTCTAGGAAACCAACTTCAAATCCTCTTCGTTCACGCCTACGTCACAGCATCGTTGTATTCAAAATAATTTCGAGATTTGTGATCGATGGTGCTTGGGGAAAGTAAACAAACTTTTTTTACACGTACTTTTCCATAAGAAGAAAAATTGAATTCGATAATTTGCTCATATTTAAATAGAATAATAAAGTGAGAAACGAAATGTATTTTCTCAAATACTTGAGATCTTCCAGATCTTGATTATCAACGTTGAATTCCTTATTTATTTCTCATTTTGAAATACTGAAATGTTCCCTGTGTATTCTTATGGGAGTTGATAATGTTCTAAGCACCATCGCAGAATATCGCGCACTATCGATCAAAATTGCTCCATGTTAGCAGTTGGTGACGTCACGGGAACAAAGAGGATTGAAGCTCCAATTCATTACTTATTTGAAATATTTTGAGCTTTTCAACTGTACCCTCTATCACCATCTGCCTGTTAGAAACTGTCGCCAGGATACCAAACAACAGAAGAACCTGTAAGTAGTATATACATGTCTTGAACCAATATTCCTGACCTCTTGATTGACGCAGTCAGTCTCTGAACAGATTCACTAACATACTGAAGTACACCCTCTGAGTATTATTATTCTCATATTAACGTTGAACTTGAAGTGCGCTTGCAAAGTATTATGATTGTGAAGTATTAGTGTATTTCTATTAAAGAATTCAAAAGTTGTAGGTATCAACTACTTTGAACAGTATCTATTCATATATTTTGGTTCTTTGAGTAATGATGTGAAATGAAACAACTTGTCTTTTCAATATATGTGACCTGGGTTATGGAAAGGAGATTAGTCTTTTTTATAGGATCAAGTTTGCTGATATTGGAGCGCAAAGGGACTAGTCTCCTTTCCATAGCCCAAGTCACATATATTATTGTATTAGGATATGTTGAAACAGAAACAAATGATGATTAGATAGACTATCATGAAAATCTAGTTTAAATCTTCCTCTATCACATAATTATAGCAAAAGTTCAAAAAGATCAGGAATAATTTTCTAGAACTATGATAACACTATCAAAACACAATGTTCTGCAAGATTGCAACAAAATTATCTGAGGAATATTGAAACTTTCTGACAAGCTTTCAATATAATTATGTTGAAGAAAATTCAAGCTAGATTTTCATATTTGAGTTTATCTAATTATCACTTATTTTCAAGAACATATCTTATAATGTTCTGAAAATACACCAATTTCTTATATTTCATGTGATTTCTCAGAGATGTAATGTAACAATAAAAAATTTTAATTTAGCGTTGGAAGTACTTCTAGAATTAACTACAGAGGATAGCATATTATTAGAAACTTTTCTATGAAACATCTTTGATACTCATATTGTCAATAAAGGTATCCACCTCTAGATCTCAGCTTATTATTATCATCTTTCCTTGCTCGGTAAATGGGCAAAGCTCAGTTCATATACAGAAGTATTAAGTACATAATCAAAGTACTGCATGTATAATGATATCAATTTATAGCCCAGATATGACGAGTAGAAGTTCAAAAATCACAAAGGGGTTGTAGCAGTCGGTAAAATAACTTTACAATCATTTTCATAATTCATATGAAGAGAGGATTTTCATTGTGGCTTTGAATGAAGATAAATGAAATTGAACCAAAAGAAGAATAAGCACCAAGCAAACCTTTTTGCACTCACCTCGATCGAGAGATGCTTTATTCATAATCAAAGCATCCTCAATATCATATCCCGAGTAACTCATGACGGCAATAATTGCATTTTGACCACCTGGTAATTTATCAAAATTGACTAGATCGATGGTCTTTGTTTTCACCATCGGCACTTGTGGATAAATTAGATTGTACATCAAAGAATCCAATCGATTATGCTGATTGTAACTGAATACACCTACAACAAAAAATGATAGCTCGTATCAACATTTTGAAAATTTACCATTGATTAGCTCTTCAAGTTAATAAAAGCAACTTTTTGTAAATTCTTCTTATAAGGAAATATCAACGTTTGTGTTCTTCTCAAGTTAGGTTGAAGAATTCTGGTTCACATCAAATATTTTTCAAACAAAATATAAACTCACTCATGGTCTGCTTTCCCATAGCGCACTGATACGTGTTCCGAGGTGACTGATTATGATGTGGGTATGGAATTAGGCCAGCGCACACGCCAAGTAATGTAAAACACGCAATTTCCAAATGCGTTGTATCTTGTTTAATTTGATCTTCATTAATTGCAATAAAACTATCATTCTCTTCATTCACATCCAAGAACTCGATCAACCCTAAAAATGAAAGTAGAGATTCAATCAGTACACATGAAAGAAGTTTTTTTTTTTTTTTTTTTTATACAAAATGCACCAAATTTATACGACCAAACCGTAAATATCTTGAGTGTTTCATCAAAAATAGTGAGGAGTGTCGTGATATCATCTCAAGTAGCACTCGATCGTCGAATTTACAATATTGGAATTCTAAGTTCACTCAGAATCCGACTAACTACCAGAATTAATAATTTACTAAACGTGTATTTAGATTAAAAATCGAAGCATCCTCGTTCAAATCCCAGAGCAAACTTCAGATTAAACAATAAAGAGGAATACTCCGACGTGGAGTAAAAAAATGCAAACCGCAGAAAAAATGAAAATACGACGAGCGCTTTCGGTTAAACAACCATCTTCGAGCCTGAAATGAGTTGCTTTCATTTCAGGCTCGAAGATGGTTGTTTAACCGAAAGCGCTCGTCGTATTTTCATTTTTTCTGCGGTTTGCATTTTTTTACTCCACGTCGGAGTATTCCTCTTTATTGTTTAGTATGGATAGCCGTAACTTAAAGGAACGGATTCGTGCAAACTTCAGATATTTTCTACTCTCGATCACAAATTTAATAAACTTCACATTTGAAAGATTCCAAACGCTTGAAACGAATGAAGTAGCCCTACGTTATTCATTTCATTATCAAAATAGAGCTTCAAACTCGACATAACAAAAAATTCACCAACCTGAACAAAGGAAATCTTGAAACTTCATTTTATCCTCCTTCAAAAGTTTTATATGATGATCGGTGACTAGTGATGCGCCTCGTGACACAATTATGTAAGGCCTGTCAACATTTTGATATGTCATGATCAAATATTGACATGCATTCTGTAAGAATACTAAATGCAAGGAACACTTACCGACAAAGACGTCCTCCGTCGCTGCTTATATTGATACTACGTTGGTCGTGATTTACGTAAATCGAAATAAAACTAGAAATACGTCCACGTCGTCTCAACAATCTAAAGTTGTCGACAATGTACGCACATTGATTGGTGACACCAATAATACTACCATTTAAAAATACTATGTAAACGTCTGGGTGATAAACTTCAGAGCCATGAAACAACATAATTTCTTCAACTCCTAATAAGTCAAATGCAACAGCCTTAATTGGTGCTTCGTCAACTTCTGTTGTTATGTGAGTCATCAAAGCAAGGTTCTTCACTAAACCACAACCCTAAAACGAAATTTATCACAGTCAGATTGAAGAAAAAAAAACACCGATTTACAATGAAACTAATAAATTATAACTACCTCTCCTTCGGGGGTATCCGACGGACATAGCATACCCCATTGAGACGGCTGAAGAGATCGAGGTCCACTCACTTTACGTGTTTTCTCAAATTGGGAATTTACTCGAGTCATCATACCTAATGCAGCTATGTATGATAGACGGGACAGGACTTGAGTGACACCGTACCTTTCCATTCTGAATCTTCTGATCGTCCAATTACCCTGTCATTAGAAGAAAATCCGATAGTTTCGAAGCAAGAACTCTTCACAAACCCACGAAAATGACGGAAGCTCACCGTTTGGATAGCATTCACGAGAGTATTAGTGATTGTATCCTGTTTCATGTACTTCACAACGTCAAATGGACAAGCTGTAATTTTTGGTATCATTTTTTCGGCGGTATTTTTCAACTACAATTAAAAAAAGAATTAGCACAGTGGACATAATATGCTCAGCAGTTCCATAAAATTTTACTTACCTCGCTATTAAAACGTTTGAAAGCCTCCTCAAACATCAACGACAACAATGACCCAGCCAACTCGAGACGTTTGTTACCGTAGTAATCACGATCGTCCAGCATGCTCGGATCGTCTTCTGCTTGGATAAGTCTTCTCATCATGGTGGCCAAATACCACGCTTTACGTCGTAAATTGAACTCTTCCACCTAAGGTAAACACGGATGCCAATAACACCAAACTATTTGGAGATGAATTTCAAAAGAGTTAGGTCACTTACAGGAATATGAGATAGAATTGTCGTGAGAATAAACTCTCTAGCCTCTTCGGCAACCGATTTATTTCTACCTGAAGAATGACTAAAACGTTTGAACTGTAATTTCTTACCAATATACCTGGAAATAAAAAAAAAAATCGTTTTAAATAAATTATTCTCAAATTTATATCCTACTAATTTTTGCACGTACTCTAGTGCTTGATTCTGAGAGAAAACATTTTGTTTAGCACATTCGTGGATCGAATATGTCAATTTAGCAAGAATATTGGGTTCCGTACCAATCATTCCTACTATCACCTGATCACAAGTAATACCCATAGCTTTAAATACTATCACAGCTAAAACGTCCTACAATTCGGAAAAAAAGAAGAAGAAAAAAAAAAAGGAGTTTAAATTAATATACATATACTTTGCTCCGGTTCAGAATAAAATTTTACTCACATCTTGTAAAGCATTATGACGAACATAGTATCGACCTCTCTTGGTCACAATACTGGTTCTAGATTTTTTGTCATGAGTACTACTTCGTACTTGACAAAGTATCAAACCTTTGTTATCTCTATCTAGAAGAATCCGATTTCTAGACAGTTGCTCTTGGATCAAGATTACCTAAAACGAAAAAGAAAACGAATTTGTGAGAGGAAAAGGTACAAAACGCACCAGATAGGGTATTATAACGTACTTTTTCGGTACCACGAATGATAAAATAACCGCCAGGATCGTACGGACATTCTTTCAACTGAGCCAATTCAGCCTCCGATTTTCCTTGCAAAACACAATTTGAGCTTCGTAACATCAGTGGCATACTAAATGAAAGAGGAAGATATTAATTCACTTCTGACAGATCACCGTGTACCCAGAATGATAGGAAATTCGCGTTAATTACCGTCCAATGGTTACATCTTTCTTGGAAATTCGATCCGATCCTCGTAAATACTCGATATCAACAGTAATGGGTGCGGAATACGTGAAGTCACGCAGTCTGCATTCTTGAGGAGTGAAGAGTCTGTTGAGGGTAATGATACCTTCTTCGACTCTTGGTTCCCCTACTTTGATATTGTCGTACCTGTTCACAGTTTAGAACAAAATTTTGAATTCTCTCTAGGAATGACACATGACGCATCCGGAGAACAGTAGCTCACTTCAAGTAAAACAGCGGATCGACATCACAGGTAACTTTATTATTTGACTGTACTATTTTCTTGATATCGACGTTGATGAAATAGTTGAAAGAGTCGATATGCTGTTTGACCAGCCCTTTGACATCCAAAAAAGCGGGAACAAGCTTCCATTTATCCTGCAAGAAAGAACGACCCTGTTAAAATTTGTTTTGAAGAGAGTGAAAATATGATCAGCAATATTCAGAGTTGAAAGTTACTGACTACAAAAATATTGATGTAATCAAAGAGATGAAAAGATAGAAACACAAGGTAGAGAATTCGCCGGCTACTACATATCAAAAAACACGTACTTGAACGACGTTCGTCTTGATTGAGCTCTTGTCGCAGCCGATGTCGTCCATGGTGGAGGCTATTAAGGATAACCGATGTACGGGATTCCACCAGGATTTTCCGAAACGTGCAAAATGAGGGCCACTCGACTGACTCAAAAATGAGAAAACAATTTTGTGATTGTGAAAGCTGCGTAGATAAGAAACACGCCGGCTGTCAACAAGGGCTTCGGGCAAATTATAGTGGCGCTAACATCGTTTAGCATTTTTTGATAATGAAAACAAGGAATTTCGAATGTGTTCTACGTAGAATCGATGTGTTAGTGTGTAGAATTAGTTCCTTCACACGTGCGATTCTAGTGCTGGCGGTAGAATCAGATGGTCATTCTCGCATTTCTCTCTGCGAGTCACCCAGGATGGGTGACGATGAAAAGAAAGGTAAGTTCCATTCTTCAAATATTACGTTATTTATTTTCTCATTATTTCATCAATAGTTCGAATCTGTATAATCGAGTAAGACCAATACAACACGAATACAAAAATGACTGTTATGTTTGTACGCAGCTGTATGTATTTGCAATTTATTGAGGAGTACTTGATTCAATGTCTAGTGAAGAATGATTTTTCTGACGTATTCGTAAACTTTTCGTATTCACTATGACTTATCACCATTTAGGCTTATAGCTCTAATAGCTACAACTGGTTTAAAACAAACATTAATCATCGTGTGTGTATTATTTCCTGGATTAATGATGTTTGTTGTTTAGCTCGGGCAAAACGAAGTTGGACTCCACCTTTAGAGGAGCTTAAAACAGAGGTCCAAAAAGTAAGTAGATACAGATTAATATGGAATAATATGTGGAAATTATTTTACTTCTAATTATAGTATTTTATAATGTCTTTCAAAGGAAATCGATAATGTCAGCTCTGTAATCGCGGATGAGATAGCGAGAAAATCGCGCGCCATGTTAGATGAATATAATGGGTCAACAAAAAATGATGAAATGCGTATAAGGCTCCTGGAAGAAGAGAATAGCCTGTTAAGGGTTCAGTTGAAATTAAATATCCATGAAAAACAGCGGTTAACCAAGAAGTATGAAAATTGTAAATTTGATTTACACGATTCTGAAGTTAGAGCAGTAAGTTAATTTAGTTCAACCTTTTTTTGATTGTTATTCTTCGATTATTGATCGTTTCAGACCATTGATAAGGCTATCTGGTATACTAGATTCGTTTGAGATTCTTCAAGTTTCTAGTTACCTAACCAAGATGAGTTTGTGAACTGAGATCGTTAGCTCAAGTTACATTTAAGACGTGTAAACACGTCTTCTTGTACGAGTTCTGACTCATAATATGCCGAATATGAAAGCTATTTCAGATTCCTCGTGTCACAAATTTATTTATCGAATTGTATCGTTTATTTTACCCCTTTGTCAACGAGATATCGTGTGATAAGGATTCTTCAAATTACGAAATTCATTCAAATTTTCTTGAGATCATGTGTCGATTGATGAGAAAAACTAGTAATTCGATGTAAAAATTTTGTTTTGTCGATCGATTCTTTCAATTTTCCGACATCTATGATTAAAAATCCATCTACCTTTCTCGAATCTAGCGAGAATAAGTATTCGTATCGAAGTAAATAGGATCAGTTAGTAGGGACTGATTATTTCTCAGGCATAATCTAGAGACTATTTTGTAGACAAATTGAAGTCAAGTTTTTTACCTAATACGTAGTTTCGTACAACAGATTTGTTCATTTTTCGAGTGTTTTCTATGAAATGAATAAGGTAGTACAATGTTATCAATACTTTGCGTTTATTTCCTTTAGGAATCATTAGAAAAGAAAGTCCTATTATCGGAATGGCCAATCAAAATTCGAAGTATAATTTTTGATGTGGAAGGTGATCTCAATCTCACGAGTTTAACTGTTTGCTTCCAATGTGGCATCGTGCACGCTCCATTATGTATTGTGGATAAATCGACTCGCAAGTATCCGAGTGAAGCAAAAGCGCAGAGAGTATTTTTGCGGAGACAACGGTGGATTCATGTTTTGACTACTTGTACCGGTAATCCACGCATCGAAAAAATCCTTATGACCTTACAAATGAAATTTAATAGCATTCATTCTCAGACTATAAAGGATGAAATGACTGACGCAGAAAAATTTATTAGCAATCTAGAGGATTTCGCCACACTTATATTTTGGTTTTCCCAGTCAGTCGCAGACATTTTTGAAGAATTATCTACTTCATTGAAGATTTCAGGAAGTACCTGTGAAGTAGAAAATCTTGATATATTTTCAGCACCGTACGACTTATTCGCTACTATATTAGTGAACTCATCTATCATTTTTAATGAATATGGAGGGGTGAAATTAAAATCTAAGCAACAATTAAACTTGATGGCTAAAGAATTCATTCCGAAGAAAGGTAATAAAAATGATGACAAGAATGTGTGACATTGAAGTTTAAAGTCCGTACGTGATATGTATGTTATTTTATAATACGATACTATTCTCATTCACTGTTTAATAGATTTTACAAAAATTATTATTCCATTCCAATTATGTTTACCATAAAATTTTTTACCTTGCGGCTAGTATTTTTAAATGTGCGTGCGGGTTGCGTTTTGTTTACAATCGAACTGAGCCATGGCCGTCTCTAGTTACAGGCCGGAATATTCGAAACTCGACAACATTGGACGGGGGCCGATATTTGTACTGTCTCTTATGGGAGAACATCAAAAATACTATTTGACACGAATACGGTGAAGTTTTTGAAAAAAGTGAAGAGAATGTGATTTGAAGAGCCAACGATTCTCGATTTTTTGAGCTAGGTCTCGTCAGGATTGATCAACTACGAAGCGAGTTATTTACGTTTAAAAAAACAAAGTCAGACAGAGGGCAAAGCGCGGTACATGTACTGCACTTCGCCCTCTGTCTGACTTTTTTTTTTAAAACTTGAATAACTTGCTTCGTAGTTGATCAATTTTAACGAGATGTGGCTCAAAAAATCGAGAATCGTTTACTCTTTCGATGTATTTATAAACTTTTTCCCTTCGGAATTGAATACTATTCGCAAATCAACGATTAACATGTTTTTCCAAAATTTTGCATAAGAGCGTGTATAAAACTCGGCCCCGTATTTTTCGTCACCGCGACGTTGCCAGCTTTAATATTCCGGCCTGTAACTAGAGACGGCCATGACTACACTCTACAGCCATGACTGAGCACACCTCTTTTCAAACACCTTGCGCCGATGGAAGGTTGGTGGCGATCTCTGGTGGAAACTTAGCGAACTCCGTTGAACGTTAGCCTAGAAAATATCTAGAAAAGTGCATGCGACCAGAGCAGCTTATCACTTCAGAGCAAGCACAATGCACAAGTCCGGTATCTTTTTCCTGCTGTCGATCATATCAGTCTGCTGTCGGCTAGAAATTTGAATTCGTACAGAAGTACAGTCGGATTTATACAGTGTCGAACGAAATAATTTCGATCAACAACCTGTTCGACTATTCATTTTCTCG
Source organism: Aspidiotus rigidus (assembly GCA_035079385.1). Classification (NCBI taxonomy): domain Eukaryota; kingdom Metazoa; phylum Arthropoda; class Insecta; order Hemiptera; family Diaspididae; genus Aspidiotus; species Aspidiotus rigidus. Next base: position 13,253,662 of record JAVHKY010000020.1, on the reverse strand, counting down.
GTTTTAATTGCTATCGATTTCAATATTTTCGGCCATGAGTCTTGTCGGTCTGGTAAATGACCCAGAGCCGTCATCGAACGCCGCATGGGCAGATGCGTTAGCCAAAATATTACGACAGAAGAAACCTCAGAACCGAAAATATATCGTTCTTTCAAGAGCAAAGAAAATCCAAGATTCGGTAGACAAAAGTGAAAAGAAATCGAAAGATGGAGGCTGCGATTTTGAAGTAGTAAATGAAGACGTTGAGGAAAAGGAGAAAAAATTTGTGGTAAGAATTATAAACTTGATTTTTTTTATCTGCTACTACAACATTATTATATTTATGCTCCCTTACGATCCATTCCTACAGATAAAAGAGTATCAAGCTAAAGGTAGAGTGAAGCCCAGTATTTTGGAAAAAGATCGGGAGAGGATGTTCGCAAAAATAGCAACCAAGTAAGTATTAAGTTTCCGTTTAGTATAATATGCTTCGTCATTTCTAATGTACTCCGCTATTTCATTCTTATAGAGGTGTAGTTCAATTATTTAATGCTGTTCGTCAACAACAAAAAACCGTTGAAAAATCAATGAAAAGCTCTCGTAGAAGTGTGGTCCAATCATTTAATGCTGTTCGTCAACAACAAAAAACCGTTGAAAAATCAAGGAAGAGGTTTCCTCTCAATGAAAATATCGAATGCAAAGATGAGGTTCGTATGTTAGCTTGTAGTTTGTTGATTAAACTATCCGTAAATTTTTTTCCTCCTGATGAATTATTCACCAAATTTCTCGGTTGGTCCGTCATTGTACCTTTCAATGTTTATCAAAAGTATGTGCACAATTCATTCGTAGTTTATTCTCATTGTATGTTTTCGTAGTTTCTATGATGTAAGTTAGGTATCATATTTATATTTTGTCTCGCTCGAAATTAGAAATTTTTCTGAGAAACTATATTCAAATGGTTAGGATACCTTCGAGGCGTGGATTACCTATTGAGCCTTTTTTTTCTTTTTTGAGTTCTGATTCAAGAAAAATCGTAGGATGGAATATCATCTCATATAATTTATTTTAAAATAAAGAAGATTGACATCTGATATGTATCCGAAATCTACGATCAATATAATTTGTAACACCTTTCGATCCTGAACAAGAAGTGAACGGAGGGACGTTGTACATTTGTTATAATTAAAATGAGAAATTTGTTTTGACGCGATGTATCAAGATTGAAATATTTTATTGCTATTTTCGTCACAAATAAAACGTTGGTCCTTGCAAAATTTTCTTCTTATTTTTTAGTTTTTTTGTGACGACAAAATCAATACAACATTTCAATTTTTATTTGAATGTAATGCAGATTTCATATCGTTTTCAAGTACTGTTTATTTTCATTTCAGGATATGGATGAAGAAGAGAAATGTACTTGGAGTGTTCTTAGCGATAATTTCATGATGGGTAGCGAACTAAAAGGTTGGGATCAACACGAAGAGGATGATCGCGAAGATTAATGTTTATGTTCATATCCAAAATACAAATTTATGCTAAATTAAAATATTTATCGTTTTTATCTTGAAAATTGTGATATTAATTTTATTTATGTATTTGAATCTAACGATTTTCATCGAATTACAAGAGTTTATGCTAAAGTAGTTCTTGTTTGACCTATGTTTTGTCTCGCATTACATCAAGTTTTAATGAACATCTGTTGTATAATCTCGCGTCGTACGTTTCTTGACCAAACTCTAATGCTAAAAATTGTAGTCCGGATAAACTTCTCGCGAAGCATCTCAGTCTCTGTAAATTTCATCAACCCATAAATTGTCAACTACAACCATTCGGTAGAATGTAGCTCAATTAATTTTGGATGAAATTAAAATTCATCATTGTATCAAGTAACAGGCTGATGGCTCACGTCTAAATCTCTACACACAATAACACACGTAGACCGTTCACACACACGCACACACCAAACGAGTACATATCCTAAAATAATCAACAATATTCCATGACAGGTTGTAACTCTTACATACTCAACGCTCACTCCATTATTTTACAAAAATACATCTAACCTTGATTACCTATAAAATAATTTCATATTACAATGTTTCCTTTTCGTCATAAATCAAGATGATTAATTATTAATCTTCCGTCAGCTCGTTAAAACAAAGAAAAAAAAAATGTTCTCTCGATCAAAATATAAGTGGCCGCATTTGGGATTTAAACTTAGAGTTGGGGAGTTGGTAGCCCTAATTCACCCTTCCGTTCAATGCTTTTTAAATGAAGAAACTTCATGCACGGTAATTAACAGGATATCCTTTCTTAAAGCAAATACAATCATAAATTTTGTAGTCTGTATCATCAACATTCATGTACCCAGTCATGCCTGGTCCGCAAGGGTACGTAAGACCACTCCCCTCAACTAATAGAAATAGAAATACAGATACAGAATTAGATTTAGACTTACACTTCGATTTAGATAGAGAATATGAAATAAAAACAAAGCATGCGAACAAAATTGATGGAAATAGAAGTAAATAATTAAAGAAATTATACTGCCCAATAAGAACGCCCAACAAATAGCGAAAAGTGATGGAAACTAAAAAAAAAAGAAAAAACGATAAAAAGGAAAAATACAATACTTAATTAAGAACGAGAGAATAGAGCTAAATCTTGTATGTAAATTGATAGAACAGAAACTGAGAAAGTATAATGACCAAAAAAGAAATAAAATGATAGAAGTTTTGGAAAAACGGGGAAGTACAAAGAAGATATAGGGAAAAACCTAGCTATTGGAAAGAACTGGATATCTTGTCTAAAAGACAAAAAAGATAGGAAAATTTATGATAGAGGGATAAATAAAAGAATTTTACAAACAATTATATTATGATGAGCTCGAGAATGAGAAGTGAAAGAAAATACACCCGATATCCCACATATATCACAGAATTAAGAAGGAACAGAGCAAGTGGTAAAAGGACTAAAAAATGAGAAGGCAACAGGATGCGATAATATCTTAAATGAACATTTTAAAATATGGAGGAAAAATTGCTATAAAATATCTAGCAGAACTATAAACATCTAATAATAGAAAAAATTAAGATCCCAAGAGATTGGTGTTTGACAGAAATAATAATAGGTACTACATAAAAAAAAAGATAGGTATACATAATATTGAAAATTATAGACCCCTAAGCTTAGGATCGGCCTCTGCAAAAGTTTTTGCAAGAGTATAATAGTTAACAAATAGGGAATATATATGGAAACTCATCAACTGATGGAGCAGGCGGGATTTAGAAGGAATTTTTCGACAATGGGGGAAGATGTCGGATGCGGTAAGATATTGTATTAGTTGATCTGTAAGTGTAGTGTCGTTATTTGTTAATGCCTCTTTTCTGGAATGAGGAATATTGTGAGTGTTTTGTAAGGTTCTTAGTTCGGGGCATGTAAAAATGTGATTAACGTCAATTTTGTCAAAGTGGCATTTGTGGCATTCTGGTGGTTCAGAGTTATCCAAAAAAAAGTATGAGTGGGTGAGTCGTGTATGTCCGATTCTGAGGCGTATAAGGACGGAAGTTTCTTTTCTTGATGGTCTGTTGGGAGTGTTTTGTAGGGGATCGATTTTGATGGGGAGAAGTTTGTTATTGGTTTGGTTAGACCAAAAATGGGACCATTTTTTGAGTATATGGGCCCGATAATTATTTTTAATATCGGATGATGGGATTTGCTATTTGAGTGTTATTTTGTTGAAATGTGTTGACTGTTTTGCTGCGTTGTCTACTCTATCACTTTGCAATAGTCCAATGTGCGCAGGGATCCAGATTAGAGTGACAGATGATAAGGTTTGCGTTATTGTGTGAATGATGGTGTGGATTCGTTGAATAATTGGATTGTTTGAAAAAATGTTTTGTATACCCAAAAAGGACGACAGTGAATCAGTTACTATAAGGTATTGATTGTTTTGAGTGAGAGAAGACATTTCTTGTAGATATCTGAGGATAGCGAAGAGTTCGGCTGTGAAGTAGACAGATGCACTATCACAGATGCGGAATTTGAATATTGAACGGTCGATCGAAAAGGCAAAGCCGGTCTTGTTGTTGAGTCGTGAGCCGTCAGTGAAGCAGTGGGTGTGTGATTGGTAATTGTTTAAGAGGTTTTGTGTTTCTTGTTTGAGTGTATTTTTTGGGGTATATGAGGGAAATTTAGTAAATTCGTCGTTGAAATGGGGTGAATTTAGTGCCCATGGTGGAGTTGAAGTAATAGAGAAAAGCGTAGAATATATAATAAAGAACTATATCTCGCATTTATAGAGTATACAAAAGCATTTTAACATGAAAATGTACCTAATGAAATCGCTAAAGGAACAGGGTGTCGAAGTAAGATATACCTATCGAAATAATGAAAGAGATGTGTAGAAAATTAGAGGCTAGAGTCAAAATGGGGAAATATTTTAGAATAAAGAAAGGAGTAAGACAGGGGGACCCCTTATTGGCTTTACTTTTTAACTGTGTCCTAGAGAGTGTCTTTAGAGAGATGAATTGGGAGGAGAAAGGGATCAATACAAATGGCAAATGCTTGAGTAATTTAAGGTACGCTGATGATGTAATCTTAATAGCAAAATCAGCACAAGAAATAAATAAAACGTTCCAAACACTATAAACGAAGAAGGAAAAAAGAAAAGGGTAAACATGAATATTAACAAAACAAAAATATTAAGCAAAAGGAATAATGAAACAAAAATATGATTAACGGGAAAGAGATTGAAAAGGTATAATCATATACTCATATTTAGGACAAGATTAATAAAAGAAGATTGAACGTAGAATAACCCTTGGTTGGAAGAAATTTTGGTCTTTATAAAACAGATAATAAAAGGTCCTTTCTCAATAAAAGATAAAATAAAAATAATGAATATCTGCATATTACCAACAGTTATTTATAGGTTATAGAGCTCAAACATGGGCTACGACAAAAAAAGATGAACCAACAAAACATAAGAACAACGCAGAACGCAATGATGGAAAGATCGCAATGATGGAAAGATCGTTAATGGGGATAAAATTGCAACAAAGAATAAATAATATGAGGGAAATATACAAAAAAATGAAAACGAGAAATGATTTCTTATATGCAGCAATAAGGATGAAATGGGATTGGGTGGGTCACATACCAAGACAGAACAAAGAGAGATGGACCTACAAAATTAAAAATTGGTTTTTGAAGGAAGGGAGGAGAAAAGGAAAACAAAAAATTAGATGGACAATGATATTATAAAATTCCTGGGAGGGAACAAACTATATCATAGAGTGGCTTACAACAGGCATGAATGGTACAGGAGGTTGAGGGAGGCCTATGCCCGACACACGAGCCCAATTTTGTAATTAATTATTAATTGTAAGTAAGTATCTTTGTAAAGAATAATAAAGGCTATATATATGTAAGATGTAAAATCTTGACAAATCTGGTGATGCTGTGTTTCCACAGAATTGAATCAAAAAGTCGAGTTCCCAAAGAGGAAAGGCAGGTCAGCTGACTGCGCTCGGAAGGATAAGCAAGAAGAGAGAGGAATAGCGGTATATGGTCGGAGCTCCAAACTTTGTCCATGAGTAGGAGAGTGACGCGACTGACGAACGTTCACGTTCTTACATAATTATATATATATATATAATATATCAAAATTAAATACAAAAAAAGATGTATAAAATGATATTATTGAAAAAATTACAGTCGATTGAAAATTAACGTACACATGTATGAACCACGGTATGAACGTTGAATCATGAATGTACATCAATTCTCTGTTTCACCGTTTCACGTCTTTCCGTAGCGCTCTCTATAATGCAGGTTTAAAGTTTAAGCCCCACACTGTGACGTAGGACCTAGGACACAGTGCAAGTGTAGATATACATAGTAGATACGGTCCACACCACACTCCACAGCACGTCCACACACTCTCACAATAATTAGTTGCTGGTGTGTTGCTGGACGCTGGTTAGTTTATTCTCTGCCAGTGAACTCAATTCGTAGTATGAGACTAGCTGGAATGCGCGCTGAACAGAAAACGTGAAACGAAATAACAGAATATCTCTTTTCTCTCTCTTTTTTCGTTAAGCGTGCATGAAACGACGGAGCCCCGTTGACCAGAATATCTTCTTTCTCTCTCTTTTCTTCGTTCAGCGCGCGTTCCAGCTAGTCTCATACTACGAATTGAGTTCACTGTTCTCTGCTGGTTCATTAGTTGGCTCTGGCTCATTGACTGCTCCGAGTCCGAGCAGAGAAGAGATTGGTTAATTTTTAAGACAAAAAACGCATATATTTGCCACGTTAGCGCTGCAATCGCCGTTGTATATCACCACTACTACTACACATGAACGGATATTATTTACTACTACACTAAAATATATTTGGAATGCTGCAAACACTGCCGTTGCAGCACACTTATTAACCAATAATAACAAAGCGATCACAACGCTCACGTGGCAAATATATGCGTTTTTTGTCCTTAATTTTTGCATTGAAGTTAGCCATCTCTCTGTGCCATCTCTTCTCTGAGTCCGAGATCGGAACGGAATTCGATATCAAAGTTCATAATATTATTATTGTTCCATAGCACGGTAACCGTTGTTAGTTGAATATTATAGTGCTTCATTGGAACGTACAGTAAATTTTGTATAATATCGATAACACCGTATTTTGCTGCTTTCGAAATTTGGAGTTATGGCAGACAATAAAGGTTGGTACCGCATGATTTATGTGAAAACCTTCGAGGATTGATTTTAAGATCTATCAATGTATCGAGCACTTGATAGATTTCCTGTTGTCTCGAAAGATGATGCAATCGCTTTGAAATCTTCACCTATATTAAATTGAGTGATCGTCCTTCAAATATTCTCCTGTCTTGCTACCAATCCTACTTGTGTTATACAAATCGTGACAATATTATCCTCGATGTCTTGTTTCTTTGATCCTCTCTGGAAAACGATCAACTTGATGATGATGTCAAGTATCAATACGTACATCTTTTCATTTCGCAGGAAAAGGAAGAAATCGTAAAGGAGGACGAGGTAAAGGGAACCATCCTTCTGACGAAGGGTCCGTTCAGAGTGCGGATACTGAAAGAGTAGGTCAAGAACCATCAGCTACCGAATCAGTCAGCCCTCCACCCACCCAGTCTTCGGCTCCTACTGATCAAGTTGTAGAACAATTAGCAACGATGACTCTTGGATCAAATTCTGAAGGTTTGGCTCTCTTTTGATTCATTTATTTAACATATTTCATCCGCAGAATCTCACATCATGCTAAGAACATATTCTCAAAAACTGTTGATATGGAACATGTTGATATAATATTGAAATACTTTACGTTCTATTTTATTAGTTTTCACAAGATGATTTGTTTAATTGTATTGAGTCTTCTACAAATTAAGTACGTTTGTAACTTCGTTAACTTTGCGTGTGGTTCAACGTTTCCTTTTTTTCTTTTGGTTGATTAGAGACGCAGCCTGCATCCAAAAGTAAGAAGAAAAAAAAGAAGAAAGCGAAGACCGATCAAGAGGAATCATCTACTTCAGCCGATATCGAGACTCCTAGTACTTCTTCGATAGCTGCTCAAGACGTAGAAACATCCGAACCTCGTTCTACAGGTTTTAATATTTTCATAAAATTAATTACCTATAGAAAAATGGCTTTATTTACCACTTGATAAAACGAAAGAAACAATTTGACGTTTCGATACGTTACATATTATCTTAAGGAACGAACGAAAATTTAATATTTTCGTTCATCTATTTAACAAAATTACTTAAATCTCATTAAAAGTACATTCTAGCTACTAGAACTGTTTTGACGTACGAAAATAGTTCGCATCAAAATTGAGCGATTCGAATACTTTTTGGAGTTCCCTCTCTATTTTGTCATTATAATTTATTTATCATGAGCAACGTGAATAAGTCAATCACAAATATTTTTATTTATTCTCTACAGATCCAAGCGAGAAACTTTCCGAACGGAGTGAAACACAGAAACCGAAAACGGGTATGTACTTTTTCCTAGTTAGATATGTGGTTAACGATCTTGTTTAAATTATCGAAATGTTCTTACGCCACCATTCGTAAGCGTTCAAATGCTGTATTCTGTATTTGTTTGATTGTGTCAAATTTCTTACGAACAGAAACTTTATTTTATCTATTGGTTATATTGCCTTCTATTATTATACAATAGTGAACATCTTATTGAACAGTTCCTTTAGATTACGGTACAGAGTACAGATAGATAACTACATCGAACGATAAATTGCACTTTCCGTATAAATTTTTATCGTTCGACTTAGTTATCTATCAGCGAACATCTTGTTTGCACTTGATGGTATCTAAAAGTGTACATAGTACGGTATGGACTATTTCAATTCTTCCGATGAAATTCTAGAAAACGTTCCGTCCGTGATGTATTGTGTGCACTTTTGGATACACTCAACTTCAAAGATTGATTGTACCGACGCGAAAAGAAAATTCGACGAATTTATCCCGGATATATTTTGTTGAATCATTTATCTTTCACTTTTCATGAGATAAATTCTCAATTTAGTGGATTTGAAATCTAATTTTTTTGAACGCTATAAATCCTCTACTGGGGAATATTTAGTCCTCCAAACGTATGTTACTGGTAAAAACTAAGCAAGCTGAATCCGTTCATGCTAATTTTCTTGATGAATTCTGTTAGTATCAAAAAACACGGCAGTTTTATGGGAGTATATTCCAAAGTGCACATTATACACAAAGGGTTAATGCATTACATCAGTCTGTAGGTATAAGCACTCGGTCATTTCCTATATAAAATACTAGCGGTGATTGAGTAGATATCTGTGTTTTGTAACTATTTCAATTTTAACGGAAAGAGCTGACTTGACGGGTAAGGACTGTATTGCAGCAAAAAACGGACTAATTCATCAATATTTTACCAGTCGCAATGATTAAGGAAATGGATGGACAGTAGGTAAAAAGTTTGCCATACAGGGGCTAGTTCTCTTCAACTTTTCCTAAAAATGAGTAAAATTCGAGTTTTCTCGATAATTTAATTTTTAAAATTGCGCGCCGCTCAACGCGTTTGAGCGGTTGGAACAACGCGCGTACGTCCAAGGTCCAGCGAGAAGCAGTTCAGTACTCGATAATCCCCATTTTTTCCTAATTTTTTTGCCCCCTACTCCACCTTGAGGGAGTCAGAACGTCGAAATTTATTCAAAAACTTGACCCAAATGAAACGAAATTTTTCAAAAAAAAATTCCAAGTCGATAGGTGAAGGCGTTATAGAATTATATATATACATACAGATATGTATACAGTCAGACATTCTACTTTATATATTAGATAGAACACCTGATCTTTCCTCGACCAACTTCGACTTTTACTCAAGTCGTACAAACAATCAACAACATCAGAACCAAGTTCTGAAAATTCTGTTCGTTTTTTTCTTTCCTTTTTAAATTTCCTCGACCCTAAAGCAAGTCTATTCAGTAAAAGACAAAATTCGGTGTTCTCTTAAAGCTCTTTGTTTGTCTTTTACAGGCCCTAGCGAGGAAAAGAGTTCGACGACAGAAACGCAGGAACCGGAAACAGGTATGTATTTTGTCTGACATGTCCATAATATCAAAATGTTCTCACAACATCTTTCATGACGATTCGCCTGCAATATTGAATTGGTCGTATTGCATTTTCCAGAGCAGAATACGATTTTATCAATTTAATCTTGTTCCCAACTTTTGTTTAATATTAATGTTTTTTTTTTTTTTTCTGATTGATTAGAGACGCAGTCCGCATCAAAAAATAAGAAGAAAAAGAAGAAGAAAGCAAAAGACGATCAAGGAGAACAACCTACATCGGCTGTTGTTGAAACACCTGGCCCCTCTTCGAGCCAATCGCAAGCACAACCTTCAGGCAAAGCCTTGGAAAAGAAACCTGTTTCTGGTAAGTGTGTCTTGAAAAGTTTTCTATGTACATAATTTGGCAAAAGTTATTTTAAAGATTATTCTTGAATCTACTTCAGCTGCTGTCACAACGCCTGGTCCCTCTTCGACTAAATCGCAAGGACAACCTTCTTCAAGCAAAGCCCCGGAAAAGAAACCCGTTTCTGGTTAGTGTTTTCCGAAAAGATTTGTGAAAAAAATATTTTGGGGTTACTTCTTGTAATAATAATTCTCAAATTCCATGTTTAGGTTCAGGTGAGCGACCTGCATCAACAGTTACCACAATACCAACGAGAAAAATCCAAGGCCTCATTAGCAAAGGCTCCAAGTATTTTGATGCAAGTAAAAATTGGACGATTGAAGTGAACTATTTACCAATTGAATTTTCGAGTAAAAATCTTAGAATTTTTCATTACGATGTCGAATTTCCGGAACGTACTGCCAAATCGGACTTTAGGTAATAAATATTTCCTTCAATACAACGTACGCTTCGATACTTATGAGTGGAGACCGGATTCGATAGGATTTGTCAAATCATTTCCTGAAGGGCGGAAAGCATGAAAACCAAATACGAGTACGTTTCAGGGGTGAAAAATTTTTATTGTGCCCAAAAATACCAAAAACGGAATAAATGCTAAAAACGAGTATAAATGCCAAATGATGCCAAAAAGTGGTGAAATTGCTGAAGTAAAGAAATACCGAAGGAAAACAGCGAGAAAGAAGAGGTTAAATTTCAATTAAATGATAACATCAACGAGAAAAGAGAAAAATGATACTTTATTCTCATACTACCATCAGCTGAGTCATAAATTCATCGCTCTCGTGAATAATCTAATCTCATATTTTTGAGTTGTAATATAATAATTTATTATGTTACAACCCAAAAATACTGTTCGAGTTAATTCTGCATGCCTTTCAATCATTCTTTTTATTTTTTTTTTTCATTTTTTTGTATTTTTTTTTGTGGCAAAAAAAACAAATTTTCGATTTTTAGCGCCAAATTTCTCATTATTCATGCCAAAAAATCCGGTCTCTACTTATGAGGAGTCACGAATGGTTCATTGAATTATTACCATCAAGAAATATTCCCAAATCAATCGTCCTACATTCTTTTTCCAATGCATTCTCTTTATCTTTGAAAGAGTTCTTTGTAGAGTAACTATTATTCGTAAAATAAAATCTTTCAATTTATTGAAATTTTAGAGCCCTGGTAAACGAAATGAAGAGGAAGCATTTTCCCAAAAGACATCCAGCGTTTGATGGAGTCAAAAACCTCTACGCAGCTGCGGAACCACTGTTCCGTGGACGGTCCGTAACTTCCACTGTCACTATTAAGCGAGAAAATGGAAGCGAAAAAGATTTCAACGTGACAATTCAGGAGGCACATCATGATGTCGACTTGACCATTTCTTCCCTGTACAATTATATGAAAAATGGTTGTTCTATGAACATACCGTCCGCTACGATACAGGCTATCGATGTCGCAATCAGAGGCAACTTATACGATCGTTTGTGAGTTTTTGTGAATTTTATTTCTCAAATCGTCTTCTTGAAAAACTGAATAATAACATTTAACGTCGACTTTGACAGTGCGAGCTGTGGACGAGCATTTTATACGGTACCGTCTAAAAGGATTGATTTAAGTCCCGGATTAGAACTTTACAACGGATTCGTCCAAAGCGCGATTTTGGGCCATAAACCTTATCTTAATGTTGATGGTTAGAGAATGATACCTAGTATATTCATAATTATACTGGAGATCGTGGTTGTATTGTACTTTTTGTATTGTTTCTAGTGTCTCATCGTGGATTCTATACTGCTCAACCCTTACTCGATTATTTGGAGAAACTTATGACAAACAAAGCAGGATTTAATAGACAACCTGACTTCAGCGAATTTGAGCGAGGATTAACCACTAATACGCAGGCTACATTAGAAACCTATGTCAAACAAAATAACGGTCTTCGAGTGATGTACACCGATCCGCGCACGCGAGCTACTCGCCGTTATAGATTAGACGGACTCGCTGGAAAGCCGAAAGACGCTATGTAAATAAATATTTGTCTTGCGAAAGAGGAAATATTTTCTATGCGCATAATAAATGAAAAAATTTTGTTTTTTCTTAGATTTGAAATTAAAGACGGAGAGAGACCCCGACCCATAAGCGTTTTCGATTATTATCGAACAGGGAAGAACTACACCATCAAGTACCCGAACTTACCAGTTCTAAAAACGGCCCGCGGTGAATATTTACCTATAGAAGTAAGTTTTAGAGTGTTTTTCTTCATTATCGTTTTTATCTCATCTTATACCCAATTCGAATCATATTCTTTATCTCTTCAGTGTTGTGCGATCGACCGCAAGCAGCCTGTTCCAAATAGGTACCAATATTCACCCGATGAAACGAGGTCGATGATTGGGAATTGTAAAGACGTGCCGTTCAGTCGGAAACAAAAAATTTTGGGCAATGTACGTATTTCAAAATTCTATTCGAACAGTAGAGTCTTGATGGTTAGAAAAAACAATGCAGACAGAAAGTGGAATTATTTTCGTTCGATGCTTCATAAATCGCGCGTAGTTCATCATGTTCTCTCTTCTCTCATATTGCACGTATTTCTCGAACAAGGACGCATTTAGAAGATGATTTTGGGAGGGAAAATTAATGACTGTTTTGATATTTGACAAGCAAAAAGCAATATCTTTCTCGGTTTTCCCTGAATTTATCTTCATCTGCTCTGCTAACCTCCAGATGGCCCACAAACTCCTCCGGGAAAATCTCGATTCAATTACTGTATGAACATCAAAAAACGGATTCAAATTCTCTGCTTCAAAACATATTCAGTCATTTTTACGAGAAGAAACCTCATCCATCCTTCCCCTCATTTTACAAAACTTCGAAACTTCATCTTGAGAGTACGGTATACTTCTCGGCCTACACTTTGATCAAAGACTTTCTTAGGCCCCATACATTAAAACCCTCAAAGCCGAATGCCGCGCTATAAACATTTTAGAATTCTTGTCTCTCTCCTCGAAAGGATGTAACCAAAAATTACTCCTCCAACATTACAAAAGCGTCAAACGCTCAAAATTAGACTATGGTGCCCCAATTTATAACAGCCAACAAAACTGTTCTCACCTTACTTGATCCCTTCCAAACATCTTCTTTCAGGCTTGCCCTGGGAGCTCACCGTACTAGCCGCAAACTTAGCCTATGCTCGGAGGCCGTAGAACTTCCCTCTCACTTTTGTAGACTCGCCCTAACTTCAAACTTTTTTTCTTCTGTCTCCCAATTTCCACAACTTCCAATTTTTAACCGTAACAATAGTCAACTCTTCACAAATATCTTCGCCTCCAATTTAATAACTCTCTTAATTAACCGATCATAACCAATCCCCTAGAACCCATTTATACAACCTGCCCTCCTTGGACTCTCTCAATCCAAATTACGTCTCGATCTCACAGTAATTCCCAAATCCGACGAAACTACTTGTATCAAACACGTCACAAAATTACTTTAAGAATACCTTCACTACTATCTGCCTCTCTGGTGGGTCTAGAAGATCTAATAGTAGTGAGTTAAAATCTGATCTACAGAGTGTACTAATATGTCAGGTTTTTGAGTAATCACGTGAAATATGAAAAATTGTTTCAACTTATGTACCTTGACAATGATTTGTCAAACACAATGTTCCACAACACTCCGCCAGCTTTGAAACTGCTGTCGTTGATCAAACCTGGAGAACAAACATCATGTCTTGCAACAATATGCGGCAACTAAACAAGGTCATAACAAGAAAACCTGAGCTTCTCTAAAAACTGTTCAAAGTTGAGCGCAAGAAATATTTTGAGAAAAGGACCAAGCCACCTTATTTTATTGATTTTCAAAGAATTTTCTATTTTGTAATACAATTGATTTAGAATAATATTCATTTGAAGAATATTGAATCTTTCTGAGCTCTTGTTCGATATGTTATGAATATAGACCTCTAAAAACACAAGATCGCTAACTTCGATAGTTCGTTGGTTCTGCCACACGTACAAAAATCGCTGCAGTCAACCTTCAGCACTTTAACACAGACTCTTTATGGAGAGTTGACACTAAATCTCATTTTCCTCCACAAATATTCAGTTTTTCAAAAAAATGAAGAGATGTGAATTTATTCTGCATAAAATTTCCTTTCATATGCGCCAAACTTCGAGCGAATCCGTGAAATTTTTTTCTCCCATAAGAATACATTGAGTGCGACTTTGCGACATCTGGTGGGATAATCTATAGAAACGATTTCAGGGTACGAAAATTCAACACAGCGTAGATGGCGAGTTAGCGATCTTGTGTTTCTAGGGGTCTGTAGTTATGAAGGAAGATCAATTTTCATTCAGGAAAAAGAATTAAAGCTACATAATCATAATATTATTCTTGTTCATCTAATCAATTATCATGTGTTCTCAACATGATAGGATGGTTGATGTTCATTGATGACAAATGGTGATAAATGAGAAAATGTAGCGTGACTTGCTTCTCAGGTATCAAAAGTTCATATTTAGGAAGGTTTAATATTCTTCAAACAAGTAATCTGGAACCATGATAATGATTAACACTACCTATTGGAACACGATGTTCCACAACACTACACCAGCATTGATACTGCTATTGTTAATGAAAGCTGAAGAACAAGCCTCAAGTCTTGCAGTGATACACAGCAACTCACCCAATCTTGGAAGGTAAAACTATTCAAGGTTCAGCAAAAATAATTATTATTTTGAGAAAAGGACCAACCCGCCTTATTGATTTTCAAAAGACTTTCAATTGTATAGTGCAATTGATCAAAAATTGTTCATTTGAAAAGTATTGAATACCTATTTCCAAACTTTTGTTTTGTATGCAATAAAGGAAGATTCAATTTTGTACAGAAAGAAGAATTAAAGCTACATAATCATATCACTCTTGGTTTACCTAATTAATTATCATTTTGCTCATAACATGATAATATTATGATTGATGTTTACCTATAGGCTGACAATGTTTCATATTTCATATGAGTACTAGAAAACCTAACATTTCACCTAACAACAGAAAATGAATTTGATTTCAGCGTTGAGAATATTCAAAATTATTATTATTTTATTAACAAGATAGGTCCAGTAGTGTAATGGACTAATTTCCTGTTGCATCACAGTATTGATAAATCGCAAAATGCTGCTTGCTGAGAAGTTCCTTCAAGTCTTTGTTTACTTTTTTATCCATGGGATTTCCCATAATTATAGGAAAGTAACGTTCTGAAAATTGATGAACATTTTTGAAAACAGAACATAAATAAGAAATGGGAGTATTTCTTTTATACTCTAGAAGCTTGATACTTCTAAGAAATTGACCTCTCTTCTACCTTATTACCGTTCTGTTTTTCAAATATTGATCTGTTTCTAGAACATTAGTTTTGCTTGTAGGTAGGAATTACATTGAAAGGAGAAGTAAAGAAAGATTGAAGGAACTTCAGCAATTTGCAATATTTTGCAATCTATTGATACTGTGACCTAGTTAGGAAATCAGTCCATAGCATTTGGAAAGTTTCAATGTTTACGCCTTCTTTAATTGTTATAGGACTGAAACATAGTAGGTAGAATACAATACCTAATATAAAAACTGTAGGAATTCAACATTTTGGAGAACCCACTTCCTACTTTTTGTAATCAACGTAGGTAGTTAATGACCTTTAATTTTTTGTGTGTATTTCCCTTCCTGCACGACTAATCGAATATGCAAACAAATCCGTGATCTGAACAACTCTCGAGATTCTGCTATCAACTGTTTCTATCTTGAAGTACTACCGCGAATCGATCTCCTCTCTTGAAAATAATTAATGCGTCTGATTTTTAATCCATTAAGATTCAAAACGCTGGATTTAACGCAGACCCGACTCAAAAAGAATTTGGCATAAGCATCGGTAGCAGAGGTAGTACAAGTGGATTCTTACAAGTTCCAGCTGCAAATCTTCATCCTCCGAGTATAATGTACCAAGATGTAAGTATGAAAACCGTTGGTAAATACAAGTGAAAATCAGTAGTTTTCTTTGAGGTCATAAAAGGAGAACTAAGTTTTTCTTATGAATTTGTATTCGGCCTTCGTTAGGTGTTGCGTGGAGCGTAAAATAGTATATCATCAGGATCATCGCACTAATCTACCCTCCATCGAAATACAATTCTTGAATTTTCCATTCTTAAATATATTGTTTGTGTAACAGGGATTCGCTCCAGTGAATAATGGTGTCTGGGAGATGAAGCGATTTTATAACGTTGTTGATGTAACTAATTGGATAGTTTTGAATATGAATGAACGATCAAGTAATGACCTGAAGTGAGTATTATTATCATTGCAAAATAATGGAAAAATCCAACATGCTCATGAATCTATTTCTTTCCTAGTAAATTGGTCGAGTTCTTGCAGTCAGAGGGTAGAAATGTTGGTTTGAACATCCGAAATCCGATCAGTCCACCCCTGAGTCTAAGACGAGCATATCAAGAAGATATTGAAAATATGTTTGTCAACTTGAAAAAAAAATACAGGAACTTGGAATTGGTGGTTGTCGTATTACCTAGTTTTGATACCGACGTCGTTTATCGTTAGTAATCTCATTTTATAAATTTAAAATTCTCATCTTCAAGAAATCCAATGAGCTCTTCTAATTATATTAGGGCGATTAAAATACATTTCGGAAATAAAAGTCGGTATACTAACACAATGTGTCAAACCATCAACAGTCCAGAGGATGAGTTGGATGACGGCCAGAAATATTTTACTAAAAATCAATAGTAAAATCACCGGCGTTAATCATATTCTACATTATCCCAACAGAGCGTAAGTATATTAAATTGAAAGAATCTCGTACTAGAATTATTCATAAATCTTAAGAAAAACTTTCAATTTCTTTTTATAACATTTTTGGACACATTGCTCACATATCGTTTCCCAATTACCTTTCATTCTTATATTCGACTCAATTTACTGTGTCTGTTTCAATTAACTTCTTGTGTTTTCCCGAGTTCTAATTTCTTTGTAAGAGATATGAGCTGCAAGTTCTAGAAGAGAAGTGAATGTGTTCGAACTCGTAAATTTTGAGAAATTTTAGGTTTTCAGCGAGCCAGTATAGCGTCAACTTTTCTACAAAAAATCTTCAGAAGTGGCAACATTTTTGCATCTCCTAGAATTTTGTTCACGCTTCCCTAAAAACAATTTTTTCTAAACTTGGACAAGTTGTAGTTAAGTAATTGGATGTTTTTTTTTTTTGTAAAAATTGGAGGAGTGGTTCTTGAATTATCTTCAGTTTGAGGAATAAATATTATTTTAATTATCGATGCATTGTAATCGCACCTTTTAAAGTCTGAATATCAACTCTTTAAGGACCCAAGTTGTGTTGGACGGTTCAACCATGTTCTTGGGTGCGGACGTTACGCATCCACCTCCGGGTCCGAAACAGCACGAGGAACCTTCAATCTGCGCGGTAAGTGAAATCTTACGCGGATAGCAAGCGTCCATGAGTAACAATATTTTTCAAGCATTTTATTCTTACAAAGGTTGCGGGTTCTTATGATCGTCACGGGTTCAAATATAAGATGCTATATAGCGTCCAGTCATCGAAACAGGAGATGATTGACGGCATGGAGCGAATGGTTTACGAATTGTTGAAGTTTTTCCAAGATAAAAACGAAGGCAAGTTACCGACCAAATTATACTATTACCGTGATGGTGTATCGGAAGGACAATTTTCGCAGGTACCGTATAATTTCTTCAAGACTCTTTATGTAGCATCCATTCGTGTCATTAACAATCGTTTCTTTATCTTTTTGTATTCAGGTACTCAATATTGAATTAAGGGCTGTTAAAGCAGCTTGTGACAGGATAAACGCACAGACTAAAGTAGCGCTTGTGATCGTACAAAAACGTCATCATACCCGATTCTTCCCATCAAAAGAAATAGCCGATAGGAAAGGTAACGTTCTTGCTGGAACAGTGGTGAATACAGAGATAACGCATCCCCTCGAACATGATTTCTATTTAGTTAGTCATCAGAGTATACAGGTGAGTAATTCAGAATATTGCGATGGTTTGCTTCAATTTATCATTTTGGTAAGAAGAGAGAAAAAAATAAGTGTTGTTACGATTTCACAGGGAACCGCCCGCCCTACAAAGTATCATGTTCTGTATGACGAAATAGGAGCACCCGAAGATTACGTAGAAGCGCTGACTTACTATTTGTGCTATATGTTTGCACGATGCACTCGTTCCGTTTCGTACCCGGCTCCAACGTACTATTCCCACTTGGCAGCGGAGAGAGCTGGGAGATATGTGAAATGTGCCCGAGAGTATGTCGTATTTTATTTTTCCATTATTTTTCAGAAGTACATTTTATTAATACGATTATTTGTTTTTTTCTTGAAATCATCTTACAGGGCGAGAGCGGATTTAACCCTAGGTCCTATTGGCAGCGGTAGAATTCACGCAGATATGGTCGATAAAAATCCCATGTATTTTGTTTAATCGCGATTTTTATTATAATTCTATCTATCTTTTACTCTAATTTGGTGACGGCGATTTATATATGAAGAAAAAAATAATCTTATGAATGACATTACTGTACATATTGTATTCCCATACACATGTTCGATAGATTTTTTGGGTAAAGTTATTTGTGCATTCCTCCCCTTTTCGACTACCAGTCGAAGTAACCAATCGGACTCACGTGTTCAACACAAATATCGAACCAAAATTTCAAATGAAAAAACTGTCGATATTGTAAAGGTGGGGGGTTTATCCATCCGAAATCTGCAGAACCAAAATTTACAAATGATCAACATTTATTGTTTTACTCTCAAAATTCTGTCGGGCATACCGATATTTTTTCACCGACTTTATTTATAACTAGTCGTATATGGTTAACCATTTTTTGTTGTTAATAAGTACGAATAAAAAATAAAGTACTTGTTCATTATTGATCTTTCTGATTTCTAGATTTACAGCGAACATTTTACAGATATATTCCTTCAACCCAATTTTTCGTTCACGAAATATATGGTCGCACACGAAATAGTTTTTATTCGACCTCCTGCTCAATTCCTTTTCCGACGTTAATTCAGTACAGGATGTTTCGTACGGATTCAGAACTTCCCAAAACGAATGATTAAAAAATATGTCAGCGAATCGTAGTCCAATACTTACAATCAATTTTCAACGTCCTAGTGACTTTTCACTTAAGGAGACTGAAAATATACATTACAATGAGTTGCCGATTTAATGAATTCGCAAAAGCTGCTGATATCAATGAATAGGCGAGTACACGAATTAAGCGTGAGAGATATGCAGAAAAACAATTATTTTGAACCAGTTTCGGTGAATTTCTTTATTTATAAGAGGAATAGTCAATAATTTAAACAGCAGTCAGAACTCAGAGTCAAAAGCGAGATGAACAGTTACTGCTTTACCGCTCTCTTCAAACTATTGTGCGTACTTCTTCCACAACCAACCGTTTCCCTTCCTACTCCGACGAACAACCTACTGTGATTGGCCAAATTTTGTATGTCCTCATTTCGATTGGTTACCCATATTTAATCATTATCAACAATTTTTCTTCTTGTCAGGAGAAGACAAGAAACTCCTTGGAATTTTGTTATGAAAATTTCGTTCATACATCGTAGATGATTTGTCAGTTTACTATTTAGTATTTCTCACAAAATAACGAACTGAACGATATTCCGTGCTCGAAAAATAATTCTTTGCATTATCTTGTTTGAGTAGGCTGTTCGATCTGATTTGGTTGTTCACCCAAAAAACTGGTATTCTTACGTTCAATTAGTGATAATGTAAGTATACTTTTCAGCATTTCGTTTCTCTGAAGTCGCACTTGTATAGACTATTACTAAGAAAAATTTCTATTCGAGAAGGTGACTCAAGTATTTTCTGATAAATTTCTGCTTATTCTCGAATCATCATTATATTTGCAATAATCTGCGTACGTGACCAGTTGCTGATACTCAGATGATTGACCTGAAAATTAGCAAATATTTTAGAACACAATGTTTTGTTTTCACAATTGTTTACGTTTTTTTTCTTTCGTTCTAGATGAATTTTCGAAATGCCAAACTCTTGAGAAATACCTTTAGTCCCTTAAGAAATACAGTTGCTGAATATTCACGTAAAAATAATCCGAACCATGAGAAGTACTACAAACTTGTCGTTAAAGTAGACAATAATAACAGCCGAGGTGAGTACTGTTCTATCAAATATGAATATTCTCTCGTAGTCTGAGCAGACGCCTAATGAACTGAAGGAACTTTGATTAATACTTACTACGTCGAAGACCTAGGTCAAAAAACTGTAGTATACTATTTCATATACAAAGGAGAGTTATTGATCTACATAATAATCCCACACGAATTCAAGCGTAATCTAATTTTTTTGTCCATATTTTGTAATTTTGCAGCTGGCCACAATGCTTTAGCTCCTATACCAAATTGGGAGATCTTGAAACCCCGTGGATACAGATTCTTCCTTCCTGGCAACATTGGACCTGCTTTGCACGATACCCGTGCAAACAACCATTCGTTACCTCCAGTGAGAGATTTTTATATGAACAGGTGTGTTTCAATGATTCTTTGGTATCACATTTATTTATACTTTTTCCTCGCTATCGCAGGACTTCAATTTATTAGAAACAAATTTCCAATGCCACGCGCAAGAATGTCCAATTCTGCTGAGGCAAGATATTACGGATCATTTTCCGGGAATAGATTTCACTTTTTCCGAGTTGACTATCATATCGCTATCCCAAAGAAGAGTGACGGAAAATGATACCGAAGATGTGATAAAATCGGTGAGTTTGGGATCGCGAGAAACGAAATTGTTTAAAACTGCCGTTTTTCATTACTAACTGCGTTTCTATTTTTATTTCATTCCTCTGCAGTTCGTGTTAGTGGCGCATAATATTTCACAGAAGTTACGGCAGGCCGGATTCTGGGCTGACTTTATAAATCCTTTTTCCGGCCTACCCGGGGTCAGTACGTATCACCATAAAGATGATTTATATGAAACAGATCCGAAGTTTCGTAGTCTAGGTTTTCAAATTAACAATCGCAAAAATTGTCGTATCATCGAAGAAACGAAAAGCAAAAACTTTAAAGGTGAGGACACATTGATATCTTCATGTATGCATAAAATATGTGGTGAGACTACGGTCGAAATCTTTTCACGATGGTAGATTCAATGCACTATGCAAAAATTAGCGAATGCAATTAAGAGTCCGAAATTGCTTTGAAGATAAAACTTGCGCATAATTGGTAGCATCCTTACGCAACCGACTTACGTATTTTCTATCGATAAAAAAAATGTACCTTTTGATATTGCGAGTACTAATTACGTACTGCAAAAAATAAAAGAAGCAGATATTTGCCAAGCTATTCCTGAATCGATTTCCGTAGTCCCAATTTATTTAGTCGTTATTACATGTATGTATAATTTTTTCCCAGGAAATCTATACACTACAGCACCAGCGCAGACGAATGTTTTACGAAAGTTGTTGCTCGAGTCGTAATTAATTTCTTCTATTACCGTTTTGTTGTTGTTTTTTTTTTTTTTCTTTTTCCTTCATTTTATTTTATCTATTTTGATCTTGTAAATCGCGAATTTGTACGGAGTACTGTGAATCCTCCTAGATAATTGACCAGATTTAAATAATAGCCCTTATTATCTCAGTTTCTTCTTAGTACATACATCGTGTATCAATAAGATTCATTTTTTCGTTATTCCTAAAATCGAATTATCGAACTATTCATAAAACTCGTAAAATAATGTATTCGACTGTTAGTTCCTTAAGATTCTTGAATACCAGAAGAAATAACAAAATTATACGAAAGGAAAATTTCTTGTCTTAATGTCGAACAAATCGAGGATAGATAGACTGTTCTCTTTGAAACCGAGGTTTGTTCGAAGATTTCAAATAGGAGATAAAGAAACGATATGATTCATCATTGAGGGTCACTACTAACATGAAACAATTAAATACAAAAACTTTTGTAAAATTTCTCAGAGATTCGTTTTTTTGCTACTTTCTGCAGGTTGTAATTTAGATGTGACGATCTTCAAAATTGAAAATTTCATTTCCATAGAAACTTCTTCTGCTACAGTTACAACCTTATTAAAACCGTGAAATGAAGATGAATGCCACATCTCCGTGATCTTAATCGGACCATCCACGAATGGCTAACCACCGCCGACGAGGATGTCATCCAACCACCAGCTTCGACTCCGAAAACGACCGAACAGGTCGAGAAGGCGAAATCAACCCCAACAATAGAACTATCCGGTAGCATTCATTCGCCTTACAAATTAATCAAACGCAGAGCATACGAAAATCTTTCTAAAGATGATCTGGAACGCCTCATCCATTATCAGCAAGTCCTCGCCCAATTGATCGCTGCTTCGTCACCCACTGCTAGTTCATCAACTCAAATCTTCTCGCTCATTCCACAACCTCATATGGAATCGCCGATACACTCCGACCCAAACATGCCGAGTTTTAACGCATCGAACACCAAGAATAGTGCGCTAATCCAGAGAATACAAGAATTTGTACGCATGGATAAAGGATTACCCCCTCTCGCTGAAAAGCCTATGAAACCGAAAACTAATTTTACTAGGCAGCTTCCACGTATACCGCCCCGATCAAATCGAACTCAGAGGTTGCGGATTCAGTTCATTCGTGAAGCTGCCGAAACTAAAAAGAGGGAAGATGAATTGGCAGTAGCTGGAGCGACGGAATCCTCATCCGCGAGCAAACCGAGATTGAAAGAAATACCCGCGATGAAATTCAATAAATTATTCGAGTTGCGTTACCGTCACAATGAAGGAAACCCAATCATGCCTTCCGCTTTCGAAAAGTTTTTTTGGAATTATAAAAGACTACCGTTCACAACGGTTCGTAAAGTAAGGTTGCCTCCGCGATATTTAATGCCCACCTTACCCGAAAACGTAGCGTCATACTATGGCATCGTAACCGATGAACACGAACCTTTTTCGGAATTATTGGATACAGCGGATAACTACGAGAAAAGGCAGCTGCCAGCTAGAGAAAAAGCAAGACCGCCGTTACGAAAGACCAAATACCAACCACGAAAACAAATATCAATCAAGTCGAGGAAGAAAGCTTGGGATTACGGAGCGTACGCACGTTTGCATAAAATTTCCATGAAATAATAATTCAAGATTCGTTTCTAAATTTTAGACATTCTCAAATATATTCAAAGAGAAAGAGGGAAAAAAAAACAAGTTCAGTAAATTTCGTGTATAAAAATTGGGTTAGGAAAAGGAATGGAGGGGAGATCTTACGAATATTCTACGAGGTAAATTGCTGAAATACTTTTTGTAAATCACTGAGTTTCGTTTGGCCTTCAGCATTCATATTTTCTAACATTTGGATC
Source organism: Aspidiotus rigidus (assembly GCA_035079385.1). Lineage (NCBI taxonomy): Eukaryota > Metazoa > Arthropoda > Insecta > Hemiptera > Diaspididae > Aspidiotus > Aspidiotus rigidus. The sequence continues at coordinate 13,230,271 of JAVHKY010000020.1, read as the reverse complement.
GAATTGGTGAGATGATTCAGAATACGACCAATGGCAACCATCTGTCGGGGAAGAAATAGGTTAAAATTGAAAGTCTAGCAAGAGCTTGCTTGTAGTAATGAATTGGCTCGATACTCACAGGATTAGCGACATTTTCCGACACGTGATTTTTATCATTAATTTTAGTAATGATTTCTTTCGACGTTTCTAGGGTCCTTTTTAAACGTGAATCAACGTTCTCAGCCAGCTTGTACCTAAGCGTATTGACGCACAAGAATATATTTTAAAAACCAATTGTATATTCAATTCATTTCAAGAATTGATTATGTACTTACATATCGTCTGCTGGTAGGTCTGGAAAATAAGACGAGACTTCATCTTCTAGTGATACTAGACATTCCTCCAAGTCTTTTTGTTGACTTAGAATAAAATCTAATTGTTGTTCGACGATCGTTTGTTCGGACTTTAAATTATCAACCGAATGCACCAATTTTTCGATCTACGAAAAAACAAATCTCGTACATATATTAAATTCTCGAAGAGGCGATATCAATCTGTCGAAATCATCACTCACTTTGTCTTCGTTTGAAGCTAGTATTACATCTCGGTTTATTGTTTCAGCAGTTTGGTTTAACAACAATTTTTGCAAATCTTCGAAATCATTAATCCATTTATTGGTGAGATCTTGTAATTGAATATAATTGACCACTTGATCACCTGAGCCTGAAGTAACGCTGAAATGAGGAGATAACGCTCAACATATCGGACAGAGTGTGTATGAGCTTATATAAAGAACGTAGAAATCGAATACTTACGATGAAGTGGTTGGAGTGATACCGCTTGCGGTAGTCGATAGAGGAGCGCTACTTTTCAAAATACTTTTCACCGCCGACGCTGCTGTAGTTGCGGTAGCTGCTGAAGTGAAACTGAATGAAACACTTTTGGTAGTTTTCGCAACGGATAGTGAACTCGTTCCAGTGCCGAAGAGTCCGGTAGCTGTAGTGGTGGTGGTCGGCGCAGCCAAGGACACAGGATTTGTAGTTGTAGCTGCTACGGGTGTGCTGGATAAGAATGAGAATCCCGATGTAGCGGGTGCAGCGACAGTCGTAGTCGCGGTCGAAGCGGGAGCCAAGCTAGATGACGCAAAACTCCCAAAAGTCGGAGCTGGCATACTCGCCGGAGGATTTTGTATAGGAGTGCTTTGGGCCGTAATTCCGGCGAAGCCAAACTGCCCAGCAGGGTTGGCTGTCGAAGAGGCTGGTTTTGCGGCATCGCCTAACGCAAATCCACCGAAACTTGTAGTGTTCATCTTACCGAATACGGATAATTCACACTCGAATTTGGAATACGAGGGAATCGAACAAAATTTAAAATAGTACAGTACGACGTTTGATTGTGAATTTATATTCGCGAATTTAGAAGTAAGGAAACAAAATTTAACAAAATGAAAAAGAATTCAGCAAGACTTCAAGGAGTAGAAGTTGATTCCAAGATTCAAAATGCGGTACAGTTTGTTACTCTTTGTTATCACTTATCAGTACCTATTCTTTTCGTGGATTTCAAAAAAGTGAACGAAGTTCTTTAAAAGTTGGCCAAGCGAGAAAACAACGATACATAGAATAAGGTCTATCGCAGGACTACAAAAGATCTTTTTCTCCAATTAGGTGGCTTGTCGCTTGACCATCTTTTACAGAACTCGGTTCGAAGGGAAACAATTGTCCGCATACGTTGTTCGCAAGGAGCGCTACCATAGCGCTTTTCTCTACGCTGACCGTAGGCTTTTCAGTTTTCACTTTTTAGGGGCTTTCGCAATTTAATTATTTACGTTTATTGTTATCACTCTGTAGCTTTGGTTTTCTGGATTATGGACCTTTTAGTAGGTCAATCCTCTCGCTTTACAGTGAAGTAAAAAACAAACTTGGTTTTAAATTTTAATGTTTGGACGTTTGGTTTCAGGTTGACAGTGCTAAAGTTAAAAGTAAAGTTGTCGACAAACTTCTTTACTTTGCCAGAAGGAAGAATATGAATTTAGAAAATAAGAAATACATTCCTTCATTTGAAACGATGCGATGTGTAGCGAAGGAAGGTGCGAAACAACGAAGGTATGCAGCAACAAACACTTTCTGCATCGCCCCTCAAAGTCAAAAGTCATCAATTATATTTCATGTACAATTATTAGATTATTAATTTCCCCAATCCACTGAATGGATACTTGCATCTTAAAACAGGTCTTTATGGCTGATACTCGGCCTACTTGGTCTACAGTCTAACATATTTCAGAGTCATAGCTATTTGAGAAAGAAGGGGCACCGAAAGTCGAGGAAATTCCGACTTTAGAGCGATACATCAGAAGGGAAATTTGAAAAAATCCTGACTTCTGTCACCGTCTGGCCGGGAAATAGTAATTACAAGGAAGATTGTGACTCGTACCTACTTCAAGGATTGCGGAAATTTTCGAATATGAACGGAGGGGTACTGATTAAAGGGCTGCGATCTATTCGAAGGACTTGAGAACATTTTTACTGGTGACCTATTAAAGGTTTACTATTCATGTATCACAAGAAATCGTATTTTGCGTAGGACTTTTTTTCGCTTTTCATCACACGATAAAAACGTTCAATAAAACACGTACTCGTCATGCCTTTCGTGAACTTCATATGAAGCAGGTTGAGACTAACGACAATCTTTGTACAAATGCTCTTTAAATTCGGTGTTACGATTGTGATTGCAGAAATCTTTCCAATATGAATAATACGCAGCTATGAAAACCCGTATAAAATCAGAAAAAAAATTTTCAACCTAATCAAGATGTTTTGATTTTTTCATCAGTCATTCATCCGATGTAGGTCAGAACAATACTAAATTCATCGTAATTTTCAAAATTTTTAGTAGAATTTCCAAGATTGTTACCGAGAAGTTAGCAATATGGTGAGTTAATTGTATTTTCCTTCTCTGTCTCACGTTGCTTAGAATGTTTCTTCCGGCTTGTTTCACTCTGTCCATCAGACATGTTAGAGGTTTGGTTCAGGACATTACCTCGTTGATCTTACTGGTAGGTCTGTTTAATTTATAGAAGTTGAGTAAGTAATAGGTACCTGAAAATACGCGTGTTTGCTATTATTTTTCAATATTCCTATATTGTACATGCCTTCGTCCTACTTCTAACAGAATTCGCCTCTATAAGTGGTGAAATTAAATGAAAACCTTAATTTTAAAATTTCTTTTCATTTCAGCGTGAGGTAGTAAGCCTCCACGTTGGCCAGGCTGGAGTCCAAATCGGCTGTGCCAAGTGGGAATTGTATAACATTGAGCACGGTATCAGTCCGGATGGATTCGAAGCTGCTGGCAATTTACCATGCAACGTAAAAGACTATTTCGGTACATTCTATCAGGAAACTACTGCTGGAAGATATGTTCCGAGAGCAGTTTTAGTAGATCTCGAGCCCAGCGTTATCGGTTAGAGGAATTTTAAGAAACTAGAACCCTAGCTTCTGTGAGTATCCTAGGTGCGATACCTAATTCTTCTTCATTTTAATGTTCGTCAGATGAAATACGTAACAATCAATACAAAGAATTGTTCAGACCAACATCGTTGATATCAGGGAAGGAAGATGCTGCCAACAACTTTGGTCGAGGATTTTATACAATTGGCAAAGAAATAGAAGCCGTAATCATCGACGCAATACGCAAACAGGCCGAAATGTGCGACAATTTCGCGGGTTTTTTCCTATTCCATTCAATGGGAGGTGGAACTGGTTCCGGGCTTACCACTCTAGTATTGCAAAAAATCTCTTTAGAGTACTCTAAAAAGCACAAACTAGAATTCGTTATCTACCCGAGTCCGAGAGTGAGTAATTCGCGTCTCGTGCCGAGAGAAAAGTATAGTTCTTGTTTGATTTTTCCCTCATCTATTTTTAGTTGAGTACATCCGTGGTCGAGCCTTATAACGCAGTGCTTATGTCACATGGTACAATGGAGCACAGCGATTGTGCCTTCCTCGTCGATAATGAAGCGCTCTACGATATTTGCACCCAACAACTAGACATGGAAAAACCCAATTACGTCAATCTGAATAGAATCTTCGGCCAAGTGATTTCCGCCCTGACCGCATCCATGCGATTCGACGGTTCCATAAACGTGGACTTATCAGAATTTCAGACCAACCTGGTACCGTATCCACGTATCCATTTTCCTCTCGTCACTTACGCGCCCTTTCAGTCAGTAGTTAAAGCAGCTCACGATAAAGTCACCGTCGCGACGTTAACGCGTAACGTTTTCGAACGCTCCAATCAAATGTTACGTTGTGATCCGACTCGCGGAAAATACATGGCCTGCGTTATGCTTTATCGTGGTATCATTCAAGTTAAGGAGGTGAACTCTTCGTTACACTCGATCCGAGGAAGTAAGGTGCCGTTTGTGGACTGGTGTCCCACTGGTTTCAAGATCGGAATAAACTATCAACCGCCAGCTATTGTGCCGGGTAGCGGCCTGTCCAGGGTTAATATGTCGTTATGCGCTATCTGCAATTCCACCTCCATTGCAGAGGTTTGGTCTCGAGTCAATTATAAATTCGATCTTATGTTTGCGAAACGAGCGTATGCCCATTGGTACTTGGGCGAGGGTATGGACGAACAAGAATTCGTAGACGCCCGGGAAAATCTTGCGTCGTTGGAGAAAGACTACGAGGAATGTGCTAAAGAATCGGAAAAATCCCATGAGGGTGGCGAAGAGTTTGCCCATGGCTTCTCAACCAGCGTAACAACGGATCATACAACAACTCCGACACAATTGTCGTCGACTACCGAACAATCTCACGCGCAGGAGGCGACAGATGCGCCAACTGAGTGAAAATGATAAATTCTTCGAATTCTTAATCTTGTAAAGATCTTTCGGTACTTCAGGTTTGTAAAAATGGAACTGTCGAATAATACGTGTAATTAAAAGCGGGTGTATGAATGTTTGGTTTTCATCTTCCTCAGGGATTTTCCTGAAGTTCTGCGGAGTGCCCCCAACATGCACGGAGTTCTGAAAAGAATCCACTTCTATATTGAGAAACAGTCCACAAAAATTGGGGGGAAGGGGGAGGGACAGTAAAATTTTTGTTTGGAGAGGCTAAATATAAAACTTGGAAATTTTCGAAGATGGTTTTCAGGGGAGATTGGGGCGGGTAAATCGATGATAAGGCTTGAAAATTGGACTTACGCTACCACTCCCTTCCCCTTTCATTGGGAGTTGAAGTTGACAAACTTTGCAAAAATTTTCAGCATTGGCTGAACTGATCAGTAAGTGAAAGCTGAGATAAGTTATTTGATTACTGAGAGTGAAAAGAGCTCATCAGGAATCAATTTTATCTCCTTCCTTAGCCTTCTTCCCGTTTCTCAATGGACCGCCTTTGCTGCGGTCGTATCGAACAGTGAAACTTGGTAGAGATCTAGAAGACGAGGAAAAGTCTTGAGGTTATCTAATGTAGTCGATTATTCATTTATTGATGGTGACTGTTCACCTCTCTAGCTGCAAATTTAAGGTAGTGTGATGCTTGAAACGCTGGGACTCCTGAAAGCCGGAGTAGCAGATAGGCCTCTTTCTCCTACACAGCAGGACAAGCTTTGGAGCTTAAAACTCAAGTGCTTTATCTATGGAGATTTAATCGGAACTTTTTACAAGTTCGTCGATGACGTCATAATCCATCCAGCGTTATACTCAGCGAAGGAATCTTCCGAGTCCTTATTGTCGATCTTGCAGTCCAAATTTGAATGAAGTTACCTCTTCCTATATTTCTGTAAGGATAGAAAATTTTTTTTCAGTCCCATCGAGACACCATATCTTTTTTCATGTCCCTAACTTACGTCAAGATACGTCCAACAAAAGTAATGGCAGGTTCCTGGTTCGAAAATAAAACCATCCTTACCGAGCAAAATAAACAAGACATCCTAAACATTATCAAAACTTTGAATAATATTTTATCGTGCCAAGTTTAGAGAATGATAGCAAATACCGTAGATATCAACGACCAATACTGTGCAACCGGAATCTCGAATAAAACTCCATCGAAATCATGAGATGATTTTAATCGGCTTGAGTTCACCACAATCAGGAATTAAACGCACCCATGACAATCCAGTTACTGGTACATACATATCATCTGTTGATGGTTGAAAAACTATGGCCGTACGTGGTGCCCTTCCTGGTGAAATATAATAGACTGACGTTGTTATTGGTCGACTACTATTTTCATCCGGTAGTATCCTACAGCCTATCATCCACTCGTTGTATACCATCTCAACTAACTTATCCGTTAGTTGTCCACTTATACACACCGAGAACCAATTCTTCTTCTTCATAGTTTGAACATGACCACTAAATACCACTTTTTTCTTTTTACATTCAGCTTCGATGTTGTCCTCACGGGGAAAAAACTTTACTTTCCCTTTGAATGCCCTCGAATTTAGAACGGCTGCACAGAGTCTCATCTTGTCATCTTTGGACAACGTGCACACTGGATTTTTGTTAGCCTGTGGCTCTGAAATTCATTAAGAAGAACTTTGACAAAGACTTGAATGCTTGGCTGTCGGAAATTGAAGAGAGAACTTGATGTATTAACAGGGAAGCTGTTTTATCAGTTTTTTTTTTTTTTTGAAAAAAACGTCGCCATCCGGCCGGAAAAGCTCGGAGCTCGAAAATTTTCCAAGTCTGCCTCCTATCGTACATAAATCTTGTGGCGGGACCTATGACGTCACAATCTACGTTTTTCAAATCCCATGTGCTCCGTAAAGCACTAAAGCAAGTTTCCTGTGACCCCTCGTTTAACTCCGTTGAAGAACCCGTGAGCTTTTCCAAGTCCTCCTCCTACTATATATAGTGAGGGGGTGGGGCCTGTGACGTCACAGTTTGTTGACAGTACAATCTAGTGACGTCATAAATCAGTTTTTTAACAGGGAACCTGTTTTATCGGGGGGTAAACTGAAGGAAAATGACGGGCGCCGGGCGCCGTCCGGCAAGAAAAAGGGACTTATAAAAATTTTGATGAAGTGATAGGAGGGGGACTTATCCTCTCTGCTTCATGCAGTATATTATACTAGGTTTATACTACGTATTATACTAGGCGTATACTAGGTCCAAGCCTCCTTTATACTAGGTCTAGGCATCCTTCATACCATAAGCTTAGGCCTACAAGATCTTTATCAATAGCTTATACTAGCAGTTTATCCTAGCTCTGTACTAGGTCTTAGGCTTCCTTTATACTATAGGTCTAGGAGGTCTGTATTAGTGGTTTTACTAGCTCTGTGACGTCATCAGATAGTGATGGCACGATGATCGTGACGTCACAGATCTCCATCGTGACGTCACCAGATCGTAACTTCATTAGATCGTGTGACGTCATCAGATTATGACGTCATCAAATCGTGACGTCATCAGATCTTCGAACTGATAACAGGATTTGACCTAATGAGAAGAGATCTCAAGGTGGTGAGCAACAAAGTTCACTCTACTTGAGACGACAAAAAGCAAAAAATGACACTCACATGATTACTCCCATAAAACAGGTTCCCTGTTTGCCTCAATTAACAGAGTTAATGAAGGCAATTCCGAGCAGCTAACTGTGTGGGCTGCGAGTTTTTTACGTTCCCTCCTACTATATATATAGCTCTAAAGTCCGGGCCTGTGACGTCATAATTTGATGAGATCATAGCGTCACAATCTACATTTTTCAGATCCTACGTGCCCCATAAAACAGGTTCCCTGCCTCTCCTCTTTCAACTTCGTTAAAGAACCCGTCAGTTTTTGTTTTTTGATCGGCCCCTTCCTGGTCGTAGGAGCCGCCAACTGCGACTCCCCAAAATTTGATGGTAAAGTGGACAGGGTCTGTATCCCGCTTTAGAGACTGATGACTTTCACCTATGGAGATTTGAGGTCGAGAAAGAGGGGAGTTTTGAATAATTTTGAGGCAATAAAGTGAAAGAATCTGGAGACTTACACACGTTTTCACAGTACGAGGACCCAGCCAACCCACACCCCCAATAACGTTGACTCACTTTGAGCCTAAAGACCTTGACTATGGGGTCTGCCTACGAAGAACCACAAGACTTGGGATCTCTGTCCTCCCTCCGCAAACAACAAACGAAGTGAGTTGCGAGCTTTTCTGTTTGCACCTTCGACCTCGGGACGGGATATCCGCACAGAGCAATCTTCATAAATTAAGTACCTGGATGGCGTTCATGTCGGGCGCCATAATAAGCACTGTGAGTGATTCCTAGAACCGTTTCATCTTCTGTCGCGGGCTCATCGGCTATTGCTAAGAGTCTCATTTCGATGCCTTCAAAAGTGAAAATAAATCGGCCATTCATAATATTTTCAGAGTTCCACGATCGATAGATGGCAGAGATGAAGTATCCCTTGTACACGTAAGATTCGAATTTTCCTTTTCGAGTCACACATCTGAACACGTTTTCCAAAAACTTTTCATCAGTATTAGATAAAGTAACTGCCAAGCGTTGATACGGGTTCAACCATTCTCCACGTTCTTCCGGCCAACCTCCATAAATATCGGCGTAAAGGTCTGGATCGCTTCTAAGTAGTTCATCTATGGTTCTTTTCTCTTTCAAGCCAAAACGAACGGCTCGCTCACCACGCATCTCGAAAAAAGTACTATTGAATATACGAGAGCAGATGAGGCTCTTGTCTTCGAGATCATTATCTTCGTCGTCATCTTCAGGTTGTCTCTGATTGAACGACGCTGATCGGGTTAATTTTCGATAGGCTTCATAACGAACGACGCCCGTGTAATCTTCCTGACGTAATTGCCCCAACTCCCCATCGTCCACGTACGTGTACGGTGCTGAAATTTAAATCGTTCTCAATGAAAAAAATTATTATTTTAAAAAATGACGAATCTATCACATTATTAATATAAAAATTTCATCGCAAATTTTATGACTTCAACATCATGAAAGCTAGGGTGATCTTCATCCAAGTATAAAATTATTCTTTTAAAACGCTTTTTCGAGCAATTTTATTAAAAATGGCTACCACCGAACTGGAGCAAGAAAAGAGGGAAGAGAAATTATACAGTTTTGGAATGAAATTTACTTTCACGTTTTATCCTAACGTAGAAATCTTCCAGCTGACTTGGTGCTGTAACTGCGTCATGAGACCTCATGACGTCTCTGGCGCTGAAAGTTTCATCTATCATTATGCAGATAAATATGACACGAATTAGATAGAAACGAAAACAGCCCATTTTAAAAGCAAGATTTTCATTTATCTGCAAAATTTGAACAATGTTTAAAAATATTCTCCGATGGGTATATATGCATCCTGGGACGCTCTCAACACTACTGTCGTGTATATCATTTGAAATTTTCTTAATATTGAATATTTTATTTACATTTACTCAGTTGTTGACAGCTCAGTAAAAAATTTATACTGTGACTCGTTGCTCCGCGAAATTATTATTTTCTGACTATAGAATTTTGTGATAATAAACTTTTCTGTAGGTAAATACGCCGTGAATCCTGATTTGTTTCTCGGGCGAATTCTCTGCAATACGACACCTTCGAAAATTATCGAAAATGAAGCCGACGCAGGAGAAAAAATAAATATTGAAATCTAAAAAAATTCCGTACTGCAGAATTCATGAGTAAAAATCCGTGAGTACCTTTAATAAAATTTCGAGGTATATTTTAAAACCTTCATTCAACAAAAAATTATATTATTTGTGGAAAACTAAATTAATAAAATGAGAAAATTTGGCTAGTGAAAATAAAAGCCAATTTTCCTTTTTATTTTATTCATTCAACCTTCACATACCACGATCGAGATGATTGAAGGGTTGGGGGAGGATGAAGCATGCGGAGGTGGTAGCTCTAAAATTGATGTCGAGAGCAAAGACGCAGCGTGTTCAAAAACACTTCATTCGTATGACCCTAAAACATCACACAGCCCTTTCTTCTGCTGCTCTTGAGCTCATTTATTAACTAAGTTAGTTGAGACGAGCAGAGGGCCGGTTTAATAAGAGGATCTTTCAATTTCGTGATCGATGATCGATAAAGACAAAATTTTTCGAAACCCCCTTCTCACAGTTTCTCAGTCCACGTTTGGAAATCGAAATTTTAACAGGGGACCTGTTTTATCGGGTGTTTTTTTGGAAAAAAACTTTCGCCTTCCGGCTGGCTCGCACAGCTCGGAACTAAAAAATTTTTCAAGTTTCCCTCCTACCACATATAGCTCGGTGGTCGTGTATATAGCCTGAAAGGTAGACCCTTCGAGTAACTAGATATGCAATGCTTCATACACCAATTGACTGAGCTCCTTCTATGAGCCAGATATTTAACACTTCAAACACCACAAGACTCAGAACGTCCTTCTAAGGTATTCTAAGTTCCCCTCCAGTCATATATAGCTCGGTGGTAGGTGTATATATAGAAGATAGCCCCTTCTAGTAACTAGGTATGCAACACTTCAAACACCATTAGACTCAGGACGTTCTTCTAATGTATTCTACGTTTCCCACCTAGCCCCTTTAAGTAATTAGATATGCAATACTTCAAACACCAATTGATTTAGGCTATTGGCTAAAACATACTGCTTTGTGGTTGGTTCAATCTCTTGTCCCAAATGCTGCGTTTCTATTGGCTACCTGGAATCACGCCCTTACGGTAGCCAATGGGCTTCTGCGATCTGCTTTACTTTACTATCTCAATTTCTTTCCTCTTCTCTTCATTGTTCAAATCGCCCGATAGCAGTAGTTCTGGATTGGCGCTAACTTGTGCCTGGGGTGGTGGTAGGAGTCAATTGGGATGACGGTGTCAGCATGCGTCGGCTTCCTGTAGATTTTGTATTCTATCCTATTGTTCTCCATTGTGAGTGTAAGGTCCAAATAGTTGATGGTCTCATTGCCTTTTTCCACTGTGAATTTGATGCTCTCATCCATCGCATTCATTTCTGAAAGGAATAGATCCACCTGTCTATCAGTGTCTGACCACACAATTAGGATATCATCTACATATCTGACCCAGTGTTTGATCGAGTTTCTGAACTTGCTGCCCTTCAATATCTTGTTTTCCATATCATTTATGAATATCTTCGTTCCCATGGTATCTGTTGTTTTTGAGCAGAGTGAGAAGTTCCTCCTTCGGTATGGTACCAAACATATTTGCCACATCAAAGGATATCAGCTTGTCGTTACTCTTGATTTCCAACTTGCCCAGTTGCTCAATCAGCTCTCCGTTGTTTCTGATACTTCGTCTGGGTGCAAACTGGTAGTTTTCTTTCAGGAATGTGGCTACGATCTTCGCTATCTTGTAGCATGGTGATTGAATGCTGTTGACCAGGGGTCTCATCGGACGATTCGCTTTGTGGAGTTTTACAAGCCCCTTGAGTTTTGGTGCAACCGGGTTCATCTCAAGCGTCCTTTCATTGCCGGGTACATTGTTCCATTTCAACACAGCTTTCAGGTCATCTTGGTATTTCCGTGCTGGGTCCTTTGTTAGCTCTTGGTATCCATTCACTGCGATGTACGACTCCACTTTTTGGGTGTAGTCCTCTTTCTCCATTACCACTACCGTGCTGCCTTCGTCAAAATCAGGTTGTTCTGTCGGATCTTCTTTTGTAGATTTGTGACCTTCCTCTGCATTACTTGCGTTCTGTCATCGGTTCGGCACATATTCTCTTTGATGTCCAACAGCACTTTCCCAATTTTGGTCCGGGCTTCTGGTCTCACGTCGTGTTCCATGGTTTGGATTACTCGTTCGCAGCTAATGGCCATGCTTTCAAGCTTACACTGGTTCCTTGTTCTCCAGTTGCGACACAACTGATGATGGGATAACACCCGAAAGTACTCTTGTATAAGCAACTAATAAAGTAGATTTGTACAATTGGAAAACCCTTTTTCCTCCATCGATGGAGAAAGTCTTGGAACTCAATTTGGATCCATCTGTAAAGCACAGATCGTGGGAGGTAATTTCAGTAATAACGGCTTTGAAGTGTCTAATTAAGATGGCGATTTGGTAAGTTAACCAGGTTGAGGCGAATGTGAGGTACCGGGAATGCCCAGAGAGGAGTGGAGAAGCCTCGGTTAAAAATTGAACAGTCGGAGGGTCGCTCCATCATCCCTCACTGCTCCTCCGTTCTCGAATAAGTATTTCCCAAGGTCATGGATTAAGATACTAGTATGGTATATGAAGATGATAAATCAAACCAGCATGAGGGTGAGGCTACGCCCACCTGCTCTTCTTACAAATTCGTTTGATAGACGAGGTTATACAATAACTGCTTTTTAAGATGCTATCCGGAAGAAAACCCAGAAAGTAGGGCGTATGGTTTTAGATAAGAAAATGGAGTTTTAGGCTGCGTGATCGCATTAGTGACGGTCGCTGTGATCCGGAATCCAAATAAAAATTGCTGATGATTATATTATAGATGATAGAGTATAAAGAATGATGTGAATGCGTGTGTAATGGAGTTATTTTAGAAAGGATCTTGTAAAGATCAGAGGAAGGAAGGTGAATTAGATCACAAAACGAAGTTGGGTAATATCCTATACGATTCTTGGACTTGAAATATTTTTCAATTCTCGAAATTGGGAAAACTCTTGGACTTAGAATATTTTCCAATTCTCGGACTTCAAAATATTTCTCAATTCACTTGAAAAAATTCTTCAACTTTGAATGTTTTCCAATTCTTGGACTTGGAAAAATTCTCTAACTTAGATTATTTTCCTCTTGGACGTAGAAATATTTTCCAATTCTCCAACTTGGAATATTTTACAACTTTAGGACTTATTTTTGAAGTCCGAGAATTAAAAAATATTCCAAGTCCACAATTGGAAAATATTCCAAGTTGGAGAATTTTTCTAAGGCGGAGAATTGAAATGGTAGATTGTACGCCAAGGCTCAAAAGTGAGTGTTTGCAGATCGAGTGCGAGAGCTTGCGGAGCGAGCGTTAGCGAGTGATCTGCAAACTCACTTCGAGCCTTGTCGTACAAGGTATTTTTTAATACAAATGCACAGAACACCATTTCTGCAAAACTGTTCATTTTGCAGCACAGTGTTCTGCAAAGTACTTTTTGGTCCGCTCTTCTATCACGTCTGCAAAACCGGAATTTGGGACCTCAAAAATGATCTGCAAAAGCGTGTTTTCCGTGCATGTGTATTAAAAATATTTTCCAAGTCCGAGAATTGCAAAACATTCAAAGACAGAGAATTTTTCCAAGAATTGAAAAATATTTTCCAGATCCGAAGTCCAACAATTGGAAAATATTCTAAGTTGGAAAATTTTTCCAAGTCGGAGAATTGGAAAATATTTTTCAAGTCGAACGATTTGAAAATATTTCCAAGTCCAACAATTGGAAAATACGCTATATTGGAAAATTTTTCCAAGTCCGAGAATGGGAAAATATTCCAAGACGGAGAATTTTTCCAAAAAAGGTGCTCTGTTCCTACGGCGATGCTCTTCAACACGAGATTACGATTGGCAGCACAGCTGATACTTCCTCCGCCTGATCATTCCCTGCGAAATAGACGCTCGTGACTAATTGAGGACAGTCGAAAATCCACTTCATGGAACGAATGCCCACACGACAAAAAAAAAAACAATCTAGAAAATCAGGTCTTATGCCTTTCTCCGAGAGAACCATTTCTCTAGATTGCTTTAAGAGCCTATTACTGTAGGCTAGTAATATAGTAGCTAGTAATTTTCCGAAACTCAGCAAATATTATTGGCTATTCGGGCCGTTCGAACAACATCAGGTCAACAACAACGACTGATTATCCATCACCGTTAATCAACAAAGTGAAACGTAATTTTTATTTTATTGCTTAAATTCTATAATTTAACCTAAAATTAAAAGTATTTTACTATAATATCTTCGCTTCATTTCGAACTTGACAAAAACCTTCTATTCGAACAATCTATTTTTAAAATTAGAAGTATATTTTGTAAAATTTGAGAACGTAGTGTTAAAATGGTACGTATCTTTTTCTTCATTTTATAACGAGCAAGAATTCGAGAATCCCTTCCATGAAAACCAGAAAGTTCAATTTCTGCTGGTATCATTACTAACTTTCTTAAATTTTCAGCGGGAAGTAGTATCGATACACATAGGCCAAGCAGGAATTCAAATAGGCAACGCTTGTTGGGAACTGTACGGAGTAGAGCACGGCGTCAGTCCGGATGGTTTCCTCGCTGCCGACGACTTGCCGTGTAACGGTCAAGATTTCTTCAGTACTTTCTACCAAGAGACGTCAGCCCGTCGATATGTTCCTAGAGCTGTATTCGTCGATCTAGAACCAAGTGTCATAGGTAAATCGGCCTTCTTTTTTTTTCTCTTTGCTTTCACTTTCTCCCTTTGTCTCAACTCGTGCTTTCGTTGGAACTTTACAGACGAAATCCGCAATAATCAATACAAAGAGTTATTTCGACCCTCATCACTGATTTCGGGTAAAGAGGATGCGGCTAATAATTTCGCTCGAGGTTATTACACCATCGGCAAAGAGATCGAATTCACGGTCATGGATTCCATACGAAAACAGGCGGATACTAGCTCAAACTTTGCCGGCTTCTTTATCTTCCATTCTATGGGAGGAGGCACAGGATCTGGCCTCACTACCTTAATCATGCAAAAACTAGAAGATGAGTTCAAGAAGAAATACAAATTAGAATTTGTGATTTACCCATGCCCCAGAGTAAGTTGAAATCATTTTCCTCATTTAAACACCTTCGTAGAAAGGAACCCATAAAATTAATGTGGTCTTACAGTTATCTACATCAGTTGTCGAGCCTTATAACGCTGTGCTCATGTCTAGTGGCGCCATGGAAATCAGCGATTGCGCATTCTTAGTCGATAACGAAGCCTTGTACGATATTTGTATGCGTCATCTCGATATGGAGCGACCCACTTACATAAGTTTAAATCGAATCTTCGGCCAAATAATTTCCGCTTTGACTGCCTCAATGAGATTTGACGGCTCCATCAATGTCGATCTGTCCGAGTTCCAAACCAACCTCGTGCCATATCCGCGCATTCACTTTCCACTTATCACCTATTCGCCTTTTCAGTCCATTAATAAAGCGACGCACGAAAAGGTGACCGTCACCTCGTTGACTAGGGACTGTTTTGAACGTTCCAACCAAATGCTGCGCTGCGATCCCACCCGTGGTAAATACATGGCCTGTTGTATGCTTTATCGGGGTCTTATTCAGGTGAAAGAAATAAATTCAGCTATTCAAATGATCAAACAGAACAATAAAATATCGTTTGTGGACTGGTGTCCAACGGGCTTCAAAGTTGGCGTCAACTACCAGCCGCCGGCTGTGGTTCCTGGGAGTGGCCTCTCCAAGGTGAATTTATCTTTATGCGCAATATGTAATTCGACCTCAATCGCTGAAGTTTGGTCAAGAGTCAACTATAAGTTCGATCTTATGTTTGCTAAACGTGCTTACGCCCATTGGTATCTCGGTGAGGGCATGGATGAAAATGAATTTGTCGAAGCACGCGAAAATCTAGCCGCGTTGGAAAAAGATTACGAACTTTGCGGTCAGGAATCGGATCAGAGCGCTGGTAGTGAAGGTGATGATGACGCAGGTACTAAAATGACCACTTTCACCCCTTCGGTATCATCGAGTGCAGCGTCTTCAGCACAGATGTCATCTAGTCCATCACCTCTCGGTTCGGCCATCTACGATCGTCAACGTGACACTCAAGAAGCGGCCACATCAATGTCGATAAGACCGCAAACGGCTATTGGAGCGAGTATGGTTGATCGATCAGTCGCGCGAGAACCGACCCTTGAACTTGGAGAGAGAGCTGCTGGCGCCAGTGTTATCCAAGCAGCTCCAAGATGATTTGTGTTCGAATCAAATTCATTGTGTTCATATTCGTAAATTTTTTTGTAAAAAATTGTATATATTCGTTTGTTCGTCTTGGAGGTGGGGTAAAATTGATGTTTTTCGTTTGTAAATTGTATAATCTTGATTGCCTCGACAATGTGATAAAATTATTATACTGCTAGAATTTTTATTTTTTTTATTTTAATAGGAAAGTTCAGAAAAATATTCTCGTATGACTCGAGAATTCAGGCCGTGACCAGTTTCCGAAAAAATAACAGCGTAGTCGAAGGTAACAATTTGCAGAATATTCTTTTTGTCGTATAATGAAAATCATTCCATCTTCACGCGAAGACAAAAAACATCTGTTCTGAAAGTCCTTAAGTCCAGGCGAACGAAGAGAAAGGGAAAGATTGCAGCAGGGTTGAAACTCAGTTGTATTGTCAGGAACCCAAGACTCCTCCTCCTCTCAGAGCAAGGTTCACTCTCCATACCACCAAGAACCCACATCGAAGACCTCTTATTAGAATCTCCAAATAATATTGATTTTTGGGAAAAATACGTCTCTTTATCAAAACTGAAAAATATGAAATTTTATCAGAGGGTAAAGAAGAGTTTATGGAACCCATGCACATGAGTACGCGGGGATATACAGAGGCCACGCGTCCGGGGAGAGCATTTTGACGGGGTGAACATACTGACGAGTACGAGGGCCGCGTGTGAGTCAGAACTGTGTAGTTAACCAGGTAGTGGCCACCACCTGTACAGACTCCAAAAATTTTTCTATCAAGATGTACCCCCTAAAATTACTGGTATCATAAATTGCATTAGTTGGAACGCGTACGGAACCTATTCTATGGAGAACTTGAATTGTTTTCTACACCACCTTAGAAGCACAACGTATTTTACTTTTCCTCCTTCTCTTCAAGATATACAAAATTAGGTTGAATTTTTTCCAAGTTCTCTTCGCTGGATTTAACCGATAACCGTTAACCGTTTCAGGTCCTTGACCGTTTTGTGAGCATAACCAATAACCGTTTCAGGTTCCTGACCATTTTATAACCGTGACGGTTATAACCATTTCAAGATGTATCGGTTACAAGCCCTACTGAAAAATGAGCTTGGCGCATAGAAAAATAGCACTGGCACAGAACATACAAGAGATATCTACTCGTGACCTTAAAATATAAATGAGGTCACCTAGGTCCTAGTAGACTAACTTGAAACATGATGTTCATCTATTTGGCTCTGATCGAAAATCTCCATTCTTTTTCTCTAATAGAAACAACTGGAATATTGATTCATGACTTTGGAAAAGATCACCAGGAGGAAGGAGGAAAGGGGCCGGGCGTAGCCCTGCACCTCCTTCTACCGCCAGTCATTATTTGTACAAGAGGAAGAGAATTCATAAAAATACAAATATTTTTTTGAATAATTATCAAAGACACAAGAACACACAAGTAGATATACAAGCAATTTTGTTTTCTCTTTAGGGTCGGTGCTATTCTCTAGTTTTGTATTTGCACGTTTTTTTTTCTCATTGAATCTCATGAAAGCTTAATTATAACAGGCTTTGTATCTTTTCTCGACTTATCGAGCTTTTATCAAGTATCTATCTTCAGAGATGAATTTGAGTTCTGAAGTTTCCTAACAATACAAAAATTTCATGAAAGCTCATTTATAAAATACTTAGGCAATAAATAAACCACTTAATTATTAGCGAAGATCATCGGACAAGCGATCAAGACTCAGCAAACATCACACTCATCAACAACAGGGAGGCTGATATTCTCCTTTACAGTGTTCTCAGATTGTTGGGATATTTTTAGAAGTGAAGACTTTGTCTCTTCATTCTGTTTAAACGGCGTAGCTGTGGATGAAGTGTAATTCTTTTTGTGTTTGATGGCGGGAAAATCGTCTGTAATTTTAACATGTTCGTCCAAATGGGGCCACGTCGCGCTTTCAGCCTTAAGACCAGTAAAATAAGGAGTCATTGGCATTGGCCTAGGTCCATAATATGGGAGCGGATTGGAGTGAAAAATAGGAGGTGGTTTTGTGCACGGCGTATTGATCAATAATTCATTAACATCGTCGATCAGTATCATCCTGTACTTCACGTCGTTTCTCTTCAGATCGCCATTGATATAATTCTGTAAACGAGAGGAAGTCAGCAATAGTTGCTTTCCTTTGAGTTTCATACCACTGATGAATTGCAAATTCTCGTCGTCCTGCAAAATAGAGAATGCAGTTGATAGATTATTATATATCACAAGAATTGGAAAAGAAATAAAAAGATTTAAACGTTGTTAATTTATTCAAGTGGATTTTGCTCGCGAAATCGTAAAACGAAGAACCGCAGTCTAGTTTAGAGCGGATTAAGGGTGTGCTTTACTTGTGAACATATGCTCGTAAAACATGGTACCGAAAATCACATTTTACTGCTCGGATTTAACGGATCTTTCTGAATAATTGAAATGTTTGATCAAAGCAGAATTTTAAAATTTTTTCTCATACTTTCTCAGTTCAACGTTAAAATTGGTAAAGACGAGAGTGAAATTCTTCTGGAGCCCAAATTTAGGATTCTGTTCCGACAGCGCCTTTCGTTGAACCCTTCTGTACAACATTTCCAAAGATCGAAAAAATTCGTCGGAAAATGGAGCCTTGAGATGGACCTTGCAAAATCATTCCTCGTCATTTGTTACAAGGACTACCCAAACACGCCCGACAAGCGTCGCTTAGTGACCGCTGGCTTCCCGAACCTGGCAGGGTTTTTGGGGATCTTTACGCAACTTATTGTACACCGCTTCAGAGTTTCCGAACAAGTAAAGCACACCCTTAAAGGAGTGTCAGGATGCTTGGATCTCTACCTCATCGGGTGGTAGCTAGCATATTTAAGACATTGATACAGTAAACAATGAACAATGGGTCCGGAGGTCCCCTATTTTCTACCTCTCGACTCCAGACTTGTTCTTACGCCGCGCTGTTATACTATAGTAATAAGGAGATGACCGGGGTTATGACGCTCGGCTGCTTATACCTCGCAACTCGGAATATTATTTTGAGAGTTTAGTGTAACACTATTGCCACTAAATGGTCGTGAGAACACGCTCTTACATTTCTCCCTCTTAAGAAGCCCACCACCAGAGAGAAGAATGCCAGGCTGGTCGTTTACCCCAAGTTCAGAGTTCGACAACTTGACTCTTTCTGAATCTCTTTTCTTGTAACAATGGAACAAAGAATTGCATTCCGTTTTTTTCGACACCACTAGGTCACCAACGCTGTGCTAGTGTTATGACGCTTAATTCGAAATATTATCTGCGAGTTTAGTGTAACGCTGTAGGCACTAAAACGTTCTTACATGCTTTCAATGAAATCAAGACTCTAAACGAGATACCTAATGACAATTGTGCAGAAATATTTTTTGGTAGAACACGCAGGCGTGTCTTTTATGATACGTTGATCTCGATACAATTTCTTCCCTGATAACAAAAGTGTGACAATTTTCTTAACTTGTAAGATTATGGCAGGCTAAACTCACTTCGTATATGATGAACTGATTTTCTGGTCGGAATTTTGTTTTCGAATTCCAGCATGCGATGGCATTCCGACTAATAAGAGCGTAGATTAGTATTCCATCCTCCGTCATCACTTCCAACGTGCTCTGACTAGGTCTTGCGTCTTCCGAAATAATCATTCGTTTTCGTAATTCGGCCGCGTTTGACGCGAGAGACTTGTTTTTCAGAACAGAAACTGGTATCCAACCTTCACGAACGCTGGCAAAACTGTGGAAATAAAGTTTTCGCTCGACATCGTGGTGTGAACCTACAAATTCAGTCAATTTTTGGAAAGTATTTTTAAATCAAAGCATCGAGTTGCCTTACGTAACCAAATCATACTTACCCAAAGTAATACCAAAAATACCATCCATAAGTTCGAAAGTAACACCATTTGAAAACATAGCTGCTTTGTTTGGAAACGGATGAAAATATGGGCTATTTACTTTCCAACTAGTCTTCTGAGCCATGTCGAATACAATTAAAGCGTATGCATTCGTATCTGCTACATAGGCTATCGAGTCACGACAGTCGCTTTTGTAAGATTCGGTTATGATAGAGATCAAAGTACTCTGATCGGTGAGCAGGCTATCTGGAAACTCGTGTCGTACTGAAAGAAGAGTTAGAATAGGTAAAAGAATAGTTGTAGTTCAAAGACTCTTGACGAGTAAGAAGGATCAATTTCATTCCAAAGAAGTCTAACAAAAAAAAAAGAGATGAATCTTAAGACTCGACTTACGATGACCTCAATGGTATGAGCCATTCATGATACCTCCGACCTTACTGATATCAAACATCGTACACGGTGTCTCAGATGAGTTTTGTGGTCATTAAGAAGTCTGTATAGTTAAATGAGGAATATTGGAAACAAAACCGTAGGTTTGACCTTGATTTTGCTTCAAAAAACTTATTTCCGTGACGTCACCGTGAGAGCTGATCCAAATAACACTAAGAAGGGTATCTAATTTTCATATTTTTCAAATGTTTCTTCCAGAGCATCATTACCAATTCAATGACGAAGGTCTAGATGACCAATGTCTCCCTCCTCAAAATACTGTGGCGTATACGAGAGCGCGATAAAATAAACACGATAATTCCTGAAAAGGTAGAAGCAGTAAATGGCCAATTCCTAAAGATTGTCACGAGATCAGACGTTTTCTAGGATTATGCACCTACTAGCGCAGATTTATAAAAGGGTTTTCTGATATCGCAAAACCTTTATAGAAAGCCCGTTTGTATGGACTCAAGAATGTCAAGAGGCTTTTGACCACCTGAAAAAGAAGCTGTGCTTCCCGCCTATGTTAACATTACCACAGCTTGGGAAAACATTTGTGTATTATGTGTTGGATACAGACTGCGGTAATTTGGCCATCAGAGCTGTACTTTCTCAACTAGCCAATGCTGAAGAAAAACCGATTGCATATTACAGCAACGTTCCAACCAGGGCCGAGCAGAATTACTGTGTCACTATGAGAGAACTACTGGCAGTTGTCAAGGCATTCAAATATCCCACAAGTACTTATACGGATAGAAATTTTATTGAGAACTGACAACGCTGCTCTACAGTGGATGATGTCCTTTAAGGAACTAGAAGGGTAAAATGCGAGATGGATCCAATATTTGCAGACATACACCTTTGACATCCAACATCGCATGGGAAGGATCTATCAAAATGCCGACGCCTTATCACGAAGACCATGCCTGGAAGAATGCAACTATTGTGACAGACAGGATTGCCATCAAGAACTTTCGGTTTGATACCAACTTGAATATGAGAGATGCCCAAATGCAAGATCAAGACACTCCATTCTAAGTAGAAAGGAAGAAAACGTTCGACCAACGTGGCAGGAGATCAGTTCGAGGTCAGTCCATTGTAAGATTCTGCGGTCTCAATGAGACTCCCTGCAAGTCGACCTGGGAACCTCTTGATGGTCTTAAAACTCGGCAGCAACAAGTCATTCCAACAACCTTAATAGCAGAAGTTTTGAAGGCTCTTTTTAACAACTCATCTAGAGGACACCTTGGTGTAACAAGAACGATCGATGTCCAAGGTGAGGGAGCGATACTACTGGCCTTCTTGTCGGTTGGATGTGGAAGATTGGTGCCAATGTTGCGTGTCTTGTTCAGCGAGTGAAGGTCCCTCTACTCGAGGCCAGGCAAAGATGCAAATTTACAATATTGGGTATCCTTATGAGTGCATATAGCAATGGATATTGCCGGACCATTTCCAGAAACAGATAGAGGAAACCGTTTTATCCTGGTCATTGCAGATTGTTTCACAAAGTGGATTGAAGTAGTTGCGCTTCCACATTGCAAATGTATTGGGGGAAAACTGGGCGACGCGCTCTGGAGTACCTCTGGAATTACATACCGACCAAGGCCGAAATTTTGAATCAAACGTATTGGGAGAGATCGCAAGAATAATGGGTTTGAGAAAAACTCATACCACACCGCTCCACCCACAGTCTGATGGCACGGTGGAACGATTCAACCATACTGTGGACGCATTTCTGGCCAAAGTCATCGATGAATGTCAAGTAATTGACTTTGACACTGCCAAGATCACACATTGTCAAATAATTGACTTTGACAATGAAGGACAAAAGGATTGGAATAAATGGATACCACTTTCTCTCCTGGCATATTGGTCATCAGTACATGGGTCTACAAAGGAAACTCCAGCCAAGATTATGTTTGAACGCAAGCTGCGGTTACCATGTGATCTGGAGTTTGGAGCGCCTCCTCACAAAGCACAGGATGTTCAAGAGTACTTAATGCAACTGAGGGAGTATTTTGAGGAAGCCCATGAGCTAGTCCTGAACAACTTAGAAATCGCTAGTGAAAGGATGAAAACTCGATATGACGTCGATGCTAAAGAAGAATTTTTTGAACCTGGTGATAAGGTCTGCCTTTACAACCAACAGAAGAAGAAAGGGAAGAAGCCTAAAACTTCAAAGCAAATGGGAAGGCCCGTGTACTGTAGTGAAAAAGGTCAACGACGTGGTATGCCGGATTAGCCACAAAAAGAAACTAAGAGTTGTCCATCAAAATCGGTTGGCTGCCTGGCTGAGTGATTCTGAAACGTGACGTTCAAAACTAATGAGGAGGCAGTGTCGCATATACGAGAGCGCGATAAAATAAACAGGGTAATGCCTGAATGGTGAAGAATCGAGAACAGACGAGAAGGATAAGTTGCACAATTCGACCGCCGTCTAGAACCTTAAGGAAATATCTGGAATAGCGTCCACAAGATTCCTGAAATCGTTAATATTCTTCCAGTAAAAGGATCGTAATGAAATTTTTGAAGCTTAGGGCCAAAAATCAAGGTTTGTATGTAAATATTTCTTAGCGAGGTAGGGGGGGAGGAGAGATTAATTTAAGAACTAGCCGAAGTAAAATTTCAAACTCTTTTACGGGGAAATGGGTTTCAGGACATCTCCCAAAAGAGAAAAAAAGTAAATTTAGTAAAATTACTCTCCCAAAATCATCTTCTACATTCAACCCCGACTTTCCTATGACAAAATAAGATCCATTTTTTTTTTTTTTTCATCATACGCGGTCGGAGGTCAACCGATCATTCTTACGTCACGAGAATTATTTTGTCGAAGTATTTGCTGGAAAACGTACGGATCACAGCATCGCGATTATTCAAATCGTATACAACTATTTTCGGTCGACAAATCCGAGTATCATTTTCCGTGAACGTGTCGACCCGACCAGTGTCGAGTGCCCATAACAGACCGCATTTGTCGATCTAGAAAAATACGCAATTAGAAATTGAAATAAGATCAAAGATTATAAATACGAATATAACCTCATACATAAAACCGGTAAACAGAGATTGGCCCCTCGCAAGAACTACGATTTTTGGCGCTCCAATCTGGAAACGGTTTTAAAAGGAAGCT
The DNA here is from genome assembly GCA_035079385.1 of Aspidiotus rigidus. Lineage (NCBI taxonomy): Eukaryota > Metazoa > Arthropoda > Insecta > Hemiptera > Diaspididae > Aspidiotus > Aspidiotus rigidus. The sequence goes on along the minus strand of JAVHKY010000020.1, from coordinate 13,207,011 downwards.
TCCGTGACCATCGTGTAAACGCGTTACTTCGGAAAGGGTGGTCGGAATCCCGGAGCGGAATGGTGGAGTCGAGACGAACATTCGCCGCAATGAAGTCAAGTGCGCTGAAATATGAAGCATTTTTTATCGTCGGACGATATACGGTATGGTGGCAAAGTGTCACACAAACTCACTGAAATAGAAGTCGGAATCCAAAATAGCGCCATTCTGGGGAACAAAGAGTCCTTGTTCCTCTGCTGTTTGTCGAGCGCCTTCACTCGGGTACAACCATTCAGGATGTTTCCACTTGAACAACACTTGTACGTTTGTGTCTTCTAGACGTTGTTCCGAAAAAAGCGGTAAAATTGAAAGCAAAAGGACTCGACATGATAGAGATGGCATCACTGATTATCTGTAATGAATGTTGTTACTTTCAATTACACCAGAATCATAGGAGGGTACTTTTGAAAAGTCTTGCGTCCTGTATCCGCCATCCCTACCAATCAATCCAGACCAGAAAAATTGAACAATAAAGAGGAATACTCCGACGTGGAGTATTCCTCTTTATTGTTTAGTATGGATAGCCGTAACTTAAAGGAACGGATTCGTGCAGAAAAATTGAGTTATTTTTCGATCAATGAAGGATGAAAAATTATTGAGTTCGGGGCAAGAAATATGGAAATCGGCGAGACCTCTAAGGCAGGAAGGATTTAGAAAAGTTAATGAAGCTCAAAAAAAGTACGAATTTTGAGCTCGAATGGGAAATTCAGGGTTATTGCCGATAATTGTTGAAAAGGATGGGGAGGTTTGGACATACGTTGACTGAAGGTAATCCCGTCAAAATCTCGTATTGGCGTCATGAGATTGCATAAAATATCACAAGCCAGTGACACGGCGTTGAAACAGCTTCGGAGATAACCATGAGATTTTAAACCAATATCATGAAATCATGAGCAAATCCTAAATGATTATTAAACGTCATGAGAACTTGTAAATTATGAGGTTTAACCGCTCTGAAGGAGACAAACCAGATTCTTACGAGAGAGGGTAAGGCACGGGCGAGTTGAATTTCGGGACCGCGGTATTCTTGGAGACTCGAAGGTAATATTTTTTTCAAGAGTGTTTCAACTACTGTAGGGGTTATTAGCTCGGGGAAGGGAACCGTGGAGAATTTGTGAAAATTGAGGTGCGGGAAATTAGTGACTACAATGAGGATGAAGATGAGTGGAGCGCCAGGTAGTTAGGAAAGTTGATGACCGTGTTGGAATTGTGACAAAGGTCAAATGGCAGATATGAACAAACGAAGTGAGAGAGGCGGATATTTTTAAGATCGAGGAAGAAGATAAGAATGAGTGAGAAGTGCCTGACCGAGTCTGCGGCGGATGAGAATGATTTCTTCAGGACGGGTAGTTCGATTGGAGGAAGTCCAAGGGACGGGCTCTATTCCTGAGATGAGTATCAAGGATCGGTAAGGAGTGAGTACAAGAAACGAATTGATTCTATTAATGGTACTGATACGGCATATTTAACGTTTTTGTTCAGAAAGTTCCGAACCCAACGTGTTTCTTATTCGTCTCATATTTGGTTCCTTCGTAAATGCGTCCTCTTCGCTTTGAGGCCAAATTTTGTGAAATTCTCTTTTTATTCCGATAGTGATTCAACAACTAAGAAGTCGGAAACTTTTATGATAAAGAAATGGATTCGTACTGAGTTGAGGAGGTGGTATGGTTTACTCAATGTAACTACCAGGCTTAACCTCCTAGTGCACTCTCGGCTCTCTAGCCTACTCCATCACGGTGAGTTCGATCCATTTATTCATTCCATAAATAATGTTTGTCGCGACTTTGAGCTGAAATTAAAAGAAAGAAAAAATTGGAGACTTACCTCCCTTCTGAGCTCTAAGGTTAGGGATGGCGAATTAGATCGTGGTCATGATGGTATTATTCAACAATTTCAGCCAGTGTCATAAATCACAACAAAACTGTGTTTAACCATGATGAGCTGATGTTCTGGAGAAAGGATTGAAATTCGGGCTCCTCTCCCCTCTAAAAAATCAGGAGACTTTGGCAAACGTTGTGGCTGATTTAGCAGTAAAAATCGGCCCTGGTGTAAATACCCAGAAAAAATGTTGTGAAGTGGTTCGTAATATCCCCCTCCCTTGCATAAGCGATGCAGGGAGTGAATTGATCATGGGTTTGAGGAGGAAAATTAGGGAGGAAAGGTTAGTCATTACTAAAGCTGACAAAGGTAATGCCGTCGTAGTTATGGACATGGCTTCTTACGTCTCCAAGGTCTACGATGTGCTTGGCCGATGTGGAACCAAGGAGGACCCCCCTTTTTGATTTTCCAAAATTCGTTAAAGAGGCTAGGAAACTTATTAATGGTAGTGAGGTTATCATTAAGAGCCCTTTATTAAAGAAAGCTATTTTAGAACCGAATCCGGTTCTTCCCCTCCTTTACGGATTGCCGAAGGTTCACAAAGAAAATGTACCGATGCGGTCGGTTGTCTCGTTTGTTTTCTCCCCCACCTACTCCCTCGCTAAGTTCCTGGATAGATGGTTCAAAGCTCATGTGGAGGTGGAGTATCCCTATTCAGTTAAGAACTCGAGTGCCCTGGCTGAAAAATTGAAGGACACATGCCTTCCGCCAGGTTCAATTTTATGCTCGTTTGATATCGTTGGACTTTTTTCCAATATCCTTAAGGCTACCACCATGCAACAGATAGGAAAGTTGCTTGTGGAATCTGGTATGAATTTGGCGAATTTTTCGACCTTTTGAATGCCTGTTGGTCGCCTAATTTTTGCAAGTTTGATGGTAAATTTTTCGTGTTCCCTGAGGAGGCGTGGATCCCTATTGGATCCCCCTTGGGTTCTCTCATCTTGGAGGTCTTTGTGTCCAAATTTGAGCTTGGCCTGTTTTCTTCGGGCAAGGAGTTCTTCAGAGTGAGTACAAGGTTAGAAATTTCATGGGAGAGAAGGGATTTTTTGGCAGCGAGTTCATGTTCCGGGAAGTTGATGGGACGCAGAATCTGAAGGAGATTGGTGTTTAGGTGGATGATAGAGTTTGCAGAAAAAAATGAATTCGTTGAATTAAAGTATTACATAAGTTTGAGTCCCGTATAGCCATGAGAGATGAATGTGAAGGATTTTGAGCTGAGGGGTGAGGGGAGAGAGAGAGGAAAAAAAAAGACAGAGTAGATGGCGTTCAGTTTGGCGGCGAAAATGAAGGCAGAATTTCTCAGTCGGTAATTGCTTAAGGCGCCTTGGATCGAGTATGGGTATCTCGTTTTGAAACCAGATTCAAATTCGTCGCGTCGGTGAAAGCAGAGTCGATGAGTTGGAAATTCAGTAGAGATAATAATGGTATAGTGTTGCGAATGTTGGAAATATTAGCTGGATTTAGTCCAATATCTGGAGGGGTGGATGATAGAATAGGGGGTAAATGGTTAAGTTTGAGATGTTTACATCGCTGGGATTCGAGCGAGGCAGAAGGAGAGAATTATATGTAAGCAGCGTGAGGATGCGTAAATTGGAAGCTGAGTGAATTCGGCTGTGGATGCAAGAAAGTAGCAGTGAAGATTGGGAAGCGGTATTTGAGAAGAGGTTTTCTCGCCTCAGCGGAGAGGCTGAAAAAGAGGACTAGAACATAAAGCACCGAGGGTCAATCTCAGTGCTAACGATCAAATAGCGTCGGATAATTTCAGACAAGACTGAATAGATTGAGTGCATATTGGGGCGTCGTAGTTTGGTTGAGAGTCAGGCTTTTGTACAGTTCGACAAGGGGTTACGATTATATCCAATGCTGGGGTGAGCTGGGAATTTGAGGGTATTCACAGAATTGAAACATAGGTCCTTGTCCCCAGCTCCCATCCCGATTTTCGGTCTAGGTTCGGGCTGAATCGTTTGTGCTGAATTGTCCCGTCGAAATTTTCGTTTGTGCTGGTTTCCTTCCCACCCAACCGTTGGGATGAGGTTGTGGACAGGCAAACCCATTCCGATTTTTGGTTTTTAAACGGGCTGAATCATTTGTGCTGAGTTTGTGCCGTCGAAATTTTCGTTTGTGCAGGTCTCTTTTTTACATGAATCGCTAGGCGGCTATAGACGTGCAAGAGCAAATTCGGAACATAGAAGGGACTTTTGGGATCAATATGGATAGATTCGTTTGTACATACTGTGTTTGTACTGGATTGTGCTGCTGATTCAATTTTTAATGCGAAAATGCGCTAAATTTTGAGTGCTGAGTTTTCTTTGAATTATGCTGTTGAGTTTTTCTATTATGGAGGACCCCTCACCCTTCAATCCTCTTCAGAACCCAATTTGGACGATTTATGTATTTTCGGCACGGACATGTACAAAATCGTTTGTGCTACGTTTGTTCTGATACCCTGGCCCTGCAATAGTTTTCCTCTGCTGTAAGCTTACAGTGAGGGTTAGGCTGAGGGACCGTATTTGGTCACTGTGAGAAAATCTGCGGAAATTCGTATTGTTTTTGGCGACGGATGGATTCATAACGAGAAATTGGTTTTCTGTTACGTGCCTCCGTTGACACATCGACAAAGGTCCCACTTATGATCAAAGCGAATGAAAGTGCAAAAACTGTGGTTATTTTAGGCGAAGGAGGATGAGGGTCTTCTTTGCGTTTGCAAAGAATTACAATAATGTGAAGATATATCAATGTCGATTACACCGATACATCAATTTCGATTATATCAATATATTGATCTTGACTGCATCAAAATATCGATTCTATTATATGATGCTGTAGTAAATTTGACCTTCATTATAGGCCTGTATAATAACCTAATCAGTATACAATATTTTAGGCTAACTACTCGTAGCTTTCGGTACCTCACTCGCTCCGTCCGTTCTCCCGCTTCATGGTCTAGTATATAAGTCTAGTATATCATATTCTAAGATATCAACTAGCTTTTGGGAGCTTACTCGCTCAGCTCGTTCGCCCCCCCCCTTCTTAGTCTAGTACAAGGCTAGTATACTGTAATTAGGGCTATATAATGGAGGCCTAACCTACTATAGCAGCCTTACTTGGTCCTAGTATAATGAGGGCTAGAGGTCAAAATTCTTCTGAGCCATAGAGAAATATATACTCGCGAAGAGTAAAGAACACAAATACTAGAACCGCAATAAAAACAAACAATCCGAGCGCTTTCGGCTAAACAGCCATTCTCACGGTATAGAAAGCGACTGAACCCAACACCAACAAGAACGAGTAACAACGAACGAGGAGGTCATGACTGAACCAGCGAGTCATCGAAATGTGAATCATTCTCATAGACTAATCCAATCAATCACTCCTCAGGAATGTACCTGTTCAACACGGTAATGTCTTTAATATTCGTCTCATATTTGGTTCCTTCGTAAATGCCTCCAGCTCGATTTGAGGCCAAATTTTGTGAAATTTTAATTTTATTCCGATAGTGCTCTAACTACCGAGAAATTGGAAAATTTCATGACAAAGAAATGGATTCGTACCGAGTTGAGAAGGTGGTATAGTTTACTCAACGTTACCACCAGACTCAACCTCCTAGTGCACTCGCGGCTGTCTAGCCTACTCTCCATCACGGTGAGTTCGATCCATTTACTCATTCCATAAATGAGGTTTGTCGTGAATTTGATTTGAAACTAAAAGAAAAGAAAAATCGGAAACTTACTTCCCTCCTAAGTTCTAAGATGAGAGATGACGAATTATATCTAGGTGACGATGGAATAATTCAACAGTTTCAGCCCCGTGTCATAAATCATAGTAACACGGAGTTTAACCGTGATGAGATGACACTCCTGGAGAAGGGATTGAAGTTCGGGCTCCCCCCTCTAAAAAATCAGGAGACGTTAGCAAATGTTGTAGCTGACTTAGCTATAAAAATCGGCCCTGGCGTAAATACCCAGAAAAAATGTGCTGAAATTGTTCGTAATACCCCCCTCCCTCGCATAAGTGATGCAGGGAGTGAATTGATAGTGGGTCTGAGGAGGAAGATTATGGAGGAAAAGCTAGTTATTACCAAAGCTGACAAAGGGAATGCTGTCGTAGTGATGAATAAGGCTTCCTACGTCTCTAAGGATTACGAGGTACTTGGCCAATGTGGGGCTAAGGAGGCCCCTCTCTTTGATTTTCCAAAATTCGTTAAAGAGGCTAGGAAACTTATTAATGGTAGTGAGGTAATCATTAAGAGCCCATCTCTAAAGAAAGTTATCTTGGAGCCGAATCCCGTTCCTCCCCTCCTTTACGGGTTGCCGAAGGTACACAAAGAAAATGTGCCGATGCGGCCGGTTGTTTCGTTTGTTTCCTCCCCTACATACTCCCTCGCTAAGTTCCTGGATAGATGGTTCAAAGCTCGTGTGGAGGTTGAGTCTCCCTATTCAGTTAAGAATTCGAGTGCCCTGGCTGAAAAATTGAAGGACACATACCTTCCTCCGGGTTCAATTCTGTGCTCGTTTGGTGTCGTTGGGCTTTTTCCCAATATTCCCAAGGCTACCACTATGCAACAAATAGGCAAACTGCTCGTGGAATGTGGTACCCCCCCCCAATGAATTTGGCGAAGTTTTCGACCTATTGAACGCCTGTTGGTCACCTAATTTTTGCAAGTTTGATGATAAATATTTCGAGTTCCCTGAGGAGGTAGGGATCCCTATTGGTTCCCCCTTAGGCTCTCTTATCTCGGAGGTTTTTATGTCTAAATTTGAGGTTGACCTGTTTTCTTCGGGCCAGGTGTTTTTGAATCACGTTTTCTATTGGCATAGGTACGTGGATGACATATTGTACGCGTGGACCGGTCCTGCGGAGCTCCTTAGTGAGTTTCTCGCTTATTTAAATAGTTTATATCCGTCCATCAAGTTCACTCTTGAAGTTGGCGGCTTATCAATAAATTTTCTGGACTTAACCATATCCGTCATTGACGGCGTCCATGATTTCGGTATTTACCGGAAAAGTACTTCGACCGATATTGTTATCCACGGGTCGTCTTTCGTACCTTTTACCCATAAAGTTGCTACATTTAATAGTTTAATATATCGCCTCACTCAGATCCCTTTGAGTGAAGTAACGTTTAATAAGGAACTCGTGACGATAAAGCACTTGGCTAGAGTGAATCAGGTCAAAGTGGACATTGACCTCATGGTCCGTAGGAGACTTACAAAAAAAAAGTCTCGTTTCTACTACCTTCCTCCCCCGCCAGTTGCATCTTGATAGACGTAAACGGTGGATTAGGATGCCGTTTTTGGGGAAGTTTTCTTCGGAGTTGAGCCGTGTCCTCCGTCCCTTTGGTTTCCGGCCGGCGTTTTATAGTACCAATACGGTGAAGAGCCTTTTGGTCAAGTTAAAGGATCCGATACCGATGGCCGAGAGGGAGGGTGTTTATAGGGTGGCCTGTGGTGATTGCCCGAGTGTGTACATAGGGATGACTAGCCGTCAATTCAAAATTAGAGTTGATGAACACAGGAAAGCCTGGGAAAAAAGAAAAGTAGGGGAGTCGGCGTTTGCTGACCACTTAATTGAATGTGATCATAGCCTCAAAGAGGGACCTGAAGTTCTCCTCCACAGGGAAAAATCGTATTTTAGGCGCTTAGCATTAGAAGAGATTGAAATTCATCGTCACCGAAACATTAAAGACATTACCGTGTTGAACAGGTACATTCCTGAGGAGGGATTGATTGAATTTGTCTATGAGAATGATTCACATTTCGATGACTCGCTGGTTCAGTCATGACCTCCTCGTTCGTTGTTACTCGTTCTTGTTGGTGTTGGGTTCAGTCGCTTTCTATACCGTGAGAATGGCTGTTTAGCCGAAAGCGCTCAAGGGGCTAATTCGTTAGCCCAACCGAGACTTATACTAGGCTCTTTGTTGAGAAGCTGTTCTACGAAATTTTACTTGCTATCAAAAACGGGGCGAACGAGCGGAACAAGTGAGCCCCTTTACAGCTAGTCATCTTAGTAGACAGTATTTTCAGTGCTATTCAACTTAGCTTATGTATACTAGCCTAAGCATTCAAAAGCTAGTCAGCTTGACTTACAGTTTACTAGACTTGATAATAATACAGATAACCAGCAAAGAACTAACATAAACATGAAACATGATCTTTATTTATTCGGTTACACCAAAACATTTTTTCTGTAGAAGGCCTAAATTACATCATTAGAAGGAAGACTTTTCTGTAGCCTATTGTACTCATGAAAAAATAAAATGGAAGCAGCTTCAGATGGCGGTCATTTGTGGCACGCACAAATTCAACTTCCTAATTAAATAATTTTAAAATCGAATCTAGTCATTCTATTGTAAGATATGTCATAACTTAGCAATCTTAATTTTCTACTCTTACTCATCTCTTATGGTATCATCACCGAACAAAAATGTAATGCGGTTCGATTCACGTATTTCACACGGGAAACCCATAATGATCTTCTGGTCGTATAAATGTATTTCACTCGAACAAACCAGAAAAATAAAACAGCGATATTCATTGACCTTAAAAACTAGTGTTGACTTCTCTACTTTTTTATTTTTATTTTTTTATTGTAATTATGAGGTCATGGCTCTCAGGTATCGAGAAATTCACTAAATGAATTCATAATATTAAATGAGAATCTTTACTTCTTGGTACATTGTAAATACGTATTTTCGTTTCCGATTTTTGGGAGAGAATTACTTATTATTGTAATTGGAGCCCTCGGAGGATAAATAGTGAATATCCTCATCCTTGAGGACTTTTGAAGAATCTAGGAAAAACATCGGCTCGGAATAATTGTACACCAAATATTCTGTTCGACGCAGTACTAATAAGAACGGATTAAATTCTCTCTCTCCTTTCTAAATAATATATAATTTTAATCAATTGAATGATAATTAAGAAAAAATATCGACACGAAAAAAACAGACCTATAAATTTCGTGCTCCATCGTAAGCTAGAATACGTTTTATACTCGCAGGTTATTCCATTTATAAACTGGTTGAAAACTTATTCGTTTATGGTAATATAGAGAGGTCAATGATTTCTGCATTTACCTGTATCGTAACGTCGTCTAAGTTTTAATCCTGTTATAAAAAATAACATGAGGACGTTTGTCCGGTAAGACAAGACTGAAAATAAGGCTGTAAAAATTGTTGACAACACTTACGAATCCGAAAGCTTTGAATTAGAGCAGTTGAAAGTTCTGGAGGTACAACAATTATTGAAGGGAAAAAATATTGACCACATCTCTATCAAATATCTAATTACCTACCGTAATCGTATAGAGGACAAGAAATTCAGCAACTTTATTGGACAAATCATTTTGTTGTCACACATAATTGAAAGGATCAGGTCAATAAGAATAAATTTGCCTTTAAAATAAAAAATGGTTGTTTATCACCTCATTCCATAAGAAGAAAAAATGAGGTTCGACGGAAACGAGTAAACATGAAAGTCCAAAATTCATTAGGTAATTAAATTTGAGGTCAATTTCGGATTTTCTTCTCAAAGATTTTGAGGGTCATAGTTTTATGCAGAAAAGTTTTCGGTTACTGACTTTTTAAACTCGAGAAACGGTTTGAAGATGAGTAAGAGAGATCTCATAAAAATGTACCTACTTATCAATACGCTAGGTATGTATTTTATTACGAACCAAAAATCTTATTTTTGTACTTAAATATCTCTGACGCACGCTGGCCTGAACTTATCATTCCGGATGATTCCTGTTGAAATTACACAAATAAATAGAAAGTATCTGCAAATTTTCGACAGCAAAACCACAGCCAAATGAAGAAAAAAAAAAATAATGGGATTCTACTTGCTGGCACTATGGGCTGTATATCATCGAGGGAAAAAAATTCATAGTTTCGCGAAATAGGTTTTATTTAATATGTTATAATTTTCTACCAAAATAAATAATATCGTCGTTCGGTTTTCCCTTTTTTACCTATTTATCAATCCAAATCAGGAGATTTATTATTAAAAAATTAACATTTCAATGCCACTTACTTATTTATAATTCGTACACCCGCCGTCGTTGTTTTTGCACAGATCGCGAGAGATTCTCCCGGAAACGACGTTTTTGCAAATGCGATGCACATGAAATTGCTCAAACAAAGCTAGACTCGTTCATTCGCCGAAGATATTCCAAGATCTTTTCGAAAAAGAAACCAGTTTACCGGATGACCAGACATCATCATTCGCCTATAAAATGAAAAAAGTTCTGGAACTGCCTATTTACTGGCTCACTTCATAACCCATATCGAACAACCTCAGCGTCCAGAGAGTATCGGTACAAAACATCGATGCAAAAGTGAAGAGTATAACCTGGTTTCATAGCGCATCTTGTGTTGTTGATACCAGTATGAAAGGTATAGTCCATGCTTCAACTTGTTCGCAAAATGGAAAATAAAGCTTACTTTAAAAGACGAAGATTGAGCAAATCGAGAAGAAATAAAATAAGGAACCAAGAATCAAAACTAAGTAGGTAGCTGGCAAGCAGCTTTAAGAAGTACAGGTTAGCATTAGACTCCAACAATAAATTATTGTTCAATACTAAATAGATAATGTGAAGACAGATAGGCTACAAAGTGACCTCTAGTCTGAGTTCTTCTTTCTACCCCTTCAAATTCTTAGAAATAGAATTAAGAGGAGCGTCGAATCTGCTGATACAGCTAGGGAAGTGGCAAAGTACCAAATAAAATCAAGATAATATAATTTTTATGACGTTTTAGTTGACATTTTCAATTTATCCACATTTATTTTATATAAATTTCCTTTCAGTTTAGCTAAGAATAGAATCTTTTATGAAAAGTACACGGAGGTGCATAGCATTGAACTGCACTGCCATACAACTGCCTTTTGATCATACACTGCATGGATTCGTATATAACTGCATAAGCGCCACAGAGTAAACAGAGGTCGTCTTTGCTATGCTCATAACGTTAACAACTACGGGTATCATCCAAATTTGTAGTTTAGGTTCGCCTAACGCGTTGAGTGCGCGTCAAGCTCTGCGTACAGCTGTACACAACGCACATTGTTGAGAGTTGCAGATTCACCGCTCGGTCAACTGCGTTAGGCGAACCCTAAACTACGAATTTGGATGATACCCGTGTCTCGAGCAAGTTCAGACAACCTCTGTTTACTCTGTGATAAGCGCTGTATATTGAACCAGGGCAGTATAGTTCCACACGGGTAAACTGAACCGCCATATTGGACCCAAAAGTGATTAGCGGAAGGTTTGAACGACGCCGCAACATTGCGCGGAACGAGCACGAGGGAATATGCGTATTTCCCCGCGTATTATGGAATGTTGTTTGAACCTTCCGGTAATACCGTGTCCAATATGGTGTTCGGGTGATAGAAATTGATACAAGAATAGAACACACTACACTGGTTTGTCACTGATCACTATAATAACATAAACGCAATCCAACTATTTTTCCTTTCTGTCGGGTGGTTGCACCCTCCCCCCCCCCCCATTGGTTTGCTTCACAATTTTCGTTTCTTTGCGGATCCATATAATAGGATAATATAAGACCTTTCTCTGAAAAGTGCGTTCGTCCCATAAGAAATACATTGAGCGGACGCCCTTTTGACAGAAAGGTCTTCAATTATGGTCAAAGGTTGTTGCGCAAGCATTACAGAAGTATTAGCATCCGCCAAGGAGCGCTAGCAGTCAGATCAACCACAATGGTTTTTTCAAAGAAAGGTTTGCTCACTCATCAGGTGCAACTACGTCACTGACTTCCTAATTGTATCGTGTCTTAACAATTAGGGCGTCACTAGTTTTGTGCCACTCTTTATTCTTGTGCACAGAATGCGGGTTGTATTCCCTTTGAGCGAACCAGAGCAAACTTCTGCTTGAAAGAACTTTAGTCGGTCACAAAAAAAAGCGTTAGTATTAAATTTGCACGAACCAGAAAAAATCCTCCCACTGTTTAGGCTGCATGTTAAGACATGGATGTATCAGAGAAGGAATCATGTTCTTTCTCTTCTACTCTGCTAGTTAACGAGCAGCGCACTCTTGTGGTGATATGCAACAAAGTGATCAATTTTTTAACAATACAAGTATTTGTCGGGTACAGTACAGCCATGCCAATAGCATTACAAAGTATTGCAGCCAAAAATTTCAGCTTTTGCTTTTGACTTGAACTTCCGATCTCGAAAAATTTGGCTTTTGAAAAAATTCAACTGCCTTAATTCCAGGGATGTTACACAAAATTATTTTAATTTCGTTTCGGTGTTTGTTTTCGTTCTATCAAAAATTTGTCGTTCCAACAAAATTCATCCTCGATTCGTTTCGTTCAAATTCCGTTCTTCTTTTACCTGAAAAAGTTTCATTATTATTATTCTCGTTTTTGTTTAGCGTTATTTTTGTGAAAAATGTAGTGATTTTGCTCAAAATTCTTGACTTTCGTTTTTGGTTCTAGAATTTTCTGTGATCACGAAATTAATTTTCTTAATTTTGCTTTCGTTGAGTCCTTTCCTGTTCTATAGCTAGAGAGTGGAAATTTTAATAGGAAACCTGTTCCATGTTTTTTTTTGTTTGAAAAATTTTTCAGACGTCATTCGACCAATTTAGACTCTTGAGCTATATATGGTAGGGAGGGGGACTCGGAAAAATGTTCACTCTCGAGCTATTTATGATAAGAGGGGGATTTGAAGAAACTTCCTCTCTCGAGCTTTATACTTGTCCTTGTTACGCTCATTTCACAGAACCCACAAATCTTAGGCATGTTGAAAGTTTTTTTTTTTCTTTCATGAATGATTGGGAGAATATACTTCATTTAGTGAGACAACATTGCTTTAGAAAATCCACAAATTGAGACCCAGAAACCATGTCGTGATTAAATTCTAAGAATTCCACAAACTGAGATCCAAAAATGAGTTTCTGATTGGGTTCTCAGAAACCCAGAAAATGAGATCCAAAAACGAATTTGTGATTGGGTTCTCAAAATTCCATGAATTGGGATCCAAAAACAAATTCGTGATTGGGTCCTCGAAAATCCACAAATTGAGACCCAGAAACGCATTTGTGATTGGGTTCTCCAAAATCCACAAATTGAGACCCAGAACCAATGTCGTGATTGGATTCTCAAAAGTCCACAAACTGAGATCCAAAAACGAGTTTGTGATTGGGTTCTCGAAAATCTAGAAACCTCTTTCAGCGACAACATTACTTTTGCCCAGTGTTTCTCAACCTTTCTTATATCGCGGCACATTTTTCCATGAGATGATATTACTGCGGCACAGCATTTCTAGAACTCCAAATTGTATCGAAAATTTTTGTGCGTTTTGACAATCTCATGTGTCTGCTGATTTCCTCCCCCTAATTTCAGAATTTGTGGCCTACAAGATGGCTATATGAGGCCTCACCCTTCTTTCTCTATACTACAGTTACGAGAAACAAGAGCTTCGATCATCCATCGGGACTCAAAAAAATTTTGCCACCAATATACGCAAAAGTGTCTGGATGTTTCCTGCATTTACTGAAAATCCTCTGGGCTCTTCTAAAGGCGAAATTTATGAAAAAACATGATATATAATCTGTATTTTTGGCTAAGACGCAGAAAGTACTTGATTTTTATGACAGTGAATGCAGATTTGGACTCATGTTCAAGTAATTATAGGCCTAACTGGAACTGACATCATTCAAAAATTGGAACACAAAGGTCAGATAGTAGTTGTGATGAATTTTTCGAGTAATTTCATTAGTAAAATATTTTATTTAAATTTTAAAAAATTAGAAATATCAATTAATAAGAAGATTGAAAAATAATTTTTAAAAAAAATATTCAATAAAATTAATAAAGTAATATAAAAGAAAATTAATAGTTAATATTTTGAGAAAATCAAAATAAAAATTATTATTATTAAATAAAATAATTATGAATTCAATTTATAATAATTAAATTTCATAGAAAATACACAATCAATTTTATTTATTTCAAATTTATTCATGTATACATAATTCAAATAAATATTTTAATTTATCTTTCAGTAAAAAATTTTATTCAATTATATTTAAATTGGATTTTTTTGATATCATTAATAAATCTAATTATTTCATTATCTTCAAGTATTCTTTTTATAATTTTTATATTATAAAGAATATTAATTTTTTAATTTGAAATTTAATTTTTAATTTCTTTTGAAAAGTTTGATTTTTAAATTTATTACGAGTTTAATAGCGATTAGCTTTATTTTCAATTTTTATTTTCAATAATTAATTTCGAATATCAATTATTTTTAGAAATTTAATTTATTCAATTTATTTGATATTTCATTTTTTAAATATGAAATTTTTTTTTTATGATATATTATTAATAGAATTTTTTATTTTGTAATTTATTGTTAATAAATTATTTCAAAATAAAATAAAATCAGATAAAGTAATATATCGTCCGGGTATTCTATTTAAACCGAGATATAATTCATTCACGAGCATTACAATCAATAAATATTAAAATAGATTGTATCCCTAATCAATTAAATAGAATTACAGATTGAATTATGTAAATTCTTTTAATATAATTTTATTAATTCAACAGCGAGGTAACAAATTAAAAATATTTTATTAAATCATCCTGTATCATCAAAGGTATTATTAATTCAATTATTTAAATTTATTTTCTTAATTAAATTAATAAATTAAATTTTAATTTGTGCCAAGAATCGAAATTATTATTTTATAAAATTTTTTAATTGGAAATTAAATATAATATTATTTTTTTATATTAATAAAATATTTTCAATTTATTTAGTTGAAATAATAACATTAATTTGTCAAATTAATAAAAAAAATGGCAATTCTTTTTCAAGTTCGTGTTAATTTATGTTTTTCGTAAAACTTTTGCGGCACACCTGAGGTGGGCTTGCGGCACAGTGGTGTACCGCGGCACACTGGTTGAGAAACACTGCTTTAGCCAATCCACAAGACCACAAAAAAAATTAATTTACGCCTAATAATTGTACTATGTACGCTAAGATTGAAAAAGCGCGTAAACTTCGAAACGTCGGTCACCTCGTGCAATAATTAAAGTTTTTGACGAAAATGGCGTAAAGCTTTTTATTTTTTTGCATTCTCCAATTATCACAAATTTTAATTTCGACTTTTTTAATGACTGCAGCACTGACTAGCCTTCAGGGCCTACTCGAGTGTGAAAAGTCTTTCATAAAAAAGGAGAGAAAAAACTTGTTTTGCATATTACGATTTCTTGACTAATGAAAAGTTATATGGATTAACACCTTTAGTGTGTGTCGGTCTCCAATGTTACATTATTGTATCTATGCAGTTGAAAACTTCTCAATTTCAAATTGTTATTGGTATGAAGCGGCACTGCCCTCCACAACAAATTAGAAACAAAAAAGAGAAAAAAAAAAAAGAGAAAAAGGCGAACGTGACGTTTTGTAAGGAACTGCTTACGCTTACATCATCAGAGGAAGTGTAAGCAGTTCCTTACGAAACGTCAGGTTCACCTTTCTCTTTTTGTCTTTTTTTTTTTTAGTGGGGAACCCGCTATCCCTTTTGTTGGGGGAACTTCCAGGAAATTTTCGTCCGCGAGCGCGAGCGAGGTTGATGATATCACGGAGAGGGGAGAAGGACAGGAAAATTCCGACCTCCGAGCTATATATGAGGCTCTAGGGGACTTGGGACAGCGGACTGCAATGGCATCTAATTTTTGTATCTAATTTGTGGACGGTAGTGCCGCTTCATACCAATAAAAATTTGTTTAAAATACCGTCCACAGTAAAGAAATTTTTTTTTTTTTGATTTAACAATATTGAGATTATTTTTTAAAGCTTTCCTTTAATTTGCACGATTTCTCGAACTGACGAGGACGTGCATACAATTTTGATTCATCGTAATAACTCAAGGTCGACTTACTTCTGACCTTGGTCCTGATTTTTTGTGAAATTGTGCAAATGGTATATGTTCAGAAGCGATACAATTTATGGAGGATTATAGTTTAGGTCTTTCCCGGGTGCGCGATAAATGAAAAATAATAGATCCGGTTCGACATCACCTTATTTTGAACTACTAAAATCTTGAGGTACTCATTTGAATACCGTGAACGATTGTTGAACGAAAATTCTTTCAAAGTGTACTTCAAGGTCTAGGTAGCCTTTTACTTCTCCTTTCCAGGAACTCGAAGGAATACACGCACATTTCTCGTGAAGTATCAGGATGAAAAAATTGTGTGAGAATTTTCCAATAATGAACCATCAAAAGAGACGTATAAACAGGTGCTGATATTTGCTTTCTATCATTTTTAAGTGATTCTGAAGGAAAGGCTTGGTGAGACTCGTCAGGCATTGTGACGTTCATTTGGTGCTAGCGTAATGAGATTCTTGTTTGATAAAAAACTTTCTTTCCAGATTTTTTTTTGTTCTGCGATATCCGAAATGATAGATACTTACCAAGTCAACACGAATGTACAAATTTCAGCGAATTGAAAGGTAACGTCCATTTTTCAGATATGAAATTGTAAATATATCATACGTCATGAAGTGTTCAGAAAATTTGATTTTGAAATTTGTCAAAATGAAGCAAATGTTTAAAATGATCACGTGACACTTAACCGCATCGCCCTTTGACGGTCATCATCATCATCATGACCATCCACAATCCTATGTAAATTCCAGCTTTCAACATTTTAGTGAATCAACGATTCCTGTCAGCAAATTACGAATAATATAAATTGAAATGAAAGATATATTTTTTTTAATTTAACGAGCTGTGCGACAGCACAAACGGGTCATGAGCTTGACAAATAATTATTTTACATGCTTTTACATAAGTATCGTATAATATCAAGTCTTTTACAAACAAAAATGTGTTAAGAATCGAGGAGGAAACGCGTCTTTTTTTTGGGGGGTCAGGATAGGTTCTGTTCCTACAAAATCGATTTCCATGAAACCAGGACCCTTCTAATATGGGTGTGGAGATCGCGATAGGGAGGCTCGAAACTACAAATTACTAATTCCCCCCCCCCTTCAAAAGTTATGATACAGCTTGAAAGTTGAAGCGTATATTGGTCGCCGATTTTCTCCGTGAATAAATTTCCGTTTCCTCATATTTATGGTCAGGTTGAAAAACAACCGAATATATCTTGGAGAATCGGGTTAATAATTCACTCACTCCTGTGGAAAAATATCATAATTCTTCGATTTTTTTTTATCGATATTTGAAACTGATGGGAGACGTTGTCTGGTGTTAGATATCATTTTCTCGATTGAAAACCTTTCGAATCAAACTGTTTTATTTATGATTGGTCCACAATATTTGAAAATAATTTACTTGCGTTGAATGACTTGACTTACTTTGAAAACTAATATTATTGAGAGACCTGAGGAAAGTTGCATAATTTGAATTCCAAAGTGCAAAATGATGAATTTGTCAAGTTTTTATGTTGTACACCGGACAAGTGGACAGTGGATGGGGGAGTAGTCGGATGGATATGAAAGTGTGAAGGGGAATAGGGTTGTGATTTTATGAAAGAAAATTTGTTGTTGAATGAGTAAAGTGCTGATGCTGTTGGGGGATTTCTGTGAATAATCATACCTGAAGGTGGGGACGAGTCGGGCGCTGGCGTTTATGAATAAGTGGGCATTTTAACGATTGGTCAGCGCGTTATGTTTTGCATGGGTCGCAAGACGTGTGAGAGTTTATTTTTCAATTTTTTATTTAATAACATTATTTCATATAACTCATGTTATTGTAGGAACAATTATAATGATTATTATATTAATTATAAATTAGTTTTTTTTTTTAATAATTTATTTATTAAAATAATATTTATTTGTTGATATTGACATTTCATTGATTTTATTTGAATTAAAATTTTTTTCATAATTATTTTATTAATTTAAATTAAATAAAGAGAGATCGAATTCAATCAAGTATGAGGGTGTCGGGTGGATGGTTCGGTTTTTGTAGGTCCCGTAAGTTCATAAATTAGAAAATTCCCTAACAGAAAAAAAAGATTAATATTCACTAAGAAAGATGAAAGATCGATGGTCCGCAGCGGGAAAGAATCACGGGGAAAATGGGTTTGGAGGAGTTGTCTGAATTTATGTACATGTATGTTATTCTATTTTTGATATCAATCAGAGTAATATTTGTTTAAAGTTTTCAAGATCAGTAATAAATGAAGGGAGTAGGTAGGCAAATAATTTTTGTGCCATTGAAAGCAGCCTTAGCTCCCTGTTTGATCAACTCATCAAGAATTATATTTGATTGATTCAATCATTGTGGGTTATTTAATAAAGAATTTAAAAATGATTTTACTTGTATACATTTGGCAAAACACGAAAATTACACGGAAAATTTAAAATATTGTCGACGAATTTGGAAAAAATTGTGTGTATGATTTGGGGTTCAAAACTACATCATAAAAAATACAGCGAATGAATTACATAAAAAATTTTTGGTACTGCATATTGGATAGTGAGAGAGGGAATTTTGCCTATCGTTTAAGGAATTCAAACTCCATTTTTACCGAGTTGAGCGCTATCCCCTCTTGTCTTTCAAATTTTACTCAGCATCCTCCTCAACTCAACTATATCCTTCTATTTGACTCACTTTCCTCCCTCATATCTTTACTCGATCCCCTTTCGAATAACCTCATCACTAAACGTATTCACGTCATTCCATCAAATCATGAGTGACCTTCATCCGGATTCCAGGTCACATCGAACACGTTTCCGTGCGGCCAAAAACTGCACCCTTCTACCGAAAATTACCGACCCAACCCGTTCATCAATATACAATTATTTCAAAACCACTATCTTTCCAAAATCCTAGCTTCTTGGCATCACCTGTGGAAAAATCAAGCTCTCAAAAAAGTCTGCTTATTCCTTGATCCTTTTCAAATAGAAACTCCCGCCTTGAAGGAGTCATCCTTTGCTGCCTTAGGATTGGCCACACTCCGCTCACCCATATTCTCATCTCCTATTAGGTCTTCACGCTCATTTGTCAGGTAATTATTGCCATCCTGATAATCTTACAATTCAACATCTCTTCTCAAGTCCTGTCCTCCAAAACCAACGTTCCACCTACAACGTTTCCTCATCTCTGACCTTCGCATTATGCAACAACTCTGAAACCGCCTCCAGCTCCCTCAACTACCTACGTTCTACCGATTTCTTCCAACTGGTTCAATTATAAATTATTGTACCACAAAACCAAGGCGAGCTTATGACCCATTCTAAGTAGTCGCATACAGGGTTGCATTTTTTTTCAATTACGAAATTCCCTGACTTTTCCAGGTATTTTTAATATTTTTCCATGAATTTTTTTGCAATTTCATTTGCTCATTCTTCATGAATAAACTTTTCTTTTTTTTCTTTATCGCAAATCGCGCAGAAATTGAATCAAAAGTAAGGATTTCCCTGACTTTAAAGAAATTTCTCAAAATTCCCTCACTTTTCCATGACTTTTCGAAGACCAAAAAAATCCCAGACTTTTCCCTGACTTCCAGTTTTTCCAGAAAAGTGGCAACCTTGTCGCATGGATTGTTTAAAAAAAAAAAGAAGAAAAAAGATATTGAAAATAATTCTGCACGTCTTAGAATAATAGTTTTTTTTTTTTTTTTTGAGGTGGACACAACATTTTTTTTTCTTATACGAAAAAGAAAAAAGAAAATGATCGTGAATAATTCCAATAGAAGTATACATACCTCTTAAAAGAATAGCACAATTTCGAAAATAGTCACTGCTTTGAAATTCGTAAACTGACTTATAGGTAGTACTTCCAAAATACGTGCGATAGAAACGCTTTCTAAAGCTTCAATAATTCGAATTACTTTTCTAGCGACCGAAGACGACGATGGGACACGTATGTGTATTTACAAAAGAAGACACATTTTTATGCTCGCGCCAAATGTGTCAACACAGATCTGGACTTCAAAATAACTTCCGACTTCGATCTCGGAGTTATGATAAATTTACAGAAATTAAATTTCTACACAACAAGAACTATACAAATAATTTTGTGGCGTGTAATGCAAACATTCAAGTAGAATGAAAAGATGGTTAAAGTCTACAATAAAACGTTGCGAATTTTTTTTCAGGTCGCGGTGTTGTTTGAGCACTTTTCATTGCGCAAGCATTCGTCTTCACAAACTTTCCAAACAATAATTTTATTTTTTAATCATTTCCTCCTCCTCCTCCTCCTCCTCCTCCTCCTCCTCCAACTTTTTTTTTTCTGAAGAGTCGACTATCTAGGTTGCGGTACGTGATCAGAACTTCATGTTCTTATTTTCCTTTCTGAGTCGGTGCTTGTCTATTTTCGAGGCATCCTCTGGCCAAAACTAGCTTGCTGGTGATAGAAATAAGAGCTATCTCTAAACTGGTTTTGAACGGATTCTCTCGTCGTAAAATATTTCAGTATTGTGAAACCAACATAGACGTTCACAGACTAAATATAGGTGCTGTAACTTTTAGTAAGGTGAATAGACTTCTCTATACCCACGTGATCCCAAGTCTTCCCCTGCCTTCATTCACTACTCGATAGTCGACATTTTTCAAGTTCCGGGAGTAGATCAGAGTCTCCGCAATTTTCCGGAAGAACATCGGACACTCTTCTTAAATAATTTCCCATTTGATAGGTTCTGTTGAATGTAAGGGTGTCAGTCTGTAAAGAAACTTTTTATAGCATTTTATAAGTATGCTTTTAGGATTGAGTTTACTATTTAACAAAACCGTGACGCTTCACTCCACACGATTTTATTGGACTTACTTTAGGAACCTGACGAGATTTTGATCCTGAAAGTTTTATACAAAGACTGAAGAAACGTAGATAGAAAGGAGAAATTTGGGCTGATGACAGGAAAGGAAATACAGGAAAAGATATAAAAATATCGTAATGAACGCTTTGGAGCTGTAGGTGATATCGTACAAGACAGAATTTAAGATGGCCGTGGGCACCCATGTGTACATGCTAGGGAGATAAAAATTTAAGAAATTTGTTTGTTTGGGTTTTCAGATTAGGAAAGTTTAGATGAAGTTGCCTTTCAGCTTCGCTCTCATCAGTAAAAATTCGGCTGAATTCGGCTTTTGGCTCTCAGCTGGCTGCAATACTTTGATGGCATTAGCTACATTTGGACAGGTCATAATATGCAAGAAGCGCTAACACGAGTTTGATTACTTTAAATGTGAAATGACATCTATGAAGTCTAATAAGCATCATCTCGTCTGGTTGTTGTGTTCGACGTGAGCAAAGTTCTCTTTCTACGGTAATCCTGGTCGGTTATATTTGTCACCAGACGAGAGTTCTCCGTCTAACGTCTGTATCGCACACTCTCATCATCACCTCAGATTAACACTCCTAATTAGTCTGAAGTACCCAAAAGAAAATACTTCATTATAAATACATTTACAGCACGGTAGACTGATGGTACCGCAACCACAAGCGTATTCGAGAAATATTTGAGCATCACTAACGAGCTAACGTCATCTACACCTCACTCTTTATCAACTGAACAGAACTTTCAGTTTCGAACAAATGGTTGAGTGATCGATGATAAGTTTTGGGGTCTGTAACGGTGGAAGGGTTTGAATCAGTAATTTTTGAGGGGAAGGTAGCTTGGCGACTTGATTCGCTAGATCGTGGCACAGAAATCTGATATGACTTGGGATTCATACACTGACAGTGAATCCAGATGCATTAGGTGATTGGACCGAAGGAATTGGAAATAAAGTATAGAGATGAAGAAGAGTCCGTAAGGAAGAAATAAGTCATCGTCATTTGGATGCAGGAACGAAATTCGTGGATTACTCCAAAGATGTGAGGACTGCAGTGCAGGCAGTGTTTAATGTTGCTAGTTTAGATGTTACAGTGAGCTCTGGGCGAATGATAGGTTGGGGGAATAATCGAGGAGGGTGGATTCAGAGAATGGGCAGGAGAGGATTCAACTTCAGACACTTGTTGTCTGAGCGTTCTTATGAGCGAGAAATGAAAGGTGTACAGATTTAAGGCTGAATATGCTAGATTATCTGCAGGAGCTGCAGCTAAACTTTCTAGCGCCTACCAGAAAGAATTGTCTTATACGATTAGAATGAAATTTTCACACCGAATCATATTGGTGCTTTAAGGTTCTGTTGAGCGGCAGCGCAAGTGAGCGAGAAATTCTTAGATATTTACTATTCTGAGGTATTAGAACCTGAGAAGTTTGATGAATGAGGATCAAAATTAATTTATAGGAGTTTCAACGAGTTTTGAAGCTACTTGGAGAGGATTATGAGGCCGACCTCTATGTGTAAATTGTCAGACACTGCTAACCTCTCTGATAATCCACAGTTATTACTACTACATCTAAAATTGTTAGTGAATTACAATGAACCTCTTCATGTAGGTAGTTGATGATACTTTTAGTGGAAATATCACGGAAAATACGCTAATTTACAGACAGTAGGAGACGGTTGTTAGTACAGCTAAATTCCAAATAAAAACTGATAATTAGTCAGTAATTTGAGTGCTATTCCGTTCAATTTACGGTCTTCAATAATATGACTGGAAAGAAGCTGTAGTCCCTGCTAAAAAAACTGCTATAGGTTCTAATAATTTTCGGTCAAGTTACAGACATTCTAAAAACATTTAGTAGAAATATAACAGAAAATAGGCTAATTTACAGATGTCGAGAGATGGATGTTAGTACAGCTAAATTCCGAATAAAACACCGATAACTAGGCAGTAATTTCACAGCAACTCCGTTTAATTCACGGTCTTTAATAATATCTTCCAAAATAGACTGTTGGGCGGCACTTTAAAATACTTTAAAATATCCATAATTGGAAAAAGGCTGTAGTCCCTGCTAAAAAACTGCTATAAATTCGGATAATCTTCAGTTAAGGCACAGGCATTCTGCAATACCCCACTCTATTCCGAATGAATGTAGAGACTACCTACTTGTGTCAAACATCATGAACCGGGAACTTAGTTTACAACAAGTTGCCGAATTTCAACGACCTTTGAAATAAATTTCAATTATTTACCGGAAATAGTGACTCAATTAAGTTGATATCATTGAATATTCTGCTGCGTTTTGATAAATTAGGCCTATATCACTAGGTTTATGGTTCTCCATTTTTGTATTCTGACGATTTATTCAATTGATTTGTCGGGACCTTTGAAATGAATTTGAGAGACATGTAATTTATAAGTCGTGATAAGGTGTTCGAGCGAAAATTGACCGACGAAAAAAAAAACACTAAAAATTGACCGACAAAAAATTGTGATTGCTGAAAAATGAAAATACGAAAAATAGATGGCGAAATTTGAATGTTACAAAATTTAGATGTTACGAAATTGAAATATTACAAAAAAGAATATAAATTTTTCAAAATTGAATTGTTAAAAAATTTAAAAGTATTCCAAAATTGAAAAATGTCTCGTAATTTATAAAAGTCAACTTTGCAATATTAGGCTTCAAGATCTGCGAGCTTGCAATCGTCATTACTGCAGACAAGTGTACGTCATGTCAGTTAGTCGAGTTTGAAAATAATTTTTATTAAAATAGAGGAATAAAAAAACTTGTTTTCATATGTAGGCTATGTATTTTCAAATGAACAGAGAATTTTTAATGTAAAATTCTTGAATTTAGGGTATTCTGCAGAAGAAAGACATAAATATTATTTCCAATGTCCCAAGCTTTCTAAATTTTTCAATGGGCTTTGGATCATCTCGGAAATCAATCAATTCCATTTGCAGTATATGAGGGGCTCCCTAATAGATTTGTGAATAAGTGAAATCAGGTTCATATTCTTGAAAATCTTGAAGAAGGCTGCCGTGACAAATTCTTTTACCAAGAAAAATATGAAATTCATGAAGGTCCCGCGGTCCGCGTGTTTGACATCCCTGACTTAGCTCATACAAAAAAGAAGAAAGACAAAAAGGGGGAAAGAAAGGGAAAAATAGGCTTGAAGGAGGAGGGGGCTATCACCAGGAGACGCTATAAAGATTATATTTGAAAATTTTTCAAACAAAATTCTTGTCAACATTCAAAGTTAAAAAAATTAGTCTGTTTTATATGATCCAGTAATATTTTCTTAAGATGAACCTTTAACATAAATTTGAAAATGATGAAAAAAATATTAGCAATTTTCCGCCATATACCTACAGGCTATCTTTAGGTACAATTTGACATGTTTTATCGATACCCAATTTTTATTCAGTCTGAAATATAGGAATTGGACAGCATTCAATTAAACTAGCAAAAAACCTAGTAATTAGCGTATTTCAATTCATAATTCATTTTTAATTCCTATTTTACAAAGTTTCAGTCATCCGAATCTGTACTAATATTTCTTCCATTCTAGCGTTAGGTCCCTGTTAGGTCAGTTAGTTAAGGCGCCACAGGTAAATGAAAGGTTCAGAGTTCGAGGCTAGGTAAGATACAGGCATGCTCCAATGAAGTAGGTTGGCCAAGTTAGTTTTTTAGCGGGGAACCCGCTATCCATTTTGTTAGAAGATTACATCCTCAGAGAACGTCCTCGTCCGCATCCGCAGGTTAGGTTAGGTTACGGGACTTGGAAGAATTTTGAGTCTCGAGCTATATATGATAGGAGGGGGACTTGGAAGAATTTCAAGTCTCGAGCTATATATGATGGGGGGGGGGGACTTGGAAGAATTTTGACTTTCGAGCTACCGTCCGCCGTCCGTCGTCCAACCAAAAACTTAGAAAAATTTTGAGACTCGAGCTATATATGATAGGAGGGGGACTTAGAAGAATTTCGAGTCTTGAGCTGTATATGATAGAAGGGGGACTTAGAAGAATTTCAAATCTTGAGATATATATGATAGGAGGGGGACTTGGAAGAATTTCAAGTCTCGAGCTATATATGATAGGAGGGGGACTTAGAAGATTTAGAAGAATTTTGAGTCTTGAGCTATCTATTATATAAAGAGAAGTTGAAAAATCGCAAATCCATTCAACTTTATTCCTATTTCACCTACGAACTTGGAATTTGTTTCTATTGCTTTAGCTTGCATAGGAGAAGGTTTAAGCGTAATAAATTTGAAGTTACGAAATCAGGCGAATGGCGTGTAGTATATATCTCTGTGCTTGGCGGGGGGGGGGGGGGGTCATGAATGATTCAAGAGATGAAAAATCTGTGTCATTCATTAATTTATTGATTGAAAATGCTAAGCAATCATTTTTGTTGACGTTCATCGAAAATTAATGTGTGCTAGGCAATCATTTTTGGAAAATGGTTCTTTTTAAACGGAGAATTTTTGAATACCCATACTATGAGTAATCGAATAGTGTAGGGTTACGATAAAGATTTTGCTTAGCAATTATCTGAAGATGTGGTAGTCGTCTTTCATTATTTCAAATTTAACGTGAGGACTGAGAAAAGAGAAAACAATTCACGTCAATTTCGAAAATTCAATATCGGATAACGAATGTCTCGCTTTATTGCAATCTAATTGGAATACCGAAACGCAAGAAAGCAAATCCAGGGCGGTTGACGAACAAAGGGAAGAGAGCTCGTGTCAATTCCGAAATTTTGACATCAGAAAATAATGTGGAAAATGATTGTCAGAACGATAATAGTCCATTCATTAGGTACATTATTGAGAAAGAATATACCAGTATAAGTTCAATTGGGAATCTGGCAATTACGTGCACATTTTGTGATGGAAAATTATTTGAAACTGAAAATCTAAATTTCTGTTGCGGGACTGGTAAGATTAAGTTACCTGATTTACCCTCAATGCCGGATCTTCTTCAAAAACTATTAGACGGAAGGGATAATGGATCTTCTCATTTTCTTGATAATTTGCGTAAATACAACAATGCGCTTTCAATGACTTCTTTAGGGTGTAATGAAATTCCAAACATATTTACAACTTTGAAAATTTTTGGACAATTGTATCATTATATAGGAAGTTATCTACCTCCTCCAACAATCCACAAAAAATGACAAATTTTTCAGCATACACCCAGAAAGAACAATGCACAAAGGATGTTCTAAAAAGACGGCATCCAACTATTAGAGAAGATATTAAGAACGAGATTGAAAGTGTAAAACAAAATATCAACGATACAAAAAATGAAATTGAAAAATTGGAAATTAAAAGAATTAAATTAGAAGTTGAAGTAAAAGAATACTAATGATAAATAAATATCAAGAATCTTGAAAATAATTTGAAATTTTATAATATTTGGCGGGCTTACGGCTTGCATATGATAGGAGGGGGACTTAGAAGAATTTCGAGCCTCGAACTATATATGATAGGAGGGGGACTTGGAAGAATTGTGACTTCCGAGCTATATATGATAGAAGGGGGATTTGGAAGAATTTCGACTCTCGAGCTATATATGATAGGAGGGAATGTAGAATGATAATTTCGATTTGAATTACATGACAAGATTATCAACTCAGTTCCACACCACCTGAGAGGTCGAGTTAAGGAATTGCCCGCTGCCATTGCAACGTCTGCAATGGCTTCTAATTTTTTTTTTCACATTTATTCCCTTCAATCTTCTTGACATAATACGGATATATATTTTTTGTGAATGTAATTGTAATTGTATATCAATTTTAATTCTGTAATTACAGCGTAATTACAACAAATTGGTGATGTGAAGATTGACTGTAAAATGTCAGTGGCAACTGCTAAAAATATAACTGTAGAATAGCTGTTGCTACAGTCATATTTAACTGTTTTTAATCTGTGGTTACAGCCAATCTATAATATTAAATTAGCAGTAACTGCTTATTTGGTCCAACGCTATTTCACTGCGAACTACTATTAAAAATGACTATATGTAAGGATGTGGTACTGATAAAATACTCCTATCAATTATCAGTATTTTAGCAGTATACCTGACTACTTACAGTCACTTTAGAATCCGTTCGCAGTGAAATAGCATTTTATATCCGTAAAATTGGGGCCAAAAATAAGCAGTTACTGCTAATTCAACATTGAAGATTGACTGTAGCCACGGCGGTTTCAAAACGGTTAAATCAAGCAGTAGCGACAGCTATTTTTTTAGGAAGTTAGCAGTAAAATGTTTGACGGGAGGGAACCCATTTTTACTAACCACGTTCTGGGCTTGTGCGTTTACGATTCAAGTGCCCTAGTTGAGGACTTCAGGGAGGTTGGTTTCAAGTCGTTTGTAGAGTTGTTCCTTCATACCGGAGGAAACGCTTTACCCGCCTCTTCGGGAGAGAGAGGGAAGAGTTTACGGTTCAAGTGCTCTGGCTCAGGACTTTGGGAAGGTAAGTTCTTGTAGAGTTTGGCTTTTCATTCCAGAGGAAAAGCTTATGGCCGGTAGAAAAAGATAAAGTAGTTGCCTAGACCGAAGGAGGATAGAATTGAAAGTTGTGAGATTTAAGGTCCACCCTTACAGCTTTTTCCAGATCTTATTTTCTTCCCTCCTGCACATCTGACAGGATATTGTGTAAAATTCATACACACACCTAGTCGTCTGTGGTAGATCATACATACAATGGTACCCTTAAAATTATCGAACAGTTTCCTTCTTTTTTCATCGAGTATTTTCAATTTTCGGTAATCTATACATAATCAATAATGGGAAAAAAACTTGAATATAGGAATTTGCTCTTTACTTCACCATTTTGAAAAACTAAACTTTATTATAATATTTAATGCATTTTTTTGTGATACCCGTGTTCCGAGGTTACCTTCAAGAATTTATTTCCTCTTATTTTTATACTTATACAAACTATGTAGATAATATTAGCACGTTTTTTCGAGCATAAATTAGACGAGATGAGCTTTTTTTTCCCTTATTTTCACGTGCAGCTTGAAACATACCTGAACAATGTTAGAATACGGTACATCGCTCGTACATAAATCTCGTATTATACGTTTTGGTCAATATTTGGATTTTTAATGAGTGTACGATATACACGGAACGTATATTACATATGGCTTACATTAAACTATGATAAAGAGAAGAAAACTGGTTTGCGTTGTCACGAGCGAGAAAACAAAATAACTTACATCGCTTTTTATCGAAAGTATGCGACGAGTATAAGTCGTGTACAGTAGCTTATTCGTGACGAGAAGTTCGCTTCCTACATTTCGGCTCCTCGGCAAACAGGTGAGTTTAAAATTTAAATTTTTTTAAATTCTTAATTTCGTAATATTTTTGTGTATCGCTTTGTAAGGGGATTTCCTTTCCCTATAATTGGAAATCGAAAGTGAGAAATATAATTTTTATACAGGGTGAATTGAAAACAATTTATCATACGAGGCTCTTTTGAGGAATAGATCAAATTTTTATTCAAACGAAACAATTGACGGGATTTTTTTTCATTATTACCGAGATACGTAATTCATCAAACTATATCCAAGAATTTTTCTCGAAAATTTTTGATAAGCTTTTCCTCGTTCAAATTCTAGAAGGGAGACAGACGAAGATTTATACATAAATAGATTGATATTTTCATATTTCAGGGAAGGCTTGAAGGATAAAATCCCAATTCTGTTTTTGCAAAAAAAATTCTTAAAATTAAATTCGGTGAAAAATAGACAGGAAAAAGGTCCGTTTCGAGTTCTAGCTTTTTACCTATTGTTATTTTGTTCGAATTGTGACATTCGTGCATGCCCTGAGTTCAGGGAAGAGAGGAATGACAGCCCCAGCGCAGTGCCAAGTTCAAAGGGCGACAATTTTACGATAAAAAAATAGTACCAAAATCTTTATTAATAATTTTTGGGTTTATTGTCTTCCGGCTAAGGCGGCAAAAATTGAATTTTTCTAGTAGCGCAAAAACATCTCGTCCCTAGACTGGCAATAATTGATAACAATAAATTTTAGAGAGAAGGAAAAAACAATATTTAGGGATCACAAATGAATGAAATTCGATGCAATTTCTTCGGATCTTCAAATCGTCTCTGCAACGAAGCTCAGCCTAAATTTCAAACTCCTTATGACATCCAGTAAACAAAAAAAAAAAAGCGAAAAATACTGTTATTGATCGTCGAAATTTACTTTCAAATTTATCCTCAACATATTAGGCCTATGTGACTTGTCCCGAAGAAATTGACCTCTTATGGGATTCATACCACACTTCATTTCTGCAATATGAATAATTCAGTACTGCAAAACTTCATTAATCTTAATATAAGATCTATTTCTTCGTGACAGGTCACATGTACCTAGGTTAATTTTCGTGTGCCATCATCTAATTTGTTTTGGCCGGGTCACACGTGGTTTTACTAGTCTAACAGTCGTGTCTAAAGTATTTGAGACAGATTTTGTGTATTTCACTGTTGAATGATGATACGAAGATGTTTAGTCGTACCTAACACTCGCACTTAAACGTCTCGTTTAATTCTACCAGTTCACCGACTTGATTACCTTCGCAAAAAAAAATTGAGAACTTGTCTATCAATCAGTGACTCTTCTTAACCTTTATTCTCGTACAATAGAAGTTTTCCTCTTTGTCCTAAAGGCGTCGTGAATTCATTATCAGCCGGCTGATGTTTACTGATTAAAAAATAACAACTGCATAATAATATCTCGTAATGGCTAAAAGTGCATCGACGGTTGGTTCACCCGAGAATTACGAGACGTTTTTATGTCTCTCGTACGCGTTTTTTTTTTATTTTTATTTACATGAATTAGGCCTCGGATACATGCGAGATTTAGAATATACCACTGAAGGACAAGGCTTCCCTCGTAAACGAATTGAATTAAGAAAAAATAATATCCATGCTGCTGTCAATAGAATTTGAACCTGCGACTCGTCGCTCGTCTTCATATTGGTCTAAAAAATAACTGGGGCAGAAAGACACATTAAAAATCGTACCATGCTGAACTACTCGTAGATATAAGTGAGTGAAACGTAAGGAAACCATATTTATGTTAAGTCATTTGAGGAAAATATGAGGTGCCTACGTATACCGTCTCGTTACTGACCTATGGAATTACGAGCCGCTCGTAAGAGAGAACTGAAGCAGGAAGGCATAAAACATTCAAAATCACATCACATTAAACTATAAACCCTTGTCAACGATATCAATGGTATAGTCTAGACCCTAGGGGATGGAATATCGAGAAGTTAGATAGGAACCCGTTTGATGGGGAGTTATTTCCACCCTGTCGGTTACAAGGAGGTGGAGGCTGTACAAGAATTAAGGGTCTTTCGAGAAAATTTACATGCAGGACTTGAAGATATTTTGACCTTTTATATTTACCAGGTGGGGAGAGCTCCATATTTTACGAGGAGTTATTTGAGAAAAATATCCGATGTCTGTCCTCTACGGTTCTTCTGCAAATTTAATTCTGAGGCAGGGAGGGGGGTCTATTTGGCAAAGTATTTCTGGAATATGCACAGGATTTGAAGCTTTCAGTAGAATATTTATGTATGTTCTGGCGCACTTGAGCGCACTAGGCTCTTCTCCCTCGCGCGAGCTATTTTTTCAACATTTCTGAGTTGCGTACATCGCATCGGGCGGGGAGGAGGCCTCGAGAGATTTTCGGTCATTGAGATGTTAGGCTCAATTCAAGTAATTGCTCATTATGCGTAATGAGCAGCAAAATTGCTCAATACGCGTAATAAGCAGATGTGCTGCTCATCACGCATATTGTGCAAAGTTGCTGCCCATTATGCGTAATCAGTAATATATTTCTGCCTATTAGGACTATTGGGCAGCAATCTAGCTGCACATTACGCATCACCCTTATAAACCAATCCAAATTTGTTTGGCTTGGTTCAGTGGGGACTGGAAGGGATATTGTTGGTGCGTCAAAGCGATCAAATATGCCTAAAGAATGACATAGTATGCAATTCTGCGTGCCATGCAAGGCCAAATAGACAGGTAGACTTTTTCTTGAAATGCATCTCTATTCTTGAAACATTTTGGCAACCATTGGTTATAAGGGTAAAAACACTCACTGAATCCAAATTTCATGGTTGCCAAGTCAAATGTTGTCTCCTTATGGCCCAAACCCAAGATGGTGACTAAACTCATTTCATTTTTGTTTCAAGGTAAAACAGAAGGTTTTAATTTTTTTTTTTTCTTTTCTTTTCTTTTTTTTCTTTCTTTTTTTTTTTTTTTTTGGAAGGGGGGAAGGGGTTGCTAGTGTACAAAATTGGATCTTCAAACTCTACTTGAGATATTGGGATCACATCGCAAATTTGGGTCGAATTAAGACCAAATTTATTGGCAATATAATGCTAGAGTGTGGGGTATCGTTTCTATGGTTTTTTGACCCAGGAAAATCAAAAACGACCACCATGAGCTTGCTTGGGAATCAAAAGTCGAGATACTTTGGTTCTGTGGTTGTGTTCTCACAAACATTCTTGTCTGTTATTAGTTCTTTTTCCTTTTTTCCTCTAAGAAATATGATTCTTTTAATAAAGTTATTTCCTTATTTTAGCTGGGAACCCGCTATCCCTTTTGTTGGGGGTACTTTCAGGAAATTTTCATCCGCGAGCGCGAGCGAGGTTGACGACGTTACGGAGAGGGGAGGGGGACTTGAAAAAATTCCTACCTCCAAGCTATATATGATAGAAGGGGGACTTGGAAAAATGTCTACCCTCCAGCCATATATGATAGGAAGGGGACTTTGAAAAATTCCGACCTCCGATGTATATATGATGGAAGGGGGACTTGGAAAGACAATAGCTTCCTTGAAATTGCTGCGCATTCTAGTTGTCACGTCATGATTTTCGGGACTTGGAAAAACTTCAGGCTCTAAAGGACTCAGGACAGCGAGGGAAATTTTGAAAAATTTCGACCTAGTAATTGACCCGAATTGGTAATTGGAATCGAAATTTAAAAAATCTCTCATAAAACAAGTCTCTTGCTCGCCTCAAAATTCACGTAGTCAATGAATGAGACTCCGCCAAGCAGCGAATGAAGCGGGGTGCGATTTTGTATTTGTTTTCTTCTTTATTGGGTGGCTAGGAGGGTGAAAGTGAAAACATTGGAAGAGACGGCGCAGCTAGCGAAGCGTTGTTTGAGGAGTTTTTGTTTCATGATGGGAATCTGCACATCGCTCTTTAACTTCTAGGCCCAAAAAATAAAAACTCGGTAACTTTCTTTCACCATTTTCAAGTTGATTGAGGCGAACAACAGGAAACCTGTTTTATGAGAGCATTTTTTGACTTTGATTTTGGCAATCGATTCTCCCACAGTTCATTATTTTTGAATTACCTGAAATTTTTTCAAGCATTACGATAGTGAAAATTTTCAATTTCCTTCCTCAGCCTCATCACGACGCGCAAAAAACCAGATCACTTTTAGAAGAATATCGGCATCACAACCGTAAGTAGAATCCATTCAAAATTTTCCCCTTATTCCAATTGGCCGTTTTTAACTCATTAGGTAAGCAGTCTCTTTTGTCACACGCTTGCCTGTCACGCAATTTTGCACAACGGTTCAGGCTTCTTTAGCTTATCATAGGAATTTTTTGAAGAATCGGTATTCATAATACATAGCTAAGAAATAGAAAATTTTTCCAAATCCTTCTTCTTCTCACTAGCAAAATTTGGCCCATCAGCGGAATTTTTCCAACTCCTACTATTTGTTTCATACAGTTCAAGAGTTGAAGTTTTTCTACAGGTTCTCAAACTGGTCAGCGCCTTCTTCCCTTTAATTTTCCCAATTCCTTCAAAAAAATCGGGGCACCCACCCTTTCCGGAACACAGTTTCTCCAAAATGAACCTCTATGGAATATATTAGGCGACAACTGAGCTGAAAAAGTAACTTTTGAGATCTAAGACCCAAAGAGGAAGAAAAAAAGGAGGGAACGAAAACTACGGTAGGCAGATAGTAGTAGCCTTATGCGGACCAGAATGGGCAACGTTGAGGTCAGCTTTTGCCCAAAAGGCAATAAATATAAGGAAAGTTTATATTATGTGTAAAATCAAGAACTGTATTTAAAGCAACTTAAGAAATTAAACATATTCCCTGTTTGAAAAACAACAACAACAACAACGATTTTTTAAAGGTCAAAGGATTATTCCATAGTTGATTACAACGTACGAAGATAAACTGTACATGCAATAAGGACGAGTATTTGCAACCATTTGTTACAAACGTCATCTGCGAAAAGTAGTGATGGTTGACCACATCTATTTACCTTTGAAGGCTACAAATGTTTGTATGAGCACCATAAAACATCCATATTAAACCAGAATGGTTACATCATTGAGAATTTTTCGATAAGACGACTCGTGTAAAACTATATGCCTCATTAGTCTCACAAAGAATACTCGAATGCGCTTCAACTGACTGGCCCATCAGAATATTAAGGTTGATAGAACACAACAAAAATCGAGGATTAGAAAAATCAAATGTCATTTGACAAACCACCTGAATCCACAGAATCTATTTTCTGAGTAACTCTAAGATGATGCATCAATGATTTGTTTTGTAATATAGGTGCCAAGTAGGTACATGGGTATTTTATTTGAACATAAAAATCAGAAATGATGGACCTCTCTCGGTTGAAAGGTTATATCTCGACACTAAAAAATGGACGAATGGTAAACACTCTCAATTGACTGTCATTGAGACGATAAAATTCCAATTAAAATAACATTAGCCTGAGCGGGAAATAATGTAATAACTTTACGATCGCACATGTCAATTTCTTTCGTTCGTTCAGTTCACACGAGCCTCGTGAAAAGATGATGTGGAAGACTCCACTGTTACACGATAATAAATATTTTTAAGACCAACTTATTAAAACTGAATAGTACTTTTCGCTGCGTGTCCTATCGAATAATTTGCTAGTTCAAATTAGCAGTCAACTTTGTTACCCTCTTTTAAACTTCTCTTCTTCAGACTGTAGGAAAACTTCGGTCTATCACTGACCTTGGCAAAGTACGTAAGTAAAATTGTATCGCTGCTTGCACGAGGAATATAAAAAAATTTAATTGGTATAATATTACGTAATTTTGTAACTATCTTTGAAAATATTTTATTTACATTGTTGCGGAATATGAGGAAGCGAATTTTATACCATAATAGAATTTAAATTTGTTCTCCGAGAGTTTCCGTGGTTAGATGTCTTTTGCTGTAAACTTTTCTCAATTAGTTTTCGACCTCATGTTGTTGTATGAGCTGATTATAATGAAATGAGAAAAGAATCCTCGATCAGGACGGATGATAAAAGCCTTCAAATGAGTTTTTAGGTACGGCGTGTGAGGGTATTCACAAATAATGAAATTAAAAATAATTAATTGAAATTATTATATCTTATTTTGTAATATACGCCCAACCGCACAAATTTGTGCGGATATTGTAAAATAAAATGGAATTATTTAAATTGATTATTTTCAATTTCATTACCCTAACGTTGAAAAAGGTATTCGTAAAATTATGTATTTTGAACCACAAATATTTTATAGTCAGATTTGTAAGTCCAATTTTAATGATAAATGGACCTTTTTCAGCCAAACCCAACCAAGCGACATGATAACAATCTAAAGAAATGAAGAAAATGTTCCTTTACTATAAGCGGAGATTCTCCTTTTCCCCAGATCGTTATCATGTCGCTTGGTTGGGTTTGGCTAAAAAGAGTCCAAATCTGAAGCATATAATATTTCCAAAGCTTAATTTTGCCATAATATCTAAATTACATTATACGAGAAATATTTTAAGACAACCTTCAAAATAATGGAATAAAATATCCTCATCATTTCTCCTAATGAAGAGCGAAAAAAAATCGGAGGTCCGCAGCCGCACAGTTTTTGTAAAACATAATACTGAAATCTCAAAAAGCCTCATTGCTATTTATTTCGATGGATAGAAGACCAAAGTTCGAAATCATAATTATACGTTTGGTCTTCATTGATTCAGAAAAATTCTGTCAATTAAACTGATTGCTTTAGGTCAAAAATTCTTTAACCTATATCTAAATACGAGAGAATTACTTCCTAAACATGCGTCCAAAAATTCCAAAACAAATTACTTCAACTCTTTGACATCACAGAACTTCTATAAATACTGTGTACGTCTCGAAATTGTTTGCTGGAGTTGAGGAGAAGGATGAGGACACTCCACGTGATGAGCGGAGGAATATACGAGAAGGGAAATAAAATAAAAATTTTGGTTGGGGCCAAAAAGTAGATTACGGTAGAGCAGATAGAAATGGGTAAGTGGGTTACGTCTTCTTCTGATCCGAATAGGGACATTTTGCCAAGTCTACTTGCGTGACGCCATCATCACGAGAGTGGACTTGGGAAAATTTTTGACACAATAGGGGGCGTTAGCTAAAGTAACAAGGCTACCAAACACTTCTGGGGAGCTCAAGAGCAGGTAAAATGGACATACATTTTGTTTGTGACTTTTTTTTTAGCTGATGGCTTCTCTACTGACTTTTTTTTTATAAACAAACACTCGACGGCGCGGCTAGTAGATCGGTGTCAATTATGATAGAAGACCGCGCGGAGCCGCAAGCCACGCTGTCGAGTTTTTGTTTACTAAAAATAGTCAGTAGAGGAGCCGTCAGCTAGAAAGGAAATTACAAACAAAATGGTTGTCCAGTTTACCCGCTCTCGAGCTTCTTAACACTTCAAGCTCTAGGTATTTGAAAGGGAAACAAAATACACCGCTATACAAACGAAAGACGTCGGAGTGGCTGATATCTGTAAAACTTTCGCACAGTCTTAGAAGAAAGTCTCAATTCTTGGCAAGTTTTGTACAGAGTGAATTTGAACTTTTTGAATTTTACGTGCACGCAGGTACCTTTTAACCTTCAGAAAGTGAAAACAGAGTCTTAAAAATTACTTATATCGGTTATTTAAACCCCGATTTCCTGCGGCACTTGTCTCATCTCGATCACTCCAACTCAAAAGTATTGCTGATACAGAGCGATAAAGGGAAGGCCTCCACAACATCTATTTTTTAAATATAGTAACTCGGAGCAGAAGTACTGCAGCCAGGTGAAATCCAAAAGCCGAATTTAGTTTAATTTTTACTAATAAGAAAGAACTAAAGAATCGATGCGTTTTTGTAGAAAATTACGGTCATCCATAATTAAGAGGATACTCAAATGAGTAAAACGAAAGGAAATGCAAAGGACCTCACGAAATTGAAAAAACTGAGCACTTTAGGCTATAATCAGCCATTCTCGAAGTATGGAAAGCAACTGAACCCAACACCAACAAGAACAAGCAACATCAAACGACTCCTTTGAGTATCCTCTTAATTATAGAACTAGAGAAGTTAAAAGACAGCTTTATTTAAACCTTTGTAAGCCAAAAGCTGAAATAAATATTTTTTCAGCTTCTTTTTTAACTTTCCTGATTCTCGCAAAATTTGGGCCGGCCATCCGCTAGGGGCGCTACAATCGGCAAACTTGAAAACGGGAGCATGACAATTTTCCCATTTAAACCTATAGTCAATAATATCAAAAAAGCAATTTAGGAGAAAAATGAAGAGAACGAAATTTGAACAGCGTAAAATTTTCTACAAATCATCTTCTCTCATAAAAATTGATTTGAATCGATTTGAGAAAACCTTCCGCCCGTCATTCGCCCCACCCATAAATTTTAGTTCGTGATAGTAACGCTGTCCGGCCCAAATAGGAGGTGCCAAGTATTCAAATTTCAAGTACAACTGCTCCTCTCTCTGGGCCAGACCGGCTTTGCTAAAGGAAATAATGGTTCTAGAGTTCAGTTCAGCCGTTTAGCATAGGCGCTCGTAGTGCAGTCTTTCAATAGAGATAAACACAAACTAGAAAATAGGCATCTTTTACAAGTATGGTAAAGCCTCGATTCACCTGATTGCTTCACCTGAAGTCGTATTTATCTATGTGTGAGAGGCCTAAACAGTGGCGATGCTAGCGCTGACCGCTTCAAATAGTCAATTGTTTACACAGCAACATAAATGCCAACTTGATAGGCAAAGACGCTATTTGGACTGGGTCAGCGCTAGAATCGCACTTATCTGAGGGAATTAACAGTACACCTCAACACACTGATAATATTTACACGGTCACATTCAATTTCCCTGGTTTCTTTGTCAATTCATTGATTTCCTCAACAGTTTTACTAAGAACTATTGCAGCGATCCTAGTGGTTGATCAGTCCAAATGACTCTCGACTGGTTATGTTACTTTCAACGCAGAATTCTATCTGCGAGTTCAGTGCTACACTACCAAGACCAAAGTGAAAAGATTTCCATTTTATATAGGTTGACCCAAATCACCTCACGTTAAGAGGGAGAAACTAAGAAAATGGTAATGTCCCAGCGAAGTAGGTCTGAATTTCTCCATAACATGAATCTAATTGAACTCTATGATCATAGACTAAAACCTAAAAGACATAGAAATCATTGAGGAAAAACTTTGTCAAGAACAATATCATCCCTTACCCAAAGAGGCGAATTAAAAAAAAATATTCTCTCTAGCATTGTGATGAATCTATTTCCTTGAATTGAAGAAAGAATTTTCTCTTCCATTCGACTCAAACCGATTCAAAAGACGAGTTTTATCACATCGTAAAATTTATCAAAAGATCCTTGAATGAGGTTACAAACTTTTGAAATAATTGAACTGAAAACTAAAATTATATTATCGATTTTTCCGACAAAATAAAATCGTTTAAATCTGGTTCGTAGGCCTACACAGGTTTGTAGAATTAATTTCCCTGTTTTCGATGTTTCCAGCCATCAACATGACGTCCTCTTGGTTTCTTGGAAGCGTTCTTCTATTTCTAAGTAATGTGGTCTTGTCTCATCAAACCTTTCGAGACACGAGTTCGACCGTCGTGAACAAATGGAGAGCCGCTGAGTTCAACTACCCGAACGAGAGAGCCAAAAATGACGCTATAAAACGTAAACAATTCATACTCAATAACGCCGTCATACTAGACTGCGATTATCACGGTACGTTTTTCAAACTTATTACAAAGTCAATTTCGAAAAATTATGAAAATGGGTATTGAAACAATTCCTTCAAATTCATTTCGTCAGCTGCTACCAAACGCTACTTCGTCTCGACCCCCATGTTTGCGAGCGGTATTCCATCAACGCTGTCAGAAGTGACCAAGGAACAAGGAGAACTACTCAAGCCATTCCCAAACTGGCCTCAGATTAACGATGGCAAACCCTCGTGTCAAGGTCCATTCTCGGTGTACCGTTTCCACGTGAGTACATGATTCTTTATATCGATAAATTTTTTCGTTTCGCGTCTCATACACGCGTATTTTTGTTTTGTTTACAGATCGATAAGTGCGGTCTGCTGTGGGCAATCGACAGCGGACGATGGGATATTTTCAACACTTCTCAACAAGCCTGTCCACCGAAATTATTAGTGTATGATCTAAACAGGAAGGATCGTGAAATTCGTGAGTAGAATGATCTTTTTATTTGATATGGATTCAAATTTATGAAATGAGAAAAACAGAGCTGCCTTCATTGGATGGGACGTTTCATCCTCTATGGCTCGTCTTAATGTTGTTAGTTTGATACCTGTATGCTATCAGAAAATACGAATTTCTACATTAGAGCTCTTCACGAACTAAATTTCAGCGAGACAACGAGAGTCGACACTCGTTCGTATTTGTTTGTCCTCTGGAGAGGTTCGTGTTGCGAGGTTCCACCGTACTGGGCTCCACTATCCGAAAGACCAAAGAAAGTGTTGAACAAAATCAAACTTTGAATGACTTTCCAGAGCCACTACTACTCTTGTCGGAGGCACATCCTTCCAAAGATTTTTTCGCGCTTGCTCTAGAGATGATGAATCTCGCTCATTTTGACTCGTGAAAAGACTTACGTGAGACTTCCAACCTCCTTTCCGCCGAGGCTCTTAAGTAATTAATAAATGGCCCCTAACTATCCATGATGGCTGCTTGTGATGTCATCAGCGTTGATATGCAGCCTTCGTGTATGGTAATGACTTCACGAGCTGATGATGCCATAAGCGTGGGCTCTCTCTCTTCCTCACTCTCTTCTATTCTCGAGATCACTCACTCCAATCGTAAGCCTCCCAATAGTATCCATTATACTGGACCCCGAGTCTGCCTTGTACTGAGTCTTCGGGTCACGGCCGATAATTTCATACTTGCAAATTTCAAAATTTGGGCACTACTCCTTAGCCTCCATCATACTGGGCTATACAACATACTAAACTATACTAGGCCTACTATCAGCCTTCATGGAACCAGGCCCAACATAAGTCCAACATACAGCAGTATAAAATGTACTCAACCACTGATAGATTACAAGGATGAGGGGAGGCAGGCTCGGGGCCACAGTTGATGACGTCATACTTCATTAAGAAGGAAGAGAATTGTGATACTGTATACAAAGTTATTATTTTGGATCTCTGAAATTCAAGTAGAGGCCCAGGGGTTCAAAAATCCTGACATTAAAAAGTTGAACTTGAAAAAATGACAGTTTTGAGATTCTAAAGCACCAAGGCCACCCCTTCATCATTAGTAGGTGACTACTTTCACCTACGTGCCCAGAAGCTCCTAGTTTTTCTCTTTCTCAAAACATTCTCAATTTTTGGTTTCAGTACGATACGAATTTCCAACGGGAACAGTCACGGACCGCAGTATTCTCATCAATATAGTGACTGAATCCTATCGAAGTGATTGCTCAGACTCATTCGCTTACATATCCGACGTAAACGATCACGGAATGCTAGTCTTCGACTTCGCTCGAAGATCGAGCTGGAGAATCGAGCACAAGTACTTCTATCCTTACCCCACCGAAGTTACTATGGTATCGAATGGCGTCACTTTTGACCTTACGGACGGCCTGTTCGGATTAGCAGTAGGCAAGAATTCAAAGATTTATCGACTCGATATGAAAGATGAGACGAGAATTTTGTTAATTTTGCGGTTGTAATTTTTCAGGACCTACAACCGAAAACCAAAGGAAACTATATTTCCATGCCTTCGCGAGCATCCGAGAAGCTTGGGTCCCACTCAACGTTTTGAAGAATCAAACAATGGCACGCGATCCAAGCGTCGGGCGTACACTTTTTGTCAACTCTCCTGGCACGCGTGCTGCTCAGAGTACGGTGGAGGTGATGACCGATGACGGAGTCCTTATTTATGCATTAATTACCATGAACGCGATTGCTTGCTGGAATTATAGAAAACCATACACAGCTGAAAACCAATACATTCTCGAAAAAGTTAGTAATCTTCAAACGTTACTTTTCATGAAATAAAGTATCAACTTATTTTTTCTCTTTTGTCTCAGGATAACGAGAATTTCCAATTCATCACCGGAATGAAGTTGAAGGAGAACAAATTAATCATCATGTCATCTCGATTACAAAATTACATCGCCGGAAACATAAACACTACAGACTACAAATATCGTATAATTGTCATCGAAGATGTTAGACGTTTACTTCAGAACACCCCTTGTGCTTCTGGCTCCAGCAGCGGGAGTGAGGATGAATACTTAGGCAGTGGATCCAACGCATATCCAACAAACGGAGGTACCATACATGGAGGAGGTGGTGGGTCACATAATCATGGTGGTTCCCATGGCCATCATCACGGAGGTTCCTACGGAGGTCCATCAAATAATGGAGGATCGTATTCGTCACACTTGCCTACTCCTTCCCCATCGTCGGAAGTGGTTTTCAAGCCCAGAGGTAAACAACCAGCCCACGCTAAAGATTATGGTTATGGTTACGCCCAGGGCAGGTTCGGTGACCCGAGCGAAACTGCAGGTCAACCCGATGAGGTGAATCAAGATAATCTTCAACAAGAACTCGCCAATGAAAGTTCAACTACGAGCACAGCTCTTAAGAGCGAAGGAAACGAACAGAATACAAATACAAACGACAATATCTCATCGAGGCGAACAGCCAATAGAAGATGAAGGAAAAACAAATACTGTAGGGGTACTTATTTTGTGATAGAACTGTAACTCATGGTACAGATTCATCCATTTGACAACATTGGCAAGATTTCACTGTAATCACTGAAATATTTTAAAATTTGGTGTTACAAGATCTGTAGCTAGGATAAAGGATGTAGGAAAACATGAAGGAATCTTTGAAAGGGAGCAAAGTTGATGATCTTAACCTGTATGGGAGTGTAAACTGAGTCCTCCTCTGAGAACCAGAGGCAATCCTCGCATAGCCTCCCAACTCTTCAAGTTACCATCTTCATTTAAATGATTCAGTTCAACCTGGATTTAATTATCTATACTTTCAAATCAACCTTAATTTATTCGAAAAAACTTTGTTCCACACATTAATCTTTACAAATATATATAATACTCTTTCATAATGTGACTAGAATTTCTTGTACACTGTCCAACCGATCAGCAATGATACAAAGAGTATCAAAGGGGGGTGATGGTTCTCACTATTAATTATTGATGCTATGCTCTCAAAAGAGCAGACCTCAATCTGTTCTAAGAAAGAAGGAAGATGAACAAATTTTCTCTCACGTCATACAGTCAGTTACTGTTGATAGGAGTTCCAGTTCCGGTCTTTAGAAATCTCTTGACCCAGGGAGCAAATATCTTTGAGGAACGTTCGTAATAACTAATTACACCTTGAAAGCGGAATTACGCTTCCAGTTGCCTGACCAGAATTGGGCGGTCATCAAGTAAACCTGGTTTAGCTCTGGATTTGTATTCAAGTTCCTGAAGTAAATAAGAGCTTCTACCCTCCTCCTTAGAATCTTGATCATCCAAAAAAAACAGCAGACAATAAAAATTTTCCTTAAAGAAGCTCCTTTTCCATGAAACAAATTCTCCGTTAGGATTTTTGGTACTTAAGCAATTAAATGGTGCACTCATACTAGATCACCAAAAATACTAAATTCTATCGGGGATCGGCTGTCGTATACCACGTGACCTTGAGACTTGAAAAAATTAAGATTCATGAGCATCTAACGAAGATGGAGTCTTAGAAAAAACTTTGAACTCATACAGATAGATAAACGGAGGAGGAACTTGAAGGAATAAATTCAACGTTATGCCGAAAAGAGGTATTTGAAATATTTTGATTTTGATCACAACTGTTTTCACTTAAACTTCTCGGATGTAAACACAATCGAGATGTCTTCGCTACTTGGTTCAGAAATACTCTCGAGGCTCCTTCTTACAAGAGTTGAACTACTTATGAAAAAAAAAAAAATAAGCCCTACAATCAAAGTACTCAATGATGCAGAATTGCTAGGAAAAATAATGCTTTCGAACTACTAAAGCACGCGGTCGTATTTTCAATAACGGATCGACGAATTTAATCTACCAATAGAAATTAAGGGGAAAAAAATGGTAAGTTTTTCAAATTTGTACTCTCCTGTTGACCTCTCCTCCCACGTCTTGCAAGAAATACATTTTTATAAAAATCAAAATTATTTTACTTTCAACCTTCTCCACTTTCGACCCACCAGCGAAATATTTTCCGACTGTGTCACAGGCTGTTACTACAGAAGAGAATAGTTCACACAGAAAAAAAGGGAATAGGTAGTTGTTCGGAAAATATTTTCAATTTAGAGTATTTTTCCTAGCTATTCTGGGGCAAGTTTTCTCTTCCATAGTTTTGAAGATGTAACAGTAATTTTTTAGTTTGGGGAGAATCCCAACTGATATAGTATTTTTTATCGTTCTAAGAAGCTATTAGCAAAAAATCTGCTCTAACAGTTCGTGTTTTTTCCAGGACAGATGAAAATAAACAACCAAATTTCAGAGAAGATTCGTTACTATAATTGCAGCGATGAAGATTGATAGGCCTACTTCATGGTCAATAATTATCTTAATTTTAAGCTTGGTGTTCTTATCTCATAAGAGTTGCCAAGATCAAAACTTTATTCTTCGGTACGTATGGAAGACTATTGAATTCGATTACCCCAGCAAGGTGGTTAGAAACGAGGCCATTTCCCAAGGAGAATATATACCCAACAAAGTGCTCATATTAGACGCCGATCACGACGGTAATGAGACTTTACAGTGCAATTACCGGTCAGAAATTTGACGACAGCAATACAAATTCGATTTTTTCTAACCCAGGAAAACAATATTTTATAACGACACCGCCCTTCCTGAATGGCACTCCGGCAACACTGTCGACTGTAAAAAAGATTAAGGGACGAAACGTTTTGAAACCATTCCCAAGCTGGCCCGACCGAACTAATAACAAAGCGTTCTGTAGAGGACCTTCTTCAGTGTGTCGTATTTACGTGAGTCATATTCAATTACCTACAAATAAAATCGAAATTGTTGCAACCTTTTCTGAATTTTATCATGTTCTTAATAGATTGACAAATGCAATTTATTATGGGTCCTCGATAGTGGAAGATTCGATATATTGAACACTTATTCGGCCATTTGCCCACCAAAACTGTTGATATACGACTTGAACGATGGAAATCGTGAAATTTGTAAGTTACATCTCTCTAAAAAACTTCTTTTTTCTTCCAAGTTCAACTCGGTATCTGAGAAAACTACCTTCACCGCTTTCCAGTGCGCTATAAATTTCCAAAAACCGTCATACGGGGTAATAGTTTGCTCATCGCCATCATTACCGAATCCTATGAAAAAGACTGTTCCGATTCCATCGCTTACATTGCCGACGACCAAGCATATCAACTGATTGTATTCGACTACGCTAAAAAACAGTGCTGGAGTGTCAATAATAAGTTATTTTACCCTTATCCGGATGATGGTACCATAAAAGTTAACGGTGTTTGCCTCGAAAACATGGACGGCATAGTTGGAATGGCCATAGGTATAAACGATGATTCCTGAAGTATACGTGTGAGAGCACTTTTGCGATAGGAGATTGAAAATTTTCAGGTCCACCATGGTTCAACTTTCATAGTTTCTCCAGTCTTCGAGAATCTCGGGTGCACTTGAGCGTTTTGAAGAATCAAACAATGCTTCAAGATCTAGTGGTCCAGCGCACAGCGTTTATTCGATCGCCTGGCACACGCGCCGGTCAAAGTACCGTAGAGGTCATGACCGACGACCTGATTTTAATTTACGCGTTGATTCCGACAAATGAGATAGCGTGCTGGAATTCTAGAAAACCATTTACACTTCGCAATCAGCACGTCCTTATAAAGGTCAGTATTGTGAGGATATGTGTAGTCCATACCCTTTTTCGAGGAGAGATGAGGTGAGTGAATTCTTTTTGTACTGAGTAGTTTTGATAAGACTGAAATGTGAAAATAGTATGGTAATAATTTTGACATAAAATTGTTTATTTGAGGAGAGGGGAGGTATAGAGTACGGATTTTGATGACGCCTATAGAGCGGGCATTGCTTTAATCTCTATTTAGGACTTGAAAAATAT
The DNA here is from genome assembly GCA_035079385.1 of Aspidiotus rigidus. Lineage (NCBI taxonomy): Eukaryota > Metazoa > Arthropoda > Insecta > Hemiptera > Diaspididae > Aspidiotus > Aspidiotus rigidus. The sequence continues at coordinate 13,162,853 of JAVHKY010000020.1, read as the reverse complement.
TGAGTTAGTTCACCTTACTTACTAGAAATTATGTTGATTTCACCCTTTTCTACTTTAGGACGATGAAAATTTTCAATTCATTAGCGGTATGAAACTGAAGAATAATGCGCTCATAATAACTTCGAATCGTTTCCAAAATATCGCGACGGGAAATATCAATGGAACAGACTATAAGTATCGTGTGATAGAGATCAAAAATGTCGATCTGTTGTTGCGGGATTCACCCTGTAATCCAGATTTTAGAGATTACAAGTCGCGAATATCACATATGTATAATTATCCGTAGTTGTAAAAACCGATAATGTATAAATTATTATTTTAGTCAATATAAGTACGTCGTCCCAGGCTCAAATAAAAATACTAAAATGTGACCTTCCAACAGACTAGGACCCTTAGGGTTAAAACATTACCGTACTGTTATTTTTGAAAATTTCTGTAAAGAACTTTATGAATAGTTTCTTCTTCATTTTGATCTCATTGCCTGATGCATGTATCTGGTCAACATAATACCTACTTAACATTAATATTTATTGATAATTCGTTTGTTATTTGTTAATTAAATGGTGGTATTTTTTCGTTAACACTAAAGGCCCTTTTCTGTTGGAAGGTCACAAATCGATTATAATTATCTAGGTACAAAAGAGGGTCGAACCTGGTACGTCATAGCTTGGAGGTCAAAATTACTGTGACTCTTTCGTCCCATCATAAATAGTTCCAAGTTCACCCATACTCTTCACTCATAATTTTTCCCCGTTTTGAATGTGTCCCCATGATGATGATTGTAATGCTCTGATGACGACACAATATGCCTTCAAATTCATCTGATATCACGGAACGTCATGAGAAAATTATTTGATGATGAGATTATGCAAATAGAAAGTAAATTAATAAGAATTACGAGATTACCTACGTCAACACTCGAATTTAGAAACAAACGGCAACAAACGGCCTCCTCCAACTCTGAATAACGCTTTTATACGAAGATGAAATTTAAACAACAAACAAGTATTACAAAATCATCAAACTATCTAGTTACAAACCTTGGGCTCGAACAAGTGAAGAAATTTCACCATCTTGTAATGAAGACCAACATACACCCAGCCTCATTGTCAACACAATCGAATATCCCAATGAACTTCGTTGATGTAACTGTCGGTTGTCAATGTCCAAATCATATTTGAGAACTTTATCACTTATGAAACACGCGTGTTTCATAACAGCATACGAGAAGTTTAACGGGTGAAGACATGGTGAAGATCATGGAAAAAACTCAATCTATCGAATTTCATGACACAACGGAAACCTTCCCATTTAGCCATTTAGACGAATTTAACTTGATACCACGGGAGAAAAAACACTTTCACATATCCATGAAGGCATCAGGGTGACTGATTCACTATCCTCATAATATCGGTTCCTAACTCATAATAACTCATTTCAATAAAAGAAAATATTAACTAGGTCATTGCTCAATCATTAGGTCATTATACTCAATCAGTTCAAAATAGGAGAGAGCGAGAGCTAGAAGATGCTACAAGATGACAAAGACTCTATAATATAGGAGTGGCTTACTTTGTTATGTTATAGCCTGCACGAGACTAATGTTGGAAGACCTCTTTTCCGCAGATCGTAGATATGCAGATACGTCCATTTTATTTTGTACGGCAGAATTAGCCCGAGTCCCGAGAGCCCGATGGATGGTCGGCCAATAGGCAATCTGCCGTACAATTAGTAATGTTTGACGAACGTGGAGGTAGGGGGTTCTGCCAAAAGGTTGTCAAAACATTGGTGGTGTAGGACTATTTTTCCTAATTGTAGACGATGCACGAATTCGTCAATCAAACATTATTATTTTGTACGGCACTACGGCAGCAAATCAGCAATGTCTAGCAATGTTGAAATTATCAAATTAATAGAAAGGCGCTGGTTATATCGTTCACTGCAGGGAAATTTGATAAAGAAACAGAGGATTGAGGAATTTCTCATGACTGTACTGTATTATGTGCAGTGAATCGATGTGTTGGTATAAGTACAAAATTAGTTCCTTCAAAAATGCGTTTTAAGCGCTACCCGGTCTGAGATCAACATTCATTGTGAAAGATCCACTTGTATGATACTGTCTGGAAACTGGACTGGAATATGCGCTGAACAAGAAACCTACCTACTGTAAAAAGTTGAATTGAGCCCACTCACTCGATTGACTGCAAAGTGTATAGTCAATGAATTGACGTAGGCCTACCTGCAAAACAACAATCAAGCTATGGTAAACAGTGTCATAAGCCTCATTCTCCTAATCGTTGTTTTGCGGATTGGTGCTGTACAATTACAAAGCTAATAATTGACGTATGTAAAAACAACGATCACCGAGACGGGTTTCCCGTACAATTCGTCGTAAATGCGTTAGTAATGAAGCTTCGTAATCGCGCACAACTACCTACTATTCGCATGAGGACACAACTGTAGGTGCGCTAGAGTCGTGCCCGAAAAGGGGATTCGGCAAAAATTGCCATAAACCTGTATAAAACTAAAACGGGCTGTATCTTTGTCAATATTGAAAAATACAAAAAAGTAGTAAGAGCATTTTTTTATTATTTTCATTCATAGAATAACCTAAAAGAAGAAAAAATTAAGATTTCAACAATATTTTCTGTAACATCCCCTTTTCAGGCAGCTTCCAAAAATGGCCACCACAGTTTTCATAGAGGGCGCCTACTTTGTGTCCTCATGCGAATACGTCGATTTTTTTGAGGTATCGTGGTTAAAAGAGACCTCCTGTTTGTTCTCGTCTCATCAGGTGCGAAATTACAAGAAGAGCAAATTTAGTTCTCTTCAATTCCTCCGTAAATTCGACCGTTCTCGAGATGAATTTATAATTCCGAAAAAAAAACCCACGAGAGCCTCTGTGTTATCTTGTCCCCAAGTTGATAAGATAGGCGTTCTTCGATGTCGCATGTTAATCGCTTGTATTGAAAACTAGGAAGGAAATAAGTGCAAAGTTGATGAAGTTTAAAATCTAATTCGGTAAATAAAAAGCAGCATCTCGACTGATGATAAACAAACCTACCGCTACCGTACCAAAACTGAACTCTTTAGTTTCTTTCACATGCGTCGAAAGTATAATTATTACGACTCTACGGCCGTGAACAAAATCATTCCATCAAAATGCTCATGAAATCTAAACAAATTGAATACCTAACGTGGTAATCACTCACTAAAAGATATACTTATTCAATATTGATCTGATGAATGAAGCGAGTTGAAGAAAAAATTCCTTGCATTTTCCTAAACCTTCTCAATTTAGTTCTAAATGAAGTTTTATTATTGATTCTTGACGTAGGTAAGCAATTTATTATACCCAGGTATTTAATTGCGGAACAATAAACGAGGTCGTTTGCAATATCAAAATACAGCACCAACAAAATTACTTCAATAACTTGTTGATCCACTAGGAAAGCTGCTGGACTGAAAAATTCTAGCTTTTATGATCATGAGATGTGTTCATAATTTCAATTTTATAATTATCTTTATTTTATTAAGTTAATTAAAACATTGAGAGTTTGGATTACTTATGATTATGAATAATCCCTTATTGTAAAACAACGAAAATCAAAAAAAAAAAAAAAAATGAAAATATCTCGCTTACGAAAACTTGAAAACTTGCACCAAGCAGAAGGAAAAAAAACCTGTTGCATCGAAAATTCGATTCTGAAGTATTTTGAGATACCGTTTCTCGATCGTTCTCCGACAGTACGTGTCACAATTTTTCTTAAAATTCTCGTTTATTTACAACGGATTGTCGTAGAACTCTTGAACGAATAAGAATTAAGATTGAACATCAAAAACTTGTGTTTCATTTCTTAACGATCCACGGCCAGAATAAACAAGAATATCACGAGAATCAATACCTAATAAAAAACTTATGCACATATTATTTAGGTCTGAAATGTATCTCGTAGGTGTATCTAAGTACCTATATATTCAGCTTTCTATGAAATGAAAAGGAATTTAAGAATCGACAAGGTATATTTTAATCTGTTATGAGTACCAATTTTTATTTCGTTCATTGATGCTGCGTGAGATTTAAATTCGAACGAAAATGTCTACAATGTCTGTTATAGTCAAATATTCTGATTAATAATTATTTACCCTACCACCTACCGGAACCTATCTATCTATCCATGACAAATTATATTTTTTATCAATTGTCATACGAACTGAATGCACTCTTACACTTGAAATTTGAAGACTCGCGAATACCTAGATAAGAAAAATGCTAAGTTTGGATAGGCGCGCGTATCAGTTCTCGGCCAAAAATTAAAAAATTGAGAAATCCTGATTAGAAATGTAGAGTACGTCATTCTCAAAAAGGAAAAAAGAAAAATAAATGGCGCTTAGTTCATTCTGACATAGTGAAGAAAAATAAAAATAAAATCTAGGTCATGTTATACTTCTATTCCCGAGGCTAATTCTTAGCCTATTGATAAAAAAGAAAAAAACAACCAATCGTAAATAGGCCTACGATAGAAGAAATGATTACTTTTTATTCCTACGGGAGAAATACTCGGCTGACAAGGGCAACGACTGCAGTCCTCTGGAAAACGGTAAAAACAATTCAGAATCGGCTCAGACCTGCTGCGAGCAGTTCAAGCGTAACTTTTGGATAGACCAGATGTGAAAATTTGAAGTAAACCATTTTAGTAAACCGATTTTTGGACTAAATTTTTTCCTTAAAAATTATTTGTATAATTCAATATGGTGAGTAGAATCGCTTTATTTACTCGTTTGCGTTTGCTATTTCCAGTCGTTTATTCATTCAAATTGATTTTTTTTCCTTCAACAACTTATCGAAATTTTCTATGTATCGAAGTTCGACTCGTCGGAGAAATAATTTCATAGAAGAAAATTTTGCGTTAACCCTTTATGAATAGATCTATTTTTATTTTTCGTATTTTGATTTTTTTCTTCTTTATCCGTATTTTTAGAGAGAAGTCGTGTCACTACATGTGGGTCAAGCGGGTGTACAAATTGGCAGCGCCTGCTGGGAGTTATACGGCGTAGAGCACGGTGTAAGTCCGGACGGTTATCTAACAGCCGATTCGTTACCCTGTAATGGACAGGATTTTTTTTCCACTTTTTATCAAGAAACTTCGGCCGGTAGATACGTACCAAGAGCCGTTTTAGTAGATTTAGAACCCACAGTAATAGGTAAGAAAAAATCCCATATTTTAATTTTCTAAGATCTCTCGTCAACTATCTCACTATCTTCTTTTTTTTTTTTTTTGCGCAGACGAAATAAGGAATAATCAGTATAAAGAACTATTCAGACCGTCATCTCTCATCTCCGGCAAAGAAGATGCGGCGAATAACTTCGCTCGAGGATTCTACACCATCGGTAAGGAAATGGAGCTCATTATTATGGACGCCATTCGTAAACAAGCCGAGATGTGTAACAGCTTCGCCGGCGTCTTTATTTTCCACTCGATGGGAGGCGGCACCGGTTCCGGACTTACCACGCTACTTATGCAAAAATTGGCTACAGATTTCGTTAAAAAGCATAAATTAGAATTTGTAATCTACCCCTGCCCGAGGGTAAGTCGAAACTATCTTCAAAATTCTGTTTATTTTTCAATGTCAATTTTCTCACTTTTCTAAATTTTCCTTCTAACAGTTATCAACAGCTGTAGTTGAACCCTACAATGCTATTCTCATGTCCAGTGGTACGATGGACCACAGTGATTGCGCTTTCCTAGTCGATAACGAAGCCTTATACGATATTTGCACTCGTCAGCTAGACATGGAGCGACCGACGTACGTTAGCTTGAACCGCATTTTCGGTCAGGTCATTTCCGCATTGACCGCATCTATGAGATTCGACGGCTCAATCAACGTCGACTTATCCGAGTTCCAGACCAATTTGGTACCCTACCCAAGGATCCACTTCCCCCTAGTCACCTACGCACCCTTCCAATCGATCATCAAAGCTTCGCACGAAAAAGTTACCGTAACCACCTTGACAAGAGAGTGCTTCGAACGTGCTAATCAAATGTTACGTTGCGATCCCAGCCGAGGCAAATACATGGCCTGCTGCATGCTCTACCGAGGCTTGATTCAGGTGCGCGAAGTAAACCAAGCCCTACAGACGATCAAAGAAAACAAGGTACCTTTCGTCGACTGGTGTCCGACCGGTTTCAAAGTTGGTGTCAACTACCAACCGCCCACCGTCGTACCCGGAAGCGGCCTGTCCAAGGTCAACCTATCGTTATGCGCCATCAGCAACTCTACAGCCATCGCTGAGGTATGGTCTCGAGTTAATTACAAATTCGACTTGATGTTCGCCAAACGTGCGTATGCTCATTGGTACCTGGGCGAGGGTATGGACGAACAGGAATTCGTTGACTCGCGCGAAAACTTAGCCTCCCTGGAAAAAGACTACGAGGAATGTGGAAAGGACACGGACAAAGGAGATGGAGGTGAAGAAGCATCCACCGGTTACACGACCACCACGACGCCAGACACCGCTTCGGACGCCACATCGGAGACGACGCTCGCGCCCACCGACGCGGCACCAACGGAAGGCGAAGGTGGAGCCGCCGAATCGACGGAAGCTCCCGCAGCTTAAGAACGTGAAATTTATTTGTAAGTACACGTATTCAACGTGGGTGTATTCAAGATGTTCATTTTGGAAAGCGTTTCTTTATTCTTCAAAGGACGCTGTTTTTCGTGAGCGAACATTCTCGATGATCCACGCGTGAATTTCAGTTTGTTAACAAGAGAATTTGAACGACGAGTACGTCAATAAAGATTAAATTCCGAGTTTAGATGATTTTCTCTTTATTCATTAAGTAACGAAAATAATCTGTACAAAATCAACGTAAATATTACGTAAAATAAGATCCACATCGTTCGCGAATTCGAGTACATGATGAGGTTTCAAAATCACGACACATAAAAAAAAGGCCAAAAAAAAAGTATTACTTAAAATCACGGAATAGAAAGTGACGTGTCTAAAAATATGTTCAGTGACATAGCGTAAAAAAATCCTTAATTACACGACTAGAATACGTCTACGCGGTTGAAACGCGTACTTTTTCAAAAACAGGAAACAAAAAAATAAGGAAGCATTTTTTTTTTCAATATTCGTCCGAACCTCCATCCTCTGGAGGTCTCGTCCATTTTATTAACGTTTCTGGCGAACGGTACAGGAACAATAGTTTGGCGAACAAATCTTCTTCGAGATCGAATTCGCGACGTTCTCTTACCAAAAATATATCTAAACATAACTAAGGGACAAAAAGTACTCGAATTAGTAAGCTTTGATTCTAGATAAGAGAAATAAGGATAAGGTCGTCAACTCACTTGTAGTATTCTGTCTACGTAAGGCATATCTTCGAACATCGTTTTACTGGAAGTATTCGTTAGACTGCTTTTCATGGACCAGCCGACGACGATCACAAAAGTGGTGTATAAACCAACGATTCTGAAAAAAAAAATGGGAATTTGAATGTATTTTAGACGTACTGAATCAGTGATGATGATGCCCTTTTTTGTGAAGAAAAAGATAAGATTGAAACCAAAATCCAAAAGGTGCTTCACGGCTATGATCTGAAGCTTCACTTGTGTTGTATTAAAAAAAAGAGCGGACTTTCATAACACGATCAAGGATGTTTCACGACGCTCTACTTCAAAATCTATCGATGCGTCCATAATTTTTTTCGAAAATCTTCCTTTCCAGTTGAGATATCATTCGATTTCTGCTTGAGATTACCTCTTTCGAACGAATTGGTGCGCAAAATTTTTCCCGTAAGCTTAAACCTCTCAACAAAATTCCAGTTTGATTGAACGAGCCAATAACTGTAGAGTTCAATGACCGCGGTTCTACTTGAATTAAAAAAAAAATACCTACCCTTTGCCGCTGATCCAAGATAAGACACCCGGCGGAAACGTTTTGTCGTTGAACGTGAATATAATCAGTGATTCACTCGAAGAATCGTTGCTCGCGATAGCATCGATATCTTCAAGAAAACGTAAGTCGTTTGCAGTAACATTTTCGATCGCGCTCCACCACATACTCGTTTTATCTTTATCTTTTTCCAATTTAAATGATAGGTCGACAAAATTGACTGTATCTGAAACTGAAAAGATGGTATGAAAGACCCGATTCGTTTGAAAGTAGCGAAGTTGTCGACAGATTTTATCCACGGCATATTGGATTGATTCAGAGTTTTTATAATTACTCAAAAGATCCTATCAGAGGTTACACCTAAATGAATCCTCAACATCTATCAAACTCTTAGTTCCTTGAACACTCTCCGCCCTACATAAAGACATTCCCCTTCATCTTTTCGGTCTTCTATTCTTCGAACAAATCGGTTTTTTTTTAACATTTTACAGTCGCAATCTCCGAAATTTTTCCAAACGTTACCTCTTTGCCCAAGCTGATTTTAAGGACGAACATCTCCATAAAAATTTGCCTTTATTCCTCTTCATAGGTGTAGAGCCTTCCCACTTGCGATTCTACCTTCTTGAGATGTGTTCCAGTTTCACTTACTCATATTATCATTTCGCATCAATTTGGATACCGGTGTGGCTTCTTGATTCGTAATCTTCAGAAATTTTGGCATCAAAGTCCGCATAGTTACCACACTGCTGTTCGAGATGGACAAAACTGTCTGATTACACGTATCCTCATCCATCTCGATGGTATTCGTTCCGCTTACGGTTTTCGGCGATTCCGGATTTTGCGAGTTACGATTAAACGTGTACTCCATAGAGACTTTCAATGCTGCGCCTAAAACGACGAAAATGCTACCGAATTATCAACTATGCTAACGCGTTTTCACGATAAATTCAAAGCGTTACTTACATTTAGTCTTATTTTTGAGATCTTGAACTAAATCACTCTCTTCTGGAGGCGGAATGGTCCAAACCGAGCCCGAATAATGCGGCAAGAACACAACGCCGACATCTTCCGGCTTGTAATCCGATAGGAAGGTTTGCGCTCGACTATTTGTTGAGTATACTTTTTTTATTTTCTCCCACTGATCTTCGGTCAAACTACTCGATCACGTACAATTTAAGAACATTAGAAAATCGCGGAACGAGAAGAAATTTACGGTCGCGTGAAGTCTTACCCGTAGATCTTGGACGTTGAACTCGCATAGATTGCCTGATACGAACTAATCTGTACCTTGGCGGACATGTCGGTCGGACGATAAGGTTCTCCCACAGTGTCACCCAAAGCGAACAGTACCAAAGGAAACCAAATGACCGTGAACAAAGCAATCAGACCGCCACCGCCGTAAATGGTTTTCGTTTTTGCGGCAATCTTCTGACCACGAGGCAGAAGGTATTTGTTTTCGGCTTTTCGGACGCACTGCGAACATTAATTCGATAATTAAAAATACTAAATTCTTTCTATCACATCTCTTACATCAGGGTCATATTCTTACTTTTAATAGGAAAATTTGAGCAAAAATATCCTCCATTTTGATCCAGTCGGTGAGCGTCATTGACGTTTCCGTCCAGATCCAATCCATTAGCGTACGCAGTTCGTATACGAATGGTGTGTACATGAAACTGAAGTATTAAAATCGAAGATACAACAAGGAAATTAATATTATTGAACAATAAATTTTCCCAACTCTCTAGATAAACAGATCAATCAAAATCATACTCGTAATGCCAAAAACCTGCTATCACAAGAAATACTGCAGTCCACCTCAGATAATTTCAAGAAGATAGGAAATAGGTTGCATGATCTTGAAGATTTTCATCGTTCACAAAGTTCAATACTCTCTACAACCCTCAAGCCATAGCTGAACTGCTTTGTCTCCCACTTCTCTTCTGTTTCAGCTAGCGTTGATTACAAGAACCACTTTCTTACTCTCAATCACCGAACGGGAGCCGCCTCTTTTGATTTGTTGACCCTATCTCTGCATACAATCTCCTCATCATCCTATCTGAGCTCTGCTTCTGCCTCCACGAAAACCCTAAACACGAAGCCCGTGGCCTCAATAAATCCTTGTTTCCATGCTAAGATACCTCAAGCAACTCTTCATTACCAACGCAATTCTCCAACACGGACTTCACTTTTCCATCTGAAAATTGTCCATCATCCTGATACTGAAACCTACTATAGATCCTTCCTCCCCCCCCCCATCTCGCTCAGACTTCTATCCTTCTCAAACTATTCCAAAAAATACCAAATAAAAGACTGTTCTAGTTCACAGCCATATTTGACTCAAAACTTTTAAATTGAGGAACCCTTTGCTCAAACTCAAAACTCTACTCCATGTTCTACAACCTCCAGAAATATTTTCCTTTGTTTAGCATCACTACATCGTCTCCAAATCATATAACCTTGACCATCGAGACACCTCCAATCCTTCTTCCATGACAGATATTTAACGATTAGAATTCAAGATCATGACTCTTCTCGCCAATCTGTATAAAACGATGTCCCACAGGGAGAATTATGGCGTTACTCTCCTTCTAATCACTATAAAATGATCTAACAAACAGGGTCAGCTTTCCTTTGTGGATGGCTTCAATATCTCCCTACTGATTTCCAACCCCTAACGAGCTGCAAGACTACTCCAATTAAGCTTCGATAAAACCTCATCTGACAGTGGATTTCAATTCTCACACAAGAAACCAGTAGTATTCAAGAAATCTGATACCTCCCCTTCCACCTCGTATAATCTCAACCCCCATCCTCTTCTCTTAATATAATTCCTGGTCCTTTTTATCCTCCAATATAAAAAAATCCCCAATTCCATAACCTACTTCAAACTGCCCAACTCAACCATTCTGTCACTCCCTGCATCACAAATTCCCTCTCAAACCATTGCTAGAACTTCATTAGCACGATGAACAACCTCCGATCCACCTATTTCTATTAATCTTCACTTTCTTCATCTGCCCACTCCGAGCCTATGACATCAGGTATAGTTGCAAGAATTGACTTACCATTTAAACAACATCATATTGACTATATTATAATTCTTGCACAAGAAGTTACCGAGAATTCGACTCGGATAACTGCTACGAATTTGATAAGCCGACAGCAACAGATATATACACTTGATAAAGTACCACAACGAGGGCGCGAACGCTTCGTCGAATTTCCTACGATCAGATGGTAAGCACAATCAGAACAAATTTCCTTTTTCCGGTTCCTAATACCACAATGAAATACTCAAGTCACCTTTCCGTGACCGCAGGTAGGATAAAGAACATCCAAATATGAATTCCGATGACCAGCACGAATTGGAAGACGAGTTTGCCGAAGATATAACGACTCAAGTACAGCCATCGGTCGACCACAATTAGCGCAAACTGTAGAATCACCATCAGCAGAAACGTAATCGGTATTTTATTATTTTCGATATACTGAGTGACGCCTCCATCGCCTCTAGATTCCTATAAAATAGAAATCCCTATTCCATTAAAAAAAACCCAAGAGCATCTAATCCGTAGAAGCTTCAAAGTCCTACTTACACCAAACGAGGAATACCCAAAAATTATGACGATGATGTTACAGAAGTCGCCCATGAACATGAAAGCGTATACGTCATCGGCAAGACGATTTTTCGAATTCAACAATTTATTGAAAAAATCGTGAATTGATTTGAAAAAAGGTCTGAAAAATTAAAACGGTTGACGGTAACAGGTTTTCAAACACTCAGCGGTCGATCCAAGTGCACACTCACAGTGACATGTTTTCGTCAGAAGCTGATAAGCTGCGACTATTTATCTTCATCTGCGGAACTATCTGATTCTGGTACGAGTCTGTGGACTGTCCGGCGAGTTCATCCCCTTGACCTTGTTCAGGCAGCACCAAATTAACAGTGGTCAACTCAGTCACCCCTTCGCTGACCGACTCCGACGCCGGAGAATTACGACGTGGCTCCACATAATTCAAGTTCAACAAATTTGTTGCTTGGTTATCTTTATTAAACTCTTCGGCACTTTTCCATAGTCCTAGCGATTTTAGCGTAGACCTAAACAATGCAACACGATTGAAAATTAGAGAAAAACAAGCGATTTAAGGATATTCATGAGTAAGTATTATTCGTACCTGTGAAAGAATACCGCTAGCAATAGGATCAAGTCGTACATGCCGTTACTCGGATCTTTCTCGATGCCCAGAATTCGTTGCCAATGAAAAGGTTTGTCGTCGGTAAGCCGGTCAATTGGCATAACCTCCGACTGACACATACTTTTAATCACAATAATAAACTGTAAAATAAAATTGTGTATAGAATGCTGATGCGGTTCCCCAAAATTTGGTGATTAAATTATCTGTGCTCACTTCAGTGTATGCGATTATCGTAACCCAAAAACGTTTTGTAGGCCGAGGGATACTAAGTGTGCCCCACAGGAACACCATCAAGGTGAGTGGTAAGGAGGCGAGAGTCGGATTACGGATTTGTAGCATGAATACGGCTACGTAACACACCAAATCTGAATGTGACATGATTGCGTGGTAAATGGCCAATAGTAAACGGATGAAGACGGGTTGCGTAGACGCCACTAGTCCTTGACTCTCGAATTCTTCCATTTTCATTGGGCTAAAATATCGAAACAAATGAATGAAATGAGTTTCGGTATTTTTACAGACGATAATAGAGTGTTAACTCACCTCTTGGATCGATGCGAAACCAGACTGGAGGGAATTGGTTGCCATTTCATGTCCGGCCGTATTCTCATACCCACTCGTAAATTTCTCGTTTCCTATGAACAGAGTCGTTTATATGTTATCTTTGAGTGTTTTCTTAGAACTGGATACATTTTAACTCATCAAATTTTCTCAAAATCAGAAATTTTGATTAGCTTTCGAGTACTTGATTTGAATAACATTAAGAGCTCCTCATTTACCTTGAGATGTTTCTTCTCTTTCTCTAATGCCTGTATCACGTATCGATAGTCCTTGGATTTACGATTGAGGAATAACGTCACCGAAATCATACAACTATTGATGAAAGCTACAGCAAACTTGAGATACATAACGAAGGTATCAAAACATTTGGCCAATGGGGGTTCATCAGTCACACTAGTTACAAGTGTACCTGCAACAAGATAGAATACCATATAATATTTTCAGACCACTGAACATGAGCAAACAATCTTCTTGTTATTAATTATCCAAAGCATTATGTTCCAAAGGAGATACGGAAACAGAACCTTGGAAACTTAAACTTACTCTGATCAGAATCAGTGCTATGGTCGTCCGAGTGGTCGGGATGATCGGCATCACCATCATCACCTGCTCTTGCTCGTTTCCTCTTTTCAGTTTTGAAAGAGGTTCGTTTTGGTACAGTAGGGCGTAAGGAAATACTGGAAATTAGAAGAAAAACGTTCTTATAACTTACACATAATAGTGAGCAATTCATCATTTGAGGTGGTTAATAAACAAAATAGATATATTCATTTTCAACGGACATAGAAAATCCGAATGTAATTTTGCATTTGAATTTTGAGACAAATCTTCTGACCACAAACACTCATCAGTAAAAATCGATTCGAGAACAAGATTCTAAAATTCAACTTGGCACGATTCTGAGATCCTTTAAACCAGAAGAAAGCTCACTTGTACACCACAAGGTGTCACACTTGCCATGAACTCTAGAATCATGAAACGACTAAAAATGTTCCTCGTCCTCGAATTTTGAGGAAGAGCGAAGGAGGGGGGGTCGGAAATTAGTCAACCGATCATTTTTTCTTTTTTTCTACTGCTTCGATACAAATCACTAATTAGATTTTTTCTACACAATTCGACTAGGCCTTCAACGTGAAAAGTTTACAGCATCATTTTGAATTTGTGAATCTGGAATCAAACAAGGATTACTCGTAAATTCAGCCAATCCTTACCTACTATCGTCCAACGATTCGGTCACGTCTTTACTCGTTGTGGCGTCTGTACTCTTGAACTGGCACGTTGAACAGTCCTTCTGAAAATGAAATCAACAAACTTTTAATTAAAATATCGGGCGCGGAATGGGTAAGTAGCGTAAGCACGTACAGTATGATAAAAATACGACACAATTGATTACCCACAGAGTACGCGACAAAAACTATATAATTATTACGTGCTATATTTTGCCGGGAAAATTTTCGTTTGTTTTCAATGAGCTAAGTAAATGTTTATATGGAACGTTTGTAATCTTGAATTCTCCTTTTTGAGTATATTTTTTTCCACCTTGTAGGTACCTCTTTTGAACAAATTTAAACAATTTTTCAGAGAGCCACTCACCAATACCTTTTTTTTAATAATAGAATGGTTTGATATGATATCACTCATACACAGACTCAGTCAGTCTTCGTTATCACGTTTGACCAATGCACAAATTTACTCCCAAAAGAATAACGTAAGGAGCTAAGATTTTCATTTTGTAGGTACATAGGTACTCTAGCTTCTAGTAGCTAAGAAATTTCTCATTCCCAATTAGGAACACAATGACCTTTGCTCCCTTTGTTATCCTCTTCGTTCATGGTGACGTTAAAAACAAACTGGTTTTGATTTGGACCAAGTTTTTGATATTCAACATTGATCGATACATGCAATATATTTCCATCGAGCTAATGGCTTCCATAAGAAACATATGCGGATGAGTATAGATTATCATGTTACCGATTGGAAAATTCAATATTTTTCATTAGTGACATGATGGTCTTTGCTCCGTATGTATTTCTTAAAGGGAGCCATTATATTCAAAGGAAATATTTTGGGTTCTTTTACAAACAGCGAATCAAGTGTATCGATCGATGTTCAACATCAAAAATTCGGTCCATTTGAATTCGATGGTGCTTAAGAAGAAAGAACAAAACTTTCTTTACATGGACTTCTATAAGGGAAAAAAAATTGAATTCGATCATAAGTTCATACTTGAAAAGAAGAACGTAAGTTCGAAACAAGAATACCTACATTTTCAAATACTTGGGGTTCCACGTGCTCATTACTGACGTTGAATTACTAATTTATTTTTTACTTCTGAATTTTGACAAATGATCGAATATTGCTGCCCGTGTATTCTCACGGGAATCGATAATATTCCAAGCACTATCGCAGAATATTGCACACTATCGATCACGATCATTCACTATTATCGGCTAGTAATGTAAGGTGAATAAAGAGAATTCTTAAGTTAAGAGATTAAAAATATTATTATGTGCGTTGGCCAGACGTTTGGTAGTTTTACTCAAAGTTAGGTCTATTCACTATGATACGTCTTCATCAAATCATCGTTTAAAAATCACAAAAAGCGCGAAGACAATAAAAAAATTAAAAATACAAGTCATGGTAACTAGTGAAAGAAACATTCTCTCATTCTTGATCAATCTACAAGATGCTATTGCTGTGCAAAATAATGTTTAATAAATGAGCAGAACATTGGATTTGAGGGAAAGGCAATAATTGTTCACATACGGCTTAAGGAGACATGTTGCTTTTCTCCAAAAACCAAATTCTGCGCATTTGTTAAACATTATTAGGGCACCGCCGTTATCAGCATGACAACTCTTTCACCTGAATAAGCGATGAATTTTACAACTTTCAAGTGTTGGTATAACTAACACTACCTATCTAATTTAGAAGTGATTGCGCACAATTTTGCATTGAATACTTTTTACGCAATAAAGATGTGATAGTAAAAGAAAGTTTATCCTAAATTAAGAATGATCTAAATCATTGAATCATAAATTCATAATTGATTCAAAGCAAAGAAATCATCACTAATAACTTTTTTACTGCCATACTCAACTTAAGACTAGAGTCTTCCAAATTTCAATCCAAAAGTACCCATGATCACCTCTTTGCACTACTTTTCAGTAATATATGATTGTTTATACATGGCCGTCTGGTTTATATCAGTGTTCTGCCACATTACAATGATCAACAAAAGTGCAGCAATGAGATTCAGCAAAAAATCAGTCAAAACACAAGTTATGTAAGACCATTTCTGCTGATCATGGATACTGTACATTCCTCAAACATTATATCTTGTACAGCAGATTGAAGTACATAATTGTTAAAATTAAACTATTTTGAGAAGCCCCCCATTCAATTAAGAATGTAATTTTTTTTTAATGAATTCCAAATTTTTGCTATGTACAATCATTATGATTGTGTCAGGGAGTTCATTTGAACCTTTTTTAGCCAAACCCAACCAAGCAACATGATAATGATCTGGCAAAACTGAGAATCTCCACTTATAGTAAAGGAACATATTTTCTGTAGATTGTTATCATGTCGCTTGGTTGGGTTTGGCTAAATAGGATCCAATGTCAGTAACTGATAAGAGTTATCAATACTAATGTTGTACAATCCAAACAAAACATACTTTTGCTGGAAGGGAAAGGACAATCCATAAAGATACAAAAGTAAAAACAAACAGTAAGGAAAAACATAAGTACAAGCAAGTACAGAGAGCTGGAAGAACTAGGAAAGTAGATGTAAGTTTTGGAGAGAGGAAAGAAAAAAATTATACAGGTTTGCATTTAGATTTCTTCTTATGTAGGTATGTGAGGGCACTAGAACGAGAATGATAACAAAGAAGTGAATTCTTACAATTAAAAAAAAACGTCTCCAGAACAAAACAGATGAAAACTGTCCCGGCAAATTCGGATGCCAACATAAGTATGATACAACATCTCACACCACTGAGATAAAATTCTTAGCACAACAATAATTTGACGCTATTACATCAACACGCGTATGATAGTACAAATATAACGTGCAAACTGCCACAAGTACATACAAGGAACAATTACCTACATAATAATTGATCGATGTTTACTTTTTTGTGCACAAAACAAGAAAAAAGAAATAGCGAGTAAGTAGGTACCGGTATTCACATGCTTTTCAAGTGAAGGACCAACAATTACCATCAGAAAATTGTTCTGGATTATTCTGATGAAGACAGATTGTTGAAAATTGTTTAAATCTCGGAACAAGTGGAGTTATTTCAGTCAGTAAGTCAATCTCTCAAGGTGTTCGATAACCATATTGATTTTGAAAATTTTGATTGGATAACTATTAATTATTGATTTGAACACTCTTATCAGTTTGAAACAAACGTTTAAGATGAGTATGAATTGAGGAAAGAGATCGATTAATTCTCGGAACGAGTAGAATTATTTCAGTCAATAAGTCAATCTCTCAAGGTGTTCGATAACCATATTCATTTTGAGAATTTTGATTCGATAATTATTAATTAGGTATTGATTAAATTTGTAAGTATATTATCTCAATCTCACGCACTTGCAGAAGTTATTTTTGAACACTCTCATCAGTTTAAAACAAACATTTAAGATGAGAATGAATTGCGGAAAGAGTAAGTGATAAAGTTAGCTATCATTTTGAATAATTTACGCAAAATGAAGATCCACAATTGTTTAGGATTGTGAAAATGGAGAAATAGATATGACAGTATTAGTTCAATGGCTTTGTGTAGTTTCACAACCAAATTAGAAGTAATTCTGGTAACTGGTTAGAACTTCAAACCTTTACAAATAATGCTCTTGTCGTTTACAACAAAGATGTTACACTCCCCCTTGCAGACAAAGTTTGTAGTTAGAACTATTATAAATAATGTAGTTGAACCTCAACAACAGTAGGCAATTAGAAGATACTTCGAGGTTCTACTACACAAGCTAATTGTTCTTCTCCACCGACAGTCATGTATCGAGGCAAAAGTCTCCGACAACTAGGCTTGCATACAGCAGAAGATCGACAGAACCTTTACGGTGCAAAAAATCTGCTGTGCAACTTCCATTTTTATTCATTGATCAAGTTCAACACGTTTATAATGGTTACGTCAACAAACTTTGTCCGCGAGTAGAAGAGTGATATCTTTATGTTCAACGACCGCTCCTACAGTACTCTTATTCTATTTCAAAGCGTCAACCCTTGACGGTAGAATTATAAGTCACTTTCAAGTTCTTAAAACAAGCTATTCCAGATCATTGGAACTTTTATTAACCTTTCTAATGCACCAAGAGCGTTATCTTGGTCCTTCTCTATCTTGAAAAATTTCTTCAAGCACGAACTCGCTAAGAGTTGTGGAGTTGAGTTTTTGTCAGTCCCTACAAGTGTTGATATGCAACGGACGTACTGAGCTATTACTTATTCTACGAGCCACAATATTTGATACCCCCTCCCTGGAATACGAACTTTAAAAGAATTATTTCATGTTTCCTCATTTCTGTCACGCTATTTTTATTGATACCTTCCTTTAATGATCGATGTCGCGTATCAATATGAGAGGGAAAATATGAATAATGATGATAATACCACCAAAATTATTTCACGAGAACGACAACACAATAGTGACAATAATACGAAGCAATACACGACCAATTATTATGAATAATACCAGTTAATTTAATGCTATCATCTTTCCAAAAATTAGTTCCTTTGATACACTTTCTCCCGTGTGTTAGACACTGAAGCACGAACTTCGATATTAGTTTCCCGTGATTAGTAACAGAGGCATTAACAACAAGCATCGGAAATTATACGTTTCTATCCTTACGATGAGGATATAAGAATGATTTTCTTTTCGATAGACCAACAATTTCATCAAAAAGAAGTTAGATGTAATGAAGCCGATTTACTTTAATCGCAACTACTCACAAGCATCTAAGTGTCATTTGAAAAAGTAAGCAACAAAGAAGCGTTTTAAAAATGTCTACTTTATCCCTATAGGCCTAACGTCTTCGGTCTCCCATTCTCTCAGTAAGCGCTCGTTTGCTATCCGTAGCAAATAAGCGTGAAAACTCACATCGTCGTCGTCTTCATCATCCTCAACGTCGTCAGTCGAGGAAATCGACATTTTGCTTAGCGTTTCGGAATGTCTACTTTTCGACGCCGTACTTTTGGACTCGTCCGATGATTTCTGTTTAATCGCGTGTTTCATATCCGTTTTCATAACGCTTTCCATCAACTATAAAATTATGACATCGTATCGTATTTTGTGTAAACGCGAAAGACGTAGCGTAAACGCACATATTATAGGATAAAAAAAGAAAAAACAGAACAAAAAAACAAAAAAGAACACCAATCAAATTCACAATCGGATCAGGGTGCGTAGCCCTAATTTCTCGTTGCAAGCTACATATATACCTCCGTGCTGTATTATCGTTCTGCAAAATGAAAATCGTCGACTTTCTTCGTTCATTAATTCGAATAATTAATGGTAGGGATAATTTTGCTTTCAGAAAACGTGAAGCAGAAGCTGACTATTCAGCCTCGGTACCTGAGCCATTTTACAACACCCAATCCCACATCTCCTGATAAAGATAGTTCTGAACGCTCACCTTTCCCACCGTCTTGCCTTGGTATTCTTCTTCCAGTTCGTCGACCGCATCGAGTTCATCCTCTGGAATCAATACGGGTGTTGTATCGCATTCGTCGAACATATAATAATCGCCGGAACGAATAGCTGCAGAAAGAAAACAGAACTGATTTAATACATTTTGTAGGCCAGGAAAACGATAAATAGTACATAATACGAAAGATGGAACAAATGCAGATTTTCGAGCGTGTGGAGAAGTGAATTGGCCGAATAGACGCATTAATTACTGCTCGCTAATAAATAGCCAGACCTGTGGGTAAAACCTGAATTTCTTCAAAACTAAGGATTCAATGTAATAAACTCTTTTTTCTGCAATCAGCGGAAGAGACCTGTTCTGTATAATAATTCGATCTCTTACAAAATTTTTCGCAATATTTCAGGTACAGTCTTTTTTTCCAAACTGATTGCTCATCACTTAGACAAAAGTAGAATGCATCTATTGGCCTTTTTCAAAGTGCAAGTATAATCATTTTCGTTACATGGAAGCATCGGTATGCATCTACGACAAATTACATTACGCGCGAATACCATAAAATTATGTGCGTTCCGCAGTGCCATGATACTCTCAGATACAAGTACCGTATCGAAAATCCTCAAAAAAGTGCACAAGTGCCCCGAAAATTTATTATGTAAGTAAGGCAATATCTTTTTAACGAGGACTGACGAAAAAAATCAAAAATATCGACGTCACATCTCTCACCACTGGCACTATCTAAACATACACGCTAACACAATCATTTCCATTTCGTACCGTCGGCATCGTGATTTCAGCGCATACTCCTGGGGTAGTACGCGAACAAAATTCAAAATCCAAAATCAATGATTAGCGTTAGGATCGATTTTCGCATTACTGTATTTACATGCGCGTGGCCCGTTAAGCTGCTCAGCTTTTATATAATATTATACATTAGTTTGAATGCGGGTGCGCTCAGCAAATTCCTCTCATTGTACTGTATTTTTAGTAGTCTCGGTTTGGGTTTACGATTACATGTATGATGCGACGACAAAGACATTGATCGGCGAGGCGCTGGGGTTAGCGTTTGTTGCGCACCCTGATACCAATGAAGCGGGTAAAACCCGAGACTCGATTGTCTGCGATGCGTAACTGTACCGTACGGTGGCGGCGAGAATGGTTGTATGGACTCGTCAAACGAGAACGGTCGGTGAGACATAGGCGGCGAACCGAACGATATACGTTGCGGTTCCAGGTAACCCTCTAACGATACGGTCATGATGGCCGAAGTGGGCGTCGGCGGCTGCAGATACGAATTGGGCCGCGAAGTGATCGTCGGCTGGTCGTCGTCGACCGGCGTATGAAAACCTTGCTGCGATGATATCGCCGACGAGATACTTGGCGATGTTTCCCGCGCTAATGGCGCTTGACGTTCTTATTATGAATACGAACATTTTTGTAATTAATAAAATACACCTCCACCCATACAACACATATCTGTACGATGAACTGTACGCTAAAAAGTTTACCTTCGTAATGAGACGTGATCTCTTTCTCTTTATGACCTTGTATTTTTTTCTGCGCGGCTTTGATGCTGTCCATTTTGTTCTTGATCTTCTGCAGTACAGCTTTCTCAACTTCTTGTTGTTTCTGAATTTGTTTTTTACTCAATTCTTCGATTAATTCTGCGCCTCTATAGCGACAAACAAAAAAAGACTTTTAACAATCACCGCGACACTGCGGCAAGTAGAGCTGTCTAGATACGTACCTAGCAGCTAGCACAGCCATTGCTTTCGCATCGTCGACGATTCTTACGAAATAATGACTAGAAAGTAGACGTTTTTGCATGATCAAACAGATGAAGCAGATGGCATCCACACCCAATCCGCCGCTGGCCATTCCACTGTCGCTGCCGTCTATCCTGCATTCGTTGGTGGCACTACGAATGACGGTCAAAGGTGCGCTCGTTAAAGAGAAACTATCCATACAGACGATTCCCAATAATTGGGCCAGCCAACACGCGTGTTTCGTGACTTGAGCGTAGTAAATACACCCTGGTATTTGAAGCAGTATTTTACAAGTGATAACAAATACGTTGTACGTTATGATACGGTTCCACCTGTAACGAGAGAAAGATAATCAATGCTTTGAATTTTGTCCTACTATGAACTCGTCTTTTACATATTTGGGTATACAAGTAAAATGAAGGATGAAAAATGTTTCTGGAACAGTTTTAATACCCAAGGATTAAAACAGAACGTTTTACCATGTCTCTAATGAAGGGCAATTTCATCTAAAACTCAATAATCTAGGCGATAGAGTCGATAAATCGTCTTTCGATGCGGGCGCGGCCATTGAGGATTGGTAGAGGAAGGGAATTTCACAACTCTGCAGCAAAGAAATATGTTTGAAATAACGGCAGAATATTTATGAGAATTTGAAAATTAAGGGAGCAGACATTTGATAAACCTCTACTAATTGAAAATCTAGACCTGAATTTCCATCATCTCAAGCAGTAAAAAGGAGGAATTTGCCGATCAGTATCTCGTTTAAGGAATTTCCTGGTTAATATCCTGGTCGATATCTCGGTTAA
This sequence comes from Aspidiotus rigidus, assembly GCA_035079385.1. Lineage (NCBI taxonomy): Eukaryota > Metazoa > Arthropoda > Insecta > Hemiptera > Diaspididae > Aspidiotus > Aspidiotus rigidus. The sequence continues at coordinate 13,140,952 of JAVHKY010000020.1, read as the reverse complement.
AGAATTTTCCATCAATATTCTGGTAAAGGAATTTGCTGATCAATATCCCGCTGAAAGAATTCCTGGTCAATCTCTCAGCTAAGGACTTTACCGGTCATCATCCCGCTTAAGGAATTTCCTGGTCATTTTTCCGGCAAAGGAATTTGCTGGCCAATCTCCAGGCTAAAGAATTTTCCACTCAATATCTCTGTCAAAGAATTTTCTGGTCAATATCCCGGTTCAGAAATTTCCAATTCAAAGGACTTGGCGACTCAAACCAGAAGAGCATCAGAAGGAAGAGGCTGGGGAAATACCCTCCAATTGAGAAATATTAAGGGAGAGTTTTTAGCACACCATTTCTGATTCCCCAAAGGTGGTCAGTCCGAGTTTAATAATGAAATTATTTTCAAGGATGACTTATATCAAGCTCAAACAAGTAGTTATGAAAATATTTCGTGCCACGAGGATTAGACCGAGTAGTCATTTTATATGTACAGTTGATAAAAGATTCTTAAAACACAAACAGGATGGATCTTACAATAAAAAATTCATGTAGTCATGAAGATGAGTATTGGGGAGGAGGAAGAAATCATGTGAAAGAACTTTCATTAAGTAAAAAATGAAGATCACATTTCATGACTCATAGAGGATGACGTCATTTATATTTTAAACGGCAGTAGCTGCTTTATGACGTCATCATCGGCCTAGCTCGTGTGTTTTGCTCTACGTCATACTACGGGTAGTAAGAAATACTAGATTATAGCCTATATCGTCTCTCAACTCAAATTTTCCCAATTCCTCAAAGTAGCTCGAGGATAAGTATATTCTATGTTTAGCTAACCAGACTGACTCATTCTTTTCCTCCCATTCCATAGGCCAGTAAGAGCCTAGTATGTTTTTCAAAGAATGTGGACACCCTAAATCTTTATTGGCCATCTAAAATCTCATGCTGTTGAAATAATCTCAGGAATGAGTCTTTTTTTTTTCTCTCATTATAACCAAATTTTGTTTAACGTACCACTTCAGAATCGTCCCCATCGGCCTCAGGTAGAAATCATTGCCCTGCCACAGTATCAAGAACGAACTGATGACGTAAACGAAAGAGAAGACGGTTACGCTTGAAGTACCAGCTACAAAAATCACAGCGCAAGAAACCCACAACAACGAACAGAATAGGCCGTGTTTCAAAATATCTAAATAGGAACTGAAAACAATAACACAGAGTTAGGAAATAGACTACAAAAATCCGTCGTACAACCAGAATTACTGTAATTTTACTTCTTATCCGATATGAAATCTGGTGTCGGATTAGCGTAATTCGGACTCTCTACTTCATTTATTATAGACTTGTTGGAACCTCCGGAGTAATCGTTCACATTTTGATGCTGCCACTCGATGCGGAATACCTTAGTTTGACGTGTTACCAACAATAATACCAAGAAATCCCCTAAAATTGTAAAATGTATCAAAATAATAAGGAATACAATCTTTGACGTGGTCAATTTCATTACTTACAGATTAATTTCGATACATCTGGTTTATCGTCATACACCGGTAAGAATAACCACTTCAACCAGGATGTTAAAATCTGATTTCTACCCGGTTCGAAAGGAGCTGTAGAAACAATTATTCATCGATTAGTAATAAGAAGATTGTTTCGAACTTAAAACAGGGAGGGTACGTACCAAAACAAAACTGCGGCGGTAGACCGACGATAATGGCATACTGCAAAGGAGTAGTTATGGCGATGAATAAATTGAACGGGTACCAGACTCTTGATAACAACGGCCGCGAGAAACAATTCAACAGCAACAACCATACTGCGTAAATCATTGCAATAACATCCAGCCGGAAGCCGATCAAGATGATAATGAAGATGAACGTTAACTGGAAAAAAATACATTCCATGTTGATCGGAGTGCCAGATTCCGAGGGCATTTCCCCACAAAAATTATACGCACCTCGACTCCAAATCGATAGAAACCGTAATTGAAGAGATATTTAACGCAAGAAAGTAGATCACGATCCACGTCTCTGAAAGAAATACGAGGAAACAGAACTCGCGACCGGGACAAGGGTCTACCTCGCAGATGTCGGACGTATTTTTGTTTCGTAATGACGACAACGTAAAATGTCACAGCCATAATAATATCTGAGCACGATGAAACGCATTTAGTAATAAACATAATTAACGAACGTAGAAGAAGCACAATTTTACTCACAAATATAACCAGCTAACAAGTAAATCATTGGTCTTGTGACACTTTGCTTGTGAAAACCGAGCCAATCAGTCGCGTTCACAGTGAACGATATGGAGTCGTTACTGCTCGTATTGGGTTTCTGTAAGAAGATCGAAATTCCCGCTAAGTATACGCAAGATTGAAAGATTCGTACGATGGAGAGACAGTACTTACAAAACACGTCGAAGACCATTGAGAAACGTCGAAGTGTTCGATTTGGAAAATCATCTCAGCCAGCAAAACGACTGCTGCACTTACTGACATGAGTCTGATGAGAATGTCTTGAAATTTAGAGTTTAGCATCAGCGCGAATATCGAACCCACGAGGAAACAGAGATGAATGACGCTGACCTGTGAAAAAACGTACGAAATTAAATTTTGAATCTCGGCTCGATGAACGGAAAGATTTTTTTCCAGAACTGATAGGCATCGGTTCCATCAAAGTGATACAAAATTCACTATCGTAGAGTTGAAAATTATTTTATGCTCTGGGCTTTTTTGAATGAGGGTCTGATTCTTCATACGATAGGTTGACTTATTTTCTTTTTTCTCCTACTGACGTGCCATCAGGGAACAGGAAAATTTCTAAGCAGGAGGGGCTTGGTAAAATTTTGAGCTCTGGTTTTGATGTAAGCAGACGAGTAGCAAAAACGAGCTAAACACAAGAAAGAGGCTTGTTAGGTAATTTGACTTGATAAGAGACGCTACATGAAAGAAGGGGATCAGGCAGAAGACCTTGATCTGATTAGAGACCAGGACTAATTTCGAAGGCTCAGTAGCGGAAGCGTTAGCAGTAACAGGTTCACTTCTAACATCGTGGTTGGAAAAATTGTGGATTCCGAACTGAAAGAAGACTTAGAAAAATCTCGATTTGAGAGCTGAAAATCGACGAGACCTCACCCACGTCAAGTTGGACTCGCAAAAATTATTACGAAAACCAGAAAACTTTCGACAGCAGAATATCGACAAGACTTTACTAACGTTACGTTGGCCTTGGAAAAATTATGGGGAAACTAGGAAGCCTAGCCGAATAAGAGTTGAATTATCTCGATAGTTGCGAGCCATATTTAATAATAATTATTCGTGAAAAATTTCTCCAACTCATATATACATAAAACAATATTGACCACCCAGTTTCGAGAGACAAATTTTTGTCATCAGTCCGAACAGAACGATAATTAAATTACGTATAAGAGGAAAGAGAAGCAGATCGATAGGAAATGAAGATAAATAAGTAATCGATTTATCAGATCAGTTTCATCATCAAGTATTATAAATTTTCAATTTCCAATAATCTATCCGATAATTTACTTTGAGGGCACCTAATTTAGGGGTATGAAAAATTTTCTTGATATAAGTACTGATAGAGGGGAGCTGTAATATCATTAAGGAACTTGAGATTTCCCCTCCCCCCCTCTATAATCTAAATATAAACAAATTTACTTACTTCCGTGAGGCTCACTTGTACGATGAACAACAGCACCAATTTTTTGACGTGTAGCTCCATAAAGAGCCAAAATAATTCGGTAAATTGTTCCCAGTAGAAACTTATGAGATCGAGTTTTTGAAGGGTTTTCACATTAGGCGTATCTAAACAGATAAAAGATTGAAATTTATCACAATGATCCGGACGATTAGAAATCCACAGTCCGTGACAATCTTCAACAGATTACCATGAAAAAGTAAGAGCAAATCTTCAAGTAGCGGTTCACATAAGATTTGGCAAGAAGGTCCGCTCAATATGGAGGGCCTTTTTTTTTATTTTTTCATTTCACAAGATTTTAACTGCACTCGGCTTATGAGCTCGATGATGAGTCGATTTTAGATACGTTGGACGTAATTTCCTGCTTTTAGATAAAAGATGATGTTTTGGATGGTTGGGAGATCATCGGCGAGAATTGTTTCGAAGGATGGGAAAAATTTGATAGGTTTGGCGGAGAGAAGCTAAAGATGGACATACGAAAATAAGGATGACTGTGTGGGGAGAGTCGATGCTAAAATGTTCGCATGAGAGTGGCTAAAGCTTGGAAAGAAGGTGCGGTGCGCTCGGTGAATAAAATCTCCTAATTACGTCTTCACGATGAGGACACAAAGACGACACAATAAGGAAGTATTGAGGATACAACAAAATTGGTTTGAAGACCACGCCCCCTTTTGAAAAATAAGTTTCTTTATCTCCATTATGTTCTCAATGTGGCCTCATATCAAGGACACTTAAAGGGTGAAATGAGGAAGCAGATTATAAGTTTCACAATTAAACCCTTTTATACCCTCAAAGTGTCCTCAATATTGAGGATACTTAGAGGATGTAATGAGGAAAGGTATTAGAGACAGTGACATCCCCATTGTGTCCTCACTACACCCGTTGAGTGTCCTCCCTAGTGGGGATATCATGAAGACATAAAGAGGACGGCTTTGATATCCTCTTTATATCCTAATTTCACCCTCGAAGTATCCTCAATGTCAAGGACATTATGAGGATGTAATGAGGAAACATATTGAAGATAATGATATCCTAATTGTGTCCTCACTAAACCCGTTGAGTGTCCTCGCTAGTGAAGTCATTTTGAGGACACCAAGAAAACGACTTTGATATCCTCTTTATATCCTAATTTCCCCCTCTAAGTGTTCTCAATGTCAAGGACATTATGATGTAATGAGGAAACATATTGAAGATAATGATATCCTAATTGTGTCCTCACTAAACCCTTTGAGTGTCCTCCCTAGTGAGGATATTTTGAGGATATCAAGAGAACGACTTTGATATTCCTTTCATATCCTCATTTCTTCCTCAAAGTGTTCGATTATAGTATTGCAGTGATACTTGCAGAGAAAAAAGCGAGTGCTATCTATGTAAAATTAGATGGGTGTGTGTAGATGATAATTTTTGGAGAGCAGTCAGCTGAACTGCATTCCTATAGGCCCATCAACTTCTGTGTCGATTCAGTATCTTCACTGCAATCATGAGGATTTATTCCCATATAAAAATCTAAGCGGTTCTGTAGAAAAAGTATGACCTCAAAGTGGGGAAGGTGACAGACCATTCATGAGGAATGAGGACACAATTGAGGTTCTTGTATGAGGACGTGCTGAGGATACGACGACGAGGATACAATGGGGGTTTGTGTATGAGGATGTGATGAAGATACAATGAGGGTTCTTAACGAGATGAGGGTGCAATGGGGGTTCTTCCATGAAGACGGCATGAGGATACCATAAGGGTTCTTCTATGAAGAAGTGATGAAGATATAATGAGAACTTAATGAGGGTTCTCTCATAAAGACATACCGAGGACATTATGAGGGTATCAATTGCAGAATTGGAACCTGAATCTCTGAACTCCGATTGGTCGAGAAGCTTTTATGAAACTTTCAATCGAGATAAATGAGGATACTTCGAGTACTTAAAATGGGTGATATTATCTTGGCCTCGAAACCCGCATGAAAATTATGTCGTAATGAATGGATGACGGGGTTAACAGAAGAGAATGGATGCACGAGACAAGCAGGTGGGTAGAGCGCACATTCTATATTGCCGACAAGGCTGATAAAGAGTCAGTGACGACAGTGGCGATCAGAAAAAGGCGGTTTGGTGGGGAAGGGAGGGTTAGTATTGTTCGTAAGCATTGAAAGATGGCTTGGACTTCGGCCGTTACAATTGATAAGGAGTTGGGATGTCGATGAGAAGAGATTCCGTCGCTCGTAGCCCGATTCGGTGACTAGACTTGGAGCAGGGCTAGTGCGAAAAGCGCCCGTGCAACTACGAATGGCTGAATTTTGAACAACGTCTAGAAGAGAGAGATGTAATGAGGGTGCGAGTCCATACACAGGTGATCCGTAATCCCGGGTAAATCGGACTGCGGTATGGTGGAGGGGAAGTAGAATTTGACGGTTGCAACCGATGAAAGGACGGATAGGTATTTTAAGACCTTCAAAAGCTCTGAGGTTTTTGGCTGCAATTTCTTTAATATGCGATTGCCATGAGCGTTTGAAGTGAAAGCGGAGGCCGAGAATTCTGAGGAAGGAAAAACTTTACAGATACATAATAACTAAATAGGTATATATTGAACGCAACCGGTTTCGAACGCTCTACTCGTTCATCATCAGGAGATGAGTAACTGAATAAAACTGTGCCGAGGATTTTTTTGAATTTTGTTGCAAGTATGTATGCTCTGATTTTTTATCTCTACTATTCCCAAAACTTGCTTTCATAAAACTCCAATTCATACGTACGGCCAAAAACGTGAAACGAAGGCCTTGAATGCTGCGGATCGAGCTGATTGTCGTCATCAACCAAAGTTTTACTAGATCCAGGAGTTTGGACGTCTTCAGCGTGCGAAGGCCCTCCTTCAGTTTGCGAAGATACATCTTCTATCTGCGTACCGTATTCGTCATCTGACAAAATGGATGGTCTAGATTTCGGTCTCGTTGTACTTGTACCCCTACAATGCCAATTTTGTTTCGTCAATAGCTCATAAATTTCTAATAATATTTTAATTCAAATACCTCACCTGCTTTTAATATCAGACATGAGTAAAAAGTCCTTATGAAAGTATTTCAACTGAATGACGGTAATGATCACGAAGAAAGTCGGGGTGATCAAAATCAAGAACAAGTCTCCGGTACCCTTTTCCAGTCCTATATATCTTTGCCTGCAGAAACACAAATGAGTTGAAAACGAACATACAAAAACTTCCTCAGGAAGAAACGATTCTCCCAAATACTGACCATTCTGGCCCGACACCGATTCTCTCCCACAAATTTCTGACTAAATTGAATTGGAATGTGTAAATCATGACTAGAATGACCATCGATATGATGATGACTGTCAGCCAAAAACCGTACATCATTTTCCTCCAGAGTGTCCATGACAACTAAACAAAGTACATCAAGAATAAGTTACCCTTCTCCAGTTGAGGTACGGTTTTATAAGTCGACCTTTTTTCATCACCTGGAATACGATGACAAACAACAAAGCCAAGGCAGTGTATATGATTCTGAACAATGTCATTTCATTGCCAATGATTCCGATGGCAAACAATGTTATGGTCACAACCCAAATCCAAAATTTCGTCAGCAGCAGCCGGATACGTTCGCCGAATTTCTGCATAATTTGCCCGCCCTTCGAGGATGGGTCTCCACCCATGGCTGCAAACAATAAACATCACATTTTATCATATTTCTCGGCACAATAGACACAACATCTTTTTCTCCTCTCTGTTTACCGTTTGTCAACAACGGTTGATACATTGTCAACTTCGCTCTTAACATTTAACTATAAAATCGTACAGTACGTAGATAATGCCGGTTCATATTTGAGGATTCACCCGAAACATAAAAAATTTGCGCAAATTTAATAACGAACTTACACCAGAACTTCGTGTCATTAAATTTGTACTGCGACCGGTTTCGAGCTAGAAAAAATCAACCAAGAGCATCTACTCAACATTCGGAACTGGTTTCATTTTTCGCATGCGTATATGGCGCGTGTTTGGAACATGTACGAACGCGTAAATAGTGTGCTATGCGCGAAATTCCGGACAGATAAAGCTCGTCTGGATTAGGATGAGAGAAACAATAGTGGGAACGTCTATAGAGGGCTGGTTTCCCTTGAGAATAACTGATCGTGTAAGGACTTTGATAATGAAACAAGTAAATTACGTATATTTCTAAACCGGACGGTGCTCTACCAAAATCCGACATGAGCTTACAAAACCTCATTATTTTCAAATACTCACACACATCATCGTCCAAGTTACGATAAGCGAACATCCTCGATAACGGGATTACGCGTACGAACCGTATGAAAGTTCCACGTACACACGAATACACAGTCGCGCACATCAGATCAAACTGGCTTCGTCAGCAGTAATTTGAGAGAAAACAAATTTTTCGCTTCGCGCGCTAATAGAAACGATGTTATGATAGGCCCATTCACTCGAATAAGCAATTTACACTCATTCTAGCCATCATTATACGAACTTCTCCGGATGTTTTGATTTGAAGTTTTCTTATAACGGGCCAAGTAACGACGTTGAGAATATGTACCTAAATTTTCCTTCAGTATAATGATATACGACGACGCGATTAGCTTTCTTCAAACAAAAAACCTTCCGCGCGATAAACGAGCTTTGAGGATTATTTCGAAACGTTTCAAGTCTTATTTCTGTAAAGCGGAACCACAAAATGAGAAAAAAATGTGAAAACTTAAAATAGGACTACAAACGTCGGTAGAATGGCGAATATGAAATTACAAATCTGAAAAAGAAGATGAGAGATCATATGTGAGCGAACCCGAAATCGAGACTTGATTGAAGCTCGTTACTAAAATTCCTTTCCCTCTGCCACCCGTAGCTGTCCAGCTTTTCGAAGGCGTTAATCTTCTCTTCAGTTTAAACCCGTTCTTTAAAAAACAAATATTCTCTATGCTTTCTAGGATTGATCTTCATTCATAGCTAGGAGTATACTATTTTAAATCGCTAGTTAATTTCTTTTCGTCGCAGAATCATTTTTCTCTGTGTATTATTTTAGAAAAAACGGAAAAATTTCTATTCCAAGGTTCTCATCCTATTATTCTTTCGAATGGTACGAATTTTATTGTCTGTATCATCTGATAGTCAAGAAATAATATTAGCTATGAGAGGGGAGGGGGAGGACTTCCCGTTCGCTCGCGATATTTCTTTCATTAATTACCGCAATTTAGGTGAGCAGTGAACCTGTCCAACGGGGGACTTTCCGAAGTTAGATAATAGATTTGGATCGCTTATTTGGTCGAAATTTTGTCGAGTCTCCTCTTTCTCATATATAAGGCTGGTTGGTCACAATGTTTTCCAAGTCCAGCTCCCCTACACATATGTAGATTAGAAGTAAGTTTCCTCTCGACGGTCCCAATTTATGCACGTCCCTCTGCTAATAGCTTTAAGGGTGTGCTTTACTCGTGAAAATATGCTCGTAAAACATGATACCGAAAATCACATTTTACTGCTAGAATTTTCAACATATCTTTCTGAATAATTGAAATGTTTTCCAGAAAGGTCCAACCAGGAGCGCTATCGAAGCAGAATTTAAAAATTTTTCATTATACTTTCTCAATTAAACGTTGAAATGGTAAAAATTCGTCTATTTTCTGACGAGAGTGAAATTCTTCTGGAACCAAAATTTAGGATTCTGTTCCGATAGCGCCTTTCGTTACCCCTTCTGTACAACATTTCCAAAAATCGAAAAAATTCTTCGGAAAATGTAGCCCTGAGATGTGACCTTGCAAAATCATTCCTCGTCATTTCTTACGAGGACTACCCATGCACGCCCGACAAGCGTCGCGTAGTGACCGCTGGCTTCCCGAATTTTGCAGGGTTCTTGAGGATGTTTATGCAACTTGTCGTACACCGTTTCGGAGATTCCGAACAAGTAAAGCACACCCTTAAAGTCGATATTAACATATTTCATGTCTTTCCAAAAGTTTCCTGGATCGTAGCCTCTAATTCTAGAATTTGCAAGTACACAAGTTCACCCCCCCCCCCCGAGTTGCCCCCTCCCAAAAAAAGGGTTCCTTAACGGAGTTAAACGAGGGGAGGCTGGGAATCTGTTCTGTGGGGCAAGTATATGGAACAAAGGGGACTTAGTAGGACGTTCTGAGTCTTATGGCGTTTGAAGAGTTGTATATCTCGCTTACTGGAGGGGCTAAACCTATCTGTGTATAAATCATTGCATATCTAGTTACTCGAAGGGGCTATCTTTCAGGCTATATATACCGATCTCCAAACTATATTATGATTATGATATGGTAGGAGGGGAACTTATACTGTTTGGAGTGTTGCAATCCTGGCTCAATGGAGGGGTTACGTCAATTGGTGTATGAAGCATTGCATATCAAGTTACTTGAAGGAGCTATCTTCCAGACTATGTACACCGAGCTATATATTATGATAGAAGGGGGTCTTGAAAAATTTTCGAGCTTTGAGCTTTGCCGTACGGCGAATGTTTTTTCCGATTAACCCCCCCCCCCCCGATAAAACAGGTTCCCAGTTAAAAACTCACGAGTTATTTACCAGAATTGAATAAGGGAAGGTAGGGAACCTGGTCTATAGGCTACCTTAGAAGGGTGTTCTGAGTTGTATAGTGTTTGAAGCGTCGCATATCTGGCTCATTAAAGGGACTAAGCCAATTGTTGTATGAAGGCTTGCATATCCAGTTACTTGAAGGGGCTCTTTCGAGCAATATATGATAGGAGAGAGATCGAAGAAAACTGCGGTTCTTTCAATTTGCCCTCCAGTTTACTTTTTCGAGTATTGTGGAGCTTTTCTTCGATATGTCCGACCGTAAACTTGAGAACCGGATCAATTCTATAGGAGAGGGACTTAGAAACATCAAATTGTGACATCATAGGCCCGGATTTTGGAGCTATGTACAATCTTGATGGTATGACGTCATCAGATTGCGACGTCACAAGGCTGACTTACGACGTCATCAAACTGTGACGTCACAGGCCCGCCCCCAAGCTATATATGATAGGAGGGGAACTTGGGAGAAAAAACTGATTTATCACGTCGCAAGGCTGACTTACGACGTCATCAGATTGTGACGTCATAAGACTGACCCATGACGTCATCAAACTGCGCCGTCACAGCCTCCGCCCCCAAGCTGTATATAATAGGAGGGGACTCCGAAAAAAACGAATTTATGACATCATCAGATTGCGACGTCACAAGGCTGACTTGTGACATCATCAAACTGCAAGGGTACAGGCCCCGCCCTCAAGCTGTTTATGATAGGAGGGGGAATTAAACGAATTGTTTACTCTCCCTTTAGAGTATTCGTTTTTTCGTTTATATAGGAGGGGGACTTGGAAAATTACCTTGCCGGTCGGCGGACGTTTTTCCCAAAGCCGATAAAACAGGTTCCCTGTTAAAATTTCAAGAGTAACATTAAGTAACCGAAGAAGAGAGACTCCAGCCTACAAGCAAAAAACCTTGAAGTTGAGAACACTCGCTTTCTGAGTTCACTGATCTTCTGAATTCGTAAATTCAGAGCGGGTTTTTGATGGAGAAAACCATCGTGATTCTGGTCGACTTAGGCTAGCATTGATTAGGCTGTATTACGCTAAAAGGTGAAAAGGAGCCCGTCAGCTAGTTAACCTTGAACACACAGTAAACTAGCCCATGGTAAACGTCTATCAGACTTGAAAAAAGAGGTAGTGATCTTCAATAATACGAAATTTTCTGTGCTGAGAGAGACAAGAAACATCATCTTAATTTTTTGATCGTGGAAAGTTTTTTTACATTCTGTATGCGAAGAGACAAACGCAATTCAATCCCTTCTCCAATAAATTATCTCACGATTACGTTAAATTCACTTGAATGTTATAAAAATGAAATAGGAATCATTTTTCCATCTTATGTTGAAAACAAAAATGGACCAAATCAGAAGGAACAGTATCATAAAATGGTTTTGATAAAAACTCCAACTGTTCATTCTCCTTTTCGGAAATTAATTCACCATATCATCACGTCTAGAGATAAACCATAATATTGCATCAAACTTAATGGCACTGCCGTCCACAATTCGAAAGCGAAATAATCCTGACCTTTCATAGGTAACAACCTACTTTACCAGAGGAAAAATAAAACTGAAAGTAAAAGAGGAAAATACAAAAATACAGATGAGACAAGAAAGCTCGATGAAACCTGAAAATTACACATCGTGACCTAGCCTACATAAAATAGGAGAGTGGGTACTATTAATTTTCCTCTGATGAAGTAGGTTGTTACCTACAAAACGTTAGGAACAGTGGACGGCAGTGCCGTTAAATTGATACTTTTTTTTTAAACAAACCGTCCAGTTAAATAATTTTTACTACGTTCTTATGTTCGCCAAACCACACGAAAAGTTATCAAAAACCCAAGTTTGTACTTCGAAGGACAGACACAAACCTCCACACTGTCGTCATTGGATATGAAAATCAAATTAGGAGAAGATTAAAGTGATAATACACGTACATTTTAAAATAGCCGATGCTATTTTTGAGCAGTACAAGAAGCTTCTAGATACTACCGTAAAGACAAAATAACAACAACAAACCTAGTTCAGCCATATCCTTCATTTCCAAAACCACGTTTTCGCTCATTTTCACCCGCGTGCACCCGGCTCCACCTTCTGGAAAACTCGAGTTCACGTCGTTGTGATTCGCAAAAACAAAACCACGCCAATAAATCGAAACTAATACTAATTTGCCCTTCTAACTCAACAATATTCATCACACTCGTTATTGTCATGCCTCGAATTAACAAACAATATACGGTACACGATCATACCAACGCAACGTCGACTTCGCTAATCGCGACTGGTCACATGAATTCGTAAAGTAGAGGAGAAAGAGCGAAAAAAAAAAAAAAAAAAAAACATTTATCAACGCTCATACTACCGGCACCTATCAAATCGGGCAATAACGACGAAAACAAACCAAACACACTCATTTAACACTAATTAACACCGACGGCATAACGAAAAACCACTGCATAATTAACCGAACTTTCCTAACTCTTAAACGCGATAAACCAAACGGGGAAAGTAACGAACAATCGAATCGAAGCAATCCACGTTTAATTTTAGGCTCCTTTATCTTACCGATGCAGCTTTGAAGAAAACTCACCTGTTGCAGTTCCGACAGTAACGTGCACTGGTGCCATCATATGGGCTACTGTTGACGTGCTTCTGGACTCTTGTCGTTCTCTCATGTATTGTCTCATCGTAATCCAAAACATAGTCGTGAACAGAGTCTGCAAAAACGGTACAGTGCTCAATACGATATTAATAGATAGTTTCTTTAAAAATAAAATTTTATGTCGTCGTAAAATACTTGAAAATTATTCATTCGCAAAAAATTAAAAAATGTATCACCAAATTTCCGAGACAAAAATGGTCTACAAATCTTCCACAACTACAATGATTGTTCACAGCATTGAAAACGAGCGTGATCATCCCTTCAGAAACCAAATGTCTCCCGCGACTTTCTATTTTAGCTTTCTCTCTTTTTCCTTCTCTCCTGACTTACACCTTTTTTGTACAGGGAATAAAATGGTACTCAAAGATCATCGATTTACTCGAGCTCGTATCGCGATCGGTCTAAGAATTTCTCTGCACTGAAAACGCTCATGATCATCCCTTTAGAAACCAATTGTCTCTAGCTGCGACGTAGTTTCGCAACTTTCTATTTTAGCTTTCTCTTTTTTTACTTCTCTCCTGACTTACACCTTTTGTTGTACATCCTGTTTTCTCGAGGAAGAATAGAATGGTACTCAAAGATCATCGATTCACTCGAGCTCGTATCGCGAACGTAATTTCATAGCTTACTTTGATTGCCAACGAATTGAATTTATTCTTTTCGAGCTGCGGACCCTCCCAATCTAGCCACGGTATTTTAATAGTAGGTAATTCGCCGGGAAGTAAATCGAATTCCAAAACATATTGCGAGATGAGTAACAACTCGGCGTAGACAATTAGGAAGGGAGATACACGCAGCATAGATTGCCTTTGATTCGGAACCATCCATAAGATAATGGCTCCGAGCAGAAGGAAGAACGTGAAAAAACTATGATAGGTGATACTCCACGTCTACAACAAAAAAGAGAAATGATTAGCGCAATTAACTCAACGCGTTCGATAATCAAGATGAAATATTGATACTTACCATCATAATGATGTTGGTACCAATGTACGAAGTACGAGTGATGAAGCTAACAACGGTTATGAAAGCGTCCATCAAGTATTCCAACACATCTACTTTCAATGATTCCTCTCCTGTAAGGCAGAAATTCGTTTCCTTTCAATTATCTCGTTCATTCAGGCAACACTTAAGGCTTAGAGAACTTAGAAGATCAATAAGAGAATTAGACAGTCGGAATGTCGCCTGCTCACGAAATTCCTCTTCTTATTTTCTTCTACTAATCGATACAATAATCGACGTCAAATTTGCCGAGAATTTGTTTCTTCCAGAGCATAGATCGAAAATTGAAATCGACTACACGTCGATGTCAATGTGAGGTGGATATGGGAATAATTTTCATTATTACAATTTTAATAATAAATTATTCATTTTATATTTTAAAAAAAATTCAATTTTTATTAGAAATAATAATTTGTATTAAGTAATCTAATATTTGAATCTAAATGTAAAAAATTTTTTTATTCAATTTTTTAAAAATATTTTTAATAAAATTTATATTAATATTAATTTTTTTATCAATATTAATTTATATATTAAATACAAATTTTAATTCAAAAATTAAATTTAAAAAATTTTATGAAAATATTTCCAATTAAAACATCTACAAATTTAATATTAATATGAAATATTGGATCATTAATTACATTGATCATATTTTTTTAAATTTGATTTATTTCAATAAATTATTTTTCATACTCAATTGATATATTAAATTTATTAATTCTTGTATAATTCATTATAATTTAAATTAAGGTTGAATATTTCGATTTTTTAAATAAAAATTTAACATCTATAATTTTTATTTTAATATTTATTCATATACTACGTAGATTAATTTATAAACATTTTATAAATACAAAAATATGATATTTGGGAATTTTATTAATAATAATTTCTTTATGTGGAGTCGACATAGACTCATACATCTCTAAATTTTTTTGTGGACCTAAAACTGACTGCGTAGTTGGATAGATTTCAAGACAATTAATATTTCTCTGATAATGTATGCCGGTTGACTTCAAATTGACATCAATTTTGAGCAGGCTGAGAGTCCGTTTCACCGAATTTTTTCATCGACCTGAAATCGACTCTTATGTTTGTTTCTTCAATTAACATTAGTTTTTTAGTTTTTCTGGAACGTGCGCTGGCCGACTTTTAATCGACCACAAATCGACGTCGCTTTCGAGTCAATTTCCAATCGATATCGCCGACGACCTACACAGTCAACTAATCTTCCGACGTTGGTTGACTATAAATTGACCTCAAATCGAGTTCGAACTCTACTTTGAGGCTCGAAAACACTTAAGTGTGATCTTTTTTCATGTATTTATATTTTTGGGCTGGGAGTCAGCCGGAAATTTGCAAGACGCTTTTTGTATTGATGATGTCATCAGTAACCTTTACCTATTTAGGACCTGGGAACATTTTACTTGAGGCGTGGTATGACATCATCAGTGCCTCTGATCTACTTTAGAGGGAGCTATACTGGCTAACTTGGGTTAAAAGCGTACTTACAGTAAATAAATTAGCCTATGATATACCCGACAAAACTAGGCTAAAATCATAGGCCAACATACAGTATACACTAGGTTAAGAAATACCAATGGAGCCTGTCGACTCATCAGCCTAGCATACTCCTAATACGTAGTAATCACACTGGAAATCAGACTCAAGTGTAAATAGTCTGTTATGTGACGTCGTACATAGGGCATCTCCTGGAGCCCAGCCATGGTCCAAGCCAGTCACAATCCCGGAAACGCCCAAAGATATATACATGATCCAATGTTTTTCCTTGAAGTCATTAATTTTTTTTGAGGGGGGCGGGGGCGAGTTACCACTTCTTACGATTAATGTCGCGAAACTTAATTGAATATTTGGGATATCTGGCAATTCACACCGACTCCTCAAGGAAACCCTCAACTCAATCACTGTGTGGATATCAAAAATTAAATTTAGATCTTCTTCGTCAAAAACCTATTCCATACATTCCTCCATTGATTTTACGAAACTTTAAAATTCCATCACGTAACTACGATAAACTCTTCAGCTCACAACTTGGAACAAAAACATACTGGGGCTCAATTACTTTTCCAACTATAAAAAAGCCTATAAAAGCTACAACTAACTTTTACTCCTATATCTATACAACCCTAACTGTCCACACAAATTCCACTCGACATTAACCTTTTCGCTCTTATCCTTGATCTATCTTTAACTGCACCACCGAGCTAATGACCAGATTGTAGTTTTAAAGCTCGTTAAAAGAATAAACAAATAGATAAATATTTGCGGATCATATCATCCTTGTAATCTTCGCAATGATTGATTTCAAAAAACTAGAAGTCCAAAAAAAGATTGCAAACCTTCTGGGAATTCTTCGTACTCCTTCGGCGATTTTTCATCGGCTGCATGGGTAATCGTGACACTGCCGTGTGAATCTTGACTTATTGTTGAGTTACCCGATTTACGATAGATCGATTCTCGTCCTCGGATCAACTACAAAAAACAAAGTTGGACTACATTACTATCGTGGATCAGCGATAAAAAAGATTTGTAAATTAGTTCGTACAATTTACAACGAAATTTCATGACCTTGTTTAGAGTTCGACCGGAAAAATTACTGTTCTTGACTATTCACGCTTTCTTTTTTCATCACTTTGTCTTGTTTTCAATTAAAGAAGGTTTCAGGTTACATGTAAGACTAAGAAAGAGAAAGAAACCGCACCCCGACTGAATCATTTTATATTACAAGACTGATCTATAACGAGCAAAGAGGACTAATAGAAACGCTAGGAATTATAAATTCCAAAAAAAAAAAGAAGATAGAGGAGGGCAGCATGATTGGCCCAAACAAGGTCACGATTATCAACACATAATATGTACAAATATTTACAAATTTGAAAAAAAGGCGAAACAGAAAACAGAAACAAGTTTTTTCTGCACTCCAAGCATCGAAAGGAAAATTGAATAAGCGTTCAATTAGGCAAACCTAAAACCATAAACTCGTCTTATTATTAGCGATAAAGCGTATTATCACCACATCCTTTCTACTCACCCTCTTCATGCAACTTGTACTCCCAATTTTCTGTAAATATCGTACACAATCAGAATGGAAACATTATGTTAGTTTGCACGTCAAATTTCATTAAGGTCAAAACATTTCTCCGTCCCCAATTTCAAAGAGGCACAAGATATTTCAGAATACCAGACACCGAAAGACTAAACAATCCCTTAAATAAGTTTTCATCCTTCTTACACATTTTTACACTAGGTATACAATATCTGAATGAAATACATACGGGTGTTGATTCATTTGGATTTTCAACCCTTTCCTCGCTATCCTCAAATAAGGCTCTTCTCACTTCCTAGAAAATGAAAAAAAAAAGTCAACTCTTATTTTTGCCAAGTTTGTGCATAAAGCATAAACAAAACAAAAGTGCATAATTTAAAAAAAACAACAAAACATAAATAGTACGAAGAGGCAGCCAAATAAACTGAAAGCCATAAATCATTTTTGGTTTAAAGTTCTTCTGCGTTGATAGTGTTTGAGGACGTACAGAGCGATATTGACGTAAAAGGTTGCGTCCAAAAAATAATATTTACAATCGTCGAAGTGTATCGAAAATACGAATATCACTTATACCCATACAGAATTAAGACTGGAAAAGCTAAATAAAAGCAAACATTACGTATAAACGTGTAAAAGAGACGTGACTCAGCTAGACATGAGATGGCAAAATCGTGAATAACTAGAAAATAAAATTGTTAAACACGTGTACGTTATTTCTCTTCTTTACATACGCCTCTTCTAACTTGACGAGTAGCTAGACGCCATCGGTTAGTCTTATTGCGAAAAAGTGAACTTTTTTGATCTTTCTGCGACAGACGAGTCGTTCGTATTTTTTGGGTCATGCCTTCTGGTTGCTTTTTAAGAAATTCCTGCGTAAATACATCCATGCAAATACAATCGCTAGAATACATATCATTTTGAAAAAAAAAAAACGGAACAACTCTGTACAGTCCAATGGAATGACGAGTTATTAAAATTCACACAAAAATTAAAAAAAAAAAAGTTAACGTACGTTCGATTCGAGAAAAAACATATGACAGTTTTACATTGTTGAAGGGGAATATCGTTAAATTTCATTCAAAATTAGTAGAACAAGTAACGATTAATACCATCTAAACGAAAATATACCACCCACAACCAAATTATCAGATATTTGATACGAAAATTTACGTCACAAAGTACTCACCGATATTACGAGTAAAATTCTAGATTCTAAAATTAATAGGTTATATAACACCAATAGCGCGAATGGTAAAACGAACGATCTCCACGTCATAACGTTCCAGATAACGAATCTCGAGTCTGTCTCGCAGTTGGTCAAACGTAGAGCTTGTAAACCAAAAAACCTGAAAACATTATAAATACTAATTTCAGTTTTTCACGTTTAAAATTGACAAACCCTTTTCCTTTCGAGAAAAAGAAAAAAAAAGACAGAATATCAAAATTACAATTTTTTCATTTCCATATTTCAAAATAAAAGAAGCCTGGCCGCCTTCATATCTCCTTCAATTTATATGACGTTGGCGTTCGAGGCAATTTACCCGAACTTTTCATATTTCTAAATCATCTGAAACGATGTCCCCAGGGAGTCTTCCTAATCGCTACAAATGACCTAACAAACAGTGCAGTGTCAGCGTTCCTCTCACCAAACGCCTCTTTGTGGATGCTTCAGTACCTCTCTAATAACCTCCAACTTCTAACGAGTACCAAGACTACTCTAATTTACTCTTTAAAAAATCTCCATATCGTCATCTGACCGTGGATTTCTGTTTTGAGACAAGAAAATAGTCATGGTAATAAACCAAGAAAGGTATCCACGCCCTACGCTTCTTCCTCTACTCTGTCTACAGAACTTTACAATCATAATCCAATCCTCTCTGAAGTTC
This sequence comes from Aspidiotus rigidus, assembly GCA_035079385.1. Classification (NCBI taxonomy): domain Eukaryota; kingdom Metazoa; phylum Arthropoda; class Insecta; order Hemiptera; family Diaspididae; genus Aspidiotus; species Aspidiotus rigidus. The sequence goes on along the minus strand of JAVHKY010000020.1, from coordinate 13,122,056 downwards.
CTTGATGCCACCTTCAAATCCATTACCTCGTGGACCCCGATATCAAAGTCTCCAGAGCAAATGGCCTGAATTCTTTGAACTTCATCAAATACCTACCCTACCCCCGTACCAGCTGTAAACGCAACCCCTCCTATTTTACAATGGTCTAACCTGCTCTCAACTTAATAACACTACTTCATTCAATCTTCCGGGCTTCGACTGACTCCTGGCGCGCTAGGCAACAGACCTTTACTCAGCCTAAGCGCCAAGGCAGGTATACTCTCTCTTCGTTACCGCGCTTTCGTTCCAAATGCTCTCAGCCCACTTAATTCACCTTTTCTGCCGCTTCAATTCCACCTAGACACTCATCTCAAAGTTAAGCCCTCACTTCCTATTCTTTCATCCACTCCGCTTTTTTCGACCTCCATCTCTCATATCCGTCTCGATATATGAATATTATTTCGGTCTGGTGAAGAGCCCAAGCTACTTAAAACGTCACCATAAAAAAAGTTGTTCAAAATGTTGTGCGGGAAGAGCTTTCTTCTTTTTATTTTTTATCCGCCTCTATCTCACTAAAATTCTTCAAACAGCCATTCTTTATATAAGAACAACGCATCAACAAAATCATTTCCTCAAAATGTACCTTCCACCTTCTTTGCCGAACAGACGGGTCAAATACAGGACTCAGAACCGAATATTCAGAATCCATTCTGGGTAGGTAACCATGATTCATATTTCCGTATAAAAAACTCCACTCTTACTCCCTCTTCTCACCCATTTCTCTCCTCCTCACAAATTTCTTGTACTATCCGATTCTTTCTCATCCTCACTTGATGTCCAAGACCCTAATTTTATCAATCCCATTGTCAAAAGAATCCCAAGTTTTATACACTAGTCAAGTTCTTCCTCAACCTCTATTTCTTTTCCATCGATACCGAAATATATCGATCTTGAGAATGGAAACGCAGTGAACTTAGCTGCACTTAAATCCCATTACTGCCCCATCATCATTTCTGATTCTCCTTATCCTCCGAGAAGTTCTGATTTATTAAAAAGTTCTCAAACCTCCTTCGGCCTTCCCGACGAGAGGCCCTCACTGTCTCAAAATGAGCCATATTCATCTCAGGCACTCTTATATTTATGAACGCGACCACTGACCGTAGGTATTCAAGAGAAAAGGCGCTCTGATCTAGTTTAGAGACTCGAAAAAAACTTTCAAAGGGAACTGCGTTAATATTCGAGGCAGGAAGGTTTTTTATTTACTCAGTTACGGGACTTTGAAAAAAGTCGACTTTTGGGCTACAAATGAAGATAACAATTTGGAAAGAATAGCAAAAATAGTAGGTAATTTCGAAAAGAGAGACGGATTTCACCTAATTTAGGAAATAAAAGCCTTCGGAATAGATCGTAAACATCCGAGGAGGAGGAGTCACGTAGTTCAAGGACTTGGACGATTTCGATTTTTGAACTACAAAAAACAGTTATGATTCCGAAGGGCGAGAGACTCTGACCAACTTGAGGACTTTGTAAAAATTTCTGGAAACGTCCACCCTGAAGGAGAGTGGGCTTCGACCTCATTTAAAGGCTTACAAAAATTTTGATTGTCTTGTGATTTCCACTTGATCATCAGAATCGAAAAACCCCACACAAATAGATTCTCTGCTCCCCCCCAGGAACGTAGTTAATGAAAATTCTCCCGTGAGCAGCGAACGAAGTAAGCTGCAAGTCTTCTCATCAAATCAATCCCAATACTATAATCCTACGAATCGTAATTACGCTAGTCTCTTCACCTCGCTATCTTTCCATTCGGTTCCAACCATTTTTGAGCGATTTCGGTCTGGTAACAAAATATGGCAACTATATAAACGAACAGCCCGACGCAAAGAAATCTGCAGAGTATAGCGAATCCTTTCCCCAAATCTTTGTAGCATGCCCAATACGTAATGCAGCATAGAAACACAGCAAAGAGCACACCGCTACTGACTGAAGGCACTAAAATACTGGTAAAACATAGCATTGCGAGCGACAAATATTTTCCTGGAAAAAAAAAATATATATATTATTCGTAACACGAAATAATTTTTTCAAAATAAAAATCTCCTTCCTCGACATTCTTTTCGAGGACGTTAATTTTCAACTAGACATCATAATCCGTACGAAGAAAGTTACAAATTTTTTTACGAACATCTGCTCGCTGTGACACATATTATGTATAAAGTGGGTTAGAATGCACGTCGTGGATTCTAACACCGATATGGGTGGCCACAATGCAACGATAATTTTGTAATTAACTCCGCATACATACATAAAATCATTATTACTGGCACGCGGCCGCACGTTTTATGATATTTAATAATCTGGCAAACGGAAGCTTTTCCATAAACTTTTCGGCAGCGTGTTGTTTTTTTTTTTTTTTTTTTTTTTTTTCAAAAATTCCAACTAAACCTACCAATTATGGTGAGAGCGATCAACGCTTTTTTTTTCATCTGCAACTGTCGAGCATTTGGACCACTCTCTGGTGACTGCATCATGGTCATGAGGATACCTTGTTCTTGAATGAGCTGAGCGTCCGGATCTCTAGGATTCAAGCGGTCGCACAGAACGTACGCGAAGAATGATGTAAACAAAGCGATTACTTCTGGAGCGATATGAATGATGGCATCCCAGAGAGGTAAATTGTCGTAACGGATGAAGCCAATATGGCGAAATAATCTCTCCAAGTTATTACCTAAAATCGAAAAATATAATCGAAGTTTATTAGTACACATGAAAATCACATTTCTAGACTGAAACTGAGTTCTAAGAAAGAAAGATTGAAGTGAATACTAACGAGTTTTTCAAAATAAAACTCTTTTCGAGATATTTTAATCAAAGTCTTACTCCTCTGATGAGGCAGAAAGTACTTCAAGATTGAGTCCGTTTTCTCTGATTTTATTTCCATTCACCATTTTTCGTTTTCAAATGAGGCGGTAACTGAAATTCGCGGGGAGACTAGAAAAAATGTCGAGTTTGGAAGCGTAGATCTTGATCTCAGAGATATGAATACTCAAAACTTAAGGACATTTCCCAGCGGAAGTGTCCTAGACTAGAGGATCAAATCCGAGACAAGTTGAGGAACTGGACAGGACACAAAAGGTTGAATTATATAATCCGTACCCTGTAGTAATCTAAACCTTTAAATCTCTTTGTTTTGCTAGTCCCCATATTATTTCTCTCATTCTTTGGTAACTTCAATTATATTTTTTCGAGAAGGAGATTAAAAGGATTTTCAAGCTCTCTCTCAACCACTATAAAGGCAGAACGGGAAGAATTTAAGCTGAAAACCTACTAAGGATTCTGCTTGGAAGCATCAAGAGTTCAACTTCCATAGGGGGGAAGGGGAGTTACATTCGAGCTGGACCAAGATATAGGACCGTTATTGTCCTTTTCAGTAGAATATTTAAATCAACCTACGAACTTTTCGCAGGGAAACAGACTTGAAGATATCCTGAGCTGTGAGTTTCATAGACAAGGAGGTGCTCAGATATGAAAAGCTTATGGAAGTTTCAAGTTAAAGGTCTTTATGAGTTTTGGAAAAATTACGGTTTGTTAAGAAGACGTGACGTCATATCATCAATAATGATGACCTATCTTAGAGCTGGAGAAGTAGGAAATGACTTTTGGCTCAAGTCTGTATGAAAGAAGGACTTACTCTGATAGGACATTTCAACGGAAGATATAAATCATGTACAGGGCTAAGGCTCAAGCTGAGGGCTGCATATGCACATTCAAGTTCTGCGTTTTGGCGTGGAATGACGTCATCAAGATGCAAATGCAGTGATCAGTTGCAGTCCTATTTAAACTGGAATATACAGTTCGACTACAATGGCGTCTAATTAGGGTCAGACATCGAGAAAACGAGAGATTTTCTGACAGAGCCACATGTTTCAAGTCTACTAGTAAATGAACTCATTCATATTTCATATGCCTGGTTTGCGATGAAATTATAGCCTAGCTTGCGGATTTTTCTCACACAGGCGTAGGCCCCGCTCTTGGACTAATACAAGCGTAATGTAACGGAAGACTAGCTATCTAGCTCGGAGGAGGCTCACTCATCCTGCCCGCTGGTCCCGTGTCCTTATAATATACTGCAATTTGAATTGTCTAGCTTACGAGGGGCTCATTCGTTCCACTCGCTCGCCTCCACAAGGATATCAACATTAGTGACGTCATTAGCTCGTGACGTCATAACTATCCATGCTTTTCTTCAATCACTCTCTTATATTCTCGGGGTCACTCACTCCGCTATCAAGCCTCCCAACAGTATCCATTATACAAGGCTTCCGGTGATGACGTCATGCTTGTGGATTCAGGAATTTGAGTACTGTTCCTTAGTCTCCATTAGATTGCGCTATATAGAATACAAAACTGTAGTAGGCCTACTATTAGCCTTCATGAAATCAGGCCCAACATAAGCCCAACACACAGCAGTATAAAAGCCTTTACTAAATCAATTATAGATTACAAGGAGGTGAAATGAACTCGCAGATTTTAGAATCAGCTCGGGGTCAAGGTTGATCGACGTCGCGTCATACTTAAAGGGGACCTCGAAGTCACGGCTGATGACTTCATCGTTTTAATAGAAAGGAAGAGAAGAGATACAGTGTACAAGATTATTAAGGGGGGGGGGAAACTCGCGGGGGTAGTGTGAACTCGCAAATGTTGGAGTCAAGGACTAGGATTCAAGACTTGGGGAACTCGCAGATTTTTAGAATCATGTCTAGGGTTCTTTTCCTGGGGGTGGGTGGAAGGATTCGCAAATTCTGGAATTAGAGGCTAGGATTCAGGAAATTTCAGGAAAGACTCGAAACATGTCGAAATTATAATTAAGACGATGTGACGTCATCAATGACCTCGACCTATTTTAGGGACAATACTAAAAGCTGGAGGAGAACTGTAGGAAACGACTTTTTCAGAGGACGATTTCAGGCCATAGGTCTGTCTGGAGGAAGGACTTACTCTGATAGGACATTTCAACGGGAGATATAATTGGACTCCATCTTGCATGGGACTATGTCTCCAGCTGATAGCTGCATATATTATACATTCAAGTTCTGCGTTTTGGTAAAGAATGATGTCATCAATGTATAGAGACGTCATTAAGATGCAAATGCAGCTGTCGCCTCGATTTCCCTACGAGGTAAGGTTCAATTATAACTCGTCTAACCAGTATGAGACGTCAGAAAGTTTTAATGCACAAGATCGAGTGCGATTGAAAGGCAGAGGGATGATTAACCTCAAAACATTTTTCTACAAGCAATTCTGAGGAGTGATTTCAGAAATCTCAACTAAGGAACAAAAAGCCCAACGAACCACGTCAACTTCGGTTCGACTCGCTACTTTGAGCCAAAGTCCACTCGATTTTGAGTCGATTGAGTACCGCTCAATGTCGACCACAGATCGACCCAAAATGACTGGAAGTCGACTTGATATAGACTGCTTCTCTCTACCTTCGACTCATCGTTGACATCAAAATCGAGTCGACTCTAAGTATTAGATCGATATTGATTGAAAGTCGACGTCGGTTTTGGGTCGACTATACGCCACTCGTTGCCAAGCGAAGGTATAAGCGTTCGCGAGTGCGACGAGGGAGCAAACCCCCTGAGTCTATCATTGTGCAGAAGTATCCGAACGGCCTCTTGTATGTAAATTTTCTCAAGTGTGTCCTTCTCGCTGGTGAAAGTGAGTTGTGCTTCTTTCAGCGGACATCTTGTAAGTGTCGTTTCAATCTCTCTCAAAATAATTGTACGATTTCCCCAATATGGAGAACTTTACTCGTACAGTCGGTAAAGGGGGATCTTGTAAACAATTTTCCTCAGGGACTAGATCTGTTTTCGGTGAAGAATTTTGCCACAAAAGCTAGTCATTCATCTTCGAGAAGTGCTTGGAAATCACTTGGTGCACGTATGTTTAAAACAGTGAGGATATATACGTAGTTTAAATAAGATAGGGCTCAGGGACGAGCCTTGAGGAAGACCTAAGTAATTTATCCTAGTTGAGAGAGAGAGAGAGAGAGAGAGAGAGAGAGAGAGAGAGAGAGAGAGAGAGAGAGAGAGAGAGAGAGAGAGAGAGAGAGAGAGAGAGAGAGAGAGAGAGAGAGAGAGAGAGAGAGAGAGAGAGAGAGAGAGAGAGAGAGAGAGAGAGAGAGAGAGAGAGAGAGAGAGAGAGAGAGAGAGAGAGAGAGAGAGAGAGAGAGAGAGAGAGAGAGAGAGAGAGAGAGAGAGAGAGAGAGAGAGAGAGAGAGAGAGAGAGAGAGAGAGAGAGAGAGAGAGAGAGAGAGAGAGAGAGAGAGAGAGAGAGACAACCTGCGATTGGCGTCAAAATTTCGTAAAGTTTGTACGTGAACAAAGTGATAGACTAGTAATAAGAAGATTATTACAATTTTGCGAAGCCTTTATTGAATCACCCCAGTTCACATCAAGGAAAATAAAAACAAAAACACAAATATTCGACGAACAAAGGGCGAGTAAGACCAGACACATTCATTGAGACATCTTTCGACATTTACTGGCATCATCAGAATGGGGAAACCGACAACCAGAATACTTACAAATTCGTCAGATGAAAAATACAGGAAAGACCGAGAAAATGACGTGTATCATACTTCCGTTCATTCATATTGCGGTGAATGAGCTCATCTTCATATTATTATACAGCACGATTCAGGCGAGATGCATCTTCTTTTTCACTATTTCGATATGCTCAAAAACTAGTCGCGGGCGGAAGTTGTCTTCGACGTGCAAAACTACTTCGACAAGGTGCTTTGCAAAGGCAGGTTTTGTAGAATTTTCGTTCGCATAAGCGGAGACGTGATCATTAATCCTAGTACGTCCTTGATTTCTGAATTCAATTCATTCCTCCAAAAATGCCTCAACCCCAATTTAATATGTCAGTTCAGAGATTCTATCTATAAACTTCCTCCTGACATAGGTATCCCCATCGGATCACCACTGAAGTCTCTCTTAGCCAAAGTTTTCATGTCCAGATTTGAAGCTGAGATTTTCAACTCTGAGCATCCTTTCCTCAATCATGTATTCCTTTGGCGTAGATATGTCGATGATATATTATGTGTTTGGACTGGACCCTTTCACTCCCTTCAGGAGTTTCTACATTTTATAAATACCTTCTATACTTCCATTGGATTCACTGTGGAGATCCAAGGCTCTGAGATTAACTTCCTCGACCTCCCGCATCCCTGCTAAGTTCGACTTTCAAGTCTATAGGAAGCCTACCACTATGGATATCCTCATCCATGGATCGTCTTCTTGCCCGTTTTCATTTGTTCACCACCTTGTTTCTGTCCCCTTTCCCCTTCTGCTTTTGCTAAGGAAGTTTCTATCCTTTAGCAATTAGCTATTGCTAATAGGGTTAATATCGATATCTACGGTCTTGTCCGGAGGAAAGTTGCTAAGGTAGCTCTCCAACCGACCACCACCTTTACTCAACCCCCAGGACACTTAAGAGGAAGTCTTCTGTCCTAATTCCTTATCTCCCTAAACTCACATCTCTGATGGGAAAGATTTGACCTCTCCTTTATCTAGGACCAATGTATCGCAATTGTATGGTGCGTTATGTTGGTGAGACCGTCCGAGCTTTTCGTACTAGGATTTATTTGGAACCTCGACGTTCCGAAGCATCTCGCTTCATCTTCGGGAGGACAACGAATTGACGGCAGTGCCACAGAAAATTAATTAAGAATATTCGTGTTTTAGCGGGGAACCCGCTATCCATTTTGTTAGGAGACTACATCCTCAGAAAACGTCCGCGTCCTCAGAAAACGTCCGCGTCCGCAGGTTAGGTTAGGTTACGGGACTTGGAAGAATTTCGAGTCTCGAGCTATATATGATAGGAGGGGGACTTAGAAGAATTTCGAGTCTCGAGGTATATATGAAAGGAGGGGGACTTAAAAGAATTGTGACTTCCGAGCTATATATGATAGGAGGGGGACTTAGAAGAATTTCAAGTCTCGAGCTATATATGATAGGAGGGGGACTTAGAAGAATTTCGAGCCTCGAACTAAATACGATAGGAGGGGGACTTGGAAGAATTGTACTTCCGAGCTATATATGATAGGAGGGAATGTAGAATCATAATTTCGATTTGAATTATATGACAAGATTATCAACTCAGTTCCACACCACTTGAGAGGTCGAGTTAAGGAATTGCGGGTTGCCCGCTGCCATTGCAACGTCTGCAATGGCTTCTAATTTTTTTTGTTTTCACTCTCCTTGGTATGAACTGGGGTGATTAAATACGGGCATAATCTTATTACTAGTGAACATGTCCCGTAAAATTACAGAACTAATCTCTCGTATCAATGTGATTAATAGTTTCTGAATTGAGATCAAAATTAGTCGATACTTGGTATTCAATCTTAATAAATGTCCACTGAAAATCGCCAATAATTAGGATTCTTGATGGTCCTGACTAGGTCTTCTGTCTGCAGTAGCGAAGACGTTTCAAGGGGATAATCGTAAATCGACTACAGATCGACGGTTATTTGAGCTCGATTCGAAGTCGACCAGTATACATTCCCGGAGAACTCCAAATCAACTGTCCGACGCACCTCAGCAGTCGATTTCAGGACGTTGAAAAAATTTTGGAAAAGCTCACTTTAAATCAACACCAGATCGACGTCAACTTGAGCTCGATTTAAAATCGACCCGTACACATTCCCAGAAAACTGAAAATCGACTGTCTATCCGCGCAACAGAGCAGTCGATTTAAGGTCGATAAAAAATCTGAAAAACTCCGTACTGGAAATCGATCTAATCAGTCGAAATAGAGTCGATCTCGGTTGTATTTAACAATATATCGACTCAATTTTGGCCAAGACAGTGATTCTCGGCCGGTCGACGTTCTATATCGACCAAAAATCGACGTCAATGCGCATCTGGGGACAGTTGCACATTTTCAAAGTGATACAAGGAGGGAGAGTGAATTACAGAAACGAGAGTCCATAGCAATAGAGATCGCGGGTTTCACCACAATAATTTTTTCCGACCAACTCATAGGGGGCGTCTACGTTGACGTAATGAATTTTTACTACTTGAATCCAGTACGGCTACGATAAATTTTCAATTTGCTTTCTGGTCAAAGTGAATACTTACATTTGCCTAAAAGTATGGAACCATATGTACCACTCATCGAGAGCAGAACTATTTGGAATGCGACTTGTAGAGTAGACATGACGACGCTCATCGCAAAGCTCAGCTTTAAGAAAAATCCAGTCGTTCCTGAAATATAGAAAAATTCGTTAAATAAGCTATTATAGGTTTCCGATCCAAAGGAGAAGAGAGTTTTTCGTATTTTACATTAAACTGTTCTGCACTGGGTCAAGTGCGCATTATATAGTTTCAGTACTCGTATTAAACGATCACATAAAATATAAGATTGGCAGCCTGCCAGAAGGTAAAGGTAAAAGAGGAGTAAAAAAACCTAGTGAGCACGAATAAAGGCATTCGTGAAGAGGAATGACGAATTAATAATTTTTACCACGCCCTTCGACTGTCCCAATTTTCGAAATATCCAAATGAGAAAGTTTTCTCCCCCTCCCCGAGATAATAAGGAAATTGATTTTAGATAAACTAACTACAACGTGAAAACGAAAACAAATCGTTTACTCGACGAGGGTTGATAGGAAGGACACGCTCATTCGGCGGGATACCTGACTGGAAAATATTTTGGCGAAGTGGTTCGCAATACGTAATGTGGAGGTTGACTTTTATCAAAATCGATTTTCTATCGAGAAAGTAAGTCGTTCGAGCGAAGGGAAAGGAATCGAAATCAAAATAAAGAATTTTGCCGCTGTGACATTCACAATTATTCTCGAAGAGAATACGCGGGAGCGGCAGAAGCACGTGTTTGGGCCATATTTTCACGCTTCGGAGATTCCGCGGTTATGCCGTCTTCCTTATACCGAACGGTATTAAAGAATAATTAATAGACAGTACGGTCTCACGTATTTAATCGCATACGTACCGTTCATGGTATTCGGAGTTGGCAGCGGTACAAACGGAATGTACATCAAGAACATGAGGAACACCGCCGTAATCAAATCTTGTCTGCATGTCACACCTGCGTCAACATAGATGACAAAACATTCATCATTAATAAAAATTATCTGTCTATTCGCGAGTTAACTTAATTCAAGCGCCGCTTTATAATATCGTGATTTCTTAACCAAACGTTTCTCGTCTCATACACGAAATTAATACGCTCAATTTTCTTCGAAGTTTGTCTTTGATCGAGTTCAGACAGTACGAGCGTGGTTCACATGCTCGAGCGAGATATAAAAAAATTGGCCATTATTCGTCTCACAGCAGTGCATAACCTGATAACCTATAAGTGAGAAATTCATACCAACCAGAAAGACAGATTCCAAACCATTATGAGGCTTAGTATTTTAGAAATGATACAAATCTCCCCCTCCCCCTCAAACGAGGTCTATGGTTAGACTGAAGAGTGACTCTCCCGGATACGTTCCAACAGAGGCGATAGACATGGGCTTTGCATCAAATTATGTTTGCTATTAGAGGAACAGAAAATTCTGTTCATCTCGTCTTTAAAAAAGCAAAGTATGTAAAATTTGAGAGCTGCTAGGAGCTAGGGCAAGGCCATAATATGACGAAGAGACGCTGCTCCTCAAGAAGATACGATACAGGTTCAGTCAACGTGAAAGAGGATGAAATTATACCAGAATGACATCTTGGACTACGTCAGCAAAACGAAGCCTATCAGTTTGATTAGAGGTGGTAAAAGTTTGGCTAAAAGCTGAAACTAGGTGCCCATTCATCAATCCAAGTATATCCGCGACAAGACGGCGGTATACATACCGGTGACTCCGGGTCTTTCAGCCTACAAAAGATACTCCTCACGTTATCTGGAGGATTAGAAAACGCAAGAGGAAACCCAGAGCGGGAGAAAATCTCAACTAGGGAGGCAGAGAATTCCCCTAAATCAGGTTTACCGAGTCATTTTCTACGACGCTTAGCAGAAGTAGTCCGAAGGAGCGAAGTAGGCCCTGTTATACTCTTCCTCCTCAGGAGGCCCATAGTTCACACAAACAGCTCCAAAATTTGCGAGATACTCAACGACCTTCACCTCCCCCTAATATTTGAAGAAATGAGAGGAACTTTTATGAGGCGATGAGCCATACTATAAAAAGTAGATGACTCGGGGGAGAAGGGAGAAGAGGAATCACTCTGATGTATTAGAACCTACGTACAAGTTATCTTCCTAGCCCCTTATCTATAGACATGGTCAAGTCTGAAAAACCCATACTCAAACCATCGACTTCCGAAGTACATTTTACGCAAATCACGAATTGCGAGTCAGAGAAAAATTACTACGAACGAATTACGGCCTCTCTAACTACAATCTAATAATGTAGAAAAATTTAGTGTATATTTGAAATGGTGGTCTGCAACATATAGTAGCTTAACAAGAAATTCACAAACTTTTTGGTGGCAAAAACTTGCAAGAGGGTGGGCGTACAAATCAAATCTAGTAATTTAATTTCATCAAATTGTGCTACCATCTCATGGACAGATATTGATTATCTAAGAAATTGAGGAATAGTTCAGGGAAGGGAGGAGGGCCATACCAAAATACTATGACGTCATCGAAGCGCAACTTTCAGTTCATTATATAATCAAAACTTATGAGACCGTTTTCATCTCAGAGTATTGATAATGAAGGTAGGAATAATTTGATCCTCGAACTGACTTAAATTAATGAAGAAAAATAGGGATGAGGTACGAATTATCAAGATTATTTCAAGCTAAAATCTCAATTCGGACGGGCCACTATCATAAATAGTACTCGTTTCCTGGATATTTATAATGTTTATAAAATACATTATTACAAGTTACCTTCTTTATTAAAATTATCATACATTTTATCAGCATTTCATAAACTTATGAGATCGGGATTCGCGGTTTTTTGAGGGGGTTTCGGCTGAGACTAGTCCTGGGAAAATCGGTCACGATATTTCGTCGTCATCAGTGAAATTGACCTACTTTAGGGATTTAGGAAAATTAAGGCATTATGGCTACTCTCAGACCGGTATCCTTCGCCTTTATTGTTCTAGGTCTAACATACAGTATACTAGGTCTGACATAAAAAATGACGGCTTCCTTAACGAAGTTAAACGAGGAACGCAGGGAACCTGTTTTATGATTCGAATGAGATTTGGTATTGAAAATTCAAGGAAGCCTAGATCATATATAGCTCGACAGTCGAAATTTTTCTAAGTCCCTCTCCTATCATATATAGCTCGAGAGTCAAAATTTTTTCTAAGTCCCCCTCCTATCATATATAGCTCGAGAGTCGAAATTTTTCTAAGTCCCTCTCCTATCATATATGGCTCGAGAGTCGAAATTTTTCTAAGTCCCCCTCCTATCATATATGGCTCGAGAGTCGAAATTTTTCTAAGTCCCCCTTTTATCATATATAGCTCGAGAGTCGAAATTTTTCTAAGTCCCCCTTCTATCATATATAGCTCGAGAGTCGAAATTTTTCTAAGTCCCTCTCCTATCATATATGGCTCGAGAGTCGAAATTTTTACAAGTCCCCCTTCTATCATATATAGCTCGAGAGTCGAAATTTTTCTAAGTCCCCCTCCTATCATCTATAGCTCGAGAGTCGAGATTTTTCTAAGTTCCCCTCCTATCATCTATAGCTCGAGAGTCGAAATTTTTTCTAAGTCCCCCTCCTATCATATATAGCTCGAGAGTCGAAATTTTTCTAAGTTCCCCTCCTATCATCTATAGCTCGAGAGTCGAAATTTTTTCTAAGTCCCCCTCCTATCATATATAGCTCGAGAGTCGAAATTTTTCTAAGTCCCTCTCCTATCATATATGGCTCGAGGGTCGAAATTTTTCTAAATTTTTCGCTGGACGGCGCACGGCGGACGGCAGATTTCTCAAATAGCCCCCCATAAAACAGGTTCCCTGTTAAAATATACTAGGGCTTCTTATACAGCGTTTTAGACTAACCGGCTCATCCTGCTCTCTGGAGCGAACGTAGCCATACACTAGTCTTCCTTCTCGGGACTTGGAAAGTATAAGTCAACCTCACAGCTACTTGGCCCAGCATAGTAAACTAGGGCCAAGGAGAGAGAAGGCAGATGTACTATAACGTCATAGGCCTACACTAGGCTGCTCAAACGAACATGTGGAGCGAGTGAGCTGATTAGCCTACATAGAATGAGAACAAACGAGCGGACCGAATCAGCCCTTGAGCTACTCAGCCCAATATGCAGTATACTAGACATAATTATACTATAGGCCAAGGAGCGGAGTGAGTGGGCCGGGCCTGTGAGTCACTTAGCCTAACATACAGTATTTTACACCCGTGAGTCCGTCAGCTAATTAGCAGAACATGTTCATACTACGCCAAAAGCGTTACTATGACTTCATGATGACCGACGCATCGAGAGTCAATATGATAGATAAAAACTCGCAGCCTTTTTCGTCAGCTTCTCGGGATTGCCTTCATTAACTGTATTAATGGAGGCAAACAGGGAAACTGTTTTATGGGGTGTTCTTTGTTTATACTTCTTCGACATAGAGATTGAACTTTTTTCCTCGCCCCCTTGGGAGTTTAAGCTCGAAAATCCATATTTTTCCGAGTTTCCCGTTATCAGATATAGCTCAATATTCAATTTTTTTCAATAACCCCCTCACAGAAGAGTGAAATGAATGAAAAGATGTATGATTTAGCGATAGTATGAAATAAAAAATTGAAAATCAAAAAAAAAAAATCTTCTCGCCCCCTTGTGTAAAATTTACTCCGCTACCCACGAGTGAGTGAGATTGAACCAAGTCCTTCTCACATCATACATAGCTTGAAGGTCAAATTAACATGTACATGTCTTTGGGCTGGGGGTAAGTCTGAAATCTGCGTCACGTGGCGCGGCGTTACGACACTTTTATGACGTCATCAATGACCTTGACCTACATTAGGGACGAAAAATTTTGAGCTTTAGCCTTCATTAGTATAACTAATCTTATACTAAGTACGCCTAATACTAGGCCTAGCCTGAAACACCATCATCATACATAGCTTGGAGGAAGAAATTTTTCAAAGTCTCCCTCCTATCATTTGTAGCCTGGAGGTAGAAATTTGTCCAAGTCTCACGTTTTGCCTCCCGGCGCCCGTCTTTACTCTTCAAATTACCCTCCCATAAAACAGTTTCCCCGTTAAAATCGATTCAATATGACCGATATACCGAAGAGTAGGAAGCAAGCCTATGCAAAGCTGCATCACGTGTCTCTAGAGGAGACACGTTAGCTAGCTTCTATATTGTGTCACGTTTTTTTTTTTTTTTTTTTTTTTGCGGAGTCGCTGAAAGTTAAACGGGATCCAGGAAGGTAGGGTGGAGGGAAAACTGCTACAACTTTAGGATTATGATCATGAATCCGGGCACCCTGAAAATCGCAGTCCAGTAAAAAAGGACCCTTTCGCTTACTCTCTTCTCGCGACTCATTTTACAAATTTTCAATAAATCATCATAGAATTTAGTCAACTTCAATAAGCTTCTGGGGATTCAGTTGATTCAACTTCATACTCTCCGATTGATAACGTAACCGTCATCCATCCTCCGAGACGTAACAATCGAGGGGGAGAGGTCACCCTTAACGAGACTCTGGAGTCGGCAAATTACGCAAAATTTCAACAGGGAACCTGTTTTATCTTTTTTTTTTTTTTTTTTTTTGGAAAAAACGTTCGCCTTTCAGCCGGTTGGCAAAACTCGGAGCGCAATAATTTTCCTAGCCCCCTCCCCCCCCTCCGGCTTGGGAGGAGGAGCCTGTGACGTAACAGTTTGATGACGTCACAGGACAATTCTTTTTCAAGTTCCCTTCTATTATATACAAGCCGTAAGCCCGCTAAATATTATAAAATTTCAAATTATTTTCAAAATCCTTGATATTTATTTATCATTAGTATTCTTTTAGTTCAATTTCTAATCTAATTCTTTTAATTTCCAATTTTTCAATTTCGTTTTTTTTTATCGTTGATATTTTGTTTTACACTTCCAATCTCGCTCTTAATATCTTCTCTGATAGTTGGATGCCATCTTTTTAGAAGATCCTTTGCGCATTCTTCTTTCTGGATCTATGCTGAAAAATTTGTCATTTTTTGTGGATTGTTGGAGGAGGGGTAGATAACTTCCTACATAATGATACAATTGTCCAAAAATTTTGAAAATTGTAAATATGTTTGGAACTTCATTACACCCTAAAGAAATCATTGAAAGCGCATTGTTGTATTTACACAAATTATTAAGAAAATGAGAAGATCTATTATCTCTTCCGTCTAATAGTTTTTGAAGAAGATCCGGCATTGAGGGTAAATCAGGTAACTTAATCTTACCACCCCCGCAACAGAAATTTCGATCTTCAGTTTCAAATAATTTTCCATCGCAAAATGTGCACGTAATTGTCAGATTCCCAATTGAACTTATACTGGTATATTCTTTCTCAATAATGTACCTAATGAATGGACTATTATAGCTCTGACAATCATTTTCCACATTATTTTCTGGTGTCAAAATTTCGGAATTGACACGAGCCTTCTTCCCTTTGTTCGTCAACCGCCATAGATTTGCTTTCTTGCGTTTTGGCATTCCAATTAGATTGCAATAAAGTGAGACATCCGTTACTTCGATTTTGAATTATCGAAATTGACGTGAATTGTTTTTCTTTTCTTAGTCCTCACGTTAAATTTGAAATAATGAAAGACAACCACCACTTCTTCAGATAATTGCTAAGCAAAATATTTATCGTGCTCCTACACTATTCGATTACTCATAGTATGGGTATTCAAAACTTCTCCGGTTAAAAAGAACCACTTTTCAAAAATGATTGCCTAGCACATATTATTTTTCGATGAACGTCAACAAAAATGATTGCTTAGCATTTTTAACCAATAAATTAATGAATGATACAGATTTTTCATCTCTTGAATCATTCATGATACCCCCCCCCGCCAAGTACAAAGATATATACTACACGCCATTCGCCTGATTTCGTAACTTCAAATTTATTACGCATAAACCTTCTCCTAGGCAAACTAAAGCAATGGAAACAAATTCCAAGTTCGTAGGTGAAATAGGAATAAAGTTAAATGGATTTGCGATTTTGCAACTTCTCTTTATAATAGATACATAGCTCCAAAGTCCGGGCCTGTGACATCACAATCTACATTTTTTAGATCCCACGCGCCCCATAAAACAGGTTCCCTGCCACCCCCGTTTAACTCCAGTCATTTTTTAATCGGTTGACAACATGATTAGTATCAGTGCCGTATTTAGAAATTCTCTCTGCGAAGGGTGAGGGGTCAAAAATTTTTGAAGAGGAAAAGTACATCGAGCGAACAAATAAAAAGAACTGGAAGAAAACTCCTGAATACTCCAAGGGAGTACACAGAGGGAAAACTACAAGAACCGCAGAGAAAATAGGAATCGCTTTTTATCTTTGCTAGACCGAAAGTGCTCGCGATTCATATATATTTTCTCCTTGTTTCTAGTAGTTTTCCCTCTGTTTACTCCCTTGTAGGTATCCTGGAGTTTTCGTTCAGCATGTCTAGCCGTAACTTGGTGGACCGAATCGATTCAGTTGATGAAAAATTTATAAGATTGTAGGGATGTGGAACTCCTTAGGGGAGGGCCTGTAAACATGCCACTGATCGATTTTGAAGCTTAGCTAACGCAAAAATATTTATTATCAGCAGCAAATATAATGAGCTTCAGAAACCCATCAGTCGGCAAATTGAGCGGAAATCTCATTAGCTGGCAAATCTGATTCAAATTGAAGCAAACAAAAACTCTCTACCTAAAGTCTCTTTCCAACTTTCTACCTCTGCTTCTCTCATTATCCTTTAAATCCATTTCAAATCCTTTCTTTCTAATGATGAACTTCCTTATACATTCTATCAACCAATAGTGTTATTAGGAGGAAGGAAGGGGATAATTCCTCTCATTTCAAGAACTTTCAGATTTCCTATCTATTATATATTTTCAAGATGACACGGTCTAAATAAGAAAAATAAAAGTTCATTACGCCCTCGATAACTGAAATACTAAGCTTAAAAATCTTTCCTCTTCTTGGGGAGATTTTGTTTTTCGTCTCTCAATTTTTCCATCCCTCCCCTCCCCCCTCTTCCACCTTCTAATCTGAACTACCTAACGTATATTTTCGAATATTCAGTTTTATTTCATCTGGCTTTCGTTCGCTGCATTTTTATACTCTTATAATTTCTAAATTTTTCCGAAACTTTGTTTACTTTTCGATAATCTGAGATACACGAGACATATTAAAGAGATCTTGCTCGTAAATATATCGCTGCTCAAGTCTTTCACAGTCTCAGGAACAGCTCACGAAGTAATATTTGGAACTCTTCCACGAAAAACATTACAAAAACTGGTTCCCATAATATCAATTTGCATCAAGGTTGTTTCAATGAACAAGAATGTACATTTTCTTGACGTGATTCAGAGGTTCGATTCGATTTATGAATATCAGATATGCAGTACAGTAGTCATTCACATTTTAAGAATATAGGAATGATAATCGAGCAATTTCTCACAAAACATAGAAATTTTGCTTCGCTTTAGCCATCCTCTCATATTACAATTTTACGTTTCTCAAAAAAAAAAAAAAAAAAAAAAAAAAAGTGATTCTTTCCTTCTCTTCTCCTCGTTTAACCCTTTATGTTTCGACTCTTCAATTCATTTAAGAAAATATCGGAACCTTGTTCTCGTCCGTTATCAACAGGAGATAGAAGCGCACATATACAATACAGACAGCGTTTAACGAGTTTCGAACACGCCATCTATAGTTTTGAATTCGAAAAACAATATTTTATAGCCCAATTTCTGTCATTATACGACATTATACACACACACACACAAACCTACTTTAGGGATATAGGGTTAGAAGACAGCACATTCTTGTGGTCACTAGACAGCCGGATTTTAAACAGCGTTCTCTATATACCTTATTCGTTCTCGTTAAATATTTTACAACAAAGGCTTGAAGCACGTGAACGTAGGTCACTATTTCTCTAAATTAGTCGATTGTCCTTTCGCTCCTATCATCCTCAGATTCGGTCGCTCCGACATTTAATATCGACGCGTTTACGAGCGCGTTATTCTTTACCCCTCGTTGTACTTTTTACAGGAATTTTCATCCACCTTACTCAACCATTTTTACGCTCTACTTCCTGTTTTTCAACGGAAACCGTCGCTACTAATTTCCTAGTAAAAGAGAGCGTAGGCTCGATAGTGATTTCATAATTTGATGCGGGCTAAAACGTGAAGCTAAAACATATTATTGAAGCTCGTTCTATCGAAGTGTTGAGGGTGTTACCGGTCGTATATTTTGTTGAAAAATTCCCACTCAAACTAGATGTCTAGAATCTAGGGAAAAAATCTCACCCTATTCCAAGCTCAACTTTGCACATACGCTACTCTCAACCTTGCCCATTCAACCGCATTAGCCATTGCAATACGATGATATAACTCGACCTATTATATCGTCCTTTTACAACGATGAACCTATTTTATGGGGGATTTTTTAAAAAAACGTGGCTTCCTTCCAGCCAATTATGACTTTGAGGGAGGCGAGGGGCCCTGACCTACTTCAGAGATTCGGCTGATATAATACGGGAAAAGGGGAAACCAAAAAAATATCGATTTCGAACAATATATATAAATGGAGAGGATTCAAACACTTTGGCACCAATTTTTTCAAATGCCTGAAACTCGTGGTTTTTGTTCCCATTTTTTTCCTCATTTTCAACTTTAAACTTTTCCTGCTTCATCTGCGAATCTTAATAACTCATTTTCTGATACAGTCGCTACCAAAATATAATTCAATCAGTGCGGATACTCCATTCGACTTTCATAAAATTCGATACCTTCACGTCAGAAACTTTAATATTTTTCAAAGTCAATGGTGATAAAAGTTTAAGTCTAAAATCGGGTCTCTATGAGTCTTTACTTCATTTACTGTGAAAGTATTACGTAAATTTCAGCTCGTTTATACGACTGATAATACAAACAAGTAAACAATACGCAACTTCCCACCAGCTGAATATTTGTTGACGTGTTTATGATGAGATGGAAGTTCTGAAATTGTCTCTTCATTCTTAGAGTCGACTTCTTTGAAAAGGATAATCCTACCTTTCATTTCTTATAGGTTCAATCACACTTTTGTAGCCTATTTGCAAATGAAGTAGAGGTAACTGGAAAACAATTATAGGGAGCTGACAGGGAGAAAGGTGGTAATTACTTCTATCATTACATCACTTCCCGTTCGTGAAATTCAAGTCCTGTGAGACGCAAATTTCGAGGATAGAAAAAATTCTTCGTCTAGTCAACACATGCATATTTTTATACTTATTCAATGATTAAAGAATGAAAGACGAAAACTATAAAAATAATGATGAAGTAAATGTCAAACGCCGAGTTAAGCATAATCTATCCTATTACACCAACACAGCTAAAGCTCGGCATTCCAAATTCGTGCCGAACCCCAAGGCATAAAGTTGTACCCATTTAATTAATATTTTTCATTATTTCGCTTATTGCTTCGGGTTAGTCAGACCTGCGTAAAACGAAAATATTATGTCAAACGAACCGTGATTCAACTATAATAGACCACGAAAACAAGATAAGTGCGGAGTTCCGAAGAAGACACTCGATAGACTTCAAGTTCTTGTTAGGAGGTGACTCATACAATAACAACAAGCTCGTTGAAAGTTTTCGGACGTATAGATAAACAGCGAATCTAAGTTATTAGCGGTATTATTTTTCTTCATAAGGCAATCGGTACGGCAACGATACTGTCGTTTGTTTATTATTATTATTATTATTATTCTCTTCATCATTTCCTCATCGTTCAATGTGCACACACAATTTGACGTTTTCAATCGTAAAAGTTTACGATCACATTAACAGGTGATGAATGGAGTGTGAATGAAACAAGCCGACGAAGTGTAGGTACATAATTAGCGTGATTAAAAAAAAAGATTTATACAATAAACTCGTAAATGGATCCCTGGTGTCTTGCGTGCAAGCTTCGGAGAGCGAACGAAACTTGTATCGAAAGAGGAGTTTTCATCAATGTACTTCGTACTGAATCAAAAAAGAACATACATACACAAAATTCAACACCAACATTTCGACATGAAGTCGCGTGTTTTCAACAGGTTATCCTGAAACCGACGATTCTATTCTATGAAATTCTTATTGAGTGTAGGATGGAAGTAGGTGGGAAAATAGGTGTTTCACTTGAATTTGGGGGTTGAATGGTAGAAGAGATTTGAAAAAAATACTTACATATTGTGAAACACAGAGGATAAATGATCCTCAATAAACACAACGATACAATCGATTTACTCATGATGATCTCTCCTCGAGTTAAATTCTCCAAAATTGAGGCCGGCTAATGGTAATATGATTCATAGAGCTGGATCCGTGAGATGTATGTCCACTTCGTAGAACGTATTCTTCGTTTCATCTTCGACAAGATCATGTCGAGATGAATGATAATAGCTTTGAACGGCACAATTTACGATTTTTTTTTTCAGGAAAGATATTGAACTTTCTTACGTACGTAATCCAATGATCAAAGTACGAAGATACGTATAATGAAAACGTATTTATTTACACATACAATACGGTGCAATCACCATATAAAAATAGTTATTACGGTAATGGTGAATTAAATTACATCGTGAAAGCAACAATCGTCTGTACGACACGCGAGACACTTCCAAACACCGGATTCCTACCAGTACTACTACAACGTATAAATTTTACGAGACAAAGATAACAGCTGATCACTGATAGTTGAAATTGATAGAGTAATGAAGCGCTAGCGTCGATCTTGTTAATGTGGTCATTGAGGCCGGAGAGCGCTATAGTCGCGTCGAATTGCACTCTTTTTGAGGGTAAAATTGAAAACTGGAATTAAACTTTAGTGATACACGAGAAAAAATAAATTTGAAACGTTGCATGAATAAAGCAAATTTGTTCTTCCAATATCCCATGAAAGATATCCACAAACACAAATTCTACAACTTACTCAGATGAGAGTACCAGATACTTTTCCCAGTTAAACATTCAGTGAATAATCTCAAAAGAGTCAAAATAATTTGAAACGAAGCAATTCAAGAGAAAAATTAAGATTATAAAATTTGTAAGGCGTAAAATATTCCACATATTCTATGAATCATCTTCCTTAGTTCAAAGAAATTGATTCAGAATTCAGATCAATGTACGGAAATCCTCCGCTCATCAATTTTCTCGTTAGCGCTGCCCGACGCCCCAGCCTAAATATTATGCCAGTTACGGACGCCAGTATTTTGTAGAGTAGTCACAGACAGAACATCACTCTAATCTTTCGGAATGGTAATGCCATATTACCGTAATGGGCTTTTGAACATTTTTTTGCCCCTTATGGGACTCTTGTCAGTCTTATTTCGGTAAGTCCCTATGCTTCCGCAAAAAAAAAAAGTTTCCTACCAAAAGATGTTACTCAAGATTTTAATTTTGAGTAGCATTTTCCAAATTTCTGTGCAGTCCTGGCAAGTTCTATTTCTATGTTTGCATAACATTATTTTTCAAATTATCTTACTCATGTCAAAATCTCCATCCAATTACACGTATTCTTTGCGTACCTCAATTTCTTCGGTTGTCTACCATTATTTCTAATTGTTGTTATTACGGTGTTATTTTCGTTATGTTTCATGGATGCAGCGCAAGAAAGGGAAACCTTATAATATTTTGATTATTTGTAGCCGGATACTTTTGAATTGCGGATCTCGACAGACAAAAAGTAACCAAATCTCTCAGGTTTCAGATCTGAGTGGAACAAAAACATACCGGTCTTTAGGATTCCAGATTGTGACATAGAAAACATCTAAATCGCTTAAGCTCTAGTCTAGAAAATATCCAAATCTTTCGGGAACTAGCTATTAAAAAAAAAATGTATATTATATAATTATATGAATATTTCCGTTGTTTCACTGTTGAGGGGGGAAAATAGAAGACCCGGATACTGAGGCGTTTGGCGACTCAGTCTGGTTTTCTGTTGAATCTCAATTAACTTTAATATAATAATTGCCCCTGAGAAATTCAGGTCGATTATTTTGTAAGAAGCGCTAGCAACATACGCGGTTTGTCCAACCTTTTGAAATAGAACTGTGGAATCTGGGAACGGTATACGGGCTATGTTAGAAGCAAAATTGAGTTTTTGTTTCTGACCAAGCTATTTCATTTGCAGACAATAAGTATTTTTCGACATTACCGTAGGTAGCTAGAATGATTAAACATCCGAAGTTGATTCTTTATTGAATATTTTCAGACTTTTTGCTCGTAATTACAGAAAATTCATCTATGGTGAGAAGTTTTATATTTTTGTTGGCTTCTGAAGTACCTATTATTCGAAAACATTATCGTTTAACTATTAAGTTTATTTTCATTAAATACGTTTATTGCAGCAGTATTATTATTCATTTAGGTATAAATAAAATATAAATTTTTAAGAAAATGCTAGAATTTGTCTTTCAAAGACTTAAACCCTATGATTGAACACGAAAATATTTCTCAAGTCCGATTTATTTCATCGTGACTCTCAATATGCAGTTCCAATCTAGAAATTCTCAATCTCTACATAATTAAAAAAATTCGGATAGCTCCCGGATCTCAAGTTATAAAAATATTTTCGTGATGTTCAACGAACAAAAGTAGATGAATTTCAAAGAATTATTGATGTAAAATTTTCTGCCGTTCAAGATTTACTTTTGTCACAGTTAAATTACAATCAAACTTCGACTAGGATCGATTAAATACTCCGAATGTTCGCTCAACTTTTTTCTCAACACGATAGTTGTGTAGTCATTCAATAAAATAAACCTGGACGATCGCAAATCTTGTCTCATTTCACAGATGTATGGTCTCCAGTTAAAAATGTCTACATAATTACATCTTTTCCATCGTTACGTCATCCAGCTTTGGTACTCGCCGATATTTCAGGAGAGAAAAAATCGGATACTCGACTGCTCTTTTCATAGTCACAGGCTATCGATGAAACCTAGGAATGCCAATGTTTATGCAATCGCAATCTTGGCGTATGTTGGTTTGGTTCGGACTCATATTTATTTGTAAAGTATTTATTCCATCTTTTCATCGACGCTTGGTTGGTCTGAGGAGATGATGAATATCAATCCAAAAATGACAAATGCAGTTCCAACAATCCACATTAACGTCAACGTTTCGTCAAATAATGTCGTTCCGAAAAAACCCTGAAATATTAATTAAAAATATAGTATTTTCTATAGTCTGTGTAGTAATCTTTGTTTGATGAATCTTTTAGGATAGGTAAATGAGGAACAGAGCGAAGATTTCAACGTTGAATATAATTGGGAGTGAATTATGAAGTTTCATTCTTAAAGAGGTACCTTAAGTATAACTTCTGCAGGTTTTGAAGAGCGGGATAGTAATATTGTCCGAACTTGAGCATAATATCAAATAGTAATACGATTCGGAAAAAAGTAACGAAGAAAGCAACGTACAAGGGAAATCGATTCATCAGGGAAAAAAAACAAGTGTTTCAAGTCCACTCAACTTACGGATATAATATAATTACTAGCTGTACTGGTTACTGTTGATACTACTGTTGAATCGGTTTGAAGCAGCGATTTTGTGTACAAAAATAGTCCCAAAACGTTACAAACGATCATCAATCCAATGAAGAAGATGTGAACACATATCACAGGCAGATAGCCGTAGATCTGTAAACGAATGAAATACGATTAATCAAAAATCGTCTCAACCTTAGATTAATCTACGGAGTTAAAGACTACAAACATTATTTTCGTAATCAAATAACGAAGACATTTTACTGAAAACACTTCCTAGCGAGGCGAAGCATCCAGCCAATATCGCTAACGTTAAATTCATGGCAATGAGTCTCTTCTTTGCTTAGTTCGAGTGATCAGACGATAATAATTCGTTTCCAATTTGATGACGATCTGTAGAAGGTAATCACAGCTAGACATGAATAAACATTTCTTAGGGTATTTTCTATACTACAAACGAAATATCGATAATTGAAAAATCAGAATTTTATGACGCCTCTTTATATGTAGAAAATAGAACTCTCTTCCTGAAAAGTGCGAGCGAATTTCTGGATTCGATCATTATATCGCAGTCAATTTCGTTTTGAATGAGTAATATTTATCATGGAGCAGATTTGACGCGTGATTTGTCTCGGGAATCAAAATAACATTTAAATACAGTAACAACTAGACTACTCAAGCAATGAAATTACCGTAGTTGAAAAATCTTATCACCACCGTGCTTATCACTATGCGATAGAAATCCGGTATTTGGTGCGTAGCACAAAAGAATCTTCGCAAAACTATCGTCCAATATAAAAGAATGCAGACTTTTAGTTTCTCGACATCCTGGAAGAAAAAAGATAAAAATACGACAATATAGAAGAAAACGCTTGAGTACGAATATTCATAAAAAATTCCCAACGTTAATTGAATCCTCACGAGAAACAATTCGACTTGAGAAGACAGTGAAGAAATCACAAAATAATAAAAATTCAATATTTTGAATCATGTAAAATATTGTACTTAGGTACATTATAATTAAAATACTAACGAGAAAAAAAGGAAGGGCTTATTTTTTCAAAGTTTATTTTCATTATCGTCAAATTAATAGTTTTTCTGGTCAGGTCCTAACCTGCAAAGGTGTTGAAGTTGAACTTGCGCGAAGTCAAGACTCGACTGTCGAGAACTCGAGAATCGAGATGGTATTTGTGCCAGCCATCCGCTAGGAGCGTTACGATCGGAAAAATTGAAAATGGGAGTCGGGCAATTTTCCTATTATTTTGTTGAGTA
Source organism: Aspidiotus rigidus (assembly GCA_035079385.1). NCBI lineage: Eukaryota > Metazoa > Arthropoda > Insecta > Hemiptera > Diaspididae > Aspidiotus > Aspidiotus rigidus. The sequence continues at coordinate 13,097,114 of JAVHKY010000020.1, read as the reverse complement.
ATCTCAAAATAACTTTGAAACGGAGCAATTTACGAAAAAAATGAAAAGAGAGTGTGAACTTTTCTACAAATCATTTTTCCTCATAAAAATCGATTCAACGGTAATTCACTAGAGGTAGCCTAATTCTAGTCAGCATGACTGATTATGATCCAGTTTTTGGGTTCTATCTCAAATCTATTAAATGGAAATTGTCTATCACGGTACATGTTGACTATAAGAACTGATTTCACCTATCTGAACAATGATTCTAGGGAAGAATTACTGCTAAGAAAATCAGAAATTTACGCACGTCTTGTGATAAATATGAGGCGCGCTAAGCGAAACCATCTATTATGTCGCGATTTTTTTCCGGATTTTGATTATTTTTTTGAGGAGTAAATCAACTTTTAGACGAAGAAAAATGTAGGTTGCTACGATAAAAATTTGCAGAGAACAAGAAAAATTTTTTGATTTTTTTTTGTTTTTTGGCTGCTGTGAAAAATTTTATTTTGCGACATAATACATGGTTTTGCTAAGCGCACCTCAATTAATACTTTTCAATTAATTTGTTTGATTTTATTTTTGAAAACTATTATTTGGAGAAAAAATGATCAGCAAAATAATATTTGGAGATATGATTGCCGGGAGATTCTGAAAGAATTTCAAGTTCCTCTCCTATAAGGCGATGTCGCGAACTGACGCAAACACTCACTGGTGGCTTGTGTTATCAGTGTGCATTTAGGCAACATTACAATTTGAAGTTTTCTTTTTCAAATATCTTCTTAAAAGGAATTTCTACGAAAAAAATCATAAGAATGAAAGTTGTAGAGATTAAAATTTTCTTTAATTTGTGACCACTCTCAAATATCTCCTTTGTTGAAAATATTTTCTGATTTTCATCCATAAACAAATACATTGGACGGAGCCCTCAGTGAGCGTTCGCGACGTCGTCTTATAAGTAGTTGGAGTTAGGGCAACATTTTTCCCGAAATAATTTCCGATGAAAAAAACAGGTTCACTGTTGAAAAATAGTGAAAAATGATTTCAAAAAATTGAAATGGGGGATCCCCCTCTTATCTACATCATTGACATGCACATTCATAAGATGGAAATATATCTTTGTCAATGTCCTGTTATCATAATGAAGGACAGATTCTGAAGCGCTGCCCACACATGTACGGTCCTATTATGATACGGTACTTTTCAGTAACCCACCGTCTTCAGTAATAAATGCGGTATCATAAAATAGAAAGCGAAAAATGAACCTCGATCGGTTAAATTTCATGTATACACGCTAATGAGTAAACTGTTAGTTTAATGATAGTAGGTATAGATGTAATAGTATGATGCCTATGTTGAATCATCGAAACTTTGTTCCATCAAATATCGCTTGTTAATTAATTGACCGGCTCATTTTGTAAACCCGTGAGTGTAGTGTTAAAAAAAAACACATGTACCTACTTCACCTGTGTACATATACAGTAGTAGGCGGTTGAAAGGAAATGAAGGAACGCCGCGTCGCGTCGCCGAGTTACTTGCAGATAATGACATAATGATGTGCATCTAGGCTTTCACTCCAGAACATAAATGTAGGTACGTGACACCTTGCCGAAGGCGAATCGAAAAATTAAATAATAATTGTGTCTAGGATGAAAATATACTTAAATTTATGATAACTGAGTGGCCCCAGTAAAAATGAAACCGGGAACGTCACAATTAGCAATTTTTTTTCGTAAATATTGCCATCTTTTTGTAGGTATTTTTTAAATTGAAACAGTCCTGTACTAGACAGAATATCAAACTCGTTTAATCTGCGGTTACTCATATAGCGATCGTTCAATAAAATTCAATTCGTTTCCTATCGGCCACAAAGTATAAAATTGTTGCTGAAAATGATGGACCATCGAATTTCAATGTAGAAAATACGCGTCTGCTTCTATTGAGAAATTGATAAATATTTCTCAACTCATTTCGCGTCAACCTCATTATAAGATGCCGTTTCTCAATATCGATAAATATTTTAGGTACCTGTAAGTACATCGAGAAGAAGAGGAAAGGTCCAGAATCACTTGCACGCGTACTATTTGTACCTATATGTACACTTGTACATTCTATGCAGACGTTGGACCGCCTATCTCATACATTCTCCAAGTGGTTCAATCTGTTGCAGAATGTGAACGCAAAATACGTGTTAAAATAATTTTCCAGCCGCTTTTATCACGTGCGGCAGATTATCGATATTTGTAAAGCCTAAAATTGTACGATTCGTACGGAAGGTGCTCTCGATTTGGCGCGATTCCTCGCCATTCGTCTGTCGAGTATTCTCATCATATTACGCTCGTCCACGTCTCGAGCTAGGTGTAGATGAAATTTTAGCTCCAAAAGTGAAACATTGGTGTCGTAATTTATCTGTTGGTCCGAACGTCATCCGCGAACAGTAACGAAAAATGCGTTTTAAAAGACTAGTAATATGATCGTGAAAAATTTGTGCGCGTTCTTATTTGTATACGTCGACTTGAGGGCGAAACTTGTCAACGCCGTCAGAGAAAGGCCCCATGAAGGAAGGTTGAACGATTATGAAATAATCGGCGAACAAAAGATACGTTTTACAGGAAACAGTGGTCAGGTGAGCAGAGCTTAGCGAGATGGATTATTATCAGTTCTTTTGATACAAAAATTATGGTGAATTCAGGGAATAGACCTAGTATTCGAATATTCATTAATGCGACGATAATGTATTGTTTTTTTTTAAATTTGATTTTTAATGAAGAATGTTTAGATTTTATTCTCTCATTCCAGAAACTTTTCTTCTCTCTATTTATTTTATCCATTTTGTCTCGAAAATGATTATGAAGCTTATTTCAACACCCTCCCCTCTCAAAAAAGAAAAAAAAAAAAGTCGAATTTGAAATAAATTAGGTCAAACTTGGTCTTGTAGCTAAAATGAGGAACTATAGAAACTTTTTTCTGATGAAAAAACTTTATATTTCCATTCAGAATGAAAGTATATAGGCCTATTATTACGAAAAATAATTCTGATAGAGAAAACCTTATAAGCCGAAAACATCCAGCTATGGTTGAATTGGAAAACTGTATAATAACTGCACACATACTCTTACTTGCTCCAAATTTTATTCACAAAATAATTACAAGTAGATGCAGAAGGGAACAAATGATGTTCCGAATACCTACAACGATTTTTCTCATACATTTTTGAGGTAAGAACGTTTTTTTTTTTTTTTTTTTCATTTCTTTCGTTCACTACACGCGAAATCACTTTGATCAACTAATCAAGTACCCTCCTTTCATGAGAGGATTTTTCTGTTCCAATAATCGTAATCGATTTCGACTGTAGATTTCTCTTCTGCATTTGATTATTCGGGCTAGTTGAAATTATATTCTTGAAGGAGTATCACGTACTTTCCGCTCACATAATGAAGGTACCTACCTAGCTTGAAAGTTGAATTTTTTCAAGTCGTGTACTTACATCTGTGGCTTGCCTGTTGAAATTTCTTCCAGCTAGATAAGAACCCGTGTCCCCATCGTAACCCTAATTTACCGTACCTATGTATTGTGGATAGTGAATTTTTTTCACAAAAAAAAACCTCAATTTTTAGGGAACAGCAAAATAATTTACTTATTTTATTGGTATTTTATTAATCAAATTATGACGCGCGCGGCGACTTTCAGCGACTGCGAGTTTTCTACGCAGTTACTTAAAAGACAATATCGAAAGAGAGGATTCACGTTTTTAACTATTTAAAACGTTTCTTTTCCTACTCCACTTTGTAAAGCTGCTTTCCATTTTATCACTAATTTCAGACGCTCTATATCTTCGGATACTTTTGTTACAATTACACCATAGGTACTAAGCTTCAAAAAAATGTAAAATGAACTCTTAAGCCACACGCAACACACGATATAACTTCAAGTGAATGGATAGGTACTTGTGAATGCTGTATTGAAAAAGACGTGAAACAGTTTAACCCAGCGCCTTACTATGACAACGCATTGACATATATTTCACATACCTAAGACGAAGTCTTGAAACTTATCCATAGGTATCGATATAGGTACAAGTTCTTCAGAAATATTTTTTCCCCTGTTTTGTCCAGCTAAATATCTGCGTTTCATCTCACAAAACACTGCCCAACGTGTGTTATCTATCGAGAACTCCTACCTCACTCTAAAAGGGCTGCTTCCGCGAAATTCGAATTTGGTTTTGCAATAAGGTAATGTAGGTAAAACAAATTAGCAATCGAGACACTTTCACGTTTATACAGGAAAAGTATAGGCCTATAAGTGATCGTTTAATCGTCAACGGTTGTTTGTTCTTTGAATGGTTTATTCATCTGAGATCTGATGACTTTTGATACTTCGGCTGGAATTACGCTTTCTTTCGATGTTTCCTGACGACCAGACACCCATTGTTGTACTTACGTCAATCTACGATGGTCAATAATTCTGACTCGAATCACAATGTCGAGAAGTTTACTGAATATGACGGATGACCTGGAACTATTACAAAATTGATTGGTGCAAGGCACCTACAGACGTTCCATCCATCTCGTTATCATCAGCTATGGAATAGAGATAATAATGAAACTTTCTCATGTCAAGCCTATAATACGGTAAGCCTATTCACCATCCTATCAAATGGTATTCACAACACTCGCAGACAAATTCGGCAATCTCAACGTACATAATAATACTCTTCAACCCACAGTTCTTCAATCTAACGCATCAATATTCTACTTGCTCTTCTGTATAGCACGCTGAGTGTCTGGATAGCACTGAGTGGTTGTTTCCTATTTGCTTATCTATTACAAAGACGCAAATTCCTTCATGTCTTAAGCTAGACTTATCACAAATTGTTGTCTACCAAAAGCTCCACAGACTGGTAATTGGTAAAGAATGCTTTGGATGAGATTATTCTTAGAGACAATTTGAAAAGTATCATACTTATGTATGTTAGTATTACCAACATTGTCTGCGAGTATCATGAATACCATTGGTATTTGAGCCAATCATTACCTATTCAGATGATGTTGACTACACCATTCAGAGTATGAGAATAATGGGTTGTTTTTTTTTTGACGTCATATTCTTAATAATTTTCTAACCTAGTAACCTCAACCATGGCCGTCTCTAGTTACAGGCCGGAATATTCGAAACTCGACAACATTGGACGGGGCCGATATTTGTACAGTCTCTTATGGGAGAACATCAAAAATACTATTTGACACGAATACGGTGAAGTTTTTGAAAAAAGTGAAGAGAATGTGATTTGAAGAGCCAACGATTCTCGATTTTTTGAGCTAGGTCTCGTTAGGATTGATCAACTACGAAGCGAGTTATTTACGTTTAAAAAAAAAAAGTCAGACAGAGGGCGAAGCGCGGTACATGTACTGCACTTCGCCCTCTGTCTGACTTTTTTTTTAAAAACTTGAATAACTTGCTTCGTAGTTGATCAATTTTAACGAGATCTAGCTCAAAAAATCGAGAATCGTTTACTCTTTCGATGTATTTATAAACTTGTCCCCTTCGGAATTGAATACTATTCGCAAATCAACGATTAACATGTTTTTCCAAAATTTTGCATAAGAGCGTGTATAAAACTCGGCCCCCTATTTTTCGTCACCGCGACGTTGCCAGCTTTAATATTCCGGCCTGTAACTAGAGCTTAGACCATACAACAGATAGACCGAGCATAGTAATGAATCTTTGAACGGAGAACATGATAAGAATACACATAAGAAAATAAGGGGGACTGGACCTTGTTTACAAGTTTGATGAGCGGCGCGGGTGTACGGTGCGTTTCACTGCTCCGCGCGTTCACCCGCGTTGCCTTCATTGAGGTCCAGTCCCTCTTATTTTCTTATCATGTCTTCCGTTCAACACGTACGTTGTACACGCTTATATGGCCGATGCTCGGTCTATCTGTTATATGGTCTAAGAACTAGAGACGGCCATGCCTCAACCTACCATAATAGTTGATCTACAACACAATATCTGTGGAAAGATATCTTTTATATGAGGCTCAGAATAAGACCATTCCCCGTGACGTCAAGATCTTCAATTTTGATTGAATACTTGTTCTCTGCTGCTGGCTTTGGGGCAGCCATTTTAGAATCTCATAAGAAATTAAGAATACACAGGGAACGTTTCGATCATTCACTAGTATTCAAGAACAAGAAGTACATTAGCAATAAAAGCTACATATTTGAATTCTACAGAACTTCTAGATTCTAGATAGAGATCTCTAATACATCAGGAACATCTTGTTTTTGAATAATATTGTATGTGATCGAATTGTTCCCTGTGTATTCTTATGGAAATTGATATTATGATTGGCCCAATAATAATATTGATTACAAAATTTGGTACTTTGACTCACTATCGCTCACTGTAATCAACACTGTGATCACTGGGGAATCGGTCTATTCAATTAACTGTTCAACAAATTTTGACGGTAAATGCTTGTAGGAAAGAGAGAAGCTTCTAGTTTATGAATATACACATTGAAGTCTTCATTTTTTCTTTGTTTTTGAAATATTCAAGGAACTTATGGGGAATAATATGTAAAATCTTTTTGTTTAGAACATAGCAGTAAAATGGGGTAATGCTGTTATCACCAGTGGTTACCCAAGAAAACATGCTACAATGCAGTGTGTTTATGAGGGTATATATTGATAATAATACTAGTTATTTATTATATTAGGCTATTCAGAATCATTCTTGTATCCTGATTGAGTCAGCCCTGTCCTGTACTTACTTACACCGACTCACATCATTCTGTTTTGCGTGTGAATAGTTCACTAGTGACTACCATGGTAAAACTACCAGAGACTACCTTCAAAAGTTGTGAACAAAACCACAAAGCTGCTTTTTGGTAAAAGTTTCCCAGTGACGTCATCAGGTAACACTGCTGACTTGCTGTTGCTGCAGTTCCCCTTTCGCCTGGCTCCAAGCCAAGTGAACATGCATAATGATTTTAAACAATGGATTCTACATCTGAGACCATCAATTGTTGAGAAATTATAGATTTTTAAAGACCTTGGTAGGAGTTAGTTTTATCATCTAGAGGCTATTATGTTCGAGCCAGAACTTTCCGTTATCTTTTCACCTCGTAGAAGTAACATTAGGCCTACTTGGAATTCCACTAAATGTCATCACTGTGTTAATTGAAAGAAGGAAAAGTTATTTACATTTTTGTTGCTCACTCAGACCACATAGATTCAGCTGTAAGGCATGACTTAGGATATCACAGGAAAACGGTCTACTGACATGAGGTATCATATTATTTCTTTTTCAATTAGCAAAATTTCAGGTCTTTTGCTGAACATTGTTGTCGCTGATCCCAGTTTCATGTTTGACAAATTTGCAAGATAACTTGAAAGGACTCTTCTGCATCCACACGTCAACCTAAAACTTACATACGGACGGTCTTTTTTTTTATTCTTTCGCAAAAAAAAATTGTTTTCTATGAGAAAAAAAAAAAAAAAAAAATCATTATTCTGTGCCAGAATAGGAAAATAATTATTTGACTATTATATTGTATAAAAAGAAACGACGATCAGTGTATCTCTGTCGACAAAAGCTGTCATGAAATATTCCTAAATTAAATCATCTTCTTGGATATATGAGCAGAAAGACAATAGGTAACAACTTTTGGAACCAATAAATCTATTGAAGAGGTGCTCATATACTATTAGTGAATGTAACAAACATCCATCTTGATGAAAACTTATACAAATTAAATTACTTGCATTAGGCTATCCAGTCATTATTTTACAAAGATGAGATCGGTATTAACTATAGGTACCGACAGTTTGAGTTTTAGTTTGCCAGATCACAATCATTATGTTCAGCAAAATTACTGAGGTATTTTCAATTAAGTAACAATTAATTTTGCTCTAATGCGGAGTTGAAGTTTTGGATGATTAATGATAGCTCACTACTCGGCCTATCTTGATTCTATGAAAACTTCTCTGAAAAAACAACTAGATAGTTGTCAAATTGATCAAGTTCACATAACTTATGAGATATCTTTGTAAAATTTTCGCCTGTGAAAATAAAGCAATACTGCCTGCGACCGCGAATAGAATCGATTAATTTTATAATTCAAGTTCATTTTTTTTTTCTTTTTTCAGTACGTAGAATTCAACGTTACAATACCGCATTTATTGGACTTTGCCATGTGTTTATGGTATAAGCCGGAACTAATTCTAAATCAAAATATTCTTTTCAATTTTGGTAAGTGCCTACTATTTATGAGTTGATCAGGTGTATTTTGATCAGCAATATGAGTTTATCACCTTCAGTCTGATGAAAACTTTCAAATATTCCTTCAAGTCTGTAAATTTGTCAATTAACAATGATGAAAATGTAATGCAACGGGCCCAGAAATTATACAATGAGGTTTAAAGTAATCCTCAAAACCCTTATCAAATAATTGAGAAAAAAAACACATCTCCTTTTTCTTTTTTTTCTTTTTTTTTTTTCGGTTTCTTCCGCTTGTATACTTTTCCCCAGTACTTGCTGACCCCCATTTTTTTTTCTTTTGTGTGTGTGTGTGTGTGTGTGTGTGTGTGTGTGTAATGATAAGGTTAGGGAATACATGTGGTATCTGCGTCAGTAATTGAAGTAATAAAATGCGGGTTGATGTGATGATTGTGTGAGTTGATTCATGTTTAAGTTGTAAATATTTTATGTAAAAATCTTCGTGGTGCCCACATAATTGGTTGTTTGCTAAACTATGCAGTGCATCACATTAAAATGAAATATTATAATAAAAAAATAAATGATAAATACCTACTTACTAGAAAAAAGGAAGTCTGAAAAAGAATTCTAAAATAATCCTGTAAATTGAACGAAATTTCGTTTTTGTAGGTACTTGTAAAAACCAAAAAACTTTCAATCATTCTTACAGACTTTTGAATACATCCATTTAAACGTTATTATTTTCATAACACCTCCGTTCTGAATTTCTGAAGCTGATACTTCAATTTGAGCTTTATTATTTTTGGACTTAATTTTCAATTATAAGAATGAAGAAGAAATAATTACTTAGTATTGTCATTCACAACCAGTTTGATTCACGTAAACCAAAAAAATGAAATATTATTTAATATTCAGAGAGATTCAAAATTTAAAGTTGTGGGAAATAGTTCATTGAATAGAAAAGAAAAAAATTAAGTACAAGTGAGAACACTTTGACATTATGTCAATAAATTAATATGATAATCTACAAAGAGTGATTTGGCAAGAGGGACAGCTCTCTTGATAAAAGCTCAACCTCTTATGATACAGCACCATCATATTGGTCTCTCTTCTCGTCACAAAATTTATTACGGAGAGTTATGGGTTAAAAAAATATTGATTAAAATTTCTCTTTAAACTAATTAAAAAGAAAAATTGTTCACGCAGACCGCAGATGCAGGTGTAAGCTAAGATTTGTAACATCACAGAAAGTCAATCTTATTTCTTCATCGTTTGTACGACTCAGCTTTGATTTACGCCGCAAAAAATCCTGTCTAAACATCGCATCATCAAGCATATTCCGCAATTTTTATTTTCAGGTAGGGACGATCGCCAGTTAATTATGTGGAAGATAAAAAAGAAACGTGGCCGACAAATGCTTATTTTAAGAATATACGATACCATCGTTATGGAACAAAGCATCGACAACCTAATCACCGGTCAATGGTATCACTTATGTCAGTATTGGAAGGGCTCGATTGGATTATGGGCTGCCTTCGTCAACAGTTCTATTCTAGCGTTCGGTTACAAAGAAATTGTAAGTATTATAAGCAGTTGGTCTAAGAATCTGCATAAATTTTTGTACAATATTACTGATTTAAACTCATCTCACCTTCTAGAATAAAAATGGTAATTCACGCATCAGTACAGAGAACGCGACTGCTACCCTGAATCATCCCCGTACACGGAGGACTCTCCATGGCGAGATTTATGGTTTTCATTTAATGTCCGTTCGTAGTCTCACTAACGCGAGTGCGAATCAAGAGCTCGGAAATGTCTTCGATCTACTGATGGCATTGCATAAATCCAATTCCACTGCAGACTTGCTCCTTCTCTTCGACAACAGCACCGAGACAGGTTTCAAACCACAATTTTATAATCGACAGAGGCGTCAAATTAAGAATACAACCAGCACAACTGCGATACCTCCTACTACATCAACCCCTTGCCCACCATTCCCCAGAATACGAAGATTTCTTAGAATCGTTCGACGCGTAGTTGAAATGGTATCGTTGCCGGTGATACGTTTTGCTCAAGGTTTGGTCACGCCATGGAGACGTAAGGCGACGGCGACCCCTCGACCCTCGATGACCACGACGACCAGAGCTCTGACTACAACGAGTACTAGAACAAGCATCACGACAGAAACCCTTCGACCAAGTTCATCTACTCAAAACTCAGTCAGTTCAAATAAAGTCGAACCTAGATTCGAAGACCTTCTAAATAGGACCGAAGAAGCAAAAGCTAAAGATAAACCTGTCTACATTCCAATAGATTTTAGCTCGCTAGAGCAAGAAATTATGGTGTACGAAAGCGAACTAGAACCTCTGGAATCGAGAAGTTTTCGAGTGCTTCCGAATTCCTCCGGAGACAATAGCATCAGGGATTCTGAGAGCGCGGAAATGTATATCACTTCCGAAGAAATAAGCGAGGATGACTTATTCGATAGAAGAATGAATGGGAGTACGTGCAAAACGATGGAACGGAAATATGGAAATTCGAGCGATACGATAGGCGACGACGCGATAACGCATTTGGGCGCCTATCTGCAATTTGTGCAATTGCTCTACTCGTGCTGTTTTATGCACCATAACGATGTGTTGATTTCGTGGCTGCAAACGCCGGCGCGAATCAAGAACGCTGTGAACGAGCGTGTGACAGAATGCGGTAATTTCTGAGAGGAAAATGCATTCGAGGCAATTTGACGTGACATCCATCGACGGAGAGGTTGGGTACAGTCGTGAGAAAAATGGCAGCATTTACTACTTTACAAACTTCGGAACTCATTTTTGGACCGTAATATTGTTAGACAAGCTCTTAAAACTTTTTCTCGTTTTTTTATATATTTTTTTGCATTTTCTATTTAGATTTTTTTGCTTTTTCTTTTCTATACTCGAAGTTTGAGTTTTACGTAGCTACTTTCGAATTGCGACGACGAAGATCTTATCAAGTACAACTCGTGTCTCGGGTGATTACTGTAAACAAGGTATACCTTTCAGCAGTTATGAAAAAAAAAAAATATATATTATTAATAATACCGTTCTAGCAAGTTTACGAAGAAAAGATTGTGACGAGCGCGGAAATGATTATTTTTGTACGGACGAACCGCACGCTTATACAAATAAAAATAGTGTGCTTTGATAATACTGAAATCAGTTCAAGATATTCAGTGTGTCTTTTACCATTTCGATCTAAATACGTATGTTATGACGTAAGCAAAAATGCGGGTACAGCATCCAAATTAAAATGAAATGTCACTTATTCTGTAGGTATAGCCCGGGAGGTATTATTTGAGCATTCATTACTTTCAAATTGTACATAGAACAATGAAACTTGAAATTTCACTTTCTCATTTCGGTAGGTTGAGAAAAGTATGATTTTTTTTTTGTCTGTATACCAAACCAACATCGTGAATAAATATGGTGCCTTATGGAATCGAACAAAACTGTACGATAGCTAGAGAAACTCTTGCGCACTATCATTTGAAAGAAATTCTTATAATTTTTACAAGCATCAATAAAATGAACAGTTTACTACATGATAATGGAAATTTGGAACAAACAATTTGATCAAAAAGTAGGGAAATATGAAATACTCCCAGCAAGTGCAAACAACGAAACCAAAGAAATAAAAAACGACAACTCGTCAGGATTATGATTTGAAAATGACGAAGAGTTAAGTACATATTAAAGGGAGGGGGCAGGGTACATAATACTAGTCGCTTGTATCGCATGAGCAACGCCACCCGTCCTCCATGATGGAGTGGGTGCGGGTAATGTATGCATTTAATTTTGCAACCTTTTCGGGTATAACTTCCGGGTTAGAAGAATCTCCTCGGCGAACCCCCTCTTCTACTCGGCAACCGCCAAGCTGCAGTGCTCTCAGGCATGCAAAACATTAGAACACACAACAACAACACTACTTTAGATATAGTAGACCGCTATTGTAGTCTCTTCATCCTCTTCTTTCTTCAGGGGTACGGTGGCTGCAAATGCAGACACCTGGTTCCATGCTTCTTCGGAACCTAGTATGGTGGCTACCAAGCTACTCGGAGCAAACGATTCTTCTATCCCAACCTCTTGAAGAGACCGAATAAACTTGTCCCGCTCACGCCTCCACCCCTCATACTCAAATAAGGTGTGCTGTGGTCCATCGTCCCGCCCTTGATTGCAGTGCGAACACGTTTCCTGCTCAACTTTCCTTAACTTAAACGAATACGTTCCTCTAAGTTACGGCTATCCATGATAATAAACGCGAAAGGACGAATACTCCGAAGGGAGAGTTAACCATGCAAACCGCAAGAAAAATTGAAACGACGAGCGCTTTCGCTTAATAAACCATCTTCAGGACTGAAATGAAAGCAACTGACAAACGGAAGAGAAGAACAAGGTATTAAGATTAATAACCCCCTCCCTTGCATGAGTGATAAATTGGGAGGAGTGATTCAAGGTTTAAAGAGGGAGATTTAATCGTCACTAAGGCTGACAAAGGCAATGCTGTTGTGGCGATGGAGAAATCCGCCTATTCTTCCAAGGTCCACGAAGTCCTCCACCAGTGTGGTGCTAAAGAGAGTGAGGATTTCAGCTTCCCTAAGCATGTTAAAGACCTTAGGAGTGTCATCAACAGGAGTGAGGTTATTATCAAAATTCCTGCTATGAAAAAAACCCTCCTTGTTCCTAACCCCACGCCCCCCCCCCTCCACAGGCTGCCTAAAGTGCATAAGAACAATACCCCGATGCGACCCGTGGTTTCTTTCATCTCCTCCCCCACCTACCTCCTTACCAAATCCCTGTACCGTTGGTTCAAACATCGCATTGATTTTGAATCTCCCCACTCGGTCTTGAATTCGGCCTCTCTAACTGACGTCGTGAAAGGTGTAAGTCTACCCCAAGAACGACCATCTGCTCGTTTGATGTTGTTGGTTTGTTACCGAATGTTCCTGAGGCTGCTACTATCAAGCGTAGGGTGAGCTACTTGTTAAAGCCAATATCCCTCACAATGAGCTTCATGAATTTTTCAATCTTCTCAATATTTACTGGTCCCCCAACTACTGTAAATTTGAAGGAAAATATTTCGAGTTTCCTGATGAAGTAGGGATCCCAATTGGATCACCTTTAGTTTCTCTCATCTCCGAACTTTTCATGTCTAAGTTTGAACTTGATCTCTTTTCCTCGAACCAGGCGTTACTTCATCATATTCACTAATGGCACAGGTACGTTTATGACGTTCTCTGCACGTCGACTGGTCATCCAGATCTCCTTGGTGAGTTTCTGAAGTATCTCAATTCCTGGTACCCCTCTTTCAAATTTACGTTGGAAAATGGGGTATTTTCCATTAACTTTTTAACAGGGAACCTGTTTTATGGGGGGCTTTTTGAGAAATTTGCCGTCCGCCGTGCGCCGTCCAGCAAAAAACTTTGGAAAATTTCGACTCTCGAGCCTATGATAGGAGAGGGACTTGGAAAAATGTCGACTCTCGAGCCATATATGATACGAGAGGGACTTGGAAAAATTTCGACTCTCGAACTATATATGATAGGGAGGGGGGACTAGGAAAATGTTTTTCTAAATCCCCTCCCTATCATATATGGCTAGAGGGTCGAAATTTGCTGCTCCAAGTCCCCCTCCTATCATATGTAGCTCGGAGGAAGGAATTTTAACAGGGAACCTGTTTTATGGGGGGGTTTTTTCTAAGTCCCGCTTTATTATATATAGCTCGAGAGTCAGAATTTTTCTAAGTCCCCTTCCTATCATATATATAGCTAAATCCCATTTGACTCATAAAACAGGTTCCCTGCGTTCCTCATTTAACTTCGTTGAGGAAACCGTCGTTTTTTGGATTTATCGACTATAATAAACGATTACCATAAAGATACTATGACCGATATTTTAGTCCACGGAGGTTCGTTCTGTCCTGTTGCTCATAAGATGGCTGCCTTTAATAGCCTAGTTTACAGACTGACTCGTATGCCTTTGAGTCAGGCTGCTTTCAAAAAAGAATTACAATAAAACACCTGGCCAGAATGAATAGGGTCAGTGTCGATGTTGACGTGATGGTTCGCAGGAAAGTTACGAGGAGCATTCTTGATTCTACCACCTCCCTCTCCCGAGACACGATCCGTGATCGTCGTATGCGTTGGATCAGTCTCCCTTTCTTAGGGAAGTTCTGGCTCTCCACCCGTTTGGCTTCAGACCCGCGTTTTACAACTCTACCACAGTTAAAGGGTTGTTTGTGAGGCTGAAGGACCCCATACCCGTTGATGAGAGGAGTGGCGTTTATAAGATGGAATGTAGGGATTGTGGAGGCTTTTATATTGGTGAGACCAGCCGCTAAATGAAAGTTAGAGTGGCTGAACACCTAGTCTTGGAATAAGGGACACTTAGGGGAGTCAGCTTTTGCTGATCATCTAATAAACAGTGGCCACAACTTCCGTGAGAGATCAGAGAAGCTCCTCCATGACGAGAATTCCTACCGTCAACGTATTGCCCTCGAGCATATAGAGATAATGCGTCATCTCAACACCGATAGCATTACTGTCCTTAACTCGTACATTCCGGAAGTGGCCTGATTGAACTGGTTTATGATTCATACCGTGATTTCTCGTTTGACCAATCTTAATACCTTGTTCTTCTCTTCCGTTTGTCAGTCGCTTTCATTTCAGTTCTGAAGATGGTTTATTAACCGAAAGCGCTCGTCGTTTCAATTTTTTCTGCGGTTTGCATGGTTTACACTCCCTTCGGAGTATTCTTCCTTTCGTGTTTTTCCTTAACTTCTCGTGAGGGAACTTGTTGAAGCAGCCATAGCCGCTTAACACCTGCGTCAGGTGAAAGTTTGGGTGACCATAGACTCGGTTCATCTACTCATCAAGGTCGCGTATCAACACACGGGTTGTTCACGTACCCATTCTTGCTTCCCATTTTGCAAGCAAAGGTGCTTAACCCGCAAAACCTCTTGATTGATCATCGTCTTCTTTTTTGCTTTAAACCCCACTGCCCCCTCCTCAGCAAGGAGCTCGATTGGTGGTTAACGTACTAATACGCAAAGAGTCTCCGTTGAGACAGTGCGGTTGGCACTGACACATCTCAGCGCAGCTCTTTGTTGCATTTTTACCATCTCTATCTTCATCGAGTCGGCCCACACTGAGGCACCATATAGCAGGATCGACAATGCGGTGCACATCATGATCCTTCTTCTTGCTTCTCTCGGTTCTCCTAGGTTCCTCATCAGGCGGCTTAGGTATGCACCTATTCGGCCTGCCTTTTCCACTACCATCAGGAAATGATGCCTGACGCTCAGCGTTGAGTCAAATCAGATGCTTAGGTACTTCACCCGCTTCTTGGTCTCAATTTCCACACCCAGCAGGCAAAGGATGGGTGGATTGAACTTCCAACAAGTCGTGAATAAAATGGCCTCCGTCTTACCTACTGCAAGTTCTGGTCTGCCGACACGCACTACCTCTAGGTCCCGGTTCACCCTGCTCTCCACCGCTACAGTTGTTTCGGCAGTGCATGCCAACACCCGGTGGCAGTTTCACCTTCAAAATTCCGTTAAATGCAACGCATCACGACTGCAGCCATCCACAAGTAACTGTGCGCTTTACAGTTCCAGCAGACGTCTCTGGTTGGATTTCGCGACAGCTAAGATAGCTGCCGGTCATCCTGAGCAGGTATGCGGGCACTTCTGAGTCTATGAGAGCTTCCAATATCCTTATTCATTGAATTGAATTGAACGTATTTCAGAAAACCTAGGAGAAAAAGCTTCAAACAGAAATGTCATAATTTTATTCCAAAAAATTGACTACGATCACTCAATTGACCTCTCCTCTCCCTATCCTATAACGAGAAGTTCAACCCTCCACAACTCAATCCAAAATTGGTTGCTAAAGTCGAGTATCAATTTTTTGTAACAAGAGATATGAATAAAGAGTATCACTAGGCTACTCCTTTTAATAATAATCGAGCACAAAAATTTGCCTCTTGAGCTGGAGCAGCAATTTTACTTCTCATTACAGGACAAAGAAGAAGTAATCCCTAATACAAATAAATAGTACGGAAAGCTTGAAGGCATATTATTGGGTGAATTAACATTCCATTCATAAACACGCTTAACCATGACCGAAACAGTGAAGTTATTACGGTTGCCTATCTTCACACAGCGTATGCGAATAAATAACCTCATCTACAGTACCGGTATTCATCGAGTTTTGAATTGATGAATAATATTTACTCGAATAAGAAATTAGCTCGAACTAAACGCCGCCCGAATGTTTGAAGGATGTCAAATCTTTGTCCTACTGACAAGAGTTGATTTCATTCTCCTCGCAGATATTATAACACTCTGCGGCCTAAGGCTCCAAATTACACTTAAAGCAATCGACCTTTCGATGATGAAGACTGGTTGGTCAAATGAGCGCTTTCAGGACAAGCTCATTATTTACGCCTTTCATTATTTAATCTACATAATCAATCAGTAATTGCGAAAACATCATCTACGTTGAACGATACAACAACAGCGGTCAATTTCCTAGAAATACATACGTATACGCGTTGTAGATGTGCACATCTTGTAATATACATACATGAAAGGTTGCTCCTACTCAGCGCAAGCTTTATTATCATTATTATTATTATTTGCGCGTCGCATTTCCTCCTCTTCGATCATGCGAAGACTGACAATTTTTCAAGCAGCTTTTAGAACTACATAAGTCTGTTTATTGCAAAACGGGATATCATGTATACCACAGATCTTCAGTTCGAAAATATTTACATTCGATCTACTTATGGATGAGAAAGTAGCGGAAAGATCATTTAGCGTGAGGTATTTTTTGGTTATTCCGAAAAACAGTGCTTGGCACACTGCATGGTCAACTGTTACCTCGAATACCTACTTATATACCCAGTAACTCGTATAAAAGTCGTACTTCTTGTTGTTTGTGGCAGAGTGAAGTAGTTGGAGGATGTGTTGAACTAGAGGAGGATCTAAGTGAAATACAACATTTGTCGGCAACATTTGTCCGCAACATTTGTTAGCAACATTTCTCGACAATATGTCGGCAACATTTCAGGGGCGTAGCCAGGAGGGGCGAAAGGGGGTATTTCCCCCCGGTGGCGTTCTTTTACCCCTGAACAAATTCCGCATGCCTAAGAAAAAGGAAAAAACTCATGAGAGATTAACAAATTTTAGGCACGCCCCCCTTGAAATTTCATATGCCCTCCCCCAAAAGAGCGTTCTGGCTACACCCCTGCAACATCTGTCCGCAATATTTGTTGGCAGTATGTCGGCAACATTTGTCAGCAAATATTGAGATTTGCGTAAAGGAAATACTAGTATAATATGTAAGCTGAAATCTACCTATCCATACAGTAAATTACAAGAATTTTTCACTTCTGGTTTATTGTAAATTTTTTCACTCACCAATTTTCTATCTCGAGAGATCTCTTGAACCGTGTTGTTAAAGAAGACCGCCAATTGATATATTTTTTGACAGTAGAAAAATGTTAGGTAGCAACTAAAAACAAAGAACTTTTTGGCACTGCCGTCGACCGTCGAGAATAACTACCTATTTTGTTAGGTAGCAAGGTGACGACAGTCTTCATGAACTTGGAAACAAATTGATAATGCTTGCCCATACCTTATTTTTGTTCATTATTCATATATTTTTTTTCTTCATATCATAAATCTTTTAGTCTGATCTTGTCCCCAACCCTATGATCAAATGGCCTCCATATATCTGTAATTATTATTATTATATTATCTATTTATTTATTTATTTATCTACTTATTTATTTATTTATTTATTTATTTATTTATTTATTTTTATTTTTTTGTTTATTCTTCGAAATGATTGGTTTGTGGAAGGGGTTGTGGGATGGGATATGGGACCAGGGTTGGGGTAGCTAGTGGTAGACATTATTATCATTATCATTATCATTAGGTACCTATTTTTTTTTTTTTCTATCTTTTTTGTTTATAGTGCCCTCCTGTCATTGGCCGATCGGCTGTTGGAGGTACTCTAATAATATAAATAAATAATATTACACATGTTCAAATATTCCGTCGAAGCTAACTAAAATCGAATTTTGAAGTACATAACTAATTTTTGTTGGTGCTTGAAAGCTCGTCGATTGTGGAATCAGTCTCTTGACGTTTCGTAAGCTTGTACGACATAATTTGTAATGGAATTTTTGACAATGCTTCTTTAGCCAATAAATTGATACTAGAAAATTGTTTGTACGTCACAAAGGTCAGCATGTCTCGGTCCAATTGCTCATTTACATTCTTGATCAAATCTTGTAGTAATGGAAATTCTACAAAACCCATTCCAATTATAACGATAGACATAGGACTCAAAGAAGCTTGTTTTATGGCCTATGAAAAATAATATAACAATCATTGTTGATCGTTCATATATACAGATTTTGAAATAAATATAATTATGGATCGTGTAATGTGCTGCGTATCACCTCAATTGTACGCGCGCAGTATTCTTCAGGCTTGTAAAAATATCCTGTTGTCAACAATAATAAAATGTGGTAATTAGACGGCTCTTTCTTAGCTAATTTGGTAGCCTGAATAATAGCTGGAGCTGGATTTACATCCTCGTACAGCGTACCAGCATCTCTGATAAAGTCTCTATAGTCCCCTAGAACATCTTTTTTTGGGGAAAATAATAATGAATACCTTACACTTCAACACCTACCGAGTTTTATCATGTAATGGAATACTGTTATGACAATTAAGTAATCTTACCATCCTTTCCACCACACACAGGATCATCATCTATGAATTTACCATTTACACAGAACAATTCTTCGGGTTTCAAAATCGACCGGGCGCTCGGATATCCATAAACTGAGATACGCTTTTCTGGGTCGAACTCCTCCAAAATGGAAAGGATGGAGTCTAAGGACTGCTCGTAAATGGTACGTTTACTAGGAAAATTAGGCTTATAAGTATGTCCATGGAATGTGTAATTCTCATCTATAAAAATAGTGCACAACGCTTAGTTTATAACACTGTATTCGTATAAGTAGCAAGAATAAGTACAGCTATTTCAAATAATTAATAAAGAAGATACCTACATATATCATTTCAACCACATTCTCCTTCCCTACCAATCTCTTTTTTTTTCCTATTAAAATTACAATTTGCTTTACTCCAATATGAATTAGTGCCCAATATTGTTCATATCAAGGACTTACATGAGAAATCAATACCAACTATGGTGCGTAGTTTAGTACCATGAAAAATGGATTGTATGAATGATTGATCTGACAATATTTTGAAGTATGTAATACGTATATAGCCACAATTACCTCCTGACAATATCTAAGAATGTGAAAAATCATTTAGTGCAAATAATTAGCGTAATAAGTAGGTACGAATTGAAACTTCCATTGCCCCCACGACCTATAGACTTGGAAAAATTCTTCACCTACAGCCTAATATATCTGGCTAGGTAGGCTGGCCTCATATAATATTCTTAGTAGCTCATAGATGACCGGAACATCGACTGTCACTTGTCTACGTGGGAACAATAACGCTAAATCAATGAGCACTGGCGCTATTACGCTCGGCTGCTTTGACATTTGCCACTACTAATTTTACCTGCGAGTTTTAGTGCAACGTCAACAAGAAGAAGTCATGAGAACGCGCACTTTCTTACTTGTACATATGCACGCTACATTGGGCTAGTCTAACATATGCTATACTTCAAGTCTACCAGGCTACAACTCCCGATTACAGGCTAGCCTAAAGCTCACTGCAATTTTTATTAATCAATTGCATGTGAGATGCTCACTATGTGGCTCTGTGAGCGATATGTTGGCATTTGGATGATAAGAATTTTAGAATCGTATGAAAGTACCATTGAGTTCTTGCTTCCAAAATTTCTACTTAATTTCCGTCAAAACCACCATCAAAGTTTTATTTATCTTCCAATCTTTTTTAATCTTGTGCTTGGAAAAATGAGATGAGAAGTAAGATTGATTTCCATGTATAAGAAATCCATCATCGCTTTTTTCGTAAACTTTTCTCTTATTCAGAAATCTCCTTACGAGTTCACTCGAAATTTGATGTGATACTCGTATTTATGAATATATTATTTTTATAGGGGTCACGTGATTCAAGGAATTTATTTTGAACTGTTCTTCCTCTATACTATGTTGAGAAATTACGTTTTTTCCGTATTTATTGATTCAAGTAGGTACCTACTTTATTTTTTGGACATTTTAAAGGGAATTTTTTTTCATTATTTTTATGTAATTCGTCTAGGGATGTCTCAAACTCTCCTATGGGATCGTGTTTCTTCTTCGGATGCCAGTTCCGGATTGTAAATTTTATATTTTTGTTAGATAAAATCTTACAAGGTATTACAAATCGTCGCCATCGAAAGTTTTCGGAGGTTTCCTTAAGCACCTGAAAACAAAGAAAATTAATGTTGCAAAAAACTACCAATATTAATACAAGTGTATTATGCTATAATACTAAGTTTATAAACCTCTGTTTTATAAATAAAAAGATTTTTCTCTCCTTCCTCGGCATGTCTCTGAATCTCAATGAATGGTCTTAGATTTTTAAAAAATCCAGTCCATTTTTTCCATAAATCTTCAGCTTCTAATTCGAGGACAACTTGTTCCTTGCTATCCCGCTCCTCCTTGATGGTAACAAAAATAAACATGTCATCGGTCGTTTTCGATCCTCTATCTTCTTGAGTTGCACAAAACTTTACCTAAGGTAAGATAGATTATTTAAGACAGAGAGGAAAAAAATGCTGATTTGAAAAAACTGTTGTATTTTACTGTACGTCAGATCCAACTCCTATGATCTTGGCCAGTGAGGTGATCGAGTATCCCAAAGAATTGGACGAGTAAAAGTGGGATGGCGGAGCAGAACTCGAATTCGTGTATATCTGGAATTTCAGTGGCTGCACCGTACCGAATCGATGTGTAATAAGAATTTCAGATTCGAAAACTGGATCTCGGTTACCCATTACGACTTCCGTTTGAGCGTACAGAGTCCAATTCTTGCTCTCAGGTTCTCGAATGTAGACGACGCATATCGGATTCACAGTAGTTTTTTCGTCCGCTACATTCCTATAGCAGTAAAACGATTTAAAAGTATGACATCATAATCATATTCGAATCGTGAATGATCTCGATGTGTTCAAGGGCCGACCGTCGAGGTTAGGAATTATCTGAATGGACCAAGACGGTTTGGTGAAGATCAAATTTATGTTAGAAAGCCGAGAAGTGTTCTGCAGAGGCCGAGCGTTTACGGAAGGTCAAGGAATAACTTCATCGAAATGTTCTTCAACCCTAGTATGAAGCTGCCGGCTCGTCTCTCGTATGTAAATAGCTGGACAGTCGGATATTGGAGCTCATAGATCCCACTTCTCTCCATAATGGGGATAGGATCTTTCAGCTTAGAAAATGAGCTGCGGATAGTCAGGGCGAAAGCCGAAGGTAGTGATTTCAGAGGAAAGCTTCCCACAATTAGGCAAACGAACCCATTTCACTTTCCTTCTAAAGGGAGTCGTACTCCAAGGGAGAGAAGTGGTAGACTCTAAAGCTTTGGAGGTATGTTTTTCCAAACCATACGGGTGACATCAAGATCTAAGCCAGAAGAATGTCGGCGTACTCAATGACATCGACTTTCTAAAGGGGGACAGAAACAAGACGGTGGATGAGGCTATTGAAGGTAGCGAGCTCATGAGAGAGGGGATAGAAACAAGAGGTATGGATATTTCTATCCGAGCAGGTGTTGTTACAAAAGATATCAAAATTATACACGCCACCATCAATGAAAACAGAGAGGTTAAGAAAATTAATGGAAGTTCCACTTACTCGTACTTCAATAGTGAACTCAATGGTGGGATAGCGACAGTCAAGGAAGGTGAAGACAGAAAGGAGGTCAGTAACGTAGCCATTTCAGATGCATAAAACATCATCAATGAGCCACAATACTTTTGCTCGAGTTTTTCATTTACCAACAACCCCCCTCCTCTAGAACACCATCCACATATCGGTGGCTGTGAGGATGTTCTCGGGTGTGACATGACTACGTCAAAATATCTCAACGCCAAGTACTAATCCCTTGGAATTGGCAATCAATGTGATGTAGGAGCTGTTGGACTAGAAAAACTTCCGACCTCTGATAACATAATATGAAAAGTAGCGTTTGGACAGAAACCGAGGAGTGTATCAACAGATTTAATTGAGAAAAGCGGGAGACCTGTTCAATTAGATTTAGGTTTGTGAGTATTGGCTCGATCATAGGAATATTACCTTACCCGGAGGTCAAAAAAAGGAAAATATTCTACATAGACAGTGGAAACTTGACGGTTCTGAGCGTGAGATTTCTCCGCAAGTACCACCTTTATAAGGGCTTCATAAATAGAAATTTCTCCAAGTCTTTCTACTCAAATAAATATTATATACAGTTATAAAGTGAGTTTACAGTTCCTCTTGATAATTTCGGGCTTCTTCTCTCTCACTAAATGAGGCTAATTGAAGTGAAAACCATTTAATCGACAAAGAACCTGACAAGCCTCAGGCAGACTACCATCTGACTACAAATAATCAGGCTAACTCGCAATTGTTCACTGCTTTCCACAATTTGCAATCTGCCTACGACAAATAATTGTAAACTGCGAAATTTCACACATTATTTGAATTCTACTGGAAATCTTCATTGTCACGACCATGGACCTTCGCAGTAAGACGGTTTTTATTTGTATACATAATTAAGTTTGTAAGAAAAAGTGACTCACTTAGCTGAGATTGATAATACAAATTCACTGGTCATGAGATCAGCATTTGTAGCCGCCAGTGGGGTGTCCTTATTCAGAAAAATTGAATAAAATTGGAAGTAAATATTAAATTAACATATCTAGAGACATTCTTTCCATTACAATAATTATCAAAATCTAGGAAAACATACTGTGTAACTTTACAATCGAAGAAAAAAATAATAATGAGTAGGTATAGGAATTTCACATGAACTTTCAGATATTAGCAAAGTACCCCCTGCACTCTCGATAAAGCATCATAACTTGTATCGTTTTCGAATACTTAGTGAATATACGCGAACACAGAACTCCTAAGTATGTACACTTAAACAAAAGTAATTGACAACGACAAAATATTATGACGTCACGCCTAACGTCCCAATCAAACTTCGTTATTCTTTAAAGCTCCTCTCTAGAAAGATTCAAGTCAAAAGCTATTAACCTTTGATTGAACGCGATAAGTCAAGTTACGGTGAACCATTATGAAATTGGTTTTTTAAAATTGCAAACCGCACAAAATTTATTGAAAGGTACCCTAATGTAAAATACACGAACACGCTTTCAGCACAATTGCCATTAAAAAAGTGTAAAAAATAGCCCACTTGATATTGACAGTTGTACCGAAAACATGTTTGTAAATTTTAATTCGTACCTCACACTGGGGTTCTTTTAAATAGATTTTGTGCGGTTTGCAATTTAATAAACCAATTTCACTTTTAACCTTTTCCATTAGGAGACTCCCACGTCTGGAGCATAAGCTAGCCTGATAGTCTTTCCGTCACACTACACTATTATTATAGTCACAAGCATTTATCTTGACCTTGTTCATAGATTTGTAAAAAGTTTCACCTACGTTTGATTGCATATAAAATTCTATAGGGCGGTACACTTAAAATTTGCACGACGAGTATTTTAACAGAGAAATTTTGCGGTAAATTTTTCTGAGCGCCATGCAAATTCGGCTGAGTCAATAATATCCTCAAAAATATGAGCCAGTTCAGTACAGTGACAAACTGGTTTCTCAACAAAAAGTAGCTATCATTGATAGAAGTATGAAAATTTATTAGTATGGTGGGTTATGATGACAAAATAAAATTTGTGAAATAGGGTCTCTTTGAAATTTGCGATACGAGATACAGGGAGTGGACATTCGAAGTACCAGCTCTCTTCGTTAAATCGTGGTGAGCAATGTCGATTTTTTATACTTTGACTCTTCAAATTAGGCGAGCGCGAGATGAGCCCCAAACCCATCCACCGTTTTTTGTGAAAAATTTAGTGAAAATGGCGATTTTTCGTCTCTAGGTCAAATTTACCTTTCAAGATTGGATTTTCATTATGATATGCAGGTCGACTTCATACGTGTTTGTCGTAGAGGGTGCTACAAAGTCCTCAATTTGGAGTATATTTCACGGTTTCTATACAATTGTTAAACATTTTGATATCTGCTCCAAGTTTGCAGAATTGTGAAGCATTAAGATTTGCTGGCATAATGACCAGAGACTTGGAATATTGAACTCTCTCTCCCCCTAGTGAATATCTAGGGAGCCATAATTACTTTTAGTTGGAGTGGCAAATTACAAAAAAGTAGCTATTAAAGATGAAAGTATAGCAATTCGTTTGGAGCTTCAGTGCTGAAATTTTACCAATTTTCCTACATGTTAGTCTGGGAAATGTTTCCAAAGTCTCAAAAGGAAATCAATTTTCTAGATTTAATATAACTTAGAACACTTACTCGTTTATTTTTAGAGTTCTCCAATATGATTTTATCGCTGAAAATTTAATACAGTATTTTTATCGTTCAGAATTAATATTTTAATCTATTGCAAACAACGGGGACCCCGCAAGCTTCGCAGTTCCTTGAGAAACGGCTACTCTTATGGTCTTATGAGGAGACGCATCAGGTCTAATCAAGAGTTAGATATTTTTCAATTCTCTCTCCTATCATATGTGGCTCCTCATCATATACAGCAGCTCGGGAGTCGAAATTTTTCTAGGTCCCCCTCTTATCATTATGTTGTATATCAGCTCGACAACTGAAATCTTCCCAAGTCCCTCTCCTATCATAATTATACAGCTATTACCAAAATTATGTTACCAGTTGAAAGGGAGTTTGCACTAAATCTGTTCCAACATGAGACGTATACTTCAAATCTACAAAATTTGTATCCCAACTTTATCTTCAATTTGCGCTTCTACCCAACTTTCTACGACTTTTCTAAGCTGAGTGATAGACCAAAATGTGCCAGAAATTGACCAATTTGCCAAAACTTACAAGAATTAAAAATTGTTTAAACTTCCGTACCTTACTTGATTTGAAAGTGAATTATTTAACGTTGACTTCAAAAAAATAATTACCTGAATATCTTCCTGACGCCAATAGTACAATCATATTAGGAAATTTGGTGTGAATAAATGGGGGACATCTGAATTTTGGCATATTTATGTCATTCGTCACCTTATACAACATACTGAAAGTTCCACTCGATATGACGGGCGCATTGTCCCCAAGGGATAAAAAAGTGTGGTCCTGATTGGTTTTTCATAATTTTCGGAGTGAGTATCAGTTTCTTGAAAAAAAAGAGACAAAATTGTAGAGCGTCAAAAAATACTCAAATAATGGTAGGTGACGCTTGCGTCGACTTGCTTTGTGGGTGGTGGGCACATATCATGCGTTATATTTTCACAACTATCCAACTAACTTTCATCCTTCATTTATTCAAAAATGGAGCATCGCACGGAAATTTTTAATACAACATTATTTATTTATCTTTTGACGCTTTACAATTTTGGTCTCTTGACTCTTTTCCAAAAAACTGATATTTACCCTGAAAATTACAAAAAATCAGTCTGGACCATCTTTTTTTGCCCCCTGGGAATAATGCGCACGTCATATCGAGTGGGACTTTTAGTATGTTGTACAAGACGGTAAATGACATATACATGCCAAATTTCTGCTGTTCCCTATTTATTCCGTACTTATACAATTTTTTAATCGAGTATGACTAAACTACAAAGAGAAGTTCCTAAGACGTCACGATCCGATGACGTTATAGAAAAATATTCTGACTATGGAATATTTCGAGAAATTTGCCGTGCGCCGTGTGGTATCCAACAGAAAATCTAAATCGGAAGAAATGGTCTATGTCCAATAGCCTCTCCCTCTTCCAAGTTCCAGTGGTAAAAAAAGTACAAGGATCGAAATTCTTCTTCTAAGTCGCTCTTCTATTATATTAATACATATAAATAGATCGAAGGTCGAGATTCTTGCAAGTCCCCCTCCTATCACATATAGCTTGCAGGTCGACATTTTTCCGACGCCCTTTCCTATCATCATCATCATCATCATCATCATCATCATCATCATCATCATCATCATCATCAAATACGAGTACATTTTTCGAAAATGATGACGTCTCAAAAGTCGGACGCGCTCATGTTCTGAGGGTGCCCCCCACCAACAAAACAGATAGCAAACCGTGGCACAGAAGCTAACATTTGTCCTTCTGAGATACGTAGAGCAGCATTTTACATGATTGATTGATCTCAGAGGCTAACGAGCTCACTTGCTCTGGTACTCTCCGATATTATTTTGATTTTCAACCGTTTATATCGACTTTTGGTACGCCTATTTCGGCCATGATGACGTCATAGTACCTTCCACCAGTATTTCTTAGCTTAATATAAACCTAGGGCGGTATTCAGTATGTCAAGCTAATCAGCTGACGGGCTTTTTTGATCCACTCGTTCATCCCCATTTTTGGCCTAGTACAAGCCTAGTATATTGTATTTTGAGTTAACCACTCATTCGCTTCTTTCATTTACCTGAACAGTTTAGTATAAGCCTGTGACGGACGCCACATCTCAAGTAGCGAAGACCGAAATTTTTTCAAGTCACTAAGTAGGTCAAGGTCACTGATACAATAATGACGTCATCTAGCCGCGGTTTTTCCAGAAGTAGTCTCAGTCTTTTAAGTACAACAATTATATGCTAAACATAAATGAACAAACAATTAGGCTACTCACTCGATAGTAGAATTTATTATATCTATTACCCATACGAATACGGATATCAAAAAATAATTTGTGTGTTGCATTTCTCCAAACTAATTTAGTAATCGGAATATTTTGTCTTGGAGGTACTTCGAGGTTAATCGTACCGTTTTCCAATCACCTTTCGCCTATAGCTATTTCAGTTTGTAAGAACGAAAAAAAATTAACTAAGAAAAGAGAAAATTCCTTTGTCTGGTGCTCCGGATATTGATCTCAATTTCATTATGATTCCCACGGGAACCTATCAAGAAAAATCTGTTCAGGTACAGACACGGCTGATCACATACTGTAATATCATCGCAACAATATTAATTTTTGTAGATGGTATTTATTTGCATTATAAACAATCCTTATGTGTCAATAGGTGCCTTCTTGTGATCTTGTTCGTTGAAAGTGAATAATATTTTACCAAAAAAATTGTTCATTACCAGTCTATTTCACATATAAGAGATCACACTGCACGGTCTGGTGCAACACGCCGCAACATATTTACTCATACGCTAATACTCGATTATAAATTCTGAAAATTTCCTTTTATTCCTCTAGTTCAATTCTTCAACTACTTTCAGAAATATTCGCAATACGATATACGGTCTTCATTCTACGATGTACAGAAATAAATGTGTGACCATACCTACATAAAACGTGAGATGATACTGTGAGTATTTCATACGCTTTACATAATTTTTCAATCAGTGCGCAATTGGTAGCGACCTCTGAAGAAAAATTATACTAATCTATTTAAAACATTAATTTTTCGCCGTCAAATAGGATACAAATTTCAGTAGATGAAACTTTCAATTCTGCAGCGTTCATTCATCATCGAGAACATGATATGAGTGAGGGGCCAAAGGGTGACAAGATGTCATGTCTGAGAAGTGGTACGCGTCATACGCAAGTGGATCAAGAAAGTTATTTATTTTTGGCGGCATTCTCTCTACCGCACAAAGTATATTAAATGAAATTGAGGTCGAATAAGTATCGTACGAGTAACCTCTCCTTAATGTCAATAGACGATAGCTTATGGCATTCAATAGGCATAGTATGAATTTAACGTATGAACAAAACCTTGCTCGCGGGTCGTTGCTCCCACTGAGGATGTTGCGGTTTGAGATGAAGCATTAGAGGACTATGTTCGTAATTGGTTCACTCTTTTTTCATAACCCTTGTACGTTAAATGTGACTCGAGTAGTGACTCAAATTCTGGTAGATGATTGTCGACAAGTATAAATTTGATCATTTTGAATTTTCTCGATCTATGAAAAGTCAAATTGAATGAGTATCGATTAACGATTCGAATATCCAAAGATGAAGTCAGACGCGCTCCAGAGCCTCTTAATATATTGTGGGAGGGATGTAAGTTACGGAATCTTCGATAGTGATAATGCTAGTCAAACGTTTTCCAAATGATTAAAAACCTGTGGAGTTGAAACACTTCCAATCTTTTTTCGGAGCGTCCCACTTGAGGCGAGAACGGAAATTGAGCCATGAGGCTAATGCAGAAATTCTTCACATTTGAGATTTGTCAAATTCAAAAGAACTCCTCCACTCTATCTGCAGCTCCGCCATAAAGTACTCCAGCGTCCGAGGCAAAACTTTTTTCTACCTGAATACTTCAGTTGTTTCCATCAACATTTAAATATTTACTCATTTTCCAGTTACTACCCGAGGTAATTATCGGCAGCTGCTTTGTCTATAACTCACGCTAAGGTTACTACCGAGGGTCCAAAAATATGAAAAGTGAGAATGAATTCTTTCTAGCGTCAGAGTTCGATTTTTTTATTATTTTATTTTTTTTTAAACCATTAAAAAATTATTATGAAACACTCACGACTCATTTCAGGGCGTGACTCATTTTGTCGTATAGAAGCGAGCAAGAAACCTTCTTCATGGGAAAGTTCAAATTTTTTCAAGAACTTTCGAGGTTTATTTCACATAGAATTCAAAAGTTTTAAAAGGTCAGAAGCCAAGCTCCATTTGGAACCAAATTTTGCTCGATGATAATATCATGGTCGTCCTTCTATACTAAATGTAGCTCAAGATTGAAAATTCCTGGAAGCGTCCTCCCCCATCCCTCCTTACACGATAGCTAGCTGGTCGAAATTTATCCTAGCCTCCCTCTTGATCTAAATAACTCGACGATCGGAATTTTCCGAAGTCCCTTTCGTAACTGGTTAGCTCGAAAAATTAAATTTTCTTCATTTCCCTCATCTTCTTCTTCTACATAGTTCAAAGTTTGAACTTCCCCCCCCCCCACTCCGATGAACCATGTTGACTATTAAATTGATTACGAATCAACTTTTTCCGAAGCCTTGGTCGAAAGTGCCTCGATTTATATTGTTTCGATATCAGATCGGTACGGGATCGACAAATGTCGACTCCGTTCACAACTCATTTACCAAGTCTACTTTTTCAGACTTAAAATCTATTGCTTCGTTGGGTCGATTTCGAGTCGATTTGAAGTTCTCTGTAAGCTAGTCGATTTCGATTCGACTTGGAGTTGACTTCTCCAAATTTTCCATCGATCTCTTTATTTGGTGGGTAGTCGATTTGTAGTTCTCTGGTAACGTACGCTGGTTGACCTCAAATTGACCCTGAGTCGATGTCAATCTGCAGTCATCTTTTTCAAATTTCTTTATAATACGAGTCGATTAGCAGTCTATTTTTGATTTTCTAAGAATATATGCTGATCGATTTTAAATCGACCTCAAATCAACGTCAATCTGAAGTCGATGTGCCGTCAGAGGAAGAAAAACGACTAGATGTAAAAATTACATGTTCGTAAAATTTTGTAGCTGCAACCGGTTTTGGAATGGTCAACGTGCCATCATCAGGAAATGGCAACTCAAGAATATCGAATAAAATTTACTGTCATTATTCAAAATTGTACGTCACGAAACTGCCAAATAGAGTCGTTGAGTGATTCGCAATTATTGGAGCCGTCTTTATATTCTATAATTTCTATCTTTCCCAATTTGTTTAGAACGCCCTATTTTGACGAGCTGTGAAGAATAAATATTATAAATTTTTTTAAGGAGAGTGGGCCGCAGATAGGATGTGCCGAGCGAAGGCACATTTGTGAGGCTGTGAATTGCGAACAGCTGAATCTCAAAAGCTCTGCCCGTCTGACCTATGTACGAGTACGAAGCATTACAATCGCCACAGCTGATTTTGTATATTCCTGTCCTTTGAAGGTCGGGGTGGGATCCTTAGGGATGGCGAAGTGCCGAAGGATAAGAGAACTAAATAAATCAGTCCTGTAGCCACGATTCTTTGAATTTTATAAGAACGGTGGCCCAGATAGAGCACCCGAAACCAGCGCGTCCTATCTCTAGCACCACTAAGGTCTTGAAGGGAGGTGCCTCTCTGCACGGCAATGGCGCTCCTCTTTCTGCCCACAATTTTGCGAACATCGATATTAATGTTGTTAGATAGCGCAATTTGAGAAATGATATTAATTTCTCTCTTGGAGTTGCGAGGAGTAAGAGGAAGACTGTCAAACTATGCGCCATGGCCATAATTTAAGCTGTGACTACCTTTTACAGCCCTTACACGCGCACTCTTCCGCACCACGCGAACCCTGCGGATCCTAACCCATTCCTCCAGAGGACAAGATGGCGATTGTAACGCCGTGTATATAGAGTAATAAGGTAAAAAAGCACGAACGTAACAATATTTATTACATGATGTATGAGTGTACAATACGAGAACGCTACTCTACAGGCGATCGGTTTCGAATGGATCCAAGCCGATCGTCATCAGGACTGAGGAATACTATGAAACTAAAGCTAAGAAGAAGAAAAAAGAAAATGAAAACGGAAGTAAAAACAATGAATCAAGCGGTTGACTCGAAGCGGTTGACGAAACGTATGAGTGGATTAATGAATGTTGCTTCCAATTCGTTGAATTACGAAAGTGTGCCTGCCCGAACTTTGGTGACGATGACTTCGGTTTCTTCAAAGCGATTCATGAGAGCACTTTTTTTACTAGTCAGTTTTCGGGGTGTCGGGGTCTTCTTGCGCGCAATGTGTTGAGACTGCGGTATTAGTGTCTGGTGCTCATTTAATCGCTGCCAAAGCTTCCTCTCGGGTTGCCCAATGTATACGGAGGGACACTCGTCACAGGAAATTTTATAAATGCCACCTGTGACAGAGAGTAGAACCCCCAGCAATAGCCAAAACGGCGAAGTTCGTAGCCAAATCTTCAGAGGGTTTGTTTAAGAAAAGGAGGCGTACCCATTTTTCTTTTTTCGTATATGGAGGGGCACTCGTCACAGGACACTTTATAAACGCCAGCTGTGTCCATCTTGGGGATGCTGTCCTTGAGGGTGATAAGGTAATAGACCGTAGACAGAGAATAGAACCCCAAACGATAGCCAAAATGGCGAAGTTAGACAGCCAAATCTTCAGAGAATTTGCTTAAGAAAGGAAGGTGAACCCATTTTTCTCTTTTTGGAGCGCATTCGAGGTAGGAGGGTTCGGTTTCGGCCAGTAGACGTCGTAATCGTTTCCTTTTGATGAGAAGGCGGACATCCGGAAGGTAATTCATTGATCCTAGCAGTGAACTTCAGACTCAAAGGTTTGACTTGAAAGAGGAAGTGACAGGAGCCTATGAATCGCGGAGTTTATGGCAGCAATTTTATGGATCGCGGGGTGAAAGGAGGTTGAGTGAATTGAAACTCCAAGGAAAGTATTCTTACGATAAACGTCGAAGTCAATTTGGAGAATGTTCAACCATTCAAGCGAGGAGATTATGTGGTCTAAGCATATAATTGACACGATTACCTCCGACTTCAATGGTAAATGAGATGGAAGGGCGATAAGAATTGAATTGAGATTGTGAAAGAAATTTTGTAAATCAGAGCCGATCCTCGCCATACGCAAATGATGTCGTCGACCAGAGTTGGGCAGCGCAGCCTCATCTAGAATTTCAACTTCTGCCCGATCCACGAAGATGTCGGCTTCGAGAGCGGGAAGGGGTCCTATGATGATCAATTTCCTAAATTCCGAAATAGTGTAGATCAGGAGGAAGATCCTTTTTCTGCAAGAGTTCTACCATGGTGTCCAGAGTTTGTGAGACAGGGATTTTGGTAAGCATGCTCTTGACATCGAAGAAACTAACTGCAAGCCGAATGGGAAGTTGACATCCTAAATTTGAGAAGCGAGGACTTAAAGTGTAGTGGGTATCTTAAGAGATAGTAAACCCAAACTGGGAGCAATGTAAACAGAAAATCTCCCCCCCCCCACTTCCTTATCCTCAGAAAATTCGTTATTCCAAATCGTGGTAACGATTACGTAAAGTTCTTCATACTAAACTACAATGGGAACTAATACTAACTCTTTTCTCAACACCAGTTCGTAGGTGATGATTACTCGTGTCTCATACTGATATGAATATTGAGAAATAACATCTCAAAATTTACACCTTCAAATAATTAAGTATGCGATGCATAAGCTACAACAGATGCACGGACATTACATCGACAGAAAAACAATTAAATTATGAAGTCGATACGATGCGACAAACATCGTCGGAAGGGAACAAACTAGGCAGATGACCTATTTGGCGCATACCATGTGTAACAGTATTGATAGCTCATATGCATGTAAGTACAGCATTATCGTAATTGTAGCGTACTGTTTTTCCTACCGATAAATAAAATAAAATTAGCGTAGGTACCTCACGAATGTTTCAACGCGTTCAGGGTGCACATCGCAACCGAGAAAGCAAAATAATAACATAAACCTACTTCACTCTCGATTTTACTATCAAGCGTCAGAGGTGAAACAATGCCAGTGAACCGTTTGTTGTTGCTCTTTGATGTACATCACTCCTGCACTATCGATCATCATCGTTAATCTGTTCGTATAAATTCATATCGTTGAGTCGTGAACGATCGCACGTTCGAAACTGGTTTAACGTGCTGCAAAATTGGTTCGCGAAGTTTTACCGACGCTCGTGCACTTGCGGCTAAATTTTCGTTTGTTTTTCAAAATTTCTGGACAACGCGCGGTAAGTTCGCTCTTTTTTTTTTTTGGTACCTAAATACTACTTTCTAATATGGAAATGTTTCGTTCAAACCTATTTGACAAGCAGAAAAATTATCGAGCTACACCCATTTAGAAGGGTGTTTGAAAATTCAGCGAGTCTGGTAAATGTGCGACTCGACCTTCCACAAATTGTAAATAAGTTCAGAAAATAAATTACATTCGAATTTCAGGTTATGCAATTTTAATGCATGAATCCACATCATATAATTGCATTCTATAGATTCGTACGTACATAAGATACGATTATAGATTTTGAACGAAGAATGTCAATGCTAAAATCTCGTATGTATCGTTTTTCCCACATTGAAAGTAAGAAATGAGTCATTGCTAAAATTTCTAGCATCGTTTTATCCGCACTAAAGAATTGCAAAACGAGTACCTAGGAATTTTCGCGCTATTTCCCAGGGAAAAGAGGATTGAATTTATTGTTTTACACATTCTCCAACACCAAGTGTGGCCTCAATACAACTTTCAGTATGATGATTGAAAAGAGCGATATGACTAGATATGTAACGATAAATACCACGAATAGAATTAGAAAATGAGGGCAATGATACAACCGTAATGATATGAAAATATGTTTTTCTCCCATTTCACCTTATCGCAGACTCATCCAACTCGTGGATGTTTGAACTTCTCTCTCCTCCTAGCTATCGATCATAATGGTTTATCTATTTCAGAAAATTACAAACAAATATTTTTCTCAAAATTTCCTGTCTCCTATCCAGAGTATGAACTTCATTCCCTAGAACAAAATATGCTCCTTAGTCTGTTACCGGTACGAAAATTCGGATGTATCTTTTGGAGGTACTAAGTCGAACAATAATTTGCGTCATCTGAGGTAATTTTATGCAGAAACGTTCTCGAAGTTTCCTCATATTTTCTTCTTTTTACTTCAAACTTTCTGAGAAGTCATTAGAGAGAAAACAATAAAAGTAGATGACGAAATTCACAAGTCGTGCCCGTTGATGGAGATTCATCCAAAAGCACTCGCTTGATAAATTTTTAAATTACGACTCTAGTAACCTTTATATTTTTTTGAATTTTGTGATTTATGGGTCGTAACATGGAACAGAGATTTCATGAAAAGTAGATGAGCTGAGTTTGACCCGTATTATAGCTACGGAACGCTACGCCAGCACCTCTCTATACCTCTTGATCTTGATAACTCAGCTTAATTCTGAACGCTCATTCCTCTCTCTCGCACCAGTCAGAATTTTAGAGTGAGGAATCGTAATAAGAAATCTGTTTTATAAGGAGGATATTTGAGAAAATCTTTGTCGTCCTTCCGGTAAATTGCGCCTTGGCGGGGACAGTGGCTGATGACTTAATTAAGAGATATGAAAAAATTTCCACCTTTAAGCCACTTATATTATAGGGGGGGGGGGGACTTGAAAAGACGTTCTAGTAGAGATAAGTAAATAAAGATAATGTTTCACGCTTCTTCTTTTTTGTCCTACGTATTTGAGATAACTTGCTTTCGGCCCTGATTTGAATCAAGGTTACGCCAACCCTATGGTATCATCAATGGGTCAAAATTTTGGATTAGCTTGAAAGCTTACAGAGAGCTTCATAGTAGAGGTACACTATAGGTCATGAATTCGCTTAGAACTCGAAGTTTTCCTAGTTCCTATAGTAGATAAAGACCTATACACGGCTAACAAACTGATGAGATCGTTCGCTTACAGTCAATATTTCTTTGCTCAGTATAAGCCTAGAATACCATATGTTAGGCTAAGCTTACGGGCTCATTGACCTCGCTTGTCCACCCCCCCATTGACCTAGTCTGATATAAATATAATGTATGTCAGGCTAACCTCCTATTCCTAATATACAGGGTGGCGCACTTGACCCTCTCGGGTGTGCGCATGCGTGCAGTTTACAACTGTTTTCTCACATTCTTGCCATGCGCGTACGTTTCTCATATCGAACAATTTCTGTAAGTTTCAAACCTGAACGATAACTTCAAGTGCGTTTTTTGTAATGATTTTCGAATAAAAAATAGCTATTGACAAGTGCAAAAATGCAAAGCGACTTTTGCGCCACCCGGTAGTACACACCTAGTATTTTGTATGACAGGCTGAATAGCGCACAGGTTCACTCGCTCCATTTTTTCGCCTCCTTCTCAGTCTAGTATACCGCGTGTTAAGTGATAGAGTGGGTTCAGAAAAAACTCACGGGTCCTTTAACGGAGTTGAACGAGGGGTGGCAGGGAACCTTTATGGGGGATCTATGACGTCACAGATCTGGACTTCAGAGGTACATGTGATTGGAGAAGGACTTGCAAAAATTTCGGTTTTCAAGCTACACATGATAGAAGAGGGCTTTCAAAAATATTGATCTCTAAGCTATTTACGATAAGAAAGGTGTTTAGAAGAATGTCGACCTCCAAGCTATATATCATAGGAGGGGCAATTGGAAAAATTTTGACTTCCAAGCTATATATGACGGAGGGGACGGGTAAGAGGGGGACTTAAAAAAAATTTCGACCTCAGAGCTATATATGATAGGAAGTCGACCTACACGACCTTGAGGTTGCCGGCCGGCCGATGGACATTTTCAACAGGAACCCGTTTTATCGGAGAGGTTTCGGAAAAAACGTTCGCCTGTTCAGCCTGCCGGCAAAGCTCAAAGTTCAACAAATATAGCTCGGGGCGGAGTCTGTGATTTCACATTTTGATGACGTCATAGGTCAGCCTTGTGACGTCACAATCTACATTTTTCAGATCCCACGTGACCCATAAAACAGGTTTCTTGCCACCCCACGTTAAACTCCCTTTTAGAACCCGTCAATTTTTCCGAAACCCGATAGAAGAGGTTCTTTGTTAAAAATTTCTCAAGTTCAACGTGTGTTCCTCATTAACAGAGGGAAGAGGAAGGTGAACCAGCAAATTTTCAGATAATAGAGTTGGGAAACAATTTTTTAAGTCCAACGTCTTGGGTGGGACTTCATTATCAACAGCGGGTGGTAAAGGGGGAGGGGTCAGTAAAAACATGAGACATGTCGAAAAACCACGACAAGCACGGGAGCTAACATTTCTCCTCTAGAGACACATATGGTAGACGCTTGCCTCCCTCACTCGATGTGATATATCGATATAAAGATTTGATCGATCGTATTAAATTGATTCTACTTATTATTTGTGACCTACGATGAGAAAAGGCTGCTCATTGCCCATTGGCGCAGGAACACCATTTCTCTCCGATTGGATATCTAATCAGAGAGAAATGGTGTTCCTGTCAGTGGACAATGAGCATCCTTTTCTCATCGCAGGTCAAAATCGACTTTTGATACGTCTATCTCGGCTATGATGACGTCATAGTAATTCAGTTGAAACCGTTTTCCGTAAGTTAGGCTAACTATCTCATTTGCTCCACTCGCTCGGCAGAACAGCCTATCACAGGCCTAATATAGGCCTCGCCTTCTCTGACAGTCTCTCTGCCTTTAGATTACTAAGCAGCTGAGTCAAATTTAGCCTAGTGTATTGTAGCCTAACTTATGAAGGGCGAAAATTTTCAAAATCCCCAAAGTGAAATCTAATATAATGTGTTCTACTATAAAGCCTAGTATGGAAGGGGGGGGGGCAGCATAAACTAGAGCCTAACATACAGTATTTGACAGAGCATTGCAGCCGTATCATACAGCTTAGACTTTCAGCTTAAACTTAGAACCTTGAAAAATACAACTTTGGCTTTGGCTTTTGGCTTTGGAAATACCTAAAAAATACAGCTGACTTTTGGCTTTTGGCTCTAGCTTTCGGCTGTTTTGATGAAACACTCCGGCTTTTGACAAACTTACGACCTTGAAAAATATAGCTTCGGCTTCGGCTTTCAGCTTGGAAAAAACATGAATAATACAGCTGGCTTTCGGCTTTAGCTTTCGGCTTTTGGCTGGCTGCAATGCTCTGGTATTTGAAGCCCCCAGTACCAGTGTACGTCACGTAGCCTAGTATACTATATATTAGGCCTCATCTATAGAAGACCTAAAGTAGGTCAAGGTCATTGATGACACGACAAAAAACGGTCACGGTTTTTCGATACAATTTTTTCAACAATAGTCCCAATCTTATGAGCATATAAAATACTAAACGTTTCACCGGGTGGAGGGCAAAGACACAGAAAGGGAGAATATGGAAAAATTTCGGTTTTGAGCTATGCTTGTGTATGAGGAAAGGGATGGAAGACTTGAGAAAATTCTGATTATCGAGCTATATGTATCAAGAATAGGATTTAGAAAAATTTCAACGTAAGGGAGGGGGACTCAAAAAAATTCTGATCACCAAGCTATAAATATTGAGAGGATCTTGAACAATTTCCATCACTGAACTGCATATGAGAAGGTGAGGAGACTGGGAAAAATTCAAAACTTCGAGCCATCCTTACATAAGAGAGAGAGAGAGAGAGAGAGAGAGAGAGAGAGAGAGAGAGAGAGAGAGAGAGAGAGAGAGAGAGAGGGGGGGGGGAAGAGAGACGTGGCTTAAGAAAATATTAACCTCCAACTATGTAATATCAAGAGAAGAACTTGAAGAAAATTACGAACTTTGAGCAAAATATATATGAAGGAGAGGGATATTAAACATTTTTATCAAAATTGAAAGATCTACATAGGAAGATTCTCTGCCCGGCTCCATGAACATTCCATTAGAAACAAATTACAAAAAATTTCATAATTTCAGGACAAAATTACGGCCTATCGCATGAGGAACTCAGCCACCATTTTGACGGCCGAGTTGAGCGCTATCCGCTCTTGTCCTTCAAATCTTACTCAGCATCCTCTCGGGTTCATGTAGATATATCCAACTATTTAACTCGTTTCCCTCCCTCATATTTGTACAAGATTCCTATTCGAAAAATACCATTACCCAACGCATTCACGTCATTCTCCGTACCTTAAAACCTCCATCAAATCATCAATCAACTTAATCGGGATTCCAGGTCACATCGATTACGCTTAACATGGAAACTTTAACTGCGCACCCTCTTACCGAAAATTACCGACCCATAAAAACTACTGCCGTTTCAAAACCCTACTAGCTTCTTGGCATGGACTCTGGAAAAATCAACCTCACAACAAACTAAGGTCAATCAAAAGTCTCTCTATCCCTTGGTCTTTTTCAAATAGAAACTCCCGCCACGATGAAGTCATCCTCTTCCGTCTTACGATCAGGCATATCCGGCATGGGCTTTATGCTCCTCCGTCATGTAACTACTGCCATT
Organism: Aspidiotus rigidus; assembly: GCA_035079385.1. Classification (NCBI taxonomy): domain Eukaryota; kingdom Metazoa; phylum Arthropoda; class Insecta; order Hemiptera; family Diaspididae; genus Aspidiotus; species Aspidiotus rigidus. The sequence continues at coordinate 13,058,768 of JAVHKY010000020.1, read as the reverse complement.
GAGATGACCTTACAGTTCAATATCTCTTTCCATGTCCTGTCCTCTAAAACCAACGTCCGCCTATATCGTTTCCTCATGTATAACCTCCGCCCCATGCAACACCCAACTCCTTCAACAACCAACGTTCTACATAATTACATGATTCTTTCAACTGCTTCAATTTATAAATTATGTACCTATTGTATGCCGTAAATTAACGCGAGCTAATGACACGTTTTGACCCGTCGCATGGCTTTAAAAAAAAATCAATTAATTGTCGAAATTTTGTGATATCCAACCAGTGGAGGTAATGGGGTAGGGAGAGAGAGGAGTAGAGATACTGTCGGGGAAAAAATTTTGTATAGTTTTGCTTCGCTAATGTATCATTCCATGTCATGGATGTGAACCTCTTGGTTTCTTTCCGCCTCTCTGGGCCAATGTTTAGAAGTGCAAATCTTATCAAATTTCGCTTTAATGCTGTAGTTGTCTTAATATTTATCCTTCACTTTCAGGTTTCTCGTATTTTCACTTTAATCGAAGAACATATAAACAGAATTATTTTCGTAGCGATATCTACGAAATGTTTTTTAATTTTTCTTCAAAGCGCGAATGATATCGTCTTTACGACACTGCAGTGTTTTTGATACTCATCATCCGTTTTTTCTGTTTCTTACAAGTTTTCGAGACCTTGATCGAAGAACGTACAAGATTATTTTCCCATAAAAAGCTCATCAAGAATGCATTATCCATGTAGCTAGGAAATTGACGTATTATCCGATAATAAGATATTTTTCATTTCATCACAGCTAGTGGCTCAATTTGGCCTTTTTCTAGTTTGCATCCCATTCTACGTTCGGTTAAAAATCTCATAAAAATTTTGCACATTAGTTGAATAGCCTCTTAATTATATACTTAACGTATGAACTACGCTGGAATCAGCGATACGTTGACGGTAAATACGAGAATGAAATATTATAATTTTCTACGTATAACCTGCGAGAAGGAGACACGTCTGTTGCGGATTGAAACTTGTAATCGTCGCTTTTCAAGGTCCGTGACGCGACACATGAACGCGCATAACGCACGCGGAATTGAATAAATATCACAAATTAATATATATTAACGCATGAATTTATAATTCCTAAAATTCCCAAGACAATGGATTGCATGAGTCATAACGAAAGAGAAAATACGTATTCCTGATCTAAGTAGAACATGACTCGTAATCTGGAAGACTCTATTTATGATTTGTCATCTGGAGTGAATCTGACCTTTTAAACGTTCGTTTTGTTAATAGAGTAGGTATTATTGTAATGACTATCTTTTGATGCTGAACAAAATGAGCGAGCTTTAATGCAATTAATTAATATGAGCGCAAAAATGAAAGTGAACAGTGCAGTGACTAGGGAGTTCGGTGGTTTGGTGAAGGACTCTCGATTCGATTCAAATTAAATTGTTGACCCGTTATACTACTTTTAAATATCTTCACACTCTGTACGAAGTCAATACTGATGCTGATAGTCAAGTAATGCACTTCACACGTACGCGGTCAAGTCCAGCGCAGTAAAAAAAAATACTTAATTTGAACGAACAATATACATGAGCAACTTGTAATAAAAAACGACTGCTTAAAGATAATTAAATTGTGCAGTGCACACATTTTGCTCATAACGGTAATTAGGATGATGAACTGTTGGTGATTAGCGATTTTATATTTGTTACAAGGAAAAAGTAATCAAATTGTGTCGTGCAACTTTTATGTGCAGTGCAGCGTGCATCTGTCCGAATTATTGTACCTTCCTTTAAGTCGATGACGGTTTACAATGCGAAATACTCTACGCTCTTCGAATTAAATGACGAGATTTCCTAATGCGAGGATGAAACAAACGTCGATACCGATTTCATTTGAAGGACACTATTATATAGAAAATTGGATTACAAAATTAAAATGCCATACGAACTATTCTCGTATATTTCCTCTATACTCGTCACGAGTACGCTTTCTAATAAATTTTTACAAAATGAAAAATGGAATTTTTGTCATCGTAATCAAGCATTAAGAATGTTTGACATGTTGCTCGTCCATCTTGACAGGTCGTTTGTCGCAGTCTTTGACCCGAATCATGTTTATTAGAGGTCATCGTACATCGGCGCTGAAAAATTCGTATAATGTATTGCATAAATACAATATTATGTACAATGTGAGTGTATCAGAATGTGTCGTTCAAAGTAATTAGAAAATGTTCGACAAAAATTAAAACGATACATTGCTCTCGATGCGAGACGACATTAAGAACATTGTTGTAACCCGATAACCTTGTCGCATGACGCTCAGACAATAACGATCCTTTCGTTCTCGTCGCAGTAAATGTAGCGCTTCCATATCTACATATATAGGAGCACTAAAGAGTGATTTTCATCAACTTCGAATTATTTTTCCACCCGAAGCTGGAGAAACAACTTTACGATACACGATCTCTGCTGTCTGTCCCGTCGTTTGCCTTTCTCTGCAAAAATTGTGGTCCAGAAGGGAAAGGGAGCACTGATCGGGACTTGAAAAAAATCGAAACATCGAGCAGTCAGAAAGAGGGTTTTAACAATTTCAATCATACGAGGGTGCAATTTCCACATCCAAGTTTTATATTAGGAGGAGGGGAGGAAAGCTCTGATCTCATTTAGAGAATTAAAACAAACGAGAGCTTCCTTCACGAAGTTAAACGAGGAACGCAGGGAACCTGTTCTAGGGGTCGAATTAGTTAAAGTCCCTCTGCTGTCACATATTATGGCTTTGAAGTCGACGTTTTTATAAGTCTCTCTTCTGTCATGTACGTATTATGACTCGAAAGACGACATTTTTCTCAAAGAGTGATTTTCATCAACTTCGAATTATTTTTCCACCCGAAGCTGGAGAAACAACTTTACGATACACGATCTCTGCTGTCTGTCCCGTCGTTTGCCTTTCTCTGCAAAAATTGTGGTCCAGAAGGGAAAGGGAGCACTGATCGGGACTTGAAAAAAATCGAAACATCGAGCAGTCAGAAAGAGGGTTTTAACAATTTCAATCATACGAGGGTGCAATTTCCACATCCAAGTTTTATATTAGGAGGAGGGGAGGAAAGCTCTGATCTCATTTAGAGAATTAAAACAAACGAGAGCTTCCTTCACGAAGTTAAACGAGGAACGCAGGGAACCTGTTCTAGGGGTCGAATTAGTTAAAGTCCCTCTGCTGTCACATATTATGGCTTTGAAGTCGACGTTTTTATAAGTCTCTCTTCTGTCATGTACGTATTATGACTCGAAAGACGACATTTTTCTCAAGTCTCTATATTATCCTATAGTGGCTCAAAACTTTCCTTTCATATAATATGGCTCGAAAGTTGAAATTTTTCCAAATCCTCCACCTGTTATATTGAAAGTTGAAATTTTCTTCTGAGTCCCTTATGGCTCGAGAGGCAAAATTTTTCTAATTCCAAAATCCTTTATTAGGGTAAGCAATTTACGCCGGATGGCGGACTGCAAATTTCTCGAAATAAGCCTCCATAGAGCAGGTTCCCTGTTAAACCCCGACCATCCAGCCACATAATTGTGGAGGGAGACTTCGAATAGTTTCCACCTTTGAGCAGGAGGTGGAGGTACTTGAAAAAATTTGGATCACCGAACTACATAATATATCACTAGACGTAAAAAGATTTTGATCTTCAAGCTGTATACATGCGGGTGGGGCTATCAAACAAAGGGAGGGTTTTGGAAAAATTTTGACATCAAACTGGTCCCCTGCTTATATCAATTAAATTAGTTGATGAAAGAGATCTCACGAGAGGAGACCCAAACGAACTGTCAATCTTTTTAAATCACACTGACAACTACCCTCGCTTGTACGCTTTCATGACGTCACGTTCTGAGTTTTGTTAGTTCTTCCTCTGCGGAATTGAGGACGCCATTCTTCCGTCTCATAATTTTATCTAGTCTCTGAATTAGGTCAAGGTCATTGATGACTTCACAACCTCCAGTTTGTAATTTTTCTACGACTCTCGCAGGAATCTAAGCTAAAAATCCTCCCCTGGTGACAACAGAATCTGTATCAGCTTCCTATATCTGAGTACTTTCTCGTCTACAAAGCTCACAGCTTGTTATTTCTTATAATTCTGATGATATCGCGCACTTAAAATCAAGCCCTGACTTTCGTGAGTTCTTCCTCTGCGGGAATTCGAGTCAAACAATCTTTCGGCTTGTAATTTTTCAAAGTCCCTAAATTAAGTCAAGGTTACTGATGACGTCACATGTTCTTGTTTGCAATTTTCTTAGAGAAATCCAAGCTGAAAATTCTCCTTTAATGACGTCAAGAAGTCTATTAGCTTCTCTTATCCGAGTACCCTCTAAAGCTCGTCACTTCTCCTCATTTTGGTGGAACCACGTACTCAAGTTTCCGTGACGGCAGTAACTTTTGTGTTTCCTCCCTCCGTGGGGATTTGAATAAAAAAATCATTCCTCGGGGATGTCATTCTTCCAGCTTGTAAATTTTTGTACGTCCTTCAATTAAGTCAAGGTCATTGATGACGTCACATCTTTTTGTTTGTAATTTTTCTAGGACTCTGAGATGAGTTTAAGCTAAGAATCTTCCCTGATGACATCAAAACCTCCATGAGCTTCCCGTATCTGAGTACGCTCTTGTCTATGAAGCTCACAGCTCGTAATTTCTTCTCATCCTGATATCACATACCCATGTTTTTGTGATGTCACACCCTGACTTTCGTGAATTCATCCTCTGTGGAGGATTTGAGCCGAAAAATCATCCTTCGAAGACGCAGTCCCTTGATTAGGTCAAAGTGGTTATTGACATCATTGTAATTCTTCTAAGACTAAGAGAGGAATCAAAGCTGAAAACTTTGCCTTAATGACGTCAAGCCCTCCATCAGCCTCCCGTATCTGAGTAACTTCTCGTCTATAACGCTTACAGCTCGTGATTTCTCCTCATTCTGATGATATCACATGGTCAAGTTTTCGTGACGTCAGACCCTGACTTCCGCGAGCCAAAAAATCATTATTTTGAGGACATTATCCCTCCTCCTACTAATTTTTGTAAGTCCTTAAATCAGGTCGTGATCATTGATGACGTCACATCTTCTCGTTTGTAATTTTTTTGAGACTCTCAGAAGAATCTAAGCTAGAAATCCTCCCATGATATCGCAAAACCTCCATCAGCTTCTTATATATAAGTACCAGCTCGTAATTTTTCCTCACTTTGATAGAATCATATCCTACTCCTGCATGTGAATTTTCGTGACGTCACGCCTCGACTTTCGTAAGTCCTCCCTCCAGGAAGATGAAGATTTAAGCAGTTAAGCAGGATGCGAAGTTTAAGTTGGTAACCGCTTAAGTGGAGGCTTAAGCATTTTTTTGAACGGCTTTTAAGTAAATCAAAAAATCAATCGTTTTCTGTTTATTAAGCACATAAATTAAACAAAAAGCAGGTGCTTTTAACATAATTATTGATTTTTCATCTCGGATCCGGTTTATTCCATCCCAAAGCCTGTTTATTTTGCTCCGGAGCCAAATCAATAGACCAGTGCTTAAAAAGCTAATGATGGTGCGAGAGCAAAAAGCCAAAACCGAACGGAATAAATCTATGGTAAAACTTCTAAGCCTGAGCTAAAGTTTAAGCGCTTCTCCCTTTGCTTCTCATCCCTGGATTTAAGCTGAAAAATCACCCTCTGAGGACGTCATTTTTCCAGCTTATATTTTCCGAAAGTTCCTTAATTCAGACTCTATAACATGAGATAGAATAGGACTCCATCTTGTATAGGATTGTCTCCAGTTGATGGTAGTACTTAAGTCAGGCACGGAGTTTCGGCTTAGTATGACATCATCAACGTACGGAAAATTATACGTATATAATGCAACCATCACCTGGAGACTTGACCCTATAAAGATAAGAGTCTCATCCCATCCCATTATAGGGTCTTACCTAAATTAGTTCATGAGCATTGATGACGTCTGATTTCTAATTTTTCTGAGAACCTGCTCTCTCATCTAAAGGAATTGAAGCTCAAAATCTCCCCAAAGCCTTCCTCAGCTTTTCGTTTGTAGACGTCGCAGCACGAAATTTTTTCAAGTCCTCTTCCCTCTGTCATGTTCGAAGCTTGTTGCATGTTCTATAAAAAATATACGACAACTGGATACGGCTACGTGCTAATTTTGCTTTCTCTAAAGGAGATGAAATCATTTTCCCAAGTCTCCTGATGACGTACAGATTCGAGCTCTCGATATTTCCGAGTCCATAGGGGTTCAAATTGAAATTTTTTCGTCCTTCTTTCAATTTTTTCAAGTGCCTCAGGGTATGAAACCGCACTTTCGCCTTTTTTCTCATGAGGTTTGAACCTGATAGCTTTTGCGTAGTAGGTGAGTGCCAAAACCACTCAGCCACTATAGTGTACAAAAATTTGAGAACAATATTCCTCTTTTTTATAATCCCACACTAATTATATTCCTTAATTGTAGGAATGACGTACAAGTTTGACATAAAGCTGTAGCGATCGCACCCCAAAGCCTTAGGTCCAAGTCCAGGAGCCTGGATATGGTGCCATCGATTGATGAGCGCGAACATATTTTTTTTCTAAGTAAGGTAGGGGAAGATTATGAAACAACAAAAAACACCGAAATTTCTAGTGGGGTTCGAACCTGGAACCTCTTCACTCTGCACACTACTACCTCGAATCGGAATTTTCTCAAGTCCTCCACCCCAACTATGTACAACGAGGGAGTTGAAATTTTCTTCTCAAAGCTCTAAATTCCTCAGCGTCCCATTCCTTACATAAATAGATCAAGGTCTGTTGAAACTTCATCCCGACTGCCGGACATTGGAGGGGTACTCGTATAATAGATAAGATGATAAGACCTACGTGTACACCGAACAAACGCACGTTAGTGCATATCTCGAAGTATCTTCATGTGAACCGTTTTATATTCTGTTGCTGCGATATTCGTTAAAAGGCTGTGAATTATATATTTTTTAACTTTTCTGTGATTGCTAATTTTTCGTTCTTCAACATGGCAGCAGAGCCGTGTAATAAAGTTCCACTGTAATAAATTTTTTTTTTCGTATTGGAGGTGATTTTATATGAGTGCGTTGCCAATTTCGCCTAGTAAAATTCACACGCGGTCAAAAGGCGTTTCCGGCCTTATACCTCATACCAGCCTTGAGAAGATCTTTGCCACTAAATATCGTTTAAAAAAAGAACGTGTCCGGGTTGAAGCTACAATACCCGAAGAAGCGTTGGACAACGATTCGAATTCGCCTGCGAAAACCAAATTTCAAGGTAACGAATGTGAAGACTACATTTCCGAAGGCTTTGTGACAGCGCGTTCGAGCATCGACGAGGGCAGTTTTCGGGCAAGTTTCTACGCGGTTGACTTTAAGTCTATATCTTTTATTCGTTCGTTCCAACACAACCAACCGTCGGCTGCTGATAACAAATTTAGTCTACAACAGGAACCCGGTTTCAATACTGCATCAGGTGCTGTAATTAATACTAGTAAATTTTCGTTACCGTATAGTAATATGATGGAATCTTTTGGCGGTAGAGATTTAAAAATATTTGTTTTCGATGGTAAGAATTATAATGAATGGGCTATGGTGGTGAGATGGAAACTCGAGAGCCTAGATTTATTAGACTTTATTGACTCAAAAGAGTGCTCCGATGTATTTATAAATTCAACGTCGAAAGAAATACGTGAAAATGAAAACTTGAGTTCGTATAGGAAGGGCAATGCTAAGGCCGGGGAAATTATAATGGAAAGGCTATCTCCAAAAGTTATATCGAAAATTATCGGCGCCCGTACAGCTTATGAAATTTGGCATAAATTAAAATCTTTATTCGTTATAAAAACGCGAGCAGCAAGAGATGCTGCGCGGACCGAATTGCATTCCCTTTCATTCCGTTTGGACGGGAATATGGAATTGTTCATAAATAAATTTGATAAGTTGGTGCAAGAATACAAATTTCAGGGGGGTACGATATCAGACTCCGAAGAGTTGGAAATGTTTAGTGCCATGTTACCCACGTTTTTCGATTCCCATAAAGACTGGCATTCTCTCTTGCCCGAGGAAGAGCAAACTATCGAGGCCCTAAAAATAAAGGTCATCGACGCCCACAAACGATATAGAAAGGAGAACGCCCACACGTCATTCATCGGTGCCGCTCGGGCCATTTCTCAAAAGAAATTTAACAATGGGAATAATCGTGGTCGAAACTTTTCGAATAGCCAGGTTAAATTAAATATTAGGTGTTTCATTTGTAACGGACCCCACTATGCCAACAACTGTCCATCGAGGAGAGGGGGCAACTTATCTACAAGGGGTAACGGACGTAACCAGAATTTTAACAACTCGTTCGGCAGGAGAAACTTCCCCAATATTGGCAACAATAATAACAGTAGTGATAGTGGTAACAATTCGTTCCGAAACAATTCAAATGCAAATAGATTTGGGAATAGATACAACACCCGAGGTGGATATGGGAACCAAAACTTTGGTAACAATAGTGTTAATAATGGTGTTGGTAGTTTTAATAGTAATGTTAGCAGTGGTAATATGGGTTTTAACTATGGTAATCGGCGTGGTAATTTTAGTGGTAACAATTTTAATCAAATGAATCATGGGGGCAGTACCTCAAACAATAATCAAAATTCCAATAACTCTTTCTTTAGTAACCCTGGTTCGTCGGGTAATAATAATCGTAATACAGCTCAAGGAGGTTGGAAAAACAATACACCAAATTCAGGCAACAATCTCAGTAATTTTGGTGCAACATTGAGAATGGATGCACCACAAAATGATATGAATTTCTTAGCGTATAGCGCCCTGGTGGTAATGGGTCACGAATGTCTGGATCCCAATGCTTTGTGTTTAGTGGGACAAAATAGCGATACTCTCCCCATTCACTCGGGGATGTTAGATGGTGGTGCCAGCTGGCATATGACGGGAAACAAGGAGCTTTTGAGTGATCTCAGGGAAATCAAAAACCCAGGTCTGATCTTGGGATTCCGGGATGAATTTTCCTCAATTCCAAAATTTATGGGCGATATGGAAATAGTTACTCTCAATATTGATAACGAACCTATTTGTATAACATTAACCGATGTAAGGTATGACGAGGGAATGAAACTCACACTAATCTCCGAAGGGTGCTTGAACGAGGCAGGTTGTCGCACTGATTCTAGGAAAGACTTTTCGAATGTAATTCGTCTCTCTGATGAGAAATCATTATTAGTGGGAGTCACTGTGAATAAATTGAAATGGGTTAGGTTCATCTTGAAGAAAGAATATAATCATTCCATTTTAGATAGAATGCTGAAGAGTCCTATGCACATTTCTGTCACCGCTCCTGTCCGTCAGGTCGTCACAGAGAGAGATAAACAGCTAACAGTTTTATATCATCGCAGATTTGCTCACTGCTCTCCTAAATATTTAAAAAAGTTACAAGAAGTGACCAACGGGGTTGAAAAATTCAAGGTCATACCAGAAATTCTATTCGAATGCGACGTTTGCTTGGCAGCAAAAAGTTCTCGCGCTCCCCACGTTAAGGAAAGAGTTCGCGGAGTCCGCGTTTTAGAAATTGTAAATTCAGATATCTTAGGTCCTTTGAATGTCGCTAGATCGTTTGAGAAATACGTAGTCACTTTTATTGATGATTTTTCATGCTTTTCGGTATCATACCCTGTAAAGAATAAAAGCGACGTGGTGACTGTTTTTCGAGACTTTGTTAATATTATGCTTGCAAAATTTCCAAGTACTAGGATAGCTATCTTACGCACTGATAATGCTCGGGAATATGTGATGGGGGCTATGAGGGATTATTGCGTGGCGCAGGGCATTTTGTCCGATCCCTCTAACCCCTACACCCCTGAGCAAAACGGTAGATCGGAGAAATTTAATGGTACGTTATTAAATAAATCTAGGTGTATTTTTCTGGACTCGAAGATCCCTCAGGATGAGTGGCCTTTGGTGGTCAAGATGGCTACTTTTCTCATAAATAGAACTCCCTCTAGATCAAACCCAGGTTGGAAAACACCCTACGAGATGTTCTTTGGGACTGCTCCGGATAACTCTATGATCTATATACCAGGATCGGGGGCAAACCTTCATATTGATAAACCCAAGAGGAACAACCCCAAGCTTGGGAGGAGAGGTGTTCTGCGTGTAATCATGGGATATGAATCTAATGGTCTACTTCTTATGAACCCTGTTGATCGTAGTACTACAAGGTCATGCAATTACCAACCCCTTGAAAATAGAAATTTTGTAGATATTTTGAATAAAATTCTGAGTGAGGAGTCCGATGAGTATGGCGATCATATGAACGCTGGAGCGCACGCTGCGTCTGCAAATTGCGAAGAAAAGTTGTCTGATAATATTCCTTACACTTATGAACAGGCGTTGTCATCTCCATTTGCCGTTCAATGGATATCAGCGATGGAAGATGAGTTTACCTCCCTGCTTAAAAATAATACATGGATCGAGATAAACGATATATCTGGTCTGAAAATTTCGAAGCTAATTAGCACACGTTGGACCTATACTGTAAAATACTTTGGTCAACATGAGATGGCCAAGGCGAGATTGGTCGCAAGGGGATTTCAGGATAACACACCTTATGGGCTGGAGGAGATATATTCTCCCGTGATTAATGCGACTCTCATAAGATGGATGGTTTCATTTGCTAATCGCTATTCTCTCGTTTTAATTGCACTGGATGTTAAGACGGCATTCTTATATGGCGAACTTGATTGTCCTGTGTATATTTCAATCCCAAAGGGGCTAAACGTAAGCGGGGATGTGAAAGCTTTGAAATTGCAAAAGGCTTTGTATGGGTTGAAAGTTTCGTCGAAAAAATGGTTTTTGAAACTCACAAGTGTCTTGTCTAGCCTAAAATTCACAAACTTCCTTCCTGATCAATGTGTATTCTACAGGAAGGATAACAACGATATTTTCATTTTTGCTATATATGTAGACGATTGTCTTTTTGCCTGCTCTAATATTGAGATAGGTCGGGGTATATTGAAGCAGCTCTCGGATATCTTCGACATAAAGATCATGTTCCGTCCAGAAATATTTGTTGGACTTGAGATAAAACATTGTAATAGAATGAGGGTTATAAATCAATCTACTTATATCGAAAGATTAGCACGTCGTTTTGGGGTCAATGGTGAGACTCAGTTCGCAACACCAATGGAGGCACGTTTATCCATTGTTAGGAATTCAAAATTGCAGGAATATGAGGGACTTCGTGCTATTATAGGCGGTTTACTTTTTGTTGCCAGACACTCTAGACCGGACATTATGTTCCCTACAAACTATGTCTCTCGCTTTCAATCGGTGGCAACTCATGAGATTTTTCGCTACGCTCTTCGCATCCTATCATACCTCTATAATACTAGAGAATATTCGCTGGTCTACAGGTCCTGTGAGATCACACCTGTCATTGCTTTCGTTGACGCTTCTTTTGCCGATGCCAAGGACAACTGTTATGAGTCTACCGGCGGTTTTTTGATTTTTTCTCACGGGGACTTGGTAGCGTGGAATACCCGCAAACAAAAACGTACTTCCACTTCGACCGCAGAGGCGGAGTTCACAGCGATGAACGATGCCGTAAAAGATATTATGTTCGTTAGGGAACTGCATAAACAGATTGGAGAAATAGTTCAGCCTGCTATCATATTCGAGGATAATTCCTCTGCTTTACGCATCGCTGAGGGGACAGAATCAACGTGTTCCAGATTTTTACTCACAAAGCAGTTCGCCATACGACAGGCGATCATTGATAATGAAATTAACGTCAGAAAAATAACTACGTGTAACCAACTAGCCGATATTATGACAAAAGCGCTAGATAGAGCCAAATTTGAGAATATTCGCAACTTTCTACTTGAGTGTGAGACCTCCGATGTAACTAGGTCGTCTTCATGAGTTTCATCTCCACCTAGCCCATTAGCCTACTTTTAAATTATTAAAAAAAAAAAAAAAAAAAAATTAAATTTTATGAAAAAAAAAGAAAAATCGAAAAATTAAATTAAAAAAAAAATATATATATATATTATTATTATGTGCTTATTATAGACTAAGGTATATTCGACTGTGTTTTCGTTTCATTTGTATATCTGTTATATCGAAGTAATTTGGTTGCGATAGTTATCTCGTTTTATAGACTTCTTTGTCTTGGATTTTGCCGAAAGAGTGGACCGATGGGCGTCCAGCCTAGGCTCTGTCCGCGAGTAGGATAGCATTTTCGAGGCAAAAGCGACCACTCGTAGTGAGTTTCCTTAAGGGCTGCCGCTACGAGTGCTCAAGACTGCAATAGCCGACGAGGTCGTCACGGTGACACCTTGAGTGAACGAATTGTTTTCACGGCCATCGCTTTGTGATGTTTTTCCGGTCGAGAGATACCGTTGAAAGGGGGGAGGAAGGTTCCACAGCGATGGATAGGCTGCAGTATCGATGTGTTCTAATTGTATAACTGGTTGTTGATTAAATGTTTGGGAATTGTTGTGCTATGTTTGTGATGGTTACGCGCGCGTATGTATGATGTTTTTTGTTTTGTGTTTGTCTACTTCGATAATATCTGTGATAAATGGTTATTTACTTGTATGTTGGTTTATTTTAGTTTATACCTGATGATGTTACCCTAGATGCAGTCGATGTACCTCAAGTCTTTCTTACCTTCAAATTTTATGCATGTTTTATGGTCTTTTAATGTTTCAATTTTATTTCTGTGTTTTCATTATTTCATATTTTCTTGTATTGTTATTACTTTGTATTTATTTTGATTTTAAAAGTTAATTATTTTGTACATGAGCTCATGCAGCGGATAGCTGAAAATTGTAATGTTTCTAATGGTATAAAAATCATGCAGCGGATAGCTGAAAATTGTAATGTTTCTAATGGTATAAAAGTCATGCAGCGGATAGCTGAAAATTGTAATGTTCCTAATGGTAGGCCTATATGTGTAAAAGTCACGCAGCGGATAGCTGAAAATTGTAATGTTTTTTAATCGTATAAAAATCGTACAGCGGATAGCTGAAAATTGCAATTTCTTGAGTTTTTTTAGAAATATCTTACAGCGGATAGCTGGGAATCATAATTTGTTTTGATTTGATAGAAATACGTAGCGGATAGCTTTTAGATAGTTTTTTGATTGTTTTTTTAAATTTGTGAATTTTATAGTTTAATGCCCGGCAGATCGGTCTGAGGGGGCATGTTGAAACTTCATCCCGACTGCCGGACATTGGAGGGGTACTCGTATAATAGATAAGATGATAAGACCTACGTGTACACCGAACAAACGCACGTTAGTGCATATCTCGAAGTATCTTCATGTGAACCGTTTTATATTCTGTTGCTGCGATATTCGTTAAAAGGCTGTGAATTATATATTTTTTAACTTTTCTGTGATTGCTAATTTTTCGTTCTTCAACAAGGTCCAAGTCTTACATACTTGTAGATCAGAAGTTATACAGTTCTACTCCTCGTAAATACTGCAGGATAGTCAAAATTTCTCCAACTCTCCTTTCCGATTATCAAGATTTGTGCAGTGAGACAGCTTAGACTAGAGAAAAAAATCTTCTTTCAGACGTACGTGGACGGGACGGTTTCCGAAGGCCGTTAATAGAAAGACCATTGGTATAAATTTTAACCAACGATCGTAATAATCAAATGAAGAAAGAATTTAAGGGTTCAGTAAACTTCTTCACAAATACAATGGGCTAAACTCGTTAATTATGAACTCAGGGAAAAATTAATAAATCTCTCCCTAAATTTTTGCTGGACCGTATAACAATATTGGTTCATGAGTGGAAGCAGTGAATGTCTCTTCGAAATTTCAGGAACTCTTTGACATTTTTCCTAAAAATTTTGCCTTATTTCGTCGATGCCGCATGAGTTGAAATGAAGTATCGTCGTCATAACTGATGTTACCTATTGGTTATAATGAATGAACCCGAATTGAATATTTCCCGAAAAAGCTGTTCCGTCATTCTCTGCCTAAAAGAATTGATTAATGTTTGTTCCTTCAAGCTGAACTTAGATGACCTTCTGGCGCGAGTCTCACGACCATGCATGGTTGGTACTTTCCTACGATCTAAGGTGCACACCGCTGATGGACGATGACTCGGTATTTTTGGCGTGGCGTGCGCGTACTTTTCCACTATCTCGACGATAGTCGTCTTCGCTGGTATCGTGCAACGGTACCCGGTCTCGCATTGGCCACTTGAATTGTACTTAGGTCGCAGTCTTCTTACGTTGACCAGTTTCGTCGGTCTCGAATGCTCGATCGCTACTGAACGAGTTAAAAGTTCCGCTCATTATATTAATACGTATTGTATTTTCCTTCTCGTCAATCGTCATCGCATCGGGTGCAGTGCTTTCGTCTATAATACTTTTCTGTCATCGTCTTCGTGGTCGGTTTTATTGTGAATGCGCGCAGTTGAAATCTTTCTTCCTAATTAAAAATAGAACGTGAGTTCATACATTACGATAGCGGGTAATTATCTGTTCTTTTAATTATTGCTACGGATTAGGAAATGTACTATATTCTTTGCGTGACTGCTTCGAACCGTAAGTGAATCGAATCATCTCAGACCTTAGGAGAATGTCCCAAGTGTTTGAATTTATTCCTGAAAATAAAGCGAAATAAACTGGTTCGCTATATTTGTATGTTGTCGTAGGTCATGTTTGAGAAGTTGTGAATCAATTCCGTTTTGTTCATACATTTTCGCTCAATTATTGGCAGATACTGAAGAAACACTATGGGGTATGCCAGCCTCTTCCGAACTTTTAATGTAGAAGAAACTTTTAGCCTACCTCAATATCCCAGGAATGCGTTGCTCAACTGATGAGATGGGCGTAGTTGGGATAACTTTTCGGCGGGGAAAGGCAGATGATCCAACCGTAACGATCTGAATTTAATAGGGGAGAGGATACGTATGAAGAGCGTGGGAAAATTAGGCGAAAATCGATTCACTTTTTCCATCTTCTGTGGACCATTTTGCCCTTCTGTGGAGGATAGAGTGAAGGAGAGCTGTGTAGTTCAGATTCCTGTCCTCAAAGCAGCAACTCACCCCGTGGAAAGACACCATTAGAGAACTATCCCAGCAAAATTAGACAGAATTTGGTCGTATATATACGTCGTATAAGTATTTGACAGAACTAAATCGAGCTTAGTCAGATTGACGGTATCTGTTCTGTTTCATCAATCATTTTCACTTAGGTGCTCTTAGTAGATTGACGTCACGTTAAGATTGGGTGACACAATTTTCCTTCAGGTCACTCGACAACTGAAGGTCACCACGTGGGATAGTAACCACATGGGCCGATAAGACAGAGTGGTCTCGTAATTATTTACGCGATCATATCACTCATCAAGATGGCTCGTAGGAGACTCTAGACCCCCGCAGTGAGGCAAAAGGCGTTTGTAGTATTCCATATTAGAGATCCTGAGATACTGAGAACTTCGCATACATGGATTGATAGCCGCGGTCAGACGAAAAAAATCTAGATGTATTCGAGGGAAAGGTTTGCCGTCTCTCATCCTTCCGGAAAATTGGGCGATTTTTTGATTCACTTTGAAAAATTTCGGCTTCCGAGCTAACGTGCACATTAGGAGGAAGACTTGTACATTCTTTGGTCACTGGGAGGGGCGGGTGGAGAATTCCGACTTTCAAACTGAATATAGAAGAAGAAAGGACCGTGAAAAGTTTCGACCATCGAGCAGAATGTGTTCGCTCAAAGGGGACTGGCTCAAATAGTCGATCCCTAATTCGAGATCTCTCGTAGACCACCTCTCTCTCTTTCTACCTTCGATAGCTAACCTGTTGTAAAACGGAAAATGAAATGAATAAAGGAAGATTAAAAACTCGTAAAGATTGAAGAGCTTTGCTAATATCATAACTAGCTATAATATTCGTTTCCGTTCTTCAAAATCGAAAAGTTTGAGTAATCGTCTCGAATTTTCGTCGACTGTCTTAATTCCGTTCATTGAAAAGAGCTTAGAGCGCTAAAACTATAACTATTACTCCAGAAATTTTCTCTACGTCAACTTCTTATCTCTCTCGCAACATGCTCTCTTCCTCCTCCTACGATAATTTTCTATTTTTAAATCTCGCATTATCTCCGTGTTTGTACAATCGCTCGTAAAACTAGGTCAATAAACTACGCGTTTGTCAACCATATATTCTCCAGTCTAGTTTCTAATTCTAATATTCTAATTTGCATCCGACGTACGTTTCGTTGTTTTAAATATTATTTTACGACGAAGAGCCGGGGCGCCGCCATTGCCACTTAACAACGATGTTAACATTTTCCAACTAAAATACACAGCGATTAAGATAATCAAGCAATAAAATAACCTCGTCTCATCGAAAAGACTGAGTTTTACGTGGACTGGTAATTATTAAATTATATATTTAGAGAAATTCACTTATTTATAGCAATTTTACTCGAGTCATCTCAAATTAAATGAAGGTAGACATACTCATTACTCGCAATCCACCCACTGCACAATATTTTTTCTCCTTTTGCTTCATGATAACTTTCGAATGTACTGCGCCGGACATGATCGTGTATAAGCTTATTTAAGTAGGCCAGAGTTGAAAATTTAATCTTGATTTTACTTTCCATCTTTCAGTGGCACGACTTCTCGATGACTGTCTCTGAGGTCATTTTATTGTTTGTCTTGTCTCCGTTCAAACTGCGTGCATAGGAACGCCGGCGATAGAAGGTCTCTCGCTGTATAGTAATTTTATACTTTCTATATAAAGTCGAATTCGCGCGAAGACTCGTATGAAGAGCGCCTCAGTATTATCAAAAGAATAACTCGTAAGTTTCGTGAATATTTTTTCGGCGAGTATTACGTATAGCTTCTATACGAGTGATAAATATTCCTCTTTCACTTCCTCCTAGAAAGATTCACTGAACGGGTCTTGTAGCATGTTTAAGGCCAGTTGATTATGTAAATAAGAACGTTATGCTAGGAAGACCTAGACTACACAGATTATTGTTGTTATTATTATCATCGTTATTATTTATATGTACAGAATACAAAAGGGAAACGTTCTCATCCTCAGATCAAATAGATAAATGTTTGTAATTCACTTTATTAAAAAAAAAAAAACTTCCATTTAGTAGCAAAAGCCTGATTTTAAATGGAAATATTTTCGACTTCTATCCGAGTAAGGAAAACAATTTGTCAATATTTTCATCCACAGCCTACGACTGATCATTATTTTTATTGTAGGTCGTTACACGTGAGGGAAGGCGGGCAGGCCAAAAGTAATTTCGTCTTTCACTAATTCATAAATAAGGAGGGGGGACTTGAAAAAATTCCGAACCCCAAGCTATACAGATCAGGAGAGGGATTTGAGAAAATTTTCGCTTTCCAGCTAAAACAGTCATGGTTTATAACGTCATCAGTGAACTTGACCTACTTCAAGGACTTGGAAAAATTCCGACCTTAGCTACTTCGAGACTGTATCCTGAACCTAGGGCCAACTTATATTATAGGTATTCGGTTATAATGGGCCTAAATAAGGACATCGTATTCTGTGGCTTAGGACAACTCAAGATTGAGTGACTATACGGCTCAGCCCGATGATACTCATTTTAGGCCAAAAAAGATAGTAAAAATATTGATGAATGTTGAGGAAAAATCGACTGAAAATGGACCAAAGTATCTTCCAGAATATTTGCCCAGAAGTCTCAGTCAAAACTGAGAACTAAATACAATATCAATTATGAATGAGGTGGAGGCACAAGACACGTAACAACAAAAACTTTTGTCATGACTCACAAATTATTTAATGTCAAATAGAATCCATAGAAACATTTATTTTTATAATTTTTTAAATTTTCAAATATTAATATTATTATTTATATTTATTTTTATTTATTATAATTTTATAAATAATGATTATTAATTTTCATTTTTCATTAATATATTATTTTATAACGTAAAATTATAAAATAATATAAGTATAAATTAATAAAATAATAAATATAAAATAATAGTAAAATAAATAATAATATATTTTATTATTATTGTTTTATTATTTTATTGAATTTACTTTTTATTATTTAATATTTTTCTTCATTTTATTTATTAATAATTATATTATTAATTTAATTTTAATTTGTTTTATTACTTGAAAAGAGAAAAAAATGATAAAAATGAAAAAAAAAATAATAATAATAAAATTAATATAAAAAATATAATTAAAAATTAATAAAAATTATAAATCAATGAAATAATAAATAATGAATAAGATAGAAATAATAAAAAATAAAATATAAATAGTTTCTGTGGATTCTATTTGACATGAAATAATTTGTGAGTCACGACAAAAGTTTTTATTGTTACGTGTCTTGTGCCTCCACCTCCTTCGTATCAATATGGCTCGTACACTTGAGGATTCTATTACTCTTACGATATCAATTTTAGACTCCCAGTCTGTATTGACAGAATAACGACTGAAAAATAGACCGAAAAGTATAAACCGCATAATGATCAAAAATCCACCAAAAATTATGGCCGAATATTAGTAGAAATGATACCTGACCAACAATCAACTGAAATAAATAGTCAAAATTTGCCACCCGTAAGCAACACTTGAGAACGCAGATTCCTAGGGATAACTGGTCGTATATTCCAAGTTTAACACATGTACGTGATATTTCGAGCTTGAAAAGTGAGCCAAGTCAACACCACCCGCCAATTTCAAACCAGACGTTTGCCCATATCGCAATATTATTTGAGTAAAGGCAGTCTTCTACGGTACGAGCCAATTTGGGGGCTAGGGTTTAAAACTCCAAAGGACCGCCAGAAATCTGTACAAATATTAATTTTCAATTAAGCAATAAGCTTTTTTTTTTTTACCTAATGGAAATTTTGTCCTCGAAAATTTTGGACTCAATCTAGAGAGAATTTGCAAGTACGCCACTGGTCAGGGTGACAGAAGAAAAAGAAGAAGACAATTAATTAGAATGGCTTGGGACTTTTTTTTTTTACGAGCTCTTTGACGATATACTCACGGGTCATTAGCTCGGAGAAAGATGTTCGGATCAAATGGATTTGTAGTAATAGGTGGCCGGAGGAAGTTGAAGATGTTGGTTATGGTTTCCGAGTTATTGGAAAGAGCCGACGGGGTATGGGAGGAAACAGAAAATGAGTGTCTGATGTTTATGAGAGAAGGACACAGATGAATTCTCAGTTTGGCAGTACCTGAGTGAGTGAGGGGCAGAGAGTCCAACGATAAGGAAGGAGTGGGTTAGGCGAGTGTGTCCAATTGGTAGTCGAGTTACAACTATTTCTTCGTGGCGTGAGGGGCGGATTGAAGAGGACCACGGGGTCGGGTATTTTTTAACTGAGCGAAGTTTGTTTTAGGGTTGAGAAGACCAGAGGTTGTGCCATGATGAGGTGATTTGTGAACGGTAGAATGATTTTAAGTCAAAGGCCGGAGAAGGGGAGCGATCAGTGATTGAAGGAAGAAGCAAGGATTGCTTAGCAGCCAGGTCCACTGCGTCGAGGGGATCCATAGGAAAGCAAGGGAAAACTTTAAGGTGTGCAGGACTAGTGTATGATAAGATTGGAAGAGTAAGAATTTTGCGTGGCTTGAAGAGAGGAGAGAGAGTCAGAGAGGAGAAGGTGATTAATATGGTTCTTTCTTTTTACAAGTGAAAATTTTTTGTTTGTCTTTTGCTTCATTTTAAGCCACGTCTCTATTATGGGTTACAAAGATATGAATTGCACCGTGTCACCGTAAAACTCATTAATATACAAACGCTGAGTTCCCTGAGTCCCTACGTTGAGTACAGTAAATAGGTACAGTGTGATAATCTACTTTTGTACGGGTCATTATTGCGATTAACAATAATAATGATTTTCATTCCTACTTCACCTTATAGCCGCGTACAGCTAAATAATGTATCGAAAATTTAATAAAACTATTCGACAACTACGTATGTCAAGTGCGGAACTACGTCTGATTTTAAAGATTTGTAAGCCCGATTTATTTGGTTACGCTTTTAACCAGCTGACGTTCGAAATAGGTGTGCAAATGTATACAGAATTAATGCGATTCGAAGTTTACTCAGAATGAGCCGTGATGACGAATGCTGAACATTTAAAAGACCTTAACAATAAAATATATGGTTAGACAGATTTTATAAACATTGTGAAACGAACACAAACAAATAGTTTTTTTTTATTTATTCATTGAGAGCTTAATGCAGCACGAAATTTTGTATAATCCTGCTCGGAATACTACTCTCTCTTCCGCAAACACCATTATTGACAAGCAACCGATGAAACAATTTTGTAATCAATTGTGTCCTCTGAGAAAAAAAAATAAGTTGATGGCATTGAAATCGATAAAAAAATTTGAACAAGCAGAAACTCCCGTCCTCTGGACGGAACCCTTATACGTACCTAACCCAAGCCTGTAACTTCTTGAAGTTCGATGATCCTCCTCTACTCGTCCAACTACTCATTCTCTCTGATCTCTGCCGCACCTTGAGAGACACTCTTCATCACTCCAATATTTTCTTTCACGCTTATCCTGTAGATTTTCTAATTGATACCACGCCATGAGAAATTTTCTCAACTCATAGCTCAGTCATATTAGGAAATTTGGTCTGGATAAATGGAGGACAGCTAAATTTTGGAATATATGTGTCATTTGTCACCTTATACAACATACTAAAAGTCCCACTCGATATGACGTGCGCATTGCCCCCAGGGGGCAGAAAAGTGTGGTCCAGATTGTTTTTTTGTGATTTTCAGGGTGAATATCAGTTTTTTGAAAAAAAGTCAAGAGACAAAAGACATCGTGTCCAAGTGTATCCAGATAGGATATTCGTCTCATGTTCGCTTGTCGAGAGGCCTAGTGCGAAAAAAAAGAGAAATGACTTCCGAGTACATAATTTGCAAAATGAGGAATGAAGCAAATTGCACGAAAGGTCCTTTTTAACTTGTTTGTACGAGTTTTGAACAATGTTTTTCACAACAAATGCGTGAAAAGTACAGACAAAGTCTTTTCAGTGGCACAAAAAGGGACGTAGTTTAAATGTCATCCCCGGAAATTGTATTGTTTTTTGCATTTCTTATTTTACACGATGAAATTAAAGTTCATATTCTTCTCAATCACTGACCAAGATTCTCTCTCAAAATCACTCATTATTAGCTAAGCTAATAACAGGCCTTCGCACCTCTTCACGATTCTGTTGACCAATTCTCATTAAGTCACGTATCCTTGCTCATCACCATTCGGACAACGTAATTAAACCTATTCGTAATTTGTACACGAGAGGAAAACTAATTGACTTTATAAAAGTTTGGGCGGTACCATAGGGATCAAGATGTTGGCGCAGCCTAAGATACAAAAGGCTCGACGCGATTTTCATAAATGTACAACGGAGAAAGTAAAAAGGCACGAAATCGAAAATCTCTATTGAATTCAAATCTTACGTCGATTACCATAACTCACGCTTCGTTCACATAACCATAAAATTGCACGAGAGTCGTCTATTATACGAATTAAATTGCACCTTTTATTACGAAATTTTATGACGTCATCTTTTTACATTGCCACCTTCCGAAAGATCATTTTTATTCTTAATCTCAATACGTAAAGCAGGTTACCAATGTGGCTGAGAAAAATAATTCGATGCAGTACTAAGCTTTAAAAGATTACTTTCAATCCAGATCGAGTGTATGCTTTCGTTCTTTTTCAAAGATTTGAAATCCGTATGTATGAAAAACTCGTCTCGAGAAAGAGTGGTTCTATTGACCTTGATATAGTACTTAGATTGTAACCCCCGACCTACCTCACCTCCTCGTACGGTACGACAGATCGCGCGATTTATCTATCTGCTCATCGATTTAAAACGTGGACCTGCGACACATAGTGATTTAGAATGGGTATCCTTCATTAAAAGTTGTGCAAGTTCATTGAACCAACGCATCACATGAACATGAAATTATTCCACTCGTGCTCGGTGTTTCCAACCAACGGAAATGATGTGTTAAATTTTTTCTTGCAAACTTGACGATACAGTAAGGTATGTAGGTTTTCCTCAGATACGAGTTCGTGCGGTATCCATTGCAATGAATTTGTATCAAGCTTGTTGATTGTAAAGACAATTGTAACTGCACGAGTATTTTGACTTTTTAACGGGTCTTATTACTCCTTTGAGAGCTAAATCTTCAGAGAG
Source organism: Aspidiotus rigidus (assembly GCA_035079385.1). Classification (NCBI taxonomy): domain Eukaryota; kingdom Metazoa; phylum Arthropoda; class Insecta; order Hemiptera; family Diaspididae; genus Aspidiotus; species Aspidiotus rigidus. The sequence continues at coordinate 13,036,534 of JAVHKY010000020.1, read as the reverse complement.
TTTTGCGTCCAGATCCGGCTGGAAGAAGTCTTTCTATTTTCTAAAACACGATTTTCCATACTACCAGTTAGAATAAGTTTTGAAAATAGCATTTGTAAGACAAACTTTGCGTCGTGGATTGATCTCTCACTTTGAACGTTTTTCAATGTATTCAGGCGATAAAGATTTCCCTCGTGAAGAATTGGATGACAAAAAAGTGGCTCAGGTGTGAGTTGCGATGTTATTACATTCGAGATTGAGTGAATTTCTGGCCTCAAAGGAATTAGACACCTACTTGCAACAAGTTCAAGAAAGATGTTCTTCATATGGAGAAGAAATGAGGCAGCATTGCTGATTCAAGAGAAAGAAGTTACCGAAAGTACGCCCTCTCCTCACAATCGACCTTTGGGTTTTACCTGAGGTTTGTTGATAACTTAAAAGTGGAATTCGAAAGAGATGAAATGACTCTTCTCGAAACAAGGCTTCAGCAGGCGGTTCCTCCACAGTCTGCGGAAGTGAATTTGAAAATTCCGTTCGTCCCTCATAAAATCAGAGGCTCTGAATTTCAGAGCCTATCGAGAAGGTTGATCCAAAAACTAGAGAAGTAGTCTAAGACGTAAGAAAGAAGATTGAGGGCAACCAATTAGTTGATAAAGGACAATCATTTGCTTGTTCGAACAAAGCAGAATAAATTAAACTATCGAATTACATTCGTTTACGTTAATGAGATCCGAAAGGCCATCAATGAGAACCACTTCATTTTCAAAAATCCTCTTCAGAAAGAAGCTGTTCTCGTTGTCCCAATCCAGTTTCCCCTAGTTGGAAAGAGGTCTCCGGTTGGCTCCACTTTGGTCTCCTCCGATACTCAGGCTTATTTCTAAATGTTCCACATAATACTACAATGAAGCACCCGGAGAACTTGTTGAAAACAGCGCATATTCCCCAATGCATAAACTCCGACCCCAACATCTGTAAATTCGATGGGGAGGGGGCAAATTTCCTTCCAATTGGGTCACCTCTTAGATTCACGATTTGGGGATTCATTCATCAGAGGGTTTGAAAGGGACTTCTTCAGTTCCAGCCCCCAATTGTCGGACCATGTCGTTTATTGGAGTCGTTACATGGATGGTTTCCTCTGTTTATGGAGAAGACCACCCGACGTTCTCCAGGCTCCGTACCAGACCATTGATTTCACCATGGATTTAGGCGGTAAAATTGGAATTATACCCGAAAGGGTGGTTTCCGGTGTTGGAGGGAACACAATTAAATGCATACGCAACCCGGACCCACTCCATCATGGAGGACGGGCGGCGCTGCACATGCGATACAATCGATGGACTTGAGCGGTGAAGACATAATTTTTGAATTAAAAAATTTCAATGGCGCAATTCGTTGCGGGCCCACGAGTACAGAAATTACCATTAGCGGATCGTCTTAATGCCCACCTACTCAAAAGAATGCTGCGTTCCATAGTTTAGTCTAGAGACTAACCACAATTCCTCTTAGCCCAGAAGAATTCAATACTGGTCGAGAGATCATGAGTATTGATAGACTACTCAGGAAAAAACTTCTTAAAACAGCGCTGGATCCCACCACATCTTTGACCCGAACAGTTGAGGAGAATAATAAGACCACCTTACTCGGGAAAAATTTCATCTGAGTTTAACACAATTTCGAAATCTTGTAAACTTCGACCAGCGCAAACATTTTATTCTATGAGCACAACCAAATCACTACCGTGTAAACAGGAGGATCCAGCATGGAAGAAAGTGGCATCCATCCAGAGTTCCATGACGAAGTGGGGATCCATATTTCAGAAGTGTTCATGTCTAAATTTGAGATTTATCTGCGAGCCGCGTGTTTTCGAGTCACATCTACTATCGACACAGGTAGGTAGACGACGTTTTATGTGCGTGGATCGGTCCTGCAGAACTCCTTAGTAAGTCTCTTGCGCATTCAAATAGGCAATACCTCTCCATAAAATTCACTCTGGAAGTTGATGATTCATCAATCAACTTTTTAGATTTGTCCATCTCTGTTAGAGACGGGTTTCGCATTTATTGGAAAGAAATTTTGACCGGTATTTCAATCCACTGGTCGTCTTTTTGTCATAGCTCAAATTAGCGACTGACTCATATTATACTTCTGATTCAGGCTGCTTTCCATAAGCAACTAGTGACGATCAAACACCTGGCCAAAGTGAGTCAAGTCAAGTCGGATATTGACTTATGGTCCGGTGGAGGCTCATTAGAAAATGCCTTGATTCTACTACTTCCCTCCCCGAGATTCTCACCTGGATAGTAGAAAACGTTTGATTAGACTCCCCTTTCAGGGCAAGTTTTCCTTGCAGTTGTCGTGCCCTCCGCCCTTTCATATTCCGACCGGCCTTCTACAATCACAATTCGTTAAATTAAAGTACCCCATCCATTCCTATGGCCGAGAGGAGTGGAGTATATAGCATAGCGTGCATTGATTGTTCTGGAGTCTGCGTTGTGGTGACTATGACTGGCCGCCAACTCCAAATTAGAAGGGCTGAGCATAAAAAGGCGTGGGAGAAAGGTAACTTGGGTGCGTCAGCGTTTGCCGATCATACAATCGGCTAGCATAAAAAAGAATGTTTATTTGTCTGTATGTAATTCCATAACTTTTGAACGCTTTTACCTAGGTATCGACTTGGAATTATTTTTGGAAAATTTATTTTTAGTCGGGTAGGGTTTTGGAATAAATTTCAACGTTCTGGCTCCCTCCAGCTAGAGTCATGGGCGAAAAAATTGAGAAAAACGAGGATTATCGACGTAGTAGAACTGTTTCTCACTGTACGCCTTTGGAGGCTTATTCGCAAATAAAATCAAAGAAGGCGCTCTCTACATTTTCTGTGACGGTCATTTGCGGAAAGTTGGCGAAAAGGTGATGGTCTTGAAAAATTCATCCGAGATATTTAAAATTATATTCACTCGACAGGAAATTAAGAGGACTGCAATTTTTATTCCATACATTTTTCAGAAAAATAATATTTTGAGAAGGTACAGTCGATTTTATTAACGTGCTGTCTTATGGTGAAAAATGCCATGATCACCTTCTCAACATCAACAACAGCGCCACTACAGATCGCTTTATATGCAAATTCCAAACGTTCAAATGCGCTGAGCGTCGCAGTTCTAAAAATTCAATCATTGTGATAACTTGAGTTTCACTAATTTTTATGAAAAATTGAAAAGAACAAAAATGGTAGCCCTTGTAATTTCCTTTTGAATGAGTCTAATTTTAGATTTTTAAAGGAAATTGGGGTACTTTTGACATGTTCCATGTCTTTTCTCTCGCCAGACCCCGATTTTGAAACTCGCGAGTACACCCCCCCCCCCCCGTCAAAAGAAATCTCTACCCAGTGGGTGATTCAGAAATTCGCGAGTACACCCCGCGTAATAATAATAATCAATAATAAATAAATAAATAAATAATTAAATAATTAAATAAATAAATAATTAAATAATTAAATAAATAAATAATTAAATAATTAAATAATTAATAATTAGAAAATCTCTACCCCGTGGGTGATTCAGAAATTCGCGAGTACACCCCGCGTAATAATAATAAATAATTAATTAATAAAAAATTAAATAAATAAATAATTAAATAATTAAATAATTAAATAAATAAATAATTGAATAATTAAATAAATAAATAATTAAATAATTGATAATTAGAAAATTTTCCAAGTCCCTCTTCCTATCATATATGGCTGGATAGTCGAAATTTTTCCAAGTCCCCTAGACTTGAATTGTCTCATACCATTTCAATACAACAGCGAGACAGGGGGCGAACGAGCGGAGCGAGTTCGCGCTACCTCATATTTCTCATAGAAGACTTGAATTTTCTCATACCATTCCAATACAACAGCGAGATCGCTCGTTCGCCCCACGAAAGTTGATACCTCAAAATATAGAACACCCACAATTACCTCAAAATATTTCTCATACAAGACTTATACGACGCCAAGATAGGTAAAGGGGTAAACGAATAATATCTCACGAACACTTGACCTAGTAGAAGAATTAATAATAAATAAATAAATGAATAAATAAATAAATAAATAAATAAATAAATAGATAAATAAATAAATAAATAAATAAATAGATAGATAAATAAATAAATAAATAAATAAATAAATAAATAATATTAAATAATTAAATAATAAAATAATTGAATAATTAAATAATTAAATAATTGAATAATTAAATAATTAAATAAATAAAGGCTGAATAGTCGAAATTTTTCCAAGTCCCCTAGACTTGAATTGTCTCATACCATACCAATACAACAGCAAGACAGGGGGCGAACGAGCGGAGCGAGACAGGTTCAAATCCCACTGCGTACTTTCTCATTTTTAAAGACTACTTCATTCTTAAGATCATTGCGAGCTTATTTTGTCGTCCGACATTTTATTTACTGCGTATTAGCCTCTTCTTCCAGTATGTGCTGATGAATGTCTGTACCATTTTCTTCTCTCAGATGTCACCCCATTAGGCCGTGATTGGTACACAATATGTGCTATGACCTAAAAAATGACTCATTGTAATGCAATCGCTCTCGACGAGGATAATATTTTAGAAGAAACTCTCTCGATTAAGCAGTTTTTTCTAGGAACAATGAAAAATCGGAATAATTTACCAGGTACGAAATTTTCGTGGTAAGTTATACCTACTTACGAAAAACGTGTCAAAAATGAAATATTTAACATTACCTACTGAAATAGTACATTTTGTATTTCCTTTGTGTGTACGGAAAAAAGAACAGTTAGGCTTCCTAGTCTGTTAAGAGCCATTTGATTGAACTAAAGTCTTATTTTTAGAGTTAATGATTTCGTTTTCGTTACTTTTTAAGCCTTCCTTAAACTTATGGCCCTTATCAATGTCATTACACTCAGAAGCTGAATGGGCGCACGAAGATTTTCGTATTCTTCATGACTTGTTGCGTCGGTCGGCACTCGGCAGCAACATCGCGCATTACGTACCGGCTACACACTTACACAAACAAAACACGTACAACGTACACCTACTACAACACGTGCTTGTGAACCTCGTGTATCGTGACTATCAAATAACGATAAAGAAACATGAAGTCCAACAGAATATTCTTTACGTAATATATCATTCTAATAACAGAATTAATTAATGATAATCATTTTCCAACATTTGACATACGATAAATTCATCATGAGTGGTGGTGCTCGGGGTTGTAACGGTAGAAACGGCGACGAAATTACCAGAGCCCGGATAGCTCAGTCGGTAGAGCATTAGGCTTTTAACCTAAGGGTCCAGGGTTCGAGTCCCTGTTCGGGCGGAAGTTTTTTGCATTTTTTTTTTTTCGTTCATTGGTAGAAAATATTTTTTTTTTAAACGGATTTACTCGATATTGTAAATTCCAACCACGCGTCTGAAACATATGTATAATTATATTTATTTCATGTTCTGTAACATATTGACAATTTACGTCATATTATTTGATTGTATTAATTTGTATGTTTCATCCTCAAATATTGATGAGGTTTGCAGTTTTACATCATTTTAATGGAACTACGAGTATGGAAAAATTCAGATTTTCGGCATAAAAGTTGAATATAAAAAACGAAGTCGAGAGTCTTTATGCGGAAATTTCTATTTTTCAAACACGTCGTTTTTCTCTTTTTGCTTCACTTTTTTTTTTTTTTTTTTTTTTGGTAGGTATATTACCACATATTGACTATTTGCTCGAAATTTAAACGCAGTGTAATTCAATCGAACATGTTTGCGCTAGTAATTTTGGATTTTTCTTTCTATCATGTCGGCGTGCAACTGTTGAAAAAGAAAATGAAAATGTTCCGAATGAATTCATTAAAAATACAAAATTCGATAGACAAGAAAAGAAAACAGTCATGCTGACATGAAAATTCAAATTCCTTATAATGTGAAGGGTTGAGGTTACAGCTTAACTCGGACTACCATTCTGTCGAAAAAGCATTCGACGGAAGTATTGAAGAAGTATACCTTCAAACATCCATAAGATTTTACAGTAGGAATCATCATAGTAAAAATATTCATTCTCATGTACGAGTAATTCAACGTAGGTATATCAATTTTGGTAAAAACTTTTATAGCAAGTGAGGTCAAAAAATTTCTTATCTTAAATTTCTCACCAAGTTCTTTGAGAATATGAAAATGTTTTTATAGCTAATGATAATAGCTGTATCGCATTACTATTTTATTCGCACCAGAAGTTGAGTTTAATATCAATATAAAAGTGATTTTGAGCTATTTTTGGAGAAAATAGACAAGCCATTTCTCTGATATCTTTTCAGGCGGTCTTTCTGCAAGGATCGCTAGCATCGCGCGTGGTTTGCTCAACAGTAATGGTATTTTTGTTGAATTTGAAAACCGGAACTAAACTACGGAGATATACCTATGAAATAAATTTTGAATAAAACGGAATTGAGGGTTTTGTCATCTCATCTTACTTGATTTGTAGAATTTGTGTTTCTGAACATCTTTCATTAAGGTAGCTCGAGAGCGGATAAAATGGATAACCATTTTATTTGTAACTTACTATGATCTGACGGCTTCCCTACTGACTCTATTTTTAGTAAATAAAAACTCGACTGTTTGGTTAGCGACTTCGCACGATTTTTCTATCAAAATTGACACCGAGCCACCAACTGCGCCGTCGAGTGTTTATTTACTGAAAATTAAGTCAGTAGAGAAGGAGAGGATGTGCGAAGTACTAATTGAATGTCTCCTCGTGCCTTATCAATTCGTTTCGTTCGCCGTATGACATACTTGGAGTAAGAGGCGAGTAAGAGTGATGCCGCGGGACTTTGAAATATTTTCATACTTCTTAGACTTGTAAAATTTTTCATTTTCAATTCTTGGACTAAGAAATATTTTCAACCATTGGACATGGAATTATTTTCCAATTGTTGGACTTTGAAATATTTTCATACTTCTTGGACTTGGAATTATTTTCCAATTGTTGGACTTTGAAATATTTTCATACTTCTTGGACTTGGAATCATTTTTCAATTGTTGGACTTTGAAATATTTTCATACTCCTTGGACTTGGAATTATTGTCCAATTGTTGGACTTTGAAATATTTTCATACTTCTTGGACTTGTAAAATTTTTCATTTTTGATTGTCTCCCACAATTGAAAATATTACAAAGTCCAACAATTGGAAAATGATTCTAAGTCCAAGAATCAAAAATAAAAAATTTTACAAGTCCAACAGTTGAAAATATTTCAATGTCCAACAGTTAAAAATATTTCCAAGTCCAAGAATTGAGAATGAAAAATTTTCCAAGTCCAAGAAGTATGAAAATATTTCAAAGTCCAACAGTTGGAAATATTTCTAAGTCAAAGAATTGAAAATGAAAAATTTTACAAATCCAAGAAGTACAAAAATATTTAGAAGTCCCGCGGCATCACTCTTACTTGCCTCTTACTCCGAGTATGGCATACGGCGAACGAAACAAATTGATAAGGCACAAGGAGACTTTCGATTAGTACTTTGTACATCCTCTCCTAGTAGAGAAGCCGTCAACTCGCAGTACGTCACAAACAAAATGGTTGTCCATTTCACTTGTTCTCGAGCATCTGCTTCGCTCAAGCGTTATTTCAATTGTTACATTTTTCTGGCATAGTAAAGTTCTGGTTTTCAATCTCTCCCCACTCAGTAGAAATGCAGCCCGACGCTACCGCTGACCTCACCAAATTGCATACATAATGCAGATACATCATATTACTGAACAAAGTTTGTAAGCGAGTGTTTGCAGTTGGTGAGCAAATTGGCCGAAACATGCAAATTCAATGACTAACTGTGTCGTGTAACATATTTCATGTTCTACATGTTTAAAAATTAGAAAATTTTAGCGTTGTTATGGCTCTATATCAATACAGGTATTTGTATCCGCCATTTTCTGTACAAAAATAATTTTTTCTAAACCTGGAAAGCCAGTGATTTTTGGCTTCAGCTCCAACTCCCACTTCCCAAGAATTGAGGAGCGGAACCGGAGCTGGAGAGCTCGACCTTGAGAGCGAAGCCACAAAGGAAGAAAAGAGCTGGCTCCGAAACAGCTCCTAATATTTGGAGCACGAAGAACCAGAGCGGAGCCGGAGCCAGATTTTTGCCCAAGAATTCTTTCTTCACTAGGCTTGGGATTTCATACGTTTCTCATTTCTCACTTCATTTTTTTTTTTTATATTTTCCACAATCATGTTCAAAAAAAAATTTTTTGCATCTTGATTATGTTTTTTTGGTTTTTTGGACTTTTCCTTTCTCCTTTGTGCCTTTAAGTTTTAGGCTTTTGCCTTCTGAAATTTCAAATTTGTCATTTTCAACTCAAGAGCAGCTCACGAGCTCTTCGAAAGTGAGGGAGCGGAGCAGCTTCAGAAGAGTTGTGAAGCTGACCATAAGAGCGGAGGTTTTTTCAGTTCTTTCCAAAATCAAATTACGGCTCACCAAGCTTAAATTTTCCCCATAGGTCCCATGTTAAATTTTTGTTTTTCAATGACGGATAACTCGAGATTGACTCGATGGATTTTAGAAATCACCTCCTTGGAAAGGAAATTTTATAGACAAAAAATTATTTTCCTCATTATTCTCTGAGATATCGATTAATAAATGGAATGTGTTCTTTGGCCCAAGCGCTCTCAAACCAAGGTAACAAACGGCATATGCATGTGTTCAGGCAAAAAGACGCGTTACGTGTATTCATTTTATGAATTGAGGTAAATAATGCTTTTCACGAAAAATTGAAAAGGAGATAATTTATTCCTTTCTAACGGAGGTAATTTCAAAAAAATCCATTGGGTTCATCTCGAGTTATCCTTGGATTCAGCATGGCCTCTTATGAGGAAAAAGCTTCTTTACACAAAATGGTAGACACAAATACCCATATTGACATAGAGCCCTAGCCTTAAATGAATTTTGTTCCACCGGTGCGATACGACACCATTTTATTTCATAAGTAAATCCCAAAACGCGTGCGCATGGCTTAAGCCAAACGCGTTGCGTTACCTTGCTGCACACTTGCTGTAAAAATGTCACGTTTAGCTAACGCCCTGTAAAGCACTTAATCTAGTTGTTCTCTTATAATTTTCAAACCTTGGTAAACTGTTATCAGTAATGGGAATAGAGAAATCTGAGGGTAAATGATGACGTAATGACTAAATATGGCGGCCCATGTACTCACATTTAAAGAGCTCTAATTTAGCGTTCAGAGTGAAATTCGACCTACAACATGAGAATATTTTTCAGCTCAGTTCATTAGTTGAGGAAAGGGATTCAGAAAGAAATGAAATTCTGTTTACCACGTAGGCAGAAATACCGCTTATTTCATCGATACGGCCATAAAAATCACGATCCACGTCGGTGGAAAACTCAATTGATAGCACTTACGACCATTTTGTTTCGGTAGCGTTTTACCAAACTCGCAGATAATATTCCAAGTTACAAGGGTATAAGCAGATTCTTGTAGAGAAGATTACCAGATTTAAATTATTCTATCTTCTGTAGAACATTGAGAGAAATTTAAATATCTTTGAAACTTTGTACAGAGTTGATCAAGAAACGCTTTTAGCATTGCTCGCTATTCGGCTCCAGGGTCCTACAGACCATGGGTTGGAATACATAAAATCACGCCTTGAAAGACGATTGCGGGGACACAAGTTACACAACTCTTATTATACCTAAGAAACACTTTCCTCTATATTTTTCTTACGACGTAGCAAAATAAAATCAATTTGTAAGAATTCTAATTCACAGTTTAATTTTTTTTTTTCAATCAATTTTTTTTTTAATGAACATCTATGTGATGTGCACGCGATTTTCGCTGTCGAATTTCGATAGGTACAAAAAACATTAGTCTGCATAAATTTATACCCCTTATAATCTATCATTTCTCACCTACTTTTGAATGTACGTGCACAATCAATTAGCACCAACTAAAATCAAAAATAGCTCTGTCAAGGGCAAAAAGAATAGATAGTCCATTATTGCTCTATTAAGAAAGTTTTATTTGATTTGATGTACAATTAATTCGAATCGAAACTCGACTAGAAACGAGTCAAAGTATTTTATCAAGTATCTATCCATAAACTAGGCTATTAAGACGATATCAAACACATCAACATCGCTCATAAGCTTTTTACAGAGATGAGTCTTCTTCTCGCCTATAAAATGCTAACAGTATGATAATTTCGGAAAAAATTCTTTTTCGTGCACTCGTATGATGATCATCCGCACCACTTCTAATGTCGATCTTCAATTAATAGCCTTTTCGAAATAAACATAGAACCTTCATTTCATCGCGAGTGAATTTTTTCTTAGTTTGCTTAAACTTATGTAGATGAAGACTTTATCGTACCTATAACGGATCCCTCTATAGATTTAATTTACCGACTGAGGATACATTCTAGTTCGTAAGAGTAATTGTGAGCGAAATTGCATGCATATGGATGAGATTACATAATCTAGCTCCGCATTTGCTCACAAAAGAGACTCTTTTTCAAGTATTAAAGGGAAGTGGAGATGTGTACAAGGATAGACCACGTTCGCAGTTCTGCCTTAAGGTTTCAATGGGCTATTCCAACGACCTCCTCATGAGGCTGGACTCACGCAAATTTCATCCAAACCCCTTTTGTATAGAGTAAACCGAGCAGAGGCCGAACAACATCCCTACTTTTCCTGCATTATATGGCTAATAAATCAAATTTCAGTCGAGACCTTTGAGATCCCCATAAGGCTAAAATACTGCGCGTGGAGTTTCAGTCTAACAACTTTCCAGTACGGCTGTAATAAATCGGGCAGCCCTGCGTGCACAGTGATGATTTATGATATCGGATTATGGCATTTTTCTTGGGTGAGTCTTTTTATTGAGATGAAGTTTTCTGCCATTTAGTCTACTTATTTGGTTTGACGGTTGTCCGATGTGGGCCGAGATTCAAATAAGATACAGGTGATCTCTGGGCCGATGAGAGATTGGAATGGGAGCGGGTCCGGATTCATAAAGAAATCGAGAGGGAATACAGAGATCACTTTCAATGGGGGACCCGCTGGTGGAGGATTTTCCTCTGGACCTAGTTTGGCTCTGAATGATAAGGCTGTGTGCAAACATGTTTACATCTCGAGAGTTTTGAAGTTTTTTCATCCTTCTGAGCTTGCCGCTCAAAATTTTCTCACGTTTATCGACTCGTCCTTCAAAGTCAAAAATTTTTCCACGTGCCTGATCATACAAACAAGCGAATTCTGTCAATTTCAAATCACCCAAATAATATTTAGAACTACTCTCCTCACCCGGGGTTAATTTCAAGTAGTATAAAACAAGTTTTTCCTTAATTCGTGTGAAATAAGAGACGTGTAACTGAACATTTCAAAACATCGGATACTGGTACAAACTCTTGGCAAATACGAATGAGCATACAAAACTCGCGAATATAATACACCCTTATTTATTCAGCCTATAGTTGAAACTTCAACCCTCTAATCATTCGTCTTTGTTCGACGAATAATTTTCCAACGTGCTTGTAAAACTTATTAATAGGAAAATTTCAAAGTTTGAGACTTCAGAGAAATTTTTAGCACACATGTACGACATTGCAGCCTACATTCGAAGATGGTGGAACATTATAGTTGAGAGATATTACGCGCGGATAAGTCTTTGAAATGTAACGAATGCAAATTTCAATTAACTCCAGAAAGATACGACAAAAGACTCTCAAACAAATTTAAAACTTGCGCCGAGTTCGTGTCTACCAATTTCGAAACTAAAACTGAAGAGGCTACATAAAAAGGGGATCTAGTATCTCTTTCTAGGAATTTCGCAAACGATGAAATGCAGCGCGACATTAAAATTCAAATTGTCTCCTGGTAAGTTGTACGCTTCATAAAGACCGAAGGTGGGTCGTCGAATTTGCATCGAGTCTGGTATTCACCTAGTTTGTAAGAAAATACAAAGAATTGAAATTTCCGATAGGTACGTTTTCCCTCGTAGCATTCGGTCTCGGATTAAAATGTCTAGCCAGATTTTACGACCACGTACAATGGTATCGTATTTTCCCAGCCGCATAATCGAATAATTTTACTGCACGCAAATCCATACAATATATATACAAGACGTAACAATAGACGAGCTTTCGGTAGTAGGGCAGTAATGGGTCAAGAAGAAGGAAAAGTTGAATAAATACCGTTCTCGTAATACTTTATGCGGTGCGTGTAAATAGACGGTCGCAGATCGAAAGTAAACCGGTGAACTAACCTTTAGGTGCTCTGCGAACGGTTTCCGATACCATGTGAATTATTCATAGGAAGATGTTTAGGAAGTTCCGTGACTATGGCTACTGTAATAGCGCATCAGTATTTCTCAAGACACGCATTTGTCTTTTTTTTTTCCTCCTCGATGTTCACAATAATAATGTCTAATGGCGTACCGTCACACAGTTAAGGATGATGTAATAAGTGTAATCATTCGCAATTCGAGAACCCCAAGTCAGAAGTACCTCTAATGATAATTTTCAACTTATTGAGCAGGCGTCAGTCTTTTGTGTCCTACGTGTGCGCGTGTCGACGAAACGTTGGCATTTGTATAATTGAAAAATTCATTAATCGCGAACCTACAGAATATTTCAAGGCCGCAACACGCATTGAATCTCGGCAAATTGGCTATCGTTTGTGATAGAGTAATGAACCTGCGACGTTATATAGGTATACGTTATAATAAAATTAGGGTAATGAGATTATTTCTATAACCATTCAAACGCTACGGGACGGTTGAAACGTTTATCGTCTGGTTTCTATTGTCTGCGACATGAATTTTCGAGGTTTTAAAAATTGAGTTTGCCAACAACATATCCGACGGCGGAAGACAACACTCTATCTCTCGGAATATCTAGAGGTAGTCGAAAGTGAAAATTGATTCTTCTTTTCGTTGATTTAATTCAGACCTTCATTCTTGTCGATATAAATGGGATCCACTCTCAATCAGGATCTTACTTGTATCATTATAAGGAGACGGGAAAGAAGTGTTCAAGCATCGAGGAAATCGTTGTATACCTAGGGCGATTTTGGATATAAAAATGTTCAACGTGAGAAGAACAACGAAAAAGGCACAAGCTTCTGCTCCTTCTCGATAGGCTTTGTACCTGGGATCGCAAAAACCACGTCGCTACCAAGAGAAGAAGAAATTTTTGTATTTTTTTATTGGGGAACCCGCTATCCCTTCTGTTGGGGGTACTTTCAGGAAATTTTCGTCCGCGAGCGAGATTGATGACGTCACGATCTTAATGACGTTACGGAGACGGGAAGGGAACTTATAAAAATTCCTACCTCCGTGCTATGTATGACAGGAGGGGAACTTGGAAGGGCGACGGCTTCCCCAGCGCGTTCAAGTTGTCACGTCATGATTTTCGGGACTTGGAAAAACTTCAGGCTCCAGGGGACTCGGGACTGCAGGGAATTAATTTATTGTCAAATGACGTTATAGGATAGTCGAGACCTGAGTCAAGTACGGGTCTACTCCTCGTTATAATAAGATATTGTCCTCATTGGTAATATCATTGGGTACGAAATTCGTGACATTAGCTGAGACTTTTGGCAATATCATAGGGTATATGTGGTCTTGACCTACTATAGAAATTTAGGAAATTCGATTTTAAACGCGAGCAACGTGTACGAAGGGAAAGAGGAATTAGAGACTACAGCACAGAGGCAAGGTTGGATTTGGATATTTTCACGATGTTCGAGGGCTGGAAGCCCTAAAACTCTCTGCTCTATGATCTCAATTTCGATAATTGATTAAGCTCAAATATCCAACCTCTCTTTTTGAAATAATAGCTCGACAGTTGCAATTTTTACAAGTTCACTTCCTCTTAAGACGCCAAAATTCCTTCAAGTCTCCGCACCCTCTCGTCTGAAATAATTATGTAGCTCGAAAGATCGACTTTTCTCAAGTGACCCTTTTGATATTTAGCTCGACGATCGGAACTTTTCAAAGTAAAAAAAGTAGGTCAAAGTATCCGCCTCTCCGAGATCGTAATTTTCCTGGAAGACGGTAGAAGTTTGTCCCATTCCTAACATGAAACGTGTTCCTGGTCAACCCACACTGCGCATATATTTATATAACCCTCTCGCAAGCACAATTGACTATACAGTGACGGTGCACTGAGAAAAAAAAAATAGTTTAAATGACTACTGATTAAAGTTCCGGTGCTCTGCTCTGCAAAAAATGGTCAAATTGACTATAAAAAATAGTGAAAATGAATAAATTTTATCAATATTCAAAACTTTTTATCATAAGTTGAATTATTTTTTGTAGTCAATTTGACCATTTTTTGCAGAGCAGAGCACCGGATAATCAGTAGTCATTTAGACTATTTTTTTTCTCAGTGTGGACGGCAGAGATTTTCTTTTCTTGTCTTTCCCAAAGTTTCCTCAATCCTAGCCCTTGATTTCAAAATTTACGAGTTCACATCACTCCACCAGTTCCCCGCACCCCCTAATGCACCCCCTAATAATCCTGTATACTGTATCCCTTCTCTTTGTTTATAATAAAATATTACTGCGTCATTAGACGAGACCACGGCCCCACCCCTCAACTATGACGTCATCAGCTAGTGACGTCACTGAAATTTGCGAGTTCAATACACTTCTCCTCGTCCTTGCAATCTACGAGTATAAGTGATTTGGTACAGGCTTTTATACTGCTGTATGTTAAGCTTATGATAGGCCTGATTTCATGAAGGCTAATAGTAGGCTTACTGCAGTTTTATATATAACAAGAGATTATCCAAATTCCCAAAAATTGAATATAATTGGAAGAAAAAATACAAAAAAGGAACAACCATATCGTGCGGAGAGATATTGTTATGGATCAGGATCATAAGAGTAAAGAAGATTTAGAAAATTTCTTTACGTCAATCAACGTGCCAGAAAATATCAGAAAAGAATACGTTGCAGAATGCTTCGCGCAATTCATCCCTTTGGAAACTTTATTACTGTTGGACGACGCTAGATTATAGGTAGAAAAACTTGGGATACGAATGGGTCATCGATTAGCAATCATAAATAAGTCCGGTCCACAAGTTTCGCTCTCTGTGGAGGCTGGATTATCAAGCGCTGAAGATAAATTTGATAAAATCAAGAATGAAATTCTGAAAAGTATCGATGTATCAACAGAGAAGCTCCAGGGAACTATTGAAAAGACACAGATTGAATTACATGATCTACAATCTGCAATAACAGGAACAGCAGAATGTAAACTGATAGATTGAAGAAGAAGGGCTAATTTCAATCAAAATGCCGATCACCAGAGGAATATAGTGAGTTTACTGAAAAATATAATTCGGTAGTGTAGATGAATATGATGGGGAACTTTATTAAGTACGAATATGTGGCGATCGATCTGATTGTCACAACTGTATAGTCCAGTATAATGGAGACTAAGGAGTACTGCAATTCATAAATCCACAAGCATGACGTAATCAGCTGTGACCCGACGGCGTAGTATAATGAGACCGTTGGGTGGCTTGGGAGCGGCGTGAGTGATCCTGAGAATAGAGGAGAGTAAGTGAAGAAGAGAGAGAATCCAAGCTGATGACGTCAGAGGTAGCCATCATGAATAGTTATGACGTCACAAGCTAATGACAGTGCAGTTCAGTAAACTGTATCCAGGAGTAGTACTCCAATTCTGAAATCTGCAAGTATGACGTCATCAGCCGAGACTCAAGCAGTATTACTATTAAAGTCTAGTATCACAAAGGTTAGGATTTTTTTTGTGCAGAGAAAATCATATAATTCAGCAAGAAATTGAGGCTCTACCCGCACAATTAAAAGAAAAAAAAAAAAAAAAAAAACTCCGTAAAATTCTAAAGAAGACGCCTTAGTTCGCGTCGAAACGTAAATACATCTGCTTATCGCGAAGTTTTTGTTTTTTGTTTTTTATTATGCGAGTAGAGCCTCAATTTCTTGCTGAATTAAATTCTAGTATAATGAAGACTGTTGAGTCGAGGCTTACAAGCAGAGTAAGTGATCCCAAGAATAGAAGAGAGTAAGGAAGAGAAAAAGCCAAAGCTGATGACTCATGAGCTCTTGACGTCATAACCATCCATTATGGCTACTTGTGACGTCATCCGCATCCATAACGTTCCTTACGAGAGGAGTGAGTGATCTCGAGAATAGAAGAGAGTGTAAGGAAGAGAGAGAGCCCACGCTGATGACGATTGACGTCACAGGCAGCCATCATGGATTCGGACCGGGCATGTTGTAGGACAATTTCTTCAATTTAATTCCTTTGGGAAATGAAAAATTGCTCCAATTTAATTCAAAATCAGATCATCTCACAGCAAATTTACATTCTTTCAATTCGGCTCTGAGTGTTTTTTCTCCAAAATCGCTCCGTTTTGAGTAATTTGAAGGAAACTTAAGAATCCCCATATACCTATAGGTGTTACGGATATTACTCCGCTTATCAATATTTCTTCAATCGACTCTGGCGCACCTACAATATGCCCAGGCCGAATAGTTATGACGTCACGACCTTTACCCCCCCCCCCCCCGAGGACTAGGTAGCCTAACTGTCAGTACATTGGACCTATATTAATCCAAGAACGGGGCGTGGGCCTCTGTGAGAAAAACTCACAAGCTAGGCCATGATTTCATCACAAAGCGGGCGTGGCCTTAGGATTTGTAGACATGAAACATGATTTTCATTCATAAGGATCTGCCAGAAGATGTCTCGTTTTCAAAATGAAGCCCCATAAAACAGGTCTCTCGATGAAGAGAGGCAAGTTTCAGGCTTTTGATTCCAGGTCGTTACTTAAAAGAATGCCAGAAATCAAAACTTGTCATTTTTTAAGAAACTTCAAGTAGTCAGCTTACGATAAATGCCAGAGTGGCAACACTGAAAATTTATTAAGTAAAAGTCCACTCCAACAAAATTACGTTACAATTGCAATTCCGAGCTTCGACTGGCCTCAGCACACTATGCACCAGCTTTCACTCATCCTATGCTCTGAAACAGGTGTTCCGCCTTCCCGTTACCGCCCTCTCTTTCAGTCTCCTGAAATGCTCCAAGCCCATGTAATTAATCTCTTCTGCCGTTTCAATGTCCCTCGGCATTTATCTCAAACGTAGACTCACCTTCTTCTCTTTGGTTAAGCCCTATACCTGACATCCATCTTTATCTTGCTGAAATTCCTAACATATCCGCAAATAACACATCGACTAAATCAGTTTTGCAAAATTTTCCTCCCCCTTCTCTTCTACAGAGATAGGTCTAAATTGAAACCCAGAACGGAATACGCAGGTAATATCTCACTTTTCTTTATGAAAAACTCCGTTTCCACATTTATCGCCAAACTTTCTCCCTCTTCTCACACGCTTCTCTCCTCCACCATCTGATTCGCTCTAATTCTGTCTTGCTACCAAAGAGGGCATTGTAAGGCAATCCTACCGTTCAACAGATCCTCATTCTTATACACTTGTCAAGTTCTTCCTCCTCCACCTCTTCTCCAGGGATACGGGACACATTGACCAGGTACACGACACAGTGATGAACGTTGCCGCAGAGCAGTCATTGCATATTCACCTTCCATAACTGATCTTTCCCCCTCCTTCTCGTTTGATCTCAAATCCTATTACTGCTCACTCAAACTTTCCCAGGGCATATCTAATTTTTGAGTAGAATAATGAATTCGAGTCCTATGAAAAATGCTCGTAGGAGAGGGTGAGAGAGGAAGAGAGGAAGGATGCACGTTCAGAAAAGTATTTCGATTGGAATGTAAGACGGTTCATGATGTGTAGGATGAATAAAAATATTTTTCGTAACGAAGTATCCGGAATCTAAGACTATGACACCAACTCGTCTCTCTTTCTCTATGGGGTTACCAATACCACGGTCAGAAAGGTACTTCGACTGAAATGTGTGACGGAATAAATAATATATTTTTCTAACTTAAAATAGCAACCGTAATGACTAATGAAGTATGCGGAGTCTAAGACTATGTCACCAACCCGTCTGTTTTTCTTTCCTTCTCTATATGGGGTTTATTATTCAAAATTTTAATTCGCAACCTCTAAATCACCTCGAATGGAATTTCTCAAGTTATCTCAATTGTTCTCACACCTTCGTTCTTCTTCAACGATACATTAATACAAACAGTGAACCGTAGACCAATTCATCTAAATAAACTCTCATACAATTTATGCGTACCCAAGATCGACTGACGTGACATAATACCACTTACAACTATTTGTTCCACTTCCAAATGATATTCCGAATTCCAAAAAATAATTACATATGCATCGTCAAACTCTGTAAAGAACCAAAACGTTTATCGACTCACGTACCATTCGGTCACTTTAAATTCATTTTATTGGAAATGTTGTCATCGATTTGTGTTTCAGGTTTGATAGAATGTTGGTAAATGAAAGAAAAAAAAACATCTCTTTCTAATGCGAACGGTCTTCTCAATTCTTACGATAAAATTATTGCGATCAGGAACGAACAGACTTTACCCATGATTTCGTACATAATTTTTCAATCAAGACTAAAAAATTAGTCGCCCGGACAGGGACTCGAACCCTGGACCCTTAGGTTAAAAGCCTAATGCTCTACCGACTGAGCTATCCGGGCTCTCGATCCAATTGAAAAATGTTTTCTTTCATAAATTTCGATTTTATCGACACTATATCATCATTCACTGAGATTACAATTTTATTCAAAGCTGATACGCGTTCATGAAGACGAGAGATTACGCGCAAGTGTTCTTCGGAACTCGAGAAAGGTATACGTTTGCGTAACATTTGCGCTGAATTTACATTCATTCGCCACATCTAAAAACTTCTGATTAAAATGCATTATATCGTGGATTTTTCGAATGTTTTTATTTCCTCGATGTATAACTAAATAAATCTCTAGTCATCTGCCTTAAAAGTACACAACTTCGACTTTTTTCTTTCATTCTCTCTTTCGCGTATAATATAACATGAAATCAGTATTACGTAAGAAGAACGAGAAGAAAAAAGTTCAGCCATTTGAACGTTCATCAAAAATCTTGTAAAATAAAGTTTCTTTTGCGCGTTCGTTTTATTTCATTCGAATTTTTCGAATTTAATGGGCTCCGTGTATACGCTAGAAGTGTGAATTCTTTGTTGCAACATTTCGTTGAACGATGAAGAAATACATCATCATTTTATATAAAGTGCCGGTGTCGGTACAAGGTGAAGATACGTGTTTTCGCTGAAACAGTCATTAGGACTGCGAATGCGAAGATTCGATGTGTAGAAAATTCGTAATTCATCTGTAGAATGTAACCATTTTTTTTGTAATAAAAGTACTGTTTCATTGTCCAACTAGTATGTACATTAAGTGTACTCGAATATACTTCTAAAACTTGTTACATCCTCACGAGAAATAATGTTTGTTTCGATGCTTATTCTAAATTCAAACATGTGACATATTACGTTGAAATATGATGTACTTACCTATTCCTAGAAGGCTAGGTATCGCGTCAGTTTATTTCCACCCATCAAACTCACTGGGGATATCGGTTTTGAAAAGAAAAGAGCATCGACCTCGTATACTTGTTTCAATAATATACAGTCGCCCTTCATGATGTTCCTTCACGCTAATAAGTCCAGCAAAATGTGGGTCAAATTTTCAGTACGTATACTCCAACCCAGAGAAGATTTTTTTTTAAGAAACGCGCGAAACCCTGAGAAAAATCGAAATGTAATCACGAACAAGCAATATGAAGATATCATGGGTCATGGCAGTAGTACCTATAAAAGGGAGATAAAAAGAATTGAATTTTCGCTGTCGACTCCAAATCGACTCAACATTTCGACCATGAACTTTTGAGAAATTCTATTGTACCTAAATACACTAGAATTTACTCTCAATTCATGGCTTAGTGTCAATTAAAATCGCTTGCCCAAATGATAAAAAACTGAAAAGAGAAGGAATACTCTAACGAGTAAACCTAAAAAAAGTGAAGTAGAACGTAGAGATTGTAAGGGCGTTTACATCGGGCAGACTCCCCAGTTGAAGATTAGAATCGATGAACTCAAGACAGCCTGGGAGAAGGGTAAGGTGAGAGATTTGTCATTCGCTGACACCTAATCGCTAACGAGCACACCTTCCTGGAGGATTCAGAAGTGCTTCTCCGCAAGGAAAATTCTATTTTAAACGCACCTCTCTGGAGCACATTGAAATAATTCGTCATAAGAATACTGGTGGTGTCATTTTGTTCAACAGGCATATACCGGACGAATGTCTGGTCGAGCTTATTTATCAGCAGAGCTCGAATTTCGTGGCATTTGGCACTTTTTTTTCAGGTAGGGTGGAAGCACGTTTCCCAAATATGAGCGTGAATCATGGTGAAAGGGGTGGGAAAAAGTTTTTATTTCGCTGAAAATCTCCAAAATTTCCATAAATGCCAAAAATGAGGAAAATGACCAAAAAGTGCCGAATACAAAAAAAGTGTCAGAAAATTGCATAAAAGTAGGGGAGAGACGCCAATTATGGAACGGGCTCCTAATATGGAATGGGCTGATATTTTGGAACGTAAGTGGCGCAGCCACTGCAAAGTAGGAATGAAAGAGCATTGAAAAAAATAATATCCAGTATCGAATGGGTTTAGGTTCTATGATCAAAGGACCGGTGAAAAACATTTTTATTTTTTTCTCGTCATTTTGACGAAATTTTTCTTGTGTTAAATTTCAATTTTACTGACTACCAAATCATCCGACGGAGTAAACCAATACGTAAAGATGAGTAGAAAAGTATGTTTTTTCACATGGTAATGCCTTTTTTAGCAATAGAATGATTTTTTGAACTTCCTTGTGGTGAATAATGGTAAAAAGCCGAGGTTGCCTAATATAAAATTATAATATTCTCGTAATTTTTTAGGAGGAAAAAAATCGAAAATTGTGGAAATTTCAATGTGAATTTTGTAAAAAACGTTAATAAAACGTTTTTCATGTCTTTTTACTTCGTCAAAGCTTCTTTTGTACTCTATACTTACGATCAATATTCTCATTCCATATTTGGGGCCTTTTGTTTTTTTTTTTTTTTGGGGGGGGGGGGGGATTTTGACTTTTTTTCGGAAAAATGACTATCACGGGACAATGGTAAGTTCGAAATTTTGGAATTACAAACTAGCTAGATTTACCAACAGTTTGAGCCATTAGGTGAGGAATTCCAATGAATAGCTTTTGAGTTATGAGAGAAATAAAGATACCCATTCCATTGGCGTCTCTCCCCTACCAATCCATTTTCAAAATTATTAGCCCAGTAGAATTACACTTTCGAAAAAAAAGAAAATGTCCATCAAAGATTTTATTGCCGAAAAGTGTTGGCCTTGATGTCGTTGTTATGTGGTAAAAACCCATCACCACCACTACTTGCGGAACCCCTCGAAAAGGTGGCTTATTTGGCACGTCACTTGGTTTTTTCAATTTTTCTCGAAAAGTATGAGATTTAGAGCAAAAATACCTGAGTACAAACAGATTCTCCATAAAATTTACTATCGAATAATGCCATCTCTCACTCGGTTACGATAATTTGACGCTGTATAACAATATCTGCAAATTTAGTGTTTTCAGAAAATCGTCGATTTTTCAAGTTTTTGACATGTTCCATGTCTTTTCTCTCGCCGGACCCCGATTTTGAAACTCGCGAGTACCCCCCCCCCCCCCCCGTCAAGAGAGACCGTGCGTCCGTGCAAATCTCTACCTCGTGGGTGATTTAGAAATTTGCGAGTACACCCCGCGTAATAATAATAAATAATTAATAATTAAATAATTAAATAAATAAATAAATAAATAAATAAATAAATAAATAAATAAATAAATAAATAAATAAATAATTAATTAATATAATTAATAATTAGAAAATTTTCTAAGTCCCTCTTTTTACCCCGCGGGTGATTCAGAAATTCGCGAGATAATAATAATTAATAATAAATAAATAAATAAATAAATAATTAAATAATTAAATAAATAATTAAATAATTAATATGTGACCCAGTCTACAGAAACCAGGCTTAATCAGTATTACATTGATCAGCAGAAAGGTATCTATACTACATATAGTTTAGTTACTTTTCTGTTGATCGATGCAAACTGATTGAGCCAAGTTTCCGTAGACCGGGTCACATATAATTAATAATTAGAAAATTTTCTAAGTCCCTCTTCCTATCATATATGGCTGGATAGTCGAAATTTTTCCAAGTCCCCTAGACTTGAACTCCGCTCTTTTGCCCCACGACAGGTCCGCGAGTTCGCCCCACGAAAGGTGATACCTCAAAATATTTCTCATAAAGGCGATACTTCATAATTATTTCTCATAGAAGACTTGAATTTGCTCAAACCATTCCAATAAACAGCGAGACCGCTCGTTCGCCCCACGAAAGGTGATACCTCAAAATATTTCTCATAAAGGCGCTTTCGCGAGTTCACCCCACAAAAGTTGATACCTCAAAATATAGAACACCCACAATTACCTCAAAATATTTCTCATACAAGACTTGTACGACGCTAAGATAGGTGAAGGGGTAAACGAATAATATCTCACGAACACTTGACCTAGTAGAAGCCTAGACTGAAATATTTCAAGATGACTGATAAAATATAAAAGACATGGAACATGATCTTCATTTATTTGGCTATGCCAGAAAATTTTTTATTTACAGTTCAAATGTGGAAGGTGGGAAAATGCATTTTGAGAAATGTCAAATATGCGACAATGGATTTTCGATTCGGGTTGAGAGACCCATCCCCAGACACATTCTATGTGAGAAGTGCGGTCACTTATCTCGAGTCATAGTCATCGAGTACCAGCTTTGCAATGAGTGTGGAAAAACATTTTGTACACGAGCAAGTTTGAAGTGACACTTTGAATCGGTACATTGTAAGATATATCGGTATAAAAGTCCAGAGTGCCCGAAGACCTTCACACCGATGGAGTACGCTCGAAGGCATTTTCGGGATGCACACTGCGATATGAGAACATTAACCTGTAACGCAAGTGCAAACATGGTGTTCCCAACGAAATTGGAATTACACCACCATAACGCGTCGGTCCACCTTCCCAACGAGCGGTGTCATCCAACAATAGGGTAGATAAATTAGGTACGCTTATTTCTTAACGTTTTTCTGATTTTTCTTAGAAAGTTTCAGATTTAGAGCAAAAATACCTCAGTACAAAAAGATTTTGCAGAAAATTTATCATCGAATAATGCCACCACTCTCTCGGTTACGACAATTTGACGCTGTATAACAATATCTGAAAATTTACTGTTTTTAGAAATCGTCAGTTTTTCAAGTGTTTTTCTGATTTTTTTGTAAAAGTTTGAGATTTAGAGGAAAAATACATTTCCAAAATGTTTTCCTAAAGAATCATGTCTTTAATGTTGTCCCGGACTGGACTAACAACAACTTCTGAGAAAATAATTTTGGAGAGAGCAAGATGCATCAGTTGAAGTGCTCTTATAGGTCTGCATATACGTGACCAGACATTGTTTTCTTCACAGAAAGAGCGGCATAAATTAAACTGAAAGCTCTTTCAAGCCGCTGCCCTCAATAATTGCCCCAATACAAATGACAATGTGCTGCGGGAAAAGTTTCACTACACAAGATCTCTTTCGCTTTCAGATAAAGAGACAGCAAGTTTTTCGCCGAATGGCGCACGTCAAATTTCTCAAATAACTTCTCATAAAACAGGTTCCCTGTTAAAAAATCTGAAAAAAGTTGAGAAAAAACTTGAAAAATCGACAATTTTCTGAAAAAACTAAATTTGCAGATATTGTTATACAGCGTCAAATTATCGAAACCGAATAAGTGATGGCATTATTCGATAGTAAATTTTATGAAAAATCTTTTTGTACTCAGGTATTTTTGCTCTAAATCTCATACTTTTCGAGAAAAATTGAAAAAACCAAAAAACATACCAAATAAGCCCCTCTTTCAAGGGATTCCGCAAGTGGCGGGGGGGGGGGATGGACTTTTACCACGTAAGATGGACACCAAGGCCAACACTTTTCAGCAATAAAATCTTTGATGAACATTTTTTTTTCAAAGCACTTATTTATGGTAATTCTACTGGGCTATATTGGAAAAAAAGTCGGACGGGAATCGCTTAATCAGTTCGGCCAGGAAAATATGGACCGTATTATCCGTGCTGGCACGTTTGGATTTGCCCCACTTTAAGCAAACGTACCCGTATGAAATTTGCGATATTTTACCTTATTTGTTCAAACGCACTATCGATTCCCATAAGAAATACATATGAACGTTTCGATCATAAATCATTAGGTATTTGAATGTAAGGAAGAAATAAGAAATTTGAAGTTTATATTCAGAATCTGGAAGTTATAAAGCATTTGCAAATGTTCCTCTGGTTTCTTATTTATTTATGATTTTCGAATAATAATTTATGATCGAAACGTCCCTATGTATTTCTTATGGTGTAAGATTTTTGTTTTGAACACAAACGGTAAACTGGGGTAAGACTGTGTTAAGGTGGGGTTTTGAAAAAATACGGTCCATTCTTAAAAAGTTTCGCTCGTATTGAGAAATATCACGAATTTATGAATTGTCAATTACCGCCCGATGTGATCGTCACAAGATGGGGGATGTGGGTTACCGCCGCATTATTTTTCGCTGACAAATTCCAAGAATTTTCACAACTCATCGCAGACCTTCCTGAGGACTCTCTTCAAATGACAAAAATAAAAGACGCTGTCAAGAAGAAAAATTTACCAACCGATTTATAGCAATTATAAAATCTTACGCTTCGTTCTTCTTAACAGTGATCGACAAATTACAATCTCGTGGTTTGTCGTTAATTGAACGAGTTGATGAAATTGAAAGCGTGTGCGCGAAAATAGCAAACATACCCGGACCTATTGAGTCCATCTTGAAAGAGAAATGCAATTCGGTTATTTCTAAATCTTAAGCAAAAACTAGGCTAACTTCACCCTTTATTTTCAAAAAACATTCACGACGTTTCGAACGAGTAACCGTTCTTTTATCAAGTGAGAAAAATACTTCAAAGAACTTGCATTTTCATTTTCGAACAGCAGCCTCGTTTAGTCTCAAATTTCTCGGGACCCTTTGATACTTAGCGCTCACACGTTTGCCCCTCTTGTAAGCGTTGATTTGGAGTGATCCTTCACCGAGGATAAATGTCTGACATGATTTAACTCCAGAAAATGTTGAGAAACATCACATTGTGATGCATACGATGAATTTTTGTAGTTATTTTAGAAATTTGAAAAATTGTTTATTATTTGTATTATGTTAATATCGTGTACTTCCTTTTTTTTTCTTTCTTTTTAAATGCCAAAACGCTACATTTTAATGCCGAACATTACACATTTTAATGGTAAAAAGTCCGGTCTCTGTTCATGGAGATTAATATATTGGCCCTCTACCTCCACTGTGAAAATGATGGAACGGTAGAGACTATTTAGGAGGACGAGAAAATCCTGAAGCCCACGAGAGAGCCGGACGTCTCGACGTACTTATGCCAACAAGTGACCCGGGGGAGGAAATCGATCGAATTCATGCACGAAGATACCCGCAATCAAAGACCCCAAAGGGGAATCAATAGGGATGCCGATGTCTTCCGGAAAAGTATAGAATAGAGGAATGTGTTGGGCGACCAGCAGATGTTCAGGAGACACAAGAATTCGCTAGCGTCTTCATGAAGGATATTATGTTGGGTTACCAGACCTTGAAAATGCTGGACGGAAGCCCGTTTCGGAATGTTAAGAAAAAGAGCCACAACGTCGAAAGAAGTGAGCATCGAATTGGAGCCACATCTTCCATTCTCGAGCTAATGTGGTGGAATTAAGGATAGAGTATAAGGGTTGTTCTAATCAAGACGAGTTTTAAACCATTAGCTCAAGAATTTAGCAAGGACGTAAGTGGGGGACGAGATACATCACAGGTCGCATGAGGGTGCCAGCTTTATGAACCTTAGGCAATCCATAAAGGCGAAAAGGCACATAGACTGTTCTTCAAAGGAACCTTCACAATGATATGACAAGAATTGTTGATGGCCTTCCTTATGTTGCGCACGGCGGTCCGTACGCCACGATGAAGAGGTAATAGGAACCTGTCGGCTCCGAAGGCTCCTGAACGCCTCGGGCGGAGGATCGGCGTTACGCGACATTATAAAGAAAAGTCTCTTTCGGTGAATAACAATGTACGTTTATTTACGATAGTAATTTTACAGCAAATGAGTGAAAAAGAAAGGGAAAAGAACGGTTGACTGGAATTTAAGACTGAAAAGAAAGCTGGAGAGTGATCGGCCGGTGCTACAACGTTGGAGGAGAGAAAACTAGTCCCGCGGACACCGCGGAGGCTAATCACGATGATACGCTGTTGTACCCGCGGACACCGCGGCGAGCAACAGGAGGAAGTTTGGAGGTGTTAGTAGATCAGTCCCGCGGATACCGCGGAGGCTAACCGAGAGGATGCACTGTTGTACCCGCGGACACCGCGGCGAGCAACAGAGGGAGTTCGGAGAAAATAGTAGATCAGTCCCGCGGACACCGCGGAGGCTAACCGAGAGGATACGCTGTTGTACCCGCAGACACCGCGGCGAGCAACAGGAGGAAGTTCGGAGAAGTTAACAGATCAGTCCCGCGGACACCGCGGAGGCTAACCGAGAGGATACGCTGTTGTACCCGCGGACACCGCGGCGAGCAACAGGAGGAAGTTCGGAGAAGTGAACAGATCAGTCCCGCGGACGCGGAGGCTAACCGAGAGGATACGCTGTTGTACCCGCGGACACCGCGGCGAGCAACAGGAGGAAGTTCGGAGAAGGTAGGAAAGCTAAACCCGCGGACACCGCGGAGAATAACCCGAAGGGATAGGTAAGCGAGAAGAAAGCGAGGGAAGCTGAGGAAGCCGAGTAAGCCGAGAAAGAGTAGACTATACCCGCGGGCACCGCGGCGAACAGTCCGAAGAGGTTGTCGAAAGAAGCTATGAAAATAAAGGAAGAAGGCAAGGAGAGAAGCGAGAGAGCTAGCAGGAAAGCAGGAGAGTAAGCTGGGTGAAGCCGAAAGAGAAGTGATGAAAAGTGGCTCGCGGAGCCTATTTTATAGGGTGTTTTTGGGCGCGATCTCGGCGCGATCACGTGAGGACGGTGGTAGGAGTATTTTCTACTTTTGGGGGTAGTTCGCGTAGAGTACGCGTTCGTTACGAACGAAGGTGAAAGCAACATGAAAAGAACAGTTGACGCGCGAGAGAAAATACTTATTCGAAAAATATATTCGAATAATTATTTGAATTCGTGAGTACAACACTTACTTAAGCCTTAAAGTTGAATTGAGTATCGTGAATGGCCTTGCGAATTTCAAGTACCTCATGAGTTTCTTCTCATTAATGGGACAATCCATGACAGCCACATTGTTACCTTTGTCGGCCTTTCAAACGATGAGGTCGTTGTTAAGGATTTTTCTTTTCAGACTGCTGATGATGGATCTCTCTTGAAGGTCCATGACAGTTATTGAGTAGTTGAGAAGGATTTCGGCACATGTCCCAGAACAGCAACACTCTCACGGGTCTTAATCATTAGGTCTGCAACAACGTTAGTAACAGCTTTATCTTTGCTGAGCGGGGGGAAACAATGTTTCAAGTCTTTTCCGAGAAAAGTTTTTTCTTCCATCGTGGGTAGTTTACAACACGGAGATGAAAGTTGTATACAATCACTGGGTCGACGGAATTGAGGATCACTGGAGGCCCTCCTATAAAATAGAGCGCTCCAAAGGTGATCTTGATGATCTTATACTAGCTATCCATAGTTCGCGAGTTGATGACAATGAAAATCTAATCGTACTCGTCATTCATGATCCAGCTAAGTCAAACGCTGCCTTCGTCAGAGATGCTCTGAAGGCATATTCTTGAAGACAAGTCGATTTGACGACGATTTTTGCGTCGACCGAAAATCGACGTCCAATCGTCGGAGAATTTACGTCTAGTTTTGGTTGAAATAGCGTCGACATAATGTTGACATTGACCTGACGTCGACATCGGTGTGAATTTCGAGTACACTTCTCAAAATTTTTTGCTAACTTAAGATCGACTGTTCTGTTGCGTCGATTTCATTGACAATTTGTAGTTGTCTCAATCTTTACGCAGATGGCTTAATATTTCTAGGATTTGAAATTAGAAAGTATTCTTCCAGAGTTACGAGGAGTGAGAAGTCTCACCTACTCATGCAGGCAGAAATGAAGAAGCCTGGCGTTCAATTTTTACTACCCAATTGCAGTATCGTCTTGATTTACAAATTATGGTACGATTCTGTGTAACCAAAGTCCTATCATGTGACGACTCTTTCATTCACCATTCTGATTAGATAAGAAATACTATAAAATGAATACATCGATTCAACGATTCCAGTTACTCGATTAATCTATAGAAAAATGCCAAACTCTTATTTTAGAGTGCACATTGAAAAACAGTCGAGACGATTACAGCCAACTATTTTCTTGTCCATTTTTACCTCCGTTAAGTAATTTCGAAGAAATATAGGTGTCTAATTTATCCACCTTATCTTCTTCATTGTTGGCTTACCTTCTTTATGTGTGATTTACAGACACTCTACCAGGTTTTAGGATGCTGAGCCTTAACACAAGAGATTCACGTAGAACGAAGAAAGAATAACGAAGGCAAAATCGAAGTATTATTCGAAAGAAGAAAGTGATGTACTTCCAATGCGAAAGAGACGAAGAAAATGACTAAGAACGAATAAGTATCCTTCACGGCTGGGCCACTATAAAAAATCCTTTTGAAAGCGTAGAAAATTTCGCTCGTTAGGTTCTGTATATAAGTGCGCCTCGCGATAATAAAAAGAAATGGCAAATTGAAATTGAATGAATTGTGGTCGGAGGCCCGTGAAAAAGACTCAAATCACAGCTTACCGCACCGTCTCGAACTACTATATATTTATGAAAATTAAGAAGCGATTGAGTCGATATAAGATTGGTCATTCTTTGAATGCTTTGCGGAATTCAGGACGTACGTCTCATACACCTAAAACTGTTGGAAAATCGCAATTTTGCACTTTAAATATTATCGATATCTTTCAATAAGACAGTCGGCCTGTAGGGAGGGATCTTGAAGTGAGAAAAGAATGAAGTAAAGTGGGTCAACCCCATAACAAGAAAACGAAAATATCCATTAGCGAAGAAGATGAAGCAAGGATTTGCGTAACCGAAATTTTCAACCCACCTGATAACGTCGTAGGATCGGTGTGGTCGGGGCTGCGAAAATATACCATCCTAGCCTTGTACAAAATAGATAGACACTAAGCTAAGGAAACTCTTCAAGCACTCAAACTAGGCTAGAATTCTGGAAGTTTACACCTTACAAGAGTACAAGCTGGTTAAAACTCTGCAGGCTTTAAGTGCACGGCTTAAGTGAAATTCAAAAAAGCTCAGATTGTACACGAATTAAACTCACTGATCTGAGAGAAAATTTCAAGGCGTATGAATTTCATCCTATTCATTGATGCGTTAAATTCATTGTCTTCCGAGCACTTAATCACGAATTTTAAAAAGAATGTTCACTTTGTGACGTCATGAGAGTGAAACACTTTTTTTGTATGGACTTCTCATGTGAGATGACCTTTAGAGCTCTTTAACCCAATCTTATTCTCGGCTTCTTTTTGTAAGCAACTGATGGCCTCCCCTTTATTGCGTCCACAGCCCAATTCCATCTTTACTCTCCAAATCTTCAGAAAAAACCCAACTTTCTTTCTTTAGAAAGCGTTAACTCTAGAGTCAAAAGCCCTTTAAACATCCACCTAAATCTCGCACATATATTCCAAAAATCGATGATAGAGTGTACCGAGTTTGCTTCCCCTCCCTCCAGTGCTGTGCTGGCCCGGGCAGAAAGGCCGTGAAGATTGTATGGGACCTGCGAGAAATTCTTGAAATTTTGATCATCGTAGTTTTTGGGGGCTTGACTAGCTGGAATACTTTGTACCAGCACGACACTAGAATAAAACTTCCTCTCTTTTTTTCAAATAGTTTTTGCGAATCCTCCACGTCGACAGAATTTTCTCCATAAATCTGAATAAGTGCCATTGACGTGAATGTATAATTATTCAAAAAACCGAAAAACCCTTCCAAAGAAGTATTTTATTCAGCCTTCCAACCTGTCTGAAAGCATACATTATTCGGCCAGCATGAATTTCATCTCTCAAAAATTGACATGATTGTTTTTTTCATTTCTCTTCTCGTCTCATCTCATCATTTCAAGACCAGATTTCAGGCACGATTACTTAGACCAAATTATTTTTCATTTCCCTTAGTATCATTTTGCATGGTAATTCTTTCATTCAACTTCAACTGTATTAATAATGTATCAAGGACACTTTTTTCAAATTCGTCTCAACTTCTTCCTCTCTCATCAACCGTTCTAAACTCTCCCTTCTCATTTGTTGCGACATTTCGGCTTTAATATAGAGATGGGCTAGATAAGTTCTCATTACCATCAGTTTTGGTTGACTAAAAGCACTCTCATCGCCAAGTATTATTCTATGCAAACGATAATGCATCGCGCCACCTCATTACATACAAAATGATTACAAAAATGAGACACATGCATTAACACACTTATGCGTAAATACGTCCACCTATTCGGGCACCCTATACGACGAAAGAGAATTACCGAAAGTTAATACTGTCGTCTTTCGCAATATATTTCGAATAGAAAGTCGGAAAAAGAAATATTGTGATTTATAGCCTCGGAGCTGTACGTGAAATTTACTATTGTAACATTTTTCTTACAGCGACCATTTTCTTTTCTTCTTGCAGATTATGGGTGCTTTTGACGAAGACGAGTGTTTCTGGCCGCCGAATTCTGACCCTTTGGACGTTGACAAAGAATGGCGTCTAAAGGCCGAAAACGAACTAAACGAGGATCCGGAAAAAGCCAAAGAAAATATAAAACTCCTAAGGCAGAAATTAGCAGGTAAGAGAAATCATCGTCGAGTGAACGTAAATCTACTTTACCTCGTTGGAGCATTCTAGACGTCAAGACGCCGCATTGATAATCCTATAAGCTCGCTTTTATGACGAAATAGAATTATCATCTAGGTTAATGGGAATTTTATCACCTCTAAGCCTATACAGAAAGCGAATCCTTAGACTCTTTGAAAGATCGACTTTTCTAAAAACTTTTTTTTTTTTTTCATGTTGTATCGCGTCAATGGCTATATTGACCTGAAAGTGATCGGATTGTAAACTAGGTTCTTCATTCGACATCGTTTCGTCATAATATCGGTTAAATTAATAATAATTATTAATTATCGATCGCTTTTGTAGCCGATACATTCATGCTGAGTGCCCTAAGTTTTATTAATGTGAAAAAAAACTTGTTATCATCGACCTTGTCTCCCATTTTACAATACCATTGGTATTTTTGTGGTCCACGAACTTGTAAATGGATATAGAGAAAATATTCATACATTTTCGCAATTAAATGTATATTTAAAGAACTGAAATGAAACCCTCACTATCGGCTTCGCTAAAATCGAAATTTTGATTTTAGACCACGCGACGCGTGTAGCATTCACAAAGTGAAATCGTCCATTGTATGACCAGCGGATTATCCTATTGTAAATCGTACAATTATAAAAGTGGCCAAATAATTAACAATAATTAGTTGGTACATTAACCTTTAACGTAAATTCGAAGGCTACGAAGAATGGAGATGGCAAAATGAGATACGTATTGGATAAGAACCTGCAACGATTTTATAGATCGTATCTTAAAGTGGCACAAGTTTCCATTCTATATCTCCCTAATTATCTACTTTACAATTAGCAAATCAGCTGAACTAGGAAATGGAGAGACTTACAAAAATTTCGAGGAAGGATCGTATCAGCTTTGAAGGAGAAATTCGAGGAAATTTGAAGTAACAAATATGGAATATTTGGTTGCAGTACGAACAGCAGGTGAGAAGGAAGAAATATGAGAGTGAGCCCGATATGGTTAATTCTGGTTTTAGCGAGGAGAGCTTCTTCGGCCAGATGATGAGAGATAATTTGGCGAATGATTATGCACCAAGAACTAAGGATAAATGGACGGCGCAATAATTTCTGAGAAGAAGATACTCTACATCGGCGATCAGTTCCAACCGCCTAAGACAGTATGAGGATGTGTTGAGCGAGATTGAGGGATTGAAGATGGTTATTGTGATAAAAGAGAAATCTGAGTGTATTCTTCGTAATGCTTCCGAAAGAGGTGCTTGTCAAATTACGCTGGTGAAGCAAGCAAATGATTGATCCAAGTGACAAAATGAAGACTGAGTCCCAGAGTGATAAGCCTGCAAAGACGTAGACCATTCTAGTATTGAGTCTAGAGCCTTCCATAAGGCATGATACGTAGATAATTTTGTATTCGTAAGTTATTAGAGATATGACGACGGTAGGTAATATTGTCAATTTTGTACACTCTATCTCTCATTTTAGGAATTTTTGTAAAGTGCAGTCGAATGTTATAATGAATAAGTAGCTAGGGATCGAGCGAATGGATTGAAGAGGACTTGATTTGAGAAATTAGTTGGGTAAGTGCTCCCAGGAAGACGTAAAATGTTCTTTGATAGAGAGGTGGTCCGCTGGAATGAGATATTGCTGGCTAAGGTTACCGTACTAAGGCTTCCAGAAGGGTTTAGCAATTAGATTGAGGGGGGAGGGGAAGAAGGCCAAACCCTTTACCTCTTAGTTTAATATTCGAGCTAAAAGGCCAGCCGGAAGGGAGTGGCGTACAGAAAATAATAGTAAACTTTGGATAGCTTCGTAGTTCAGCTGAGAAAGAAGTGAGATCTTGTTGAGTGAATCAGGCATTTCTCCTCATCTCGAATCAATGATACGGGCACGAACGAAATTTGGGGTTGTTTACTGCATTCCGGGGTAATCTGTCTTTATATATGTTTAACGTATATGGCTACATGAATTTCTGATAAAAATGGAGTCTGGAGTTCTGGCGAAATTTTGATATAGAGGAGCTCGCCATCTAGGATGTGGAAAATTCGAAAATTTAGTAGAATTGAAAATCATCTTTATAAAATGAGCAACGCAGTAAGACCACTCCAATTGACCATTGAAAAAATCTCCTCATAGTCATCTGACCGGAGATTTCGATATTCAGACAAGAAAACAGCTTTGGTAAAGTTCCAAAAAAGATATTCACGCTGTACGCCTCTCCCCTCCCTGTAAAAACTTCACGATTACCAGCCAACCGTCCATAAAGTTCCTTGGTCTCAACTTTAAAGCCAAAATCTTCTGAACCCTCCCTTCATCGTAATTTAAAAGCAAAATGCCTGAATTTCTTGAACGTTCTCAAATACATATCATATCCCCGTACCAGCTGTAACCGTAAGCTCCTCCTCCAGCTCTGTGATAGTCTAATCTCTTTCCAACTTAATTACGGTTCTTCAATTTACATCAACTCCAACAAACAAACCTTCAAATTGCTGGACTCCAATCGATCTTCAGGGCTTTGAATGGCCCTTGGCGCACTGCGGACCAGCCCTTCACGCAGCTTTTGATCTAAGAAATGTATTTCTCCTCGCCTTTACCGCACTCTTTCTTTCACTACAAACTTCCTGGCCTCAAGAACCCAATACCCAAATCTTCAAATCTTTTCTAATGGTCTCAGCCCACGAAAATCACCCGCGTTCTGTCGCTTCTATCCCATCTTGGCAAATGTCTCATACGTGAGCCCGTACTTCTTATTTTTTTATCGACTTTTTTTGGTTAACCCTTATCCCTGATACCTGTCATGATCTTGTTAAAATTCTCAAAACGGCTAAATTTATACACGAACAACACATCAACAAAGTCATTTTCTCAGTTTCTCTGCCACTCGGACGGGTTCAAATCGAGACCCAGAACCAAATATGCGGTCTCCATATTCAGGTTAACATTTTATTCCCTAATCTTCCGTATGAGAAACTCTGCTTCCATAACTTACTCCTACATTCACCTTCCTTTCTCTTCTCAAATGCTCCTCCCCTCCCCCCACAAATTCCTTTTACTATCTCATTCTCTCTTATTTTGTCTTTCTATCCAAGAGGGCATTCTACTCCAACGAATCTCTATTCTTGTACACTCCTTGAGCTCTTCCACTCTTTTCCATAGATTACCGAAACACATCGACCTTAAGAAAATGACGCAATGGACCTCACCACTGAGTAGTCAGCACCTTCACCCTCCATATGGGATTTCTCTTCCTTCTCCTCCTATGACCTCAAATCCTATAACTGCATCCCTCATCCTCTCCTCCTGACATGATTTCTTGTCATGCTTATCCTCCAATAAGCTCCGATCTATTGCAAAATCTTCAATTCTTCGGTTTATCTCAAACTGGACTTCCTGTCAAAAAGAAGTTTGCTTAATCAGTCTCGGAATACGCCATACCTGTCTCACCCACTCTTTCCTCTTTTTACACCTCTCATTCCTTTAATGCGTACATTACAATACTGATGATCGATCCATTCAACACCTTCACTCTTGCCCAGCTTCCTAAAAGATCCGGCTCCATCCTTCTGTCTCTACCTATATCACCAACTCCCTCTCAAACAATCATAAGAAAATCATGAGCACGATGAACTACCTTCAATCTACCTATTTTACATCATCTATTCATATTCATCCTTGTTGTCTCCAACTTCCCACTTTTAGCCCATGATCCCAGAAAGGCTCGTTAATTTAATGAAAAGAAGTGAAAGGAGAAAAAAAAAGTTGACCTAATTTGTGCTTCCTTATCACCATTGGATTTTAGGTGTCTACCTAGGTTCCATGAAGCCCGGGGCCACATTTTTGCCCGTATTCTGAAAAAAGTTTAATCTTAAGTCTGAGATCATGATCAGGTCTCATTCCCCTTCATGAAATCATACCTTTTTTCAGCGGGCTCCTCAGTTGTTTCGTATCTATACCTCGTCGCTAAAGTCAGACTCAAAATAAGTTACTCTCACAGAATGGAAAAATTGTGACGTCACAGGCCCAGACTTTGGAGCTATTATATAATAGGAGGGGAACTGATCTGTGGCGTCATCAGATTGTCGCGTCACAATCAAATTGTGACGTCATAGGCCTCGCCTCAAGCTATAGGTATATTATAATATGATAGGATGGGGATTTGGAAACATTTCGACCTTCGAGGTATACATGATAGGAGGGGGACTTGAAAAATTTTCGAGCTTCGAGCTTTGCCGGTCGGCTGGACAGCGGATGTTTTTCCCGAAAAATTCAGTCTTGACCATCTAATAATTCCTTACTTTTTCCCTACCCGGTCCGCTAATGGACAGTTCGTGCGAGTTTCCATCTCTTAGCTGTATATTTGAAATATGAATATTTTTCAATTATCGATGTCAGTGTGGAGGGGAAGAGGCTAAAGTGCCAGGGCTCCTTCCGCCTCCCTTACCTGTAAGATACGTTTCTATTTTTTATTCTCTGCAGTCAAACGATTTACAAAATTAAAGAAGCTAACTAACGCACTAATTGGTCCATAAATCCGAGTCCACCTCTCATTTCTGTTCAAATTGTGTTATATAGAGCAACTCATAATGCGTGAATGATTTTAACCGGCCAGTATTTTTGGAATGCTTATCAGCTCCTCAGTAAATGACTAGGTCTAACCACTATTATATCCACATAAAGAATTACATCGTTAGTTCCAGCACAATGAGTAAATATAAAAAACGGAGTCCAGTATCAAAATGAGAGAAAG
This sequence comes from Aspidiotus rigidus, assembly GCA_035079385.1. Taxonomy (NCBI): domain Eukaryota; kingdom Metazoa; phylum Arthropoda; class Insecta; order Hemiptera; family Diaspididae; genus Aspidiotus; species Aspidiotus rigidus. The sequence goes on along the minus strand of JAVHKY010000020.1, from coordinate 13,000,780 downwards.
AAAGAAAGAGACAGAGAGTGAGAGTAATAAAAAAGTGAAGATAATAAAGATGAAACTTGTGTTACGAAAAATAATAAATCTTATTTCAAGTAAGAACGAAAAAAGCTCGTAAGCAATTTATGTCGTAATTTGTTAAGAAACATTAAGGTGATCATCCACTAATTATTATTTGTTTACATTATTGTGAAAAGCTATATTTTGAACGATATCTGCAGCTTACGTACCAATTTAATGATAACCTGACAATAAATTACGGTAATTTTTTCTTTCTTTTTTAATCGTTCTCCTAATTTTCTTTCTTTTTTTTTTCTTTCCAATATTAAATTTAAAAATAGTTTGGCGGTCTGAAAACTCATCAAACTAGATACAGAAATGAGAACTCGAGGTCTAAATTTTCGATTACACCGCGTGTATTTGTAGTTACGGTTTTTATGAAAAGAAATCTGGTTTTATTCAAGAAATTATTTTATTATACTATAAGAGCGAAATTATCGTTACTTGTATATTATCCACTGAATATTTTGAGATTTCGCAAAGCATGGGTGGAAGACTCGAACGAAAGTAAACATCGAATCCCAAAATATTTGTAATCGTTTCGATTTCGAACTTATTTTTATTTTCTTTCATTTTCAGTCGACTAGCCCTTAAGCTACCGGGGCTGTCGGTTTTGACCGAGGAAATTCTTTCCTTTTATCTTTTTCTCCGGGCATTTTTGATTCACGCTACGTTAAATTCATTTTGTAAAACACGTGCCGGATGAAAATAATTTTACATTTTACGACTCCGCCGCACTGCTTCTGCTAGATAGGAGTACACGTTCCTATAGTAGCACTTGTGAAAGTCCACGAGTTGAAAGACATTTCTAGAGGGCTAAAAAGTTCGAAACAACTATAGACTTAAAATAACATACGAAATGGAATTCCAGTATTTTAATCCATTAAAATGTAAAATGGGTCTTTCTGAAACGGTATAATATACAGACCGTTATTATATTCGCATTTATTTAATCAAGCCTCGTACCTACTCTCTCTTTATCTATGTTACAGATGAGAAAAATATGAACTCGAGAATGGATGACGTATTTTTGATGGCATTTCTTAGAGGACGCAAACACGATGTGAACTCCGCTTTAAAGCTTGTAAGTTGGTTAGCATTGAAGCTTTACTTTTCCCTTTCCAAAGTAAATCTTATATACAAGTCAGAATGAATACTCATGGTTGAGAGCGTCTTCCAGCGAACACGATGGGATTACATTTCCACAGTACCTAATATACTGAACATTTATTTCTGTCTTCCATGTACTGAAGGTGTGACCTCGAGTGATTTATTTTGTGTGCTTAGTATAGTCGTCTGAATTCCTTAATTATCGAACTTGAACAGATCTTGTAAAACATACAATGAAGTTAGACGTCAAATTGCTAACGTGTACTCAAATTATCTCAGATAATAAAAATTGCTTCAACGTTCTAATAAATGATTCGTAACGGTGGCTCACAAAATTGGTTAGCAGGTCATGACTACTCTTCTTTTTTGTAAATGTTCAACTCTGAAGGTACGATATTCCGGTGAAAGATTTGATCAAAGCTAGTAAAGTTTCCTTGTGCTAAGAAAAATCATATCTAGGGTTGAGAAATCCAAGGGTATCTCTCTCCCCTCACTGGTAGGACTCTCACAGCTCATGCAGACTTGTATAATAATTTGTTGAGTGCGAGGAACCGTGTAGAATCCCAGAAAGTTTCAAAATCAAATTCAACTCTTGATGTCTATTATAGAAAGTTCTTCAAGGAAGAGAATGGGCGATGGAGGAAAAGGAATTGTATGAATGATCGCGTAATTGATCAGTTGTCAAGGTGAGATAATTTTGGGTGAAGCTCATCATTTACGGCAGTTCAAAATTTAAAAAAATAAGTACAACGGAAAATTCTCTAATTTTGTATTCCTTTCTACGAGGGTACCAGTGAGACTTGAACGTGAGATGATTTTTGACCTTGACCGAATAATTAGAACGAGGAAGAAGTTCGACTTTTGAGGTATAGTTAGGAGGGGTAAGATGTTCTCCAACTATTAAATAAGAACTGCGACTGCGAAACACGTAGGAGTGGATCTTGAAAAATTGCTTCTGAGCCTGAGCTATACACAAGAGGAGTGCGCCTTGCAAAAATGTTCGAGCTGTACATATGAGTGGAACTCGGACTTTAGCTATCGAAATCAAATAATATCGAAATATCGACTCATAAAACAGGTTGTAGGCACTCCCTGATTAACTTCGTTGTTTCGTGATGATTCCCTCTTGTAAAGTTTTTTTTTTGTTTTCTTTTTATTACATCTAACCACAAATTACCAGAAAAATAAATACTAAGAAAAAAATAAAAATAAAACAAAAAAAAAAAAATACAAAAAAAAAAACCAGCGAAAACAATGAGACTCTGACACATCAATCCGTTGTGAGGACTGTAGCCGAGTTTGAATTCATACGCTGTAAGGGAATATGATTTAAACGCCAAGTTAAAAATATCTAATTGGACTCCGACTGAGATCGCCTTGGGAGAGGCAAAACGCTGTTTAACGAAACGAAAATATTGTTCCGTCACGTTCTTCTTTGAATTCCAAAGGTCTCTCGTAGGTATGAGTCATCATGAAGTACAGCCCTCCCACGCTCCGCTATTTCTTTCTTCATTTTTCTGTATTCTAATGTTCGTTCAGTTCGATGAAGTTTGCCTGATGATGAACAGCTAGTCGCTATTTTAGTATACCACTCATTCCTCAAAATCGTCAACTTCAGACTCTTAAACAGGGTCTTAGCGGCCGGGAGAAAAGAGATCTGAGCTTCCTCCCTCCAAACTAGTTTTTAAAGCTATAACAAATTGTGTGGAAAACTCAGGCACTTACCGTGGCACTTGGCTAGTTTGATCACTAATATAACCTTAAAAAAAGGTCAGGCAATTCTAGGGTGTCCACCCTTGAATCAAAGATCATGAAAATTTCTTCATAATGTGTAAATGACTAGGGATTTACAATGGAAAATAATCCAGCTCTTTTAAATCGCTTAGAAGAATTCGAAACTATTATAACGAGGTTAAGAATTCCGGTCGCAAATGATTTATTGGCCACCTTTGTAAACCCTCTAACTCGTTTCATGCTTGATTACTCACCGACCGACTCTTGACCACACGTTTCTCCAATCCTCCATTCTTGTTCTCATCCTGATGATGACAACGGTAGATTTAAACTTTTATTATTCCAAATTTTACATCTAAATTACTGACAAAATTACTGTTTATTTCGTATTTTATTGTGTTTCATTTCGCTTTACATTTTTAAATTTTAATTTTTCCGGACGCCTATTTCAAGTTTCTGACGTTATTTTTTTACTTTATAAAAAAATTTTTATGTACTTTCATTATTTCGACTTGAACCTTTTGAGACTTTGGAATAAAGGAGAAAAAAAAATCGTTACTGTTACGTTCTTGTGTTTCCCTCTAAAACTGATTATGATGGAAAGTAGTTTTGAAAAGTCCATCCAGCTTACAAATTGACTCAGAACTCGAAATTTTTTCTAGTCCTTGAGGCAGGTCAAGACCATACCTGCCTCATGACTTCATCAGAGAATTGGAATTGCAGCCTAATTTGTGCACATGTAGAGGCTCGGTCGAGGCCTAGTATTTGAAGCGGGCATCCGCTAGGATCGCTAACTACGCGCGCGGTTCCTTCACCATTTTTTCCAAATTTGGAAACGGGAGCTGATAGGGTGACAGGAAGTCAAATCTGCTTCACTCAAGTGTTATTTCGATTTTTTTCATTTTTCTCCTACATACCGTCATAGTTTAGTTCCCTTTTTCGATCTCTCTCCGCTCGCTAGAGATGCAGCGCGACGCTAAGCGCTGTCTAGCCCAAATACTGTATGTTAGGTAGGCTCTCAGAACACAAAAAACTCACGGGTTTTTTAACAGAGTTGAAAGAGGGGTGGCAGGGGACCTGTTTTATGGGGCACGCGGGACCTGCAAAATGTAGATTGTGACGTCACAAAGCTGTCTTATGGCGTCATCAAATTGTGACGTCATAAGCCCGGACTTCGGAGCTATATATAATACGAGGGAACTTGGAAAAAACTCATCTATGACGTCATCAGATTGTGACGTGACAAGGCTGACCTATGACGTCATCAAATTGTGATATCACAGGCCCCATCCCTCAAGGTTTATATGATAATAGGGGAACTTGGAAAATTTTCGAGCTCCGAGCTTTGCCGGACGGCGACCCTTTCTTCCGAAAACCCTGTCAAAATTCTTTTCAGGTCCTTATGACGTCATCAGACTCCTGAAACTAGAAATGTTTAGGTGATATCGTCTGGGGGTTAGAAATTTTCGCCACTCAGATCCTTACTTCACCCTCTCTGCTGAAAGACATTTTCATGTCAAGTAGGTCAAGGCCATGCTCACATAAAAGAGTTGAAATTCTAGCCTGATTTGTGTGCCTATATGTAGGGCTTCTTACCTCAGTATCTATATATACTAGCCGATGGGCTCACTCGTAATGAGTTTGTTCGTCTGCACCAGTATTTCTTAATGTAGCATACCTACGTTAGGCTAAGAAGCTGATGGGCTTATCTGTCCACTAGTACGAGTATTTCTTAGTCCATTAAAAGCCGGATACACTGTACATTAGGATAGGAAGGAGAAGAGAGGGGTCACTCTCCCTCTTTTTCACCCTCTCAGAACTCGCAATTTTCCCAAGTCCCTATGATGTCATTAGAAAGTTGAAAATTTTGGTCACGTAAATACTTACTTCACCCTTTCCCACCCCCCCTCTGTTACAGGACATTTTCACGTCAAAGAAAAAAATCTCGCAGCTTATTTTGTTCACTGCCTGCGAGTTCTCTTGCACGAACTAAGTTGGTTGAGGCGAGAAGGGAACCTCATTTATGGGGGGATGCACGGATTTTTATGATTTTATTCAAAAATTCAGCATTTTCTTATTTTAGGAATAAAGCAGTCGTCGAACTTTGTTCCACACCACCATAAGAAAAAGTTCTCTAGTTCTCTGGTAGGCCAAGTTCAATGGTATCATCTGTAGGCCTGATCCACTTGGTATTTTGATCTAACTACAGTCATATGGTCGAAGGTTGAAATCTTTTCAAGACTCAAAGTAGGTCAAACCTTCCGCTCCCTCGAGAATCACAATTCCTCCGGGTAAAGAAGTCTCTCCGGGGGAAACACCCGACTGATAAAACCCTGATTTCGGCTCAGAATCCAATAGTTTCCGAGTCTCACCAGTCACAAGTAAAGCTACATAGACAAAATTTTTTCATGTGCCTAAAGTAGGTCAGAGCCCACAGTTTGCCGGAAGGACAGTGGACGGTAAGCATTTTTACTGAAAGATCTCTTCCCCATAAAACAGGTTCCGTGTCGAGAAAATCATCAGTTTGCAAGGTTTACTCTCTTCTCCCCACTTATAAGCAGCATAACTTTTGCGAGGACCCAGCTCTTGAAAATTTACAAAGAAATGTTTCAAAAGAAGGAACAATAGGTACTTTCTCGTTGATTTCAAGTTTTAGCCTACAGTATGTATTCCTTAAGTTATGAGCATGAAGATACCCGTGCGTTTTGATTGTTAATACAACAATATTTCCAGGATACAAAAATCATGATTTGAGAAGATTGAACGCTTCTAATGAAAGTTTATTCTTTTCTCTTGCCAGAAATAGTATTTCATGATATATTGTGTGTCTGTCTTATTACCTAAATCTTTCTCTATTTCGATTTTCTGATTATTTGTCGTCTGTTAGATACCTAGGTGTCGTTAAAACTGATTTTCTATTTCATCGTCAGATCAAAGTGGTATTCTCGGATTGATATATCGCTTGATTCTTGTCCTCAGATAAAATCGTACTACGAAATGAAACACAACTACCCAGAATTTTATCGAGACGCGTGTCCGTCAGAAAAAGGCCATCTGTACGAAATGGGCTACTTGGGACTGCTTCCGGGCGAGGACAGAACTGGTAACAGATTAGCCACTTGTGTCCCAGGTATAGTTCGTCTATGATTTACCCTGGCCTATATAAATTCATCCAAATCGTTTGTTTCAACAACAATTTAATTTCACTTTTCAGCTAAAATGGACTTCAGTCAAATTTCCATAGAAGAAGTGTTCCAAGTAGGCTGCAGTATATTCGAGATCGCTCTGCTAAACCCAGAAATACAAATATCCGGCGTCATTGTCCTTCTAGACATGGGCGGCATGTCTTTGATACAACAGGCGAAACTTATAAATCCGCGCTTCGCTTGGCAATTGACTAACTGCATTCAAGTACGCGAGAGATATTCATTCTTACATAACAATAAAATGTACCGTGCGGTATGATAACGAGCGATGCGATGGTAACAATGAAGACTGACCAACGCATTTTTCCTTTTCATATCGTCGGCTTGTGATGAATGCGCAAAATTTTATATCGACCTACATTTTAAAATAATAACGTGGATTTTTTTTTTTTTTCTTTCTTTCTTTCTCTACAACTTTCCGTTTCTAGGAGAAAATTCCTGTTAGACTGCGCGGTGTACATGTTATCAACCAGCCATCATATTATACAGCTTTGTACGCTATATTCAAACCTTTCCTGAAGAGGAAACTCCGTAAACGAGTAAGCATTCTTTTAGAATTTTATAATTATTGTCTACTACTGTTCTTCGTATTGGTTTAATTTTCCAAAGTTCACGGATGACTAAGCCATATCCCATGGTAAGTCCAGTTGTGGATTTCTAAATACTTCTAGGGCTCATTCTTCAATTTAGCGAGCTCCAAATGATTTAAAAAAAATTTTTAAAATTTCGTCATGATAGTGCCACTTGAAGATGAACATGCGATCCATTCAACATCTGAATGGTACTTCACGATTCTACAAAATTTCTTGACTTGAAGTAAAGATCAGCCTCTGTTCACGAAACGAGATTGTTTTCGAACTCGCACTTGTTTCAGCTAGGTTAATAATTTTACCAAATTCTTCGATAACCTCACACTTTCATACAAAGAATGTACCGAAACAAAAGTAAAAATAGCTTCAGAGGTGAAGCTTTTCCATCCTAGTTAGGTCAAGGTGAAACGGGTGTAGATTCTTCCAAGTTCTTTTCCTATATTGAAACAATACTTGTCCTGATCCGGGGACGGCGGGGTGACGGCGGTTAGACGGTGACAGCGGTATGATGGGAACGGCGGGGTGACGGCGGTTTGACGGTGACGGCGGTAAGATGGGGACGTCGGTGTGACGGCGGTGTGACAATGACGGGGGTATGAAGGTGACGGCGGTATGATGGGAACGGCGGGGCGACGGCGGTTTGACGGTGACGGCGGTATGATGGGGAAGGCGGTATGAAGGTGACGGCGGTATGACGGGGACGGCGGGGTGACGGCGGTATGACGGGGACGGCGGGGTGACGGCGGTTTGACGGTGACGGCGGTATGAAGGTGACGGCGGTAAGACGGTGACGCGGCGGTGTGATGGTGACGGCGTTATGATGGTAACGGCGGTGTGACGTGACGGCGGTTTGACGGTACCGGCGGTGTGACGGTGACGGCGGTATGATGGTGACGGCGGTATGATGGTGACGGCGGTGTGACGGTGACGGCGGTATGATGGTGACGGCGGTATGATGGTGACGGCGGTTTGACGGTGACGGCGGTATGATGGGGAAGGCGGTATGATGGTGACGGCGGTTTGACGGTGACGGCGGTTTGACGGTGACGGCGGTTTGACGGTGACGGCGGTGTGACAATGACGGCGGTATGATGGTGACGGCGGTATGATGGTGACGGCGGTATGATGGTGACAGCGGTATGACGGTGACAGCGGTATGAAGGTGACGGCGGTATGACGGTGACGGCGGTATGATGGGGACGGCGGTTTGACAGTGACGGCGGTATGAAGGTGACGGCGGTATGATGGTGACGGCGGTATGATGGTGACGGCGATATGATGGTGACGGCGGAGTGACAGTGACGGCGGTATGAAGGTGACGGCGGTATGACGGCGAAGGCGGTATGATGATGACGGCGGTATGATGATGACGGCGGTATGATGATGACGGCGGTATGATGATGACGGCGGTCTGAAGGAGACGGCGGAGTGACGGTGACGGCGGTATGATGGGGACGGCGGTATGATGGGGACGGCGGTATGAAGGTGACGGCGGTATGATGGTGACGGCGGTTTGACGGTGACGGCGGTATGATGGTGACGACGGTATGCCGGGGACAGCGGGGTGACGGCGGTATGACGGCGAAGGCGGTATGATGATGACGGCGGTCTGAAGGTGACGGCGGTATGATGGGGACGGCGGTTTGACGGTGACGGCAGTTTGAAGGTGACGGTGGTATGATGGCGACGGCGGTATGATGGGGAAGGCGGTATGACGGTGACGGCGGTAAGATGGGGACGGCGGTTTGACGGTGACGGCGGTGTGACAATGACGGGGGTATGATGGTGACGGCGGTATGATGGGAACGGCGGGGTGACGGCGGTTTGACGGTGACGGCGGTATGACGGTGACGGCGGTATGATGGGGACGGCGGTTTGACATTGACGGCGGTATGATGGTGACGGCGGTATGATGGTGACGGCGGAGTGACAGTGACGGCGGTATGACGGTGACGGCGGTATGATGGTGACGGCGGTTTGACGGTGACGGCGGTATGATGGTGACGACGGTATGCCGGGGACAGCGGGGTGACGGCGGTATGACGGCGAAGGCGGTATGATGATGACGGCGGTCTGAAGGTGACGGCGGAGTGACGGTGACGGCGGTATGATGGGGACGGTGGTTGTACGGTGACGGCGGTATGATGGGAACGGCGGGGTGAGGGCGGTATGACGGTGACGGCGGTATGAAGGTGACGGCGGTATGCCGGGGACAGCGGGGTGACGGCGGTATGACGGCGAAGGCGGTATGATGATGACGGCAGTCTGAAGGTGACGGCGGAGTGACGGTGACGGCGGTATGATGGGGACGGCGGTTTGACGGTGACGGCAGTTTGAAGGTGACGGTGGTATGATGGCGACGGCGGTATGATGGGGAAGGCGGAGTGACGGTGACGGCGGTATGATGTGAACGGCGGGGTGACGGCGGTTTGACGGTGACGGCCGTATGATGGGGAAGGCGGTATGATGGTGACGGCGGTTTGACGGTGACGGCGGTATGATGGGGAAGGCGGTATGATGGGGAAGGCGGTATGATGGTGACGGCGGTGTGACAATGACGGCGGTATGATGGGGACGGCGGTATGACGGGGACGGTGGGGTCACCGCGGTTTGATAGTGACGGCGGTATGAAGGTGACGGTGGTATGAAGGTGACGGCGGTATGATGGTGACGGCGGTATGACGGTGACGGCGGTATGATGGGGACGGCGGGGTGACGGCGGTTTGACGGTGACGGCGGTATGAAGGTGACGGCGGTATGACGGGGACGGCGGGGTGACGGGGGTGTGACGGCGGTGTGACGGCGGCTTGACGGTGACGGCGGTATGACGGTGACGGCGGTGTGACGGTGACGGCGGGGTGACGGCGGTATGAAGGTGACGACGGTATGAAAGTGACGGCGGTTTTCATCGGGCGAAAGTCTGATGTGATATATTTGGGCTATCACCTTTCAGCTTTCGTGGAGCTCATTCCTTTCCTGGTTTAGCATACGACTGATATGAAATATTTTGGCCTACCGCCCCCTTCCTTGGTTTAGCATAAGTCTGGTATGAAATATTTGGAGAACAAGGGTGGTACACAGGTTTGTCCAGTAATTTCCAGGAAATAGTATAAAAGAAGCCTAAACCCAGTATGAAGCTAGTATATAAAGGAAGCGTGGACCTAGTATAACCCAGTATACAACATCAAATAGTAGCATGCAAGGAGAGGCGAGGTGGACGTACGGACGCAAATTTCGGAATTAGGGTGGGAGGGTCAGAACAGAAATTCTTCCAAGTTACAAGGTCGTGGTTGTGCGGACGCGTACGTGCGGACGCAAATTTCGGAATTAAGGTGGGGGTTCAGGTCAGCGCTAAGACATGAAACATGTCAAGAGGCGCAACTCCGTTCTACGCAGTCTTCGCGGTATGTGAAGTTGCTTCACCATTACGTAGTAATGAAAGAATTTCTCTTCAAAGTGCTGCTCCAGTCATCGAAGATAAATATTACATTTTCTTTCACGTTTTTCTTGAATTTTTCAATACTTTTTGAGATATTTGAGTTTGAATTATCCAAACTGGAGTCTCCTGGTCGTAGAACGCGGCGGTCTACAGTGACATTATTAGTAGGCTCGGGTCAAGGTCATCCGGACGCAGACTTTCCTGAAAACATGCCCCAACGCGAGTTCCTCGCCACCCACCCGGGAAAACAATAATTTTCAAGTTGTTCATATTTGCGGTTCGAGTCTGTCCATTTGCACACGATGCAATATCGTTAAGTAATGAATAATGTAGCTTTTTGTTCTGGTTTCAGATTCATTTCCACGGAAGTGACATGAGCTCGTTACACAATTACATATCTCCTGAATATTTGCCAGCCGAATGGGGCGGCACACAAGCGCCATACAACACAAAAGCCATTACTAAGTTAGTCAACGAGAACGAAAATAAATTAATAGGTGGGTGCAGTATACAACTCAAATTGATATATAATGCCAGTGAAAATAGTTTATCAGGGAATTTCTCATGAAAAAGAAAAAATTTTCTGCGGCGAAAAAAAAAAATGAAGATCATGTTTTAAAATTTCTCATAGTGGAGGACGTCAGGCCACGCCTACCTTATAGAGTCTTCAACGGATTGAAATCTTAGTCCAGCTCGCGTGTTTGTAGAAATTCCTTACTTTAGTATCACAGGCGCATACTAAGTTATATATATATGTAAGATCGTGAAATCTTAACAAATCATGTCGATGCAGTGTAAACACTGAATCGAAACAAAAAGTCGAGAGTCCCGTAGGAAATGCAGGTCAGCTGACTGCTCTCGGAAGATGACCAGATAACTATCGAAATACCTAATAAAGTCTGCATGCAGACAGAAACCTGCGAGTAGTAGAAGACAAAAAGAATGCGTGCATTCTTACATATATATCGGTTCAGAATTCGACATTTTTTAAAGTCTCAAAAGACAATGACAGACAGGTTGGCTGATGGGCTCATACGCGCCTTCACGAGTATTTCTTAACCTAATATAAAGCTAGCATATACTGAACTTTAGGCCTTACTTCCCCCGGTATTAGTATAGTCCTAGTACACAGTATATCGTAAGCTAACTGGCCAAGAGGCTCTCTCCTTCTTGGCCAGTACAACTGCGCCCGCATTTAGTGCGAAATTTGCCCTATCCTTACAAATTATAATTTTTTATGCGATGTGTATGAAAAGAAAACGCTTATAAGACGATCAATTTTCAGAAGTGAATTCAGAGCAGCCCCGTGGAGAGGATAAGCGGGCCCGACGAAAATTTTCACAGGCTCTCTCTTCTTCCCATTCATTTTTTTTTCTATTGTCAAATGGGAAAAAATTCGGGCCTCTTAAAAATATCGGGCCCTCCAGGAAGTCCGGGTCTGAAGCATTTTGTTTTTGCAGGCAAATTTTGACAAAACACGGGTTTTCTCAGGCAAGTTTTCCTATGACCGAAAACTTTCCCACAAAAGCCTGATCCAGCGCTTCCTGCTATCACGATTCAAATCACGAGGGAGGGATATAGTAAAATCGAGGCATTTCCTCGTGGCTAATTTTCCTATGACCGAAAACTTACTCACAAAAGCCTGATCCAGCGCTTCCTGCTATTACGGTTCGAATCGCGAGGTAGGGAGGTAGTAAAATCGAAGCATTTCCTCATCCGTAATCTTCTTGCGAACCATGAGATCGGTATCATTCACTCTGGCCAAGTGCTTTATTGTCAACAATTTCTTGTAGAAAGCGAACTGACTCATCGGGTTGTGTATTAGCCAATGGTACAAGGTTTTTTTTACCTTGATTTTGAAGCCCTATCAAATTGGGTACTGAAGATCTAGGAAACTTCGACGTTGATCGCAAGTTTTTTACCGATGAGTGACATCTAATTGACGTCAATTTTTAGTCATTATCAGTGTCGACTCAATTTCGACGTTAGCGATGAGTTGATCGTGAAGAGAAGAGGTCGATCTGGAGTCGACTTCCAGACATTCTGGTTGCGGTCGAGATTGAGCGGAACTCGATTTAGAGTAGACTTCTGGTCGAAATAGCGAGTAGATTCGGATTGGGTTCCAAAGTGATGGACGATTCTTTAGACCAGTCAGTTTAAAGAATACTGAAGAAGTAAAAGCAATCACGGAAGTCGAGTGCCTAGATTATACCGATACTTTTCGATTTGAAGAATGCTATCAGATACTTTTAATAATTACGAATTTTTCTTCTTGTTTGAAGAAATGGGGAGCATTTTAGAGAGCTGCCTCAAACATGTACTGGTATTAAAAATTTTTCTAGATATTAGGATACTCGATAACATATTCAGCGTTCTATGTCAGGGGAGATGTAGGTAATATCTTCGAGGAATTCTGACGTTTCTCTAGATTTAAAAATTTTGAAAAATGACTTTCATCGTACGCGTATACGAGGAGCTTTCAAAATCAATAAAATATCGATTTTTTTTTTCATTTTTACAGAGTGGCGTCAATATGGGATGACGAAGTGAAAAAAAAAAATCCAAAAACTCTGCAGCAGATTACATCACAAATTTTTCTTTCCTTCGTTAATTATTATTAGGTTTATTCGTTCGTTTTTGTACCTTTATACAGAACGTACATATATTTTATTGTAATTTATCTCACATACTTGTAATGAATACTTTTATGTATCAACAAGTATACGAATAATTATTTTTACATTATGATTACCAAAATGTAATTTTTAAATTCAATCTACGTTGCTGTATTGAGACGGTATTTTTTTTTTCGAAGAAAAAGAATGAAGTATAAGTGTTATTTTTGGTGTCTGTATACTACACAAGAAATGACCTGTCTTTCGCCTAAAGACGTAGCCAGAGAATTTTCTGATGGTGGGTGTTTGAGTGAAATTTCATGCAACACTTGACCCTTTTCTGTAGTTTTCGTAGTATTTTTTTTTTTTTTTTCATTACAACCAACCAAAAAAATGAATTAAAAAAAATCGTTTTTACCAAAAAACAAAATTAAAACAAAAAAAAAAAAAAAAAAAAAAAAAAAAAAAAAAAACATATGTGATGCGATTTATGAAAAGGGACCGCTTTGCGCAAAATCAAATTTTACAAAAGAGGCCAAAATAGGTAAAAAAAACTTGATCTCGCGAAATTTGAAAAATTGAAAGAAAATGTTAGTAGGTATACCAACATTTTCCATCAATTTTTTAAATTTCGCGAGATCATGTTTTTTCACCTACTTTGGCCGCCAAAATAAATGAAAAATATGATTTTTATTTTGCGCAAAGCGGTCCCTTTTCATAAATCGCGTCACACATTATACACTAATGTATAAATGTAAAAAAAAATAAAATTACTCCAACATAGCAATCTATTGTGAAGACTGGAGCCGAGTTTGAATTCGTATATTAAGGGAGTATTTTTTTTTTTTTTTTTATTTTATTTTACAAGCTTTAAAGCTACCTTAGGGCTATTAGCTTGACAAAGGTTTATTGAGAGGACGGATACTATCATACGTTTAAATGAGGGGGAAGATGTCGGATGCGGTAAGATATTGTATTAGTTGATCTGTAAGTGTAGTGTCGTTATTTGTTAATGCCTCTTTTCTGGAATGAGGAATATTGTGAGTGTTTCGTAAGGTTGTTAGTTCGGGGCATGTAAATATGTGATTAACGTCAATTTTGTCGAGGTGGCATTTGTGGCATTCTGGTGGTTCAGAGTTATTCAAAAAAAGATATGAGTGGATTAGTCGTGTATGCCCAATTCTGAGGCGTATAAGGATGACTTAAACGATCTTCAAAGTTTATAAAGAGTAAAATCATAAAATATGAAGAAAGAAAAAAACAATAATGGTTGGAAAGAGGATGGCTACTGGGCCTTACCTCGAAGGGAAAATGGGAAAATTGATTTCAATTTAAATATTGATGGAAGGAGGTAGGTCAGAAATAAATTTGAAAATGTGTGAGAAAATCGAAGAGTTTTCGGGTGACAGGAGGTCGGCGGCTCTGAGAGTGGTAGAGAATATTGTAGATTGATGGCTTCTGAGTATAATATTTGCCCAATGTTGGATATTTCTGAACGTTGATCGATGTTGCCTTTAGAAGGATTGTCTGTAATAAGGGAACACAGATCAGATTTGAACGTTTTAGGTGAGCGAGGATTCGATTGTGTCCAAAACGAAGACTGCTGAGTTCAACTATAAGGGAGCGGGGAATAGTCTTCTCGCGTGGAGCATCGAATGAAAGAAAATAGTTCTGACACAGGGAGCAGATTTGATGAGACTGGTGATGAGCGGGCTGATTTAGCTGAAACATCTGCAATTTCGTTGTTGAATATTCCTGCATGACTGGGAACCCAGAGAAAATTAATCTTTATGGGGGTGAGAGAATCGATCAAGCAGATGATTGATAAAGCTAAGGATGAATTAACGCGTGAAGGAATGGATTGGAGAGTGGAGAGAGAATCAGATATCATGAGAAAATGTCCTGCGTGGAGTTTTGCTTTACATAGGAAAGGGCTTGGAATATCGCCATCGTTCCGTATGAGAAATAGATGTGAAGTTTGGTAGACATAATTAGAGCAATGAAGCTTAGTTGAGGGGATCCGAAAGGCTTCCTGATGATCTTTAGAGCCGTCAGTAAAAATATGTGTATGATACGGAAAATGTTCTCGCGTGTAAGACTGGAAGAGTTCTTGAAAATCTGAACCAGAAGTTTTGGGAAGTTGGTGAATTTCAATACGTTCGAAGAGTTGTTGAAAGGAAAACGTCGATAGATGATAAGACGGAATTGAAACGTTGTTTGAAAGCTAGAAATAAGGGCAGGTCTTCTACACATTAGCGGTAAACCTCCAACAGTCAAGAAGATATGATACATTGTTTGTAAGGTTTGAATCTTGGTAGGCAATACTCGTACTTCGAATTAAAGGACCTATCTGTGAGATAGTTTCGACAGGGCCGTATCAAGGTGGGGGCCGGAGGGGCCATAGCCCCGGGCCCCCACCATATGAGAAAGAAAAAAAGGGGGGAAAGAAAAGAAAAAGAGGAGAAAAAAGTCTCTTTTCTTCTCTTTTTTTGGGGCCTCCACCACTGCTGGCCCCCCAACAAAATTCTCTTAATCCGGCCCTAGTTTCGACGAAATTCAAGGGGAGTAATGCCAGTTTCAGCACAGAGGGCTGGAATAGGGGTACAATTTAGAGCTCCTATTCTAATTCGAATGCATTTATTTTGGAGAGTTTCTAATTTATTCAAGTGAATTTTACTCGCGGAACAGTAAAGAGAAGAGCCGTAGTCTAGTTTAGAGTGGATTATTGTGGTGCTTGGGTCTCAAGGCTAGCATCTTTAGGACATTGATACAGGGACCGATCTTTGAAATGAGTTTGAGAATATGTTGATTCCGTAATAATTTGGGATCGAGAGTAATGCCTAGATATTCTATTTTAAAAACTAATGGAAGTGGAGTATGATAGATAGTAAGAAGGCATTTGATAAGTTATAGGGCTTAAGAGAAAATACCATTGTTGCTGACTTGGATGAAGAGAAGTGCAGATTAAGTCCTTGTCCCTTAGTTGAGATTTGATTAATAGCAATTTGCGTTTGATTGGATGCGACGAGAGATAAAGTATAATATCATCAGCGAAGAAAACGAATTTAACATCAATAACATCCGGTATTGGAAACAGTGCCTAGAGATTAAAAAGTCCTGCTATATACCCACAAACGTAAAGGTACAGAGAAACGCTGCTTGACTCACCGCTTACCAAGAAGTAAAAAATCGAGAATTTCATTTTCAGAAACGATGTTTTTTCTTCCATTGATATGAACGCTGCCTCTAATATTATCGCTCACCATTTTGCCATCGACAAGAACATTTTGCGCGGTACCTTTAGCCAGATCGATATTTGATTCACAATACGAAACCAACAATAGCTCAGACTCAGATGCAAGCAAGGACGACGGCAGATATTCAGATCGACAAGCCTTAACGGATCAAATACATTTTCTTAACGAAAAAGTGGAGAATGAGGATTTAAACGGGCATCTAACAGACGACGAAAAAACAACTGTTGTAGCAGTAATTAACGGGAAAAAAATCGCTTACGTTTCGGGTAAGCTGACTCAATATCTATGTAAAAATGCTGCAATAAGGTGTTTTTTGTCCAAGAAGGCCTTGTGTATTTCTGAAGTTGAAAAACTGACTGCATCTATAGCACCATGTCCTAGTCGAAGGCCATATACGTTAAATGGTAGAATGTTATTTGATTCAAGCCTGTGAACTAGTCTCTTTTATTGAGAATACTGTCGACTAAATAGGTGGCTAACGCAATAGGTCGGAGCTTGGAAGAATTTTTCTTGGGGATCCCAATGAAATGCTTACAAATATCCGGCGAGTAGATCGAAGTGAACCCTTGTAACCCCGCCTGGCAACACCACTGCTTCCATCGCTCCCTTTCAAAGTTTTTTGATTATTGGAAGTACAAAACTGAGGCTACACTAACCTACGCAATACCGCAGCCAAAATACAAAAAAAAATAAATTCCGAAGAAAATAAACTCAGATCTA
This sequence comes from Aspidiotus rigidus, assembly GCA_035079385.1. Classification (NCBI taxonomy): domain Eukaryota; kingdom Metazoa; phylum Arthropoda; class Insecta; order Hemiptera; family Diaspididae; genus Aspidiotus; species Aspidiotus rigidus. The sequence continues at coordinate 12,984,055 of JAVHKY010000020.1, read as the reverse complement.
AATATTTCATTATTTGGAAGAGCATGAGTCATATTGCAAACAATCTGCTTAGTTTCTTCTTGTCATTTGTCAGTCATCAACAATTTTATCATTTTTATGAAATGACGGATTTCAAATTTGCCGGTATTATAAACATATGGATATCCTTACAAGTATTGCTAAACAAAGTAACGAAAAGACCTCAAAAGTGTTTCACATCTAAAGAGATTCAGTCAGTGAAAAGAAAATTGATCTTATAATTGATTATCGCGTGTTTGATTCTAAGCACAACCATAAATTTTTGCGCTCTTCTTCATTTATAGTGTAGAAGTTCAGATATTTCGCAATCTATTTTTTTTCGACAATTGTATTGTATATCTCCAAAAAACTCTCAGTAATTACAAATAATCAAACGTCGAACTTTTTTCGACAGCAATTACTCTCAAACGACACTTCCAGAAATAATTAGGCCTACATTTTAAAATCCAATAACCTGATATGACTAGGTATAATTATGTAGGTATCTCTCAAAATTTCAAATTTTTCATATCCCAATTCCTTTCATGAATAAATCAGGAGTCGACATTTTTCCGAGTCCAAAATCTCCCACACACGTATCCTGAAAAAAAAGTAGGTTACGGAATATGTACTTGGTACCGGGTACCGGATATCCTTCTTATAAAACAGGTTTCTTGTGAACGCCAATCAATACGAATAAGAGAGGGGAGAAACGTCATGTACACATACCTCCACGCCTCGCACCACCTGTAATCGATTCACCCCTCCAAACGTCTATGTCATCAAATAGATCACCCCCGATTTTGTAACACTTCGGTTTTTTAAATAGAAAGCAGTCGAGTATTGCTGAAGTCCAATTCGCAAAATATTTATCAGTAGTACGCATTTTCATCTCAATGTTACTTTTTTCTTCTTTATAATTGTTTTTTTTATTTACTATTCTTTTTCCTGTTTTATTTTCTTTTGATTTTTTTTGTTTTTTATTTTTGATTTTTTTTTCAAATTATTTTATCGGGCAGTAGATTTCGGCGTGTTTTTTTCTGCGACTTAATTTTTTTCCTTTCTCTTTTTTTTTCTTTTTCTTTTTATCATGTCCTACATCGACATTTCATACCCAGACATGCTCACCGATTCATTTTCGGAATCGAGTCTGGATGAGCTATTCGATCCCATCTTCAGACCGGACAAAACAAAACCTTTTTCCGTGCCCTGGAGGATGCGAAAACTGCCCGAGTCTTTCTTCATTCCTCCATCCACTGGTTCAAAAACTTCTTCAGTCTCCTCTTTATTCAGTTACGAAAACTCCAGTAACTCGGCTGTTGCATCTGTTACGTCAAGTGGATTACAAGCCGAATATTCAAGGTTTCAGACATTAGCTAATATGGAACAATCTGATGTCTTGGGTCAGTGTCAGGCGTGGTACCTTCGTCACCCGTCCATGCAGCAAGATGGAAACCACCAGCATTGGCAACAACATCGAAATCATCAATACCCGCTGCAAACACAGCAGCGGAGTTACGCAACGACTCCTGACGACAGACTCGGTCCCTTACCTTCTGGCTGGGATATAGCAGCTACTGACGCGGGAGACCTGTATTTTGTAGAGTGAGTATTTTGATAAAGCTTTCCTTTCCATAGTTATAGAATCAATAGCATAAAAATCACGAATTACTCTCGATATTTTTGTAAAATTAGTTATTATTTTAATTATCATGCGTCATTACAAAATTTATAATGATAAAAATTAAAAGTGTCGTGGACCATGCTCAACCACCTCGCCACTCTACAAGAACGATCTTCAGAGCATATCTTCACAGGTTGTTAAGAGAATACCAGAAACAATAGATGTAGGGACAAGAGCCTTAAACATTGACTTACTTATAAATGACCTGGACCATGTCGAACCATCTCGCCACTTTTCATAAACCATATATTCTATCCATCCCTCAGAGCCTATCTTTATAAATTGTTGAGAGAATAATTATGGAACAGAGACAAAAGGTATGCGGGTAGGAATCTTTAAAATTGATTTACTATTTGTAGCTGTAAACCAGTAGAAGTATGTGAGTAATAAGAACACTTAAATTTCGAATTTTTTTCCGGGAAACCAATATCGTTCGATTCTTAAAACCACGCTACGACTTTCTTTCATCATTTTACCGACTACCGCTAATACTTGTAGTTTTGTTCTAACAATAATCTTTATCTGTCCGATGATTTGTCCACATATTCAGAAATGTTATTAACGGGTAGGATTATTATTTTTATTTGAACACATCAATATATTTTGAACGAGATACTACCGTTAAGAGTTTTAAAAAATGGCTAAGTGTTTCCCAACCCTATTTTCACCATAAACTGTCATCTGGACATAGACTTTTTCTGTTTTCTTTTACCCTGTGATGAAAGAGTATGTCGACTTCGAAACGTCGGTAATTTGGTTTTGTATTATATATGGTGGCAGAACCAACCTTTTAAATTTAATTTTAATTATACTTTATTCCATCGGGAAAAGTTTTAAATCTTTTAGACTTTTGGTGTGTAAAAGTTATTTGAGCAGAAATTTCAGGAAAGGTCAAGCTTTCAGTTTATTCGGTCATCCTACGCGAACGAGGACAGCATTTTCTGGAAAGATATATAAGAAATCTATAGATCGAAAAATTTAAATTGCGTTCGAAAACTATCCTTTTCTCAAAGCCAAAGGCTTCATCTCCTTTTTGAAAAATTCAGGTGTTTTTTATTCAGTTCCTTGTTATTGTTTGGGAATTTATTTGGGACTATTGAGCGTGGTATTACAGTACAGCTTCATGATATCGGTTAGTTCAAAGTCAGTTGTTGAAGTACTACACAAAGTTAACACTTGTGGTCAATTTCAAAACTGTTATATTCTGTCCTGATAGAAAGAAGAAACCCATTAAGCCCAGAAAATTCTAACCGGCAGAACTGCTGGTAGACTTAGAATTATATACCTATGAACAATATTATATTAAAAACAAAAGTGACTTGGCAACGATAGATAAGAAAATTGCAACCCTCGAAATAAAAAGAGACATCTTATAACAAACTAGTATTTTTTTCTCTCATGAATCCGAGTAAGAAAATCCAAATCTTTTTTCTGTGAGATCCAAAAATATCTGGTTGGTTTTTTCCTGTGAGATACGAATCCGAAAGATGCGAAAAATTATTTATTGGCACGATCATGGCGAGTTTTATGTTTGCATAGAATTTTTCAAATTTTCGAACAGTCTTCGGTGAAAGTGACCAAGATCAGATCTGAGTAGAATAAAAAGATGGAAATCTTTTGGGTTCCAGATCTTGCAATTAAAAAAGTCATCTGGACCTTTTTTGAATTCTAGATCTGAGTAGGGAAAAAAACAGCTTCAGATCTTTTGTGTTCCAGATCTTGACAGGAGAAAAGGATAAATTTTAAACAAATAAAAAGTGGGAGATTCGTGCGTGTCCTATTCTCAGATGTGTCAAGACGAATGGTTCTTTTCTCGAGGTTTTGCAGGGTGAGGATTCAAGAGGACCGCGTTTGATGGATAGAAATTAGTTTCCATTTTGTATAGCCCAGGAAAAGGACCAAGTTTCGAGGGTGAGAGTACGGTAGTGATTTCTGATATCGGCATTTTCCTACAAGAGTTATTATGTATCGAGTTCTGTCGCGGCATTTCCTGCTGTGTCGTTCCGCTAATTATAGTCCAACTGGCGGTTGGCGGCGCACCTAACCGCCAGCTATGTGTCGAATAGATATCTGTGTTTTGTATCCCACGGGGTCGATTTGCTCGCTTTCTACATTTTTCAGAAATTTGGGGCTGTCAACACACTTCATTTTTACCAGTAGCATTTACTGTGTAGGTTGAAGAGAAAACTCACGGGTTCTTAAATGAAGTTGAACGAGGAATGGCAGGGAATCCAAGTTTTATGGAGGATCTAAAATTGTGACGTCACAGATCGGGACTTCAAAGCTACATGAAACTGGAAAATATCAAACCTCAGCCTTCATTATACTAAGCCTAATATACCATAGAATCAATACGTTTTTGAATTTTACGGTTGTTCATAATGAAGAGGTATACTCGCGATTGCGGTTTTTGTATTTGCTCTTTTACTCTTCGCAAGTATACCTCTCCCTAATATACCATACTAGGCCTAGAATAACTAGCTTAAAAAATTTCAAACTTTAGCCTATATTATACTGGGCCCAATATACTATACTATAGGCCTATAACAGAGTGTCTACTAAATCTACAATTCAAAAATTCATGACTTTCTAATGACGTTTTCATAGCCATTTTCATGATCTTTTTCTTTAATTTGTTGGACAACTTTTGTTCGCTGTAATTTTTTTGCAATATTTAACGAATGATAAATAATTTTGCAAGAATCTCACGACCATAAACAAAAATTCATGATTTTATCACGACTTTTATGACTTTCATAACCACTGGCTAAAATTCATGACTTTTTCATGACTTTTATGACTTTCATGACCACTGGCTAAAATTCATGACTTTTTCATGACCTTCATGACATTCATGACTCGTAGACACCCTGCTATAATAAGTAGCCTAAAAATTTTAAACTTGATCCTTCATTATACTAGGCTTGATATACTGTATAACTAGGCTTATTATACAGTATATTAGCCAACAAGCCTGAAACACCTTCTATGATATTATATAGCTCGGAGGAAGAAATTTTTCCAAGTCCTCTTCCTGTCATACGTAGCCCGGAGGTAGAAATTTTTTTGCCTCGCAGCGCCTGGCGCCCGTCATTTTTCTTCAAATTATCCTTCGATAAAACAGGTTCCCTGTTAAAAATCTCCTGACCCGAGCGGGAACCCGTGACCTCTCGTTATAAGAGGACAGACTGACAAGGTACCTAATCCTAAAATGGATACGGATGCGTTGGCTCGCGTTATTGTAGGTATAAGTGATGATAGGAATCCTTTCGGATGAATCATCGGCGAAAGATTTCTCTCTATTATTATTTCCCTTTCCTTCTAGGAATATTTGTTGAAGACATTCATCTTCAACACAAACGAATCCACATACCTATTTTTTCGACTCTCTCGCCTGGAGGGAAGTGACGCCACCTTTTCAAAACGATTCACCTCGATTTTACATAAGTGACGTAACTTTCTCCTATTTGACAGCACAGTTGATTCCCGGAGACGAAATGTTGTTCGGATCTGTTTGCATTCCTTTATGCTAGATTTACACACCTAAGCAATGAGACATTTGAAAAAAAAAAGAGTAACACCAGTACCTAATAAATAAACATCGGGAATAATTTTGCCAAGAAAGGACTCCTAGTGAAACATTCCACACCGTACCTTCTTCTGGAATTTCATAATTCGAAACAAGAAAAACGAAACGATGACTCACGTTTGCAAAAAAGGTACAAACGACAGGGCTTACATTCTGTTTCATTCATCCTAATTATACCAACGATAACCTTGAAGAGAAATTCTTTCTCACTCACTACCAGATACGTGTTACAAAGGAAGTACGTGACATGAATAATTTTGTTATTAACACATTTTTATTCGTCTTCCATTCACTTCGCTTTAATAATTATTCAAAATTTGGAATTTTGCAGGAATGTGAGAATCATTCTTTTTCCAACTTTTTAAATAATAAAGAAAAAAAATAAATTGTGAATCACGCGCCTCACACTTTCTCTAATCCGTATTTGAATAAGTATATTTGGTTCTAGGACAATTGGTCGACCACCACACGAGGAAGTAACAAAAATCCAAGCACTTTTCGTTGTTTTGTAATCCTCTCTCCTCAATCTATGAACCAGACTTTCAGCACTTGAGACTGAAAAAATATTGAAATACCCTCCTAGAGTTTCGATTTAGTCACTAGTCTCATTTCCCAGGGTTGTAGAAGTGATTATATCACATAAAAATTTCTCGTCAGCCTAGTTACGAAACCGTTACAAAGTCTTGCTCACGAATCTAAACTTAACGATTTTGGCATTAAGCATTCTCACTGCTGTTAATATTATGTTTGTCATCATAAATATTTATATGTTTAATTTTTTTTTGCATTTTTGTTTTGTTTCAGTCACAAAGAACGAAGGACCACGTGGAACGATCCACGGCTACCGCAATAAAAGGTAGGTACATTTATGAGAGAGCTCTGACATTCTTCTGGTCATACTTTCTTCTTCTTTGGAGTTTTCAAGAGGTGAATTCAAGCCCCGATGATTTTATACCCTCATATTTGATGATGACATCACATCCTCCAAGACTGAACCTAGTTTATATAGTGAGAAAGCGAGTCTGGAATTGAAAAATCTTAGTCTCCTCCTCTAGATCTAGCTCACGTTAGTCACAGCTTAGCTTTCAAGCCTAAAGGAAAAATTGTGCGTAAGACTCCAATTCCTAGCTTAGAGGTTCGCAACTAATTAGCTTCAAGTTTTTTCGAGTCTCAAGGATAGGAACTTGACATTTTTCAAGCCTCAAGATGTCATAGAAATCAATAGAAGTCAGATCGGACAATTTCTGAAGATATGAACCCCATAGCTTGAAATTAGTTTCAAATTTTTATTGGTTTTAAAGCGGCACTGCCGTCCACAAATAGGAAACAAAAAAAAAGCGAACCTGACGTTTCGTAAGTAATTGCTTACATCATCAGAGGAACTTATAAAGCAGTTCCACTTTAAAACCAATAAAAATTTGAATTTGAGGAGTATGAACCTAAAATACTGCTTTGGCCTAGCTTATGTGTAGCCTGAGACTCCGTAATTAAGCTTGTTTAATATAGGTTTAAAAACAGCTTACGATTTTTCAACCTCTAAAGAAATTCAGAGCTAGCTTGAAATTTTTTCGTAACTCCTTCTTACAGGATTATAGCTTCAACTCTTTACATATCTCCTCTGTAGAGGACTACGCTTATATCAGACTATTGAGGCTAAGTAAGATAGTTGAAAGTCTGTAGCTGTAGACTAAATGTTTCATGTCTTCGTGGCTATTTATTAGACTATTCAGGCAAGCTAGGGAAGTTTATAAGCCTGTAGATAGTGAGTCTAGAATAAAGTTAGACAGTATTTTAGACTTGAGCTAGGCTAAGAATGGGGGCGAACGAGCAGAAGGAGCAAACTCGTGAGCTAGTCAGCCTGAAACACAGTATACTGGACTCCTACAGAAAGGAAGACCAACTCCAATAAGTCACTGAGCCCGTAAGACTACTGCATTAAAAAGGTATAAAGGATGATCTTTATTTTTTGCTCGTGGAAATTTTAAACAGGGAACCTGTTTTAATGTATTTTTTTTTCGGAAAAAACGTCCGCCGTCTGACCGGCCGGAAAAACTCGGAACTCGTCCCCATTGTATCATGTGTAGCTTGGGAGCGGGGCCTGTGACGTCATCAGTCACACTCTGATGACGTCATAGATCAGTTTTTCGACAGGGAACCTGTTTTATCTGGGGGGTCGGAAAAACGTCCACAGTCCGCCGGGTTTTTTAAAATCCCCTTCTTATCATATATTTCTGTGTCTCCCTCCTTTCATAGCTTGAAGGTCGCGCAAATGTTTTCAATTCTTTCCCCTACCAAATATGTATACGTAGCTCCAAAGACCGAGCCTCTGACGTCACAATTTGATGACGACATAGATGAGGCTTGTGACGTCACAATCTGATGTCGTCCCCCTAAATCTCCCTCCTATCATGATATAGCTTGTGGAGTGCGGCCTGTGACATCACATTATAGATCAGCTTTGAGACGTCAAAATATACGTTTTTCAGATTCCACGTGCCCCGTAAAACAGGCTTTTCTAACTCCCCCTCCTATCATATGTAGCTTGGGGGACGGGGCTCGTATTTAAATCCCCCTTCTTTTATGTTTTTGAGCTCCCCCCCCCCCCTTCTATCATACATAGCTTGGGCATCGAAATTTTTCTAGGCCCTTCTTTTATCATATATAGCTCCACAGGCCCGTGACGTCATAGGTCGGGCATGTGACGTCACAACCTGATGGCTTTATACATTTTATTTTTCCAAGTCTCTCCTATCATACATCGCTTGGCAGGGGCTGTGATGTGACAATTTGATGACGTTATAGGTCAGCTATGTGACGTCACAATCTTTATTTTTCAGATCACACGCGCCCAGAACAGGTTCTCTGCCATTCCTCATTCAACACCCGTGAGTTTTTTATACCCCTTCCAGGACTCTGAAAGCGAGTTAGGCAGTTGAATATCACCTTTAAGAGAAAGACAAAAAAAAATCACGTGTACGTTTATGAACATTAACTTATTTTAAATTGATTTTGTTTTTGATTTTTTGTTGGTAGGATGGTGTCGATAAAACGAGAATTTGTAAAAAAAAAAAAAGAAGGGGACAAACTAGAAAATAAGAGAAGAAAAAATCAGAACAATTTTTTAGGTACGTTGCTACTTTTTAAGGACTGGCTTGTCTGCAGCAAGACAACCGTATTAAACTTTTACTCATCACAGTTTCCAGTTCTTTTTATCAATTGTAAAGTGTGTTCATACAGTAAGAAAATTTTCTGATTGTTTCAGTGTACTTGGGGATTAATTTTTATGTAACATACTTGTATCAGATAAGAAGACCTGGTTTCTGTTACCGATCCAGTAATGAAGAGTGTTCCCGTAAGTAGAAATTTTTATCAAATTTTCATGGCGGCGCAAATAATGTACTGCTGACTCGGTGGACCATATCGCGCGACTCAGAATCGACTGAAAATATAAATTTTGGCGTCAATCTTTCGTTGAAATAAACGTCAACACCAGACCGACCCCATTTCGTTCATTGGCCACGTCAACACTGTCAATATCCAACGGATTCTTCCAACTTTTTATACACCTTAATTCTGCTCTGTGACATCGATTAGGACACAATTTTTGTTTCTGGGAATATATACTGGTTGATTTAAATCGACCCCAAATGAAGGTCGACCTGGAGTCGACACCGAGTCGACTTCTTGAAATTTTTATCCATCTGAAATCAACTGCTCTGTTGCGTCGATCAAGAGTCGATTTGTAGTTCATGCTGGTCGGCTTCAAATCGACGTCGATCTAGAGTCACCCTCTTGTGCATTCTATCTCTCTTAGTTTACTTGATCAGTTGCAGTAATTTTCCTTCACAAATTGCGGCACATTACATACACTTCACAAATATAACGCAATACACTTGATCGAAGATTTATTCTTTTTTTTTTTTTGAAATGAGAAATAATGTAAATTAAAAAAATGACTACTGGAGAAATTCGACGATCCTGACGTCGCTTCTCAACTATCGAAAATCCGCCAGACGAAAGTGTGCCTCACTGCTCACCTCAGCTCCTTCGAAAAATTCCGTTCTCCAAAAGGAGAAGCAGCCGTATACAACTTCGCTTCGAAAGTAATACCGATACTTATTACGACTAATTACAATTTGGCCGAAATCAATCTCTTATGGGATGGGATATCTGCGAAAATACTGGCGTCAGATTCTGCGCAACCATCGAGTGATGTAAGTAATTCAGTTATAAAATTCTGATTTCGATAGAAACTCCATCTGGTCAGTTTCTGGGCCATTCAACGAACAAAGAACATCATCTACGTACCGGTAGTAGTACAACATACATTTTTTTGTGACAGAGTGTCCACATTCAGGAACTTCAACAGATCCCATGAACAGTCCTTCTATAATAAGGGAGCCCAAAGGAGACCCGACAGGTACTCCCACTTCTCCAGGGAACTTGAAAGATGCAGAGGTGAGAGCCTGAGAAGGGAACCAATTCATAAGAAATTATATTTTGCGGTCGAGTATAGTGCGTCATTCGTTCAAGTGTGTACCCTGGACCAGCGAAGGAACGGTCTAAAGCTAAATTGACGCTATTTTGACGTTGATTTTCAATCGATATGAAAATCTACCAGGAGTCGACTCATTGAACATGGTTTTTGAATTTATTGCATTGTAAGGTTTGGTCAAGGCTCGGGGGCAACAGCTTTAGCGGCTCTCTTTTTTGAATCCGACCTCGGTTCCATGTTTAGCTTGTCGACGTTCTCGGAAAATATCCAAAAAGCCTTTCAATGTTATAATGGTAAAATTCACCAATATATTATTTTTGAAGTGGAAGAAAACGTAGATGCGTCAGAATTATCAATTATCGTATCGGACTTTCCGGGCAAACCCCAAGAAGAATAACTGTAAAAACCCTTATAATTTTGTCAGCCGAAAAAGAGGGTAATGAGAGTTTGAATAGGGATTCGGTTGGAAAATAAACCAGTATAGCCTTACGGAGAAAGGAATTGCTAATTTTTGAAAATATACTCTATTTCGTGTTGAGAGTTACACTCATTTCTACCTCTAAATCTGCTTAATCCACTCATCAATTGTGAGTGTGGTATTGTAAACCCACCGTCTTAAATCTTTGTAGTCAAGTATTTCTTTGTACATTATTTAACGTTCAATTTCAACAGTAGTGAAAAATTTCATCTAATTTAGGAAGAGATACACGCGACGTCAAAGACAAACACATGTTGCATTACGTCATAACAGGTTATTCGTTCATAACCCGACTGAATACCACTCAGTCTGTTCGAAATGTGTTCTCGTCTACTCTAGTGTTGCTTCGTTGTACCGCATTCGAAGTTCGTTGTTATTATTATTATTCATCGCCATCATCATTTCTCTCATGCTATACGTGTATAATAGCTCGAATGGTTTTCGAACAAAGAACTTTTTACCTCTTCTATCACATGTTATTCAAACTTTGAGGACCAAAACTAGATGTGATGCCGATGTGGCGAGCAAAGTTTAAAATTCCTGTACCACATTAAAATTTTAACGTACTAACTCATCAATTGAGTTAACTACATGAGACCTTCAGGCCGTCGATTTGTGAGGAACAATCCCCGGACAGAATGCCTCAAATATCTGCATCTACAAATCGGTCGTCTCTCGCTTATTGGATATTGGGTCTGTGCAATAATTTTGGATATGTTGTTATGCTGAGTGCAGCGCACGATATCTTGGCGCGGGTAAGTTCGTAACCTGAAATTTCGAAATGTTTTTGCTTCTTTCCCCCAAAACATACAAGAAAGAGCACTACGCTCTGCTGAGGGTGTCTAGACGTGACGACCAAACGCTCTTCTCTCACTTTTATATGTTCTCAATCTGTTTTTATTCGTGTGAGATAGTACCAGTAACTTACAATACTCTAAGTCAAACTTCGACCCGCTACTTTGTACATTAAGAGAGAGCTTTGTTTTGAAATTAAACATAGGTTCTATTCGTACACGTTCGGTTTATCAGTGCCCTTGCATTACCAGTTTAAAAATATTAAGGTATCATATGTTAATACAGTTCATGGAAAATATAAGAATACACGTGAACAATACAAGTTTATATGAAGTACTCGATGTTAAATTTTATTCGGTAGCAGTAGACTTAACACAAACGATTACCGGTATCATCAATATTTGCTATCGAGATATTAACACGAGATAGCCTATGTTGTATAATAGCCTCCTTCCACTCAAAAACTCATGGGTGGTAGCCTGCACAAATATGAGATACAAAAAGAGGTACTTGAATTCGCTGCTTTAATGAGAGCTTTAAGGTCTTGGTAAAATTTATGATCAGACTTATGAAAGTGAAATTCTAGGTGCCTTATCAAGCTGAGCTTAAATTATATTCGAGAGAATTTAGTAATTGTTAAGGCTCTACCTTGAGGTTAATCATTACGATAAATTTAATAATCCGTGTATATGCGCTCGGGTATGATTTTATAGGTACCGGTACTTATAACTCTATTTTTAGAACGCTCGCGATGATCGCGGTTAAGTGATCAGAATATGAAATTTTGTATGTACATCTAAATAGTTTTCAACGATTTGAAGAATATCATACGTGGGTTTGCCATGTTTTAATTATATTATCGTCGTTGACGATTTAAAATTGTATCAGTACAGTGACGACTACAAAGGATGATACACGTTCACAGAAAGATTTGGCCTTTCTTATCTGGTAGAAAGAAACAAATACATAAATTTCATTTTAAAATTAAAGAATAATAATCAGTTGGAGGAATCCTTGAGATCATATCTATACACGGTAAATGAAAAGCCACTGCAGTAAGTAGATGAGGGACTTAACGTCATACTCCATACGACTATTATTTTCACACAACAAGGGCAAATGGTTATGGTAACTCTCTAGTTTACAATCGAAATTTTCAAAGTTCACCAATGACGCTACGCTTTCCTTTTTCCCCGGATCAGTCATCTCCACTCTTGAGTTAAAATATCTCGGAATCCCCCTTGATGACGTCATGTTTTCTTACTCTTCCTCTATTAGGTTAGCATGCCCTCCTTTGTTCTTCAGTCTGAACTTTTCAAATCTACGCCTCTTTTCTATAAGGACCTTGATGCAAATTTTTTTTCAAGTCACAGGCCCCATTTCTCCGGTGGGAAGTCTGGTGTTTACAAGCTCCAATGCGATGGTTGTCGCCTTCCTCATATTGAGTAAACAAGTCGACCCTCAAATACCCAATTCAAAGAGCATATTGATCGATCCCAGAAATCTGATTTCCGTACTCATCTTCTAGCGCCAGAATATTCACTTCAAAGACCTGAGAACGTCCGCCTCTCGCATGATAGTAATATGAGATAGGAAACTGTAGAAATTATTAAAGCTTTACACAATTTTTCTCCCATAACAAATAAGATGACTCCCTGTTTACAATAGCGAAAAAAAAAAAAAAAAAAAAAAAAAAAACTCAAAAGGGAGAGTAAAAGATGCAAAATTTGCGATTTTCGCATCTTTAACTCTCCCTTCTGAGTATTCTTTTTTTTTTTTTTTTCACTATTATGGATAACCAACCCCGTAACTTGGAAGAACGTATTCGTTTAATTTCCCTCTTTTCAAATTACGACTAACGATATGATCGATGAATAGGTGACTGAATTGTTTTGTTTATTAATGTTTACCTAGTTTCTGTGTTCTATTATCTTTCCTGCACATATTTTTACGCGTCTGATGATGCCTATGTGACGAAATGTGTCACTTTCAATTTCTAATATACAGTGAAATAAAGTTTATCTTGCCTGGATTAGCTTTCCAGAAGGGCGGACAGATGTGGTCATTTCTGATCGGGAATCGATCTCGGTTCAACAGAAGATGAAATTATTACAAATTCTTTAACTCGAACCTGACAGCAAAATTCTTGTTTCAAATTCACTCTAAATAACTCATGTCTTGTCCATTTCATTACCTTATCAAACTTGAACATTTTCCTGTATTCTTTCATCACATTTTAGGTTTTTTTAGTTTCAATCCGCAACATTACTAGAAAAGTATAGAATTTTCTTCCTTACCAGTAGGAACAATGACGATACTGATAATAATCATCAATTTTCGTGTAATTTACCACAAATACGCACTCATATTTCCTCTAGTTTTCCGTTTTTCGAGACTTCTAAGCGATAGGAGAGGATATGGTAAGAGCTTTCACCATCAGCTAGTCTGTCTGATAGCAAACCAACCATACGCTGAGACTGATCGAGGTTCAGTCAAGGAGAATGAGGTCGGATAGATATGTAACAAATCGTCGCGAGCACGGTAAAAACGTCAGTAACTTACGTCTTTTTGCGGAACCTGTCTACAATCGAAAAATGTATAACGCCGGTGATTTTTTTTGAAAAAGCATTACGTAACTTATTCTATAGTCAAACGAATCAAATTCGAAGCTTTTCTTGAATCAATTCCATCATATATGTTAATAGACAATTAGAGATTCTTACCGTATGTACTAATCGACAAGTCAACATATTCTTCATCAATGAAGCCTGAACTGTGGTATGAGTTTCTCATCTTCAATTTGTAACCAAGTTTATTTTCCAAACACTGGAACAGGACACCATTAGAGTTGAGCTTCTGCACATCGATTGTGTACTTCGAATGACATCTTAAAATACCGTTTGTTCTCTATTAGTACACATGAGGGAACAAATCCACCACCAAGTCTCAATGAGTAGAAATTCGTTCATGTTCAATTACGGATCAACTACCGTAGGTACTCGAAACGACAATTCTTAATCGAATAATGGCGAATTTTGAAGAATTAGGACTTTAACTAGCTATTGACTAGTACACGGATAATATTACACGGAATAGGTAGAATAGGTAGGTATGGATCAAGTTTTCGATGTTGAACATCGATCGATACACCTGATTCACTGTTGGAAAAAGTACCCAAAATATATCCTTCAAACATAATAGCTCCCATTTACCGTAAGAAATACATGCGGAGCAAAGATCATCATGTCACTAATGAAAAATAATGAATATTTAAAGAATGAAACAAATATATTTCAGTTATTCTGATCATAAGTATTTCAAAAGCAAATTTTTATTTCTTAATTTTCTCTTGTTTTCAATTAGTAACATGATGATCTTTGCTCCGCATGTATTTCTTATGGGAGCCATTATGCTCAAAGGATACCATATTTTGCAGATGTATCGATCAATGTTCAACATTGAATTAAACATGATCCATTGACTAACTTGTTTGGACCATGAAAGAATCATCAGCTTCACAAAATCAGTTTTAACTTTTACTCGTCATCACCTTGTCATTGAGAGAGGTAAATGAGGATAATATAATAGTGAAGAAACAAAAGATAATACACCCTCACGCGACGCGCCAAAAACTGAAACATAAGATGTCTGCCGTACAAAGTAGAATGGACGTATCTGCATACTCACAATCTGCAGAAAAGAGATCCTTGAAGGCTTTAACATTAGGAACAATACCCTTTTTTGCTGATCGTCAATGTGTAGATACGTCCATTCTATTTTGTGTGGCAGATGTGACCTGCGATGAGAAAAGGATGCTCATTGCCCACTGACAGAAACACCATTTCTCTCTGATTACACACTCAATCAGAAAGTAATGGATGGGGTTCTTGCGCCAATGGGCAATGAACATCCTTTTCTCATCGCAGGTCACAGAATGATATCTATTCAGCAGCTTGTATGGCTTTCACAATGTTTACGTTTTTCATCAGTTTGCAGGATCTAGCGGACAGATAAGTTTAGGTATTTTTCTCTCGATTAGTCACACCTTTCTAATTCTCTCTCACCGTCTTTTTTGTTCTCATGCAATCGGCTTACATAAGGCGCTAGAGGTACGCAACCAGGACAAAAGTATCTTTTTTGAGAGAAATAGCATTGAATATCAGCTCTTTTTCCTGATTCATCTTTGACGCTCGTGAAAGCCCTATTGCTATAATCGCGATGACTTGAATTTTTTTTTCTCCAGGTCGTTAAAAAATCTTTGAATTTTATGGTCGTGAACAGAGTACGTGGCAAATTGCACAATTGACTTGATAACGAAATTCGCGATATCGACATATCAACATCATTATTGATTTGAAATACAGAGCAGATTATATAGAAACGGCTAGACTTTTGTCAGATGAATATATCTAGACGGGGTTTGAAAAGTACAGGATAAAATTTATGAGACGGGTAGCTAGGGCACAAGGCATGTAACAATTTTCATTAGGTAATATGGCTCGTACGTTTGAGGATTCTGTACTTCAGGATAAAATTGGGTGTTTGAAAATAGGTCTCGGCATATTAGGAATAGACTGTTGGGAAAAACCGAAAAGAGGCGGCATGTATGTAAATAAGATTGCCTCTTCATGGTCATGGGTACGAGTTGTATTAATCATGATAGTAATTACCTACTTATATAGATATCGGCAACTGCAAAGTCCAAACACACACTTAGATTTTCCTAATCTTTCATTTTCATTGATTCAATTAGCAAAAATCGCTCCGGTACCTATACTAATAATAAAAGATGAGTACCGACGTTATACTCACTCATTGCATAGTCGACCTCGCAATCGTTGTATAAACGTTTTCTAGGCCTACTTTAAATAGGATAACAATGGTAAAGTCAATAGAAACTTACTTAGTTCCGGAAAGGAATGACAAGTTTTCGTTTATAAGTATATCTATTAAAGTTGTTTATTTCAAGATGAGTTGTTAGTTTCATCAGGTACCGCTATAATAATAATAATAATAATGATTCACAAGCTTTTGAAAATGTTGTAGAACTTAAAGACTGATTGAAGAACGAAAAATATTACCACGACCCTAAATAACAACCAATAAGTTATCGCTTTATCACACCAAATTCTTCCCTCTAAAATTTTTCAAAATTCTGTATTTCTAATACGTCTATACGTGAGGCTGCGAAGTATATTACATTAAATAGGCCGAATTTACTTTTAACTTCGTCAACAGTCAAAACTTCGCGCTACCTACTTTGAAGAGGAGTTCCTAGCCACAGTAGCGGTAATTTCTCTGAAAGCTGTAAGAGACGTTGTCGTGAAGCGACGATGAATCTTCTTTTAATGCGATTATGAACTCGAAAGTTCGTTCGCGCTTACAGAAACAATTTATGTTTGATCGGTGAGGGTAAAGTGTACACCAAAATTTTACTTTGCTCTATCAATAGAATGTGAATCACCATCATTGTATGCGGGGCGTTTTTAAAAATGTATTTGAAATAATTATCACAACAGAAAACTATCGGGTAGAAGGCTTTTTGAGGTATTAGCGTGAAGAAGTTTGTTTTTCTTATTTTATTTTTTTCAAGAGAAATATTGATTTGAAGACAAACTACAAGGTATATTAAAAATCAATATAATTAGGTAGACGTAAATTCAAAACTGCGGTTATAAACTCATAAGCTCGTGGAATGAAAATATTTTCTCTTTACTTCATTCAATTTTTTTTTCTTCTTTTTTCGCTTCATTCTTGGTCGTCATGCTTTTATCAACATTCCAATTCGTTTCTTTCAACTTTTTGACAACTTCCTCTAACCTATCCTTCTCTCGACACTCATAATATAAAAACTGACAGCGTTGGGTAGTCCTGTATTATCAATACTGCCGAGAATTAGGGTTGAGCAAGTTTCTCAGTCATGTGAAAGAGATTCTCGATGACAACAAAATATTGCGAACGTATTCAAGATAAAAAAAAGCTCAAGACACCGAATCAATTTCTGAAAATTCCTATTTGAGTACATCGTTGCTACCTCTTTGACCTCAACAATTACGAAAAATCATTTTTTTTTTCTCATCTCTTCAATAAATTCTAAAAAAAAGGAAAAAATTTTGTTCATTACCGAGTATAAGATAATATCATAAATGATGATGATTAGAATAATTATTGTCAAATAAAATCAGCAGGATACAAGAAAAAGTATTTTGTTTTCGCGTCATCATAATGAAGAATTGTTTTTCTTTGTAGGAAAAGACGACGAATGATCATGAAGAAGTTCTCAATGCGGCAAGACAATGCAATCAGCTATCAACGGGTATCATTTTACTTGCTGATATACTTCCTAGTCTTACAATCAAGTTCATAGCTCCATTTCTGCCGCTGTGGATGAAGTGAGTGCCTTATTTGTAATATTATTTAAATGATTATTGATGCTTACAACGGCTAGAGCATTGATAATGATGTTTGATAGTGGTAGGGTGATGGAGTTATACAATTTTTTTCATATTTCATCTAACTATAAATCTAGTAAAGCCTATACTATATGCAACCAGGAATGCCTCAAAACGATAGCTGAAGCAATGGAGAAATTATAGGCACCTACCTATTTATGAATAAATATAAGAGATAGGTGAAATGTCTAGAGTGTGCGTTGTGCACGTGGCAAAGCTGTTTCCAAAACTTTCAAGTGCGTGAGCAAAAGCCTACGTGTCTGAACAAAAAAAATGTACCAAACAGTTTAGTTTGTGAAAATGGTTGACGATGCTTATTATACTTGCCTACATAAAATTTGATTCCAAATTAGCACATATATGAAAGTCGCTGTAACTAGAGGTTACAATTTCACCTTATTTTACAACGACTTGACAAATAATAAGGACCTTTGATGTCAAAATGAGAAAGAAGAGATTATGTTTCTTAAGAAATTTCTGTTTACTTATTTTACCAGTTTTTTCGATTTTTTCTAGTTTACGTATGTTCATCGTGGTTATTGTAGCAGCTCTTGGACTTGTGCTAGTTGCTACGTCGGACTCACTTTTGATGGCTCTGTTAGGAGTTGCCTGTACTTCCCTATCATCTGGCATTGGAGAAAGCTCACTGTTATCGTACACAGTTTTTTATAAGAATAAGTAAGTATGTTTAATAATTAGGCTATATTTAGGTACTCATTTTTCATGTGCAATTTTTCAAAATGTTCGTGATCTAAAGAATTTGTTTTCTGCTCATTTTTCACAGAGGTATTATAAGTGCCTGGTCATCGGGCACTGGTGGCGCTGGATTCTTCGGGTCTATAATTTACGCAGCTCTAACAGCAATTGGAGTCTCACCGTCAACCACCTTGTTCCTCTTATTGTCTGTGCCACTGAGTATGGCTATCAGGTAACTAGGCCTTGAAAGAAAAACTTACGCGATAATATTGGAGATTCGCCCCTTATTTTTTAGTATCTAATTCAAAATGTATAATTTTTCGAAATCTGAAAAACTCTCTTTCTTTCTTGCTGTATTTTTAACTACTAAGTATCTCTTTTATCTTCTACTTTTCAAGTAAGGATTTATTCGGCATTAAAGATAAATTAACCGTATTAAGGCACGACCTAATGGTGTAGTCTAAATTTTACTCTACATAACTTGAAAAACTTGATGGAGTCGATTTTTTTTTTTTGAAGTATAACTAGAATCAGTTTCACAATGACAAGGTTATTGTATAAAGTTTTTGAAAAATTGATTTATCGGAAAAATAAATTTATTTTCAGTATTTTTTGAGTTTCCATTGCTCGGTTTAATCTTGTTCCGTGATATCAATGTTTGAATTTTTTTTTTTTTCTTCTTAATTATTCATAAAATAATTATTTTATACGATTTTCGTTAATAGGCCTATTTCATCAAAAATATTTTTTGCTACCTAGGTATATTATCGCATCAAGATTTCCTGGAATCCTTATCAAATAAATTTATTTCTACTGGTATTGTTGCAGTTTCTGGGTATTATTACGATCTCCAGAAAAGGATAATACAGCCATTCAATCGTATAATATTGAGCAGAATTCAAGAACGGAATTATCGCAAGACCATTCGGAAAGCATACCGACAGAGATATGCCACGAGTCATTTATGTCCAGACTGCATGATGTGATGGCTGCTATGAAATACTTCATGCCCCTAATTTTGGTTTATTATTTCGAGTATGTCATCAATCAAGGATTGGTGAGAATTTTAGGGACTATAACCTATTTTCTGTTCAATTACACCGCGCCGACTTAGTTCGTGATGAATCTTTTTTGGTAATTTCAGTTCGAGTTGAGCTTAATAGATAATGCATTTATTGACCGAAATACCCAATACAGATGGTACCAAGTGTGCTACCAAATCGGAGTCTTCATCTCTCGGTCGTCGATCAGCTTTTATCAAGTAAAGTGTATGTGGCTCCTCGTATTTTTCCAGGTAAAATAATAATTTACTTTTTCAACCCCGAAAGAATAAAATGATTTTGCATTTTTCATGAACGAATTAATAAATCTTGTTCAAGGGTTTGAATATGGTGATATTTACTCTTGAGGCTGTTTTCAACTTTATCCCGTATGTCGCGATCGTATTTGCAATTATTCTTTGGGAAGGTTTGCTCGGTGGAGCGGCATACGTGAACATATTTTATAAAATACAAGTGAATGTAAGCTACCCATACACACACTTATTTCTTTCGAGTTATAGTTTTATTATTCAATTCAATTCGATACGTGCCAAACATCCTCAAAGCTATGGTGATTAAATAAGACACTTGCGAAATATTACACCGAGAGATCCGAATATACCGAGTTAGTAATAATGAAAAAATAATGAAAGATAGGTACCTATTCTCTTGGCATTAGAATAGAATGAGGTCCAACGATTACGTGCTTGACTTTTTTTTTGCAATCTTCTTACTCGTTCTACGACATTGTTGGATTATTGAAATTCGTTGTAAATATACCATCACAGCTTTCAAAACAATGAATCCTAATTCATACTTGTATGCTACGTGTACGTTAGTAGGTAGATAGCTTAATTTTGATGCATGTCCATGAAGTCATGCGTTTCTTTTCTAGATGAAAAACAATTCTAACGTGACTCGCTAATTATTGAAAGAGGTCTTTTCCTTCTTTTATTTTTTATTTATTTTGATCATTCTAGTGGGCCATATACGTCCAAGTCAGTTCGAAGACAAAATCTATGCGCAGGTTGTTTCAATGAAACAAACTTCCGTATACCCTATAGATTCGTTATATTTTTACTCTAAATTTTTGAATTTCAAAATTGTTTAAATCTTCGATTTTCTAAAGACTTTCAATTACAAATTGTTTCGTTTGTTTGAAATGAAACTTGTACTGCTACCTACGTATTTGTCTTACAGCTAGATTCATGTCCTAACTATACAAACGTGCATTGTATTATTTTCAGGAACCAGCAGAAAAAAGAGAAGTCGTCACAGGTATCACGACTATAAGCGATTCAGCTGGTATTGCATTGGCTGGCTTGACATCCATCCCGTTGCATAATTTCATTTGTCAACTGCCTAAATATTAAGCAGGAAAAGTTACTCGGTCTGATTTTCATAGATTGCGCATGTTCATTTTTCATGAAGTTAAAATGTTACCATACCTATAATAATTGTAAATTGTGATTTGTAAAAATGTGTTAATATGTATAATATAGTATGTGTCGGAGTACAGAACCTATTTTCAAGTTGAGAAGTGATCCTTTTGACGAAATAGGTTGTGTAGATCAGTATAGATTGTTTTATTTCACCTGAACGTCGCTACGTTACGATGAAAAAATGTATTAAAACCCTCGTTTACCTAACGATGATTTTTTTTTTAAATCTAACACAACCATGATTACCTACTGCTGGAAAGGAGTGATTTTTTGCTCAGCAAAATATCATAACTTCCACTGAACGAAAAGGGAAGTCGCGCTATACATATTTTGTACCACCCTCCTTTAATTACGAGACTCGTCTGCGCGTCAATTCTCGGTTCGAAACAAATTTGTAAATCGTTTCTGCATATTATAAAATCTTTTACGATCGCAAGTTTTATAATTTGTCAACTATAAGTAAGTTATCATTATGAAAAATCGATCAATTCTTCATACTTACTAGAAAAAAAAAAAAAAAACAATCTTATCGGTTTCTTATGAGAGAAAAAAACAAAAAAGTAAGAGGGAATAAGAGAAGGAGAGAGATGGATGTGAATAGTGCTTGCTAGAGAATTAAACTTATTTATGTCGCATTTTCTTTCTCCACATAAATCTTTGTTGTCGTAATAAAAGCGGCCTGGCTTTTCCTCATTACAAGTTAAATTTTTCGTCAATCGACGAATGGTATAAAAAACAAAAAAATAAAACTATCAGCATTTCATTAGTTTGTATCGTGCAAACGACAAATCAGAACGGAAATATTTAAAAATCACGAATTGAGCTTGTGATAGAACGATAGTCTTGAATAAGTATATGCGACTATCAATAATGATGTCAGATCATTGCGTCGTACTTTATTCCAATTTTGAGCGCGGAAGCACGCGTGTCGATGATTTATAATACCTATGTACCTAGTGAAAAGAGAGAAAAAAAAATGAATTATTCTAGTTCAAGACCCGTTTTGAGCACTGGCATAGCTCGTAAATGAAAAAAAAAAAAAAAAAAAAATCGCTTCAAATTTTCAACGTGTACCTATACTTACTTATAGGTTCATTGATCGATAATACGGGGAGAGTCAAATATTTAATTTCAGCTAAGTCGAGGTTGAACCAAGCAGAATATTAACTAATACATAGGGACTGAACTATATTGTTTACAAAGAAAAAGAAAAAAATCAATACATATCTGTATTGACTTTGGAAGTAGAGCGGTGTATGCCTAATAGGTACCTATCTAACTTGACAATTTTTCAGCTACCAATTTTTTATGAATACTCGATCAGTAGGCCTATACTAACTTTCTGATTTATAAGGAAATTGAACTTCAAGATTCGTTGAAGCGAATAAGGAGAATATAATGTCTCAAAATAAGTTAAAGGTGTATTTATATTTGCTTTCGAGTTTCAACATCGAGAATTTCATACGAGTTTCTCCGTTCGTAATTTTGTCAACATTAATACGTTGCACTTAACAAGATAAGTACACCGTTAAATGATGAATTGCCCTTCAAAATAGTCGACGAGAAATCAGATTAATTTCCACAACAGAATTTTCTAATATAAATTTTTTGTACGCATAGCAGACACCGTCTTTCTTTGAATTTTACTATCGTGTATTTCTCAAAGAGAGAAACTCTGAGGTAGGTAGCTATACTCACTATTTTTCAAGCGGAGAGCAACTTAGCCATATCGTTGGTGCCTACTCCATACTTATCAAATAATATTACCGGAGTCCACCAATTTACTGAATTCATATTGGTTCTCAATAGCAGAAAATGTTCTTTGACTGTTGTATGTCTTCATAAAATTATTAAAAAAGTGACGCAGCTGAAGACTCAAATGTACCTATACGTTGAACATTTGACAGCCTTCTACTCGATCGTCAAAATGTCCCCAAATGGGAACATATTATGTAAGTATAATGTTACGATGAGAAATTGGGAGATTTTACATACCTATACATAATAGGGACATAATACCGTTATTTCTTTTATGGGGAAATCAAATGTTTAACAGGATAAATCGAATTTATAAAATACTCTATTATCATCAGTATTGGGGTCGCAATGGGGCCAGTAGTGGGAGATCTGCGGGTCTACAAGATTCCCGTTTAGTGGGAATCTGCTACCATTTGCTGGAGCTCAAGCCCAATCCGCAACCTTCACGTGGTGACCCTGTTACGCCAAGCAACATAGTTGGGCGGCAACAAATGTGGATGGACGTAGGAGAAGGAAAACTCCAAACGCCAAACCATAAGGGAGAAGGAAACTCCAACTAAAAAAAACCCAGCCATAGCTGTTTTGCCACAAGAAGGCATGGGGAAGGACAACCCCGAACAAAAAACCGTCAACCAGGGCAGACAGTCACCCCTGCCCTGGGATCATCTCCACAGGATACCTCACCCAAAGCAGTTAGAGCGGCCTGCGAACTAATAAAAGCTCATAGAATGGAAAGGATGACGAAGGACAAGGTAAGCGTGCTGGATTCGGAACCAGCAAACCGGCAGCAGGCGTCGACGCACTCTGGCGTCCTGCGGTCGTCAGCAAATGAAGAGGCGAAGTTGGATGTACCGGCAAGGATGACGGACCTGGTAGGAGAGGACCAAGCGGCTCTCCACCAGACGAACCCACCGCAAGGAAGAAAAGTGACGAAGGAAAAGTCTGGGGAGACATTGGTGGCAATACCCTCTTGGCAGAGCATTAAAGCACATGCTAACGAGAGGGTACCAACCTCCTCAGACAATGAAAGAGAGGAAGATGGGGATTCCCTATACGGCACTCCTCGGCGACTGAAGAAGAGGAAGAAGACCACGTCGCCCGAGTTCCATATGGATCTCTCCCTTGCTGCGTCGAATCTGCCCGGCGGGAAGCTTAGGAAGGAAAATGCTTCCCTCAAGGCCCAGCTGGCGACGGCGCAGCGGGAGGTACATAAGAGGGACCTTCAGATAGTAAAGATGGGGGAGGAGCAGAAGCAACAGCGGCTACTCATTGACGACCTGCAAAAGCAGGTCTCCCAGCTGAAGCAGCTGCTCCAACAGCCAAAGCTCCCCCCTGCAAAGTCTGTCACAGCAACAGCAGCAGCAGCAACAACAACAACAACAACAGCACAGCAGCAGCAACAGCAGCAGCAACGACTACTGCAGCTACAACAGCAGCAGCAACGACAACAGCAGCAACAACAGCAGCAGCAACGAATACTGCAGCTACAACAGCAGCAGCAACGACAACAGCAACCACAACTGCCAGCACCGGTGCCATTGCCACAACAAGGCCAATGGACCACAGTGGTTAATGGCAGGAAGAAGAAGAAGAAGGAAGATGCTGCAACTACAAGCACCCCTGCAGGATCATCTGGGGCACGCATGGCGGAGAGGGCGGCCACCTACAGCCAGGTCGCCTCGCAGCGTGCAACAGGGACAGCCAGAATGCAGGGGCAGGAAGCTGCAAGGGTCCCATCCACCCCTCTGGCACCCAAGAAGACGAAGCAGCTCCAGCTCCTCAAGAAGCGTATGCCCCGTGGTCAGGCAGTGGTCATCTCCAAAAAAGATGAAGGGGTGACCTATACTGACCTGATACGCGAGGCTAGAGCAAAGGTCTCCCTGGCGGGGACTGGTGTAAAGATCACCGCATCCCGCCATACCAAGAAGGGAGAAATGGTAATTGAGCTGCAGGCTGGCACAGAAGAAAATGTGGAAAATTTTGCCAGCCAAGTCCAAGCGGCTCTTGGGCCAAAAGCGGAAGTTCGCCGACCACAACGAAAGACAGTCCTTCTTATACTCGGTATAGAAGGGACTGTCTCTAAGGAGGAAATCCAACGGGCAACTGGGGTAGAAAGCGAGGCTAAAGTCCTCAACCTCAGTGCCATGGGCTGCGGGTGCCAGATGGCTCGAGTCCAGGTGCCAATCTCCGTAGCAGTGGAAATGCTACAGAAGAAGGAGATTGTCATTGGCTGGAGCCAGTGCAGGGTTCGCTCCCTGGAGAGAAAAGAAAGCCAGCCACGCTGCTATAAATGCCTGCGACGAGGGCACTTAGCAGCTAGCTGTGCTGGGAAGGAGGTAGGTAGTGGCTGCTACCGGTGCGGAGAAGAGGGGCACAAGCTCCGGGACTGCACAAATGATCCCAAATGCCCGGTTTGCAGCCAAGAAGAAGGACGGAGTCCTAACCATGTGGTCGGCAGCCAAGGATGCCTGGGTGCCCCTGAGCCACGCAGTACCAAGCGTGGCAGTAGGGGGCAGGAACGCCGACCATAGAGATGGTGAGAATAATACAATTTCTCCAAGTCAACCTCCAGCACTCTCGCCAAGCTCAAGATCTGCTGTGGCAGAGAGTGACTGAACTGGGGGGGGTTGACATAGTCATCGGGAGCGAACCCTACGACGTGGATGGGATTGGGGGATGGTACACAGACCGTACTGGCTGGGCGACCATTTGTGTGTGCCCTGACTGCCCAATTGCAGCAGGACAGGTAGAGAAAGGGGAGGGGTATGTAGCTGTGGTACTTGGGAAGATCACAGTCTACAGCTGTTACTTCTCCCCTAACCGACCACTTGAAGAGTTTGAAGACTACCTGAACCTGCTGGATGATAGTATATCCAGGATACGCGGAGAGGAATGCATAGTGGCCGGCGACTTTAACGCCTGGTCAGAGGAATGGCGCTCCAGCCGGACAGACCCTAGAGGATACGCCCTAGGGGAGTGGATTGCCGACAAAGGACTACAAGTGATGAATGTTGGCACCACTCCCACTAGATTCCATCAGGGCTATGGGTCCCGAGTGGATGTCACCTTCGCGTCACAAGGCCTGGCCCGCTGGATCAAGGGCTGGGCGGTACTGGATGAGGAGTCAGGGAGCGACCATCGGTATATCAGCTTTTCCCTCCACCGTGAAGCTGAGGTCGCTGCTCCACAAAAGCTGGGAAGAAAATGGGCAACCAGGAAGCTAGATAAAGATCAGCTACAAGCTAGCTACCTGGTCCTCACCTGGAATGATCAAGAGGAGGAAGAACAGGACACAGAGGTGGCAGTGAACGCAATGCTCCGCACAGTAACGCGTGCTTGCGACACTGCCATGCCCAGATGCGGTCCACCAAAGAAGAGAGGGCCAGTGTATTGGTGGACCGACAAAATTGCCCAACTCCGCAAGGAGAGCAACCATCAGCGCCGGATATATCAGCGTAGTAGAGGCCGCGAAGAGGCGCAGATGGTTGCTGGGCAATACCAGCAGGCTCGGAAAAGGTTAAAGGCTGCAATAAAACAGAGCAAGAAGCAACGTTGGGATGAGCTCTGCAGCCTTGCGGATGAAGACCCCTGGGGCAAACCCTACAAAGTTATAATGAAGAAACTAGGGGGTCCATCCGCAACGAGCCCAATGGAGCCAGAGGCGGTGGAAAGAGTGATTGATACACTGTTTCCACAAGGCCCGCCACTTATGGTTACGCCACCACAAGTGGAGGAGGACGTGCCCCTCTTTAGTACCGAGGAGATTAATGCAGCCGTTCAAAGGCTGCATGGTAAGCAATGGAGAGCTCCTGGACCAGATGAAATACCCAACGCGGTGTGGAGCTCTCTCCACGTAGTGGACCCCTCTCTGCTGCCTAGTGCTTTCAATATGGCACTGGCAGAGGGGGTGTACCCAAAACGTTGGAAAAAGGTCAGGCTGGCACTGATAGAGAAGAAGGACAAACCGCCTGGCCTGCCGTCCTCCTACCGACCGCTCTGCCTGCT
The DNA here is from genome assembly GCA_035079385.1 of Aspidiotus rigidus. Classification (NCBI taxonomy): domain Eukaryota; kingdom Metazoa; phylum Arthropoda; class Insecta; order Hemiptera; family Diaspididae; genus Aspidiotus; species Aspidiotus rigidus. The sequence goes on along the minus strand of JAVHKY010000020.1, from coordinate 12,957,624 downwards.
CGACACCGTCGGCAAGATATTTGAGCGGGCAGTGGTAACGCGGTTGGAGAACCACTTAGTGTCCAAAAAGATAATCTCTGGGAGTCAGTACGGTTTTAGAGCCGGACGCTGTACTTCAGATGCCGCAATCAAGCTGAAGAAGGTAGCTTCTGCGGCAATGAAGAAGCGACGGTTCTGCGCAGCTGTCAGCCTCGACATAAAGAATGCGTTTAATTCCATTCCGTGGCAGAAGATCTTGAAGATGCTACAAAACGCAAGGGTGCCTGGTTACCTACTAAGGATCATCTGCAGTTACCTAAACTGCAGAGAGATTGTAGCAGAGACGTCTGCTGGCACAGTGAAGAAAAGTGTAACATGCGGTGTGCCTCAGGGCTCTGTTCTGGGGCCCACATTGTGGAACATCGCATTCAACGGCCTTTTTAAGATCAAGCTACCACCAGGGGTACAGCTTATATGCTATGCCGATGATACACTGGTGGTTGGCTCTGCCGACACTGTTGCCGAGGTGGAGACCAAGGTGAACCAGGCGCTAGAGGCTGTGACCCGTTGGATCGAGTCGGCCGGATTAAGCTTGGCAGTAGAAAAGACGGAGGCCATTATATTCACGACCCGTCGAAAGTTTAATCCACCCACCTTTCGCCTGCAAGGTGTGGCTATTGAGAACAAGAAAGTACTAAAATATCTGGGGCTCTGGTTCGACAGTAAGCTAAGCTTCCGTCACCACTTCAAGATGGTGGCGGAGAAAGCTGCCAGGGTGGTGACACGGTTGTCCCACCTAATGTCGAACCAGGGAGGACCTAGAGAAGCTGTAAGAAGACTCTATATGAGTGTAGCAATGTCGGTCCTCCTTTATGGAGCCCCAGTCTGGGCCGACTCTATGAAGATCACATATAGACGAAAAGAAATGGAAAAAATCCAACGAAGAGCTGCGCTTAGGTGTGTTAGTGCCTACCGCACTGTGTCGACGGATGCTCTTTGCGTATTAGCACGAACGCCGCCAATTGAGCTGCTTGCGGAAGAGCGAGCAGCGGTGTTCGAGGCAAAGAAGAAGACAAGGACCATCAATCAAGCCTTGCGGGTCAAGCAGGAGGCCAGGCGCTCCTTGCTTGCCAAATGGAAAGAGCAACTCGCCCAAACAGGAAAGGGTGAGTGGACCCGCGTGCTAATACGTGATCTTGACCAGTGGATGGACCGAGACCATGGCCAGTTGAACTTTCATCTCACACAAATGATGAGTGGCCATGGGTGCTTCAACAAGTACCTACACAAAATGGGGAAAGTTGAGCAACCGTCGTGTTCACACTGTCAGGAGCGGAATGATGACCCACAACACACCATCTTCAAGTGTGAGGCGTGGAGACGTGAGCGGGGTGAGCTAAAACGGTCTCTTGCTGAGATCGGGGAAGATGAAGAACTCACCCCAGGTAATCTGGTTCCATGCATGCTCAGAACAACGCAGGCATGGAACTACGTATCTACATTTGCCGCTAAGGTAATGAAGAAGAAAATGAACGCGGAATGGGAGCGGCAGATGTAGAGCCACGTTATGGCCTCTCACATCTACGTGTACCATCCCCCATGCTGCTGCTGCTGCTGCTGCTACCACATCATCTCTCGCCAGCATCAGTACCGCCACATACAGGGCGCTCAGGAGAGAGCGCCCCACAGAAGAAAAAAAATTAAAAAAACAAAAAGGGCAAGCACAAAACAACCCAAGAAGAAGAAGAGGAGGAGGAAGAAACCCCCGCCTGAGAAGCCAGAGTCGCGAACCATTGCTGGTGAGCTCCTAGTGAGTTCCCAGTGGTGACTGAAAGCTCTGGTGGAGGAGTTGATACGTGCGCGTCCATGGTACAGGACTATCTGAATTCCAGGTTGAGTGCTGAGCGCTCCCTCGGTCAGTAGGGTAGACCCTTGTAGTGGCCTCATTGACGGACATTGCACAGCGCACGGAACCCCAGGAGAAATGGAGCCAGGCTACTCTCAATTCGAGCCCTCTGGACTACCGACGCAATGCCCTAAGGGGTGGATACCGGTGCCGGAGGTGCGGTTTTTCGGGGACCACTTTGGGCGTGCGTGCACGCTCATACGCCCCCGTCTCTCTTTCAAAGGCGATTATCATCAGTATTGTTTTCGAATTCGCTGAAGACTCGTTCTATTTCGTGCGTTTAGAATTTGCGAAGATAATTATGACAAATATTGTCTCCGACTTCAGGTAACATTTCCAACTTTTTTGAAAAATGCAGGAGTGATTGAACTTTTCCAATTATGGGTACTTATGCAGACAATGTCATTCTGACTGAAACAATATTATCGTAACTAATTACGGTTATAGCTGGATGAACGAATTGTAATTAAATATACCGGCGCAGCATATTCGAGAAAGTTAACGAGTAAGAAATTGACTCGCTGTTTTCGTATAACTGATTTAATTTATAAGTTAGTTTTCTTTCCTGTTCTTTAATTCGTGTGAGCAAATAAAATGCTGACAAATAATTTCGAATCTAACAGTTTGGAAGGAAAAGCGCATTTGCAGTTAAACCTACACTGGTTCATTCAGCCACTGTTTTTATTTATTTATTATTATTATTATTATTATTATTATTATTATTATTATTATTTTTTTGCTGTGATGTTTAAACCGTTGAAACGTAAGTTTGAAAATTCAACTAATCGTGTTCGTCTTCGACGGAGAACCACGACTCGACGGGCGGTCGGGCGACGTAAATCGTACAAAATACCTAATCAAGTAACGCTAGTGTTTGTTGTGTTATCAACTCGTTGTCAAGCAGGCGCAGTTTGTACTCTCTGGATGAACACTTTCAAACTTATTGTACATAGCCCCTATACGTAGATTTTGAATATTATTATTACAGAGGACGAAAGTAGGTATCTCTAGACGTCTTCTTTTCGTGGTTCCAAATTTAAACATTCTTATTTGAAACAAACTTTTTCAGTATCAAAAGTCTCATTTGAGTAGGTAATTGTTGGTATATTGAAGAATGTTTAAATAATGAATGAAGAGAGGAATGGAAGGAAGAAATAAGAAGCAAAAAGTATTAATTTTTGATTTTCCGTCGTCGTAAACATTTTCCTCATTCAATCAATTTGCTTAATTGCGATGGGAATTAAAATAATCTATTGGTCCTATTTGTTAGACCATAAGGTTCATAACTAGGTACCTACTCCATACATTTCTTTTGACTTTGGAAAATATTAGCTCACCTCAAATTTATTTTTTTAAATTTCTCAATCAATGATGAATACCTATTTGAGGAACACGTTCTTCGACAGTACGGATCATAATAATATTTGAAAATAAGATTTTTATTCTACTATCACCGTATGAAAATTTTAAATTTTTAAATTTTCATACGGTGATAGTAGAATAAAAATCTTATTGTCAAAGATGAATATTTGTTTGAGACAATTCAGTTTTTAAATTGTCTAGAATATTTTATTGGTGAGCGACTTTCAGAAGTGGAGAGACGTTTACTGATAAAGAAAAAAATTATTCATATCCTAGCTACACCTGAAGATGATGTGTGTTGGTAGTTGAAAATGTCTTTTAATTTTATTTCAATCTTCGTACAGAATAATTGGATTCTCCAGCTTTAATAATGAAGAAAAATTCTTACTGTAACCTCTTGATTTTTAATGACCATATTTTACTTTTCATCGAAAAATAAACGAGTGTGATTTCTATTTTTCCAACTTGTACTCGCCGCTCATGCGTTTACTTGAATTTGTAGATGAGGTCTTCAGATGAATCTCGTGTTTCTACTATATTTTTCGAGAAGTCTGTAACATACCTACCTATTTTTTCTTATAGAACATGAAATGTTTTTATCGTTGCGTGATAACTTTCAATCTCCTTTTGAGAATACGATTTCAATCTCAATACTTGAGAAGAATGCGTAATACGTATGCTCCATAAAATTTATGAACATCAAAATATTTTCGTTGGCTCCTGATTTACAAATTATATTTACCTTAGGCCTACTTACCTTTTTGAATGTTTTGATGGGCGAGTACAAGTCCTTTTTGTTGCCTTTTACAGTTTAGAAGGCCTTTTCACAGTTCCGCAATACTCAGTAAGGAGAAGAGAAAATGATCATCATTCTGAGGAAATTTTATTCGAACTTCGAAGTAATAATCAAATTCTGTTTGACTGGAAAAGTTACCGCAGCGAAAATTCTGGACTATTAAAGTATACGGTTATTGAAACTTTTAATGTATATCCAAACTCTCGTGCAAATAGAATCGGCTAAATTAATTTCAATTATTCTTATCTAACTTCATTTATTTACGAGCGTTCGCTTGCAGTGAACAGATTACCTGTCAAAGCGAGTACTAATTAACATGAAAATCTCGTGTTTTTCTACCTCTGATAAAAAAATCATTAGTTTAGCTAGTCACGATATGGTACAAAGTCATCGTATTGGTGCGAGTATAAATTTGTAGATACGTATTTGAAGGAATATCAAAACTCGACTTGTGTTTTTTGATAATTATTTCCTCTTACAAATACATTAAAACGCCGAGAACCACACAATGAGAGTGCGTATGTTTAAATAATTCACAATATAAGTGAATGATTAGACTTCTGATGTACCTACCTACGTAGACTTGTAGACACGATACTTACTGTGGCAACATAAATAGGTGGAAAAATAAATGTGTATGGATGGGTATTGGTGTCGATATTTTGAAAGAAAATTATTTCCATTACCTGTATGAGGCATCTCTGAGACATGTATAGTTTGTATTGTACGTAACCTCTTGATAGTAGTGCATCAACAGAAGAATAACGCAGTTCACTTGCCTACTAATATGAATCAATACTGGAGTTCGAAATATAAGGAAAAAAAGTCTGTACCTATACAAAATATGGTATATGACTTGCATTTTTTTTTTTTCTTTTTGCACGCTCTACAAAAAGGCTTTTCGCATCATAATCAAACTTGTCTATTCCAACTAGATACTTCAACTATAATATAAGCGATTTTCATGCTAGGTACCTTTATTCTAAATCGGTTTCACTTTGAAACATTTTGTATAAGCGCGAGTGAAATTAAAATTTTTCTAAATAATGAGAACTAATTTTTGTCTATAATAAGTACCTAATCAAAATTAGAAAAAGATAAGAATTTATATAAGCTATAGGCTAACATATTTTATATTTTACTTTTATTGTTGTAACTTGGGAAGTCAAATACAAGTACCTTCTTCCCACTGGTGACTGGTATTGGTGGATTACCTAACTCTATCCTTACTATGTCTTCATTAAGTATAATATTGTACCGCCGAGCTATTGACCAAGTATTTTCAAAGCTTGTAAAAATGAATGAATAAATAAATAAATGTGCAAACCTTTTATTGGATCAACGTCTACGCATTTTTCAGCATTATTTTTATGTCAGACAACACGATCAACAAAAAAGTAAAAAGTGCATTTCAGATACAGCAGAAATACAAGATATTCCTGAGTCTGAGTCAAATTATAACAATTAATAAGTCAATTGAAGTGTCGGGGATTCAACTAAGTAGTACAATCTGTGCTTTATTTTCAACATTAACATAGATAGAGCTTGTAAAAGTAACACAATAATATTATGCGCTTAAAATGCATTTCCATTATTTTCATCATCAACACTAACGCTTCCTATAGTTGCCGCGCCTTGCACAGTCTGTGGCACTGCGCACTGCGCAGGGCTGTGGCTGCTGCCGCGCGCTGGCAATCAGCTGGGATGCATTCTTGCTTTTCTTGGACTCCATTTTGAAAACAAAACAGAAGAAAAAGCAGAGAAAGAAAAAGAAAACGCCGTTTTCAGTTAATCTTAGTTTCATAATATGTTTTGTTGTTTTCTTTTGTTCTTACAATGGAAGCTATTCAGTTTCTGTTTATTTCATTTACATTATTTCTATCCTCTTCTCACAATACCCGGTACCAGTACTTTGCAAATAATCCAGGAAACATGATTTGGTTTTTGAATCGCATAGGTAAGCTAGAAAGAGCTAAAAAAAAGTTAGTAGCTGTACATCTGATTATAACTCATATTTTTCAAGATTTTTGAGAAGTAAACGGAACAAGTTAATTCATTCATTCTTAAATGATCGTCATTTTCCTCGATATCGTGTAGATCCATAGATGGAATCATTGGAACCCGTATGACATGAACACAAGTCTATGACGCAGAATTGAACCAAATTGCTATGAAGGAAAGTAAGTTATTCTATTTCTTGTCAAAAATCAGCAAATTCAGTAGATATACTTAAGCGACGCAATGCGATTCGGTTAAAGATCATTTTACTTTAAGGAATACGTAGACATGAAAGAAATACTGCTGGACCACCGGCACCGTTCTTCGCAAACTTGGTAGAATAAATTGAATTGATATAACTTTTAAATGTATATAGGCTTAATTACTACGCAGTCAATCGACCACCAAAATCAAGAACTATTTTTGAATCAAAGTGAATACAGGTTTATATTTACGGCTGACGCTGACTAACTTGAAACAATTTTCTTGATAACTAATGTATTATCGACAGAAAAATTGTGATATTTATTTACCTATGCATAGTCTGCTTTGAATGGATATTGTAGTTCTTATTCTCACACAATTGCAAAAGCTCAATTAAACTCTCCTCTCATCTGAATATCGAATATTTTCGTTGTAAATCAACCTTTCTTCCATCACCCGACTCCCGCAGGTCTTCTTTGAAAAATTGGAAACACTCGAGATGTGATAATTTTATCGTGGTGTTGCGGTTTCCGTTTATATTCACTTATGTGGAAAACATTTTGATGTCGAAGCTACCAACAGAAATGCTTTAAAAAGTGATAATCGTCTTTCATGTTGACAAATTTGGTTTCATTTTCTTCCCTTTATACTTTCCTTTAATTGTCAATTGTCATTAACTGATAAGACTTTGTGATGATAAAAATCATTAAGGATATTGTATTACCACTGTAGGAAGATCGTAAATCCCTAATTTCGAGTTTTCTATAGTAAGTATCATGATTTAGTCCGTGTGAATAGATTATTTTTTGAGATACTTATCTGCGAGAAATTTTCAAGTTTCGATCTCTGTGTATACCTACTTTGTCTACACTTTCGGTAAAAACCCGTATAATTTCTTTCTTGTGCGATTTGAATATGGAAGGAGAAATTCATTATAATTGGGTGGTTAAATAATGAGAAGAATACGGCTGTGAAAGAAAAACAACTAGGCCCACATTCGTGAGTGAGAACGTATCTAATTTGTGAATTGGAAATTCAGAAGAAATTTTTGTATTTCTCACTCCCATACTTTCGCGAGGCTGTTTAAACGAGGAATAAAAGAGAAAGGTTTGAAATAGGAGAGAAGAGATGGAGTAAATATTAGAAGAATATTTGATATATTTTTATTATTAAAACCAACTTCGAATAAAAATCTGAGAGGGAATTTTCTTGAAAATTTACATTAAAAGTGTTTTGTTTCGAACGGTATACGCGTTTTTCGATGTTTAAAGAGACCATAATGCAATGAGCCAGAAACTTACAAACCATTTTTCTATAAAGTACTTTGAAGACGGGTGAAAAAATAAATAAAACGAAGCAAATAACGAGATATGACCTGGCGATACTGCCAGTGTTATACTTCACAAAATATGGTACCATATTACACATTATTTCTTTTAAGGATATGAAAAAGAAGAAAAAGGAAAAAGAGATGATGAAAGTTGGATGACGGAAAGTTGAAAGATAAGGCACGCAAACTCATGCTCTATAATAGAATTTTCATCCCAATTTAATCTGATCAATAAAGTGAGAGAAAATAATGTTCTTGACGGAAAAAATTGGTTCTGGAACTCGCCATACGTACGTTCAAAGAACAATACGAGTACCTTTGCAATTTACGTATATAGGTATTCAACAATTTCTCGAAGCACATCCCAAGTGCAGTTTATCTGTCCAAAATTTTGCAAATTATTGACTCAGGCATTGAGTATTTCTGGGATGTACTTCATCATTTTGTCCTGAGCGTTTACTCAGTTCTAAAGCATTTTCAGAATCCTTACGTACCGTGTATGGTGGACATAGTTTGGAAGGAACAATTTTTCTAACAATAATGGTGAAATATTGTTGTTTTCAGAAATTAATCGAATAAGATAATATTCAAAATTCTTGAACAGCCACAATTCACGGATACAGTTATTGGATGTAGTATCGAATTTCTTCATCTCATTTGTATCCGCACTCTTGGAATACCGTTGCTCGTGTATGTTGGTTTGTTGATGTTGATGGATAAGTTATGTAAATGAATTAAATCATCTTAATAAGGTGTAGTAGTAGGTCATGCGAAGTACGCATAGTGTGACGTTTTGCTTTGAAGATGTTAAAAATGTCATGAATTTTAAACCAAGCGATGAAGGAAAATGATTTTTCTTGCCACAAATTCTGAACAAGAATAAATTTACTTTCTTCCCTGAGCTTACAAGATACTTACAATTTTAGTCTTAATTGACAGTTGTTCGTTTCATTTCCATAAAAAAGAAATTAGATTATTTCGTACTTGCGAAGCACTCGTGCACTTCGCGAAATTAGCATTCTATTCGACTTTCAGCCTCTCCTGTCTTCTCCAAAAATTCGTGCTATTGAGGAAAGAAATCACTATGCTGTCATTATTCTCGAAATCGTTTTTCTTTTTTTTTTTTATTATTTTTCGCTCGATGAAAGAAAATTTCTGAGTGTTGAAGTGAAAAAAACAAAACGAAGTGAAGAAAAGAAAAATAGAACAAAAACTATCATGGAAAGGAATAATAGGTAGGCACGGTGAGCTTGGATTTATACATGAAACGAAAAGAAGAATCACAACTCATGCGATGAGTATTGAAACAATTTCCGTTTGGAGCGTTCAGTCCTTATACTTTTATCTCGCCGAGTTTATAAACGTTGACAATCAAGAATGTTTTAAAAAGTACGATTCTTTGAAAGTAAATAAAACGGTGTACGAGGGTAAAGGATGGCATAATTCGAAAAAACAAATAAGTATAGAAGATAGAAACAATGATTTCAAAATAGAGCACGCGAAAGTTTTTTTTCGCTTCATATTTGGCCAAATTATATCGTTTTAATGAAGCTTAGAGTGGAATTGAAAAGTTGTTATATAATCGACTCGATTTCTATGCTGACAAATGAGAGAACGTATTGATTACATTTCTGCGCTTTGTACTTTTCCTTACAACCGCGAAATCGAGAATAAATTATCAATGCTGTTACAATTAATTCTCAAACTGAGATAACTTTATTCGATAGTCATCTTTATTTAGCAGGATTTAGGGGAATTATTTCTGAAACTGAGAATATTTTTCGCATTCGAAACATCGCAATGAAGTGGAGTTTCTCTTCGAAAAATGTTTCAGAAAATAGAATGGAAAACGCAAAACACTTGATACGTTTAATTTAGCACCGCCTTACATTGTCACCTTCCTAATTATCATAGACTTGTAGAGGAGGAAAATTGAGAGATGATGGTGGGGGGGGGGGGATTGAGTTGAGAAGTTGGAAGTGAGAATTCATCTGCGGTATGGAAGGGACAGGAATTCAGCAGTCTTTTACAAACATTGTGTTTGGGACTTGTTTAGAACGCTCCAATGCTGATCTGAGGGATGTAGTCTAAATGGTATGTAGTGTGAGGATTGATTTACGGGCTGAATCAGTTTAATCGGATTAAACTTCTGTGTAGAAAAATAATAAGTTTTTTGTTGCATCCTCTTGATGGATGCGATAAGTATTTGGAATTATTGATTTTCATCTACACAAGGAGTTGAGGATGATTAAGCTGTCATTGAATTTTCTGGTTTCTGTTTCCTCTTGGATCTAGGACAAGTTGCCTTCCATGATCGTCGAATAGACAATGAAGAGCTTGTTTTGGATTCATCAGAATGAGGTTTCTCTGATTTGGACGTCCATGGTATATAATTAAACTTTGTTCAGTTTTGGTGAAAAATCGTGTGTTGCTTAGGCGGTTGCGTGAGTATTTTTTTTCAAGTTCCCCTCCTAGCCCCCCCCTTATCATATATTATAGCTTGGAGGTCGTATCATATATAGCTTGGAAGCCCCTTATCGTATTTAGCTTTATGAAGACCCAGGGGTTTTGTACGGACGCTATCGTGTTAGGAGTGAATGTGTGTGTGAGTGATCGTCGTTTTTCTTCGCTACGAATCATTCTACGTTTCTTGTTTCGTCTTTCGAACTTCTACTTTCGTTTTATCGTTTTACTGCGCCTATACGAGCTCTCTCGATAGAGCGTGAGATTATCTAATATTTCTGATTTTATCCTGTCCTACATGGTCGGCGGTGTCACCTAAGCAAAATTCTCTCTCTCCTTAATTTATCGAGTGGCGTGATTTCTCTCGATAAACCTCATTGGTCTAAATTCCCTTACGATTCGGTGGTAGGAAATGCGATAACGCTCTGTCAACTAATCCTTCGGATTCGACGTGAGCGTTTCGCGCTCGGTAGTAGTGAGTTCGTCTGCCTCTTATTCGTTTGTGAGTTGAAATGGGAAAAACTAAATTTCGTGATGTGCGAGTGGATTTGTTCGGTGTATTATTCACTCGGAAGGAGCCTGAGTGTGACATCGTTTAACTCCACATCTAGCGAGCCTCTCCCCTAGCACCCAGTCACCCGACGGTAGAGAAGCTTACGTAGCCATTATTGGTAAATCTACTAGAAATGCAGAGTAAATCCGGTGATATGGCCGAAAAATGAGGATAAAGGAATGCCGCTCCACACCAGAGTGTAGCCCGTCTGACTGTAATGCGAGTCCAGAAGCGTGACGATTGAGGGTTTTGGAATATCTCCTCGAGTCCGAGCTATCTGTCTGCGGTTCCGCCCGTCGTCGAAATTGCTTTTGGAAGATGCCTTGGACGTCGTCGCTTAGAATCATCTTCTGGTAACTAATATTATTGGATAACGGTAACGTACTTTTTCTCTCTTGGTGATCATAATAATTATATTATTTGTCGTACATTTAACATCTCGTCTCATCAGGTTATTGCTAGAGGTTGTAATACTAGCTATAGCGTCGAACTACAAGTGTGGTTTTCGTCCGTAGGGTCCCTTTCGATAAATGGTAAGTTTCTTCCTTTGGAAGCGCGTATCATTGAGACGTCGACATTTTCCCATATCGGGTGGGTGCTTCTACTCTGTCAGCTTGGTGACTAGCAATTGGATGAAATAGGGCTCGAGTTAGGTGTTTATACCAAGGTCCATAAGTCTCATCTACGATAGGTTTTATCTTCGGCTATCTAAATTCTCATTATTTCGATCTCTTTTGGTCTGCTTGTTGGTTCATTCCTGACCTGATCAGTCAGTTCTAGAGTTAGTTCGAATCGCTCCCCCTTAGGGTCCCCGTTAGAGTAAATGAGACCGCCTTTGTCTATCCTAACAAAGTCTCGGTTTTTCATTCAGTTATTTCTTACTTTTCGATACGTGTAGGCCAAATTCCCAGGATCGACGACAGTATACGTTTTCCTACGTTTGATCTTACTCCCTCCGTTTAGGAGTCCCATCACGTTTTACTGCCACCGGAGCTTGCTGGTGCGGGAGTGGCCGCTGAGAGGCATCCAGCTCTTTTATTGATAGGTTCCAGTCTTATCACCCTTTTCCCCCTTGATCTATCCGGACTACGCGTAGATTATTCGTACTTCGAATAGAATCGACCTCTTTTGACCAGTGTAACTCTAAATTTTTCCGACCAAATGAGGATGCAGAGCTACGCCTCTCTCGTTGGCTCGTCTCTTGCAGATTGACGATAATTTATAATCCCTGGTCTATATGCGTGTAGTTGACACGTCTACATCACAGCTTAAAAGTTGAAATTTTTACTCAACTATCACATGTAGCTCTAATGCCCGGATCTGTGACGTCCCATGAATCGGATGACGTCATAGATCCCTATAAAGCAGGTTTCCTGCCACCCCTCGTTCAACTTCGTATCTGATTCACAATTGTTTTATGGATACTGAATGCCGAATAGACCTTCCCAGTTCTTCACTTTTTGTCACCTTTCCATAGTAGCATGTAAAGGTAAATACGCTTTGTTCAGCACCTAAAACTTCTCTTTTGACCATTTTGCCTATCCGAGTAATATATTGTGTTTCATTTTTGTCTTGGACAAATTGTCTGTACCTTGGACAAAGTCGTTCATTCTATTTGAGGGAGTTTCTCGTCAAGTCAGAGAGGTATAACGTCTCTGCAAATCTGTGTGCAGCAAACTTGGTAGTTGAATCCTCGTGGATACAATTTTTTTTGTTGTCTACTCAAATATGGAGACTTCGGTTGGATGATAGTCGCTCGAACATTACGAGCAAAGTTCACAGAAGTTATGCTAGCTGCCGTCATCAACACAACATTTATTACCGCTTGTAATTTTTGGTCGCGCGTAAAATTTTTTATCGCGTTTGACAAAAATCGAACTCTTCCGACGTCTCCATTCAGTGAAATTTGCGCCGCGTTATCTAGATCGTAAAAGCTGTCTGGCGAAGATTTTTAATACACGCGCGCAAATTCAGAGGAGAGCATCGGAAGCGCGAAAAATCTTGCGGCGAGAACGAACAGAATACGAGTTGAGGGTTAATTGACAATAACGCGCTTTTTCACGCTCAAAAAGTTTGAGCAACGTTCCCGTGTTCGCTGTCTCATGAATATATAATTAGCATTTTCGCATCAGTCGAGAAACGGATTTCGCGAGTGTAAACAGGAGTCGAGCTGAACAATAAGTCTGATTTTGAGTACGAGTAGTTTATTTCGTTGACAATTCGAACCGATTGAGTAAAGTTAAAAGCCGATGCTCCAAGTTCGTACTCGATAATTCAATAAGATTGTACAAATCACCTAGAAAATATTTATATTAACGAGCGAGGAAGAATGTGTACATTTCCAACATTTGAAAGATAATAATATGTTAATTTCAACCTTTTTTTTTTTTACGCTTTAGTCTGGTTGGAAAAATCGCGAATAAGGATATATTTTCTCTCGGGTTTCGTTTTTCACGTTTTTTTTCCCCCATCGTCGTGTTCAACCTTCGATTAAAACTGAGTGTATTCGAGATTTACAGCTCTTCGGTCGAGGACGTCATTGAGGCTGCTCGAAAAACACTCATGATTTTTTTCTTTCTCATCCTTTGCTGCGAGCGAAATTTGCGTGGGTCGCCGTCAGAACAGAAGATTATACTGTGTAACTTAATATACTTACATACAGTTTAAAAATAAACTTTTTAGCTCGTCCTTCTGTTTTATTATCATTTTTTTCCTCATATTCCACGAGTGCAGTGCTTTGTAATAAAAAAAGTTTCCCGGTTTTGACATACGGGAATATAATAATAGAGTATAAATCTCCACATTGAAAGCAGCTCGTGTGCGCGGAAAAACTCATTATTTTTTCTTTGATTTTCATTTTTTCATTCTTGTTCAATTTTGAAAATTCGAAAATTGGATTTTCAGTTCGGATAATGATATAATAGGCTCATGGAGGAATTTGAGTGTGAAATATTATTGACGGTGGAAAACGTGGACTTCTTATTTATGGTTTTTTCGAGATTTTTTCTATCGCGAGACGCTCCTATATTCTGTTGCTACGTTCGTCGTTCACTGACTTTTTATTGAAATTGTCGCATTGGTGTGTGGTGAGAGAGCTTTTGGGCTTGAATTTTTACAAAATTCTTCAAAGTTTTACGACTTACGTAGGTATGTGTTACATGTACCTAAAGCTCATTGTACCTTGAATAATTTATTTTGTTGACGATTGTATGAGAGTAAAACGTATTCAAGGGAATTAAGGTCAACGGAACAAGATATGCTGACAACAGTGTCTTCGATTTCATACGCTGAGGAAATCGAAAGAAATATTGTTAGAATTTACGAGAGAGGGAGAGAAATAGGTTTGAAAATAAATACAAATGAAACAAAAATCCTCATCCACAACTACAAAAAGTGGAAATAAAGGTGCAATTGAGAAACAGCTTAAGACGATACAGAAAAGAATATACGTCTGGAAAATAATTTTGTGGGAAATCAAACAGAAAAGGAAGTTGACCAAAGAATAACATTTGTTTGGAAGAAATGTGAATCGTTTTCAGAAAAGAATTCAATATCCGAATCTCTGAGTCGAGGAAAGCTCGCTATACTTGTTTTTCTTCGAATTTTTCATTTTCATAATAACCTCCCGTCTTCTTTTCGAGCCACAAATATTGGTCACTGAAACGCGGGCTTGAATTCTCTTCTCTTGACACAGAAACCAACTTTCGGAAGTACAACGCAAATAACTCGCTTCGTTTCACCTGAGTGTTTTCTCAACCATCACATATTTAGATTGGGATACGAATAAGTCACAAATTCAAGATAGAGAGTCCACCCCGCCTTTTTTTCTCTTTTTCATCTCCTCTTTCATCATAATGGGTCTGTCTCAGTTTTCTTACTCTTCACTTCCTCGTGCTCACTTTGTATAACTCTTTCTCATTCAAACCACGTACAACTCCAACACTCGGGATGAGAAAACTAATTGAAGGACTTCCTGTCTCATAGACCAAAAACAGGACAGCCGACTCATATTCCATCTGAAGGCTTAAGCGAACTGATGGCTACATTTGCTTATTAATATCATCTCTTCCAACGTCCTCCAAACAGCAAATTCCCCCTTCTTACCGATTCAATTTCTTTGCTTTATTCCCTCGTGAATTACTGTGAGACAAATCCACTAGGTTTATACTAGCTTGAAATTTTTTATGTCTGACCCCTACCCAACCAAATAATATTGATTAAATATAAAAGAATGATGTAACGAATTTTTTTGCCAAAAATCCAACGAGACCCGAATTATGATTTTTTACTGTACTGACTGTTCGATAATTGTGTTATTTGCCAAATTCTAAAAACAAGGATTACGTTTGGTTATGAGAATTCATAGTTCTTGAGAATGACGTACCAGATCTCAACTTCCATTAGTCAGCAATTTTCGAGCAACAAATTAAAATCCAGTCACAGGTTATCCTCTCTCGTCTTCGATAGAACCGCACGCGCACGCATCACTCACTCCCACCCTATCAGTCTCATCGTCTCCTTCAACGTGTTCCTTCCCAAACTCTCCACGTGATACTTTTTACATCTCCTTGTCCCGATAATCCTCTATAATCCTGGCATAGGAACACCATATTACAAGTCTAGGCCCAGTAATTTGATACTCGCCTCTATCATAATTATTGTCCATTTACATGTCTGTATCCTTAGCTTCCTAATAGCTCTTAAGGACGGTCTCATTACCTACTTAGTACTTGGGTGGATTGCTTACAAGGACCAGAAAACAGGACGTGTTGACTGAAATCTTACCACGTTAATTGAAGATTTCTGAAGCCGATATTTGGTACAACAGAACTGGCACGGGTGGCCAGCAGTTCCAGCACCAAGTAAATGAGCCCAAATAGTGGGTTTATTGGCAGAAGGTAACATGTCCTAACTGTGTGGTAATCGCCCTTGGAATAATCTTCTCTCTCCACGCCAACTACAATGTCTGTCCCTCGCACATTGTCTTTGCAAACCTGCTAGATTAGTCCATGAAATTTGAAACGCTGGACGCAGAGTATTATGTTCAAAGCGGATGCATGAATGGATAACACCAGCTGGGCGATGTCCAAACAATAGTTAACTGTGCACTGCGTGTGGGAGATGTACTTGTGAGTTCATTTGCGTATTATTGGCAGCATGCAGAATCGTACTCATACCAGGCTTGCCAGGGATGTTGTGAAGCCATTTTGATGAAGACGATTCTTCATATTTGTCGTTTTAGGGAGGACCATTTGTACAGTTTTTTAGTCACAAGAAATCAAAATTTGAGGGGGGTTTCTTCATTGCACCAAGGAGATCACAACACCCCTGCTTGCCTTTATGCGACTTGTTTCCAGGACACCAACTGAATGTCTTCGTCGCATGGGAGACTATTGAAGGTCCCATTGTCGATGAATCACTAACAGGGATCGGTTTTTGTGGGGTTTGAAGAGACTGTTTCAGCACTGATTTCGAATCGCTGTTAGAGGTTGCAGTCTCTTTCTCAATTACGGTCTTTAAGAATAGGAGATCGATAGTGACACTAACGCATTAAACAAATAAAGAGGAATACTCCGACGTGGAGTAAAAAAATGCAAACCGCAGAAAAAATGAAAATACGACGAGCGCTGGTTCGGAGGAAAGTTACGAGGGGCCTCCTGGATTCCACCACCTCCCTGCCCCGAGACACGATCCGTGATCGCCGTTTGCGTTGGATCAGTCTCCCTTTCTTGGGGAAGTTCTCCCAGCAATTGGGTCGGGCCCTTCGCCCGTTTGGCTTCAGACCCGCGTTTTACAACCCTACCACAGTCAAGAGGTTGTTTGTGAGACTGAAGGACCCCATACCTGTTGATGAGAGGAGTGGTGTGTATAAGTTGGAGTGTGAGGATTGTGGAGGCTTTTATATTGGTGAGACCAGCCGCCAAATGAAAGTTCGAGTAGCTGAGCACCTGAAGTCCTGGAAGAAGGGACACTTGGGGGAGTCAGCTTTCGCCGATCACTTAATAAACAGTGGCCACAGCTTCCGTGAGGGATCCGAAAAGCTCCTCCATAAGGAGAATTCCTACCGTAAGCGTATCGCCCTCGAGAATATAGAGATAATTCGTCATCTCAACACTGAAGGTATCACTGTTCTTAATTCGTATATTCCGGAAGATGGCCTGATCGAACTTGTTTATGACTCACACCGTGATTTCTCGTTTGGACGATCTTGATACCTCGTTCTTCTCTTTTGTTCGTCAGTTGCTTTCATTTCAGGCTCGAAGATGGTTGTTTAACCGAAAGCGCTCGTCGTATTTTCATTTTTTCTGCGGTTTGCATTTTTTTACTCCACGTCGGAGTATTCCTCTTTATTTGTTTAGTATGGATAGCCGTAACTTAAAGGAACGGATTCGTGTAATTGAGAACGCTTCTGCGGCGTATTTACAGTTCCTTTTTCTGAAATTTCGGAAGCAACGCGCTTCGTTTTCCTCTCATATTTGGTTTCTTCGTCGGTGTTTAGTGTTACATTTGAGGCCCAAGTTCGTTAAATTCCGGTTTTATTCCGATTGCAAGGTTACGACTAAGAAACTGGAAAATTATATGAGGGAGAAGTGGATCAGAACAGAGTTGCGAAGATGGTATGGTAAATTTAATATCACGACCAGATTAAACCTTATGGTCCATTCGAGACTCTCCGGCATGCTCCTCCCCCTTGAGTTGGATTACTTTATGAGGGACGTCAATGAAAAGTGTCGGAAGTTTGAGGCGAAGTTGAAGGAGAGGAAAAATAAGAAGCTGTCCTCCCTAATGACGGTTAATGAGGAGGTGGTTGAGGAGGGGGTGAGTGATGGTGTTGTCGTTCATAAATTCCATCCTCCCCTCATAAATAATAGTCAGGTAGTGTTCAATAGTGACGAAACATCCCTCCTTGAGAAAGGTTTGAAGTTCAGTATGCCTCCCCTCAAGAATGATGAAACCTTGGCGAATGTTGTTGCGGATCTTGCGGTTAAGATTGGTCCTGGTTTTAATACCCAGAAAGTCTATGCCGAATTAGTCCGTAATAACCCCCTCCCTCGCATGAGTAATAAATTGGGAGGAGTGATTCAGGGTCTAAGGAGGAAGATGAAAGAGGGAGATTTGATCGTCACTAAGGCTGACAAGGGCAACGCTGTTGTAGTGATGGAGAGATCGGCCTATTCTTCTAAGGTCCATGAAGTCCTACAGCAGTGTGGTGCTAAAGAGAGTGAGGATTTCAGCTTTCCCAAGCACGTCAAAGAAGTTAGGTGTGTCATCAACAGGAGTGAGGCTGTTATCAAAACTCCTGCTTTGAAAAAAGCCCTCCTCGTTCCTAACCCCACACCCCCCCTCTTGTACGGGCTGCCTAAAGTGCATAAGAACAATACCCCGATGCGACCCGTTGTTTCTTTCGTCTCCTCTCCTACCTACCTCCTTGCTAAATTCCTTGACCGTTGGTTCAAAAATCGTATTGATTTTGAATCCCCTCATTCGGTCTTGAATTCGGCCTCTTTAACTGACGTCCTCAAGGATGTAAGCCTTCCCCCGGGAACGACCATCTGCTCGTTTGATGTTGTTGGTTTGTTCCCGAATATTCCTAAGGCTGCTACTATCCAGCGTATGGGTGAGCTACTCGTCAAAGCCAACATTCCTCATAATGAGCTTCACGAATTCTTCGATCTTCTTAATACTTGCTGGTCCCCTAACTATTGTAAATTTGAAGGGAAATTTTTCGAGTTCCCTGACGAAGTAGGGATCCCCATTGGATCACCACTAGGCTCTCTCATATCCGAAATCTTCATGTCTAAGTTTGAACTTGACCTCTTTTCCTCGAACCAGGTGTTACTTAATCATATTCATTATTGGCACAGGTACGTTGATGACGTTCTATGTACCTGGACTGGTCACCCAGATCTCCTTGGTGAGTTTCTGAGGTATCTCAATTCCTGGTACCCTTCCATCAAATTTACGTTGGAAATAGGGGTATTTTCCATTAACTTTTTGGATTTATCGATCTCTATAATAGACGGTATCCATAAATTTGGAATTTACAGGAAAGATACTACGACCGATGTTTTAGTCCACGGTGGTTCGTTCGGTCCTGTTGCTCACAAGATGGCTGCTTTTCATAGCCCACCCAAGAAAGAGTTAATCACAATAAAACACCTGGCCAGAGTGAATGGGGTCAATGTTGATGTTGACGTGATGGTTCGGAGGAAAGTTACGAGGGGCCTCCTGGATTCCACCACCTCCATGCCCCGAGACACGATCCGTGATCGCCGTTTGCGTTGGATCAGTCTCCCTTTCTTGGGGAAGTTCTCCCAGCAATTGGGTCGGGCCCTTCGCCCGTTTGGCTTCAGACCCGCGTTTTACAACCCTACCACAGTCAAGAGGTTGTTTGTGAGACTGAAGGACCCCATACCTGTTGATGAGAGGAGTGGTGTGTATAAGTTGGAGTGTGAGGATTGTGGAGGCTTTTATATTGGTGAGACCAGCCGCCAAATGAAAGTTCGAGTAGCTGAGCACCTGAAGTCCTGGAAGAAGGGACACTTGGGGGAGTCAGCTTTCGCCGATCACTTAATAAACAGTGGCCACAGCTTCCGTGAGGGATCCGAAAAGCTCCTCCATAAGGAGAATTCCTACCGTAAGCGTATCGCCCTCGAGAATATAGAGATAATTCGTCATCTCAACACTGACGGTATCACTGTTCTTAATTCGTATATTCCGGAAGATGGCCTGATCGAACTTGTTTATGACTCACACCGTGATTTCTCGTTTGGACGATCTTAATACCTCGTTCTTCTCTTTTGTTCGTCAGTTGCTTTCATTTCAGGCTCGAAGGTGGTTGTTTAACCGAAAGCGCTCGAAAGCGCTCGTCGTATTTTCATTTTTTCTGCGGTTTGCATTTTTTTACTCCACGTCGGAGTATTCCTCTTTATTTGTTTAGTATGGATAGCCGTAACTTAAAGGAACGGATTCGTGTGACACTAACGCATCTTAGGGATCTCCTTGATCTCTCCCATCCTAAATTTTTTCTTTTCTCCCGAAAAAAGGGTTGTTACGAGTTGCTGTTGCTTGTTGTCTTTTATGTAGCTGAGCACTTGAAAAGCATTAAGAAGAAGTTGAATGTATACAGATGCAGCAATGTGGTCCCACATGAATATTACCATCTCACAATACAAATTTGTAACGAGAATGGGGCGAGTAAAAACACTCAAATCTTATCAATATTCTCGTAATTTTTATTTTAAAGTTCTTCCGGGTTTTCTTTTCTCTCAACTCGTATCATTTCTCATTTCTCGAATTTGTTTTCTCGAGAAGTGATTTTGATTTTTGTCGCACATTCGGTGAGACAACATTATTTGGTAATGCGCCCGTGCTAGTTTATCATTTCGAAGTCGAATAGATTTCAGACTCGGAGCATATCGAAAAAGACCAATATCATTTTAGGGAAATGAGCTACAAATACCGCTATTGCCATTAAGCTTCTTATTTTCGCTCGAATGAAATGACATTCTTGGAACTTCTTCTCGCTGCCATAAATCAAATGAACAAGTCTGCAACTGACATAGCTATGTAGGTTGGATTTTGTTCTCCGAAGTTACGTACGAGTATCATCGCCAGATGATGGAAACTGTACGCGTGTGTAATCCTATGACGTTGAAAACGTAGGTACCTAGCTATCTGTCAGCTCGAGCGATTCTTCACTAAGTTTCCTCATTTTGTGTTCTGAACAAACGCGATCATACTCGAATAAATTGTAGCACGTTATTTAATTTAGTGGCAATCAGTACGGAACTTTGTGTCTTCTACGATACACTCGCACTTTGTCTTGTATATAAAAGCCTCGCAAATGCCGACAACTATGTACTGAAGTTTTGTATCCTTATAAAGAAAATAAGCAACACGTCAGCATCATCGTATAACTCGAATAAATATCGCGCGCTAAAGAGTGATTTATAAACACCGTGTACCTTCCTAATACACTACTCGTTCACAAGCATATAATCTTTCCTGCTCGGCTACAAAATAAGGATCATAAATTCTGTAAAATACAGCGCCGCTCGTCGGGCAATAAATTTTTTTCAACTAGACAAAATTGTTGATTCGAGCTCGACCGAACGAATTTCGAGTTAATTTTCTAGCGGCATTTTCCATGCTCGAATCTCGTACCGAAAGTTGAAAACTTTCACGGTATACCGGAGAAGAAACCTCGTAAATACATGTCTAAAATTGACAAGTGGGAGACATGTTTCTGTGTTTCCCAAAATAACGTACGTGTGTCTGATTCGTCTCGCCTTCGTTATCAGTTTCTAATAATGCTATTTCGGCACGTGTAGGAGGCATTCATTGCCTGCTTCCTCTGTTCACCATCACGGAAAATCTATTATGGTACATTTTCTGACCGCCAACGTGCGTTCAACGCCAAGTTCAGACATCCGTAAAATGTTTGGTCCCGAATCCGCTGTTGTGTAAACCAACTTCAAATGAAATTTATGACAGCAATCTAGAACTCTTGTTTCTCAAAATGTGTGTCAAGAGGAAGACGGCATGGGATGGACGGTTCGCCGAGGTTGCGAAGTAATAGCGTAGAAAATTGACCCGTTCTGCCGAGGCGAGAGATAACCGAGCAGAAATAAATGTGTCGTTTATAAATTACAATGCAAGTACCGAACCGTGTATGCGAGTAAAAATTCTGGATAGCGATAATGCAGAAAGAGGGACAATAATTACCGAAGCGTATGGAATGGATAGTAAAATGAACGATAGGAGTACGGGGTGAAAATAGGTAATGCCCTCAGTGCTATATGAAATTATTGAATGTCTATCACTTTCTCCGTTTTCCATCAAAATTATTGCGAGAGGTATTGTCGATTCAAGCTAGAAATAATATTGTTTACTTCTTCGTCTTGTAATTATTATTCTGTCAGTTTGTTTACCTAGAGCGAGAGGCGGATAGTGTGGTTGAGACTAAGTGTTGAGGTGAGCGTGTATTTGACGTTAGTTCAGGCAGGGAGAAAATGTCCAAGCTATCGAAGCTATACTTTCATATCGGAGAAGAATGTCGAAAATCGTTCTTCGTTGCCATTAATTTTGTTTGAATTGTTGCCTATCGTAACCGCCGTCATGATATTTGAAATCGGTAAGCGACACCCCCAAAAAAGATCGCTCATGCCCCACATTCCTACTTTTTGATTGTTTTTTTTGGGTGGTAATTTGGATATGTTTGCATATCGATGAAAATTTCTGTATGTAAGTCAAACCGCATCCGTCTTCTTACCTGTAGGAGCTTTTATTGAAAGATCTGCAGCTGGAGACTAAACTAAACAGAGGAATAGTACCAAGGGATGGAGAGGAGGTAAGTTACAAAACTAGGATGAAAAAATTACGAAATCAGTTATTTTGAATTTTCCCGATACTAGGGCCGGACTCCGGAAGATAGTCTTGTTAAGACGTTATCAGAGAGATGCATATCAAGTTTAATTGTTCTGAAAAAATTATTTATGTCGTTTTGTCCCGCTTCCTCTTCTTGGTAAGTTCTCCTGCAGAAATGTATAACTCTTTCTATTATTCTTTTTACTCATATTTAAACGTTGAGCTTAATCAGGGTCGGGTGTCATTTTTGCGTGACGCAAAATTTTTCCTGACCCTTCAGCCCAAAGAGATTTACATGTCAAAAAAACGAATTTTGTGTACCCTTGTCATAATTGTTTTCAATGATTAATCAAATGTAAGTCACTCTTACGTCTTACAGAAGAGCAAAAACAAGTAAGGTGTACTGCGTCCATACATCAACCATTAGTCATTTAGATGAGATTTGAACACCTCGCATCTTCTTCAATATTTCAGTCTTTACATCCTGTCAAGATGACTCGACAGCATAATTCTCTTGGTGATTTGCAATTTTGTGAACAAAGTTTTGGGTGAACGATGGTTAGTGAAGTAATACAGAGCCTCGCACAAACCTATCCGAGCGCTTATTACAATAGTCATACGGTAGTAGCACCGACAAAATATCCAAGTTTTGAGACCTCTAGTCCCGAATTTATGATCAAGAAAACGTGCAAATCTCCCGCGATGGCGTCACGCCCTCCTCTACAGCTGCAGCTCCAAGTTGCTTTGAGCAAGACACGCTTCTCATACAGCTTGAGTTCCTAAATTTAAGATTATGTCTTATTTTACCTCCTCTCCCTCCCACTAAAAGACACTTTCAAACATACTAGGCTTCGATGATCTCTCGAGGCTATCATGTACCAATTTCGTATACGTGATTATTCAGCTTATACTATTCCATTGGTTTGCTTATGTAGGTTTGAAGCTTACAGCTGTTTCTAATAGCCAGGGATTTGGGTGTCGTGTGAGTGATTGAGAATGTTCATCCATCAATTATAATGAGGGTTGAATGCGTTCTCAGTCGTTTCATCTTTTGCATATAAATTTAAGGAGTCCAAATTTGGTGGGTGACACTTGATATTGCTAGGCCCAGCTTTTGGCCTGAAGTTTCTAGTTTCTAGTAGCAATGGGTTCGGGTGTCTTGAGAGTGACCCAGTATGTTCATTCACCAATTTTAATGAGTGTAGAAAGAGTTTCCAATTGTTTCATCCTGTACGTTCAAATTTGAGGAATCCAAATTCGCTGGATGACTCTTGAGACTTCGCGGCCGAGCTTTCGGTCTGAAGTTTATACCCAGCTGTTTCCAATATATTACTAGGCCCTTCTAGTTTCTAGTAGCAATGGATTTGGGGGTCCTAAGAGTGACCTAGTGTGTTCATTCATCAATTTTAATGAGTGTAGAAAGAGTGTTCAATTGTTTCATTATGTACATTTAGATTAAAGGAATCCAAATTTGCTGGATAACTTTTGAAACTTTTGGTCTGAAGAAGTCGTTTTTAATTTTGTTTTTGCGGTTAGTTTGTAATGAGAAAATACGCCCTGTATGAGTTCAGTATGCGGTCGCTCGATCTCTTGGAGAGTGGGCTGAAAGACTGAACCTGAATAACATTCAATCGTTAGCTCCGTGGAACTTGCACTTTTATAACTTCATGACCGTTACGAATGTCTCTAGAAATTTTTGGTGCTTCAAAACTGAGTCACTGTCACTAACGTCTAAAATGAATGCTACGACAAGAGTGGTATTGCTATCCAGACACGCTATGGCCGCCAAGGCCCAGTAGAAAATCACCTAGTCTTCTCTAAAGTTGTTCCGTTCTAAAAACCAATGATGAGTCGCGTGTGCCTATTTTATGATTCCCTGTTCCCTTAAGAAACTCATGCCTGAGAGAAATAGTGCTTTTCCTATGTTATGGGACGCTCCTGGACTGTGTACGAGTTGCAGTATGTTTAGATATTTACATTTTTGCCATGACTCAAAGTGATTTGTTTGAATTTAGTTCAATTTAATCGTGAAGAAGATTGCCAAACGTGATCTTGAAATAACATGAGAAACCAACTTTTGTTTTGTGAGAGTATATAAGGTGTATGTTTCGCGCCACTAGTGTTTTTCACATGCGCCAAGACCCTCCAGAAAATCCTAAGAATCCTGTAATTCTTCTCACTGAATATTTAGCTGTTTTTAAAGCAAACGCAAGTTTCGGGATAAGGGGGGGGGTGGGCGAGTCAAAAAACTCTGATATTCCTTTGCAGTTTTGATTCAATCAAGGTTTGGCAAATGAAGTGAAACAGACAGCGCGTTCATTCTTACATCAGCTATAAATGTATGAAATTGGACCTAAAGTTCGAATGAATCGTACTGCAAAAATCTTTCCATTCATCGTCGTTCAACATTAATCAGTGTCTCTTTTATACGTACGAGGATATTGGTAAAATTTTAGCTCACGATTCTGTCAAAAACCTTTCCGAAAGTCTCAACGATGAGATTCAATTTTTCAGCTATTCACCCGAGAGTATGATACGAAAATGATATTAGTCTTACCTTCCCACGCCTATTGTATTCTCGTACCTTAATCTTACTCGAGCTTCCCGCGTTTATTCCCGAAGCGGGTCCGACGAGATAATAATTATCAATCAATGCGAGTAGACTGGCGTTATTCATTCAATACACGCTATCGTTCTCTCCGCGTAGCATTAGATTTTATACGAGGTATACAAAGTTCGTTCTACACATTTTATACTTTTCGTCAGCGCATCGTGTAAAGGCAAAAACAGACCACTCGTAAGGAACAGACGGCCAGGGAATTGACTATCGTACGGAATGAAGGCTCCTCAATCGGTATCATCGAATATTTTATACTGTGTTACGTTCAGAATAATATATAACATCTACTTTTCCATGGAAGATTGATTTTATGTATTTTCTCTAAAATCAATAAATTGTAAAATTTGAGATAGTTGGTCGTAACGTAATGATGGACTTTGTTGACATCCACTTTACAGAGGGGGATGATACGTCGAAAGTTCGCCCCATGCTCTGCTACGGCAAATATCAAAGGGATACCATCTCTAGAATTTTGTTTCGTTATCGATGCATTATTCGCCAATTTTTATTTAAAATTCCTGTTCGCTACTGTGTACTAAAAAAAAATACTGCTATTTATACAGTATTATACTACCGTCTCCAGGGCCTTGTACTTATTTGTGAATAGTTGAGGTCGCTCCTTGTCCTACGCACTTGATTTTTTCACGCTATATCAAATTACTAGGGGGAAAGAAACCGAAAAAGTCAACACATAGGAACCGTACAGGTTGACAATGCGTTTTCATTTATGGGATATCGCGTTTCGAAACTATCAAAAAAAAAAAAAAAAAGGAATCAGAGGGAAGGGGAGAAGCGAGGTAACGCACTGGGCGTTTTATTTACCCAGACTTCGAAACGAAAGTATACATCTCTCGAATGCTTTGTCGATTAAAGTCGGAATTAGCAATTTACCGACGGGAAAAGTGAAGTATGAAAGATAGCGAATCGATATATACGTTTCATAAATTGGAAGACTCGACCTTTTTTTTCCTTTCCCTTTTCCAATTTATCGTACGATTATTCGTACCGTAATAACAGGTGGATGGATTTGTAGCGGGCATAGACTAATAATGTATTTGTACGGTATATGTGGGCCTACGCACGAGCAAAAAGCTTGACCATGAGTGCACGCGTGAATTTTGAAAATTTCTATCGTGTAGACCTTCACTCTTCCGTTAATACTTTCGTCAATAATCGTAAACCAACGTAATCTCGCATATAGGCCAATAAAAAATTTATTGAAATTTTATCTATTGTATATTGCATTGTTGTATCGGTTCGTCAATCTATAGCCCTCTGCCTACGTTCGACGTAAGTGATTCTTAATAAATTTTATGCTCTCAGATGGCCGCGGAATTGAGTTTTCATATTTTAGCGAAACAATCCGTTCGGTGGGCTCTCACTCTTGTAAACTTGTATCTGAGTTCATACCAACCTGCATGAAAAGTGAAAATGGACGTAGACCTATCCCGTTTAACTATGTCCACTTTGATCTGACGTTAATTCGACCCATTATTTCAATAAGTAGTTGACACAAATTCGACGTAGATTGACCGTCGAAATAGTTCCGGGTATGTCGATTAAAAATCGCCCACAAACGACTGCAAATCGACGTAAAATCGATTCATCCGTTTCAACCTGAGTCCTGCAATCAAAGAAGTCGATCATGAGTGAACAGAATTTAATGAACTTCGATTCGACGTCGACAAGAAGTCCATTTGGAGTGAATGATTCTTGTACATACCCTAGATGGACATTGAAAATGAATTATGAAATTTTCTAGTCCCGCAATTCGACGTCAAAATGTTGTCGGTAGTTGGGATCGGCATCTGGATCTGTACCATCTGGCACCCCCAGCCCATTTTCTGAAGGTTGAGGACTTACTGCTGCCACTATTTCTTCCTTGGTGACAGAGGCATTAATATTGAGGACCAATATACTGGTCTTCCTCGTAGATGCCTGACCTCTCCCTTCTCACCAATAATGGACCCTAGCTTGTCTGGGAATGTATCAACAACTTCCGACTTCCCCTAAAGTATGTTGTTACTCCGGAACCATCTCATCCACCTTAGTGAACCTGGTGGTGACCACCTTGATTCCAAGAATCGCGACCGAAAGTTTCGATCTTGCCTCTTGGACAATGGCAGCGTAGGTGGGAGAGCCATCTTCCTCACTCCTCTTTAGCACCACTGTGGCTGTGCACGGGTTCCTCTTCTTCAAATGGCGGAGCTGCTGTTGCGTCTTCTTTCGCTGTCTATTTTCTGGCTGAGAAGGCACCTTAGAGGGCCTGCCCTCAGTTACAATAGGCGGCTGGAGGTTATTCATCCGGGTGTGCCGGGAAGCCACCTGGCTCCAGGAGGGTACTTCCGTCGGCGTAGCTGCCTGCAGAGGCTGTTGCTGCTGCTGTCGCTGCGGTTGCTTCTGTAGTTGTTGCCTCTCTATCAGTAGCTCTTGAAGTTTCTGGTTCTCCCTCTTCAAGGCTTCAATGATTTCTTGTGGCCGTAAATCGATGAAGTCTTGCAGATATTTCTTTAGGCTATTCATCTGCTGTTTCTGTTCCTCACAGCGGTGCTCGAGATCACGCTCAGCCCGTGGTTTCTGGCGGAGGAGCTCTTGCACCTGCAGTTGAAGTTTATTGATTTTTTCTTGCTGTTTCTTCAGCTGCGCTTCTTGGTGCATCAATTGTAGCTTACATTGCATTAGCTAGCTTTTTCTTCACCATCCGAATTCGAAGGTACTTTTTCGGATTATTTTCTTCAACGTTTCGATTTCCTTATGCATTTTGAAGTTTGCCAGTCGAAGCTTCGAAGCTGGTAGCTGTTGGGGGCCCCGGGCATTGAAGCTTCTTAATCCAGCCCTGGTGTTCGTATCCTGAAACACCAAGAACATGTTACAGAGGAGTTTTCACGACTTTGTTCTATCAACTCTGGGGCGCGTTCTGAAACCATCGACGAACGTTACCGGACGACGTTCGGCGATAAATATCGTCCGATGGGTTCCTAAACTCTCCTGGGTAACTACGCCTACACTTCTCGTGATCCTAACGATGAGTGCGGCGACGTTGGGTCACGGTCGGTTGACGGGAACTTCTTTCTACAGAGTTTCATCACTGGCTACCGGTTGATGGTTTCAGAACGCGCTCCAGACATGGAATTCATCTTCCATATTTTTACTAGTTTTACATACCTTCATCGCTCAGTTCTATGATCTTGTCGGCACGATTTTTAAATATTTTCTACGTGAAATGAGAGGTAGTTGTAGAAGTACCAGGACCATTCAGGTCGACTTTGTGACCCGGATCGGGTGTAATAGTAGGCGAAATGAACAGGATCTTCAAATACAGGAAATACTTCTTGGAAGCCATGTATATTTGTTAGTAAAAGTAGAGTATCTTCAATTGTCGCACGAATTGTATTTTTTTTTTTTTTAATTGTAAGCCTTTTGTTACACCTTATAAATAATATGTATAATGATACATTAAGTTCAGCTAGGCCCGATATCGGGCATAGGCCTCCCTCAACCTGTTCCATTCACGTCGGTCATGTGCAACACTCTGCTGAAGACTTGGCGTCCCTATTAGTTCTTTCACTCGCATCACATGGGCCTCTGGTGAGGATTCATACCCCATGAATATAGTATGCCCATCTTCCTCTTGTTCATTTCCACTGGCCGTGTCGTATCTGTCTGTGCCAGGAGTGGCAGGTGGAGTCTTTTTCATCTTTGGCAAAGCACCAAAGATGGAGGCTTTCTTCAATTCTCTTGGTAGTTCGATTGTCTGCTGGAAGGGCTCCGCTGGAGCTGCCCGTATCTCCTTATTTGCCTCATTGTAAGATTCCAGGACAACACCCCCGACCCCTCGTCGCCTGAGCGCATCAGCGTGGAGAGCCGGCTCGAGAGCTGCAGTGTGAGGCGTCATGGGGGAAGCTGCTTCCGCCTTCCCAGATCATCTTGCAGAGCCATATTTTCCCCGCGAGCTGCTTGGTCCTCATAGGGAAAGGCAAACACCGTAGGCTATGACTGGGTTTTCATCAGCGTTTGTTTTCTTTCTCCTATTTTTCTAGCAAAATTTCATTGTACTTTTCAGACCTACCGTTTTGCTCCGGCGTATACGGATTACTAGGATCTGCTAAAATCCCCTCTTGTCGACAAAAATTTCTCATAACCCTTAAAGTATATTCTTTCGCATTATCAGTGCGTAACACAGCAATTCTATTATTCGGGAATCTATTTCTCATGATTTTTTCAAAACCTCTGAAGATGATTAAAACATCATTTTTATTTCTAATAGGAAATGACTCTGCATAGCAAGAAAAATCATCAATAAAGGTTACAAAATTGAAAACCAGGGAATTTTTGAGGAAGTGATCTATTGTAATATTTTTGTAATATTCCTTTAAAATAAATCTGACCCATTTCAAACGGTTTATATTAATGGCAACCATTAAGGATGTTTCATCCGATTCTCTGATGATATTAAAAAAATCTTTTCTTGAATCCACACGGCATCCTGACCCAGTCAAGCAACCCTCTGAAATTGAAGTAATCTTCATTCCCTCATCATAGCGAACCTCCTTCAACGTAACAAAAATTGGGTTATTTTCAATATTTAAAGTGACAAGTTCAATGTCACCTTTAACTGTGGGGGTAAATGTAAACTCATCCCTAAATCCTAAAATTAAACTTAGATTTTCTATCTTTTTTATATTAGAGAGTAAGTTCTTGTTTCCGGTTATGCGCCAACTGGCACCACCATCAAGCATTCCCATTTCGATATCTAGTTCACTTACTTTTTCTCGGATGCAGGTTGCATTCTCATGACAGTTACTTTGTTCCCTTGAAACCAAAACTCTTGCATCAAAAAAAACAAAATCATTTGTTCCCTTATTGTCCAGACAAGCAGTTGCTAAATTACTTAAATTATTATTTGATCTAGAGGTATTGGTATTCCATTGAGGGTCTCAATTGCCACTAGAAAAACCACTACTTGAATTTTCAGTTCCTAGATTTTGACCGTACGCACTCCGGTTACCGCCATGGTTACTGCTATTGTTTCCTTGATTTGTGAAGTTTCCATCTGGGCGATTTCCCAGATTGTTTGAGCTACTTGGGTTTGAGGGACCATTGCCTCTTTGAGGCCCAAAACGGTTACCCCCTCGACCAAAATTTGAAAAACTCCGCCCAGAATTTGTGGCGCCCCTTCCTAGGGCTTTACTGCACCTACCAAAATTACCTACGTGAAGGCCCAGGTGACGATACGTAACCCCGTACAAACAGGACGTGAAAGCTATGAAAGCAGTACGTAACCCCATTCATACAAGGTGTGAGGGTCACCAGAAGTACGTAAACTCATACACGAATATGATCCTGACGCAGGTGTGACTGCCCACATCAGTTGACGGTTTCCTGTCAGGGTTGTCCTTCTTTTATCCTGTGAGCCCGTGCCCTAACCTACAAGGAGACAGGTGATTTTTTTATAAAAGTATAGGGTTTCCTTTCCTACGTTTAATTAGGCTCGGAGTATCCTTCTCCTAGTACTCTTTTTGGCAGCGCCCCACTCACGCCCCAACAACAACCCACCACCAGACCATAACCCCACCAAACGCCGACCAGATGCAGACAGAAAGGAAACAGAGTCGCAGCCAGCACACATTCCGCACTCAAGTCCAGTACCCCCGCATTCCTAAGGGTACGAGATAACTCAGCTCAGTCGAGCACCATGGAAGGTAAACATGGAAGAAGTGAGGAATTCGGACATAAATGACTAAAGTAAGGAGTACATAAAAGGGACGAGGAGGGAACAGGAGGTGAGGAACTAAGTCAGAAGGAAGGTTGAGGAACGAAGAAGAGGGGTGAGTATAGAGAAAGTCTGAGGATAACAATGGAGGAAAGCTAGGAAGAGACTGTGACCTACAAACTCGGAGGGTAAGGTAGGAGAAAAGGAAGGGGAATAAGACGGAAGAGAATAAGGAAAACTACTCTTGGAACAACCACGAGGTCAAATTAAACATAAATTAAAATAACAAAAACTAAAGAAGTCGAAATAAACTAAGTAGAATTCGTCAAGAAGGAGCATAATTTTGCGATTGCATCCTTCTCTCTTCTTAGTTAGAGTCCCTGAGAATATCCGCACTCTCCAATGAGGAAAGGACCCTAATTGAGTTCCGTGTTATTACTGAAGTTCCCCTGCCTTATTTTCAACAACCAATGGGAATACTCCCGTGATCTGTTCATTCAAGAACGTTGGAAAAGCATTGGAGTACTGTTTTTGCTATGGGAAATTTTTGGCAAAAGAATCGTGTTTTTTGCAAAATTTGAGTAGATTCGTTAGGCAATAAGCGAAGCCTTAGGTGCTGTATTTCCTTTTCAGAATCATCGCAGTCTCTTCTCGTCGTTCTATAAAACGTTGTTAAACCAAGAAGTAATGAAGTAAAATACTGTTATGGAATTGAAAGATGTAGACGCTGAAAAAACGAAAGGAAAGCTCGGTAAAGCTGAGCTTTAAAATGCAAAGTCTTCTTCCTTTAATCTCTTTGAACCTTGTCGTTTCTTAAATCTAATTATTCCCTTTATTAGGCGCATTTTCTTTGAAACACGTTTGTTTGCGAAGCTCTGCGAAAGAAGTCAAGGGCATAACTGAACGTGGGATTGTTGAGCTGTCCAAATTAAAATTTCCGACCGGTAGATTACGAGGCTCTATTCTGTCATAAACATTTGCCTCGTATATAGTTTTCTCTTCATCAATTTTGCTTCTATTTACGCTTTTAACGTTGTTATTCTGTTTTTCTCGCGTGCTATTGTAAATTGGGCAGTAAATGTACTATTAAGAAATAATGACTCAATAGTATTAATCAGGCCGTTTAAGGAGTACAAAATCGAATTAATCCTCCGAAAACCTTCCAACTATAATTTAACATCAGCCCTAAATTAATAATTAATATTCTCGAACGAAGACTTTACAATACAGAAGAAAAAAAAAAAAGTTTGGCGGGTTTATTAGTACCCGCGTATTATAGGGTGCGGCCTAATTTTAACTCATTTTGGAATTCATGATAGATCTACCGAGTTTACATTAGCCAGTTGGTGTTCGTGTGAAAAGTCGTCCGTCGAGCTTTTATTACCGGCGCCTCAAACTTAGTATTCTTCAGTCTCGCAACGACTTTTTATAAAAATGATAATGTAATGGTAAGTGCGGTCTGTTCTCGGGTTTATCCTTTTTTTTCCTTCGCTCGAGAACGGTTTCTTATTGCAACAAAATGAAAACAGAATCTTATAGTAGAAACAAACGATTATTATATTGGACGTACTATAGTCTCGGAGGCATTTACACATCGAGTAATTTTACCAGATTTAAGAAATGCGCTTATTTCTTTTTCAATATGGGAACCGTATTCCTCGTAAATGTCGTCGGCGGTCTGGGATATCTTTTAACGGTTAACGTAATCACAATTTTAGATATAATTTCGGCTACTTTCATGCCATCTGTGGTAATTTACGTGCTAGGAATTATTCCTCTCATTACGCATTATTTTCATCGCGAATTCAAGACATTGTTCGACTACCTAGAGAATTGCGCTATCGTGAGATCGAAGGGCTCGTATGTAACGTCGGAATTCATTGTCATCAAGAAAGTCAACTCGATCAGCGCGTCTCTGAAATGGCTGATAGTAGGAAGCGTTATATGTACGATCTACGTATTGATTGGTGCTGTGGATATTGCGATATTTTGCAATCAAATTAACTCGTTTCGAAATTTGCAACATCATATGTTCCCTATGCCCTACTTGGATCGTATTCCTTCCATCGGTGTGTTCTGGGCATTGTACGCTGTAGAGAGCATCATCTTCATTTCCCTGTGCGTAGCTGGTTTACCCGAAGTTACGTTTGTTTCAATGATAACTTGCGAGTTCAATAATATTGTTACGGAATATTGCACCCAAATGCAAATTGCTGGAGATCATGTGAACGATACGATGGACCGTTGGAAAACTTCTAATGACGAGCTAGTATTTCGTAGGATGGAAAAGAACTTGAAATTTTTCACATTCGAACATCGACGCTTGATAGAGTAAGAATTTGTTTCGGGGAAATAGAAAAAAAGTAGGAATATTGCAACCTAGTGAATGAATATTCAAACGTTTAAAGTATCAGTTTGCAGTCGTGTCACTCCACTCAAAATCCGAGGCAATCCCGTATTTTGGAAGTCTCAGAATTTCAATAGAAAGATGAAAATAATTATTTTTACTCGTGTAGATTCGAAATTTTTATTGAGAAAATAGGTTAAAATTTGAAGTAGTAGCCTAAAAACCAGATCGTGGTCTCTGTTAAAGATACCACCAAACTTATTCTCATAAACTCAATTAATATTTCGGTGTGATTCTGAAGGTATTTTCATGTTCCAATCCCAATAAACTATTTTGAACTTTGTCTTGTGGCGAAATGATGAGACAGGTTACATAATCCCGCAATCTATGAGCTTTTCCACTTGTAGTTTAGGTTCTACCATCTTTTTATCTCTTTGTGAATTGTACAGCCAGACTTTTCTCCAACTTTTTTTTTTTTTATTATTTCACTTTAAGAGTTTGATTGTGAATCGATCTTAGATGCGTTGGATGTAATTTGCTGCTTTTAGATAAGAGTTTGGATCTTCGACTTTATACCTCTTATGGGGGGAGCTAAGACGACGTTTACCCGTGAAAAGATATGATAAGAAAATAAGATGCGGAGGACTCAACAAACTCTTCCGCGCAATCACACGCGCAGCCTACGTTGGAGTCCTCCGTACGCTATACATGTTTCCACGCTCGTTTAACATTGCAATATATGGACGAAGCTCAGTCCATAAGAAGTATATAGTCAAAGGTTTGGATGCATGGGAGGTCATGGGCAATAGTTGTTTCGATGGAAGGTAAAGTTTGGTGGATGTGGCGCAGATGAGCATGCGAAAATATGGGCGACTGTGAGGGGGAGCCGAGGCTACAATGTTCGCATGAAAGCGTGAAGAGCTTGGAAAAATGGTGAGCGTGTAATGGGGCTAATTTATTAATTGATAAGTTTTAATTTTGGCAGAGTGTGATCTATTCGTCTGTAATTTCGAGGGGTCAGATCATTTTGCATGAGAAGAAGACGAGAGTTGATTCAAATCGACTTTTTCATCACTTTGAATACCCGCATGGCTGGGAACCCGAATGAAAGTTCTATAATTTTTTCAGACAATGGAAGTTAATTTTTGGTGAAGCGGATGGCTGAGAAAGGAGAGTATATGTTGTTGAAAGTATTGCCACAAGTGGGAAGATTTTGGGGTGCAATCAAAGAGATTGTTGTGAACTGGGGTTTGAAGAAGTTGGTTTACAGAAATGAGGAGATTAGAAGTTGAGTAAAGTCGACGAAAAAGTAGAGGTGGATATGCTGATTCGGTGCCTAGACTTAGAACAGGGCTGGGGTTGAAAGCGGCCGTACAAATGCGAATAGTGGAATTTTGAACTGTGTCTATAAGTGAGAGGTGCGATGAAGGTAACCCTAATCTGGGATAGATCGGACTAGGGTATGATGGAGGGGAAGTAGATTCGTAAGGTCGGAACCAGTGGATGGATGGAATATGTATTTTAAGACGCCTAAAGCTCTGAGGCGTTTGGCTTTAATTTCTTTGATATGGAGTACTGGTAGCTATGAGTGTTTAACGTGAGAGCGTAGGCCGAGGACTTTTACTGAGTCATCAACTGCGATAGGGATGGAGTTGAGAAAGAAGGGGAAAAATGCGGTTTTAGCTCGCTTTTTGTCGGAAATCACGATACAGGACTTTGAGGTTGTTTTTCAATTGTGCCAGTTTTATATTGATCTTTTTCCTTAGAAATCTTCAGGTCCTCAGAGACTCATTTATGGAGCTTTCAAAGTTTTGAAGCTGTTGCACAAGTTGATGGAAGCATCTCTCCCAATGAACCATGTTGGTCGTTGATTTGACGTCGACTTAGGGTCGACACTGGCTATCGACGTCAAGTCGGCTGAGAATTTAACTCTTTCAAAATACTTGGTCGAAATTTCGTCGATATATTGTTCAAATCGACATCAAGTTGACGTCGATTTCATCAGCTTGCTGTGGAATCGACAGATGTCGACTTCACTTCGACTTGTTTTCCGCGGCAATTTTAGTTAAGCTTCTCTAAATGCGTCGATCAACAGTAGATTCTTAGTTTTCTGGGCATTTACGCTGATCGATCTTGAATCGACATCGATTTCAAGTGGACTTGTTCAAATTTCTCTATCGATCTGAAATCGACTGCTCTGTTAACTCGATTGACAGTCGATTTCTTATTTTCTGAGAATGTGTGCTGGTCGACTTCAAATCGAACTTCAAATGGACGTCGATTTGGAGTCGATGTACGAATATCTCTCAGAGCGTTTAGAGTGTTTGATGACTTCGCTACTCGCAGACAGGATTTGTAGTCTTTACTTTAATTGTGGACCATTGAGAATCTCAACAAAGTATGACCTATTCAGCAGTGTTCGAATCGACGCAATGTCGACATCGATTTTCTGTCGACCTCAAAATCTGTCGACTCCTTTATGACATCGATTCTGAAACCCTATATCATGTGTAGGCACTTGATATCTAAGAGACTTTGATGTCGATTGCAAGTCGTTTGCTGATAAACGACGTATAATCGACCCAAAACCAACGTCGATTTTTAGTCGACATCACTCCATAGTACCTACTGAGAGTCGACTCAATTTCGGAGCAGTTGATAAGGAGTCAACTCTCTTTTTCTTTGGTCGATTTGCGGTTGATGTCGGATGAATTCAAATGGACTTGACGTCTGGTCGAAATGGCAAGTCGATTTGAAGTCGATATGGTTTATCGGGTTGAACATCTTGTGGGCTGTGAGGAACAGCTCCGAGGTCTAAATCTTGAGTCAACCGTGGCTCACGTTCAAGCATTATTCAAGATTGAGTTTTATGATGGCCGATATGTCAGTGTAGGCCACCTACACATATATAATCCAATCTCTTCGACTTGATTGCAGGTCATATATTTTGAGGGCCGATAGTTTTTCAACTCTTTCAAATACTTTTAAGTTGAAGTTACAATCTTTATCCGTTTGTGTGCAAGTATAGAAATACTCCAAAGCGAGTTGAACAGTTTTTAAGTAGGTATTATGTGGTATTGTAACAGTCGTGTGTAGTTTCTTGGTTTCAAAATGAAGTAGAACTTGATCCTTTTGGAGAAAAAGGTCATATATGACTGAGATTACTTCGCCTTTCTGTAGAAAATTTCAATTTCCTTAAACCGACTGCCCCTGAAGTTTCCAGAGAAAGTGAGACATTGTTATGAATTTGTATCTTTGCTTGATCTCAAGTACACGGGTTTTTTCTGACTAAGCATAATTGCAACATCCCGAAAATTGTATCAATTATAAGATTGGTCATGTTTTTTCCCCTCTTGAGGTCGTGATTCTCTAGGTTGAGTGGCTTCTTCACTTCGGCTATTTTCTCAGTAGGTGTCCCCCCGTACGTATTTTTGATCAGTCGTGAATTTTCTAGTACCTATGCATGCCTATAATGAAAAAAATTCCCAAGTCATTTTGAAACTTTGTTTTTTGTGATCCAACATCCTCTCATTTACTTCTCACAACTCGTTGTCTTGTTCAACTAATTGAAAAAGTTAGCTGTCTGTTTCATTGTATTGACCACTGACTGTCGGATTGAAACACCTAGGAGTCTTTTGAAAAGAGTATTCTATTAGTCCAAGAGCACTGCTTCAACATCATTTCAACTTCTTTTCTATTTCTAATTTTGTCTACAGCATGATCGATTTGATTCGACCTTATATTGAGATCTTCGATACCATGCTGTTGGTGGCAATTTTCCACGCTCTACTCATTTGCATATATCTACTGTTATTGGTATGTATTCTCCTCTTTTCCCGCCCAACTACCTGGAATAGTTTCCAGAAACCGTCAGGCATAAACAACTTGCATCGAAATTTGCAGACGGATCTCGATTATTGCCTCAAGTTCAAGCAAGTTGTAGCCGTGTGGTGCGCTTGCATGTATCTGTATCCTCACTGTGAACTGGGAACGAAATTTAATAATATGGTAAACTGAAAAATTTTTCTAAATAAATTTTTATTACGGATAAGATAATGAATGCTAATTTTCCGTTCAGAACGAAGCGATCATTCTACAAGTTTACGGACTGCCTTGGTATCATTTGCCGCCGAAACAACGCCAACTCGTGCACTTACTTCTGTGCCAAGTTCAAAAGCCCATAAAATTCCGAGCATTCAAAATGTACGTCGTCGATTTGGCTATAGTTCCGCAGATTTTAAGCAAAGCGTACTCCTCCATCAATCTACTTCATCGCAGCATCGATACAGGCCATAACACTTTTCGTGAGCGAGTATAGAGAGATAAAGGCATTCATGGATATTTAAAGCGTTTCCATCGCAGAGTGGACAGCATCGACGGCGAATGGATCTTCTCGATTTCGTAAAATCTCCGGAGAAGATAACAAAGCATCGTTCCAAACTCGCGAATTCCTAACATATCTGACAGAAGCCTGAGCGAGACTCAGTAAGCCGTAAATACCTTGGGAAAAAAAGACATTATCATTTCGACCATATCCTGTCGAAATTCGGTCACGGGTAGTTACTATTTGCTGTAGCCATTTAGTGCGGGGTATTAGAGCCACAGGAGACACATTACGTCGTTCTCGCTTCTCGCCTGACTTTCTTCGCCACTCGTCTATCAAATCTCGATATATATTGTCTTCCGTATGCGTTCTGTTCCATTTATCCCTAGCCTCCGGGTCCGCACCTCTTTCTACGAGATACTTTACGAGTTCCGTGTAACCCATACAGGCAGCCTCATGTAAAGGAGTTCTACTGTTCTTGTCGCGCGAATCAATGTCGGCTCGCTTTTCATCAACGAAGTATTTTATTAGATTCAGCTCTCCAAATCTAGCAGCCCGTTGAACGACCGTTTCGCCAAACTTGTCTTTCCAGTTAATGTCGAATTCGACCCGTTTTTCGTCCAGCAAATATCTGGGTAAATTAAGATCCCCCGTCCGCGCCGCTGCGTACAAAATATTATCGTCGTTAAAGTCAGTCATCGTGATATTCGCTTTTCTTTCCTCGAAGAGATATTTTACGACGTTTAAATGTTTATGAAACGCAGCTGAAAACGCGGGCGATTGGCCGAGATCATTTCTTATGTCAACGTCTACCCCCTTTTCTTCGATAAAATATTTTAGAATTTTCATATTACCAGTTTCCGCAGCCATATGAGCGGCAGTGTTACCCAAATGGATGTAATTTTTCTCTAACATGTCGGCTTTACGTTTATCGATGAGATATTTGACCGCTTCGAGACAATTGTTTCTTGTCGCCGTATGAAGAGGAGTATTAGTTTGCATATCTTTGAAAGAGATGAGGGAAGGAGCCTTATCTAGCATGTAATCGAGTAACTCGAAATTACCCATTCTTGCAGCAATATGCACTACTGTTTCTCCGTAGCCATTCGCGTCATCCAAAATATTGCCATTATCGATGAAATATTTCACGCTCTCCAAATCGCCGTGCTCGGCAGCGTCAAAAATATCCTCCCATTTCGGAGAGCAGGTTGTGGGTTGTTCCCATTTTATGGTCCACTGAGGTGTTTCACGACGACGTCTTCGTTTGGGTGTGAAGGTGTCCAAATAATCTCGAACCTTTGAATCCTTGGACATGTCTCTAGGTATTTTGCCATCCTTATTTTTCGCGTGTGGATTCGCTCCATTTTGAATGAGGTATTTAACCACCATGACACTGCATACATCAGCTGCTTCGTGTAAAGGTGTATTTCCGCTATTATCAGCTATGTCTACTTCAACGTGTTTATCACCGATCAAATATTTCATGAAATGATAATTGTTGAATACAGCAGCACGATTGAGGACGGTTTCACCTTGGTTATTCCTCCAATTGAGATCGAATAATATTTTCTTCTCGTCTAGCAAATACTTAGGAATTTCTAAATCACCTTTTCTGGCTGATATGAACAGGACATTGTCTCCGTTATCATCGATTGCTGTCAAATTAGCTTTCGCTTCTTCGGCCAGGTACTTGATGATGTGTAGGTGGTTTTGAGAGGCCGCAAAAAATGCGGGCGACTGTCCGGAATCGTTCCTCAAATCTACATCCAGGTTTTTTTCTTCGACGAAATATTTGAAAATATCGAGTTTACCGAGAGCCGCTGCGATGTGGACTGATGTACTCCCGGGAAATAATGAATTCGAATCAAAAATATTTACTTTATCGATATCCCCTAGGTATTTGACGGTGTCTAGAGCGCCGTTTTGCACAGCTATATGAAACACTGTCTGGTTCCACGTGTCTTTGACGTCGACTAAAGATGAATCTTTTTCCAGTAAATATCGAAGAATGCTCAGGTTCGTGTCGTTCTTCGCGGCAATATGCGCTGCTGTTTGTCCGAGAGTGTTGTTAATTTTTAGATCGATTTCATTGGTCTCGACGAAATTTTTGAATTCATTTGCGTCTTCGTAAGCGGCTGCGTCGAAAATGGTTTTGAATTGCGTTGAATTGGACATGGTAGAATGTTTGAATATTTGGAGAAAACTGCGATCGTATTTTTTTTTTTCGAAAATTCGAAGCTGAGAGATGTGAATTAATTAGGGAGAACAGTATTATCTAATCAGAGAGTGTAGAGCTTATCAGAGTGGAATTCTTTGTACCTAAGTCGTGTGTTAACGAGATACAATCATCTAAATTTTTCCTCATTAGTTTTTTATTTTTGTAACCTAATTGTCTCTATCAACTGTAGATGCTGGAGTATTCGGAAATTCGGAAAATTTTTTCACCCAGTCATCATAGGACGTGAAATTTTCTTCAAAAGTCTCATTTATAGAACAAATGAATTTTTAAAATCAAATCGAATGTTTATCAAGAACAATAGATCTACTTCTCATTATAAATGTACACTGAAAGAACTGTTTATTCCTGAACTCTAAAAATTAAGGAATGATTACAATATTTTATGGTAAATCCGTTATGCTACTCCCGTTTTGGAATCATGCCTGATTAGCTCGAAGGGTCGTTACTTAGAACAGAATGAACTTCATTGCACTTTGTAATGATACGGTTATCTATTGGGTAACAATAAGTGCAAGCTTCTATTGTAAGGAGGCCTCTTTGTATATCATTTGTCGACATGTAGCTTGAATCTATTTGCCTCACTATTCAGTGTTCAATGTTTGTTACATAGGAATGAAAGCTACATAACTTGTATTCGTTGGTTTTACTGATCAGCAATTGATTAACAACGTATAGGAATGTTAGCTTACTACACATTGATAACCCATATTCTTATTGGAATGAGTACTATCTACATTGTAGCTTGCGATCTTACTATCAATCATTCAACAATAGTTGTTTTGGAATGAGTGCCATATAATTCTCGCTATTAGCCTTACTATCGAGCACCCAGCATTGACTGTCTTGGAAAGAACACTATATAATTCTCAAAACTAGTCTCACTGCTTAGTATTCAGAATTAATGATTTGGGATTGAGCCCTTTGTAAATAGTAGTTGTTATTCTTTATTCTGGCTTCAACTGTGTCCTTTTTGGGAGTCAGTACCAAATGTTTTGTGTTCTCTGCTGTTCTATTTAATCACCTAAATCTATACTACGAGGAAAGAGTGCTCTATACTTGTGAAAGCCATTGACCTATATATTTGTGAAAGCTATTAACCTCATTTGCATATTGATGGCTTGAAGCAAAAAAAGTTCTTTATGCATTTTTGCAGAAAAACTTCAACGAAAAGACACAATTAGATTCCCATTGAAGGTCTGACTTCAAAGTATTTTGCGATGATATTATTGAAGAGTTCTGAGCCACAGCTTGAAGACTATCACCATTGCAAAATATTTGAAGTTTGACTTATATAACAATATAACTGCGGATCTGCATCGAAGTTCTTCTACAAGAATGCACGAAGGACCTATCCCTTGATTTTAGTTTAGAATTTGAGAAGATCATTCAAGTGGTAGCTCAAAAATACAAAAATATAGTGGTGCAGAAGTTTTAGAGCAGCATGTTTGAGATTCAATTAAGAAGAGAGTAGACCAAAAAGACTTTCATTTGAGCCATTACAAAACTAAAAGAAGAAATCATTTTGCCTCTTTACAAAATTCCAATGGAGAACCTGCTTGATTTTTTTTTTTTTTGGAGGGGGGGTATCTGCCTTTTTCTGTTCTTCCGGCAAATTATGGTTCCCAGTGAAAAAATGGGCTGTAACCTAGTTGAGATATCAAAACATTTTCAAAAGTTATCATAAGTGTTCTGTGAGAAGGGAGGGAGGAGGGGTTGGCCTGATTACCGCATTAAGAAAAATTTCAAGAGGTTACATAATAGTGTTTTGAAAAACAATTGAAACTTTTCTAAAATTAAAATGAATTAAGTCAAGATGTTATATTTCAAAGAGTTTTCACACTCGTAATTTAAAATTGTGTAAAAATTAAAAGGGTGAAAATTTAAAATAGAAAAAGCGAAAAACCGCACAAAAGAATGGTTAAATTTAAAAACGAAAATTATAAAATTTATAAAATTAAATTGAATAAAAATTGTCATAAGGTTCACAAGATTAGTAATAAAATACAAATGATTCGCTGTGTATTTATGCCGATGGTGCTCGGATCACGACAGATTATAAAAATTATCTTAATTATAGAAATCATCTTACAAGTAACCTAATTATAGAAGATGGCGAATTAATTTTTCTGTTTGTTAAATTTACTCGTATTTTTAAGCATGATAAGTAATTAACTAAAAGTTTTTTAACCGTGAATACGAATTATTAAAAAATATTAAATAACGATATGGCTCTGCTATTCACAATAGTTTAATCACAAGAATAAACCAACGTTTCAACGGCATAGCCGTCTTCTTCAGGGTACAGAATAAAAGTGAAACATATCAACTAAATAGGCTAAGTAGACAACAGAAAAGTAGGGAAGGTGATGACTCAGTCATACAATGACACTCCTGTAAGAACTTGACAGACCCTCGGTATCACTTTTAACATTCACGCTGTTCTTCTTCTTTACGATGTTGATAACCTCGGGTATTTTTCTTTTCTTCGTGTTTTTCTACTTACTAACAATTTTCGTATTTTCAAATTCAAAAATATGGCCACTCCAATCACACTGCTTTGGCTAAACATGCCTTTGAGGAGGGCCATGTTTTTGAATTTGAAAACACGAAAATTGTTAGTAGGGAGGAAAACACGAAGAAAAAAAAAATATCCGAGGTAATCAACATCATAAAGAACAAGAACAGCGTGAATTTTAAAAGTGATACCGAGGGTCTATCAAGTTCTTACAGGAGTGTCATTGTATGACTGAGTCATCACCTTCCCTACTTTTCTGTTGTCTACTTAGCCTATTTAGTTGATATGTTTCACTTTTATTCTGTACCCTGAAGAAGACAGCTATGCCGTCGAAACGTTGGCTTATTCTTGTGATTAAACTTTTGTGAATACTCACCAGAGCCATATCGTTATGTAATATCTACTAATTAAGTAACAACAAACGAGCCGTAAAAGGACGAAATACAAGAACATTGTTTCAGGATGTTTTGATTGTGAAGTTTCGGATTTTCTGATTTCAGATCAATCCTATGTGCTTGAAAATGCTGATCAAAATATAGTTCATTGTATTCCAAACCATATAGAAAAGTTTGGTCATCATACTTGAATATAAATTTAACAAACAGAAAAATCAATTCGCCGTCTTCTTTATTATATACAATGACTGTATTTTTCGAAATTTTTTTATCGAAATAGAAAAAATAATTAATTTTGAGGATGGGCCTACTTTCAGAAAATTTGTAAGATGAATCAATGTAGTTTATGAAAAAAG
This sequence comes from Aspidiotus rigidus, assembly GCA_035079385.1. Lineage (NCBI taxonomy): Eukaryota > Metazoa > Arthropoda > Insecta > Hemiptera > Diaspididae > Aspidiotus > Aspidiotus rigidus. The sequence continues at coordinate 12,915,154 of JAVHKY010000020.1, read as the reverse complement.
TAACGTCTTCAGCAGATTGAAGAATATGATGAGGACCATTTTTGAACATTCCATCATCAGGAAGAAATTTATTTGTTAGGAGTAAATTATTCATGATGAGTTGATTTTTTAAAGCGATCGTGCGACACACGTTGATTCGACAAATTGCTGCTCGCGAAGTTATCTTACCCTGTCTATGTTTACTCTCAAATCTCATTGAGCTGAATTTCCATATAGGACCCATCTTCTTCAACACGCTACTGTAATGTGTTGAAAAATGATGTTTTGGTTTCAATTTATAATCGGGAAATAAAGTAGTTAACAAAGTTAGATACTCTCTAGTTAAACATTCCAAATCCTTATGAGTATTAATTGACACTGTACGAGCTAAAACAATATCAACAATTTTTCGTAATTTCAGATATATTTCCCAGTGCATGTTACCTTCAGTGATAAGATCTCCTATGATTAGGCCTAGATGCCTCATTAAAGTCAACATTTCACTGGATGACATTTTTAGTTTTTTTGATACAGTTAGATGGTGAGACAGAATTTGGGGAGGTTTGTTTTCCCATTCATTGTATTTGTATGCAGAAATTCTATTGTTTAGGTGTTCTAGCGAGAATAATTTTGAAACATAGATATAAAAGGAAAATAATAACGCTAAATCGTATGGGCAAATACCCTCTGGAAAGTCGTGCATTCCATCAACAATTTGAGATTCTGTACAGTGGTAAGATTCCATTTTATTGAAAACACATTCCTCAACAATACCTGTCTTAGTGGTGTCATTAAGTTCTACATGTAATGCATAATTTGATTTAGTTCGTAATTTGGAAACATCTTCCTGAAAGTAAATATTGAAATCAGTTGATGGAACTAAACAAATTCGACAAGGATGTAGAGCTCGAAATCCCTCTACAAAGCCTAAAATTGTGTTAAGACCAAGGTTATCACCCAAAATCAAACATAAACAAAAGTGACATTGTACTTCATTTCCGTCATAATTTACTGTAATACCTTCTGTTTCTAAAAATAGTAATTCGTTTATTACTTTCTTAAAAACTGTTTCATTTTTAAACATTTTATGATCTAAGGTATTAAAAAGAACAAATAAGAAGATATTATTTACTTTCGAAACGAATCTGGGTGGAAGACACGGTATTGTAAAATAAACGGCCCCACATTTAGATAAACCAGCATGTGAGCCAAGCGGATTATTATTTTCATAGTCGTCAAAATAAATGAAGATTGGAAAAACAATTTTTTCTCCAAACTTCACAACTTTTTCTCTCCAGAATGTACCTTGTACAAAATTTGAAACTAGATATTGTTGTGACATGAGGTATTTATAATAATGAAGAGTTTCATTGAAAATATTTTCCTGTTCAAAAATTTGTTGTAAGGTATGTCTTATAGGAATAAACTCTGCAGTACATTTTACTTTTGTGAGCTTTGAAACATTATCGACTGTTCTATAATCATCTCTCTCGCCTAATAAAATTTGTTCGGGCCTAATAAATGTCTTAGTTATATTTTCAAAATACTTGAAATGTTTGAATTCAGTTAGACCAATTTCTGCGAATGGATTTTTAAAAGTAGAAAAAGTCGTTCGGATTTTTTGAAGGTTATCCTCTTTCTCTTTCTCATTGGCCGACTTTAACAGAGGATCAAGCTTACTTTCCAGACATCCTATGTATTTCTTAATTAAATCGTCAATATCTTTAATAATTGAGATTATTCTACTACGAGGAATATCGGCGTACCCATGCATCTTGGCTACAAAATTTACTATAAAATTACCATCAGTCAAATCATCACCAATGTTATCATTACTTGTATACCAAATATCACTGTCACAACTATTGTTATCGAGGAGGTTGTCCTTTGTATCAAAATTCTCCTTACCGTGACAACCACGAGATTCATTTTCAGTCAAGATACTAATAAGTTCAGGGGTACAGATATTATCATAGTTATTTGAAGTAGAAGGATTATGAGTAACATCTGACAGGCGATGTTTCCTGAAAGAAGCAAGATAAGGAAAGGAACGAGAACAATATGTTTCGGTACAGCAAAATGGAGAATCATTTGTGTGTGCACTACTAACATGCTTAACTAACAACAAGTTTGACTCAAAAATCGAATTGCACCTATAACAACTATGCATTTTTACCTTAATCAATATACGCGCAAGATGAAAATTATTATAGCCTAACTTTTACTTATCTAAAACTACTAGTATGATGAGAATGTATACAGAGGAGTGCGACATAGAGTTAACGTTTCAAAGAGCTAAATAATTTCCTCAACTGATTTGGAATGTTATCTTTTTCATTCTCAATTTGATAAAAAATTCTTTGGATGAACAACCAAATATTTTTGGACTGATCCGGGTATCTTATATCAATTGCAAAAAATGTATTGAGAGCAAGTTTGATGGCATTCGTCGCAGAATTTGCTTCAAACCTGACGTTATCAATGTAGAAATAAAAACTTTCGAATTTATCTTCAGGCCCAACGAATAAAATCACAGGTTGTCCGTCCGATCTCCTTTTCAGTACTTCACTGACATCTGCAGCTTTCTGAAATGAAATTAATCCAAAAATTATTCTTTCTTTCAAAGTTGAATGTTTTCCGAAATACTTTACACCCTCCCATTTCATATAAATAGGTCATCAGTTTTCTTTATCTGCATTGAAGACAAAATCAATTGTTATAAGAGCTTGAGCAACTATACTACCAGCACAGAGTTATAAGAATTTTTTGTTTCTCTCAAATATATAAGTGAACGTCCATAAATTACGTGAGGTATTTATATTGTGGAGGAGGGTCTTATCAAATATCATGCAGTATTTTGTTTTTTATCCCAAGAATACCGTCTAAAGTATTGCAAAACTGGATTTGATTCTAAATAAAACATGTACCTTGACTTTTAAATGAAATAATCAAGCAAAATATGACTTCTTTTTGATGCACTAGATCAGCATATTTTCACTGAAATATGATATTTGAAAAAATCTTGCGTAAGATAAGACGAGGGACGGTTCAAAGTCAAATTTCAAGACATCTCACCATCAAAGGGGTAGAGGTTCAAAAAATTGCATCACGTAATTCACTTCCTCTATTCAGCACACCATACTCACTGATAACCCCTCATTTTTGCTTACCTTGATCTTTGCAAAGAAATCCTATCTCCGCTTTAGTATTTGAATCAATTGCAAGAAAGCAAAACTCGTCTCCCCCTGCCCTTTTGAATACAAATATGCCATAGCTGCTTTATTAATTCCGGAGTTTATCTTATCCTTTTAACAGAGAACCGGTTTTAGGGGGTTGTTATTTTTTGAAATTTGACGAGCGTCCTGTGAAAACCGACAAAAAAATTTCCCTTTTTCCCTCTCTTCTTTCCTATTGGAAGTGGGACTTGAAAAAAATATTGATTGTCAAGTTATATATGGGTAAGGACTTGGAAAAATTCTGATCGTCGAATTATATAAGGTTGGGGGATTCTGAAAAATTACGACATCGAATTATATACAAGTATACAAGTAGAGACTTTGAAAATTTCAAATCGTCGATTTATATACGGGTGGGGAACATGAAAAAATTTCGGTTTTCGTGCTAGGAAGAGGACTTGAAAGAATTTAGATTTGTGAGGTACACATGATAAGAAAACATACGAAAATTCATAATATAAAACAAATTGCTCTTATAAAAGAGGTTCCTTGGGTTACTCGTGTTAGAAAAAAAACATAATTTTTGTATGTTTACTATTTTTCAAAATGACCTGTAAAATAATTGAAATAACTATGATACTTAGATTATTTTTCAGTTACATACCGGTATGTGCAAGATAAATGAATCGTGTATTTCTGAAAGGCTAGGTTGAACAGGTACTACATTTGCCTCAGTGGTTGAACTTTTCTTCTTTGTAGACCGAATAGGAGCTGGTCTTCGTATTAGAGTTGGCAATAAGTATAGAATTACAGCATCTTGTTGGCCTATCGATGGTAAAAACTCAAGTAAGTATATTTAAGTAAATTGATGATCAGAAATCACCTTCAAAATGTTTATTGTGATCGAACTATCAGAAGGGTAACCACTATTTATCAACAAAATTCTGTTTGATCACAATAAAAACTTGGAAGGTGAATTAATCCTCTTAAAATTTCTCATTTGTACAGAAATTCACGGATAAATTTGCTAAGTTGATTGATGAGGGCGAAATTTTGTGAGATGACCGAAAACTTATATTGTCCATGAAGAAATTTCAATTCGATTAATAAAAAATAAGAAAATGATTACACACTTCTAGACCATTTATCATAATATCCCATCATATTCATTCATTAATCTGCATAATTATTCCCTGTCCATATCAAAACGTTTTGATCACCAAAATCCTACTTCCAATTGAAAATATTTTTATACATGGCAACAGAAGGAATAATTTCTATGTTTCTCACCATCATTGTATTTTGAAAAATTGGCAACCAGTTTCAAAAACTTGTCGTTTTTCTTGACAACAGCCGACTGTACTTCCAAATCGAAAACTTTTTTCTTGTAGACAAGCCAGTTATTATCAAATATGATATTTTTCCCAGGTTGAAGTCTATCAAAATCTTTCTTCATCTGCAGCAAATTATACGGGAGTATTGTAAAAGGACAAATTGACGCGTACCTAATTATAATACTATACTCAAAACTCACTAATTCAGGACCAAACTTCTGAAGTCGAAGAGCTTTAAATTTTTTGAAGTAATCAATTACTGATATTTTATCGTCTGCAAGGAAACTTTTCCGACTATCATATGTATCCGTCCAATACTGATATAACTTATCCTCAGGGTCTGTATTCTTCTCAAGCCAATTTACTTTCGAAAGTGTATCAATGTCTGTTTGGATAAATTGAGATTTATATAGGTAAGTGTCATTTTGCTACAAATAGAATTTGATTCAACTTTAGGAAGGAGTTCATTGGAGGAGAACCTCATTCATTATTGTCGGCTACCTAGATATAGGCTACCTTTCGATCAAAAAAAAAAAATTGATAAAATACTTATAATAATAATAATAATAATATGTAATATAGGGATGAAGAGAAACAGTACCAGTCACAAATTTCTTCTTAATTGCAGTCTCATCAATGTTCTTTCGCTTTTTTCTGTTTGATTCTGGAAGTATCTTGTCTAATACCATTCTTTTCTTGACATAATGGAATCTGTCGTGAAGTGTACCTTTAGCTTGCTTAAACTCTGTTGCTGATAAACGGACATATGGTTCATAGTAAATGAATGGATCCTCATTAAAAAGTCTTTTGATTTCTTCTGAGAGAAATTTGAGTCGTGATGGCGTTATACTGTAACAGTACAGAAAACAGTGTATATATAGTACATTATTTAATAGAAAGAGGGAACCTATCTACCTCTTATTATAAAGTATGTAGATGGCTCAATATATGGCAAACAAGAGTTTTTGAAAGGCATCTTCCAAAATTAAATTAATTTTTCATCAACAACTCTTGTTGACAGCAGGTATGGAATAACGTCCATGTGTTTTCTTCCTTTTTAAATAAAAAAAAAAAAAATTGCTTTCAGTTTACATCAGGAAATCAGAATATTCGCGTCATGATTTTGAGAGAACCTAACACTGTAACTTGTTAGTAGATAGGCCTAGCAAGAGTAATGAAAACATTCACACCGTACCTATGTATAAAAATATACAATGAAAACAATAAACACATATAGAGTAAGTAGTGAACCATACATAATGCTTTAGAAACAGGCTGGTATACATATGATAGAAACAACAGAGTAATAAGAAGGAAATTTCTACCACCAAATAAACTCCGTAAGAATAAATTTCAAGTACTTGAATTCTTTCATATTTCCATCTTGTTCCCTGAAAGCTCTCTCTCTTTCAAGAGATATAATAGCATGCGTGAGGTTAATTTGGTTATACTCATTGAGAAACCCATTCTTTTCATATGCTTGAAGGACGTACTTTCCATCAACATGATTCCTTAATAAAATTTCTAAAGAATCCTATATACATACATGTGAACATAATATAGTCAAGGATCATTTGGAGGATACATTAATAAAGTGGGTTACATATGAAATCTACATCATACCTCATTTCTGATGCTTTCATATACGATATTGTTAAGATAAGCGCCTTGATGATTCATTTCGGGCAAATTAGGGATAGAAAAAGCATCGGCTGTGAGTAAATCTGAAAGGTTGCCAGATGTCGATGGCAGTTCTCCCTGGTGCATACAATCATACATACAAGTAAGATGGGAACAGATAATTCGACACAATTGAAAGATCAGGAAAGAATAATACCACTCAAGATGAAGCATTTAAAATTTTAAAATCGGGAGTACAATTTTACCTGATAAGATACAGATGTCACATTTTGTTATTACTCACATTATTATTCATTCCTAGTGCTATTACAGTGGGAAAATTATTAGTATTTATCGCCATTAAACCATCATTACTGTCATTCCTACGACCATCACCGTTATTATCAATTATAGGACCATTACCTCTATCATTTACTTGATCATGAACATCTATATTGAGTAATGGAAATAGGAATACAATAGAACATTCAACATGTAGGTAGTATACACATGTACATATCCTATACACATACACATACACAAATAATCGTAAATGATAGTCCATATAATGAAGAAATTATAAAAAAAAAAAAAAAAAAAAAAAAAAAAAAGTTATGTGTTGATTAAAGATACTGACTGGATAGGACGTTTTGGACAGTATCTAGTACCAATACAGAAAACTAAAGATTGATTGTTGAATACCTAACACAAAAAAAAAAAAAAAAAATTGAAAAATGCATGAACGGAATTATACAATTATGGGGGTATTTTCGATCACAATGCCGTTGACTGTTTTTTGAAATTGGCTCTGGTTATTGAGAAATGATCATATCAAGTTCCCGCAAATCATAGCAAAGCTCCGTGTTTGTTACCCTGCTTAGGTACTTCCTGAATTTCATAAGTACAAGAACATACACTGCGAGTTACTACAATTTGCGGGAACTTGATATGATCATTTCTCGATAACCAGAGCCAATATCGGAGAACTGTCAACGGCATTGTGATCAGCGTCGAAAATACTTGTGGAATTGTATAATTTTGTTCGTGCACTTTACATGTTTTTTTTTTCTTTTGTTGTATACCTATGTAATTATGTACTAGGCTTAGGTTGGTATAATTGATAACCAAAAATGGAAAATTTAAATTGACCTAAAAAAACCCTTTTTAATTGATGATTAATTAATCAGAAAAGAATCGACACCTCTGAGCCTATGTATGAACAAATGATTACGTGCATGAACGACAGCAAGACAACTTGGAAACCTGACCAAGAAATGTATTACTTAATCACTGAAAATCAAGCTAGAAGATACTTTGTCACCTTACACCTTATTTTGCGTGGAAAATTTTTTTGCAAATCAATGATACAAGATGGATAGGTCGAGATAGGTAGGTTGTTTCTCAAAGTTTTTTTTTGAGTAGTATTCAGAACCATTTTTGAGTTTTCGATAGAGGTTTACAATGTCTTTTTGTGATCTTTTTTAGTCGCTACTTATCCTCGCAAGACCACGTTCTTCTCGAGTGTTGATGCAGTCCTAAAGCTTGAAGCTTGAAAACAAACTTTACATTTCGCGACGATACGTGACTACTTACTAAACATGATCATGAGAAGAAAACGCGAAAAAATCAAAAATGGTTCTGAATTCTGTGCAAAAAATATCCTTGAGAACGACCTATCTCGTTCATTGGTTCTCAAAGAACTTTTCCATAATATTTTGCACTGTAGTAATAAAAGTGCCACTGCCATGTAAATTCTGTCGCTACCTATCAGTACATGACATACCGGTAGTATCTAACTTTTGGCGTTCACGTATACATTATAGTAAGTACATACGTGTATTCCAATACTACAAAGCAGCTCTGCTGTACGAAGTTAAATTGACGTAGGTACTCGTAATCGTATATCCAAATCGACGATCGGGAAGAAGTTCCATTTTCTTAAAATAAGATTAATACGGCTACTTGAGATGTAAATATGCGTTACTAAAGCGATTTTTTGATGAGAAAACCGATTATCATACCAGTTTTTCGATACAAGCATCCCTCCTTCCAGTATTGGCGTTTGTGGGTCGTGGTTTGGATATATACGTCAACATTTTTTGACGTATATCCAACGTTCATTTCAACACAATTCAGAGTATGGTGTTCATCCTACGTGAAAGAAAGCTCCAATTTTCTAGATCTGAATTTTTCCCTGTTATTCCATCAATGAAGTAATAGTAGTGTGTTATCACTCTTCACATACTCGCACCAATCGTCCGAAAGATAGGTACAGTTTGCTTGATCGATTCGATTTGGATGTATTTACGGTAACATTGTACGGCAGAGCTACATGACTGATGAGTTTTGTTTCCGATATTAGGCAGTCTGCGTGAAAACAATGCGTTGGAAAATAGCACTTCAAATTAATGTCTAGTTGTCTACCTGAGATTTTACATTAAGTTATGTCTACATACTGGTTCACATTTCTTACGTTCAAATTTAGTACAGTTCTAACTTAGACACCAGCGTATGATTTACAATAAACGTTACCAAATCGGAATATTATAATGGATTATAAAATGAGAGAGTATTCACTTACCGCCAATCGGTAATCCTGTAATGGATCTTGCTATTCGCTGCGTGTGCAGCAATTTGTCGTCATTGTCCATTGAAATCGAGAAAATCGAAAAAGACGAAACTACTCAACTAGAAGTAAACCACCATAATCGCGCGAACCTCGTACTGCTTCACTGTATCTTTGATATCAATAGCCACATATTGCGCAATGCCAGCTGCACGTTTAGTAATACATGCTGTATTTACGTCACTGACGTCTTACGTTTGGAAATGACTCATACTGCTCCAGTACTCACGTAAAAAATTCTTGAGATGGTTGATTATTTTATGGTAACCATTCCAAAACGTTTGTGTCATAGCTCATTATTTAATGTGAATAATTTCTAAATATTTTGCATCAGTCCTATACTTCATTTTTCTGAAGTAATGATTCCCTAACAATGAAGGAACCAGTCTTTACAAGGGGAAAAGCGATGATGCAAAAGTGAGTTTGATTTATTCGTTTCTTAATGATAACTTATACCCAGCTAGTATATGAAACTTATTCGTATATCATTTCAGTCACTCAATACCCAATTCTTAGATGAGTTTACCATTTCTATTTTTATATGAGAAAGAAGAGAAACATGGTTGAGCACTATTCTGTAGTATGAAACTCTTACTGTATTATTTTGTAATAGTTTCTATTTTTATGAGTCCTGATTTCATCTGTATAGCAGCAGTTGTGTAGTACTCATTGCATGGGACAATTTAGTGATGAGTACTAGATATCAAAGAAGGTAAGCTAATATCAAGTTTTTCAGTCCAATATATGTGATCATTCCAATACATTAGATTGAGTCCCTATAACTCGGAGTAGTTCCGTAATAAAAAGTTGACGTTCCCAGATCTCGAAAATAATTTCTTTCAGTGTACGTCTCACTCCTCAACTGGAACGACAAATTTTTCTGGTAAGATCCTAAGGAAGGCACTAATGCTCAGATCGAAGTAATTTCTTATGGAAGAGACTCGGAAAAATTCTTGAGGTCCAAACGAGCTACTGCGAGAAAAATATGGATAGATGAAGTAAGAGTTGTCTCGAATAAATTTGGGAGATCTAATGAAGGGTTCCGGGGACAGATCAATTCGCCGCGGACGACTCGCCACGCAGTATCCACCGCTTATTTGCTGCAGTGTGAACTCGTCGCGAAAAATCTATTTGCCGTCCTCCTCTCGCCACGAGATGGAAAAGGTGAAATTTTTCTAAATGTGGAATGATGAAAATAGAGAAATAAGAGATTGATTATATTTTGGATTCCGGCTTGTAGGCATCCCAAGCTGAGGGGCTCACTCGCGTTCTCCGCCCAGTTGAGAATATTTAAAGCTATAGCTTATGGGGACCTCTAATGTCATTTGGAGGCTCACTCGCCTAATAGCTTTTGCGGGCTCACTCGCTCCGATTGTTGACCCCTTTTTGGTCGACTATACTGTATATTAGGCGTATAAATGAAGACTAAACCTTTATAATTATTATCTCTCATTTTGACATGTTTCATGTCTTTCCTAATACTTCCTGAATCCTAGCCCATAATTCCAAAATGTTCGATTTTTTACCACTCTCGCGAGTTGCTCCCTCTCTCACCCCCCCCCTCTCCCCCGGAAAGGAACCCTGGGTATGAGTTTGAAAATCTGCGAGTTGCACGAATCCTCAATTTTGGTCCCTGATTTCTGAGTTCACACCACCCCACATGTTCCCCACCGATTCATAATCTTGTGTATACTATATCCCTTCTCTTCCTTTATAATGAACTATGACGTCATAAGCTAGTGAGCCCGAGCCTGATTCTGAAATGTGCATTGACTATCCTACGGAGTTCCAGAGTTCGGTTACGCAGAGTTCTTCCAGTCAGTCAACAATGCAACTAGGCAAGAATAAACGATAACGATTCAGAGATGAGAGCTAGATGAGAGAGTGGTTATTTAAATCGTACGCACAATCACAATCTTTGGAAAAGCTACCAAGTCATGTTTACTGTACGACGCTGCTTTCGTTTAAAGTTGCGCGAGAATATTCGAGAGTCAAAAGAAAATAAGCACTACGTTGCACCGGTTGTCAATCACCGAGTAGAGATAAGGTAGAGATGGAAGAATAGACAGTCGATCAGCTGACAGACATGGAATAGGATGTAAGCTCTATGCTTGGTTCTATCATAATTGTTAGGAGTCACAGACATCTCGGCACGATTGTTTCAACGCCGCCATTTTGACGTGGCTCTTTCCATACAACTGACATTTTGGTGTCAAATATTAAAAATTGTGCAAGTAAGTTTGTTAGCGTTACCCAGAAAATACCGCGAGGAGGTCGACTTACTAGTGTTCCAAAAATCCGCTATTGCTCTCCTGTCACCTGTAGCTCGAGAGTTGAAATATTTCCACATCCTCCTCCCATCATAATATGTATGTAGCAAGATACTCGAAATTTTTTCGAGTCCCCCCCTCCCTAGCATCTATGTATGTCTCCAAAAAAATTTCAATTCACACGTTTTCCGGAGGGCATCGGGTCGAAATTATCAACATTTATTTCGCACCAACGACATTTTTTCCGTGCCGAGGTGTACTTCATACCGAAATTGGGAATCCATGAATATATTCGCGCCAAAAAGTCCGGATTCCCTTGTTAGCGTTTATGCTCCTCCTAATCAACCAGCCTTATTGAACCTGTATTGGATGAAGTGAAAGAAATTACTAGAGCTCATATGAGGCTCATCATTGCTGGCGACTTCGATTGCAGAACGGTGTGACCGTCCTCGCAACTTGTCCTTCAAGAATTTTATCCTTTCAACACTCTCACACTAATATATAAGAACACAGAAACTATCAACGACAATACACCAACGAGAGGCTGCTCTCCGCTGCATTAGGAAATGTTGAGTAGGGAAGAATTCCTACCTGACCTTAATTATATCGTACTCAACAATGATGAGATCAAAAAGGTATCCAGAACCTAAAAAAAGTTGGACAAAGATCATGTTGAAAGTGCTATGAACGAATGCCTTGTTGCAGAATAGAATTGTAAAACGAAACCAGTAGTTGAAGACGAGATAGTGGGATTCGGTTGTACAGCATACCCAAGAAAATGGAGGTAAAGATACTGTATTCTGGTGGGCCCGAGAACTGGAAGACTTGAAAAGAAAGATAGAGTGGCTCAGGAGAAGAATGGAAATACCATACTCACACTCGATGAGAAAATGAAGAAACTGAGATGTAACCTGTAAATCAAGAAATACGATACAAAATGGGGAGAGGTTGGCACGCAACAATGTAGAATTTTAGTCAATAGCTCCTTCGATCCACCTGCATGTGGATGACGACGCGGTTCCTTCACAAGAACAGTCGAGGAATCAGGAACTATGTCAAAAAATTCACAGATAATGCACCACTCATGGACACCAACACTATCAATGTGGAAAATTGCAGTTATCTGGAGGCTAGGGCCAAAGTCACCAAATGAACTATTTTATTTCTAGATGAAACATACATTTAATTTTCTTTCTTTGTGATCGCTTAGTGTCGATTTTCACATTTCAACACTGATGTAAACTGAAATTGCAGTCTTATGTCCAAGTTCCTTATCTGTTCAGTCTATTTTTATTATTACACAGTACATACTATTATCATTATTTGATCTTTCTCCTCTTTTTCAATCATAAAACTTGTAAGTATTTGGTCGAGGGAAGAATTTTTCTTTCTATGGTGGTGATGAAAGTCTCACACATCAGATACAAACGTGGTAAATATTCTGGAAACTCACGTCCCTTGGAAAAAGTAAACTTCGTCTCCGAAAGTGTAAGACGCGATTTTTCACCCAAAGAATAATATATTTGCTGGAGAGCTAGGCGCCATTATTTCATTCTTGGAACGAGATTTCTTTGGTTTTACTAGGTTGTGCCTGAAGTGGGCTAAAACCACTCGAATAGAATGAAATTCGCTTTGTGAAAACTACTCCAAGTTATTGACCATTTCTCTCTCTTTCAAACTATAAGAATTGGAGACCTAGCAGAGGCCACAGACGAGTACGTCGTCTAACCTACTTTCTCGTCCACAAACTCGACCAGAAAAAACAAAAACCCTCCTTAATCCTGGATCTAAATTTATCTCGCTTAATGACTTGTTGTCAGGAGTACGAACTTAAAATAAACATATCTATTCTCTCGACATAAGCCTGAACTCGAAACCGAACCGTGAATTCTTTTTTTCCGCGCTGGAAATCACGATAAGTTTCGGTACTATTGCTATACATATACGCTTGTGTTTACTCGGAGACAGTTTTTTTCTATATCGAGCTTTATCGTGAATGTTATCAAATGTAACAGACTAAAAAGTTTGTAAACGTAACTCGTGAAACCTACTTTTTCAAACGACGATTATAGCGTAAAAGCGGAGAAGGGATTCGTTTTCCTCGTTTAATGCGTTATGTGTTTGTTGTATGGTGAAATTCCATCGCTACTTTCAGAAGAGTATATAGAGCCTTAAAAATGACACGCTAGGCCAAAAACTGAATGAGCGTATACTTTTATCTAATTAATGGAGAAGAATTCGGGAAAAAGTTTCGGCAAGGTCGCCAAACGTATTATAAGTTCGAAGTTCGTATTTTGGTGGCCAGGTTTATAAACAACACCGGGTACTTCTGCGACCACACACACACACACAGTATCCGTAGATGGAAAAACGTCGTTGCACGCTTTGCGAATGGCAAAGGAAATGTTCCTTCGCTCGACGTATTATAGAATGATAAATTGAGTAGTTAATATGTTTTCTTCGCTGTAGACGAACGTGAATAGTAACTCGAAGGGGGCATTCATTTTGGTCCTTTCGTACGATTTTATTTCTTTGTCGCTGTAGAGTTGTTCCAAAATCTTCTACATTCGATAAATCCTCGGAGTCGAGAGTATTCATTACCGTCTTCAAATGTACACGTAGATTTCTAGCAATTTGCGAAAAACTCACCTATGGTCCGAGGTGACTTGTTTTCTCCAATAACTGCATGATACTGAGCCTCTTTGAGGTATAGCATGGATTCAAGGCGACCTAATCTTACAGTGACTTCGGTAATGTTCTCTATCCTCTTTGTCAAATTGGATTCAAGGCGATCCAATCTTACAATGACTTCGGTAATGTTCTCTATCTTCTTTGTCAAATTGTTCAGTTGTTCTAGTACTTCACATTTGGAATCCTGTAAAAGTTTACAGAAAAAATAACTCAATAGCTCGTGACTAATCACGGCCTCCTTGAATAAGGTCGGCTTATCTGACTTGGAACATCTACCTGAAATGGAAAATCGTAACCGCAATCCAGCAGTGGCCATTCTTCGTTTGGAATTCTTGAGGCACATCAAACATCAAAAGCCATTACGTTTTTGGAAAAATTATAATTAGTCATCCCTTTTTTTTTTTTTTGGACGCAGTACCAGAATCATCGCATGTTTTTTTAAGGTATTCATTTTGTGTGGTGCCATATTCTTCAAACTAGATGATGAGAATTCGTGCGTGACTTTAATCAAGTTCTCGTGAAAAGTTGTATCACGTGGTGAGCATTTCAAGTTTTGGATATTCCACTATCAAAGTCTGTGGTGGAATTGGAACATCTAATAATTTCTCAGCTCCTCTAATTTTGCCTCCAGTCTCCATAATTCACGAAAAAAATAAAGAAAAACTGGAAGAAAAAATTTAAAAATACGAGGTCCTCGTTTTCTGCATCAAATTGCTGTGGAAGTACGTTGCCTTATTGTGACTATGGGGCCTCTCTGCTACCAGGAGGCCTTCCACAGTTTGATATCTATTCCCTGTTTTTCCCTTGTTGGTAACACTAATTTCCCATTTAGTATTACGGAAAATACTGTGCACGGACTCTGGGCGTACATAAGGCTCTTCCCCGATGTCATATTGCATACTCGTTTGCCTGATTCTTATCGTAATGGTACTCGGTTTACATTGGTCTTTTGGCAGGAGAATTGAGTACGCAATAATAGCATATTACATATTTAGAAAACGTAAATTTTATCGTGAAATTGGTAATTCTGAATCCTTCTCGGACAGAACATTCGGAATTCTTCTGACTTTACACGCGGTTTTGGATCCACTCTTCATATTTTTTGCGATAATGTAATAAAAATTCGCTAAAGCCCGCGTGTTCGTCCAAATTCTCTTCTAATTTCGCGTTCTTTCCGCGCTCCTCCAGGATCTACGAGTTCTTTATAGTTTGGTGCCTGAATCGGGACAGTCCAAGGGAAATTTTTCTTTTCATAGCATATTTTTATTCCCTTACCATAAGACCAATGTAAACCGAGTACCACGATAAGAATCTGGCAAACTAGTATGCTATATCATACAGGGGAAGAGCCTGATATGTGTAAGACTCGAGAGGTTCATCATGTGAACTTGTTTTTACGCCTAGTTCAGTGGTGGCCTTTGTTACCTAGTCGACTATCCGGCTGCAATACCGCAAAGCACCGGCGTAATAGAGCTGGGCGCGTATAAACTCGCAACCTTTACAGGCTGATCGTTTACCCAAGTTCAGAAGTTTATCGACTTGACTCAGGCATTCCGTTTTCCCCAACACTCAAACTCTAAGTGGTGTAAGGGTTTACCTTTTCATGTGTTCTACTGTCTTTATGTCATTGTATTTGATAACTTGATCCACTTCATCCACTCCGAAAAGTTCATCGATGCTTGTTGAAGCTTCTTCGTACTTCCGTTTCAGGACTTCGAGATCTTCATTCTTTGATAGATGCAAGGTTCTCTACCTATAACCACTCGTCGTTTCTGCAAGGGCTATACATTCTGATTAGATCTCTTTCTGCTTTTTTGATAATATGTTTGTGTTTACCTTGAAGTGGAGACTGTGCAGTTCTTTTCGACGCAGAGAACTCGTTTTTACAATTATTTTTTGCTGCGATGGAACAAAGAATCATGTTCAGTGTTCCCCAAAATTTGATTTTCGGACTTGATGGAAATAATATCATCTCATCCACGTTCGGGAGCCTAACGTCTGCCATCGACAATTTTTACAGCTCGTACGTGTTTCTCTACTCGGTATTTCAAGCTAGTAACTTCAGGAAATTGCCCATTATCTGGCTTTAGCTTCAGACTTTCGGCTTTCATCTCGCTTTCCAACTCTGCTTGCTAATACTCCCTTCTCTTTTCAGAAGTTTGTGCTCAATCGTTACAATAATACTCTTCTCTCTTCTCAGAAAGTTTCATCTATTTCTTAAGAGGGGAAAACAAACTCTCAACAATAAACTACTTGTTAATTCTTTCAATTTCGCTCGCCAGATGGTAAATCACCAACATCTACTGCAAGAATCAGAACCCATCATTAAACGCAAAATGCACAGGATAATTACGTACAATTTTCTGAATAAATAATTACATAAAACTTTCCCAATAAACTTCCAATGCTCTGAACTTCAATAAATACGCTATAAACAAGATGCGTCTTCATCAAACTGGGAGTAAGTGTGTGTCTCCCCCGTCACTGCCCGATTATTTCAGGATAACCAGCGATCATGTTGGGACATGAGTCAACATTCATTGTACACTTCCTAAGTACATGACATTCTTGGGATCGGACCAGTTCACCAGAATGTACACATCACCGACAGGAAAGTTCACCTATCAGTTTTTTTTTTTTCACTGTCAGGAAAGTTCATCTTCTATTTTTGAGTTCACCAACACCGACGACGGAATTCACCTTTTTCAATCAGCTTTTTGACTTTTATTTGATGCTTTGATATACCAAATTTTATTTATAAAATTATTTAAATAAATAATAATATAATAGAGAAAATTTATTTAATTGAATTATTAATATTTATAAATCAAATTAATTAAATTAATTGATAAATTATATTTTATTATTTAAAATTTTAATTTTTAATTTATTAAATCAATTTATTCATTTGAAATTTTGTTTGAAAATTTTGATAAATAATTTTTATTCCTATAAATGATTATTTAAACCTTATATTAATTTTAATTATTCTACTTTATTATTATATTTTTTTTTCAAAATTAAATTTAATTAAAATATTAAAATAAATAATACTTGAAAATATAAAAAATAATATAAAATTTAATTTTATTAAATAAAATATCAAAAATAAAATTATTAAATTAATTTTCTATTTTCATTAGACATGAATTAAACTGATTAATTGAATGTATGAATAAAAATATAATCGAATTTTGTTGATAAACTTTCTGTAGGTGAATCGTAATCGGTGAATTTTTAGGTAAAAAATCTTTTGGTGAAACACCCTAGTCCCGAAATTCTTACTTTCTAAAAATACATAACTGCAAATATCTTCTAAGATTGCATATTCGTCTTTGTCTCACGGAAGTAGCTGCAGCTGCAAAATCAGTGCCTCTAGTACAAGAGTGGAAGAGAGACAGGCCCCAGAGGACGAAGCGTGCTCACCTTATTCAATAATATGATTGTATGAGTTATACAATTTCTTTGCTGTCCTTTATGGATCACGCTGTAAACTACATGAATTTAATGCACATATTCATTACATTAATATGAAAATTTAATTTTTTCTGAAGCGTTTGAGGCAAATTTACTGTGATGAAGGCCGAACTGGTCCGAAAAATACTTCCCTCTTTTAAAATATACCTGCTAATGTTCATCTGACATCTCTGCCCATCCTAATATGACATTCGCAAGCTGGCACAGCGACTGTCAGGAATTTCTTGTTTTTGAGTAACTTTATGAGTTCAAAATTATTTAAAAGGAACTAAAGAGTTTAATGAACGCAAAACTGCAACATAAAGAACAAATTTTGAACACGAAGATTAAGGTAGACATAAATTTGTTTCCAATTCGCTTTTTCTGTTGACCGGAAAAAACGTCGTTCGTCAGCTATGTTTTTATCTTCGGTGCCATATCGATTATACTAGTATTCAACAGCGAAATGTAGACGGTTTCAAACTTTCTAAATTCCTCCTATAATCAGCTAATCGTAGGATCGGCCTAAGTCTTGAGCCGTTAAGAAAGGCAGACTTTCAATATTTACTCGTGGACGCACTCTAACGAATGCATGGCCCGAATCCACGGGGGAAATTCCTTTACACTTTGCACAACGACGTATTAAGTTAGCCAAACTTTGTTCTCTCCAATTTGACGTACCCGTAGACTATCAAACTTTGTGAAAAAAAAAAAAAAAAAAAATGAACTTTTATTCTCTTCCACGCGCATAAGTTGCTGTCAATAATGTATCTCGTACTTCTAATTGTTACAACTTTTTTGACTTATTGACGAGAGTATTCAGGAAAAAGTTATTTACAATTGACTTTTTAACTTTTCATGAATTATTCTCATTGCACTCCTCTCCATATTCCCTTCTACTCATTTTCTAGCTGTGAGTAATTTCGCGACTTCATATATTGGCGGCCATGTTTAGGTAACGAAAGGCGGCGGCAACAGTTTCATCGCAAACGTTCAATAGCCCACAAATTGTGCACCGAAAACGCACGTGTTATTTAAATTGCGAATAATGACGCGCGATGTGGAGAGAAACAGCAAGTCGAGCAGGAGAGGAGAATGTAGCGTTAAAATAGAAAATCATCTTCTAGCACGCATTCGTACTTCTCCTACCCTCGTTTCCTTCTCTCGCGAAAAAATAATTACCAAGGCGATTAACGAACGCATACGTATCGTCGTGCGGTCATTACTTCAGAAAGAAAAACCTGGGAAAAACTCGTCACCTTATACACCGCCGTCGACCGATTGCAGCCAAAAGGTTAAGCAAGTTTTCAATTCATCCGAAGAAGTGTAAATGATACAGCTAACTGTACTGTACAATTGCGCCTTTACAGAGTGGAGCACAGTCAAGTTTGAGCGAGCGAGCAGGCGAACGAAACGAACACCCCATCGAATGACGCTCGGTGCCCCGTTACAGGCGTGCGTTCTAACGATCGTGTCGAGGCCACCTAGGCGGGGTGGGAAATTTCGTCACTACTGCCTCACGTAACGAAACGCGACGCAACGCGGTGGTAAGTAAACGCGCGGGAAAAAAAAGAAGGAAAAAAAAAGGCCGAAGCTTTTCATTCTGTGGAAACGTTTTACGGCGACTTCAGTCGCTCACGAAAAGGCAATGAAGTCGGAAGCCGCTGTGCCCGAGTCTTCTATCGTGAAATTTCGCGATTCGGCCCTCGAACGGCTTTACCAAACGTATAATCGTAAACAAAAGCGTGCGTCCGTCGAGTGTTTTTTATTCGCGTGTGCCCTGTATGATGTGTACGCGTTGGTCAGCGAAGACCGGCTGCACTGGCCCATGCTGGTCTTCTTTCTCGTTAATTGTGCGGTGTGGGTATGGTGTATATGGAAACCGAGACCGCTGTGGAGGGTGCTGCCGATTATCGTCAGCCAGATACCATCCATACAGATCCTGTGGAGGCTGATGTATAACGAGTTGACCATATTCGGTAACGACGACTTAGGATGGGCTGTGTTATTCGATTTTTTGCTGTACGTTACCCTACCGCTGTCCTGGATATGGAGCGTTATATTTAGTTTGGTGCTGTGTGCCGAGTATATCACCGTTATCTGGTATCTGACTTCCGGCAATAACGATTTTTACTCTAAGGTGAGTGGTTGTGGAAAAATTTGAGTGATCTATATCGAGAGTAGGGAGGTCGTCGATCACCGGCGTGAGAACGCAACATGTGGCCCGTCACTCCTCGCGTATAGACTGTGTTGGTATAGCGGGAAGTGTGTATCGAGTTCAGAGTTTTCGATTGGCACGATGATACATCGCCGTGGTGGTCGATAAGCGCAACATGCGAAATGATTATTACTATGTTTTATTTATTTGTCGTGGCGAGTAGATTTCTAGAGCGCACGCAATAAGTGAGTGGAGTCATTGTCTTGCGAATGATGGTTGAGAGTTGGTAAATGAGGGTGCTACGGAGACGATTCTCAAAACAAGAGAGTATTCAAAAAAATTTCCCCAAAACAAAAGAACACGGATATGCTGTTTTTGCCCTTCGAGAGGTCACTGACCTCGGAGGAATAATTTGGAGTTCTGGTAAAGACCACCAGTCTACAAAATACACGTTTTTCATGTAATGATGTGTAAAAATTAAGAGTACCGAGTGTAAGAGAAGATATTTTAGTGTACTGGGTAGTGCCGCAAACATACTTGCCTGCACTGAGGCAGGTTTCAAGCTTGGTTCCAATTTTCGTCAGAGCAGAGAATCTCAAGTTCCCAGATTAGAAGACTTGCAATATAAAACTTTTCGGCGTCTTTTTTCTTGAAGTTTCATTTTTTACGTATCTCCAAGAACAGATTTACGCGCCTTGTAGGTTGAAAACTGTTGTATTTAAAATTTAGGAGACCCGCACTTTATGACGATATTCTTTCTAATTTTGTCATCGCTTATTATATGTTGCGCGTATCAACTGCTGCAATTATTAAGAAAAAAAAGCTCGAGCATCGAATAAATGATACCGCGTATTTACGCGAACTGTTCTACCGTCGTTGTTTGGAAAAATTAAATGTGGATAATTCATCGCTGGAATATTGTGGTAGAATTTTGCGAAAAGTTTACCGCCAAAAATTAATAAAGGAAGTCTTGGCACCGGTATCGTCTATACAAATAAAAAATTCCAAGAATTGAATACCGTTTCAGCGTCGGTATCGTTCGTATGAACTGTGAAACCTTCACTCAATATCAATGTGATGAATTCGCGTTTCTCTTGGAACTAAAAGATATGAATGGTGCTTTTTTTCTATTTACCGCATCTAACCCAAGAATTTTCGCTGTTCACTAATATTCTCTTGTGTGATTATTTCAGTCGTAGATTTTATTTTTGCAGTCTGCGCGGGTCAAATTCTTTGCAGCTTTAGGACTGTGTCAACCGTGAGACTGAAATGTAGAATCGTTTTTACGATACCTTTTCTTATTGACTCTTTGATTCGCGCAAATTTAGCGCTTATTGTATTTAAACTTTTATTCGGCCGGTTTTGAACGTTATAATCATATCCCATCTGCAGTAGAAGGCTCGAGAGAGGAAACTCCGTTAAACTATTTCGTTTACCAGCAATGATAAAAGAAAGAGAATAATTGTTATGATTTGCTTCTAAGTATCCACCATTATTTTTTCTAGTAGTTGGAAAATTTCTTGATTCGGACTTTAAAAGGTTGAAATTTCGTATTCGTTTGCGTTTTTAGTTTTGTTCATAAGAATCAATTTCAAAAAATGACAATATTAGTGTCAATGATGGTGTGTCTTACGGGAAAAAGGAGTACAGGACGTGAAGTAAATGATGGTGGTGTAGATGACAAAGAGGATGCAGCAAAGATAGATGGTGGGCATTGGACTCTCGAATGAGAAGGTCTAGCTTTAGTAGTCTACCCTGGCTGGGATGTACATGGTATTACAGAAATGTATAGTCCGTGTGAGGGACGGTTTCACTTGACTACGTGTTTCACAGAAATGGGAAGGAGAGTGGGGCACATCTGCACCATGTGAAGGAAATTATGATACAGATGACTAAGAGGATTCAGCTAAAAAGGACTGTTGAGACTTCCTTGAATGAAGAAGACTCGTAGTTTGGCATGGCTGAGCTGTAGATAGTGTTAGAGGAAGGTGTTGTCGAAAGTACTGACTTCAGTGGCGGAATTAGTGCTTTGTTACTGTCAAGACTATTGACAAGTTTTTGAGGACGAGTGCGGAGATAAGGTGGAAGAATGAAAGATATTGCGTTCATCCAATCCACTCTTTCCGAAAATCTCAATTCCTCCTCGTCAGAATCATATTCTGAAATAGCACTGTCTGAAAACGACTCGTGTGCGTTGTACGGATTTGGAAGGTTGTATCCAAGTCACGTTCCTTTTTTTAAATGTAATCATTGATATGATTTCTTTTTCTGAAGGTTAATCCTGATTGTGAAAATCTTCGCAAACCTCAAGTTTCAAATATTTATGGCGTAGGAGATAGGAGTGGAAGGTCTAATATTTCTGACGATGGCTGAGACTTTAGTCGGTCAATATTCTAATAACTTTTCATTGCCGTTAATGACTGGATGAATAACAAATAATCATATCTTTCGAACTCACCAATAACCTTTTTACCTATTTGTGTATTTAGATTTTCTCTTGTTTCATTTGTCGATCCATAGAAGCCATCGCATCTTCCGAATCTTTATTGACCGGGATATCATTGATGTCTGATCCTGAAGGTGTACCTTTGGAGAGGCCGATGATATTCTAAGGTTCACCCTGAGGTAAATCACCGGAATTAAGACCATAGGAATCATTTCATGGTGGTTGTATGGATTATAATTACAGAAAAGAAGTTCAAATTTTACCTCATCAAAAATCTACAGTTTTATCCTCAACAAAGGGAATGGAAAATTTCAATGTTTCCTGCTTCATACTAAGCCATCGCATCGGAGCTGAGTTTCGTATTGCTTCTGATTTTCTCTGGATCGTCACTTCCTAGTGAATTCTAATAAGAGAATTATTCTCCATTACTAATCCGGTACCTAGTATGGGAGAAGGAATTCAATGGTCATTATTTTGTTTAACATTGGAACTTGTCTCAGTTCTCCAAATCTAAAGAGTTACTAAGATTTTCAATAATTAAGAAAAATAACGTTGCGCAACTATAGAATTTTTTAATACGAGTTACAAAACGTTTTTGGCAACAAAGGCCATCATCAATGCGAAGCGAAAACAGAATCAATAGGAAAACATACTTAAGAGATAGAAATAAACTAAGACTAAGGAACGGAACTGCGAAAGGAGCAAACAGGACTGATGAATCACTAGGTTCATGACGATCTACGCTCTCCAACCCCTCTTTTGCTTCTTCGAGTGCGGAAACCGTTGTCTCATCTACACTGTTGTTGTTGAAAGGGAGGGGGCTTCCCAGAAGACCGTTTTCTTCCTTTATCCGAAAATGTAGCGTGCCCAGCCAAAAATACGTGCTCAGGAAACACTTTCTTAAGAACCGAATCGCCGAACTCTACAAGATGACGGCAGATTTCGAAGTCCTCCAAAGCTTCCCTACGGTGGAAGCAATTCTCAAATCTGAAAGGTTGACACCTGAAAGGACCAAATGAATGCCCCACCTTGATCAGATGCTCCGCAAAGGGAAATATGGAGGTCCAAGAAATTGATCTCAGTTCTTCCCACCTCCAACGTGAATTTCATACTCGGGTGTCGGGCATCGAGGAAGGATAGAAACTCGTTCAGTGCAGTCTCTGGACCATCCCAAAAGCAGAGGTACCCTGCATCAATGGTGCTCGGATAAATTCGGTATTTTGTGCACCACTAATGTGACGAATATCTGTGGTGAATTGAGAAATATATTCAATGTAACGAGATCTTCTTGGGAGGTGGTTAGTTTTCTTTCCTGTAGGATCTAGCCTCTAAGAGGTCCATAAACAAGTCACTCAAGAGAGAACCCGGAGGCGACCCGATAGTGACATCCCTTCCTCCAGGAATTTGCGAAGCTCGCCCTCGAAGATGCAAACATTGAACCAGAGGGAGATTCTAAGGAGGGCCTCAAATTCTAGTGAATATTCACCTCAGCGATCTTTCGCAGACCATACTGTGTAGTTGGTTGTAAGGAATGTTGGGAAATGGGCCTACGACGTCGAAGGAGGTGATCTGAACGCTAGATAAATCGAAATCAACGCTACGAAGCGTACCAGCAAGCTCGAGCGAGCCAGAAACAGAAAACTTAAGTATGAATAAGGTGATAGCTTTGAAAAATCTGCCAACCGATAGGTGGGGGTTGATATGGTGGAACCGGTGCTGCCAGCTTGTGGAGCTTAAGGAGTTGGTAAAGCCGGGCGGTACTGGGTTAGAAACAAGCACAGACTTCTTATCCTTTGTCCGGGGAAATATGAGGTGGGAGCTGGAACAGTTTCCCTAGTTTGTTGTTGTGCTGTTGTTTCTTCAAGTAGCTCTTGGTACACGTCAAAATAGTGTCTCTTGTTATGTGTTCACTTTTGATCTTAGTTCATCTCTTTTTCAACAAAACCTCTATTTTTTGTCGGTGTGGGTAACAGGAGCTAATATCCAAGTTCTCTAATGGACAATGGAGTCAACTTCGCAAGCATCTCAATGCAACATTTTCTATTTTACTTGAACAAGAGAGGTACTCACTCTATACCCGGTCAATTACTGTCAGTAACTTTCATTTCTCAGTTTCATGGTAGTTTCTGGATGAGATTTTGAGTTCATATTGATGTGTTTCAATGTTGTGAAGCCAAAGACATGAAAATGAAACTTCGAGAGGTAGTTAAGGTGCACGGAAGTAAAATTAACATAATTCTTGAGACATTAACATGTACCAACGACCGTGTTCACCAATTATAAAAAAATCGGGATGATGAAGATATTATAATGTTGAACCGATCAGAACGTTTCATATTCCTGTTCTTCATTTGTATTTTCAGTTATATCTCCGACCCTTAGGAGAGAGTCTGTGTATCGTTTCTGCTAAAAAAAAGGTAACATTTATTTGATAAAATTTGCCATTAAACATTTTCGAATTCATCGTATCCCAATTTCGCGTGCAAAATTCGCGCTAAAGTCGACGAGAAAGTCTCATTCTCATCCTCCGAGAGGTGAACTGGCTCATTTAACAAAAACATAGAATACTGATTGAAAATTATCCGCTCAACAAAATAACAAAAATATGTAAATGAGAAATTATTGTCGGGGTTTACACTGCTTGATGAAAACCTCCCAGGCGACTGATTACTTTTGTATTTAACATTAATTAACTGATCGTAAAAACACAACAAAAATAGCTGTTGAAAGGCCAAACATTTTAGTTCGTCGTTTCCTTCCGACAAAAATGGTTAATTAAAAGCACCATATGCGTATCTGAAAAAGTGATGGAAAAACGAAGCGACAAAAACGATTGACGGTGGTGGTATGGAACAGTTTTTTTTTTAAAACCTTTTTTTTTTTTTTTCTTTTTTTCAGAAGACGCGTGAGGAATTACAAAATACTCGCGACGTTATACATATTTCCCCAGAGTACGGCTACCAACCTAGATTTGCGTATGGGCGCTATACTACGTTCTTTTTTTTATTTTTTTCTCGAATATGAACTTATCAAATACACTATGAATAATAAAAAGCCTTCGAGGTTTTCATTTTGCTTTAGATGGCGTAACCTACCCTATCGCGTTTATTCGGGCAAATCGAGCCATCGCTGGCGCATCATTTGAGGACAAGATTTTTTTCTTATTAAAAGTTTTATCTTTCTCTTCTCTTTCAACTAATCTAAGCTAATTTCATTTGGCTTTGATGCAAATTGCCGCTCCTTTACTCGCAAATACAATATCGAGAAAATACTCCATTTTCATCTTCATTTTCACATCTCTTGTCTTCATCTCAATTTCACGTGATGGAAATGAAGTTGTGGAAAAGCAAACTGAAGGTTCAGGAATGAGACAACGAATTTTTAGGAATTTCAGTGCATTTTTGAGTGTTTTTGTACTTTTTCTCGCTCGAATTCTTATCCTTGAAATGAGTTGAGAAGACATCAATTCTATGCAATTCAAACGCGGCTTCACCGATGTGCAGGAAACTCGCTGGGTAGCCACCTCTACACTTCCTCTGGGACATTATTAATAGGATCATCCTACCTCACATTCATAGATGGAATGTTGAAATATCTCCAAGTCTCTCTCACCGTATGTATTATTCGAAAGTCAACATTTTCCCAAGGGTCTCAAGGCCTTAGACGAATTACTGCTCCGTCCTCTCGAGATCATAATTTGAGTCGGCGGAATTTGTATACCTTTCTGAAAAAGAATACGACTTCTCGGGCTGTATAGACCCTCTTGTGAGAGGGATTGGTAGATTTTGACGTCATACAGGATGCACTAGAAGAGAAAAATTCCAAGAAAGTAGCCATTACAAAATCGTGTCAGGATTGAAAGTCTGGAAATACTCACACGTAGGTACCTCCGCAGGCTCGTGGAGGAAACAACGTAATGTTCTTGGTGTTGACGGTGTCAGGTTCGTAGCCTATGTTTGGCAAGAACTGGAAGCAAAGGAGAAATTCTCGACTTTGCACTGTCCTTTTGAGCACTTTCAACACTTGTCATCATCAAAGCTCCAATCTATAGGCGGCCGTCCGAATCATCAACTCTAGCGCCGTGACTCACGTTATTCTGGACGTTCCCTTCTGTTGGGAGGCTCATCACCGGTCTAAAGTCAGTCGCGGTTGGCGACCAGCAAAGCCTGTTTAATCAATTTGGTGAAGTTTGTCGGATAAGTCTTTCATTCTTGGTTTCTTGGGTGTAAAGACCCGAAAAATGGCCGGATTGAAGAGTCTTCATAGCAGTTGTCCGCGATATTTATGTAGGCGTAAATTTTGCGACTCATTGTAAACAGGTAGGTCACGTTTGGTGCGACCCAAGATCGCTTAGTAGTGCAAAAATTTCGATCTTCGAGCTATTACGTCGAGAGAATTGTAAATATTTCGATCATTCCGTCGCATATGGGGAAGGGACTTGAAGCGTATAAGAAAAAATTGTCTTCGGACTAAAAGTCGTTGAACCGAGGTGTTGTGACGAGAAATTCCGTCTTCGAATTGAAAACATTTCGTACGTGTTACATGGATGTTGTTTTTCTTGATATTTGATGTGAGACGAAATGACGCAACGTCGAAGAGAAGGTTTTTGGCTCGCCTATGAAAGTTCCACCATCATGATCTCTCTCCTCCTTGTAAGCCGGTTCTCTTTCCATGCACTGTGGAAACGGCAAATATATTCAATATTATCGTTCGGCCATCCTGTATGAGCAAGGAGCGTTGGTAACTCCTAACAATTGCATTGGTATTTGCTAAATTAGAACGTCACTTGACGACCAAAATGAACAGGACCCTAATTTCTTTTTTGTGACTTCACAATCATAGACCGTCTACTCAAAGAGATGTCATGGGTCCAGGAATAAAGGACCTAACATTGCTTTGTTGCTCATTATTTCTTCTTAGTGTAATCTAAAATTATGTACAAGGTGAACCTATTATAAAAACCATAAAAAACTTTGTGCACATAGAATTTGGTTAATCGAGAGCTGCAGTTTTGTGGCTGATAAGGCTGGCAGTCTCCCACTCCTTGGACTGGTTTCGCGACTGGCTCGCAAGTCAATAAAAATATGAATTGAACTTCGACTTCTGCTTCAACTAGCTTAGACTTCGCAACCTTGATCCTGTATTCCAGGATATTGCGTATGAAGTGTGACACTTTCCGCTCCTCTTGTCACGTTTCGCATGGTTGTATCAACTGCGCAGTGAATGCGCTGCTATCGCAACACAACTCCATAAAAATAGACTCTCAATATATATTGAAGTTTGAGAAATGTATAATAAGATCTATGGAAAAAGCGTAAATAGTGATGAAGTAAGGAAAATTTTTTCGAAAGTAAATTTAATTGTGAGGTTTCAAGAAGATATCCTTTAATGAAGAGGGGTCCACATCATGAAGCTGACATGACGTGAGATCGAGAATACTGTAAGAAAAGTATTGAGAAATTGTTGTCAATGAACGAAGAGAAATTTGTCGAGCGTGCTTAACAAGACGCAAGCTAGCACCATCTCACCCCACTGTAAATTTTTGTTATTCATAAAATCTTCGCAGAGATGCGTTTATTTCAAGTTTCTGACTCCGAATTTTATGAACTCAGCAAATCGAGTTATGCAAGTACCTACTTACCCTCGGGAAAAAAAGAAATGTACGAAAATTTGGTTTATTACATCAATCTCAAACGTGTAAAAACAAAATAGCGAGGATAGAAAAATTTCTTCAAACCATCATTATATTTTTGTGACACTTAATATCTAACTGCGAAGAAAATTCTGATTGACAATGAAAACTTTGAAACAAAAAGGTGTCCTCCGTAAAATACCCACTCGTAACGAGTGCAATCTATTGTATAAAGTCTCGCACCTTTCTATTTACGATGACTCTGTCGTTCTTCCTTTCAGTGCTCGCAAACTTTCAAAATGTTAACGAAACAGTGCCTAACAGTTTATTATGAATTTTTCATTCGAAATTATTCGCACCGTTTATCGAGTGCTGCTTAATAACTTTTTTAAAATGTTCGCGAGCGAAAAAGAAAGAAAATTGAAACGTGCTTTTGTAAACGAAAAGGATAAGGAAAGAGAGAGAGAGAGAGAGAAAAAAAGAACCTGCCTGTCACAAATTGAATTTACTTCAATTCTTGTAAATTGTAATAAGCTGAAATGCTACGAGACACTTCGTATTCCTTCGAACTCGAAAAAGGAGAAAAGCTCGATTCTTATTTTCTCAATCTCGTCGAACTTTTTGCCAAAGCTGAATTCCTATTTTCGGTACGAATAATACGAGCTAAATCTGTATTCGCGTGTAGAAAGAAACGTGCTGTACGAAGAATAGATCTTCCATTCATGTTGAAATTGAAGTGGAAGTGTGCCTTCAACAATTGAGATACAACTGCTGTACGGAGAGGAAATAAATGACAAATTAATAGGACATTTATTTGACGATCCTATTTTCGACGAATAATGGAGAAGTTGTATCATATTTTTATTTCTTTGCTCACGTGTTTTTTTTTTCCTCTCTTTCAGAGACGTTCATCAGCCTCAAAATTCAAAATAAATTCTCCCGGAGAATACCCAGTAATAAGGTGTACGTATAATCGATACGAAAACGCGTGCGGCCAATAATGTTCTCTCCCTTTTTTTCCCCGGACTAACACGTGTCCATGTACCTGGGGTACGTCTTTAATACACGTGGCCACGTATACATGTTCAAAGCCGAAACACTCGAAATTGAATCTATTCGAAAATCCGTGTATATGTTAGAGTTGTCACAATGGCTAGATACGTTATTTTGGTCGATTATAACGGAGTGTACAATTTCACGAGAAGTATAGCTATTTTTCTTTGTCATGAATGTTTTTGTGCTTTCACTGGCACGAGCTCGATAGCTATAAAAACACAAAAAATACGGAAAAAACAAGAAAAACGCGTGTCATCAAGATAACGAATGTCCACTGTTCTCTGAGACGGTGAATCGGCCATTAAATTTCAGCTTGAAATTGTCAGTAGTGATTTAGAGCACGGAAAAAAAAACCAAGATATATGTAATACGTAAAGAGACGAAATAAAAATGAAAAAATAAAATCGATAAAGGTTTCTCTATTGGATGTAAATTCTTATTGCTGGAGTTTAACGCGCTCACATCGATATTATTGTTCTGTACTTTACTCGTAGAATGAAATGTCGGAAGGAAAATTGGTAAAGCTTAATGTCACGTAATCCATTATCTCTTGAACGTCGGAGTTTCATATCATGTAGTGCCGCCGTGCCTATGGAGAGTCCTGCTTCCGAGTATTTTCTAGTTAGCACACTATAGAGGAAGTGTTGGTCGTAATTCTTGTTAAAAAAATCTGAAAAGATATCGCAATCGAGGATGACCTCGAAATTTTCTAAATTTCTCTCAAATTCATGATATTGCCTCATAAGATATTCTGCGGCAAGGCACTGTGTCAACTACAAACTGCAAGACAAACAGACTGCAATAACCAATCTATTTTTGTCATTCCTCAAAGAATTGTACAGATAACGTCCCTCAGCTTCCAGCTGTACCATCAGTTTTGTACACATTGGCCTAGTACGACAGAAGAAGTTCGTTTTCTGCGAATTTCACATTTTCTCAGGAATAATTTAGGGTATTGTGGGAGGGGGGCACACGCTCTTAGTACCTGACAAACCATGTAGACTCTAAATCGACGCCGGTTTGAGTCGATTCAATACTGTCCAATGTTAACCGCAAATGAAACCAAAATGACTAAAAGTGGACTCAGTATGGACCCCTCCTTTTTACCATCGACCCGAAATTTAGTCGACTGGCAGTATTATAGATTGGTGCGGACTACAAATCGACATCCTCGACAGTACGTCACTTATCGGCAAAAGACTTGCAACTGACGTCGATTTCAAGTGCTTAATCTGATGGGACGTCAGAATCAAGGTCAAAAATAAGTCGATATTTAGTTATAGATTTTAATGTGAAAATCGACGTTGACATTGCGTCAACTCGATCACTACCGAACTGGTCAAGTATTGTTGAGATTCTCAATGGTCCTCATTGTAGAATAGAGATAACGTATCCTATCTGCGAGTAGCGAAGTTACCAAACCCACGGGACGCTTTAACGGGGTGTCTACAAATCGATGTCGTTTGCGTCGATTATCCGGCGTCACTCATCGGCAAAAGATTTGTAATCGACGTCGATTTTAAGTCGATATCTGTGCACAATCTGATAGGACGTCAGAATCGAGGTCAAAAATGTGTCGACATTCGATATATTAGATTCCAATGTTGACTGAGACTCGATGTTGACATTGCGTCGACTCGATTACTAGTGAACTGGTCAAGCATTTTTGAGATTCTCAATGGTCATTGTTTTAGAATAAAGTCAACGCATCTTTTCTGCGAGTAGCGAAGTCGCCTAACCCACAGGATACTACAACAGGTGTCTACAAATCGACGTCAGTATGGGTCGGATACGTCACTCATCGGCAAAAGATTTGTAATCGACGTCGATTTCGAGTCGATATCAGGTGCACAGTCTGGTAGGACGTCAGAATCGAGGTCAAAAATGAGTCGACTTTCGATATCAGATTTTAATGTTGACTGACACTCGATGTTGAGATTGCGTCGACTCGATCACTACTGAACTGGCTGAGCATTGTTGAGATTATCAATGGCATCAATACGTACGGTCATCCCTCCTTTATGGGCTACCAAAAATTCATAAGGAAGGAGTACCTATGCGACCCGTGGTCTCTTTTGTCGCCTCTCCGACCTACTCCCTTGCAAAATTTATCGATCGCTGGTTCAAGTCTAGAGTGGAGTTCGAGTCTCCCCATTCCGTATTGAATTCATGTACCCTCGCTAACAACCTGAAGGATGTTTCCCTCCCTCAAGGCGTAATTTTATGTTCCTTCGACGTGGTGGGGTTATTTCCCAACATCCCAAAGGCTGCTACTATGCAGCGGATGGGCGAGTTGCTTGTAAAATCTGGTGTCCTGGATGAGGAAATGGGCGAATTCCTTAACATATTGAGGGACTGTTGGCTCCCGAACTTTTGTAAATTTGATGATAAATTCTACGAGTTCCCTGAGGAAGTGGGGATCCCTATTGGTTCTCCTCTGGGTTCTCTTATTTCAGAAGTTTTTATGTCGAAATTTGAGGGCGACCTGTTCTCTTGAGGCCAGGTGTTTGTGAGTCATATACACTATTGGCACAGGTACGCTGACGACGTTTTGTGTGCGTGGACCGGTCCAACAAAACTCCTTAGCGAGTTTCTTCATTATTTAAACAGCCTTTACCCTTCCATAAAATTTACATTGGAAGTTGGTGGCTCCGTTGTAAACTTTTTGCACTTGTCTATTTCCGTCACTGACGGCGTCCATCAATTTGGTATTTACAGGCAAAATACCTCGACCGATATTACTATCCACGGGTCGTCATTTGTACCTATTGCCCACAAAGTTGCTACGTTTAATAGCCTAATACATCCCTTGACTCATATCCCATTGAGCCAAGCCGCTTTCCAGAAAGAATTAATGATTATAAAGTACCTGGCTAGAGTCAACCAGGTCAGGGTTGATGTTGACCTTATGGTTCGTAGGAGGCTCACAAGGAAATGCCTTGACTCTACGACCTCCCTCCCCCGGGATTTACGCCCATATGGTAGGAAACGGTGGATTAAGCTCCCGTTTCTGGGCAAGTTTTCATCGGAGTTGAGCCGTATCCTCCGCCCCTTCGGTTTTCGGCCGGACTTCTATAATGTCAACACGGTTAAGAGCCTTTTCGTCAGACTAAAGAACCCTGTCCCAGTGGCCGAGAGGGGAGGGGTTTTTAGGGTGGCTTGTGGAGATTTCCCTAGCGTCTATATAGGAATGACCAGCCGTCAGCTCCAAATTAGAGTTGACGAACATAAAAAAGCTTGGAGGAAAAAGAAAGTAGGGGAGTCAGCCTTTGCTGATCATTTGATCGAAAGTGGTCACAATTTTAAAGAGGGGTCCGAAGTCCTCCTTCATAGGAAGAACTCTTACTTCAAACGTCTGGCCCTTGAGGAAATAAAAATCCTCCGACATCAGAATAATTACTCGGAGACAGGATGCGTTGTCTTTATTCTACAACGAGAACCATTGAGAATCTCAACAATGCTTGACCAGTTCACTAGTGATCGAGTCGACGTAGTGGTAACATTGAGTCTCAGTCAACATTAGAATCTAATACCGAAAGACGACTTATTTTTGACGTCGTTGCTGACGTCTATCAGATTGTGCACCTGAGATATCGACTCAAAATTGACGTCGATTACAAGTCTTTTGCCGATGAGTGACGAATAATCGACGCAAACGATGTCGATTTGTAAACACCCCGTTAAAGCATCCTCTGGGTTTGGTAACTTTGCTACTCGCAGATAGGATACGTTGTATTTATTGTACAACGAAGGCCATTGATAATGACGAGGATACTCGAAAGAGTAACACAGAAGAAAATTGCAAAAGACCGCACGATAATTGAAAACACGAGCGCTTTCGGCTAATCAGCCATTCTCGAAGTGTGTAAAGCGACTAAACCAAGGACAAGCGACAGCAAACGAAATCATGACCGAAGCTACGAGTCATCGAAATATGAATCATTCCCGTAGACTAATTCGATCAATCCTTCTTCAGGAATGTACCTGTTCAGAACGGTAACACTGCGCGAAGTCACTAAACCTATAGGATACTTCAAGGAGGTGACAATTGAGGTCGATTTAAAGTTGACGACCTTATACATCACCAGAAAATTAAAAATCGACTGTTGATCGTCGCAATAGTGCAATCGATTTTAGGCCGATAAGAAATTTAGAGAAGTCGACTCGAAACGACTTGAAATCGATGTGGGAAATGAGTTGAAATAGAGTCGACATTTGTCGACGACCTGATATCGAAGGTGACGCCCACGCCTGGTCGATTTCAACTTTCCAACAAGACTTCGGAAGAACTACACTCTCGGTCAGTAAGGTTCATCGCGT
Organism: Aspidiotus rigidus; assembly: GCA_035079385.1. Taxonomy (NCBI): domain Eukaryota; kingdom Metazoa; phylum Arthropoda; class Insecta; order Hemiptera; family Diaspididae; genus Aspidiotus; species Aspidiotus rigidus. The sequence goes on along the minus strand of JAVHKY010000020.1, from coordinate 12,882,390 downwards.
ACAACCAAACACGTAGACAGCACAAGACAGAGCCTGTGAAACTTCCCACCTCTGAGATCGAGAATGTGGATGAGCGATTCTTGTATGTTTTTTTCATCACGTTCAGAGGCTCGAATGATTGGAAGAATCCCTACTGGAACTCATGAATCCGGCCTGGAGAGGATTTATTATTTTTGTTTGAAACTTCTGATATGTAGTTTCAAGGAAGAAGTGAAATATACATAAAGTAGAAACTCGTTATTTAAATCAATTTAGTTGAAATAGACCACAAGATTATAGGAATTTGGCAATATTATATAATTCACCATTCTCTACGGGTGAAACTTCTATACTTACTTTGAGTGGTCCGGACGATTCTTAACTATTCGACTTTTCCTTCACTTGGTCACCCTCAAGATGGCAAATTCCGCCATCCGTCTTTCGATATACTCGCGCCTCGCGGCTAGGTCCGCGGCCTCAAGACGTGAACCAAATATTTATCTATATCTATATTTTTCGATAATAAGAGCCATTTCATTTTTTTATGCTAAAAGAAAAGCTCTAGAAGAGGCAGAAAGTGAACAAGGTTCTATAGAGTAGCCGAAGGAGAAGTGGCTGGTGAAACTACAAAAGGTTGGCTCGAAGTGCGATTTTGTTCGCTAGAAGTAACGAGAAAAGAAAAAAGTATTCATTTCCGAAAAACTTCATTCTGTGGTAGAACTTGTCTTATATCAGAAAATATTGAACTATCTAAAAATAATATAGAATACAAACATCACTAGTAGAACTTCATATCGTAAACAAAGAAGCATAGTGGTAGAAATAGTGAAAAAAAAAGAAAAAGACGCCGAATATTTTCAAAATTTTACGATATTTTTATGGTCAAAGCAGACGAATAAGGTCAGATTCATTTTTTTTTTTTTCTATATTTTTTCGTCTTTTTCTGAATAAAGATTTATCGAGTGCGTTTCGGACTTCGTATTATTATTCGTCGACTATGTACGCGCGATCCACCACTTCAGAATGATGTGTAGGCGCAAACTGAGCCTGCAGACCTTAGGTAGTTGACATCTTTCCAGATTTTTCGCCACAATGAGAAGAATGGAAAATGGAGTGTCGGGGAAGTCTGGAAAGTGGTGGGTCCCGACGTCGTATTATAAAATTTTACCATCGCGCTTGCCTTCTTTATGTCAAAATATCGTTGCTTTATCGCGCCTTATCCTGCGGTTACACGTTTTATTCCACTTTAGCCCATCAAACTTCGTTATGAGCCACCGCTGTCGAAGCGCGGTGAAGAAATTAATTTTAGTATTCGATGAGGTGGTGCGACAGAAAAAAAAAGAGACGTTTTTTGGAAAATCGTTTTAGTCGGCTAACCGTTTTCCAACCGAGACGATCATGTTACTGTCATACTGAGCCGAAAATAATAAATTAACGTCTTTTCTTTTCCCCTTCCTCTTTCAGTTTTTTTTATTATTCTTTACATTTTTACTTTTTCTTTTTGTCTCTAACTTTCCTTCTTGGTCGACCACCATCGTCACCGCTCTTCCTAAAAGTGATTTTTTTGCGTGTTATGCGTGCGGGAAATATGAGAAATTGAGCCTGTTGTTAAACTTTTTCTTTTTTATGCAATGTACGCCGCTGCGGCTGATTTTATTACTCCAAATTCTGAGATCTCCCTCGTCTTTTATGGGCAATTATTCTTTAACGATTAATGGTAATATCGTGTTTCGGACTGAGTCGCGAGCATATCGAGAAAGATATATCTAATTCGGGTTTGCCAGCCACGAGTGTCTGATGTTATCCAACACGATAGCTGTGGAAATGAACGTCGTAACATTTTATAATTTTTTCCTTTCCCCATGGATGATGGATCGTCTTTTATCGTTCGCTTTTTCTCGAATAAGATATTCATTTTCTCGCAGAGAAACCTTTTTTTTTTTTTTTTTTTGGGGGGGGGGTTATGCGAACAATATTTAGGTCTACCCGCGTCGTTGCAAATATTACCCCAAGAAAGTCGAGAGAAAAATTATTTATTCGAACACCGGAGTATTGTAATATTTTCATATTATGGGCAAAAGTTCCCGGAGTCTCGTAACGGATTCAACTTCGTAGTCGATCGAAGTATGTTTGCCCTGTTTCTAATGTGATTAAAGTAGTATAGAACCCAATATTCTTGAATATCGTGAACCATAATACCTTCAGGAAAATGTTATATCCATTATGCTTTGAAAAATCAATTTAATATTTCGAGTTTGATAGTTCACTTCTTTACATAGTGCCGTATGGAGATGATTTACTTTCCGTCTTCTTTACTCCGCCATGCATGCGTTTTCTGAGTTCAGAATTGAAGTGATAAAACGTCAAAAGATTTGGGTACAGTTTTACTCGTCACATTTGTGATGGGTTTAGAATACTGTTCCAAAATTCCTTCGTTTTCGAAAGATAATTTCTCACCCAAGACTTCGATTCCCACCGAAGATTCAGCGAGTTGAAATCATGTGAATTCCCGGTTGGAAGTCATGTTTTTTCATGAAAAGTGCCGTTAAACTTGAAAATGCGTACTATTTGAAATAAGAAGTTGGTCATAATAATGAGCCTGAAAGATGATTTAAACACTATCACTACAATAATTACGTCTCACAGAATTCTACTCTCTCATCTAACTATTCTACCTCAACAAACTCTTACAACTCAACACAACATACATTAATATATAACTAGAGGCCGGATTCCTCGGCATTTGCCGAATCATTTCCTGAAGGGGCAAGTAGCTGAAAATGAGATAGAAGTTCATTTCATAGCTTAGGGAGCTAGGGAAAAAAATTTTATTTTGCCGAATAATGCCGAAAATGGAATAAATGCCGAATAGGGGGTTTAAAGCCGAATAAGGCCGAAAATTACCATTTAGTTGAATATAGTCTAGGATTATAAAATTTGGGACAAAATTTGCTTACTTTTGTTTAAAATTCAGCAATTTTGATGAAAATTGGACAGTTTGTTTTTTAAAATATTATTGTTAGTTGAAAGTTGAAAAATCAAAAATTTTGATTGAAAAATTGCCAAGATTCTTTATTGGTGAGTTTGATCCTGAAAAATCGTCTATTTGGTCAAAATCAGGTAATTTTGGCCGTAAATTGAAAAATGTTGATCGTGAATTAGTAAAAGCACTGAAAACGCATATTTTTTTTTTTTAATGCCGAATATTGCCGAAAATCCAACATCAAGTGCCGAAACTTTTCATTTCTAGTGCCGAAAAATCCAGGCTCTATCTGTTAAAATAATTCTACCTAAACCACTATAAATTAAGCGATTAAATGATAAGTCTGTAAACAACCCGAGCTAATAGCCCTTTGAGCAGCTTGTAACTCGTTGATTTAAAAGAAAAAAAAAAAAAAAAAAAAAAAAATGTGTAATTTAAGGAAGAAAGCAGAATCAGTTCAGACGAAGAAAATTATATCTGACGAAAAGTAATGCTATTGTCTTAGAAGGATTTCTTTCTCCGTAAGTATTTCATCCTCTTCATTTGGTATTTGAGTTCCGGGTTGCGAAAACCATTTTATCGCACGGATACGATTTTTGCATCTAGATTCTGGCAAAGAGCGAGCAAATCTTTTAAGAGGTATTTATCGTCATCCGAACGCGTGGTAATTACGCTACAAGTACGTAATAATTTGCAATCACTGCAAAGAGTTTTCAAAGTACTTTTAACAACTTCCTACGTTAAATACAACCGCTTTGAAGTTTAAGAATTAAATACCGCTTCAGCGTCGCTGGCATGAGCTGCGAAACCTCAACTCAATTTAACGTAATAAATTCGCATTTTTCCTGGAGCTAAAAGCTGTATGATACTTTACCTAAATTTTTAACAACGAGATAGTTTTCAAAAGTTTCGTTTCTCACTTGTATTTTTTTCAGATGATTACATTTTTTCAATTTTTGAGATTTAATTTCTGTGGCTTACGCGAGTCCGACCGCAAATTTGGGTGAGCATTTCAATAAATGTTCTGTTATAAAATATTCTAGATAAAAATATTTTGGGTTCGACAGTCCGAGACGAAAAGTGCCTTAATCTGGTTTTAATTACGAATAATTAACTTAAAATTGACTCCTCAAGATTATACTCCGTGTAGACGGAAAATTCTGAAATCTGATGTTCTTCTATCGAGTGTGAGCTCGTGGTGAAAATGCTGGACTCACGGCTGCTCTACGGTCAATGCAAAATGATAAAAAATTCTATTATAAAAGAGCTAGGGAAGCACAGAAATCAGATAAATCAAATTAACGTATAGACAGTTGATAAATCGTATTAGAAGATAAATGAATCCTTTCTTTAGTTTTGTAAAAATCACGCACTCTCTTTGCTCATTATATTCATAAGACGAGTCTCTGACTATTTGAAACAAGCGGCTTGTCTCTTAAGCTGGCGTCTGTGAAAAGCTTTTCATACCGTCAACAAAATCAACCCTTATAAGCTCCTCAATTCGTTTCGTAAGAGTACGTGTTCCGTATGGTGGAATATTTGAATATACTCTCTCGCACTTCATTGTAGTGCGTCGGATAAGGTCGAATTAAATACCGAGCGAATAATTTTCGTATATTGATGGTTTCCGAAGGAATTCGTTCGTATTCCGTGCTGCTTAGGTAATGTACTCTTAAAACGAGATTAGTATACCAGTTTGAGCTTTAGATAGAAGAAATTCGAATCTTTTATATTTCACCTATTTAGCTTGGTATTAACTCAATTGTACCCAGGAAACCATATTTTCTTCTAGTAACCTTATTAGATGGGATCGTGTGACGTGGGCTGAAGAGCAGCGTACAAGACGTGTTGTTATAGAAGGAGGAAGCGAGAATATTGAATGCCACTTCCTGTGCAAGTGTACAGTTTGACGAAGTCACTCGACCATCCTACAAATAAGCAAGAAAAGTTGAGAAAAAAGGACGGAAACATCTCTCCACGAGTATATGTGGAATGTTATTGATTACGGTGATACGTAATTATGTGAGAAGGTGGTTAAAAAGTGACCTCCCTTAATTTTTAAAAATTAATGAAAAAGATACGAGGTTTATTGTAAGCACTTTTAAGCGCGTGAAATGCTCTCTGAACTACATTAGGGTTTGGAAAAACGCCTTCTTTCAAAAGTTCGTCGGTACGATGAGAAAAGAAACATGATTAATTTGCTTATCGCATCAACGAGAGACGTTTTTTTTTTTTAAAAAGGAAAAACTTCGGACAATTAGTGGAATGAGATGAAACGCTTTGTGGTTGTTGCGGTTCTCAACGTCCTTGAGGAACATCAAAAGTCATATCTCGTACAATTGCAGAATTCTTTACCTCTTTCTGTTCTTTGTTCTCTGTTTGTGTTGAGGTGAATGCCTTCTTCAATGAGAAGTTTAATTATGCTGCATCGTAGGTTTACGAATGAATGGAAGATACGTATAATACAAATTCACCGTGGGTACGAAATATTAAGCTCTATTCAAAATTGAAGAAAATTCGAAGGGATTTGAGAGTCACTTAGATGAATACGAGCGCCTTTTAGTTCGTTTGAGAAAATGCTATCTGTCGAAATTTGTTCGGTTAAAATCAGAGACCTTGTCGGTTCAAGGTCTTCAACCTACGCGAAATAGAGAAATAATTTAGGCTGTCAACTTTTTCAGCAGAAGAGCTTCGGTGCGAATCTCAAAAATTAATGTTAGGCTCTATCGAAACTTTTGTTAATGATGTTGTTTCGCGATGCGAAAAACGTTAAGTATCATTGGATCGAATATTAATGGATTGAAATTTAGATAAATAAGGTACGTACCTACATACCGAAAATAACGAAAATTCCCGATGCTCGGTATTTTAAGTATCTACTGAAAGCTGAAATAGATTGTAGCGGGAATTAGTAGTTGTAATTAGAAAGAATTGTGGTGTCGATAGAGTCGAAATTTTGTCTTCCTAACATAGCGCGTTGGTTCGTTTTGATCCGTGACTGGTAGATATTTGCTTGGTTCTAAATTTTGCATTTTGACCTGAGAAACATATAAATCTCTTAACAGCCAATTTTCCACAGCTTAGAGTACAGTTCTTGAGGTTTAAGGGTCAGTTTTACCAAATTACGTGACGGGTTAAACTCCAATTTATCCGATTAAACTCGGATTAGCTCTAAATCGACGATTAGCACGGAAGTGTTTCAAATGTTTCCCAGCACTGGGTCATGTTCGATACGGTATCCAATACAAAGAGAAGAACTTTTGACGAGGATACTGCGCACTCATAAAACTTTGTTAAGGTAGCATTGACGAACGTACAAATAGTTGAGGCGTTCGTTTTCTCCAAACGAGCAGGAGCAATAAGGTAGGGTCCCCTGCTCCGTCTCTAGTGGAAGTACTGATTATCAAGCTAGCTATTCAAAATATCCACGCGCATCAGTGGTTTCGTAACAATCACGTGAATGATGGATAATGCCCCGTCTCTCCGCTCGTTCTGGCCTCCTTCTTGGAGTAGTAGAAGTCTAATTCTTTCTTATTGGTCCTCAAGTTTCTCCCAGCCAAAAGACATATATGTACATGTCAAAAAAATATGGACGACTTTCAGTCTTCGTGAGAAACTCTTAAAACTTCCTTTCCCGAGTAAATCTGAGAACATCAAAAACTGAATTGGGAGACGAATAACTGGATGACGTCATAGTTGGAGGGGTGCTTCAAGGTCAAGGCTGATCTTGTAATCAGCCGCTGACGTCATAATCCATTATAAAGGAAGAGAAGGGGTGACAGTATACAGGGTTACCGCGGCCTTAATGTAGTATAAAGCTAGTTTAAACTGCACAAAACAAATTGTACTCGAAGGAAGCCTGGGTCCAGTATCAGCCTAGTATACAAGTAGTTTATTGCATTGAAAAAAGAGAGGGCTAGGCCTAGTATAATCCTAGTATCGCATTAATGTCGCATTTGCAAAACACTGCCCATCCTCCATGATGGAGTAGGTGTGGGTTGCGTATGCGTTTCAATTTTGTTTTCTCCGACACTGGAATCAACCCTTTTCGGGTATAACTTCAGAGAAGGAAGAATCTCCTATGCAGACCCCCTTTTGTACTCGGCAACTGTCAAGTTGCTTTTGCAACCGCCAAGCTGCAGTGCCCCCCTGGCACGCACAAAAACAAAGAAAACACACAACAACAACACCATCACCACATAACACAATATACTAGATCGCTGTTGTAGTTTCTTCATCTTCTTCTCTCTTCAGGGATGATCTTACTTTTCTTCGTGCAATTCTGGATATTGATGGTACACAGGTGTTGAGTAGGCCATAGTGTGGTTCTGCATTTGCCTATTCCATTCCTGGTCCATCTTCTTCTTCATGACGGTGGCCGCAAATCCAGACACCTGGTTCCATGCTTCTTTGGAACCTAGCATGGTGGGTACCAGGCTAGTCGGGTTGAGCGTTTCATCTACCCCGACCTCTTGAAGAGACCGACTAAGCTTGTCCCGCTCACGCCTCCACGCCTCACACTGTGTTGTCATCCCGCCCTTGGTTACAGTGCGAACACGTTGCCTGCTCAACTTTCCTTAACTTCTCGTGAGGGTACTTTTTGAAGCAGCCATGGCCGCTCAACACCTGCGCCAGGTGAAAGTTCAGCTGACAATGGCGTCGGTCCATCCACTCATCAGGTTTTCCGTGTACCCAGCTCACAATGGGCAATTCTTGCTTTCCAGTTTACAAGCAAGGAGTGCCTGGCCTCCTACTTGACCCGTAAAGCTTCTTGGTTGGTGGTCATTGTCTTCTTTGCTTTCAATACCACCGCTCTCTCCTCAGCAAGGAGCTCGATTGGTGGTGAACGTTCTAATACACAAAGAGCCTCCGTGAAGACAGTTCGGTAGGCACTAACACACCTCAGCGCAGCTCTTTGTCGGATCCTTATCATCTCTCTCCTTCTGTATGGTATCTTCATGGAGTCGGTCCATACTGGCGCGCCATATAGGAGTATCGGTAAGGTAGTGCTCATCATGATCTTTCTTCTTGCTTCTCCCGGTCCTCCTAGGTTCCTCAACAGGCGGCTGAGGTATCCAACTACCCGGCCCGCCTTTTCCACTCCCATCAGGAAATGGTGCCTGAAGCTCAGCGTTGAGTCAAACCAGATGCCCAAGTACTTCATGTGCTTCTCGGTTTCAATTTCCACACCTTGCAGGCGAAAAATGGGTGGACTGAACTTCCGACGGGTCGTGAATAAAATGGCCCCCGTCTTACCAGCTGCAAATTCGAATCCAGACGACTCGATCCAACGCGTCACTTCCTCTAGGGCACGGTTTGCACTGCTCTCCACCGCTACAGTTGTTTCGGCAGTGCGTACCACCAGGGTGTCATCCGTATAGCAGATAAGCTTAACCCCCTGTGGCAGCTTCACCTTAAATATACCGTTAAATGCGATGCACCACAAAAACAGCCCGAGGACCGACCTCTGCGGCATCCCACAAGTACCAGGGCGCTTTACTGTACCACCAGACGTCTCTGCTTGTATTTCACGACAGCTAAGATAGCTGCTGATCATCCTGAGTAGGTATACGGGCACTCCTGCGTTCACAAGAGCTTCCGAAATTCTCTTCCATGGAATCAAATTGAACGCATTTCTTAGGTCGAGGCTGACGGCTGCGCAAAACTGACGCATAGCGCAATCGCTGACTCGGCTATCTTCTTCAGCCGGATCCCAGCATCTGATGTGCAGCGTCCAGTTTGAAAACCGTACCGACTACTAGAGATTATATCTCTTTCCTTGAAATAGCTCTTCGGGACGCAATCGGGACATCAATATTTAGCGGTAAAATTCATCGGGCCGCAATTGTGCTGTGAAATTCGAATATGGGCCGCAATCGGGCTCTCCCATCTACTCTGAAACTCTCTATCTACTTCCTTTCCACCCACTTATTCCCCATTATTCCAATTTCTACACTCACGTACTATAATTTCGTAATATATGTGTTACGCTCAAATCGCGTAACTGCTGATTACGCGTAATAAGCAGACGTTCTGCCCATTACGCGTAATGAGCAGGTCGAATTAAACAATGAAAAGCTGATTTGATTGAATAATAATGGTATTTTGATTTTACTTGAATACTTCATAAAATAATTACACTGTTAATTAATTTGTATTGTATCACTCAAAGAGATCGTCAGTATTTCTTAAATTTCTAAATTCTAATTTCACTATTTATCGAGATTGTCACAATTGTGGCCCGCATGGCACGCAGAGTTACACACTACGCCCTTCTCCACGCATGTGCATCGATTGGTCAGACGTTTATGCCTAAAGGAACACCGACAATACCCCTGTTCAGTCCCCACTGAGCGAAGCCGAACCAATTCTCGCAAACTGTGTTCTGTGTAAAGGGCAACATTATCAATTTTCAGCATTTGATATTTAGTACTCGCTAAATTGTTCCGTTCCATCCAACTGAAAAGAATCAACACGATTTTTTAGGTTATGGCCAAATTGATTGGAAGGATTCATACTCAAAACTCGGTAACTTTGGTTGAAAGGCTTAAAGACGATATTGTGCCTTCGGGCGACCCTGTGTTCATTCGATGTGGTCGGTTTATTCCCGCATATCCCAAGAACTACTGCCATGCAGCATATGGGTAATTTGTTAGTCTGTGCAAACATTCGCCATGAAGAATTGGCGGAATTTTTCGACCTGTTTGGTATATGTTGGTCCCCCAATTTTTGTAAATTTAACGGGAAGTTTTTCGAGTTTCCAGAGGAGGTTGGCATCCCTATTGGTTCCCCTCTGGGCTCCCTCATCTCCGAGGTCTTTATGTCAAAATTTGAATTTGATCTGTTTTCCTCTGGCCAGGTGCTCTTGATGTGCGTGGACCGATCCCCGAGATCTCCTTTTGGAGTTTCTCATGTATCTCAATAAGCAATATTCCTCAATAAAATTCACGTTGGAAGTTGGCGGTTCTACTATCAATTTTTTGGACTTGACGGTCTCCGAAAGAGACGGTGTCCATGAATTCACCATTTACAGAAAAGATACATCGACCGACATCACTGTCCACGGCAAGTCTTTTTGCCCTGTTGCATACAAGTTTGCAGCATTCAACAGCTCAATCCAGCGGTTGACTAGTATCCCGATGAGTCAGTCCGCCTTTCATAAGGAGCTATCGACTATCAAGTACTTGGCCAGAGTGAATCAGGTCAACATAGATATCGACCTTTTGGTTCAGAGAAAGATTACTCGAAAATATCTTGATTTGACTACCTCCCTCCCTCGGGATTCGCTTCCTGACAGTAGAAAGCGCTGGATGAGACTTCTGTTCTTGGAGAAGTTTTCGTCTCAATTGGGGTGTGTTCTTCGCCCCTTTGGGTTCCGGCCCGCGTATTATAATCCTAATACGGTTAAAAGTCTATTTGTTAGTTTGAAGGACCCGATCCCTCCAAATGAGAGGAGCGGCGTATATAGGGTGAAGTGTAGTGATTGCAATGGGATATATATATATATATAGGGGAAACTGGCCGTCAGCTCAAAATAAGAGTCGACGAACACAAAAAGGCGTGGGAAAAGAAGAACATAGGTGATTCGGCATTCGCGGACCACTTGATTTCCAGCGGTCATGGTTTTAAAGAGGAGTCCGTAGTCCTTCTCCACCGAGAAAGCTCGTATGGTAAACGGATCGCGTTAGAGCACATCGAAATTATTCGTCATCTGAAGAGTGACAACATTTAAGTGCTCAACAGGTACATACCTGATGAGGGGTTGATTGAACTAGTTTATGAGTATGATTCGCATTGCGATGATTCGCTAGTTCAATCATGATTTCCTTTGGTGTTCTTGTTTCCTAGCAGTAGTTGGTTCAGTTGCTTTCTATCGTTGATAATGACTGTTCAGTCGAAAGCGCTCCGCGTGTCTTTTAATTTCTGTGGTACTCGCATTGTACTTGTTTTTCACTCGTTTGAGTATGAATCCTTCTAACAACTGAATAGAATTAATTTATGCATAAGCATACGAAGTAACCATGAAGTTTTTTCTTATGCCGTGAGAATTTAAGAAACCTGTTCAAAACACCATCCCTGGTGGCGATCTGGAATTTCTGGTCCTTCTCCTGAACAACGACAGCGACCAAACTGGGGTCGTCCTGTAATTTACGCTTTTTGCATAACTTGCCACCATCAGGCGCTGTAATACATAAAATGAAGTGTACTATCGGTAATTTTTTGCCCCCCACTGAAGGACTGAAACTTACTATCATCAATGTCATCTTCCAAATCAAGCATTCTTTTTGCAGCAGATACAGTTTCTTCCAGTTCGCGTTTGGCATCTTGTTCACACGTGGGTGAGTTAGGTACATGTTCCAGTCCATTTGCGAGTGGAGAGGAGGGCAAGTCGATGTGTAAAACGTCGCCGGTTACTTCAATGAGGTCGGATGCATTTTGTGTACAATTTCATAATAACTGATGTTTTTGAAAAAGGCTTTATTACCACATTGAAATAATACAATAAGAAAAACACTACGTTTCGCTACCTCCCTGGGTAGCTTTTTCAAGCGTGATTACGAGTGAACTGAAACAGCAAAATAAAACGAGTGAGGAACGAGATGAAGAAAGTAAAGAAAGTGAAGATCATGTGTAATCATGAATCATCGCTTTGTACATACGAGTGAGTTGATCGGTGTCGGTTTTGAAATTACCTGTATTATGGCTAACTATATTAATAACCTCGAGAATTTTGCGTTTGCGATCATTACGTTCCCCGCCTAGTATTCCAGCGTTATCGAAAAGAAAAGCATGACCCGTATCCAACGTATGAGAGGACAAAGCAGTGTGGCGGCTTTGATGTTCTACATCTTTTTGGTGCTGGGATAACCTCGCCTGGAGGAGCTGCGAGGTTTCCCTCACGTAGACTTAGGGACAGCCAGAACAAGGGACCTTGTACACAACACCAGAATTTTTCTTAATGGGAATAGGGTCTTTAATTTTGGAAAAGCATTTTTGTTTGTTGGTGTTGTGAGAGCCGAAAGAAACAGATAAAGTGGGATCTAAATTTTGTAAGACCTTACGAAGCACCACACTGCTTTTTCCCACATAAGGAATGGAGAAAAATCGTCTGCGTTCATTACTCCTTCCTAAAAGATTTCTATTATTGAGCCTCCCTTCCTCTCCCCTCACAATAATTTTCCTTACATCCCGCGGATAGTCATTAATTCTAAGCACGTAGTCTACTTTTTGCAGCATATCCTTGTGAAACCTAGGGTCAGAGCCAGACAGAAGTCTGTCACGGAGATTCCTGGCAGTATTCATTTTTAGACTGAAGGGTTGGGTGGAGTGAAAGTTAATTAGACGATCAGTACTTGTGGGTTTTTCATAGTTTCAAAAAATAACACTGCATTATTAATTCTAATGATCGATACATCTAAAAAATTAATACTATTATTACATTGTTTCTCGTAGGTAAATTTAATTCGAGGATGAAAATTATTTAAGGTGTCAAAAATAGAGTCAAAAAGGTGGTCCGGAAAAATAAATAAACAGTCATCAACGTACTTAGTTCTAAATTTTATGTCAGACTTAAAAATATTATCAATACGATCAAACAGACTGTCTAGAACAATGTCCGCTATAACAGGAGAGAGGGGGTTGCCCATGGCTACCACCTCGATCTGAGAGTACGTCACACCTTCACATTGACAATACCTTTTTCTAGACAGAATGTGAGAGTTTCAAAAAATAGAGCTCTATCAAGTGCCGTATACATATTTTCTAGTTCACTCCACCGTTCCCTAATAGTGTCCAAGGCAAGCGATACAGGTATAATGGTAAATAAGGCAACGGCGTCGAAGGAAACCATAATTTCGTTCTGGCTCAAGACGATACCAGTCAGTCTATTGCGAAGATCGGTCGATGATTTCACGTTCTTTGAGCTATCACGTAGGTTGTCGAGTATGCTCGCCATGAATCGGGAGAGAGCGTAGGTGGGAGCTCCGATGAATGCCACAATGGAACGTAGAGGAACACCAGTTTTGTGGATCTTTGGTAGACCGTAGAATTTGGGTGCCACCGCTTGACTGCTTGGTCAATATATCCTTTCTCGAACATAGTTTTGACAATTTTGTTGTTCTTACGTTGGATACTTTCGGTGGGATCCGTTGTCATTTTGCCGTATGTGATTGCATCTTTGAGCATTGCCCGTGCTTTCATTCTGTATTAAGCTTCCTTCATGAGGACTGTGACACTAAGCACTAGGATGTCTTTATGCTGGCTAAGAAAAACCTGTGTCTGCTTCAGGGCTACTGCTAAGGGACTCGACCTTCGATGCTGTCTGTCACCTGCGCACATGCGTTTCAGTAATCCAGCTACACGTAATCGCGTTTAATCCTTTTTCTCCTGTCCGGCATGGGCCTCCTTGATGATGTATTCAGTGTCGGTAATCAATTTGGGGAGGGGAGTCTTCGAGTTGCTGAAGCAGAATTTAGGGCCTAATTGTAGCACACGATGGACATTATCAAGAATATTTTCACCTGTGAGATTAACCAGCCATTTAGGGTTGATAGTTATTTTTGGTTTTGCATTGTGGATGAGCCTGTAGTTTCTTGTCGTGTCTACTACCAACCTTGTATCGTTCACTTGCGATTCTTCTGGCCACCAAATCATAACAGAGTTTGAAAAACGGTCTGACAGTTCACAATATCAGAAAAACGCTGCTCGAAGGAACGGAGCTGCTTGACTAGAACCCTCCGCCGGGTATATTGCTGGTTAATTTCCATATTGAGGAAGAGACGCTGGGATCTGTTCAACAACATCAGTTATATATTAGTCTTACCACGTATAAAAATAAATAATTTCATAATACTTCGATGGCCGCTGTGTTCTCACGAAGCGTACATGACTGTAAGCCTTCCTCCTCGACATCAAGTTCCTGCACGTAGACATTCCTTAGATATTGTTGTGTTTCATTTCTTTTTATAGAAATATTCCCAGTCCGACACCGGTGAAGGGGCGGGGGGTTTCCCAGCTATCGAATTTCGCGAGTACGAGACACTGCGCGTCGCTACGATTCGCGGGAACCTGATGTGTTTATTTCTCGATAACCAGAGCCAATTTTGAAAAAGCGTCGAAAATATACTTCTAGAACCGTATAATTTCGTTCATGTATTTTTCAATTTTTTTTTTTTTTTTTTTTTTGTAGTGAATTATTCAAGCTGATCATCTTTGTGAGTAGTCGCATAGCTCGCCGATAGAAAAAAAATAAAAATTCAGAAAATTCTCTTGTTCAATTCATTGAAAAGTCGTCCCACATTACTAAACCTTTTCATTTCATTGCAGTGCGCTACAGCCCATATCTCGGCAGCGTAAAAGAGCTTTCATTTCGGCTTAAACCGTGAATAACACATCTTTCGAGGAGTTTGTAGTTTTTACTCCTCTTTGGAGTATTCCCTTCTCGTCGACATCTTTCGAGGCTTACTCGAAACGCAGAACAAGAGAAACTTCAGATCTCTCGTGGGAACACAAATTATTGGTATGATTGTAAAGTAAACAACAGCAAAACAAACAAACAAAATTAGGTAAAACGTCTGACGACACGCGCAGCATCGAAGCAATAGTGCTTGAACATGGGGCTCTATTTTTTTTACACTGAGTCACCGACTCTGTATGATGAATGTTGGCTCTAAAAAAGTATTTTTATCATCACATTACTCATCTAATGTCGCCATAATTTACAAAATACTCCACTTAATGTAATAAAGTGGAGTCATAGAAACAAAAAAAAAAAAAAAACGTGTACCTGTACTTTTTATTTCATCTTTCCCTCCCTGCCTCACGATTAGAATACATTCATTTGCAACAGCGTTCGCGTCTGTTACGATTAAAAGCGTTTTTCCGCGATGGACGATGATACAATATCGCATCCCGTACGCGTACACGTATATAAGAGGCGAAAACCAATACTAAAAACTCAATTTAGCCGAGACGAGTCGTAAATAGAATAAATCTTTTCCGACTGTTCGTTTACGGATTCCAGACGCGTCCTAATAAATTGGACGAAATCTAATTTTCTGGATATTCAAACGCGATAAAGAAGACGAACGAATCTGGCATTAATAGCGCATTTCTGATGCCGTTTGAATTCGTTTTTATAGCAAAACACCCCGCGTCGTTGGATGAACGTTCAAAAGAGGAAACGCGCGAGTACCGGAAAACGAACGAGCCTTTTTTGTGAAAGGTAATAATTTCTGATCTTCGTTGTAGGCAGATCATAGTGACGTTTACGTGGTAGAGTAACGTAAAAGTTGGTTAAAAAATACGTTGAACTTACGAGCGCGACAAAGACCCATTCATTAAAGAGGCGGTTACGTGAAGTAATTATTTCAAATTATAGAACCCGTTGTTCTAGTAGTAAAGGTTTATTCCATTTTCGACGGCGGTGCTCGTATCCGACCTTGTTTGATAATACACAATTTCATATACGTACGTAAGCGCGTAGAAATTTTTACTCTTCCTTCGCGCGCTAAAGAATACGTTTAGATTGTGTCGTATGTATGTGTAATATATTTATTGTGTGGAGTAAACGACGAGTATTATGCAAAATTGGTGGCGAGTATTCGGTGACCCAATTTTCACATGCTGCGAGTTACCATCGCCGTACGTTATGAACGTGTATGGATAAGGAAGGGATACCTTTTCGAAGCGAATAAATCATTAGAGAATGCGAGAAAATATTATCGGAAAACACTATCTTGTTCCAGTTTTACAATATTTGCTGTCGCCTCAACTTGGTTTTCCTTTCGCCCGACGTTATCTGAACGGCGATCCAACTATCGGGTTGTGGCGCGAAAAAAAAAGTTCTTATTTCGTCGGATTGTAAATTGAGCGCGATTCCTCGAACGGCGGCATTAGCCTCGCGGTTACGAAATACACAATCATTTAATGAACCTTAGAATTTTGACCGCGTATACCTGATGCGAGAAAATAAAGCCGGGCCGAGGTAATAAACTGTTCTATTCGTATTTACTTTGTTTCGACTAACATGCAGCTTAACGAACGAAAACTTTTTTAAGTGCACTTCGATCGAGCGAAAAGAATTTATTCAACTTTTAAAGCACTTTATTATCGATTGAAACAAGAATGGTTCGTTTCGTGTTTCATAGCACTTGTCTGTAAATAATAAGGATATCCCCGAAGCGATATTGTTGTAAATATTGATGGTCTGTAACTACAAATTCTTTTTTACTCTTGTTTCACTCCGGATGATCGTCTTTTTGATGCGAGCATATATCAAACTTTGAAGTAGCTTTTTCTCGCGAGAGCAAAAGAAAGAAAACGGACGAGTGGAATTTGTGCTATCCAGGTTCTTGAGAATCGTTTGTCCATCGGAAATAGCTCGCCGATGTTAAATTTTAAGAGAGATGCACGTATCGGAATTCGAATAGATGAGAAAGTATGTTTTTCGAGTACCGGGTAAAAATAATAGTCATCCGCCTCCTGGAGAGGTCACGTTATTCACTTGCTCGTCGTTATCTTTCGTTTTCTTGAAGTCTCTCAATTTTTGCTTTTCCGCTTTTTAATTCTTCACAATTCGATATGTCTGACTCTCATATTTCACCATCGCTGGTACTCGTTACTGAGAAAATTGTTGTCAATTTGAGAGGAAATGAAATGGGGACTATACCGGGTGGACCAGCAAGGAGTTTGCGCGACATTCACTCCAGCGCGAAAGCGCGAAAAGTTAGATGTATACTTCGTGTCTACGAAATTTGTATCTCAATTTTATTTTCAATTTGCGTCCCTACTCAACTTTTAACGAGTTATGGACCAAAATGTGCCAAAAATTGACCATTTTGCCAAAATTATCGAGAACTAAAACCGTTTAAACTTACATAATATTATTTTACTTATTAGAAAGTGAAATTCTACGCTGATTCCGAAAAAAATATCTTCTTATTTTAGAAATCTTGGCAAATTTCTCAATTTTTTCGCGTTTGTACGTTGGGACAGATTTAAAACAAACTTTCATTTAACTGGTAACATTTTTCTAGTCTACCCGATATCTTGCAGAACAGTCGGGCATCCTTCGCATTGCAAATGGAAGGTTGTAGATTATAGAATACATTTTTGTATTCAAATCACAGTTGATGTTTACAAAAGAGGATACGTTTTTGAACTGGCATCCGTTGATCCGACTTCAAAGTTTGACCCCTTCCCTTAACAATCCTGTAGTCTCTATCCCTTCTCTTCCTTTATAATAAAGTATGACATCCGAGGCTCTTTCCAACTATGACGTCATCAACCGGACCCCATCGAAATCTGCGAGTTCAATCCACCTTCCCTCATCCTTGTAATCCATTAATGGTTTAGTAGTGCAAAGTACGGATAGATCGATGAAAATTCTATATATTTTTGGGAGAATGTCGCTGAAAAATAAACGTTGGTGCAGAAAATCGTTCCTCGGTGAACTTTCGTAATTACGAGAGAAAAACCACGCCCAAACATTTCCGAGCTATTGCTCACCTTTTAGGAGCCAAATAAAATCGCCATAATACACTAATGACCGACGAAGTAGCTTGCATATTTTTTTTTTTTTACTGAGTATCAGTTGTGTACAGTCATGAAAAAGCATACGTTTGTAGGTTGCTGCACTTTCCTCTTTGGAAGACAAAGTAAGTCGACCTTCTCAAAGTATCTCCTGGGCGACGCCAACATTCAATCAACTTCCTCTCATCCGTGTAGTCCATAAGTGGTTTAGTATAGGCTTTTATATGTGTACTGCTGTATGTTAGGCTCAAGCTATTTAGGAATGAGAATACACAATAGTAACGCCTGTAAAACAGGTTCCCTGTTCGCCTCAATCAACAAGGTTAATGAAGGCAACCTGAGCGGTTCACAAAGTAGGCTACGAGTTTTTTGGTATACTAGATCATCCCCCCAAAAAAGCTATTAGCTTGAAATATTCTAAAGTAGACTTTTACAAGACGAACTCTCGCAAAAGCCAGTAGCTTGAGATGTTCTAAAGTACAATCATACTAAACTCAGAAAATATAGACCCCAAAAGCCAGTAGTTTGAAATATTCTGAAGTAGAATCATACTAAACACAGAAAGGGGAAAGAGCGGAGTGAGTGAGCTTACCAAAAGCCAGTAGTCTGAAATGTTCTAAAGTACAATCATACTAAACCCAGAATGATATGGACCCCAAAAGCCATTAGCTTGAAATATTCGAACGTAGAATCATACTAAACCCTGTTGTACGCACGAGTTTAAATATTTATTGAAATCATTTCGAATAAGTCTTTTTTCTTGCGCGTCAACCAATTCTCATTTCTTTTTCATCTTCGTTCGTAACGAACGCGTACTCTACGCGAACTACCCCCAAAAGTAGAAAATACTCCTACCACCTTCCTGACGTGATCGCGCCGAGATCGCGCCCAAAACACCATATAAAATAGGCTCCGCGAGCCACTTTTCGTCACTTCTCTTTCGGCTTCACCCAGCTTACTCTCCTGCCTTCTTACTACTAGCTCTCTCGCTTCTCTCTTTGCCTTCTTCCTTTTTTCATAGCTTCTTTCCACAACCTCTTCGGACTGTTCGTCGCGGCGCCCGCGGATATAGTCTCGGGTTCCTCAGCTTTCCTCGCTATCTTTCTTCGCTTTTCCTATCTCTTCGGGTTATTCTCCGCGGTGTCCGCGGGTTAGGTTTCCTGTCTCACTCCGAACTTCCTTCTGTTACTCGCCGCGGTGTCCGCGGGTACAACAGAGTATCCTCTTGATTAGCCTCCGCGGTGTCCGCGGGACTGGTCTGCACGCCTCTCGAATTCCGTCCCTGTTGCTCACCGCGGTGCCCGCAGGTACAACAGCGTATCCTCTCGATTAGCTTCCGCGGTGTCCGCGGGACTAGTCTTCTCTGACCCCTCAACTTTGTAGCATCGGCTGGTCACTCTCCATCTCTCTCTTCAGTCATTAATTCCAGCCAACTGTTGCTTTCCCTTTCTCTCTCACTCATTTGCTGTCAAATTACTATCAAAATAAAAGTACGTTGTTTTTCTTTATAATGTCGCGTAACGCTGATCCGCCGCCCGAGGCGTTCAGGAGCCTTCGGAGCCGACAGGTTCCTATTACCTCATCATCATGGCGTACGGACCGCCGTGCGCAACAACCCAGAAGGGGGACACCGAGCGGAGCGAGTGCCCTCGTTCGCCTCTCAAAAGCTATGAACTTGAAATATTCTAAAGTAGGCTTATACTAGTCCAAGAAGGGGGTTTACTCGCGTGTGGAGAACAAGAAGGTGATACTCCCAGATCAAGCAAAGGAAGTATGACAAAGACGAACTAGTATGCTACGTTATAAAAGATATGAAACATGATGTTAATTTATTTGGCTACGCCAGAACATTCTATGGAGGCTCGTATCATTGTCCGATATGATTTTCCCTTATTGCTACCATGACGGCTGGAGAGGTGAAAATACTTGAATGTACTATTAATAGGTGTAATTTCGCTAGCACTTCGATCACCATTTTGGGCTCTTATTCTAAAACAGAGAGCCAAATACTTCAAACAAGAATTCTTGATTTTTTTTTAGAATTAATAGTTCCGTCATTGAAAAACAGTGATAGTTTTTCAAAACGTTATTCAAATTCTTTCTCAAAACCGTGAGAAAATCTGCGTCAAAATCATTTCAGAACCGGCTCGGATTCTACTCAAAAACCTTTTTGAAATCGTAGGTAAATAAATAAATTTTCGATTTTTTCTTCCGGACGGGTTGAAATGAGAGCAAACGAAAATATCTCTCGAAGTAGAAATTACTATATTCACTGAGTATTTCGAAAACATGAAAATTGAATAATAAAAAACAAACGTCAATTCACTTGAAAAAGGATTGGGGTATTCTTGTTGAAGAACTTGTCCTGAATTCAATGCAAAAAGTTTGCTTTGTCGATCGATTCTGTCATGATCTTTACTATTTAAGGTGTTGTCGCGTGGTCTTGAAAAAGATTATTAAAGATCCAGAAATTTAAATCCCATAAAATAAAATAAAAAGTAGATTACAGAACAGCAGAGGCGGTAATTAGTAAGCGATTAACGACCGCGAGTGACGTAAAGATTGCTTGCGTCTTTCATTAAAATAAATGAATAAAAATAAAAAAACAAACAAACTTAGAGAAATTTTGTCAGTAATAAGGATCCATCAAGTTCTCCTAGCGTTTGCATAAGTCGACTTTTAAAGAGGAAACGATCGACTAAATGATACAATAGGTTGTACTGTAACCGCGACCGTACGCTGCATGTTTATTCACGGCGTTCCGGGCATGCAACTTCATTTACTTGTTTGTGAATATCTTCCAACACTCTTGTTTTGATCTCCCATCTTCGTGCTTACTGGGCATAAATTTAAACCGAACTAGCAATCGAGAAATGGGTGCTTCAATCACTTTGCCAACTTTTTTTTTTTAATTTGAACGTACTATGAAACAATTGATTAAAAATGTACGTCTAAAGGAAAGGCTCGGAGAATATGTCAGGAGCTGCGAACGTTGACCGTCATATTGAGCCGTTACTTAATTCTCTACAGTACTTTTCCACGTCCTCTAAATGCGTTTGGCTATCAAAGCCCATTGCAAAGTAGATTCTAAGCTCCTTACATGATAGGACTCCGCAATTCTCGACGTCTACATTATAAATTGATGCGCACGATACCTAGTTTGAGTTTCATTTAATCATCATTACTTTTTCTTTCTTTTTTTTTCTGAACAACCGTTTTGATTGAGATATTATTATTCTTAATTTCAGATCGCAGCAGATTTAGTCTCTTTAGTAACGTCAAATATTCTAGGATTGTTTGCATTTTACCTCGTCGACAAGCAACAGAGGACAGCTTTCCTAGAGACTCGCCAGAGTCTGAAAATGAAACTATCGATCGAAGAGCAGTCGGTAGAACAGGTGAGCTAACATCAATTTTTCACTTGAAGCTTGAATCCGAATTTTCCGGATGGAGAGGCGTTGATTAAAAGTATTGATCACCAATGATTTCTTGTTTTTCTGGTTTCAAAATTCATATAAGCTTCCTAATTACCAGAAGTAACTCTATAGATTTCTATATCAAAATTTCATCAATATGTGAATTCGTGATGGAGTATGGTATTTATATCCATTCTACTGTCAGGAGATTTTCGTTTACACCAATCGAATTATCTTCTCAGAACAGCTATCAAAATTAGACATTTTGATGTTTATTCGTATCTCGGACGTCCCCTAGTGTAAACGAGTGAACCAATTTTCATAAATTCGTCTCTCTTCAAGAGAGGTCTATTTCTCTCCCTCGTTTCTTTTCAAATATCCCGTATTTCTTATCGGGTCACCAAAATATCCGAAGTCCATTTCTTCGATATAATGAACTTGTGACTAGAATTAAGGTAGTCTCCAGAGTATTACAGACAGGTAAAGCCACAACAATGCGTGGAAGTGAAATACGGAAGCTAAAGTCAAGATGTTGGTATTGCGTGCTTGTAAAACTTCGAACTTTATTTTTCTCGATTATTATACATCTCGTAGGCTTTTCCGTCTCATAGAATACGTTCTACGCATTCCTCATTTAACGTGTTTGAAATTTCTATCACACGTCCGACATATTCGTTAATCGAGAAGTGAATTTTGTAGGATTATCAAAAGAGTATAGAGAACTCGAGTAAATTATTAATAGGTATCTCTAAACATATTCACAGAGCAAGAGCTTTTTACGTTACAAAATATTAAATTGTGATTGTAAAACTTCGAAGTTTTAATGCTAGAAAACGCTAAGGCTTTTTCAATAGAATACGTTCCACGCATTCCCCATACAATATGTCGAAAATTTTAATCTTCTTTCAACCTGATATTATTTGTCGATCGGAAAACAAATTTTGAAGGATTATCGAAATTATAGAAAACTCGAGAAAATGAATATCCGTGCAGCGAGAGACTGTTTGTGCCATGATGTTAAATTGTGAAAAAGTATTCAGAAAAACTGCCTAGTACCCCCCCCCCCCCAATAGGAATATGGTTGTTTCATAAACTGGAAATAATTTGATGAAAACTAAATCATTTGAATAATCGAAGGATAATACACCCAAAAGAGTACAAAACTACAAAAACCACAAGAAACACCGCTACAGCCGCCGAGTGCTTTCCGTTAAACAACCATCTTCAAAGCGTGAACGAAAGAAAGCGATTGAACCCTACAACTAGAACAGAGGAAATCACAAGAGGTTATGATTGAACCAGAGAGTCATCAAAATGTGAATCATTCTCATAGACTAATTCAATCAATCACTCGTCGGGAGTATACCTGTCTAAAACGGTGATGTCTTCGCTATTCTGGTATCGAATAATTTCAATATTTTCAAAGGCAATGCGTTTAAAGTACGAATTCTCTCTGTGGAGAAGGACTTCAGATCCCTTCTTAATCCTGTGACCACTTTCCCAAGGTTGACTCTCCCGAGTTACCTTTCTCTCGCGCCATTTTATGCTCAGCCACTCTAATTTGGAGCTGACAGGTATTCATCCCTATACAGACTCTATGCCAATAACTCCTTTCCCCTCGGCCATAGGAATGGGGTCCTTTAATTTAACGAATAATCTTTCAACTGTATGATTAGAAGAAGGCGCTCAGAATCAAAAGGGGTGAAGGACACGACCCAACTGCAAGGAAAACTTGCCCAAAAATAAGAGTCTAATCCAACGTGTTCTACTACCCAGATGTGACCCCCGAGGGAGAGAGGCAGTAAAATCGCGGTATGTTTTAGTAAGCCTCCTTCGGACCATAAGGTCAATATCCAACTTGACCTGACTCACTCTGGCCAGGTGTTTTTGACTTCCTTGTGGAAAGAAGCCTGACTCGAGGGGATTTGAGTCAGTAGAATAATTGAGCTATTGAAAGTAGCTATCTTGTGAGCAACCGGACAAAAAAACGACCTATGAATTACAATATGGGTCGAATAAGTCTCTTTACTATAAATACCGAACTCATTGACGTCGTCTCCAACAGAGATGGACAGATCCAAGAAGATTATTGATGAACCACCAACTTCCAGAATGCATTTTATAGAAGGGTTTTGGCTATTTAAACATGCAAGAAAGGCCCACTTCTTCAAGGAACTCAAAAAAATTACCATGAAAGTTTCAAAGGGGACGAATATACATTCAGAAGGTCAAAAAATTCCTCATGTGGAACAACAGGTTTAACTAGCAAGTCGTGGCCTTGGGGAACTTTAGTTCCTTGGAGGATAGGCTGAAGGACGTAAGTCTTCATAAATTTTACAGAATCCTAAGAGGTACGATCCATATAAATGTAGAATATAATTCACGGGGAACGTAACGAATTTAATGGTTCAAAACTCGAAGCTCGAAAATTTTTCAAGTCCCTCTCCTATCATGGCGGTCTGTGACGTCACAGTTTGTTGACGTCATAGGTCATCCATGTGACATCACAATCTGATGACGTCATTGATCAGTTTTGTTTCCAAGTCCCCGTCCTATCATATTAAGCTGGGGGACGGGCTTGTGACGTCACTACTAATCAGTTTTTTTAAGTTCCCTTCTTATCATATATAGCTCCAAAGTCCGAGCCTATGACGTCATAATTGAGTTTTTCAGGTCCCACATGCCCCATGAGACAGGTTTCCTGCCACCTCTCGTTCAACTCCGTCCAAGAACCCGTGAGTTTTCCTAGTCCTCCTCCTATTTTCTTCCACCGGCTTTGAGACCGGCGAGCCGAATATGATTTCTTTCCGCCATATTCGTATTTTAACGTCGACAATGGATTTTCGTTTAATTCAATCTGTCATGATTCTAAACACCATCATTGCAATATACTGCCTTAATTTGTTTCCGCGTACAGAAGGCTGTCGTGAAAACCTCGGCGTATTAGAAGTAATGGTGTATTTGATACTAGTATAATAGCTTCGCGCTACTCAAATAACGAAGCACGGTTCGTAAAGCTTTTGAAGCGAGTATACAGTATGATATACTGTACAAAGCAACGAGAAACGATTGACGACAGAGTAACACGAGAAGGCAATGCTTACGATAGTGTTATTGAAGCAGTTCAACGTGTTCCAGTCTTTCGCCTTGATAGGCGAACAACATATGACGGTGACAGCTTGACAGCTTATCGTACGTATCATGAATACGTATTCGATAAAGGCGAAAAATAAATCCTCAAAAGGTGGGTGGGTATTTTATTTTTAAATCCGTTTTTTGACAAACTTCTTCTACAGACCATCGACATCGACGCTGTGGTCATATGTATGACCAGGTGAAAACTTTCTGGTTGTTTACATTTCGACTCGCATCGAAAAAGTCGAAAAAGTACGCAAATATTCGCATCGATAAGCTTTCTAGTCTTTTCCTGCTTCCATCGAAATATAGCAAATAAGTTTTTTTTTTTTTTTTTTTTCCATCTTCAACTGTACTCAACGTTTCGAGCGCCTGAGTTTGAAAACGTAAACAAATAAAAAAGAATATATTTGTACCGTATATAGCGAAGAATTCGGTCTCGAGAATTTTTCCTTTATTTACTGGAGGTACTGTTTTTTTTTGCTCTTTTAATAGCGGTGTTTATTTCTGGGAACAAAGGAGGCCAGAAATAAAAGGCTATATTTATAGCGAAAGGGGGAGAAATTCCATGATTTATTCAGTAATTACTCGGATGGGAGAGAATACACGTTGAAATTTTTCCATAATATGTAGCCCGCCTCTGTGTTTAATGGATACGCGACGAAATTGTGAAATAATATTTTCGCATTCGCCAATGAGAGTCGGGTGTGATTTTCGCGAAGTAGATCTTTTTGTTTGGTACTCAAGTTAATAATTTTTGCTTTTCCATTGTATAATTAATAAAGCCTACCTACTTATGTCTACACAATGTTCTGGACTTTCTTGTTCAACCTTACAATTTATAAAGAATAGGGCATCATTTCTTACGATCATAGGATTGCAATAACTAAAATATCATCTAAACAAAATAATACAGAACGAGACATATTTTTAATTTGTATGATCACTCTTGATGCATCACGAGAAATTTGCGCACATATCAGTGCAATCTCGTGCGCGGCCTGCGGCAGCACTGACATTTGTGCAGCAATTGCTCGCTTTCAGTTTCTGTTACGTAAATAACCCTTTAGATGAGATCAACCTCAAATTTTTTGCAGAACCAACTGTCACTATTTCACCTTTTCAAAATAGGGCAAACTTTTTGCCCGAATTTCCATATAGGAAGTTATCGTCACAATAGCGCTCCATCTTCAAATGAACAAAAGTAGAAATATTTTCTAAAGCTTCAATGAAAAGACGTAGTACTGGGCAAGCATCTCTTAAAACTAAGTTACTCGATAGTTTCCACAGAAAACTACCCGGTAGTGTTTCAAATTTGTCCGTTCAAAGCTTGAAGTGCTAATGAGCCCAAAAAATTCATAAAATCATCACCCAATCTATATCTAGTATCTTCAGGTCAACGCTCAGTCGCTCAATTTTCACAGTTTCGTAGTACCACAAACCACCGGTAGTTCCGATAGTATTTGAAAGAAACTACCGGTTGTGCCCAGCACTCATGAAAAGCAATTATCCAACAGATTTTCTGCAATTTACAAATGACTCATCATCAAAAATCATAACAAATATCACTCAAACTCGAATCTGGAATCAACTCCATGCACATAAGACAAAAAATTAGGTATTGGTAATGAAACTGAAGGTAACCTAGGGTACTATAGAGGGGGGGTATGGCAATACGCCATTTTAGCAGCAAAAAGAAGGCTCTCAAGCACGAACGCGTTCGCGCAGTGTCGCGGAATATTCGGCAGGGCCGGGCAACATCGGTCACGTTCGTTTTCTCGCGATGCTTTGCGACACGCATTCGTACGTCGAACACTTCTTTTTGCTGCTAAAATGGCGTATTGCCATACCCCCCTCTATAGTACCCTAGGTAACCCGGGTCGGCAGTAAAGTACCCACTTTTAGAAAGATCTAAGTAATCATCATTTGAAAATAATATTGCAGTTTTAACAATTACTAAATTGAATTCGCAAGTTCTTGGCTGATGGATGTGAGGAGACTTCATTTCCCTGTTCTCTCGAAACATCTGCATCAACTTCTTCTGACGACTGATCAACTACTTCTATAAGATCATCTAAAGACTGATAATTCACCTCTTTCACAAGAATCATGTTCTTATCTGCAGTAGTGACATTATCGTTTGAATCATTTCTCATCTGTGTTTTATCAGATTTGGTTGCAACTACGTTTTTTAGGTACCTACCGGTACAATCATGGATTTGTTTGCAGTCGATTTTATTCGTTTTAACAGACCTTTCAACCTCATTTGCATTTTAGTTCATTTCAAATTGATCATCTGCGTGATTGTGAGGAACCTCTTTGTTGTTATTATCTCATTCTGAGGTGAAACACTGGAATTTGAATCGTTCGTCAATAAATGAGCTATTTTTAGGTTCGACCCGTGCCTCGAGGCCGACCCTATTGTAATCACTTTTTAGGGTCGGCGCGTATCGCGGAGCCGACCGTATTGTAATCACTATTTTGTACTTTCTTCTTCGGGTAAGTTGAGACGCTGACGTCACAGCATGTTAGTCCACAACGCAGTACGGTGTGGGTATTTTTTTAAATCAATGAATGACTTGTTTATTTCTTTGTTCATTAATGCGTTTTGCGTTTCAATCATATTCAATGTTCATCGTTCCTTGTCGTTGATTCTGATGGCGTAATTTTCTGCGAAGAAGAGTTTTGTAGCTTATCTTGTTTCGTGTTCTTTCTTGTGTCTTTGCGTTCAGCTTAGGATTAATAAATTTGACTTTACGGAATGTTCAAATTGTAAATTTATTTTTCTTTAATAATTACGAATGAAACGAGATTTTTTACAATGCAATGGGAAACTGAAATGAATAATTGCGAATAAAAACGTAGGAACAGAATGATTTAAAAAGTCGATCATGGATCGCCAATGCGGTATCCCGGCTTTGTGGCCGGCGATTCAATTTTGAATTTTAATTTAGGTACCTATACTTAGTTCTAAGTACTTTGAAGTTGACTACAAAGGTAGTATAATAATTACATCGTTGGGTTTTGAGCAGACAAATGAAGTTTGTGGTAGTATTAATTAATCAAGGATTTCAATACAAATGAAATTGAATACAAATGAAAGGGATTGTCTTACAACGCAATGGGAATATGAAATGTATAATTACAAATAAAAAAATCGAAAATAAGATGATCGAAAATTGATTGTGAATATGATATCCTAGCTTTGTAATCCTCAATTCAAATTTAATTTGTACTTGGTCCTACTTTCTAGTTGGGTTTTAGCGCACGAAGATTTTATCATTTTTATTTTCCTGCACCTTGTGTCGATTTCAATCGATATTTTTCTTATCAGAAATAACTCAGTCATTCGCCGACCCTCGTAACACCCCGCCTGCGGGATGCTTGTTTCTTTCTTTTTCTTCTTCCGGTAAGTTAAGACGCTGACGTCACAGCATGGTAGTCCACAACGCAGTAAGTTGTGGGTATTAACTCGTATTACCGTCGTTCATACTCGACACTCTACAGTCTTAAGGTGATTGCTGATTAATTTTTAGGTGCTCTCTTTTACGGAATAAAATAAAACTATGAATCGGTTGGAGTGATAGTCATGAGATGAGAAAATTGAGGGAATGATCCTTGGTTATCTTTATTTAATTATGAAATCAATATCGAGCGAAATTATATCATTTGAACTTGTAGTGTACATCTAGTTTCTAATCCAGGTTAATAACATTTGATTAGTGAATAATGATAATAACGCTGACGTCTTGAGCAATTAAGACGACAAGCATGATTTTCACTTTCTGCGTCGCGCCGTACTTCTTGAGGACTTTGTGGAACTGCCCTGATTCAAATTCCCCACCCAAGTCACATCAAACCCTATCAAATTGTTTAGGACCAGGAAATTTAGATTGGATTTCACACATAACTTCATCTATCATTTTTGAAGTCTCATCTTTCTTGTTCATCACACATATATGCATGTACCTTGAATAATCGTCAAGGGTTAATAAAATGTATTTTCTTTGAGTAAACGTCATTTTTGGTGTAATTGGACCAATTAGATTTGCGTGTAAAATTTGACCTACTCTGGTAGCACGCTTACAAATTTTATCAAAATGATCGCACTCGTTCGATATTTTTATGTCATTATTTATAATATAAAAATATCAATATTTTCATGTTATTATTTATAATATAAAAATATCAAATGTTTTCCTCTATATTTTTATTTCATCTCAATTCTTTTACATGTATTTTGTTTTCAATTTTTCTACTTTATTAAATACTAAGTTTTTGTAAAAGCAGAACTATCTGCCGAGCAAATAGCCCTTAGCGCAGCTGCATTGCTCGTAAAAAAAAAAAAAAAAAAAATATTTTCATGTTATTATTTATAATATAAAAATATCGAACGAGTGCGATCATTTTGTGGGGTGGGTTTTGCTTATCTATGTGTATACCCTCTTTTCAGGTATAAAATTCGTACTCTCTCTTACCTTACGGCGTTATAGATTGAACATCCTCCTCCCTTTGAGGTGAGATCTCAAAGAAAGGGATATTACACTTACAGAAATAGTTTTATACTTTTATTTCTTTATTAGTGAATTGTGCAAAATAAATTTGTTCTTTTATTATGAATATCTTAAATAAATTCTCAATTCTTTTCAAACGAAATAAAGTTTCAAAATTTGTTCTTGTGTCATAAACATGTTAAATAAATTATTCTTAATTTCGACAACCAAATATTTCCGATTCATCATGCGGTTTTTTCTTCCAACGACTCCATTAACTTGGTTTTAGATTCTGAAACAAATCAATTGGTTGGTAAGAGGACGAGTTTCGAGCGAGGACGCACTAGAGGTCCTCTTTTCGTTTGTACAGTGACTTCTCTAGTCTGTCCATCTTTACCAGGATGCAATTCCGATATTCGCCCTAATTTCCAGATAGTAGGGGGTGTGTTATTTTCAGAAATTATCACAATGTCGTTAATTTTCACATCGTCTTTTACGAAACGCCACTTCGTTCTTTGTTGAACCGTGTTCAGATATTCTGCAGACCAACGACGCCAAAAGGTTCGGGTAACTTGTTGAACCTGCTGCCAACGCTTTAGACGGTTTTCGGGAATATTTGTCACATTTTGACTAGGAATGACTGTTAAAGGCCCTCCTATGAGGAAGTGCCCCAGAGTCAAGGCATTTAGATCATTTGGGTCCGAGGATTCCTCACACAAAGGTCTCGAGTTAAGACAAGCCTCGATTTGTGCTAGGAGAGCCGCATATTCTTCGAAATTAAAAGGTTTATCGTTTAGTACTGCAGTCAAGTTTTTTTGACCGAGATTACTCCACTCTCCCATAAATTGAACCAGTTTTGTTCAATGTTATTGACGTGTGAAACTGTTTGTTGAATTTATTAGCAAATATAATTTTGTCTTTTGTATTAGGGGCAAAAAATACTTCTTTTAAATTGATAACAGTCTCTTGTTTTTGATTATTAACTAAAATGAGAGTCTGACCCTGTCCCATAGCTTTTACCTTGGTTGGTTGATCAGAAATGTTGAATTTGATTCTTTTTGGAGTATCTAATTCAACATACTTTATGAATGACAAAAAATCATTTGTGATATGAGCATTTGCTACCAAATCTATGGTAAAAATCAAATTAATTAGTAAATTTGACCTCTGAATATTATTATTCTTACGTTTTGTATTAGGGAAGGGGCGTTGGCTACCAAGATTCCCGAAGTTGAAACAACAAAAACACTGTTTTCCCGGATTGGGACAGTCACCAGTGTGAAAATATTGCCCGCAATTATCGCATCAGAAACATTAATCTTCTTGATTTCTTCATACTGTTCTTTTGTATAGATTGGTTTTGTACCAGGGATCACCAAAACCAATTTAACATAATATCTACCATCAGGATGAGAAGATGCTGGATGTCTCATTGCTGATTTTTCTTTCAAATTTTTGTCACGTCCTTGATTAGGAGTGGCAGTCTTAAAACGTTTAGTAGGGTCAACGTTAAATTGAATGGTTGTTTCAAAAATAAATTATTCTTTGATTGTTCATCACACTTATTGCAAGTATAGGCATGAAAATTCTGTCAAATATCATTTCAAAAATGTCGAGGATTAAAATCTCTCGAGGAACTGTACAAATGAAAAATCCTATCTAAAGGAAGATCCAAGTTGAAGAATTTGGATCACAAATGATAAAGTTTTTTTTTTTTTTTTATTGAACAAACATATGATTATAGTATGTAGCAGTTGGGGGACCAGACTCTTTGATACCTTCAATTTTATTCATAAAAATGATGCAGAGTAAATTATCATCAAATTTAATGTCACGTTCACAAAAATCCGCAACTAATTGCTGAAAGTCATTCACATACCTTTGTTGCAGATAGCCTGATTGTTTAAACCAGAGCCTAGTTAATTTCTCATATAGTTCTATTGCGTCCAATGTTTCATTTTTACCACAATTTGTAATGATTGATTGCATAGCTTTGAAAGGAGATTTTGCTGTGCTAATGCCTACTCTGCCGTACAAAGTTGAATAGCGAGAAAAAGAGGTTATGGGTATACCTAATATAGGCTCCTTTTCTCGTATTCATTATTTGCATATACGTCTATTCAACTTTGTATGGCAGTACTCTTATATATGTTTAGAGACAGACACATTCAGGTATGTTTGGGCTCTTGCTTTCATTTGTCTTTGCTTCTTTTTGGTCCACTTCGAGTCACCTTGTTCATTTTTGATACATTTGTACAGATTGTTCGACTGCAAGTATAAAATTTACTGTTTGTTTCAACGCTTTGAATCCTTTTCTACCCGACAATCTCTTGCTCCGTAAATGTTGGGATTACTAAGTTTGAGCTCTTGTATTCAGTACATTCCTGATTGAAAGAGCGGCTTGAATAGCTCGTGAAATATGGTCCGCAGTGAACACCAATGCTGGTTTTGGCACCTTATCTTGTTGTTTGTTGTTACCATTTTTGGAAAGTAGACCTTCTTCATGATTGTCATTATTTTTTTCATTAGCGACACTAATTTCATCCTTCAACTGAGGATCACTTTCCAATGACGATGACTCGGACGAAACGTTGTTCGTTTAAATAAAATTTAGTGCGGGAAAAGCCTCCCTTTATTTTCAAAAACAGTTTTTGTTTTACAATTGTTTCCCATTACAGCAATCGAACAAAAAAATTATTCACAACTTCAAAAAAAAAAATTGGGATTGTCATTTCAATAATTTATACAGTACAAAATTCCGAACATTAGGAGGAAAAAAAAACAAAAATCGAAACAAAAAGAAAAGACGTATTCGAAGCACTGACCGTTTGCTGAAGAGCACAACGTGGCAGATGGGCTTCCGGTGTAAGATGTGTTCGTCTCGTTAGTTAGTTGAGCGAGTGAGAAGTAGGTAGGGAGCGGTAGTGCAGCTCCCGACAACAGACGCAACAGAGCAGTTGATTCCAGGTTGGTAGAAAAAATTTGGAAAAGTTGACACAAAATTGACATAAGGTTGATTCGAAGTTGACCAGCATACATTACCTGGAAACTACAAATAGACTCGAAATCGACCCGGGAATGGCGAAACAATTGTGTCGAAATAGAGTCGACCTCACCTCGACTTAATATTTCGACAACTTTTCGAGCGCCTGAGTTTGAAAATGTAAACGAATAAAAAAGGATATAATATTTGTACCGTACATATTTATAGCGAAGAATCCGGTCTTGAGAATTTTTCCTTTTTTTTTTTTGCTCTTTTAATAGCGGTGTTTATTTCTGGGAACGAAGAAGGCCAGAAATAAAAGTCTATATTTATAGCGAGGGGGGAAAAATTCCATGATTTATTCAGTAATTATTCGGATGGAAGAGAATACATGTTGAAATTTTATGTTTGGTTGATAGTAGAAGAGAAAAAGAATAGAGATTTGTCGACTTATAGGTCCAAAACATGTGTTCTCTTGAGACGTTTGACAGTGTCCCCATTGTCGAGCAGCTGCAGGACCAATGTACACGTATTTTGATGTTTATGAAGCCGTTATTGGGGTTGGCTATTTCCTTTTCGACGATGCCGATCTCGAAGTATTCATGTATCTCGTCGTTTCGATAATACCATCCTGTGTTGACTATGATCCTGAGGCTCTTATCCTGGAAGTGTTGTATTTTCAGCCGGTTTCTCTATGATGCTATCCCCCACAGCTCGATGCCGTAGGTCCAGACTAGTTTCAGAATACTTTTATACACTAGTAGTTCATTTTGTAGTGTTGGGGTTGATCCTCTACCAAAGAGCCAATCCAATTTTCTGAGTCGCAAGTTCAGCTCATTTCTTCTCATTTGGAGATGTTTGCTCCAGTTTAATCTTCGATCCAAGTGGAGGCCCAAATATGTATTTGACTTTATTTTTCCTGGCAATATTTCATCATTTTGTTACAGCTGGGCAGGTATTTTGCGTGTATTTCCTTTCTATGGTTGGATTCGATGCGCCACTTTTTCGACCATTCTGCGGTTTTGTTAAGCTGCTGGTTTTGCAGTTTCGCTGAAGCATCATCCTTATCTTATTCCGAGAATGGTCGTGTCATCAGCAAAGGTTGCGGTCGTTGCATGTTCTGTTTTTGGTAGATCTGACGTGTATAGCGTAAATAGTACTGGGCCCATGAAGCTGCCCTGTGAGACTCCAGCTTTCATCTCCTTAAACGACGAACGTGCGCCGTGGTGCTTTACGCACAATATTAAATTTTCTATGTACGATTTAAGAAATAAGAGTAAGGTTAAAAATTTTTGGATTTTATATAGAAGACCAGCATACCAGACCTTGTCGAAGGCTGCTTCCGAGCAGTACTGTTTCAATCTTCTCGTCCATTCTATGGACCTGTTGCGCTGCTGAATGATCTGTTCTACATCTAAATTGGTGATCTGGAATTTTTTCTGTCGATTAAGATTTTTTCGAAGATTTTTCTGATCACCGGCATCACCAAGTTTGGTTCTTTTCCAGGTTTTGGGATCATAACTATCTGTGACACCTTCCAGAGATCAGGGAAATGTTATGTTCTGAATATGGCGTTGAAGAGTGACGTCAGAAATACAAGAGCTTTTTTTGGAAGATTTTTGAGCAGTTTTGACGTTATTTAATTATTTTTGGGGGCTTTTTTCATCCGTAGGTTTTTAATCATTTTGCTGACCTCCTTTGGTGAAAATTTGGATCCTGGAACTGGTAATTGAAAAAGAAAACGTAGCCCCAACCTCTCTAATGAGCTTCACGACCTCGACCTATATTAGAAATAACTTGTAGAAATTTCGTTTTTAAGATATGACTTTTTTTTATTTATTTATGGAAGTTGGAGAGAAAGGAAGCTGAAGACAAGAACATATTTCAAGAAATCTATTTTATTTTTTATAACTCTATCAGATAGTCAGCAAAATACGATAAACTTGCTGCAGGTACCATCGAAACTGTTCATAGAACAAAAAAATATAATATCATCTTCAATTTTAAAATATCTCGAGAGTCATAAAATGTTATAAAGACGCTGCAAGTGGACTCCCTTCATTGGAAAGGGCCAATAGTATTATCCTCCAATTTTTAGAAGAAATCCGTGAGTTATTCTCGCATCTGGTTTGCCATCTTATACTACTCGACTGACACTAAATATACTAGCAAGATTCAGTGCATTTAGTGGAACTTTTGGAAGGGGAATGTTGTGCAAGGGTTGAGAGCTATTTTTCGTAATTCAGTTTATATGAGTCGTTTTTCTTCAGATTAGATGTCATGTTTTTGTAAAATTCGTTTTGTCGCTACATATCGTAACTTTTTCATTTCTTTCAATCAACTTTTATTCTAATTTGGTACTCTGTTTTCCATCGTGTTTCTCATAATTCCCTCCTCTTCGAAAATAGTAGTATTCGATAATTTTAATCATACTCACCGACTCCGTCGTAAACAGTTTTACCGACGATCTTGTACGAATAGTATCTCAATCGTATTCATAATTCTGAGAAAAACTAGCGACCTTCGTGAAGGATAGGCGTGAAAATCTCACACAAAGCCGTGTTTTTTTGAAGATAAAGCGAAGAGTAAATGTTATCAAAACTGCAGTGAATTATACGATAATTTCAATAAAGGCGATGAACGCGCGTACGTCTTCCGAATACTAGAACGAAGACCGACCGCGAAGATCTACATCAGTATTCCAGAAGATACACTTCGGGATTAACTATAAATTAAATTGTTGTGACGTAATACCAGTGCCATTATTCTCGCCAAGAATTACCGTAAACATGTATTAGTAATTTATTCGGATTCCGGAGTTTGTTGATATTACATCTGACAACGTACCTACACAAATACTATATTACAATCCTCATTTCCATGTCATCTCTTCGGCGATTCTGGTTGCAGATGTACCGTCACTATCCCAGATAATCCATCCTGCTTCATTCTTTCATCGATTATTCGACTAATTACCTACACTGGCGCGTATTTGGTCCACCGTGCAAATTTTATGTTTACCTTCAGTACGATTCACGTCGAGTCTATCCACGCAGGGATGAACTCTAGCATGTGTCCATCTCGTTCAGTATTTTCGGTGACAAAAATGTGAACAGATCGTGGTGGCTAATCTACCGCTTGTGATTCCTGTCGGTTCGGTTCCTTCTCCTTGACTGGGTTGTCTCTTGTTGGACTGGGCTTGGTTACATCCTCCTCGAATGAGTCTCTTTTCTCTGACTCGTCCTTTC
Source organism: Aspidiotus rigidus (assembly GCA_035079385.1). NCBI lineage: Eukaryota > Metazoa > Arthropoda > Insecta > Hemiptera > Diaspididae > Aspidiotus > Aspidiotus rigidus. The sequence continues at coordinate 12,847,621 of JAVHKY010000020.1, read as the reverse complement.
GTCACGACTACACGCATCCGTCTGCTCCCTCCATTTCTGGTACATGAAATGCCAGATTTTTCGAACTGCTAGTGTTCGGAGAATCGACGGAAGGGAGATATCGGTCCTAAACAAGGGCTCCAACTCCTTCCGTGAGGCTGGAGGTCTTCTAGCACTTTACTATTCCAACAATTCTCATCACTTGGTCTACCATGATCACGGTTATCGACTTTCTCCATGAGTACCTTTCTCCATTGACCATTCTGACAGTTATTCCAGACTCTTACTCTCCCACTTTTTACCATTTACTTGAGACCCCATCTGGGTTCTTTTGCAGTCCGTTTTTGTTAGGCTTGTCTTCTTTACTGAGGAATCTCTCGTACGGGCTGTAAGTTTATACTTCGCTTGTACCAAGTTCGCGATTACTTTTATGAGTAGAGAGCGGTACAATATACCACAGCAGAGCAGCACTTTTCAGTGTGCTCTCTTTATGTATAGTGCGACTGATTACGAGCTCACATATCTCACGTACGATCGTGGCTACTCGCACTGTGCCCAAATGGGAGCCTAATCAGGGTGACTACTTTTGGTATAAGCCTTATAATATTTTGCATAATATACCTGCTGCAAATGATGACCCCATTATATCTGGCTTTGGCGTATTATTGCCTCGAGCTATTTTCATTGCTGGAGCTCCCTCAAGGTCTCTTCTAAGAGTCAACTCTGTTTTCGGTATATTCAGTCTAGGCTTCTCTAGATCTTCCCTGAATTTTTCAAACCTATTTCAACGTGGGGAGGGGGAGAACGAGGAGTAAGTTGAAGAAAAATGACGGGTGCCGGCTGCCGACCGTCTTCCGGGAAAACGTGGGACTTGAAAAATTTCGACCCCGAAGCTATAGGTGAAATCTTGTCGTACCTCGCCAAAAATATCTGTGACCCATAGTGTTTGGGCGGGTTTTCATCTTCTTCACTGAAAACATTTTCGATTTTTTTCCACCAATGTGGACAAGTCGATGACGATATTTCTTATGCTCATCTATTGCTCCATCCATCGTAACAAGACTTGGTGGGCAACCACTTTGACGTTCAATGTGTTTAGGTTATTTTTTGCAGTGATGCGTTCCTCTCTCACGTTTTGGAGGTCTACCATGCGAGCTGCCAAGTCATTCATGATCAAGTTTACATTTGCAAGTAAAATACCCGGCCTAATATACACCAACATAACTGAAAGGTCTTGAGATTCTTATTCGGGGCAAAGGTAGTTGTCCCATTAATTGAACTGCGGCAGCTCATTTTAACCGACGACAAACGACGCAATCCTTTTTAAATTGAATTTGAAAGGCTGAAAGGAACTTTCAACCGGTGTGGTAATACTTGTCGTGATACTTGGCCCAAAAAAGTGAAAAATTCCTCACAATGAAAAATCGCTCAAACTTTGTATGCTACACAATTCTTTAGTGAAATTTAGCGCTGAGTTCTAAGAAAATGATTAACATACTCACTTTACGAAGTAGGTGATTTCGCCGTGAGAGATGGGCTAGCGGCCCGCTTAAAGTGGGCAAAAGCAGGAGAGTAGCTCGTTGTTTCAGGCGGTGAAAGGAGTCTTATCGAGATGATCGCCCTCTACAGTGATTTCGCGGTGAGAGATGGGATGGAGCCCCGCTTACAATTGAAGCGGGCAAAAGCAGGAAAATAGCTCGTTGTTTTAGGCGGGGAAAGCTGTCTTACCGAGAAAGTCGTCTTCTGTTATTTTCTCGAGATGAGAGATGGGCTAGAGCCCCGCTCACAATCGAAGCAGGCAAAATCAGGAGAGTAGCTCGTTGTTTCAGACGGTCGAAGGAGTCTTCCCGAGAAGATCGTTCCCTGTTGTGATCTTTTGGTGAGAGATGGGATGGAGCCCCGCTTACAATTGAAGCGGGCAAAAGCAGGAAAATAGCTCGTTGTTTTAGGCGGGGAAGGCTGTCTTACCGAGAAGGTCGTCTTCTGTTGTGATCTTGTGATGAAAGATAGGATGGAGCCTTGCTCACAATCGAAGCGGGCAAAATCAGGAGAGTAGCTCGTTGTTTCAGGCGGTCGAAGGAGTCTTCCCGAGAAGATCGTCCCCTGTTGTGATCTTGTGGTGAGAGATGGGATGGAGCCCCGCTTACAATTGAAGCGGGCAAAAGCAGGAAAATAGCTCGTTGTTTTAGGCGGGGAAAGCTGTCTTACTGAAAAAGTTGTCTTCTGTTATTTTCTCGAGATGAGAGATGGGCTAGAGCCCCGCTCACAATCGAAGCGGGCAAAATCAGGAGAGGAGCTCGTTGTTTCAGGCGGTCAAAGGAGTCTTCCCGAGAAGATCGTCCCCTGTTGTGATCTTGTGGTGAGAGATAGGATGGAGCCCCGCTTACAATTGAAGCGGGCAAAAGCAGGAAAATAGCTCGTTGTTTTAGGCGGGAAAGTCTGTCTTACCGACTACCGAGAAGGTCGTCTTGTGGTGAGAGGATGGAGCCTTGCTCACAATTGAAGCGGGCAAAAACAGGAGATGAGCTCGTTGTATCACATCTTTTCGAACTAAGCACTAATTTTTATTGTGAAATTGAGAAAAATTCCTAAGCTCAGGGAATTTCCTAATTTGAAACAATATTGAACCCCTTTATTAGGCCTATTGGCTCTTTTCGTAGACTTGTAGAGTCACTTCAAGATTTTTTTCGGATTCAATGCTAAATTTTAGAGAGAAAATGAGAAAAATTTCTAATCTCGCGGAATTTCTCAACTTGGAACAATTTTCTACCTCCTCAGGCACATTCACTCATTTTTGAACTTTCTATTATCATTTGGACATTTTCTCTCGATTTTGCGCTAATTTTGACCCTTTTTTGGGCCAATCGCCCATTTAGTTGCTTCACAAAGTATTTTAACCATTTTTTTTTTTTGTTCTTTTTTTTTCAGACTCCGCGCTAAATTTCTCTAGAAAATTGTGTAAAAAATATGAAGTTTGAACGATCTTCATTTAGGGAAGTTCGACCCTTTTTAGGCCCATTCACTCACTTTTTTTTCCTTTCTAGAATTTTCTAAGTATTTTTTTCGTTTTTTTCGTCGAATTTCCTTGGAGTTACAACAATTTAATTCTTAAAATGTTTGAAATTTACTTACGAGTAAATACTGTAAAATTGTATAGGTTCTTCTTTTCGTTGAAATTGCTTGGATCATTTTGCTTTCTTTTTCGACGCAAACATGAATTATTGGATTATGGGTAATCATTTTTGAACACTATTTTGAGAACCCTGGCAAAACGGTTAATTTTCGACACATTTTGGTCCATAATTTTGCTCGGAACGATCGTAGAGACTTCGTATTAGGCTCAAATTAAAGATAAATTGAGTTACAAGTTTTGCATATTTGAAGTTTAATGTTTTGCGTTTTTACGCTAGATCAAAATTTAATCCAAAATCCCATTGAACTGTTAACATCATTTTTGGGGCACCCTGTACGCGTATAGTGGTCAATATTTTCTTGAAAATCTATAAACGAGAATCAGCATTACCACCTATCCACAGACAAAGAATGTCTCAATAGCGAATGTGGTTGATGAAGTCATTCCACACCTAAAAGACCTTAAGACTCGAGCAGTTTCATAGACAGCCCCGAGAAGACTGAACCCAAAGGAGATTCGATGTAGGGATTCCATAGCCGTCGAACTTATAGAAATTATTGAAAAAGCACTGGTCCAGAATACTAAAACTTTTTTTTCTGTTTTAAGGGCTGTTTATTAATTGCCATAAATTACAATGGCTATATCCCTACAGTGCAAGTATATAAGTTGAAGTTATTACATTCTTAGATAAGTAAGGGTGGATGATGAACGATAACATTCTCGGTAGACCTTTGGGTGAAAATTCGGGTACGTTTCAGCCTTCGTATTTGGTGCAAGATGTGAGTATGGGATGTACCGTTAGACGCTGGTTGGTACAGTAGGGACAAATTGGAGGTGGTGTTCTGTCGTAGATAAATTGGTGAATTGTCTTGGTGTGGTCGAGAAAAATACGATTAACTGCAGTTTCGAGGGACGATCTGTTGCACAGACAGTTCCGATGAGGGAAGACCAATTACGCACGTTCTTCTTGAAAGTTTTGTGTTTGCTTAGTTGTTGATTCCATACTGTAAACTGAAACAAATGTGACAGATAAGCCTCATATAGAAATCATTTGCTCAGCTATCCTAATTTCTTTTCCTTACCATCTCTCTTAACTTAATCTACCGCTAGATGAAGGCCTCCATTTTGTGACCTATTCGCATTTGGTATTTTCAACTTCATTTGCTTTCTACAATCGCTACATCTGCTTGGAAACATATTCTCCGCAACTTTCGGTCTTCCAGAACAAAATTTTCATTTAGTCGACCACAAATTCGGGCCAAGGATAATTGCGTACGGTATTTCGATATACCTTCGAACGATCATTTCTCGTCAGGCGGTCAAGTGAAAGAACAATAATTAATCTTGTCTAGTCGCCCGCCGATTCAAATTTAGCCCGCATTAAAGTATGAAAACACCAACAAACTAATATAATATTATATAGACGTAAGTTTAAATGAAAAATGATGCGCCAGACGCGAAGGTTGTAGCCGGAATAACTTCGCGCGCGCCAAATTGATTCGACGAAACGTAGGTATTATTTTTCCTCGTTTTTTATAACCGTTCGCCGTCGCGTCAACGATTGTTTTTACCTTCTCAACCCGTTATTCGCCGACTGATTTGATTCGCGAAATTTGGTTTCCGGCAAAGCTCGAAAAGTAACTCCCTATCGCATTTTCGTTACTTTACAAATTGAACTCGGGGAATGAGCGCAAAGAAAGACGTGAGAATGGATAGAATCGGAGAGAAGAAACCGAGTCACTTATGTGAAATAATATGGAAGAGCGTTCGTATATGTATGTAGTTAGAAAAGGACGGGAACATCGACGTCATTACACGTTCCGTAGAAATTACGTCGCTAAATTCAACCGAGAGTGAGAAAGAAGAGTGCACAGATGGAATTCGAAGCTAATGCATTCGTATGTGAATTGTACAAGACATTAAGTCAATTTTTAGTCACACGCTTCTTATTCGGGAACGTATGAACACGAAAATAGCGTCACAACATTGAGTAAGGGTACAACCTTTTTTCACTCATTGGATCGCAAATCGAGGCCAGCTCTCGTTCACATAATCGAGGTTGATGTGCTGTTATATAAACGCTCTCGTATTATTGAACGTAAATCAAAATTCCTTCCATTTTCTTGCTTCGAAAATTTTATTTTTGTGAGATTACTACACCACACTCACCCCGACCGCGATGTACAATACTCTGGAAATGCGAATAATAATTCACAATTTGCGGAGAACATTTCTGGAAACAAAGTGTACGTTTTTTTTTTTTTACGATTTGTATGTGTGCGACAACATTTCACCATTATAAAATTTCAGTTTCAGTCGCCGCTCATGTCCTGCTAATCTATTTCGTTTTACGCGGGAATGTCGCCATATTGAATACTTTATGTAAAACATTACGTTAGCCTTTTTTCCCCCCCGGAAACCCTATTCTCTCTTTTTTTTTATCCACCAAAATATCGTTTTATTTATTCGATGTTCCATTTAGTAGAATTCTGTCCATCGATTTTGCAAGAATAGTTCCAATATTTATTCTCAGAGGTAGAGTGGAAAAAGGTCGACAAAATTATGTAATATTGCTAAGCCTTTTTTCTTCTTGTATTCGAACAGGAACTAGATGGTATTACAGCTCTCGAGTCCTTCATTAGAAAGCAAGGGGAAGGGAATGGAAGTGGAACGGGGAAAGAAAAAGATAATGTTACATATTAGATGGTATTTTTAGTCACTACCTTCCGGTAATAGAAAACAAAATTGATTGAGCTCGTTAATTACGTAGCAACTATATTTAGACATGAATAATTTAGGATTTTATGGAGCATGTTTCGTGGGAGTACATCTATGATGGAAGTTGATACTTTCTCCTATCAATCATGATGGGGTTCTGCGTTTTTCATTGGTCTACTCGATATCTATGTTGCTTTGTCAATTTAAACTTCGATAGGAAAACATACCGCTCTGTGAGAAAAGTACCCACAATTGTCAGTAGGAACTTGAAACGGGCTTGAAATTACAAGATACGAGTACTTGAGGGTGCTCAGGTATCGTGGCTGAGAGTGATTTTGCGAGGGCTTTCAGCCTGAATTTTGTAGAAGAAAACAATTTAGAAATAAGAAATCTGAACTTGACCTAATTACAAAGATTATAAGCTACAAAAGGACTTCTTGACATTAGAAGATTATTTTTTTTTTAGTTAAAGTCCCCGTGGAAGGATTTCCGAAAATCAAGGCCGCTGACAAACTTGAGGGATTCAAAAAAGTGTCGATTGAGGAGTAGAGGGTGGAAGGCGGCTGATCTTTGTGTTGAGATTTTTTTCAACGAATTCGGCTTCTATACTTGATTTCAAGCTGTCTCTCGTTGACAATCTTGAAGAGTGAGTTCTATCAGTGACTACCAGTTCTAGTTGAGAGTGCACGTTCCTTTAGACCTGCACAACCTCTGTTCACGTGATACTGCCCTCCACAACCAGAGCTCTAAGTGAGATTTTGTTTGCACCTGTGGTCCAAGGTGATGATCGTTATATACCGGTGTCATGTTTGCTTGTTGATAACGGCACGTAACCGACGATAATCACACACAGAATTTGACCATCAAAAACCAAAAACTTTTGAAGTAAGAGACGCACTTCGCAAGAAATCAATTCACAGTAGCTCAGTCTCAACTCATGAAGGAAGAGAGATTACGACAAACTACTGACTTCAGTATGTCCCCTTGGATGATACCCGGCGGTATCGAAACGTCGCTTCGAGTGGTAAATTTGAAATGTGGTGATTAAAGCCTGTTTAAATAAAAAAGTTTTCTTGATAATAATAAGGTTTGGGAAGGGCGCGCCTTTTCAAGCCTGTTTACCTTACCTATAAATTGTAATTCCACAAAGAGTCCGTTGAACGATGATTGTGATATTTGGCAAAAAATGCGACCATCAAGCTTCTTCAAAGTCACAAAGTTGTCGGTACGTGTTCACAGGGCGAATCTCACAAAAAGAAGAGCCTCTCTAAGGACAGCAAATTTCATGGGAAAGGCCTTTCAAGAAGATTTTTTTACAAAAAATTATGATTTCCATCATCAAAAATGTTACATTAATTTCATGCTATCTGTAAGAGAATTAAGTGAGCGAGCGCTCGAGGGTATGAGAAGATCAAGAAAATCGATTTGTTGGCCATCTACTTCAAAAGTGAATTATATGGAGGGGTAGAAACCGTTAATGAAGGTGAGAAATTCATTAACAGCTAGACCACTAACAGAGAATCACCTCTCTCTGCTCAACATGTGTTTGAAACACAATATCTGAAAATTCCAGGAGGACTTCTATGAATTCTCGAATGGTTGGGACATGAGATTGCCTCTTTCCTCCCTCCTTGCAGACGTGTTTATGATTTTTTTTTGTCAAAAATAAACCCTCACTCAACACGCCAACTACTGGTATTGGTACGTTGTTGATGCTCTCTATTTGTGGTCTGGTTTGAAGGTATCCCAATTAATCCTGAGTGTACTTCGTCACTGGACCTTGAATCTGGTCCTGCTGCGCGATCCATTTTCTTTTTGGCGAAAATTTGATCTGTTGGCCTAAACTCAGTTCCGCTACTGCCACTTCCATGACCACCTGTCGCGTTGAAGTTTGATGATCTGTTCCTGGTGTGCGGATGCAGAGGTAGCGATTCAGACGGTCCTCTTGAGTACGACGAGCGGTTTTCCGGAGCAAGGATCGTTCGTGATCGCGGGTGGTACATTGCTTCACCTTCAACTGACCTCGTTGAGATCCGAACCCGAGACCATTTGTTTGACGGGCGAACGCTCTAACCCCCACAAGTACGAAAATTACCGTTCTGAGTTGCACGTGGTCACAGGAATAGTCGGGATCAATTTTAAGAATTTAATCAATTCTGGGAGCAAGTCCGCGTTATGTTTCTCCTTTTGCACCCAATCAATTATGTCAGCAAAATTTCTTGTAGTTTCCTCCAAAAAACCTTTAGATCAAAGCATATCATACAGCATATTTTGGTGAAGCAAGAGACGTTTCTTGTCAATAAATCCAAATCAAAATGGTCCGGTATTTCTTGTTGAAAGTCATCATACCCAAAAAGGAAGCCTTCTATCTTTGAGAAAAATGAGAGGACTTGAATGTCAAATCCGTCCTTTAAACAATTATCAATGGTGTCCAGAACTTCAATGTACAATCTTTTGTCTTTTTGAGGTACAATTCGTACGGCACGAGCACTTACGGTACCCCTGCCCAGTGCCTACCGAGTCCAGACGCACGAGCTCGCGCAAAGAGTACTCTGTGTTAGCGCCAATGTCATTGGCCTTCAAAGAAACGCGCACTGTAGCCTGAATACTGTTAGGCTCTAACCACCGTCCAGGTAACCTTCTTTTGTCGCAACTCGCAGTTTCCCTTCTTTCTCTTCCACCACCAGGGCGATTAAGTGAGGCGGATCAGCGCGACCGCGATCGAAGGAGAGAATATCTAGCAGCACATTGCTTGTTGCCTACCTTGACTGGAGGTAACTTTCCCTTACCGCGGACAATCATTTTTTCCGCCTGCTTCCGCAAGTTATGGGCAGCTTCACTTCTCCGCAGGACAACTGTACTCGGGTACTATTTTCTGGTTCCTCCGTCCAGCTTGCACCTCTTTCTCTTTCCTCCATCCTCTTCTTCATTTCTCAGTTGGACAGCTGTGCTCGAGGCACTACTTTCTGGCTCTTTGTCCAGCTCACATCTTTTTCTCTTTCCTCCATCCTCTTCTTCGAGTATTTCTCGGGTACAACTGATCAAGCTGTCCAACTCGTGCTGCTACAGTTCCACTTCAGTTGAGAACTGTACACTATTGGTGTGTACGGTGTCCGGTACCATTTCAACAGCACTGAAAACAGGAACATCGATTTCAGTTTCCGGAAATACTTCGATTTTTCTTCTTTGGAACTTTGAAGCCATTGAAGAGCCTTATTATCAGTGCGGAGGATGAACGGCTGGCCTTCCAAATATAAGCGGTATCTTTTAATAGCCCAGAGAGCGGCATAGCATTCTTGTTCATTTGAATGCCACCGTTGTTGCGCATCGTTAAATTTAATACTGGCGTAGGAAACAATTCTTCGCTATCCCTCTTGGGGCTCCTGATATAGGACGGCGGCGGCTCCCTGTTTTGTGAGGCATCTGTCTGTACAATGAATGGTAGGCTGAGATTTGGTCGAGCCAATGGTTGAAGGTTGGAAAAAGCCAATTTGGCTGTCTCAAAGGCAATAGCGGCGGAGGGAGGCCATTTCCAGCGTTCATCCTTGAGGAGGGCGGTCAGAGGTGCGAGTATTTCGGCTGCTCGGTCCACATGTTCTCGTAGCCATCCACAAAGTCCGAGAAAGGCTTGAAGTTGTTTTTTATTCTTTGGAGGGGGTTTCGTTTTAATCGCCTCCATATGCTCAGGTTCTGGTATGTTTCCCTCTTGATTGACTATGAGACCTAAGCACGTGATGGTCGCCTTGGCAAAAATACATTTTTCGAGGTTGGTCACAAGTTGGTGACTTTGAAGTCGTTCTAGCACTTTGGCTACATGGATTAGGTGTTCTTCCTCCGTGGCCGAGTAGACGATGACGTCATCCAAATACACCAGGACAAAGTCATGTAGGTACCCGACTAGGACCTCCTGGGACATTAATCACTGGAACGTGGCCGGAGCGTTCTTCAAACCGAAACTCATTACCCGAAATTGATAGGTAGCTCCACTGGAGGTGGCAAATGCAGTTAGTGGTTTCGCCTGTTCAGTAAGTGGCACCTGCCAGTAGCCGCTTTTCAAATCCAACTTTGTAAACACTGTGGCTTGTCCTAGTGTGCGTACAATTTCTTGTAAGTTGGCCATTGGGAAGGCGTCGTCAAGTGTATGAGCGTTTAACTTGCGGTAGTCCGCGTAAAAACGGAGTTTTCCATCTTTCTTCCGTGCAAGAACGACAGGGGATTGATGCGGCGAAGTTATAGGCTCAATTATGTGTTGTCGAAGCATATCCTTGATCTGTTCATCGATTATTATTCTTTTGGGCTCAGAGCAAGGATACGGTCTGGTCCGGATGGGCGCACTGGTATCGACGATGATATCATGTTTTATGGTGCGAGTCTGAGTGAGAATTGGGGCATCGCGGAAAACGGCAGCGCGCGATTCCAACACGGCAACGTATTGTTTGAAGGCGTCAAGACTGAGATCGGTAGCAAGTGCCTGAACCCAATTCATTTCAACCTGGTTAGGCAAAGGGTGTGCATAGATGAGGTGTACCATGTGACGCTCGGCTCACCCAAAACGGAGGCATTCTTGTCGCGTATCTAAAACGGCTTCTTGTTGACGCATCCATCTCCACCCAAGGATGGTTCCTTCAGCTAAGGAGTCTACAACCCAAAACACAGTGGACTCGCTCCAAGTTGAAATTGAGAGAGCAAGACGAGTGCAACCAATGACTTTAAGTGGCGTCTTTCCATCTCCTTGGTATACTGTTGGGTTGGCTGGCTGAATGACTGCTGTTTCGGGCAGTTGCTCGCGCTCTACATAGTTTCCCTTGGCCGCTGTGTCAAGGGTGACTATTGTGGCCTTCTCGTTTAACTTTGCTGGGATTCGTGGGTCACTTTCATCAGGATCGGTAGGTAAGCTGCTGATAGTGTCCACCGCTTCCTCATTTACTTCAAACACTTCATAAATGACCGTCTCGTCTTGCAAACTGCTGAGAGTGGCTGGCTGCTGCTGCTGTTGTGCATTGACGCGTGGGCCGAACGTCGCAGGTCCTGAAAATTTTCGGAGCGGCACTGGCGTTGACGGTCGAGACGTTGTTGCGGGGGCGACATTCCCATCGGTTGCCCGCTGTGCCAATTTACCTTTCAATACCGGACAGTCTCGGTGAAAGTGCCTATCTGGGCAGTGATGGCAATGAGGAGCGGTCGAAGCATCAATGTGAGGTCGCGGACGCAATCCGTCTGCTCATTTGTTGACGGAAAAATTTGGTTTCCGGTACAACTCCGTGGTGGCAAACGTGTTCTCAAGGTTGGTCGCTAGTTCAATCAGCTCGTCGATGGTTCGTGGCCGCGCTGCAGTAAGGTAAGGCCGAAAAGAGGGCTGAAGTTGTTCAATCAGAAGTAGTATGAGATGACTCGGTATCTCAGGTGCTTCTGGCTGAAGTCGGCCATATAGCTGGCTTTTTCGAGCAAGGAAGGCTTCCGCTGTTCCAGACGGACCTTCAAATTCGCTGTAGAAGGCTGTGGACACCTGCGCAGTTACTGATTCTCCATCATATCGGCGAAGAAGCCGGTCTCGAAAAACTTCCCACTGGGGATATGAGTTTTGGTAAGGTGCCCAGTAACTGGCTGCATTGCCCCGAAGTTGGTCTTGGCCGAGAGCTGACCATTCTTCCCGGGGTACTCGGCTCTCAGAGAAGTTGTCATGATAATTTCTTGGGGATCATCTACTGCCTCCTCCAGTGGTGCCATCATGCTCTTTAGATCTTCCTCCATCATTCCAGGTGTGAGTTTTTCAAGAAAATCACGAGGAAGGTCTGCGCCTAACCCAACTCTTGGTTTCTGTCCAAAAGAAGCCTCGTACAGACTCATTTTTATAGCGTAATGGTACGTTGTGTTGATCCCCCATTGGACAAAGTCAAGCCCTACAGTCCACTTTGATGTTTTGTTGTCCCTCATCCAGGACACAAGGGCGTCTTTCACGCTACAATTCGCCCTGTGACTGTGTGGGTAGCGCGGTCGTCCGTTGACCAGGACCAAATCAGGCCGCAAGGAAGCCAGGTCGGTTATAATGTCAGCAACAAACTCGCGACCATTGTCGGACTGCAGCATCCCTGGAGCACCATACGTTAAAAAGATATCAAGCAGAGGTGTCGCCACCTCTTTCGCCTTCTTGCAGTGAAACGATCGAAGGAATGAGAATTTTGTTAAGTGTTCCTTATAATGAAGAATCCACTTGAAATCACCGTCGGGCAGTGTTGTTAATTTGTTTTTGATGTGTTCATATAAATTTATTTGAAAATATTTTCGGTGTTTATCTTCCAGGTACTTCAGATCGAGTAGAAATATTGCCGATTTTAGGGATACCCTTTTCTTTTCTCCAGTATATGCGAGACTTTCCGCGGTACGAGAGCTCCTAATAGCTTCTGGATGAGGCTTCCGGAAACTCCTTTTCCCCCTTCCTCTTCGAACGAATAGTACGGTCAAATGATGGACAAAGGTCTGACACTTCTGCGAAAAGTATTTCACGTCGAAATGAAAGTAAAGCCTTTTTTTCATCGGTCTGCAGTCTGTCGTCAGAAATACGCGAGTGAGTATAGAGAAAACATCTGGGATTAGTTTTTTATCTTTCCGCCATAAAAAGTAGAGATGTAGAAAAGCTGTCAGGTTATAGCGAGAGCAGCATTGTAAAAGCGTATATTAGCTTTTAACGTAATGAAAATGTTGACATTGGTTCGTCGAAAAAGTTACTTCTTGATATCCGTCGCACGCAGACTTATACGAGTACGTTGAAGTCTAGTATTATATGATTGTTCTTGTCGTTTTATCCCGAGTATATATTTGTAGAACACATACTCTTGTTACACGGAGTACAGCCTTAATAAAAAGAAACATCGTCTTTTCCACGATATCATTCCGCCGAGTTGAAGTGAATTTTATAGGGGTAAACTCGCGCTCTACACTCGAAAGTATAAAAGAGGAGAAATTTTCTGTAAAAGAAGCTCCGCACGAGGATAGAACTATTAATTTCATCGCGAGCAAAAATGTACGACTAATAATGTAGTAGATGATTTTCGTAATTTACGCCGGTATCTGAAATGCCAAAGTGGCATCCTTTTTCCAGACAGCCCACGTCTTGTACACATTTAAGGGTACAAAGCTCACATCAGACAGCGCTATTCATTGGCCAATGTCATCGATATAGAATTAGAACTCCGCACGCAGTCTGTCATATATCCGTGAAAAAATGGTACTGAAATGTCTGTTAGTTTTTCTCTCGCTTTTTCCGATTCGATTAATTTGACCGCGTCGGGCATTCACATCGTTTTCCGGGAAGCTATAGCTGTCAATGTCACACGAGCGATTATTTCGACGTTATATGGCCACGGTATGAAGAAAAATTAATTTGATCGCCCGCGCGAAAATATTGGCGATATTTATTCGTAATTGAATGCCAATACAATGTAATGTGGTGCGAAGGAAAACTTCCGACGCATAACACACTTTGTTATTGTTAAAGCAGCACACTTGATGCTGGCTGGTGTGGCGTAAGTTGCACGTCGTCGTCGACGTCGCATGAATTCAAAAGGGCAAATTATGTCGCGGCAATCGACCTGTAGACTCTCGTTCGACGAATCGATTCGAAAAGCCAAATGCTTTCCACCGTGAACGATATTTTACTATAGCGACATAATTTTGTAACTAAAACACTAAGTTAAAGTTTCGTTGGCTACTGTCGTTATAACTGTCTTCGAGTCTCGGAACAGAAACTTTCACGTACCCTACTGTGTACACTTTTACGTGGATGAGTGGGTTGTTATCTTAATTTCAGTTGGATACGCGCCCTTGGCTCCATACATATATATACATGTATACGGGTAAATTCTGCGTCTAACTTCTATAATATAATTGACGTTACACCGATTATAATTGCTCGCTCTAGGAAATGCTTTACATATAGAACACTTTTTGTCGAGTATAGCTTCGCCAAAATAGCGGTTTAGTGACACAGTTTCCGCTCCAGACTGTACCACGCAAATACAAAAATACGTAATGGATGTGCTTCTAGAGTGCTGCCTCGTTTATAATAAAATAGCGATCGTACCGTCGCGGTTACAGAAGAATGTAATTTTGATTTTCTCGCGTTCTCGTGGTATGTGAAATAACTTACTATCGTATACAAATTGACGAGAAAAATAGTTTACCCTGTAGGTTTTGGAACTTATCTTTGCCGTGAGATTAAAATTAAAGGTGTTAGAGGGGTTTTCCGACTTTTACACTTGTCGAGTTACGCGATGATAGGAGAAATGAGGAAATACCTTTACAGCCAAGTATAGCCCTATGAGCAAAATGTGCAAGTGCAGGAAGCGCTCTCAAATCCTGTATTTCGACTGCCTATCAACAAACTACCGCGAGGAAACACGAAAAATGATGAATAATGTCACTAATTTGGATGCTGGTTACACTGGAATGCACAATTTTGCTCATAACGGTTTTTGTGACGACTATCGAGGAGTTACGACATTTTCGAGAATTAGTTCATTTTATCGCTGGAGATACATCATTTTTCAAACTTGCGAGAAAAAAAAATTGACTTCAATATAATTCCTATACCTACATCGAATTATTATTTCAAATTGAGAACACTACAAAGAACAATTTTGAAAAAATCACTAGTTGACTGAAAAATCATCACAAAATTTAATGCCGATGAAATGAAAACAAGGGAGTAATAATATTGTGTTTTCATGAATAAAATTATATCACTTATGAAACAAGTCTCGTAGAATAGATTAACGAAAAATTATCACAAACTGCGTTGGCGAGACAAAAACAAGGGACTAATAATATGAATCAAAAAGCTCACGCAGAGGCGTAAGCACCTCCGACTTCGAGTTAACACGTTCCTCAATTTTTTGGATAAGTATTATATTGAAAGGGTAGTAGCGTTTTGCAAAGGAAACCACACGAAATAAGCAGCCGCGAGCGCTTTCAGTTAAATAACCATGTTCTAAGCGTAAGTGAACGGAAGGCATTGTTCAACAGTTTCTATCAACTACAGTAGAGTAATAGTGACGAATTAACCCTCTTGGAGAAGGGACTAAAGTCTGGGCTACCTCCTCTCGAAAATCAAGAGACCCTCGCTAACGTCGTGGCTGATCTCACAGTGAAGATTGGACCTGGGGTAAATATCCAAAAGATGTGTGCCGAAATGGTCTGCAGTACCACCCTCCCTCTCATGAGTAATGCTTGTTATGACTTGATTCTAGGCCTAAAAAGGAAGGTCAGGGAGGAGGGGTTAACCCTTACGAAGGCAGATAAAAATGATGCCGTCGTAATTATAAATAAGTCCTCCTACGTATCCGGAGCTTATGACGTGCTCAGGCAGTGTGGTGCCCAGGAAAATGCATTTTTCAATTTTCCAAATTTTATCAAAGAAGTGAGGAATCTCGTGAACGGTAGTCAATATATTATCAAAAGCCCCTTGACTAAAAAGGCCATCTTGGAACCTAATCCGGTTCCTCCCCTCCTTTATGGATTGCCAAAAGTTCACAAAAAAGATATCCCAATGCGGCCAGTTGTATCTTTCGTTTCGTCACCTACTTATGCCTTAGCTAAATATATCGATCGTTGGTTCGAGTCTCGAGTTGAGGTAAACTCTACATACTCAGTAAAGAACTCCGGCTGAAGGACCTAAGTCTTCCTCTGGGAACGACTTTATGTTCCTTTGATGTTGTAGCATTATTTCCTCATATCCCAAAGGCCGTCGCTATGCAACGCATGGGTGAGTTACTAGTTAGAGCTAATGTCCCTCGCGAAGAATTTGCAGAATTATTTGGCCTTCAAATGTCTGAAGTTTGATGGGAAATTTTTCGAGTCCCCCGAAGAAGTGGGAATTCCCATTGGTTTCTCCTTGAGTTCTCTCATTTCGGAGGTATTTATGTCGAAATTTGAAAGTGATTTATTTTCCTCCGGCCAGGTGTTTTTAAGTCATGTCTACTATTGGCGTAGGTACGTGGACGACGTGTTATGTGCGTGGAACGGTCCTGTGGAACTCCTGAGTGAGTTCCTTAATTATTTAAATAGCCAATACCCTTTCATAAAATTCACATTGGAAGTTGGTGGCTTATCAATAAACTTTTTGAATTTGTCCATCTCTATTATTGATGGCATCCATGAGTTTAGAATTTATAGAAAGGAAACGTTGACCGATATTGTTATCCACGGGTCGTCCTTATGTCCTACTGTTCATAAGATCGCAGCTTAATTCATCGACTGACTCAAATACCCTTGAGTCAGGCGGCTTTCCAAAAGGAACTTGTGACAATTAAGCACCTGGCCAGGGTGAATCAAGTTAGAGTAGATGTTGACCTAATAGTCCGGAGGAGGCTCACTAGAAAATGTCTTGACTCCACAACCTCCCTCTCTAGGGATCCCCTAGACAGTAGAGAGAGGTGGATTAGACTTCCCTTCCTGGGCAAGTTCTCTTTGAAGATGGGACGTGTCCTTTTGGATTCCGGTCAGCATTTTATAATCCTAATACGGTTATTTGTAAAATTAGAAGACCCCGTTCCTGTGGCCGAGAGGAGTAGAGTTTATAGTGTAGCGTGCAACGATTGCTCGGGTATCTATGTAGGGATGACGGGCCGCCAGCTCCAAATTCGGGTAGCTGAGCATGAAAAGGCTTGGGAGAAGGGCAAATCGAGTGAATCGGCATTCTCCGATCATTTAATTGAAAGTGGCCATAAGTTTAAGGAGGTTCTGAGGCCCTCCTCCATAGGGATAATTCGTACTTCAAGCGGTTGGCTTTGGACCGGAATAATGAAGACATCACTGTTCTAAACAGATGAGGGATTGATTGAATGAGAATATGAGAATGATTTACAATCTGATGACTCGCTAATTCAATCATGAATTTCATCTCGAGTTCCTCTGTCTTCGTTGGTATTGGGTTCAGTCACTTCCGTTCACTTACGTTTAGAAGATGGTTATTTAACCGAAAGCGCTACTCTTTCGAGTACAACCCTTTTAACACCTCCGACTTCTTCAATATGACGATACATGACCGAATTCAATTTCAATTTATCTATAATCTTAATTACTCGTAATTAGGTTTTTTTTGTCTCGCAAATGACTAGATATAGAAAAATCTCTCAAAAAAAATTTAGTCTCACTTTAGTTGGTAAAAAAGTATTTATGTAAAGATGACCCGTGAATATCAATCACGCAATTACTCATAAGAGATATTCGGCTCATTACTCAATCCATCGATCACGAGCAACATCCATACTGTTTTCCTGCTTTTATCCAGAGAGAAGGAAGTAATAGTTTGCTGGTTGTTCCACATACATGTGATATATTATTTGGGTAACGTTTGCAGCAGATTGCAACAAGTCTACAGCTCAGTTTACCCATCTACCTACCACCCCTCTCTCCTCCTCCAAAATTCTCTACTCCTCTCATTAGTATAACATCTTGACCACCATCTCAAATTTCAGTCCCTTCTCCCCATCTTCTCATCCACCCCTACATGGATATCCTGATCACCTCTCATTCGCCTCAACCTGATCAACCCTTCCCGATCTTTGCTATAAAAATGGTTCCAAACCGGTTCAAAACTGCCTACGCCTCCTCCATCCATGGTGTGAAGTATCACACTTTCGTTTGAGAAACTCAACCTTCATATATTCTACCGAACTATCTGCCATCTATACCTGCCTTGCTCACCTCATCTTCTCCCCTATCTCTCTGACTCTCTCTCCTCTCTCCGAGCCATGCAAAACCCTTACTCTTCCAATCCTATCGTACAGCGCATTCTCATAGTACTGCCTACCTTAACATCTTCCCTGTCTCCAATTGCTTTCCTCTGGATCCTGGTCATATCAGTCTACGGGAACACGCGCAGTGGACCTGGCTGCTAAGCAAGACTTCCTTCTTCCCTCAATCACTGATCGCTCCCCTTTTCCGGCCTATGACTCAAAGTTGGATTATTTATTCACTGTTGGTATCTCCGCGTCTCTGCTTCGCCAGATTCTATATCTGAGTGTAACTGCTGTGCAAAGGAAAGTATTTGAAGTTGAATGCTCGTACGATTCAAGTCCCGTTGGTGAAACAAGCATTCCGTTGCACGAGGTGGTAGGAGGGTCGGCTAATGTTTTCTCTTGAATCTTGATTAGTGTTAGAAGGCTTGAGCCCATCTCGTGATCATTCCCCACTAGGGAACAATAGAAAGGGTTAACCCGAGATGATCGGGAATCTACAGAGGCAGCGCGTGAACATGCACGATAGCGTGCACGAATACGACTGACGTACGAGCGTACGCGAGAGCAGCGAGTACTGCTGAACGGTAAGAGAAGGGAACGCGCTGCTAGCCGCGGACGGACACGGCTGTCTATACTACACACTCTAACACTCCCCGCCAGGCGTGGCCGGACCCAAACAGCAACGGTTACTGAACGGAGAGGAGGTTGAGCGGCCTGGGAAAGAACATATCCTGGTGAAACCAGGACCTCAAGGGAAAACGGAGTGCCAAATGTCGGAACTGATCCGAGGCTCATTCTGTAGAGCAAAAAGCTTAAACTCCGAGTGGACTGAAAGAGGAGAAACAATTACACTGAAAGGAAGAGGCATGAAATGCAAGGAACAAAGCCAGAGTTAGTTTACAATTAATTCCAAATGAAAGGAAAGGAAAAGCGACAAAGTCGACCAATAAAGAAAAGTCCCATAAAAATGGAAATCGATGTACTGCAAAAATAATCACCGAGCATAAGCGAGTAAAGAAAGATCCTGTAGAAGGATACGGAATTAATAAGAAAATGTAAGTCAATACTTGACAGAAACTTGATAAAATGGAATAGTCAGCACAAACAATTAAATCCAAATAACATTGCAAAAAATCAATATGTATAATATGAGCAAGCCGAGAAAGAAAAGAAAAAGAAAACGAATAACATTTCGACTTGACTGCCGAACAAGCAATACAGCTTGAGTCCTCTTCTGAAATCAGAAATACAAGGACAATAATGAGTGATGTGAAAGATCAGAAACCAACTGATCACGGAAGTGAGTGAACCCGGCTTCGGGTAATGCTTTTGTAAACACATCGGCTAAATTATCGACCAAAGGCACTCATACGAAAACAATAGTATTGTTGTGTATTTCCACGCTGATATGGTGGAAACAGAGATGAACTGTGTTCTTCAAGGACTTCTGTTTGAGAGACTGGCTAGGTGGATGGTGGATGTGTGATCCACATAAATAATTGGACTAGGTACGTCATAACTTAAGAACTCAAAGAGAGCTTTGAGTGAGACCACTTGTCGGCACGCCAAAGAGGCGGCGACGTACTCAGCTGCGGCTGAAGAGAGATCAACGTGAGTTTGCTTCTTTGTTCTCCGTGAAATTAGGTCATCATAAGCAGGAGGAGTGTATCCTGAAGTTGACCGGGCAGTTACCACGTTCGTATCTAACGAAGCATTTGGGGACCATTTAAGGAGGCTGGAAGATCCTGTATACAGGAGACCTTGGCGTAAGGATACCTCCGAAGTAAAAAAGAATTCGATGGACGAAGGCTTGCCAATCCGACACTGTCGGGTTCGTTTGCGCCCAAGCAGACGCATTGACTGCAAAGGCAATAGCGGGGCGCGTACAATTCATCAAGAAGATGAATGAACCGATAGCTTCCCTGGATTGTGAACAGGTGGTAGAGGAGTAAATTCGTCAGGATTTGACTCTCATTTCTTCGAGGCTTCAATGGTCATAATAGAGGTGTCGATTTCGATGGATCAGAGAGAGAACGGCCGAAATTCTCAAGTAATTTGAGGGTATAGGTACTTCGGCTGAGAGAAGAAGAGAGGACGTTCGATCATATTATAAGCAATCTCTATTCCGAGAAACTTGTTCGGAGTACCGAGATCAGGAATTTTGAACTTTGTAGTTAATTGTTGAATAACTTCTCGCATTTTCTTTGATTAGTACCGACAAGGAGGATATCGTCAACATAAAGAACGAGAATGACGACTGAGGATACTCCATTTTTCGTGGATTTCCACTTAAAAATGCACGGCTTGGATACATAAGGCCTAAAGCCCATTTGCTGGAGAGTTGCACAAAATCTTTTGTACCATCTTTTTGGACTTACTTTTAATCCATATGGTGAGCGGAATAATTTCAGAACATGTACTTTAGGGTTTAAATTGTCTACTTCATATCCTTGCGGAAAGAACTTATATACTGGTTTATCCAAGATACCAGGAAGAAAAACGACTTTGACATAATTGCTGAATATAATAGCCATGTTTCACGGTGATGGAAAGAACGGCAAGTATATCGCTGATATCAGCGACAGGAGCATATGTTTCCATAATATCATAGGGATTGGGGTCTGTAAAGCCACGAGCGACAAGGCGAGCTCGGAACTTGGAATTACCCTCTAGGTCTTCCTTGAGACGAAAAATCCATGTAGAATCAATTGTTTTAGTTCTTCGAGGAAGAGAGTCTCGAGTAAGAGGGACCCATGTGTGATTTTGCGCCATCGCCTTGAACTCTTCATGATTTACATCTTTCCACTGGACAGATTGTGGAGAATGAATAGCTTCCCCGGAGCGTGATAAACGCGCATAAAAGCGTTCATACGTCAGTGAGGTATCATCAAAAGAAGATGAAAGAGTGTCTGAGGGGTACTCAGATGAATCTCCCTGAACATGGGAATCAACTGATTTTTGTTGATATAATGGCGTGCAAGTAGAGTGGTAAATGGACGAGAGTCTTGCGCTAAAGGCTGTGAATCATCAGACGCGCATGGGTTGATAATGATCTCCAACACATTGGAGCCGAGGTAAATTGGGTGTAGCTGGATAAGTAGTCCAGATTGTGAACTGGGCAACAGAGGGAGGGTACAGTGCACTAACTTTAGTACTAAGATAATCATAAAGAACATCGAATAAATTGAGTTGCATTTTTAGAGGAGCTCTTTTATGGGTTGCCGGAGTATAATATTGATGTTCAGTTTCTACTGACCTAATTTTCCTCTTTTTTATTGGAGGAGGACGAAACGATTCGTCGTGTTCAAATTCGACATCAGCATCTGCTGCTGAAATAGGTCGTCCAAGTTTTATAGGGTCGCGGAAAGGAGTCTGTGCAAAAAGGGCCATAATGATGGCCGGAGACTTGAGATTCTGTGAAAGTAACATTTGAAACGTTCTGAATTGATCCTGTATCAGGATCTAACAATTAAGCACCATTGGTTGATAAACCGGTGAAAAACTTTCGTTTAGCTCTATCTGTATATTTACCTACTTTCTTGGGCAGAGTTTCATGAGCAACACATCCGAATCTTCGGAGAGTTATAAGTGAAGGCATTCGTTTGAAAAGAACCGTGCAAGGCATTTAATTATTCACCGCTTTTTGTGGTAATACATTGTATACGAGAGCGCCGTACGGTACGGCGTTCCATGGCCCAGTCTAATGGACTTTGTAGTACAGTAATAGGGAACCATTTGATCCATCTCCTCAAAGAAACTTTCGAGTCCGACATGCACCTCATTTTGAGTTATTATGGGGAAAATCATATCCATATCTGGAAAAATTGTCTACAATTGCGTAGATACATTCGTCTCTAGAAGGGTACGCCGGTGGTAAGACCGGCTCTAGCACATCGGTATGTATAGGTGCGAGCGGTTGTGGTGCTCGAGTGCGAACTTTGGTAAGTAAGAGCTTTTAGCTTTGGCCAGTTTACAAGGGTGACAATCTCAAATGACAATCTTGGATTGAGTCTGAGATGGTAATGCCTTAAAGTTCAGGCAGCGTCTGCACAAGCTTGCGCATAACTGGTACGCTAGGATGTCCCAACCGATAATGCCACAGACGGGCAAGTTGGCCACTTAATAGACCGGATTTCCTGTTCCTCTAATTTGTTAAGATCATCTAATGAACAATGAGGAATGGAAGTCAGATATTCTTTTAGTTTGGACTGAGTCGTAAAATCATTGGTAAACTCTGAAAAAAATCCGTTTTTCCTCGCTACAGAAGCGACTGCTTGCGAGTCCAACTCTGTTGGAACTCGTAGGTTGAAAAACCACAAGGCAGGGAACACAAGTAAAATAGAGCGAATAGACGTCGGAGACAAAGAGTCTTTATGGACGACGTGCACTGAGTGCTTGAAATAAATTACTGGGTATCCTTGATCTACAAAAGGACGAATCGAAAGATTTTCTCGAATATTGTCATAAATATTGAATTCACCCAGATTTAAAATTGTAACACATTTCGGGAGAATATTCAAGTTATCGACTTAATAAATAGGTAGGCAGACATCCTCATTAGGATTTGCAACTGCTATGTTATAAGGAGCGTCGAAAGCTTTAATCAAGTGTAAATGATCGCCTGATGGAAACACAATTTTATTGCAGCCTGACCCTGAACATGCACGAGCAGTAATATAATTTTTACCAGACGAATAGTCAGATTTGAGTGCACTTTTATGACGGCTTCCGCACCTGCGGAGTGACCCATATGCGATGAACTTTATAGGATAAGCTCATTATTATCAGTTGAAGCTTTCCGATCTTCGGAATTACTTTTATTCGATCTTTAGATTTAGGAGGAGGATGGTTATTCCTTCGAGAAAGAAAGGAAGAATGACGAGTATTAATTAGAAGAATCATTAAAGTTATTATCATTACGTCTTCGATCATAGCGATTATAGTATCCACCTCGTGCCCATCTCTTTCGTGAGTACTAGGTGCGACGATTGTGCACCAAGAAGAACAGTTATTTGTATTGTTTTGTGGCCGATTATGTGGTCTATTACCATTATTGATATTTTTATTAAATGTGGGTTTCGAATCTCTCGAATTAAACCCCCTTTTTGGTCCTTGCGGTATAAAGGATTGATAAGGTTTTCTTTCTAAATTGCGGCCCTTGGCGTGAGCCATTGAAATAAACAATTCTCAAACATGAGAATGAGGAACTTTTTGTGAATTATTATAAATCAGTTTATATTGATGGGCGTATTGTACTATTGCTGGGATAATCTGCATCACAGATTCTTAAAAGCGACTTGAGACTATTTCATCCGAAAGATTAAACGTACTGTCGCAAATGTCGGAAACTTTTTTTTTTTTTTTTAAATCGTAACATACGACTGCGGATTTACTTTAAGGGAGACATACTGCACATTCATAAGCTCTCTGAGCTCAGTATCGCCTTTCGTCCCGGAATAGCCGGGACGTTTTTGACTCTCTAGAGTCTGCATGACTTCAATTGGATTGATTATATATGCGATATTTTATTCAAGTCGCTCACCGAGAGTCGTTGAGCAATTATTTCAGGAAATCTGATTTTATGGAGAGCAAGAATCGTATTATCGTTCGTGGGGGAGGATGATTTTGTGGGTCAATGACGTGTAATAGCCCTGGAGCCTGCAGGGTATAATATAAATACTGTTTCCAAGTCTCAAAACCAATCCCTTTGCCCAAAACAACATTAGCGGCCAGTTGATAAAATTTTAAAGTAAGTAAACTATTATTAAACTCACAGATGGTAATTGGCTGCGGTGCAGCAATTGACAATGCCTTGATGGCAAAAGAGGTGCCGGAGATGACGTATTCATCGGCTCAACTTGAGCTTGCCCATTCTTGGGCGGTGGAAGAGAATTAGTTGAAATTTTGCAGGAAGAGTCTCATGATTTTCTTAGATAACGAACAACCACGGGTTTTGGGTTGTATCGGCGCTTTAGTAACGGGGGGAGGTGGTGAGTAAGTTGGTATCGATGGTGGCAGTTTCAAAGGCATGCCATCAGACAAAGTTTATAAAGCCTGAATTGCTGTCAAAAATCGAGGAGGCTCTTGCCTCTTTAAAATTTGTTTCACTCTCTCGAGTAAGACATGAAAATGATGAAATAAAGGACTCACCAACTCTTGAAACACCTACCATACCTGTGCCTCAGTCTACTGAGGAGGATTCTGCTCCTCAGACCAATTAGGAGCTGGGGAAGAAAAAGAGTTCATATTAAATTGAGATGTAGATGTGGGAACGTGAGAGAAAGAAGACAAGGAGGTATGTTTTACTTTCAAATTGATTATAACTTTTTACTTTGAGGTTTAATCAAATTTACACTTTCGAAATGCGGAGCATTTTTATGAGCTTTCGCCCTAGAACTCGTAAATACATCTCCGTGCTTCTTATTTTTGCTGGGAGGTGCCTCCTTACAAGAAGGTTTCTCCCGTGACGGATTTCTATTAGACTGGTGATGAATTACGTTTCTTTTCAGCAGAGGCGTGAGAGTTTTCCTGGTGACATTGCACTTTAGGTTGATTAACAGGGTCACTTTCAGGCTTTGTTGTGTCTTTGCGCAAAGCGCTAGGTGCAGTAACCTCAGTAGGCGATGAAATCTGCTCTTTAAAACTTTAAGAATCGGTATAATTCAAAATACTGTCCTCCTCCGCGGAATCATTAAATTTTGAAGGGTCATTCATTTTTCTGCGAATTATTTTACATAATATTATCGATATCACCATCGAAAGTAAATTTTCGACTTCATACACTCTAAAAAGAGAGTGGGGCACTCACTGGGAGACAAGAGACAATTGAGAAGACAATAATCCATTTATAAGCTCCGTGTCGATGTTGAGACGCAATACATTACGATAAATGCAATGTATAAATAAATAAGGACGATAAGAATGAGAAGAAAGTAAGGGAGCGGGAATACGTTCAAGCGAATTGATAACATTTTTAATCGATAGTGGGTCGTTTTTCCAATGATATTTTCAATAAGGATAATTGCAGATGAAAATAAAGGGTAATCACTGATGACTAGAAAGGAGAAATTATAGGGAAGTGATGAACGGATGAAATTGCAAGAGCAATACGCATATTAGGTGCGACAAACAGAGAAAGGCCACTGAGAAAGCGGGCACACACACACACACACACAAAGATAGCAAAATGAAGTGATAAAGACGAACCGAAAATATTGATGTTCGTCTGAGTGGTAAAATATGATAATGCAGCACTATCAATTATAGCACTTTGGACGAAAAGAGGACGAGTTTTCACGAGGTAAAGTACAAGTACGTAAAGACGCACTCAAAAATAACAAACGCCCGTAAGGCGTTATCTCGAATGAGAAAAACAAATCGCAAAAGAGGCGAGGAATGAATTCGCAAAAGTTACGACAATATTGAATAAGTCGTTCGGATTTAAGATGCGTCACGATATTTAGGTTACTGGTGAAACATACGAAGGCCATTCACAAAGCGATGAAGCCAGTTGAAGAGTAAAATACTCAACTCGGGAAGGCACAGAAAAGATGACGTAATGTCTTCGACACGTGGTGGAGCTCGTGATTTCCGTGGGTAAGAATTCGGAGAAATAGTAGCGAATGTCAACAGCTGCTAGGTGATAAAATTTTTAGGTTTTATGAGGCTTGACAAAAGAATATAATCGAACACCATCGAGCTTCGCTGGCTTTTTGTTTTTACGCAGAATTCCGCTGATATCGAGGAGTATGATGTATGCCGCAGATTTGAGGGCAGAGCAGAGAATAGGTGCGGGGTAGATATGGTTGGTCGCGTCAATACTTTTCCATTATTAAAAAGTGATAAGAAACACAGTGGCTGACAGGAAGTCGCCGAAATTCTTGTCTTCAGCAGTTTAGCTGATTGCATGACGAATGCTCTAGAGTAGTATTTTAAGCAGGTTGACGACGCAATATGGACCAACAAAAATATGAAAAAGTAACACGTGCGATCTACCACCGACCACGCCGAGCGATACGGCGCTGCCTTCGAACGATGCAATATGATGAAATAGAATATTTGCGAAGCCCGCGTAAAATCGGGTTGTTAAATTTCGAATATGACGATCTTTCGTCTCATCAATTACTAATCGGAAATAATTTGTCCGTAATAAAGTTCATTCGAAAACGTTCGAAAGCAGATAAAAATGGCATATTCGTGGTATCAAGGTTACTCCCCGCCTTGTTTGTTTCCACGAGAAATCGAATATCGATTAGTTATTCGGTTCTTAAATAAATAAACACAACCGAAAGTTGGATCGCACACTTCCAACTTGATTCTCGTCGATAATAAAGTTTTAGATCGGACTCACCAACTTAGAGGATATTCAACCGCTCGTCATAATTGAGATATTGAAGAAGTCCAAGAACAATACCGCTGCTAAGAGCCGAGCACGCGAGTCTCCTTTTCGCTGGTTGAAGTAAATCTTTGCCATTTCCTTCTAAGTGATGTTCCTCATCGTGGCTGAGCATTCGTTGAGAGGCATCGAACCCACGGCAATGACCGGTCTGGGGAGATTGATTGGACTTTTGGTTTCCGGAAAAACTTCAAAGTGACTGACATAGGAGACTTTGTAAAACGGAAAATGGTGCACTTCGAAGAAAGCTAGCTAGTTAAGTAGGTGAATAAAATATTAATTACACCTTGCATGCAGTCTCTTGAGTTCGTTTCTCACATAGCCTCTCCGAAATTGGTGGCCACCGGTGAAGTAGGCTAGGAGAACCGACCTCTTTAGAGAAAAAGACGAAAATCATACGGCCGAAGAGAAATACTCTATTCGAATTTCACATTTCCGTGATAGATACGGAATAAAGGCATAAACCGCAGGTACCATATTCATCATGATAGTATTCGGCGAAATGCAATGTAGTCGGATGCGTTATCATGCCCGATTAATTTTAGTCTTTTATTAGAAGACGAAGTTGAAAGAAATGATCATTTAGCGCTATTAAATATTCCTTCACGTTAGCAAACATGCCAAATTCGTGGATTGGTAGGAACTCATTGTACATGAGTCGGAAAACAATGTACTTATCTGCGAAAGCAGATTTTTTCCAATGTTTTTAAAATAATATGGGAGCGAAGATATTCGATAGCTCCCCGCCAATCGTATGATTTTAGTATTGAATTATTGAGTTCACGTATTATGTGATTAACTCAAATTTAAAGCTGGTAGACCTCACCAAATCGGTCTGCTACCATGTTAGAAGGCTTGAGCCCATCTCGTGATCATTCCCCACTAGGGAACAATAGAAAGGGTTAACCCGAGATGATCGGGAATCTACAGAGGCAGCGCGTGAACATGCACGATAGCGTGCACGAATACGACTGACGTACGAGCGTACGCGAGAGCAGCGAGTACTGCTGAACGGTAAGAGAAGGGAACGCGCTGCTAGCCGCGGACGGACACGGCTGTCTATACTACACACTCTAACAATTAGTGATTACATCTTACAGGCTCTTTCATGAAAAAACCAAACGCCCAATAATAAATTAGTTGACAAGAGAGCCATCGGCTGCCCACCTCGCACAAGCACGCATCTTGTTAGCATCTCGTCCATCCAGTAAACAGCAGGGAATTGTCTCTCTCATGATATAGTTCTTTGGTTCTTTCCAAGAGAAGACATGGCGATTAAAGCTAAGTTGTACTGTAGAAGTCGAGATTATCTACAAAATTCAACAATTATATTATACAATAATGGTGGACACAAGAGAGGTACGCCAGTATCACAAGCTCTTACTATTTGAATTCTTTTCTCCTATCATTCTGTCCGTCAATTGTAGTAATCTTTTGACGCTCAACTTTGTTAGAATCGGGATTTCCTGTTTTGGCAGTGGTGGTTGGTGCGTTGCCGGCGGTGTTAATTGCGATAGTGCTGACAATGTTCCTCCCGAATGATGCGAGGGCCGATGGTTTGTCTGGGGGGTACGTCGTCCACGTTCATACGAAACGATAGATCATTGGTTCAATAGCATTCTCTTGTTTTAAAAAATCTGAAAAATTTGGAAGTTTATGAGGATAGAACATAACGCGCTGACAAAAATGTGAATGCGGTTTTACTTCTGTGTGCCGTCCTTTCCAACCCCGTTCTTTCGAGGATGACCTGCCAAAAAGTTTCCCCGGAGCGAATGATTTTTAGGAGCTCGTATTTCTGAACCCTCCGGAACAAATTCCGCTTCGCAAACACAAACGACGGAAACGCATGTTATTGTGATGCGGATTGCTGAACAGATGTTCTACTCCTGGAACTAAATCAGATTAATCAATACTGCATTACAGTATACCATTCTTGTCTAGTAATCCTGATTTCGAAACAGACTACTTTTGGAGGGGCAAGGCTACAACCTCCCAGACTTGTTTGATCGATTGCCTTCTTCTTCATCTTCTTCTACACCGATGATCTCATAGAAAGGGACACTAAAGTTTTGCGAAAATATTCCTCGTCACAAAAACTATGATCTTTATTCTTTCTAGCCCATCTAATAATCGCGTTTTTAATTCACGTTCCCAGAGTAGACTGATTGATGGGAGAAAAAAAAAACTCTAATCTCTCATTTCTACTTGGGCTGCAACCTCGAAAGTGGCTTCTCCCATCAAGATGTGTAAATGGAGCCAAAAAGAATAGGGTACGAGATCAGAATGTTTCGTTATAAATTTCCGCGGATGAAATGAGAACATTGTTCAGCCTTTGATAGTTTTCCATTATTTCGGATTATACTCGTACGATAAATTATGAACCGCAAGTTCTTGTGCCGTTTGTTTTGTCCTTGAGTATAATGATACCAAATACAACGAAGTTGTTCTAAGATCTTTCGTATGAACATACTTGTCGCTACTCGAGTAGGATTTGGAAAATGGGATAAAATTCGCGTAAATACGGTAGCCGTTAGGTACAGCGCTCGAACCTGGAGTCGAGTGCTTATTGGCTGCTACCCAATTTCTTAATTGAAGGAGTAGCGACATTCACCTCACCGCGCGAGTAAATTCTGGTTTAGAAAATTTCCCGTTTAGTTTCGAATCGATTTTCCGAACGAGCATTCTTAATGCTCGTACTATTCACACGTCGCCTCTCATCTCAGTGGCACACCTCTCGGATATTTCAATATTCTCAGAAAATAATTAAATTTCAAAATGAAATTCGAGGAGAATCGATAAGATAACAAATATACGATCGTAAAATGTTTCGCGAAAAATACAGTATCAAAAGTTGAACGTCCCTGGCGTATGAAAATTCGTAACTTTGTATCGAAACGTATGCTGTGCTGTATTTGTACAAAATTCGCGTGTCGAAATTGGAACTTTGCGGCGTGTATTCTTTCGTTTACCTAAATCACGTTGATGACTCGTTCCACAATATTATCCCTGCTATTACGAGTATTTGAACCTACATAAGTCGGTACCTATACTGTATAGAGCGGCGTGCGAAAGCGAGAGAAGATTTTTCGCTTTTATTAATGGAACTGGCTGCCACCCCCCACGCTTTATTAATCAAAATCGAAAGTCAGTCGTTTGTCCTTGCGTGTCGCAGCAAATACGCGCTATGCTGTGCCACATTAGAATGAACTGTATCGATGTTTTGCCTACAGTATAATACTCGTTAGTTATTCTCTTTTGTGAGTAGTCACAACGTTTCAAAATTTGTGTATCTTTTAACATCGTCGACGAGAACTGACAGCGCGCAGCGTGTGTTTTGTAGCGGTCGTAACAATCGGTAGCTTTCGGAAAAACCCTTTGCAATCAAAGAAGCCCAAAGTGACGCAGTTTACACGACGAGTATTACGTTATTCAAATTTATCGTTGCACAGCATAGCTTAGTTGAGCGGAATTATCGAGACCACAACTGAAGCTATGCAGCTGCGGCGTTCCATCATACCCTTTCATTAGATCTATTTCTACACGTGTAAATCTACCATTGCATGTAATTTAATTTTAATGCTGCTCTTATTCGATAGTGAAGTAGAGGGCAGGGTACCATTGCCTTATTTGGTTACGGTTTTGTACGAGTAAAGCTGCCTGCGAAAACCTTGTTAATATTTGATGGTCACTTTATCATCAAACGAGCGGCAAGGTACGTTCTTGATTAGAGTAATCAAGACACGAGGTGTGTTTTCTCTTGTTCTCGAACTTGGGGGAATTGCTATCGCTTGTTAAATTTCGAAATCTTTTTGAACGTTGTTTGGAACGTTGAGCTTCTCGAGTGAACCCGAACGGATTAGAAATGGGGCGCTTATGGTGGGTGTCGCTCCCAATATTCCATATTAAGTTTCTCCATTTTTGCTTGTTGAGCAAAGCTAGGACTCTGTGGAATAGACTAGACAAGACGAAAGAGATTGTTCCTTATGTTACCAGTCCACCAAGTTACGGGTAGACATACTGAACGAAAACTCCACACACTTCACAGAGGGAAAACTACTAGAACTGCGTAGAAAATATATATGAGTCGCGACCGCTTTCGGTTAAACAACCATCATCAAGCAAATAGAAAAACCGACTCGACGAAACGAGAATCGACAAGTACACCAGTGAAAATCAGTATTGAACTAGCGAGTCATGAATAAACTAGTTCAACCAACCCTTCGTCGGGAATGTACCTGTTGAGTAAAGTTAGGTTATCGCTGTTTAGATGACGAATTATTTCGATATGTTCCAGAGCAATACGCTTGGAGTACGAGCTCTCGCTGTGGAGAAGGGACTCAGATCCCCTCTAAAACTGTTATCACTGTTGGTTAGAAGGTCTGCAAAGGCCAATTCTGCCGAATCTCTTTTTTCTCAGGTCTTCCTGTGTTCAACCACTCTGATTTTAAGCTGGTGACCCCGGTCTCGCCTACAGAAACACCAGTAGAATCCCTGCAAGCTATGCTGTAAACCCCACCCTTTTCCATACGCAGGACAGGGTCTTTTTCAACCGGACAAAAAGTCCTTTCACTGTCTTAGGGTTGTAGAAGGCAGGAAGGAAACCGAAGGGGCGAAGAGCACAAACTTTCCCAGAAAGGGGAGTCTGACCCAACGCTTCCTAATGTCGTGGCCAGAATCGAGGCATTGCCGCGTAATCTTTCCACGGACTATAAGGTGGATGTCCAAATTGAATTCATTTACTCTAGCCAACTATTTTATAGTTGATGCAAAGGTTGTACTCTTTTAGAGAGTAGCGAAATATTAGAACCACACTACAAAAAAGTTGGAAGGTTACATAACGGTCAAATGGATAAGAACAGAACTTAGGAGGTAGTAAGGACAGATGAACGTCACTACAAGACTTAATCTGCTGGTTCACTCAAGGCTTTCTGTCTTTCTTCACCCTGGTGAGTTCGAATCCCTTATAGTATCGGTTAATGGTGACTGTCGCGTTTTTGAACGGAATCTAAACGAAAAGAAAAATTGCAAACTGGCCTCCCTCCAGAGTTCTAAAGCTATGGCTGAGAAAAAACACTGTATAGTCCAGCAGTTCCAGCCGCGAATCACCAATTATAGTAAAGTTGAACTTAATTCTGATGAGGTGAACCTGTTGGAAAAAGGGTGGAAAATTTTAGTCTCCCCCCTCTCAAGAACCAAGAAACTCTCGCTGATGTTGTAGCTGACTTGACAATCAAGATTGGACCTGGTGTGAACATCCAAAAAAAGTGCGCCGAAATGGTAGGCAGTACCGCTCTTCCTTTTATGGGTAATACCTGTATTGAGGTGATAAAAGGCTTAAAGAGGAAGGTCAGGGAGGAAGGGCAGATAAAAGCAACGCTGTTGTAATTATGGAAAAGTCCTCCTATGTTTCCGGTGTTTATGATCTGCTAAAACAATTTGGGGCCAAGGAAAATAGCCTTTTCTGTTTCCCTCAGTTCGTTAAAGAGGTGAGGAAAATCATTAACAGAAGTGAATTTATTATCAAGAGTCCTCTCACAAAGAACGCCATTTTGGAACCTAATCCGGTACCCCCCCCCCTCCTCTACGGGTTGCCTTAAGTACATAAAAAAGATGTTCCAATGCGGCCGGTCGTGTCGTTTGTCTCGTCGCCAACTTACTTATTAGCTAAATTTATAGATCACGATGGTTTAGATCATAAGTAGATTGTACCTCCCCGTATTCAGTAAAGAACTCGCGTTCCTTGGCGGATAGGCTGAAGGACGTAAACCTTCCTCCGGAAACGACCTTATGCTGCTTTGATGTTGTAGGATTATTTCCTCACATCCCTAAGGCTGTTACTATCCAACACATAGGCGCATTATTCGTAAAATCGGGTGTCCTTTACGAGGAGATGGCGGAATTCTTTGATTTTCTGAGGGTTTGTTGGACTCCCAACTTCTGTGAATTTGAAGGGAAATGTTTTGAGTTCCCGGATGAGGTGGGGATCCCCATTGGTTCTCCCTTGGGCTCACTGATATCTGAATTATTCATGTCCAAATTTGAGATCGATTTGTTTTCCTCAGGCCAGGTGCTGTTAAATCATGTTTTACTGGCATAGATATGTGGACGACATACTTTGTGCACGGACCGGTCCAGTGGAACTCCTTCGTGAGCTTCTCACGAATGAATCAAGTGAGGGTGGACATCGACCTCATGATCCGTAGGAGGCTTACCGGAAAAAGCCTCGATTCCACCACCTCCTTCCCTCTCCAGGGATTCACACCTAGATAAGAGGAAACGTTGGATTAGACTTCCTCACCTGGGCAGATTTTCGTTGAAGTTGACAAGAACGTATTAATATTATTTTATAGTTTTTTTGGAACACCTACTGGACTCAGCAGAATGCGAGCCAATCGATGATGAAAGCAGCTATCTTGTGGACAATAGGGCAGAATGACGGGCCGTAGGCAACAATAGCGAAATCATGGACCGCATCTTTTTTGGAGATAGTAAGATCCAGGAAGTTAATGGAAGAGCTTTCAATCTTTAAGATAAATTTAATAGAGGGATATTTCACATTCAGATACTTGGGAAATTCATTAAGGAGATCTTAGGGATCGGTCCACGCATATAATACGTCATCCACATACCTGTATGCCAATGAAAAACGTGATTCATGAATACTCTTGGTCCAAGGAAAAAGGTCAGCCTCGAACTCAGACATAAAGACCTCCGAAACGCGGGAACCCAATGGAGATCCGACGAGAATGCCAACCTCTTCGGTTTTACGGAGTAAGGAGACTCGCACTCGATGCGAGATTTAAACCACTGGTCCAGATATTTTTCGTGATTTTCTCCTCGGTTCTTGTACTTTTCTCTCTGTTTATTCCCTTAGAGTATTCTGGAGCTTTCGTTCACAATATAGGGATTAGGATCAGCATTTAGCCAGCGGATTTTAGTCTTCCTTGACGTACGTCACGCTTTCCTCTAGCTGCCTCCTCTACAGCCTCTCATCTGTGGTGAATTTAGCTAGCGGGTGAGTCTCCCTTGATGTACGTCACGCCTCCTTCGAGCTGCCTATCTTATCTAAAGCGCAAGGATCGAAATTTAGAATAAACTAGCGGATCTTAGTCTCTGTTGACGTACGTCACGCCTCTCTCCAACTGTCTCTTCTGCAGCCTCTCGACTATAGCTCGAAGATCAGAATTTAGAATCAGCTGGCGGATCAGTCTCCCTTGATGTACGTCACCTTTCCCTCCAGCTGCCTACCTTATCTAAAGCACAAAGATCGAAATTTAGAATAAACTAGCGGATCTTAGTCTCCGCTGACGTACGTCACGCCTCCCTGTAGCTGCCTCCTGTACAGCCTCTTATCTTTAGCATTAAGATCGGAACTTTGAATGAACTAGCGAATCTTAGTCTCTGTTGACGTACGTCACGTCTCTCTCCAGCCTCTCATTTGTACTTCAAACATCGAAATTTAGAATTAGCTAACGGAATGTAAGTCACGCCTTGCTCCAGCTGTCTCTTCTGCAGTGTCTCATCTATAGCTCAAAGATCAGAATTTAAAATTAGCTAGCGGATCAGTCTTCGTTGACTTATGTCACGCCTCCCACCAGGTGCCTCCTCTAGGGCCTCTTATCTAAAGCTCAAAGATCGAAATTTGGAATAAATTAGCGGATTTTAGTCTTCATTGACGTACGTCACACCTCCCTCTAGCTGCCTTCTGTACAGCCTCTTATCTGTAGCTTTAAGATCGGAATTTAGAATGAACTAGCGAATCTTAGATTCTGTTGATGTACATCACGCCTCTCTCCAGTTACCTCCTCTACAGCCTCTCATTTGTACTTCAAACATTGAAATTTAGAATTAGCTAACGGAATGTGCGTCACGCCTTTGCTCCAGCTGTCTCTTCTACAGCCTCTCATCTATAGCTCAAAGATCAGAATTTGGAATTATCTTGCGGATCAGTCTCCGTTGACTTACGTCACGCTTCCCTCCAGGTGGCTCCTCTAGGGCCTCTTTTCTGATTAACCTGAGGTCCGCAGACCGCTATTGGCCCACAAAAAAGCCAGAAGTGGTCCGCGAGAATTCTCAGATAGGCAAAATGATGTTACCACTTTTCCATAATATCAATTGGCCTCACTTCGTATTGAAACAGAAGGAAAAAATGGAGGATGAACAATTTGTTACGAATTACAAACAAATGACCCTGGATATGTGATCAGTGACACTAATCCTTGCCTTTTTCCAGTTCCTCTCTCCAGCCTTTTATCTATACTATAGATAAAAGGAATTTCAATCTTTAAACTATAGATTCTATAGAAATTCCTTGAGTCCTCTTTTCTTACAACACGTCGAACTTAATGAAGCGTTTTGCTACTCTCCGATAATCTATGTTATCGCAACAAAAATCTTTCCAAGCCCGACTGATGACGTCACGCTCTCCTCCAGCTACCCCCATTGTAGCTTCATAAATACAGCTCGAAAGTTAGAACTTTTGGTACCGCGTTCATTATCAACGTTACGAAAAAGAGAACGAGCCAAGAAATAAACATCGAATGCCGAGAGTAAGAGGTCATAAAAAAGGACACGAAGGATTATTCAACAGCAGGTGATGGTCTGTCAACTCTTTCATAACCTTGTAGCTTTTCTTTTGAAAAGTGGAGTGCAAAAAGATTTAGTTTTTCTTTCCAATGATGTTCAGTTCCACCTTGAACTGGTGGGTAACTTAAGATATTCAATTGTCTAGGAGCTCAGTATAGAGCCACGTGAACTCCTTTATGATGTCGAGGTAGTCGCTGAGGTGGACTGCAGAAGTGCGGCTATTGATATGGGTGTGAGCCTATGATTGTGTGGATGTGATCTCGAAGTTGACCTGACGTCATCCTCTGCTCATTTTGCTATCTCGACTGCAGTTTCCAGTATTAGATTTTCTTGTCCCGTTTTTGAGTGTATATTTTATTATAATTTCCTGCTCGCGATGAAACCTGGAGATTAAAAGCTGTAGAGGTTTTGTCCTATTTCAATGAAACTATTCGTGTTTGTCGGGTACGTATGAATCAAATAATCTTACGAATACGATTCCCCGGCCACAGACGCAGACTTCCCATCCTTTTAGCAGATTTATCTTCTATCGTATTTCCAAGAACAACTGTCTGCTTCAATTTATTGATGGAAAACGAGTTTCTGTGCAACCAATTTTCAGTCGTGGAAACGGGGAAAAAACAGGGAAAATGAGAGCGAATTCTCACAACATTCACGTAAGAGAGAAGACGATATCAAAAAAAAAAAAAGAAAAAAATAGAATGACGAATGAGCGCTTATTCAACATCTCACTGAAAGGTATCTACGAGTATGAATGATGCGTATATTCAGAAAAGAAAAGGGAAGCGAATTGTGCAATGTGGCGAATTTCAAAAAAATAAAAAGTCCTTCTCCATATCAGACACGTGTGTACGATTACGTTCAAATGATTTCTCACGAGATTATTATAAAGTGTAGAAACACTTGAGGAGTAATAATCAGAGCTGACAGATGAGAGCATCGAGTGAAGGAGAAAGAAATCGTACTTCATTTTTTGCGTGGATTCGAGCACACAGGCTTTGCTTACGCGTTCGTATTTTTATCTTATATTTTTGTATTCGCCATTTCTCTGACAAAATGTACCGTTAACGGCAATGTCAAACGAGGAACGTGGAAAGAAAGTACAGCATTTTCATTTTGTATGTGGAAGAAGGCACAGGCTAGAAATAAGATTAACTCGTTATCTTCTCAACTTTACACCAGAATAATAAAGTTTATTGCGAAATGTTACAGTGTCGCGTCACTAATGCGATGCTTCGTCTTCAGTTTCTTTTATTCGTCTCATTCTTCCCATCATGTGTACTTTTCATTCATACCGTAGGAAATTTTGAATACCTAGTTGAAATTCAATACCAAGAATGAAGATGGAAAAGAAACTAGAGACGATCTCAAAGAACCAGCGAGGTGCTCTCGAAAGCATATTCGATAATGCGAGCTTCCGTACATCGAAAGATAGGTATGTGAAAAAAGGCTCGAACTTTTTTTTTTTGAATAAGCTGAGGAAATTCGCAATTGTGATTCACCGACCTCGGCGTGTACGCGGAGTACTATCAAAGTTCAACTTAAAACCAATCGAAAGGTTTCTCGAAAGTTTCGAAGGCGCACAAGTTATAGAAAATTTTTCGAAGTCAGCGGCGGCGCGAGGTACACTCGTTATATTATTAGGTTTATATCGTACAGCCTTTTTCCTATCGATATTCATTTCCGAAATGTTGGTTATTTTTGAAAAGAGTTGCGCGATAATATTCGCCTAAAAATTCAAATTGCGGAGTAAGTCGCGAGTCGAATTCGATACAAAAGCGTCGTAACAGGATAGTTTCCTGCCGGCATAAAAAAATTGACGGGAAAACGGGTAGGAAAAGAATGCGAGAAATAATAAATAGGAATTTTCCGTTATGATTTTTTATACGAACAGACTTTCTCTGTACGTGTGAATTTCAGTATGTCTGTCATCGACGCTGACGTGTTGAAAAATTGATGTTGAAAATAGGTTTTGTTGCGGGAAAATGAATCGGACATTTTTTTTTACATCGAATTTTCAATTCATCGACTAGAAAGATTTTCCTTTTCTGTTGTCCTGTTGTCCAGACTCTCGTTCTCTTTCTCTCTCACTCTCTCCGGAAAAGATGATGAACGTGTAAAGAAGAAAGAAACTCATACCCGTTGAAAATGTGCCAATTTTCTTTGTAAGCTTTAGGAATCATAAAAACACTGCTTAGTAAGGGTTCTTCATGAACACATAAGCCTATTTGAGTAATATTGAATTCCTTTCTTAAAATTTAGTCTGATTTGGTGTAAATGAGATCGGCTCCGTCAGGTAGGCTAATGGATAACACCTCTTGCTTCATTTCCTAATGATTCAGAAAAAATTTGATGGCTAGGCACTCAACTCAAACGCAGGACTTACATCCTATCATTCTTGGACAACTCTTATCCCTGACTTCCGTCTCGATCTTACTGAAATTCCCACAACAGCTCGTATGAACAATACATCAACAAAATAATTTCTTCGGAATCCCTCCCCCCCCCTATCCTTCATGCTACGGACGGTTCCGAATACCCATGAACCGGATATGCTGTCCTCATTCGAAGCGACACCAGAAATTCCGGTTCCATAGCGCTATATTCACTTGCCTCCCCTTTCTGATATGTTTGTTTCCTCCCTACAAATTCCTTAGTCTATCTGATTCTCTATCATCCTTCCTTGCTATATCTAGGAACTACTAATCTTATCGTCCAACGAGTGGTGGACCCGCAATCTTTGCTGTTTTCGATAATTTGTTAGTCCTTCTACGAAATTGAAATTTTCGAACGTCCTGAGAGTCCCCTTATCGTTTGTGCCTATTGTAATTTTTTTCCTAGACAACACGCTCCAATTTTTGTAAGTCCCACACCTCTGTTAGAATTTATACCACAAACCATCCCCTTTTGGTATCACCATATTCTCTTGCTGGTGTACTTTCTTATTTCCAGAAATTTGAGTGATGTCCGGCTGTGGTGATGTTGTTCCACCAGTCCCTTTGCTATCTCCTTCTTACCACTCAAGTAGGTCGATAGCGTCACGCTCTTCTTCGTGTTATTTTATTATTTTTTTTCTTGTCAATCTATCAAGCCTGAACTCAGTTCATAGTGAGAAAGAGAGTCTTGACTTGAAGAGTCTAAGCATCAAATCGTCCTTGGGTCTTAGTTTATGTTCATTGTAGCCTAGCGTTTTGTACAGAGGAGAAATTTAGCTTACAATTCCATACTTATGGCCTTGCAAAGAGGTTTCAAATTCAACTTTCTCTGAATCCATCTGTGCAGAGGTTCTCATTCTAAATCTTTCCAAGTTTCCCTTCAATAAAGCATTTCATGAAATCGAAATTTTATTCAAACGAGGACTCCGAATAGTTTCTATCAAAAATGAGAATACTATAGGCTTCTCTTGCCAAAATTTATCAATTTTACTTCATTTGTTACTTAGTTTATTTATTTTGAAATTTGGTACTTATGATTATGCATAAATTCATTCATGAACATAATAATATGTGATGCTAATTCAAGCACTTATAAAAACAACTGACATATGATTAAAAAACAAGGAGACTTTGCATCTTCTGTAGCTGTATTAAAGAATAGTTCTCTAAAAACCGCGTGGTCCTTGTAAAAACTCACAGGTTCTTCAACGGAGTAGAACGCACATGGAATTCGAAAAATCTTGACGTACCAAATGTATGACGTCATCAAATTTTGATGTCACAGACCCAGACTGTAGAGCCATAGTAAAACTTCGTTATAGTCAAGGTTTAAAGAGGAAGATTAAGGAGAGACATTAAATCGTCACTAAGGCTTACAAGGGCAATGCTGTTGTGGTGATGGAGAAATCCACCTATGCCTCTGAGGTCCACGTAGTGATTACAGAATACTCAAAGAGTAATCGAAAAGACTGATTGCCATGACCGCAGATAAACAGAAGAAGATGCGAGATCTTTCGGTTAACAAACCATTATCGGGCAAAGTTAGGACGTCACTAACCCAGATCCGACTCGTAGAACACAATACCGAGCGAGCCTTCGCGAGGTGACTCAAGCTCGTAGACCAATTCAACTAAACCTTCGTCGGGAAAATACCTGTTGAATACGGTAACATCCTCACTGTTCAGATAACGCACTATTTCAATATTTTCCAGCGCAATACGCTTAAAGTAAAAGCTCTCTTTGTGGAGGAGGGTAGCTGACCCTTCCTTGAAACCATGACCACTGGAGACAAGGTGGTCCGCAAAGGCCGAATCACCTAAATTTCCTTTTCTCCAGGCCTTAAGGTGTTCCTCTACTCGAAATTCCAAGCTGGCGACAGTCCTTGCACTTCAATCTGTACACCCCACTCCTCCCCCCCGCGGGATGCGGTCCTTTAGCCTGAAAAACAAACCCTTCACCGTGGTGAGGTTATAAAAGGCAGGCCTGAAGCCAAAGAGGCGGAGGACACGAGTCAGCTTGGATGAAAATTCACCCAAAAACGGGAGCTTGATCCAACGTAGTTTTTTATTATCATTATTACAACTCAGATCGCGGGGGAGGGAGGAGGTAGAATCAGGGCCCTTCCTCGTAAGCTTTTTACGTACCATACGGTTAATGTCCAAGTTGACCTCATTCACAGTGGCCAAGTGCTTAATGGTCGGAAGCTCCTTCTGAAAAGCTAGCTGACTCAGCGGAATGCTGGTCAATCGCTGAATGAAACTATGAAAGGCAGCGATCTTATGAGAAAATGGACATGAGCATACCGGTGGACAACTCAAAATCATGGTTCCCATCTATTTCTGAGATAGTGAGATCCAGAAAGTTTATAGAAGAACCTCCAATTTCTATAGTGACATTTCATTCAGATGTTTGAGAAACTCACCAAGGAGTTCTTGAGGACCGGTCCACACACCTAATATATCGTCCACATATCGGTGTCAGTAATGGATGTGACTCAGTAGCACTTGGCCCGAGGAAAACAAGTCAACCTCAAGTTAGGACATGTATATCTCCGAAACGAGAGAGCCCAGAGAAGAGCCGATGGGGATGCCTACCTCCTCAGGGAATTCGTAAAATTTCCCATTGAACTTACAGAAGTTAAGTGACCGGCACACATTAAGAAAAAAATTCCTGTGACTCGTTATGAGGAGTCAACTTGACAACTAGGTCACCCATATACTGCTTAGTATATTGGAAAAAAGGCCGAATGAGCAGAGGCTTGTACCCGGAAGTAGGGTATCATTTTTGAGCCTGGATGGTTCATTAACAGAAATCGCTCGATGTTTCAATTTTTCTGCTGTTCGCATTGCTTACTCTCCTTTCTGAGAATTCTTTTTGCGTTATTTGATAAAGGACTCCAGGAATTTTAAATGTTGCTGTCTTGAATAAAAGTTGTGCATGATCTTTCAATTTAAATGAGAGTAAGGGTTGGAACTCTGTAAATTAGGCCAAGACCATTGCTGACGTCACAATATTTGAACGCAGATGAGACGCGCATAAATTTTTTGAGGATATGACCGTCATAGCTCGAACTAGTCTCAATCTTAGGAGTCGTCTAAAATGCTTTTTTGGGTCTAGCTAAGTTTGTCCTGAAACTTCTTCCTAGCCTAAAAATCAATAGTTATAGCCTAGATTATGAGTTTATAGCTTGCAATTTTTCCATTTCCACCACCACGGTTTATTGCTCTATGTTCATATCTTTTCCATAAAGGATTGGATTCCCGATGCCATCGCAAAGGTCGGATGCGGATATTTTCCGTGTAAGTACACCTCCCCTCCTCCTTCCCAGATAACAGATATCTGTCTTTAAACAATTTCTCCTCTCTAGGAGAAGCAGGTAATCATGTAAATATATAATAATTATGTCTTTGGTCAACATGAAATAGAATCGTCCAGCCTTATTTTAGAGGAGGGGACGGGGGGTTTCTCCATGACCATGACCAAGGCATGACCAATGCGGACTGGAGATTTTAACCAGTCAGATTTTTAGTGATCTTGGAGAACCAGTGTCGTATTGCCCTGCCTATCGATTAAAGTCGTTCTTCATTAATGCAGGAGTTAGCCCGTCGACTTCTGGTCGTATCAGTGAAGCCTTCAAAGGCACGTATGGCTGCCGCTCTTCGAGGGAGGCAAAGTCTGGCGAATTTCAAGTCATTTTTGAAGCCTGCCCTTTTTCTCTCTCCATTCCATCCATCAATTGATTGCCCGGCTTCCTCTTTCCAGCCTAAAGTTCGAGTTTTTGATTCTATTGTTCTCTTCGTGTAGCGGATGTGGTATTTGCTTGTTTTGGTCCAGTCCAAGGTCCGACCGGCTATGAACTTCAGGTACTCCTGAAGCGTACGTTCTCGAGTCTGTTCGTCAAACTCGCGTGGACCTTCGTCGTTTGTCCTTTTGTGCGATTTGAGGACTAGACCGCGGTGCTCCAGAAGCTGGGCACCAATGTTCGTAGATGGAAACTTGGTTTTATCGCTGACGCACTTCTTGCTAGCTTTTGCGGATGCTGACTTTTCTCCGCAGATTGAGATCAGGTATTGTTTTCAGTCAGTTTCGCGAATTGATTGAAAGCGAATATGTTCGCAGGTGTACTAAATTAAGGGAGGAGTGGATTATGAAATAATGAAAAACCGACTAATTCATCTCCTCTCTATAGTGGCGTTTGAACTTGGGATCAATTGCGTTCAGTAGTTTCAATTTCTGCTTCCTTTGTTTTCATGTGCTCTCAGCATCTGAGATAAGATTTAGATTACTTGAACGAATTTCAAACTATCACATTTAAATCATGAAGCAGGTGCGTCTGTCTCGTCTTTTCATTTTGTGAGTTCTTCAGCGGAGAAGGGAGTAAAATGTACAATCTCGTCGTTAAAATGTCACATCCACTTCGAGTGACCATGACAGATCACTAGAATATAAACGTGTTTCGTATTAGTATAGATTGGTTATTTCGTGAGGAGCAGATGTTCACGAGCCTTCCAATAATCTGTAATTACGTTTTGATATTACTTTTTCTACGTATCCAGCTGGTCAATCTCAAGTTCCTAATAAAGAGAGGTAGAACATTCTCGGACACTCAGTTGCGACCGCGTACAATCGTATTCTTTTACTTTTAAATGTGGTTCGAGTCCGAGTCGATCGAGGTCCGGACTGGACGATATCTCATTTCGTGTACATGTTTCTAATTCTGATTTGAAGAATTCACTCGTGTGACGTTAGTCAAGATTTTGGTAAATTAGCATAACAAATTTATCCGCATACGAGCAATTTACTACCTACTACAGTAGAAAATAGAGGTTCATCGACAGAATCACATTTTGAATTTTGACACCATCTCGGTTGACAGAAACTGCGCGTTTCGTCTCGAAAATTGAATTTCAACGCGTATCACGAGCACGTGACAGTATGTGTGTATGTATTTGTACGAATTCTGCACGCGTCCACTGTCGAGATAAATTTTCAAACTTCGACACGTACTTTTCAAAGTTCTAGTCTGGCGTTTGTTGTTTTCGGTCCGCGCGCGGTTAAAATTCAGTTAATAACTTTTCTTTTAAATCTAACGAAAGACAACTTCTGAGGCGGTACGTAGTGTCATTGTGAGTGAAACTTTGAAGAGAACGGAGAGATTGCCTTTTCGCGTATATATACGAACTTGTCGCGCGCGCGTTTTCACGCGGCAAAACGATTCAGGAAACAAGAAAGAGCACTTTGGAAAATCTTGTAAAATTTACGAGTACCGAGTAGAAAATATGAGAGGGGGAACAAACTCCTCGTCAATTATTCACAAATCGATGACGTAATTGTTTTTCCTTTCTTTTTTGCGTGTTGCAGGAACGTTTGTTACTTTCCGTACTGCCGGAGCACGTAGCTGTGAAAATGCGACAGGATCTCGGTTCGGCCTTAGATACCCAATTTAAGAAGATCTACATGAGCAGACACGAGAACGTGAGGTAAGAAACGGTTTCGAGCATTATTTTTATTTGGCGAGAGCGCGTGGAATATTTTACCGTGCGTTGTTGGTACACATAAATGACTGAAACATTACGAGACTCCCGAGGGCACTGAGCGCCAGTAAAGGTATATGATTCGGGTCTCTGCGAGACAATTCGTCATGAACATTAACGTCCGGTTAACGTTTTTGCAATTTCATTTGTTGAAAAATACGATGCGGTACAACGCTCGCGTCCGAACAATTATATGTCGAATAATTTATCACGTTCGCAATTACGAGTCGATTAAGGAACGCCTCGAGATTTATTCAAAAGATCGTAATTTCGGTCGGCGATAGGCTATTGGCCGATTGCAAAAGGTTGTGACTCTTGGGAGGAAGGAGGGGGAATGGTTCATTTAGAGCTTTATCGAGGTAGCTATGCGTGGGTCCTGCAAAGCGGAGAAAAATGGGAGAAAATTAGGCAAGAGTAGGAATTGGGGTGAGGAGAGGATATCGTAACTTCAAGATGACGATTGCGAAAAGTTTTCTGTATACAATCATAATTAGTCTTGCGGACTTCCTTTCGTATACATTCTTTAGGTATATTATATAGGAAGATTATGAAGTGCGCAGGAGTGAGTGGATCTGAGTGGTGGTTTTACTTAGCTAAGAGTGAGGAGAGGCAGACAAGAATATTCTGTTATGACTCGGCTCAGAGACGAATGCTGACGGAAATAATCCGATCGGACATTCAGTTCATCACCACCGAACGAGAGAGTAATAACGATAGCCGTAAGATTAAGTATAAACGAAAGCGAGCAATAAACGTAAAGTGACTAAACTAAGCTAGCGTAACCGTATTTATAGGGGATCGCGCCGCGCGAACAGGACATGTCGCGGATCCGGTGCGCGCCACCGTCGTCCACGAATTTACTCCTCGCGTTGCGCGCGCAGTATAGGGCATTGGAGCAGCTCCTTCTATATCATCGGCTAGCGTCGGCTATGATCGTGGCGAACGTCGCTGGTGCGTGCGTCGCGATCGTAACATTCGGCCATCCGACAATTCAACCGGCCTCGGTTGAGGACAGAACTTGGGACGAAAGTTTGGAGGGAGAGCTCTTAGTCATTGTTTCAGCCGAGGCTGTGTGCAAGTGATGAAAAAGGTCAAGTACTGCCTCAGTCGGCGATCTGTACTTAAATACTGCCTCAATCGGCGATCTGTATTTAAAATCAATTGGTGAAAAAGTCAAGTACTGCCTCAATCGGCGTCTGTACTCAAATACTGCCTCACTCGGCGATCTGTATTTACAATTTTCTAGGCATGCCTTCCGGTACGGCTCGTGTACCCCGATCCAGTTGCCATACGATATGGGCAATTCTGTCTAGACATCTGGCACATACTTGTACCACGGATCCAATATTTGGGCCATCTCGGGATGCCCTCTAATTAAGAGAAGGAACAAAAATACAAAACTCATAGCAATGTTTTTATTTGATCGTCAAGAGATATCGGCGTATATACGACGTGCTAGACCACGTTTCTTTCATAGAGCAACCAAAATTTTTCATTTTCATAAGTCTTTTACTGGTCATCTCGGGATGCCACACAATACCAAGCGAACATTTCATTCTATCGACCGCAGAGAAGAAAGTTGGTAATATAATCAGTGGTTTGGTGTCGGGGTCACATACTTTGTATGTTTACCGACTTGTCCCTCCGCCACCACCAAGCCACCACCCTAACTTCTATTATTTTTTATTTATTTTTTATTTTATTTATTTTTTTATTTTATATATATATATATTTTTTTTTTTTTTCATTTTTTTTTTTTTTTTTTTTTTTTATCTTTTTATTTTACTTTTATTTATTTATTTTTTTTTTTTCTTTCTTTCTCTTTCTCTTTTTTTTTTTTTTTTTTTTTTTTTTTACAACATACAAGGAACAAACTGCGGCGATTATTGACGAATTATCTTCTTCTTCATATAAAGAGTTTTCCTAATGTACAAATCTACTTTATTAGTTGCTTTTACAAGAGTACTTCTGGGTGTTATCCCATCATCAGTTGTGTCGCAACTGGAGAACTAGGCCTTGACCATGGGTTTTTATAGTACAACACTGTGATCTTATTGGCTATAACAATGCTGTGTTGTGATTGGTTCA
This sequence comes from Aspidiotus rigidus, assembly GCA_035079385.1. Classification (NCBI taxonomy): domain Eukaryota; kingdom Metazoa; phylum Arthropoda; class Insecta; order Hemiptera; family Diaspididae; genus Aspidiotus; species Aspidiotus rigidus. The sequence continues at coordinate 12,803,015 of JAVHKY010000020.1, read as the reverse complement.
CTTCTTAGAAACTTATTCTTACAATAATATGACATTGTGTTCTTGTTGGCTAAAACATACTACTTAGTGATTGATTCAATCTACTACCCTAAATGCTGTGCTTCTATTGGCTACCTGGTTTCCTGCCGTCTCATTGGTTGGTTCTACTCTTATTCTCTCGTCCAATCACCAGTCCGAATAATTTTTCGCTGTCAAACGTGATTACCTTGTTCAAGAGGCAGGCTTTCTTCCTCTTGGCTCTTGCAATCTCCATTTGTTCCCAGAGTTTTCTTCTCTTTGTGCGATTCTCTACATGTATGACTTCAAATATTCCCTCTCCATCGTGGTGTTCTTCGTTGCAGTGTTTCCCAAACAGTGACTTGCGATCTTCTTTCTCCCTCGACTTTTTGTGCTCCTTTTTCCTAACCTCAAACTTTCTTCCAATCTCACTGATGTAGATGCCTTCGCTCTGTTCACAACTGAGCTTGTATACTCCGCTCAAGCTTTCCTTGTCCTTTTGTTCCGTCTGGTCGTTGCTGATTCTCTTCACCATGGGTTGATTATTCTGGATACCCACATTTGCATCGTAGCCTCTGTGAACCTTCATCACCTTGTTTGTGTACTTTCCTTTGTATGGTGTCGACCCGGAGTACTTTCTCACTATGCCATCGTAGGTTCCTTTCTTTGTTTCCATTTTCTCAAAGACTCCATCCACCACGCCTCTACGGTAGCCATTAGCTTCTGCGATCTGCTTTACTATCTCGATCTCTTTCCTCTTCTCTTCGTTGTTTTTGAGGACAGAAATTGCTCGATAGCAGTAGTTCTGGATTGCCGCTAACTTGTGCCTGGGGTGTTGGTAGGAGTCATTTGAGATGATGGTGTCAGTATGCGTCGGTTTCCTGTAGATTTTGTGTTCTATCCTATTTTTCTCCATTGTGAGTGTAAGGTCCAAATAGTCGATGGTCTCACTGCCTTTTTCCACTGTGAATTTCATGCTCTCATTCATCTCGTTCATTTCTGAAAGTAATAAATCCACCTGTCTATCATTGCCTGACCACAAAATTGGGTTATCATATACATATCTGGCCCAGTGTTTGATCGAGGTTCTGAACTTGCTGCCCTTCAATATCTTGTTTTCCATATCATTCATAAATATCTCCGCCAGTATTGGTGACAGCGGTGATCCCATCGCAAGTCTCCTTTCTTGACTGATATAGAACCTGTTATTAAAGTGGCATTAGTTCTGGATCGAGATCTCTTCTGCTATGTTGGCGTACTTCGGTCCATCGTGGTTCCCATGATATCTGTTGTTTTTGAGCAGATTGAGATGGTACCAAACATGTTTGCCACATCAAAGGATATCAGTTTGTTGTTACTCTTGATTTCCAACTTGTCCAGTTGCTCAATCAGCTATCCGTTGTTTCTAATACTTCGTCTGGCTGGTAGTTTTCTTTCAGGAATGTGGCTACGATCTCCTATCTTGTAGCATGATGATTGAATGCTGTTGACCAGGGGTCTCATCGGACGGTTCGCTTTGTGGAGTTTTAGAAGCCCCTTGAGTTTCGGTGCAACCGGGTTCATCTCAAGCGTCCTCGCACTGCCAGGTACATTGTTCCGTGTCAACACAGCTTTCAGGTCTTCTTGGTATTTCTGTGTTGATGGGTCCTTTATCAACTCTTGGTACTGCAATGTACGACTCCACTTTTTGGGTGTAGTCCTCCTCCATTACCACTACCGTGTTGCCTTTGTCCGCCTTTGTCAAAATCAGGTTGTTCCGTCGGATCTTCTTTTGTAGATTTGTGACCTTCCTCTGCATTACTTGCGTTCTGTCATAGGTTCGGCACATATTCTCTTTGATCTCCGACAGCACTTTCCCAATTTTGGTCCGGGCTTCTGATCTCACGTCATGTTCCATGGTTTGGATTACTTGTTCGCAGCTAATGGCCATTCTTTCGAGCTTACACTGGTTCAGCCTCTGTGGCTGCACGTACTTGATGCCTTTGTCCAGCAGTCTTCTTTCTTCTTCTGTGAAGGTGACGCTTGATAGGTTCTCGGTTCTGGGAGCAAAGTTGTGCTCAGCTCTCGCTCTCTCTTCCTTCTTTTCTTTTTTCTTCCCGGTCAGTTCGGCAAGCTTCTTCTTGATCTGTTTTGTTCGGGTTTCCACTCGTTTTTCCACACAGTCCTCTCCTTCCTCCCCCTCTCCTCCTTTTCGAACATAATTTCTTCAAATTCTAGCGGGTGGAGTTACCTGGACGGATGGAAATATTGATCATACTGTAAACCATTCAGCCTGGTGATTTTCTTGTAGAATTCATTAATTTCGTTCTTCACTCTCAATCTTTCGGCTTGTATCTTGGTGTGTTCCACTGTTGCGCTTTTTCCTGGTAGCCTGATAGTCGCATACTTGGGAATAATGCCTCGTCTCAAGCATTCGTTATTGAACCAAATCTTCACATGTGTCACCCTGAGTTTGGCCTTGGTCTTCAGAAACTTGTTAACCATGTCTGGTGTGCTATAATTGGAACTCATGAGTAAGGTGTAAGTAGTGCACTAATATTGAAAAAGGGGTTTCCAAATGTACAAATCTACTTTATTAGTTGCTTCTTTTTTAGCAACTAATAAAGTAGATTTGTACATTTGGAAAACCCTTTTTCAATATTAGTGCACTACTTACACCTTACTCATTCATTATGAGTTCCAATAACAGACAGGAATAGATAGCTAGTCGTCAAAATAGACGTGGAATTACTTTGATGATTGGTTACGGTACTTTGGATCGAGTGCGCGTTTCTCAATCTTGATTGGTAACGTTACCATCGTTGGTGGCTGCTGAGGAAATAGGGCTTGCTCCGCGACATATGGCTCCATTTAGCTCATTGCTAAGAGGTCCTTCAGCTTCTCCAGCAGTATCCTATAGGGCTCGCCAAACGGGTCCTCCTCTGCCGTTTCGCACAATCTTTCCTCTGCAGCATTCTTGCTATCTTAATCTCATACTTATGGCTCATGTCTTAAAGTAGGTCGTCCATTGTCAGAGGATGAACCCGACAGTCTAACTAGTGAGTTGCGAGTTTTCAGTTTTAAACATGACAGAAAATGCACTCCAGCGCTTTCAAAATCATGTCTTACTTTTCCCTTTCCCCCCTCGCCCCTCACAATGGAGTAAGCTACACTTTACCCCAATATATACAAACCTGTGCATGTATTGGCTCAAAACTCGATCTAGAGTAAAATATAGCATCTTCAGCCTTGAAGAGAAAGTATAATATGAAGATTACTCGCACGTTTAGAAGGAGAGTATTGTAATGAAGAATTATAACTCGAGAAGTGGACTCTCAAAGGAGTCAGTGTGGAAAAAGCGGAACTAAAGAAAAGGATTAAAATGATTGTAAATCTCATTAATAATGCTATGTTCCTAAATAAGTACTGGAAAACTTTTGTGCCCAATCGCAAACAAAAAGGGAAGGCACTTAATTAATAATAAATGAGCAACCTTGATTGGAAACGGACTAAAGTTTTTACTTCAGGTCCATGGAGATGCAATGCTTTTCTTGATTAATCCGTGAGCACGTTGGTACAGGAAACGATACTAGGAAGTTACCGTCAAGGAAGCAACACGAGATGAGTTGAATTGTCCAATATTTCACGTTGCTGGATTGACTACGAAATATAATTCGAATTTTAAGCCTTTTGTCTTTAGCACCAAATTTCACGGCGCTATTGTAAAATAATCCTGAGCAGAACTGACTACAGAAATGATTTTATTTTCGTGTTATACGAATTATTCCGTTCCTCTTTCACTCCTCTACAACACTACATTCTCCAGTTGCCATTTCTCTTACTCTCGTGAATCTTATTATTTAATACTCTCATCCTTTATGCGAAAGCGTTAACGATGTCACGCTTCATGAATTCCTCTCGATTCCTACGTAATTTTCGCTCGAATTCGGACAAAGATTTTGAATTAATATTAAACACTAACGAACCTGGAGAATTTCGCGCGGAATAAATTCCATCGATGACGAAACGATGGTAATAATTGATAAACCATTCAGAGAGAAAATCAGCGTTCCTTCGAATAATGGTAAATTAAGCTGTCCTTTTTTCTCGAAAGATTTTATCGCCAGATAAGTTTAATTTATCAAGAAATCGTGCGTAGGCCTACGCTTACGTTTCTTCGAAAATTTAAAAATAGTCTTATCCTCGTAGAAACGGGAAGATATTAAAATTTAATCAGAATTGCTCGGGGGGACAGACAGAATATCACCATTGTGACGGTGGAAGAATAGGAAAAAAAGTTAAGGCCGCCATTAGCTTTGAATAAAAACTCCAAGATATTATTATACTATTTTATTTTTCATTCCTTTCTTCTCCTCTCATTCCGAATGCTTTCTTTTTTTTCAGTACTTATTAAACTTTTTATCGAGCTTGTACAGCTTCGTTAAACAAAAGAACGGGAAGTAATTGAGGAAAAAGAAAATAATAAATTTCTTTTTTAAAACGCCAAGCTTATTTTAAAGAATACTTTCCAAGATTGTGAGGTTGTTTTTAAAAGGAATACCATTCCGTCTTCGTTCGGTGTTAGTTGATCAATTCGAAAGTTGTCAAAAAGTTAGAACGAACTTTTTACACCTTCAGTCAGTCGTTTTAGAAATATCGTCGTACATACAGCGGCGTAGTCGTATAAAGACTTGGCACATTGTAATTTGGTGTTATATTTCAATAGAATTTGGAATCTTTCACAAAGTTTTTCCACCTTGATTCTTCCTGCGGTCTGATGAGATAAATCCGATTAGGCTACCTATAACTTTCCAAAAAAAGAAGTAAGTTCTTCGTCGAATCTTCGTCTCCTTATTTTCGCTTTATTTGAAACCGATTTTTTTTTTTTTTCCCCGGCGTCTTTGCTTCATTTTTATTTAGAAAGAATAAATTCGAATGAAAAATAAAATTTTTTATTGTCGCATGACGTTCTGGATTTGAAATACGAATTGAGCGAAGCTTGGAAATATTGTTGAATAAAATCAGAAAACGAAGGCAAAACGCATTATTATTCAGTGACCCGATATTTTACGAGGGTACAGATGATGTTCCTCACGCGAAAAATTGCAGATAATATTTTGCACTGTAGTACATATTATTTCTTTGTATCAGGTTGTATATTATTATTTGGAGTGTATCTATAAAAGCGTATTTCCTTGAAGCTGCACTGTTTGTACATTCTACGGAAAATATCAATTGAATACTAAATTAATATGGCTTTATCGAAATGTTTCCCGGTTGTACTTTTGTGATTTTTTGTGGCAGAGTAGTCTTATTTTGCCTTCAGCAATATTTCCATTTAGCTTAATCAGAAGAGAGTCGAGTGAGAGAGCGCGAAAACCAATGTTCGATTTGATGCGGAAATTTCCGTCGATATTGTGTAAATATTAAACATCGATTACACGAATCCGTTCCTTTAAGTTACGGCTATCCATACTAAACAATAAAGAGGAATACTCCGACATGGAGTAAAAAAATGCAAACCGCAGAAAAAATGAAAATACGACGAGCGCTTTCGGTTAAACAACCATCTTCGAGCCTGAAATGAAAGCAACTGACGAACAAAAGAGAAGAACGAGGTGTTAAGATCGTCCAAACGAGAAATCACGGTGTGAGTCATAAACAAGTTCGATCAGGCCATCTTCCGGAATATACGAATTAAGAACAGTGATACCGTCAGTGTTGAGATGACGAATTATCTCTATATTCTCGAGGGCGATACGCTTACGGTAGGAATTCTCCTTATGGAGGAGCTTTTCGGATCCCTCACGGAAGCTGTGGCCACTGTTTATTAAGTGATCGGTGAAAGCTGACTCCCCCAAGTGTCCCTTCTTCCAAGACTTCAGGTGCTCAGCTACTCGAACTTTCATTTGGCGGCTGGTCTCACCAATATAAAAGCCTCCACAATCCTCACACTCCAACTTATACACACCACTCCTCTCATCAACAGGTATGGGGTCCTTCAGTCTCACAAACAACCTCTTGACTGTGGTAGGGTTGTAAAACGCGGGTCTGAAGCCAAACGGGCGAAGGGCCCGACCCAATTGCTGGGAGAACTTCCCCAAGAAAGGGAGACTGATCCAACGCAAACGGCGATCACGGATCGTGTCTCGGGGGAGGGAGGTGGTGGAATCCAGGAGGCCCCTCGTAACTTTCCTCCGAACCATCACGTCAACATCAACATTGACCCCATTCACTCTGGCCAGGTGTTTTATTGTGATTAACTCTTTCTTGAAGGCAGACTGACTCAAAGGAATACGAGTCAGTCTGTGAACTAGGCTATGAAAAGCAGCCATCTTGTGAGCAACAGGACCGAACGAACCACCGTGGACTAAAACATCGGTCGTAGTATCTTTCCTGTAAATTCCAAACTTATGGATACCGTCTATTATAGAGATCGATAAATCCAAAATGTTAATGGAAAATACCCCTATTTCCAACGTAAATTTGATGGAAGGGTACCAGAAATTGAGATAGCTCAGAAACTCACCAAGGAGATCTGGGTGACCAGTCCAGGTACATAGAACGTCATCAACGTACCTGTGCCAATAATGAATATGATTAAGTAACACCTGGTTCGAGGAAAAGAGGCTGAAATCTTGGAAGAAGGGACACTTGGGGGAGTCAGCTTTCGCCGATCACTTAATAAACAGTGGCCACAGCTTCCGTGAGGGATCAGAAAAGCTCCTCCATAAGGAGAATTCCTACCGTAAGCGTATCGCCCTCGAGAATATAGAGATAATTCGTCATCTCAACACTGACGGTATCACTGTTCTTAATTCGTATATTCCGGAAGATGGCCTGATCGAACTTGTTTATGACTCACACCGTGATTTCTCGTTTGGACGATCTTAACACCTCGTTCTTCTCTTTTGTTCGTCAGTTGCTTTCATTTCAGGCTCGAAGATGGTTGTTTAACCGAAAGCGCTCGTCGTATTTTCATTTTTTCTGCGGTTTGCATTTTTTTACTCCACGTCGGAGTATTCCTCTTTATTGCTTATTAAACATCGACTTATTCATGGTCTATTTCCATTACTTGCCACAGAAACCATGAGTGAAATATCTACACGCATTTGTTGTCAAAACCTCAGGTTTGTTCTCTTCTTTATCTTGCTTAGTCCGTTGTTGTTCGGGGAAATCACAGACGCAACGCTTTTCCTAGACCTAGATCATCATTCTGTACCCTCTCTGTTGCTTGTTTAGAAATTCTTGGGTGTAAACTGTTCTGCTCTCGTTACTTGTTGCGAATTCGGACTTGACAGAACGTTCATGAAGGTAAAGATGAATCTGACTACGTACGAATCTGACTACGTACCATGTTGTTGGACGTGGAAAATTAAATCAAGAAAGTCGTAAAGAATACTCAAAGAGTAATCGAAAAGACTGACTGCAATGGCCGCAGATAAACAGTAGAAGATGCGAGATCTTTCGGTTAACAAACCATTATCGGGCAAAGGTAGAACGCCACTAACCCAGATACGATTCGTAAAATGGAATACCAACGAGATCAAGATTGAACGAGCGAACCTTCGCGAAGTGACTCAAGCTCGTCGACCAATTCAACTAAACCTCGTCGGGAAAATACCTGTTGAGTACGGTAACATCGTCACTGTTCAGATGACGCACTATTTCAATATTTTCCAGCGCAATACGTTTAAAGTAAGAGCTCTCTTTGTGGAGGAGGGTAGCTGACCCTTCCTTGAGACAATGACCAATGGAGACAAGGTGGTCCGCAAAGGCCGAATCACCTAAATTTCCTTTTCTCCAGGTCTAAGGTGTGCCTCTACTCGAATTCCGAGCTGGCGACCCGTCTTACTTATGCATACGCCGTTACAGTCCTTGCACTCCAATCTGTACAGCCCCTCCTCTCCCCCCGCGGGATGGGGTCTTTTAGCCCAACAAACAAACCTTCACCGTAGTGATATTGTAAAAGGCAGGTCTGAAGCTAAAGGGGCGGAGGACACGAGTTAGCTTGGATGAAAATTCATCCAAAAACGGGAGCTTGATCCAACATAGCTTTTTATTATCATTATTACAACTTAGATCAAAGGGGAGGGAGGAAGTAGAATCAAGGCCCTTATTCGTAAGCTTTTTACGTACCATACGGTCAATGTCCAAGTTGATCTCATTCACAGAGGCAATGTGCTTAATGGTCGGAAGCTCCTTTTGGAACGCTGGCTGACTCAGCGGAATGCTGGTCAATCGATGAATAAAACTATTGAAGGCAGCGATTTTATGAGGAAATGGACAGAAGGACGATTCGTGGACAATCGTATCGGTCAAAGTACCCTTTCTGAATATAGCAAAATCATGGTTCCCATCGTTTTCAGAGAAAGTGAGATCCAGAAAGTTTATCGAAGAACCTCCAATTACTATGGTGAATTTTATGGAGGTTAGGTTATCCGAACAATCCTCATTAACATTCCGAATAAACAGGTACGTCGAACTCACCCTGCGGAAGCAAACTGGAGAGTCTGGAATGGACAAGGAGATCGAGACGAGTAGTAACATTCAAACGATTGTTGAGATTTTGAGGCTGAGCTCAAAGCCAAAAAAGAAAAGGGAATGTCCTCCCTTCTGAACTCCAAGGCTACTGCCCTCAAAAATAATTGTGTTGATAATGGTGTTGTTCAAGCTTTCCAGCCCCACATTATTAATTGCACCCACTTGCAATTCTCGCAAGATAAAACGTACTTCTTGGAGGAGGGTCTAGTATTTAGGTCCCTCCCCTTCCTAAAAATGAAACTCTTGCTAACGTTGTTGCCGACAGAATCAATGCGTTTTTTGATTTTACGGTCATCCATCATAGAGAAATATACTCACAGAGAGTAACAAAACAAATATAAGAACCGCACAATAATATAAACAGACCGAGCGCTTTCGACTAAACAGTCATTCTCACGGTATAGAAAGCGACTAAAGTTTAGTCGAAAGCGCTCGGTCTGTTTATATTATTGTGCGGTTCTTGTATTTGTTTTGTTACTCTCTGTGAGTATATTTCTCTATGTTGTTGCCGACCTTGCCATAAAAATTGGTCCCAGCGTGAATATTCAATCAGCTTGCGCCGAACTCTTCCGCAGCACCCCCCTCCCTCGTATAGACAATTACGCGGGTGAGGTGATAAATAATCGGAGGAGGGTCCGGGACCATGGGTTAATCTTTACTAAAGCTGATAAGGGTAACGCGATCGTAGTCTTGGAGAAATCCTCCTACGTATCCAAGGTTCAGGAAGTTCTCACTCAATGTTTTAACTTTCCTAACTACGTCAAAGATTTTAGAAAAGTTGTGAACAGGAGTGAGTTTATTATAAAAAGTTCTTCTCTCAAAAATGCCCTGGTCGAACCTAACCCCGTTCCCCCCTCCTCTACGGGCTGCCTACGGTGCAAAAGAGGAATATTCCTATGCCGCATGTCGTGTCCTACGTCTCCTCCCCCCCTATTTTCTGGCCAAGTTTTTTGATCGTTGGTTCAAATCTCGAATCGAGTATGAGACCCCTTACTCCGTTAAAAACTCGGTTTCTCTGGCCAAGAGGCTCAGAAATGATACTCTACCTCCGGGTACAAGGCTTTGCTCATTTGATGTAGTCGGCCTTTTTCCCAATATACCAAGGGCCCATACTATGCAGTATATAGGTGTACTACTTGTCAAGTTCAATACTTCTCATAACGAGTCCCAGGAATTTTTCAACCTTTCTAATGTGTACCGGCCACCTAACTTCTGTGAGTTCAATGGAAAATTTTACGAGTTCTCTGAGGAGGTAGGCATCCTCATCGCATCGGCTCTCCTTTGGGCTCCCTCGTTTCAGAGATATTGATGTCCAGACTTGAGGTTGACTTGTTTTCCTGCGGCCAAGTGCTACTGAGTCACGTGCATTACTGGCACCGATATGTGGACGATATATTATGAGCGTCAACCGGTCCTCAAGAACTCCTTGGTGAATTTCTTAAACATCTGAACAAAATGTATCCCTCCATAAAATAAACTATAGAAATTGGAGGTTCTTCCATAAACTTTCTGGATCTCACTATCTCTGAAATAGATGGGAACCATGATTTTGCTACATTTAGAAAGGATACTTCGACCGATGCAGTTGTCCACGGATCGTCCTTCTGTCCATTTTCTCATAAAATCGCTGCCTTCAATAGTTTTATTCATCGATTGACCAGCATTCCGCTAAGTCAGTCAGCTTTCCAAAAGGAGTTTGCGACCATTAAGCACTTGGCGGCTGTAAATGAGGTCAACTTGAATATTGACCGTATGATTCGTAAAAAGCTTACGAGGAAAGGCCTTGATTCTACCTCCTCCCTCCCCGTGATCTAAGTTGTAATAATGATAATAAAAAGCTACGTTGGATCAAGCTCCCGTTTTTGGGTGAATTTTCATCCAAGCTAACTCGTGTCCTCCGCCCCTTTGACTTCAGGCCTCACTACGGTGAAGGGTTTGTTTGTTAGGCTAGAGGACCCCATCTCGGCGGATTGGAGTGCAAGGACTTTAACGGTGTATACATAGGTGAGACAGGTCGCCAGCTCGGAATTCGAGTAGAGAAACACCGTAAGGCCTGGAGGAAAGGAAATAATTAGGTGATTCGGCCTTTGCGGACCACCTTGTCTCCAGTGGTCATGGTTTAAAGGAAGGGTCAGCTACCCTTCTCCACAAAGAGAGCTCTTACTTTAAGCGTATTGCGCTGGAAAATATCGAAATAGTGCGTCATCTGAACAGTGACGATGTTACCGTACTCAACAGGTATTTTCCCGACGAGGTTTAGTTGAATTGGTCGACGAGCTTGAGTCACCTCGAGAAGGCCGCTCGTTCAATCTTGATCTCGTTGGTATTCTGTTTTACGAGTCGCATCTGGGTTAGTGGCGTTCTTACTTTGCCCGATGATGGTTTGTTAACCGAAATATCTCGCATCTTCTTCTGTTTATCTGCGGTCATTGCAATCAGTCTTTTCGATTACTCTTTGGGTATTCTGTAATTATGTCGAGCCGTAACATATCGGACCGTGTTAATTCTATTGCAAATAACTACCTAAGTTATAATGTTTGGGGATACAAATTCCGTTTCCAGAAGACATCTTGATGATTTTTGGCTCGATAATGTCGCAATCTCGAATTTGGAAGCGACTCTTCTGCTGTCAAGTGCGAACAACGCGGGTTTAACACCAATTTGGGCCTGAAAGAGCTAGTGTCGCGTACAATGAAACCGGGACGATTGATAGGTGGAAGGTTTCCGTGAATCAATCTGAATCAATAATTTTCAAGGTCTACTTCAGTGCCGTCGTTTCAACTTCTTTTGAGATTACTCAGTGAAAATTTAAGTGAGGAATTGCCCTGATCCCGCTTTCGATTTGGCCGATCGTAACGCTCCTAGCGGAGGAATACCCCCTAAAATTGAGGGCCTGAATCATGGTCGTCTCTAGTTACTGGTCAATGGACTGAAAAATGACAACGGGGTTTGGGGCTGCGATTTTTGCATGCGCTCTCCTAAGAAATAATAGAAAAATTTCAAATAATGTACATAATTTAATAGGGAACAATTGAGAGGAAAAGGTACAGAGAATTTGACTTGAATAACGAACATTATCTGATTTTTCGAGTGTGCTCTTCTTGAAATCCGTGCGCTCATAAACAAACGACAATCACTGTCTTGAAATTAAAAAGTCGCGATGGTGGAAAAAACGCGGTACTGTAACACTTTGCAGGCAATCTGAAATGTCTATGGTAGGAGGCTGATTGCGGTGCAGTGTTGACAAATTCAGTCTACCGGCCTGTAATGTATGGACGGTCATGCCTGGACACTGAATCATGTCGTCACGCTCAACAGATCGACTGTAAACACTGCACAGTGCACAACTTATCAGGGAAAAACACGCTGTTTTAATTTTATTTAAAGACAACTCGAGAGATACTTATTTTCATGTGAAAATGTTTTCTCCCTGAAAGTTTATTCTTTCTGATGAGTGTAAATTTAACGCTATAAATGCGATCGCTTCCGTTAAATCAATTACTTAGTTCTTGTGTATGATTCTGTGCTGCAGTTTTAATATGTATATGTATAGAAAACGTTATTCCTTGCCCCTTACAAAAAAACACCAGAAATATTCATTTATATAAAAATTGCAAGTTACACAATTTTATTCACACGGAATTTTCTCTTTGAAAAATATGAGGTTTGGGGTCGCAAGCGCGGTCTTCTCTATTATTTCTTTTATATTTTAATTGAGTGCTATAAGCTATGAATCATCCTCTTGTATGACTCGTGTCATCCTTTGAAGAGCATTCAATTGACTTGAAATTGTAATATCTTACTGTGATCAATAGACAAAGAAAGCCAGAATTGTTTTGAATGAGTCAGGGAAATGGACAACCCGTGTGTGAATAAGCTACCTTAATGAGGTGATGAACAGGACCAAGTTCAGCTGAACTTTCACCTGACGCGGGGTTTATATGCGGGCATGGCTTCTTCAACGAGGAAGGAAAGTTGAGAAGGCAGCGTGTTTGTTTGGATACAACACAATCGTCAGCACTGAGGTTAGGCACGCTTCTTTTTCCAGTTTTTGCACTAACACGGGTGGATACCCCGGCATTCCTCAGAGATCGCTGTCTAATCCTTATCCACGACCGCGACCCACTTCTCATATGGCTAACGATCTACATCCTTGCACTTTCGTAAAACTACCTCGTGCTTCTTCATAAATCCCAAGTGAACATCTCAAACTGAAATCTTTACCTCCGTTCAATCAAACACCTCACATATTCGAATCGATCTTGCTAACGTACCGGAAATTTATAGTGCTATGCCCAGATGAGTTATCAAGTATTTCGATTTTACCAACTCTCTTTATAAATGCTTTTTCCCCAAGCCATGTTCTGCACGTTTGTCAAACATTATTTGTACGGCATTCTAAGGCCTTTGTTTAGGCGAGTGCTCTAATTAAGAGTAAAATGTTGATTAAGGGATATATTGTTACCACGACTCGCCTCCCATTTACTAGTCTATGAACCACGTATTACCAATCCTCGCCGGAGACACGTAGGTGTCTGAGCAGGTCCCTTGACCGCATGCTACCTTCTTAGTGTCAATTAATTTCTGGAACCTATGACACTTGACTTTTCTGAACTTGAAACTTCTCTGAATAGGAAGATGACTGAAAACAATTTTCTGAAGAATAGCTTTTTGAAATCGATAGTGAGATTGTACAAAGCCAAGATGAAGGACAGGATATCCTCAAGAAAAATGCTCAAGAATAATTTTCTGCATTTCTTAATTGTCATTACTTCTCTTTTTTTACTTTTAAAAGTCGTGGAAATTGTAATATTGTCGTTCTCAGAACTTAAAATACATAAAAACTTGGTATGTTATTCGTATAAAATCTGTGGCATTAACGTTTTGTTTTGTTTTTTTCTTTCAATTTTCAGCATATTATACGCAGACATCGTCGGTTTTACCGCAATTTCTTCAACATATTCGGCGTCCGAACTCGTGAAAATACTGAACGAGTTGTTCGCTCGATTCGATAGACTTTCTGAGGTAGGTATGAGTTTTATTTGCTCCATTTCCTGCAACGTTTCGGTAGTTTTTTGCTATGGAAAAAGTTTTGCGAATCCAGATCGTCGATCGTGTGAAGAACCAATCTAAATACTTTTCTTGCTTCGACAGAACCCGGGAAGTTTTGTGAATCAATTTTAATTCGAAAGACTGTTTTCAAAGATGCTATACTCTTACTTTGATAGATAGTATCAAGTTCGAATATTTTTCTTACTTCCGTACGTATCGTACCAAACTGTGACAAATTTCACTCGAGAGACCGACGCGATCGGCTCTCAGTGCGTACTAAACAGAAAATGGGTTAATGGCGATAATTTTTCTCCATTCAAAGTTTGTTACCGATCGGACTGAAGACAGCTGACAGAGCAAAACGATTTTAAAAATTGTGTAGATTATTTCGTTGCTCGTTCGTTGATTATATCGTGCCTATCACGAAGACGAAAGAAAATTTCGAAATAAAAAAAAAGGAAAAAAAATGTAGTCGAGATGTTGAGAAGAGACGCAACTGGACTATCATTTTCGAAAAAGGTATAAGATGTAAAGAAAGGGAGCTCGTCGACGTTATTCGATTTGAAATCGTTGAACTTCGAGCTTTTCCTTCTCCGCAAGCAAACCATTTTAATTTGGAAAGTATAATTCCCCGAACGAGAAAAACGTTCTGTTCTTCTTCAAAGGGAGGAGGACGGTTTCCTATAAATTCGAAATTCCCATCAGTTGGCGATTTCTGAAATACGACAGATCGTATGGAAAAAGGATCGACGTTTACGTACGGTACAAATGAAAAAGTTTCAAGAAAATAGCGTGAGTAACGTATGAGGTCACTTTGGACTAATACGGCGTGGGTGCGACGTGAACATATTATTATATTGTTACCTACGAGTATAGGATATCACATTACGATACATTACCGCGAAGGAATGCTATTCAATGTCGCGTTGTACAATTTTGCTGAGAAATAATGGTGCTATAGATACATATACTTAGGTTTCTATGAGCGGGGGAAAAAAGAAGTGAAAATTTATGGGAAAAATATCCGAAATATATTTCCGGAGTAGAATAGAGTGCATGCAAATTTTAGAAGCATGTTAACATGAACACAATTTTCTAAATTGTCCTCGAGATATTGGAGTGAATATTCGAAATTGTGACTCTATCATAGTCGAACTAATATTTTTCACTCAAATTGGAGCACGTTCTTCTGTTTCGTGTACACCAAAGAATTATAACAGGGGTAGCAAGTTGGGACCTCATACGTACCTATCTCAGAAGACTTGACGAGCTCGAAGCTCTTCTGACTCTCTTGTTATGGGACTAATTAAGTCGTGGAATTTTTATTATTCGATGTCTAACCCGTCCCTATTCGGAAAACATTCGATTTTTTGCCCAAATTTTAGGTTGTCGATTAATGGTCGAAGTCAAATCGATCAAGAATCTACTTCTTTTAAAGTTTTTCGATCAAACTTACGTCCAAATTTTTTTATCGACTTAAATTCCGCTGTTCTGATATCGGGTCGATTTCAAATCAATTTGTACTCCTAAACTCGACTGCTCTGAATGTGATTCTATTCCAAGCCTACTTGTAGTTCTCTGTTAGTGTGCGCCGGTTCACTTTGAATCGACCTCGAATCGATATCGATCTGAAATCGATTTTCGTCCTCAAAGCGAATGTTCTGATTTTGAGTGATTTTAAGTTGATTTGTTGTTCTACGGTGATGTACTCTGTTCGACCCCGAATCGACCTCAAATCGACGTCGAGTTAGAGTCGATTTCATATCGACTTCTCCAAATTGTCTTATTGACCTAAAATCGACTGCTCTAATATTTATTTGATTTCAAGGCGATTTTTAAGTTCTCTGGTAATGTGCGATGATCGATTGTCTAAACCGATTTTAACTCCATATGCTGAAGTCTTCTTTTGACCCCAAGTCGACTCTTCTGATTTTGAGTGATTTTAAGTCGATTTGTAGTTCCCTGTTGATGTGCTCTAATCGACTTTTAATCGACCTCAAATAATTGGTGTCGATTTTGAGTCGACTTCTCGAAATTGTTTCATCGACCTAAAATCAATTGCTCTTATGTTGATTCAATTTCAAGCCTATTTGTAGTTCTATGGTAATGTGCGATGGTCGGTTGTATTGAGCGCCTTCACATCGATATCGAGCTGAAGTCGATTTTCGACCCCAAGTTGACGGTTCTGATTTTGAGTGATTTTAGGTCAATTTGTAGTTCCTTGAAGATAGGTATGCTCTGTTTGACCTCGAATCGACCTCAAATCAATGTCAAGCTAGAGTCGATTTCATATCGACTTGTCGAAATTGTTTTATCGACCTATAATCGACTGGTCCTTATTGATTCAATTTCAAGTTGATTTGTACTGGTATTGTGCGATAGTCGACTGTATAAATCGATTTTAAATCGATATCATGCTCAAGTCAATTACTGATTCCAAATCAACTGTTTTGATTTCGACTGCGATTGTAAGTCGATTTGTAGTTCGATGTGCTCTGGTCGACTTCGAATCGACCTCAAATCAATATCGAGTCGGAGTCGATTTCAAGTCGACTTTTCTCCAAATTGTTTCATCGACCTAAAATCGACTGCTCTAATATTGATTTCATTTCAAGTCGATTTGTAGTTCTCTGGTAATCTGTATAAATCGATCTCAGATCGATATCACGCTGAAGTCGATTTTCTACCTCAAATTATTTTTTCCGATTTTGAGTGATTTTAAGTCGATTCGTTCTGTTGATATGCTCTGGTCGGCTTCAAATCAAACTTAAATCAATTTTCCAAATTGTCTTATCGACCTAAAATCGACTGCTCTACTATTGATTTGATTTCAAGGCGATTTGTAACTTCTCTGGTAGTGTTTGTTGGTCGACTGTATAAATCGATTTTAAATCGATATCATGCTCAAGTCGATTACTGATACCAAATCGACTGTTTCGATTTTGAGTGCGATTGTAAGTCGATTTTTAGTTCCCCATTGATGTGCTCTGGTCGGCTTCAAGTCGAACTTAAATCAATGTCGAGTTGTAGTCGATTTTATATCGACTTCTCCAAATTGTCTTATCGACCTAAAATCGACTGCTCTAATATTGATTTGATTTCAAGGCGATTTGTAACTTCTCTGGTAATGTTCGTTGGTCGACTGTATAAATCGATTTTAAATCGATATCATGCTCAAGTCGATTACTGATACCAAATCGACTGTTTCGATTTTGAGTGCGATTGTAAGTCGATTTTTAGTTCCCCATTGATGTGCTCTGGTCGGCTTCAAGTCGAACTTAAATCAATGTCGAGTTGTAGTCGATTTTATATCGACTTCTCCAAATTGTCTTATCGACCTAAAATCGACTGCTCTACTATTGATTTGATTTCAAGGCGATTTGTAAGTTCTCTGGTAATGTTCGATGGTCGACTCTATAAATATTGAATCCAAATTGACTGTTTTGATTTTGAGTGCGATTGTGAGTCAATTTGTAGTTCCCTATGGATGTGCTCTGGTCGACTTTGAATCGACCTCCAATCGATGTCGAGTCGGAGTCGATTTCAAGTCGACTTCTCCAAATTGTTTAATCGACCTAAAATCGACTGCTCTAATATGGATTTGATTTCCAGTCAGTTTGTAGTTCTCTGGTAATCTACATAAATCAACCTCAGATTGATATCAAGCTGAAGTCGATTTCCTACCTCAAATCGATTGTTCTGATTTTGAGTGGTTTTAAGTCGATTTGTAGTTCTCCGATGATATGCTCTGGTCAACCTCCAATCAATGTCGAGTTGGAGTCGATTTCATATCGACTCCTCGAAATCGTTTTATCAACCTAAAATCGACTGGTCCTTTTTGATTCAATTTCAAGTCGATTTATAGTTCTCCAATAATGTGCGACAGTCGACTGTATAAATCGATTTGAAATCGATATCAAGCTGAAGGCGCTTTTCGACCCCAAATCGACTGTTGTGATTTTGAGTGCGATTGTAAGTCGGTCCTGGTGACGGGCGCTTGTGAACTTTGAATCGACTTCAAAAATCAATATCGAGTTGGAGTCGATTTCAAGTCTACTTCTCCAAAGTTTTTTATCGACCTACAATCGACTGTGCTGATTTTTGGTCGCTTTCAAGTCGATTTGTAAATCGATGTCGAGCTGGAGTCGATTTTCGATCTCAAATCTACTGTTCCAATTTCGGGTCGATTTCAAATCGGTTTTTAATTCTCTAGTTAATATACGCTGATCGAATTGAAATCGACCGGGAATCCCCTCCATATTCTTTTATCGACTTGAAGTCGTTCTGATGTTAGATCGATTTCAATACGATTTGTAGCTCTCTGGTGATTTATGCGCTGGTCGACTTCTGAATCGACCTATTTCGATTCCGAATTTCCTGATTTTTCTATCGAACTGAAATCGAGTGCTCTGTTGAGTTGATTTTAAGTCAATTAGTACGTAGTTCTCTAGTGATGTTCGCTGGTCGACTTCGAATCGCCTTGAAATCCACGTTATCTGGGGTCGATTTCGAATCGGATTTTCCAAATTTTTCTATCTACATGAACTCGATTGCTTTGTTGCGTCTACGTATTAACAGTTGATTCTCAGTTTTAACACGGTACCTGTCCTATTGAGAGTTGGAAATTTTGGTGTTCTGCCGTTCGCGATCCGGCAAAACCTGACCTACCCCAACAGAGGACTTGGAGTTCGAAAAATCTCAAATATCGACCCATATAATTATGACAGGAGGGGACTTGGAGAAATTTGGACTCTTTGGAACCTCAATTTTGAATTCAATTCACCCTTCACTGACATTGAGGTCGGTGAGAGGCCGGGTAGTAGCTAGGTGATGGACCAACACCAATTTTTGACTGTTTAGACAGGAAGATTGCCTTTTCTGAAGATACCAAAGTCTCTCCTATTCTCAATGGAGATGGTAAGGACAGGGAAATTGATATTCTTGCCTTCTATCTTCTTCTTCTTATTCCGTCAGGGGTGTGTGCCGTTCCGCTTCAAAAATAACCGTCTGACCACCTCTTCATTGAACGACCTGTACTCCGCATAGTTCAGCATCTGTTTCGGTATTAGCTCCTCAGGTATCCGCAATACGTGCTCTCTCCATTCACTTCGATAGTCCGTTATTTTGTTCGTGATTGGCGTTACTTGGAGTCTCTCTAGGATTTCCTTATTTCTGACCCAGTCGATTAAAATCAGGCCTGCAGTTCTTCTTATAAATCGCATTTCTGTTGTCTCGATTCGCTTTATATCCGCTTTTCTTGGAGACCAGGCTTCACAACCGAACGTCAGCTGCGGCACCGCCAATGTTTTGTACACCCCAACTCTTAATTCGTTCCGCGCTACATTTGGTTTCAGCGTACGGTTTATCAACCCGGTGGCGCGTTGGAATTTTCGTAACTTGCTGGCGATATCGATTTTTTCTTAATAATTCATACGGCATCCCAGATAATTGAATTCACGTATCTATTCCATGGTGAAATTGATAGAAGAGTAGAGGCTATCAAGATAGACAAGGAAATCTTGAAGTCAGAAGGAAGGTGAATAACGTCATCGACGTACTTATACTGATAAGAAACATAGGAGAGGAAATTGTGGGAAATGAAGAAAATAAGTTGTATATGAAAACATCGGCCATCAGAGATCCTGAGAGAGGACCGACGAGGACCCCAATATCTTCAGGAGAGGAAAGAACTTCTCCCTGAAGAGGCAAGTGTTGAAAGATCAGCAGATATATTTGAAAGGTTCGAATTCACTAGCCTCTTCAGGAGGGAATACCTTGAAATATGCTGGAAGGTGGCTTGTTTAGGTACACTGGGAAGAAAATCGACCACTTAGAAGGATGTGAGGGTGGTATCTGGGGGGGGGAGTTGATAGCTACCACGTCTTTTATGTGCTGGGCCAATGTTGTGGGATTGATGAATGATAAAATGAGGGTTGTTGAGATCAATACAGTTTAAACAAGTGCCTCAAAAATCTAGTACTAGGTCGAGTAGGAAAAAAAATTTTCTCAACTTCCCCTCCCTCTTTCTCTCTTCCCCCCTCACATGAAGCTTGATTTTCAACATTTTTCCAAGTTACTCTGCTGAAATATCTCTCGAAAGTTGGAAGTCTTCTTAGTTCCAAAAATGTGTCAGATAGTTCCCTTGTATGTTCACAATGGGTGTTTTCCCGAGTAGCCCTGTGTTGTTGAATTTATCTTTATGAAGTCTTCCAGTAGATCGGACGTACATTTCTCGAGTAGCTCTTACCCCTTTTCCCTTCCTTAGGACCTCAATTTGCTGGACGGGCCCCGAACACAAGACTCTCCCAAAATTGATACGTTTTTCGTTGTTTGATGTACTAATGTAATTATTTAGAAAGTCTTCAATAAAAATCTACTTCCATTAGATAAGAAAATCCCTCGCATGTGTATTGAATATTTCCTGAACTCACGTTCCGTATAATTCCCACGATACTTTTTTCATAATGTTGATCAACGCTGCACAAGACAACTCTGTAGATTAATGTTATTCTCTCTGGCTACGATATAAGCACTCTGATACGATACAATTTTTATGAATATTGTTTTCTTGACTTTAATAGCGTTATCATCAGCTCAGAATTAAAATCCTTGGAGATTGTTACTACTGCATCAGCGGAGCTCCGCGAGAACGCCCAGACCACGCCATATTATCAGTTCACATGGGATTGTCCATGGTTGATGCTATCAAGTGAGTATTGTTCATCCCTCCGTCTCGTGTACGAAAAAAATTGTCATTGAGTACCGTCGTACTTCGTATTTTCTTAAAAATAAATAAACCCCACGTTTTCACGTATCGAAATAAATGTCAAAAATTATATTCCACCTCAGGTGGCGCAATAATGAAAAATAAAGTTGATAAGATGAATTTTATATTTTGAATATCGTTTCCGAGAAACGTCGACACTCGTCGTATGTATCGCGCAACGTTTTTTACTTTTTCTCAACGTCTGGACGCTTTTGTGCCATATTTTCTTTCATGAAGTCAGCGTTGTAAAAATAATACGCGAAAGAAGAAAGCAGCAGCGAGGATTTAAAAAAAAAGAAGAAATATCATTAATTTCGCGTTCTTTCTTTTTCCGAATTGTTTGCCTCGGTTACCATTGGCTTTTTAAATGCGCTCCTCCGACCGTATTTCACGTTTCCTCTCTCCATTAATTATTATACATACAGTCGGAAGAGGAATTATTTTTCCTGCGCCTTCAATCCTTCCACTCACTCTCCAAAAAGCCAAAAGACTGTAAATTCGTAGCTAATGGTCGCAGTCTACGCTGGGGTCCAACGATGGAAAGAAAAATTGCCTTTAAAAAGGATAAACACAATCTCGTACGAGTTGCCGTAGGATTTTGTCTCGCGCGTCAGTTTGAGTAATAGTTTTCCCCTTGTCCTTTAGATACGTTCAACAAACTACGAATTCGCCGGTGGACATGAGAGTGGGTATTCACACGGGAGCGGTTTTAGCCGGCGTACTCGGCCAGAGGCAGTGGCAATTCGACGTTTACTCCAAAGATGTGGAACTAGCCAATAAAATGGAGAGCAGCGGCTTACCGGGGTACGTGAAGTCTCGCGTTTTTTTTTGGCGATGTTTCAACACGAAAAACTTTAGTTGTTTGTAATCTTATTGTAGACGTGTACACATTTCGGAAAAAACGCTCAGTTATTTGAACGACGAGTTTGAGGTGGAACCCGGCTTCGGTGAGAAACGTGAAGAAGCATTAAGACTGGCTGGTATCAAGACTTTTTTCATAGTTAAAGCTAAGAAACCGGTAAGTGATCGAGAATTTAATATGATAATTTATTAAATTAACACCTTTCGATGAATCATGTTGACTGTGGATGGATATGGATCCGAATCAACTCGCCATTTCAGTCAAAAATAAGCTCGATTTTTCGTCGAATTCAAGTTCGTCTTGATTTTGACTGTTGATCGACCAAAAATGATCGAAAATCAACCGTTGATTTTGTTATAAGGATATGGAATTGATATTGAAAATGAGTCGAATTTCGGTCGTGGAAATCATTTATACTTTGAATTTAAAAATTGTGCTCCTCATCGTCGCCATTGCCTCATCTAGCAAGCCTAAGTGCGATTTACAATGAGGCTCATTGCATTATCTGCGAGTAGCAAAGTCATGAAACAGACAGACCACTGCAAGTCTATGTGATATATGTGGATGGAAGGGCGGTTGACAGTTCATCGACTACAGATCGACGCGACCCTCTTGACTCAGGAAGCGAGTGAATTATCTCAAGAATATAGAGCACAAAAAAAAAAATACCGAGAAAGGAAATGAAGAAAGGATTTGAAATACGTTGTGAGTGTAAGTCAAGTATTCACATGCCAAAATTATGCATCACTATCATTGTTTATTATTATGATTATTACCGTAAATCAAATCGGCGAGTATAAAAGAGGGGATGTCTAAAGCTTCCTATACATCCCTAATTCGGTACCTTGATTGGAAAGGGAGATAATAATATCAAGAATATTCTAGGTAGAGCCTCTGATTTCAATAATAATTTGAATAGAAGGGTAAGAATTATTCATATAGTCCAGGAGATCATGAAGCTGTTGGAAGGAGCCAGCCCAGACCCAGAAGATGATTGTCATCGACGTACCTACGCCAAAATGACACATTATTCAGGAGAGGGAGCCCTGAAGACTTGAAAACCTTCAAAAAGACGGATCCTAAAGGCGATCCGAAGGGGATGCTGATGTTTTTAGGGAGTTGATAAATGTAGTTATTGAATTGGGCTGAGGCTACATTGTAAGAGGGACTGAGTGGAACTCGGAAATTATATAAATGGGGACATCAGCCTCACGGAGCGATTCATCAATGTTCTCACATTCAGGTTGTAGGAGGACGTAGGAAAATAGACCGACCATCGTAATCGAGAGTGCTTCCTGAAGGCGGAAGAGGGTGGTTAGTGAGTTTATCGGATAACTGAACAGAGTTTTTCCCAGAAAAAGGGGGTTGGAAGCCAATTAGTACAGGCAGCAAGGAAAGAATTGTGCATTTTGTCATCAAAGCATGAAATTTGGTGTTGAGGTGTATGAAGGTGTAATAAATGATATTAACAAGAGTGCCACGCAAAAAGTCTCCAGGGTCCACTTTTTTTTTGGGGGGGGGGGGATCCGGAGATTCTTGTTGCAGAAATTGGAAAGAAATTATGAAAAATATATTAATCATGTGATTTGTAGAAAAAATGTATTGCGACATTTTTTTCTACACGCACCCTTCCACTAGGGCCCTTGGGCCCAAAATTTCACAATTTATTGTAAATGTAATCAGAAAACTTGAAATTTGGTATACAGGTGAAGGAAGAAGTAATAAATAATATTAATAAGAATGCCACGCAGTAAGTTTATTTTTGTGCCCCCAGGGGGCCATTTTTTTTTAGGGGGGGAGATGCTTATTTTTAACATTATTGTTTCAAAAATTGGAAAAAAATTGTATAAAATGTATGCATTGGATGAGTTGTTCGGAGAAATGTTGCCACGATTTTTTTTCTGTACATAGACCCTTTCATTAGGAGCCTTCGGGGCCAAAATTTCACAAAATCATAAATTTTATCAGAAAAACTTGAAATATTTAGTACAAAAGTGAAGGAAGGTGTAATTAATAATATTAACAAGAACATGCCACAGAATAAGTTCATTTTTGTGCCCCTATAGGCCCATTTTTTTGGGGGGGGGGCAAGGCTTCATTATTTCAAGACTTATTTTTGCAAAACTTGGAAAAAAAATATACATAATAATTATATTCATTGGGTGATTTGTATGAAAAAAATGGTATGAGGAATTTTTTCATGTACACATAAACTCTTCCGTTGGGGGCTCCAAATTTCACAAAATTCTAAACTTTCATCAGATGTGTATGTAAGTTTTTAGCCTTAAGTACACTAGGCCTAATTTACACAAATTATGAGACAAAAGGAAACGCAAATTTCAAAGATTTATTGAATAAAATTATTTTCATGTGCCGTAGTGTAGAGAGACAAAATCTCACATCGTTCAACTATTTGTGACTTGATGGAGAGTTGATTTTGATTCGATTTCGGTTTCATCCTGAATTGTAACTCAGAATCAATCCAAATCGACAGTCGACATGGTTCATTCGGTAAAGACTGGAAATTATACAATAAGGTCATCAAGGTAATCAAAAAACGGTCCAAACCGCTATGTGACCTGCGAATGATGTTTAAATGGTACCTAACACTGTAAATTGAACTCTTATCGTGATTAGTCGTCGTCGTCGTTGCCTTGTAAGCGGTAGGCCTATTGGCCTGTCTGCTGTGGCGTTGATGCCCCCGATGACGAATCCGATGTATCCACCAGCCTCTTCCTCGGTCTCCCCTGCAATCTCTTACCAACTGGTGTGTATTGGAGCATCTGTTTTGGTGACCGATCCTCGTCCATACGGTCAACGTGTTCCCTCCATTTCTTACGATAAGCTTTAATCTTTGATATCACTGGTGTTGTTTGGAGTTCGTTCATGATGTCAACATTTCTCTTCCTATCGCGCAGCGTATACCCAGCCGTTCTCCTCATGAACCGCATTTCCGCAGCTGTAATCCGTTTCTTATCTGCCTTCCTCAGGGCCCAAGCTTCGCATCCATACTTCAACATGGGTACGGCAAAAGTATTGTAGATTTTTAGCCTTGTTTCGCGTCGGACATTGTTTCCTGCTACCACTCGGTTTATGAGGCCGGCTACCTTCAGAAACTTGGAAATTTTACTGTTTACGTCAACTTCACCCAGGTACGATACATCACTTCCTAGGTACTTGAAGCTGTTAACTTGTTCTATTATGTGCTCGTCTATGACAATTTTTTGATCTTACCGGATCCTTTCCTCGGAATGCTATCACTTTGGTTTTCCCGGTTGATATTTTCATGTTGTACCGTTGCGCTGTTACTGCCAGATTATATACTGCTCGCTGTAGTTCATCCTCTGTCTCAGCCAATATAACTTGGTCATCAGCAAACAAGACCGTTTCCATTCGTTTTGTTCCCTCAATTTTTACGCCCTTTGGCTGCGTCTTGTACCATTCTTTCAGTATTTGGTCCATGTATATATTAAATAGGACACAAGAGGCAGGGCATCCTTGTCTTACTCCTTGGTTGACTTTTGTATACTCTGACACCTGGTTCTCTAGTCGTACACAAATTTCGGTGTCACTGTACATGGTTCTTAACAGGCCGATGCGACTAGAGATAAGTGGTCATCTATGGAGGACATAATCGTGAAAATAAGTTATAAAGGGTTGGGTGAAAACCTAAGGCCCATAAGAGACAAGAAAATATTTGTAACATTTTGCGTTAGCCTGAACTTGAAAAAGGGTCTGGAACATTGAACAATTTTGGTCCGAGACGAGGAGTTGAGGACTCGAGTCCCAAGAGAGCGCGTAGAGATTCTTTTGGATCTCATGCAGGTGACTTCTAATGCTCTTGATGAATTTTCCTAAATGTAACTAAGGGGATCCTCGTGGAGTGAGTTTAAGATAGGGAATTAGTTAAACTCCGATTTAGATCGAAATCAGTTGTTGAAATTTCGATTAAACGTTTATCAATGCAGTGAAACCGGTTCCAACCTCTTACGTGCGGTGAGTTTTCCGTTCATTTGGAAGTGGTCAAATCGACTCAATAGGCATTTACTTTCTTTATTCCGCAATCTAAAATCTTTTTGTCGGAAAGAACTGAATGAGGAAAGAGACGAAACGAATTTCCGCTGCTTCCAAGACCGTCATTGGAGCTTTTTGCAACCCAGCAAAATGTTTGAACATTATACGAAGTCGTGAAGTGTATTTTTTTTTTTTTTTGTCTTTTTCTCTGTTCTGTTCAATTAATTAAACATCGAAATCTACTCTCTCAGCACATTTATTGTGACATAGCGTACTTCTTTTTGGTCGAATGAGTACCTTTTCAACACTCGATGTGCTCGCAAATAGATTTAACGCAATGTATTCTTGTCGGTATCGAAAAGGAAGGGAAAGAGAGAGAAAAAAATAGGAAGGAAACGGACGAGGACGATTCCGCTTCCTCGCCGATAGGTACTTTTCCAATTGTACTGTAGATTCGCGCCATTTCTTGCTGAAAAAAATAATAATCGTTCGGAAAAAAACTGGGTTTCGTCGATTCTCAAGTTCTCTCCCACTCTTGTTTCGCTTTTTCTCTGTTTACCTTTTGCAAACGACGAGATGAACATAAAATTCCGTTTTATGTTTTTACGTGTGGACGTGTCGTCCTACCATTCGTTGAATAAAGAATGCTTATCGTTTGTACAACGGAAACCAGCCGCGGGTATTATTTTCTCAGCGTGACCTATCTACCTCAGTCTCCTGGTTCTTTTTCCCGCGAAATATCTCTCGCGTAATGAAAAACCTTTTTTTTTTCTTCTTGTTTCTCTCTCCTTGTGGAAAATGTTAACGACATTCTATTTTACGCATCACGTTCTCCAACGGCACCATTCTAGGGGCGCCATAAATTATAAATAGTGCAAGTATTGCTATGAGTTGACCCGATAATGTTCACGTCATCTTCCGAACAATTGTGAGATTAAAAATGCAAAATACAAAAGGAAAAGTTGTTGGAAGTCGAGAATGTCCGAAGGTACAATAAAGGTAGACAATTTATGAATGGAAGGCTTTCTGAATACTTCTGCGAACTCACTTTTAAATTTTAAATATACGGAAGAAAGAACTTCATAATTTTAGGTTTCAGAACGGAATTTGGATACCTTTCCGTTGTTGAGGCTGTAGGGAAGTAGGTAGATAGTTATAAAATTAGGGCGCGGATGAAATTCAATAATTCGGAAGGTCGGCTCATTAATCAAAATTTTTTAATTTTTCCTTCCAAAACTCTGAAATTTCACAATTTGAAAAGTTTGAGTAACTTGAAGAGCATCGAATTAGCGATTTTTAGGTCTCTCTCGTCCCCTTCTCTTACTCTCCTTAGTGAGATGTAAGTCTCTTCATCTCACCCGAATTTTTCAGAATGTATATTTTAGTGTAAATATATCTATCTGTGCCTAATTGCGTTAATCTATGCTTGATGGCGTCGCGTCAATTTTATCAAATAAACATTATTTAATTTTAATTCAGAACTACTTAGGACTAGTATTTGGGACTACTGAGAACGTAATTGATGAAAAGAGCGGATATCCGTAAATCAGAAAGAACTTAATTTTTGTTGAAATTGAGGCTAAATTGACGATTCTCAAGGGAAAAATTCGGTTACCTACCTATTCAATGAGATTCGGCCACATCCTCTTCACCCTAAATACCTCACATTCTTTATAGACGCCCCCTCCTCCGTATCAGATTAAATCCAACAACTTGGAGATTCTTGATCTTCCTAAATTCAAAAAAAGAAATTTTTCTAGTCTCATGGCGAACGAAAGCGTTTGCAGAATTTTCATTCCCGTTCCCGTCTCGCTCGCTCTTGCTAAAAAACACGTTCACGTTTCATCTTGTTTGTTTGATCTTTCCTTTCGATGTTGGGAGAACCTAGCAGTTTTTTTTTAGCGTGAAACGATTGGTTGTTTTGACCTGAGGAGTGCTAATGTCGATTAAGAAATCGTGGAATTTATAGTTCAAAGAAGATCGGCTGATGACACGCTGGCATAATATCGAGAGAATACTATTAATATTTCTGATAAAAAGTGAATCTTTCAAAATTGTTTCAATTTACAAAAATATATCTTCAAGAGTGCAACTTGGGGGTGGACTAGCAAATTATCGAGTGCCTTTGTTGGTCTTGTTGGTTGAAACGCGAGAAGCTCCTCCTCATGACTTATGAACCTCGTTTGTGAGAGAGTGATAATTTCAGGGTGGAATGAGAGGTGATCGTGGACGGTTTAATTTTCCGAGTTTCTGGTAGGTTTTTCTTCCCCAAATACCTAAAACGTCTTTAACTTGAAAATTCCATCGACAGCACTCCTATTTAACAGGAAACCTTTTCTACGTTTTTTTTTTTTTTTTAATTTACTGTGCGTCTTGCGGCGTCCAGCCAAAAACTTGGAAAAATTTTCACCCTCGAGTTATGATAGGAGGACACTTGGAAAAACGAACCCGTCGGGCGAATTGTGTCTGAATACAAATACCTTACAGTAGAATGATTTGATATGACGTCATGCAGTGAATGATTTAAATTATTGATTAAAATTTTTATTTTTTATATAAATGATTAAGAATGATTTATTCATTTAAAAAAAGTAATTTTAAGGAAATCAATTCATTATTAATATTTACAAAATTAATACTTTATATTTAAGTTAGTTGGGAAAAAAGTATTCTAATTATTAATAAAAACTAAATAGTAATTAATTTCATGAAATTTAATATTTAATTATTAAGTAAAATATATTTATAATCAATAAATAAATTAAAATTAATTTTGATATTTAAATTTAATTAATTACATATTGTGCAATCTCAAGTGGTTGAACAATATTAATAAATTTATTAATGAAATATAAAATAAATTTTTTTAATAAATTTTATTATTTTAGATGAAATTTTTTAATGATTTGTAAAAAATTTTAATAAAAATAATTTTTAAAATAAAGGATTAGTTACTAAATTTATTATTAAAAATTTTAGATTTATTCAAGTTTAGTAAAAAAAATAAAATAATAATATTGATTTTAATGTCATAAATAAAACTTCATTATTAATTGAACGTAAAATCACTATCAGAGTTGCGATGTTCCTAACAAACTATGGTTTAGAACATACGAAAAAAACAAAATCATGGGTATTTTAAACGGAAATATATTCAAAACGTGTTTCTTTTTTAATTGATCTTGTTTGGCATCTTAGAAACTTACTTTTTTATTTATTTGCTAACTGAATTTTTCAAATTTTACTGTAAACAGATATCAAGAGAGCAAAAAAAAAAAAAAAAAAAAAAAAAGTTTTGAATCGATGTTTAATGCATTTGAAAGTTGTTTAAAACGTTTAAAATATAAAATCAAACTGAAAAAAACATGTTTTTTAAACAACATTTTCGGAACCCTGATCACTGTGAGTAAAACTACCCAAAGTTTGGCCAACCCACTTATACTCCCGTAAGAAAGCAAAGATTGTTGTATAAATAATAGATAAGGAATAAATTGAAGATCAGAGGTATGAATTTTTATAATCTAGAGGAGTCTTAGAAAAAGACCATCAAACATAATATAAAATTATTACCTTGTGCTTGGTGTCACTCATTGTTATCAATGTTGTGACGTCACCACAGAAAGAGTCTATTGGGAATAGCTTGATCTGTGCTCCCTGTAGATCGTGGGCGGTTATCGGTTATTTCAATATACCGGTTAAACGGTTTATTAAAGATCACTGTAACCGGTTAATCGGTTGAAAACCTTCACCGGTTAACCGAGTAACTGGAAATCATTCAGATTGCTGTTACTTCTCAAAAAATTCCGCTAGGAGCGCAGAGGTCTTCCACTTTTTTGCTCTCAAAATTGCGAAAATTGAAAAAAAAATAAAAGCAAGATCTCTTATGTGTTGATGATTGAGAAATATCTTAATCCTCCGCCTGGTGCTTCAAATTCGTCAAATTATCAATCGAAATTCACAATTGTTTAAAAATTTTAAATTTTAGCGGTTAATCGGTTTATGCGCTCTTATTACCTAGTTTTTCAAGTCAACTGTTATTCACAAATAAACCGGTTTTTCGGTTAATTTTACCCAAGAATAAACCGATTAATCGGTTAATAACCGATAACCGCCCATCACTAAAGTGCGTTGGCCAAACGTTGGGTAGTTTCATTCACAGTGATTCATTGTATGACGTCATCATCAAATCATTCCATTGATTAATATTCGGGCCGGACAGCGCTGGCGTCGCACTGCATTTCTACCAAACGGGGAAAGATTGAAAATGGAAACAAAACTATGGTCGTTTCAGAGAAATATTCGCATTGTTGAAAAAGTAGACGGTTTGTTGGATACTACCACAAGGGTGCGCTGCGTGTTAACCAGCAGAGTAAAAGAGAGAGAACGTTGTCCCTTCTCTGTTTCTGTTACACCCACGTCTTAATACGCAGCGCAGTCTTGTGGTAGTATCCAACAAACTGTCTACTTTTTCAACATACGACAAAATTGAAATAAGACTTGAATGAAGCAGATTTGGCTTCCTGATATCCCATAAAAGATGTTCACAAATTGAAGTTCAACAAAGTAGAGTGGATGACAAAACCTTCTATTCCGCTTCATTCAAGAATTATTTCAAGTTTTTCATTTTTCTCTCATACACCGCCATAGTTTAGCTCCCGTTTTAAATTTGGCAAAAACACCATTTTCCGTGAACAAACCGCGTGCGTAGTTAGCGATCCGCTGGCCTAAATTTCTATAGATGTGAACGATTTTTAACAACAAACAAAAATGTTCTTGGATCAAATACTATTTCTAAAAATTTGCCAACTGGCTGCGCATGAACGACTGGTTTGTTGTTGCATTTGGAAATTGCGACAATTTTGAAAAATTTACTCTTTCTTCTGAGAGAGAAGGGATGGCCATCTTGAATAGAACCGATTGTTTCATATTGCGCGTTTACCGTTCACTGAGAGCGCTTTATCATCCCTATAAATGTACTACTTCCTACTATCGTTGCCTGTCATCGCTCCCCATCTATATTGAAGATTGTGGCACAAGGGAGCGGCAAACACTTCAATTGGAGCTACTTCCACTTATTATACAGAAGTTGAATATCTCTTTTCTAGAGTGATCTGCGGAATATTAATTTTTTGAGCCAGAAATTCAATATTTCTTATTTGAGACTAGCGCTCGAAAGTCGAAAATGTTGTACAGTCACACTTAGGAAAGAATCCACTTGGTTCGCATTGTGTACAAGTCCTCCTCAAAAGCGAACAAACGATCAGAAAAAAAGATTATTGAGTAACCGAGAACAAAATTCTCAAAACGCCCTCATGTCTAGGCTGTGTATGCGCGTGCTAGGCTGAGAAGGGAGAGTGAGGTTACTCCTTTTAAAACTCTATGATGAGGTAAGATAGATGTGTTGGAAGTCCATATGATCGGTCGAATTGATTTGCAATGATCGATAACGTTGGAGCCTTGTTTCATGTAGTTCAAGAAAGTCGCTCTTCACCCTGAACTTATTTCCAGAAGCTCTGAATTGATTACCAAAAGGACAAATCGATAATTTAATGTTCATTCTGGGTGGGAAAATCCCTTGTAAGTTATTTTTTCATTTATTTTGTTTCTTCTTGTCCGCGATTCACATCTGCTCGTTGAGCATCCTTTCTCTTACAAGAGTACTTTTGGGTAATACCCGCAAGTACTCTTTTAAAAATTGTACACTTGGGATTTTCTATATCTAGTGCCTCTACTTACACCTCACCCCACTCATACAGTATGAGTTTCAATGATCCTTTTCCTTGTGAAGATCTCCACGTTGACTTCTCAAAACTCGCAAATCGCCAAGCTTATCTTAGTGTTTTCCAAACTGCAACTGGTTGTCACTGTCGCGTCAACCTTGCGTATCTCATGCACTTCCATTCAAGCGCTAAACTTACTCTCTTTTCCTCGCATTTAGGTCCATGATATGGTCCGCAATTCAGTGATAATTATCCATAAGAGCGCTCTCTCACTTCTTTTCTGATTTTTCATTGTTGAGGGGTCATTGATCTCGAGCTTCTTGGATACATTTATCACCTCGTATTTCGTGTAGGACCGAAGAAAGGAGGGCAGTTTACTGGGATCAGTAGTGTCCTTATTGCTACAGGACGTGGTACATTCTTATGGAAGTGCACTGTTCCCCCGACCCCGGGATTCTGAAGAGGCCCAAACTCATAAAGAAATCAAACATTCGTGATTTTAAATTTGAAGTTTAGGAGAACAATTTCAGTGTGGGCCCCTGATGGTAAATCGGTTCGGCTTTTTGCGGCCCTAGTTTCATTCATCTTTTTTGGTTCTTGATTCTTTTTGTTTGTTTGTTGGTTAATTTGAAGTCAAAGAACACGAGTCTATTATTCTCACCGTACATAAGAGTTTGAAAAGGGGTTTTTCAATTGTACAAATCTACTTTGTTAGTTGCTTTTACAAGAGTACTTTCGGGTGTTATCCCGTCATCAGTTGTGTCGCAACTGGAGAACAAGGCCTTAACCATGAGTTTTTATAGTATAATACTGTGATCTTATTGGCTATAACAATGCTGTGTTGTGATTGGTTCACTTCTTAGAAACTTATTCTTACAATAATATGACATTGTGTTCTTATTAGCTAAAACATACTGCTTCGTGATTGGTTCAATCTATTGTCCTAAATGCTGCGTTTCTATTGGCTACCAGGATTCCTGGCGTCTCATTGGTTGGTTCCGTTCTTCTTCTATCATCCAGTCACCAGGCCGAATAATTTTTCGCTGTCAAATGTGATTACATTTGACAGCGAAGCAGGCTTTCTTCCTCTTGGCTTTTGCGATCTCCATTTGTTCTCAGCGTTTTCTTCTCTTTGTGCGATTCTCTACGTGTATGACTTCAAATATTCCCTCTCATCGTGGTTTTCGTCGTTACAGTGTTTCCCAAACAGTGACTTGCCATCTTCTTTCTCCCTCGACGTTTTGTGCTCCTTTCTCCTGATCTCAAACTTTCTCCCAGTCTCACCGATATAGATCCCCTCGCACTGTTCACAACTGAGCTTGTACACTCCGCTCAAGCTTTCCTTGTCCTTTTGTTCTGTCTGGTCTTTGCTGATTCTCTTCACCATGGGTTGATTATTCTGGATACCCACATTCACATCGTAGCCATTGAACGCTTTTATCACCTTGATTGTGTACTTTCCTATATATGGTATCGATCCGGAGTACTTTCTCACTATGCTATCATGGGTCCCTTTCTTTGTTTCCATTTTCCCAAAGACTCCCTCCACCACACGTCTGCGGTAGCCATTGACTTCTGCGATCTGCTTTACTATCTCGATATCTTTCCTCTTCTCTTCGTTGTTCTTGAGGATAGAAACTGCTCGATAGCAGTAGTTCTGGATTGCCGCTAACTTGTGCCTAGGGTGGTGGTAGGAGTCATTTGGGATGATGGTGTCAGTATGCGTCGGCTTCCTGTAGATTTTGTATTCTATCCTATTGTTCTCCATTGTGAGTGTAAGGTCCAAATAGTTGATGGTCTCATTGCCTTTTTCCACTGTGAATTTGATGCTCTCATTCATCTCGTTCATTTCTGAAAGGAATAGATGCACCTGTCTATCAGTGCCTGACCACACAATTAGGATATCATCTACATATCTGGCCCAGTGTTTGATCGAGTTTCTGAACTTGCTGTCTTTCAATATCTTGTTTTCTATATCATTCATGAATATTTCCGCCAGTATTGGTGACAGCGGTGATCCCATCGCAAGTCCCCTTTCCTGACTGTAGAACCTGTTTTTAAAGCGGCAGTAGTTCTGGCTCAAGATCTCCTGCACTATATTGGCGTACTTCGACCCATCAGGGTTCCCATTGTATTGGTTATTTTTGAGCAGAGTGAGAAGTTCCTCCTTCGGTATGGTACCAAACATATTTGCCACATCAAAGGATATCAGCTTGTCGTTACTCCTGATTTCCAACTTGTCCATTTGCTCAATCAGCTCTCCATTGTTTCTGATACTTCGTCTGGGTGCAAACTGGTAGTTTTCTTTCAGGAATGTGGCTACGATCTTTGCTATCTTGTAGCATGGTGATTGAATGCTGTTGACCTAGGGTCTCATCGGACGGTTCGCTTTGTGGAGTTTTACAAGCCCCTCGAGTTTTGGTGCAACCGGGTTCATCTCAAGCGTCCTTCCATTGCCGGGTACATTGTTTCGTTTCAACACAGCTTTCATCAGGTCATCTTGCTATTTCCGTGTTGGGTCCCTTGCCAGCTCTTGGTATCCATTAACTGCTATGTACGACTCCACTTTCTGGGTGTAGTCCTCTTTCTCCATTACCACTACCGTGCTGCCCTTGTCCGCCTTTGTCAAAATCAGGTTGTTCTGTCGGATCTTCTTTTGTAGATTTGTGACCTTCCTCTGCATTACTTGCGTTCTGTCATAGGTTCGGCACATATCCTCTTTGATGTCCAACAGCACTTTCCCGATTTTGGTCCGTGCTTCTGATCTCACGTCGTGTTCCATGGTTTGGATTACTTGTTTCAGCTAATGGCCATTCTTTCAAGCCTACACTAGTTCAGCCTCTCTGGATGCACGTACTTGATGCCTTTGTCCAGCAGTCTTCACTCTTCTTCTGTGAAGGTGACGCTTGATAGGTTCTCGGTTCTGGAAGCAAATTTGTGCTCAACTCTCGCTGTCTCTTCCTCTCTTTCTTCTTTCTTCCGGGTCAGTTCGGCAAGCTTCTTCTTGATCTGTTTTGTTTGGGCTTCCACTCGTTTTTCCACTTAGTCTTCTCCTTTCTTATTCTCTCCTCCTTTTTCGAACATCATTTCTTTAAATTCTAGCGGGTGGAGTAACCTGGACAGATGGAAATATTGATCATACAGTAGACCATTCAGCCTGGTGATTTTCTTGTAAAATTCATTAATTTCGTTCTTCACTCTCAACCTTTCGGCTTGTATCTTGGTGTGTTCCACTGTTGCGCTTTTTTCTGGCAACCTGATAGTCGCATACTTGGGAATAATGCCTCGTCTCAAGCATTCGTTATTGAACCAAATCTTCACATGTGTCACTCTTAGTTTGACCTTGGTCTTCAGAAACTAAAAAAACCTCGTTAACCATGTCTGGTGTACTCATTATGAGTTCCGATAATAAGAGTTTATCTCACGTACAAAAAAAATTAAAGATTCGATGATCGGAAATCTAGTCTTCGTTGAAAGCGTTCATCCGATATCGAGTGTAGCGCTTTGGTCGTCGAGTACTTTAATCACCATTTGGTACGAAGCCTCACAACTTAATGTTCCCGACGACGAAAATTATCTTGACGTTTCGACGTAATTGGGCCGATTTAATTAATTCACTCTCATCCATAGTGTACGTCGTCGTCAGCACTTTTTGGAGACTGAATTCGCAGGGTCGGGTGGTGTGCGTATCATTTCAGTACCTTATTTGTACGAGCGGAAAAAATGGTTAAAATTAATCAACTCGCGACTAATTAATGCGAGAAAGAGAATCGATTTTTTTTTTCTTACCATCGGTGGTTGTCCTCAGTCGATGGAAGCCGCAAATTTTACACTGGAAAGTTTTAGTACCGAGCAATCTCTTACACAGTTTTGTAACTTCCAGCAGTACTTCCTTTTTTTTCTCTCTTTCTTCCTGTACCCCGCTTTTCATTTCCTCTTCACACACACACACACAGACCAGTATACAAAGAATTAGATATTTTGTACAAAAATCCCGCGAGTGTTGAGCGTGACGACGACGATGAGCCAGGAAGAAAATGTAATTATAAACGGATTACAACTACTAACTTTCCATTCATTATTACTGTAGCGTTTCGACGCTATACAAAGGTGCCCTTAAGCTTCGTGGTCTCGGACACAAATTAAAAAATGAAACGGAAGGAAGCGGGTAGCGGGAGGAGGAGGGAGCGAAAAGAAGTAGCGCTTTGTACAACAATCGTAAGCGCCTTCTTTTCAAATTCGAGTAAGGAAGTTTTTCCTCGCCTACCTCTCTGTGCAGACTTTTCACACATTTTGACGGCCAGGAGGTAAAAATCAAGTCACGTATTTTGACGAGCCGGAAAATTTGATTGACGAAGGTCAATTCTGGCCGCGAATACAAATTAATACCATCGTAGGTACCGATAATAAAATGGCGCGTGTTTTGAGTTATCAAAGTCTCATCGTATACCTAGGACGAAGAGTCTTAACGATTTGTTTTTCTTGTTTGTTCGGTTCACGCAGTTTAAAAACGCTCAAGACGAAATACAGAACGGTAACGTGGTGGATAACAGCAGAGAAAGCTCCGTCGTTAATGTGGGTTTGCCTTAGCCATGATTACCGCCACTAATGAAGTATGCGTGTGGCCTATTTACAAATTGCGACTCTGTGTGTACTTTGCAGATTGGCAGCGGTGACATTCACGACGGCGGTAAACCTCCGAAAAAACGTTCGAGGGAAGACTCGCAAGGTTTCAATTTAAGGCTGAAGGAAGAATTGATGAACAGAGACGGTTACAGGTGAGTTGGAAGTCGCCCGCGACAGTAAAAAATTAAGTATAAATCAAGGTCGTCCGTCGTCGCTTACTTTATATTTTCGAATGGATTTTCTCTCTCGTTCGTAGGTATATACGAAAATTTTATTGTCTGAAACTTAATTTATAAATTACGACACGAAATACTTTTTCGAGGGGAAAACTTTCTTTCTCTTTTTTTTTTGTTTCTCCGAAAATTAAACGACAGCGAAAGAAAGAAATAAAAAATAAAAAACAAGCTTATTGGTTCCTCGAGGAAACTTTGGAAAGCGTATACGTATCGAGTTGAAATAAATAACTGTTCATGGTCTTTTACGAGCTTCTTGAAGAGGAGGTACGGGCTAGTTCTGCGATACGTAGTCGCACGTGTTGGCCAATGGACCCGCTTCTCCAGATCTATTTGCGTTCATAAAAAAATTGATCGCGTAGACATGTTAATTATACGACATTTTTGAACTTTGTCTAGTTTTACATTGAAGGCTGAAGCAGCACTAAGGGTAAAGTCACAAATGGTTGAAACTTTAGGGAACCGATTTTCACATTTTTTTAATGGTATACTAGCGCTAACGTCCAAGTTTTTTTATCCAAATATTTTTCTGCGTTGGGCTGGGCGTAGACCAATAAAATACCGCACATTTTGTTCATTTAAAAAGATTGTTTTCAGTGTGTTGAAAACACTAATAGTTGATACCATAATTGATGACACTTGGAAAGAGCTTATTATCGCCCTTATTGGCGTAGTTTTGTAGTTTTTATACTAAAATGAGAAAGACAGAATACTGAAATCGTAAAAAAGGGGCTAGAGAGCGGAAATATATTTTTTTGAGTATGATATAGCCTCAATAAACGTTATTTGAGGGACTTTGTGCATACTTTCAGCTATTGAAGATGCCATCCCTTTTAGTCCGGCGGCTAGGTGCAAATTATGTGATCAACCTTGCATTTCATGTTAAAATTATGAAATTTGGAACGAACGTTTAGGACATTTGAACGAAAAATTTGAGCTATGGTGCCACGGACCAAACCCCATATGAGCCCCATTATGGCGGCTTGCACACTGGAAGGAGTACTTGCATATAAATGACCGAAATATTCCTTCTGGTTCGCTTATGTAATTTGGACTTCCAAATTCGAGAAGAACTATCAAAAAATGATTCCGACATTTAAGGGGCGCCGAGGGGCTGATGTCCCCTGAAATAGGGGTAAAATTGTAATGACATATTTCAACACAATATTTTCACGAATATCCCATGAAATTGTCCGTGGAATTTGGGAAAAATACTAAAAAAATTCTTCGACCGTCCAAAGGGCCCAGGGGGCTCACTACCTACCCCCCCCCCTCAAACAAAAAAAAATGAGGAAAAAATATCTAGTGTTTTTTTAGAAAAATCTTAACGGGTTCAGAAATAAAATTTAGCTCGAAATCCACGAAAAATAGTGATAAAATTCCTGGGTCCCTCAGAAGGGTTAAAGGGGGCACAAACCCTGAAAAGTGATGAAATTTTTTTGCATTTTTTTTTTTCAAGTTCAACAAATTTTTATGTAGAATTTACCGTAGAATTCGGAAGAAATAGTAAAAAAATATACCCGGAGCTAAGAGGGGGTAAGACGACTCAAACCCCCAAAATTCAAAATAAAAAATATGCGTTTTTGAGAACATTCAAACGGATTCTTGTATGAAATTTACCGTAGAATTCAGAAAAAATCCTGAAAAAATCTCATAGCTCTTCGAGGGCGCCGGGAGAAACATAAACTTCTTTGGGAAAAGTTGTAAAATTGTAGAATTATATTTTTATAACTCATGTAAATTGCGTTTTTTGTTAGTTCGAAATCCGAGAAAAATAGTGAAAAAATTCCTGGAGCCCTCGGAGGCGGTTAAAGGGGGAACCCTGAAAAGTGATGAAAAATTTTCTGCATTTTTTCCAAGTTCAACAAATTCTTATGTAGAATTTACCGTAGAATTCGGAAAAAATGGTAAAAAAATTCCAGGAGGTCTCTGAGAGGGGGTATGAGGACTCAAACCCCCCAAACTCGAAGTAAAAAATATGCGTTTTTGAGAACATTCAAGCGGATTCTTGTATGAAATTTACCGTAGAATTCAGAAAGAATCCTGAAAAAAATCTCATGGCTTCTCGAGGGGGCCGAAGGAATATAAACGTCTTGGAACAGAAGTTGTAGAACTACATTTCCATACTTGAAGTTTCATGAAATAATCTATAGAATTTTTCGTTGCATAGAACGTGAAATAGATAACTACTGAAGTGTAACTAAAATATAAAATAGGTACTTCAATAAATTTACCAACTTATTAGTGTGTATTTCAAACCAGATGACAATTGTATAATGCCCATTGCCCGTGTACAAATAATTTATTGAAACGAGCACTCATTACCATATGCACACATATCAGTGCATGGTATTCCCGCCTTCTGGCACTTACAGTGTCTCGTAGAGCAGCCTTTCTGGCAGCCGCATGTCACGAGAATG
The DNA here is from genome assembly GCA_035079385.1 of Aspidiotus rigidus. NCBI lineage: Eukaryota > Metazoa > Arthropoda > Insecta > Hemiptera > Diaspididae > Aspidiotus > Aspidiotus rigidus. The sequence goes on along the minus strand of JAVHKY010000020.1, from coordinate 12,764,802 downwards.
TCCAATGCCATATAGACAGGTGGCTGAAGGGCCCATAAAGGTTCCCAGTGTATTCCACCAGCCGCTCGCTTTCAGCTCCATTCTTGCGGATCTGGCAGTTTTTGATTCTTCTTAAGACACTGCCCCGCACACGTGGAAACCCTGATATACCGCGCGAAGACAGTGCTGTTGGAGAGCATCTTGAGTAGGTGGGATGGAAACCTAACCTAACCTCGCCGCCATGAATACAATTGATAAAATGAATAATTGATATAAAATGGGCGCCAAATTTGAAGACGACGGAAGATTGAAATGACGGACAGAAAAGTAGAAACTATTAGAAAAACTAATGAGTCCGCAAAGCGACACATTCGAACTAACAGAAAACGCAGTTTACATGAGTTATAAAAATATAATTCTACAATTTTACAACTTTTCCCAAAGAAGTTTACGTTTCTCCCGGCGCCCTCGAAGAGCCATGAGATTTTTTTCAGGATTTTTTCTGAATTCTACGGCAAATTTCACACAAGAATGCGTTTGAATGTTCTCAAAAACACTTCATATTTTTTGCTTCGTGTTTTGGGTGTTTGACTCCTCTTACCCCCTCTCAGAAACCTCCAGGAATTTTTTTTATAATTTTTGCCGAATTCTACGGTAAATTCTACATAGGAATTTGTTGAACTTGGAAAAAAAAATGCAAACAATTCTTCATCACTTTTCAGGGTTTGTGCCCCCTTTAACCCCCTCCGAGGGCCCCAAGAATTTTTTCACTATTTTTCTCGGTTTTCGCGCTAAATTCTACTTCAGGACCCGTTAAGATTTTTCCAAGACACAAAAAATTTTTTCCTCAATTTTTGGGGTGGGTGAGGCTCCTGGGCCCTTTGGACGGTCGGAGAAATTTTTTAGTATTTTTTCCAAATTCTACGAAAAATTTCATGGTGACATTTGTGAAAATATTATGTTGAACGAACCGATTATTCTTAAAAATTATATCATTTTTGGAATAATTCAGATTCAAGAATTCTTTAAACGTGTCCATTATTTTCTTATGAGGTTGACTTGCGCTCTGATGGCTTTGGTCTGCTATATGACGTCATGGAAGATTGATCTACTACACAGTATCACCTTTGAGTGTAGCGTGGAAATTGGTGTTCTCAACAAAGCACTCAAGGCAAATTGATTTGTTGATTGTAGTGAAGTGTTAAACAATCTGAATTGTTATTATTATTATATTTTTGTAAACCAGTGCATCATGTGGACTAACAATCCAATCAATATGTATAGAATAATACAATTACTGGTACTTCTCTTTCAAGAGAAATGAAGAGCGTACTTGTTGGAGTTACATCAAAACAAACATTCCTACGCGATAGAAATACAGAAACAATAGACCCCAAAAGAATAATTTGTTAGGTAACTGTAAATAAGTAAATATCAAAGAAATAATGAATGAAAACTTATTAATGAAATAAAAACAATAAAGCACAAATAATGAATGAGACCACTATTGAATGTTGTACAATGTCTTTGTATCTGATGATTGGAGGAACAAATGATCCTAATATGGACTTTGGACCTCCAATTTACAATTTGTGATCTGTGATTGATATGACACTAGAGAAGGGAGGTATAATCCTCCGCCATGAGCTCCAGCAGGGTGTTGCAGCCAAAGAATACGGCTTAGGCTTTTGGCTGAAGCTGATGTCCTTTAAAAATACAGCTTAGGCTTTTGGCTTTCCATCAGCCGAAACAATAAAGCTGGATTCTGGCTGATTGATGAGTTTGGTATCCTTTGAAAGGTATTCAGCAATAGAATATCATTATCCTGTTAGAATTTCCATAAATTCGATTATCAAATCAGAATTCGAAAATTCCACAGCCCAAAGGGAAAAAAGACCACATGAGACACAAATCAAAAATACAGTCTCTAGCCTCTACAGCCAACTGTTAGACAACCTGGACATCGATTAGAATTTAGGAATGCCAAACGGGAAAACCAGGAAAGGGAAAAATTGATTTTGCCTATTGTGATTCATTGATTTGATATATTAAGAGAAGTATGAAAAGTTAAAAGAAACGATTGAAAAATTCTGTCGATTGATTGATCGATTCAACAACTCTAATAATTACAATTGAAATTTTTGTGAACTCATCGTCAGCCAAAAGAAGCCAAAAAAATACGGCTTAATAGTTAATAGTACAGCTTTAGGCAAGGCATGGCAAACAGAAAAATTTTTTATTTTGTTTTGTTTTTGTTATCAACTTTTTTAGTTCTTCTTTTCGTTGAAGTTTTGTTATTTGGCAAATTTTTTGTTTGTTTGCGTTTTGATTGACTTAAAAGAAGTTCTCTGAAAAAATATGTTTTTCTCGATATTGTTTTTGTTTATTCAAAGTTTCATTTTGCGCAGATTTTTCGTTTTCGTTTTCATTTTGTTCATTTCAAATGCTAAATTTTATTTTTTATGGTTTCTAAAATATGATTTGTTTTGTTGAATAAAGTTTTGTTTTTGTTTTGTTTAACATGCTGTTTTGGATGACAGCCGAAAGCATATGGCTTTGATAAAGCTGAAGCCAAATACCCCGAAAATACAGCTTGGCTGCAACACTCTGGTCTCTAGCTGATGGCTGCGTTGCATTTGATTGTTCCAGGGTTTCAATGTTTTCAACAAACAACGTTCAAAACGTGCTTGAAACATGTTTAAAACACACAAAAAATCAAAATTGTGTTCAACTGGAAATATGTTTAAAACGTGTTTATAACACACAAAAAAATCGAAATTGTGTTTTGAATGGAAATAATGTTTAAAACGTGTTTTTTTTTTTTTTTTTTTTTAACGTGTTTTACCAATTCATTAAGAATCATTAAAAACCTCGTCCTTTTTCATATTTTCATTATTATTCTTCACTAAAAATGAATATTTCACAATTTTTCCAGGGTTGAAAAAGTAAACAAATGAACGTTGTCTTAAATGGTGTTCAAAACCGGTGTTTAAAACATTCAAAATGTGCTTAAAACAATAGTTGAAACTCCAAAAATGTGTCTCAAACAGTAATTGAATGACTTAAGACGGTTTTAAACAATGTTTAAAACATTAAAAACGTGTTTTTAACATAAAATTTGTTTTAAAATGGAGAAAAAATGTTTTTTTTGTTTTTTTTTTTTTTGAAGAAGACCGTTTTTTTCTGCAACTCTGGATTGTTCTGTTCTTTGATGACGTCACTGTAAGTTGATAACATAGAACGCAGGACTTGAATGCAAATGCAGCCGGGGACTGGGTCCCCGCCTAAGGTATATATAACTTGTGGGCCGGGCATGTGACGTTACCGGTTAGCTTCAGTTTTTTCGAGTTCCCCTCCCAGGGTCGCGATATTTCAAACAAACAATATTTAAAACGTGTTTAAAACATGTTCAAAACACACAAAAAAATCAAAATTGTGTTTTAAATGGAAATATGTTTAAAACGAGTTTTTTTTTTGTTTTAATCGTGTTTTATTCAATTCATTAAAAAACGTTAAAAACCTTGTTCTTTTTCATACTTTCATCATTATTCTTCACTAAAAATGAATATTTGACAATTTTTCCAGGGTTGAAAAGTAAAAAAAAATTAGAAAATAAGTTGTTTTGAACGATGTTCAAAACCGGTGTTTAAAACAATAGTTGAAAGTCAAAAAATGGGTCTCAAACAATAATTGAATGATTCAAGACGGTTTTAAACAATTATATTTAAATTATTTAAAATGTGTTTCAAACGAGGATTTAGAAACCATAATTTAAAACATGTTTTAAACATAAAAAACTTGTTTCTTGTTCTTTTTGGAAAAAAAAAAAAACGTTTTTCTTTGATTCTAAACAATGCAGTTGTCTATTATATCTCCCCTCCTTAGTGTCTCAGTAACCAGAGCAAGAACTGACAAAATTAGAGTCTTTTCACTGCCAAATGATTTTGAGAGAGGAAGAGAAGGGAACTATACTGGCATGCTCTGATACCAACAAATTGTTGAAATCAGTTACAGAACTAGTAACATTTGTTGTGTGACGACCTATTCACGAGGAGGCCTACGCTGTGAAAAAAATAGAAACGAGAACATTACCAAATATTTTACCACTTCATGGTATCTGACAATTGGGGCTCGGGAGAACAAATTATTTCAAAAAATGAAATATTTTCCGTGAGGTATTTTTATAAATAAGAAGTTTGGTGTTACACAATTTAAGTAACATCTTAATTACGAATGATTCGTACAGAGGATTACTGATTGCCACTCATGATTTGTGATTTGATCTGTAATTGGTTCTGAATTCAGAGTTGACTGAAAATTATATATCAAAACTGGGGAGTTGGTGTGAAATTCCAATGATGAACGATAAAATTAATGTGATGAAGCAGTGAAGCAGGTTGTTGCGCACGGCGGTCCGTACGCCACGATGAAGAGATAATAGGAACCTGTCGGCTCCGAAGGCTCCTGAACGCCTCGGGCGGAGGATCGGCGTTACGCGACATTATAAAGAAAAAGTCTCTTTCGGGGTATAACAATGTACGTTTATTTCGATAGTAATTTGACAGCAAATGAGTGAAAGAGAAAGGGAGAAGAACGGTTGACTGGAATTAAAGACTGAAAAGAAAGCTGGAGAGTGATCGGCCGGTGCTACGACGTTGTGGGGGGAGAGAAGACTAGTCCCGTGGACACCGCGGAGGCTAATCAAGAGGATACTCTGTTGTACCCGCGGACACTGCGGCGATCAACAGAATGGAGTTCGGAGAGGAGAGCGGACCAGTCCCGCGGACACCGCGGAGGCTAATCAAGAGGATACGCTGTTATACCCGCGGACACCGCGGCGAGTAACAGAAGGAGTTCGGAAAGGTGAGCAGATTAGTCCCGCGGACACCGCGGAGGCTAACCGAGAGGAAGCACTGTTGTACCCGCGGACACCGCGGCGAGCAACAGAAGGAAGTTCGGAGAAGATAGGAAAGCTAAACCCGCGGACACCGCGGAGAATAACCCGAAGGGATAGGTAAGCGAGAAGAAAGCGAGGGAAGCTGAGGAAGCCGAGTAAGCCGAGAAAGAGTAGACTATACCCGCGGGCACCGCGGCGAACAGTCCGAAGAGGTTGTGGAAAGAAGCTATGAAAATAAAGGAAGAAGGCAAGGAGAGAAGCGAGAGAGCTAGTAAGAAAGCAGGAGAGTAAGCTGGGGAAGCCGAAAGAGAAGTGTTAGCAAACAAGCCCGGAGGCTGAGGAAGAAGAAGTGGTAGAAGGTAAGCGAGAAAGAGAGAGATACCGAGAGGAAAGCTAGACAGAAAGCGGGAGAAGCCGGTAGGAAGGCAGGAGAGGCCGCTAGGCGAAGCGGCCAACGAAGTGACTAAATCGTATTCGGCGCGATCCCGGCGAGATCACGTGAGAGAAGTGGTAGGAGTCTTTCCAAATATTTGGGGGTAGTTCGCGTAGAGTACGCGTTCGTTACGAACGAGGATGAAAGCAACATGAAAAGAACAGTTGACGCGCGAGAGAAAATACTTATTCGAAAAATATATTCGAATAATTATTTGAATTCGTGAGTACAACAAGGTGATAACTGCATTACAAATGATGAGATAGAAGGCCATTATGGCGCGTGTCCGTAATGTTTCTCTATCTCATCATGTGTGTAAATGGCTTCTAATGTCGACCCTCCCAACACCTCGGGCAACGAAGTGCTCGTTCAAAATTGTAAGTTCAAGTCAAAAGCCAAAGCTGAAATTTTCGGCTGCAATACTCTGATGTAAAATGCTTAATACTACATCACTTGTCTCAGGGGGAGATATGTTAGTCAGCCAGCTGTGAAAAATTTCTTTATAATAATAATAATTTTTTTTTTTTCTCTCCAACTATATTTCGTTCAGTCATTTTAATATTACTAAATTTATGATTATAAATTCTAAATTATTAATCCTCATAATTTTTGTTTCAGTGAATTGAGTAAACACACGTCACTCTTCTCCTTACTATTCAAAAACACGGCCAAAGAACGCGAATACAATTATCACAACGAAAATGTAACGAGCGTTTCGTTGATTGGTTGCCCAATAGCGTTACTTTTCGCGTCAGTAGCGCAAGCTATCGTTCTACCCAGGTAAGATTAATTTCTTTCAAGCGCTTTAACGTTGTAAGGAAATGGAAAAGAAAAATTATCCGAAAGCCGAAATAATTATTACGGCAGTTCAGTTCGCGGCGAAGATTATTACGAATAATAAATAAAAGCTGTACGCCTGCCGGCGAATTTCTATACTATGTGTACAATGATAATTTATTCGGTAAAGGCGAGGCGAAGACTCGCCGAGGAAATATCTTCATCGTCGTACCTTAGGTAGTTTATGGCGAGCGAAATTGTTATTTATTTTCATTTTTTCCTTTACAGAAATGTTCTCAGTATATGTTCCTTCGCAATCGGATTCACGTTGTTGATCGTCTCCGTTATTTTCTCGATAGCTGAATTATTTCCCCGGGTAAATAAAATATAGTACTCCACTATTATAATATACGGTATTCAGTAAGGCGAATGTTATCTCGGTATAGTTTCAACTCTTCAAGTACCTATACTTCTGTTGCACTCGACTGGATTGTGTACGCACTCATCGGTACTAACAGTACGAAACATGGTCTTGTAGCAGCTGCACATTCTTAGGATTTATACTACGTGCATTACCTATATTATACAGTACATGCTGTAAATAAATTTGCATACCCCACTCGCCGTTGCGGCATCATCGCCTAGTAGCTTAGCTCGGATCGATGTTTTCTACGATAGTAATAAAATGAATTCCGGAATGGGGTTTTTAAATTTTTTCCGAACAATGTACTCGACATTCGAGTGAGAATTTCTTTCACGAGTACAAATGCGATCCTAAGTTTTAGAGCCATCGTAAAATTATCGAGTGAAAAGCGTAAAATTTTCAATGGCTAATAAAGTCGCATTTCTTTGCAGACGTTCCCCGAACAAATTGTATGGTACAGCACGCAAATAAACGACTCGTCCGTGGTCAGGAGACGGATAGCGTTGGTCGTTGTTTTCATTCTGGCCTCCATAAGTATCATAGACTTGGTGAGCGGTATTTTAACGAGCAATATCGATACACGGGGTGGTACTTGATAATATTATTGTTTTTGAATTTTTTGTAGATCCCGTGCGAAATGAGTATCACTTCAGTACCTCGAAACTGTACCATAGCCAGCGAAAACGAGAAAATATGCTTGCATCCGTCGTATTTTACTCATTTCTGCGTACTGATATTGATTGCGATTACATTGATCGCGCATCTGTCGCATATAATGAAGATCATCTTGTTATTGATAGTCGCTGCTGGACATTGTATCGTCAACGTGTTCTTTATACGCGAGTCCATTATGTGCGAAGAACTCACACTCAAATCTTTTGAACTAGAGTGAGTAACATGTATAGATTTTTGATGAGAGCGTGAGTAGACGAACTGGAAAAAACGCTCAGGCAATACAGTTTTCTATGTTCTCTCCCTCCCTTATAGAGATTCAGGGCCGAAATTCCTCCACGTCTGTGAAGATGATTGTTCTGACTCAAAACTCAACATCAAACTCGTTTACAATATATTTCTCATCGTTGCTCTTTTTTCTTCTCCTCGCTTAGTTTTCCCGCCTTCCTGATGAATAATATCGGTCAAAGATTTGTGGTCGATTCTGAGTCACCTACATGAAAGTGTCTTTCAAAAAAACAACTCAAAATCAACTGAAAACTGACTTTTTGGTAATTCTTGGTCGAAATTGCGTCAATATAATATCATTAGCTGACGTCTCCGTGCACTAGGGTGGAATTACGTCGACCACTCATTTGTCACTTTGATTTAGAGTCAACCTTACCAAATTTTTGATCGACCTGATCAACTGCTTTACTGCATTGATTTGTAGTGCTTTGAGAACGTTGGAATCTACCTCAGATTGAAATCAAAATCGTGGATAACGATCAGCAATAGATTCGTTGACTAATTATTCAAGCCAATTCGCGGTCGATGCTTAGTCGATCTTTCTTTATGCTTGATTGGCTTCAAATTGATTCAGGCTCGTAGCTAAAGTTCATTTGTTAGGACAGCTCGTTGAAAGTTTAAGAAGTTCGAACTTTCCTCATCTTTATTTGATATAGATATTTGTTTAAGCTGAAGGTCTGTCCTAAGAGTATAGCCGGGTAAAATGGGTGATTTGGCCCCCGAGCCGAATTTCAAAAATAGGTGTTGGGAAATGTTTGTAGAGGTAAAAAAAAACATTTATACCGTTTATTGGGCCGCCATCTTCATTTCCTCCCAGGATATAAGCCAAATATTAGTTTTTTATGTTTAAAATTCTAACTCCAGTTATATTGAACGGAATCCATTCATTTTTTGAATGAAAGTTAGTAGTCAAGAGAGCAATCCTACAGAATTTTTTCAGAATTTTTGGAACAATTTTTCGACACGAAATCACGTTTTTAAATCTTTAAAATAGAATTTCCACCCGTGAATTTAAATGTGCGACCACAAAATTTTTATATGTTGAAGAGGACACTGCTATGCATAACTCCACTTTTATATAGAATTTTCTGATTGGTGGAACATTGTTAAAATTGAAGTGATTTGATCCGGGAGATACGCATACCGGTCTAGCGGAGTTACACGACGCGCAACGCTACGCGGCACCCAACTCGACGCGCGTTGCATCGTTACTCTACTCGCGAGCCGTCACAGACTCGATACAGTCGCGTCAGTACGTAACTGTTCAATAGGTAATCTTTTCTCTCTTTAAAAAAAAAGTTTCATTTCGTATCAGAATATTGACATCGACTGAAACCTATGTAAAATCATCCGTAGAATTCAAAAAACCAGGTCTCCAAATTCTTCAGCGAACGGAAAACTGAGAAAATAGCGGAAAATGAAGGAATAACCATTATTTTATCAAAAAGAAAGCAATAACTTCCTGATGTTCATAATTTGCGGCCAGTGTAAGATTACTTCTAACATAAAATCAGCCGTACAGTTCGATAAAAATAAACAAAAAATTCTCCAGTCAACAATAAGTTGAGAAAAGAGCAGAAACTGGAGAAATAATCATTATTTCATTCTGGAGAAAACGATAACCTTCCAATTTTCAAAGTTCGCGTGCAGTGTAAAATTAATCCTCAGATAAAATCATCCGTACAGTTCGATAAAAATAATAAAAAAAATTCTCCAGTCAACAATAAGTTGAGAAAAGAGCAGAAACTGGAGTAATAATCATTATTTTATTCTGGAGTCATACGAAATACCATATTAAGTTACTTATATTAATCTTCGTCGCTGTTTTTATCGACCACTGTCTCAATTTCATCTCTTTGAAATATTTTGGTGAGAATGGCCGCCGGACAAATGATTTTGGACAAGTACCGCGCATGAGATAAATAGTAAATGGCAGAAAACGATTAAACAGCGACGCAGAACTGTTTGAAGAGATTCTTGAAAGGATTGCTTCAAAAAAAAATGAAGAAAACGTTTTCGAAAACGAGGTTGAGGACAAAAAATGGATCCGTCGTAAGGTTCCTTTCAAACAGTTAAGCATTGCAGAGATTCTTGATTTTCCCACGTTAACAGAAACAGATTTGAAGATTTTTTTCACCGGTACCTATCAACTCAGCCAATCCGTTTCGTACTTAGCTGAGATTTTATGGACGAGGATACAGGAACGATAAAAATATTATTCCTCAAAGAAAGGGTGAAGGATGGCGCCGTATTGAAACTTGAAATTCCTTCTAGGCATATTTCAAGAAAAGTTTATCGCTGTTTTATAAAATATAAGCCGTCACTTAATAATTTACATGGCATTGTCGGCCACGTCTGTGAATGCGCCAATGGTTTGAGAACTATTGGATGCTGTTCACATGTAGCGGCTGCCATTTACTATTTATCTCATGCGCGGTACTTGTCCAAAATCATTTGTCCGGCGGCCATTCTCACCAAAATATTTCAAAGAGATGAAATTGAGACAGTGGTCGATGAAAACAGCGACGAAGATTAATATAAGTAACTTAATATGGTATTTCGTATGACTCCAGAATAAAATAATGATTATTACTCCAGTTTCTGCTCTTTTCTCAACTTATTGTTGACTGGAGAATTTTTTTTATTATTTTTATCGAACTGTACGGATGATTTTATCTGAGGATTAATTTTACACTACACGCGAACTTTGAAAATTGGAAGGTTATCGTTTTCTCCAGAATGAAATAATGATTATTTCTCCAGTTTCTGCTCTTTTCTCAACTTATTGTTGACTGGAGAATTTTTTGTTTATTTTTATCGAACTGTACGGCTGATTTTATGTTAGAAGTAATCTTACACTGGCCGCAAATTATGAACATCAGGAAGTTATTGCTTTCTTTATGATAAAATAATGGTTATTCCTTCATTTTCCGCTATTTTCTCAGTTTTCCGTTCGCTGAAGAATTTGGAGACCTGGTTTTTTGAATTCTACGGATGATTTTACATAGGTTTCAGTCGATGTCAATATTCTGATACGAAATGAAACTTTTTTTTTAAAGAGAGAAAAGATTACCTATTGAACAGTTACGTACTGACGCGACTGTATCGAGTCTGTGACGGCTCGCGAGTAGAGTAACGATGCAACGCGCGTCGAGTTGGGTGCCGCGTAGCGTTGCGCGTCGTGTAACTCCGCTAGACCGGTATGCGTATCTCCCGGATCAAATCACTTCAATTTTAACAATGTTCCACCAATCAGAAAATTCTATATAAAAGTGGAGTTATGCATAGCAGTGTCCTCTTCAACATATAAAAATTTTGTGGTCGCACATTTAAATTCACGGGTGGAAATTCTATTTTAAAGATTTAAAAACGTGATTTCGTGTCGAAAAATTGTTCCAAAAATTCTGAAAAAATTCTGTAGGATTGCTCTCTTGACTACTAACTTTCATTCAAAAAATGAATGGATTCCGTTCAATATAACTGGAGTTAGAATTTTAAACATAAAAAACTAATATTTGGCTTATATCCTGGGAGGAAATGAAGATGGCGGCCCAATAAACGGTATAAATGTTTTTTTTTACCTCTACAAACATTTCCCAACACCTATTTTTGAAATTCGGCTCGGGGGCCAAATCACCTATTTTACCCGGCTATACTCTTTGCGTGACAAAATCACGAGATGATATTTGACCTTGACCTACTTTAGGAACTTGAAAAAAATTTCAACTTTTTCTTACTAGTGAATATAGGTTAAATGATCTGTACTAGGCCGTGTAAGTGTGTGTTAGCCTAAGAAGAGGGAAGGTGGGCTTCATTTTCTTGTATGAAGGGTACAGGAGAAAAGTGGAGACATTCAAAAAGAAACGATCTGGAGGAACGGTTTTGTCTCACAAGAGCAAGACAACCAATTATTCAGAGCGTTTCTTTTAGACATAACCTTTGTTTACGGGGCTGTAGATCGATGTCTCACTTTAGAAGATGATTTATCAATTAGTCGGTAGTCTCGACCTGGGATTCGACATAATCGATATCTTCTCATGATCGATAAAATTTGAGCCTTGTGAAGAAGGAACCTGTTCTATGGGAAGGTTTTTGAAAAATTTGGCGTGCGCAGTCCGGCCAGAAACTTGGAAAAATTTCGACTCTCGAGCTATATATGATAGAAGGGGAGGGGGTAGGAGTGGGACTTGAAAAAACTCCCGATTTCTCTAAAGGAGTTTAACGAGAGCTGGCAGGGAACCTATTTTATGGGGCACTTGAGATCAGAAAAATGTAGATTGTGACGTCACAAAGTTGACCGTTGACATCACAGGCACGGCCCACAAGCTATATATATCATAGGCGGGGACCCAGGGTAGCAAAAAAAAACAAAAAACAAGTTTTTTATGTTTAAAACATGTTTTAAATCATGGTTTCTAATTCCTTGTTTAAAAACCGTTTTAAATGATTTAAACATAACTGTTTAAAACCGTCTTAAATCATTCAATCATTGTTTGAGACCCATTTTTTGACTTTCAACTATTGTTTTAAACCTATTTTGAATGTTTTAAACACCGGTTTTGAACATCGTTCAAAACAACGTTCTAATTTTTTTTTTACTTTTTCAACCCTGGAAAAATTGTCAAATATTCATTTTTAGTGAAGAATAATGATGAAAGTATGAAAAAGAACAAGGTTTTTAACGTTTTTTAATGAATTGAATAAAACACGATTAAAATAAAAAAAAAAAAACTTGTTTTAAACATTTTTCCATTTAAAACACAATTTTGATTTTTTTGTGTGTTTCAAAACTTGTTTTAAATATGTTTTAAACATTGTTTGTTTAAATAATCGCGACCCTGGGAGGGGAACTTGAAAAAACTGATCTATGACGTCATCAAATTGTGACGTCACAAGGCTGACCTTTGACGTCATCAGATTGTGAAGTCATAAAGCTGACCGGTAACGTCACACGCCCGGCCCCCAAGTTACATATATCATAGGCGGGGACCCAGGGTTGCAATGAAAAACAAAAAACAAGTTTTTTATGTTTAAAACATGTTTTAAATTATGGTTTCTAATTCCTTGTTTAAAAAACGTTTTAAATTATTTAAACATTGTTTAAAACCGTCTTAAATCATTCATTTATTGTTTGGGACACATTTTTAGACTTTCAACTATTGTTTTAAACATATTTTGAATGTTTTAAACACCGGTTTTGAACATCGTTCAAAACAACGTTCTAATTTTTTTTTTACTTTTTCAACCCTGGAAAAATTGTCAAATATTCATTTTTAGTGAAGAATAATAATGAAAGTATGAAAAAGAACAAGGTTTTTAATATTTTCTAATGAATTGAAAAAAACACGTTTAAAACAAAAAAAAACTCAAAAAAAAAAAAAACTACATAGACCATGAGGAGCGTTTTATATTAATGTCGAGGTATGGTGGTTACATTCTCAGAAAACGTCCGTACTCCGTATCCATCTTGATCAAAATGGACTGTCTAGGAAAAATTTGGAGGTATGAACATCTGTAGAGGTGGGTCCAGAGGAAGATTGAACCTTGAACATTCATGTCTGAAACTTTTGACGAAAACAATTATGGTTCTGATTCGGTTCCAGTTCCAATTAACTTTAGCTTTAATTTGTCAGATTTTTCGGTTCCAGCAAGGTTCCAACCCGTATGACTGTAGAATTTTGAGCTAAATTTTTCTTATAGATATGAAAGGTGGGAGACGACTAAGAAATTAGCTAAAACACTTCTAGATTCTCTTTTCCGTCATACGGACTAGGTTCAAGCTTAGTTAATTTATCGTAAAAAAAACACAAGTTGAAGAAGATCGTGACGTCATCAAGGTTAGAAGGAAATAGAGGAAAAACTTGAAAAATTATAACTTCATTAGGGCCGGCTATCACTCAAAATATTCTTAAGGATGAGGAAATCACTAGTGTTAGAGTGTGACGTCATCAGTAAATAAGTTTTGGTTTCGAAAATACGGAATCCACGAACCCAGGAGAAGTAAACTGCTGTTCTCAATTTAAAAATCTCGTATCCTTATGTCTATGTCTAGAGTATTATGAAAGAAATTAGTAAGTTGAGAATCATAAGTAATCATATTTCAGCCTTTGATTTTTCTTTTTCTCGAAAAGACCATTGAAGACTGAAATATTATATTGTTTTGCTCGTCTTGCAAAAATTATAACACATTTCAGCTGACAAGGTTTCTGGAAAATGCTGATGTCTTCCTCCATATCTTCACTCCATATCCTTCCCGCCCCACACGGTCGTACTTTCGTAAACCTCGAATGACTTCGAGGTTTGAAAAATTGAGTTCTTCGCCTAGGGTTTATACTAAGCTAGAAGATTTTGCGAAAAACAAACGGTGTAAGCATGTGTTTTTCCGTCTGCGCGGTGAATCGGTGACCATGGGACTTCATGAAACCTCCTTAATTTCACGTAAAAGTTAATTAGCCACTGTACAAAAGAATAGCGAATAAATGTGATCTGGATTTTTTGTCCCTCTCTAGTGTCTACACAAGATTCGCCTAATTACGTTTCTTACAAAGAAACAACGAGTCTTCATTACTGAGGTTATGAATTCGGATAAAGTTGAGTTTCAAGTTCATGAAATGAGAATTTAATGAGGAAAAAACTGCTACACCAATTTGCTTAGGTGCTTCGAGGAAAATTCAGAGTCGATCCGAATTAAAAATAATTGTATTTTCCCTCTTTCGAGACAAATTTGAAAGAAAACACTCGACTCGTACCTATTCTAGATATTCGTTCTTAGTTACGAGCGTAAGAGAAGCTTTTATTTCAAGTTTGTAGTGCTACACTCGACTAATCAAACTTCGATGTGATTGCAGGCACAAACCATTGACATTCTCTTTATCCGCTCTACTATTGGGCGTTAGCAACGCGTTGGCGTTCTTTGGAAGACATGTAAGTATTTTGCGAATTTTATGAACATCCACTACTCCCTTTACGTTCTAGAAACAATCGATTTTTTTTCTTTGTGATACCTATAGAAGAAGAGACGTTAGTTGAATTGATAATTTTTCTCTTTTTTATTTTACGAAACGTACCTCGTCATTCAAATTTCTATCTCGCTCTCATTATAGCGACCAGATCTTGGAGTATGGAATGAATTCGATCCACCAAATTGTGGCTATTCATAATGAAAATTTTATAGTCAAGAGAGCAAAGAAGGCAAAATTAGGAAAATTGCAAAAACCACAGAAACATTTCCAATTTCTGCATTTTGCATTCTGTTTCATCTTAGAGTACATACTTTACCACTTAGGAAGAGGAAATGAAGTCATTTTTTATTTGTTTTTCAACATTTTCGGTAGTTCCCGAGTGACTTATCTGAATAACCCCATAAACCAAATCGACCAGCATCACTATAATTATGGTCGATGTTGGTCGATTTTTGATCGTATCACTAAAAATAGACCAAATATTACGGTACCGTCAGGAAATTGTTGATTTTTAGTACATTTTTGAGATAAATTGACCAAACTTTGCCTATTCATTTCAGTCGATTGTTTGTCTGATATTATTCCTACTAAATTTTGACCATTTATTGGTTAATTTTTGACCATTATGCGGAATATACATTTCGATCCATTTTTAGTGGTTATACTGTCAGTATAGACTGGAATTTTTCCTCGTTTCTTAGTCTAAATTTGATATTGTATTTGTTACTCAATTTCGATTGAGATTTCTAGTCAATTTCTGGGCAGATATTCTGGGAGATACCTTGGTTCATTTTTAGTAAGTAGATTTCCCCTCAATATTTTTACTCTCTTTTTTGGTCTGAAATGAGTATTATCGGGCGAACTGCATAGTAACTCAATTTTGATCAAAATTTCCAGTCAATTTCTGGGCAGATATCCCTAGAATGTATCTTGGTCCATTATCAGTCAATTTGTATGCAACACCTACCGATGTTTTCTTTTTTTTTTTTTGGTCTGAAATGAGTATTATCTGGTGAGCCACACAGTCACTAAATTTGATCAAAATTCCCAGTCGATTTCATTGGTCCGTTTCCAGTCGATTTGTCCTCAACATCTAGCAATAATATTTTTTATTCTCTTTTTCGGTCGAAAATGAGTCGTTCTGTCTCTCAATTTTGACCACAATTTTCATTCAATTTCTGGGCAGATATTTGGAATGAATCAACTGTCATGTTGCCAGCAAACTCGCAGATGAATAAAGAAATTTAAAATTGAATTTTGAATCTAATAATTGATATTTTTAATAATGAAATTGTTTCACTAATCATAAAAATATTAGATATTATTATTATTATTATTATTATTATTATTATTTATTTATTTTTTTTTTCTTGTAATTAGAGGCAAATTAAGACTCATGGATCGATCTCTTAAGGGTGGTATCGGCGGTAATTGGCCCCCAGGCTGTTGTCGGCACCACCCCAAAAAATAAACAATATAAATAAATAAATAAATAAATAAATTTATATATTTAATTTTGGGAATTTGATCTAATTATTTTTTAAATTTTAATTTTATAAATTTTTCTTTCACATTAATTTTATATTTTAAAATTAAATATTAAATTAATTTGAAAAGTTCATAATGCAATATAATGTTGAAAAAGTAAAGATCATATTTCAATTTTTTCGGCACAATTTATGTAATTGAAATTGTTGATTTTTTTTACAATTATTTATTTTAGTAAAATTAATATATCAGGTCTTAATAATATAAAAATTATTATCAGAAAACTAAAAAACTAAAACAACTAATTGATATCATGTTTTATATCTCATTTATTTGATTTATTGAAATTTTATTTGATCCTTTAAATAAAAATATCAATTAATAATTTTGAATAATATTTAAAACTCCTAATCATCTTGAACCAGAATGCTATTTGTTATTTTTTAATTCAATGTTACATTCAATTAATAGAAAATCAAGAGGTTTAAATAGAAAATAATTATTTAAAGATGATTAAAAACATTAATTTAATTATTAAATTACCTAATATTTGAAAAAAAAATTGATATTATTAAAAATCAATTTTATCAATAATAAATAAATAAAGAATAATAATTATTATAATTGAATTATGATAGTTAAATTTATTGTAAATTAAAATTAAATAATATAGGAATTTTATAAATTAAATTCAAGTAAATAAATACGTATAATTATTTAGATTCATTTTAAGAAATTATTTAAATTAATTGATTCAATTTTAATGGTTATAAATCTATGATAAATTCCACAAATTTCTGAACATTGTCCATAAATAATAGAAAGTTGACTAATTAATTTACTAATTTTAGACCAAAATCACACTCGTCGCAGTACAACCCTGCTAACAAGATTACTATCTTCATTCTTCTCTCACTTGAGGGCTCAAAAATTTACCGATCTGTTTTGTCAAAAGTGGCCTATTTGTAGTGGTCTGTTAATATCGCCTGAATAATTTAGACTACAATAGAATATTTTATAACGTCTACATTGCATTGCTCAGAAATCGACCGATCTTTTTCGTCAGAAATTCTCTAATTATGGTGGTATGTTGACACTGATGAGTATTGACTGTGAGAAACTATTTTATGTTTTCGAGATTCCCTAGGAAACGACTGTTTTTTTGGTCAAAAATGGTTAAAATATAGTCAATTGCAGAGAAAGTATGTACGACCAATGACTGAAGATAGACCTTAAGGTACTTGAATCACCTCCAAATCGATTAAGTTTTGCAGTCAAAATTATGTCGAAGTTGATCTAAATGTGGTCTAAATATGATACGGAATAACGGAAGTAAATCGACTGGGAAAGTTGGTCTATTACGTATTGGTCACTCATCAGGGCAGACTATTTGTGGTCGATGTTTACTCAAAATCGACTGCGATATTTAGTCGATCTGGTTATCGGGAATATTGTAATGTGAGGATTTTGCTGACAAGTCGACCTTGATTTAAGATGTATTTTCTATCGGAGGACTAGGTGAAATAATCAAACGTCTTTTCCAGCCTCGAGCGCAAAAGAATGATTGATAATTTGCATGTCCATACTATAATTCATAATATCGATCATTTTGGGTCTGAAAACCAGAAAAAAAGCTCTCGTCGACTGCGACTGTTGAAAAAACTTATGGGTGGTCGCTAAAATATAACTACCTACTCAAATTATTTACTACCTACCAAAATTCAATCTAACTCTTATACCATGCATCTCGCGTTCTCGTGATCACGAATTCAATATCCGAGATATGTATTTCGCCCACTTCCAAAATATTGTCACCTAAGGTATTCGCAGCACGTATTGGCCCGCGCTTTCTATATATGACATATAAGCGCCATTATTTCGTACATAATGAATGCTTCTGAGAGTGTTGATTACGATTTCAGATGGAAAAAGCGTCTCGAGTGCTGTTCCTATGGCGGACTGAAGTGGAAGAACAGCGCGAGAAAGCGTCGGATATAGGACGACGTAACGAGGCTCTCGTGTATAATATCCTGCCAAAACACGTCGCCGCCCATTTCCTCGGCGATAGTCGTAAACGACAACACGAAGAGTTGTATAGTCAAAGTTACGCCGAAGTCGGAGTTCTTTTCGCTTCCATGCCTAATTTTTCAGGTACGCGTAAAAACTCCTTCGCGAAAAACGGATATTAGGAATATTATTTTGTTTTTTTGTAAAACGCTAAACGCGTTACGCTTCTTTGTATTGCAGATTTTTATTCTGAAGAAACTGTGAATAATCAAGGACTAGAGTGTTTGCGATTTTTAAACGAAGTCATTTCGGATTTCGACGCGGTACGGTTTTTTCGATTTACGAAATTGTGTATTCCATTTATTCCGTGGTTGGAATAAATATTTCGGGGACACTCAATCTCTTGTCTCTAATTCAAAAATGTGTCCTATTGACTCACCTTTCGGTGTATATTTTCGAGAGTTCACGCTTGTAAGCCTTCCCTAATTATTCCTTTTCATTTCTGAGCAAATTTTCAGTTTGAAGAGAAGTGAAGAAAGTGACATTGAGGAGCTGGTTGTTTGATTAGCTTCAAATTTTCAAGTGTTTTTTTTTTTTTTTGTCCATAAAGTTCGGATTTGAAAATTTTCTTCTATGTAGGATTTAGAGCATGGAGTTCTTCCAGTTTTTTTAAGAATATACCTTCTAACCCTAACAATAGCTATAGTTGAAGCTCAAAGGTGTGTAAGAGGACAATCTACGCATTCTTCCCACCTCTCAGATGGAACAGAAGACTATATAGCCGGGTTTCAACGAGTTATAGGAGTACTAAAAAATTTTTTTATCAGAGAAAGTTGTAGTTTTGAAGATAAAAATCAGAAAAAAATTAGTTATTGTGAATTTTCGTTATGATGCATCACTTGAAAAAATATGGATTTTTTTTTTTTAAATAAATAATAATTTATTCAATACATGATAATAATATATTTTTTTCAACATTTCAGTCTGAAAAGAACCTGGAAAATAAGCGTTAAAAAAGACTAACATGTGCAATTCGGCAAGAAATATTGATTGGGAAATTATAAAAAAATGATCACTTGATTTACCTCGAAAAATACTTTCCATTTCACTAAAGTTTAAAAAAATCGGCTAAAAACTACCTGAGATATGAATTTTTAAAGAAAATAACAATATTTGGCCATATTTGAGGATATACAGGGGGATAAAAATCTGAAATTCTTATTAAGAATTGTTTTTAATATCAACAAACATTTTCCAATACATGAATATGATATTTGGCTTGGGGGCCGATGCCCCATTAAAACCCGGCTACAGTCTTTGAGAGAAATAAATCTGTGAAAGAATAAAAGAAGTCTGATCGAAGTTTTTAGTTCTGTACTAAGAAACCAAAATTAAGGCAAGTACAATCAATAGAAAAAAAAAAAAAAAAAAAAAAAAGAATTAGAAAAATTGTAAAAAGGCTTTTATTGTCACGATTTCTAAGAAAACTTATCAACGTTTCGACACAGCCTCGGTGTCATCATCAGGAGGAAACGGAAAAAGAACTAAAAATTTTGTATTTTCATCGTCTTGTCTCCTCTGGTGATTTTTTAGTTCATTTTCCGTTTCTTCCTAATGATGACACCGAGGCCGTGTCAAAACGTTGATAAGTTTTTTAGAAATCGTGATAATAAAAGCAGTTTTACAATTTTTCTGAAAATTATTGTTCATCAAGAAGAAAATATTTATCTAAGAAAAAAGAAGTTTGATCAGTTTTTCTTTCAAGGGAGAGTTTATTGTTTCCTGCGTCTGACTTTGTGAGTCCGCTATCCTCTATCGGAATCAAAGTTCAACATTTTGTGGTGTTTCCTCCTTAGTGGTCTGAAGATATCGAAGCCTAGAATCTTTCCAAGTCCGCTGATGACGTGCAGGCGCGGATCCACGGGGGGGGGGGGAATCCCCCCCGAAATCCCCAAAAAACCAACAAAACAATAAAAAATCTGTAGCATCAAAGAAAATGCGGAAAAAAAAAAGGTCCTTTAAACTTTTTTTGGATTGTTTCCCCTCCCAAAGTGATCGTCTGGATCCGCGCCTGACGTCATTTACTGAAACGTGTCTTCGAGAAAAACAGTGTGGGTGATCTCGCCTGTGAAAGCTTGGAGTATCTTTTTCTTCTGCGCCAAAATTTCCCGGAATCCTTTTTTCTGTAGAACAAGTTCAACATTTTTCGGTCCCTTTCTTCTATTTTTTCCTTTTCGAGGTCTCTTGAGGAATAAGTAACCCATAATGTAAACAATAGTGGCTATATTTTTCTAATTCTTACCTTTACATGAGGAGTCCCTGCTCGCAGCCCCTCTGTAAGGATTCTAGTGAGAAAACTCTTCCAATCCCCTATATTACAGTTCAAACGCTTAAAGTTCCCTAGTTTTCTCAGAATTTTCAAATTTTTTAATAAATTCCTAACGAAGGTCAAGGTCGTAGGCTCGCGGTGGTTGGGGGTACAACTCAGCTCATAATCTATGTTCCACGTGGACCAATGTCGGTCGAAGTCATTTGGAATCACGAGGGTAACGTCAAAGTCCTTCAAATCAGTGCCCCTAGGTATAGGAATGGACCTCAGCTTCCCTCGAGTTCCGAGATACATACAAAGTTTTTCAAGTTTTTAATGTAGGTTAAAGTCGAAGTCATGATGTGAGGATTCCTTAGACCCAATTCATTACGCACCTTGGGACTAATGTAGTGAAGGATGTTCAGCTTAAAGGTCGAAATTTTTCCAAGTTTGAAGTGGAAGGACCGAAATCCGAGATGGGGGGGGGGGTGGATACTTTTTCCAAGTCTCAATGTGAGCGACGTTGCGGTGTACAAATCTAGAAATTAGAAAGTAATTTTCTATGTAAAGAAGAAACTCTTTGTCTCGATTTATAGAACTTTAAATGTTTTTTTTTTTTCTTTTTCAGCTGTTGGAATTACCCCAATTTCAAGATTATATAACTAAAATAAAAACTATCGGTTCGACGTACATGGTGGCCAGCGGTTTGAATCCATCTCGCACTGTGCGCGTAAGTTAATTTAAGACGTAATTTTTATTCGAGATCTGGATATTGTACAATTCTAGTTCCTCCAATAGCATACCAATTTACTGTCTGAGGACCTTGGGAGCCAAATTGAGTGTACATGTATAAAGCTCGTGTCTTGAAAATTGATACATATAGAAACAGGAATTTTTCGCACCAATAAAGAGTCTGTATGGCACTAAAAGTCAGATTTTCAACATAATTCAGTATTTATAGAGATGCCCACTGAAAAAACTCTTTCTTCCTTGTAAAATTACATTTTCTCACAAAAATTTTGAATTATGACGAGGTATTTTTAGATATTATCCCATGTTAAACTATAACAATGGTCATTTGGCAAGTATTTATATTCGGAAAAGAATCCTTCCACGTGAACAGAAGTAAGGGCTGATTATCACTTCTGGACACAGGAATCTTCCATAATTTCTTCTGTTGTGCATCAATTTTCTTTCTTATTTTCCACGCTATTTCTGTCATTTTCAAAGTTTTGGACCATTTTTTCGGCAAAATTAAAATTTAACAACAACACCTATTTCCTCTTATTCGAACTCATTTCTCATCAGCACTTCTTTTAAGGCGCTAGAGGTATTCTCGCCAATGTAAACAGATGTCGAATCCGAAAAATCAAGTGGTGGTGGTGAGTCCATGTTTACATTGAGCAAGAATACCTCTAGCGCCTTACTTTTTAAACTGCTTCTCGAATAAAGTTGAGGCCGCATTACCTTTTTTTGCGCTATAGGTCAATTTTTTCTCTGTTTTTTCTCGTTTTCATCCTCGCGGCCCTGAAGCTTGAGAAAAACTTACGACTTTTAGTAGAAATTCCTCCGATTAATTTGGTTGTATTGCAACTTCACAAATTTTTGAAAACATTCTCCTCTCAAGTCTTCTATCTCCCCCTCCCTCATCGACACTATTGACTGGGCAATCGTTTTTGGTTCACTTACTGAAATTTTCGTTTCCAGTTTAAATTGCGCAGATACTTTCATGAATTTTTAGAGTCGTCACCCGCCGTTATAAGTTTTCCAAAATTTTACTACAAATTACTCGTCGTGAAATTTTTATCTCTGAAGCTATACTTTTTTACCCTTTCGACTGAAAATTTTCTAAATCATACGTCTTTTTACCTCTCATAAGACATAATTTTCATCGAGTTCAATCAATAATTTTCATAGATAGGTAATTTTCCCCCAGCTGTTCTTTATCTTGCGTTGTTCTAGCTGAAATAAACAGAATTTAGAAAATGGATAGGTCTGAACTAAAGAGGGTCTATATCTTTTTTTATTTATTATTATTTTTTTGTAACAATTTATTAAAAAAGTAAGAGAAAAAAAGTACGGCTAGGTAAGGGCTTCGACAACAAGTCATTTCGCCTTCAAGAATTAAAATAACAAAAGAAGAAGTAAAAAGAAGATTGAAAATGGAGCAAAAAAGAGAGGAGTGAAGGGAATAATTATAGTAAAGTTGAAGACAGAAGTTAATTAATAATGTGGTAAAAAAAAGAAAAAAAAAAGAAAGGAGTCAGATTGGGAGAGTATTAATGTAAGAGTAGATGATAGGGAAGACGGAGAGATTTTTGACAAGGAGGCAATTAAGTGCAGCGAAAGGACGTTGGATGTTGAAGTTGGTAAGTAAGGAATGAAATATTTTTTGTTGGGCGATAAGGTGAGGGTATCGAAAAAGAAGGTGATTCAGATTCAGGTCATTAAACTCTACCAATTATGTATTTGATGCATTCGAAAGGTGCCTAGTGGACACCAGAATCTCGTATATGTCCCAAAAATGTTTCGAAATTCCCTGTAACCCAAATCTGGCTCCCAGTAATCGTGTTTTATTATCACTAGGTATAGAAGTGAAACTAATTAATAGTTCTGTTTTTAATTTCTAGTCCGATGATCCAATAGAAGTGAGATGGGCTCATCTAGCACTATTAGTCGAATTCGCCCTCGAACTGAAAAAGGCTCTACAAAGTATCAACGAACAAAGTTTCAACCATTTTGTATTGAAAATGGGTTAGTGATGATTTCGATTTTTGTACTTTTTTACTTACGTATCGAATATCATCCACTTATATGACGTGTATTCTAGGAATAAATCATGGACCGATAACGGCAGGCGTAATTGGCGCTCGTAAACCCCATTATGATATATGGGGTAATTCGGTTAATGTTGCCTCTCGAATGGAAAGCACTGGAAAGGCTGGCTGTATTCAAGTGAGAATTTTTTTTAAATATTAATGAAATCATTCCCGAAGTGTAGGTTGTGTAATATTATCCTGGAGTGCTTGCAGCGCTGTTTCTTTTTTGTTTAACTGAAGCAAAGAGTCAAGTCTAGGCATGAGAGAAGAAGAGATACAAACGCATGTTGAGGAGGCCAAAATTACGCAAAAAAGGTTTAAAAGAGTCTATCAGTATTGCGACAAGCTCTCAGCGGAAAAAAAAAACGCTCATTGCACTTTCTGCAATAGCAACAGAGAACCTACCACAATCTTCGCTATTTTCAATCATCTATTTTGAATTACCTCTTTTTTCTTTCAACGTAGTTGATATTTTTAAAATTCTTAGAAGTCCCCGGGCATAACCGAATTGAGTCTCGGGAGCGGGAGGTACCTGTTTTTGATAGCCGAATTGAGTCCCGTAATGTCGAAGGTAGAAAAAGGTAGAGTCCGACTTGTGTCCCGAAGTGTCGGCGGTACTGAGAAGATAGCCCTCTACTGTAGGTAAATGCTCGCGCTTTGGACGCAGGTCACCAAATCAATTTTGATAATGATCCCGTATTAGGCAACGAATTGAATGAAGAAGAGGAAGATTTTGGAAGTAATTTACATAATCAACAACAAACATAATGTGAATTTTAGATCTAATATCAATGGCCTCTCTAGCGTTACTCCATAATACCCACTCATCATTAACTTGAATGTGTTACGTGTAGTATTTCGTTCGTCTTACCACAAAAAATATTTTTCCATAAACACTTTACGTAGTTTTTACTCCAACCCTTTATTATACGAGTATCTACTTCAAGACAGCCCACTTACGTACTCGTAACATGAATTTTAGGTTACCGAGGAAACCTGCAATATTCTTCAACACTTCGGCTACAAATTCGAACAGCGTGGACTGGTAGCAGTGAAAGGAAAAGGCCAGCTGATGACGTATTACCTGGTAGGAAAAGGTTGTCCGCATCCTGTACCTCCACCTTTGATGGAAACAGTTAAAGAAGAAGAGGAAGAGGACGACGACGACCAAATAAATCAAGAGGCCCAAGATATGGAGGAGACTGCTCTCTTAAAAGGCGAAGAAGCGGGGCACGCTTGAGCGGACCACCACGATGAATTCATCATTCTGTATCCGTAATATAATTAAATTTGAAATTACCACAATTCGAAGTGTTTTAAGCTATAAGTTTATTCCATTTGTGATTGTAAAAAGAATCTCATTCTCACGATGTACGAGGGTACCTACCTATAATTTTTAACGAAGTCTTGTTATTAATCTTTACGTTACGAAACAGTATTCGTGACGCAATGCTGTGTATTTTACTTTCGCTCTTTATACTGTCTTATTTTTATGAAAAGTATTACATTATACTTGTATTTCAATTGACTATTATTAAGTAATAATACCTATAATAATTTTTACTATCGTAGGATGATCAAAAAAGTATCGACTATTTGTATGATTTGAAAAAAGAAAAAAACAAAAACAAAAATTACGTTACCATAAAATTATAATTAAAACCGAAAAAATTTGCTAGTGATAATTTCGCATGTCGTGTAAAAACTAAGTCATTTTCAAGAATCTAAGTATTGCTAAAAAAAAATCTAGTTTTATGTCTTGGTCTTTTTTTTAATGTATAGCGTATTAGGAATTATGAAAAATCACACGAACGAAATTAGTGGATACGAAACAGTTTTTTATGTGATATAATTTTACGTAATTTCGTTACAATCTTTAGCATGTGAGGTTATGAATGATAATAATACTTTACATAATAGAGCAATGCACATTTCATCTTTTATATAATTATTTAGAATTCAGAATAACTCGTAATACAGTTTTTCTTTTATTTCCTTTTTGTAATCTTTGTAGGTAGTCGTGTTTTTTTTTTTTTTTTTTGCATAATTTACCGTTTTTAAAACTTTCTTTTTCTTCTTTTATTTCTTTATTTTTTTTTTTTAGTTTCAATGTAGTCCAATACTTGTTATAGATTATAGTTTGTTTCAATTTTTTAATGTACAAATATACTCTTTGGTACTATATTTGAACCGTTCACACCTTGTTGTGGTAGTTCTATGATTCTCTCCTCCGGGCGTAACGATAGTTATTCACAGACTCTACGGCCAGAGGATCTATCCTCCGTTCTGTAGAGGACAAGAAAATACTTGGTCGGTCCCGCCTCACGTTGCCAATGATCGTCGAAGTGAGCGCCAGCCAACTATAGAATAGTGTTGAACACGAGGATACAGTATTCTCGTAGAAACCTGAAATATCTCCAAACGAAGTCACTCTACCGCTATCGACTCGGGCTACAAGCTCCCTAGAAGAATGTAACGCAGAAATTTCTACAAGTGGGGAAAGTAAGCTCCGACGATTTCTCTGAGTTTCATCAGAAGTAGAATTCAAGTACTCGATTAAGCCTTTGTCCGTCGCTTTCTGTACCGGTATCTTTCCAAAATTGTCCATAGCCCGGGGATCCGCCCCGTGATCGACGAGATATTTACAAACTTCGTAATTATTTTTGAAAGCGGCGCAATGTAAAGCGGTCATATTTTGGATTTCGCGAACGTGTACGCTGGCTCCTTTCTCACCAACAAGATATTCGAGTATATTCAGTCGATTCAAGAGGGACGCTCGCAGCACAAGAGTATCGCCTAGGCGGTTTCTCTGATCTAAATCAAATTCGATTTTTCTTTCATCGAGTACGTACTTCATTAAGGATAAATCGTCTTTATTCACCATCGTGTACAGAATATTCTCCTGGTAGTAATCTATCAACGACAGGTTGGCGTTTTTCTCCTCCGCAAGATACATGAACATATCACGACGTTGGAATTCCACCGCTGAAAATACAGGAGGCTGGCGGAAATTGTTATGATAATTCACGTCCGCGTGTTTATCATCTATGAAGTACCTCAACATATCGAAATGATAGAACTCTATCGCGGTATTCAAACTTGTGCTGTTTAGATTACTTCGATGTCGTTGGCAAACTTTCTGCTCACGTTCTTCGACCAGGTACTTTACTATGTCCAAAGCGCCTTTCTCTACGGCTCGGAAGAAAACTGAATAACCCAGCATGTCCATATCGTAGAGAATGTTCGGTTCTTTTTCTACCATGAAGCGAACGATGTCTAGGTAACCATGTTTGGCGGCGAGATGAGCGGCCGTTTCTCGGTTGTCATTGGAAATTTGCGGCGGTGTCTTTTTCTGATCGACGTAGTGTTTGACAGTTTCAAAATCGCCACGTTCGGCCGCTTCGAAAAACAGCGGTAATTCGTCGATATTGTTCCTTAGTGGCATCACTCAAATTATGGTAAGTCTCGAATGATATAATTTCGAATTTCGTGCGTTTAGTTGCGGAGAGCGACTTGTATTCATAATAATCTTTATATTAGCTCATCAGATTAGATAACGTATGATTAGCTAAACAAAATTCCTACTTGGTAGTTTTCAATTAGTGGAACGCAGAATGAGAAATTTAAATCGTGTCTGAACGAGAAAGAATAAGCCCTTATTTCTGGAACATAATCTTCATTTCTTGCACCCTACACCTACAGCGACATTCTGACTGTTGAAGTTATTGAAGACTTTAGTTCAAAATAGGTAGGTAGGTACATTATTACTTAGGAGTGTAATGGAACGATATTGTTCAGTCACGAATACGCGCACACCTGAACCAGCTAGTGGGTCTAATGTTATTTTTAGCGAGAAATTAAGTGATGGAGTATTGGTTTTCCAATTAAATGTTCCTTCATCGAGTTAGGTTGAAATATTAGCGTAAATAAATTCACGTCCCTCATTGAGTATAATTATATTCAACGTGTTCAGTGTTGAATACAATTCTGAGAAGGGTATTCATCGTGATTGTATTTTCAATATGAGGACGTATCTGGCAAAAGGGCGTCCGCACAATGTATTTCTTATGGGCCGGACGCCCTTCTGCCAGAACTCTCCTCATTATATACCCACCTCGATCAAGTGTTGCACCGATTAGCAGAAGAGTACCCAACTGTGTCCTACTTGACATACTTTTCTGCTGATCGATTCCACATAGTTCGGAGACCGATTCCCCGTGACGTCAAGATCTTCAATTTTGATTGAATGCTTGTTCTCTGCTGCTGGCTTTGGGGCAGCCATTTTAGAATCCCATACGAATACACAGGGAACGTTTCGATCATTCACTACAGTCTGTTCCACGAGAGTTTGGTATTATAAATCACGGGGAACCCGCATTCCATTCTCATTCCGTAACGTAAAATAAGCGTGAGTGACGTGGGTTGCCTATCGCTTATAATACCAAACTCTCGTGGAACAGACTGTAGTATTCAAGAACAAGAAGGACGTTAGCAATAAAAGCTACGTATTTGAATTCTACAGAACTTCTAGATTCTAGATAGAGATCTCTAATAGGTATATCCATTATCCATTATACTGTAGTCTATGTATCTTGAATTCTTGATACTTGATTTGGCATTATTTATGTTTATAGATCAGATCTTATCGCCGCGCCGCGGCCCTTGAGTATCTCCTGTCCTCGACTCTTGTATTTGGAGCTACAAGTTTTTTTGAAGTGGTTGTAAATGTAAGGAAATATTATGGAGATAATTTTTCTTTTGGTCTCAATCCTCAATGGTCATTAATGGCAATAGGTACAAGAAATTTTGATGACTGCAATATCAAACTTTTATGATTGATCCAAGTTCTCCTCAGTAAGTGTGTCCATATTATTTATTTATTACGTTTACATTACTGAAATACTTTGGAAATTCCTTTGTATGTTGCTATCATAATAGGATATAGGTAGGTATTCGAATCGTACGATAACCAAAATATCCAGTACAAATTGCGTTTGTTTCTGAAATTGAATCTCGGCTTCGACTGCGCGTGGTATATTTGATGCCTAAATCCAACGGCAACGTCACCGATATTTGCCTCACCTACGCTCAACAAGAAACTGGGCGGCTTCTGACGGCTTGTAGATTAAGGGGTACTTCAACTAGACATTGAGATTGGATACGTACTGAATTCCACGCACATGTTTCTCCATTTTGCAACATTCTATGTCGACTAAAAAGCAGTAAGTAGGCCTAGTCAGTGAGAACGAGAAGGGTATTGTAGAAAACCCCGGAAAGTTGTACTACGTTAACGTATTTCAACATTTGAAATGGAAGTGCGATGAATTACGTGATATCTCAATTTTTTCCTTGGGGAGTAGCCTAGAATTATGTAGATCTTTCAAAATTCTTTATTGATGTATTTCTGCATTTGGTAGTGACTAGCATTCGGTTACAATAAATAAGTATTGAAACTTCTCGGAGGTAAAAAAATGACCAAAGTGTTCTGGCTCAAAAGATCAATTAAAGCCTCTATTTGATGAATCTAATTACCAAAATCTTTAATTTAAAATTTTTCAATTATTGGTAGGCCTAGTTTGAACAACCCGTTTCATGTAAAATCTGTTGTTTACATTTTGCTTGTTCACTCCGCGGAAAGGGGAACTGCAACAGCAGCAAGTCAGCAGTGTTAAGTGTTGTCACTGCGAAAAAGGTCTATCAGGAGAAAATGGTTTGTAGCTTGTGATCTGTCGACGGTATCTGAACAGGGAAGTTTCTCCAACGTTTGTGCCTTCAAAATAATAAAAATATGATTTTCAGGATATGGAAACAGTTGTACTCCATTCAATTTTGAGGGAGTCAAGATTCAATCGCAACTTGTAAGAGATGTCGTGTAGTTCATTGGTGGCGTTGTGGTGTCGAAGCTGATACGCAAGGACCCGATAATTGCCAACTAGGCCTACTCGGCATGTCAACGAGCAATTGAAGACGCAGAGAGATATTGTCCCCTCATCGACGCCAAAAGTAAAGGTTATTTGAAGAAACCTTTCAAACAATTAGAATTGTCATGCATGCGTCTTGAGAGTATTATGCATGCAAACGGAGGCCGTGTGTTCGACAATGTTTTTATTAAGAGTAAGTACATGAGTTGTATCGAGGACGAACTAAAAAATAAATTTATAGGCGGTTCTCATGTTGAGAACACAAGGGCATTATTTGTCGGATAGAGCAGCTTTGAGGTACTTGAAGATTAGGCTACATTATGAAGCTGTCTTGATAAGCAAAGTCAACAAGTAAAGCCGTCGCTGCACATACACTAAAATAATTACCTTTCAAAATCAATATGTTGGTGGCAATGCCTATGGAAGTTGGAGCAAATTTGATTTTTTATTTTCATGAAATAAATATAAATGAGAAATAAAAAATAAACTTTTTTCAATTTTCAGGCAAATTTTCAGATGGAATACAATCAGTGACTGCAAAGGGCAGCGTAAAACAAATAAAATGAAGCATTTAAATTATGTATCATTTTACTGATTAGTGAATTACTAACGCAAACATTCTACGTGTTTTTATTTTGTTAATTAGTGCCTACTTTAAACGTATGAGGTCAGCTTGAACCTAAGATTTGAACCCAAAAATTCTTAGATTTGGACTGTACAATTGCAAACAAAGATTGAGGGTTAAAGGGTTTCCAATGTTTTACACTGAGTAATTTGTCACTACAACAAGCCCATAACTGCTTTAACACTTTTGTTTGAGAAAATAAAAAAAGCTCATCAAGAACTTTGAAAGAGGAAGAAATTTACATTCTCTTCAAATTATTTTGTTTCCATTTTTTTTTGTTATGCGTCTGTTCTTGCATTGTCAACATTGCTAAGTATTACATAGGCTGAGGTAACTTTTTGTTATTAGTAGTTTGTCTTTCTGATAGTAAATAGAAAATTATTGACACTTGAAAATGTGATCAATACTCAATTGTTCTGTGGGAAAATTGTACAGTGTCCAAATTCTAAAGCGCTCAGTAACTTCCTTCACACTACACACTATTGCAGATTGAACTTGCACAAGTACTCAATACAGGTGGTACTCAAGTGTTTCTAAAACCAACCCAAGCGTGGATCTGACAACTTGGATGATTTGAGGTACAAAAAGTTATAGAATGTAATTCATGATGTTCTCTCCAGTAGACTTTTCAGGTGTAATTGTTGCAGACTCATTCCAGATACTAGAGTAATACTTACCCAAAAGCTTATTCATTTGTAAATTGGTTAGAAATTGGTGAAATCTTACAGACTAACCATCTGCAGCTGGAAAAGAATTATGTATTCATAATCCTCGTCACTTGCTTCCAAGAAATTCAAACGTGTTTTGGGGTTGAAGCATGATAACAAAGTATGTGGATTATGAATCAATATCAATGGCCATGTTGTGTGGATAATTGTATTTAGATTGTAATGGCAATCCCAGCTACCGACCCAAAATTGGAAAGTAAATCTGATTGTGAAATTAAAAATGCTTTAGAGAATATTGTGAAATGATATTCTTAGCAACTGCATTGTATTAGATAAGTTATATCATCACTATATGTTTTCCTGTTATTATTATGTGAGTAATAAAATAGCCCAAGGGTTCCATTATTTCGGTTTGATTTGTAAAATGTTGTTAGCTAAAGAGACTTACAGTCTGCACCATGCTAAAACTTCTTCAAAGAAGTTTAGGAAGAATTGAAATTTGAGATTTCTAGCAATTTCAACAGACAACTGATAATGAGGTACTACCAGAAGTACTTTTATAAGCCAACTAATATAGTAGAATTGTACACTTGAGAATTACTTTTCTACAAAGAGAAGAGAAAAACGACGGCTTCCTTAACAAAGTTAAGCGAAGAACGCAGGGAACCTGTTTTATGAGTCATATGGGATTTGGTTATTGAGAATTCAAGGAAGCCTAGACCTAGATGAAGCTAGTATAAAGAGGGCCTACACCTACTATAAGCCTAGTATAATATGGTTTGAGAGTCTAAATTTTTCTCGAATCTCCAGCTATATATTTTAGGAGGGGGACTTGAAAAAATTCTGATTTTTGAGCTATATATGATAGAAGGGGGACTTGGAAAAATTCCTATCATACATGGGTCGAGAGTCGAAATTTTTCTGTTTTTTGTTAGATGGCACACGGCAAATTTCTCAAAAAGCCCCCCATAGAACAGATTCCCTGTTAATATAGCTTTCAACAGCCTACAACAATAGAGTCTACTACTGAATGGTATTATAAGTAAGTATGGGTTGCGTGAGTGAATCAAAAAGGGTAAAAATTGAATCTGAACATGATACCTGCAGAGAATTGTTAGTTCGTACCCTCTTAATCCTATATTTTATTGTGTGTTTGTGTGAGTGCGTCAGCAACCTGTCTGTGTAAAATATGCTATTTTCCAATTCAATAGTTGAATCAACTCATTGGTCATTACTACGTTTTATCCTCAGAATAAGGTATCATGTCCATTTTCACCTTTTAAAAAGCATATTTTACACATACAGGTTGCTGACACACTCACACAAGTACACAACAAAATATAACTTTCAACAGCCTGCAACAATAGAGTCTACTACTGAATGATATTATAAGTAAGTATGGGTTGCGTGAGTGAATCAAAAAAGGTAAAAATTGAATCTAAACTTGATACCTGCAGAGAATTGTTAGTTCATACCCTTTTTATCCCATATTTTATTGTGTGCTTGTCTGAGTGTGTCAGCAGCCTGTATGTGTAAAATATGCTTTTTAAAAGGTGAAAATGGACATGATACCTTATTCTGAGGATAAAACGTAGTAATGACCAATGAGTTGATTCAACTGTTGAATTGGAAAATAGCATATTTTACACAGACAGGTTGCTGACACACTCACACAAACACACAATAAAATATAGGATTAAAAGGGTACGAACTAACAATTCTCTGCAGGTATCAAGTTCAGATTCAATTTTTACCCTTTTTGATTCACTCACGCAACCCATACTTACTTATAATATCATTCAGTAGTAGACTCTATTGTTTGCAGGCTGGTGAAAGTAATATTTTGTTGTGTACTTGTGTGAGTGTGTCAGCAGCCTGTATGTGTAAAATATTTTTTTTTTAAAGGCGAAAATGGACATATTACCTTTTCAATTATGGAGATAAAACGGTATCCATTTTCACCTTTAAACAGCATATTTTACCCATACCACTATAAGCCTAGTACAATATAGTTTGAGAGTCTAAATTTTTCTCGAATCTCCAGCTATATATGATAGCTCGAGAGTTGAAATTTTGCTGGACGGCGCACGGCAAGTTTCTCAAAAAGCCCCCTATAAAACAGGTTCCCTGTTAAAATTCAGCTGGAAACGATCAGGAGAATTCAGGATTTGTTTTACTTGTGGAAGATACCTACCTCTAGTTCGTGTTTATCTCGGCTTTTGGCTTCTGGAAAAACTCAGTTTGAAACCATTAGGATAATTGGGTCTTTGTTGTACTTCTGGAGGGTACTTATTCTACAACTTGTGTTTATCTCAGCTTATGGCTTGAAAAAATTCAGCTTGAAACAATCAGGAGAATTGGGGCTTTGTCATACATGTAGACGATACTCATTTTACAGTTTGTGTTTATCTCGGCTTATAGGGAGTATTAGCATTATGTTAGACCTACACTTACTCAATTTACTAGACCTGAAGTAAATGAAGAAAAGATCCGTCTAAATCCCTACGTAATTCCTGATTCTGCGTTCATCCTCTTCTCATGTACTAGTTTTATGCTAGGCTTGAACAAAGAAAAACAAAAACAAAAAAAAAAAAATCTCGAGCTATTTATGATAGGAGGGAGACTTGGGAAAATTTGTCCCCTATCATATATAGCTCGAGAGTCAAAAGTTTTCCAAGTCCCTCGTCTATCATATATAGCTTCAGATTCGAAATTTTTTCAAGTCCCTCTTCTATCATGTATGGCGCGAGAGTCGAAATTTTTTCTAAGTCCCTCTCCTATCATACATGGCTCGAGAGTTGAAATTTTTCCAAGTCCCCCTCCTATCATATATTCTCGAGAGTCGAAATTTTTCCAAGTTTTTCGCTGGACAGCGCACGGCGCACGCCAGATTTCTCAAATAGCCCCCCATAAAACAGGTTCCCTGTTAAAACCACAAAAATATGTAGGTATATCATTTCTCCACTTCGATAGTTAAATCAGATCATTTACTCCGTTTTATCTTCAGAATTTAAAAGGTATTATGTCCATTTCTAAAGGTAATATTTATATTTTCTCAACTTAGCTTTGGGTTTTGGCTTCAGCTTCCAGAAAAATTCAGCTTGAAACAATCAAGAGAACTGGGGCTTTGTTATAGGGGTGGAAGATACCTACCTTCCTGTTCGTGTCCATGTTGGCATTTGGGTTATGGGACAACTCAATTTGAAACAATCAGGAGAATTGGAGCTACATCTGAGAAGATACCTATCCCCCAATTTGTGTTTGTGTTGGCTTCTGGCTTCTGAAAGGATTCAGCTTGAAACAATCAGGAGAATTGGAGCTTTGTTATATCTGTGGAAGATACCTATTCTCCAGTTTATATTCATCTTGGCTTTTGGTCAGGAGAATCAAGAATTCAGGCTCATTGTTTATTTTGATTTTATTCAAACAACATATATGTGTGCTTGTGTAAGTATTGTACAAAATAGCGGGGCATAAATGCTTCATAATACCGTCATATTGAATAGATGGTAGCTCCACCCACCTTTAGAATGTATACTACAAAATCAGTTTGAACGAGTGTGCTCGTGTTAGTGAATACAAAATGGCGGGATATCAGATGAGGCTTGAACATGATACCAGCTTAGTACCTATATTCCCCTAATACTTCTAGTACTTTTTTCCAACAATTTTCCACCAAGAACCAAAACTGTAAGCTCATGATTTAGAAATTTTTTGATTTTACAAGGGAAAAAACTACCAGGAGTATTAGGAGAGTATGAGCATGATGCTGGTATCATGTTCAGATTTAATTTACTCTCCGCCATTTTGTATTCACTAACACAAGCTCACGCATTTGTAATTTTTGTTTGGTGGTTACAATCTTAGCAAATTTGGGCAACAGGTCTGCCCTCTAGCGGTAAAAGAAATACTATTTGCTGATTGCTGCAAGTTGCTCAAAGAGGTGAAGATGTGAGAAAAGTTCTGCAAAAAATCCAAGTTGAACTCACGTGAAAGGTAATTAAAAGAGGTGTCTAAAATAACAATATTCAGGGC
Organism: Aspidiotus rigidus; assembly: GCA_035079385.1. Taxonomy (NCBI): domain Eukaryota; kingdom Metazoa; phylum Arthropoda; class Insecta; order Hemiptera; family Diaspididae; genus Aspidiotus; species Aspidiotus rigidus. The sequence continues at coordinate 12,730,499 of JAVHKY010000020.1, read as the reverse complement.
AGTAGAGTTGATCTTAGGCATAAATTGTCTCTTGTAGTAGGAAACAAATAGTTCACCTTTTGGTGCATTCTAGATATCGCTACTAGCGCTCCTACTGGATTCCAAATTTGCAAATTTTTTCTTGTATTGGAAGTAAAGTACATAATATTTTGTGCAATAATGATGATTACTAATTGTGTCGATATTCTCCCATATTAAAATACCAACAAGTTTTTTTGAAGTTGTTTGAATATTTTGGGTCAGTTCTTCACGACAGTAATTTCAAACTTTCTGATGTGTAAACTTTGAAATGAGGGCAAACGAGTGGAGTGAGTGAACCTATGAGCCACTGAGCGTATTAGAAGTACCAGTCGTGGGGGACGTTACTATGACGTTATCATGAACTTTTTTCCCATTCACTTGTTGTACATTTGGCTCATTATCAAAGAGCAATACTTACTTATTCCAAAGGCTGTGGCTGTGCCAACTTGCTCATATACTTACCAAAAACAAACTTTTTGAACTGGATCAGTACTTTTCTAATAAACTTGTAAAATATAAGCTGATCATATTCAATGCTTGCAGTTGGTTGATCATACGATGATCATGATTTGAAATGAGTGTATGCGGCACTAGAAATTGTTTGAAGGGTGAAGGTAGTATTAACAAAGTTGTAGAATACTGGCCGTCGCATCAAGTAAGACGCTTAAAAATTGTTGTCGCACTAGCTGTGCCATGACATTTTCTGAAAGGAATGAACTTCTTCGAAGCGCGTTACTGTCTCAAGTACATTATTAATAGCCCACACCCCCTCTCAAATTCATAAATAATACCGCGACCTTTTATTGCATCAGAGACCTAGGCATCGTTCACGACAAATGCAGAATGATATACGTTTAACCCAATCCCTGTTCCAATATTATCCGTATACAAATATACAGTGGAAGAAGACGAGGTCCGGAGGTAGAGGAGAATGCGTTTCTGAATATTTAATACCGATCGCGTTTTTGGGTTCGCGAAATTAAAGACGAAGAGAGTTTTTATTGTTGCAGGTCGCGGAGTACGACGATTTCGCTCCCACAATCGAGTCGACTGCATGGTCGCGACCGGTATTCTATATATTATATCGAACGGCAAAAATATAACGATGAAACCTTATTTACCGTATATTATTCGAGCATTTCGCAGTCACCCTGAACGGTAAATCGCGTGTTCATAAAAATTATACTCGCCGAATGACGTGCATTTCCAAAGAAAACCCTTATTTACACAGGTTTGAGTATTACACAAATACTGTCGTACACTATTTCGTTATTTTACAAATACATGTTACTAAAGGTAGGTAGGTAGGTAGGTAGGTAGGTAGGTAGGTACTTTTTTATGCTTACAGAATATTACTTACTACTATACGAGTATAAGCATAAATAATGAATTGAGACGATTTACAGATTGATACAACTATTACGATTTATACATTAATACAAAAAAAGAAAAGGAAAAAAAAAAAAGGAATAAAAATAATGAGGACAAAGAGAAAAAAAAAACTCCGCGAGACTTAGAATAATATATACGAGTATTAAAACTTATATTGAGCAACGTCTGAATCGCCGAATCGGAGTATTAACGTTCATTATAAACTGACGAAGTCCCTAATCACAGTTTGTACATCATCTCTAAAGACTTACCACCAAGTCTTTCAAAAAAGTCTTGGTAATTGATCCGGCGCGGCGATGGTTCTAAGGCATAACAGGTGGTATTTCGACTAGAAGAGCCTGAAGGGATTAGCTCACACTTCGTCGACGTTTTGACCATTTCAGCACAAACTGACTCATCCTTCCTCACAATTTATGGTCGAAAAGAACATCCACCAAAGGGAGGTTCTCAGCGTCCTCCTCTTTTTGGTAGTCATCAACGATTTTTTGCTCAACATCAAGTGCCATATCTCTCAAAGAATGTTTGCAGACGACTACAGTCTCTCGGTCAGCTCACACAACCCGAACAGAGGCCACGCGCTTATACAGGGAGCCCTGAATAACATTTCAACTTGGGTTATCTGAACGAGGATTCCAATAATTTTTATCATAGGTAAAACAAACTTACTTATTTTTTCATAAAAGAAAAATACTCCCTCTGTTCCTTCCCTCCACCTTCAAAATTGTCAAATCAAAACCACATATTTAGTCAGAAAATATTCATTGATTCCATAACTCAAACATTAAAAGCTAAATGTCAACGTTTAGTTGAAGTTCTCAAAGACCTCTCCCACTCCCGGACGGGATGCAATCGAAAATTTGTACTAATGTCTCACTCAATCTCAGTTGGACTCCAGTGCCTCTAACTATTATCCAGCCAGTGCTCGATATTATCCAAACTACTTCCCTACGACGTGTACCTGGGGCAATTAGAACAAGGCTCAGACTTAGTCTGCGTACAAAATCAGTTGAACCACCTCTATCCACTCGTTGAGCTATTTTTCCATCCAACCTTTTTATTTCCATATATCCATAATATCTACAAATACTTTCTTTCTCAAATTAATCCGGTCTTCAGCCATCATTCAAAAAAGAAAGTCAGCGTAGGCATTCTCTATAGGTCGGGAAATATCAGCTTACCGTTCACAAAATACTGTGTCGATATTTTGATATTTTCAGCTCAACTAAGTGGGGTATCGCACTTACCTCAACTTCCGGGATAAAAATACTTTCTCTTAACAGACAATTACCCATCTCTCCAGGCTCTTACCGATGTTTGTCCTAACAAGCCTGCACTCATCCAAACAATTTTTCTAGCTCTTCACACATTCAAAACAATCAAGTGCCACCTAGCTCGGATCCCGGGCTACGTTGAAATCCTCCCTCACCTTGCTGTGGATGATGTAGTCAAACAAGCAACGTTATTACCGAAAGTAAATAACTGCATATTGATTCCGGCTAAACATAAGGATTACTGTTGTACTATGTCCTCCAATCTTTGGTACTCTTCCAGGGGAAACAGTTCAAAAGCGAATTGAGAAGAATGAAAATGGAGAGCCTTATGATTGGTTAAACATCTCATCATCATTCCAGACGAGATGAAGGCATCTTAGTCCGACTGAAAATAGGCCACACTCGTCTCACTCACACGAACCTTCCTACAAATCTCGCTCCTCCTTTGTGTCCTCGTTTCCAGGACGAAAATCTAACTGCAGATAATTTTAGCATTTTGTATGCTTTCAAGATTGAGACTACATCACGGTTTTCCGTGACGATTGATGACGTCATCAATGACCTTGACCTACTATATGAGCTTGAAAAAATTTTGTTCGAGATGAGGACCACCCTCGGAAAATGCGTCACTGATAACCGTCAAAAAACTGTAACGGTTTGGTGACCAAAAAGTTTTAACTGAGGGTTCTTGCGAAAATTATAACAAAAACGCGTATTACAAAACATTGTCACAGTACTGTATTACGCTTGATGACGTCAATAATAACCTTGTCCTACTATCTTGACTTGGAAAAATTTCGTTCAAGATTGGGACTACTTTTGGAAAAACTGTCACAAAAAATCGCCACAATATGATGACGGTTTTCCAGAAGTTTTGTTAGGGTAACTTCCGCAAAAGTCGTCATTGTTTTGTGTGAAGCTTGATGACGTCATAATTGACCTTGCCCAACTATCTTGACTTAGAAAAATGTTGTTCAAGATTGGTACTACTCTTGGAGTCACCGTCCTTCAAAACTGTCACAAGAAACCGCCACGAATTGGTAACAGTTTTCCAAAAGCTTTTTCTTATAGCTACTCCCTCAAAAATTGTCACAGTTTTTTGTGACGCTTGTTGATGTCATCAATGGCCACGCCCTACTATCTTGACTTAGAAAAATTTTGTTCAACATTGGGACTACTCTCGGAAAAACCGACGTTGAAAACTGTCACAAAAAATCGTCATGGTTTAGAGGCAGTTTTCCAGAAGTTTTTCTGCTAGGCTACTCCCGTAAAAAGCGTCACTGAAAACTTCACAAAAAACCTCCACGATGTGGTGACGGTTTCCCGAAAGTTTTTTTGTAGGGTTACTCCCGCAAAAATTGTCACAGTTTTTGTGACGCTTTATAACGTCATCAATGACCATACTTTACTATCTCGACTTTTCTAGATCAAGATTGGGAATACTCTTGGAGAAACCGTCGCTGAAAACTGTCACAAGGAACCGCCATGATGTGGTGACGATTTTCCAAAAGTTTTTTTTTAGGTTCACTTCCGCAAAAATCGTCACAGTTTTTTGTGACGCTAAATGACGTCAACAATGACCTTGCCCTACTATCATGACTCAAAAAAATTTCGTTCAAGCTTGAAATCGTCGTTGAAAACTGTCACAAAAACCGTCATGCTTTGCGGTGACAGTTTTCCAAGTTTTTCAGCTATGGCTACTGCCATAAAAACCGTCACCCAATACTCTCCCAAACAACCGCCACAATGTGGTGGCGGTTTTCCAAAAGTTTTTTTTTGAGGGTTACTCGCGCAAAACTCGTCACAGTTCTTTGTGACACTTGATGACGTCATCAGTGACCTTGCCCTACTATCTTGACTTTTCTTGCTCAAGATAGGGAGTACTCTTGGAAAAACCATCGATGAAAACAGTCACAAGGAACCGCCATGATGTGGTGACGGTCTTCCACACCTAGGGTTACTTCCGCAAAAATCGTCACAGTTTTTTGTGACGCTAAATGACGTTAACAATGACCTTGCCCTACTATCATGCCTCAAAAAAATTCGTTCAAGCTTGAGACTACTTTCGGAAAAATCGTCGTTGAAAACTGTCACAAAAACCGTCATGCTTTGCGGTGACAGTTTTCCAAAAGTTTTGCAGCTAGGGCTATTCCCATAAAAACCGTCACTGAAAACTCTCACAAACAACCGCCACAATGTGGTGACGGTTTTCCAGAATTTTTTTTTCTGAGGGTTACTCGCGCAAAGATCGTCACAGTTCTTTGTGACATTTGATGACATCATCAGGGACCTTGCCCTACTATCTTGACTTTTCTTGCAACCGCCACCAATTGGTGACAGTTTTCCAGAAGTTTTTTCTTAGGGCTACTCCCGTAAAAACCGTCACTGAAAACCACGGTACAATAGAGAGGTATAGACACATGCCTTTGTTCACCATTACTAATGCTGTCATGAGAAATAATGTACTTGAGTGTTTCGCCACTATGTAGCGCCAATGATCAGTTCCCTGGTTATACATAGAGTCTTATACGAATTCATTATTTTTAAAAAAATTGTAGAAAAGTCAGAAATTGACCAAAAAATCTGAAACTTGGTGCGAAGAGACTACTGATTATGCACTACATATTTCAACAAAAAAAAAATATATTCCCATGTGTAAATTTCTTGATTTTTTATAACTCTTGGAAATTTGTCAATACTATGGTACCTCCATAAGGTAACAACGCCGGTGGGGTGCAGAAGGCATTAACAACGGCGCAGCGAACGCAGCGGAATTCTGTATGAACTACATTATTTTGTATGACAAGAATTTTGTATAGTGTCATACCTCTTTATTGACGAGAGAATGTGTGAAGGACTAATCGAAAGTCTCCTGGTGCCTTATCAATTCGTTTCGTTCGCCGTATGCCATACTCGGAGTAAGAGGCAAGGAAGAGTGATGCCGCGGGACTTCGAAATATTTTCTTATTTCTTGGACTTAAAAAATTGTTCATTTTCAATTCTTTGACTTGGAAATATTTCCAACTGATGGACTAATTGTTTTCTAATTATAGGACTTTGAAATATTTTCAATTGTTGGACTTTGAAATATTTTCACACTTCTTGGACTTGTAAAATTTTTCATTTTTGATTGTCAGACTTTGTAATACTTTCAACTGTGGGAGACAATCAGAAATGAAAAATTGTACAAGTCTAAGAAGTACAAAAATATTTTGAAGTCCCGCGGCATCACTCTTACTCGCCTCTTACTCCAAGTATGGCATACGGCGAACGAAACGAATTGATAAGGCACGAGGAGACTTTCAATTAGTATTTCGCACATCCTCTCGTCATTATTGTATAGTGCTGAAAACTCACTAACCACCGCCACAATGTGGTGACGGTTTTTCAAAAGTTTTTTTTTTTTTTTTCCACGGTTACTCGCGCAAAAATCGTCACAGTTTTTTGTGATGCTTGATGATGTCATCAAGGACCTTTCCCTATACTATCTTGACTTAGAAAAATGTTCTTTAAAGATTGGGACTACTCATGGAGTTACCGTCACTGAAAACTGTCACAGGAAACCGCCACGAATTGGTAACAGTTTTCCAAAAGTTTTTTCTTATAGCTACTCCCTCAAGAATTGTCACAGTTCTTTGTGACGCTTGATGACGTCATCAGTGACCTTGCCCTACTATCTTGACTTTTCTTGATCAAGATTGGGAATACTCTTGGAAAAACCGTCGCTCAAGACTGTCACAAGAAACCGCCACAAATTGATGACAGTTTTCCAAAAGTTTTTTCATAGGACTACTGCCGTAAAAAACATCACTAAAAACTGTCACAAAAAAACGCCACAATGTGGTGGCGGTTTTCCAGAAGTTTTTCCTTAGGGTAACTCCTGCGAAAGTCGTTATAGTTTTGTGTGACGCTTGATAATGTTATCAATGACGATGCCCTACTATCTTGACTTTTCTCGATCAAAATTGGGAAGACTCTTAGCAAAGCCGTCGCCCAAGACTGTCACAAGAAACCGCCACGATGTGGCGTTGGTTTTCCAAAAGCTTTTTCTTAGGGCTACTCCGCATAAATCGTCATAGTTTTTTGTGAAACTCGATGACGTCATCAATGACTTTAGCCCACTATCTTATCAACGTTTTTTGGCTAGAGCCCCCCTACAAAACTCGTGACAGCTTTTTGTCACGCTTTATGACGTCATCAATGACCTTGATCCATTTTAGGAACACAAAATAATTTTGTTCAAAATTGGGACTACTTTCAGAAAAACCGTCACGGTTTGGCTAAGCATTGTCACAAAAAATCGTCACGATTTTTTGTTACGCTTGATGACGTCACTGACCTACGGCAGGGACTTGAAAAAATTTCGGCCTTCCGTACTTTAGTATGTTAGACCCCACACTAGTCTATAATATCGACAAACCGTCAGCATTTTATATGCTCTTAAGATTGGAACTACTCTTGGAAAACCCGTCACGGAAAACCGTCAGCGTCATAGTCTGGTGAAGCTTTTTGGCTGAGGCTACCTCACAAAGAAAGCGACACGGTTTTTGCCACGATCGATGACGTCATCAATGACCTTGACCTACTATAGGGATTCGAGACAATTTAAGAAAAAGGCGAAAGAGCGGAGCGGCCCCTCCCCCTTTTCATATCAAAAACATTTCGGTCATTCGAGTCAAACGTTGATGAAAGAAAGAAATAATTTCTGTACTTCTCTAGAAAAATATTGGAACATGGACACGCCCTCGGGCTTTTGAGTACCATAACTGAATATTTGAAAGCATCAACGATAGTCACGCCAGGAAAACAACGCAATGGCTTTTAACGAAAAACCTCTTTCACAGGGAGTACCGTTCCCAAGCAATTTTCGGAAGCCTACATCCCAAGAACATTCCTCTAAAAGCCAGTCTCTCATATTTCCTCTGAATCATTCATTCTCTCAACTTGGGGCCACATTATACCTAAGTGTTAGTTTAGTCATTGGACCCAGCATGTTCACTATTCTATAAATATTAACCCAACCGAACTTGTGCTCTTAACTCGACACGACTTAGATGATAACTCGAGCGGCAAGTCAGTAGAGATAACACAAACTGAAGAAAATTGTCTCTCGCAATTCTTAAATATACGTCATCACGCGCATTACATCAACATCATTCGCTAAGTATCGATACTTACATTCATCATCTTATCGATATAACACGATTACAAAAAAAAAAAAAAATTATCACACGATGGCTATCCGTACACGTAATACAGTATAGCAAGTTACTCGTAAAAGTAAACGCACTTACACGGAAGAAATGAATTCTGTGGTAGACAGTTCTGATGTGTAATTTATATTAACGTGCCCCATTGGATGGGACACGAGCAAACCTCACGTTCTCACGTATTTAAAAACGATAGCAAACACCATAAGACTGACGACGAACAAGACGACGACAGTGATGATCTTTGCTATGGCGTTCAGACCGCTTTCTGGCGTCTCCGCACGATTGGAAGCGCGAACGTGGGACGGTCGTCGTTTTCCGGCCAAGCCCTTCGCCAAGGCTGGAAACGCTAGACTCTGGGTGAACGTGAGCTTATGAATAGATTGAGATAAACTGCTTTGGCCTATACTGCTACGAGTGGCCGCACGCAGCAAAGCGTATTCCAGATCGAGCGCGTCAAATAGCGAGTACCTAAAACAAACAGTCCACTATTCAATCATGAAAAGTAAAAGACAAAATCGTCACAGGAAATCACAAATACATTAGCAAAATGCCTTCTAAAATCTATCACTTTCTATCGAGATCAAGATTCTACGAGATAGACCACTACGGTCAAGGTAGAACATTACCTGGCAGTCATCACACTACTTCTTCGTCGGTCCCACGGATCAGAATGACGAGCGCCTAACTGTGGCACTACACCAGCTATGCTTGCCATAGATGACGCCGTCGATGAAGAACCGGAACCCATATTGGAACAGTCAGTGGCCTCTTCGATGGTGATGTGTTCGGAAGGAGAGAGCGCTCTGTGGAGACGTGCGTGATTCGGATGCAAATATGCGCAACTAGTTCGACGACTTTTACTGGTCGGAGTGGGCGACAGTTCGTCGGTCTGAAAACCCTGACTAGGTCTTGGAGAGGGACTCGCCTGAAAAATACAAAAGCAGAGGACGACGGTTTTCAAAGAACAATTCGAGAGTAACAATTCAATTACTACCATCAAAATCCAGGTACCTAGAAATGAAACAAACGTAAAGAGTGAAAGCTGTTTGGCCAGAACAGGTGTCATTGGACGATAAAAAAACTTGGAACTGTTCCGAATCAGAAAGTCCAAAAAGCTGATCAGAACTGACGCTGAAAGACGAATTGCGAACCAGATTGGACCAGTTTGGAATTTTGTAAGGAAAAAAGTAGATCGATGGGAAACGAATTATGGTATCGTGGATGAGTGCTGACTGGAACTGACGCTGAAAGAAGAAGTGCGAACCAGATTGGAAAATTTGTAAGGAGAGAGGTAGACCGATGGGAAACCAATTTTGGTATCGGGTGTGAGTGAGTCCGTCAGTCTTTCAGCTAGTTAGCATATCAATCAGCAAAGGGAGACCCTGGCGGGTTTTTGACGGCTTATTGACTGAGACAAGGGACAACACCAGGGAAAATCGTCACAAAAAACGGTCGGTTTTTGTCATACTTGATGATGTCATCAGGGACCTTGACCTACTTTCGGGACTTGGACAAATTTTGCTCTTGGCTACATTGAAACCTGAACCTTTCTTCTGCTTCTCTTCAGGGCTGAGACCCCTTGTTGCCTTTGATATGACGGAATCCAATATTTTTCAAATCCTCTCCCATCACTTCTTTTTCTGTCCCTGAAAATTTCTCTCAGTCCGTAACGTTGTCGAGAACTCTCGGCCCACAAAATTTTTCAAATTCCTCACACCTCCGTACTTTCCTGTTACCTATATAGCCTGGACCTTCCCCTCCACAGCTCAAAAGTTCCTCTTCTTTTCTCTTTCTTTCCCCATCTTCTTTTTCTCCGAGTCATCGGATATCCACGGTCAACCTTGAAAACTTTCTGACGGAGCCAAATAAATAAAGATAATTTTTGATGCCTTTTTATACGTTTGAATCGGACAACTACGTCCTTCAAGCTTGATGTGCGATAGGTCAAGTTTAACTCGTTCATCGCACGAGTTGAGCGTGTTCAACTTTTCATCGCTATCGTATCAATTCTCTTATGTTGCTTTGCAGTCCGGCCATCGCGAATTCATTGAAAAAACCAAAATTTGAAAATATAAACTGACTTATCGTTTCTTTTTTTCTGTCTATCTCTCTTCAACATAGATTGCATGATTATTTGGAAACTCCAATCAATGAGATAAGTTTGAATGTACAACTTCGCAATACAAGCGAGTTCCTAAGTTGAATCGAGTTTAGTTTAAGTCTAGTAGCGTTCAAGCGTAGTACAAAGCTATACGGCATGTACGGATTCTACCCTTCCATTGAAAATATCAAGTGCACAACTTATCATCAGAACCCGAATTTTTGCGCTAAAAATGAAACATAATTCATTTTCAATATTATTCGGCATCAGAGAAGAAAATCAAAGAAAGTACGCGTTTTTTTTTTTCAAATTTGTCTTCGGTATTTTCAGTGATTCTTGACCAAAATTTTTGTTTTCCACCAAACTGATTTCGGAATCAGATTTTATTATTACCAAATCACAAAAAACCATTTCTTCCCAGATTTTGAAAGATTCTATCATACGAGTTATTGTATGATGCAACATCCAGTATTGGGTTTAATTAAGGTAAATAATTTAAATGACGTGCTTGCTGTGAATTTTCAAGAATTTGCTAAGAAACAGGTTTAGCTTGTAAAGGCTTGATTTTGAAATGCAACAAAAGTTCAGCTTGTGTTTTTTCTAATTCATGATAAGGGGTCCAGGAGGAAGACCATTGGTGAAGCCAGGAAGAAAATCATTGCAAAGCCAGATGATAAACATGTAAGAGTCGGCGGTTCGCCATACAAACTTGTTCTTACGCCGTTATGATAATTCAGAGGTGGTCTTACTAAAGCAACACGCCACAAATCTTGCCACTCGAATATCCGGCTACCAAATAGTAAAATCGATAAGCACTGACGTAATAGAGCCCAGTGATGCCAACTTTTTTTGATATTAGGCCGCCCGTCAAGATATAAAAAGTAGCCAAAAATCGCTACGGGAAAATGGAGCGCTGCAGTCACAATTACAAATCGTACTAGGAGAGAAAAAAAAAAGACAAAGTTGTGAAAAAAGGTACTTTGACGTTTTCCTTTTTCTCTACTTTTTCTTCATTCTGGCTGGAGGATTCTTCTTTCCTACATTTTGGACCCTGATTAACAAAAAGCGCCAAAAATCGCCACAACTCTTTGGCGTCGCCAAGCTAATAGCCACAAAATATCACCTTTAAAAGTTGCCAATTTAGTGGAATTTTGCCACAGTCGGCAACACTGGTAGAGCTAAAGCCGGGCGCTTATATATTCGCAACTCGCAACTTTGACTGCGAGTGCCGATGCGACGCCACTAACACAAAAATGTGTGAGAACGGTATCTCCCCCCTCGGAAACCCCATCACTAGAGGAGAATGCCAAGCTGATCGTTTACCCGAGTTCAGAGGTTCATCGACTCTTCTTAGGCATAGGCACTCCGTTTTCTTTGAAACCTAAACAGGTGATGTAACGGCTTATCGATTTATAAGACTCAGCGGTTTGTCATGCAAATTTGTTCTCACGCCACTATGATAATTGAGGACTTTTCTGTCAAAAGAGCGTCCGCTCAATGTATTTCTTGTGGAACAGACGCCCTTCTGTCTAGGTCTTCAATTCAGAGGTGGTCTTACTAAAGCAACACACTACACATTTTGCCACTTGAATATCCGGCTACCAAACAGTAAAATTGGTGAGCGCCGGCTTAATAGAGCCGGGCGCTCATATACTCGCAACTTTGACTGCGAGGGCCGGTGCGACGCCACCAATACAAAAATTCGTACAAACGGTAGAGCGTTCTTACTAACATATCAATAAGTTTCGCTATCTACCTCTTTTGAAATTTGTTGTTGGCAAGTTATTGGGGACAACACAAGCATCCATTGAGATAGAGATCTCAAAAACTAGGTACGAATTCATTTTCAGTCGAGATTTTGTGCATTTACGCGACTTTTTGTAGATTAGGTTTGGGTCATACTAAAATTTTCATCGTTTTTAGAAATGAAAGGCACAGAAAACAAAGGAGTAAGTGTCGGAATGAAACCAGATGGAAAATTCGATTTTTTGCATCTCTGAGAAAAAACCATTTTGCCAGATTGTTTTCTTTGGCCATTCATCTTCAAATTTTTTCTTGTATTCTTCAAATGTGTTAAACTTCAGCGCACTCTAGCAGTCTTTTAATGTATTGTAACAAACGATGTGCTCTGATAAGTTGTGCGCTTAATATTTTGAATGGAAAGGTAGGATCCACAAAGGGAACTCCACAGCGCCATATTTCTATGTGCGCACAGTCTGGTATCACGTTAATGACCAATGAATTTTGTAATGCATCCACAAATTTAACCAACTTTGGCGCGCTCTAGCGGTCTTACAATGCTTTATAACAAAAAAAGTTACAAAATCCTTTCAGTGGAAAATTGTTGGATGATGAAAATTTAATTTTGACTAGATAACGTCGTTATTAAAAATTCATCATCATGTAGACAGACAGTTCTGTGTCTGCGCAAAGTCAGAAGGAAGGGACGCGGTTATCTAAGCCCCCACCCAAAAAATTAAAATTAGAATAAAAAACCTACACTCCAATTCTTCCGGTGTCGTGCCTCTACCACTTGGGAGGTAGGTACGTGATTAATGAGTACCATGGTAATATTATTGTATTGTCAATGTCTCAACTATATAGCTCATTATTTTTGTAATCCACGTCATTTACTGAGTTACCGGAAAAGCAGACTAGTCAAATTGATATGTCTTAATGAAAGCAAAACTGCAGTAAGAGTCCGTCTCCTTGGCACAGCCTTTGAATTTCGTCGAATATCACTACTTGCCAACATCGCCGTAGAGCCGTTTGTATACCAAACAGACCATTTCGTCAATCTTGTACACCAAGCGAACACGGAAGAGTACATCAAAGGAATTTGTTGTGCGGTAAGGGAGGAGATTCTTAGACGGGATCTTCACAGGGCATTCACTCAAAATCCTTTGAAGAATTTGTCTCAACTCTGGATACTACCGGTGATTCTAACTACTCTCTTTGGAAAGTTGCTAAAGCTACTAGGAAGCCACCCTCCTGAGAGCCACCGCTCAAAGTTGCCTCAAATAGGTACGTGTGGAGTTCCTAAGTTGAATCGAGTTCAGTTTAAATCTAGTAGCGTTCAAGCGTAGTACAAAACTATACGGCATGTACGGATTCTACCCTTCCATTGAAAATATCAAGCGCACAACTTATCACTTCGGCATCAGAGAAGAAAATTAAAGAAAGTACGCGTTTTTTTTTTTAAATTTTGTGTTCGGTATTTTAATAATTCTTGACCAAAATTTTTGTTTTCCACCAACCTGATTTGGGAATCGGAATTTATTATTACCAAATCACAAAAAACCATTTCTTCCCAGATTTTGAAAGATTCTATATACATTATTGTATGATGCAACATCCAGTATTGGGTTTAATTGAGGTAAATAATTTAAATGACGTGCTTGCTGTGAATTTTCAAGAATTTGCTAAGAAACAGGTTTAGATTGTAAAGGCTTGATTTTGAAATGCAACAAACGTTCAGCTTAACTTACGTGTACAAAAAATTCCCCATTTTTTAACCAACCAATAGATGTGAAAAATCATCTCAAATTAGTACTGAGGAAGTTTTGTTCAGTGAAATTATTTTCTTAATTCTTGGAAAAATTTTAAAAAATGCAAAAATTGAACCAAAACTGTTACTATAATCCGTTATAACGCAAAAAATGGCTTGTAAGAACAAAATGAGGTACTTAAATGGCAATTTTCAGACGAACCAATGAACGTGAGGTAACAAATGAATAGTGAATCTTCTAGGAAATTTTATGAGGAACTTTTTTCTCTAAAATACTTAGTTTTCGAGAAAATTGCGAAAAACTGAATTTTGGGTATAAAGGAGGCCACGAGGGGATTTTGCGGAAGGCAGAGTGCGTAGGACTCATCGGTATTTTAATCAGAGGATTATTCTGAGCACATTACAAAAAAAAACCTTCCGTCTCATTTATGGCCCGTAATTGTCATTTTTTCCTCATTATTGACTGGACTATCGGACGTATAATGGAAAATGATTTCGTTCAAGAAAAATATCTTCCATTTTTCGGGTGCCTCTTAAATCATACATGAATTGAAAACCAAACTTTGGACCCACTCCCTCGTAATTTTTCTTTGATTAAACTTTCTAGATCCTTCTGTAATATAATTCCAATGACCTCCAAACTATAATATTCGTTCAATTCGAGTTCATATTTGCATTCCACGGCTACTCTCAGACATCCAGCAGAAAAAACTTTTCACTCGCTTCATTTGACATACTCGTTTTTTCTTCTACCTGTACGCATGAAGTACCTCAAGGAAATGTACGTAATTACGTGTCAAACATGGAAAATTACACGTTATAAACACGAAAAAATATTCGTCATTTCACTGGAAAGGTATCAAAGTATACAAACCGTAGGTTAAAATAGAATCCTTTTAAACGTGCAAGAGAATAACATGATTTCGATTTTAATAACGTGCTGTTTTCCACAGAGGAGGAAAAAAAACCCTACAAACTCGTAATAAACAAGTTTCCGAGTTCCCACCTGATTTATAAGGATAACGAATGTCAGCCACATTTTACTCCCAAGTTATAACTTATTCAAACGGAAATTAGCCATGTTGTGTCATACCTCACGTATAGCATCGTCTATAATCACCAGGTTTATATCGTTAAAATACTTTGTAGAATTACTCTGTAATACGTCTAATGAAGAACATAAATTTCGCTTTAAAAGTGCTCAATATTTTTACAGGCATAAATTTTTCATTATCTTTCCAAGTAGGAAGAGCCTGTTTTCATTCACGAGCAAGACGAGTGATAAAAAATTCAAACGGCTTTAACATTCATTGACTTATTTATTTCCTTTACCTGAACAGAATCGATTCCCGAATCGTTTTGCGCCACATTACTCTTGTCTTCGCAACTAAATATGAAACGCTGTGAAGATTGTTGCGTTCTCTCGGGCGAATCTTGGCTCGGCCACACTTGCAGTAAGGGTAGTTGAGGCCCGGTATGTCGTAATTCGGCGCCAGTCTCCGTCGTCCTTTCGCAATCGCTTTCTGCTTCAGAGGCCGTCTTCTGTTTCGAGCTAGTCCATAATTTGCGAAGATTTCTCAGCGGCATCGCTACAAAAGCACGAAAACAAAATATCGGCATTAGCGAGCGGTCCCGTGAAAATTTTACCGAATTACTTTTTCGACACTGTCTTCTTCGTAATTCAATTCCAACGACGACGTTCGAATCATTAATACATAATACGATAACGAATCGAACCGCAGGGAAATGAAAAGTTTTGACTTCTTTTCATCTCACTCCCTGCATCCCTTGATGGATAGCCAACATAATAAAAGTACATACCCTACACCAAAGACCAATGTTCGCGGGTATTTTTTTTTTCAACTTTTTTTTTTTTTTTTGTTAAAGAAGATAGAGCGAGAGAGGAAAACATCTGCTTATAGAAACAAAAAACTCAGAGCTGATTCTCGAATGAAATGTTTACAGCAGAAATCGCGAATAACGATACCGCTTTTAGCGATTAACCGTTTACAACAATCAAATTAACAAGTCCTGGCTGCTATAGAAGAAGGATAATTCATTTTGCTTTCAACGATAAATTGGATTTAACGATTGAAATTTTGATCCCCTTGGACATCGTTATATCCGATTTCTACTGTATTACGGATATTAATTTCAGATTCTAGTATCAACGACAGCATTAGCTATGGGTGTTGATAAACACAACGTCACCTTCATCCTCTTCGATTACCTCCCACCGTCAATAGAGGAATTCATGCAGATGGTCAGGCGTGGCAGGCGCGGCAAGCGGGGAGGTCAGGTGTGTAAAATTTACGTCTTCTCAACCGCAAAAGAGATTCGCGAGACCCGCCCTTAAATGTAATTTAAAAAATTCCGACGATTGTACCTCTGGCTTCTTCTTCCAGAGGGAAGCAGAAACTTCATGACCGCGAACTCTTGCCTTCAAGAAAAAATTACGAGATTTTCTTCCAAGTTGGGACCACAAAAATCCTGAGAGTTTTTCATCAATAACTCAATGACTAGTGATACTGCAAAAAACGGTTTCAATCGAAAAAAAGGATGTCGACAAAGAAAAGTGTCCAGTTTTCCCAGTCGATGACCATTGGGTCCCAATGGGCATTTCACGTAAATTTCTACACAAAATTTTTCTTCGCGTAATTTCCCAATTCAGCCGCTAGAGCGCGTCACTTTTGCTCACCTCATCATTTATACGCACCACTTTGTACGTTTCATAATCACCGATACCATTTGTGTGGGATATGAATCTAAAGGTTTTTTTGGGATTGTTCAGGGTCACCCCGGCCTCTATTTTATCTGATTCCTGCTGAAAAATTGGACGAAAATGAAGAATCAGTATTGTCAGTAGCTGATCAGACTTCCGAAATCCTGGTCAATGTACATAGTGACTGCACCACTATCGAAGGAGATATCACTGACCCCGACAGTGATGATGAATCTTATAGATCAGTGCGTAGTAGCCTGGTGGGTTTAAAGGAGACTAAGTTTTGTTTTTGAGAGATAATTTGCCAAGAAATGGAACTAGTTTCACGACACAATCTTATATTATCGAATACTTTAAGGTTGATGACCGAGCGCAGCAATACCTCCTTTCTCCCGACGTAATAGAAAAGAGTAGAAGACGTTTACGTCTTACAAGATTAAATTCAGACGGTGACCTGGATGATGAAATCATAGAACAGATTCAGAAAACTGAAAGAATCGAGCAATGAACTTGCAGAAGAAGTGGAAAAAGCTAGATGGGCTACACGAAAGAAGCCTTTTAAAAAATCAAAATCGACACATTTTGGATTTTTCAGCGAAGCTAAAAATTTTCTTTACAGGTTTGTATCAGCTCAAACAAACAATATCGTATTCAAGTGAAATAATGGGCAACAGTGATACCTTTGATGTCAACTTTTTCTCAAGGAAAATATTATGATCAAATGGCATACATTTAATCGCACGCCTCAAAAAACGAAATTGCCCGCCTATCGTTAACATGCCAAGGAAACAAAATTGACACGCCTAAGAAATGTATTACACGGATAAAAACGAAGTAAGTAGTGCACACATCATTATATAAGTTGTGCACTCAAGATCCAAAACACTGGAAATCCTATGAAACGGACAAATACACAAAGTAAGTAGTGCACACATCTTGATACAAGTTGTGCACCCAAAATCAAAACACTCAAAATCCATTGAAGAGGACAAAAACACCACCATGTAAGTAGTGCACACTTAAGAACATGCAGAACAGTATGCGATCCACATTTAATTCATTCAACTATACTATACCAAGTAAGTAAACCTGATACAGGAAGAAGAAACAGGAAAGAAGATGATGGAATGCTTTGGTTATTGACAAGTCAGCACAAGCCTCAAGGCAGCATTCCAAGTGGAGTTTTTTTTTTTTTTTTTTTTTTTTTTACCATCACCATAATATTTCATAAAGACATTACAATATTGATACATATTAATGCAATTAACAAATATAAGTTTTCAAATAATTTACAACGGCCTAAGCCCAACCGCTTCTTGAATAAATCTGAGTTCAATACTACATCGTACCTGCCTTCATAATAACAAACGCCGAGAAGAGTCGAAATTAACATCCGCCTACCACTTGACATGTGCAGCGTGAAAAGTTTTCTGAAGATCGAAAGGAAGCTCCAAATGGGCCTGAAGATTAGACTCCATCAAGAACCTTGATTGCCAAAAAGGGCCTGCGAAAAGGAAGAGTGGAATTGGCAAATCACGGGAAGGATCAGAAATGCGAATATTGTCAAGACGGCGAATTCTTGAATACAAGTCAATAATGAAACGTCCGCGGCTATTGCACTGATCTATATAACTACCGCGTATCCCCTTGGCATCATACTTCTGCCGAATCATATTACTTTGACGAAGAACCTCAGTATTTGACCAACCAGTGAAGATCTCATGACAATGCTCGAAATCCAATACATTAACCAACTGACTCGACTGACTCCTCCGGGGTGGAACAACTGGGAAAACACCTCCATCAACAGTCATACCTCACTCATAAGGAGTTTGAGGTTTATTATGGGGAGGCAGTCTACTGTCAAGCCCATCCTGGCTGGAGTTCCTCACAATAAATGCAGCAAAATCATCTTCTTTTGAAATGCGGGTCATGTGCCAGTCCTGGCGTACATTTATGGCGTTCGTCATAGCATATTCAGATCCTAATGTGACTTTCTTAATATTGATGTCCAAGAGTATATAAGTGCACTCAAAGATATCGTAAACAAACTTTGAAATCGTGTTCACCTGAATGATCATGATACACTTCAGACAGTCACATTTGGATATGAGACACATATTCCAAGAAGACCACATACTTTCAAACCCACAGAATCGAGAAAATAACAATGTAGATTGAAATTACCAGTTTTCACCATAATACCAAAAATGTATAATTTCATAAAGAATTTGTGATTTCAGTGTTAAAGTCGTTTTTCATGTTGTAAACAAATAATATTGAAATCTCTACAGCACAAAAGGAGCAGATTGATAGTACCTTGACGGAAGGTCAGGGTGCTCTGGATTACGCAAATGCGATTTCATTATATGCCTTGAGAATAGCAAATTCAACCCCTGGTACTTCTCAATCCGCGCCCGAAGAAATAAAACTGAAGTATAAACCGATAGTCTTCGATGACGACTCAAGAAAGTGGAAATCGTTTATTGACCGGTATGACGCCACTATCGAGTCCTGCACAAGAACGCCGAAAATTTTGAAATTCGATTTCCTCCACGAATGCCTAAAGAGCAAGGCGAAGAAAGTAATTGAGGGTTATGATATTAATGAACAAAACTATGACATAGTAATGGATCTATTAAGAAAGCGTTTCGATGATCCGGAGAAACGGCGGTAAAGCACTCAAGTGACCCCGCAAAATAACGACAGAATTACGATTCGATCCAAAAGATACTCAAGAACTTCGAAAGTGTTGGTAAACCTATCGATCAAGATTTTCTGCAAAATTTGATTGTACAAAAATCCATCAGCCCTGATGTAATTCGTGTCGCCCTTCAGTCTGTCACACGCGCACGGATGGACAGTCCATTGTGCCATCGACGAGACTCTCAAAATTTAGGAGGATATTGCCGCGATACTCAAGGACACTGTTCCCTATCCCGACTACCCAAAACGAACAACTGGCACTTTTGTTGGAGACCAGGCACCCCCCGTCTTACAAGGAATTTTGCATCTTCTGTGATCTTTATTCCCACCGTTCTGTGGGGCGAGGCAGCAGCCTAGGCCGACCGGAACCGGAGTATGCGCTAACACATATATGTGTCAGAGCACACTACGGTAAATCACATATTCAACTGTTGTTGGTCGTAATGAAGGCCGCGCCACTCAGATCTATTGACGCATTTGCCAATCATCCGATAGGTATATTCCATTCTA
The DNA here is from genome assembly GCA_035079385.1 of Aspidiotus rigidus. Classification (NCBI taxonomy): domain Eukaryota; kingdom Metazoa; phylum Arthropoda; class Insecta; order Hemiptera; family Diaspididae; genus Aspidiotus; species Aspidiotus rigidus. Next base: position 12,711,055 of record JAVHKY010000020.1, on the reverse strand, counting down.
CCCGGTGACGACAATTGACAACGGCAAGCTGCTGACCTCGCCGTCTGGCATTTTTTACCGAATACTTCTTCGATCATCATATCGACGAGTTATTCTGGTTCGACCCTCCCTGCAGACTTTCTATAAATATTATTTACGTTGAATTTCCTCACTCTGTATGAGACTGACGGATGGTGTATTTTTTCTCTGTCCGTCAGGTACGCCAACTCGAAATTGAAGGACGCATCGTTCATTCCGGATGTCGAATACAAGATCGATTGTCGACAATGGCTACCGCCAACAAGAAAAAATTGAATTTTAACGACATAATATGAACGATTAAGTGAAGAATGCTTTATCCGTTTATCGATTTAGGGAAATAATTGCAAGAAATGCGGATGATTTGCGAGAATCATTTACAGCCTCCGTCGAAAGATACATTGCAGGGCATTCAAGAAGCCGAAATAGAAATTTCGATTGTAATTTCTTTCAAAATTGTTTCCTCTAATAAATTTGTATAAATCGCTCAATCTATATATGTGAATAACTTGAATAAATTTTAGCACGCTTCAACTCTTACGCGCATTCTTGCTGAAGGAAAAGCTCTGGGTTGCCTCAAGCTTCTCCCAAAATCAAGTTACTTGTGACATCATTACAGCAACCTTAGTATCCAAGTCAAAGAAAACTAACTAATAAAGTGACACGGGTGTCGACGACGAGATGAAAGTACAAAAACAAAGAAACAAAGGCATACGTCATTCACACATTAATACTCCATCTACGTACTTACAAACATTCATCTCTATCGAAAATATCACAAATACAAGCGCAGAAGTGCATTGAGCAAATATACAAGGCCGGAGAAAACTTGCACCCGCGACATGTACGATTTCCATATTGCGCTAACTACATAATTATTACGCAGTCTAAATGCCAAACAACAGCCACAAATAAAGAGACTCGACTTTTCCTCCGTTATTATGCATCGTATAATTTATGGAATTATGCGATATGCAAACGGTCTCTCGTTCGATATTCCCAAACTAATAGAGACGTAAACTGATTATAAAGTTTGCACACAATACTCGTTAGTGTAGGCAAATAAGAAAACAAAACAAAACATTTTGCTGGAGCAAACGTTTCTTGCTGAAAATGGTTCAGGATGTGGTCCTGAACAACATACTAAAAATCTCGTGTTTTCCCCTGGACCTTCTTTTTAACAGGGAACCTGTTTTATGGGGGGCTTTTTGAGAAATTTGCCGTGCGCCGTCCAACAAAAAACTTCGAAAAATTTCGACTCTCGAGATTACGATATGTAGGACGATTTGCGGTAGTTGAAGAGAATGTTGTGATCTGAGGTTTGGTGAAGTGATTGGCAGTTTATTATATAATCGACAAAAATATAGAGGTGTATTATTTACAACGATTCACGAGTATCCTATGTTCAAACCGTTTTAACTTCTTTCCACCCAGTCTGAAACGGGTACAACTACCTCATCTAAAAGCGGGCTAGCAAAACTGCCTAAAATTCGACTGCAGTAAGTTTCCTATACAATCAAAATACTAAAAATCCCATAGGAAAATTCTCTATTCTTCTCGATCATGTACATCGATAAACCGATATATTTCCCTTGAATATTCCGTCTCTCTTCTATACCGCATAAAGTCAGAAGTTTATTTGAGTCCCCCCCTTAATAGGAATAAAATGTAATCGCCTTCTCGCCTCTCATGACGTGTATCCAATCATTGATATTGTATTGTTCTCATAGAATCTCCTCATCTCTCATCTTGTGCGTGCGTCGCAGCTCCTATTTCTCGCATCTATTTAGTCCCTATACCTTGCCCAGGAACGCCCAGACTGCGAGGGCAAGTAAGTCCGAACCTCTCAGCTCCTCTAAAAGGTAATTATAGAAAAAGACACAATAATGATACGAATAAGAAAAATAAAACTAGCAAGGGGAAAAATAGTGCAGATGAAGGGAAAAAAACAGTTATAGGATGTATGAATGTAAAAACTTTAAAGGGAGAAGGGAAACTATTCGAGCTCGAACAAGCCATAGAGAAAAATAACATAGATATTCTAGGTTTAGCAGAGGTAAGAAGACATGGGGGGGGGGGATCCTAAAAACGAAAGCAGGGAACATCTTATGCTACAAGGGAGAAAATGCTGGACAAAGAGGAGTTGGTTTCTCAATAAAAGAAGAATGGGAGAAAAAGCTAGAGATTTTTAAAGGAATCAACGTATGTAGAATAGCATTGGTAAAACTTGATTTGGGCAATAATACAGGTGTACGCCCCAACTGCCACAACAGAAGAAGAAATAAACGAAGATTTCCTATCTCCTTTCCCTTTTCAACTCTATCTTTGCTCATAATACCTACCCACACTTTTGGAAAACAGTCATCATCCTTTCCATCCTGAAACCCGGCTCAGACCCCCTCCTTCAGGCATCATACCGCCCCATAGCATTATCTAGTGTCCTCGGCAAACTATTCCAAAAAGTACACAACAAAAGACTTCTTTGGTATTTAGAATCAAATAATCTTCTCTCACCCTTCCAATACGGCTTTAGAAAAAGGCGAAACACCACCCAATCTCTAGTTGATCTTCAATCGCAAATTAATAACTCTACACTTCAAAAATCCTGTCTTTACTCCATCTTTTTTGATCTCCAAGAAGCCTTCCCCCGGGTTTGGAGACACCTCTTCGCAAACAAATTACACGAAATTGGCCTCCGAGGCAATCTCCCTAACATACTCGAGAGTTTCCTTCATGACAGTTAATAGTATGAATTCAAAATATAACCTCTCCCCCTCTCCCTGTACAAAATGGTGTGCCCCAGGGAGAAGTATTTAGTGTCCTACTCTTCCTCATAGCCATCAACGACATTACAAAACTTGTTAACCCTCCCCTTACGCAATGTCTTTTTGCTGACGACTTCCCCATTTCCATCTGTTCTTCAAACCCTCAACGAGCCCACAGACTTCCACAGGAAACACTAAATCTAATCACTGCATGGACATCAAAAAATGGCTTCAAATTTTCTACTTCTAAAACCTACTTGGTGATTTTTATAAAAAGACGCCCTGTACCCTACTTTCAACCTCTTTTCCTACAAAATTTCGTAATTCCATTCCGCGATTCTGCTAAACTTCTCGGCCTCCATTTTGATCAGAAACTTTCCGGGACCCCCCATATCAAATATTTAAAAGCAAAATGTATACGTGCCTTAAACGTCATTAAATTCGTATCACACCCCTCTAAAGGGTGCTCCAGAAAATTACTACTACATCTCTACAAAAGTCTTATTCGATCCATATTAGATTACGGGGCACCAACATAAAATTTAGCCAACAAATCTGTTCTCTCGTTACTCGATACCATTCAAACCTCCTCCTTGAGAATGGCCTTCAGGTGCCTACCGCACAAGCCCCAAACTTAGTTTATGTGCAGAAGCAGCTGAACCTCCACTCTCCTTTCGTAGACTCATCCTAACTTCTAATTTCTTATCCTCTGTCTCCCAATTCCCTGCTCTTCCTATATATAACTCAATCTTTCTACAAAACACTCAACCCTTTTCGACTCACAATAAACATATCCTTCGCCAATTCAATCACTCCCTCAATAAGCCATTTCAAGCAAATCCTTTGCAACCCATTTACAATACCTCCCCACCTTAGACGCTCCCTGAACCAAACATACGTCTTGACCTCATACAATTCCCTAAATCTAACAACAACACGATTATCGAAAACATCCGACAGATGATACAAGAATATCCGGATTACACAATTTGCCTTTCAGACGGATCTAAAAAATTGAATAAGACTGCTTACGCTTATTCCATAAATGGATGCCTTACTTCTCACCGTATACGCAACATTGCATCCATATTCACAGCTGAACTGATGGCTATATATTCTCCTGCCTTTCTCATCTCTCCCAACTCCCTCCAAATGGCAAATTCCCTCTCCTCACTGACTCACTTTCTTCTTTACACTCCATACCAGACACGTACAGCACTCACCCCCTTATTCAACGTATTCACCTCACACTACTTATCCTTAAGTCAATCAACACCCAAATCACATTCATATGGATCCCTGGTCATATCAATCTTCCAGAACATGATGCAGTCGACAGAGCCACCAAAATACCACTTCCTTAACTAAAATAACCGATTACACCCCTTTACCTGTCTCCGATTACAAAAATCACTACCGTCTTCTCGTCCTTCAAAAATGGAAAACATTTTGGAAAAATCAAACGACTAACAAACTTCACAGTATTAAACGAACTCCCGTACCCTGGTCCTCCTCTTTAAGAAATACTAGGTTGTTAGAATTGGTCATACTCGTATCACACATTCCTACCTCATCAACCCCGATCTTCTAGCTCCCCCATCCTGTCCTTACTGCGTAGAAGAGACTTTAACAGTTAAACACTACTTTTCCTGTCCACTACTCGCACCTCTCCGCTCTTCTCTAAATGTACCCTCCTCCCACTCTCAAGCATTAATAAATAATTCAGACACAATAACCTCCTCCCTCCAATACATACGCCTCACCCAATTTTACTCCTCCATATAAAGAAAAAAAAAAAAAAAATTCTATATATATCAATAAATTATATATTATAGACATATAAAAGTAATAATTCGCAAACTATTACCATCACCATATTCATCAAATTACACCTATACTCATATGTAATATCCGTCGAGCTAATAGCCCGGTTGTGTTGCTTAAATGCTCGTTAAAATAAAAATAAAAATGAAAAAAAAAAGAAAAAAAAAAGATTTTTACAAGACATTAGAAGAAACGGTGGAAAATGTTAAAATAAATAACAAAAATAAAATAATTGTAATGGGGGACTTTAATAGTGAAATTGGAGAGAGAAGAGAGGAAGAAGACCAAAATATGGACCCGTACAACTACGGTAAGAGAAATGAGAGGGGGTGGAGGCTGATAAGATATTGCCAAGAACGACAACTAAAAATTGTAAACATAATGTCTAAAAAAAGAATGAGTAAAAGATGGACATGGTTAGCACCAAACGGAGAGTATAAGACCCAAATCGATTATATGTTGACCCACAACACAGACGAAATAAAAGATTTTAATGTCGATAGTAAATTTGAATTTCACTCCGACCATAGATTAATAAAATATGAGCTAAAAATACAAAAAAAAAGATACAAACCAAGAAGAAAATACGATCATTTCGATATAAATTTACGTCTCTACTACAATCTGCTGCTACAGAGTCAACGCCACCCATGAAGAAATCAAATGACTTCCCTTCCTATCCGATGAAGATACGTGACCTGGTGATAGACCAGAGGAAAGCAAGGCGCCGGTGGCTTCGGACGCGCTTCCCCGCTGACAAATCCAGATTCAACTTGTTAGCTACTAAATTGAAGGAGGAACTCGCCAACTACCGATTTCAGTCTTTTAAGACGTTTGCCTCGGAGCTATCGCCAACAAAGTCAGCTATAAAACTCGTCAATCACCCCAAAATACACGATGCCCCAATAAGAAACCACGAGCGCGTCAGAAAAAGCAAGCGTAATAGCTCATCATCTGGAAACAGTTTTCCGACCGAATACTACCAATGAAGAATCATTTTCTCCTCCTCTTGAGTACCAACACGACGAAATCGACTACTTGGTCTCTCCTCTACTGGTAGCCAAGGAGATAGACAAACTAAAAATTCACACGGCTCCAGGATACGACAACGTCACCTCAATCATGCTGAAACAGCTCCCGAAAAAAGGCATTGTCATGCTCTGCTATCTATACAATGCAGCCTTGCGCCTCCGCCACAGGCTCAAGTCACCGTCATACCTAAACCTGGGAGGCCCACGCATGATCCAGCATCGTATCGGCCAATTTCGTTACTGCCAATTATTGGAAAAACCTTCGAGAAATTACTACAAGTCAAGATTGAACCACTGATATCCCAAAATGGAATAATTTTAGACTACCAATTTGGATTCCGCCGAAAGCAATCGACGGTGGAACAAATCCACCATGTTGCAGTGAAAATTCGAAACACGCTTGAACGAAAGGAGTTCTGCTCTGCTGCCTTCCTTGAAATCGCGGAAGCTTTTGATAAGGTGTGGTACCTTGGTCTTATCAAGAAGCTCCGAAACACACAACCAACCAATCTCGCAACTCTACTTGAATCTTTCCTCAAAAACCGGATCTTTCGAGTAGCTCATGATAGCGAGGTTTATTCCTGGCTCCCTATCCAGGGAGGAGTATCACAAGGTAGCGTCCTCGCATCAAGTCTGTACCTACTTTATGCTGCCGATGCTCCGGTTACAAAAGGTACCACAGTGGCCATGTTTGCCGATGACACCGCCATTTTGTCAACGGCAGCCACCCTTATAAAAGTATGATATTCAATAGCTGCGTACTCCCAACATTAACCTACGGGTCACAATCTTGGGCTCCTACAAAAAAAGACGAGGAAAAAATCAGAACCACACAGAATAGAATTGAAATGTCCAGGCGCGGATCCACGGGAAATTCCCCCTCCCCCCCCCCCAAAAAAAAAAATCCCCAAAAAAACAACAAAAACTCGCAGCCCACACAGTTAGCTGCTCGGAATTGCCTTCATTAACTCTGTTAATTGAGGCAAACAGGGAACCTGTTTTATGGGAGTAATCATGTGAGTGTCATTTTTTGCTTTTTGTCGTCTCAAGTAGAGTGAACTTTGTTCCTCACCACCTTGAGATCTCTCCTCATTAGGTCAAGTCCCCCACTATCAATCGCTTGAAGGTCATTACATGTCGCCCTTCTATCATATATATTTTGAACGTGCTTTTCCCATGTAGCTTGATATACAAAATTTTTAAAATTCCCCCTTTTATAGCTTAAAATTCTCCAATTATAATTTACTAAATGTTACAGCTTGCCCCCATGAAACAGGTTTCCTGCTATTTATTTTTACAGCCTGTGTGGTACCCCCGGTAGGCCTATCCTGTTATCAGTTCGGAGATCTGATGACGTCACGATTTGATGACGTCATAATCTGATGACGTCACACGATCTAATGACGTTACGATCTGGTGACGTCACGATGGAGATCTGTGACGTCACGATCATCGTGCCATCACTATCTGATGACGTCACAGAGCTAGTAAAACCACTAATACAGACCTCCTAGACCTATAGTATAAAGGAAGCCTAAGACCTAGTACAGAGCTAGGACAAACTGCTAGTATAAGCTATTGATAAAGATCTTGTAAGCTTATGGTATGAAGGATGCCTAGACCTAGTATAAAGGAGGCTTGGACCTAGTATACGCCTAGTATAATACGTAGTATAAACCTAGTATAATATACTGCATGAAGCAGAGAGGATAAGTCCCCCTCCTATCACTTCATCAAAATTTTTCTAAGTCCCTTTTTCTTGCCGGACGGCGCCCGTCATTTTCCTTCAGTTTACCCCCCGATAAAACAGGTTCCCTGTTAAAAATCCGTAGTATCGAAAAAAAAAAAAGTCCTTCAAACTTTTTTTGGATTGTTTCCCTTCCCAAAGTGATCGTCTGGATCCGCGCCTGAGGTCTATCGTTTTTAGCAAGCGAATTAGAAGGTGTCGGGTCTGATGTCGATGCCGAACTGAACTTTATTAACGAAAACGTACAGTAATACAAATTAATTACATTTCTATGGTATGCATTAATAATGAAAATATATACGATTATCTCGTGTATTGAAGTGAATCCAGAATTTGTTGAAAGAGAAGAATATCGAAAAGATGTCGAGATTCAACATCCTCCCGCCAGCAATATGCAATATTTGATCTATGCGCGACTATGAGAATTTAGTCAAGGCAGGAATTTTCTTCCAACCAACACCTACTTTTAGTGCTTACCGCTTATCTTTATTCTATTTGATAAAGCCGGACAGTTTTTGTCCACCTGCCTGTAAATCCTTTATTAAGGATCAAAATTTCAAATGATTTGTTATAATTTGTTTACTGGTACCAGATTTCTCTGCGGTACACTCAACAAAGGGAGAAAATGAATGAGATACACTTAATACATTTATTTTCATCACAATCAATTTTTTAAATAAAAGATTAAAAATAATCTCATCATAATCAATTTTTCGAGTAAAGATTAAAATAATCTTTACTATAATTTCGTATACTCAAATCTTTTTATAAAGATCAACGATTCCATTCATTGGTTGGATTTGCGCATCTCTGTAAATTAATAAATTTCTATAAATATTTTCTATTTTATGGATTGCATTAGATTTATATTTCGGAAGTTTGTATTCGTAGGTATACGGTTGGGTAGTAGAGGCGCATATACGTTATATTAACTCTCATCACTATCAGTAAGTAGGTAAACTAATTTGGTCACTGGTCTCTTGAATTCATTCATAGGCATAATTTCCAATGTTCTGCCGTTACGATTTTCATAACTGCCACTTCGCATACGAATAGTTACTACTCTCACTAACCCGTCTGAGCCGGGATGAATATTAGTTATAAGTCCCAGTGGCCAATGTGCTGGCGGAGAGTTATCGTTTTTCACTAGAACCACGTCTCCCTTCTTGATTCCTTCCTTTTGAACTCGCCATTTAGAACGTTGCTGGAGAGTGTTCAAGTAAGTGTTACTCCATCTCTTCCAAAATTCTTGAGATTTTTGGTGAACGAGTTCCCAATATTTCAAGCGGTTAACAGGTACTTGTGTAAGGTCCGGATTAGGAAGTGAAGTTGTTGGACCTCCGATCAGAAAGTGACCTGGGGTTAGTGCACTTGGTTCGTTAGGATCACTTGATTCGAGGATGAGAGGACGTGAATTTAATATAGCCTCTATTTGAGTTAAAAATGTAGAGTATTGCTCATATGTAAAAAGCGTATCACCAATCACGGCTTTCAAAGGACTCTTGACTGACTTCACGCCTGCTTCCCACAGGCCTCCAAAATGAGGTGAAAATGGGGGTAGTAGTTTCCAGTTACAGCCTTTTTCTAGTAGATGTCGAGAGACGACATCTCCATTTTCAGTGAAGAAATCTATCAACTGCTTCATCTTCGTCTTGGCTCCTATAAACGTGGTACCCTGATCTGAATGTAATTCATTAGGGATGCCTCGTCTACTCACAAAACGATCCAACGCTGCAATAAAATCGTCTGAGCTCAAGCTTGAGACTAATTCTAAGTGAATTGCTCGTGTAGTGAAGCACACAAAAATCGCGACGTAGGCTGAAACTTGAACTAATGGACGACCTCGCTTTTGTTTACATTCACGTAGTCGCACTGGACCCAAGTAGTCAACTCCAGAAATTTGAAATGCTCGACCAGGTATCACTCTCGATCGTGGCAGAACAGCCATCATTTGAGTAACGGTATCAGCTTTAGTTCGGATGCATTTGTGACATCTATAAATAATACAAGATCGGATCGCTATATTCTGTTTTAGAATCCAGTATTTTCTTCGTAAGACTGAACGTAGAAGTTGAGGTCCAGCATGAAAGTGTCTCAAATGCTCGTAACGAATTAACATTTTTGTGAATTTATGATTAAAAGGTAGAACGACAGGGAAACGTTGCTCCCAAGACAAATCAGAATTTTGAAGTCTACCTCCAACTCTGATGATACCTTGAGCGTCTAAAAAAGAGGTTAACGAGAGCAGTGAGCTTTTATTATCAATGGGCAGTTTTTGTCGTAAAGCCTTTAATTCACTGGAAAAGGATTCTCTTTGAACCATTGATACAAGAGCATTGAATGCCCAGTCGAGTTCGTATAGTTGCAATGGACCAGTCAGATGAGGTCCATACCAATGTAGATTCCAAATAAATCGCATTCTCCAAGCAGTGATGCGTAATAATTTGGTGTAATCGGAAAATTCATCGAAGATCGCAAATGTGGGTACGGTGATACAAGCCACAACTTTTCGTGACCGACGAATATCGGATGAGTTGTTGGTATTACTAGGCTTGAAATTCAAAACTCCATTCATCGATGGAAAAATATGCGTCGGGAACGGAGTCTACTATATCGTCTATAACAAAGCACTTTAGGCTCAAGTGGAAGTTTGAATATTTTGACTTGATTTCGACATTGACGTAAGCTTTGACTGTGCTGTGAGAATTGCCGATGAAATCAAGCTTACAAGGAGAACGGATTTGTCGTGCATTTAGTTTTTTCGCTAAACTTGAAGTAATGAAATTGTATTGGCTTGCCGAATCGAGAAGTCCTCTGGCGGATAATGGTTCAACCTTTGAATTAGTGATTTCAACAATGACAGTCGCTAAGAGAGCGTATTCATTGTCCGTCTTGTAGTAAGAACAACTTCTTTATCTATCATGGAAGGTGAGGAAGAACAACACAATTCGTTGCTGAAAAAGCTGTTAAATTTGATCTTAGATGCAAAACCTGAAGTATTGGACATACTACAAACTACTCCTATTTGCGCCACCAGAGTTGTGAGGAGGGCCGCAAAAACTATCAAAGATCCTTCCCCCGTAACGACAACAATGATGACAATAAATGAAAAATATCCCCTTAGAATCAACAAAGCCCTGGCCACACAATATGGAGTCCCTAAGGAATTCCTGCACATCCCTGATAAGCACTACCATAATCAAATACTGTGCAGGAAAGAGGCTGTGGATTGGTGGATTAACAACGTAGATTTGCCGAGTGAAGAACAACAGTTGGAGATAAAATTATTGTTCTCTTTTCATGTGCAAGAGGTACAAGATTATTATAAAATCCCCTGGAAAGATGCTAAAGTTATCTTTGGAGCCACCAATTTGGAGAGAAGAAGAGTACCCACTAGACGGCCAATCATTACACTTCCGAAGCATATGCATGAAAGAGCCATGTTACAGATGCTGCTACCTGAGTATACAGTGGGATATTTAGATTTATCAAAGGATATAATTGACAAGTTAGTAGAGATAAGAAACACTAGTTTGCCTACTAGGACAAGCCTCATGACGCAAGCTAGAATCTTCATTCAAAATTTGGATAGTAAACCACGAATAACTCCAGTCCTCCCCTCAGCATCAGATTTGACAGCAATATTAAGATATGCCATTTGCTCCAACCATTATGTATTAAGTGGCCTAACAGGATTAAGTGATGCCAAAGCCAACGAAACAAAGGCTGTGCTACACGCAATAGGTTCTGCTTTCTGCAAAACAGTCTTGAGGAGGCCAAAAGACAATGACTACACTGCCAGACAACTATACAGCATGAAGATACTTGGAGCAACTTTGGTTGATACATTACTCCAGTGCACATATTCAGAGACCCATGAAGTCAAGGTTTTGAAAACTGCATTGGGGTTGAAGATATGCCCAAGTCAAATGTAGGGTGCAACCACTTTCAGCCCTCTACCTGCCAAAATAGTAATGGAAATTAATGAAAACTTAAGTGGGGTCAAGTTCAAGATATATCGAGGGAGAGAGAAAGTGAACTTCACATACAGTGATTGTAGAGGCTATATCATTCATGACGCTACCATCCTTGAGAAGATTGTCATGAACTACACCAATGCAAAGGATCTCCGACAAATATTATTGGCGATTGCTCATTACATTAGGTTGCATTATATATACACAAAAGCAAAAAGTGTTTACAAGATGAAGGAGGAAGCTGAAAACAAATACAAGAGTGATTTTAGCATCATATTAGGACACAATGATAAAATCATCCCTTTGGTCAGTCACAACCATTTACCTAGAACCATTGGGATATTAACATTGAAGAAGCAAATGGACACAATAACAATACCTGAGTCCAAATGTGACTTAATTTGGACTGATCTGACAATTGTGAATGTCCTAACAAGGCAACAAGTTGAATACAAGCCCAATAGGGAAGTGGTGGTTATCCCACAGACAGTTGAAATGCAATCCGGACCCATGGATGATTATGCTTCTCCACTCAGAAGGTTGAGAAGTAAAATAGCATATTACATGAGCCATTTTCCAGAACTAGTGGAGCGGATAGAAAATCGAGACTTCAGTTGGTTAAACTATACCATTGATGAATTAATGAGCTCAGACCTAAGAGGCAGGGTTTCAGTCTTCACACGGCATGCTCTAACACATTTATCAATCAATGACACACTTAAGAATTTCCGCGGAACTTGCTGTTTCTATTATTGTTTTTCTCGTCTAACTCCGTTGTGTCGTAAGAACCGCTCTGTTTGGTGATCAAGATCACTTGTCGAGATGAATTCGTGTATTCGTTTTCATAACTTTTGAGATCCGCCCGTTCGTTGGCTAAAGCATCTGAGTCGCCGTCACGAATAGCCGTCTCGATCACCTCCGCGGTAATTTGGAGGTCGGAGTAAATGGTACGACATTTTGTCGTTAAATCTTGTATCTGCGGGTCGACAGGAGTTGGTTCTGCATGGTTGTCTGGAAGGGCGTGTCGTTCATCGATATTTTCGAAAGGAATAGGTACTGGTTCAGGGTCCATAATAATGTTTTAAATTCGAAAAGAAGTCCGGTCAATGCACCAAAATGTCGGGTCTGATGTCGATGCCGAACTGAACTTTATTAACGAAAACGTACAGTAATACAAATTAATTACATTTCTATGGTATGCATTAATAATGAAAATATATACGATTATCTCGTGTATTGAAGTGAATCCAGAATTTGTTGAAAGAGAAGAATATCGAAAAGATGTCGAGATTCAACAGAAGGCGAGCCACTCACTCTCATCGTCGATCTATCGCTAGATGGAAATCATTACGAGACGGCGTGGAACATCGTACTGAGTCATTATGACGACCCCTTGAAACGTATATCGAGACATATCGACGCCATAGTTAAACAATCTCAGGAAGCTCGTGACTCATTTCAGAGCGAACGTTACCACCTTAAAAATCGCATTTGAGCAAAATCCCAGCGTCGACATTTTGAGCCAATTTTGTGTACACGCTTTCCTCCAAAAGACGACGCCAGGAACACGACTGGATTGGGAGCGAGAAATAGAAAAACAAAAAATTTTAGCTACGTTGGACGGACGATGTAATGCGTACGAAAGGGCCACAGCATCCACATCAACGACGTCGTCCACCGACATTGCTGTCAAAGGCAAGGTTTTACTCGGAGCTTCCAATGGCAGAAAGTGCCTTTACTGCCTCGAATTCAACCATTTTGTCCACCAATGTCCCAAATTTCTTGTAATCACGACGGCCGAGAGAAGTACGTTCATACAAAAACGGAGACTTTGTCAAAAATTTTTTAACGGCATGATCTAAGGTCCAGCTATACGATTGAACAAAACGAAAGAATGCACACTGAGGGAAGTATTTTCAACTTTCAAGCAGATCCGAGCAGTTGACAGATCAATAAATATTCGCGCATTGCTATGCACTTTAATTATAAGTTTCTTTGTAATATGAAAATAGTGTTTCCGATTCACTCGAGCACTCAACTTCAAATTTACGTGCTACCAATTGTAATTATCACCAGGCAGATCAATCTTAATCATAATGCTTATGATTATTATTGGTCACCATCTGTCAGAAGACGTTTAATCGAATAAGCCGCGGGATCTAATAGTTGTGGATACCAGCCGGCAGATTGGAACAGGTTCCCAAATTATTTCGATAATCAAAACGGAAACTCTAACTGGGTTGGTTAAAGAATACCAGAACGATTGACACAGGAGGGATTGCAACAATTGGCTGGAATTTCTTTCGCCAATAGTTCTACAATTGTTGGCCGACTACAACACTCAGACGTAGTGATGACAAGAACAGCATCAGCGCTGAATCTGCTTCGAGATCTATCCTCAATAAATTCACCAAAACAGACAACGTATGTCGCAAAAATTTTGAGCTCACTCCACTCGGAAAGAGAGTTTTTGTTTCACTTCTGAGAAAAAACTTGCAAATCATAGTCAGAAAAAACAGTGCATAAAGACTATCTATGCTATTATTGTGATATCCAAACGGCACGAAAGCAGGCTATGAGCTCTTCTAATGCCCTGTCGAAATCCTCGATTATTTACATCATCGATTATTCGACTCAGCCTAAATAGGCTAAACCATTTCTTTTCTCGACTTCCCTTTCATTAAAAATAAACGGTGTCTTATTACAATGATTACTAAGCAATTTATCAACTACGATATCCTTCCGATATTTCAACTTGTCACAAACCGTAAAAATCTGATAAGTAGTACTAGTAGATTTCGGCCTTATACGACCAATTCAGAGATGGAAGAAATAATCGTTACGATGGAAGAAGCAATCGCTGAAGTAAGTACTAGTTTTCTGATCTTTTATAAGTATTGAATCTACCAAAGACTTCTACGGGTTCATTGTCGTGTGCCTCCAAGTTTACACCTTTCAAATACGACTCAGACAACTTTCGTCTTCTCAGAAGATAGCTTTGGTCAAGTCGAGATTGAATCTACGTTTCTTTGAAAGCATCCTCCACTAAGCGCATCCTGACTGTTCTTCAATAACCGCCTTTTAGATTACGTTATAAGATCTTTCTGAATTAGTATTTACTCTACTAGCTGTAGACTGACGGACTTCTTTCGTTTTCTGTCCGTTAGGAACTTCAAGATAGACCATACAAAATTCGAGAGCAACCTATATCCATAAGTATAATATTCAAAATTCATTTCGTTGTACAGATTTAGATTTATAATTGATTATGTGAATTAAATTAATATTTGTTAATCTAAAACCGATTTTCTTTCTTAAACTCCCTCAAAACTTGTTGTGATTTCCCTGATAGGTCAAGTCTTCAAATCTCGTACGATCCACGGCATACCGCGAGATACAAATCACAACATGCCCCGAGGCTACATCTAAATGGACAATGAAAGAATCTTCCGACCTTTATGAAGATTGAACCAGTACCTTTCTATCGGTTTGGGTTTTTTCCGGAATAAAAAACTTCACGACTGTGTTCCTAATTTGTGAACAATGAATTCAAAAAACCCTCCAAATAATTTACTATTTGGTGTCCATTCGGACATTTTCCAAACATTTCTCCAAGCTTCATTTCTCGTCCACAACGGCCTGTCGTGGTTCTTATGCCCTCTATTCCCAGCACTTAATATTTCCAGAGTTAGCTTATATGCCAGTGGTGGCGAAACTTTTCAAGGCAAGGACCGGATGTGATGCAGAAAAAATTGTGGGGGCCAAAAAAAAAATGCATTTACAAAATTTTTATTTCTTAATCGTATTTTCAGTACTTAGTTATCGAGTTTCACTATTTTGATTTTTTTTTTCTTGTTACGTGCCGGAGGGCCGTACTTTCGACTGTTATATGCGGACAGAAAAGTGGAGTTTGATCTACATTTGGAGCCGGAAGATTTTTTGTCATGTTCCTCTTTCCTACGAGTAAATTTTTTAAATGATTGTAAATCGTTTACATTCAATGATACAATCGCGTTTAAATAATTTACAGATCACCATTGGCCGACAATTATATGATATATAAATTAAAAAGACCATCTTGACATAAGTAGTACGTAATTATGATTAATGAATTCCGACTACTTGTTTTAGTTTTTTTGTTTTTTTTTAGAGGTCGTCGGAGAATGGAATGATATTGTTGGGCCAGTGCTCGACAGTTCACGCGTCAAACGTATGGAGGAGTCAGATCAACCACCTGAGAAAAAAAAACGGAGAGAAAAAAAATGGTGAAAAATGCTCTGCCAAATTA
This sequence comes from Aspidiotus rigidus, assembly GCA_035079385.1. Classification (NCBI taxonomy): domain Eukaryota; kingdom Metazoa; phylum Arthropoda; class Insecta; order Hemiptera; family Diaspididae; genus Aspidiotus; species Aspidiotus rigidus. The sequence continues at coordinate 12,695,405 of JAVHKY010000020.1, read as the reverse complement.
AATCGATGGTGGCGTTCGAAAAAGCAGAGTTTGAAGCGTTGCGATCCTGCCACCAAAGAAACACGCATTGATAATGATGATGTGAGTGTTTCAAGTATTCCTTCCTTCAGTTCTGTCTGCATCCCTTAATAAAATGTATTTGTGTGTTGTATTTTGTTACAGGTACCTCCTCTTCCTTCGAATAATTCGAATAATTAAGATTCAAAACCCAAGTTATTCTCTTTTTTTTCTTCTTTTTTTCTCTTTCATTACTACATATTTTTACAAATTTTCTCAAAAAATAACTTTTCACTATTTGGTTTGATGTATCTTAGTTGTTTTTTTTTTTTTTTTTTTTTCTAATATTATTTTTACAAATTTTTTCCAAACAACTTTTTATTTCTTTTGACACATTTCCTCAGGTTGCTGTATCTTACCCTTTTTTATGCGTGTTGTTATTTGAATAATTCGAAAATATATATATTTTTTAATTTGCCAACATTTTCAGAGGCAATCATTTCTTTATTATGATTTATAAATTTGTGAATTGGTGTAAAATGATTAAAATTTGGGTCAACTCCCGCATCTGAAATTGAGGGAATCGCCCATTTTTTGAGCATTCCAAAATTTTGGTTAGGGGAGGGAGCACATTACCGATCGTTTTATTTGCGTCATTTCAGTATCATTTTACTGTCACAATGTGATTCTTGTGACCGCATTATGGCGGTATAATGGCGATGATCGGCCACACCAGACTCACTCACACCCATCTCATCTCTCATCTTATGCCTCTCTCATGCCCTCACTGCGAATCTGAACACCCCCTATCCGTTCAACACATCTTCTGCTGCCCCAACTTGACCCAACTCCGTAATTCCTTATCCATCCCTCACAACCATACAGAAGCACTTTCAGATCTCTTTCCCTCCATCCCTAACGTCATATTCAACTTTTTACAACAAGCCAACTTCCTCTCACGCATATAATCACACAATCTAACCGAGCTCATAGCCCTGAAGGCAGGCTGCTAGTAGCTCGTTAATTAAAATAATAAAAAAAAAAAAAAAATTCTAAAATGTATCAAATCTCCGCCACCATATGACTACTTCCTGTCACAAAGATATCATTTTGTGGCACCAATAATCGTCTCAGTGAAGTCTCATGTGACAGTATATCTGTCACGCTCCCATCATTTTCTGACATCAACTGACGGACTAGTGACGCCAGAATTTCCATCACAATATGACGAAATTGCTGTCATTTTTCCGGTGTCACTTTCTGACAATTAGGAAGCGGTTTCTTGCACACCGGGTCCGTTTGGTTATAGAAAACCAGAACGACTGACACAGGAGGGATTACAACTATTGGCTGGAATTTCTTTTGCCAATAATTCCACTATTGAATGGTCGGGTAGAAAAAGGGCCTTACCTCGATGTAGGGCCCTTTTTCGATTATTAGTGATTGAAGTTCAGCACTCTCCCCTCTTCATCTGGTAAAAATTTCATTTCATTCTGATGACTATAGAGTACGTAAAACTATGTTGTAGTGGAGCGTCTGCCACGCTTGAACTCTCAGTGGTTCGTCGTAAAGTGGCGGCAATCGAGGTGCTCTAGATTAGCTTAAAGAACACTGAAAATCGATACAGATGGCATCATGTATATCTAGAAGGCCTTCATTTCATTCCCCATGCCTATTTATAGCCATGATGATGAACTTTGACGCTCTGAGAAACATACTTTTTTGAGGCCTTTGTACTCAAAAATACTTATTATTACTGCAGCACAATCCTTGCATATACGTATGGGTATTGGCTTGAAGTACATTCATTTATTATTATTACTCCTGACAAGATCCAAAAAGTTACTAGAACGCGTAAAAAGTCGATAATTGCAAAAAGAGCCTCGAGACTATAACGCGCTCTACAGGCAACTCAGAAACGTTTTAACGTTCTAATTTTCAGTGATTTTGTAGATCTGTCATCCATCTACAATCCCACCAAGTTTCATTGATGTTTGGGTCGTTCTTAATCTGAACTTTCAAATGCGTTTTTCTCGAAAACTACATTTGGTGTTAAGGCCCTTTTTCTACCCGACCATTCAATTGTTGGTCGACTACAACACTCAGATGTAGTGATGACAAGAACAGCATCAGCGCTGAATGCGCTTCGCTTGGTTATAGAATACCAGAACGACTGACACAGGAGGGATTACAACAATTGGCTGGAATTTCATTTGCCAATAGTTCCACAATTGTTGGTCGAATACAAAACTTAGACGTAGTGATGACTAGAACAGCATCAGCGCTGAATGCGCTTCAAACAAGCATACGATGAAGAGAGGTTTACTGAAGGGAAGGCAAACCACGGGAATGACCGGATTTGTGGACGGGTATGCCGAATTGGCTGTTGCTCCCAAGCGAATACTGTCACACGATGCGATCACCTCGCAGAACTGTGGCCGATTATATGTGAGCGGGCTTGAAAAGGAGGCGGACGGAAGAATCTCCAGAATGGGCATTGCCTTTATGATCTTCCAGACAATGTTACGTGTGCCACGAATCATTCGTCAACGAGTATCTGTGTGGATATCATGAGAGGGCACATCATCCCATGAATGATAATTTCGAAATGTTACACGGAATTTGACTTGAATCGGATAGGCCATCACTCGGAACACCAACAGCAATAGAGCTTTCCAGTATTATTCAAAAGAGTATGTAAATTAGAAGATCGGAGAGAGAGGTTTCATTTTAAGAGACTCTGGCTCATTGAACCCAATCAACAGACAAACACCTTCCCTTGGTAAGAAGAAGGTGATGCTTCTTCAACATAAATACCTCGACTATGCACCAAAAAATGACAATGCCAGAGCACATCTACGACAAATCAGACAACTCGGATATGAGAGGTTCAATCACCTTTAGTTATTAAGAGCATCCATTGAAAGGTGTAAAAAACAGCCGACGTCAAATTGAATGCAAAAACATGGATACATGGATAGAAGAGCAGAATATGAAGGGCTGTGCTTGAATTTAAATTCTGCGTTTTTGACGCGGAATGACGTCATCAAAGTACAGAGAAAGATGCGAAAGCAGCCATCAGCTGTAGACTCGATCCTGTACAAGTTGGCGATTGATCTTATTTACCGTATCTTGTCTTCCTCCTAGGTTTTCTTCCTTTTGGCTGGTATAATGTGCTACTATCTCAAGCTGATGGCTGCACTTGCCTTCAAGTTCCGCGTTTTCGAGGCGACATGAAGTTACAACAACCTGAGCCTACAACTCGAAATTTTTCCAAATCCTTTCCTTCCATAAGAGTCAGAGTTGGAAATTCTTCGCTATCGACAAGTCTGAAGTCGGAAGTGAAGTTCCTTTTCGCCTTCTCTTAATGTTGTTAACACGTTTCCGAGTCCCCGGATAACGTCAGGATCCAAGGTCGTAATTATTCCAAGTCTCTCTCATTCAGTGGTTCAGAGCTCAAGATATCCTACAAGGAACCTGTTCTGCGTAATTCCCAAACCCTTTTCTTAATCTCAAAATTTAAAGATTTGGATCGGTTTGAAGTAGTTCTTTAGCCGGCTGTCTTCCACAATTTGATCGATAAATCATCTTCTACTCCTTCCTCTAATATGTCTCCTAGTATACCAGCCCCCTCCCACCCAGGACAGTTTGTCTTCTCAGTTAAAGCCTGCGTGCGTTCTGTCTCGCGGAAATCGGTCTGATTAAAATTTTTTTGTTTGTGATGCCGGGTGCCTTAATGTACCTCGAGAAGCAATCGCTTACCTCGCCGACACAGATAAATTTTTCTCCTTATGTTGGGTCTTTTTAGAGGTCCATTTAATCAGCAGTGTAAACACAGAATCAATACAAAAGATATCAATCGTCGAAGACAAATCGTTATTCCTACTTACGCTGCTGATAACAGCCAGGCGCACAACTTTCTCTATACGTTGCACAGCAACTCAACAGGCGTTCAAAGCCTTCAAAACGTGAGAAAAGGTTATCAAACCCAAAATCTCCCCACTTTGGGAGAGACCCAACGAACCAGAAGATAAGTTAGTCTGTTCACGGACAGGATTCCAACTCTCTAGTCTTCTCAGTTCGATCGCGTCTTTGGCAATTGATTTGTATATTGGTTCATGAAACTGGAGTTCGCTTTTGTCAATCTTGGTTTCCTGTGCTCCAGCCCTACTTGTTAGTGCAGGATGAACATAGAATCAATGGAAAAAAAGTATCAATCGTCGATTTTCGCCGCTAAAAAAAGCCACGCGGTGCATAACTTCTTCAACAAGTGTCACAGCAACTCAACAGGCAAGTGAAGCTTTCAAAACGTGAGAACCGTTTTGAGACCCAGAATCTCCGCACTTTGGAGAACAAGCACCAAACCGAAAGATGAAGCAGTCTGTTCATCAACATTTTGTTGTTATTACAGATACCACATGTTGCGATCTAGAATGGGGATATGATTTTATGATTTCAACATTTACCAGTCATTTCATTTCAATCGGATCTTCCACGATTGATTTGTGAAACCGGAGTTGCTTCAACTCTACTTATGAAAAATCTTGTATTGATTGATGCAGTGCGAACATGGAACTAATAAAAAAACTATCAATCGCCAAAGACAAATTGTTAGTCCCATTCCAGGCCGCTGATCACAGCCAGGCGCGGAACTTTCTTTGCGAGTGTCACAGCAACTCAACACGCATTTAAAGGTTTTTAAACAGTGAAACCAAAAATTCACCCTTCTCAAAGGAGGCGTACCAAACCGACAGATAAGTCAGTCTGTTTATAGATAGCGACCCAACTTACTAGTCATTTCAGTTTGATCTGTTCTTCGACAATTGATTTGTACTAATTCGTGAGACAGGCGTTTTCCTTTCCCAATCTTGGGTCTCTATGTTCCCGCCTTACTTTTGATCGATACAGTGTGAACACAGATTTAATACGAAAGCTAACAAATCGTCTAAAACGAATTGTTAGTCTTTCTAGGAACAACCATAGCGTGGATGTTCCTCTGCGAGTGTCACAACAACTCAACAGGCATCTCAAGGTTTCGTCATGAAACCTTACATAGATGTGCATACTAAATTGTATGCCATTCGTTGTAAGTGAGATATCAATCAGCATTTTTTCTTTAGGTTAGCTGACTCTCCAATTTTTCGGATGTTCCAAAAGTATATTGGAGAAGACTTCGGGTGTAAGAAGTACTGGGACTGGCCAAAGTACGACCCTTCAAACTTTCAAATAGTTCCTACATATGAGGGAAGGCCTTACTGCCAACTTGTCTGTCACATGAGGTGTCTGAGGACAAACCACTGGTATAAATACTACGCCCATATCTTGAGGTCTAAGCGTTTCAGCGATGAATTGACTGAACAACAAAGATACTTTTCATTGAGATGTCAAGGACGGGGTGTCACCAAGTGCCATAAAAGTGAAGCGGTATCTTTGCCATGTAAAGTAAAAAGAAAGCATGCATCATCGTGCTTTTTTTTCTTTCATCTTTTGCTGTCCACAGAACAGAGTTCCAACTTTCGAGCAATATATATACATGAAATGAGAGACACTTGGAAACTTTTGGCTTTTTAAACTGGACCTGCAGACAAGAGAGGGGTTCTTGGAAAATTCTTCGACTCGGGTTACATGTAAGAAAAACAGGACTTGGAAATCGTTTCCATATCCGAACTAGGAGGGCTTCTTGGAAAAATTTCGATAATCAGGCAATACATGAAAGGATAAAGAAAGTTTTCCATCCTGGCTAAATATAAGAAGATAAAAACTTGAAATAATCATTAGAAGTTTCCACACGCGCATTAAAAGTAAGCGTCAATGACTTACCAAATAATATAGCAATTTATTTCTGTCCCATCAACACCAATCTATGGTACGTAAAATCTTCACGTAGAGAGTTTTTCATCTACCGCACAATAAACTGTCGAATAGCCGAAGAGTTACTTTTTACTTCTTGGGCTGCAGAAGAGAAACAACAACGACTCAACAACAATGGATGGAATCGAACTATTACAAATTGAAAGTAACACTCCAACTATTGAAATACTGCAGGTAATTTTTGTGACGTCATCACCTTTCGGTTGGGTAAACATGAAGCGAGTTCGAGTCGAGAGTGTTGTGGTGTCGTTGATACTAAGCAGCGCGTTTTTCTGACGTAGGTATGTTACCGCGAAAATGCAGAAAGTTTTTGACGGCAAGTCAAAACTTTTGCCGCTTGGATTTAGATCCGCTATATCTGCGGTTCCTATGACCATTGAGGAGGCTTTAGAGCATAAGCCGAAACAGGTTCATGTTGTCGTGGGTGTCAACAACCAAATGACACGCGTAGTTATGAGGTATGCCCCCATAGCTTTCGATGTTTGAAAGCTCTTCAAGGGAGAGCTCGTTGGCCGCTATTACAACGGTGACACTAAGTTTAGCTTCACCGGACGCAAAATCTCACATAATGTATTCTCCCCTACCGTATTGGAGCTGTTCTGCGTCCCAGCTCCAATGGACATGCGGGTAGCCAGACGAAAGCAGAACTCTGATTACTTATTTGAAGGTCTGACCACTCAGAAGCGCCCTTAAAAGGCTAACATGGGGCGAATTAGCGCTCTAAATCCTCCCACTGCTGCCTCCCATGGTGGTAGAGGTCGTGGAACGTCTAATGGACGAGGTCGAGGGAAGAATATACCATTAAAAGTGGAAGTAGCTGTCATGGAGCCTGACGACTGGCTAGATGAGCCAAATGACGTTATTCCGTCGGATACGACGCCGGTAAACAGTTGTTAAGAAAGGGGAGGTGTAACGGGACGCACTCCTAGAGATGCTCCCGTGAAGGCCGTTGAAACATCCACGCCGCGGCCTGAAACGAATGTCGCTGACGTTAAAGCGACTAAGAAAGATGAGTTGGCTATGGAGTCTTTTATAGAGGCTTTCAATATTGGGGACACCTATGTTCTGATAAGGACACGGTAGGTTAGATCTCATTTGTTGAAAAGCAGTTGGGACAAAGGAAACCGCTTGCGATCTTTGATCTGATGGCGATTCGATTTGTAAAGCATTTGGTTGTTGTGGATTTGGCCGATGACTTCGCCGCTGAAGCTTTCTTTGTTCTATGGATAAACACTGATGGAAAGTGGGAGGCGCTGCGCTGTCTCACCTCCATCCAATTTCTTGAAATTTGAGGACATTATTGATGAAGATTTGTTTGATCTTCCTGATTGCAAGACACAAAAAAATTTCGAAATATCTTACGTAAAGTTTACTCCAGACACGAACGAAAAATGACCAAGCAGGAAGAAGAATGTAATATACTTATTGGACAAGGAGAAAGCCCTTAAAGAATAAGAGGTTATGTGGCGAGGTTAGGGAGAAGCACGTTGAAGAGGATGATGAGTCTACTAAGCCACGAATGAGTGTTGCGTGTGTGGTTCATTCGAAATCGAGAGAGGATAACCTTATCACGTCTCAAGTTCCTAATAGAGGAAGATTAGAAGAGAGAGAGGTTGGCCTAATTTTGGAGCAGTTTGTAGGAGGATAGATTTCCATGTTTGTAAGGTAAGTTAACGAAAATGTTTTCAGTGATTCTATCATAGGAGGGGGCTTGCTTTGCTGCTCGATCAAAGAATTTACCGGAAGTTTTCGCATTCCTTCAGATTTGGTTACATTTCAGTATTATAATTCACGTCCACTTATAAGACCTTTTTACATATATTGATTGTATCTACAACTTGTAATTTCCGCGAAAAACATTTCAATTTTACGAGTATCTTTCAAAATTTCATCAGGTCTACAATACCTCTCAGAATTCTTTACCCTTCTGTTATTTAGTTTCATTTTCTATTACTCGTACTTCAAATTTTATTTTATTTAGTTTTATACATTCTAGACGAGAGAGAGAGGGAGAGAAAGAGAGGAAGAAATCATGGCAGAAGTTAATGGATCTAATTTGAATGAAACGGGAAATAAATTTCCACGAGCGGAAGAAAATATCAAGCGCTGTAATGAAGAAACGATAAGACGACGAGAGGCTAGAAAGTAGGCCGGAAAGTAGCTTTAGAAAATTAAATTAACTTTTAAATGATTTTATTGCTTCTGTAGGATTCTTATACGTCAAAGAGCCTCGAAATTCTTTATTCAATAAAAGGAAGAAAAAAAAAAACAAAAAAAAAAAGCAAGAATAAATAATAAAGAACATTTGAAGAGCCATTTGAGTTAATAAAAATTAAGCTAACAATGAAAATACAAAATCTCGCATAGAAACGTAGAAACGAAGGAAAACATTCCTTTCATGTTCAAATTTTCCTGCTTCGGTTTTTGCTTCAAAGAACGCACTTATGTATCTTCTGATTTATGTAAAGTACATTGGTATACTTTTCAATCATTTTTGATACAGAGATTTCACGAAGCGAAGACGTTCGGCGGAAATTGGTAGACTATATTAAACCACTTGTGTCTCGAGAGCTACGAGTATATTACGTCGTAGAAAATATTCAAAAATACCTATCATCAATGTAGTATTTTATAATATTCTTTGTTTCATGAGAGAACCCTCAATAAGACACTCAAATATCAAGTATGATAATGTGCGTACAGAAAAATCAGCAAAAGTTGGGATCATAAATAGTATTGAAATTTGGAAATAAAGTCAAAAAAGAGTATTATTAGACCTGGCTCTGCCGTCCACAAATTAAAAAACAAAAAAAAGTTTTTTTTGTTTTTCAATTTTAATTTTCTTTCCTCGTCACACCAAAATTATTTTGTAAAATATCAATCATTTCCCATAGAGCTGTCCCGATTCAGGTCATAAAACGTTTAGATAGAGCGCTTGATGAAGCCGTAGATCGAGGCCTAGCTCGTCATTCTGAAAATGAATTTATCAAGTTGAGCTATGGATTGGGCTTCAAAGATACAAATAACGTTCTGTTGCCAGTAATGGCAACGATGCAGAAAGATTTGAATCTTCTAACTATTACGGTAGGTGCATATCGTCGATCTTCCTTCTACTAATGACGAAACAACGGCAAACCCACTCCCGAACAGGTCTACTAGACCACGTTTCACGTTCCATCCAACACCCGTGCATAAAACAGCCAAAAGCTACATGAAGAGGCTCCATGCCCTTGGCGTTACAGGTGTGAAATACTGGGAGCAAAGGCTACCTAACGAAACAGAACCGGAATACGAAAGTAGAAGGCAAACCAAGTGCACCAATATCTAGCCAAAGAGAAGGAAAAGGGAATCAAACATCTCCAACCCAAGGCTAAAAACTACAGAGCAAAAAAACACCATCACAAACGAAGCGTCCACGATTGAAAACTCCTGGAGAAGGAACTCAATCACGAACGGAGAGCCCGATGGGACCTTGGCGAGAAAGTTAGAAAGACGACCACTCTTATCACCACCGTGACTGCCACTATCCAGGAGAGCTCACAGACAAGCTGGCCAAACAGCAGCCAGCTTCCACCACTTCCACCGACGCTCCCAGCGTGGACCAACAAGCTCCGGAGATTGAGGAGTTGATGGAATCCATACTCTAACCAGAGCTCCCTGACAAAAAGCGCCTCCACCTTATCGACCACCAAGAAGAAGAAGAAAAAGGTGCCCGCTCCATCTACAGAACTAAGGTTCGGTGCCGCTGCTGTATCTACGGCTCTTACCATCCAGGTAGTAGGTAATGGTTCAGCCACCACCCATCTAAGAAAGGCAGCTCCAGCTCAAGCAGCTAAGGGTTTGAACGCTTGCGTGTATCTTGAATATTGTTGTTGTGATCAAGAGTCATCTGCAGAGACTCATCCAGATGATCTATGCACTGTGCAAGTGTGATGGAAGAATTGATTGAGTGAAAACGCGAGTTGGAAACTGTACAGGTTAAACCGAGTGTTCCCGTAGAAACTCTTGCAGAAACTTCTGTCGAAAGTATCGCCCCCAGTGAACCCGAGGAAATTCCTGCTGTGAGTCATCACGAGGAAACTTGTACTGCCAGTCATCCCGAAAAAACCACTGGCACTTGTGGTCGGGAGCAAGAACTTGTACAATGCAGGTTTTTCCAAAAGAAGGCAGATGTCAAGATGGCATTACCAAGAAATGTCTTTTTTGCGACAAAGTTTATCGACTTGACGGAAGTGAAAGAACCGGAAAATGGACAAAAATATTGTATGCACTGCACTGAACTACCGCCATCACCGTCATACCGCCGTCACCGTCATACCGCCATCACACATTCTAAAATACTGCTAAACTGGCTTAAATTTAATAAAAACTAGACCTTTTTAAATAAATATAAAATGTGATCAAGAAAATTACGTTTTTTCAATAGATAAATGCGATTAAGCAGAGAAAAACGTATTTAAATCAAAAATACACATTTTGGAAAATCTCATGCGAGATAAGAGGGGGTCGCGGTAAATCTCGCGATATCTCACCAAGGGGGGAGGGGAGGTCGAAAAATCACAAAAATCGCCTCCTGTAATTTATGGACCCCCCCCCTAGTTCCGATTTGGGTCCAGATGAGTTTTCAGCCTATATTTATAAGCAGGGCCGCATTAAGGCATAGGCTGGCAAGGCTATAGCCTAGGGCGCAAAATTCTGTCAAAAAAAAAAATAATAAAAATAAAACATAACTAAAACGAAGAAAAATCGAAACAAAGAGACGAAAAACAAAATGAGTTCGAGAAAATAATACTTTTAAAAAGTAAGAACTATGCTTCTCCATTGTACGTTTGAATTTTGCGAGAACCTTCATGGCATGATTTACATTCATATACAGTACAGATAAGAAGGTGGGCGAGGAGTCGAGTGAGAAGAGTTTTCACTCATGTGATTTTCTATGCCGGTCTCATCTCCAACGGTTAGCAATTTATGGCGAAAAATATGATTGTTTTTGAAAAATTGTCTTAAAAAGGAGTTGAAGGTGAGGGCGCGAAAAAAAAAATAGTCTGGAGCGCAAAAAAGCTGAATACGGTCCTGTTTATAAGGCATGCAAGGATCTCTTATCGGAGCCACTAAAGCATAATTTTAATACGTAATGAATTAATGATTAAAACTACGGTTATGCCCCGCACTTTTGTTGTGTCAAGGTGACCGCAGTCTCGAAAGAAATTGAGACTTCAATACACACCTTTCACGGATTCTTTTGCAGTAATTTCTATTGTCATCAATCGTTCTCCACTCTTGTTTCCCTTAAATACCCCTACCAGCGAAATTCACCGCATGCAGTCTGCAAGTCTTGAAAAAAGTTGAAGCAGCCAATGTGGAAAGAGAAATATTACAAACAATATACTTGTTACACTACTGCATCCTGAACCGAAGTACCCTTCAACGGAAAAAGTATGCACAAACATCCACAAGAGGATCACAAGGCCGATTTGCAACCTTATCAAGCTCTCTCGAAAATAAAAGAGGTAGATCGGAGCAGGAGCAAAAAGCACCGCTTACTACACGAGGCGAATAATATTCAATTGTCAAAAGTGATTGAGCTTCACGAGTATTTAAAAACAAGTTTCCAAAACTTTTGAACGATATGTGTGGGCTTAACGAGCGTCCAGTAAAATGGTCGAGATTTTTTATACGTAAGCATTCCGCGGCTAGTACAATATTTTACAATTTTTTACGCCAAGGAAAAAGTCCGTAAAATAGTTTTTTTCGCAATCAACGTTTTCAATCCGACAATGAAAAATACATTATACGGTTGCACTATTTTTAACGAAACGAAAAACACTATTGTATTCGAGGATACCAATGAAGGATCCACCTAATTTAATACAAATGAAAACTTCCCAAGAGTTTGATTCCCTCACATTCTTTGGTATACAAACTATCCGAGAATATTAAAAATTTTCTTTTCGTATTCTCTCGACCAAAAGACGTATTTTTGTTACGATCATCGCCCGCCAATGTCCTTTTGCTCACAATACTACCTATTTTTCTTTTTCTTTTCCATCGCCTTTTCTTCACGACCTAACACGCTCGCAAATTGAGTTGCACGCCAAGTTCTCATTCTTGTAAAATACTACGGAAAACGGCACGGCGTCCTTTGAAAGTTACATCTTATAATATGACGAGGCGAAACGAGACCCGAGACGATGCGCCGCGCCGTTTAACAAACGAGATTCGACTGCGCTTTTTATGCACTCTTATATAATGCATGCATTTCATATTATGTATTCGAGTTAGCTGCACACGGCCAGTATAGGTTATTTACGCGATCGTTATTGGGAAAAAAAGTATTTTCGCACGCCTCGCTCGTTCTCTTTTTTATATCTCTCTCTCTCTTTCCAGCAAAATGTAATCTGGATTTTGCGATAACGCCGGCGGTGAGGCGGAAAATTGAATAATAAAACACGCGACATCGGTCGCACTCACTTTGTATCCTATCCGGGTCTGCAAAATCTCAAAACTAAAGCGTACTACTTTCAGTGTACGATTGAGCCAGCCTTTAGGCTTCCGAGTACAGCGAGAGCAATTCGCACACGACACTTTATTTCTACTCTGTGCAACAATGTACTCTGAACGTAAATTTCGAGCCTAATACACGTGATATCCTGACATTATAAACAGGTCAATAATATGGGCTACATGCGACGTTCTCATATTCGTATTTCTCTGCGGCCGCATCCCAAGACGAGTTCAATCTGAAAGAGGGATATTGGAATGTGAGGTCATTCGGATCCTGCCAGAAATCCGTTTGAGATCATGTCACTCGATTCGTAAGAAGAGTAATGGAGCTGGCCGAGACGAACGCCCTGAAGTCAGACTCCTCGTGCCTAGCGAAACTAAGGCAAGACGTTTTGGGAACAACGGAGAAAGACAGCGAGAAAGAAGACGATCCGGACGCGGCGCCAGAAGAAAAAGTGAGCTATTTAGAATATGACTGATGCCCAATTCCATTTAGAATGTGCAGAACTGCAAAGAAAGTTATACAATTCGTGGAGGACCCTTTCTCGCGCCTTGCAAACGGTCGAAATACGTAATATCGAACGTACGTTTTCGGTTATTTCCTTCGACTTTGCAGAGCAAGTCCACTATCCTAGTTCATCGCGTACTGTAGGACCAGCCTTCTTCAAAACGGCTAGAAAGTGCGCCATATTCGGTGTTCATAATGAAGGCACCGGAGTTCAACGGAATTATCTCATTGATGAAGCCGACAATGTAGGAAAGGGCGCAAACGTTGTCATCAGCCTTCTGCATCATTACCTTGCTACAATCGATTCACAGGTACCCGTATTTTTCTCCCATTTTTATTTCCATTTCATTCCATTTTACACTGTTCGTAATTTTTTTTCATTTTTTTTATATTTGAAGGTGCTAATCTTATTTGCCGATAATTGTTGTGGGCAAAACAAAAATAATGCGGTAATGGAGTACCTGCAATGGCGAGTTCTTACTGGACTCAACGTGGAAATACGGTTCAACTTCATGTTGGCCGGTGAGTTTAGTAATTATTTTTTTACAAAAAAAAATATAATCATACCGCAGTCGGTGTATAATGAGTACAATATTTTTTTTGTTGTTATTTTAGGCCACACTAAATTTTCCCCCGATAGAAATTTCGGCATTCTCAAATACAAGTACGCTCGTTCCGATGTCGACTGCTTAGATGATTTGATAGATTGTGTAAACCAATCTTCGCACAACAGTTATAACGTAGCTGTACCCACCATTGTTAATGGAGAAAGAAACGTGGTGTGGTCCGATTGGAAAAATTTTTTGTCGAAATTTTTCAGGCCCATCCCACAAATATTAAGTTACCACCATTTTTTTTTCACCATGGATGGAGTGCGAGTGAGGCAATTTGCCAAGTCTACACCAAAGTTCATAGAAATTCAGAGGGCTACTATCGATACGAACGAGGCACTAATAATTGAGGACTTAATTCCACAACCGTTGTCGGATTATAGGCAATGGTATTTATACCAGTCTATCCGGAGTTTGTGCACAAACTCGGATAAGGCTGATAAAGTTGCCCCTTTGCCGGCGGTTCCTCGGTCGACAAAGCCGCCGTCAAAAGAAGAAAAAAAGAAGAGGAGTTTTGAAGATGATGACAATCCTGACGATCCCGATCCCAAACCCGAAGCGAAAAAATCAAGAAAACCCAGAGGAAAAAAAACTACTGCTAAAGCCTCTACATGAAAAGAACCTCCCCGACCTCCTCAGAGAACTCAAAAAATTTACCATCAAACTTACAAAAATTACGTGACCAGTAGGCATTCAAAAGATAAAAAAATTCGCCAAATTCTACATGAGGAGTACCAGATTTCACTAGCAAGTTTCCAATCTGTTGCATAGTGGTAGTCTTAGGGATATTTGGAAAAGCCCAACGACATAAACGAGCATAAAATTGAACCTGGGGGAAGGCGTGTATCCTTCAATTTTTCAGCCGGGGTATTCAAATTCCTAACTGAATAGGGGGACTCCACTTTCACACGAGCTTTGAACCATCTGTCCAGGAACTTAGCGAGGGAGTAGGTGCAGGGTGTCTACCAAGTTGAAAAAATTCAAATCCGTGACTTTCCGTGACCTTAAAATTTTTTTTCCCCGTGACAACCATGATTCTTTTTCAAACTAAAGAACATCATTTTGACGAGTTCGACATACCAGATTCAAAAAAAAAAAGAAGAAAGAACGCTTCAATTTTTATTCCTATAATTCATAATATTCAACTATCCCAGAATTTTTCCCCAGTTTCTTTCTTCTGCCCTTCTTTCTTCTTCTTTTTTTTTTTTAATCATCAGTTTCTCAAAATTAAAATCCGTGATTTCCCGTGACTTTCCGTGACTTACGTGACCTCCTTTAAAAAATCGTGACTTTCCGGGTTTTCCGTGACTGGTAGACACCCTCGTAGGAGAGGAAACGAACGAGACAACCGGCCGCATCGACACATTTTCTTTGTGCACCTTAGGCAATCCGTAAAGGAGGGGAGGGACCGGATTCGGTTCCAAAATGGCTTTCTTTAATGAAGGGCTCTTAATGATAACCTCACTATGATTAGTAAGTTTTCTAGCCTCTTTAACGAATTTTGGATAATTAAAAAATGGGTCCTCCTTGGACCCACATTGGCCAAGCACATCGTAAACCTTAGAGACATAGGAAGCCTTGTCCATAACTACAGCGGCATTCCCTTTGTCAGCTTTAGTAATAACTAACCTTCCCTCCCTAATCTTCCTCCTCGAACCTATGATTAATTCACTCACTGCATCGCTTATGCAAGGGAGGGGCGGTATTAAGGACCATTTCGGCACATTTTTTCTGAATTCTACAGCAGGGCCGATTTTTATTGCCAAATCAGCCATAAAGTTTGCTAAAGTCACCTAATTTAGATGGAGGAGCCCGAATTTCAATCTCTTCTCCAGAAGTGTCAGCTCATCACGGTTAAACTCAGTTTTGCTGTGATTTATGACACGCGGCTGAAATTGTTGAAGGATATCATCGTCACCACGATCTAATTCGCCATCCCTAACCTTAGAGCTCAGAAGGGAGGTGAGTTTCCGATTTTTCCTTTCTTTTAATTTCAGTTCAAAGTCGCGACAAACATCATTTATGGAATGAATAAATGGATCGAACTCACCGTGATAGAGTAGGCTAGAGAGCCGAGAGTGCACTAGAAGATTAAGCCTAGTAGTTACATTGAGTAAACCATACCTCTTCCTCAACTCAGTACGAATCCATTTCTTTGTCATAAAAGTTTCCATTATAGTTGTTGAATCACTATCGGAATAAAAGGGGGATTTCACAAAATTTGGACTCAAATCGAACTTGAGGCATTTACACAGGAACCAAATATGAGACGAATATGGGTTCGGAACTTTCTGAACAAAAACGTTAAATATGCCGTATCAGCACCATTAATAAAATCAATTCGTTTTTTAGCGGGGAACCCGCTATCCCTTTTGTTGGGGGTACTTCCAGGAAATTTTCGTCCGCGAGCGCGAGCGAGGTTGATTACGTCACGGAGAGGGGAGGGGGACTTGGAAAAATTCCAACCTCCGAGCTACATATGATAGGAGGGGGACGTGGAAAGACGACGGCTTTCAAGTTATCACGTCATGATTTTAGGACTTGGAAAAACTTCAGGCTCTGGGGGACCCGGGGCAGCTGGAAAAGGGGACTCGGGACAGGCATCCAATTTTTTTTCAATTTTGCGCTTTCCCTATATGAAGAGGCACACTCACGGAACTGATTCTCTTATACAAACAGTTGAAAAATGACCAAATAGGGGGTCAAATGTTTCCGGAGACGGAGGGATTATGTTCGCAATCCAGGATCAGGTGTTACCCACAAGGAATTATAAGAAAGCGATCCCGAAGGAAGTGATTGTGGAAGACAAATGCCGAAAATGCGGGACCAGAGGTGAAACAATACATCATATTATACTGAACGGGTGTGAAGCATTGGTGACAAAAGAGTACAAGGAAAGACACGATGCTGTTGGCAAAATATTCCACCAAGAGGTGTTGAGGAACATCACAGGCAGATATAACGCAGCACCTTATTACCAATATATACCTGGACCAGGAGTCCAGACAGATAGATGTAAGATCTACTGAGACTGGACTATCAGAACCGACCGAAAGACGATAGCTAACCGCCCAGACGCATTGACATCAACGACAAAAAGGAGAAGAGAGTACAGCTGATTGACGTGGCAATACCTGCTAACCACAATATAAAAGCAGTGTACAATGAAAAGAAAAGGAAATACGAAGAACCAGGCGTAAAAATTAAGAGAATATAGAAAGCCGGGAAAGTTGAAATACTGCCTATTGTAATAAGTATCACAGACTTGGTCCATTTCTTGTCCTTTCCGTGATGTACCGAGGCTAATACCTGCGCATTCACATTATAGTTGGTAGCTTAGAGTGATTCGATCGCAGTTTGTGCTCTCTCGCCTCTTGACTTAGATTACAGTCGGTTAATTGTGCACATCCAAAAAACTTGAATATGAATCCGGAGGCGAATTGTGATGATTTACTTTCGTTTTTGAATTTTCTTTCGTTGGTTGGGAGTTTGCCAGTAGAACTGCTTTTGTTTTTTGAAAGAATCTCGAAACAAACGAGATTTTTTCACCTGACGAGTCAAGAGACGTTCAATTGCAGTCAGTTGCTCCAGAATTACCGTCATATCAACGATTTGAAACAATGGCGGACAGAGATACATGTCAATGGAAACAACGGTAGTACAAATAAGAAGAGGCATCTTCCAAGGAGACGCATTTAGTGCGATATGGTTCTGCCTCGCAATGAATCTCTAATAGACATAGCGGTCCCAGGAACTAACAACATGACAAGAACCTGCTAACCACAATATAAAAGCAGTGTACAATGAAAAGAAAAGGAAATACGAAGAACTAGGCGTAAAGATTAAGAGAATATGGAAAGCCGAGAAAGTTGAAGTAATGCCTCTATTGTAATAAGTAGCACAGACTTGGTCCATTTCTTGTCCTTTCCGTGATGTACTGAGCTCACTGAGAGAAATATTCGTAGCAATTTTTACAGAAATGGTACTTGAGAAAAGTGACAAGGTAGAAATTCTGTAAATACAACATACAAAATCAGGAAAAATTACAGAGTTGTAAAGTAAAAATAACCATACAGAATAGGATAAATTACAGATTTGTGTAAGTAAATATTCATTCGTGGAGAGAGTTTGCAATTTACAGTTTTGGTCTGTAAAATTTTCTCATCTAAAAGTAAAAGTTACTATTCAAGGGTGTACAATCTCGAAAAAAATAATTGTTCTGTCTTTACTATCTTATTCTGTAATTTTTCGTCCCCTGTTATATTTTGTCTGTAACAATTACTTGCATTACTGTATACTGCGGTCACCCATCCAAGTACTAACCCTGCTGAAAGTGACTTACCTCTGTCATGCGGGTGCGAATGTCAGGTTTCTTCGAGCCATTGTGTTCCAACATGCGTTGGCATATGATTTCTTCATTTAAAGGTGGGTAGGTTACACTTCTGTAGTTTGGCGAATTATTTTTTTGATTGAAAAGTTTCCAACTTACGATGGTAAAGCGCGATTTTACCCACAATAGCAATCTTTACCATTATTTTTTGAGAAAAATACCTCCTGACACGAGCGATTAAGGGTATGCTCTACCTTCGATGAAATGGTAACTTGGAATACCTCTCAGGAGTCTAATATTGCACAGAATGTGATGAAACTTCGGAGTTTTATTGTTCAAGGTTACAGAAATACCGCTAATTAGTTTACAAGTAGTGTATATTGGAAATTGTAAAAAATAATTTTGAATATTACGCGCTCAGAACCAATTAGCGGTATTTCTGTAACCTTAAACAACAATTCTCCAAAGTTTCATCGCATTCTGTGCAATATTAGTCTCCTGAGAGGTATTCCAAGTTACCATTTCATTGAAGGTAGAGCATACCCTTAAAGTAAAAATAATATTCCTTTAAAAAATGAAAACAAAAAAGTCTCATCTTCATTACGTATTTTGTGTTTTGTGTCAGGTTTTGTTGTTTCATTGAATCAACATAATTATTCTATTCATTTGTATACTTTTCTAAAATAGTTTATCTAAACGAAAGAAGATGCTTGAGCTTGAAACAAAAATGCGTGTCCTACATATTTTATCTCGCTTGTTCACCTATAATAAATCTGTTAAAAAAAGCAAAAATCATTTTTTAATATTTTTTGTTTCTACAAAATTTCAAGAATAGGCTGCCTATCTAAATGAGTTAATCAATAAGTGTGACTGGTTTTGCGAAAACATAAAACTTAATTTTGAGAAAATTGCGAAAGAGAAAAAATCATTACACATATTTCCATGGTACATGATTGTTTTTTGTTTTGAACCCCTCTAATTATCCCAATTTTCATGGGCTAAGCTAGCTGATCGCTTGATGGATTCTCCATCTCCATTTTGATAAAAATCCGCTAGTATCTCAAAAATCATAATTTTTACCCTAAGGTATCTTAATTTTACAAAACCCGTCTGCACAAATATAATTTTTAATGCAAGTAGACAATAGATGTACCATAACCGACTACTGGCTACTCAAGTTTGAAGAAAAAAGTTGATAAGTTGTTACAGTTTGTCTCAATGATTGTGCATTGATAAAAAAAAGATATATTTCATCGTGCAATAATAATTATTGATACAAATAAACTTATTCGTTTTTCATTGAATAGTCGTTGATTATTTATAAGTAATTTCTAGCCCTACTTTGTCAGAAAAATCAATCATCATTTTTTGATATTCCTTATTCGAGAAAAAAAAAAAAAAAATTCAACAATCTCAAGACTCTGTATTGATATAGACTTCTTACGGCAGGCACTGTAATCTCCCTCCTATCTTTTTCTGGACTTCAATTCTGATGAATTTGGGTTATAATAGATCAGAGACATACCGAGTACAGAAAATTTTTCGATGGATGTAGTTTTTTCTAAGTATCATTATTTTTTTATCCAAGTAAAAAAGTGAGTGAGAAAGATGGTAAAAAACAAGAAAAAAATTGAAATGGAAGGACTCATCCTCCATATCCTTCCCCCGTATCTACGCCCCTGTAATCCATTTACGACTGAGCTCTAAGAGGAAAAAATGCTGCTATCGAAAGGTATTTCTTGCATTCTTTTTTTGGGAAAAATTACAGATTCACAAGTAAAACACGCGTTTAAACGTACATTCTGTAAATAATAGTGATCGCGCACTGATTTTATTGATTAGTGTATGCGGTAAAAAGTACTATCGAAACATTAGTTACAGTCTTTCATGATGTATACTGTAAATAATACAATCTGTGAATTAATAATTACTACTCGAACTGTACCATACTACCAAATTCTGTAATTTTTCCTCCTCTGTTCTTGAACCAGTACTATTTTTTGAATGAGAAAATCATAAACCAATGGAGTAAATTTTGATAAACGCCTAAATTACTGAAGAATGCTGTGATTATTCCAGCACTTCCATTAAATTTTACAGATTTTCTATTCAATTTTACTATTCTGCGGTAAAAAATTACAGTTTATTTCTCTCAGTGAGGCTAATACCTGCGGTTCGCTCTTTCACATTATAGTTGGTAGCTTAGAGTGATTCGATCGCAGTTTGTGCTCTCTCGCCTCTTGACTTAGATTACAGTCGGTTAATTGTGCACATCCAAAAAACTTGAATATGAATCCGGGGGCGAATTGTGTTGATTTACTTTCGTTTTCGAATTTTCTTCCGTTGGTTGAGAGTTTGCCAGTAGAACTACTTCTGTTTTTTGAGAGAATCTCGAAACAAACGAGATTTTTTCACCTGATGAGTCAAGAGACGTTCAATTGCAGTCAGTTGCTCCAGAATTATCGTCATATCAACGAATTGAAACAATGGCGGACAGAGATACATTCAATGGAAACAACGGTAGTACAAATAGGAAGGGGTATTTTCCAAGGTGACGCATTTAGTGCGATGTGGTTCTGCCTCGCAATGAACCTCTAATAGACATAGCGGTCCCAGGAACTAACAACATGACAAGTACCATACAGACGAAAATAAATAAGTATAAAGAGATGGCATGGCAGAAGAAATACAGCGAAACTGGAAAACAAAGACGCGAATCCTACCAATAGTGGTTACAGCTACGGGACTAATACCAAAGAGAACAGTTGAAAATATAAGGGAACTAGGTGGCGCGCAATGCAGAAGGCAGTAATACTACATACAACAAGGATCGTTCGGAAAGTCATCGGCGAAGAATAATATATGTACTTTTAATACTTAAGTTGTACACACTAGACCTCCTATTGTAGGTAGCCTCTATGAATCAGTATAGCGGCGTAGCAAAATAATAATAATTAGAGACCGGAATCACTGGCATTTGTTAAATGATCTTGCTTGAAGGCAGGTGGCTGAAAATCAGCGGAGAGCACGTTTCAAGGTATAGGGAGCCTGGAAAAAATTTTTTATTTTGCCAAAAAATGCCGAGTTTGAAATAAATGCCGAAAACAGTGGTAAATACCAAATAATGCCAAAAAGTTGCGAATTTTCGTTTTTGTTAAGGAAATACCACACGCACAACTTGGATAAAAACTGCTTCTTTATCGAGAGAAATATACTCAAAGAGAGTAACGAAACAATACAAGAACCGCACAATATTATAAACAGACCGAGCGCTTTCGACTAAACAGTCATTCTCACGGTATAGAAAGCGACTGAACCCAACACCAACGAGAACAAGAAACAACGAACGAGGAGGTCATGACTGAACCAGCGAGTCATCGAAATGTGAATCATTCTCATAGACTAATTCAATCAATCCCTCCTCAGGAACGTACCTGTTCACCACGGTAATGTCTTTAATATTTCGGTGACGATGAATTTCAATTTCTTCCAAAGCCAAGCGCCTAAAATAAGATTTTTCCCTGTGGAGGAGAACTTCGGATCCCTCTTTGAGGCTATGACCGCATTCGATTAAGTGGTCAGCAAACGCCGACTCCCCTACTTTTCTTTTTTCCCATGCTTTTCTATGTTCATCAACTCTAATTTTGAATTGACGGCTAGTCATCCCTATGTACACACTCGGGCAATCACCACAGGCCACCCTATAAACACCCTCCCTCTCGGCCATCGGAATCGGATCCTTTAACTTGACCAAGAGGCTCTTCACCGTATTGGTACTATAAAACGCCGGTCGGAAACCAAAGGGACGGAGGACACGGCTCACCTCCGAAGAAAACTTCCCCAAAAACGGCATCCTAATCCACCGTTTACGCCTATCAAGATGCAACTGGCGGGGGAGGGAGGTAGTTGAGTCGAGACTTTTTCTTGTAAGTCTCCTACGGACCATGAGGTCAATGTCCACTTTCACCTGATTCACTCTAGCCAAGTGCTTTATCGTCACGAGTTCCTTATTAAACGCTACCTCACTCAAGGGGATCTGAGTGAGGCGATGTATTAAGCTATTAAATGTGGCAACTTTATGGGCAAAAGGTACGAAAGACGACCCGTGGATAGTAATATCGATCGAAGTACTTTTCCGGTAAATACCGAAATCATGGACACCGTCAATGACGGATATGGTTATATCCAAAAAATTTATTGATGAGCCGCCAAATTCAAGAGTGAACTTGATGGACGGATATAAACTATTTAAATATGCTAGAAACTCACTAAGGAGCTCCGCGGGACCGGTCCACGCACACAATATGTCATCTACGTACCTATGCCAATAGAAAACGTGATTCAAAAACACCTGGCCCGAGGAAAACAGGTCGGCCTCAAATTTAGACATAAAGACCTCCGAAATAAGAGAGCCTAAAGGGGAACCAATAGGGATCCCTACCTCCTCAGGGAACTCGAAATATTTACCATCGAACTTACAAAAATTAGGTGACCAACAGGCGTTTAAAAGGTCAAAGAATTCACCAAATTCACTATGAGGAGTACCACAGTCTACAAGCAGTTTGCCTATTTGTTGCATAGTGGTAGCCTTGGGAATGTTAGGAAAAAGCCCAACGACATCAAACGAGCACAGAATTGAACCCGGAGGAAGGATTGTGTCCTTCAATTTTTCAGCCAGGGCGCTCGAATTCTTTACTGAATAAGGAGACTCAGCCTCCACACGAGCTTTGAACCAACCATCGAGGAACTTAGCGAGGGAGTATGTAGGGGAGGAAACGAATGAAACAACCGGCCGCATCGGCACATTTTCTTTGTGTACCTTCGGCAGCCCGTAAAGGAGGGGAGGAGCGGGATTCGGCTCCAAGATAGCTTTCTTTAGAGATGGGCTCTTAATGATTACCTCACTACCATTAATAAGTTTTCTAGCCTCTTTAACGAATTTTGGAAAATCGAAGAGGGGGGCCTCCTTAGCCCCACATTGGCCAAGTACCTCGTAAACCTTAGAGACGTAGGAAGCCTTATTCATCACTACGACGGCATTCCCTTTGTCAGCTTTGGTAATAACTAGCTTTTCCTCCTTAATCTTCCTCTTCAGACCCACTATCAATTCACTCCCAGCTTCACTTATGCGGGGGAGGGGGGTGTTACGAACAATTTCCGCACATTTTTTCTGGGTATTTACACCATGGCCGATTTTTATAGCTAAATCAGCTACAACATTTGCCAACGTCTCCTGATTTTTTAGAGGGGGGAGCCCGAACTTCAATCCCTTCTCTAGGAGTGTCATCTCATCACGGTTGAACTCAGTGTTACTATGATTTATGACACGGGGCTGAAACTGTTGGATAATTCCATCGTCACCTAGATCTAATTCGTCATCCCTCATCTTAGAACTTAGGAGGGAGGTAAGCTTCCGATTTTTCTTTTCTTTTAGTTTCAACTCAAATTCACGACAAACCTCATTTATGGAATGAATAAATGGATCGAACTCACCGTGGTGGAGTAGGCTAGACAGCCGCGAATGCACAAGGAGGTTGAGTCTGGTGGTAACGTTGAGTAAACTATGCCACCTCCTCAACTCAGTACGAATCCATTTCGAGTACTGCAACCGATTTTGATGTGATTGATGACGTACCTTGTATTTTGAACCATCAATAGTCCCTCAAATTTCGATGAAAACAGTCCCTCCAAATTAAGGTAAGGGTCTTTCCATGATTCGAAATGCGAGGTACTTCATCAATCACATCAAAATTGAAGGAGCTGATTTTATAAAAATTCAAAAAACATGTGACACATTGTAGAACAGAAGTACGAATTAAGACAGCCTGTATAGAACTTGGCACTATTAGGTGCACGTCAGCAAAGACGAGCATTCACAGAGAAAAAAAGGGTGGAGAACAAAAGTACGCAGATACCTATTCTACGATACCATGGTATTGCATAATCTCAAAATTGATTCCCTATAGTGGAAACATGAACGCCGATATGAACGATGACAGACACAAACATCGCATCTAATAAGACAATAAAGATCTGTACGTTACCAAGCTGACCATTTTGACAATCTGTACCGTGTACAAGTCGTACAGACTATACTCAACGTCCTCCAGCTCATAAACTCTGCCAGAAGAAAGATCACGAAGACTCCGGGCATAAAGCATTCGCACAGTGTGGTGACCATTACATCGACGCAACGACTACAGGATCTCCGGCATTATGAAAATTTCACATCTTAAACCGTCCTCGGTTGTGCTTTGATAGGAACCGGTAAGCAGAGCATCGTTCAGTTTCCACATCACACGCAGTAAACTCCCACCCGGAATACCGAAACGAAATCACCGATTTCACATTTGAACGTGCAAATCCAACAGCCCACACGCGAAGTCTCGATACCGGCTGGAAAACTTTCAAGACACATTAGCGGTTGTAACGTTAACGACACGACTTTCTCGAAATTTGGTATTAAAAAATTGGCTGAAATTTAAAACTATACGACACACCCGCCATCGTAAACTACGCGTAAGCACCATTTGTTCACATACTGAATTTTCATTCAAAGCGCTAAACGCTTGTCGACTAGAGCTCAGCACGATCAAAAAATAACGTCCCCTTCTTTCGTACAGATAACGAGAAAGACGAATACAAAACCGTACATCCCACGATTTGAACGAGAAAGAAAATGAATCATCAGTCAGACATACCTGACCAACAAGAAAAAACTGGAAAGCGTAAGGATAGAGGAAAGCACTCTTCGGGTGAGAGAGATAGGTAAACTTACGACATAGAAGATTTCTTTTTCATGTTTAAAACTGAATTGTAGTTTAGGCTCCCACTTGTACAATATACTGGCTCGAGCGCAAGAATAATAAAAACACTCACGCAGTCGCGTGAGTAGTACACGACTTTTCTTCCCACAATGCAAGAAACATTGAGAGAGTCACTCCCTCTCTTTAAATTAAATACCAATGACCTGTCAATCATGTCAAACATTTGTAGAATAAACAATAAAACTCAGTTTATAAATTCTATCACTACGATGTCACATCAACAGATAACAGAGTAAAGATACCTATAATCCAATAAGGAAACCTAAATCCTATATAATAAAGCGCGGTTTGTTTTGGTGTCTGTCGATCAGTGGCCACCGGGGTGCGCTCACTCGGTCCTGCGTGTCGACAGCAAGGGTGCTATCGGCTATCATTCAGCACAACATCGATAGGTTGAATATCAATATTGTCAGAAAATTTTTATTATTATCAAAATTCATATGTCATTATTATCATTCTGCTATTTTGTGTTCGAAACTTTGAAAGTGAAAGAGGACTGAACTGAACAACTGAGAAACAATGGATATTCATTTTTCAGCCAGAATAACGAAACAAAATTAAAAATTGTTCGATAGGATAGTGTTGGAAAACATAAATGGGTATCATTGATTTGTGATCGCATCTAGCTTCGGTTTTTCGTATACTGGTATTATATGAAATTTGGAACGAAATAGGATCAGCGAGAAGTTGAAATTCTAATTTCCTAAGAAAACCAATTACAAAATGAACGGCCAGGTTTTGTGTTTTCTGTTGTGGATGAAGTCTATCGGATGAAAAGATCAATAAGCGCAAGTGAACTATTACTCATTAACAGGAGAAAGAGGTTGAAAATAGTAAGTACGGTAGGTTGATGTGCTCTTGATCGATTGTAGAAATAGAATCGTGATTCGAATTTTGAATACAGAACGTGATTCTCGATCGCATGAAGTGATACTGCTCTTACTTATTTATCAATCCAAGTATCCGATACTGGTAGATGAATTTTCCTTATCGTTAGACTATTTTGTAGGTCCTATGTTTTAGTCCGCAAGTACTTGAATTCTCGAAATCGAAGGAAAAACTAGCCTGTGAGATTTATTTCACAAATCGCGGAACAACATTAGAAAATGTTCCATAATGTCGTAAGAGGTAGATATTTTAATCGACAGTACTTATGATACTTGATCGCATATAGTTTCTGCTTTTTGTGAATTATGAAATTTCAAATTATTTTGTAGGTTCTTACATTTTGGTTCTCAGGAACTCGAATGCTCTAAATCAAAAGAGAAGCGCAATGAGATTTAATGTACAAATCCCGAAAGTAAATAGAAACATATCATCTGAATAGTAGGAGTATGTGTTTTTGATCAATTGCGATGAGTTTTTGATCAATTGCGTAAATACAATATTATGTAGAATCGTGATTCGAATTATGAATACAGAACGTGATCTTTGATTGTTTGAAATGATATCTACGCTTATTAATTTACTTATCAATATCAATCGGGTATCCAGTTCCAGTAGGATTTTATTATCAGAGAAAGTGGTTAGATGTGGCTGTCGTGATATTTAGTGATGTTTTAACAAGAAACCTGTTCTATAGGGGGCTTTTTGAGAATCTTGCCGTCCGAAAACATTTGACTCTCGAGCCGTATATGATGGGAATTTTTTCAAGTCCCCCTTCTATCATATATAGCTCAAGAGTCAAAATTTTAACAGGGATCCTGTTCTATGAGTGGCTTTTTGAGAAATTTGCCTTCCGCCGTCCAACAAAAAACTTGGAAAAGTTTTGACTATCGAGCTATATATGATAGGAGAGGGACTTGGAAAAATTTCGACTCTCGAGCTAAATATGATAGGAGGGAGACTTTGAAAAAATTTCGACTATCGAGTCATATATGATAGGAAGGGGATTCGAAAAAATTTCGACTATTGAGCCATATATGATAGGAGAGGGACTTGGAAAAATTTCGACTCTCGAGCTGTATGTGATAGGAATTTTTTCAAGTCCCACACCTATCATACATAGTTTGAGATTCGAGAAAAATGTTGACTCTCAAACTATATTATACTAGGCTTATAATAGGTCTAGGCCATCTTTATACTACTTTATCTAGGTCTAGGCTCCCTTGAATTCTCAATACCAAATTCCATATGACTCATATTGAAGAAATTCTGAAAAATATAAGACTATGATGGTCAGAAACCCACACCTCGGTCTTGACAGAGCTAGGACAAAATTAGCCTTTACCCATGCCAGCGGGCTGTTTGTTGGTTGAGTTTGGAATTGCGTATGTGTGTGTGTGTGTGTGTACTGGTGGGAACAGTGAACTAGATGGCAAGTGGGAATACATATTTGACTATTGAAAGTTCAAACGTCATGAGCTCTCATGAAATATAAAAATCTGCTCTGTCGCGTAGGTAGTAGGTATCTTTCAGCAAGTGATAGTCCGTCGGCGGCGTGCTCTTTGCGAGCGCGAAGCGCGAGCCCGTAATCATGAAACAGCGAGCGCGAAGCGTGAGCCTGTCTGGCGCCGCAGGCCTAGCCGCCAGGCGCGCCGAAGGCGTGCCGCAAGCGGCTAGTTTTGTTATAATTTAGGCTAAGAGTCATCTAAAACCTACAAAACGTCTCCAGAAAAACCACTCCCCCTCCCCCTGTCCAAACTGCTACGAGGCTATAACAGTTGTTTCTAATAAAAAAGAGCTCTACAATCATTTTTTCCCATACCTTATTCTTAGCATATTATTAGTCTAGTATACTGTATATTAGGATGAGTGGTTCAATTCTTTATCACTTCCGATTTCTGGCATCTCTTAAAGCTATCTCGAGCTGCTATTCCTCTCGTGCACTCATAAATTGCCTTCACGCTATCATATCACCATTTTCTATGCACACTCCACCCCAAAATTCTTCATCTGGGAATCCAGCTACAACGAGATCCCGAAAAACTAAAAAAATCGATGTCGAAACGAAAGAAGCAACCAATCACCCAATAGTCAACCCCTCATTCCTTCCCTCACGCTTCAACCATTCCAAACGTATTAACAAAATACCTCACTTTTCTAGCTAGAAAATTCGGTAAAAATATATAGCACCCAAGCCCGGTTTACTCGTTAGTCTAATCTCAAATCTCACTCAAAAAAGCCAGTCCAAATTGAAAATAATCTTTCCATCTCTTTTGACACCTCAAATCAACTATGAACCACTATTAATTATGTACCCATACATGAAAAAATGACAAATAAATCAATTATTAATTAAGAGTGAAATCACCCAGGTATAGTCTCGCATCAGCACACTTGATGAAGATTAAAAAATTGTACTTAATCATTCAAACTCAAGGTTTTCACTAAAATCAGTCGAATAACAAATTAAGAAAAATAAAACGTGAACCCACATTTTGGTCCTCATCCCAACGAAATTCAAGGCAAGAGGAGGTCATTTTAGCTCGGCTGCGAATAGGCCACACTCGTCTTACTCATACTTATCTTCTCACTAATCTCGCTCCTCCATCATGCCCTCACTGTCTCCAAGAAAATTTATCAGTTGATCATTTTATTTTCTCATGCCCCGTCCTGCAACCCACTCGAACCTCCCTAAATATATCTTCCAATATCAATGCAGCACTAAACAACAACTCCGAAACCATCGACTCAACCCTAACTTATTTACGCACCACTCAATTCTACAACTTCATATAATTCACCAACAAATTCCGTTCGATCGCCACTCAATTCCACCAATACGTACCTAATTTAACCTAATTCAAGTAATGTTCTAAAATAAGATTGTAACGCCGAGCAAATAACCCTCGTGCAGTTTATAATGCTCGTTAAATAATAATAAAAAAAAAAAAAAAAAAACTATCGAGTATGACTAATAATAATGAAAAATAGCTAGAAAAATGAACAACTCGCCATTGCCACTATCCGTTCAAAAATAAATTTAACAAAACAAATAAAATTTGACAAAACAAAATTCAACGCTCTAGGGGCTGTGGGAAGCGAGATACAAGTGTACTAAATTTGAACGAAAAGGTTTCATCAGAAATAAAATCCAATGAACCCTTGGTAAAGAACGAACGAAGAATGAACCTGTCGAATGATGAAAGGTTCTTCACAATACACGTACTGATAACGAAAGTGGTAAACGTATAGGAAAATCCGCTACTCCTAACGTAAGCAGCTACTCGCAGCTATTCGTAAGAAGCTACTCGTAATAGTGAAAAATTTTCAACAAAAGTAAAAATTTCTCGAGAACTACTCATCCGATCCTCAAAAAAAATGCAGGTGCACATCTTCAAATATAATACTACAATATGGCCGAGTTACAAAAAAATCCATCGGGTAGTTTCGGAGGAGTTCCGCGGACAAAAAGGTACTCGAAATACTGCAAAATTTCTCAACAAATTGAAAATTTCTCGAGAACTACTCATCCGATTTTCAAAAAAATTGCAGGTGCACATCTTCAGATATACTACTACAATAAGGCCAAGTTACAAAAAAATCCATCGGGTAGTTTCGGAGGAGTTCCGCGGACAAAAAAATCTTATATATATATATAAGGAAACCTGAAATTTTTTTTTATGCTAGTTGTGATCTGGGACCCCTAAAACGTCGAGAAAGTTCATTACCCACTCCCCCTGTTGACCTTGCTACGGGTGTAATACCTCACTTTTCTAGTTAGAAAAGTCGGTAATACGTGGCTTCTCTCTTTTCAAGCTATCAGATTTACTAGGTATGAATAGACTTCGAACATGATTATCATCTACAGGTGATACTGCAGATTATGTCTTGGTGGTTGAATAGTTTCAAGATCGCCTGGTTCGAGACAACTGAGATTGAATTCACGAAGCGGGATAAAGAGATTTAGAATGAATGAATTTCGAAAACGATTCTTTGAATATTTTGTTCGCCGATAGTTCTGCTCATGAAACTCTTCTCCTTCACTTCAGGCCACAAGTTTTTCGTGAATTACTCGTCGAGAAGCTAGACCTCAATTTCGGAGATACTATATTTTCTCCTCGTACCGCACCTATGTTATATTGGCATACTTTTGAACCCACTTTTCAAAACGTCTTCTCGACAGCTAATCAAAAGTCACGTCATTTTCTCACTGAGTCAGTTACCATGAACATTTATAAAATTCACCGAATCCAGCCATCATTCTAAATGCTAATCAGAATCTAATTACATACATACTTCAATTGGGGTGAGCCAGAAATTCGTTTTATGGAGGATTTTTTGATATCGATTACGATTGAATGAATGATCGAAAATTTTTCAAGTTCTCTCCTATTTACGATAATTTATATTATCAATCGTTCGACTAGGCCCTTATCGAACTCATTCGATAGGCTAAACCATCCCTTCTCTCGACTTCCTTTTCCATTCAAAATACACAGCATTTTGAAGTCATTTTTTAACAGGGAACCTGTTTTATCGGGGGGTAAACTGAAGGAAAATGACGGGCGCCGGGCGCCGTCCGGCAAGAAAAAGGGACTTAGAAAAATTTTGATGAAGTGATAGGAGGGGGACTTATCCTCTCTGCTTCATGCAGTATATTATACTAGGTTTATACTACGTATTATACTAGGCGTATACTTGGTGCAAACCTCCTTTATACTAGGTCTAGGCATCCTTCATACCATAAGCTTACAAGATCTTTATCAATAGCTTATACTAGCAGTTTGTCCTAGCTCTGTACTAGATCTTAGGCTTCCTTTATACTATAGGTCTAGGAGGTCTGTATTAGTGGTTTTACTAGCTCTGTGACGTCATCAGATAGTGATGGCACGATGATCGTGACGTCACCAGATCGTAACGTCATTAGATCGTGTGACGTCATCAGATTATGACGTCATCAAATCGTGACGTCATCAGATCTCCGAACTGATAACAGGATAGGCCTACCGGGGGTACCACACAGGCTGTAAAAATAAATAGCAAGAAACCTGTTTCATGGGGGCAAGCTGTAACATTTAGTAAATTATAATTGGAGAATTTTAAGCTATAAAAGGGGGAATTTCAAAAATTTTGTATATCAAGCTACAATATTATGATGGGAAAAGCACGTTCAAAATATATATGATAGAAGGGAGACATGTAATGACCTTCAAGCGATTGATAGTGGGGGGGGGGGGGGTACTTGAAAGATGTCAGGTTTGAAGGTATTTAAGATGGGATAGGTATACGTAAGAAAATTTCAAAGTAATAGGAGGTTGGAAAATGTCGATTTCCAAGGATGGAGAAGGGTGTTAAATATACAAAGTCTGCTGGCCCACAAAGACAATATGCAAAATCCTGACATTCACAGAAACTTGGCTACAAAATGAAAAACATATCGAATTGAAGGATTATAACTTAATAACACAACACAAAAGAAAATACAACAAAGCAGGTGGAGTTAGCATTTACCAAAAAAAAAACATTGAACCAAAAATGAAACCATACATCATTCAGACTAAAAATGATAAAATAAATGATTGCGGAGACTTATGTGCAGCAGAGATAGAATTCAAATCACAATGTATAATACTAGTTACCATTTACATTTCACCAGGAGCATCATTAAACCATATACAAGAATTTATAATACCAAAGCTGAATAGTTTTACAAATGAAAACAAATCAACACCACTCATTATATCTGGCGATTGGAATATAAACTTCAATGAAGAAAAAAACATAAATATGATCAACTACATGAAAAATAACTTCGACATGAACATGATTAACAAAAAAGAAAACAGTACAACAAGACAAAAAACAACAATAGACGCTATTTTTGGAAGATATATTGAGAACATTGAAACCATGAACTACATCACTTATTTCTCTTATCACCACCCAATATTAACAAAAATTGCAACAAAATAAAAATTTCTTCTAGATAAAAACTTACCCAATATGCCAAACATGTACCAGATAAAACTTTGTAATAAGTAACAAGCAATTCAGCCAACTATAGAAACAAATATTCAACATCTTTGTTCCTGATTGGCTACTTACCTGTTACCTAATGTCAAGGTCACTCATCTATACACATTATGCATAAATAGGGTACTTTTTCCTAATATAGAAATTTTGAAGTGGATTAGGCCTACAGGGGAAACCACTAAAAAAAAACGCGCCTAGAACTTGGCCTAATGAGAAGAGATCTCAAGGTGGTGAGGAACAAAGTTCACTCTACTTGAGACGACAAAAAGCAAAAAATGACACTCACATGATTACTCCCATAAAACAGGTTCTCTGTTTGCCTCAATTAACAGAGTTAATGAAGGCAATTCCGAGCAGCTAACTGTGTGGGCTGCGAGTTTTTCATGTTCATAGGCTGGGTTGAAGGGTGCACAACGATACTGTTAAATTCATTCTAGCACATTTGTGTCCACGTTATATTCGTATTTGTGAACATTGCGACCTTGAAAAATTTCTACGAAGACAGGGGAGGACTTCAAAGCGTCTTATTATCGTATACTAGGCTATACAGGATTGAGTTAGGAATGTGCTTTCTTCCTTTTTTCAGATAGCTCGATCAATTGTCTTCATTTTTTTCTACCAATAATGTGTAAAAATATCTCCTCGCCGACATAGTACACATCGAAAATTCTCATAATGCTATTGCTGTCATGCAAAAAGGAATGTCTATTACGGTACACGAACATACGATGGAAGTTACTTCAAGAGTGAATCAATTAGGCTAAAAAGAAGTTGAAAACATGTCAGATAGCTGTGGAAAGATGCTGGAACCACATAAAAATAATTTAACTTGTATTTCTGGAACCCACACCAAAGTTGACACATTAGTGATTCCTCAAGAATTTGTCAATTCATCTTTTTGGATATTTTAACTGAAGTTAAGATTAATGCAAAGATGGAGGATGTTCTTAATTGTATTGGGAATGAAAATTTAAGGATATACCCGCTTTTACAAGCCTACATTAATGTTAGCAATCACAACTTGTATTTTAAGTAACTTTTGTAAGCTCGTACAATAAGCAATATTGATAAATAAATCTTATCATTCTACCACTGAATTGACTCGTACTACTTATTTTTTGGTGCACTGACCGGGAATCGAACTCGAGTCACCCGTGTGGTGGGCGAGCATTCTGCCACTGAACCACCATCTCAAAGAAGATAATTTCAAAATTTCCAATTAAAAATCAGAAATTTAAGAGAACAATACGGTGAATTTTTCCAAAAGAAAAATTTTATTGGAGATTGCAAAAGTATTCGATCCCTTTGGGTTTCTAGGTCCTGTTACCGTGCTGGCAAAATTGATCATGCAGTCGATATGGAGTTTGAATCTAACGACAATAGCGAGTCCAAACAAAAAACTCTTGGATGGGATGACACAGTGCCCGAGTGTACATTAAAAATATGGTTCGCACTTTCATCCCAGTTACATTTACTTGAATTAATTTCTATTCCTCGTCATGTATTTGGGCTTGAAAATACTTCTCGGGTTCATGGGTTCGGGGACAGTTCTATCAAAGGTTACGGTGCAGTAATTTATGTGCGTTCTGTATATAGAAATAATCCGATTGGTCGCCGTCTTCCGTTTGTTGGTTCGCTATACGCGGACAACACATTCTTTGACCTATTTGGCGACAAGATCATATTCCCAAGTTGCGCCGAACATTTCCAATGCAGCACAACCGGCATTAGATGGGTTGACGGTCAATGCTGATTGGACTGATACGGGGGGGGGAGGCGCCGCTAGGTGTCAGTAGGTGGTTTGCTGCGCGTCCGGTTGAGTGGGGCATCTCCGCGCCTGGGCCGAAGGTGACGTTTTCAACGGACATTATACTCAACGGCCCGATTATCCTGCAAGGATGGAGTGCTTCTGGTGGAGATAAACAGTATCAAGAAAGAGCTACCGGCCCACTAGGCACCTTATACAGTGGTAATGATGTATGGAGCCTATGCTGCTAATATTATACACCAGCAGTTAGAATTGGTTGCTCCAATGGTTTTCTGGCATCGTGCCAAGCCCATTGCACCTGCTGGAGGCACCGATGGTTTCAATTTTCCAATGTTGATGCCGAATCAACCGCCCTTTGAGGCCAACTTACGAGTATTTCAACCTTGCACAATAATGTCATATAGTAGTGCTGGTAATACTATGAGTGCCCCGTTCTTCACAGTAGCCAATTTTCCAGCTGGTGCTAATCAGCTCCACGTCTTGAGCTTTATGCGTGACACTGTAGCTATAATGTCAGGGCTCTAAATTGGAGAAGTGTTAAATTCACAACGGGATATACCCGTGAACCAAGTTGCCTCTGGAATGATACGCAAGGCACGCACTATGGCCAGCGGCCCCCAATAAGAAGACACAGCCGGAAAACTGAAGGGGGCAGGGGTAGGGGTGTCCTTGAGTTTTGTGACACCTCCTGCCCAGTTTGAATCGTTGTTGCAAATTTTATGTGTTACCATCTCTACTTATTTTCGGAATTTTTACGGGTCGTTTGTCCTGGAGAGCAAGCCAACATCTTTGCGTCACTGTCGATTCTGTACTATTGCCCACCTGGTTGCTGAATCATTGACTGGCTAGCGTATCGACGTTTTTTCTACATGTTTCTTGTAGTCCTACTAAATATTCAGTATAGTATAGTATAAACAATGGTGACCAACGACGAACACGATGAACCTGACTTTGAAGAGGAGCCGCCATTAGATGTTGAGAAAGCTGTGAAAGATCTTTTAGCGAATATTTTCCCCTCGCAGTCGTCCAAATTGTACAATCGGGCTTACAATAGAATACAACATTATTCTTTTTTCATGATCTCTTTTTTAATTATTTTTCGAACGAAGATGTGTTTTAATTTTGTTAATTACTTCATGGGTTCTGTGACAGTTCTATCAAAGGTTACCGAGCAGTAATTTATGTGCGTTCTGTATGTAGAAATAATAAATCACCTTATTCTGGATTGCTTCTCCTCCCAATAAATGGGAGATATTTGTGGCTAATCGAGTCAAAAAAATTCAAAAATTCACTAGTAATAGTATATGGGATTACGTTCCCTCAGAACAAAATCCTAGTGACTTTCGGACTATAGTTGTCTTCCTTCCGCATATTTTGTTTCTTTCGATGCAGCGAAAAACACGGTATTCGATAAAAATGTTGGAATATTTCGTTCAATCAGAACTTCTTGCGCTTTTCTTTCCCCGATCCCACGAGAAATTCAGCGTATACAAACACGAGGATTGATTCGTTTCTACGTCTCGGAATTCTTTCTTCTAGAATTGTGCCTCGAAACAAATGCAGCGCATAAATTTCTAGTGCAAAGTACTTCCAGTCATATCGGCATTATTGGCGCAATGCCGGTGTGGAACGCCGAGCACGCAGGCAGTTACCGACCTACTCAAAGGCGAAAATTCACTCGAGTGTGATCTAATGCTAAGTTCATTATATGGATGAATTCACACAAGTTACCTTACTCTCTTTGTACTCTCGGTTGATTATACCTTCTATACAACGTTTTCATCGTGAGTTGAAGGCATTTAAAATGAAGCGGCGAGTAAATGATAGGTACGCTACACAAAAATGATGAGGTTTCATCGTAAACAACTCGTTGCTTTGGTCGCGGCCTTTGCATTAAAAAGGCTGACATTTTTTTTTTCTACCGCGCGCTCTAGTAATCGTCTACGTATAAAAAACATTCTGACGAAGAAAATTTGTTAAACATTTCCCGAATAACTTAAAAAGCTTTCGAGTTGAGAGCTCGAAATCCGCCATAATACTCGAGCGAAAACTTTTAATGCTTTTAATTCGTAATTTAAGGACTCCGCGCGCTCCGAATGCACATTTTCAGCCATATCTAGAGAACGGGTCTCCGCGTGCACCATTTTCTCAAGTTTCACATTACCGCGAAGTATAAAAATTGGAGAAATAATATATTATCGTCTATACAAAATACGCTCAACTTCATCCTTGGCCGCGAAGAACTTCGGTCTCGTGGTTATGATTTATGCTACACCCTTAATTTTTCCTTCGTATTTATATATACGTGTACGTATTTGTATCGATGAAACGGGGGTTCGAAAGTTTTAACGGATGATTACATTCCTTCTGCGTACGAAATATAATTCAAATTAAAGTCAAAATTCTAATATAAAAATGCACCTGTTGCTGAAAGAAAAACACGATCGTATATTCTGTCGCGGGAGAGAGAACTGCAACTTGGGTCAAAAACAAAACAAAATTTTAATGTATAAGGAAGGACGAGAATAAAAAAAAAAAAAAAAAAGATAGAAACGAAAAGAGGAAAATGCGTCCGTCTGTCTACGCCACAAAGGATATGATACACGTTCACTTTTCCAAGTGGATGGAAATGACGCTGATGAAAAGCCCGTTCGTAAGTTATTTTAATTTTTATAAAATGTTTACGTAGCGTTGACGAGTTAACTTTGAACCTTCGGCTTTCATTAGCAGATTTATGTCTTCTCGGCTATTCTACGGCCAATTCAAAGTAGATCAACTTATTTAGAAACGGAACAGAGATAAATACGGATGGTTAACGAGATGAGAGCTTTCTCGGAAACCCAGACGAGTAGATATTTTAATACAAGGAAAGAGGAAGGTCAACGGTCAACAAAAGGATTAAATTCTACCGTTCTTCTTATTTCGAATAAAGACAGCTCGCGAACTAAGGTTCAAGGACAATCTTTAACACGACGAAATGAGTTTTGAAAATCCCTTAGGACGGCTGAGCTATTTCTATATATACTCGCAAGTCTTACCGAAGTAATATCGTTGCTGTCATCGAAGTAAGATTCGCGAATTTGTAATCGAATTCGAAAATATATCAGCAAAACAGAATTTTTCCATCGAGGAAAAAGAAGGTACAGAAGAGTATCATAGAAAGACGTTCGACACAAGATATTCCACACGCGTTGAAATTTGTGAAAAGCTGTACGTCCGGGACGACTGAAGAGGTCAAAACAAAGCAGGGTTGCAAGGACGGGAACAAAACCGGGGACAGATGAAAACCCATATTTCAAGGCTCCAACACCGTAACGGGAACGAAGAATCGCTCGCGGGAATGAAACGGAATGTGAAAACTCAGTCCCTCGTTGGAAATGAGAACGAGAACAGAACGGAAACGATGGTCCTTCCTGACCACGATGTTTGGCATTTGTTCGTGAAATAATTATGGCAAAGAAATTCGCGAATCTGATCGGAAGGCTTTCCTGCAATTGTGCCGATGATAGATCCTTCCACACTTTCGGATATATCAGCTTTGTTTTCTGGGAAGTTGATGGTGGTTCTTGAGACACTTTTGTGAATCAGTTGTTTTCGCGAGTATTACTCCGTGTTCCCACAAGTCTGAATTTACCTTCTTATACTGTTACCTAAATAAATTTCAATGCTTCTCTCCTCATAAAAAGGCAAATTCTATCACATGACAATTTCTTCGCTGGCTCGTACCACACTTCAAACACCTCCTACCTTTAATACCTCTTCAGGCCCAACATAGCCCTAAAAACATTGACCAAGTCCATCACTGTTGCCGCAGAATCTTCTATACCACATTCTTCAAGAAAAAAAAAATAAAATCAAGTTTCTTAATGGTCAGACAAAATTTATCGAGCCATCAAAAGTCGCACAAGAACCCGCCGTGCCCACAACTCTACCCGTACCCAAACCATTTTGATTCTCTCATCAGAAAACCCGCGCCAAAGCAAGAACTTCTTTATTGAGAGATGGAACTATTTTGTATGTCTACGTCAACCATGTGGAGAGATATCAAGAAACTTACAGCCATTGGTTCTTCCCGTCCCATCAGCCAACTCGTAACAACGACACAATTATCTCACGTCCTTTTCTTTCTTATCTACAAATTAGTAGCTCTGATGAGGTCAAGACAGAGGAATTGATAGTTTAAGCTCAAGATTGGAGAATGAATTCTTGGACGGAATGAGGGTGGAGTATGGATGAACGAGAATTCCAGGATACTGTGGGATGGTACTGAGGAGGTGGGTGGCTAGTTTGAGGCAGCGCTAATGAAAAAGGGAGATACCCGTGTCTGCGAAGAGACTGTTCGTGGAACTGATTTAAATGGCTCCGGTGCGGCTATTCTGAGCGCCGAGTTTTGGAGAGTGTCAAGAAGTTTTAGGAGAGAGGGGTTGTAAGATCGTAGATGAATGAGCCGTAACAAAGAATTCAGCGGATTAAACTCTGGTGTAGGGGCAAGACTTTGCGGTTACAACCGTCTTTCGGATGGGAAAGGAATTACACAACATTAGAGGTTCGTTAGTTAAATGTAGGGATCCAATTGTGGGGCTTTCGACGGTGGCTTTGAAGGACCATGACTTTTGCTTTGACACAGAACATATTATGAAAATCATGAAAGAAGTGCCAGGAGTTCAGTTTGAGGAGACAATGTGTTACTGGAGCGTAAATGAATGCTCTAAGTGATATCAATCCTGCAGTGTAAGAGCTACGATATACTTTTATGACTCTACAAATGCTCTTTTCAAAATTTCTCCTTCGTGTACCGCTGGGACAACGAGCAAATAATCTCCTCCCGCAAGACGTACACGTTAAATTCATTTTGCTAGGCCAATCGTGAACCATTAATTGAAGACAAATACACTAAAAATGAATGTCGAATAAATCTATATAAATAGAAATTCGTGGGAAAGGCGAATCGCTCGAGTAGAAAAAGCTTTCATGCAGTTTAGCTTTTCCACACTTGTTGCAGAAAATACGACGCATATATACGTTTTTCGGAAATGAAGACAAATACTATACGTATATGTAGATACCTCTTGAAAAGCGGTAGTTAATCATTTTCTATCTTCAAATGTTCCCAACATTACGGCGTAGGATTGCAAAGGTTTTGTCATCGAAAAGCGGATCGGCAAGAGGATATCGATAAAACTGAAAGAGGGTAGAGTAAAGTAAATAATATACCGTGAATGTTTACCACTAATGGAAATTGAAAAATCTATGTTATTCTGCACGATAGTGTAGGTCGAATTCGCACTAATTGCAATCTGAAATTCCCCTTTATCGACGGTAACATTTCAACAAATTCGTCAACATCATTATATATTAATATACACAGTATAAAATAGGAATTCATTAATGTTATGGAATGAACCAGAAAGTGCAGCTACGTTCATCAAAAGCGTAAAAGTTACGATCGAAAACCAGAGCGAATTCCATTCCACGACAATTTTAGTACAGCAAATACGTAAAGAAGCCTATAACTCATACCTTGAACGCTCCGACAGCGACAAACAATTCAATTCGGACTGTTTCCGCCAGGTACAATAAAAAACGTTTTTGATGTCACTCTTTATTCATACCAAATTGTCAGAGTGATTTATAAAACAATTCAACGAAATATAATTTCGCGACAAAACCGATGTTTTGATGCCATTGCCGTCGCTGAATGAAAAAGGTATAATTATTTCTTAATTATTAAACCGTAATTTCTTTGTCGGACGTCTCGCTGAACAGGACAAACATTTCAAAAAGGTTGATCAAAAAGTATGGGGAGTGAGAGCTTCGATTTAGCCTGATAGAGAATTTCACGTTACACAAAGACGACCAGCACATTTAACAATTTGATACAATTGGCCCTTGATCTTTGATGGAAGACTGGCCTACAGATAGAGTACGAGTACGTGAGAACACATAGACAACAGATTTCTGGAGACAACTTTGTTCTCAACCAAGCTTCTGACTCTGTTGCCAGAGAGCGACTCAAGCACCAAATGGACGAACAGATTAAACTCTAAACGAACTTAAGAGACTTGTCGCCTCCCTGCAAATAGAGATCAATCATCTGGCTCATCAGGTAGTGCTGCATACGGCTCACCTCCAGAGGAAAGACTAGAATTTAATGTCTCGGATTTGACACCAAGACAATGATGGGAAAGAAAGGGCCCCACCAGCCGTCCAAAACCACCCAGGGTAGGACCCAGGTTCAACGCCAGCGACAGGCTAATGCCTGGTAAAATGGCAACGGCCATCCCTCAAAACCTCGTAGATGAGATGAGGGCTCTGCTTCCGACCTACAGACTCTCCTTAACCGCATAGATACTTAT
This sequence comes from Aspidiotus rigidus, assembly GCA_035079385.1. NCBI lineage: Eukaryota > Metazoa > Arthropoda > Insecta > Hemiptera > Diaspididae > Aspidiotus > Aspidiotus rigidus. Next base: position 12,655,715 of record JAVHKY010000020.1, on the reverse strand, counting down.
CTATACCGATAAAGGGATACAAGAGGATACGACAACAACCGGTTCATTCAGCAACTAATCGCCTATCAAGGGTTTGATCCAAAGATCACCCTGGGAGAACTAGTGGCCAAATATAAGGAGTCAGATAAGCCCTACACCCTTCAGGTTGAGGGTGTTGAATACAACGCCCAGAATGTATTTGGGATAATGTTAGCTTCCTTCGCGAGATTTTTGTGAATAGAGGAGCTGATCTCCTGAAGATCGTGAAAAAGAGCACCACCCAAGTTGGGACAAAAATATTCGACCCTCTCGGCTTCAACACCTCAAAGGGCTGCGAACACCACGCTGCAGCAAAAGGATGTCACCTTGAGTCGAGTAGCTAACTGCTCCCCAGCCATCTGCCTGGACATTGCGAACTTAGAAAGGGCGTCACTGATTGCTCCAGCGGCAATTGACGGGTAAAATATAGCACCCAAGTTCTCAAGGTACACCTGTCTTGCCTCTGTCATGGTAGTTGGGGAACCCTGACAGCTGAGAGAAAGGTTCAGGTGATGGCCTATTGTCGAAAATCTGCAATTTTCGAGGAGTTGAAGTTAACCCCTTTTCGATACCTCCCGCCAAACTCTCTCATTAATCTTTTTTCGCTGCGCAGGAATTTCGGTTACGAGTTACGTACAAACGATAACGAACATTTTGCGATACGATGTCGGAGCAGCAGAAGCCGACTCAGCAATTCCTGATGGGTCCAATCGATGTAAGTACTTAATCTCAGACAATTCGACTCTTCTTATTATTCTGATTCGACCCGTTAAGAACTTGTACATTCCACGAACCTCTAGTAATCTTCTTTTATTTCTGATTAACTTACTCTCGAGGTTCCCGATGATCTGTCGACGATGACCGTGGTATACATTTAGATACGTTTCGAAATTATAATTACTCGATCAATTCTCTTATTTAAATAAATATACTTGTATCTTTTGTACATCTTGATATTTTCCTCAGATTGAGCTTTTAGAACGTCTTCCACTGCAACAAAGCCACTCTAGTATTCCCCCCTTTCACATTTCCCACACCCATTTAATCTGGCTGTCCAATGCCGTTAATCTTGTTATCAACGTGAAAAAGACCGCAACACAGAAGGCTGCTATGAAGTCGAGTGGATGCTACTTTCACCTTGGGCAGATCGTGTATCGGCGTGTGCAAGAAAGCGGCCTACAGGCACAATATCGCGATACATGCGATCGATCGATTAGGAATTATACCCACCAGCTCCTTGCGTTGGCTTTCGTGCCCGTTGCACAAGTCCCGAACGCCTTCACCACACTTCGTGCAGCTTGTCCTCCTGCTCTCCACGATCTGTATGATGACTTCGCAGAGTATTACATTACCGGCAAGCCGGCCCGTGGCCGTGGACGAAACCGTACCCCAGCCGTACCGCCGAGGTACAGTATTGAATTATGGAATCATTACGACAGTGCACTCACGAAATCACATCTAACCAACAACGTGTCCGAAGGTTGGCACAACCGGTTCCGGACCGTTGTTGGTAAGACTCATCCAGATTTGTATAGTGCAATAGGCGAAATCCAAAAAGAACAAGGATACATGGAGGTTTGTATAATGGAGCTGGCAATGGGGAAAAAGGTGAAAGCAGCCCCCGCAAAAAAGTGGGTAGATCGGCAAAGACGGTTGGAATCCATTGCAACAGAATATGACCAGACGCCCTTGTTGGATTACTTGAAAACTATCGGTGCAAATGTTGACATTTCATAGAATCGTTGTTATTAAATTTTATGTCGTTTTAATTCTTAGACACGTCGTTTTTACATTTTCGAAAAATTGTCGGTTTCACAAATTGTAAAAAAAAAATTTTCGAGGAAATGTCGTTTCGAGAAAATGTCTTTCGAGAACATGGTTTTCGAGAATTTGTCTTTTCGAGAAAATGTCGTACAATCTTGGGTTGTGATCTATACCATGGCCGCAAACACATCTGACCTCTCCAATGAACTCAGAACGGCTTGATTGAAAGAGAGGAGTGTCATGGTCGGAGAGAAGTGCACAGCACCGCAGTAACCCAGGTCAAAGCCCTAGCTGCCCAGGATAAATAGAAGGTGGCGCACAATCAGGACTCGGACCTGGCCACACTAGCTGTCTAATGACGTATTGCGGTTTTTAAGTACATACATATTTTAGTTTCGAGTTGTACAGCTAGTTTCAAGAACAAACGAAAACAAAGAGGCCTATTTTATTGTGGTTTTTGTAATCTGTTACTCATTTATGAGTATATTTCTTTGTTTCCATAAAATTCAAGAACGCATTGATTCTAGACTTCAGAAAATTTATGTATAAGGAATTGGAAAATTGCTCGGTCATCATCTGCTAGATATTCGACAAGAGAATTTGGGAATATGAAGAATATTTCACAATTACCGTCGATCTTCGTCCTTGGGATTAAGGAAAATTCCAACTTTTATACTATGTGAATACTTTTGATGTAATTTGCAATTCATCATTCCAGGTTTACGTAGATTATCAATACACGTCCAGGACACCTTTAAATTGTCGTCGTCCGACAGATCCGTAAGTCCCCAAGAGCAAGAAAATTGATTTTCGAATGCTAGTTTCTAATTTTGAAATGAAACAAAAACGTGTGGGCTTACCCACGTCAAGAGGAAAAAATCTTCTCGCATCTCGTTCGTTTGTTACCGCGAAATAATGAAAATGAAAAGCGCGTATCGTATATGTACAACTATATTCATTTTCAAACCTACGCATACAGCAACGGCTGCTTTTATTGTGACAGTCACCTGTTGTAATACAAAAACTTCCGGTACACGAACGTAGTCAGAATGAAATCTAAAATTAGTTTATTCTCCTCCTCTAAATTGAAGGTCGTCCTATAATTAGACAGGAAGATTCTGAATAAGGAAAATTCAGCAACATAAACCTTGATTTCAGAATTCGGCAAATTACACAATCATCGAACTAAGAATGTAATTTATTGTTTCTGTCTTTTGATGAACTTGAGAATATCTTTCTTAGGAGGAGACCAAACTTCACTTACAAATTGCCAAAGCTAAATTGGATGCACGCCCTTTTGCGGATAAGATGCTCGCAGAACAAATAGAGTAAGCGTAAATATTTTTGATCAAAATTACAAGTTATTTGTGGTGAATTTCGAACATCATAATTATAGACAGTTTATACTGCAGGTGGAGCGACGAAAAATAGCACAATTGAAGAGAATCACTCTAAAGTATTTTCGAATGCTGTCAGAGATTTCCGTACCGGTCCGTGCACGCTGATAAAGATAATGTCTGATTTTGAAATCGGAATAATAAATGCCTGCAGAATTGTATTTTCCACTGTACCAGTCTCTGAATGTTTTTTCCATCTGAGGCAAGCACAGCAACTGAGGAATCTAACCCTGTCTTACATAAGCTTTCTGTGCACATGTCCTTCGTAGTGATTTCACGTCCCTGAACCGGACATGCTCCACTACCGCGAGCTTGCCGACCGTGTTTGTAAGTAGCATCTGTGCAACTGCGCCCTCCTCGATGGAAATCATGCACGGAAGTTTTGGCCAGTAAACATTGAGGCAGGCTCACCCAGAGGACTGGAGCAAGATTACCACGCCCTTTCTGGTGGTATTGAAGTTTCAAGCGGGACAGTGAATTTGAGGACCTCCGATCTTAGTAGTTTTTTTCATTTTATTTGAGAATATAGGAAACAATGCTTATCCTTCGACAGAGGGAAACAGTTGAATTTAGTGGTGGTATGTCGATGGTTCTTCGATCATGACACACTACTATCCCTATACCGTGAATCCACTCATTATCTTCAATCGAGTTTCTATTCTAATGATGGCGTGTTCTTGCCGAAAGCGCTTGATACAATCAACCTTTCTAACAGGGAATCTGTTTTATGGGAAGGTAATTTGGGGAAAAAAGAAGGGCGCCGGGCGCTGTCCGCCTGACTATGGACGGCAAAGAAATTTCTACCTCCAAGCTGATAGAAAGGTGACTTAGAAAAATTTTTACCTTCGAGCTATATATGATATGATAGAAGGAGGACTTGGAATCTCCGAGCTAATAGAAGGGAGTCTTAGAAAAATTTCTTCCTCTGAGGTATATGAAAAAAAAAAAAAAAAACCTAAAATCAAACTCAGGAAAAAACCTACCTTAACGCACCAATGGAAACATTTGTTAGTTCTTGGGATCCTATAAAAATGCACCGTATTTCAAGACATTTTAGCGCTTACCAATGTCGTAATGTCTTTTTTAAATGTTATTTTGTTGATTTCAAATGACATTAAAGATTTCTTGAACAGAATTTATTCTAAATGACGTGAAAAATTACCAAAAATGAATTCACGCGTTAATATCCCAATCCATCGTCAAAATTTTTGCGGAGAAGGCTGCGTTGCCGGTGCCACAGATTGGCATGGGGACTGTCCTAATAAAATAGAATGCATACAGCCGTATTTCGGGCGTTTCGGAAAGAATAGCCTATATTGAGCAGCCTTAGCATGACCAATTTTAAAGAGTAGAAGGATGTGATAATTAGGAATTATTCAAATTTTCAGCGAAAAATTTCATAATTGATCTACGTGCACTAATAGAATGTATGAACGATAATGAATGTGCTTGTTTTTTTCAGGTGGACTACATACTAACATATATAGATGACCCTATTCAAGATCCGACCTATTTGGCACCGCGCTCCTCCCGGCGACGGACACGGGTCATTACGTTGTTGTTAGAGGATGTGGACGTCCTAGAGGCGAGTGAGAGGGAGGCAGTGGCCTCTCTTCTCCGGCTCCAATATTCGGCGTCGGTGGAGAAGGACCGTAGGCTAGTCGAAATTGAGAAAATGATTCAAGCCCCGACGGTGTTGGGTAAGGTTGAAAAAATTCGAGAAATATTACGTAGTCCGCCGCTCATCGCTGCTCCACCAACGTTGCCGCCACCCCTCTAGTTGTCAGTTCCCACTGCTCAACGGGACGGGATCGACGAGAGGGAGGAGCGCCCCACCAATGGTAACTACCAGCGATGGGGATACTGCAATAATTGGGTACGAAGGGCGGTTTATGAGAAACACAAAACGGACCATAAAATCCGAGGCGATATACCGGATCATAAATTCAAATGCAGCCTCAGTGCCTTAAACCGGCCCATCATGAAAGTTCACTCGACCATCATCATGTCAAAGAGCGTGAGTAAAAAAATTACGGCTTCCTTAACGAAGTTAAACGAGGAACGCAGGGAACCTGTTTTATGATTCGAGTGAGATTTGGTATTGAAAATTCAAGGAAGCCTAGATTTGGAGAAAGGTAGTAAAAAGAAGGCCTAGACCAACTATTAGTGTAATATAATATAGTTGGATAAATCAGGTTCCTTGTTAAAATTTCCACTCTTAGCTCGAGAGTCGAAAATTTTCTAAGTCCCCCTCCTAACATATATAGCTCGAGAGTCGAAATTGTTCCAAGTCCCTCTCCTATCACATATGGCGCGAGAGTCGAATTTGGAGTCGAAATTTTTTTCCAAGTCCCCCTCCTATCATATATAGCTCGAGAGTCGAAATTTTTCCAAGTCCCTCTCCTATCACATATGGCGCGAGAGTCGAATTTGGAGTCGAAATTTTTTCCAAGTCCCCCTCCTATCATACATAGCTCGAGAGTCGAAATTTTTCTAAGTCCCTCTCCTATCACATATGGCGCGGGAGTCGAATTTTTTCTAAGTCCCCCCCTCCTATCATCTATAGCTCGAGAGTCGAAATTTTTTCTAAGTCCCCCTCCTATCATATATAGCTCGAGAGTCGACATTTTTCCAAGTCCCTATCACATATGGCGCGAGAGTCGAATTTTTTCTGAGTCCCCCTCCTATCATATATATAGCTCAAGAGTCGAAATTTATCTAAGTCCCCCTTCTATCATATATAGCTCGAGAGTCGAAATTTTTCTAAGTCCCTCTCCTATCACATATGGCGCGAGAGTCGAATTTTTTCTAAGTCCCCCTCCTATCATATATATAGCTCAAGAGTCGAAATTTTTCCAAGTCCCCCTTCTATCATATATAGCTCGAGAGTCGAAATTTTTCCAAGTCCCTCTCCTATCACATATGGCGCGAGAGTCGAAATTTTTCCAAGTCCCTCTCCTATCACATATGGCGCGAGAGTCGAATTTTTTCTAAGTCCCCCTCCTATCATATATATAGCTCAAGAGTCGAAATTTTTCCAAGTCCCCCTTCTATCATATATAGCTCGAGAGTCGAAATTTTTCTAAGTCCCTCTCCTATCACATATGGCGCGAGAGTCGAATTTTTTCCAAGTCCCCCCCTCCTATCATCTATAGCTCGAGAGTCGAAATTTTTTCTAAGTCCCCCTCCAATCATATATAGCTCGAGAGTCGAAATTTTTCCAAGTCTTTATCACATATGGCGCGAGAGTCGAATTTTTTCTAAGTCCCCCTCCTATCATATATAGCTCAAGAGTCGAAATTTTTCTAAGTTTTTCGCTGGACGGCGGACGGCGCACGGCAGATTTCTCAAATAGCCCCCCATAAAACAGGTTCCCTGTTAAAATTTTCTGGCATAGCCAAACAAATGAAGATCACGTTTCATGTCTCTTATATTTTATCAGTATCTTGAAATAGAACCTACTGACGCCTCCAAGAAACTCTTGATACCATTACTACATCGCTTCAAAAACAGAATTCCCGTCCCTACCTTTCCACTTTTTTTTTTAGCGGGGAACCCGCTATCCATTTTGTTAGGAGATTACATCCTCAGAAAACGTCCGCGTCCGCAGGTTAGGTTAGGTTACGGAACTTAAAAGAATTTCGAGTCTCGAGCTATATATGATAGGAGGGGGACTTAGAAGAATTTCGAGTCTTGAGCTATATATGATAGAAGGGGGACTTGGAAGAATTTCAAGTCTTGAGATATATATGATAGGAGGGGGACTTGACCTGTTTTAAGATTTGTATGAGATCCGGTATTGGGAATTGGAAGAAGTCTAAATTTTTACAAAGCTAATCCAAAGAAGTGTTTAATATTAACTCGACCTCTCAGGTGGTGTGGAACTGAGTTGATAATCTTGTCATATAATTCAAATCGAAATTATCATTCTACATTCCCTCCTATCATATATTGGTGAGAGTCGAAATTCTTCTAAGTCCCCCTCCTATCATATATAGCTCGAGACTCAAAATTTTTCCAAGTTTTTGGTTGGATGGCGGACAGCGGACGGCGTTTTTTCCGAAAAGACCCCCGATAAAACAGGTTCACTGTTAAAATTTTTGACTTTTGAGATGAACATGATAGGAGTGGGGGGGGGGGGGCCTTGGAAAAATCCGACTCTTGGACAGATGGTAGGGAAATTTCGACTTTGATCTATATTTCATGGGAAAAGAGCTGGGGGGATTTTGGAAGATGAAAGAGGGACTTGGAAAATTTAATAGTAGGAATTTTTCCAGGCTAGATTTTGACGTTGTTTAGGCTATATATTGAAAGAATTTTTGTAGCCTAGATTGTAGTTCAAAGGAAGTTGCATACTGCTTAATAGGCCTAGTAATTAGGCCTAGATTATCGCTCAAGAGAAGATACTTCTCTTGCTTAACGTATAACGTTTGAATTCTTATTTGTAGCATTATTGTGCTATAAAAGATAAATTCTGTTTTGTCATCTTGGAAGAACTGTATATAAGATGACACATACACTTGGAAAGTATTTTTATGGTATTGCTAAGAAAACACTTATTGTTGATTTCTTCTGTTACTGTTTCTGAAAATTTTTTTAAAACTCATTATACTGAAAGATGAATAAGAAACGTTCAAGTTCTTCGAAGGGGACGCCAGTCCAAAAAAACAGAGTAAAATGACCGATGCAGGGGACACTAGAGATCTGGCTAACTTACAATTTGCCCAACTTCTTTTTCTGTCTCGTTCAGTTCCAACGTGAACGATTCATAAGCACTTCTGCTGATTGCACGAAGTTACTACCAAGAGGATAATTCCGGCGTCATACTTCAATACAGTAATATTTGTCACGAGACATGATAATATAGGGCAACAAGATAATTCGTGAGTCATTGTACTATACCTTCAAATAACGTTTTAGCCGTAATATAATCACTTCCTTTAATTATGTATTACTTTGTCGAAGTAGTTTATTAGGGGTGTAGCCAAAATTTAAACAAAGAAGGGGCAGGGGGGATTTGAGCAAAAATTTACTTGTGAGCGCGGAAATTTTTTCTTACCCTCGTCCTCCATTTTCTCCTACTTTGGTCACCATGCCCACAGGGAGAAATCTATATTCTATACCCTTAATCTTCCCCCCTGAATACACCACTGAAGACTACTTAAATTGTCCTAATTTTATCAATTTTGAAAATTTCAAAGTCTGCTCCAGGTTGTAATTCAAACAATTCTAAAAAGAGAAAAGTGTACAGTATTCATACTTTAAAGCTAAAAAACGTCAATTCTTAATTATACACTTAATTTGCTTATAATGTTGGGTCGGAAAAAATTTAAGAATCCATTTAGTCCCAGAGTTTATGTTTTGTGCCAAAAACTTATAACAATTTTATCCAACTTCAGCCATTGGTTAATGTCTTTACAATATTTCTAAAACAGCATACTCACAAATTTCATTACAGAAAGAATAGTAATGAATAACAAGAATCAATTGAAACGTACCTATTGAAATATAAGTGATTCAAAATGAACAGAAAACGCGCTAATGTTAATGATGACATATTGACAATTGAAAAGAAAAAAAAAAATTGATGATGATGCATGTCGTTTGAGGAAGGGAAAAGATGAAAGACGGCAAAAAGAAAATGAAAGAAAACGTAAATTTCGTGAAAATAATAAGAAAGAGAAAAAAGAAATTTCTCTCGAAAAAAAACAAAAAGAAATATTGAGGAAACGTACGTTTCGTAAAAATAATAAAGAAAAGAATAAAGAAATTTCTCTTGCAAAAAGGCAAATTCAATTTTTCATGAAATATCACAAAATTTAATATTTTGAATTTATGTACTTCTTCTTTTAATATTTAGGTAATGACAAATGAAGCTTTCTCCATTTAATACATAATAGAAATAGGGCAAAGGAATTGCGGGTTCTCCGCTGCCATTGCAACGTCTGCAATGGCTTCTAATTTTTTTTTTATTCAATTCTCAAATCCCCTCTCACAATTTTGCCAAATTCCTAGGTATAAATTTCGATCAAAAACACCTGAACCCTAAATTCTCAAGTTTGAGTCTATTCATACCATAAATATATTGGAATTCATCTTTCACCCATCCAAAAGCTGCAACAAAAACTTCTCAATCCTCACGAGAGTCGATCCATTTTTGAAGTTTACGGTCATTCATTATGACGGAGTCGCTTTCTATACTTTGAGAATGGCTGTTTAGCCGAAAGCGCTCAGTCGTGTAAAATTTTAGTACGGTTCGTGTATCTGTGTTTCTTTACTCTTTTGAGTATACTCCGTCGCTTCACGAGAGTCTTATTCGCTCGCAGCTACATTGTGGAACACCGTTTTATGATCTAGCCAGTAAATCGGTCGTCTCTTCTATAGACACCATTCAAACCTCCTCTTTCAGGATGGTTTTGGGGGCCTTTCAAACAAGTCCTAAACTTAGTTTGTACGCCGAAGCTGCCGAACCTTTCGTCAACTCATTCTAACCTCCATCATTATGTCGATAACCTTCTTTCAGCTTCAATAAACAAACTTATATTGCTCAATGAACTTTTCATAGTTACTCCCTTCTACCTATTTATATGTCATCTCCACTTAGGACCCTCACCCAACCTACTATGCGTTCGATTCTCACAAAAATAACCAAATGCAACAGAAAATAAAAAGATGTAGACCGAGCATCGTTCATACAAGCGCAATTACGATTTTTCATGATTCATTGAAGGAGCATTAATTTAATAGGCTTTTTTGAGGTAGGAACGCGACTATCTTGATTAGATTCTTGCTTTCCAATGAATTTTGAAAAAGTACAACATTCGTCTGAAGAAGATTACACTTAGCCGCGAGTATACAAGTCCCGACATCCAATTGAACACAACGAAAAAAAAATAATAATAATATAGGGAAAATGAAAATATCGTTCAGAATTTTCATCGGGTTATATCTGGTCTGCGGCACGACTAATGCAGACTATCTCCTCGCCGTTACTCCATTCAGCAATGAAATAAGTTCGTGTGCGAATTTAGAACGTATAAGTGAGTTAAATTGTTTTCTGTGTCTAAATACATAGGTGAATTCTACTTTAGACGATCAATCTACCCTCTAACTTCCAGGATTAAATCACCATTTTCCGGTGGAAGAAGACGACCAAGCGAAAGCTGAAACCTGTACGACTATCGCGGCGAGTGACTTTCTCTACGAAACCCTTCACATAATCCCAATTAGGCGTCACCGTTCCACAGTATATAATGGAACATCTGCGATAAAACTTTCATCCAATATCACCGGTCCTTACGAAGTGCGTAAAACTGTTATTGACGGAAATATGTCTTACGAAGCAGTCTTCCCGTGTTTGGTTTGGAACTACGATACTGGAAATTACTCCGAGATTTTTATTTCTCGTCAGTATGACTACGATCACGATTTTTCCGAGATACTTTCAGCTCACTTTCGCTTGGTATTTTACCCAGATGAAACAGGAAAACTAAGAACAATCGCTGTAGCCGAGAAGCCCGCAGAAATATCTCCTCACTGTAGAGTGGTGTACACGGAAGAAGAATTCTCTAAAAAGATACACCCTGGTACGACCCATTAATCATTACTTTTATTATTATCATTATTCTCAATTTTTTCCCTTTTTTAGAGAATATTTGCAATTTGTCGAAAAATATGAAACTTAGAATATGCACAATCATACTCCACGCCGAAGAATTCAGAGATAAGGTCAAATTTTCGCCTAGTGCAAATAAAGAAGAGCCAGCTTGTGACGAAGATGGATCTATGACTTTCGAGTACGAAAGAAGGGACATCAGCGGCGAAAAATATACTGATAATAAATATGTCAATTTACCGACTTTGGAATGTAACGCTACAAAGCGGCACCAGCGAATCGGTTTCCATGAGACGGATGTGTACCGTATCGGTCGAGATAAATATTCCAATACGTATTTCATCGCAGATAGTAATGAAGTTGTAATAGCTGAAGGTCAGATGTAAAATTTCTTCATTCTTTCCTCAAAATTGATAAGTAGTCTGTGATAAACTTCGAAGATTAAATGCATATATAATTTGTGTTCGATTCCGGACTAAAGAAAACACATGTGCAACCTTTTACCCCTCCAAAAAAGACAGCGGAAAAGGGAGTGTATAATTTGGGATGAAAGTCTGTCATTCGTCCGGTGAATTGTGGTTCCCAGGAGGTTGGGAAGGGTGATATAGTTCAGGGACTTGGACCAATCTCGACTGCTCAACTATATATGAGCAATGGGACGTGGAAAAATTTCGCATCTGTTCCAAATAGGTATACATTGGGAAGAAGATTCGAACAAATTGTGCTAATAGTTTGGACGTAAGTAAGATACGGCAGCGCTTTTCCAGAAATAAATGAACTTTATATTACAGGCAAATTTAAGGAGAAATAATTGTAAATGGTCAAGTTTATTAGCCCGAAAAACATATCAAAGTTCCCACCCGCCAGACCCTGGGCTAAATTTTATGTGGCACGTTTCAGCCTCCCAAAATCGATTTTTTGCGAATATCTCGAAAAATTTGGGCTCAATGAAAAAAAGTCTTCAGACAAAAAATGTTCCTCGTAAAATTTGCTACATTTTTGTGTACTCATACTTCGTTATAAGTTCAATTATAAGCTCAAAAAGTTTGTACAAAGTTGGGAGCTTTCGGATGAAAATGAAATATCTCGAAAAATTGAGCTCTAATTAAAAAAAGTTTCGAACGAAAACTGTTCCTCGTGAAATTTGCTATAGAATGGACTATCCCAACTTTCTCCGAATGCTGGTAATAAGTTCCGAGCTTTTGGAAGCAAATTAGGCTTTTTCAAATATCTCGGAAGATTGAGCTCCAATGAGAAAAAAATTGAAGGAAAAAAGTGTCTTCTGCGAAATTTTCTTCAAATTTGACTATCTGTATTTTGTTTCAAAGTACGCTGAAAGCTCCGAACTTTTGAAAGAAAATCGATGTTTTCAAATACCTCAAATAATTGAACTCCAATTCAAAGATGTTTTGAACAAAAAGTGTTCCTCGTGAACTTTGCTATAAAATGGACTATCCCAACTTTCTCCAAAAGCTGGTAATAAGTTCCAAGCTTTTGGAAGCGAATTAGACTTTTTCAAATAATTCGAAAATCGAGCTCCAATTTAAAAATATTTCAAACTAAAAGTATTCCTCGTGAAATTTACCATAAAATAAACTATCTATCTTTCATTGTCAGCCCAATAATGAGCTTAAAAAATTCTCGATAGTTATGAGCTTTCAAAGGTAGAATGATACTGAAGATCGAGCTTTAATAAGAAAAATTTTTGAGATAAAAATACTCCTTGTGAAATTAATTATTATACAACCTGTCTGAACTTCCTTCCAAAATTTGTCCAAAAGTTTTGAGTTTTGTGACAATGAAAATACTGGACTATACCTAGGAATTGTAAGGGTAGAAACATTCAAGGACTTCGAGAGGGGATCACTTTATGGTAAACTAGCAGTTGGCGGAGCGCTTCTGGCGCGCCTGACAGGCTTTTGCTCGTATCCTTCCTAAACCCGGCAAATGTCACGGACCACTTTAGTGAGATACAGACACTGGAATGCGGCGCTGATATTGAGCTCTTCTTGGATTACCTCGTGATTAAAATTGTGCCCAAGAAAAAAAAACTGAAGGAATCGATCCCAGGATTCGGTTGTATGACGACGTTCCTTCGATACATGTCAGTGATAACGGAGAAGAGTATGAAGCAGTTTCTTTCAGAATTTTGTGATGAGCAGGTAATGACATTGTCTGAGTTAGGGATGATAAAGAAGCTCTACGCGTTTAGATGCCTGAATGAGGCATGTGTTAGAAGCAAGGTGATTAATACAAACGTCGACGCGTCCAGCTGGAATAACCACTTCAGTCATTCAACCATTACCCTTGGACGTAATGAGGGAGACCGTCTCAAGTATTTTCGGATCTCACATACCTAATCTGATACATGCTAAATACCAAAAATGCCTTGTCTATGTAGACGACAAAGTGGAGCAATACTACTGGGACGGGCAAGACGGCGGTATAGAGGGCAATCACCAAGATTCTTCGGTTTGGGTTTACTTATCTATGGTCCATACCGTGCTTGACAACTACGGGTTTGAATACAAACTCTTCTGCAAGGAAGATGACCTACGAATATTCATCGGTGTCCCTGATCGAATCTTGGAGGCCAAAACTATGGAGGCTGTCAGGAATGAAGTCATGAAGCTCCTTTACGAAAAACACGGCAAACTCGGCCACGAAATCAAGATACTGGATTCCTATGGTTCGGAGAAATATTTTTCTTTCGGAAAAGCGGCATCAATATCTTTACCAGGGGCTTTAAGAAAGATTGAGAAAACCTATGGCGCAAATAATAGTTTCTTACACCTGACGAATGACTACGTTGGAGAATCTATCGCAAATGCCCACAAAGCAGCTTAGTCAAGTACCAATCCGTTTGCATAGGGGGATCGCACTTCCAATCGCGATATTGTGCCTGTAAGCCACCACGGTCGCGGAGGCAGCAACAAAAGTGAAATTTTTATCTGGGTAGCATTTTTGGAGGGTATGGATTGTTTCTTCTTTATTTTCTTTCATTAATGTCAATGGGTTGAAATAAGACGAGCAAAATAGAAAAGTTTGTTTACATTTATCAGTTTCATTACTGACGGTATTTTAGATAATTTTTGTGGGACTTGGACCCTGACTGGATTCATATTTGACAGTTAAGAAAAAGTTCGTTCGCCCCCTTTTGTAGCGTCGTATAAATCTGGTATGAGAAATATTTTGAGGCGGTCACTCGCTCCGCTCGCTTGCCCCATTTCTTGATGTTGTTTGGTATCAGATATATTTTGAACTATCCCACAGGTATAGATTTGCACGCACACGCGCCCAGACGCAGATTCCGGAATCAGAGGTAGGGTTGAACGCCCGGACGCATATTTTGAAATTAAGGTACGGGTAGAGAAAAGACATGAAACATGTCAAAATTTCGACCTCTGCCACTTCACATTAGGCAAAAGCAGAACTGCCTAGCCCAGTATACTCCTTATTTGTAGCAGTAAACTGGGGCTACAAAAAAAGAAGGCGACGGATACGATAGTACGACTTTATAGGCTTATACAAGCCTGTCAACTGAGTCGGCCGACATACAGAATACTATGCTTATACTACGCTAAGAAATACTCGCGGAAGGAGATGTTACTATGAGGTCATCATAACAGAGATAGAAGCATCAAAAGTCGATATAATCGGAAGAATTGAATGAATATGATCGGTAAAATCGATATTATCACATTAAAGTGTAGCCCAACAGAAATAGGAAAAATACAGTCAAACCAAACAATAGCAGAAGAAATGATCTCAAAGTCACACTTCTAGATTTCAACCTCTAATAATTTTTCACGAAGCTTGTCGAATTGAAAACTTATTTGCTGTACTCTTTTGAGGATTTTATTATCTATATTCTTCAGACATGGAATTACAGATCGCCGGTAAAATATCTGAGAAAAGTTTTCAATTCTTTGAGCCCACTACCTACCCTTTGGTTGACGATGGACTGAAGTAGGTCCACCTGGTCTCATGAACACAGTTCCTTAGTTATACTAGGCTAACAGGAGGAGGAGATGAACGAGCGGGTCGAGTGAGCCCGTCAGTGAAGCCATGAGTCTAGTAGACAACCTAAAAACATGCGTTTGACATTCTACGCTGAGGTAAGCCTGAGTTCCCATAAACTGACATTCAGAGATATAGTAGGCTAAACAGGAGGAGTAAGCACGTCAATGAACCATCAGCCTAGTACACTGGATACCTTCAACATACTAGGCAAAGGTGGGCCTTTTAGTGAAAGAGATGAGTCGAGGTTTGGAAGGATGAGAAAAACAGATACGACACACGATCTTTATTCATAAGGCTACCTACACCAGACAATTTTCCTGTAATTACATATTTGTTCGTATGAATCATGAGGCAATACCACAAGCCGTAAAAGTGATCACTAATTAACCAACATTTGATTCTGTGTTCAACAATAATCGCCGATTCCTACCTCTATACCATGTAAAAAGAATACCGAGCATCGTCCATATAAGCCTGCTAACGATTTTTCATGATTCATTGAAAGAGAATTAGTTCGGTAGGCTTTCTTTAGATAGGAACGTGACTATCTTGATTGAAGTCTCACTTTTTTATAAAAAAGTACAACGTTAGTCCGAAGAAACTTATACATACCAGTTCGTACTCGTACGCGATCGCTGATCTCTAATTCAATCAAACGACAAAAAAAATAATAGGGAAAATGAAAATATCGTTCAAAATTTACATCGGGTTATATTTGGTCTGCAGCTCGACTAATGCTAACGATAAATTCCTCATCGTTACTCCATTCAGCAATGAAATAAGTTCGTGTCCGAATTTGGAACGCTTAAGTGAGTTAAATTATTCTCTGGTGTCTAAATAGTTGAATTCTATTTTAGAAGATCAATCTACATTCTAACTTCCAGGAATAAAACACCATTCCCTGGTGGAAGAAGGCAACCAAACGAAAGCTGAAGCCTGCACGACTATCGCGGCGAGTGACTTTCTCTACGAAACCCTTCACGTTCTCCCAATTAGCTCTCACCGTTCCCGAGTATATAATAGAACATCTGCGATAAAACTTTCATCCAATATCACCGGTCCTTACGAAGAGCGTAAAATTTTTATGAACGGAAATAAGTCTAACGAAGCCGTCTTTCCGTGTTTGGTTTGGAACTACGATACTGAAAATTATTCCGAGATTTTCATTTCTCGTCAGTATGACTACGACTACGATTTTTCCGAAATACTTTCAGGTCACTTTCGCTTGGTATTTCTCCCAGATGAAACAGGAAAACTAAGAACAATCGCTGTAGCCGAGAAGCCCGCACGAATATCTCTTTCCTATACAGGGAGGTACTCGGAAGACAAAATCTCTGAAAAGATACGCGACCCTGGTACGACCCATTAATCATTACTTTTATTATTATCATTATTCTCAATTTTTTCCCATTTTTTAGAGGATATTTGCAATTTGTCGAAAAATATGAAACTTAGAATATGCACAATCATACTCAACGCCGCAGATTTCAGAGACAAGGTCAAATTTTCGCCTAGTGCAAATAAAGAAGAGCCAACTTGTGACGAAGATGGATCTGTGACTTTCGAGTACGAAAAAAGGGACATCAGCGGCGAAAAATATACTGATACTAAACATGTCCATTTACCGACTTTGGAATGTAACGCTACAAAGCGGCACCAGCGAATCGGTTTCCATGAGACGGATGTGTACCGTATCGGTCGAGATAAATATTCCAATACGTATTTCATCGCAGATAGTAATGAAGTTGTAATAGCTGAAGGTCAGATGTAAAATTTCTTCATTCTTTCCTCAAAATTGATAAGTAGTCTGTGATAAACTTCGAAGATTAAATGCATATATAATTTGTGTTCGATTCCGGACTAAAGAAAACACATGTGCAACCTTTTACCCCTCCAAAAAAGACAGCGGAAAAGGGAGTGTATAATTTGGGATGAAAGTCTGTCATTCGTCCGGTGAATTGTGGTTCCCAGGAGGTTGGGAAGGGTGATATAGTTCAGGGACTTGGACCAATCTCGACTGCTCAACTATATATGAGCAATGGGACGTGGAAAAATTTCGCATCTGTTCCAAATAGGTATACATTGGGAAGAAGATTCGAACAAATTGTGCTAATAGTTTGGACGTAAGTAAGATACGGCAGCGTTTTTCCAGAAATAAATGAACTTTATATTACAGGCAAATTTAAGGAGAAATAATTGTAAATGGTCAAGTTTATTAGCCCGAAAAACATATCAAAGTTCCCACCCGCCAGACCCTGGGCTAAATTTTATGTGGCACGTTTCAGCCTCCCAAAATCGATTTTTTGCGAATATCTCGAAAAATTTGGGCTCAATGAAAAAAAGTCTTCAGACAAAAAATGTTCCTCGTAAAATTTACTACATTTTTGTGTACTCAAACTTCGTTATAAGTTCAATTATAAGCTCAAAAAGTTTGTACAAAGTTGGGAGCTTTCGGATGAAAATACTTTTTTTTTTTGGAAATATCTCGAAAAATTAAGCTCTAATTAAAAAAAGTTTCGAACGAAAAGTGTTCCTCGAGAAATTTGCTATAGAATGGACTATCCCAATTTTTTCCGAAAGCTAGTAATAAGTTCCGAGTTTTTGGAAGCAAAATAGGCTTTTTCAAATATCTCGGAAGATTGAGCTCCAATGAGAAAAAAATTGAAGGAAAAAAGTGTCTTCTGCGAAATTTTCTTCAAATTTGACTATCTGTATTTTGTTTCAAAGTACGCTGAAAGCTCCGGGCTTTTGAAAGAAAATCGATGTTTTCAAATATCTCAAATAATTGAACTCCAATTCAAAGATGTTTTGAACAAAAAGTGTTCCTCGTGAACTTTGCTATAAAATGGACTATCCCAACTTTCTACAAAAGCTGGTAATAAGTTCCGAGCTTTTGGAAGCGAATTAGGCTTTTTCAAATAACTCGAAAATCGAGCTCCAATTTGAAAACATTTCAAACTAAAAGTATTCCTCGTGAAATTTACCATAAAATAAACTATCTATCTTTCATTGTCAGCCCAATAATGAGGTTAAAAAATTCTTGATAGTTATGAGCTTTCAAAGGTAGGATGATACTGAAAATCGAGCTTTAATAAGAAAAATTTTTGGAATAAGAATACTCCTTGTGAAATTAATTATTATACAACCTGTCTGAACTTCCTTCCAAAATTTGTCCAAAAGTTTTGAGTTTTGTGACAATGAAAACACTGGACTATACGTAGGAATTGTAAGGGTAGAAACATTCAAGGACGTCGAGAGGGGATCACTTTATGGTAAACTAGCAGTTGGCGGAGCGCTTCTGGCGCGCCTGACAGGCTTTTGCTCGTATCCTTGCTAAACCCGGCAAATGTCACGGACCATCTTTTAGTGAGATACAGACACTGGAACGTGGCACTGATATTTATTGAGCTCTTCTTGGATTACCTCGTGATTAAAATTGTGCCCAAGAAAAAAGAACTGAAGGAATCTATCCCAGGATTCGGTTGTATGACGACGTTCCTTCGATACATGTCAGTGATAACGGAGAAGAGTATGAAGCAGTTTCTTTCAGAATTTTGTGATGAGCAGGCAATGACTTTGTCTGAGTTAGGGATGATAAAGAAGCTCTACGCGTTTAGATGCCTGAATGAGGCATGTGTTAGAAGCAAGGTGATTAATACACACGTCGACGCGTCCAGCTGGAATAACCACTTCAGTCATTCAACCATAACCCTTGTACGTAATGAGGGAGACCGTCTCAAGTATTTTCGGATCTCACATACCTAATCTGATACATGCTAAATACCAAAAATGCCTTGTCTATGTAGACGACAAAGTGGAGCAATACTACTGGGACGGGCAAGACGGCGGTATAGAGGGCAATCACCAAGATTCTTCGGTTTGGGTTTACTTATCTATGGTCCATACCGTGCTTGACAACTACGGGTTTGAATACAAACTCTTCTGCAAGGAAGATGACCTACGAATATTCATCGGTGTCCCTGATCGAATCTTGGAGGCCAAAACTATGGAGGCTGTCAGGAATGAAGTCATGAAGCTCCTTTACGAAAAACACGGCAAACTCGGCCACGAAATCAAGATACTGGATTCCTATGGTTCGGAGAAATATTTTTCTTTCGGAAAAGCGGCATCAATATCTTTACCAGGGGCTTTAAGAAAGATTGAGAAAACCTATGGCGCAAATAATAGTTTCTTACACCTGACGAATGACTACGTTGGAGAATCTATCGCAAATGCCCACAAAGCAGCTTAGTCAAGTACCAATCCGTTTGCATAGGGGGATCGCACTTCCAATCGCGATATTGTGCCTGTAAGCCACCACGGTCGCGGAGGCAGCAACAAAAGTGAAATTTTTATCTGGGTAGCATTTTTGGAGGGTATGGATTGTTTCTTCTTTATTTTCTTTCATTAATGTCAATGGGTTGAAATAAGACGAGCAAAATAGAAAAGTTTGTTTACATTTATCAGTTTCATTACTGACGGTATTTTAGATAATTTTTGTGGGACTTGGACCCTGACTGGATTCATATTTGACAGTTAAGAAAAAGTTCGTTCGCCCCCTTTTGTAGCGTCGTATAAATCTGGTATGAGAAATATTTTGAGGCGGTCACTCGCTCCGCTCGCTTGCCCCATTTCTTGATGTTGTTTGGTATCAGATATATTTTGAACTATCCCACAGGTATAGATTTGCACGCACACGCGCCCAGACGCAGATTCCGGAATCAGAGGTAGGGTTGAACGCCCGGACGCATATTTTGAAATTAAGGTACGGGTAGAGAAAAGACATGAAACATGTCAAAATTTCGACCTCTGCCACTTCACATTAGGCAAAAGCAGAACTGCCTAGCCCAGTATACTCCTTATTTGTAGCAGTAAACTGGGGCTACAAAAAAAGAAGGCGACGGATACGATAGTACGACTTTATAGGCTTATACAAGCCTGTCAACTGAGTCGGCCGACATACAGAATACTATGCTTATACTACGCTAAGAAATACTCGCGGAAGGAGATGTTACTATGAGGTCATCATAACAGAGATAGAAGCATCAAAAGTCGATATAATCGGAAGAATTGAATGAATATGATCGGTAAAATCGATATTATCACATTAAAGTGTAGCCCAACAGAAATAGGAAAAATACAGTCAAACCAAACAATAGCAGAAGAAATGATCTCAAAGTCACACTTCTAGATTTCAACCTCTAATAATTTTTCACGAAGCTTGTCGAATTGAAAACTTATTTGCTGTACTCTTTTGAGGATTTTATTATCTATATTCTTCAGACATGGAATTACAGATCGCCGGTAAAATATCTGAGAAAAGTTTTCAATTCTATGAGCCCACTACCTACCCTTTGGTTGACGATGGACTGAAGTAGGTCCACCTGGTCTCATGAACACAGTTCCTTAGTTATACTAGGCTAACAGAAGGAGGAGATGAACGAGCGGGCCGAGTGAGCCCGTCAGTGAAGCCATGAGTCTAGTAGACAACCTAAAAACATGCGTTTGACATTCTACGCTGAGGTAAGCCTGAGTTCCCATAAACTGACATTCAGAGATATAGTAGGCTAAACAGGAGGAGTAAGCACGTCAATGAACCATCAGCCTAGTACACTGGATACCTTCAACATACTAGGCAAAGGTGGGCCTTTTAGTGAAAGAGATGAGTCGAGGTTTGGAAGGATGAGAAAAACAGATACGACACACGATCTTTATTCATAAGGCTACCTACACCAGACAATTTTCCTGTAATTACATATTTGTTCGTATGAATCATGAGGCAATACCACAAGCCGTAAAAGTGATCACTAATTAACCAACATTCGATTCTGTGTTCAACAATAATCGCCGATTCCTACCTCTATACCATGTAAAAAGAATACCGAGCATCGTCCATATAAGCCTGCTAACGATTTTTCATGATTCATTGAAAGAGAATTAGTTCGGTAGGCTTTCTTTAGATAGGAACGTGACTATCTTGATTGAAGTCTCACTTTTTTATAAAAAAGTACAACGTTAGTCCGAAGAAACTTATACATACCAGTTCGTACTCGTACGCGATCGCTGATCTCTAATTCAATCAAACGACAAAAAAAATAATAGGGAAAATGAAAATATCGTTCAAAATTTACATCGGGTTATATTTGGTCTGCAGCTCGACTAATGCTAACGATAAATTCCTCATCGTTACTCCATTCAGCAATGAAATAAGTTCGTGTCCGAATTTGGAACGCTTAAGTGAGTTAAATTATTCTCTGGTGTCTAAATAGTTGAATTCTATTTTAGAAGATCAATCTACATTCTAACTTCCAGGAATAAAACACCATTCCCTGGTGGAAGAAGGCAACCAAACGAAAGCTGAAGCCTGCACGACTATCGCGGCGAGTGACTTTCTCTACGAAACCCTTCACGTTCTCCCAATTAGCTCTCACCGTTCCCCAGTATATAATAGAACATCTGCGATAAAACTTTCATCCAATATCACCGGTCCTTACGAAGAGCGTAAAATTGTTATTGACGGAAATATGTCTTACGAAGCAGTCTTCCCGTGTTTGGTTTGGAACTACGATACTGGAAATTACTCCGAGATTTTCATTTCTCGTCAGTATGACTACGACCACGATTTTTCAGAGATATTTTCAGCTCACTTTCGCTTGGTATTTCAACCAGATGAAACAGGAAAATTAAGAGCAATCGCTGTAGCCGAGAAGCCCGCAGAAGTTGTCGTTTACTACAAAGAAGGACATTCATTAGCCGAACTTGAAAAAAAGATACGCGACCCTGGTACTCGTACGACCCATTAATCATTACTTTTATTATTATCATTATTCTCAATTTTTTTCTATTTTTTAGATGATATTTGCAATTTGTCGAAAAATATGAAACTTAGAATATGCACAATCATACTCAACGCCGAAGAATTCAGACATGAGGTCGAATTTTCGCCTAGTGCAAATAAAGAAGAGCCAACTTGTAACGACGAAGGATCTATGATTTTCCAGTACCTCTACCAAGAAACGTCGCGCAACATCGAAGAATCTGATACTCGGGACCATTTTGAGAACTTACCGACTTTGGAATGTAAGGCTACAAAGCGGCACCGGAGAATCGGTTTCCACGAGACGGCTGTGTACTATATCGGTCGAGATAAATATTCTAATTCATATTTCATCGCAGACAGTGACAGAAATGTAGTAGGTGAATGTGAAATCTAAAATTTCTCCATTCTTTCTACAAAATTGATAAGAAGTCTGTAATCAAGTTCGGAGGTTAAGAGCATAAATAATTTGTGCTCTATTAAGAATTAATACAAATGTATGTCCAACCTTTAACCCCCTCAAAAAAGACAGACAGGAAAAAGGAGTGTCATTGGGGATGTACGTCTGCCATTCGTCCGGTGAATTGCGGTTCCCAGGAGGTTAGGAGGTGTGATATAATTCCGGGACTTGGGCCAATTTCGACTCCTGAACTATATATGAACAATGGGTCTTGGAAAAATTTCGCCGATGTTCCAAATAGGGATACATCGAGAAGAAGAATTCAACGAATTTTGCTAATAATTTTAAAGTGAGTAAGATACGGCGCGTTTTCTAGCAATAAATATGAATAATACTTCAAGGACAGACGAACAGTCTCTCGGTAGTATGGATATTGCAGAAAGGATTCGTGTTCAACTATGCCGATTATATAGTGATCCATTCAGAAACCATCGAGAGATGTCACCTGTCAATTAGATGTTCCAACGTTCGAAAGCATTTACGAGGAGGGAGTCATTATTTTTTAATTTGAATAAACCTTTGACAGCTTGCCCCTCCCCCCTTCAGTTCAGTACTATAAAAGATCTCTACCTTCAACGTCACCATTTTTATCTGTATAATTATTATAAGGAAATAAATTCGGAAAGATTTCGATATCCGCCAGCTGAAGAAATCTTGAAATTGGGATGTTTGTTAAAATTTTTCATTTCGGTACATCCAGCCTCCTCGCCTCGTCTCAAATATAAACTGCCATATGGTGCGTCATTCAAATTTTATCTTTGTTTTTCTAAGAAGATTTTGTCCTTTGCCTTTCTGGAACCTGTATTCTATAGCCTTCTTTAAACTATAGGTACAACATGCAGTATACTGGGCTTCACTTCGGCGTCTGTCACTTCGCACTAGGCTAAAGCAGAACTACCTAGCCCAGCGTACTCCTTATTTGTAGCAGTAAACTAGGACTAGAAAAAAAGGTGTTTCAGGCTTAGACACTAGCCTGTCAACTGAGTAGCCCAACATACAGAATACTAGGTTTATACAAAGTTAATAAATACCGATGAAAGGGGTCGTTACTATGACGTCATCATGACCGAAATAGACGTATCATAATCGGTAGAATCGATTGAATATGATCGATTACGTCGAAGCGTAGCCCAACAGTAAGAGGAAAGGGACAGGTAAACAGAACAATGACGGAAAAAATAATGTAGAAGTCGCACTTCAAGATTTCAACTTCTGAAAATTTTTGATGTACACCTTGTTAAATTTAATACTTATTCGTCATACGTTTTCGGCGATCTTGATATCCATCTCTTCCATACATGGAATTATAGACCGTCACGTCGCCGGTGAACATCAACTGAGAGAAACGTCGTTTACTGTTTATGCCTAAGCGAATGAAAATTAAGTTTCAGATGTAGTTTTTACAAGTTTTCAGTCGATCACGTAACGAATTTTCGTAACGCTGTAAAAAAAAAAAAAAAAAAAAAGACCTAAACACATGGATGTTGTAAACGTTTTGATAGCGTTTGAAAACAGTTACGGTCATGCATTCTGAATTTTAAAATACCGTTGCGTTGTGGAGTAGCGAGAGCTTATCCAGGAGTAAAGTCGCACAAATTACATTTTCCTCCATCCAAGTGATACTCGTTGGGTAGTCAATAAAACGAGTGTTCTGAAACGGGTCTTTCGGTAAACGTATTGAAAAAATTGTGTTAAAAAACGAGGCACTTAGACATTGACCTTCAATTAAATTAGAGGTGCGGGCGTTTAACTTTAAGAGAATGAAAACACTGTCAAATTCAATCTCTTGCGATTGCACGACTTTTTCAAGGAGGCCTCTCATGGCGGACAAACGTACGAGAGTTGTAATGGATTTAGTCTGCACAAATAAATGAGCGCACTCGTGATAAAGATTTGTACCATAGGTTGCCTCACACCCCTAGGAGCAAGTGGCTAAATATGGTTACACAACCACAACCTGGCTTGGTAGGTCGCACGTCCGAAACACAGAGGACAAAGCCTTCACGTCCAACAATGACATCGGTGGACACCACCTCTAGATATGAGGACAGAATCACATCCTGCAATCAATGTCTCGTAACGTACATAGTAGTTTCCAGTCGATGTACGATACAGATGGCTGGACTGTCCAAAAGCAAGTACACTCCATTCTCAGATAAAGGGGGGTCGAATCTTTCCCATTTGGGAAAAATCTTCCAATCTTGGCGAAAGAGTAGTACAAAGGGAACCTATTGATGGTCCGGAGTGCTACACTAGTCTGGGAGGAGAGATTCGGAAGATAGGGGTGGAGGACACACTTCTTTCTCTCAATTTTGTGGAGGGAGGAAAGGTAGTAAATCGCTGGGCGGTTTTCACTTCCTCCGTCCGAATGAAGCCATCAACGTCAATGTTGAGCATATTGGCATGGGTCAAATACTTAAGGATAGAGACCTCTTTAGCGTACGCATGAGGTGTGAGGGGAGGGAGTACTAAGCGGTGGAAAAAAGAATTGAAAGCTGCCATTTTATGGAAAAAGGGACAGTAGGACGACCCATTGACAAGGATGTCAGTGGTCCTAATCTTCTTGTAGATGTCCATTTCAAGACTACCACTAAGGAGAGAAATAGTGATGTCAATAAAGTTAATCTTAAAGCCTCCGATCTAAATCGTCAATTTAATGGAAGGCAGCGAGGAGGTCATACAAACTTTGTATGGGTCCAGTCCAGACACATAGTATGTCATCGACATGCCGGCGCCAGAGGAAGATGTGGTTGAAGGCCATTGCGGATATCGCGCTGGAATATGCCAGTGTCGTACCAATGGACCCATCTCAACGGCCAATGAACGCAGCGATTCAGGATGCCATCAAACCCTGTAGCACGTTCGCCGAATTTAGCAGTCGGATCGTCGAGGGATCGCCCCGGATGGGAAAAGTCCCCAGTGCCCCCAGTAGTCTTAGTCCATATTGGCTTAGCTGCTGGAATGACTCACGATGTGTGACCGTACCGCAGCGAGGAGAATCCGCTGAAAAGGTGAAGAATATGCAAGCGGCTACCAATTGGTATGAGCACTGCCTATAGAAGACGGGGTATTACAATGGAGCTGGAAAACATCACCCGTATTCTCATAGACCTGGAATGCCGGACTATTTGGGAGGGCCTTGCCATCCAATTAATTGGCGCGCTAGCTATCGATTTACGCACCCACGCCAGATTGCGTCACTCCGGATAATGCTAGTATCGAACACGCTGGCATATGTCCTGGAAGCCCGCGTGATAGTCGCGAAAGTAGTCAAGAGGGATCTAACAACGAGCGAAGTTTACCATCTATGGTGCTCGTTGGTCCGACGGCTGGTTTGTGATAGGGGTACTTATGTGTGCCTGCTCACAACCCACGGAAGACCAGTTAGCCTTGGCTATGCACCACTAGAGTGTGAGAGTTGTTCCACTACTCTAGAATGGTCCACCCAAGTTGGGCGCGAACGCATACGACATCCGGACTCAGTGTGCGGTTTCGTAGTCCTCTTGAAGAGGCTGGGATGGATGTACGATCAGCTGTGGTTTTACCCTCCAGCTAACCTCCCGCCTTGTGGTGATGAAACAGCGTTTCCGCGGTCGGTACAACAACACGTTCCACGCGTTGATTAAATAACGCTACACCACACTCCTGATTCGACATACCACCTACCACACGAAGGGTGAAGCCGATAGAGCCTATGTCTCTATGTCGGATTGCATTTTCTGGTCGCTATATAAAATCAGTAATGTAATATCTGATGTTTCAAATTAATCCCTTATGACGACTAGAACCTAAATATGACATTATAGATTCCATCACAAAATATTAAAGAGCGGCTTGTTCAATAGCCAATACGGTAGCTTCTGGGTAAGCTTGTTGAGTTAGTTTGAGAATTTCACTTGAAAATGCCTGAAGACTTTCTCCACGGTTCTGTCGACGGTATTTCAGTTCTCTTCTTCTGATGGGGGCCAAGTGAGCTTGACCAAAGCGTTGTTCAAGGACCTCAACCAACTTTTGGTAATTCTTCTTATCATCCTCGGCAGTGTTGGACAACAGCTGAAGTGCAGCTCCTCTCAAGCTGACAATCAAATTACCAGCCTTGGCTTTGTCATCCCATCCATTGAGTTGAGCTGCAATTTCAAACTGTGATTTATACAGTTCCCAAGAGATCTCGCCATCAAATGTTGGTATTTTGACTTTGGCCTTTGATGGTTCCGTAACATGGTATGTTTCCTTCATTAGACCCAGAACTGAAAAAAGTAACGCCTGGCGGATCCACAACCATGCTTACTGTTGGATTTCCTTCCAGTCTTTGAAGTCGTTCCTCTATAACTTTCCACTGTTGCCCAAATTCCTCGACCTGATGTTGGATTCCCTCAACCCGGTATTGGATTGGTTCAATTTGGCGTTTAACTTCAACATCGATAGTCTCTCTTAGCCCATCAAAGATTTCTGCCTTATTTTGTTCGAGTTTCTCCTCCATTGCATTCTTGTTCCGTTCGAGTTTCTCCTCCATTGCATTCTTGTTCTGTTCGAGTTTCTGTTCAATTTTCTGGTCTATTGCAGTAAACCCAGTCTTCAGATCTTCTGAATTTTTAGCCATTGTATCTGTCAACATTTGCAGCATTGCACTCAAATCTATAGCTGGAGACTGCTTTGTTGGCGTACCGGTCCCAAGGTTTCCAGTAGCCTCGTCAACCTCAAATTCAAAATTGGCCACGTCCAAACCCGAGTCTTCGAATGCTTTTTCCAGACGATCGGCTAATTCATTTTTGGTTCCGCTAACAGAGAGGTTACGATTCCGGAGTTCCTCGCGGAGTTGATCCCGAGTAAGTTCATGAAACTTCTTCTTCACCATCTTGAATCACCACCAGTTTCAAACGCACAGAGTAGGCTTACGCAATCCCACTTCTGACACCAGTTGTGACGAGAGGAAGCCCCGATTGGAAGATGTTGTCCTCCATTCTGAGCATGAAAACACCGGAGATAAGAAACCCCAGTGCTGATCCAACAGGGATCTCAATCTCAGGAAGAAGTTTGAACATAGAGTTGTTAAACTGGCATATGTTGGGGCTGAGGCAACATTGAAGAAGAGATTTTAATTCCAAAACCATGGAAGGTGGGAACTGCCACCTCAAGAGGTAACTCCTCAATATGCTCCCGGAAAGGTTGGAGGGGGACGTGGAGAAACAGTCCAACTACGTCGAAAGATACAAGAGCGCTCCTCGGAGGAGGGGGGGGGGGTTAGGAGTAACTCAGATAGTTCAAAAGAATTTTTTAATGAAAGCGGGGATTGGAAGCTAGTAACAGATTTGAATTAGATATCAAAATATTTGAGGCCAACTTGTAAGTAGGAAACGCGAAAGGACGAATACTCCGAAGGGAAAGTAAACTATGCAACCCGCAGAAAAAATATATAAACGACGAGCGCTTTCGGTTAATAAACCATCTTCAAGCCTGAAATGAAGGCAAGTGACGAACAGAAGAGAAGAACAAGGTATTAAGATTGGCCAAACGAGAAATCGCGGTGTGAATCATAAACCAGTTCAATCAGGCCATCTTCCGGAATGTGAGAGTTGAGTACAGTGATACCATCGGTGTTGAGATGACGCATTATCTCTAAGGGCGATGCGCTTACGGTAGGAATTCTCCGTATGGAGGAGCTTTTCGGATCCCTCACGGAAGCTGTGGCCACTGTTTATTAAATAATCAGCAAAAGCTAACTCCCGTAAGTGTCCCTTCTTCCAAGACTTTAGGTGCTCAGCTACTCTAACTTTCATTTGGCGGCTGGTCTCACCAATATAAAAGCCTCTACAATCCCCACATTCCAACTTATAAACACCACTCCTCTCATCAACAGGTATGGGGTCCTTCAGCCTCACAAACAACCTCTTGACTGTCGTAGGGTCGTAAAACGCGGGTCTGAAGCCAAACGGGCGGAGGGCCGGACCCAATTGAAGGGAGAACTTCCCCAGGAAGGGGAGACTGATCCAACGCAAACGACGATCACGGATCGTGTCTCGGGGGTGGGAGGTGGTGGAATCAAGAAGGGTCCTCGTAACTTTCCTCCGAACCATCACGTCAACATCGACATTGACCCCATTCACTCTGGCCAGGTGTTTTATTGTAATTCTTTCTTGAAGGCAGACTGACTCAAAGGATTACGAGTCAGTCTGTGAAGTAGTCTATGAAAGGCAGCCATCTTATGAATAACAGGACCGAACGAACCTCCATGGACTAAAACATCGGTCGTAGTATCTTTCCTGTAAATTCCAAACTTATGGATACCGTCTATTATAGAGATCGATAAATCCAAAAAGTTAATGGAAAATACCCCTATTTCCAACTTAAATTTGATGAAAGGGTACCAGGAATTGAGATACCTCAGAAACTCACCAAGGAGATCCGGGGGACCAGTCCAGGTGCATAGAACGTCATCAACGTACCTGTGCCAACAGTGAATATGATTGAGCAACACCTGGTTCGAGGAAAAGAGGTCAAATTTCGGAGATCATAGAGCCTAAAGGTGATCCAATAGCGATCCGTACTTCATCAGGAAACTCGAAAAATTTCCCTTCAAATTTACAGTAGTTGGGGGACCAGCAAATATTCAGAAGATCGAAAAATTCATGAAGCTCATTGTGAGGAATGTTGGCTTTGACGAGTAGCTCACCCATACGCTGGATAGTAGCAGCCTTAGGAATATTCGGGAACAAACCAACAACATCAAACGAGCAGATGGTCGTTCCTGAGGGAAGACTTACACCCTTTATGACGTCAGTTAAAGAGGCCGAATTCAAGACCGAATGAGAGGATTCAAAATCAATGCGATTTTTGAACCAACGGTCCGGAATTTGGCAAGGAGGTAGGTGGTGGAGACGAAAGAAACGACGGGTCGCATCGGGGTATTATTCTTAAGCACTTTGGGCGGCCCTTAGAGGAGGGAGGGTGTGGGATTAGGAACAAAAAGGGCTTTTTTCATAGCAGGAGTTTTTCTAGCCTCATTCCTGTTGATGACACTCCTAACGTCTTTAACGTGCTTAGGAAACCTGAAATCCTCACTCTCTTTAGCACCACACTGCTGGAGGACTTTATGGACCTCAGAAGAATAGGCGGATTTCTCCATCACCACAACAGCATTGCTTTTGTTAGCCTTAGTGACGATTAAATATCCCTCTTTAATCTTCCTCTTTAAACCTTGAATCACTCCTCCCAATTTATTACTCATGCAAGGGAGGGAGTTATTGCGGACTAATTCGGCACAAACTTTCTGGGTATTAAAACCACGACCAATTTTAACAGCAACATTCGCAATAACATTTGTCAAAGTTTCATCCTTCTTGAAGGGAGGTAAACTGAAATTCAAAGCTTTCTCAAGGAGGGCTGTTTCACTACCGGGCGCATGGGGAACCCTGTTTTGTGGATTTTAGGAAGACCGTAAAAGCGGAATACCTCGCCGCGGCTCTTGACATGTTTCATGTCTTTTGTCTCACCGTACCCCTATTTAAAAATTCGCGAGTACAACCCCCTCCCCCGCCTATACGAAGTGTGCACGTACAAATCTCTAATAAGTAACAGAAAGATAGGAGTTCGAATTCACTGAAATTTTCTATCAAATCCTAGAACATGGTGTTCCAAAAATTTGTCTCTCTTCGACCTTTGACATCCGCAAAAAGGTGCGCGACGTAGATTCCATCAGCAGGGAATAGTAATAGTAATCAGAAGCTCATTTTCATCTACTTAAAATGGTACCGCGACCTACCTTCACTTATTCACGGTGTGAGCGTGTCTCGAGAGACATTTAGCTAACAATATCTCAAACAAAAAAATATTATCCATCTCGGCGGAATGACTCGTCAGACCGTACAGTTAATTTGTTCGTCTGTGTTTAACAAGAACACTATTTTTCATTTGTTGTACAAGAATCGCACTGTAAATAACATCTAATGCGTCCCTTCGGTACGCAAAAACCTTCATCCAAAATGATATTCGCGTTTGGCGTAAGCTCAGACTTTCAGAAATTTCAAAGTCTCGTACACCGTTCTACAAGCTAAAAGTTCCAACACTTAGGATATCACTGTCTATGCTTTAAAGGATATAATATTCGATTACATCACGCGAATATTTCCTGCGGAACGTCGAAAAGGTGCGGTATCGTAAATTATACAGTCGAAACGAGTCAACTACGTTTATTAATCGGGTCGGTTTCGCGAAGACCGAATCAAATAACTCGACTGCGAAGTCGAACGTAATGACGTGACGTCGTAGACCCAAAGTGTAGCGCATTGCAATAACAAATTTCTCGGATATCTTAATTTATGAATAATTTCCTTCGCGTTATACGCGCAAAATTGGACGGCCTTTGCGAACTTAAAAGGGGCTCGACGTCGAATAAAACGTTGAACCCACTCTACGCGATATTGCTTGGCGAGGATTTTCGTGCGCGGGATTAAGAATCTAACATTTACACCAGCAATGTAACTCACATATGTACGAGAGTATCGCATATCGCAAAAGTAATAACACGAAAATGGAAAATGCCTTCGCTCGCCGCCGCTACCACCGTCTTGTTCACAATTTGCCGTGTTTCATTACAATGAGGAACTGAAGCGGCAGCGGCGGTACAAAAACGCGTTCAAATGGCCCCAGCATTGTAGATTCGCGTGCTACAAATAATGTCGCAGAATGTCGAGAAGGAGACTCGAGTGCAAGGTTAACTTCGTTGATTAATTTCTCGCCTTTTTCTCGTGGCTCGCAGGAGCATTAAAGAATCAATACAACGAGCGACAAGGGAATTGTAACAATTGTGCTGCACAGTATATATTTCAGGTTTTTGTACCCTGCCAGTATAAAACGTTCCACAGGTTTGCTTTTTTAGCGCTGCGAAAGTTATGAAACGTGGCAATAAACTCACAACAAATACATTTCCAGGGTTTCCACGACTAAAAATATAACGAATAATCTTAAAACGAGGGCTTTCAACCCGTAACTCGTGAAAGGCTTCCTCAAAAGTTTGAAATATCACAACTCGAAAAAAAAGCTATACGCTAAAGCAGAATCAGGACTGACTTTTCGAAACTAAAATAGGAATACGATTCTACCCAACAAAATATGCAATGAAGTCCGTATTTGATGCTCCAGAATATTTTTTCAATCAATTTCCTCTAGCCTGATTTCATCATACTCAATTATTTATTTACGTCCTTTTCACTTCAATTTATCGATGATACTCAATTATCCATCCAATTCAAACTGCATCAAAATGTTTCGTCACTGTCGACAAGTGCGAGTGAGGCCCACGAAAGGTGATAACCCAAAATATATCACATCAGACTTTCGCCCCATCACGAATGTAGATAACTGCTCCATAGGCTTTCTCAGAAGCGTCACAAAAGGCGTGTAGTTCAATGAAAGTAGGGGCAAAAGTGAAGTAATATCTCACGAGCGCTTGACCTAGTAGAAGCCTAGATTAGAATATTTCAAGATGACTGATAAAATATACATTTTATATTCATTTCCAGGAATGAATATTTTTAGAATTATTACTACTCAAATAAACGAGTCATTTCATCAAGTCACAGACTTACGTTACTTCCCAGTCAACGTGTGTTTTCTAATAAATATCCTATGAAAAACTACACATTTAAATAAATACACGAAGTAGAAACTATATTTAATTTTTCAATCATCTTCAACGAGTAATCACTAAACAGTCCGATCCGTTTCGCATAGTACTTTTCCCTCTGTGTTCCTCATATGCGAGTTGGGACGCATGTACTTCAAGTCAAAAACCCAGAACGGACGAACCTATTGGGATTGTGTAAGTACTAAAGCTAAACAATGCAGTGCCCGTGCAATAACAAGTGAACGGATAGCCGATTCAATTGTACAAAGGGCCAGAGGAATCTGCGCATCTTCATGCCCCAAATAGAGACGAAGTGAAGGCTACGATACGACGAAGACCCGTCGATGAAAAAGAACACCCACATGTTGTTGGCTCTTGCCTTCGTACCAGTCGACAATGTAATCGGTACCTGTGCTATGCTTAAATACGAATGGCATCAGGAGGAAGATTTCAAACCTATTCTTACGTACTTTGAAAAAATCTACATCATTGGAGTCCCAGCAAGAGGTCGGCGTTAGGCTACTCCCCCTCGCTACCCGCCACCACTGTGGAACCAGTACTCTGCTGCCATGTGCAAAGAACACCGGACAAATAATGTGTCCGAAGCGTGGCACAATAGGTGGTGGTGGGTAAGCACCATCCCGACATTTATTCTGCTTTGGAAGAACTCCTCAAGGAACAAGCAGATACGGAGATAATGGTGGCAGAGGTAGCACTAGGAAGGAAAGTAAAGTCAGCGCCGCCTAAAAAATGGCTCGCCGCATCAAAGACGTAACCTTGGAATACGAAAACTACAAGAAAAATGATGATGTACTGACATACGAGTATGTACGCACATTGTCCAATAGTGTGGGCCTGGCATTCTGTACTTTGACGGCATAAGATAAGATCTCGTCAGAGAAGAAAAAATTCAACCAATGGTTCGATCCGATTTTGTATCGATCTCCAGGCAAGGACGAAGGGAGAACGAACAGAATTTTCTCAGCCAATTAATTTCGAATAAATTATGAATTTGAGTTATCAAAGTCGAAAGAGTTTTGACAAAAGGTATGAGATGGGTATATTTGTATATGATTACGATGAAGGCAAGGGCAATAGACGTAACCAAGAAATGGAGGTCTTGATTTTTTGCAAAAATTTTGAAATGTGCATGGAATTATCGAAACACCTTGGTTTCATGTACGATTCTGAAATTAAATTGTATCATTTTGGATTACCGTAAATTTTCCCGAGTCCGAATTCCCGAAACCCATTTTCCCGAAAGTTTAGCTCCAGGAGGACGGCTTACAGGCGGCGTAAGATGACAAGGAAGACCGGTCTATAAAAGAATTCTCGCATATGATCCTCGCCTTGGCTTATGTACCACCTGCAGATGTGCCCACCGTCTTCGAAACACTGAATGAAGCAGTCCCTGACGAGCTACTGGACATCATGAACGATTTCTCACGACTTTATGTTAGAGGCAGGACTGCAAGAGAAAGGAGAAGAGCCGTTGCCCCAAGGTATCCTATCCGGTTATGGAACCATTAAGAATCTGCTATTGAAGATGCACATAAGACTAACAACGCCAGTGAAGGCTGACATAACCGTTTTGCCCTGCTCGTAGGAAAACATCACCGGGATATAAAAAATAAACTCTCGCTTGGGAAATTGTCTAGAAATTTTATCGGTCAGCAATAAAAAAATAGTGAAATCATCTTTGGTTAAAACAACCCGACTAGGAGGATTTATCAAAATCATCTCTGATCGTTTCAAGCGAGAAAGTCCGACAGCCCATCTACCACATTTTGAGGACGAATAGAATTTTGCTTAGTAATAATTAAACACCCAAGATAACACTGACACTGCTGCGCAATGTGTTGGTGATGAACAAGAGTTTTCAAAACTTTATCAAGATGAAGAAAGTTTTGTTTTTGCGTGACAAACAGATATCAATTCAAATGAGACAGTTTGCTCTACATTCCCTCCTATCATATATAGCTCGAGAGTCGAAATTCTTCCAAGTCCCCCTCCTATCATATATAGCTTGAGACTTGAAATTCTTCCAAGTCCCCCTCCTATCATATATAGCTCAAGACTTGGAATTCTTCCAAGTCCCCCTCCTATCATATATAGCTCGAGGTTAGGTTAGGTTACTCACCAAGAGCTAAGAAAGCGTGACTTCACATTTGCACAATTTGTTGCAAGGAACATGATGAACATTGAAAACTCTAAAGAACCAACATGCAGGCATCAAGGCAGACTGTCAACTAACGACTACACACTAAGTAAAAATTGCACTGTTAATAACTGGAGAGTGCTACAGGATGAGGAGTCACTCTCTGATCATATGATAGTGTTATTCTCCCTGGAAACCCTGCGAGATCAAACTACCACAAACTCAAATGTGACAATGAAGAAACTTGATCTAGCCACTTTCCATACCAAGATCAGCCAAATACCAATATTCTCAAAAACTGACACCAGCCAAAGTGCTGAAGAGAATGCAGTCGCAATCACAAGATGGCTGACAACTGCTGTTGCTGAATCTAGCAGAGATGTAGTAAAACAGAACAACACATACTGGTGGAATCCGGCACTTGAGACACTACGCATTGAGCTGAAGAAACTAAACAGAAGGAGGCATCGAGTCAAAGACAGTAACCTGAAGGTTGAAATCCTTACTCAGCAAAAAGAAATGAGAAAGCAATATCGTGCTGCCATACTAAAGTCAAAAAAGGAAGCATGGCAGAAATTTATCGACTGTAGTAGACCATGGGGTAGACCATACAAGGTCAAAGTGAAGACTCCTAGAACTACCACAATAGGAATCCCCCGAATCCGAAAACCAGATGGCCAACTCACGCAAACGGACAAGGAGGCTTGTCAATTCCTTTTGAGAGGCAAATTCCCCTCAAGCAGTCGCACAATGCAATACCAAGCTGCTGATGAACCAAATGTAGATATGGTACACATAGATGACAAGGAAATGACGACCATTCTAAAGAAGTGCAAGAATAGATCGTCTCCAGGAGTCGACGGTATAAACTACAAGGCGGTAAAAATTGTAAATAAAAGGCACCCTGGGCTAATCCCCTGGATTTTCAACCTATGCCTACGATGGACAATTTTCCCAACAGTCTGGAAACTAGGAAAAGTTGTCATGATACGGAAGATGAAGCTCAGTGAGAATGAGCCCGGGGAATACCGTCCAATAACTCTTCTGCCTGTTCTAGGAAAAATCTATGAACGCTGCCTCGCAAACCGCTTGACAAAATTCATCGGCCCCTTGCTGTCACAACAGCAATACGGCTTTCGCCAAAAGAGATCCTGCGAGGATTGCATTGTAGCTGCCTGCAAAAGACTAGAGCAAATGCGAAAATCCACGAATTTTGTACTAGCTCTATCACTTGATATCTCCGGTGCTTTCGACCACGTAGAATATCAACATCTGATCTCTACAATGGAAACAATGGAAATTCCAGCATACATGATACAAGTCATCAAATCGTACTTATATGAAAGGAAAGTTCAGTATGGAAGCGAAATAAAAACACTAGAACGAGGTACCCCACAAGGTGGAGTTCTTAGCGGCCTTTTATGGAACATTGGCTACAACAATGTCCTAAAGTGGCTAGAGATGAGATGGGTGTGTCACTTCTGCTACGCAGATGACACACTCATCCTCCTAGCTGACGACAACATACTGGACTTGCAAGTAAAAGCCAGAACCGAATTAGAAAGAATCCGAAGATACATTAAAGAAAAGCCAAACCTAGATCTGAACACAAATAAGACGGAAGGGCTTCTTCTGCAACGGCGAGTGAAAGGCCAGAGAAAAATTGCTGAAATAGAACTAGACACACAGATAAGAAGATCCAGTACTCTAAAATATCTCGGAGTCATGATAGACGAAGAAATGACTTGGGAACCGCATTGCCGTGAAATGGGAGTAAAAGCCATGAAAATTACAACAAAAATGGCTAATATCTGTAGAAACACGTTCGGTTACTCAACCAAAGCAAGAAAAATCATGCTCGAGGGCACAATTGGCTCAATGCTTAAATATGCGTCATCAGTCTTCGCTCACCGCATGCGAATTAAATACGTTCACCGCCATATAGACAAAGCGCACAGAAGTATGATTCAATGCTATGGGCGCCTTTACCGAGACGTCTCGTACATACCTGCTACTGTTATTTGTGGCGTTAGACCCATTGAATACGACATTGCTATACGTGCCCTCATATACGCGAAGAAGAAAAACATACAACTGAAATTCGAGAAAATTCTGTTGAAATTGCCCGTAAAGAATATGAAACTGAAAGAACTAAAGCTCCTGTTGGAAGATAATGCAAATAAGCTCTGGCAAGAAGAATGGGACAAATCAACAAAGGGCAAATGGACCAAACAATTATTACCTTCTGTAGATGGGAAACGCAACCCGCCATGTTTTTGGCTCGGGCAAGCCCTAAGTGGGCATGGCTCCTTCCGATTATACTTACGACGCGACGATCCGTTGTGCCAGTGCAAAAAGTCAAACGAAACTCCTCAACATATATTCTCTGAGTGCCAGCTCTTTCGTGAAGGACGCCCTGACCAACTAGAAGGAGATAACAAAGAAACCAAAGACTACCTAATCAAGGTAATGAAGGCTCTATGGGATGAAGAAGTAGCCATGGAACGCAGGAGAATAGAATCGAACTCAAACTGAAAGAAGCAAGCTGATCATCATGAAAGAAGACGAGCTACAGTGTCTGTTTCTGCAGCATATTTTAGCCTTAAGCATAAGAATATGTACTAGCCTTAAGCATAAGTCTCCGCAATAGTTACACCACACAATAGTTTTTCCTTCCACCCATACAATAGCCACCTCTAATTAATGTTAGCCTTAAGCATAAGAAAAACCCACTATTCCCTTCGATATACTTGAAGGTACGCAGGGGAGTAGTGGCTAAGCAATAGTAGTCTTTCCGTCCGTCACTGAGCACTGTCATTGTAAACTCAGTGGCGGGCAAATAGGGAATAAACTTCCTTTAAAAAAAAAAAAAAAAAAAAAAGGTTAGGTTAGGTCTACTGGGGAAGGCGGTTATCTCCCTGTAACCATCGACCAAAAGTGGAGTACTGGGCAATCCGCTGCGGATCAACATTTTACCTCTACTATTTCAGCTTAGAGTAAGATGTTATGAATCCACCATACAAAGTATATGTCTCACAACCACCATCACACCGCAATCGGCTGTCCTGTTACTGGGGAAGGCGGTTATCTCCCTGTAACCATCGACCAACAGTGGAGTACTGGACATGCCCTGCGGATCTTCTCTTCCTACTATTACAGGTATAGAAGTAAGATTGTTAATCACCATATAATTTTACAATTGTAATATTTATTTAACACTTAATATTATTGTAATTATTATTAGGTCCCCTCTACCCCACTTATCTAGGGATATGTAGAGGAGTCCCCCCCGGTATTGTACCTCCCATCCTACTTTTTCTCCTCTCAGCCGCTCCGAGATCAGGGAAACCCGTCCAGTGCATAAGTCAACTTGACAAGTCTCTGCGGGCAACCTTTGAGTATGGAAGCACTAACTATAAATTACACTTAAGATGATAAAACCCCTTGCAGTGAGCGATCTCGCTGCAAGGGCTAGTTTATAATATTGTCTTTTCCGCGTAATATACTCGCCCCACCGAGAAAGTTCGTCGGACTGGGGAACCCAAAAAAAAAAAAAAAAAAAAAAGGTTAGGTTAGGTAGATTTCTTGAACAGAATTTATTCTAAATGACGTGAAAAATTACCAAAAATGAATTCACGCGTTATCCCAATCCATCGTCAAAATTTTTGCGAAGGCTGCGTTGCCGATGCCACAGATTGGCATGGGGACTGTCCTAATTAAATAGAATGCATACAGCCGTATTTCGGGCGTTTCGGAAAGAATAGCCTATATTGAGCAGCCTTAGCATGCTTAGCATGACCAATTTTAAAGAGTAGAAGGATGTGATAATTAGGAATTATTCAAATTTTCAGCGAAAAATTTCATAATTGATCTACGTGCACTAATAGAATGTATGAACGATAATGAATGTGCTTGTTTTTTTCAGGTGGACTACATACTAACATATATAGATGACCCTGTTCAAGATCCGACCTATTTGACGGCGCACGGCGGACGGCGTTTTTTCCGAAAAGACCCCCGATAAAACAGGTTCCTGTTAAAATTTTTGACTTTTGAGATGAATATGATAGGAGGGGGGCACTTGAAAAAATCCGACTCTTGGACAGATGGTAGGGAAATTTCGACTTTGATCTATATTTCATGGGAAAAGGGCTGGGGGGATTTTGGAAGATGAAAGAAGGACTTGGAAAATTTAATTGTAGGAATTTTTGTAGGCTAGATTTTGACGTTGTTTAAGCTATATATTGAAAGAATTTTTGTAGGCTAGATTGTAGTTCAAAGGAAGTTGCATACTGCTTAATAGGCCTAGTAATTAGGCCTAGATGCTATACATTATAGGAGGGGGAGACTAAGAAAAAGTTTTGATTTTTGAGATGAATATGATAGTGGGGGGGGCCTTGGAAAAATTCGACTCTCGGACAGATGGTAGGGAAATTTCGACTTTGACCTATAATTCATGGGAAAAAGGGTGGGGAGATATTGGAAGATGAAAGAGGGACTTGGAAAATTTAATTGTAGGAATTTTTCCAGGCTAGATTTTGACGTTGTTTAAGCTATATATTGAAAGAATTTTTGTAGGCTAGATTGTAGTTCAAAGGAAGTTGCATATTGCTTAATAGGCCTAGTAATTAGGCCTAGATTATCGCTCAAGAGAAGATACTGCTCTTGCTTAACGTATAACGTTTGAATTCTTATTTGCAGCATTATTGTGTTATAAAAGATAAATTCTGTTTTGTCATCTTGGGGGAACTGTATATAAGATGACACATACACTTGGAAAGTATTTTTATGGTATTGCTAAGAAAACACTTATTGTTGATTTCTTCTGTTACTGTTTCTGAAAATTTAAAAACTCATTATACTGAAAGATGAATAAGAAACGTTCAAGTTCTTCGAAGGAGGACGCCAGTCCAAAAAAACAGAGTAGAATAGCCGATGTTGATGAAGTGAATATTGCTGCGCTGGGAAATGTTTCTGAAGTTACCAGAAAGCCTCGTCCTACGAATCCGATCTTCGAAGAAGAAAAATTGTCGAAGTTTTTTTGTTACCTGAAAAGAACGATTTCACGAACTATTTCAAATGATGTCGATGCAACGAGTTCGGTTTTACGTTTACTTAATTCACCAACATTTCATGGACATTTTTTTCTTTCACCAAAGTTCGCGTACAACCATTTGTCGGTCCCATCTTTGATAACACTACTGAACAGCTATCCTGTTACAAAGATTCTATCGCGTGATTCGTAGTTACTTTTCAATGCTGAACACGAATCCATTGTCCGTTTTCTGTTAGCACGTCACAATTTTCAGTAATCACGATAAATATTCACGTTATCGTAACAAATATTCTCGTCTACTTGCCGCGCTCTGTCGCGGAACGTAACGAACGTTTTCGATAGCGATGACGCTGCTTTCGTTGATGTGTTTCGCGACGACGCGCGGGAAGTAAACGAGAACTTTCAACGTGATTACTGAAAATTGGGACGTGCTAGCAAAAAACGGACAACAGATTCGTGTTCAGCGTTGAAATGTATCCAAGAATCACGTAATAGAATCTTTGGTTATTGAGAAGTTTTTTGTACTCAATACCTTATAAGTAGGTCAATATCCGAACTTTCTCACTCGCGAAAAAGAAAAATAAACACACAAATCCCCGATCGAAAACAGACACCGAAAGTTGAATTTCTCCCTTTCAGTCACGTCGTATTCATTAGTGAAACGACGCAGTAATAGAGGTAGAAAAATAAGTTCATTCATTCGCTTTTCACGACGCATCGTATCACAGGAAATATGATACCATTATGTAGACGTACAAGACTCAACAATATCAAAGTTAGTACTTTCGATGCGGCATTATCTACCAACTCTTGTTCATAATACACGATACAAAGTAGATAATAAACTTTGACTGTATATATCAACATAAACACGTTTCTCGAGATAGAGTTGGCAGCCCGATACATTCTGTAGGTAAGTACGTATAATAACTTCATCGCAGCACTAAAATAAGTAAATTGTCGTATGTTTTTAGTTTTGAATGTGTTTACTGAAATTCATCGTATTGTGTAATGTCACGCTTCGCTATTTGTCGCTTTTCAACCAGTGCTGATATCTTGACGTTTCGGTACTCCACCATTTAGGAGATGAATCAGTAAAACGTGGAATTAATGACAACTAAAAAGTCATCGGTCTAACAAGTTACGGAGAAAGAGGTTGATAGATACTTTTTCCTCGTGGGTAGAAGAAGAATTGATAAAACTTGGTAGAACTTTGTCTAATGGCGACCAGCAGATGAGTTGGCCACTCAATCTTCAACCAAACGACGCATGGTGTTCCTACCTTGCGCACGAAAGGTTACAGGCTGTAAGTTTGAGGTCTCAAGATGTCAAAAGAACTGCCCATCGCGCGCAGTATAAAATTTGGACATAACTTTATGTAGAAAATCGTGACCCAACTTTGTTATATAGATTGGAAAAGTTGGCTGCAGTCAAATGAGTACCAAAGGCACTAGACTTTTGCAATCAACAGACTTTATTCTGATTTCGTAATTAACGTCAATAAACCAAGAAAAGAACAAGAGTTACACTGGGATACATTTACAATTTGTACACGCACGAGCGGGAACGAAGTCTATTTTGGCACAAATATGTGCGAACATAATTTACACGTATTTTTTCTGGGATTTGAGCATCGATTTATCAACTCAAGATCACCTTCAACGTATTAGGTTTATAAGGATAAGGATCAGAGATGTAAACTGAAAGAAATACGATTTCAAGTCAATTATGAAATTGAAGTTATATTCTACGCGTGCGGCGTACTATTGGAACTAATTACGAGTGGAGGATCACAGTTTGCCTCCGAAGTGTCGACAAGTTATGCGAGCTACAGGGCTAACTGTCGCGGATTGCGATTTACTCCTTCGATGCGCCTCCCTAGGCAACTGTACTCACATTTAGACGAATGTACAAGGAATTACCTCGGAATCCGACGAAAATGTGCGATTTGAAAAAAATTCCTGAGAGGTATACCAAAACTCTGCTCGGGTAGCTCTCAAGATGAGGAAGTAAGTGACGCGGAACAACAGGCCGAGTCAGAACAAGTTCTGGTTTACGCAATACGGAATTATCGAGTTACTTTGTGTTCGCGACAGCGCTAAATATTTTTGCTCAGGTGTTTACCATAATTGGACTACGGCCACGCGCAGGGCATCCTGAGGAGGTTGTTGCAATACCGCTAGTGTACGCCTTCCTATCAGGAAAGAAGACGGAACTCTATAGAGAAATGTTGCAGGTGGTACGAGACACTATCAACAGAAAACCCATGCGTACCTACGAAAATGAGCGACTTCGAACTAGCTATAATTAAAGCATGCAAGGAGGTATTTCCGAACATACCTGTCCATTTCGGCCAACTCATTTACAGACGCATTCAAAACAACAATACCGTGTTCCGAACAATAAAGCGTTACACATATATGCTCCTTGCACTTATGGCTCTTGTACCAGTGGAAGATCTGCCCGATGCCTTCCACGAACTTCGTTGCGAGTGTCCACAAGCGCTGCAAACGTGTTCGATGATTTTAAGGAATATTTTATCAGCGGCAGACCAAATAACCTTAACTGAGCCCTCCTCGGGGAAGAAAGTCAAGACAGCCCCTGCAAAGAAGTGAGCGGATTTACAGTTGCGCATAGACGCGATTGCGGCGAAATAAGGTCCTAGATCTGTATTAGAATAATTAAGAATGTCAACATTTCGTAATCGTCTTAATAAAATGCAAAAATTTGTCGTTTCGAGAAAATGCTTTCGAGAATTTTATTTTTCGAGATAATGACAATGACATCCGAGAATTTGTTTTTGAAAGATTTTGTTTTCGAGAAAATGGATTCCTTCGAACCACAGCCACCTTCCGAACCGTGAAGAGACAATGACCGAAAGCCTGAAGCAGAAGGCGGTCGAATACCTCGCTGAGCCACCAACACGGATTCTCAGAACTGAATTGCGAGGAGCCTCAGCGGATGTGCTCAGCCAGCCCTGTTACGAACGATGCGACGAACACGCGCTCAACTCGCATCGGCTCATCCTAAGAAGTTGTCGAAGCTTTGAGAAATTCCTGATGAGTTTAGTCAACGGTACTCGGTGAGCGGTTCCTCCTTTTTGACAGTGGTCCACCGGAGGAGTCAGAAGATGAGGCAGACAAGTGGTCGACAAAGCTGGAGTCAGAAGACGAAGCAGACAACGTGGTAGACACAGCTGGAGGGCAAGAGGAAGAGGAACCACCGCAAACCATTGTGTTCGCCACGCGAAAAAATTTGAAGTTGCTGTGAGACAGCAACATTTGGTTCGTCGATGGAACTTTCAAAACAGCACCTCGCCTATTCACGCAGGTTTTCACTATTTCTGGTTTACGAAAGCGAACAAGCAATAGAGACACGGAAGAGGTCGTACCGCTCCCATACGTTGACGCACTACTCTCGGAAAAGCAGAAGGAGAGGTACGAGGAAGTCCTTATGGGCAGTACGCGATGTGAGATGTGATCAATGGATTAGGGATGCAATGTCAGCCAAATAAAATTCTCATGGATTTCGAGGAAGGCATAATCAAAGTGTGCGCGAAAGTGTTCTTTGGAATTCCTCGGTCCTGCTACTTTTTCTATCGCGTGCAGGCGGCTGGCCTGGAGCAAGACTACAACGATCCGGAAGACCGTACAGTCAAAAGAAACCACGCATTCCAAGAATTCAATTGGGCATGACAACAAATTACAAAATTTATAATAACTAAATACTATGTATCTCTAAAAATTCTTCGGTAATTGAGCTCAAAAGTTTGCAAAACGTTTCCTCATTCAGAATCAAATGCTATTTGCAAATTAATGGTCAGTGTGTTTCTCCCATACGAGCCAATATTATTTTTTCTCCAAATTGGAGAAAGGTTTTTCAAACAAAAATTATAAGTTGTCTGTTACTCATGCTTTTTGATCATTTTTTTTTTGGAATACTGGTGTAACCAAAATGAATGGGGAGTTGGTACGTTGACTTTTTTCTTTTTTTTGGGGGGAGGGGTATTTTATTTTGACTAATTCTAGATACCGGTAAAGAAATTTTTTTTCTTTTTATCCCATTTTTAATAGCTATTTTTATCATAGATTAAGGACAGAATTGGTAATTTTTACAATGATATTGATATAGAAGAAAAGGATGAGTATGAAAATGATTCCTTAATTGTTCGTGAACTTCTAGTTTGTGTATGATTTATAAAAATTGCTTCATATTTTTTTTTCCTTTGATTGTCATTCCATTGTTTCTCTTACAGCCTCCTATTGATCCAGACATGTTCGTCAATTTGGAGGACTATCAGATAGCAGTGATTGAAAGAGAGAAAGAAATGAACTACGCCTACGCTCTTCTTTACTTTGAATCTTCTTCTAATGATGATAGCCAATAATTTGTACTTGACGATGCGCGTACTTTTGATAACATGATGAATTAATAACTGTTTCATTTGTTTAAAATAGAAATTTTTAAAAAACAAATCTTCTCATGATATAAGTACTGTAATTGTGTTTCTTTTCTGAGAATTGTCTCTCAATTTTCCTGTCATAAATTAGTCGTTTAACAATATTGTCGAAGGTAGAGGAGCAAATAGAATCCTATCTAAAAGATATGAAAGCAAATACTGCATCGAATAATAATTGTTCCGGTAATAAGTTGAAAAATCATTCAATTCTTAGAAACATTTACACCCAGCATTACAGCGACTGAATAAGTTCAAGAAAAAAAAGCAAACTCGTTATCCTCTACATTATTTATCATCCTCCTCCCAAACCATCTATCATTCTCTAATCCTAAATTGAGAACACAAAAATACACTTTTAGGCAAACTAAGAAAGGGATACAATGAAATTTCAAAGACATAGGTACAATAAAACCCAAGCTGACTAGATTTGCAATTTTGCAACTTCTCTTCATATACAGTAGATATGTCTTGACTATATTGAACTAGACTTGAGAGCCTAAGAGAGAAACTCAGCTTCTGAGCTGTAAAACACATTTTTATAAATAGCTGCCTTTCTATCACTTCATCCAAGTATTTATCTCCTTTCGATATTTTTTCAGCCGGAAAGGTAGATATTTTTTGAGTAGACTGTTTAATTATTGACAGTGGCTCCTGTGAAACGTAAGGTCAACTTTGTAATAAATTATTCC
Organism: Aspidiotus rigidus; assembly: GCA_035079385.1. Lineage (NCBI taxonomy): Eukaryota > Metazoa > Arthropoda > Insecta > Hemiptera > Diaspididae > Aspidiotus > Aspidiotus rigidus. Next base: position 12,611,637 of record JAVHKY010000020.1, on the reverse strand, counting down.
ACAATCCAAACCGCACAAGTCTCCTAATGTTTTCCACCGCCTTTTCCTTCTACTATTCGCGTGTGTACTTTGCTCGGATTGCGATTACCAACGACGCAGTAACGTAATATGGTCCAACTTAGAAATGGACAACGTTCAACTATTCTAGAATATATATGAGAAGAAAATTTAAACAAGTCGAGTTTCCATTCTTCACAACTTTCGAATAACGTAAGACAGTAAACCCTTGTAATTCCGGGCGTTAGAAACACAAAGTTGAGGTAAATATACGATACGCTCCCTGCATACAATTCACGTACGTAGTAGCTTTTCACGTAGCAACTTGTTGATTTTAGAAATGCAACTGCCCTAGCAATCACGTAGAAAAGAAGTGTGGAATAGAATAAAATACCGTAAAACAAGAAGACGTTTAGAGGGAAAGAAAAAAACATTTTCATTAAGCTTGCGAGAAAATATACGAGACTGACGAACTGAGCTTGGTACGTATACGCGTACGGTTTTTGAATATTTTATCTTGGCGATATCATCGACGAATAAACAATTTCATAGATTTATGTAAACTAATACTGGATCGAAATCCAAAAACAATGGCAAAACGCCATGTAACTTTCGTGACCATAATTTCAAAGGTCAATAAAAAGCTCTACAAAATAGTTAGCGGAAATGCGAGCTTGTAAATTTCTGGTCAATGATTTATTCTCAAGTGACTACTGCACTAAGCTTACCCATATAGACTGCTATAATATTGTAGTGCAGATGAGACTTGACATATACGAGCAATTTATCCGGAGAAATATATTCACTGGGATACATAAAAATTGTAATTCAACTTCTGTATTTAGTTAACAGATTTATCGCGGATGCATTCGAAGCCCATGACGTATTCGGGGCTTATATATAAGGCATACAAAATTTATCGAGAACTTTATACTACTTAGTACAGGAAAGTGTGAAATGCAGCGCAGTGTTTAACAGACTGAGCGACTATTCTTTGACTTTATAATTTGTCACAACGAGTATCGCGCAAATTAGGTTTCGAACAAAGTTGATAGAAAAAATTGACCACGACGATTAATGCAACAAACTTGGGACCAGCAGTTTTGGACTTAATCAAAATGACACCATAGATTCATATTTCCCAGACTTCCAACCTCTTCTAGTCTTTATAGTGTATAGGCCATTCCCGAGTCCGCGCGGTTGTCCATTGAAGATATCTCTGTCATTTCAATAACAACCTTAAGATAGAATGTCCTCCATATTTACATTATGGCGATAGTGTGCAGCATGAAATTCGATACAAAGGGATTACTTCGATCGTGGAGAAGAATGGAGTCAAGCCACTGAAACAAGCGAAACCTCCAAGAGTCGAGGCACCGGATCAAAGCAAGCTACCTCTGCAAGTTTAATTTGTGACCAAAGTCGAAAAATGTTCTGGCGTAGCCAAATACATAAAGATCTCATGTTTCATGTCTGTCATAGTTTGAAGATCGAGTGCTATTGCCGCGGGTCCACAGAATTCTAGTGTTGAGCTGTTATTGTTCGAGAAATATCAAAGGAATAATGAGCGTAAATTAAAGATTGATCTGATTTCAATTAGTTAATTGACATTTTCCCAGTTTCCCTTCTCCAAACTAGCAATTTTCAGACACAAGCTACTTGTAGTTTGCTCCCAGTTCCAAAGATTCCTCAACAAAACTTGAATAAAACTTCTCATGGATACTACGCTATGAAAATAGTAGTTCCGTAGCAGGCGTCTAGACGGTGATTTTAAACGACTCAGGCACTTGTGATTATAGGTATAATTCAAGGCACCATTCATAAAACGACGTTACAAGCTTACAGGAGCCTGCATGCGGATGATATGTTGAATTTCGCTATTTGAGAAACGTTAATTTATAGCTTTATGCTCTCAAGATTTTCCTCGAGTTCAAACCATTTCAATCTTACACGAGTTTGGAAAACTAGGTGATGAGAGAGAAGTCTACGACGTGGGACTAGGGAATAGCTGGTGGAGGACGCTACCATTTGTCAGAGATGGATGAATTGAACGAATCCATCCTCGATCAGGTGGTCGGTTAGAGAACCAGCCGGATCCGCTGGTATTTAACCTATTTTGGACCGAACCCTGGCACAAAACCAGTGGTCGAAATCGGTCACCACGACATGTAAGGATATGGATTACCAAACCCCTCAGCCTCGGACAATAATCGAATATTGAATGTCATTTTGAACGCGTGTAAACAAAAAGCTCGAATGGCGGAAATAAATACGCTACTGGAACAATTTCGAATGGTGCCTTAGGTTGACTAAAATAGAACAAACTACGGAGCTGCTAAACGAAGAAAAAGTAAGAACAGTGGAGAGAGGAGAGAGGGCAGAGCACGATTTAAGGAGGTTGCAAGCCATTACGAGACGCAAGCTCTAAAACATTTAACCATCTATAAAATTAGTCTTTAAGACTGATGTACCGTCAGTCTTACGTATCAAGCTAATAGCTCAAAGTGTAGCTTGAAAGCTTGTAAAAATAAAAAAAAAAATATTAAATCCAACACATCTTTGATGTTTCTTTCAGTTCTTCATTCAATTTACATCTAATGAGACGTGTCGGTTAATATGTTTAAAAAGTTATCTTTCTCCGGGAAAATAAAGAAAAAAGATGTGGAATACAACACCGAATCCACTACGATAAAGTGTGCTCTCGTTTCTTCTTTTTGTCTTTTGTTTGAAAATAAAATTCCATTTATTATACTTCTTTCACCAATCGTTAACATTGTGATCGAATGTTGATCGATATTTGCGTCTGATATGTGTGACGTGCGGTAGCTAAAGAGTTAAGACTGCAAGTTCGCGAAGGTTCTCCCAACTAAAAATTCATAATTCCAAAAAGAAAGTTACCAATCCAAGCGACGGTCAAATGGAAATTCACGAACCTAAAGCTCTCAGACGATTTGTACGTTGTTCTCTACACCAGTCCTACGCACTTATTATGTGAATGCCTCCTTCTCAAATCTCTCAATTACGAAATCCGCCGAATTAATTACGAGCCTCCCCGACATTCAACACCTTCCTCCTGCAGCAACCCTAATTTCATTTAATGTAGTCAATTTATTTTCAAAGGTATCGACGGTCTCCACCATCAACTGCATAAGAGATCTCCTACGACCTGTAAAGGTATTACTGATGATTGTAACACGAACCTAATAAACATGGCGAAACTTGTCGGCAAGAAATTAGTCATCGATGGCCACACATACGTGAAGTCCCAAAAACACAACACCAAAGTGCACTAGGACTGCCAGAAGGTCGGAGCAAGTGAATATTCTCCCCGAGCCATTAAATTGGAATAACGCGGCCACTTGACTGTTTCAGGGCCATTCACTAAGGCTCACTCGCATCCTCCTAGCCGGAATGCTGTGAATGCCCTGGTTCTCGTTCCGGAACTGGGAACAGTAGCTCCGTACCAAGTAGCACAGCTAACCTCAGTGATAGTGAGAGATACGTTGCTTGATGCGACGCCGCATCTTCTCAGTCAAAAGCCAAACAATATACCGCAAACGTCAGCAGAAGTTGCCAGCTCAGTCCACTCCAGACCTTCACGAAAACGACGTTGGATAAACAGTTTCTTTTACACGACAACTAAGAGATGCAAGACGAAGGAAGGGTCACTGCATTCACAACACGAAAAAATATTGAAGTACTATGTCGCAGCAAAACCTGGTTCGCAATTCGATACCTTCAAAGTCAGCTCCTCATTATTCATGCAATTATCCACTTTAATCAGAGTCCGTAAGCGTACCACACCTAACGGCATAGGCGAAGATACACCTACGACTTGCTCGAAGGTCGAGTGCGTCCTAGCACTGAAGGTTGTACGAGACGCAGTCGACAAATACCGGATTAATCCTTATACACCACTAAAAACTATGACAGACTTCGAAAAAGTGATTCTGAATGCGTGCGCTGAGATTTACCTCACTGTGCCAACGACTGGCTGTGTTTTCCACTTTGGCCCGGCCGTTTACACGGAGGTTCAGGACGTAGGCCTCCGGCAGAGGTACAATGATGACGAGGACAACATCATTCGAAACTAACTCACATAATACTCACTTTTGCGGACGTTCCACATATGTCTCACGAAGCGATTCCCCTGATGAATTGGACGAGCTTTCCGATAAAAATTACGCACGTGGAGTCCCAGCGCGAGACAGAGGACCGCAGACGTGGAACCAGTACGGTGCCACGGTCGCCAACTCTCAGAAGACGATCAACGTTAGTGAGGGTTGGCATAACCGCTTCCGAACAGTGATCGGAAAATTCCCCTCGGATCTGTACACTTAATTTCGTCATTGGATTGAAGAAAGAGCAAGCGAACACGAGAAGGTATCTCCTTGAGTTAGGTTTAGGTCGGAGGAATACATTTACAAGTAGCTGTGGTCCTCTTTGAATTTCTACAATCTCTTTCTTAGTACGGTACAACTGAAAATAGGGTCACGTTGATCTCTAAGAAACTGCAGTCTAACATTTGCTGTAAAGTCTCATTTCCTTTCATGTTCAAATACACGAGTTTTCGAAAAAAAAAATGGTTAATAGGTCAAATAGAAAAATTTGGGAAATTGCATCACCTCACGAAAATATAATAGTAGATAAGAGGTGTATGTTTTGGTTTTTCATATACGCCAACACCATTTTGATAATTTTCAGCACCCACGTATCGAAAGTACGTTTTCAACTGTGTTGCGTAGCGAAAGTAGCGCTTTTCGAGTCACTAACAGGAAACATCGTTGCCGACATTTTTCATTGGTTGATTATCGGGTTTTTCATCATACTGTGATGAAAAAACTGTTCATTCGTCATATGACAAGAGAGTATTCCCGCGTTTTTCGTTCAGCGGTATGGCGAAATCGAAAATTTGAAATTGTTTGTGTTTAATTTTCCCGTTGGTGATGATTGAATTTGAGGAAAATTCTAATTTGGAGGACGAGTTCATTGATGAAGATGAATGGAATAGAGAAGGTTCAGCGTCGGAAGGTTCGAAGTGTTTGAACCATATTAGAGAGCTGGCAGAAGCCGCTCGTAAGAAAGTTTTGCCGAAGAAATCTGGGGACAGATACGAATTAACCAACGAAAAGTTCCTCAAATGGAGAAGTGAAAAGGGTACTACCCTATTCAGCGAAGATGTCTTATTGGCATATTTTAACGAATTATCGGAGAAGCAAATATTTCAAAATACAGTCATCTTATCGGCTTCATTCAACAACAAAACAAAGATTATATTTCTAGGTACCAAAGCAAACATTTTCACCGAAAAACAGATCACGCAATTTCTACGAGAAGCACCAGATGAAATTTATCTTATTCATAAAGTACGTAATTGCATTTGATATAATATTCATAAACCCCAGTCAACATTCATAGGCCCTGATCCATTGGATTATTTTTTTCTGGCAGGTTGTTCTCATATTTGGTATAACTGGTGCAACACGAGGAGACGAACTAAATAAAATGGACGTGAACGACATCCAAGAATAAGGAATTCGTACATTTCTAGTCCACTTGCCGCATACGAAAACCGATAACCCTAGATCGTTAAAAGGTACATTCAACTAAGACCTGATTCAGAACTAACGAGGTTCTTCTTATGTCACCGCGGAGGTACATGTATCTGATCTCCCATTAGAATTAATACATTTTTTAAATTCCCACTCGAAATTGCCGAATTTCTGAAGCTTGAAAATCCCAAATCGTACAAAGGTAGATATAGTTCTACTTTCTTATAATGATATTGATGTTAATAATATCGTATTTCATTCAGTAGTGTTCTTTCAAGTACAGGAAATTCCTTGAGGAGAACTTCTGCATCTATGGCAGCTGAGAATGGAGCGGATATTGAAACAATTATGGATTTATGGATATCGGAGGATGGAAATCGTCGAAGGTGGCGCGGGGCTATATTACAAAAAGTCTAAATTATAAACAGAAATCTGAAGCTGTACTTCACCCATCAACGTCCGTTCCCGGTCATTTACCTGACAGCATTTGCCTGAATGAAAAAATCCTGTAAACTCAATACCTGACACTGTAATCCCTGACAGCCGTTCACCTGAACATTTTTTACCTGACAGACATTTGCCTGAAATTTTTATCCTGAAAACACAGTTTCCTGACAGACATTTGCCTGACAACTGTTAACGGAAAAGTTTCAAGCGGGCGAAAGAAACTATTCATTGCACCATAACTTGCCCTACTCTGACAAAGCGTTCGCAAGTGAATGCCATGGAAATTGTTGAAAGTGATCTCTGGGCGAGCTCGAAATTACCAATTCGCGTTAACATGCACGACGTGAAAGAAGTTGGCAACAAACTGCACGTAGAGGGTCACATCTACGTAAAATGCCGCACGCGCAAAGGCCGGACATACTGGGATTGTCGGAGGGTACGGAGTGGTGAGTGTTGAGCGAGGGCAATCACTGATAATCCGCACGACCAAACACAAATCACATTACTCAAACATTCAGATCATCAACATCCACCCGACAGGGACCAGTGTGCGGCAGAATTCGTAATTGAAAATTTGAAGAGAAAAGCGGAGACGCTTCCTGAGCTCTCACCGGCGGAGTTGTTGCGGTCGGAGATCATAAGGCTCAGTGGAGAAGTCTTGAGCCAGCTACCCGAACAATCAGCGTTACAAAGAACTGTCATTACCTGTCAGCCCTCAAAAATTCACATAAAACCAATAACTGTTCTGAGGTTCAATCGGCTGGTGGGCATAAGTCATCCCGACATCTATACGTTCATTAAAGAACTACAAAAAGAGCAGGCCTATACTGAAACTTGTATAGCGGAACTCTCACTGGGAAAGCGGGTGAAGATGGCACCCAAGAAGAAATGGTTAGACCTTCAAAAACGGAATACGAACAGTACAAAGATAATGACGAAATCATTGAGTATCTGGCATGGAGAAATGTTAGTTTTAATGTAAGAATATCAGGAATATAAAAAAATTAATAGTTTATCTTGTCAGGGGCATGGTTTTCAGGTTCATACCAGGCATTTGAATGTCAGGGATTTTTAATTCAGGCAAACGGTTTTCAGGTTAATTGTACTCGTATTCAGGTAAATGTCAGGGAATCATCAACGTCTACTAAACGAGTTAAGAAGAATCCAAGAAATTCGAGTAATATGATGACATCAACTAAAGGTGAAAATTTCCTTCAAAACTTGATGCTATGTAGATGAAAATTGGAAAAATGAAGCTGGCGCACACTGGAGTAGAACAAATATACAAACTTGTGGAGAGAGCTCTGAAAACTGGAGATCTTGAGCAGTTTGCCAGCTTACAAAGTTCACTTGGGATGATTTCTTTAGGGTTAAAAATAGAGAAAAACGATAAAAATTTGATACAAAAGTTCTGAAATTGTCGAACAAGCGGAGAAGAAAAAATAAGGTGAAATGGTTCATATTTGCTTTAAAAAGTGGTTAAATATTAGGAGTTGAGAACAATTAGAAAAATTTGGCGATTTTCTCGAGGGTTGAAAAATGAGCTTGGCGCATAGAAGAATGGTGCTGACGCACACTGGCGCAGAACATAAGAAGACCATACAGAATCACTAAAATATATAAATTTTTGTACCAAATCTCCTCTTTTCTTGATTTTCTCATTTTTAAAGCTGTCTTCAAAAAACTAAAAAACGTACAGAAAAAATAGGAAAAACATCAATGGCGTACAATGACGCAGATCATAATTATATACAAGTGAGTGAGCTTTGAAAACTAGATATCTGACTAAATAAAGGTTAATTTTGTGAGCTTACGAAGTTCACTTAAGATAATTTCTTTGAGGTTTTTTTTTTTTTCTTAATATTAATTAACGAGCTACTAGCAGCCTGCCTTCAGGGCTATAAGCTCGGCTAGATTGTGTGATTATATGCGTGAGAGGAAGTTGGCTTGTTGTAAAAAGTTGAATATGTTAGGGATGGAGGGAAAGAGATCTGAAAGTGCTTCTGTATGGTTGTGAGGGATGGATAAGGAATTACGGAGTTGGGTCAAGTTGGGGCAGCAGAAGATGTGTTGAACGGATAGGGGGTGTTCAGATTCGCAGTGAGGGCATGAGAGAGGCATAAGGTGAGAGATGAGATGGGTGTGAGTGAGTCTGGTGTGGCCGATTCTGAGACGGGTGATGACTATTTCTTCTCTGCGTGTTGACAGATTTGAAGAGTCCCATGCGGTGGGAATATTTTTAATTTCGGCTAGTTTGTTTGAGTGTGATTTGAGATCAGACCAATGAGTGAACCATGCTTGAGTGATGAATTTGTTGATGTGTTTGGAGAGATCTGAGGGTGAGGGGAGGAAAGAGCGGTTGACTGATGGGTTATGGGTTGCTAGTTTGGCTGCTTTGTCGACATTTTCGTTTCCTGGGATACCCTTGTGACTAGGTACCCAGATGAAGAATAATGGGATGGGGATGGTATGGAAGGTTTTAAAAAATGAGAAAAATGATAAAAATTTGATACAAAATCCACTGGAGAAGAAAAATACGGTGAAATTTTATCCATATTTGCGTTGAAAACAGATAAATATTCAGTATGGAAATTTATATGATTTCTATAATTTTTTCGATGGTTGAAAAATGAATTTGGTGGCACTGGCGCAAAATATACGAGACTTATTATCTACTTATAATATTCTTCCTGATGGATAGGTCAGATGTAAAAGTTATACAACTCAACACTTGTATACACACATACAAGTCTTTCTGAAAAAGATTACGAGGACTTGCCACGTTCATAACACCTTTACATACTAAAAGTCTTTTCCATTCTCAGTTTCAAAAGATAACATCGGATAAACGATCTCAATTTTTTATTCACTCTGAAATAGACCGAGTACTGTACACACTGTGTAGTGAAATATCCTCGTCTTACCTTAACAAGGTAACCTCAACACTCAATAAGTGTCACTTTGATGAAAGACTCAGAAGATCCACCGCTACAATGACAAAGTATGCAAAAAAATTGTAAATTGAATGAAACACCGACGACTACACATCTACATCTCGCATTCTCTGTTTCCAACACAAAACAGAAAAAAAAAAGAAAAAGGAACAAAAAACATAGAAACGTGAGCCTTTAATACTCTTGTGTTTTCAAAACGTAAATACGCTACCTTACCGCGTCGTTCATTTCAGTCGAAAATCAAAAGTAATTGTTCTCTATTCTCGAGGAAAAAAAAAAAAAAAGTCTACTTTCTTTACAATCATAAATATTTTTCAGTTTCTCGACGATTTTTGCACGCCAATGTGTTTTCCTCTTCGCTACTTACGAAAGATGTAAAGTTTCTTTTCTCTCGCACCGTTTCACATGTAAATGCACGTAAGGCCTTCAAAATGAAGAGAATGCGAGCTGATATTTTCATAAAGCTCCGAAAACAATGAATTATTATGACGTAAGTAATGCGGATGGAGGTTTTCGAGAGATCGAGAACTTACGTCAGCGTGGCTACGTAAAAAATTTTCCTTCCAAGAGATCCTGGGTTGCATCAATCATATCATGCAGGCGCCCTCTATGCATATCGAGGGAATAGAAATGCTATGTAAGTAATTTCGCATCGCATTTGCGGTTATCTGTAACTCGTTAAAAGACCGTCGCGTCCTGCTACAGCCTTCTTCGCGCTTTCTATACAAGAGCAGATTAAATACTACAATATTTGGTTTGCGAGCGGCGAGCCTTCTTGTTTCTGTTATATTTTCCTTCTTTCCCCGCACACCTAGTACACTCGCGATATTATATTCCATTACGCAAATGAACTCTAATTACCGCGTGATAAAATCTTATTTCGACGAGAGAAAAGAAAATAATAAAGAAATACACTATGAAAACCTTACCATTATTCTCGGTACGACCGGACGTTGAAAAGAGGAAAACAAGAAAAAAAAAATAGCAACGCTATTTTGTGAAAAAAAAGAAAACAAAAAAAATGACTCTACGTAGAAGGACTTTTCCCTACATTTTTCACCTTTCACTTCACCCGGAGTTGTTTTCACTCTTTACAAAATTCCGTTTCAACTTATACTGTGTAGGAAAGTTTCAAGTCGATGGCCGTCGCGTGATTAGTCAAACAGTGGATTTAAAATATGTGATGGAAACAGGAACGCTTGCCTCTCCCACTAATCCACCCGATATTTGTACTTACAAGTACGAGATCTCCGGTTTGATAAATACAATTTCGTCCCTATATATCTCTAGTAATATCGCGAAAGAGTCGTAAAAAGTTGGTAAAAATTTGTACGGGTTCCTTTCTTTCAAAGTTTTTTTCCTTTGTCACGTTCCCGGCTTCCAAAATTTAAAACAAGTGGTCTCGAGTTTCTAAGCGCGTGCGATACTCATTTACTCAAGTTTCGCTGTATTATATTCGTATATTTTCAAGGATACGAGTTCAACTGATGATTTTTCTGCAAAGCCCTCGCAATCACATCTCGAACGACAATCCTCTTCTCCCACTACAGATATAAATCCATTAATCATCGAAATAGAAAATATTGAATCATCTTTGGCGAAAATCGAAAACGTAGCCATAAGCTGAAAATATACAAATACGCATGGAGCACATAAATAATAACAGGCCGCGCGGACGAGTCTTTTTTTCTGTACATCGAAATGGAAAAATAAATATTATCACAGTTCGACTTTCCAACTCTTTTATATATCCACACTTCGTCGTGACTTTCATTCGATATCGTATTAAAATGTACGATTATAAAAACTTTTGCGCCGCGTGCAAGTTCAAGTATAAATAACGTTTCGTTTTTGTGGGTAATTTCGTAGAAAAATTCTCGCAGACTAGAAAGTTTGAAAGAATCACGAAATTTGATCGCGTAAATTAGTAATACGTTGGCGTTTTATTCTTCTTTCTCTCTTTCTTGTTGTCGTTTTTGTTTCGACACGAAGCTCATAAATTACCAATTAACAGTTGCAAAACGGAAGTACAACGGTTCGACATAAGCCCACGAAGTGCGAAAGTTCAGTACGGTAATGAATTTTTAACTATAGACGTTAGAGGAAAAAAAAAGAAAATCGATTTTCGCCTCGATAATAAAAATTTTTTTCCAACATCTCGATCACGAAATGGCATTTTTATTTTCCTTCTTGCATTGTTTGCAACCCTCATTCTCGCCGACCTAGGTCCAAGTCTTAATTCTTTCCAGCTGACTGAATAGAGCTTTTTGAGAACTCGTATACTTTTATGTATTTCTAATGCTTTTACTACGACGTATCGTATGTTTTAAATTAAATATCCGCACCAAACAACCACATGATATTGCGTTCTCTTCGAACATTTAGAAAAAATTTCCAATAATCTTAATTACAGTATATTTTACCATCGAGAACAACGCTCGCAACTAATAACTATCATCTACCACAAAATAGAAAACGATAGGGAAAATATCGAAAAGCATAAATTTTTAAATCAGGTTTCAGTGCAAGGAGAAGCTTAATAAAAGAAAATTCAAGTCGAAGCGCTGAAAGATAGAATATTTTAATCACGCACAGGGATACGAGTACGTTTCTCCCTATTAAAAAGCCAAAACAGGATACCAGTAATGCAAACAGCAATACCAGTAAGAAATCGTTGGACACGAACCCGTCATATTAAACTACATGTGTAATATTACTTATCTTTCATATCGAAAAATAGAGCACAAAGCTGATAAAAACAGGAATAAAATGAAGATCTAAAAATCCCACAACTCTTCAAGAAAATATATTTGTAATTCTGATCATGAATTACGTACACTCGAAGATTCATAATGAAAATTAATTCCACTAGACCCATGGTCTCGTGTGTTTTTGCACTAGAAAGTGAACAACCGTTTTAATGCTAATATTGCCCCGAGTTCTATAGCCCACTTACTTCAAGTTTAAATACCAAGGTCAAACGAAATTATTTGTGACATAAGTTTAGAGAATGATACAAAACTTTTATACCATTGTTTCCATTCAGCTCAAATCATTCTCAAGGTCCACTAAAATTACATCTTGATAACCTTGGACGTCATCACAAAAGAAGGCACCAAATCTATTGAACTTGTTCAAAAGATTAAAAACCATCTTACTTATACATTGGAACTTCTTTTCAACGAAATTCCCAGGGGACACAGAAAAAGTTTTGTAATATCACAGATTCAAAATTTTTTTCTTGGTACGAGGAAAAAGTTTAGAAGCAAGTACATATTATAAGTTGAAAAGAGGTACAGGTTAGAGGCACGTGGTTCTTGATCAAATGGCTCGTACTTACAAAGAAAGTATTCAGATTAGCAAATACAGATCACGAGAATTGAAGCCAATCGATTCAGACATTATCCACCAGATCCAAACACGATTGTCGTAATTTTTAATTATTTCAATGTCAATATGTGAGAATATCGGCTGACTTGATGACCAGTCCGACCCGACAGCGTTGGTATCCCCCCGTATCCTTTTGGATACCGTTGTTGATTTTTCTCACTATGATCTCAACACAGAAGAGATTGAAGATACTAAGACGATCAAGAGGGGAGAGTGGGAGAGAAACGAAGAAGAGAATGAAGAATCATCAGGGTCTTATAGTTATTTACGTGGAACGATGCCAAAAATGTACAGACTCTTTGCCGAGATCATCAACTCGTCGAAGGTTGATTTGCAGATGTCCTGCAATCTTTTTGAAAGATTCATTTCTAAACCGGCCACGACCATGCATGCTAGTGCGGGTGATGTTTATATGCCAAGGATTTATTGTCCGTCGCAGAAATGCAAAGGAAAGAAGACGAGGGTTTGGAAAACAGGATGACGAAATGACTAGAAAGCGAACTCTTGTAGTTCCTTCGATTGAAAAGAAGGATTTCGATGACATGAAAGGATTGATGGGAAAAATGTCAAAAGACTTAGAACGATTGATTGTTGGTGTCAACGAGATTAATGAGAATAGAAATCAAGGTTATTCTGCAGAAAAGATACTGAGCCATAAAATTAAAAAATTAATAACTAGAAAGAGATCGGTAGAAGGTAGTTCCGCCTGTGATACCAACTACAGTGGTTAAAAACCCTCCTTCCACAACTTCAAGCACCAGTTCTCTCCCACCGGATATGAATACATCGGCAACTAGTCCACTATGTCCAGCTCCAAAGAAACTAAGGAACGGTAAAGCGTTCTTACAAATATTACCAACAAATAGATATTGCGTCCGATAGATTTTATTAGTAGAGCAATTATCATCATTGTAGTTCACAAACAAACCATCCAAAGTTAGTTTGAGGCAAACTTTGTACAACTTTCTGCGGTGTTCATTCAATAAATATCATCAACTCTAGTACGGACACTCAAGTTCCAGCTATCCGAAATGTTTTCATACCTGTAACCCTCCGTCATAAGTCGCGGGTCTCCCGCAACTCTTGCTCCCTGAGCAAGAGCATGTAAATTTTGTCCTCTTGATTCAAATCTTTCCAGTCTTCCTTCTAGTCTTCCGCCGTCTCATTTTATTTTTATTTATACCTGAAGGCGGTGGATCATCCGTCCTCTGTTTCAGAATTTTTGAATCATTCTACCATTTGAACAATTTCAACCTTTTCATACATACGTTCTATACCAAAACGAGATTACCTCTGTTAGCGTCATATAAATACCTTTACCACTGCTGTCCTACCTTGACCTCTGGAGATGCCAGATGACGGGAAATCCTCACATCTCCCAATATTTCAGACTTTCTTTCTTCTTATTTTTCTAGCAAACGGCCCACGTCCGCAGAGACATGAAATTAACGATCTCTTCCGTCAGCCTGCCGAAGCTCCCGAGGCCGTTGGAGTTGGAGGGCAGGTCGTTGGCGGCACTGAAATCTATATGTATTCTGTCGATTTTCATTGAACTGTTGCAATATGATTGTAAAATACATAATATGTTCTATTCACAGGGACAGAAGGCGTGCACCTAATGCCGGCGAGTCGGCAATCACTCATTCGTGAATTGTAATTATTAATTTTATCTCCGGTCCTGATCTTGTTGGCACGTGCTTTTTCCTTTTTTCTGTTCATATCTGGTCACCTCTCTCTTTGTAATTTTACTTTATTTCAGTACGTTTCCTGATGATGACGACGAGGTGCGTCGAAACGTCGAGTTGTTTTTGAATAAAGGTGGCAACAAAAGCAAACTGTCTCATTTAAATCGAAAGTCCATATTTCCACAAGTCTCCCCACCCTATCAGATACAGCTCAATACTCGACATTTTTCAAGCCCCTCTCCCATCAGTCGAAATTTATCCAAATCCCACTCCTATCTCCGATAGCTCCGGGGTTGAACTCAATATTTGAAATTTTTACGTCCTGCTTCTATCATACATAGCTTGGAGATCGAAATTTTTCCAAGTAGCACGTTTGGCAGGAGCGCCCAGCGCCCGTCATTTTTCTTCAGTTTACCCCCTCCCTCGATTAAATTAGGTTCCCTGTTGAAAACCAGCCATATTCCTAACGCATTACATCAGTGTGCGTGGACGCACTTGGTCGTTTTTTGTATGAGAAACAGATGTACTTTTTACATTTCTCTCTCAAACCCGATACCTTTTATTAGGTGGTTTCAAAGTCTGACGACAATATTTACCTGATGCATAGTTACTCGTATCACAAAAGAAGAGCGAATTTTCAAGAAATTATTTTACATAAACGTCTCCTTTTAAAATCGAAAATTGGATTCATTGCGAAGGAAATTACAATATAAAAATACTTAAAACTTGAATAGTCTCTACAGATTCATCGAGGGCAACTGCGATCTGATATTAGATTAATGTTGTTCCTCATTCAGAAATGAGGCATAGAGGTAGAGGTTGAAGTTCGAAGATTTTTTCGTGATAACATGTGCCATATTTTATTGAGTTCAGATGATTATAATGGAATTTCTACAGTTCTTCGCAAAAATATTATTACTGTTATAAATTGTGCATCGATACAAAAATTTCGGCTATTTACATTATTTTATTTTGTTTTGCATGGTAACAAAGAGAGAAGTTTTGATTGCTCGCATTTAGAAATTGAAGAAAAAAAATCTCCATGACTTCCACATTTTCATTTTTATAGGAAAAGTTCTTATAGTTCTACGACGAGCTTCGCTGTTGAGTATATCTAGAATATTTGACTTAGAGTGGTTAATTATACTATAAACTGATAGCGACATTTTCCAGCCTCGAGCTGGTCATCAACGTTTTTTCTTCAGATGATATTTTTCCCATAACCACCGAGGCAAGTGAACAACAAAGCACATACTTTTTAACGTTCTCTTTTCAGAATTAAACTTCAAGGAAAAAAAATTTTTTCAAACTTTCTTGATCGGCCGTTAGCCTTAAATCTTCTCGCCCAAATGCAATATAATACTACCTTGCGTCACGGTCGTTTCTACGTCAGAAAAATGGGATTTTTTCGCCAGGAGGAAGGATAAATCAGTCCCCACTTAAACCGCTATCTAACGAAAATTATAACGTTACGACAAACTTTCCAAATGTGTACGTAGTGAAAAATAGCGTTCGTCGCTTCTTCTCGTACATATTTTATTCAAAACAAGTGGAAACTATATCCATACAATTTCGAGTCGCACAACTTTACTGATTACAATGTGTTGAAGTTTTCAGAAACGTAAACATCCGTTAAGTGCAAATAGGACGAAGAGAATTCGAATAATACAAAGTGATCGTAGGTAAACCTTCTGCGCGCTGCATACAAAATGACACATCGAATTGTCAATACGCGAATTGTGGGGTGCACCACTTAGTTTCCTATACTTTCTTTCAGTACACTCAAGTACGCCCACCATGAAAAGAGCGAAATCCGGGTTGTTTTTCATATGATCTGAAGGGTTGTCGTTCAACTCTCAATGCATCATCGATGAATTATTGGCTTGCTTTTAGGAAAAGGAGGAAGGATGCGCTCCCAAATCTTTCCAATTTTTCTCAGGGCGAATTCCCCATTAACCCTTCGCTGAACTTCTCAACTTTACATGTTTAATCTGTAAAATATTTTGATAATTGAAATTCCTGGACAAACAAAATTTTCTGACGGTAACCCTGGAATGTCAACCTTGAAGATTGTACCGGTGCTACCTACAATAATGCAAAACTTGAATATAGGCAGGTAATACTTCGGCGGGTGACGGGGACGGTCTCAAAAGTCGCCGCTCGCTTCCTACATGCAATGAAGCTTCCATCCCCGCTTTTCGTCTAGCCCCTCATCAGATCATAGCTACTTCTCTTCTTTGCGTCTGCAAGTTCATGGTTGATAGTTAATATCAGATCACATATTTCTCCAGTACCATACATCATCATTATATTCATCTTCCTCAGTTACAAATGCTGAAAGTAAGAACAAATTTACCGCGTCGATTGCGCGAGACCACACACCTATAAGTCTTCAGTAAGTCGGCGTTCTAACCGTTAAATACAACCGCACCTGGTTATATCCACCTTGATATCACCAGGCCGGGAATAGTGAGGTGCGCACAGCAATCCAATCAAATCTGTGTAAAATAAGACTACAATACCGCATTATAAGTACGCGCATCCAGAGCTGTTAACTCTTAGCTGGAGCCAGAACCAGAAGACTTCAAAATATTCCGACCGTCGAGGAATATGTATTTCAAACGAGGCCCGAGTCGCTGAAGTAGCTTTAAGGAAGCCCTGCTCTTGAATTCCGTTATTCTTTATTGAGAGGTAAGAGGCACATTTCAAGGTCATCAACACTATCTCCAAGTCAGAATAGCTTACCACAAGCTCAAATTGACGATGGTATGAATACCAGGAACAATGAACACACAGTATGAATTGAAATATTCACAGAGTTTGATGATCAACACGAAAGAAGATTGTAACAATATATTTGGGTCAAAAAAATGCCCAAGTACTTTTATTTTAAGCTCATTTGTTTCTCACAACCGCGACGGTAATTTGGGAGGATGTACTTCCGTTCCAGGCTCTACAAACATGATAATAAATTCGCTTGGAAGCACACGCACGTATATTTCGGGATAACTAGGGCAAGGAAACATCACCACCCCCTTTTCTGTTCTGCCGTTTTGATACTTGACGTTGAAGACCCCAAAACCTGTTTCAGAAACACTTTCTGATGTGATGGTAATTTTGCGTGCAACTCGAGTACGGGCAGCAAAACATATTTCCCATTGTACCTCTTCTGTATAGTCTTTGGTCCAAGCAATATTTTCAGCATCTGCGGATAAAAAAACACAATTATCTTGGTGCACCTCGGAGTAGTGACGAGGCGTAAGTTAGAAACTTCAGTGAAGCACGAGGTAGGCTCAAACTATGTAGGAGAATGCCCGATCCACAGATAGGAAAGTTGAGCCCGTATCAGAAAAATAACAGCGGGACTGAAGAAGTGGATAATTGATGGATCCATTCGCGGATTTCTACAAACCATTCCCAGGGACTAGAAAGTGCAATACTCTTTGCTTGCATTAATGATTCCTATAAATTGAAAGCTTGAAAGTCGTTTCATAATACTCTCGATCGTCACCATTTTTCACGCTTCTCTTCAGCCTATATCATTACGAGATGAAAATTCTCTTCGTTCGATAACTGATTTACTCACTGATGGACACAGATTTGATAGACTCAACTACTTCAACATGGTACGATTCGTCCATAAAATCATTCTTCTCCAGAATAATCTTCATTTTCACTAATTTATCCGAATTTTCATCAGCAAGACATAGAGCCACGACTGGAATAGAGGGACATATCAATCCGATACGTCGTTCTATTGATCCGTTCAGGTGCATTAAAAAAATTTCATTCACTTTCATCAGTTCTCTTTCTTCGCTATCTGCTAGCATTCCATCCAATACAGCATATTTTTGCGCGCCTAAACACAAGTCCCATTTCTCTGCGAGATCCAAACTGTTGAAACGATGATTATCAATCATTTGTTGAGTTTTCTTTCTTTCCAGTATCTGGCGAGCTAAGAAACAGTATATCTTCTCGAAATTTGCTTACGTATTACTGCATACAGAGTTTAAATTAAATTTTCTCACCATTGAAGGAGATGGATTTCCTTAAGAAGAAATAATCTACCGTTTCAACCTCGAATTGGAATTGACCATCAGCTTCGAAAGCAATAAATAAAAGAAAATGAATTACAGTATACTGCAGTATAAAGAGAATCATCTCAAAATGAGAATGGTGATTAACACGTTTAAAAAACAAATCGAAATTGACGAAGACATGTTGAGTCTCTTTATAAAATAAACGTGTGTCAACTATAAACTCATTATTTGATTTTATTTTGTTTAGAAATATGTGTGGTTCGAAGTGTGTAGACTTACACAAGTGCATACGTACGTTAATATCGTGGATCATAACATGAATTATTTCTCTCTGCAGAAAATTATTATCAGAATCCTGTCACAATAAATTCGCTAAAAAAGTGGAGTAAGAGAAACTATCTCCCCTTAAATATAGGAAAGTGTGAGAGACGACTGCAGTGTTCAGTTATACCTACAAAATTGGCGGGGTAGCACTCAGAGAGGCTGAATATGTTAGGGATCTGGGAGTGTTAATGGACAACCAAACGGACTACAGGATGCACATTAAGCGCACTGTTGCTAGGGCAAAGCGGGCAGTTGGGTTTATAATTAGGAACGCAAGTTTATTCAAGAATATGCAAATTCTAAAAACACTTTATTTTGCTCTGGTAAGATCGAATTTGGAATATGGGTATGGTGCATCAGTTTGGAATCCCCACTCGGGTAATCATATTGACAAAATAGAGACAATACAGAAAAGAGTCTTCAAATACCTTTACTATAAGACTTTTGAATACTACCCGACTGCTACAGGATACAATGAATTACTGAAAGAATTTCAGTTGGTCTCTTTAGACTCTATTGGCATCGTTTTGTAGATGACAATATGTTGGGTTTGTAGAAAGGCCTTCCCTCGGCTCTCGATGACTTCCTCGGGTTCCTAAACTCCCATCATAATTCCATTGAATTTGATACTTCAAACCTACAATAGACGCGTTCAAAATCATTGCTCAAGCGAGATTTTTCTGTTTTAACAGTCGATAATTTCTTCGAAGTTTCTTTTCGAAGAGTTTCCTTTTTCAATATTTCTTCCAAGAATCAGCAAACGATTTGATTTTTAGTATTTTAATAATGCGATTTCTGATATTCAATGAAAACTTGATGGATTTGACGATCCATGATTAAAATCCGTTATAGAAAGTATGTTTGGTTCCTCTCTCGACTCCACCAAAGATCCATTTTCTTCGCAACATTCTTCCTCTATGGTATTTCCTTGTTGCTAATTTCACTTCGTCCATCTCGACAATTTTACCTTCCCCACCTATTCCTTCGCGGTCTGATGAAGTTCAAGTCATTTCCCCGCTTGGGTTGCTCGTCTCAGTTGAGGAGTAATTTAATTCAGGTCACGAGGCCGTCAAGCATATCATCTATTCAAGATGATAGAAGGATGATAGGCTCGATTGTATTTCTCTATGATATTCTTCATGGTAGGTTACACGAGCCGTATCGCCTAGCAAAAATATCCTTGAACGTACCGAGAGCTAATAGTCGCTCGAGACTCGTCTTTTGTCCAATGAATGTGCGAACGAATGCTTTGGAATACAGTAGAGCAATAAGCATTTGGAACTCTTTGAGTGATAAGAAACCCAACCTGGACATTTTTCATTTGAGACGGGAGGAACTAAAGAGAGGACTACAGAGTGTGCTAGGGTAGAGCTTGGGTGGTAGTGGCGATGTCTTTTCTTTCAAGAGGGTGCCGCGAGTAATTGGACAACACGTCTGTTTGCGGCACCCTTCCAAATAAGCAGTTAATAAATAAATAAATAAATAATAAAAAAACTCTTCAGTGGGTCTGAGCTCGATCGTGAAATACTATTGGTTACTCCTATACGCTCTTCGGGGACGATTGTGCAAAATCAGATACTGTAATAAGAAAATAATTTTCTAATTGAGAAAAATGTTTTCCGCTGATGCGCAAAAAATCGAGACTTCTCGGCTTCTGTCCTCTTCCACCATACTGAGTCAGCGTTCTATGATAGTTCCTATGTAGTCAAGGTCATTTAAGATGAGCCCAAATCCTCGAATTCTCCTCTTCATGTTTTGAGATCTACCTCATCTCCTAATATAAGAAAATTTTTTGTGGTCCACCATTCGACATTTATCACAAATTTGAAAATGTTGTACTTCCATTTATGACCTTATTTCCAATAGATTATTGGCCCAGAAAGCTTATTGTAAGAGAATTTCAAAGTTATCAAAGTACTCCTGAATATCTTCATCAAAACGAAATTCCTTATCGCATTTAAAACGAGTCAAAATGATAGAAGATGAAAAACCTACGTTCAAATCCATTGGGATCCGCGAGTGAACTTCGACACTTTCAGAACTCCGCGCAAAAGAATGTGCCAGAGCCGCACTCGAAAATCCACCTATGTATCCAATACCACCTAACGATCCACCAGAAGCTAAAACGACTTATGTAGGTACAGTAAATTTTCGATGGAATCTAATAATTTTATTCTGTAATTCATTCCAATGTAAAATTCCATTTCTTTTTAATATCAACCGACCACTTCAGACTTCTTGCGATACTGCTAAGTTCAATTTTCTCAATATTCTCAAATTTCGAAAGCAGTGAGCTGAACGAAAAAAGAAAGAAAGATCGTAACGAAGAAAACTTCTTTGAAAGTTTCACGAACCTAAACCACAAATACAATTTTTTTTCTTAAAATTTAATTACATCAGACCGATATAAACGGAGGAATTTCAAGAATCGTGTTTTTTCAACACAACCGCCGTATCTTGCATACAAATTAGGTCTAGGCTAATATTCTTCCAGCACAATTTTGTTTCCATATCGGAAGAAAAGGTACGAGAAAGTTATAATTCTGAAAATCGATGCTTTTGATTAATTTTCAGCCGAAATTTTCTTTCTACGCTCGCAAGCTTTTAAAACATTTTCAAACAAATTTTACGAGAGATGATGATTTTCGCTTCGAAACTGTCCAGTCAATATCGTTGAGAGAATATTTTCATCTGAACGTCGCAGGACCACCGAGCATTTGGAGGAACGAGCGGAGATGCTTACAAATGCTTGCTTACAGCACTTCGATTTAATATATCGATTATATTGATTCATGTTGACGTCATAGTAACGTTGCGCTCGACCAGAATTTCTTGGCTTAGTATAAGCCTAGTATTTTGTATGCTAGGCTAACTACGGACTCACTCACTTGTACAAAAGAGTACTAGTATAGGCTATAGTACACTGTAGTATAATGAAAGCAAGGAACGTTCAATATAGCTAAGTACTGAAGTAGAGAAGGTTGAAATTTTCGAAGTCCCAAAAGTAGGTCAAGGTCACTGATGACTTCACTGAGAGAAATAAACTGTAATTTTTTACCGCAGAATAGTAAAATTGAATAGAAAATCTGTAAAATTTAATGGAAGTGCTGGAATAATCACAGCATTCTTCAGTAATTTAGGCGTTTATCAAAATTTACTCCATTGGTTTATGATTTTCTCATTCAAAAAATAGTACTGGTTCAAGAACAGAGGAGGAAAAATTACAGAATTTGGTAGTATGGTACAGTTCGAGTAGTAATTATTAATTCACAGATTGTATTATTTACAGTATACATCATGAAAGACTGTAACTAATGTTTCGATAGTACTTTTTACCGCATACACTAATCAATAAAATCAGTGCGCGATCACTATTATTTACAGAATGTACGTTTAAACGCGTGTTTTACTTGTGAATCTGTAATTTTTCCCAAAAAAAGAATGCAAGAAATACCTTTCGATAGCAGCATTTTTTCCTCTTAGAGCTCAGTCGTAAATGGATTACAGGGGCGTAGATACGGGGGAAGGATATGGAGGATGAGTCCTTCCATTTCAATTTTTTTCTTGTTTTTTACCATCTTTCTCACTCACTTTTTTACTTGGATAAAAAAATAATGATACTTAGAAAAAACTACATCCATCGAAAAATTTTCTGTACTCGGTATGTCTCTGATCTATTATAACCCAAATTCATCAGAATTGAAGTCCAGAAAAAGATAGGAGGGAGATTACAGTGCCTGCCGTAAGAAGTCTATATCAATACAGAGTCTTGAGATTGTTGAATTTTTTTTTTTTTTTTCTCGAATAAGGAATATCAAAAAATGATGATTGATTTTTCTGACAAAGTAGGGCTAGAAATTACTTATAAATAATCAACGACTATTCAATGAAAAACGAATAAGTTTATTTGTATCAATAATTATTATTGCACGATGAAATATATCTTTTTTTTATCAATGCACAATCATTGAGACAAACTGTAACAACTTATCAACTTTTTTCTTCAAACTTGAGTAGCCAGTAGTCGGTTATGGTACATCTATTGTCTACTTGCATTAAAAATTATATTTGTGCAGACGGGTTTTGTAAAATTAAGATACCTTAGGGTAAAAATTATGATTTTTGAGATACTAGCGGATTTTTATCAAAATGGAGATGGAGAATCCATCAAGCGATCAGCTAGCTTAGCCCATGAAAATTGGGATAATTAGAAGGGTTCAAAACAAAAAACAATCATGTACCATGGAAATATGTGTAATGATTTTTTCTCTTTCGCAATTTTCTCAAAATTAAGTTTTATGTTTTCGCAAAACCAGTCACACTTATTGATTAACTCATTTAGATAGGCAGCCTATTCTTGAAATTTTGTAGAAACAAAAAATATTAAAAAATGATTTTTGCTTTTTTTAACAGATTTATTATAGGTGAACAAGCGAGATAAAATATGTAGGACACGCATTTTTGTTTCAAGCTCAAGCATCTTCTTTCGTTTAGATAAACTATTTTAGAAAAGTATACAAATGAATAGAATAATTATGTTGATTCAATGAAACAACAAAACCTGACACAAAACACAAAATACGTAATGAAGATGAGACTTTTTTGTTTTCATTTTTTAAAGGAATATTATTTTTACTTTAAGGGTATGCTCTACCTTCAATGAAATGGTAACTTGGAATACCTCTCAGGAGACTAATATTGCACAGAATGCGATGAAACTTTGGAGAATTGTTGTTTAAGGTTACAGAAATACCGCTAATTGGTTCTGAGCGCGTAATATTCAAAATTATTTTTTACAATTTCCAATATACACTACTTGTAAACTAATTAGCGGTATTTCTGTAACCTTGAACAATAAAACTCCGAAGTTTCATCACATTCTGTGCAATATTAGACTCCTGAGAGGTATTCCAAGTTACCATTTCATCGAAGGTAGAGCATACCCTTAATCGCTCGTGTCAGGAGGTATTTTTCTCAAAAAATAATGGTAAAGATTGCTATTGTGGGTAAAATCGCGCTTTACCATCGTAAGTTGGAAACTTTTCAATCAAAAAAATAATTCGCCAAACTACAGAAGTGTAACCTACCCACCTTTAAATGAAGAAATCATATGCCAACGCATGTTGGAACACAATGGCTCGAAGAAACCTGACATTCGCACCCGCATGACAGAGGTAAGTCACTTTCAGCAGGGTTAGTACTTGGATGGGTGACCGCAGTATACAGTAATGCAAGTAATTGTTACAGACAAAATATAACAGGGGACGAAAAATTACAGAATAAGATAGTAAAGACAGAACAATTATTTTTTTCGAGATTGTACACCCTTGAATAGTAACTTTTACTTTTAGATGAGAAAATTTTACAGACCAAAACTGTAAATTGCAAACTCTCTCCACGAATGAATATTTACTTACACAAATCTGTAATTTATCCTATTCTGTATGGTTATTTTTACTTTACAACTCTGTAATTTTTCCTGATTTTGTATGTTGTATTTACAGAATTTCTACCTTGTCACTTTTCTCAAGTACCATTTCTGTAAAAATTGCTACGAATATTTCTCTCAGTGTTCATCAAGCACGACAAAAATCGTGACGATTTCTGCTGGAGTAACCCCAGTCAAAAACCTTCGGAAAACCGTCAAGAAACAGAGACGGTTTTTTATAAAATTCAAAAAAAAAAAAATAGTAATAAGGTTGGAAAGAGGATGGCTACTGGGCCTTGCCTCGAAGGAAAAATTGATCTGAATTTATATGTTGATGGAAGGAGGTAAGTCTGAAATAAATTTGAAAACGTGTGAGAAAATCAAAGGGTTTTCGGATTTTAGACAATCCTCCAGAGACATTCAATAGTTTGTGTCTGAGAGTCAGTAGTTGGATCAACCAAGTACTACGAATGGTTGACGGTTTTGCCTCGGTCGGATACCATGCCAGAATTTCGACCAAAAATAATCGATTCCAATAGATTATTGAAATAGAAAACTCACCTATGAAAGAGATTTCTTCTTCGCCTCAAATAATAGTATAGTTGAAGAAACAGATCTCGCGAACAACGGACGAACAAGGCTGCGAATTTTTTTCTTACAAAAATTGCAGGTAACCGAAAAAACTCGTGACGATGATTCCAAATAACCAGAGTTTAACCTCGACCCTTAAAGCTTTGTTCCAACCTACCGGTGCTTTTTGACTGTGCAATGGGAAAGTAATGAGAATTCCGAGCTACACCTTGCGAGAGCGCATACCAACTGCACTCTCTCACAAAAAGGAGACACATTACAAATTTTCGGTCTCTGCACTTTCGAAACCTTCTAAAAAGTCATAAATGTGCGTGACGCACCGAATTACTCGCCTGTTGAACAATTATCGTTTATCACCAAATATATTGGATCTTTTCAATGCCATTTCTCATGAATACAAATCATTGTCAAACGTGAATATTTTGAGCTCGGTCCATCCAAAAAAGTGAATCAACTTTCATAGATGCACAATTTATTGAAGGTTTCTACCCATTAGTTGTACCCGAAAAATTTTCATTGAATGAAATTAAAAGTAAGGTGTTGGAAAGTAAAGAACGCGTTCCTGACTCGATTGCTTCGACGTAGGCCGACAACATCAACAAGGCCTTTTAAGAATGGTGCTCTCACTTTTTTTAACACAGATTACTTGCGAAGACGCACCATGAATTGAGATTCACCCTCGAAAAACAAAAACAATAAGACAGAAAACGAGTATAATTTGTAATTCTACGCAGAAAAGCGTGTAAACATTTTTTCCAGTTCTAATACATTTGCGAGTCCACATTTATATTTAATTCGACCAACGATATTTTTTCCTCTAGCGTGTGGAACTTTTCCAGAGGAAAATATGAATATGAACGCAGGTACATACACATCACACTATGCAACGACACGTTCGTATTTTCACGTTTGTATCCCGTTTTGATCAAAGTATACCAGAAAACAAAGTAATACGTGAAACAATGAAAGAGAAAATGGAAAAATATCAAAAAGAATAGAAACGTGAGTACGAGTTTCGTGCAAAGAATTTAATCCAAAAGCGTTCGACTATCGCGAAAAAAAAAAGAGGCACACAAACTCGCAATTTCCCATTTACCGGTACACGAATTCGTATTGACGTCATTCTAAAAGTTAATTGAGAGGAGGAAAAAATTATCAAGTCCTCCAGTTCACACCCTTAGACAAAATAAAAGTCGTAACTCTCGACCTTATAAGAAGCAAACACATTTGGTTTTTAAAAGGAGAAATAGGACAAGGTTGGAAAAAGCCTTTCGATGTTTACATTCATACTTCAATTACTAGGTTAATCGTCTTCTTAATCAAGTCCACAAAAAAATAACAGCTACCTGTTGTAATTTCTGTGTACTTCATCGTTCGAGTGTGATAAGTATTGAAGCATTACTAATCGGCTGACATGACGACATCATTTTCACATACTCAATAATGGGCAATGTCAGGTCATAACATCCCCAAATATAACGAGTAGCAAAACTTTTGGGTATACATCAATTCGATGACTGATCACGAAAAAAAAAGAAGAAAAAAAGTCATTTTAGTAAGCGCTTAGCAGATGGATCACATAAAACAATATAGATGGTACGCCCGCGAAACAAAAAGTCTCCTTCGACATATTCTTCCTCGAACATTGATGACTAGGCAACCTGAATGACTGATGGCCAACATCAACTGCATCGCGACAGATGCAGGCAGATAAAATTTCCATTACGTGGGTAAATGGACTGACGAGATTTCGTTCATACTAGTCAGTTTTATGGTAATTTATTCCTTGATGATAGTTTCGTTCGCTTAAAAACTTCGAAATATTAATGCAGGAACAAATTTTAGAGGTATGTTGATGTAACGTCGAGGCGAATCATATTTCCAGATGTCGGTTTTTGTATTATACTCTCTGATCGAATCAAGTTTTCAGCATACAATAAAAGAAAGTAAATTTGACAAAGAGGTATGATTACAGATACATGTTATGTACGATGTAGATACGCCGGTGTGAGTACAAATGGAAATCGAGCTCTTGTAGTCTCTCCTTAAGTATGTCACACGGTTTTTGTCTTATTAGAGATGATTTATTTTCAATTTTGTAGGAGCATTCCTACTACTGTAGTGTACTTCGGCACAAGAGTCCTCAACATATATCATATTCCACGAATGCATCGCGATATCATTTTAGCTCAGCTGTAACATTTTATAAGTTTAAGTAAAACGTAATATGAATCGAGAACGTATAAGGTATCGTCTTCATTGGTGCAGGTGAAGACGCTCGGATATAACTGCTTTCCTCTTCGTTGGAAATAATATTAGAAAGGGATGGAACGAAAGTCGATGAAGAGGAATATTTCTCTAGCCTGAAGGAAAGTACTTGTTTCGAAATTACCATAGAAAATGAAAGTTTGATTCTTCCTCCACGATAATTGAATCATTCAGCGCTAATAATGGTCTACATTATATACAATTCTTCGACCATTTGACCATTAGTAATATCAACTTGAGAGAGGCATTCTATATTATTTTCTTATCACGGAAGACGTTAGGGTAAAGTTCAGAACCTTTATTTAAAAACCATTTCATCATTTTGATTTGTATTATTTGAAATCTGATGAGGATGAGCTCTCAAACGAGGATATTGTGCATAATAATTATAAATTACTGGAGAGAAATGTTCCAAAGGATGAAAACCGGGAATTGACCCAAGATATTTCAAAACCAATTGAGGTTTATAATTTGAGAGTAAAAATTAAGTGAACCGATACATGTTTTGAATGACACTGTAAAAGTAGGAAGCAAGTCACATCAAAGGTTTTAATAAAAACATTACCAACATCTCATTTTACACAATATAGTTCTGGTTACGATCTCAACTATTGCTCTAAAAAAAATATATTATCCTTTTGATGGAAGAGATTAAAGTGAAAATTAGTTACTTGTCTGTAAAATTTGGCATTTCTTCTGTCAATCCTCACATTAGTTCCTTACACAAGGCAAAAGGTACCAGTTGGATGTTTGCTGGGAGTGCAGTCGCGTGACTATTTGGCACTGAGATCAACAACAATGTCTGCACACCAATCAAAGAATGTAACCGTCAAAGCACTGGGCATTACAGCGAAAATTTCGACTAACTAGCAGGTGGATATGGTTTGATCATATATTATTACCGGCACCAGCTACGTTACATTTTTGAGTCTTATCCCTGTTGTATCTAGAATTGTGAGATATTCAACAAATCTAAAAGAAGAGATTTCCACTCTATTGGCAAACATTTTTTCAATCGTACTAAGGCACAAAACAATAAAGCAAAACTCCTGAAATACAAAGGGCGAACTGTAACTCATATAGCCACCCTAATTGATCCAATACATGATGAACAATCAAAACGAGTACTAAACTTGAGGAAAGTTTGGTACCATGGATCCATAAAATTAGATCAAACTGGAGAATGACGGGACCGGAATCGATGACGAATATTTCGATAAACCAAATACGACCATACAGCTTCTAGAGGGATCATTCTGATAAGAAAATTCATGAAAAATTTATATCCTGCTTCTTCTCGCAAGAGGAAATTTCTGGCTGGGGTAGATGGCTTTGACTATCATTAACCTAGTACTGAGCTTCAATTTAAAAAAAGGATGTAGGGGGGGTGGACCATGATATTCTTCATTACAACAGACCAAAGAACGTTTTGAAGAAAAAACCTTGCACGTCTTGAAGGATATGACAACTTTTTGTAATGAAAATTTGATGACAATCGACTAATAAGAGTTGATCATTTTTGTCCTAAAAACTATACATGCCAACACTGTCAAATGTGAGCTGCGAAATTCCAAACAAATGTAGTAGCTCACAGATCGGCGATTATTGTAGATCAATGTTCAAATTTTTAATGATTTTGTTCTTTTGTGTTCAAAGTCTGCCTGTGAGCAATGGCGATGTTGAGCAAATTTTTAGCACAATGATTGCGTGAAATTGAAATTACGAAACAAAATGGGAACACGCATGCTTAATAGTATTGTTTGTACAAGATCTTTCTGTCATACACAAAAAAAATTTGCTGCCATATAAGTTTACTCCATTACCGCACAAGTATTTACTACATAATACACAAATGTATTTTAAATCAAAAAATAAAAACCCCAAAGAATCAAACCAAGGTGGAGATGAAGAGCAGTGTGATGAAACTGATTCATTTTATGAAGCATTGTTTTGAGAAATGAATGAAGAAGGTAAAAAGCAATTCTGGTATTGCTTACTAATTGTTTTTCCCTTTTGATCATTACCAAAGTATTTGGCATAATTTACGGGAATGCCATATTCTTTCAATAAATAATAACATGAATTTGTCAATTTATGACTCTTAAGATTTGAGGAATTGTCATACAGGAGAGTAATTCTAGGACAAAACCTAATTCTTATTTCACTTCAGACTCAAAAAGGGGGCTTGTAATTCAACAATCATTATAACATCAAGTGAAGACGAAAGTATTGATCTTGACCAGTAACTGACTCAAAAAAGGGACTGATAATTTCTAAGTCATGACGACTTAATGTAATAAAAAATCTACTCGCGAATTGATAAAAATAACTGTATACTCTTAACTATATTAAGTGCAAGCGTATTAGTTAGTCTAGCTAAGCAGGGGCCATCACTAGATCGGTCCACTCCCCAAAATATGTAATACTGTATTAAACAAGCTAATTGTAGCCTCAAGGCTGTTGTAGCATGAATAAATAATAATAAAAAAAATGACCAAAATAACGCTCTGATGAAAGTTCTTGACGCAAGTTTAAATTTCTTCACCTAACAAACCTCATAAGTCATCAAGAATACAAGCCTTGCAGCCTGTTGGCACAGTTACCTAACTAAAACAATTCCCCCCCCCCCCAAAAAAAAAAAAAAAAAGCTCCGAAATTGTACTTGTTTACTATAGAGCAGATGACGATTTCTACGTATTGACTAGCGAAAGTATGAAAAAAATGACAAATGAGCAACATTGACGAGGGCCGAGATTTGTACACTTGAAAACTACGTTCATTTACGCATAGTATTCAATTCTGTGAGGGAAACGTAAAATGAAGACATCGGAAGAGTTAACAATTTTTGATTTTTTGAGCTCAAGTCTCCTTGGTTAAGTAGGGAGCTAGAGAGCGCAAGCTCCCGAGTTGAGATGAACTACACAAGTTATAAACGTTTGAAACTGTGGTTCAAAAATAAGAAGTCAGGTAGAAAACAAAGACGTGCGGAACTGTAACCCCTAAGTTGATAAGAAGGCGTTCTGTGACGTCATGTATGAATCGCTCAAGTAGGAGGAGCGTACCCGTTTCATCATTGATAGGAAGTAAGTGTAACAAGTTGAGAAGTGGAATAATTTATTGCGATTGAACTTTGAGCTCATTTTTGTTGAACAAAAAAAAAAAAAACTTCTTGTTCAATCGCAAAGAATTATTCCACATCTCAACTTCTTACACTTACTACTTATCAATGATGAAGCGGTGCGCTCCTCCTACTCGTTCTAAGTTGCGCATACCTGCAGTACCTTAATCTTACTATAATAAAGACTGGCGACTTGATATTGAAAGTTGACAATACTGACTGAGAGGCAGCCATGAATACCTAATGAGTTAGATCAAACTATCAGACATAACGCCACCTCTCAGAAACATTAACCGATAATTTCGATTCTAATCTCGGCTCATTAGGTTGCCAATGAATTGTCACGAACTGACAGACTTTCAGGTTATTTCGTCACATCGATGACCCAGCCAATGAAGAAAAAATTATATTCATCAAAAAGAGAAGGAATGACAACGCGGCGAGAGTCAAGCGAGTAGCCATAGGTTCATCAATGTATTTATGCGTTGTTCGACTTCAAGACGTTCACCATCATCTTTTGAGAAGAATTATGCTTAATTAGTTTCTCAATTACAAGTCGAATCACAAATAAGCTAGGTACATTCGATGAGACGAAGTTTGGTGGGTATGGAGAAATACTCTTCCGACAACAATACAATATAAACGACACATTTTTCCAATGATCATCACGGCCATATTATTCTCGAACATTCCTTCTGCTGAAAGGGATCCTTAAGGTAGGTCATACGGTACGTTTCAATGATACCCTCAACAGGCTCAAGCTTAGAACGTTCATTTAAGATCACGATTGTTGACCTTGAATTAAAAAAGATTCTCACACTCTGCTGCATCATACCACGGTCGGACGATAACGATCATCCATCGAAATTAGGAGCCACAAATACCAATACGTTTTTTACCGATCATATTAGTCTAATCACTTACCTTGAAATTTTTCAATCTAGTCCAAAATGGAATACAATCCTTCAACAGGAGGATCCAGGCTCAGCTCAAATACTCGAATGCACAAATTTTATAGCTGCACATTACTCTTATTATTTATACACTTACGTCTCTGTACACTAATGATTACGTTATTCGTTCTCGTACACTACAAATGAACGCGGGGTTAAACTGAGCGCGGCATCGATAAAGATAACGAAGTACTCGGTAATGCTTAGCAGTTTCTAATTTTCAATTTCAAAACGTTTTTCACAAAACAGAACAGAAATTAATGCACTCGATGAGAAATATGGTGACTGACGTTGCTGCTGCGGTCGCTCGCACGATCACGATCGTACGAAAAAATACGCGAAAAAAAACGGAACGTAAACTCAACAGCCAACAGCGTTGCAAGTACGAACTCTTTCAATGCTGAAGCAACATGGTACTGAACAGTGCAGTACGGCATTATCCAGTAGTCGACGCAGTGTTACCCCTTGATAAAAAAATGTTCTTCGTTCTACCCTGCCATCGGCCCTCGCTGCATGGCGCGGGTCAAGGAGATTTTTGGGGTAACTTTTATCGTTCGTAAATTATTAATTAAACTTTTCTTTCTCACTCGCAGTCACATTAAACAGGATCTCAACTGCCTACATTGAAATGACGTGTACTTCCCACAGTTTTTGAGCAACGCAAGGGAAAAAAGCCCGCTTGTAGATCCAACTTTTTTTCCCCATTTTCCTCGTCAATATAGGCACTTTTCTCGTATTTGAGAATAATAATAAACGGTAGCTAGGCAAAATTTTTTTCAGCAAGAACGTATGCACCATTTAGCACCAACCAAGTCCAGTCCACTTCCTCGATCATTCACACAGAGAACTGATATAATTCAGGCATCATGTCGGAAAAGAAAAAAGTTTGTATCGTCGGATCCGGCAACTGGTGAGTCAGATTTTTAAGATACGTTTCCAACGAATGGTCGACAGGTACTACAATTCTTACGTCTCCCGTGAGTTTCAGGGGTACAACCGTCGCCATAATTATCGGTGAAAATGTGTCCGACCGTCCTGATTTATTCGATAGTTGCGTTAAAATGTTCGTCTTCGAAGAGATGGTACAGGAACGTACATTAACCGACATAATCAACGAAAAGCGCGAGAACGTGAAATATTTACCTGGAATTAAAATACCCGATACTGTGGTCTGTAAGCATACGATTTAGCGTGAAAATTTTCTGAAAATCTTATTTAAAATCTTCCATTTTTGAGATAGATAGCTTGTTCGAGCGTTGTCGAAACAGCGCACGATGCTGACATCATTATATTCGTGACGCCTCATCAGTTTATCAAGAAAGTATGCGAAACTTTGAAAGGAAAAATCAAAAGCACAGCGATTGGAATATCTCTGATAAAAGTGCGTAGGTACACTTATGATATTGCTTGGCTGAAAATATAATGATTGTTTACGGTATAGGTTTTTGTTTTCAATTTTAGGGTTTCGTTACTCTCGAAGGAGGTGGTATTGATTTAATTACACATCTCATAAATCGAATATTATCTATTGAATGTAGCGTGCTCATGGGAGCTAATATTGCGAACGAGGTAGCAGCCAAAAACTATGGAGAAACAACTATAGGTAGAGCGTTGATTTAACTCTGTCAATTTCATCGCTGTTATTTGCGTTTTATCCGTATACGCCGTACAAGTGACCAATTTATGTAGATTTTTCCGAAGGAGGATGACGAAATAGGAATGGAAGCATTGTGGGTAAATTCTAGAAGAACAACGTTATCTTTTTTATACGTTGCACGAGAATTCCAGTATTGTTGATGGTTTGATCTAGAAATTTTACTCATTAATTCATCAGAGACCAGTATTGTAGAATAGTATTTTATGCATTCAGGGAGAGAAGTGATTGTTTCGCGATGATTGCCACGATTGACGAATTAATCGAAGCAAATGCACGAGTGCGATGCGAACGATCACTTCATTCCCGTGGTGTGTTCACTATTCTACAAATATTCCATATAAACGAAATGAAATGGATGTTTATAATTTATCAAGCGTCATTTCTGTTTTCTCTCCTTAATTGTTTTTATTTTTTCTTCTTCATCTTCCGTTTTTCATTCACCAAAAATCCTCGAAAAACTGTTTTACAATGAGCCATTTCTATACAAAAAGGTAGGATTAATTTGCCCGAAAAAAAGACCTGACAGTTTTTTACCCGTCAATAATTTCCCCGAAACCACAACGCCCAACAAAATTTTTCTTTCATTTTTTGGCGACAATAATTACGAGATTTCAATCGTTATTGCAATCAGATTCCTGAGGTACCTAATCGAGTTCACGTCCGTCGTTGAAGTAGTCCTCGTACTCCAGTAGGTACTATATATAATTCTTTTTCGGTCGTGTCGGGAATACCAACTGCGGGTGGGGGGCTATTCTTCAATCTTCGACCTAAGCTCAATTC
Source organism: Aspidiotus rigidus (assembly GCA_035079385.1). Taxonomy (NCBI): domain Eukaryota; kingdom Metazoa; phylum Arthropoda; class Insecta; order Hemiptera; family Diaspididae; genus Aspidiotus; species Aspidiotus rigidus. The sequence goes on along the minus strand of JAVHKY010000020.1, from coordinate 12,578,453 downwards.
AACAAAATAGACTTCCGTATTCGCATGCTCCTTTTTCAATTCTTTTACGAACGTGTAGAGATTCAGGTGAGCTTTTCCAACAACTGTCCGGAAGCGGTTGTACCAAACCAACCATCACTGATTTTGCTTATCTTGTGACTTGTGAGAGTTGGCTACCGCTGCCTTGTATTGGTTCCATCGCTCTGGTGGTTATCAAAAGAGGAGGAGGGGGGGGGGGATCCGACCCGTTCGCACCGTCACAGCTCTGGCAGAACGTTGCCGGTATCAAACTTTTGGCAGTCCTAATACAGCCTATTCTTTCATTCTCGGGACTTGACGTCCGTATATCCGTCAATGATTAACTTTGTCTCTACTAATTTCGCCATTTTCACTCGACTGAAGTGCCGTTAGCGCACCACGTTGAAGTATATTGCTCCATTACAGTTGCTATGGAAAATTTAATTCTCGCGAACGTTACTTACTTCCTTACACATGTACCAGAAGTACGTGTACGTATACGCCAGGAAGGGTTGTGTCAGGGATTAAAATTTCGAAAAAATTATTGGCGGGTAAGGGTAAAAAACTGTCAGTTTTTTCGAGTTTTTTAAACCTAATCACAAAACGTAAAAAATTATAATTTTAAAATCTACTACTTCTCGAAGAGACATGTACGAGGGGACCTACGCTTTAATTTTTGAAATCCTTTAATTGGCCGGTCCCCTTTGTAATTCTTATTGCAGCGCTGCAGCACTATTCGCAAATTACCCTTGTGACGTAAAGTTTACCTAGAATATCATTTTCGTATCAAGCTGTCGTTCGAGCCACCTTATGCGCTACAATCAGCAACCGTGATAGGACCTCTCTGAACCCTAGTATCCGATCGGTAAACCGAGACTCACTTGGCACTAGTATAGTGAGGATACTGCGGCCATTGTCGCTGCGGACATTTTTTTACCCTTAAGACTGAGTTCTAGAGGTACAAAAAGCGGAATTGGGAAAAGTTTGCTCGCTAATAGGTTGAATAAGTTTAATGAGAAACGAGACTTAGAAATGCTCTGGAGCTGAATAGTAAGTGGGGTTTGATAAAGTTGTACAGAGTTGGATTTTTGAAGCGCGGAACCAAGTTTTGACATCTAATGATTATTAAAATCTGGAAATTGATTACCTATTCCAGAGTTCTCTTCTGCAAACTGAGTTTTCTTTCTTCACTGTGTGCATTTTTGTAAGTTTATTTGTCCTGTGCAAGATGAATATATATATATTTTTTTTTTCTAGGTTGTAACAGCTCTACATCAGCCCACTTACTCAAAACTTTATTAGAGAGGGATTATTTTAATATTACCGTCGTTGGCGATACTGAAGCAGTTGAGCTGTGTGGAAGTCTGAAGGTAGAAAATTAATAGTACCTACTTGAGATCATGAATGCAATGGCTGAAAAACCATATTGTATATCTCTTGTTATGAATTTGCTTGTACTTGTAATTAGAATATTGTAGCATGCGGAGCTGGATTTTCTGATGGTTTTGGTTACAATGAACGAACCAAAGTTGCCATTATCCGATTGGGTCTCAAGGAAATGATGAAATTTGCTCAAAGTTTTTATGGATCAACAAAAATACAAACTTTCTTTGAGTCATGTGGTGTGGCTGATCTTATTGCCACGTGTTATGGAGGTCGTAATAGGAAGGTTGCTGAAGCTTTCATCAAAACAAAGAAGGTTAGTGTTATAAATCTATGATGATTAAATATCAAAGTAGCATAATTTTCCACAATTCTGGATATTTTAAAGAGCTTAAATTTTTCTAGTTCTATATATGTAATTCTAGGCATCAACCGCTTATCACTACATTTTTAATTGTATGAATTGTCCTTCATTTATGATTCAACAAAAATCAGATTTACCTTCAGTTACTACAATTAAAGAATAGAGAATTTACAATTATCGCACTTCTCTGTTGTAACGCAAAAACCGTCCTTGTTTCAGAGGTTTGATGAGCTAGAAGAGGAACTACTGAAAGGCCAAAAATTACAAGGACCAATGACTGCAGCAGAAGTTAATCATATGTTGAAGAATTTAGATATGGAAAATGAGTAAGTCTATAAAGTTTTTTAGAAGTAATTTTTTCTTGATTGTTGTCATATAGTAGGGGATTTATGGAGAGGGGCTCAGGGATATCCCCCCCCCCCAAAAAAAAAAATGAATAAATAAAAAATAAGGGGAACAAAATAAATTTAGGGAAAAGCGAGAGAGATTGTTTTGTTTTTTGTTTGTTCAATATCAAGAAAGTCCTTAATTTTCCTTCCCGGAATCATCTTCAAAATCCACCCCTGGTAATACATACAAAATTAGAAATAGACACTTGATGCAAATACTGTGATTTTTTACACGTGATGTATATAGTTGCTATAAAAAATCTAATATTTGAATGTCCTCTCAATTTTCTAACAGGGAAAAAGACAAAATATTGTGTCATAATTAAGCATTTTACAAACATCAAAGAAAACATTTCTATTAAGCCAATTAAATTGTGTAAATGCCTTACCTTGTTGCTAACTTGACCATATTTTTGATATTTTGGGTACACACGTTCTTGATCTGCTAAGTTATTCTCATTCTGGTTTGAGTATAGTAGAAGAATCGAGTGTTGCCAAATGTGTGGAAGGTAAAACTTATACTTGAACGCTGAAAATTCAGCTGAGCAGGCCCAAGAGAGTAGAAATAAAAGAGCATGAGTACTTCTGATAAGAAAACATATAATCTTCAATATGGGAAAGATAGTTGGTAGTCGTACTAATGAGATTTTTTAGTCTGAACTGATTGAGAATAAATCTTTCAGAACTATTCCAATAAATTTACTTAAAGCTAAACTTTTTCTCAACACAACGTTCTAATGGACTGAGTCATTGTGACGTCACAACTATCGATATCATAGATGAAAAGATTGATTTTGTCCATTTGGTATTTTGCTCCCATAAGAAATACATGTAGAGCAGAGATCACTACTATAAAAAATGATACGGTCAAGAGATTTTTTTTTCAAATTGCGAGAAAATGATAAATTTAAAATATGAACTTTTCTGTAAATTTTAACATCTCATATTAAATTAATACAATGGTCATCTTTGCTCTGCATGTATTTCTTATGGGGAGCAAAATGCCAAATGGACCCTAATAAGCAAAACTCGACCAAGCGACATTTTTGAGATTTTGGAGTTATATACACCGTTGGAAAGAGCTCAACGAGCACTTTCCAACGGTGCTGATTAAAAAACTGGAAACGCAATACTCGTCGAATAATTATGAATTGAAAATATCGACCTCCATCTATTTTTAAGTAACCGATTTCCTTTAAGTCTAAATATCACGAAACTACGTGATTGTCGCTTGGTCGAGTTTTGCTTATTAGGGTCCAAATATTTTCAGCAGAATAGGTACTTCTGCTCACTCACACCTATGCATCTTGCACCACATTCATGTTGCGTTATCAATCACAAATAACATAGTCCATTGATTTCAGAAATTTGAAATTTGCTGTAGTCTGATGCTAAATTAAAAATGTTTATGATTACCTTTTATTATGCAGTGCTTCCAATACTTCAACCTTCTATAGTTTTATCAACTAAATTCTAAATTTCTGCTATATTAACTTTTCTCCTTTCTACATAATTTTCTCTTTGTCATCAGGTTCCCATTGTTTACTGCTGTTCATAAAGTTTGCACTTATCAAGTGAAACCAGAAATGTTTCTCGAGCTCATCAAAGACCATCCTGAGTATGAATAATCCTCTATTGAATTATTAGTAATCTGTTCATTACCATTTGAGGAAAAAAAATAATTAACCATAATAACATTCATTTTCTATACATGTATTATCACTATTCATGATGACCTAGGCAATATGAGTTCCTTGATTATGACATTCCATTGATATGGTTCAGAGTATTCTAGGAAAATAGTTTTCTTCTTCTTTTATTTCATTTTATTCAAACATATTATAGTATTTTCTATTTGTCAGAGATAGTGTATTTTATTCACTTTCAGTGGCGCAGCCAGATACAGCAATGAAATTAGGAAAGGATAAAGTACATCCCCTCTCTTTTTTCTTCAAATTCTGACTTTACAACTGTTTACTTTCCCAGGTAATGAGGAAAGAGAAAGGATTTGGAACCAGGGATTTGGAGTAGTGGGTCACGTGACACCAAGGGCACTGTCTAATATTGGTAATAGAACTACTTCCAAAGTGAAATCTAAAACATCATCAGTACTCAGTTGTTGCAGCACGGCCGTGGTTCAACTCAGATACAAAATTACAGATTTACAGTCAAGACTTATAAGTAGAGCTCGAATTTTCCGGCAATCAAGAGGAAGATTTTTGGCTTCATTTAGTATCAACAAAACTGTCATACAAGTTGGATTGACCTACCCATAGGTATCCAAATCAACAACTAAGAATAAATTCTATTTTTTTGTATAATCTAATGATACAGTTTGCCTGATCGTTGATTTGAGTAGAGGCACGTCAACTCAACTTTGTATAGAAAAAAAGAAGTACTATACTCTGTTCAAGTTAAGAAAGGGCTACCCAAGAAAGGGTATAAGTTCGTACTGTTTTGTACTGATGGTACAAACCACAACAAACCAATTCAGAATGTTTGTACCATTTTGTACTTACTTTTGAAGTAACATAACTTTCCACGTTCTTTGGCCCATTCTTAGCGTGAACAGAGTATAATTTTTTAGGGTTTGCAACCGAAAAGATTTATAACGGTTATTGGTCAGGAGACTCGCTAAATTTAAACGGTTATCGGTCAAATGGTCAGAAAATTTCCCAGAAAATATCGGTCATAACTGTTATAACCGTTTTATTTTTGAAACGGTTAACGGTTATCGATCTAATGGTCTTGAAAATTTGAAACGGTTATCGGTCAAACGGTTAACGAACTTTTTTTGTTTCGGTTGTCGGTTATAACAGTTATATAACTGTTATATTGCAAACCCTAAAATTTTTGCATCTTCAAGTACATCCGACGCTAAAAATTTTGCAATTTGTTTTAAAAAAGCTGAATAGTTGAGCTGAAATTTGTCAAAAACAACTATTTTGGCAAAAAATCTGAGCTCTACTCATAAGATTGAAACCCCCTGGCCGCTACACAATATTAATATTTTTGTTACTGTTTTGCAAACAAGGATGAAATCTTTGTATTTTCGACGGAGTGAGCAGTTTTTCTGACGAAACATCAAAGGTTTCGTCGTTGTTCGCGAAACAGCAACAAATAGTGTGTAGCGGGCTTCAAAAGCCGTTCTATGTATTTATAAGCCGCAACATTAAAAATTCCGCATCGGTATTTTTTTGCAACATCAGCTTGAAGCAGTTGAAGCCACATTCATTCCGTTCGAAGAGGAGCAGCAACAAGCATGCAGTCCTTATCAGCGCATCGATGAGCGAATAGCAATGAGCGAATGCGAATAGAAAAAATAACGATTCGATATGACGTGAAAGTAGGATGTCTTGGAATCTGAGTTTTGACAAGAAAACTTGAGTAGCTTGTGTACAGCTGTGAACTTTGTAGATTGTCCCGCGTTTAGCGTGATCTCACAAAAAGTATAGAGAAGCGACCTCCTCAAAGTGAAAATCCGAGAAGGCGAAAACATTCCTGGTGAATACTGAAGTGTTGGCGATGGTAATGACTAGAATAACCAACTGATAACACGAAAACTTGGAAAATACCGAGTCGCGTTTTATGGTAACCATTTTGTTTCAACACTTGGAATTTCTCCTTCATTTCGATGTACTCACTTGTGCGCTGCATTTGAGTAGATAGAACGTAATTAAACATTGGTTTCTTTTCCGCAGAAAGTTGTATGTGATCAGTAACGTTCGAAGTTCAAGGCGCAAACGAATGTTTGCTAGACTGTCAAATATTCAGGAACGAGTACTGTTGTTGTTTTTGGCTTATATGCATTCTCTCAGTTTTTTATCGTTATGGAAGACAATGATGTGGTACGTACTCAATTGCCCGCTTTGTACGAACTCGAATTTCGAACAGTAATGCTTCGAATTTTGAATTCTCTTTCAGATCTTCGTTTCTCAAACTTCAGTTCTTCTAGATTCGGAAAACGAAGTGAGACTGATTCTTGTTTCATTATCTACGTAATTCGAATTACAAATCATTCTTATTATAATTGTATTACTATTATCACCCTCAGAATAGTGATTGTGAATTTGATCAATGTCAATGTGATAAGGGTTGTACAAATCCGCACGGACCAAGTGGTAGCCATATAAAAACCGAACCAAAAACTGAATCCGAATCCGAAGTGCGTACTCGATCTCATGCATACCGAGTATACCGATTTACTGTCGTACCTGAATTGTAGATTTTCGAATTTTGAATATTTTTGTCTAGATCATAAATTTGGACTCACCAAAGAAGTCGAATGCGTCCGGTATGTCGTACTTGGAAACAGCTAGTATTTCCAGTATTGCCAGAATTTCTCCTACCATAAGTAATCGACTTTTAAATCATAGTTTTTCTTTTATTCTTCATCATCTTTTATAATTGATTTGTGTCCGTTTATTCTTCAGAAACCGAAGTAAAGGCTATTGCTAATCACAGAAAAGTGATGAAAAGAAAATCCGAAGATGAACCTCAACCACGATCAAGCGGTAGAAAAACTAGAAACCAAAGTGAGAATATTTTACCTCGTATTATTCCAAATATCCTTCAAACGACATCCTGAGTGAATCGTTTTATTTATAGAAACCGAGTCCAAAGATATGCCACCTACTGGTAAAGATCAGGAATTGGAGGAATTTCTAGGGAAAAATGTTCAAAGCGCGTATTCTCGTGGAGATATTGTTTGGGCAAAAATTAATGGATATTCTTTTTGGCCAGCTATGATCGACGAAGATCCGGATATCAATATGTGTTTTTGGGCTGATGATTTTTCTAGTATACCGGTTAGATTTATCTCTCACTATCATAGCGGTAGTATTACCTATGACTTATTCACAAACTGGTTCTTTATTCTTAATAGACGCATTACCATGTGGTATTTTTCGATGCAAAAAATCGTCTTTCACGATCATGGTGTAAGCCAAGTCAAATAAAACCGTATGGCAGTGGTAAAGTTAATATAAGCGAAAAACATTACAAAGCATACAAAAGTCGATTCCGGGAAAGCGTTCGGCAAGCGGATTTAGCAATGTCCATGTCGGTTACTGATAGAATTAAGCAATGGTGTTTTTTGAGTCGAAAGAAAAAACCTGGGACTCAATTATGTCAAGACTGAAGATCTCGAAATATTTATACTCGTATTCTGTCTATAATAGCCTTTGATGTAGACCATTGTAGCATCATAAGCTGCATGAACTTTCTTGTGTAACACTATTTTTTGTAGGTTTTGCAATTCTTGTTCCCAAGAAGCGTTACTTGTTTTCCCTTACATCTACCAATTTCATTATCTTATTCTAGGTGTATCTTTCTTCATTGTAGGATGCTATATATATAACTCACACTTTGAAAGATAGATGTTTTGTCACGTAGCGTAATATTACATTTTAAACTTGAGTCTTGTTCCTTCCATGTGAACCATTCAGCTGACTTTTATTTCATTGAATTTTGCCTAACATTCAATGAAAAAGATAAGTTAGTGGGACTTGAGCAGATAAATGTGCAAGTATCATTGTTTTTTCTTGTTTGATTTTATTGGCGTATAAAGAATAGCATAAACTTGAGTTACTTTTTATATTAGAATAATTTGTGAATCTTTGAAAGAGATGGTATCATTTAATTTAAGCTATAACTGGTGTACAATTCTTGAGTAAATTTCACAAGATTAATATTTATTCTCAATAATATCAATATTTGGTTTATAATTGGATCTTATGGCAAACTTTTAATGAAAATTATTTCTAAGTACTTCTTATTCCAGCTCTATTGGGGAATGTAAAATGTATTCATGAAACCTAGATATTATACAACATTTTATCCTAAAGAATTATAAGAAACTTGAAATAAGAATAATAAGGGCAAATATGCATTAATTTATGACCAATTAAAATCTGGCTCATTTCTTTTAGAGGACTTGACAAGCTTAATTTGACTTTCAATTTTTTCACTAAGCGGAAGGTTTTTATTTATTTTTTTGTAGAGTAAACAAATGAGAGTAAAATAATTTCAGTTATTTTTCTTTTAGAGAACTCATTTAACTTTGATTACATTTCCACAGCTAGACAACTCTTGTTCAACAATCATTTGGATGCTTCTACCAAGTCATTATTTAGAATTTTCGGAAGCTTCCTAACCCTTGAATTATGTATCTAAAAGACTTGCTCAATTGTGATTGATTTGAAGAACTTTGTGCCTGCGTAATTTATTTGATGTTGAAATTGGGGGAGAAAAACTGAATCTGTATGTTGCCCATTGAATTCCTCAATCAATCAAACCCTCTTTTCTACAATGATATTATTATTCTGAAAAATTATGCCTTAGATCACATTATTTTTGTAATATTTCTAAAATGGCAGTAGATTATTAGTTATTACAATACATGTACACATGTTGAGAAATTAATGAATTTCTCAACCTACACTAAAATATTTTTTTAATTACATTTTTAGGCAAAAAAAATCATCTTGCATGAATATAAAATAATCAATATTGAGTTCATTTTCTTTTGGAATCTTGTATGTTTATTATACTTAATTATAATTAAGATGTTAGCTATATAATATTGTGAATATTTGTATATTCATTTTCAGTTGTGTTGGAAATTTTTGTTATTAAAATCCAACTGTTGTTTTTGAAACCATTAAAGAGTTTTATAGAAAGCAACTGATTTATATTTAATTTCATTTCCTAGTATCAAATGCAAGCTTGTTGGAAGTTTACACTTGGAAACAAATAAAAAATTAAGCAGCCAATGCAACAAATTTGAGATTACAAACAAGTGCGCCTCTTACAAAATAAGACGTAGCTGAGTAGAATCAAAAAGGTTTGTTGTTGATTTGTAATGTAGGTCATAGCTTATTTCATTACAAATAATTTTTTGATTGTTCAATTGATAGAAACAATGGAGAGATGAGAAACTTGATTCAAACTACCATTGACGAAAAAATTGAAAAGGAAGTATTTTTTGCAATTAATTAAATACCTCAGCTGTTTAGTTGAGTACTCTGCGGGATAAATAGAAAAGACTTACTAGACTCACACTAGACTACATATTATGTATACATGTACACATACAAGCGTTTATTTAATCACTGCTGCTTGCTTAGCAGTACATGCAATCAATTGTAGGTAGGCCTACAACACTTTTACCAATTATGCATATCAACAGATGAGCGTCTTACACTCAGATGGAAATCTCATCAACCTAATGTCACTGACTCTGAGAAAAGGAACATCATTAGTAGGTATTCATGATAGCTCGCTCATGAAGAAAAGAAAAAACTACAAGAGTTACATCCAGACAACATATTGACGTTGTTGCACTCCCGCTTCCCAGACAAATCCCAAATTTTTGGACCTACCCATCAATTGCTCTAGAATCCACCTCAGTGACAACAAATTTCGGTTTCTCACTAAAGAAGCTGAATTTGCCATTTTTTCCGCTGAAAACTGTCAACTCAAATCCATACTCACTGCTGAAATTGAAATAGCTTCCACCGTTGACAACGATACACGTTTCAATCAACCTGCGAAAAAACGACTCATAACAAATGTTGAAAAACGCAATCCAAACCTCCTTCCACTGTACCTACTCCTCTACCTTGGCCTCTGTAAATCTCATTCTAGCTCGTGCAGAATACCGAATAGCTGTACCGCAAGAAAGTAATCGAATTTTTGTTTTCTTTCTGCCCAACAAGCTTCAGTATGGGCTATCATAACCAGAAGAAAGTTATTCGTGACTTGAGCTGCGTACACCTCATCGGTGAACCAAAGAGAGCTTATGTGTATAAAAAACTCATCAACACCTCCAAGCGCTGAATGCATAAAAAAGGCCTTCCAATCACTAATCTGCCCAATTGTTGCTTATTACACAGACCTATTGTACAAACTGGATCAGTATCTTGATAGGTACTATAAATGGTTCCATTCGATGACCAACTTTTCACCTGAGTGGGCTATACGATGGAAAACGCCATAGACCTTACCAACAAAGTTGAAGGTCACTCAATAGCTCCACCTAGAGCGAAACTCACTCGATTTGACTTTTGCAGTATTTACTTGTATATATATGTGGGCCTACCATTTCAATCATTATTAATCTTGTCTCAACCTCCGTGCTGGGAAAGAATTCAAAGCGCTTAAGTATCAAAATCTGTTTGTCCAGAAACGTGTGCCCCTGTGATAACATTACTACTTACATTTTCAAAAAGGTGGGCAACCGATGTCTATATGAACTATTTTGGAACACACGCTAGTCTAGTAGGTACTCTCTAACCCGGATATCTCTGGATTCGTTGTGTAGACATTATCCCACTGCTCTCACCTCCTTCCGCCAGCTGCTCAACTTGATTAACTCCGCATTGAAATTTACTATGGAAATTGAAGGACTGGAAATCAATTATTTGGATCTTGCAATGACTCTCACGCCAGAGGTCAAGGTAGGTACTCCAGTATTTCGAATATATATTGCAAACCGTCCTATTCATGAGCCACTATCGATGGTCTACATATACGGGTAGGTAGTACATGTACTGACCAATATATTTAAGCCAGACCGGTGTACAAGTAGGTACTGTTGAAAATTGACCGAGAGGTATAAGTATATAAGTACCTTTCGAGACTACTTCTAAGTTTCTCCTATGTTGACACCTGAGATCGTCATCCTTAAGCTAATGCGCAGGGCTCACCATACGGATGACTGAATCATTCAGTAGGCCAACAAACGGCTGATCCATTCTGTACCTACATGGAAAAGTACCATAGTAGAATTGAAAGTAGAATCGGAACTCTTGCTAAAAACTGAGTGGCCAAAATAAGTTTCTTTTACAACTAATAATGCCCACCAACAAAAAGTAGGTATGTCAATCAATTGATTTCCTATATTCGGCGAACGTAATAAACATACCTAGGTATAATAATTCTTGGTAATTTCTCGATTTAGACTTTTCCGTAATTCTGTTTCAAAATCATGAGGTAGAAATGTGTAAAACTCATTATTCTTATAACTTATAGATGCGTTACGTAGTCGCCAATGATCGTCTCGTCTCACGAACAAATTGGAATGAATCTTTCTTTGAGGTATGCATTTGATTGGTGAAGATCATGAGAATTATTTTGTAATTGTATTACAGTCATGATGGTTTTTTTTTTTTCTTCGATGCACCTAGTATGCAAAATAACCTATACCGTCATCAAGTCTCGTTCTATCACTTTCTAACTGGCTGTCGGCAAAATGTGTTAATTGAAAGTTTCGATTGCATATATATAATATATAGGCTAGTTATTCTGTACCATATCGCTTATTGTAACAACTCAAGAAACTATTCGTTTTCAAGTTAGGTACCTACACCAACTGGTAACGCCTACAAGAATTGCATCGCAGGCATATACGCTATTGTCAAATTTGCGTCGAATAATCCCTCTCTACTTAAAGTAACTTTACATGTCGTATTACGTAACGAAAAAATACCATTGTTTCCTGAAATTCAAAAGATAAGTATTGTTAAATATTCTAAGAGTAAATATTGGGTTCGTAATTATCAAATCGACTTTACAAATTCAAGTATGATGCAGATCTGAATTTGGTTTCTTGCGCAATCTCTGAGTAGATGCGTTTTAAAGTCCACCGAACCAATATGCACTATGCAGTTCTATCGTTGAAATGCGCAGAAATAGTCTCTTTTTACTTTTTTAAAATTTTTTCTCGGTAGAGAAAGACTGATGATTGATATTCTTTTTTAGAATTTTATTCGCATGTTATATTCGAATGAATTCATTCATTCTTTTTTTTTTTACAAATTTATTTACCATCTTATAGATACTTTATTATAATGTTACAGCCGTTTGATACGACAATGATAACCGGAAATTATTTTCTAGTAATTAAAATACGTTTTTCAATTCTGAGATGGGAGAATAAAGTAAACAGAATTTTGCTTACAAAACTTTACGAATTTCGTTTGTCGTTCAGTGCGTCACAATCTTCATAAAGTCATTGAACGAAGTGTAAATATTTTTCTTCGAATATTGTGGAAGAAAATCGGCAAATAAAATAAATACGAGTAATCTGCTTGAAGATTGAAAAATGAAAAATATCCATCGTTGAAATATTATTCAGAATTCCAGATTATTTCTTCAAATAAATGATCCTGAAATTCTAAATAACCTGCTTAAAAATTATATTGCGTAAACAAAAAAAAAAAAAAAAAAAGGAAACAACTTAATATTCTATTTAAAACACAAAAGTAACATTTTCACGAATTAGGTTTTATATTGAAAATACTTCCCAGCGTCTAAACTGGAGAGTTTGTTCTTGAAACGATACTCGTTTCTATGAAGCCATAATTCAACAAATGCTTGGCTATTGATATTTTCAGATAAATTTAGGTACGCTATTTCAAGTAGGAGACTGTATCAAAATACATTGCTTGGGTGTGGAACAAGAATACGAAAATTATTCTTGAAAATACAAAATAATATAATAGCATGATGATAGGCAGTAGGCCTACACCAAATTTTATTTTTAATCACAATTTCGGTCTAATTTTTTTAACCACGAAGAGAAAAGTACATGAAAAAATTAATGAGGTTACAGTATGTTCTATAAAAGTATTCTACTGCGTTTCGAGTTTTTTCAGGTAATTCATCCTAAATTTCCTCATGCATACATGTATTAAAATCTGACGCATCAAAAAGCCCATAGAAAATCAATTTTTGAATTCAAGAAACTGTACGTACCGTATGAATTAATTTCAAAGTCCAACTTATTATTTTTCTCTTTCGAAAAAAGCACACATTATAGAATGTTTCCTTAAACTTTTGAAAGCTTTATAACATGTTTCTCATTCAAATATATATATATATATATATATATATATATATATATATATATATATATATATATATATATATATATATATATATATATAGGTACCTTCCGACGTCTGACTTCATTAACCGAGCTGCGTGAATGCAAATCAACTTTTTGTTTCAGATTTCTCTGATGAGAATCCAATTCGTGAATCAGCTCAGCTATGCGAATGAAACTTTTTCCACAGGAATGCCACGTGACTCAAGGACGCGGACGGTTGGATTTATGAGTTGGGATGTGTAACTTCAAATCACGTTTGAGAGGAAACCTTTTCCGTATATTCATTGCAGTTGAGTGAACATTTGTATTTCGATCTAGATTCAGTTTTTTGGGACTTTGAAATTTCTCTTCGAATGAATTTCGGTACAGGTTTACGTCTATCACGGGAAAGAGGAAGACTTTCCTTCTGGAAATTGTTTCAAACTAGAAAAAAAGATTCAGTTTTTCGTTACAAATATATTATAACTAAGACTTCGTTCGTGTGAATTATGATTCGTATTGATAAAATAGATACCTACCGTATATACCGAAGTCAAAATAGTTCGTTTCATAGGTACATTTATTTTCGACTTCCCTCACAAAAGAAACACGTTTCCTTTTGACAAATTACTGATTATAAAAATTCAAAATATTTAATGGGCTGTTAATTGAATTGATATTGTGAAAAGTTAAAATGAGGTAAAACAGTAAAAAACGAAGGTTTTTATGGCAAAAATTGACCTTTTGATACAAAAGATGTACGAGTATAAATGAAGTATTTTCGGACGAGAAGAATGGAGATAATACACATTATAACGTTTTCATTAGCCCTGATAACAAATATAAAATAATCCGTTGTAATCCTGATACATTTCAAAACATTATGATCTACACAGGATTTTCGGGAACTTATCGATAAGAGTTTAGAAAAAAATGAAGAAAAAATATTTTTCGAGTCTCTTTCCTCAGTTCTTATAAGTTATTATCGATCTGGAAAGAAAAAAGAACCGACGTAATGAGTTCCTATAAACAAAGAGAAAATAAGGTTAGGTACTACTCGCGAATTAATTTGAATGATTTTTTCATTCTCATAATATTGAGAATTCCATCACTTAGACAAATTTGTATTCCATTTAAATTTCACTTCATGAATTTTATGGAAATTAAAAATTGTATTCTTTAAATAATGAATGCTGATGTTGAAAGACTCAAGTTGTAAATTTCAAATTTTGACAAATTTTCTCATTAGTCTCCATATGTACGTACATAATTGATACAATTAGCAGAATTGAAGATGGTACAGAAACACAAAGACTTGTTAGCATAAAGAGCATAAATCAATAACAAATTTTTGGCTTCAAATATGAATCTCTAAAAATTTTTTGCGGGACTTAGAGGCTGACATTATAGTTTCCCCAAGATTTATCCCAGCGAAAATCTGAAACATACTTGTAGAATACAACAAGCCAACAAGCACAATTTTTTATGAGCTATTCAGCCACATAGAGGAGGATTATTAGCTCCGGAAGAAATATCGGAGTTGAATAGTTTCGTTAGAGTGTTACTAATGCATTATGAATAGTTTGAGAGGGCAGAGGAGGCTTGAGAGGGAGTGGAAAATGATTTTTATACGTTCTGAAGGTATGGACAAGAGATGAGAGGTGCATTTTTCCTCAGCATGTCAGTAGTGGTATGAAGGGGGGGACGTAAAGTCCAGAGAGTGGGTTAGGCAGGTGTACCCAATTCTTAATCGTGCTAAGACTATTTGTTCACGGCGTGAAAAACGAATTGAAGTGGACCGCAGGATCGACGATTTTTTCTAAACGAAGTTTATTATGGAGTTGAGAGGATGAAAGGTTGTACCATGAAGAAATGATTAGAATTGTAAGATTTGAAGTCAGAAGCCGCGGAGAATGGGAGGAATAAATGACTTAGGGGAAGAACAAAACTTGCTCAACTGCTACGGTTCACCACGTCTACCGGGAGGTCCATATAACCAGGAATCCAGAGGAAGGAAATGCTTGGAGAGAGGAAAGAGAGTCGGAAAAGAGGAGGAATTTACGTGGAGGGTGAGAATAGAAAGGTGAGCAGGCGGGAATATAAGGCAAATAAGTTCAGCAAAATATATGAAGGCCGAATTTTTAT
The DNA here is from genome assembly GCA_035079385.1 of Aspidiotus rigidus. Lineage (NCBI taxonomy): Eukaryota > Metazoa > Arthropoda > Insecta > Hemiptera > Diaspididae > Aspidiotus > Aspidiotus rigidus. Next base: position 12,563,305 of record JAVHKY010000020.1, on the reverse strand, counting down.
ACGGAAAAGCAATACTTCTCCATCTATCGAGCATGGGTAATTATAGCACAAGTTGTGGGAAGAAAAACTATTAGCAATAATGGCTTTGACGTGTCTAATGTGGAATATGTTGGTCGATTTCGGTAAGTTAGCCAGGTTGAGGCGGATGTAAGCCGATGGAGATACTGAGGGAGGGGTAGGGAAGAAAGGGCTTAAATACGAGTTGGTAGTCTAGGTGGGATTCCAATGACAGAGGAGGAGGAAAAGATCGGCAGTTGGGAAACTGGGCCACAAACGCAAGAAAGTTGGCGGTTAACGATTATGAGCGAAATTGTATAGGAGCAATAACAGCCTTAACGCATCGGCTAAGCGTAGGGCTGGTGCGAAATGCATTAAGGGCTCAACGTACGGCTGCAGATTGTACGAGTCGGGCATCCAGTGATTTTGAGAAGAATTTGTCGGCCTATCTGTAGATACAGTTGAGAGCGGATTTGAGAAAGGTATTGCTGAAGGAGGAGCTTACAACTTCAACCAGTGCAGTGCGAGTGTGAGACAGACAATGAAAAATTCCAGTAAGTTTAGGTATTGGGCTTTTAGAAGTTTGATCTCGGGAGTTTTGGAGGGTTTAGAATCGAAGGTAAGGCCAAGGAATTTAGTGAAGGATTGTGGGCTGATCTGGAAGTACTAGAAAGGAGAGAGTAAGGAGCTTTCATGGAATATACATACTAGTGTGGTTTTTCTGCAAGAAAAACGAAGTCCATGATCTGAAGCCCACGAGTACAGCTCAAGGGTTGAAATTTTTCGAAGTCCATAAAGTAGGTCAGAGGATTCTGTGTATTTTCCTGGAAAACTCGTTCCAGAATAACCCTCGCCGGCTTTGCACCTTACTTTGCCGGGAGTACACAGAACAAGACGTTTTACGTCAATAAGCTCTGTGAAAGGAGTTTCCTGTTGAAAAAATATTAGTATTCACTAACGGGGTTGTTTGTTTTATGAGATTTATGTATGGGAGAGGTGACTGACCTGTAGGAGGATGTGGATTCGCACTGGAGAGCAGCGACTGATTTCCCTAGCTCGAATATAAAAATTTTCTCAAGTCTTCTTCCTGATATGTTGACTCACAAGTTCCAAAAGGTAGAAAAGGAGGAAAGAAGAAGAAATTCTCAACAGATGACGAAAATTTTCGAGGAATCCTCCCGTAAGACACATTCCCCGAAAGAAGTTTGACTTGAACCGTTTTCAACTTCCGAAAAATATACTCAGCAGTAGTACTGATCAAAAGGTCTGTTTTCTTCAAATGATCGATCGACATTGAGAAATTTTGTATAGAACAAGCTCTCTGCTTACCTCCGTCATCCTAGTCAATGAAAGAGCCCGCGTGCTTTTTAATAGGGAACTTGTTTTATGTTTTTTTTTTTTAGAAATTCGTCGTACGCCGTCTGGCGAAAAATGTAGAAAAATGTCGACTCTCGAGCTACATATGATAGGGGAAGGGTACTTAGACAAATTTCCACTCTCGAGCTGTATATGATCGGAGGGGGACTTGTTGTATTTGAAGCATTGTTTACCTGGCTCATTGAAGGGGTTAAGCCAATTGGTGTACAAAACTTTGCATGTCTAGTTCCTTGAAGGAGCTATGCTGATATGGGTCTTATAATGCATTTTTTTTAAACCCATAACACAGGTTCCCTGCGTTCCTTAGCCGTAGTTTTTGTTTTTTCTAACAGAAGACTTCTATTTTCAAAAGTTCTCTTTTGTAATTAATCTCTCTAGCACATCCCCTTCTCTAAACTTGACAATAATATAAATTTTTAATTCTTTAGGATTAAAGTTGAACTACATCAATTCCAAATCAAACAACAAAAGGCGGTAATTCCACCTCTTAAAATTTAACAAATCTTATAAACACTTTTCCCTTGAAGAACCAAACAAAAATTTCCAAAGCAAAGAGATCGTATCAATGAATCATAGGAGAATCCGTAGATACAGACTGGTCACGCTAGTCCTCATTATTACTGGTACGTAGCCGTAAATCAATCGTAGAGCTGTCATGTCTTCACGCTCCAGCGACTTGTTCTCGTACATGAACTTACGTACTCATTAGCCAAATAAAGACGACTGCGACGTCTTCATTACTTACGCGCGTTGCGTCTGCGAGTGAAAATTGGTCATTAAACCCGCCGAACGTCCCTACAGACAATACCATCATCAAAGAGACAGATTCGAAATTCGTATAGCCCTCGCGTAACCGTGGCAGAAATCTGCAAGCCCCTTCCTCTGGCCATCAAACAATGCGCATTAACCATTTTCAAAAATCGGCTATCGTTCCAGAAATTAGTGGAACCAGTCTCGACGTGCTCCACGCTAGATGAACGAGAAAGGTGGAATTTAGGACAGTGGCCACTCGTACTGATCAACGTTTCAAATCGTGACCACAATGTTTCTCTGAGAACAGTTGAGGAACTTCATCGAAGATTCGCATACGTGATTGACGATTTCAGACACCTGTAGTATTGATCAGGACTACAATAATGGATTGGTAGACCTACCTCCAGTGTTTGTAAAACTTTCCATCTCAAAACCTGACGTAGTGATATTAGCGCACCATCATCTCGGGACATGCGAATAGTTTTTTTTCGGGTAATTATGAAGGGTCCTTTACTGTGACCATATCCAAAAGAAGACTACTAGCGCTGTAAGTTGGAGTGTACGAAACTATCGAAAATTATCAGCTGCGTGTAGCTGGAGTTCTTTAGACCAGTCTGCGCCTTTTGATACCGCGAGTTGGTTTCGCGTACTGCGAGTATCTTTCCGTCTATGCGCGATCGAATCATTTTTTAAACGCGAAAACTCTGCTCGTTCAACGAAATTATGTGGTCTCTTACGTGCGTCGCCGTATTCTTATCCATCGTTGCGTCTACGTACGGATTTGTTGCTGAAGGTAAGCCGTTGAATACTCACGTAACTCTCTGCTCAAGCAGGTTAAAACGTGTCGCAAATTCTCAAATTTCTCCCCGTAAATATAGGCTAGTTTATCTTAATGAAGATCTAGACAACAGGTGGGCGCGCTGGATAAGAATAATGTTGTAAACTTTAGTAATTGGTTGCCAAAATTCGAACGTTGTTAAAGAGTGCCAACGATCGAGCTGATGAATCGATTGAACCCGCTAAAAATGGAGGACGTCCTAAACTTTTTGACATTTTTGAACCTCATAGATCATCTTAAGACCTTTGGGGGACTAACTTTGATCTACTTCTCTATTCCCTGGTAAAGTAAAACCAGCCCTACTACTAGACTAATTTGCTCAGATTTTTTCTGAGTATCAAATCTCTGTATTGATGTTCTGAAGAGTTTTCGTCGTGCCTAATAAAAGTCGTACGAGTAAAGAGAATAAGGAGCTGAAAATGAAAATGAAAACTATACCTATGATGAACTCAAACAAGACCCCTTCTCATGTCTCTATAATCGAGACTTGTTCGGTGAATTGTATCGGAGTTACGCGGGTAATGTCGAATTTTCCCAAAATTATTTTTCGTGGAGGGGGAAGGCGCATTCAAGGTTTGAAATTATAAAGGATTGTAAAGAATTTGGCTACGGAGTGTGATACGGAAGACACAGTCAAGTTCAACGGGAGTATGGTAAAGCGTCCTCAACGTATAATTTACTTGCATTATTCAGAAAAATTCCAAATATGAGATGAGAAATTTGACCAGATACCAGGAAAACTACTTTGGGTTTTTGTAACTTATATTACACCCCTATAATATGCGACAACAAAATACGTACTTGGATGAGATAATTCACGAGGGAGCCTCGTAGAACTGTCTCACGAATGCACCTCACTGGACGAAATTTAGGGGTTAAACTAGAGTCTTACACAGAAGAGAGGAGATTGATGACAGTTTTTAATCAGATATTACATTGAAACATCGCGAAATCTGTTGTTTCTGACCGAGTCCCCGAATTTGGCCTATATGCAACAAGACCGTCCTCAATTGTACCTCACACATTTCTAAATACAAGATGATAATAATAATAGTCTATATTACGTACCTATGACTTTTTGAGGAAAATTTCGTTAACAAGGGTGTGAAATAAAAATATGAATTGGATAGTAAAGTACATTTTACAACCCTATGTACAGTGAGAGGATTGTCGTCCTGTAAAACTTAATTTTTCGCCCGAAGCCTCTTATTCTGGAAGAAAGTTACTCCAAATAATTAATACTACTCGTGAAAAATGCTAAAATAGTATGGACAACTATCCATAATACTGAAAATATGAGGCAGCCGACCTCTTTACGAAGAGGACAACTAGTTTCGTATATGATTTTCGACAATTTCATCGTTTTTGCTATTTTGAATAAAGTTTTCAATACTAAAAACTGCTGATTTAAAATCAAGCTAATGGCCTTCCACAAATCTTAATATCCACGAGTGACCTCCGGGATGGAGTTAATGATTTTTATAGAAAATTATTTGCCAAGTACTGTGAAATAGGTGTTTTCACTTTTGTCGAAAAAGTTCAAAAGCCTGTTGAAACATCGTATGGTAATTTCCATACGGGTGGAAAATCTCGGAATTTTCGCCAAATTCCAAAATGAACTTCCTTATGTCGGTTCACTTCATAATTTTTCCGTCGCCATTAAAATTTCTTGAAAAAATTGTGAAATAGTTTTTATAACTCCATTAGGTATGATATTAATACAGAATGCAATAGGTATTAGAAGAAAATACAAGTAAAAAAAATGAGTCATCTAAATTTTTCGAAAATTGACTGCAAAATCGCTACGTAAAATTTATGCATTCCTAGAAAGTTATTTTGCAATGTGGTCCATTGACCAGAATTCATTAGCATAACGTACGTATGACTAAACTGAAAAAAAATTCGCGTGGAGCATTAAAAATATTTGGACGAAATGCTGGTGTCTGTCCTGTACTAACTCCCAAGTATCGCTTCCATCATTTTGAATATTTTACTTCCATAAATGAACAAAAAAACAAATAACTCCGGTAGCGGAATAGGGTGCACAAGAAAGCAACTTGTCTTCCTTTCCTCCTTACTGAATGAAAGACGTTGAGGCCTTTCTTTTCACAATACAACACAAACTAAATTCAATTCCTACATCTTTGAAAACTTTTTCAGTATTCTTTGACTCCGTCACTGAGATCTCATGAACTAGAACGCAGCCACCCTTAATATTATACTTGAAAATTATACAACGACTCATAAAACACTGAAAATCAGTCGTCTATGCAGAACTTAGCCCTTGTATTGAATGAAAAAAGAGTTTTGTATATCGGTCTAATTAGCAGGTTTGCGAGATCCGATTCTAGAAGGTTTGTCTCGGGGGACCAAAACCATGAAAGTATGGTGGGGGCTTCATAACTCTGAAAGATGAGAAGAAATAGACGTCCCTGGATAGATTAACTCTAATAAAGGTGTCATAGAGAACTCAATCAATTGTTCTTTAAAGCTCCCTCGGCGAGAAATCGAAAAATTAGTCCTCGATTGGTAAAGAATGTAGGTACATGAAGGGTTTTCTACTTCGATTGGTCTAAAATCGTCAAGAGTTCAAATTCTGAGGACCAATGTATGGGCTGCACCTCTTAATCAAATCCTTGAGAACAACTTTTGAACTTCTCACTCATACAAACTCACACACAAGTGGCAGGTCAGGGCTGCATTCATTTTTTGCTGTTTCAAAATCATCAAATTATTATTAATCCTCCACGAAATTTCTTGACCCTAGCGTCGATTCCAAATACACCCAAACTTTCAAAAGCTCAATGCCTAAGCTTGATGAATGTCCTTGAATATCTATCCCATACTCGCATTGGTTTCAGTCGCAACCTCCTCCTTCAGCTATACCATTTTCTAATCCGTTCTCAACTGGGTTATGGATTTCCAATCTACAGACAGGCCAACAAATACCTTGGTGCCCTTCGCACGAGTCTTACGATTAGCCCCCGGGCTGAGGTTGGTAATCCACTTACCGCCAAATTTTATGCACTTACAGTTCAGTCTCTCCAACTCTTCATCTTCCTCCCCTCCCTTCTCTCCCACAAAGCACTTCTTTTTTCATTAGAATCTCATCTACACTACTATTTCAAATTTAAGCTCCTTCCTCCCATCTACTTATCCCCCTCCCGGCATGCCCCATATTTGTCTCAACCTGGCTAACTTACCAAAATCGCCCAACACAATCCACATTAGACAGATCATAGCCATTTTTGCTAATGATTTCGCCTCCCACAACTTGTTCTATAAAGATGGTGGCTATGTCTTCTCTATAATAGATAGAGACCCGCTCTTCCGTAGAAAAATTCCGCTTTAATTTATTTTGCTGAGCTATCTACCGTCTATTCCTGCCTTACTCACTTCTCTCTTCTCCCCCTCTCCATAAATCCTTCTCCTTCCGACTCTCTTTCCTCTCCCCAAGTCATAAGAGACTTCTGCTCTTCCAATCCTATTGTTCAACGCATTCCATCCAGCTGCACACCTTAACATAATTGTCTTACTTTAGATTCCTGGTAATATCGATCTGCCGGTGCACGATACGGTGAACCTAGCTGCTCTGCGAGCCCTGCTCTCCTCTTCAATCACCAATCCCTCCCCTTTTCCGGCCTATGGCTTTTCATGGTACAACCTTTGATCCTCTCAACCTCACAATTAACTTCTTTCAATTAAGAAATCCCCGACCCCTGCTCCACTTTCAAAAAAGAAATACTCATAAGACGGGAAGAATTGGGCACACCTATACCCACCCTGCTCCTTCCTTTTCCTCGAGCTCTCCGCTTCACCCTCATGCCACTACTGCCACGCTGAAAAATAATCTGTCTCCTATTTTTCCTCTTTTTCATACCGCTCAAACCTCAAAAAATCATTTTCTATCTCATCCTAAGCCTCCTCTGTCCTCTCAAAATACTTGACATCCATTACTAAAACTCCAAACTTCCTTCGGTCTACATACTATTACAAATCGATTGAACTCCAATATTTCTTCCTGAGTTAATAACCCCTATTGTTCTCAATAATTTTACTCAAAATGGATTTTTCTTTTGATGAACAATCGTAGCAGACCAAAATTAGAGAGTTGAATAATTCGCGGAAAATTCAATCAGACGCGTTTTTGAATGGGTGCGCTAGAATCACTCAGGAAAGGATGTGATTGGATGAAGAGTTGGAGATAATTTGACTTCGAGATTATTAATTATGATTAGTGAAGAAGATTTTATGGATAAATATTTTATTCATAAGATATCCTTCTCGTTATAGTCCAATCCGTGAGGGTCAGCTACTGTTGTCAACATCTACTTACTCGTACTGCTAACTTCTTGCCAACTTGATACTTTTTTAGAGGAATTCTGAAATCTTTCCTGTAGATTCAACTTGAATATGAATTACTGATTTCGCATCTTGAGGCTTTACAAATCACTTATAGAAATATAATCTTCGATTTTGAAAGATTATTTTAGCAAGGCGGGCATTGTTTTGTACTCCCAGCTATTTATAAGTTGGACGACTTTAATTCAATGAGATTTCGAACGTCATTTGGGAGTAAGACTCCCAGGATATTATCGATTCATATCCAGTTATCTCGCTTGTATTCGTGAAATTATGGAATAATGAAGGTTTTGCCATTACTAAAATACAGTGGAGGCTCAACCCTTCAGGCAACATCTGATACGTATGGTACAAATCAACTTTCCAGAAAATCCGACCTTCCTATTACGAAAATTCCAATGCTCCAAAATGAACGAGAAAGAAATTATTTCTGCTGTGTAACTGCCCTTGCTCGCCTCTTCTTTCATGCATCGTTGAATATCCTTAAGACATCGCATTTTTTTTTTGTTCTTATTCGCCAACCATTTTGATGAATATCGATGCAACAATCAGACTTCCAAGGAGAGCGCAAAGGGCCTAGTGGTTGGGACATCAGTAATAATAACCAACCTTGTGGGTGACAAAATCTTGGAAGCTGTGTTGACATTAGGCCCACGGGACGCGATACGAATCGTTTATTTAGCGATGTTTGAAAATAGTGCACCGATAGTTTGACGGAATTCTGTCTCATGTTACGCTACATTAATTGTTGACAGTATCGTGTTGGCGATTATTACATCTATACTCTGTGTACAACTTACCTGTTGTAGCGACAGCAGCTGAGGCAAAGTGGACCGAATGAATACTGGGTCTACAGTTACAAGTAAATGGTTTCACTTTCTACAACATGAATACACGGATAAAATGTTTTATAACAGTGCTTCTCAACTAGTCTGCATACGGAGTAGGTGCTCGGACCGTGGCAGACATCTCCGATACAGACGCGAATAATAGCCCTAGAAAATTCTCAGTAGTGTATTCAGCTAATTTCACGATATCACGATTAGAAGCGGATACCAAACTATGTAGGAGAAAATTTTACGTATTTACTACCGCACGTTATTATCGTGGATAAGATTTGTATGGAGTACGGGATACTGGGGAGTATTGTTAAGGGAATTTCGCAGGCGAGGAGGAAATTGTGGAAGTTGTTCACGACGGACGGTCGCTACTGTTCGGAAGTTGATCCTTACGTAATGTAAAGCCGGATATCGTGCTGTGGAATGCTTTTTGTTGGGGTGTTAATTCATAAGTAAATCGTGTGATACTACCTAAAAATAAGCTTCTATTAAAAATGGGTCACATCATATTTTTCCCTTTTCTTCACCCAGCGCAAGAAATGGATGTAAGCGAGTAAATTTTGTCAGCGCTAGTAATCTCACCAAAATTAATGCGAATTTGTACAAAAAATTACAGATCTTGGATTAAGCGTACTTAAAATTGTCTGACCTTTACATTATGCATTTCTTCTATTTATATTCGCTCTGATTCCGAATAGAAGGCGCCATCGTGATTTTTTTTTCTTACGTTCACAGTAAATCTCTATCCGTCACATATCTTTTTTTTCCAATTAATTATTACTTAGCATATACTAGAAAAATTGTGTCACAAATCAGCGGCGGTATCGCATCATTAGTCATTAATTTCTTTGAATTACGAATTATGGAAATGACGCTGACTGAGCGTTCAAAATGTCTCAAGATCTAACGTCTAATATTCGCTGTATATTTAATATGGAATTCTCTAATTATCGTCTGGTCGTACTTGAATATTATAGTAGTCTGTATTTCTTTTTTTTCAGTTTTGAATCAAAAGTAATGCTGAAATAATTCGGTATAGGACGAGAAGTCTTCGTATGAGGACGTAGTCAAACTTTCACTTTCACTGAGGCGCGAAAGAATTTGGATTAGGTACAGCCGTATTAAAAATTTGAGGAAAAGTAGAGTGCCTGGAGTCGTAGTCAGGAGGAAGGAGTTTGAATAAAGAGAAAGTTTTGCATAATGATGTTGAAGATGAAACGACGAGAGACCTAAGAAAGTGATAAAATGAAAACTAAAATTGTAACACGTAATAATATGGACGCTTTTTATCATGCAATAATGTAAGGTAATTTGCCATTCATCAATTTCTTGCCATTTACTGTCAACTTTTAATTATTTGTTTTTTTACATATTTCATTTCTTTGCTGAATCCTGCCTTAATTCAAAAATTTACGAATTGCCTTCCCCTCTCATCCGCTCCTTGTAGTATTATACTACTTGCATATCGACTTTATTTTAGGCCTAGGCCTACTCCGTTTCACGCGAGATACTATTTCTCTAGGCTTCGAGGGATCATGTACTTGTTTCAAAGAAAAAGTTAGTTAGCCTAACATACTGTATACTAGATTTATACTCGGCTAAGAATGGCCACGAGGGATTTTATGCTTCGGTTGAAGAAATTTTTCCGAGGTACTCTCCCGATGTGCAAAGCTCGAACGTCGAAAATTTTTGAGTTTTTGAAGTGGCTCAGAGCCCCTCCGTTCTCGAAACCACAATTCATTCCCTCCTCCCCTTGATTAAATGGTCAATTTTTTTTAATTATCTCTTTTATACATGTAGCTGGAAGGTCAACATTTTCCTCAGGTCCCCCTCTGATATAGTTGAGGCTTGATGGTCGGAATTTTCACAAAATCTCACCCTTCTCATGTACGTAGCTCGAAAATGAAAAAAATTTTCAAATTCTCCTTAGACAAATGGTTTGTGGATCGGCCTTTTTGTCTCAAAACTTCGTCGAATCCCACTTCTGATAATATCTCGGGAATATTTCAAAGCCTACATGTAACTTTAGGATTGAAGATTTTCCTAGTCACACTCCTGATAGAATTTTTCCGAGTCCGTCTCCTACTTCTTCGCATATACAAAGCAATTTTTCCAAATTTCTTCCTCAAAGGTCGACATTTTTCTGAATTCTCACTCCTCCCTTTATAAAGGTTGAATTTTCCAAAATTCCCCTTCTGATGTATGTATTCTCGATGGTTCGAATTCCTTAGCAGGAAACCCGCTATCTATTTTGTTTGCGGAGGGCACTACTTCAGACAACGTCCGCGTCTGACTTTGATGACGTCATCAATCTAAACTAGGTTAGGTTATGTTGCATAAAAAACGCTCGTATCCGACTTTGATGACGTCATCAACTGGTGATATCATTAACCCAAGTTAGGTTAGGTCACGGTATCTTCCCTCAGCACTGGAAGAAGGACTAAATAGTTTGGATCAAGAAATTAGACAAGGACTCTACTATCATCAGGTGCCTACCGGCCAATTACTTTACTCGATACTCCAGGAAAAACTTTGAGAAGGTTACAAGTACCCGAACTGAGTTCTCCAGTACAATACGGACTCCGTCCAGGACGAAGCGGAAGAATTGTCTTCATAGCGTCCTGTCAACAGGAGCAGGATGGGCAATCAACATATAGCCATAGTCTCGCTTGACAACACCGGAGAGTTTGACTAGATATATCGTGATTAGTCACTTTCAGAAGACTACGAAGAAGAGAAGCGCCAGAACACCTCATTGTTTGGTGTGGTACAGAGATAATGGTGAGGAAAAAACTTGTCTGCAGTCCCCTGCAAGGGTCAGTGTTGGGTCCCATTCTATGGAATGTATCATATGACACACTCCTGGTACGCATGGCTGAAGAAAATGTGAATGCTCAGGAATATGAGGACAACACTACGTTGATAATATAGGACCTAACACCAAAGAAGCATTGAAAGAAAACGTATCCCAGGCAATAGAGTTGACGAAAGTAACCCCGGAGGCGCTCAACTTGCAGTTTAATGTGGGAAAAACCAGGATTGTTGTGCTGGGAACTCTATTAATCATAAGTGCTGGAAATACAATGACGAGATCACTGGAAAATATGAAATACTTTTGAGAAAAAATAGACTGGAGAATGAATTGAGAAGCGCACCTTTCCTACCTCAAACAGAAGACCGAAATCGCTCTACCAAAAACAATAAGTCTATGTCAAAACTCATACAGCTACTCGACAAGCACGAGAAAGACGATCTTGGATGGTACTACCCATATGCCATAATGTGCTACTACCACGTGCTGACAAAGAAGTGGAGAGCATTCACAAAAAATGGGTGCTTTTACAGAACAGTTTCGTACCGAGGTATATGTGCCAATCATTGGTGCTAGTGATTATGGGTCGAGTAATTATAATGGCAGCAGTGAAGGATTGGCCTATTAAGTGGTGCTTCTTCAACAAACAGCTGGTCAACCTGGATGAGGAGATTCTGAGGAGGTGGTGAAAATGGTGGGACGACTACAAATACGGCCAAAGGGATCCTCAATTAACAACCGAGCCTGGTGGTTCCTCGCTACACCTTTAAATTTCTCAAGTCTCCTCCCTCTCTGCATGAATGTAGCTCAAAGTTCAAAAGGTCGAGATTTCTTAAAGTTCTCTCATGCTCCTTTCATTTTTTTCAAGTCCCTGTTTCGGAATCTTCCTCTCTCCCCCTCCTCTTTTCATGTATGTCTACTCGCAGGTCAAAATGTTTCCAAGTTCATCTCCTGATATTTACAGCTCGATGGTCTGAATTTTTCTCAGTTTTTAAAATGGCTCAGAACCCCCGTCCCCTTCAGAATCACAATTTTCCGAGTAACGACCAAATTAGTGAAGTTCGAAAAGAAGGAAAAAGTTCACTTCATTGTAGCCCTCAGGACCGCCAAGACTGTTTACGGGTACTATGTGAGTAAGAATGCCGTAGATATGCATCCGCTCCTCTCACTCTTAATGCCAATTCAGTTTTAGCTTATATTGGTGAAAAAATTCAATCACTAGCAAATTTTGGAAACAGATTTAAAATAATTGATAAACGGGGGTCTTTTTTTTTAATTTTCGAATTCGGTATGAGTGAACATCTCTTTCTCCAGAAGAACACATTTTACAGAATCCCTACCTGATAATAATGGAATAAGATCTGCTCGAGATATCGTCGGGCAATCATCACAGAAAGGCTTCCTCATCAGTGAGTTCTGAGAGGTAATTTTGAGTAGTGTTGAGTTGAGGAAGTGTTCACAAAAAAAATCTGCGGTAGTGTTCTTTTCTTGTTTGAAAACTTCGTGTGTAAAGGGAACAAAGACAATCCTGTTATTATTATACAGATAAAGCGCACCACATGTGAGATATTTATGATCCATCGAAATAATGAAGAGTTTAAGATAGTTGAGTACTGCGAGCTGTTAGTCTGAGTGTTCAGCAGTTATTAAATTGGAGAAATTCATAACTGATGTAATTCGAGTCTTTCCGATTTGAGGACATGAACAACAATATCCATGCATGATAAGTAAGAATGTATTAATTATTCGAACAGTTCTTTTTCAAAAGCATTCTTGAGGAGAATTTTTATACGTGGAGGACCACAATATATTCTACGTCGTCTCTGATAAGCATTTGTTTCCATCAGAAATCTTTCTAAAATATTTTACGTTTTCAATTCTAGATATTCCTGTCGAACATATTCTTCGTCGTATAAAACGTCAAGAATCTGAAAATAAGAAAGCTGAAGAATTTGAAATTGAAGTATGTAAGGACAAGGACGCTGGTGAATGGTTCCGACTACAAGCAGGCGAGGGTGATACGTGTCGTGATGTCATCCAGTGTACATCATCGGTAAGACCATGCTGTAATATCTTCTTAACGTGTATAAGTCTAAGAGGTATAATTTTCTAGTATTTATGTGTATATAGACAGTCATACCGCGTGCACCGGTGAAATAGTTTCATCTATACCGGTACGTCAAGGTATACGTGGTTAAAGAGAGAGAGAAAAAATATATATATTACCAGAGGCCTTACATTCACTTTCAACTGTGTGACTCCCAATAACACCTTTGCATCATTAATGTGAAATTAAAATACAGGAAAAAATAACGAAAGTGGATAGTCCACAGAAGTCGCTCAGCAGTTCGGGTATTCTAAGGCGTACCCGTGGGCAATAAACAGATCAATACGTCGATTTTACCTGTGAGTCTCGACCTGTCGACTGCACGTTCCACGATCGCGAAATCATCGATCTTCACTTTTGTCTGCAAATTGGAAATTACTTTCCGCTGTGCAATGTTTGAGTTTCTTTCTCGAACTTAAAACGAAATTAAAGAAGTTTTGGCTGTCTCTCCTCAATTAAGTAAATTCGTATACCTCGGTTGAAAATATTTTCTTTCGCGGAAGTGGCATTTCAAAGATTTTTGAATATGTTGATTTGGGTGGATTGATTCGGGAGTATTAAGAGAAAAAATTGAAATGCACTCTCGTTTGAAAACTTTTATTTGAAATAAAATGCTTTCTTTTTGGTCCTTGAACTCCGTACAAGATGAGGGACGTGAATTTATTTTACTTGTAGTTTGAATTTGATATGGACACTGGACAGAGAAATTATATCGAGAATAAGTAGATGAAACATTTCTTTCGGCCAGAGGGAGATGAGCCAAGAAAAATTCCAACCTTCGAGCTGTAGAGATGGGAGAATGGTTCGGAGAAATTTCAAATTCTCGAACCTAGTAGAGGAGGAGAATTTAAAACTGCATACGAGGAGAAGGACTTGAAAAAATTTTGAGCTGCGATCTCCTCTGGAGGATCAGCCATCGACTTTCGACTAATACATATGAGGAGAGTGACTTAGAAAAAAGTTGACTGTGAGATGCTTGGAGAATATAAGGCCTGTTAAAATAAAAAAATCGCGAGTTTCATTTTTTTTTTTTGAACCCTCACCCTAATTTCGAGATTTGGGTCTGGGCGTGGGTGCGGCTCTCTAGAAACGTTCACTAAGCTACACTAGGCCAAGATGAAGTATATTGTTGCAGTCCAGTGCATAATAATATCGTCTACCATCAGGCTATACTAGGCTAGAGCCCGTCACCTAGTTAGCTTACCTCACAGTTTGAGCATAGTGCTAGCGAGCCTGTGTACCACTTAGCCTGATATACAGCATACTACTCCTTGATAAAGAGTGAAGGCGGATGAGTGAAGCTAATGAGTGAGTAAGTTAGTCATCTAGTAACCCCAAGATACTCCTGAAAAACGGGAAAATTTTGAGTTCTGAGCCATTACATAACATATAGACCAAAGTAGCCTGGTATATGGCTACTGAGATAAGGAATTCTTACGGAAATACAAGCTGGGCTAAGATGTCAGCCGTTTATGATATCATAAAGTAGGTAAGTGTACGCCATTTACTATGAAATATGAAATACGGTCCTTATTGCTTGCGCTGCAGAAAGTTTATTAAAGTCAATTCTCTTCTGCGAATTCAGCTGCTTTTCTCAATTGAAGTTCATAATTAAAGTTTCACGTGTTGATTTTTCACATTCTTTAGTTAGTGAATTAAAATGTTTTTTGATATTGAAGGGGGGGGGGGAGTAAGTAAAATTGGGAAAATTTACCCTCTGACAACGTTAAGTTTTTCAACATGGATGGAAATGTCTTAGTAGGAACAGGGGAAGGGAGAGCTAAGGATTCGTGTGGCCAAAATTTTCAACCCAAGATTCTAAATCATCTGATGACGTCATTCCTTGAACTACTTCAGGTCTTAGAAGAAATCTCGAGTTCAGCTTTATACCTTGGCTCTATATTCATGAAGGGGAAGTGACATAATGGAAATAGTGGATTTTCATTTTCATACTAGCTAGTCCCTATTTGATATTCAGGTGTTATTCATCTAATACTTTATTCACGGAGTGAGGGAAACAACAAAGCTTTTTTCTTTCTTATTTCAGTTTTTCAAGCTCTAGCTCGTGTCTGCACTCGGATTATGAGCTTGGGGGTCAATCGATTTTAGATGCTTTAGGTTTAATTTACTGCTCGCGATGATATTTGGATAAATGGGAGGTCACCGGCGACAGTTGTTTCGATGGATGGTGAATTTGGTGGGTGTTACGGAGAGAAGCTAAAAATGGGCATGCGAAAATGTGGGTGACTGTGAGAGGGGAATCGTGGCTACAATGTTCGCATGAGAGTGGGAAAAGCTTGGAAAAAAGGTGAGCGTATATGAGTTGTGTGTGACCAATTCGGAGACCTGTTATTTTGTGTCGGCGGAATTCTTGGTGTGATGAAGCCTACGTGAATGGTAGTGGTTTTGATTGGGTTAATTTGTTTGATGGGATCTGATTTGGCCAGAGTTTGATCCATTCGCCTGCAATTTTGAGGGAGATGCTGGTGTGGGTGACATCATGTTTAGTGCGAAGAAGACGAGAGTTGATTCGTGGGAGATTTGTGGTAGTTTAGGCGGCTAAACCGACGTTTTCATTACCTTGGATCCCAGTATGGCCGGGGACCCAGTTGAAAATTAGGATGACGGAGTTATGAAGAGAGTGAGACAAATGGGTGAGTAAAGTGTACATTTTAAATTGCCATTAAAGGGGATAAGGAGTCACTGGCGATTAGGAAAATGCGGTTTGGTGGAAAAGGGAGGGTTAGTATTGTTTTTGAGCATTGAAAGATAGCTTGGATTTCGACAGTTGAAATGCGGTGTCGATGAGAAAAGATTTTGTTGCTACTTGAAAACGCGAAACCAACTTGGTTTTCGAATTTTGATGTAATTGCGGGGTTGGTAGATTTTTTTCGGTAGTTGATATTGTTTGAATAACATTTTAGGAGTAGGTAAGGCCCAAGGAGGCAAATTGCGAAATACGGGGGGCGATGGAAGTGGATTTTCTTGTGAAGGGAATGGGTGAGAAGTAGGGCATGTTGCTGGAAGTATTGCGATAAGTAGGTTGATTTGGGTTGGAATCTGAATGTTGTGAATCGAAAGTTGAGCAAGTTGTAAGACAGAGGTGAGGAGACTGGCAATCAAGTATAATTGACAAAAATTTAGGGGTGAATAACCTGATTCTGTAGTTAGACTAAGAGCAAGACCAGTGTGAAAAGCGCCCGTGCAAATGCGTATGGCAGAATATTGAACTGCGTCTAGAAATGAGAGATGTGATGAGCGTGTGAGTCCATATATAGGTGATCCATAATATAGGATAGTTCGAACTAGGGTATGGTAGAGGGGGAGCAGAGTTTTACGGTTGCAGCCGGTGGAAATATGTAGTAGGTATTTTAAGACGTTCAAAGCTCTGAGGTAAACAAATGCTAGCCCACAAATAGAGCTAGAAAAACTTTATTTTCATGGAGATAGAATATTGTAGAATATTATGAGTACAAATAGTCAAAAAAGTCGCCCTTTCTGACACAGCCCTTTGCGTTCATTCAGGACCTTGAATTTAGTCCAATCATTCAATTTGTTTCCTCCTCGACTTTTGAGCTGATTCTCAACCCCAGCTTCTTCATAATCGATTACATATTTTTTATATTTCTTCGAGCGTGTGACTTAGATTTTTTTCATGCTTCGTGGTCCATTTCACTATTTACCTAATATAGCAGATTCATAAATGCTGCAGATTCTTGGAACTTGTTTTTTTTTTCCATGTAGATAATATTGTTTTCTTTGTTCCGAGTAAATGACCGATGTTAATTCAGTAAAAAAAAAAAATTATCGTCTGTGTCTAGGTGTTGTCTTGTATTCGATGAATGAGTTAATGTATATCTTCGCATAATAAGTTCGTACTCTGCGGTAAAAAATGTGCTTCTTGTATACTGATGGCCTTGATAGTAGCCTGTCTTGGGATGCGGTTCTTAACCTGATGGACAATTTTTTTTTTCTTCGACTAATAACTTTCTTACGAATGTGAGCATGCTACTGTAGGATAAATTATCTAACAATGAAGAGTTGAATGAAATTTTCCGAATTAACTCAGCGTATCTAGAATAGATTCCGAGAAGAAAAATAATGTAAAATTACCACAATGTCATCATTTTTGTCATTCAAGTTCATTGGCTTGACCAACTAGTACGCGGTTATACTTGCGAGCGGATAGGTTATGTGGATGAAAAAAATTATCCCGGAGGTAATGACATTATGACAAGAATTTAGTAGCGTGTTAACGAAAGATGCTGTGGTTAGAAAATTTCTCGTCTAAACCAGCCCCAAATGGAGGAACACACGAGAAATATCTCATATTTGCTTTATTTATTTTGGAATTTCCTAGGTAGCGATTTTTTCGGCCTTTCAACTTTCAGAAAATTCTACTCGTTTGTGAAGTTGGCCCCACCTTCTTTGTATTAAATAGTTTCGGAGGAATTTTGTATCTTTCTAAAGTAATCTCTGATGGTTTTTATCGGCTTCAAAATGACCAAATGTTCGCATATGACGAGGACGTATTCCATACCAAAGGGCTGATCCAGTAATGAGCCGAATTCAGTTTGGAGTCTCCGGCTGATTCTTTGAGTACAGAGAATTCAAAGGCAGCAAAACTGGTGGTCTGCATTTATGTGGGATAATTGCTGCGAATTTCCACAATCAAAAAATATACCATCCTAAATTTGAGGCCTAAAGAGATAAAATATGAATCAGGATGAACTTCTACTTTAAAATTTCATACCGAGTATATGTTTATGGATGGAGGACAAGACTTCAAAGGATGGTCACAGATGAGCAGCAGGCCCTTTTGCTTTATGTAAACTTAGTGCATGTCTTTGCAGAGCATTAGGCTTTTGAAGCTCCATCACGACCAGACCCGAATTGAGAGGGAAAGAGGCCTCACCATGATTGAGCCTCCATAGATTCTTTAAAGTGATGCAAACATTGTTTCCCCCTTCCCCCATAATTTCCTCAATCAGAATCCAGAACAAAAATTTGATCAAGAGGGTTACTCTGCCATTTTATACCAGCTTGAAGGCTTCTCCAAATTCTCTCATTCAATTCGAAAATTTCTCATATAATTCAATTCACCATCTGCCAATGTAATGCTTTTCCTTTCATATCGCATTGTCTGAGAGGAGCCTCGCCTCGGTTGTTTCAGTGGTCTTTCTATCAGGCAGTGGACTTATTCAGGAATACTTAAGAGCTGGGTCTTCTGAATAAAGAAAGATGGTAAGTGCGGGCGTTCACAAGAATCATTACAGATAAAGATAGAAGAGGAAATATAAGTTTTTTTTTCGTCATATTTCCTCTTCTATCCTTATCAAAATCATTCTTGTGAACGTCCGCACTTACCATCTTCCTTTATTCACCTCCCCCCTCCAAGGATTCGCGGCTTTCCTGTAGGCTTTAGTGTGTGTTTGCAACAGCCTAATGTATTGTGGTCTTCGGATTCTCTCATTCACCCTGTGGAACTTCCATCTAAAGGCGAAATATGACAATGTAATCTTAGGGCCTAGTAGCGTAGTGGTTATCGCAATCGTCATGAAAACGGCCAGGAGATTTTTTCGCCATATTTCCTCTTCTATCCTTATCTGGATCTTCTGGTTTAGATATTAACAGGTCACCTTCGAGTGAAGCTCTTTCAAAAATAGGTCTGTTTTGAGGAATGAAGCTATGGCTAACCTCCATCAATGTGATGATATTTTGTACTCCTACCCACTAATCAAGAGGAGCCATATTATCTTTCTTCCGATTTTCTCATTCAACCTCTTTCTCTGAGGAAACGAAAATTATCAGTATGGTTCAGTTCATCATCTGCTCTTCCCGACATATCGTACGGACGGAAAGGAGCCTTAAAGAAGCTATGGCTCCCAAGATCTGACCAGAATGGAACCTCCATCAATGCATCATGGTAGTGAAGAACCTGATTTCATAGTATGTACATTCACTCATCTCAGCTAATTGTAGCCATCACCTGTACTCATTGATGGTTGACCTTGTCACTGTGCCGTTTTCTTCTTTCAAATGTTTTTAAAATTAAGAACTATGTGAAGGCGAATATGTCGCATGTCATCATGCAGTGACCAAAGATACCGATGACTCAAATGTAGTGCAATAGTGTATGCAAAAATGCAATACTTACATCCTTGAACTCTGAGACTCATCTAGGCTTTTCCTCATTTTACGCTCTTTCACGCCTTCGTATCTGGGGCTCTGCTTTAATGGCGTTCACTGGCCGTTACATAAATCTATGTTATGGCATTGGAATTCACTGACTAATAATTTCATGAACAGCTGTACGCGACAACATTCCCATCTGAGTGGTGTATTTTCTGTCTTACGCCCATCTTCGCGCGCGACTTCGAAACTACCATTTAATACATTACATAATGTACACGTACTACAGATAAGGAACATATCATTTTCAAAAGTAGGACGTGAATAATGTGTTATTGTTGACGAATTGATCGAATACGATGAGCTAGAAAGCCATTCCAAAGGGAGTTGTCGCGGATACGTGAATTTCGAGTCCGGCGTTGTATGCAAATTACGACTTCTAAGTTCACGAGGAAGTACCGTTCTCTGTCACGTATGAAAAATAGTGACGATAAATCATCCAGTATCGGATTTATACGAGCCTCCAGTAGACTTTTCATGGTTTTTATTTATTTTTTCGCAAATTTTTTCTAAATTTTCCCGTTAATGTGAACGAACTGTATTACGGCTTGAGTATAGAGAATGAAAGCAAAAATCTTCCTCGTAATCGTCTTGCAAAAAAAATATCACGATCATACGGTTCAACGAACGCCGACGGGCCGCTACGCTCATCGACTCCGTTCAGGCGTGCGAACGTGTGTGCGAAATTCATTACGTAAATTACGACGAGTATTCTTTTCAACTCTTTTATACGCTTGTTTACCACTTTCTGGTTGCAGGGTCTTCAAGCCATTCGTTGTCCCGCTGGCTTATTCTTCGATATCGAAAAGCAAACGTGCGATTGGAAAAGTGCGGTGAAAAATTGCAAACTAAAAAATAAAGAAAGAAAGCTCAAACCGTTACTGTTCACAGACGAACCAGTGTGCGAGGTAAGTAACCGTGAATCAGATGAACGAAATGATGTTTTGTAGCATCGCTTATTGATATTTTTCGTCTTATTGTCTTTCTAGACAGGACTGTTAGCTTGTGGTGATCAGAACTGCGTGGAACGAGGTCTGTTCTGTAACGGAGTCAAAGACTGCCAAGATGGTTCGGATGAGAATGTCTGTGGTAAGTACCGAATACTCGTTGAATAAAGCAATGAAATTTTGGATAAAAAATGAGGTCTCGGTTGATCAGTCTTGACGAAATAAAAATAAGTGGAGCTTTTTGAAGAATATGTGGCCCTCCCTATGAGTTCCTCGTCTTCTTTTCTAAGGAGTCAAAATAGGTTTTTATGATTTCCTTCAGGAACTATACGGGCTCCAAGGTGACCTCGAAACCAAGACAACAATTTTCCATTTAAATGATGTGGAAAACACGAAGAAGGTAGTGCACAACTTACATGATTCTAGAATTTGTTCCAAATACCCAATGGGTTCCTATGATAGATCCTAGCGAAATTGGCTATGTATGGGAAATATTTTGGTGATCCACAGAGCAAATAGAATTGGTTAGTTCAATCAGAGCATCTCTTGATGTACAATTGTTTCCTCAATTCTTCCGCATCTCTTTTTCTTTTCTCTCCAACTTCTTTCCGAACTCCCGTCACCTTCCCCCTTTCCCAATCTATCCTCACCTTTTTCTCAACTTTTCTCAGCCTACAACCTCATCTTTCCTCACTTGTTCTGAAGAAACTTATTTGCGAAAGACTGCCACCGTCTTTTCAGAACCGAGGGAGATGAGGTCTCGGACTTAGTATAAGAAGAGAAAAATTTCGAGGGTGACTATAGCTATCTGAGGGAGAGGGTCCTTGACATGATGTAGAGGTTGAATTTACGGATGCGTCGTTTGTAACGAATTTTTATTACAAGAGAAGAGGAGAGGATTAGGCAATCATGACACACGCACAGATTTCGGCTCATTTCCAATGGTGGTTGAATCTGAGATCTGTCATGGTCGTTGCAAAGCGTACCTACCCCGAGGGGAAAATTCGACTGCTGAATTACTTCATAGACAGCAAATAGATGTTCCGAAGGGCTCCTGGTAATTTTCGAAGGTAACAATGAGTACCCGAAGGGGAGGAGAGTCCGACTCAATCGAAGGAGTTTGAAATTTTTCAAATGTGACCACAGGTATCCGAGAGAGTGCGCTTCAACCAAGTTTAGAGACTTTAAAAAATGTCTAATTTCGAACGGTTTAAATGAGACAGTCTATTACCAAATATCATCAAGGCTACTGCTATCCAACGTATTGGTCGGATCTGTTTGTTAAATCAAATATCTCTCATGAAGAGTGAGAGAAATTCTTCGATCTGCCTAATTTTTTCTGGTCTTTGAATTTTTGTAAATATGTGGAGAAAGGGTATCTTCTAAAGGGGTACAAAAATCCATATCGTTTCTTTTGCATATTCCCTCCTGTACCCTTCAAATTTTTTGAGTTCACCGAAGACGAAGGTATCCCTATCAATTCCTCTCTGAGTTCCCTCATCTTGGAGATATTCCAGTCCAAATTTGAACTTTATCTTTTCTCATCAGACCAAGTGCTGCTGCTGTTGAGTCCTGTTTAATAACGGCACACGTTCCGTGTATGTAGACTGGTCCACAAAATCTCCTTAGTGAGCTTTTTATGTATCTGAATGTACAGTACCCTTCCTTTCGGAGGATCCCCCATAAATTACTTGAGTTTGACGATCTTTGAAACTGATGGCATGTATGAGTTTGGGATCTACAGAAATGATAATTTGACCTATAGTGTAGTCCACGAGTTGCCTACAAGATTGAAACCAACGTTCAATACCTTGATCCACCGACTGAGTCTGATTCATATCCCGTCAAGTCAGTCTGCTTTCCACCATGAATTTATGACCATAAAACGTATGGCCAGAGTGTATGAGATCAATTTAGACATCGATCTTATGGTTTGCAAGAAAATTCCACAGCTGGACCGTGTCCTCCGCTCTTTTGGCTTTCGTCCAGCGCTCTGTACAAAGGGGTAGGTCGTCAAGTTCAAGGACCCTAGTGGGATGTTTAGGGTGGAATTTAAGGAAGGCAATGGCGTTCATACAGGAAAGACCAGTCACCAACTTCAGATTAGAGAGGCTGAGCATGAGAAAGCTCGGGAAAAAGAAATATATGAGAATCGGCTCTTGATGACCATTTAATCACTAGTGATCTATTATTAGTGTATAAAAGTGGTGTCAACTAGATTGAATCTAGCGATTGTTCAAGAGTCAAAAGATTGCCTGTAGATAAATGCAGTGAGATTTTTGACGTCATACCAATAATAAGGTGCATAAGCATTTTCGAATACTTCTCGGAGATTTAATATTCCGTCTGTTCATACGATGGCGTGATCCGTGATTCTACGGCAGGCACATGTCCGGAGGCACTCCACCTGACTGACTGTATTTGTCTTCGTTATGCTCTAATTGACTATTTATTTGGTCGAGGCGGTGAGGAAATTGAATTTATATATTTTATCGAGAGATCTATGAGAATGGAATCGCGAAACATGAATCTGTAGAAGAGGAAGGCAGGGCTGACTGAACAAATACGGACGAGTGGGAGAGATTGAACTTTATTCGCATTAATAATTGCCTGTAAACGACAAAATATTCCCAAATTTAGCTCGAGAATTTTTCACCCTTATAGGTATGTGTATTGACATGATTGACCGCAACTCCGAAATTATGGGAAAACTTTGTATTGTCTGTCTATCCTGTAGCCCTATGTATTTATATCATAAGATATCTCTCGAGTTCGGTGCAAGTTGTCAAGTTTCCGAGAGAATGTATTCAAAGAAATACGAGTAAGAATCATATACACATACAATGTCTTCTACAGAATAAGGAAGAGGGATATACTAGCTTACAGACTGTCATTATTACTCGTAACTATACACGCGAACCATTCATATGAGTATAACAGAGCAGAGCTATCGCAATTTGAGACTAGTGTTTTATGAGAATAATACGTCCTACTGTCTCGTGGAGAAGTCGTTGTTATATTTTATATTTCGTTGCAAAAAAACAAAACAAATGAAGGTAATTGCTTTGCAGCGCGTAGGCGTATAACTTTCACTCGTCTTCATGTGTGATGTGAGCGGCATCAGAATAGCGCACACATACCTGTGCCATCGATGAAGAAACGTCAGCGAAGATATCAATCGTAATGATTAGTCGTTATATGAAAAAAAATCCACGCGAATGTATCCACAAAATGAAGTACACACGCCAAGTTGATATTAATTTTGTTTTCATGAGTGGACTATGCTTTGCGCTCATCTAACAACTTTTTCCTTTCATTTTCGCAAAACATTGGTACCGGTACGTCATTCGTACATTTATCAACCTAGATATAGTCTACGTTGGTAAGAAAGCTGAATTTGGACAAAGCTAGGTACATAAATATTCTTTCGTTTATGGGAAATTCCAGTCATGAGTTGCATGTCAACAATACCAAACCTTCCGGAGTTCTATATAGTATTCCTTCATTTTTTTTTTTTTTTTGCACACAACTGTTTCATTATATCATAGTCCAGGTAAATTAGATCAGAAAGTGGAATAAAGTATTACAAGAACTGGTAGTACAGATGTACGTCATGATCTTTTCGAATGATTTGCTAGGAAAGGCACAATGTCTCCAATATAATGGAAATAAGATTCGCATTGAAAATGAAGCGACTGGATCGGGCTAAAGATTTTGTGCTTTAATTATCCGTAATGCCATCGGGTAACTAAAAAACCGAACTTGTTAGGTTTGACTTGTAGTTTCCAGAGGTGTTTTATGGAAAAATTTGTCCTGGCGACCATTAAGAAAACAGAGGAATGCTTTCTTCAATTTTGATAGTTCGAAACAAAGTTAACGGTGTTTCTGATCAGAAATTAGAGTGGTCACTGGCTACTACGATCTGCTACACTATCTCGGTTTACTTCCTTTTCTCATCATTGTTCTTCAGGATAGAAATTGCTCGGTAGTAAACTAGCGCCGGGGGTGGTGGCACGAGACGTTTGGGATGATGGTGTCAGCATGTGTTGCCTTCTTGTAGATTTGTTCATTAGAGTCGAGTGTTAGGTTCGAATAGTTGATGAACTTATTGCCGTTTTCCACTGTGAATTTGATGCTCTCATTCATCGCATTTGTTTCCAGAAGCCTTTAGTCCACCTGTCTATTAGTGCCTGACCATGCAATTAGGATGGCATCTCCGTATCTAGTCCAGTGTTTGATTGAGTTTCCGAACTTCCTGCCAACTTTCTAGTAGGGTTGAAATGACTCGAGGCCTATCGACTTGCTTCTAATGGGTAAATATTTATTCTAGCGATTGTCCCATGAAACAGATAGACCGACTTCTAGTCTAATGACTTTTGATTGAGGCTAGAACGATAGGACTTTCTAGTGAGGTCGGGATGAGTCGAACCTCAGCTTCATGACTCATACATTTTCTGACGCGATGCCTCAGGATGGTCTAAATGTCCTTTTTCTACAGTGCACTCGAAGCTCTCACTCATCGAATTTGTTTCTAGAATGATTAAGTCCACCTATCTATTAGTGCATGGTCACAGGATATTATCTACGTATTAGCCCAATGTTTGGGCAAGTTCCTGAATTGGCTGCCTTCCAATATCTTGTTTTTCGAACCATTCACGAATATCTCTGCCAGTATCGACGACAGCATTTCTTTCGTGACTGTAGAACGTGTTATTGAATCGGCAGTAGTTTTAGCGAAGTATTGCAGCCATCTAAAAGCCAAGAGTCAAATTCAGACGATTTTTCACTAATAAAGGTGAATTTAAAAGGCAACTAAACCTCCCTAAATCGGGATCCGAAATAAGCAAAATTTTTTGAGCTTTCTTTTTTTAGCTTCCAAAACCACGCCGGAACTCAAACAAAGTAACAAAGATGAGAAAGATTGGTTCCGGTTCAGTTTAGCTGTTCAGCCGTTCAGAATTGAAGGCTGTAGTGTGTCATATAATGGAGATGAAAGTAACAAAAACAGAAGAATAGGTATCTTGCTCAGGTATACAAAACTCTAATTCTCCTGATCGTTTCATTCAAACTCAAATGTCTTCATAACGAGGATTATCCAAAAATTAGCCAAATTACGCCAACTGAATTTTTCCAAAAGCCGACAGCCAAATTAACTTACGATCTCTTCCACTATTTTGGTAAACCTGAGCTAGTCAGGATCTCCATGGTACCTGTTGTTTCACAGCAGGGTGAAAATCTCCTCCTCCTTTGGTATGTTTGTCACGTCGTAGGATCCTCGTTTGTCGTTACCCTCGATTTACAACTCGTCCAATCGCTTAGTCAGCTCCCTGATGTTTCCGATACTTTGTTTAGGTGCAAACTAGTAATTTTCTCTTAGGAATGAGCAGGCCGCGATCTTTGCTATCTTGTGACAGGGTGATTGGATGCTCATAATCAGTGGTCTCATCAAACGGTTTTCTTTGTAGAGTTTTACAAACCTCTGGAATTCCGGTGCTACCGATTCATCTCAAGCGTCCTTGTACTCTACTAACTAATAAACTTGAGATCTTTCTGATATAGTAGGCCATACATTGGTAGAGAAGGAAAAGACAATGGGTCAAATTGACTCGAGGGGCACGTTCGTACTTCCTCAAGATAAACCTCAGGAAGTCACGAATCGATAGACTAATATGGTACTTTGGCTTATAAAATGGTAGAAGAAGGGAACTAGGCCGGCACAATGACCTTGGGTTACTGAGAAAAAAGTAACTTGAAAATTTTCCAAATGCGGGCAAATATTTTAATGTTTAAGGTGAGTATAGGAAAAATTTCAAGATTCAAAACAAAAAGTTGAATTTACAACGACGCCATATCCGCACTTTCTAGACTCACGCATCAGGTTTTAGTGTGCTTCTGCAATAGTCTCGTCTTTTCATAACAGAATTGGAGTTGGATCATGAAAGAAACAAGAAACCTTGAATTTTTGCGAGTTCCAGCAGCAGAATGGTCCGCCTCATGCATTGTACTCAGGAAGTCCCGGGAGCACACTAGAAAAGAACAGAAAATTGAGGATTTTTCGTGGTTCCACCTAGCATTTTTGTCGTTGTCATAAATTATTTTACCTCTCGTTTTTTTTTTTTTAAATATTAAAGACTTTGAAATCTTCCAAGTTTCCAGGTTCATTGAAACTCAGACTTTATCAAAGTCATTCTTCAGAAGTTTGGAATAATAATTATTCTATTCTTTCTTTTCATGGGGTAAACCTTACAATTCCACAAAATTCTATTTTTTTTATTTATTTTTTTTTTTGTAATTAATTTACGAGCTGCTAGCAGCCTGCCTTCGGGGCTATGAGCTTGGCGAAAATGAGTTTCAGGGTGTCCATTCATCTGGGAAATCTGGAAGTCAGGGAATTTTTCGAGGTACGTCAAAAAAAGTTCGAGCTTTTCCTCTTTTTTTTTTTTTTTTTGCTTTTCACTGGAGATTATGGTCTGGAAAAACCTGAAAAAGTCACGGAAAAGTCATAGAAAAGTCAAGGAATTTCATTTCAGAGAAAAAGTGGACACCCTGAGTTTAGATGCGTGAGAGGAAGTTTGCTTCTTGTAGAAAGTTGAATATGTTGGGGGTGAAGGGGAAGTCATCTGATAGGGCCTCTGTATAGTTGTGAGAGATGGATAAGGAATTGCGGAGTTGGTTTAAGTTGGGGCAGCAGAAGATGTATTGAACGGATAGGGGTGGGGTCAGATTCGCAATGAGGGCATGAGAGAGGTATAAGATGAGAGATTGTTGAAACTAAAAGCTCTCAAGCATTCTCTCTTCTGTATGTGATTTAAGAAGGAAGTGTTACGGTGGATTCCGGTTGGGAGTCACGAAGGGTATCAAAAATTACGTCATTCATCGGTACGTTTTCGAAATTCTGTAATTTTTTGCCAAACGGCCATGGGGCTTTGGTCTTCAAAAATTTGAAAACCTTTTCTTTAGACCAACCTCTTGGTGAGGTTACAAATGATAGAGCATTCTTTAGCTTAAAGTGCTAACAAATCTCTTCTGCGAGTCAATTCTAACAATTTTTCTCAAGCAAATTGTCTGTAGTAGAATGAATAGGAATATCCCTTTTCCCGTAAGAATAACAGATTTAGAGGATTGTAGTCTCGTCAGTGGTGTATAAATTGGCACCTTTCCCCAACATTCACCACCCAATGTTTTCACTTCATCAATTCTTCTTATCGCACAAGCCGACCAACTGATTACATAACTACATCATAGGTAGTGAAAACCTAAAGAAACCGAACAAATAAAGGAAAGAAAAATATGATGATCGATTTTTTACAACCATACATGAATGATTTCGATGTGCAGTGGGACCACGCATCGGTCCGTTAATTCTTGCAGTCTTGTAGAATGCGGTTTTATTTGGCTACATCCCAATAATACTTCCGCTGATGTCAAGCCAGCGGAAAAATAAGAGACGAAAAAAAAAATCAAAATCCAAACGTTTGCTTTCGCCCATCTTCTGTGACCAGTTTTAATACTTGTAACTCGATACAAATAGATTGATGAAAAAATAATGTAAATAAAAAAGTGAAGAAGTGAGTGGACAACCAGCTCCGGCTGTATTATTACGAAAGAATATGTGAAAATCGAACGTTATTATAGGAATTGACTTAACGAGCTTGTATATTGTATACTCTACTCCTAGTGGATACGGTCCACGAAATATCGTACACAAACGTAAATTTTTGAAGGTCAATAGCCGAGGATGTAACGCAGTGGTTGTCAAAAGACAAGAGAAGGTAATTCAAATTTTCGTACAACCGCATCTATCAGCCGCTAGCAAAGAATGTTAATAAGGAAACCCTATTCAACGCGACGATAGTTGGGTGTTCGTAATTAATTAAAACACCTTTTATAATAGAGAGTGCCACAGACTTCTCGATTTTTCTATTCATATTCGTATTTGTTGCTATAAGTGTGCCCCATAATCAACTTCTTTTGTATCTCGTAGTCCAACGCGTTGAACCAATCATCGTAAATAGTTTTTCTCGAAAAACTCTAGCTCGCTTCCAAGCAAAAAGACTAATGAAACTTTTGTTATTCTGTTCACAGATAGCGACCAGGATCCAAATCGTGCCCCTCCGTGCGACCCGACGGTGTGCGTCCTGCCGGACTGTTTCTGTTCGGAAGACGGTACCTTAACACCAAATGACCTTCCTCCAAAAGACATACCCCAGATGATCACCATTACTTTCGACGATGCCATCAACAACAACAACATTGAACTGTACAAGGAGATATTCAATGGTAAACGTAAAAATCCAAATGGCTGTGATATCAAGGCAACTTTCTTCGTCTCGCATAAGTACACGAATTATTCGGCCGTTCAAGAGATGCATAGAAAAGGTCATGAAATTGCGATTCACTCGATAACGTGAGTACACGTATCATGTTTTAAATAGTAAACTAAGTAGATATTACAATACAGTATACAGCAATAGCCTAGGCTTAATTACTCATGAAGTATGAATAAAATTGTAAGTGATGTTGAGAATCACTAATACGAACTATATTCATCGCACGCGAAAAGCGCTACAGTACCAACATAATATAATAGAAAGACGTGGATAGTTCGTATTTAAATTTCGTATGCAATGCATGGGATGACCTCTCGATTGTGATCTCCCACAACCGAGATCAGTCGTCGTAAAACGAAATTAATTAACGGTCGATCGTGCCGGACTGGATTTTCTGAATAACTTCCAAACGTAAAGTAACTGGACCTTCGTATAGCTGGAGTAAAATTTCACGCAGCGCTAGTGATTTTATTCACGTCGACGGACGATACGTCGTCGTGAAAATTTGCCGATAAAGCGAATTCTTTCGCAAACGGTCCCGATTTTTCAAACCGAATATTTTAAAAGAATGTGGATTGAGACGAGAGAGCACTCGAATTCGACAATCTTGGAGAGTTCCGAATAACAATTGGAATATGAAAAACTTCACTTGACTGTAGTTTTTCATATTCTTGATAATGTGCTGTAAAGTGAATGAACAAAAATTAAACTTGGTTCTTTTGAAGAGCCAGAGCTGTACCTCACTGTAGCAAAACTCCACACAAATATACGAAAGGAGGATAGGGAGAGGGTTAGTCAAATCCAAAACAATTTCGAAATAAGAATTTTGAGTCATGATGCGGACATCAATGATTCAATTTTCTATGGGAGTCCTCAGTGCTTTCATAAAAGTGCATCTGTACAACTACATTTAGCGTTGTGGGTTTTAAGCGGGCAGATGGAGACAATAAGGATGATGAATATGACTTTTCTGGTATGGTAGAAATACGTAGGTCGAAGGTAACTCATCATGCTAATGATTTTTTCATAGTTATTTGAGAGAGAGTTTACGATACTGGGAGACACAAAATGGCAGAGCTGATGTTTTCCAGAGCTGGGCAAAAGGAGAAAAGTTAAACAGATATAGATCACCAGCCTTTCAGTACAGGCATCGAGGGGTTGAAAAGTATGAAAGAGAAAACAAAGGGTGACATGGTTCCTCCGGTTCTGACAGTTAGGATAACTTCTTCGCGTCGGGGTTTATTGCAGCATAAGGAGGACGAGAAATCATGTCAGGAGGAGAGGATGGAGCAGTGATAGGATTTGAGGTCCTACGAGGGGAAGGATCACTCATGGAAAGTGAACGCAATGACTTCTTTATGGCGAAGTCCACTGCGTCAAGTTTTTTAAGGTCGATGGTAGATATATCCCGACAACCGTAGACAAGAGATGAAAAATGAAGAAGGACATAACGAATGTATAAGAATGAAGATTCGTTGGACGATAGGATAGGTAGTATGAGGGTCTCGGATATTAAGGGATTAAATCAGATAATATAAAGAATTTGCGGAAAGAAGAGAAGTGGGAGAGACAGGAGAGGTAGTGAGTATGATTGAAAATTTGGCGGCGAATGTGGAAGTGGAGTTTCTCGTACGGAAGAATGAGACTGCGTATCCGATTTTGAGTCCCGATTCGGATTCGTCCGCGCGGTAGAGAAGTTGGAGGGAAATTCTGAAGAAATAATTTTGTTGGTATGTTGTTTGTACATAAAGTTAACTGCTTTGAGAATTTGATTAAGATCGAGACGGATGTCAGAGATTTTAATCGAAGAGAAACAGATAAAGAAATAGGAAGTAAGGGCGTAAATTTAGGATGAGTTCCTAGTTGGGATTGGAATGACCAACGGGGTGAATTATGTGGGCTGAGAGCATTCGAAAATACAGTAATATTTGAGTGTTGGGCTGATGAGGCCAGTAAGATGAAAAAAATAGAATTTTTCGAGGTCCACCTGTACTTCTATACTTATTTAGAACCCACTCATCGGAAAGAATGAAATTTCACTGTATAGATGGCTAAAAAAGTTAGATGCCAGCAGTGTAGAACCCGCTGTCACAATTAATTTGCTGTTGCTTGCTTTATCTATAACCTAGACAAAGTTTTCTATGCAAGGTAACATAACAGTCAAGGTCGAACGCAGATCAAGAAAACTTTAGGCACTAGAACATTCTCCGAAAATGATGACGTTACAAATGAACGGACCTGGAAGTTTTCTGAAAATGACCCCCCAATAAAAGGAGAGTTCTAATAACCAGACAGAGATTTATAGCTATTATCTAGCCTAGACAAATTGTCCTATATAGCTTAACCCAAAATAACGATTGATGACGTCATCCAATTCGATTGCAAAAATTCTAACCTCTCGACATTTCCTCGAAAATGATAACTTTACAGACACAGACGTTTTCTGAGAATTACCCCCAACAAAATATACAACGGGTTGCATTGCTTTACTAGCCCAGACAAATTTTCCCATGCAAGGTAAAATATCAGTCAAGGTCGAACACAGATCAAGAAAATTCTAGACCTTGGACAATTCCCCGAAAATGATGACGTCACAAATGAGCGGACCCCATTTTCTGAAAATGATTGCCCAATAAAAGGAATAGCGGATTCCCGGTAAAAAATGCTTTATTATTCATTTGTAAAATGTTACCATCCTCTGTTCAGAAAAGTGATTAACAAGTCGAGTGCCTGAGTGAGAAATTTTCTGTTTGTAAATTTATCCGAGTTTCTTTCAACATCTTTTTGTAGGCCTTGGTATGTAATCTCATTTTTAAAACCGTTTCGAGCTCTCAATTTCCCATCATTAACTTTCCGTTCATGAGAATGGACCACAAATATGAAACAATCATCTGGAAATTGGTTTCGAGACTGTCTCAAAGAGCTCGGAATGTTTGTTTTCCGAGTATGAGAAAACCCTCTGGTCCAGATTTTTAAAAATCTTGGGAGCTTCTAAGACCATCCAACATTATACTAGAGTTGGCAAATTGGTCATCTGTTGACAAAACCTCCTTCTTTCCAATATTACCTCCCAAGTATGTATTAAAAGGTATTCATTCTCTCATTCTAGTACGGAATTCGAAACTCAAAATTATATTCAAAACATTTCTCCTTTATGGTCTTCAGCCCTCAAGTTCCGTTTTCTTCGTGTCAACAGCTTAAAGGAGCAACCCAACTAAGACGTCACTCCCCCGTGAAATCCAGTCACAAATTTGGGCAAAGAGTCTGCCCTCTAGCGGTAAAACAAATATTGTTCGCTGATTGGTGCAATCGGGTCGAAGACGTGAAGAGGTGAAGATGTGAGGAAGGTTCTACAGAAAATCTGGAGTTGAACAACTAAAAGATGATTATGAGAGCTACCACTTTCACTCTCTACATTTTTCTGTATAAAACAATATTTAAGGCACATGTATAGCCTTCAGTGTTAAAAACACCAAGTTCACCTTTTAGTGCATTGTAGATATCGCTACTAGCGCTCATACTCGATTCCGAATTTGCAACGTTCTTGACTTAAAATGTTATAAGGACTTCATTTTGAAATGCGTGTGGTATTTGAGTTGGGGACGGTCTATCTACGAATACTTGCCTCGCTCTCAAATTTTTCTGTTCCTGAAACTCAACATCCATTCACGGAGTTCCAATATTCTCTTAGGGTATGACCTGCGTGATACCATTATGAGTACGCTTGATCTTCCTGTTCAAAATCATATCAGTAGAGTCGGCATAAAGTGGCGTCGATATGGGGGAGGGAGAAATGAGGAAAGAGATAAGAAGGGCATCTGGTATCGAAGACAGCTCGCTAGACGAGATAAATATGAAAAGGCAAATCTTGAAATCTACCCCGATAATTTCTCGGGTTCCTGAGAAGATTTTTCGATTTCTATTTCTGTATCGAATCAGGATTGATTATCTGGTTCAAGTCCTTTTCCTCCTATGAATAGAACAAAGGTTGTTTCTATGCATTTTCTCGAATAGACCCCTTCCTCTTTCCTTGGCACTACAGTCTCCCATATACATAGCTGAAGGTCAGAATTTCCAAGCCTCCCACTCCCCTTAAAGATTAAAATTTGTTCAAGACCTAAAATAAGTCGAAGGGTTCCTGACTTTCCCAAATTGCCCTTGCCACCCTCACAACCACAATTCTTTAAAAAGACAGAGGAAAAGTTCTCCTTGTGAAAAAGGTTCCCTGTTGGAGAATACTTTCTATTCGCAGCTCGAAATATTTCCAGGCTCAGAGCTCGAAATTTCCCATGCCTTGCGTGGTATATTTCTCCAACGGGAGCAAGAACCTTTTTTCTGTGAGACTTGAAACTCTTTTTTTCCTTCGGCAGGAAGTAAGGATTTCAGCAAGAAAGTTTCCCGAATTCCTCTATGACTCAAAGCTCGAAAACTTCGCCCCCTTCCTTCTGTAAAAGTCATAGCTGAAAGTCCCACCTATGTAAAAATTTGAGCGTGAGATTTCTCCAACGTTCCAAAGTAGATGAAAAACTGAACGCGTGCACCCATATGGACGTTCTTCAGAAGAATTTACCGTAAACAAAAAGGAATGACTGGTTCATGGATTGGGGGAGCTCCCTTCTCCTACTTTTTCCAGTGGAGTAAGTCTCGTGTTTATATATCAGAAATATCATTCTCTCGGAGAAACTGTGTGAAGACTGAATATCATTTCAGTGATAATCTTCGACAAACTGAGTCATGCAGTTCATAACTACAAGATTGTATCCACTTTTCAGTATGATGGCAGTGAATAATCACAAATTTGAATTTTTTTTTCTAAAGTTTATTCCAGAATATTTTTTGTCTCGTTTCTAGTGTCAAATTCTTTCTGCCTTACGTCCTAATTTTTCCGTAAAAAAAATGACGAAGAAAACTGAAAATGTATTCCTTAAAACGGTCAACTTTATAAAGAAGGAGAAATGAACTTATTTTTGGGCCATTTCATAAACTATTAGCAATTACGTAAGGTCTATTCAAGAATTTAGTTTCTCAAATTGTCGATATACGAAAAGGTCATTTTTAAAACATAGTGAAATTTTTTCACTCGATGTCTCAAAAATGCGGCCTCTCGTAGCAAAATTTACGATCAGTTTCGTTTACTACCGGACTAAGGTATGTACCAAAAAATCGTTCGAACAAATGAAAGTCTTACAGCCGGTAGAGTAAATCGTCGTACGCATGAAATTCCTAAACTCGATTAGGTAATAATTTCTAGTTCCATTTGCAGTATCGTCGCTACAGTGACATCGATTAATAGCGATAAATTGACTTTTATAACCTATATCGAAGTAGTTCGCGATATCCATTATTACGTGATTTTTGTGTACGACCCAATTATCGAAGAGTATCAATGTGATCATCTTGTAATGTTTTTCTCGTTTACAGGCACAACGATGACGAGCAGTTTTGGAGTAACGCTACCGTCGAAGACTGGCAGAAGGAGATGGCCGGTATGAGAATTATCGTAGAGAAATTCGCCAACATCACCGATACCTCGATTGTGGGTTTACGTGCTCCGTACCTGCGAGTCGGTGGCAACCACCAATTCACCATGATGGAGGAACAATCTTTCTTGTACGACTCGACGATTACTGCCCCGCTCTCCAATCCGCCTCTTTGGCCATATACCATGTACTTCCAGATGCCACATCGCTGTCACGGCAACCTGCAACACTGTCCAACCCGAAGTCACGCTGTATGGGAAATGGTGCTGAATGAACTCGATCGACGTGAAGACCCGAATTTCGACGAATACCTTCCGGGCTGCGCCATGGTAGATTCTTGCTCGAACATTTTGACTGGAGATCAATTCTATAACTTTTTGAATCACAACTTCGACCGACATTACGACCAGAATCGCGCTCCCCTCGGGTTGTACTTCCACGCTGCGTGGCTAAAGAACAATCCAGAATTTTTGGACGCTTTCCTCTTCTGGGTTGACGAGGTGCTGGCCAACCACAACGACGTCTACTTTGTGACGATGACGCAAGTAATTCAGTGGATACAGAATCCAAGAACTAGCAGCGAAACGAAAAATTTCGATTTGTGGAAAGAGAAGTGCGTAGTCAGCGGCCCTCCAGCTTGTTGGGTGCCACATTCGTGTAAATTAACCAGTAAAGAAGTTCCCGGGGAAACGATCAACCTTCAAACTTGCGTCAGATGTCCGAATTACTACCCATGGCTCGAGAACCCCACTGGAGACGTTTCACCCTCGTAAGGCATCAACATCGATCTCTGATACAGAATGCGCGTGTATACAAAAAGGACTGTTGACAGAATTTTCAAAAAATGTCTTTCTTTTTTCTCATCGAAGAGTGATTTATGACTTTTAGATAAAATCTATTTTTGTCGTACCTGTTAGAAGCATTAATTTTTCCGCTCGTCTCTTCCAAAACTATTCTTTCGGAATTTCGAACTTCGGAATTTAAATCCGTCCAAAAATAGGAGCATCATAAAATTTATAACCTATGGAAGAATGCTTCTCTTCTTTGAATAGACGGTATTTAAAAATAATAATTTGCCACGTCTTGTACGATTTTTAATGTAAGTTAGTCAAGTCATAAAAGATAGATTTACGGTACGTAGGTCAGGTGAGACGATAAATATCGTACTCGAGCATCACGCAGATAGGCCTTCTATCCCGACTAGAATGAATCAAGTTTTTCGAATAAGATATTCTTTAATTTCTTACTTAATTCCTCATTATATTTTAAGTTTATGTGAACTTATTTATTTACATTTTTATTGTATAGATTTATATACATATTTGGTGAGCTACAACACGTCTTCGAAAAAACTCTCCACGAGTTTTCGAGGCGGGGAAAAAAAAGTCAAAGAAATTTCATTTCGAAGATCGAATTTTACAAATTTGTTCATTTTTTTCTTTCTCTTTCTTTGTAAATTTATGAATATTAGAAATATTTTGAAAGTCAATTTTTTTTTTCTTTTAGTTTTTATTTAATTATTGTATTTTGATAATGTTGAACATTTTTACGAGTGTGTCGAACAAAACCCTATATTTTTGATTTGTGACCATGCGTCCATTTTTTTTATTACGATATCTTTTTTTTTTTTAATCGATTACTCGAGCTGTGTAAATATTTCTGTCGTTGATATGATTGTAGAATAAAAGACGTTTTTAAAAACTGCTGTAGGTGTCTTATTTCGTGCAATATGGCACTTACAATATCCATCTTCGTCAGTTAACGAGTACATGTAAAAATATCTCGAGACAATGTTGATGTCCTTGACCAAGGGAGAAAAAATAACAGTTACATCCGCCGACCAAATGGAAATATCGTACTGAGTACGAATGAAAAATGATCTTTCCTCGTTACTGTGCACAGTACACACCCAAATCTAGCAGATGAACGAACAGAAAAAAAACTTGTTTTTTATGAGCGGGCGGGATACATTATTTTTAATATTTGATATGGTCAATAAAACGGGTAATCTATTTTTGAGTCAGATGAATTAATTTGACCATTTTCAAACTGAATTTTCTAGATATTTGTATTGTCAACATGGTAAAACGAATAGTATCTGCAAACTGAATTTATCCACTTTTCTTACTTCTCTCCCTTCCTCCTCTGTCTCCGATATCATCAGGCACAGCAACTCATCTCACCCGATAAAAAGAAAACTTCACTCTTATCTAGATGTGAAAAGATGAAGACGAAACATCATTACAGTAGGCCAGTTAGCATACATGATGATATAATGGTCATTTACGTGTATTGACTCCAAATTCTAAAATTTTTGAAAACTTTTTATGACCTATTTTATTTCGAATGCTCACGACTAACTTCTGTATCCAGATACAGACTACGAGACTAAGTAAAAAAGGAATGAAGAACTACACAATGCAATGTACATGAATCTCGACACTACTCCAATCATACTGTATTAGACAGGAGCCTGGCACAAATCATTAGCAAAGCATTTTTCTCCAAATTTCTCAGAAGATATCTGTTGAAGAAGTATTGAGAGTTCCCCATCTGTAAAAGATGATTGAAAAAGGGTTTTTCAATATTAGCGCTCTACTTACACCTGACTCACTCATTATGAGTTCCGATAATGTAAAAGATGAGATTCTTCCCCCAGGGATCTTCAAAAAACGGTATTTTTTGGTCACCCACGGAGTTGCTCCTGCGCGTTCTTCACTTTGAAGACGTATATAAATGTAGAGACCGTTGCAAACTTTGCAATGGAAGCGGGGAGCTCACAAGATCCGCTGTTCCCTGAGAAACAACAGTAGCCTACTAACAACGAATCTGAAACTATGGACGGTTTTAAAATCCCAAATTACTCGTACACTAAACTTAATAAAGACACATTGCAACACCTTTTTTTAGTTAAAGAAAATACTTTTCCTTCAAGCTCTTGATCTACGTCTTTTTTCTTTTGTTCCCCTCCTTGGAAACGTACGTTGAGTCAACAGAAATATTCTAAGAGGTGAAATAGGTCACATCTCTCGGCAAGTCCACGTTTTCTCACAATTTAGCCTAACTTAGGTTCATGACATGACGAGTGATGACGTCATTAAAGTCGGACGTGGAAGTTTTCTAAACTTAGATTGATCACGTTACAAGTTGGTGACGTCATCAAAGCCGAACACGGACGTTTTTTGCAGATGCTCCCCTTCCATGCATAATAATCCAACCCACCTTAGGTTGATGATATTACGAGTTGGTAACGTCATAAAAGTTGGACGCAAACGTTTTCTTAGGGTGTGCTGTCCTCAAATAAAACAGATGGCGGGTCCTCGCTAAAAAATCTTGAGTTGCTAAAGGTCTGTGCCCAATTTGCTTTTCTTTTGTGTATAATTGAACTAAGTAAGTTATTTGCTGTAATTTCAACCGATCTTGAGCCTTAAAATACATAAATTTTTTCAATTATAGAGAAGTTCATAATTTAGATTCAATTGGATAGGAGACCAGTTTTGAATCGTGCAAACGGCCCCATTCTCAGTCAGTGGTTCAAATGAACTGAGAAAATGTACAATCTAGTAAATATACGAGAATAGTAAATCATGAAACTGCAATTTGACTCATCCTAGCTTCACTAGAAAGTCGGTTCGTTCTAGCTTCAATCAAAAGTCATTAGACTAGAAGTTGGTCTATATCTGTCTTATAGGACTATCGCTAGGCTAAAACATGACCCATTAGAAACAAGTCGCTGGGCTCTGGGGTCAATGAAAGCATCTGGGAAACGGAAATGAGTTCATCAACTATTCGGACCTAACACTCACTTCAATGAACAACAAAATAAAATAGAAAATCTACAGGAAGTCAACACTTACTGACACCATCATACCAGATGTCTAGTACCATGCCCCCCAGGCGCAAGTTAGTGGCGATTCAGAACTACTGATATCGAACAATGAAGAAAAGAAGAAGAAAACTGATATAGTATAGCAGATCGCAGTAGCCAGTGACTACTCTAAAGACATACTTGAGGGAGTCTCTGAGGAAGTAAAATCAAGGGAATCCATGACAGCACTGTGAGGAAATATTGTGGATTAGTTCCGTACCTAGCAAAGTACACGAGAAAGGTGATAAAGGCATTCAGTGGATATTTGGTAATTAGATAAGAGAGGAAGAACAGAAACGACCAATAAGAAGACAGCACACCTGGTAGTTTATATAAAAACATCACAGAGGTTGAAGCGTGATAAAATCACAATCCGGCATTGTTGTAGCCAATAAGATCACAGTGTTATTCTCTGAGATGCCTCGTTCTTCAGTACCGAAACAACTGATGATGGAGTAGCACCCGAAAGCACTCTTGTAAACGTACACTTGAGATCCATCCAAAGTTCCACATTCTCAAAATAAGTTCGAATGATACTAGAAGATTGTTATTGTAACTCAATCCATAGAAGCTTTGCACTGACATGGAAGCTGTAGCTTGTCCCATCGCAGCCTTACTTATAAGTCGTTCAGGTCAAATTCGGCCTTTTCAGCCATTCTTAAGCTGAAACTCAAACCATACCAGCTTTACCATGAAGTTGTTAGTCTTGAACTTCGCTTATTCTAGCCTCACTAGAAAGTCTTTATCTATCCCGCAGCCTTAGTGGTGAGTTGACGAACCAGAACTCATTTGACTCCCGCTCTGTTATAAATTCTTGAGGCTGAAATGAGTCATTTCTAGCCTGAAAATTTTATGCGGGAATACAATTTTCCCCAGTTAGGGACCAAGTCGAATAATGAGGGAAGAGGAAACACGACGGATGCCTACTTTGACCAGAAAGATTACTGCGTGACAAAAAGAGAGAAGAGTTTGCTAGAAAAATGTGTAGAAATTGAGAATGAAATGTTTTTCTAAGAACAAAAATTGGGTATTTTAGGTGCCTGGAGGTGGGTGGGTGGTTGGCTCTCTTCTTTTTGGTCATGCTACTGCGCGAGTGGGGTTGATGAAGGTATTCATTGCGTGCTGAGATTAGATAGGATGGTGATACAACAGAAGCTCTCTCCACCGAAACTTCTTTTCGGATCTTGACGGTGCAAAATACACGGGTAACTCCTATCATAATACGAGGACTTAATTCCTTCTAAGAAAATGGATATTCAAGTGAAGTAACCCTCTTCAAAATTACGCCGTGAGAAGAGAGGCCTTTTCAAGTACACTTGACAGTTGGAGCATAGGTGGCGGAAGGGTAAAAAAAAAAATCAAAAAAATTTATTGGTAGATTTTTCATGACTTTTGCCATTTGTCGTTTTACCCTAGCGTTACCTATTAAACTTTTTAAATTTTTTCTCCACTGTTCAGGGGAGATAATGTTTCCCAGATTTTCAATTAGAAGGGGACAAGTTGCTCCTCGTGCCGCTCTCTTACTCGACCACCCTTCAAGTGGGGGTCGTCGCAGGGATAAATACACGCTGTTAAAGCTGTTGATCTGGAATGAAGTGATGAAAAACGAATCTATTAATATTCATTTTCTTATTTTTGAAACTTGTTGCAGCTAACTGAATAATTGTGACGACCACTTGAAACAACGCCCAAAAGCTAGCCAAATGTGAATGTTTGAAAGTTCATAAAACAAGTTGTCGTCATAATTATCAATATCAGTTTTATTTTGTAAAATTCCTTTCATTTTGATCGGATCGTTTTATTTTCCTCCATGTAAATTGAGATATTGATCCCGATTTGAACAATAGTGATTTTCAAATTTCTCTACCGCTCTAAGGTCACGTTCGAGTACATCCGTGAACCGCAGCGGCACGAAGTAGTTCGCAAAAACGTTTTCGGAAGAAGTCTTCATCACGTGGAATCAATTAGAAAATATCTGAAGATACGATTTTTGACTACAAATTTCTTCGATAGAAACTATTGGAAACGTTCCAAATAAGAAAGATACTGAAATGCTTCGAAAGCGATTTGAAAATTTCCATCTTGGCGATCCTCTATATAATCACGAAACGAATCAATCAATCCCGGTACGAATTAAAATACTATTTTTACTCTCGGGTTGTTTTTATATACTTGAATAAATTATAGATACGAAGATAAAAATCGTAGTTGCTTCTTTATAGCCTATTTTAGCATTCCAGCTGAATATTATTTAAATTAAATCGTAAATGACGCGTGTAGAGTATGAAAACGAGTTCTTTCATGGAAAAGAAAGGGAAAAATTGGGCGTTTTTCAATTGAGCAATGAGGGTTCAAATATTTTCTCAGCAAATGAAACTTTAGCATGGACTCGTTTAAAAACAATAAACGGAAACTTGGTTCAGAAAAATATCTAAGATTTCCTCAAATGACACGTCTCCGATTATCTTTGGTCGTCGGCTCTTCACTGGTTCACGGCTGGAAATGTCAAATAGTTTAGACTTACCGTACGCATTAATGCTGATACCTCGTACTTTTGGACTGCAAGGTTAATTGATGAAGATTCGCCAAGTATCGTGTAACACATATATATTCCGATGTACCAGTCTTACTTTCAATAGGGCAGACACTATATTTTGAGTAGAGTAAAATTTTGAGAATTTTATTTCCTAGTTTTCGACTCGTATACTATATTTACGTACTCTTACATAAACGCAAGGTTAGAATTACGTCTTTAGGATTTGAACGGTCGCGTGCACATATTCGGATCTTTTTTTCTCATTGCGCCTATATTTTTTGCCCATCTTAACTTGAAGTCGACCTCATTTTACGAAAAGATTGGATTTCCGTGTTTCGAGGACGAATTATGTACGACTGTTTGGTATTACCGCACAGGAGACTGTTTAATTTTTTGCATCCATTGGAGTGCATTTCGAATGCGTCGTAAAGTTGCAGAAGATACTCTTAATTCCAATGCTAACGGGTACATACGCATCATCATATCTCTTCTTCCAGGGGAGAGGCAGAGATAATAGAAAAAAAACCCTGCTTCGGTCTAGGATATTTAGCGAGAGGTCATAAATCTCGTATTCATATGCTCGGCATTTCTGTGGTCATTAGAGGCGCGTCAAAAAGATTAAGTACCGCGGATAACCTACATAATTAGCATTTCCCTCCCCCCTCTTTCTAAGCCCTCGATGGATTATGGATTTTGAACAGTACACAATCTCTGTCCTAATAAATCAAAGGTCACCGAAGAGTAAGTTTGAAAGAGCGTCGCTAATTCACCGAAAAACCTGAAAGTAGAAAATTCTAATTCACACAAATTTATGCAATCGACGCGAATTATTGTGAACCTAAAAAACTGGCTTTTCGTCAGTCGTTTACATTAATTATAATTATATCGATAACGTAATCGAACAAAAATTTGATAATTTCCTTCGTAATTCATCGCCTCTCCCGACTTTTTTTTTTTTTTTTTCAAACACGAACTATACTCGTAGTACCGCGTTAAATTGGATATATTTAGTAAAAATATTCTGTGCCGTCTGCCGGCAATCTTCGTAAGCCCTCATCGCCATCTTGATAAATATAATTATCTGAAGAAAATGATTGCGTTTGGTGTATACGGTACGCAACTTAAGAGTGTAAAACAAACTACAGAGCGGTAAATCAATTATTCCGACGAACTCACGTGGATAGAATATCATAAGGCTTATGGATCGACGATTTCAAAAAAGTGGGTTGAATAAAATAATACTCTATTTGTTCCATTATGTTTTTAATTAGGCTTTTCTAGTTCGATTAAAAGGAAAATGGTATCAAGAGTTCATCGGGTTGTGTAATTAGTGAACATCGGGTGGCCCGCAACAATGAAGATTTTGTGCAATATTATACGTTCTCTTTACACGTCTATAGAACAAAGGTGAACTGAACGTGTACCGGTACTCGATGTACGGTCTTCTATAATGGGTATAACGTATAGGAAGTGCATCCTCCAGGTACAATACATACATCGCACCCAAATTATATAACTTTTCTTCGCGATATCTAACATCAAGAACATTAGGTTTTTCGTCGTGCTCTTCGAGAGGTTATCTAACGATTCGAAAAAAATATTTGACCGCTACACTGATAATGAATTTGGACGACATTCTTCAAACCTCCTCCGTACAAACTGATCGACTCTAACCAGTTTTGCAATTTTAGTGAGAATACTTTGGAATTTTGTGCCTTCATTGGCCATTTCAGTAGGTGGCAGTGAACCGTAGATGAGCTAGCTCAAGTCCAACAGTTCATTAGAGTTCTAAAATAGCTGAAAAGTTCCCAAATCTCTGCTTTTGAATATCAAGCTACAAATATTTCTTATCTCTTTTCCTTCATACACTTCCGTTAGCGATTTCCAGCTCAATATTACTCCTGAACTCTTTTCTTCAAGAAGAGTGTAGCAGGATAAACATGGCCAATATGCCTTCAAGAAACGACATACCGGTACATATTTTGACTTTTCTGAGTAAGGTACCCGCCAAAATTTGTCCGCTTAAAATATGTAACGCAATGATAACGTCAAAAAGTGTATAATCTGAGGGTTGGGAGTGATGACGTTACGGGTTCAAGACGTGCGAAAAGTGTATGACGTCACCAAGTTTTTCACATGAAAAATGTGACACTTAACCTAATGCTCAGTATACTGGGGGGTAAAGTAAGCTTCAAGCACTGAACTGGGCTGGTCCACATTATTTGTCAGTACAAAAATATTGTTCAGGGGGCTGAACTAAGCTGAAAGCGCAACTTCGGCTGGTCCTCTAGTACTGTTGGAGAGAGCTAAACTACACGAGGTAGGTTGAGACGAGAAGCAGGATACTAGAGGTCTGGGTTCTATATTAGGCTAAATGTGTAACCTAGCATGAGGTTAGGAAATATTGTTGGAAGTCTATTTCGCCTATCGGTTGTTTGGGTAACTAATTTATTTCAGAAATGCGCGTCCACCTTGATAGAGATATATCCAAGCTGGTCACGAGCAATCTTGCCGTCCTGATCATAGTTTTCCTCTTGGATGCCCGTGAGCCAGTGTGGTTTTACTCCAACCCCTGACTTTTGCTGCCATAAAAAGAAAGGATAAAACAAGAAAAAATTCATCGTTTGATCAGAATCAATTTACAAGAAGTCAATTTTTCGCTTCGATTTTTTCCTCAATTTCGCCGCTCCGGAAATCGCCGCCCTGGGCAATTGACCTTTCTGCTATATGGTTTCGACAGGCCTAATATGTCTTGAGAGTTAGGAGTGATGACGTCACGAGTTAATAACGTCACAAAAGCCTATATTCAAAGGTTAAGGGTGATGACGTCATCAAGGCAGGGGTAGATGACGTTACAAAAGTGTATAAGTCTATGGTCCGTTCGCCGAAAAAGGAGAGTGACTTCACAACCTGGAATAGACGTTGCGGTACCTCACCCGCAACGCATGAAAAGTATAGTCGCCCTGCGAGTACCAAAACATTTAACTTACTTCTCTATTTTGGCGAACGGGATGACGTTACTAAAGATGGGGGATTATGTTTCTGGGTGACGTGTCACGTCACAAAAAAGTTCAAGTCCTAAGGTTAAGGAGAATGATACCACAAAAGTCCTAAGAATCAGGGTGATGACGTCATCAAGGTTGCGGTTGATGTCCTCTTAAAAGTGTAAAAGTCTAGTTCATTCGCCAAAAAAGTGGAGTGACGTCAAAACCTGGAATGGAAATACCAGGTGGCTGCAAATGCACACACCTGGTTCCATGCTTCTTTGAAACCTAGCATAGGGGATACAATGCTACTCGGAACAAGCGCTTCATCTACTCCAATCTCTTGAAGAGACCGACTAAGCTTGTCCGCTGACGCCTCACACTCAAATAAGGTATGCTGTGGTCCATCCTCCCGTCCTTGGTTGCAGTGCGAAAACATTGCCTGCTTAACTTTCCTCAACTTCTCGCGAAGGTACTTATTAAAGCAGCCATGGTACGTCTAGTCATCTCAACGCGAAAGATGGTATTGCCAAATCCTCTCACGTTCGCGTTATTCCACTACAGTGCCCGGGAGAAAACTGGCATAATTTCTCATTCTGCACATTCTGCCCATGGCGCACTTTTCAAAAAATTCTGAACAAATGTATCTTAGTTTTGGCCGTCGCAATGGAGATTTACACCTATCGGAGGCACATTCATCATTTTCATTCTACCACACCGACTTTTTGTACGCCATTTCACTGTCTTTTGTTTTTTCTATTCTCGTGATCTTTCCCCAATAATCAGTCCCACCTTTGCTGAGCATGTATCCATATTTCTCCCTCCTAAAATTTCGAAGACTGTTCCCAGCCGGTTTCACAAATTCTGTACACTCAGTTCTGCTGTAGAGACAGTGGGTCCGTTGCTCTTTCTACAGGTAATTTCTGCCGCCTACAAATCCACGCTGAGTCGAGCTCCAAGTTTACGCACTAAATTAAAGATAGTTTCAACAGGTCCTTGCCTATGACGCCGGGAGTTCTCGTTATTGAGCAATATTGGACAACATAGACATCA
Source organism: Aspidiotus rigidus (assembly GCA_035079385.1). NCBI lineage: Eukaryota > Metazoa > Arthropoda > Insecta > Hemiptera > Diaspididae > Aspidiotus > Aspidiotus rigidus. The sequence continues at coordinate 12,518,830 of JAVHKY010000020.1, read as the reverse complement.
TTATTTCTATATACGTGACATACAGGACCCGAAGAACCGATTTCGTAATTGTAGAAACCAACATGCTGTACTAACTTCTGCTGCCAAAAACATAAATATCGAATTTCGAAATCTGTGGCGAGTCTAGACTCATAGTCTAGCATTTTCTTCAACCACCAACGAAGTTCGAACGTCGCCAAGATCTCCAAAATTCGTCCCATTAGGTATCGTACGCCAGCAAAAGTTTATTGACACTAAGGCGAAATTAATAAAAATAGCGTCATTAACACCTTGTACAGTCTCATATAGTAGGATACGTGTTCTGCATTATAAATAATTGATTTTTACTGTAAAAAATAGCCGAGCACCGACTAGTCTAACGAAATAATTACTCAGCATTTTGACGCTCTCGCGCAGAGTTTAGAAAATTCATCGGCCATGGCCGGTGCGTCGTTTCAAGAACGTGAAATCTTCTTTCACGATCTCAGGTCCATTTTCGTGTGCATTCACTATGCTGGGGTTTTTTCTCGACGCGACGGCAATGACGGTTTTGCGAACATCTTCTGTGTCGAGAGTTGATATTCTACTCTAAACTGGCCGTTGGTTACTCGCGTGAGGTATTGCGTAATCTATGCATAGAGATTAGCGAAAATAAAGCTTTCAAGCTCATATTGTTCGGTTGGCGGTCGTGCGAATCCAATACAACAAAATAGAATACACGAAGTGTAATTTACGTGCCTCCCAATATACACTCGGCTGTATAGGCACGCTCTTGAACAATGGATATGAACCAGGAATTACTCGACGTGCACAGTAGTCGTCTCAAGTAGCAAGTCGCGTGTTTCGAATACAAGAGCAAATCTCGCTCGCTATACCCGCTGCAGCTCTTGTCTGAGTATCGTAGGTTGCTTTCAAATATTTGACTACAAATAGACGTGATACGATGGCTAAAACATTTCTGACGACGACGCTACGAATGCATTTATTATAATCTATTTTCAAGAAAATAAAATACCGGTACACAGGAGAAGGAAAAAAAAAGAATGATGCGTATACTTGGAACATTTTACTAAGTGCGAAAACTGGTTTCGCCGACTATCGCCTTGACCTTCGCGGTAAATTACTTTCATTTCTCTGTGGTGTGTGCTGAGCAGTACGTATGAGATTCGACCCTATTCGAGCTTGATTCGATACCACATCAGTTAACGATTATAGTTTTCGTCGTTTGCATGATAAATGATCGATTGTCAGTAGGCGTGCCGTCGTCAACTCGACTTTCTTTTCGAAAGGGAAAGTTATAGGCCTCTGCACCTTTCTTTCACGATAACGGTGCCAAACGCGTAATATTTTTCGTCCGGAAAATAGAATTCGTAAAAATGCTCAAAAACGACTGATCTAGCTCCCCCACCCCGTTCAATTACCTCCGGCAAACAGCGCTTTTCAATTAGTTTTAATTGTTTCTCGTTACGACTCGGTAAATAACATTTGTTAATCCGATTTCAACGGTACAGCTGTCGCGAGTTAATTTGAATGAGCGTGAAACCATCGGTACGATAAATCGTAATTGTTTAAAATTTCCATCAGAAATAGAATCACTCGGACTTTCTATCGCGAATGAGAGAGTGACCATTTGCCGGGGTCTCTAAGAGGTGACTGCGAGCAAAATGTTTTGACTGTCCTGAAAAATTTGTTGTAGAACGATTACTGGTGTGAACATGGTTTTGAGGTGATCAAAAGAATTGCTCATGTGGTTTAATAAAGTAATCACGAGGCCATTTCAATTCGATAATCTCGGAAGAGTTTTCAATCAAAGGGTTCCGGAAGGTATGTATGAAAAATGGCATTTCATGAATGAACAAGGCGTGAGTTACATGCAATCAAACGGCAACCCAAGAAATAAAGTACTCGTAGGACTCTAACTTTGTGTGTCGTCCATTGGCTATTTTGTGTTGAATGCGGGTGAACATACTGGCCAGCTGAATGAAATTTTAATGAAAAACGACAGGGAACTTGTTTTATGGGCAATTATTTAGAAAAAACGTTCATTATCTACCGTCCCTCTGGAAAATTGTGATCAACTGAGGGTGGAGGCTCTAACCTACTCTAGGGACTTATATAAAAATTTCCCCTTTCTGGTGATACATATGAAGGGGAAGGGGAAAAAGATTTTGAAAATTTTGAACATAAAAGTACATCTTCTTCTTCTTCCCCCTCAGTTTCATAAATCCTTTCCACTCTAACTAGATTAGATTATAACTATTTGGCCGAAAAATTGAAATTTTCCCAAGTCTCCTCCAGATGACGGACATAGCTCTTTGGTAGAAATTTGTCAATTCCTTTTAATATAAAAGGCTGGATCCTCGCCATCAACGTAACGCTATCGTAGCCTTTGTCTCTTCTTCTACCTACTCCTGCTCCAAATTCTTATACCGCGTGTCGAGTTTCAGTCTCCCTACTCTGCGAAGAATTCGGATTCCTTGGCTGATAAGCTTAAAGATGCTTTTCGGTTTCGACCCTTTGCTCATTCCATGTTCTTGGTCTAATCCCGAAGATACAGAGGTTACTGCTATTCATTAAGAATCCCAATTTTTTCGATTCACTTAACATTTGCAAATTTGATAATAAATTTTTCGAGATTCCCGAAAGGAAGGCATCTCTATCGATTCCACTATGGGTTTCTTCATCTCGGAAGTATTCATGTTCGAATTGGAACTTGATTTTTTGTCTACGGGCCTAGTGTTCATTATTGGCACATGTATGTAGACGACGTTCTATGTATGCGAACTGATTCTCAAGATCTCCTCAATGAGTTTCTGACCTATCTGAATGTTCAATATCCTTCCATAAAATTTGTTTTGGAAATCGGAGGATCCTTTATAAATAACTTGGATTTGACAATTTCTAAAAGAGATGGTGTCCATGAGTTTGGGATCTACAGAAAAAATACTTCAACCAATATTGTAGTCCAGGGGTCGTCGCCTTATCCTGTTGCATGCAAGATTGCTACGTTTAGTAGCTTGATCCACCGACTGACCCATATCCCATTGAATCAGTCGGCTTTCCGCCAGGAATTAATGACCATAAAACACTTGGCCAGAGTAAATGAGAGCAATTTGGACATCGATCTTATGGTTCGCAGAGAAATTAAGAGGAGATGTCTCGATTCCACTACCCCCTCCCTCGCGAATTGAACCTAACAGTAAGAAGGGCTGGATCAGGCTCTCATTTATGGGAAAGATTCCCCAAAGCTGGGCCACGTTCTTCCCCTTTGGGGTTTCGTTCAGCGTTCTATAATCCTACCACTGTAAAGAGATTATCCTTCAAAATAGAGGTCCCTGTTGCACGGATTGAGAAGAATGCGGGGAGATCAGTCACCAACCTAAGATTGAACTAGCCAAGCATGAGAAAACTTGGGAAAAATGAAATATAAAAAATCGGTTTTTGCGGACCATTTAATCACCACTGTTCATAGTTTCAGTCCTCTTCCTCAGGGAAAATTCGTTCTTCAGACGCGTCGTGCTCGATCATATCGAAATTATGGTTACGTCTCAAAAGGTACATACAAATAAGCTAGCCCGATAAGTCTTCCTATTGTAAGTTTGAGGTACACTATGCAGAGCTAGTTAAGGCTACGCCTGCTTTATTATGAAATCATGGCCTAGCTCGTCAATTTTTCTCATAAAAACGTGCGCCCCTTTCTTGAATTAATACAGGCGTGGTGCACTGGAAGTCAAGCTATCTAGTCCACGGGGAAGCGAACGAGCGGATAACGATATCAACATTGGTGACGTCATTAGCTCGAGGTCTCATATTTATCCATAATGACTGCCAATGACGTCATCATCAAGACTAGCTGTGACGTCATCAGGTTGGGCTCTCTCTTCCTTACTGTCTTTTATTGTCGGGATCAACTCCGCTCGCAAGCCTCCCAACACTCTCCATTACACTAGACCTAATAGTAATACTGCTCGAACTTCCCTCACTAGACCTCAGGGTCACGGTTGATGACGTCATACTTGCAGATTGCACGATTGGGGTACTCTTCTTTAGCCTCCTTTATACTGGGCTACAGAGTATACTAAACTATACTCGGCCTACTATTAATCTTCATGAAATCAACATCACCATCATCATGCGTCCACTGCTCATGCCTGAGCACTTTGTGATCCAGTTCCCACCACCATTCTCCGCCAGTTTTCGCGGTCCTCGACGTTCCGAACCACTTGCTTCAGATTTTGGACCGAGATCTCCTCCTCCTGGTCCAACCATCTCTTCAGCGAACGGCCACGAGATCGAGTGCCTTCTACTTTGTCCTCGACGACCCGTTTCTCCAGGTTTCCCCCGATCTCCTTGTAACGTGCCCAAAGAAACGGAGGATTCGTGATAACATACAGAGGACAAGCGTCGCTCGATAAGCAGCTCCTTTAATATTGATATTATTGTTCGTTTGACCATCCAGGGTATATGCAGCATCCTGCGCTAGGCTCACATTCCCAGAACGTCGACACCCTTCTATCACCAGCGTTTCAGCGCCATACAGGAACACAGGAAAGACTAGGGTCTTTAACAGGCGCAGCTTTGTTACGCGTTATGACTCGATTTTTCCATATACGCGTTAATTTCACAGTTGCTTCTCTTGCAAGTATGATTCTCCTCCGAATTTCCACAGAGCTGCCACCATTGTTGTCCTCCACTGAACCTAAGTAGGTGAACCTGACTACTTTTTCAAGGTCTCAGAGTGCGTTCGATACTGGAAGGCGTCCTGCTCTGTCGGCTATCATTACCTTCCTTTTATCTCTGTTGAATGTACAGCAGTAGAAAAGCCTATACTAAACCACTTACATATTACAAGGATGAGCGGAGGTAAATAAGACTCGGGCTCACAGTTGATGACCTCATAGTTGGAGGGGGCCGCGGAGTTACGGCCAATACCTTCTTAGTTCATTATGAAATAATAGAAGGAATGCAGTCTATAGGATTATCAGGGGATGAAAGGCAACTCGCGGGGATGGTGTGAACTAGCAAATCTCGGAATTAGGGGTTGGATCCAGAAAACTTCAGGAAAGATATGAAAAGACAAAAATACGGCTTCTTTAACGAAGTTAAACGAGGAACGCAGAGAAGCTGTTGTATGGGTCGAATTTGTTTTGGAATTCAAAATCCTTCTACTATTGTATATTTTAGCTTGGAAGTTGAAATTGTTCCAAGTCTAAATTCTTTATGAGGTGTCGAAAATCTGTCATTTTCGACTTCAACTCCTCTCCGGAGTTGAAGAGTAATACGCGGCCGACAAACTTATTAAGAAAATCCATAGCAATGAAAATTGACCCTTTTCGATGTAGCCCTCCAGAATCCCTCGTACAACTTTTAAAACTTTCGTTCGCACAACTCGAAAACATTTCTTCAGACTCGCACGATACGATTATAATGGAAACGACTCCACAACAGTATATTATGGTCCCCCTCGAGGTAAGTACTTATTCTTAGACAAATTCGACTCTTCTTATTATTCTGGTTCGACCTGTTAAGGACTTGCACGATCTACGACTCTCTTAATCTTCTTTTATTTCTAATGATTAACTTACTCTCGCTCGCGAGACTGACGGATAGATGTTTTATTCTCTGTCCGTTAGGTTCCCAATGAGCTGTGCCGCCGAGCGCTGGACAAACGTAATTTTGTACATTTATTTCGCTCTTCATTAAAATAAATATGTTATCCTATCTCATGTACGTCTCGATATTTTCTTCCGATTGAGTTTTCAGAACGTCTTCCACTGCAGCAAAGCCACTCTAGCTATTCCCCCCTTTCGCATTTCCCACAAAATCTGGTAGCAGAGGGGTAGATCAGTTTTCGTCGGATGCCACGAGGCGTAGGGCAAATTTTCCAAAATTACCTCCCACAGAACAGGTCTTCATCTTTCCTAGTGGTCAGTATATATTGGCAAAAGCTGAAAGATATAATTATCTATGACATTTTTCCCAGAAGAAAAAAATCCTAAAAGATTGTGATCCTGGAACATCTCATACGCAAAATCATCTCGCTAATGAGAGATGCCATCTTTAGTGGAGGGATAGTCGGGGAGCGTCTCGTACAGGAGGGGTCCCAGAACAGAAACAGTGTCACCCACCTCTTGATTTCTAAAACTTATCATTTTCTCTTTCTTTCGTAGACGATTATCATCATAATAAACTTTTACCTAGGTTGAAATTTTTGTCCACGGCAAAAGAAAAGTAAATAATTTTGTATAACGGGAGCGTTAACGATACTGTACGCGGTACGTCCTCATCAGTAATCCGCTCATTCGCGCTTGCAATTTTTACTTCAGTCATGATGCATGAACATGACTAAAACTGCATTCGGATCCGCCCGCTGCGTTATGGTAAAACTCGAAATAACTCGACGTTAATTTCTCGCTGCCCGTTTAATCACGACGCGTCGCGTCGTGGAGAATAATTTTTATGGTTTTTACAGAAGGTAGTTTCTATATTCCATTTAAAATGTGAAAACGGGTAAGTGCTGCATGCACTCACTCGGCTTTTGATGGAAGTCGCGAAGAAAAAAAAAAATTCGTATTGTTGTAAGCTATTTTGCTGTTAAATTGCTCAGATGAAAACCGAGGCCAACGTGTTCATCTGACCGGTTATGGTCTACGACGAGAGGCGAAAAAAATTGCACCATCGCGATTTTTGAATTTATGATTGGATGAGAAATCCCTAAATTATGGGTCTAGATTTCGCTCGTCCCAACTGCGAAAGTTGAAATACCGCCGACTTAGGTAACGAAAATTTTTTCCTGGAAAAAATCGTCATCATGTAGCGTTTCTTACGAAAAATGTTTAGCAAATAATTCAGAAGTACAGTTATAAGGTGAAACGAACAATAGGAAATACTGTTATATACCTTCTCGACGAAGGAACGGAATTCGCATCACTGATGGACTTGCGAAATCTCGCGGATTTTTTGATTTTTATTTTCTTGATTTATTTGACTGTAACTTACGCGATTTTAGTTAATTACCTACGACGTCGGAATCACGTAAAAGCAAATATTATGCTCGTGCATATCCGCGGTTTCGCCGAGTCGTCGTTACCGGTATCAAGCGGACCGGCCCAGTCCATAATGGCGAGCCATTGCATATTCGTCCGCGTCCGCTCGGCGAGCAGACAATTAATTCGCATTTTCACCTTCATTTCTCGAAGAATCGTGTCTCGCAGCGAAGTCAACTAGGCAAAGAACAAGTAAACAAGCCCAACAAAATAGATAACCAAAACCTGTAACTGATTAGTCACTTTATGGGTAAGATCGTCATCTAACGAATGGGGGGAGGAGTAGGGCAGTACCTTTTCTTATGTATAAACAAACGCGTTTGTCTTGTCGTACACATAATTGTACCGTCGAGGCTTCATCAGTGATGCAACACGACTATAGCGAATATTGATGCTGGTATATTAATTGACCAGTCTTCGAATTCGCAATTTTCATAGTAAAAGCTATAATAATCAATTAATATCAATCGATAATCGGTGATATAATGTGGAAATGAAAAAATAAAAACGTGAAACTTGGAATATCTTCGACGCTCGTTACGTAGTCATAAATAAGAAAATTCCAACATTGCCTTAATTTCAGAATCGAACCCTACATTTTGGTCTGTGTTAGAAAATTGAAAGTAATACAGACTATACGAGCAAGTAGCAGCCTTTACCAAAAGAAAATTCTCTCATCGAAACAGCTCGCATTGACTCCACACAAGCATCTGCTATATCAAAATTAAAACTTTCTAGCTCCCTTTTGCTTGCAACAGTCTACAGTACTGCAAAATATTCCTCAAAATCTGAACACTTAGGATACGGCCAAGACTTCTTCACAAAGCTCGAGAACTGGCGATCATGGTTCAAATAACAAGTTGTATAAATGTTGTAAGTCGAATCCGCAAATTGGTTGTCTCTTTTAGACCGTATTGACGTTGTTGACGTGGGTATATCTCTTCTGAGGGAGGTATTTGGCAAACTTTTTTTGCACATAAAATGATATGCAGCGCTGGTGATGACATTACAGACTGATCACATCACAAAAGTGAATGACTATAAGGGCCAATTTACCAAAATACTAATCGTCGATTTAGTGCTAATCCTAGCTTAAGTCGCCAAATCGGAGCTTAACCTGTCACGTGACTTTAAGCGTTGTTGATAGAACTGGCCCTAAAGGTCTAGTGTGATGACGTCACGAAAGTGTATACGTCCCAAGGTTAGGATGATGACGTCACAGATTGATACCTTTATAAAAGTGTATATGTGCCCATTTTAGAGGTGATGACGTCACGAAAGTGTATGCGTCACAAGGTTATGATGATGACGGCAGGGGGATGACGTCACGAAACTCGAGTGCGACTATTACGTATAATTGAGGACGTATCTGGCAAAAGGGCGTCCGCACAATGTATTTCTTGTGGGACGGACGCCCTTCTGTCAGAACCCTCCTCATTTGACGTAATATATTTAGATAATAGGAATTGTAAGATGCGTGATGATATGACTGTGAAATGCTAGATAGTGAATGATAATAAAGAGCAGGCGAGATAGAATGAAAGCGAGACATATATCTATAAATATAATCACATGTTTTTCCGAAGAGAAAGTCAGAATTTTTCAATCAGTGCGCCATGAACGGAATGTGGCTTTCATGTCGTCTTCAAAACAAGGTAGTGGTTGATGACGTCACAAAAGTGTAAGTCCCAAGGTTAGGAATGATGATGCCACAAAAGTCTCAAAGTAAGAGGTGATAACGACACTAAGGTTTTAGTATGAATAATATTCATGTAACCAACTTAACATGTTCAGATTTCTAATAGATATTGAAAGGTACGTGATAATATCAACATGAAATTCTGAATGGCGAATGATAATAAAGAGAAACGAGACAGAATGAAAGCGAAACATATCCATGATGTCATGTTTTCCTCAAAGCGAGAAATTTTCTTGTTAGAATTTCTTTAAGTTGTGCGCCATCTATGGAATAAAGATTTTACTTCCAGTTGTCTTCCGGGCCCTGGTAACGAAATAACGCGGAAGATATCGTTGTCAAACCCTTTCACTTTCGCGTTGTTCCACTACTGTGCCCGGAAAAAACTGGCATAAATCCCTCATTCTGCCCATTCTGCCCACGGCGCCTTCGATAGTTCAACTTTTAGGAACTCAATTTTGTAACAGGTATTAATACCAATTTGCCCCACAAAACGGTCGTTAAGGAAGCAATTGTTCTTCCTTTGAGTCTCTATATTGGATTAGATTAGGTCGGAATGGGTTCCGAGATGGACGGTCGCGGACATCTTTGAAAATTTACCCCGGGAAAAAGTGACAGCCAGTTCTTCACATAAAGGATGAAAATATCTATCAGCAAGAGAGGAGTGAAGTAAGGATTTCTGTAGGCAAGATTTTTAATCGAAAATTTTGAATTCTTTGACGACATGGCGTCATTGGGTAAGCGTGATTTTAACCTAATTTCGAGTCTTAATCCAATCTAGTTTCAAGAAAAGGCAGTAAGAGTCTAAATATCAATCTGGCGATTCGGGTCTTCCGGCGTCCTGGAAAAGATCCTTATCTTGAGATTGATATTTAGACGCTTACTGATTTTCCTCGGGACCAGATCACATATATAACCTTGTGCACCAAATAAATGGGTGAAGCAAAGTAGCCTAATATACATTCAATATACTGAAAAGCTGTCTATAAGCACGCAAGCCTGGCAAAGACTCTGCAGGCCTTGTTGAGAATGTATATCAGTCATGTAAGTGTGGGACGGTGGTATACGGTGACAGTGTAAAACAGCTCGTAAGAAAGTGGCCACAGGGTCTGCTTGTATGGATCTCAAGATAAATTACTGCAGAAACAGGTGAAATGCCATTTTTATGCCATCGACACTTTTTTGCTGTTGAGTGGTGAAACCCTTCAAGAACTTCTAGCTACAATGAAGAAGGAGATCGACAAGATTCAAAATATCACAGCTTTAAGCATAAGCAATTTCCCAGCACTCCCTTCGCTATACCCTAGGTAAGTAAAAGGAGGGCTAGTATAATATCCTCTCTTCCTGTACCATATATTCCTGGTGATATGGACTGGGCACATTATCCGAGAGAGAGAGAGAGAGAGAGAGAGAGAGAGAGAGAGAGAGAGAGAGAGAGAGAGAGAGAGAGAGAGAGAGAGAGAGAGAGAGAGAGAGAGAGAGAGAGAGAGAGAGAGAGAGAGAGAGAGAGAGAGAGAGAGAGAGAGAGATTGTGTCTGAAGAATGCTGGAGGGTTTTCAGAAAAATCACCAGGCTTAGGCTGTACACAGACAGATACTCAGTCTAGGTTAAGGATTGTAGTCAATCTGATGGCGTCATAGTAGGCTGGGAAAATATTAGTGTACTATGCCAAGGGTTCCAGAATGGGCATGAGCGATGAGGGATCACACATAGATGGAATTCAGTTTGTCTAAGACCGAGAGATGTAAGTCTGTCAAAAGATGATCTACTTATAACGTTATCAGAGGGATTTTCGGTAGAAAAACGTACCTTATCGGTGAGTAGCAAGGCTACCAAACTCATCGACCTACATGGGGAGTTTTATGGAAAAATTCAAACTCAGAATTAAATTTCTCAGGGAAAGGGAATTTAGGAGGATAGTAGGCAGCTGGAAGTGAGTGTGACGTCATCAAGAAGGACTTATGAATTTTATGCTTTATTTCTCAATGGTAATTATAAAAAAAGTTTTCCTGCTGTTGGTTTGAAAACTGAAAATGGTTGGCAGTTGAGAGGGCTTCTGAAGAAATTGAAAAAAGCTTTTGGGGTTATTTCTGTCAGCTTAATTACAAAGAGTAGAACCAGTTGGTTTCTTTTTGGACGCACAAACTGTTGTATTTTTCAATTATATAGCAAGCTAAGAAAAAGTTCTCCATCAATTTTGAATATTAGGGGCGGTGAACCACTTGATGTTTCGACATATTTCTACAAGCAGGAAGAAATTAAACATAATATCAATAATTTATACGTCGGCACACGTCCAATGCGCTTTCCACGTACGTAGGGAGAAACAACCATCGAAATTGAAACTAGATCATTCATAGTACTGTACAAGTAATTACGTATTTGCACGCTCTTATCAGAATTCTTGTATTGCTTCGGAGTGAGCTTATTTCAACATTTTTTTTTTTTTTTAATGTACCAGGAAGTATGTTACCAATATTACTGCGAGCATCATTGTAAGAGAGTTCCACGTATCTGCATCAATTCATTCGCAGATCATTCTCCCTTTCTAGCACGAGTACAATAAAAAATACGCATTATCTATCTGCGTCGAGCGCAGTATTATAAGATACGCCAAATCGCTGATATCTCGCGCAGGCACAGGTTTCTATATTAAAAGTTCCAACCAAGTCACGACATCGCCCTCCAAATTTCCTAATACACTTTTGTCTGCCTGCTTCCAGTACCACGTTTTATAATACCGTTTTTCTACTCTCCGAATCTCTGCCCGGTTTCGCAACTGCGCGCCGACGCGACCGAAACTGGTTCGTACAGGAACGCGGGAGCCGAGTGCCCGGCTCGCTGGTATCGTGTGCGCCGAATCCACATTCGGTTCAGTTTACGAACGACGTTTCGAGCGTAGAGAAGTTGGGTGTCGTAAGAATTTTTATATTTCTGCAGCTGGACACTCTCCTCCGCCGCGAAAACGAGAAGGAGAATCCAGAATCGCGTTCGCCGAGAAACGTGAACGCGACGGCGATCTCGCGAATAACGACGACGCTACAATCTGAAATTCAGTGAAAGTAAAATTCGTTTCGCGCATGCGTTAAACTGGTTTTCCAATAAATACTGTGATAAGGCAGTATTTGTTTCTTCATTATTTGTGAAATACGTCGAGATGGCGAGAGTTGCTTCGTTCTTTTTATTCGTCACATTATTCGGTGAGTAATTTATAGTTCCACATACATTATTTGAGTAGCCTACGTTATGATATAGAAAATTTTGTCCGTGGGTGGCTTCCACTCCGCAGAACCTGAGATTGCGTCGCGTATGTGATCGATTGTAATTTTTATGTAATAGGCTTTCGCCAATGTGTAGGACTTACACTCGTACAGGAATTTACCTATTCGAGGGGAGGGACTTGGAAATTTGTGGCACGTAGGTGAAAAAGTGGAAAAAGTGGTGGGAGGAGACAACCCTATAGTGGAATCTGATACTCGTTCGGAGATTGATGATAATAATTTCGGGGATCGATCAGAAATCTCATCAGATAATTCGTAAACGGACCAAGAGACTCGAAATGATTTACGTGGGCAAATAGATTTTTAAGAACTACATACTTTGTTACGAACGTCATCTAGGCGTCAACTTGCTTGCTAGTTTCTTAATGGTGCTCGTGACGTACAAAATAGTAAACATTACGGCACTTTCGTAAAAATTTCTGACAGCTAGATTCTATAGAATGTATTTTAGTTGAATTTTCGATTATCGTTCTCGAAAGGAGGAATGCCTCAATTTTTCCAACTTTCGATTCAAAGTGGAAAAACATTATTCAGTTACCGACTCTGCTAAGCGTCATGAGGAAAATTGGTGACTACCAAAATACGTTTGATATGCATCGTAGTAAGTTCTCAGTGTTGTCCTCATAAAAGACTCCGACAGGTCAAGTTGAATTTAACGTAGGTATTTCGAGTACTGCGGCGGACGCAGCAGCTGAACGTTCAATAACCTCTTTTTCGAAGCAATTTGGTCAACTCCAAACTTCTAATCAGATGATGTAAAATTGGTGAAACGAGTTTAAAGTTACGTAGGAAAAGTAAAATTTGGGGGGATTTTACGCTCAAAATATCATAAATGGAGAGAAATATTGAATATTTTCAAATTGTGTGCCTCATGAGAAGAAGGAGCCTGAGAAAAGTTTGGAAGTTATTCTATTAATAATATTATTAGAAGGCGAATTTCTTCGAACCAGAGAACTGAATCCAGTAAAGTTGAATTTATTTCTTTCTTTTTCTGAATTACAAAAAGCACAAATTTCTGCACTTTTCTGTAAGTATGGGCCTACACACTTCGCTTATCAGCATCGGTATTATTATATATTTATAGTGAGCACCCACCTTAAGCATAAAATTTCTCAAATTTTCTTCACTGCCTCGTGGTACAACATTCTCGTCCTTTCCTATATTCATCTCCTTTTTTCTAACATCTTTCACAAAATCTGTTCTCCAACCTGTTTCAAGCCTCACCTATCGATTTTCATTTTGGTCAAGTGTCCTGCAAGTGTTATCATTTCTTCTCAAACAGGCGTCTCAACATTTTGTGGTTCTCTTCTCAGCCACGCTGGTGGTGACGAAGGTATAAGAGAAGACTTAAGCTGGCAAATCGTGCCAAAGTTTCATAAAATAGCAAATCTGACAAGTATGAAACCAAAATTCCTGGTTAATCATAGGTACACCTCACGCACGATGGAATTCGCCCCTTGGTCGTCTTTTGGAGGGAAGGAAGGGCAATTATACATTTTTGTCCTGCTTTTCTTCCCGCACCTGCTCATGCTACATCATTTTAACTCTATGTTCTACCTTGATTCCCGATTGCTCTCTCAGAGGATTGCCCTTTCTATTTACTCTTTCTTACTCACTTTCATCCCCCGGTGACCCTATTACCCTTCTGCCCGCTCATCAAACAGACAGAACGCCATAAGTTCAGGAAGAAATAGCAGGAGAGGAGGGTGCAGTAGACCGACCACAGATTGATTTGATAGATCATTTCCTTACTCAAAACCACCACCGACAGACTGTCATGAGGATTTCAACGTCACTTTCAACCAACTTACGTTCTCAGGGCGCTGAATATGAGCTACTCATAGACGTAAGATTTTAGGAGAGGTTCTTCGGAATTTCTAGCCTTTAAATTGACTACAGATAAATCAGTCAACATTGGGTCGAGAAAAAATCAGATCTCGGGTCGACTGGATATCGTAAAAGAATTGGAGATTCTAACATTTATTCGACGTCGATTTAGAGTCGATCAGCATACTTTTCCTGAGCACTACAATCTAAAATTAAGCTGATAAATGAGTTGATTTTTGGTCGACACTACAATTGGTTGAAAATTAACAGTCGACATGATTTATCGGGAATTGTTACGAGAGAAGGACATTTTAGTGAAGACCGATGTTCTTGTCAAGAGATGAAAAATCATTATTTCTCGTTACGATTCTTTCAGAACGCAAAGGTCATTTCGTCTACTTTCTTCAGCAGGAGGTCACATTTTCGATTCGTTTACCTTCTTTATACTTTCAAAACCTTGATTCCTATAAACAGTCACTACCTCTGGAAAATTATCGTCAAGTCAACTGGTTTTACTCTCAGCTCTGGGAATTCCACTGTAAAATTGAACCAACAAATACGCCTGCGCTCGCGCATCAGCAACCCGCAATTCCGAACCGCTAATTGAATCACTCGCCTCACGCCGAAAATAACGCGCACCTTTTGAACTCGCGATGCTCGACGACCTTGATGTCACGTTTTCCGACGCGGCACATCGGAACCGGATTTCCCTTCTTCTCCTTACTCAAACGCGTCGACATTTTGTCGGCGAATTTACTCTTGATGTTTTTAGACGCTCTGCCTTTCTCTGCCCTGACTCAGCTGTTCGAGGGCTGTTTTTGAAACGGGTTCACGTAGCACACGTACACCAGATACGTAGAAATTACTAGCATGTCATTGCCCTTTCTTGGATCGAGACCTTTCTTACTCTCGCTGGCTGTTAATCTTCACTTTCCTCGTCGATGATGTCAAGTAGAGTAGACGATGTCCAACGCGTGATACGCGGGAGTAAAAACCTTGACGCGACTACGCCAAAATCGATTGTCTTAGTTTTCACACGTCCAAACGGTGTTGTACGTGTACTTTCAAGATATCTATGCAGAAGGTGTGCCGTTACTGACCTCCATAGATTGCCAACTTCGTCGTATCATTCGTACGTTCTAAATCTCGAGTGATTGTAGGCGGTGAAAAGTCATCACAAGAACATGAGAACTTAATTGAAATGAGATTTTCTCTTGTTGGCTAGCGAATTAGTTTAATTGTCTGAGATTACAATGTTCGTAATTAATTTCAACCTTCGTATTTGCAGGTGTAATTTGGTGTTCGAATTCGCGTGAAAAACGTCAAAATAGCGAAGATACACCCGAAGATCCGTCCATCGATGAGCTGTGCAAAGATCGGCCAGCAGATGAGTACTTCAGAGAGACGACAGAAGGAGATTGTCGCGATGTCGTAAGGTACAGAGATTGTCTTGTTTATGCACTGCGTACTGAAGCTCCAAAGTCTTTACTGGCGTACGATGCCGTATTCGTTCTCTTCAATGCTTTTGAAGAAAAGGGTGGGCAACAAAATCCGTTCAATTCGGGTTTGATAAGTAGTGTGACTCCTCATCTTCGAACGTATTTCATGGACCTCAAGTCAGAACCTCCTAGTCCACCGCTCTCAAGAGCACCAAGTTCCAGTTTTTGCTCGAGTGTCATGACAAAATTTACTTCCAGAAAAAAGAGGGCAATCTGATCTGTATTATGGCGCCAGGACCCAGGTTCGCGAGGAAAATTAGCTGGTCCTTATAAGTTGCTTCCCACCTCTACAGCTCCTCCTCATTGGTTAAATTTTTTGTAAAGTGCCCGCAAAATAGACAGATAGGATACTCCCGACTTCAGACCCACAATAAAAGCAAGATCGATAAAAAAAAAGTCTGTCAATATTTCGGTAACTTTAAATTATGCTACTATAAAATTAGGTGCGACCAAGCAGGTGAAAATGGAATTGTGCGATTGGCGAGGCTACGCTGCCCAAACGGACTAGCCTTTGATATTGATCGCCAAACGTGCGATTGGAAATCACGCGTTAAAAACTGTGACCAACTACAGAGTAAGTACTGCCCCGCGTATCACACACACCCACCAAAACTCACGCCCATACATTTGCAAAATAAAAAGGGTTCTTATTGTCGTGTGTCTTTATCTCTTCATTACTAGCATTTCCATTTTCATTCTAATAGAACAGTGTGTCGCACTAACCCTATACTGGATTAATGATTTCTTACTCTTCCAACACGTGTACTCTAATCATCATCTTCTACTTGTGTGTGTACTAACTTTGACTAATGGGCTGTCAGGCCTTTTGATCTTTTTGTACCGTGTCTCTTTTCGTACTATCTTTTGCTAGTAATCCGTTCTTTATTTACTAATAAGTTTCGTCCGCACAGGTGTACAAAATCCGGGATTAAACAAATTACTTGCCCGTCTGGTTTGGCTTTTGATATTGAAAAACAAACGTGCGATTGGAAAAGCAAAGTAAACAATTGTGACCGACTAGCCAGTAAGTGTGGGGATATGAATTTCGGGCGACGGATATTTATTTTTGCTGAGTACAAGTATTGTACAGACTGATGCTCCGCTGAGAAACAGTATCGCGTCTCGTGATGAAGGTTCAGCACGATTAAATTCACAAAGAAGTTCTCCAATTGAGGGTGGAACTTTATAAAAATTGGACCAACATTTCTCGATAAAAAGCCTGTTTCATGAGAGAAAGATACGCGCCTCTGATTGATCGCTTTGTCGTTTCCAAATCTGGCAGGGTGTAAGAATTTGAAAATGTTACCCAATAAACGAGGCTCATACGGATTCTAGTAGATAGAAAAAAGTCGAACCGAAGAAGCGTGAGAAGTTTGAAACTCTCAGAATTTTGTCTTTCCTTGATCATCGTTTTCGCCATCTGCTAACAGGAGCAAGGTTCATAAACGAAGTCAATCGAGAAAACTAACATGTTCCACGTCTCCACTCTGGGTTATGTCCTAATTCCAAAAAATGTCGACCTCATTTCCACCCCAAGGAGGTGTTAATGTACATCAATTTACTAGGCTATTCTAGTTTATCCTCTATATCCTGTCCATCTGC
Source organism: Aspidiotus rigidus (assembly GCA_035079385.1). Taxonomy (NCBI): domain Eukaryota; kingdom Metazoa; phylum Arthropoda; class Insecta; order Hemiptera; family Diaspididae; genus Aspidiotus; species Aspidiotus rigidus. Next base: position 12,501,900 of record JAVHKY010000020.1, on the reverse strand, counting down.
CTTCATAATACACTAATCTACCACCAGCTAGTTCCCCTGACTTACAGTATACTAAGCTAAGAAGGGTGGAGGAGGCAGGCCTTGAAGGGAGATAGATGGTCGTACGTAAAAGTGAAGGCAGGAGCCATACATAATTATTGTAAATGGGGAGTGGGATGAGGCGACGTACGAAAGACAGGATGGCAATTGGAGCTGTGAATCGTTTTTTCGGAAAATCTTGAAGGAAAGAATTGTTAGCTAAGAAGGAGGCAGTGAGATCAAAAGGTGAGAGAAGGCGTGCCTCTTCCGGTGGTGAATGATAAGGAGGAAAGGACTGATTCTAGTCATAATAATAAAGAAAAGAACTTTACAGAGATGCATAAAATTATATTTCCCGCAAGGAAGAAAATACAAAGTGGACGCACGTTTCGCGACGACGTTAGAACGCCGCAAGCGTATACTTTGTATTTTCTTCCTTGTGGGAAATATAATTTTTATGCATCTCTGTAAAGTTCTTTTCTTTATTATTATGACGAGTTGCAAAGACCACATTCTATTTACTGATTCTAGTCAATTGAAAAAGGAAAATAATTCTGATTCAGGACCATCTCATTTTGTGTATTAGGGGGAACGAATAGAGCTTGTGAGCTTGTCTACTAATCGTTAGCTAGTTAGCTAGTATAAGCTCTGGGTCGAGGAGGGGGAAGCTCTTTTGCCTATTATGCAGTTTACTCGACTAAGAAGGAAGGCTCACTCTCTGTTACCCGTCACCTTGTTAGCCTAACATACACATGATATAGTAAGCTCAGAAATACTGATTTCAACCCGCTGGTGACGTCATAAGGTAAGTGTGGCCTTAACCTCTTTCATGGAGAAAATACATTTAACGTCATTGGGATCTGCCAGAACATTTTCTTTTTCATCATATGAAAACAACTATCAGTGAGAAATGTAAAGTGATATTTGTGTGGCCGAAATTGTCACCACCTTGATGAAGTCATCTACGTCGGGGACTAGAAAAAATTTCCAATTCTGACCCAAGCTAGGTATGAGGGGATGGGACTTGGATAATTAGGGATATGAGGCGGATAGACTTCGTCATAAAGGAGGCTGCTACAGGAGGATTTGACGTCATCAAGGGGGATTGACATATTCATGATCTTCAATTCAGGATTGAAGACCCTACGACTCACTCTTCTTCTGTTTGAAATATCATAGCATCTCAACCCTTTCCCCCGCACCGAATTTCGATTACTAGATTTGATGAAACATAAACTAAAATTGATTTCGTTGAGAAATAGCTTCTTTTTTGAGCTTTGTCTGCTGCTCGCGGCGTCTCCTCTCTGAATTTACTTTTATGAGGCGAAAAGGGTTTTTTGTAGAATTTCTCAATTTCGATTTCAATAATCAATTTCAAAAATCCATTAGGATCGATTATTTGAGGAAATCAATATTTTTCAAAGTCCCTAAACTAGAACAGAGGTCTCTTTTGGGATCAAAATTTGCTCGATGGTTAGAATTCTTTCATTTAAATAGATCACAAGTCGAACCTGTTTTTGAAAAATTGTTCGGAAATCGTCCTTTCGATAAAGTTGTTTCGGAAAAATGCCCCCCTCTCCGTCAGCCTCGTATATTTCATTCAAATTCTCCTCTTGATTTACACGTAGAACGCAGTGGTTGAAATTATTCTGAATTCCCTTCATCTTTTATATAGCTCGAAAGTCGAAGTTCACAAAAAAATTTCAACAAACCTCCTCCTCTCCTCATAAATACAACAGATGGTGGAAATTTTCTCAACTGAAAATAGGTTGAAGCCTCACTCAAACGAACGTTAACCCCATCCATCCTCAATTTCTTGAATCCCGCCCGAGAAAAATGATCGTCACCAACACTTTGTTTTCCTTTTGACGACATCAATTAATAGTTTAGGCGAGGTTGGTCATCTGTTTCTCAAAATTCGAATCGATAAAAGATTCAACTTTCTCATGCGGAGCCGCCTTTAGCGTGTGTAGCTACGGTAGCTAGCTTTTTAGTGCAATGTTCGTAGTTAGTCTTCCTATAATGTACATAAAATGCTTCCGTTTGAGCCCGAGATTGATCACCGCCGCAGCTTCAACGACGAAAATCGAAGATAGATACAATGGTAATACGCATAATATTGCACTTCAAATGGTGAAGCAAGATTTTGTACACTCGCCCGGCGCTCTGTGTCAGGCTTATAGTAGAACGCCTTGAACGCGGTAGGGTTGACTAGAATTCACATAATTTAAAGTACACCAGACGGTGAACGCTGGCTGATTTCTATGTAGTAATCCGAGCTTCTGCGAAGGTAAACGAAAAATATTGATTAATTTCTATCGAATAGTTATAAAAATGATGCGGGAATTACTTTCTATGAGCCCAAATCCAGAAATTGCAGCATCAACCTAACAAAACTCTTTAACCACTAATAAGCTTCAATCTTTCACGCTTGTAGCCCATACACAAACATGATATGAGTATGCATGATATAATTGTACTCAATGGCTCTTCCACTTTCTTCTAACGTCTTACCTACTTATCGTTGAAAAATATAGGCCTGTATAGAGGTGACGGGAGACACCAATGCAAAACCTTAGTCCTTTTTTCCATGCCTCATTTACTCAGTGAAATGAGCACCGAAATTCATTATTTTCAACATTGTTTTTCCAGAACCACGTAAGGTAATGCCAATCTTGAAAACAGATACACCCAGATGTAAGGACCAAAAACAACTCTCTTGCGGTAACGGAGAATGCATAGATAAAGAATTATTCTGCAACGACAAGCCTGATTGCAAAGACGAATCCGACGAAAATGCCTGCAGTATGTACTCTCTTCTTCCACTAATGATAAACAATCTTCCTCTGTCAAACAAATACTAACGATGCATTAGTCATTTAGCTGTCGAATTGGATCCAAATCGTGCTCCTGACTGTGATCTATCGCAATGCACTTTGCCAGAATGTTTCTGCTCTGCTGACGGAACTCGAATACCCGGAAATATTGAACCCGAACAAGTAAGTATAAGAACTCGTTCTTTCAACCATTACTTCGAAACTTAATTACTCCTGCGGGAGTACCAGTCTCTTCAACACGGCCTGTGAGATTTTTGAAAGAGAGCCCTCTAGTTCCCTGGTTTCCTTACTCACCATTTAAAACATTGCGTTTATACGTTCGATTCAGGTGCCTCAGATGATAACTATCACTTTCAACGGAGCCGTGAATGTCGACAACATGGACCTGTACGAAGAGCTTTTCAACTCTTCCAGATACCAAAATCCTAACGGCTGTTCCATTAAAGGTACCTTCTTCGTCTCGCACAAGTACACCAACTACGCCTTTGTTCAGGAGTTACATCGCAAAGGCCACGAAATTGCCGTATTCTCGCTAACGCACAAAGAGGATCCAAAATATTGGACCGGAGGTTCATACGACGACTGGGCAGCCGAAATGTTCGGAGCTAGAGTAATCGTTGAAAAATACGCCAACATCACCGATGGTACGATTATGGGTATCCGTGCCCCATATCTGCGGGTCGGAGGTAATAAGCAATTTGAAATGATGGCTGATCAATACTTCGTGTACGACGCCTCCATCACCGCTCCCCTTGGTCGGGTACCAATCTGGCCTTACACGTTGTACTTCCGCATGCCACACAAATGTAACGGTAACGCGCAAAACTGCCCTAGTCGAAGCCATCCTATTTGGGAGATGGTAATGAACGAATTAGATCGACGAGACGATCCTACCTTCGATGAATCGCTGCCTGGTTGTCACATGGTCGACTCTTGTTCAAATATCCAGACTGGAGAGCAATTTGCCCGATTATTAAGGCATAATCTAGGAAGACATATGAGCACCAACCGAGCACCGCTAGGTCTTCACTTCCACGCCAGTTGGTTAAAGAGTAAAAAGGAATTCAAAGACGAATTGATCAAGTTTATCGAGGAGCAGTTGAAACGAAACGACGTATACTTCGTGAACATGCAGCAGGTTAGTAAAAGCTCTTCAGAAGGGATTTTCTTAGTTGAAGATGTACTTTATTGATTTGATGGTTTTATTAAAAGGTGATCCAATGGATGCAAAACCCAACCGAGGTAAGCTCGCTTAGAGAATTCGCCGATTGGAAGGAAAAGTGTGACGTCAAAGGTCAACCATTTTGCTCGTTACCAAATCCATGCCCGCTAACCACCAGAGAGCTACCGGGTGAGACAATTCGTCTTTTCACCTGTATGGAATGCCCAAATAATTATCCGTGGTTAGAAGATCCGACAGGAGACGGATTAAAACTCACCCAGGAAGAATAATCTCATTTTGTGATAATTTATGATGTAAATTCATTACTATTCTTTTTTCCCTCCATTTTTAGGTTAGTGAACGATAGAAAATGAAAAAAATTTCATTTCTATCACGACGAGATTATAAATATTGTGAATTGGATTTTTTTTTCTGATACCTTTTTATACTTGTTCTGTACATAGTATGAATTTTTATGTTCTTATTTATTCTATGAATTGATTTTGTAATGTAAATAAATGGTTTTTTCTTTTCTGAACGCCGATTTAATTTTCAGGAGCTTCTTGTTTGTCTGAATTTGTGAATCACGCAGCTTATTAAAGAAGAATGTTAGGAAAAATTAAGTCACCGAGCATATTCCGTTTTTCCGGTTTTTAGGACCCTGGTATGAAACTGGGGTTTGAGCCGTTCACAGGTACGGCACTATGAAGTGCCCTATCACAGGATGAACCGACGATAAACCACACGAGCCTGTGCAATGCGTTGTCCACACGATGTGATGAGAAAAGGATCGTGGATCTTTATTGAGGCTTTTTGCATCAATACCGCAGCACAAGAAAAATTTCAACCATCGAGCTTTAAATATCAGAAAAAACTTGGACTCAGGTGCTTTATTCACGAAATTGATCGGTAGGAGCAGGAATTCTGTTTTATGGATTCCACTTTTTTTTTCTTCTGCTTCTTTTTCCCCACTTTCATTCGAAATTCTTCTAGTTTCAAACTGGATATAAGATTATTTAGCTCGAGGGTTCGACATTTTTTCGAGTTCTCTCCTATTTGTATGTATATCTCCAATGTTGGAATTTTTCCAAATTCCTGAGGGATCCCGCACTAACGACAGACAATGAAAATTTCTAGAGCACCACTCCTTTCTAAAACAGTTTCGCTATTAAAATTTCGAACTTTGAGCAACATAATATAGAATGGGGGAGAGCGTTCAAGAAAATTCCGACCATTAAACTCTAACAATCTTGAGGTCTGCTCCTTTCCAGTCGGGTTTGAATCTGGGACTTAAGGCTTGATGAAGGTCCCGGTGTCCATAAGAAATAGATGAAGGATGAAGAAGGACATAACGAATATATAAGAATGAAAATTTGTTGGAGGATAAGATTGGTACAGTAAGGGTCTTGGATATCAAATGAGGATGAGATTGAATCAGATAATATCAAGAATCTGGGGAAAGGAGAGAAGCGAGGGGCAGGTGATTACAGTGGTAGTGGAGTTTCTCATACGAAACGATGAGAACCTGAATTGGATCCGTCCGTCTGGAGAGAAGATGAGAGGGAGATTCTTAAGAAATGATGTTTATTGTATATAAAGTTGACTGTTTTGAGAAGTTCAGTAAGATGGAGATATTAATCAAAAGAGTTGCTAAATGGGATTGGAGCTACAGAAGGGGTAAAACACGTGTACTGAGAGAATTTGAAATATGGATAGATTTGGGTAATAAGAAGAGCGTGGTAACGGAGGAACACATGCCTCAGCACATAAGCTGAGTGAAGAGCTGATGCGTAGGGTACCAAGGACCAGTCGAACCCCGGAAGTTTGAACGGGGTCCAGGAATTTTAAAGTCGTTTATAGGAGTGGAGAATCACAAGCATGTTGGGAACAGATTAAACGATCGTAGAGTAGGGGAAGGAGTTTGGGGTAACAACTGGTACGAAGGAGTGATAGGTATGAAGAAGATTCAACGAATTCAGGATTTTACTCTCCAGATTTTCATTTGGGGTCCGAGAGATTTTGGAGTCGCGAAGGTGAGACCAAGCAACTTGGTAAAGGGTTGGATAATGATTACAAAGTTTTGTAGACGCTGAGAAAGAAGAGGCGTAGTAGTGAGTATCTATTTTGAAAAACTACCATGACTGTTTTTTTGTCTAAAAATCGAAATCCATACGGTCAGATGACCATTCGGAGATTTTGTCAAGGATTAGTCATGTTGCTCGTTAGAGGCTAGAGGCGTTTGGTAAGGGGAGGAAAGTTGACACTGTTCGTCAAGTCATTTATAGCGATTAAGAAGACATGGACATTAGGGACACCGTTTTGGATGGTTTGGAGGAAAGAGTAAGTCAAATCTAAGAGTATTGGTCTTGAATTATAAGCGTTAGACGCCTGTCATGGAAAGAGGTTTGGAGGAAATTGGGTAAATTCTTTCTCAGGCCATTGTCATATAATATGGTGGAGAGATAGTAATACCAGATACGGGGAAACCCTTCTTAGAGGTCGAAGAAACTGGAGCAGAGTTTGAAAGTGTTGGCGAAGGGCTTCCTCAATTTGGAAGTCCAAGTCAGACACGACTGGCAGGGTGTTACGACCTTTGCGGAAACCGTATTTTTGATTTGTGTAGTATTTTTTAGAACAGTTCGCCAAGGACAGAAGACGGAGTGCGATAGGTCGATAAGATGCAGGAAGGGAGGGATCTTCAATAGGTTTCAGTATTGGACTATCAACAAACTTTGATATGTTTCACATCTTTGCTCTGATCTCTCCTTTCTTCTTCCCCAATTCCAAAATTTGCGTGCGCGTGCATGCAGATTACCTTGCGACTAATTTCCCCCTCTCCGGTTGCGAGTTCCTCCCTCAAAAATAGTAATCCATCCAGTTAGTTTTCAGCAGTAAAGCTTGTGACTACCAACAGTAATGAAGGGATAATGCAGAGTAAACTACCGGACGTAATTTTCAGTCGTATGAACAGTGAAGAAATCATTTTCTCTCTCCAATATTCTGAACAGTATAATACGAACATTCTAATTTTCACACATTATAATTTTACGATGGCTCGGAACCCATTCTTTCATGTCTTGTTGATCATAAACCCAGGCTTGTTCGGAAACGATCGTACTCCCGCCCCGTATTTCTGAATAATTGTACTTGGGCTGCTAATCCGATGAAATAAAGAGCAGGTTTCCTCAAAAGCTAAGCTTGTAGCGTTTGGCGTGACGAGGAAGAGTAGTCACTTCGCTAAATCTAAGCGAATGTTGTTGGTACAGTGACAGAAAATCTTTTTTTAGGGTCGGTGCTCGTCGCGGTAGCCGACACTATTGAAATTACTTTTCCAAGTTTTTTTTCAGCGGGGAACCCGCTCTACCTTTTGTTGGTGGTACTTTCAGGAAATTTTCGTCCGCGAGCGTGGGCACGAGCGGTCCGAGGTTGATGACGTCACGGACAGGGGAAGGATCTCAGAAAAATGTCGACTCTTGAGCTGTATATGATAGGAGGGGGACTTCTAAAAATTTCTACTCTCGAGGCTAATATGATAGGAGGGACGTGGGGACGCAGAGAAAATGTTTAATGGAGTACCTTGAAAGGGCGTTATGAGTCTTATGGTGTTGCATATCAGGCTCATTGAAGGGGCTAGGCCTTCCGCAGTGATATAAGGGTCTTGAGGGTTCCCCACTCGCCCGGCATCATAACTTCTTCTTCTTAGTTTTCTTCGTCTTACTTACAATACTCACGCGGTCACAATCACGCCACGCAAGAATAACGTGTGGACAGGACATAGTGAACTGCAGCGAACAGTGCAACAATCCTGTCCGTTAACCTTTAATTAAGCGCATCACGATAACGATGACCAAATTTCATTTCCCCAGTTCACAAAACCTTCAGCCATGAAATGCTTCTCATGCCATACACTTTCTTCTTATAATCATTTAGATTTAGATATGGAAGTGCGTCGGAAAATCAACAACATAGACCTGATGATGCGCTCCTTTTATGTAGAATTTACTTGTATAGTATTGTGTTGACTGGCGGATCTGAAGGAAAATTTTTCGCTCTTCAATTTTGTTCCACGAGTACACGCCTAGATTCATTTTTTTGGAGAAATTGAAGAAAAACTAAAAAATCACCTTTAGTTTTGAGTCACGATCACCGTTCCGTCGGCCTAGAATCAAAACGTCGTATCTCAGCAAATGGTAATTTTACAGGAGAGTCAAAAAATAACTTTCTATGATACTGAATGGATTTACAATAAATGGAAAATAATTTGTTATTTTTCGCATAATTAATGAATTATACATCATTTTATTATTTTAGAACGATGAATTATCATCACGAGAACTAGAAACCATCATCAATTCAAAACCACCAATTTTGGGAGTTACGACCTTTTGACTCTAGGCCGACGGTTCGCTAATCAGTACGTTCTACGTATTTTACACTGGCGACGCTAGCGAATCTATAGGGCTTTTCCATGTCGGCGCATTGCATATGTATTCTCCTACATGTTATCGAAATGGTAGTATTTCTAACATTGCTCTTATGGGTGTTGCTGGATTGCATACCGTAACCACAAGCCTGATTCTGAAATTTCCGAGTTCAATCCACCTCCTCTCATCCTTGTAATCTGTAAGTGGTTTATTATAGGTTTTTATCCTGCTATATGTTAGGTTTATATGTTGGACCTCGTCTCAAGAAGACTAATAGTAGGGCAGTATAGTTTAATGTTGATATCCACATAGGGGCGAACGAGCAAAGCGAAGGAGCCCCCATCTCAGGGAGCAGGCGAGGCCTTGAAACATAAAGGAGATCATTCACTAGTAGACATGAAACAATGATCTTTATTTATTTGGCTCTGCAAGAATCTCTTTTTTTTTATATATTGGATCGGTTTCAATTGTTTGAACGCACAAATCATATCTTCAACTCACAAAAAAGAATACTGATGATACACTGCAAGGGTGGTAAGCGATTCGATTTTGGGGCTTAAGCTTAAAGCTTAAACTTAAAATAGAATTTCTTTTCGCTTAAGCTTAAGGCTTAAACTTGAAATAGGATTTATTTTCGCTTAAGCTTAAGGCTTCTGTAAGATTTAGGAGTTTTAGATTAAAACTTGATTAGTTTGAGCTGAATCGCTTAAAACTTAAGCTCAAAGTTGAACGGACAAAACATGTTTTCGTTGGGAAAAACATGTTTTTTCGAAAAACAAACATGTTTTTTTTTTTTGGAAAAAATATGTTTTTGTCAGAGAGAATATGTTTTCGCCTTTTTTAAGTTTTAAGCTTTTGTTCTGCTTATTAAGTCGCTTAATTAGGCAAATGAAAATCGATTCGCTTTATTAAGTCGCTTAATTAAGCGAATGAAAATCGATTCGCTTTTCAAGTCACTTAATTAAGCGAATGAAAAATCGTTTCACGTTAGCTTATTTACGGCTTAAAACTTAAGTAAAACTTCAGCTTACCACCCTTGTGATGCAGAGAGAAAAAAAATAGTAACAGTAAAGTCAATACAGTGTTCGTGTAATCACGTGATTCATTGATGCTGGTTGTACATGAGTATGCGTAAGATTATTTCGTTCATGTAGGTGAAGGTGACGTCGTTCATTATCTGTAGGCCTACTCGTTAGATTGCTTGTGTCAAACGATTTCCACTTCCTCTGATTTGTCTAGAAGTTTGCTTTTCTCGCATCATTGACGTTAAGAGGATGACGTTCTACTCCATATCAAATTTGTGATCAGTTGCGTTGCTGACGCAGGAGAGCAGGTCGGGTTGAAAAATGGTGCTGAATAAGTGAGAGGAGGTAATTGGAAAAGTTAAAGCGGAAGTTTTTCAGCATGGAGAATCAGGAGGTGTGAATGTTATCGAGGCCAGGGGTTACGTGACGTTTTGATTACATTGCCATATTCCAAAGCTAGGTCGTGGGCGTCGGCATATCAATACGAATTTTTTTGAGATGTCATTGAAGCTTTGAGTCCCTCTCAGACATTTGATCTGAAATGGTGTATTCACTACAAACATTCCTAGAAAATTCGGACAACTATTTCATGAAAATGACTATTGTCAGCCAATTTTCACGACAGTAGTTTTATTCTCTTCAAATTCTCAATATAAGCACGTAGTCGACGAGTCATCTCACCAGTAAAACACGATTGCCCTCTCAAAATATAACAATACCGTTATCCTTCTTCCTTGGACATGAGATATAGGGCAGATCAAATTCGATTAATGAATTCAAGACTATTTTTTCTAACCTTCGTCCGGATAATCATGTAATATTTTACCGTGATAATAATACGAGGATAAACAGAACTTGGCATAAAAAGAACACAACAAATATTTGTTTCGATTCGACAAACCATTCGATTTATTGAAAAACTAGAATTACAACGAAAAAACAAATTCTCTAAATTTGAAAATAGGATCCATTCTACGAATAGCACAGTATCATCGATTAAAACATAATAATACCATAAATTAAACGATAAACACGTTACAATCTAAGAAAGGTCACGACTTAGAAACAGAAACGCTAAACAAAAAGATCCGAAGGTAGGAAAAATGACGAGACTACTCATAAGAAAAAGAGAATTTACTCTACCAATTCATACGAGTACGCTATTGGAAAAGAGAAACGGAATTTACTAATTGTAGGAAAAGAATACGTCAGAACTCACGACTACCTTTTTCGAATGAATGAGCAGGAACCCAAACACTAGCAAAGAGTGAAAACCTAGTCATAAAATACTTTATGTACCATAAATTTAATTTTCAAGTATTATATATTTATATACTTTCTTTTCTTCCACGACTCATTTCCCTACCATTGGTTATCGGTAATGTGAATTCTAGAATGGCGGTTTGACCAATAATGTTTTTCACCATAAGAAAAATGACCAAAAAATTTTTCAACACTTTCGACGACCATTTACCCAATATCACAGCTTTGCTTTTAGCGACTCATTTATTTTTCGTATTCCCGGGGATAATAAATGCTCTTCAAAGGAATGAAGATAGGAGCAAAATTCAATTCTCAATATGAGATAGAAGGAAAGGGAAAAGGAAGGATGATCTAGAATCACAACGAGGAGGTGACTGAATTAATCAAGAGCGAAAAATATCAACGAAAATATAAATAAAAAACAAGAAAACGCTTACAAATATGGGTTGCGAAATTGGTCAATGCTCGCAAGATAATTCGAGATCGTTAAGAATTTACCGAGCAGGTAACCGTGACCAGCGATCACTCAAATTAATCTATGGAACCATTCGTTTTGTGGATGGAACGTTGTCTTAGTTCTTCTCGCGCCTGCTCCAAGCTTACATTAGGATATACATCTGCGAAGGATTTTAAAAACTTGATTACAATTATGAATCATCATTGAACAATTTGAACGCCTCTCACATTTACAAGAAGTCACTTATTTGTTTTACTCAAATAAGAAGCCAAGAAAAGAGAAATTCGCGATTTTGATATCTTCCTTCATCGTTTGTATTTTTTATCCAAGATTAGTAACAAAATATTTGAGCGCAATGAATGCGGACAGCTCCGCAAGGACAGACTACTATATCATACTATGTGAACATTAATTTTTGTAAATACGCTACAAATGCACCCAGATCTGCTCACTTTCTAAGATGTAGAGCGCAGAGCATTCTTTACTCAAGTCACCCAGCTTTATCAAAAGTACATAAATTTATCGCAGCACTTTTTAAATAACCGAGTGCGAGCTTTGCTAGCGATAATTTTGCGTTATTAAAAGTGACGTCAAACTATCTCATATTTTACGAGAGTATAGTAAATAATATCAATAGACGTACTTTGTATTAATGACTGTTTGACTTTCTGCGATGTTTGCATCGACATTTTACTCGAGTCGTCCTGCAATTCAGACAGAAGAATTATAATAATATCCCCTAACCCAAATATCAGCATTACACGTCTCGAGAATCATCAACTCGCTCACCGGAATCGAACTGACTTCCGCACGGCCAAACTTTCTGATACCAAGTGTCTCACCAAGAACTTGCCAGAAAGATTGCCACGCCACAAAACCAACACAGACGACGGACAACAGCAACATGACTAGAACCCATAGAATTATATTCACAGCTTGTGTTTGCCCGAATAGCGTTTTACCGTTTTTGATGCATAACAATGACTCGGTCAGCATCACAGCGCCGTACACCCAACACTGACTGCCTAAACGTTTGCACTGAGGATCTGTTACAAAACTATAGTATTGCCTGTAAACCGTAACAAAACAAATCAAAATTATACCTAATTGAAACCTAATTTCTCGTATTTTCCAGCATCGTGAATAAATTGCATACCTAGCAGTCGGGGCAACCATGATGCCCAAGAAGGTAAGACGACCAACGACTAGAGGATGAGATGGCGGCATTTCAAAGATATGCTTCAAAAAAAAGGTATTCAGTTCGGAGATCTGCCAGAAAATGACCATCTGACAGACAGCGAAGAAACGCATATACGTGCAGGTCGGATCTAGCCATCGTACATGAGTCCAACTGACTGGAGTAAATTGCATTACCGCTCTTTTTAGTTTACCTGTAGTCGAACTTATGTCCCTGTGAAATTTTAGTTCAGAATTAGTATTTTGCTACTTATATTCGATTCTTATTACAGATGACGTGTAAATTTTACCTTATGCTGACCCATTTATATTCTTTCATTTCCAAATACTTGCATATCTTCAACCCCACCCAAATACCAATACCATTACACAAAAGGACATCAAGGATCAACATATCCCACCAACATTCAATGAAATTTGGTAATAAATGTGCAAAAGCGATCTGAAAATGTTCAATTGTCAATGGAAGAAATCTATAAAACACTGCATCGTATCACTAATTCAAAATTAGAAGTACCTCGGTAACTTCCCACATGATACTCATGGCCCATAGGATTCCCCAATGACGAACCAAGATGGCCTTGAATGTCCATCCGAGGAAATGTCCCAGTGCGAATATGTCTATGTGTGACCATATTTTCTCAACTGTGATATCTGAACAGTTGACACCATATTCCTGTACGGAAAAATTGGTGTCAATTGCGATGCATGTAATATTAACGGACTATCATAGATGAATACTTACCTTATCCATATCTATACGGAATTCTTTTAGCTTTGGATCCAGCCACAATATAATCCCTCTAGCGGTTGTGTAATCTTGGAACAAGAGAAACAGCAGAAAGAGTAGATAGAGAATACTGAGGCCGAAGACCATTCGCCATACCGCCGGATGCGGTCGAGTGAAGGGTCCATTTGGAAACGAGAGGACTGATATGATCAGCAAGAAGAATATGATACACAACAAACCGGCCCAAATATTATCGTCGACATTCGATTCATCTCTAATAAGCGGAAGAAAAGGAATTACGTTAAACATATAAAACTAATAAGGTAAATTTCTCACTCGTGACTGATCGTCTAAGACTCATAAGTTCACCTCGGTAAGAATAAATCACCGGAAATAAACCTGGCATCCACCCAAGCTCGCGTATACGCTGTACGCTAGGGGCTTTTTCGTGTTCATACAAAATCAATTACATGTTCGTTTCGTGGTTGTCGTAAACTCACCTGACAAATGAAAAATAAATCACTCCCGCGATGGATACCGCGAGTAAGGTTACACTATGCGGCTTGTAAAATATATCCAGTGAAATATTATCAACTGCACATTCGTTAATCACACGAAAATTATCTGAAGGAGATGCTTTATTCTCGGATTTCGATTTATCCATGATTTGTACGTATGACGATCAATGATGAACGCACAATAACGTGCATAGTAAATTAGAATTGCATCAAAAACCTATGAACCGTTTTCGAGACGTTCATCGTAATTGATTAATACGGAGCGAAGAGGACCGAGTAGAAGCTCGACGGTTGACAACTAAGCTGATTTTCGATGTTCTGATGTAATTTCACACCGTTGGCTCTAAAATTTTAAAGGCCTTGAAGGTTTCTATAGGTAAGTTCAATTTTCTATGACTGTGGAAAAAACTTGGATTGGAAGGCGGTGTCGCGACAGGCGGTGTGTTCGCTGATAGAAACCAATGTTGCCTAAATAAGAGGAAAAAATTTCTTTTCCTTTAATCCAGAGAATTTATAATCTTGAACTTACTTCATTTGAGATGGCGGCGAGTATGTGGCGAGAGCTTTTCTACAATATCCCCCTGTTTTAAGCCGCGGAAACATCTAGCGTTCCTCGTCCAATTTCAAGTTTCAACACTTTGCTTCTCGCTTTGCTTATTAATCTGTTTTTCTCGCTGAAAGACTGAATGAGTTAAAGGGAAGAAATCCTCTAGGTGGAGCAATAGAAGACTTTGATTATTATTTAATAACCTGGCTGAAACCATCCCTGAGACTATTTATTTTCTAGCTTTGACTATGATCTCTGAACAAGAATGATTCGGGTTTCTGATTCGGACTACCCTACCCTACAGTTTTTTGACAAACATGCCCTACCGAGTACCGACAAACATGAATCGAATTCGACAATAGCGCTACTAACGATCGACCGATAATCCAAGTTAGCCAACATGAAATTTAAAAAAAAAATTCTATTCATAAACAAAATTCTTATCATTCAATGTTCATGGTGGGTTCTCGATTTATAAACCTGCGCAAACCATTCGAATTTTGAACATGTACATAGTTTCGTAATTCAATTAAGTTGCAGAACTATTACGGCACCAATTTTGATTAGTAACCGAATACTGGTACTTCAATCAAAATGATCGCCCGTAATTTCCTATCGTTTATCAATAAATTCAAATCTTTAGATGTGTTCACTAAACCGCTGGAAGATTTTCAAGAAAAGACTCTTTATGGAGGTCTAGGTGAGAAAGAGTCCACGTAATAGTAAAATTACGTTTTCAGAAGATTAGCCGGCTCTCTAGCGCGAGCAAATTTTTTCTTCCTCTGTCTATTAGTTACCATTTCATGCTGGATTATCATATTTTACCTCACTTTCCTCGAATGCTACGATTATGTTAAACCTTCGTGGAAGGAAGAAATATTCGTCGACGTGTCTGCCGGCCCAAAATTAGTTATAAATCTCGACATCGTCGTGTCTCAAATCTCTTGTGACTGTAAGTTACCTTCGTCAGTCTTCCAGAATATATGCTATTCCAATTTTTTTGACCGAATTATTTTCTATTTTAGATTTAGCATTAGATGCAGTCGATTCTGCCGGGGATCAGCATTTACACATTGATTACAACATTTTCAAAAGAAGGCTGGACCTAAGCGGTCAACCAATCGAAGAATCAAAACAAGAAAGTATGAAATTGATAAGCTTTCTTGGTCTCGTTTTTGAAATCTTGTTCCATAACATGCTCATAGCGATACCTTTTTTGTAGGCTTGAAACCTATCAATAAAACAAAAATCACAAAAAAACAGGTACGTCTTTTATCATATCTCTTTCGTATCATGTGAAGGAAGTTTCTCTTCCTCATTAGTCGGGTCAGTTTAGAATCTACCCAGATAATATTATTTGAAAACTTATGAGCGGACCGGCTCGCGGTTTCACCGAGAAAGTGGTTGTATTGTAATGACAAACTAGTTATACTTCAATTTTTTTTCTCTCTCTTCCTAGAATGACTCCGAAGAATGTGGTGATTGTTACGGAGCTGGTGAAGAGGGCCAGTAAGTACGATACTTTTCATGTAATAAATTGTGTGATTTTATTACTCGAAGCATAAAATATTGTGTCAACCAGATGTTGCAACACTTGTATGGAGGTGAAAGAAGCATACAGAAAGAAGAATTGGAATTTTATGCCAAAACAATTCAAACAATGCCAAACTCAAATAAGCAACGATTCTTCTATTTTCAAAGAAGGATGTCAGCTTCATGGCGTCATGGAAGTTAATCGAGTGAGTTGAATGTAAACGTGAAACAGCTCCGGAAAAACTATTTTCTTCCTTTTTTAGGAGTCAATAAAATCGAGACGTTCTTGTCAGTCCCATGAAGGAATATGATTCCAACTTTACGACAGAAACTGCTACCAATTATTGCAGAAATATGCGCAATAAGAATTTTATCCTTCTGTTAAGATATTTCAAAGGGTTGACAACACGTAAGTTGGATTTATATCGATAGTGGCAAATTTAGAAAAATTTAAAATTTAAAAATTAGAATCAACGAAAAGCAGTAATTTTTACAAGACAATAAACCACGAAAAGGGTTAAAATAAACCGAAATATAGAAATTTAGAAATAAAAATAAAATAGTCGAAAAATATTATAGTCAAAATTCACAAAAATACACAAAATAATCCACATAATGATAATAAATAAATGAGAGCGACCGGTTTCGAACTGGGTGCAGCTCATCATCAGGCAAAACTTACATGTGTGTCAACCCTTTTGAAATATAATGTGGACTCGTACTCATGAGGAGAACGTTTCTTTCACTTCTGTTAAAAAGAGGATGTGTATTTAAGTGGAAAATGGTGCTACTTGACTCTTCTACTTTCCAAGTTTTCGTTTTGGAAAATTGAGTTGTATTAAGATAGGCTGAAGAAGTCAGCAGCAAAGGATTATCGAGTTGTGCTAGTAGCAGTAGCTATCAAGTATTGATTTGTTCAGTCTTTACGATTTTATCAATTATCTCATATTACCCTGCTAGTATGGGAGTAGTATCACATCTCAAAAACAGAAATTGTTGTTATGATTGAAGTCATTCATCAAGCGTTTATCCAAGCCTCTATTTTATCGTACTTCAAAGGTTTCATTTCGATTTGTAGGTTGGTGGAAGTTTTCACATCGCTCCTGGACAGAGTTTCTCCATCAGTCATTTACACGGTACGTATAGAAAGCTTACAGTTTATCGTACAACGAAGGGATCATCTCATAGGTTTATGAAATATTTTAGTGCACGACGTTCAACCATATTCGTCTCACATGTTCAACACGACTCACGAAATAAGGGATTTGACTTTCGGCAGAAAAATTCAGCAACCAGATGGAAACATTTATATTCATCCACTAAACGGACACATAGGTCTTGCTGAGAAAGGTGAGTTTTTAGGAATAACTTCAAGAACAAAAACATAGCAATTGAAGAATTTATAATGACTAATATTGAAGAAAATAACACACGAAATCAACAAATCCCACTTGAACAGTTGTTTTATCTTAGTAGCACAAGAACGAAAATGAGGTTCCTGCACCTCCTGCTAATAAACACGCGTGGTAAAACATATTTTTTGATACCGAAAGGCTGAATTCTTTACCCGCGAGTCGGCATCTAAACAGAGACCATGAATATATCAGACACGAAAATACATCGTACGAGATATCTTGGTTTTGATAAATACGACTGATCTTACCTGCGCGCACTAACTATTCCCCAAATTGCGCCTATAGCCATACCGCCAAAGAGACCAACAATGAATGCTTTTCGTGCTCTTTCCGAACAACCTGGACCTTTCAGAGACGGATGATCTGGCGAGGTTACCTCTGTGATTTCGACAGGTCTATATGACATATTCGTTGACTACAACGATGAATTTTAATTTCAGAATCAATATTAAGCGATCAAGGTCACAAATTGTCAGGTATGACTGTCACCAACCTTTCACAAAATCCGTAGAAAATATTCGATCGAATATGAATACACAGGTCTTCGGCAATCGTAGGTTTTTTCTTTCTTATCAATCTCAGACGAGACTCTGAAGATCAAAAAAAATATCGGAGATTCCAAATTTTAAAATTCAGGTTTACCAATTTTTATGGTGAAAAATTTCGTGGTGGTGAATCGTTTTTTTGTTAGTTGGCAACTATGGCAACACTAAACTGGCCGTCGATTGGAACGACGTTGAAACTTGAAAGAGAGTTCTGATTGGATGTTGCTGGTAACATTGAAACACGATTGTTAGGGTGGTTCGTGTGGTACGATTGAGTAATGCGTGTATGTATGAGTTTGGTGGTTTTTTTGTCCGATTACCCCTTCAGACCGTGGTCCGTATATCTTGCTAGTTGCAGTTGTTTAAATTTATTTATTGTATTCAAAATTATGTACTAAATTATTAGATCATTAGACCAAGTACATCGTTAGCGCCTTCTTTTTTCTTCGAGAGTCATAATTATCAAAAAATAAGAGCTCGATTTGATCTCACGAAATAATACTTAACACGGATCACGACCATGCCCGGATTAAATTGTAGTTTTCGTATCGAAGAGGAGGTTGACAACTTGATTGATACATTCCCGAATGATGATGCTGAGACTGATGAGAGCGATGATTCGGTTGACGAAGAAGCACCTGTTACGCGAACATTATCAAACGTAAGTATTTGATCAATCTGTTTGATATTCGTTCAGCATTATTCGCATGTGCACGTGTTGAACTCACAAATTTTTCTTGTTGCTTAGTTTTCATCAGCAGTACTTAATTCTATGCGTCACGATTTTTCCGACGACAGCGAGTCGTCGGAAGATGATGAGTCCAGCGACGAAGGAAGCGATGATAAGTCTGAACAATCTAGTAAAGAAAAATCAACCCATCGATGCCTTCATCATAATGGGGATTATGTTCGACAAGAATTATTGAAAATGAATATCGAACAGAGTCAGCTAGCGCAAAACCTCATAGCAGCTATACTACACGAAGGTGTTAAGGGCCGACTGACGTCTGATACCATCTTGAAGGATTTATCAAAAGAAATTGATAGTCCGAGTACGTCAAGTGGACCTTGATTGTCTTTTAACCGTCCTAGCAAGTGAATTAATGTTTAAGTGAATACACCGGATGGCGTCTCGCGTTCTCTGTAATTGTCATATAATTATGTCATAATCTCCTGCTATCGAAATATTTACATCTTTTTTCCATTCGCTTACAACTTTGAATGTGAAGTTTTATGTTTTGTTAGTTTTTTTTTCTCTCCTTGTATCATTAGAGCGTTTTGCATGTTTATTTTTTACAAGTTTGTGTACAGAATCGATATATCTAAGAGTACTTTGTAACAGTACATTGCATTTCAGAAATGATACTGTCGTTTATCTTTCTGGTTTGTCACAAATTATTCTGTGATACGTTTAAAGTTCGATTCTAAGGGTAAAATTATACATTACGTTTTATACTGAAGCTTTTATTGCTTTCATGATCATATTTTGCAAAATACAGAAATGAAAAGAAAAATGTCTTGATTTTTAGTTGATTTTAATTTCTAATTCATCCCTTTGTAGTTGTATTTTAGGCAGGTCTTCATAATGTTGATTTTCAAGATACATAACTGAGCCAGTATTCTTTATGTGCAGGAGCGACGATGTTCAATTACTATATTAAGTTAGTACCAACGGTAATTGAGAAAGTTGACGGACATATCCTACATACAAATCAATTTTCCGTCACCAAATTTGAAAAGGTGAGTATCTGTTGACCAATTCGTGCTCGTGTTATTTTTTGTACGTGAACCGGATTCAATTTTCTAGTTTTCTCTTGGTAAAGAAAACTAAGAAGGTATAAGATATACTTTTTTGAGCCTATTGAAAAGGGAGATCGTATATCTCAATTCAAATTTCTGTTGTATCAGCTCAAAATTAATCATGCTCCGAACAAAAATTTTTAATTCACCTAAAATATAGCAAGTGCAATCCTCATAGAAGTTTCAATCATTTTCGATTTTTTAGAATTCTTGCATCTACTCTCTTCAAGCCTTGAAAGCTTGAATTGTCTGTTGGTGTAACACTCGAGAATTTAATTTCATAATTGATCCTTTCAGGAAAACTGCTAGGTCATCAGCTTGTTTCTGATCAGAGAGCTTTGATGCATGTCATCTATTTGGTCGAAACGGATGACTGTAATCATTTTCCCCCCTCTTTCTCTATAGCGGTTTTTCTTTCAAAATTTGTTCCTATTTCAAAACATTTTGTTTGAAAAGGTCAAGAAACTTCTGTATTATACTTTTTTCTCAACAAAATCGACACAATGTCAAAGATGGGAAATTGCATAATTTTCTTTGATTTTTAGCCGCTCCACTTAGCAGAAGGAGATGGTGGAATGCCTGGAATTTTTTTCAGTTATGAGTTATCTCCGTTAATGGTTAAACGGATGCAGCAACGGAAGTAAGCATCTTTTGAATTATTACTGGATGACTCCGGCTTGCTACTATTTCTAATTTTGTATTTTGGCGCCGTGTATTCACAGGTCAGTCGGTCATTTAATTATGACACTTCTCAGCTACGTTAGTGGCGTGTATATCGCAGCCTTATTAATTGACTCGTGTGTTCATCGAACAGTCAAATACATTCGAAAATGGGAAATTGGAAAACAAAGTTGATCATTTTTTGAATGATAGTTCAATTTTAAATGTTGGTCAATGCTGTGATAATTTTGTCTGCAAGTACAATCTAAATTTTTGAGACGACTTCTCATCACGGACATTTGGTTGTATATTTTTTATTGCAAAATGTTATACTGTATTTAATTTTAAACTGCTTTCATTCGTTTGAAACTGATCTCTTAATAATGATATAAATAGTTTTATAAAAAAGAGAAAGAGTAACCTTGTTCCTCCAATAATTGTACATTTTTAAATGCAATCGATAATTCTATCTACGAATTTCAAGAAGGATCTGTAATGTTCTCTAACAATCTCATGATATTTTATTGTTTGAATTGACTAGTAACCATGTCATATAATTATAACTAATTTTTCTATGAGACGAAAAAAGGAATAATAGAAACCAGCCTCCTCAGGACGGCACAAGTAACTATACTCTATACACAAAACAAATATTTATTCTTCATACCGTTTTCAAGTATAAATTATAAGTTTCTATCGAAGTTTTTGCGACGTTTTTACAAAACTCTTCATCGTCTCCTATGCATAATGCCTTCGCGGTTATAAAGTTTGGCTTCTTTGGATCATATTGAGCTCGACCAAGACATTTGAGGAACGAATGACGGTTCTGCGTTTTCAACGTGCGAGTTGTCAATACTGTCGGATCAGCTACGATTAGCCATCTCGGCAGTTCCATTTCCACGAGAGCGTATTCCAGGCGCATTCTGAGATCATCAATGGCTGCAATGAAATATGTTCACATTTCAACAGTGAACTGAAATGAGTTTTGATGATTTAGTGAAGTAAGAAATATAGTCAACTTACGCACGGTCCACACTCGTGGATAATTCATCAAAATATTTTTGCATTGAGCTAGACTAAATTCTTGTACATCATTGAATTCAAACAAACTTGGCTGAAACGACAACAATTTCTTTGTAACGATTTTCGACAACAAAATAATCCAATACATAAAGATAATAATTATCTCGTATCATCTTCTGAACAAATACATTGTATTGCCTACAGTTAATGATAATGCATGAGATCGAGGAACACTAGCAATAAACCAATTGCAGGCCAGACTTTGTCTTAAACCTTTTCGAAATTCTTCGTTGATTCTGAAACGTACTCGACGAAAAATAGAGAATAAATATCGGTACCTTCCTGAGCTGAAATACTAGCTGATGTATTTCAACCGAAAGATTATTATTTTTCTTTCTAGTTAATGTAGGCTACTAGGATTGATGGATGGCCTGGCGATTCGATATTAAAGCTATGTCGTCTGACAAAAATGTACAAGCAATCTAATAGATGACCTGAGAGAATATTCCAACTGCAACGATCGATACAGGAGTCTGATAACTCACTTATTTCCAGAATTAATAATGAGTTTTTCAATTTAAAAAAAAAAAAAAAAACAAGTTCTTCACCTACCATGATAATATTTTCCCCACAATTTAGAATACGAGAGCCATTTTTGAGCATAATCCGCACTTCGAATCCTTTCATCTTAAATTCTTTCTGAAGATATCCCAATCTTTGATCAACTTCTACTGTCCTGCAATCAAATACAGACGCATGAATCAACTTCAGATGGGTTCAATCACGGAAGAAAGAATAATTTAACAAATACGAATGAATTTACTTACGAGTAATTCAACCATCGTGGATTATCTTTAAGGATCAATGTGATAGATTCGCGATCAAACTTTTTCGATTCGAGATAATTAATGCGTATTTGTAAGTTGCTCAGCGAATTTTTGAAAAAGAACGGATTTTTCGTGAAATATCTGCCTAGATCGTCAATCGTCAATCCGTTGTCGAGGAGAAATCTGGAATACGATTCAAAGATTATTACCTAAGCATTTCCTAAAAAGTGAATGTAAATGTGATCGAGCAGTACTTACTGTATGTGTGGTGTCACATCTCTATCTAAATCTAGGTATAATAAGTACGTGGGCCGTACCTTTTTCCTTTCAATCGTATAAAAATCGACCCCCAAATCAACCAACTTCTTAAGTACATTCGATTCGTTAACAAAGGCGGCAAAATTGTAGGATTTAAAATCGAGTGAAGGACCAATATGAGAGACGTCCGGCAAAGTTTTCAGCTCTTCAAGTACCGAAATCTGCGACTCAGATTCTTCGATACGAGGTACTTCTTCAGGTTCTAGAAAAAAGGAATCCGAGACTGGCGTTTTAGAGTTTATAACTGACACAGTATCGGAATAAAATTTCTTCCAAATCGTGGAGTTTCGAGTGGAACGACACACGCTGTACGTATTGTACGTGGTTAACAATAGTTTCTTCCAGAGACTCATCATAATGATGAAGAGAAGTAAGTTGAGCTTTTCTTTATTTGGCTCAAAATGAGAGCAAAATCGAGTAATGAACGAAATTCAATTTATCGACGAAGAACTGAACTGTTCTCGACAGCAACAGCCGGACATATTCTTTTTTCTGTGATAAGAAAGATTTGGAGTCGGGAGTCATGTTGCTACCGCCTGATCTGATTGTGACAGGTTTGTAGGAGGAAGCGCGTAAAATATTGTTCAAAACCAGAAGGAAAGAATAATTGATGAAGTAGGTAGAGCTAAGGACTGCAGGTATGCGCATCTTTCAATGTAAACAAACTTGAACAAACGAATACCGGTGGAGGCATCCCTTTCAGATTATCACAACGACGAACTTCGTCGTTGTGATAATCTGAAAGGGATGCCTCCACCGGTATTCGTTTGTTCAAGTTTGTTTACATTGAAAGATGCGCATACCCCCTGCAGTCCTTAGGTAGAGCAAGAGTGGGCGCGAATCATTAAAAAGTGATTCGAATCACAAATCAGTCGCTTTTCTTAAAGATTCGAATGACGAATCATAAATCGTTCAGAAGTAAATGATTCTAAATCAATCACCATGAAAATGAGTTGAATCAATTTCGAATCAAATCCGAATCACCTGGAGACAATGATCTGTGATTCGAAAAAGATTCGATTAAAATCCATATCAAATCATTTCAAAAGATTTTTTGATTCGAAAAGGATTTGAATCGAATCTCTTTCAAATCACGTTGAAAAATTTGTTTGCAATTTTAGGCGTAAATATGCAGATACATTCATTCTATTTTGAACGGCGGATTTCTGTTTGATTCGCGAAAGATTCGAAAAATATTCGAAAATTATTCGACTGTTCAGGAATTGATTCGAATCACAAGTCATAAATCATTTTCCAGTTTTCAAAATGATTCGAATACAAATCACGAATCATCAAAAAAGGATTTTAAATCATGATTCGATTCGAAAATGAATGATTTGCGCCCCCTCTTGAGTAGAGGAAGAAAAGTGCTTGTATTTTGCGTGAAGCTATGAACAAAACGATCTTAGAACCATAATACAAAATTTTAATATTTATAATACAGTACAGGACTGTACTTAGATTTTATAGTCTACAATCTCCTATAAAGAGAAAATTGATATAATACCTAATCACTTACTTATTCAATTGGCTCGTATCAGACAAGAAATTATATTTAACGATTTTTAAAATTTTTATTAAAATGATTTTCAGTTATTACCTACAGCGGTCCTCAACGGGTCGATCGCCAAGAATTTTTAGTCGATCGCCAGCGTTCTCGAACAATTGTCAAGGAAAAAAAAAATCAATGTCTCAAATTCTTGATAAAGTTTAAAAATCGACATTTGGATGAATGCATGCGTATGTCATCCACTCAGTATGAGCCTAATATAGAAAAGATTGTAGTGTAAAGCAAGTGTGAAGCTTCACATTGGAAGTATGTCTACTTGTATTCCACATCTTTTCATTTATCAGAAAATTTACGAGTACCATTCTAATTCCTATCATTTTTGTGTCACAAGTTTTAATAAATCATGGTCCTCCTCGTCCTCCTCTTTTTTCTTTCTTTTTTTTTTTTCTTTCTTTTCTTTTGGTCGATTGCGGAACATTTGGAAATTTTGAAAGTTGATCGTGGCTCAAAAAAGTTGATTACCGCTGTATTACTAAAAACTTCCAATCGTGTACAGGCTTATACTTCCGTTTCGTGATTTACCTTGACCTTAAGTATTTTACCTACCTATACCCATAATTATCGTACAGTCCATATAATTATATTATTAGGGTGGAACTTTTCTAATACGCTGGTATTCTTCCAGTGATTTTCCTCGAAGGATTGTAGGTTCTTTGAGATCACGAATTGTTCTCTTACAGGCGTAGCCTATGCACATAAAAAGAAATGGAAATCAGAAAAATAATTAACGTAGTAGTCTGGCCGATGAATTTACTCGGTTTGAATTCTTTAAGAAAAGACTCATTTACGAATTGTTATCTTCGTCTCATTTTAAGCTGTGCCGCGTTTGCTTACTGCGCTGGTGGTACATTTTTGTATTCAATCCAACACTCTGATTTTTACGATATAGTAATTCGAATAACGTTTTTAATGGTAGCTATGAGGCTCGTTATCATCGTTCTCTATTTACAGGTACATAAACCCGTATTAAGTTCTATTTTACTAGACTTCAACCATGGCGTGTTCCTCTTTCCGGATGAGAAGGCATTTGAACTAAATTATGAAGGGTTTCTCTCCGACCAAGTCCATGATCAATTACTCATTCCTGGTCTCCTCCGTGGAAGTGCTCATGTTGTCACCGTCTGTTCATTCCCATTTGTACTTCGTACTCTTTCCTATAAATTAAGCGTTTTCACTTACTCCCAATGGACACCATGGGAAGAGCATTGGTAGCTCAAGTTCGCAGTCACGTACTTATCACAAATACCTGCGAGTATTTTCGTACTTCTAACGTACTTTATGATTCAAATATATTTCATATTCTCACTGACTGAATTTTGGAGACACGAAAAAAAGTTGCGGTTTACTATAAAGACGCTGGATGCTCGTACGCGTAAACAAATTGAGGATCAGAATAATAATTCAACTCTTGCAAGCAATGCCTACGAGGAGAATTATAATCGGGTCTTTGCGACCAATTTGAGAATGTGCGTTGGCTACCACAATAAACTACGCGAGTAAGTTTTTTTTTCTTTTCTCCAAGTATCAATACCTAATGATTTGAGCGAAATTATTGCCTTATTCGAGATGTGATTTAGTGCTCAGGACATGCAATTTGCAACCGTATTTTTTTAAGAATCATCTCATTTGCTAAAAAAAAAGTACCTTCTCCTCTCTTTCAAGAAAAGAGACTTTGGCAGTTTTCCTGTAAAGACAAAAGTCTCTGTATATGCCTGACGAGAAGAGGGGGAGAGGAGAGAAAAAGTGAATTTTGTCGCGGGTCCAGAGGTGTTGGAGTCCTGGTAGTCTAAAAGAAAAATTCATGATAAGCTAGCGAATAACAGAGTGTAAGAACGTTTTTACAGGTTTGTCCCTCTACTTTGTATTATGGATCCGAGGTCCGGGTGGCTATCTGTGGGCCCGATAATGAGTAAAAATAAAAAGGCTATGGATCTTATTGGCACGTCTCTTGTTTTTTTTTTTACTCGTTTCACCCTCATTCTTCAAACTTGAACCAATTTTGAACTTAGAGGTTGGTTTGTGAGCTCTACCCCCAACGTCTGGATTTGCCGTACGACCGCCTACACTAGACTATAAAAACTCATAGTAAGCCAGGTCCTCTCGCTCGATTTTTATATGGCGAGAGGAGAGAAGAGAATAGAACAATTTTTTCTAGCTGGACGCAGATTAGGGGGAAGTCCTTGAACTAAGTTGTACTCCTCTCCCTTGGGTAAGAATAGTCGTATTCAAAAATTTTTCTAGGTTTTTGAGCTAAGTCAAGATCATTTGACCAGGCAGACGCGGAGAATTGTTTACGAATGTACCTCAACAAAAAATGGGCTCCATGCTAAGATAAATAAATCTGGACTTAATTTCAGCATTCTTCTCTAGACAAAACATAGATTGTTGCGCTCGGGTACACATGAGCTACCACTCTTTACTCTTTTTTTTTCATTTTTGAGCCTCTTTAAATCTTTCGACAATTTTATTCCCCTCTCCTCTACTCCAATTTATATACGTTACAATCTTCCCTTTACAAAAAATATAATTAAAATGGTAACCTAATTTTGTTTTTTGAAATTAAAAAAACGCGTATTCAAGATACTGTTTCAATTTTTATTTTCCAGATTATTTGAAAAATTTAAAATCTTTTATGAAATCGAATTCTCAACGGAGTTATTTGTGGTGACAATCGCAGGCGGCTTACTTCTTTACTGTTCAGTCGAGGTGATTTATAATACCAATGTGTCACAAGACTTGTGCTTATTTAAAATAAATACGTGTACCTACATAAATTAAACATCGATTGTACAGGAAGCTGTAGCTGAATCAGAACGTTTCATGAATGCATTGTGGTTTCTCGTTGTTAATCTCTTCTCCAGATGTCTGATTGGAGAACAATTTTCAGGGATGGTATTTAGACATTTTTGTTAGTAAAATAATCAAAATAGGTATTGAAAAAAAAATTGTTTTCGTATAATAGGTAGAAGTAATTTATAGTAATGATATAAGCAGCGATCTTTAAATACTATCACTTTTCAAGAAAAATATTTCCTGATACAAGAAATAAAGTGACTTCATCTACAACAATACAATTAAGTATTTCTTTTCCTTTGCCCACAGAATTTGCGGATAAGAAACACCATATTTCATGAATTGAATTGGACTGAACAGAGTTTGGAGAACATGAAATCCATTTCAATCTTCCATCTACACGCGAGTCGCGCTTTCAGTTTGAAAGGATTCAAAATTTTTGATTCATCATATTTTTTATTCTGGTCAATAATGCGTTCGTCGTACTTCTATTTCAATCTCATTTGTTCGTCCACATCATCCAGACATCGATCGCAATGAATTCGTTTTTTAAGTGTTTCACTGCTGTTAACACTATAGCTGTTGTGTTAGTTTTTAAAAACAAAATAAAATACATTTTCACCCACAGATTTTGTTTCCCTTTTCGTATCTTGATTACCTACCTACGAGACGAGGATTGTTTCCTGGATTTCAACCTTGATTTTTATTTACCTATACATATAGGTATCTTATTATTTTTTTATCTCACAATATCTACCATTTCAAACTTTGGTTCGACAGTCGACTTGATGTTAATGAGCCGTACCTATAGGCCTACCTTAATTTCGTGGAAAAATGTAGGTACCTATTTCAGAAACTTCTTGTTCATTCCTCTTTCGCCATCTTCCATTTACGACGTGTTCATGAAATTATCAATTTCTGTTACCATCATAAAAATTCTCTTCATCAACGATGAAAACAATTACGAGGCTTTTTTCGTTCCTAATTTTGTAGAATTTTGTTTCCCTGGTTTCAAATGTCCTAATTTATTCAAGAGTTTGTTTTTAATAAGAACTTTTTGTTTGCAGAAAATCGCGAACGATGCGATACCGCCGACAAAAACAAATACCCGATCGTTACACGAATTAATACTTTAGAAACACGAAGGTATTTGGGTCGGGATACTTTGTTCGATATAATGACCGAAATTTGATGATCATGAATAATTGAACGCAACTGTTTCTATCTGGCCATCGTAGGTAGTAAGCATGGAATCTTGGATTTTTCTGTTTTCAACGCATTTTGCGGTATGTAACTCCTACACTTTCTACACTTAATGAAGGATCATGAATTTTGTTTCATGAGTCAACTCATCTAGAAAAAATAATGAGTATTGTACGAAAATTTATCATGCGCAATTCTGTTCAATTGATGAAATATAAATTTTCGAGAGGTGATCCCGATTTAAATGAAAAATTCTTTCTATTACTTCAATTCATTTATTTTCAGCTCTTGTCCATAAGTAAGCAAACACTGAGCGCAAATTACTGCGCAATATATTTTTGAACAAACAACAACAAATTCTGAACAAAATTACGAGAACAAAATCCCGCTAAGATTTCGCTCAATGTTGGTTGGTACTCATTGCCATTCTTCTTAGTATTTCCGCAAAAAATCCAACTTGCAAATTGTCAAAATGTCATTTTATTCTTTCTGTTTATGTTTCGTTCACGAAAATTGCTATAGAATTAACATTTTTTAGCATTTTTTACAATTATGAGATATCTTAAAATCAATTTACATCCTTCTACCAACGTTTATTTTTCAAAGCAGTCGATGGAAATCACCGGTTCCAGAGTTTACCTGAGTTCTTTTGAGATTCAACCCATCTACCTCTTCAGTCTCTTCTCTGTATAAATGAACTAAATTTTTGACAGTTGGGATGAAAAATTATTTGTGCAAGAACCAGAATTAAATTCTCTCATCAGAATAAAAATGCACAGGAAGTTATTACCCTTTAGGTAAATTGATTCAAATTGAATCAGCTGTCATTGAGAACTCGAGAAGAGAACAACCATTATATGTAATACAAGAAGGATTATTGACGTTCTTACACAATTTTTTTTCAACAGGAAGGAGTGCAATAAAAAGAAATAATTTTCAACATTTATAATCGGAAGAAGGGAGGTAGTCCTTAACTATGCCACTACAAAAGATACACGACGTCTAACGTATTGGTGATTACAAATTACCCAATTTTTCGGACAGAAGACTAGTAGGTAATTCATAGATCAGAACCGTAGCACTTCTTGACCAAGACTCTTGGATGCTACGAGTACGACATTGTTTTGGCAATAGAGAATCAACTCTTCTTTGTACTTCTTGTGAACGACATTAATTCATTTTGTACGTATTCTCCCGACTTGACTTTTATTTTATTTTCCCATAATTTCTTTTCTCTGATATATTTTTGGTACAGCCTTTCCGCTTCATCAATATACTTTTTTTTGGAATCTTCGGATAAATCGTTCCACTCTTGAATCAACCTCTTCGATCCGACCTAAAAGATTTGAATTTTGAAAAAATAGCGATATTAGGCCTAGTATGATAATTATAACCTCTGATAGAGAGCATATTATGTATACTTGTCGCGGACGTAGCGCAGCTCTTCTTTCACGAATAAAAAGTGATTGGGCTGTAGGCGCTTCGGTGGGTTTTTCGTGTTTTCCTTCTGATATCTAGAAAAAACCAAGTAGAGAAGTATTTTGCAGATAAAATTTGTCCGTGGACATACAAATTACAGAGAACTGTATTCAAAAATCTTTCTAGTCAAATAACATGCATTTCCGTTTAATTCGATTTTTTTTCATCCATCTCTCGTCTTTTTATTCAACTCTCTTCATATTGAGTAAATCCCGAAGAAAACATTGACACGAAGGTTCTAGAACCAGTAAATTGAGTACCAAATTTTAAAATACTGTAATTGTTATACTCACTCGATCAATACTATTCCGTATGCGTTCCCATTTATCGAAATTTTTTCCAATACTTTTTTCCCATTCTTTCAATTCCTTGCGGTAATTCTCACGTAATTTACAGAGTTCATCTTTATATTTATCTTTCATTTCTTTCGGTAAATTAAGCCACTTGGTATGAAGTTCTTTGAGTTTATTCTATAAAGTTTGTAACAAATAGTCATTACCAGTGGATTGCGAAATGAGGGAATCAAAAGTCCGGTGTATACGTACTTGCTTCGACTTGAAAGTTGTACCTTTCGAATCTTTCAGAAATAGGGCATATTCTGATACTGGGGGTCTCCTCGGCTTTCCACATTGTTCTAGCAACTAACAATGAAACAAAATATCAGAATCGATTTTAGCAAGTTTTCTCCAAAATCACGGATTAGTTCTTTGGCATCGATACAAAGACGGAAGGACGAGATCGGAGCTAATTTCTTGTTACTTATACAACAAAAATATAAACTGCCATCAATATTTTTGTGAAAAAAATTACATGCAAGGACAAAACCAAATGAAAGAAAATGGGCCCAAAAAATTTCTCAACTAAGGTTCTGAGGATATAAAAAAATCAAATAATAATAAAAATAAAACAAAATATTGGACTTCGCTTGGCGGGTACTTCAGAATTCAAATTCTTCACAGAAATTTTCGAGTTTCTTGTCATAGACTCGTTCTCGTTGAATTTTGGATGCTTACTTTGATCGGAATAATTCTGAACTCATCGTCAATAACGAATTAAAATGGACGGAAACTATACGGGAGAGTTCTAAATATCAAGTTACGTTTACGACGAAAAATATGAATAAGTACTTCATTTAACTCGCGTCGAGGTTTCTTCTCAGCCTTACGTGCTTT
This sequence comes from Aspidiotus rigidus, assembly GCA_035079385.1. Classification (NCBI taxonomy): domain Eukaryota; kingdom Metazoa; phylum Arthropoda; class Insecta; order Hemiptera; family Diaspididae; genus Aspidiotus; species Aspidiotus rigidus. The sequence goes on along the minus strand of JAVHKY010000020.1, from coordinate 12,471,384 downwards.
CTGAGCGATGATAGCAGCACTTTGCTCGTCTGACAAACTACATTCGTATAACTGGAGGGCTTCAGAGTATTCCTCGGTTTCAGTTTTGAGGGCTGTTTCATACGGAATCTTATCTTCGACATTCAATTTCAGCCACAACTTATCGACCAATTCTTTCATTTCTGCAACGAAAAAAAAAAAAAAAATGAGAAACATAGAAAAAATAACTGAAAACAGAAGTGAAAAACATCAACTCTTGTCTTGCCTGTGGGTGAAGAGTCAGGATTTTCGGACAACACTTTCGGTTTCACGTCTTGAAGATAACGATATTTTGCTTGTGGAGGCGAACTCGGCTTCTTAGGAATCTCCGCTTGAATAACATTCGACCATAATTTAGACCGTGACGCGCGATGTTTACAATATCTTTCTGGCATAAAATTGGTACTGAAAATTTCATCAATTCGGGATTAATAATTGGTCACAGAAGAAAATAAAATCTAGCTCTTCTTCTGGGGCTTACCTTGTGATCAAGAGACAGACTCTCGAACGGAAGGACTGCATTTTTCAGTTTTTGAACAATTTTGACCGATACTTCAGGAGGAAGAGACATAGGTAGAGCAGATGAAGGGTTTACTTTTCACATCAACTGAGTCAGCAGCATTTTAAAGTCATGTGAAGAATGGGCAGAATGATCTAATGAAGATCTACAGCCAATTTGATGGAATTTCGCAAATGAATTGAGATTGAAATGTAAAGGTAGGTATTTCGTTTTACTTTACTGCAGAGCGAATCGAAGTGCAAACCCAATGTCCAGACTTAGTCCAGACAGACGCACGAGGATTTGAGAGCTGATAACAAAGGTAGCAGGCAGCTACAGGAGTGCGGAATAAGCGTTTTGGAGAAAAATGTCTCTGTTATGGGTTGTAAAAATCTCACTTATCTAGATCATTCTCACGGAAGTTTTTCCCATCGCGTTCAGAATCAGATAACAATGACGTTTTTTTTTTTTCATCATTGTGAAGGCAAACTAAAATGGCAACACTGAACGATCCGGCCGATTATGTGATAAAATTATTCACTCATTTCTCTTTCCGCAGTTTCATAAATCATCTTGCAATTTTGAATTTAGATTTACATTAGCCTCAATTTTCGAAAGAATCTCATCTTTCAAACAGCTGAGTCAAGTTATTATAGGTATGTCAAATCTATTATTCGTTTGCGAATGTGCAGTCGATCATCTTGGGAGACAGAATAATCGTTCGATTTATACGTACCATTCGTGTTGAAAAGCGTATCTTCTGCTACTATAAAATCTGATTTTGACCTGTTTCTGTCATTTCAGTCTAAAGAAAATGTCTTATAAAGTACAAGTTGGCGATATTGATCGGCCAGACCACAAAGAACTTCGCGGCGATCGTGGATTGAACTGTAAGGAAAGGGCAAAAGCAGCATTGGTTTTCGGTTTTGTCGTCGGTGCCACTATTGGCGGATTTTACGGAGCTTCAGCTGCTTTCAGGTAATAGCTCCTTTCAAAATTATGCTTCTATTAATCTTTCCGTGCTGATAAATGTACGTCCATTCTTCAGAGCTCGACTTCAAACGAGAGAGTTTGCTCGTACTGTCGGAAAAACCATGTTCAATTTTGGTGGAACGTTTGGCGTATTCATGTGCATAGGTGCTGCGTTGAGATGTTATTGATTTTATAGGGTTTTCCGAGGATGTAGCGGTGTAATTTTTCTTCAATGTTATATTAAAATTTGTACGAATATTTTAACGGTGTTATCAATCATGATAAAATTATGAACATATTATCTTCATCGTACATTATTTTCTTCGGCTTCGAGTATGGTTGAGTATTGTATGTTGGGAAACAAATAGGTTGACATTCCGTGGGAGATTTTCTTAATTTTTCTCGCTAAATTATTTGAAAACAATTTGCATGATGACGGATGAGTGTAGTATTTCGTATTTGTGATAGCCTGAACTGTAGCGAACCTATACGTGGAAAAAAAAACCATCAATCTTCTTTAATTCGTTATCAAAGTTATGATGCATTCTTCAATTTGTGGACGATCGTGATTTATAGTTTGCAGCGGTCTCTCAAAGAGTTTCCTTGACTTGAGTAATAATAATTTTCTGTTTTAAATTCAAAGAAATATCAAAATCAATGATTGCTGAATGCGCAACAAGTTGTCCTGGAAGTAATCAAATCATTGAGGTGAGCTCCTTCTATCGTTTCTGTATCATTACATTATGACGTCCTCAAAAATGGAGGTTCGAGAACTCAGCAGCTCTTTCTTCAGCGCTTTCTATAATCTTATTTCTGACGAGTACTTTATTCCCGAGAATATTCTATCATCTATGAAATGTAGATCATACGTTCCACACCTTTAATAACAATTTAATTTACATAACAACTATCATTTTGATTGAAATTTTTGTTTTCGCCCGAAAATAATAAGTAAATAAAGATAGATACGAGAAACATATAAAAATTGTACTTTTACTCCTTAGCGTTCAAAATGTTGGTAATTTTTCGAGCACCACGTAGATATCACTGGGAATGAGATGACACCATGAATACGTTTGAAGAGATACAAATAATACAACGTACAAAACTCTTACTACTATACAAAATATCACAGAGAAGAGCTGTTCGTCGTTATCATTATTCAATTATGCTTTGCTTTACTGCTGTTTCCCATCTCTCCATTTTCTGTTTACGTTCTATTCAAACATTGATAAATGATTAGGCGACTATTTACGCTGAACTGTTATGATTAACAAATATCGACGACTCACCTTCATTCGAAAATTGAGGTGTGAACATCTCCACATTCATTTTGATTGCACTTAAATCAACGAGTTTGATACCCTCCGCGATACCAGCAGCGATAGCGGCTCCAAAAGATGTGGACTCCAACATTTCTTGCTTAGCTGTAATGACAAGGCTAGGATTTGAACCGCTACCCGACGCTAACGCGTTCACCACCACCACATCCGAATACGACCTACCTATCTCTACACCACTAATATCGGCCTGAAATTGCAATAGTAAATTGTTTTTGCCCATACCACCGTCGATTTTTAAGATATTTATGTCCATTTGACTATCCTGACGTATGGTAGACACAATTGCTGCTACTTGGTAACCAACGCCTTCAATCGCTGCTCGAGCAATATGCCTTTGGTCCGTTTCCATCGTCAGTCCAGATATGGTTCTTGAAACGAAGACGTACTCTTATTGTACAGAAATTTATGTCAATATGCGGCTAAATTGAATACTAACCCACGTGCTTTAGGCTCCCAATAGGGCGCGTACAAGCCTTGGAAAGCGGGAACGAAGTATACACCTTCGGTGTCATGGACTTGAGCTGCTAATTTCTCAATCTCACTGACGTTTGAGACCATTTTCAAGTTATTTTTAAGCCAGGTCATTGTCGCGCCGCCAGTAGCAACTGAGCCTTCGAGTGCGTAAATAGGTTGAGCGTTTTTGCCGAGTTTGTAGGCGAGTGTTGTCAACAGTCCGTTCGTGGATTTCACTTCCTGACAGAATATTTGTTTCGATTTAGAGTTCAGTTTTTGCAGAAGTTTTGATTTAGTATGGTATTAGTATCAGTGTGTACCTTCGGGCCGGTATTAGTAAGAATGAAGCACCCAGTGCCGTAAGTACATTTGGTATCGCCTTCGTTGAAACACATTTGTCCGATTAGTGCTGCTTGTTGATCTCCGACACACTATCGCGAGACGGAAAAACGTTTTCGTAAGTTGGAACGACTAGGAAAAGTTAAGAAAAAGTAAATTATATTACTTACGCCAGCTATGGGTACGCCTTTCAACTTAGTCGCGGTCATATGGCCGTAAACTTCGGACGAACTACGTATTTCTGGTAACGTATCGATTGAAATATCGAAAAAACTGGAAAAGGGGAAGAAATAATTGATAAGTTATTTTGAAAACTTTTACATTCTTTTTTTCAAGCCAAATATTTGAGCTGCCATTTTTTGACAATTTTTTAAAAAGTTCCCTTTCGTAAGTATTTTGGAAACAGTAGCAGACCAAGACTAATTGATTCTTCTTAATAATATGAGGAAGTGGGCTTCCCATCTGTGGTGACCGTTAGTGATAGTGAATCTGTGGTGGTCGATGATAACGGAGTTTCTACGAATCGCGAGAGGATGAGCACGGAAGGAATTATGAAACCGAAAAGGGAAAAACTTCAAGATGTACATAAAAGTGACGATGTTATACTCTTGAGTAATACAGATTATCTTTTCAGAAAACACTTATTTATTTCGAAACGATTAATGCGATTACGAACTATACACGGACGAGCAATGTTTTATTTCTCATACTTGAAATTAGATTGGATTCACTCACTGACTTTATACAAGGTTAACTCTTATATACTAAAATGTTTGGGAACAATTTGCTTTAGTGGGGGATGATAGCTGTGCAGAATTAAATTTTAGTCATATGAAGCAAATTAATCGGTGCAGCTAACGGTAATTATGTACAGTTTTCGCGATAGACTAAACATCCTGGAGGATGTGGAGTTTTCGAAAGGTACATCAGTTACATATTTCGGTGAACGATTTTATATACAATTGCAATATCTTCTTAGACATAACATCCGCTAAATATCGTGGAATTTTACAGGTATGCGTGCTTGATTCATATAACGGTAAACAGTGTATATACAAATTTTCGTATGCCGTATTCGTAGACTAAACATCCGCAAAAAATCGCGGTTTCGCGAAGTGAATTACCGTTAATCGATTCAACTTGCAGAGGCGAGTTAGCTATTCCAAATATGTACAAATTTCCTTAATTTTGACCAACTTGTGGCGCTCGACGGAGTCGTGCGTCACACCTCCAAACATTCGAAGAATTGATTTATTTTTATTCAATGAAAAAATATGAAAAATTCAAAAGAAGAATAAATCAACATTTGTCATACAGAAAACTTCTATCGATCTACTTAATTTATGCGACGAAAATGATTTCTCGGCGGTTTATTACTTTAAACATATTTTGTACACTTCCACAGAGTCAGAAACTTAGGTGTTTTAAGGGAAAATTCCAAAATTTATCATGATTTTGACGTACATATTATGCTTAATCGCGAGCGAACTGGAGCGCTAAATTTTTCGTCTTTTTCCAGACATTTTCTCGACAGACATAGAAAAAATATAAGTTTCCGGCCCTGCACTTCCAAATAGATCTTTATCGACGCATTAGCGTGTAAAAACTCATCTACAGAGATCTATGGTGAAAAACAGGTTTAACGACCAGATATGTTGAATAATTCAGAGGGAATTCCCGACGTGCTAAATGTAATTAATCAAGCAGAATATAAACGTAGATTTCGTTGAATTATAAAAATGAATAATAATCACCAAATAATAATAGTGATTTTGAATACTGACAACATCAATAAAAGTGATATTTGAAATATTAGCACAAGGTTAGGTTAGTACAAGTTTCCATTCTTAATGGGTGAGAATTAATGTACCCGAGAAATGAATATAGGCTTTCTTGGTTTAAGAGCGTCGAAAGACATTGTTTAATGAGTTTCCTAGCGAATTAAAGTTTCAGATGATAGGACTTAGAAGATAAATTCACCATATGGCGTTGAAGATTTTTCCGTTCTATTTATTTTTATAAAAAAATCATTCCAACAGGTTACTTTTTTGTCCAGAATTTTCACAAGGGAAAAAATTACATTCGAATTTTTAGGCCCGTTAAATTCCTATTCTTGGTTCGATTCAACAGTAAAATTATGTAGAGTCACGCCCGCACCTAATAACTAGAATAATACGAGAAATAATCTTTCCACGTATGATTCAGATATTTCTTACATCTTGTTAATAATTTGTGTAAATTAATTATTCCAAAAATTGTAGATATATGAAAGAACAAAGAAAATGAACGATGACTGCACGCGTATAATCTAATCATTGCTATCGAGCTTACGTCAAATAACATGTTTATCAAACAAGCTCCTTTCGTAGAAAATTTCGTAAAACATCAGATTACAACTCACTCAGTCAAAGTAGGGTCCCATTGCAAAGTATGTAAGTTCATGAGCAGTGTTCGACAAGCATTTGTGGAATCGGTAATGTGAAGGCCATTATTCGTACCACCAGTCAAATTCTGTCGTAAGAGATAATAATTGGTTGAACGAATAAATTTCGTACTCCATTCTACAGCTTTAAATGAACTCACCCAAATAAGCCACGTATCGATGGTACCAAACAAGCACCGTTTCTCTGCTATAGCTTCTCGGACGGCAGGGACGTTATCGATAAGCCATCTGTATTTCATGGCGCTGAAATACGGACTTATAGGCAATCCGGTGAGATCTTTTAATTGGTTCATGTCTTTGTTTGGCTTAGACGCAAGGAGAGATTTAATAGTTGAATCTGTCCTGTTATCCATCCATACTAACATGAAAATTATTTTTCAAAGATACATTATTAAGGAATTTATTCTCAATTATGGAAGATAGAAGGGAGAATAGCAGGAAAAAAATCTTTGAACAACCATTCGATGGTGGCGTAGATGCAATAGATTGTTAGCTGCGATATTTGGATTTTATTCGAACAAAAAATTTAAGGCGAGAGCAATTTTTTCTTCCCTCACCTTTCCTGGAAACCAACATTTTAGAGTTTATACACCCAAACTATATAATTACAATATATTGCTTCTATATCATCCATCCGTATCAAAGTAGAAATGAAGCAGGTTTGAAACTAACTTATTGCATTGTATAATGGTTCTCCCGTGACTCTATCCCATAAAACGGTCGTTTCGCGTTGATTGGTAATTCCCACAGCCATAATGTCGCTCGCGTCGATACCTTGAACTTCCAACTTCTTTACCGTTTCTTCCACACATTCTACAACGGCGCTCATTATTTCTTTTGGATCTTGTTCGACCCATCCGGCGTGCGGGTACGTACTGTCGATTTCTATTTGATGACTGGCCACCATTTTGGCTGTGGCAGCCGAAAATACCTAACGCAGATAATGCAAAAATTGTTTGAAGAAATATTTTTACGAAATATGATAATTAGATATACGGCCAATTGAATCGGCGAAATTTCGTCAGAAGTCAAGGACTTTTGACAGTGAAAATTTTCGGTCGTTATAATGTGTGTCGTGAAGAAAATGGATGAGTTGAAACGAAATATTGGAAACTAATACGACTCTCGAACTGCGATGTTGTTTACCTGGCCTTTGTAGGTGTTTATTATTGTGCATTCTTTACGAGTCAAGTACAAGTTGAAATGAAAACAGGCATTAACGCGTCGTCGATAGACCGCGAATGCAACGTATAAATATTTATTATTATACAATATAGAATCGCGCGCGCTTATCGCTTGTTAGGTTCTTAGAAATTATATCTCATTTCCGTTGACAGGAATGAAAAAACATCAACTATTTAATCTCGAGGGGAATAAGTATTTAATACAATGATACATGGGTATCTCTCGCTTGATTTGTTTCACGTGTACTATTTTACTGCGTTCAAAAGAAAAAAAAATTAGCGATGAACAAACGCATTGTACGTATGAAATCGAAATTTTCACTTACGGAAAACCGTTCTTTCAAGATATTTTACCTGTAATTGAATTTTCCTAGAAGGAAGATTAAATTATGACCTAGAGATTTCAACCATTCGCAAATCTGTCAGAACGGAGTACACTGCGAGATTATCATAAAAAATTCAAATACGAACCTACTGATACTACATTTAATATCGCTTTGGTTTTCGTATATCGATCAAAAAAATATATGAAGTTAGAAAAAATTACTTTGATCATTCAAACAAGGCTGTCATAAATATTTGGCTTCCTCAAAAAACCTCATTTAGTTTTCCCTAGAGCAAGCAAGTTGTTCCCAAGAATCACTAATAATTTCCCAATATATGCGACGTAAATCTTGTTTACGATACGTCCTTGATTCAAACGCTTACATTGATCTGATAATTTTCAAGATTATTGTTCGTATTTCGAATGAATTTACAGGAAGTGCACGATAGAACTATGCATTCAAATTTATTTTAGGTTTAATGATTAAAAATTTCAATCTCTATTTACTCGACCTTTTCAAATAGATTCGATTGCTAGAATTACTACAAAAATTGACATCACAGGATCGGTACTTCTCCCAAACATCAGAAAGACAAAAATCTCATACTTACGACGAAGCGAGCACTCGTAGTTCCCTCATCAATAGCTCCGATTAACGCCCTTTCTCGAGTTCCGTTCATTTGTGTCTGATCCCTTCCATTTTGAACTGACGGTTTTTCTGCAGCACACGATCGACATTCCATCTTTGAAAACTAAAATTAAAAAAAAAAAACTGTTATGATTTCACTGATAAGACAAATCAAAACGCATTTGAAGGATATTAATGACCCTGTAAATAATATAAGTTTATGAATTTTTCACCTCACTGTGAGAGTGGATCGAGCGACTTGCTTGATGCTGAGGAAATAAAATGCCATTATTATTATAACATTCCTATATTTACAGATAAGTAATGGATTCAGTACATCAGAGACAATTAGAGCACATGATCGCAATCGAGAAGAAAGCCGAAGAAATAATAGTGGATAAGAATGATATCGTCAGTCTAGATATGAGACGTAATTGGGACCGGGAGAGCGTTCGAGCATTGGAGAAACTACCGACCAAGGAGAAAGTGTGGACGATTTTTGGACCTTGTATCACCAAACTGTCGAAAGACAAGGCGAAGGATCTACTAAATAAGGATTTAATCCAATCAAATATCGAAATTAACAAGAAACGGAGCGATCTGAAAATTAAGGTCAATGACCTGAGAGATTTAGAGTACCAGGACAAATACACGGGGTTCTCGTTGACTCCCTTGAGCAGACAAGAAATGTCCGCGATGAAGCAAGTATGGGGAGAAAGATCTTAATCTCTGACTCCCAGTCCCTACGAAAAGTTCTTGTGATACTCAGTTTTTTGTAAAATTATTTGTAATTTTTTTTTTCGCAAATAAAAATCGTGTAGAAACTCTTTCATTAAAATTTAGCTCATATTTCCGAACTTACCTCAGAAATGCCGATTTCCGTACAAGACAGCGACTAACTAAATCAAGTTTCAATGAAGACTGGCATACGCGGAGATAACTTAGTAACTGAATGAGAACGTTTTAACAGACAGTTGGTAGTTGAATACTTACATGAGTACGTCATGTGGTATGAGCGGTAAAAATTTATCAGTACAGTTGCCACCGTCAAGTTCATCGTTCAACTTCGCATTACGAGAATTTTGTTCTCGTCAGTGAGTAATGCAGGTTCTCTCTGATTTATCATTATCATTACCGGTAGAATTTTTTTCTTTCAATTGTTATTCTACTCGTGAAGCTCGTGTCGGGAGCATGCCGGAGAAGTGACTATTATTCATGTATGTCAACTAGAACGTCCATAATTATCAAGAGAAAAGGATTTTCGTACACCTTTGGCCTTATCAACATGTTTAATATTTATAGATTTTGTTCGCAAAAAACAATCTTTGTATTTTGTAATTTGTACGTGGTAGCGCTAGTGATGATGATTGATGAATAAAAGGTGTGCGTGTGATAAGCTAGCGCGTAACTAGCGCTGCCCGGCACGAATTTTGGAGTTATGAATTACACAAGGTCTTATTATAGTGTCTATGGATTTCCGCGTGTTTGCGCTCGAAGATTCCGCATAGGTGATAAAATTAGTTTCAGTTGTTTTTGATCAGAAGTTGTCTGGTAGTGGTACACTAATCTTTCTATTACTAGTATCAATCAACTAAGACCCTTTAGCTTTGAAAAATGGAAGATGATATCCTAAAACAAGACTTGTACGGTATCTTAGGAATTTCCGTGGATGCCAAAGTAGAAATAGTAAGTTGTATTTTCACTAAATCCTACCCTTGAAAATCGTACTTCGATATCTGATAACCTCTTTGGATTTCAGATCAAGAAAGCATATCGAAAGAAAGCGCTATCCTGTCATCCGGATAAGAATCCTGATGATCCTGCTGCTGCGAAAACTTTTCAGCTACTTTCCAAAGCGTGCGAAGCGTTATGCGACGAAAAAATTAGAGTAATGTGATTTTCTACATCTTTTAATTGATACTCCACTTATTTCATATTTTTGTTAATCATTTGAACTTCGTTATCAGATTAAATATGACCAAATACTGAAAAGCCGCGAGGCAGCCCGTATTCGAGATGAACAGCTAGGAGCTGCGCGAAGAAAACTAAAACGAGACTTAGAGCGAAGAGAACAAGAAGCTGAAAAACAAGAGGCTGAAGCTTCCAAACAGGTGCGTTTAACCGATCTGATGAGTGTTCTTACTAATTTTATAGTCGAATTTTATAACTGGATTTTCAACACTTTAGCGGAAGTTGGATATCCTTCGACAACAAGGATTGCGTGATATCGAAGAAGAAACAAAACGTATTCGTAAACAACAAGCGGAAAGACTTGTAGAAGTTCAAAGCAAACAGAAAGTACTGAGTGTTCGATGGAAAGCGGAAAAAGGGGACCCTACCAATGGAGGCTACAATGAAGAAAACCTTACCAAAATCTTTTCGAAAGTACGATTAATTTAGACGAAAAATCAATCACGATTGAGTTTGCTTTATCCTAATGTTGGTTTTTATTTATTTCAGTGGGGTGCGATCGAGAGTTTATTTTTAAGGCAGAAGAGAGGAAAAGCTGTCGTAGCGTATCATTCGCCTCAAGTTGCCGTAAGTATGCTAAGAGAAAATGACGATTCCACAATGCTCCCACGCAATTATGCTAATTTGTTCGTTATTATGTAAACAGGAACGTGCTGCTAAAATTGAAATCGGATATCCTTCTAATCCTTTGAAAATTAAACGTATAATTGACGAGGAAAGCAATTAAATCAGCCTCGAGATAGTACGTACCTGACTCGTTATTTTCGTGAAAATGTACTTCGACTCGATACCGGAGAGGAATATGCAAGCAAGGTACTACTGTAGCAGAAAAATGAAAGTTACAGAATATGCAGGTTATTTCTTATACTGCAATTTTTGTAATATTTCTTTATTTTATGTAGAAGATGGTTTTCACTTTTCAGAAACGGATCTATTCCGAGTCATTCGAATGTGGCGACAAAGAATCGATATTCTGTTGACTTTAAGCCACTCGTTTTTTCGACGTTTTTATCGCGGAAGTTGTAAGTTGTAAAAATGTACGCAGTCTAGAAAATGTTCTTGGTGTATTTTATTTATCATTCAATGAGCATAAATGTTGAGAAATATTGTAAAATCATATTTTCTTTGTAATACGATCATTCAATCTTGGTCGTGTCATGGGGTAGATTACAAGTTGTGTTTAGAACTTAATTCCGTAAAATATTGCGTCAGCTTAAGTCAGCGTGGTCAGTGTTGAAGATAGATTGAACTTCTCGAGCAACGAATTTGTAAGAAGAAAAAATTTTCTTTGGTTCTTTCGCTGTAACGAAATCCTATACTAATATCGTTCAACCAGTATGTTTCATCAGATAAAAATTCACGTCCTCCAGCAAAAACAAGACGAAAATCTCGAGTGATAGAATTACTGTTTTATTCTGAATCCCAGGTCGGGATTATCGCCGCAGCTAAAAAATTGTAAATTAGATAACTATTTTGTATGAAAACAAGTGAATTGAAATTAACAACTCGAATAAATTTAATCAACTTCTAAAATATTCTGTTTTTGAAATGGTAAAAATGTCACAAAACGAAGATCTGTTGATGTCATTTTAATAAATTTGATACGTGATGAACTTGTATAATTTTATTTATTTAAGCAAAGAAATCAGGTAATAATTTATCGATTTGATGACAGATTGATGTAATAAGTTGCGTTAAAATTTCTTGGAGGAATAGGTTGTTTGATTCCGCTGTATCATGCGATGAAAAATCAGCAGTTTGAGTTCATATATTGGTAGGTACGATCTGTTGACTTTAAGGCGTTCAAGTCATCGTTTTCTCTTACTACAAACTTCATGTAGCAGCCAATTTAATCCTTTTTTTCCGTATTGTGTTTCTGTGACCGATGATAAATGATTTATTTGAAATACAAAGGTGTTTCTATAATTTTACGATCGAGACTTTTTTGCGCAGTATGGAGTGAACGCATTTATTTTTTGAAGTTCTAAATAGGAGGTTGATACATCCTACTTTCGATTAAATTGACCTCATCACCTTTGTATATCATGGAACCGAATCGAACATCGCAAACTAGGAGGATTCTTCAGAGAATTCGTGACGAGAAAAAATTAGTTTCAGAGTCATTAAACTTAAATCGCAGTTTTTTTACGAGAACGGACGTGACGATGCAAAACATTAAATTGTTCTTCGTTCATCTTTAAGGTTCAATCGCAGGTCGTTTGTTGTACGAACAGAATGTGCTTCAACGATTTTGAGATTTGATCAGTCATTCATGACAAAACGCCAGGAAACCTTCGGGCTTTAATTAAATCCATTGCTTAAGGCTATTTTCGCATGAAAGTTTTGACTTAGCTAAGTTCTTCTTTACCTAACTTTACTTTGGTAAGAAGATTAGAAAAGAGTCAATTTCGAACTTGATTTCATTTCTGGCCCGCTAGAAACGTATTGAGATTTATTAAACTATTTACGAATATCATCACAGTCCGCCGAGAACTAAAGAACGAAACAAAGAGAAAACAGATTCAGCACAAATTTATTTTTTTTTACACGCGCATATTTATTACACCATAATATCTTCTTTTTCAAATCAACATTATAATAGTCAACATTTCAACAATGTAATTATACATTAAAAAAAAAAAAAAAGAAGGGTTTACAGAAAGGGGAAAAAAAACAACATTCCGTATATGATTTCTAAATACTGTATCTCTTGAACGAAACCGTTATATCGAGTTACGTTGATTGTGAGCTAAAAACGAGAAAACACGACGACAGTAAATCAACATAATGGGACGATTCGACCAAGATACTTCAGATTGAAGTACGCGAATCATATTCGAACGAGAACAATAATCATTCGCGATCGACAGACTTAGTGGCGTCAAAAATCACATTTAGAGAAAGAGAGAAACCTACACAGCTACACAAATACATTCGAGCACGAAAAATACGCTACTTCTATGCGTTGGCGATACTTTCGATTGAATGTAAGAAAGGCGTTGGAAAATATGACGGTAAAAAATAAATTAGATAAAATAGACAACACGGAAAAAATTTACACATAAAATTAATTACATGATTTATTTGTTTCAGAGAACTTCCCGAGATCCGATTCGCCGCTTCTCGCTTTAGGTTATGATCATTTCGTTCATCGGGCCAGCATTCATCGCTACCGTCGAGCCCTTCTCTTGTAGCTCTTTTTTGAAAGAAGATAAATTCTGCGTAAATCTAAGAAAAAGCAAAGCGATACAAAACAGTCTGCAAATACGGAGCAAATACGAGTACTACAGAACGTCAGCAAACTCACTTATCCCTATTTCGGCAAAGCAAGTTACGTTCGACTCCATCCATCAGATTTTCGAACCACTGCGCCATCGTGGCTTGTTTATCCGGTGGCTGACTTCTTATTATGTTTTCCCTCAATTGATTGAAATACTGTAACGGAAATATCGTAAAATTTCATCCGAATTTAGGCTTCGTTTCCAACATATGTACGTACCTGTTCGTTGAGTAAAATTAAACCTAACAAAGGCCTAGACATGGACCATTGATTTCGACATTCGTCGACCATAATGATATTCAATACTGTGCTAAGAATTTGCTGCAATATCCCAGCGTGTAATTCGAGTACTTGTAAGAATGTTTCGTTCGTCACTGGCAGACCTTGTCTTGTTTTCTTTTCTACAAATTTAACACAAAGAAGAATGAGTACATGTTCTATATTTTCCACGTGTAATGATCAACTTTCTTCATCCTACCCACCTTTCAATTGCATCTGTTTGAACAAGTAGGTGGTGATGTGATCCAAAGTTGTGCAACAACCAGTGCAAATCATGGCATCTGCGAAAAATTGACTTTATAATACTTTTTCACCGAAAAAGTGGATGAGAGAAATTTTTCCAACCACCATATACCTACCCTTACCTATAGCGCTTAACCCATCTGATATCGTGGAAAGTATATATAAGAAAACTTGCGGTTCTAGCGTTGATAGGAAGTTCATATGATCTTGAGCCAAACACTCGAGCAGTACGTAATAGGTAGATGAAAGTTTAGGGTAGTCCTGTTGAATTTTGAAAAAGATACAATTAATAAAGAGAAAAAACGAAAGGGAACAAATGTTCGATACTGACCAATAATCCGTTACGCGGTATGCACAACAACAACTTGATAAACGTTTTTAACACATTTTCCAGAGTATCATCGCCATACAGTCGAAAAACACCGAAGTTAACATAGTTACCACACAGAGCAGCTTTAAGCATCAGGAAGCATATCGAAATACCTTTTAGTTTCAAAGGATAAATCTGCTCTTTGCTAGGCTCGATGGGTAAAATGAATTTAGCTGCGAGAGTAAAAATCTAATAGAATACGCCGAACAGATTACAACACGTAATAAAAATTAGGATGTCTTACCATAGGTACATATGATTTTACTCGTTTCCCGAAAGAGTAAAATACCATGCGGGGACGAAACGTCGAACTGCAGACGCTGCGAACGATTCTGTACCAATTCGGCGAACAACTTCAGCACTGGAGTGGTGATTTCTGGTTCAATCGCCCATAGTTCGATAGCTCTAAGAAATATTGGCATGTATTTCGGATAACTGATGGCATTCTGTTGAGGAAAAATGAACAAAAAAACTCGAAGGAAAGTTCATTTTCTAAAAGACGTTACCGTTCTACATCAGAAGGCTTAGTGTTTCGAGTCATGCTTCCACAGATGAAACCCGATGCCTTGAAATTTAATTAGACAACAATACGTTTCAATAAAAGGATACAGCCAGTCAAAGAGCAACATAAACGAAGCTTTAGTATTTAACGCGAATGCTAATCCTCGAAGGTCTCTCGCAATACCGATCAATGGTTTTTTCAGTTCGTTGTTCGCGTAAACGGACGCGTCCGGTGACAGGAAAATATTACCGATAGTATCTAAGGTGCCTACGAATATAAACGTTTGATAATTTAATATATAACTCGTAATAAAAGTTATCTAATTTGAGTTTTACCGACTTTTTTACTTACTAGCTAGAGGTACCATGAAGTTCTCGAACTTTTCTTCCTCCTCGCCCAGATCGACCATTAGTAGTCGACCTAGAGAAGTATAGAACATTGATCGTAACCTCATCTCTGCCGACGATACGTTATTACCCAAAAATGGGAAATGCTCACTCTACATTACAAAAATATACGACGTGACTTTATTTCGATCAAAATATCGAAATACCTTGCGTTCGTGATTCACTTACTGTATGGTTATTGAGTAAAAATATCACTTCTTCTAATTTCACCATCTTCCTCACACACGTGTAACCAACCGATAAATCACTGAGTAACATGAGCGTTTTCGAAATAATTGGTTCACTGCCTCCCCAGCATTTCAAATTCGTAATTCTGAACAAAAAAAAAGATGAAAAAGATGATCCCAACTGTCTGCACGTTAGTAAAAATGTACTTTCGTACTTACATCTTTCGCATAAAAACACTCAACACTAGATGCTCTTCGCCAATACCCAATACATCTTGCAGTCTTTTGTACACCTTCGATGTTTTCGGTATCTGTGTAAAACGTGGTGAGTGTAGAAAAATGCAAATATTTGAACGAAATAAGTAACAGAATGCTTACTTGCTCGCCGATATAAATCTTTCTAAATTGTTCAAAAAACGTCAGGAAAGATAATTCTAATTTTTCACAGCCACTTTGTGGTAGTCTAGAGTCTGTTAAATTCATCAGCTGTAACACTCTGGAAAGCATGGACGATTAGAGAGTAGAACTCGGGAGAACACGACGGGTGAGCTATTTTACATTTACCTGACTACCATTTCGCCGTCCATGACATCGTGCTCTTCGTTTGTATTGAACGATAAACGACCATTGATCGCAGCACCGATTATATACACGAGCCATGTCAGTCGAACTGTAATAAAAAGAATGGGGGCAGATATAGAGAAACACTTCCCTCCGCTTTGAAGAATCTTTTTCAAAGAACGCACTTTCTTGAATATTTAGATCAACAGGCATAGTATTCGACGAATTGACCAATTCCTGGTACAGTGCCGCAGTTTGATCGAATACTTGGACTAGCATCGCGCACGTTTTCTGATAGTCACATCTCGCAATCACAGATACTTGTTCCAGCTGCTGATGTACCATACCCATATCGTCTAGCGGATCTTCAAGCCCATCTCTGTTATTGAATACAGATAATTCAAAATTAATTAGATTGACTTAAATGAACCAAGTATTTTTAGGTAGTCAATAAAAAATTATTTTAAACAAGTATCACAAATTTTAATCACGAAATATCGGAGCAATATCATTTTTGAAATCAGGCAACTTGAAAGTAACAGATATAAGGTGTTTTTTTTTTTTTCTTTAATTTGTCTATCGTTCAAGAGGAGTCTTATTTTGGAAAATTAACCTATCAAGAGTGTGTATCTAAGAATAAAAGCTTAAATACACACGATGTTGGTGTTTCCTTAGAAAAATTGACAATACCGAAGAAATATTACTCATACATCGTGTCATTTACCTAATGATAACAGGAATTGCTTCCAGGCGGGCTGAAACGTAAGCGTTCGTTACTTCAGGAGTATACGTTTCTAATAAATGCGGCTCGGATGCTTTCACGTAAGGCACAGAGGCAACCATCCTTTGCCAGAGACTTAATAAATAATGAACGCTATTAGGCGCGAACTGCCAAACCTAGAAAATGGATGAAAAAAATTAATGATCGACACCGAATATTTTCGTAAGATCTCGACATTTCCATAAAAATAAAAAGATTGAAGAAAACGTTCACGTCAACTGCCATTGTTAGGTCATCGTTTCATTAAAACCTACTTGCAAACTTTCAACCGTGAATTTTGTGATCAGTTGAATGGTCTCGGGATAACTTTCAAACATTACAAGCTCTCCAAGCTGATAGTTTGTTTTCAATCTCGCTAACAAACGACAGAACTCGTGATAGTTGTTTTGATCGCGTAAACCCTGTAAAAAAATATATACGTATAATCTTTTCTATACTTCACTCCCTTCGATTCATATATTTCCAAATCAGTACTTGAGGATTCTGTAGGATATGTTTGACTCCGTTGACTAAATGCGCCAAAAACTTCGCTCTCTCTGGGTTGCTGAAAAGAGATCTTCGCACAGATGCTATCTGAACTAGGCATGACAAGACCTGAAAGCACGAAAGAAGAGCTACAGCATTAACCCTCGAGTTGCTAGGTAAGTTCCGAAGTTGTAGAAATACGGATCTTAATTTCATACGAAAAGTCAAATTATCATTTCGAACTCACCAGAGGCGATAGACTACTTGGTAAGGAATGGTACAAGTCAAAAAATAATTTCAACGTTGTATAATCTAGAAAGGCTGGTCTCCAACTTGTAGGAATTTGGACGGTAAATAGGTCGTCCGAGGATTCATCTGTCGACGTGCCAATGAAATCGAATGTTAGACAGTTATGCGCTAATCGTAAACAATGGGTGATTAATCCATGCTGCAAAAAAGAAACCAGGTCAAATTAATAAGGAAACGAGAAATACAGTATTTGATTTACGATCAATTCATACTTGAGAGATGTCTTCGAAATTTAAGTTTTTACAATTTTCATTGGCAGTACTGAGCAACGAGCAGGCAAGTCGAAAAATTTCGAAAAGTTGCGTATCACGGAACGAAGAAGCGATTTTACGGTGTTTCGTTAGAGATCGATTGCCTTCCGTCACCGAAATTTGATTCATTTCACTCACCAACTGCGAAAGCAGCTGTACACCAATCATACAATGCTCAACAGACCCCTGGACAGCAAACAAAGTAGATTAATATTCATAACTTATTTTACGTCATAGTCTCATAGAAAATTATGAGAGGAAAAAAGGTACTCCATAAACCAGGGTTCCCTTACTTGGAGAAATTTAGCAATATCGTTGACCACATTTCGAAAAACATAATCATCTTTTTCGCCATCGAACCATCCCAGCTTTGATATTCGCGCGAATAAGGTTATCAACGCTTGCAAAACGAAATTCGGCAACTTGGGCCGCGTTGCCAGGTAGTTTAGCACGTAATTCCCTATAACAAAGAAAACAATACAGTCTCAAGCATGACATATCTGCTGAAATGCCACATCACAATGTAACAAAAAAAAATGAACACAAGATCCGTACTAATGTCAATACGCTGTTGCAACGGCAAACTATGCGAGCTCCTTGAAATTATTTTCGTCAATGTGGTACTGGCCAACAACTGCGCGTACGACGATTCGCTTCGTTCCAGCAGGAGTTGACATTTTGATAATGCATCCGGTGAATTCTGAAAAACTACTAAAGCTTTTTCCGCTTCATTTCGTATGTTCGGATCTTGCGATTCGTACAATTGCGAGCAAAGCAATTCTAGTTGTTGAATTTCCTGATGAAAACAAATATAATAATACATTAAAAAGAATACCGGATAGATGGTTACACACTACAAAAATGTATGACCGTACTTGTCTCATGGCTCCAGGTAAAGTTTAAGCAGGATAAATGCATGAGATATAGTGGTAGCTTATATCACGATATACCAGGCGCGTTACTTCGAATTCAGAACATCTTCAGGGTACATGAAATAGGTAAAATATTACGGATGAGGATACACACATAATTAGAACGAAATACAACTTTCAGCTACCGCTAACTGCGGCTCTTATCACCCGCTGATGATAGAACTCGACTATAACACACATGCACGATTACACGACGAAGTACCCTATTTCAAGTTTGCCTGTCTCTATAAATTCCAATTGTTATCTACGGCACTCTTTTGATCAAGACCGGTAATATTTGTAGCTGAACTATCACGCGTTTCTAATGAACGAACAGAATTGAACTGACCACCATCAAAATTACTAATGCGTTTACATGAGGTACAAAGTTCATCCTTGGACAAAAAATATCATCCCGTCTCATTGACAATAGCAGTGCAAAAAATTTTGATTCGAGATGGTAAACACGAAGCATGCACGATGGAAAACATTCCAAGCGGTTCCAGTATCTAGTAAATATACTGCTTTTGCGAAGGAATAACAAGGACTACATACCGTTTCCTCTATTTTCTTCCGCGTAAAAGATAGTCAATCCGTTTCAATGCAGCGTAGAAAAGACCAATTATTTCAAGTGGCGACTGCGTTGTATGCAATTCTATTGCCAAGTTCGAGTAATAATTCACATTATCCTAGTCCTCCAAGCGATTGAAAAACGGAATGAAAATGAAAATGCACCGGGATTTGGGTACTATCACAACTACATACATATTATTCTTACGCTACTCACACATTACTTACACATACTTCATACACACACATACACTTACACGTTATCCGCGTCCGCCATTTCCGTTTTTTCCGTGTGATGATGTAAAGGACCTTAATTAGACCTATCGCGCACTCTATAAACAAACTGACACAATGTGGCCTTCTCTGGAGTCGTCGTGTATTTGTGTGCGATTGTATTTACGACTGCAATCAGCCGGTCATGCAGTCATGCACGAAACACCTCCAAACTCTTTCGAAACTCTAAATTAATCAAAGTCACAGTCGTTCTTGGCTTTGAGTTGAAAGCTACAAAGTCATTCGGCTGAAAGTAGTCCAAGAAATGGCGATATTGAGAGAGAAGAGCCGTTGAGGACGAGGTTAAAATAATAATGAGGCTTTTCTCGGCTATACATGGTTAACTTTTGACAGTCAAAAATCAAAACTGAGCAGATGGTTTAAGATCAAGCTCTCTTGTCATGTCTGTAATATAATAGAGTCTGTTATTATATCATCTTGATTTTCATCAAGAATATAATTTTTCGCAAACTCGTTACTTTCTCGAGGCAATATCCATCAGACGGTGGGCACCAAGAGGTACATAGCATTCCAGAGATATATTGATGGTAATTTCAACCCTTCTCGTACAATATATCGAACTGATTTTTTGCAAAGTAGATATTTACTTCGGCTTGAAAAATTGCCTCTTCACGCGGCTCGACCTCTAAGGATTTGTTTTATCAAATTTTCGATCAATTCTCAAATCGAACTTATTTCTAAAAAATGAAGTCCAATACCGAACAGGGAACTTGGTAACGACCACCAAACAGCAGCAGCATGCTACTAGAAACAAGAAGAAAAAAATTAAAACGGCAAAAGATTCGATTAAAAAAATCTCAATATTTTTTTGTTGGTCGTGGGTCTTTTCATTCGGTACCTACCTCTTCAGGTCAACGATATGCTCAAGTTTGAAAACATGAAGATCAATAGATTACTAAGCTTGTTTGGATTTTTCATACCTTCACCGCGCGTATTGCGAACTAACTTTGTTTAAAACAAATAAAGAAATTAGGTGGAATACATTTTTGATCTCAGCGCGCTTGTTTTCTTTTTTAAAATGATATGCTCAATGTACAATATTATATAAAGATAAAATCACATCTCGCTTAAAATTCAATTATTCTCTGTTCAAATTATTATTTTTAATAGCCTAACTTCTTGATTATTCGGAATTAAGTTTAATGATATTCCTAGAATAAACGTGGCAGTCTTATAGACGTAACCATTTTTAATTGAGCTCGGAGCTACAACTTTAACTCGAATACTGGCAGGACTCCGCTAATTCTTCATAATCTCCAATACCGGTAATTATATTCAAAGTTCAGGTCCAGGCCTTACAGAGTCTACACTTACGACAAGGTAATCCTCCAATTAGTAGAAAAATTGGATTTATTGCGGGTGAATAAATATAAAACAAGTTTTGAATGAAAAAACAGTGTTAAATCGTATTCCATTGAATAAAAATTACTTTCAAAGCCACAGAACGAACAATTATGTTTTGATGTAAATAGTGTCACCATCTTCAACTGCGTATATATTCATGGCTTTCAGCTGATCCGACATATCGACTTTAATAGCTGGGTTCTATACAAAGAAGGCGTAGTTTAAAATAAAAAGAGTAATTCAATAATCGGAGAATATCAAAACGATAGTGAAGAAGCTACCTTAGATGATACGCGCACCAAATCCAGTTTCTCTGTGTTCAAATTGAATACACGTTTAGCTATGGTCATTAGTTTATACACTGCTAGTGATAGGTGTACTCGTTTCTTAATCACTTGCTGAATCCCAGCTTCATTCACATGTACTAAATTTACAGTAATAAGATGTCCTTTTAGGGATGGATCTATTTCTGTAGGTACTTCTGCAGGTCCATATTCTACAACAAATGAAAATGTTTTTGTAAACTTACCCTAAAGAATTTATTTTTAACTAAGATTGATCGAGCATATTTCTTTCAAGCCAATAAATCGCGTTGTCAGGAATAAATACGGGGTCTAGAGAAGCATTCTTAAAAGACCAAAATTAGTGAACAGGGAATGGGCGCATTCATTTATACGTATTCCTGATGACTTCGTATATTCAGGGAAAAAAGAAAATAAAATCTATAACTCAGGTTTGATGGGAACCGCGCATTTTTTCCGCTTTTTTACTACTTCTATAAACAGTAGATTTCCGAAAAAAAAATAAAACAAAAACATAATTTTTTCTGTCTCTACCTCATCTGATTGACCAGTAGAATATTAGTCAAGAGTTAAAAAATTCATAAGTTTTGGATTTTTACATTTTCAAGAACAAATTTTTACAGAAAATAAATCCTCCATTTCAATCTTTAAACCAAGTCTCAAGATTTGATTTTCAACTTCGTTGAACAGGTCAAATTCTCCAGTAGTCGCCAATTTTACTTCTATAACGACAAAAGTAAACTTACTTTTCACAAGAAACTGGTAACGAGGATGCTCCTTCAGGAATTTATTCTTCTCTTTTTCATCATTCGCACAGTATGACCATAATTTGGCAAAATCTCGCAAATAATCGTATTCGGCGCTGCGTCTTTCTTCGCCAGAGACTTCACGTCCATTTAAAACCTGAACAGAGAAATCAACTCACGCGATTTAGCATCACAATAATTTATGTATTAGTACGAGAAATATAATCTGCTCGTCATTACCTTAAGATTTCCGACCCTTGCAACAATTTTCTCCCTATAAGACATAAATCTATCAGCCAATGTGAGTGGATTCTTGTTAATTCGTAAATCTTTTAGCGCAGGCAAATTATTCAGCTCAACAATGTCTTCATACTGTAAATGTTAAGACGATTGGACATTCATAACGTTGATCTCTGTGATTTTCATAATAAAATTATACATACTCTCTTGATATTATTCTCCGATACATATAAAGTATGAACTCTTAAAAACAATCTTTGATCTTCTGGAATGAGAATTTCCGAAATCCCAGTATCACAGGCATTCAATACTTCTAAACTGTAATAAAAACAAGTAGAAAAGAAAAATCAGTTTTCTTACCATTTCGAATAATAATTCATCTCAAACTTACTTTGGTAAATGACCTAGCTTATTAATTTCTCCCCACTGATAAATTTTATTTCCTTGTATGTCCAAGTGTTTGAGATTCTGCAGGACTGATAGAGGTGGGTCCAAAGTTTCGACTCTACAAAAGGGTACCTGAAATAGGGAAATTCGATTTATTCAGAGACGCAAGAAATATGAGACATAATAAAAATCTTAAGCTTTTACCTTTAGTATTTCTAAATTCGGCCACATGATCGCCAAATGTAATATATCTTGCCATTTGTACAATGTTCGACATAAATGTAAATGTTGTAACTTTCTAAATGCTTCTGAATGCTCCTCTGGCTTCTCCGGTAGAGAGAGTCGAGTATCACTGCATAAAAGTATCAAGTTTAAATAAAAATATTAAGGAAGCTTTACAAAGTATTCGAGCTAGCATCAACTCACTTGAGGGTCAAACACCTAAGATTTCTCAGCTGTCTTCCTATTGCTACTATATCCTCCCATTTGTTCATTAAATTATTCGATATATCAAGATCAGCTATATTAGGGCACGTTTGTAGAATTTCATCCTCATCGCCAGGACTATTTACATTGTAGGGAGCAAGGTTCACTATTTGTAAGGTACTTAATGGCCTGAAAAAGAAAATTACGGATACATTATGTCTCTAAGAAGCTGTCTCGAATTTGAAAGAAATGCTGTAAATTTAATAGTACCCTTGCAGCCGCTTAACTTTCTCCAAGTTTACGAAATCAAACACCGAAACCGGAAAATCTTTCATGCTATTTTCATAGTCTTCTCGCGCTTTTATCACGTCATAGTCATATTGCTCCCTTAGAGCGTCGGTGAACTTGCGCCCAAAGTCGACCTCAGTCGACTTTACGAACGAGCCTGATGTGGGATACCTGTAAGAATTCTAATTATTTTCTATGTCGTGATGACCAAGAGAGTACATTATTGCGATGAAAACTTACGTGGCGTAGAAGTATCGTATACCCTTGTAAGTTCCATCGTGTTTGCCATCATTCGGCGAATCCCAATCAACACCGAACCACGTACCCACGAACGGCGGTACTTGGCCAACAAAACGAATGGTTCCTCTTTTATCACCGTAAATTATTCGATCGCCGACACTCATAATGCTTTTTGAAGAGATGCAGATATCATAATAAGCACCATCTGTACACTATTGTCAAACTTTCTTTTTTTCGCACGCACGTGAACGAATTACAGCACAGAAAGTTGGCGTTTTCCAGTATTCAAGAGATAAGAATTAACAAAAATGTATGATTACTTCACCTTGTATAGTCGGTAACCGAGAATTACTCGCATTTGAGAAGTGTTTCGCTCGTGTTGTTTGGTTCCTACATTCAGTAACTGTCATACATATTGGAACAACTTCGAGGGTGACTTTGACTGTTGTACTGTCTTCTAAACAGGTCGAGAATTTTCTTTTCTTTGAAGTCGGGGTCTTTGGAAATGAATAGAAAAAGAAAATCATTATTCATTCGACTGTCGTTATTCCTTTTTTTCTGTTGTTGATGTTATTATTTTGATAATGAATAATGATAACAAAATGACACATTTTACGTCAGAAATCAGCTGTTTGGCGATTCTTATGATTTCAGTGACGTCATTGAGGTGTCTCTTCAATATAAATTCAAATTGAAGCTTCAAGGAGCTATTATTATTTCGAGTTCACGAGTTTTATTCCTCCAAAATGAGATATCGTGATATATTATTTAATTTATTCATTGACTCCTATCATTCGCAGAACTAGCGCCTCAGCAGAACACGTACGTAATTACCAATATAGATGGTGTTACCACATGATAGAATTTCTGTGAAAAGGGTATATTTGGGCTACAAACGAATAAGCAGAATGCACACATAATTGAGTGCATCGTGGGTGTACTTTACAACTTTTTCGCTTGTTTGCTCTGAAAATGAAAGACTATTACAAATGTCCTTTCTTTTATTATTATCACTCGCAATAATCGTCATGTGATTGTCATATTTTCCGACTATCCCGGATCCGATCCTCAATCGAAAGTCCAAGCTTTGAACAGTAGCTTTGAGTCGGTACTCGGTTGATAAACTTTATCTGACCCATGAGCGGCCAGCGGCAAACCTTCATAATTCATTTGCCGTGCGGCCGTAAATTGACGAACAAATATTCTAAAATTTATTCGCTTCATCCTTACCATGATATCATGCTATAAACCAATTTTCAACCAACCTGCGCGTAGATTTGTCAATGTTATATTCGCTCGAGAATGCCAGATTTTTTCGCCTTCTCTGTCTCAATCAATTCGATCATGTGTGTCTTGTAAATTGAAATCTTCTCCTACTTTAGATAAGTTACCGTTTTTTCGCCAACTACTGTCTACAAGTAAGAATACGTTTGTTTGAATTTTTGACAGTGGCTATTTTTGTATTGTGTTTTTGCCCATATCATTGCTCTGCGTGATTACAAATCTATCCACCGAAAGTGAAAATAACTTTAACCCCTAACTTTGCTATCTAAGAAAAACCGACTTCGATTTCATGCGGAAGTCATAACTCACAATGATGATCTCGATCTAATTTGTAAGTTGTGTTTCTACTGATTTCAGCGCCTTACCTTAGTAACCGTTTGAGGGACACTTTTCTGGATCAGAATGGGACAAAATATTCTGGAAAATACCAATTACGATATTACAGTAATGAAGTCAACGAGAAGAAAGAGCCTGACAAGAAAGAGATTGAGAGGGAAGAGCCTGAGAAGAAGTTGAATATGTTTCAAAAATTTAAACAGATGTACAAAGAGTATTGGTACGTACTCGTACCGGTGCATATAATAACCTCCTCCATTTGGTTTGGTTCTTTTTATTATCTTGCGAAGAGGTGAGTCATCTCAAGTGTTGTGATGTGTTTAATTTTTCACTATCCTAGGAGCTCTGATTTTCTGTTTTATGCTTACAGCGGTGTTGATATTGTTGCTGTACTCCAATGGCTCGATATTGGTGAAACTCTCGTAGAGAAATTACAGAAAGGTAAAGGTACCATAGGGTACCTCGCCGTGGCATCTGCCATGTACAAAATCGCCACGCCAGCCCGGTATGCCGTCACGCTAGGTAAATAATTTTAGGAAATGAAATTATGGGATATGGGAACGATGATCTCACTCTTTAACTCTTTTGCCATCTGCAGGTGGAACAACGATATCCATTAAATATCTTAAAGATTGGGGTTATATAAAACCGATTCCACCTAAAGAGAAAATCAAAGAGTTGATTGATGAGAAGAAAAACATTCTACGGAGGAAACGGGAAGAGAAATGTCGTAAAGATACAATAGAGGAGCCGGATAAAAGCTAATCGATGGCCATTTCGGTATAATTATCTAACATAAGTCTTTGCTCGTTCGTTGAAAGTATAAGCTGGTGAAGTACTTCTTGTATTTTTATATCATACGTAAATACTTGATTTTCTGTTCGTCCAGAAATTGGATTTTAAAAGAGAGAATGATGTAATCATGGATGAAATTTCTGTCAACCAGTAATGTAATGTGTCTTCTGCATATTGATGAGGTTCGCTGTCATAGATGAGAAAATTGAAGTACTGTGCAAAATAAGACAATATTTTTTCCTGTTCTTGAAGTTTCTACGTTGGAAATATTTTTTTTAGATGCATAAAAAATTGAGTTACACTTCGTTGCAATTTTTTATTCATCTAAACTTTGTACCATGGAAGGAAAAATTAGTACTTTTTTTAGATCGCGTTACAACGTCATTGTTTTAGGCGTGAGAAAATATCGCGTCGAAAAATCATTGTGTGCAAAATTTTTGCTCAAGGGAAACAGAATACCACAGAAATAAGACAATTGCGGCTCTTAAAATTTACGATTTTGACTGCTATTTTGGCCAAATGCGTGGAGTTCATCACCATTACAATTGGAATATTGTAACTCGTTGTGTTATCGGTAGAGTCCGAATTTTTTTGCACTAAAAGTGACAAGTTTCTGAATTTGAATGTCCATTTTCGGCCTGGGAAAAAAAACGTAAGAAATGCACGTTTTTCAGGGGTTTTACAAATTCTTGACCGAAATTACGTCATTTTTGACCACAATAAACGCAATTTGTGCGTCAAATTTATTGATACAAAGTCCTACCAATTTTTCATTCGAAGATCCATGGTTGTGGAAAGTTACGTAGATAAGTGGGAGGGTTATATTCCTCCATTGCTATTTGTTTACCATCTCTCGCCCCATTTATTGCTTTGTTACCAAGCATTTTTTTTTTTTTTTTTTTTTTTCAGTGATACTTCTACCTCGGAAAGAATATCCCTTCCTATTGCAAAATCGTATTTACGCCACTGATTTTGGATGATATTCGACAAATCGGTCTTATTCGACTTTGAACCCAAATTTCGACACAATGAAATTCGTTTCCCAGGCCCTACTATCCCTAAAACTAAATTTTATATGCTTTTCTAGCTTTCCGCCCTTAGCAAAATGATTCGACAAATACCGATGAATCCGGTTTCTGGTTATCAGTTATCCTGAATTCCTGACCCATCTTCGAAATTTGAAACCACACAGGATAAAGTCTACTCAATGAATGAGCCTTTTTCAAAGTACTCCAGTTTCGTGTTTGTTCAAGTCGACTGACGTTTTCATTTGAATAAAATCCAAGTTCACGTTGTCTCCGATGAATCAAAAGTTAAAAGTTTGAATTCGTGTGATGAGAAAAGCACTTCTGGAAATGACTAGTCGGATATTTGACAAGAATGGAATTTTCTCCAGGTTAGGTGGAGCCAAACAGTTTCCATTTTTTTCTTCTATATGAAATTCTCTATGAAAGATTTTCGAAGATTTCTTTCCGAAGTGAAATTAATTTATTCAAAAATACAAACTTAGCTTTTCCTAAGATCGTTTCAATGTTACCAAATTTTTGCGTCAAATTCTTGATTTCTTCTTTCTTTCATCCGTGCACAGAAATAATGCTATTTCAAACAAAATTATATTTCTCTCGTAAACTTTTCACATGACTTAGTTTTCATGAAATTACAGTACTACGTTTTAACAAAAATCAAAACGACGCGTGACCAGATTACATTGATAGTTCTCACCGTGAATAACTATCTTATGATAATTCGAAATTACTATCACACATGTACGCGCTAATAGCGTATACATCTGTGTTACTATTGCACAACACTTACTTACAAAAAATGAATAAATTTTCTAATACATTCAAGAAGAATGAATAAAACACAATGCGCTTCGCGTACTCCGCCGCAAGCTTGGGTATCATTACTTGATTCATTTGAATATTCAAGACTAGCTCTCCTTAACTTAATTAGAAATAAAAAATTAAAAATCTCTTTTTACATCGTTTATCAATTTCGTTCTCAAGAACCAACAAAGTCAATCCTAACAATATTACTTAGGGGAAAAAAGAAGAAAAAAAGATACTCTAAATGGCAGTGGTTCAAATGGCCTATGATCACTTTTCTAAACGTACTCTATTAAATACGGGTGGAACCAACGATGATTACTATAAGTGATTCACAGAAAGAATGTCAAAAAAAAAGAGAATAGCTAATTACGAGCATGATGAAAGAACTCTTAGTCTCGATCCAACATGAACTAGAATTCACGAAAAATATAACGGTGACCTGTACTATACAGAGAATCTATTCAAAAACGAATAAATTAGTACTTACAAAAAATATGTTTCTCAGAAAGTATGCCGCCTATCAGGTTTACTTCTTCTTCTTTTTTGGTTTACTACGAGGCTTTTTGACTTCACTGGATTTCGAATACAAAAAGAATTGAGTAAGTATAATCGTATTTGCTAGGGTAGCTAATGCGTACGTAAATATGATAATTTTGTCGCCAGTTTCTTGGAACGAGGTGAAAACTCGGGCCATTGAGCCTAATAGCAGCAGAGAAGCTGTTACAATTGACTGCTGTCCCATGGATTTACTGCGAAAATTTTCGAAGGCTTGAATCATCTGAAAAAAATATGTGTCTTGTGTTATTTTTTCACCATTAATAATGGGTAATAGGAAAAGGAGGATGCGAAACATACTTTTCCAACGAACATCACGGGCACTGATGACGCTTGGAAGTACCAAAGCGTTTCAACTGAGACCATCCCCGAGGTGACGAAGTACAGAAAAACCGAGTAAAAAGTTAGGAAAAGGAAGCAAGGTATATCTCCAATACTGTAATGAAATGAAAGTCCAGTAATCATGCTCGTTTGACCCAACATGAAAACTCCGTCACCCCACGAACTGGAAAGCGATATCAAATAGTTGAAAATTCACGTTCTACGACAAGTTTGAAGGTTAAAATTCAAAAACCTTGAACTATACCTGAAGGGGAATCGTTTGATGAAGCTGTAAGCTACGGACGCAGTTACTCCGTATAGTTCAAGAATTTGACCCGGTATGCTGATTCCTTCGGCACTGTGGTTTGAATATATTTTTGCTATTTGAGGAACCTTCACTGCAATCAGAAAATAAATTCGATGCGATTTGACACAGAATTGGTTGCGGGAATATTTTTCTCCAACCTACCGAGCACAGATCCAAGGATGATTCCGTAACCAAGACCTTTGCTGACTGACGCTTTCACGCAAGCAACTAGAAAACCAGAGTAATAGAAGGAATAAGATGAATTTTATCGGAAAAGTATGTACAATTAAAAGATGAGAGGACTAAACTTACCGTGCAAAAAATCATATTTCGTGAAGAAAATATCATAGCATTCCGGTGATACGACTAAGAGGATGAAGTTTTTGAAATACTCTACGATAGCAGCCGCCATCGTTTTGAAGCGAAGTTAGAAACTAGAGTGAGCTGGAATTACGATATTCTTAGGAATAGTAACTACTTCAATATGATAAATCAACTCATCTTCAATATTGCGGTCTGCGGACGAATTTCAGTTTGCAGAATCGAGTTGGCGTCTTTTCGCTATCAAACGTCTTCGTCATTCGCCGAGAGCGCTGCGATCAACGTATACCTAATTGATAAGGAAATCAGATGGCACTGAAAAATCAATTTGAAATAATATTTTTTTTTATATGAATGAGCATAATTCTGTGATAATACTGAAATCTGTAGACTCTGTCAAAGAAGAACAAATCCGATCTTCGCAATTTGCATCTACAAACTACCAAGTATAAAGTGCGACGCTTTTCACGAAAATAAAAATTTGAATTAGAATGAAGTGGGCGGAGTCAATGCGTGATATGTGAGAAGCGAGGGGAAGAGAGCGCTACTAGCGCTGACAGGTTCGTTGTCTGCAACGACTGGAAGAAAACAGAGTAGCGCAGCGCTGTGTTTACGTTTTATTACGGAGAATTTTCATGAAACGAAACATAGAGTATTCATGTTCCATGAGGAAATCTTGGAACGAAAATATGAAAGTTCATTCTTCTTCCTAAGTTTCTAGTAGTGTCCATTCATTCGGTTGCCAATTTAGTGTTCGAGTCCTCGATTTCAGTGTCGCGAGTGTGTTACGATTTTACTTGTTGATAAAAGCTCGAATATGTTATTGTTCTTTTTTGCAATCGAGTCGTGTACATCTTCGAATTTCGTGCCCCGTTGTTTTAGTTTTTCTTCAACCGTTGTAGTGCTGCAGCAGTAAGATAATTATTTTAGAGATGAGGTAGCATTCAATGATGTGTTTGTTAATATGAATTCGAGGCGAAAAAAAGAACAATGTTGGTTTTCGGATCATCCTCGATGGTTACGCTGCTACTATGTTTGGTTGACCTCGCTAGTTCATTTCCATCACACTTCGTGAAACCAAGTATGTAAACTCGGAAATAGAAAATAATAAAAGTCGATTATGATAATGAGATGCTGAAGTCTCGAAACATACGATAGACTTCCTTATGCTCCTAAGGAAAAAAAGGTCCTATGAACCGAAGCAATTTTAAATTATGAATTCCAGTCCGTCTGGATGAATTTATGAGTCTAACTATTCAAATCTTACTCCACTCAGCTTTTTCGCTAACGTTCATTCAATTCCCTTGAGTATGTCGATATTTGTTCGTATCTAACAAATGTTAAGCAATTTTAATATCATTATCAAGTATCAATTAGCATCCGATTGTTCCTTATTGAGTGATTCATAGGTAAACTGTATCGTTTGATGTTTTCGATCTTCATACTTTAATACTTATTTCCACTCGAGATGAAAGATTATTGGTATTTTTCCTTTGTGCTGTGCGTCAACAATCTTTTTTTTTGGTGTCATTTTGCTCCTGTCGTAAAAGACTTTACTATTCGAAAAAGTACACTTGTAATACGTCACGTTTGAAACTCTAATCTGCTCTTCTTTTCATTGTTCTCTCATATGAGTGACACTTGTGCTTCGTTCGGTCATCGACACGATCCCACGAGGTGAGATGGGATTGACAGAGTATAATACGATGTTTAATTTTTGTCATGTCCTAGACAATCATCGTCAAGTTGCTTCATTGTTTCAGATACTTGCTAGCGTGCTCTAGGCCATCGATCATCCCAAATAATCCACCTTCATGTAAGGATTTATATTCAAGTTACGAACTCGTAAAAATTGTCTATCTATCACCCCTTTAATTCGAATTCCCTGTTCTTCACCTCACTAATCGTCGCTTTTATTCATCGAGACTTCACTCATGTACTTGTGAAACTCAACAGTTATCTATATGGAAGCACCAAACTTGACTGAGTAAATACGGAATATTGTAATGGGGAAAAAAAAGTACGTCTCAAAGTTTAAATTAGTTCAAAAAAGGTGAGAAATGAAAGTTACCGGACTTGTTAATATTCACGTCACTCTGCTTTTCGAAGAATAGAAGCCTTTTTCGCTCCGACAATATTCGAATTTTGTATTTCGTCGTCTAAATTGTAAATGACGTTATTTATTTTCCTCTCGTGTAGGGCTGAAGCCTAAAAATATTATTGAAGAAAGAAAAAATCTTTCCAACAAGTTTTCGTTTAAAATTACGATCATTTTCTCGAACTTTTAATTTTTTATTTTCGTCGGTTGAAGACATAATTTAATCTAGAAATTGATTTTGTGCTGATTTCGGTGTTGAAAGTTTTTTTTTCTCTTCATTTTCTATCAGAAATTTCAAAAATTGTCGGATTTTTAACCCTCTCGAAAAAACTGAATTGAATTAATTATAATTCTTATACGGACTGTATGAATTTTTTTTCGTCGAACGATCTCTGATTCTCTGTTTTCCAGAATTGACAGCTCAAAACTTTAGACGAGTCACTAAATTTCTGAAAATTTACATTTTTGTCGATTATGGAATCTGTTCGCATAAGAATTCTTATTCAGTGTTTTGATTATTATTATTATTAATATTATGTTGATACAATGAAACGTGTCAATTTCCATTTTTGTCAAAAATAAGTATTTTTTATTTGGAGATTCTGTAAAGTGCAGTATGTTTCTTCAAAGAAGTATCTTTCCAAAATGCTTCTTCGTGTTTTTACTTCGAGAAATTTTAACGAGTCGCCGTACCTTTTTATTTCTCATGGCATTTTAGGGGTTAACCGCTCTTTAACCCTCGTTCAAACACTTTTTATAGCACTCTCATTTCCAGAACTCAAAATTTATTATTGGTCTTTGGTACTCGCTGGCCCTCTGGAAAATTCGCAACGGTAGAATACTCGAGGAATTTAATAACTTAATACCGTAAAAAGTTGGCCAGAACTTCGTAAAAATTTTTATTTTGAATTTAATTTACTTGAAAATTTTTATCGTAGCTCTTACGCTTCTTCCTAGTTTATGACTGCATTATCAGACTCGTGACTTTCGTACGAATGAAATACTCGTATCAAAAACTTTTCAAATTTTTCGACTGCCCTAAAGGAAATATTTTTTCAATTTGGTGTTTGTCGTCGCTTATTAGTGAATTTTTTGTTTTGATTTCGAACACTTTCAGGCACGAAACTGTTTTATGGTCTGTTGTTCGAATCCGAATCTCTTACCGAAAAGAATCAGGATCTTTGACCGAGAAAATTCTGATGCGAAAGGTATTTTTGAATCGGTTCTTTGCTTGACCTTACTCGATCATAATAGTTCATTATCGTCGACCGTCCGGTCTGGGTTACAAGTTTCAGAAATTTATTTTCAGAAGAAATCCCTGAGAGGGAAGGTCGGATACGGAAGAGAATCCACTGTAGGAGAAATATTATATTTGAGATACAGGGCACACGAGAATAGGTTTTGGGCAGTTGAACTATCTTAATGGCAGTAATTACAGGAAGGAGGAGAGGGAAGACCCTGGATTAATGAAGCGAATGTGGCCAATCCTTAGACGAGGAAAGGCGACACTTTCTGTTTGAGGAGGACCAGAGGATAGGTTTGTTTTCAAATCATCAAATCTGTGATTGGTCTAATTTTACCAAAGTTCGTACCGGGCACTGGTGATCAGAGGACGGTGATAGTTTTTTAGATCATATGCGGGCGAGGGTGGAAGATCAATAATTTTAGGCAGGAGGATAGAGGTTTTGATCGTATGGTCTATCAAATCGTGTTCGGGGTAATGGATATGTCCCGGGATCCCAATCAATGATATGAAAGAATATTGGAAATAACTTGGATAGATTGGATGATCGAGTTTTGTAAAAATAGGAGAGGAAAAAATGAGTCGGAACGATAGTAAGACCTAATTGAACCCAGGAGATCGCTGAATAAGTTGTGCGCTTAATATAATTGTAAATACGGAAGCAAAGTTGCCTACCCGATGGGCCGTAATGAAAGTTTTAAACTGGATATGTATAACTAATTTTATATCCCGATTCGGTACCATCATTGGAACCAAAATTCTGGTGTATTCACTCTGAATCGGGGGTCTGTAGTAGCAGGTCACGTGACTCAAAGGGTATGCGATGCAACAATTTGATTACTGATGACGCTTTAGATTCCGCTGCCATTATTGAACAGTGCCTTGGATGTCAGGTGACTCTCCTCTAATTCGTTTTCGGTATAGACGTTGTTGTCTCATTTTGTGTAAGTGTGAGATC
Organism: Aspidiotus rigidus; assembly: GCA_035079385.1. Taxonomy (NCBI): domain Eukaryota; kingdom Metazoa; phylum Arthropoda; class Insecta; order Hemiptera; family Diaspididae; genus Aspidiotus; species Aspidiotus rigidus. The sequence continues at coordinate 12,437,796 of JAVHKY010000020.1, read as the reverse complement.
GAGTATGATATGGAGAGATAAATGACTGTGGGGAAGAGGAGTAAAGGTTTCAAGTTTGAAAAGGTGATGAGATTTGACCCCATGAACCATGTCGACTCCCAATCAACTCGCAATTTCGACTAAGAGTTTGAAAAATTAAATTCTTAGTCGTTTTGAAGTCGATGGTCGACATGGTTCATCAAGAGGTAAATATTGGCCTGTTCGTATTCTCTTCCAATAAAGACCTTGGCATTTTTTTATTCTTCGCGTGTGATACATAGTACGAGAAATTTGGGAATGGCTGTGAAGTGAGTTTGGATATTGTCTCTGACTCTTCATTCATACAAATTCTGTAGAAGCGAAGCGTGGTAGAAATTCCAAAGATTTTTATTTAAAAATTCTACATAAAAATTTGGGATTCCGATACAATAATTTTGCATCATCTTGAAATAATCTCGGTAGTAATTGGAAGCCTCGTATAAGACTTCAAATATTTTAAAATTCTGACTATTGTCGAAGAAATTATTTTTTTGAATTTTTAATTCGATAAAATTCTTATCTCATCTAAACTGAATAAATCGGAATGATCCCCATGTACGTCCGTTGTTTTACCAATCCCAAAAGCTAATAAGAGGCCCTCCCGCTCCAATCAATACAGGCTCATTGCTTTAACTATAGTATCTTGGGCAAAGTGCTTCGAAAAATTCTTTATGAAATACTATTCTGGTTCGTCGAATTGAACAACGTCCTTTAAAGGCCAGAATACTCTCCGAGCCTTATCAGACATCAAACTTCGTGACATACAATTCCCCCGGAGTCATTATGATCATGTGCTCAAGCCCGTAACCAGAGTTCATTTGTTAAAAGGGCTCGTATGAAAATTAGGGGGCCGATTCTTCGTTTTACTAGGATTATACTTTTGGCTAGAGGGCCTCGTGACACGTCTAGGGGGGGGGGGTCAGTGTCTCCTCATCCCCATTGTTATGGGGCTGCATTATGCTCCAACTTAGATGAAGTAGGCTTTCGCGCTAACTTTAATGATCTCCGCAGTTTTCTTTTGATGACCTCAAATTTTTGGAGACCTAGAGACTCCTACAAGAAAATCTTGATAGAATTTCTTCATAGGCCTTGTACGCAGAGCTTTCGTTTCTCGGAAATTATGACAATAATGGTAATATTCCAAAAAAGATTTCCACGCCCTTTATCCTTCTTTCGCCTACTCTTTCAAAATTTCAAAATCAATCCCTACTCTAAATTTTTCGAGGAACTTTTTGGACCCCTCACATCAAGTTATTAAGAGCCGAATGTCTCAATTCTATGAACATTGAAAACCTTCAAATATCTCTTTCCGCGGCGCTGGCTGTGATCTTTAAGTTCTACTTCAACTGTACAAAAGCCTAATTCGCTCTTAATTAGACAACGACGCTCCAGGAAATTATTATATGAGACCTAATTGCCAATTCTCGAGACTGACTCTCGGAGCATTACGCTGAAGCTGGGGAATCTCTTCTCATGTACCGTTTTTCTTAACCCTCACTGCTGATTTTCTTGCACCCACAGCCCAATTCACGCAACTTTCAATCTAAGCACTTTTCATCAGCCGATGTTATTCTGCCCTCCTTCCTCCCGAATCTCAACTATGTGAACATGTCAAATTGAAGCTTTACACCTCTAACATACGATCCACTCCTCCTTGAGTAACCCCTCCCCTAGATTTACGATTCGATCTATCCAAGATTCCCAAAACTCACAACACCATATGTCGCGAACTTTTAGAAATATTATCTCTACCGACATTCCGGAACACTAGCTGTGCTTTACCGACGGATCTAAATCTGGGCTCAAAACTTGGCTCGATCCCAGGCATTATAATCAGTCACCGATTGAGAAACTCTGCCTCTATTTTCACGGTGAACGAAACGCCTTGTGCTCTTGTTTTTCTCGTTTCACTCTCTTCAGCTCAAATTCCTACTTGTAACTGAATTAATTTCATCTCTCCTGGCTTTCTAATTCCTTAATTCAACGTCCTCAAACGCTATCATCCTAATAACACTAGCCTCCTTCCTCTTCCTCCGGATTTGGGGCCGGAACATGACGCGGTTGATCCGGCCACTTGAGATTTTTCTTTCTTTCCCTTAAAATTGCTGGCCCTGTACTTACTTCTGCTTATGACCTTGGAAACTATTAACGGTCTATGATACTCGAATCCTGGAAAACTCAATCTTCGAACAAGAAAACGAGCCGGTCCCCTGAACTTTTTCTAGTCAAGGAATAATTTTTACCAGCCTTAGAATCGGTCTCACACACGTCTCATCCATTCCTATCTTCTTCTAGGTCTATCCCTCCCTTCCCCCTTCTTGCCCAATACTGCTAACCTTTTACCGTATCCCGCTCTCTCTCATTCGGTTTTCTCACGTCTTCCATCTGCCTTTTGTTACAATTTCGATACCGTCATCACCCTCTACTTTAGTTTTTGATCCTTTTCTATTTCCCCCCTAAATTTTCACCAACTCTCTACTTTTACCTTCCCGAGCAAATAATCGTTTGAGTAGTTGAAGAGCTTTGAAAAAAAAAATCATAAAATGGGAAAAAAAGCCACAGTTGACTGTAGTGAGAATCTGTTCATTGTTTAGGAAAGTATGCAAATTGAGAAGAATTGGATTGTGAATTTTAATTCCGCGCTGAGAACTATTGAAAAAAAAAAAAAAAAGTGGGCTTGAAGATCTGTTTTTGAGTGCATTGCCACTCGTGAAGAGGAAGAGAGCTACACAAAATGAGGAAAAGAAATTGGATCAGAACAAAAGAATAGATGAATTTAATTTTGATGACAAAAAAGTTTTTCATTAATTTTCATCGTAGAAAATCACCTGCCACGAAGTTTATTGCGATCATTTAAAGTTATTCGTATTTGACGCGCGGGTTTCAAAATTCCGAAGAAAGAAGAATCTACGTTACAACGTAATAAATTTTCCGCGGAATGCGTAAATTTCAGGTATTTCCACGATATACTTTGTAGATGAACCCTCGAGTTCGTTATGAGTCAGCTCGAATATAATTGATAGAAGATTTATTAGTGCGGAGGTTGATGAGTTTAAATACTTAGTGTGGTTCGCGTAAGTTCGCAAACATAATAATATATATAGCGTTGTAGAAAAGACAAATACTATTTAAATTATGATTCATTGAACGTAGTGTACGCCTTACCAATTCGTCCGTTCATTTCCTTTGTTGGAACTTTCGATAAAAGTTGATGTGTTTAAGGAAACTGGAATTTATTTCTTCCCCACCCACGGATGCCCCGAAGACGGAATACAGACAGAATGCGGGAGTTCAATGCGCCGAAGAGTTCCCTTTATTAGAGGGGCTTCTTTAAGGATTTCGATCGAATAGAAAATTGATATTTAATTTTCTCTTCGGTTTCAAATACGTAAAATTGTTGATTAATAAAACTCGGGAGTTGTATCTTCCTTTAAAGAAAGAGAAAGTGAGATTTGGCGACTATTACGAGTAGTTGGGCTATAAGTGCCCGTAGGAGGTTGTACATTTTGGTGAAATATTTTTTATTTTGTAAACATGTTCGCGTGATTACAGCGAGTACCGAAGTTGCTGTCAGCTGGCCAGATAGAGTAGGTTATATTGGGAAGTACAGTAGGTAGAAAGTGGTCTGTTCGAAAATTTGGTTGCTTTCAAGGATGAAAGACGGAACCGGATGGAGGGATACTTTGGGAATACAACGTGCGTATTCATCCGCATAATTATTGAAAAATTAGGACATTCCAAGTTCGAGTTTTTTTGTTTTTGTCGTAACAGTAAATCATTCACTCCGTTCAATTTTTTTCTTCTCTTCGTTCGTTGCTTCAGTTCCCTGGTTACACGGTTTACGGAATACTGGGAATATTTTCCGTCCAAAATTTATTTTTGAAATTATCGGCCTATAACCTTGCAAAATTTGTGAACAAAAGAATTTTTTATCTACGAATTAGCTCATTAGGACAGAGCTGGACCGAAGGGTGTCGGTACAAATATTAATGGCCGAATTTCGAACTGAATTTAAGAGTGAATCGTATGACGAGGGAACGAGTCACACATAAGTGGCTCATGTTCTGAGATTGATCGAACCAAAGTAATATCGGGATAAATGAATAGATAAATAAAATTATTACAAAATAATATAGAGAAACATATTATACATATCGAATATATTAATATCATTATTTTCAAGGAGAGAAGTACTCAGTGTTCTCCTCTTTTTGGTTGCCGCATTAACGATCTTCCTCTAAATGCCAACTTTCCAATATCACAAAGACTTTTCGCAGGCGACTACAGTCTTTCACTTTGCTCTTCAAGTCCTAAAAGAGCCCACGGACTCCTACAAATAACTTTAGACTAAATTTCTACCTAGTCATCTGATCGTGGCTTCCGACAGCCTTAATCATCTTCCAAAAAAAAAACAAAGAAATCATCTTCAGGATTTTCAAATTAATACCACTGATTCAATAAAATTTCTGGGACTCTTATTTAATTAAACATTAACTTTAGCTCCACTCATCAAATTACTAAAAGCTGAGTGTCTGAGAACAACAAACATTCTAAAATATCTATCTCACCCCAAAACAGCTAGGATGCAACTGAAAACTTCTCTTACAATTATACAAAAGCTTGATTCGTTCTCAGCTCGATTACGGTTCACCGATTTATAATTTAGTTAACAAAACTATACCCTAACATTATTGGACCCAATTCAGTCTGCATCCCTGAGACTGATTTTAGGAGCATTTAGAACCAGTCCAAAACTAAGCCTTTGTGCAGAGGCGGCCGAACCGCCCCTCTCCTTTCGCCGATTTATTTTCTCATCAAATTTTCTTGTTTCATTATTCCAATTTCCCCAACTTTCCTTACATCAGTCCATAATTTCTCACATGAATCTGATCTTCCTACGTCAACCTTCAAAAAAACGTCCTCAACCTAAAAATTAAGGTGAACTCGCTTTTACTCATATTCACAACTACTCCCCCTTGGACATTTCTAGAACTGGATATTCGCTTGGACCTGACCGAAACTCCTAGACTTCATAACACCAATCTACTTGACGAATTCCCTAATCACATTCTATGTTTAACAGATGTTCAAAGTACAGAGAAAAGACAGCATACGCATACTCCATAAACAATCAAATAACAACTCACCGAATTAGAAACTCCTCTTTAGTTTATACAGCTGTATCAAACGCCATATTAGCTTATGTATCCCTCATTGCTCAACTGCAACCTCAAAAAAATTACATCCTCCTAACCGATTCTCTCTCATCTATCCAAGCTCTTTCTGATCCGTTCTCAACCAATCCAATAATTCGACGTATTCACTTAGCCCTTCTTACTATGTCCATTAAATAAAGTCTCATCTCACATATTTGGATCACAGGTCACATCAACTTCCCACCTCACGATGTAGTAGATGGAGCCACCAAAAAGCAACCTCCCTTTCTAAAATAACAGACCCTATACCATCACCCGCCCAAGATTTGAAAATTTTCTATTCAACAATAATCTCGAAACTTTGACTCAAGATATAGACAACAACAAAGTACGTAAAATGACGAAAGATCCGACTCCCTGGTCCTCATCTCACAGAGAATCTCTCCCTTCTGAGAATAGGACATATCCATCTCATTCACTCTTACCTTCTATTAAACCTTGCTCCCCTTCCTGTTATTTATAAGAAAAAATATACAGTAAAACCTCTGATTAGCAGGTGTCCGGTATTAAGAGGAGATAGGAAAAAAAAAAAATTTATGGCATAGCCAAATAAATGAAAATCATGTTCTATGTCTTTTATATTTTATCAGTCATCTTGAAATATTTCAGTCTAGGCTTCTACTAGGTCAAGTGTTCGTGAGATATTATTCGTTTACCCCTTTACCTATCTTGGCGTCGTATAAGTCTTCTATGAGAAATACGAGGTAGCGCGAACTCGCTGTTGTATTGGAATGGTATGTGACAATTCAAGTCTAGGGGACTTGGAAAAATTTCGACTATCCAGCCTTTATTTATTTAATTATTCAATTATTTAATTATTCAATTATTTAATTATTTAATATTATTTATTTATTTATTTATTTATTATTAATTCTTCTACTAGGTCAAGTGTTCGTGAGATATTATTCGTTTACCCCTTTACCTATCTTGGCGTCGTATAAGTCTTGTATGAGAAATATTTTGAGGTAATTGTGGGTGTTCTATATTTTGAGGTATCAACTTTCGTGGGGCGAACGAGCGATCTCGCTGTTGTATTGGAATGGTGTGAGAAAATTCAAGTCTTTTTTGAGAAATATGAGGTAGCGCGAACTCGCTCCGCTCGTTCGCCCCCTGTCTCGCTGTTGTATTGGAATGGTATGAGACAATTCAAGTCTAGGGGACTTGAAAAAATTTCGACTATTCAGCCTTTATTTATTTATTTAATTATTTATTTATTTAATTATTTAATTATTTTATTATTTAATTATCTTATTATTTTATTATTTAATTATTTAATACTATTTATTTATTTATTTATTTATTCATTTATTCATTTATTTATTTATTATTAATTCTTCTACTAGGTCAAGTGTTCGTGAGATATTATTCGTTTACCCCTTTACCTATCTTGGCGTCGTATAAGTCTTGTATGAGAAATATTTTGAGGTAATTGTGGGTGTTCTATATTTTGAGGGATCAACTTTCGTGGGGCGAACGAGCGATCTCGCTGTTGTATTGGAATGGTATGAGACAATTCAAGTCTAGGGGACTTGGAAAAATTTCGATTATCCAGCCATATATGATAGGAAGAGGGACTTGGAAAATTTTCTATATTATCAATTATATTAATTATTTAATTATTTATATTAAATAATTATTGAATTATTTAATTAAATAATTATTTAATTATCCAATTATTAATTAATTAATTATTTATTATTATTACGCGGGGTGTACTCGTGAATTTCTGAATCACCCAAGGGGTAGCGATTTTCTAATTATTAATTATATTAATTATTTAATCATTCATTTATTTAATTATTTAATTATTTATTTATTTAATTATTTAATTATTAATTAAATAATTATTTATTATTATTACGCGGGGTGTACTCGCGAATTTCTGAATCACCCACGGGGTAGAGATTTTCTAATTATTAATTATATTAATTATTCAATTATTTATTTATTTATTTACTTATTTATTTATTATTAATTATTATTATTACGTGGGGTGTACTCGCGAATTTGTGAATCACCCACGAGGTAGAGATTTCTCTTGACGGGGGGGGGGGGGGGGGGGGGGTGTACTCGCAAGTTTCAAAATCGGGGTCCGGTGAGAGAAAAGACATGGAACATGTCAAAATGTACTATTTTACACAGATAGTTTTATCAAAATCACAGTATTAAATGAAATGAAAAAATTAAATGATTTTCTCCATGGGAGGATATTTTGTTGATCAATGAAGTTCAATTTGGCTTTTCCACCACTCAAATAAAACCCAAAAATATTATTTAAAAAAAAAGTATTAAAAAATAGAACAATAGTATTTTTTAATAATAATTATTTTTCAATAACTGAATAGTAATTTATTAAGTTGAATCGAAAAATTGAGCATGAAAAGAGAAAAAGTGCTGAAAAGTCCGGAAAAAGTGTCTGTTATCTAGAGGAGTCCACTAAGAGAGGTCTTACTGTAATATAAATAAATAAAATCAGTAATGAAATAATGAAAAAACTGAAAGAAAAGAATAATTGTAAATTAAAAAAACGGCTTTGCTCGCACTATTTTTTTATTAAAATTACTCGTTCGTACAAGTAAAATTTAAGGGAGGTTTACGTTTCGACGTACTACGATGTCTTCATCAGAACCAACTAAAAAACTAAACTAAATACAATCGTAATAAAGAAGAGCAACGCGCTTATCATAATATTATGTAATAAATAAAATTTTTTAAATCATATTCAATTTAAATATGTATAACAATAAATTATACTTGAAAATATAAAACATACTATAATTTTTTTTTTAATCAGATAAAATATTAAGAATGACATTATTAAATTTATTTCATCATTAAATTAATAATAACAATCAACTATCAATATTTATAATTAATAGGTATCTACTATATAAATAATAATTCAATTGAATTATTGTCAATGTTATTAAAATAGAATGTATAAAATGAAAAATAAAATATTTGTGATAAGAAGATTTTTCTGTTGTTGAATAACTGTATAAAAGTAGATACAAGATTGACACTATTAACCACCGATAAATTCCTCATTTCAATAATAATATTATTATATATCACAACATTTTGGTAGCTTAGATGTTGTGATATAATATTATTGAAAGTTGATAGTGCCAATGTTGTATGTACTATTAAAAAAATTCTATTAATAATATGTACAAAAAAAAATTTGTTCATGTGAAGAATGAAATATTAAGTAAATAATATTTTTAATAAAAATTGATACTGCATTTGAAATTATTACAAAGTGAAAATCAAGTTAAAAGCTACAAAACTCATGATTTAAAAATTGAATTTTTCAAAAATCAAAGAAACAAGAATAAAATTTCCATTTTATATATAAAATAATATTCTTAATTATATAAATCAATAGATAAATTAACGTATTCTACCAATCATAAAAGTATTAAATTCTTATAATTATTTAATCTTATTTTGATCAGGAATAATAGAGATATCAATAGGAATAATTACTCGTATTTGAATAGAATTGATTAGCATTAATAATAATATTTCAATAAATAGGAGAAGGATTTTGCGACTGACAAAGTATGTTCTACTTGTTACAAACTATAATATCTGACTTTCTTATCATCGTATTAGACCTAAATTTCTCAGCCTATCGTGAATTAATATTATGTAATCCTAATAATTTATTATTAATTGAACGTAAAATTGAATAAAAAAAGAAAAAATATCATTCTGGTTCAATATGATTATTACATATTCAAGAGTTCTATATTTGAGACTCATTAGAATTTCATCTTTTAATTACACCCTCCTGGTCTTTGACTGACCGCTTTTATGAATTAATAACGCCCTATCAATTCCTCCGGACTTAATTTCGTGGTTTGATGTCATGTTTTCTCACAATTTCCAGGGATAGAAGAAGATAGCGGAAGTGATAATTTTGGTTATGGGGTGGCTACCGAAGTGACGCATGTGAGTGGATGCTAACTAGTGTTGGAGAGAACATTGTGAAATGGGGATTGAGGGAGTTGAAGGATGAAAATGTGGATGGCTATGGCCGCCTTGGAGGAAGACCGAAAGAAGCCCAGCTGGTGTGTGCGTATTGGTGTGTAAAAACGAGCCTACATCGATGAATATGTTATCGTACTAAGCCTATTCAAATGGTGCTCAGTTTGCATGTTTCGGCCTTCCTTCAAGGTGGCCATGAAAGGATCCGCATGCAGGTTAAGGTAGGTAAGATGCGAAGGAGACAATGGAAGTTGATAATTCGCACAGGGAGCGCCTATGGAAGTGGTACATATAAGTGGATTGAGTCCATACAAGCTGGAGTTGGAGAGGATATCGTGGCCTGGGGACGAAGGGTGTTGATGAATGGGAGATTAGCTACTAGGTTTAAGACAGTCTTCTTCTTCTTGAAGCCCGTTAATGTAGATACATTTCCTTCTGCATTAGATATCGTCCGCGTTTCACGTGTGATTGTAGTACGTTAGTTGGAAAATTTTGTATCAGTTCTTCCGCTGCATTATGGTCGCAGAAAAAAAGTTTTCCTCCGAAACAAACTAACCGTGTTGGTGACTTCCCTGTTTGTATTGAATGTTTCTAAAAAGTTCGCTCGTTATATTAATGTAGAACACTATTGTTTCGAGTTGGGAGAACACGATGTCGAAAAAATTCATTATGAAAAAGACGTCGAAATTATATACGAAGAGTACATTGTTCGAATTGGTTTTTGTAAAATCAATTCTTACCTTTCGAGATTCATTTAGATTATTCCGATTCGAAGTTGCCTTGTTTGTGAATTCACTTCGAACCCCTTTTCTTAATTCAGACGTCTTTTCTTTGCGCAGGTGTTCCTTTAAATGAATTCATTAAGCATTATGAACCCGCTTTCTACGACGTCGAAGAAGTAACTAATCAACACAAACGTATCAAAAGAAAAGCTGGGATTTATGGAAAAGTTACCGCTCCTTTGAAACTTACAATTTCCACTTCAAACAGGTAAGAAAATTTACATGAATTTCTCTCGGAAAAGCTCTTGAACGAGTAAATTAAGCGTAGAACTTTTACCCCGATGCCCCGATCAAAGTAGTGAAAGGTATAGTATTTTCAATAAACACGAGCAATTCTTATTTCTCGTGTACGATGGTCGAGTTCGATGAGACTACGAGTACAATATAATCTACTATTGTTTTGAGCCTTGCTATACGAAGAGAAAAGCTGGAGCATTCAAAAAGCGAAAAAGAAGACGTGCATAAAGCGCGAAAAAAATTTTTTAATGAAAATTCTCCGTAATGAGGCTATTCATTATTATTATTATCGATTCAGCCGGCGTGGTGTGTGTATGAAAATGAAATAATATAAAAGAAATAGTTCGCGTACATTAGCATGTAAATATTCAAAATGCGGTATAATTTCTCATTTCACCGAAAGTGTACCTCGGCGAGTGAAACACGTTATTCTTCGAAAAAGCATCGAAAATGGAAATTTTCATGATGAAAAGTATGCATAACGATAATGAAATGTCGAAATAAAAAACACTTTCTTCTCGCGCGCTCCATTTAATTTTTGTATCTTTTTTTTTTCCTCCCTCCTTTTGTCGTAAAGACCGATTTTATCGTTTTTGTATGAAAGAATTCAATATTTACTTTCCTTTCCCTATATTTGTATATGAATTTTTCGAAACGCATTTTTGTTTTATGTCCGTATTGCAGCTAGAATGGAAAACTTTTTATTTTGGAATTTCGAATAGTACTTCGCGTATATTAAGTATTCACGCGGGCGTTTTATAGACAAAAATAAAGATAGGCATGCACATTACATCCTCGATTATATTATATTTTTTGCAGTTCTACTGGCTGCTAAACTATAATATGTATAGGCAACAGACATCGTAATTTCGATATTGAAGTGCGGTATCGACGATGCCGAAAACAAGCGGGTAGGGTTTATATATTGGTTCTACAAGGTTATATACTTGGAAGTAGTTTTTTTTTTTGGCTTTAAATTCCGACAATTTTAACGCCTTTAAACGAGTAACATCTTTTCTTGTGGATTCGTATGTTTTTGTTATGTGTTACACAAGCTTTATTGAGGAAAGTGTTACAAATTGAAACAGAATGTGTCTAGTACGGATATTTTAGGTTGTAAAATGGTTTTTTAACTGAGTTCTGAGAGACTGTACTTCAATTGTTGTCCGGCAACCGACGGTTCAGGAACTCAATTCCTCATACTGTCTAGATACAGTTCAGATCCTTCGGTCCTCCAACCCGACAAAAATATCGGGAGAGGAGGATTATGACGCAATGAAAAGCGCGCAGATTTCTGCTCGGATCTCATGCCTACATCAGTCGGCTTCTGAGTTACGCCAAAATTTGAAAGCATTTTTTCACTTTTCCATAATCCAGCTTTTATTATGTGCCTCGTATGTAAGAAAAAGACCATGTATAGGGAAAGCCCTAGAATTGAGTTGAGAAGCTCGGATTCGACGTTATGAATTATTGAGAGTGGACACTTCCAGGCCTCAGAGATGAATGAAAGGAAAATACCTAGAGGTCATGAGTCTCAAATGTAGAGCCGACAGAGGATGGCGAAAATCTAGGTTCAAAACAAATTGAATGAAATGTATCAAATTTTTATTTAATTTTTATTTTTTTATTTAAATTTATTTTATTAATTTTAATTAAAATTATAAATAAAATGATAATATTAATAATATTATAGACAAATCAATTATTAGGTATTATTTGAATAATTTATTTTTGTTAATCAATTTAATTGGTATAAATCTATGATGAATTCTACAAATTTCTAAACATTGACCAATTTATTTATTTATTTGAAATTCTGTTTAGACATTTTTAATAAATAACTTTTATTTAAATAAATGACTATTTAGAAATTATAATTATTTAAATTATTCTATTTAATTTATTATAATATATATAATTATTAATTGAATTATTTGAAATTTTTCTTATTTGAATTAATGAATTAAATTTCAAAAATTTAATTTATATCGAGAATTAAAATTATTTTATTTTTATTTTGTAAAATTTTTTTATTGGAAATAGAATATTTTTAATTTATTTAGTTGATTTGTCAAATTAAAAATTTAATAAATAATTCAAAATGTATTTTAATATATAATGATAATCTTATAAATTTCATTATATATGTTACGCCGAATCCGTCAAATTGCTGATTTTATCAAATCGGTAGAAATTTTGCCGAATTTATGAAATCGGCAACTGTCTACCGATTTTATAAAACAAGCAACTGAAATATCGAGACTGAAAGTAATAATATTTCCTTATTTTATCTCATCTTCCAACGTTTTCGTTTCTTCTTTTTCACGATTTTATAAGATGAGCAACTGAATTATCGACCTAGATACGTAATACTTTTCTTTCTCTTTTTTTCCAATCGTATTTTTTTTTTTCATTGCGTTCAATGACCATCTTTGAGTGAAGAATGAAACTAGTTCACACACGAGAAAAGGAGTACCGTAAGTGCTCGTGCCGTTCAAATTGCATCTCAAAAAGATGTGCCTGTAACAAACACGGGTTGGGGTCGGCCATCCCGGACGTACAATACATGTGATGATCACAAAGACTGATTTTTCATGACTTGATAAGATCAGGAAATTGACGGATTTGGCGTACCATATATTATATACGATAAGTAATTCTAAAATTATTTGTATGAAGTAGAAAATGAAAGAACAGAAGTGACAGTTTCCTGGTGGTGGAAATATCCGTTCGCAAAATCCTTCTCCTCTGCAAGTCATTGATTTAATTAAACTCAGGCAAGGTCTTGCTCCCAATTCACATCTTTCACATTCAACTTATGCGCCACTTTCTTAACTATTTCCTATTGAAGAATTTCAACTTCATCTACCTCCTCCCCACCTTATCCAACTTTCTTCCATGGGCCACTCCCCCTATCCAAAGTAGTTCTACAATTATGTCCCCATTAAATTTTTTTTTTTTTTTCTCGTAAATGCTCTCCGGCATCTCCTCGGACACAAGCCCTCCCTTGAAATGTTACTGTCTAATTTATGCTGAAGGCTAATGTGGTAAAGGGATCCTTATGCTTAAGGCTGATGAAAGATACTTATTGCTTAGGACTAGTGTAGGACTAGTATATGTTAATATGTATGTCGTTTGCACGTTCCAGGTTTGTTTTTCGTCGACTTCCTTCCTCCATAAATCTTTCACTACTTCGATGAGATAGTCCTGGGTTACCTTCTCATTTCCGTCAGGCTGTGGTTCACATTCTATGAAGATGTGTTTCGGTATCTCGGTGCTTTTCTTAAATCTGCAGCTTGATCTTCACATCGAAGGTACTCCTTGAAGGACACGTGCCCACTGGTCCCTGGGCTAGCCAGAAACAGGGAGGGCCTCGTGTAGTTTTAACATCAAACTTTTCCATCCTCCTTTTTTGCTCTTTGCCCATTCTTTTTTTTCCCGATTTTATTTTGAATTATTTATTTTGTATTTGTCTGTCGGGGTGTTGCGTTAGCATTTTTACGGGGTCAAGTCTATTTTCTTCTTTTTTGCTGCCATTGGTACTCGGATGACTGTGTCATATTGGATTGGTCTCATACCATGTGTTACAGTACAGGGGATATATGATACAGTCCTATAGCACTGCATCATGTTTCTGTGGACTGCGTCTGTATTTTGACTCACATCCTTCATGCTCATTCTATGGCGTATGTTAGCATTGGCCATCAAACATTATTTATCTTGCCTTACTCGAGTAACCGAAAGTATTTCTACATATTATTGCGCCTAGTTTGGATGCTAGGCTTGTGACTTTCATGCTCATTTCGAGACAGTGAGGTATCCACATTGTATCCTCATTCAGCCACACTCCTAAATATTTCATGGTGGTGTATTTCTCGAGTTCCTTGTGGATTTTTAGAAAATATTTCTTGTGGTGTCCTCTTCCTTAGACCTTCTGGTTCTCTTTTGTTCAGGCCTAAATTAGTTTTTTCTTTCAATAACTATGAATATTTTTGGATTTCGTTTCTTATCTTTGACTGCAAACTTTTCTAGTTATCGTCCGCTGTCACTAGAGGTGTATCATCCGCGTAGCAGAAGTGGCGCGCTAGAAAATGTACCCATAAACCACCCAAAAAATCTACTACCGCTCTTACTTCCTGGAAATATTAAACTCTCGTTTCAATAATTGAGTTGGTTTTGCGTATTTATTCAATCAACAACGAACTTCTCTTTATCGTTAATGCAAATGTGTCTTCATCCTAACAGCCGAAATCCAAGCCTTTTAATACTTGGAATCAATCTTATCTCTATTTCCTCTATCGACACATTCCTTCCTCATTGGTTCCGACTCCCTACTCGCCTGAACAGTAATTTTCGACGTTTGATGCTCTCATCCACTCGTTCCACGCATTGTCACCCTTCTTATGATCTTCTTATTCACCACCGATTCCGTAATCTTTATCTCGGTCATCGATGATAACGACATAGTCAATAAAGCTGCTATGAGACTACCGTACATTAAAGTCCTCCCCTCGTTCCGATCTCATCCACTGCATCAAACTCCAATTCACGGACCAGTGAATTGCCCGTTGGCAAAAACAAGTTCCGCACAAATGAATCCATCGAATATTGTCGTCACAAAATTCACCTTTCCTCTCTGCATCGGCCATGCACTCCTGATGTACGCCCACCTTCTCGTCGACCTTCATCGTCTCTCGGGCAAATGTTGCAATTTGGCTATCCTTTTTCAGTTAATAACATATCCGCGTGTTTCACCCTAGCCCCCTTCCGTCGCAGCTATTCCTTATCCTAGTCAACATCGGCAATAACTTTTGAGTGGTGTCCATCCATCCACAACATCTGCTGGCAAATACCTCTGGCGCATTTAAATTTTTTTCACCTACTCGGGTGCATGTAAGAGCTTGTTGAAAAAATGAAAAACGATTCAACAAATTAGCTTTAAAGGATATATTGTCTTCTCTGTATTCTCTTATCAATAACAAGTTTATGGAAAAAAAGCTATACTGTATTCAGGAACACTTCCAGTATCCTTTCTCTTTTCTAATTTTCTTCCACAATGCCACTACTATTGAATGAAATTCTGGTGGAAACTTTCATAAAATTGTCTAGAAAACTTTCCGAGTACGAGCGCAGTTTCTAAAGAACGAAATGGTGTAGAAAATTTGTCGAAAGATGTCGAGAGTCGTAATCCCTTTGTGTAATTGACGGTAAAACTTATTGTGGCACGAATTTTAGTTTCTTGATTAATTTTTTTACGAGTGTGGATCGCCATGCGCTTTCATATAATTCAACCGAAGAAATAATAAATGTTGGACGAGAGTAAAATATTTTCTTCAGTTGTTGTTAGAGGACAATTGATTATTGATTCAGTACGCGACAGGTGAATGCTTCAAATAAATTTTCATTCGAACTCAACTTCTCCAGCGGAAAGTACCGTTCATCTTCGGTCTTACATCGAGGGAAGAAGGAAGATGAAATTTTTCGTATCTTTCTAGTTTTTAAAAGTAACTGTCGCTCTTGGATGATTATATGTTGTTCTTTTCGTACGATATTCGGTAAAGGAACAAAACGCTATTGTACCATTTGTTTGGATAAACTAGAAGTCGACGAATTCTTTGTGTTTGATTACTGCTCACAAAGAATGAGAAAATATTTGTTGATTCCGGCGTAAATAAGGCGGGAAGCTTTGCGTCGGAGATACTCAATTAACCGTTCTGAGAGATGGAAAGGAAGAGATGCACGCACGTATTCCTTCCTACCGAAACATTTTGTCGCCGTTGCTTTTCAACATGTGTAGAATGCTCGGGACGTAGCATCAGTAATATGAGATTCACTGGTGACTCGATCTTCTTTGTTTGTGAGGTACAAAAATATTGAAACTGATTCTAGACGACGTCGAATGGTTAGAGTAACACATAAATTTCTCTTTCGATAATATATCACAGGACTTTCTAAAGGTGAGCTATCACATCTATACTAAAAATTCAAGAAAGCCTAGACCCAGTACAAAGCTAGTATAAAGAAGGCCTATTATAATATAGTTCGAGAGTCTAAATTTTTCTTGACACTCGAGCTATACCGTATTATGATAGAAGGGGGACTTGAAACCTCCAAGCTATATACAATAGGAATCGACATTTTTCAAAGTTAGGAAAATTTCATCCTCCAAGCTATATTCAGCAGGAGTCAAAATTTTTAATAGGGAACCTGTTTTATGGGGGGCTATTTGAGAAATCTGGCGTCCGCCGTGCGCCGTCCAGCGAAAAACTTAGAAAAATTTCGACCCTCGAGCCATATATGATAGGAGAGGGACTTGGAAAAATTTCGACTCTCGAGCTATATATGATAGAAGGGGGACTTGGAAAAATTTCGACTCTCGAGCCATATATGATGGGGGGGGGGGACTTGGAAAAATTTCGACTCTCGAGCCATATATGATAGGAGAGGGACTTGGAAAAATTTCGACTCTCGAGCTATATATGATAGAAGGGGGACTTGGAAAAATTTCGACTCTCGAGCTATATATGATAGCAGGGAGACTTGGAAAAATTTCGTCTCTCGAGCGAGAAAAATTTAGATTCTCAAACTATATTATGATAGGCTTATATTAGGTCTAGGACTTCTTTATACTATCTTTATCTAGGTCTAGGCTTCCTTGAATTTTCAATACCAAATACCATTCGACTCATAAAACAGGTTCCCTGCGTTCCTCGTTTAACTTTTTCGTTTTTCGCCGGACGGCGCTCGGCAAATTTCTCAGATGACCCTCCATAAAACAGGTTTCCTGTTAAAAGGATACAGTATACAGGGTTCCTACACCTAGTATAAAGCTAAGTGGTTTACTGCATCGATCAAAGAGAGATCTAGTACGCACAAACATTTTCAGAAAATCAAGGTAGGGCTCAGAGAAACAAAAATTTCCAAATCTTAAGGTCATCTGCACGTACGAACGCATGAAATTTTGAAATTAGGGTAAGGTCAGAGCAAAGACATAGCCTCTTACCAATAATAAGTTGGAGGAAAAAAATTAGAAGCCATTGCAGACGTTGCAATGGCAGCGGAGAATCCGCAATTCCTTAACTCGACCTCACAGGTGGTGTGGGACTGAGTTGATAATCTTGTCATATAATTCAAATCGAAATTATCATTCTACATTCCCTCCTATCATATATAGCTCGAGAGTCGAAATTCTTCTAAGTCCCCCTTCTATCATATATAGCTCGGAAGTCACAATTCTTCCGTCCCCCTCCTATCATATATAGTTCGAGGCTCACAATTCTTCTATGTCCCCCTCCTATCATATATAGTTCGAGACTCGAAATTCTTCTAAATCTTCCAAGTCCCCCTCCTATCATATATAGCTCGAGTCTCAAAATTTTTCTAAGTTTTTGGTTGGACGATGGACGGTAGCTCGAAAGTCAAAATTCTTCCAAGTCCCCCCCCCCCCCCTATCATATATAGCTCAAGACTCGAAATTCTTCTAAGTCCCCCTCCTATCATATACCTATATAGCTCGAGTCTCGAAATTTTTCCAAGTTTTTGGTTGGACGGCGGACGGCGGACGGTAGCTCGAAAGTCAAAATTCTTTCAAGTCCCCCCCCCCCTCCTATCATATATAGCTCGAGACTTGAAATTCTTCTAAGTCCCCCTCCTATCATATATAGCTCGAGACTCGAAATTCTTCTAAGTCCCCCTCCTTTCATAGCTCGAGACTCGAAATTCTTCCAAGTCCCGTAACCTAACCTAACCTGCGGACGCGGACGTTTTCTGAGGATGTAATCTCCTAACAAAATGGATAGCGGGTTCCCCGCTAAAAACTATACCATTTTTATGGACATCTCGAGTATCCTTTCTCTTAACAAATTTTTCCGCAAAACGCGACTTCTATTAAATGAAATTTTCGCAGAAACTTCCATATTATAGTTGTCTAAAAAACTTTTGATGCACGAGCGCACTTTTTAAAGAACATTATGCTGTAGAAATTTGTAGAAATATTTCGAGAGTCGTAATCCCTTTGTGTAATTGACGGTGAAACTTTTTGTGGTAGCTGGATTCATTTCACGAATTTCAGTTTCTTATTTGATTAAATTTTTTACGAATGCTGGATCGCCCTTAGCTTCCACATAATTCAACCGAAGAATCAACGTAAGTTGGATGAAGATAAAATATCTCCTTCAGTTGTTTGTTAGAGGACAATTGATTATTGATTCGGTGCGCGACAGGTGAATGCTTCGGATATATTTTTATTCGAACTCATCCATCCGTATCCTGTCCTTTCAGAGGAAAGTTACCGTTTACCTTTGGTCCTGCATCGAAGTAAGCAGGAAGCTATAATTTCTCTTATTTTTCTCGAGTTCAAAAATAACTATAATAATGAAATACTCAAGTTTGACTCCAGGAAGATTATCTACGATATTTAACGCTGCTGCACTATTTGTTTGGATAAACTAGAAGTTAACGAATTCTTTGTTCTCGATTACTGCTCACAAAAAATGAGAAAATATTTGTTGACTCCGGTAGAAGTAACGCAGTAAGCGTAAAAGGCCAAAAGCTTTGCGTCGGAGACCCTCGATTAACCGTTCTAAGAGGTGGAAAAGAAGAGATATACGCACGGATACCTTTGTTTTTCGTACCAAAGCAATTTGTAGACGTTGCTTTTCAACATGTAATGAATGTTCGAAAAAATGCCACAAAAGAGTAGGACGTAGCATTAGTAATGTGCGGTTCGCTGGTGATTTAGGTGCAAAAAAAAAAAAAAAAAAAAGAAACTGATTTCAGACGTTACATTTTTTAAGTAACACAAAAACCTTTCTTTCGGTAATATATCACAGGACTTCAGAAAACTGAGCAACTACACCTACTGTAACCGAGATTAGTGATAAGTGCTGCTCTGATAACCCTGCGAAAGAAAACAGTGACGAAATTGATAGATCATGTGTGTGTTTGGAAGAATAGAGATATGCCCCAAAGATACACAAATAAAGTCAGATGATTATTTACCCATTTGGGCATCTCATCTGTTCGACCTCAATTTGTACATCCTCTTGGAGTGCTGTACCCTACAAGGACGTAAGCGATCACAATGCATTTATAAGTTGCGGTGTCTAGCTTCATGTATCAGACCCTCAACACATGGGGGGGGGGGGTGCCGGGCCAGTCTTTTATATTCTGCATTCAATCCGTTCGTCTTCTACACCTTTACCAGTAACTGCTTTGATCCGTTTGTGCATGCGGAACGAGTCAGGTTTCTCTACCAGAGCCTCAATCTTCTCACATTGTTCTTCTATACATCCACTCTTAGCTTCCCGGCTGTATTTCCTTACTCAGTCTGCGATAATCCGCCAGGTTTCTATTCTTTGTAAATTTGTCTTCTATCCATCAGCTCAAGAATTTCTTCTGTCTTCCATTTCTTTCTCTTGACTCCATCTTTCTTAGATGTTTTTGGCAGATGCTTATAGTACGAGTATCACTTGGTTTAAATCCGGTACATCAAATATTCAGCATAGTGGTTTAAATTACTGTTCAGTTCTTCTGCTACGGCCTCTCTGACTGCCGTCGATCTTAGTTTGGACACGTCCGGAACCTCCCTGGATCTGTCTTGACTTGATGATTTTCTTAAATTCAAGTCCGACCTTACCAGTTTAGTTCGAAGATCGTGATCGGAGGCGTAAGGGTGTGGGGGCAACTCGCGGAGGTGATGTGAAGTTACAAATTTCGGAGTTAGAAGCTAGAATTCAGGACTCGTGAAACTCGCAGATTTTGAGAATCATGTCCAGGGTTCTTTCGGCGAGGGAGGAGGGCAACTCGCGGCGGTGATGTAAACTCGCTAATTTTGGAATTAGAGGCTAGGATTCAGGAAACTTCAGGAAAGAGATGAAATAGATCAACATTTTTAGGTTCAAATTTCTATGAAGGAGGTGGCTTCCGATGTGAAATGTGAGTACATGGTTCAAGAGGCTAGCTTTTCTCCATTTTGTCTCATCTTCTTCCCTTTATGTCTCGTGTTCCTTTCTTCTGATGTCGTGCGTACTTTCTCATAGTCTCACCAATGTAGAGGCCTTCGCACTACTCGAAATTGAGCTCAAGTACACTCTGCTCCAGCTTCCATTGTCCATTCCCTTTGTCTGGTCATTGCTCATTCTCTCTTTCATGTGTGGGCTATTATCGATGCCCAGATTCACATCATAACCACTAAACACCTTTATCACATCGTTCGAGGACTTCATGTAGGGTACTGATACGGAATACTTCTTCACTGTGCTGTCATAGGTTCCCTTCTTTGTTTTCATTTTCCCAACGACTCATTCAACCACGCCTCTAGAGTAGCCATTAGTAGATACTATCTCAATTTGTTTCCTTTTCTCTTCATTGTTCTTCAGGACAGAAATAGTTCGATAACAGTAGTTCTGAATCGCCTCCAACTTGTGCTGGGGTGGTGGTCGGAGTTGTTTGGGGTGAAGGTATCGGTGTGCGTCGGCTTTTCCGTAGATTTTTAGTTCTATCCTGTTGTTCTCCAAATACTTGATGGTCTCGTTGCCCTTCTCCATTGTAGATTTGATGCTCAGTTGTTTTCAGAAGGAATTGCTCCATCTGCCTATTAGTGCCTGACCACACGATGTGGATGTCAGGAAAAGTACCACATTTCTGAAACATGTAAGTATGACGTCATCAGCCGTGACCCGGAGGCCTAGTATAAAGGAAATACTCGAGCAGTATTTTATTCGGCCTAGTATAATGGAGACTGTTGGGACTTTGGGAGGCTTACGAGGGGAATGAGTGATCCCGAGCATAGAAGAGAGTAAGCCCAAGCTGATGCAGTCATGAATGCTGATGCTATCACAGGCAGCCGTGTTTGATCGAGTTTCTGACCATACTGTCTTTGAATATCTTATCTTCCATATGATATCATTCATACAGCGGTGATCCCATGATAAGCACTTTTTTCTGACTGTAGAACTTGTTGGATCGGCAGTAGTCCTGGACCCGGATCTCTTCCACTATTTTGGTGTGCTTCAGCTCGTCAAGATTTCTTTCGTTTCTTTTGTTTCGTAGTTCCTCCTTTGATGTCACGTCCAAGGATACCAGTCCATCGTTACTTTTGATTTCCGTCTGGTCCAATCGCTCTATCACTTCTTTAATGTCGTTCCTGATACGTTTTTCGGGTGCGAATTGTTATCTTTTTCTTTGCTATCTTGTAACATAGTGATTGAATGCTATTAACCACTGCCACTGGTCTCATCTGATGGTTTGCTGTGTGGAGTTTTATAAGCTTCTTGAATTTTGCTGCTTTCATCATGCGTCCCCTTATTTCCAGATACATTGTTCCCTTTCAGATTATTTTTTAGCCGCTTTTAGTATTTCTGGATCGAGCTTTTCTTCAGCTCTTGGTTGCTAACGGGCTGAAAGCATGATTCCAGAGGGTGGTTTGGAAGAGTTCTGCTGACGGGATGGTAATCGACCATGAACTCCCATTCGTCATCTTTGTTTATAATCGCAATTTCAAAAACATCCCAGAGGACAGGTGTCAGCCCATCAACGAAATTTTCCAAGCACGACTACGCATACAATACAGCTGGTGTTCAAAACAGAGAAGAGGATAAAAACTGATAAGAGAGTTTTACGGGTCAATCTATTCAGGAGTTACCTTTCGGTGAAGCATAAAGGAGGGTGATATTTGAACTCTCTAGATTATGATTGCGGCTCCGTATATGATCAGCGAAGGCAAATTTCTTATCTCCATTCCCAATAGCTTTCCTCATTGATGCCGCCATTCCGTAGCACACGTCTCCCAAAAACGTTTCGCGTATAGTCCAGTCAATAAAGACGAAAAAATGACAATTATGTGACATAAATGTGACGGAAGGTTTTTCTTTTGTAATGAGGTCAAGATAATCCTTTGATTAAAATACCGATGAGTCCTACGCTTTCTGCCCCTCGCAAAATCCCCCCGTGCCCCCCTTTACCACCAAAATTCAGTTTTTCGCAATTTTCTCGAAAACTAAGTATTTTAGAGAAAAAAGTTTCAAACAAAAGTTGTTCCGCATAAAATTTCCTACAAGATTCACTATTCATTTGTTACCTTACGTTCATTGGTTGGTCTGAAAATTGCCATTCAAATACCTCATTTTGTTCTTACGAACCATTTTTTACGTTATACCGGATTGAAGTAACAGTTTTGATTCAATTTTTGCATTTTTTGTAACTTTTCCAAGAATTAACTAAAGAAAACTTCCTCAGTACTAACTTGAGGTGATTTTGTACATCTATTGGTTGGTTAAAAAATGGCGAATTTTTTGTACACGTAATCTATTTGTAGTATTTCAAAAAATCATATTCTTGGTTCAAGAATTTCCTATGTAATCAAAAATAGTTACACACATCATTATGGATACAAAACATTCCCCCCCCCCTGAAATAGTTACTGAATAAAAAGATTTTTATAGTCTAGAGATGGGACAGCGGAATGATCAGTTGTTCGAGAAAGGAGGTAGCTTGTTTGGCGGCTTGATCAACAGCGTCATGTTCGAAGAGGAACTTTGGACAGCGCAAAAAAATTGTGGATAACAAAAAGAAACTTTATATTATAATTCTACCAACTACCCGGCATCCCACACACTTCTTACTGATGAAGCCACTCGCGCTTTGCTTTGGAAGGACGCCCCCTCTCCCTTTTCCGCTCCAACAAAATCTGTTTCGCCGCATCGCCTCGGGCACGACGACGTATTTTTGAACTAAGAATGTACTCGTATTTCCAAAAAACCTGCTTGGTAAATGAAGGGCGCATACACGAAGATGTTTCCATGACATTGTTGGGTATGGTTAGGAACCAGATGCTGTACATCAATAGATGCAAGAAGACGTATTTGTACCTAAGCTTCATGATACCGACTGATAAGAATACCCGCAGAACTCATTTGGACCTAGATGCACTTGTTCTACCTCAATCTTTAAGTCAATTCATGTTCAGGATTGTGTATAAGTTATTGTTTGTACAGGAAAAACTTATCGTTCAGTGTGAAATAATTATCTTGAGCCTAGTTACTGTTGACGTTATTGCTCATCCACATCATTCTATTGTTCATTGACCTACAGTTGAATCACTTCATTTTTAATGCACGCAGAGGGTCTTTTATTGCTCCTCAACTTACCGCGCAAATCATCTATTTTAGACTCACCCTGACTTCTAATCTTTTGATCTCAATCTCTCAATTCCCAAACCTACCGATCTACGACACAATCTTCCCTTCAAAAACTAACCACCTCTCATCGTCGGTTAACAAACAAGTCCATTTCCGTCTCGAGAAATCTCTTAACAAACCCTTTTTACTTCACCCCTTGCAGCCTATATTTACACTCTCCCCTCCTTGGACTCACAACGAACCTTCCCTTCGACTTGATATTACCCGAATCCCTAGTCAAAACAAATGTACCTACGTCACCCACATCAATCATATGATACAGGAATATCCTGACCACACAATCTGTTTCACGGACGGATCCAAATCTGGGAATAGAGCTGCCTACGCTTATTCCGTCAATGGTCTCCTTGTCTCTCATCGAGTCCACAACGTGACGTCGGTTTATACTACTGAACTCATGGCCATCCTCGCATATCTTTCTCACCTCACTCAATTTCCACCGAATAGTAACTTTTTACTTCTCACGGACTCATTATCCGCACTCCACTCACTACTAGACCCTGACAACTCACATCCACTCATTCAAAGAATTCATCTACTACGAACTACACTTGACTCAGTTAACTGCAACATTACGTTCATATGGATACTGGGACACATTGACTTACACCAACACGATCTCGTCGACAAAGCCGCCAAAAAAGCCACCACCCTCAGAAAAATCACGGATAAATCTCCACTACCAGCTTCAGATTACAGAAATCACTTCCGCTCTCTCAACACCGAACAATGGCATTCAACTTGGAAAACTCAACCTCTCAATAAACTTCTTCGCATTAAAAAGTACCCTATACCTTGGTCAAGCTCCAATAGAAATTAACGAAGGGAAGAAGTCGTCCTCACCAGACTAAGAATAGGTCACACTCGCATAACACACTCTCACTTAATCAACCCTTGCACATTGTCGCATCCATCTTGCCCATACTGTAAAGAAGAAAATCTCACAACTGATCATAATTATATTCTCATGTTCTCATCTCCAATCCCTTCGTTCTTCACTACAGGTCTCTTCCTCCATTTCACAAGCTCTTAAAAATGATCGCGACACTGTCACACTATCACTACAATACTTACGTCTCACAGAATTCTACTCTCTCATCTAACTATTCTACCTCAACAAACTCTTACAACTCAACACAACATACATTAATATATAACTCTGTTAAAATAATTCTACCTAAACCACTATAAATTACGCGATTAAATGATAAGTCTGTAAACAACTCGAGCTAATAGCCCTTTGAGCAGCTTGTAGCTCGTTAATTAAATAAAAGAAAGAAAAAAATTTTCTGGCATAGCCAAATAAATCAAAATCATGTTCCATGTCTTTTATATTTTATCAGTCATCATGGAATATTTCAGTCTAGGCTTCTACTAGGTCAAGTGTTCGTGAGATATTATTCGTTTACCCCTTTACCTATCTTGGCGTCGTATAAGTCTTGTATGAGAAATATTTTGAGGTAATTGTGGGTGTTCTATATTTTGAGGTATCAACTTTCGGTGGGGCGAACGAGCGATCTCGCTGTTGTATTGGAATGATATCAGAAAATTCAAGTCTTTTTTGAGAAATATGAGGTAGCGCGAACTCGCTCCGCTCGTTCGCCCCCTCGTCTCGCTGTTGTATTGGAATGGTATGAGACAATTCAAGTCTAGGGGACTTGGAAAAATTTCGACTATCCAGCCATGTATGATAGGAAGAGGGACTTGGAAAATTTTCTAATTATCAATTATATTAATTATTTAATTATTTATTTATTATTTAATTATATTAATTATTTAAATATTTATTTATATATTTATTTAATTATTTAATTATTCAATTATTTATTTATTTATTTGATTATTTAATTATATTAATTATTTAATTATTTATTTATTTAATTATTTATTTATTTATTTAAATATTTATTTATTTAATTATTTAATTATTATTATTATTACGCGGGGTGTACTCGCGAATTCCTGAATCACCCACGGGGTAGAGATTTCTCTTGACGGGGGGGGGAGGGAGGGGGGGTGTACTCGCGAGTTTCAAAATCGGGGTCTGGCGAGAGAAAAGACATGGAACATGTCAAAAGAAAAAAAAATGTGCCGTTTAATATATTCCATTCTTGAAATAGTTTTCTGATATGTAAAGTATAAACAATTTTGTTGGATTCAAGGCTTTCTGTGAGGTCGAGACGTATTTTAGGTTACGGGGGTGTATAAGAAGGGGAAAGTCAAATGTAAAGGTTTTAGTGGACTGAATCGGAGACGAATATGTTTGGTGGGTGGTTGGATGTTGTGAAGGAGGAAGTTTCATTTGTTAGTTGGAAGTTGTGGAAATAGGAAGACGGAGGATAAAAAGTTGGAGCAGTCTTTGAAAGTGGTGGGGAGGTTCTAAGAGCTCTGCGCAAAGGCTAAGTTTGGAATTAGCACAATAAACTCCCAGGGTAATCCAGTTTCATTACCCAAATTGTAACTTCAAACCTGGAATCATCCACAAATATCCCAATGCAAGGGATCGTATGATCGCGGAACCAACGAGTAAACCGAGTGTATAGTACAGAACTTACAGGCACTGATTCACAGCGAATTCTTGCCGATATTCGAGTTCACTTCTCGGTATCTTTGTTCAGTATTATTCACGCTTATTACTGTCTCAACGTGAAACAATGAGAGCTCTAGAATGATTATATCGAATTTTTTTAAACATTTGGTTTGATTATTGTAAAAAAAATTACAATGAACAACTTTTACCTAAAAGATTTCTTTCTAAATTATTAATTTAATCCGGTATAACGTAAAAAATGGCTCGTAAGAACAAAATGAGGTACTTGAATGGCAATTTTCAGACCAACCAATGAACGTAAGGTAACAAAATGAATAGTGAATCTTGTAGGAAATTTTACGAGGAACAACTTTTGTTTGAAACTTTTTTCTCTAAAATACTTAGTTTTCGAGAAAATTGCGAAAAATTGAATTTTGGTGGTAAAGGGGGGCACGGGGGGATTTTGCGGGGGCCAGAGTTCGTAGGACTCATCGGTATTTTAATCAAGGGATTATCTTGACCACATTACAAAAAAAACCTTCCGTCACATTTATGGCCCATGAAAATTCTTTATTGACTGGACCAGTAGAAATCTATCTGAGATGGTGCAATAAACTGCACTATGTTGTGCAATATTGACTTAATTGGGCTCTAGTTTTCATCTTATACAGACTATGACTAAACAATCGTAACATCAGGTGTAATAATGCTAACGGTATTTTTTTGTCTGATTTTCAATTTTGCTTTTAATGCGCTGTTCTTATTTTCGTCAATATTTGTCTATTCTACTCCTCAATCAGTTGAATAAACGTTCGAAAAGTCATCAACGTTCATCGCCTCTTTTCCCAAAGTTATGCGTAGCTGTATTCCATGCCCACTTTCAATCTGCATCCAACAATGCGCTATTAAATTTACAATAAAATTTTCCATCTCTAAGCTAATGTACAGAAATTTCGTATTTTAGGAACGTGGCTGCTTCTCGGGCCCCCTTCGATTTCGACCGCAAATCGTAACACGTGCGCATTATATTTTTTGTTACGTACTCAAAGCTGAACGAGTAAATATTATCTGTTGTTCAAATTTAAATGTCCATTCCCGGACTAGCCTGAATTGCGTAGGTTGCTTCTACGCCCACAATGTCGCGGACTGTCGTGTCATTTCTTAGACTCGGAGATTTCAGTTTATTTAATATGGAGTCGTTTTTAATATTTTCTGGTCGTCGGGGCTCTGTTTGTTCTAAAATCGATATGCTCGCTCGTCTAATAACATTTATATCGTATGATTTATACAATTTGATTTAGTGCGGCTGTAGGCTTCCGTCCATTATCATTTTTCTCAAAGCGTGGCACCTGTTTTTAAAGATGTTCTGCTCTGCTTTTCCATAGATGATTACGTTTTTCTGATAATGGACTACTTTTTACCCTATGTCTGAACAAAGCTTACAGTTCTACCTGTATGTTTCTTTTACTAATTTAATGTTAGTTTTATACTTGTCGAGAATGAAAGCTCTTCTCTCATTTATCAAAGAGTATACTCGTGTTATCGGTATAAACAGAAGAATGGACGTACGCGCGTAATTGCTTTGAAAGATATTATAAAAGTTGAATTTTTTATCCTCCGTTCAAATTTGTTGCTTCGCAATCAAGGTAAAAGCTCAAGTCATTTAGATGGCATATCGCGTCTCTCTTAGACTCCTGAACGAAACTCCTTTTCGTGTATCAGTTTTCTCCCTCGCGGTAATTTTCACCCTCTCGACAATATGCATTCAAACTTTTAATTGCATCACTCATAACTAAGTACTTGGGGGAAAAAGAACATTCCATTTTTAAAAACCCTTATCACGTTATGGCGCGCGATATCAAAGAAAAAGTTAATTTGAGGAAAATATTTCATTTTTTCAACCCTATTTGGATTTTTTTTTTTCTTCTTGTTCTTCTTTCTTTAATGATAATTAACAACACAGCGTACCGCTTACTGCGTTTCCTCCGTCCGATAAAAAGCATTGAAAATGATACTCTTTTTTGGTAGACGAGAGAAAAAAAGGAGGGTCTTTGAAACCATTTTCTACACGTAGGGTTTAATGTTCCGTAAATGTCATCGGAATCGTTTTACGCTGTAATGGAGAACGTAAGCGCACGAATAATATGTGGAAAAAAATACTGGTAATTTTGTCGAATAGTGACAGAAATTATAAATACACGTGGGAGACGAATAAGAATAAGAGAAAAAAACTAGGTTACTCCTCGTAGACGTTCTATTGTGTGTTTTTTGGTAGTTTTTTCTTTGTGGGTCACGGAAATAGAACGGCGGCGCACAAATCGCAGTCGAACATCTTTTTTTTTTTATTTCAGTTTTACGAGTCTTAGATAATCAACTTGGGAAAAATATCGGAAGACGTAAAATTCTTAGCGTACGATGTATGACTGGGTTATTTGTAACCGTTTACGAACAAAGGAAAGTATTTCGATGTAACGTGAGACTATAAGAAAATCAGCGAGAGACGGTCAATCGACGAATTATAGAGTTAAACAAAACTGATTGAGAAGGATTTGACCTACTACATGAAGAACATGGTGATATCGAGGTGGTAACTTGAAGGGGCTCTTACTGGGATTTCGCGTGGTTATCAGTAGGGGCTAGGTAAGTGACAAGGGAACAGAGACCATGAAGCCTTCGCACGTGTTCCATGGTCATACTGAACTCTGCCTCCTACTTCAGGCTTATCGTAAGCGCGAGCATAAGATCACACTTAAGTACAGTTTGTGGTGTTGACTGCTAAATTAGCCTAGTAGTAATACATATGGAACTTTGAACATTTTCACTTTAAAACCGTGGCAGAAACGTCTTTAATATTCTGGATTCAATCTCTTTGTCTTCAAAACCAACACCAGTATCTGCTTTGATTTGTTTGTGCATGCGGAAGGAGTCATCTTCCTCTACCAGAGCCTTGATTTTCTCATATTGTTCCTCTGTACATCCACTTTTAGCTTCCCGGCTATATTTCCTTATTCAGTCTGCGGTAATCCGCCAGGTTTCTGCTCTTACAGATTTGTCTTCTATCCATTAGGTCAAGAATTTCTTCTGTCATGATTCCATCTTTCTTTAGATGTTTTCGGCAGATGCTCAGTATCACTTGGTTTAAATACAGTACACCAAATCTTAGCATACCGGTTTAAATTGCTGTTCAGTTCTTCTGCTACGGAATCTCTAACTGCCGCCGATCTTAGTTTGAACATGTCCGGTATCACCCTGGGTCGGTCTAATTTATTAATTTTCTTAAATTCAAGTCTGACCTTACCAGTAGAAGATTGTGATCGGAGTCGTTTGCTCCTGGGAGTGTGGTAACTTTCTTCATAGCAATACGAAAATAGTTATTGATAAGGATGAAGTCGATTTGGTTTCGAATAATAACTTCGTTGTTGTCACCAGAAGCTCTCTATGTGTATAGTCGTCTTTTTGGTAGGTCACATCAAACGTTGATTACCATCGAGTTGTTCCGTTCACACAGGTCAAATAGTTTGTCTCCGCCTTCATTGCCGCCAGCTAGAATTATTCTTTTCCTCAGAAAAATTCTGCCAACCTACTTTGTCTACAAGTGCGACATTTGCTCACACTAGAGCGTGCCTTGCGGCGACAAAACGGTCTCGTGTTTATAGAGGTCAATTAAGAAAACATTCACAAATGTTGTCTGTGTTCTAAGAGGTCTTCGCAATACCAATATCTGTTGGACAAATAAGAGCTCCTTAATGCACCCGGGCTCGTGTCCTTGGTGCAGTCAGGGGCAAGTTTTGACTTCCGAAAGCTCATAAGATTCGAACTTTCAATAATACATTCCCACAGTACATATACAGGCGGCTAAAAACTCAAGCCTGGTGGTATAACCTGTCCCATTCTGTCAAGACCAACATTCTGATTTCCAAACTCAATACAGCGTTCTTCTTCAGTATTCTACAACAAACTCGTGGCTATTATTTACTTTAGTCTACAGACTATTCTACGTTTTCTAGCATCTCGTATACCTGGAATACAACTGCGTCATTGGTTAAACTAAATGTCAGTTTTCTAGAACTTTTCGCAGTCTGTTTAAATTTCACCAGGGTCATTAGAGATAATTGAAGTTTGATTTTACCAATAATGGTGTCCTCTACGCAGTCTAAACATTCTGTCGATTATATGTACAAACACAGTTATAGAGGTTCATCGTCAACTGGTACAAAGTAACGAGACTTGCAGATAGCATCTACTAAAAAAAAATTATAGGTTTAGATTTATTTTTATTGTTTTTTCAACGCTCGTTAGAACTGCGTTAATGAGCTATTTAGCCGCAAAAAAAAAAAAAAAGAAAAAAACGAAATAAAAGATAAGAAAATTGTAATGTGAGATTTAAATCTGATGATCTGGTAAACTCATTTTCTTCTTCTTACCACCATAACCTTGTACATGGTACAACATGTACTCATAAAAGTCTCACATTTAAGATGGGTGCGTTAGTATCTTTGAGTCAATTGTATCCCAAATTCCAAGTATTTTTGCAGAATACGTAGATATCTTTTTTCAATATGGAAGGCGTTTTTTTCGTTGGAAAGAAAAAAAATGAAAATGATAATAACTTAGTTTGTCGCTTCGGCTCTCACACTCAAAAAAATGTGAAATTATAGTCTTGAATAAACTGTATTAATGTACAGTTAAGAATATCCTTTGCCATAACACATATAAAATTAAATAATATTGTCAAGTTTTCGTGAAAAAATTTATTTTATTTTCAATATTCTCTAACGAACTTATTTGACGGTCGTATTCATTTCGTATGCATCGTCAAAATTCTTCAAAATTTCTTATCGAGAAGAGAAGAATATTCCATCATCTGATTTTTCAAGTATCATCGCCTTTCTGTTCACCTTCATCAATATTATTATTCATTAACCGTTTAAAAATAGAGCTTTATACGACTTTATTCTTCCACTCTGTGTCTTTTTCAACCACAAAAAATATCATTTTCTGACTCCCATCACTCTTTTTTCCATTGATACGTATACTTTCGCCCTTGTGAAATTGTCGCACCCATATTCAGTCCTAAGTGAAAAACTTCAAAAAACTGACCCCATTTAGCTCAGAATAAGACGCTTAAACACGGTAAGACACGGTGCTGGTTTTTTCAGCTATTTTCCACTACATTCCTTTTATATCGATTTTTTCCACGAGAACTCAAATGCCACGTGGAGTTCTCTTCTATGCGCCGATAGTTGTTCTTCTTTGACTGACTTCTTTTTTCTGGAAAAGGGAAAGATAAGTTCAACGTTGCCAATATACCAGACCTTTGTGCGTTTAGTCAAAACTCAGAGAGGTCAGAATGCTCTTGGGTTGAGTAGATACAGGAGATCAGTAACACACCTCAGTACAACTTTTCGTTGGATCTTTTGCGCTTCTCCACTTCCTTGGGCTATCTTCATGAAATCGGCCCATACTTGGGCACTATACAGGAGGATCGACGATAACTTGCTCATCATGATCCTTCTTCTTCTTCTTGCTTCTCGGCTCTCCTAAGTTCGTCATCAGCTGGCTTAGATAGATCACTAACTCACCCGCCTTTTTTCGCTCTCATTAGAAAATGGTGCCTGAAGCTAGATGCCCAAATACTTCATCACCTTTTTAATCGCGATTTCCTCGCCTTGCAGGCGAAACAGGGTAGAAGTAACTATTGATAGACCAAGAAGAGCAGAAACGAGTGTCCAAAAAAAAATATCGATTATTATGAAGACCCGTTTCTCGTATTTGTATGCGTATTTCCTCACTGTCCCCGTTCGTGCTAATTAAATTGAACGAAGCGTGATACTGTAACAAATATCCACCTGACTGAATGAATTCAACTCCTCTACGAAGATGATGCACTCGAGACTGGTAAAATATGTACATAAAATAATTCGTAACTCGAGATTTGAATGCATCCGAATTCCCGGCTGCGCGACGGACAAAAAAAATTTCATCACACCACCATCATGATGTCAACAATCAAGTAACTGATACTATACATATGAAATTTCAATGTATGAAATGATAATTAATACGATTATCGAAGGAACACGTATTATGTATACTTCAAGTTTCAATTAGTTGAAATACGGTACTTGTTATACTTTTATGAAACGGAAACGAGTACATAGTAATACGGGCCAATATTTATACTCATTATGGAGTGCATGTGTTCTCTGTACATGGGCCAAAGAAAAGAATTTCAACGGCAGCGTTCCCCCTAAACCTAATACGCGTGTGTCGATGTACTATAGCCGTGGGAATATTGGAACTGTGCGAGGAGAGGAAATCTCGTGGATGCGATGAAACAAAAGATTGATTTAAAGACTATACGTCCTTGTCACATGATACCATTTGCTCGAGATTTGTTTCCTTCCGTTGCGATGTTGAACCTATTATTGTATTTTGGCTGGTCACGTTTTCGCTTCTCGAAGATGAAGAGAAATCACGAAAACAATTATTAGAGGTACAATCTAATTTTGTGCTTACTCACTCAGTTTCTTATAGCCTGAAAATAACATATTGACACCAAATGCTTTCGTTCGTAAACAAACAGCGCGGATTCTCTTTTACTCACTATGTTAATTCAGGCGATCAGTATAAACACTGATTTATGGGGGGATGTATAAATTTTAAATTGGCATTTATTTGAGTCAGCACGAATCAATTGTTGAACTTCGTTCCACACAAGTTCTCTCGTAGGTCAATCCTCTCCTCGTAAATTGTTCTGTTTCCCCCTAGTCAACATTTTTCCAAGTCGTACAATCATACATAGAGATTGAAATCGAAATTTTGGTAAGTCCCTGAAATAGGTCGGCCTTAGTCCCTACAGTTGGTCAAAACCAAGGATACTCAACGGTCAAAATTGAGAGTCTCCGAATCAGAACCCTTATTTTTCCGAGTCCTACAGTCACATAATTATAGAGGTCAAAGTTAGAAATTTTTCCAAGTCCCAAAATAGGTCAAAGCTCCCGCTCCCTCGAGAACCTTGATTGGGCGGAAGGACAACTGACAACGCCCGGAAGATATTTTAACCAAAAGATCCCCCACCCATCCACGTTTCAACTCATCATTTCTGTATAAAATTTACATGGGCCACTTTCTGAAAAATGGGAAAAGTGAGGAAATTTGGGTATTTGTGGAAAGGTCGAGGAATTTTTTTCGAGACTCGCCGCATTCGTGAATAAAAAATTATAAAAAAAATCTGTTTATGCAAACTGAATTTTTTTGCGGAGAGGATATGGGATGGTTTGAGAAAACGTTGTTGAAGTCGATGAATTTCTTTCGAGGAAAAAACTGGTCAGCCTGTGTACAGAATGAATGTGAACTGTGATAATGGAAAGGAAGCTCAATTAGCTGAAAGAGTGGACTCTGAAATAACGGAATTTTTTTATTTTCGATAGTTCATTCGATCTCCATAGTCGATGATTTCGATTTGTCTGCAATTTGTGTCAAACGGCAAATCTCCTCTCCTCGATCACTCACTCACTCCCTCTCTTTACTTAATTCCCTTACAGACGCATACAACTCCAACCAAATTATACTACGTACCCTCCACACACTTTATACTCTTAACTCAATCAACTTCAAATATCTTCATGTGGATTCCTGGATACATTGGCCTCCTTGAACATGACGCCATTGACCAAGCCGCCAAACAAACTGTCTCCCTCATCCTCTGTTAATTAGCCTGTACCATTCCTAGACTATAAAAATGATTACCTCCAATTATGGAACTCACTTCGGCAAAATCAATCCAACAAAAAAACTCACGGGTTCTTTAACGGAGTCAAACGAAGAGTGGCAGGGAACCTGTTTTATGGAGCATGTAGGATCTGAAAAATATTGACGTACCAGATCTATGACGTCATTAGATTGTGAAGTCAGAGGCCCGGACTTTGGAGCTATATATGACTGGAGGGAGACTTCAAATACTTTAGAAGGGTTTTATGGAGTTAAGCGCGTTTCATATCTGCCTCATTGAAGGGGCTAAGCCAATTGGTGTATGAAGCATTGCATATCTAGTTACTCGAAGGGGCTATCTTTCAGGCTAAATACACCGACCACCGAGTTGTATATGTGATCCCGGCTGCAGAACTCCGCCTTAGTGTTCAATTACAATCAGGAGAAAAGGGATCTTCCTTCGTCTGTAAAAGATCCTTTTCTCCTGATCGATATTCAACGCTAAGACGGGTCTGTAGACGGGGTCACATATACTGGGAGGGGGGCTTAAAAAATGTATTCCCGTTCTTTGGTCATCCTCCGTCAGATACATAAGACGAGGAGAAGTTATTCTTTCCCGTCTAAGAATTGTACACACAAAAATTGCTCACTGTCACATAACCAACCCTCACATTCTAACCACCATCTTGTCCTTCATGCCGACAAAACAATTCAACATTTGTGACCCTGTCTACAGAAACTCGACTTAGCGTTGAATATCGATTAGGAGAAAAGGATCTTCTACAGCAGAGGGAAGATTACTTTTCTCCTGATTGTAATTGAATACTAAGTCGGGTTTCTGTAGGCGGGGTCACATTTATAGCCCTCAACTCGCATTTCTCCGTTCTTCCACAAATACACCTCCCTCCTTCACCGACAACCACGACCCTACCATACTTACAATTAACTAATTTTTAATCCAACATCCAACCGAACCTAACAGTTCGCACTAATTCTATTCAATATCAGTTCACCTTCCTCACTCGTTTTCTAATTTCGCAACAAAACTATTCAATACTTTCGTACACCGAGCGAAATTTCCCCGGTGGAGTTGACAGCTCATTATTATTAGACAACAACAGGGTCTATTCAACTGACACTGTTTTTTTAAATACACGAATCTCAACGTCTTGAAAGCTAAACTACGATTCGTGAAAATAAAATACGACTACATTCAGAAAGTAGTCGTTAATTGTGAGCACAGGGACAAAATATTCACGAGAAACGAAACAGAGCGGGTAAATATTCGTTAAAAAATTTACGGCCTCATTCACCATTCAGCTGTGAATTTAGAGTCAGTTTAGCTCTGAATTTCTCTTTTTCCACCCAATCTATCCTCTTCACATCTAAATTAAGGTAAATATCTATCCTTGCCTTCCCTATAATGAGCCAAACCGTGTATAATTTGGAGTCGACCTTTGGACTGAATTGGTGGGCACATTCACAAAAATCGTTTCACTTACGTATTTTTCCACCAGTCTGGAAAAGGCTTTTGTTTTCTTAGATGCAATAAGTGTGATTCAACGTAGCTTGTATGAGATCTTGCCCTAAACTCGTAGAAAATTAAAATTAAATTAATCAGTACGAGGGATTACTGAAAAGAGCAATTAAAAATTCTGTAACTCGCCGATTCAGATTTATCGTTGATCGGCAATCCCTTGATGAGACAGGTAATCAAAGAGCAAATTAATAGAGTAGTTGTGGGTAGAAAATTCATTCTGTACTGCAAGGATAAGTTTATTAGAACTACGAGTATACGAGGTTGAAGGGCTTGAATATCGTAAGAGGAAATGGATCAAACACCGTCGATAACGATTGAAAGATTAAACCGTTCGAAATAAAAGAAAGAACAAAGTCAATTAAATCGCTAACTGCTGTAGATATCAATCGTATCATTTATGTAACAGATTCGATTGCATTTTCCGCGAAAAACTTATCATTCATGCTGCTTTGCTAAAAAATTCCAAGTTATGTGCATGTATGGGAAATTAACAGACTTCTCTGCAACGTGATAATATTTCAAGATACAGGCTTGCCAACGGGTCATTCTCTTCTTTTTTGGTCACTATTTCTATGAAATGAAGAACAAAAGGGAGGGGAAGAAAATAAGAACAAGTGCACTAAGAAAAATATTTTTGAACCTGTTACCGCGTTTCCTTGAGCTTAAGCGAGTTCTCCTCTCCTTAGGAGTACTTTTTTCCAAGTCCAAAAATTTATAATATTTCCTTCCCAACGAACTTGAGTTTTGCTGCTCGTCAGAATAAAATATCATTTTTCTTCCCCTCTTACCAAGTGTGGACGGAGGAATGCGCTTGAGCTCACAAGAAAACGCGGGAACGGGTTCATCGTTACGCTTCTCAAGCACTGGACGCTAGCCGCCGAGTCTTTTTGGTGGCTTTCCTTTTGGACTTGGAATTTTTTCGTATCACGTTATCACTGACACAGAGGCAGGTGTCGTGACGCGTCGGTATTTACTGCCATACTCGGAGTAAGAGTGATGCCGCGGGATGTTGAAATATTTTCATACTTCTTGGACTTGTAAAATTTTTCATTTTTGATTGTCTGAACTCACGTGAGGGAGAGGAGGGGTGCCGACAAATCTCACGTAGTTTTTCTCTTACAAATACATTCTAAAATATTGCTAAACTGGCTTAAATTTAATAAAAACTAGTCCTTTTTGAATAGGTATAAAATGTGATCGAGAAAATTACGTTTTTTTATTAGATAAACGCAGTTAAGCGCAGATAAACGTATTTAAAGCAAAAATACACATTTCGGAAAATCTCACGCGAGATAAGAGGGGGGAGGGGAGGTCGAAAAATCACAAAAATCGCCTCACGTAATTTATGGACGCCCCCAAAGCTCGGTACAGACGCTACTGTTGGGTCGGCTGTCTGTTAGGAGCGTCACACTTAGGAAATTTGAAAGTGGGAGCAGGGCAATTTTTCTATTTGAAAGTTCAACGAGTAATCTCGAAATAACTTGGGAAGAAAGCAATTTAGGAGAAAAATGAAGGGAACAGATGCGCAAAAATAATCATTCATGAAAATTGATCCAAGAAATCCTCCAGCCCTGACGTTATTGACAGATTGTTTTCTGTAATTAAAGCATTTGCTTTTCCTTCAACAGAGCTCAGTTTGGGATTTCGGGATATCGGACGGAGTTCAATATTCTGTGACCGGGCCAAAGCTCCAGGGATCGCTTCATAGCTCCGGATGTTAAAATTTGAACTTATAAACATCTGTATATTGAAAAACTCCGTTCCGTTAACATCTCTCGGCAGTAACTGGGAGGTCAAGGTCGTTATCAGTTTGACTGCAGCAGTGCAGCGTGGACCGAACCGGTCTCCAGCCGCCAGTCAGTCCTTAAACCTTACGTCATCCCTGCTCACCAGCTCTGCTTTAAAAATCTGGACCCAAAGCCGCAACGCCTACTCGATCCCAGGTTTCATAATCAATCACTGATTGATACATTTTACCTCGATTTTCACCGCAAACTGAACTCTCAATTCTTTCGTGTCACCACTTGGCTCAAATTAATACTGGTAATTGTCACTTTTACCTCTCCTGGCTATGCAGGATTTTCGTTCAAGTAATCCCTCAATTCAACGTACTCAAACACTAACACCCGCTTTCACACCAGTCTCTTTCCTCTGGATTTTGGGCCACGTAACTTCCCGGAATATGATGCGGTTGACCTTGACACTTGAAATTCCTTTTCCCTCCCTTGATATTGCTGACACTGTTCTTGCTTCTGCCTATGACCTTGAAAACTATTTACGGTCCCTGATGCTCGACTCCTGGTATGAGTCCGGGAAAACTCAATATTCGAACAAACTTGTAGCAATCAAAAACAAACTAGTCTCTGGGACTTCCTCTAATCGAACTGAACCCGTTATCCCGCGCCTTGGAATCGCTCAGATACGTCTCATCCATTCTTGCTAATACTGCCAACATGATAATATACCTGTTTCGTGTCACGTTCTAGAAAATACCCATCGCTCTCAGATTCTTTCACGTCTTCCTTCCGTCATTCTTAACAATTTCGATGTGTTTCTGTATGAGAAAAGCCCTTGTGTTAATTTTTGCATGTAGAGAGTTTTTCTTGCAATTTTTGAGACTGTTCCTTGCGGGAAAAAAATTACGTATCATTTCCTGGGACTTCATCCCACCTCCCCTCTGAACGGCCGTCCGAAAAGAAGATTTTGGTGGATATTATATCGGAGTAAACTGCTCTGATGTAGTTAATGAACAAATTATCTAATAGATTCAAAAACAAATGACGATCTTGTCTTTAGATTTTCTATCTTATATTATGCGATCAAATTTCTTGCCGTCATTGCGAATCGTTCTCTTCAATTTCTTCTTCCCAATCTTTTAAAGGTGATGTAGACCGAGGAGTCACGTCTAGAGGACCTTCCATTCTCACTGTTTCGGTATGAAATAAATTTGAAACTCTCGTTTTAATATCGCTAAAATATTTATGGAGTTATCCAGGGACATCTGGATTGATGTATGTTTCTTTTTCTCAATTTTAAATGGGCACCCCGAGTAGTAGTACTTCATTATTAGCCCGCAGCATTTGAATGCTTTCTTGCTTATTACCGTCGTTAACTCGGATAATTTTCTCGGTTTAGTGTGCTTACAAGGTTTTTTGTTTTCATTAATGATAATTTCGTACGTTTTTATTGCAGGGTATTCAAATTATTATTGAGACCGGATAATAATTTGTTCGCCGAGGATGTAGAATTTGAAGGCACAAAAGGCAGAAAAATCGAATTCGATCCTGGAACCGTATACATTGGCACCGTGGAAGGTGAGTCTGATCATCGATTTGTAGAAGACTTTCATTCGAAGATCTTCAAAAAATTTATATTTGTCCTCGAAAAATTTTCAATTCCTCATGTGATGGCATTCAAATCTAATCGTCTCGCGAGGTGTGAAGTTAGTTTTAAACTCGAGGGAAGAAATGAGTCATTAATATTGTTAGATAGAATCTAATTATTATATTTTATCGCCGGGGTGCTCGAGTGACGTCACGATAATGAAATACAATACGAAGATTGCTAATGAAATATTTTATATCCACCTTCTTCATAGTTTGCCTTCAGGTTTTTGGGATTGCAGACGACATTATCTCTATTTCATTTACGAGTATAGTATAATAATATGCCGCCACGAGCACTCTGCGTGTATTTCGAAAACGTTGGGAGAGATTTTACCTGTACGAGAGATACGTATATAATAATATAAACTGCATGTTCACTGAAACCTTGTTGAACTCGTATGGCAACCTTAATATTAAAATTCTTTCTCTGACGAAATGAAAACTTCGTGTTCTTTCTGCTCGCACGAAATCGTATAAAAGCTTTTTTGAATTCTTCCTTTTGCAAATCTCTTTTTACGTTCTTCTTTTTTCCTCTCTTTTTCTCTTATCTTGTTAACATCCTAGGGAAAAGAAAGGAAAAAAAGGGAAATAAAAAGTTAGAAACGTTTATTTTAACGTTATAATTGAAAACTTTTCTCGTTAATTTTTTCTTCTTCAGCATTACTATTTACTCTTGAAGCAAAACGAAAAATTCTCAATAGATCTCAATGTATTTTTCCTCTTCATTCGACTAGGTCGGTGCTTTATTTTTTTAGGTTTTTTATTCTTGAAATTGATTCGGACTCTATATTGCCAGAATGAAGCACCGATTCTGCGATCTTTTGGAGACGATAATTTTTTGGCTTCATTCTTGATATCAATTATCGAGACCCAATCCCTGCTTAATCTGAACTCCACTTCTGTCTTCACAAAAACCTTGAACCTACAGCCTCTGGCCCCAAAAATATACACGTCTCCTCTCTCTGTTTAACACAATTCTCCATCACGACCTAGAAAATTGACCATCATCTTTCCAATATTAAAACCTACTGCAGATTCCTCCCTCTTTCCTCGCACTTTACCGACCTACCTCTCTCCCTGCTGTCGTTGGAAAATTGTTCCAAAGAATACCTCTTCTGGTTTACTGGGTTAAGTAATGTCCTTTCTA
Organism: Aspidiotus rigidus; assembly: GCA_035079385.1. Lineage (NCBI taxonomy): Eukaryota > Metazoa > Arthropoda > Insecta > Hemiptera > Diaspididae > Aspidiotus > Aspidiotus rigidus. The sequence continues at coordinate 12,398,035 of JAVHKY010000020.1, read as the reverse complement.
CATGTCAGTACGACCTCCAAAAAATCCGTAATACCCTCTGGGAGTAAAGCGGACCTACCAAGGGTTGCCTCAAACAGACTTTCACGATGGGCGCTCTATTTAAGTAAATTTGCATATCAAATTGAGTATCTACTAAATGATGATAACAACCTTGCCGATTCTAGCAACCGTCTCGAACTGAAGAAGCGCAACAGAATAAAGTCACGCAGATCTTGGAGTACACTGCTTCATCCCATAAACAGATTGTCTCATACATTGCAGTAGACCCTATCCTGAAGCCAGTTACGTCTTACACCCAACAAGGCTGGCCTGCTGCACCGTATCCAGAACAAACATTTTACATAAAAAGAGATGAACTTTAAGTACAGGAAGGACTCTTGTTGTGGTATGATGGAATTGTTATCCCTGAAAAGCTACGTGAACTGCTCCCCCACAGAAACACATCCTGGTGCTTGTACAAGGAAAAATGTCGCGAAAACTGCCGTTCGGTGGCCAAATTGCAACAAAGATATTGAAGACATTGCAGATGCAATATGCCAGACAAACTTTGGCAGCGCTAACATATTTACTACACGGGACCATTTGACGGTAAAATGTGGCGTGTTGTCATTGATAGTTTCTCACGTTGGATGGAATTCCTCCGTCTTCCTTTACTACACAACTCAAACCCAATCATACGACGCATTCTCCTCACACTTCATACTCTACACTCAATCAACAGCCAAATAATCTTCTTATGGATTCCCGCACAAATTGGCTTCCCTGAGCATGACGCCATTGACCAAGCCGCCAAACAAGCTATCTTCCTCATCCGCTGTTAATTACCCTGCACCATCCCTAGACTATGAAAATCACTACCGTTTACTCATCACCCAATTATGGATCTCACTTCGGCAAAAACAAACCAAGAACAAACTCCTTTGTATCAAAAAAACTCACGGGTTCTTTAACGGAGTTGAACGAGGAGTGGCAGGGAACCTGTTTCATGGGGCACGTAGGATCTGAAAAATATTGACGTACCAGATCTATGATGTCAGAGGCCCGGACTTTGAAGCTATACAATATGTTTGGAGGGAGACTCCAAATACCTTAATAAATGGAGTTGAAAGCGTTGCATATCTGCCTCATTGAAGGGGTTAAGCAATTGGCTTCCTAGTTATTCGAAGGGGCAATCTTTCAGGCTAATTACACCGACCACCGAGCTACATATACTGAGAGGGGGACTTGGAAAACGTTCGAGCTGCGAGCTTTCCGGTCGGTGGACGTTTTTTCCGAACACTCCCTCCCCTCCCCCGATAAAACAGAAAATTGAGGCTTCCTTAACGATATTCAACGAGGTTAGGCCAGGTACGAGTACCTGTTCTATGGGTGAAATTGGTTTTAGTTTAAGTAATGAGGTTTATAAGCCTATTGGGGAAACAAATATAAAAAAATGAGATGTTATTGCAGAAGTGCAATGGGAGCTGGGAACCCCCTGTCACCTAATTAATTTGGTCTTGCTTGCTTTATTTGGCCTAGACAAATTTCTCTATACAAGATAACATAACAATCAAAGTCGAACGCAGATCAAGAAAATTCTAGGCCTTGGACAATTCCCTGAAATTGATGACGTCACAAATGAACGGACGCGGACGTTTTCTGAAAATGAACCCCCCATAAAAGGAAAGTTCCGATAATCAGACATAGATTTGTTTTTTTCTCGCCTAAACAAGTTTTTCGTGTGGAACTGAGTGGAGTAAAGGATTTTCCAAAATCTCCTTCTATCATATAATAATATTATGAATGCAAAACTTTTAAAGTCCTTCCTATCATAATTATAAAGAAAGAAAGAAAGAAAGAAAGAAAGAAACTAAATAAATAAATAAATAAATAAATAAATAAATAAATAAATAAATAAATAAATAAATAAATAAATGAATAAATAAATAAATAAATAAATAAATAAATAAATAAATAAATAGATAAATAAATAAATAAATAAATAGATAAATAAATAAATAAATGAATAAATAAATAAATAAATAAATAAATAAATAAATAAATAAGTAGATTAGAAAATAAATAAATTGATGAATTAATTAATTGAATAAAAATAAATACGTAAATAAAATAAATGAGTAAATGAAATAAATAAATGAATGAATAAATAACGAAAATATGAAATAAGTCAATCAATCAATCAATAAATGAATACAAACTTTTTCCAGGTCCATTTTGGCAATAGCGGACGGGAAATTTTTCAAAAAAAAAAAAAAAAAAAAAAAAACAGAATATCCTATTTTTGTACTTATACGATTTTTATAAATTGATCTACGTAATATATGAAAAAATATTAAAATAAGAATTATGGATGTTGAATTTCTACGAAAAAATCGAAATATTCATCCATAATTTAAATTATAATAAATTATACTCAAATTAATAAGTATAATAATAAAAATTATATGAAAACAAATATTTTTTTTTGTATTTTTATATTTTTTATTACATATTTTAATAATTTTTATTTAATAATTTTATTATATTAATAATTAATTTTTGTCAAAAATATCTTTTTTTAAATTTATACTTATATTAATTTTATTATTGATATCAATTTTTGTATTAAATATAAATTTTAATTTAAAAATTAAATTTAAAAAATTCTAAGAAAATATTTCTAATTAAAACATTTACAAAAAATTTATTATGAGATATTTGATCATTAATTAACAATTAAAAAAAAAAACTACTAAACAAGTTCTCTGTTGAAAATTCCCGTCCCCTGGTCGTCTTCCATCAGAAACACAAGACGAGAAAAAGGGATTCTTTCCCATTTGAGAATTGGCCCCACAAAAATTACTCACTCTCACATAACTAGAGCTAGGATTTCTCGACGCTAAAAACTACAAAATTCGGTATTAAAATGAAACTTTTCAGTATTACTTGGCAAAAACAAAAGAAAAACAAAAATGGAAAATTTCAGTTACGATATAAAAATCCAAAAATCCAAGCTATTTATCAAGATTTCATGAAAAATATATTAAAAATTGATGAATTCACTAAAACTTTGCATTATGAAGTGTTTCTCCAAATTGTGTACATGATAGATGCTTATCCGAGAGTAGCGCTTTATATTCAGAGAAACTGCGCTCAACCTCCACCGATACAATGGGCGTACGTGTACGCGCTTAGAATTGAAGGACTCATCGATGGAAAGGGTGCAGTGCCGTGCAGTAAAAAATCGTTGACTTCTCGTAAAACCAAGAGTCCACTATCTTTTGTGAAGATCGACTGTTCGACGATCGGACATTTGCCATCATCTCGAGCTGCTCGTCGAAGGATAGTCATCTACTTTCATGTTTTCGTATCGTGTCAATAAAAGCCAAGTTGGCAACCAGTCCACCTTCCCGTATCAAGGATTTCACGTTCGCTACTTCAAACCCTCGTGCGGTAAAGCGTCTTTCACAGATACAAAATTTTCAAAGTGGTTTGATAATGCCGTGCATCTTTATTTGAATTCTAATTAGTTTCCAACAAAAATTCGTACTTTCAGCGATATTCGGTTCTTATCCCCATTTTCGGTGTTATTCGGTAAAATAAAATCTTTTTCCCTGCATCCTTTCAGGTATGAAATGTTCTTCCGTATCATTTTCAGCCATTCGGCACTTCAGGAAATGACTCGGAAAAATCCGGAAAATCCAGGCTCTATACATAACCAACCCTCACATCCTAACCCCTCCATCTTGCTCCTACTGTCAACAAAACAATTTACCAGTTGACCATTTTTTCTCATGACCCCAACTGTCACCTCTCTGTTCTTCCACAAATACACCTCCCTCCCTGACTCAAGCACTCAAAAACAACGACGAAACTATTTGTGGTACCTTGCAAGACTCACGACTAACTCTCACTCCAACATCTAAACAAACCTAACTGTCCGCCCTAATTCCGCTCAATATTAGCTCAGCTTAATAGAATTAATTCGGTTCTCTAAAATATGACCAGAAACATCTAACGACGACATACTCAACGATTAAAACATACGGAGTAATTTGAATAGAGCCACAGAAATGAAAATACAGCGGAGCGCTTTCGATGAAAAAACCATTGTCAACGGGGACGTGAAAGCAACTGAACCAACTCCGGCCGGCACCAAGAACTACCGAGGAGGACATGACTGAACTAGCGAGTCATCACAATGTGAATCATACTCGTAAACTAACTCAATCAAACCCTCATCAGGTATGTACCTGTTGAGCACATTTAGGTTATCGTTATTCAGATGGCGAATAATTTCGATGTGTTCTAGCGCGGTACGTTTGAAAGCCGAGGACTCACTATGGAGGAGGGACTCAGATCCCTCTATGAAACCATGGCCAGTGGTAATAAGATGGTCCGCAAATGCCGAATCACCCAATTTCTTCTTTTCCCAGGCCTTCCGATGCTCATCTATTCTAATTTTGAGCTGACGTCCAGTCTCGCCTATATAGACTCCATTACAATCATTACACTCAATTTTGTAAACCCCGCTTCTTTCGACCAGTGGGATGGGGTCCTTTAACTTAACGAACAAGCTTTTTACAGTGTTAAGATTGTAAAACACTGGCCGAAACCCAAATGGGCAGAGGATACGACCTTATTGGGAAGAAAATTTCCCCAAAAACGGAAGCTAATCCAACGTTTCCTACTATCTGACGCTGGATTACGGGGGAGGGAGGTAGTGGAATCAAGGCATTTCCGAGTCAATTCCTATGGACCATCAAGTCAATATCCAAGCTGATCGCGTTCACTCTGGCCAAGTGCTTTATAGTCGAGAGCTCCTGTTGAAAAGCGAGCTGACCTAAAGGAATACTCGTCAACCGGTGGGTATAACTATTAAAACCAGCATATTTGTGAGCAACAGGGCAGAAAGATCTGCCGTGGACAGTAATATCGGTCGAGGTATCTTTTCTATATATGGTGAATTCGTGGGCACCTTCTCTATTAGAGATAGTAATGTCCAAAAAATTTATAGATGAACCGCCTACTTCCAACGTGAATTTGATGGATGGGTATAAACTGTCAAGATACCTGAGAAACTCCAAAAGGAGATCCCGTTGACCGGTCCACAAACACAACACATCGTCGACGTACCTGTGCCAATAATATATATGACCCAAAAACCCCTGACCAGAGGAAAAGAGATCAAGCTCAAATTTAGACATGAAAACCTCCGAAATGAGGGAACCCAGAAGAGAGCCAATAGGGATACCCACCTCCTCAGGAAATTCGAAAAATTTGCCTTCAAATTTACAAAAGTTGGGAAACCAACAAATATTGAGTAAATTAAAAAATTCTACCAACTCTTCGTGACAGATATTAGATTGGATCAAAAGGTCTCCCATATGCTGCATGGCAGTAGCTCTGGGGATACTCGGAAATAAGCCGACTACGTCAAAGGAGCATAGGGTTGAATCAGGCGGAAGAATGTCATCCTTAAGCTTATTAGCCAAAGAGACCGAATTCTTCACAGAGTAGGATGACTCAAATTCCACTCTAGATTTGAACCGACGGTCCAAAAATTTCGCCAAGAAGTACGTGGGGGAAGACACAAAAGAAACGACCGGCCGCATCGGAGTGTCCCTCTTATGAACCTTAGGTGGCCCGTACAAGAGGGGCGGCACTGGATTGGGCTCAAGAAGCATTCTTTTAAGCTTAGGGGTCTTAATAATAAATTCACGATTGTTTATAACACGTCTAACTTCTTTGACGTGATTTGGAAAATTGAAATCCGCATTTTCCTTGGCGCCACACTGGTCGAGAAAGTCATAGACCTTGGAGACGTAAGAGGACTTATCCATAACGACAAGGGCATTCCCTTTATCAGCCTTAGTAATGGTTAAGCCCTCCTCCCTGACCCTCCTCTTGATCCTCTTAATCACCTCAAAAGCCAGATCATTTATACGAGGGAGGGGGGTATGGCGGACAAAGGCGGCACACGCTTTCTGAGTATTAACCCCAGGCCCAATTTTTATTTCGAGGTCCGCAACAACATTGGCCAAAGTGTTAGCATTATTAAGAGGGGGTAACCCGAATTTTAACCCCTTCTCCAAGAGATACAACTCGTCACTCTCAAACTCAACATTATTACAATTTATAATCCGCGGTTGAAACTTTTGGATAACGCTGACGTCCGTACTCACTTCCTGGACAGTGGAGGCATTCAAATTTAGGAGGGAGCTAAGCTTCTTATTTTTCTTACGTTTCAATTTAGACTCAAAAGACCGACATTTAAGGTTAACCGATTTAATAAACAGATCCAACTCACCCAGCGAAAGTAAACCAGAAAGCTTAGAATGGACCAACAAGTTCAACCTTGTGATGATATTCAGCTTTCCATGCCACCTCCGCAACTCAGTATGGATCCATTTTTCTGTCAAAAATTTTTTCAGTTTCCTGGTGGTCTGAACACAATCGGAGAACAGCCGAAATCTGATAAACTTGGGTTTCACATGCAATTTTAAACACTTATTAAGAAATCTCTTTTCCTCTGGTCAGGGGTTTTTGGGTCATATATATTATTGGCACAGGTACGTCGACGATGTGTTGTGTTTGTGGACCGGTCAACGGGATCTCCTTTTGGAGTTTCTCAGGTATCTTAACAGTTTATACCCATCCATCAAATTCACGTTGGAAGTAGGCGGTTCACCTATAAATTTTTTGAACCTTACTATCTCTAATAGAGAAGGTGCCCACGAATTCACCATATATAGAAAAGATACCTCGACCGATATTACTGTCCACGTCAGAGCTTTCTGCCCGGTTGCTCACAAATATGCCGGTTTTAATAGTTATACCCACCGGTTGACGAGTATTCCTTTAGGTCAGCTCGCTTTTCAACAGGAGCTCTCGACTATAAAGCACTTGGCCAGAGTGAACGAGATCAGCTTGGATATTGACTTGATGGTCCATAGGAAATTGACTCGGAAATGCCTTGATTCCACTACCTCCCTCCCCCGTAATCCAGCGTCAGATAGTAGGAAACGTTGGATTAGCTTCCGTTTTTGGGGAAATTTTCTTCCCAATTAGGTCGTGTCCTCCGCCCATTTGGGTTTCGGCCAGTGTTTTACAATCTTAACACTGTAAAAAGCTTGTTCGTTAAGTTAAAGGACCCCATCCCACTGGTCGAAAGAAGCGGGGTTTACAAAATTGAGTGTAATGATTGTAATGGAGTCTATATAGGCGAGACTGGACGTCAGCTCAAAATTAGAATAGATGAGCATCGGAAGGCCTGGGAAAAGAAGAAATTGGGTGATTCGGCATTTGCGGACCATCTTATTACCACTGGCCATGGTTTCATAGAGGGATCTGAGTCCCTCCTCCATAGTGAGTCCTCGGCTTTCAAACGTACCGCGCTAGAACACATCGAAATTATTCGCCATCTGAATAACGATAACCTAAATGTGCTCAACAGGTACATACCTGATGAGGGTTTGATTGAGTTAGTTTACGAGTATGATTCACATTGTGATGACTCGCTAGTTCAGTCATGTCCTCCTCGGTAGTTCTTGGTGCCGGCCGGAGTTGGTTCAGTTGCTTTCACGTCCCCGTTGACAATGGTTTTTTCATCGAAAGCGCTCCGCTGTATTTTCATTTCTGTGGCTCTATTCAAATTACTCCGTACGTTTTAATCGTTGAGTATGTCGTCGTTAGATTAGCTCACCTTCCTTACTGCCTTACTAATTTCACTATTTTTGTATGCCGAGCTAAATAGACCCAGTGTAGCTGACAGCTCGTTAAAAATAATAAATAAATGAATAAATAAATACGGTAGTGAGGAAGTTTAATGGAAAACCGAATTGATCGAACGAAATCCTTCCTCATAAACCTAATTTCCTCAAATCTATTTATGATAACCATAAGAATTGAAGGAAGTGCGTAGTTGTAGAAAGTGTTTCCTTTTAAAATCAGTTAAAATGAGATTCGGATTACAGTTCGATATTACACAGCACGAATTATTAAACCAAAATTATTTTTACTCCAAATCTACCGTAATTTCCATAGAGTATATATTAATACGGGATTCATGCACCAGCACTAGTTGGTAGAAGAAGAAAGTAAATTTATTTCCTTTCAACTCGGAATCTGTAATAATATTCTCGTCGTAAGGAAGCTGACGTCAACCCTCGTAATGTTCCTACCATTGCAACTATTGCGATCGACTATTCGAGAATTCCGTTATGGAAGATCGAGTATGATTTTTTTTTCTCTTTTTACGCATTATTAGATATAATCGCGCGCGAAAAATTCTCCTCAGAAACGCGTTCGTCCCACTTGATAACACTATTTTATAATTTTCAGGAAGTTTTATATAAGAAGTAGACCTTGATGACTATAGTTGGTTTTTTCTTCTTTAGTCGCCAGACGATGTTGGCGATTCCCAACCTTATGGGGTGTAATATGTTCCATTCCAGTCTCATTATTATTAGTCTTGTTAGTCGTGTTCGGATAAGAAATAAATTCTTCGTGACGTGAACGTGAAAGGGGAAGTATATCGTAAACCTGAACATGTACGTATTTCACAATGCGTTTATGTTTTTTTCTTTCTTCTCCAAATAGTGGCTTTTCTTTCTTCACTTAGATGACGCGTTATTATCCAAAGTTTTCGACACGCGCAACATTTCCCCGAAATCCAACCACCTGCAATAAAACTTCGGGTAAAAGGGTGAAGTTTCTCCGCACATCGCGGTGTGTTGTGTAACATTGCTTACGTTTCAGTTTTCAATGTCCTCACCTTGGTTCATTTCGGGTAACGAAGGAGAAATCTTGAAGTTATTTCGTCATGACGCGAAAATCGCTTCAACGAACTTTCAAGTTTGCTATTTCTGTTTCGAGAACTGTAGTGTCTTTTCGAGAATTAGTCGTCCGCTTTAGTATACTTACCAACGATAACGGAGAAAATGTCTGTGTGTCTTTTGTTACGAAATGTTTTGTAAATGTTATTATTTTCTGTGACCTAGTTAAACAGTTATCTTTATTAGGCTCGAGTGAATGACAATAGAGCATATTGTCTGAAAAACGAATGAGAGAAATATGAGGGTGGTTTCTTTTCTCCTACATTTATCTGTAATTTTTTATAACATTTTTGAAAGTGTTTTACAAAATAAAAATCTGAGAAAGAAAAAAAGGCAGAAGTTAACACGTCGCCTTCGGAGACACATAGTGTAGTAAGGTTGAGAGACTCCTCAAAATTACGAGACATCATAATAAATGTTTTTTAATGAAATAAAGAACAACGACTCTGTGCTAGACTTCACCAGGTACTGGAGTGCACGCGGAGACAATTTTGACTTTCTCGAGCCGACCTTTAGTAGTCCTATGGATTAATTTGAATTTGCATTTTCTCTCAGCAATGCTTGGCAATAGCGGATTTGCCCGGGCCTCCATCCAAAATTCATGTCATTCAAGTTACTCGGTCCTCAAAAGTCTACAGCAAATCGAATCTCGGAATGGATCGTTGAAAAGTGGCTTGATACGGAAAGACGGAAATAATATGCAAATCGTGAGAAAGTTTCGTTTTTCTGGATTAGCTTTATTAGTGGTATCTTATGACCTCGATAATTTGCTGCGATTGTGTACCTCCAAGGAGACGACCCTCTCAAAAGTGCTCCGGGAGAAGAACTTGAAGCTACTTACCGACACAAACACGAACGTCACTTCCCCTCCCCGTACTTCTGCAGAATCTGGAACTAGTGCTTAGTCTCTCCAACTTGCCGACTCTTTCTTAAATAATTCCGACATAGCTCTTCTAAAAATGGGACAAAAGTTTGCTCTCCCACCTAAACCGGAAATTGACCAACTGGAGTCAATTATGGTGGTTGACATCGCTCCAGGGATTGGCGTAAATAAGAGATTAAATTCTGATCAAGTGAAATGCATGATTAAAAATACTGTAAACGCGATTTCTACGAGTACTAATTCTTCTTCTCATTTCAAGCTTTTTCTGTTCCATCTCCCATAAGCTAAAAACCGTCAATTGCTTTCCGCAAAGGCGGACGAAGATGAGGCTCTGACCGCTCTTCATTCGTCTGAGTACCACAATAATTCAGGCGCTGTCCCTTCAATCACCAACTATGATTCTTACAACCGAATGATAAGATCCGCTGTACACTCATTTCGGTTTATTCTCTCTGATACTCGCCTTGGACAATGGTTTCGTCTTTGATCCGATTTCTCTTCTTGCCGTGCGATTCGTAACTCATTCGACTTAGCTTCAAGACTCAATAACTCCAGTTTCCTTCCAAACTCTTCTCTTGTCTTGGATCGTTCAATGTTCCTTCCTTATGCCTCACTCGCAACATATTGAGTATTTATCGAGGCGTTCTCTACAAATTTTCGAACGGCGTACCTATGGGCTCTCCGCTTCCTTCGCAAATTGACTTGAAATCAAGGTCAATTTTTATGTTGATTTAGTGTCGACCAGCACACATTCATGGAAAACTAAAAATAGACTATTAATCAATGCAACAGAGCAGTCGATTTTAGATTGATGAGCGAAATTTGGAGAAATTGACTCCGGATTGACGTCAATTTACGGTCAATTATCGTACCTGACCACAGAATTACAGAATTACAAATCAATTTGAAATCGATACCATTCACCCGTCAATAAATTGATTTAGATTGACATTGATTCAGAAGTCAATTTGCCATTGATCACTGTACATTACCATAGAACAATAAATTCACCGACAAAAAATTAGGAGAAATTGACTCCTAACCAACTTTGGATGCACCGCAATTAGAGGGCAATTCAAAGTCACTCAGTGAATATTACCACAGAATTGAAATTGACTTGAAATTGACACCACTGACCTGTCGATTCCAGACCGTCAATAGACAAATATGAAGAAGTTGCCTCAAAATCGACTTCCAATTGACGTCAATTTGAGGTCGATTCAAGTTTATCAGCGTACATTACTACACAAAACTGCGAATTAACTTAGGATGAACATTTATTAGAGGTCAGTTTAGAGTCGACAACACATATTCATAGAAAACTAAAAATTAACTGCTAATCAACGCAACAGAACAATCAATTTCAGGTTGATGAGACAATTTGGATAAATTGACTCCAGACTGACGTCAATTTGAGGTGAATTTAAAGTTGATCACGGTACATTACCACAAAAGTACAAATCAACTTAAAATTGACCCAATAGAGTGGCCGATTCTGAGTCAATAGATAAATTTGGAGCAATCGATTTGATTTTGACTTGAGACCAAGGTTGGTCCTTGAAAACATACAATAAAAATGTGAATAAACATTCTCCAGTAAGAAAATAAAGAAAGGCCCTGGCCGGGTAAGGGGGGGGGGAAATGGCTTTGGTCGAAAAATGTTTCAAATGATCGTTAAAATGTTGTCCCCAATGAGAAAACTCGAAACCATAAAAATTGGACCCATCCACTCACCCACCTGGGCAGCAGAATCATTTTTAGGTCTAAAATCCACATGGCTGCACGAGTATCTCAGGCAATAATGATCGCACAGCAATGTAACTTGGGGATATTTTAGGATATGTAAACCTTTATCCATGGTATTTTTTTCCCCTAGTTTCTAGCAATAACAAAACTTCAGACTCGAATATCAAAAAGAATCTGGAGGAGGCACCTGGGTAAAATCATTAATTTGAAGCGGCATCATTTTCGTCGATGTCAAAATTGATAGTCGACTTTCCGGAATACAGATTGATGTCGACCCAAAATCGACGTCAATGCTTGAGTCATTCATTGGAAAAAGGGTTGTAATCGACGTCGACATTGCGTCGATTTTAAAAGCACAATCTGAGAAGATTTTCAGAATCCATATCGAAAATGAGTCGACCTCCGTATCAGATTTGAATACCGACAGAAAATTCATGTCAAAATTGCGTCAATTCGACCATTGCTACACTGGTCCAGCATACTTGAGGTTCTCGAAGGCCTCATTATAAATAGTTACGACTGCATATTCTGTCTGTGAGTGGTGAAGTCACTGAACAGACAGAATATCACAACAAAATGACTGCGCATAGACACTGGTTAGACTTCAATTTGAGGTTGATTCAATGTCAACCAACCTACGTTCCCAGAAATCTAAAAATTGACTATTGATCGATAAGACAGAGCAGTCAATTTAAAGTCGATAGAAAAAATTTGGAGAAATTAACTTCAGATCGACCTTGATTCAAGTCCAATTCAAGGTCTTTCAGAGCACATTACCACAGAATTGAGGAGGGTTCTGGCAGAAGGGCCTCCGTCCCATAAGAAATACATTGTGCGGAGGCCCTTTTGCCAGATACGTCCTCAATTACAAATTCACTTGAAATTGACATCCTCACTGATCAGTAAATTTCAGGTCAATAGACTCAAAATTGACTCCAGGTTAATGTTGATTTGAGCTCAATTCCAAGTCAATCAGCATATGATACCTCAAGAGTTACAAATTAAGTCGAAATCGACACCGCTAACCCGTCAATTTTAGGTCAATAGACAAGTTTAGAGAAATTGATTTAAAATTGACTTCAAGTTCAGATTGACGTTGATTTTAGGTCAATTTGAGGTTCACCAGCGTACATTACCACAAAACTTCTAGTTCCTGATATCTTCATGGACAGACTCAAATCCAACCTCCTCAATTGCTCTCATTCACCTCAATCTCACATCGTCATCTGCCTGATATATGTCGACGACATTCTATGTGTACGGGAGGGCTCCTCGTTCAACCTCGAAACTCGCTTAACTCACTCACAATATGAAATTCACCCTCGAAATTTGAGGCCAGTCTATCAGTGACCTCGACCTCATCCGGAAGAGAACCAGCTCGTTCCTCACTTCGCCATCTATCGTAAACCATCCAACACCGGCATTCTCATCAGTGGCTCCTCACAAATCCGCCGCTCTTATTGCTCTCATACACCGACTTCTTGCCACTCCTCTGTCCCTAAAAAATTTGTAACTTGGTCATATTGTAGTATTATTAAATTTTCTGGCATAGCCAAATAAATGAAAATCATGTTCCATGTCTTTTATATTTTATCAGTCATCATAAAATATTTCAGTCTAGGCTTCTACTAGGTCAAGTGTTCGTGAGATATTATTCGTTTACCCCTTTACCTATCTTGGCGTCGTATAAGTCTTGTATGAGAAATATTTTGAGGTAATTGTGGGTGTTCTATATTTTGAGGTATCAACTTTCGGTGGGGCGAACGAGCGATCTCGCTGTTGTATTGGAATGGTATGAGAAAATTCAAGTCTTTTTTGAGAAATATGAGGTAGCGCGAACTCGCTCCGCTCGTTCGCCCCCTGTCTCGCTGTTGTATTGGAATGGTATGAGACAATTCAAGTCTAGGGGACTTGGAAAAATTTCGACTATCCTGGCCGTATATGATAGGAAGAGGGACTTAGAAAATTTTCTAAATATCAATTATATTAATTATTTAATTATTTAATTATTTAATTATTCAATTATTTATTTATTTATTTGATTATTTAATTATATTAATTATTTGATTATTTATTTATTTAATTATTTAATTTTTTTTTATTTAATTATTTAATTATATTAATTATTTAAATATTTATTTATTTATTTATTTATCTAATTATTTAATTTTTCATTAATTAATTAATTAATTATTTATTATTATTACGCGGGTGTACTCGCGAATTTCTGAATCACCCACGGGGTAGAGATTTCTCTCGTCGGGGGGGGGGGGGGGGGTACTCGCGAGTTTCAAAATCGGGGTCTGGCGAGAGAAAAGACATGGAACATTTCAAAATTTCAACACCGAGAAGTTCACATCATCTAACTCGCTCAGCTCAATAATCTTCCTCACGACATCGACAAAATCATTTCTCGAAAATATCTTCAGCGTGCTATGCGCTCTGTTTCACCCCCCTTACGAGCTGTTCCTACTCACAGCGAACGGTGGATTTTTCTCCCGTTCGTGGGTCATCACAGCTATAAAATCGCCCGAATAACTGTGTCTTCTACTCCATGCGTTAACTCTAGGTCATTTGTCTTTCTTTAAAGATAAAAATCCCCCCCTCCCCCCGAAGAGTCTTACAGAGTTTATCGAGCCACGTGAAATGCTCCTGGTTGTTCTGCCTTCTATATTGGGCACCCTTCAGAATGTTCCACGGTGCTCTCCTCGGGCTTTCGCCGAAACCTCTCAGGCAAATCCGCTACCACCAAGCATTGCTTAGAGAAGAGCCATCCTTTTGATCTGATTAAATTCAAATTAATCCATAGGGCTACTAATGTTGGCTTCTTAATCGTCTCTAGAAAGTCGAAATTGTCGCCGCCTCCTCTTCGTCGAGCGACCTTATGAATGATATTTAAATGAAATAACGAGGCTTTTCCCGAACGGTGCGGGAAAAGCCTCGTTATTTCATTTAAATATTATATTTATCCTTGCACGCGAAAAATTCGTCCACCTTCACTTATGAATGATACCAGATTCGTCTTTGTAAATCTTTTCGTCTGCCATTTCTGCAACGAGCATGATTCTTTTGATTCGATTCTGCCCATTATATGACCTTCTGATACGTTGGTCATGATGAAGTCATAGGAACGACCCCAACTTAGTATAAGTCTTGTATTCTGTATGTTAGGCTAATTAGTTGACGGGCTCACGCGCTCCCCTCCTTCGTCCTCATTGTGTAGTATACAGGAACTAGCTGTAAGATCGGACACTTAGTGTAGGCTTAGTATAGTCCAGTATATTGTATGTTAGGCTTAGTGTAATGAAAGTAGCGAAGGCCCAAATTTTTCCATGTTCCCAAAGTAGGGCAAGGTTATTGATGACGTCTTCAAGCGTTACAAAAAACAGTGACAATTTTTCCAGGAATAGTTTCAGTCAAAAAATTTCGGAAGGAAGATTCTCCTGCTCCATTGATTTCAAATCTCTTGTACATGAGTAATTCAATTTATTAGGAGCAGTGAATTTTCCATTGTTGAAAAATACTCTAAGGGGGCATAGGTTCAAATTGGAAATTTTGCGCATAAGATCAAATCATTTCTGTTTTTATCGTACTACAAGTTCAAGCAGTATTGTCATAACATATTTCATTAATCGGCTTCTTGCTTCGCGGCTTCTTGCTTCAGGAGACAGGGTTTTTGTAAAAGAAATGGTGCACCGTCCAAAATGATAGCGATGAATGAATATGACATAATAATTGACTTAATATAATGATGAGAAAATAATACGTATGTGTACCCACGTTTACGGAACGAGGAAGTTTCAAGTATGACTATTTAGTTGTACGTAGAAAAAAGAAGACGGATATGTGGTAGTGGACAATAGATTTAACATGAGACAGGACGATGTACTACTAAGTTGCTGACCCAGGGACATATTTTCGTACACATTATAGGACCTATTGAAAACGAGAAAGGTAGGAACAAAAGAGAAAAAGTAGCGCTGCTGCTACACTTCGTGAATAGTATGCAAATTTTTTCGACTGACAGTGGAGTACGAGTAAATTGTTTTGTACGAGTCATAAGTATTCGAGCGAATATGTTTCGTTTAGGTTCGACACACTTAATACCTGTAAAGAACGTAAATCCCATTTTGTATTATACGCTTCACTTCAGCCTCCCTTTGCAACTTGCGCTATGTTCGCTAAATTTCTCTCGACTGTACGATCCATAATAGGCGTTAATACCACCCGTATTACAGCTATGACCACAGCGCTTCATACAAAATCTACATCTCTACGCGATTATGTTTTTGTATCCTATACTATATTATACCGAGTTGGCGAATAAATTGGATGAAAAGTATCAACGTCCCGGAGAAAGTTGGTATGTCAACCGACTCAGTTCAACATGAATGATATCAGAGAAAAGTTCTTCATAGTGGTGAATGAAAGTTTATTTGATTTATTGCGGGTGTTTTATCTTACTTGGTCTAAGAGCATTATAAAATTTTGATGAATTTTATCGTAGTCATCTTTGTTCGTTTTTATAAAAAATATTGACTACACAAAGTCACCCTGTCAATGTGGGATTCAGATGA
The DNA here is from genome assembly GCA_035079385.1 of Aspidiotus rigidus. Lineage (NCBI taxonomy): Eukaryota > Metazoa > Arthropoda > Insecta > Hemiptera > Diaspididae > Aspidiotus > Aspidiotus rigidus. Next base: position 12,382,013 of record JAVHKY010000020.1, on the reverse strand, counting down.
AAGGCTCTAGCCGGGTAGGGGGAGGGGGATAGCCTTGGTCGTAACATGTTTCAAATATCCGTCAAAATGTTGTCTCCAATGAGAAAACCTGAAACCCTAAAAATTGGACCCATCCAATAACCCACCTATTTTTAGGCCTAAAACCCAAATGACTGTATCTCAGGCAATAATGATCGCACAGCAATGTAACTTGAGGAAATTTTAGGACATGTAAACGTTCATCCATGGTATTTTTTTTCAAAAAAAAATCACTCATTTTTCCCTAGTTTCTAGCAAGAACAAAACTTCAGACTCGAATATCAAAAAGAATCGGGAGGAGGCACCTGGGTAAAATCATTAATTTGAAGCGGCACACCCTCTACTACAACATACATTAGTACCATAGTCCTCGGTGTGGTGGAACTTTCCCCAAAAAATCAATATTTCATGAATTTCTGTAATTTTTCTATGAATAGCGGGGTGAACTACGACTGCTACCGCAATAGACCGCGTGAAATCAATAGTCAATGTTCGAGCTGAAAGATAGGCACTCCTCTGTAGGATGAAATGGAAATGTAGATAGACCAACAACATATTTTCAGTATTTCGTTCATCGATTTGATCAATTCTTATGTAAACACATCCACGGATTAGGTGGAGTGCGTTAGATTGAGAAAAATATTAAAATTCTCCAGTCGCTGGAACAATCTGAAAACAGTAGAGAAGTGAGAAAATCCACTTTTTCACCCTGGATGACCGTGAGTTTTGGTATTTCATTCATCAATTAGGTCGATTATAATGTAAACACGTCGACCGAGTTCGAGAAAAATAGTCAAAAAATTCTCCAGTCGCTGGAACGTTCTGGAAGTGACAGATAATCGAGAAAATCCATTTTTTCTACCTGGAAGGCAGTGAGTTTTCGTATTTCGTTCATCGATTAGGTCAACTTTTATATAAACATGTATATTGAGTTCGAAAAGAATAGTCAAAAAATTCTCCAGTCCCTGGAATGGTCTGCGAATGATGAAAAATCGAGAAAATCCACTTTTTCAACATGGAGAACGGTGAGTTTCGGTATTTTGTTTCAATTAGGTCAATTCTTAAGTAAACATGTCCGTCGAATTCAAAAAAAAATAGTCAATAAATTCTCCAGTCGCTGGAACGGTCTAGAAATAGTAGAAAATCGAGGAAGACCACTTTTTCACTATGGAGGACCGTGAGTTTTGGTACTTCGTTCATCAATTAGGTCGATTATAATGTAAACACGTCCACCGGGTTTGAAAAAAATGGTCCAAAAATTCTCCAGTCGCTGGATCGTTTTGGAAATGACAAATAATCGAGAAAATCAACTTTTTCACCCTGGAGGACTGTGAGTTTTGGTATTGTGTTCATCAATATTAGGTCAATTATAATGTAAACATATCCGTCGGTGTTTGAAAACAATGGTCAAAAAATTCTCCAGTCGCCGGAACAGTCTGGAAATAGTAGAAAATCGAGGAAGTCCACTTTTCAAAATGAGGAGTTGTGATTTTTGGTATTTTGTTTGTCAATTACGTCAAATCTTAATATGTAAATACGTCCGCCGAGTTGGAAAAAAATAGTCAAAACATTCTTCAGTTTCTGGGCTCCCTTGAGGAAGTTCACTTTTTCAACATGTAGAGCCATTACGTTTGGTGTTTTGTTTATCAATTAGGTCAAATCTTATGTTGATACGTCTCACGACATGGAAAAAGATAGTCAATAAATTCTCCAGTCGCTGGAACAGTCTAGAAATAATCGAAAATCGAGGTAATCCACTTTTTCAACCTGGATAACCTTGATTCTTGGTATTTTGTTTATCAATTGAGTCAATTTTCATGTAAACATATCCGCCGTGTTTGAAAAAAATATTTAACAAATTCTCCAATGGCTGAAACAGTCTGGAAATAGAAAAATATCAAGGGAATCCACCTTTTCAACCATGAGAACCGTTTTTGGCAATTCGTCCTTTGATTTTGTCAATTCTTTTGAGAACTCCTACGCCGAGTTTTAGAAGAATTGAAAAAAATTCTCTAGTTGCTGGGACGTTCAGGAGATAGAAAAAAACCAAAGATACACACCTTTTCCTTCACTTTAAAATCTTGAATGTTTATTTTTGTTCTCTAGAAAGCGTAGTGGTACAAACTGTGTTACTAGGAGCCGTTCACTTTCATGAAGTGGAGGAATCTCCTCTCAAGTGAGGTGACAATACTTCAAATATTGGAGTTTATGAGCATGGCAATGCAAGGAGATGATTGTCTTCTATTGTGTCTCAGGACGGTATTCGACCACAGATTCTTCAATACTTGATTCTGGATTCTTAAAGTAGTACAAAACAATGTTCAAAGTTACAAAATATTTTGGCGAAGTCACTTTTTCGATTTTTTGCCGCCTAGATGAGCGATTCATCCCAATGTGCGACCGGCTGCATCGGCACATCTTCTTTGTACACTTTTTAGGCAATCCGTAAAGAAGGGGAAAAACCGGATTAGGTTCCAAAATGGCCTCCTTTATTGAAGGGCTCTTCATGATAATCTCACTACTATTAATAAGTTGTCTAGCCTCTTGAACAAATTTTGGAGAATTGAAAAGGGGATTCTCCGTAGCCGCACATTGTCGTTTAGAAACCTTGACATGATATGATCTAATTCTCTTCTCAAATCATCCAGTCCGAGGAACAAAACAAAAAGATCGAGGAACCTTTATTCTTTAGAAATCGACTTACTTTTAGCGGGGAACCCGCTATCCATTTTGTTAGGAGATTACATCCTCAGAAAACGTCCGCGTCCGCGATGTTAGTAACCTAAGGTTAGGTTAGGTTACGGGACTTGGAAGAATTTCAAGTCTCGAGCTATGTATAATTGGGGGGGGGGACTTGGAAGAATTTTGACTTTCGAGCTACCATCCGCCGTCCAACCAAAAACTTGGAAAAATTTTGAGACTCGAGCTATATATGATAGGAGGGGGACTTGGAAGAATCGTGACTTTCGAGCTATATATGATAGGAGGGGGACTTAGAAGAATCGTGACTTTCGAGCTATATATGATAGGAGGGGGACTTAGAAGAATCTCGAGTCTCGAGCTATATATGATGGGAGGGGGACTTGGAAGAATCGTGACTTTCGAGCTATATATGATAGGAGGGGGACTTAGAAGAATCGTGACTTTCGAGCTATATATGATAGGAGGGGGACTTAGAAGAATCTCGAGTCTCGAGCTATATATGATGGGAGGGGGACTTAGAAGAATTTCGAGTCCCGAGCTATATATGATAGGAGGGGGAAGAATTTAAAGTCTCGAGCTATGTATAATGGGGGGGGGGACTTGGAAGAATTTTGACTTTCGAGCTACCGTCCGCCGTCCAACCAAAAACTTGGAAAAATTTTGAGATTCGAGCTATATATGATAGGAGGGGGACTTGGAACAATTTCAAGTCTTGAGATATATATGATGGGAGGGGGACTTGGAAGAATCGTGACTTTCGAGCTATATATGATAGGAGGGGGACTTAGAAGAATCTCGAGTCTCGAGCTATATATGATGGGAGGGGGACTTGGAAGAATTTCGAGTCCCGAGCTATATATGATAGGAGGGGGAAGAATTTCAAGTCTCGAGCTATCTATTATATAAAGAGAAGATGCAAAATTGCAAATCCATTTAACTTTATTCCTATTTCACCTACGAACTTGGAATTTGTTTCCATTGCTTTAGCTTGCCTGGGAGAAGGTTTATGCGTAATCAATTTGAAGTTACGAAATCAGGCGGATGGCGTGTAGTATATATCTTTGTGCTTGGTGGGGGGGGGGGGTCATGAATGATTCAAGAGATGAAAAATCTGTATCATTCATTAATTTATTGATTGAAATTGCTAAGCAATCATTTTTGTTGACGTTCATCGAAAATTAATATGTGGTAGGCAATCATTTTTGGAAAATGGTTCTTTTTAACCGGAGAAGTTTTGAATACCCATACTATGAGTAATCGAATAATGTAGGGTTACGATAAAGATTTTGCTTAGCAATTATCTGAAGAATTGGTGGTTGTCTTTCATTATTTCAAATTTAACGTGAGGACTAAGGAAAGAAAAACAATTCACGTCAATTTCGAAAATTCAATATCGAAGTCACGGATGTCTCCCTTTATTGCAATCTAATTGGAATGCCAAAACGCAAGAAAGCAAATCTAGGGCGATTGACAAACGAAGGGAAGAGGGCTCGTATCAATTCCAAAATTTTGGCATCAGAAAATAATGTGGCAGAACAATAATAGTCCATTCATTAGGGTTCAATCAGGAATTTGGTAATTACGTGCACATTTTGTGATGAAAAATTATTTGAAACTGAAAATCGAAATTTCTGTTGCGGGGGTGGTAAGATTAAGTTATCTGATTTACCCTCAATGCAGGATCTTCTTCAAAAACTTTTAGACGGAAGGGATAATAGATTTTCTCATTTTCTTAATAATTTGCGTAAATACAACAATGAGCTTTCAATGACTTCTTTAGGGTGTAATGAAGTTCCAAACATATTTACAATTTTCAAAATTTTTGGTGTATCATTATATAGGAAGTTATCTACCTCCTCCAACAATCCGCAAAAAAAGACAAATTTTTTAGCATACACCCAGAAAGAAGAATGCGCAAAGGATCTTCTAAAAAGACTGCATCCAACTATCAGAGAAAATATTAAGAGCGAGATTGAAAGTGTAAAACAAAATATGCATCAACGATAAAAAAAATGAAATTGAAAAATTGGAAATTAAAAGAATTACTCGTAGATTAGAAATTGAACTAAAAGAATACTAATGATGAATAAATATCAAGAATTTTGAAAATAATTTGAAATTTTATAATATTTAGCGGGCTTATCTATTATATAAAGAGAAGATGCAAAATTGCAAATCCATTTAACTTTATTCCTATTTCACCTACGAACTTGGAATTTGTTTCCATTGCTCTAGCTTGCCTGGGAGAAGGTTTATGCGTAATCAATTTGAAGTTACGAAATCAGGCGGATGGCGTGTAGTATATATCTTTGTGCTTGGTGGGGGGGGGGGGTCATGAATGATTCAAGAGATGAAAAATCTGTATCATTCATTAATTTATTGATTGAAATTGCTAAGCAATCATTTTTGTTGACGTTCATCGAAAATTAATATGTGCTAGGCAATCATTTTTGGAAAATGGTTCTTTTTAACCGGAGAAGTTTTGAATACCCATACTATGAGTAATCGAATAATGTAGGGTTACGATAAAGATTTTGCTTAGCAATTATCTGAAGAATTGGTGGTTGGCTTTCATTATTTCAAATTTAACGTGAGGACTAAGGAAAGAAAAACAATTCACGTCAATTTCGAAAATTCAATATCGAAGTCACGGATGTCTCCCTTTATTGCAATCTAATTGGAATGCCAAAACGCAAGAAAGCAAATCTAGGGCGATTGACAAACGAAGGGAAGAGGGCTCGTATCAATTCCAAAATTTTGGCATCAGAAAATAATGTGGCAGAACAATAATAGTCCATTCATTAGGGTTCAATCAGGAATTTGGTAATTACGTGCACATTTTGTGATGAAAAATTATTTGAAACTGAAAATCGAAATTTCTGTTGCGGGGGTGGTAAGATTAAGTTATCTGATTTACCCTCAATGCAGGATCTTCTTCAAAAACTTTTAGACGGAAGGGATAATAGATTTTCTCATTTTCTTGATAATTTGCGTAAATACAACAATGAACTGCATCCAACTATCAGAGAAAATATTAAGAGCGAGATTGAAAGTGTAAAACAAAATATGCATCTACGATAAAAAAAATGAAATTGAAAAATTGGAAATTAAAAGAATTACTCGTAGATTAGAAATTGAACTAAAAGAATACTAATGATGAATAAATATCAAGAATTTTGAAAATAATTTGAAATTTTATAATATTTAGCGGGCTTACGGCTTGTATATAATGGGGGGGGGGGACTTAGAAGAATTTCGAGTCTTGAGCTACATATGATAGAAGGGGGACTTAGAAGAATCTTGAGTCTCGAGCTATATATGATAGGAGGGGGACTTGGAAGAATTTCAAGTTTTGAGCTATATATGATAGGAGGGGGACTTAGAAGAATTTCAAGTCTCGAGCTATATATAATAGGGGGGGGGGACTTGGAAGAATATTGACTTTCGAGCTACCGTCCGCCGTCCAACCAAACACTTGGAAAAATTTTGAGACTCGAGCTATATAGGTATATGATAGGAGGGGGACTTAGAAGAATTTCGAGTCTTGAGCTATATATGATAGAAGGGGGACTTGGAAGAATTTCAAGTCTTGAGATATATATGATAGGAGGGGGACTTAAAAGAATTTCAAGTCTCGAGCTATATATGATAGGAGGGGGACTTAGAAGAATTTCGAGCCTCGAACTATATATGATAGGAGGGGGACTTGGAAGAATTGTGACTTTCGAGCTATATATGATAGAAGGGGGACTTAGAAGAATTTCGACTCTCGAGCTATATATGATAGGAGAGAATGTAGAATGATAATTTCGATTTGAATTATAGGACAAGATTATCAACTCAGTTCCACACCACCTGAGAGGTCGAGTTAAGGAATTGCGGGTTCCCCGCTGCCGCTGCCATTGCAACTTCTGCAATGGCTTCTAAGTTTTCATCGATTCGAATGAACATGATGAATAATGAAAATCAGTCATATTTTACGCAAGATCGTGGGAATTTCCATTTTCTAAAAATCTACGAGCATTCTAATACGTTTCCTCGTGCGTAATTTGCTAGCATAAGTATCGCGTCAAAAATATAGACTTGAAATGGATATTATCTTTGTTTCAGACGACGAAAGAACAAAAGTACGTGGCATCATTACGAGAGATGGTCTATTCGACGGCACCATTACGACACAATTCGAAGAGTTCTACGTCGAGCCAATCAGCAGGTATACGGATGGAGTGGAGCACGACCACATGCACACAATCGTGTACAAGACGTCGGACGTTGTCCATCCGACGACGTCGTTGTGCGCTGTTTCGAGTGTGGGAGCGAAAAATAAACCGACCGATATGAACACAATTGCCCATCGTAGTAAACGAAAACGAAGACAGACGCACGAGTCCGAGACGAACAACGACGACGAAAAAGGTTGGCCCAAATTTCGCGATTTGTTCCTAACGCAACGTCAGAAATCGCGAATATCGTCGTCGTCGCCGTTGTTCAGTACTTTCACGCCGATAAAACCGAAACGGGAGTCTGTCGACTCGGTCAGTCCTGGCCATTCGGACGGAGCGTTCTACGACCTTGATTTCGTTAATCTGTCCTCCGAGTTAACGTTGGCGAAGAAGAAGCCAGAGGACGATGGTAAACATTACGAGTTCAATGATGACCATTGGAATTCGTTGAAACCGAATAGCACCTCGGTTCAGGAGAACAACAGCAAGCACTGGCGTCCGAAACCGAGTCTCACCGACAACGTATACAGATCCACGAATATAACTAAGGGCTCGAAAGGATACCTTCCGGCGCCGGGTATCATACACAAGTCGAATTCGAAGATATTAGTCGGCAGCGGTCCCGAGGAGTCGCACTCAAATTTGATTACAGCGGGTGACGATAGTTTGGAGCAACATGCGCGCAAACGTATCTTGATAGATGCGAAGAAAACTACTTGTATGCTGTACCTGCAGGCGGATCATCTATTTTTCGAGAAATACGGAACCGAGGAAACATGCATCGAAGTCATGACGAGACACGTTCAGAGAGTGAATTCAATTTACCGGAATACGGGTAAGTGCATGGAGAGCTTAAATCTCGCTCGAGAGTATATTCACGATATATTCATCAATATCGCGTTGTCTCGAGGGTATCTAATCCTATATGTTGCATGCGCAGATTTCAACCAAGATGGTAAGCCGGATAATATTAGTTTCATGATCAAAAGAATTAAAGTGCACTCGGTTAAAGATCCGGCGTACAGATTTCCGGGGAACTACGGCGTCGAGAAATTCTTGGAGATTTTTTCTGGTAAGTATATAGTATTTTTCATTTCGTCCTCGCCTACGAGTGATATAATCATAGCTCTTTCTCTGTTCTGAGATCGTCTCACTCGACTGTAAAATCTCGCTCGTTTATACTGTACGTTTATGATTCATTTTTCGTCGACTATTGTGCAGTACATTTGTATACTTCCACGTATGTAGCAAAAAAAAAAAAAAATCGAAGAAATCGAGCATCATTACGTGCTCGTGAACTTTACGGTTGTTGTCTAACCTTGTAGGTGTTGTTGACGAGCTGAATATAGGTTCAGGACATCGCTCTCTTAGTCTGAAGGTATGCGGAAGTGGGTTGATTGAAAAATATCACTGTCGGATGACCGCAGAATTTGAGACGAATGTTGCTAGAAAGAATTTTTTTTCTCTTCTTTCACCTCCTAGCGTATTTTTTTTTCTTCGCGAGAAGAATCTTGTGTATTAGCGAATGCGAATATTTTGATCGATTTATTGAATCATTCTGGTATTTTTGATGAATGTTGAAATTCTGCATATCGATGCTCTAGAACTAATATCTCCATACTAGTTATGGCATACTTAGTTGGTATATCTGAATTTGCTATCTGAAAAATGCTTGAATAAATAACTCGAAATCTTTTTTGTGTAAGAAATTCAAGTATTATAGTTCTAAGGTGTCGATGAATGTCACGATAAATGCGATAGCTCGAATCGTCACGAAAGTTGGATCTGTGATGTAAGAATGAATGCTTAACAGAAGTGTGAATGGCCCTTCTATGATTTTCGATGACCTCCTTGAGGTCCATGTCTCCAGCCCCCTCCCTCTTCTCGACTTTCAGGACAAGTCTTGATGGATTCGTCTCTGCTGGATTGTGCCGTACAGTGTTTTGTTTGTACTATCCTACTTTTGGCCTGAAAACTGTCTGAATTACGCGTGCTACGTTTTTGCTGTAATATGCTCTCGAGTTTTTCCATTGTGGATACCCCTCTCACCTCCAGTCCTTGGGGAAGGGGGAGCCACCAGACGTGCCGAACCCAATTAGTTTTTAGGATAAAAATGGTTGGAATCGTTGGCGATATATTCGTTCTGGTATCCTTATCCTCTGAGGTAAGGTTGTAAGCTCACGGTTAGAGATCGATTGCGACTCCATATTCAATAGGACCAAGCAAACTTGCTGTTCCAGGCAATAATATGGGGAATGATACCGAGAATCTCGTAATCTGTTGAGCTCCGCGTATGACCAAAGCGGGGAAACGTGCTGAAATTCTGGTAGTTTCAAATGATAGAGGAAATGGTTCTGTTGTGGACTCGCGGTGAGAGTTTGACCTTGACGTCGCATACGATCGAAGCGGGCAAACGTGTGGAAATTCTCATTGTTCCAGAACAAAAGTTACCAAGAAGCTTGTTATGTATCTGTTGTGTGCTCGCAGTTAGAGATCGACTACAAGAGCCCCGTGTATGATCAAAGCGAGGCTGTAGTCCGGCTCAAAAGTAGGGCAAAGCCCCATCCTCTGGAACCACTTTTTGTGGAGAGATGGAGAGATTAGGTTGAGGCCTTCTTCAGATAAAAGTTGGGTGGAAGAGAAAAAAGATATGAACCACTCCAACGTTTTTGTGGATGTTCTTTAAGGGTCCGAAAATTCGATAGTGGATTTCCCGCGAAAAAACGAATGAAACTCACAGTACGGAACTGGCAACGTCTGGTTTATCAACTCCAACGGCTATTTCAAATCCTCCAAACAGGTCAGAAAACTCCCCTTTCTCCCCTTCGTCCTCTGTATGGATAGAGATTCACGGATAGCCCTCCCCGCGTCCCTCTTAACGCATCGTTTATCTCACCTCACTCTCGAAAGGGATTGCGAGGCAAGAGGATCTCTGAAATAAATATTCTTTAGTTTGTGGACAGTTCAATTTTTCCAAGTGCCAACGACGAGAACATGTAGGTCACTACCCGCAACGACGACGAATCCTCATCGAGTGCAAAAATTTTCCAAATTCCTAAAGTCAGTCACTAGGTCGTGACGTCAACAATTTACAAGAACCATGGTACCATTTCGGGAAAATGTGGGCCTAGAAAATTCCCTCAGCTAGAGTGCGCGTAAAAGTGGAAGCGTGCGAAGTTTGGAAGAAATAAATTTCACAAATTAATCTACAGACAAATTTTATTATTTAATAGAATCACAAATTCGAATCGAGAGGTCGTAGTTGAGTCTGGCGTCTGGCGGAGTCCTCGAATCATGGCGTACCTGACGGACAGAGGAAAAATACACTATCCGTCAGTCTCATAGAGAGTGAGGAAACGATTTGTAATAATATAACGAGCAAGACGAAGATTGAGGGAGAGAGTCGAACCAGAATAATTCGTAGATTATAAAGATCGAAGAAGTACTCACTTGATTTGCCGTCGAGATTAAATAGAGTGTACCTTGAATATCCTCATTCGCCATCTGCTCGGATTTTTAATGCGTATCTGCTCGGATTTTTAATACGTTTTGTTACGTTCAAAAATTGAAGCAAGTCGGAGAAAGTTTGTGCAGGAAGCGTCGAGAGAAATAAATTTATTCATTTCCATGACAGTTCATTGACCCTTGGCCTTGACAATTCGACTACGAGTCGAAGTCGATAAAATCGTGCAATTTGCAAAAATGCAAGATTTTCGACACTCCCCACCGCGCGAAAAATTCGCAAATTGAGAAGTGTTTTATGATGAGAATTTGGAAATATGTTTCAATTAACTTTGATATCATGGGTATAGTTCATGTCCCTAAAGTAGGTCCCTAGGTCATGACGTCAACAACTCACAAGAAGCATAGTCTGCCTGCAGTCCATAATAGTTTATGTCCCTAAAGTAGGTTACTAGTTTATGACGTCATTAGCTAACAAGAATCATATCCCTGCTGGAGCTAAGGATTTTCCAAATCCCTAAAATAGATCACTATATCATGACGTCATCAGCAAACAAGAATCATATCCCAGCTGTAGGTAAAAATTTTCAAAGTTCCTAAAATAGGTCACTAGGTCTAGACGACATTGACTCGTAATGCCATCAGAAAACGTTACTTTTTTGTGGCGCAATAACTACAAGTGGCTGTGACGTCATCAATGACTCAGAGAAATGATTTCAAAGGCTGATGAAAAAATGAAGAGGAGGCTGCTCTGTACTCCCGTATGGACTAACATTCTTTGAATTACAAGAGAAAAAAGCACTTATTCTTACAATTTATGGCGGACCTCGAAAAAGGGGTTCATAGTCCCTACCTTCACCACTCCTTCTGCTGATAGAGATGACATAACTTATTATTTCTCCAAGTTCTTAACGTAGGTCAAAGTCTCTGCCCCTTTTCAACAACTGCTCGGATAGAGGGGACGCTCGCATCTCACGAAAGGGCTAGGGCCTCTTATGGTTCCAACAGTCTCGGTTCTCCTTCTTGCATAAGTGAAAGACCTCAAAATTATTTGAAGTGGGTCAAAGTTCATCACAATTGAATGTGAGCAGGGTTGAAAATTCTAGAATTGGACGGGTGAAGAGAAGTGCAGCCAAGATTTTTCCAGGTTTTAGAAGTAGGGCGACGTCGTATTTTCTCGAACCTTGTTGAGAGACTAGATTGAGGCCTTTTTCGGATAAAAGTTGGGTGGAAGACAGGGAAGATATGAACCATTTCAAAATTTTTGTGGAAACTCGCAATGTCTAGTTTATCAATTCCAACGGCTATTTCAAATTCTCCAAACAGGTCAGAAAACTCCTCTTGCTCCCTTCCGTCCTCTTTATGAATAGTGACTTAGAATCTCCTCACGTCCCTCTTTCGCATCATTTATCTCACCTCTCTCTAAAAGGGATTTAGAGGAGGAAGAGGGTGTCTGGAATAAATGTTCTTTAGTGTGTAGGAAATTCAATTCCCCGACGCCAAATCTTGAAAATCAATCTCGCTAAATTTCCCCACCCTGGTGTTCCCAAATTGCAATAGTTTTTTTCTAGGAATGAGATAAATTTTTCAGGCTACTTTCATTTTGGGAGGATTTTTCTTCTTCATAGCAAGTCATAGTAAGATGAAAAAATTTGTCAATTTTTATTAAAGGTGCAGCCTTCGCGTCCAGGTGGATCTCAACCTAGTTTAGGGATCCTGAAAAATTTTGCACTCCAAAACCCTACAGATGAACGACTAAAATAAATTTGGAGTTCGGAGGGTAAGGGGAATTTTCTGAGTGAATAATATCAAAAGACTACGAGTCACGACGTCACAGTCAAAACGTGACATCATAAAATTCGGGAAAATTTTCAGTCGAAATTTCGTAGATAAGATACTGGAAGATACAGAGCAACACGGGTCTTCGGACCGCGCTAGGTCAAAAATTCACACGTCAGGTCTTGAAAAAGAACCTTTTTTCCCCAAGTTCACAGAGACCGCAAGAAATGAAAATCATATCGAAGGATTCCGGGACGTATTAAAGGTTGAGAAACTCTGATACAGAGAAAATGGACTGAAAACTTCTATCTAATTAGGGATTGAAGGAATTTCTAAGCAAGAGCAATTTGAAGGGAGGAGACTTGAAGAATCTTGAATCGAAGGTGGCTGTTGGTCAGAAGAAGTGGACCTAGGAAATTCTCGTCCATAAACTGAAGAATACTACCTAGAATGAAGTTTTGACGCGTCCTGTTTGATAGACAGGCAGAATTTTTAGACCAAATACACCCCCCCATTTAAACCGAGCTCCATCTTAGGACTACTTGGATAGAGGGGACGCTCGCGTCTCACGAAAGGGCTAGGGCCTCTTATGGTTCCAACAGTTTCGGTTCTCCTTCTTGCATTTGTGAAAGACCTCAAAATTATTTGAAGTGGGTCAAAATTCATCACAATTGAATGTGAGCAGCTGGGTTGAAAATTCTAGAATTGGACGGGTGAAGAGAAGTGCAGCCAAGATTTTTCCAGATTTTAGAAGTAGGGCAAGGTCCTATCCTCTCGAACCATTTTTTGTGGAGAGAGTAGATTGAGGCTTTCTCCGGATAAACTTTGGGTGGAAGAGAGGGAGGGAGGTGAGTAAAGATACGAATTATTTCAAAATGTATGTGGACGTCTTTTGAGGATCCGATGATCCGATAGCGGATTTCCCGCGAAAAAACGAATTACACTCACAGTAGGCAACTCGCAAAACTTCAACGGCTATTTCAAATTCTCCTAACAGGTCAGAAAACTTATCTTGCTCCCCTCCGTCCTCTTTATGAATAGTGACTTAGAACCTCCTCACGTCCCTCTTTCGCATCATTTATCTCACCTCTCTCTCAAAAGTGATTCAGAGAAGGGAGTGGGTCTCTGAAATAAATGTTCTTTAGTGTGTAGGCAATTCAATCCCCCAGGGTCAAGTCTTGGAAACCAATCTGGGTAAATTGCTACCCTCGTTTTTTTCTAAGAACGAAATAAATTTTTCAGGCTACTTTCATTTTGATAGGATTTTTGAAACTAGGCATTACAAATCTTATTCAGATGAAAAGATTCGTTATTTTTTTCTGAACGTGCAACGTTTGCATCCAGGAAATCTTAACCTAGTTTCTTATTCTTCTTCATACGCCGTCTCAGGGATTCTGAAAAAGCACGTTTCCACGCTTTGATCATACACGAGGTCAAGGTCGATCTCTCACCGCGAGCACACAACAGACAACGAGCTTCTCGATATCATTCCCCATATTGCTTAGAATAACAAGAATTTTAGTAAGTTTGCCTGGCCTTATTGAACACGGAGCCGCAATCGACCTCTTACAATCTTACCTCATAGGATAACGATTGGAGGACAAGGATACCACCCTCCAACTACTTGAATTTGGCGAAGGCCCAAAGTTTGTCAAGTCCCTAATGATGACGTCATCTGATGCGATAAAAGACCGTGACGGTTTTCCCACGAGTAGTCCTAATCTATGAAATTCTGAAAGTGACTTTTTTTCTTGGGGGGGGGGAGGAGGTGATCACTCCCTATAAAGAGAAAGAAAAAAAAGAAAAGCGTGGGTATTTTATAAGTTCACATTGTTAAGGATGCCGTCGTTTTTGTAAGTCACCTTCCTATCATATTATGCAGTAATGTAGAGAGACTAATTCTGGATTCCATTTTTTTCGAACATTATTTGCCAAACTTGAGTCTATAAAATAAAGTTATGAATATTTAATTTTTTGAGCATCTTGTTCTCTCAAATTACTACTTAAATGTCGAAGAATACCCTTGTACATTACCTATTGAAACTGAGGCACCAAGAGATGCAAACGCTAGCGCCGGAATTATATTGTCTAATATTTTCTCGGAATTGCTTACTTTTAATATGAATACTACACAACAATTCCTCGATTAACGAAGACACTTCAAAATCGATATCAAAAATATATTTTCTTCCCATGCAACACTTGGTGAATATTTTCTGCTCTTCGATTACTTCATTTTTGAAATGAAAAGCTCCACAAAATTTACGCTTTAGATTCATGGCACCCAAGTAATTTGGCGCAACATTGATTTCACAAGATTTTCTTCTACCAATAAATATTAAACCAGAATCCGAAGAGATTGAGCCTAGATATCATTTTCAAAAATAAATGTATTGTCTGGTGGGCGTGAAATATTTTGTGACTCATTATTCTGTTCATATTCACAACAATTAACTCGTAATCCCTGAAAAAAGAAGTATTACCTAATATGTATGATTTTTTTTCAAGTTTTGCAACAATGAGTCTTTAAATAATGAAGCTTTTGCGCTCCCTCCCCAAAAAAAAGTGGGCCCATAGGGGCACAAAAATGAACTTATTCTGCGGCATATTCTTGTTATTACCCTTACCTTTACCTGTGTACTAAATTTCAAGTTTTTCTGATGAAATTTATGATTTTGTAAAATTTTTGGCCCTAAGGCCCCCAATGAAAGGGTCTATGTATAGGAAAGAAATTCTCGCAGCATTTCTTCGAACAACTCATCTAATGCATATATTTTATATGATTTTTTCCAATTTTTGTAACAATAGTGTTCAAAATAAGCATCTCCCCCCGAAAAATGGGCCCCTGGGGGCACAAAAATGAACGTACTGTGTAGCATATTCATCTGTATACCAAATTTCAAGTTTTCCTGATTATATTTACAATTTTGTGAAATTTTGGGCCCAAGGCCCCTAATAGAAGGGTGCGTGTAGGAAAAAAATTTTGTAATACTTTTTTCTACAAATCACATGATTAATATATTTTTCATAATTTCTTTCTAATCTCTGCAACAATAATCTCCAAAATGAATGCTCCCCCGCCCAAAGTGGACCCCTGGGGCCACAAACATGGACTTTCTGCGCGGCACTCTTGTTAACATTTATTACACCTTCGTAAACATCAACACCAAATTTCATGCTTTCATGACAAAATGCACAATTCTTTCCTTACTGCCTGTACTACTAGACGATGCTAGGATGACATTTGGAGAACAAGGATACCAGAATGAATGTAAGCATTTCGTGGGCCCCTTGAGAACTGTTCCAGAAAACTACCAAAATCGACCAATTTTGTTCATCTATGGTTGTTTTTAGCGAAATTGGTGTTGGAACGGTTGGAACTACAGATCACACATGAATACTTCTGTCACCAAGGGTGAGAACGGACTTGCGACAGAGCTGATAAGCCGATCAGGGCTTCAACTTTCGCTTTAGCTTGAAAGCCATCGAGCTGCCGTCCGGTTTTATGCTATTAGAGCTATCGGCTGGTTTAGAAGCCTCTCAAAGATCAGCTCCTGCTGCTATATTAAGCCGTTAAACTACTTCGGCTTCTCCACACTGATTTGTGGAATCAGAATTTTCGACCTTTCGATGACTCGGCCTTGACTCGCTCTAGAAAACGGGAGAATTTCGAGTTTTTAAGTAATACATTATCTAAGCATAGGCTGAGAATCACCAGGTTTAGGCTATACGTGGATAGGAACCATTAACAGACAAGGTAGGCCAAGTTAGTTGGCTTCCTAGTCCTAGTATTAGTGTGTACTAAGCTATTGATGCCACGGTAACAGATGTTCAGTGATATTTTGCTAGAAAAACTGTATAGCGAACTCAATTCATAATACGATCGAAAATTGATCGTGCATTATAGTTTTAGGGTCAATGGTGACGTGATGCTATCACTCATCATCGAACTAACAAGAAACCAGTGGTAAAGAGGAATCTCGAGCTCGTAGACATTGCAAAGTCAATTGAATCGTCAACCAACTGTCAGCTACTCAGTACTACGAGATTAATTACTAATAGATATTTAAATTTATATTCAAACTGATACGAAGAAGAAAGAGGAAGAAATGCTGTCAACATACGTATTAGTGAATTGGACCTCATTATGGTCAAATTTTACGTCATAAGTAGGTTAAAGTCGCGCACAATAGAAGATTATTCATCTGAGAGCGCACAATGTAACGGCAAGTACGCGTCGATTTCTCGAACAACACCTTTATGCAACGAGAAGCCTAGCGAAGAGAAATATCCAGATTTGCTCCACAGAACCAATCGTATGTAATTCGATCAACTCCCTCGCACTCGGGATCCGCATCCCATCGATATAATATTATACGAGCAATATAATTTCAATATCGCAGAATATCACTTCGGTTTCGTCAAGAAGAATGGTTCAGTAAGATTAGAGCACATGTAATCATACACTGCATGCACTTCTATAAAATGTATTGTTCATCTCAGTAACGTTACTTCTATTCATAATTTCTTCGTACAGATAATGATTAGGTATATCATTACTTCGCTAAAATATTGCGACTCGCGACTATGCATGAAAAGGTTTTCGACCACAATGCAATCTTTATTCTTCCATCGAAGGAGGAAGGTCGTACGCGCGTTGTTGAAAGGAGTGAATTCTAATTATTTCCCTTTCAGTATTTCGGCTGTCTTCTCAGAAACTGTTACATTGCTTCTCGCTTCCCATGTGCATAAATGATGCAATAATGCAATTTTACTCTCAAAGTGGACGCGTCTGTACTCCTTGGTCTACGAAGAAGGAGAGTTCTATTGGAAATTGAGCTCGCTAACGTAGTGGCTGATTTAACCGTGAATATCGAACCTGGGGTTCCCCCTCATGAGTAATGCTTGTGGCGATTTGATCAAGGTTTGAAGAGGAAGGTCAAGGAGGAGGAATTAATCTTTACAAAGGCAGATAAAAGTAACGCCGTCGAAGTCCTGAGTTTATGCCGTGCTCTGACACTGCGGGGCCTAGGAAAACGCATTTTTTATCTTTGGGACTATGACCATTTTCAATTAAGTGGTCAGCAAACGCCGACTCACATACTTTTCTTTTTCCCAGGCTTTCTTGTGTTCATCAACTCTGATTTGGAGTTGACGGCTAGTCATACCTATTTTCACTAGGGCAATCACCCCGTAAAAACGGATACCAGCCTCATAGTGTGACCTTGCATAGTATTGTAGCGGAAAAGCCAAAACAATTTTCTGGCATAGCCAAATAAATGAAAATCATGTTCCATGTCTTTTCTATTTTATCAGTCATCATGAAATATTTCAGTCTAGGCTTCTACTAGGTCAAGTGTTCGTGAGATATTATTCGTTTACCCCTTTACCTATCTTGGCGTCGTATAAGTCTTCTATGAGAAATACGAGGTAGCGCGAACTCGCTCCGCTCGTTCGCCCCCCGTCTCGCTGTTGTATTGGAATGGTATGTGACATTTCAAGTCTAGGGGACTTGGAAGAATTTCGACTATCCAGCCTTTATTTATTTAATTATTTAATTATTCAATTATTTAATTATTTAATTATTGAATATTATTTATTTATTTATTTATTTATTTAT
This sequence comes from Aspidiotus rigidus, assembly GCA_035079385.1. Lineage (NCBI taxonomy): Eukaryota > Metazoa > Arthropoda > Insecta > Hemiptera > Diaspididae > Aspidiotus > Aspidiotus rigidus. The sequence goes on along the minus strand of JAVHKY010000020.1, from coordinate 12,364,208 downwards.
TTATTTATTATTAATTCTTGTACTAGGTCAAGTGTTCATGAGATATTATTCGTTTACCCCTTTACCTATCTTGGCGTCGTATAAGTCTTTTTTGAGAAATATGAGGTCGCGCGAACTCGCTCCGCTCGTTCGCCCCCTGTCTCGCTGTTGTATTGGAATGGTATGAGACAATTCAAGTCTAGGGGACTTGGAAAAATTTCGACTATCCAGCCATATATGATAGGAAGAGGGACTTGGAAAACTTTACCTATCTTGGCGTCGTATAAGTCTTCTATGAGAAATATGAGGTAGCGCGAACTCGCTCCGCTCGTTCGCCCCCTGTCTCGCTGTTGTATTGGAATGGTGTGAGACAATTCAAGTCTAAGGGACCCCTCCAATTATTAATTATTTATTTATTTAATTATTTAATTATTAATTAATTAATTATTTATTATTATTACGCGGGGTGTACTCGCGAATTTCTGAATCACCCAAGGGGTAGAGATTTTCCAATTATTAATTATTTAATTATATAATTATTTATTTATTTAATTATTTAATTATTTATTTATTTAATTATTGAATTAATTAATTAATTAATTAATTAATTATTTATTATTATTACGCGGGGTGTACTCGCGAATTTCTGAATCACCCACGGGGTAGAGATTTTCTAATTATTAATATATTAATTATTTAATTATTTTATTATTTATTTATTTAATTATTTAATTATTTATTTATTTATTTATTATTAATTATTATTATTACGCGGGGTGTACTCGCGAATTTCTGAATCACCCACGGGGTAGAGATTTCTGAGTTTCAAAATCGGGGTCCGGCGAGAGAAAAGACATGGAACATGTCAACACCCCCCTCTCCGCCACCGGTATCGCTTCTTTTAATTTGACCAGAAGGCTCTTAACAGTATTAGTACTATGAAATGCTGTCCGAAAACCGAAGGGACGGAAGACACGGCTCAACTCCGAAGAAAACCTTCCCAGAAACGGCAGCCTAATCCACCGTTTTCGCCTATCAAGGTGCAATTCGCGGGGGAGGGAGGTTGTAGAATCGCGATATTTCTTTGTGAGTTTCCTACGGACTATAAGGTCAATGTCCACCTTGACCTGATTCACTCTAGATAAGTTCTTTATCGTCACAAGTTCTTTTTGCGAAGCAACCTCACTCAGAGGGAGTTGAGTGAGGCGATAGATTAAGCTATTACAAGGCGACCTGTGGATGGCAATATCGGTCGAAGTACTTTTCCGGTAAATACCGAATTTGTGGACACCGTCAATGACAGATATGGTTAAGTCCAGAAAATTTATCGAGGAACCACCAACTTCCAGAGTAAATTTGATGGAAGGGTATATGCTACCTATTTAAATAAGCGAGAAACTCACTAAGGAGCTCCGCAGGACCGGTCCACCCCGTACCTGAGCCAATAGAAAACGTGATTCCTAAACTCACGGACCGAAGGGAATAGGTCAAGCTCGATGAAGACTTTTGCGATGAGAGAACTCAAGGGGGAACCAATAGGGATCTCCACCTCATCGGGGAACTCGGAAGAATTTTCCATCAAATATACAGAAGTTAGGCGATTAGCAGACCTTCAATAGGTCAAAAAGTTCATCAAATTCCTTATGAGAAGTACCAGATTTCACAAGCAATTTTCCTATCTGTTGCATAGTGGTAGCCTTAGGGATATTGGGAAAAAGCCCAACGACATCAAACGAGCATAAAATTGAACCTGGGGGAAGGTGTGTGTCCTTCAATTTTTCAGCCAGGGTACTCGAATTCTTAACTGAATAGGAAGACTCCACCTCCACACGAGCTTTGAACCATCTATCCAGGAGCTTTATGAAGGAGTAGGTGGGGGAGGAAACAAACGAGGCAACCGGCCGCATCAGCAAATTTTCTTTGTGTACCTTCGGCAATCCGTAAAGGAGGGGAGGAACTGGATTCGGTTCCAAAATGGCTTTCTTTAATACAGGGCTCTTAATGATAACCTCACTACCATTAATAAGTTTCCTATCCTCTTTAACAAATTTCGGGAAATCAAAAAGAGGGTCTTTGGCCCCACATTGGCCAAGCACATCGTAAACCATAGAGGCGTAGGAAGCCTTGTCCATAACTACGACATCATTCCCTTTGTCAGCTTTAGTTATAACTAACCTTTGTCTCGAGTTGAGTTTGATTCTCCTAGCTTAGTAAAAAACTCCGGTTCCCTTACGGAGAGGCTGAAGGACGTAAATCTGCCTCCGGTATCTACTTCATGCTCCTTTGAAGTCACATTCCCGAGGCCGTAGCTATGCAACATATAGGTGATTTACTTGTTAAATCTGGTGTCCCTCACGAAGAATTTGTGGAATCAATTGACCTTCTAAATGTCTGTTGGTCCCCTAAGTTTTGTAAATTTGATGAGAAATTTTTTGAGTTCTTCGAGGAAGTGGGGATTCCCATTGGTTCTCCCTTAGGAGGAAGCGATGTTACTAAAAACGTCATTTACTGCGTTCATGAAAAGAGTTCCTCTGAGGCGTGACACTTGTGGGATCCCATTGGATTGGATGTGAACAGAAGAGAGTTGATTTGCCATTCTGACTTGAAAATAACGCTTTTGTAGATAGTCTTCTATACCGTGAAAACCATATTTGTGTAGGGCAAGGAGAATCTGGTCTCGCCAGACTCACGGGAAAGCGTTTTCCTAATCGAAAAAACTAAGAATAGGCTTGGTTTATTGGAGTTTACTCGATGGAAAAGGGTATCAAATTCACAGTTGTGCACCGGCCTTTACGGAAATTGTTTATGAGATTGTTGGATTCTAAAAACCAGATGAGTCGTTTGTTAAGGATTTTTTCTAAAATGTAGGCGAGGGTGCTCAGTAAGAGTTTTTGTAAGGGATTTAATCACATCTGGGTGATGAAGATTTGGAGCATTGACCTATGGTGATTAGAACTTCGTTTTCCGTTAAGGGAAGGCTGTAGTATAATGGAGCTGAGGAATCAGAATTGAGAGTATATAAAAATATAAACAAATCTAGTCTAAAATAATTGTACATTGAACAAGGAACGCAGAGAATAGAGAAATATACTCACAGAGAGTAACAAAACAAATACAAGAACCGCACAATAATATAAACAAACCGAGCGCTTTCGACTAAACAGTCATTCTCACGGTATAGAAAGCGACTGAACCCAACACCAACGAGAACAAGAAACAACGAACGAGGAAGTCATGACTGAACCAGCGAGTCATCGAAATGTGAATCATTCTCATAGACTAATTCAATCAGTCCCTCCTCAGGAATGTACCTGTTCACCACGGTAATGTCTTTAATATTTCGGTGACGATGAATTTCAATTTCTTCTAAAGCTAAGCGCCTAAAATAAGATTTTTCCTTGTGGAGGAGAACTTCAGATCCCTCTTTGAGGCTATGACCGCATTCGATTAAGTGGTCAGCAAACGCCGACTCCCCTACTTTTCTTTTTTCCCATGCTTTTCTATGTTCATCAACTCTAATTTTGAATTGACGGCTAGTCATCCCTATGTACACACTCGGGCAATCACCACAGGCCACCCTATAAACACCCTCCCTCTCGGCCATCGGAATCGGATCCTTTAACTTGACCAAGAGGCTCTTCACCGTATTGGTACTATAAAACGCCGGTCGGAAACCAAAGGGACGGAGGACACGGCTCACCTCCGAAGAAAACTTCCCCAAAAACGGCATCCTAATCCACCGTTTACGCCTATCAAGATGCAACTGGCGGGGGAGGGAGGTAGTTGAGTCGAGACTCTTTCTTGTAAGTCTCCTACGGACCATGAGGTCAATGTCCACTTTGACCTGATTCACTCTAGCCAAGTGCTTTATCGTCACGAGTTCCTTATTAAACGCTACCTCACTCAAGGGGATCTGAGTGAGGCGATGTATTAAACTATTAAATGTGGCAACTTTATGGGCAAAAGGTACGAAAGACGACCCGTGGATAGTAATATCGGTCGAAGTACTTTTCCGGTAAATACCGAAATCATGGACACCGTCAATGACGGATATGGTTAAGTCCAAAAAATTTATTGATAAGCCGCCAACTTCAAGAGTGAACTTGATGGACGGATATAAACTATTTAAATAAGCGAGAAACTCACTAAGGAGCTCCGCGGGACCGGTCCACGCACACAATATGTCATCCACGTACCTATGCCAATAGAAAACGTGATTCAAAAACACCTGGCCCGAGGAAAACAGGTCGGCTTCAAATTTAGACATAAAAACCTCCGAAATAAGAGAGCCTAAGGGGGAACCAATAGGGATCCCTACCTCCTCAGGGAACTCGAAATATTTATCATCAAACTTACAAAAATTAGGTGACCAACAGGCGTTCAAAAGGTCGAAAAATTCACCAAATTCATTATGAGGAATACCACATTCTACGAGCAGTTTGCCTATTTGTTGCATAGTGGTAGCCTTGGGAATGTTAGGAAAAAGCCCAACGACATCAAACGAGCACAGAATTCAACCTGGAGGAAGGACTGTGTCCTTCAATTTTTCAGCCAGAGCGCTCGAATTCTTTACTGAATAGGGAGACTCAACCTCCACACGAGCTTTGAACCATCCATCGAGGAACTTAGCAAGGGAGTATGTAGGGGAGGAAACAAACGAAACAACCGGCCGCATCGGCACATTTTCTTTGTTCCTTCGGCAACCCGTAAAGGAGGGGAGGAGCGGGATTCGGCTCCAAGATAGCTTTCTTTAGAGATGGGCTCTTAATGATTACCTCACTACCATTAGTAAGTTTCCTAGCCTCTTTAACGAATTTTGGAAAATCGAAGAGGGGGGCCTCCTTAGCCCCACATTGGCCAAGTACCTCGTAAACCTTGGAGACGTAGGAAGCCTTATTCATCACTACGACAGCATTCCCTTTGTCAGCTTTGGTAATAACTAGCTTTTCCTCCTTAATCTTCCTACTCAGACCCACTATCAATTCACTCCCTGCTTCACTTATGCGAGGGAGGGGGGTGTTACGAACAATTTTTTCTGGGTATTTACCCTTTGGTTTCCGACCGGCGTTTTATAGTACCAATACGGTGAAGAGCCTCTTGGTCAAGTTAAAGGATCCGATTCCGATGGCCGAGAGGGAGGGTGTTTATAGGGTGGCCTGTGGTGATTGCCCGAGTGTGTACATAGGGATGACTAGCCGTCAATTCAAAATTAGAGTTGATGAACATAGAAAAGCGTGGGAAAAAAGAAAAGTAGGGGAGTCGGCGTTCGCTGACCACTTAATCGAATGCGGTCATAGCCTCAAAGAGGGATCTGAAGTTCTCCTCCACAGGGAAAAATCTTATTTTAGGCGCTTAGCTTTAGAAGAAATTGAAATTCATCGTCACCGAAATATTAAAGACATTACCGTGGTGAACAGGTACATTCCTGAGGAGGGATTGATTGAATTAGTCTATGAGAATGATTCACATTTCGATGACTCGCTGGTTCAGTCATGACTTCCTCGTTCGTTGTTTCTTGTTCTCGTTGGTGTTGGGTTCAGTCGCTTTCTATACCGTGAGAATGACTGTTTAGTCGAAAGCGCTCGGTTTGTTTATATTATTGTGCGGTTCTTGTATTTGTTTTGTTACTCTCTGTGAGTATATTTCTCTATGATGGATGACCGTAAAATTAAAAAACACTCACGCAGTCGCGTGAGTAGTACACGACTTTTCTTCCCACAATGCAAAAACATTGAGAGAGTCACTCCCTCTCTATAAATTAAATACCAATGACCTGTCAATCATGTCAAACATTTGTAGAATAAACAATAAAACTCAGTTTATAAGTTCTATCACTACGATGTCACATCAACAGATAACAGAGTAAAAATACCTATAATCCAATAAGGAAACCTGAATTTTGTTATAATTTAGGCTAAGAGTCATCTAAAACCTACAAAACGTCTCCAGAAAAACCACTCCCTCTCCCCCTGTCCAAACTGCTACGAGGCTATAACAGTTGTTTCTAATAAAAAAGAGCTCTACAATCATTTTTTCCCGTACCTTATTCTTAGCATATTGTTAGTCTAGTATACTGTATATTAGGATGAGTGGTTCAATTCTTTATCACTTCCGATTCCTGGCATCTCTTTTAAAGCTATCTCGAGCTGCTATTCCTCTCGTGCACTCATAAATTGCCTTCACGCTATCATATCACCATTTTCTATGCACACTCCACCCCAAAATTCTTCATCTGGGAATCCAGCTACAACGAGATCCCGAAAAACTAAAAAAATCGATGTCGAAACGAAAGAAGCAACCAATCACCCAATAGTCAACCCCTCATTCCTTCCCTCACGCTTCGACCATTCCAAACGTATTAACAAAATACCTCACTTTTCTAGCTAGAAAATTCGGTAAAAATATAAAGCACCCAAGCCCGGTTTACTCGTTAGTCTAATCTCAAATCTCACTCAAAAAAGCCAGTCCAAATTGAAAATAATTTTTCCATCTCTTTTGACACCTCAAATCAACTACGAACCACTATTAATTATGTACCCATACATGAAAAAATGACAAATAAATCAATTATTAATTAAGAGTGAAATCACCCAGGTAGTCTCGCATCAGCACACTTGATGAAGATTAAAAAATTGTACTTAATCATTCAAACTCAAGGTTTTCACTAAAATCAGTCGAATAACAAATTAAGAAAAATAAAACGTGAACCCACATTTTGGTCCTCATCCCAACGAAATTCAAGGCAAGAGGAGGTCGTTTTAGTAGGCCACACTCGTCTTACTCATACTTATCTTCTCACTAATCTCGCTCCTCCATCATGCCCTCACTGTCTCCAAGAAAATTTATCAGTTGATCATTTTTTCTCATGCCCCGTCCTGCAACCCACTCGAACCTCCCTAAATATATCTTCCAATATCAATGCAGCACTAAACAACAACTCCGAAACCATCGACTCAACCCTAACTTATTTACGAGTACGCACCACTCAATTCTACAACTTCATATAATTCACCAACAAATTCCGTTCGATCGCCACTCAATTCCACCAATACGTACCTAATTTAACCTAATTCAAGTAATGTTCTAAAATAAGATTGTAACGCCGAGCAAATAACCCTCGTGCAGTTTATAATGCTCGTAAAATAATAATAATAAAAAAAAAAAAAAAAAAACTATCGAGTATGACTAATAATAATGAAAAATAGCTAGAAAAATGAACAACTCGCCATTGCCACTATCCGTTCAAAAATTAATTTAACAAAACAAATAAAATTTGACAAAACAAAATTCAACGCTCTAGGGGCTGTGGGAAGCGAGATACAAGTGTACTAAATTTGAACGAAAAGGTTTCATCGGAAATAAAATCCAATGAACCCTTGGTAAAGAATGAACAAAGAATGAACCTGTCGAATGATGAAAGGTTCTTCACAATACACGTACTGATAACGAAAGTGGTAAACGTATAGGAAAATCCGCTTCTCGTAACGTAAGCAGCTACTCGCAGCTATTCGTAAGAAGTAATAGTGAAAAATTTTTCAACAAAAGTAAAAATTTCTCGAGAACTACTCATCCGATCCTCAAAAAAAATGCAGGTGCACATCTTCAAATATAATACTACAATATGGCCGAGTTACAAAAAAATCCATCGGGTAGTTTCGGAGGAGTTCCGCGGACAAAAAGGTACTCGAAATACTGCAAAATTTCTCAACAAATTGAACATTTCTCGAGAACTACTCATCCGATTTTCAAAAAAATTGCAGGTGCACATCTTCAAATATAATACTACAATATGGCCGAGTTACAAAAAAATCCATCGGGTAGTTTCGGAGGAGTTCCGCGGACAAAAAGGTACTCGAAATACTGCAAAATTTCTCAACAAATTGAACATTTCTCGAGAACTACTCATCCGATTTTCAAAAAAATTGCAGGTGCACATCTTCAGATATACTACTACAATATGGCCAAGTTACAAAAAAATCCATTGGGTAGTTTCAGAGGAGTTCCGCGGACAAAAAAATCTTATATATATATATATAAGGAAACCTAAAATTTTTTTTTATGCTAGTTGTGATCTAGGACCCCTAAAACGTCGAGAAAGTTCATTACCCACTCCCCCTGTTCACCTTGCTACGGGTGTAATACCTCACTTTTCTAGTTAGAAAAGTCGGTAAAAACGCATTGATTCGAACGCAGAGAACCTGTTCTATGGGTTGAAAAATCAATTTCTTCGCTTTCTTATTTGCGTAAAGTAGAGGTTCTTAAAAAATGTCTGCTTTAACGTGGCTTTCGAGCTGGTAAACGAAAATAGTTTCCCTGCTTTCCTCCATTAACGTAGTTATAATGACTGATAAATCGCTCTTTATTTTACAACATTTATTTTCCTCGATTTTTCTTTGTTTCCTTTGGCCTTCAAGATTTTGACGCTTTTCGGCGGAATAATAATTTTACCATCCCGATACGCAGTTTGCACACTCATCCACCAAATGCAGCGAAATGTTCATTCCGCTCATGATTATAGTGTTGATAAGAAACGAGCTGTCTTCTAACGCTTTATTTATTTTATGGCGGGCTGAAAGTTCAAGTTCGGAAACTGGGCGACACGATTCCCGACCATATAAACTTAATCCTAGCGCGTCATCATTCAAAGGTTATAATGTTGTGTTGCCAATTTTTTTTTTTTTTTCAAGAAGAAGGAAAATTACTGTCCTTCAAGAAAGAAGAAAAACGTATAATTTCACAAAGTCATGTCGCAATATTTTTCATGGTTCAAGAATTCCCAAAATTTTTTGAAATTCTACCTTTTCTTTCTCTCTTGTTTTTCGCTTATGATTTTTTTCTTCCAAGAGACTGGTATATCTGTAAAAATCGATACTTTTCGAGTACGCATTAAGTATTCACTTACTAACGGCGAGGAGTGGCGAATCTCTTCTCAGGTCATGCAAATACTACGCGAGAACATCGCAAATTTCTAACTACGATCAATGGTTTGAAAAATCTATACGCATTGTAGTTGGAGAAAAACGCGACGCGTTAACAAGGGCCAATTCCTCCCGCTTTTTATGAGACCGACGTGTTTTCAGTCTGAACGAATTTACTCGTGCAGAGATAAATATGCGACAAAGCACGCGAATCCGATACTAGTATTTTGTATAATAGAACGCTATAAAATTGAAACGACCTATCGCTCTTTTTCCGCATTGACGTCAAAATCTCATAACTTTAGCCACTACTACCACCACCTCCACCACCATTATCAGGAATGGAAAATGGTCGTTTTTCTTGGCTGTCCTCGATTTCTATTATAGACATTCTGGCACATCTTCGAGTTGACGGTCACGAGTTTTATTTACAAAGGAAAAAAGCTTCGCGCTTTGTTCTCCGTAACCACGTGAATTTTTGAATTTCGTTGTGACTCTCAGTTCGTTCGTGCAAAAATTGGAGACCACGAGTCTACTCTCGTCCTATTTTTTTGGTCGGCCAAATTACGTTCGCAAAAATTTTTAGAAAATAACGATACTCGTTCTATTTCATAAAGTGTACTTCGTTTATAATTGAGAGAAACTTTTTCGCGAACTTTTATCCATCCGAAAAAGTCTCAATTATTAAAGTGGCTGCGAACGCGTTGTCAGCTAATTAACTCGATTACTTTGTTTATGTACTCGAACTCCGTTCGTGGCCTCACATAATAGTGGTGCAGAATTTTCACATTTTACGCAAACGCAATATCGTGTTCCGCGGACCGAAAAACAAAGCGAACAAGAGAGGGAAGGAAAAAAAAAAAAAAAATAGAGAGAATACGGCGAATAATATTGGCACTGAAGAGTGCACCGCGAAAATGAACCTTCGAAAATAGAAATACAATATCGTACAAAACAACGAATAGAAGTATCGCCTCTAACCCAAATCAAACACAAAAGATAATCCGGTAAACAAATTATTATTACGTTCAATCGGGATTTTATTGATGCGAACCCTGGTAAATGAAATTAGCCGCAGCTCTAGATACAGAATATACCTCTAGGCTGGACGTCAACGGATACGACCTCGCATTTCCGGATACAAACAAATTGAAAAAGATCACGAAAGTATAAGCGGGGGAAAGAAATGACTAGAGGAAGTTGAAAAAACGAAACTAATGAAAGTTTAGATAAAAAAAAAAGATGAAAGAAAGAGCAGGTTCACGTGTTTTATTTATTGAATCAATCAAGAAGTGCAGTGGGCCCACTTCAGGTGAATTCCTCACAAGTCAGAGCAGCTCGGATATCTAATGGTCAACAAGTCTTCTGCGCCTTAATCCTTGAAGTCTCTCACCTTACCGTCCAGATAAATGAGTAATTGAAATGCACTTCAACGGAGTCAACGAAGGGAAGCAGGGAACCAGTTTTATGGGGCACGTGGGACTCAAAAAATGTTAATAGACTACATAGTTGTATTTCATGTATTAATAGTTGGTACAGTGTAGTTAGGGAGGAAGTAGCAAAATTGTAAAATGTTGACCCTTTAGTTGTCAGGCGATGGTTACTTGAAGGGGCTATCTTTCAGGCTATATATACAAATCTCCGAGCTAAATATGACATGATACGAGGAGGACTTAGAATACCCAAGAACTAGAATACCTTAGAAAGACGTTCTAAGTCTTATAATATTTGAAGTGTTGCATATCTGGTTCATTGAAGGGGCTAAGTATTTGGTTTATGAAGCATTGCATATCTAGTTACTCAAGGGGCCTACCTTTCAGGCTATTTACACCAATCATCGAGCAGTATATGATACAAGCGGGACTTACAATACTTTAGTAGTACATTTTCAGTCTTATGGTGTATGAAGCGTTGCATATCTGCCTCACTGAAGGTGCTAAACCAATAGGTGTATGAAGTATTGCATACCTCGTTGCTCGAAGGGCCTATCTTTCAGGTCATCTACACCAACCACCGATCTGTATATATGATAGGAGGAAGACTTGCAAAATTTTTGAGCTCCGAGCTTTGCCGGCCGGCTGATGGACGGCGGCCGTTTTCTCCAAAAGACCCCCTGATAAACAACTTACGGGTTCTCAATCTTTAACGGAGTTGAACGAGGGGGTGGCAGGGAACCTTTTTCATGAGGTACGTGGGATCTGAAAAGTGTAGATTGTGACGTCACAAGACTGACTATTCGCGTCATCAAACTGTGGTGTCATAGGTCCCGCCCCAAACTATATAATTATGATAATAATTTTATTCAATAAATCTTTACAATTTGTGTTTTCTTTTGTCTCATAATTTGTGTAAATTGGGCCTAGTGTAATGAAGGCTCAAAACGATTTTTTTTTTCCAAGTTTTGCAACAATAAGTCTTGAAATAATGAAGCCTTTGCGCCCCCTTCCCCAAAAAATGTGGGCCTATAGGGGCACAAAAATGAACTTATTCTGCGGCATATTCTTGTAAATATTATTCATTACCCCCTCCTCTACCTGTGTACTAAATTTCAAGTTTTTCTGATGAAATTTATGATTTTGTGAAATTTTGGGCCCTAAGGCCCTCAACGAAAGGGTCTATGCATAGGAAAGAAATTCTCGCAGCGTTTCTTCGAACAACTCACCCAATTATATAATTTTTTTCCAATTTTTGTAACAATAGTGTTCAAAATAAGCATCTCCCCCCGAAAAATCGGCCCCTTGGGGCACAAAAATGAACTTACTGCGTAGCATTCTTGTTAATATTATTATTACCTCTTCCTTCACCTCTATACCAAATTTTAAGTTTTCCTGATTATATTTACAATTTTGTGAAATTTTGGGCCCAAGGCCCCTATGAAAGGTTGCGTACAAATCACATGATTAATATATTTTTCATAATTTCTTTCCAATTTCTGCAACAATAATCTCCAAAATGAATCCTCCGCCGCCCAAAGTGGACCCCTGGGGGCACAAAAATGGACTTTCTGCGTGGCACTCTTGTTAATATCATTTATTACACCTTCATACACCTCAACACCAAATTTCATGCTTTTACGACAAAATGCACAATTTTCCAGAATTTTGGATTAACAGCCTGCACTATAGGCAACTTTTCAGGATGTGAGTGGAAAAAAAAATTGTTTAGGGGACTTGGAGAAATTTTCACTCTCAAACTGTATATAATAGGAGGTTCGACTGCGAGCCGCAATATACGATGGAAGGGGGACTTATGGTATTTCAAGCATTGACTCATTGAAGGGACTAAGCAATTGTTGTACAAGGTATTGCATATTTAGTTTCTTGAAGGGGCTATCCTACTGCAGGTCATATAATATATTATTTTTCAACCCATAGATTAGGTTTTTTGCGTTCCTCGTAGCTCGAAAGTGGAGGCTTATAATAGGGAACCTGTTTTATCGGGGAGTTGAAAATAATGCCCGTTGTCCGCCAGCAAAGCTAAGAGTCCGAAAATTTTCCAAGTCCCCTTCCTATCATATATAGCTGGAGGGCGGGGCTTGTGATGTTACAATCTACATTTTTCAGATCTTACGTGCTTCATGAAACAGGTTCCTTGCCATCCCTCGTTCAACTCCGTTAAAGCACCCCATAAGTTTTCCAAATCGCCCTCCTATCGTGTATAGCTTTAGGGCGGGTCCTGTGACTTCACAGTTTGATGACGTCATAGGTCAGTCTTGTGACATTACAATCTACATTTTTTCAAATCCCACGTGCTTCATAAAACAGGTTCTCTGCCATCCCTCCTTCAACTTCGTTAATGATCCCGTAACTTCATCAAGGAAGCCATCGTTTTTCCATGTTTTTCGCTGGACGGCGTACGTCGAATTTCTCAAAAAAAAAAAAGAAACCATGGAACAGGTTCCCTGTTGAAATTTGGACCCTCCGAGATGTACATGTTACAGTTGAAACCCGAAATCAGTAAATTCTAAAATTCACTAGTCAAAACTAGTTGCCACAAATGACTTTAGTCCGAACTAGTTTCGACTAGTTAACTCTAGAATTTACCGTGACCCTCAGCGTTGGAGCTAGTTTTAACTTAAATAATTTCAGGTAAAACTAGTTTTTACTAGTGAAAACTAGAATTGACTAGTAAAAAGTGAAACAGAGAAGAAATTATGATTGTCGGGGAACACTAGTTTTAACTAGTGAAAACAAGAAGGGTGAATCCAATCAGTAAAATGAATTTCTTCCCTAGTACAAATGTAATTGCATTTTTATCAAGGGTGTTGGAGCAATTTTTTTTAAGAGGCCTCCGGAACGAATACAGAAAATGACTCTCCGACTCCGGTTGCCTCCAGTGGACACGTTTGGAGGCGTCTTCTGACCTCCAAAGTATGTCTCTGGAAGTACCTCAAAATGCCTCCAGCGCAATTACTGAGATTGGAGAAAATGCCTCCGGAGGCACTGTCGAAGAAACCGAAGACGTCTTTGGAGACGCCTCCGAAGGCACTTGTAACGTTGATCAGTGTGACCAGATGTAGCATATTGGCCTACCAGTGTTGCCAGATGACAGATGATACTCACAAGGTGTATTTAAAACTTTGGCTTTTCTCCGAACCGAGCAGCGCTAGCATCAAAGTGGCTGAATGAGGGTTCGAGGAATAGAATACTGTTGAAAAAAGTGCCTCCTAAAGGATCTTTGGAAGCACCTCCAAGCCTGTAGGTGGAAGCAAGGTACCTCCGGAGGCAAAATGCTCCAGCCACCAACATCTTGGTTTAAATCCTCACCATCTTCGCCTCATTGGAGGCGGAGGCAAGGTACCTCCAGAGACAAAATGCCTCCAGCCTCCAACACCCTTGAATATTTATTTTTCACAAAGCTTGTTTGTACTTGAATGGTGTGCGTCAATTAGTCACTGTTAGGTTTGCTCTTGTAACGTTTATAGACCGACGAATTCGTATGATGTACGGCTTAATGAGGGAATTAAGGAAGAAAAATTTAGAACTTTTTCGTATATTTTATTCCAGTGTGAGCTACTTATCCTCAAAGTTGAGCAGAACTACCAAATATCTATCAATTTGGCCGAAGAATGTCTGGAAAAGTTAATAATGTATGAGGCTCGTAGTTCAAAGGTTGGTAACCCGAAACGTCCTGAGAATCTAGCTTAACCTATCTCAGAAACTCTGAAAAATCTTGAGGTGTGTCATTTATATAGTCTAGTTACTGTATGTTAGGCCCAGTTTAGGTTTTGTATACTATATGCCAAGTCATGGTAGGGAACCGAAGAGTACTAGCTTCAAACTAGGCCTAGTTCAAGCCTAGTTTGAAGCTAGTACTGTATACTAGAACAGGGAAACTCAAACTCGGCCTCGGAGTTTTCTGGATTGGATCCAGGGTGGCCGCACAGTCTCGCACGGGGAGAACAACTCGTACACGCAGGTTTCCAATTGTGGTGGGGTGCTGGTATAAATATAAAAATGTCCGAAAAAGCTTCCATCACGATTATGTCCGATGAAGAGTCTAATTCGACTGCGGACTATTATCAACAGGGAACCTGTTTTATCAGGCGGCTTTTCGGAAGAAACGTCCGCTCACCGGGCCCTCGAAAATTTTCCAAGTCACTCCCTTATCATATATGTATGTTACAGTTAAAACCCGAAATCAGTAAATTCTAAAATTCACTAGTCAAAACTAGTTGCCACAAATGACTTTAGTCAGAACTAGTTTTGACTAGTTAATTCTAGAATAAAAAAATTGTTTGAATTCATCAGTAAATTCTAGTTATAACTGAAATGAATTGAAATTGTTCGAGTTCAAAAGGTGATGGCTTGATGATCCTTGTTTCGGATACTTTCTCCTGTAGTTTTGTGGTTTGTTTGGATTCAGGCAATCTGGATGCCAAAGTTTTACCCCGACGGTATTGTCCACGAAGCTGGACTGTCCTTTTTAGCTGTGAGAGCGATAATGTACTGCACTCATGAGTCCTCATCGTCTGAAGGTTCATTATAGCATTTAAGCTCTATCATTAATATCACTCATGTGGTAACTTACAGTTTGTCATGGCTCGAGATCAGGACAACATCCAAATGATGTGTCCACATTTACAATAGTACTATTGAATTGACTACTTTTGAACTTTTGCTGTATTATATTTCTTCCAACATGTCCGTATCGATAATTTTCATTGGATTTTCTTTATTTTTATTTTTCAGAGGAAGATTACGACGCATTTTGTTTGGCTTACATGTTCACGTATCGAGATTTTGAGATGGGAACTCTGGGTTTGGCGTGGACCGGTGATTTGAAGAATGCGGGTGGAGTGTGCGAAAAAAATGGCGTAAGTAAATTTATATATTTTCTAGAAGTAATAATAGTGGAATCCACTCGATAAAGGGAAAAGGAAACTTGGAAATTCACGATGTGACAATTTTTGAAGAAAGTGACAGTTTTGGAGGTTTCCTACGGTCAATATTTCTGTAGTATTATGATATCCGCTACTATAATATTCTGTCACAAATTCGACCGAACTGAACTTGCAGAAGGAGTTATTCAAATGAACATTCGTCGAAAGTCGGTGAATATTCAATTGTTGGAAGAAGAACCTGTTTTAAATTGGAAATGACAGCTTCCGTTGTTAATTTTTTCCTATCTCTTTTCTTAGTGAATAATGTATAGGATTTTATTTTGCCCAAACGATTCGAATAAAATAAGTATCAAAGTACAAGGGTCAACAGAAAGTATAACAGCTGATTTATCCGTCGTGGAGATCTGTTCTTTCTTCTAAATTATTAGTTTCGTATTATTCGAAAACGAAACGCTTACTTGTATTTGGCGAGAGAGAAGAAAGGTGAGAAACGTGCCTTTGAACTGCTGACGGATGAATGGAGAGAATATTTTTCCCAGTTCAATTATCGAAATTAAATACAAGAGCCGTTTCCGTCCGTTTCTTTGAATCCGCGTTTCCTTTCTTAAAAGGGAAAAAAAAACGGAAAAAGTTAGTTAGAATTGACTCTTAGACTGCAACATCATCATCATCGACTTTTAGAGAATTTTGCGACGCGACCGTGAATGATTAATTTTGTGTTTTACGATTTCGCATTCTTCGACTCTTTCTTCGTTGCGAACGGAAAGAATTTTCGAAAAAATGGGAAAACAAACTTTCATTTTTTTTCTGGATTCTTACTCGAATTCGAAGAAGAGAGAGTAGAAATAGGAGGAAAAAAGTCAGGAAACGTAGCTTCGTTATTTATGTCGCTTCTGACGCCGTGACCCTTGAAGTGTAGCAATTCGCATCGGGCATAAGAAAAATGAATTATGTGACGATAGATTTACGTGTGTGCTTTCGTGATTCCATTCGGAAATTTTTTGTACTTCTTTTTAAAGAGCTTCCTACCTCTGAATTGAATTTTCCTTTTATAAAAATTTATTTGAGGGAATGGAAAACGATCCTCGTCAGAGGAGAAAGAAAACACGAAGTTTATACAGATTATTTAGGTTGAACTTCGGGTTCAGGGAAGGAGACAAGAGTCTTGAGATGGAGCTCGATTTAAATGGGGGGGGGGGGGGGTGTATTTGGTCTAAAAATTCTGCCTGTCTATCAAACAGGACGCGTCAAAACTTCATTCTAGGTAGTATTCTTCAGTTTATGGACGAGAATTTCCTAGGTCCACTTCTTCTGACCAACAGCCACCTTCGATTCAAGATTCTTCAAGTCTCCTCCCTTCAAATTGCTCTTGCTTAGAAATTCCTTCAATCCCTAATTAGATAGAAGTTTTCAGTCCATTTTCTCTGTATCAGAGTTTCTCAACCTTTAATACGTCACGGAATCCTTCGATATGATTTTCATTTCTTGCAGTCTCTGTGAACTTGGGGAAAAAATGTTCTTTTTCAAGACCTGACGTGTGAATTTTTGACCTAGCGCGGTCCGAAGACCCGTGTTACTCTGTATCTTCCAGTATCTTATCTACGAAATTTCGACTGAAAATTTTACCGAATTTTATGATGTCACGTTTTGACTGCGACGTCGTGACTCGTAATCTTTTGATATTATTCACTCAGAAAATTCCCCTTACCCTCCGAACTCGAAATTTATTTTAGTCGTTCATCTATAGGGTTTTGAAGTGCAAAATTTTTCAGGATCCCTACACTAGGATAAGATCCACCTGGACGCGAAGGTTGCACCTTTAATAAAAATTGACAAATTTTTTCATCTTACTATGACTTGCTATGAAGAAGAAAAATCCTCCCAAAATGAAAGTAGCCTGAAAAATTTATCTCATTCCTAGAAAAAAACTATTGCAATTTGGGAACACCAGGGTGGGGAAATTTAGCGAGATTGATTTTCAAGACTTGGCGTCGGGGAATTGAATTTCCTACACACTAAAGAACATTTATTCCAGACACCCTCTTCCTCCTCTAAATCCCTTTTAGAGAGAGGTGAGATAAATGATGCGAAAGAGGGACGTGAGGAGATTCTAAGTCACTATTCATAAAGAGGACGGAAGGGAGCAAGGGGAGTTTTCTGACCTGTTTGGAGAATTTGAAATAGCCGTTGGAATTGATAAACTAGACATTGCGAGTTTCCACAAAAATTTTGAAATGGTTCATATCTTCCCTGTCTTCCACCCAACTTTTATCCGAAGAAGGCCTCAATCTAGTCTCTCAACAAGGTTCGAGAGGATACGACCTCGCCCTACTTCTAAAACCTGGAAAAATCTTGGCTGCACTTCTCTCCACCGGTCCAAATCTAGAATTTTCAACTCTACTCACATTCAATTGTGATGAAGTGTGACCCACTTCAAACAATTTTGAGGTCTGTCACTTATGTCAGAAGGAGAACCGAGACTGTTGGAATCATAAGAGGTCCTAGCCCTTTCGTGAGATGCGAGCGTCCCCTCTATCCGAGTAGTTGTTGAAAAGGGGCAGAGACTTCTTGTTAGCTGATGACGTCGTGACCTAGTGACCTACTTTAGGGATGTGAACTATTTTGGACTGCAGCCAGACCATGGTTCTCGTAAGTTGTTGATGTTAACCCAGTGACCTATTTGAGGAACTTTGAAAATTGTTACCTCCCGCTGAGATATGATTCTTGTCAGCTGATGACGTCATGACGTAGTGTCCTATTTTGAGGTTTTGAAAAGTTTTAGCTCCAGCAGGGATGTGATTCTTGTTAGCTGATAACGTCATGACCTAGTGATCTACTCTAGAACTTGAAAAATTTCGAGTTTCAGCTAGGTTATTTGTAAGTTGATGACATCATGACCTAGTGACCTACTTTTGGGATTTAGAAAATTGTTAGCTCCAGCTGGGATATGATTCTTGTTAGCTGATAATGTCGTTACCTAGTGATCTAATTGAGGTACATGAACTATTTTGGACTGCAGCCAGACCATGGCTCTTGTAAATTGTTGACGTCATAACCCAGTGACCTACTTTAGGAACTTCAAAAATCCCGAGTTCCAGCTTGGCTATTTGTGAGCTGATGACGTTGTGACCTACTTTAGGGGTTCGAACAATTTTGGGCTCCAGCCAGCTATGGTTTTCGTAAGCTGATGACGTCATAACCCAGTGAGTCACCTTGACGTTATTTAGGCCCTTGAAAATATTTCTAGATGTAACTCTGTAAAAAAAGGAAACTTCAAAAAATGTTGAGCTCTGAACCTCTGTAGCGGTGGAGAAATATCATGTTATAAACCTCTGAACTAGGCTATAACTGGCAAGTTTGATGCTGAAATTGAATCTTACGCAAACCTAAGCCAGGCCCCAGGCTAGACTGAATTTGATGCATGAGGCGAAACATCCGCAACGGACCTTTCTTACGTCATCAATTACTTTGACCTCCTTTCGAGACGTTGAGAAATTTCGAGCTTCGATCATCTATGGAGGAGGCTATGAACCTATAAAGAGAAGGTGTATGGAAAACATTGAACCCTAAACCACTACATATAGAAGAAAAAAGTTCGAAGCTATAAACTTATAGGCTGGGCTATGAAAATGGAGTCTCATACTAGGATGGAGTTGTAGAAGGCTTGGAGGAGGACCTCAGGCTAACTCTGCTCATGTGTAAACTAATCTAGAGCTATGGGGATTACATCTTGAAAGAACGTCCGCGCTCAACCCTTGTGACGCCATCGATAAAATTAACCTTCTTGCGGGACTTCGAAAATCTCAATTTCCCATCATTTATAGAGGAGACCTGGATAGAGTTCAAGCAATGAACCTCTTAAGCGGAGGGTCATGGAAAATGTCGAGCTCCGAACCTCTAGACAGAGATGACAAATTTCAAGCCGTAAATCTGTAGGTTAGTCTATAAAATGGCTCGGATGGCCTCGTAGACTAAAAATAAGCTAGGTCCCAGAGGAGCATCTCAGGTTAATCCTTCCTATGTTCAGGCTGATTTCGAGCGGAAATTAATCCAACTGTTGTGAGGTTATGAACGCCTTCGATCTAATTTAGAGACTGGGAGAAGTTTGGAGTTCCGATCTTTTATAGGAAGGATACTTGAAAAAAATTAGAGCTATGAGCCTCTGTGGAGGTGGACCCGGAGGAAGATTGAGTCCAGAACGTTCAAGCTAAGCTATAACTACGAAGTCTTGAACCAGGTGACTCAAACTCGTAGACCAATTCAACTAAACCTTCGTCGGGAAAATACCTGTTGAGTACGGTAATATCGTCACTGTTCAGATGACGCACTATTTCGATATTTTCCAACGCAACGCGCTTGAAGTAAGAATTCTCCTTATGGAGAAGGGTAGCCGAACCTTCCTTGAAACTATGACCACTGGAGATAAGGTGGTCCGCAAAGGCCGAATCACCCAAATTACCTTTCCTCCAGGCCTTAAGGTGCTCCTCTACTCGAATTACAAGCTGGCGACCCGTCGCGCCTATGTATACGCCGTTACAATCCTTGCACTCCAATTTGTACACCCCGCTCCTCTCCCCCCGCGGGATGGGGTCCTTTAGCCTAACAAACAAACCCTTCACAGTAGTGAGGTTATAAAAAGCAGGCCTGAAGCCAAAGGGGCGGAGGACATGAGTCAGCTTGGATGAAAACTCACCCAAAAACGGGAGCCTGATCCAACGTAATATCTTATTATTATTACCACTGAGATCGCGGGGGAGGGAAGTGGTAGAATCAAGGCCCTTCCTCGTAAGTTTTTTACGGACCATGCGGTCAATGTCCAAGTTGACCTCATTCACAGCGGCCAAGTGCTTAATGGTCGCCAGCTCCTTTTGGAAAGCTGGTTACTTAGCGGAATGTTAGTCAGTCGATGAATATAACTATTGAAGGCAGCGATCTTATGAGAAAATGGACAGAAGGACGATCCGTGGACAACTGTATCGGTCGAAGTATCCTTCCTGAATATCGCAAATTCATGGTCCCCATCTCTATCAGAGATAGTGAGATCCAGAAAGTTTATAGAAGAACCTCCGATTTCTGTAGTAAATTTTATGGAGGGATACATTTTATTCAGATACTGAAGAAACTCACCAAGGAGCTCTTGAGGACCGGTCCACGCATATAATATATCGTCCACATATCGGTGCCAGTAGTGGATGTGACTCAGTAGCACTTGGCCAGAGGAAAACAAGTCAACCTCAAATCTGGACATAAATATCTCCGAAACGAGAGAGCCCAAAGGAGAGCCGATGGGGATTCCTACCTCCTCAGGAAACTCGTAAAATTTCCCATTGATGAACTTACAGAAGTTAGGGGACTAGCACGCATTAAGGAGGCTAAAAAATTCCTGTATCTCGTTATGAGGAATATTAAAATTTACAAGTAGGTCACCCATATACTGCATAGTATGGGCCTTTGGTATGTTGGGAAAGAGGCCGGCTACATCAAATGAGCAGAGGCTAGTACCCGGAGGCAAGGTAACATTTTTGAGCCTCTCGGCCAGAGAAACCGAATTTTTAACGGAGTAGGGGGACTCGTACTCGATTCGAGACTTGAACCAACGATCCAAGAACTTGGCCAGATAATAGGCAGGGGAGGAGACGTAGGAGACGACAGGCCGCATAGGAGTATTCATCTTGTGAACTTTTGGCAACCCATAGAGGAGGGGAGGAACAGTGTTAGGTACAAGCAGGGCTTTTTTGAGCGAAGAACTTTTTATGATAAACTCACTCCTGTTCACAACCTTCCTAACCTCTTTGACGTAGTTAGGAAAGTTAAAAGAGCTATTTTCAATAGCTCCACATTGAGTGAGAACTTCTTGAACCTTGGAAACGTAGGAGGATTTCTCCAGGACTACGATCGCGTTGCCTTTATTAAAGATTAACCCCTGGTCCCTGACCTTCCTCCTCAGATTATCTATCACCTCACATGCGTAATTGTTTATACGAGGGAGGGGGGTGTCGCGGACTAGTTCAGCGCAAGCTGATTGAATATTCACGCCGGGACCAATTTTTATGGTCAGGTCGGCAACGACATTCGCAAGAGTTTCATCTTTAGGAAGGGAAGGTAGGCCAAATTTTAGACCCTTCTCCAACAAATACGTTTCATCTTGCGAGAATTGCATCTGGGTGTAATTAATAATGCGGGGCTGAAAATTTAGAACAACACCATTATTAGCACAAATATTTTTGAGGGCAATAGCCTTGGAGTTCAAAAGGCTCCTTAATACGTGCTGGTCCCCTAACTTCTGTAAGTTCAATGGGAAATTTTACGAGTTTCCTGAGGAGGTAGGAATCCCCATCGACTCTCCTTTGGGCTCTCTCGTTTCGGAGATATTTATGTCCAGATTTGAGGTTGACTTGTTTTCCTCTGGCCAAGTGCTACTGAGTCACATCCACCACTGGCACCGATATGTGGACGATATATTATGTGCGTGGACCGGTCCTCAAGAGCTCCTTGGTGAGTTTCTTCAGTATCTGAATAAAATGTATCCCTCCATAAAATTTAGTACAGAAATTGGAGGTTCTTCTATAAACTTTCTGGATCTCACTATCTCTGATAGAGATGGGGACCATGAATTTGCGATATTCAGGAAGGATACTTCGACCGATACAGTTGTCCACGGATCGTCCTTCTGTCCATTTTCTCATAAGATCGCTGCGCTGCCTTCAATTGTTATATTCATCAACTGACTAACATTCCGCTAAGTCAACCAGCTTTCCAAAAGGAGCTGGCGACCATTAAGCACTTGGCCGCTGTGAATGAGGTCAACTTGGACATTGACCGTATGGTCCGTAAAAAACTTACGAGGAAGGGCCTTGATTCTACCACTTCCCTCCCCCGCGATCTCAGTGGTAATAATAATAAGAGATTACGTTGGATCAGGCTCCCGTTTTTGGGTGAGTTTTCATCCAAGCTGACTCGTGTCCTCCGCCCCTTTGGCTTCAGGCCTGCTTTTTATAACCTCACTACTGTGAAGGGTTTGTTTGTTAGGCTAAAGGACCCCATCCCGCGGGGGGAGAGGAGCGGGGTGTACAAATTGGAGTGCAAGGATTGTAACGGCGTATACATAGGCGAGACGGGTCGCCAGCTTGGAATTCGAGTAGAGGAGCACCTTAAGGCCTGGAGGAAAGGTAATTTGGGTGATTCGGCCTTTGCGGACCACCTTATCTCCAGTGGTCATAGTTTCAAGGAAGGTTCGGCTACCCTTCTCCATAAGGAGAATTCTTACTTCAAGCGCGTTGCGTTGGAAAATATCGAAATAGTGCGTCATCTGAACAGTGACGATATTACCGTACTCAACAGGTATTTTCCCGACGAAGGTTTAGTTGAATTGGTCTACGAGTTTGAGTCACCTCGCGAGGGCTCGCTCGTTCAATCCTGATCTCGTTGGTATTCTGTTTTATGAGTCGTATCTGGGTCAGTGGCGTTCTAACTTTGCCCGATGATGGTTTATTAACCGAAAGATCTCGCATCTTCTTCTTTATATCTGCGGTCTTTGTAATTGGTTTTTCGTTTACTCTACTCTTTGAGTATTCTGTTTCGGACCGTGTCAATTCTATATTTCCTGTTCTTCAGCATGTATCCAGAAATGAACCGAGTGATTCTAAAGCGATCAGTAATCTATTCACATTCTTCGCCATTTTAATTTGGAATCTATTTTGACTGATAGAGACCGATGTGCACTCCAATCTTATAGTTATGATTTGTTCTAAGAAAATCAAAAAGGGGCCTTCGGAGGAATCTCTCGAATATAAATCAAGCTTCTTCTAGTTCATGTAGCCTCACTTATACGTTGAACTTTCATCGTGTTTTGAAGCAACCTAGTTGTGACTAAGAAATTCAATTAAGCAGAATAGCACCAGGTTGATTTTTCAATGATTCACTGATTACCTTCAATTCATCGCAGAACAAACGAAATCAAAATTGAGAAAAGGAAACGAACTGTACAGTACGTACAACCAAAGCATAGTATGTCACTCAAATCTCACGCGAACCAAACGCTAGATGTAATTATCGACTATAAGTATAAAGTTTTCAATGTTTTCTTCAAAAAAAACTCCGAACTTTTTTGGTGATCGATTTTACGATACATAACATGTGCGTCGTTGATACAAATATTATTCGTAATTTCATAATATTATTCAAGTATTAAGTTATTGTATTTCGTTTTCAGCATTATCGCGGCAGTCTAAAAAGTTTGAATACCGGCATCGTGACAGTATTGAATTATGGAAAGCACGTGCCATCTGCTGTATCACACGTAACTTTGGCCCACGAAATAGGGCATAATTTCGGTTCGCCTGTAAGTATAAACGCACGTACAACTGTCCGTGTGTATCCCTTTCGAATGCTGGGAAGATGGTATCATCGTATATCTGTAGACACGTGCCGCTTCTCGATTCGAGATTAATTTCTAGCATTCTTTTACTTTATTCTTTCAGCACGATCCGGATGGTTGCACGCCCGGAGGAGAGGATGGCAATTTTATCATGTTCGCTAGAGCCACATCGGGCGATAAGAAAAATAATAACAGATTTTCGCAGTGCAGTTTGCACGCCATAAATCCAGTCCTGAACGCGAAAGCTCGTAGCGCGAAAGGATGCTTTACCGGTTTGTATCCATTTTGAAATTGTGCTCCTCTTAAGGGTAAAATTTGAGCTGGGAAACAAAAATAGTGAAATCGAAGTAGCTTCTGCTCAGGAATACATATTTTACCAATGTGGGAATCAGAGTTTACCTGATCTTTCTTACTTCTCTATGCTTGCTGCCTTTGGTTCCTCTTCAGAGCTTTTTTTACTCGTTTTTGAACTTCTGTCTATTAGTCTGAGTCATCCAAGTCATTTTGGGTCCGTAAGGTTTAGAATTTAGACTTTTTTGAAGTTGCTGGCGGTAAGGTAGTGAGCTAATGAAGAAATGGAGTACGTACCATTCATTGTTTTTTTGTGTCCCACTCAGTCCGAAGTCTTCACAAGAATGCGTCGAAAAATTTCCCAAATGACTTTAATGTTTAGTGAGAGTTGCGTAGAGGAATTTATGGGAAATTTAGATGGTGTGGTCTTGAAAAGATCATCAGAAAAAACTGGAAATACTTGAGCTTGGAGAATCAGCCTTGAACGGTTTCGAGAAAATTGTCTCAATTGAGGTACACAAAAAGGAGATGGGTGCGAGTCTGAAAACATAGGTGGTTTGTTAGGCGAGAAACAGTAAAGAAAAAAGATTTGAATGTGAAAGTTTAAAAGAACATCCAAAAGATGATCCCAAATATGAAAGAGTTTTTGAAGGTGTCTTGAAAAAGTGGGTCTTTGAATTACCTTAGAAAAGTTCCCGGACGATTATTTGTACGCGCTAATTGGCAACACTGGCAAGCAAACCTAATTGAATCTTGTTTTATTATACTATCGATTATCAACATTCAAAATTTCACGTTGATTCATGAATGGGTTTGCCATAAATTAATTTTTATGGGGAATATCCCTAAGGATCTGTGAAAATTCTGTTTTGATGCCCCCTGTAGTCCCCAAATGCTTCCACCCCATAGCATCTCCTAGTCGGTCGGTTAGGAAAAAGTCCCTAGGAGCCAAATCGGGCAAATACAGGGGCGGGGGTGGTCAAGCACTGGTACTTGATTTTGGTCGAAAAACCCTTGATACCGAAGGCTGTACCGTACCCATAAACGCCAAAAACCCTTCTTCATGGTCTTTATGTTGAACTCAAGCTTCAAAAATCAAAGATTACCAGTTGTTTGATATGCAGGGTTGCGATGGTTTAAACAAACGATTTTCAAAACGTTTTTAAAATATGTTTAAGACACACGCAAAAATCAAAATTGTGTTTTAAACGGAAATAATTATGTTCAAGATGTATTTTTTTTTGTTTTAAACATGTGTTTTTCAATACATTGAAAAACATGTTTTTTTTCATATTTTTATTATTATTGTTCACTGAAAATAATATTTGACGATTTTTCCAGGGTTAAAAAAGTAAACAAAAAAATTGTAACGTCGTTTTAATAAACGTTGTTTTCAACAATGTTCAAAACCAATATTTAAAACATTTAAAATGTGTTTAAAACAATAGTTGAAACTCTATAAGTGTGTCCCAAACAATATTTGAATGATTCAAAACGGTTTTAAATGGTGTTTAAAACATTTAAAACCTGTTTTAATCAAGGAATTAAAAACCATCATTTAAAATATGTTTTAAATATCAAATCTGTTCTGAACTGAAAGAAAAGAAAAGAAAAAAAAAAACAACAACCTTGTTGATATGTGCCCTATGTTTCAACTATCAAATCATAGTTTGACAATTTTTTTCGTAAATCAGAAAGTTTGGAAATAGTTAGAAAATTCAATAATATTTCTATTTGAGGGAAAAAAAAAAAAAAAAAGATTTCAGCACTCTCTAGAGTTGTGTTGTATAATAAGAAATATAAGGTGCTTAATACTTTCCCTCTTTCAACCAATTTATAGCCAGGAAGTTATGAATATGACTTGAACGCTCTCTTCCAATTAAATTCTATTACAAACACCGAAAGTTTTTTGATACGTTCTTGTTTCAGCGTAGAACTTGTGAAAATTCTACAGTGATTCTAAGAAGTTGACAAACAATAAAAGAGAAAGGGAATTCGAAATGACTTTAGCGCTCTCTAGACTAAAACTGGAGATTGTTTTATACCTTCTCACTTTGAGCAGGGTTGCAAAAAAAATGTTTTTTTTTTTTTTAAACACGTTTAAAAAAAAAAAATTTGTGTAAAACATTCTCATAAGAGGCAATGTACATTTCTCAATTGTGCCTGTTGTAAACATGTTTCAAACACGTTTTGAACATCTTTTGTTTAAAACATCTCAACCCTGATTTTAAGTTGTAGTTT
This sequence comes from Aspidiotus rigidus, assembly GCA_035079385.1. NCBI lineage: Eukaryota > Metazoa > Arthropoda > Insecta > Hemiptera > Diaspididae > Aspidiotus > Aspidiotus rigidus. The sequence continues at coordinate 12,338,059 of JAVHKY010000020.1, read as the reverse complement.
GCGAATTTGTAAAGTAGGACAGCGACTCCCAAAAAACTGAATGGCGGTCGTGATAATTTTTCTCCTTAAAGAATTCTGCATCAATTACCAGATCTCGATCCGGTACTGGAAGTTAAGAAGTAAGAAACAAAATGAATAAAAAATGATGATTTTGGCACTCTCTAGAATTATATTCTGCAATAAAATTTGAAGGTATTTGCATTGACTATTAGTCAATAGTATTTGGAATGTTTGTTTCCAGTCATAGTTCGTTTGAGAATTTGTAAAGTAGGTCAAAAAGCTTAAAAGTAGTCAGGAAATTCACCAATATTTTTATTGAAAAAAAAAAAAAAAAAAAAAAAAAAAGGCTTCAGCGCTCTCCAGAGTTGCATTTGACAATAAGAACTAGCGATTGTTTGGTACCTTCTTGTTTCAGGTCATGGTTTGGGAATAATATGAGAAGTAGGTCGGGAAATTCTTTGGTGATTCTAAAAAGTTGACTAGAAGGGTGAATAAAAAATGCCATCAGCGCTCTCTGAAGTTGTATTTTGCGATTAAAAACTCGAAGTTGTTTAAAACCGTTTGCTTCAAGTTGTAGTTTGGAGATCATTTTGAAAAATTGATCAGGAAATTCTCCGGTGATTCTAAGAAGATGACTGCAAAAAATGAATGGAAGATCACTTTAGCGCCCTCCAGAGTTGAATTCCACAATCAAAACTAGCAGTTTGTTCATACTTTCTTGTTTCAGTTCATAGTTTGAGACTGTGATTCTAAGAAGTAAAAAAAAAAAAAAGAATATGACAAAAAATGACATCAGCGCTCTCTACAGTCAGTTGTATTCTACAATAGGAACTGGAAGTTGTTTGACAATTAACATCCTCTTGTTTCAAATTGTAGTTTGTCAATTTGAAGACTGGGTCAAAATATTCTTCAGTGATTCCAAGAAGTTGACAAAAAAGATGAACAAAATATAACTTTTGCACTATTTAAGAGTTCAATCTGACAGAGCTAGAAGTTGTCCGCTGCTGCCTTTGTTTTTCAGGAAATAGTTTGGGAATTTGAAAAGTTAGTCAGGACATTCTCCAGTAAAATATAGCGATTCTAAAAACTAAAAAGTTGACAAAAGAAATATCAATAAAAAATAACTTTAGCGCTCTCCAGAGTTGTATTCTACAGCAAGAACACTACAAATTATGATGAAAAATGACATTAGCGCTCCCTACAGTTGTACTCTAGGATGATAACTGGAAATTGTTGGATAACTGTTCGTTTCAGGTCGTAGTCTGGAAATTTGAAAAATAGGTTTTGAAATGAAGAAATGATGATTAGAAAATTCACCATAATGAATAAAATATGACTTTGGTCAATTTTCTCCCTTGGATACCTCTGGTATCTCTAAAAACCTGTCCAAGTCCTAAAGTTGAGAGTTCAAGGCTATAATATTATAAAATTCATAAACTTTCTAACTAGATTATGACCCCGCCCCCGCTCTTCAAGTTAATTTAACGGTAGTCCTTTTTTTCAAGCAAAGCAAGTTCCATATCAAAAATCAGTCTATTCTTGCGGCTTATTTTACTCTCTTCTAATATCATTTTTTACGATCTTATTTCAGAACCACAAACTTCAATCTGTGGAAACGGTGTCGTGGAGCCGGGCGAAGAATGCGATTGCGGTTGGGAAGAAGATTGTCGGGATAGCTGCTGTTACCCACAACGCAGATATCCGCCATTAGATGAAACCCCTTGTCGCCTGACCCCGCGTGCGAATTGCAGTCCTTCTCAGGTACTGTACAAATTTTTCAACGCTACAAACCCACATTCGTTTGCCCGTGACCAATGTCGCGCAGATTCGAGGCTGATTCAGCGCTTGTGATTGTAGAATTTAAATTGGGATGAGCTCCCACTTATATCACCTGTAGCTGTTCCTTGCTTGAATGTTAAAAGAACGTGATTTCGTCTACTTTCAGGGTCCATGTTGCTCAACCAGTTGTGAATTGAAATTCGGTAATATGTGTCGAAGCGATAATGGCTGCCGAGACGCGAGCTTTTGCAACGGTTCGAGTCCGCAATGTCCACCCTCAGTCAATAAACCGAATAAGACGGTTTGTAACGCGGAATATGTTTGTTACATGGGCGTAAGTCACGTTTATACCTCGACCTGTGATCAATTACGATTGAAGTATTGCTTCACTCAACCGATTTCCACAATTTTTTCAGGAATGCACGGGTTCAATTTGTTTGGCTTACGGGTTAGAGTCCTGTCAATGTATACCGACGCCTGCAGATGGTCCAACCAAAGCGTGCGAATTATGTTGCAAATTACCCGGTGAAAACCAGCCTTGTTTGTAAGTAAAAGCTCGTAACCTGGCAGGATAATGTGGTTCTCTGGGACACGATATGAAAAACACGAAGCGCCTCATTTTTGCGGCATAATATTTTAATGATGTCGTCAAGATTTTACGAAACTGTGAGAAAAATCCTCATTGCAAAGGTTGTAAATGTGCTCGTCTTTATTCACTTGTTTTATTTTCAAGCTCTCATTAACTGCATGAGCTTTTCTTCAAAAGAACTGTCATAGAGTTCCTAGACAAAATTAGTCCCTAAATTAGGTCAAATTCATTCAGGGTTCAAAGGTGTACGACTGTGTTGAACGCAAATTCTGGAATGAGGAGACTTAATTTCCCTTTCTCCTCGATGTACAGCTTTCGTCCTCAGGTCAAAATTTCTGCAATTTTTTTCATGCGCTGGTACTTTTTTTCCATTGACTACAATGGGCCCAACCCAAAATCGGCCTCAAGTCTTAGCTTCTAGATATGTTGAAAAACGGTCTCCTGGGAGTCAGCTCTACAAACTTCGGCCTCGATTGAGATTCTTAATATTATTACTTAATTTTTTGGATTCTAGCGCTTTAAACACTCAAGTGTTGTATTTTCTTCAATTCATTCTCATCTCAAACCTAATATTCACTTTTCTGTTCTTCATTACAGCAGGTGTTTTAAATTGCCTGTGTTCGAGTGTGTACTTACACCCTAAATGACTAACGTTGATGAAGCGTTTGGAAAGGATCCGAGAAAGACCTATTCTTATCACTACCTGTATAGGTGTAGTGATAAGATTAGCTCTTTCTTGCATACACAGAGTATGACCGAAGGCATTCCAGGAGTAATAAGTTTGAGCAACTGAAGGCCAGAGTAGCAGAAGTGACCGTGGTTTGATGGTTCTTTAAGCCGACCAGTAGCCAGTTGTTGAATTTAGTAATTCAGCTGAAGCCAGCCAACAGCCAATGAATAAGGGCAACCTTTTAGCTGATTTTTTCCATATTTTTCTTCATTTTTTTCAAAACTGGTTAGCTAAGCCGAAGCCATTAGCCGTTAGCCGAGAAATTTTCACATCACGTTAGTCATCAGCTTAGCCGTTAGCCATTCAAATTGGAATTGCTAACGGCTAATATTTTCTCTTACCCATATCTCATCCCTCCGCATTGGAGTGACCCCCTCCCCTACTTTCAGCCGCGAGCTTTCAACTCCTAGCCATTAGTCCTTCAGCCAATAGCCAGAGTGGTCAATGGAATAACAAGGAGCGGCCATTAGTGGCTTTGGCCAAAAGTAAGGAGCCGGCTCCAAATAGAGATAGAAAAAAACGTCTTTGCTTTCATATTTTCGGACCTGGGAGTCAAGATGGAGCTCAGACTTCCACAGTCTAGCTCCGGAGCCAAGGTCTGACCTCGAGGTATGGTTTCAGCTTTCGTGATAGCTGTTTAGCTCGTTTAAAGGAGCCGGTTGTTCTAACATCTTCAATGTCTCCGTCGCGAGGTCTTCGTTCATTAACAGGGCTTCTTGGCCAATCGTATTGGCTAAAAGCTAACCTTTCAACTTGATTGACTTTGGCTATCAGCTAACAGCTAGTGCGGTCCCATTGGCTAGCTAATAGCTAGCTAATTCTGGGCCAAAATAGAAGGACTAACTTCTAAGAGTTGAAAGCAAGTGGCTGAAAGTAGGGGAGGGGGTCATTCCTATGTGGAGGGGTGAGGTGTAGGGACGAAAAAATATTGGCCGTTAGCAAAGCCTCCTATAGTTAGAAGCCATGAACGTAGAAAGGCAACACCGCATTCGGCCCACGCATTTACATGTAAAACACCTCTCTCATGAAAAAATCGAGTTGACCCTTATTTAAAGGAAATTTCACAAGCTACAACTTTTGTTCTTTTCGATTTTTTCAAAAACTTAATATTTTCTTAAGAAACAGACGCTCAAAGAGTTTCTCCCCATAAGAGCAATGTAAAAGTCGGCCCACGGTTGTGCAGTTGCCAATTTTACGTTCATGGCTTCTAACTATAGGAGGCTTTGCCGTTAGCAATTCCAATTTGAATGACCAGAGGTTAAAAGCTGAAAATTTTAAGCCGAAAGCCGAATAATTTCGACTCTAAAAAGCCAAAAGCCAAAAGTTGAAAACATTTTTATGATAGGAAGCAAAAAGCTGAAAGTTTTATTTATTTAGCTCTTTCTTCCTGCTTTTTTTCTTTCACTTTTCGTCTTCTGCTTTTTTTTCCCTATTTTCTTTTTGACTTCTTTTTTTTTTCTCTGTAGCCCATAGGTCCCACACCCGAGGTTGATAGCTAGCTGAAAGCTGAAAGTTTTAAACTGAAAGCCGGAGAATTTTGACGGGAAAAAGCCGAAAGTCAAAAATCATAATTTTTTTGGGGGAAGCGAAAAGTTTTTTAGGTTAAAATTGAAAGCTAAAGTCAAAAGCCAAAGTTTTATCTTACGGCTTCCAACCTCTGTGAATGACTAATGGCTAAGCTAATAGCTAGCTTATTTTTGATGAAAATTGCTTTGCTAACGGCGAACCGCTAATGGCTTCGGCCTAGCAGTTAAGCAACCGTGCTCATTAGGCTGTCCATAAGGCAATGTCGGGAACGCGATGTCACTCCACTGGGTGGCTTATATTATCAGTCCCATTCAAGAATACTTGAATTTAAAGTTTTATTTTCAAAATAAGCCATTGAATAGAAATTTTTGTGGAAAATTGTGAGAATTAAAGTGATACAGGTAGAAATTTCTTTAATTTGAGCCCACTTTCAAAGATCTTTGTGCAAATTTTTTTTTTTTTTTTTCATTTCCGGTAAAGAAATGTACATGGGCTTCCACCCAGTGAGAGTTTCCGACATTGTCTTATAACAGGGATGAGAAGTGTGAGCCTATAAGTGCTCAAGCTGAAGCCTAAATTCATTTTGACCAGCTTTTAAGCGGATGAAAAGTCAGTCTATCGCCGCTTAGACGCTGATTGGCTGTTTCTTAAAAAACGGAGTTTCAGGCTCAGTGTCGTTCCGGAGTTAGTTTATAGCGCTCCATGATCATATTATTATTTCACTCCATATTCTATTTATATTGCTCTGGAGTTGGTTTGGAAGCGGTTTATTGCGCCTTGACTAAAATTTTGAATATTGAAAATACAGTGTCAAGAAATTCTAGAGATTAAAAGCTAATGATAGAAGCAAATGAAGTAATTTAAATTGAGTGAGAAATTTCCACGTCTGAGCTAAAGTTAAAAACCGAAAAAACCATTAGCTCCTTTCTTGAAGCCGTTCCGCCCATTTCTCCAGCTGCCAGATCCGACTCCGGCTTTGACCCTTGGTCAGCTCCTTGCATTTTGGGAGCCGGCTTCAAGCTCCAGAGCTCCAAAATGACTGACTCACCACTTAAGGCAATGCCCCTCAAGGCGACCACCAAAAGTGGAGAGCTGAAGTCAAAATTTAGCTACATTTCTCATGTTGTTTTGAAATAAAAAGCCAAAGCTATCCTTTTCAAGTTTGTGAATTCAAGCTAAAACCTGGAGTGTTTTTTTTTATTTTTTTTTTATTGAAATCATCGAAGGACGAAAGCTAAGGGTTCGTTCAAGATCATAAGTTCAAACCGTTTTTCATTACAATTGCCGAGAGCCAATAGTCAAATCCGCTATTCAGCTATATTTTACTTATTTTTTAACGTCCCAAGGCAAAGCTCTAGTTTTTAAGGTTGTAAAAGCTGAAGCTGAACGTTACAGCAGCAATGCTCTGATCAGACCAACTAAAGAAGTGAAAAGGCGATGACTCCTTTGCTGATGTTGAACGAGGAATCCAGGGATTTTTTTCTAAATGGCGATTTTAGTTTTGAAATTTTTCTCGTCCCTATTCCCCCCTCCTCCTCCCATCATACACAAAACTTTGGAAGTCCCAACTTGTTCTTCCAAGCCCTACTCTCATCATACTCGTACCCAAAGTCGAAATTTCCTTCAAGACCTCCTCTTATATTGCTCGATGGTGGAAATTTTTATTTCAAAGCCCCACTTCCGATTTTAAAAAAACGCTATTGCAGTGCCTAATTAAATTAAGGCGGGTTAGTTTTCGCTGGACGGTGAACGGCGAGACGCCCAATTTTGTCGAAAAAATCCTACAATGGATTCCCTGGTATACTAAAAAAGGTGTCAAAAGAGTCTATTGCTCCTTTTTCCTGATTCTCGTCTCTAGCTTCAACCCTCAACCCTTTAGGCTCCGTACCTGGAGTCCAAAATTGTTAGGCTTCGCTTGTTTACAGTGTGGAACTTCTCGATTATAATTAACTAACGCTTAGTCAGAATTTGTGATTCTATATTTTATGTATTGTTTTACTTTTTGTCAGGTCCTCGTTCCAATGGAATCAAGCGCCGTACGATATTCCAAATTTGTACGCGAAAGCAGGTACACCTTGCAATGACTACAATGGATACTGTGACGTCTTCAGTATGTGTAGAGAAGTTGACCCTTCTGGACCGATCGCTACTCTCAGAAAATTACTGCTTTCGGAAGAGAATATCGCATCGTTCAAAAAGTGGGCTTTAGAACATTGGTACTATTGCGGACTGATATTTTTAGTTTTCCTCTCGATGATGGTAAGAAATGAAAACGATTCTGAACATGCTCGAATAGAGGTAGCGAATTTTTCATCGCTTTCTCATCTTATTCCAGATTCTCAGTACGAAATTACTCGGCAAGAAACCGAAAGCGAAAGTTGTCACCGTTGTTCACTCGTCGCCCACTGAAACGGTCCGACTACCGACGGACGGTAATGGCGGCCTGGCCGTCGTAGTGCATCCTGTTGCCGTTCGCTCAAAATTACCATTCAGGAAGAAGGTGTACGAGAATAAAAGGCGAGTGAAATCGTCCTCGAAAGAGGAGAAGGTGCCGCACAACGTGAACAACAACAATAGTCCGGTCGAAACGAAAAAGAAGCCAAAGAAACGCGTCGACGCGAAAGCTGCCAAACCTAAAGAAGCGAAATCACCGAAGAAAGAAACGGCTGTGACGCCAACGAAGGCGAACGAAAATATAAGCGACGATCCGCTGGGTAAAGTCCGTAACTGGTTGATCAGTTCTCATAATATCGACAGCTTCGGTTCCCTAAAGAAGTCGAAATCTTCGCCCGCGGACTTCGATTTGTCGGATCCGACAGGTGCCAAAAAACGAGCCCAACGCTTGACGACCGCGACGGCGGCAGCAGCGGTTCCTGAAGCTACTGCCACCAACGCGCCAACAGCCGCTGTGAAAGTTGAGACGAAAAAGGGAGGCAAGAAGCCGAAAGACAATCGAGTGAAATTGCAGGTCGTCTACAAACCGCCGTTCAAGTTCAGCGTAAAGTTGGGTAAAAATAAGAACGAGGTTTCGTCGCATCTGATTCGCGATAAAAGACCGGAGGCTGTAAAACAGAGAGCGGCGTTGTTCGTGCGCGCCGATCGAATACGCGCGAACGCCACCTCACCCGTAGCAAATCCTAAAGCGACGAAAATTAATAATAAAAACGCCAAAAACAAATCGAACGGCGCTGATGTGGACAAGAAAGAGCCGTCGAGAAGTGCTCGTATCGAGTATAAAAGATCGGTATCCGCTCCTCAACCCGAACCTGTTTACCAGAATGCGCCTATTGAAGTCGCTGGCGCCGCTCGTAGTGAAAGACGTATCGCGGAGGAGCCCAAATACGCTAACGTACCGATGGATGGGGTTTCGAAAAATCCGTTTTCGAACGTCGCCGAGACGGAGATTTCCAGAAGTCGACCTAGAGTATCTCATCAGAATTTGAACAACGGCGTCAAAAGGCGCAATTCTAGCGAAGCTCGAGTGAAACAGCAACACACGGGCATATCGAAAGTGCCATCGGCGACGAGGAGAAGGAATTCCTGCGACGCTGGCGTAGCGAATAAGCCGGTGGAGATGTCGGTGAAGAGACAGCATTCGGACGAAACGGATGTCAAGTCAAGTGTTAGATTGTCTTCGGATTCGACCGAGTTGAAACGTGATTACTCGCGATCCTCTCGGGTCAATCCTTACCTTAAGTCTAGCAACGTTTTAGCCAGTAATAGTTCGAAGCCGGTACGATTAAAGTGCAGTTATGATATGGAGACGTCGAATCTGATGACGCCTAGCATAACGACGGCGAAGTCGTCGAAACGTAGGAATTCTGCGCTGCAAGAGGAAAATCCATTTTCGCATTCGCGAACGAAGGAAAGGCGATCGCACATACGTCGCAGTATGTCGAATAACGCGGCGAAAGATGACAGCGAGAAGGTGAAGAGGTATTCGCTGCAGCACGCCGATATAATGCATTTTACTCGCGGCGAGGACGTTCCTAATATTGCGACTAGTCGAGAATTGCCTGAGGGATTGCCATTTCGACAGGTAGACCTCACTTCGGAGATACCGTCGGATTTGGAGTCACTGCTGTGCGATGGAAAGAATTCTAACTAGAGGTAAAACTTTTTTTTTTCGCATCGTACGGGAATACTCGACGCCAAATTATTATTTTTAATTGATTCTTTTCTCTTTTACTATTTTTGTGATAATTATTTTACGACTGTAGATAGGATACTGTTAGGATAGATTTTGATCTGAGTATTCGTAAGGGAGCGAATTTTACGAATTTTCTTTACGTATATGTGTACATAAGTTTGTAGCCTAAGCTAATCAAAAGTTACCGTGCGACACAGAAACGAAGGTAATTCTTAATATCTTCGGGTTTACGAACGAGTTTAATTATTGTAGGTCGATATTCTTTACTTTTTCTGTTTTTTTTTTTTTTTTCCTTGTCTCCCTTCGAGTTCGTTGTCTTCTTGAAGAGGAAATGAGCTTATTCGTGTGTATCACACTTCAGGAGTCCGAAATGAGCCGGAGTACTTACTCAGCCTGGTTGATTGAAAGCTCTAGCGTGAGGAATGAACCACGCTAGCGATTTCTACGAAGTCTATTGTATCTATTTATTCCTAAGCCATAGAAATTGGGTGTTTAACTCACAATAACGATTCACACGAAATTCAATTCAACTTTCATGCCTATCCAGTCGAAATTTTTCTATATTTCCCTTTGTAGGTCGAGCTTTTCTCTGGGAGGAGGATATGAAATAGCTGATCTCATAATTTTTCAAAACCATCGACGAATTCGCAGCTTGTTTCGTTCGCTGGTCTAGAGGATTATCGATGAGAGAGGGTAGACGCATTTCAAGTTGACAGACTTCAGAACCGAAATAAGGTGGTCGGTGCTTCTAAAGCATTTCTTCGACGTATCTTTCTTCATCACAAAGCAAGAATTCAGGATGGTTTTAATATTCTTCAAACAGTTGATTCATAATTTTTCGAAACCGTGGTGATGATAACAGTATTAAAACACACTGATACGTAAGATTGCGAATCAGATATTCATTTAAAGAAAAGCATATTGAATTTTTCTAAACGCTTGTTATGTGATGAAGAAAAATTCAATCTGCATTTTCATATTCGATTTTCAATCAGTATTTTCAGCCTTAATTGATTACGGAATAAGCGTTCAGTAGTATGTTCGATGAAGTCGAAAAAAGATCAACTTCAAGGATGTCGTGAGAGAAATTTAAATATCAAACTTGTTTGATTAGAAAGGTTGTATTGATGAAAACGAAAAAATTAATACGTTTTCGTTTATTTTTGTTGTTAGAATTCTCGTTTTCGATGTTCGGTGTTCGAAATTCTCTTAGGATACTATCCAGATTGCTACTCCTGCGGGTCCTATTGTTATCACTTGCGCATGGGTATCTATCTTGTCGTTCTCTACTCATAGGAGTTTCATTTCACTTTACCGGCTCTCGGAATTGTAATCTTCTTATATTTCAAAACTGTTCTCGGATACAATAATGTATCTCAAATACCGGTAGTCAGTATTCAATATTGTCAGATTGATCCACTGGCACTAAAGCTTCAACAGGGTTTCTTCTACCCTAATCTGATAGGTCGAACCGTCTTTCGTTCTTATTTTCTCCGTTTCAGTTCCGGAAATAGTTCTCAAAAGCTTTATTGACTGTTGTAGTCTTGCGCGTTTTTTCGCATATCTCGAGCCTCACGTTTTGAGATTGTTGGAGTCCTGCTCTAGTGCTGATGATTTTTCTTTGATCGATTGGTGATCAAGAACACTGAACCTTGAGAACTCGATTCTTGTAATAATTTTCAATGATTGAAACATAATAACTTCGAGTTCTTTCCATCCGACTTTGTATGCCTTATGCATTATTTTAAGGAGGTACAGTCTACTTCTTCAAGTATATTCGACGCTGGATTTGGATCATGTTTTCTGTTCCTTGCTATTATATCACGTTTTTGAATGATCATTATATAAAAAATATGAAAAGTCTTTATAGACTACCTATTTTAAGAATATTATGATATTGTGTTTAGAACTAAAGGCGCTAGATGAAAACAATCAAGTACCGTACCTAATTAAATAGACTCAAATAAGTATGAAAATCTACATTGCTTGAATTCTTCTTCCTCACAATCATATTAAAAATTCAGAAAGGTCAAATATTCTTTGAATAAGTAATTTGCAATCTTCTGGAACAAGGATGATGATAACACTATCAAAACAGATGTTCCACAAGGATACAGATTATATTTGTGAAGAAGAAATGTCTTTTCAATAAAAAATGGATTTGAATACAGTGTCAAAGATACTTCTGGAATCAACTGAAACTTAAATATAGAAGTTGAAAATTCATACCTTGCTTAAATTTTTCTTTATCAATGCATACCAAATGAGGATGTATATGTAAAAAGGGCCTCTGTTCAATGTATTTCCCATGGAACAGAGGCCCTTTTTACATGTACCTGATAACACTATGAAAATACAATGTTCTACAAGTTTGTAAATTTGAGCAACTTCAAATCTTTCTGAACTGTTGATGTGTGATGAAGGGAATTTTGATATGTGATCTGATTACTTGCAAATTAATGTAATTTGATAGGTTGCAAGAAAGAAAAATAGATTTAAATTCAGTGCTGAAAATACTTCTAGAATCAACTGAAGACTAGCATTTTGCAGGGCAGCTGTTTAGGAAGTAATATATTGGATCTAGAGTATTAGTTTTTAATTTTCTCAGATTGATCACTGGCAGGATTCAATTAAAGCTTCACCTGATTCACCTTTGCTTTCTATCCTTTGACCCAGCTGCAAAGGTTTCTTTTTCAAAGCTTCATTGTCCTAATTTTATATTCCTTATAAGTGTAGATTTGTACTCCTGAGGAACTCACTTTCTTTAAAAATAGTCAACTCTCTCAGTGCGTTCATGGTTCTTCTAATGTATTATAAGCCTTACATTCTCTACAATTGGTTGACTTCTGTTTTAGTGCTGTTAATTCTTTATACTTCACAAAAATGCAGTTGATCAACATTTCTGAATGAAGTAAGGAAGAAATTCTGCGAACTGCAAAGTATCCTTTCAGTGAACCGCTCTTGATACGTTCAAAAGATCTTTCCTCCGCCTGCGCCTACTTGAATTTTTGATTTTTTTTCTTTCATTCAGATCTTCTTTCGGACTCCATTGTGCTTCTGACAAACAAACTTCAACAATACTGGTGTTTCTCAAATATTCCAGTATCTAAACTTGACTCGCGGTACTCCTTTCCAGTATTTTTTGAATCTCATATTTTTCCATTTTTCTTATGCCTAGTGTGCAATTTCTTCTTACCCTCCTCCATAGTGTATTGCAGTGTTCTTGATATTGTTTCTACAAATTTACGTGTATAATTTTTGTACCGTACCATTTTATCATTGTTCAAATACCGATTTATCTTACCACAAATGAATTACAATAATCATATTTGTTACCAGCAATAGACAAAATGAATGTACTGATATTAGGTGAAGACGTTCGTGATCCGTGATTTCCGGTATTCGATGTAGGTTTTTGTCATGTTCTGAAAATTCTGGAACGGATTAGAATCCTAATCACAGACTATTGTTTTTGGATATCGTCGCTCAATGACGAAAGTATCGAGTGAATGACAGAGCAACAATATCTTTTTTTTTCACCATCATTTTGTAGTTTTGCCTGATGTTTTTGTCCGCACTTTCGACGGTATTTTCTTTTTCGTATTATCTCAATTAATATATACATCACTCTTGTTTATATTAATATACGAGCTTTTAATTTTTTTTTTTTTCTTCTTTCTCCCTCATCTTTTGGATGTAAAGTACTAATAATGCTATGTACTGAATTATGTTGTAACCCGTACTTACCTAACCAAATTATTATTACCTATACTACAATCTGTATTATTTTTATTCAATTCAATGTACTTCTTACGTGTAATCTCAAATGAGCGAACGAAAAAATGGGGCAATACTCAGTATTTTATGTTGTTACTCGAAAGCATTTCTTATTTTCGCATCGATTTTCCATGTGTAATACTTACGTAATTTTCTTCTTTCTTCTCTTTATTTAGTTTTTATATTTTTCACGATGCTACATCGCGTTTCCTTTCTTTATTGTTTTTTCGTCTAATTGATTTAGAATTATTGATATTGCATTTATATTTCGAGACTATATTTTACTCACTTTGCTCAAGAAAGTGCAGTACATCTTCATAATCTTCGATTTGTCTGCCGAACAAAAAATCTCGAAAATAAAGCGAATCAGCTCCTAAAATTCGAATACTCGCTTTTGTTTTTCATAATTTCGAGTAGCGTAGTTTCAGTATTATGTTTTTATGATTTTTATCGATGAAGTATCGAATAACGACCAACATTCCAATAATTTTCCTCCTTTACTGATTTCTTTTATTGTTCTATTACTTTTCATGTTATTACGTTTAAGTCGTGTGTTTTTTTCCCCTAGGTGATACGAATGTTTCATTTTTTTGTTCTGTAGACGGATAAGAATTAATTTCGTGTGTATATAGGTTTTGTACTGTGATCCTATCTTTGTGTTTTCCTTTTTTTTTTTTTTTTTTTTTATCCATTCCATTCTAAGAATTTTGAAAACAACAAAAATATAAAAAGTCTTGCAAAAACTGAAGCGTTTTTTTTTCTCTCTCCAAGATGACTGCCTGGAGCGCTAGCACTTGGAAGAACTTTTCCTTAAGTGATGATGAAAATTCTACTAATTGAAATAATTTGAACAGATTATTCTGCACTTCTTTTCATTTGATTTCCGCTGTTCATCTTCAATTTTGCAATCTTCCCACCGGTTGGTTAGGAAACATAGATGATAAGGGTATGGAATCAGCCTATTTTGTGTGTTCATTATCTAATGACTCACAACTGGACTGGTTTGTGTTTGTTAGTGCTTGTAAGAGTGTGAGTAAAAAATGGCGGGGCATGAATAGGTATGCTGAACACGATACCAGCATATGACTCTTATTCTCCTAATGTTCGTAATACTTTTTTCACTGTAAAAATTGAATGAATCTTCCTTGGAAAAAATAATCCGACTCGCAAATTACGAAAAACTACGATTTTACCTACCAGGAGTATTAGGAGAGTAAGAGTTATATGCTGGTGCCGAGTTCTACTACCCATGTTGACCCACACAAGCACACACTGACACCAATGCCTATAAAACACAGGACATGATACCAGCATATAACTCCTATTCTCCTAATGTTCTCAACACTTTTCTCACTGCAAAAATTGAATGAATCTTCCATGGAAGAAAATGACTGCCAAATCACAAGAAATTTCAATTTTACCTACTAGGAGTATTAGGAGAGTAAGAGTTATATGCTAGTATCAAGTTTAGTGTTCCCGCCGCTACTCACACAAGCACACATCTTCAAATCGAGGGTAAGTGAATTGTTTCATTCAAGCAACTTTGATATAATCAAGAGAAATGGTTTTCTTTCACACTTGCTAGAGATCTAATTGTCCAGTTTGTTTATTTGTCGCTTGGATACTTCCTGCTTAAAGCGCTTCCAAGCGTTTGAATTGCAACTTTGAACCAATCTAGAGAAATGGTTTCCCACCATGGGTGCAAAAGATGTGATAATCTAGGTCTTCTCTTTCTATTTCTTGGACTTTGGATCCAAACAACTTTGAAACAATCTAAAGGAACACTTCTCTGTCAGGGGTACAAGAGATCTGACTACCTAAGTTGCAATTTTTTTGCTCAGCCACTGTTTGCACAAACTAATACAGGTATCAAAGCAACCTCAAAACAATTTAGCAAAATAGTTTTCTTTTATTTTGCAGAAAAAATCAGATTTTTCAGTTCATTGCTTTGTCACTTGGTTTGTGAAATAATTTTTCAGGCATTGATTTCAATTTGGAAGAAGTATCAGGAATAATAATTATGAAATTAATATTAAATTTGCTCTTCTAGTGGATTTGTTATTGTATTTGTTTCATCTACAAAGACTGCAGGTGACTATTTCCTTATTCGAACTAACAGCTCTGAATATTTTGAATTAAAAAGTTCTCAGTAATAATTTTCAAACCACTTTATAAAATTCTCAAGAAGTATATTTCAATTCAAAATTTGACGTAGGAGTCCAGATTCCTAGAATGTTTAGTTCCAATTCTCTATTGATAACCTTGAGTTTAGGAAAGTAAATTAGAATTAGACAGACCAGAAATGAAAATTCAGTTTCCAAATCATTCTAAAAGCGTTGATAATAGGAAATTGAAGACCTTTCTGTTAAAAGGATGTCTGTCCCATAAGAAATACATTCAGAAGACGCCCTTTTGACAGAAAGGTCCTCAATTACTAACATTTTCAGGGGAAAAACAAGAATTTGTCAAAAAAATATTACATCAATGATATGATATGAAATGGACAAAAACTTTTGGACATAAATATTGATTTTTAAAAGTAAGTGGTACCGGCAATCAATTAATTATTATACAAGCAACAGATGGAAGTGAATCTGTTATACAATCAATGGACAAGTAAATGATATTTGAGTCCTCCTGTGAGGAACATTGATGAAAACTTAGAACTCTGCTCCACTGATACAACCCATTAAATACAACAGCTACAATTTCTTGAAGTTCCAAGTCAAAGAAATCGATTAAAATGCTAATCTCATTGTGTTTTAATCACCATGCTGAAAATACGCACAACTTTTCAATGGTACCAATAATAAAAATTAAATTATTAATCATTACTATATCATTAAATGAAAATATTATAACACACGACAACATGTCATATATCGCACCGATGATGCTATCGATAAAAAATAGAAAAAAATTTTACACAATACAAAATAGGTTGGCCTCTCTCTAATGTAGACTGAAGTAACAAGCACGATAAAAGAGCGCGCAATTTGATCTTTATAATGAGAACGATAATACTCTCCGAAGAAACCTTTTGAGAGAGGGAAAAGAAAAAATGCTAAAAAATAAATGAGAAAGTTACTAAAAAAAAAAAGGAAATATGCAAATAATCTCGATAGAGTTATTGAATTAGGAATGAAAGAAAAAAATACGTAATATTAAAACTTAAAACGAAAGGAAAGCGTCCTAGGCAAGCGTGTTAAATTTCAAAATTACAACTCGATTAGTTAAAGATGCTCTTATCTTCGCTGCCATCCGGAGTTTTGACTTTCTTTTGACGTACGGCTTCGACTTTCTGATCCTGCAACACAAAAGAAGTGTATTTTTAAATGCCTCTTAATTCAGTCAGTCACTTGTTATTCTTGCGTCGTACTGCTTCAAGTCAGTTGTAAGTCGATACTAAGTCATTAAGCCGACTGAAGCAGCTCTGGAGCAAAATAAAGTTGCTTTGGAGCAAACTGAAGCGGTTCCAACAACAGATACAGATGGATCAGCAAAAATAGTTCAATAATACTCCTTCTGCTGATTTCTTGTCGGGTTCACTTTTCAGTCGCAAGTTTAAGCCAGACTGAAGTTAATTAAATTCGTTCAAGTTGTGGATCAAATCTATCAGTCAGTGTTTATGGTTCATTTAACTGAAAATCAGCACCCTTGCTTTAATCTACATAAGGGACACCAAAAAGTCACTAACCTATGGTGAAAAAAAAGGGTCTGACGTCACCCCTCAGAAACCTCAAAGAACGAGGTGAGCCGTGGCGTTTGACTTATTTTCAGGTCTTGGGTACATCTTGATTTCGGACTGTGGATATCAGGAGGGCAGAGAAGACTTGGAGAATTTCGACTTTCAAGCTAGGTAAGGAGTGGAAGGGAATTTAGGTCCCAAGAATGAAATTTCATTTACTGGAGAAACTTGAGGAAAATTTGATCTTTGAGCGACACAATGATGGAGAGGGGGCAGACTTGACAAGCAGAGAAGAAGCTAAGAGATTGCCAGTTGACTTACTACTTCCACTTGAAAAAGTCGACCTCTGACCCAGAATACGAGGGGGGGGGGGAAGGAGAGGGCTTCAAAATTGATTTCGTGCAGACTGGGGTGATCAAAATTCTTACCATTTAGCAGTAGTAGACAAAGTTAACGACGCACGGCTCTAAAGGAGGTGGAGGTTTTCACGTCTTTTAATGACTTGGAAAAACGTTGATCCTCGAACTATAAATCTCAGGAAGGAAAAGAGAACTTGGGAAACTTCGACTTTCAAGCTGTACATAGAGGAGAATAGGGGTGAATTTTGGTTCCGGGGAGTTTGAAGCTGATTTACTTCAAAAAATTGAAAAAATTATGAACTTCAAGCTACATATTTGTAATATATGAGGGAAAAGAAGGGGAAGACTTAAAAATTCACTATTTCCCATGGATTGGGTGATAAATTTTGGGAAGGGGAGGAGCTAAATTTTAGTGTTGACTTACTGAGAAATTTCAACTACAGTAATTCACTCAACCTTCTACACTGCTAAATAGTCCAAATTTTAATCACCCAAGTCGATAGGAAATTGATTCTGAAGTTCTTCACTCTCGCCTAGGGTATTATGTACTTCAGTTCTAACCTCTGGCGTTTTTGGTTACCAGAGTATATTCTGACCCTCGAGCTATACAGAGAACGAATGGAGTGAATCTCGGCCTCGAGAGAAGGGAGCTTGAAAACATTTTGACTTTCGAGCTACATAACACACGAGGAAGGGAGGTGGGAGACTTCGGAATTAATTTTTTATCGATTTGGGTGATTAAGATTTTGAGCACTTGGCAGTAGGAGGCAAAGTTGATCACGGTTCCAAAGGAGGCGGAGGCGCTGACTTCCCCTTAGCACTTGAATAAAGAACTGTATATATCAGAAGGGGAACTTGAGAAATTTCTACTTTCAAGCTACACAAAGAGGAGGAACGCGGTCAATTTTGGTTCTGGAAGGCCGAAAGCTTACTTACTTTAGAGATTTAAGAAAAATAAGACTTCCGATTTACATAATAATGAGGGGAGAGAGGGGGCAAGGACTTTTCGCATGAATGCGGGGATTAAAATTTCGACCATTACTCAACAAAGGGGGCGAAGTGAATTACGGCTTCAAAGAAAACGCGGACTCAGACTTTCTTTGGAGATACGGATAAATTTCGACCTTCGAAGTAAAAATATTTGGGGAGGGGGCCTTGAAAAATTTCGTTCTCCGAGCTATATAAGGCGGAGGGAAGAAGGTGGAAGGTTTGTAATTGACGTACTACGAAAACTTGGAACAATTTTGACCACAGTAATTCACTTTACCTCCTATTGTTATCACCCAAGTCGATAAAAGATTGATTCTTACATCCCCCACCCTCCTTGCTAGTATTACGTAGCTCGGTTCCAAAAAACCAGGCGGAGTCTCCAAATTTTAAACGGGGAACCTATTTTATCGGGGGTCGGAAAAAACGTTCGCCTTCCGGCAAAGCTCGGAGGGAGCTTGACCTCTTCTTTCATATAAAGCTCGGCGATCGGTGTATATAGCTTAAAAGATAGCTCATCTGAATAACTAGATATGCAATGCTTCATACACCAATTGACTTCAGCCCCGTTAATATTTTCCAAGTCCCTCTCCTATCATATATAGCTTGAAGGGCGGGGCATTTGACGTTACAGTTTGATAACGTCATAAGTCAGAATTCATTTTTCGAGTTCTTCTTCTATCATATACGGCTTGGGCGGGGCCTGTGAGTCAAAACCTGATGACGCATGACGTAATAGATCATTTTTTCCAAGATCCCCTCTTATTATATATAACTCCAAAATCCAGGTCTGTGATGTCACAATTTGATGATGTTATAGGTCAGCCTTGTGACGTCTCAATCTGATGACATCATAGACCATTTTTTTCAAGTTCCCCTCCCATTATTATAAGTCCGGGCATGTGACGTCGTAGGTCAGCCTTGTAACGTCACAATCTGATAACGTCACCGATCAATCCTCACTCATTAGTTCTTTCCAAGTTCCCCTCACTGTGACGTCACAATTTGATTACGTCATAGATCAGCTTTGTGGCGTCACAATCAGCTGATGACATCATAGCTCATTTTTTTCAAGTTCCCCTCCCATTATTATATTGCTTTAAAGTCCGGGTAAGTGACGTCACCTTTTGATAACGTCATAGATCAGCCTTGTAACGTCACAATCTGAAAAACGTCACAGATCAGTTCTTTTCAAGTTCTCCTCCCTGTGAAGTCACAAATTGATTACGTCATAGGTCAGCTTTGTGACGTTACAATCTGATGACATCATAGATCATTTTTTTCCGAGTGCTCTCCTATTATATATAGCTCCAAAATCAGGGCCTGTGACGTCACAACCTACAATCCTCAGATCACATGCGCCCCATAACACAAGTTCTTGCCATTCCTCGTTCAACTCTGTTAAAGAACCCGTGAGTTTTTCTGAGTCTCCCTCCTATAAAACATAGCTGGAGAGTTGAAATTTTTCCAAGTTTTTTGCTGCACAGAGCACGTCGAATTCCCCCCCCCCCCAAAAAAAAAAAAAAAACCTATAGAGTAAGGTCCCTAACACCCCGTTCTTAAGTTCTAAGTCTTCACCTTATTATATATAGCTTAAAAGTCCAGGCCTGTGGTGTCACAGTTTGATGACGTCATAGATCAGTTTTTTTCCAAGTCCTCTCCTATCATAATATAGCTTTAGGCGGGTCCTGTAACGACGCAATCTGATCAAGTCATAAATCGGTGTTTTTCAAGTTCCTCTCCTATTACATATAGCTTCAAAGTCCGGACCTAGGTCAGCCTTGTGACGTTACAAGCTACATTTTTCAGATCCCTCGTGGCCCATAAAACGAGTTCCCTGCCACCCCTCGTTCAAATCCATTAAAGAACCCGCGAGTTTTTGATTACGAGGAAATATCTTGAACTTTGAGCCGTATAGAGAGGGAAAGATGTGAATCTCGGTCGTTCGGTCTCGAGAGATGGGAATTTGAAATAATTTCGACTTACGAGCTACATAATATATGCGGGAGGGAGTTGGAAGACTTTGGAATTAATTTTGTACAGACAAGGGTGGTTAAAATTTTGGCCGTTTAGCTGTAGGAGACAAACGAGTTGAATTGCGGCTTCGAATGGGACGGGAACTGTGACTTACCTCGGAGGCTTGAACAAATTTTAATCTTTGAACAAGGAATATTAGGGAAAGTCTTTTGTGTATTGATCCCTACTAACAATTGAACAGCAGATCTGACAGCGTTTTAGTCGTGTGGCGTAAAATTGCACTTTGTGGCAAAAACGACAGCGTTTGTTTTTTCAAAATGTGGCGATTTCACGTCACATGGTCGAAACGCGGTCAGATCCACTGTTTAATTGTTATTAGGGATTGATACGATTATAATTTCAAGCACTCAGCTGAATACGAGAAGAGATAAATGGGTGAGGGGTCTTGACTCCCATTCGAAGACTTCGAAAAATTCGAATTTCGAGCTATAAATGTGAGGGAGGGTGGAAGGCATTAAAAAGTTCTCTATTGAATATGTCTCCCAACGTAGTGAACGAAAGAGACTGGTATGAAAATGTCCATCAGGGGGCCACGGCCGGGTCTAGGTGAGAATTTGCCCGGCCGACATCTTCAACTAAAAACTGTAACAATTCCGATGACCTCTATTTACTTTAGGAACTGAGAACAATTTCAACTACTACACTACCTATTCTTGGGAAGAGGACTATGAAAAAGTTCTACTTTTGAGTCACAATACAATTCTACCAAAATTATTAGAATGAAGTACAGTAAAATATCATTTTACACTCCTAATTCGTAGCTCAGGGGAAGAGGTGAAGTAAAACATGATCTCGACATACTTTGAGGACTCAGGTATACGAGGAGGAACACTCAAAACATTTGGGATTTGCCGTACATGTCAAGGTAGAAAAGAAACAGTTCAAGGAGTGAGTGACTTCAGCGCAGGGGGGCTTGAGCAAGTTTTCGTCACAAAAACATCAATACCAAGGCTTCCAAACACTTCTACTTTCATACATATGAAGGAAGTAGTTGGAAATATACATACGGCGAATGAAAGACTTTAATTTCAGAATCTTGAGTCATCGTAAGCCATTGATATGACGCTGTAGAGGAGTCAAATGGAGGTGTATGGACTTTAGACATTTTGAGAACTACGGACGGGACGACTTCATATCAAAGGGAAGGGCATATCCAGTTATTCCGCGTAGCTGAAGTGTAATTGACACCTGGATTTCTGACCAATTTTGCTCAAGTAGTAACATCAATTTTTCATACACGATGAGTTTATTACTACGCAAATCAGGAGATGATGCGGAACTCTAGTTCATTCAAGCGTGCATAATGCAATTACAGAATTTACAAAACAGCGCAAGTCTATGCAGTATATACGTACGTGTATCTTTAATTTTTGTAATTTTTCGATCTCCGCTTTTTCGTGCCTTTCCTCGGCCGTGGCTAACTTCTCGTCGATATAGTTCATCAGTTCCTGTTTTTTACTTTCGATCGATTTGCGCAAAGTCTTACCATACTCGTCCTACACGTGCACGATATCAAAGCGATAAAGCCGGCGTTGATGACAGCACAAAAATATAGCAAAAAAGAAAAAAAAAAAAAAATAGAAAAATAATAATGATAATGAAAGCCTTCGACAGAATTGCGACTTAATCGTTCGTGCATCTATTTCACTTACGTGCTGTTTGAGGCGATCCAACATTTTGGAAATGTTATCTTTCCTCTGTTCTTCGGCCACTTTCAATTTCTCTTCCATCTGAACGCGTGACTCTTGTTCCTGCTTTTCTAGTGATAAGCGAGCTTTGTCTACAGCGGCTAACTAAAAAACGCGTGAATATTTGCGATAAAGCCAGTCAAGAGGATATGCTAATATACTTGTGCCAGCGGTACCTTTCAACAACGAGGAAGTATTGAGCAAAATTTCGATACTTACGTGATCTTTTAATTTTGTCTTTATATCATTTAGATAGGCTTCGCGTTTTTCGTTGTGCTCCTCTAGCTTTTTATCCAATTTTTCTTTTTGTTGCCTCGTCTTCGCGATTTCCTCTTCTTCTTTCTTCTTCAACGACTCTTCGAATTTTTCGAAACGCGAATTTAGCGAACTCCTTTTCGAATGTTCCAACGACTGCAATGAAAACCAAAAATAACAGTTAGTATTACTTCAACTAGAACTGTAGATTTTTTCACAACATTATAGGGTATGGAGAATTTTATCCAGTACGTGTCCTTCCGTAACTACGTGAAATTCGAAACAGTTGAGCAGAAGTCGTGTTTACACTGCTATGATCAGAAGCGGGTTGGAATGTGAGGCGTGGAGACATAAGCGGGGTAAGTTGAAATGACCTCTTTTTGAGATAGAGGAAGATGAAGAATTCACCTCAAGTAATCTGGTTCCATACATGGTCAGAACAACGGAGGCAAGGAACCATGTATCTAACAAAAAAAGAGAGCAAGCACAAAACAAATGCCAAACAAAGATGGAGAAATCCCGAGTTGCCAAGCACTGCTGGGGAAAGGCGATCCTTTTCAGTACCCAAAACCTGTGGAATTCGGGTACATAATAAATATTATACCTATAATATATTCAATTTCTCATAATATTATATTTATTTTAAATATAACTATAATACTATGATTAATAACTATAAATTTTGCAATTATAAATAATTTTAATATTATTTTTTTAAATCTTTCACCAAACAAAACTTCATTATCATTAATTTTAATTATTAATTTAATTGAATTTAATAGATTATTATTTTCAATTTTATCAGTTTCAATACGATTAATAATTGAAATAATAATAGGACATTTAATTTTTTATATATTATCAATAAAAATCTTAATTTATGTATACATAATAATTGAAATTTTTAGTATTATAATTCAATCATATATTTTTATTACTTTACACATAATCAATTTCAATAATATAAAATAAAATTTTTTATTTTTTTAATAATAATTATACTAATTTTTATAATAATTAAAATAATTATTATTATAATTAATAAATTTAATAATTTAAAAAACTTTAATAGACTTGAATCAGGATTTAATAATATGAACAATTTTAAAATTAATTTTTCTATAAATTTTACTTATATTATAATTATTTTCATTTTATTTGATATTGAATTAATAATCATTATTCCTTTAATATTTATAATTGAAAAAAATGATAATAAAAAAATATTAATAATTATTATGTTTTTCATTTTTATACATAGTACAACAATGATTGAAATAAAAAATAATAAAATTAATTGATTAATCTAAAGAAAAATTTAATTTATTTGCAATAAATTATTAATTTATATCTTTAATTTATTTAAGATTTAAAAAAATAAATTTCTAACTCATTAAAAAATAAATCTTTTAGTTTAAATAAAAAATTATATTTTCAATATAAAAATTTAAATAAGATCTTTATTTTTTTAAAATAATATCAACTCAACTTTTTAAATATTAAAACTTGATTAAAAATATTAATATTAAAAAAAAAAAATTTATAAAATTAAAAGTTGAGTAATAATTACATTTATTAATTAAATTTAAAATTATATTTAAATTTAAATATTCAAATCAAAATTTTAATGAATAATTAATTTAAAAATTTAAATATTATAATATTTAATAATAATAAATGAAAATTTATTATTAACATTTCTAATTTTATTAATTTAACTATAAACTTTAATTTAAATATTAAATATAAATCAAATAATAAAATAATTATTAAAAAATAATTAAATAAAAATAAATTTTCAATAATAAATCAATATGTAAAAAAAAATTGATATAAATTAAATTAATAAAAATTAATTTTATTATAAATAAATTAATAAAAAACAATATAATAATAACAAATTTAAATTTAATATTTAAATCAAAAATTAATAAATTGATAAATAAATTGTTGAAAATTAACATAAATATTTTTATTAAATAAATAATTCTAAAAAAAAAAAATTATTCAATTTAATTAAATAAATTATATCAAAAAATATATCTTTACAAATAAATATTCTAAAATATATTATTCCTCTACAAATTAAGATACTAATTATTGTTAAATAAATTACTAAATAATCTAATTTAATTAATATTATTACAATTCGAATATATTGACAATCATAATTATTATAAATTATTAATCCAATGCATAAAAATATTATTGATTTAAATATAGCATGAATAATAATATAACTCAATATATAATTATACAAATTAATTGATAAAAAAAAATTATCAATTTTAAATTATTTACAGTTGATAAAGCTATTAATTCTTTTATATCAAAAATAAATAATATTAAAATTCTATAATAAAAAATTCTAATTATTAAATAATATTCAATTAATTTTAAATTTAAATAATTTAAATAACGAAAAATAAAATAAACTCCAACAGTAACTAATGTTGATGAATGCACTAATGAAGAAATAGGTAAAGGGGCAATTATTGCTTTTGTTAATCATAAATTTGAAGGAAATTGAGATCTTTTTATAAAAAAACAAAATATAAATAAATAATTAATATTAATATTAATATTAAAATTTAATATTAAATTATTTTGTATTTTGAAAGTAGTTGCGAACTCTAGCAGATAATTTCATTGATCACAAGAAAGTAATATCGAAATACTCCACCTCTACAAAGATCAAGAGCGCAAAATCTTTCCAAGTCCATTTTTTTTTATCGCTCGAAATTTTCTAACGGTTCTGCTTTAGAAGATCGCAGCTAGAAATTTTTCCTAACTCCTAAATAAGGTCAACGTCATTGCTGATATCACAAAGGTTGGACGCGAACGTGGAAGTTTTCGGAGGATAATTCCCCCTCCTTCTTCAACAAAACAGATAGCAGGCTGAAACAGATCGACAAACTTGTCCCTGGTTGGTATTAGGGTCTTCCTCGGCATACTTAAGGAACTGAATTCTCCTTAGGTCCCTCGAATGGTAAGCCATTAAGTTCACCTCCCTACTTCAAGTGGATAAGGGGGAACTGGATCAATAATATTGAGCTCGTGGACATTCAATCCCCGGCCCTAGTCTTGGAAATCGATCTGGGCAAATTATCACTGGCATATGCATTCTATAGACCCGAGTTCATGGTCTCCTGTTTGTCGTCTTGTCTTCTGGTCAATGATACGTACTTTCCAGAGATGGGAGGAATTTCTTCAAACTACTGTCTTTTCCCTCTACGTATTTGTCGTAATTTTTCGTGACATCGCACTCCGACTTCTGAAAGTCCCTCCTCATTTAGAAACAAAAATCATTTCCTGTACGTCTTTAAGCTTTTATACTTGATCGGAAAATTTAGCCTGAGATACCGTAGTAAGGTGTAATGCTAAACCCTTCTCTGGCTCTACCAGCTTCAATTTTTGTGCAAGTCCTCCCCTCAATAAAGATTTGGAACTCTATTTCTCCGAGTTCCTAATGACGTCAAAGATCGGACGCGGACGTTTTCAAGGATGTAACTCCCGGGCTCATTGCTCAAATCCGTCTGAACACGAGGAACCTTCGCCTAAAAAGCTCTTTTGAGCCTAACTTAGGTTTACGTTAAGACTCAATTTTAACCCAACATTCCATAATTAGAGCCAGTTTAAGACTATGCTCGATTTGGACGATTGTATCGCAAGAGGGAGGTACTACGTATTCAATACAACTTCCCTTCCGTCTAGTAATACAAGCGTCCGTTAACTCCCTCAGTTCTTAATATGAATCGAGCGTAGCTTAGAGTTTTATACCTTAAAACTTTTCACTTCTACAGAGATTCAGAGCTCAAAATATTTTGAAGTCTCCTCTTGTTAGAGGTTCATAGATCAAAATTTTTTCAAACCCTTAAGTAAGGTCAAGGGGTCATGGTGTCATCAGTTTACAAGCAACATAGCCTAGCCGGAGCACAAAATTGTTCAAACCCCCAAAGTAGGTCACTAGGTAATGACGACATCAACCTACAAGAATCATAATCTAGCTAGAGGTAATAATTTTGCAAGTTCCTAAAAAGTAGGTCACTACGCCATAACGTCATCAGCCTATAAGACTCATAGTCTAGCTGAAGCTCAACATTTTGCAAGTACCTAAAAATTAGATCCCTAGGTCATGACGTCATCAGCTTATAAAGAGCCTAGCTGAAATTTTCCAAGTTCCTAAAAAGTAGGTCACTAGGTCACAACGTCAATGGCTTGTGATACCATTAGAAAACGTCACTTGTTTGTGATACGATAAACAAATTGGCTATGACGTCATCAACAATTTAGAAAGATGATTTCAAAGGCTGATAAAAAAAAGGGGCTCTCGCGAGGATTGCAAAGAGGTTGGACTCTAGCACAGATTTAGATTACAATTTCTTAAATGGAATGTCCAGAGAGCACCAATACTGATGGCGATCCTCAGAATGGATTCATGGTTCCTACCTCCCTCACTTCTTCTGCTGACAGAGATGTTATAAGTAAGAATTCTTTACAGTTCTTAACGTAGGTCAAAGTCTCTACTCCTATGAAATAATTATTCGAAAAGAGGGGATGCTCGCATCTCACGCAAAGGCTGGGACCTCTAAGGATTCCAATAATCTCAATCCCCATTCTTATAATATGAGTGACAGACCTCAAACTTTTCAAAGTAGACCAAAGTTCCTTTTTTCCTAGGTATCACAACTCGGACACCATCCATAATAAAGAGTGCTTTCTTCAAATAATTGAATCCTAATCACAAATATTTATAATCGAACAAAACTTCAATGAAGCTCGGAAACTTCTACGGTCGATAAGAGTAAACCGATTCCACGAAACTGTCTACCCTCGTCAACCGCGCGTAGTTTGCGCTTTCATTTTCTTCATTCCAATATCTATTTTTTCTGCATGTGTTAAAACTCTTTAGCTGTAGGGTGACACAAACACCACTCAATTACAATGGTAAACGTCGAAAATGCAGTCAGCTCGCGTAAACCTACAAACACATGTGCTCGTCATGAAATCTTTCCTTTCCTCTTTTCAAGGCCAACCGAAAGCAAGGCATTGTTTCAACAGTGCTCGCCACCCGCGAATGTCACTTCGTGGATTCTTGACTCTTATTATTTGCTAATTTACTCGTTACTGTACAGTACAGTACGGCGGGACCTGTATGTAGCTACACTAAAGTACAGGGGTTTACTCGTACAATAGGTTTTGGCAAACTCAAGTTTTTTTATAATCTATCCATGGTTTTCTTGAGTTGTGGCCATTCTAACGCAAGCAATTAGGTAGACGCTGAAAGACAAATTATTCTATGGAAACTTTAATTAATGACGTCACCAAAATCAGACAAGGTCATATTCTGAAGATGCAATCTACCCTCCTGAATAAAACAGATAACGGGCTCCTCGCCAGCAAATTAACCCTGTACCCACAAACTCCGCTGTTTTTCTTCTATTTTCTTCATATGTATGTAGTCGAAACTTCCGAAAATCCAGAAAGTCCCTCTCTTCGATGTAATTATCGTAATTTTTCCCGACATCACGGTCTAATTTTTGAGTTCCTCCTAGGAATTACACCGAGAACTACACTCAAGCAGGCAAATGCTACTCAAAAGAGGAAAATAATCATTCTCTTCCGATTTTAAATTGACTAATAGTCTTCATAAAGAATTCTCAACATGTGAACGAGTTCAAAAAAATCCGAATTCTTCTGGTCATCTCTCCGTAGGCTTTGTTCTCAAAAATCTAACAAGATTTCAAAAGAGGTCAAATAAGGATCACAATTGAAAAATTTTGTCACTTCCGCCTTCTCAATTTCTCTCAGTCAGAATTTCAACAGGACGATTATTTTGTCGAAAATATCCGACTTCTGTTTTAAATAATTTACTGCTTTATGAAAGCCTCTTTATCCTATATAATAAAGCGCGGTTTGTTTACAAACCGTCGAACGTGGTGTCTGTCGATCAGTGGCCACCGGGGTGCGCTCACTCGGTCCTGCGTGTCGACAGCAAGGGTGCTATCGGCTATCATTCAGCACAACATCGATACGTTGAATATTTTCAGAAAATTTTTATCATTATTAAAATTTGACTGTCATTATTATCATTCTGCTATTTTGTGTTCGAAACTTTGAAATTGAAAGAGGACTGAACTGAACAACTGAGAAACAATAAAAACAATGGCGTCATGTTCCGGGAAGTTGACGTGCTCGGAATCCACAGGAAGGATACAAATGTAGAAATTGATAATGGTGATTGCAGGAGTAAATGAATGCGAGTATTTGGGAATTAGTTGTATAAGAGTCCTGTATAACCAGAAGAGATGAAAAAGAGTCAGTTAACAATGGATATTTGAGCTGGGGTGAGAAAATGGAGATAAAGGCTCGAGTATATGGCGTTTTGTTTGGTAGTGAAAATGAAGGCAGAATTTTTCAATCAACGACTAATTATGACTCCTTGGATCGAGTACGCGTACCCTGTTTTGGGTCCAAATTTAGATCCGTCGGTAAAGTAGGGCTGATGCTTCGGAAAATTGGTTTAGGGATAACGTTTCTAATGAGTTGTCGGTATATAGTGTAGTGAGTTTAGAGATGATCAGCTAGATCGAGCCAGATATTTACGGGAGAGTTTAGGTATGGAGAAATGGATGGTTGGTAGGGAGTAGATGGTTCAACTTGAGGTGATTGAATAATTCAGGTTCAAGAGGAGAGAATTATGTCGGCAGAGTGCGGGAGCGTAGATTGGAAGGTGAGTGAATTAAACTGTGGATACAAGAAGATTGGAAGTGAGAGTTAGGAAGCGGCATTTAGGGGTGGGGAGACCAGCTTCAACGAAGATGCCGAGAGTAGGGCTAGATACTTCAAAAGGGAATACATTGACAGACAGAAAAGAGTAGTATGGTTTATAATGAAAGAAGAACAGATGATTTTGTAGAGTTTTTGCCTAGCATACTGGATAGTGGATCGAAGAGAAGACAGTCGGATGGGTAAGAAAGTGTTAAGTGGGAGGTTACTGCCTAATATCAGATGGGAATATGATCAGTAACGGGATGTGACCTTCTGTAGATGATCTCTTTTTTGGTGAATGGGGTGTCACAGGGACAAGTCGGGTGTTGACGATTATTAATTATTTATTTATTTATTTATTTATTTATTTAAAGACTTTAAGTGCCGTTTAACAGCGGGAAGCCAATAATAGGACAATGAGTTCACAGTTAACAATTGGTTGATAAATATAGTTCTGTATTACATTGCGGACAGTAGGGTCACAAGTTAAGTGAGAGTAAATGTGTGCAGGTGTGGAAATGTTTGATTTTTATAGATCTAGCGAATTGAGAAAATTTTTCAGGCTGTGGTATCAATCAGAGAACAAACCGGATAAGCATCGAGGATGAAAGAAAATATTAAAAAGATGGAGAGGGCCTCTCAGGGACGGGCAGGGATCAGAGAATAGATAGGGTAACAGTTCAGAATGAGTAGTTGGCCAGGTGAAGAGGGATCGTCGAACTTTAAGAAATGACAGGCTTCTGTCAGGAACGTATAAGTGTTCCGTCCGAAGGACGAGAATTTCTGCTTGTAAATAATAAGACCAGTGCACAACTTACAGCCGAACGACAGACAAGTTGTGCACTCTATGCCTAAAATTCAAGTTTTGCACGATTTCTTCGTTCTGCAGAGACTTTCAAACTGTCGGAGTCGTAAATAGTATAGGCGAACGATTCTTCCGTCTCTCACTCTGTTTCTTTACATCTTTCGTCTCTCCTTGGTAAAAATACCATAGTCACCAACTTTCTCAACTATTTGAGCTCGACTTACTTCTACCATTCGCCGAAGTCTCCGAAAGTTTCCACAATAGTTCGTTGAATCATCATCAGTTTCCAGAGTTTTCTCCTCTTTGTGCGATTCTCTACGTGTATGACCAAAAGTAGGACTATGTGAAAGAGCGAGTGGAAGCCCGAGCCAAATAGATCAAGGAGAAACGTGCCGAACTGACCCGAAACAAAGGAGGAAGAAAGACGAGGAGACAGTGACACTAAGCACAACTTTGCTCCTTCCATCAAGCGTCATCTTCATAGAACAAGTAGAAAGACTGCTGGACGAAGGCATCAAGTACACGCAGCCAAAGAGATTGAACCAGTGGAAGCTTAACAGTAAGACCATTAGCTGCGAACAGCACGAAACCAGAATTGGAAAAGTATTGTTGGACATCAAGGAGAATATGTGCCGGACCGACGACAGAATGCAAGTAATGCAGAGGAAGGTCACGAATCCACAAAAGAAGATCCGCCAGAACAACCTGATATTGACAAAGACGGACAAAGGAAACACGGAAGTGATAATGGAGAAGGAGGACTACACACAAAAAGTGGAGTCGTACACCGCAGAGAATGTATACCAAGAGCTGACAAAGGATCCGACACAAAAATACCAAAACAGGTTGAAAGTTGCGTTGGAAGAGAACAATGTACCTGGCAATGAGAGGACGCTTGATATAAACCCGGTAGCAAGGAAATTCAAGGGGCTTGCAAGACCTCACAAAGCAAACCGTCGGATGAGACCACTGATTGATAGCATCCAATTACAGGGTGTCCACCAAATTTGATAATTGAAAATATTGGACTTTTATTGGACCTTTTGTCGCAAATCTCCTAATTTGACAAGCAGAAAAAAAAAAAAAAAAAAACTTTTTTCAATTCTTGATTATTGATTTTTATTGAATAAAATTAGAACTTTTATTCTCGAATTATTGATTTTTATTGGACTTGCATCAAAATTAATGGACTTTTATTGACTTATTGGACCATTTTTGAAATAGTGAACTTTTATTGGACTTATTGACCTAGGAGACACCCTGAATTACCATGTTACAAGATAGCGAAGATCGCAGCCACATTCTTTAAAAAAAAAAACCACCCCAAGGCCATGGGATTCTCGCATTTCGATTATTTTGGTCCCCGGTCCTTCAGAACCTAAATTTGGCCCTGACCTCACGTTTGAAGAAGAAAGAAAATCCGTCGAAACAATCAGAATCTCCTTGTTCTCGAACACCCAATAAGACGTCGCAAGTGATTCAAGAGAAAATTTCACGACTTCTTGAAGATGGACAATATTTTCGTTAAACGTCGCCACCAAGCAACTAAGGGGCCCATAGTTTGACGTTCGAATACCCTAAGTAATGTACTGTTCGCAATGTAATTTCCGTCGTGGACTTTTCGACCTTCGTACCCGGCTCTAGTTTCAAGAATTTTACCAGCAAATTTAATCAACGTGAATGAAATTTATCGGCGGAATACTGCACGCATTTCGATCCTCGAGGGTCAACCTAAAACTTGTTTTCCATCGATATTGCGTTACATCTCCGGAGAAATTGCTCGTAATTACTGTACGGTATAGTCCGGGAAAAGTGAAAAGATCGAATCGCTCTTACAGCGAAATCAGATGTTCAACTAATTGAAGAATCGTACAGTATCAGTACGGAAATTTAGTTTCGCTCATTGTACTCGCGAATTAAAAGCCATACGTAACACCTGCGTACAATTGGAGTACGATATTTATGTGGATTTTCCTTTTTCCTTATTTTAATTTATCGCTTCGAACACGCTCTCGTGGGGGGAAATCACGCTCGCGAACATTAACACAATTTTTTCATTTTGAAGTACATTACTGTTATGTACACGAGCCCAATGATGAAAATCAAGCACCGCATTATGGTTTATCGGTACGAAAAAATCACGTTGACATGCTAATATCGCTTTTCGGGAAATTATCCGCGTGTATGCATGCGACCATTTTGCTCTCGTATTTTTTTTCTCCCACCTCAGTCGATAGGTCAGTAACCCTAAGGTGTGATATGAAACGATTTTATAAGTGCGCTTGAACTGATAAATTCACAAGATATGAATTTTTTTTGATGAAGCTACGCTTAGATAAATACGTGAACCGTGCTTGTAAGATATGCTGACTCATGTCAGTGAAAAGAATGAGAGAAAAAAATTATTTAAATAGGGCGTACAGCGAAATATTGAATCGAGATAATCCTGCTTACGGTCTTATAGCAATAAGGATAAACTTAGTCTTGCCTCGCTCTTTACTCACGATTATTAGTGGTATAGGATTTTCGTATCATAATAATTGACCGAAAAGCGAAATGAATTGCCCTTAACTATAGCATCCATCTCTCAGAGCCGCACTCTTCTAAGAAATGTCTCAATGTTCTACTCCGTTTCTACATAATACGCCTCTATTATAAATTTGATGTCTTTGTCTATGGAGGGGGGGAAATAATGGTAAAATCTCCCGGAACGAGTTCACCAGGGTCAGAGTGAAAAAATCGGACAAAATAACGAGTTCTCAGCTGAAATTCTGACTGAGAGGTGGGCATATATTATGCTCACATGAGTAGGTGGAAGGCGTCAATATTCGACCGCTCTCGCAGTCTAGGTAAAATTTAGAGCCAGAGAAACGAATATAGAAGAATTTATACCTATTTAAACTCGTTTAAACGCCGAAAATTTTCGATAAAGACTATCGGTGGTTTTAAAATTGGAAAAGAACATTGATTGAGTTTGAACTTGCTAGAATATAATTTCACTCCAAGGAGCTGATTTACGTAGGACCTTATTCTTTACGTCTTCCGTATCTTCAAATTCATATCAACGAGTAGGACCTGGTTTGGAGGCGTAGAAAGTTTCTCAAGGGAGACCATCGGTGTCCAAAAAGATAGCTAAAGTTCAAAAGAGAAATGAGAGAAATGTTGACTTACGAGCCTTTTACCTATGAATATTAGAAATCAGGTCAAACTGGAATAAAAGGGTGTGAAACAATGTCGACCATACAGCCATAATCCATACATATGACGGGAATGAGACTTAGGGCTTTGTATATGAGAGGAGGGTGGGATTTTACGTTAAGTTTGTTTCCATTTTCGATCAATTTTCGACTAGGAACTTCGGCACATAGATGCCTGCGTACCCTGCTGAAGAGGATAGCCGAGACAGCAATTGCTACGCGTTAGTTTTGTGCAGCCATCAGCCTCAACATAAGAAATGCGTTCGATTCGATTCCATGGAAGAGGATATTGGAAGCTCCCGTGGACGCAGGAGCACCCGCATATGGTCAGCAGCTATTTTAGCTGTCATGAAATCCAAGCAGAGACGTCTGATGGTACAGTAAAGCGCCCTGTTACTTGTGGAGTGCCGTAGGAGTCGGCCCTTGGGCCGCTGTTGTGGTGTGTTGTTTTTAACGGGATATTCAAGGTGAAGCTCCCACACGCATGACACCCTAGTCTGTAGCGGCGGAAGCAGGGTAAATCGGGCTCTAGAGGTAGTGATGCGTTGGATGGAGTCGAGTGGACTCGAACTTGCAGTTGTTGAGACGGAGGCCATTTTATTCACGACCCGTCGGAAGTTCAGTTCACCCACCTTCCGCCTCCAAGGTATGGAAATAGAAACCAAGAAGCGAATGAAGCAGGGTAGTTGGATATCTAAGCCGCCTGATGAGGAACCTAGGAGGATCGAGCGAAGCAAGAAGAAGGATCATGATGAGCACCGCCTTGTCGATCCTCCTATATGTTGCCCCAGTATGGGCCGACTCCATGAAGATACCATACAGAAGGAGAGAGATGGTGAAGACCCGACGAAGAGCTGCGCTAAGGAGAGAGCGGTGGTGTTCAAAGCAAAAAATACGACGACGACCAACCAAGAGGCTTTACGGGTCAAGCAGGAGGTCAGACGCTCCTTGCTTGTAAAATGGAAAGCAAGAATTGCCAGAGCGAGCTGGATACGTGGACAACCCGTGGGGGGATGAGAGAATGAATCGACTTTATGGTCAGACGCAGGAGTTAAGCGGCCAAGGCTGCTTCAACAAGTACCTTCACGAGAAGTTAAGGAAAGTTGAGCAGGCAACGTAACCAAGGGAGGAATGATGGACCACAGGACACCTTATTCCAGCGACACTATGTGAGGCGTGAGCGGGACAAGCTTAGTCGGTCTCTTCAAGAGGTCGGGGTAGATGAAGCGCTTGCCCCGAGTAGCCTGGTATCCACCATACTAGGTTCCGAAGAAGCATGGAACCAGACCGTCATGATGAAGAAGATGGACGAGAAATGGATAAGGCAAATGCAGAAACACGCTATGGCCTACTCGACACCTGTGTGAAGAGGAAGATCATCCCTGAAGAAAGAAGATGAAGAAACTCCAACAGCGATCTACTATGGGTAATGTGTTGTTGTTATTGTGTGTTCTAATGTCTTTTGCGAGCTAGGGGGGCACTGCAGCTTGGCGGTTGCCGAGTAGAAGAGCGAGTTCGCCGAGGAGATTCTCCTGAAACGGAAGTTATACCCGAGATGGTCGATTCCGGTGTTGGAGAAAAAAATTAAATGCTTACGTAAACCGCACCCACTCCATTATGGAGGACGGGCGACGTTGCACAAGCGACAAAAGCGATATGAGAGGAGTGCAATTAGAAAACATTCTGGTCATTGAGCAATGTAAATCAAAAAGGGGACTATAGATGATTAAAATCAAATTTAATCTATTATCACAATCAAAAAATCCTCTTCTTCGTTCTTTCTACCTGAAACAGCTCCCCTGCAAGTCCACGCTTCAAGGTTATTCCAAAAGTCAAAAAAAAAAAAAACTGAATAGCAGACATCCCCTCCCCCCAAATAATATCCAAAAAAACAGCTTCCCTTCTAAGTCCCCAAGCTCTCACCCATCAAGACCACAACTTTCCGTAAGGCCGGTGAATATTCTTGTCGACTCCCTAAGACTATTAAGACAAGAATACCTTCTGTTCCGCACTTCTTTGGTTCACCAGAATGTAATTCAATATGTGAAAATCGGGTTCAGAAAGAATCAGCAGAACATGGATTTGGATTTGTCTCATACAATTGCTGAGCTCTACCCGGCTCTGCAAAGCCGTACGGGCGCACATATTTCAGCCCAAGTATGCTAGATCAGTGCGAAAAGAAGGGGAGCCAAGTCCGTGACACCGATTGACCGTGATCTACATAAAAACTACCTGAATGACGTCATAGGCTGAGAAATTATTACGATGTAAGCGAATCCTCCTCTCTCCTGATGTATCCACATTTCGAAGACGCTTCGGCGTGCAAGCGGTGAGGGAAAGTTATAAACACCGAATCAAACTATTTGTGAACAGAGATAGCAGCAAGTGTGAAGAACAATCGCTTAAATTGTAACGCCTCATTCCTTACGGGAAGCTAAATAATCACGACCACACGTTCCGCCTCTGATACGGATTGACCTTGACCTATGTAGGGACTCTTAGGATGACGCCATAAGCATGGCAAGTATTACTGATTCATAAGCTATCTTGCAACCTTAAGAAATCAAGAACAGGCATTGAAAGCGAGTGACTCGAGTCGTAAACTTCTTTTCCCCTCCAGTAAGCTTAATAATTCCGAACTGACTTTGCGATTGACCTTGACCTAGATAGGAAGAAGTGTAATGAAGTCATCATAAGCCATAGAAAATTTTAGCACAATTATGCCACCCTAAGGAATCTAGAATGGATTTTATTCCTCCCCTCTGAGCTCCATAATCTCTAACTGGCGTTGCTTCTCAGTTTCATATTGACCCTGACCGATAAAGGAACTATTTCGATGAGTTCATGGGTATGCCAAGTATTACCATAATACCATATGTTACCCTGATATCCTCAGGAATCTAGAATGGGCATTCAAGGCCAGTGACCTAGAGTCATAACATCCCTGCCCGCCGTAAGCTCAATGATCTCAACCATACGTTGCGCCTCTGATCCAAATTGACAATGAACTGTACATGAATTACCCTGATGACTTCATAAGTTTGGAAGTATTATCAATTATCATATACTCTTCTAAAGAATCTGAAATATGTATTAATGAGGTGTTAACGACTTGAGTCGTTACCCCTTCTTTTCTGTTCATATTCTCAACCTGATATTGCACCACTGATGCGGCTTGGCCTTGACCTAGATAGAAACTATTCTGATAACGTCATAGTTTAGGCAACTACACCACACGCTATCCTGAGGAATATAGAATCGCATTTTATTGGTTTGAGGTGACTTTAGTCTTAAATGATCTCTACCCAACGTCACATCCCTGATCCGGATTGATCTCGAACTACAAAGGAAGTATCCTGAAGAGGTAATAGGGTGGGCAAATATTAG
This sequence comes from Aspidiotus rigidus, assembly GCA_035079385.1. Classification (NCBI taxonomy): domain Eukaryota; kingdom Metazoa; phylum Arthropoda; class Insecta; order Hemiptera; family Diaspididae; genus Aspidiotus; species Aspidiotus rigidus. The sequence continues at coordinate 12,302,333 of JAVHKY010000020.1, read as the reverse complement.
TATTATGCTACCCCACGTGATCTGGAATAAGCAATTGCGGAGGTGGGAGAGTACGCCCCACTCTCCTTCCTCGCAACTATTCTGTCAATATGCGAGGATTGGAAACACAAAACCTTAGACCAGGCTTGTAGACATAATAAACCTTCGCTAGTTGCAATGGATTCAAACTTCTTGAAACATGACCATTTCATTCCCAAAATACCTCTCTCCCTCCGTGTGTATTGTGTACTGTTCGATGAACGAAATTTCGTTTGATTTAAAGTTCCTAAAGTAGGTCAGACGATGAAACATGCCTACATTATGATAGGAGAAAGGATCAGGGGGACTTGAGAAATTTCAACACTCAAGCCATTTTATGATGATGGGAGGGGGACTTGGAAAACTTCCCCCTTCATACCACGTCCAATAGGAGGGTGACTAAAGAAAATTTTGGTCAGAAGGTTCTTATGCAGCTCGAAGTTCGACATTTTTTCACGTCCCTTATTTACAGCTTGGTGATTGATTTTGCAAGTGCCCCTCCTCTCATACACTCATAGCTTGAATGTACAAAGTGTAACAACTACGACCGCGAAGCAAGAACTTGTTTTCGGAAGAACAATTTTTTTCCTTAATACAGTTATTTACGAGTTGTTCGGTATCGTACAACTTTACCCGGCGTTTATGGGAAAATACAACTTCCCGCAGTAGGACTCGAAAAATACGAATTATATCGGGAGACGTATTCAAAACAGCCTTACGAATACTAATTTCTTCTTTCTGTTCACGAAGGAAAATAAAAACCTACCAGACGTCGTTCTTCAGCCGCTTTTAGTTTTTCAAATATGTCATCTCCAGACATACTTCTAACCGGTGATGGAGCTCGTTTTGGTGGAGGATCGGTAGCAGCTTCGGCTAAAATAACGTCGTACTTCAAACCTCCTTTTGCCTCTTCCGTGCATCGTATTTCGGTGGCTGTAAGCAAAAGAAGAAAGAGAAATGGAATAAAAAATGAGAACGAAATAATATTCGACGGCGACGGCGAGAAATACGTTTTGAAATTCGAACACGAAGCTAAAAACTTCCCCTCACTCGTTATTTAACTTTCCTAGGCTATATATGTATAGGTACTACTTGGGAAACCTAAATTTTACGGAATGCCGTACGAAGAAATCGCTCGTATTTGAAAAATTTTTCAAAACTTATGGACGACATTTCCTTCTGCGCGACCATTTTCGTCGACCGCGTCCTCTGGTAAATGGGAAAAGTTTCTCTCGTTTCCATTGGCTCGCTTCTGAATCCATTTAACGGCAATTTACTCCACAAAGACCATATTTTTTTATACAGTTTTGCCGGTTCACGAACGTAAATACTTAATGCTATCGTATACACAAACCGAGACAGGAAGACGGGATAAGGGAAGAAACAAAACAGAGAAAAAGAAGGCGTACTAACTAAAAAGGAAAAAAGAAAAATATGTAATACACGAGATCCATATTTCAAAATATTTCAAGAGGCAGAATCGGAAGTAGTAAGCAGATAAGAATGCAAATGCGAGAGCGATAAATGAATAAAATGTATCGTATTATGGCAATATTCGTGTTCGAGAAATATTATCGTGGATTAAAAAAGGGGAAAAAACAAGCGTAGAAGATATACGCGAAGTAAATGATCTGACAAACGTTTTTAATACGAGAACATTTGTATCTCCTCTAAACTCGTTTATTCGTATCAACAATGAAGAGAACAAGGTATACAGTAAGCATGCTGCTGGCTGGAAGAGGGATTTTATTCTCGCACAATAGGAGTGAGGCAAGGTGAATCTGCTATATTTGCATTGGACGCGAAAGGGTGGCTACCGCACAAAGACTCGTAGGAGCTTCGTAGTATTAATTCCTAATTCATCAACGTTAACGTGGAATAGAGGGTCGTAGTTCGACTACATTTGAATTATCGATCACAAATCAATTCAATAACGAAAACGGATACAATGCGGCTCGAAGTGTGCAGAGGCTGATATAGAGGAGTAGTCCAGCTTGCGACCCAGAGAGAAAGTAGGGTGCACGAACACAAAGGTCAGGAACCATTTTTATTGCGCACTATTTTTGAAATCGATGTTATTTTTCGAGTAGACCTAAATGTGTAAAACTTGGAAAAACTTTATTGAAAGTGCATTCGGAATCGTTTCATAATCAGTGCACTATCAAAGAAGGGAAGAGAGATTTCTTGCAGAGGAACCGAAGTCGCTGCTCCTAAAAAACTCACAATTATCAACTCCGTTTATTGAGGAAAGCTGGGAATCGGCTCAAAGAAATCTTTACATGTCCCACCTTCACAGGAGTTCATAGCTCGAAATTTTCCAGGGTGAAATTCTTCAAAGTCTCCTTCCTCCTATATATTATGCAGTTCAGAGTCTGAAACATTTTCAAATCTTCCCCCTGCTATAAGGATTCGGAACTCAATATGTCTAAGAGGTCGAAACTGTACTAAATTCAACTTCCATGTCATTGGTCGGAATTCTTGCAATCCTCCCAAGGGTCCAGAGCCCGAAGTTCTTTAAAATCACCTTCTACAAATACTATATATTACAGTTGACACCCGAAATTAGTGAGTTTTATAATTCGCTGATCAAAACTAAATAATGAAGTTTCTACTAGTGGTTACAATACATCTAAGTGAATTCTAATTTTCCATTTACGTCCGACGGCTGCGTATCAGGGAAGCTCGCTGTCAACCGTTCGTATCTTTGGAGATCCATTTCACCGTCTCCCTTTCCCTTTTCAGAATCTCGAGTTCGAACTCGCCTCAAGGAATTGTGCGCGATTTGTGCTGCAAAAATTATGTTTTGTGCTTCCTCCCCACCTTTGGAATATTCAAGCGCCATAAAACAAAAATGAACGTTAAACACGTTAACCGACGCGTTTGTGTGAGGTTCCATTTATAAAGTATCAGCAACCCCCCCGTTTTTGAAATTTGAAATTTTTTTGGGCTAAATGAATTGTGCTCGATTTGTGCTGAATTGTGCCGCAAATTTTACGTTTTGTGCTTCCTCCCCTCCTTTGGAATGGGATTCCATTTGTAAAGCATCAGCACCCACCCCCCCTTTTTTGAGATTTGAATTTTTTTTGGCCATATGAATTTTGTGCTCGATTCGTGCTGAATCGTGCCGCGAATTTTACGTTTTGTGCTTGCCCTTCCCTCAATATTTTCAAAGAAGTCTCTGGGGGCTGCTGAAACGACAGCCTTTCCTTTTTTTAAATATGAAATTTGAAATGAGCTCTTTGATTTGTGCTCAATTTCTGCTAAATTGTGCTTCAGATGTTATGTTTTGTGCTCCGCCCTAATCAAGATATCCACAAAAGGCTTGTAAGGTGAGTTTGTGAAACTGTAGAGAACTCCTTTTTTTGTTTCAAGTTTTGAATTATTATCCGGCTAAATGAATTGAGCTCGACTTTTGCTCTATCGTTCTGAAAATTTTTGACGTTTTGTACTTCCAGCCTCAATCTTAACTACCCCCCTTTATTACATTAAGAATCATTATCTGCCCTAATGAAATGTGCTGGATTTGTGCTGAATTGTGCTGCAAATATTACATTTCGTCTCCACCCCATTTTAAAGATATCGAAAAAAGTCTTGAGGTAAAATTTTAAAACTTCAAAGACCCTTTTTTTTTTTTTTTTTCAAATCTTGGATTTTTATGCCTCAAAATAAAATGTACTCGATTTGTGCTGAATGGTGTTGCATATTTTACGTTTTGTGCTTTAGACTACATGCAGTAATAATCGCGTTTTCTTGCTGTTACCTCTGCAAAAATGTATACAAAAGTCTTGACAGATAAGATCCTGAAAAACAAGCACAATTCAAAGAGCTCATTTACAATTTAAAATTTGCAAAAGAGGAGCCTGTTCTTTCAACAGCCCCCAGGGACTTCTTTGAAGATCTTGAGGAAGGGGCAAGCACAAAACGTAAAATTTGCAGCACAATTCAGCAAAAACCGAGCACAATTCATTCAGCCAACAAAATTTCAAATTTCAAAAAAGGGGGTTGCTGGTATTTTATAAACGGAACCTCATTCCAAAGGAGTGGAGGAAACCCAAAACGTAAAATTGGCGGCACAATTCAGCACAAATACGCAAAGTACATATTATTTTGCCGGATAAAAATCCAAAATTCAAAGACGGACTGCTGATATCATTTCCTCAATCTGGACCCCATTTTTGTGGAGAGGAGGAAGAATTTATTTTGCCGCAGACGGCTTGTGTGACAAAGTTTGGCAAGGAACGCAGGAAGTCTATATTATTGAACAAATTTAATTTTGAATGATAATTAAATTGAAAATTTGGGATATACTATCACCAAAATCAAAATTTTTTCAATTTTCCCTCCTAAAGCTTGAAAATTAGAATTCTTTCAAGTTCTTATATTATTGGACACAACTCGAAGGTCAATCAATATTCTAAGAGGGAATCTCTTCTATAGTTTTTCTTTAAAAATATACATATTACTTTTTGTCCGCTGTCTGGTAGAAAGGCAGAAATTTGGTAATCTAAAAAGAATTAAGTATGAGGGAAAAAATTTCTTTTTTTCTTTTCCTTCTCTCTTTTTCCAATTTTTTTCTTTTGGTAATGAAAGTCAGACCTAGAAAAATTCCGACCATCAAGTTACATGGCATAGGGCTGGATGACTTGAAAAACTTTAAACTTCTAAGCTATCATAGGAGCGGATTCCTATTTTTAATTCAATTGTTAATGCGTTCATAATCAAATTCTGCCCATAGAACAGGTTCCCTAAATTTCTTATTCAACTTCGTCAAGTTCCACTTACCTTATTAGGCAGAGCCCGGATTCCTCGGCACTTGTCGAATCATTTTGCTAAGGGCGAGAAGCTTGAAAATCAGATGGAAGTTCATTTTAGGGGTAGTGGGCCATCTAAGACAAATTTCATCTTGCCGAAAAGTGCCGAAAATGGAATAAATGCCGAAAACGGGGTTTAAAGCTGAACATGGCCAAAAATGACCATTTTGTTAAATATTGTCTAAAATTGTAAAATTTCGGGCAAAATTTTCCTAATTTTGGTGAAAATTGGGCAGTTTTTTATTTTTAGTTCAATGTTGAAAAATTAAAAATGTTGGTTGAAAAATTCCTAGAAGTTTTTATTGATGAGTTTAATCCCCTAAAATCGTTTATTTTGGTCAAAATCACGTAATTTTGGTCGTAAATCGAATAACTCTGATCGTGAATTTGTAAAAGTACTGAAAACGCACGTTTTCTCCTTTTTTTTTTTTTTAATGCCGAATAATGCCGAAAATACAACATTAAGTGTCAAAACTTTTCATTTTTAGTGCCGAAAAATCCGGCCTTTTAGGTTAGGTTAGTTTCCGCCAGATTGAAAGTCAATATTTCTCCAAGATCTTCACGTACATAGCTTGATGGTCGAAAATTATTCCTTGTAAAAGTGGGGGGAGGGAGGGTATTGTTTTCACAGTAGCCCCATCGAAGATTGTGAATATTTCAAGGAAGTGGAAAGCGCAAAACTTATAATTTGGTCATTTCATCACAAATTGAGCACATTCCATTCAGCGAGACAAGAATGCAAAATGTGAGAAAGAAAGGGGGCTGTTGTTTGATAAACTTATGTACATTCCGGGGGAGTGGAGGAAGCACAAGATGTAAAATTTGCGGTACAATTCAGCACAATTCATGTTGCCCCCAAAAATTACAAATTTCAAAAAAAGGGGCTGCCATTTCACCAGCTTTCCGAGATACTTTTTAAATATCTTCAGAATGAGGGAAGCACAAAACATAAAATTTGCGGCACATTTCAACACAACCCGAGCACAATTCATTTTGTCAGAAAAAATTAAAAATTTCAAGAAGGGGCCTACTTTTTCACCCCCCCCCCCTAGAGACTTTTTTGTAATCTTCGAAAGGGGGCAAGCACGAAACATAATTTTTGCAGCACAATTCAGCACAATTCCTTGAGGCAACTTCGAACTCAAGATTCTTAAAGGGGGGGGGGGGGTGGATCTTATCTTTGGTGGTCTTTTTGAGCTCTTAGAATATTCAATTCATACAAAAATGAAAATTGCAAAACATTGCCAAGTTTTTTCTTCTCTTTTCGGTAACTAGAATGGTAATTAAAACCAGTATAATATCTTTTGTTTTCCCTTCTAAGACCGACTTCTGTTCTTGCACTGAGGTTTCCAAATCTCAAGCTCTCTCTCCAGACGGCTGCCACTGAAGCATCAACAGGATTGGGGCAAAAATTTGTTCAGCGCACTTGCAGAAAGTACAAATTGCGACTGGCGCACAAAAAACGTTGTACCACCTGTTGTAATTCTTATTGATATCACGCTCTGATTATTGTAAATCCCTCCTTAATAAAGATTTAAATCAAAAATCACCACCAGTCTGATAGTAGATCACATCATGGCGCGTTCAAGAGAATCACCGTGGATAGTTTGCAGTCTTACGAAAAATTATCGATACCTGTAAAATTAATTAGGGAAGAGGGAACCTCATGGGCCATTCACAGGTGGACCATCCCAGAAACTGATTTATGCGCGTACTTCTGTATGGAAAAAGGAAAACTTTTGCTTCGTGAAAATTTCTAACCACATACTCGTAGATGGAGGTGAGGCGAGAGTTCTCCGGAAGAGTAACAAGTTCGCGCTTCCAGTTCCATAAAGAAAGATGGAACGTCGAGGTAAAACATTTGTATAATTTCGCATAATATAGGTCTTTGTAAAAATTATGAGCTTCGAACTATAGAGCCAAAATTTTGAGGTTCCAAACACTGCGTCTCTCGAAGTCTGCTGAATAATGGCTATCGCGTTTCGATCTTGTCTGATCTCGTCGGCACCTTAGACTTCGAATATTATTTATGGCTATATTTATATATTTTTTTTCCCTTCTTCCTAAATAAAGATACCGTTGTTTTCGAAGGTGTTCGCATCTAATGGTTATTTTCCTTATCGCCTGAATAATTTACGGTGTCGGATTTATTGTAGCGTAACAGAAACTATTGTCAGTTTACTTACACCATTAGACGAGTGTATGTAACGTCGTCGACGGCAGGGCATGGAGCACGTGGGTCGTCCGGATGACGAATACTGCCGTATTTGGTACGACTCGGGCGAAGGTGATTAACGGGATCGGCTTCGCAGCCAGAAGAGGAACAACTCAGCTGTTCTTATTGCGTTTTTCGAACAAAGCGTTTCGCGAATGGTCGTGAAAGTTGAATATAAAATGTATCAAGATGACGATTTTTTTCAAGTGGGTTAGGATGAGGTTCGAACGCATCAGATTGAAAGGTCTGACGCGATCTTGTAGTTGTGGGGAAGTAAAGAAATTAGTGCGAATTGAAATTATATTTGAAAACGATCATAGTAAGGAGAGGATAGGACGTAAAGAAATTAGGTAGTACGTTTTCTCTTATTGAATAATGAGGTAACGCAAAACGAGTACACTAAATTCGATGGAACTATGATATGGAGGAGGCGGGCAAGGCCGAGAAAATCGACCCTGAAATTATTTCATTTCGAACATCTTTGCGTGTGGAAGTGGGTTAACGAAAACTGATTCATGCTCTCCTCCAAAGACCGCTTCTTATTCCGGATCTTATGTCGCAGATGTAACATCGAATTTGTGAAATTGATCCGTTGAATATCCTAATTTCTGGGATTGCTAAACCCAATTACGAGTTAAGAGCCTGAACTAACTCCAAAATACTTGACCAGAGATTTCAAATACGTCGACCGAAGTGTTGTGAGAAAAGATCCCACAAGAGAATATAACTTTCCCATTATTGTTTCACATTGAAGCCTTCGTCCAAGATATTGAGAAGATCACATTTATAAGAGGGCTGCAGGTCATTCACTTAACCTGACCTAAAACAGGAAATTTCAAGACTCTATTTTGTAAGCGTTTATTCGACAGCAAATGGACCGTTGCGTTGGTCCGGCGAATTGTGATTTCGAAGAGGGTCGGAATCTCTGACAAATCACTTTTGGAGACTTTCGAAGTTTCATCAACAAAGTTAATCGAGAGGAGTAGAGATCCTGTTCTGTTAGATTCCTAATTTTATTTCACAATTCTCCTTGATTCAAATTAGCCCTCATCTCATACAGCCACCTTATTGTCTACAAAATTAGGTACAGAAAAACAAGAAAAAAAGAAGTTAATGTAGCTTGATGGTCAAAATTGAATTTTAAAAATTCCTCTGGTCGAAAGAACGAGGGAAATTTTTACTTTTTTTCTTCGGAGGGAATAGGGGGGGGGGGGGGGTAGAAAACGTCCGTGCTCGCGGCGACCTTTCTGACATCATCAATGACCTCGACCTCTAAGAACTTGAAAAAAATTCCGAGCTTTAATTCTCTTTTGAGAGGACTTGAGAGAAGTTCGTAATACGAAACTCTAGAAAGGAGGTACTTGAACAGAATTTGAGCTCTCACCCTCTACAGAGGTATCTATAAACTAGGCTCAAGTTCTGGAGTCTCTGACTAGGATAAAAGTTAGACCCAGAGGAACATTCAAGGTTAAGGACTCCTTATGTTCAGACTCACTTCGAAATATGGGATTTAAATCCGTGGAGAACGTCTATGTCCAACCTTTGTAACGCCACAAATAGTCTTGACCGAATATTTCCAATATCTTTTAGAGAAATGGTGTTTCTTCATCCCGATTAAAGACCCGGTGAAGCTTGCTGGCCTATTTGAGGGATTTAAGATTATTGTTAGAGTTGCTCGATGAAACATCGCGTGTTACCCGCTGTGAGTTTGATTCTTTCTTTCGGCGAGAAACTCACTAACCTCAGAGAAAACGTCCGCGTTCAAACTTCTATGACGTCATCAATAATCTTATTCAGTAGTTTGAAAAAATTCCGTGCTCTTGACCTCTAAAAAGCAGGGACTTGAAAAAAACACTCACGCAGTCGCGTGAGTAGTACACGACTTTTCTTCCCACAATGCAAGAAACATTGAGAGAGTCACTCCCTCTCTTTAAATTAAATACCAATGACCTGTCAATCATGTCAAACATTTGTAGAATAAACAATAAAACTCAGTTTATAAATTCTATCACTACGATGTCACATCAACAGATAACAGAGTAAAGATACCTATAATCCAATAAGGAAACCTGAATTTTGTTGTAATTTAGGCTAAGAGTCATCTAAAACCTACAAAACGTCTCCAGAAAAACCACTCCCCCTCCCCCTGTCCAAACTGCTACGAGGCTATAACAGTTGTTTCTAATAAAAAAGAGCTCTACAATCATTTTTTCCCATACCTTATTCTTAGCATATTATTAGTCTAGTATACTGTATATTAGGATGAGTGGTTCAATTCTTTAACACTTCCGATTTCTGGTATCTCTTAAAGCTATCTCGAGCTGCTATTCCTCTCGTGCACTCATAAATTGCCTTCACGCTATCATATCACCATTTTCTATGCACACTCCACCCCAAAATTCTTCATCTGGGAATCCAGCTACAACGAGATCCCGGAAAACTAAAAAAATCGATGTCGAAACGAAAGAAGCAACCAATCACCCAATAGTCAACCCCTCATTCCTTCCCTCACGCTTCAACCATTCCAAACGTATTAACAAAATACCTCACTTTTCTAGCTAGAAAATTCGGTAAAAATATAAAGCACCCAAGCCCGGTTTACTCGTTAGTCTAATCTCAAATCTCACTCAAAAAAGCCAGTCCAAATTGAAAATAATCTTTCCATCTCTTTTGACACCTCAAATCAACTATGAACCACTATTAATTATGTACCCATACATGAAAAAATGACAAATAAATCAATTATTAATTAAGAGTGAAATCACCCAGGTATAGTCTCGCATCAGCACACTTGATGAAGATTAAAAAATTGTACTTAATCATTCAAACTCAAGGTTTTCACTAAAATCAGTCGAATAACAAATTAAGAAAAATAAAACGTGAACCCACATTTTGGTCCTCATCCCAACGAAATTCAAGGCAAGAGGAGGTAATTTTAGCTCGGCTGCGAATAGGCCACACTCGTCTTACTCATACTTATCTTCTCACTAATCTCGCTCCTCCATCATGCCCTCACTGTCTCCAAGAAAATTTATCAGTTGATCATTTTATTTTCTCATGCCCCGTCCTGCAACCCACTCGAACCTCCCTAAATATATCTTCCAATATCAATGCAGCACTAAACAACAACTCCGAAACCATCGACTCAATCCTAACTTATTTACGCACCACTCAATTCTACAACTTCATATAATTCACCAAAAAATTCCGTTCGATCGCCACACCAATACGTACCTAATTTAACCTAATTCAAGTAATGTTCTAAAATAAGATTGTAACGCCGAGCAAATAACCCTCGTGCAGTTTATAATGCTCGTAAAATAATAATAAAAAAAAAAAAAAAAAAAAAAAAAACTATCGAGTATGACTAATAATAATGAAAAATAGCTAGAAACATGAACAACTCGCCATTGCCACTATCCGTTCAAAAATAAATTTAACAAAACAAATAAAATTTGATAAAACAAAATTCAACGCTCTAGGGGCTGTGGGAAGCGAGATACAAGTGTACTAAATTTGAACGAAAAGGTTTCATCAGAAATAAAATCCAATGAACCCTTGGTAAAGAACGAACGAAGAATGAACCTGTCGAATGATGAAAGGTTCTTCACAATACACGTACTGATAACGAAAGTGGTAAACGTATAGGAAAATCCGCTTCTCCTAACGTAAGCAGCTACTCGCAGCTATTCGTAAGAAGCTACTCGTAATAGTGAAAAATTTTCAACAAAAGTAAAAATTTCTCGAGAACTACTCATCCGATCCTCAAAAAAAATGCAGGTGCACATCTTCAAATATAATACTACAATATGGCCGAGTTACAAAAAAATCCATCGGGTAGTTTCGGAGGAGTTCCGCGGACAAAAAGGTACTCGAAATACTGCAAAATTTCTCAACAAATTGAAAATTTCTCGAGAACTACTCATCCGATTTTCAAAAAAATTGCTGGTGCACATCTTCAGATATACTACTACAATATGGCCAAGTTACAAAAAAATCCATCGGGTAGTTTCGGAGGAGTTCCGCGGACAAAAAAATCTTATATATATATATATATATATAAATATATAAATATATATATATATATATATATATAAGGAAACCTGAAATTTTTTTTATGCTAGTTGTGATCTAGGACCCCTAAAACGTCGAGAAAGTTCATTACCCACTCCCCCTGTTGACCTTGCTACGGGTGTAATACCTCACTTTTCTAGTTAGAAAAGTCGGTAAAAGGTTCAGCTCTGAACACTATAAACGTATGAGCTGAAGTAGACCCAGAATAGCACTTTAGGATGAGGTTTTTCATGTTCAAACTATCATTGGGCTATGGGAGTTACATTCAAAAAAAAAAAAAAACGCGTCCGACCTTCGTAACGTCATCAATAGCCTTGATTTAATTCGGAGACGAGAAAAAAATTTCGAGTTCCGATCCTTTACGGATGAGAGACTTGGAAAAACTTGGAGCTACGAATTAATTCAGAGAACGTCCACGTCGGACTTTTCTGACGTTATCAACAGCCTCGACCAAATTTAGGGATGGGCAAACATTTCGACTTCCGATCTTTCATGGATGAGAAACTTGAAAAACTTTTAAGCTACGAACTTCTGTGAATAGAGGAAAATTTCTAGCTATAAACCCTGTAAGCTAAGCTATAATAGACTAAGCCTGAGGTAGACCCTGATAAGCTATACGAACTTTTGTGAATACAGGAAAATTTCAAGCTATAAACCCTGTAAGCTGAGCTACAATAGACTAAGCCTAAGGTTAACCGAGAATAGCATTTCAGGATGAGGTTCCTTATGTCACACTGTCATTGCAGGGCTATGGAAGTTACATACTCGGAAAACGTCCGCGTCGGACCTTTGTGACGTCATCAATAGCCTTGCCTTAATTTGGAAACGGGGAAAATTTCGAGTTCCGATCCTTTATGGATGAGAGACTTGGAAAAATTTAGAGCTACGAATTAATTCAGAGAATGTCCGCGTCGGACTTTGCTGACGTCATCAACGGTCTCCACCTAATTTAGGGATGGGCAAAAGTTTCGAGTTCCGATCTTTTATGGATGAGAGACTTGAAAAAATTTTAAGCTACGAACTTCTGTGAAGAGAGGAAAATTTCAAGCTATAAACCCTGTAAGCTAAGCTACAATGGACTGAGCCTGAGGTAGACACTGATTAGTATTTTAAGCTGAGGTTCTTTATATTCATACTAACTTTGTGCTATAAGAGAGTTACATCTTCAGAAAACGTCAGCGTCGGACCTTTGAGACGTTCTTAGTAGCCTGGACTTTAATCAGGGATGGGAAAAAAATGTGCAGTTCCGATCTTTTATGGATGAGAGTCTTGGGGAAAAATTTAGAACTACGAACTATTTCAGAGAAGGTCCACGTCGATCCTTTGTGACGTCATCAATAGCCTTGACTTAATTCAAGGACAGGCGAAAATTTCAAGTTTTGATGTTTCATGGATGAAAGACTTGTGAAAGTTACCTTTCTTAAAAAGTCGGCGTCTGACTTTTGTACCTTCATCAATGAGCTTTGAACTAATTTAGAGACGAGGAAAAATTTCGAGTTCTGATCCTCTATGTGTAGGAGACTTGGGTAAATTTAGGGCTACGGACTTTTGTGAAGGTAAGCCCAGAGGAAGATTGAGCTAGGCTATAACTGTGGAGTCTCAAGCCTAATATCTCCTCTGGGCATAAAAGATGTGCGATAATTGCCATAAATTAAGCCCAGAGAAAGATTCTAGGATGAGACTATTTCTCACTATAAACTAAGTTCGAGCACGTCAATTAAGTTTTGAAGAAGAGCGTGACGTCATCAATACACTCGCGAGGTCGAAAGGAGATAGGGTGGGACTTGAAACAAACACGAGTGCAAGCATGATGACTTGACATCATCAGAATGTGATGCGTGGGTCACAGGAATCCAGGGTCAAGAGTAAACACAAAGGAGATTATGAAATATCAAACACAAAATACTAGTCAAAAGTCTCCAAAAATTACTAGAGACGATTGAAAACTCTTTTGACTCTTCATCTTTTGTAAAACGGCGAAGGCAATTTCAATCACTCGAGTAAATTGATCAATCAATAATGGAGGGAGAAAGGACAGCGGGACAACACCAAGGAAGCAAATATCTTTGCCATCTCTTGTAAAACTGACTCGGCTGCGTTCTGAACGCGAAGAAATCTTGAGAGCAGGCGTTCACAACTGATCGGACGATTTGTTTGAATTTCTGTGATCAAGGAACAGCTCGATGCGACGTACGCAGTATCAAATTCAACAAAAATTACCAAACTCCTTAGAATATGAATGCGTTTTATTTTTTCTGACATCGATTAATACCCACATCTTGTTTTTGCAAACGAATATTCCATATAAATCAGCCAAAAAAAAGAAGATGCACGCGCACACCCATCTACGAAATGCTCCACTCACGTACGTTCTGAGAAAAGTTTCTTCTAAAAGTATAGAAATCGCGACGGCACGGCGACGCATCCCAAGTAGACCATTTATGACTTTATTTAAGATATAAATAATGAACGTTTTCTCTTGCTTTCGTACTTCACTTTCCAACCCACATCATATGAATCAGGATCCATCATATAGAACAAGAAGAATGAAAAATAAACAATAGGTCGCTCTTTTAATGTAACGAAAGAGAAGAAAAGTTGACACACGGGAAAGCCTTTTTGCAAAACGTTCAGACACGAGTTGAAATATAAGATGAAAAATCAAAAATAAATAAGGATATGAGGTTACATATTGATAAAGAGAGAACGAAACGAAATAGTATATCCAAGTTGGCGTAGGTATAATATGAAAACGAGTGAAATCCAGCTGACAAACAAAACCGGGGCTATAAATAATAGGTATTATACTCTCTGCACTTCCATAATTTACGTTACAGAAGAAAGTAATTTTCATAATATAATAATGAAGATCGCGTTATAAAAAGTAACGGAGAAAATAAACTTTATGAGGAAAAAACACATTTTTTATGAAGTTGGGAACCGTGAAAAAATATGATTATTACCTATTGACTAAAAAATTTTGATCCATCAATTTTTGGAAACTAACAACATCCACTCAGTTGAAAAAAGACCAATCTGCAAGTCATAAACATTGAGCTTCAAATACTACCAAGTAAACCTCTCACTGTTTTCTTTCTGAGTGTATGATAAGTCTCATTGAACACTTGATTCAGGATTCAAAGATCGAGATGAGGAAACAAAGGAATATCAAACAGAATTTTAGTCAAATATTTCGAAAAAACTTCCACACAGTTCGAAAGAATTTTTTGAATTCTCTCTCGTCCATGGCATCTCAATCCTCATAAATATAATCTTAATTGGATCGAACATCGAAGTTTCTGAATGAAAGATTTGAGGGTGCATCAAATGAACAACAAAATTTCAAGAGAACTTTCATAAAAGGTATTGGTGGTATAAGGAAGACGTAAACCCGCACACTGCTCGAAGATCCAAATCTCTCGAAGCTCCTCCTCCCCTCTCATGATATATATATGTTACAGTTAAAACCCGAAATCAGTAAATTCTAAAATTCACTAGTCGAAACTAATTGCCACAAATGACTCAGTTTTGACTAGTTAATTCTAGAATAAAAAAATTGTTTGAATTCATCAGTAAATTCTAGTTATAACTGAAATGAATTGAAATTGTTCGAGTTCAAAAGGTGATGGTATTTCCAGACATACTTCGGCCAAATTGATAGATATTTGGTAGTTCTGCTCAACTTTGAGGATAAGTAGCTCACACTGGAATAAAATATACGAAAAAGTTCTAAATTTTTCTTCCTTAATTCACACATTAATACATCATACGAATTCGTCGGTCTATAAACGTTACAAGAGCAAACCTAACAGTGCCTAATTGACGCACACCATTCAAGTACAAACAAGCTTTGTAAAAAACAAAAACTCAAGGGTGTTGGAGGCTGGAGGCACTTTGTCTCTGGAGATACCTTGCCTCCGTCTCCAATGAGGCGAAGATGGTGAGGATTTAAATCAAGATGTTGGAGGCTGGAGCATTTTGCCTCCGGAGGTACCTTGCTTCCACCTAGAGGCTTGGTGCTTCCAAAGACCCTTTAGGAGGCATTTTTTTCAACAGTATTCTATTCCTCGAAACCTCATTCAGCCACTTTGATGCTAGCGCTGCTCGGTTCGGAGAAAGGCCAAAGTTTTAAATACACCTTCTGAGTATCATCTGTCATCTGGCAACACTGGTAGGCCAATATGCTACATCTGGTCACACTGATCAACATTACAAGTGCCTTCGGAGGCGTCTCCAAAGACGTCTTCGGTTTCTTCGACAGTGCCTCCGGAGGCATTTTCTCCAATCTTAGTAATCTTAGTAACTGCGCTGGAGGCATTTGGAGGTACTTCCAGAGACATACTTTGGAGGTCAGAAGACGCCTTAAAACGTGTCCACTGGAGGCAACCGGAGTCGGAGAGTCATTTTCTGTATTCATTCCGGACGCCTCTAAAAACAAATATGCCTCCAACACCCTTGATAAAAATGCAATTACATTTGTACTAGGGAAGAAATTCATTTTACTGATTGGATTCACCCTTCTTGTTTTTGCTAGTTAAAACTAGTTTTCCCTGACAATCATAATTTCTTCTCTATTTCACTTTTTACTAGTCAATTCTAGTTTTCACTAGTAAAAACTAGTTTTACCTGAAATTATTTAAGTTAAGACTAGCTCCAACGCTGAGGGTCACGGGAAATTCTAGAGTTAACTAGTCGAAACTAGATCTGACTAAAGTCATTTGTGGCAACTAGTTTTGACTAGTGAATTTTAGAATTTACTGATTTCGGGTTTTAACTGTAACATATACACATGGATTGATGGTCTGAATTTTCCAACATGTCTTCCTTTCCCTCCATCAACTTCAACCCACCCAGATTAAGGTTCTGCTGACTAGAAATGCTCTCACTCATAGACAAATTTTTGAAAGCAGAGAAGAAGGGACTAAGAATTTTTCCGTCCCTATACAGCAGGCGGGGAATCGGAATAATCTCATTCTGGCAAGGGTGGTAAGCTTAAGTTTTATTCAAGTTTTAGGCCGTAAATAAGCTAAAGCGAAACAATTTTTCATTCGCTTAATTAAGCGACTTAATCAGCGAAACAAATTGAAACTTAAAAAAGGCAATAACATGTTTTTTCTGACGAAAACATGTTTTGTACTTTCAGCTTCAAGCTTCAAGCTGTAGTTTTACGCATTAACAAAACCTACCGGTGATAGCTCGCAAATTACTCCAATTTATTTAAATCGAATTATAAAATGAAGAATAAAATTTAGAAATTCACCTATGTTGAACAGTCGTCCATGATGATACAATTCTTAAGTTAATTTTAATTATAAAAAATCTCAAGTTTTCGCCAGCGATCCACGATTTAATCAGTACTTGCCACCCAGTTCTGGTTTATATCTAGTCCATTTCAGCCAGCGAACGCGCGCCGACCCTAAAAAATAACCGCGGCACATCTTCTTCAGAGACATTTAGCATTTTATATGCTTGCTTACTCGTACATGATTATATCGACGAATCGATTCTTATCTTTATATTGAATCGATATCTCGGTCATGATGACGTCACATTAACATCCCCTTCCACAAGTATTTCTCAGCTATGTGTGACTAAGTATTCTGTATATTAGACTAACTAGCTGACAGGCCCACTCTTAGGCTTGTAGTAGACTGAGTGGCTCACAAACTCACGCGTTTCACTCGTTTGTCCTTTTCTGTGGCCCAGGTACAGGCGCGGGCAACCTTTTTTAACTAGCGGACCACTGACAAGTATCGCGAGCCGCACATGCTCGATTACACTATTCAAGTAAGTTATAACATAAAAGAGTGAATAAATTCATGACACTCTGTTGAGATACGCACTACGTGAAAATCTGTCCATTAGTGATTTTCATAAGTCGTAAATCAGGTCAAATGTAAATTTATTTTTTTCAAGTTTTAATTTCCTCTCCGCGGGCCGCACAGGCGCTCGCGCTCTAGACTCAATACTAGGTCCTAGTTTCCAGTATACTTTATATTTACCTGAAAAGCTCAGTATAGGCCAATGACGTCATACTAAACCTCATCTTCTCTCTCGTTGGCCTTACTTTACTACATGTTATATGAGTGAGACGACTTTAGCCAAGTATATAGTAGACTAATCCCGAAAGTGAAGTCTAGTGTAGGACAAGGCGACTAATGACATCATCAATCGTTTTATCATCAAAAATTGATAATGTTGTTCCTCCTCCAGGCTCTATTTCAGTCCCTTTTGATGCGATCGGTTCATTTCCCAACACCTCCGTACTCTGGAACGTATCGAAAACCTCCTGAGTGATGTTAATGTCCTCAGATTTTTGTTTTGTTATTCCTCGAACTCCTTAGGTAGTGTCTCTCCCCAAACTTTTGGAAGTTTGAGACTAAATTTTTCCAATTTCCTAATAACAATGGAATATCCATAGGATCTCCATTAGATTCGTTACTCTTTGAAGTTTTCATGGAGCGCTTGAAAGGTGAGATTATCGACTCAGAATACGACTTACTTTACCACATTGTATACTGGTATAGGTTTGTGGACAATATCCTTTGTCTTCGGAATACCCCAATTCCTCTCCTTCTTGAATGGTCATTGCCCAAGCATTAAGTTTTAGTCCAAGAGAAAGAAATACAACTGCCCGCTATACCGTTTCAATTCTACCCTAGATTAATTAATTCATCAACAGTAGATTTGGATAAGGAAGAAGTTGCCCTATTAGAACACGGGCTCAAACATGGACTTCATCATAACTAATAAAAGAGCTGCATTGGAAGATTTAATAGTAGATCTAGAAAGCCAAATAAGTTTCAGAAAAGAATTAGTAGATAAGTGTTCCGCCCTCATAAAGTCAGAACCAACTAGAGAAAAGGATCCAGGGACCGAAAACAACATGAAATTCAATGAAAATCAAAATAATAGTTTTAACAGAAGTCGATAAAGGACAGTCAATTGTCATTCTGAACAGACCTGAATACAATGAGAAAATGTTTACCCTCCTTAACGAGAGCAATGCATATAAAAATCCAAAATTCAATTTTTCGAAATACACCAAAGAGATTCATGGAAGTTATTAATGAAAGCAAGCATATATCTAAAAACTCAGGCCAGAAGAAAGATGTATTAGTCCCCAATCCTATACTCCCTCGGTTGTATGGATTACCGAAAGTTAATAAGCGTGGAGCAAAGATGAGGCCCGTTCTACTACACGAGCCAATAGCCACAATAGTTTGGAGATAGCTCATGTTCTCTCGTTTGTTACCACAGAGCTCATTAACCTCATGAAGAGGTGTCTACGACCTAACTTTTGCAAATTCAATGGGGAACTATTTATATTTCCGTCCCAACAGGATCGACATAAGCGGAAATATTCATGAAACAATTTGAAGAGAAGTTTTTTACCTCCTATCTACAATTTACGGAACATAATATAGTCTACTGGCACCGTCATATAGACGATGTGTTATGCCTATGGAAAGGACCCCTCAATGATCTACAAAACTTCCTCACAGCGTTAGATAATGTACACCAAACCATACGATAGAAGTAAGAGGTAAAGAAATTAATTTCTTAGATTTGAAAATATCTAGAGCAAAAGGCCATCACTTTTTCGGCATTCATAGGAAAGAGACTAGTACAGTAATCAAGAGTTAATGGTTTATCATTTTGCCCAACGAGTCACAAGAACGCTGCTTTCAAAAGTTTAATTCATAGATTGGTCTTTACTCCATTGAGCTCTGTGGAATTTGAAAAAGAGGTTTCCGTTTTTCGTTCTCTTGCGAATTGGACGTAGATGCTTTGATAAAACGTAAAATTCGTAGAAAACCTCTGGATTCTACCACGTTTTTACCAAGGACAAAGAAAGAGCAGAAGAAACGATGGATCAGGTTACCATTCTTAGGAAAAATCTTATCACAGCTTAGCAAAATCCTTTTACAACCCGCATTTTACACCATTAACAACATTAGGTCGTTATTCTGCAAGCAGAAAGACCCAGTACCACTTATGGAGCGCAGCGGAGTCTATTGCTTACCTTGCCAGGAATGTGAAGCGGTATACATATAGGAGAAACAGGTCGACAATTCAAGGTTAGAATCGCCGAACATCTGGACGCAGTCGAGAAAGAAAAATATCCTAAAGACTCTACATTCGCCAAACTTTAATTGAGGAAAAACATACCTTCCGAAAAGGCTGAGAGAAACTTTTACACCTGGAGGAATCACACAGGAAACGCCTAGCTTTCGAATCATCAGAGAGTATTCGCTATGAAGATCGCGGGTATAATGTTATGAATTACTCTTGTCCAAGTCGAGGTGTCATCGATCACCTTTATCCTTCTTCCCTCCCTGAAGATCATACTAAATGATTTTGACTTTTCATTTAATTATTAATTATTTTTAGACCTTTCTGAATTCTACTTTTTTGACTTTGTCCCTTTATTTATACATTTTCCTTTGTTTTTGTTTTGCTCTCGTTTGTGGCCCTCCTCCACTCGTGTTTGGTAACTTTTTTATCCTACTTCCCTCCCTGAAGATCAAACTAAATGATTTTGATTTTTCATTTAATTATTAATTATTTTTAGACTTTTCTGAATTTTAATTTTTTGACTTTCTCCCTTTATTTATTCATTTTCCTTTGTTTTTATTTTGCTCTCGTTTGTGGCCCTCCTCCACTCGTGTTTGGTAACTTTTTCATCCTTCTTCCCTCCCTGAAGATCAAACTAAATGATTTTGACTTTTCATTTAATTATTAATTATTTTTAGACTTTTCTGAATTTTAATTTTTTGACTTTCTCCCTTTATTTATTCATTTTCCTGTGTTTTTGTTTTGCTCTCGTTTGTGGCCCTCCTCCACTCGTGTTTGGTAACTTTTTTATCCTTCTTCCCTCCCTGAAGATCAAACTGAATGATTTTGATTTTTCATTTAATTATTAATTATTTTTAGACTTTTCTGAATTTTAATTTTTTGACTTTCTTCCTTTATTTATTCATTTTCCTTTGTTTTTATTTTGCTCTCGTTTGTGGCCCTCCTCCACTCGTGTTTGGTAACTTTTTTATCCTTCTTCCCTCCCTGAAGATCAAACTAAATGATTTTGACTTTTCATTTAATTATTAATTATTTTGAGACCTTTCTGAATTCTAATTTTTTGACTTTGTCCCTTTATTTATTCATTTTCTCTTGTTTTTGTTTTGCTCTCGTTTGTGGCCCTCCTCCACTCATGTTTGGTAACTTTTTTATCCTTCTTCCCTCCCTGAAGATCAAACTGAATGATTTTGATTTTTCATTTAATTATTAATTATTTTTAGACTTTTCTGAATTTTAATTTTTTGACTTTCTTCCTTTATTTATTCATTTTCCTTTGTTTTTATTTTGCTCTCGTTTGTGGCCCTCCTCCACTCGTGTTTGGTAACTTTTTTATCCTTCTTCCCTCCCTGAAGATCAAACTGAATGATTTTGATTTTTCATTTAATTATTAATTATTTTTAGACTTTTCTGAATTTTAATTTTTTGACTTTCTTCCTTTCTTTATTCATTTTCCTTTGTTTTTATTTTGCTCTCGTTTGTGGCCCTCCTCCACTCGTGTTTGGTAACTTTTTTATCCTTCTTCCCTCCCTGAAGATCAAACTAAATGATTTTGACTTTTCATTTAATTATTAATTATTTTGAGACCTTTCTGAATTCTAATTTTTTGACTTTGTCCCTTTATTTATTCATTTTCTCTTGTTTTTGTTTTGCTCTCGTTTGTGGCCCTCCTCCACTCGTGTTTGGTAACTTTTTTATCCTTCTTCCCTCCCTGAAGATCAAACTGAATGATTTTGACTTTTCATTTAATTATTAATTATTTTTAGACTTTTCTGAATTTTAATTTTTTGACTTTCTCCCTTTATTTATTCATTTTCCTTTGTTTTTATTTTGCTCTCGTTTGTGGCCCTCCTCCACTCGTGTTTGGTAACTTTTTTATCCTTCTTCCCTCCCTGAAGATCAAACTGAATGATTTTGATTTTTCATTTAATTATTAATTATTTTTAGACTTTTCTGAATTTTAATTTTTTGACTTTCTTCCTTTATTTATTCATTTTCCTTTGTTTTTATTTTGCTCTCGTTTGTGGCCCTCCTCCACTCGTGTTTGGTAACTTTTTTATCCTTCTTCCCTCCCTGAAGATCAAACTGAATGATTTTGATTTTTCATTTAATTATTAATTATTTTTAGACTTTTCTGAATTTTAATTTTTTGACTTTCTCCCTTTATTTATTCATTTTCCTTTGTTTTTATTTTGCTCTCGTTTGTGGCCCTCCTCCACTCGTGTTTGGTAACTTTTTTATCCTTCTTCCCTCCCTGAAGATCAAACTAAATGATTTTGACTTTTCATTTAATTATTAATTATTTTGAGACCTTTCTGAATTCTAATTTTTTGACTTTGTCCCTTTATTTATTCATTTTCTCTTGTTTTTGTTTTGCTCTCGTTTGTGGCCCTCCTCCACTCATGTTTGGTAACTTTTTTATCCTTCTTCCCTCCCTGAAGATCAAACTGAATGATTTTGATTTTTCATTTAATTATTAATTATTTTTAGACTTTTCTGAATTTTAATTTTTTGACTTTCTTCCTTTATTTATTCATTTTCCTTTGTTTTTATTTTGCTCTCGTTTGTGGCCCTCCTCCACTCGTGTTTGGTAACTTTTTTATCCTTCTTCCCTCCCTGAAGATCAAACTGAATGATTTTGATTTTTCATTTAATTATTAATTATTTTTAGACTTTTCTGAATTTTAATTTTTTGACTTTCTTCCTTTCTTTATTCATTTTCCTTTGTTTTTATTTTGCTCTCGTTTGTGGCCCTCCTCCACTCGTGTTTGGTAACTTTTTTATCCTTCTTCCCTCCCTGAAGATCAAACTAAATGATTTTGACTTTTCATTTAATTATTAATTATTTTGAGACCTTTCTGAATTCTAATTTTTTGACTTTGTCCCTTTATTTATTCATTTTCTCTTGTTTTTGTTTTGCTCTCGTTTGTGGCCCTCCTCCACTCGTGTTTGGTAACTTTTTTATCCTTCTTCCCTCCCTGAAGATCAAACTGAATGATTTTGACTTTTCATTTAATTATTAATTATTTTTAGACTTTTCTGAATTTTAATTTTTTGACTTTCTCCCTTTATTTATTCATTTTCCTTTGTTTTTATTTTGCTCTCGTTTGTGGCCCTCCTCCACTCGTGTTTGGTAACTTTTTTATCCTTCTTCCCTCCCTGAAGATCAAACTGAATGATTTTGATTTTTCATTTAATTATTAATTATTTTTAGACTTTTCTGAATTTTAATTTTTTGACTTTCTCCCTTTATTTATTCATTTTCCTTTGTTTTTATTTTGCTCTCGTTTGTGGCCCTCCTCCACTCGTGTTTGGTAACTTTTTTATCCTTCTTCCCTCCCTGAAGATCAAACTAAATGATTTTGACTTTTCATTTAATTATTAATTATTTTTAGACCTTTTTGAATTCCAATTTTTTGACTTTGTCCCTTTATTTATTCATTTTCTCTTGTTTTTGTTTTGTTCTCATTTATGACCCTTCCCCATTCGTGTTTGGTGACTTTTTTATCCTTTTTCTTCCATTGATTCTTATGTTTTCTTACCCCTTGACTTTGTACTTAATTTCTCTCCTTCCTGTTTAATTTAATTTCCTCAATTGTTATTCCTATGTTTTTTCTAACCCCCCCCCCCCCCAGTTTTTGTAACTTTGTATTATTCTTTCATATTTACCTTTCACGATTTATTTGGTTCTTTATTTACTTATTCATACGAGTATCTTTTGATCTTTTATCAGCCAGTTTCTTCTTGTGACTCACATTGAAGAT
Organism: Aspidiotus rigidus; assembly: GCA_035079385.1. NCBI lineage: Eukaryota > Metazoa > Arthropoda > Insecta > Hemiptera > Diaspididae > Aspidiotus > Aspidiotus rigidus. The sequence goes on along the minus strand of JAVHKY010000020.1, from coordinate 12,279,375 downwards.
GACTTGTTATAGTCGAAAGCGCTCGTGTAAAATTTAAATACGGTGTATAGTGATAAAACTTTTAAAATTATCATTATGAGCCAAAATTCTATTGAAAAACGTGTGTTAGGAACACAGGGAGAATCAAAATTGCCCTTGACATGCGATGTGATCCACCCAACCATTTTTCTCATCCTTCGTACTTTAATTTTCATTCGAAATTTTTCATTTTTTCAAGGTCAATTCCTATGATGGAGTCCTAAACAGACCGAAACTGCTGCGCCATCGACAAAGTTGTCCTCAATCCTGGAGACACCAAACTATCACTATAATTTTGGAATACATATTATATCACGCGATGTCAAGACACGACGACCAAGGACAAATGACTCATAAAATTACTTCCGTTCAAGTATCTCTAGATAACATTGTTGAGGAGGTCCTCGAAACTAAGAGCGACACTAGTATCGTGATTGAAGCGAGCGATATCGAAAATTATGACGAATAATAAAAACAAATCGAAAAGTCTCGACAAGAATAAAAAATATACACATACACGATGGTACTGAAAGCAGTAAAAAAGTACTCACCGACCAACATCACCTTTTGAGAATTTTTTGCGAATTTCGACCTCGGTTTCTTCAAAATATGGTAATTCCCTGCAGAAAAAGTTGAATTTTTTTTTTCGTGTTTCGTGTCAATCGCGAAATTGGCGACGAAATAGCGAATACAGAAAACCAGAACGAATAAATGACTATATGTGGTACAAGTCGTACCCTTTGTTCGCACCCCCCTCCATTTTCCACCTCTTTCATTCGATCGTGGTACTGTAGTCGCTATTCCGCGTGACCAATCGTACAATCGATCTCAAAATCGCGATCGACATCACCTGCGGATGAGTAATATTGAGGCTTTTGACACGAGTGACACAGGCATCGCAATACCGATTCTCGTATGATCTCGATGAACATAATGACCACCCGCGCGGACGAAAGTGAACTTTTTTTTTTTTTTTTTTTTTAATTTGTCTACCGAAAAGAAAAAACAAAAAATTAAAAGCCCGACGCGCCACTAAAACACGTTATTACGGAATACAATCGCGAAAAACTACTACAATTCCCTATCGTCGAATTCACGAGCGATCGACGTCGTCGTCTCCACTCGCAGCGTGAAACGCAACGTGAATCGCGCCGCGAATAAGAAAAAAGCGTAGAATACGACAACTCGGAACACCGAAGACTATTCCGCGTAAAGGCGAGCCGTACAAAACGAAAGCCTTTCTTCTCCACGACGACGAAGACCTTTGGCGCCGGCCGGTCTACCGAGGGGGTAAGAACGCGATGCACGCGAGAAATCGATACGTCTCCTAGATTTTTTAATAGGTTTTCGCGTCATCGTTTGGACGGAAGGGCACCGATCTAGCGTGAGGCCGAGGAAACGGCGGCGCCAGCGACAACTGAAATATGTACGAGTGTTAGTAATTATTATTTAAGGTCATTATCCGTACAAAACACGCTACAAGGAGCGGCCGGCGAATGTCTCAATGGCACAACAGAGCCCTCAAGATCGTCCAAGATTCCGGTAGCAGGCAAAAGCGACGATATCGAAATTTAATTTCCTTCTTGTTTTAAAGTACACCACCGTTAGGATTCGAGCGTTGCACGATATTATCTCGCCATCGAAAATAACGAGCGGCAATTCATTTAATTTCCACCTCGAATCAAGGAACGCAGCCAACCGTATAGGCGAGCCTGACGTGCGACTAACTACCTTTTATCTCACGTACGAAAAACGGGAAAAAAATCGTGCGAAAACGGTCTCGACTTTAAAAACCGCACACACGGTACGGATGAGTCACGTCGACGTCCGTTAAAATATTCGTAAGCGCCGAGAAGGAATGGCATACCGCGTGCTGTGGAAAGAAAAAGGGTGCGAAAGAATTTTTTCGTAAAAGTGGATTACACCAGAATGAAACGCACAGCACGAACTTTCTTCTCTGCCCTCTTATTCAGGGTGAAATCCACTTACGTACGTTGAAAAATTTTCGACATTCGTCAGAACTACCCTCATCCTTCACTCACCTTGAACGATCATCATCAATAACGAAGCACTATACAATTACATTAGAACGGCGTGATGGATTTGGTACTTTTATTTGTTGTTGTTGTAAGGTATTCGGAGATGAAGTTGATACAGTGCTACCGTCAGGATCAATGAAATTTTCCCTTCATTTTTTCTCGATCCCCTCCTCTTTTACTTCGCAGAAAACGTCGAATAAATATTGGAAAGCTAGCAAAAACTTGTAAGAACCCCTAGCAAAAAGAAGACATCGAGTTACACGCAACCACATTGAAGAACGAAAAAAAAAAATGTAAACTGTTTAAAATACAAAATCCATCACGAACTAAACATTACAATCATTGGATTTGTTAGTAGCCTTCCATCCTTTCCCTTCACCTCGATCCAAAATAGAGTCTCCCGGGGTAAAGTAAATAATGTTTTGGTTTCCAAAACGTGACAATCTTCTCCTTTCCTAGACTATATATCTTCTCCATTTGTCTTGACAGCCCTCTGAGAGCTAAAATTTTGGAGAACAGATATTCACGAGGAATGTGAGACATAGGAAAGTTCAAAATACATCGATGAGTGGGGTTCGAACCTTGTTGCTAGCTGAGTAGAAAATATCAATGTCATTTTAACATTCCTACGATAAGTATTGTCAAGATTCAAGAATGACAGCATACAAAACAAGATGCGGATATTTGTGTCCGCGTGCGTATCAAGAAAAATACAAGCAGGAACTACCCTATACGGATCACGGGATCACCCTGTGGACGAGATGGAGACGATAATAGGCATACGAGGAAGTATCGGAAGCGGGAAGAAAGCATACTGCGAGGAGACGACAGGAGCGTAAAATAAGAGAGCACCGCAAAGATATCGAAAAGCAGAAAGTTCAGAAACTCGATCAACTACTGGGCTAAATACCTATGATAATATTGTCTCGTCCGGCATTAATAGACAGATGGACCAAATTCCTCATGGAAACGAATGTGATGAATGAGAGCACAATGGAAAAAAGGCAATGAGACCATCAACTATTTGGACCCAACACTCACACTGGAGAACAACAGGATAGAATACAAAACTTACAGGAAGCTAACGCATCCCGACACCACCAACCCAAACGACTCCTGTAACCACCCTAGGCACAATTTAGCGACGATTCAGAACTACTGCTACCGAATAAACTCCTTCCTAAAGAACAATGTAGAAATTGAGATAGTACAGCAGATCGCAGCAGTCAACGACTACACTGGAAACTTGGTTGAGGGAAACCTCGGGAGAATGGAAGCAAAGAAGAGAAGCCAGGACAGCATAGTGAGAAAGCACTCCGGATCACTACGACACATTGGAAAGCACGCAAGTAAGGTGATAAAGGCGCTCAGTGGTTATAATGTAAATGACGTCAATCCTTGATGAAGATAATAAGCAGGAAAAGGACAAGGAAAGCTTGAGCGGAGTGTACTAGGTCAGTTGCAAACAGTGCGAAGACTCAATGGTGAGACTGGGAAAAAGTTCGACGCCAAGAGAAAGGAGCAAGAAGATGGCAAGTCATTGTTTGGATAACATTGCGATATGAAGAAGAGCACAATGGTGAAGAAATCCGCCAGAAGAGAAGAAAACTCCGGGAACCGATGGAGATGTCAAAGGTATAAAGAAGAAAAGCTAGCCTCTTGAACAATGTAATCACGTTTAACAGTCAAAGACTATTCAACCTGGTGATTGGACAAGACAGAAAGAACAGAAGCGACCTATACTTGATAGCAAATAATAATGTAGGATATGGGCAGATGAGCCAATCACGACGCAGTATTATTGTAGCCAATTGGATCACAGTGTTAGACTATGAAAACTAATACGTATTTAGGACCTTACGTTTCAGTAGCGATACAACTGATGACGTGGTAGCACCTGAAAGTACTCTTGTAAATAGGAATTGCATACTTGAGATCTTTTCAACTTGTCCACATGTCCTATTCGAAATATTGATCATGAACATCTCTCTGCGGCTTTGGTGCGCGTTTGCGACATCCTCCTAAAGCTATTGTAACTTTTTTTTCCAAGTTGGAAAATTTCTATTCTGTGGTTGAAGCACTGCTATATTTTTAGCACCACCAGTAACTTCATTAAAGTCCTGTTAGAATTTCGAGAAAAAAGATTTTCTAGAAGAATTTGCGCCTATTCAAATTCGTTTACGCGCTAAAAATTTTCCATGAAGATTATTGGGTGATTCGGAATAGAAATAGATTTATATTTTGTTTGAATTTCATTCGATGTTTCTTTTCGGCTTATATTTAAATCAAAAGCTTACCAAAACCTTCTCCACCCCCCGTCTCTCTCAAAAAAAGAAACAATTGAAATACTCCGATTTCAGAGGGTGCAACTATTCTTGGAAACTTGACAAAAGCCCGGTCTGCTCTGGGATTGATTATGAGATTCCGACAAATAATCAAGCCAATAAATCTGATCTTCTTTCAAACTTTCTCCTCGGAGTGGCTCTGAAAGCCTATCGAGGAAGCCCTAAACTGAGATTACGCGCAAAAGCTGCTGAGTATATCCTTTGTTAACCGTAGACTCGTAGTAACCTTCAACTTATGAATAAAATACTCGAAAAGTAAAGAGGAAGACACACGAACCGCAATAAAATTATACGACCAAGCGCTTTTGGCTAAACAGCCATTCTCAAGCTATAGAAAGCGACTGAACCCAACACCAACAAGAACGAGTAACAACGGAAAGGTCAGAACTGAACCAGCGAGTCATCGAAATGTGAATCATCCCCATAGACTAATTCAATCAATCCCTCCTCAGGAATGTACCTGTTCAACACGGTAATATCTTTAATATTTCGGTGACGATGAATTTCAATTTCTTCCAACGCTAAGCGCTTGAAACACGATTTTTCCTTGTGAAGGAGAGCTTTAGACCCCTCTTTGGGATTATGACCAGTTTCAATTAAATGGTCCGCAAACGCCGACTCGGCTACTTTTCTTTTTTCCCAGGCTTTCCTGTGTTCATCAACTCTGATTTGGAGTTGACGGCCAGTCATACCTACGTACACGCTAGAGCAATCGCCACAGGCCACCCTATAAACACCCCCCTCTCGGCCACCAGTATCTGATCTTTCAATTTGACCAACAGGCTCTCAACAGTATTAGTGCTTAGTGCTATAAAACGCCGGTCGAAAACCGAAGGGACGGAGGACGCGGCTCAACTCCGAAGAAAACTTCCCCAGAAAGGGCAGCCTAATCCACCGTTTACGCCTATCAAGGTGCAATTCACGGGGGAGGGAAGTTGTGGATCGAGACTTTTTCTCGTAAGTCTCCTACGGACCATGAGGTCAATGTCCACCTTAACCTGATTCACTCTAGCCAAGTGCTTTTCGTCACGAGTTCGTTGTTGAAAGCAATCTCACTCAGAGGGATTTGAGTGAGTCGATAGACCAAGCTATTAAATGTAGCTATTTTATGGGCGAAAGGTACGAAAGATGACCTGTGGATGGCAGTGTCGGTCGAGGTACTTTTCCGGTAAATACCGATTTCATGAATACGGTCAATGACAGATATGGCAACCTTCAACTTCTTGTCTTCCATTTCCAAAATTCTTCACCTCCCTGTTTTCAATTTGATCTTCACCCAAATAACAATCACTCTTTATAACTTTTGCAACAAATCTATTTGTCGACAATGTAATGACTAGAGCCCCGATTCCCTCATTTCCTTAAAGGGCGAATGTCTGAAAATCAAATAGGAGTTCGTTTCATGGTATTCTGAGCCCAGGAAAAAAGTTTTATTTCTCCGAAAAACTCCGAAAATGGGGATAAAATCCGAAATCTTCCGAAAACCTATAATTTGGAGAAAAAGTAATTTTTTATACGAAATTTTGTGATTTGAGACACAAAAATTTAAATAATATGAGTCCGAAAAAATTGCTTTACTGCCTATAAATTAATGATTCCCTACTGCGTGGTACTGCTCCGCCTGCATCCATGAGTCCAGCTCTTCTAAGTGTATATATAATATGCCCCTATTGTTTCTGTAGAGGTGGAAAGAAGCTTTTCCGAATACAAAGCTTTATTATCCGATAGGCGACAATCATTTAAACAAGAAAATATAGAAAAACACTTGGTAGTGCAGCATAACGTGAAATTTTTATAATTCTTTATGTTCAGATCAACTATTTAGATTTTTTTTTCTCTTTTTCGACGTAAAAATTTTGATATTTACCTACTGTCAAAATTTTTTTCCCAATTTTTTAATAATCATATAAATAAATCCGAATAATGCCGAAAATTCTCATTTTAGTTCCGAATTTTGCTGTTTTTAACTCCAAAAAATCTGGGCTCTAGTGATTATATTCTCCAAAGAGCCTCTATGGCAAATTCCTAACCCCGTACTGTTAATCCCTCTTCTAAGCCATGGACTCCCTCTTAGAAAGTCTTATATGCTCCAGTTGTATATTCAAGAACATGAAACTGAATGTTCCCTTGATGACGTCATACTTAGCCTCATATACATCCATAAAACCGGCGGTTAGGGTTTCGGAACCAAAAATAAATGAATTTCGGAACCAGCCTCAGCTTACCTCATGAAAATAATGTGTTCCGGAACCGCTCCGGTTCGCAATAATGAGTTTCGGAACCATCCCTTTAAAATTAATGAGTTTCGGAACCAAATTAATGAGTTTCGTAACCAAAAGTTTGGGATTCATCGTTCTTCAGAGTGAACGATTCACAAAAAAAGAAAATAAAGACGTATAGGACGTATAGGGCTTCGCACAATGTTCAGTGTAGCTCATACTGCTCCTAGCCTACATGAAACAACCGGTTACCTAATTTAATTATTTTACGCAACTGTGCAATGTGTATCAATGTATCAAAAATGACGATGTAGGTAGGCCTACTCATGATAACAAAATGTGATAACGTACTCGAACCTACACGGAACACAATACATGATGCATTTTCACGCATTGTTATTTTTTATCGTTTAATAATACGACTGATGTGCAAGAATGGCTCATGTAAAAATTTTGAGTAAACGGGGCTCCGAAAATTTGATGTTCAATAACTACAAATATAAGTGTCGTCGTGACCGTTGTCGACCAAATGTGAAATTCTGGGTATGTGTCGAGGATAACTGCACAATTAGTATGAAAACAAATGTTGAAGGAACATCAATTATCGCGCATCCGAGAAGTAATGTTCACCCTCATCCACCGTTTACACCAGAAAAAGTAGAGAAGATTGAAATTCGTAACGCTGTCAAACGAAAAGCTCTGATAGACCTGCAGCTGAAATCAAACAAGATAATCCGAGATAGTGTTGGTACGAGTCAATACATCATGACAAACGACATCAAAAATCTTCGAGAGGTCATTTATTATCATCGTGTGCAGGAGGTTGGACGTATACCAAAAACCAAACAAGAAGCCCTTGACTGTTTAGCTCTACTACAGACCACTTTTAAGACAGATAGAAGTGAACCATTTCTGTACGTCGACAAAACACTTGAAATAGCAATTGTTACATGTCGTACAAACCTGCTGATTTTATCGAATGCAGAAAACGCTGTGTTTGCTGATGGCACTTTCAAGTATAGACCACGGCATTTTGAGCAGATGTACACTATTCATGGTTTGAAATTATCAACATATATGCCATTAATTTTCAGTTTCCTTCCATCAAAAAGTGAAGCTACGTATACAAGTATGTGGAACTTTATTACAATGATTGCCGCGTCAATGAATATCGACCTAAAAATTAGTAGAATTCGTTTTGATTTTGAAAAAGCTGCTCACAATGCTGTACAGGATGTTTTTCCACAATGCCATGTTCTAGGGTGTCGGTTCCATTTGGGACAATCTTGGTATAAGAAGCTAAATACTCAACTGCCATCGTTACGAGAACACTATAAAGATGCAACATCAGAAATCGGGAAAAGGTTGAAGACATTTTTTGGTTTACCATTTTTAGACTCAACTCAGGTTGAAGATACGTTTACCGAACTCATAGCAGATGCGCCGGAACATCCTGATGCCCTCACATTTGCTGATTATATCTACGATAATTACATTGCCGATGGATGTGATTTTCCTCCAGAAATGTGGGCAGCTGAACCGTCTGGTGAAAGAAATACAACAAATGGTGCGGAGTCTTTCCACTCAGATTACAATAAACAATTTAGACATATAAAGCCTCCAGTTACAACAGTACTTGATATTTTACGTTCCATACAAAATGAGACCTATATTTCTATTAGAAGTGTTACTGCTGGAATACCTGGTCAGCGACAAACTGAAGAAATTCGTCGAGAACAATTCGTTGACTTACAATATCAGCACTACATTAATGGTCACATTGATAGGCTTCAATACATTACAACATTGGGACATCGCTTCAAAGGAGTCGATTTATGAGTAGATAACTTTTTATAAAATATTATTGTTGCAAAATACATTTTGAATTTGTTGACGTTATAGGTACCTACCAACTCCTGATAGGAGTGACTGCAGTTTTAGTGTATATTCTCACGTTATTTTCGCAAATGTTGTTAGATTTTATTGCAAAATGCATTTTAATTTTGTTTACGTCCTTAGCATTTGGAAACCAAATTGATTAATATTTGTTCTTGTTTTATTTGTATCTTTAACTATTTTTAATTACAGTTTAACCCGTTCTTTATTATTACAAATTACTATGGATAATAAACATTTCACTAGTCGACTTCACTGATCGCATTACAATTCGCGCTCATTCCTCTTCAAGTACATGAAAGACGGACTTGTACATGACGGGCAAAACGATTCTTTTTTAGGGAAAGAAATGTTTGGTTCCGAACCCCATGAGTTTTCTTCCTTTACTATGATTTTTTTTCCCCTCAAAATTTCCATTGTTTACAGCCGTGGTTCCGAAACCCATTCCGCCCCCATAAAACGTAGCTGGGTCAGAACTCAAGTCCTTAGTGTAGGTCAGGATCACGTTTGTTTTATGACGAGGTCAAAAGTCCCTTAGATTATGACGTTATCAGATGGACGTTCTCTTCCTTCTTCTTCTGGCAATATATCCTTTGTTGTCACCAGCCCAAGGTAGAGTAGAGGGGTGCGTGCCTCTCTCCCCTATGCTAACTCGCTATTTTGCTCCACATATACTAGTATAATATACCTCAGAACACAAAATCCTTTCGAAAACTCAGATAGACCACGCCTATTATGGCATTGGGTGATTGAAAGTTTTGACAAGCAAATCCTTACTTCACCCTCTTCATTTTCATATCAATGTAACAACACACGCATTCTTATTGCCGATGCATTGCACTCCTACTCGTAGGTTTCATTCTGTATGTCGACTATATAAGGCATTTCAATTGTTATCAGGTTATCTTCCGAGAACAGTCAGCTGACCTGAATTTCGTACGGGACTCTCGACTTTTCGATTCGATTCAGTGATTTCACTGCATCGACATGATTTGTTAAGATTTCACAATCTTACATCAATACATCTCGACCTCACACAAATGACCAAATCTAGCAACACCGACCAACTTACATCGAAATTATCAGAAAGATTATATGAGAATACCTTTGAATTCAAGTTTACCTCTCACATGGATCGATATACTCAAACAAAACTTGTCTATGCATATCCTGTAGATTGACACTTGGTTCTTTATCATATAGCGTCCATAATCATAGTCTAAATGGGCTGTATTTGTTTGCCCTTCTCATCTCTCAATAGTAAACTTCCTCTCCCTACCCACTATGTCAGTTCTCAGCACTTCCTCTTGAGTTCATACAAAACAAACCCTTTTATACAACGCATTCATCTCATGCTACACTCAATAACACCCAGATCACATTTAGATGTGTCCCGCACACACGAACCTATTCGATCAAACACCAAACAAGTTACCACCTGTATTAAAATGACTGATAAGACCCGCTCGTCTGACCCAATAACCTCAAAAAATAAAAAGAGGCAATGAAGCCAATGTTGAGAATAAATGAAAATTTCCATCAAACAAAAGCATAAAATATTTGAATTATCATAAAAATAGACTACGTACGCCATGCCGAAGCCATTATCGATTGAGAAGAAAAAAAGAACATTCATTTTTCGCTTTCAACATCATCAAAATGGTCAAATTTTTGCAGTCAAGTGTCGACAGGGGGGAATTAACTTGTCGGTATTTTTTTAAAAATTGGGAGAATAGAGTAGGCGTCGATCATCCGATGACAAAATTAGAAGTCCGAACGAGAAAGCGAATAATAATTAAACTTCAAGGATGAGAAAAGGGAAAGGGATTAAATTCGTAAGACAAGATTAAAATACAGCAGCGAAAAAAAAAAAAAAAAATTATTAATTAAAGTCGAGCAATGTAAGAATGACAAGGAAATACAGAAACGAAAATAAAATTTGTTCTGCGTTTATATTTAAAAAAATTTCTTCCTCTCGAGGAAGAAAATATTCGCATTGTCAGCATTTTTACAGTGATTATTCTCAATGGCAAAATGCGCTCGGATTGTCAGTTCATTTACTCCGAAGTGTTCACAATCATTTAGTTCGTAGAGTGCAAACTCAACCTGCATTCTTCGTTTACGCAGCTAGACAAGGAATTGCATTCGAATTAGTTTATGCGGGGGAGATAGAGACAGAAATATATACGCTTATTGTAGAGATTCTAATTTTAATAATGAAACGCGGCGTCCTACAGATTACGTCCTTTCTACGTTCCTTTTCCAATTTCTTTCACTTATTTTTCTTACTAACAAACCGATGTTATTCGCCTCCAGTCCCCTTCCCCTGAAATTTCGGATTTTCAATGAAATATGAGTTTTCATAAAAGGAAATAGGTAAAAACCATCAGGGCAGCGTCGATAGGGACGATGCAAAAAGTTCGAATTTTTAAATTAGTTGCTTTCTGTTTTCACCACTCTCGAAAGATTAATAAGAAAATCTCAACTTCAATGAACCAAACACTTCCCTCAATGGGACTAGCCTCAGACACTAACTCCCTCCGTGACACCGCGAATCTCAAGAATCCATCCCATTATCTATACTGGCTTTGTTATTGAAGCTGCCAAATCTCCCAGCCCTCTCTCTTCCGCTATCTACAAACCTAGCTAGGGTCCAAAAAAGACCATCGAAGACCTCTCCGAATACACACAGCAATCTGACGAGAGTCTCGGCGGAATCTAGGACCTTGTTTCGTTCCTCAAAAAAAAAACGAGCTTGGATCTGGACACCACGACTTTTATCTCAACGGAAACTTCCCTCATGTCTGAGAACAGAATGACACACAGTAAATCATTGTTACCACGTTTGGGCGACGCATTTATTTTCTCCCATCAGAATTACATAGAGAGCAAAGATCACTACATAAATAATTTAAAAGATAACAGAAGTTAGTATGAATCTATAATCTAGAAGCAATGACGTACTTACGTCAGGGGGTGAGGAAAAACCTACCCCAGAAAACCTCCAAAAACCTATGGAATCATCAATTATTAACTAACCAATAAGATTTTGTTCTCTTTTTGCTTCATGGATATTTTATCCTTGAACATGTTTGGATTCTTCCCCCCCCCCCCTCGGAGGATTTTCAGCCCGCCACTGTCTAGAAGGCTACTAAAATACGCTACCTACAGACTTCTAATAGCTAAGAAAATCCCTTCTCTCGATTAAGAACGCAATATTTTTTGTGCCCTATGTTATTCTCATGGAAGTAATAATGTGTGCATTAGCCAAACATGGGGTAGTTTCACTCAAAGAGATTCACTATCCATGACATTTCTTTGAAATTTCTCCAAATGTGAACTCAAGCTTGAGCGTTTGAAGTAACGTCCCAGTCTTAGGAAGTCTTTAATTTAATCTAATTACTCGTAGTTCGAGAATAATATCATTATTTTCATTTTCCGTTTTTAAACTTGCTCCAACATTCTCACTCACGTGCAAATACATATAAGCCAATTTGAAAGAATGTAACACCCAAAAAATTACACCAAATTCGGCCAGAATATTCAATTCACCGGTGGTGAGTTTTCGTGATCATCAATCTTAAATTGATCGAGAAAGTCGCGACAATGACACTCGTTCAGTGAAATGTCACTGAACTTCCACGTTTAAAACGTAGCCTAAATAGTAACAATGGAAAAAGCGAATCGATAGTAAAAGGAGTAAATAAAAAAAAAAAAACGAAAGGAAACTCGACAGTACAATACGTAGGCTGAATTTATATACACGGTAATTAATTCTCTTTACTTCTTCGAAAAAATATTCAACTCGAGCGCACCTACGCTAATTCAGAAAATGAGTTGGCCAATATATCAGGTTCTAGGTACGACGTAAAACTCATCATTTCTCATAGGGTTTCTTTTCGCAAAATTCCTCCTTTCATTTATTCATTTGCGTACGTTTTTCATCTTTCCTTTATTTAAACGTTTCGAGTGCCAATATTTCGTGAATAAATCCATAATCAGGATACCTATTTCACGATAAAAATTTTCGTATGCGAAGTCGAGTCTACATATATTTATAGGAAGAAACTCGAGTAGGCAGAGGTACTCGACTACGTATTACAGTCCCCTCGACTTCCTCCGCAGACGTGAAATCTACGATTTTGCACGCGAAAGTAACTTTATAGCCACCTTCCGACCGGTAGAGGGTTACCAAATTTATGAATATACGCCGTGTTCGGCTAGTAAATTACGCCATATAATGCACTGAACCTTTTTTTCCTCTCTATTTACCCCCAAAACAGAAGATGAAAGCGACGGTGACTCAAGCCTGTACAATGCGCACCCTCACTCATACGACCCTTATAATGACATTAAACGCGTACTGCGTAGTTTGTCTCTTCTCTACGTACGCTTGCCTTGTTGCTCCTCGTCGAGGAATTTCATCCCGTCACATTGAACTTCATTTGAAACCTAGAATACCATAATTTCGAGAACAGAATACCCTAATGATGCAACGAGTTTAACTCACTAGAACTTATGCAAAAATTATTAAAGTGAATGTTTCACAGAGGAATTCTTTCGCCAAGCTCGGTGATACCCTCGATTAAAAGCGAAAAATTATTGGTCGCGTAGGCCTAATTAGAATAAACATCTTTCAAACTTTGAATAATGTTATAAATTCTCAGGTACGTACCTTCTTCATGAACCATTTTCACAGACTTGATTAAATTCTGTAAAAGAACAGACGTATTAGGATACGATTATCGAAATTAGACACTATGACGAAACGTGCGTAGAAACTGAACTTGTAAGAACGTGAAAAGACGCGATGACTCGGTAGTTATTACTCATTAAAAAATTAAAGATAATACTGCGAGACAGCACCACGCAGTTCTCAGAATAAAGGTACAAACAATTTTATCGAACGTCGAAGATTAAATTTTGATTCTTACAGACGTACGTCAATCCCCAAAAATGTGTAAAAACGCTCAAATTCAAAACTGATCGGTATGATTGGAAGAAACTAAAAAGTAACCGAAAGTATAAGAGCGGTATACCACGACTTACTTTTATTCGAAGACGAAATTAATTAAACCGATACCTCAAGAGAACACTGGTGAATAAACGATACACATAAATACCCAACACGAACTGAATTTATTGTAATCGGCTGATCTACGTGATGAAGACCTGACCAAACGAAACCGAAACAGACAAAGAGAAACAGCGACCATCAACAGATGTTCAAAGAAGCGCCAGAATCTCGGCGGATAGGAAATCTACTGGTTAATATAATTTTCAATTAAACCAATCAGGGGTTTGCTCGTCAGATTGACGTAAGCAAAGTTTGCACACCATGAAACTACAAAATCAAAACAGATTTCAGTTGATGAGTTGAATAATGCTTCCTTCTCTAAAATACGGAAAAAATCCAAAGATTTTCTAGAGAACTTTCCATAGTTCTGAAACTAGAAAGAAAATGCGTGACATTGACAATTTTACGAATTTTTTCTTATGCCGAAAATTGTGTCTGAAAAATATTTTTGTATTCGGATGTCACCACTGATTTGATGCACCCAGTGTAGCGTTACTGCAAGTAAGAAATTTGGAATCATCAGCGAAATGTAACACTTCGAATTATTTCCATACTTTTCATCGACGATTTAAATAAATTTTGATCGTAATTTAATCTTATTACCTTTTTTCTCGAATTAAGTTAATGTCGATCACAAAAAAATCAATTATCAATATAAAAAATACAACTCATTTGGAATTTATATTTTGACTATGTGGCTGCAATGTTCATCAATAACAACAAATGACACACAAGTACACAACATCCAGGATTTTCCGCAGATAATTGCGTTCGAGCAAAAAAGAAATCGAAAACCACTAAAGTAAAATGAAAATGAAATGATTTTGGTCAAATACACGACTTATTTAGCGACATCAATCACCCAGCGATAATGATTTGACATCAAGAAAATACCAAAGTCGAAAATGGTTACCACGATGCGCTTTGACATTTCAAATCATCAGTTTAGTGTTATTCGTGTATGGTTCTGATTTCTTCGTTCGGGTTGTTCGCCTGTTTTGCATAATATATTATAGTCCTAATTTATAGAAACAAGGTACTTTTCATTCACTGATAATCTCTTTCTTTATGTAATTAACCGTTCCTTACGCATTTACGGTACTGTTCATTCGAAAGCGGTCACAGCGGTGCTGGCTTTCCATCGTTCTCTTGACAGTTGTACGACTAGGACGTAAAAATATCTCAAATGTGTTCTTCGTACATAATTGTTCATTTTGTTTGTGTCTCGAGTCGACACTCTTTTGAAGTACGTGTGCTATCGATTCAAGTTCGCCGTCAAATAATGTTAGTTAAATCGAATAGTGCTATGAAGAAAAGTAACAGGGGCATAATGGGATACCAATACCATGTTTTTGAGCGTAGACACTTAAGACAACAGACTGAACCAGAAGTATATTTTTGTTTTAATGTTACCTGATCTGTTTGCACACTCAAGATCCGGTATTAGAGGTAAATTTTTGTGACTATAATTTTTCGTTCGATTTCACGTCAAGAATGAAAATCGTGTTCTCTACGAATTGACGGTATGTGTTTGACCATCTATGTACGAAGATTGTTCGCGACCACATTCTTCCGTCTGTTTTCTCATCAGTTTAAACACAATTTGGCTCTTTGTGATGCACTCGCGGTGAAAAAAGAAAAAATTTGTCGAAAGAAAGTCATTCGTTACAGTTCGTACACTCACAGATAACGTAGAAATTATAGATCTTCTTTTAACGTGTCATTATTTTAATTAATTCCTGTGCTTTTTATCACAAGGTTTTACTGCTACTCAATATTCGATAACATGAAGGAATCGAAAACGCGTGATACTTTGACAGTGAGTACTGGTGAAGTAGTTGAAAAAAATGTGATGAATTCGTGTACTTATTAATCGCGAGTTTATTCAATGCAGCCCAGGAAAAGGAAACATGGAAAGGGTACTTCTACGGGCTTGGAGTCGTGGGATCAGACTGATCTAGAAGATGCGGATGAAAAAGTACTTGAAAAACGTCTTCACCAACTCAAAATGCAATTAGAACTGGACCAAGATGGAGAACGAGAGAAACGTTTACCGAATAAATATGTTAGTAACGATATTTATCAACTTTTCAGCTACTATCATCAGTTGCTAATTGAAAGGACTTTTGATTTGTGGTACAGAGGAAAAAATACTCGGAAGAACCTCCTACTAGTGAAACTGATTCATCTGATTCTGAAAGTACATTATCGAGTAATTCTAGCGGTTCTGTGCATAGATATAAATCAAAAAGATCTTCTTCAGTTTCGGACGACGACAGAAGAAAGTTAGTCTGCAAATAAATGTTCGTTTTCTCTCTAAAAATTCAGCAGCGATTTGTAAAATTATTTGTGTACTCGTAGACGCTATTCGCGAAGTCCAGTAACGAAGAAAAAGTACTTAAAAAGTCTCAAGAATTCAAAAAGTGGTAGCAGAGTTGATAAAGACGACACTCTTAGTTCGAAGGCTGATAAGAGAATAGTATTTAGGAAGAAAACTTCACCGTCTTCAGGTAACTATGTGATTCATGCATACGTATTTAGTAGAATTTTTTCTGAAATCTCCTTACACGCCATTTCTCAATACAGTCGAACCTCGATAAGTCGTACTCAAATAAGTCGAAAAAATTAATCCGGTCCCGACGCATCCCCATTTAAGTGTGTACATTTCTTGTTGCCGCATATCGAACACAACAATGACCTAAGTCGAACCAAAAATTATTCCCTTTTACCTCTAAAAGTCGAACGTTGTAGTAGGTAACTCGAACTTCCCCTCGGGAACTCGAACGTTCAAAAAGTAACTCGAACGTTTTGCTATCTCAATCAATCCTTCCTGTAAAAACTTTTAGTTCCTGACCCACCTGAACACTATTTTTATTGAATTTTAGTCTTCACTCGATTAATGTGCGCGTAAAATATGGCTCCTGAATTTTTATATGTACACAGTTTATTCTTTCTTAAGAGAGATGAGTAAGTCGAATTCTTTCTTTCAATATGTCGAGTTTTTCTGCTCCAAGTCGAACTTCAAGAACTCGAAAAATAGCTAACTCGAACAATTTTTCAGTCCCTTTCGGATTCGACTTACCGAGGTCCGACTATTAACATTATTGATCGGTTTTCTGTGCTCGTTTATGTAGTATTAATTTCTGATATTTTAATTCTCTGAGTTTTCTGCCCGAATGAAATCATAAAAGAAAACAGTGGACCATCATTTCTATCTGTTTGAGATGCAAAGATGGAGAACTTGTGATCTAGTTTTTAGGTTACGATTTTCCGCTCCTTCATCTCCATATTATGATTGAGGATTTATAAATGATTTCGTTTCATTGATTCTCCGTAGATAAATATTCGCGCAAAAAATCTCCAAAATCACCATTATTGGATAGACGTGAAATCTACAGCCGCGTCGATACCGGTCGGTGGCATGAAAAGGCCAAGGAGTTTACGAAAGAACGCAATAAACGTGATGTCGAACCTGACAAAACACGATCTCGGAGTCGAGCTGAACGCAATAGAAGTATTAGTCTTGCTCGTGAACCACCCAAAGTTTCTTCGCGGACGAAAGAGGATCGCCTACCAAAAAGAAACGCAAGTCGGGGGTCCAACGCGAATGTTGCTCGTCGTAAAGATTCACCCGAACAAAGTCGAGCGCGTGCTTCTCACGATACAGCTCGTCGAAACACTACCACTAATCGTAAACTGTCTCCACGATCTCCAAAAGATGAGCGAGCTGGAAGGTAATTCATGATTTTTTACGAGTTTGGAAGGAAAACCCTTCGATTTTCCTTTCGAGTTCTATTAGTAGTGTGAGTGAAAATGCATCCTTTTCAACCATCTATCAGTCACTCTCTTCTTAATCTTGACTACTTTTTGTTTCATATTTTCAGACATGATGAAAGACGATTGGATGTGAAAGTAACCAGAAGAACTGATACCAGAGTAGGTTCGTACGATTCAAGTATTATACTTTTCATTTCAATTCGTTTTCTCTACGCTTGTAGACCACCGAGCCTCTAAACTCTATGTATTGTCATTTTAGATTCAAGGGACGTTAGCTTGCGGATTACACGCGATGTACGTGATCGCAAAGAAGCAAACTTAAAGTTGCCGGAGAAATCACGCGATCGCGAAGTGGTCAGTAAGACGCATCGCGACGTCATCGAGCTCAATAGCGTAGACCGAGACCGTAATCGAGTTAATGACGATAGATTCAAGGATCGAGACAAACGATTACCGGATCGCCTCGAACCGGATCGAAATCTACGTGCGCTAACTCATAATAGTCGTGACTCGGCGACAGATGACAAGTTCCGACGAAACGATCGAACGACCGAAGTAAATCGCGGCGGCGGTGTTTTCGACCGGATGCGTAATAGATATAACGATCGCAGAAATGCGGAAAATAACCAAAGGTTGAATCGAGAGCGTGAACGGATACCGGAAAAAGAGCCGATTAAACCACGTCCGGTCGATGTAAATGGAGCTGATAAGGCGATACGAGATCGTAATAGACCGCTTGTGCCGCAAGTGCGGATCCGATCGCCACCCCATCGAGATAGAAAAGAGCTGCCCGAAAAGACTACAATTACCGAAAAACGTAGTCGCAGTCCTGTCGATTTCGAAAAACGATTTCCGAATCCTCTAAATTCACGCAAAGGTACGTCGTCGGAATATTCTCAATTCTTCTTGTAATGAATATCGTAGTTTAGATGATATTTTTTTCTTCTGTTCGTAGCTCGTGAACCAGAAAATCGTATTCCTGTAAAGCGAAAAAGTCAAGAAAATGATGATCCCCAGTGGAATAAGAAAAAGACGTTAGTAATTTTTGTTCTAGTACCTGAGCTTCTCTCGCTGGAAAAATGCATTTAAATTCTATGTAATCTGCAGGCCTAATGAGATACGATCTCGCTCCCGAAGCAGTGAAAGAAGAAGAAGAAAAAGTAGCCAAGAAGAATGGCGTGTGATCGATATGACTAGTCCAGTATTAGATGACGAATTTTCTGACGACAATATTGGGTAGAGCATCTTGAATTTTCTTTTAAAATCCCTCATCTTACATTAGTCAAATAGAAATATGATTTATTTTCTAGAACGTTCGATAGCAATACAAATAGAACTAGAAGGGCAATTGCAAATAAATTACTACTCGTTGGAAAAAGTAAGTTGATTCAGAAAAAAACTCAGGATAAGTAATTGAATTTTGTTCATCTCTTACGTACTTTTTGCTTTCGTAGATGACGAGCATTTTGACTCTGATCCTAGTAAACATAAGTCAATGCTGACAGACGAGCTCAGTGATATCAGTGATGAAGACTTTGGTGATATAAACCCTAATAATAACACCATTAGAACTAAGAAGGTAAACTTTCGTTCTCTTTGAGCCAAATTCATATTTCGATTATGTCTCATCGTTGTGTATTGTTTTCAGGATTTACTGTCGAGAAACGAAAGGTTATTAAAATCAGATCAAATCAACCGTACTTATGATCAAAAGTATGTCATATCGATCACGTTCGGTTGCGCTCACGCTGACTCCCACGATTCAATTATGATTTTCTGTTTCAGGTCGTTGAACGATTGTAACAACGTTGGAGAGAAAATAACCGCTGTTGAAACAAACGTTTCATCAAATTACGTTGAAGATCTCATCAGCGAACGAAAATTGTCCACGCAAGCGGACAACGAGCGTGTAGATTTCGAAAAGACTACCGATGACCTCGATTCAGAAGAGGAAACAGGTTGGTATTCACATTCGTAGGGTGGTTTGCGTTAGTGCGTGAGAAAAACAATGATTCTTCGATTCTTGTTTGGCGTGACGAGTATCTGCTAACAGATTTGATTACAGTATCGCGGGTCAGCGACGCGCTGGGCGTAGACTGGACCGATCTGGTGGAGGAGTCAAAAAGAAGAGCGCCTAGCTGTTCTTTGGACGCTTCGTACAGTATACGACGGCGATGGAAAGCTATAAATATTCTGGCTAGAATCGGTGTGTCGCAAAAGTATGCCGGTGAAGAGCTGTATAATGAAATCGAGAATAATATAGTGGCTTATAGGGAAAAAGGTGAGATTATATCGTGGCCGGAGTATTTGTTTACACGTTGAGAAAATTTTACCGATTTTTGTTTATGTTTTTGAAGATGATCTCACTGGCGAATCGCGCACAGAAGAGGAAAATGAAAAACTATGGCACAAAATACCAGGTCTTCATACGTGCTTGAAAGATAAGGCGTTGAAGAGACGAAACCTATTTGAACCTCATAAAACCGCGATATCCGCCCGTAAAGATATCATGTTGAGGTACGCGAGGCGAAGTATTGAATTTTATTTTTTATTCTCTCGAAAAACCTACAAGAATGAGGTGAGAATGGAGCTCGTATTGCGAAAAAGAAAAAACTACACAGATTCATCTACGTATTCATTGAGATTAAGAAGAACTTGATACCATAAATTTGCCGTAATTTTGATGCGTTACTTTTGGTATTCGCAAATAATGATTCAATAATTGTTAGTTCTGAATCACTTCATTGACTGCCTTCAAATCAGACTTATTATTTAATCGTTTTGAAGCCGGTTATCACTTTTATTTTTTACACTTTTTCATCTAAAGCGCAATCTTTTGCTCCTCTTAAAAAGTTGAGGGATTTGAGTGGCAAATTAAAAACCATTCAATGGTCACTCGTGATTTCTCTCACGATTGGTCAGAAGCGTTCAAACAAAATAAGAAGTTTTATTTAGAATACCTGTGAATATTCTCGAGTAACTCTAAATGAATGAAACATTAATTAATTTTTTCAATTTATTCTGTGCAGAAGAAGGCTGTGCGGCTTACCTGTTAAGAATTTACGTACTCAACAAATTATCGGTGTAAGTCATTGGCTCGTTTGAAGAATACACTTTCCTGAATTGTTAACTAAATGTTGTTTTATACTCTTTTTCTCCGTTGATTTCGAAATTTATTTATTTATTTTCTTGTGCTGCGTCTCAATTGTTATATCTGTAAATAATCGTGTAAATGTTTTCTCTCAATCAGGAGAATTAAGATGAGAAAAATATTCATTAAATTGGTCTCACATGTTTGTGATTTGTTGCTTTGTATCAAGTGCTTGTAGACTGTTAAAATGAGTCCTGTCAGCTTTACGTTATAAAAGTAGAAGGAAGATTATCATGACGAAAATTTGCATCTTACAGGTGTCATTGCCAAAGTTGTTTCCCTTGTATGATGCAATTCTCTGATATCGGGTGCCATTAGTGACTTGGAATTAAATGAAGAAAATTTACGATTCACTGTATCAATTAATTACATTGAAGTAACGTTTACGGTCAAAAAACCATTATCGACAAAATAGTTGAAATGTTTTTGTACCTGATCATGGTTCTAATGTTTGTACAAAGTACTTGAATCTAATTTGATGCGGTAAATCACGATTATTTTTTCCCTTATTCAATCTCATGTACCGTACTTTTCATCGGTGACCTTGGTAATAGAAGAAGAGTATATTGAAGCAACGTTGTTCAAGACGGTATACGTAGAAATATCGGAATAGTACATCTTTGATCGTCATACCTAGGTAATGCGTAGAACATTATATTGACGTGTACATTTTAAACGTCTTGAGTACGAAAACAACTGATAAAGTCATGTAGCTACGATTATCTTGTATTATATTGATGAAAACAATTCCGAGACCGTCGGTTCGAGAAAGTATTAATCCGCGTATGTTGTATACGTTGATATTTTACAATGAAGAATAGAATAGCATTTTTTGTTCTATCAAATATTGAGATCTTATGAGGATGACTCCTACCCTCTAAGTATCTCTGTTTTTTATTCTATTCAGCCGTATTTTGATATTCTCAGTAAAATAAGGGTTGTATCCTTCGCTGTAAGCTGTTTCACTCTCTTCTTCACGTTCCTGCAAATCCGCTTCCAGCTCTTCTTTGCTGGCGACAGAGGCTGGCTTGCCTCTACCTCCGTAGATATCTTCTCTATAGATACAATCTGGTTTACGCATTGTGTTGTGGAACTACATTTTGAAGGAAAACGAAAAAAATGTTTAGAAAATAAGTTTTGCGATTGGTACTTGCAAGAAATCTTACCCACTTTCTTATGATCACTATAAGTATACAGTATACAACGTGACGTTTTCGAAATTTATTTCTAGAATACTGCTGGGAAAATTCTTCGAGAACAACAAATTGGGGTCACTTGCATGAAATTTTGTAGATTGAAGAGCAAATTCTATGGCGGCGGAATAGAGAAGGCTACAGGATCACTTCTTCAATCCTAAAAAACTTGCCGGTTCTTTAACGGAGTTAAACAAGGGGTGGCAGGGAACCTATTTTATGGGGCACGTGGGATCTGAAAAGTTGACTTACCAGATCTATGACGTCATGAAATTGTGACTTCGCAGACCTGGACTTTGGAGCTATATATGATAGGAGGGGGACTTAGAATACCTTAGAATGACGTTCCGAGCCTTATGGTGTTTGAGGTGTTGCATATCTGGCTCATTGAAAGGGCTAGGTCAATTGGTGTATGGAGCGCTGCATATCTAGTTACTTGAAGGGGCTGTTTGTCAGGCTATGTACACCGACCACTGAAGCTATATATGGTCGGAGGGGGACTTGAACAATTATCTAGCTCCGAGCTCTGCCAGACGGCCATTTTTTCTGAAAACTCGACCCTCAAAAAAACAGTTTCTCTGTTAATAGGTTAATGAGTCAAAATTCTGATGGATTCACCTGCCATAAAAACTGGTTTGTTTTGTTCTGGAACTTCCGGTACTCATAATCATATGCAGAGGAATAAATTTTTAAATATCTGAGCCGCAGTATGACGCCATAGGCCTACTGGGCTGTTCAACGAATGAAACGGGCAAGATATATAGCCTGACTAACAGCATGTTAGACTCAAACTTGACTAAGAGTGAGGACAAACGAGCGAAGGTAGTTAGCCCATGAGCTACTATGCCTAACATACAGTTGTACTACTTTTATTCTAGGTTCGGAGGCTATGGACACCTTCGGTGGCCCACTGCTTTTCCAAAGCTCCCTCACAAAAAAATTGATTTTGAATGTGGATCCCTCTTTGCAATTACTCATGATGTTTACTCAATCAGACTACTAATTTCTCTCACCTTTCGAGGCCCTCAGTTTGAGAACTACGGTACTAAGCTAAGAATGGAGGCAAACGATCGGGACTAGTGAGCCCATCATCAAATTAGCCTTACATACAGGATGCTTCAATTCAATAGTCAATAAAATCGATATAATTATTACATCAAAGTATAGCGCAACACTACTGAGGAAGCGAGAGGTGATCGGGCTTAGAACAAATGAGCCTGGCAACGAAGTGTCAGAAATGAAAGGAGTAAATTAAATGTAAAACTCAAGGGTGGATTTACGGGGGGGGGACGTTCCCTCACCCCCCAAAAAAAACCTCCAAAAAAGACTGAAAATATTCAATTTGACTATATTTAAAAACTTTTGAACAATAGAAGTCCGCCCCCCCCAAATGTAACCGTAAATCCGCCCCTGAAAACGACATTTCTTCGGAGAAGACAATCCCTCTCTAAATGTATATAAGTGGAGGTCAAAAAGTCAAAAAATTGGAGTCTCAAAAAGCTCGAAGTTATTTCTTGAAGGTGAACCTTCAAAACAATTTTTGGGGGGCATTTTTCCCCCTTTTTTTTTAATACAGAGAACCTGTTTTATGGGAGGGTAATTTGAAGAAAAATGACGTGCGCCAGGAGGCAAATCGTGGGACTTGGAAAAATTTCTATCTCCGAGCAACGTATGATGAGGGGGGGGGACTATGAAAACATTTCCTTTTCGACTTGGAAAAATTGCTACTTCCGAGCTAGGCATGATAGGTGAGGGACTAAAAAATTTTCATATTCCGAGCTATATATGATAGAAGGGGACTCATAAAATTTCTGTAAATCAGAAGATTGGAGAGAGGCTTCAAGAGGTGTTTACTGTTCCGTATCATACAACTTAATCATCATTCTACCGTATGTACTACGGTATAGTACAGATAATATAGATTGCTAAGCATAGTAATAATCTCGTGTGCTCCCGAGTCGATGATTCTGCGATTATTGGGTTTCACAGTTTACACGGCCATACTGACATCAACGGCGTCCCGACGTTGAACTCAAAAAAATATCCCCTAACTCGACAGCTTTGAAGGTTATTTGAGGATTCAAACCGAGTCTTTCTGGTATAATTCGGTTGAGCAGCACGTTATTCACGGCCATTTTGGCGCATAATGACGTCCTCGTCATTAAGAAAGGCCATTCGGTCATTCTGACTACAAATCCTAATTGTCGCGTTTGATTCTGTTGAAATATGTACTGGTAACATTTTTAATCTTTCTGCGTTCATATCTTCTCCAGCAAAATGAAGAGGTTTTTCTTTTGAAACAATACATGTCTCATCAGTAACGAAACCCAGTACTTGCAGAATCATCGACTTGAGAGCACACGAGATTATTATTATGCTTAGCAATCTATATTATCTGTACTATACCATAGTACATACGGTACAATGATGATTATGTTGTATGATACGGAACAGTAAACATCTCTTGAAGCCTCTCTCCAATCTTTTGATGCTGCAATTCTAAGAAAGCCGTCGTCTTTCCAAGCCCCCCTCCTATCACATATAGCTCGGAGGTCGGAATTTTTCTCACTCCCCCTCCTGTCATATAGATAGAGGGTCGAAATTTTCCCAAGTCCCCCTCCTATCATATATAGCTCGGAGGTCGGAATTTTCCTCACTTCGTCTCCTGTCATATAGCTAGGGGGTCGAAATTTTTCCAAGCCGCCCTCCAATCATATATAGCTCGGAGGTCGGAATTTTTCCAAGTCCCTCATATATAGCCCGAGAGTCGAAATTTCTACAAGTCCCCCACCCCTCTCCGTGACGTCATCAACCTCGCTCGCGCTTGCGCTCGGGGACGAAAATTTCCTGGAAGTACCCCCAACTAAAGTGATAGTGAGTTCCCCGCTAAAAAAAAAAACCCTAGAACACGTTCCCTGTTAAAATTTCCAATTTCGTGCGATATATGGTAGTAGGGGGCACTTTCAATTTATATTGTGATAGGAGGTTCTATTTCGGCTGTTAGTTTGAAATAATGTATACTAGACCAAAAAAGGGGGTGAACAAGCGGACGAAATACTATATAATAGGTCGCAAAGCACACATTAGCCCCTAAATTAGGTCAAGTTCATTGATGACCTTTCAAGATGGCTGAAAATTCCAGCGACATAAATCATCAACTTCACTTTTCCCCCGCCACCCTTGGCCACTAATAAACATCTTCATTTTAAGAACCGTACGTACCTTATCAAACCACGTGCAATTGAAACCAAAATTGACGTGAAAGTATTGATGATGATTGTCATGAAACATGGTATCAGGTTGCCAGGGCTGCCACCATTGCGCTTTAATATCGACCCCGGAATGATTCATTATGCCCATGGCAAACATGTATAGCACGATTACTTGATAAATAGCTGCATCAAAAGAGAATATATTTTGGCTCCATAATTGGCAAGATACAGGCAACAAGAAATACATAAAATCAAGAAAGAGAATCTAGACGGAAATGTTCAGAAAATTGAAGCTGTCTTTCTCTTTTGCCCCACACTGCACAAGTACATCATACACTTTAAAATTATTCGATGACTTCTGCAGAACCACTATCGCATTACTCTTGTCGACCTTAGTAACTATTAACTGCTCCTCCGGGAGTTTCCTCTTCAGTCCCTTTATCACACCTCCTACAGTACCACTCTCATGCGGAAGGGTAGCATCACGGACAATCTCGGCACGCTCTGTTGGATGTTACAACCGAGACCGATTCTTATAGTTAAGTCTGCAACTATGTTCGCGAGGGCGTCACTGTTATTGGAAGCTGAATCGCGAACTTAAAACCTTTCTCCAGCAGGTAAGATTCTTCACTACTAAACCCGACCCGGGAGTGATTGAGAAGCCTAGATTGGAAATTCTGAACTAAGTTAACATCACTGACATCATGTCTAGCGACTCCGTTCCTGACACTCATTAAGGGAGGGAGCTTCCCCTCTTTTTCACCTTCAATTCGGCCTCAAAATCAAGACACTTCTCATTAACACTCCACAAAAACTGATCGAATTCATCTGGGGAGAGCATACTAGAAAGTCTAGAGTGAACCAAAAGGTTCAACCTCAACTCCGTCTCATGAGTAATTTTCTGCGGTTTTTGCATTTCTTTACTCTCTCGATTATGTGGGTTCAAGGGGTAGCTTTATCCTATTAACTTTTCCTTCCAGGAAAGGAGGATTCGCAATAATACGACTTTGACCAGAAAGATTTAGTCTAATTTCAGTACCTTGGGTAAATATTGTATATAAATGTGAGTTTTGTATTCGTTTATAACTCTACACGTTCGGCAAGAAATAATTTTGCGACCTATGTATTCGAATGACGACAAAACTTTGTCTATCCTTACCGATATATTGGACCTATACAGTAGCCAACATCTGTTAGCAGTTTAGCTGCTGCAATCTTGAAGTGTGTGTGGAGGATTTTGGGAACTAGGTCGTAAAGAAAGAGATGCACCATATTCGGGCCAGATGTCGACTGACTACGTCGAAATACAAAACGAACAATATGGTTTAGCTCTCTTCCTTCGAGTGTAGTTCGGTTTATCGGCAAAGTGTTAAGCAGTGAACGTCGACGTACAGTGGTACAAAAAAGGTGAATTAACATTGTACGTGTATTATCGGAGTGCTAAGTGGGTGCTAAGTGAATTTGTGTACGGCTGTAGTGAGTAATCACTGAGTTCTTCCCTTCAGATAATGACTAGAACTTAATTAATGGTCTGATAAGAGTCTATTAGGTCGCTATGAAGTTAAAGTAAAAGTATTAGTTACTTAAGTTTTTAGAATCAGTGCACAGTTGAGAAATGGTCTAAACTGGTTGAGCGTATAATATACGCAGTGGTTGACTTGGGATTTTCTACAGGGGTCAAGAAGAGGTTGACCAGATAAAGCGCAGAGGCGCACCTGTGGATCAAGTTTGTGTGGAGGACAAGTCTTGTCTGTGAAGTGGGGCAGATCGTGAATCTGTTAGTCTTCAACGTGGTTGGAGATGGCCCAAGTTGTGGACCGTGTTGACAGTATTGGTTTCTGGTTTATCCTCTGGTGAGACGCTGGAGAAGACTCCTGAGGGAGTATTGTTTTATGGGTGCCGATTCTCAGCTGACAGGTGGGATACCGGGTGGGCTGGGGCCGGGAGCTGAAAACGCAGATCCGAAGCATGAGGCTGCGCAACCTTGGTTAGGGTAAGAGCGTTTAGGTTCCTCCTTATTGAGACACTACAGTTGGTGGGATGCCACTCCAGCCCGTTGTGGGGACGGGGGCTCGACCGTGTCTTTTACAGTTTTAGAGGATTGGCTGAAGGTGTCTTGAAGTCCACCCACCAAAAGCAGGCTGTTCGGGCATTTTGACAGGTAATTATTTTTGGAGTTACCTCCAGTAAGATCCTATAGCTTGATGGGGTCTTACAATTGATTTTATTCAATGGAAGCTACGGAAAAATTATGAACCTACAAAAACGTGCATCTTTTCTTTGGCGCTCGAATTTGAAACCTCTTGCGAACGATTGGTCCTTTTAAATTATCGACATCTTACATTCCTACTGCGCTGTGATACTTACGCCAATAGATAGGGAAAAATGAAGTGAAAAGTGGTATGATTTGAGTCGCTTGCATCAGGGTTATTTCGACCGGATGAAAAGCGACAACTGAAAATGCTGTTGGTTGGCGATATCTGTGATGAACGCTGTGAAACAATCTGTACATGTTGGGCCAATGTAATATACGATGCGCCCAATATAGCATATAATCCTGTAATCGTAAAAGTGCAAAGAGCGTATTTTCAGTCATTATTGCTACATATTGTTCTTTACCCGTAATAAAAAACCAGTTGATCTTACCATAAAAAGAAATAGGATCGGGATCTGCAAAACCAACCATACCGGAGAATATTCGTCCCACTTGTAGTATACAGAAGCGTAATATCCTCCGTTATCGATATAGCTAGCCAATAACGCGGACCAAGTATTCCCCACCACTAGCGCTTTCATACCGTCTTTGATTTCACTCAACTCTTGCTCTTTGGACAACCACTTATTCGGCTGACATTTCCATTTTTCAGGTTGGTCTCGTTGTAGTGTGTAATAGAAATACTGTTACATAAAAAAAAGATATCAACATCACACATTTCTGTTTTCAATGGAGGAAACGAGAAATATTCTGGGAAAATATGCTACACGTTCTTCATCGAAGATTCAAGAGATTGGGGCGCCAATAGGGTTTGTGAGAACGTTTCTCACACTACTCAAAACGATTTCCTCCTTCACCTCAGAAAAATAACTCGAAACTAAGAGGAATTTTTATACGTGCAAGGAGTAATTCAAACGAAGAAAAACAAGGCTTTACCCGCACACATTTTTCATTATTAAGACGACGTTTCGACCAGACTGGTGGTCTTTTTCAAGTAACTACAAAATGTTACATTTTGTAGTTACTTGAAAAAGACCACCAGTCTGGTCGAAACGTCGTCTTAATAATGAAAAATGTGTGCGGGTAAAGCCTTGTTTTTCTTCGTTTAAAAATAACTCGGTTAGAGGGAGGAACAGTTCCTCTGTTCTTGACTAAGCCAGTCAATAATAATTGAGATTTCTGTTTAATGTTTGACAACTTACATGGAAAAATAATCCGCCAGAAAAGTAGATAATGTAGCCTGAAATTGTGGCCCACAGCAAGTATTTTGCAAAATTAGGGAAAGGAAATTGACTGTGTGCATCGTCGAAGTTTGAAGTGTCTTCGTCGATGTTTTTTACGTCACGATTTTGCTTCGCCCAGTGAGCTCGTATTACAAGCCAGTCGCCTGAGAATAAAGAAAAATTATCTTCAATATTATGAAACACTTAACTTATTCAGAATTTGATTTTGTCACTTGATGGCTCGAATGATCTTATTAAAGAGGAAAAGATTATGAAATGGTAGAAAAAAGCACAAATTTCTATTATTTTCCAGTCGGGGAGGGGGGTCTCAGATTCGAACGTTTCAACATCTCTTTCTTTAATTAGCTGATCGTTCAAAAAGCTTGCACCCGTAAATTACTAAGTTCGATATGTTTGGACCATATTCTCTTTCTTAAGGTCCATGGGGAAGGCCTCCTAGCTAGCAGACTTTAAATGAATCTTTTGGCAGTTAGTTAGTCCTTGCTAAAAACCTGTATTTGGAGATTTTCTAGTTGAAAATAATCTTTCCGAAACTTCCTTCTCTCTGAGCCCCCTCCCCCGTTTCCCTCAAAATCACAATTTAGCGAACGTATCAGTGGACATTCTTCCCAAATAACCCTCCACAAAATAGGCTTCCTATAAGAAGAGGAAGGTGTCAAAAAACAACGAAAGGAAAGAAAGGGTGATGAGTGAGAGGATTAGGGTTCATATCGAGACGAGATTTTCCATCATAAGTTCAAGTTCTCAATAGGGGGGGGAAAAAAAAGAAAAGCAATTTTCAATCATCAGACTCGAAATTTTCACGTGAAAAGAGAACCCCGTTTCTCGTCAACTTGATACAGAATAACCAAAAAATCGAGTAAAATATTTTACAATTTTAACTTCTTACTTACCGAATAAGGTGAGAGAGGCGATTAGAAGAGCACATACTACAAGAATGTTGATCACAACTTCACGATAACTTCGCGCAACTGACTTGATCGTGGTTTTGCTCGAAGAGGTCATTATTTATGGAAGATGAACCACAATTTTGATATTCAAAATAATTCAACCGCGCTTGCATAATAAACGTTAATAAGTAACAACTTCTCGAACGATGAAGATATTTTGCGTCTAAAAATAAAATTTACGATCATAAGTACTCGGTGGTACTCGAAAAAAACTTCTTTCAAATCTACAGTTTACAGGTACCTATACCTATTATCCGGTCAATGGTACCTGTCCACAAAATTCTGCGTTTTTGATAAATCGTACGAGAGGAACCTATATGGGGAAAAATGAAGATAAAATATTATTGAGTTTATTACTTCTGAAGAGTTCTTCGATTATACAATTCAAGGTCGAAGTGATATACTGCTGCCTCACTGACAAAATTTTGCGAACTGAAGAGGAACGATCGGGGAAAATTCTGACTACTCTGCGCGAAGAGATAATGAGCGAATAACGAGCATCTGTAGAATATTAATGATATTTTTTCTTCCAAAGTTGTTTGTATAATTATTGTTGAGCAAATTCGTCGACACACTTTCCTATATAGGAAAGACGCGGATCATGACAGCGCAGGAGTTAGTTTTTATTTAACACACATAGGTGAATTAAGAAGAACCTGTTTCACAAGTAAAGTTATGAAAAATGAGATCAAAGACGAAACGGTGGGATTGATTCGAATCATGCGTCATCACCGGCTCTCCAAGATCTGATTTACATCATTATATCGTACTTTCATGACGTAGTTGAGGGAGACACGGTGCAGTGAAATTATTAGAAGTTGGACATGGAATTCACCTTGAAAATTCGATTTTTGGTATAGAGAAGTTCTCTTCTTACAAAAATTCTCAACTGTGCGCGACCGGCGTTTCGCCTGCCAGCTGAGAAGCTGCCGATACGTTAAACTCAGAAAAAATAATTCTTGTCCAATCTTTTATTTTTTTTATATTTTTGACGAGCTTTTTAGTTGCAGTGGCTATTTGCTCAAGGATATAATTGGCTACATAGTGGTAATAGTAATAATGATTGAGTTAATAGTAATAATTACATCAGAAAAATAAAATAGTAATAATAAGAAAAGTACGGCTCGTAGAATTAGGTTGTGCATAGGTATGTTACAGTCTTGATTTTTGTCAAATCATCAATCATTTTTAGCAATATTTACGATAATTTGGTTTTGTTATTAATTTATCATTTTTTTCGATCATTATAACTATATCATCCTTCGACTGGGCCAGCTTATCGTTGACAAGTATATCCAAGAAGTCTCAGCGAAGTGCCTTCACACTTGCCAGCCATCAGACACCATACAACAATAACAACCACACCATTTAAGCGTCTTCTCCCGTGTCCCACTTGAGGAAAACCAAGCACGTTCCACCACTTGAGCCCTTCTCAATCAGTACCGGATTTAGCCTAATTACCGTTGTGGGAAAATGCACTATTTCAATTTTCTTTCATTTCCTCTAAATTTGGCACCTTCAGCGGTTCTCAAATTTTAACAGGGAACCTGTTTTATCGGAGGGGTTTCAAAAAAACCTCCGCCGTCCGGCCGGCCGGCAAAGTTCGGTGCTTGAAAATTTTCAAAGTCCATATGTAACTCGAGCGTGGAAATTTTTCCAAGTCCTCCGAAATAGTAGAAATGTGATATTCTATGTTACGGCTCATTTTAATCGTGATTAAGGATTCATGAAATAAAATAAAATAAATCAAGAAATAAATTACATACAGTAAAAACTGTTTCAAGCCGGAACCTGATTATCGAGGAAATTGCGTAACGCGGAAACGGAATGAATTTCTCAGTCCGTTCAAGTTCAACTGAAATTCTCTGTGTGAAACGATGTGTCAGAAAATAGGAGAGTTGGATTGATAAAGGGAGATAAAAAAATTGAATGAACGAGTGACCGAGCGAACAAATGAAAGAGGCAATGCGTCATGCACTATCATGCTCATTCTTAGCAACTTTTTACAGGTTAAATACAATATCAGTTCTTCAATGATTTGTGTGCTACACAATGTCACGAAAAAATTACACGTTTACCCTCGGTGAAAAAGTTAAGTTAATCGAAATGCACGCTAAAGAAAAGTGTCTTCCCACTTCAAATCAGGCCTGACGAGAGAGGGGGGCAACTGGGGATTTTGTCCCCGGGCCCGGCTCTGTTAGCGGCCCGCAGGGCCCCAATTTTCAAGGGAAGGAGGCGAAAAAAATTTTTAGGGAGCCCGCTGTGTTCGTTGCCCCGGATCCGACTGGAGCTCTCGACGGGCCTGCTTCAAATGCTGTAAAACTCAAGTGTACAAGATTTTGCGGAACAAAGAGGGAAATCAAGTCTGTTGAAACGAAAACGTACGACTGGTAACGAGGAAATTAATGTGGCCGGGTGTGAATGGTTTGTTCGAGCTCGAGCAAAGAACATGTCGATCTCCGGCCCTATGTCACAAGTCCAAGCACTTGAGGTCGCTCGGAAAGTTGGGAAGCACGATTTTAAAGCTTCCAACGGTTGGTTGGAATCGTTCAAGGTACGTCATCATATTGCATGGAAGGAGATTAGTGGTGAATGTAAAGACGTTAATGAAGACATTGTGAATGAATGAAAAGAAAAAATTTGTGCATTAATAGAAGGTTATGCAAATTAATACGTTCTTGTATGTTACAATTATGGTTGATCATATAGACACAAAAGTTGTACTTTACGAGAGAGTAACGGACTATTGTAACCACACTTATCAAACCTCTAAAATCTTCAGCACGAACGAAAGCGACAAATTCAATAACAACAAAGACAGAGAAACCAACTTGAGGATCATGATTGAACCAGCGAGTCTTCGAAGTGTGAATCATTCCCATAGACCCTCACCAGGAATATACCTGTTTAAGACGGTAACGTAAGATTTCAATATTTTCTAAAGACATACGTTTGAAGTATAAGTTTTCCCTCTGGAGGAGGGTACCAGACCCTCCTATGACTCTTTGGCCACTTTCGATAAGGTGATCGGCAAAGGACGACTCACTCAAGTTACCCCTCTCCCAAGCTTTTTAATCCTCATCGATTCTTATTTGGAGCTGACGGCCGGTCATTCCTATATAAACTCTAGGGCAATCGTTGCAAGCTATGCTATAAACACCACTCCTCTCGGCTGGAGGAATGGGGTCCCTTAATTTTACAAATAAACTTTTTACCGTGTTAGTATTATAATATGCCGGACGGAACCCGAAAGGACTGAGCACACAGCCCAACTTCAACGAAAATTTACCCAGGTAAGGAAGTCTAATCCAACGTTTCCTCCAGGTGTGAATCCCTGGGGAGGGAGGTGGTAGAATCGAGTCTTTTGCTGGTGAGCCTCCTACGGACCATTATCCAGAAATGGTAGGCAGTACCCCCCTTCCTTATATGGTTAATACCTGTATTCAAATTGTTCCGACTTTCTTGTTGGGTTAGAATCTAGAATTAAGGAACGAAGGTATAGTTTTTAAGGTCGTATGCTGGTGAGGGTGAGGATTTCATGATCCTAGATGAATAGAATAGAATATTTTTTCCCTCTACTAAGAATTTTCGATATCGGTTGGTTATTTTTAGTATTTTATGGTGCGCGGAATTTTTTCGTTTTTTTTCTATTACATTTCGTATCGTTTTTTTGTAATTAGTTATTTTTGCGTTCACAATTTCTTCGTCGTCGTCTATGTTTAGTTTATCGAAGTGTTTTAGTCATTTATATATTCCCATTCATTTTCCTGCGTCAGTTTTTATTTTCAGTAGTGTAATCGTTAGTTCGTTGTAATGGCAGTTTTCTTTTTTTTTTTTTTTTACATATTTTATGGTACTATAATTTCGTGTAGTTCTTCTATTGTAGGCGCTTTTGTTTCTTTTAGTAGGTGTTTTGTGTGATATCTTTTCGGTTTGTTGTACAAAATTTTCAAGAATTTCTTTTGACTATGAATTACTGCTTTCAGATTTGCTTTATGTGTTGCCCCCATGCCGCGATTCCATATTGAATTTTGGATTGGATCATTGCTATCATATTATTAACCGTTTTGTCCTTTTTGGTATCATATGTTTTATTTGCAAAGCCAGACATATTGTTTGAAGTTTCCCTGCTATGGTTTTCACATGTTCCTTTCAATTAAGATTCTTCGATCAATTGTGACTCCTAAGTATTTCGTGTTTGTAATTTTCATTAAGGTTTGACATGACTCTTTTCGCCACATTTTGTGTTTTGTACAAATATCTTCACATCTTCTTTGTTTTTGTTTTATTTTTTAGCCCAAACTGTGTAAGATTCGTTTTTTTTAAGATTTAATATAAAGTTATTGTTATTAGGCCAGCTTATTATCTTCCCTAGATCTTCCTCAGTGTGTTGTTTCACCTCCCCCCCCTGCGCGTGTCTCCCTTTTCTATCATTACTGTATCGCCAGATTACAAGATTATTCTTCCCTTGATTTCCACCCTTCCCAAATCATTTAGGTATATATATTGAAGATAATATGGGTGACGGTGCCGACCCCTGCGGTGTTTCCACCCTCAGTTGGAGGAAGTTACTTTCTATTCCCTCTATTCTCACTGTTTGCCTTATACATTCCAATTATGATTGAGACCGGGATGATCACCTTTCCTCGATATTGTGCTTCCTCGATTCTTTTAATTAATTTTTCGTGCTCAACTAAGTCGAAGCCTTTTGATAGGTCTTGGAAAACAGCTTGGCATTTTTTCCCATTATCGATATCATTTATTAGTGTATTATGAAGTTTTCTGATTGCGTCTTCAGTTACCATGTTCCTCCTAAATACCAGCTGACTTTCTACAAAATATTCCTTTCCTTCTAGGTAAGATGCTACTTGTTCCTTCACCACCTTTTCTATTATTTTTGATAAAATTGAAAGTAAAAAAACCGGCCTATACCTAGTTACTTATGTATTCTTCATTACGTCCCTTATATATTAGGCCTAAGCACTGCTTTTATGTGTGATTCGGGAAAGATTCCAGAGCTTATGCTTAGACTAATCAAATACGTTGGTGGGTTTGCTAGCTCGTCTCTTTAGTCAATCCGTACACTTCTTAATTATATTTCACAGACTTTTCGTATTGAAAAAGTAAGATACCGGTATTACACCCGTCTGTTCAGGTTTCCTTACATATTTATTATTAATTATTTACCATTTGTAAGATTTTTTTGTTCGCGGAACTCTGTAAGAGAATTGGGTACAGCAATTACGGATAGGCGATGCTATTCGATTGATATGCGGGTTGAATGAGAACATGAGGCAATAAAGGATCGGGTAAAGCAATTAGTGAGATTCTGTCTTCTAAATCGCCCTATTGACTCTCAGCTCGGGGTTGGAAATGAAAGGATGCCGGAATACATAATTGCTGTCTCTTCGAATACTTTTGCGCCTGTACCAAAAAGCTCGGATGATACCCTAATAAAGGTAGAAAAAATTACTGAAGGCGGTTGGTTATGAAATAGAGATCATTGTCAATCAAAATTTTAACGCCCTCCTCCATCTTCATAATAATGCTATAGTTATTACAAATCCATTCATTTTTATTCGTTAGCAATACTCTAAATTTTTCTAAATTTCTAGAGTAAGTTGAGGTCATTAGGTTCAGTAGACGAACTCGCTTATAGTGATGTCATCATGAAAGACGCTATATTTCTTTTCATCGTCAAAAAAAAAAGACCGTTTCCTAAATCTCTGAATTTGGTCAAGCCAGTGAAGCGGCTTGGACTTCCCGACGGTGTCAAGTTTAAGTCATAATTAGTCGAAAAATGATCGACTTATTATGTAATTAAAGCAGTCAGTTCTTGGTCGACCGTGTCTTCAAATGGTCTGTCAGTCACTTATCAATCGTCTGTTACACTGAACATATAATCTAATTTAGAAAAATTCCTATAATCTCACGTAGAGAAATTCCTATAATATCTAACCCAGATAAATTCTTCTAAGACGTCATCTTCAAGTCATATATATGTAGGCATAGCTCGACAGTCGGAAATATTTCAAATCATTGGACTTTTTCCAGATCGATTTATCATATTGAATCAATTCTACCAGAGAATTTCGCAATTGTTTCCACCTCATTCATGATCCATGCAACGAATTTGATTCAATGAAAAAGAGTCTTCAAGCCAAGGTAACTACCTACGCATAATATCAATCAGGCTCACGCACATGTGATTTATTTTACATCTATTTGGATAATATATTGATGATAGTGGACCCTCACTCTAATGTGACTGATAAACTTTAAAACTTTAAAACCACTTTCTGTATGAAATCTGCGAGAGTTATCGTCTTTCACACTTCGTTGCTTAGCAACCAATTGCACTGAAACCTGTCTAGAATTTGATGACTAACAGATGTGTAATGCTGCTGGAATCTTATCGTAAAAGTGCGACCTATGAATACTAGCGCTTTTTCTAAGAATATAAGTATCAAGAAAGGATTTCATTCACGAATCATCGTGAGCGACTGATTGTTCTGTGTTTATTCCGTTTGTTGAGCCACATGTGCCGGTTTCAGGAAAACATTTCATCGAGAAACAGTTCAGCTGTTAGGCCTAAAAGTTGTAGGGTTAGCTCGTCTCCGACATCGTGTCTCCATCCGTCGGAAGTGGGACCATTTCGGTAATGATCGTGAGTGTATAGTCGAAAAATATTTTAGCAATTGACAGCCAGTCTCGTACTTCGCATTCTGGTGTT
This sequence comes from Aspidiotus rigidus, assembly GCA_035079385.1. Lineage (NCBI taxonomy): Eukaryota > Metazoa > Arthropoda > Insecta > Hemiptera > Diaspididae > Aspidiotus > Aspidiotus rigidus. The sequence continues at coordinate 12,243,306 of JAVHKY010000020.1, read as the reverse complement.
GAAAGTGCCGCGAAGCCTATCCCGGTCTTAATAATTGCGATCGATTTCGTTCTTGTTCTTTTTTTTTTTTTTGCTGAAAAAGCCAAAGAAGTACCGGAAATCGATTTTGAGAATCATGAAACGTAAGTATAACATATCATAAACGGTTTTATTTCCATTAAATTTTTTTTAATGACTTATATTTTGTAGCTCACCCATCTACGGGCATAAGCCTACCCTATCCTTTCCCAACGGATTCTGTCCCATGCATCTCTTCTTGGACGACCTCTCTCTTTTTTTAATGGTCATATGAAGTCCAGTCTAGTAGTATCTTTTCCTATCTGTTATTAGGGATGTTATTAGGGAACTAGGTAAGTTCATCGTGGTAAATTCACCAAAAATAAGTTAACCTTGATACTAATTAACCACACGGACAATTCATCGAAAAAAATTACCGAAGTTCTACAGGAAAATCTTTCCTTGCGTAAATTATTGAACAATGGAAATTGACTACTCTATTACAAATACTTATGTGAAAAGTCATCGTGAATTAGAATGATGAATTATAAGCCACTCCACGGAGATATTCTGATACATCTGTTGAATCTTCGTCAAACGAGGTCGCTAGATTCTGTAGTCGTGTCCCACAGTCAACGTATGGGGGCGTCCATAAATTACGTGAGCTGATTTTTCGACCCCTCCTCCCCCCTTGGTGAGATATTGTGAGATTTGCCTTGACCCCCTCCCTCCCCCTCTTATCTCGCGTGAGATTTTCTGAAATGTCTATTTTTGCTTTAAATACGTTTATCGGTGCTTAATCGCGTTTATCTATTAAAAAAACGTAATTTTCTCGATCACATTTTATACCTATTCAAAAGACTAGTTTTTATTAAACTTAAGCCAGTTTAGCAATATTTTAGAATGTATTTGTGTGAGAAAAAAATTACGTGAGATTTGTCGGCCTCCTCCCACTCCCTCATGTGAGTTTTGGTGAGACTTGGCTGGACCCCCTCCCCCCCCAAAAAAAAATGCCTCACGTAATTTATGGACGCCACCTATTTTCGCTTCTTGGTAGAAGGCACCCCCTCCGCCACACATTGAGCAACTGTAACATCATGCAAGGATTGTTCTCTCTTAAAATTGGTGATGGTCCTCCAGATATTTTCATGGTGTACAGTCGTGAGCACCTCAATGCCTCTGTGCCATGCTTCAACCGAATTATTGGTCCTCACCCCATTATTCTTTGTAATTTCAAAATTGGCAACGGTTGCATCGCAGATTCATCTTTCCTATCCATACCTCCTCAAAATACAAAATAATGGGATCTACTTCTAGTGGCAGCACATTACTTTCAATTAATAATTCGAACGCCTGAACTACACCGGTGAGAGGAACATATGCCAGAGCGGGTAGGTGTTTCATTGCTAACGCAAAGTCGACGTCGTCCTGGTACTGCAACAATAAACCTTCTTGCTGTATTTGCCGCCAAATACACTGCGAAAAGTGAAAGAAACAACCTGTCTCTTGGATTTGTGGAAATGCGATCCTAAAAGGATCATGAGGGTAAAATGTGCTAAATTTGGTTCAATTTTCTTCAGTTCTTTCAATAACTGGCTGTAGGTTTTCCTTTCTTTATTTGGCAACAATGCGTAAATGAGTGGAACAGCTCGACCAAAGTACTGAACATGAAGTGTAAATAACTGATAAAAGAAAAGAGGAACTTTGAACGTACCATGCATGCCAATGCAATGACGCTTTTCGGTCAGCGTACGTAAATTTTGCCGCGTTCCAATGACTAACATACGCTTACCATCACCGCGTCCGGAATCATATACAACAAGAAATCCTCTCCTTTGCATGTTTGAGCAAACTCGCAGATAATACAATACAGTAAAACCTGTCTATAACGGAATCGCACGGGACCAAACTTTTTTTCCGCTATGAGCAGGTTTCCGTTAAACCCAGGTAGGGTAAAAAAAAAAAAAAAAAAAAAAAAAAATTAGTAGAATGTAATGTGTGAACAGTACATATCTGTACATATACATATTGAAATTCAATTACATGATATCATCGCGGTGATTTGAAGAGTGAAAATAATGAGTAATCTTTCAGTTGTTACATTGATATACGAAGGTGAAACACTTCCTTCATTTTAATAAGAGAATTGTAGAGAAAGAACAGAGAAAAACAGGGAATAATTGAGTGCATCAAAAATGAATAAATGTTTCATCATTACTAAGGAGCAGTATCAAAATCATGATGGGTACATATTTTTTGTACGCTATACGCAGGTTAAATAAATTTGTTGGTCTAGTTTCACCTTTCCGTTTCCGCGTTAGACAGTTTCCGTTAAACTCAGGTTTCAAATACACATAAGCCCTATACTTACTGTACGCCGGGACCAAGAAATTTTTCCGTAACAGACAGTTTTCCGCTATTTACAGGGTCCTTTATGGACAGGTTTTACTGTATCTCGTCGATAAAGAGCTGTTGAAAGATCACGTCTACTACGAACGTTACGAACAGTTATCTTTAATTCATCCACAGAAGGAAGTTCAGCGGCTGCAGCCTGACTGCAAGTTGCTACAGCATCACCAACGACTAATTTTGGAGGGTCGCGCGATGATTGCGCTGCTTCACGAATAGAGGCTACGACACTAATTGCTTCAAACTTGCCTTTCCTTTCGGTGAACGTTCTCAATCTTTTTCGATGAATAATATTTCGATGAATTGTCCATGAGGTTAATTCGGCTCTTCCCCCCCCCCCCCTTTTTACCAATGCTGCCAAACTGAGAATTTATCTGCCTTGTATTTTTCGTGAACATTATAGGTAGACATTCTTATTCTGTCTCCTCTCAAGCCTCTTCTGCTCTTTCCAACAACTCGGAAACCATCACTAATACTTTAAACTTTCTGCGCTCTACGCACTACAACAAATCTATTAAACCCCAATATTCCTTCCCGAGCTAATGACCCGTTGAGTAATTAAATAACTCGTAAAAAATATCTGGCGCTGTGTGAAGCATTAATTGATCAATTCCTTGTGAAAAGCTACAAATGATATTTTATCGTGATAGAAAATAAATTTGTTTGAATAAACGTATGCCAGAGTGGGTGGAACGAGCGATCTTATGAGCACGATGGGTGAAGGTAACGAACGATATCTCTTCAGCGAACGACTTGTGAAGTAAGAAATCTCATGTGTAAGCATTTACTCCTTAATTGTAACCTAATCAATTCGGCATCAACGTAGATAAAGAACTAAATGAAAGGTGGCAAGCAGCTTAGAAATCGTTTTGGGCGCTTTAAAGAGTCTTCAAAAATAAAAGATTTGAATTAGAAACAGAAACTAAAATATTGGAAACATGTACCCAGCCGGTTTTGAGATGGGAGGCTCAAACATAGGCTCTAACGAATACGCAATTTGACAAACTAAGACTAACGCAGGGGTCAATAGAAAGGAGCATACTGAACATAAATACCAGAGTTAAAGTCAGAATTAGTGAAATAGGAGCAAAAACGATTGTACCTAAAATAAAAAAATCAAAATTTAAATAGGTACACAGCGCTCATGATTACTAAGTCAAAGAGGGATAGATGGAACAAAAGATTACATGAATGGACCCCATATGGACTGAAAAAAAAAAGGTAAACCGAGAACGAGATGGAGAAAGGAAATAAGCGATAAGGCAGATATTCTGTAAACCAGGAGTACCCAAAACAGAAATACCTGAAAAAAATAGGGGAGCCCTGTGCCCTCAAATGGGTGGATGTAACGCCATTCTGTACAATGTAGTACCTACTCTGTAATTTTAGTTTATTTTTCCAGGCTGTAATATTTGTAATACCTAAGTTAAGAAATACTGAGAGCCATTTTCTGTATTCCAAGCACCAAGATTTCAACTTAATTGAAAATGAGAGAAGCGCCTTTTTTCTAGTTTCACTTTACAAGCTCTCAACTGGACCCAGGTTATGAGCTTAATAATGAATTGATTTTAGATGTGTTGGATATAGTTGGCTGCTTTTAGAGATGGGAGGTCATCGGTAAGAGTTGTTTCGATGGATGGTGAAATTTGATGGGTGTGTGAGCTAAAGATGGGCATGCGAAAATGTGGGTGACTGTTAGGAGGGGGGGAGTCGAGGCTACAATGCTCGCTATGAGAGCAGAAAAAGCTTGGAAAGAAGGTGAGAACGTGCGAGTCGCGTGTCACGTGTAAGATAGATTTCGTTACTGCGGGATTCTTGATGTGATGAATGGTGAAGGTTTTGTTTGGGCTAACTTGTTTAATGAGATTTGATTTTGCCAGAGTGTGATCCATTCGTCCGTAATTTTGAGGTGGAGATCATTTTTAGTGGGAAAAAGATGAGAGGTAACGCGTGGAAGTTTTGTGGCAGTTTTTGCAGCTCAATCGACTTTTTCATCACCTTGGATCCCCGTCTGGTTGGCGACCCAGATGAAAGTTATGTCGTAATGAATGGATGACGAGGTTATCAGGAGAGAATGGATGCACGAGAAAAGTGGGTATGTAGAGTGTACATCGTAAATTGCCCTTGAGGTGGATTAGGAGTCGGTGGTGATGAGAAAAGTGCGGTTTGGTGGGAGAGAAAGGGTTAGTGTTTTTTCGAAGCATTGAATGATGACTAGGACTTCGTCGATGAGGAATGATTTTGTTACGAATTGAAAACGTGAAACAGACTTCTTTTTCGTTTTTTGACCCATCTGTGATACGAAGGCTAGGGTTGGGTAAGAGAAAGGTGGAGCGGTAAATTGTGGGGTTGATACATCTTTTGATTGATTAACATAGTTTGTATACCTATTATATTAGATGTAGATAAGACCCAAAGGGGTAATGTGGGGAATACGGAGACTACGCAATGGAAATCAGTTTTTTTGTTCGCGGAATGGGTGAGAAAATTATTACGATAAGTAGGACGATTTGAGGTGGAATTGAAGAGAATGTTATGATCTGAGGTTTGAGGAAGTTTTAAAACAGAGGTGAGGAGATTGTCAGCTTAGTACAGTCGACAAAAATGTAAAAGTGGATCAGTTTACAGCGATTCATATCCTATGTTCGATCCGTTTCAACTTCTTCTTTCTACCCAGTCTGAAACGGGTACGTATAACTCATTTAAAACTATCTCATCTAAAAGTGGACTAGCAAAACTTCCTAAAATTCCACTGCAGTAAGTTTCTCACTACCTATATAATCAAAATACTGAAAATCCTATACGTATCGGAAAAATTCTCTGTTCTTTTCGATCTCTTACATCGATAAACCGTTGTATTTTCTTCGAATATTCCGTCTCTCTTCTATACGACATAAATAGCTCGAAAGTCGGAAGTTTATCTGAGTCCCCCACTTTATAGAAATGAAAAGCAATCGCCTTCTCACCTCTCATGTCGTGTATCCAATCGTTGATATTGTGTTGTTCTTATAGAAAACAATCTCCTTATCTCTCATCTTGTGCGTGCGTCGCAGCTCATATTTCTTGCATCTATTTAGTCCGTACCTAGCTCATATTTATCTTGTTAAGTATCAAGTTCGTTACGATCAGTTCATTTCGCGTTTAATTTTTCAAAATTGAGTTCGTTTTTCTGTGTTCGTGTGTTAGTTGAGCAGAACCATGGATCGTGAGTACCTACCACTAAAATAAGTATCGTTATTAATTCCGAATAAGAATGTTTCCTAGAGAGTCTGTCGTAAATATCTCCCAGTCTACAACAAAACTTTTTTATTTAAACAGGATACCCGTCGGTATCGAAACGTCGCTTCGAGTGGTAAATTTGAAATGTGGTGATTAAAGCCTGTTTAAATAAAAAAGTTTTCTTGTCGATAAAAAGTTCGTCACCACGAAGAAAAAGTCTGCTTATCCAGTCTACAACCTTTTTTAAAAGCGTACGTGTAAGCAAAATTGCCAAAAATTCCCCTGCAAAGGGTTTCTTATTGATACTTGAAAGCCCAGAAAACTGGTTCCTCGCTTTTTTTGATCGCTGATGAACCCTTAATCTATTTCCACGTCTCCCACCCACCTATATAAGCCTAAAATCCTCCCCCTATAGTCATTCTCACAACCTCTTTCCAAATTTCGTGAGGTCATGCCGTTCAGAACTCTATTTACGTATATCGACTATTATTTGTGCTCTTTTTTTACTATAAATGTTCACGAATCGAACTTTCTAGAACTTCGACGTTTTTCTTCATTTATACTCGAGTTGTTCGAAGTTTACAATCTTCTTCCCAAGTTGTTTACTCGTATATGCAGTCCACATTCCAAGCCATTACATACAGTCTTCTTTCTCGAACCTTATCTATTAAAATAAGCGCTTGAGTTGACGTCAGCTCGAACGTCGCTTTGCTCAGTAACACGATTGGTTTCTTTATGTTGAGTAATTTAAGTGATGAAAAAAATATTGGATATGAAAGCGAAGAAAAAGGTATGAAATGTCGGTTTTTTATCTGAGTGGGGGAGGTGGCGTGGAACATGCAGTAGGTATCTACTTAGGCGTAATAATTATAAAGTGTGATTCGAACTAGAAAGGCTAGGAATTGAAAATTACATTGAACAGCGGCGTAGATTGCCCTGTGTTGTGATCATACGGAAGGTCCATCCAATTAAATTATCATGGCAGATAAGAAAGCACACTGCTAGTACCATCGTACATCGATACTTTACATTTCAAAAATATCTACTTGCTTATCTGCTTCGTGAGAGGGAATGAAGGAAAATAAAGATTCTTGCACAATTATATGAAATATATCGAGTGTTGTTTTACGATCAACTTCGTTTAGAGAAAAGTCTGCATTGATAAGCTACAGCTTGTATCATCTAGAAGAGCTACGATTATTACAGCGTTCGATAATTTTATTCGTCAGTATTTTTTTTTTTTTTTTTTATTTCAACGAGCTCTGTAACTGCACAAATGGGTTATTAGCTCGACACTCAGATTTTGGACATAATTCAGTATAAGTAGAAACGAAAGTTAATAAAACATAAAGAAAAGGAAATACCTATTTTAATACATTGTGAAGTTGTATGGAGTCGAGTGGGTTATGTTGACAAGATTAAGGTTAAATGTATTTTTTTTTTTTTAATTTACGAGCTACTAGCAGCCTGCCTTCAGGGCTATGAGCTCGGCGAGTTTGCGTGATTATATGCGTGAGAGGAAGTTGGCTTGTTGTAAGAAGTTGAATATGTTGGGAATGGAGGGGAAGTCATCTGAAAGTGCCTCTGTATAATTGTAAGGGATGGATAAGGAATTACGGAGTTGGGTCAAGTTGGGGCAGCAGAAGATGTGTTGAACGGATAGGGAGTGTTCAGATTCGCAATGAGGGCATGAGAAGCGCATACGATGAGAGATGAGATGGGGGTGAGTGAGTCTGGTGTGGCCGATTCTGAGACGGGTGATGACTATTTCTTCTCTGTGTGTTGACAGATTTGAAAAGTCCCATGGGGTGGGAATATTTTTAATTTGGGCTAGTTTGTTTGTGTGTGATTCGAGATCTGACCAATGAGTGAACCATGCTTGAGTGACGAATTTGTTGATATGTTTGGAGAGATCTGAGCGTGAGGGGAGGAAAGAGCGATTGACTGATGGGTTATGGGTTGCTAGTTTGGCTGCTTTGTCGACATTTTCGTTTTCTGGGATACCCTTGTGGCCAGGTATCCAGATGAAGAATAATGGGATGGGGATGGTGTGAAAGGTGGCAATGAGAGTGTGTATACGACTTATGAGTGGGTGGGAAGAAGTGTGATTGGATATGGCGTCAAGTGATGATAGAGAGTCGGAAATGACCAATAATGGGTTGAGAGGAAGACGGGAGGGTAGATTGGTGAGGATGTATTCTAAACAGCTAAAGATTGCTTGAGACGGATGCGGTGTTGCGGTGTCGGTGAGAGACTGTGATGTGACCTATTGAGTATGCAAAGACGGTTTTGTTTCGATATTCAGATCTATCGGTGAAACATAGTATAGGATTGTGAAAGTTGTTAAGAATTTTGTTAAACTGTGCCTGGTATTCTTCGCAAGAAGTTGAAAGGCGAGGGAGGCGTTTTAGGTCGCGAATAAGAGCCCAGGAGGGATTGAGGGAACGATGTGGTTAAGACAATGGAACTTGAAGGGGCGTGCTAATTGAAGTTCTAGGTCATGGAATTTTGGTTGCGGTGAGGGGGACGGGAATTTGCGGATATTGTAGGACAGTTGTGAGAAAGTTGGTTGTCAGTTTGAAGCGTCGATAATGAAGTGGGGGGGGGGAAGCCAGTGTCTGCACACAGGCTCTCAGCAGGACTGGTTTAGAATGCTCCAGTAGCTATTCTAAGTGAAGAATTTTGAATAGTGTCGAGTAGTTTTAAATGAGGGGGAGGGGCGAGACCGTAAATGGGTGATCCGTGATCGAGGAAGCTCTGGTAGAGGTGGAGAAGGATTTTTCGGTTACAACCTTCTTTAGGGTGGGAAAGGAATTTCAGGACATTAAGTGTTCGAATGCATTTTGATTTAGTTAGTTTGATATGGGGATCCAAGAGTGATGGTTGTGGAAATTGAGGCCAAGAACTTTAGTAGTTTTAACTTGTGGGATGGGGTAGTTAGCTATTGTGAGAGGGGGTAATTTAATGGCTTTCTGGCGTGGTTTATGGAAGATGATGAGTTTGGTGTCGGGGTGAGAAATGCGGAATCCTAGGAGGGAAAGCCAAGCGCGTATTTCATTGATTGTTTCTTGAAGTAGGCGATGGGCGCGAGTTGTGTTACTGGAATGTAAATGGATGCTTAGGTCATCAGAGAATAGTAGGGTTTGAATAGGACATTTTATGATTTTTGTTATGTTGTTGATGGCGATGAGGAAAAGGGTGCCACCAAGTGGGGATCCTTGGGAAATACCCATTTCTTGGGGGAAGTTTGAGGAATACTGATCGCTTACGCGAACTCTAAAAGATTGATTAGTAAGATAATTTTGAAGTAGGAGAGGGGAGGGTCCTCGAAGTCCAAGTTGGTGCAGGATGACGCATATTTGGTGTGTCCGGACTCGCGGGAAAGCGTTCTCCATGTCAAAAAATATTGAGTAGAGGTTCGCTCCGTGAGCATGATTTGGGAATCGAGGTCAGCAAGGGCCATTAGAGCTGATCGACCCTTACGGCAACCATATTGTGTATTACTTAATATTTCGTTGGAGTAAAGGAACCAGGAGAGTCTATTATTGATAATTTTTTCGAGAATTTTGCTAAGAGTGCTTAGTAGTGATATGGGTCGGTAAGATGGAGGGTGTGAAGGGCCTTTGAAAGGTTTTAGGATTAGAATGATTCGAGCTGTTTTCCAGTTATTGGGGAAGGAGGTGGACAAGTAAAAAAATGTTCCACTGTTAGATTATCTGTTATCTCCTAAACAGTGTGGACAAGAAAGGGGGTAAAGGTTTAATAGAATGTGAGAGTGCGTAAGACGGGTATGTCCTATCCTTAGGCGGGAGAGTATCACTTCTTCACGTCTTGATTCTCTATGAGATGAGGACCATATGATCGGATCTTTTTTGATTGTGCGTAATTTATTGATGGTTTGATTTTTCCAATTTTCGTTCCAATGCTTAGTTGAATAGCAAATTTTTAAATCTTGTGCAGGTGATGGTATAGGGTCAGTTATTTTAGAGGGAGACATTGGAATTTGCTATTTGTTATGACACCCCGGGTAGGGCTGTGGGCATTGAAGTCTCTTCAGAGTCCGGTCTTTAATATGAGTTCGTATGTCCGTTCTAATAGATTGATTACTGCAGGTGTGTCTTCGGAGAATTGAGTGATGATTTCTGCAGCGTCACACCACATTGTTGCAAGAGTTTGCATAAGTCCGTGAAAGTGAATGGTGGTGTATATTCAGGATCATTGAGTAATGATTGAGCTGGGTTGAGGTTTCTTGTCAGGTCTGGTGAATCTTCGTTGGTGGAGATATCCTCTTCTGCAGACTCTGTGGATGAGGGTTTTGTTTTCTTTTTTCTAATTTTTTGCGGCTTTTTTCTGCTGATTGTTGTGATGTGAGTGAAATAATGTCAATTGATGACGTTTTATGGGGTCGCTTGACAGTTTGCGCTATTGCCTCATTGTCTGCGATAACCTTGGTTTGAGTAAGAGGGGTTTCGATACTTGAAGAGGATGTGGATTAAATAAGAGTTGTCTGGGACTGGAGAGTTAACTGGGCTACTCTTCTCTCTAATTGTACGAGCGTGTCTTAATATCTCTTCAAACGTACGTTTGTCTTCATTGGCTTTTTTGTACTCGGATTTGTTATTCATTTGGAGGTCCTTAAGCTGTGATGTTCGAGTGCCGTTAACTGGTTCAAGATTTGAATTTTCGTCTGTGGGGTTGATCAAACCTGCCAATTTTGTGGTCGGACAGTTATATGTAAATGTAATGTGAGAATCTTCATTGCACGTGTGGCGAATCAGTTCTGGTTCATTGATGAAAATTTTTGGGTTTCATTTTCATGATTTATGAGTAAAATAAACGGAACAGAAATATCTTCGTCATCGTTGGTGTAAACTGCACAACGAAAACTAAAAATATGTTTGCATTTAGATGCTTCTTTTTCCAAGGTCGCGTCGTTGGGCAGTCCCATATGTGTAGTTCGTGTACGGATGTGGTTTTTATTCCTAGATTATAAAGCGCTTTCAGGATGGATGATTTTGGTAAACAGATGTATGAACATTCGATAAAATTAAGCAGCGAGAGGGGACGACCAGTTTTCTCATTGTAATTGGAGTATCTTTGCTTGGTAGTCGCAAGGAGATTATCTACTGAAGTTAGGCTATCAAGATAGATACAAATTTGTATGTTAGATATTTTGGAAGCAGAAGTGATATGTTCAGGTCCAATAATACGTCTGACTCTGAGTACATAGTAGAATAAGTTGGTTTCAACAAGCGCTGGGATTAGTATCACTTGTTTCTTGGATGGAGTCGGTTTAAGGATTCGGGCTTAAAAGAGATAGAGAGTTGATTGTTCATGGTATCAGGTTTAGGTCGTAGGCCAAAAGGTAAACGTAGATATGATATATTATATGGAAGGGAAATTCCAAGATATTCTCAGAAATTAGTCTTCGGTAGAGAGTGGTATCCTGTCTAGGTACATTTACGAGATCAAGCTTGATAGTAGGGAGAATGAATAGACACGGAGGAACAGATGATTCGATGGAATGGAAGGATAGGATTTAGAAAAGTAGTGGAGTTATAATTCAAGGAAATGACTTAAGCTGTTATGGGAGGGTAAGAAGCGTTGTGAGTTGGTAGTTCCGGAAATTGGACTGGGGTCGCCAGGAAGTAGGCAGTTGACGTTAGCGAGCGGTTCTGCTGCTTAAGCGCAGGGGTTGAGATGAGGACTAATACAGAATGCTCCGAGGGCTATTCTGAAGGCTTATTATTAGACAATATTTAGTAATTTAAGAGTAGATTTACTGGATTGTAGAGCTCTATAGTCTAATGGAAAAACACTCCACAATACTTGAAAGAGTAAACTGAAGGAAAGCTGCAAAAAGCCGCATAAAAATATACGAGTCACGAGTACTTTCGGTTAAACAACCATTCTCAAGCGAAGATGAAAGTACTCGCGACTTGTATTATTTTTCCGCGGTTTTTTGCAACTTTCCTTTCCTTTACTCTTTCGAGTATTGTGGAGTGTTTTCCATTATATCTGGCCGTAACTTAGTGGACCGAATCGATTCGCTCCATAGTCTAGTTGGGAACGGATAGGGCTTTTATATAATCAGTGGAGTAATCTACAGTTACATCCTAACCCAGCGTGGGATAAGTATTTGAGAATGTTAGTGGTATAGAGAGTTTTACATAAGAATTAAGAATGTTGACATTGGAACCTTGAAGGAGTAGAGGGGGAAAATGGATTGTGGAGTGACAGTATTTTCAAAAGATTTACAACTGGACACTCCGAAGACTTGTGACGCGACGGTGACTTGTGATGTGAATGTGACGGAAATCAGCCAATCAGAGTGCAGGACTTATGATGTAAATGTGCGCCATCTCACACGCAAATAACAGAAAACAAAACTGGATGCTTCAGGCTGGAGCAAGGAGTCGTGGCAAGGACGATGTAGAACCAGCAGTCCCGGTGGAGCCGTTGGCCCTATGTAGGCACTGTCATACTCCTCCTACCCTCTTCTCTTGCTTTACCATGTTCAGTCTAACTAGAAACATCCTCAAGCCCCCTCTAACGTTTTTTTTATCCGTGTTGGTGGTCTGCCTTCGCCAGCCAAGAACCCTATTCATATCTCGATAAGCTAGTCATACTTTTGGTTAAAAGGGAGTCGTGACATGGAAGTGTAGAACCGGTTGTCCTGGTGGAGCCATTGATCCTATCTAGGCGCGGTCTTACTTCTCATACCCCTTCTCTTGGTTACTATGATGTTGAAAGGGAAACTAATTATTGTACTTCGCTCAACTGTAAAAATAATGATATCTGTATATCTATACCTCGACTTTTTTTCGAAAAACCAATTCAACAATAGCTAAAAAATCTTGAGCGGAATTGACGTTGATTAATTAGCGAACCTCGGGCCAAGAAGTAAGAAAATACTGCCGTGAATGACACGTTATTTCACCGAGTACCTATTAGGTCAACGATTGTAGGAAGGTGGTCTTTTTTCTCCACGTATCATTCATTCATTTGTCTATGTGTCTCATTTGGTCCATCATTCATCAAGAATTCTGGTCTCGATATGAATGGTTTTACCAATAATGCCGCGCCTTACTTTGATGGGCGTTATATTATGCATTATGACAATTTAATGAGCAGAGAAGATTCAAAGCCACATGAAGTGTACAATTGGAGCTACTGGACACGGTCAGAAGAAGAAAAATCAAATGCCACAATTAGACGTCGCAATTCCTTGTATGTGAATTGTTCTGATATCATTGTTCTGATCTTCATGTCTCCAAGGAGAATAAAAGCAGCTCTGTTGTGAAATGTGCAGAAACCAATCAAAATGGTTGCAAGAAGAGGAAACGTTCACTTCAACTACTGGTGAGTTCAATTTATTATACTTGAAATATTTTTTTAGGTTAATAAAAAACTTCACTTTGTCAGTTGTCACTACACCATCCTTCTTGATGGCTTTTAGTAGGTGGGAAATATATATTATTCAAATTTGAGGACCTTTCTGTCAAAAGGCCGTCCGCTCAATGTATTTTTTATGGGACGAACGCCCTCTTGACAGAAAGGTTTTTATATTTTAATGATATAATTTTTGAAGTTCTTTATTTACCTATAATGATGTGTTGCAATTTGAGAGATCGCATAAAAACATTCATTTTGTTTTTTCACAATCAAATTCAATGATTTGATTACAGCCTTACAAGCGGTGTGCTGCAGCTTCTAGATTTAGCTTCGGATTTTGTCTTTCACTTTTGACCCTGAAAAATAATAATAATATTGCTTCGGTTTGTGATTGTTCAAAAAAAATTTAGCCATCTTTCGACTTTTTTTCAGCTAGCTTTTGGCTTTTCAATCAATGAAAAAATCTGACACAATCAGGAGGAAGGGATCTCTGTTAGAGTTATACAAGAAGTCAAAGTTGAAATTAAGGGTATATGCTCTACCTAGTCACTCACACACAGAAAATCACGGTATAAGATGAAGAGGTAATGACACAACGCTAAAATCGTGTCTGCAGTTTTGAAGTTGTACGTACAAACTTCCGCTAGGTTTGCAGCGAACACTCGGGCTGTTTCCCTGTTCCTTCTACACCCCACCTGCGCCGAGACGTTACCGTTGGTACCCTAGTATTGATGAAATTTCCAAGGATTATAAAAAATCCAAGAATTTACTTAGAAGGGTGATTCTTTCAAAATTTTATAGAGTAGATTAAATGGTATTTTTATGCCAAATATGAAATGCATCGGCTGATTCCTGATCCTGCGATAAATTTTTGAAAGTAGCGGCGTTCCCATAAGACTCTGTACATTACCCATCACTTTCATCACGAGCGCTGCGCTCGGGATGTTCAGAACTACTTCAAAATCACGGACAGCGTTTACCACAGTCAGAATACGTTCGTGTCACTACCTCTTCATCTTATACCGTGCAGAAAATACACGTGTATTATACACAAAATGGTGTCTTGCGGGTAGTGATTTTTGCCCACATATAACATATCGAATAATGTACAAAATGATTAGGAACGTGGTTTAATTTATTCTTGAAGTTGAGGAAAATAGGGCTAATTAGTTGACAGATCACAAAATATTCTGAATTCAGGAAACGTTTAAACTTATGTCTGAAGGGGCCATCTTTTTGAATCGTTGAATTCCAACCAATGAACAAAATTAGTTCGCGTGAACCGATTAGCCATATTTTCCTAAGTTTTGTCTACATAAATACGAAGTTTCAAGATATTTCATGCTTTATTTAATCAGTTATCTCGGGGCGAAAATTGCAACATGTGATACATATTTTGTGTGTGTCTACGTGTGAGTGACTATAGGTGGAGCATACCCTTAATAAAAATAATGTTGAAATGCCATTGCCAGGAAAATATGATGAATTATTTAATAAAATGTAAAGTGTTGAACTTGCGATTAAAAACCACAGTGTTTTGTGTAAACTTATTTTCAAAATCAAAACTCATCAGAAGAGCCAAAATGCTTGCCGAAAAAGCAGAAAAACTTCACTGAATTCAGCTTTCAGTTTCCCGATGGTGAGCTTGAGGCTGGCTTTTGGATTTTGTCTTATCAGTAGAAATTCAGCTGAATTCGACTTTCAGCTTTTGACCTTATTTGGCTGGCTGCAGCACACTGCTTACAGGTGAAACTCATCACCCGTAGACCTTTTTTTCTAAATTGAAAGCGTAAAACATAATGTCACTCATTTCTTGCTCAATAGTCAGTATACCAATCGGCAATCATGCATCTTTTCCTCATCATCATTCTAACTCAGTTTATTATACTCTGTTCATGTTGAGAAAGGATAGAAAGTAGTACCTCGAGAACGGAACGGTAGATTCCTGATGGAGCGTTCCGTTCTCAAGGTACTACTTTCTATCCTTTCTTAACGTGAACGGAGTATAATTATCTAGTCATGAATAGTCTGATAGTTTTTCTTTTCCATTTCAATTTCAATTTCTTTACTATTTAAAATCCCATTATGTGAAATGGAAATATAAGCCCATAAGCCATAATGCTACTTGTGCGAGCTCTATTTTTGTCGATATTGAAAATAAAGTACTGTTGTACCAAGTGTTTGTAGTGGTTTGTACTCGTTTTCATCTGGAGAATAAAATTTTAAAAAATAAAAATAAAGGTTTCAACGGTTTCCTAAAAAACATCTTCTTCGACAAAAGTAGAGGGCGCCCTTTGCCATTCTTCGCGAATTCATTATTTTTTTGCATACCCGTTCAGTTTTGTTTACAAACTACAAACAAATTCGGTTATTTTGATAACAGGGTTATGATAATATCTTGCGTACTAAGTTCATCTTTTCGCAACGTGAAAGGAAGTGAATCGAAAATTCTTATGATCTTATCTTATTAGCGAGTGAGATGTGAATTTGCAGTGTCGCCTTCAGTTCTTGAAAATTTAATATTTTTCATTTTGCATTCATAGTGACTTTTTTCATCAAAATTTGACGTAATGTCGGAGAATAGAGGTTAGTATAGCTGAGTTGTATATATGTACCTGTTTTGAAACGTTCTTGTATCGAATTTCATTCGATAGATAGAATCTATCAACCGCCTTTAACTGTATAAAGAATATGTTGCGGCATGCTACATATCTGGACTTTAGATATCAGCCATATGTACTTTGTATTCATTAATCGAGAATCTAATTGCATACATTCCGAGTAGAATATTATCACCGCATAAGTGTTTGTCATCACTACACCACGTTTCGACATCGTATGCAACGTTTCATAATTTTGAACGATATTTATCTAGTGCGTATTCAACCTTTGAGCTTCACTCATGCCTCGTATCTATTCGAATATTCTCTCAGTTTTCTAGTATATCCTCCTAATTGTTGATGATGAATGGCTCTCATGGCTGGATCTCGATAAGTCACTCGAAGACCATTATTTTGTTTTATGTAACTCTCCAGCGTTTCCATCGTATCACGTTTTAAGCCTCGATCGAATTCGCTGAAATCGGGTTCTCTACGTCCAGCTTTACTGACCTTTAGTGCCTCTAAATAGTTCAGTAAAGGTTGATCGGTGTAGAATCCACGATGTGATCCTGGAAAAATTCAGAAAATGCTCTCCAGCATATGAATATACCAGGTATCATTCTCTGACCATCGACATTGAAGTATGGTTTTTGACCCAAAATCGCACTTTGAGTAAAACCATTATAGAGTTCTAATCCGGCACTTAATTCGAGTCTGGTATGTGGCTGGGTGTAGAATGCTCGTCCACTAGGGTTGATCAGTGTAGAATCCACGATGTAACACTGGAAAAAATTCAAAAAGTACAGTATAATTACGATCTATGAATATACTGGAACATTCTTCCATTATTCTAATCACAAATCACGTTGTCATTATTCATTCATCTTATTATCATGACCTTGTTTGGAAATCAATCTATTCGATACCAATATCAAGTATTAATAGATCATTTTACTGCGCAGGAAATCGAGGAAACCGAAGAGGAGGAAGACCGTTTCGAGGTTCGGATCGAGGAAGAGGAAACGATCGTCATGGCCAAGGATCTGGTCAACCTTCTCAAAGTTTTCATAGATCGGATAATGAAAGAACGGACCACCGTGGTGGTAGGGGAGGGCGCAATCAAGGACAAAGATCTTATGATCATGATCGTGGTCAAGCCTCTCAAAGTTTTCATAGATCGGATAATGAAAGAACGGACCACCGTGGTGGTGGGGGAGAGCGCAATCAAGGACGAAGATCTTATGATCATGATCGTGGTCAAGCCTCGAGACCGAGAGAAGCACAAGAACAAGACCGAGACCGTAGCTTCCATCAAGAGTACGAACGAAGAGATCGTAGCATTGGTTCCGAAAGATCCGATCACAGTCGTGGATCTTCAGACTTTTCTCGTGCACGTGGACGTGGTCGTCCGTACACGCGTCCTTTCGGAGGCAGATCTCACGGCGAAGATAGAACTAGACAAGAAAGGCCAGTCGAAAGGGACACTTCGTTTTCTCAGTCCTCTTGGGCTTCTGTGGCGCAACCTTCAACTTCTGCTCAAGTAGTCGAAAATTTAGCTTCGATGACTCTAGAAACGAGTACCAGAGGTTCTACTCTTTTTGCTCATTAATTTAAAAATTTTGGAAATTTTGCAGACCACCCGTAAAACTGTTTTATTTTAGTCTATTTTTTTATCGGAATTAGGTGTTTCTAATCTTCGATTTATACAATATTTGTTTTTTTACAATGCTATGCCGCTTTCTTACTCTCGTTTCTTTTCGTTTTTCACAGGATGGAGCGAACATCCCGAACAGCGATCAGAGAAAACGGAAGGAGGTATGTATTTTATCAGACGATTAGAGTATCGAATAAGAATTTTTATCCTTTTTTGTAGCTAATGAATCAAAAGTATTGAAGGTTTTGCGAACCAAAACTCATATTAATCACTTTCAATAAATTTGCGAATAATTTGGTATCTCCTTCGCCTCCTTTCTTAGATTCAAGGACAAATAAGCGATCCAAAGGAAAATATGATGAGGCAAAACCATCGACGTCAGCCTCTATCGAGCCTGGCCCTTCTTCGGCGGAGAAGTCTTCCACTTTGACGAAGACTTTTGAAAAAACGACAATTTCAGGTTAGTTTCTGAAGAACCTCGCGAACCCGCAATTCGAAATAACATTATTTTGAAAATTATTCTCTTGTATTTGGTATTCAGGTTCAGGAGAGTGTCCTCCATCGGCAATTACAACGATTCCCCGAAGACAGAAAAAAGGTCCGATAAGCGCAGGCTCCGAATATTTTGACCCGAAGTCTAATAAATGGGTGATTGAGGTCAACTACTTACCAATCACCTTCTCAAACAAAAACTTGAAAATTTTTCACTACGACATTCAATTCCCGGTGGAGCCTAAACCTGCAAAATCGGAGTTAAGGTGAAAGTCATGAATCTCTTTGCGGCAATTTACGTAATGCCAATATTGAATGCGTTTCTTAATTTGGAAACAAAAAGTTTCTTTGAAGTGGATCTTCAGAATGTGAGGATTAATGAACATGAATTGCTAAACGTTTCCAATTCAATTTCTTCTTTCATAGGTGACCTGAAATTTGTTCGTGATTAAAATAAGATTTTTTTGTAATATAGTGTATTGAATTTTTAGGGCGCTCGTAAACAAAATGAAAAGAATCCATTTTCCTTTACGACATCCGGCTTTCGATGGAGTGCGAAATTTATATGCAGCTGCGAAACCTCTTTTCGATGGAAATTCAGTGACGTCTACGATCTCACATGCGAAAGAAGATAGCAAAGAAAAGAATTACGAAATTACTATTCAATTAGCGAACCATGATGTCGAGTTGACCATTTCGTCCCTGTACGATTATATGAAAAATGGTTGCTCCATAAATATTCCCTCTGCTACGATCCAGGCGATAGATGTAGCATTAAGAGGCAATTTACCTGATCGCTTGTATGTTTTGCGTATTTTATTTCTTGTATCGTTTATTGAAGGACTGATTAATGAAATTTAATATCGATTTCTACAGTACTCAATGTGGACGAGCATTTTACACGCAACCACATAACAGACTGGAATTAAGTGCCGGATTAGAACTCTATAATGGTTTTACTCAAAGTGCAATTTTGGGTCAAAAACCGTACCTTAATGTCGATGGTTAGAGAATGATACTTGGGATATTCATATGCTGGAGAGCGTGGTTTTATTGAATTCTTGTTCTATTTGCAGTGTCACACCGTGGGTTCTATACCGATCAACCTTTACTGAACTATTTAGAGGCACTAATGGTCAGTAAAGCTGGACGTAGAGAGCCCGACTTCCGCGAATTCGATCAAGGCTTAAGACGTGATACGATGGAAACGCTGGAGAGTTATATCAAACAAAATAATGGTCTTCGAGTGACTTATCGAGATCCAGCCACGAAAGCCATTCGTCATCATCTAATTAAAGGACTTGCTGGAAAACCGAAAGATGCTGTGTAAGTGATTATCTGCCGTTTGAAAGTGAGACCGTATTTTTTTCCAGAATGAATAAAACTTGTTTTTCTTTCGATCAGCTTCGAAATCACTCAGGAAGGGAGAACGCGACCAATTAGCGTTTACGATTACTTCCGAAGTGGAAAAGGATACACCATCGAATATCCCCAATTACCTGTACTGGAAAACAAAAACGGCAACTATTTTCCGCTAGAAGTAAGCTTTATTGTGTTCCGTTTGATCAACATTTTTACTTTTATAATTTTATTCGAGTTTTAAATTCTCGTTTGTTTCCAGTGTTGTTCAATCAGCAGCAAGCAGCCCGTCCAAAATAGATACAAGTATTCACCAAATGAAACGAGGAACATGATAAGACACTGCACTGGTTTACCTCATGAACGAAAAACGAAAATCATGAACAATGTAAGCATCCTAAACGATAGAGCTTGATAGTTCTAAGTATTCGAGTTTACGGACAACAAGTTTGAGTACTTTTATTCGTTTCTGCACAATTTTCGTCGTTCAAGTTCCAATTTTTTACCATTCCACTTTGAAAATTTTGCTTACACACACCTATTTTGATGACCAACTAGAAGGAAAGAGATATGAGCGCCGAAATGGTGAAATCTTTCCCAAAGATTATTTTTATAAAAAGTTCAAGAGCGAAATTTCACAAACTTCGTAGCATTGGAAACTGTCATTTTGATTTTTTTTTTTTTCGTTCACAAGTTTCTTTCCCTCTGGCTGATCAGGTATAACGTACTTTTTGGTGATCCAAACGTCTCGCTAACCTCCTTTGTAAACCTCTCGTACTATAAAGTTTTCGTTGTCGTTATTGAGCAGCCATTCGCTTCTTCAAAATAGGTAATGTACTCGTGTGATTTTTCTTTGATTTAGATTCGAGAAGCTAGATACGGTGAAGATCCAATACAAAAAGAATTCGGTATTACTATCGGTGACAAAGGAGGATTTCTGCAAGTTCAGGCCGCGAATTTACTCGCACCAAACGTAATATATCGAAATGTAGGTATTACAACTGTCGATACGTTCAAATAAGTGTTTTTTTTTTTTTTTTTTCCTTTGAGACAATCGATTTTGGATCATAATATAGTCTGTTAATCGTTTGTTCCAAATGAGAATAACATCGTCGATGTTGGTTTTGGCGGTCATGAACTAAGGTGTTCTCACCAGACAATAACGTCATCGTTTCTCATTGGTTCAATTACTTGTTTCGTTCTAGCGTGTTTACTTTTTAGCAGGGCTGCTTAGTCAATTGTATTGGCTAAAAACTTCACTAAAAGCTAACCCTTCAAATTGATTGGCTTCGGCTATCAGCTAACGGCTAACCCAGTCTCATTGGCTAGCTAGCAACCAACTAATTTTGGGCCAAAATAGAATGGCTAACGGCTAAAAGCTAATGGCTGACATTGGAGGGTGGGTCACTCCAATGTAGAGGGGTGAGGTGTGGAGAAGAGATAATATTAGCCGTTATACTCTGTTCATGTTAAGGAAGGATAGAAGTTCATACTTCGAGAACGGAACGCCGAACTGCCGAAGGTAATCTTAATCTACCGTTCCGTTCTCGAAGTGTGAACTTCTATCCTTCCTTAACGTGAACAGAGTATAGCAATTCCTATTTGAATGTTTAACAGAGTAACGGCTAAGCTAATGACTATACTCTGTTCACATTAAGGAAGGATAGAAATATGACCTTGAGAACGGAACGGTAGATTAAAATTACCCGGAGCGTTCCGTTCTCGAGGTCATATTTCTATCCTTCCTTAACGTGAACGGAGTATAACATGAAATCATTAGTTAGCTAACGGCTAGCGAATTTTGAATGAAATTTGCTCAGCTAACGGCTAATAACTTCGGATTAGCTAAGCAGCTCTGCTTTTTAGTGCGAGAGCTTCCACTGAAAATAAAATTATTATTCTTTTTTGGAACAAACTATGAGATGTAGGAACGGAAAGGCTGCGATGCCGATAGTGTTCACAGAATACTTCGATCATTTGTTAATGTTAGAAATTGAGCAATGAATTAGGCATCAAAAGTTGGTATTCAGAATTTGGAAGTTTTCAAGTATTTCAAAATGTATTTTTGATTCTTTGCTTATATACTTAAATTCTTCCATTCAAATACCTAATCGATTCTATTGTGAACTGGTTCCAAAAAAAGGCAATAAGCGTTCAGTTATCGAATTTCGTATCATGAATGTTTTTGAATGAATGTCTGCTACTTTCGTGGTATTGGTAGAACACCTAATGGATATCCACTGTATCCCACTGATATCAATTACCCAATACATATTCTGTTTTTTCATTTCCATTGGTAATTTGCTTTTGAACGCTTAATGCCTTCCCTTCGAAGCAGGTTACGTATATTTTTAATCTTTTTGGCGAAGAACCACCAGCGAAATTAGGTGACTTTATACAGAGTCATTTCTGATTACGAAGTGGCAATAATTCACCTATGTGGAAACCGAAATTCATCGAAGTTAACATTATTCTGCCTTATTCAAATGTTTTAAATACGAATCTCAACAGGGACCCGCTCGAGTAACTAACGGAGTTTGGGAAATGAAAGAATTTTACAATGGCGCCAGTGTACTTACTTGGATTATTTTAAGTGCAAATGAAAGAACGACCCCTCGCGACATGGAGTAAGTAATTCTATCCTGGAGTATTGTAGAAATTGAACGTGATCGTTAATAGGTATATTCGTTTTGTAGAAATTTGATAAAAAATCTGAGGATGAACGGTAGAGAAGTTAACGTGCATTTGGAGGAGCCAATCGCCCGGCCGGTGTATTTACGCAATATCACAGAAAGGGATATAACGGACGTGTTCCAAGGTTTAAAACAGAGATATAGAAATCTAGACTTGGTTGTGGTAATTTTACCGAGCGATAGTAGAGACGCAGAAGTTGTCTATAGTTAGTATGCTTACTTTATTATTACTCGACGAATTAGAAATTATGAAATCTAATGATCTCTTCTGAAACTAGGACGCGTAAAATATGTCTCCGAAATTAAAGTTGGTGTACTAACTCAGTGCATCCAACCGCGAACGCTGCAACGAATCGACAGGATGACGGCGAAAAATATTTTACTCAAGATCAACAGTAAAGTAATGGGTATTAATCACATCATGCACCACCCGAAAACGTAAGTACAATGAATCAAAAACATTTCGTGTATAGAATTATTCGAAAATCGTTAGTCACATGTTATGTCTCCATTCTCACTTAACTTTCCTTTGTTCCCTATGTCCGTTCTAGTTCAGTGTATAGTTTTGTTTTGATTGTATTACACTGAACACTGGGTACAGTCGTGGCAAGGGAGGGAGAAGTTTGTTTGCCAAAAAAACATTTACACCTCAACAAAAAACTTCATAATTATGATTACCGTTAGCTATATCCAAATTTGCACCGTTTTCAGGAACCAACTTTTTTTTGACGGGTCTACTATGTTCTTGGGTGCGGACGTTACCCACCCACCTCCGGGTCCGAAACAGAAAGAGGAACCCTCAATAAGTGCAGTAAGTTAAATTTTTCGTGAATACCAAGTATCAACGAACGAGGATATTTTTCAAGGATTGTATTCTTCTTGCAAAGATTGCGGGTTCTTACGATCCTCATGGCTTCAAGTACAAAATGCTGTACCGAGTTCAATCATCGAAACAAGAGATGATCGACGGAATGGAACGGATGGTCTTTGAATTGCTGAAGTTCTTTAAAGATCAAAACGCAGGCAAATTACCTACAAAAATATTTTATTTCCGCGATGGTGTATCGGAGGGACAGTTTTCGCAGGTGCAGTATAAAATCTCAGACCCAATATAGCATCGACGTTCGCGTTTTTAAACATCGTTTTCATGCTTGGTATTTCTAGGTGCTTGATTTTGAATTGAGGGCCATCAAAGCCGCTTGTAATAGATTGGGTGGAAGTATCAAGGTTACTGTTCTTATCGTCCAAAAACGTCATCATACCAGATTTTTCCCATCAAGAGAAATTGCGGACAAGAAAGGTAACGTTCATGCCGGGACTGTTGTGAACACGGAAATAACGCATCCCTTGGAGCATGATTTCTATCTAGTTAGTCATCAGAGTATACAAGTAAGGAAATACAAAATATTGCAGTATTACGCTTCGATTTCTTATTTTGATGAGAACGTATTGTTGTGATTTGACAGGGAACCGCGCGTCCAACGAAATACCATGTCATCTATGACGAAATACAAGCTTCTGAAGATTACGTAGAGGCGCTGACCTATTACTTGTGCTTCATGTTCGCTCGATGCACTCGTTCGGTTTCGTATCCGGCTCCGACCTATTACTCCCACTTGGCGGCAGATAGAGCTGGGAAATACGTGAAATGTGCCCGGGAGTCAGCCAATTGTGATTTAACCAGCGGTCTTATCGGCAACGGTGTAATTCACGGAGATATGGCTAACAGAAATCCCATGTACTTTGTTTAATCGCTTAAGAATGAAACCAAAATTCATTATTATTCATTTTATATTTTTTAACTTGGTAAACGAGTCTATGATAAAGGGACTAAGGAAATAATTATGACTATTAAGTATACTATTCTCAGATTCCAAGTTTAAATCGTGGAAAACTCATATTTTAACCTTTAAAATTTTTCAATATAAGTTCTCGGTATCAAGACTTTTTGGGTTGTTTAAATTATAAGACGCTTATTCTTCCTATTCTTTTAATTTTCTTAATGTTGGACCAATTTTAATTCTGTCATTGTGATTAATATACTTCAATGAAACAAGTTGACTAGAAAATTGAATTAGTATAGGGATTAATAAAATAATTATGACTATCATAATATTCCTGGATATATTCTTAATTAGTACTCTCCTAGTCTTCACGAGCTGTTTTAATCATAGGAAACTTATTCTAATTTCTGTATGTTAATCCAATTTTAATTCAATAATTGTGACGGAGATGCTTCAATAAAAAAATTCCTACTTTTCGCGAGCTGTTTTAATTCTATAAATCATTGTGACGGATATACTTCAACAAAACTGTTCGACTAGAAAAATATTAATTTCCCTGAAAATTAATTGACGAAGCTTGGAGGCCTGAGGTTTGTTGTAGGCCTAGTTGTAATTTCATCTTCAGTGATGGCAAAATTCAGTTGTTTATATAAGAAGGAAAACAATGAAGATTAATCAAAAACTCGTAGTCGGCAAATAATTGGTGCGAAGAAATTACTGAATCCTGTGACTGACGATTCTAAAATTGATGAACTACTAGCAATTATACTTTTTATGACCTCGATAACTTTACGAATTCTCCTTTTTCTGTCATTTCTTTTCGGAACAAAGAATCCGGACGCTCCATCGAAATTGCAAAGAGGAAGGAATGTTTGCATAACGATGAGAACTCTTTATCACTTCGCCTATTCAATGTTAATTCTTTGTTCTAACCGACAGCCAAACAACCTCCGGTTGAAATTCGTAGGTACGTGTTTGACTGTTCTTATAGAAAAACGTATTCAAACCGTCTTGAATGAAATATTTTGACTTTTCCAATCGATTAATCTCATGAGCACCGGTATACCTATAGATTTCGAGTGAGTTCTGCCTTGTTTACGATGAGTTAGTTGTGATGAACTGATTCCTGTGGCTATAATAATTTTTAATGACATATTACATGGAATGTAGGATGAATAGGTGAGCAAAATCGTCTCGTTCCAACATAATATTTTTGTGAATTCATGTTTTTACGTACATATTGTGTCAAATTTTACTAACAGACTTACGTTATTTAAATACCGATACTTTTTTTCTCAATGCCAGTCTGCTGTGATTCCTGTGATAATCGTGCCACAAAGAACTTCAAATCTACGTCAGCTTAACTACCTAGGTACTTTTCAAATAAACTGAGAATGACTTTTCTTGTATAGGACGTATCACTTAGGTACCGGTACTCAGGTCGGTCGTCTTTTCCATCATCAACTTCTAATGGGCTACATATATTTTTCAATCAATAATGGGATGCTCAGAAATAACAAGAGAGAAATCAATCGGATTACAGAAAACATGAAACAATGTGAATGAGAAGCCTAGAATGCGTCAGAAAGATCAATTGACCCCTATTTATTTGAAATAGTTTTATTTACAGTAGATTTCAAATAAACTTTCTTCATGATTGTGAAATGTACCTAGGTAACATTCAAAATAGGTACCTATCTAATGTAGTTCTAATTGGAGTGGAAAATATGCTCGTGTCTTTTCGATGTGTAGCGGCCATGCAGTTAGAAACTTCAGAAGTATTTTATCACTTGACATTGCAGTTAGGGTACCTAATATGATATTTCTCTTTCTGCGTCAATTTATTCCTTTAATGATTGTATGGAATCTCTCTGCAAATTATTGTTAATATTACCTACATTAACATATGATATGTTATCAGCTGCAAGTATGAGAATTACCCGAGTAGGATCACAAAATGACTCTTCATCGCGGATTATAATTCAGAGCTTAAATTCTGATTCTTCCTTCTAGACCTATTGTAGATTATTAAAGAATTGGATTAAAATCATAAGTTATACCTTCTATTACCAAGCTCATTTTTAGCATAAAGGGTATCGAATAGATCGTATGCACTTCTTGTATGTCTCTTTACTGAGAGACCTTGTGTGAGACCTCAGCAGACAGATGTTTAAACTTTTTGCCGCAATAAGAGAACTTCTTTTCTGTATACCGACGATAATAACCATCTTTATTATTTTCCAAAAGTCTTGGAGGTATTATTATTGTTATCATAGACGATAGAGATGAATTGGCAATCGGTACCTAAATTCGTAATCCATAACTGCCCTACAAAGTTGAATTGACGTATATGCAAATAATGAATACGAGAAAAAGAGGCTATATCAAGTATACCCATAACCTCTTTTCCCTGTATTCATCATCTGCAGATACGTCAATTCAACTTTGTGCGGCAGATAAATCCTAACCCTCGCTGAGCAATTCTTATGATGTAATCAGGACGACTTCTTCAAGATTTGTAGCCTAGAAAGATTAAATAACGAGTTTCTGAGAGGAAAAATGAATGTATAATAGTAATTTATCTAAAATAAGCTTTTGAATGTATTATATTATATATTTTCAGGTTTCTATAATGGGTACGAATGATATGAAATAAATTAATTCAATTTATGAAACAGGAATGTTGTAGGTATAAAACTTAATGATTTTCGCGTTGCAAATAAATTAGGTAAAGTGATAAATAAGAACATTATTTTTGTTTTGCATTTCTATTGATCCATTCCAGTGTTCCGTTCGTCCAGTCATTTAACCTTTGCATTTCTTAGACGTGCAGCTCGCTGAAAATGAAAAAAAAAGTACCGTATTACATTATTCGAGAAATTAAAACTAATTGAAGACCTTACGTCATTTGTAATTTTATTATCTGTGACCTCCCAACGGAATAGGTACCTACCTACCTTAGGGTGAAAATACCAAAGCACCACATCCACATTGCAGATTGCGTCGAGAAATAACTGTGGTGCAACGTTTTTTTCTGTACAACTGATAGTACTTCCTCTCAGAATGTTCCATTAAAGTAAAACTCATTTTTTAAGAATTTATTTGAAGATTCCTTTCCCACAACGCAATCTACCAAGTAGTGCTTTCATCTTTTCACCCTAAGGTCCCTTTTCTGTTGGGAGGTCACCTTAGGGTTTTTGTATTTGTGCGATTTATTCCATGCTTACTCCTTATCAAAAAACGAGTAAAACAGGGAGGTATGAAATCTTCTAACTAAGCATATTTTCTCTCCTCTGATTTGCACAATTTTAAGAAAATTGTTAGTCATCCAGTCAATTTTCAATGAATAAAATACCTGAAGGAAAGTTTTAAATACGTTTTAAAAATTAGGGAGACGTCTTCAGAGAAGAGAGATAGATTTTTTTCGGGGAACTATGAAATAAGTATACATTTAAAAATGGTAGTATTGAAAAATTTTAGTGTTTTGTATTTACCTCGTACTGTTCTAACCTGTTTATGTTTGCAAATTTCAAGTCACAAATGATTTTCAGTTTGGCTATTTCTTTTAATTTCTAATATCCCGAAATTCAAAGGCATTATTCATCATAAAACCAAGCTCATGACCTGGAGTGTGTCGTATAGCTTGTTGGATATATAGAAAAGAAAAGTATTTAATTTTCCTCCAGAATATTTCTTTATGTAAGTATTCCTCATTTATTTTGTATTTTCCTGGGCATCAATTTTTTACTTTGTTTTGAAGGCGCTTTTACAAGGAATGTGATTTGAACACAGTAACTCAATCCTTAGAAGTCAATAAATTCAAAATTTTCACTATGACTGACTCAATAAATTCCACCACCTCTCTTGTATTGGATATCCATACTTCCTTTATAGGGCTACTTCATATTTTTTTCCTATACCAACGAAAATAAAAAATCAATGTCATCGGACACTTTCAAAATCTGGTATTCCCTTTCAAATATTGTTTCAAATTTCTTTATTCATCCTCTACTTCATTCAGATTGAATCTCTCAACAAAAAATGAAACTACTCGCTTCATTTTTGGGGTTCTTGCTTCTGGCAAATTGCAATTGCGAAAAAAAAAGTTCTCATCGTAAAAATGTGTTGTGACGTCACTCGAGATATACATTCTCTGTCTCTTGAGATTTTATTTTTGCCTGGCAAATTATATTTTTTTCTAATTCAGCTGTCTCTTGAGATTTAATTTTTGCCAGGCAAATTATATTTCTGCTACAATCTTCGTCAATATCTCTCTCTGGTATAGTCGTTAATCGGTAATGACGATAATACTGCGCGAAGTTTGTTCATAATGATACAGTACATGAAAATATTGCGTAGTTTATTTGTAATTATGGTTCGATGCTGCTGTTCCCAGGATATTTACGAAAGAAAGAGTCTGGTTGATCCAATACAGTCGAATCTGTCTAAGTCGAAACCACATAACTCGAAAAACCCCCCAACTCGAAAGAAAATGCGTTTCCCTTGAAATGTCCATAACACTCAATACAAATTTAATCTGTATATCTCGAATTACGTCCGAAATTATGTTCCTATAACTCGAAGTGATTTGTTCGTCCACACATTGGGTTTTCTCGCTTTTTAAAGCTTCATGCACATGAATTTAATTTATGCCGTAGATAGAGAAAGAATATTGCACAGTGTTCTGTACATCAGCGGTAATCGGGTGTTCGAGTGGTATTCGAGTGTTCGTATCAAATTTTTCATGCGTTCAATTTTTTCTACGATGAACCCCGCTAAAAGACATTGAGGTGAAGGGCGTAAATTGAAAACATTGACCATTGCCGAAAAAAAAGTAGTGTTAGAAGCTGTAAACACAAAATCTAGTGACAAACGTAAAATAGACATCGCGAAAGATTTCAACATTCCTGTGAGTACGTTAAGCATGATCTTGAAAGATCGTGAAAAGATACTGAAACTTTTCATCAAAGGGGGAAAGAATGCCCAAAGAAATAGACTCGTAGAATTCCCCAAAGTTGACGAGTGCGTATACAAGTGGTTTGTGCAGTGTCGTGACCAAAATGTTCCTCTCTCTGGACCTCTTGTTCAAGAGGAGGCAAAGAAATTTGCTACCGAACTGAAATGTGAACATTTTGAGGCGAGTTGTGGTTGGCTTAGTGGCTTCAAATCAACGCAAATAAAAAAACTATGTAAGTCAAATTTTTTTTGAATAAATCTTGCTATCTCGAAATCATCTTACTCGAAAATCTCTATAACTCGAATTGGAAAGTGTTTCCCTTGAGTTTCGACTTAGACAGATTCGACTGTATTATATCTCAATTTTTTCAGCAGACCAATTTCCCCGGTGACGTCACAGTGTTGATAACAGTGAGCGAAAGTAAGTCTCTTAGTCAAAGGCTCAAAGCACCCATATTTATTATCGATATTACGATTATTGGGCCAATCATGATATCGATTTCCATCACATTTCCATACACAGGGAACGATTCAATCACATACCTACAGTTAATGTTTTAGAGATCTCTATCCAGAATCTAGAAGTTCTGTGGAATTTAAATATTATGCAGCTTCGATTGCTAACGTAGGCCTACTTCTTGTTTTTAAATACTAGTGAATGATAGTGAATGATTGAAACGTTCCCTTTGTATTCTTATGGGATTCTGAAATGGCTGCCCCAAAGCCAGCAGCAGAGAACAAGCATTTAATCAAAATCAAAGATGTTGACGTCGCGGGGAATCGGTCTGTTGTGTATCATTAATCTGGGTGGGAACACTTTGCGGAGAATCTTTGCATTTTGGATGTTAACAGGCAAAGAGAAACTAAATCTCTCAGGGTTCAGATCTGAGTGGAACAAGAAGATGCGGATCTCTTGGTTTTCAAATCTTGATATAGAAAAAAATCTTCATTTCTCAATCCCCAGATCTCGGTAGAAAAAGAAGCTTCGGATCGTTCGAAGAAAAAAAAAAAAAAAACAACAACAGAAAATGGAATTTTTGTTATCTTACAGTCAAGGGGAAAAATGAAACCAAGAGATCCGGATACTGAGGCGCATGGTGACTCGGTCTTTTTTTTTATTTACGAGCTATACAACTGCACTGAGCTGCTCTAGACACGTAATTAGTCAAATTCAACCTCTTAATCCTTTTACAATTCTGCAAAATATTCAAAGAGCTAATTTTCTACCAGAAAAATTGGTTCAATTTTAAAGCAACTTTGGGCTTTTTGGCGATCTCTTTATGACGAAGAATTTTACTCCACTTGTAGATAACTACCTATAAACATTTTATTAAAAACTACAAAGTGGAAGAGTTTATAATTTCACAATCACGAGTCCGAGATAACTACTTTTCTGAAAATCTAGAGATGTATGGTTTAATTCTTCTAAAAATTACGAGCATTTTATGGAGAAAAAAGCTTCAAAAGCTAAAAAAAAAGAAGAGCCTTTTGGAGAGCTGTTACAATTCATCTCCTACAATATTGCAATTCTCGGCCAGTAAATTTTGCCTAATCATCCTGACTCAGACTAGTCCAAATTTTGTAATTGACGACCAAATAAAATGAGAACGTATTATCATTTTTGCTTAAGTAATAAGCATAGAATAAACTTCATGTAGGTAATTATATATATATTTTTTTAAAATAACATTTTCCTGTAATGAAAAATGATTTTTCTCAATTTTATATTTCCAGAATTAAGAACCCATGGAATTTACAAAATTACAGCATTATTAGTTTTTTGAATGAATAAAAATATAGAAATGTTTTGAGTCTTGCAAGTCGAGTGGTATTTCACAATCATGGAGAAGATATTACCTTCTCATTTTATAATGCATTATGACAAAATCTATGCAACTTCGGTGGATTTTTTCAATTTCTTTTTCCAAAATAATCTCACAAGATCGTCATTAAAAATGAAGAACTTGAACAATTCTATGCTTATGGCAAAAAAAGAAAATCCAGAAAACTTGAATTATACCTATTTTTAGTAGAGTGAAAAATGTTATTTATTTGTATTTACTTAACGAGCCGTAGAAACAATTTAGAAGGTTATGGGCTCGATATGTAAGTCAATTACAATTGTAATGAAGGATATTGAGGCTTTTTAAAATCCTCTAAGTTAGGAAAATTTGTTTGATTTTTTTCATACTACCTATGGACCCAATAACTTTTGCTTGACCCCTTTTAAAAGAGTTAAGATTGTTACTTACGGTATCCTTCACGAGTGCAGAAACAGCTGTTGCACTTTTCCCTCCAGCTGAGCCCGGGCGAGCATCTTTTATGCTTTTTATCTGCTGATGCGAGGCTTACTCCACCATTCGTGCACAACGAGCACAGGCAGATGAATAGTACGACGAAAATTAACAACAACTTCATCTTCGATAAACGAAAAAAGTTTGCGATGCAAAAACTATGACAACAGCTTACAGGTTCGCGACTAGTAATGAAGTGCACACGAGCTCGTAATGATTCGACGAGTGTCAGTTCTCCATCTGTATTTGTTTCACTTCCCGTATCTCTCGATATGTTTTGATTTTCTGCGAGCCAAATCAATTTACGTCGAATAAGGTTTAATTATAGAAATTCTCTCATCGCGGAAAATGGAAATCCATCTACGAAGTGACCTAGAGATTACTTGCGTCTAAATTCATCATCTTACTCTTGACCTTTAGAAAATACCGGTACATGATTAAAAACGCCTTATTTGTTACCGAGAAGGTTTTGATAAGTGAACATTAAAGTGAAGAGACATATATCCGCCTGGTAGCTTTTTTCCGACCCCCTGGCGAGGTAACTCACAAAAATAAGAATTTACGTTCGTGCTGAAGTAACAGTAATGGATTGGCGATTATTTTTATTTACAATTTCTAATAATCATACATAATATTGAAACGCTTTCTGCGAAGAAGATATACTAACGTCATTTGTTTATGGATGAAAAAATTTTCTTCTAGAAAATACGTAGTAGAATTTTTTTTCTTACTTCATTTACTTAATTCGTGGTACTGTGATTGAAAACTGCATTTTTAATTTTGTTGAGTATCGGTGCAAAGCCAAAAATAGGGAGTTACATAGAGATTGTATCTACTTCTCAATCTCGAAATGGCTGAAAAATCATTTTCCAACTCCTTTCACGTCTTCTTGGATATAATTTGAAGGTCAACATTTTTCCGTCTTTTTTCCTTCACATACAGCTGGAAAGTCGAATTTTCTTCAAGTCTCTTTCTTTCTTCACGTACTTCACTCATTTTCATAGTTAACAAGTTGAATTTTCTATTCCTCTCTCTCTCTCTCTATGTGTAACTCCAAAATCGAAATTCCTCCAAATACCCTCCCTCCTCATATAATTTAAAACTCGACCGTTGAAAGTGTCCCCTTCTCGCCTCATAAATAAGGCTCGGACATTGTAATTTTTCGAAATGTCCTCTTAGCCTAGCCTTTAGAGACTCTCCTATTGTCTAACCTAAGCGAATATGTGGTTACAGACGAAATCTGAGGATTCACCTTCAACAAAAGTGATAGCGGGTTGCCCGTAAAAATTTAGAGCATTCGCTATGGCAGTCAAGTAGATTAGCCACAACTCGAGAGTCAAAGTATTTTAATTATATTTATCTACGGTGTCGTAATTTAATTTAGTATAATTTCTCATTTCGAAATTTCCCATTTTAGTCAAAGTCTCCTCCGTGAATAGATAACTTGAGGGTCAAAATATTTTCAAGGACACGGTGGGAGGATGGATGACAACATTTTTGCAGTACGCGGTCCACCCAAGATATTTTTTTTTCCCCTCCTTTTCTACCTCTTCTACGTATTTGATATCTTTTTCTGATCTTGACCTCATTCTGCGATGTGCATCTTCTGTCATGATCTTGGGATTTGAACCCAAGAAGGTGGGTAGGTTCTGGCCTAATAAAGGAACTGAGAGTGTTTGCTCACTTGGTCCCAATACATCGCGGTTCACAGAGAAAGAGAGAGAGAGAGAGAGAGAGAGAGAGAGAGAGAGAGAGAGAGAGAGAGAGAGAGAGAGATAAAACTTTTAGGATTTTTTTCCCCATCAGAAGGTCTCCTTAGTCAAACCGTTTAGCGTCCGCGGTGTGTCAGGATATTGATAATTTTTATGATTGCGGTGTTTTGACCTACTCTGAGGCTCGAAAACTTCCAATTTTCGAACTGAGTACATAACAGTGGTGGGACCTAACTATACGTCATAGTGCTCTAGAAAAGGAGACATGAAAAGACTTCAATCTTAGAGCTACATGCACGAAGAGGGGAGGGGGAGACTTCCGTAGAAATCAAGTTAGGGTATTGCAGTTATTTATTATATAAATCATGTACTTTAAAAAGTTATGAGAAGGAGAAAAGGAACAGTGGACATAGAATCACAGAGGAACGCGAGGGTTTTTCTGATGACAGCAAAATTTTCTGTACAAAAAAGTAGACTGAAATTTCGAGGAAATGTGGTTTTGAAGTGGACTGGGCCTTTGACTTAGCCCTGTCACTTTCAGGCGATCGATTATTTGTGTCGTATGTGCACCCACTCGTCCTCATAGTGGAGTGGGTACAGGTTGTATGTGCATACGTTTTGAGTCCTCCTTTCGAGTACAGCTTCAAAGTTGAAAGAATCCCATCGGAGAAACCCTCTATTCTTCGCAACTGCCAAGATGCATTGCTTCCAGGCATACAAACTTGGCGCACAGTTTCTCTTTCTCAATTCTTCATATTCCTAAGCTCGATCTTCTCCCTACCGTGTATCGCTTATTTGTAAATGCTACACAGGTGCTGAGTAGGTCATAGCGTTGCTTTGTATTTACTTAATCTATTACGTAACCATCTTCCTCTTTATGATTGTGGCTGCGAACGCAGACACCTGATTCCACGTTTTTTTGGAACCTAGCATGGTGGCTACCAGGCTATACTCGGAGCACGTACTTCATCGACCTAAATATCAACTACGCTCACGCCGATCACGCCTCCTCGCCTCACACTCAAATAAGATGTGTTGCGGTCCATCATCCCACCCTTGATTGTATTGCAAACACGTTTCCCGCTCAACTTTCCTTAGATTCTCACAAAGGTACTTCTTGAAAGAGTCATTTTTGCTCAACATCTGCGTCAGCTAAAAGTTCAGCTGACCATGGTCTCTCGGTGCATCCACTCATTAAGATCACGTATTAACGAACGTATCTTCCATTTCCCTAGTTTATTTTAAGCAATTTTTGCTTTCTATTTTTCCGGCAAGGAGCACTTGGCCTCCTACTTGACCTGTAAAGTCTTGAAATGGAGAGAGAATGATTTCTTCGCACCAAGAGTTTTACGATGGAAGAAGGCCAAGGGGGATGCTAAATTAAATCAGGAAATCTAGATTATTATTTTGTATGAGAAGAAAAGACAAATCCACGATTTAATGAATTCCATTTAATTTTGTCAATTTTTCTTCGTCCAAAGTGATTTTAACAGGGAACCTGTTTTACAGGGAGAGGGGTCTTTTCGAAAACTTAGGCATTCCACCGTCCGACAAAAACTGAACTACCTAAAGAAGGAGTTGGACTTAGAAAAATTTCTTATTTGGAGCTGTGTATGACAAAAGAGAAACTTGAAAAAATTTCATCTTGTGTACGTATACATACTCCTATTGAAAGAGATTTTGGACAAAATTTGGACCAAAAAATTTTAAAGGAAAAAATTCTGGACATACGGACAAAATAAATCATGGACGGAATGTCTGTGGACGAAAAAAGGGGGACCCTTCTAGAGCCATTCTGAGTGAGAATGTTGTAGTAATTTCAGGGTGGATTAATTTCCTACGTCGTATACTGAATCTCCATAGTCCAATTCAGGGTATAAGCGAATTTTACAGAGTTGTAGCAGAAGTTCATGTAGCATTCTTTGGAAGGATGAGACACCTACTTTTAAGATCGCGTGGGCACTGAAGAATTTTGATTTCAGAGGGTCATGTGAGTTTCTGGTCAAAATGTATGTCTGGCAGTTTCACTGAAACGCGAGTAGGTATTTGGAAGTCTTGTAGGAGTGAAGTCAAGAAACCCACATAAAACAGGTTTTGTTTTTAAAGTAGGTAGTTGATAAGAGAGACCCGTAAGTCGCGAACAAACCGAGCGTGGACTTTTCCCTGGAGTGTTCCTAACTTTAAAAGTGTATTTGAACGTCAGATTCGATATTTGATTTCCGTATCAAAAACCTCATTCCGACAACTGCGATTCCCTTTTCCTTTTTGTTCGAATTGTAGGTGAGCAAAATTTTTTAAATTTCGATTTTTCCAACACTGATCGGGTCAACGTTTTCTACAGATTTCTTTACTGCAACAAATTCGTTTAAATGCGGATTTCGGTGTAACTTTCACATATTTATTTCTATATTTGAAACAACCCGTTAAAGTTACGTCTTGTGCAAGTAACTCCATCTGGCGAATAACCAAGGTTGTCTAGAGGCGTACTCGTATTCGATTTTTCTACGCCGTAAAATCTCGATCGTTGCTCACCACTGACGACAAAAACAAATCTATATCCTATCTTTGTGTACTTTGATCCTCAGAGCGTCAGTTCTTTTTCTTTGTACCAATTTCCCACGAGTAGTTTGTTGCACATAACATCACTATCATCTGACCTCGTTTCTTACCTCGTTAGGAGTGCAAATAGTACAACTCTCCTTCCCTCGTCTACGCGTACTCGATAATAATTTTTCCTCTGTACTCTATAATCAACCATCATGTTTTTATTTTTATTGAGAAAAGCTTTTAAAAAACTATACATATCAGAAATTCTATCCATTCTGCATATATACACGTAACAAAAATTTCTTCAAAATATATAGACAAAAAATTAAGACAATAAAAAAAAAAAAAGGTACATCAGAATAAAACAATAAATCCTAAATTTACGTCACAATCATTCAGTCCATGAAACTTATTATTTATTCGTATTGCAAAAAACGACAAGGTATTACTGAATACTTAACTTAAACTCACTTCTACGATAACGTTTGTACACTTAATTTAAATAAAAAGGAAAAAAAAAAACACGAAATTCACGAATACAAAGTATCAACTCCTTCTAGAGGTTTTTCATTTCCTCTTTTTTGGCAAAATAGTAACTTGATATGAGGGAGCGAATTTTTATTCCTTACACAACCCCGATTATTAATTGCGTACAATCTTATTGCTAATTTTCATTGCAAAACAACCTCACTATTCATTATAATGTAACATCAATAATGAAAATTTTTATTAGCGATCAACCATTTGAATATAGTCTCTTCGTTTCGTTTCACCCAATGTACGTTCAGTTGGACCATTTCTAAGCTTTGTTGAAGAGCCCTGGTACCTGACCCAACATCCAATGGACGAAAGAAATCGGAGACCTGCAAAAATTTTCAAAGATGTATGGTAACATGCGTAAATGTGAAAAATTAGCATCACCACGCTAATTAATATTTCTTTACCTCTTTGAAATCATATTCGCTGGCGAAATGGGACGTCACGGCAGTAATTAGCCCTCCCATGGTAAAGGTGCCATTGCCAAACAAAGATTGCAGCGAATACCAGTGAGCTTTCAAATGTCTCCATGCCAATAAATGACCATCTGGATTGGCCGCCACAACTCCCAAAACAGTCTTCACGTCTTGAGGCTTAATCATATCGTGATTCAACGTCGCCAACAAATATCTGGAAGAAGGACGGAAAACGAAAATGAAATTTCAGTCAGCAGCTTTGAAGTTAATATAATCGAATTTTTATTTGTACCTTTGTAAAATCCATGGATCTGAGGCAGCACCCAAGACTTTCAACAACAATTTTCTTTCACTAGGATATTTTGTCGAATTGTATCGCGCCCAACAATATTGCCATTCTTTTACGCCACCATATTTTATACCTAAATTGAAATAACATGCAATCAATAAATTCGAGAAAAGTCGAAGATCGTCAAAAGCGAACCCGAAAGCGAGTACTCACCGGCAGTGTAAATCACTTCTCGCAAATTCGGTGATAAATCTCCACCATGACTCATCCAATTCTGGAATCTGTCTCTGGCTTCTTTGGTTACTGGCTCAACTTCGGATTGCACAGCACTCGACAATATATCCGATCGCAACAACCTACAAAAATAGTTTCTCTCAGAACATTTTCTATGAGAAGTTTTTTGAGAATCGAGGAAGTATTTTACCTCTGTAAATGAGGGCCAGTGTCATCCCATCCTATATCTTTCGCTATAGGTTCCAATAGGTATTTTATATACTGGTGAAATAAACGGTACGGCGATGCTTCGGACAGGTACTTAGTCCAACTGTGTAAATGATTTAAAGCGGACGCCCAAGGTACGTAATCTCGTTCACTGCGTAAGTACAGCCCCAGCCTTAGAGGTAAGGTTACGTTCACGACTCCAGCTCTGGAATGAAAGAAAATTTTGTACATGAATTGTCTACAGCTCACAGGTATCACTCTTATGAACAAATTACACAAAGGAAGGAATAGGTCCTCTAAGATAGCATATCCTGATATTTATCCAGCCTAGGACGTCATCAAGGTAATTCTGTATAGGTCAAGATTAATGCGGATCAAAGGCGTAACGTAGGAACGAAGTCATTGATCTCGTCAGAGAAGGAAGTTTACAATTTAAGTCAACCCTCAACACTAATGCCCACTCCAGATCCCTCAGGGTACAGCGTTTATCAATAATCACCCGGACTGTGACATCACCTCAGTGGCGTACATACGATTTTGCAATGGGGTGGGGGATATGTTTTCCCAGGTGGAGGTATCACCAGATAAAAAAATTGCGACGTAAAGAAACAATAAAATTGGACTAGGGATGGGATATATCCCCGTATCCCTCTTAGTCACCAAGAAGGTCTCTGCGTAGGTCAAGGTCAATCGAAATTAGAGGGCCTCTGTAATTATCGACAAAACCCACCACTATTCGCCCAAGAGTAGGACCTTATCACTCATCACACAATGATTACTAAATACCTGCTCAAGATGAATGCGTCGTCAATCAAGCTGGCTCGATCTGCCGGAGTGAATACTGTATGATCATTTTCTAGCTGCTTGGCTATGGCCTCCCACAACTCCGCCGAATAATTCACTCTGTAAAATCCAGACTGATTGACGTTCGCTTTTATCCAAACGACTTGAGGATCTGCCGTGAATGTGACTGAAAAAAGTATTCCACCATCAAACTCAAGCTCATGTCTCCATATGATCGAACTACCTTCTAAATTTTCTTACTGTTGGTCATGTTCATCCATGTGTTTTCAACGTGACGGAAAGTAGATTTGTCGGTATAATAATTGAGCGGTATATACCATTTGTACTTGAACGGCGACGTAGGCTGTCTGACGATCGTCATATTTGGTACGTGTTCAGTGAGCAAGAATCGCGACTGGCTGGCCGTGAATATTCCACTAGTTGCGTTTTCTCGTTTTATTGTCACTAAAGGAAAGCCCATCTGTCGGGTCCATGTATCCATAATTGACTAGAAAATGAAGTAGAGTAGTTTTATTATCTTGTAAATTGGTACAATATCGATTAATCCAACGGTTCTCGGGCTACTACTATAAACTGCATGACTTACCTTCACTTCTAGAGTTTGGTTAGTGTGTTTGCTCAAAACTGTCCACAGGTCTTTCGTATCCGCGTTACTATACTTGTGAGTGTTCAAATAGTCATTTAATCCTTTTCTCAGAATACTGCGAGTGAGAAATTTTTCCATCATATTCAGAATTGCGGCCCCCTAGAAAGAAAAATTTTAGTTAGAAAAATTATGTTAGGTTGAAGAGTCTTATGAGTCGTATACAATCTCTTATAATAAAGAGTTCCATATTAACCGAGAGGAGGGGAAAGCGGGGTGAAGGCGCACTGTTTTAAGCAAAAGAAGGAACAAACAGTAAAACCGGTTTGACCTATTGGCACGAGCACTTTTCCGTTTCCCTCCCAATATGGTGTAGAGAAGTTCTTTATGTGCCCCTATGTCTGACACTTTGGGAAGTCCGAATTTACCTAGCTAAAAGCTTTTTCTGCATCTGGTGTGAAGTTCTGACCTTGCTTAAGGTGCCTCAATATGACGTTCTGAAATGCCAAGTCTGGTCACGGCTATCTAGGGGGATTATCCTGAAAAATCTGCGGTATGGCGTCCGACGAAAACTGACCCACCCTAATAAAGAATTTGGACTTGGAAAAATGTCGATTCTTGAGCCATTATATAGGATAGGAAAGGAACTTGGAAAAATTTCTACTTTCAGGCTATATACATCATGATACAAGAGACTTTGGAAAACTTGGGACTCTTCAAGATTTCAGTTTGAATTCTCCATACCAAAATCCATAGAATAAGTTCTCTGCGTTCTTCGTTCAACTTCGTTAAGGAAGCCGTCGCGTCGTTCTAACAGGGAACCTGTTTTATCGTTGGGAGTGGGGGTTTCGGAAAAAAGTCCGCATCCGGCCAGCCGGCAAAGCTCGGAGCTCAAAAATTTCCCAAATCCCCAGCCTGGGTGGGTGGAGCCTATAAAATCACAGTTTGATAACGTCGTAGGTCAGCCTTGTGACGTCATAAATCAATTTTTTTAATTTTGCAGGCCTGTGACGTCACAAGTTAGGCTTGTGACGCTACAATCTACATTTCCTATACAACAGGTTCCCTGCCACCTCTCGTTTAACTCCGTTAAAGAACCTGCCAGTTTTTCATGTGAAAGCGATATTTGACTCCTAAAACTGTTATCAAGAAAAGCCAACGTATGGTGCCACAGGAGGATCATAAAGATTGCCTGAACAGAAAAAGTACAGAATGTGTGGATGTCCTAGAAAGAACAGGAGCTCCTGCCAACAGTCAAGAAGAGAAAGCTCGAGTAGCTAGGACATATGCTTCGAGGTCCAAAGTACGAATTGCTGCAGACTGTCGTGCATGGGCGGATTGAAGGAAAGAGATGCCATATCATGGCTGCTTGCGGATGTGGACAGAGACCGCTATAAATGGAAGGTTGTTACGAGGCTGTGGCAATTACAGCCGAAAGTCAGAATAGATATGGCAGGTCAAGAAGATGAAAAAGAAATCGAGTCCAAAATCGCTTCAATGATAGGGTCTGGGGAAAATCTGCTATCAGTGCGTCCACGCTGAAATTCAATTTTGGGATGATAATTATGAATTAATGATTTCTTCAAGAATTCGAGCCATCCCGAATGCGGTGAAACAGCACCATCCTTTCCTCGGGCCTGTCCGAATTTATTCTCCCGTCTCCACCTTCCTCATATTCTGCTCTAAACCCTAGAAGTTCTTTCCTCAAAGTTGAATTTAAAAAAATTAATTACTTTGCTATAAGAAATCGAGTCGAAAATTGCTTCAATTTCGACCGGATCGTGGACGGTAACTGATATCGGATGGCTCGTCGACAACGCGTCGTAATGTAATCCATGTTGCGTTTTATCTAAGATGAACTGGTCCATCATGCTCCAGCCAGGATTGACGTAATCAACTCCGACGTACTCCAGGAAGCTAGCGAAGCCTTCGTTAAGCCAGAGATCGTTCCACCAGCGCATCGTAACCAGATTACCAAACCACTGAAAATAAGATATGAAAGACGTTACACGGGTTTTTGACTTGAGTATAAGAAAGGAGACAATTTTACACTCGTCCTTACCTGGTGAGCTAGCTCGTGAGCTACGACTATGGCAACCCACTGGTTCCCTGACGCCGATGTTTGTTTTTCGTCGTACAGGATCGATGTTTCCCTGTATGTGATTAGGCCCCAGTTCTCCATGGCACCGGCACCAAAATCAGGTATTGCAATCAAATCTGTGGGTAAAATAAGAATGTTGGAACGTGAAATCAATTTCTAGGTTGTCTACAGCTTTTTATTGCGACAGGCGCGCAGAGAGGCATGGTTGGAAGGAAATCTGACGGCAGCGAGAGATATAGAAGCTTTACAAGGACGTACATTCAAATTTTACCCATACCTCTCTGCATTAAATTAGTGTAAAAGTATGTACCTTGCTTTGGTAACGGATAAGGAACCCCGAAAAAGTTCTCGTAATGCTCCATCATCTTTACAGCCGTGTTCAAAGCGAAAGAAGCCTGCGAGAGGAGATCAGTGGGCGCATAAACACTGACAGAAACGTTTTTCGACGTTCTCGTGTGTGTGTGGTTGTAATCACAAACAACAAACGCTACTAAATAAGTGCTCATTTCGACCGACTCCTCGAAATCATCTCGAACCTGAAAAACAAAAGACTTTATTATACTTTGGAATTCGTCGAGGAATATCTGCGAGCACAAGTCAACACTGACCAGTCCAGTCCCCATGTAGAATCCGATATCGTCGGTGCTTTTAATCGGCATATTAAACAATGATATGTGAAACCGATCTCTTAATATTGACATTTTGAATCTCGCTTTGAACTGAGGCTCGTCGAAACAAGGAAACGCAGAGCGAGCGTATGTTGGTTCGAAATGAGTTGTTGCTAAATACCTGGACATTGATGATGAATAATTATCCATTAGAAACATTTTATGTTTGTTTTACTCGGTGAGATAGAAAAAAAAATAATATAGGTACTTTTTTTCGTTGTTTTTGGTCACGTAGCTGCTTAAATAGAAACCTTCGAGATCCGTTCCTAAACGAGTAGTATATTTAATGGTGAGGGTGTAATTTTCATTTCTCTGTAATTCTTCATCCAGTTCTAAGAACACCTGCTGACCGGCCGAATATTCGAGCATTTTATTAATTTTAATTTCTATTTTTTCTTCATTCTTTCTATTAATGAGAATCTGTAACACAAAAATTAAGGGTACTTATAGAACAGGAATATTGAGACCCACTTGGTTCTCTACGAAGAATCTTCGTCATATTTTCACATCTTTCCACATTCAACCCCGCAGGAAGATCGGAGTTCAACTATTACGATCGATCGCCCTCCACTAAAAGAATACGGTAGTCTAAAATTTGATTGTGAAGCGAGGAGGCGTGAGTGAGGGAAGCTTAGCTGGTGGCTGCAAGAAATCGGACTCGATGAAGGTTTTGCTCCGAGTAGCCTGGTAGCCACCATGGCAAGTTCCAAAAAAGTATGGAACCAGGTGTTTGCATTTGCAGCACAGTCACGAATGGAATGGAATAGGCAAATTCAGAGCCACGCTATAGCCTACTCAAGACCATGTACATACAGACGACACTTCGCAGGAAGAAGACCAAGCGTGGAGATGCGAAGACAGAAGTAGAAGAAGAAGGGACTTCAACTCCATTTCAGCTCCCAGTTGTGTCAGTTGAGTATGTTAATGTTTGCCTGCTTGGGGGCACTGCAACTTGGTAGTTGCCAAAATGACGAGGCTTCGCCAAGAAGATTCTGATTCATACGCAACCCGCACCAGAATGGGAGATTTTCTAATCGATTGGAGTTTATTGAAGGATAGGGAAGACTAGAAATTCTGCAAGGAGAGAGGATGAGGCAACAGTAATAGAACTTGATATCATACGAGAAAGGGGGAAGAATGATTTATGGAAGGTCCACTGAGTTATGTTCCTCGAAGTCGATATGTCCCGGTATCCATTGGAAACAGATGGAGGATGAGAAAGAACTTACCGAGTGTATGAGAATGAGCAATTGTCAGACCCTAGGATTCTTAGAATGAGAGTCTTGCATAGCAATCAAGGATAAGAGAGAATAAGATAGTACATGTAAGGAATTTGCGGAGATAAAAGAAGCGGGTAAGGAGGAAGGGACAGGTGAATATGGAAGCGTTACCCTAAATGGAGTGCAAATCCGATTCCGGATCCCGATTTGAACCCGTCCCTTTAGTAGAGAAGTTGGGAGAGGAATTCTGAAGAAATTATTGGTATATAAAGTCAGCTGTTTTGGAAATTTCAATAAGATCGAGACGGATATAATGGGGAGAAGATTATAAAATAGGAAGTACGAGCCAAGTTTGAGATGCGTACCTGGATGGAATTGAAGCGTCAAGCAAACTGAGAGCATTTGAAAAGATGGAAAGATATGGGTATTGGGTGGTTGAGGCTAGAAAGTTGCACAGAGTGAAAGAGCGCGGTAACGGAGAGGAGGAACACCTAGCTCAGCGCATAGGCCGAATGAAGGGATGGTGCGCAGTGCGCCAAGGGCCAATCGAAGCCCGGAAGATTGAATTGAGTCCAACAATCTCGAGGTCATTTCGTTGTAATGAGTGTAAATTGGACAACCGTAATCGAGTTAGGAACGGATTAGAGTATTGTGGTGTCGATGATTTTTAATTCGGGGCAGGCGACAGGGAAGCTTCGTCTCGATCTTGGGCTGCGTTTTTCATGAGTCAATTTAAAACAAACTTTAATAATTCAAGACATTCTTGATGCTTTATAAAGTCGAAAACATGAAATTGAAAGTAGGATTCACAAAGGTTTTGATTCGTTTCGTATCTTTACTTCACTATCCTCCCTATTCCAGGATTTATGTTGGTACGGGATCCTGAGGTCTTCATTAATTTTTTTTATTTGTGTCCGCAGGCGGCCGCGCATTTTGAGGTCGTAGAATTTGGGGATCTCAAGCCACCCAATGGGACTTCACGTACTTTCAGGTGTGTTATCGAAAGACCAAGGGAGTTGGCACCCCTTTCTCTCTTTCGTGAGACTTCGCAAGCAAAAAACGCAATGTGCTGCGAGTTTAGATTCGATCTTTG
Organism: Aspidiotus rigidus; assembly: GCA_035079385.1. NCBI lineage: Eukaryota > Metazoa > Arthropoda > Insecta > Hemiptera > Diaspididae > Aspidiotus > Aspidiotus rigidus. Next base: position 12,200,043 of record JAVHKY010000020.1, on the reverse strand, counting down.
GACTATTTTGGGAATTTGGAGAAATTTTGTGAATTGCTACTGAAGAATTAGGGGACTGCGATAGTTTCGATTTTCAACTTATACAAGCTATATAAATAGTAGAATGTAAAAATTTAAAAGAAGTGGCCCGCGCCTTTGTTTGTGATAAGTATTTCCCAGTAGAGCTCGGGAGAAACAAGAAATATGATCTAGAAATTTTTTACTCGTACGAAAACAGTTTTTCGTTCACGTTTCCAGTTCCAATATTATGATAAGGATGATGATGAGACTGAAGTTCAGGGGTGGAGCACAATTTAGGTTGACCGATAGAGCATAGAAAGTAGGCGAGAAGATAGTAGAAATTCGCCCGACAATAACGCAGATTGTTCTGGTCATTAAAAGACATCCTTGTGACAAGAGTAAAGTTTCAAAATATTGGACTTTACATCATTTTATTGCTATCGTAGAATTCTACGATACTTCTGTTTCAATATTCAACAACATTGTTCTAACAACGTAACCAATGTTCACTCTTTGTAGTAGTTATCACTACTTTAGTATTCTTACCTTTTCAGTAATGGTTAAATTTTTGCTATGGAACACAATGTACTCGGTCGGCTTCTCGACGTGGAAATCGATGGCCGTTTGACCTGAACACAAACAAACAGCGTGAATTAGCTTTGGAAAATCGAGTCTAAATTGACGGCTTGAATCGGTATGGAAAATTAATGTTATCGAGCACGAAACATCACATTCACTTTTTTTTTTTTCACGAAGCTTTATCCTCTGAGGAAAAAGAAGGAAAATGTAGATTTTAATTTTTCATCACTCCCAACCTTTTCAATGTTTTGAATTTTATCGTCGAATTGGATTGACAAAGTAAACTGACGAACAATATTCTCAATGAAAGTATAACGTTACGTCATTGACTGAATCATCTGGACCACGAAATTCATATCTTTGATAATGATATTATGTCCATCGCTCCATGAAACTTTTTGGCTGGGAAATTTAAGAGTTCGATTCTTTAGCCAAGACATTAGTTTTGTAATTTGGAGGGAGGGGAGTGCTAACAGAGAATAGATTTAAAAATTGTCGGTCGTCATCTAAACCATAGAAAAACGGAGCACTGACAACGAAGAGCACTCAATAAGTAAGGTAAGTTTTCAGCCCCTCGGGAATACTTCAGATCAATAAAAATGTTCTATTTCCTAATTAAGTTTAAAAAGTACGCGATCGCTCACGTCCACCAAAGTTTTCGGATACTTCGCATGAAAATTTAGAAAATTTCTGACGACGAAACTCATTAATCCCCTTTACTTAGCATAATTTCATCGAACATTTTGTAAACTCGTAGAGATTCCACAACTCATTTGTAAATTTTTCATAAATTATGTCGAAATTCTGCCTACTCGTATAGATTGATTTCGATTATAATAAATTATTGCGTTCAGTATGCTTCAAGACACGGGGTATTATTTTATGCGGCGACATCTGCGGTAGTAAAGCATACAGATCCGGTCTTTAAAATGGTATTTTACTATTCTTTTGTGTCAGACCTTTCGACTTCAATTTAACGACTCGTAGACGCCTTTTTTAAGCACTTTACATCGCATTAGCGATATAATGTACCGAAAGCTCGCAGATTATTAAAAAACTTTCTCTCTCTCGCTCTTCTTCTATCTTCTCGCAAAAAGTTCTCGGATTTTTATTTCATCATATCGTTTTATACGATTGCGCTCTTCGTATTCTATCGTTTTGTTTATTGAACACGTATCGCGTAGCTACCTTTCACTTCGAGAGTCGTGAGATTCGGATGGATAGTTATTTGGTAACGTTCGGGTCGCACAAAAGTAGGAAGACGAAGATTATTCCACGGAAAAATTTCACCATTTGTAGCGATAGGAATTATAGACCGAGATGCATTGACGCCATCCTCTTCAGTCAGAAACAACGGTTTCATTCCAATACAAGGACAATCTGTAAAAATAAAAAGCAAAATAATATAATCAGACTATGGTAGCGCTTTTCTTCTTTGCGGCGACATGTGATGAATTTAGGAAATGGAATAAGTTGATCGCCTTGAGCTTGTGAAGCGACGTAAATGCAATTTAACGTAACGAGGTCAGTAAGTATGGGTAAGCTTTCTGAAAGATCGTCAGTTTGCTAAATATTGGTTTTCAAAATGTTGTTCATAAAACTTTTTCTCAATTCTCGCTACACTGTCGAAACTACATACGAGCCAAAGTAGTCTTAATTTTACTTTTCTTTCAACACAGAAAATAATATCGAATTTGATAGTCATTAAAGAATATCAACCGTTTACTAGCTACTATCTGGTTTCCAAAGCTTACTCTCACCAATCGATAAACACCAAAAGAACAACTGGTTGATTTTTCCTCTTTTCTAATGGCTTTAGTTGAACTCCTAGCCCATTAAGAGCAATGGGACGGGAAAAATTAAATTCCAGGGTGATATAAGGTTTGAGTGAATAAGGTCTCATAACCTCAGACCAATGAAGGGTAACTAGAAAAATCCTGCTGTCGAAAATCTGCAATTTTCGACTTCAACTCCTTCCCGGAGTTGAACTTTCATCGCTGCGGCAATAGCGGACTGATAAACAAATAACGAAATCCATAGCAATGAAAAATCAACCCATTTTCAATATCTCTCTTCAAACTCTCTCGTTAATCCTTTTCCACTGTCTACGAATTTCGATTACGAGTTACGTATAAACAATGACAAACATTTGCGATACGATGTCGGATCAGCAGACGCCGACTCAGCAATTCATGATGGTTCCAATCGATGTAAGTACTTATTCTTAGACAATTCGACTCTTCTTATTATTCTGGTTCGACCCGTTAAGGACTTGTACGATCCACGACCTCGATCTGCTTTTATTTCTAATCGACTTACTCTCGTTCGCGAGACTGACGGATAGATGTTTTATTCTCTGTCCGTTAGATTCCCGATGATCCGTCGATGACGACCATGGTACACATTCAGACACGTTTCGGACTTATAATTATTCGATTTATCCTCTTAATTAAATAAATATATTTTATGTCTCTTGTACGTCTCGATATTTCCTCAGATTGAGTTTTCAGCACGTCTTCCACTGCAACAAAGCCACTCTAGCTATTCCCCCCTTTCGCATTTCCCACACCTGCAACTCATTTCATCCTCCCCTCCCTCTTGGAGTTACATTTCACGTTTCCTTTTAGATTTTAGTCAAGTCTTTGGAGTTAGTCGAAGCCCCCCGCTCTCTCCTCCCCGTACAGCTAATTAGTCGAAATTTCTTCAAATTCGTGTTTCGACCATAATTCTGTAAAATCCCTAAAGTAGATCAGAAACCCACCTTCCTTCAGAGCCTTAATTTTTCGGAGATTCCTCGTCATAAATCTAAATAATTAAGTTTTTTAAAAGAAAAGAAACCTGAATGACTGGAGAAACTAGGCGAATTTTTTGCATAAAGACCTACGAGAATGGAGAAACTTTAGAAAATCCGTGTAATTGAGTCCTGCAAGTGAATAGGACTTCAAAACAAATACGGATCAGATATGCAGGCAATTATCAAGATCGAGCTTTAGACTAAGATGAAGAAGGGATTTAAGATGATTTTAATATTGAGCCATGTATATAAGAAGTGAGATCAGAATCTTATCAGACACTTACTTCTCCTCGTAGCTATGCCTCGCTTTTCCCCTTCTCTCCCGTCCATAAACCCTCTTAGAGGAGCGCGACTACTTCCACAAACCTTTAATAAAACTTCATTAGGCTTGGCTTTGGGTAGAACAGGACTGGTTATCTCCGAAAGACGTATTCTTTCTCTACTCCTTCAAGGCTTCTCTATAAACATTCCTAATTCTTATAAAATCCTAGGAGTTCATCGTCGTCATAGTCGCAGCTCCTTTACAGGGGATAGCATGGGTGGTAAAGTAAAATGTTCTCAGGGAGGAGCAAAAATTTTTTTTTTTTCGATTCTTAATTTTTTATTTCATATCCTAGTGCTAAACCAAGCATCTTTTCATTTTTTCCACTATTTTATGAGGGTGGGGAAGCAATACCACCTACTTTTCGTCTGAGGGGAGATTGCCCCCGTTGCCTCGCCATCCATGAAGATAGCGTACATCCTTGCGTCATACCAGCCGGTTCCCAGCGTATCTGATGACTTATTTCAAGGTTTTGTAGGGAGAGTTGGTCGGTGAATTTTTTGTCCACATCTACGATGTTCTTCTCCCTCTCGTTGCCTTTCCTTATATTTTATCCAAATAACATTGGCATGAAAATACCGTTCTCTCGAATTTTATGCGCTAGTTTTTCTCCTCTTTCATTTTCGATGAAGACGTCTTTAGACCCCTCTCATAAAATCAGTCGAAGCAAGAGTCTGAATGCCGCTAAAATTCTCAAAATATCTAATCGTAACATGGGAAATCGAGTGACACGGTGTCGGCCTCCGCTTCCGCAACAAACACTCTCGGCTACCACATGCCTTACAGCTTTAAACGTCTTAAAATACATACCCCTTCCACCGCTTGTAACCGTGAAATTGTACTTCTCTTATACCATACCCTAATCCGATCTATCCTAGGTTATGGACCACCTATACATATGGACTCGCACCCTTATCACATCGATTCTCTCCTCTGGACACAATTCAAAATTCCGCCACTCGCATTAATTTGTACCGCCGCTTTTCACACTAGCCCTGCTCCAAGTCCAGCCACCGAAGCAGGTTATCCACCCCTACATTCGTTCTATTAATCTCCTCAGCTCTGTCTTACAACTTTCTCAAACCCCAGTTTAAAAGATTCTCTTTAATTCTACCTCGAATCGTCCCACTTAACGCAACATTTTCAACAATATGCTTTACTTTTCTCACCCATCCCCTTCACCAAAAAAAAAAAAATCACTTCTATTCCCTATTTTCCACATAACCCTCTTAGGCTTTACCTACACCTAAAATAATAGACAAACTATATGAACTAACCAGAAAATCTACCAACTCCGCACCCTTTTCCTAGAAATACTTAACTCTTTTCCCAAAGCTACTTCTTGTTTCACAGATAGATCAAAAATCGAAAGCCAAGCCGATTTCTCGTATTCAATTGCAACTCCGTATCAATTTTAACAGCCGAAGTCCAAGCCATCTTTCAATGCTTGGAAACAATACTAATAATTCCTTTCCCTCAGAACCACCCTTTTCTGATCGCCACTGACTCATCCAACTCAACGGGAATCTACAGTATCCGAGGCAATGGAAAACTCGATGTAGCCGCCAAAATTGCCACAAAACTCCCACGAATCAACTCTCGTCTTCCTCCAATTAAAAACGACCAATCATGGAAATATATTCAAGAGAGTAAAGAAATGCAAAACCGCAGAAAATTACTCATGAGAAAGAAGGATTGCAAAAAGCGCAGAAAAATTTAGAAAATTTGAAGCGCTTTCGGTTGAAAACCCATCTTCAGCGAGAACAAGAAAGGAACTGACCCAACGATGAAACGAACAGAACACCAACTCGAGAAAGAAAGAAAAGGTAAAAACTGATTATCGAGTTGTGACTCATGAACAAATTCGATCAGACATTCGTTCGGTATATGCTAGCTGTTCAGGACGATGACACCACCAGTATTCATATGACATTATTTCTACATGCTCCAGGGCAGTGAGTTTGAAATACGAATTCTTATTGTGGAGAAGCACCTCAGAACCCTCCCGGAAGCTATGCCCACTGGTGATTAAGTGGTCAGCGAATGCCGGGTCTCCCTTACTGCCCTTCTCTCAGGCTTTCTTATATTCAGCCATTCTAATCTTCAGCTGCCAACCAGTCTCTCCGATATAAACGCCATTAAAATCTCTACATTCTAACCTACACACCCCACTCTCAGGAACTTGGTCTTTCAACCTAACAAACAACCCTCATTGGACTGTAACAGGATTGTCGAACGCAACCCGAAAGCCGAAGGGCCGAAGGGAGAACCTCCCCAAGAATTGGAGCCTAATCCGTCGCGATTTCTCGCGGGTCATAGAGCGAAGGAGGAAGGTAGTAGAGTCAAAATACTTCCTAATTCCTACGAACCATCGTGTTTATGTCCAAATGAATCTCGTTACCTCTGGCCAGACGTTTTATGGCCATTAACTCCTTCCTGAAGTCAGTTTGACTCAAAGGAATTTGGGTTAATCGACGGACTAAATTGTTAATTAAAACGTCGGACAGAATGACGACCCGTGGACTAAAACATAAGTCGAAGTATCTTTTCTATAAATCTTCATGAGGAGTGTTCAGGCTGACGAGAAGCTCACCCATCCGCTGCAAAGTAACAGCCTTAGGGATACAAAAATTAAATAACTTCTTAAGAGGACGCTTTTCTATATATTAAAATTGATTAACTTCAAGGCACTAACGACCAATTATTGGTCGGTGATATAATTTTGTATAATAAAATAATTGGACGTCAGTGCCTTGAAGTTAATCAATTTTAATAGCCTTAGGGATGTTAGGGAGCAGGCCTACGACGTCAGCTGTAACTTGGAGGATAGTATCAATTCCACACCAATCGCCTCAAAATTTCGGATGAATGTATCACACTAGGGCAAAGTTAGCCCAATCAAAACCTTTACCTTTCGCGTAGTCTTCATCACACTAAAAATCCCGCCGTCTCGAAATCTACCTTTTACGCCTCCGAATTAGTCGCACGCACATCTTTTTCCAAGCTCTTCCTGCTCTTATGCGAACATCGTAGTATCGACCCCCCCCCTTACAGTAAACCACATTTAGCTTCTCTCCGTCACACCCATCCATCGAAACAACTGTTGTCGATGACCTCCCATCCATAGAAAACCTCTTACACCCAAAACATCATCTATTATCTAAAAGCAGCGAATGCTTATAAACCAAGTGCAGTTAAGAGCTCGGAAAATTAAAAACAAAAAAAAAAAAACGAAGTACGTACAATTTTCTGTATTTTATGCATGAATGATTTTTTCGGTCGGTACATAGCTATGTTTTGCAAGTTGGAGGTGAAGATTCACTCAGAAAGTCCATTCAAAAGTACGAGAGGCTCATCGATTGTTCGAAAATTCAATTTACTCGCGCTCTGGTTGATTACGGTGGAGCCATATTTCTTTCAAAAAAAAAAATTAAAGCGAAGAAATTAAGAAATAAAATTTCCACGAGTCCTTACCAATTTCAAACCATTTTCGTTCCGTCATTTAATAAATAATTTACATTCATTTATTGTTTTTTTTTCTTGTTCTTCTTTTCTTTCTACATAATATACAACTTCTTATTCCTCCTGTTTTTTTTTTTCTAAAATCTATAATCTGCCATCCACCGTCAAAATACATTCCGTTTCCCAGCTCTCAGTCGCCTAATAGGAGGCTAATTTGATTTTCCAATATGACTGAGAAAAATCTTCTTTAAATTATGTAAACACAACTATAATCCCGCGATTACGAACTTTGAGCGATAAGTTCAAACAAAAATATCGAATTACATCATATACAATGTAAACATTGAGAAAAATCTCTTTTCTTCTGAAGTTACCTAAAATAAAGAGTCCATTTTTTTTCTTTTTTTCTTCCAGGCGATTAAACAGAAGGGTGAAAATACGGATGCAGTCTTTCCGACGCGTAGGATGATAGCGACATCTCGTCTAGTCCCGTAAGTCAAACACGTGATAAAAGTTTCCCCCTCGACGTAATGAAATTCAGGAACGTTAGCTAGAATTTGGGGAAACACGGCGTCGCGACGCACCGTCGAGCGTTTCTTTTCTTTGTCCACTACTTTTTTCTTTTTTTAGTTCGATAGAGGTGATGAATAAAAGATCTTCATCAAAATTCTCAAGTTCGAATGTAACTCTTACCTAATTTGAACTCATAACATTTTTCTTTCGAACAAAATATTTTTATCTAAGACTATAATTAGAGACTTGTCACAAATAAACTTACCTAAGCGTCCATAAAATAATTTTTTGTTCTTGGGAAATCACTATCAGGGCGCTGAGCATAGTTTTCCTCCGCTACGAATAAGTCGTACTCATATTTTTCTCTCGCTCAACTATCTATAAACTTGCTGAGTCTTGGACTTCTTTTAAAATGGTATTCAAAGCTTATAGGACTTGCGAATGAAAAACTCACCATTTTGCGGTCCAAAATATGCGATGGCAACTGACGTCAAGAAAAGCACAGCCAGAAAAACGGACGCGATAATAAGCGCTTTCTTCTGCGAGCAGATGGCCACTCCACCGTGCTCGTACAGGCTCCTCTTGTGGATACCGCTCTGGCTCCCGCTGATTCCTGCGAACAAATTTATCATGAACATCTTCCTTCAAAAGCACGTGGGTGCCCAAGTACGGAACGCCGCGATAAAGCTGAACGAAAACCGGGTCAGGCCAGTGACGACAGGTTGACGATTGGCAGGTAGGTCGAACGAACCCCCAAAGGTATGCTAGCATAATAATGAGCGCGTATATCATCATTTATTTACTTACGATAGTGATTAGAGGCTGTAAGGAAGGCGACGTCGTCCACATCGTGGTCGTTCATCTGGAGGCGTCGCCTCCACACTACCGAATCGAACCGATTAATATTATTGGTAGTTTATTTCGCTTCGCAAAAACCTATTCTCTCTTCTTTTCTCGTATGCAACAAATGCCGGAGAAACGCGGGTAAAAATAAGAACCGCGTTTTTACCGCACCGCCATCGATACCGACTGTTTTCTGATTTAGCGGATCGATATTTACGAGAGCTTTTGAAGGGTTGAAAAATAAGACGGTAGCCAGTGTTGCCAGAGTCGTAAAGGCTTCACGATTTCCCAGCCGGGTGGAAAATTCGCGGGCAAGTCGGGCGAAAAACCGCGTCAAGGGGTCGAGTCGACTTCTGTTGGTAAACTTGCGAGCGGTAAACGTATGCCGTATTAATAAGGGCTGTATCACCCTTGAGCATGCGTGATCCATTTCGCTACCGCGTAACCCTCGACTCTGCGTGCACTGCATCTGCCGTGTTCGCGAATTCAATTCAAATCTCGGTATAGACGGGACGGACGCGCGGAATCCACTTTGACGTTGAAGATATATTAGTACGTGATGGACAGATAATACATATACACGATGAAAGTGCTTTTTTTCTTCTTCTTCGAACAATAGTTTATTCTCGCGAACGACGTCACGAAAGAGTACTTATGAAGATGATGCGCTCTCGAGTATGGTTTTGAGGTTAATTCATCAAAACGCACTACAATATGTTTCTAGTATACGAAGCTCTTCGTTAAGAGGGCTCGGGTACTTATAAATGAAGTAAAGTTCTAATTTTCTTGAGATCGGGTGGATTAAAAAAATTTTGCTGCAGTATATTTGGCGTGAATTTTTTTCCCTCGATTTCCGCGAGAACTTCAACGAAATTAGGGATGCGCGTTATGTTTTTAAGGGTTCATATTATCTGGGTCATATTTTATACGCTATAAATGAAATGTACGTAAATGAAACGCGCGTATTAATAAATAACAATCGGCGGATTCATTTTTTCTCAAAGGGTGTGACCTGGTTTTAACGGTCATTCGCACGAGTCTATTACAATTACTGTATTGTATCATTGCACAGTAGTATGCTCGGCGAAAAATTATGTTCTAAATAAAACAGATTGCATTCGTGACCCCCGCTTGCATAGAATAAAGGAAAATTTACAGATCGTGAATTTTTTACCAAGTTAGAATGGCGAACATGAGTATACCAGAACACAATTTTGAAGATTGGAAGCTGTACGAAATTCGCCGGACACGGTTAACGAAGTGAAACTTTCGAAGTACTATCCCCTTATGAAATAGAGATTCGTAATACCCACGTGGGTCTATGCTACATATAATATTTTGACTCTTTTAGAAAATGAAATTTTTGGTATCGTGTTGTAGAGGTCAAATTATGCTTAAGTCGCGAATATCTACTGATTTTTATTCGTCTCCGGTGAATATTACCCATAGAGGATCCTCGATGACGTAACCAAAGACTTGGTCTTGCATTGAATCTTCCTTGATTTCCAAGTGGTGGTAAGTATAATGTCGTCAACTGTGATAACTCACTTCCCATTCTCTCAAAATCTTGTATCAAATTTTTATGAATCAGTATGTCCTTTATACTGTTTGTATTTTGATCCCCGACCACAGGCAATCCAACATTGTACGCCCAAGTGTTGGGAAAATTGCCACACAAAGCATCAATGAATAAAATTATAAGTAGTTGCAGATTGGAGACAACTTTACGATTATTCAGAATTTAGTTAATGATTAGTTTTTACCATCTTTGCCTTTGCGATAGTCGCACCTATTAAAATTTTCCGTCTGATCTGATGGTTTTTCGTATCCAAGTCCTAAGTATTTAAATTACACCAAATACCATCAATGATTCGTCTTCACTAAAAAGAGCTTGGAAGAACTCTTTTTTTACAGGAAATGTGATGCCGTAGAGGTCTTTTTGAAGATTTTGGGGTCCCGCCCTCCACCGTCCCGGGAAAACGGACTTATCCTTATAAGGAGCAACACACGAGAGAAGGAAAACTGATACGAAAAGGATTTAGAACAAGTTCAATCATCAAAGAAGTAAAGTTTTGGATATCGAGCAATATATGATAAGGGGATTTTGAATAACCAGCGTTCCTTTGTTATTTGTGTTAAGGAAATCGTCTTTTTTTATGTCTCACAGTGTACCAATACGACTGACCATACAAATACCTAATATGACGGAGAAGAAAATTTCTTTGAATCCTAATCCTACCACATACTATAAAGTTCATCAGCAAAATTTTTTCAAATACCGCCTGTAATACTTTTATGTAATAAGAAATAAAAATTTGTCTCAGTCTCAAATCTTTTATAGTAACTGTTGAAGAGTGAAATTTTTTCAAAAGTTCTGTGAGACTCATCGGTATTATTTCTCAGGACCTTTAAGAAAAATTTTGTCAATTTTCTTGATGACGTCACGATTATGAGATACCAAACATTGGCTATAACGATTGATATCCCCCCCCCCCCTCATACAAAAAGTAACGAATTTTTCGAGAAAGACTGTTATCAAGTTTCCTTGCTCACAGATCGTGGACTCCCCTTACTTTGACCTTCACTTTAAAACTGCCCAGATAAAAGTTTAGAGTATCTTTCGCCTTCCTCCTCCGATTTTGCAAATGTTCGGATTTCTAATGGAATTCTCCCCTTTCCTAATTTTGTAAATTTCTGGATTTTTAAAAGAATTTTCTTTCTTGACGTTTCAATTTTTAGGAGAATTTCCCCTCGCAATCCTCTAAACGTTCAGATCTTCAGAAAAATTCTTCACCCCTTTAATTTTTCAAACGTTCTAATTTTCAAGAGAACGTTTTTGAATTTGTAAGAAAATTTTTCACCCTAATTTTTAAATAATCAAATTTTCAAGGAAACCTCGCCCATTTTGATTGGCAAAAATTTTCGCTCATCACCCTCCCACTCTCACTTTGCTTCTTCAAGCTATTGATTTTCCAAATTTTTGAATTTCTCAGTCGAGTTTTCAAGCGTTCGGATATTTGAAATGATAATTTTTCTTGTGCTTTGATTTACCGAACGTTTGAATTCTCAGGAAAGTGCTAATCTTTTGATCAAAAAATTTTCGTCTTTCTGACGTTTCAATTTTTGTCTTCTTCCCGTTCGGATTTACGAGAGGAATTCTTCCCTCCACGATAATTTTTCTCTTAATAGATTTTTCGAAAGTACAGATTTTGAATACGATTTTTCTCTCTAATCAAATTTTCAATAAAATTCCTCCCTCTGCCTTTCTTGATTTCGGATTTCGAGTAAAACTCTCACTCCCTTCGCTTGTTACGTAGTTTCCTAAATTTTCGAAGTCCCCCCCTCGTCGATTTTTCTAAATAACACATTTTTGAAAAACTCCCCTCTTTCCGCGTCGATTCTCCCGACATTTGGATTTTTGAAATAAATTTCCTTGCCTCGATTTTCCGAACTTCGAATTTTTAGAAGGATTCTTACCTTTTGATTTTCCGAGTATTAAATTTTCATGAAATTCGTCGTCCGCCTAATATATCAAATTTTTGTCTCCGTCCTCTCACCCCTTCCCCTCTCCAGGATTTTCAAAACGTTTGAGTTTTCAGGAGTAATTTTACTTTTTTCATTTTCCTCACGTTCAAAAATTAACGGTCATTCGATATTTCAATTTTATTTGTTGTCGGCACCTCTCAATTTTCCAAACGTGTGGATTTTCGAGAAGAATTTCTCTCAGCGGATTTTTTGAACGGATAGTTTTTCAAGATCATAATCGCATTTACAATGAAATTCTCTTCCCCGCCCCGCCATTCCAATCTTACAAGAATAGACCCCGCCCTTTGATTTTCTGAACAAACATATTTTTAATGGACTCCCTCCTCTTGCCCTCATTCACTTGATATTTGGGCTTTTGATGCAAGAATTTTTTCGCCTTTTCAAACGATTTGTGCGCTTTGATTTTCCGAACGTTAGATTTTCAAAAATATTTTATCCCCCTGATATTTCAAATTTCCTCCGCTGCACTCAATTTTCTAAACGTTCGAATTTTCGAGGTGAGGTCGAATGTTTACGACATTTTTCTTTCCAATAGATTTCCCAAACGTATAGATTTTCAAAATGATTTCTTCCTTTCAATTTTTTCAATAATCAAATTTTCAACAAAATAGTTCCCCTTTTCTTGAATTTCAAAACGTTCAAATTTCAAACGAAGCCGCTCCTCCTTCGCCAACTCACGATTTTCCAAATTTTCACAATTTACGAGAAAAATCCTTCCCGGTTTGGATTTTCGACAGAATTTTGAACGTTCAAATTTTCAAGAGAATTTTTCACTACCTTAATTTTTCAAACGTTCGGAATCCAATTTTTCAATGAAACTCCCCCCCTCTCTTTTTTAACAGGGAACCTGTTTTATGGGGGGGCTGCCGTGTGTCGTCCAGCAAATAACTTCGAAAAATTTCGACTCTCGAGTTATATATGATAGGAGGGGACTTGGAAAAATATATATGATAGGAGGGGGACTTGAAAAAATTTCGACTCTCGAGCCATATGTTATGGTAGGAGAGGGACTTGGAAAAACGACGGCTTGCTTAACGAAGTTAAACGAGGAACGCAGGAAACCTGTTTTATGAGTCAAATGGGATTTGGTATTGAAAATTCAAGGAAGCCTAGACCTAGATAAAGCTAGTATAAACAATGAAGCCTAGACCTAGATAAAGCTAGTCTAAAGAAGGCCTAGACCTACTATAAGCCTAGTACATATAATATAGTTTGAGAGTCTAAATTTTTCCACGTCCCCCACCTATCATATACAGCTCAGGAGTCAAAATTTTTCGAAGTCCCCCTCTTATCATATATAGCTCGAGAGTCGAAATTTTTCCAAGTCCCCCTCCTATCATATATAGCTCGAGAGTCAAAATTTTTCTAAGTCCCTTTCCTATCATATATGGCTCAAGAGTCAAAATTTTAACAGGGAACCTGTTTTATGGGGGGCTTTTTGAGAAATTTGCCGTGCGCCGTGCGCCGTCCAGCAAAAAACTTATAAAAATTTCGACTCTCGAGCTATACATGATAGGAGGGGGGCTTGGAAAAATTTCGACCATCGCACTATATATGATAGGAGGGGACTTGGAAAAATTTCGACTCTCGAGCCATATATGATAGGAGATGGACTTGGAATAATTTCAACTCTCGAGCTATCATAGCTCGAGATTCGAGAAAAATGTAGACTATCAAAGTATATTATACTATGCTTATAGTAGGTCTAGGCCTTCTTTATACTAGCTTTATCTAGGTCTAGGCTTCCTTGAATTTTCAATACCAAATCCCATTTGACTCATAAAACAGGTTCCCTGCGTTCCTCGTTTAACTTCGTTAAGCAAGCCGTCGTTTTTACACTCCCAAGGAGATTTCACTCGATCCCATGAACACCTTTTCTTAGAATCATGTTAAGGCCACTGTTTAGTATACGTCTCGCCTCACTTAAATAGTTGACATATCAAAATTTTTCTTTGGTCAATAAGCCATACGAATTTTTTGTCGAAAAATAATTATAAGAAGCTTGTAAATGCACAGCAAAATACTGTGTTCCTCTTCCAGGGGGAGGGGGGCACAGCTCCCCGTAGTTGCCATTATACTAGTCGACGGCGTTTTGCTGCGCATTTACAAATTATTCTGCGAAAAATTCGCTCAACGAAGTGAAACTATAAAATTGTATTTTTAGAATTGTCGTAACAAGCAGAATCATTTACATAATAATACGAGAAATTCGAAGGTTGTTGGATAAGCCTTCGTAACCAAGGTGCAAAAATCGATATTAATTTTCTAAATTTTGCACACAAAGGTTTAAAATAATTTCAAATTATGCGTTTTTGAAATATTATGAAGTCATTCTTCAAATCTAGAGTACGTCAATTTGAGGTGAAAATCTAAATCGAAATTTTTTCGGCCTAGTTTCTGCTCTCATATGAAGTTCTTTTTGGTGAGAATTTTCAATCAATTTTTTGTAATAATGCAGCGCTATATCAAATAATGCATGTCCCCTTCTTATGTTAAAGCATCATGTAATTTTTGAAGAAATTGTATTTTGCATATTTTAGTAAGGCTGAAAATTTTCCAAGTTCACCGATGAAACGTCTAAGTCAAAATTTATTGTGGTAAACTTTGATTTGCTCTTCTAAAGGTCGTTCACTCATTTTCGAAAGATGTGCACACAATGATATCGTAATTTATAAACGCACGTACACCAAATATAATACGCGAGCATTGCGAGTGCCAAACTTACCTCGAGAGAAAGGGTTCGGCGTCATAGCAACGATTTTTCGTATCTTACTCGACATCATCCTGGTCGGAAAATGTCGCGCCGCTTAGGTCGTCAGAAATGTGAATTCCAAACGTCTGCAAGCTGTCACAAGACCATTATTTGTAGGGCTAGAATTATCATTTTAATACGAATCGTTCTTCGGAGTTGTCTGGAAAAAATTAATGTACATTATGTAACACAAAGCATGAAATGGACGGGCCACGCAGGATGCGTGTCCCCAGGGGGGGGGGGGGTAAATGGGTCGTTTATTAGAGATATACATTTTTATCGATAATCGACTGGAATGCGCTCGCAAGCCTTTTAATATTAATTGTTTTACGCGCAGTTGACCGGGAAATTAATCTATTCTGCGGACTCAGCGAGAAAATCTCGACCTAAAACCACACAGGTGACGCATGAGGTAACCTTTCGCCTTCAGGGGTGGGATATCAAATAACTAGAAGCGGATTACGGAAGAGGTCGAGCGAGACGGCGACACTATAGCTAGCTACCCTCGATACAATAATTACATAATAAACATATAGATAGAGGTAATCTAGTCGACGGGACTTACGTGTGTGAAAATTAATCATTCGATCGGTAGAGATGTTCGAGCAAAAGCACAAATCCGAACGATATTCAACACTTTTCGAGTGGATCGTAATTCTACAAAATGAAAATACGGGCGCGGTACAGTAAAGTGCATTTACTCGCGGTATTTGACCGAAGATTTTTCGAAGCTACAAGTAACAGATATACATGTATATATATGACTTATAGAAAATTTTCGCAGACACCAGATGTCGACGCTTGCGCTCGAAACGCTGCAAAAAAGACCGCTCTACCAAAATGATCGGACATGTACATTTTCTTTTTTAAAAAGTGAGTAAAAATGAAAGTGTAAGTAATTTTGCTAAAAACGTGAATACGAGAGCGATAAAAGCGAGACTGACGAGTAATAAAGTCGTTTTATTTCGGTTAGTACCGGCTACCGTGTGAGAAGTGCGTGTGCAAAGTGCACGTATGGGAGGTACGTCCTATTAAGGGGTGATTTTGCGAAGGAAATGTGTGCGGAAGAAAAGGAAAAAAAGAAGATGATGATAATAAAAAAGAGAAGACAGACAACTTGTAAAATAATAATGATAATACTGATTGGGAAGTATCATAAAGATGGAATATTCAAGTGCGAGCGTGCTTCGAGAGCGTCTACCGGTGAAGCCCCAATAAAAGGTTCGAATCATACTCGTCGTGTAGTTTTTAAGAGACTACGAATGTCTGCTTTAAGGAAACACACGTACGTGCCTACGGTTTAATTTTTCTCGCTATTTTTCCCGTGAGGTTTTTTCTTGTACGCTCATCCTCTTTCGATATGGTTTTAGGCACGTTCATTCCACTGCTATAGTTCGTAATTCACTCCTAACTATCTTCGTCTAGTGGTCCGATGGGGGTCTCTGCGAACTGCAATTCTCGTATGAGGGGAAAACAAAACGCTTTGGCTGTGAAATTTGAAAAGTTGATTGTTACGAGTATAAGAGCTTTCGAAGAACTTTTTCTCCCTTCGAATTCCCCGAGACTGCAGAGGAGGAAAAGAATTACCTCGCGTCGCATCTAATATGCTTCGGGAGTTACGAATTCCCTCGACTCCTGCCTCACTCGTACCTTCTTTTTTTAAATAGAATTTAATCACACATTCACGAACACAAAACCCTAATGATCATTCTATCAACAAGGGGTACATGAGAGTGGCGTTAAGAGTTCTAAAATCTAGTTTCTACCTCTTCAAATTCTAAGAAATCCCCTTCCCTTAAATTGGGATAGAAGATGGACACAAACTAATGAATCAAGAGAGGTAGCTTGCTTGGGGGAGGGGGTAATTAGCACAGTATCTGCATAAATGAGCTTCAGCTTGGTCAGAGATCCTACTTCTTCGAGAGAGAATTTGTGAGTACATCAAAATGAGGAACGATAAAACCGTCCAGGAACGGAAAAGATAAGTTAAATCTCAATATGCAGAGATAATCTGATTTCTATATTATTTTCCTCGTTGGATAACAAGAAGCCGAGACGAATTTTATTCTTCAAAAAAGCAAGAACCTCTTCAGACTAAACACTCACACTAAAGTCAAGTCTTTTAAGAAAATTGGAGAACAGTTTATCGCCAAAGAGCTTGAAAATAACACGGCGCGCACGGGCTCATTTCTCGAAAACGATTTTGAAAATTGTCAGTTTTCCGCTTGAGGAACGTGCTGTCAAGTTGGCTTCCGATCTACAGAACTCATAAATCAAAATTTTTTCCAAGTCCCCTTCTCACAAAAGGCACAAACCACAAATTTTTCCCAGGTTACCTCCTTTCCTCTATGAAGCTCGAAGCTACAAAGTGAGTACAGTTCCCCGTATAAATTTTTCTACTTCTTTGATGATGTCGCTGACCCCTGACGAGACTATATCCTCAGAAATGTCTTCCACGTCCGCGCACAGAGTCTTCCCCGTCCGCAAACTCACTCCAAGCTGACCTAATGTCGAGACCTTGAAATAAGTTGACCTTAATCTTTGCGGAGGAGAGTCATGAGGAGGATTTTGAAAAATCTTGATAGAGGTGCAGCGAGGGAGAGACAGGTGACCTAACATCAGCTGTGCCCTTCAAAGCGTATCGCCATTTGATCGTTCAACTAAAAAGCATCACTGAATGGGGCTGGCTGAGTATGACGTGTTCAGAGTGTTCGTCATTAAAGAGTGACTGAATGACAAACTTTGAAAAACTTAAAAAGAAAATTCCAAATCTCCAACTATACAGAGGAAGTGGACTTGAAAAAATCTTGATTCAAAAATAGAGGAAAATTTTCGGTCGCAATTTCTATACGAGGAACGAAATCAGCGAGATTTAAAATTTGGTCGAGGAGCAGTGAGGAAGATGGCCGACCTGACTGAGTGCGTGACGTCATTAGGGAACTCAAAGCAATCTCGATTGAAGAGCAAGGGGGGGGGGCAGAGATGGCTTACTCAGGCATTTTAACTGAAGAACAGAGGGGGAGATGATTGATCTATATGAAGGTATCTCCTTTGAACGAAAAATTCAGGGAACCTGTTCTACAGGACGAATTTGGTTTCGATAATGAGATTGAATTCGAAATCCGAATGTCCTATTATAGTAGACAGCTCAACGGTCAAAATTCTAACAGGAAACCTGTTCCATGGGGGGAGGGGTTTTTGGAAAATTTTGGGCGTCTTTATAAAGTGATCACTAGCATCGAGGAAGCCGGGCTGAAAAATCCGGATTAGAAAATTTTAGTTCTACTGCACTTTTGAAAAAAATTTTCATCTACCTACTTTCAAGTAGGTGTGGTGAAGAATCAACTGCACAATTAATTACTATGGCTAGAGACGGTTAGGTGTTTGACCCAGTAGCAGGAATATTATCTCAAAGCAGGGTCTGTCTGCCCTACAACGTGAGGTAGAGTTTAAGTCAAACTTGCCTAACATACTACACAGGTATTGAGATTTGAGAGCAAAGAAATTGGGTAAGAAACGAGTTACGTAAGATAATCAGTTTCCATAATAAACTGTACTTGTTTATTTTTAGGTAGGTAGGTAGGTATTGATATTCTGAATTTGTGATCGCTAGGTAGATGATTTTCGTGGACTCGAGTTTTAACTGATAATAAGAATATGCGCACTGATATTGATCTCATTGTTCTTAAGCCTGTCACTAACAATACCTTTTACCATAATTATCTAAAACGAAATCGCATCAGAAAAAGTAATAAGAGTATGAAAACAAAGTCGAACTACTTGATGTTGTAATCCCGATGTTCTTCTAGAAAAAACAATTCTTACGAGAAGAACATCGGGACTGCCAATTCGCGATCGTATCGGGTCTATTTATAGGTATTCGATTGATTTCAGATAATTACCTACGTCAAAGATTACGTAAGACTTGTTGTACGTATACCCACCTCAACTGACGGATCACTTGTATTAAATCAGAAATTTTCATCTACCTACCTACTGTTAGGTATTCTTATTGAATACCTATTCTGATTTTTTCATCATGAGAAGTGATATTAAAATTATTACCTATCTTTTGAATAACTTACTTGCTGTAGTAAGTAAAAGTTTACACTTTCTGAGAGAGTCAATTTTCAACATTTTCCTTCTTTCGTTGATTTTCCAGATTCGTTCTCACAAAGAACTTTCTCCAACCTAAAATTTCAAGCAAGTGGCATGGATCAAATGGAAAACGACTGCCTCGTATCTTTCAGTAGTTTTCTGCAACAATTTAATCTCATTGAATCTGTATTATATATTTTGACTCTCGCTTAATATGATCTGTAAATCAAGTATCCCGATCAACTTTCTCGATGGGCTACTTGTCTCGATCTTGAACAATCGTTCTCCGCAGTCTACTTTCTAACTCAATATCACATGAAAATCTACTCGTCCTGTCTCATATCACTGCTGTTATCCGCTTACAATTTCGTATTATTGAATACGTATTAGGAAAAGGAAGAGAAGCTTCGAAACAGATCCCAACTGAGCAAAAAATGATAGGCAAAGTACGTTCTTGAAATAATTTGGTGTCTAGCCATCGGTAAAATTTTTACTGATCTGTTCGGAAAAATACTTTCATTTGTTGTTTATTGTCCGATGGAATTCTCAATGAGTCGAGAAGAACAACTTACTTTTGATTACTAAACAAAGTTCATAATTATCTCAGAAGTTCGAAATTGAATGTTCGCAATAAGGTATTATGTACCACCAGAAAACTTCTCCGTCGATTAATTAAAGAAAAGGGAAATAATTTTTTATAGCCGGAATTTTATTTTGCCCCATCAGAATCTTGATTCAGTTTTTCTTTCGACTCATCTCACATAATCGAAAAATGAATGAATAAATTTATTACCCGCTTTACAAGATATATTTCAGAAATAAAATAACACAATTACAAAGGAAAAAAAAAAACAAAAAAATCGGTACAAATCAGGATAAAATATGCTAAAAACGGAGATTACATGCTGTAATTCACGATGTTGGCAATATTTTTTCAAAACAAAAGAATCAACTTCTTCATAGAAAAACAAAAAAAAACTTGTATAACAGAAAAGAAGAAGAAAAGGGTCGAATTATACATATTATTGAGAGACAGAGCAATAAGAATAAGTTTATTTATACTCTAGTCATAAATGATAATATCAATAAGCTTATCATAGGTAGGTATACAAGAAAGTAAAAACGGGAGAAAAATAAAAAAAATATTCAACATTGTAAGTAAAGGTTGTAAAATTAACTTGCAAAGATATGTTCTTTTTTTATCATTATTTCATTTTAATTATTCATTTTTTTTTTAATTTTCGCTCAGTCAATTTTTCCAACAAATAAATCTTTGTTAAGTAAACTTTACCAGCTTAATAGATAGAACGAAATCATAGTAAATCCGTAAACATTACGTCGTAAAGATATCAGAAAATTAATTTTACCCAATGCAAAAATGAAAGACGGTTATTGAAATAATAAGTCATATCCTTAGATTAAATCTCATTTTAGAATTGCCTCTTGGATAATATCTTACGTAAATAGAATATTAAAAATCCGTTAATGGAAATACATATTTTCAACAGAAAACAGCAGAAAAAGAAGATAGCTTAATATAATTACGATAAATATTATATCTCATGTGCTCTTGAACGAACTACATTATTTGAATAATGTTGAAATCGCGGGACGGAGAAAATGATTATCTATTCGATATGCGCTCACGCCGAGAAGAAAAAAAATGTACAACCCGAAGAATAATGATGCAGATTTTACTAATAAAACTCCAGCCAACGACTGAATAACCTATCTACACTTCAACCATGATTAAATCGGAGTTAAACAACTCTCGATTGTCAAACATTAAAGCGATTTTTTTTTTTTTTTAGTTTTCTATACAAAGAAATTTTCTGACGAAATAAACGTTAACTACAGTTTAGTTAAAATTCAGTGAACTGATGCAATTATGAAATACCTTTTCAACTCCATTTACTATAATATTGTACAGAGGTTTCATAATATCTATATCAAATTCTCACGACCTCATCAAATGAAAAGAAATTTTTCTCGAGCCTATCTTATGTACATCGAATGTACTTCTGTATAGGACGATATATTTACACTATTTACAAGAAGTAGAAACTCTAAAAGCGTCAAACAAATAATTTTGTCCAAAATAAGGTAAAGAAAAATGAGGAAAGTAAAGTAATAAACCAAAACCAGTTTAGAAAAAGAAGTACTGCATAAAAACAATAAAATTACAACATATATTCTCTAATTAGCGCTACAAAATAAAATCACTAAGGTCGGCTACGGTAAACCACAATACGTGCGATACGTATGTAGGTATTGTAAGGTAGTTTATTTTATTCATGAATCTTCTATACTACCACATTAGGTCGGTAGTAATTACGAACGTTGAAAAGAAAATCGGATGTTCAATACATACGGGATGATATTTTAAGTAGACAATAATTTCTTATTTAACACAATGCAATACATTAATTCGATCAGAAAATTAGGGTACCTACTCTAACGCAAAATCGAATATAAGTCGACACGGTTAGGTTCGGGAATCGGCAGTCCCAATGTTCACCTTATGAAGATATCGCTTGTAGTTGCTAGAAGAACATCAGGATTAAGATATCGTGCAGCCCGATTTTCCCTGCGTATTTCCATCAATTTCATTTAAGATATGATGAAAAATATCGGTGACAGCCTAAAAAATGAAAGATTGATATTAGTGAACAACAGCACGAAAATCATTCGATCACAAGTGAATGATTCACACGAGTTGAAATACAACTACGCAGGGTAAAATTTCGATAAAAACTACGTTCTAATTTCCACTCGTGTACGCAATACTTCACTTCACTCTTGAAATTGCGCAATTGATTCAAACAAAGTCTGATTCAGCTTACTTCGTTTTGTTTCGCCGAAGCTTCTAAAAATGATACCTTCCAATTACTAGCCAACTGTTTTCCTTCTTCTGTGCTAATAATTCTTTCCATATGGAGATCTTTTTTATTCCCAACTAGAACAATAGGGACGCTGAAAGAAAGCGAAAAAAATTTACATTTCATCTATTGTGCTGAACACTTGCACACCGTACTCGCAAATACTCACTGTACTTTTCCAGTCACGTCCAATAATTTATCGTAAATAATTTGTACTACTTCAAATGATTTCAACGAGGTAATAGAATAGACCAATACATATCCATGAATATCCATGGTATACTGGGTAGGAAAGATGGAGTACTCATCCTGACCAGCGGTGTCGACTAATTTTAAGTCGTACTCTTGACCACCAACTCGGCAAGTCTTAGAAAAAGCTATAAAAGAATAAAATTCACTTAATTTCCAAGCGAGGATATAATAATTAAGTTAGGATGAGGAAACTATACTTACTATTCTCGATAGTTGGATCGTAAGAGTCCACGAACTGACCATCTACGAATTGGATGCTGAGGGAGGATTTTCCTGAAGATAAAACAGTGAAAAAATAATTAGAGGCGTAAAATTGGCGAAGGTACTTTAATTTCGCATAATTGAAGAAGTACACCGACCGTGATATTAGTAACTTCAGATACAAAAATGAGATAAAGAGACTCACCGACAGATCTGTAGCCCATAATGGCAATTTGTCGCTGCTTCGGAGGCATTTTCTTGTTTCTCAAAGAAACTTATTCATGAACATCGCTATCTCGAATGAAAGAAAAAGAACCGCAATAATAAAAGGACGTAATTCGCTAATCAGTTGTTACTCAGTAAGTACTCGTATTTCGAGAATTACATATTGCGTAGATGCGTACTCCACTATCAATTCGAATCAAAAATTATTTAATGAAACCGAAACACACATACACACACGCACACTACAAACGAGTATTAGTGAGCGGAAGCGGAACGGAACAAACCTAAAAAAAATTATTGTGCTCTGTTGCTCTCTCCTCTCTCCAAATCCGATGGGCTGCTCATCAGCTCATGACATCATGATTCATGAGTCGTGACTCGTAAATTCGTGATGATGGAATAAGAGTGATCCAAAACAATGAATCAAAATTAAATAATTACTACAAGAATTGTTCTAGAACTACAAGAATTTGGAAACAGGTATAAAAAATTAGAGCTCATTGAATAATTTTTATTTTACAGGTAAAACAAAATGGGAGCCAAAAAAATTATGATTGTGAAAACTGGTCAAGTCCTTCCTGATCACCGAGAGTAGCGCCCTCTAACAATTATAGTTTAATATTTACTGAGTTCATCAATCATCATGATCATGGGCTCATGGCTACGGCTGATGAGCACGGGCCTTTCGGCGATCGGCGCGGCGTGGCCTCGTGTCGTGGGATTTACGAGCGCCGGATTATTCGAATTTAGTCCGCCATCTTTTGAATGTGACGCGTAAGTTGTCGATGGGATATTTAACAGGCGTTTCCTGTATAAAATTATTAATATTTTCGTTGCTCAACATTCTACTCCTTAACGGTGAATTCTCATCGTGAACCCTCTACTTGGAGTGAATTTCATCTTTTTTGCATGGTATTATTCAATATTATTTTATTCTCAGCATTTTATTCGTTACGTTCAACAGGCTTCAGTCGAACTTGTGAGTTTGGTTAAGTAATATTAACTTTTACTATTCTCGTGTCTCCATGTCCGTAAGATAAGCGTGAAAGTAGTTTGTTCGCGTAGCCTTGCTGCAATTGTATTGTCCACTTATGGTTCTGGTTGTCTAACCCATAATCGAAAAGGTGCTTTTCATTATCTTCGCACAGCTTTTCCCAATGATAAAGATGAAAATATTCATATTTTCTCGGTTTTGTTTATATCGTGAACTTACGAACTATTAGATTATTTTCAGTTATGTTTAGTATTACATCGAATTATTTTCCAGGTTTAATATTCAGTTTCAAGAAGTTTCGCCGAAAGGCGCTCGATTGAACGCGGTTTCTTCTGCCATAGTTCACAATTCGAAAATCTTATCATCATGGATGTGGAAGATGTTTATGATTTCAATGAAGATCAAGATGAATTAAATAGTTAGTCTATGTTCTACTTTTTCTCTTGAAAATAATGATCCGGTACTATTTATTTTCTTGTCTTCTAGTAGTAGATCCGAAAGCAGATTCGAAACGTAAAAAAACTAATCGAGTAACTGAACAAAATGGTTTGAGGAAAGAATTTGGCTGTGAATTATGTGATCGAAGCTTTACGACTGTAGCGGTGAGTATGTTGCGATATCTCCGTAGCGAATATAAATTGGTTGCTCGGAATCGAACGATAAGTTGCTGGTGTATTCTAGGGGTTGAAACGACACACCAAAGCGTGTGAGAAAATCAAAGAAGAATATACCGAGCCGCAACAAGACATCGAAAATGAAATCATGGCTGACGACGAATATATGCTGCCTTCTGGTGCGTAGATTTCTAATATGAAGCAAAAATCGAATTTCAGTTTCGAAAAAATAATGATAACGTTTCACAGGTGCTGTAGAAGAGTTTGAAGGTAAAGAAGGAGAGGAAGATGAAGAAGAAGTTGATGAAACGGATCTTACGAACAACATTCAAAATGTTGACGTTTCAAATTTGCCAGAAGACGTGAACATGTCAAATTATAAAGAATTAGGTATCACTACGTTTATCCAACCAGGGAAGTGTGATTGTTGTGGTGAACCTGTTGACACAGCGCATACGGTTCGTTTTTCCTCCTGTTGTATTACTATCTAAATTCTTATTGCTTGTGCCGACATTCATATCCTTGTTTCTTGTAGGATGGTGAATACGAATGTGTTGATTGTACTTTCTTCCTTTCAACATCCGAAGCGTTAACACGTCATAGAACTATGGTTCACGATGAAGGAGAAACATTCGGCTGTAGTAAATGTTCCGTCCGATGTCCAGATAAGAAATCTTTGAAGTATCATACCCGCGTACATAATCCAAGTTCGTTATTTCTTCTTGACGGTATTACGCGCCGTTACATTGATGCCATGAATAATTTTATGACAATTGTTTACGTAGACTTCAAGCCAGTATCGTGCCCGGTTTGTAATAAACAGTTCAGTCGAAAATACCATTTGGTTCGACACAATATGCAAACTGGATGTGATGGGTCCGAGAGACCGACTTTTCCTTGTCAGGTAATTGCTTCTTCGATGAAATATCTTCAATTGAGGTAGAAAAAATTCCATGAGATTGTTCGATTTTTCAGGTTTGTATGCGTACGTTTACGCGGAAAGATAATTTGAGAGAACATCTCCGCGCACATGCTGGGCAAACGAAACGTAAACAGAAGTATACATGCGAATATTGTAATCAAGAGTTTGCTGGAATGTTTGTACTAAACCAACATAAAAAACTACATTTAGGTTCGTTAGAATAATTCTTCAAAGAAGATATACGAGAATGATGATTAATAAATATTTTCAATAAATAGGAGACAAACCGCATGCTTGCGATTTGTGTGAAAAGAAGTTTTCGACGAGTGGAGCACTTAAGAAACATCGTAGAAAACACACTGGAGAAAGACCATACGAATGCAAACAAGTGAGTTGAAAATTTTGTAGTACACTCGAGGATGAGGGTCCGTACCGAATCTTACAAATATGATAATTGATGTCATATCGTGTGAATGAGTTAATTCCAATCGAGAATTTACTGTGTAATAAAATATAGTTAATTTATTTTTGCGCAAGCTTCCTATTTTACTGAGCCTTACATTCAGGTGGGTAATTAACTAACTGAATGTGATCGGTTGACAATCGATGCTACTGCGAGAATCTTTCTAATTTTTTATTGTATTTGTCGATAGTGCTTCGCTAAATTTGCTGCGAAAGAAACTCTCAATCGGCATACGCGCATTCATACTGGGTTGAAACCGCACTCCTGTCTGTTTTGTGGAAAGAGTTTCATTCAGGCGACTCAGTTACGAGCTCATATTTTCCACCATACCGGTAAGTAATTTTGAATTCTTTTGTAGAGACATTTACACTAGTTGTCCGTGCAGGAAGCACGATAATAGTTCTATCATTGTGCGAAAGTCGTATCTAAAAATTCGTAAGAGAATTAGTTTGGTCCGGGTTAAAAAAAAAAAAATAATTGTTAGTTGATAACTATTTAAAATTTCTGAATTGAAGGGAAGGAAAGAAAGAAATTAGTTGGTTTTCTTGTACTCGTTAACGATCTGAAAATTTCGAATGATTATTTTTTGCCTTTGTGCAAGGAGAATACTTCAAGCATTCCAAACGTTGGGTATCGCTTCAATGTATGCGCGCGCATACTTGTATGTGATGCTGATCGGAGTAGCCTTGATACGTAATAGGTTGTTTAGGAGTCGCGCAACACGTACGTTTGATGAGTTGCCTAGGGAGATGCATTTATTAAACTGTACGATCGTAATTTTAATGTTATCTTCTTTGAGTGTCCTTAGGTGAAAATGGTTTTACTTGCGAGGTGTGCGGTAAAGCATTTAATAGAAGAACACGTTTGGATTTGCACGTGAAATATGTGCACGAGGGCGCAAAACCTTTTGATTGTGAGAAGTGCGGCAAATCATTCATTCGAAAAGAAGACTTAGCTCGTCATGAAATTCTTCACTCGGGAGTCAAAGGTGACAAAAATTGTCTAAATAAATATTATTTCATCTTGATTTTTCGAATTAATTTTGTTATCTTGTTTTATAGCTCACAAATGCCCGATTTGTGAAAAAGGTTTTGCCATGAAATCATCGTTGAAAATACATTTATTGACGCACACTAAAGTAAGTATTATATTACTCCTCGCAAATGTTTTCAAATGGTCGTAAACTTTCTACCCATCAAAGAACTTCTTGCATATTATTCTACTTTTCTGATGCGATTTTTTTTTTTTTTTAGGAACCTCCTCGTTCTTGTGACGAATGTGGTCGTGCATTTATACGTCAAGATTGCTTGCTTCGTCATATGCGAACAAAACACCGAGAAATGTTGGAAGAGATCATGGCTGAAGCGGAGAAGAAAAAATTGCAAGCACAACTATTGGCGGTAGCAGCGGCTAGTACCAACGAAGAGGAAAACGAAGCCAACGATAACGAAGAATTTCAAACTTATCTCCCAGATGATGCTCTCACTGAATCTATTGGACAGCTTTTGACATTATTAGTCGATGAAACCACGTTGAAATCATTTGGTTGGCCTTCTACATCCATAGATAAACTTCTGGAATCAGTGATCAGGTACGATCTTCTATTGGTGGCTTTCGCATGAAAATGCTTCAGTTGAAGCGCTAGTTTCCATGTTCCGACGGGAATTCAAGACGTATTTTTTAAATCGAGCCCTGAAGTTCCATATAGCAGCTCACCCTTGACATAAAAAAAAACTAGTTTGTATCATTTATGAATTCATATTTTTGTATTGAATTTTCAGACGTTGTGGGCACGCTCCAGCTACTGCAGACGATCTACCTTACCCGGACTGTCTCAGAGAGAATGCCAAACTGCTGTTTACAGTTGTGATCGATGATTCCGCCGTGAAAACCTTACTAAATAACCAAACTGTGGACGAAGTCATAATGCATGTGTTGAAACTTGCGAAGACCTGAGTACTACCGATTTTATCATAATCTTTTCTAAGTTGTTGTAAATAAACTAAATGGAAATGACGTAAGAGTTACGTCGCTAGCTCATCGTTTGATTTTGAATAGTGTCAAGAAATCCGCTCCTCTGTCATCAGTGATGTACAATTCTATCTTTACCTGTAACGCACATTTACGTAAGTTATTGGGAATTCTTGTTTTATTAATTATTCATCAAGTGTTCTATTTTTAAATAAATTTTCCCTCTTTTTCAATAATAATATTTGCTATTTTTATGTCGCTGTCTGTAAGAAAATATGTATTGCTCTAACATCATTCGCGCATTTGTGTGCAGTTTTTCTGTATTGCTTAAAGAATTCATCGCCATTTTACGTGTACTTTGAGAAATATGTACTGTACTTTATCGTATGTAGACCGTACGTTAGAAATAAATGTTATATTTGAGAAAATGAAAGGAATGATTAATAATATGAATAATTGTGATACAAAGTATAAAAGGAAATGGAATAAACATAAATAGGTAATCCAATCATAGAGACTAGCTCCACATTTAAGAACAAATAAGGCTCTTTCACTTGCGTATCATCTTTAAGTAAATGGAGATTCCTAAAATTATCACTTCGGCTATAATGATAAAAATGAGCAATACTTTATTTGCGAAAACTGTTCTTTGCGCCAATCGTAGCAACTGCTGCGTCCTCGAAAGCTCGTAGTCTGTATTAACAAGTCTATCTCGAGCTCGTAATAAAGTCTCACGTTGCGAGTCCAATTCTCGTACAACCGTGGTACCCACTTCTTCAGTTTCAATGGCGGTTCTGTGAGTTCGTTGGAGACTCTCGCTCGTACGCATCAACGCGTCTCTGCTTTCTAAAATAGTTTGTCGATGAATATCTTCCATTGTTCTGTTGAAAAAGAATATGCCGTTTTAGTTAATAACAAATGTTTGAAACGAAAATTTAGAGCAGAATTACCTGAAAAAACGCAATGTAATAAAATCTTAACGAGAGGTATCACTGTCTCCAAGCAAATAAAATGAGTATCGAACGTGTACTGTGATGAGAAGTCAATTGTTCTCTTTAATAATACATGAATTGTAAGACGAATTGCAATCTAACGCAAAACTTTGAATTTTTAGCAAAAATGATTGAAGAATATGGAAGTGAGGGATGAAATTATATTATCACCTTCGACTTCTGAGACTGTGGGAGGAGATATCAAATCAACACGATCGAGATAACAAGTTTCCAACTGTTTACAAGCATCAAGAAAAATAGTCACATCCGATTGCAAAATGAAAAATATCCTATTTAGAACAGCGATTCTGGTAAAGATATCTTTCTTCCTCTTTCCTAAGACTCTATTTCTCCGGACTCTTATTCAGCTCAGACAGTGCTGCTATTGTGGAAAACAGAAGGAACGACATGTCGGCGGATGGGTGCCATTCTTGAATCTCCATGTAATTGAACACGAGATTGATACATAAACACCTTATTGAAAGTCTGAAATAATTTTGGATAATAGCAAACTTTCGCCAAATTCTAAGTTTTATTATTCCCGAATAGAATTCTCTTTTATTTAGTTGTATAATTGTTATCGTGACGTGTTTCATTAGTAAGCTACAAGATTAAAGTCTCAATCTGCCCGAAATCCCGATCATTCTCCTTCCTTCAGTTGAAAAATATGTCAACGAAGAACTGATGAAAGGATCCTAAATTTCTCGTATCATGTAACATATGTAGAAAGTCAGACGATTTCAATTATTTTTCTCCGGGTGAGTTCATCCTAGGTGTGTTGAATAAGTTCTTTTCGGCTATTTTAAAATTGTTTACTTCCGATTACTTTGTCACCGTCATCTCAGAAACACTACCATATTGTTAAAAATCGTTGCATCTAGAACTTTGAATTGCGTTGTCCTTAATTGAATCAATCCGATTTTTTTTTCTTTTTCAGGAAACGTTCAGGATCCTACACTTCTTTCTGTGACCATGTCGTATCAATTGTACCGTAATACAACTCTGGGAAATACATTGCAAGAGAGTTTGGACGAATTAATTCAAGTACGTCGTAGTATACACCGACTAATTAGAGATTTTCATTTCTTTTGTAACGTTGAATTCTGTCTTTTTTCAGGATGGTCAAATAACACCCCAGCTAGCTATAAAAGTGTTACTTCAGTTCGACAAAACTATCAATAATGCTCTAGCAACCAAAGTAAAAACGCGAATTTCGTTCAAGGTACTTCACTATTGATCTAAATCGTCCCACCAATAGGGTAGAAAAGTAATTGGGATATTCTACTCTGCTTTATTACAGGCTGGGAAATTGAGTACTTACAGATTTTGCGATAATGTTTGGACCTTTATGTTAAATGACGTTGAATTTAGAGAAGTTCACGAACTAGCCAGAGTTGATAAAGTAAAGATTGTCGCTTGCGATGGGAAAAGTAAGTGGCTGTTGTTCATATCAATTAATTCAATTTTTTCGTTCACTTATGAAATGTTTTGTTTTTAGATATGAATATTTCACGGACGTCGGCTGGTGATGACTGAAGAACCCTGCTAAAAAATACGGTATTATTTTATCGAGTTCTTGAACTGATTCGTTTTGTTGTTTAGATATAAGTCAAGATATTTTTGCTGTATCACGTTGAAATAAATGTTTCGATGGGAAGTTGTTTTCAATCATATTTAATTCAATAAAAAGATAATTATCACAGCATTCAAGAGCGCAGAACTACATCGATTTTACTCTTCACCATATGAATTGGAGGTAACACGTACGACGAACAAGGACACTTCGACCCGGATATGAAGTCGAAAGATCCGATTCTAGCTTTACATCTGGGACATATAATTTTACCTTTTTTCCATTCAGCCTGTAAGAGATAGATTAAATGAACTAATCATATGCTAAAGCAAGTTTATCGAGCAAAGAAGCAGTCAATTGCTCACTTCGTTGATATTGTCCAGTATCCAATTCGGGACTTCAGTTTCGAGAAGATACCATGTGTCCACAGCTTTTCCTCCGCAATCGTAGATCATCGAATTATTCACTTCACGTACAATTTTACTATGCCGGTCAATAATAGAAGTTTCTCGTTGAGAAACGAGGTCGTTCCTACACTTGCGACACTTTAGTAAAGAGCACATATTGACCAAGTGCAGAGGAGCATCAGCATAATTTGTCAAAGAAGAAGAGGCCTTTCAACATGAAGTAAATATGAGAGCAAATTCAAACTCCCGATTCAATCTGTTTTAATAATCGTAAGTTCACTCCAGAATTGTTCGAGCTGGGTACACAGGATTCGGATGGAGTAGGATTGAATGATTGATAATAGTATATTACATATCAGTGGCGGAAAGGAATTGGTTACTTTCCAACACTGATACGTACGTTGCTTTAATGCAAGACGGGAGGAAAGGTTCTGTGTACTTCGCATTGGCAGCACTGTCACGCTAGTACACGACTCAACGACTGTACACTGCAGGCTGTAGGTCGCGCGTACAAAAAATGACTAATCAAATATTCAAATTAGCTACATCAAGATCCTGGCTACATGCAGGAGGTTGGTCTGCAGCGGTCGAGAGGTTAGAGTAGAGGCTTCACGCGCAGAATGATGATATGGGTTCGATCCCAGCAACGAAGCAACTACAGATCAAACGACAGGGAGTCAAATTGAAACGGCTATCCCGATTAAAACACATTAGCTAGCCATACACGAGCGGATTTTTTGACGGATTTCCGATTCGCGGATCAGATCCGCGTGATTTCAGACCGGACTGAAGATCTCGGGTATCCGACTAGTGCCTCTTAACGGATTTCTGAGATCCGCTCCAGATCCGACGGAAAATCCGTCAAAAAATCCGCTCGTGTATGGCTAGCTATAAGAAAGGAATTGGCAAAGTACTGATAGAAATGGGGACATACACCGTACTGAGCTGGAAAGTACTGTCCAGCACAGCGACGAGTTTTTTTTCCATCAAGCAGAAAAGACACACCTACTGTGTACAGAACAAGAAATAATCGTCCAAAATTTTCACCTTATTAATGAACTACGGAATCGATTCAAATTTTAACGGTCATCGGATGTACAAAGAACACTATGGCGAGGAAAAACTGAATTTGTCATGGATTTAAGTCCAATTAAAGAAAAAATTAACAAAACGACGTAAATTATTTTGAGAGAAAAAATAGAAAAATGAAACTCGTAAAAGAACAAATTATTACCAAGCATAAGGTGTTTTGGTGGGAACTGAGAAAGTAGGGACTGGAAGACATTAGGCCTCGTGAAGAATACTCGATTTAAATCTGCCCTGCGATTTTCGGAGATTTTTAAAAATTTCACTGCGGGTATTGCGACGATAATGGGATTAAATATATTTAAGGGGGTCAAAGAACACGAGGCATTTGTTGAGAGCAACAGGCTTATAGGCATATGTGCGAAAATTTCATGGAGCTTCGAAACGAGTATCTGAAAGTAAAAGAAGAACTCAAATCGTACAGATAGAGAAAGAAAATGGGAATTCGCCCTCCGAGGATAAAAAAGATGGAGAATTACCTCCAAGAAACGGTGAGTGTAATAGTAATCTTGTAAATTGACTCGTACATTTTGAGTACGCTTAGGGACATGTTTTACTTGCATGTGAACTTAACTAACACAAAGAAAAACAGAAAAATCGGCACTTACTATCACTATATTTTTTGTAAGGTTTCTTACAAGCAATATAGTGATATTACGTGCCGATTTTTCTGTTTTTCTTTGATTATTCAATATCACGAGTAAATCTCTTTTTCGATTTACTAACACATACACATAGTTCCCACGGTGAACCAAATTTTCCCGAATGATAACTGATCAATCGCATGAAGTCTTTTAAAAATTAGCAAAATCTATGGTTGAAGTACACGAAATTTCCGGAATAGGTATTGTCCAATTTTGAGAGATTTGATTTAAATTCAATCGAAGAACGTGGCAGAAACACAATTTTCCTGAAGGAATACAGCAACGACGAGAATGATGTTCGTGTTAGGTATTATCGAATTTCCGGAATTCTAATAAGCCTCAGTGGCAAAATGAACGAAGATTCAGAGAATTCTGTTGAATATTGATTATTGAAGTCGTAATCATTCGGAAAGCGCCTTGTGTATAATCACGTGTATTTTACTAGTGTTAGTGAGCAAGTAAAGCATGTCAATGTACATGAAATTAATTAATCTTTCAAAAACTCCTAGGTTCTGTGCCTTTCTCATCCAAGTCCTCGCAGTAAGGGCAGCGCCAACTGGCACGAAAATACGAAACTTCTACTCAAGGAACTTGAATCGTCAGATTTTATTCAACAATCCTAATTCCATAGGTACTCAAAATTTATTCGTCTCAATCTGCCTTCACGTTATGTTAAAGCAATCGTATCAGCCTTACATTCAATAAGTTTCTTCCACATCGTTTTCTAACAATTTTTAAGCACTATGTCTATAGTTTATGTGATTCGTTTAATTTCGTTTTCGATAATTTAATTTTATCTTATTAGGTAGGTACTCAACAATTATTTCAGTCGATGGAGGAGAAAATGCGGTACCTACTGTCTTCAGTTAGCGAATGATGCATTGAACTATGGAGAGGTTCCTGTCGGTTGTGTTTTCCTGTACCATGATGAAATTATCGCCGAAGGTAGAAATACTGTAAATGAGGTACAGAATGCGACCAGACATGCGGAGAGCCCAGGTTGTCGAAAAGTGCGTAAACTGGAAAGAAATTCTTCGCGAATAAGTGATTGTCGTCGTTACCGTACGTAGAACCGTGTAGGTATCATGTGTGCCAGTCTTTTACATAGTCTCAATGTTCCGAAAATTATTTATGGTTGTAATAATGATCGTTTTGGTGGTTGCGGGTCTGTGATGAACGTTCTCCCTTTTTACAATACAACATGTGATCTAAACCGCCGGCATACTGAAAGACGAAGCTGTGATTATTGCAAACGTTTTATAAAGGTATGAATCCAAATGCTCCTCCGTCAAAAGTCAAAATTAAGAAAAAAGATTGATTTTTATAGTAGGTAAGTAAGTATATTTGTCAACTCGCGTTCTTTGATACCATTTCTGTGTAAAATGTTTTGAACGTTTATAAAACTTGAAAGATAATTTGATCATTATTTCTACCAAAGAAATTGTGCGGTGTACAAAACATTGTTAAAGAAACTTCCAAACCACGTTGAGCCGTGAGATAATGTGGCTAACCGTTCTTGATCCAAAACTGTAGCCGATACCTGAAGTTCATCTACCGAGATCGGAAGTTGAGAATAAAATTCTACCATTTTCTCAGGTTCAGTCATCATGAATCCGTTGTCCGAAAAATGTCCTTTCTTCTTCGTATCGAGCCAAACAAACGCAGAAATAGCGCTCGCCTTGACTGTGAGAGTACATACTTTTGCAGGGTTACACGATCGTACTTCTATCTAAGAAATCGAATTGAGCATAATTTAATTATTCACGCAAAACTGCGGGGCGTGATGGGTTTTTGAGACACTCACTTGAATTTTCGCAGGTTGTATACCTTCGGCTAGGCTGAAAGACGACAAGAACAAGAAATTTTCGTGAATTAGTTTTCCGCTTTTCGTATCAGTTGCATTAAATTTTACGAAGCATTTCGTATTTATGATACTGTCGCACGATTGACACAAAGTATGAGGTTCTACTAGTTTATCTATACTTGTTTTCAAGTATTCTGTAGCTGATTCTTTTTTCTGAAACATATAAAATTCTTTCATATGAGCTCTCGCTGGCTTACATACATTTTGAAAGATTCTGAACGTGTTCTCTTACCAAAGTTACAAGGTTTTGACTTGAGGAAATAGGGGTCCACGAACTCCAACTAAATATTGTTGTTCTAATTTCTACGTCCGTCAAATCATACAACAAATCAGATACTAGCGAAACTGAAATATCTCCATTCTTCCGTAATTGCGCTGCCACAATAGCTGGAGCGAAAAATTTTTTCGCATGATAGTGTAGCATTTTCCATTTACCATTGAATTCTGTGTAAAATATGGAACTTGTTAACGTCTTGACACGAAGACGAGATTTTAAATACATAGCCGTATAATTGAAACTCGCTATGATTTTTGTTAATCACCCGATCGAAAATTCAAATGACTTTTAAATCTTTTTTCAAGAAAATGAATCTGAATCATAAAATTCTGGAATATCGATAGGCTAAATAGTTTAACACCTGTCTTCTTTAGACTAAGAAAATATTTACACCAAAATTTACTCTTCATTTCCCAATCTGGACCTTTGGCAGCCAATCCAAGCATTTAATTTTACGGATTGAGAGTCTACCACTTGAAAAACTTCATGATTTTCTTGTAATTTTCTCAATATTGTTTTAGATTTTTTGTAGGCGGTCTTCATGCCACCGAAAATTCTGTTTTAGATGGGATGAGGATCGTCCTACACAACACCGGTCAGTTATTTTTCTGGATTGAGCGCATAATATACTTTCTATTTTTAACCATCATAGGAAAGAAAGAATTACGGTATGACTAAACTTTCAAAAAGTTATATTCCTCTACCTTTCCGTCTTTCAAGGGAACTGGAAGGAAAATTGAATAAAACATTTGATTCAATTGAGAAAACTCTGAGGTCTAGGTAATGAAATTGTAGACGGAAGATGAGCTGAGAGGAAG
This sequence comes from Aspidiotus rigidus, assembly GCA_035079385.1. Taxonomy (NCBI): domain Eukaryota; kingdom Metazoa; phylum Arthropoda; class Insecta; order Hemiptera; family Diaspididae; genus Aspidiotus; species Aspidiotus rigidus. The sequence goes on along the minus strand of JAVHKY010000020.1, from coordinate 12,164,952 downwards.
TACCTATAATGAGCCAAGAAGAGGCTTTTTCGCGATGACCTCACAAATACGAGAAAGCGATGTTTTTGACTGAAAATGAAGATTTGAAGTGAAAGGAATAACACCACAGGCAAAAGTCGATCATTCTCTAGATCACTTTTTCGCATTTCTCGATAGATGGGTGTAGATAGAACCATACACAAAAGAAACATTTCTCAAGTTGTTTTTTTTTTCAGTAATTATTCCAAGAGCCTGTCATACTTGCAAGTTTTCATCTCGCAAAATTTTATGGAGATGAACAAAAAGAGAAAAAAGAAAACAAAATTAAAAGAAGGTACTCTTGAAAAACTATTCTTACATTTGTATCATCAGTTTTTCCTTGGACAAACATGTGAGATGTAAATTGAAGTAGACCTAAAAATTGAAAGCTTCATGTTCATGACACTTCGTTCAGAAAGAGAGAGCACAGGACAGCCGACGGACAGCTTTCCAATTCGTGTATGGAGAAATTATACCATAATATTGATTTGAAACGAATTTAATGGAGTAGACAAAGTACAAAGTACTATGGGCGTAGAACAGAAGGATGGCACATTAATCTCACAAAAACCTTTTTGAGGTTAAACTTATCTTCAACTTTACGAACCAACTCCTACCATTATTTTTCTCTAAGCATTTACGCATAAACATTTAGTTAGAATTTACAAAAATCAACGACAATCTATTGAAAGTAACGTTTAAAGAAATCAACATGCAGGATAAGAAACAATGAAATAAAGTAAAAAACACCGAGAAATAAAATTAGAATTCATGATTTTTAAAAATAATCATCGTAATCATCGCTGTTGTAGGCTGCGTTTAGAGCCATATAATATTCGATACCGCGGTCCTCGCTATCCCACCACGGAGCTTGCAACTCATAATCGAAGGATAGATCATCCGAATCGTAGAAGTCAAAATCATTGCTATCTATATCAGAATCATAACTATCTTCATCATCATAATAGGTGTCCAGGCCGCCATCGATTTGCTTTAGTACATTAGCTTTATGCACATCATTCGGACCAGAACCATTGACATGTTGATACGCGCTGGCAGTGGCCAATCCAAATCCCAACTGACTGTTGCATAATTTACACTGGAGAGATCCATTCTCGACAATGATACCCAACGACAAACCGATTCGATTCATCATTTTCGAAAGTTGATTGAATACCCATTCTCTGTGTATTACACCTTTAACGTGCGCCAAAAACTGTTGCTTACCGGAAAATTGGTTATTACAGGGCACACAACGATAGAACCCGTCCTTGGAGACGATAATTCCAGCACGACTCACTCCTTTAATGAATACCTCTTCTTCCTTTATATTAGCGAACGAACTTTTGTATGGATTACTCGCGACTACATTTCTTTCTTTGTCTTTTTGATCTTTCAGTTTACTTTGGTGAGCATCGCCGTTGATATGATCGTGAAAACTCGAATCAAATAAGCTGCTCACCTGTTGTTCACACAAAATGCAATAGATGAATGTATCGTCGGTGTGGTCTTCTTTTAGCACGATACCGGATGAAAAGACAGCGTTCATCAGATTCTTGAGGACACTATTTGTTTTGGAGCGATGATTTTTTCCATTCATATGCGAATCGTAATTAGATTGAGAAGGCAGTTCGACTTGACAAAGAGTACAGTTTGGTACATCGTCGACCAGTTGAAAGCAGGCCTCCGTGACTTTTTTGTGTAAAATTTTCAAAGATGTCGACATTTTACAATTCCGTTGAATATTATCAGTTAGTTAAAAACACGAGAAAAAAGACGTTTTTGTATGATGCGATTGGATCGGATAGAACAGATTTTTTCAGAAGAGAAATGGAAGGTAGCTGGACTAAGAATAAGATTAACTAATGAAGGTAAATAATGAATAATGAAACCACGCATTGTTGTCAGATTGTCTAGTATAGTCCTGCTTGAATTCAATGTTGCATTGTTGTTGCCTGTAAATAGTAGTATGGTGATGATGATGATGATGATGATGATTGTTTTAGTAACGTTCCAACTTTCAGAGCACGTTCACACGTCTCGTAGTATTGGCGTTGTCGCTTCTTAATTTTCTTGGACATAATGCCATGTACCCTAGAAACGTTACCTATATTATAAAGCTTCATAAGTACACTAGTACTAAAGAGAAATGTGCGGAAGAAGTTAATGTGCTGGGGTCTCGCGCAGATAGTAATGAAGTACTTGTGTCTGTGATGGGTGAGAGAGAGGGTGCATGTTTTGGCGTGAAAACTATAATGGAAGGAATTGTGCGGAAGGCGCCGCAGGAAAGACGTAGACTTTGGTTTTGAATAATGTCGAAAGCTCTGAGAAGCTGAGTCATAAATCATGCAACCGTAGTCTAGAATCGCCTACCATATAAACGCAAGAGAAGTTTTCTGTCGGAGCCCCATTTTGTTGAGCCCAGTTTTTTCATTAAACTGATCGCTTTTAAACTATTTTGCTTGATAAAATTCGGATGATCTGTCCAAGTAAGACGGTAATCAAAGAGGAGTCCGAGAAATTTTACTGTTAGTTTCTTCCATCTGGACGGATTCCTGGAGATACATTGGCTGTAGATCTGTGGTTTTGCGACGTCGGGAAAACACAATAACTTTTGTTTTAGAGGTCGCAAAACTGATCTAATCTCTAGATTGTCGATAGTTGGTCTGGAGTTGATTTGCTTTTTTTGAAACTGAGTCTCCACGTAGGTAAGTAAATCGCCAGGTCGTCAACAAACAGCGAATAATTTGAATACGCTCAGGAATTTCCTCTTTGATCGTATTTGATGCCAGAATAAATAAAAATTACCGAAGCTTGTGGTGTACCGGTCTCTTCATGGACTATGTGCCTTTGCTTATCCTGTAGTGCTACAATTCGCGGTCGAATGTGGATTTGTTGGAAATTCTTCTGATTTGTTTCCAGAGTTTAGTGGACTGTGTACGAGAGCTGATTGTAGAGATGAATTGTTGCCAGAGATGGTGCGTTTGGCAGCATTTACAACTCTTCTAGCGGTTGCACGGGCCGGGCGATTTTCAAAGCAGTAAGATTTTCATTTGTAGGATGTCTTCTCGCAATAGCGAGGTGGTTTTTCATTTTGATGGCACGCTCACAATCATTATTCCACCAGGGAACACATCGACAAGTGTGGCTTGATTTTGGTACGCTCAGTGTAGCTGTTATAATATGGACTGATTTTTTGAACATTTCGTCAATAGAATTGCACTGAAGTTTGATAGGGTCAAGAATAGCTGATCCCGTGAAGCTTTACCAGTTACCATTGGAGAGGACCCAATGTAGACTAGATGTTTGGGGGGCACTTCCGAGTATGAAAGAATTTAAGGAAAATGATTGCTCAAATATAGTTCAGTACAGGAGTGCCAGCATAGAACATGGGATAAGGAGGGGCAACAAAATGACAGATCAATAGAGGAGGTAGAACCGTTGACTTTGAAATGCGGGATACAAATGAATCAACGAATCCTTAAATCTTCTGATCCAGAGACACACAACTTCCTACAGAACTGATTAAGATTTTGTTGTACCTGGAAAACAGGAGTCATTTAGAACCTTTTTCATCTCTATTCAATGTCAATTATGTTTTCACATGTTTTAATTTATCTTCAATGTACCCCACTTTCATAATTTACAACTCGACCGCTCTCGACAATAGATTGAATTCAATTAGCAATGCTGCGCGGCGCATATTCATGACAACAAAACAGAATAATCAAGCAAATTGTATCATTAAATTATGCAGTTGGTGCAATTCGCTTGAATACCGATACATGTTCTATTTATTTGTCACTGCTTGAAAAGAAGACTCCCCACCCTTCCCTGAAACTGTGATCACTACTCCGCAAAGGCCGAGAATTGACTCAAACCATATGAAGAAAAAACTGAGTATTTTTTTCAAACTATGCTGATGAATAAAGCATTTTATGCTCTGGAGACAGGAAACCAAGGCCCAGGGAACAATATTAATATTGTGTTCCAATCAAATCACCACATAAATGAGAATTTTTCTAAAATCAAATTATTGCGTTCACTTTGGCTCACTGACTCAAACTGTTTTCAGTACTTTTATGCTTACCAATCGACGACCAAGAAGGAGCCTGCCAAATGTCGTTCAGCTGCCAGTACATGGCCCCCATCGTTCTACCTTCGCCATTCGGTAATAATGTTGATCGCCATGAACGGTACCATTCTGTCTGTAGTTTAACCGACCAAGCTTGGTTAATCTGTAATTTAGCATTAAGAAATTATCATTGATACTGTACAAATTGAGATGAACAAATACAGGCCAAGTGTTCGAATTCATTTACCTGACTGAGGTAAATTAAACTGGTTACGTCCGTAATGTCAGGGGCAGGAAAGTGATCTAGTGTTTGCCAAATCATGTAGAAATACCCAAGTGGTTGATGTTGTCGATGTTCAAAAAATTTAGTATTCAGAGATTTCAAATCCTCTTCAGAAGCGACCTCTTGTAGAGAAGACAATGTGGGTAGTGACTGGAAACCGTACTCCGATGAAAATCTTGTCATTGGAAAGTAATCACTATGCCAACTGTTCCTCATGTAATTATAATGATGAACTGTAAATTTTTTGTTGAAATGTACTTGTTGTAATTAGCTGGAAAGTTTCTTATATTTTTCATGTAGGTATTTCAATTATAATAAGTTATCAGCTGCCTGCATCCGGGCTATGAGCTTGGTATCGTTTAAATTTAGATGCGAAAAAGTAGCTTCAGTAGATAGATAAACGGGAAAATGTTGCAGGGGGATGAAGAGTTATTTGATAAGGCTGATATAGCTGCGCGGAATGTGTAAAGAGGTGCAAAGTGAGGTTTATTCAGGCGGGAAAATATCGCAATGGAAGATGAGAAATGAGATGAGTGCTGCGGGTGATTTGATTTGACAAGTCACCGGGGATTGGTACGCTTCCTATTTGGGAGAGTATGTTTGAGTGAGATTGAAGATTTGGCCAGTGATGTACCAGCTTTGGGTGATTTTTTTTCATGAATTTACAGAGGTCTGTGTTTGCAGACAGGAAAGAAGGGATGATTGATGAGGCATTGGTTGCTTTTTGGCTGTTTTATCAATTTTCTCATTCCCTGGGACTGATTGTACTCAAATCAGGATGCCCTCCAGCAAAAGAGATCTCGAGTGAAACGTGAGTTGTTTTCAGCACGCTGAAAAAGAAACTCGTTCTATGATTTCGGTATGCAGCTGGGTAATACCACCAGGTAGCCGATAGAAACGCAGTATCTAGGTCAATAGATTGAACCAATCACAAAACAGTATGTTATAGCCAATAAGAGCACAGTGTTATACTATAAAAACTCATGTTTAAGGCCTTGTTCTCCAGTTGCGACACGGGTGACACCCGAAAGTACCTACTTTTATAAAAGCAACAAAGAATTGTACACTCGAAAAACTTTTTCAATATTAGAGCTCTACTTACACCTCACTCACTCAATATGAGTTCCAATAATCTCTTTCCTATCAATTATTATGAAATACTCTTATCACAACTTACAAAACTGAAATTGTAACTCTGTTCACCTTGCAATGCTTTTCTGCTCTACATGTTTATTGGGTGGAAAACGTTGAATACGGTCTGCGACATAATTATTTTCTCGTACTTACTATCACCGTAGCGAGAATCATACGGATCTTTAGCGATGAATCCCTCTCTACCGGATTGTTCACCGTTCGTGGGGCTAGAAGTTAGGTACTCCCTTGAACCGTCAGATTGTAAAACCGCTGATCTGACTGTCTCTACGTATAATTTGATATATTCTCTTTTATACAATTCAAAATTACTCTGAGTGCTATACCTAAAAACGCAGAGAATACCTAGTTCAAGAAATTAAATTCATTATGTACTCGTAAGTCTTTACAGAATATTTACACGAACCAGTTGCCTCTCAAAGCCGCTTCATTTTCATTGTTACCGGCCCATACGGCAATACTCGCATGATGTTGAAGTCGTCTCACTTGTTGCCTTACTTCATCGTGTACATTTGAGAGGAATGCTTTGTCTGCTGGATACATACTGCAGGCGAACATCATATCTTGCCACACCATGATACCTAAACGGTCACATTGCTGTAAAACATTATAATAATTGTCTAAATATTGCAAAATCACTTTGCTCTCGCGCTGTTTCCTGGAATTAAATCGCTACCTCGTAGAAGAAATCGTCTGCATAAATGCCTCCTCCCCAAATTCTAACCATATTCATATTAGCCTCCTTCATGGCGGACAGTAAATTCATAATAGTCTCTCTATTTCCAGCCTCTTCGAGAAAAATACTATGCGGAATATAATTCGTTCCTTTCACAAATATGGGTGCTCCATTGACTGAGAAGTAAAAATTTCGACCAAGAGCAGGATCACTGGCGTTCACATAATCTTGATTAAGTTCCGTTTGACGAAATCCAATGAAGACCGTTTTCTTGCTGGAGCCATATTCATTACTGAAAGTTACTTCCATCCTGTATAAAGACTGATTCCCGTAGCCATTTGGCCACCATAAATTGACTTTATCCTGAAAAAACGAAAAACAGATGATGTTATATTTTTACTGGTTTGATATACCTAGCCGGTTGAGAGTCTTAATTATTTTTCATATAGGTACGTACGTTTGGCACATGGAGAATAGTTTTAGAAACTGGTTCCCGTTTTTCTAGTGCTGATAAATTCAACGATTCGATATCGTTGGAGGCTTCGATTAATTCACCGTTTTCGACGTACAATATTATATCAATTTTGCCGTCTATAACAATATCTGTGCGTAGCGAACCTTCGCAAAATACGCTGACCGTGACCTGCCATTCGTGTAGACCCCAACTGGGATCTACAGTCACATCACGTATGATTAAATCGTTACGGTAGCCTACTAATTCTACTGGTTTCCTGAAAATGGTACATACACAATGTTAAACTTAATTCTCTGTCCATGGTAACCAAAAATAAAAGGATGTACCTACCAAATACCGACTGAAGGCGCTGCCAAACCCCAATCCCATCCATAGGATGCTGGCATCCTGCGTAAGAAGTTCACATGACATTCTCCGTGGTAATTCAGAGGCACACAGTTTGGAGGAATCGTGTGACTAGATTCGTCAGCAAGTCTTTTGCCGGAAACAATGGGAGACTCGAATTGAACCTCGAGAATATTTTCATCCTATTCAAAATGGAAAGCTGTTTTGTATGATATCTTTTTTAAAAACATTTTTCGAAAATTCCACTAAGAATTATGGGCAAATCTACTGTGATTAGGTACACTCTTCTCCTTCCAGTTAGGAAGGAACAAAATCAAAAATGAAAAAATCTATAAGGTTAGGCTTCCCTCCACTAGAAAATTTTCTTAGAATTACGAAACGTGATAGGCCTTTTATTGTGGAATATTAGATACAACACTGTATTTGAAAAAATCGAAAGTCATTAGACGTCGTACTTTTGGTGACATTGACGATACGCTGCTTCTGATTTCATCGGATTAATTGAGTGAGCTTCAGCACAAAATTAAACCCGGCTTCCTTAACAAAGTTGAACGAAAAGCGCAGAGAACCTGTTTTATAGAGCAAATAGGTTTCCCGCCCACATTCTTCTGCACCCTCCTCATATCATATATAGCTCGATGTTCAAAATTTTTTCAAGTCCAACCTTTTTGATGGTTGAATTTTAACAGGGAACCTGTTTTATGGGGGGCTATTTGAGAAATCTGGCGTGCGCCGTGCGCCGTCCAGCGAAAAACTTGGAAAAATTTCGACTCTCGAGAATATATGATAGGAGGGGGACTTAGAAAAATTTCGACTCTCGAGCCATATATGATAGGAGAGGGACTTAGAAAAATTTCGACTCTCGAGCCATATATGATAGGAGAGGGACTTAGAAAAATTTCGACTCTCGAGCCATATATGATAGGAGAGGGACTTAGAAAAATTTTGACTCTCGAGCCATATATGATAGGAGAGGGACTTGGAAAAATTTCGACTCTCGAGCCATAGATGATAGGAGGGGGGACTTAGAAAAAAATTCGACTCTCGCGCCATATATGATAGGAGAGGCACTTGGAAAAAACTTTCGAGTCTGAAGCTATATATGATAGAAGAGGGACTTGGAAAACTTTGCACTCTCGAGCTATATATGATAGGGGACAAATTTTCCCAAGTCTCTCTCCTATCATAAATAGCTCGAGATTTGAGAAAAACTTGGACTTTCAAACTACATTATACTAGGCTTATTTTACGTCTAGGCCTTCTTTATACTAGCTTTATCTAGGTCTAGGCTTCCTTGAATTTTCAATACCAAATCCTATTTGACTCATAAAACAGGTTCCCTGTGTTCCTCGTTTAACTTCGTTAAGGAAGCCGTCGTTTTTGCCCCACCCGGTATATCTTTGGGCTATGGAGCAGTCGGAAATCTGAAAGTCGCGTCTCGCGAGATGCTTTATGACTCATCAATGCAGGGATTTGGAAAAAAACTCACGGGTTCTTTAACGAAGTTGAACGAGGGGTGGCAGAGAACCTGTTTCATGGGGGTGATTTCATCAAATTGTGACGTCACAGATGTGGACTTTGAAACTACTTGTGATAGGAGAGAACTTGTAAAAATTTTTCTCAAGCCCCCTTCTAATTACCTACTGCTTGATTTCGAAAATATTCCAAGCCCAAGTTCTTTCTTTGGGAAGATCAGCGTTTCCCACACGGCGGGCAGGAGGACGCCGAAATCATCACCACCCTCAAAGAACAGGCTCCTTGTCGAATACAGTGAGGCCATTACCTGTTCGCTACACAGCAAAGATCTACTAGGCTTAAGTATCAAATTTACCATCACTAACCTTAAGTATGAGCGTACCCCCTCGCTTTCTGCATAAGTCTCTACAATAACTTTCACCTCTTCAGTGGTTTGTTCCATAATAACCGAGAAATAGCCATACATTTAGCCTTCACCATAAGAAAATCCTAGCACTCCCTTCGACATACCACTGTAAGTACGCAGACAAGTGCTGGCTAGTCCGTTTGTTAGGACTTCAGCGATACCCAATGTTGAGGCTAGTTTACAGGATTTTTTTTCAAGCGAGGATGAATTGGCCCACAGAGTCTCCTTTGAAGGAACAAAAAAAAATAGTCCAACAGACAGTATATAAGTTTGCCTATAATATACTGGGTAAAGTGAGCCAGAAGCGTGGAGAGATGAACGAGCGGAGTGAAAGAGACTGTCAGTCACTTAGCCTAACATACTCCTGTGTAATGGGAGGTTGGAGCACATAGACACGTAACAGTAAATACGTGTCTATGTGCTCCAACCTCCCATTACATCGATATGGCTCGTACTTACGAGGACAAAATTGAAATTAACATACTCCTGATATTATACTAGGTGAATGACCTTGACTAACTTCAAGGACTGAAAAATTTTCTAGTGTAGGTGAGATAAACGCCTAGGCAGGCTATATAGGCAATACTCGTTCGTATAGGCTACGAAAGAGGAAGGTGCCCAAGTGAAGTGGATGAGCTCAGGGCATATGATTCAATGTTTTCCATGGGAGTGGGAAAATGTCCTGCTTTTTTACCCCTCTCTTCTTTTTCGCGATTGTATCAGAGCTCTTGGATTATCGAGACAAACAGAAAAAAATTGCTGTGTTACGTGAGTCATGTTTTCAAGTTTGCACCACGCGTGAAGTCCCCCCGATCCAGCTAAGGCACTCTACGTAATATTATTTCAGTTTACTTATTGTAGTTCGCTCATTGTCATTTTCGGGGTTTTATCATGATGGTTCAGACGGCAATGAAGGAAGAGAAAATCAAAGTCGCTTATCCAACACATTTCTGATCATTGAACCGAGTGGCGTAAGCAACACCGCAGTTTAAAATTAGTGAATTACTAAGGCTAAAGATTTTACAAAACAGCGTCAAAGAATTAATTATTCATCTTTTCCTCATCATAACGATAGGACTACTTTATTCCAAGTAAAACCTGGATCAAAAAAATAAACTCGCAGCTCAGATTGTTTACTGCCCGCGGGGGCCTTGTTTATTGAGTATGTTAATTGAAGTGAGCAGGAAACCTGTTTCAGGGGAAATTTTTATATTTCAATTTCAGTAATCGACTCAAGTGACGAAATTATGAAGAACAGTAGTACACATCACTCACTTATCATCGCCAGATTGGGTATCACGTCATAAAAATTAATTCTGTTCTCAATTTTTCTTATTTTGTAGGTAGGTATACCTTGTTGGTTGTATCTTTGACGTTTTTATTTTGCACTTCATCAGCGTAAGTACATTTTGAACCCACGATGATGGAGAATATGCTTCGAAACGGTGAACTAAGTTTATTTTATCCTTTTTTCATGTCTGTCTTGTAGACGACAGTGCCGCGAATAAATATTTAATTTTTATTTAAACCGTCAGGACAAGTTTCTTATTTAATTCTTGTGCTGTATAAATCATTCGTATTATGTCGTTCCGCATTGTTTAATTGCTTACGTGCTTTCACTGTAGAAAATCTAATGGTCAAAAATTTTGTCTAGAATGATGTTGATTCTTTTTTTTCTAATACTCATTAAAGTTTTGAGTGTATCATCCACTCGATTTATAAATGTGCTCTCGAAGGATGATAGTGATAAATTGGTGCAATTATGTTTGAAGCCTCCATCGATAAATTGTCGTTGTGTAGAAGACGATGTCCTTAAAGTCATTTTGTACGTATGTGCTAAAAACAGAAGTACTACAGAAGAATTCAATCTTGTCCACAATCATAATGATGAAGATCGGTGGTATACCTCAGATGCCTTCCCTTTAGGCGAGTTTGTTGAGAGCATCAAAACAACATCTGCTCTATGGGCAGAAAACGTGGTGAAGATGAATATCTCTCAGAGTTATTTAAGTGAAACTCTGTACAAAAATACCTCAGAACAATACCAAGAACGAGTGATCACTTTCCTAGAAAACTTGCTACATGTTTTACCAAATTTAAAGAATCTCATTCTCATAGACAATCATTTGGAGAATATACCGGCAACACTTTTCCGGTCGGTTCCACTACTCGAAATTCTCGATCTCCAACAAAATGATTTAACGCTACTAGAAAATGATATCTTCATTAAGCAATCAAAACTAAAAACTCTGATGCTACAGAATAATAAATTTTTTGGGTTCACAAGACGCCTATTCAAACCGCTTCGTGAGTTGACTCATTTAGATTTGAGTTCTAATAACATCAAAGTATTGAGCGTCGATGTTTTTCAGGATCTATCAAATTTATTATATTTAAATGTGGACTCTAACGAGATTCTAACTGTAGCAGGCTCAATTTCCATTTTGAAGTCATTGAATCATTTTAGCATAGCGAGAAATAACTTGACCGATGTACCCATTGATATTTTTAAAGGATCAATAAATTTGGCCTACGTCAATCTTGGAAATAATAGTTTGAAACAGTTACCAGCTCGGATTTTCAGAGATACAAATCTAACAGAACTGTGGTTGAATGACAATCAGTTGACGGAATTACCTGATAATCTTTTTTACACATCTGAGTATATTGAAAAAATAGGTCTTCAGAGGAACAAGTTGATTACATTAGAAAAAAATCTCTTTTGGGGACTTCGGCAATTAAATACCTTAAAACTCGAGGAAAATGGATTGATTTCAATTGATAAGTAAGTTAAATTTCATGTCATGAAGTTAAATTTTGTCATCTGTAGGTATTGCATAGATACAAACGGAAATTCGTTACAGAAAAGTTCTGCCATTGGATTTAAAATATTATGGTCATAGAAATTTTGTGATTGTGTTGATGGAATTACCCGCGTGAATGCAATTCGCTCAAGCAACGCCGCGCTAAGACTGGAAAGAATTATATTTCTCCTCCTAAATCTGTCGATAGACCATCGCTTCACGTACGCTGAAAGTAAGGTGGCCAGCCGATAGTCTCTTAGCACTGACCACATAATGATTGTAAGGACTGATAACGTTAGTAACGTGAGCTGTTATGTGTCCAGGGATGAAGACCTTTTTTTTAATGCTCTTTGAGGTACTTACATCTCGACCGCATTTCAACAAAAAGTACGTTAATCTGTATAGTTAAACGTACAGTGATAACAAGAAGGTAAATGTAGTCGCGATGTGCATCAAGTTGCCTGTAAAAAACGCCTCCATTCCTAGATAAAAATTTTACATCGCTTTTATGGACAAATACTAGTCCATACCTATTGTCAAAGCCTCTTAATAATTTTTAATTCTATAGGGCTCTTCCGTCATTCCTTATCTCATAATATACTTGTTTGTCTGATTCTTATTGTAATGATATTGCTTAGCTTTTATGTTTCTCTAACGGTGAGACGAATTTAAAGCAAGTGTACCATTTTGATGAGAATCAGGCAAACGAATATGCAATACAATATGAGAGAAGGGTCCTATATAACACTTTTCTCGTACTCCATATTGCATACTTCACCTCCTATTTGTTATCAATTTGTTAGCGTTTCCAAGACTGATCTTATGACAAACTCCCTGGAATGAAAATGGCCTTACAGTGAACTTAGTGCTGTACTAGTAATGTTTGAAAAATTGAGGGCCAATCTGTAGAAAAGGTCATGTGTCTGTTGGACGCCCTTTTTGCGGAGACCTCGATTTTTGTGCGTTTCAGATCATGAACCATCTTTTATGACATTTTTTTTTTAAACCCGTGATTTTTTTCATCTTAGTAAAAAGGGTGTCCGCTGTCACATTTTGAAGGACTTCTACCTACTTTGTTTGTTACTGAATGTATCCAAAATGCCATTATTGCAGCTTATAGAAGAAGAGTCGCTCTTCAAATTTTTATTCTTATAATTATTTTGATTAAACTTGTTGTTGCGGAGATATTTTGAGCTGAAACTTCAAACTGATTTTTCTGTGATGAATTTTTCTTCACAGACGCCCTTTTTACAGATGGGTCCTCAAATAAAAAAGTAAGGCCTCTGGCAATGAATATGAGGATATGTATGTGATTAGCTTTTGTGTTTGCACCCTATTACACACAGGCAGAATATATGTTGGTCAATTCCTCTTTTGACAAATTTGCATTTTAATTGATAACTAGAAGATAGGTATCATCAAATTTATTGTTAAAAGTTTATGTGAAAACCTTGGAGTCACAACAATCTTTATTTCACTACCACTCTTTTCAAAAACAACTTTTTCTATATTGTGCGGTATTGTAAAGCTAGTACCATTACGATAAAAATCAGGTAAACAAGTATGCTCTTATAACACCTGTAATATTTCATACTTTCGCACCTCAGAAATTTTTCCAAGGCCCGCGCAAATAAAACTTTGCCAACAAGTGACAATTAAAATGCACTTCTATATCAGTTTACAAACGAGAATTTGTGAAAAATAGGTTGATTGTCAAGCCCCTCCCCCGTCTGCTTCTGAAGAAGAACGTAGTTGAAGACTCAGAAATTTAAGTGTAGTTTGTTTTAACCCTTGGTCTCAATATATTTTGTCGCCCTTCTCTATATTTGACCTTTCATTAAATCTAAAATTCCTTTTCACAAAGACTTCAACTCAATATTCTGAAGAAACCTTTATAAGCTACAGGGAGAGGAAAAGTAAATGAAAAGACTACAAACCATTTTAGTTGCAGCCAAGACGCTTCAATTAGGCAAAAAATTGTCACCTTTACTGATAAACTGATGAAAATTTCTAGATTTTGTTTACAAATTTCATACAAAAAAATACACTCCAATAAAAATATTCACTACAATCACTGAAAAAAAAATTGTTCATAAGATGATAGGTCAGCCTAGTATGATCTTTTAGATCTACTGATACTGTTTGGCATTATGTGTTGAACTTCATTCGATTATGTTTTGCATTTCAATCCCATTAAGCTCAGTGTTGTGTGGTTATAAATGTTTGCTAGGAGTCTCAAATATGATTGACTGTACCTACAAATATAAAAATAGATTAACTTCTATTAACTCCTGTGAAGGCATTGTGCATCATCAATTCACTCCTTCATTATTTTTAGCATTTACGGATAAAATTCAAATACATATATCACTTTTCAGAGACCTGCTAAAGGACACAAAATCTTTGCGGAAGATTTGGCTGAATGCAAATCAGTTAAAGGAAATACCTGGAAACATCTTTCATAATTGTCCAGATATTACGGCAATTTATTTACATAAAAATCAATTAACCACATTGGATAGGTAAGAATTTCTTTTGGGGTCTAAAAATATTGACCCAATTAAACACAAATGAAACCTCATTTCTTGACTGTAAGTAGGCCTACCTCGTTTTTAAGCTAATTTGCTTTTACAAAATATTTTTTCAGAGACCTCTTAAAGAATGCAAAATATTTGCAGAATATTTGGCTGAATACAAATCAATTGAAGGAAATACCTGGAAACATCTTTCATAATTCTCCAGATATTACGGGAATTGCTTTATATGAAAATAATTTAACCACATTGGATGGGTGAGAATTTTTTTTTGAGGTCCCAAAAAATGAACGACCCAATTGAGCATAAATTGAACTAGCTTGACTTTTATTTGGCTAATGAGTAGGCATTGGGCGCTATCAGTTCATTTCTTGATTATTCCTAGCTTTTGAACTAACTGATTTTATGAAATATATTTTTCAGGGACCTCCTGAAGAATGCACAATTTTTGCAGACGATATATCTGAACACGAATCAATTAAAAGAAATACCTAGAAATCTCTTTCATAGTTGTCCAGATATTAGGAAGATTTATTTATTTGGAAATCAAATAACCACACTGGATGGGTGAGAATTTGTTTACGGGTCCCAGAAGATTGACCCACTAAGTATAAATTGAACTAAATAAACTTTTACTTGGCTGATATGAGTACGCCCTGGATGTTATCAGCTCATTTCTCAATTATTTCTAGCTTTTAAACGATTTTATAAAATATATTTTTTCAGAAATGTACTGAAGAATGCAACACTTTTGCAGGAGTTTCTGCTACATACCAATCACTTAAAGGAAATACCTGGAAATCTCTTTTATCATTGCCCGAACATCAATGCGATTGCATTACATAGAAATCAATTAACCTCATTGGATGGGTAAGGCTCTGTTTATGGGTTTCAGAAAATTTACTCAATTCCTGACCTGTCAAAATAAATATAAATTGACAGTCTGAATTCATCAAACTTGTGAAGGCTCTGCATTAGCTATGGATCAGCTGTTGAACCACTATTCAATAACTATTTTGGCAAAACCCACGTAGGAAAATGTACTTTTTCCCCTTGAGTCATAATGTCTGGAATTGTGACTTGTCGAGTATTTTCAACTTCTTCTGAGTGCTTCAGCAAGAGTGCCGTGATCCCCAAAGCTTACAAAGATTTCGCTCCCCCAAAAAATTTATAACAAGCAAAAAAGAAGCCCCCCCCCCAATAATGAAAAAAAAGAAAAAACCGCCCCTAAAATTTCCTGCAAAGAATTGTCTTCAAAAAAGTGGCTTCACGGCACCCCTGGCTTTAGATACACAATCATGTAATATATAATTACCTAGTATATTGTAACACCCAATTAACGCAAGCTGAAAGCTGATATTCCCTTTTGAGATGTCACGTAGCTTGTAAATAAAAATAAATAAATAAATAGATAGATAGATAAATAAATAAAAACAACAACAAAATTACAAGACTATCCAGAGACTGGTAGTTCTAGTTAAAATTTGTCAAGTTTGACATTTCTTCCTTTCACTCCTCAGTCTCAAAGTACTGTACTTGCAAAAAAAAAATCAAAATTTGCAATGTTCAACAGTGTCAATCAAAATGAAGTTTACATATTGGGTTGAGCTCCAGGTTTTAAATTAATTGATTTTGTAAAATATGTTCAGTCTTAATTACTGAAGAATGTAACATTTGCCAGAGAAATTGTGCTTAGTTACAATATTAAGGAAATAACTGTCAACCTCCTTCATAAATTTCACCTCATTGGATAAGTGAGGCTCTGTTCAGAATATTGAATCGATTGAGCAAATAAATCAAGAGGGACTATATTTTAATTATGGTGATCATTGAGTATCATCAACGATCATTTCTCAATTATTTCCAGTTTTTATTGGTTTTATGAAATTGTATGTTTTTAGAGATTTGCTGAAAAATGCAGAATTTTTGCAAAAAATTTCGTTCCACACTAATCAGTTGAAGAAAATACCTGGAAACATTTTTCATAATTGTCCAGATATTAGGGTAATTTATTTAAATAACAATCAATTAACTACACTGGATGGGTAAGAATTTGTTTAGGGGTCTAAAAAGATCGACCCAGTTGAATATGAATTAATTTTCACTTTTCTCTAGCTTTTAAACTGATTTTATGATTATATATTTTTTCAGAGACCTACTAAAAAACGCAAAATCTTTGCAGGAGATATATCTGAATACGAATCAATTAAAAGAAATATCTGGAAACATCTTCCATAACTGTCCAGATGTTAGGAAAATTTATTTATATGAAAATCTATTAACCACATTGGATGGGTAAGAGCTTTTTTTTTTTTTTTGGGGGGGGGGGGCCTTCAAGAAGTTGACCCATCTGAGTATGAATTGAGTTAGATTACCTAATTTTTATTAGGCTAGGCATTGGGTATTATCAGTTCTTCTCTTGATTATTTCTAGTTTTTGAACTAATTGATTTCATGAAATAACTTATATTTTTTCAGATACCTCCTAAAGAATGCAAAATTTTTGCAGGAGATGCTTCTGAGTGCAAATCAATTAAAAGAAATACCTGGAAACCTCTTTCATAACTGTCAAAATATTAGGAAAATTTATCTAAATGAAAACCAATTGACCACATTGGATGGGTAAGGATTGGTTGAGGGGTTTCAGAAAATTGACCCAAATTAAACTAAATTAACTTTTATTAGGCTGATGACTAGGTGCTGGGCATTATTAGTTCACTTCTCAAATATTTCTAGCTTTAAAACCAGATTAATTGATTTTTTGAAATTTTTTCAGAGATTTACTGAAGAACACAACATTTTTGCAGGAGTTTCTGGTATATAAGAATCAATTAAAGGAAATACCTGGAAATCTCTTTTATCATTGCCCAAACATCATGGAAATTTCATTATATAGAAATCAATTAACCTCATTGGATAGGTGAGGCTCGGGTTAGGGGTCCTCGAAGTTGACTCAATCGAGCATATAAATCAGAATAGATTAGCGTTTAATAATAAGTAGTCATTGCTTATCATCAACTCATATCTCAATTATTTCTATAGTTGTTGGACTAATATTGGTTTTACAATACAAACGAAATTGATTTCATGAAATAAAATATTTTCAGATACCTACTAAAGAACGCAACATTTTTACGGAAAATTTCGGTATCCAACAATCCATTGAAGGACCTACCTCAGAACTTTTTTCTGAATTGTAAAAACCTTAAAGAAATTCAATTGGATGGTAATCAAATCTCTTCATTGGATCGGGCTTTCTTGGGTCTAGGAGAATTGGCTAAAATTGAGCCCGTACTCTCATCGCGTACCTAGCTGTAAGTCTCACATCTGTTGTCTAAAATACACCTACAGATGAGATAAATAAATAAAACTAGAATATTTTTTTTTTTTTTGCTGACACAGCATTTTTAGATTCCGAGTAGTTGAATAGTTTAAATTAGAATTAATACCTATCTTGTGAAGAACAGACCTAGCTCAATAACACTTTGAATGTAAGATTTCATCTGACTGGCGATCTACGATGAATAAATAAATGATTAAAAATTGCACAGACTGTAAAGAGATAAGTTGAATTGCTGTCGACGCGTTTTGACTTGAGAATGTGCTCTACCTAGTAACTCACACACAGAAAATACGGTTATATCGTTATCTTTGAATCTCCATTAACGAGTAAGATCATTTGATGGTGTAAATCAATTGGCCGCATTTTCCTAAGCTTCATCTTCAAAAATAATATGAAGTTTCAAAATACTGTTACCTTATACTGGAAACCTGTTTTATGGGAGTCTATCTCGGATAATCTTTCATTGCCGGCTATTCACTGTATTTCCAGCAAATCAAGGTTCTAGGAAGGATAGGGGCATTAACCTACTTGAATTTGAGATACTCTGGAGACGGTGAAATATGTTGAAGAAAAATATCAACATCAATATAAGAACAGGGGAGAAAGGGAAGGCACTTGGAAAAATTTTAAACATCAAGCTGAGTAGTTCAGGGCCAGGATTTGGAGAAATTTTCGACCAGTCAGCAATACATAAGGGGAAAGGACTAGGAACGTGGAAAATTTTCGCTCATTCAAGCTATATAAATGAAGAGGGGGAGGGGTAGGAAATATTTCGCTCATTTTGCTGCTTGATAAAGTTTTCTACTATTGAACTTTATATATGAGGAGGGTATTCAGAAAATTGTATTTTCGTTGCGAAACTTTCTCTATAGCCGTAGGTATTCACAATATTCCCAAATCCAACTTCAATTTGTCCTCTTACAGCTTCTTTTTTATAATCATCCAAAAACTCATTTTTTAATTATCCTTCTTCCAACAACACTCTACATTTTGAAAATATCTTCTAGGTACATCCTCCATGCTATACGCCCAAGTAATTTTGCTGTCAAAAATTCTTCCAAATATCACTCTTCAAGACTTATTCACAATGAACATTTGTGTATTCAAGAGGGGAGGCACCCGAATAGTCTCCAAGTGCTTGAAATACCAAAATTTTGCTCACCAGGAAAGGGGAAAAAAATTCAGAAAAGATTGGGTATTTTCAAATATTTACTGAATTTTTTGTAGTACTCTGCTTCCCCTTCTTTCACATAAAATGTTGAACCATTTTCTTCATCTAAAAGTCTGAAAGTCAATCCTCCTCCTTCCTGAGAGTGAGTATGTAAAGATCTAGGGATTGAATTATTTTCGAGGATATGAAAACAATTCTATTGATAACATCGTTACAATGAAGATAATATTATATAGAAGAAAATTATTATGGACTCTTACTTGATTCAGTTTTATGAAATTTGAAACATCAAAACGGTATCGAACAAAGGTGTTGATAGCTTGACCGAGTCTGTGATTATTTAGGAAAATTGAAGCATGACCGTCCAATCCGTGGAAGACGAGTTCATAATTTCGTGTCGAATTTGTCGGCTCAACTGCATACGAAAATTGTTGATCATTAATGAAGTTTCTAATTTTTTTTCCTTAGAAACAGCGCTAGTTATGTTAAAAACTTTTATCATCAGGAAGATAGTTAATTTCTCAAAAATAATTTATTCGCTTTCTGCTACATCTAAAAAATTTGCAAACTGGTAAAGTTTACAAATTATTACCACTGGAAAATCATAAATATTATCAAAAAAGATTTATGCAAATCGTACCGCTATATATATTTCGAGAAATACGAGTATGAAAAATACACGACATTTCAATATTTCATGCTTACATATCATCCTCAAGTGCTGCTATAAACTATGTGGGACGTACACAAATGTACGTAAATATCAATCATCTCAAAATATCATTAGAAGAAACAAGCAGGAACGGAGACATAAGTAGGTCTTACTTCACCTTTTGTACAAAAATTTTTAGTGGCCGTTTTATGATTAAGAGTAGGGCTCTCATAAGTTAACGTAAGGTCTTAACTACCCCGAGCAATCTTCTTACTTCATAATTCTCCTCACGAGCTAATATACACTACCTACTTATGAAAATCAAAAGTACCTATATGCCTCTCTTCTGGAGTGTAAAAATTTTTTATCAATTTTAAATCAAACGTCTAGACGCAAAGGATATATCTAGAGCAGGGATTTTTTGGCATTGCCGGAGCTAATTTCTGGCACTTAAAATTCAAAAATTCCAAAAAAGTCAAAAAAAATCGTGGGGAAACGTTGTAAATTACAAAAAATAATAAGTATAAATACATAATATTTTTTTACATCATGTAACTATAAAAAGCGGGTGTCATGTAGAATAATAAATGACAACTGATACTGTTTGTAGATGTAGTAGCACTAATTCTTAAATTATAAATTCATCATCTGTACCAACATCCGTGCATATGCGTACCTCCTGCATCGTATTTCAATGTATCCGAAGTAAGTGTGTTGCACGTTTGTATACTTTGTAATTACCGTACATGCTTTTCCTCCACTCCCAATCCTTCCGCCCTCATGCAAGTAAACTGACAAAAGCCATGAAATTGCTCTTTAGATATATCTAGAGACCGGAATCACTGGCATTTGTCAGATGATCTTGCTTGAAGGCAGGTAGCTGAAAATCAATGGAGAGTATGTTTCAAGGTATAGGGAGCCTGGGAAAAATTTTTATTTTGCCGAAAAATGCCAAATTTGAAATTAATACCGAAAAGTTGCAAATTTTCGTTTTTCTTGAGGAAATACCATAATTAAATTTAGTGATGAAATACGCATAACATCGATAAAAACTGCTTCTTTGTCCTCAGTGTATTGTAAGTTTACACGTGGACCATGATAGATCACGTAAGAAACAAGATACTAAGGCGGTGAACAGAAATAGGAAATATTTACATGCTTATTCTCGCAAATAGTACTTGGCCCGAGTATTTGTGTCTCCTTCTAGGTAGGACTTCATACTTACTACGTACAAGACAGGTAATCCTACAGTTCTCAGCTCCTATACCGCTGTGCTCCCATTGTTTCGGTCGACGTGGAGAGATCTTTCTCTGAATATAAATTAATTTTAACGGACAAGAGGCACAATTTAAAACAAGAAAATTTGGAAAAATATTTGCTTGTGATGCATAGCGCTATTTGTAATTGTTTCATTATTAATTTGTTGTGTTGTATTTTTCTAAACATTTTTTTGCTGAATATTGCCAAATTTTGAATTTTTAGTGCCAAATGCCAAAATGTCCAGTCTCTAGATACGAGTATATCCATGCTGATGATTCAACTCAACTCCTAAGACCGATATATATTTCATCATTATTTTCGGGATAATAGTTCAAGATAATCCTTTTGCCCTTCCCAATGTTTCTCAATATGACCCATCGTCTAGTGTTTCGCCACAATCCCCAGAAGACTTCAAAAAAGTAGTAGACACTACAAAACTCCTAGCTGAGACTAATAACGTTCAGTGATTAATTACTTAAGGAAAAAACTTATTTCTCACGCTTTTGACGCTACCACCACTCATTCTAAAGACACGTCCGCCAAAAATAAAAAAGTAAAATGGATTAGTCTTATTTACCTCGGCCGCCATTCATCCCAAATATCTCGTTTACTCAAACCATTTAATTTCAGACTCGTCTTCTACTCTGTAAACACCATAAGGAACCATTTTTTTCGTCCTAAAGATCTTATCCCTCTGATGGAAAGTGTCACTCAGATTGGGATGACAGGTCGGCCCTCTGATATTCGATTCAAAGAGCATATGGATACCTTCAATAAGAATTGACCTCGTAATTCGCAACCCATTTTCTGGCGTCAGGACATACACTTTGGAGGTGCGAGAATGTCCGCCTCTTACACGAAGAGAGTAGTATGAGAAAACGCATCGCATTGGAAGCAGTAGAAATTATGAAAGCAAGTCATAGTTTATCACCTATTGTAAACGAGATAATCCCATCTTCTAGCCTCAATGATGCTTTTTACAGCAAGTTGCCGGACTTGAATAATGACGAATGCGATAAGTAATGACCGCTTTAGCGGGGAAGCCACTATTTCTTTTATAGGGCGGTCATTTTCAGAAAACGCCCGCGTCTGCGTCCTCTCATCATCATTTTTGGGGAATTGCCTAGGGCCTAGAATTTTCTTGATCTGCGTTCGACCTTGATTGTCATGTTACCTTGCACAGAAAAATTTCTCTAGGTCAGAGAAAGCAATGGGACCCTTTATATATTTTGTTGGTGGTCATTTTCAGGAAACGTCTGTGTCTGTGAAGTTATCATTTTCAAAGAATGTCAAGGAATTAGAATTTTTGCAATCGAATAGAATAACGTCAGCAATCGTTATCTTAGGTTACACTATATAGGACAATTTCTTTAGGGTAGATGATAGCAATAAATCTATGTCTGGTTATTGGAACTTTCCTTTTATTGGGGGGTCATTTTCAGAAAAAGTCCGTGTCCGTTCATTTGTGACGTCATCATTTTCGGGGCATTGTCTATAGTCTGTTCACGTTAAGAAAATATAGAAGGGAGTACGAAGTACGTATCTCGAGAACGGAACGGCAGAAGGTAATTTTCCTATCACTAACTTAAATAACGTAAATTCTATTTGTATGAAGGAAGAGAGACCCATAAATAATCTTTAAATTAAGGTGCGTGTATTTCATAACTCCCATATTATAATACAAATATAACTTAAATTTACATTAGAGATAAGAAAATTACCTTCTGGCGTTTCGTTCTCGAGGTTCATACTTTGTACTACCTTCTATCCTTTCTTAACGTGAACAGACTATAGGGCCTAGAATCATCTTGATCTGCGTTCGATCTTGATTGTCATGTTACCTTGAATAGAAAATTTGTTCAAGCTAGATAGAGCAAGCAACAGCAATTTAATCAGAGGACAGCGGGTTCCCCGCTGCCATTGCACTTACACAATGGAATCCAGTGCTGGATTTAACTCATTGGCCGCCCTAGGCAAAAAACGTCCTACCGCCCTCATGTAAACGTTCAAAGCATGTTATCAGAATGAAAAAAAAAAAAATGTTCCCCTTCTTCGACAATTTTGCCGCTCTAGGCACGTGCCTATGTTGCCTATGCTTAAATCTGGCACTGATAGCATCTAATTTGTTTAGTTGTATTTTGACATGTTCCATGTCTTTTCTCTCGCCGGATCCCGATTTTGAAACTCGCGAGTACACCCCGCGTAATAATAATAATTAATAATAAATAAATAAATAAATAAATAATTAAATAATTAAATAATTATTATAATTAAATAAATAAAATAATAATTAAATAATTAATATAATTAATAATTAGAAAATCTCTACCCCGTGGGTGATTCAGAAATTCGCGTGTACACCCCGCGTAATAATAATAAATAAATAATTAATTAATAATTAAATAAATAAATGATTAAATAATTAATATAATTAATAATTAGAAAATCTCTACCCCGTGGGTGATTTAGAAATTCGCGAGTACACCCCGCGTAATAATAATAAATAAATAATTAATTAATTAATAACTAAATAATTAAATTATTAAATAATTAAATAATTAAATAATTGAATACGGTAATTAAATAATTGAATAATTAAATAATTAAATAATTAAATAATTAAATAATTAATATAATTAAATAATTAATATAATTAATAATTAATATAATTAATAATTAGAAAATTTTCTAAGTCCCTCTTCCTATCATATATGGCTGGATAGTCGAAATTTTTCCAAGTCCCCTAGACTTGAATTGTCTCATACCATTCCAATACAACAGCGAGTTCGCGCTACCTCATATTTCTCATAGAAGACTTGAATTTTCTCATACCATTCCAATACAACAGCGAGATCGCTCGTTCGCCCTTCGAAAGTTGATATCTCAAAATATAGAACACACACAATTACCTCAAAATATTTCTCATACAAGACTTATACGACGCCAAGATAGGTAAAGGGGTAAACGAATAATATCTCACGAACACTTGACCTAGTAGAAGCCTAGAATGAAATATTTCAAGATGACTGATAAAATATAAAAGACATGGAACATGATTTTCATTTATTTGGCTATGCCAGAAAATTTTTATTCATTTCTTTTTTTTGTCCCATGCTATTTATATTTACCTGTTGGAGGTCGGTTGACCGAAACTGCTTAGTAAAGATTTTTCTGTTCTCGAAGAGATCATTGGAGTAAGGAATTAAACGTAGGAAAAGTATCTACGCAAATTGTCGCGAATGATATCTTGCGTATTACGGGGAAGTGACCTATCTCAGGATATATACTCATTGGTATGTGTTATTTTTCTGACATTTTTATGATTGAAAATTGAAGTAGAGGAAAAAAGTACAGAAAATTATCATTATTACAAGTACTATTCAAGTATTCAACATTTTTTAAATATTTTTAACTATCAAATTTAGGACATAGGGAATCTTTATTTACCCGCAAATTTGGCCGAATAAGTCCAGTTTTCGTACGCTATCCATCGATAATTTACATCATTGAATCTGTGATAGATACTTTCGTTCAATTTACCGGCTTTAAGTAGATCGCTATAGATGCCTCCCGGCACCGTCGCCTTCAATTGAAACGCTATAACAAAATGACCAATTCACCAACCGCGTCCACGAATGATAATTATTTTGCACATTTAGACGTGCATCAGTAGCGAGGAAGCTTACAATTATTGGAATTTTTCACATCCCATAGAGAGTGTGTAAGCGATTGTAGTTCGTAGCAAGAGATACACGGTGTTGACGCGAAGAAATAGACGCAGAACAAGCCAACTAACCCGAAACAGCTCATCATGACGCACTAAGTGAAAAAATGGTTCATCACTTCTACTGCGTGAAATCTCAAAAATAATAAAATTTATTCATGTTTGTACACCCGAGAAGAAAGTGATGATGAATGACTCTTTCTACACGGCAGATGTTCCACTAGGATAGCGTCTGTTTTCGGTATAAAACATACACTCCCTCTGTTCATTCTCATAGGTATTCGTCGTGGTTGCGGCATAATATTATGCACAGTTTTTAAAATACCTATGCAGATCGTTGAAAGCTAAACCGATAAAGTTTACATATTACTTACAAAAATGTCTTCTAATGCGTGCATCAGACTATGAGGCACTGCATGACACTGATGCAGGGCTGTAATATTCCTAAATTATTTTCCTCATTTTTTATTTTCATGATCGTACAGCATTAAGGACCATACCTATCAACGTCAAATAGTTCGTTGTAAAAATTTCAAATCGCTGGCGTAATGCCCAGCGCATCACTTTACTCGTGAAGTTGACAATATTGAGAAGAGACTGTCACAATTTGTAAATAAGTTAATTGCAAGGAATTATGTTAAAGTCCGAGATCAGCTTAGTCTACCCTACTATTAGGGGGTAAAGTTGAAACAATGGTGGTTCTAGATCTCTGGTCAAAGAAAGTTCTCGCGTGATAAAATGAGTCCAAAAGAAGGATTTGAAAAACTTATTGGTAAAGTAGTAAGGAAATCGTCAATAGTTCAACCAAAAACATCAGTTGTTTTGAGAGAGTTTAAACCGAAAAAAACTACGAAGCTAACCGAGGGATTTAATAATCTTTCCTGTGGGGCGATTTGGTTTCAATATTGATAATTGTATTCAAAATTACAGTACCCAAAATTCAAAATTTTTTCCAGTTCAATTCCTTCAATTAGATTGGCCAGTTGTTGCCGGACGACGCTCATCAGGACGCCAAAATTCTCAAAAAGACACCCTCATAGTCATATAGAACAGATTCCCTTTCGAGCAGTGTATGTTAGGAGGGGGCTCAGAAAATTTTGACTTTTACGGACTCCAATTTTAAATAATTTTCGATATTAAAACCTTTTCGACCAATAGAGCATCCCCCCACCATCATATCTAGCTCGAAAGTTGAACTTTTTCCAAGTTTTTCTTTTTTCATGGCTCCATATTCATGATTATCTAAAATTTCACTCTTATCATATTATATTGCTCAGAACATAAAATGTTCTCAAGTCCGCTCCCACCCTCCCCTGTGTAGATCGATGGTTGAAATTTTTGCCGCGTCCGATACCACAAAAACGTGAACTTTCTCCAGTGAATATTTAGGATAGATTAAATTAGTTTTTGCTGGACGGCGAACAGTGGCGGGACACTATATCTAAAGGAAGGGAAAAAAAACAAATTCAATGTGTTCGAGTGATCTGCCTGAATTAAATAAAGATTATAAGGCACAGTTCTTTGTAAGGTAGGTATGCAGAGTTTTCCTAGACAAGATGATGCACTTTGGAAAAATAATTAGTGGCTATGCACTCGTTTTCTTTTTTTTTTTTTTTGCCTTGTTATGAGAACGCTTTAATTTCGATATTCTATCGCGCAAAATACATGAAGCAGGTAAGTAGAGAAAGATGATCAAAATTCAAACTAATTGAAACGTCTTACCGAGAGTTCAGAGAGACCATAGAAACGGGTGCAAAGTTGTCGCTGTGACATTTTTATAACTGAGAGGTACTACTGTCGAAGATTTACGTACGGACGGAAACAAGATTTGAATTCGAAAAATTCAAGTACTTACACAATCTATAACTCTGATAACTTCTTCATGTGGTAGATATTTTCCATATTTTCACTGTGAGAGTCGTCAAAATTACTGTTGAGTGAAAATTTCAAATAATATGATTCTTCTAGTTCGGGATAGACACGGGTCTTAAAGGGAGGAGATAACGAATAGGGAAATAGCCAACATAATGTAGAATCAAAAATGCGAATATGGTACACAAGAAAGCATCTAGCTGTTTAGCTTGGCAAAAATCAATTTTTTGACACTTTGCCTTCCTTCTAGGTTCAGCCTGTATAACTTGTATCACTTTTTGACAAAATGCCTTCCAAATTTCTTATCTAAAAACCAGAGGCATATTTACAAGAGGTGCAACCCCCTGTCCAAAAACCTTCAAGACTGTACTTTCAACTCACTAATAGAACTTTTTGTTTTTCTAAACGGAAATTTTATCCTCAAAAATTTTTGGACCCCCAGAGAGAATTTCTAAATATCCTCTGCTAAAAGCAACTCTTAATTTAAAATTAATACATAGTATCGTAACAGTACGTCGGTATTATTAAATTGATCATTAATTTTGAAAAAAATTGCTAAGGATCATACTCATCACTCCTCAAGTTTGTCTTAGGACTTTGATTTTTTTCTCAACGTCGAACTTGATATTTTCTATAAACTGTAAGAACCATCTCCCCGCCCCTCCCACCCCTCCAAAATAATAAATAATAGAAAAAAAAAGACGAAAGGTGAATTCAAGAAAAGCGAGAAAGGTTTCAGTATTTTTGCTTGTCAAATATCGAAAAAGTCGTTAATTTCCCCTCCCAAAATCATCTTCTAAATCGGCCTCTGGTTACCGAGCATTACAGCTGCATTCACAGGCTATTTGCTCAGTGTAACTTAGATTACATTCTTAATCTAAGAGACGTGAATAAACGATATATTTTGCAGGGCCTTTCTTAAGATTATTTCATATTGATCTCGATGTTGAGTACAAAGGTGAAAATATTGTTATGTGGGTAATGTTTAAAATTAAAATATGTATTATCATCCATCTTTAAAATATTGAATCGAGCTGTAGTGTAGATATAATATATAACAGTGGACTTTGACACAAGTACCTTATACAATTACTGCACTTGAAGTTGGATATTTTTCTTTTTTTTTACAGTAAAGATGAAGTGATTGAACAATGTATAGGCTTTCTTTTTCTTTCCCTCTTTTAGCAAACCAACAACTTTAAGTCGGACAGCGTACAAAATAAAAACGAGAAAATGGGTTGGTGGCGACTGGCGTGGGTGAATGGTTTCCTTAGATCTCTCTGAATCAATATTCTTTGGAAGTAGATAACTTATAGGAAATTTTACACTCTACAATTTTTGTTCCCTTAAATTTTCTCCTAAATTGCCTTGTTTTCAAGTTATTTTGAGATTACCCAATGAACATTCAAAAATTAAAGGAAAAATATTGCTCTGATCGCGTCTTCAATGTTATTGATTGTAACGCTCCTAGCAGATGACCGGCTCAACTTATCAGTATTCGGATGTGGAACTAAACATAATGCATGTAAACGTGTTATCACTATAATCACTAGATTGATTTCGACCGGAGTGTTGACAAATGTGTTTCTCCAGACGATTATTATTCCTGCGATGTTCTTCTAATTCAAATTTTCAAGTGATGAAGTGTTTGTTCTGCGTTTTTTTAAGAAATATTGTCTTACGGCAAATAAAATTATTCTTCGGTAATACGTATTCTTCTTATTTCGTCTGAAAACTGAGATTGAATGTTTTCAAGAATTTACCGCAAAGAATTTCTCATACCTAGACGTTCGTAGAAGAAAATTACCCCAAGAATCTTTGAAATGATCGAAAACGAATTTCGGTGAATTGAACTCACAGAGGCAGTGAATGAATGGAGTTTTTTGCGCCTATTCTGTTCTGGAAACACTTCCTCTCATTTACTATCGGTTAGATTCATAATTACTTTAGTGTTTCGATTATGGAGAACATATCATTAAGTCGAATCGATGATTATGAATTCGACACCGGGTTTCCGTTGTTGGATGACAGTAAAGATATGGTTATTGAAGAGCCAAAATTCGAACGAAAAATTAAATCCGATCCTCAAGATTTACTAGCAGACGTAGATAATTTTACGAGCATGAAAAATTCCATCTCCGATGAAAACAGCTTTAGTGAAGTGGATTTCAAATATTTACTATCAAAATCCCCCTCGGACGAACCAAAAAAACCGAGCAAGAGTAAAAAAGAGACCGAAGAAGAAGAACGTGAGAAAATGCAGTGAGTTTCGATTCATCCCTTTTTATTTTAATGTTGATATTTCGGTATTAAATCTTTTTTTTTTCAAGAGTATTGGTTTCCAATTTTACTGAAGAACAGTTGGATCGATATGAAATGTACAGACGAGCTGCGTTTCCCAAAGCATCCATCAAAAGAGTAAGTTTCAATAAGGAATTATTGAACTATTTTTGTCTCTTGTAGCATATTTGGCGAACTACCTTCTGGTCAATCTTATCAAAAGCGTAATTGTTCTCTTAATACTCTCGTAGACAAGTTATGATCTTGGGTCACGATCGTCCATCTAATCATCTGAACTTTTTGTGATCCCTCCCTCTCCCTTCACCTTGAAACATGTAATCTTCGCGTGCTCTTACGTGAAATTTTTTAAATTGTAGTTTCTAAAAATTGTTGGTATTTTCTGTAATAATGAATGTAATTTTCAATTTCTAGATAATGCAAATGATTACCGGTAACACAGTTTCGCAAAATGTCGTAATAGCAATGTCCGGTATCGCCAAAGTTTTCGTAGGAGAGGTTGTCGAAGAAGGTAATTATAGGTGACGGCGAATGATCGAAGTGTGAGCGCACTTTAGGAAAAATTAAATCATCTTCTTCACGTATGAAATACTGATTTTTTGATGTTTGGGTCATTTTCACGTAGCATTGGACATCATGGAAGCTCAGAATGACAACGGCCCTCTACAACCAAAACACTTACGCGAGGCAGTTCGACGATTACGCCTAAAGGGTAAAATTCCTGGTCTGAGTGATAAAAGACCGAATTATCGTTTTTAAAATTAACGAGAGCAATGTTGTTCTTCATTTCGCAAGATATAGTCCAATTTGTAAACTTATGTTGATGATTTGTTGAGATTTTCTTTCCATTGAAGACGGTCTGTTATTGATTATTGAACACTGTCTTGTAACATGGTATGTATCAATTTTTTTGTACAAATACAATTATTTTTGTTTTGAGCTAACTTTTTTCTTCCTAGTTTCGTCTTTTTTATCGAAGGATTTTCATTAATTTGTCAAAAGGAAAACAACGTCTACAGAGTTGTTTTACTCACGAAACTATTTTTCTCGTTTCAATTTTTTGAGAAGAGAGGCTGCTGAATTGAAAATTTATGAATATACCAGTTCTACAAAAAATTTACGATTCAGCATAAATACTTATAAGCAGATTCTTCACTTCATACGAAAAATTTACTGTAAGCTCGGAATTGATAAATCGGAAGAAGAGCGTCTTCGACTACGTTCCAATCATTTTTAAGTTAGACGAATGAATGAATGCTGTTTTGTGAGTTGTGTAAATGATCATTTACCTCATATTTAAAAAAAATATTATTCAGGCTACATAAATTTCGCTGACAAAACTACTTCGGAAATGAAAACAGTTGATGCATACCGGTATTGATGATTTATTTCCAAAACTGAAGACATTACAGATTCTTGAAGTTAGCAGCGTAATCCTTGACCGAGTGCTCTGCATGAGTCTGCTAGGTAAAAATTCATCAAAATAAGTAGGTATTATTAATTTTGGATTTGGATAACGATACTTCTTTGTTTCTACGTGAATCGTAAGTGTGATGAAAAAGCATTTATTTTTCTTTTTCTTTATACGTTCATGTACAAAGTGGAATGAATTCTAAATTTGAGCGGCGATGTTTGCAAAGGAATTCCAACTAGGCCTACTACTGATTTGAATTTCAACTTCAATCAAGTTTTTTAAAGTATGATAAATTGAGTCAATGTTTAACCAAAATGACTTCGGAGAATCTTCAAAATCATTTCTACTCTCGAATTTTGATGAAATAATCACCAAGGAAGAAGAATGAAAAAAAACGGAGATTCGAGCTTCTTTTTAGTATTATATAAATTATATCCCTCTGAGCTGACGTTAGCGAAACTATAATAATGTCTCAGTATTCTCGTGGAAGAGGAAAAGAGTGGCATCAATGTACATTGGCTACGCCCACAACCAGTTTTACTATTAATAAAACTTACTAACGATTTTTAACCTCGTTCATTTCGAGCACTCCCTGTAATCTACCCGAGTCTTTACCCGAGTTACCTAAAACATAAAAGAAACTTTTACCTCCCTTGAAATAGACCGCATAGGTACATCATCATTCATCCTGAAACCTTCCTAAAACACAACCATCAGCTGTTCGTCAATCAACTACACAGTGTGTGGAACTGTCAAAACCTGATCATGATAGCTGCGGCAGGGCACGCCTACATATGGCTTTCGTTCTATAATGTACTTTTCTAATTAGAAATACTACAGCATTTTCTGTGATGAGAAAATTGGGGTTGTTGAAAAAAATAAAAAAACGCGTTTTTTGAATCTCTCAGATGAGTAACAATCAGCACTAAACTGATTATTATTCCATAAATTTCAGACGGATTGTATGCAATCTAAATATGAAATGAAGATGCTTGCGACATAAGAAATTTACATAAAATTTAAATATCAGAGAACCGCAGAGAACAGACTTCTCTGAACCAGACATTACTTTTATTGATGATAATGTTTCTCTTGAGATACGACTCGTCTATCTCAATAACATTCTGTGCTTAGTAGTTGTGCCCTGTTGGTCATTTTCGTAGAATTATACGTTTCCTTTATGTTGTACCAGTCGTACATTTCTTCGTTCTCTACCGTTCTCTAGCTGTAATCATTGTTCGGAATCTATTCAATTCCTTTCTCTTTTTTAAAATTTTAAGATTTCTGCGGTCATCGCGGACTGTCTTTCATAAATTAATGCGTTTTGATGTATTGTGTGAATTTTCAGTCACATGATAATTTTGTTGTTTCTTTTCCTAACGCATGCGCGTTTGTCATATGAAAATCACTCCTCGTGAAAGTAATTCGAAAGTCGTGATTTTCGAGTGCGTAAATATTTCAGATCAAAGTTATCGAATGAACAGCTGAAAATTTTATCAAATCGACGGGATCGTTGTTCTCTTTTGTGGCTGGTTATAACGGCGTTTCTCGCGCTTCGAAATTTAATCATTTCGCAAACGTGACTCGGGTTTTGTGTGTCTCGTTTAGCATTTACCGTTATCAATGCAGCAGAATGATCGTTCCAAATTGTATATCATGATGGACGAAAGGCAGTCGATGAAGGACTCATTACGTTGTTTGAGAAAATATGGCAGTACATCGTCCAATAATAATTTCAATAATAAACTCCCTGATGAATTCATCAAGCACATGGTCAGTGATAAGGATACGCTTCAAGGAATCGCTTTGAAATATGGTGTGACGGTGAGTAAATTTAATTTCTGGGCTGGTTTAGACGTCCAAGGGCGTGTGAGGAAGCTAGACAGCATCGCGAACTATGACTACTGCGAGCACATTCAAAGTCATTTGAACAAGGAACTTATATACGTTCTTCGTCTTTACAGACGGAACAAATTCGACGAGCAAATCGGCTGTGGGCAAATGATAGTCTCTTTTTGCGGGAGAGCTTACTAATACCAGTGAGAAGCAAATCGTTACCAAGCACGTCAATGCCATCCTTTGAATCGCCAAACGAGTCTGACCTGTTTCTCAATCAATCATTCGACGAAGTTCTACGATTACAGAATGGTAATCATTACAAAACAGATTCGGGACATTCTTCTGCGTCTAGCTACAAAAACGACGATGAACTAGATAATGCGAATGATTTTCTGAACAGAATCGATGCAGATATAGCTAATAAAACTCAACAAGTAAAACTGACTCAAAATAAGAGTGTGTAAGTATAATTCGACGCAGTACAAAGGATCTTGCTCGAGGATAGATTTGAGGTTTCTTTTATTTTCCAGATTTGCTCCAGATTACAGTGAATCGACGACAAGGCGGAAACCAGCCATGTCTCGTCTGCGACAGCAACAACAACGTTTATTCGAATTAGAGCCTTCTTCTGAGTCTAGTGCCTTTGGAGTTCCTCCGGTTTTCACCCAGAGTAAAAAAGTTCGTAATAGTTTACAAAGACTGCAGGAAAAACAGGAAGAATTATTCGAGTTATAGTATCCAATTTCGCTTGTTTATTTGGAAAATATTAGCTATATTTTTTGTTTCCCGATTTTTTCGGTGCTATGTGTTGTTTTTTTTTTCTTTCTTTCATATTCTTGTTCCTTCCATTCTTTAGTGGGAGACGAAGCGATACGTACAATTTGAATTCTTTCAAATCAAGTGGTCAATCTTTATTGATCGCACTTTCCTACAGATTATTTATGTATTAGGTACCTGTAATGAATCGGAAACAATTTCTCGAAGTGGTACGTAGTTCCTGATAACGTCAGTGGAGATCATAGTGTGGATAAGAGACTAAGGTGTGGTAATGAAATACCAGATAATATTCTACTCATCCTCTCGGTTATAAGAAGTCGTTAATGGTAATAATGATGGTGGTCGTGTTAAAGAATTTGTAATCAAGACTTATTTTGTACGATGTACAAAACACAAAGTAAGAGCGTGCCATGAAAATCTGACTCAACTGACCTTAGTGACAGCTGTTGACAATTTTTTTCTTATGTAACTGAAATATAAACATCAAAATAAAACGTATGGGATTCGTTTTCGTGTAACTTCCCTCTTCTTTTTGATGAAACGAATTGCAATATTTTTCTTTTTTTCTTGATTTTCGCTTTGATTAATGAGCGAATAGTAATATTTTCGTGGTTTTTATTATTTGTCCTTTTTTTTCTCGATGATAAATTTAATTCTTACTATCTTTTTCGTTTTATGATTTATACATATCGTTACATAATATTAAATGTTTGTTAATGATTATAATAAATATTCTCTTTTTTAAAATCTCTTTTCCCTCTCTGGTTGCCTTAGTGAGAAATCACTCTGGTGATATTTACACCACCGTAATGGAAAAATATTCATCGAGTTTACTCACTTATCTCAAAAACAGTTTGAAACTTTTTGAAGTATGATAATACAAATTACTGCTCTGCAAAGTTTGAAGATCGTTCTTTATAGAAATACTTATCTTAAGTTGCTTTCATAATTAAAAGAATATTAGCTCAATGGATCGAAAATTTTCATATCATTTATTAAAACATACAAAGGTTAGATTCATTTTACTCGAGCTTTTGTTTGATGGTGGGGTGTAGGCTCGCTTACGAGTTTCAAAATCTTATCGTCGTTGTCTAAAATATTTGTTTTGATACTCGCGATTTGTCGATATTCTTCTTCTATACTCGTTTCAACGTCCTGTAATTGTTTTCTTAATGGTTCTAAAGTTTGCTTTTTGAATCTGAAAAGAAAAACGTGTGTATACTTTGGGTTGTAGTTTTGTGTCGATACACTTGCGTTCGAATTATTTCAGGAATGCAACGTACTCCGATTCAGCATGCTGTTGTTTTTGGAACTTCTCATTTAAATTTTTCCAATGTTGAAGTTCGCGTTGCATTTCGTCCACATCCTCTTGGAGAAAATCGAATAGTTTTCCCAAGGGATTGGCAGCGCTTGTTAGTATTTGTATAACGTTCCTTATTTTTTCTATCTCTTTGGTGACGATATCTTTTTCGCGTTGCCTGCCCGCTTCCCATTCCTATTTGGATAGTAGTGCAAAATAAATAACACAATTTTTTTTTGTCAGCAATATACTCGATTTAAACTAGATGATACATACAATCTCGAGATGTCTGTTGTGCGTAGTGTCTCCTGCAACACTATCGCTCAACTCTTTTTGTGTTTTCAGTATTTGGTGTACGAGTTGCCCTTGATCTGCGTCGTTGATAGGTATGTGTTCTTCCTGCAGGAGAATTTTTAATTGTTCAGTCAGTATATAGAAGAAATGAGGAAGGTAGGAATGTGACAATTACTTACTGAGGGAGCTGGTGCCTGTTCAGATTCTATCAAAACTATATTGTCTTTGTCATCTGCGAATTGATCTTGCGTTCCTTCCTCGATTACATTTACTGGCGCAGCAACCGTCCTGGAAAGTATGACGTTCGGATAGTAATTAATCTTCTATCATTATATTACCCATACGTACAAAAGACGACGAGATTTTTTTCATTCATCATAGGATGAATGTTCTGAAGAGCTCATACTTATTGAGAAAAAAATAACAAATACCGGTACTTAATAATGGAAGAAAAATATTAGATTTCTTTCTTCTGAAGATTATTGTTCACTCTGTTAAGTAATGAATAAAGCGATGTAAATATGAAAGAGTTTTCAGGCGGATAAGTCATTCTTCAGTAGAATGTCGGTTGGTAAGCTTTTATTTTATGACATCCTTATCTTTTTTCGTAGAGCGTATACCTACATAACGTCAAGAAAGGGGCAGTGACCTCGAAAATTGAAAGTTTTCGGAGATGAACATGAGCGCGTACCAACTTTTCCGTTCATAAGTATATTTAGCTGCCTAGCGTTAAATTTGTTTGAACGCAGACATATTATTGATTATAATTGACTATAATAGTGACACAACACACTCATTCATATCCACTCAAAACAGTAATCACGTGTTGTTTATTACATACAGTTAAACTAGTCTGACGAGTAGGCGACTAAGGTTTGTTTTTAAATGAAAAACCTGAGACTCGAGATATT
Organism: Aspidiotus rigidus; assembly: GCA_035079385.1. Taxonomy (NCBI): domain Eukaryota; kingdom Metazoa; phylum Arthropoda; class Insecta; order Hemiptera; family Diaspididae; genus Aspidiotus; species Aspidiotus rigidus. Next base: position 12,129,854 of record JAVHKY010000020.1, on the reverse strand, counting down.
TTTGAAGGTTGAAGAAGCTAAATTTCTAACGGGGATACCTACATAACGCGAGGCATCATTTTCTTGGTCATTATTCACTCATTGCTGCGAAACAATGTCAGCTAAGTTATAATCGTTTTTGTGAAGCGAAAATTTTCACACTCAACCTTCCAAGGTAAGAAGATACCTACTGTGACTTGAAATAATAAAAATATTCTCTCGATTTACCCTTCCCTCTCTCTGTCAATTTGTTTTTATTCCCCTATCGTACGACCAATGAATGTAAAGCTAGCATTAACAAGTACTATTTCGATAAGAATCAGGCAAACGAGTATGCAATATGGTATAGGGAAAGAGCCTTATAAAAATAACATAAACTTCCTGGTGTGAGAATTCTGTTATCGATGGTGGAGTTGAGTTCGAATTCGAATCAAATATTGTTCGATTTTTTAAACACAGCCGCGAAGTAGGTATCTACTAAAACGAATTAAGTAAAAGTCTATTCGTACTCCTCGGTCGAAAGTTTATTGTGAGTGGCTCGGTCAAAAGGTTGCATCTGGAATATGAGAGGATCTCGATTCAGAAATAACCGAGATAAGACATATGAGTAATGCGAATGCTAGAAGGGTTTTATTGTTGATAGTGTCTGAATACAACTTTGAGAATCCAAGTCCACAGAGATTTATGGTCTCACTCCAGAGTTTCAATTCAAATGTTCTCTTCCTTTTTGAACAACGCTTGTTGAGCCAATACCTATCGAGTTCTCATCGTAGCGTCATCGCCAAGAGTGTTAATTTGAATTATGAATAAATTGTACTCGTCGAGAGTGAGCGAAGCACTCACTATAAGAACCCACCGAACCCTGGTAAACCACAAATTTTGATTTCTCGATCTACGGTTGTTCGACGTAGGTCAACTTTACCGTACCTAGTCGTTTTCTAAATTGTATAGCAATAACTTAATTAGAATTCTCAGGTGCACGTGTAAAACTCTGAAATTTTCTGGGTAAACCACCGTGCAGTTATAACAAAATACAAGTGACTCTTAGTAAGTTGAAAGTATTTCTCGAGTAAAATTTTATCAACTTCTAAGTGTTCTTCAAATTAACATGATGCTGATAATATGAAGTATGGTCTGTACGCTATGCGCTATCAAAAAAATATTGTGTTGCTCCACTAATGCGTGTAACAAAGCGTACCGTTACGCTAATCCAAAGTAATGCTCTGTTAGTTTATCGTGAAGGCTGAATCACATGCATGTGACAAACAACATTTTCCACGGAAACATTAATGCGTTGTGGAATAAAATTTTATCTACACCACAGCTGGTGGATTATTTTTACATGTACCGGTACTCTTAAGGTATTGAAGAAAATTTTGAAGACTAATAATACTCGATTCAGACATTTAGTAGATTTCAAGGGAAATACTGTAAGGTGTACAAAGAATTGACGATAAAAATACTTACGCTGCTTCTTCTAGAACCACTACTTCGCCTCTATCTCTCAGTTTTGGTGCACCTGGTCTGGCACTTGGTGGTCTATTGGCTGTACGCGGTCTGATGAGTACTTGACTTTTTATCTCTTCCGAATTATTCCTGTTTATTCATGCGACAAAGGAGTAGAATTTACTAAGAGGTTTATGAACATCATATTTTCTAATCCAAGAATCTTCGGCTAATTCTGATTTGAAAATCTGTTTATGTGCAATGAGGAATAGTAGGGATACAAAGTTTGATCTAAATCTCTCATTATCAAAAATTTTTTCAGAGGCTTTCAGACTGACAAATCCTGAAATTTTCAACTCTTGATGACGTTACACATCAGACGGTCTGGTCTATTTTGGGAACAAGAAATTTCGAGTTTCAAATCTAATACACCCTACTGATGTGACAAGCCTAGCAGACTAGGGACCTCCATAACTACAGAAGCTAGCCTAGTTGAGGTCTCAAATGAACGCAGACCTAAGTGACAAATAGGCCGATAGACTAACGTTAAAGAGCCTCTCATAGTATAGAAGCCAGGCTAAGATTCTGAAGACTTGGGGATATAAGTAGTCCATGAATCCGAGAAATACTTGATACCTACCTAAAAACCTCGTAGAGTTGACAATATAGATGACGTTGGTCTAGTCTTAATAGTTGTACTTTTTAGGCCAAGGGATTCAAGTTCATCTGATGATATCATAAGATGGGCAATTTGTGACGTTATCAGAAGAACTTTTGGAACAAAAACTAGTGCGGCCACTTAACGTTTCAAGAGAGAGGACTTTGAAAATTTTGCTTTCAGAAAGGTGACTAATATCTTGGACCTTTGAGCTAGAGATATGAAGTTATAAAAAAGACTGTTGGAGGACGACCTAGACATTTTTATGATCTTCGACTTGGGATTGGAAACCAATTCTCCATTTTTCATTCAAAATTTGTTTATTCTGAAGAAGCGATTTTTCATCTCTGGAGGGAACTAATGAAAGCGTCAAATTTCTGTGGGAAGGTAACTTGTAGGAAATTTTACGCTCTACAAATTTTCTGCTCTTCCGCTTGAAAGTTTTATTCTCGATTTATTCAGAGATAACTCGATCAAGATTTAAATAGAAAAATCAACCTGGTCTTGTTGTCAATTTCATCGATTGTGGCATTCCTAGTGGCTGACCGGTGCGAATTCTCGCATCCATCAACTTTGGTGGAATCTCAAATTTTTCAATAGGGGGTAAAAACAATTGATCCCATATTTTTTCCATTTTTCAACGATTTGTTTCTCTCGAGACTTTGAGCTTCTACTCCTATGCAAGGTCTGTAATCTACCAGCAGAATTTAAGGGAAACAGATTTGAGGCGATGGGTCGGCTCCTCAGTCAGGAGGAAGGTATTCCAGTCTTCTGGGTCAATTTTGAGGATAGAGGCAATTGAAGTATGCCTATAACTAGCCCTACGAATACAGCAGGATGTATCTAGTATGTGTTCTTACGTTGTTGAATTGTCACGGGGAACTTCGTTTTCTACAGCGGCGTTGCTTGTCACATCGGTTCGATGGAGTTTCCTAGACCCAGGTCTGGCTGATCCTGGCCGCTGAATGGGCGTCGCTTCCTTATGTTGTTGGTGTGATTCTTTTTGGATATTTTCTCGTTTCTCGACGACTGTTGCCTTGGTTGCTTTCACCGTACCTTTTCCGGGAGATTGATCTTCTTCAGGCTTTGTGCGACTCAATTCACTCTTTTTAGGCTCAATAATTTCATTAACGGTTGCAGGTTTCTGGAGAGTACCGTTTATGTGTTGCTCACCGAAGTTTGGAGCTTCGCCCTTTTTTGATGTAGGCGACTGTGGTTTGCTATAAACAATTAGGTATGGTTTATCTTTATGATAATGTTTATGGGAAAAATGATAAATTGAACTCAATTTCAATATCTTCCTCGGCTTCATTTCTACAGATCGCAGGCTTTAAACTTACTCGTTTATTTTTGTCGTTGACGCTACTGGTTTTTCTTCTTGGTCTTCTTTGATAACAACTGATTGCAGTTTCTTATTCGTATTGAGCACACTCCTGTTGCTATCTTTCAGCGAAGATTTTCGTGTTGGGACGGATTTACTCTGGATGGAAGGTCGTCGGCTCGAAACTTTATTCTCTTTACTAGTCTTGTTTGGGTCGCCTAACGTTTTACTGGCGTCGTTCTTGGATTCTTTCTTTTGAGCAGGTAATGCGCCTGAACTGGAAGTCAGGCCAAGTTCTTTCTTCAAACTTTCTCGTCTCGAAATTGAAGCCCGCTTGCTTTTCTCCATTCCCTCCGCAGCCTTATCACGTTTCTGAGACGGCGTCTCCGAAGATATTTTATCTCTTTTGCCAAGTTTTTCGACCTTTGTCTCAGTCTTCTCGCTTTTTGGTTCCACATTGGAAGATCCATTCTGAGTACTTTTCTTTGGTTTATCTTTCGGTTCTACGTTCTACGAAGAAAAGTTATTTCGCAAAGTGGAAAATTTACTGAAATTTGAAAAAATTATATACTTACCGGTGTATTTTTCACAATCTCATCTGTTCTTTTCTTTTCAGGAGCAGTTTCGGTTTGGACAGAATTTGATACCTGCAATGAGGAATTAAATTATAGCTAAGAGGAATGAATCACTGTACTGGGGGGTAATGAAATGCATTACGTTACTATCGATTGTCAGCCCGATAATTTGCAATAATTCTAGCGTCTTTTCAACCTCTAAACCTGCGACTATTTTCGCTGGACGCGCGGTTACGGTCTTGCCTGAAGATACTTCTGAAGCGATAAATAACACAGAGGAATTTTAATAAAGCACGTGCGACTACCCAAACCTCTTTGACCGATAGTTTTGCCTCGGAGTTGGCGAGAAGTATCCCATATGCCCTTCGAAATATCACCCGTTTGACTTTAAGATTACCCCACATGGGAAAATTTGACAGAATTTTATGGGGCAATCATGTTCAACGGAAAGACGGATGTCGTCTGTCAATTTGTACATGTGGACAATTCTATAAAATGATTAATTTATGTGTGAGAAGATACTTACTGACAGCACTAATGAGTTTGTTCAAGAAAGCGATTTTCGATTCCTTATCCTTCACATTGTTTGAATCTAGTTCTTCGGCTGTGTATACATCTTTCAGAAAACCAGTTTCTCTAATTACCTAAAATATTTCAAAACAAAAATTATACCGGGGTAAATATTATAAAATATCAGAATTGAATTATCCTTCTCTTACTGCGGTAACTATATCATGTAAATACCGGAAAGGTGGTTTCTTTAAAAATTTCTCGCTCAATGGTGGCCTTTTCACATATTTTGAAAGCGCGTCTTGAACGCCTTTCATGGCAGGTTGGAGCGTTTCTTCAGACATAGTTTCGAGAAAAACGACGGATTTAGTCTTTTCTTAATTCATCCTTACTAAATCTTTATCGCGAGTATTACGAGACAATAAAACTTTAAATAACAAAACAGTGTATCGTCCTCGCTAATGAAAAGAAAAGAAAATAAAGAAAGGGGGTAAAAAATTGTCAACATTGTTACTATAGTAACCAATAGATAATTCTGTATTTTTAGCATGAAAATAACTTGTTGATTAATTTTTGTACGCGGCGTCGGTTAGAAGGTGGTATTAAAAGCAGAATTGATAAAGTATAAAACACAGGTGATGTACAGAACAGAAGTTTTCTTTCCTGTCATAGCAATGAGGCAGAGAAAGGAGGAGAAGAAATACATAATTTACCTTGTCAAAGAGTTATTTTTCTGTGAATGGCGAACTGTAAAAGAAGGAACCTATTTCAAAGTTCTAAAGAAATTAACGTAAAGCAAAAATAAAAGCGGAATTGAGCTAAACTTATCTTATTACTTTTTAGTCCAACCTTGAAAGATGACCTTTTTCTACGGTAAACAACTTTGAAATACAGTATTAGAAGACTCGCTTCGTCAATAATAATAATTAAGAACAATATTTTTCTTGAAAAAATCAGTTCGATTTTCAAATTTTATGGAGAAGTATGTCATGAAGGATAAGTCTTCAGGATAGTACGTAAAAGGGTGACGATTCAGAACAGCATTTCAGGGAAGAAATATTTCGTACAAGCACTCTTTTTTTTTATGAGAGGGGGAGGTTGTTTGGAAAATGATATTTAACGAATATTTTTGAAAATGTCGTTGATATCTTTTCTCTATGCTCTCTATTTTCGTTGAATATAGAGGGGAGAAAGTGAATGAAAGGTATTTCTTGTCATCGAAATCAATGATAGCGAACAATCGTAGAACCCCAGTATTCATCTCAATCATTTTCTTCAGTTTGAAGAGGTTCTCGAGAAACATGTGAGAAGTTTTGTAGGTGTAGAGGAGGAATGGTAGGGGTGTAGTTTTTTTTTTAACGACCTCACATGGGTTTTAGATGGAAAGGATCGGAAGCCATTTTTTTTTTTTTTAATTGTTTATTTTACAGCAATTAACATCTAAGTCTTTTTTATTGCCCCTGAAATTATGACATCGAGAGTTTCTTGTAGAATTCGGTGGGCTCTTATGGTGGGTAGTCGTCGGCAAATAGGCGTTGGAAAAGGCGAGATTTAACGCAATTTGTGATATCATTAATCGCTATTAAAAAGAGGAAAGCAACAAATACTTTATGAGGGACGCCATTTTCAACTGGGAGAAAGTAGGATGCAGTATTTTGAATTCAAGCTCCTGGAGACCTGTATTATATTGACAACAATGATCATGAATGCCGACGCGTCGTTAAATAAATGAATGAAATATTAAGAAGGCTTTGTACGATAAAGTGCCGTCAGATCCTGGGGAAGGCTTCTTGAAGGTCGACTCTCCGAGAACGTTGGATAGGACAATGAAGTGGTGCGAAAAAAGGAGTCATATGGATCTATAGGCTTGGTTTCAAGAACAGGAGAGTGATGATATCCGAGAACGCTGGATAGGACCACGGAGCAATAGGAAAAGGGGAGTAATATATGGATCCAAGCTTGGTTTTTGAAAAGGGGAGAGTGATGACAGATTTTCAGAAGTGAGGGTATCTGCCTTGTGAGAAAATTGTGTTCAATAAAGATAGGTATAGCTGAGGAAGGAGTTAAGTCGCAAATTTTGAAGTAAAGCATTAGAAATATTGTTCAGGCCCGGAGGAACATTTTCCTGATTTTTATTGATGGCGCAAGGAACATCATCTTCGGTAATGTGAAAATTACTGAGAAGCATTTCCCAGGGGATTTTCGAAAGATAATGAAAAGTTTTTTGATTGGAAAGTGAAATTAAAAATTTTGAGTTTCAGAAATTCATCATAAGAAATCTGTCTTACTGTTTTATTTTTCTGGTGAGATTTTAAAATTTTCGAATTGAAACATATTATCATCGACCTAATGGCAATTTCTGAGACGGAGATATTGGATTCAGAAGTTTTTCAGCCTACATTTTGATATGCATCTGAAAAAAAAGTGATTATTCGTATGTTTGAGACTATAAACATAATTATATATGACTGTGCTTAAATATAGATTTTTTATTTCAATGTTTCGATGTGTAATCAAGTGTCCATAAACACTTTTTGTATTTTATGAACAGACATCTAGGTATGTAGAAAGAAGATGTAAATCTGCTCACCTCCCGATCGTGAATAAATTCACTAGTCGTGCAATCGAATGAATAACAAAATTTAAATTAACTGAATCAAAATTGTAACTAGGGATACGAAAAAGTCTCAAAATAACCATATCCAGTCAAGCCAGAGGGAAGAATACTTCATAAAATATCTATAATGACATGAAATACGAGAAAATTTCAATACTTCACAAATTCGTAGAACAAAATGTAAAAGAAAAAAATATTCTGGCAGAGCCAAATAAATAAGATCACGTTTCATGTCTACTAAGCTACATAAAACAAAAAAATTTACATATCCGCTCGTTTAATCCTATCCTTAGCCTAGTATAAGTCCAGTATACTGTACTCGTATGTCACTGGGACGAAATAAAAACATCATTAAAATGAAAGAATTTCTAATACCGTATGTCAGTTCAACTACCTGAACTTTTGGTTCAGAACTTCAACTCGTAGTATCCTTTTCAAAACTCTAAAAGAATTAATTGACAAACTCGTTGCTTATCCACCTTCAAGTTCTGACCCTAATTTAGTGTCTTTCGAAGTTGCCAGTTTATTCACTAATGTCAATATTTATGTACGGGTATACATTTTTTTTACCTGTAATTCAATCAGTTTGTACGGAAGGACGGATGTACGGACGCAAATTTCGTGAGAGCAAAAGTATAAAACTTGTGAACAAAAAGGTCTTTGGTAGTAATGTCATTCAATATACGATTTGAGAAACGGACGTGGTATGTGACGAGAACTACACCTCATAAAATTTCTCGATAATCGACAGCTACACACGACGGATTGTACGTAAGAAAGAGACCTAAAATTTGAAGAACACCCTATACTGTTTGCAGAGCAGCAGAATTGAGTTAGACGTAAAATTAGGGAAGGAACAAAAGAATAAGAAATAAGAATTACTTGACTCTCGCATTGGATGTGACATGCATGAACTACTTTTCTATATAGGCTGTACCAAAGTTTGATACGTGGATAAACTAACTGCGGTTTTTCAATATAGATCCAATCAAGTAACCCTACCATCATTGTTAGATTGTAACGGCCGGGAAACATTTTGACTTACGATGAGGGGAGAAGATAGACGACCTATTTGAGGGACATGAAAATGTTTTTAGGATTTTTGATAGACTTTTTTTTCAACTTTTTTACTAGGTACCCACGTAAATACATTTCAACATATTGCTTCATTATCCCATATCCAAGCAATATTGACGCATTTGGTTCGGATAACTACAATATTTTGATAAAAACGAGGTCAGACACGCTGTTTCAACTGCGTAGCAGTCTTCATCATAATGTTGGATACCTATGTAAGGTTTGACGTTGACTCTGCTCAACTGAAAAATCAGAATGAATATTTAGATTAAATCCCACGTCACTCTACAAAAAGAGTCACAATTCCTCGTTTCCGAAAAGTGAGGATAAATTGCTGAAGTGAATTGACTGTGTTCATAGTAGATTCTTCAGCAAGTCATCTGCATATAGAGAAACGAGTTTAGATACGAAGGTGTTCCGAACAGCAGAGATGAAGATAATTTTAATCATTTGCTTATTGTGGTCTTGCATCACCGTTCATGGAAATCCTTCGTGGAAAATAAAAAGTTTTTTCCGCCGGGTTTCCGAATCAGCGGAGAAACCTGTCCTTCCACTCGATACTTTCGAGTTTGAATTTTACCATTTAAATAAAAAGAAAATAGGTAAGTGTCGAGTTATGAAAAAATAAAACGGAAGCGTAGGCCTCATCATTTTATTCAATTTTCTGAGTATTATTTTAAATTTATTTCTTATCTAAGGAACATTTTTTTCCCCAATTTCATTCGATTAGCCAATATATCAATATTACTATGCGTTCAAAAATTTATTGATATTGTTTCTGCCTGCAAAAAAATCAAGCAACACTCGTGTATACGTGAATTAAGGGAGGCCATAAAAATTATGAAAAATGATAATACGATCATTTTCAAATTGACCGCCTGTATTTTTTCGCTTCGTTACTTCGCATATCAATGATCGAAACTTATAATTAACTTCTACATGTTTTTGTCTCAATAATATTTCTGCAGACAGAGGCAATATTTTTTTATTCAATATAAACTATAAATTATGATGTATTCCTCTCATGCAATAATTTTTAGAGCCCCCACTCTGATGTGCAGGTTTAGAGCTCATAATTTTCTCATATCCAACATATCTCTCTTTACACCGTCAACCAGAAAAATTCTTCCAGGCCCTTTTAATTCATACGGCTTGAAGAGGTCTAAATTTTTCTCAGTCACAAGGTCACCTCGAAATTAAAAATCCTGGACAGCGTATATTCACTCAAATAAAAAGAATGACTTCCAAAGAAACAGTTTGTTTTTGGTTAAAATACTCTATTCTTTAGCGATATTACCGATAGGGAATTACAAACTCTTTCAAAATAATAAATGAGGTACTTATAAGTACCTAGAACATCGATTAATAAAATCAAATATCAATGGATTTTCAGATAATAGAGAAATTGTTTCACTGAATATGGAAGCATCTCTTCTAGATGAGTTATCGACTAAATGTAATGAAGAGTATCTTCTGACAGGTATATGTGCCGTCGAGATCCATGTAGTCGATTTTAAACTATTAAATCCTACACCTGAATTAGCATACGTTGAAATGATTCGAGTGGACGATGAATTTGCACTTACTGTCGGAGATGATCATATTTTCGCATTGAATAAAATAGATAAATCGTCTCCGGTGAAATTTCGCATAATTGGTAAAGATGATATGATAGAGAATAAACAACTGAAGAAAGTAGCTCAGACGAACCAAAACTAAATAGGCCTACGTTTTCACCGGGTTGAAGAACAACTTTCAATTCACTCTACTGTTGAACTTCTCTACTTTAGTATAATAAATGTTCAAAGACTTAGAAGCTGTAAGAGTCTAGCATTCAATAATAAAAATTATTCTGCACAAATGGTTAATTCAGAGTTTATAATCTTATTGTTTGTAATTGTAATTACATAATTAAAAAAAGATGAGATAGAAATTTCTACAGCCCTTTGATATTTATCGCTATATTGGAGTTTTCAGAGGATGATCCCTTGCTCCCAGGAGAATTTATCTCTCAATTTGTCCACAGCTTTGTCCCACTTTAATCATACAAAACAATATAGGTAGAGGCAGTGCATTGATCACGAGATTGAGATTTGAAAATGCTGGTAACACTGATAGGTTAGCGTGTTACAAAATCATCACACTGATTTGTTTCTCAATTTTTTACCATGGCCGTGGGTTTACCATACCATGGCCGTCTCTAGTTACAGGCCGGAATATTAAAGCTGGCAACGTCGCGGTGACGAAAAATAGGGGACCGAGTTTTATACACGCTCTTATGGGAAAATCTTCGAAAAACACGTTAATTGTTGATTTGCGCATAGTATTCAATTCCGAAGGGAAAAAGTTTATGATTATATCGAAAGAGTAAACAATTCTCGATTTTTTTGAGCTAGGTCTCGTTAAGATTGATCAACTACGAAGCGAGTTATTCACTTAAAAAAAAAAAAAGACGGACAGAGGGCGAAGTGCAGTACATGTACCGCGCTTCGCCCTCTGTCTGACTTTTTTTTTTTAAACGTGAATAACTCGCTCCGTAGTTGATCAATCTTAACGAGATCTAGCTCAAAAAATCGAGAATCGTTTGTTCTTCAACTCACGTTCTCTTCATTTTTCTCAAAAACTTCACCGTACGTGTGTCAAATAGTATTTTTTGATGTTCTCCCATAAGAGACTGTACAAATATTAGCCCCGTGGAACGTTGTCATGTTTGGAATATTCCGGCCTGTAACTAGAGACGGCCATGACCATAGCCGTAATGTTTACTGAAGCTACATTGAAAAAATCTGGCAACACTGGCTATCAAGATTCCCAAATAACTGCTATATAGGTCCTTACTGCTCCTCCTGATACTTTATCAACCAGATTAATCACTTGCGCATACCTATCTTATAATTCGGACCTAGCAGACCCGTTGCGCGCTAGCGTCGCGCCTTATCAACGTTAGGATGAAAATCAAAAATACTAGGAAGAAACACTTTCGATACTTTTTTCTCGGAAAATATTGTACGTATGAGAAGAACTTCAGGGGGATATGTTTGTGGTGTCGAAAATTTTCTTTCAAATGAGTTATATTTCATAAGAATTGAAAGAATTTGAATAAAGTTATGAAGCAATTATACAGAACTCTCATGCAAAATTGGGAATTTCATCCTAACCTTGATAACAGCATCGTGCGTATGTATGTTTGTAGTGGTGTGTTGAAACCTAAGTTCTAAGAACTGCCGCGAGGTGTCAGCCACTCCGTTGCTAGGTCCGAATAGTTCCTTACGGTAATGTCCTAGACAAGGGGAGTTGAATTGTCTGTCAATGGTCGTGGTCTGTTTCTCAGTTATCATTGAAAAAATTTTCAATTCAACAATTATTAAATTTGTTCATTTTACCTAAATGTATATCGTACCTACTTTTGTTTCTGAATCCACTTGCACTTTCTTTTGTCCAAACATTCTTTTCTTTTCTAGAATAATTTTTTTCCCAATTTGTTGAAAGATATTACCTCGCGCATCTGTAACGATCAAAATATCAGAGGTTCAGGTAGGCCTACATTCTAACCGACCGTTTCAAATATGGATGACAGTCGAGAAGCTACCACTGCAGGTGAGCTACAAGATACAAGTGTCCAAATGAAAACTGTACCTGAAATTGCTGAAGAGCCGGCAAAGAAAAAATCCGAAGATAATCAAGATATGATCTTAGTTTCAAAAACAGACCATGAACAAGAAGCTGCAACTGTGAGAGAACCGGGAGGTACAAGTGTTGAAGTGAAAGAACCTAAAGCTAATGAAGAGGTAAAGATAAAAGCCCATGATAATCTCTCAGTTTTGGAAACGGATCACAATGAAGGAGCTGCAACAGCGAGTGAACAAGGAGATACAAGTGTTAAAGTGAAAGAACCCGAAGTTGATGAAGAGAAAGCCAAATCGATGATTTTCGTTATGAAGACATTATTCGACATATCTTCTGAATTTGCAAATGACCCCAAAAATATTGCTCGTCGTGAAAATACCTTAGCAAAAAACTACTCCAAAGGCTTTCCTACACCCATAATAATGGATGATTTGTTCAGTAAGCAAGCGTATTATTCTGCTGTTAAAAAAAAAGAATACAATTGGGCTATTCTTGCGTTTGGTGCTGAGAACTTCTTTTCGTACGCCGCCTATTTTTGTAAATATGAAGTGCGGAATGATGCCACTGAAATAATATCCATCGGATCGGGGAATGGTACAGTGGACGATAGCATAATTCAAGCTTATTATTCTCATTTTGGAAGCAAACTTAACATCACGTTGGTTGACAAGAATCCTGATTTCAAAGTTGATTTCAAAACAGTGGATGACTTACTTGAGAAACGTCCAAACGTTGTGAGGAACTGTGTTCTATTTATACTCTGGCCGGAACCTCCTGGTAGAAACAATAATTATGATATTGAGGCAATTCGCAAATTGCAGCCAACTGCCGCGTTAACAGCTTGTGAACTATCAGAAATAAGTGGAAGTTACGATTTTATACGTTTCTTAAGAGGTAAAGATAAGCACTCTGAAGGGTGGTATGACAAAGATGGTCGTAATTTTGGATTAGATAATTATACAGTAGAGGAAGTAGCCCGCCAGGAAATTTATCTTTGTTCTGGTTATAAACAAACGATATTTGGTACAGAGTACGTTACTGAACCAGCATCGCGTTCTCAATCATTGAGGTTGTTCAAAGTGAAGAGAATAGATTGATAAGTGTTGTATGTTCCAACACTTTTAATTTGTCATCATAACCAATAATCTCTCAATAATTCTCACAGTTCTTGTATCAAACTGTTATTCTTTATTTCAAATCCACTCCTACAAGTATAGCCTAGCCTAAAACTTTGTACTCAATACACATTCCTATATAGATAAGTCACAAGTTTGTTGAAACCAAAAAATATTTTTTGTAATTTTAGGCTCCATGTTTATGCTCTGAGTGAACCTTGCAACAGGAGAAGTTAAAAGAATAATTACTGATAGTTTTTTCACCTACCTATTCAATAGAATGAAATTCTTCATTCTTCTGTATTTCTTCTTATATTAATGAGAACAATTTAAATTTAATTTTTGGTAGATATGGAGGCTCAAGTATTTTGGTATTTTAGTTGTAGAATTTGTCTCAAGTTGATATTCTGTAAGAAAATGTTGTCATTGAAATTATAGGTATGAGATTTAGAAGAAAAATTGCGTAGAAGTAAATTATATTGACCCGTGATATTGACAAAATTATTATTCATGATAAATAATTTCACCATGGTGATAAGATTCAAGCGTCAGCAAATCTATCATAAAGAAGATGTTTATATGGTGTTTATTTGTAACTGAACAGATTGCAAATTTGTGAAGAATATTTTATTCATATTACCGTATATGGCGGTATACAATTCTTGAGGAAAATTTTGTCAATAAAGATCATAAAATAATATTCACCTATTTAGGTAAAGAAGAAATTAAAAAAAAAAAATTATAGATGCCTATATGACCCAGCTCATATACTCGATACATTTAGCTGCTATCCTTTCTAAGCTCACTCATATAAGTTAAATCATGATATAAGTTCTATAGATGCAGAATTGTAGATAATAAATGCAAAGTTACAAAACAAATTCATTATAATATGTACTCGTATTTTGAAGCGTCCATTTTCATTTTCTTACATCTTTTAGAAAGAGAGAGAGGGGAAAAAAAGGAACAATTGTCAATTTATTCTCCTAGTTGGTTTTCTTGAAATTTTTCCATTCTTTCATGGTTTGATGTTCATTGTTTGGTGGAACCATTTTCAAGAAACAGGCTTGTAGGATGTCACGGTACAAGTAGGTAAGCGCGTCTTTAGCCACGCTGTTTGACGCGTGGGTGTTGCAAACCACATGTGTTCTTGATAAAACGCAAAGTTTTGTCATTTGAACTCTGGTTCAAGCCTCGTTGAATCTAGTTTTTGTAAAAAATTTTTTTGTTCGTTTTACACCTTTTTTTTTTATATAATTATTTTTCTACAATAATTGTAAATTTATCTGGGTCAATAATAATACAAAAACACGATATTTTGTGAGTTCAGGAAAAAACAGGCCTTAATGGCAGAATCCTTCCTTCCTCTAGAAAGACTCAGAAAATCCACAGGATAAGTTTTTTTCTTGGTCTTTCTCTCATTATAGTTTGACACTATTTTGGGGGCCTGTCCTCTGCCATTCTCTCGACTTGTGTTCTCCATTTCTCCAATATTTTAATGATTGGTGTGACTCCAGAGCCAAAATGACGAGTCGCATCTCAAGGGTCCCCGCAATAGCAGTTATTCAAGAACTGGCAATGAACAATGAAGAATTATTTACGTATTACAAAACATAGAGAAGGTCGAGGCCCGTGCATATTGAAAGACTTTTCTTTGTTGGATATGTGTGAGGTGAATTTCGCGACGGCGTTGTTCTTCTTGAGTCGAGGACCATGAAAAGGACGATGGTTACATTTGCGCTAATTTTTTCTGCGGGACTTATTTTTGCCCTTGAGCGATTCACTGGTTCGTCATTTGGAGTTGAATGTAGTAGGTGAGATCGAATATAGTCAGGAGAATTCGGGGGTATGCCGCCGTAGCCTTATGACAGCTCTTACGGCTCGGTCAACTTTTTCACTGTTACTGATTCCCCTGTGGCTGAGAACTTGGATGATGGTTATGGAGTAGGAGTTAGATCAGAAGCTCATAAAGAGAAGGGATGAGTGGAGTAAACGTTGGAAATTCCTGTTAAAGTGGATAGGAGATTAGAAGCACTAAGAAAGGTACGTGGTAAAGGAGGAGGGAGAATTCGGATTGACACCGCGTATTGAAAGATAGCCTATTAGGATTGTGACAAAGTTGCGATGACGATGGGAGAATAATTTGTTGTTAATCGAAAATGCAAAATCATCATTAAATGTTGAATCGTCTGCAAAGGAAGAGTTTACAGTGGTGCCAGTATGTGAACTCAGTACATTAGGAAGTGGGAGCGGTAAGCAGAAGCATTGGTCGATTTTTTGGATAATTCAAATAGTTCGAAAAATATTTTTGGCTCATGAAAATAAGGTGGGTGGGATTTGATACTTCTGGATGAGGAATGGTTAAGCCAACTGGAGTTAATAAGGATTTTTTTTATGGGCAGGAAGACTTTCGCAAAAATTTGGTTTCGGGGCCCACAAAAGCTAGATACGGCCCTGTGTGGCTCCCGACTCTTTCAAAATCGTTCCGAATCGGATTCGGGCCTTTAAGGATACTTTTGCAGTCCACCATATCAAACTCTTTTCCGCACCAGTTATTCTTCGCAAGTTTGTTTTTTCCGGGCTCACGTCTTGCTTTCAGAACTTAGCATTGTGTTTCTAGTCTTACTTTACTTGTTCTCAGGATTATGTTTCTAGATCCCGATACTCGTAAGAATCTGTCGAACTCTCCTTATTATGTTTACGTCCAAGTACATGAAACTGCTTACGTACATCCTATTATTTTACCTCTTATCATCATCTCCCACCGGCTTGGATCTTTTCTGATAAAGTCCAGTGGTATCTTCATGTCGTATTTGCTGATCGTTTTCTTGAATTTGTTGTCGCTTTTCTGTAACTCTTCCTCTGTTTCATTACTATCATCACGTCTGCAAAAAGTAAGATAATAAGGGGAATAAGTATAGTCCTTTGGCGTTATCACTTCGCCAAATTTTGAATACACACGAGAGTTGAAAGCTATAGCTTCTACTCATTAACGAGCTTTTCTTTTCTTTGCTCCTGTTCTTATAAGATATGGTGGTTAAAGAGTCTGACCAGTAGCAGAGAGTCGAATAATAAATTACGTTACAAATAAACAAAACGTAAAAAATCAGCCGAACAACCTTGAAAATCCAGCAAAGGCTATATAGATGGAACGATTGTACGGCAGGACGAATGTCAGTGTACAGTTTACCGCGTATACATAAACTTTTAAAGCATTTTACGCGTATAGGCTGTACGTTTTCTATAACATGCGACGAGAATAATATTTCAGCAACGAAATCTACGTAGGATGTTTCACGAAAAATCACCCTATAGGAGTTGGCGGTACTTTGCCACGTCTGGGCGTTTTGCGCATCTCTGACCCTTTAGTCTCGAATCGATTTTACTTTATTTTTCTATTCTCCGTACAAATTTTTCGTTTTATTTCGCTGTAAGACTAAAATTATGTGTACTATATGCTT
Organism: Aspidiotus rigidus; assembly: GCA_035079385.1. Classification (NCBI taxonomy): domain Eukaryota; kingdom Metazoa; phylum Arthropoda; class Insecta; order Hemiptera; family Diaspididae; genus Aspidiotus; species Aspidiotus rigidus. Next base: position 12,113,468 of record JAVHKY010000020.1, on the reverse strand, counting down.
CCAGTTTTTATAATTTCGTTTGTATACCCTTTTTCTGTTCGTTTTTTTATAAACATGTGATAAGTTTGTTCATAAAATTATGATATTCGATGTAGGTCAAAGTATGACTACGCGTGTAACGTCGTTTCGTTGGGCTGAATTTCAATGCAACGCACAGAAGTAAGTTTGAAGATGAAAAACGCCTTTTGAGTTTACGTTTCCGGAAATGTATCACTCGACATTTTGTACGTTGTATGAGCTTCGAGGAACAGCGTAAAACGCACGAATTTTCTTCCTACAGGGAAATGGTTCAGGGCTGGAAAAATAAGATGAAAAAAGGCTCATTATCAGTGTCAGCGGAACGTGGGAAAATTAACACCCCGTCATGAGTACCGAGATAGAAACTACACCTGCAGTCGCTGCGATCGAAAATACTTTCTTCTGCGACGAAAGCAAGCTTTCAAAATCCAAAATTACCGATAATGATTTTCCTACCGACGAAAAAGAAGAGGAGTCTTCGAAAGCTGATGTCGATGGTCGCGCGGACGGTGGAGAGAATTTAGATTTCACGGCCGACATTTTAGATTTATTGGTACAAATAATTTTTTCCGGAATTAAGTTTTTGATTTACCTCGTTAATTTTTCAAATCATTTACAGCTTTGCGTTCAAAATGACGAGAATGCTCGTCAAAATATCGAATCAATTATGGATCAGTGGGATGAAATGAATTTGTTGAGCGATAACGATGGAAGTTCAAAGTCAAACGAAAATAGCACTCGAGTAAGCGAGGTACCCGTATTGACCAGGTGTAATAATAATATTGACTTTTTCTGAATTTTAAATTTATATAATATTGTTATTAAAGGGGATACTGATTGGAACGACCACTCATGAACGAAATACCTGCGCGAAGATTCTTGAATCCAGGAATGTCATCTTCCCTAGTTCTGCGGAATCGCCATCAGAATTAGGATCAGCATCGACCCCTGAGCCAGCCACGGTTGTAACACAGGCAAACAGCAGCCCTCTTGATCCATCAAGCCCTACCGACATCACGCAACATGAACCCAAGCCTCTCTTCCTTATTAAAACGGAATTTGAACATCCAAATCCTGGTAAAACCGAGGCTTTTCAAAGGACCCTTATCGTGAAATCAGAATCCACCAGTATGACAAAATCACCTCAGCAAGGCGAGAGTACCGCTCTGAACGTCAAAATTCTTGCTCTGAGCTGTAGCAACTGTGGGAAATCTTATAATCAGCTCATGTCATCCGGCGCCATCCCAAAAATTCCGAGCAAGCCATATCCCTGTCCATTTTGTCGAGGTAATTATTATCAGAAGTCGTCTGCCGAGCTTCATATGAAAGTGCATATGGAGGACGATACATTGAAATGTCGTTTATGTTCTGAGGCGAGCGCGAATTTCAAACGCAACGGTTTAGGACAGAGTATTGACGGAAACGTGAACCCTCTGAAACGTATGAAGCATGACGCATTTCCTTGTCTCATATGTTCGGCAGTACTAAGTACCCGCGCCGAACTAGAGAAACATATTCGTTCGCACAAAAGGTCGTCGAATAATTATCGGAAAAGCTTGGAAAAAGATTCGGAGAAAAAAGGAGAACCTTCGAGACACGTTTGTAGCGTGTGCAAGAAGATCTTCCGTTATAAAGCGGATTTGGATTTTCATTTTTTATCGCACGATTCGAAATTCACCAAGATTGTCGACAAAATGGTCTCGCCTAGAACGCAAAGCAATATTTTGGATCATAGTTACGGCAAAACGAACAGCGTCGCGTCACCGAGTACTAAAATAGATGAAAATCAAAATCTGAAGAGCAGCGAAATGAACGGAACAATAGGAATTGGAGTAGATGCGATGGAAATTGATGATTTGGCCGATTACGATTCAGTAAAAATAAATGGTAAGTAAAGACTAGCCTCATGAAATGAGAAATCTGTAATTTACTGCAAGGTCATTATTTACAAATTTTGCAAAATTATTTCCAACGTTTTAGGGACAGATTGACACGAGTCTCGAGTCTTTCTTAAGATCTCAAGAGGAAAAAAAGATTAGATTTCCCTCTGAGTCATATTCTAAGGTTTTCTGGGGAAGCCCGGCTGGGAAAAATTCTGGAATTTGTATCTATAAAAGGCTCGAAGAACGAGCTTCCTTCTCCTAATCCTGCGATTTTGGGTTCCTACGAGTTGGTGAAGTCCCTCCCCCTCTCTTCCAACGTAAATAATCAAGAGCTAGTTGGAAAATGTAGACTTCTGGTTACATATAAAATGGAGTGAGGGAGAGAGAAAATTTGACTTCTTAGCTAAAATATTAGAGTTATGACCCCGAACTTGTTCCCTCGCAGAAAATTTCTGGTTTTAGGTATAATAAGGGGTACTCTGTAGTTCTTTAATTTTTTCTTTTGATTCTATTAAATAAAAAAAAAAATGATAATGTATTCAACATTTCTTTAGTATAGTTTTCCCTGACTCTAGAGTAATGAGCTGTTCATTATTTCAATGCACTAACGCATTTTATTTTATTGCAGGAAATTTAACGTCATTAAATTCCTCTACCTGTGATACCAATTCGTCTTACCGACAGCCTAATTTCAGTTCTTCCATTTGTGATGTATCCTCGTCCGCATCAATAAAAACCGAACCAACCAGTATTTCGTCAACCTCAATGGACAACACTCGCCTTTTTAGTCAAAGTAGTCAAATTTTCATATCTAGTCCAGTCGAGCGTAATTCTACCGAGGGGTCATTCATCACCGACGATTCCATAAATTTCGATCAAAATCTATTCAAAACGTTTGCGAATGTCGATACAGCTTCTTCATCAGGTTACGACGTACTTCAACAATACTTGGACGAGCAACCGGACGAATTTAGCAATCATTCGTCCTATACATCGAATGTGCTAATGAGCTCGGTTGCCAATAATAGCAGTCCGTTTCAAATAAACAACGTTAGCAACAATCTAATGTTGTCAGATACAAAGCCTTCAGTCTCCAATGGAATCGCGGCGACTAAAGTTGTCAACATCAACCCCCTGATTATGTCAACAAAAAGCGCTCAAAATCTCGTGGCGACTCCGGACAGTTTTGGTATCAAGATTCCCGCCTCGAGTTTGAAACTTGGTACGAACGTACTGCTTGGCCAGAACGGAGCGGTTAGTTCGAATTCTGCATTGGCGCAAACGAATAAGAGTTACGTCGTTATGTACGTGATGCCGACACAATCGACAAACCCTCCCTCAGTTGTGAGTCCTCCTGCAGCGCAGTATGTAACTAGAGAGAATTCCAACGCCTTCGTTCGCCTCCCTTCAATGGACAGCAAAATAACGTACCTAGTCCCCGTAACTAACAAGGTCAATCGTCAATCGCACATGGTCAGTCTTCCAAATGCTGGTAATCAAAAATCAAATAATATTATGCTCGTGAACAAAAACGTTAATTGTACTGTTTTCCCCTCAACGAATCAGAAAATTCGTCCCTCTACACCCGTTTCGGTACCAAGAATAGCCACCCCTTCTGAAACACGTTTGGATCCCGGAAAATTACATACAGCTCAACCGCCGCCAGCTAAACAAATACCAGTACCGAATAAACGCAATATTCTCCAGCTCGCATACGACGACGCATGCAAGCTAATCGAAGACTCAATAGTGCAAAAAACTGCGGAAACCCCGAGTGTGCCTGTCGTAGAAAATGACGTCACAGAGACGGCATCGAACAGCACATTGAACGGAGATTACACATTATTGAAACAAATGCTCAATTCGAAACCGCGTCTTTCTCAAAACTTTGTTAGTGAAAATAGCAAAGAACAAGCTCCCCCCGTCGACATTTCATTCACCCACGGACAGGTAACGTTTCAGTATCAGAACAGAGATCAGGATAGTGATGAATTGGTCTCATCGCAATCGATGCGCTCCCAATATGTTTGCGAGGTGTGTCAAGCCACCCTATCTAGTGAGGATTACATTTTACATTTGAGGACGCATAGTAAAACGCTGTATAAGTGCACGTATTGCCAGAAAATATTTGTTCTACAAAATAATTTAGTACAGCATATGAAGAAGCATTTGCAACCGCCAGTTTTCAACTGCAAAATGTGCAGCAAGACATTCAGCAACGTACTCTTATTCAAACTACACATCCTCGTGCACAAAGGTCTGCTCTTCATTTGCGTCTCTTGTGTCAAATTATTCAACAAGAAAGAAGATTACGAGACACATTTGAGGACACATAATGAGCACGATCTGTCGTGCGTTCAGTGCAAAAGAAAATTCCCGAACGCAAATGATGAGACGAATCCAAATTTTGTCTGTCCTGATTGCGCGGTCATTACTGGTAGTCCCGTGAGTGCTGACTCAGTAACCCCAACAAATGGCGGGAATTTTAAGCATAACCACCTGAATGAGATGGTAGCAGAACGAACAACCGAGTTTGAAGATTTGTGTTTCGCGTGCCCATATTGTGACGTACTTTGCAGCGGAGGAGTTGAGTTTAAGAATCACTTTTCGTATCATTTGACGAAATTGATCAAATGTTTCGTTTGCTGCGAGATGTTCGATAAATTTGCCCTTCTCGCGAGCCATATGAAAATGCACACTTTCGTTCGGAAATTCTTTTGTCAGTACTGCGCTAAGAAATTTCCAGACCGAGAATCGTATCAAAACCATTATCATCCAAATTTCAAACCTTATTCGTGTATGGTTTGCGAACAAGGATTGTTTAATCAGACTGATTTAACCGTGCACGCCATGAATCATGATATGACGGCCAAGTCTTGCTGTAATTTCTGCGGTGAGCAGTTTCAGTCAAGTGACCTGGACGTGGTATTCTCTCACAAGTCCGGTCACTTGAAAGACAGTATCGCGGAATGTGATATTTGCGACTCGAAATTTATTTTGTACTCGGAACTTCTGAATCATATTTCGAAAGTACATGATGAGGAGGGTAAACGGAAGATAGCATTTAAATGTACCAAATGCAACGTTTTTCTGTCAAATGAAGAACAGCTGAATGAGCACGAGTTGAAACATTTGAAAATGGATTTCGTTTGCCAGCAATGTAGTGCGAGCTTTATGGAATTTAATGAGTTATTACGTCATTGGATTAAATTACATCCAAAAAATACGTTGAAATGTTTCAAATGTTCCTGCTGCAGTAGGTTTTTCCTGAATGAGTCTCAATGGTTGGAGCATGCGGAGCAGAGTGAGAAGAGACCTGTATTACTTCCCTATTCCCTGCAACAATTTGGCGATCGTTCTTTTAAATTAGAGCCGGATACAAAGAAAACCTACTGTTGTAATCAATGTAACGAAAGTTTCCGTAGTAAAGTCGATATCATTAAACACATGCGAAGACTACAGCATAAGTAAAGTAAAATATACTGAATGTTCTTTGTATAGTCCAAGCTTGATGACTTCGTGATGTACAAAGCGTTGAAAACTTCATACCACCAGAGTATTTAATTGTCGAGTCTGGTGTGATTTTTTGTCGTTATATGTGCATTTTTCTTTTATTATTGATTCTTTTGGTCTTTTTTAATGTGCTTAAGAGATATCTTACGTCTACGAATAGTCTAAATATTGCTGAATTTGATTCGTTTATGTTTTTGTTTTTATTCTTCTTCTTCTTTAATTTTTTTTTTGGTCGTCGTTTTTGTTAACTTTATTAATATATTATATTTTTGTTTGTTTTTGTTAAATAATTATCGTTTGATCGTGTTACAGTGGTATATGTTTTTCCTTCTCTATGAATAAAAACATTCTTCATTAAATATTACTTCGAGTAACCATTTGGAATATTTATTGTGCTGGGTACTTACGTGTAAATAATATAAGAAAATGAATGCAGAAAAAACTTGAGAATGGAGGGTTTTATTACAGAATCAGCGATAAAAATATAACGTCAAAAAACGAGAATTGTAAAAAAGTTTTAAAAAAGTTTTATCAAGTTTTTTCTTTCCTACAGAGATATTACCCGTCGCCGTGTCACTTTTTTCCTTCTTCCTGTTTTATAGCAAGTATGAAAGTAATTAAAGAGAGTGCCTATACTTGATTACTTTCCAATGAGAATATCTGGGAGAATTTTCATATTATTGATTCGATTACGAACATAAGAGTTTCCCAATTTTCTTTAGATGCGAGCCTAGACTTGTGAAGAATATTACTGAACTTAGAAAAAAAAATAGATAGGCTTAAGGAATCGACAAATTGAAAGTTTAGAATCTGAGATTTTCGCGGGAGTATGCATACTTACGAATAGAACTAGATTTAATCTAAAGAGATGAAAAGGTAGGTAAAGATTTTGTGATTCCTTCATTTCTGAAATTAATACCTATAACATTATTAGGCCTATCTAACCGTCAAATCAAGCAATCATTCTATTTGAATAATCAACAAAAGAAGAGATTCATTTTTTGTTTCTCTCGTGGTCGAGTCCACGTAATTATTTTAAAAAAATATAGAGAAACGATTTTCATTTACAAGCGCGCAAAAATTGATTACCTATCCAATCCAGGCCGTTTCTTTATTGCTCAGACATTATCGAATATTCGAGGTTGCGAAGAAAAACGAAAAGTAGAAAACGAAACGACAAAGACAACAAAATTTCATGAATTTTCTTCGTTTCGCTCGTGCTACTCCTAGTGGCCAATCTTTGAATCTTGATCTCATTCTTCTTTCTTATCAGTAGAAAAATCCAAAACTGACAAGAGAAAACCAGTAAGGACGTCGAGTCGAAGTACAAACTTGCATGTAATTTTTCTTGCACCTAAACGTGATAATGAATTTTCTGATTGGATAATTTTATCGGCTCATTAGCATCGACTTCTCATTCTACCCTTTCCATGTATGTTGTTTCTTATTCGAAACGTGCCTTCTTTTCATTTCATGATTAGTTGCTGTTGCGCAAGAGAGTACGAGACTTCAATTTCAGTTCTCAAGTATGGGTCTCCATCTGAAATGAAGTGATTTTGAAACTTCCCTAATTTCGAGTCGATTCAATTTCATCGCGATGTCGAAAACTTCTGGCGTCCTTCCCGATCCTCCAGAATTTTCTTTCAAAGACTGGCTCTCGAAGTTCAATGGAGGACTCGAGTTCCAAACGCATGAAAAAATATTCAAACAGACCATTTACAATGTTATTGGTATATTTCTGATGATCAGCGGTTGCCTAGCCCTTTATGGAGCGTTCATGGTATTGAATCCATTTTTGAAACCTCTCCTGTGGGCTCTTCTGTGTGGCTCTGTTTTGTACCCGTTTAAGGTTCGTGTATCAAGAAAACTCGAACGAGGAATAAATTCACTGAGTAAACCATCGATTGTTCATGTCATCGCTGATGGCGTCTCTTATCCCTTCTTAGTGTACAATCATCTCAGTGATTTTCTATGTTCGTTCGCCTATCGAAACTCTATTCCAGTAACCATCATCATAGTCGTTTCATGTGTGCACTTTATGGCTCCACAATTTTCTCTCGGATTCCTATGGAAGATATACCACATTGTGTATTTCGGATTAAATGTAATCCTAAAATTGGGAAGCAACTTTTTTGTTGTGAGTATACACCATCAACTATTTAGTTCTTCAATTTGGGGTTGTTGTCTTATTCGTGAATGATCCTTAGGTAATTCCATTGGTGTTTACTTTCACTTGGATGATGTTATTCAGATGGGAAAAAACCGATAGAAGGCTTATGACTGTATTATCGGTGATAACATGGTTTGCAGTCTTATGTTATGTCACGTCTTTCATGGATATCCTCCACGTACCTGTCTTTTTAGGATTAGTCATTTTATTCATCGTGTCTTACATATTCCAATATTCTCAAAACGAGGGACAAGGTGAGTACATTGATACAGATTTTTGCAGGATTTCATGCGGCAAATAATCAAGATGATTTGAATTATTATTTGGCAGAACTTCTTGAAGGACCTTCGAATCCTTGCACACCGCCAGTTTGTTCGTCCACCCCTGTGGATTCACCGGGAGATCTTCCGCTAAAAAAGAAATCCGTCACTGGCGACGCTTCGCAGTAAGATTGGCGTCTAGATTTTTGACGAAAGTTCTTAAATATTTCGTTGTTGAAGCAAGTTAAATATTTTGTAGAGATTTATCAAATTTACGCAGAACGATTAGTCAGCGTCGAAAATTTAAATCGCAATTTAGCTTTGTGGGTTCGAAATCTAATGTTGCGGCAAGCGACGAAGTGGAGGATGAAGAGCACATTGGTGATCAATATCTCTATTGGGTAGGTTTCGCCTGTGCTTTCATGTTCATCATAAAATGGTGGTGGACTCCCTATCTCGTAGGTCTTCACCTATTCGCCTTTCTTGGGAAACAATTTTGTAAGTACGTAGCAAGTTTTGATGTTTTTTTATACGTCTTACATCTCATGATGGTCATTTCTGTCATTTTTTCTTTAGTCATTGCTGTTGGGCTTCATAGACTTATTTGCGATAGTTGGAATTCATTTACTTCAAAGCTATCAGCTTCGGTAATGAATGATGAAAGGTTGATAATTTTATTTCCTGCACCAATCATTAATCTTTACGACGTAAGTATAACAGTAAATATTTGAGAAGGAAACAGCTCGATAATTATTAATAATATCTTTTTTTTTTTTTTTTTTTTTTTTTAGGTGATTTTGTTCAGTCGAACGAAAATTCTAAAAATACTGAAAGAGTCGTGCGATGTGTTGTCAACCAGTATTGTGCTTCTTGTTGTGATAGTTTTCTTCATTTTTGCATCCATATTCATTACAACACAGGTATAAAAGTTGTTTGAAATTGAATAGAAATCACTTGATCTCTGCTAATTAAAAAAAAATCAAATTCTAAAATTTTGTGTGAGATCCTAGCCACCGAGCCTTGAATGTCGTATGATTTTAAAATTTAAAATGCTCAAACACAGTCTAAAAAGGTAATATTTCAAAAAACAACTAAACCTCTTCAGTTGGGCGAGTTCTTAAAGTGTAGAGCAAAGGTATCAGTGATTTTGCATCATTCTATAGTATACTCTGCTTGAACCTTTTATCCAAGTTACAAACTATATTTTGAATAACTCAGTAAAATGGATGTCTCGACAAAAGCTTCTGAGTTCTGTTTTCGAGGATTCATACTTCAATTAAAGGGAGACATGAAGGGGAATCATCTAGAAAATGGAGCGGGAAGAAATGAGATAAACAAAAAAATTGGTCACTCCATAAAATACAATCAAAGCAGGGAACCTACAATATTTGACCTTTCTGATCTCACTAATTTCTCCCTCTCTTCTTGAATCGAGATTTTCCAAATTTCCTTCCGTTGCTGTAGTCATAATTTTCACATCGAGACCGTTATGAATATTCCTTCGTATTCCAGTTCTACTCAGAATAAGTGTTTTGTTAAGGCATAGTTTCCGTAGTGGTGAACATATGTAGTATTTTAGGGATTCCTTCAGTATAAGTTCATTATTACGTTAATTTCGTATCACGATGACCGTGCGTCGTATCGTATTTGTGTTTGTCAGTCTGTCTGTTCGTGTAAATATTTTGAGAACTAGTGCGATTTACTAATATTTGGAGTATAATTCCAATGATCTAACAAAACAAGTTCAACGATCGATATTTCTATCTATTTTCCTATCGCTCGTATCTCGGAAGTTTTACTACTTATTTGAAGAGGAGGATATTTTCTGCGAGGATATAGGGAACGAGGAAAAATATTGAACTGTTGAATCATGTGAATGACAGTAATTACAAGGAGGAAGAGATGGAAATGGGTGAGGCTAATCCTGAGACGAAAAAAAATTACTTCTTCAAGATGGGACTTTCTGTTTGAAGAGAACCAGGCAATAGGCTTTCTCTTAATCGATGTAAATCTGTCATCATGCTGTTTAATATTCCCAATTTGATTTCACTTTCAGATTTACGCGGAAGGAATGTACATGGTAAAAGTCGGGCATAAAGTTCTGAACGAAACGTTAGTTTTTAGTCAAGATAATATGGTTCCGGAAAGCTGGCAGAACCACTTAGATTTAGCCTTTGAAAATGCCTACGTGTATGGGAGAGATTTCATCTCGAAAATGGTAGACTCACGAATTTTTTGTCATACCTATTTTTTCTTCAATTCATATCTCGTCCTAAAAGCGTTAGAATATAAAGCGAGTATATTATTCAAATGTAGATCAGAAAAACGTTAGATGGCGTCAATGAAGATAAAATTGCAGAACTTGAGAGAATGTTATTGGAATTGTACGATCGTATCTATTTGGCATGGTTAGCTACGACCGATGATAACACTATCGGGCCAAAAGTAACGACGGATGCCGTCTATCAGATGTGGGATAGTGTTACTTTGAATATTTATAAGACTACAGGTACTTCGTGATGAAAGAGACGAATTAGTATTGGTTATACTGATTCTAATTTTGTTATTGTTTGAATAGATTTATTCAATGTCCACATGATCATGCAATTCATTAACAATAATATGACAACTTTATCGTCCGCAATGAGAAATGTTTGGGAATTTATGATGGATAATATAGGCCTGATATTATATTTTATAGAAACGTTAGTTTCAGTTGTTCTAGTCAGCGGATCAACCGTCTTCAGCTTCATCATAGATATTGTAAGTAGTAACAAATTAAAAAAAAAGAAACATCAAACTTGGGATTTTTAATTCTTCTCAGAGGTTTTCCCTTTGATTTTCTTCAACATCATCTTATATTTTAAGTGATAACAAATCTAGAACAGGCGCAAACATTCCTCTTAGATATTTTCTTTTCAACTATCTTTAATTTTATGATTTTCCTTCGCACCCTCTTCAGTTCCATCATAGATACTGTTACTACAAACAAAGCTAAATCTGTTAATTTTTAAATTCTTTCATGGCTGATTTCGCTTAGACTTCCTCCTTTTAGCGTTTTCAACTTCATCTTAGATTTTGTGAGTGATACATCTAAAAAAGGCGCTAGATTCTTTTGACTTTTTCCTCCGAAGCGTACGTGTTCAGCTTCATCTTTGATATCATAAGTGAAAACGAATCAAAAAAAGGCGCAATTTTTTTATTTTAAATTTTTTATCCGTAATGGCGGATTTCCCTTAGTTATTTTCTTTTGGACCATCTTCATTGTTTGATTTTTTTCCTAACCGTCTTCAGCTTCAGCATTTTCCTTCTGAATTTCTTGAGCTCTTTCATGGATACCAATGTAAATGATAAAGAATTTGAAAGAAGCGCTATCTTCTGATTTTAAATTCTTTCATGGCTGATTCCTCTTCGACATTTCCCTTTCAACTGTCTTCAGCCTCATCATAGACATTGTGAGTGATGAAAATTTTTTAAAAATGCCAGCTTCTGGTGTTGAATTCTTTTATGAGTTACAGCTCATTCTTCTCAGACATTTCCCTTTTAACCATTTTCTGCAAGGGATAACGAAAAAAGCGCACACTTTTGATATGAAATTTTTTCATGGCTAATTCTTTTTAAACATTTTCCTTTTCGAGTATAGAATGTTCTTAAAGTTGAATAGTCATAAACACAATGATTTCTTCTAGGTTATATTTATGACAGCTCTGTTCTACTTACTGGCGTCAAGTCAAGAAATGTACAAACCTGTTGAGTTCATCACAAAAGTCAGCCCAACTTATGGGAACAAGTGGGTACCCTGCTCCGTTCAAGTACTTACTTCCACAATGACTCTGATTTATTTTTGTTCGGTGTATTTTCTCTCGGCTTAGATTGGCTGTCGCTATCGAGAGATCAGTTACCGAAGTGTTCATGGTATCGGGAAAATTATCTTTATTCTACGGCTTATACACTTGGTTTTTGCATAACCTATTTCAAATGCCCATTATTTATGTTCCGACTTGTAAGTATATTTTATTCAATTAATGAGCGCACACGTTGTGTATGCTCTCAATTTTGCGCTAGATGACACATTTCGTAAATACGGAGGATTCGCGCTCTATTTATAGTTATCGCTGCTATATTTGCTTCCGTGCCGCTGTTGCCTACGTACGTCGTTTGCGTCCCTGGTGTACTGGATTTGTGGTTGCTGCAGGATAAGTCGGTAACCGCGTTGTGCCTCTTCTTACTGCAGTTTGCGCCGACCTACTTTGTAGACGTAGCTATTTACGAAGATATTCATGGGTAAGTATTGTTGAAAAGAAAAAAACTATTGTCTGGCCCTTTGATTACAGTGTTTTTACAAACTGCGGCACTTTCTTGTTTTTGTAGAGGTCATCCCTATCTGACTGGTTTGGCTATGGCTGGAGGCGTACTGTATTTTGGTATTGAAGGTGCCATTACTGGACCTCTGATACTTTGTTTACTTTTGGTTACGATGAATTTTTTCGCGTCATTAATGAAAGAATATTACGGACCGTCTGTGATAAACGAATCTCGAGGATAAATAACCAGTCACCATTGGGAATTTCAACATTACATGATTTCTAAGCGGGTGAAGGAAGAAGGATTACCAGGACAGTACCATAAAGAAGTTTTAGATTTATTCATTCTCTTCTTCTTGAAAACTTTCCTCCATTTTTTTTTTTTTTGAAAGACTTTTTTATTTTTATAAATCACAAATTTTGATACTTGAATTTTTTACGAGTAAGGGGGGTCATTCATTGAAAATCGAGGTTTGTCCAGTCTTTCCTTTGGGCAAATCTCAAGTCTTTTCCTATTTTTCCGAGCTTTTTATCCTGCCAAAGTGCATCTGTAAATTTCTGATCTAGTCACAACGTGTTGTCGAGGTATTTTACAGGGTTTCCACCAGAATTGATGACTCTGAGTATCCCTTTTAGTTTCCTTGAAAGAGGACACTTACTTTGTGGTTGTAATATTGGGTACCTACTTTTTTTTCTCTCATTTTTAAAGAGAGATACAAAATTTATTTGATACAAAAAAAAATTTACTTCATGTGACCTTCTTTCAAAAGAAATGACTTGAATGATTAATAGACAGGGACTCGGCCCGATACTTGAAGAATTAAAAATTAAAGAATAAGCAAAGAGAAGATCCGAAAAATATTTTCATCCTCCGATGAAATTTTACAAAGTGAATCTGTAGAGGAAAATGTTCCAAAATAAGCTTTGAAAGAAATAATATTGCAGAATAATGTATCCTTGAGGAAAATTTTTTATCTTCGTACGTTATTTTCTACCTTTAAAATGTAATATTTTCATCGTCTGGTCGGGCGGGAATCTGAAAATTGTACAAAATTAAAAGTTGTACCCGATGAAGTCACGAAGGTAATTTTTCATCACGGTATGTGGGTCAATATGCTAATATTCAAAGATGTGGGAGTTGTTTCTTTAGCTTTTTCTACTTTTCGTTTCCCTTCGATTTAATTGAAAAGGAGACAGAATTTGTTTTTTTTTTTCTTATTTAACTACCATTTTAAGCGTTATTTGCTAGGTATTCGTTATGATTTTGTCGATCTTCTAATTGGAGCTTTCTAAGATAAAACAGCTACCAAATTTATTTTATGTTGATTACAAATTTAACCTGGGGAATTTTCGAACACAGAGAAAGGTAAATTACTGAAGTTTGGTTGATTGACCGAGTTGAAATTTTCGAATTTTGAAGTACGTCATGAAACTGTATATTTTCGTATTTTTCTGAATGTGTTACAGTAAATTTCACCGTATTTTCACCAACTAAGAGTGAAACAAAGAAAAGTAGGATGGATATTCTGATCACAATCTTCAGAGAAGAGAAAAATAATACCGGTACTACGAATTTAAAATCGTCACTTCCTGAAAAAATTCGTTGCTCAACCAAATTTAGAGACATTTCCAAATCCTCAATAAATTTAGATAATCATTTCTAACAACCAGTTCAAGTTCAAATTACCAAAGTATGAATCTAGCCTACACATTTTGTCAAGTTCCTATGCCTCTAAGAATCCTTTCACGTACCCATTCAATCGAAGCGCGGAAATCCGAATTTCATTCTGGGTATTTACCTAAATTATAAAATTGGTCAGAAAATCTCAATAATTTAATACAATTTTTCCATTTCAAAAGTGATATTTTTTCGTCAGTAAATCCGCATTCAGATTTTATCTTCATTTAGTAGGTACGGATAAAAATGGGGTATCTTAACATTTTTAGGAGAACAGATGGAAATTTTTCTAGGTGAAATCTAAAATTTAGCGTTCGAGAGAAACAATATGCAACTGTCGAGTGTTTCAGAGCGTGTGGTTGTATTTCTTGAATTTGATTTGTATTCCCCTGTGAGAAGCAAGGCTACAACCTCTTCGGCATAGCTTGATAGTGAATACGAAAATATGGAATCCTATCGTTGAAGGTTGAGTTGATATTGTTTTTATTTTAGTATTACGTATTGTTGTCATTGTTTCTATCTCGTAAAAGACTGAAAAATCGTTGAACGGTCAATTGAGAGGCGTACTTTCTATCATACAAAATTCGCAAAAATTTTCTCCAAAATTGGAATTTAGTTTGTTTGTTTAAGTTATCCCCTTTTTGCCTTTTTCATTTGCTATTGCATCCATTACAGCAATAATCGAGCAGGAAAAATGTCTCGAAAAATCGAAAACGATTTTCCGACATTTTTCGACTTGAATTTTTTATTACGGATATTCTTCTTGGAAATCCTCAAAATGTGATCGTACTAGAGAAATGGCATTGAAATGCAATGGTTCGACTCTTATATGTCACCAATGGCTCGTTAAATTAAATAAATAAATAAAATTTCTTATTTACGATCTTCTCTTCATTTTGTTCAGAATTTTTCAATAATAATGAGCGATGATTCTGTACTCATCCGTACTATTCAAAACGTTTTATTCCATTCTCGTTGAAAATGTAAATTCGTCGTTTTTCCTACGTCGGTTATCTGCTGCGCTTACTCAACCATCTCAGTCCAAAACATGTCTTTCAGGATTAGACGACAATTTTCAATCCGAGTTGGTGACTTCCTGTCTTCCAAGTTTTCATTTTTGTGAATTTAAAAAAACAGGTAGTTAGTACGCTTCATTTCAGCTTTTATTAATTATTAATCTAGTCTTCCACAGCACGTATTTATTTTTAGTCTCTAAAAAGCTTTCGTAACTATAAAATTGCTTTTTTTAATCTCGTACACTGTGTTATCGTTATTAGGTGTATTATAATAATTGTTTAACCACGAAACTTTCTTACGCGACAATCTTAAGTGAACAGTAAGTTACCCAATAATGATAATAATTTCATTTCTTGTGATCTTCATTCAATGTTGAGAAGTACATAACTGATTGTCATTCATTTTCACTGATGATAATTACACAAATTATTATACTTATGGATTTATATTGTCCTTATTTTTTGTTTTTATTGTGATCCTTCTCGAGCGTTGATATTGCTATCGTTAATCGAAACATGAGAACAATTGCACAAACGTCACCTTACGCGACCACTTCACAACATCATAACAAACGAATACGATCTTCTGTCAAAAAAGGGAAACGGTTTTGAATTCAGAGCAAGAAATACTTCCGGAAAGAACGTATCTAAGTTCATTGATTTTCAAGAAATTTCTAATTGTTGTGTAGTGATAATTGATAAAAGAGTAGGCCTACTGGTAGCCTACTTCAATATTTCTCGATACGTTCAAGCTACTTCGTGCAGGCTTCGAGAATTCATATTCATGAGCACTGAACAACGGAGGCTCTTCCTCGTCGATTCTCGAGAAACGCACTCGTTGATCCTCGGAACTTGGGCGTTCTAAATAATTAAATGATTTGACTGTTGGATATTTTGTGCCAGATGTAAATATCTATAAGTTTTTATTTAAAAAAAAAAAATAAAATGAAATAGGTGATCGATGATGCTTCACATAATTCTCTGTCCGTTTGTTTTGTTGTTTTTCTCGGTTATTAATGAGTCAGGAAGTTGAATACTGTATATTTGGAGAAAGGCCTTGAAGGGGGGAAGAAATACAGGGTAAGTCTTGATGTTTGTAGGAATGGACAGGAGTCTTAGGCAGTATTCTAGCATTTAAAAGTTATGTGGTGCTCGAGAATGTGGTTGTATGATTCTGCAAGAGGTGAACCAGAGAGCACCCACACATAAATTTGAACAGCAATAAATTGTTTGATATCCTTGCTGCACGAAAAAAGGAATAAACTCTTCTATCAAAATTCCTTCATAACGAAACTTCTTGATTTCTTCCAGATTCAACACATCCACCATCTTTTAGAGGGTAGCACTGTAAATATGAAGTACTGGCTCACTTCCGCGAAGCACACGATATAGACAAAAAGAGTACGTAATGATTTATATAATTCAAAGAAAAAGAGAAGGAAGTACAAGCAACAAGAAAAATAAACGAGTAAAGCCAATCTAGAACACTACATTGGATATTGTACACACGCATAGGGTTGAAAACAGAAATTTTTCTCACAGGTTTATGATTTAAGAAAAAAATAAGAAAAGTCGAACTGGGTACGGTCAAGTTTGAAAACGCAACGCACGTTTCTTCAAATAAACAGAGTTCATATTCTCTCGTACTGAAGAAAGAAAAAAAAAAAAAATACAAAACAATCGTCAATTCCTCGGTCAACATTCTAAAAACAGAAGAAGGAAGAGGGAGAAATACTTAAGACTGAAGCCATAATCGTGAAGATGGTATCAAATTACCCTCCTGATTAATTTTCGCGGGTGTAGTTAGGCAAAAGTATACACATGCAACATAATTCGTCATTTCAATTAGGTATCTAAAAAAAAAGTATGACGTTCATTCGAGATTTACGAAATTCAGAACTGCCGACGAATGCGTGACTGTCAATTTATAAAATTATTTACGCTCGAAGTGAATGATGATCAAGAATAGATAATGTTCTCTGCAATGTTGTGCTGCTCTACGTGTAATCGTCTTATCTTTCAGTTTCGTTACACGAATGGAGAAAAACTTGATTTTATACTATAGTTTATAAGGCCTTTTAAATTGTTTGCGATTCATGTTTCCCAATTTGCGACACTTATACGATGATACATTTGAACAAAATTTTATATTCTAATCAGATTTTCGAAAACGAAACAATTGTCTTCGATTTCTAGCTTCTAACTGCATAACGAGAATGAGAAAAATAGACGATAACATGAAATCGAAAATTCAGCGAGCTACCAACTGAAAAAATATGAACATTGATCAATTTTTCGATGAAAATTTTTTCACAATCCACCTAACACCGCAAAAATGGCTACAGTTTTCAGTACACTTCGTTTCAACTTATATAGACGAATAAAATTAACATTCCCCTCAAAATTTACGTGTTCATTGACTTACAAGACGATTGATGGTGTACGCATCAATACCTCGATTACACTCCCTATTAATTTCGCGCGATTCAGATCGCTCACATTCCAGAGGTGTTCATTAATTTTAATCGAGACCATTTCTACCGACCGTTCATTTGTTCAACCTTCTGAGAATACCTATCTTAGCTCTAACGTATTTCCATCAGTTCACTATCTCTCGGAAAGATAAAATATTTTCCCATCTATCGCCTTTTGACGAATGATGTTTAACAAATATTATTACGGTAACTCATTTCGAAACTTAAATCAGAATCTTATTGGTTATTACAAACAAGTATTTATAACCGTGTGTGACATTTCAAAACGCCTGGTTTAAAAAACGTTATAGGCGCCCACTTTACAAAATTACAGCGGGTACCCAGAGTATCGGTGGCGGCTTCAGTTACCCTCCCACTCTAATGAAAAAATATTTCTTACTTCTGAAGTAATAGGAGAAGAACGATTGGAGGAAGAAAGAGAAAAAAACTTTAACATGAATTGAACTTTATCTATTGACCTTACTGAACCGAATAAACAAAAATAAAAGAGATAAAACCATATGTTTTACAATTTATGAGCGAAATCTAATAGTATGTTTTTTTGTGAATCTTTGCACTTTAGCCACCCAGGTACCCACTGTAAAATAAATAGCGATTCTTTTAGAACACATACTTGGAATCTTACACATAGGTACAGCTTTTCTTGAGATCGCTAGCTGAATAATTTTAAATCGCTAGTATCATATTCTTCTAAATTCGTCGAGTGATGCGAAAACGCAAGAAAAATTAACAGCTTATAGTAAGTGTACGGAAATTCTTCACGTGAGAAATATTATACTCGCGAAAATACAATAAATGAATAGGTTTAGTTTGTAAAGAAGAAAATAAAACGTGATAAAGGAAAAAAAAATGCATATGAAAACGTAAAAAATTCTATAACGAAATAGAATAACTTTTTCAAACTAGAGATTTCGATTTTGACTTTTATCCTCTTTTTTCATCACAACGAATACATCAAAATAAATAACAAATGATGTTGTGTCAATTTTGGATGTACCACTATCACAATACTTCTACTCTTGTAAGTTAAATTTTCACTTCGTTAACACATGAACACAATAATATCGAATAAATACAAAATAAGAAAGAATACATAGGAATGATTTTCGATTACTTTTTCATATGCAGTCTTTTGAAATTAAAAACTACTCACATCAGAGAGGGAGGGGTCGAGAAAGAAAAAAAAAAAAGAAAAAAGAGGAATGTGGGTAACAATGACTCTGGTACATTTTTCTGATCAAGAAATTTATATCATGCAGTTCAACCATATTAGCAACACCAATTCAAGATAAGAGACTCGCTACTGTACACAAAACTGCCATAAATCTTTCATAGCACCAGTTTCTTCTATCTCTACGACTCGTCAATAGGTATTCCGAAAATACTCGGAAAATTTTTTTGAATAAAAATCCGCATACGCGTACACTGTTACCCACTTTCGTCTTCATGGACGTTAATTTCGCACAATATCACACTCTTTGGTCAACTAAAAGTCGTCGTCAGAGGTTTCCAATGGTGGCATTCTTACGTTCGGGTATTCATCCGAATCCGAATCCGAATTCTCGCTCGATGATGAGGATGAGGATGAGCTATCACGATGCCTTGACAATTCTCGTCTCAATTCTTCGTTCTCCCTCTTGAGTCTTTCGTTTTCCGTGAGTACGTCTTTTACTTCGATTTTAATTTCTTTACTGTCTAATCCATTCATCTGCATTAACATGGACATTTCTTCCAGTTTGGTGTTCGTGTTCAATCTTTTCTTCAAGTCCTCGACCGAAGCTTCCAATTCGAAAATTATTTTCGTGAGCTGCGCTTTCGATAAATTCCCAAATCTTTCGGCACACACAGACTTGTATGTGTTATCAAAATCCTTAGTAAGAAATTCGTTTTCGTCTTCGGGTGAAGAATAAAACTGCTCGTCGTCGGTATCGACACTGGTAAAACTTGACTCGCGATGCCTACTTTTTTCTTTAGATAAGCTATCGTCTAAATTTTCTATGGTATGCTCTGCCATTAAAAACTGATTCGTATTATTGGGCGCTTCTGATTGTGGATAGACCCTAGTACGCATTTTTTTCAAGATATTATATTTTGACTTAGATGACGATTTACCTTTATATCTACTTTTGAATCTACGCGTCTTCCTTTTACGACCCGCTCGATCGCCATCCATCACCTGATTTTCGAATTTCCCGCTCTTCTTAGTTCCGTTCACGATTACAGAGGGCGTTTCTTCCACAACATTCTGATCGTCAAAATGGCCGTCGGATCCGTTGTTTATCTTAATTACATCCATACTTAAGAGCATTAAATTTTTTCAAAATTACCACTTTTCGAACGAATTTCGTTACACAATTCTCGAAAATATTAAATCAAGCGAGAAAAATTTGAATACACTAGGTAAAACCGCGATTAAAATGGTGCAATATTGCAAGACAACGAGACGCACGACTGTCTCACGAACGAGTTTTCAGAAACAATGATTAGTAGTCTTGCAAACGAACATGAAAGTGTTCTATAGCGCTACTATCGCTGCGTATTAAATTTGTGTGAGAGGTGTGTGAGTGTGTTGCATTGTTTGGTTCATATCTTTGTGTGGAGTGCCGCGTTCTCGTAGCGGCGGACGGGACGGTTGTAGGCTAATGGGATGGGATGGGGAAGTATGTATACAGCATGAGTTCGGTATGAGTTTTTTATTCTTTTTTTTTTCCTTTTTCGAATTTGTAATAGTGTGCTCATGAGCGTGTGTGTGCCTACGGCTTATGCATAAATCGTATAGTATGCATAGTCGCCTCTCGCAGAAAAATAACACAAAATTAGGTTGGTTGTTCATCGTACATATTGTAACTTACATTTGTGTGATTTATAAGGAAAATAATGTGCATGAGCGAGTGTATGGAGAATTAACTCACGGTAACGCAGTGGGGAGTAAAGTAAAGTGTTGACGTCGAATTCATTGTCGTTGAAACAGCGGGGAAGGGGAAAATGTTTGAAATCAAACGCAGTATACGGCATTCTGGAGAAGATGAAAAAAATCTATACGAATTTATTTACTCAAAACTTGCTCAAAACGATGGGTGTTAATTTCAATATGAGACTATCGGTAGGTCGAACTACACAAATTTTGTGAGCTGGCTCGGTTGCTTGTTTCCTATTTTCAGTTAAATCAACGAAAACGCTTGCGTAGCCTTTCACGGAACGTTTATGCGTTACGTTTTTCGGTATGGGTTGGGAGGAACAGCTATCGCAGGCCCCGTCGTTGAGGAATAGAAAGGAACGGCCCATGCTCGTGAAGTTTTGAAAACGAGAAAGGCGACATCGTAAAAACTTCTAAGACGCAAAATAATGAAAAATACTGCAATACGAAGTACGTTTGAGGAAAGAATAAATGGAAAAAATATAAGAAGGCTGTACGCGTACGGTTGAACGTTTTGGAGATTGTTTCCACGAAATAGGACTTGATTGTAAATTGGAAATGAAAAAGTAAGGGTGGTTATTGGTCGCCCGATTTTCGTCGAACTCACTCGAAACGCTATTCGTATTGTCAATACGTTTCCTCTTTTTTCTTTCGTGATTGTATAACGACAGTGGAGAGAAAGCAAAGTGACGAAAATTAATACGTATCATTAATTTGCGGAAGGTCATGACCCGTAATCTTCTTCTGCAGTCTTTTTGTTAATTCGATGAAGCAAATGTACTTTTATCTTCGTCATACAATCTGCAGACGTGGAGTCAAGTTTGCTACAATGTTATTCGATATCTAACGCCAAGAACGTGAAGACGACCTAATCTTATTGAAGTACCTATTCCTCGATTGAGTATAACCTATCAGTTTGGTGTCAGATGTAGTTTATCGTTCTGCAGTGCGAAGCGTTCTTGTATAAATTGTATAGGTTCTTAGATGTTGTTGTAAAAATCTCTAACTTATTATCAGTCCTATAAGTACCGTCAATACGCTATAGAAGTTGCCCGTTTCCAACACAAAATTCTTTTGCAAAAGATCGGGCTTTGTTTCTGCAGATTGCTCCACGTAGCCCTTTGTCGCAACTGAATTTCGAAAATTCTCTTCAAGTTTCGGCGTGGCGCTACCTTTCCCAATTTTCAAGCTCCATCGTTGTATCTATCAGCGAGTGGCAGAGTTTCAGAAAGCAACTATGTAATGACTACATAATATCCATTAATTATCCCTGTAGAATGAATAGAATTAAGTACGTCATAGCACAGTACGAGCTACAGTCACGCATGTGCACAACTGCCGATGAAAATGCTTAAATATAGGCGGAGAAAAGTGTTTCACTTTTTAGTACGCTTATGTAGCCTAATACGAGATACAAGAATCTGTTTACGCGCGCACAACAGCTAATTGGCAGAGTCGGAAACCTATCATAACTTTTTTCGCCTCGTGGCGAACAAATTAGATTTATTTGGTTATTCCAGTTGACTTGAGTATGGAGAAAAGGCGTATCTAAAAGACTGAAAGATATACATAACTTTTTGATATGGCGCTCATCAGCAAATCACACTTACGTACCTACTAAAAATGTATTTTGGTCAAGTAGTTTGATCTCCTGGGAAAAGAGCTCTTTATTAAGACCTATCCGTGGGAGACTTCCAGGTATTTTCCAATTACACCTCTCTCTATACGTCCATGTTGAATGAAATAATAGAATTAGCGGTTCCTGAAATAATTTTCTCAGAAACAAATTTAAATTTATTTTTCAAGGTTTTATGGATTCCCACGTTCCAAAAGAAATGCACTCGGAAGAAAAAGCAAAAGTGGTGTGGAACTAAGTATACTCGTATAATAGGTACAAAGCATGTATTTCATAATATCTTTCTGCAATATAAGTGTTGGAACCACCCTTGATCGTCGTGCGCAAGAAGAAAATGAAAACGAAAGGAAGAAAGGAGAGAGAGAAATGAGGACCGGTTGCAATGTGTGATGAAGCACGCACGACGATCGAGTATGAGCAAGTTACCGCTGTAGGGACCGGTACTCCAAACTCTACCAAAGGTAAAGATCATTGGCCCATCAAACCAAATACTTCGTATTTTGACCTAATATTTTAACCTATAATAATTAAACCTTGAATTTTTGAAACTTAAAACGTGATGGACGTTTTATAAAACCACATGCTATATGGATAACATCGAGTCATAGGTAAACAAGAAACACACCCATAATATATAGACCTGAATATATATTATCTAGAGTTAAGATGAGAGTGATGGTTTCCTCAAATGTACGAGCCATTACATCTAAGATGGTGTTTTTTGAATACGAAGGCACCCACGTAACAATGAAAGTTGTTACGTGCCTTCGTATTCAAAAAACACCCTCTTAGTATAGAGTTAAGATCCTGAGTTTGGAGAGGCGTCACTAGATAGGAATGAATCATGGGGTAGAGAAATCATCAATGAAAACGGAAATTTTCTTCATAATAAGAAAACATTGTTCACGTTTCTAATTTTTCAATCTCATTTGGAGTAATTGCAGACTCGCACCATACAAGCTTGCGAGAGTAATACAAACGAATGAATATTAGGTTAATTTCTCATGAAATAATTTAATGAATTCAACGCCTATTCGTGACGTGATATACATGTTGAAAAATAAAAAAAAAATTAAAGGATTTAGAGTATTATCTTCATAATAATGATGACGTTAGATTACATAAAATAAAGAAAAAAAGAACAAAACCTAGATCACTCAATATATTATGAACTTGACATTTTCATACGTGGAAAGCTATATAGGCCTAGGTATAACTCAACACGAAAATAATTTGGCTTTTGTTCCCACAAATACTTTATTAGCCCACGTTTCCGTCCATGGCGGATCATCAAAAAAGTACAAAGGAAAATAATCAGAGAAGGAACTTTGACAGAAACAGAGGAAAAACTTTTTATTCGTAGTGTGAGCTTCCTAATAATAAGATATTTTTCATGCTTTTTAGAACATCCTATCTGCGCAACTCTACCAACTCTACCGCCGGATCTATTTTTCGTTATAGGTAGCAGATTTTCTTCTCTCTAGTGACTGTTTCTCTCATTTTGAAATATGAATAAAACAACAAAAACTACGACTGTATTAGTCAAATTATACTGTATTCCGATCATTTACTCATTTAATTTTTTTTTTTTTTTTCAATTTAAAATAACTAGGTAATTATCTTATTTTTCTATCTCTCGTATTCATCATTTTCATTTTCTTATAATAAATATTAAAAATCCACGGGCAAATTATTAAACAGATCCCAAAAACTGAAAAATTGAATGAAGTATTTCAGAAACTTCACGTATTATAATTAACGAGTGATGTCATAAACGTATTTCGTCAATGAGTTTAGAATAAAACTGTTCAATATCTAAGAAATGTATTGAACACAATGATAGGGTGAGTACCAATAAAGATGAAATCATATGAAATACTGATTCAAGTAATTCATCAATAACTCAGCATGGTGAAGAATTAGGTCAATAAAATAAGATACCGTAGCCTATTATTTTTTTTTTTAGTACTAAGTAGGTAAAGCAGGGCAGAAGTCTGTAAAAGAATAAAGTCTCGTATGCAGAATTTTGGAAAAATACTAGCAGTAAAGTATACCCTAATTGCCATTCTGGTTCTTCAAAAACTGAACACGTTGATATGTAAGGGATATTGGTATGCTCTGGGATTAGAAAACGATAATATTATACTTTCTCTTTCGGCTTACGTTTAGGTCTAAGAGGTTCATCAAATGTTTGGTAAATACCAGCAATGAAGTTTATTCATATTCTTGGTTCATTAGAAATTTTATGCAAAGAATTTTTTCTATACTTACTTAGTAATAATATTACTAATTCGAATTTACTTATTTAATTTCGATTTCAAGAAATACTTTCAAAAAAACAATTGAAACAATTGAAAATTTAAAATATCATTTATTATGCAACTTTGTGTTGATACCTTCCTAATTTTGTTATAGTTGTTTCGTTGAATGATTTTATGGTTCCATTCACAACCATTATTATAAGATAATAAATGTATGATTTGATTCCGAAAATAAAGTCAATCCTTATTTCTGGGTCACATGAATCACTTCAAATCTAATATTTTATATTGTTTTGAACTTCAAACGTTCCTATAATATGTGATCGGAAAATATTTCATTTTTTCTTGGCTTCATCTAAAATTCTATCAGTTTTATCGTTAACGGTATCCGGCTACCTTTCCAAGTCATCCCAACGAATAATTTGGGAAATTGTCATCCCGTAATTTCCTTATGGTTATATTTTAGATTTTTCGATAGTCACGAACTATAGTGATATTTGACTAGGTATATATTTTTATACAACCGATTCAACACTTCCAACGATCTATAGAGATAAATTCAAGTTTATAGGAAACAAAAAAATCATTCAAAAAAAAAATTTTAAAAGATAAATGAAAATTACGAATTACTGTATCAAGTGCAGCGAGTATTACAGCTCTGCCGTAATAAGCTGAATTGAGGACGTGTACCTGTAAAAAAGGGCCTCCACAAGGAAATATTAAACACAGAAAAACGAATTTGAAGTTTTGAGTGGATATAACTTTGTAATAATAAGTTTAATCAAAAACATAGTAGGAACAAAAATTGAAGATGACTCTTTTTCTATGAGGTGCAATACATAATACATTGTCAATCTGTTGAATATTGAATTCAGAGAAAACGGGAGAAAAAGAGATGACGGAGGCCCTTCTCACGTAGATGGGTAAAATCCCATACAAAAAAAAGATGGACAATGAACTAACACGTCTAAAACTCATGGTCTCCACAAAAAGGGCCTCCGTCGTGCGTCGTCCTTAATTGAAGTATGTATCCAAATCAACGATATAAGGCTAATTGAGATGTAAGTAAGTGTTTCTAAGACAATTTATTAATAAACAATTCAATTATCATACTAGTTTTACGATACAAGCATTCCTTCTTCCAAGTTCCAATAAGATCGGCGACTAACGTCATTTCAAAACAATTCGGAGAAGAGCATTCATCGTACGTGGAACAAAGCTTCAATTACCCAGATTGTAATTATCTCTGTTATTCCACCAATGAAGTAGAAAGGTAGTGGTGGTTTGTTCTTCGTTATCTCGATTCCCTCACTCGCACCACTCTTGCAAAAGATACAGTTTGCCTCATCGTCCATTCGGATAAATATTTGGCCGTCCCATAAAGATAAAAAAAATAATAGTGGACACCTTTTCAGACTTTTTAGGGATAGGTACCTCCTCAAATTAACTTTATACGGCAGAGCGAGAGCGGGAACTTATGATTCTACGGTAGTTCTCAATTAGGTTAAACGTCTCATGGATACTCTTTACCGAGGGCCTTAAGTGAAATCTTGTAAATTTGAGAAATTGCGAATTTACAGGGAGCAAAGGAAGAAAAAAAAAAAGGCTGTTCAATGTTCAAATTTCGATTATTAAGATTATACAGGCAGAGACTTGAGAAAGGGGTCGGATAAATTACGATTTTTGAGAGGAACTCGAAAAAATTGCGACCTATCAGTTAATCCTGATCGATCATCGAAATCGAAGAATCTTTCAAAAAAACTCATAATTGACGGTCCACAAAAGAGACCCCGCGAGCAGCGAGTTTTTCTTCAAAATATTTCAAATCTTGGACTGAAAATGCACTCACGGATAATATGTTGGAACGTCGAGAAGTACCCCCTATCTCCGACCTTCTTTGTCACCGTGAAAAAATAACCGGATAATTTTTGGCAAAAATTTAATGGACGTTTCAACCTTAAACTTTGATATTTTCTCGAGGACCCGCTCGCAGAGAGACAAAAATATATTTTGATCTTTCAATCGTTAAAGATTTCCACGCACGAACATGATAGGAAAACAAAACAGGTGGTCTCTTATCTTCTAATGAATGACTTTCCTAAGACAAGACGAACATCGTTGACCTGTAGCGAAAGAAAAGTACAGTTGTTCTCAATGATTGTTCCTCAGAAAGTCTCATTATTTTAAATGAGGTGTGATATTTCACACATTACTTTTAAGTAGTAGACAGATGATCGCCAATAGAACTGTCACATAGAACATCCATCTGTTTTGCACATTGGCACTTTGACTTACCTACTAATACTGAAGCACTAAATTTGATGTGCTGACGCCCGAACGCCGGTTCATTGTTGAAAGAGGGGAAAGGAGGACCGGCAACCGACCGGCGAACGCGTAGCTCGATACACGATTACACGCAGTAATCAACAAGCTTTATAACCTCACATCACACTGCTTTCATCTAAAAAATCTCACTGTCGTTCGTACGTACCTAATAGGTAGCAACAAAGAAGCAAAGAAGAGAACGAAGTCTGAAATTCCTGAGAACTAACGATACGAGCAGTAATTTTTGCCAATCGCTTATCATTCGTGAATTATGTAAGCAAGATCGTTCTATCATTTTCGCATTGAGTGGTAGAATATACTTAGTGAGAATTCGCTCGCCATTGAAGACTTAATATTGAATTGCTGTCATTAAAATACCAAATTTTTGAAAATGCGCGCTTTGAATGGAATCCAGCAATTACTGACTAATGGGTCGTCTACTCTTAAAAGTATTCAAAGATCTAAGTAAGTCACTTCCATTTTCCTTTTCCACAAATATTCCTTCTTTTAAACATTCAAATTTGGGATTTCTTTATAGCTCTTGGTGGTCTCACGTAGAACTGGGCCCGCCGGATGCGATTCTTGGAGTAACAGAAGCATTTAAACGAGATGTCAACCCGAACAAAATCAATCTAGGCGTAGGTGCGTACAGAGATGATGATGGAAAACCTTACGTCCTACCCTGCGTCTTGAAGGTACATTCAATGTCAATAATCGTTTCTCGAAGTAACTCGTGAACTTGAAAAACGTAAAATAATATATATTTATAGGCTGAGCAGAGTGTTGCATCGTCCAACAAAGAGTACGCGCCCATTTCTGGAGTGCCTGAATTTTGTAAATTGAGTATCGAACTAGCTTTAGGACAGGATAACGCACAATTGAGAAATCATACGGTCAGTTTAATATTGAAAATGGAGGACAAATGAGTGTTCGTTTCGACATGATTACTGTTGATATTTTCATGTTTCAGAATGCCACTGTTCAAGGTATTTCAGGAACTGGATCGCTAACTATAGGCGCCAAGTTCTTGAAAGCATTCTTCCCTGGTGTAAAGACAGTTTGGTTGCCGACCCCATCATGGGGAAATCATACACCTATTTTCAAACATGCTGGTCTTGAGGTGAAACAGTACAGATACTACAATCCCAGTAACTGTAATTTGGATTTCAATGGAGCTGTTGAAGATATTAAGGTAGGTAGAAATTCCGTATTATGATTTCTTTCTTCCTCATAGGACTCGTTTCTATTTATTTTTGAATGTCTCATCATGTACAGAATATCCCAGAAAAATCCGTCATCCTTTTGCATGCGTGCGCTCACAATCCAACTGGTGTTGATCCGAAACCGGAACAGTGGAAAGAGCTCAGCGAGATCATCAAACAGAAGCAATTATTCCCATTTTTTGATATGGCGTATCAAGGTTTCGCATCAGGTACGTGTAGGATTCTTTGTCGATGGAAATATGGAGTATTGACTTTCATTTTTAAAGCGTTGAATCACATTATAATTACAGGTGATATTCTGAAGGATGCTTACGCGGTTCGTTATTTTGTTAATGAGGGTCATAAAATAATGTTAGCACAGTCTTTCGCTAAAAATATGGGACTTTACGGTGAGTTTGTTCAAAAAACATACTCTTTTCTTTTTCGTCCATGAAAAAATTTATCATAGCTCATTCCTATAGGTGAGAGAACAGGCGCATTCTCGATTATTGGACAAGATAAAGAAGAAGCGGATCGTGTTATGTCACAGTTGAAAATTCTTATTCGTCCCATGTATTCAAATCCTCCAATTCATGGTGCATTGATTGCAGCTAAAATTCTGTCGGATGATACTTTGAGAAGTCAATGGTTAGTATCCTATATCCCTATCGTCTGCATCTGTTCCATTTTCTTTCTCGTCATTTAACAAAACTGATCTTCTTCTCAATCCAGGCTGAAAAATTTAGAGGTTAAAGCGGCCCTTGGCATCTGATCATGTGAATTTTATCAAAAATCACTATCGTAAATTTTTTTCATTCACGTGAAACTTTTTGCCTGATCAGGCGAAGTTCTCGATATTTGTATAAATTAGTCTTATCTACTAGAAAATTGGATACGTATCTTTAACCAAAACGCTCCAATTGTCAAGATTATCGTACTTTCGATCCTGCAATCCGTCATTAATAGGGATGCAAATTATATGCGAATGCTTATTATTTTCATAGTGATATGTACGAAATCTAACCAATTTTATTCACGTTTTAGGTCGTAGAGGAACTACTTGCAAAATTTATAAATGTACGTTTTTGGACATTGAGAATGAATGCATATTGTCCTTCATATTTAGCTGTAAATACATTTCACCCTCATTTTTTTGAATTGTCAAAAAATTCTTAACGACAAAATTAAAACTTCGTAGTCTTTTTCTACTATATTTCTTCAGCATTTGCCGATAACCATTAAAGTTTCTCGTTCGACACAATTTGAATGAATATAATATTTTTGTTACATATAACAAAAATTTATTGTGGTTAGGATTATTTAATTCGTATACATGGATATAATATTTAACCGTTATACAATAGAAGAACGTTTTTATCAATTTTTTTCGATTTTATTTGACAAAATTATGGCATTTAAGTATTTTCAATGCATGCTTTCAAAATAAATTCGTAAATATTTGCATATTTTAGAAGCAGAAATGCATATAATTTGCATCCTTGATCCCAGACAGTGAACCGTATATTCATTGCGGGTTAGTTTTGTTCGTGAAGTATGATTTGACAGTACCGATTTTTGCTTTACCTAGTAACGGAGTCTCAAATTTACTGTAATTTCATATTCTACGTCGCGATCGTTTGAGCCCATTTTTTTGCATTAAGAAGTTACCAATTATATACTTTTAGGTTGATTGAAGTGAAAGGTATGGCTGATCGTATTATTGGAGTACGAAACAAGCTGCGCGACAATTTGAAAAAGGAAGGTTCGCAAAAGAACTGGTCTCACATCACCGATCAAATTGGAATGTTTTGTTTTACGGGCCTAACTCAACCTCAGGTACTGCCTGTGAACTTCGGAAAAATAATTAAAATTGTGCAAATTCTTACTTTAGAAAATTCTGAATTGTCTTCATCAGGTGGAGCGGCTGATAAAGGAATTTAGCGTCTACCTGACCAAAGATGGACGCATTTCGATGGCTGGAGTTACATCAAAAAATGTTGGTTACCTAGCACATGCTATCCATGAAGTTACCCGATAATAATTGAAAAAGGTAGATTTACATCTGCTATACGTTTTCCGAGTTATTCGTGGTCCATTATTCATTTTTTTTTTTTTCTTTGTTGCAAGACTTACCATATTATTTTACGGCACATTTTCATGATTTTTGTTTATAATCTCAAAGAAAATTACCTGAATCACTTTATAATAAGTTGTCTTGATTTATTCCTTGTTATAGAATACCGAGTTGAAATGAATTTTGAAATAAAGTTTTATAAATTACAAAAACACTGGCAATGAAACTTATACAATTAACAAATTATTCCTCTGTAACAATATTTTCCTTTTATTTCTAAAAACAGGAGTGGAGGGATTTTAATTATCTCATTCAGGCTCAAACATCTACTTCTAAGCAAATACACGTATTGGATTTATTTTCATCATATACTTCTCATACAGAAATAGATTTTATTAGAACATCATTACCGTTCCAATCTAACACAAAGCCTGAACACGCCTAATTATGACAAAAAAATTGAGTTAATTTGCTGGCACATATAAATCCTAATTGTAACAAATCAGTGAAAACTATTTTAAAAAAAGCGGTAACAAAAAACGGCAATGCTAACTAAAATAATTGTAAATGCAAAATCTTCACTTTCAGTAAAAGTTGAAGACTACCAAAAACAAAGCTGATTGTTGTTAGTAGTCTGGTTACTGTCTAATCAAAAAATTTCCCAACTAGTCTACGACTTGAGTATTCTGTCATTTTCGCAGTATCTTATCCCAAAACTGTCGGACCATTATTTATATGAAACATATTTCATCTCTTTTTATAGAATAATAATACTGCAGATCCTTTTCAGTACACAAGAATTGGCTTTTTTTACACTCAGATGTCAAGCGCCATACTTGCAGGAGACAACACCGCGGATGCGGATGAATGAATTTAGAAACAACCAAATAAACATTGACTACTGTTCGAAAATTGTCTTTTTTTTTGCTACTTCTGAATCCGCGTTGAAAAGTGTCACCATTTACAATGACACTAATGGACCAAGTCTCCAAAATTGTTTGGGTTTTCCGGTTTAAATTAGTTGAGTTTCTTCTCTTTTATCTTCGTCTCAACAACATTCTTATTCTTCTTGTCACTAAGGGATTTGTATAAGTTATTCAGGTCAAATGCTGCTTTCATATTATCCTGCACGAATATCCAATTTTGTTACAATGGAATACAAACGAAAGAAGTTGTATACAATTTCAAACTTACAGCAGTAAAGAAAAACCGCACAATTCTACCCTTACTATCAACTGTAGGACGACGAATAACTTCTTCGCCCTGCTTGAATAGTACCACAGTTGGCAGTTGTTTACTAGTCGACGAATCCGAAACATCAAATTTCTTGGCAGCATCTGGATATCGACCCACGTCTATTTTACCAAACTTTAAATTATCCAAACCGTACCTAAGTAATATGCAGGTTAGCACTCTCATTTTTTTGATGAAATATTTTTCACTCAAAGTTCTTATATTTCCGATCTTACTCGACAGACAACTGAGCGAATATTGGAGCGAAATTAGCGCAAGAGGGATTCCACGCTGTATAAAAACAAATTATCCAGGCTACATTTTTATTATTCGCAATCTCATCCTCCAAAGTAAGTGACGTCCGAAAATATACTACATTTGAAGGTCCATTGTATGTAGGTTCTGGCACCCAAATGGCTAAAACTAAGATAGCGGACTAATGACAGACAATTGGATGGATAAAGTTCAAATCATCTATTTCCAATCACTAACCTAGGAAAAGAATGCCATAGAGGATTCCCGCTCTCACATCAAAAAACATCCATAACACCAGCGTGGCTACTTTGCAATACACAAAACTAGCAGACAGATAATTGATCATCGTTACGTTTCCTGATTTCCGAGACCGTATCATGACAACAACCAACATGAACAACAAAATCTCGGATTCTCTCTAAAAAAGTAGAATTAAAATAAAATACCGCCGGAACAATTTACACAAAAATAATAAGATCTCATGAAACAGGAGCTAACCACGTCGAATTCGCATTTTGTTTCCGATTTTGGAAAAGTATATTCACATAGAATTGGTATTTTTTTGGCCATGATATAAGAAAAACTCATGATAATATTAACCCAGTAATAAGGTTTCAATAGGGTTTTTAAGTCTTTTTTGAAAGACATAATAATGACAAAATTCTACTATTTTATAACGATTCCAACAAGCATTTCCGGCGCTATAGAATATTTTCAGTGATTTTAATATTGAAGCCCCTAAATTTTTCAGGATGTAGAAGACAGTGATATTGTATATTACTGATAAGCGAAGGGTCATAAATAATTTTTAAAAATCCGTACATTAATGATCGTCACCTCGTCACGTTTGCCCAGAGGACTATAAATGCATACACTTGCCACCTTAGCGTGACGATCGCTTTTGCAATAAACGCGCCACAGCAGCAGCGCTTGCAGCAGTATTTCAAGTTCTAACGAGTCTGGTAACTAACTCTGGTTCGTACTTCGTAGTACATTTTTACGCGACTTATTTCTACTTCGTACTTCGTACTTGTTCGTCAAATAATCACTTGTCTATGTTGTTCGTGGAGAGAATCAAAGATGTCCTCGATGTCCCGTACGCCGTATTAATCTAGTTGCGTCGCAATAATTATTACCAGTCTGCGTGTCTTCTGTTTTAATGAAAACGAAATCCTCCTCGACGAATTCCAATTCTCATTTCAACTCTCCGCCATTATTTTTCGTGAATGATATTTCTGAAAAGTTTACTATGCAAAGAAACAGCTCGGCACAAAATAAATCGAAACGTGATGAATCTGCAGCTGGTGATGGTGCTTCAACTTTAGATGCGGGAAACTATTATTTGAAAGTTCAAGAAAAATTGAATCGACCTCCGTTAAATGTAACGCAAGCTAATAATCAACAGAGAAGAGCTCATCCTGCGGTCGAGTTATTCGTCAACGACGACGAAGAAATTTCTAGTTCAGCCCGTTCAACACCGACTCAAAATTGGCAAGCTTCGAAAAGTCAGATTAAAGAGCGGATTGCATTTATGTTTAATAATGAGATACTCTCCGACGTTCATTTTCTTGTTGGTAAAGGAAGTAATGCCCAACGTATACCCGCCCATAAATTTGTTTTATCTGTCGGCAGTTCTGTATTTGATGCCATGTTTAACGGTGGCTTAGCTACCGACTCGGACGAAATAGAAATACCAGATGTTGAACCTTCGGCATTCTTTGCCCTGTTGAGGTAGCATTTTTACACTTTCAAACGTCGACTCTTGTTTGGATTTCCTACAAACTAAACTCGAATTTTCACTTTGTGTAGATTTTTATACTCGGATGTCGTTCGAATTGATCCAGAAACTGTTATGACTACATTATACGCGGCTAAGAAGTATGCGGTACCAGCTTTGGAAGCTCAGTGCGTCAAATTTCTTCAAAATAACCTCACGTATGATAACGCGTTCATGTTATTGACTCAAGTAAGCAACAATATCTACAGTGCTTATGCTTGCACAAATGTTGATGATTAACTGTTATGTGATGCAATTTATTCTACAGGCTCGTTTATTCGACGAACCCGAATTGGCGACAATGTGCTTAAAAACAATTGATAAGAATACTATCGACGCTCTCGCAGCGGATGGATTTACCGATATAGATTTAGACACTTTGTGTAGCGTTTTGTGTCGTGATACGTTGCGTATAAAAGAAGCCAAACTTTTTCAGGCTGTTATTAGGTTTGTTACTAATATTAAATTTCTTGTTATAATACCGAGGATTACACTAATGCCTAATCTGACAATTTTTTCCGCAGGTGGTCTGCTGCTGAGTGCGAAAGGCAAGGATTACCTGTGACAACTGAGAATCAAAGGAGTGTTTTGGGACGTGCCTTGAAATTGATCCGATTTCCCTTGATGACAGTGGATGAATTTGCCGGTTGTGCAGCTCAATCTGGATTACTTCTAGACAAAGAAGTGGTGTCGTTATTCCTGTATTTTATCGTAAATCCAAAACCAGCCATCGATTTTATCGAGACGCCCCGTAGCACGATGCCCGGTCACGAACTCATGGTCAATAGATTTCAGCAAGTTGAGATGCGATGGGGTTATAGCGGACCCAGCGATCGGATCAGGTAAACTGCGTGAATGTATTTGATGTTTCCTTTTCCGTAGTAATAAATTATGACTGCATTGTTACGAATAATGATTTTGTGTATTCTTCTAGATTTATTGTCGATCACCCAATTTTCGTGCTGGGATTCGGATTGTACGGTTCGGTCTACTTACCTTCAGAGTACAACGTTTTCATCGAGCTGATTCACACACCAACAAACAAAGTTTTGGGAAGTAACGAAACTACATTCAGTTCTGATGGATCTACTTCAGTATTCAGAGTCATGTTCGAGGAGCCTATTCAAGTGCTGGCTAATAATAGCTATACAGCTTCCGCCACTATAAAAGTAAGTAACCATGATCATCATTGTATCACTCGATAGCTGAAGTAGGGTTCTGAAGGACGACTTGAGTGAAACGTCATCGAGTTACGATTGATTGAAAATTCGAATACCCTTGAGAAAATCTCTGAAATTCCATGTATCTTGTGTGAAGATTCATTTGAAATTGATTCCTCAATGAATGCGATCAGGAAATCCAATCTTGGGTTTTACCGACGGTCCACGTCTTAAAAAGGAAAACCATTGAATAATCAAACTAATAATAAAAAGTCATGTATCTTTTTTTTTCTCATCACGTTCCACGTTCTCAAACAAACGTTTATTAGGATAATCTTTCTAAAATTAACAATTGCTCCAAAAACATATATTTTCTTGAAAATTGTTGAACATTTTGAGAATGTGAGAAAATAATGTTATGTTGAACCAATTTTCATACTTTCTTCAAGCCCCCTTCTTTTCTCCTCTAAACTGTTAGGAAGAATTTAAGGCCATGCTTTACCTATCTACTAACACATGTAAAACACACTGTAAAAACACGGAACGCTGCAACCTGAAACACTTCGTGGGAAAATATACTGGAATACTGATTACTGCATGAAATTAGCTCCAAATCTCATGAAAGTTTGTAAAGTACTAAAATATGACTTTATAAAGACTGGAAATTATTTCAAGATCGTTAGTTTCGTTCTTTATTTGCCCTAGGATCAAGTGAAAAAATTGATCATTTGCACGTTATCAGTTCCAAGGAGTAGTTTCCCACGATAGAATCGCAAAAACGGAAATGATTTGGATATCATGAACTAATTTACAGTGTTCTAAAAACGTTTAACTTCAAGTCTACCAAGTTTCATCGACTTTTATGTGGAGTTCAGGTTGTAATTAGTATTCTTTGTCGCCTCTCTATATTCCCACGGTAGTGTGTGTCTTTGTGTTAGTAGATAGGTAAAGCATGGCCTTAACTACAGTATACTTCTTCACTTCGAATTTCAAAATAAATGAACTGGGTTTAGTAGTAAAATTACACTGCCCAGAATCATAAACTTGGACAAAAGACTCTTGCATGAATACTGAGAAAATTGATAAAATGTTTATTCTTTCTTTCAAGGTTCTTTATCATTTTACGTTTTCTATTTATTTTTTTATTTTCAGGGTCTTGATACGCACTACGGAACTAAAGGCTGTCGTAAAGCTCATGTAGAATCGCCGCAAGGAAGAATCACTTTTCAATTTTCGTACTCACCGAACAATAACAACGGAACGTCAGTTGAAGATGGTCAAATACCCCAAATTTTATTCTATACGTAATTTTTTCTGTTTTTCTTAAAATTTGCTTAGTTACCTTAAAAGAATTTCGCATAAGTTTTCGTTCCATTATCAATTGCAGAATACCCATATTTTGTATAAGCCATAAATTTTTTTCAGCAATATATTCGTAGTTGATTAAGTAGAAAGTAGATTCAGACGCTATTTTTATACAAAGCTTTTTTGAGAGGATAGTTGTTTTTTTTTTTCATTCCTTGGATATTACCGCACTATTGTTTTTGTGTAAAAAATGACCCTTTCCTAGTCATTTTTTTTTTTTTTTTTTCTTTTCATGAAAGAGAATTTTCTAATCTACTTTATTCTGTGTAATGATATCATTTGATCTCTTAATATGTACCAATACCGACTGATTTGGAATCGTGTGATGAAGTTGAAAAAGGATTAGTGTGTCGATGTACTAGCTTTATGTATTAAACATCTTACGTTTTTTATTCTTTTATTTCTTATTGGCCGCTAGTTTACTGTCTTGCTCGTATACTTGTATAAGCTATTTCTAATCCATGTCGTTAATAAATTTTATCAATATTGCCAATTCAGCGTTTTTATGTTGTTCTACGGAAGATGGTTTTCCATTTTGTTATATCTAAATTCGATTCGGGATAGAACATCATAATAGGGGAAGTATTTATCATACAGAGACGGATTTTTCACATTTTTAAGACTGGAAGAAACAAAGTAGCATCAAATTATCAGGTCCTGTTCGATTATTTTCAAAAATTGTCTTTATCGAATTACTTCGTCATCACGAGTTTTAGCTGTGCTGAGAGGAAAAAGAAGTGCCGGACATGTTTGAAGGAAGTATAGTATTCCATAAATGATTACTCATGAACACGCTCATAAATGAATAGAAATACGCAAAGTACTGAAGAAAAGTAAGAATTCAAAGCTTGAAATACACAAAATTCTTTGAATACTGATCCTTACTTTAGATTTCATTTCACTTTAACCGTCAATTAAACGAATGCTTCTTTTCCCATGGTAAATCTATCCCTGGTTATTCGTGAGTCAATTGATGATCATTTATTTTGGTAAAACTTATCGGACAGATTTCTGAAATTGTATGAGAATTCAGAACTACTCAAGAGCTGCAGTTTATAATATTTCGACAGGAGAGAACCTGAAAAATATTTGTGGGGAACGTTACCTATAACTAATAATAAGAATAACGATCAGTTTTGAACAATATCTTGCGTAGCCTAAACCGGATATAGGGGACATAAAAATCTTTCAATCTTAATCGTTGGTTCTACTTTTATCTTCGTAAAGTTTAGGGTGAGTTTTAAAGAAGTTTTCTTTGTATCGATATTAATTTTTTCGCACTAGGATATTTCGTGGCAAAGTACGTTCGTCTGGACTCTGGTCTGGGATGGAGAAACCAGAGAGAAGTAGAACACGATGCAGGTTGTCGGTCTCTGCTGATCGCATTCCAGGGCTTGTTGTGACTGTACTGGCTGAAGGCTGAACTACTGACGATTATTTTCGGAGATGTCGCTCAAAAGTAAATAAGCATGTAAACATAATGTAAACATGATAAGCATCTGATATGAGTGCGAAAAGATTTGGTGTGAAAATAATGTGGAATCGGAATAAGAAAAGCCGATGAGGAGATTACCGTTGAATTTCCTCAGCCTCATTTATTATTTTTATCAAATTTTAAAATTCTGGTGGAAGGATTCATGATATAAGTATCCACAAAGTCTGCGTCTTGTTATTTATTTTAATTATTCATCTTTAAAACATTAATCGATATGACGACGCTGAGGCCGTTCACTTGCGACGATCTCTTGAAATTCAATAATGTGTTCGTATACAAATTATTTGATCTTTAAATCAACGAAATCTATTGAAGAAATACCAAATCATTCGTTTGACTTCTCTATTTCAGAAATTTGGACCCGCTCACCGAAACTGTATCCTTTTATTTATTATAGAGTTGTATCATGTTGACGTTTATGTATTTGATTTTTCTTAATACAGAATTAGTACGGGATAAATTTCTACTTACAATATTTGGCCAAATGGCCAGAATATTTTCAAGTTGCGGAAGCTCCTAATGGAGAAATAATGGGATACAGTAAGCGCCGCAATAAGTGGTAAATTGAATGTTATAGTATTGAAAACTCGATATTCTCTAATCTGATTTTGTAGTCATGGGAAAAGCAGAAGGTCACGGTACAAATTGGCACGGTCATGTTACGGCGTTGACTGTAGCACCTTGTTATAGAAGGCTCGGTATTGCAGCTCTGTTGATGAAATGGTTGGAAGATGTTTCGGAAAAGTAAAGCGTTTTACACTTCATATTTGATCGAATCGACCATAATTGTGTACTATTCTGTTCACTTCAAAACTTGTATTTCTAGGAAACATGCATATTTCGTAGATTTGTTTGTTCGAGTCAGCAATAAGGTTGCTATTACTATGTATCAAGCCCTAGGATATATTGTCTATCGAACCGTATTGGAGTATTATTCGGGAAATCCTGATGAAGATGCATATGGTAAATGACAAGTTTTTTTTTTAGAAATTAACTCCAAGTCAATGGACTTGTTCTGAAGAATTTCTGTTTTTTCTTTGTACGTTGAACACATCTTTTTTCTTTCAATTTCGTGCTCCGAATATTTATTACTTGCATACTTGCATGTTGAAAAAGTCGACAACTTTTTGCTGAAAAATTGCTCAATTACCATCATCTTTGCAAAACTGTAATCAGATATTTCCGACAATTTACTCAAGATAGCCCTTCCGGTACCCCGCCTTCAGTTGTAGCACTACTGTAACGATGGAGTCCTATTATTATGAGCCCGTAGTAAGGAGAATTTAGTATGTATTATCACTCCGAATTTGTCATATTTGAAGTTCAACTATTAAGGAGTTTCTCCTATTCTTTTGAATGGAAGCAAACCGCCTTCAAGTGGCACTATCATTATAATTTCATCAAAAACTCTCAATCTGAGAATCCGAAAATATCCTGTGAATGATTTTTTTTCTTCTCATATGAAGAATATACCTACAAATGCGGTGGTATTTTTTTCCTTTTTTACTATTACTATGCCTCCGTGCCAAGATCAAATTTTCTCTAAGTAGTATTAATTTATTCATTTACTAATTTTTCTGACGAATAATTTTTAAAAAAATGATATTATAAATTACAGATATGAGAAAAGCGCTATCTCGCGATACTGAAAGACAGTCCATGATACCTCTTGATCATCCTGTCAGGCCTGAAGATGTTGAATGAAGAACATTGTGTCAGATTAATGTTGTAGATACCACTCGGAAAATTGGACCTAAATATTGGAAAGTTTTTGTAAGATGAATTTTGTGCCTCAAATAGACTGACAAATGTAAATTATTGTAACGCAGAGTTTTGACAGCGTTTATAATACAAGAAATTTGGAAATTTTATCATATAAATAAAGATCTTTGAATTTTACAAATTGCTAGAGCTTACATATTTTTCTTTCATACTGAAGGAAATTGATTTATATCTTGCAAATTTCTCTCGAAATAGAACGGTTATACAAGGTTGGCTCGATACAAGGAAGAACCAAAGTAATGTTATTTATCGTGGCGTAAGTTTTATCTATATTACGCCTTCACTTTTCTCTATTTTTGTGAAGATTTTACTAAATTGAGATTTGTGGAAGAAACAATCGCAAGCACTGCTAGTCAAACGTTTAACATCTTTCCAAAATTTGGAAACTGACCAGTAGATTTTCTTCTCCTTCCAGCGCCTTATTATCAGGACTGGTCTAATCTTTAGTCATACAAACAAAACTACAAACGAGTGACATCAATCGATTTTAATTTTGTCAAAGGGTCGAATGAATTAATATTTTATTCCTATTCACGATTTCACACTCACTGGTTCACACTAGCGGTCCTGGCGAGGATTCTGATCCGGTTGGGAAAACTGAATAATTGATACAATCATGAAATAAGGTGCTTTCGAATCCGTATCTCAATACTATTTTTCCGTATTCGTTTCACGTTTTATCAGTATTATTTCTTTTGATTCTTCGACTTCTATTCTTCAATCTGCATAGCGATTGTCCAATTTTTTCAAGTTTCATCTGGTTCGCTGGTCGGTTATCTGGTCGGTCTTCTCAATGGTCTCTGTTGTACTTCGTACTTTGGACTAATAAATTTATCATTTTGCGAATATGAAAATCATTATGATTATTAATTGAATATCGTAATTGTGTAGTCTTGCAATCTTCTACCTACCATGTCGAGTCAAAGCTGTGATACCAATCGCCATAAGAATGAAATTGCTGATTTAGTTTCGAAAAGAGACGAACTGATGGTAAGATTAGCCTGTTTTCTACGAATAATATTATTTTTCTTGAAAAGACTGAGCGATAACGAATTATTTATTTTTGGGTAGGAATCATTAGCGAAATTGGAAAGGCAGGTGTACGCCTTGGAAGGTGGTTATCTGGAACAAACTCATCAGATGGGAAATATAATTCGCGGGTGGGATAAATATCTTGGTAATACTAAGAGCTCGTCGGACAAGAATGACAAACGTAATCGTAAGTTCAAAGACCAAGAACGTTTGTTTTCAAAATCGTCCATCACTTCAATGAATGTGAGTTTTGCTTCCTCGTAGAAAGTAGATCGTATTACCCTTTCAAGAAGAATACATTGTGCAATTTATTCTTATTTGTAGGCCGTTGCTGATTTAGAGGATATGCCAATGCAAGATAACCACTAGGTTCTTCAGTTTTACCTATATAGTTTATAATATACTCGATTACCATTTTGTTACTGTTCTTTGAATAAACGCTCCTTATTGTCATGTTCCTGTGTTTTGCAAGATTTCTGTGAGTCTTCCATTTTTGGCAGTCGTTAATTCCAACTTATCTTCGCCGGCACTCTCCCAGTCTTGGAAAATTATAGAAAGATTGCGTTCGTCACAACATTGTAATTATTATTGCAGGACAATAACTGTCTTAACATGATGAACGAGTAAAAAGGAATGATAATCGAAAAGGTTATATATATAAAAACACACGACTTGAAAAATCGATTATAAATGGTAACATACTTCCCATACGAAGTTGGATTGACTTATTTACAAATAATTTTAACCATCGAGAAGTGACAGAAAAAATTAAATCGATTTCTGACGCAATGCTCATTGAAAAAATTCGATAACAGCGTTCCATATTCGATTAGAATGTTCATCTTTCAGATAGC
Organism: Aspidiotus rigidus; assembly: GCA_035079385.1. Classification (NCBI taxonomy): domain Eukaryota; kingdom Metazoa; phylum Arthropoda; class Insecta; order Hemiptera; family Diaspididae; genus Aspidiotus; species Aspidiotus rigidus. The sequence continues at coordinate 12,072,763 of JAVHKY010000020.1, read as the reverse complement.
CACTGAATATAGATACGTCAATTTACTTCAAGCCAAACTTAAATTGACGTATCTACGAATCCAGAGATCGATCGTTGTGTCCTCGTTAAATTCTCACACTCGAGGTCTCTCACTCCAGAACGTGATATATTCATGTTTGTACGGCAGATGATGATGAGCTCGGGTCATCGAGTCGTTCAGCTGGATTTTGTTTCGAACGTTGCATGAACCTCTGAGTCCATCGACTTTCTGTAAGAAGAATTCAATCTTCATTTCGATATTGCTTTTACGATTTGAGTTGAATAGTCTCTCTATACTCACGGTAAGTAATTTGTTGAGGAGCGGATGTTGAAGAAAACCACACAAATAAATAGAATATCACAGGGATTAGGAATACACTACCGTACAGGAAAACATATAGCGGTGCTGGTTTCCGCCTATCAGAGCAACAACAAAGAACAGAGCTCCAATTATAACGGGTTACGTTCATCTAAAATCACACATACATTACAATCAGTACAATAATTCGAGTAATGTTTGTAGAAAAAAATGAGAAAAAGTTTAATCCACCATATCGATGATATCCATACAAAATCCATTGTAAGATTGATGATCGTCGTAGAAATCATTTAAAAGTCGATAATACTCTACACAATCAACGCATGCGGTTGAACTCGCGTTACATGTCATATTTCCACCATTCTTCGACTGTATACAACTCTGAGTACTGTTGTGCAGCGAGAGAATTTCTTTGGTATTTGAATTGAGATCAGTACTGTTGGAGTCGAAACATTCTGCAAAAATTAGAAATCATTTTTTACACAGATGGTGGAAAGGGAAATAGGGTTTTCGCCGAATTTTCGTACTGACTGTAGCAATATGCCTTTTTCCATTCGTTAGTAACGTATTTAAAACTTTCTTCAATCACTTCTAGCCTATCGACGTTCATCAATATCATTTTACACACTTCACCAGTGGTCTCATCTTTTAGCTGAAAGAAAATTACTGTAATAAGAACATCATTTTTGAAGTGAACTGATCGATGTATTCGATTTCGCTCAGTAACAACGACAATACTCGTTTACCTTTGTAATATTCTGGTAACTTTCGACGACTTTGTAGTATTTCTCAACACAATTCTGGCATACTGTGATTGGACGAGCATGCTGAATGAAGCATTTTGTAAAATTAGCCGTCAATACTGCATATTCCATCAACAATTCTTCGCATTTTGCTGCTGAGAGAAACCTAAGGGTATGAGGAATAAAATGTTCTACTACGTTAAGAATCTTACCACGCGTATTAAGTATTTAGGTAGCTCAAAATACTTACGTTGAAGTTATATTATTTTCAGGATTTTCGCATTCAGTATACAGCAAAGAAACCGAAAGCGTATAAAAAATCGTCATAAATTTGATTTTCGACATACTGTTAGAATTAATGTACAATGGATTAGCGGAGGATGATCACAGCCCACATAGTTTGGATAGGACTCGTGAATTAGTAAATCGGATTGGACGCGAAATTGAAATTGAATGGCGGGCATCCAGAAGGAATAAGAATGAACGGTTAAAAATTAATACCTACAGGCTGAATGAGCTTATAAAATTATTTCTCCAGCTTTTTCTAGTCAGATTATTTCATTCTCGAACAAGAGATACCTAACGTACTTTTAGAGGGTTTGTTCAACTGATAAGAAAGATCGAACTGTACGGGCGAAGAGGAAGTAGGCCTACGATGAACAACGAGGAGAGACGAAGACGCAACTGTACCCATGAAAGACGTCATCGTTCTAACCAGGATATATTATGCTAATTTTCAAGGGGGAAATGACTTTTCGTATTTTTACCGCTATAATTAGTCGTCACTCATATTTCCAAACTTCAATTTGGATAAGGGCTCACACATAGGACATCACAGGAAAAGTGACACAAATTTTGGCAATAAGTATCATTAATTATTTGACGACTTCTATAGTATTTTGAACTATTATAGTATTATTTCACAAGTTCGTTAATCGTTACTGAAATAGGGCGTTTACAAGAAGATAATGATAAATTTTATTATGAGCTCGAGCGGGATGTGTTCACTAACGTCACGGCATGATTGTATTGAAAATGATAAAACTTGAGGTATCTTCTACTAAATTTTTAATCGCTTGTAGATTGTCGATAACAGAAAGCGTTTGCGTTTATTTAAATTTGTTCAGTTTAGTAAAGTTTAGAAAGTTACCTATTTAGACCTGATTTTTTCAACTTCCTAGTCAATCTTACTAAGGATCGGTACACAAAGTTTTCAATTTTTGAACAAAATATATTGTTGTAAGTTTTTCATCGTTTACACCTCACTTACTCCATTGAAAATAATTTGGCTCCGACTTTTTTCTTCTCTCGTTTTAGTTCCTCTAGACGATTGCTTCGTTCTAAGCATTGGAGGACATGGACGTCATATTGACCTGGAAATCTTTTTATTCTACTTGAATTTAGCAATGGTCCTAGCATTTTTTTTTCTATCCTTTTTTGTGCAGACTTTACGTTATTTCCCCCTTATCATGCGTTAGGTACATTAATTCATATCATGTAACGGAAATCACACCCAACTTTTGCGAACTGTTGCACAGATTACTTTCAAGTTTCCCAAGCATTTTCCCAAATCGTTTACTTTTTACGAACTCGTAACTCTTCAATCTTAAACAAACCCTCCTAATTGGTTTCTCCTCAATCCTGACTTCGTCCTCTCCTTTCTAGAATTTTCCAACCTACTATCTAGAATTTCATTTTTCTCATGTATTCCTCGTCTCAGTAATCGTGCTTGGTGGAAGTGAAACTGACATGAATGAATAATGATGAATAAATGAATGAAATTACAAATGAATCGACAACTGTACTTCTTGTCGCGGAGCATGTATTTGTGTCGCTTATCTTCTTTCGAATTCTACGATTTCTGAGAAACAGACATTTTCTGGGACATAACTGACTGTCGGAGAGCAGTAACAGAAAATTATAAAAGAAAATTCGAGGCAGGCACAGGCACATATATCGAAAAAAGAAAATCACTTTATTATCGCTGTCAAAATGAGAATTATGTATCCATAATATGTATAATTAAGTCGTCACAATTTTAATAGATTGTACATACTTAGTATCTACGACGAGGAAGTGAGGGAAACATTTCTTCCAACAAATTTCAAACAAACACAAGTTACATTGATATACCGTTACAGAGGAATACTCGAAGATTACTTTCATTAAGAAGAAGAGAAGAGAATTAACGAACAGATAAATCAAGATAGGGAATACTCGATTCTAAGCGTACATACTAAAATCGTTCTTTGAAGATAGAAAAAGTAAAGAAGTGATTTGTAAATAAATAAAAAGACAACATCGGCACACCTGAGTATTGAATAATATTCGTAAATCGCAGGAAGTGGAAACCTTGACCGGTTACCAAACCCCACTTTATCTGAGAATAAAATTCAGAAAACTTGAAAATACAAAATAAAATAATATTCCGATTTATTTGAAAACTTGAGGAACAAACTTCGTAACAGCGATTCTAGGTGATGAATGGGGAAGGAAATCCAAAAAAATTAAGCAACTCATAAGTCTTCCTAACTTACTCGTGAATTAAATCAATACTTATATGGTTAGTTCCAATGGTATTTAAAAATGACAGTCCAAGCTGAAGGTAACACTAACGCGAGTAACTTTTTTGATTTCCGAAACACAAACGAACAAAAGAACGGACAAAGCAATAATACTGGTAGGACTACTTTTTCGAATATATTCTAGAGTTTCATTATCCCAATCCCACATAATTTAATACGTTGAATACTGTCATTTCCCACCAACTGGTTTCTCGCTGACTTCTTTCGCTGTCTTAGAACTAAGATTTTTGTACTCTTCATTCATTACATCGTAGGTAGACGATATCAACGTGTCCAATTCTTCTTTAGCAACATCTACGGTGTTGATACTTTTGAGTATTTCTATATTAACAATACCTGTAACCATAAACAAATAAGCATGAGGACTCAGAAAAATTATCTGAAAAAGTTGACAAAGTATTCTATCTACAAGCTCTGCCGTTATTTAGAGTAATTATTCCCGAGTGGATATAAATATAAATAATAATAAAAAATCAAACGAAGTAATTGTAAAATGGAATTTTTTGTAGAATTCAAGAAAAATTTATGATACTTTATGCATCGTACAGAATTGGACCCCATAAATAATTTCCTGACAGACGTTAAGTAGAGAATTCTTCTGGAGACATGAGTTTATAATCATGCAATTCCTTCAGAGCATTACGTCAGGTTTGTAGGAGAACGTATTTTCATTATTGCACATTTTTTCACTATCTCTAGTCTAGAGAGAAAAAAATAATTTGAACACCGCCTTAAGAATGATTTGAATTTCTCTCAACTGAGTAACAAACAATTTCCAAAGCGAGAACCGACATTGTTTCAATTCGCCATCTATTTTCTTGTAACGAAAAATATTAGAGTATTATGCAACCAGAGCAAAAAAGAAAATCGTACGAGAAATTATTTTTCACTATTTTGTATGAGTTTTATAGATTTTATTCAAAACGTGCGAAAAAAAAAGGATGAATTTCATTGCACTAGTTGAAAAGAAATTATTTGTAAGACTTTAACGAATAATAATTGTTCATATTTTTGCACTTATGCTAAAATAATTACCATCATCAAAGATACGTCTTCTATAATCGAGGAAATAATACTGTGAGACCACAATTGGCTGCAAAGGGCATCTTGAGGAAACAGCCACATGAAATGCACCTTTTTTAAAAGGTAAAAGTTCATCGCCCCCATGTCTAGTGCCTTCAGGAAACATGCACAATTTCATCTAAAAGAAAGAAAAGAAAAAAAAAAAATTAAAAAGATATTCAAAATCCTCAACCACATCAAGATAAAAAGAAACATACTTTCTTCTCACGAATTGTGTCAGCAGTTTTATTAATGGTGTTTTTAGCTTGTTCACCATTCAATCTATCAATATAAATGGTACCCCACAGCCAGCACGCTAGACCAAATGGCCACATGTAGAAAATTTCTTTTTTCGCAATCACAGTAGCTCTTCCTAGAATTGGCCATAACTCGGCTAGAACTGAACATAACCGAAGATTAATAATAGGTTGAAAAGGTGTGCCGGAAAATTTTTTGAAAAGTTCAATCACCTAGTAAGTCTACGATACTTTGGTGGTTCAACAGGACTACACAACCTGTATCCTTAACAATATTTTCGCGGCCTCGTACCACACATTTCACACCCAGGAGACGACCAACGTGCTTTGCTATTAGAGCGGGTAGTCTGAAAAAATAATTACAACGAGCACGTGAGAATAAAATTGAACAATTATGTATGCACACGAATAAAACACTCACAACGCATTCTTGTAACACCCAGGTCTCCATAACATCAACGGTATAAACACCGACGCGCTAGTGGTAAAGGCCGTAACAAGTAGTGTATGTTTGACGTAATATCGAAATACATGATTTGTGAGATAGAAATACACTAAGGTACTGAGACTAGCTGCTCCAACTAACTGAATCCAAATACCCATACTTAGGATCTGCAAAAATTGATAAATGTATCAATAAGTTATGGACTTGATGGAACATCTTGCACAAATAAATGTAGGTAGCTAAGTGAAGATGCACAGTTATTCCGAAGCATGGATTCTCAATCATTAAATTTCTCTCTTAATTTAAGAGTCACAAATAAATGTAGGTAGCTATGTGAAGATGCACAGTAATTCCAAAGTAAGGATTCTCAATTATTAAATTTCTCTCTTAATTTAAGAGGTATATGGCGAGACGGCGAAAGCGTAAGCGAGATAAAAATTTAATGGATATTTACAGCATCAAATTGTCTACAGCGAGCAGTCTTTCAACTCGAAATTAGATGTGTTTCCTCCTCGAGTCGACAAAACCATCCAACATATCCAATCGGCTTTATTGGACGAGATGGACTTCTAGCACGGCCGTGTCTCTAGAATGCGATTTATTGAATTGAATTTCAGAATAATTAGGGATAAATTGATCCAGAAGCTTTAAGTTACAAATGTTATTGAATCGACATTCAGGTGGGAGAAGAAAAAAATTACATACTTACGACAATACATTGACAGTCATAAAATCCAGACTTAAAGACTTGACAGGTGATTACTACCGACAAACCAGTATTGCAACGCCGTTTAGCTTTACTCGACTAGGAAAATCTGGGAAAAATAAAACGCACATGATGATAGTACGGTAGCTAGAGTCAAAATAGAAAAAAATTGTGATATCATACAGTGTTGTCTAAAACATGATTCAAAATTATTAACAAGAAACATGCACGCCGCCATGTTGGCACCATCGCGAAAGATATTACTGATTCGTTCGCATCACGAAATTTTCGTTCAATTGTGCTATAATAATATTATGAATGGTGAAGAGTTTCGAAAATTTTATTGTCTGGAAATGAAAGCCGTTGAAAATTTTTTGAGATTTTGTTCGAAATAACAATTAAGTGTGATAAATTGATTTTTCCTCAAAACATGTTTGAGACTAGAGAAATATTTTATTGAAAAAAAATGAAATTTACGGGCGCTAATACTTTTTACGTACTTGTAAATTCAATTTTTCCATTCAAATAAATGGCTCGTAAATTTGCTGTTATTCTGAAATTCTTTCTGAATATTCATGCTAAATTTTCGTTTTCAAGCAAAAATTTGAAAAATATTTTAGATTCAAAAATATTTTTACCAATTGAGTCTAACAGTACTTCCGTCAATGTTTTTTTTTTTTTTTTTTTTTTTTTTTTTTTTTTCATCTTTTCTTCAAGCAAAAACTCGAAAAATAGTGATGCGAACAAATTAGGAGATCTTTTTCTCTAAATTGTTATTTGAATATTATTTCAATAACTTTTTGTGTGATAAGTTATAAGGATATTGTGATGTCATTTGTATTATAGGAGAAGAGAATACTGGTAAAGTCACATTAGGAATTTTAACAAGCAGAATGTCTATCGTTGGAGAAAATGGACTTTTTCTTTGACTCAGATTGTTCTACAGAAATTTTAGCCGTTGAGGTGAAAATTTTAAGACAGCTAAAAACTAATTAATTAACCATGTGAAATGAATTTTTTCATAAAAACTCATCACTTCTGATAAATTTGCAATGAGTAATTCAGCTATAAAGAACTCGAGTTCGAGTTTACATCATTATTTAAAAAAACCAAAAGCCAATTGAATCGGCTGTCAGTCAAAAGCTAAATTCATTGGTTTGGAATCTTAAGACTCAGTTAACCTCACTATTTTTTCCTAAAACAAATTTTTCAATTTCTTTCCTCTGCCTAGCTTCCAACTTCAAATTTTCCCACGCTCGCTCTATTTAGTCCATTATTTTATTAATTTGCTCCACCGAGGTGAAAGTATTTTACAAGCTTATCCGACCATGATCTTCACTAGTTCTGCACTCAGTCTTACTTGCATTTTTTTTTTTTACCCACAACGTAAATATAGTGTGACAAATAGCATTGCAAAAGGTACTTTCTCCCCTGTGAGCAGTAATTGATTGAGTGACTAAGCATACGATTCCATGAAATCAATTTTAATTGGAAATCTTCTTACTTCAATCTTTTTTGAAAATTATTAACGGAGGATCAATCATTACTTTTGTTCAGACATCCTCAAACAATTTTTACGTCTTCGCTTGCCCTTTTGAAACTCTAAGCTAATTTAATTTGAGAACTTGAGCGAGGCGTAACATCATTAAGAGAGAATCAGAAAAATTTTAGTACCTACAAGAGTTCAAAGGAAAATGGCTGACGTATTTGGGAATTTTTTTGGTGGAAAACGTCCGCTGTCCAGTATTCGTTCAAAATTTGTCTTCCTTTTCCCCTCCTTTCTCGACTATAGCCTGCGACTTGCAAAAATAATCTTTTCTCAATCGTGCGGAAGAAAGAGAAATCCTTAGAATTCGGACTTCCCGGACGCAAAACTCTAGGAACATAAAGAATTTTTACCTTTGGTAAGGATGAAATTCGAGTTTCAAGTCCTGTCCTAGGGACTTGAATGAGAAATTTGCCAATTCGTCAACAAATTTTCTTACCGTGTAGTAGAGCTTATCACACAATAAATTCTTTTTTATAGTGTGAGTTGATTTTTTGAAACTGGTCTGTCTGTTATTTCAAATAGACTTAAAGTATTTCAAGTAAAGGAACTCTAACTGTCGCGAAACGAAGAGTAATGTTTTAGGAAACGCGTGAACTGTAATTCGCGTAAAAATTTATCTGTATTGTTAGGTCACATTTTTCCCGTGTTGCGCGTATTAGTACCGTCCATATCGAGTTTTATGTTTCAAGGAATAAAAAACCAATTTTCCAAATAAAATGAATAAAATATAACTATCGGAAAATATTTTCATTCAAGATTTTCCTCCTTAAAATATAAGCATCTTCTGAAAAGTCGCCCTTTACCTATTCAATCACAAAGTATTGGGTGTTCTCTGGGCGTACGGTCTCTACATTGATTAAGACATACACCTTCATGAAAAAAAATTAGAATGAAAAACGTTACTGTTATTTCAATTCCTTCTCATGAATAAAGATTTCTTTGAGATTACGTCCTTCTCTCTCTTTTTTTTTTGCCCGTGAAAATACCGACTGGGAATTTAATGAAAAATTCATGGAATATAATGTTACAGGAAAGCTTCAAGTTTTCGTGTTTTTTTTCGTGCAAATTTTGTTCTTCTCTTCAAAAAATGTTCGTTCTATAGGTACTTCGAAACAAAGGAAAATGAGAAAGAGTCGAAGGTGAACTTTTCTTCTGTCTAATTAACTTTCTGTTGAAATTTTAAAACAATAACGAACTTTTATCGGGTAGAAAATTTTTTAGTAGCTCTTGAATGAAGGCGTATTGTATTATGAAAGAGCAAATAGAATGTGAAAGAATGAGGTGTTCTCCATGTTGCAGCATCACGAAGCCATCAATGTATCAGCTGTAGTAAGTACAGTTCATAAGAAAACAAAAAAAAAAAAATTGGCTGTCACCTGATAATTTACTGTTTCTTGCTTTATCTAGCCTAGACAAATTTTTCTATATGCAAGGTAACATAACAATCAAGGTCGAACACAGACCAAGAAAATTCTAGGCCCAAGACAATTCCCCGAGAATGATGACGTCACAAATAAACGGAAGCGGGAAAGGAAAGTTCCAATAACCAGACATAGGTTTATTGCTACTATCTAGCCTAGACAAATTGTCCTATATAGCGTAACCTAAGATAAGGATTGATGACGTCATCCAATTCGATGGCAAAAATTCTAATCCGTCGACATTTCCTCGAAAACACGGCTCGAAAATGATAATTTCACGGAGTGCTTAATTCTACATCATGCCGTGCGCCGCGTCACATGCGGATGCGACAGTTTTTTGCTAAAAAAGTGCGGGAGGGTGTATACTAAAATTTTCCATCAATTTTTTAAATTTCGCGAGATCAAGTTTTTTTGACCTATTTTGGCCTCTCCTGTGAAATTTGATTTTGCGCAAAGCGGATCCTTTTCATAAATCGCGTCACATATGAAACAAAAGAGGTCTCTTCTTTTGACCGGAGAAAACGTGAAAAGCATTATGCGTGATGATTTGTGTAAAAATCACGATAATGTGAACTGTGAAAGTGGTGCGGATGGAGTCAACCAAATACAGTCACAGTTTCACAGAGACCAAAAACGGAGAATTATACTCGAGAGCACGGGCAAAGAAGTCTTTTTTTTTCTGAATTTCTTTCATTTCCAAAAACAACAGTTTTTCTCAAAAGTACTCAGTTAACTACACGGTTCTTTTTTCAAGCAAAAATACCGTCGGTTATTAAAGGTTATTAAAAGAAAAAAAAATCGGTTCAACTGGTTACTAACCCGAGTATGCCCACCGTTAAGAAAAGTCACCCGCAGCCGCTAGCCACGCCGTCGAGTTTTTGTTTACTAAAAATGCAGTTCAGTAGAGAAGCCATAAGTTACAAACAAAATTTAACGATAGTCCATTTTACCCAATCTCTCGCTCCTTTGTTGAACGAAGCAACGAATTCAGCGTGAGAAATACTTTCAGAATCGAATAGACTCGTTCTTGACACTTTGTTGAGTTTTTCAATCAATCCCGACCGTTTCAATTGACGCAGGTAATAAAAGAGACCTCACAAAGGACAAGTTCCTACAATTAAGCCTATAATTGTAGGAAGTTTTGAAAAAAAGTGCCACCAGTAGAAAGATTCTTAACCTTCACAAATTGACCGCTCGATTTAACCAAAATGAGACATTCTACGGACTCGTTCCTCGTGTCATGTTATTATGGCCCAGAAGGAAAAAGGATTTCATCTTGTTACAGACCACTCACGACCTTGGACCACGCGCGGTTGGGAACTCCGGTACTAGTAGTAGATACACTATTCAGACATCGTGACAGAACTGAAGGATATAGGACAGGCCGCACCGAGATTGAAGAGAATAGTAGAAGAGGGAAGATGTAAACTTAGTCACTGAAAAAATAACAAATAGTTTTCTTGAGGTGGCAGGGAAGAGAGGGAGAAGGCAAGGAACCAAAGATGGCATGTAAAATAGTAGAATATTATGTATTTGTCCAACTGTTACCCACTTGGTTCAAAACCTTACATCGCTACAAAGGCAATGTTCCTCTTTGACCCCCTCGCTAGGATAACGTGCCTTGTTTAGTTGTATTACATGAAGGACGGATGAGGTGGAGGTGGTCAATTTTCAGACGGAAGAGAACGTAAAGATATGTTGGATGTCTGTTGCGAGACTGACCCCTTAAAGGACCTAAACCGGGCAGCGAAGTTTATAAAGAACAACATTGGTTATATTTCAGGATAATGTATACTAGTGAGAAGAAGGGTGTAGAGCCCCATCTGCCATTAATCAACAATCTAATATCAGGTTGTACCATTAATACTGAGAGTCTGGATATTCTTGATACTCTTATGGAATGATTTAATCTTATTAGAGACTTAAATCAAATTTGTATCATTCTTTACTTTAGTAATTATCGCTTTCCATCGCACGTGAAGAAATTCGTCAGATAAAATGTGGTTCTTACTAGGTAGAACTTTTACCCACTTTCTCTCTCTGTAATTCTATAATTCTTCGTACTTTTCTCCAAAAAGAACGCGTAAACTATTTAAACTTTCAACGACTAATTCGAACTCGAGGGAAAAGAAGCATAGTATTCGAAAATACGGAGTAACCAATCAAACTCGACTGTTTTCATTGCGTCACGATATTTCCAACCTGATGAATTTCCTCGCGACCGGGCGGGCGTAACAGGCGTGTAGTAAAAACGTACAGATGCCGGGAATTCTCATCGTAAGCTACAAGTGAACGTTTTTCCTCCATGGTCGTAAGTCGTGTTCTGCTTCGTGAAAGTTTTTCTCCCCATCATGTGACGTATTTTTCGCGGCTATTTTACCAAATTTTCTTCCTCGGGGACGCCTAATCTCGGGTAAGTGAATTTTTGTGTATTTCTTTTTCTTAGCCTTCTCGCCTTTCCGGGGTATTTGTCATTAAGAGGGTCGCGAGTTCAGCAACACGAACGAGGAACCCCAGTTAGGAATCATAATCTGGATAAGCTTATTTATAGTCTTTGCAAAGAAATAAAACTAAAAGAAAAAAATAGTTAGATTTTATTTTGTTTCACACTGAATAATATGGAAAGGATCGTTCACACGTAAAAGCATACAAATTTTCTCTCAGGTGGCTCAAAAGCTGATGACCCCAGTTTTGGGAATGATATAATTGCGCGAAATAAGTTGTAATGCATGCACAAAAACGTCGCCAAGGTAATTTCCATATTTTATGGATAAGAAAATATAGATCGTGTACGTGTTCGCGCGTTTTTGGAGGCAAAAACGTCTGCGATAATAAAGCTCGGTCGAGAAAGGGGTTGCAATCTCGTACCCAGGGGCTCATTTTCAATGGCCGTGCAAAGTTTCCTCGTTAAGCAGAGAAGTTAGCTTTTCGAGTTGAGAGGAAAATGTTTTGGAAATGTATATCACGACACCCATCTGATTGTTTTTATTGGCACGAAGAAGTCGATAAGAGCATACAGAGCCTCATTGGTTTTGTATCGGCGAATAGGGCATCGAACACGGTTTTGAAGTTTATATATAATTTTATTTCTTGACGGACCAAATATTTTAGCATTGAAACTGTGCGAAGTTCGTTCATCCTCGATATTGTAGGAAAAAGTACAAGCTTGGAGCGCAATTAAACGAAATACTTCGCTGTGTGTAGGCTTTTAATGAATTATTCAAAAAGTTCTGCTAACAAGTAAACTAAACGTAGGTAGTGTACTGCTTTTTCGTGAAAAATAGGAATTCTCGTCATCCGACGACTGAATGAAGAGAAAAAAATGTCGCACTTCATTTTTTACGAGGATTTTATTCTGCCAATGGATGTTGTCGTTTCGCCTTTTGTTTTGTTTCCTAAATTTCTATGTGCGATTTATATGGTCTCTCTTCTGGAACAAAAAATTGGATCTCTCCCACTTGATCAATAATTTCGGTGTGAAATTTTTCACAAACAAAATTCATGGTAAATTGATTATAATTATTTTGTCATCTCTTCTTCCCCGGAGGAATATTCCCTAAATTCCTATTAGAACGAAGAATTTGTGACATTCTCGTTCGCTCGTCGATCTCTCGGGACTTGGGAAAAAAACATTTGTCGACCGATACGCCGTACGCCAGTCAGGAAATAGATTTATTATCTCTTATGGAGCGGCCCTATATACAGTATCGCATGATGTGGCTCGTTTTGTCGCGAATACGAAAATGAATTTACAGCCTTATTTAAGAGGACGAATGTCGGCGCTCCTCGCACGTCAAGAAACATCAGACCTGTAAGCGACGCAAGATAAGCCGATTTGTAAGGATATCACGCATCAGCTTTGGTGCCTCTTGGGGGTGAGGAGATGTAAGCGTATTATAAATTATCGACAAAGTTACATATTTCTTTTGGAAAAAAATGAAACTTCTTTTCACTCGATAATACGCAGTGCTTCACATTTGACATTAATATAACCAGAATAAAAAAATATGGAAATATCGAAAATGATTTGTGGTCGGAAACGAAAACTACTTTTTTCCTTCCGAAATTCTACGTTTATCGAGAGTCGTGTACGAAAAGATGAAACTGATATGTTATGTGATATGTCATCATAACGACGGCGAAATGAAAATATTGCACGTGTAATTTATCCTATATTGAATATTCATCAACTTATTCTTCGATGAATATAACTTACAGAGTCATTACGCCATTTCACGAGAGTCTTCGGTCTATAAATAGATGAACGCGTTTATTTTTTCGTGTCACGATAAGTGAGGGTAGACTTTTGCTTCTGAATATCTACAGGGGTGTGAATACAGTATTGTATTGCTTTTGACGTTGAAAGGTGAGACAGATAATAAATATTTGAGTAATATTTACCGCCGACCTCTGAAAATGTTATTTTCTTCGTGTTTACAAAAATTCGCTTATCTCGTGGATTAATTTCACCTGTCATACCGCTTGTCATTTGATAGAGTATTTGGAAAACCTCCCTGCGGTCGTCTATTTACGAGTGAATTTAAAGGGCATATTATAAATCAGCGCCTCTTCTGTTGCCAGTAGTTCGTAAAAATGTTGTACATATACTTTTATTCCATCATTCTTTCGCTTTGTTTCCACGCGGCTGAGAGGGAAGTGACATCGGAGAACTTTTACAGAAAAGGCTATAACAGAGTGGAGCCTAAACAAGTCTATCTAGAACGTGTTAGATTTTGATTGTCCACGTCTTTGAGCCCGAATAAGCGTGATAGATACAGAAATAAATTGTGATTCATGACTAATAGAGTAAAAAATTATATTTTATTGACGATACACAGCATGAATCATCTTCAAACCGGTCTGAGAAAGAATTGTAATAAACTCTTCTGTGACTTATGCGTCTACTCATAAAGGTCATATGCACGAACAATCACAAAATATACGGCGGAATGTAAAAACTAAGGTATTAGGAAGAGGTTGGTGGAGTTTGATACTGTTTCACAGCTGTCACGTAAGGCGGGGGATATAAGGGAGGGTACGTTATGGGAAGTGCGTAGGTTTTGGAGGGCTAATCGTGAGAAAAGATAACAGACTGTTACATTAACTGCATGGTAGAAGTGACATAACGGGCGGTAAGGCATGGAGACCAAAGATGGGGTGAGAGTGGGTGAATCGGGTGTGGCCAATCTTGAGGCGAAACAAAATGATTTTTTCATGGGGGGAGTTTCTTTTTGAAAAGAACCGAAGCGTGGGTACACTTTCAACCCTTTGAAGTTCGTTGTGCGGTTGATTTTCCCAAAGGGGATGCGAAAAATGTAGAATTAAGAATTTATAAGACTTTTGAAAGTCATATGCTGATGAAATTGTACGGTCGGTGAATTTAGATAAGAGAGTGGAGTTTTGCGCTGAGTGATCAGGTGTGACCAACGTGGCCTGGAATCCGAATAAAGGTTACTGATGATTGGGCAGATAATAGGGTATGGAAAATGATATGGGTATGTGATAACCGGGGGTTGTTTGAGTAAGTGAGTCAGATAGTAAGTTTGAAAATATACTAAAAGAGAGTGAAGAATTGCAAAAACCGCAGAAAAAATTTTAGAAAAGTCGAAGCGCTTTTGGTTGAAACCACATCTTCAGCGAGAACAAGAAAGCAACTGACCCAACGATGAAACAAACCGGCAACACCAACTCGAGCACGGAAGGAAAAACTAATTATCGAGCACGATGACACCACCCGTATTCATAGGAAGAATCATTTCTATCGCAATGCGTTTGAGATACGAATTCTCTTTGTGGAGAAGCACTTCAGAACCCTCCCGGAAGCTATGCCCACTGGTGACTAAGTGGTCAGCGAATGGCGAGTCTCCCTCACTCCCCTTCTCCCAGGCTTTCTTATGTTCAGCCATCGACCAGTCTCTCCGATGTAAACACATTTACAATCTTTACAATCTAACCTATATGCCTCACTCCTCTCATCCTCAGGAACTCGGTGTTTCAACCTAACAAACAACACTTTGACAGTAACAGGATTGTTAAACGCAGGCCGATTGACGAAAGGGGTTTCCTGAATCTTAGAACCTATAATTTCAAAATTTGAGAATTCGCAAATCCCCGCGAGTTAGCCCCCCAATGCTCCGGAAAGTAACCCTGGACATGATTTTAAAAATTTGCGAGTTCCACGAGTCCTGAATCTCAGCTCCTAATTCCAAATTATTCGAGTTTACACCATAGTCACATTCAGCCCTCATAGATCTTTATGACGTCACGATCTAAAGACGTCACGAATGTTGCTATCCATACGTGAGCTAGATAGCTTAACTGTTCACCACGCCCTCATTAATCCGAACGAGTGGAGCAAGTGAGCCCCTTGTAGGCTAGCTAGGCCATAATTTCATCACGATTAAAATAAGAATGAGGTCACTTAGGTAATTAGCAGACATGAAACATGATCTTTAATTATTGGCTCTGTCAGAAAATCTCTCTTTTTCTTTTTTTTCTTCTCTTGCTTTTGAGGGCTACAGCCCTCCTAAAATTTTTGGTCTCTTTATGCCATTGGTGTGGTAGAGTTGTGTAGGTAGTGGAGATGTATTACAAAAAAATGGAGTAAAGTGTATGAAGAGAGAGTGAAGAGGTGTGAGTAGTTATGTTCGGAAATCGAGCTCAGGTCGCCAAGAAGTTGGCAATTAACGTTAGTGAGTAGAAGTACTGCTTCGGCACAGAGGTTGAGATAGGGGCTAATACAGAATACTCTGAGAACCATTATGATGATGACAGAATGTCAGAGGTCGGAGCATGATTTCCAATGATCCTCCACCTTTCAATTTCTGCTTCAGGCATTTGATTTTGGTTACTTTTAAATTTTTTTATTGTAGATATTTTGTGGATGGTACGTGCCTGGAAGGAAAATTTTTTGCTTTGTTTTCATAGTGAAACAGGTACCTAACTTAGAATTTGAAAACTAGAAGATTTATGTACATTAAATAGGTGTCTTGTTTTATGACATATGGCGAAAAAGTAAAACACACTTCCTCATTTTTTTTCACCTAATTTGGTCTTACTCGTATTTTGTTACTTGCATTGTTTCCTGAGCAATATAACGTCGGTGGTTTCACTATCATATCCCAACCAGCGACGAAAAGTTCATCTAACTCTTCCTCGTTCATTTTCCAAGTTCATTTCCTTCATTCTTAGTTTAGTGGGTTATCTTTTTCATAGTGCTATAATTTTTTCAAGAGTTAGGACTATATGAAATTATATTGCAGTATTCTCCGACGTTTTGAAGAAGGAAAAAAGTTGATACCTACAGAAAACACTCGGTTTACTCACATATTCGTTCAATACAAGAAACGGAATGCGCGCAAAATCTCATTCTACTGGCAGAAAAAAGTGGAGCGAAGTATGAAGGCGAGGTTACTTGAAGTGTTTTGGAAATGCAAAGAATTTTTAGGAGGAAATAACGTAAAAGCCGCGAACAAAAGAAATGAGAGAAATATACGTAGTGAAATAGTACGTCTAATGTAGGTCTAACTACGAAGTACGATTTTCTGCTGATTCGAGTTAAATCTGCAAAAAATAGCTAATATTCTTCGCTATAGAAAACTATGATTGAGGCACACATCGCAGATGAAGATGATAAACCCTCGCTATTGTTAGGATAATGATTAGCGAAAATTCTCTTTCCATTCTTTGAAATAAAATTAATATTACCATCATTAGCCTACGTATTATTCGCAGAATGAGAAACAAATTCTGAGTGAGGGACAGTCTATAATGACTATCTTAATAATCTCAACTTTCTGTATGCAATATGACATCGTGGAACTTCGAATAATGCATTTAAAATAATTGCCAGACGAAGGTACTTTGAATTCAGGGAAGACCGAGAGATTCGAGACGAGAACTTTGTAGCATGTGGTTGACCGGGCGTTTATTTTTGGAAACACGTTTCTCGATCATTGTATGTAGAACACTTTTGCTTACTACCTCTGTGCAAGAAGATGAATTACTGTACATACCACCTGCGAGTGTCATTGAAACATAAGATTCGGTCGCGCAAAATTTTAAATTTCCTACTTTGGGAAGTGTGTCGTTAATATCCAAAAAATTAAATCTCCAAGTAAACATTCTTTCTCCTGAAATCAAAGCAGGGTCGTGTCAGGGCTCTTCTATTTTGCAATACTGTAATTTATTTTCTATTTTAGAGGACTTGAAAAGTGTGGTTATATTATCAAAGTCCTCTCGACTAAACCCGCATTGCGCACAGCCTTTTTCAGGTCAAATGTGTACCGCCGAAGGAGTCGTGCAAAACAAAATGACTCAAACGTATTCTCTTTAAGTCGTTCATTATGTCGAGTAATTTCTTATTTTGTCCAAGCAGTATTCAAATACCTACTGTTTTCTCCGAAATATTCAGAAAAATTTGACTCGCAAACATCTTCAAGATCGTAGTCTGATCTTGTACATGTCCTAGGCGCTATTATTCATAAGTTTTCGGGACACCCCTGACTCGGTTCCGGAAAATATCTCGAAGCTCGTTTTCAGAGTTTCAATATATTGTTTACGCTGCGAAATAGCTTATTTGGTTTATGTGTGAGGTGCCGCCAGCTCGCTACAATTTATACCGTGTATTTTAATATCACACGTCGTAATACTTGTGCTTGGAAACTTTGAAACTCCCTGGGACGCTGGTTATCATCTCCAGAGGTAAAAAACGATTTTGTAAAGTGAAAAACAGAATGTTGTTAGCGTATATTTTACACTCATCGGATGCTGTAACTAGATATCCGCGAGTAATACCTGAAGCGACGTTCTTTTCTATCCGTTATGCACAGTTTTATTCTATTTTTCCCCACTTTATCTGTCGATCTTTTCGTGAACATAAAGTTTCAACTCTAACGCGATCGTAATTTTTATTTTTTCTTCTTTTTCCACTTGCTTTCAAATGGCGGTGAGAAGACGACACAGGATCGCGATTACTGACGCTCACGTCGTCTAGCGTGCGATAGAAATTGCCTATACAGTACCTACGTAAAATAAATATATACGTCAAGTTCAAATGTGCATACATTTATAGTACAACAGTACTTAATGAATCCTATTCAGAAGAACCTCGATACGAAACGTTATTTTTATCGCATCCAGCGTCTTAAAGGCTGAAGAATTTTCATTATTGGTAAAAGAAAACTTTCGTTTCATCGCTTGTTTTTAATATTTAATTTTACGGCGTTGTCATCTCGCTACCTACTCTATTGAAAAAGGGTGATAACTTTTCGAAGAAGTAGGGGAGAGAAAAAAAAAGTTTTCTCCGCCTAATTTATGACAAACGAACAGATATAAGTACGCGGTCGAAACACAAAAGCACTAGGTACAGTATAGAAAACTTACGAAGTGTTTGGAATAGATAGTTTGTTGAATTGTTTCTATTTCTGAATTTTGAATCTGATAAGATCTATAAATAAAACGTCTAAAGTAGGCCTAAATTGTAAAATTGTAGGTAACATAAAACAAAATATGTCTGTCAAGTACAAGTGTACCCTGTTCACAGACACCTACATGCCCTTCTAAACGAATTTTGTCCACATAGATTCCTGATAGTACTACGAAAATATCTCAGGGAATGAATTTAGTTGAAGCAGTGAAGATCAAGCGGCGTCAGTACGACTAAATGTATGTACTTACCGGTACCGATTCATTACTTGTATTACCTACTTCAATGCAGTTTGACAAAATTGATAGAAAAATTGAAGTACCTACACGCTTCAAGTTACAGCATAATTCTCTGCAATCAGGTATCAAGCGTACCTATCATAATTTGTTTCACAAATGATTTTGTTCTCAAATTCAATTCAGAATTTAACTCACAAGAGAGATCAGAGAATCACTACGCGTACACAGGTGTTTATTAATTTGAAGAAATTTTTTAAGGGAAATTAGACGTTTTATAGTAGGGCACCCACTCGAAATTTTTAGTGTTGATTGAGAATTTCAAAATTGAAATTCATATTTTTAAATCAATACCTACCCATTATACTCCTCATTTACATGATGTAAAGTTCGTCTCACAGTCTTACGTGAGTGAGTGAGTGCAGGTCTGCGGACAACCATCTTGTTTTTCAAATTTAGTTTACAACCAAAATGGTCGTCTATTTTACTCGACTTTAGAAAGAAGAAGTCGTTTGACTAGGCCACAGACTGTATTACGCTTGCGGGAAAACCTCTTCATACTTTTCTATAGGAAACATCATTGGGCAAAGTTCAACATTTTCGCTTTATCGCAGAAACATTGCCTTTTTAGAAGAAATGAAGAGAGCTAATTAAAGTTGTTTGTCTAATTTGAATTTCCAATCTGATTATGGTGATTCCAGAATTTTTGGGAACCAAAATAATTACATAATTGATTTCATTTAATAGGAAATTACACGTTTACAACACAAATGAATTTTGTTCTCCTGTTTTCTTAAGAATAATGTATAATTTTTGAGATAGAGCAAAAAATTTACACTATGCTGTATGCTTCCTGTAGAAAATATGAAGAAGGTCGCCGCACGCGCATCTATTGGGATAATATAGCTCAACATTTAGCCTAGCTTTTAACAGTTTTAACATCGCGTAAATGGCAAATTAACAAATTCCTGTATCTATAATATTATGATTTCACGAGAGGTCGAGAGCCTATCTCATACGCCGTGGTAATTATCTTGAAAGTTGAAACCTCTTACAATTTTGATATACTCTGTTCACGTTGAGAAAGGATAGAAGTACGCACCTTGCGAACGGAACATCGAAGGTAATTTTAATCTGCCGTTCCCTTTTCAAGGTACGTGCTTCTATCCTTTCTTAACATGAACAGACTATTGAAAGCAACAAATTGCGCACGTTCTTAGCGATCCTGGCGGATGCCTGGTTCATATGATGGTTTGCTTATTTTAGTTGTGTCTATGTCGTGTCATCAGTGAACCAGCAGTGAACTGCGTGTCATTCAGTTGAGAACGATTGTATTAATTATTGTTGCCATCTGACTTTGGTCTTGAAGAGTCCGACTTTGAAGTTTGAAGTGCGCGGTATCAATTATTTGATTACAATTATCACTCAATTAATTTCATTAGTCATTACTAGAAGATAATGATGTATCAGTTATCCTGTGATATGGTCGTCAAGTCTCAAGAACGTTCATCAGAATCGATATATCACGTCTTGTCAGCTAATCTAATCACCATTCCCAAGCACTTGATCCAGTTGAATAGTCGAGTGAGGCAGGTAAACAAATTTGGTGTATGCAGTGCATTCACAATTTCTGAATTCATTGGAGAACTCCTATATGATGATATATCTATTATGGTAGGTTACCTATAACCAGGATATTAACAGAGGTCATGAGTATCCCAATTGAGAACCTTTCAAAACGAGCAACGCAAAGTGGATCTTTCTAAAGTCGCGTTTCTTCATTGCGAGGAACCTCAATTTAAAAATAGTGACGGTGATAATTGTTAAGAATGAAACAATTGGTTTTGAACTGCGAACAAATACCTAATACTTCGTTTATGGGCGGCGTTTGTACTATTAAAATACCAACATCCTACAAATGGTTCCAATTTTGTATTGAATTTACAGATACCGGTAAGTTACTTATATTTCTCTGACTCATATTTCTTCAAAATGGATCATGATTGTGGAATAGATCAACCGCTGTGCGGAATATTTTGTGACCTGTTGCTTCTTCCTCCCAAAACACTTGATAAAAGAGTACTTTAAAACACTTAACGCAGATGAATTTCATTATAATTTATATTTACATGTCTTACCGGTACCAGATCTATCCCATGTTGCCAGTGATAAATACCTGACAAAAGCTTATGAGGGATTGAACAATAATTAATTAGTATTGGAGTTAATTACACAGGCTAATACGACCGCAGATTGATATATATCCTAATCGACTATCAGGCTGACTTAGATACCATAGTTAACGCAATGAGTCCTTCCCATCAGCAACCCTGTTTGTTGTAATCTATGGTTGTCGAGTAATTTATGATCAATCTTATCTATTTTTTCTTTTTTAAAAAGGGAAAACGAAATCACAATCTGGAAAAACATATCCGGGCAATATTGAGAGATTCTGAGGAACCATGATCAAAGCCCAACTTAGAAAGATTAAACCTTGGCTAGCTTGAATCGGGAAATTGGCGTAGTAACAATGGAATTGTTCTTCTGAATACTTATTTCTCTTATGATTGGAATAAATCTATTGTATTACGGTTATCCTAGGGTAAAAATGATTTTATCGAGCTCATCAATTAAAGCTATACTTAGGTACCTTTGCCGTTTTCACACTCTTGTTGATGTTTCCAATGAATCATGTTGACTTTGTTGTTACAGCAATGGTAGGAATGTAGGGATAGGCCTACCTACTCAATTAATGCATCTGAAATAAAATGAAAATACCTCATGATAGTTCGGTATATATACTCGTGATGTTCAAAAATACAATTGATAATTTTATTTTTTTCAATATGGCAGAGTGTGCGATTTTCCAATCGTATCAATTTTTGAAAAGTATACTCTAGAGACAATAAAAATTCTAATTTTAATTCTTTTTTCAAAGAAATGTACAATTTGTTATTGAATTCCTTAGATACGTGCAGTGGTGAGGAAAGGAAGTTTGTAGCAGAAATGAGGTTGATGTGATAAATTGGCAACAAACTCTTTGCCCCGTGCTTTCTTTTCTAAATATTGTAAAGTTCTAAATAACAAGCAAAGAAAGTAAAAAAAATCCTTCTTTACCATCTATCATTATTTTCATTAAATCTTTCATAGGTTGCCTACTAACCTCTTCAATTATTAAATATTGAATGAAGACCCATTTTTGCAAGTTGTGATTTTTCCTAATCCATTTATCTGTATGATTCTGATCCATAGATTCGGGCGTGATTGGACTCGCGATGCACGAACATATCTCAGATGGATTCACTTGAGAGTTGGCGTACTTTAGGCCCTTTTAGTCCGAAAATGTTGAGTCCGAAAATGCAGCGTTCTATCCGTGTCAATGACAGCCAACTAGTCATGTTGTCGGAACGGGCTCATTTTGATCACTCGAGAGCTGGGTACCTTCATAAACGCACATCAGATAGTACCAAATGGCAGCTACGTTGGTTCGTTTTGTATCAGGTAAGATCCACTAAATTTCTTGATTTGTACTCTGATTTGGGGTATGTCACCTTGAAATTTCTTTGTCTCTTAATATATGATGACGCCATTGTAAATTCATGTAAGTTGCAGTGGCTCATTTGTCGCCGATTTGATTAGCTCGTTTTTAATTCCATCCCAAAAGTGTGACCAAAATTAGCTGAGAAGTTTTTGCGAAGATATTGCCGCTGTGAAAGTTATTATACCTTGAACGAAAATTGCTGATTCTTCTTTGAGCGCTTCCAACTTTCCGTGTGAAAATCAGTTCGAATCGGAAAAATTCTTTTTAGCGCAAAATCACTTTTTCTTGATAAGAAAAAACTATAGGATTTATTTGCTGCATGAGAACTGGGATACGTGATCGTTCTCGCGAAAATCTCGCTGTAAGCAATTTTGGGAGAAAAGAAATTATTGACTTATTCGTATGTACTATCATTCTCTACTAAGAGAGTTGTGAGAATCCGTCCTCAAAGTGTAAGTCGGGTCAAATTCTACTAAACTATTAGTTCTGACGAACCCGAATAAATAAAAAACGAGTAAAAAGGTTGCGACTTGCGAGCGTATTCATCTCAACTCGATAATGTCTGAATACTTGGAGATATTCCTTGAATCATTTTTTTCTCGATGGTAGGAAAAAGAGAGAGCAAATGAACTGTCTTACCGGTAATGAAGTTCCTACCGACAAATGAGAAGCAACGAGCAGAAAGAAAAGTTAATGTATAATAAAAGAAACGGAGTGGGAATTTTTATTGAATTCGTCAAACAGATGGGAATGGATGTTGTTCGCGAGATAAGGAGGAAGAATAGAAAAGGCTCTGATAGGGCGAGGAAAAAAAAAAACAAAGAAACGACAAAAGTAAATAGAGAATTAAATTTCTTGAAACGTAATTACCCTAATTTGTTTTTTGTCGTTCGTTCGTCCTTATTTTTTTCTCTCTTGTTTCCTTTTTCAAATTAATGTTCTGTCCGTCGAATATATCGCATTCGCCTTTCATTCTAGATTATGAAGTCGTATGCTGCGAGAAGCTACTAATTTTTAATTAAAAATGGTAACCCGTCGACTAAAAAACTGCCTCACTTCCAAGAAGGAACCCAAATGAGCCTGATGTAAAGATAAATGTAGGTAGTACATTATCTTATCAAAGAATGAAAACCTATTGTATTCGTTTTCTAGCATCGATAGCCTATAGCACATGAACAATAAATTTTGAGAAAATAACCTTATTTGAGGGTAGTGCGATACGGATAGCAATAATCGAGAAGCTTCCATTTTTTCTTAACTTATGAACCTGTTGTTGGCCCATACTTTTTTCTACCACTTTTGCGACATGAGGAACTTTATGGCGCTTTCTTACGTTGGAATCTTTTCGTTAACAAGTAGCAAGTGTGCGATCGAAGAGCCTGCAAACATTCCAATGTAATTCATTTTAAGTGAATTCTCTCTCGCTGTAAAGTTGGAATGTAGCTCAACGCTTTACTTGCCTAATTAACTTCTCGACATTTCATACCGACTGCACAACGAACGTATTTCGCTTATACTTTTTCGATATTATTGAACGTTTTTCCTTCGCGTTATTTTTCCAAAAGCGCTGAAAAAGGAAAGAGCTCGTCAATGAAATTTCCGAGAACGTCGCCGACAATTATCGAGTTTCAGTTTTTTTTGCTTGCCACACGTATACTATTGTTGTAACAGCTTCATTTCTGTTCCGTTCGAACACTTCTTTTTACGCAGCAACAATGTAAATAGAGAATAAAATATATGGCTCAATTGGCGAGAATTTCTTTTTCGTGGGCTACTTTTCATCGAAAGTGTAAACATCTCTCTCTCACACTCTCAATGAGAATAAATCTGGTGGTTGATGGTTGACTTACTTGTGAACCGTGCCGTATTTGTTGAAATGTGATAAATTACATGTTCTGATGAATACCTAGAATAGCGGCTACTTTTGTCGGGATATTTTTCTTTTATTTACGTCACGGAAGATTTATTGTACAGATTGAATTTGTAGAGTCAGAGTTACACAGCATACAAATAGATTTTCTCCGCCACCGCTCCCGTATTGGCCTGTCAAATGGCCTAATTGATGGAGTTAGTATCCGTTATGAGAAACGATCTCCGAACTACGTTTTTTGCGGGTTTGGAAAGAGACAAAAAAGTGGACTCGAAAAATTCCCATCATGAAACTTCGATTTCCCGCATCATCGGCGAAGCAGGTTGAGATGATATTCAGCTTAAATTTTTAGATGTTCTTATGAACCCGAGTACTATCCCTCTTTCAACTTGATTGGAAGGCTAAAGGTGATAATGGAAATGTGAAAGGTTTTTCTAGTGGGGACTAGAGAGGCCTTGGAGAATGTGTCTTTTTAGGTCTACACAAGTAACTTGTTGAACAGCCCTATTTTATCTCTCCCATACTCTTTCCTGAGGATACGCCGTTTTTAACTTGTGATTCGTCTCTTTCGATGTTCGTCTCAATTTTCACATCTCACTTGGTTTTGACTTCCCTCAGCTGGTCAGATTGACGAGTTCTCAGTTCTTAAAAGTGGTGCATCCTGTTGTACTCTCTCCAAGATCATGTCTCATAGATAACGTCCTTTATATTATGTCCAGAAAGAAAGTTATCGCCTTATGACGTCAAATGGGTGACAGACGGGCTAAATCGTTCGCTCGCTCTCCCATAGTGAACTGTATTTTCGGAAAATTACCTTCCCCTATTTAGCCGAGTAGAAGCCCAGCCTACGAGCAATAGGTAATACGTTCTACTCCCTCCAAGTCTTGTTCCTGCCACCCTTCCTAGCTTAGTATATTTTATTCAATGGAGGCCGATAATCAGGATCAGCATACATTAACCCCTTCCAAGCCCCGTCCTCGCCTCTCTTCTTAGCCCAGCTGCTGTATAAGGTAGGCTAACTAGTCATCTAGCCAAGCGTACGTGTCAACAGCTCAATATACAATAATATTATATTGCGGAGGCGCTCGCAAATGTTTATGGAATTAGGGGTTAACCCAGAGCAAAGACATGAAACATGTCAAGAAAGTTCAAATTTTCCAATAACCTTTTGAAGTCGCATAGAAATCGAAAATTTCCGAAGTTCTTGAACTAGGTCAAAGGCCCAGCCTCCCTCGGAACGACGTTTTACTCGGTGATCGGAACTTTCCTAAACTTCCAGGCTCTCATTTATAACCAGGAATCTCAGATTAGTCCCTCGCCTTATCTGTGTCGATGGACGGGTAAAAATCTTTCCAAGTTTTCCCCCTGATTTACATACCTATTGCTCAAAATTTTCTAAATACTCCTCCTATTCTGCTGAAGTTTTGTGCTCTACCAGAAGTTAAAATGTGGTCTACTCTTAAGCCTGTTAGCTTTACTCGGAAGCCACCACAAGGAGAACGGCTGACAAATCTTCTATCCACCCAAAGAAGGGTTTTGATCTGTATGTCAACCGCTCGTTAGAATGAATGAGAGGCCTTCCTTCACGCTTCACAAATTAGTGGCAATCTGTACCCTCGCTGTCATAATTTCTGGCGGTAGCCGGCAATCACCTTTCAGAAGACAACCTCGATTATATTGACATGTTAAATGTCTTAGATGAACCCGTCCGCTACCCAAATTTTCCCTGTTCCCCTTCTCTCCCCGTTGATGGACTTGGAAAATTTTCGACTGGTACCCTAGACATGATTCGAAATTTTCCGACTTTCGCTTTATGCAGTATATTAAGTTATAAAAAGCTCATACTAGGTCCCAGCCTCATTTACACTAGCTTCATGTCTACTAGATATAGGCCCTAATAATCTTGTATACTGTACCTCTCTATGACATCATCAGTTGTGACCCCGAGTCTGATTCTGAAATTTGCAAGTTCAATCCACCTCCTCTCGTCCTCGTAATCTATAAGTGGTTTAATATAGACTTCAATACTGCTCTATGTTAGACTTTTGTTAGACCTGGCGTCATGCGAGCTGATAGTAGGTCTAGTATAGTTTAGTATACTGTGGGCCTAGTATAATGGAGACTAGGGAGTAGTACCCCAATTATAAAATCTACCAGTATGACGTAATCACCCGTGACCCGGAGGTTAAGTCTAAGAGAGACTCGAGCAGTATCGTTTTTGGGACTTGTATAATGAAGACTGTTGGAAGGCTTACAAGAGCGGAGTGAATGATCCCGAGAATAGAAGAGAGTAAGGAAGAGAGAGAGAGAGAGCCCAAGCTGATGACGTTTTGAATGCTCATGACCTCGCAGACAGCCGTCATGAGTACTGATGATGACATCACAGGCAACCATCATGGAGGTCATGCCGTCCCGAGTTAATGATTTCGCTAATCCACGAGTGAGATCCATGAACGGAGCGAGTGAGCTCCTCCTCGACTATACATTCGAAGTTCGGATCACTTTGAATCGAGATGTTGACAGTGACTTCATTTTAACTTTGTCTGCCATCAGAATATCCTAGCAAACGGCGCGACACAGCCTGAACCAGAAAATGACCGTCATCTTATCTCCCCCTGTCAACCCTGCGAGCGCATTCGCTGGGTAGTAGTAAAATGTAGGTTGACTGGTGGGCTGGTAGATCACACTTTATCAAGCATATAGCGCGACACCTCTGTAGAGCGTGTACGCTAGTAGCGCCTCCTCAAGATTCCAGAAAAGACTCTCCCACACTGACGTCAGGCCTTCAATTTTTTATGTATCTATAAGAACCTGATATGAAGATTAATAATGAAAGCAAACTATTACACGTATTTATCAGGCCTCTGAATGTTTCGAAATTCTAGTGAAGAAGTTCAAGTAGTTCTCTAGTAGTGCACGAAACCAATTTCAGAGTTCCAATATGAAGGCTATTACGTTTCGTTCAAGGTCTCAAGGGTGGATCTTTTCTCTCGAATTTAAAAGGAGGTTGGGTATAACAAAGCTCACAAAGTTTAAATTCAGGTTGGTTAGCGATGATAGCGACCCCGGTTTTTCCGCTACAATTAATTTCTGAAACTTTCATTAAAACGTTGAATAGCTTTTAACCACCTTGTTTATGACTTACTTTGTCATAATAATACGGCGAGAATGAACTCGCTTTGACGACTATAATTATTACGGAAGAACATAAGAAATTACTTCTTTACTTTTGTAAATAGTTGCGAGCTCAAAAAGCAGGCTACAGTCCTTACGAGATTACTAAACCCATCTCAGCACGACATTTTTCGCTCATCTCTGTAGCCTCTTTACAATTTCTTGATTTTTGAAAGAGAAGCTATCACCACATATTAGGTACTTCTACTTCCTTACCCGGTCACGATGATAGTATAATAGAAGCTTTTTAATATTCAGTACACCTTTAGGTATTATAATGTGAAACGAGATTCCCGTCTTATCCGATTTTTGGTCTTCATCTACCCGGTGCAGTACAAAGCTTTCACAAGTCATGTCATGTTTACGAAACTTACTTTTTGTATTGGGTTAGTTACCCTGACGCGAGGTGGCTGGGCGCAAGATTCCTACAAAGTATTACGCGCTCGAAAGCCGCAGCATCAGCCGGAGTAAACTTATTCTAATATTTATTAAAACCCGCGGTAACTCATCAACGACGCTAATATTGTTAATAATTCAAGCACTCGTTCACCACCCGAGTTCACTTTCGCGCGCTTCGTTGATGATTATGATAATGATAATGCTGGGTAAATTTTTTAAAAATGAACGGCAATTCCAGGATTACGCGTGGGTTGGCGAAATCCTTTGACAAGCTTCGCAACGTAAATACGTGCGAGCGTTTGTTGAACCACCTGCGATAGCAGAGTTCGTGAAAATATTGTTCGATGTACTTTTTCCGCAGGGTGTTGAACCCGTTTATGGAATACAATATACTCGTAGAGCAGTATTTTATAAATTCGGTGAGTGAGGGGTAATCGAAAATTGTGAAAAAGTTTACCGTGTTTGGGCCCAACCAGTTTCTTAAAACAGTATTGCACAACTCAGGAATGTGGGACTACGGAGTGCTTGACTTCGTACGCACCCCTTGAGTCATAGGTTGAGTGTGGGGGCCAAGTCTCAGAAAGATGCTCTTGGAAATCTCCTCAATACCACCTTGTACAAGTGGCTGTCATTCAACTTTCTTTGTAGTCAGAGACAAACGTAGACCACAAGGTATGAGAAATAGCACTCACTCATATTTTCTTAACCAAGAAATTTGTGAGTTTCCCCTTAGCAAAAATAATATAGAACTCAATATCAGTATGCGTGCATTTGTTTGACAAGACATATACAGCTGGCTGCAGAAGTTTCTGCCCAAATGGGTGTGCAGTGTAGAGGAGGTGTTTTGACGTTGAGCAATTAAGATCGGAGAAGAAAAAAAGAAGATTCTCGTGTGCTATTGAGATACTTATATGAGTGGGTGCTGGTATGTACGCCTTCTATTCCCAGCACTAGTAGACGTTGCATCAGCACAGTAACTTCTTGAGATCTCCGTATACATGTTACCAGACATCTTGCGGAGGTTGACTGAGACGTTTACCAAAAGGGGGTTTGAAAAAGCGTTTTTCCAATTCCTTAGGACTTGGAAGAGGAGAGCTGTCAGGCGTCCTCCAGTGATTGTTGAACGAGGCTCATCGTTATCAACGGTACCTTGTGATTGAATCCTTATAGAGCTTCCCCTTTGATTAGAGAAATAAGGATTTTGTTGTCGACAGCTTCCTGTCTCTAAAAAATAGTGTCATTATTTCCCCGAAGCGAGCCGAACCCTTCTGGACCATTGGTTCTTGCTTCGTGGCTCAATTTATTTCGGACTAAGACTCCGACATCTCATCACCAGACTGACTCAGAAATTTGCACACCCCGCGTGCGCGTGCAAATCTATACCCATTTCTAAGGTCAATTTCACCAGCCCCCCCCCCTTTTTTAAAATTTTCATTTTTTTTTGGCAAAATGAATTGTGCTCGATTTGTGCTGAATTGTGCTGCAAGAATTATATTTTGTGCTTGCTCCCTTCCGAAGATATACGAAAAAGTCTCAAGGGGGAAGCCCCCCCTTTTTGAAATTCTGTATTTCTTTTTGGTAAAATGAATTGTGCTCGATTTGTGCTGAATTGTGCTGCAAAAATTATATTTTGTGCTTGCTCCCTTCCGAAGATATACGAAAAAGTCTCAAGGGGGAAGCCCCCCCTTTTTGAAATTCTGTATTTCTTTTTGGTAAAATGAATTGTGCTCGATTTGTGCTGAAATGTGCCGCAAATTTTATGTTTTGTGCTTCCTTCCCTCATCCGGAATGGACATAAGTTTGTCAAACAACAGACCCCAAATCTTGCATTCTTGTGTTGCTGAATGAAATGTGTTCAATTGGTGTTGAAATGCGCAAATTTTATGTTTTGCGAATTCCTCTTTCTTTGAATATCCACAATCTTTGGTGAGGCTACTGTGAAAACAATACCCTCCCCTCACTTTTCCAAATTTTAACTGGGAACCTGTTTGTTCTATGGGACTTGGAATATTTTTGACTATCAAGCTACTTGTATTGGAGAAATATTGACTTTCAATCTGGTGGAAACTGACCTAACCTAATAAGGTAAGTGGAACTTGACGAAAGTGAACAAGAAATTTAGGGAACCTGTTCTATGGGCAGAATCCGATTATGAACGTATTAAGATTGAAATTCAAAACTGGAGTCCCCTCCTATCATACGAGAGTTTGGAAGTTTAAATTTTTTCAAGTCATTCTACCCTATGCCATATAAATTGATGACCTGCATTTTTATAGGTCCAACTTACATTACAGAAAAAAAAAAAAAAAAAAAAAAGAGAAGAAGGAAGAGAAAAATAGAAATTATTTCCCCAATACCAAATTATTTTCAGGTTAGCATTTCTACCAGACAGCGGACAAAAAGTAATACAGTGGAAACTCTCTATAACGAATCTGAAGGGACCACCAAAAAATTCGTTATATAGAAAATTCGTTATATAGAAATTTTATTTTTTCATTCTGTTTTACAGTAAATTTAAAGCACATACAGTATGTAATGAGCAAAACTTAGTTTTCATTACTTTTGTTACCTTTAGATCATAATAATCCCCACCGCCCTCGCTCAGTGTGTTTTTTATTGAACATGCGGCGGGTTAAATTTTTAATTTTTGTTAAATGTCGATATAAAAATGATTACAATCAAGAAAGAAGGGAAAAAAGTTGGTCAAATAACACGTTACCATTTTTCTTAGCCTCATTTAGTGTCAAAAATACGCAATTTTTCTTCGAAATCTCGAAAAAAAAATTCGTTATATAGAGTAAATTGTTCGTTATAAAGAGATTTTTTCATAGGTAAAACTCGTTGAAGGGGGAGGGACCACGGAAAAATTCGTAAAATAGAGGAATTCGTTATATAGGAGTTCGTTATAGAGAGTTTCCACTGTATATACTTTTTTAAAGAAAAATTATAGAACAAGATTCCCTCTTAGAATATTGACCTTCAAGTTGTATTCAATAGAATGAGAACATGAAAGAATTCCAGTTTTCAAGTTGTAGGAGGAAAATTGGAAATATTTTGACTTTAGTGATAGTCCCACATTTTCAATTTAATTATGTATCAAAATCTAAATTTATCCCATAGTATAGGTTTCCTGCGTGCCTTGCCGAACTTTGTCAGACAAGCCGTCTACGGGAAAATATATTCTGTCCTCCTATCCACCAAAATGAGGTTCACATTGTGAAATATTAGCAAGTTTTTGAATTTTGAATTTTTGTCCGGCAACATAAGTTGTACTCGATTTGTGCTGAATTGTGCCGCGAATTTCACATTTTGTGCTTCCTCCCCTCCTTTAGAATGGGGTTCCGTTTGTAAAGTATTAGCCCTCCTTCTTAGAAATTTGATTTTTTTTAGACTTTTGTGGATATTTTGAGTAGTGAGAGGAACAAAACATAATATTTGAAGCACAAATCGAGCACAATTCATAGAGGTCATTTCAAATTTAAGATTAGAAAAAGGAGAGGTTGTCGTTTCAGCAGCGCCCAGAGACTTCTTTGAGAATCTTGAGGAGGCAGCAAGCACAAAACATATTTTTTGCAGCACAATTCAGGACGATTCGAGCACAATTCATTTGCCCCCCAAGAAAAAAAAATCGAATTTCTACGAAGGGGGGCAAACTTTTTTGTATACCTTCGGAAGGGGACAAGCACAAAACATAATTCTTGCAGCACAATTCAGCACAAATCGAGCACAATTCATTTTGCCAAAAAAAAATTGAAAATTTCCAAAAAAGGGGGGGGGGCTGGTGAAATGGACCTCCATTCTACTACCGCCTATCTTCGTTTTCCGTTTGCAACACCGCTCAGTTTTTTCTTATCTTTATTCATTTTCACTTTCACTTTTATAAATTATTATGGACATATAGTCTACATAATCTTCGGTTGCAATTTTTTGTTTTTTGTTTTTCGAAGACTTGACCGTAAAACCAGAAGAATAGCCATAATTCTGGTCTATGAGAAAATTTCGATTCATCAAATAGATAGTTTATGGTAATCTCATGGTTTGGACTAAAAAAAGATGGAACCAGTACAACTGATATCTTTCGAGGAGGCGTTGACTCATACATTGTATTCTCATTACTCTCCTATTTTAATTACGTATTGTAGCGATAAAATTTTGCCGCGTGTGTTTTCATTCTCGTGTATCGCGTAACATAATGAGATGCGCAATTGCGGCATCACGTTTTCAACCTTTTACACTTATTCGAGGAATTTTACTTGATGAACTATGCAAGACATACCCAATGACTGAACAAAGCACTCCATTAAGGATAAGAAAGAGTGCATAGTGGTTTGTACATATGTGAGCAAAAGATAAGCTTTAAAGAATCGACCACTGAGACGCATTTGTCGTCATATTACCAGAGAAGCATATAATTTTCAGACGGTAGTAAAACATGCATGAACACACTTCTTGTTAATGGCGAAATATTATAAAACCGTAAAGTAAATTATACCTGTGGGAAATCTGGTAGAGGTCGCACGGAACTTTAATAAAAGTTTAAAAAAAAAAAAAAAGGATAAAAGTTAGTTAGACCAGGAAAGTAGGTTGACTATTATATTGTGTATGTGGAGGTCCGAGACATAATTAAAAGTTAGTCCACATATTAGTCGTATCACGAACAGAGTGCAGGTTTGTAAAGAGTCAAAAGATGGGAAATAAAACATTACTGCGAAGCAAGAAGAAATAAATGTGGAGAGAAGAAACGAGATCTTACAAAATTACGACGAACGATAACGAATATTCTATCGTTGGAAAAATACGTCTATGGAGTGACTGCCACGAACAAGAAGAATCATTAACAATGTCACGAGAGTCATACGCAAGTAAGGATGATATTATGTTGTGTTCCGCTCTCGCGCGAATAAAAGACAGCGACGAGGGAGTCATAAAGTTTTCAGGACATCTACACGACTTTGCCTGAGGGATGACCAAACTTTTGTTACCCTTCAGTCTTGACATATCGCCGAGTTTTATGAAAGAGAAGACACTTAATACGTCTGACACTAACGAGACGAGTACATTTTTGGAAATTGAATTTTTTCCTCTTCGTTTGCAGGCTTGTACGCGAGTATTCTTCAATTTCGAAATTATCGCACGCTTTTTCTCGCAACATTTTTCCTATTTTTGTATACTGAATAAAGTTGAAGAATTTTAATGTCAACGTTTTGTCATATGCCGTCCCCAAATGCAACAATGTCTTCATAAGTAGGCTTTGTATGTCGCGTATTATTAGTAAATGGGGTCAAAATTCAATCGATTTGAAACTCATTTGCTCGTAGTGACAAAATATTTCTTGTAGGAAATTACGGGCTAGTCAGCGGGTCAGATTTTCTCTTCCTTCTCATAATTCGGGACTCGAAATTTTTCCTACCAACTTTCCATATATTTGCTGAACGCTATCGTACGGACGCACACCCTGTAATCTAGAAGTCCTACTGCGGGAGGGAAAAGGGCGCAACATTCCTGACCCCAATCGACCCTGACCTATGTAGGAAGAATCTTGATGAAGTCATAGGTTGAGCAGTTGTTGAAAAATTTGTATTTAAACGTCCGAGAGGCCTCTGTCTAATGTCGGTGAGAAATTTCTTTATAAGACATGAAAATTAATAGGTATAATCTTAATTTTTTGCAGTGCAGAAAGTTTTTATGCTCGCATTAAGATTTTTTCTGCCCCTTTCCTCCTGATAGCAGTCTCCTCCCCTTTTGCATTTAGAACCTGTTCTATGGCTTATTATACCGCCGTCATAGGTTTTTTTGTTATTTTAAGTCTTGAAAAAATGGTCTGTTGAGGGATGCAGGGAAAGGAATCTCGTCTTCACCTTGTTCAGAAAAAGTTTCACTCTTAATTATTCAGAAGATCGTCCTGGCTAAAATAATCGATGATCGCATGTTTGCCCAAGTTTTATGGGGTGTTGATATGCTAAGAGGTAAATTGATGATATTCTCCAAGGAAGGTGTAATCAAACCACCGAGAGGCTGAATCATCTTGTTTTGGTGAAAAATTAGAGTCTCTCATGGTTTCCATCGCTCCTTCTTGACTGCAAAATTTGGCTGCTCATTTGAGACTCGAGAAAATTGTTGGCCTCACCCTTGCAAAGAAAGTTGTTTCGTCGTCACGAGGATTTGGAGTATCACGACTGAAAAGCAAAGGGGGTAAATAACTGACCTGACGTCCTCGATGAGTAACGACACTTCATCAGGGAAACTCGGAAAAGGGAGCGGAGACAAGGCTGACCTATTCGAACTAGAAAACTTGAGAGGAGAAGAATTTACAATTCACTTCGTTTGTTGCTTGTGGCTTACGTCGATTGAGACGAGTATTGAGACTTTGATAATCTTGATCGAAATTTCTTTGAGTCCTCTTCCTTTCCGATGGTCGAATTTTTTCAAAATCGTTTCCTGATATTCATGAAGTTCGGTGGCTGTAATTTTTCTGAGCCCGCCCCCCTCCTTGTGTGTTGATTCTCTCTCCTGATATATTTGCTCGCTGTCGGTGGTCGTTATTGTGAATTTTGGTCACCTCGTGAACCGAGTTTCTTGCTCGGTCGTTTATATTGTGCGCTCAGTTGAAAAGTTTCCATGTTTTCGTTCTGATGACGTGATGATTCTGAGTCGGATGTTTGTCTGTAAAGTGTACCCCACCCTCACAAAAAAAAACTAGTTTGTACAACTTCAAACTGTAAGTTGAGGAGTGCGAATGTTTAAATATTGAAGGTACAAGTTTCTCAAATAAAAACAATTTTAACAATAAGTCCTGTTTTATGGGGGGGCGAAAATTTTGGCATCCAATCGTTCGCCGTTTGGAAAAAATTGACCTATTTTAATCTAGTTGAGGATCGTGAAGAAATTTCGAGTGCCTAAAGTAGGTAAAAGTGATTGGTGACGTCCTAGAGCGTCTCTTTTGAATCCCAGACCTAAGATATTTACATGTCAAGTACTTTTTGTCTACGACAATTTCTTTTTGGTACATTTCCGTGTTCAAGAGTCGGAGGTCGACATTTTTGAAAAAGTTCCTTCTTCTATTGGGCTTGAAGGTCGAGTTTATTTGAAAGTCCCGAAAAATTTTGTAATAGTGACCGGCCTCTTCTTCTCAGTGAAGCTCGACATGTTTTCATTTCTTTCGAGATTCAAGCTGAAAATTTGTTCAAGTTCTTTGATGAGGTCACGATCCGGACGCTTTACGCTGATCTCCCACGACCTCTAAGATCGGTCTTTTTTCGTAAAGTGACCGGTCATCTCTCGAAATGACGGTTTACGCTATATGGTTGCGAAATATATGTTTCCAAATCCCAAAACTTAGGTCAGAGTCTCCGCCCCTGAGGGGAATCATAGTTTATTGGACAGGTGGTGGTTATTTAAAAATACTGGTTCTCTTCTAAAGAAGTTAATCTATATTTCAAGTCACAGGCTCTGCAAAGAAAGTGAACTTGAATGAATTTTGTCTGAATGATAGAAAGGGAGTTAGATTAACGCCAATTATATCAGACATCAGAAATTTTGGCCTGTCGATGCTCTCGACATAATTTCAGCCATTTTCTTTAACGTTTACTAGACATTGTTACACTCGGACCTTTTCGTTGTGCTGATCCTGCGTAGTTTCGCCTTAGTTTCACTTCGAGTTTTGTCTAAAGCATTTCGCTACATCTTTTGTCATTAAAAAAATTTGGGGCCCAATTCCAATTATACGTTTTTTATCTTTATTTGAATTCGCCACGAAGGCGTAGTCTCTTTTTCTTGTAATCATTTGAAATATTCTGCGACAAAATCGTTTTAATGAGGAAATGATTTCATTTGTTGCTTAGTAGCAATACAGTAAGTTTTTTTTTCCACAGCATTGTGAACGTTTACGAATTTCGTATTCGCAAGAGACCAAGCACTCTTTGTTTTTCGAGTTTTAGAACGAGTGTTGACAGAATTTAATAAACGTCGTCAGCTTGACTTTTCAAAGAGAAAGAGGAAGTGAAAGGTAATATACTCGTCTTGAATAGTGAAGAAATGAACAATCAACTAGCGATCGTAGAACTCTGTGAAAAGGGAAGTGATATCAATACCATCAACGTTGACATTTTCAATAATCTCAGTTTCTTGAAACCGGAAGCGATCTCGCGAGAGAAAAAAAAAAAGGTACACAGATTGAAACATTCGTATCATCGCATGAAGTATTTGCCAGAACTGCGATGATATTTCATAAATTTTTAAAAGCTTAATTCTTTTTCCTTTTATGGTGGAAAGTTGTTTGTTATATTCACGCGACTGAGGATGAACGACGAGAGAGAAACTTTGTATCTATTTTTTAGAATACATGATACAGTACAAAAGAACGCTTTTTTAAAAATCATTTTTCTACTCGCTCGTACTTCGTGGTTTCTTCTGCCTTTTTCTATATACTTTTTTTCTTTCTTTTGCAAAGTCTTTTGTTACCGCATGATTGAAACCGTTAAAAACGCTCATTTCGGAACCGGCGTGAGAATGTATGGAATAAAGCATGGCTTGACGTTCTTCCTCTTTGACAAATGCGCGCGGGGCAAAGGAACTGCGATGATATGTTGGAGTCATTTATTTTCTTTACACTCGTTCACTGTAGTGTACGCTGCATCACATCCATAGTAATCTAAGAAAACCTGAGAGATATATACGTCTTTATTTTTCATTCCGGAATGGCCACACGAATTAAGGAAAAAGCTATAGAACGGGTGAGCTTTCACTGTTCCGCCGCGATCTACTCGAGCTGCGCGTATTCTATTTTCTGTATTACGCTCGTACGAAATTTTTTATCTAAATGAAAGAAACTACAGTTTGGCGTAACGTCAACTTTTCGGTAGATTTCTGTGCCCACTCCGTTCCGTTGCCAGTTGGTAAAATTTGGTACGAGCAAATTTACAAGATGTGCCTACATTTTTCGACGGTCTGGTATCGATCGATAATGCTGAACAAACTCTGCAACAGGTTGTTATGTGAAATGTTGGGAAAATAGCGAAAGAATTTTCACGGGTGTCTGACCGAGGAGTTTCTTTTTCTTTCGCTTCGATTAAGAAACGTTCACTTCGCTCGAACGTGTGGTGCTGAGAAACAGCCGACGCATGCTTTCGTTGTTTACACAACGAGCTGGCTCGGCTCGTATACTGCTTATCTTGCTCGTCCAAACTTTCTTATTCCTTTTAATCAAATTAAAGACCATTCCTTCTTGAACTGTCGGCAAGAGTTTAATAGAAGTCAAATTTGAGAAGAATGGAGCACTCGTGGGAAAGGTTATGTATATACATATGATAGTCTCCTGTAACTTTTTGTGATTCTAGTGCTGATGTATTGAAAATTGGTGATCGAAACTGCTGCGAAACAGAACAATTTCTTATCGTTACTCATGTGAATTAATTTTTTCAAAATTTCGTTTACAATTAAATCGCCGTTGAAAGGTGTTTTGTCGTATTTTTGGCAAAAAAAAAAAAAAGAATACTCAAAAGAGAGAGTAAAAAATACAAAAACCGCAGAGAAATTAAACGTCGAGCACTTTCGGTTAATAAACCATGTTCGGGACCGAAATGAAAGCAACTGACAAGACGGTGAAGAGAAACAGAATATTAAGATTGGCCAAACGAGAAGTCGCGGCGTGAATCATAAACAAATTCGATCAAACCATCTCCCGGAATGTACGAGTTTAGTACAGTAATACCATCAGTGTTGAGGTGACGAATTATCTCTGTATTCGAGGGCAATACGTGTGCGGTAGGGATTCTCCTTATGGAGGAGCCTTTTCGATCCCTCACGGAAACTATAGCCGCTGTTGATTAAATGATCCGCAGAAGCTGATTCCCCCAAGTGTCCCTTATTCCAAGACTTCGAGTGCTCAACTACTCTCATTTTCATCTGGCGGCTGGTCTCACCAGTATAAAAGCTTCTACAATCCCTGCATTCCATCTTATAAACATCGCTAGGGTCCTTCAGCCTCACGAACAACCCTTCAACAGTGATAGGGTTGTAAAATGCTGGTCTGAAACTGAACGGGTGGAGGACCCGACCCAATTGGAGAGAGAACTTCCCCAGGAAAGGGAGACTGATCCAACGGATACGACGATCAAGGATTGTGTCTCGGGGAGGGAAGTGGTGGAATCAAGAATTCTCTCCAAACCATCACGTCAACGTCGACATTGACCCCATTCACTATGGCCACGTGTTTTATTGTCAATAATTCTTTTTTGAAGGCAGTTTGACTCAAGGGATTATGAGTCAGTCTGTGAACTAGGCTATTAAAAGCAGTCATCTTATGAGCAACAGGACAGAATGATGCTCTGTGGACTAAAACATCGGTCGTAGTATCTTTCTTGCATATTCCAAACTCATGGATACTGTCTTTCACAGAGATCGATGAATCCAAAAACGACGGCTTCCTTAACGAAATTAAACGAGGAACGCAGGGAACCTATTTTATGAGTCATATGGGATTTGGTATTGGAAACTCAAGGAAGCCTAGACCTTAGACCATATAGTAAATAGACCGCTAATAATGATAGAAAGCTTGTCGGAACATACGAGACTCTGTAAGTCGGTAAGGTCTCACGGCGTTAATGTGAGTGGGCGTGGCATCGCTCACATCCCCTTACGTCGCATGCACCAAACCATCCATACCAAACCTTTCCGACTTACAGCCAACCTCCTATGTTCCGACAACTGATAACGTCATTTACATAGGCTATCGGCGGCTTATGTACTATATGGTCTAAGGCCTAGACCTAGATAAAGCAGTATAAAGAAGGCCTAGACCTACTATAAGCCTAGTGTAATATTGTTTAAGAGTCTAAATTTTTCTCGAATCGAGAGTTGAAATTTTTCCAAGTCCCTTTCTTATCATGTATAGCTCGATAGTCGAAATTTTTCCAAGTCCCCATCCTATTGTGGCGTTCTGCTATGAAGGCGCAAGCACCAAGCTTGCACACGCCGCTAAACTTTTAATAATAGCAGACACCGCAAGGAAGCGTACTTATCGCTTAACTACTTCGCCGAATACGCTTGAACAACCTAGAACGTGCTCGATTGATTGTAAGGATCCTTGCATAACCTGTTTGCCGTTCTAGAAGAAATCTCGAGAATTCCGGAAATAAGGGTGAGACTATAAATAGCCGGCAGCAACCCGATAAAGCGATTCAGTTGTAATCTTAAAGCGATAGTTAACGTGTTCTCGTTCTTTAACGCGATTGTGTTACAGTTTAACGGTGTTTAGAAGTGTTGCACTTGCGGTACCAGTAATAAAGCTCGGTTTTCGTAATTGTTCTTTATTATCGGTGTCAAGAGATATTCAGTGACTGGTAGAACGTCACAACTGGTGTCAGAAGTGGGATTGCGTAAGCCTACTCTGTGCGTTTGAAGCTTGTGGTGATTCAAGATGGTGAAGAAGAAGTTTTATGAACTTACTCGGGATCAACTCCGCGAGGAACTCCGGAATCGTAATCTCTCTGTTAGCGGAACCAAAAATGAATTAGCCGATCGTCTGGAAAAAGCATTCGAAGACTCGGGTTTGGACGTGGCCAATTTTGAATTTGAGGTTGAGGAGGCTACTGGAAACCTTGAGACTGGTACGCCAACAAAACCGTCTCCAGCTATAGATTTGAGTGCAATGCTGCAAATGTTGACAGATACAATGGCTAAAGATCTGAAGACTGGGTTTACTATGATGGACCAGAAACTCGAGCAGAACAAGAATGCAATGGAGGAGAAAATTGAACAGAAACTTGAACAGAACAAGGAAGACCTTAAAGCAGAGATCTTTGATGGACTGAGCGACGTTAAAAATCAAGTTGAAGGACTCGAGCAACGGTGGAAAGTAATGGAGGAACGACTCCAGAGACTGGAAGGAAATCCAACAGTAAGCATGGTTGTGGATCCGCCAGGCGTTGCTTTTTTCAGTTCTGGGTCAAATGAAGGAAATTTACCAGTTGTAGAACCCTCATCAAAGACCAAAGTCAAAATACCAACGTTTGATGGTGAAATCTCTTGGGAACTATACAAATCACAGTTTGAAATTGCAGCTCAACTCAATGGATGGGATGACAAAGCCAAGGCTGGTAATTTGATTGTCAGCTTAAGAGGAGCTGCACTACAGCTGCTGTCCAACATTGCTGAGGGTGATAAGAAGAATTACCAGAAGTTGGTTGAGGTCCTTGAACAACGCTTTGGTCAAGCTCACTTGGCTCCCATCAGAAGAAGAGAACTGAAATACCGTCGACAGAACCGTGGAGAAAGTCTTCAGGCATTTTCAAGTGAAATTCTCAAATTAACCCAACAAGCTTACCCAGAAGCTACTATGTCAGCCATTGAACAAACTGCGCTTGAGGCATTCATTGATGGAATATTTGACTGGGAGGTTCAGAGTCAAGTTCGCATTGCGCGTTGCAAAACCTTGAAAGAAGCATTATCCTTCGCCCTGGAAGTAGAAGCTGCAAGAAAGGCGTCTCGTAGACGAGGTTCCACAGTTTTGAAGCAAACAAAGGTCAGACCAACTGGAGACAAACGTCGATGCTACCACTGTGATGAAGAGGGTCACATCAAGCTCAGTTGCCCTAAGTGGAAATCACTGCAAGGTGGAAAACTCCAACCTGGAGTTGCCAGGGGCCAACCAACTCTAGGGCCAAGGAGAAGGGCCCAAGAAATAAGAATTTCCAAAATGCGTACTTCCAGTGAGAACGTTTATGTATCGGGATGGAATGATAGTATTGGACGCAATATAGATATGTGCATGGACTGCGCTGCTACTGTTTCAGTTATGAAGACACAATTGGTCAAGGACATCCCAGGCTTATCCATTAATTGGAGAGAAAAGTACCGCCTCAGGACTGTCATGGGTGAACAAGCTTGGACCAAGGGCACTGTTGAGCTATCTATCAAGATTTCCTCAATGGTAATAACTGGAAAATTCATCCTTGCTGATATCGAAGATGACTGTATTCTGGGGCTGGATTTAATGCGAAAGTATGGGTTGATTATTGATCTGAAGCATGACCTTTTAAGAAGTCCCTGTGGAGATATACCACTTTATGAGTTGGAAGCCAAGGATTGTCTCCTCCAGACCAAAGTTGAAGAAGAATTAAGCACTGTAGTCAATGATGTGAAGAATGAAGTCTCAGTCAAATCCATACAACTAAGTTCCAATGTGGATATGAGAAATGCTCAACAACAGGATAAAGATATTTCAGTCATCTTAGCCTGGAAGGAGAAAGGTGAACGACCAGTCTGGCAAGATATCAGCTCACAGTCGGTAAATTTAAAGATCTTATGGTCACAATGGGACTCGCTTCAAGTAGAAAATGGAATTGTTTACCGGATCTGGGAAACAACAGATGGCAGATCACACCGGCGCCAACTACTGATACCTGAAGCACTTGGTCCGGATGTCTTGAAGAGTGTTCATGATGACGCATCTGGTAGTCATCTTGGAATAACAAAAACATTGGCCAAGATTCGGGAACGGTTTTACTGGCCAGCCTGTAGAAGTGATGTAGAGGATTGGATTCAATGTTGCAGAGCATGTAATGCCAGTAAGGGGCCCAATACTAGGGGCCGAGCTAAGATGCAAATCTACAATGTGGGATACCCTTTTGAACGGATTGCAGCAGATATCTCAGGACCATTTCCAGAAACTGACCAAGGTAATCGTTATATTCTAGTGGTAGGAGATTATTTCAGCAAATGGATGGATGCTTACCCACTGCCAAATTGTGAAGCCGTCACTGTTGCAACAGCGCTGGTGGAAAACTGGATTTCAAGGTTTGGAGTACCTCTGGAGTTACACTCAGACCAGGGAAGAAACTTTGAATCCCAGGTATTTGGAGAAGTGGCTAAGCTGATGGGATTGAGGAAAACTCGTACAACACCACTCCACCCACAATCTGATGGTATGGTCGAGAGGTTTAACAAAACAATAGACCAATTCCTATCCAAAGTAATTGATAGTGACCAGCGGAATTGGGACAAGCTACTTCCATTGTTCCTGCTAGCCTATCGGTCTTCAATCCATGAGAGCACCAAGGAAACACCTGCAAAAATCATTTTTGGAAGAGAACTTCGATTACCGTGTGATTTAGAGCTGGGCACCCCTCCACAGCCACCTCAAGAAGTCAAGCCATTCACGCAAGAACTGAAGAACCGACTTAAGCAGGTACATGAGCTGGTCAGGGAAAATTTAGAAGTTGCTAGCGACCGGATGAAGGCACGCTATGACATCTGTGCAGATGAAACCAAGTTTGAACCTCAGGATAGGGTGTGGTTCTACAACCCACAGAGAAAGAAAGGGAAGAACCCAAAATTACAGTGCAATTGGGAAGGACCTTGGACAGTCGTGAAGAGAATCAACGATGTCATCTATCGCATCCAACAGGACAGAAGGTTCAAAGTGGTCCACCGGAATAGACTAGCTGTATGGAGTCCGGCGTTTGAACGGGACGTTCAAAACTGAGGAGGGGAAAGTGTGGCGTTCTGCTATGAAGGCGCAAGCACCAAGCTTGCACACGCCGCTAAACTTTTAATAATAGCAGACACCGCAAGGAAGCGTACTTATCGCTTAACTACTTCGCCGAATACGCTTGAACAACCTAGAACGTGCTCGATTGATTGTAAGGATCCTTGCATAACCTGTTTGCCGTTCTAGAAGAAATCTCGAGAATTCCGGAAATAAGGGTGAGACTATAAATAGCCGGCAGCAACCCGATAAAGCGATTCAGTTGTAATCTTAAAGCGATAGTTAACGTGTTCTCGTTCTTTAACGCGATTGTGTTACAGTTTAACGGTGTTTAGAAGTGTTGCACTTGCGGTACCAGTAATAAAGCTCGGTTTTCGTAATTGTTCTTTATTATCGGTGTCAAGAGATATTCAGTGACTGGTAGAACGTCACACTATCATATATAGCTCGAGAGTTGAAATTTTTCCAAGTCCCTTTCTTATCATGTATAGCTCGATAGTCGAAATTTTTCCAAGTCCCCATCC
Source organism: Aspidiotus rigidus (assembly GCA_035079385.1). Taxonomy (NCBI): domain Eukaryota; kingdom Metazoa; phylum Arthropoda; class Insecta; order Hemiptera; family Diaspididae; genus Aspidiotus; species Aspidiotus rigidus. The sequence continues at coordinate 12,030,021 of JAVHKY010000020.1, read as the reverse complement.
TATCATATATAGCTCGAGAGTTGACATTTTAACACGGAACCTTTTTTATGAGGGGCTTTTTGAGAAATTTGCCGTGCGCCGTCCGCCGTCCAGCAAAAAACTTGGAAAAAAACGACGGCTTCCTTAACGAAGTTAAGCGAGGAACGCAGGGAACCTGTTTTATGAGTCAAATGGGATTTGGTATTGAAAATTCAAGGAAGCCTAGACCTAGATGAAGCTAGTATAAAGAAGGCCTAGACCTACTATAAGCCTAGTAAAATAGTTTGAGAGTCTAAATTTTTCTTGAATCTCCAGCTATATATGTTCGAGAGTTGAAATTTTTCCAAGTCCAAGTCCTTCTCCTATCATATATGGCTCGAGGGTCGAAATTTTTCTAAGTTTTTCGCTGGACGACGCACGGCGCACGGCGGACGGCAGATTTCTCAAATAGCCCCCCATAAAACAGGTTCCCTGTTAAAATTTCGACTCTCGAGCTATATATGATAGGAGGGGGACTTGGAAAAATTTCAACTCTCGAGCTATTAATGGTAGGAGGGGGGAGCACTTAGAAAAATTTCGACTCTCGAGCTTTATATAACAGTAGGGGCACTAGGAAAACTTTCGACTCTCGAGCCATATATAATAGGAATTTTTCGAAGTCCCCCTCCTATTGTTATATAGCTCGAGATTCGAAAAAAATTTAGACTCAAACTATATTATACTATGCTTATAGTAGGTCTAGGCCTTCTTTATACTAGCTTTGTCTAGGTCTAGGCTTCCTTGAATTCTCAATACCAAATCCCACATGACTCATAAAATAGGTTCCATGTTTCTAATGCCCCTCCTATCATATATAGCTCGAGAGTCGAAATTTTTCCAAGTTTTTTGCTGGACGGCGGACGGCGCACGGCAAATTTCTCCCCCTCCCCCATAAAACAGGTTCCCTGTTAAAAGTTAATGGAAGATCCCCCTATTTCCAAGGTAAATTTTATGGAAGGGTAACAGGAATCGAGATACTTCAGAAACTCACCAAGGAGATCTGGAGGGACCAGTCCATGTGCATAGGACGTCATCAACGTACCTGTACCAATAGTAAATATGATTAAGTAACATCTAGTTCGAGGAAAAGAGGTCAAGTTGAAATTTAGACACGAATAATTTGGGGATGAGGTAGCCTAAAGGTGATCCAATAGGGATCCCTACGTTATCAGGGAAATCGAAAAATTTCCTTTTGAATTTACAATAGTTTGGGGACCAATACATATTTAAGAAATAGAAAAATTCTTGAAGTTTATTGTGAGGAATGTTGGGATTGACAAGTAGCTCACCCGTACGCTGGATAGTAGCAGCCTTGGGAATATTCGGGAACAGCCCAACATCATCGAACTAACAGATTGTCGTCCCCGGGGAAGGAGTCAAAGAGGCCGAGTTCGAGACCGAATGAGGAGATTGAAAATCAATGCAATGTTTAAACCAACGGTCCAGAAATTTAGCAAGGAGGTAGGTAGGAGAGGAAGTGAATGAGACCACGGTATTATTGTTATGCACTTTAGGCAACCCATAAAGGAGGGGGGTGTGGGGTTAGGAATAAGGAGGGTTCTTTTCTTAGCTGGAGTTTTGATATTAGCCTCATATTTGTTGATGACACTCCTAACTTCTTTAACATGCTTAGGGTACCTGAAGTTCTCACTCTCTTTAGCACCACATTGCTGGAGCACTTTGTGGACCTTAGAAGCATAGGCGGATCTCTTCATCACCACAACAGCATTGCCCTTGTCAGCCTTAGTGACGATTAAATCTCCCTCTTTCATCTTCCTCCTTAGACCCTGAATCACTCCTCCCAATTTATTACTCATGCGAGGGAGGGGGTTATTACGGACTAATTCGGCACAGACTTTCTGGGTATTAAAACCAGGGCCAATTTTAATAGCAGGATCCGCAACAACATTCACCAAAGTTTCATCCTTCTTGAGGGGAGGTAGACTGAATTTCAAACCTTTCTCAAGGTAGGCTACCAGGACCAATTTTCACAGCGAGATCCGCAACAACATTTGCTAAAATTTCGAATGGACCATAAAGTTTAATCTAGTCGTAATATTATATTTACCGTGCTCGAGTATTCCTTCTTTTTTTTTTCGTTATTATGGATAATCGCCACTCGGAAGAACGAATTCGTTCAACTTAATTTTTCTCCCCTTTTCACGAGCTCCAAACTGCATTAAAGTTATGAAAAAGACATAAGCTGTTATGTTTCGTCCAGAGACAATAGCTTATTATACTGTGTTGAATTCACTGATAAGCTCACCCCCTCCGCTAGCCCAATCAAGTCTCCAATCCCTATATATAGATTACATCGATCCATCGATCCTACCGATCAGATAGACTTTTGATATTGTATCTGCCATAGTGATGTCCCTCCACCAGTATTTCTTAACTTAGTATGTAAGCCTAGTAATCTTTTCAAAATTAGTAATCTGTCTTCAAAACACATATATCAAATGCTAAAACTTGAATTGTGAGAGGTAATTGGCAGTGTGGCAGTAGACGGAAATCTTAGATGGAACGGAAGGGTAGTTGTTGCCGATAGCTGTTGAAAGGGATTAGAAAACTCGACAGATATGCAAAAGTGAGCGAGTTAAAGGGAGCAGACCAAGAAGAGAAGGTAAAGGTTGAACAGGACGTGAGCGCGAGAAGGGTAATGGGTAATCTGCTACTTTGTGATGTGGGAATAAAGAGGAAGAACTTGAGGGTCATTATGTGGTAGTCGTATGTCTGTTTTGACGGCTCCGTCCTTCTTTTCCTTACCACTGATTTACAAATTATATACCAGTTTCTGCCAATATTAAGAATTATAGTTTTCTCTCTTTATTTTACTTAAATGTCATCGGAAGAATTTTTCAATCCCTTTGACGTCTCCTTATTTAGAAACGCTAATCAGGAGGATGTTAAGCTCATAGAACGAACTACTTATGGTTGTTTTATCTCAAAGAGTTGAAAAAAATAAAAAGCATCCAGTGTTCTCTTCTCACTGATATTGAGATAAAATTCGATATCACTGTGATTGAGTGCTCACGCTAACGTTTCCGCCAGATTGAATTCACTTTCCTTGCGCAAGGAGATCATTGTGCTCTACTAAAATTTTTACGAGCTTAAGACATTCCTCGGGGTCAAAGATACTCCGCGACGCAATACACTTCTGTGTCAAATGTGACGAAAATATCATTTTTTACGACAGTCATATACTTTTTTTTTTTCTCACACCACACGACGTTATTTTTTACGTTTCGGAAGGAATCACAATTGCAGATTGTTTTGGTCGTAAAAATAACGCTAGAATTTGGACCAGGGTTTCTTTTCCACATAGTGGCGTATCTTGTACGATATTTCTACTGCTATTTTTATTGTACAGGTACGCAGGATTTTCTGTCTTCGTCGCCCCAAATAATACCGTATTGAAAGTCGTTGAAAAAAGTCAACGACGTGTAGAAAATATCACTTGTTATGTTTTCAGTCTTCCTCGCTCGGAGCGTAAACGTGTTCACATCTCATTGTTGGCATTCTTCATCTCGCGGTATTGTTTGGAGTAATTTTGTCTCGGCGAAAATATGAAATCACGTATAACGTCTTCTCCGATAGTTGGTCTCCTTTTTTTTTTTTTTTTTTTTTTAGTCTTCGTAAGGCCTCTTTATTGAGGCCTTTTCAATTACCCGAGAAAACGTTTTACTGACGTGAAGATCGAGTTTACGGGGCAGAAAAGAGGGGCTTGACAATTTCACTTTTTGGCAGTTTGAAACCTTAGAACTATTCGAACTAGATGTGGTATATTGTTGACGTAGATGAGCCATACTGAAAGGGAAATCGTCATTCTCTCAACGGCTAGGACACTACTGAAATGAGAAAGCTTCGATATTAATATCGGCATCGATACCGGCACTCAGCTTGGCACTTTTGCTGTTCAATTTTTATTTGATGTTGGAAAACAAAGTTTGTGTACAGAAGAAAGAAATGAATGAATATTTTGTAAAAAAGAATATGTTGTACTACGTATATCTGAGAAAGGAGTGAGTCTCGCTTTTCTGATCCCGCGTGATTTCAGTTGAAGAACAGAAAATGAATAAGATAAAATTGGGGTGTGATTTTTCGGTCCGACAAAAAATGCGGAAGGAACGACAAAATGACATCCGTTTGCGTAATTTCAAAATGTTTCGCGCTTAAATAAACACTGACCGGAAAATATGATGATAGAACTATAAACACAAGAAAAAAATTGTTTCGGAATTGTCATTCGGGACGAAAAGTGTAGAAGAGAACAGAATATAAGTCATGCCGATTTTTTCAGAGAAAACATTAATGAAAGTGTTGGACTGATAAACATACAGTGCAAGCCAGTGGGCGACGTGTTCGAGTCAAATTTCACCAATAAGAGCGACTTCGATGTTCCTAGAGCGGCACAAAAACCTGAAAAAAGGAATGAAAACCAACGAAACCCTGTAATTAACCGAGTATGGAAGCTGGGAACACCAGATGAGAAAGAAGAATGCCATCGAACCAATCAGTTCATAGTATAAGACTGTAGATATACTTTACTTTTAAATCCTCTGCAGTGGACGGAATAGATCCCAGATGCGCTATTGTAATCAAGAGAAGCGGGATATTATGAAACGAACAAAATTTCTGTTCCTTTCCCGAGGAGGCGGGTGTTGAAGTTGGTGATATTTTGATACAATAAAATTGTCAACAATATCATCAACATCTGACATTGACATGTCGGTATTATGTTCCAATATCGTCGTGATTATCGATGATATTGATGATTTAATATTTCGAAGGGGATACCATCAGTAACGCATGATTTTGTTAGACTGGAGTTTGTCGTTTCAAATATCGAGTCTCATTACTCCAGCTTACCCAGACAATCAAAAATATTCTCTTGACTTGCACGATGCAGAATTATTCATAAATCTGTAAAAAGTTGACAATCGCGCGAAAGCAAATTCTTTTCTGCAACAATGATCTCCCTCTGCCAGTATTGGAGCACCATCGCCTGACTTAATGTTGGAGGATTTTTCCACATATATTCTTTCATCAGATACGATCGCACAATGCTGCTCTCCTTTTACCATAGTCTCTAATTTGATCCCTGGACTATGGATAACACTACTGAACAGCTATTCTGTTACAGAGATTCTATTACGTGATTCTTGGATACTTTTCAACGCTGAACACGAATCCGTTGTCCGTTTTTTGCTAGCACGTCACAATTTTTAGTCATCACGATTAAAGTTCTGGTTTACTCGCGTGGTGAGGTCGCGAAACACATCGACGATAGCCGTGTCGCTATCAAAAACGTTTGTTACGTTCAGGCTCGATAAGTTAATGATGTCTTTTGCAGTTATAAGTAATCTGACACCAGCCTGAATTTGCTGCTCAAGACTCTAAATTCTTGCCACTTTAATATTCAACTCATTATAGAGACTGGAGATTTTATTCTTCCTCGACTAACAAATCATTCCTAATAGTAATAGCAATAGCTTGGACAAATTAATAACTTTGGTCAGGTGCTTGATCGTCATAAGTTCCTTATGAAAAGCTGCTTGACTCAAGGGGATAGTCGAGGAATCCAACTATTGAACGTAAGAGATTTTGTGGGTAACAGGACAGAAAGACGAGCCGTGGGTTACAATATCGATCGATATTTCTTTCACATAAATGGCAAACTCATGGACGAACAGAAATGGACAAATCTGAAAAGTTCATGGATGAACCACCAACTTCCAGAGTGAATTTTATAGAAGGGTATATTGGTAAATATGCAAGAAACTCACTAAAGAGTTCTGCAGCACCGACCCGCGCACACAAAATGTCGTCTACTTATCAGTGTCAATAGTAGACGTGACTCAAAAGCACCCAGCCCAGGGAGAACAGATCAACCACAAATTTAGATGTGAGCACTTCTGAAATAATCCCCACTTCCTCCGGGAACTCGAAAAACGACGGCTTCCCTAACGAAGTTAAACGAGGAACACAGGGAACCTGTTTCAAGAGTCATATGAGATTTGGTATTGAGAATTCAAGGAAGCCTAGACCTAGATGAAGCTAGTATAAAGAAGGCCTAGACCTACTATAAGCCTAGTATAATATAGTTTGAGAGTCTAAATTTTTTTCGAATCTCGAGCTACATATGATTGCTCGAGAGTTGAAACTTTTCCAAGTCCCTCTCTTATATCATATATAGCTCGATAGTCAACATTTTTCCAAGTCCCTCTTCTATCATATAGTGGCTCGAGAGTCGAAATTTTTCTAAGTTTATCGTTGGATGGCGGACGGCGCACGGCAAATTTCTCAAAAAGCCCCCCATAAAACAGGTTCCCTGTTAAAATATCCCATCAAATTTAAGAAAGTTGGCCGAGTACTTTTGAGTCATATATGACAGACCTATTTTAGGGACTTGTAACAATTTCGACTTTTGACCTTGTGACGTCACGACCTGATGACACCATAGGTCAGTTTGCACCAGATGGCGCACGGCAAATTTTTTGAAACAAGTCCCCTCCCCCCTAGTAGAATAGATTCCTTGTCAAAATTAATTTCGACTTCCAAGCTATATATTACTTAAAAAAATTTCAACTTCTGAGCTTATGATAGGGCAGGGGGGCATTCTCGAGAAATTTCACCGAATGCGAATGCATCTGACTTTGATGACGTCATCATTTTCGGGAAAATGTCCAGACACTATATATTTTCGACCATCAAGCTATACGTATATGTGAGGAGGAACTTGAGAACGGGACTTATGGAAGACGTCATCAACTTATGACATCATCAACCTAGGTAGAGGAATTTGTCAAGGCTGGAGATTATAAGCTAGAACAAGTTCAGACAGAGTCTTCAGGAGATATTTACTGTCCCGTATCTTACAACACGATTAATACTTCATCGTATGTACTGAGGTATACAGATAATACAGGTTGCTAAAGCATATTAATCTTCACTCTCATAATATGGCTAAAGCCTCCCTTACAGTCACTTTCTCTTTCGAAGGGTGAACATCGCATTTGCCTTACATCAAGACCTTACAAAACAATTATATCGATCTGTACATCTCAGATACCTAGTACGTCTACTCATTTGAAGAGAAAATAAGACGTGCTGTTTTCCACAAGGCCGCGAGGCTTGCGGATTCCCAACTGCCATTGCAAAGTTTGCAATGGCCTCTAATTTTTTCTGGCTCAATTGGGCGTGGACGATTAAGCGTCCAGGCGCCAATACCGAAATTTAAAGGTGAATTATAATCACAATGAATCCTTGAGGAATTGAAAAAACGAAACTTTCACTTCTACAAATTCATCTTTCAGTCCCGGCGCGGGAAACAGTGCGGTCGTGTTTGATTTTCAGGTTGACTGCTAGTCATAGAGTCTTTCGAGAAGTGTCCGACGTTATAGGAAAGATAGTGGTCAGATTATTTCAATTTAATCATTCTTGTCTTTGATACAATACTCGAAAAGATAGATTTTATTGGTAAATTCTCCGAAAAAAGCAGAATTTCATGTAGTGTCACTGTTTCCGCATCACTAAGAGTGCTGGAGTGAAATGTTTATGGTCAAATCTGTAGAGCTGAGAATCTCCTTTTTGACATGCAGAAATCACTTTGTCTCCTCCCCTTCACCACATTTCAGAATAGTATGGAAATACCAGTTACTTTCCATCGTAGTGTCTATAATATCGAGTCAAACGCGCGACTGGCATGAAGTGGGGAAGTTGGGAAATACTTTTTTTTCCACCCTAGTGAACAAAAATTGATATGCCTCAAAAAAGTAATAAAAACAATAGGTTTAATGACAAATGTGACCCAAACAATCTACCTATGTGTCATCATCACAAATGAGCTAATTTTTTTTTTTTTTTCAAACTTATTGCTCCTCTTAGACAAGTTGTTTTATGGAGAAATGCGATTCTAATTTTTTTTACTCCATTGTAGTGGACAGCAATACAGGGAGAGTCGTGAGCATTGGATCTGCAACACTCAGTGATTGTAAACAAGGTAACACTGCCGAAGCTGATCGCTGTTCTCATTTTTAATTTTGATTGTACCATTGGCCAATAGGTTCGCTTTTATCCAAAATTCTCCATCGTAGCGAACAAACATTTTTTTCCATGGTAGTGTCACTGGAGAGGTACTCGTATGAGGACACTACGATGGAATTGACATGCTGTTTTCAATAAAGAAATTCCATAGTAGCGGACGAAAACTGTCCCCCCCCCCTAAGAGGCGGGTGTCCTGTATGACCAATGTCAGATATGTCCTTGGGAATATATATGTGATATATTCCACCAAAAAAAAATTGAAAACATGTGTTTCAAATTTTGGAAAAAAAAAAGGGGAATATATATCACAGCATTTAATTAGAATGTGATCACAATAAATGGAAGAAACGAACATTAAAATGACAAAAGAGCAGTATTTAAAATATTCAGCATTATTAAAATACGAGGAACAATATATGAAATGAACAAACAGTAGAATGACGAAATAGCATTATTAAAATATGTGGAACAATACATGAAATGTTCCAACATTAGAATGACAAAGTAACATTATTTAGAAAAGTAGCATTATTAGAATGTGACGCCTGCGATGAGAAAAGGATGCTCATTGCCCACTGACAGGAACACCATTTCTCTCTGATTAGATGTCCAATCAAAGAGAAATGGTGTTCCTGCACTACTGGGTAATGAGCATCCTTTTCTCATTGCAGGTCACAAATCACAATAATGCTTGAAAAAGTAAAGACAGGAGTACGATGAATTATTGGCGCAATGACAATCGCTTTGAATTTTTCACATCTTGTTTCTACGTATTTGGTCTCAACAGAGCAGTGGCGCGCTAGCGTCGCACCTTAATTTGGTTTTAACAGTGTTCACAAATATTTAACACGCGTTAAATGGCCAGTACAATATCCAGGCTCTCTATTATATATCTGTGTTCACAGCACACCCCAAAATCCTACCCAAGTTCTTCAGTTCTGACAATGTCCACCAGATGTCGGCTACTCCATTGTCGAGTCCGAATACCCAGCAAATTTGTCAAATGTCTTCAATTTTCCTATTTTGCCTTACTAGTTCCTGAGCAAGTGAAATACATTTCAACACTTTGTACTTTTGATAGTCAAATGGTTGAAATTGAGAAAGAAAAAAAAAAAAAAAAAAAAAAAAAAAAAATATTATACTGCTCGGTTACGCACTTCTAATGTCCACCTTTTACTGTGTTCATTGCACTTATTTTACTGCTTCATTATGCTCTTCCAATGTTCGTCTGTTACTGTTATCTCTCAAATTCTTTACTGTTCCATTCTGCTCTTTTAATGTTCGCAGGTTACTGTGGAATTAGTCTTTTTTATTGTGCCAATAAATCGCACCCAAAAAAAAAGAATTTTTTTGATTTTAATTCAGACTACAGAGAGTGAATCTTGGGTTCGAAACAGAATAGTTCGAGCAAATGACTAATGGTTTGACAGAAGTGAGAAGGACGAAAAGAAATTTCAAATAAACCAGGGAAAATTTTGAGAGTAGAAAATGTTTTATAGGTAAGATTAGAAAATTTGACTTTTCCTTTGTATTCGTGCCCAATTGATAGCAACCCATCGGTGGTCGCTTTCGGTTTTCTGATCCAGTATTACTCACGGGCCAAACATTGTGAGGCTATTGATATAAAAGGTTGGGATTTGTTTGAATTGAATGTTTCCGGTCTGTCATCGAAAGTCTTCAAGGTCCGCCTGTAGACGAGAACTACATCCTGTAAAGAGGGAATATAGCCTTTCCTGGATTGATGCGATGTTGTTACTGTCTAACTTATTCTATGAGGTAGGATTTCACTTGAGAGACTTGACTTCGGATGTGTTATCCAAATTTTACTCTAGTCGGTCGGTTACATCTAATTTCGTTTTCTAATCCTCGTTGTACACGTACACTTTCATGGCCTTCTTTCAAGCTATAAAAGAAACGTTATTGATGAGCGCGTAAAATTTGATGAATATGAACGCTTTGTACAAATATGAGGCGTAGAAAGATGCCGTAGGATGACGGTTTACTCTGCGCACCTCCACCTTCAGAAATGAAAGCGTGTAATTCAATCAAGAATGAAGTGTTACGATAGAAGTGGTGAAATATGATAGCGGCCTCTTAATCGTCTTCAACGACAATACACCTGTTCCTTTATTTAAATCAACAACAAATTACGTTAACATGGGGTGGCGAGGTGCTACACGACGACGTTCAGCAAAACGTAAAACGCTGGGTCGTGCGACGCGAAAGCAGAATTTGAAGAGCACGCTGTTTGTTTTTACTTTGACCTATATCACGAGCGCAGCATCCTGACGATGTGACCCTATCTTCCTTTCTAGCCTTAAATTGCCCAGCTGCATTTGCCTTGCTTATCTCGCCTTCGTTTTGAAATTCGCGACTGAAAATTTAATTCCACATTTCTTTACTCGTTATACTATTCATCACGACCTTTTCCATCTTATACGAAGTAAGACCGAGAGACAGATCGTGGCTCTAATTTGCTCGCTAATTTTGTAAAAACGTTTTCTCGGGGCGCGAATTCCCTTCGTATAAGTCGCATCTGATTATAATTGTTCTGTAAATGGAAAAGGAAAATCGACAATTGCGACGTCGAATTTCAGGCGAAAATGTTATTACACCTGTTACATCGCGACGTCGGCTTTTCGTGACAGAGAATCGATTTGTTATTTAAATTTTAACTGATGCGTATAGCGTAAGTTAATCGGATGTCCAAAATTCGAACTCGAACTCTTGCGTTTTACTTCGGCGGTGTGTTTGCTTTCGCGCTCATTTAATGAAGATTAGCATTCGCTTAAATGTAGTTAATCTTTTAAGCCGATGTCATTTGTCGTGACCATGGGTGGCACATAAATATATACTACGTTTTGTTGGAGAATCTACCCCTTAAATAGTGTACTACAACTGTAGATTTAATGAACGTCACGCAACCTGAGCCGTGTAAATTTAATTAGGTAGATGGGTAGACTTTTGTTACCTGCGGCTTCTGCATGTTACATTATATTATATTAACACGAGTCTTCATTCAGTACTGTGCGATGTATTCTTATTGTTCTTTTTCTACGCTCCAAATGAAAACTATATATACTTCAGCACTTGCTAAATGTCTATCCGTTACTGGTTTGTCTCACGAAATACGTCGGTCCTATAGTGCTGCTGTGCCGGAGCTTTCTAATGAATATCAAACACGTGCAACGAAATTTTCCTCTGTTCTTCGGTCTCCTTCCAACTTTATGCCGTTCAATAAAGGTCTACGCGAGACTGAGCGAGAGAATTTTTAAACCCACCTTCGCAAAATTTCGTTAACATGTTTCCACCCAACAGAATATCTTTAGGTTACTAAAAGTTTCACTTATTTTTGTTTTAAAAATGAACGGGTTTTCAGTTCTCATTGCCTCTTGTCAGCTTTTTCTTATTTTGGATTTAGTTAACAACAGATAGTGTCAACGCACTGCAGCTTCCAACAATGTGAATTCCTAGTTTTGTTCTTCGTTCGTTTGGAAAGATACATCATCAAACATCATTCTATGCTTTTAACGCTGAAACTAAATCATATATTTATCTACAATCCACAAAACACACGCTTTGCTTAAAAACTCGTGAGCGCGTACTTACGTGAACATGGCACGTACACTTCTACCATTTTCATATTTGTATACGTGTTTATTGTATTCACGAACACATATCGCTACTCGTTTCAAAGATGACGTCAGTTGTGTAAAAAAATATTTTCTTTTCCTATTTTAAAAAAATTTTTTTCACTCGAATTTGGACGTCTTACGCGCGCAAAGTGTCACTCGTTGTGGAATGATTCTAGAAATCGGGCCGAACAGCGCTACTATCGCGCCCAAGGGAAACGGCAAAATTGATAGGGGTTGCGGGTGATGGGTGAAACCAGAATATTGCAGCCAGTTAAAAACCAAAAGCGCAATTCAGCTGAATTTTTATTGATAAAAGAGCAGCTGAAGGCCAGCTTTCTTTAAACCTTTGTAAGCCAAAAGCTATAATGTTTCATGTCTTTTGTCTCACCGTACCCCTATTTGAAAATTCGCGAGTACACCCTCCCCCTCCACCCCCCGCCGAGACGAAGCGTGCGCGTGCACATCTCTACCCGGTGGATGATTCAGAAATTTGCGAGTACACCGCAAATCTATACCCGTGGGTGATTCAGAGATTTGCGAGTACAACCCGGTCCGCAAAAGGCGAAAGCCCAAAATATTTTATATCAGACTTATGCTAAACCGAGACAGGGACCGAGAAAGAGGGCGAACGAACGGAGCGAGTGAGCCCCACAAAAGCTGATAGCTCAAATATTTCTCATACCACATTTATACGACACCAAGGAAGGGGGCGAACGAGTAATATCTCATGAGCTTTTGACCTAGTAGAAGCCTAGACTAAAATATTTTAAGATGACTGATAAAATATAAATGACACGAAACATGATCTTCATTTATTTGGATATGCCAAAAAATCTCTCTTCTTTTATCTTCTTATGTTCCATCAATTTTCTCATCATGTCATACCGTCGAGATGACCTTGTAGTTTTTTCAGTTTTTTTTTTAGCTTTCCTGATTCCCACACAGGAAAATACACTTCTTGAGTGTTAAATTTCAAGTTCAACTGCTCCACTCTCTAGGTCTGACTGGTTTTTTCGACGAATTGACGAAGTCATAGATGAGTTTAGCTGTTCAGCCGTTCAGCATAGAAGTCTGAAGTAATTCATCTAATGGAGATGAACACAAACTGGAGTATGTCATACGTTCAGGTGTACGCGTACGTGTAAGTTGTCCAGTTGTACTTCAGTCGCATTAAAAAAAAATTTGGATGCAGTCGCAAGTTTTGCAACGACGGGCGGGGAACCCGCAAGATCCGTATTCCACTGCGGTAGGTCTTTCAAAAAGCAGAACATATAGAAAATCCTATCACATAGAGCTCCATAGTCAACATTTTTTCAAGTCCCCCTCCTATTGTATAAAGCTCTAGAGTCAAAATTATTCCAAGTCCCTTTCCTATCACATGTAGCTCGAGAGTTGAAATTTTTCCAAGTCCCTCCCCTCTCCGTGACGTCATCAATTTCGGACCGCTCGCGCTCGCGGACGAAAATTTTCTGGAAGTACCCCTCAACAAAAAGGTACAGCGGGTTTACCTATATAATATGATAGGATCAATCTATGATATAGGAAGGCGACTTGGAGTACCAAAGAAGGACGTTCTGAGTCTTATGGTGTTTGAAGTGTTGCATATCTGGCTTATTGAAGGGGGTGAGTCAATTGTTGTTTGAAGCAATGCATATCTAGTTACTCGACGGCGCTACTTTTCAGGCTATGTACACCGACCACCGAGCTGTGTATGATAGGAAGAGAACTTAGAAAAATTTTCTAGTTCCGAGCTTTGCCGGTTGGCGGACGTCCCCTCCCCCTATTTTTGCGCATGCGCGAGTGAAACGTTTTACCGTTCGGTAAATTACCATAAATGGTTTGCCGTAAATTTACCGCGGTTCTGCAAAACTCTTTATTGAAGTACTTCATCCAGCTTTAAGTGACGCTAAAGCTCCTCGATTTCATGTCCTGGCTAAGGCTAAGCGTATTTATGCTTCGTTATCTCAAGTCTTCCAGGTTTTCGTTTAGGAACAACGACCTAAGCTCCCCGCGATTTTACAAAAGTAAACAGATTCGCTTCTGGTAACTAAAACCGTTTCTATCTTGAAGGTCAAGTTACCGAAATTTTAATTTAGGATGGACTTCCTATCATTGTTTGAGTGCATTTTGTATTAGAAAGATGTGCCGCGACCGCCCGTGCCTATCTTTTAAATCGCTCCACTCTTCTCTTGAAAAGTCGCCCGTCGTATTCGTCTGGAGTACAGAACATCGACGCTATTTTCTTTCAGGTGCGATTTTGACTTGTTTTCCGAGAACTACACAAGCTCCGCAATGCCGGTTCCGATGGAAAATTGCTCTTTTTGGTTTTCCGTCAGGTGCGAAAATAAATCCGATTTGTATTTTCCAAGAACGATGCAAAATCGGTTGTGCCAGTAAAGGTAGCATAGCTTATTTTAAGCTCTACCTGGTTCAAAATTTTTTTCGTGTATCTTCGAGTTGGCGCTACTCTACGTTCTCGGCCTGGTTCCTCGAATCCATCTCTGCAAGTAAAAGTTGTGGACATACGTGGACCGCGGAGAGTGACGAATGTTTGGACAACCAGAAGAACGACAAGGCATAACTTATTCTGATTTACACTCTTTGGAAACGAAAAGTTATCGAGTAGGAATTTGTTAATGTGGGAATTTTGAAAGTAGGAAAAACGTCCGTATGCATATTGTCTACAGAAATTTGGGAAGGAAAAAAAATGGAGTGGAAAAATTGGGTGGGAACGAACCAGTACGCCCCTGAGCGATTTTAACTAACCGTTACCAATTACCAGATCGTTGACCTACTTGAAATACATTTGCTTATACTTTGTCACATAATTTCCACTCATTTCCTTTCTCTCGTCTCTATCCTGTGTGTAAGTTGAAAATACTGAGTATGTATTTTACGTGAGAACTTCATATTAATTTTATTCCACCGAGCTACGAAATAATGTCACTAGTGTGAAGCTATAAAAAATGACGAATCTTCGTGGAAAGAAGCGTAAAATTCCCCTCCCCCTCCTCAGCAGACCTAGATTTTATCAGCAGGAGTGATTCTAATAATAATGTAAAGAATACCAATAATGAAGATTCGTGAACCCGTGACCTACGTTCGTAAGATATCCGAGTGAGCACTATTTTTCCTTCACGTCTGAACACGGACCCGGAATTTTCGTGCATACCGTACTCGCGTAATTGCATACCTGATTCGCCGTAAATCACGCAGCGAAACAATTTGATCCGAATTTACCAGACAGGAACAATGAAGGCGGGACTAAACAGAAAATTTCTTCCTGATAACCTCGATCGAATTATTCCTTCGCAAACTATTCAGGTAAACTGATATGCGAGTAGTGCGCGCGCAGAATGGTGGTTGCAAAATTCCAGAAGAAAAAAAAAAAAGAGAGAGCGAGTAAATCTAAATTGAATATTTTAAACACGCGATTTCGAGACATCACTTTTTATTGAGGAAACTTTGTTTTGTAAATCACCGTTTTGTATTTACCGAGCATACGGTAATCGATACCTGTAATATACAGTTTCGTAACGACTCGACGAGAAGAAAACGAAACGAAAAAAAAAAATTGGATATTTACCGAAGAAATGCGATCGATTCCTTGTAGTGGTGATAAGTTTCGAATGGCTTAGCGCGAATTTACGCGTAAAATAATGTAATATGATGTTCGGAAGAAATAGAGAAGCGAGAGCGATATAGCGCCGAAGGAGCTATAAAAACGACTTCGACCCCGACCGAATCGAAATAAGATATCGCGGCCCATATATTCGCTAGGAACGAGAGGGTGAGAAAGAGGAGGTGCGTCGAAAACTCGAAATTCTTTTCTCGCCTGATTAATCTCAAATTGGGTTTTGTATTCAATTAAGAAAACCCAGCGATACATCAGGTATTCTCCCAGGTCTGATTGATATCGTTATCATTGTCAACGCGAACAACGCGAGTGAAACATAGATCTATCTCGTAAGTGCTCTCAAGCGACATTTTACGCGTTACGCCCCGCTCCTCTCGTCAATTTGATAGAATGAAATTCTGGAAAGTGTGTACTTTTTAACTAACGCATACGAAATTTATGAAGTTTATACAAGATATGACAAGTTGAAAAATGGAGCGAAGTTCTTCGCGAGGTTGAGCGATATTTTATAGCGAAGTATTAAACGTATGTATACTCGACGCCATTTCAAACAGGCCATATTTACGTGTTTCAGAACCTCTAGGTGAATTGCCATACTTTTCGAATGGTCGTAAACTTCTTTTTTTCATTCTTTAGTTTTATAGAAGAACATATTTAACAAGCTCTTAAGACGATTGAGGTATGATGGCTATACTCTCGGTCGGCGCCATTATTTCATCTCATTTTTTAAAATACATTACCTACTCATTCCTAGAAGAACAGGAAGTAGTTTTGCAATTTTATTTTACGCCATTTTCTGCAAAGCTAATCAACCTCAACCTAGGAACCACAGTCATGTTTTGAGTGAAGCTGATAAGTCAGACCATTGTCCGTTTATGACATGTAAGAAAAACGTGAGTTGAAATGTGATACTGATATTTTCTGTTTCAAGTACGTAGTAAACAAAAATTATGCGGTACTTCAGCTCGTACTATTCTTTTATAGTCTTTTCTTCCTTAGGCCAGCTCGCATTATTTTGTTTCGTTTAAAAATATTCGCGGGGTTATATGTGGAACAGATTGGGAGAGGCGGATATTTTCAAGAGCGGGGCACAAAAGAGTTGTTGAACAGATATATTATCATGTGAACAGTATTGGCGATAGGGGGGAGATAATAGACCTAAAACAATGAAGGAATGGGTGAGACGCTTTCGACCGATTCTGAGGTGGGTGAGAATGATTTCTTCGAGATGGGTATTTCGATATGAGGTCGTCCAGGGGATCTGCTCGTTTTTGATTGATGCTTTATGTTTGTTTGAATACTAAGGTCTCTAGAAGTCATGCTACGGCCGGTAGTACTTTTTGAAGTAGTCGGAAGGAATAAGTACAGAGTCAGAAATTTTATGGGATAGGAGGGAATCTGTGGCGACAAAGTCGACCGCTTCATGGGCCGTAAAGTGGATATGACCCGGAATCCAGAGGAATGAAACTGGTGTTGAGGTGGATGATAAGGTTTGCAGAAGTAAATGAATGGGTGAGTGGGGGTCTTGCATAGCCGGAATAGATGAAAATGAGTCAGTCAACAGTGAATTGGAGTTGAGGGGAGAGTGAGAGAAGAAAGACAAGAGTACACGGCGTTCGGTTTAGCGGTGCAAATGGAAGTAGAATTTCTCGAGTTATGAAGCCTTATGCGCATCCAGTTTTGGGTCCTGATTTAAATCCGTCCGTAAAGCAGAAGTGGTAGGTCAGAAATTCAATAGAGATAATATTTCGTATTGTACGTTTCGGGGTTTCTTAGCTAAACCGTGTCAGATATCTGGGAGAGGGGTCAGCCATAGAGCGATGAATATTATTGGGGTAAAGGACTCAATTTGAGATGTTTGATATCCAAGAGGAAGAAGGAGAGAATTGTATCGGCAGAGAGTGAGTGCGTAGATTGAAGGCCGAGTGAATTGAGCTACGGATGCAAGAATTTTAGCAAAGAGGTTCAGGAAGCGATATTTGAGGGAACTTTTTTTCGTTTCAGCCATGCCCGTAACTAGCGATTATTCTATGGGAGCAAGAAGGGGAGGGCAAACATGAAATGTTATACGTGTGAGTGTTGAGTCTTTCGTGACATCAACATTATTTTGTAGAATCGGTGTATTAAATGTATTAAGGTATGAGGTTGAAAATTAAGAAATTAACTTTTTTTCCACCTCCCCCCCCCCCCCAGAGGCTGAGAGTATGATTAGAAAGTTGTGCACCGAGGACCAATCTCGATGCGGATGATTGAATTGTATATAATAACTTTGAGCAAGATTTACTAGATTTACTATCGTATAGTTCAGAGCGAATTAGGCTTTCGTAGAGTTGGAGAAAAAGTTGACAGTGCAGGTGTGAGGTAGATGTTTGAAGAAGGTGATGGAATTGATAAATTCAGCTCTTAGTGACTTAATGTGAGGGGTCAAATACCGAAAAATTTATACGAAGTACAGAGATTGATAGGAGTTGAGGAGGAATGAGTATAGGGCGTAAAAATCTTTTTTGAAATATTAGTAGAATATTGTTGAAGTATTACTGATTTATAAATGAAGTGAAAATGCGGGCATTTCTTCTCGGAACTGTCCCACATTTCCATCCGACGAATTATTTTTATCGTCTCTACGTCAACAGAGAATTTTGAATTTGAGATTATTTCTCAACAAGAATTCAATCGCGCTTATTCTCCGGAGGGAAGTTGTGATACCTGCTTGCTCATCTATGCAGCAATTTTAACAATATTTTGAGTTAGATCGAAAAACTTTTCGCTCAAAAATATTTACAATCAAGATCTACGGTGTAGTTTTGAGATAAGATACTCGAGTCAATCTGTTGGCGGTTTGACTAGTACATTTCTTGCAGTAGAGTATTGTATATTTAACTAGCTTTTAAATATCATGATTCAGATGATGAAAATATAGAGCTTCGAACGTAATGAGAGCGTCACAGACTACGAACCGACATCATTTAAGATAATTTACATAATAAACTTGTAGAACGTGATAAAATCTTACTTGGCAAATTTTCAAAGGATGCTTCCGTAACCGCGAAAATATTCAGCAAATTTTGTTTCCTTGTCTCTTAACTTTTTTCTGTCGTCAAGTAGCAGAGCTTATTTCCTTTTAGAGACTCTTCGCTGTCTCGTGATTTAATAACGTGGAATAAGAAGAGAGGAGTATCCACTATGACAGCTGTAGCGTATACACGTCAAATTTTCAAGGCAAAAGGTAGCGAAATGAACTCCATTCACGTAGCGAAACAAAGCGAATAACGAGAATTGTAGATAAATAAGGAACAAACGTATTATCCAACATTTCTCGAGTGATGATAAATTGTTCTCTTTTGCCATAAATAATGATAAGAAAATTTTCGTCTTTGTTCACAGAATTTGTTATTTTATTACGATTCAGAGGCGTGTAATCGACCTTCTGGAGTGGTTTTCTTAGAAGGTTGCTACTGCGAAAGGATCATAACGACCACGGGTTGCAGCAAGAAAGATTTGCACGATAAACAGGTAAATTTATTCACTTTTATGTGCGCGACCGGTCTCGATGCAATACTCGCGATTTACAAAAATTCCATCATAGAGAAGAGAAACAACTTGCAATAATAGGAATCGTGCGCGTTCACGGCCGCAGCCTATTATACAAAAGTTTTGACATGTTTCTCGTCTTTTCTGAACCCTAACTTAATTTGGAAGTTTACGTCCGGACGTCTGAGCGTCCGGGTGTCCATACAACCATAATCTTTTCACCGTCGAGGTGTATATCTCAGCGCTACCACTAATTTCGGCGGACATCTTCTGTGTGCGAGATGACAGGGCGATGGCACTTCTTGAACAAGACTATTCGAGTAACTTTTGAGGTATCGAAGGATACAATTGAGATTGCACCTAATTTGCGTCCGGGTGTCCGTACGGACCTACGTAGGCTTATACTAGACCTTCATTCGAACAGTACACTATATTTGAAATAGGCTAAGAATGGGAGCGAACTAGTAAACCTAACATCCAGTATACTAGAATTATACTGGACTATGAAGGAGAACTAATTCCACTCACCCATTCCGAAACCCTAGTATAAAATTAGCCAAAAACAGCTTGCTCGGGGTCACGGTTGATAACGTCATCAGCTGGGGCTTCAGGGTCACGGTTGGTTTCGTCACCAGGTGATGACGTCACGGCTGATTGCGTCTCTGTTTATTATAAAGGAAGCGAAGGGATACAGGTTTATTGGGACTTGGACCTAGTATAAAGTTAGTATAAACTGCGTAGAACAAATAATTTTCGAAGGAAAGCCTAGACCCAGTATAAAGCTAGTAAAAGGGAGGTCAAGACCTAGAAAAAGCCGAGTATAAATTTGTTGTTTCAAGACTTCTATTAGTAATTGCAGAGAATCTTTTGCTTCTCTTAGTTTTCCAATCTCTTCAGATTTTGATGACAAATTTTCAGAATTTCCCATTGAAAGTTATTTGGTGGGTGAAGAGTTTCTACTCAAATCATCAATTCTAGGTGAGGCATGTAAAGGTCGTGTAGCTACTTGTTCTTTCAATACATCGGTACGCTTGTCCATCTCTGCCGCTTGCCCTAGGAGTTGAGCGTTGGAAGCGATAGCCATATCCATCTCACATGTGGATGTGGTAATTTTTTATGTCTGTTGTGCTGCTATAATTATTGATGTTGTGAGAATAGTAAATTTGCACGCCCTTCACCACTATAATCTAGCTGCTTAGTCCTATTGGTCGAAGGGTGAAGAGGTTGTGTCTCCGGCTCTGGGATAGGAGGCGCGAGAATTTCTTTCTCAGACAGACCTGGAGCGGTAGTCACTTGAGTCTTCTCAAGACTTGACATGGCCACAGTGACGTCATAGATCAGTTTTCTTTCCCAGTCCCCCTTCAATTATATTATATAGCTTGGGCGGCGGGCCTGTGACGTCACAATTTGATGACATCATAGGTCAGCCTTGTGACGTCACAATCAACATTTTTCAGACCCCACGTGCCCCATAAAACCGATTCCCTGCCACCCCTCGTTCAACTCCGTTGAAGCACACGAGAGTTTTTTGCATGTCACAAAGCTTCGATGACGTCATAAGCAAACGCGCATTCGCCCGCTATCCCATTTGTTGAGGGGCGAGCGGTCCAAGGTTGATGACATCACGGAGAGGAGGGGGGGGGGGACTTCGAAAAATTTCTTCTCTTGAGATATATATGATAGGAGGGCGACTTACGCTGCTAAGTCCCTTTCTTTATCTTGTGCTTCCTATCATATTTGTCGGGCCGATTTAACCTGGCTATTCGAAAAATTTCGACCACAGTATATTCACATCGTTAAATTTTTTTTGAGAAATGGCCCGAGCGGCACCGATGAATGACGTGTGGGCGTCGATGGCACTTTTATTTTGATTGTCTGCTCTTCCTCGGGTAAGAGAGAATGCCAGTCTTTATGGGAATCGAAAAACGTGGGTAACATGGCACTGAACATTTCCAACTCTTTGGAGTCTGTTATCGTACTCCCCTGGAATCTATATTCTTGCACCAACTTATCGAATTTATTTAGAAACAATTCCATATTCCCGTCCAAACGGAACGAAAGGGAATGCAATTCGATTCGCACAGCATCTCTTGCTGCTCGCGTTTTTATAACGAATATAGATTGTAATTTATGCCAGATTTCATACGCCGTACGGGCGCCGATAATTTTCGATATGACGTTTGGGGATAGCCTTTCCATTATAATTTCCCCGGCGTTGGCATTGCCCTTCCTATACAAACGCAAGCTTTTATTTTCGTGTATTTCTTTCGAAGTTGAATTTATGAATACCTCAGAACACTCTTTTGAGTTGATGAAGTCTAACAAATCTAAGCTCTCGAGATTCCATCTCACCACCATGGCCCATTCATTGTAGTTCTTACCATCAAAGACAAATGTTTTTAAATCTCTACCATCGAAAGATTCTCTACTGTACGAGTATTACTATACAGTAACGAAAATTTACTATTACTAGCTACAGCACCTGACGCAGTATTGAGACCGGGTTCCTGTTGTGAAGTAAATTTGTTATCATCAACGATGTTGGAGCGAACGAATAAAAGATATGGAATCGAAGTCGACCGCGTTGAAACTTGCCCGAAAACTGCCTTCGTCGAAGCTCGAACGTGCTGTCACGAAGCCTTCGGAAATGTAATCTGCACTTTCGTTACCATGAAATTTGGTTTTCGTAGGCGAATTCAAACGACCATGTACGGTGTCTAACACTTCTTCGGGCATTGTAGCTTCAATACGGACTCGCTCTTTTTTTAAAGCCATATTTAGGGGCAAAAATCGACTCAAGAGTGGTGCGAGGTACGAGACCGGAATCGCCTTTTGACCGCGTGTGGATTTTTCCAGGCGAGAAATTTGGCAGCCCACTCATATGAAATCACATCTGGTGCGGAAAAAACGATTCATTACGGTGGAACATACTACACGTCTCTGCTGCCATGTTGAAGAAGAAAATTAATTAACGTTAAAAAACAAATAATACACGGCCTTCTTATTAAACGATCAGATACAACAAATTCGCAGCGACAGATAAGAGGTTAAAGCGAAGAGACTTCAAAATATGTGTTACGCTCAATTCACGTAATGAGCAGTAAAATTGCTCAATACGCGTAATAAGCAGACGTGCTGCTCATTACACGTATTGGGCAAAGTTAATGAGCAGGCGGAATTGACCAATGAGAAGCTGATTTGGTAGTAAAATAATGGTATTTCCATTTTACTTGGAATACTTCAAAAAATCTTTATAATGGAAATTACTTTCTATTATCATTGAAGGAGATCGTCATTACTTCCTAAATTCGAAATCTTATTCCATTATTTATTGTGATTGTCACAACTTCTAGACTGGTGGACAAATCATGAAAATGGCTAATTTTTTCATTCTAACATTATTTCTTGATACATTTGGGCAACCACCTGTTATGAGGATAAAAACACTCGCTGAATCCGAATTTCATGGTTGCCAAGTTGAATTTTGCCTCCTTATGGCCCAAATCCAGATGGCGGCCAAACTCATTTCATTTCTGTTTTGAGGTAAAACCGAAGGTTGTATTTTTTTTTCTTCTTTTTTGTACAGAATTGGATCTTCAAATTCTATTTGAGATATTGGGATCACATTCAGCCAAGATGAGGACCCAAATTTGGGTCAAATTGAGGCCAAATTTATTGGCAATATAATGCTAGAGTGTGGGGTATCGTTTCTATGGTTTATTGACTCGGAAAAATCAAAAACGACCACCATAAGCTTGCCTGAGAATCAAAAGTCGAGATCCTTCGGTCACAAACATGCTTATCTGTTATTAGTTCTTTATCCTTTTTTCTTATAAGAAATATGATTCTTTATCAATAAAGTTATTTGAGCTACAATTTTAAATAATGCTCCTTATTTTACAGTTCATCTTACGAGTATTTCTACAGACTAATTTTGAGGTACTTATGCTTCGTTTTGATAGTGTATAATGCGGTTGAGAGAAAGCTCTGTGATTTTAACCTGACCAATTTTTAATATCTCAAGTAGAGTTTGAAGATCCAATTCTGTACATCAGCAACCCCCTCCCCCCCAAAAAATACAACCTTCTGTTTTACCTTGAAACAGAAATGAAAGAGTTTGGTCGCCATCTTGGATTTGGGCCATAAGGAGGCAAAATTCGACTGGCGACCATGAAATTCGGATGCAGCGAGTGTTTTTTACCTTATTGAACAATGGTTGTCAAAATGTCTTAAGAATAGAGATGCATTTCAAGAAAAAGTCCACCTGTCTATTCGGCCTGCATGGCATGCAAAATTGCATACTATGTCATTTTTTACGCATGTTTATCAATTGCTTTGACGCACCGACGATATCCCTTCCAGTCCCCACTGAACCAAGCCGAACCAATTCGGATTGGTTCATCAGGATGCTCAATACGCGTAATGGACAGTTAGATTGCTCGCCGAAAAATATTGCTGATTACGCGTAATGGGCAGCAGCTTTGCACAATACGCGTAATGAGCTGCACGTCTGCTTATTACGCGTATTGAGCAATTTTGCTGTAATGAGCAATTACGTGAATTGAGCGTAACATATGCACTAACGTGTCTGTTCGAAGTAAACGTAGAAACGTTACGAACCGTTTTATCTTTTATACCCCTCCATGTACGGCAGTCGGGATGAAGTTTCAACGTAATCTAGCCGCTTAGTGCTATTGGTCGAAGGGTGAAGAGGTTGTGTCTCCGGCTCTGGATTGGAGGCGCGAGAATCTCCTGCTCAGACAGACCTAAAGCGGTGGTCACTTGAGTCTCCTCGAGACTTGACATGGCCACAGTGACGTCATAGATCAGTTTTATTTCCCAGCCCCCCCCCCATCATATTATATAGCTTGGGAGGCGGGGCCTGTGACGTCACGAATCAGTTTTTTTCAAGTTGCCCTCATATTCAGGGTGTCTACCAGGTCAACTAAGTCAATTAAAGTCAACTTTTTTGAAACATGGTCAACTGAGTCAACTAAAGTCAGCTTTTCTATCTGTAGGTCAACTAAAAAGTCCAAAAATGCATAATTTTGTGTAAAGAATGTTTTTCACATGGCACAATATCAAGGTATAATCAACAAACTTCTGACTTTCAAAATGATACTTTTCTCAATTGAATATTATATCGAAAAAAGGTCAACTAATGTCAACTATTACCATTTTTAAATTCTGGTAGACGCCCAGATATTATATATAGCTTTAAAGGAGGGGCCCTTGACGTCACAATCTACATTTTTCAGATCCCAAATACCCCATAAAACAGATTCCCTGCCACCCTTCGACGCGTGAGTTTTTTGCATGTCGTGAAGCTTCGATGGCGTCATAAGCAAACGCAAATTCGATGGTGGACTTTTAGCGGGGAACCCGTTATCCTTTTTGTTGGGGATACTTTCAGGAAATTTTTGTCCGCGAGTTTGGGCGCGAGCGATTCAAAGTTGATGACGTCACGGAGAGGTGGGGGGACATTGTAAAATTTCTACTCTTGAGCTATATATGATAGGAGGGCGACTTAGAATAATTTTGACTCTCGAGCTATATGATAGGATTTGGTATGTGTTATACTTTTTGAAAGACCCATAGTGGAATACAGGTCTTGCGGGTTCCCCGCTCGCCGTTGCAAAACTTTTTCATGAAATACTCTTCCGTGAAACAGTCTCTGAGTCAAAATCTGTACAGCGATTGTAATTATTGATGATATTTAGAAATATTTCAAGCTTTGAGTCCTATCGACTGAAAGATTTCGATATCCATAGTGCAAGAACTCACCTCTCTCCAGAGAGATTGAAACCCTTGACTAGCGAGACACCGTAAGACCACTCTATTCCCGACTCCAGTAAAAATTACGATCCCGTCCTCTGAATAATGTACTTCATGCGAAACCGAACTTACAAAGTGAAGCGTGAAATAAATGATTGGTAATTCTTGGTTCACCAAGAACACTTCAAAGTTCTAATTTTAATTATATTCCCGAGACAATATCGTACTTCTCACTCAGTAAAGAAAAACGTATCCCGAGAATTTCAGTCCAATCTATTGCTACGTTTTATATAAATGAAGTGCTAAGTAGTTGTTTTGAATAGTTTCGTTGGAGTAAACTGTTTTCAAAGCTGTATAATTCGAAAGTTTCGCGGTTTTGTGTAAAGATACGTCAATTACGTCTATCGTTGTCAAGAGCGGAGTACGAGTTTTCTGTACAACATTGTACTGCCTCGGGAGTTATACTATATTACATTATGTATAAAGCTATTCACTCCATCGCCAAGAAATACATTTCTGTAGTTTGTAGACACTTTCTGAGGAGAACGACATCAAAGAAAGAATAAATCAATTAAAAATTCAAGAATTACGTAGACGTTTGGCGAGCAACAGAAGCTTCGCGAATCAATAACACTATCGCGCGATACGGTTTGCTTCAAGAACCCGCACATCCATCTAAAATATTGCCGCAAGGCAATCGGCGTTTGTGCTACGTATTATTAAAGATATGATTGAACGTGTTCGCTGGAGAAGATGTTGATGGAAAGCTATAGTGTGGAGGTAATCGAACATCCCCGGCGTGTTATATCACACAAAAAGCCTTCTCGTAACATTTCCATTTAGCGCAGTGAGGTACCGCTCTCTAATTACATTAATGTCCTCCCCATCTGGAGGCTGCAGGTACATTCGACGGGTTGCCTGGTCGCAGATTTTCTTCCTGCCTTCTTTCTTTCTTCAGCACGCTCTTTCAAAACGATCGCGTTACTTGTTTACGTAATTTCCTTCGGAAAAAAAAAACTTTTAACGTTCTTCGATATAGCGCGGGTAACTTTAATGTACGGTGGATGATAATAACCTTGAAGAAAAGTTTTCCTCGTTTTAATGGGAGAGTCCGACAACTAGAACTGCGGCAGATAGTTATCGCGCGCATAGTAAACGTGTATGCGTAACAATGAAGATAAATGTTAACGATGAGCGTACAATACGTGCGTACTTAATTACCAAGCGAGTCTACATTAAAATCATAATTTATTTATTTAAAATGAGCTAGAGAAGGGAGGAAGAAAAAAAAGTTATCCCGGGAAAAAAAAAAGGTTGGATGTTACGTAATAATGCATCGACGAAGTTTTACCTATACAGCAGTGTGGTATGTATGGTTATAAAATTTGATGTTTCCTCGATAAAACGTACAATATACACTCTTTCTACCCCAAACCGACGGGGTTTACGAAGTTCAATAAAAATATACTTTCGAAATAGTATTTTCGTGAAGACACCTGCTTTTTTACTTTGTAATTTGTGATTAGAAATACGAGGTAAAATTTTCTTTTCCACGCCTATAATAGAGTTGTGGGTTATTTTATTAAATTACCTAATAACTGTGTGCAAGAGAAAACAAGTTGCGAGGGTATATCAACTTTCTCCTGATGTACAGAACTTCACTGTTCTACAAGGTCTGATTGACAGGACGTTGAGCGAGTCCAACGGTGGTGATGCGATATCATCACCGAAATCTCACGATAAGGTAGCAAGAATTCTGGCCGCTAGCCTTCCATTACACTCCCAGAATATCAGCTGGCTACTCGAACATGGATACCAAATAAACTAATGGGGGGCACTTCCCCGCAATTGAGATGGACGCTGAAGGCAAACTAAACCCACAACAAAGGAGTACCCTCTTATTGTTGGAAATCACGAAATTCCGGCGCAATACCACTCTGGTACCCAACAGAATAGATGTCCCGAGCTGCTCTTTCACTGTCCACTCGAGCTGGGCCTTGAAGTGGCACTCAGATTGAGGAGCAGCGATGCGCTTAGTGCGCACGAGAGGTTTGAAAAGAGCTCCCGAGGGGTCCGTCACCTTAGTCCCTCCTTACTTCCGAAGTATGCAAATTTTTTTATCTTAATCGCTTGTGCACGTAAGTGCTTCAGATTTTGGCGTTTGTGCTTCATTCTATACCAGCGCTTCACAAACTTGTTGACTGGCGGAACCCTTTTTGAAAAGAAAATTCAACGCGGAACCCCCTAAAGATATCAAAAAAATTTAATAATGTTTAAAAAGCCCCAAAAAAAAGTTAGTTAGTGCAAGGTTAGTGAGATGAATGGTGTTGCGTTTTGGTAGCACAGAGAGTTGATATATTGGGTTTTAGCGATGATAATTTGAGTCGGAGATCTGGGCCGGCATCCAAACAGTTCCTGTATTTGGTTTTCATTGCAACATAAGCAGAGAATCCCGTTTCACAGGAATATGTGCGAACAAATGGTAGCAAAACTATAAGAGCCTTGCGGTACAATTGCGGATACTCGTAAACGCGAAAAAGACGAATACTCCGAAGGGAGAGTAAACCTTGCAAACCGCAGAAAATACAAAACGACGAGCGCTTTCGGTTAATAAACCATCTTCAAGCCTGAAATGAAAGCAACTGACGAACGGAGGAGGAGAACAAGGTATTAAGATTGGCTAAACGAGAAATCACGGTGTGAATCATAGACCAGTTCGATCAGGCCATCTTCCGGAATGTACGAATTGAGTACAGTGATACCGTCAGTGTTGCGATGACGCATTATCTCTGTATACTCGAGGGCGATGCGTTTTCGGTACGGCTCAGCTACTCTAACTTTCATTTGGCGGCTGGTCTCACCAATATAAAAGCCTCCACAATCCCCACATTCCAACTTATAAACACCACTCCTCTCATCAATGGGTATGGGATCCTTCAGTCTCACAAACAACCCCTTAACTGTTGTAGGGTTGTAGAACGCGGGTCTGAAGCCAAACGGGCGGAGGGCCCGACCCAATTGGAGGGAGAACTTCCCCAGAAAAGGGAGACTGATCCAACGCAACCGGCGATCACGGATCATGTCTCAGGTGAGGGAGGTGGTGGAATAAAGAATGCTCCTTGTAACTTTCCTCCGAATCATCACGTCAACGTCGACATTGACCCCATTCACTCCAGCCAGGTGTTTTATTGTAAGTACTTCTTTCTTAAAAGCAGACTGACTCAACGGAATACGAGTCAGTCTGTGAACTAGGCTATGAAAAGCAGCCATCTTGTGAGCAACAGGACCGAACGAACCACCGTGGACTAAAACATCGGTCGTAGTATCTTTCCTGTAAATTCCAAACTTATGGATACCGTCTATTATAGAGATCGATAAATCCAAAAAGTTAATGGAAAATACCCCTATTTCCAACGTAAATTTGATGGAAGGGTACCAGGAATTGAGATACCTCAGAAACTCACCAAGGAGATCTGGGTGACCAGTCCAGGTACATAGAACGTCATCAACGTACCTGTGCCAATAGTGAATATGATTAAGTAACACCTGGTTCGAGGAAAAAAGGTCAAGTTCAAACTTAGACATGAAAACTTCGCAGATAAGAGAGCCTAAAGGTGATCCAATAGGGATCCCTACTTCATCAGGGAACTCGAAAAATTTTTCCTCAAATTTACAGTAGTTAGGGAACCAGCAGGTATTCAGAAGATCGAAAAATTCCTGAACCTCATTGTGAGGAATGTTGGCTCTGACGAGTAGCTCACCTATCCGCTGGATAGTAGCAGCCTTGGGAATATTCGGGAACAAACCAACAACATCAAAAGAGCAGATGGTCGTTCCCGGGGGAAGACTTACACCCTTCAGAACATCAGTTAAAGAGGCCGAATTCAAAACCGAATGAGAAGATTCAAAATCAATGCGATTTTTGAACCATCGGTCAAGGAGTTTGGCAAGGAGGTAAGTGAGGGAGGAGACGAAAGAAACGACGGGTCGCATCGGGGTATTGTTCTTATGCACTTTAGGCAGCCCGTAGAGGAGGGGGGGGGGGTGTGGGGTTAGGAATAAGGAGGGTTTTTTTCAGAGCAAGAGTCTTGGTAATATCCTCACTCCTGTTGATGACACTCCTAACTTCTTTGACGTGCTTCGGGAAGCTGAAATTCTCACTCTCTTTAGCACCACACTGCTGGAGGACCTCGTGGACCTTGGAAGAATAGGCGGATTTCTCCATCACCACAACAGCATTTCATTTGTCCGCCATTAGTGACAATTAAATCTCCCTCTTTAATCTTCCTCTTTAAACCTTGAATCACTCCTTCCAATTTATTACTCATGTGGGGGAGGGGGTTATTGCGGACTATCTCGGCACAAACTTTCTGGGTATTAAAACCAGGGCCACTCTTAACAGCAAGATCCGCAACAACATTAGCCAAGATTACATCTTTCTTGAGGGGAGGTAGACTAAATTCAAACCTTTCTCAAGGAGGGCTGTTTCGTCACCATTGAACACTACCCGACTATTATTTATGAGGGGGGGATGGAATTTGTGAACGTCAACACCATCACTCGACCCTTCCGAGCCCTCCGCCCGTTTGGCTTCAGACCCGCGTTCTACAACCCTACAACAGTTAAGGGGTTGTTTGTGAGACTGAAGGACCCCATACCCATTGATGAGAGGAGTGGTGTTTATAAGTTGGAATGTGGGGATTGTGAAGGCTTTTATATTGGTGAGACCAGTCGCCAAATGAAAGTTAGAGTAGCTGAGCACCTGAAGTCTTGGGAGAAGGGACGCTTAGGAGAGTCAGCTTTTGCCGATCATTTGATAAACAGTGGCTACAGCTTCCGTGAGGGATCCGAAAAGCTCCTCCATAAGGAGAATTCGTAACGAAAGCGCATCGCCGTCGAGTATATAGAGATAATGCGTCATCGCACCACTGACGGTATCACTGTACTCAATTCGTACATTCCGGAAGATGGCCTGATCGAACTGGTCTATGATTCACACCGTGATTTCTCATTTAGCCAATCTTAATACCTTGTTCTTCTCCTCCGTTCGTCAGTTGCTTTCATTTCAGGCTTGAAGATGGTTTATTAACCGAAAGCGCTCGTCGTTTTGTATTTTCTGCGGTTTGCAAGGTTTACTCTCCCTTCGGAGTGGATGTGGCACACCCGAGATGATGTTATCAATCCTGGAGTACTGGGCCACCTCGTTATTAACATTTTCCAGTTTCCAAATACGCTGTTTTAACTGAGCATTTTCACTTCGTACTTCCGCTATTTCCGCCCTCATATTTTTGGAATTCAACGTTGCAAAAAGACTTCATTTCCTTCATGCATTCTCTCACTTCCGACTTTATCTCAGTTCAAATTAGAGTTCTGATACGATCTTCCATGAACCCAGTTAACCTATCAAACGGCCTTCTTCGTTTAGGGCGGAATGGGTTTCGGAACCACGGCTGTAAACAATGGAAATTTTGAGGGAAAAAAAAATCATAGTAAAGGAAGAAAACTCATGGGGTTCGGAACCAAACATTTCTTTCCCTAAAAAAGAATCGTTTTGCCCGTCATGTACAAGTCCGTCTTTCATGTACTTGAAGAGGAATGAGCGCGAATTGTAATGCGATCAGTGAAGTCGACTAGTGAAATGTTTATTATCCATAGTAATTTGTAATAATAAAGAACGGGTTAAACTGTAATTAAAAATAGTTGAAGATACAAATAAAACAAGAACAAATATTAATCAATTTGGTTTCCAAATGCTAAGGACGTAAACAAAATTAAAATGCATTTTGCAATAAAATCTAACAACATTTGCGAAAATAACGTGAGAATATACACTAAAACTGCAGTCACTCCTATCAGGAGTAGGTAGGTACCTATAACGTCAACAAATTCAAAATGTATTTTGCAACAATAATATTTTATAAAAAGTTATCTACTCATAAATCGACTCCTTTGAAGCGATGTCCCAATGTTGTAATGTATTGAAGCCTATCAATGTGACCATTAATGTAGTGCTGATATTGTAAGTCAACGAATTGTTCTCGACGAATTTCTTCAGTTTGTCGCTGACCAGGTATTCCAGCAGTAACACTTCTAATAGAAATATAGGTCTCATTTTATATGGAACGTAAAATATCAAGTACTGTTGTAACTGGAGGCTTTATATGTCTAAATTGTTTATTGTAATCTGAGTGGAAAGACTCCGCACCATTTGTTGTATTTCTTTCACCAGACGGTTCAGCTGCCCACATTTCTGGAGGAAAATCACATCCATCGGCAATGTAATTATCGTAGATATAATCAGCAAATGTGAGGGCATCAGGATGTTGCGGCGCATCTGCTATGAGTTCGGTAAACGTATCTTCAACCTGAGTTGAGTCTAAAAATGGTAAACCAAAAAATGTCTTCAACCATTTCCCGATTTCTGATGTTGCATCTTTATAGTGTTCTCGTAACGATGGCAGTTGAGTATTTAGCTTCTTATACCAAGATTGTCCCAAATGGAACCGACACCCTAGAACATGGCATTGTGGAAAAACATCCTGTACAGCATTGTGAGCAGCTTTTTCAAAATCAAAACGAATTCTACTAATTTTTAGGTCGATATTCATTGACGCGGCAATCATTGTAATAAAGTTCCACATACTTGTATACGTAGCTTCACTTTTTGATGGAAGGAAACTGAAAATTAATGGCATATATGTTGATAATTTCAAACCATGAATAGTGTACATCTGCTCAAAATGCCGTGGTCTATACTTGAAAGTGCCATCAGCAAACACAGCGTTTTCTGCATTCGATAAAATCAGCAGGTTTGTACGACATGTAACAATTGCTATTTCAAGTGTTTTGTCGACGTCTTAAAAGTGGTCTGTAGTAGAGCTAAACAGTCAAGGGCTTCTTGTTTGGTTTTTGGTATACGTCCAACCTCCTGCACACGATGATAATAAATGACCTCTCGAAGATTTTTGATGTCGTTTGTCATGATGTATTGACTCGTACCAACACTATCTCGGATTATCTTGTTTGATTTCAGCTGCAGGTTTATCAGAGCTTTTCGTTTGACAGCGTTACGAATTTCAATCTTCTCTACTTTTTCTGGTGTAAACGGTGGATGAGGGTGAACATTACTTCTCGGATGCGCGATAATTGATGTTCCTTCAACATTTGTTTTCATACTAATTGTGCAGTTATCCTCGACACATACCCAGAATTTCACATTTGGTCGACAACGGTCACGACGACACTTATATTTGTAGTTATTGAACATCAAATTTTCGGAGCCCCGTTTACTCAAAATTTTTACAAGAGCCATTCTTGCACATCAGTCGTATTATTAAACGATAAAAAATAACAATGCGTGAAAATGCATCATGTATTGTGTTCCGTGTAGGTTCGAGTACGTTATCACATTTTGTTATCATGAGTAGGCCTACCTACATCGTCATTTTTGATACATTGATACACATTGCACAGTTGCGTAAAATAATTAAATTAGGTAACCGGTTGTTTCATGTAGGCTAGGAGCAGTATGAGCTACACTGAACATTGTGCGAAGCCCTATACGTCCTATACGTCCTTATTTTCTTTTTTTGTGAATCGTTCACTCTGAAGAACGATGAATCCGAAACGTTTGAACAATGAATCCCAAACTTTTGGTTACGAAACTCATTAATTTGGTTCCGAAACTCATTAATTTTAAAGGGATGGTTCCGAAACTCATTATTGCGAACCGGAGCGGTTCCGGAACACATTATTTTCATGAGGTAAGCTGAGGCTGGTTCCGAAATTCATTTATTTTTGGTTCCGAAACCCTAACCGCCGAACCTAACAGTACAACACGCTTAATAAATTACTCGAAGAGATGACATTGAAGTCGTCAGTATTTTACAATGTGATCGGAAATTATACGAAACAAGCGTTAGTTGAGCGATGTGTACGAGAAATAAGTTTCAAATTTGTCTAAAAACTAATCTAATCTCGAAAAACGAATGTTAATGAGTAGAAATAACACGAAAGGAGAGCATTATGACGTCAGCTGATTGGATAGACCTACGAAATCCATCGACTTATCGAGTCAAAATACTCAATTTCGAAACACTCAAAATTCTACTCGTGGTACGAAAGCATGGAAGACTTTTCCCTTGAATTCAACACGTAATTCGTATCACATCAAGTTCCTTAATAAGATCAAAAACGAATGTAATACTCGTTGGACTGATCGGATACAGAAATCTGATCAGAATTTTCAAGTTCTAAGAGTAAATTTGAAACATTTAATTACAGAAATGATATGGTTCTCGAGGATAGTTCATTCGAGAAAAAAAACGTATTGTTTTCTATCAAGTTCAGGATCTGAAAAGAACTCGTATTTTTTCTTATAGAAGATACACAGAGACACTCACACATTGTTTGCCGGATGACCACTCCTCTTCTTCTTTTAAAACCATGAGGGCAGTATTTTTTCAACGGAGCCAAAATATTCCTCGTCAACCAAGGTACCGTCGCTCTCTAGCACGATCTTGATGGAAGACGAGATATTGAATCTCTCTTGAGCTACAAATGAAGCATGATTACCACTTTCTACTTCCTCATCCGGATACATTTTCATTCAAGACCATACTTACCTTTCTTTTTTAAATCTTGAAATGAGCATACAACAACTCCTTGTATAATATATAGCTCGAGATTCGAGAAAAATTTAGACTCTCGAACGATATTATACTAGGGTTATAGTAGATCTAGGCCTTCTTTATACTAGCTTTATCTAGGTCTAGGCTTTCTTGAATTTTCAATACCGAATCCCATTTGACTCATAAAACACGTTCCCTGCGTTCCTCGTTTAGCCGTCGTTTTTGGATAGGGTAGTTCAAGGAAGTAACGCACACATGTGAATGGCTTGCGCTAAGTAAGTGGAGTTGAAAAGGATATCGCGCAACTATAAGAACTGTGATGGAGGTACAGATTGGCTATTAATTTGAGACGGCGGTAATGCAGTGAGAAATTATCAAAATTCCGGAACTAGGTCAAAAGTCCTGCAGCCAGCGAAACCATGTTTCGCTTAATGAAGGAAATTTTTCTCAGTTCCCCAATTTAGAAAACAATTCGTTCGAGTCTCCTTTCTCTTGAATACTTCTTGAAATTAATCTTAACCACCTCCCTTTGAATACATACTGTCTCTGAGCGATTAGTTTGGGCTGCGAAGATTGCGTTTTCCTCTTTAAATCATGTATTCGGACTGCGCTAGCGTGTATGAATCGAGTATTTTCGAATTCCAGAGGGGCAGGTCTCCACCACCCTTCAAGAAAAGAAACAGAAAAAAATTGAAATTCTTCGAAATCCGCCTTTGTCTTATACTCGTACCTATCCGTAAAACAAGTTTTCTGGAAAACTGCTCTTGGAGGTATATACGTTTTTGAAACCTCCCCATGTGCGCCGATGAGTTTCGCTGCAGTATCTTGTTGGTATTATCAACAGTCTAGCTGTAATTTGCCCTGCGCATTTTTGAAGAAGCTCGAAGTATGCTAGGAGCACTTTCAGCCGTTCTCAAGTTTGTTTATATTCTTCTTTCTTATCCAACTCGGAGACTAGCCAAAAGAGTGCTCAAAAAGCATCCGTCTCTAATAGGTGTACATTTTAATTTTGGTAATTTATCAAGGTTAAATTTTAATGAGCGCAAAGAATACCCTATATTTTCTGTAAACTTTGTTCTCGCCCTAATACCGTATTACCCATTAAACACGTTAGACAGTTCGGAAAATACACGTTAATAAGTACTTTTACGAGCCTAGAAACAAATGGTAAACGCAATGAAAACATAATTTTCGCGCAAACACAAAGTGCAGAAAGGGTTCTCCGTTATAAAAGCATTTTGCCGCACGAAATATTATATGTTCCCCAGAAATCACGTACTCGTATTTCGAGAACGATTACGTGTTCGTCTGCTTCCATTTTGTCTCGGAATCCCAAAAAATTTCTCTAATTTTGTTAAAATCGTATTTCGCATCTAATGGGCTTCATTGTTTCTCTCTACCCGACCTGAATCGTAATGAAAACGCCGCACGCTCTTTCGTTCGTTCGTCCATCTGCAATATTACTTTATTCGATCGCAAATGAGAATTCTTTTCAATTTTTGCCCCTATTTTTTCGTTACATCCCGTCTTCCGCATCTCTCAACAGCAGCATTCGCAGAAAATAATGGAACGTTTTCCGTCACGCCGTGGCGGACTGTTTTAGTTTATTAAAATTGCATTCGCCAAAAATGACGTCCTGAAAATTTGTCAAGATTTACGTAAAAAATACACCGCTGTGGAGAACTTGCAAGGTACATCGTTTTTCGCTGTGGTTACCTATATTTGTAATGATAATTATAATGTCAACCGACTTTAGGTCACCGGCCAACACATATTTTACAGCGACTAGACTTTTTTTTTTCTTCTTCTTCTTTCTTCGTCCATTGTATGGACTTTTATTTTTATCCCACAACAAAAAGCTCAAACTCAACAGGTAAACACATGAATTATTCGCAGACAAAATTCATTTCGATGCTGGTACCCATGGTAACGGACAGAAAGAACAAACTTGACGTCACATACGAGGCGTGCGATTGTGGAAGGCAGCCTACGAACGAAATTTTGGTAGACTCTATACATAATAAACTCTCTATAGTCTATCATCTGTCCAAAATCACAAATGACTTAACAAGTGGCAAAGGTTTTGATGTCTTCTCTTCTAAACGACATTAAAAATGTACGAGTAATTTCGCGAGAAGGAATATGTAATCGGATGTGGGGCATCTATGATTAGTTGAAATTCTTGATTGTTTCCTTCGCGCAGCGACTTTCGATCAAAGTCTTGGTGAACGTTAGGTACTCATAAATAAATGATTGAAAAGTTTAATGAGAACAAAACGTTGAAAATATCAAAATGATTAAAATAGCTCGCATGCTGTACCTGGGAAATCATATGACGCGTAATATTCTGGATATTGAAAAGACGTGTTAGAGGTAGGAAAACGAACAATGTAGAATCTCCGGACAAGATCACATCAATGGTTACTGATTTTTATCAATTTTTATACCAACCAATTGAAACTATGTTTCATCAATTTGTCGTGATTTGACGTCGTTCTAAATTGAATGAAATTGAGGACGGGAATTCGAAAAATTGCAGGATTTCAGGTACGATTATTACTCAGTTCAATTGATGTCAAGTTATTACACGGCTTGTTCTCTCAACTTACGTTATTATGAAGTCACTTTACAAATGTAAGTGGAACCATAAATTCGATTTCAAACTAAACTGACAAGAATCATAAAAAGATCACTAGCTTATTTACAGGGCGCTTAACAAAAGACTTCCAAAAACCTGTAGAATCAACAATTTTCAAGCTTTTTTTTTGGCTTGATGGAAATTTCGTTATCAAAAATTTTTGGATTTTCTCCTCGCACCCCCCCCCCCCCCCCCGAAAGAATTTCTAAATACGCCACTCGAAAAGATCGGCCTCTTCACAAATACATTCTTTATAAAAACGTAAAAAATATAACATCATTGAAGTTATGTCAAATTTAGGCGTTTCATAATTGTTGAACAAAAGTACTTAATAAGGATTTTACAATGATTTCATGGCAATCGAAATGATGTTCGAACTGACTTCCATATTTTCAAAAGGTACCTTCACCTAAATGACTTGGTCATCTTGTCCGGAATCGGAGGAAATCTTAGTGCCTTCCCGCCCGATCTAAACGGCTGCGCCCCGGGTCCAGCCCCTACTGGCACGTAATTCCTGAATTCCTGGGAACCAGGGCTGGTAACATTGGGCCGACAAGTGGCCATAAAAGATTGCACTTTTGCCTTAATTTCAATTCCTACAGCGAGAAGGATTTGGCTCTCTTCCTGCAGTAGATGCTGCAGGAAATATTTGGACGCTGGGAAAGTTTTGTCATAGTATTTTTCAAAAATATTTTTTCGATCCCTAAGATGAAATACAAATGGTGTTATTGCTCTACGTGCCTCACTTGCGTCGTCGGGAAAGCCTAGCTCGAATTTTAATGGGGAACCTGTTTTATCGGGGTGGGGATCATAAAAACATCCGCTGTCCGGCCGGCCGGCGAAGCCCGGAGCTCGAAAATTTTCCTAGTCCCCCTCCTATCATATACATCACGAAGGTCGAAATTCTTCCAGGCCCCTCTCCTATCATACTTAGTTTGGGGGGTAGTGGCTGTGACGTCACGGTATGATGATGTCATAGGTCCACCTTGTGACGTCACAATCTGGTTTTCTTTGTCATCCTCTCATCATTTAGAGCTTGGGGCGAGGCCTGTGACGTCTTAATCTGCAGGGAACTTTGTTTTATCGGGGAGGAGAGTTTCGAAGTTGCCCTCCAATCATATATAACTTAGCGGGTGGGGGCCTTTAACGTCTCAGTTTGATGACGTCATAGGTCAGTCTTGTGGTGTCTAATCTACATTTTTTAGATCCCACGTGTCCCATAAAGCAGGTTCTCTGCCACCCTTTGTTCGCCTGCAGTAGAAACCATTGAAAGATGGTACAAAACGAAAAAAAGAATCGCGTGTGTCGCATGTGCAGCGTCCCTTTTTCCATTGTGGAATGGGTGCTAGTGTAAAGATTTCTCTCTGCATTCTTTCTACATACTTTGTT
This sequence comes from Aspidiotus rigidus, assembly GCA_035079385.1. Classification (NCBI taxonomy): domain Eukaryota; kingdom Metazoa; phylum Arthropoda; class Insecta; order Hemiptera; family Diaspididae; genus Aspidiotus; species Aspidiotus rigidus. The sequence continues at coordinate 11,992,722 of JAVHKY010000020.1, read as the reverse complement.
CTTTCAAATTGTTCGTTCTCGTTTTCCGGAAGGCTTTTACACGAAGTACTATAAAATTAATTATACCTCTACCGCTGCATTTTGAATGGTTCATATGGGACGAGTTATGAGCAGCGATCTGGAGGAGCTTTCCTTACACCGTTACAAAAATTTCGCTAGATAATTTCCCGGAACAAGTTTTCCCTATTGTAAGTTTGCTCTTGCGTGAAAGAACGATACATGCGGTCCAAGATCAAAAATGATATCCACCTCGAAGTCTAGTTTGCCTGGACTAACCAGTTCGAAGACACATGTAGAATAGAATCAATGCGGTTTCTCAATTTATGGCCAGAACTACTAGACGAAGTCATACTCAAGCGAGTAACACAAACGGAGTAATTTACAATTTTAGCCACAGAAATTAAACGACGTCGGAGCGCTTTCGATTAAACAATCATTGTCAACGGGGACTGGAAAGCGACTGAACCAACTCCGGCTGTAAACTAGAAACATACGAGGAAATCAGGATTGAACCAGCGAGTCATCACGACGTGAATCGTACTCGTAAACTAGTTCAATCAACCCCTCATCAGGTATGTACCTGTTGAGCACATTAAGGTCGTCGTTTATTTAAATGACGGATTATTTCGATGTGTTCTAACGCTTCCCGCTTCGAATACGCGTTTTCTCTATAGAAGAGGACCTCGGACCCCTCTTTAATGCTATGGCCGCTAGTGATTAAATGGTCCGCAAACGCCGATTCACCTATATTCTTCTTTTCCCACGCCTTCCTATGTTCAGCGATTCTAATTTTCAACTGACGGCCTGTCTCGCCGATATAAATTCCGTTACAATCCTGGGTCTTTTAGCCTAACCAATAAACTTTTTATGGTATTGGGGTTTTAATACACAGGCCGAAATCCGAAGGGGCGTAGGACAGGACTCAATTGAGATGAAAACTGCCCCAAGAACGGAAGCCTTATCCAACGCTCTCTACTGTTTAGGGCCGTATTGCGGGGGAGGGAGGTGGTGGAATCGAGGCATTTTCGAGTAACTTTCCTTTGGATCATAAGGTCAATGTCTAAGTTCACTTCATTCACTCTGGCCAAGTGCTTTATAGTTAATACCTCTTTTTGGAAGGCTGACTGATTGAGAGGAATACTAGTCAGTCGATGGATTAGGCTGTTAAATCCAGCATATTTATGGGCTACAGGGCAAAAAGATTTTCCGTGGACAGTAATATCGGTCGCAGTATCTTTCCTGTATATGGCGAATTCATGGATACCGTCTCTATTACAGATCGTCAAATCCAAGTAATTAATAGATGCGCCACCGATTTCTAAAGTAAATTTTATAGAAGGATATTGATTATTTAGATACTGGAGAAACTCCAAAAGGAGCTCTCGGGGACTAGTCCACGTACACAACACATCGTCGACATACCTGTGCCAATAATAAATCTGATCTAAATACGCACTGCCAGAGGAGAACAAATCGAGCTCAAACTTAGACATAAAGACCTCCGAAATGAGAGAACCCAAAGGAGAACCGATGGGTATTCCAACCTCTTCAGGAAACTCAAAAAACTTGTTATCGAATTTGCAATAATTGGGAGACCAACAAATATTGAGGAGATTGAAAAATTCACCCAATTCTTCTTGGCGAACATTTGTTTGAATCAGAAGGTCTCCCATATGTTGCATGGCGGTTGCTCTGGGGATATTGGGGAACAGGCCGACCACATCAAATGAACACAGGGTCGATCCCAGCGGAAGAATATTATCCTTAAGCCTATCAGCCAAGGAGACCGAATTTTTCACCGAGTAAGGTGACTCATGGTCGACTCTCGATTTAAACCATCGGTCCAAAAATTTCGCCAGAGCGTACGTGGGGGAGGACACAAAGAATACGACCGGACGCATCGGGTTATCTTTTTTATGGACTTTTGGTAGCCCGTACAAGAGGGGAGGCACAGGGTTGGACTCCAGAAGCAATCTTTTTAGCGAGGGAGTTTTAATAATAAATTCACACTCGTTTATCACACGTCTAATTTCTTTTACGTGTTTAGGAAAATTGAAACTGTCGTTTTCCTTAGCACCACACTGGTCGAGAACGTCATGGACCTTGGAGACGTAGGAGGACTTCTCCATCACGACAATGGCATTACTTTTGTCAGCCTTCGTCGTTTGTGTTACTCGCTTGAGTATGACTTCGTCTAGAACACATGTAGAAATTATTGCCATATGGTTCTTCTTCTGTCCAAATTACATTGGTCGAAAAAGATCGCGCTCTACAAATTCTGCATTTCATGATCATCATTATTACTCTATACAAAAATGAGACTGGACAAGAACAAACAAAAATTCCAGTACATAGTGATGTTTTCTCCGTTAGGATTGAGCAAAGATTTTTGCCCACTACTTTGATAGAAGGACTAGATATTGGAAAGCAATTTATAATTGAATGTTTATATAGCTCAGGTCTAGCACGGCCTATATAAGGGCCGTACTACGCGCGGCCCATATTTGACAGCGCGAGATGAAGCGGAAAATTATCGTGTATTTCGATTATAGTAAAAAATCGAAAAGGCGAAAAACGACGTGCCTGGACGTGAAGAACGAAGGAAGTGTGTTACTGCTCGAAAGAAATATTCTTTCTAATAAAATACAATGTTGCGAGCTATAAAATACCTACCTACGATTTATTTTCTTTTTCTATTTTCACATTCGCTAGTTTACATAATATTTGAGCTGTAGTCCTGCAACTATATGACCGTTTTTCTGACTGCGTTTTTTTTTTTTTTTTTTTTTTGTAACGAGTCGAGGTTAACAAAACCTGACAACGAAAAAATAAAAGAATGAGGTTTTTCCTCCTCCTCTCCTCGCGTCGTGACTACGAATGTAAACAACGAACCTTTTTCATTTTTACTCTTGGTAAAATATACGTGCATTTTCGATTTTATGATGAGAGTTTTCAAGTGCGGTTTAATACACATAGACACAAAGTGCAAATGAGGTACGCGAACGCGCGAGAAAAAAGCGACGATGTCCTGTTCTTTTTTGCGGATCCGTAAAAAGGACGAAGTTGCCCTACTTTAAATCGCTAAGTTGAAAAATGACTAGGAATTAAGTTGGTACATTATTCTATTCTAGTAAATTTCGTCAATTCGTATGAGAATTGTGTTTCGAGTCGATAGATTTTTGAAAAATATTTCATTTTTGGTGATTAACTTATTGTTTCTCAATTATTCCTGATAGGGTGGCCAGTTTCTGGAAAATCGGAAAAAATCACGTAATTTCGTAAGACCTGATGAAGTCCCTGAAAGACCAGGGAATTTGATGAATTTTGAGAAAAGTCAGGGATTTTCTTGGATGAAATAGAATTCATATCACGAGTAGAATTTTTTTACTGTTTATTCTACAAAATATCGTGGGTTAAATTGAAGATTAGTTGTCCGGAAAACCTTGGAAAGTCAAGAAAAAGTGGCCACCTTGATCCGAGAATGAACCTGTTTTATTAAAACTCATTTTCGCCAAACACCCTTCGCCATCGTCTGAACAGACTTTTAGAACGTCCACTATCTGTCGCCCCTTCGGCATATTGTTGTTTCGAGGGGGAAACAAAACCCATCCCGACCATCGAGCTACATACCTGTAATTCAAGTTTCTTCTTCAGACAGATTCAATCGAAAAATTCTCTTCAATTCTCCTGATGACGTTACAATCCAGCTTTTGATTTTTCTAGGTCTCTCTTCTTCGGATGTTCAATTGAAAACTTGTCAAAGTTCTATCCCAGCTCGAGATTTTTCAGAGTTCCTCCTCTATCCAGATTCGAAACTCGAGATTTTCGCATCTCTACAGGAGTTCGAGTCAAGAAATTTTGCATGTATCCATAAATTGGTCCTGAGCCGATCTATTTATTTTTCTATAAATTGGGTCAGGGTCATCTGGGGAGAAGTAATCATGAAAATTGAGACTCTGCGTTCTGATAGCGATATGTATTTCCGTTGAGCTTGAGCACTGAGTGAGTTCGGTGTTTCGCCCCTGTCTGATTGATATCCAGAAAATGTAATACCTGAAATCCTTGGTAGAAGTTGAGAAAATCTGGAGGCCAATGTGAGCTACAATAACTAAATAATTATTTTATTTTTTACTTTTCGGACTCCTCTCCCTTTTTTTTTATCTTCCAAGTGTCATTAATTTCATATTAATGAATGTCTTACGCCTATAGTACAGATATATTATTTTGACTAATATAGGTCTTGATGTAGGCGGTGGCGGACGATGAACGAGAGTAGGCACCACTGGTCCTTAGGGGTGAATTCTCCGTATTTGGCACAGGGTGATGTCATGTGTTGTACCGTAATTGGCGCTGGTCAGTGCAGTGAGGACAGATTCGGGTGATCATTTATTTAGGATGTATTGGTGGATCGCTTCGGTGTGGTCTATAAGGATGCGGCAAACGTTAGTTTCAAGCTGATGGTTCGCTCTCTACAATAGACCGCAGTTTTTTCCTATTTGACCTACTTGCCTTACGGTCACGCGCGTCCTACGCCTGACACTGTTCCATTTGACCAGATCTCTATCAGTTCTCTCATCTTGAGACCAACTCGGAGCCTTGCCCTGGACCTTTCTGGTCGGTTCCTCTTGAGTACTCGTATCCATGTAACGTTGAGTCCCTAACAGCCACTCAATAGCAGCCTCATGCCTACAGGCTCAGTAAATCCCACAATTACCCTGTATCCGGGAAGGCCAATCACGGCATCGCATTTACGAGACAGAATCCTCTAACACCTAACTCAGCCGGTACCTCCACTACCTGGCTAGCCGGTGTCAATCACTACAGAAGCTCCTCATCTTGAGTTTAGGCTTCAAGAGACCCTAAATGGTGAACTCGTGCCTACTTTGAAGTCGACCTGAGGGGTTTGACCACTTGGGTCCCAGCTCTTGCAAAAGATTCAACGGAAACCCGCTGCTTTAGCCCTCGCCAAGGAAGTGGACAAGACTCCAGTTGACCACAGACGAAAACGTCGAATATGTAATCAACTCGCGTACACCTAGACACACATGTTTGTCACAATATATCTCAAGGCCAACAAACCCATTATAAATTTCATGTTTCCAACAATAATTTTTCGCTTATTTAATGCAGAAAACAGAGATAAAATGTGAAAAGCCACGTTTGCATTCAAATTCGTGCGCTCGTCGGTTAAATGGGGACTCAACGATATTTACGCAGGTAAATAATGGAAAAATTCAATTTACCAAAGGCAAACTTTTCTACATCGACAAAATGTTTAATTGCACGCGAATATTACATGGTAAATTTTCTTCGTTTGAAAAATATTTAATTTGTCGCACGAAAGGGCCGCGAGATGAAGAATATCGTTAGAAACACGCGAAGCAAAAAAAAAGTTAACAAAATCTTACTAAAGTGACTCGCGTCAAATTTTCGCTAAGAGACGGCATTTCTGCGTAAGACATATTTTTAAAAGTTCTACGAATACTACGAGTTAAAAATATTCTATGGGAAAGTTTGGAATGCCCGAGTCAAAATTAAAGTTTATTTTGAAAAATTACGAACCGTAATTCTGTGTATGATATGGTGAGAGGTAGCTGGCGAAATTGAAGTTGAGCTTTAGAATGTAATAAACGTTGGTTACGTCGATTACATCATTTCCCACAAAGATTTTCTGTAGGTTTTTTTCCATTGCCTCAAAAAATACGAAAGAAATCTTTTAAATAGATTTCCATAACTCGAACGCCTATCGGCACCCATCAGGAAAGGACAATTTGATTCTCTAATCTGATAGGTATGAAAATCTTTAGTATTCTCAAAAAAATTAGTTCGAAGAAAAACTCATGAACGAGGTAAATGATCTTTGAAGATTTTTTTTTTTCAAAAAAGGAAGATAGAAACCAAGTTATCATTTTCTTCACCGACTCTCTCTCTTCACTATCCTCCCTTACAGTCCCTTACCTCTGTAACCCAATCATGCGACACTTTGCACCTTAGACTCGATTAACACCCAAATAATTTCATATGGATCGCCGGGTACATCGACCTCTGCGAACGGGACGCTGCTACCTCTTTCACCGGAATAACTGATAATTCCCCCGCTCCATTCCTAGACTACAAAAATCACTACCTCTCACTCATCACCCAATCATGGAACACATTTTAGAAATCCAGCAACCAAATCTATCGTATTGAAATAATTCCCGTCACCAGGTCATCATCCATTAGATACACTAGACGAGAAGTCATTCTTTCCCGTCTGAAAATAGGCCACACAAAAATTACGATCTCCCACATGACTAATCTCCACACCCTAACCCCTCCATCTTGCCCCTACTGTCAACAAAACAATTTAACAGTTGACCATTTTCCTCAAACACTCCTTCCTCCCTCACTCAAGCGCTTAAAAACAACTATGAAACCATGTCCGGTACTCGACGATACTTATCACTAATTAACTTTTACGCCTACATTTAAACAAACTTAACTGCCCATACTAATTCCACTCGACATGAATCTATAAAAAGTTCACTTCCGTACTGCCTTTGTAATAATTATTTAATGATTTTGTACACCGAGCTAAATAGCGCCAGTTTAGCTGACAGCTCGTTGTTGAAAGAAAGATTCTTTTTGAGGATATTTTCTGGACTGTCGATTTTTTAATGCCCTCGTTTTCTAAGTCCGAGTGTGGGAAAGTACCGTTACCAATCCGCAGCAAAAATTGTGGTTGACAATAGATCGTACAGCGTCCTAAACAAGCGCCACAAACTGATATCACAAAAAATGTACCGAGTCCATTCTCAGCCACACTTTTCTAGATCTTGTCCTCCTTCAAACGATCACGGCGTTGCTCTCCTCCGCTACAGTGGTTTCAGCAGTGCATACCATCAGAGTGTCATCCGTATAGCAGATAGGCTCAACACTCGGTGGAAGTTTCAACTTGAAAATCGCTTTAAATGCGACGCACCGGAGGGACCGACCCTTGCGGCGCCCCACAAGTAACTGGGCGACGCCTCTGCATGGATTTCTAGATAACTAAGATATATAGCTGCTGATCATCCTTTGCAGGTATGAGGGCACGTCTGCGTCCATGAGGGCTTTCAATGTCCTCTCCTATGGAATCGAGTCAAATGTATTTTTTATGTCGAGACTGACGGTTGCGCAAAACTGATGCGAATCTATTGCTGACTCGACTATCCTCTTCAGCCTCCTGATTCCCGCATTGTCTGAAGTCGATTGGCTATTATTCTCTCCAAGAGTTTGCCCAAGTTGTATAGCAGACAAAGTGGTCGGTAAGAGTATGGCAGGCCAGATGGTTTATCCTTAATTAAGAAAACCACTATAAATAATATAAAGCGACCCTTGAGTATTCTTCTTAATTGTGGATAACTGTAACTCACAAAAACAAATTGACTCAGTGGTTTATCCTTTTTATTAATCAACGCTAACCTGGCTTTCTTACACCGCACGGGAAACAGTCCTACATTAAATGTATCAACAAGCAGTGCCGGGTGAACTGAATGTATTGGATTCAGAATGTCGTGCGGACCTGGAGCTTGAGGGGTATATTATCCTCTTCTCATATTGGTAGCGTAACCATTAGTGGTGGCTGCTGCGGGAACAAGCTGTCGATGATTTGCCCCGCAAAATCTGACCCCATTCGACTCATTGCTGAGATGCTCTTCTGTTTCATCGGCACCATCTTGTAGGGCTTGCCAAGCGGGTCCTTTTCTGCTATTTCATACAGCCTTTTCCATGCAGCACCATTGCTGTCTTTTATGACTTTCTCGGACCTCTCACGAATCGGCTGGTATTCAGGTACAACCGCTCTCGCATCTTCACCGGCTCCGACGCTGACGGTTACTTTTTTTCCTTAAGGGTATGCTTTACTTGTTCGGAAACTCCGAAACGGTGTATGATGAGTTGCATAAACATCCTCAAAAACCCTGCAAGGTTCGGGAAGCCAGCGGTCACTACGCGACGCTTGTCGGGTGTGCGTGGGTAGTCCTCGTAACAAATGACGAGGAATGATTTTGCACGGTCACATCTCAGGGTTCCATTTTCCGACGAAGTTTTTCGATCTTCGGAAATGTTGTACAGGAGGGTTCAACGAAAGGCGCTATCGGAACAGAATCCTGAATTTTGGTTCCAGAAGAATTTCGCTCTCGTCAGAAAACAGACGAATTTTTACCGATTTCAACGTTTAATCGAGAAAGTATAAGAAAAATTTTATTTCAAACATTTCAAATCCATCACCATATTCATCCCTAACTCATCATGCCAAGTAGTCCAGGAGAATTAGTCTCTAATTGAGTATAAAAACGACAAAAATCCAAGAGAGATGAAACTTGGCAAATATGTGGGGGACAACTTGGTAAGAAACATATGTATTAAAAGTCTAGACCCCTCCGATGTACGCTCCACCCCCCAGCGCCTAAAAACTTCGACTCGAATCAGTTTTTTCATCATATCTCGGTCATTTTTCGGTTTACAAAAAAATTTTTCGAACAAAATTTATAGGAAATCAAATTATCTACAAAAAATGTTCTCATACATTTTACTGTACGACACATAGTTTTCGAGTAAACAGTACAGTTTCTAACGTCAACAAAGGAAGAACGTTGTCAAAACGCAACACGGCGACTTTCATATGAACTCGACGACTAGCGGTTTTGAAGAATGATTGTGCAATGTGCAAACATTAATTCTTCTCAACATAATACGATTCTATATTACACATGTACATATACTTATTTCCTTAACTATACTCGTATTCTCTACATAGGCGTTCACATCTATACATTTTTTTTTCCTTAACTAAAATTGTACATTTTCTATGCAAGCATTCACATCTTAACTAAAATCGTACTTAATCGTAATCACATTCGAGGTCAACGTCAACGTTGAGACAATGGCCCGAACATGAACAAGCATCATTGCATTTCAAGCCCATTCTGCGACAGCCACATTTTTTTGCGCAACCCTTCTGATAACCGCAGAAAACTATTTTCAAAACGTTTTTCGGGGCTGGAGGCAGGGAAGAACATACCGGCATAAGCCCATTGTTACTTTTCTTCCAACCCCAGATTTCAGCCATCAAATCGTTACCCAACCAAGTTTGTACCTGATAATAGACCCTGTAGAAATGCTGCGCCATACCCGCGGCTGTTGGTGGTAAAATACTCAAAGTTTTGTTTTTCCGTGACAAACAGATATCAATTTAAATGAGAGAGTTTGCTTTTGTTGCCACCTAAAATACTCAGGCTAAAATTTTTTTTGTTCATTCTTTTCTTGAAACACTGGAAGCGGAAATCATTAAGTGACAAACTCGAAGAATTTTGAGCACCGCAAATAAATCTGACAATTTCTTCTCCAGCCGCAGCGATATCCTCGTGAGTCGCCTGACAGTTGTAAAACATATTTAAATGACTGTGTACTCGTCGCTCATCTCGCAGTTTTTGAAAGATGTATTTCTTCCATAAAATGAAAAAAAAAGAATGATTGCACTCATTATTATTATTTAGATACTCTGTTGACTTGGCAAAAACTTAGAAACCTGTTTTAGCAAATTCCTAGGAATTTTCTCTTTTTTTTCCATCTCAACAATAATACTTGGATAACGCAGGTTCTATTATATATGACATAGTTTGTAAGTCTAAACAAAAAATAATTCTTACTCTACATGCTTGCTAATCCTTACCTTTATGAAGGAATGCTGAAGTAGTATCACAACCGGTAATGGCATGTATCACGAGGGCAAACTTTGAAAAGGATTTTCGCAATGAAGTGCCCGAAAAAACCTTTGAGTATTCATTACCTCGACCAGGCTTGTAGAGAAATGTATTTCGTCGAGTTTTTTTACTTCCCAATCCAGCTAATGGACTCGCCAAGTCGACATCTTCACCCACTATGACTGCATGTTTTCCAAGACGATCACCCTCAGTGAGCGCTGTATTAACTATAATGACGTCGGCATCCCCAGTAGCAATGCGGCATTCATATTTCTCCTTGAAACACTCTTCCAACAAGCCAATCAATTTAGCTTTATTGGAACAATTAGCCAGAAATGCGGACTGAGAAGTAGGAATTCGAGTTTTCAAATCAATATCATAATCTGGGCTCGTGAGTTTCCTAGCTCTACGTAAATGCTCAGAATTTTTGGTACAACCGGTGGAATTTTCGTACCCATCAAATATAACGATAACATGAGGTCCAAACTGCTCCAGGTACTTCTGGTAACCATGACAGACGTCTTGAAATACTTCCATTGTAGTCCACATCAATTTTCTATGTAAAAGGAATCCTTCATCTATAATAAAAACGCAGTAATGTTTATTTGACGGAAGCTCTGTTTCTGGGCACAACTCGTACAAAGCTGATTTCTTAGTTTTTCTCATTCCAGCTTCACTGAAGAGAGATGTAGGAAAGGGAGCGAGTTCGTAACAGAAGTAATTTCGTAGATCTTCGTCACTTTTTTTCAATAACGATATTCTTTGAAACAACAGAAGTGGATTAATTGGGATTACATCTTCCCCAATCCGAATTGTGCTGTACACCATGGCCAATGACTTCACTCGGTTCCCTAAAAAAAATTGTAATTATTTTTACCTGAATTTTCAGATAGTTAATTGATGTAAGTTCCTATGACTAAAATTACTCACCTCGTTTAAAACTGATTTCTTGAAAATTCTTTCCTATCATTAGTTCCATTCCCTTTTTTCCAACAGCAAAACTGTCGAAACAGTTCACAGAAGCATCTCCTTTCAAACCCGACGATAAAGACACTGGTTTAGAATTTCTGCGGAAAAAATAGTGAGCAGTAATCCAAACCATCAACTTCTCTAAATCGTCCTTGTCTCTTTTGATTCGAGAAGGACGAAGGTCAGTATGCTGCTCGGTCCAAGCAACTTTGCAGTTTGTGAACTCCTCAATCTTTTGGCAGACTGTGGCTACCACCGGCATACTTAAGATCCAATTTTGCAGAACGCCAGATTTCATACCTCGTCCACGAGTCAATCCTCCTTCACACTTCATCAACCGCATAAGGGTCTGCTCAACCGTCGTATTGCTCCGTATACCACTCCAAAATTTTGCAGAACGTCGAATGGTGAAGAAACCTGATTGAACAAAATCAATGTATTCTTTTGAGCTCATACTTTTCTCCAATTTCTCAGCATCTTGCAGGTAGAGATGTGCCGATTTTGCATACAGGAAATGACCTGAAGCATGGTAAAATGGCAACATTTCGTACACAGCTTGAATATGTAGAAACCAGTTTCCTGTTCGCTCAGCAGCGATAAATTTCTTCATTAGGGCCACCATTTGATAATACTGAATCCATAATTTTGAGGTTGGGCCACGATTTCCAACCTCTTCAGTATGTGCATCAAATGCTTCAATGAACTTGTTGACTACTTCATTATCAAAAGGCCAAATATTTTCGTCATTTGATAACAATTTTTCTATTTCTTCACGTTCATTGTCAGTGAAATGTGCCTCACGCATCAAAATTCGTCCTAGAGCTTCATGAATTAAAAAATGGCCTCGAACACCGCGAGCAAATGCGTGACCTGATAAAATTTTGTCTACACTGTTGGCCGCAAAAATGATGCACAGAAGTTCTTTGAGACCACTCCCTGCCATTATGAAACCGATTGCGCCCATGAATGACATCAATAAGTGGAATCCTCCTAGACGAATAAAAAAGCGGGAAGATAAATCGTTAGGCAGTGATGCGATGATTTCCCTGGCCTTGATATATAACGGTTGGTCAAAGGTGACGATACAAATCTTCCTGTTAGCATCAATCGTTTCATGCACTGCAAAGTCCAGAGCAGAATATATTGTATTATAGTTGTTTGGAGGTGAGTTTATGAATGGAAGAAATGTAATAGACGATTGCTCAAAGCGTTCATTCTTTGTCACTCCATCCATGAAACCACTCCAACTAAGATTACTGACATTGAAGAACTTGGACATGAGCCACACAAAATCAGCAACATATTTCTTAGGCACAGTAATTTCTTTTAACGAGGTAATCTGGATAGAGCGCAGACCCAAGCAATTTTTTGCAAAGAGGTCAAAGTGCTTCAGAGGAATTTGACCAAAATTGTCGGTAAATTCTGCAGAGGGACAAGCGGGTAACCGTTTAATGGGCTCCGATGGAACCAAGTTGTAGAATGGAGTGAGACATCTGATTCCGCCTAATGCATGAAATGTATCTTTTCCGTCAAGAGTATTGATATTGTGATCGGCGTTATCAAAAATGTATTGAAAGAATGATCCACGTGGTAGCATAGAGCGCGCGTAGGTCATAGCTGACGTTTTGAACAATTTCACTTCGTTATAAGAAGCACAGAAACCTAACGCCGGCTAGATACGTAGATGAAATCTTAGTTGTGTGGTCGGTCTCTAATAGACAGTATTGGACCCAATCCTTTCTGAAAGCGCATGCGATAAATGAGAGCATCAAATTCACATTGCATTGGATGAGGGCAATTATAGGAGTGGAACAGTAAATTTTTCCAATACTTTTCGAAAATAAATATCAATCATGTTAACTATACTCGATTTAAAAAAAAATATGCTTTTTGAATTGAACATCTAGGTGCACAAAAATGGGTACAACGTTACACTGAATACTTGAGGATCATCGATACCTTCGTTTCTGAATAACGCCCGACTCTGATGATTTTACTGTTGAATAATTATGAGCGATGGTAGCAATTTATCTTGAATTTACTGTCCAAAATATTCTACAAGTATGGTCTGAGCAGAAAAGGAAAATTTCACAACAACTAAAGAGAGAATAAAGAATAAACAAGATTACTCCAATTATTGATCGAGACCTAAGTCATAACTTAAATACAGCTGAGGCTCAAGTTTGATACCGAAGGCAAGTAAATTAATTGACGAAGCAAACGGAAAAGCGAATTCGTACCTGTAACTGAAAATCGATACTAAGTCGGAGTTAAGGCCTCGGAGAAAAATGTCTAACGTTAAGTCTATATTTGTAAAGAGTATCAAGCGAAGCTAAATCAAAGTATATAAAAGTTTGGTATCGTACTTGAGACGAGAATTCTACGTTTTTTTTTTTCTTTCTTTTTACCAATACTCCCTCTGACCTCTCGTTATCACTACCCTATTGTTCGATTTTTCCAAAAACTTACGCGAAGGAATTATCTAGATCTTTTCTAAATTTATTGTGTGACGCATTTTTAACTACTGTGCAAACCTACACTGCAGCAGCTGAACGTGGAATGTTAATTTTCACCTCGTTCTCGTCGTCGAGCCACCTGCTTGATCCAGCCAATTTTGCGATCCCGAGTAATGTGAGACGGAATTTGTACGGATGTTCGACACGAGAACGCTTTTAAGGATAAAAAATGGGACTCGCGTTACCGTTTTTCTCGAATGGTGCAAAAATACGCACCAGCCTTGTATATAATATTCGAGAAACTTAAGTTACCATAATTTTTATCTCGTGTATTGAAGATACGCGCGAATACTCGTATGTCATACGCGCGCTTCGCCGTTCGCATTAATAATAATCGTCGCGTACGTCGCGAACCGATATAGACTCTCTCGACCGTAAATTGACATTCAAATTTAAATTACTACCCGCCTTTTCCGGGAAAATATTCTCCCGTTTAATTGGTTCCTCGGATATCTTTTCAACTTCATTTTTCTCAAATTACATCACGCTCGCAATGCGTTGTTGATGCCACCGCCCGCGCTATCCAAAACGCATCGGCGGCGTCATCGTTATTGCTATACGTACACATTACGCAGCTATAACGCTTCTAAAACGAGAGGAAAAATGATATTTTAACGAGAAATTCTTTCTGATCCGTCGTCGTTATTTTTCCGGATCGTCTTCTCTTCATTCCCTGGAGACGAACTTACGGAAAAAGATCTTGTAGGCCGAGGAAGATCTACGCACTGTGTCGAGCATCAACTTATGTTTCCAAAAGTACGAACTTCGGTGTCTTGTCTGTCGAAACTTTGAAAAACGATGGGAAAGTCGAACACTTGTGAAGACTTTTGATTTTAAAAGAGAAAAGGTTTAGCTCTGCATGCACAATACCGACCTGAAAAAGTCAGAACTCCATAGCAATTTTTTCCTTCATTGAGCGGTGCTGCTATATAGTTTCTGCTGTACCCGTCAATTCATTGCTATGTGTTCTGAAGTTTTGCATGCCAAATTACCTTGCAGCTTGCCAAGAAGAAGAGATGGTTCGCTGAGGAGATTCTTCCAACACTGAAAATATACTCGAAAGGGTCGATTCTGGTGCTGGGGGAAACAATATTAAATGCCTACGCAACCCGTACCTACTTTACGATTCAGGAGGGGCGGCATAGTTCGGCGGCTTAGTGTAAATCATTTTTATTTATTTATTGGCTGCTTCTTCGGGAAGGTGCCGGAAACAGACGTGTTGTCCAATTACTCACGACACCCTATTGAGAAAAAGAAAACACAGAACAATGACAATAAATCCAAGAACAAACTGGAGTCCTTGGTATTTTTTAGTATCCTTATATGCCACGAACTTAGTACTGTTTGGTATAGATTCAATACTTTCAAGCTCAGAGATAGTTGTTCCTTCAACCGGGATTTAGTGTACTCTGGCTTCGTAAAGTCGATCTTCTGGTTTGGGGTCTAGCCAGTGGATTTCTAGACGTTTCATTTCGTCAGTAAAATTCTGTACATTTTTAGGATCGTCTAAGATGAGGGATACACCACCATTACCAAGTGGTGTAAACTTGACAATACCAAATTGCTTTCTATTGACCTTGTATTCACTCGACTGCTGAATAACGCTTAGATACTTTTTTACTTCGGAGTCAAAAAGTGGTTTCATGGGATTTTTTAGATGTAACAATCCGAGTGATCCAGTCGTCCCTATTCGACTGTTGACTGGAGACACTGGACGATCTTGAGAACAATGGTTGTGGGAAATTCATTTCCTGGGACTGTGTATTACGATATTGACTCTGGGGTGGCCTTCTTCGTTAACATTGCTGATTCTTCTCGTTCAAAGTGGGAAGTTGACATCAGTCTGTTGGTCAGAGATGGAGGGAGCACCAACAGGACCACTGGCGATACCAGCATAGGAAGTACGAGTAGTGCTGATTGCTGCTCTACTGGGTTGACTCATACGGACCTTGCTTCTATTTACAGGCCTACCACCGTGGGATGAGTATTCGGTAGTGCCTGTATAAGAGAATGCTTGTTGACTCGCTGCCTGCAAGTTGCGACGGATGGGATTATTAGTAAAGTTCTGAAGGATACTATAAACCAAGTCTTCAACCTGGGACATTATATTGTTGCCAGCGTTTATGTCTTCGGGGGTTGTAGTTTTATTATCTTTCCTACCTCTAATCTTTCGCTATTTGAGACGACTGATCTTGGGAGTGTTGCCCGTGAATGGGACATTGGACTCTAGATCAGATTCGAACGTTACATTGGAGATAGATCTTGCTAAGGGAGGTGAAATTCTTGATTTAACAAAAATGATCACATTTTCGGGAAAATTTCACTTGTTTCTCAAGTAGAACAGCTGTTGAAACACTTCTACGTAGAGGTATGCTTAAAAAGTCAACTATTTCTGTCCAAAATTGATGGAAGTTACTTAGCATGCGCTCATATGGAGGAACTTATCCAAAAACGATGAAATATCGTAATATTGAAGTTATTTCACTTCTATGAACTTGTCTTTAGTACAGTACACTTCCGATTATCCGACGTCGGATTATCCGACCAGCCGTATTATTCGACCCCAAAAATTTGCTCCCGATTATCCGACCTCTCGATTAACCGAACTTTTTCCGTATTATCCGAACCGTAATTTTTCCAACCTCCGTATTATCTGAACTCTCTCCGCGTTATCCGAACCGGATTTTTATCCGAACTTTTTATTATCCGAACCACCCATTACCCCAGTTAGGTCGGATAATCGGAAATGTACTGTATCATAAAACCATTCACAGCACTTAATTATGCCGAAGAACGAAATTTACCTGAAAGTCATGATTCCAAATCTTACTGATAAGAATCCAGAATCTTCAATTTCCGCAAAGCGTGATCGATTTTTGTTGTTTTCGCTTGAACAACTCGTAATATCACACACGGGACACTTCCACGTAGAAGTATTCACATAAATTTAATAATTTCACTCTGAAGTGAGAGAAATAGTCTTATCATAGAGAAGCACATGGCCATGTGGACCACATTACAAAGTGTCATAAAATCCGAACAACACCTAACAACTCGAATTTTTATGTGAAATTTACAAAACTGAACTCAACTAAGCAGTTTTGAACAGTTCAAATGATCTAAAACCATCAAATTTTACGAAAAATTGACAAAATTCGACGCACTGGGGACTTTAACAGACGCGGGAGGTCTGGAATCTCGACCTAGACTACAACTTTTCCCAAACAAGTTTATGTTCGCTCAGGCCCCTCGAAGAGCCATGAAATTTTTTCAGGATTCTTTCCGAATTCTACGGTAAATTTCAAACAAAAATCCGTTTGAATTTTCTCAAAAACGCAGATTTTTTACTTCGAGTTCTGAGTATTTGAGTTCTCTTACCCCCTCTCAGAGACTTCCAGGAATTTTTTTGCCATTTTTTCCGAATTCTGCGGTAAATTCGACATAAGAATTTGTTGAACTTGAAAAAAAGAAATGCAAAAATTTGCCTAACCGGAAAGAATTCTTGCATATAAATAACCGGAATATTCCTTTTGGTTCGCAATTTATGCGGATTCATATGTAATTCGGACCGCCAAATTCGAAAAAAATTATCAAAAAATTCTTCCGACATTGTAGGGGCGCTGAGAGGCTGATAACCCCTAAAATAGGGGTCAAATTGAAGTGACATATTTCAACATACTCTTATTTTCACGAATAACCTCATAAAATTTTCCCTAGAATTAGGGAAAAACACTGATCGTCCAAAGGGCCAAGGTGCCTCCCCCCCCCCAAACCGAGGAAAAAATACTTTGTGTTTTTCGGGAAAATCTTGACGAGTCGCGAAGTTTAATTTAGCGCGAACTCCGTGAAAAATAGTACTAGAAAAAAAAATACAAAAAATTTTCCATCACTTTTTAAGGTTTGTGCCTCCTTGACACCCTCCGAGGGCCCCAGGAATTCTTTCATCATTTTTCCCGGATTTTGCGCTCCAGAACTCCTTTTGGTTAGACAACCCGCCATTACGGTGCCCCTCTGGGGTTTGGACCGTGGTACCATGGCTCAAATTTTTCACTCAAGTATCCTAAATGTTCGTTCCAAATTTCATGATTTTAACATGAAATGCAAGGTTGATCTATAATTTGCACTAAACCGCCGGACGGTGATCCTGGCTGTAGAACTTCTTATTAAATCGGCAAGAGTTTTGATCTACGATCTCCTCCACTATTTTTGCGTATTGCCTTCTTCAGCTCGTTAGACTGGTGTTTTGCAGCAGGGTGGGAAATTTCTCCTTCTAGTCAGTGCAAACAGAAAGTTTTTTTTCAAGAATCTTGCTATCGTGTAACATGGCGATTGAATGCTATTAACTAGTGGTCTCTTTGGACAAATCGCTTTTTGGAGTTTTACGAGCTTAAACGAATCCGTTCCTTCAAGTTACGGCTATCCATAATGAAACGTGAAAGACGAATACTCCGACGTGGAGTAAAACATGCAAACCGCAGAAAAATAAAAGACGACGAGCGCTTTCAGATAAATAACCATCTTCAAGCCTGAAATGAAAGCAACTGACGAACAAAAGAGAAGAACGAGGTATTAAGATCGTCCAAACGAGAAATCACGGTGTGAGTCATAAACCAGTTCGATCAGGCCATCTTCCGTAATGTACGAATTGAGTACAGTGATACCGTCAGTGTTGAGATGACGAATTATCTCTATATTCTCGAGGACGATACGCTTACGGTAGGAATTCTCCTTATGGAGGAGCTTCTCGGATCCCTCGCGAAAGCTGTGGCCACTGTTTATTAAGTGATCGACGAAAGCTGACTCCCCCAAGTGTCCCTTCTTCCAAGACTTCAGGTGCACAGCTACTCTAACTTTCATTTGGCGGCTGGTCTCGCCAATATAAAAGCCTCCACAATCCTCACACTCCAACTTATACACACCACTCCTCTCATCAACAGGTATGGGGTCCTTCAGTCTCACAAACAACCTCTTGACTGTGGTAGGGTTGTAAAACACGGGTCTGAAGCCAAACGGGCGAAGGGCCCGACCCAATTGCAGGGAGAACTTCCCCAGGAAAGGGAGACTGATCCAACGCAAACGGCGATCACGGATCGTGTCTCGGGGGAGGGAGGTGATAGAATCCAGGAGGCTCCTCGTAACTTTCCTCCGAACCATCACGTCAACATCGACATTGACCCCATTCACTCTGGCCAGGTGTTTTATTGTGATTAACTCTTTCTTGAAGGCAGACTGACTCGTATTCCTTTGAGTCAGTCTGTGAACTAGGCCATGAAAAGCAGCCATCTTGTGAGCAGCAGGACCGAACGAACCACCGTGGACTAAAACATCGGTCGTAGTATCTTTCCTGTAAATTCCAAACTTATGGATACCGTCTATTATAGAGATCGATAAATCCAAAAAGTTAATGGAAAATACCCCTATTTCCAACGTAAATTTGATGGAAGGGTACCAGGAATTGAGATATTTCAGAAACTCACTAAGGAGATCTGGGTGACCAGTCCAGGTACATAGAACGTCATCAACGTACCTGTGCCAATAGTGAATATGGTTAAGTAACACCTGGTTCGAAGAAAAGAGGTCAAGTTCAAACTTAGACATGAAAATTTCGGATATGAGAGAGCCTTAAGGTGATCCAATAGCGATCCCTACTTCGTCAGGGAACTCATAAGATTTCCCTTCAAATGTACAGTAGTTGGGGGACCAGCAAGTATTTAGAAGATCGAAGAATTCGTGAATCTCATTATGAGGAATGTTGGCTTTGACGAGTAGCTCACCCATACGCTGGATAGTAGCAGCCTTAGGAATATTCGGGAACAAACCAACAACATCAAACGAGCAGATGATCGTTCCCGGGGGAAGACTTACATCCTTGAGGACGTCAGTTAAAGAGGCCGAATTCAAGACCGAATGAGGGGATTCAAAATCAATTCGATTTCTGAACCAACGGTCAAGGAATTTGGCAAGGAGGTAGGTAGGAGAGGAGACGAAAGAAACAACGGGTCGCATCGAGGTATTGTTCTTATGCACTTTGGGCAGCCCATACAGGAGGGGGGGGGGGGGGTTGTGGGGTTAGGAACAAGGAGGGCTTTTTTCGAAGCAGGAGTTTTGATAATAGCCTCACTCCTGTTGATGACACTCCTAACTTCTTTGACGTGCTTGAGAAAGCTGAAATCCTCACTCTCTTTAGCACCACACTGCTGTAGGACTTCATGGACCTTAGAAGAATAGGCCGATCTCTCCATCACTACAACACCGTTGCCCTTGTCAGCCTTAGTGACGATCAAATCTCCCTCTTTCATCTTCCTCCTTAAACCCTGAATCACTCCTCCCAATTTATTACTCATGCGAGGGAGGGGGTTGTTACGGACTAATTCGGCACAGACTTTCCGGGTATTAAAACCAGGATCAATCTTAACCGCAAGATCCACAACGACATTCGCCAAGGTTTCATCATTCTTGAGGGGAGGCATACTGAACTTCAAACCTTTCTCAAGGAGGGATCTTGGATTTTGGTGCTATTGGCTTCATCTCAAGCGTCCTTTCACTGCCAGATACATTGCTCTCTTTCAACACAGTTTCCAACCAGTTCTGGTATTTCTGGGTCAGGTCCTTCTTCAGCTCTTGATATCCATTCTCTACAATGTACAACTTTACTTTTTTTTTCTTTTGGTGTGTGGTCGTTCTTCTCCATTATTACCACTACCGTGTTGCCTTGGTCCGTCTTTGTCAAGATCAGGTTGTTTTGTTGTATCTTTTCTGTAGATTTATGCGTTTTGGCGCATATTCACCCTGATATCCAATAGTACTTTCCTAATTCTGGTTCAGGCTTCTGGTCTCGCCTCATGTTCCATGGCTGGAATTACTTTTTCACAGCTGAAATCCATGTTTCCGAGCTCGCACTGTACACATTTCTCTGGCTGATGTACTTAACATCTTCTTCTGTGAAAGTGACTCTTCAGAAGTTCTCAGCTTCAATGTATTTGTCTCTTTTTTTCTTTCTATTTTGTTTTGGGTCTGTTCGGCAAGTTTCGGCTTCCATTAGGTTTTCCACGTATTCCTCTGCTCTGTTGAATATTATTTCTTGTTCATCAGTAGCAATACAACTGATTGTGGGGTAACACCTGAAAGCTCTCTTGTAAACTGACTAAGTGCAATCAGTATCTTTTTTGATTTTTTTAAACTGAGAAAAATTAAAGCAAAATTTGTATTATTCTATACGAAAAGGAGAGAAGGTAGTCTGACGTAAACGTGCACCATAGATAAACAATTGGTTTCGAATCAGAAACAAAGGGTTTAGAATGATCCTTCACGTTGGAAATTTCGACATTTCGTCTCACTATTATTTTTGTGCATAAACTATCAAACGTCTGTATGTGTAAATTTCGAACACGATTCTACAATCCAAATAACACTCGTATCGAAAAAGATTCTCCGTTCGTAGAATACGAGTAGTTGCCCTTTATTTCTTACATGTAACGTCTTGCCTAAGCAATGCTTTTCAAATACGGCTTCGAGGCGTCGTCAAGAGACGGAACAATAGACGTTAATAATACATATTTGAAATTTGTCATCCACATAATAATTTCGCTACTACGTACATTCGATGATAATTATATACCCACGTGAGTACATAAATATAAGTTCAATAGACATTCGATTTACGTCATTCTTGAGCCTTTAAATCGCGGTTTGATGCGAAAATCGACGTTCAAAAATTCTAGGAACAGTAATACATATTCGACGAGCTAAATTTTGCCCTAAAACTATTTTCGAGAATACGAAACGCGCGACAGAAATTGAACAAAGGAGATGAAAATTGTTACTCGTCGTAATTCGTCGGGCTTGTGTATCGTTGCTCGGAAAATTCGCGAAAAATAATTACGGTGACGTCGACACAAACTTGTCTGAAATTGAAAATGTCGACCATTAATTCGTAAATACTGTGCGCTCGAAATCGCTGTAGTTTGACGACGACAATTTCCTTCGTATTCAGACATCCACGTTTAAAAATAGAAGGGTGCGATACTTTTCGTCGCATTTTTAAAATCTTACATAAGACGTCATTTAAAAATTGAAATGGGGGGAGAGAAAGGACGCTGTGATTAAGGAGCGCGTTAATTTTGTTGTTTTAAAGATCGCGAAAAACGACAACTACTTTTTCGTTTTTAAAGGTACAGCCAGCGGAGAGAGCTACAGCAAACTTTGGACCGTAATAATTTTTGAATATTATTTCTTAATTTATTTGTTTTTCGCGTGAGAAAGGGATGGCTTTCTTTTTACTCGGTCGTATGTACGTCAAGTGAATGGGATTTTCAAGCAATATCATTTTGCGAGGTAAATACCGAAGGTAACGCAATTATTATTCGATTCAGTCCGGATATGTTCGCTTCGTTTATTTTTTGTTAGTGTGAACGACGAGAATGGAGTCGCTCTTCTTTTTCGGAGAGCTAAGTAGACTATAGGGTAGGCCTACATCAAAAATCGTACACAATTCCTTCCTTAAGCATTTGCTCTAATTGAGTACAAAAGGAGCAATAGCTCGTGTTCTCCCCTGTAAAATGTGGAATATACATTTTTGTGGAACAGTAATCCTTTTCTACCATATTACGTTTAATTCGAGATAGGTACCTATATACATGTTTTTTTTTACGATATTCAACACAGGATGGGAGAAGTAAATCGAGAACTTCTTTTTATTTTTTTAATTTCAAGGCGTTTAAAAAACTAAACGAACGTGAATATCAAATGGAAACGAACGCAGTAATCCCATATCGAGGAAAAACGAGCGTGTCTTTGTCGTGGCCACTAGGAAATGAAAAATTTTAATGAAATCGTGCACGCGTCAAGTTCGACGAACAACGTAGAATAGCTTGCGAAGAATAAATTCAAAGTTACTTGGATGGATGAATTCTCTCGAATGAAATTGAAAAGAAATTGAGATGTTTCACAACAAAGGATGACAGTCGTCGTCTGGTCTCGGAATCCAGAATACGACTTAATGATGTACGATGGATGCGTGTGCTCCTGATGCTAGCAATCTCCAACAAATAACGCAACTCATCGTTCCTAACGGTATATGATCGTGTGAAACTGTTTTTTATGATCTTGGAACTTCGTTTGTAGAAAGGCGAGAGCGAGAAGGAGCTGTACGAGCTCCCTATAGTTCGAGTGCGATTGTCGAGTTCTTACCATCGGATTACAGCACCGCTTTTGTCGCATGTGGAGCGGGTACGTGTTGCGTAGGCGTTAAATATTGTTTCCCCCAACCCCGGAATCGACCCTCTCGAGTATGATGTAGGAAGAATCTCCTCGGTAGACCCCCTCTTCTTCTTGGCGATCACCAAGCTGCAGTGTCCCCAGGAATTAGCAACAACAACACCACCTTAGATAGAGTAGAATGCTGTTGGAGTCTATTTCTCTTCTGTCGTCGTCTCCGCCTGCACATCTGGATACGGATGGTACATAGGTGTCGAGTACGCCATAGCGTAGTTCTTCATTTGGCTATTCCATTCCAGGTCCACTTTCTTCTTCATAACTGTGGCTGCGAATGCAGACATCTGGTTCCATGCTTCTCTTGAACCAGCATAGAGGCTACCAGCTACCCGGAGCGAGCGCTTCGTCTGCCTTAATCTATCGAAGAGGTGGTCCATCATCCGGGACACGTTGCCTACTCAACTTTCTTCAATTTCTCATCAAGATACTGGTCTACACCTGCGTCAGGTGAAAGTTCAGCTGACCATGGTATCGGTTCATCCCTTTTATCAAGGTCGTGTATTAACATACGAGTCGTTCATTTACCCAGCTCACTCTAAGCAAGTCTTGCTTTCCATTTCTCAGGCGAGGTGCGCCTGGTCTCCTGCTTAATCTTCAAAGCCTCTTGTTCGGTCGTTGTTTTCTTTTTTGCTTTGAACACGAATGCTCTCTCCTCAGCAAGGAACTCGAGTGGTGATGAAGGTGCTAATACGCAAAGAGCCTCCGCCGAGACAGTGCGGTAGGCCCTAATACACCTCAACACAACTATTCCTTGGATATTTACCATCTCTCTCCTTCTATAGGGTATCGTCATGGATTCGGTCCATACTGAGGTACCATATAGGAGGATCGACGGAGCGGTGCTCATCATGATCTTTCTTCTTGTTTCTCTCGGTCCTCGTAGGTTTCTATTCAGGCGGATTAGGTACGTAAGTAGCCCGCCCACCGATCCAGCTGGCATTAAGAAATGGTACCCAGTCAAACCAGATGCCTAGTAGTGTAGGCAAATGAGAGAAAAAAAAAACATTTTGCTGGAACAAACGTTTCTTTGCTGAAAATGATTCAGGATGTGGTCCTGAACAACATACTACAAATCCCGCGTTTTCCCCCCGGAGCTTCTTTTTTTATGGCGGTTCAAACCCCCCCGAAATTAGTTTTTTGCCTATATCGCGTGAAATTGAAATTTTATTGAAAAATATTCCAAACAAAAGTTGTTCCTCGTTGAATTTGCTATAAAATGAGCTATTCATCCTTCAAGAAGTTGAACCCCCAAGATTTAGTTTTTTGCTTATATCTTGTCTAATTGGAATTTTATTAAGAAATGTTTCAAACAAAAGTTGTTCCTCGTTAGATTTCCTACCAGATAACGTATTTAATGTTCAGCCTAGGTCAATTAGTACCCCAGCAAAGCCTTAAAAGACCGTTCGAAAGAGGTCCAAAATCAGTTTTTCCATATATCTCCCAAAATTGAAATTTGATGAAAAAATGTTTCAAATAAAAGTTGTTCCTCGTTGAATTTCCTATCAAATGAACTATTCAGCTTTCAGAATAGAGTAATTAGTCTATGAAAAAAGTGTGTTAGATACATTTTTCCTGTAGGTTCCTCAACTGAATCTTACACATAATCTTATAACACAGCCCGCGGCGGGAGATCGTTTCTCGCACATGACTTGAGCTTCTCCATCCGTCCTATGCCCTGCTACCAGTTTTCTACGCTTGCTAATAGGAGCAGTATACGTTAGCCTGCCAACTTACAGTAGTCTTATATTCGGGATGAAGTGACTTGCTATTATTCGCTTTCGTCATACTATTTGTCTGTGATCACTGAGGAATCGTCATCAGTACTCGACTCATGGTCAGCTTCCTCGTCCTGATTTAATACATCCTGCTAGTCGTTGTCAATGTCGTCTACTACCTCTAATATTCCACCAGCATTAAGGCAAGTCTGTTCGAGACACATTAGTGAACATTTTAATCCTCAGTAGAAAAAAAAACAACTATTTTGAACGAAAATTCAAGCAATAGGCTACTCATGGTTGAGGCGTGATACCATGTTATTTGAGGAGTATAGTGCAGATGGTTAAACTTCATAGGAAAAGAATTAGAGAGATGAATTTGGCTCTTCCGTCGATGAAGAAACTAACCAACGTTTTGAACAGTACCTCTTCATCATCGAGGTCGGAATGACTAAAATACACGTTTTTTCTTCGATGAAAATGCCAAATTACCTTCTTTTATCAATGGAATATCTACAGTCACCTGCTTTTCGGCAGATACAAGCATTTCTACAATCTTTGGCGCACCCACTAGAAATAAGTTGTTGGAGGTGGTCTGGCGCGGCGCTGGGGCTGGGGCTTTATTCATCGTTACAGGCTCCAATATTCCATCATTTGCTTCCATCCCCATTCTAATGGATCTTTTTCATGACCAAGCCACAATTGTACTTGGTGGTACACCCTGTATAAATGGAACCGTGTAGCCTATTCAGTGGGAGGCAGAGAGGCCGAGTGCTTTCCGGTGGACTTTTTTTTGCGAAAGCTTGAAACCGACATTTGTTCAATGGCTTATCTCTTGTACTACCGTAGATCGGAGAGTATTGCAGCTGCTAGAGAGTCTTCGATACGACGCGACATTGACTGTTTTTATTTCAATACCTAGGTACCACGCGTGTCATGAATATGAGAAAAATATTTATTTAATTTCCATTTTTTCAATATTTCTATTACTGATGAAAAAATGGTCTTTACAATCTGTAATGATGCAAAACTTCCATAAATCAGCATCAAAACTATGTAAACATAAGGAAAATATAGCAAAACCTTGTACTTTTAACATTAAAAGCTCTTTCTTACAGAGTAGTTGCTCTATCCTGAAAGCTGAATAGTTCATTTGATAGGAAATTCAACGAGAAACAACGTTTATTTGAAACATTTAATCATAAAATTTCAAAAAACTGATTTTGGTCCTCTCTTGAACGGCCTTTTAAGGCTTTGCCGGGGGACTAATAGACCTAGCCTGAACATTAAATACGTTATTTGGTAGGAAATTTAACGAGGAACAACTTTTGTTTGGAACATTTTTTAATACAATTTCAATTTCACGCAATATAGGCGAAAAACTAATTTTTAGGGGGTTTGAACCCCCACAAAAAAGAAGCTCGAGGGAGAAAATGCGGGATTTTTAGTATGTTGTTCAGAACCACTTCCTGAACCATTTTCAGCGACAAAACGTTTGCTCCAGAATTTGTCTTACTGTAGACACTCTTCATAACTTTCTTGGTCTTGATTTCTACACCTTGCAGGCGAAAGGTGGGTGGACTGAACTTTTGATGGGTCGTGAGTGATATGGCCTCCGTTTTACCTTTTGCAAGTTCTAGTCTGGCCGACTCGATCCGGCCCCTTTTACCCTGCTCTCCTCCTCTACAGTGGTTCCAGCAATACATACCACTAGTGTGTCATTCACATAGCAGATAAGCTCAACACCCGGTGGAAGTTTCAACTTGAAAATCCTTTTAAATGCGACACACCGCAAGAACCAACCCCTGCGGCTCCCCGCAAGTAACTGGGCGTTTTTATGTACCAGCAGACGTCTCCGCTTGGATTTCTAGACGGCCAAAATAGCTGCTTATTATCATTTGCAGATATGCGGGCACTTCTGCGTCCATGAAGGCTTCCAATATCCTCTCCCATTCGCAAAACTGACGCGTATCTATTGCTGACACGGTTGTCCTCTTCAGACTGATTCCAGTATCGTCCAGGTTCAAAATATCAGGTGTATTGATAGTAATTGTCAACTAAGCTGGCTGGTACCCCTCCCGGCCTGCTTCGTCTGGACCTCCACGGGGTACCTACCAAGAGTCCGTCACATCATTAGCTCATTCCTTTGCCTCCTTTCTTTTCAACCTCACCCTCATTGTATGCCCCATCACTCTTTTCGCCCCCCCAATTCTTTGGTCTACTTGAAACCCTCCTTCCCAACACGACGGAATGTCATCCTAACCTGTCGCGAAGAAATCCACCCGACCCGTCTCACTCACGCTTTTCTCTTTCTACGCCTCTCACCTCCTTCAAGCCTACACTGCAATGCAATGCTGACTATTCGTGCAATCCTTGTTCTCTTGATCAGCTTTCGAAAACATTCGGCTTTCCTGCATGTGTTTCTCCCTACATCACAAAATCCCTCACAGATACCGTGTCTCTCCTTACGCTCAAATTCGGAAATATAATCAATATATCGAAAAAATTGATGAAAGCCGTTTCAATCCGTCCGACCGTTTTATCCAATCAATTTGCTTCATATGCTTATCGACGATTCGCCTTTTCGCTAGGATCAATGGACGAATTTTACTTACGAAATTTCTCAAAGGAGAACAATAATTTCGGTAAATTTTAGCATAATTATCAAATATTTCCGAAACGCTTCTGAATAAGTTTCGGAGATAGGTGAATTTTTCGCTACCCACATGCAATTCTAGAGGTAAACAATTTGAAAACACTTTCACAATAAGGCGCAATTCACCAACAATATGTACGATTCACATTTTTCGGATGGAAATTTTCAGGCACAAAAAATCAATCTCGGAAATTGACAAGTGCGCGTGATAAAGAAGCTGAAAGTAAGCCAAAATCATACATACACCCTCCATTCTAAGAAGAATTCTCGCACAGAATTGCGATCACGCGCTCTTTCTATTCTTTGGTGAGAAACTTTCACCTTATGAATGGCCTACTCTAAAAACCCTCGTCATAAATTTTGCATATACCCGGTGTACATACACCTCACGTCTGTTGAATTCCAATCAGATTATCGAATTTCACTCTTGCGGAAATTTCATTTGCTCGAAACCTACTTTTTGAGTTGAACAAAAATTTTGCGCAGGAAAACAAGAAATCAGACAGAGCGTGACACTGAATAAGTCAGATAAGAACGACAGGTAATCTCGGAGATGATTTAATTTCACGTTTTGGTAGTCACATAGTGACCAAATTCAATTAAGGTAAGTCGAAACTTTGCGGTGAATTGGTCTTTTCTCCTTTGACATAGGCGAAATTCAGAATGAAACATTTTCCTTGACAAATTGTTTTCGAAAAAAAATTGAACGAATGATTTATTCGATGTAGGTATCGAGAGGATGGAATTCAAATTAAGAAAAAAAAAAGAACAAGTTTAAGAGCAGACAAGAACTTGAAACTTTTCTACTTATAGTGGTTCGAAATTTAATTTTCTGATTAAAGTAACTGTGTCCTGTGAGCCGCCGCGGTCATTCAATTTGTAAAGGATGGATTTATTCAGCATCATAAAATGGAAACCTTTTCGCTCGTGGATACCGTCAATTAATTAGAATTTACCGTGCGGTCGCAAAGCTTCGTTTTTTTCCTTCAGACGTATACTGCAGTACGAAGTTGATATTACTCGTTGAATCGAATGAGAAAATTTCAGATCGGTATGGAACGTTTTCTTACGAAAGCTCATACATAGTGACTGTGTAAGCTCGGAGCACTGTGAAAATTGGCTCCTCTTTTCCCACGAGAACTAGGCCTAATATTTTCTTCAAAGAAAAACTCGCTCGTTACCTCTTATTGCTTCAACAATGGAAACCTTTGTTACTTTGAAAGAAGAAAAGTAAGGAAAATTGAGTGAGATTTTTACAACCTTGTATGTAGAATTCGCTATAGCTAAACTAAATATGAAATTTTCTTCTCGATTGGTTGGCATAAATGTAGAATTTTAGAAAATCGGAATTATAATTATTGCAGCGGCTAGCGTGACCTTTATACGAATTTTCAGAAGAGGGCTACAGTTTCGTATCAATGCTGTCGAATTCAATAAAGGGTTACAATTTTCCCGTATGAAACACGTATTCTCTGTATGAATTCAACTAGAAAAATCTTTTGAATCCATTCATGCAATCAATTTTATAATGTACAGTAAAATCGCACTGCAAAACGGGAAAAAATTCCCTGACCCAATAGTTTTTTTCCCCTCTTGAGACGAAAACTTCAGAATCCGGAAAATGGAAACCTGCTATTTTCTCTAAGCTTAATAATGATTTTTTGTACAGTATTTTGCGTGTTGTTGTAAGTCGTTTACCTCATCTGCATACCTACAACAATTCCTTCATAACTGAGGAAAGAACACCCCAGGGTATTGATCCACTTGCCAAGAAGGAAGACTCGGTGAGTGGTGAAGAAAGAAACTCAATGAACCTGTGGAAATGGAGAGTTTTGCGCAAGCTCTTGCAGCGCTTTCTGATCTTGAGCAATTTGCTACTGATCGAAATTGTCCAGAGTTGTTGCAGAGAGGGAGTATTGTCGGTGAATGGGATTATTGATTCAGTGTCTGTTTCAAAAGTGACTGCAGATATTGATCGATTAATGGATCTAGGATGCTGCGGAAGTCCTTTTGAGAGGTTGTTAACAGGTTCTGGACTTAGTGGTACATTCATGTCGTGGGAGGCAGTTTGCTGCATAAGTTCATATATTATTATATCTTTAGAGGCATTTTCCTGCCTTACTTTATCGTAGTTTTGCTGTAGTGCCACGGCATTATTGTCAACTACAATATTCCTCTGGAGACTACCGCTTAGAGCATTATTCTGCTGATTTGTGATAGCAACAAGTGCATCATATTTGCTTAAAATTTCCTGATGTCTTTTGTCTGCAGCTCGACTGTCTTGTTCTCTAGCTGCACGAATTTCATCAAGTCTGGAATGTAGTGCTTTCAACTGGGCTTCGAGGGAGATAGTTCGCTCCTTGAGTTCATCCCTTTCACGATACAGGGCCTGAAGCTCTTGGTCAGATATACCATCTCTTGCCACTTTAGCTGGTGGTGAGTATGTTCCTGAGCTTCCCGAGCTGTTATTAAGTGCTCTTTTTCCTCCAGCGTAGAGCTCTTCATCACACATTACTCTTTCGTGTTCATCAATGAGGTTATCGTTTTCAATCATAGAGGAATTAAGCAAATTATTGCTTGAATTGGAATTGCTAGAGGTATTCAATACCCCTTCTGTGGGGGGGGGGGGCTCATGTGGATAGGAGAAACTGCGTTAGTAGTAAGTTCAGCAGCTTGAAGAGCAGCTATAATTGGAGATCTAGCGGGTATAGCTTTGGAGTAATTTTTAACAGGGAACCTGTTTTATGGGGGGCTATTTGAGAAATGTGGCTTCCGCCGTCCGCCGTCCAGCGAAAAACTTAGAAAAACGACGGCTTCCTTAACGAAGTCAAACGAGGAACGCAGGGAACCTGTTTTATGAGTCGAATGGGATTTGGTATTGAAAATTCAAGGAAGCCTAGACCTAGATAAAGATAGTATAAAGAAGGCCTAGACCTACTATAAGCCTATCATAATATAGTTTGAGAATCTAAATTTTTCTCGCTCGAGAGACGAAATTTTTCTAAGTCCCTCTCCTATCATGGCTCGAGAGTCGAAATTTTTCTAAGTCCCCCATGGCTCGAGAGTCGAAATTTTTCCAAGTCCCCCTTCTATCATATATAGCTCGAGAGTCGAAATTTTTCTAAGTCCCTCTCCTATCATATATGGCTCGAGGGTCGAAATTTTTCTAAGTCCCCCTCCTATCATATGGCTCGAGAGTCGAAATTTTTCTAAGTCCCTCTTCTATGATATATAGCTCGAGAGTCGAAATTTTTCTGAGTCCCTCTCCTATCATATGGCTCGAGAGTCGAAATTTTTCCAAGTCCCCCTTCTATGATATATAGCTCGAGAGTCGAAATTTTTCCAAGTTTTTCGCTGGACGGCGGACGGCAGATTTCTCAAATAGCCCCCCATAAAACAGGTTCCCTGTTAAAATTTCGACTCTCGAGCTATATATGATAGAAGGGGGACTTCGAAAAATTTCGACTCTCGAGCCATGATAGGAGAGGGACTTGGAAAAATTTCATCTCTCGAGCGAGAAAAATTTAGATTCTCAAACTATATTATGATAGGCTTATAGTAGGTCTAGGCCTTCTTTATACTATCTTTATCTAGGTCTAGGCTTCCTTGAATTTTCAATACCAAATCCCATTCGACTCATAAAACAGGTTCCCTGCGTTCCTCGTTTGACTTCGTTAAGGAAGCCGTCGTTTTTTCACTGTACGTCGATGACGTCATTCTACGTTAAAACGCAGAACTTGAACCAAGGGTGTTAGAGGCTGGAGGCACTCTGCCTCTTCGGAGGCTAGCTGAAATTGTAAAGGCTCACTGGAGGCTTGGAGGCGCCTCCAAGGACCCTTTTGGAGGCATCTGGAGCTACCTCCAAAGTGCCTCCGGACTACTATGGTGAGGATTTAAACCAAGGTGTTGGCGGCTGGAGCATTTTGCCTCCAGAGGTACCTTGCTTCCATCTAGAGGCTTGCAGGTGCTCCTAAAGATCCTTTGGGAGGCATTTCTTTTCAACATTATTCTATTCCTTGAGACCTCACTCAGCCACTTTGATGCTAGCGCTGCCCGGTTTGAATATAAGCCAAGTTTTAAATTCCCTTCTGAGTATCATCTGTCATCTGAGGCATTTTTTCCAATTT
Organism: Aspidiotus rigidus; assembly: GCA_035079385.1. Classification (NCBI taxonomy): domain Eukaryota; kingdom Metazoa; phylum Arthropoda; class Insecta; order Hemiptera; family Diaspididae; genus Aspidiotus; species Aspidiotus rigidus. The sequence continues at coordinate 11,961,738 of JAVHKY010000020.1, read as the reverse complement.
TTGTAATTGCGCTGGATGTGCTTGGAGATACCTCCAGAGACATACTTTGGAGGTCAGGATGCGCCTTTAGACGTGTTTACTGGAGGCAACCGGAGTCGGAGGGTCATTTTCTGTATTTTTTCCGTAGGCGGTTGCCTCCAAAAAAAATTATGCCTCCAACACCCTTGACTTGAACGTAAGTGCAGCCACCAGCCGGGCACCTAGTCCTATAGAAGATGCAGTTCAGTCATTAGCTCCCGCTATTCGCCGGTAAGGGCTGTGCTAGGAGCGCCACTTTTCACGCTACACTCGAAGGTGATGGTGCGACTTGAAAAAATGAGATATACAAAAGTTGGAGCCGAGTCTACTCTAACAATTTTAAAACTCTTTTAGGTGGCTTTCTACAAATATTTGATTTTACAAGAAAAAGAGCGGAAAGAAAATCCGTTGTTTAGTCAATATCACTCATCAATCATCATCACCCTCGAGTGCAAGCTTGCAGAAATTCCGCATGGCAGCGCATACTCCGATTTATTGGCAAATAGTGTTGTAACATACGATCTTCCTTAGGAAAATTGAAAATATTGAGCCCTGAACAGAGCGATAAAGTGCGATGGACATTTTGTTTAAGCGGTGCAAACACAACATAAATGTAAATGCGAAACGGGTGGCGTATTCGTTTTAAATGCCATGGTCTATTACGACCAATGAAGAGATCGCGAGCCTAATTCCAAACAGCAACAAGTCCACTTTTGATCGAAAATGAGTTTTTGATATCTTCTTGTTGGGAACACTGTAATACAGCTGTTTTTTCTGGGCACATTTTGGAAGGTAACTTCACTACAAACCTACTATCGGCTCTCTGAAACGTGGTTTCAGAGAAAAAATGCTCGCGTGCCTTTTTTTCCTCATTGAGAGAAAAAGATAGGTTGTCAAATGATTCATATGTCCAAAATTTTTCCATAGATTTTAACAAAGCTTCATTGTCTCTGTGCACACGAAACACAAACTTATTTTCTGCTTGATTTGTCAACTGCAGACTATCAGCTACAATCCACCCCAAGTCTGTATCACGCAATGTGGGCAAATTTACACCTAAATGTAACGTTCCCCCTAATACCTTCCAAAATACGTCTAGATTTAACTGTAAATCTATACGGGCAGGCGCCTTAAAACAGGGGTCTGCTAACGTTATATAAGGAGGCCATTCCACAAACTGATATCAAAATAATCTGATGGAATCATAGAATCTAAAATGCAGTCACAACGTAAGCTGTTATTTCCATTTGGAAATTTGTGTGACAAGACTAAACAATTATCTTTGTACATTTAGCTACCGATCCTGCTTCCCTAAAAATTCCATTGATATCACATAATATTTCTACTACTACTTCAGCCTGAAAAATATCAACTAACGCTGAGGTGATAAAATTTATTTGACTTCCATTACCTAAGAAAAGACGCACCTCTCGTGGTACTTGAAATTTTTCGAACATAACTTTCACTAATTATGTTGTCAAGAGAGACTGTCTCTCATCATGTGTAAGAATAAGACTTATTAACTTTGCACTGGAAGGATGGCTTATAAAGTTTAGGCTCTAAGGAGGTCTTCTTTAAGCTGTTACCAAAATTACTACCAATAATACTTTCAAAAAACTCACCGGTAGCGGTTTCGCGCCTCTGATATGCAGCGTACTGTGATGATACCCTTTGCACGGACACATGAAAAACTTCCTGGTGCACCGTTTTGGATCCTTTGCTCCGTCACATGTCTTGGTCAAACAGATACGATAAAATTCATTTTCCGTCACAAATTTCGCGCGCTCTGTTTTGTTCATTTCGCTGTACTGCTTACACGCGGATAAGAGATGCGCTTCCCCACAGGTATGGCACTTCAATGGTGGTTTCGGGGACTTTTGTGACTTCTGTTTGACGATCATTTTGGTGCCTCTTTTTTCTTGATCAAAATTTGTTGCTAGATTTTGGTCGTGCTGGAAGTGACCACCCCTTTGTAGCCCTTTCTAAAGCGCCTCTTTCTCTCTCTCTATGAAACTATAAAAGTTTTTTAGAGAACAGTGTTTAGTTCCCTTCTCTCCCACCTCCTTTTCCCAAGCCTGTCAAACTGGCTGAGATACTTGGTCTAGAAAAGAGGAGATGACGAGCATCTCGTAGGTATCCACTTTTAGCTCATTAAGAGCTAAACGTAAACCAGAACTATGCTGGTGATGCTCTACGAACATGGAGCGTAAGGATACATTGCGCTCACCTAGAGTTTTCCTCTTCTGCAAATGTTCGAAGTGCATTTGCGCCCTGCGAAAAGGTTGGTCGTATGCAATTTTCCAACATTCATCAAAGGGTGATTCTTTCATGTTCGCAATTAATGATTCAGCTGCCTCTTTGAGAGCCATCGTTATATAACGGCGCTTTGCATGGTCACTATCCTTGACACGAGAGTCGTCGAGAAGATTGAGAAAGTCCGTCTTGGATGCCGCCCAAGTCTCGATCTTCCCATAGAATTTGGGTACATAAAATTGAGGGGTGACTGATGCTCAACTAGCGGATCAACGCCATGACTAGTGCTTCCTGGCACTTCTCAAATCTTTCCAAAGAGAACTTGTTTAGCATCTCGAAAAGCCGAGAGAAAACTTTTTTTGCGTTCAAACAAGCCCGTTATCTTACCAGTCAAAAAGGTCTTCAATATTCTTTGTAATATTTGATTCAACCCAACATCAGCACCTGTGATATTCTTGTCGATCTTATCCTTAGCGTCTGCAAACTTCAATTCAAAAATTATCACAACTTTATTACAAGTTAATATTAATAGATCTAATCTATTTTTACATTACCCTACATGTATTTCTGAAAAGCATTTATAATTACTATTTTTTGAAAATAAACATACAATAATATGATGAATTGTAGTTTCATTTAAAATCTCAACTTGCATTGTCTGAAAAAGTCTACTAAGATCATCAACGTTGTTCATTTTCATCAGCAGAAAGACCAAGTTGATTTAAAATTAAAATACATTCTTTCAATGGACTAAAATCTATTTGATCAACTTTTGGATAGAATAATTCAAGTTGCTCTTGATATTCCGAACTTATCTCCCAATTGCGACTTTGTACCTCGACCGCCTCTTTTTCTAATTGCCTCGCTCTATAAGCACATGTAGGAAAATGTTAACATCTTCAATACTTGGATCCTTCACTTATTGTACCACTTTTAGTAAATCTTTTAAATGAAAATACGTGATTTTTCTAAAATAACAAATCTCAGTTAGATTCTTATCTACTGGGACTAAAAAATTAGCGAATAATTTGACGATTACCAATCTAGACATAAAATTTAAGTACAGAATTGGATATTTTCCAGAATGGTTTCTAATAATTTCAAAGTATTCTTCGATAAAAATATAATTGAAAAGTTCTTGATCTTCCTATTGAGCTCCAGGATCCGGCAAGATTTCAAAAAACCATATTTTGATATGGATTTGCCAAAATGGCGAGGAGCAGTGAAGAGGGTTCTTGATGTGTTGTTAAGCAAGATTTTGATTAATAACGTTTTATATTTGATCTACTCAATTCTCGGTTATGGTTTGTGTATTTTGGGTTAGCAACTCCCTCGCATCTTAAGCTTCTTGACCCAATACAAAAATCAGTGCTCAGGTTAGCTTCAGGTGCATTTCAAACTTTTCTCGCTGAAGCGACACAGCTTCTGCGCTAGTACTACCACCTCAAGCTAAACGTGAAACTTCTAACAACAATCCGCCAGTACCCTCATTCCCTATCTATGAAAGTATATTCTATTCTCTCGTCAATGCAGCCCTCGTACGTAATCCTCAATCCAAGGAGGGAGTTCAACCAAAAGCGTTCTCAGAGTATTTTGTTCTTTCTGCAGTTTTTGCAAATTGTTATGTTCATTCTTTGGAGTATTCCTTGATATTTGATGTTGATATTGATATTGTGAATCGATGTTCAACTGGACTTTCCAATGACGTGGGTGCTTTAACTATATACAGTGCACGCCGCTTATTGGAAACACGGATAATTGAAACATTCGCCTAATAGAAACAAAATCTCTAGGTGCGGAACGGCTATATGCTCTTACACACAAAATACTACGTTTAATAGAAACAACAATTCGGTTAATAGTAACAATTTGAACGTGCAAAACATGAAAAAATAACAATTTATGCCTGGATGACCGGCGCAATCTTTGAAGAGTGGTTAAAAACATGGGACAAGGAACTTGATCGAAACATTTTACTCCTCATTGACAACTGTCCTGCCCATATCTTCAATGCCTCGTTCAAGCACATACGGGTTGTTTTCTTGCCGGCCGATACTACATCTCTGATGCAACCCTGCGACCAAGGGATAATAAGAACATTTAAGGCCCATTACAGGGCAAAAATAAGAGGAAAAGTGATCAGCGTAATAGAGGATTGTTTGGCTAGGAATGTTGAAATTTTACGTGCTACAGAGATTGCCAAAAAATTACTGTACTGGAAGCTCTGCATTTTGCCAATGAAGCCTGGAACCAAGTGACAGATGCCACAATAAGGAACTGTTTCCGACATGGTGGGTTCATCCATTCTAATAAAGAAGAAGAACCACCCCTCCCTGAGAAACCAGCTGACCTCTCTGACATTGAATTTGAAGAATGGACAAACGTTGACGAAAACCTCCAGACCACGGCGAAACTCACAGAGGAAGAAATTTGTGATACAGTTCTTGCGACCTTGTCAACGGCTGAACAAATTCAGAGTGGAGAGGAAGAAGACCATCATAGCGACATTGAAGATGAGCTACCACCACCAACTGCCAGTCAAATGACAGCAGCACTTGATGTGCTCAGAAGAGGGGTTATGTGACGGTCCAACGAGGAGGGCTTCCATCAACATTATGCTTATGAGCAATTTATTTACAAGATTTTGCACGAATCAAAAACGCAGTCTACCCTCGACAGATTTGTTAAACTTGACTGATGTGTTTTTACGGATATTGTTATCTGTCATCTTTAAAAATTAAATTAATTTTTATGAATTAAATTTTTTTTTTTTTTTTTCATTTCGGGTAGTTGAAACAATCGGTTAATTGAAACATTTTGCTATGGTCCCGAAGTGTTTCTAATAAGCGGCGTCCACTGTATAATAATGGACTAGGAGCGCATGAGCCTTATTTAGGCAATTTGCAAATGGACGTTCCGCAAGGAGCGCTAGAGGTGTTGCACTAGAAGGTTATCACATGAAAATTTATGTAAGAGCGTATGTTATTTCAATTTTCAACTCGTTGTATCTCTCTTAATACTGAAAAAAAAGTACCACTTGTCATAATGACCTTTTCTGTCTCTCTTAACTATAGTAGAATAATATGAAACTCATGAAAATAAAAATTTCACCAAATATCTTAAGGTCGTTGCCGACCTGACCATAAAAATTGGTCCCGGTGTGAATATTCAATCAGCTTGCGCTGAACTAGTCCGCGACACCCCCCTCCCTCGTATAAACAATTACGCATGTGAGGTGATAGAGGTCAGGGACCAGGGGTTAATCCTTACTAAAGCCGACAAGGGTAACGCGATCGTAGTCCTGGAGAAATCCTCCTACGTTTCCAAGGTTCAAGAAGTTCTCACTCAATGTGGAGCTATTGAAAATAGCTCTTTTAACATTCCTAACTACGTCAAAGAGGTTAGGAAGGTTGTGAACGGGAGTGAGTTTATCATAAAAAGTTCTTCGCTCAAAGAAGCCCTGCTTGTACCTAACCCTGTTCCTCCCCTCCTCTATGGGTTTCCAAAAGTTCACAAGATGAATACTCCTATGCGGCCTGTCGTCTCCTACGTCTCCTCCCCTGCCTATTTTCTGGCCAAGTTCTTAGATCGTTGGTTCAAGTCTCGAATCGAGTACGAGTCCCCCTACTCCGTTAAAAATTTGGTTTCTCTGGCCGAGAGGCTCAAAGATGTTACCTTGCCTCCGGGTACTAGCCTCTGCTCATTTGATGTAGCCGGCCTCTTTCCCAACATACCAAAGGCCCATACTATGCAGTATATGGGTGACCTACTTGTAAAGTTCAACATTCCTCATAACGAGATACAGGAATTTTTTGGCCTCCTTAATGCGTGCTAGTCCCCTAACTTCTGTAAGTTCAATGGGAAATTTTACGAGTTTCCTGAGGAGGTAGGAATCTCCATCGGCTCTCCTTTGGGCTCTCTCGTTTCGGAGATATTTATGTCCAGATTTGAGGTTGACTTGTTTTCTTCTGGCCAAGTGCTACTGAGTCACATCCATTACTGGCACCGATATGTGGACGATATATTATGTGCGTGGACCGGTCCTCAAGAGCTCCTTGGTGAGTTTCTTCAGTATCTGAATAAAATGTATCCCTCCATAAAATTTACTACAGAAATTGGAGGTTCTTCCATAAACTTTCTGAATCTCACTATCTCTGATAAAGATGGGGACCATGAATTTGCGATATTCAGGAAGGATACTTCGACCGGTACAGTTGTCCACGGATCGTCCTTCTGTCCACTTTCTCATAAGATCGCTGCCTTCAATAGTTACATTCATCGACTGACTAGCATTCCGCTAAGTCAACCAGCTTTCCAAAAGGAGCTGGCGACCATTAAGCACTTGGCCGCTGTGAATGAGGTCAACTTGGACATTGACCGTATGGTCCGTAAAAAACTTACGAGGAAGGGCCTTGATTCTACCACTTTCCTCCCCCGCGATCTGAGTGGTAATAATAATAAGAGATTACGTTGGATCAAGCTCCCGTTTTTGGGTGAGTTTTCATCCAAGCTGACTCGTGTCCTCCGCCCCTTTGGCTTCAGGGCTGCTTTTTATAACCTCACTACTGTGAAGGGTTTGTTTGTTAGGCTAAAGGACCCCACCCCGCGGGGGGAGAGGAGCGGGCTGTACAAGTTGGAGTACAGGGATTGTAACGGCGTATACATAGGCGAGACGGGTCGCCAGCTTGGAATTCGAGTAGAGGAGCACCTTAAGGCCTGGAAGAAAGGTAATTTGGGTGATTCGGCCTTTGCGGACCACCTTATCTTCAGTTGTCATAGTTTCAAGGAAGGTTCGGCTACCCTTCTCCACAAGGAGAATTCTTACTTCAAGCGCGTTGCGTTGGAAAATATCGAAATAGTGCGTCATCTGAACAGTGACGATATTACCGTACTCAACAGGTATTTTCCCGACGAAAGTTAAGTCGAATTGGTCTACGAGTTTGAGTCACCTCGCGAGGGCTCGCTCGTTCAATCCTGATCTCGTTGGTATTCTGTTTTATGAGTCGTATCTGGGTCAGTGGCGTTCTAACTTTGCCCGATGATGGTTTGTTAACCGAAAGATCTCGCATCTTCTGCGGTCTTTGTAATTGGTTTTTTCGTTTACTCTACCCTTTGAGTATTCTGTCATTATGTCGAGCCGTAACGTTTCGGACCATGTCAATTCTATATTCAAGGTAGTCTACTGCGATTCCTTCATTTAATTAATGAACAAAAGCTTTCCTTTGCTCTCACAGAGTGATGTCAATATTTATAATGCGTTGTAATATATTACAGTCAAAAGGGTAGATGTTAGATGAAGGTCCAACATGCGCATGCGTGTGTGGTAAACAGAAAGAAGGTACCAGTGAGCGACAGGTGAACGCATCTGTCTGGCGCCAGCTAGGTACTTGGTGGAAGAAAGTGTTCAGTTAATTACCTACATAGTTAAAAAAGTTTGTCAACGATTGATAACCGTTTTAAATTTTGGAGACCATCTGACTGATAACCATCGCAGTCATTAAACGGCTGTAACTGTTATGGAATGGGTGTAACAGAAACTTACATGGAAATTTTCTGATCGTTTGACCGATAACAGTCAAGAGTTTGGGATTATTTTGGTTGCAAACCCTGCCAGTTGCATGATCATTTCATGAAGTACCATCGGTCATTATCATTCATTGATTTGTATTATATTGAGCTTTTGAGAATGTGACCACGATTGGAAGAGACAAAAGAGTCAATATAAATTTGAGACTGTGTGCTCTTGTTTATGCTAAAACTCCTCATTGAACTCGGCGATCCTTGTAATTTTATTTTGGTCGTCACAGATACAAAGAATAAAGGGTACCAGATGGATTGTCTAGTGAACATTATCAAACAAAAATTCGGTGACTCCGTGCCTCCCCACTGGAACTATGCGACATGAATCGAGACGTTTTCTTATCACTCGGGGAAGTTATGACAAAAACCACTAGCAGTTATCTAGGATTTGCAAAGTGTAATTGTAAGCTTTCCGCTGTCCAGTGCCTAGGCGTAATATAGTCAATATAGTTCAACCTGACAAAATAGATGATCTGCACCTCGATCCACTTTATTTCAAATAATATAATCGATGAATTCAAGCTCACAAGCTTCGTTTTCAATTCAAAAAATGTAATTTCAGCAGGCGGCTATCATTAAGGTGGAGTGAGAGGTTGTTACATTGAAAAGTGCGACCGCACCTCTCCCGCGAGCCGCCTGATTTTGCGACTCACTACAGCGGAAAAACGTTCAGGAGTGTAGGAAAATGGATTAATGTGAAAAAGTTGACCTTCAATTATGAATAATTCTTTCTCATAAATATCGTATTTTACTATTCTCAATTCTGATATACAAAAGTATCCCTTTTGCCAGATTGTTAATTCGTGACTCCCTTATTAATTCATCAGTTTGAATAAAATATTGACGAATCGAAGCGCGAGCGTATTTCTGTTTGAAGTATAATAGGAAATTTTTTCGTATATGTTTTAGCTCTGTTTCGCGATATCCTACCGACGAGAGAACCTACGTCAATACGAATTACGAGCTACTAACGAAGCGGACTGCCAGAAGTGGGTTGAAGCTATTAAAGATGCCAGGTAGGTTTCTTTCGTCTGATGTTAGCTGTGTAAATATTTTATACCATACGATATACTGCGCGTGTCATCATCGTTGAAATAACGTGCAGCTTCTGGTCTGCCAGCAGCTTATTGGTAGGCGCAAAATTGTACTTCACACTATCCAACAGAGAGGAAAACGTAAGATTTTCGATTAGATCGAGATTATTGCGCGATGTATTTTCAGAACTAGCGCGAGGGCTTAACGTTAAAATTTCATAGCGATGATTGCCTGTGGTCTCTAGATAGAGGAAAATTTAATACCGAAAGATTAGCTTTTCGCGCATCAGTGTTCCCTAAACCTTTTCCTCTCTCTCCGCTAACCGACATTACTTTCGAGTCTCGGCCTTAGACCGTATACAAGAAAATTTTATCGTATACAGCGTGCAATCCTGCGAAATCATACATTTTCTTCGTTAAAATGGTTTGCATTCTTAAAAGATATTATTTCGAAGTTTTCATCGTAAAATTAATAACCTCGAGCATTTGTACCGTTATTCAAACACAGTTTGTAAGTTCTGGTATGTAAAAATTTCCGCATCGTATCTCGCGAAGAAAAAAATACTTCGACTTTGAGCTAGTACAACTTTATTATGCAGCAAACAGGCGAAAAGACAAATAAAAGGAACTTTTAATATATTTATTTCTGAAACTCATTAATGCTGTAGAAAAGTACGCGAATGTTTTCATCATTTACCGAGTTCAAAGGTTCAAAGGAAAACTTTTTATGGCAGGAAGTTTATGCTATTTTCTTTTCTCGAGTTGTGTTCGCGTTTATTCGGAAAAGTATAGAAATAATCAACTTACTTAATTACCTCGCCAGGAGCGGTAATTTGAAGGCGTGCCTGAGTCATACTTTCTAGGTGAAGCCTTGTTGTAGGAACCGAGTTTTTCTCGAACAATAGTCGTGTTCCCATCGTGTTCTTCATTCTGAAACTAATTTACTGCTCGAGAACATCGACGATTTTGTCAATCTAAAACCGTGTCTTAGTGCACAACTAGTGACTATAGCGAAGGTTTCGGGAAATTTTGCGAACTAGCACTCAATGTCCTGAAATTCCTTTCCCATCCTAAAGAAGCTTGTAGGTAACTGTAAAATCCTCCTCCACCTCTACCAGAGCGTAATCCGAAGCATCCTCGATTACGGCTCACCCATTTACGGTCTTGCCCTCCCTCTCATTTGAAACTACTCGACACTGTCAGAAATTCTGCACTCAGAAGAGCTACTGGAGCATTCCGAACTAGTAAGACTAGGATGTACAGGATTTACGAAGTGAGCATAGGTCTCGGGAGGAGTCAATCAAGAGCAAGAAGACGAAATTCATGCAATTTCCGCGTAGAATAGTTCGTGAGTTTTGTTCGTTTTACGATAATAAAGCCAATCTAGAAAAAACCTAAAGTTTATCATAGTGAGGGAAGCCTTCTACAATCATCTGGACCAGGCACCAGGCTGGTCACTATCATACAGACACTGGCTTCCCGTCGACTTCATTATCGACGCCTCAAACTAACGATCAACTTCCTCACAGCTGTCCTGCAATATCCTCAAATCCCTGTCCACCATCGTATATTCCACCCTCACCACAACCAAATCCCCATGACTAATCTACGTTCCAATCTCGAACTCCAATTGGCACGCCCCTTCAAGTTCCATTGTCTTAATCACCTTGTTGCCTCAACCCCTCCGTGCCTATTTACTCCAACTAAAATAATTCGCGACCTAAAACGCCTCCCTCGTCTTTTAACTACGTCCGAAGAATACCAGGCACAGTTTAACAAAATTCTGAACACTTTTCACAACCCCACACTATGTTTCGCCAATGGATCTAAACATCAAAACAAAACCGGCTTCGCATACTCAATAGGTCACATCACAGTCTCTCACGGGCACTGCAATACCGCATCCGTTTTCACCACTGAATTACAAGCAATTTTTAGCTGTTTAAAACACATCCTCACCAGCTTCCATTCTTGAACATTTCCAACTCCCTATCATCACTTGACGTCATATCCAACCACACCTCCTCCCACCCACTCATAAATTGTATACACACTCTCATTGTCATCTTCCACACCATCCCCATTCCATTATTCTTCATATGGGTAGCTGGTCACAAGGGTATCCCAGGAAACGAAAATGCCGACAAAGCAGCCAAACTGGATGTCTCCAAACATATCAACATATTCATCACTCAAGCTTGGTTTAATCTGTGGTCTAATCTCAAATCGAATTCAAACAAGCTAGCCCAAATTAAAAATGTTCCCATCTCGTGGGACTCTTCAAATCTATTAACACATATCATCTGTCCCAGAATCGGCCACACCAGACTCACACGCATCCATATCATGCCTCTCTCATGCCCTCATTGCGGATCTGACCGTCCCCCCATCCGTTCAACACATCTTCGCTGCCCTAACTTGACCCAACTTCGCAATTCCTTATCCATCCCTCATAACCCTACAGAGGCACTATCAGATGACTTCTCCTCCATCTCCAACATATTCAACTTTTTACAAGAAGCGAACTTCCTCTCACACATCTAAACTCAATTTCGCCGAGCTCATAGCCCTGAAGGTAGGCTGCTAGCAGCTCGTAAACTAATTCAAAAAAAAAAAATCTTGACAGAAGAAAGAGTTTGTGTAAGTTTACAATTACGGTCAGAGCAGGGGTGAGCTATGATAGAATTGAGACATTCGGTTCTTAATAACTTCGAGTAGTGCCGAGTTACTTAGAGGGAGTGCAGAGATTGATTTCGAAGTTTTGAAGGAGTAGGGGAGGAAAGGATAGGGCGTGTAAAAACCTTTTCGGAACATCACCTGAATTAGTGTCCATGAGCTCCTGGTGCACAGCCAGGGCCCCGAGGGAGGTAGGAATTGCCATTTGCAATGACGAATTGTTGGTGGAGAGGTTGAGTGTGAGCGTTGCGGGCTTAGCGTCGCGCATCCGGACCGCTCCACCATTGTGAGGCTTGTGAATACCCGTGTGTGCCGCCGGCTCCCTTCTGCCACAAGGGACGACGTTCCAAGAACATAATTTGGGTTCGCTATTGTGTCGTCTACATATGAAAATCCGGTGGACTCATCTTCTTTTGCCACAACGGATGACGTTCCAAGAACATGATTTGGGTCCGCTATTCTGTCGTATTCATCCTCGTGTTGTAGCGGTTGTTGCTGCTTTTCTGATGCTTCTTCTGGTGGTGACTCCTCTTCTTCAGGTACCTCTTGTCGCTCCGTGTCGTCTTCATCCTCGTGTTGTAGCGGTGGTTGCTGCTGCTCCGGTGACACCTCTTCCTCCTGTTCACATTACCCCCGGAAGGCCTGAGAAGGCCTTACCTTTTCCAAATTTTGACCGCCGATTGCCTTTGAGACTAGAATGAAGCAGAAAAGAAAGAATATCAAGCTGTATCAATAGAAGCCAGAGACTTGAAAAATTTTTTGAAGTCCAAAAAAAGCCAGAAAATTGTAAAACACGGGCCGATTTTTAAGTCCAACAGAAGCCAGAAACGTGAAAAATTTTTTGAAGTAAGTCCAACAAAACCCAGCAATTGGAAAAATGCTTGTCTTCTATATATAGAAGCCAGAGACTTGAAAAGTATTCCTATATCCAACAGAAGCCAGAGACTTGAAAAATATTCCCAAGCCAACAGAATTGAAAAATATTTCCAAGTCCAACAGAAGCCAGAGACTTGAAAAAGTATATTCCTATGTCCTTCAACAGAAGCCAGAGACTTGGAAAATATTTTCAAGTGCAGCAGAATTGAAAAATATTCCTACGTCCAACAGAAGCCAGAGATTTGAAAAATATTTCCAAATCCAACAGAAGCCAGAGACTTGAAAAGTATATTCCTATGTCCTTCAACAGAAGCCAGAGACTTGGAGAATATTTTCAAGTCCAACAGAATTGAAAAATATTCCTAAGTCCAACAGAAGCCAGAAAGACTTGTGATATTTTACGAGAGAGACTTCAGAAATATTTCTAAGACCAACAAAACCCAGAAAATTGAAAAATACAGGCCAATTTCCAAGTCCAACAGGAGCCAGAGACTTGAAAAATATTTCTAAGTCCAGAAAATTGAAAGAGACTTGTCAAGTCCGAAAGAAGCCAGAGACTTGAAAAAAATTCCCAACTTCAACAGAAGCCAGAGACTTGAAAAATTTTTTTAAGGAAGTCCAGCAGAACCCAGCAAATTGAAAAATGCTTGTTGGCTGTATACAGAAGCCAGAGACTTGAAAAGGCAGAAACATAATACAAGTCTTTATCCTCTACCTGAATAGGCAAAAAAAAAAAAATTAGATAATGGCAGCGGGGAACCCGCAAGCTTCGTAGTTCCGTGGTTGGCTAATTTTATGAGTGTACGCATTAGGTCTGATCGAGAGTTTAAGCAATAAAAGTCCCGAAAATGGGTCAAGGTCACTGATGACGTTAGGTTCATAGTAGGTCTAGGCCACCTTTATACTAGTTTTATCCTGGATCTAGTCACCTTTGAATTCTCAATATCAAATCCAATTTGACTCATAAAACAGGTCTCCTGCGTTCCTCGTTTAACTTCGTTAAGGAAGCCGTTGTTTTTTGCAAACGGTTGAGAAGAGTAGTGAGATTGAAAGGTCGTAAGAGAGTAAGTTGTGCACGTTATCAAAAGAGATGGGATTGCTTCGGTTTGTGATGTGGTTGTCGTAATTGAAGTTTGCTGAGACCGAGGCAAAATGAGAAGCGATGGGGCATTTTATCGACACCACACGACTTTCTCCCTTTTATTCTTTTCCACTCACTCTAAATGTAGAATTTTTAAAATTTTCACTCAGATAAAAATGAATTTTTACCCCCCTCCTCCCGAGTAAGGTTAGGTAAATTAGGTCCGGAAGTCCTCCGGACGTGATTAACGAACGGCCTCATAGCTCTCGATCAAATTTTTTCAAGTCTCTTTCCAAATACATTCGATTTTGTGGTCGGAATGCTTCGAATTCTCTCCTCCTCCAGCCTGCATATACTCGTAGACAGCTCGAAGGCCGAAATTTATGTAAATCCTTTTGCCGCTGTAATTAACTCGAAGGTCGAAATTTACTCAGTTCTTGTAGTAGATTGAAACTTCGTCCCTACCCCTCCTTATCGAAAACAACTAAACGCACGAATACTTAGTGTCATTGGACAAAATAGTCTTGGGATTTTCCTCATTAACAAGATCGTGAAACGTGTTCTGTATCATAGGCCTGTGTACTCGCAAAGTGAAAACCTTCAATTGATTCCATTTTATAAGTTTGTGACTTTGTAATCGCGCGAATTTTCATTTTGCATACTAAATAATAATAATAATGTTTCCTCATTTTTTGGAAAATCACCGAATAGGCAGTAAGAAAAAGATCAAGGAACATTTTAGTTTTTTTTTTTTTTTTGTACATAAAAAATGTTTTCTTTTTCGAAATTTTGAGGTTTATTTATTTTATTTTTTCTTCTCGAATGAATACTTTCCGTGGGTTCTGTCATCCTCTTTCACTTTCTATTCATGCGAGAATGCTACCGGAAAATTGTTTGAAATTAAGACGCCTATAACACAGAACTTTTATCTCCTTTTCTTATTCATTCTTCTTAGTCTTTCTTAATTTTTTTTTTTCCTCGACTTTGTAAGAATAAGTTTTGTTTTTCGTTAACTCTTTATTATGAAATGTATTAACGCTGGTTTCAACTTCATCTTTCAAAGAGAAGAAAGAAAGGAAAAATTTGAAAGCTACGCACCCGGTTGAAGTATTTTCTGATTTTTTTTTTTTTTTTTTTGCGACAAAAAAAATATGAATGATGAAGAGTCTTTAGTTTCTTTTTACTTCTTTTCGGTTTATCAAATTAAGAAGTTTTTTAAACAGGACGACGACGATTCGTCGTATATTTTATCTTACCTTGTAATTTCATTTTCTTTTCCGTAGCTTTAATAAATTACTACTACAAAAAGAAGAATTGGAACAGAAACACTTACATCTCTTACAAATCGTCGAAAGCGAGAAGACGGCTAAGTGGCAGTACACACAGCAATGCGAGGAGCTTGCCATAGAAATTAAGAAATTACGAAATGAAGTATGTACCGCTTTTAATGAACTTCCACTCAGACATTCACGTATTTTTGCAGGTAGTGAAAATGTTCTTCATGGACAGAAGTGTGTTGAATAATACCGAGTTTCTTGCTTTACGATAAAACGTCTTATAATACTACCTAAAATACATATAAGGTTTTCATAAACGAAAATGAATGTTTAATAAGGTATTTTCCGCTTTTTGTGCACAAGTTGACAGCTTTGCAGAAAGAATGGAAACCTTTAACGTCATCGTACAGCAACGTCAGCAACGTATCTGGGTACGAAAGTAATCTACACTTCAGCAGTTTTCCACCTCTAGCGTCAACTGAATCTACCCCGGTCATTGACGCGGTCCAATTGCAGAAGATCAAAAAAGTACAGAGTTTCTTTCGAGGTTGGTTGTGTCGTCGTCGATGGAAGCAGATTGTCGAACAGTATATTAAAAGTCCGCACGCCGAGAGTATGAGAAAACGAAACTGGTGAGTATGCGATACTTAACTGACGTGCATGAGGATGAAATACGTAGTTTCGACTACTTGAAAATTGATCTATCTTTACAAAACCTCTCGCTCTCTACGAGAATCGAAATTTCAATTTTTGTTCGTAGCAAAGAATTGTTTGGAACTTGAATGATGACGTCATAATGTGAATGCGAGAGCCTCAACCGGAAACGTATCTGCTCCTTCTTTAATTTTCATTCAATTACTGAATTTATCTTCACTCTTTCTATACTCCTGAATTTCTATCCGTCTAGTCCGATGGAAGTGGGATCGTTCTCGAACTGAGGAAATATCAAGCAAAGCATCAAAATACTCCCCCAAAGCCTAGACTGTCTATCATTCTCTGACCCTAAATGATCTTGACCGACATTAGTGAATTCGAGAAATATCTACCTTCAATTATGACCTATGTGGAGGAACGAGGAGGCTCGGACAACGCCTGATGACCGTGGTCCAAAAGACTTTAACCCACATCAGGGACGTATGAAAATTTTGATGAAGAAGGAGTTCTATGTCAAAGAGAAAGGGCATATGATCCATATTAGATACTCGTCGCTAGTTTTTCCAGGACCCGTATGACGTCGCGAGTTGAACAAAGACGGTCTTTTTTTTTTGAAGGTAAAGAAAGAAGAAAATTTTAGATTGATCAATTTGTTCAAGTATGCCTGTTCAACCTAAGCAGCTCAGCTTGTGTGCTTGAAAAAGGAGTTCAACATTTTTTCAAGTTTTTAAAGAAGGTCGCAGTCGCGCACTATGCGACGACGCCGTCATCAGCCTGTGACGTTATCCAAGAACGCCTGAAAGTCTCTTGTCCGAGAGTAGGTCTAGGTTGCTCACTAGGTCATTACGTCATCAAAAAACAGTACTCAGAATATTTTCAAGTTCCTAAAATAGGTCAAGAAACACTCACTAGTTGATGACGAAAACATCTCAAATTCTTCTGTCTCTCGAGTAGGTAAAGATCACCAACTGGGTCATGACGTCATCAGAAAACATGCGAAATTTTTTCGTGGCCCTGAAGTAGGTCAAAGTCATTTATTAGGTCATAACGTCATCAGGAAACACTACTCAAAATTTTTCCATATCCCTGAAGGAAGTCACAATTACTCATTAGGTCACGACGTCATCAGAAAACATAACTCAAAATAGTCGTTACGTCATTATTATTTTCACAGTCTCCTATTCTAATGACTGATAATGGTTTATCATGATTTGAAAATAGTAAGAGAACATACCAGACTAAGTGCCAAAGCAAAATGCAAGACTCAACACTATTGAGAAATGCAAAATAGCATCACTAATCACACAAATTCCTCATCTGAATAGGGAGCTATGGAGATAAATGATGACGTAACGACTAAATATGACGGACCATGTCCTCACTTGTATTTATAGGGCTCTACTAATGTAAGTTGAGGTTGCCGACTAAATCACAATATTATCAGAAAACGTTACTCAAAATTTTTTTGTGTTCCTAATGTAGCTCAAGGCTACACATCAGGTTATGATGTGTTCAGCTTGTGACGTCATCAAAAATTTCCTGAAATTCTCACATCTCTAAAGTAAGTCAAGCTCACTCATTAGGTCATGACATTATCAGAAAACGTAACCTGAAGTTTTTCCGAGTCCCTGTAGTAGCTCAAGACTATTCCTTTCGGTTATGATGTCAGCAGAAAATTCTCAAAATTGTCCTGTCTGTAAATTAAGTCAAGGTCATACACTAGGTCCAAACCTCATTGGGAAACCTGAATTGAAATTTTCCTGTGTCTTTGAAATAGGTCAAGGTTTTCTACTTAATGTTGACATCATCAGCTTGTAATCCACTCACAATTTTCCTATCTCTGAAGTAAGTCAAGGTCATGACGTCATTAGAAAATGTGAATCAAATTTTTTCTGTGACTCTGAAGGAGGTCAAGGTTACTCACTAGTCACTAAGTAATAACTTCATCAGCTTGTGACGTCACAAAAAAATTTCAAAATTTTCCTGTCCTCGAAGTAGGTCAAGGTCACTCACTAGGTCTTGAAGTCATCAAAAAACACTCAAAATTTTTCTATGTTCCTAAAATAGGTCAAGGCTCACTCACTAGTTGATGACGAAAAAATCTGAAATTCTCCTATCTCTCGAGTAGGTAAAGATCACCAACTGGGTCATGATGTCATCAGAAAACATTATGCAAAATTTTTTTGTGGTCCTAAAGTAAGTCAAAGTTATTCACTAGGTCACGACGTCATCAGAAAACACTACTCAAAATTTTCCCATATCCCCGAAGGAAGTCAAAATTACTCATTAGGTCACAACGGCATCAAAAAACATGACTCAAAATCATTAATGTTCCCAAAGTAGCTCAAGGTTAATGACTAGGTGATAACGTCATCAACTAGTGACGTCATTAGAAAATACCTAAAATTCTTCTGTCTCAAGTAGGTGAATATCACCGATCATGACGTCATCAGAAAACGTTACTTGAAATTTTTCTGTTTTCCTTATGTAGGTCGAGGATAATCACTAGATGATGACGACAACAGCTTGTCATGTCATCAGAAATTCTTTGACGTTCTTCTATCACTAATGTAAGTCGAGGTCACCAACTAGATCACGACGTTATCAGAAAACATTATACTTGAAATTTTATTGTGGCCCTGAAGTAGGTCAAAGTCATTCACTGGATCATGACGTCATCAGAAAACATAACTCAAAATCATTTATGTTCCTGAAATAGGTCAAGGTTACTGACTAGGTGATGACGTCATCAATTTGTGACGTCATTATAAAATATAAAAAATTCTTCTGTCTCAAGTAGTTCAATGTCACCGACTAGATCATGATGTCATCAGAAAACGTTACATGAAATTTTTCTGTGTTCCTGAAGTAGGTCGAGGATACTCACTAGATGATGACGTCAACAGCTTGTCATATCATCAAAAATTCCTTGAAGTTCTTCTATCACTTATGTAAGTTGAGGTTGCCGACTAGATCACAATGTTATCAGAAAACGTTACTCAAGATTTTTTTGTGTTGCTCAAGGCTACACACTAGGTTATGATGTGTTCAGCTTGTGACGTCATCAAAAATTTCCTGAAATTCTCACATCTCTAAAGTAAGTCAAGCTCACTCATTAGGTCATGACATTATCGGAAACGTAACCTGAAGTTTTTCCGTGTCCCTGTAGTAGCTCAAGATTATTCCTTTCGGTTATGACGTCAGCAGAAAATTCTCGAAATGGTCCTGTCTCTAAATTAAGTTAAGGTTGTACACTAGGTCAAAACCTCATCGGAATATGTGAATTGAAATACGTCAAGGTTTTCTACTTGGCGATGACATCATCAGCTTGTGACGTCATGCGAAAACTCAAAAGTTTCCTATCTCTAAAGTAAGTCAAGGTCGTGACGTCATTAAAAAATGTGAATCAAATTTTTTCTGTGACTCTGAAGCAGGTCAAGACTGATAACGTCACGTCCCAAAAAAAAATTCATTTTCCTGTTCTTAAAGTAGGTCAATATCACTCACTAGGTCATAAACTTCATGACGCCATCAAAAAATGTTACTCGAAATTTTTCTACATTTTTGAAGTAGATGAAGGTCATTCAGATCATGATGTTATCACCTTGTGTCGACATTAGAAAGCGTTACATTTTTATTTCGGAAGGACCTGCTGTCTTGTGACTCTTTCATGTTGAAAAGGATCGATTTCAGCGAAAAATTCCAATTCTTGAAAGTCCACTTCTCCCACTATTTCCGCAAATCAATATCTATGTGAGAAAGTGGCGGACAGTGTCCTGTTTTGGAGGTCGCAACTGATTTTACACCTTCCTTCGTATCATCTCAAATCTTAGTATCTACTGCTCCCTCATCCTCTCCTCCTGGCATGATTTCTGGTCTTTCTTATCTGTCCTTATTCTCCAACAAGCTTCGATCTATCAAAAAAGACTTTGAACCATGCTTCTCGTCGCAAAGAAGTCATCCTAACCGGTCTTACTCTTTCCTCTCTTTACGCCTCTCGCTCTCTTCATATATATTATGTACTTTAATGCAGATGATCTGACCGTTCAACACAATTGTACGACATTTTCTCTAATCCATTTTTTCTAACGTCATGTTCTCCAAAATAAAATTAGGCCCACCAAGAGCCAAACGGGACCTGGAGGAAAATCTCCTATCAGCGGGTCCTTAGTGAAATTGTTCTCAACAACTTCGAGATGATGATTATAAATTTTTGATTTTTTCATGAATCCGGGCTCCGGGGAAAAAGCACCCGTTCCCCTTCCTTCTGCTCGGGCCTGAATTTGTGACGTCATCTATGAGCGAGAAAAAATCTTGAACACTTGTTCTCTTGCTTGCCCAACACTCAGAAACATCCGGCTCCATCATTCTGTTTCTCCATGCATCATGAGATCTCGCTCAAACAATCATGAGGAAATCATTAGCACAATGAAGTGCCTCGGATCCAATTTTACCGACTTTTCTAACTAGAAAAGTGAGGTATTACACCCGTAGCAAGGTCAACAGGGGGAGTGGGTAATGAACTTTCTCGACGTTTTAGGGGTCCTAGATCACAACTAGCATAAAAAAAAAATTTCAGGTTTCCTTATATATATATATATATATATATATATATATATATATATATATATATATATATATATATATATATAAGATTTTTTTGTCCGCGGAACTCCTCTGAAACTACCCGATGGATTTTTTTGTAACTTGGCCATATTGTAGTAGTATATCTGAAGATGTGCACCTGCAATTTTTTTGAAAATCGGATGAGTAGTTCTCGAGAAATGTTCAATTTGTTGAGAAATTTTGCAGTATTTCGAGTACCTTTTTGTCCGCGGAACTCCTCCGAAACTACCCGATGGATTTTTTTGTAACTCGGCCATATTGTAGTATTATATTTGAAGATGTGCACCTGCATTTTTTTTGAGGATCGGATGAGTAGTTCTCGAGAAATTTTTACTTTTGTTGAAAATTTTTCACTATTACGAGTAGCTTCTTACGAATAGCTGCGAGTAGCTGCTTACGTTAGGAGAAGCGGATTTTCCTATACGTTTACCACTTTCGTTATCAGTACGTGTATTGTGAAGAACCTTTCATCATTCGACAGGTTCATTCTTCGTTCGTTCTTTACCAAGGGTTCATTGGATTTTATTTCTGATGAAACCTTTTCGTTCAAATTTAGTACACTTGTATCTCGCTTCCCACAGCCCCTAGAGCGTTGAATTTTGTTTTGTCAAATTTTATTTGTTTTGTTAAATTTATTTTTGAACGGATAGTGGCAATGGCGAGTTGTTCATTTTTCTAGCTATTTTTCATTATTATTAGTCATACTCGATAGTTTTTTTTTTTTTTTTTTTTTTATTATTATTTTACGAGCATTATAAACTGCACGAGGGTTATTTGCTCGGCGTTACAATCTTATTTTAGAACATTACTTGAATCAGGTTAAATTAGGTACGTATTGGTGGAATTGAGTGGCGATCGAACGGAATTTGTTGGTGAATTATATGAAGTTGTAGAATTGAGTGGTGCGTACTCGTAAATAAGTTAGGGTTGAGTCGATGGTTTCGGAGTTGTTGTTTAGTGCTGCATTGATATTGGAAGATATATTTAGGGAGGTTCGAGTGGGTTGCAGGACGGGGCATGAGAAAATAAAATGATCAACTGATAAATTTTCTTGGAGACAGTGAGGGCATGATGGAGGAGCGAGATTAGTGAGAAGATAAGTATGAGTAAGACGAGTGTGGCCTATTCGCAGCCGAGCTAAAATGACCTCCTCTTGCCTTGAATTTCGTTGGGATGAGGACCAAAATGTGGGTTCACGTTTTATTTTTCTTAATTTGTTATTCGACTGATTTTAGTGAAAACCTTGAGTTTGAATGATTAAGTACAATTTTTTAATCTTCATCAAGTGTGCTGATGCGAGACTACCTGGGTGATTTCACTCTTAATTAATAATTGATTTATTTGTCATTTTTTCATGTATGGGTACATAATTAATAGTGGTTCATAGTTGATTTGAGGTGTCAAAAGAGATGGAAAGATTATTTTCAATTTGGACTGGCTTTTTTGAGTGAGATTTGAGATTAGACTAACGAGTAAACCGGGCTTGGGTGCTATATATTTTTACCGAATTTTCTAGCTAGAAAAGTGAGGTATTTTGTTAATACGTTTGGAATGGTTGAAGCGTGAGGGAAGGAATGAGGGGTTGACTATTGGGTGATTGGTTGCTTCTTTCGTTTCGACATCGATTTTTTTAGTTTTTCGGGATCTCGTTGTAGCTGGATTCCCAGATGAAGAATTTTGGGGTGGAGTGTGCATAGAAAATGGTGATATGATAGCGTGAAGGCAATTTATGAGTGCACGAGAGGAATAGCAGCTCGAGATAGCTTTAAGAGATGCCAGAAATCGGAAGTGATAAAGAATTGAACCACTCATCCTAATATACAGTATACTAGACTAATAATATGCTAAGAATAAGGTATGGGAAAAAATGATTGTAGAGCTCTTTTTTATTAGAAACAACTTTTATAGCCTCGTAGCAGTTTGGACAGGGGGAGGGGGAGTGGTTTTTCTGGAGACGTTTTGTAGGTTTTAGATGACTCTTAGCCTAAATTATAACAAAATTCAGGTTTCCTTATTGGATTATAGGTATCTTTACTCTGTTATCTGTTGATGTGACATCGTAGTGATAGAATTTATAAACTGAGTTTTATTGTTTATTCTACAAATGTTTGACATGATTGACAGGTCATTGGTATTTAATTTAAAGAGAGGGAGTGACTCTCTCAATGTTTCTTGCATTGTGGGAAGAAAAGTCGTGTACTACTCACGCGACTGCGTGAGTGTTTTTTTTACAACACCGTCCAATTCATATTCAGCCTGATTGCTCCCATCTGCCCGCTCGACCTCATAACCCTAAATGTAGTTGCAACGCTCGTTAATTTAATGGGGGAAAAAATCGAAAATACCTTCATTCAGAGCCACATTAAGCTTTTTTGCACTCTAGGCTATTTTTTTCGCGCCCTCACCTTTAACGCCTTTTTTAGACCATTTTTCAAAAAAAATCACACATTTTTGGACATAAACCGCTAACCGTTCGAGATACAATGAAAAGCTCAACGGATTTGGATTCAGGCCGCCGAGACGCATCTAATTTAGACACTTTGAACGCCTTTTTTGGACCATTTTTCATAAAAAATCACATTTTTTGCCTTTCGATCTGACCCTTGTCATAAATTGCTAACCGTTCGAGATGAGACCGGCGTAGCAAAATCACATGAATAAAAATTCTTCTCACTCGACTCCTCGCCCACTTTCTTATCTGTACTATATGAATGTAAATTATGCCATGAAAGTTCTCGCAAAATTCAAATGTACAATCATTTTGTGTTTTGTCTTTGTTTCAATTTTTCTTCGTTTTCGTTATTTTTTGTTTTTGTTATTATTTTTTTTTGACAGAATTTTGCACCTTAGGCTATAGCCGTGTCAGCCTATGCCTTCATGCGGCTCTGCCTTCATTCTTTTTTGATAGAGGTGGTACCGCACCCCCTTCCTCTATGACAAATTCATCACTGCGCTAATACGTAGAAGTTATCTATCCTTTGCTGAGAGGAGTACTAGGTTTTTCCAAAAACAAGTTTTCATCAGAATGTTCTGTAAGTAAATTAATCTTTGATTATCAATTCAGTTACCACTTTTTAAGAAAATTTCTTGAGCAATTCCCGTACAAAGAAAAGGTAACGAAATTCGTTCTCGGCAAAGGAGTGTACCTGCTACTCTGCTCAGACTGTTCTAGCAGACGTACTTTAAAAGTTACAAAACTCGATTTACGATTGGTTTTGAACGAACATTTATGTTTACGACCTCTCCTTCACTTTAATAACATTTACAATACGTCGGCGACTACTCGTTGCTGTTCACGTGCGCATAAATCATGTACGTACTTTACCACGTACGAAATGAGCAATATATACCGAATAAAGTAATCACCCTTCGGCATTTATTGTGCTGTTCACTCAAATGCTCAATAACCGACATAATGTGAACCTTAATTATGAAATCGGATACGAGAGCAGTCGGCGAGGGCTTAACGTTGCGGAATTATACTACGTACAAATAAGAGTAATACGCTATTTCACGATTTACCTTACATGTGTAGATCGTGTATACCTACGTACTATGTATGTATACATATATCAACTGATGTAGGTCAGACAAAATTAATAAAATTGTAAACCTTTACGCTCGATGAAATTCGATGAACGAATGAACCGACTAATGACGAAACGATAGAGGGAAAAAATTACAAATTTTCAGGAGCTGCTTCTCTACGCTAGAGAGTGCCTGCGTATTACGGAGCATTTTCAAAATCGAAGCTTCTGCCTGGTGTAGTAACTGAGCACGCAAATCTTCTCGGCGGTAATCTGCTAGAGTAAGCGATTAAATACCGCATCGGGAAATCGTTTCGCCGAAGTAATTTGAAATACGATCCAGTAACTCAATACAGACCGGTGTGATATAATTCAGGAAAAAAAAAGCTCGCCTTTTGATGCAAAAATAGGCGTTCGCGTCTGGTGACCTTTCTGCGTCATAAATCACGCTCGTGTTCGTCGTAATACGCTCTCGTTAGAGAAACCATAATTCTAATGAACCATTCAAGCGAGAAATGTTCATTCGCAATTTTTTTTACTCTCTCTCGCACACATCCTTCAGAAACTCATTATTTTCATCTTTAATTAGCTACTTTTGCGGGATAAAGATTCTAGCAAGTGCGAGCATCATTCGCTTTAATTACCAACCAAAAACTGAAAAATTAATATGCTTACAATTTTGATGAACCTAGAGAAAATAGAGCGTGTGTATCTCGCTGTCTATTCGTCGCCCTACAGGTCGCAGCGCGCGTGAAAGGCCGTTGTGCTTTAATCAATTTAACGCTCGGTTTGTACGTAATGCTTTGAAGTTGGACGAGGAAGTAGAATCTCCGCCCACAAAGCTTTTAGTCGAAGCGACAAATGTCAACGATCGTTTTATTAAAGTAATTAAATGACATTTTTATCCTTCACAGTTTGGTATTTCGTATGGTCGAAGAAGAAGAAGAATATTTGAAGCAATTGGACATCATCGTTTCTTGTTTCCTACGCCCGTTGAGAATGGCCGCTTGCTCGCAAAAACCTCCTTGTACGCACGAGGACGTCAATTCTATATTTTTGAACGTCGAAACGATTTTGTTCCTGCACCAGATCTTTTACAAAGGGTTATCGTCCAGAATGGAATCTTGGCCTACACTTACGCTCGGTAAGTCGATTTAATTTTTGTAGCGTTTCGCCTTAATTCGTTTTCTTTTGAACCAATGAGCTCGAAATTTAGGCTGCGGCGGTGAAGTGAGGAGTGAGGTCAGAAGATGGAACATCCTTGCTTAGTCTCAGATTTCTGTATGCGGTAATGGTAATCTGTTGGTGAACGTTCTGGTACGCTATTTTTCAAATTTTATACGCGGCATTGAAAGTATGACGGACCGATAAAAGCGGGCTCGAAAGACAGCTTGTCAAAGGAAATGAAAACCGACCACTGTAACTTGTCCACTTGACATTCTTCTCTGTTTCTCCAGATATATTTCGAGTTATTTCCTAACATTCACCATGTGCTGCAGTAAAGGGAATATAATGTTCATTTCGTGATCTAAGTCAGAAAAAATGCTCGACGATGCTAACCGCGCTATTGTAGAATTTGTAACTCGCTGTTTTAGCAGAATTTCGCTGGAATCAATAAAGCAATCTTGGAATGCGATAAAGTAATCGGGACAATTTGATGTTTGGTGCAATAAAAATGAAATTTTCTCGACGTGACGTTCTGTTGCTTGCACCACCTGAAAGCATGAAAATGCGTGAATATCGATAAAAATAAAAAAAGAATCTAGAAGATTGATATTCAGATTGTAAATTTTTCCTCTTTTTTTGTAACTGACAATATCTGTGGTCTGGTTTACCTCTATTCCATCGAATTGTTTCTGTTACTTCTTACCGTTATACTTTATCACAAAAAGAAAGATTTTTTACGAGCTATTGGGTTATAAGCTCAAGAAGAAGTACTAGAGTTGAATGGATTTGTAATAGTATATGTAAACCGGAGTCATGAGCGACAGAACCCTGCACTTTCTGATAAAAGCATGAAATTTGGTATACTTCTTTATCACACTGTCAATAATCAAATTCGATCGGGAAACACGCTCGCGGACCCCCACAACTCGCTCAAGAGGGCACTTTCCTCAAAAAATTTCAATTTTTTCGAAATATTGGGGACAAAAAATACAGATACAGTAAAAATACCTCAATTCAAAATTATTCTACGTCAAATTTCCCATAAAGGTGAATACCACATATTTCATGTTGACTAATGAAAAGATCCCAGCAAGGGGTTTCCAAATTTGACTTTTTTGATTTTCAACTTATTTCGTCGAAATTATCAGAATTGTGTGGCTTTTATTGAATTATTCCGTGACAAAATCCTCTCACAACGGGCTGTCTGCAAAATACTGTCATTGAAGCGAAATTTCAGCATGATTGGTAACGAAGGGGGGTGCTGAATTTGATATGCCACTTATTGCGCGTTCAATCCTAGGTTTCAACACAATTACAAGAAAATTTGGTGTAATTCTTAATCTAACTCCTCTACTACTTTCGAATTCGATCAGGAGACATGCGTGCGGTCCCCCAGAACCTCCTCAGAGGGCAATTTCCCCAAAAAATTTCAATTTTTTCAAAATAATTCAAAATGATTCTACCTAAAATTTCCCATAAAATTGAGTACTACGTATTTGATGTTGACGAATAAAAAGCCCCCAGCGAGGGGTTTCCAAGTTTGACTTTTTCGGTTTTCAACATTTTTTGATGAAATTATCAGATTTTTGTGGCTCCTTTTGATTTATTTCACGACAAATCCTCTGAAAACGGGCTGTCTGCAAAATATTGTCGTTGAGGCGAAATTTCAGGATGATTTGCAACGAAGGGGGAGGTGCTAAATTTGGTATGCCGTTTATTGCGCGTGTAATCGTAGATTTTAACACAATTAAAAGAAAATTTGATATAATACTTCCTGAACTTCCTATTACTACCGAGTTCGATTCGGGAACACGCTTGCTGACTCTCAGAACTTCTTCAGAGAGGCAATTTTCCCAAAATATTAGACAAGATAACACAGATACGGTAAGAATACGTCAATTCATAACTATTGTACGTATACAGATTTGATGAAAATAGAGCAACCACTCTAAAGTCAAGGAGGGTACTTAAATATTGTGACGTTCTACCAGTCACTGAATATCTCTTGACGCCAATAATAAAGAACAATTACGAAAACCGAGCTTTATTACTGGTACCGCAAGTACAACACTTCTAAACACCGTTAAACTGTAACACAATGGCGTTAAAGAACGAGAACACGTTAACTATCGCTTTTAAGATTACAACTGAATCGCTTTATCGGGTTGCTGCCGGCTATTTATAGTCTCACCCTTATTTCCGGAATTCTCGAGATTTCTTCTAGAACGGCAAACAGGTTATGCAAGGATCCTTACAATCAATCGAGCACGTTCTAGGTTGTTCAAGCGTATTCGGCGAAGTAGTTAAGCGATAAGTACGCTTCCTTGCGGTGTCTGCTATTATTAAAAGTTTAGCGGCGTGTGCAAGCTTGGTGCTTGCGCCTTCATAGCAGAACGCCACACTTTCCCCTCCTCAGTTTTGAACGTCCCGTTCAAACGCCGGACTCCATACAGCTAGTCTATTTCGGTGGACTACTTTGAACTTTCTGTCCTGTTGGATGCGATAGATGACATCGTTGATTCTCTTCACGACTGTCCAAGGTCCTTCCCAATTGCACTGTAATTTTGGGTTCTTCCCCTTCTTTCTCTGTGGGTTGTAGAACCACACCCTATCCTGAGGTTCAAACTTGGTTTCATCTGCACAGATGTCATAGCGTGCCTTCATCCGGTCGCTAGCAACTTCTAAATTTTCCCTGACCAGCTCATGTACCTGCTTAAGTCGGTTCTTCAGTTCTTGTGTGAATGGCTTGACTTCTTGAGGTGGCTGAGGAGGGGTGCCCAGCTCTAAATCACACGGTAATCGGAGTTCTCTTCCAAAAATGATTTTTGCAGGTGTTTCCTTGGTGCTCTCATGGATTGAAGACCGATAGGCTAGCAGGAACAATGGAAGTAGCTTGTCCCAATTCCGCTGGTCACTATCAATTACTTTGGATAGAAATTGGTCTATTGTTTTGTTGAACCTCTCGACCATACCATCAGACTGTGGGTGGAGTGGTGTTGTACGAGTTTTCCTCAATCCCATCAGCCTAGCCACTTCTCCAAATACCTGGGATTCAAAGTTTCTTCCCTGGTCTGAGTGTAACTCCAGAGGTACTCCAAACCTTGAAATCCAGTTTTCCACCAGCGCTGTTGCAACAGTGACGGCTTCACAATTTGGCAGTGGGTAAGCGTCCATCCATTTGCTGAAATAATCTCCTACCACTAGAATATAACGATTACCTTGGTCAGTTTCTGGAAATGGTCCTGAGATATCTGCCGCAATCCGTTCAAAAGGGTATCCCACATTGTAGATTCGCATCTTGGCTCGGCCCCTAGTATTGGGCCCCTTACTGGCATTACATGTTCTGCAACATTGAATCCAATCCTCTATATCACTTCTACAGGCTGGCCAGTAAAACCGTTCCCGAATCTTGGCCAATGTTTTTGTTATTCCAAGATGACTACCAGATGCGTCATCATGAACACTCTTCAAGACATCCGGAACAAGTGCTTCAGGTATCAGTAGTTGACGCCGGTGTGATCTGCCATCTGTTGTTTCCCAGATCCGGTAAACAATTCCATTTTCTACTTGAAGCGAGTCCCATTGTGACCATAAAATCTTTAAATTTACTGACTGCGAGCTGATATCCTGCCAGACTGGTCGTTCACCTTTCTCCTTCCAGGCTAAGATGACCGAAATATCTTTATCCTGTTGTTGAGCATTTCTCATATCCACATTGGAACCTAGTTGTATGGATTTCACTGAGACTTCTTTCTTCACGTCATTGACTACAGTGCTTAGTTCTTCTTCAACCTTGGTCTGGAGGAGACAATCCTTGGCTTCCAACTCATAAAGTGGTATATCTCCACAAGGACTTCTTAAAAGGTCATGTTTCAGATCAATAATCAACCCATACTTTCGCATTAAATCCAGCCCCAGAATACAGTCATCTTCGATATCAGCAAGGATGAATTTTCCAGTTATTACCATTGAGGAAATCTTGATAGATAGCTCAACAGTGCCCTTGGTCCAAGCTTGTTCACCCATGGCAGTCCTGAGGCGGTATTTTTCTCTCCAATTAATGGATAAGCCTGGGATGTCCTTGACCAATTGTGTCTTGATAACTGAACCAGTAGCAGCGCAGTCCATGCACATGTCTATATTGCGTCCAATACTATCATTCCATCCCGATACATAAACGTTCTCACTTGAAGTACGCATTTTGGAAATTCTTATTTCTTGGGCCCTTCTCCTTGGCCCTAGAGTTGGTTGGCCCCTGGCAACTCCAGGTTGGAGTTTTCCACCTTGCAGTGATCTCCACTTAGGGCAACTGAGCTTGATGTGACCCTCTTCATCACAGTGGTAGCATCGACGTTTGTCTCCAGTTGGTCTGACCTTTGTTTGCTTCAAATCTGTGGAACCTCGTCTACGAGACGCCTTTCTTGCAGCTTCTAATTCCAGGGCAAAGGATAATGCTTCTTTCAAGGTTTTGCAACGCGCAATGCGAACTTGACTCTGAACCTCCCAGTCAAATATTCCATCAATGAATGCCTCAAGCGCAGTTTGTTCAATGGCTGATACAGTAGCTTCTGGGTAAGCTTGTTGAGTTAATTTGAGGATTTCGCTTGAAAACGCTTGAAGACTTTCTCCACGGTTCTGTCGACGGTATTTCAGTTCTCTTCTTCTGATGGGA
This sequence comes from Aspidiotus rigidus, assembly GCA_035079385.1. Lineage (NCBI taxonomy): Eukaryota > Metazoa > Arthropoda > Insecta > Hemiptera > Diaspididae > Aspidiotus > Aspidiotus rigidus. Next base: position 11,932,297 of record JAVHKY010000020.1, on the reverse strand, counting down.
GCCAAGTGAGCTTGACCAAAACGTTGTTCAAGGACCTCAACCAACTTTTGGTAATTCTTCTTGTCATCCTCAGCAATGTTGGACAACAGCTGTAGTGCAGCTCCTCTCAGGCTGACAATCAAATTACCAGCCTTGGCTTTGTCATCCCATCCATTGAGTTGAGCTGCAATTTCGAACTGCGATTTGTATAGTTCCCAGGAGATTTCACCATCAAACTTTGGTATCTTGACTTTGGTCTTTGATGACGGTTCTACAACTGGTACATTTCCTTCATTTGATCCAGAACTGAAAAAAGCAACGCCTGGCGGATCTACAACCATGCTGACCGTTGGATTCCCTTCCAGTCTCTGGAGGCGTTCCTCCATTACTTTCCACCGTTGCTCGAGTCCTTCAACTTGATTTTTAACTTCACTCAGTCCATCAAAGATCTCTGCTTTAAGGTCTTCCTTGTTCTGTTCAAGTTTCTGTTCAATTTTATCCTCCATTGCATTTCTGTTCCGTTCGAGTTTCTCCTCCATTGCATTCTTGTTCCGTTCGAATTTATCCTCCATTGCAGTAAACCCAGTCTTCAGATCTTCTGAATTTTTAGCCATTGTATCTGTCAACATTTGCAGCATTGCACTCAAATCTATGGCTGGAGACTGCTTTGTTGGCGTACCGGTCCCAAGGTTTCCAGTAGCCTCGTCAACCTCAAATTCAAAATTGGCCACGTCCAAACCCGAGTCTTCGAATGCTTTTTCCAGACGATCGGCTAATTCATTTTTGGTTCCGCTAACAGACAGGTTACGATTCCGGAGTTCCTCGCGGAGTTGATCCCGAGTAAGTTCATGAAACTTCTTCTTCACCATCTTGAATCACCACCAGTTTTAAACGCACAAAGTAGGCTTACGCAATCCCACTTCTGACACCAGTTGTGACGTTCTACCAGTCACTGAATATCTCTTGACGCCAATAATAAAGAACAATTACGAAAACCGAGCTTTATTACTGGTACCGCAAGTACAACACTTCTAAACACCGTTAAACTGTAACACAATCGCGTTAAAGAACGAGAACACGTTAACTATCGCTTTTAAGATTACAACTGAATCGCTTTATCGGGTTGCTGCCGGCTATTTATAGTCTCACCCTTATTTCCGGAATTCTCGAGATTTCTTCTAGAACGGCAAACAGGTTATGCAAGGATCCTTACAATCAATCGAGCACGTTCTAGGTTGTTCAAGCGTATTCGGCGAAGTAGTTAAGCGATAAGTACGCTTCCTTGCGGTGTCTGCTATTATTAAAAGTTTAGCGGCGTGTGCAAGCTTGGTGCTTGCGCCTTCATAGCAGAACGCCACAATATTAAACTTGGCAATTTCTCTTGAGGAGGCGTGACGTTTGGACGTTTATCATTATTGCTTGGAGTGAACCAAAAAATTACAATTAAATAGTTATCTATTACACTTCCACCCACGTTTCGAAATACGGAATGTACTCAAAGTTCAAATGCAATGAAACTAACTTCTAATTTTTTTCGCCACACGTCGCATCACATCCGCATAGTTCAGTGAATGGTAATACCAGCGTTGCGCATTTACAACGTGAAGTGAAGCAATTCAACTTGCATCCACATTTCCTCATTCGATGATTTCCGATGCATCGGGAATAGTAGTCCACACTGGAACCAATTGCTCACCGGCCCCCTTCTCCCAACCCCACTCAGTAGAGTCAATATGAAAAGAAATCGCACGTATTGCATTTCCCCAAATCTGGGCTGTTAATTGAAAAATAAATAAAGTTATAATAGCACGAATCAGAACTGAATTAATAATTGAAACAAAGAAAATAAGTTCTACAAAAATATTAAGCAAGATGAATTTTTTAAACAATCAATTGAGAATAAGACTGGCTGTACTGCCCGTCACCGTCATACCGCCGTCACCATCATACCACCCAGGGGTGTCGTGATCCCCTGGTCCAATGAAGGAACCCCCCTCAAACTTTAATTTCTTTTGGCTGAAAAAGAAAACTATGTCCCCTCCCCCTAAAACGATTACGAAGAATCATCTTCATGAAAATGGCCTCACGACACCCCTGAATTACCGCCGTCACCATCCTACCGCCGTCACCGACGTACCGCCGTCACCGTCATACCGCCGTCACCATCCCACCGCCATCACCGTCATACCGCCGTCACCATCCTACCGCCGTCGCCGTCATACCGCCGTCACCGTCATACCGCCGTCACCATCATACCGCCGTCACCTTCATACCGCTGTCACCATCATACCGCCGTCACCTTTATACCGCCGTCACCGTCATACCGCCGTCACCATCATACCGCCGTCACCTTCATACCGCTGTCACCATCATACCGCCGTCACCTTTATACCGCCGTCACCGTCATACCGCCTTCAACTTCATACCGCCGTCACCGTTATACCGCCGTCACCATCCTACCGCCGTCACCATCCTACCGCCGTCACCGTCATACCGCCGTCACCATCCTACCGACGTCACTGTCATACCGCCGTCACCATCATACCGCCGTCACCTTCATACCGCCGTCACCATCCTACCGCCATCACCGTCATACCGCCGTCACCATCCTACCGCCGTCGCCGTCATACCGCCGTCACCATCATACCGCCGTCACCTTCATACCGCTGTCACCATCATACCGCCGTCAACTTCATACCGCCGTCACCGTCATACCGCTGTCACCATCATACCGCCGTCACCTTTATACCGCCGTCAACTTCATACCGCCGTCACCGTCATACCGCCGTCACCGTCCTACCGCCGTCACCGTCCTACCGCCGTCACCGTCCTACCGCCGTCACCTTTATACCGCCATCACCGTCATACCGCCGTCACCTTCATACCACCGTCACGTCATACCACCACCGTCACCGTCATACCGCCGTCACCTTCATTTCGCCGTCACCTTCATACCGCCGTCACCATCATACCGCCGTCACCTTTATACCGCCGTCACCGTCATACCGCCGTCACCGTCATACCACCGCCGTCACCGTCATACCGCCGTCACCGTCATACCGCCGTCGCCGTCATACCGCCGTCACCATCCTACCGCCGTCACCGTCATACCGCCGTCACCTTCATACCGCCGTCACCGTCATAACGCCGTCACCGTCATACCGCTGTCACCATCATACCGCCGTCACCATCATACTGCCGTCACCGTCATACCCCTGTCACCATCCTACCGCCGTCACCGTCATACCGCCGTCACCGTCATACCGCCGTCACCTTCATACCACCGTCACCATCATACCGCCGTCACCTTTATACCGCCATCACCGTCATACCGCCGTCACCTTCATACCGCCGTCACCTTCATACCGCCGTCACGTCATACCACCACCGTCACCGTCATATCGCCGTCACCTTCATAACGCCGTCACCGTCATACCGCCGTCACCATCATACCGCCGTCACCTTCATACCGCCGTCACCGTCATAACGCCGTCACCGTCATATCGCTGTCACCATCATACCGCCGTCACCATCATACCACCCAGGGGTGTCGTGATCCCCTGGTCCAATGAAGAAACCCCCCTCAAACTTTAATTTCTTTTGGCTGAAAAAGAAAACTATGTCCCCTCCCCCTAAAACGATTACGACGAATCATCTTCATGAAAATGGCCTCACGACACCCCTGAATTACCGCCGTCACCATCCTACCGCCGTCACCGACGTACCGCCGTCACCGTCATACCGCCGTCACCATCCTACCGCCATCACCGTCATACCGCCGTCACCATCCTACCGCCGTCGCCGTCATACCGCCGTCACCGTCATACCGCCGTCACCATCATACCGCCGTCACCTTCATACCGCTGTCACCATCATACCGCCGTCACCTTTATACCGCCGTCACCGTCATACCGCCGTCACCATCATACCGCCGTCACCTTCATACCGCTGTCACCATCATACCGCCGTCACCTTTATACCGCCGTCACCGTCATACCGCCGTCAACTTCATACCGCCGTCACCGTTATACCGCCGTCACCTTTATACCGCCGTCACCGTCATACCGCCGTCACCATCCTACCGCCGTCACTGTCATACCGCCGTCACCATCATACCGCCGTCACCTTCATACCGCCGTCACCTTTATACGGCCGTCACCGTCATACCGCCGTCAACTTCATACCGCCGTCACCGTCATACCGCCGTCACCGTCATACCACCGCCGTCACCGTCATACCGCCGTCACCGTCCTACCGCCGTCACGGTCATATCGCCGTCACCGTCATACCGCCGTCACCATCCTACCGCCGTCACCGTCATACCACCGTCACCTTCATACCGCCGTCACCGTCATAACGCCGTCACCGTCATAACGCCGTCACCGTCATAACACCGTCACCGTCATACCGCTGTCACCATCATACCGCCGTCACCGTCATACCGCCGTCACCGTCATACCGCCGTCACCTTCATACCACCGTCACCATCATACCGCCGTCACCTTTATACCGCCATCACCGTCATACCGCCGTCACCTTCATACCGCCGTCACGTCATACCACCACCGTCACCGTCATATCGCCGTCACCTTCATAACGCCGTCACCGTCATATCGCTGTCACCATCATACCGCCGTCACCATCATACCACCCAGGGGTGTCGTGATCCCCTGGTCCAATGAAGAAACCCCCCTCAAACTTTAATTTCTTTTGGCTGAAAAAGAAAACTATGTCCCCTCCCCCTGAAACGATTACGAAGAATCATCTTCATGAAAATGGCCTCACGACACCCCTGAATTACCGCCGTCACCATCATACCGCCGTCACCATCATACTGCCGTCACCATCATACTGCCGTCACCATCATACTGCCGTCATACCGCTGTCACCGTCATACCGCCGTCACCATCCTACCGCCGTCACCGACGTACCGCCGTCACCGTCATACCGCCGTCACCATCCTACCGCCATCACCGTCATACCGCCGTCACCATCCTACCGCCGTCGCCGTCATACCGCCGTCACCGTCATACCGCCGTTACCATCATACCGCCGTCACCATCATAACGCCGTCACCTTCATACCGCTGTCACCATCATACCGCCGTCACCTTTATGCCGCCATCACCGTCATACCGCCGTCACCTTCATACCACCGTCACGTCATACCACCACCGTCACCGTCATACCGCCGTCACCTTCATTTCGCCGTCACCTTCATACCGCCGTCACCTTTATACCGCCGTCGCCTTCTTTTCGCCGTCACCTTCATACCGCCGTCACCATCATACCGCCGTCACCTTTATACCGCCGTCACCTTCATACCGCCGTCACCGTCATACCGCCGTCACCATCCTACCGCCGTCACCGTAATACCGCCGTCACCGTCATACCGCCGTCGCCATCCTACTGCCATTACCGTCGTACCGCCGTCACCGTCATACCGCCGTCACCATCCTACCGCCGTCACCGTCATACTGCCGTCACCATCCTACCGCCATCACCGTCATACCGCCGTCACCGTCATACCACCGCCGTCACCGTCATACCACCGCCGTCACCGTCATACCGCCGTCACCTTCATACCACCGTCACGTCATACCACCACCGTCACCGTCATACAGCCGTCACCTTCATTTCGCCGTCACCTTCATACCGCCGTCACCTTTATACCGCCGTCGCCTTCATTTCGCCGTCACCTTCATACCGCCGTCACCATCATACCGCCGTCACCTTCATACCGCCGTCACCGTCATACCGCCGTCACCATCCTACCGCCGTCACCGTAATACCGCCGTCGCCATCCTACCGCCATTACCGTCGTACCGCCGTCACCGTCATACCGCCGTCACCATCCTACCGCCGTCACCGTCATACTGCCGTCACCATCCTACCGCCATCACCGTCATACCGCCGTCACCGTCATACCACCGCCGTCACCGTCATACCGCCGTCACCTTCATACCGCCGTCACCTTTATACCGCCGTCAACTTCATACCGCCGTCACCGTCATACCACCGCCGTCACCGTCATACCGCCGTCACCATCCTACCGCCGTCACCGTCATACCACCGTCACCTTTATACCGCCGTCACCGTCATACCGCCATCACCATCATACCGCCGTCACCGTCATACCGCCGTCACCGTCATACCGCCGTCACCATCATACCGCCGTCACCTTCATACCGCTGTCACCATCATACCGCCGTCACCTTTATACCGCCGTCACCGTCATACCGCCGTCAACTTCATACCGCCGTCACCGTCATACCGCCGTCAACTTCATACCGCCGTCACCGTCATACCGCCGTCACCGTCATACCGCCGTCAACTTCATACCGCCGTCACCGTCATACCGCCGTCACCATCATACCGCCGTCACCGTCATACCGCCGTCACCGTCATACCGCCGTCAACTTCATACCGCCGTCACCATCATATCGCCGTCACCTTTATACCTCCGTCACCTTTATACCGCCGTCACCGTTATACCGCCGTCACCTTCATACCGCCGTCACGTCATATCACCACCGTCACCGTCATACCGCCGTCACCATCCTACCGCCATCACCTTCATACCGCCGTCACCTTCATACCGCCGTCACCATCATACCGCCGTCACCTTTATACCGCCGTCACCTTCATACCGCCGTCACCGTCATACCGCCGTCACCATCCTACCGCCGTCAGCGTAATACCGCCGTCACCGTCATACCGCCGTCGCCATCCTACCGCCATCACCGTCATACCGCTGTCACCATCCTACCGCCGTCACCGACGTACCGCCGTCACCCTCATATCGCCGTCACCCTCATACCGCCGTCACCCTCATACCGCCGTCACCATCCTACCGCCATCACCGTCATACCGCCGTCACCGTCATACCACCGCCGTCACCGTCATACCGCCGTCACCTTCATACCGCCGTCACCTTTATACCGCCGTCACCGTCATACCGCCGTCAACTTCATACCGCCGTCACCGTCATACCACCGCCGTCACCGTCATACCGCCGTCACCATCCTACCGCCGTCACCGTCATACCGCCGTCACTATCATATCACCGTCACCGTTATACCGCCGTCACCGTCATACCGCCGTCACCTTCATACCGCCGTCACCGTCATACCGCCGTCACCATCATACCGCCGTCACCTTTATACCGCCGTCACCGTCATACCGCCGTCACCATCCTACCGCCGTCACCGTCATACCGCCGTCGCCATCCTACCGCCATCACCGTCATACCGCCGTCACCATAATAACGCCGTCACCACCCTACCGCCGTCACCGTCATACCGCCGTCACCGTCATACCGCTGTCACCATCATACCGCCGTCACCGTCATACCCCTGTCACCATCCTACCGCCGTCACCGTCATACCGCCGTCACCTTCATACCGCCGTCACCGTCATATCGCTGTCACCATCATACCGCCGTCACCATCATACCACCCAGGGGTGTCGTGATCCCCTGGTCCAATGAAGAAACCCCCCTCAAACTTTAATTTCTTTTGGCTGAAAAAGAAAACTATGTCCCCTCCCCCTAAAACGATTACGAAGAATCATCTTCATGAAAATGGCCTCACGACACCCCTGAATTACCGCCGTCACCATCATACCGCCGTCACCATCATACCGCCGTCATACCGCTGTCACCGTCATACCGCCGTCACCATCCTACCGCCGTCACCGACGTACCGCCGTCACCGTCATACCGCCGTCACCATCCTACCGCCATCACCGTCATACCGCCGTCACCATCCTACCGCCGGCGCCGTCATACCGCCGTCACCATCATACCGCCGTCACCTTCATACCGCCGTCACCGTCATACCGCCGTCACCATCATACCGCCGTCACCTTCATACCGCTGTCACCATCATACAGCCGTCACCTTTATACCGCCGTCACCGTCATACCGCCGTCAACTTCATACCGCCGTCACCGTTATACCGCCGTCACCATGCTACCGCCGTCACCATGCTACCGCCGTCACCATGCTACCGCCGTCACCTTTATACCGCCGTCACCGTCATACCGCCGTCACCATCCTACCGCCGTCACCATCATACTGCCGTCACCGTCATACCCCTGTCACCATCCTACCGCCGTCACCGTCATACCGCCGTCACCTTCATACCACCGTCACCATCATACCGCCGTCACCTTTATACCGCCGTCACCGTCATAACGTCGTCACCGTCATATCGCTGTCACCATCATACCACCCAGGGGTGTCGTGATCCCCTGGTCCAATGAAGAAACCCCCCTCAAACTTTAATTTCTTTTGGCTGAAAAAGAAAACTATGTCCCCTCCCCCTAAAACGATTACAAAGGATCATCATCATGAAAATGGCCTCACGACACCCCTGAATTACCGCCGTCACCATCATACCGCCGTCACCATCATATCGCCGTCACCTTTATACCTCCGTCACCTTTATACCGCCGTCACCTTTATACCGCCGTCACCTTCATACCGCCGTCACCGTCAGACCGCCGTCACCATCATACCGCCGTCACCTTCATACCGCCGTCACCTTCATACCGCCCTCACCATCATACCGCCGTCACCATCATACCGCCGTCACCTTTATACCGTCATCATCGTCATACCGCCGTCATCTTCATACCGCCGTCACGTCATATCACCACCGTCACCGTCATACCGCCGTCACCTTCATTTCGCCGTCACCTTCATACCGCCGTCACCTTCATACCGCCGTCACCATCATACCGCCGTCACCTTTATACCGCCGTCACCTTCATACCGCCGTCACCGTCATACCGCCGTCACCATCCTACCGCCGTCACCGTAATACCGCCGTCACCGTCATACCGCCGTCGCCATCCTACCGCCATCACCGTCATACCGCTGTCACCATCCTACCGCCGTCACCCTCATATCGCCGTGACCCTCATACCGCCGTCACCCTCATACCGCCGTCACCATCCTATCGCCATCACCGTCATACCGCCGTCACCGTCATACCACCGCCGTCACCGTCATACCGCCGTCACCTTCATACCGCCGTCACCTTTATACCGCCGTCACCGTCATACCGCCGTCAACTTCATACCGCCGTCACCGTCATACCGCCGTCACCATCCTACCGCCGTCACCGTCATACCGCCGTCACCTTCATACCACCGTCACCATCATACCGCCGTCACCTTTATACCGCCGTCACCGTCATAACGCCGTCACCGTCATATCGCTGTCACCATCATACCACCCAGGGGTGTCGTGATCCCCTGGTCCAATGAAGAAACCCCCCTCAAACTTTAATTTCTTTTGGCTGAAAAAGAAAACTATGTCCCCTCCCCCTAAAACGATTACGAAGGATCATCATCATGAAAATGGCCTCACGACACCCCTGAATTACCGCCGTCACCATCATACCGCCGTCACCATCATACCGCCGTCACCTTCATACCGCTGTCACCATCATACCGCCGTCACCTTTATACCGCCGTCACCGTCATACCGCCGTCAACTTCATACCGCCGTCACCTTCATACCGCCGTCACCTTCATACCGCCGTCACCATCATATCGCCGTCACCTTTATACCTCCGTCACCTTTATACCGCCGTCACCTTTATACCGCCGTCACCTTCATACCGCCGTCACCATCATACCGCCGTCACCTTCATACCGCCCTCACCATCATACCGCCGTCACCATCATACCGCCGTCACCTTTATACCGTCATCATCGTCATACCGCCGTCATCTTCATACCGCCGTCACGTCATATCACCACCGTCACCGTCATACCGCCGTCACCTTCATTTCGCCGTCACCTTCATACCGCCGTCACCTTCATACCGCCGTCACCTTTATACCGCCGTCACCTTCATACCGCCGTCACCGTCATACCGCCGTCACCATCCTACCGCCGTCACCGTAATACCGCCGTCACCGTCATACCACCGTCACCTTTATACCGCCGTCACCGTCATACCGCCGTCACCATCATACCGCCGTCACCTTCATACCGCCGTCACCGTCATACCGCCGTCACCATCATACCGCCGTCACCTTCATACCGCTGTCACCATCATACCGCCGTCACCTTTATACCGCCGTCACCGTCATACCGCCGTCAACTTCATACCGCCGTCACCGTCATACCGCCGTCAACTTCATACCGCCGTCACCGTCATACCGCCGTCACCATCATACCGCCGTCACCTTCATACCTCTGTCACCATCATACCGCCGTCACCTTTATACCGCCATCACCGTCATACTGCCGTCACCTTCATACCGCCGTCACGTCATATCACCACCGTCACCGTCATACCGCCGTCACCTTCATTTCGCCGTCACCTTCATACCGCCGTCACCTTCATACCGCCGTCACTATCATACCGCCGTCACCATCATACCGCCGTCACCTTTATACCGCCGTCACCTTCATACCGCCGTCACCGTCATACCGCCGTCACCATCCTACCGCCGTCACCGTAATACCGCCGTCACCGTCATACCGCCGTCGCCATCCTACCGCCATCACCATCATACCGCCGTCACCATCCTACCGCCGTCACCGACGTACCGCCGTCACCCTCATACCGCCGTCACCATCCTACCGCCATCACCGTCATACCGCCGTCACCGTCATACCACCGCCGTCACCGTCATACCGCCGTCACCTTCATACCGCCGTCACCTTTATACCGCCGTCACCGTCATACCGCCGTGAACTTCATACCGCCGTCACCGTCATACCACCGCCGTCACCGTCATGCCGCCGTCACCATCCTACCGCCGTCACCGTCATACCGCCGTCACTATCATATCGCCGTCACCTTTATACCGCCGTCACCGTCATACCGCCGTCACCTTCATACCGCCGTCACCGTCATACCGCCGTCACCATCATACCGCCGTCACCTTCATACCGCCGTCACCATCATACCGCCGTCACCGTCATACCGCCCTCACCTTCATAACGCCGTCACCTTGATACCGCCGTCACCATCATACCGCCGTCAACTTTATACCGCCGTCACCGTCATACCGCCGTCACCATCCTACCGCCGTCACTGTCATACCGCCGTCACCATCATACCGCCGTCACCTTCATACCGCCGTCACCATCATACCGCCGTCACCTTTATACCGCCATCATCGTCATACCGCCGTCACGTCATACCATCACCGTCACCGGCATACCGCCGTCACCTTCATAACGCCGTCACCGTCATACCGCCGTCACCTTTATACCGCCGTCACCTTTATACCGCCGTCACCTTCATACCGCCGTCACCATCATACCGCCGTCACCGTCATACCGCCGTCACCATCCTACCGCCGTCACCGTCATACCGCCGTCACCATCCTACCGCCGTCACCTTTATACCGCCGTCACCGTCATACCACCGCCGTCACCGTCATACCGCCCTCACCATCATACCACTGTCACCATCCTACCGCCGTCACCATCATACAGCCGTCACCGTCATACCGCCGTCACCGTCTTCCCGCCGTAACGATCCTACTGCCGTCACCATCATGCCGCTGTCGCCGTCTTCCCGCCGTCACCATCTTTCTGCCGTCACCATCCTACCGCCGTCACCATCATACCGCCATCACTGTCATACCGCCATTACCGTCATACCGCCATACATTCATGGGACTTCCTTGCTGACCAGGTGAATTAGTACCCCCAAAGTGGATTATGAGGTAATTAGATGCAATTCATTGTGATACTTACAAGTTTCGCGTAAACAAACGTGCCTTCATGCTTCTTGTGCTCGTGAATGGCTCTCATGTGTCGAGCTCAGTTGCCTGGATCTGTGTACTGCTTGGTACACCCTCCAAGTCGAAGAAGAATATGGCTACACGGAATAAAATATGTAGGCAATTACAGAACCACGATATGGTCTACTCAATACTTGTGTACCATCTACGCTTTGCATGAAGAAGAAGAAGCATAGGGACTTGAAGGAAGAAGACAAATATAGAGATTCCGACAAGTTGTGTTTGATGTGAGAGCTTGGCGGTTGCCAAAAAGTGGGGTGTTCGCCGAGAAGACCCTTCCAACTCTGAAGTTATACCCAAAAATGTTGATACCGGTGTTTGCATCTATTTGTATGCGTCTCCCTTGCGGGAGGTTGCAATTGTCAATAATATAATCTCAATTATACATGCCAGAAACTTAATTTGTAATAATATTCCAACATTGTGAGGTTCCTCCTTCCTCTTGACCCTTTCAGTTTCAAACTACAGCTCAGCATCCCATAAATTTACCGTCAATTACATACTACATGTCCGAGATCTCCTATATTTATTTCTTTATCTTTGCAGGTGACCTGTTCAATATGCTGATACCTATGCTCTGCATATACCAAGAATACGTTCGCAATCATCATTATAGTGTACAAGTGTTGACAGAGTGCAAACAATCTGCGGCCTTCTCAGTGATATTAGATAAGTTGGAAAATAAACCAGCGTGTCATTCTTGTCAGTTGGATACATTCTTATTAACGCCGATGCATCAAGTAAGATATGATAAAGAACTCTAAGAAAAATGGAAGGATTTTCACAGATCGTCACATCGGTTCGAGGCATTACACAGAACAAGTACACCTTGTACCTATGAAATTAGTTGGGTTGTAAAAATTCAAGGTCTCTTTTGTAGCTCGATAATCGGAATCTCATAAAAATTAATAAAGGGCTCTTCCACTATGTCATACTGCATACTCGTTTGCCTGATTCTCATAGTAATCTTACTTGCTTTAAATTGGTCTTACGACAAGGGGATTTGAGTGTGCAATAATAACATATCCATTCCCCTGCCGTAAGAGCATTGAGAATTATAGGATGAGTGTCAGGCGAACGAATATACCCTTTCACACTTGGCGTTTGTTTACATTTTTCTTATCATATACGTAGTCATATTATCAAAATGAGAAAATTCAGGATGAAAAATTGACATAATTCTTGGAAGTTTTGGGCAAATTTTTATTTCTGCTTCTTTACAAGATGGTAAAATGTAAATATAATTCACAAAATTACAAAAATTATTTGAAAATATAAACTTGAATTTTTGTTTGACTACGAGTTTGATAACAAATCAGGCAAACGCTTATACTATCCGCATTTAAGAACTCGAAGTGTGAAAGGCTTATAAGGGAAGAAACCTACAGTGTGATAATCGGGATTTTTCTTGAACCTCATGTATAGCTGAATGATCGAAATTTTTCTAGGTTCACTTCCTCTTATATTATAAATAATCGGTTCCCTGCCACTCCTCGTTTAACTCCGCTAAAGAACCCATGAGTTTTTCAAATCTCCTCTTCTCCTCTCCCTTGCCTATGTATTGTGCAATCTGCGTCACGTTACGCGACGCTTCATGACGTCATCGATGACCTTGACCTAATTTAGGAATTTTAACCTTTAGCCTTCATTATACTAGGCTTGAAAAAATTTCGACCTTATACTAGGTCTAATATACCGAATACTAGCCTTATACTAACGAGGGTATACTAGGCTCGACTTGGAAAATTTCGACCTTAGCCTTCATTATGTAAGACTAATATGCAGTATACAAGACTTTTACTAGGCTATAATATAGGCCTATAATAAAGGTGAACTTACCTTAGTGGTCGAATAAGAAATCGATACTTTGATACAATCGATACTGATATATCGGTATTGACATATCTCTACATTGTATTTCTTTGCAAACGCTCAAAGGCGTATACGTGATTCGATGTTCTTCCATGAAGTGAAGAAATTGACTTGAACTTCTTGACATGCATAATTATGCCTTTGTACTGGGGGCCAATTGAAAATCCGCACTTAATGACGTCATCAATGACCTTGACCTACTTCAGGGTCTTATAAAAATGTTAACCTTTAGCCTTCATTTTCCTAGGCCTAATAAGTTATACAGCATACTAGGCTTGAAGCACTAGGCTCCTACATTAACAATTCATTTCTCGTTTCATTTGTGGTCAGTAGAAGAAGATATTAGGTATGACTTAAATATTCGAAGTTCAATGTTCAAACATCAATTAAATTTATTGATGAACTAATTACTGAATAATAATAGATCCTTCAAACGTTTATGAATCGTTATTATAATATAGGTAACCAATTTAATATTTGGCAAACATGAGTCGGAAAGGGAGGAGACATGTTGAAATTTTAATTTTTACTATATTTTTTTTTGAAATCTCTCAAAAATACTTTACGTGTATGAAAAACTTTTTTTAGTTTGGATCAAACATTGAGCTATAGGTATTCCTAATTTTTAATTCGAATTTCATTTTATAATCCGAATTCTCAATAGATAAATAAATAAAAACTGTGAAAATTAAGTAAGAAAAAGAAAGAAAGAAAAAAAAAAAAAAACCTAATTTGAAAATGCTAATAAAATGTGGAAAATAATATTCATAAAAGTAAGAAATATGAGTGACCTCCGATAAACTTACCAAATAGTGAGAGTGGTACTCGAACTTCGATTTTCCTTTGCTCATTCAAAAAAGAAAAGTTTGAAAAAATTCTTCTGGGTTCTTTAGGATACCAAAAAATCAGAATAAATGAGGTTAAAAAAAATTTGTATCTTCTCCCCCACCCACTTCAAACTTGGGACCTTTGAATAATAATCCTAGCAGTCCAATTTGTCGTTCATCGAAGGCACGAGGTAGAAGAAAATTTGTTTGTATTTTTAATTCTCGAAAATAATGAGTTCATCAATTTGATGAATACTTTTCCATGTGTTGTCAAATTTTCTGCGTTTGAGTTTATCCGAAGTAATTTCTCAAATTGTCGTTTCAACTATAACCCGCTCCCCCTTCCTTAGGGAGTAGACCGTCAAATTATTTTAATTTAATGTGAAAAGATCTGTAAGTACTATTTTGTGCATAAGTATTATTATGTATAATTTAAACTCTTTGAACAAAATATGTAGGTAGAAAAACTGAAAAGTAACTCATGAGAAACGAAATTCGGGCGCTTTCAAATTTTTGTTTGGTCTGTCTAATACTTGATGATGTAAGAAGCCAATTCGAGACCATTGAGAGTAAATTATTCATAACTTGTATGTGATGTGACGATCTATTTCTTCTTCGTTTCCACGATCCTATTTGTTATCCTTTCGGATTGATGATTTTAAATTTAGCTGTCGATCTTAAAAATAAACCTTTCTATAGATATACTTTCTGAGGTCATGATTATTCTTACTCTCCCTGTAGCCCTGTTTCTCTTTACACTTCTAAATGCGTACTTTTCAATTTTGAGTTTAAAACTTGGTTTCACGTTCGCCTTCCCACCGGACCTTTACGGCTGTAGGTACGTATTTCGTTCTCTAATCAAAATTTCAAACCACCTCTATTATTTCCGCTGTTACGTGCTCGGGTCTTATAATGTTTTCGTGGCGATTCGTGAACTATTCTTTCTCACCCTGATATTTGGGTTAGATTTCTCATCTACTTCAATGTGAACGAAAAAAGAAATAGTGCTAGCGAACATTTGATTAACATAATATTTGTACCTAGTTTTGATTATAATACCAACCTATTTTTAATGATTAGTAATTTATTCATTTTTTTTCTTTTTTCAATAGATACCGAGGTATATAGTTATGCTTCATGAGTTACTTGCTCACACGCCTCATGATCACGTTGATCGCAAGAGTCTGATGGAGGCTTGCCAGAAATTAGAAGATTTATCAAGACAAATCAAAGACGAGGTTGGTAACAATCGTTCATGGGAAAAATGAAATTTTACTTCTTGGAATATAATCTATTCTTTGCTTAGAAGTAGGAAAGTAAAAGATTCTGTAAGCAAATTTGAAGGGATATATTTTGAAGTTGTGAAGAAATTTATTTTGGAAGCGTGTCCATGTGTGAGTGCAAGAGAACATGAAACGAATACACAACTGCCGGTATGACGGGCAGTTTCCACGCAAAACGTTCTCATTAAATTTTGTTTCGCAACCTAAATTACATTCAACAAAACCCTTCGTACTTCGTATTGAGATTTATAATTATCGAGCGAAGTCCCATTGAAAAAAAAAAACAATTTGATTGATTTTTCTTTTCTCATAAGTTTGTACTTGTGGAAAGAAATTTATTCACAGTCAAAAAGACGGCTTTATTTTCCCCAAAAAGAAAAGAAGAAAAAATGTACAGATTCAAAATTACGCATCACCTTGTGGAAAATAAAACCGTTTCTCTAATTCTGATTTTTTTTCTTCATTAAATTAACGAACCTTGCTTTTACACTTCGCGGGATGTGTTTGGAATGGGTAGCCGGGTACAATAATCATGAATATGAATTAGACGGTATTGTAGAAATAGGTGGGTCAGAGGAAGTAGTTTATCGTGATAATGATGCAGGGGGAGGCAGAAAGGTGAGGCCGGATATTTTCGAGAGCTGGGCTGAACGGATAGATCACTCGCATTGCAGTAGGCATGATGAAGGTGAAAGGGTTAGGACGACTTTTTCGCGTGGGGAAGGACGATTTCAAGTAGACCATGGAATTGGAGTTTTTTTGATAGATCAAAACTTGGAGAATAAAGAGGACTAGAAATCATGCCAGCAAGAGAGGATGAGGCAGTAGTATAATAGGATTCAAGATCACAAGAGAGGGAGGAAGAAGGATCAGTTATGAAAGGTGAACGAGGTGACTGCTGTGCGGCAATTAGATCCATTGTATCATGTTCCTCGAGTTCGATGTGTCTCGGTATCTATCGTAAAGAGATAGAGGATGAGGAAGAACTCATCGAGTGCATAAGAATGAGGGTTAGTTAGACAATAGGATTAGTAGAGAGTTCGAATAGTACAGAAGGATGAAAGAGAATCAGATTATGTGAAGAATCTCTCGTTCCTGCAGCAGAAAAAGTAAGAATGAAATTCTGAAGAAATTATTTTGTTGATGTTTATCTGTTTTGGGCATTTCAGTAAGATCGAGACGGATGTCAGGGATACGGATTAATCAAAGAGGAATAGATGTAAAATGAGGTACGGACCTAAGTTTGAATAAGTGTCTAGATAGGATTGACGTAACAGAGGGGTTGAATTACGTAGGTTGAGAGCATTCGAGAAGATGAGGAAAATTGGGATATTGGATCGTTGGAGTCAGAAAGTTAGCAGGGATTAAAAGAGCGCGGTAAGACCTGTCTCAGCGCATAAATTGATTGAAAGGTTGGAGCGTATTTTGCCAAGCACCAGTCCAAGACCGGATATTTGATTAGAGTCTATCAATTTTAAGATTAATTTGTTGCAAAGTGGGTCTAAAATTGAGAACCGTAATCAAGTTACGAAAAGATTAGACTATTGTAGATTCGGAACAGGAGTTTGTGGTTGCAGCCGGAACGAAGGGTGAGATTGGTATTTGAGAACGTGTGAAAAATTCGAGCAATTTGATCTGAAGATTTTGATATGAAAGGTCCAGGAGGTTTTGGAGAAGAAGGAGTGACCAAGAGGGGAAGGGATTGGATAGTTATTGAAGTTCTGTGGATGCAGAGAAGAAAGAGACGTAGGCCGTGAATATCTGTTTTGAAATATGTGTAATACCGAGAGCGTTTTGTTGTCTAAAAATCGAAATTCGCGGTCGGATAACCATTCAGGGATTTTAAGGTTAATTGGAGTAGTCTTGCTGCTCGTGATGGGTTAAAGGTTTGCAGGGAAATACTGAGGCGATCCGCAAGGGAAAGCTGATACTGTTTGTTGGGTCATGTATAGCGATTTAGGAAACGTTGAACACTCCAAACTCTCCTTTAATTGGATGGGTGGATGAGTAGAGTATTGGTCTCGAATTCTAACCGTTTAAGACCTGTCACGAAGGAAGAATTTAAGAAGTTTGGGTAAATTTCCTGGAATATCAATGTTATATAATTTGGAGATGTAGTTACGCTAGACTCGACAGGAAAACGCTTCCAGGTCGAAGAGCTCGATTGATGAGAGGATAAAAAGAGGAACACTGAAGCCTGCGATTAAATTATATCCGTAGTATTCACAAAACGTCATCATTACCTGGGGTTCTATTTTTTTCTATAAATTGAAAGTACGTTATCAATAATAAAAAATTAATATTGGATTTATCGTAAATTTATCATTGTTTTTAGTTCATGAGCAGGAATTTACTACAAATACTTACAAACCAAATTAATTCCAATTTGAACGGTAACACCGACAAGTTTTCAAAATATCTTTCTCTTGAATTTGACTGATTTGAAATAAGTGAATTTTATTCCATAAAAATAAGATTTTGCAAGGAATATTTCTGTACCAAAATATTGATCAATGTTATTAAATCGCCCCATGATCTGGGTTGAAATTCAGAATTAATTTCATTCCTGATGGAGGACGAAAAAAAAAAAAAAATCTCGATATTTTTTGTAAGACTTTTCTCTAAATAAAAATATCTAAATTTCTTGATAAAAAATTCATTCGTCTTGACGAGCAGTAGGTATGTAGCTCGTAGTGAGAAGGCTTCTTTGAGTGTTACATCTTGAATGGAAGTTTTGGAACAGTCAGTGTGCCTTATTGTAATCGATTTCAGTCTCCATCTTTTTTCTCTAAATAAAATTATAGGAGTGGGTGAGACGTCGATGTTAGAGATCCCGAGATTATAGTGTTAGAATATAGTTGTACAGTATCGTTTATTAAAAGCAGAGAGATATATGAGTTGCGGACACGAGACAAAGTAATTGACTGTTGATTCATCTTCCTGAGAGTGAAGGGAGGAAGAGGACGCAAGAGATCGTGGATTCATCATGAAAGAATTGGTGGTTAGAGAAGATGGTCCACATGCCAGAAGAACTTTAAAAATTGGTCTTCAGGAAGAACGAATTGAAGAGCCCTGCTTTACGGTATAGAAGCTCATTCTCAACCTTCTTTATTGAATCACTGAGGATTTCTCTACCTTCTAAAGATGATTATTACGTATTTCCTGTCAGCCAGAGGAATATTCTTCGCCTCTAATGATATCTAAAATTTGTTTTTTCTTAATTTGTGTACGTTATGATGGTAATCATTGAGAGAAACCATAATTAGGTAACTGGCGCGATACATCATAGTTCTACATCCACACACAGTTTAAAGGATGAATGCGAGGAAGTCAAAAGTACTTTACGATATAAAGACGCCATTGTTTGTTATGTAATTGTAAACACAATCAAGGAGCGAAAATCTAGTTTCAAATTACGCGTAGTTCTTGACTAATCCTGCTTCATTTTCCAGGTCAGTGAAACCGAAAACTTACGGAAGAACTTGGCCATCGAAAGGATGATTGTGTCCGGCTGCGATATTTTGCTGGACGTTAATCAAGTGTACGTGCGCGAAGGTAAATGAAACTAGCGTTTAGAATAAGATATTTATAAGGGTACGTTCTCTAGAGTGTACCAGGTTTATATTAAACTGATTTTATATAGAGCTTAAACAAGCGTTCGAAATGGATCAGGAAAGAGGGCTGATATTTGATGCAATTTTCCTTGCGACAGATACCTTTTTCCCGGTTACATCTTAGTTTACAGGATAGACCGAGTTTTGCATGAGACAGAGAGACGGAAAGATGAATTCCCGCGGGAGTAAGTGAGAGAACAATGCCGCAAACAGATTGGATTCTGAGTAAACTCAATGAATTGTAGCATTTCACCTCCAAGTGGTGAAGTTTAGATAACGACACTCGAATGATTGAAGTGAAAATAAGAAGCGTAAATCTCCAATATTATGAGTCACACTTTTTTTTTCAGAAATTTGTGTTGTAAAATGTAGAGTGCGGCCTACAATTTACGTACAAATATTACGTAAAATTTTTTGTAGTACCTACATTTTAAAATCTTGGGTGCGGCTTGTAATTGTCAATTTGTTTAAAATTTCAAGATCGTACCCTCGGACTAATATCACTTTCAAGTTTTTTCCTTTATTACAGAAACATACAGCCTTATAGAGACAATAAAATAATTTTTTGAATACTGTCTAGAGACTGTGAGTTGAACAACTCAAAATATTTTGGTGACAATTGCCAGGAATGTTCCAAAAATTTCATGAGCTCAACGAACGTTGTCCCACAACCCTTGCCAGTCAGAAACTAGACTTTTTTCGATGCAGTTAAGGAGCTATGTAAATAAATTTTTTTCCTCGAATGAGAGTCTGGTGTCCATAACTGTTTGAAGTAATAATTTTCAATTATGGTAGAATTTTAGGAATAATTGTAAAATGTGGCGCATACACTTGTGATCGCAAACGTGATTTTCATAGCTTACAAAAATTGTGTTCGTCGCTCACTCGAAATAATTTTTGATACGTTCAATTCGAGAGTGATTCTCTCGTGTAGGTCGTTGAATTCTGTGCAAATATCAAGCAATGTTGTACATCAAAAGAAAAGTCCTGGGAGTTGGCGAGTAATTTAGTACCTATTTATTGATGACAAAATATCTGTGATAAAATTTTTGATTTAAAAATAATAGGATGTGACTCACGTTACGGGGTAGAAAATTATCTCTCTTGTTAGATTTTCTCATCAGTCTCACCTTTGTGAAATATTGTACGGCTATTGTAAACCGTAAAATTGTCTGTGAATAGCTGTCACTTGAGGTTATCATGTTTCATATAGTGAACAGATTTTTCTCAGCGTGCGCATAATCTTATTCGCGGCTCCAGGCGTTTAAGAGAATTTCATCACCTTAAATTCAAAAAGATATGAGTAAAATACAATGCACTGCACAGTGAAATTAGGGTAAATTTTCCTCTTCAAATTCATCATCTTTGCGTCATTTTCAAAATTCTGAAACTAATTTATCTAATCTGTCGGCATCGTACAGGTGTTGATAAAATTACTTCATTTAATCCTTCACGTCTTTCGTTTTCTCTCATACGTATCGTATCCTTAAATTTACATGTTTTTTGTGACGTAGGATTCACTATACGACCGATGAACTTCCTTGTGAGAATTATTTCGGTAAATTTGTTTGCTTCGGCCAGACTTTGGGTTCTTCGTTATCCTGTTCAAACCAATTACGAGATATTCGAAGTCCAATTTTTCGGTTCCTGCAGAATGATGACATGAATTTTTGTTTTATTTGTGTTGATTTATATTTTAAGGATTTACAATTTTCGCTCTCTCGCCTCAAAGAATTTGTGTGTGGAGTCGAGATAGTGCTAACTCTCCTAGAGGCTGTCACAGAATTGAGAATTCTGGCACAACTGGTACAAATGAAGGGTGGGTAATTTATGTTCAAAAGATGCGATCTGGATGATTGGATTTTTTAATCTACTCAGAAGAAACCGTTTCTCCAGATCTTTTTGTTTGGACTTTCACGTACTTTTGGGTACTACCCCATCATCAATGTGTCGCTACTGTAGAACAAGGCTTTCAACATGAGTATTTATAGTATTCTGTGTTGTGATTGGTTCACTCGTAGAAACTTATTTTTACAATAATATGACATTGTGTTCTTATTGGCTATAATATGTTGCTTAGTAATTGGCTCTATTGCCCTAAATACTGTGTTTCTATTGGCTACCTGGTTTCCTACCATCTTATTGGTTTGTTCTGTTCTTCTTCTCTCGTCCAATCACCAGCCCGAATAATTTTTTGCTATCGAACGTGATTACATTGTTCAAGAGGCAGGTTTTCTTCCTGTTTGCTTTTGCAATCTCCATTTGTTTCCAGATTTTTCTTCTTTTTGTGCCATTCTTTACATGTATGACTTCAAATATTCCCTCTGCATTGTGCTGTTCTTCGTTACAGTGTTTATAGTACAGGCGATAAAGACAAAAAAATCCTTTGTCTGAACATTTTGGGGGTAACGGCGGGAGTTTGCTAAAAAATGTGAGGTTAGGTCCCAGAAACAACATATCAAAAATCCCGCCCCCCCCCCACTTCCATGGAAAGTTGTTTTGCGCCACATTTTAGCCCCCCAAATTTGGTTTTTTGGATATATCTCGAGAAATATGGGCTTTAGAAAAAAAAGTCAAGAGACAAAAAGTATTCCCCGTTAAATTTAGTACCAAATAGACTACCTACTTTTTAGCCTAGCTCAACGAGTTAGGCTAAAAATGGCACTTAAACTTCACCTATTTTGTAATTTTTTGTAATTATTGCAATTTCCCTGTGATTTTATTGTGATATTGCGTCCATAACTACAGTGTTTCAGCGCAAACTTCCTCTTCGACTTCCGTGCTTATTTAAATAAAAAGGAGGAAGAAATTTTTCCGTAAAATTTTGTATGATATCAATATACTTTGAATTAGGCGCATGTCCTACAGTTCACTTATGAAACTTCCGATACCAGTAGGTTTTAAAATTATATGAGTAAGGAATACGTAGCGTTTCTGTATTCGAGGACACATGAATCTGTTTCAACAGTTCTCACCTGCCGTAAGCGAACGATGACGAGGGAGAAATTACCACGTGTGTGGCAAAAACCAGTTCTACTGTTTCGTTGCCATGGTATTTTCTTACCTTATTGCAAGGCTCTTCAAAAAATGGATTTAAAAAAAAATTTCAAAAATAGTTGAACTTTAAGTGCCATTTTTAGCCTAACTTGTTGAGCTAGGCTAAAAAGTAGGTAGTCTATTTGGTACTAAATTTAACGGGGAATATTTTTTGTCTCTTGACTTTTTTTTCTAAAGCCCATATTTCTCGAGATATATCCAAAAAACCAAATTTGGGGGGCTAAAATGTGGCGCAAAACAACTTTCCATGGAAGTGGGGGGGCGGGATTTTTGATATGTTTTTTCTGGGACCCAACCTCACATTTTTCAGCAAACTCCCGCCGTTACCCCCAAAATGTTCAGACGAGGATTTTTATCGCCTGTACTATTACCAAACAGTGACCTCCCATCTTCATTCTTCCTCAATGTTTCATGCTCTTTCTTCCTGATTTTGATCTCCCTCCCAGTGTTACCAATGTAGATACCTTCGCACTGCTCACAACTAAGCTTGTACACTTCACTCAAGCTTCCCGTGTCCTTTTCTTCCATCTGGTCATTGCTGATTCTCTTCACTGTGGGTTGGTTATTATGGATACCCATATTTACGTCATAGCCCTTGAACGCCTTTATCACCTTGTTTGTGTACTTTCCTATGTATGGTATCAAACCGGAGTACTTTCTCGTCATACCATCATGGGTTATCTTCCTTGGCTTTCATTTTCTCAACAAACTCTCCACCAAACCTTTATGGTAGCCGTTGGCTTCTGCGATCTGCTTTACTATCTCGATTTCTTTCCCTTTTCTCTTCATTGTTCTTCAGAACCAAAATTGCTTGATAGAGTAGTTCTGGATTGCCGCTAACTTGTGCCTGGGGTGGTGGTACGAGTAATTTTGGATGATTGTGTCCGTGTGCGCCGGCTTCCTGTAAATTTTGTATTCTATTCGATTGTTTACTAGCGTGACTGTTAAGTTCGAATAGTTGATGGTCTCATTGCCGTTTTCTACTGTGATTTTTGTTTTTTTTATTTTTTTTTGTGAATTTTGAATTTGGTCAACGGAGTGAACCAATCACAAAAAAGCTGGTCTTAGCTGATGAAAATACAGTGTTGTATTGTAAGAATTAATATGTTCTAAGAGTGGACCAATTACAACACAGCATTGTTATAGCCAATAGGATCATAGTGTTATGTGTACTATAAAATCTCATGTTCAAGGCCTTGTTCTTCAGTAGCGACACAACTATTGGGTAGGCTAATACCCGAAAGTACTAATTTTTATACGAAGATACAGAAGATTGCTTCCGGTTCAGTTCAGCTGTTCAGCCATTCAGCAAAGAAGCCTGTAGTGCAGGCACCCAATGGAGATGAACACAAACTGGAAAATAGTTAACTTCGAAAAGTATGACAAAGCCCCAACTCTGTTGTTTGTTTCATCTAGACTCAAATTTCTTTGCAACATTAAGCAGCCGAAAACCAGCTGAATTGAGTCGAAAGCCAACTGAATTTTTTTAAAAGCCAAATTTTCCATGGTCCTAAGTTGATTTTATTTTTTTCTATGTAAAGACGCTTCACCCGCACAGAAAAGAAAAAATAATTCTCATAAATATCCTTGCACGAAAAAATTTCAAAAACTCATTTCAAGTCCTAAGTCTAAACCGAAAGCCGAAGCTGAAATTTTGGACGGACTCCATTCCCACTGCGGTAAATTTAGGCGCGAATTTGAAACAAGGGGTACAAATTTAAACGTGACGTGTGGTCACTTTGCTTGTGACCCCTTCCTTCCCCTGTCATCGTGTACAGAAGTTTAAATAGGCGCGTAATTTAGGATTATATTATGTGTACATTGAAAAGAGAATTTTTCGAGCCGCGAAATGCGTAACTGATATTTTTCAGGACCCTCTCCCCAGAAGAAAGACGGAAAAGCTCTTAGATCAACGAATTTAAATCTTTTTTTTTTTTTGGTCAGTTAGAAAAGTTGAATTTATATATCCTTTGGGTCCCACAATTAGGATTCACGTTTTTGAGCTCAAATCAAAGTTAGACTCACTAGTTAGAAAAAGTTTACTTCTCCATCCCTGTTTTGGGACAGAAATAGTCTAAATTATCTGTGCTCTGTTGATGAAATAAGAAACAATTGCTGCTTGAATTGGGAAAAATTTCAAAGGATTTAAAAACTTACAAGTTTTGAATTGTCATTTCTAGGGGACTTGAAAAATTTTTGATCGGGGGAATCTCGAGCTCGGATCGGAATGTCATTGAAAGACTTGAGAAATGGCGACACTATCTTATGGGCCGTTTCTAAGAGAAATAACAGGCGTCACAGTCCTCTGTGGTTTCGAGGAGTAGGCGAGCGAGACGTGAAAACTTTTTCGTAGGTGACGGAAGGAGGGAGAGGGGGCTCTTATCTAGTCAGAGAATTTATATTCAATTTCCGAATTCCGAGCTACATATGGAAAGCGAATTCTGGTCGTGACACTCTAGAGACTTTAAAAAATTTATGCTGACTCCAGCTGTCCGAAGGCGAGGGGGGCTGTGGCGAGTTCCAGAACTTGAAGAAATTTTGTTTTCTTTGTTGGGTGGTTACGAAGAAAGTAGGGATTTTCGCCTGGTCTTGGAACTTGAAAACATTTTCGAAGATAGCTTTTTGAATGAGAGGAGGCCAATACAGGAAATGTTTAAATATAATGATAAGCATTCGGCAGCTGCCTAGCTAGGGAGCTTGTGAATTGAAACCCCACAAAACTGAAAAATTAAAATTGCAGGTAAGGCTTTAGTATCATGTGAAATTTTCTTGTTCATTCTCTTTCCCTCAAAAGTTTTCTGAACAGGTTCCTACGTATTCGAGTGAGAAAGGGTTTTGAAAAATTGTCGATCAAATGTGCAATCTATCAGAATCTGAAGAGATAGGATTCTCATGAAGCAGGTTCGGTATCCGTATTCGTCAACGTAGTTGAAGAAGAGCCTGTGAATTTTGACATCTTCTGACCCAGACCTCATTCTGCGATTTGCATCCGTGTGCCCGCACATCTCTCCTGCCACGACCTTGGGTTTTGGAGAAAAATCCATCTTTTGATCTATTCTTCATAATCCTAATTTCTGGATTTACTTCCGTACATAATTTTCGTCTAGTCTGGATCATCTCATAGGAACAGCAAGGTATTCCCTACCCTAAAAACTAATAAAAAACGAGAAAAATGATCTTCAGGTATTGATCTAGGTTAAATTAGAAGCTTGAACTTTGAATTCTTGTAGAGACGGCTGTTGGAAGAATTTCGACAGGGCAAAGGAGACTAGTAATGAGTTGTAAGGATACGCAGAGGCCGGAAAGATTCATGTAGGAGAGCTCCAGGTCCGAGTCCTATAGAAAGAGGAATAGTTGGAACATTCTTGAGCTGTAAGAAATTTTCATAATTTCCTAATGATTTCAGAATCTGGACGTGACGGACTGACGGTGGACATCTATGCGCGAAATGTATGCCCAACATAAGGAAAAGTGGGTCCCTGGCTGGAGACAAAAACAGTTTGCTAGCTTCCAAATGTACTTCCTCTTTCTCTTCTCCTCTTCCCAAGAAAGTATTCCCCACGCCTTCGTGTGCGAAAAACAAATGACCTTTGAACTGTCTTTCCTTCTTTACCGGAAACAATTTTCTGGTGAAATACCCCCAGTCGATCGAGTGGAGTGGCTTGTCAACTCTTGGGGGGCGCCTCCGTACGCGAAACTACTCAGATATTCTAACTTCGTTTATTTCAGCATATTTGTTTTGTGCCCAAAAATATCCCCGTAGACCCGGTCTTGCGTAAGCTCAGGCGTCGTGCTACATCACCTCGTATTTACGTCATCTCGACGTGCCGGACGAGCGAAGTGGAAATTAATCCGTACGTCCAAATTTACTCGGCCCAAATTCATTAGAAAATTCTGGCAAGGTAGTCGCGGCCGTACCGCGAATAAGCCGGTAAACATCTACAATCCACATTCGAGGGTAATGGTTCGTTTAGCCTCGCTCGACGTAGAAAAAATTGCAGGAGAAATGTGTCACGTTGTGCGCTTTATAATAAATTCAATTATAAATCCACACCTTCCTCTCACGATTTTTGAAATACGAAGCACGTACGGCATTTGTGGCGTATACGAAAAGCTGTGTGCGGAGGAAAAATTTGAATTAGCGAAAGAAAAGAAATCTATTTTTGTCATAATTCCACTGGCCTCGTCTCCGTGTACGTAATCAGACCTCACAAGCGAAAGTTCGACTGAACTCGCGTATTATACGAACGAGACAAGGGAAAACCCTGGAAAGGAGTGCGCATACAACTTGTAAATTTGTTACTACTATAACCATTATGCAACATAGCACACTCGAGTAAGTTTTTGCCGCAGGAAAAGTTTCGTAGTATCGTACGGTATAGTATCCTATCGTGATAATTGTTAAACTTGTCCGCACCTAAAAACGTACCCCCTGTATACCGAGAGATGGCGTGAGTTTTTCGAATTAAATTCAACGTCGATAATTCGACGAGACGTGTACAATGCCTGAGTACAGGGTATGCGGCGAGAGGAGTTGAAGAGCGAATCTTGAGCCGTTAAAAAAAAAAAAAAAGAAAAAAAAAAGGTTGGTAGGCGAACGTGGCTACAGCCGCGACGAAAGGAGTCTTGCCGTTGCCGAAAATTTACGACGCCCTTGCGCAAAAGCGGCACGCATCTAACCAACACTTCCTGACTTGTGCGTAGGATCCGTGTGTACAAATAATACAAAATGTTTTGAAAATGTAGTGGAAAAAAAACACGAACGCGAGTATATGCCGCACGAAAAATGTTTTCGTACTCTAGTTTTTTTTTTTTTTTATTTCCCTTCTTCGTACCTTTTCGCTTTCTTTTTTTTTTTTAACCTGCTGGAATTAGCGATGTCGAGAAAATTTTTTTAATTGCTCGATTCGAAATCACTATGGGTCATTCGATGTGTAGCGTAGTGCGAATTCGATAATTATAGTAGCCGCGCGTACTTAAAAAGCTCGAATAACAGCATTACTGTTGCGTTTTCTGGAAAGCTTCGGAGTGACCAAGAAACGTATACGCCTTCCGACCAGGTAATATTCGGCCTTTTTCATTTTGAAGTCTGATACAGAAATTACGAAACGTGAAATGAAACCT
Organism: Aspidiotus rigidus; assembly: GCA_035079385.1. Lineage (NCBI taxonomy): Eukaryota > Metazoa > Arthropoda > Insecta > Hemiptera > Diaspididae > Aspidiotus > Aspidiotus rigidus. Next base: position 11,904,765 of record JAVHKY010000020.1, on the reverse strand, counting down.
CAAATGTTTCGAGAACGTACCTTATATCAATGATCGAGAAAAGCGTCCCAAGTTACAGAAATTACAACTTTTTTCTTTGTCGACAGGTCGATTAGTGCATTATTTTCCAGATAAATCCGTTGCTCAGCGTATTCGTTATTCTATATCGAAAACTCCGGATAGAATTGCCGTTCGTTATTGTTACCTGTTCTCGAATCATCTCATCTTGACCACCCGGTGAGTATATTCTTCAATTAAATATAAAGTGCTCTCGTATAAGTATTAGATCATCAGGAACGCTGAAAAACAAAGCTCAGTCCCTGAACTTTATCCTACTGAGGCGACTGAAATAAACCACGTACAAATTATCGATTTAGAGACATCAGTAAATTTGGACTGTATAGACGATAGGCGCTGAGCTATCGTCGATGTTGACAGTGGTTAAACTGGATTTGAAAGGTAAATGCCTCGACTCGATATACAAGTAGCTATACTGTATACATTTCTCCGCTTTATGAAGTATTGTGAGAACTTTTCCTTATCTCTCTAAGGAATATTATCGGGTTACGAAACGACGGCGCGTTATTCTCTTGAAAGCGTATCGCATCATTAATACCCTACTTCTTCGGGTACTGTTCTGTGAGTTTTATTGTGTGAAAAAGTGAATCACGGCGGATCTCGCTTTCCCGTTTCTCTCTGGCATGTCTAATTTTTGAAGAATACGCGTTCTGAAGCGTGGAAACTTAATCGAAATCTTCTGCATTCATGTAACGCTGCGGTATATCGAATAAAATCGCGTGAATGGAAAATTTTAAACGGTCGATAGAACGTACCGAACTTTTTAGACCCTTTGTGGCGCTCATTTTTGATTGTTTCATATTTTTAAGAAAGCCGTTTTACTAAGTTATTCATTTGCTCGGGTGCACGAAAAGTATGAGCGAAATTTCTGGAATTTAATTCGTATCAACACCCTATCGACCAATTTCAATCCTTCCCCTCTTTACTAGACTTGTAATTTTGGCCTTCCAAGTTTTTGGGAGTAAATAATATCGCTGCCTGCGACTACAGACTTAGAACTTTGCTCGCAGAGAGGTACTCAGGGTGGTCCTCCATGGTGCAGTGGCCCAACTATCACTTGTTTTTATTTGTGGGGGGAGACGCACTCGCCCGGTGAGCCATGTCAAATCAAAATCGACGTCGACTTTACATTAAATTGACTCCAAATCGACACGCCCTGTCGACCAAAAGTCAACCGCCATAGTCGACGTGGAAATTGAGTCGGCTCCCGGGTATTACAGATTGTTGGATTATATGTCACTCATCGACAAACGAATTGCAACCGACGTCGAAATTTTGTAGTTTTCAAGGGCACAATTCGATACGGTTTCAAAATCGAGATCAAAACGAGTGGGCTTTTCAATAAGAAAGAAGAGAAAAAACACAACTACTCAAGTGCAATATTTTTCATCGTACAAAGTACTTTCGGCGCAGTGGCCATCATCAGCGAACGATAAAATACAAGTGATAGAAAATTGATGGAAAATGCGAGGGACGGACACGAGGTAGCCCTCATCCACTGACTTCTACATCGATTCCAGCTCCTATTGTCACCCGAGACATATAAAGAATCCCCTTATATTTCTTCGATTCTCCGCCTCGTGGCCCTCCTCCTCAATGTCGACTCGTTCCGCACTGAATTGACTTTGAACCGGCGGAATGGCATCACCTTTGATCTCGACCTTATGGTCAGGAAGAAGCTTGTTGCTGAAAGTTTCAGACAGTTGACGTCTTTGTTGAGGCAGAAAAGTTCAAGTGGATTCGCCTTCCCTATCTGGGCAAATTTTTGAAAGGCTTGGCCGAGATTCTCAAGTCTCATCGTCTTAAACCCGGCTATTATAAACTCCGCACTTCAGGTGCTCATTTGGGTTCGCCCGAAGATCCCACTCTTCCCTTAGGTGGGTGTGGAGTTCATAAAAAGGGCACTCTATATTGGGGAAATTGAATGAAGCTTTTTCACCCGTTTCGATGAGCATAAGACCAATCTAAGAACGAGAAAGTCTACGTTCGCAGAGCTTTTAAGTGAGGCTGGTCATCAGTTTGATCTCAATGAATTCCACTCTATTTGGTATGAACCAAGGTTCCGTCGTCCGAAGGCAATTTGCCACCATTTGAAGCATGGAGATTACGCTCTCAATGAAGTCCTCTCTGAGTATGGGCTCATCTCTACTCAGTCAAGCGAGGAAACGGTGGAATTTCAAGAAGAAGAGGCCATGGTACTGCAGACCACGCAAGGTCCCTTCCTCCCTCGCCCTCCGAGCGTTGACAACGACGACGAGGCTGAGGAAAAAGAAGAGACTTTTGTTGATCATCTGGCTTGGTTGAAAAGAGTCGATTGATGACTCATCGACGTCTCTTGTCTATCAGCCTTTTATCGGTGTCTCGTATTTATTCCTGATTGTCTGTAGCCTATGCAGTATTCTTATTTATTTTCCATCACTTTTCTGTCTTTTCTATTTTATCTTTCGCTAATGATGGCCACTGTGCCGAAAGTACTTTGTATAACAAAAAATATTGCGGTTGAGTAGTTGTGTTTTTCCCCTTCTTTCTTATTGAAAATGTGCCATAACGTATTGAGTCTTATTGAGGAAAATCGAGTGGGCTTTTGATATTGGATTAATGTTGACTAAATATCGACATCGACATTGCGTCGATTTAATTATTGCGCTGGTCAATCATACTCAAGATTCTCAGCGCTCCTTGCTGTCTTGTGATTATAACTACACTCTCTGTCTGAGAGGAGCGAAGTCACAAAGCACGCAGAACGTTTGAAGGATTTGACTGTACATTGATTCCAGATCGACGTCTATTTAAAGTCGACTAGCCTAAATCGATGCAACAGAGCAAGCGAGTTCAGGTTGATGAAAAATTTCGAGCCAACAGTGCTCAAATGTGCGAAAAGAGCTTTTTTCTTCTAGTTTAATTAATGACACCTTGCACGCAAAAAAGAATATTCACATTTAGTCGATGTAAAAGTTTGAAGAAGTCGACTCGAAATTGACTCCACTTTGACGTCGATTTTAGGTCAATTTAAAGTTGGCGAGCGAAGTTTATTGGAGAACTACAAATCGATCCAACAGAGCAATTGATTTCAGGTCGATAGAAAAAATTGGTGAAGTCGATTAAAAATTGACGCCGCATGAATGTCGATTTGAGGGCAATTTTATGTCGACCTGCGTCCATCACCAGATGACTAAAAATTCATTGTTAATCAACCCAACGAAGAAGTCAATTTCAGGTCAATAGAAAAATTAAAATCGACATTAGTTTGAAGTTGATATGAAATTGACTGCGGCGTACACTACAATTGACTCGATGCTGTGATAGTAGTGGTGCGTGCCGATTACAAAGCTCTATTACCAACACTCCTACAACAAATTGCACGGAAGACCTTGTCTCGGCGATTGTTGCTTTTGCGTGTACGTCAATTCAACTTTTATTGATTTTAGGTCAATTATAAGTATAGATCAATGTACATTACCTGAGAAATGTAAATTGACTGTAGATCGACACAGAAGAGCAGCAGTGGATTTTAGGTCAGTAAACAAATTTGGAGTAGCTACCTAGTTGACTCCAAATTGACCTTGATTTGAGGTTGATTTAAAGTTGACCAACAAACTTTAGAAGTGATCCAAAATTTGACCCAACAGAGCAGTTTACATGATTTCAGGTCAATAGAAAAATTTGGAATAGTCGACTCGGAATTGACATGAGTTTGAAGTCAATCTGAAGTCGACCGGCGTACATTATTACAGAACTACTATCAACTGTTAATTAATGCAATGGTTTCAGGTACCTATTTGGAGTAGTCAACTTGAAATTTATTCCAGACCGACGTCGACTTGAAGCCAATTAAATGTGGACCAGCATACATTACCAGCGAATTATAAATTGACTATAGAGCGGTGTATTTCAGGTCAATAAAAAGAGTCAGAGTAATTGACTCAAAATTGATGTCGATTTAAAATTGACCAGCAAACTTTATTGGTGGACTAAAAATCGACCAAACAGAGCCGTCCGGATGGACGTCAATTTGCCGGTAATTTATGTCGGTCAGCAGACGTTGACTTCAGGACAATGGTTGAAATAGTCGACTCCAGTTCAACGTTCAATTCAGGTTGGTTTCAAGACAATACATGAAATCTACCCAACAAAGCAATTTATTTCAGGTTGATGAAAAATTCTAAGTAGTCGACTCAACATCGACAACAGTTTGAGGTTGATCTGAAGTAGGCCAGCGTACATGAACAGAGGAGTGCAAATCATCTGTTAGTTGACGCAACAGAGCAGTCAATTTCCGACCAGCGTACATTGCCAGAGAACTAAAAATTAATTGACCCAACAGGGACGTCGATTTTAGGTCAATGAAAAAATCTGAAATAATCGACTCCAGATTCATGTTGACTTGTGGGTGACTGAAAAGAGCCGTAGATTTTAAGTCGAGTTAAAAAAATTGAAGTAGTCGACTTTTAATTGACCTCCATTTGAGGATAATTCAAAGTTGACCAGCCAACTTTATTTGTGAGCTACTAATTGACCCAACCAAGCAGTTGATTTCAGGTCAATAAAAGAAATTGGAGAAGTTGACTTGAAACTGATTCCAGATCAACGTTGAATTAAGGACTCTATTGGAGAACTACAAATCAATCCAACGGCAATAGAAAGAATTGGAGAAGTCGATTCCAAATTGACGCCGCATATGGATGTTAATTTGAGGTCGATTTCATGTCAACCAGCATACATTACTAGAGAACTAAAAATTTGCTGTTTATTGACCCAGCAAAGAAGTCAATTTCAGGTCAATAGAAAAATTAAAATCAATATCAGTTTGAGGTTGATTTAAAGTCGACACGCTCGCACTACTAGAGTATCACATTGACTGTTATGCAATGCAACAGAGCAGTTGATTTTAGATATTTCAATTAGTCAACTCAAAATTGACTCCAGATCAACGTTGATTTGAGGTCAATTTGAAGTAGAGCAGCGTACATTTCCAGAGAACTACAAATTAACTTGGGAATTGATCCAACAGAGTAGTCAATTTTGGAGTCAATGAAAAAATTCCAGGTAGTCGACCACAAATTGACTCCAGATTAACGTTGATTTGAGGTCTATTTAAAATGGACCAGCGAATTTTACCAGTGAACTACAAATTGAACCAACAGAGCAGTTGATTTCAGGTCAACAGAAAAAATTGTGGAGACGTTGACTCAAAATTGACGCCGTGTGGACGTCGATTTGAGGGCGATTTTGTATCAACCAGCGTACATTACCAGGAATGTTAATCAACCCAACGAAGGAGTCAATTTTGGGTCAACAGAAAAATTTGGAGTAGTTGAGTCAAAATCAACTTCAGTTCGAAGCTGATTAAAAGTTGACTGCGGCGTGCACCAGAAGTACAATCAGTTGTTGATCAATGCAACCAGTGAATTACAAGTATTTTGAGTAGTTGACTTGAAATCAACTTCATATCAACCTTGATTTGAGATCAATTTAAAGTAGACCAAAGTACATTACCAGAGAACTGTAAATGGACTTTTAATCAACAAAGCGGAGCATGATGAAAAAATTTGGTATAGGTGACTCAAAAGTGAACTCAATTGACCCTAAAAAATAGTAAAATTTAGGTCAATAGAAAAAATTGGAGTAGTTAACTCAAAATCGAAAATAATTTGAGGTTGATTTGAAGTCAACTCACTTTCACTCACGGAGTGAAAAATTTTGTCAATGCTATGGTACAATATTGCTATTTTTTAAGCGTTCTGATTGGTCGAATTCGAAAAAATGGGCGTGGTCAGTTGTTTTATTAAGAATTTGGCAAAATGTCAGTCATATGCCATCAATTTTTCCCGACGGTTACTAGATAACTATAATTGACGCAATAGAGCAGTCAATTTCAGGTATAACGAGTAGTTGAATTGAAATCAACTCCCACTAGGTATAGAGCATTTAGTTGACGAAGTTTAATCTAGAGCGGAGAGCGAAAAGCTGTTTCTTTTCCTCTTGGGGTGAGGTCTATTTGGAAACCAAAAAAGTCTAATTTGCTTGGGCAATATTGCCGATAAGAGATCGAGCTCCGAGGCAAACAAAATTTCTGGAATTGTATTCTAATTTATTGCCTTCAACAAGTACAAACAACCCCCTGCATTAGATTTATTTGTTTATTACAGTGATATTTTTATTGCTGCCTGAATTTAGTGCGATGTGTTTTCTTAATGTGTTATCTGACTTGTATTCTTTCGGGGGGCGCATTTTGACGCTTTAATAGAAACGCATGGAAAAGGGGAGTTGGGATCTTCTAGATATGAGTAGGAAAGTCATAACTTCATTTATGTCTATGAGCTCTGTTCCTATCCTCTTTAGTAGCAAGTCTTGGTCTTAACGAATACTATCTTGATGGAGAATTACTAAACAAAAAGGGAGATGAGTCCATTTCGGTGTACAATATTTTCCTTGTAAAGCTTTGTGGAGAGGCGATACAAAAACGCTAGCTCTGCCAAGAAGTGTGATTTTACTGTATTGTTTTTGTACAAGGAGTAGAATGAGGAAAATTTCGTTCAGAGTCGTAAGTTAATGAAGAGAAATTTGCTCTGAGCTAAGGAAGGTATACGGGTTTGAGCAATGGTTTTGTTGAGTCATGGGAGAGAAAAAAATGACGAGTATTTGAAGTACTTTCAATTCTGTACAGAGAGGATGAAAAATTTTCAGATTTCTAATGTATACAATTAAAAACTTTGCTTTAGTTGACGTTTTAAGGTTTTATTATCTCTGTAAAATTATTGAACTCAGGCGATCGATGACGTTAAGGAAGAATTGTCAGGGAGTTAGGAGATATGGACGACGATCCCGAAAAAAAAGGCAACTTTTTTCCTGTGTAAAAAGAAGGTGCGCTAAAGAATTTGAAAAGATGTTGACAAAGATGTTTGTTTGTTTTTTACGTACAGAAATTTGATATTTCAAAGAATCCAGCAGAAAGGAGGGAAAGAAAAGGTCCTCAAAGGGTTCAAAAACTAAGGCATACTTTGCTCGCTTATCGCAGGGTTTCTTCATTAATTACGCTGTTTGTGACGAGCAAAAAGTCTGTTGAATGAGAGAATTTTTTACAATTTGGAGTTGAAGCACAATGAGAGTTGGATACTCGTAGTATATAATTACCAAAAGTACTCTACGAATCCGCAGATATCTCTCTCCCGAAATTCTGCCAAAGTGTGATTTCAATTCTCATTTCCTTTATTGTCAATGACGTCACAAAAACAAATCATCCATAAGATATTTTGTTGACATCATCAAGGTAGATGACATAATTGAGGCGACGTATACGAGACTTTAAATCAATAATATTTCACCGTCGAAAACTTTTATACTAAACAGCTTTTTCGCAATTCTTGAGTAACTTAGTTAATAAAATCTAACAGCTATTTCGCAAGCTGCGAGCTTTCCTCTTTTTATTTCTTCCAAGTACGCTTCATTTCTTTCACTTTCTTTTTCTATTTTATTCCATAGAAGGGAACATTAGTGGTTGCTGGAAGTATTGCTCTGAAAAAACTTATTTGGCCTGTATAAGTGGATGAATGTTTATTTCTAAAGTAGTGCAGTGAAAGCTCCATTTCACAGCGTTTGTCGAAACGAAATCTTTTTCTCTCGCCCTGCTGATAATAGTCCTGAATTCAGTTTTATGGTTTTATTGATCTCTTTTTTTTTTTTTTTTTTACTTCACGTACTGAAAGGGAACGCGACTATTCGCTTGTGTTCGGGGAATTTTCATAAGAATTAAAATTCTTGTGATCTTGTCATTGTATTTCCGCTTTCTATACTGCTCATTTTTGTTGAACGATCATATTCCAGTACTCGAACGATAACTTGTCAAAGCTATAGGGAGAAACTCGTGAAAATTCTGAAAATGGAAATTCTCTCGAGAATCTATAAATGATATACTTCGCGACAAATAAAAAGCCCTCGTTTGCATAGCATCGTTTATTTTAAAGCAAAGGTATTCGATTTATTTTGCAGAGACGCAAGTGGCAGATTGCATCTAGTACAGGACATAGGAAAAATTCCGCTAGTCAGCACAAAATTGATCGAGGATCCAAATGACTCACCGATCGAAGACCATGGTAAATTAAATTGTAATCGCTCAGGTTAGACACCATCTCTACCGATTTACGAGCGGTTTTGATTAAATTTTTTGTTCGGATTCCAGGAACGTCAACCTGCACACACACTAGTCAAGATATTCGTGCTCGAAAGAAGAGCCAAACAAGCTGTAATGTGATTTGTGAATCTCAATCGCTGCAATCGCTGATCACGTGCCCGCAGCATCATGATTTCAAGCTCGTTATAGAAAGAAAAGTAGGCCCACCCGAAGTCGTTCATCTATATTCGCTTACGATGCAAGAAAAAACCGCTTGGATCAGCGATATTAGCCAAGTAAGGAATACTAGCAAGTACAGTATCGATCTTCCCTTCAGTCATTATTAATGATCTTTTTTTTTGTTTAGTGCTTAGATAACGTTAGATTTAGCGATTTTGTGCAAGGCGCTTCCGATACTTCTTCCGTCTGCATGCCACAATCGGTTCGCGATGATCCGAAATTGCACGAAGATGATGTCGATATCAAATTTAGCCGTTCTTACAACTCGTGCAAGGTAAGTGTGCAGGACAGTCTACGTAATGTTATCAGTTGAGTGGCAAAATGTTGAAGGATTTCTGATCCTGCTCTGAATCAGTATATATTTTTTCACAACTATGGAAAAAACAGAAAACTATATTTCTTGCTGCTCCCGGGATCCTTTTCATGCCTAAGGTGAAGCTTAGGAGGAGGAGTTCCCGAAACTCTGTATCCTTCAGCGGTAGGCCTTGTATAAAGAAGATGGAATTAATAGGCTCACTACTTACATCTATACTTCCAAGGTCAAAGGTCGAAATTTTCCGAAGCCTGAAGGTCAACAGTGCGAACAGATAAACTCGCAGTTCACTTTATTCGTTTGTCGTCGGTATCCTTCTCATAGATGCCGCGACTCTGAAACCACAAAAGAAGTGGTACGCACAGGGATTGTATCCGCTCTCTACTTACTAAAATAAGTCCACTTGTGAAATGACAACCGAACCATAAGCTGAAGACAGAGATTGAAAATAAAATCTTGACCCACCCCACGCACGTACCAGTAATATAAAGCAGCAGCAACTTTTAGCCAAGCCTTTTGTCCAGCACATTTCAAAGACCTCATTAAGAATTTAATTTCCTTAGTTTTCATTTCTCTTTTTACGCGGTCGAGCTTTCGACAGTGTCAATATAGATGAATTCTTCAAGTTCTTCCCTTGAGCCGATAACATCTTTCAAACCTTTTCTATTCTACATAAATTTGTTTAAAAATCATGATAACTTGTTCACTCATCAGGTTCCGAGAGTGAGATATGCTACTCCAAAACGGCTTCTCGAACGCTTAACAGATTTGCGCTTTTTATCTATCGATTTCTTGAACACGTTTTTACTAACTTATAAAGTATTCACTGATGGTGTAACGGTACTCGAAGCGCTGAAAAAGGTCTACTACGAGGCCGAACCACCAGAAACGCAGACCAGCTACCCCACAGTGCCAGATGCTTCTTTGTGAGTGGGGACAATTTACCATTATGCATATTATATGCGTATCATTTATACATATTATAAGAATTCATGATACCTGTGATTGTTCTTTCAGGCCAACAGAAATTTTATCAAATAACGAGATATTGACTGCTCATCTGAGAGACCTTGAGCGAAATGGAGGATTTCTATCGCCTAGACGTAGCGCGAGCTCAGTTTCGGGTAGGTAACTTCCTACATGATAGGTAGGTACTCATTTGTGAGCTTATACCTAGAGTTAGTCAGCTATTTGGACCGGTCAGCGCTAGCATGGCCACTGCTCAAACTATTTTCTTTAGCTCAAGATTCTGTCATCAGATTCCGATTAGTATTTTCATCACTTCAATCATATTTGTGTCAGTTTGCATGTAGTGAAGGGGCTCTGTTTATGTAATGAAGAAATTCAAAGTCGCTTCACTTCCACTGTAAGTTTACTCCGGTTCTTACTCCAACACACACACACACACACACACACACACACACAATGAGAATATCTCTAGATGGTTTCCTAATATTAAACCAGGGAGCAGTGCTAAAAACAAAATATTCAAATTTTGATGGATTCAATACTATGTAAAGGAAAATTTTACATTCTACAAATTGAATTAGGTATATCTTTGTAGTTGCCCTGGTTGTGTTTGGTTTTGAAATGTTTTAAACAATATTGACGGCATCTTAGTCGCCTTGTTTGCGTTGTTCTTGAGATACATTGAAGTTTGCCATATACCATTTTACATCACATTCAACCGTGTTTTCTGGCGTTGCGTGATGGTAACGCTCACCTTTCTGATACAACACTAGCGCTACTCAATTTGAATATTATAAATATGACTGATGTATTTTTTTGGTACAAAGCAGGGGTGGGTACAAATTACAAAATATGAGTTTAATCACAAATCATATGATTAATAATAGGTATTGATTTGTGATTCAAATCACAAATCATTTATAGCCTTTTAGACTAGCTAAACGACTAACTCTGGAAAACTATGAATCAGTGATTGAAAAAAAGATTCAGGAAAGTTGACAAATCAGGAGAAATGATTTGAATAAAAAAATCTTCAATCGTATAAGGATTTGTGGTTCAAATCAGAAATCATACTCAAAGAATGATCGGAATCACAAATCATAAATTACAAAAATCTGATTTGTGATTTGTGAGTTGATTTGTAACCATCCCTGGAAGCTTAAGCTTTTCAAAGCTATGTACATTCAGTTGTCACTTGTCAGCCAGAAGCTGAATTGAGCCGTTTTTCTTGGCTTCTTTTTGACTACACATAATAATGATTTTCACAAACATTTCCACTCATCATGATCCTTTATGGCATGTGTAATTGTGAGTCTAGTTACAGTTTTTAAATGAATTAACAGAATTTAATTTTTATCAGTATTTTAGCAATAATTGGAAATTTTTAGCTTTTCAATTTTTCATTTTTCAGACTTCTATTTAATCATTATCATTTCATTTTTCATATCAAATCAATAGGTACCTACATGGAATTGATTTTTCCTTTTTCCCATTTCTAATCCTTATCTGGGATGTCTTGCTGAGTTGCTAATGGCTACTGCTGAATTTCTGATTTTTGTCGCACAATTTTGAATTGATAATTTGAAACTTGAAACTTATTCTCAGTTTTTGAATAGGTAGCTTAACTTGGAGTTTCCAGTGTTGGTAGCCCTGCATACAAAAGTGATCATGGTTCAATTTGCATATTATCTCCAAACAGTTCTTCAATTCTGTTTTCCAATTCAAGTATGAGCTTTAGAAAAAATTGTTCATTACAAAAAATGTTCTTTTGAGAATTCTCTACAACTTTGATTCTCACCTTGTTCTTGATTAAAAGTCAAATAACTTGGAAAATGCGTTTGAACTATCACACTTGGTTCATAGGAAAGAAATTCATGATCACCTTTGTAACTAGCGCTACCTATAGTGTAGGTTACGCCGCCTATCCTGAATCCTGATTTCAGTCAACTTGGAAATCAAATTTATAATGAAATAATGATGAGATACTATAGATGAGATAATGAACTGCTTAATATTTTTAAAAGGCTACAAAACTCAATGATTAGCCATAGCCAACTTTGTTCAGCCAGAAGCCAGCTTTATTGTTTTGGCTGCAGGGAAGGTAAAAGCTGAAGCTGTATTTTAATCCTGGTACACACGATGCTAGTCATGCAAGCGAGTTACAAAGCATTGTCCAATCAGAGACTACTACTTTTTGCTTGCGTTAACCATGCTAGTATTTTCTGATTGGTCAACGCTTTTTAGCACGCTCGCATATAGCATCGTGTGTACCCGGCTTTAAGGTGCTTAACTTCAGCCAAAATCCTAAGCCGTATCATTTGCAACACCCTGTAAAATTCAAATAGTGGAAAACCAAAGTAGTGTATTTTACCTGACTTGATGTTTTGTGTGATGATGAGCCGAGTTATATCAACACCCCCCCCCCCCGCAAAAAAAAAAAAAAAAAAAAAAGTGAAGTGAAGTGAAGTGAAGTGAAACTCTCAACTGTTGAATCTTGATAAAACAGTTTTGGGAAGTATAAAATCATGTTGGAAACAAAACGATAATTGGATAGACAAAAACATGAAAATAATGTAGCGTGAATCTTTTCCCCTACAAATCAAAAGTTCTCAAGGACTTTGGATTTTATTCTCTTCCAATAGAAGGTTTGCAATTTTTAGAACCATGATGATGATAATACTATCAAACACTATATTCTGCAAGATTGCAATCGATTAATTTGAACAATAATTATAATGAAATATTTCTAAACTTTTGATTTATTGTGAAGTTTATACACATACTAACTTAGATTATTTTTCACATTCTTTTTTATCTAATATACTAGATCTTATTTGTTTCAAACATGATTAGAAGTAATTGTTTAAAAAATGGTATAGTTTTTCTTGTTCCTTCATATGGTTTCTCAAAAACTCGACGTTCTTATTGGCAAAAAGTAGAAAAAGGAATGAAATTCAGTATTGAAAATGTTCTAGAAAAGTAAATAATTTGATTGGGTAGCTGTTCAGTATAGTGATATGTGGAATTTGATGGAAATAAAGCCATGGCGACGGGTTGTTTCACCTCTCCAAAAAAAAAATCTTGGAATTGATATTAAAATTCTGTTCTTGATTTCCAATCTTATTTCAACCTAATCTTGCCATGGTTTTCTCTTCTGTAAACCCCAATATTGTCCGCTGCTCATACAAGAAAACTAACTCAAAGTGGAAATACGGATAGGTATTTCCCATCCCATAGTATATGAACTTTCTTATCATCTCAAATCAAACTTTCAAGTCGAAATATTTCAACAGTGTTGTTCTGAATTGATGATAATCTCAAATAAACCCCAAAATGTACTAGCTACTTTGCCCTGAAGCAATGGCATATCAACTATTAGGTACACAGTTATGTAATCTGGTGTCGATTGTTTTCCTAGGTTATGATTCGGAGGTCAGTGAACGTGAACGCAGCTCAAGTTACGATTCTCAAGGGTGTGGTAAATTATCTTCACGATTTAGCAGTTTCAAAAGAGGTAAACAAACACTTCAAATGTTGTGGTAAATAAGTTCAGTCATGATTATATACCATTATTTGTTTTTTAGTGGTCGAGGAAGATCCTGCTCACGATAAAGAAACAAAGACATCTCAAGAAAAGGAGGACATCACTGAAATCGCTACATCCGAGACGGGTAATGTTTCTATCCGTGTTGAAGAACCGGACCAAAGCTTATTGAATATTCCACCAAACACTCTTACTGAATCATCTAGCAGCGAGACACTGCAAGGTGAATATTCAACAGATTCCATATCCAGTCAAAGTAGAACTCACTTCTAAATTTTCGTATATTCGCTATTTTCAGCCATAAGTGCCCCTTCTTCACCTGGTAATTTGAGTAGTACTACTTTAGTTCCATCAAATGGGTCGTCCGGTTCAGACCAGGGATCCTCCGAAGCGACTGTCGTTGATCCCACTGAAATTAAACCGTCTTCCGAGGAGAAATTGAGCAGCGGGGACGTTTCTAAAACGAGTAGCGAATTCACGTCCGTATACGAAAGCCCTTCTACCGTATCGTCACCGAAGCACAAGCAACGGTATTCATTTACCGCCGCATTTTAAGACGATTCGTTAACCGAGTCGACATATGACTAACTTAAAGACTTACATTTGCAGTGGTAGTATTATTAGTCAAGGTAGCCAATTAAGCAGACGCACATCGCACGTCAGTGACACTGGGGCGTCGACGAGCGGGAGTCGTCGGCGCAGCATTGTAACCAGCGAATCTCAAGACGATGCTTGGATCGGTGACGAAAGTTGTGGTAGCGCTGCCTCCTCCAAACATCCGTCAATATCGCACTCTATACCTTTCCAAGGGGTTAGTAGTTTTATTTTCTATACAGAATTGATTATTAATATTGCAATGTTCTTTACACATCTTTTTCGATTTAGTTCTTCAAGGGTCGTAAATCGCAAGCAGGCACGAGTGAAGAAGATAGTGGTCCGGAAAGCTCACGTACGGTTTCGACGAGGTCGAGCATTCAACACGATAAAGCTCGCCAGTCGGCTGGCAAACCTGGAGTTGTTATAACGTCGTCCAGGCGATCTAAACGCAGGTTAGATATCATCATACTCTAGCATTTACGAACTACGTTTGTTAAGAAGTGTCATTATTCGAATCACATTGCAGGAGTAGTACATCAGTTACCGCGCAAGCCTTCGCCATAGCTACGTCCGGGTCTAGCAACCCTCGTGATATACCAGCGCAACGTGAAGAGGAGAACGAGCCTGCTTCACGTATGAGTAGTTTTCGCGAGAAGTTCAAGAGGAAAGACTCGATGTTGTCCACGGCCGCTACAATGAGAGTGTTGGATGTGTTGATACACTGGGTCTCCAAACATTCGCAGGTGAGAATAAAGATCTACTGGAAAACCCTAAAATAGTCGTGAGAAGAGGATTTAGTACAGTGGAGTCTATCCTACGCCTATGTCAGACCCGGTTGAATAGAGGCTATTGTTAGGCATAGTATAGCCTAGTATAATGAAGGCTAAGAATGGAGGTCCCAAAGTAGCGAGGCTCGAAATATTCTCAAGTCGTGATGATGGACGAAAATTCAGAATGACCCTCCGTTTCAAGACATATTCGTGTCAAAACTCGAGAGAGCGAACTTAAAAGTAGAAAAATAAAAATCACCTTCTAATCGCTAATGACTGAATTTAATTCGTGCGACTCATGCTCGTTAGGACTTCGACGAGGACGAGGAACTCAAAAGGATTACAATCGATTTCGTCAACGAGATTATGGCGGCTCCAAATTTACTACCAGCGGAACAAAAGAAAGCGAACCAACTCCTGGCGTTGTTATCGGAGAACAATGATAAGAACGATGAACAAAAGTTTGAGCTTAATGTCTTATTTTCTCCACTGAAGGTGAAGAAATATTGAATTTGAAATGGAAATTTTTCTATTAAATTTCATTTTATGCATGTTGTGTTATACGTTAAACATGACCTTACATTTTCAGAGTCCAAACACGCAAGGAATCGAGAAGTTTTCGGCACTTGAAATAGCAGAGGAGTTAACATTTATTGACCATAAGATATTTATCGCTATACGAAGCCAGTATGTTTGTTTCTATTATTCGTCTTTGTTAGCCATAACCTGAGCGAATACCTAAGTTTGATAAAAAATTTTGCATGTTATAGAGAGTTTTTGGGACAAGCTTGGATGAAAGAGGATAAAGCAACGAGAGCACCCCATATTCTAATGATGACAAAACGATTTAACGAAGTAAGTTCAATTCTTGTCCTACAAGGGCGCTCTTAAACCTGCAAGATCCCCATCTTTTTTATTTCCTGTTGTATCCCTCCAGCAGCGAGTCTTTCTCTGTCTCTTCGTCTGATGTTTTTCTAGCGTTTATTTTCATCGAATTTCTTATTCTATACAGGGATCTCAATTAATTGCCTCTGAAATTATTCGACGCCAAACTTTGCCACTCAGAGTAAGTGCAATTGAGAAATGGACTGCGGTCGCTGATATCGCTCGTTGTTTGCGTAATTACAACGGCGTACTCCAAATCTGTGCCGCATTCACCTGCTGTTCGGTGTTCCGATTGAGAAAGACCTGGGAAAAGGTTTCCAAATCGGTGAGTAGTGTTTGCAATCCTAGTTTTCGCTGTGTTGGTTACGGCTCGATTGAGGTTATGTTTGAATTTATAGACTAAGAATACGATCAAGAAATTGCAACTTACTGTGTCTGCCGACGGCCGATTTCGAAACCTGCGCGACACACTGCGACGTTCCGAGCCACCTTGTATACCTTATTTGGGTATGTATTTGTCCGATCTGACATTCATCGAAGAAGGAACGCCCAACTTCACCGACGATGGTTTATTGAATTTTTCTAAAATGAGAATGGTAAGTAGGTTCCGGGAACTTTTTGAGGCCTGAGAATGTTCAATTTGTGAATGACGGGTAGAACTGCTCATTTTTGATCGCTCGTACTCGTAGTGTGATGAGAATCCCGTCAGAGAGTCCCCTCGTCCTCTGTCATTCTCATCTTTCGTTTTTCATTGACCCTCGGTCCTCTTAGTTATGATATTAACTTCCCTTGCTTTCATTTAGGGAGAGGAAGGTTATGAAAACGAAAATGTTTTCTCCTTTCCAATGGTGTTTGAACTTGGGACCTCCTTAAAAAATTATTCCATTTCATAGGAAGCACAGAAGGGTGAGGCATCTCATTCCTTGAGACGAAAGTAGAATAAAAAACGATGACCTACTTTTTTATCTAAAATTGGATCGGAGGGGGTCAAAAATTTCCGTTTGAGGGCTTATTTCTTGAAAAAAATTGGACTTTTCCAATTATCGATCTTAATCGATTACCACAAATGAAAATTGAAAAGGACATTTAGTGAGTTTAGACATTCGGATTTTAGCAGTTGAATGTGGGGAGTCCAGGCGTGTTTGGAATCAAACGTAAGGCTGAGGAATTTAGTAGAGGATTAAAAGCTGATAGGAAAGTTCTATAAGAGGAGTAGGCGGAGAATGAGAAGACGTGACTGTCTTTTGTGGATTATAATTAGAAATCCACGATCCGAGGCCCAAGAGGAGACCTTGTCGAGGGTGAGTTGCTCTTTTGCGATTTGTAGAAACGGGGGAGACACCGAAGTCATCTGCAAGGGAAAAGGAACATAGTTTATTAGATCACTTATGGCAAATAGGAATCGTGTCATTGACTGAGAAAAAGATTTGTAGACAAGAACGGACTATGGAAACGTATAGAGGTACTCCAGCGTAGGAATCTATTTATCAAATTTGTAGTTATAACCCAATATTTTTTTTTTTTGTATATTTCAGATCGCTCATGTGATTAGAGAGGTTCGTTGTTTTCAAGATACGCGTTACAGCATAGAACACAATCCCAGAGTTAGTAGTTACCTTTTAAGCAAAGATTTGCTGTTGGACGATGATGAACTATATCGGAGGTCCATGGAACTCGAACCGAGGACGAGTAGACTTAGTATAACGCCGTTGTCGGGTGGAACGACACAGCTTTCCTCATTGCATTCATGAATACGAAGTATATAGGTATCTTCATTAACTTAAATATGTATACCCCCTCCTATAAACAGAACAATTTTATCGAAAGACTTTGAGGTGTTTTTAGAATTTTCAAGAAGTATCGCCTAAACTGTAATGTATTTCTCCTTATTCAGTTAAATTTGAGTGAATAATTTATGGGTCGGTCAATTTTCTCTTCCATTGTCAATAATATAATGCGCAATGGTCTACTTCAAACTCGATTCTATAAGTATTAGGAGTACGATTTCGTCGGACCTAATTTTTAATCATCATCTTGGGTATCAAGTCAGTAAGAATTTATAAGTTTTGACTTATTTAATCTTGGCCTTCGACAATGACTTGACGCCATGTACCTACATTTTATTCGTCGATGTTTTGTTTGTTTATTCCTTTGTTGTTTGTTCGTCTATTTGTGCAACTTTCTTCTCTTCTTCTTCAAATAAGTATACATTTTTTTAGTCATATTATATTGACATTTCGTTCCGCGAAAAAAAGAAAAGTGGTTTGGTACAAATAAATTGAGACAAAATTCAATTCGTTATAGTTCCACGTTTAGTTTTTATTCTCATTTTCTCTTTCAATTTAATCAATTCGTTGGTGTTGTTGTCATTATCGTTAAGCGAGGTTGTAATCGACGTGGAATTTAGACGAATGCAAAGAAAAAAATGTACAGTAATCTCTCTGTGATAATACGGGCGTATTTTACCGTCATGAACGAAAAACTTTTTGACAAGACAGACACTCTCTGTTGTATAATGAAAGTGAACGTCTTCAGCAATTTCGTACTGCCATGACTGAAGTAATTCAATTACCTATGTACATTTTTGTCTTTACCTACTGTTCTTTCTTCGTTGTGGGCAGCATGTCTTATCGAATATTATTCCACGTCGAATGAAATCCTTTAAATTGTAACTCTAATCATTGGTATTTACAAATTTACTTTTTTTTTGTAAATATGATACTTTTTGTAAACTTTTGACGTTGTGAACTGTTAATTTTTAACTTACGAATACGTTGTGAAACGGCCCTAATTATAGACTTTATAGGCACTTCTAATAGTTCACAAATTCCCTATCAAGAATCCATTTTTTTTTTTTTTTTTTTTTTTTTTTTTTTTTTTTTTTTTTCAAGAAAGAGTATACAGTCGAACCTTGCTAAGTCGAACCGCTGGGGCCGATTAAATTATTTTGATTTATCTATGGTTTGTTTTATAAAGAATTCGATTTTTGGAGGAGACAGTTCGATTTAGCAAAAATTCGATTTATGAAGGGTGGAATTCGATTTAAGTATGAAAACGCCAAAATTTGGAACAAACAATATGTGATAATACAGAATTTAACTTATCAATTGTAGATTCACACCTCAACAAACGTTCGATTTGTAAAGGCTTTTCAATTAAAATCGTACGAAAAATAAAGGTTTTACTTTCCATCATGAGATGCTTAGTCGAAACGTTCGATTTGTAGAAGTTTTTCCAATCTCAAAGCTGGCTCCAAAAAATTCGATTTATCTAAACTTTGTTTTGTTTATAAAGGTAAAAATACATGCATTTTGGTATTTTGGGACCGGGACTTGAACATTTGTTCGAAATATCCTAAAATTCGGTTCGACTTAGCAAGGTTCGACTGTACTTGAAGTATTGGGTTTGACATAATGTTGATCCTAAACAGCTCGGCGACAGTTTAGATTCCACAGCTCGTTGATAAACCGCCATTTTAATGTGCGATTATATTATGTGCACCGCATTTTGGATTTTAGTTACCTGCTTGCAGCGTCTGAAGTTATACGCGTGGAAATTTACCTATTTTGAAATTCTTTCTACGAATGAAAATCACTGTGATGTTGACACAAACTGGCCTTGTGTACCAGAAATGGAATGCGTAAAGGAAAAGTTACCATTAGTGAGAAAAGGGTAAATTACATTTAGTGATGAGTTTTCTAGTTGGTATTTTGTTGATGTTTAAGTCGAATGTTACCTTTAATGAAATTTTGATGTTTGTTCGGCATGAAAATATTCCGAATATGTATCTTGTACCTTCATTTGATTCGGGTTGGGACAATCTTGGACTTTTCGGGGCCTAAAAATGATTCAGGACGCGGACGATCTCCTAATTTGGTTTTCTTTATTTAGGTATCGAAAAAAATCTTCAGGTATCGAGTGTTGACGAAAAATTAACATCAACTTATTTTGTGTTCTTTATGATAAACTTCATATCGATGGTTTATTGGTTTCGTCTTTATTTTTAATAATTTTTGAATTTTTTTCTCTCTTTTACTTCAATGTACACATAATCAATTAGGTATCGAGTTAAGGACGACAAAATTGTTGTGTAATTCATTATGTGGTCTCTTATTTTAACAATATTCTTTTTTTTCTTCTTCTTCTTTTTCGTCTATGTTGAATGTCTTATTTTTTGAAAATTTATTTTAAAACGCAGTTATTTATGTTTAAAAGAACTTTCTGTGAGGTTGTGATTATGTTACATATATTTTGTTGTAAGGACTTTCATTTCCTTTTAAATGTTTAGCTTATTCATTAATAAATTCATAATTCTTCCTTCTATTTATGTACATTATAAGATTTTGAAATTTGATGATGAAATTCAATCAGTACATGAGCTAGAAGCGATTTTTTTTTTTTTTTTTTTCAAAGTTGAATATATAATATTACAAATTTGCGAAATTCCTTCCATTCCGTTTAATTTTATGTAAGATACAATCCTCTTATTCCAAGTCATTTCTTTCTATTATTTCGAATGAACATCGAAAATTACAATGTCTCCCGGCCCCCTTAACACATCACTGGCTGAAAAACCAAGTAGATTATTGGTGCAGTTCCTCTTTTTCCCGCATGGAAAAATGAAAAAAGTAATGGCAGCTTCTTTTGATGCCCGTTAGAGGTCAGGTGCATCGTTAGCGTGAGTTACTGTTGATGCAGCTTCTCTCCGGGAAACTTGGAAGGGAGCGGGAGAAATGGCGGCCTCCAATGTTCAGAAGTTAGTGCTTACATTTTTTGTGTTTGAGCATCGACTCTCGTTCATTGGCGCCCTTGAAGTTTTCAAGTTCTCAAAAAATGATCAAGAGTTAGGGAATCATGAACCTTGTGGTGCGCTTAAAGCCTTAAACCGTAGATAATATTTTCAAAGAGGTGCTTGCTTCTCAAACTAGATAAATAAATGGAGATGGCTACGTATTGTATCCACAGAGAAGACTTGATCGTAGCGAACTTCTCGTCCCAAGTCGTTAAAGATTGGAATTCAATATAAATGTGATGACAATGCTGACGAAGTATATCAATTCAACCTACAATGGAGAGACTCTCTAAAAAGCTAAGTATTGCAAAGAAACATAAACTTGGGTAGAACTCAGAACTTGATAAAGCGATAACTTATATTTGAATTTTGAGATTCCAAGATCAGTGTAAAACATCTACAATGTTTCATTGAGTGCAAAGGCGTACCGTGAGTTCCAATCCCGCAAAAATAGAGCCTCCACCTGCGCTCGCAGACTGTTAACATTGTTGCTGCTGGCGTCCTCAATTACCATACCAATTCCTGCAAAAATGAAAGGAAATATTATTGCCAATTTGCAGATACGTTCAAATAATTTGTGACCCCGTCTACAGAAACCCGGCTTAGTGTTAAATTACAATCAGGAGAAAAGGAATCTTCCTTCCTCGGTAAAAGATCTTTTCCTCCTGATCGATATTCAACGCTAAGCCGGGTTTCTGTAGACGGGGTCACATTTGGACGTATTGAAGTTTTTCAAAAAACGAATATTTTTACCCAAAACTAAGGAAGGAACTATATAAGATAGGTATGCGCAAGTGATAAGAAGAGGACCGTCGCCATGTTGATAAAGACAAAGGGGGATCAGTTTTAGGCGGTTTCAGGTGAGCCGTGAGGAAAATTTGAATATCAAACATTGAATTTTGGTTAATTAGAAAAATTATATCGATGAAAACAAAAATTGGGGAATTATTTCCTTTATTTTTTGTAGTTTGAATTCTTGTATTCAATGTTTGATGTTTCAAATTTTCTTAAGTTGAGATACTACTCAGATTGCTCCTCCTTCAACTTTATCAACATGGTCACAATCCTATCCTTATCACTTGCGCATACCTATCTTCTATAGTTCCTTACCAAAACTGACTTTGTTATCAAATTATTTGTTGAAAAGTACTTCTCAGATCTTTTTTAATTTTTTTGTCTACTTTATACTTGGTATCATATTAGGAATTTTTCAAGAGAATTAGATTGTAATTTTGTAACATATTATTATTGTGGTCGTTGATTTTGTAGGTACCTAAGTCAATTCAACTCTACTTTGTACGGCAACTTTGTGGTATTGCCGTATTGGGAATGGGAATTCCCAATTTGGGCCGGACAGCGCTAGCGTCGCGCTGCAAATCTACCAAGCGGAAGGAACCATGGACCCTATTTAGCCAAACCCAACCAAGCGATATGATAACAATCTAGAGAAATGTTCCTTTACTATAAGTGGAGGTTCTCCTTTTCGCCAGATCGTTATCATGTCGCTTGGTTGAGTTTGGCTAAAAACGGTCCATATTTGCTGTACAAAATAAAATGGACGTAACTCCACATCAACGATCAGCAAAGATTGTATCTTTGCATCAGTTGAAGGATCTCTTTTCCGCAGATAAGGGATTGTGCAGATAAGTCCATTCTGATAATTTGTACAGTACCAATAAGATGGGTTTGCGCAAGTGATAAGAATGGTATCGTTATCATGATTTTTGATAAAGTTGAAGGAGGAGAGGAGCAATCAATAGCAATCCGATTATACTGTGTTCACATTAAGGAAGGATAGAAATATGACCTTGAGAATGGAACGGTAGATTAAAATTACCCGGAGCGTTCCGTTCTCGAGGTCATATTTCTATCCTTTCTTAACGTGAACAGAGTATAGTACCTATCCTAAGAGAATTTCAAATAATGTAACATTAAATACAAGAATTCAAACCACAAAAAATAAAGGAAATTCACTACTTCTTTGTTTTCATTGATATAATCTTTCTAATTAACCAAAATTCGATGTTTGGTATTTAAATTTCTCCTACGGCTTCCCTGAAACCTCCTGAAACAGCGCCTTCGTCGACTTTATTATTAACATGGCGACGGTCCACTTCTTAACTCTTGCGCATACCTATTTTCTCAGTATCGTTCCTTACCAAGCTAGGAGAGATTGAAAACGGGAACTCGACTATGGCGATATATTATATATAATAGGAGAAAAATGAAGAAGTCGAAATAACACTTGAATGAAGCAGTTTTGACCACCCGTTTAAAACTAAAAATTCTACAGATAAGATGAGATGACCAAACCTTCTATTCCGCTTCACTCAAGAGTTATAAGTTTTTCATTCTTTTCTCATTATATCTCCCATATACCGCCACAGTTTAGCTCCCGTCTTCAAATTCGGCAAAAATACCTTTTTTGATGAACAATTACCGCGCGCGTAGTTAGCGATCCTAGCGGATCGCTGGCTCGAATTCTCATTACCGAGGACTTGAATTAATTGATCTTTATTCCTCCAATTCATTTTGGGGGATTTCCCAACTTTTGAGTATTTGGTGAATTTTGATACCGTGATTTTGATTATTATTTTTTTTTTCATGAATCGACTGCTTGTAGACTGAATTCTGCATACAGTCCAAAAGGAAAGAATAGGAAAGAACAATACAGTTTTCCTGAGCATTGACCATCCATTTGGATCTTCAACTATTATCACTATGGATTTGGTTGTACATCAGTCAATTTAACTTTGTTTGATAGAAATGGGTTTCATCAACTTGGTGACAGTCCCCTTCTTATCATTTGCCCGTACCCATCATTAGAAGTTCCACTTCGGAGAGGAAGTTTCATTTCAGGAGATTTTGGAAGAGTCTTATTGGAAAAACGAGAATAGGTCGAATGCCAGTTGATTAAACAGATTATATCGATGGAAACGTAAAAATAAGTGAGTTCTCTTTGTTGATTCTTGTAGGCTATTTAATGTAGTCTTTAGGATACTACCCATATACTTCTTGGATCCCCCATCAACATAATAGCAATCCTATCTCTATTTTCTATCACTTGCGCGTATACCCATTCCTGAATTATAACAATCTAAACATTACCTACCTGCAGTATCGACGAAATAATCTCCTGCAAAATTACTCGTGCCAATGTACGCCGCAGAATCTGTCACTATATACTTACTATGACTGACTCGAGTATATGGAATCGTTTTGTTGTGTTCACTTATCGGAACTATAAATCTCCTCTGAAAATTTAAATTGAAAGCATTGAAAGTAAATTCTGAATTGGTGATTGAGAGATGAACGCCTTCACTTACCACTTCGATTTTGACTCCACTGTAACTATCTGACAGGTCCTCAATAGATTTGAGAAAAAAGTCTATTTCTTTTGGCGAATACTTCCACTTGGAAATTAGCAGCCTGACGGTAACATTGCGCTCAATTGCTACCACCTTTAGTGCATTTTCAATGACTGGCCAATACTTTACTTGCGGAGCAAACATCATTGTAGGCAGATAATCCATTACTGAAACGTATACAAATTTCTCTGCTTTCTGGATACATTGGAGTAGCCCATCGATGTCATTTGTTCTACCTTCAGGTAATAATGGAGGGGGAGAACTCTGCGGCGTATACAAAATGTATGTGACTTACTGAAATTCAAATTTATGTAGGGGGAGATTGCAAGTATTGAACAGTACTGCCGTACAAAGTGAGATTGACGTATATCGGAAATACGAATCTAGAACAATGGATCTTCTGACGGATTTACCTACGAGTGTGCGCCTGTATGCTCTGTCTGTGAAATCATTCGAAAGTGGATATACGTCCTATTTCTTTGTCGGCAAATGGGACGTATATCCACTTACGTGAATATGAGTAAATATCACTAAAAATTTAAAACGACCATCGGTTTCTTAGATAAAAATATTAGAAATCGTGAAATTTGCAGGATTGTAGAATAATTTTTTCGTTCTTTTAGAAAGCAATATATCATTCTCCGAATCGTTGTTTTGGATATACGTCCATCTCACTTTGTACGGCAGCGTAGCTCAATGGTGAATCAAACGATGACGTTATTTTGAAGACATATGCTGGGATGGTTGATGCCCTTTTATATAAGTCACAACATTGCAACATCAGCTTCAAGCTGTATTCATTATAAGATTAGGGCGGCAGTAGCAACCAGCAGCATGTTTGTACTTTTTCCAAAAACGTAATGTTGCGCTTTTTATAGAGAGGTCCCTACGTTCATTGAAACAAAATGAACAAATCTACAAGATTAAGATTAGGCTTCCGGGTGGATGCGAATGCAAAAATTTTCTCCGGCTCCACCGCAAACAAAAATGATAGCGGCTTCCTCGTCGACAAATATCGGGCTCATAAGATTCACAGAGGAGATATTGCGTTTTGAACCCGTGTAGCAGAGTAGGGGGTTGTTTGGGAGAGTTTTGCTGATCGATGAAATTGTTATAAAATATTTATGAGCGTGCATATATATACTCACACCAAAGAAGCTTTTATACATGTTGCCATCAACGGATAAGATGATGGGGTTTTCGAGATTTATCTTGGTCGAGAGTGACTTGGGCCACGGGACTGGGATTTTTCCGGTTTCGTTGAGCATCCAATAAGTCTGAAGAAAAAGAACTATGTGATCGTGTGCAAAGTTCTGTACAAAGAGATGCGCTGAGAGAAATGTTTGGTATCGAGGATCGAACTTTACGGACGAGAGCATTGGTTCGGAAATGGAAACTATTTACCGAAGATCGGCGCTGGTTATTGAACATTTCTCGCAGTGTGGAGGGGAAAAAGAATAACATACTTACGTCATAAATCTTGCCAATATCGGTAGCCATGCAGGAGCAATTGAAGGCGAGAATACCAAGCTCATTGATTTGAGTTAAAGAACGCCAATCGAAGTTTGCCGAACCTATATAAAAATGTGTGCGGTCGACAATCCAGAGCTTTGTATGCATAATCTGGAGATCTGGCGAAATTTTACTCAAGTTCAGTCTGTGCTCCTGTAAGAGGGTAAATTAAGAAGGCACCGTACCATTATCCTCTTGCAATATAGTGAGTTCTATGATTAAGTTTATTGTAAATGTCTTGACTTTGAATTGAGATCCTGTGAGACTATTAGAGTTGCTATAAATATTCAGAAATTCTCACCGTCAGAGCTCCCTTTCCTTCGTATAACTATGGTCAGTGGTCCCCTTGAACATTTTTGAACTAGCTTTAAGTCTCCTACCCTTAGAAAGCACTATTTGCCGGATAAATGGCAGATGATAAAAAATGAATGAAGAAATAAGCTCCTTCGAAAAAGGTTCCCTGTTGAAATTTCAAGCATGAAAATTTAAATATAGTAATGAATAGAAAACAATCCGCACCTGCGCGTGAGCTTCGTCCACGAGAATTTTGATTTCATCATAGAAATTGTCTTGAATGAGCTTACCAACGTCCTGGGTAATTTTAATGGAAACCCCCCTATCCCTGCCGGCTTTGAGAAGCTCCTGAAAAATATTCTCGCCAATGTTGGCGCTGTCGTCCGGGCATACGTCTCCGTACCTTATGGACGAATACACCGAGGCTATCTCGATACTTTTGCGTGCCGAAGCGATTAGCTCGAGCCAGGCGCTACCCGTGCTTTGGTGGACTTTCGAGTCGTGCGAATAATTCATACCGAGGGCGATCGATTCAACTAGCGAGATTTTGCAGCCGCTCGTGCAGCTCGTCTCGCTCTTGTTTTGGATTTCCTGACCGTACAGGTTCCTCTGGTCTGCCGCTGTATACCTCAGCAATGGTGATAGTGCCATCAGAGCTATGAGAATCTTGTTCATAGTTGTAATGTTGTAATCTTGCTGATCTGTATAATACGTAGGTAGGTACCTACATGAAAAAATAAATATTATTATGTGAGAGGTTTAGGTAAAGTTCACAGTACTTGTGATGAAGAAAAGAGTGTTGCCTAGTTTGAAGAGTTGACGGTTAAAAAACCGAATTGATTTCCCAGGGTAGAAAAGACATTAAGAAAAAAATTCTACGTCCGTCTACATGTCCTCGACCTTATTCAGCAACTTGCAGTTTCTGGCTTAAATATTTATCTAGAGAAAAACTTGGAAAGCTTATAAGCTGGAGAAGGTGGTTATGGTTTTATGGGACGGGCTCAACTGAAGAACAGACGGAAACTGGCTGATCTATTTGAGACACACTTATAAGTGGTAAGAAACACAATGATATGCAAAGAGCGAGATAATATTTACCTGTATGATATGAATCCGGTAATTCTGTATCGTGTGATAATGTATTAGGTATGTTTACCAAACGACAAATCGTAAAATTCGAACTTATCACGAATATGAATACTCAAGGGAAAGTAGTAAATACTATTTGTACGTCCGAAATAATTTTTCTATTTTACACTGTTTTTCTCCAGAGTGAAACGGAAAAATACTTCTGTGCACGGCTATCAATCAATATGAGTTAACGACTGAAATGCATTGCGAGTATTTCGACTATCAATTGAACGAATCCTGTGAAGATGATATCACGAGTAATTGTTATAACGGTGGGTGAATGAATTGCGTAATTAGACTAATAGAGATACATTAACTTGGTGGCGTGGTCAGAAAATTTTCGAGAGGTTCTTGATTTAAATTCGTTGCACAATTACGTTTTGATCATGTCTATTTCGTCATTTCATCATTTTGTAAAAATCAGAGGGGGCAGGAAAAGAGGTTGGGAACAATTGGAAGCTTAAACATTTTATGAAGACAAAATGAAAACGACGGCTTCCTTAACGAAGTTAAACGAAGAACGCAGGGAACCTTTTTTATGAGTCAAATCGGATTTGGTATTGAGAATTCAAGGAAATCTAGACCTAGTATAATAAAGGTAGTATAAAGAAGGCCTAGACTACTATAAGCCTAGTATAATAAGATTCGAGAGTCTACATTTTCTTGGTTCTCGAGCTATATTATGATATAAGGGGGACTTGAGAAATTTTAATCCTTCAAGCTATATACAATAGGATTCGACATTTTTCCAAGTTTAGAAAAATTTCATCCTCCAAGCTATATATAACACGAGTCAAAATTTTTCAAAGTTTTTCGCCGGACGGCGCACGGCAAATTTCTTATAACCCCCCCCCCAAAAAAAACAGGTTCCCTGTTAAAACTCAACGAATCATACTTACAATTTTTGCAGTTTTTAACATTAATAAAGAATTCGTTCATCACACTGGGTTCACGAAACCGAGCTTTCTTCAATCAGGTTACCTTCTGATAACACTGAACTGTAGAAATTTCCCCGAGGCTCCTTCCTCATATCTACAGCTCAGAAATCAAAATTTTCTCGAAGTCCCCTCCTCATTTCTATAGAGCTTTGGAGTTGAAATTTTTTCAAAATACAGGTCACAGACAGTGAAGTCAACATTTTACCCCTACACAAGCCCCTCCACCTCCAAAAAACAACAGCTGACTTCGTTCGCCACCCACCTTTTCTCTCTCACAAACTATGTTAATTTGAAGCGAGGAAAAAATTTGTTCTATAAGGGCTTTTTCGATTTCGATAAAACACATGAACAAATTTCAAACTTTCAGAATGAAAATGCTATAGAAGGTTTTTCTAGAAGTATTTTCGACGCTGAGCAACATGCCACTTACAGTTTTTCGATATTACCTCTCATTATTGTGCGATATGTTTAGTTACGGCGGATTGTTGCAACGCGTAACGTATCTTATCGAGCTACAAAATTTCAACAGCGAGAAGTTACACTTGCCTGTTGCGATGAAGCGCGGGAATTAAACATGAGTATTGCACAATAATGAGAGATAATATCGAAAAACGGTAAATGATATGGTACTCAGCGTCGAAAATACTCCTGGAAATACCTCTTATAGTTCATGTTCTTTCCAAAAGTTTAAACTTTGTTCACGTGTGTAATCGATTATAGAGTCGATTATTCGATCAAAATTTTTTTAAACTCTAATACAGTCTGAAAGACGAAATTTCTGCAAGTTCTCCTTTCCCTCATACTTATAGCTGGAGGATCGAAGTTCTTCCGAGTCCCCCTCCCACGAATCCTTACAGCTTGATGATATGAATTTCATCAAGTACTCGGCCTGTTGTATAAAATTCTTCGAAATCCTCCTCCCGTCTTTATCGGTAGTGGTTAGTTCGAATTTCCCTCCTGCCCTTCTTTGTATAAAACTCAATGGGCGAAATTTCTTCTAGTGCTTCTCCTGATTCATACAGCTAGATGATCGGCAATTCCTTCACCTCGCCCTCACATTATGAAGCTCAATGATCAAAATTTTCGACGTGGATTTATATCTTTCCTGAGGTGGGTATCGTCAAAAAATATGTAACGATGGTGATGACGTCACAAAAGAAGCTGTATGTCTTGAGGTTAGGAAGGATGACGTCACGGACAGTTGGAACTGGTGATGACAAAAAAGTGTAAATGTCCCAAGCTTAGAGGTATTAAAGTCATTTAGTGTGGAATGATGATGTCATGGGGTGACGACGCTTCTAAGGTTGAGGTTGAGGACGTTACGGGTTGGTAGTATCGTAAGAGAGTAAAATTTTAGTATGAATATTACGTGATCTTCAGATAATAAAAATTGAAAGATGAGTGCATGACAGAAATACTGGATAATGAATGATAGTGAGAAAGCGTAACAGAATGAAATCGAGACATGTCCATGATCTTACGAGTATGTTTTTCCCAGGGGAGAAATTTGAAAATATGCGTCATTCATAGGCTCATCAAGCTTAGTTAATTGTTTGTCAAGAATTATCAAACTAAAGCTCCTCGTCATTTTTTTACTGTATCGCCCTCGGATTTGACTTTAGCACCATTCTACGTCTATGATAAAAAAAATGGTATTACCTTTAGCTACAAAATGAAAAAAATTTCGTCCAAATCGGTAAAGAATCCGATTGTTAGTAAAATCTTTTAAGAACATACCTGGAACGCATATCGTGTTTTATTTTTTCATAAATTCGATTTCCTATCGTATGTAGATTAAGAGAGAGGCCCGAAGATTCTATGAGTACGGCAGATAGTGGTTATTTTCGTTTAATACTTCTGGAGTTTCTCTCCGCGTAGTCGCTTGACCAAAATTTGTTCACTTTCCTTCTCCAACTCCCCTATAACCTTTGAGAGAAAAATAATAATGTGTAATGTGCTTACTGAGCTGTTTTATAGAAGTTGATTCTAAAGAACGTCCTCAACGTCCATCGCTCGTCTGTCAAACAGCGCTTCTAAATGAGGGCGGAGGTCCGACTTAATTTAGTTTGAAACAATTTCGTCTTTTGAGCTGTCATGAGAATAGAAAAATATGGTTTCTAAACGAGGGGGAGATGAAATCTCCGACATAGTTCAAGTTCGATTTTCGAACTGTATTATTTTAGGAGAGGGACTTGAGGGAAAAAAAAAAAATTTTAGCTCAAGAGATTCCAGAAAATAATAACCAAAATTTGATGAAATAGGAAAACTCTCATAAGCCGCGCATGAAATTGAAGAGTCCACCATCAAACCAACCGACGAGCGGAGACTTCGAGATAATTTGGAGATTTGGTCCACACATATTTTGTAGGGTAGTGGTGCTGATTCAACCTGAAAGCTTGGAAAAATATCGATTTTCGAGCATTGACATGAATATCGAATTTGATGAAAAAGACCGTGCAAGCAGCAAACAAAGTGAGATACGCCCCCATTTGATTATGAATTCCGACAGCCAACAGACTTCGTTATCAAAAATGTAGACGATAACGAGTAGAGCACGAAAGAAACCCTAGTAAAACAGCTTGTCATCTCTGTACCTACCTCGTCACTTTCAGGAAAACCTAGAAACCCGGGAATAAGGTTAGAAAATTATGATTTCAGTCAGGGACATTTTCTGGACTAGTTTGTGGTATTTTCTTGTCTTGAAATACTCCAACCACAGTTTCTCTTTCTCTGACAGGAAATCTTGGTGCCAAGATGTACGTGAGCAACCTGATACTGCCCTGCTTTGTTTGAACTTTTCCACAAATAAAAATAAGTCACACGTGCGGGGCCGCATTGTAATATTTCAGTGCTTTATTTCTAAAATAACGAAAAGTTATGGCGTGTGTGTAAAATATCTACTATTTGTACATCAATTGTTTATTTTATTTGTTCATTACACTGACGCAATGCGCGATTGAGTCGTTGATTCACAAGTTCATTACCAACGAACTAAAATTAATTGCCTCGAATATCTGCGAGCGAATTTACGAGGGGAAAAAAAAAGATGGATAAAACTTGGGCCGTAGATATTTTTTTCATTTTATCCCGGAGGCCACAAGAACAAGAATAGGAGCAATTCACAAGCTCGTCGATTGTGCAACTCCAAGGCTCTGGGAATTGCCTCTCAGAATCTGTGCGTCTATTTGTAAACCGATTATCTTCTATACGAGCGCGGCGATTCCAAGAGCCACAGCTACGGCACCGACCGAACCTTCCACGTAGTGAGATGCGTGGTCACCTTCCTGCTCGCCTTTTTCGGCGATATTTTGACTACCTTCTACCATACCGTCGTTGTGGAAACCTCTACCTAAAGCCATGCCAACGTCACCAACGGCTGCTGCCCCTACCGAAATAATGTCAGGGCCGAGTACACTCTTCTTGAATCCATCCTCGAGTACTTGTTTTGTGTATCCACCGGGAGGAACTGAATCTTCAGATTTAGGAGATGGCTGTCCTTCTTTACCTTCAGAAGCAGGTGCAGGTGGTAGAGGTGAAGGTGATTCATTCGAAGGAGTTGGAGCCGGTAGTGGTGGTGGAGGTGGAGGTGGAGGTGGAGGTGGAGGTGGTGGTGGTGGTGGTGGAGGTGGAGGTGGAGGTGGAGGTGGAGGTGGAGGTGGAGGTGGAGGTGGAGGTGGAGGTGGAGGTGGAGG
The DNA here is from genome assembly GCA_035079385.1 of Aspidiotus rigidus. Taxonomy (NCBI): domain Eukaryota; kingdom Metazoa; phylum Arthropoda; class Insecta; order Hemiptera; family Diaspididae; genus Aspidiotus; species Aspidiotus rigidus. The sequence goes on along the minus strand of JAVHKY010000020.1, from coordinate 11,873,553 downwards.
TGGTGGTGGTGGTGGTGGAGGTGGAGGTGGAGGTGGTGATGGTGGTGGTGGTGGTGGTGGTGGTGGTGGTGGAGGAGGAGGAGGTGATACAACTGGTGTAGGTAGAGATGGAGGTGGTAAGGGGGGTGATGTAGGTGAAGGAGGTGGCAAGGAATGATATGGTGGAATAACTGGTGGTGATGGTGGTGGTGGAGGTAGTAAACTAGGAGATGGAGGTGGAAGCGGTGCATGATATGTAGGTACGTATGTTGTTGTAGGTGGATTTGGGACCTCTACTGGAGAAGTTGTCGGAGTAATTACAGGGGAAGCTGGCTGCGTATACGCCGGAGAATTTGAATTTGACGGTCTACCTGTTATAACTTCAACAGTTCCAGGTGGTGAGGTTGGAACGACGACGGGTGAAGTAACTGGCACTGGTTGTGCTGGACTAGTCGATGATGGGGTACCTGGAATTAGAACGGCTCCAGAGTCGGATGGTATAACCGTATTAGGCATTCCTAATACTTGTGCAAATAAGCCTAACATAAATAAAATCCGTAAATGACTCTCAATTCTATATTCCAGATTTCCGCGGGGTTTAATCAAAGCATTGGAATCCAAACGATGACGTCGACGATGGACGAAGAATTTTCCGATTTTCTTGATCGGATTTTGTGTACCACAAATCATCGAATGGTTTGGTTTCATCTTTTCACTCGGAGTGACTCTTTTCTGAAACAGGCATGTAAGGATTTTATCGATATGTCTAGCCTACCTTTCGGTAGATTCCAGGATGCTACACTATATTAATTGAAGAAACTAAGTGAAATTGAATCTGCGTCAGCTTACTTTTGTATTTGTTTTCCATCGGTTAGTATTTTGTAAATCCTTGAGACTTTCATTATCCAGTTTTGATTTTAAGCCAAAACAAAAACTGATTTATTTTTCTCATCGTGAAACAGACGCAAACATACATGGAAACGAAAAAATAGATGTCCGATTTTTCCCTAGTAGGCACGCGACAGAATTTTCTTGTTTTGTTACTGCCTGAAGCTCAAATAGAAGGTACCGTATTCGAATTATTTTACGTGTACTTTATCCAATTAGATATTTTCGCTGTAAATCAAGTTGTAATAATCTAATAGTAAATAAGAGCACGATAGAGTTCAGTTTGCACTCAGTACTATGCGACAGTACCGAAATGCGCGATTGTACCATTTTGCGTTTATTCATTCTCCATTAGGTGCGTAGTCAAATATTATTCCCTGTATTGATATTGCTAGCTGATATATGACATCTACAGTACCTACGAATTAAAAATACGTTTGAACGTAGACGACAAATAAAGTCTAGTCTACTTGTGATCTACGGTCTTACATAAAATGGCCGTCTCTATTGTCTCACTTCATATTTGTGTTTCCTTTTAGTTTTGAAGGTTGAAAAAATCTGTCAATACCAAGCGTATTCAGATCTTGTATTCTGGTTTGTAACACCATGCGGTTGAAGCCTGGCGCTAATCTCATTGTTTTGCGAATCATCATATGCTCTTGACCAAATCGTACAAGTCTGCGAGGCAACCCCCCTGAATTATACGACGTTTTCTCCAAAATGGATGATTCACAGTGAGAATCCAAGAATACATAATTTCATTCAGATCGTCGTCCTTCGTGAAGAGGCGTGAAGGGCTCTCTTTATGAGCTTTGTTTAGTCGATGACAGCAATACCATCTAAAGAATTAATTGAGAAGGGTCACGAGACTCCTCTAACAAAATCTTGACTGCATCTCATCATGAGGCTTCCCTTCAAACTGAACAAACTATTCTCGGGAAGTCATCTCGTCCGATCGTTTTTTATATCGCAGCACTTAAGATAAATTTTCAGCCACGGACCCTCTTCGATCCCAAATAGGTAGTTACTGAAGTCATTGAGCCCGACACGAAGTGGTGGACCGTATTACCAGAAATGCCTGCCCTATGCAATAGCAAAAATTATTCTTCTTTGTACAACTTCTCAGGAGAAAAAAAGATGCGAACAAACTCTGATTAGTGCAATTCTTTGCACTTCCTTGGTATATGAAGAGATCGTCTCTTTATTCTTCGTGTTTTCTGATCCCCTTCATACCAGTAACGCACTGCCTCTTCAACAGTTTATTTGTGTTAAACCTCTTCAAAATTCTTACCCATTCTCCTCCTAGATAAAATTTCGAATCGTGCAATCCAGGAGCACACATTAAAATTTTCTTGCGGAGTGAGGAGGAAATATTTACGGAAAGACAAATTTTGTTTTGTTTGCGTTACTCAGTTACTTTTAATTAAGACGATATAATAGTTTTTTTGTTGGGAGATACTTGAGAATCTCTAGCCCATCAACCACCGATGCGCCTCTGATCCAATTCAGGATTATTCACTGCAAACGAGTAGAAATTCTTCATAAATCGAAAAAAGTTTGACGCACTACATTGTTAGAGTATTTTTAATTGAAAATTATTTGTTAACAATTACGTCGAGTATTTCTTCTAGGCACAAGTTACCTGAACATTAACCAAATTTTTTATACAATAAGAGCTGCCACGGCTAAGCCGACTGCAATTGTATCAGCCGATTTCTCCATGTATTCATTGAATGAGTCACCTACTTTTTCCCCACGCTCGGCGATTTTTTCGCTGTCTTTTTTAACCTTATCGCCAGAATCTCCTCCTACCATATTGCCAATGCCAATGCCAACGTCACCAACAGCTGCTGATCCGACAGAAATAATATCTGGACCTAATACACTGTGGTCAAATCCGTTCTTCAAACATGTTAGTAAATATCCGCTCGGTGGTTGTCCAGGTGGTGGCTCTTCATGATGTTCATGTCCCTCTTCTCCTGGGGGTGGATTTGGTGATGGTGGAGGTTCATCAGGTGGAGGAGTTGGTGAGGGCTCGGCGGGATCAGGCGGGGGAGTTGATGAGGGCTTAGTAGGTGGAGGAGCTGGTGGTTGTGAAGGTGGGGGTGAGGGTGGTGGAAGCAAAGGTGGAGGCGGAGATGAAGGTGGTTTAGGTTCAGCTGGCAAAGGAGCTGGTGCTGGTTCAGTGGGCGGAGGAGGGGGTGGACTTGGGATCGTAACAAGACCAGTATCTGAAGGGATAGGAGGACGGGGTGGAGGAGGGGGTGGTGGTGTCGAAGATGGACTCGGTGGTGGCGGTGAAGTAGAAGGTGGGCTCGGTTGGGGAGTTGACGGAGATGGGATAGGACTTGGAGTTGGACTTGGACTTGGTGGAGGGGGCGGAGGAGACGGAGGTTGTGGAGATGGACTGGGTACAGTTGAAGGCGGAGTCACAGGTGGAGCAGGGGCGATATTTGGTGGTGATACTGGGGAAGTAGGTGTTGGATTGCCTGTCATAACTTCAACGGGAGGCGGGCTTGGTGATGCATATGGAGGCGCAGTTGTTGGAGTGCCTGTTATTACTTCGACAGGAGAACTTGTTTGAGGTCTGCTTGCAACTAAAGTAGATAGATATAAGAGTAGTATTATTTTAAACTTTTTCAACAGCAGATTTTGAAGAATGATACAGAAATGACTCGAATCGTTACTTCCATATTTGAAGAGGATTTTCATAATTTGTACAATCTACCGTTCACTTTTAGCGAATTTATAAAGTCGAATTTCTGGAACATAGAAATTCTAACGTTATGGTTATGCTAGATGAATGTGGACAACTGAAGTTTTATTTCCTCATACTTGACCCAAATTTTACTAATATTTTTCAATCAGTTACAGAAGCTTTTTTTGAAAAAGAACACAGTTCTAGGGTCAATGTCAGGCACCCATCACCTCATTTTCGGAAATTAATAAATACCTATATAAAATATTTGGAATTCTTCATACTAACCTGCATTCTTCTCGTATTAAACCAGTTATCTGGACGCTGCTGAGATTTTGGGTCATGAGAAACCTGTTCTTCCAACATTATACTTCAGTAGCTTGGTTTAAGGTGCATTTTTTTTTTTTAACGATGATTAAGACTGTCGAGCGAAACGTATTTGAGTAGACTGAAGCATTGTACCTATGGTTGTTGGGGACGTCATTCCAATAAATCATATACCATGTTGTATTTACCAATTACTGTTACTGAAAATTTATGTACTGTATAACAGCTGTAAAGTGTGTTTCGTGCTATTTAACGCTTTGTATTTTTGTTTAGAAGAAGGAATAAGACATTGTTGGTAGAATTTTCAAAACTATTTCAACTCCTCTTCAATTGTGTTGGGATTCTCCAGCATCTTCACGCTCGAGGGGGTTACAAAACTATTTTGGTTCTAAGAATGAGGAAAATGGGCTAGCTTGCTTGGCTGAAAAGAAATTGAAATTTATCGTTTGAACACGACATCCCAAACCGACTCGTCAGGCAACGCTTGAAATAAAGGAACTCATAATTTGTATGGTAGAATGTGAAAACGTTTCCCACGGTACTTATTTCAAAGAAGTGAAACTGAAGAAAAAAATTGTTATGCTTCCTCTGCGAAGGGAAAGTAGAAAATGGAGATGGACTGAGTACAATTGGAGGCGGAGTCACAGGCGGCGCAGGGGCGATATTTGAGGGTGATACTGGTGAAGAAGGTGTTGGATTGCCTGTTATAACTTCAACAGGAGGCGAGCTTGGTGATACATATGGAGGAGCAGTAGCCGGAGGTGATGGTGTTGAATTTTCAGTCATTACTTCGATCGGTGAACTTGTCCGTCCTGAAAATATAATGAAATCTTTGAGGTAATATTCTTATTGCGCTGATATCTTTACCACAGAAGATTCATAACATCATCATAGATATTTCAATCTTAGAGGACGTTCTCTCGTCTCTCGACTGACTTGAGTTGAAAAAATTTATGACAGAGCCGTTTGAAAGTTCTAAAATTTTCTAGTTTACGATGTATTTGGGTTTAGAATCATCTAGGAGTCCCCTTTAAGCCATCTGGTTGGATGTTTCGTCTTTGTAATCGTTCACACGGATGACCTCAAACTCGAGTGAATAGGTTTTAGTTTACATAGGCAGAGGGTCACGCAAGACCTGAAACAGGCCGAAATCGTCACTCAAGAACAGAGTGGCGAGTCAGCAGAGCCTTAGTGCATTCTCGCGTGTATCTGTGTGAAGATTTCAAACGAAGTTAAGTGATTCAAGTTTGTATTGTGTAGTTCGGTAAGAGTGACAGATACTCAATTATTGTCATCCGACGTAGTATACAAATACTCACCAAAACAAAAACGTAAAATTTTATCATTTTATTTAGGTCCAGGCCTGCGTTTGGAAACATTTTCAGCTTTTACACTTTCTGGTTGAATAGAAGGACCATGAGTCCTAACTGTTGGATTAACAGATCTAGCACCGACTTTGGATTTACGTGACGTGGAAGAATTATTTTCGCGAGCGGAGGAGTCACGCTTCTCCTTTACAGGCTGCGCAATTGATGGTGGTTGTTTTCTAGAACGAGTCGAAGAATCAGGCATACGCTTCCCAGGTTCACCAATCTTTTTTGACTGTTTCTCACTGCGAACTGAAGGATCGCGTACGTGTATCTGTGATGGAGGAGGGGGTCCTTTGAAAATGGAACGTGCATATTGAGGACGTTGTTCCTCCGCAAGTTGTGAACTCGCATTCAAAACAGCGGGGGGAATGTGACCAGCTGACAAACTGCGACCATGTTTAGTGCGATTTGATCTTTGTGTTGGAGGATAATCGGGAGGAGGATTATGGGTTATATCAATAATTGGTTTATCGGTCGCCAAATGTTTACAAGAATGATGATTTTCAACACTGGCATTTTCATTTCCTCTCGAGATAGATTTACCTTTTAATTTTTCGCGCTCTCTTTCTCCCTGGATGTGACGATTCAACGCTATTTTCGATTGACATTTGGAGCAAATCTTTGGACCTCTGTGTGGTTCTGCACGATTTGAAACGGGCACTGACGACGAAGCTTGAGCGGTGGGTTGGTTGTACATTGATTTATGCGAACGACCGCTTTGATGAGTCGTGGGGTTCTGTCTCGGTTGGACAGGATGCGTAAAGGGAACCGACGTAGAAGGATATTGTGGATCGGGTGCGACCTGAGTTTGTAGAAAGTTATGAGAAGAAAGGTGGGGATCTACACCTGAATGAGCTGGAGGATTTCGAATGTTCTGATTTGGTGCTTGTAACGGGTTGACGAGATGAATATTGGATTTTCGAGAACTTAACTTATCTCGTTCCGCATAATTATGAGAGTTGTGAGAAGGATGTGAACCTATACCTGAAAGAGCAGGAGGATTTTGAGTGTTCTGAAAGGGTGCTTGTAATGGGTTAACGAGATTAATTTTGGATTTCCGAGAGCTCAACTTATCTTGTTCTGCATAATTATAAGTTGGAGGAACGGATGTAGAACGATGAAACATGTTGTAATTCGGTCCTTCCATTGGTTGTTGAGGCATCCACTGATAAGACACATCAAATTGTTTTGAACCAGACTTACGTCTTCGAGAGTCCCCATCGGAAAGATACCCTCTTCCCACGTACCGGTCTTTTTCTGATAATTGTTGGTTCCTTCGGTGAGTTGCTGATTGGGGACGATTTACATTCGGTTCAAAAAAGTGAGGCGGGTAATATGGAACAGCATACGGAACTGTATACGGAATGGCATACGGGTAAGTTGGATAATTAGCTGGAGGTTTTAATGAAACACGATGAGTTATTCCATCACGATTTCCTTGCGACGGGATGGAAAGATGAGGCGCAGGATGTCTAGAGGTTCGTTCGTTCTCGGGGTGATATGGGTGCACCACTTGACTTCCTGGTGGATAACCTCTTGTGTTTGAATTGAAGCGGTCAAACTGGGGAGGATGTGGGCGTTCAGGTCGTTCGTTAAGAGGTATTGTGGCATAGTTTGGAGGTGCCTGATACTGGTTCGCTGGTAAAGTTGGTGGATAACTTCTAGGGGCTGATTTAGAGCGGAAGAGTTTTGCACGGTCCATGTCCATCAAGACATTAGAGCGATCTGTACGCTTTCGAGCCCGTTTTGAACGTTTTGATAGAAAACGCTTGAAGAGTCGACCGAATGTGCCATTTTTTGTTTGTGACGTCGAGGAAGACTGTTCTGAACTCTCAAATTCGCCGCTTCCCCTATTCAAACGCGATCTTGACGGGTGATACTTGGACACTTTTTTGTCTTCAGGGAGTTTAACGCCATCAATCAACTTGTCGAATCCAGGAGACCGAACAGCCAAATGACTTCCCGCTCTATAATTGGTTGGCACTGAAAAAGTTCTTTCTAGGTATTCTGGTTGAAAGGCAGCGAGTTTTTGCCTTCTAACTTCTGGATATTTTCTATTGATTGATGTGGACACAATTCGTGGATTCGATGGTTCGGGAAAAAAATCTCGCGGAACGGAACGAGAGCGTTGGAACGGAGCAGTTTCGTATTCAGCCGACAAAGATCCTGATGAGTCATCGTGTTCGTTCATTGATACAGCTCGAGCCAATGTGGGGTGATTTTCGTCAACTGGTTCATCTACATCTGCTTCGTATTTCGTTATGTAATAACCTTTCCTAGATATAGTGTAGAGTTTGGTATCGTAATTCTTATTGCGGTTACCTTTCTTCAACGTGTAAAAGCAATTATGGCCGGGGGCTTGAACTAGTGCCACACCTTTACCGCATCTAACCATTTCAATCAGAACTGGCTTATGAGTGACTTTCTTCAATCCCAGATAACGCGCCTCTATGCGCGGAGGCTTATTCCGTTTAACAAATTTTCGGCAAAGTTTGAGCGCTAGTTCTTCTTGATTACGGAATGTAGATGTTATCGGCTCGTGGGCTGCAATATGTCGATACAGTTTCTTTAAGATCGGTAGACGTACAAATATTTGTGAGCACATGTAAAGTTAAATCATCTTATTCAAAAATCAGGGAGCCCTTGCAAGATTGATTAAGAATCGAAATAATTTTCCCTGATTACTTATTGAGGATACTTATATACTCTTCCTGATTAAAATTTTCGATACGATCCAAAAACGCTAAAGAATAAAGCTTGAGTGAAGAGCGAAGATCAAGTGAGAACTTCCTCATTCATGATTTTCTGACCTATTTCCTTTGTACTCTCAAACTTGCATATTCAAACACCCCTTATTGTGGTTGCAAATTCAAGAGGCTTATCACCGTTTAAGGTAAAGCACACTTACGATTCTTATGGGGATGAACAATTTTGGCTAAGAACGTCTCTTCATATCTCTTTAATGCCCGCGGATCTCGACATAACCAATAGCCGACCAATCCGACAATGGCAACTTCCACAATCATGATCCGTCGCGAATGTTTTCTAAATTTCAAATTACCGAACGAAAACATTCGAAATCTCAGCGCTGTTCTCAAGTTCGGGAAGTGATTCTTATAAATCCATATTCTACATATGATAACCCACAGGGCGGTAATACTTGAAAGATCTGCGTAACAGAATACACGTCAACTTGAAATTGAATATTCGGAGTTTTTTTAAATTTTTTCTTGTCATTGCATATCAAATACATTGCGCAGCTGTTTCTTACGGACTTTTCTTTCGTTCTAGTACAAATAAATGTAAAGTTTTTTTGAATAAACAATTTTCATTCATTCATAAAGTACACATCGTATTGCAGGAATGAAATAACGTTTAGTCAATACATTTTCATTAGACTACCAAAATATCCGGATAGATTGAAAATACACTTAAGTATAAATAACAACAATTAAAAGCGAAGAACACAATAAAATACCAAGTTCTTGACTGTAAATATCGTAGAAGAGACCACGAACGACTAGTACCTCAACATTTTGTAGATAAATGGCTTCTTAGTCCGAAACCGTACGCTTGAAAAAAAGACGAAGAAACTCGAGTTGATACAAAACCCACTTCGTCATTGCTATTTGTGATGACAGATTTAGTTTTTGCTTAATTATACTTATCTCCTCATTGGTAGAAGGAATGTATTGAATGAATAACTTTTCGAACGAGTCTCAAGCATGAAGCCAAAACAGGAATATTTAATGGTGCAAGTTTTCATTCTCTAATCGATTTTCTTATCATCTACGAGCTCTTCAGTAGTTGTATTCGAGACGTCAGGATCTTTATCTTTCCGAATGCACGGACACGAAGCGAACATTGAGCATTCGGTTATGTCTTTAGGTGCATCTTTATTGCCTTCACCTTTCTTTTCAAATGGATTCCAAAAACGAAGAACGAATGGTTGAATGAACCTCCAGATGAAGAGCAGAAACGGAATTAGTATGCAGGGAACGCAAACCATTCTTTCCTGAAACAATTCAAGGTTAATGAGTATTCGTTATCGTACAAAAGAAACAAAATGAAGAACATGTAAAAGCATAAGAGTACCTTGAGATTGAAATATACAACAAGATGTGAAAATGAACGTCGAAAAACTAAACCAGAAACTTCTCGTCTCAAAAATATTAATTATCAAGTTTTGTTCTAAATCTTATCACAGAAGCAGGAATGTAAAGCTGATGAAAGAAGCCAATTATTATTACTGATTTTTTGAGCTTCTGGCTTCTTAGCTACCCTTTGAACCTGTTCCACAAAACAACGATCAAAGGAATAAGGTCACTTCTAGCCCGGAAAGGATGATATTGTGAGTCTTATTCTTCTGATCGTTGTTTCACGGATGCGTCTATCAAAATAGTATCCACGGCAGTGTTGCATCGCTGCTAACACTACAACACATTCAACACAATCATCTAAAAATGTGATATTACTGTAAATATTCACGTTATCACGAATGGCGCCGAAAATCGAAAAGAAAAAGAGACATCCAAGAGAACGGAAAATTAATTTGTACACTCTATTTCAACTTTCTTGTGGGAATCAGCGAAAATTTTGGAACAATTATGTCTTAGGATTCTAGTTACAAAGGTCAGTATATTCAGTCGATCATCAAAATGAATGTCCCTCCGCCTCAAGAAAAACATCTCGACGTTCTTCGCAAATATTTTGGCCATTCTCAATTTCGACCTATGCAATGGAAGATTATCTACTCTGTCATGGAGGTTTGTAATGTTTCCTTTTTATTATTTATCTGGTTTTTCGTCGTAGGTTACTCATACGAGATATTTTATGAATTTTTTGACAGGAAAAAAAGGATAATTGCGTGATCATGGCCACGGGCTACGGTAAAAGTCTATGTTACCAATACCCAGCAGTCTATCTTGAAGGACTTTCTATCGTTATATCACCGCTTATTTCTTTAATGCAAGATCAAGTTCTTTCACTCCAAGTAAATCTTCCTTCTTCTTTCGTGATAGATCGTATTCTTCATTCAGATTTATTTCAATCATCCGTACCATTTTTCAGATGTCGAATATTCCCGCATGTTTTCTCGGTAGCGCTCAGCGTGCCACACGACAAGCGATTGATGAAGTTCTCGTGGGTACTTGCCGAGTATTATATGTCACTCCCGAGTGGGGTACGTCGGAGACTGGCGAAGGTATCCTGAAACAAATAGCTGCATGCCGTTCAATTACGCTCGTAGCCATAGACGAAGCTCACTGCGTCAGCCAATGGGGACATGATTTCAGATCAGCCTATAGGTGCTTACTATAGAGAACATGGGAGAAAGACATCGTAGTGAATAAAGTGATTAAAACTGTTTTGTTTTATATTTTAGGAAATTATCCTGTTTACATAATATTCTACCCTCCGTTCCTATCCTTGCTCTCACGGCCACAGCCACTCCTCAAGTTAGGAATGATATTTGTCTTAACCTAAAATTGAGGTACGTGCGAGATTCATTTACTTCATAGTAATATCAACTCCATTTGTGGGCTCTATTTTCTATTGTTTCTCATAGACATCCGAGAATCACGGTTACCAGCTTCAACAGGCCAAATTTATACTTCGCCGTGTCCGCCAAAGTAAATTCCACCAAACCCGAGCAAATATTTCGTAATTTTTCGCCCGCTATGGAGGGATGTGGCGTTGGTTTAAAATTTCCTGGACCTACGATCGTATATTGCGCGTCGAAGAATCGAACTGAGGATATAGCAGACGTTTTACAAAGTCAGATTCATTTTCGAGTTTACATGCCTCACTTCCTTGAATCATCGTTAATATTGTAATTTCGTAGGACACAATATCAGGTGTGGAGCCTACCATGCTGGATTGAGTTTGCGCGAAAGGAATGAAGTGCACGAAAAATTTTTGCGTGATCAGTTGGATGTGGTGGTGGCGACTGTTGCTTTCGGCATGGGTATTGATAAACCGAGTTAGTGCCTTGAAATACTCATCTTCCGTTTTCGCGTAGCTTTTCAAATGCTTCAATTTTAACGTTAATCAAATGTGGAATAATTATAGACGTACGATGTGTGATACATTACGGACTGCCAAAGGATATAGAATCGTATTATCAAGAAGTGGGACGAGCCGGTCGTGATGGATTGCCAGCTCAATGCCATGTACTTCATTCTGCGGAAGATACCCTTATAAATAAGTACGACTTTTTCTCAAGTTTCATCGAAAGTATTTGATATGAATTCTTTGTGGAGTGAGGAGTATTCAAAATACTAAAATTTTTTCGTGGTTTATGTAAGCTGCAAAGAGAAAGCAAATTTCCTGCGCTAAAAAAAAGGATAAGACTTGAAACATACTCTGCGTAGTCGATATTACGAAAGTTTTGTTTTTGAGAGAGAACGCGTAATTAAAGATATTTTTCTTATTTCTTGTGTTGTAGAATGATAATGACAATGTCAGGAAATGAAAAATTTCAACGTCACAAAGAATTGATGATGAAACGTATGCAGTGTTTTTGTGATACAAGACACTGTCGTCGTCACTTACTTTTATCGTATTTTGACGAGTCATTACCGAAAGATCCGGAGGGTCCGCCCAAACCTCATTGTTGCGATAACTGTGATAAACTGTTCGTAAATTATTCTGTATCTTTACTGTCACTATTACGTGTATCAAATTATTATTGCAGGCGTTTTAATTTACAGAATAAAAAAAGGTGTTGATGGAACGCCTCCCGAGAAGGTTGACTTGACTAATGAAATTAAGTTAATACTCGAATTATTCGATTATTTCGAAGGTCGGTTCGGACTTATTGTACCCATAAGATTTCTTCGTGGTCTTCAGGACGCCAAAATTCCGAAATGGAAAATGTCAAGCAAATTGTATGGAGCTGGAAAAGACAAAAACGAGATTGCCTGGAAAACTCTCGGTAAATTCTAGTCTGTGTTCTTATTTTTTTATCCACATTTCAAATCAATATTATAGTCACCTTTTTTTCTTTTTCTAGCAAAATTATGTATTCGAGAAAATTTATTGGAAGAAAAAACCCATAATTCGTTCAAAAGTCGAGGAAACTATTCTCGCAATATGTTTCCCTATAGCACCGTCGCAATCAGTCAAAAAGGTCGAGACTTCGTGAGTCGGTATGTCATCTTTTCCAAATTCAACAATTTTCTGAAAACTTTATTTAAATGCCTTTTTTTTCTTCTTTTAAAGTGATTATAAGGATGGTGTTCCATTTGAATTATCTGAAGAAGCAGAGATGTTGTTCAGAAAAAAGAAACCCATCCTCCCGTAAGTCTAGTTCAATAGGTATTCAAATTTAACGTTTCCTAAATTTATTATTCATGAATTTTTCAGAAATCGAACTGGATCGTGGCAAGAGAATTTGAATAGTTATAATAAAGATAGATCCGAGAAAAAACAAGAAGAACAGACCGTGAGAATACATTTAAGATGATAATAATGACAAATTTTGTGTGGTTGTTGATTTCTATTATACGCTTTTCATATTCATTCCAGTCTTTCCTGTACAAAGATTTGAGAATGGTAAGGGACCAAATAGCCGAGGATTTACAATGCGCCCCGCAGATGATCGCTGATGATGGTGCTTGTTTCATTATGTCTTTATATCCACCAAATGATCTCAAAGAACTTGCAAAAGGTAAATACAATTGTCGCAATTAACATGTGTTTAAATCAGAAAAATTTTTATTTATATAAAATAATAACACCGATTTTTTCGATTCATATATTATGTAGTTGGTTGACTTGTTTAAATTAAATTTTCTTATTGCTTGACATTGTTTGCGTTTCCTGTTTACAGTGAAGGGATTTAGTGAAATCAAAGCTGAAAAATATGGTCAGCGTTTCTTGAACAAAATCCGAGAGTTTTTTGGTAAAGAAATTCAAGCGGAAAAGAGTGAAGAAGAACCAAGAGACGAGGATCAAGAAGCTTTTTTGAAAATGAAGTAAGTAAAATTTAATGTACCAACGTAAATCGAAAATGTAAAAATTTTAATGTAGATCAAGAAGAATTTGTTGGGCTAAAATTACATTGTAAAATCAATGACTGAAGTTTTGAATAAGGGCACAAGAAAGATTCGAATAATTTGGATTATTTTTATGATTAGAATTCACCTTGGCATTACGTCTCAGAATTTAGGATTGTACTTGTCTAATAGCTACCCCTTTCTCATATTATTTGTATACCTTTAATTTCAGTTACTCGAAAAAGACTGGCGGGTGCAGTCGTAATAAAGTTTGTTTCCTAAATTTTGAGGCCTAGTGCCAAAGTGAATTTTAATCGTAAATTTATAGTGCTTAACGCACAAAATTGAGAATTCAGATTATTTTTCTTGTTCTGGGGATAGTATCGATTGTAACGATACCTCTTCTTTTGTAGGCTTTTACACGAAAACGCTGTCGATTATTCGGAACAAAAATGCACGGAATATGTACTTACCGACGAAGTATTGGATGATTTCGAAAATGAATTTCCAGTGTCACCTGATGGTACTGAAACTTACACCACCGGAGAGTTTTCTAATTGTAATAAAAAGGAACCAACTTCGACGAATGATATGTGGGGCGACGACCCGGACAACATTTTTGATAATTTACCTTTGGATCAAATTGTCATGGACCAGAGTCCATCTTCATCGAAATTAGCTTCTAAATTAATAACGTTGAACGATTCTTGCGTAGAAACTGAAAACGAAAAAAAATTGACATCCGCTCTCGTATCGGTGAACGGGGAAGAATCTGAACAAGAGAAGAATCTCACGTCCTCACTATTCACAATAGATACTAGCAGTTGGAAAGATACAAAAAGGAAAGAGGTTACAGACTCTCTGCTCTCTGTCGATAGCAATTGGACGAGTGTACAAAAAGACAGAAATATTACGTCTTCACTCGTATCGGTGGACAGTCGTTGGGATGATCTGAGAGAAAATAAACACATTGTTTCTGCGCTCACGTCAGTTAATGATGATAAGAAACAAGCTACTACATCGTTTGAGAAAAGTCGTTCTATCGTGGTACCACAAAAAGTAGTTTCTGCAGTAAAATCGCGTATTACTTACGAAGATGACAGTGACAGCGATGAAGAAGTAAAAAAACCCGAGCCCAAAGACTCAAATAAAAGAAGCATTCCTCAATGGCTCACGCAACCTGAAGCGATAAAGAAAAGAATGAAGAGTAACTCAATCTTCAAAAAGTAAAAGATGATATTAGTCCTCAACCTCTGATGATCTTGTTAATTTTTGGACGGAATCAAATTTCGTTGCTATTTACTCAGTTGTTTAGGTGTATAACCATTCTGTTTAGAAGAGAAACCTCGTCGTCAGCTATAGATTCATTTATGTCGACTTCAAATTCCTAATTGTCGTTGAAAAATTTAAAAATGAAATGCGTGTAATTTGAATTTTTTTACGTGTATCATGCCAAGCTTGTTCGTTGAATATATGGCAGTGATTTATCTGAAATATATACTCAGGTATCTAATTTTTGTAGGTGACTAATATCGCAAGTATAATAATATGATTTAATTTAGTACAGATATTGTGATTTTGTTTCGATTGTAATTTTATGGTTTTATCTATAAGCTCTTTTCTATTACAGTTTTTATTAATCTATTTTTTTTTTCTTCATTTTGTGAAACGATTCACCCACGAATGAGTAATGACAAGTCTTTCATAGGAAGAACCTAGGATATCTTATGCGCTAGGGTCTTCTAGGGTGGTAGTATCAAGAGATTCAGTCCTAGAAGTTCTATAACCCTGATGTAGGCTACTGGATTTTGGAAAGTTTGAAAATATGTATTCGTACATAAAATCTGATCAACATGACCTTCGCAGCTCACATATCCCACAAAAAAATCCGATCTGACCCTTCAATTTTTGTTGGGGGCCTATGTCTCCAAAAGTGCACATAGGACGTCACGGGTGTAAAGTATGAAAACTAAATATTACACTTTCTCGAATAGTATAGTAATCTTTAGTCGTTTTATGGTGTGAGACGTAAGTTTTATACAATTTATTTCATATTTTCTATTTTCGGGGTTAAGGCCTGCTTTTTACAAGTTTTGTGGCTCAATTTTACTGTCATTTTGACATTTATGCAATTATATACTTACTGCTTTCAATTTTTTGACGGTATGTTAACACGTGCTGATATTTTACCTCAAAATATACAATTGTTCCAATTTCAGCCCATCTCTTCTACATTCAGAACAAACTTTTTATTAGCTTTTATATTTATGAAGTGTCCTACGTGCACTTTTAGGCACCTGGTGTACGGTGTGGTTAACCTCGGCTTACCAGGTCTATACACATCTTTATTTGGTTCGCTCAGAGGGTGTAGATAGAATTGTTCCCAAGTATCTTTTAGACTTATAGGTCTTTTTCTTTTATAATATTCTTTCTCCATCGACCATCATCTTTCTGCTTACCGACTTCTCTTTGACTTCTCTTCGGTCGTTACACCCAAACATGATTATCGGTCGCACAAGACTAGAGTTGAAGTCGCGGCTCAAAACTGTACTACACAGTTCCAAAGTTCTGCTATAGTAAAGAAATCATTGTGTGCAAGTTCACAACATCCTTGAGTTCCTGACAAAGATTGATGAGATTTTGAGCATTGAATTTTGCAGTTTCTTAGCCATCTTTTCTACTGAAAACAAACTCATAATTGTTTCCATCCATTCTACAACAGCAGTACTTTTTCAACGATAGACCACGATAACGATCTACAGAACAGAATGCAATCAACATTGCAGAGAAACCTTATTCTCTAGATTGGTACGGTGAAGTTTGTTGTATTTTTCCTTATTGTGCGAGCACTGTCATTCACGTTTCTAGGTTATTTTTCTCATTATCTTTGTGGTATCGACGTTATGGCACAGGTTCACCGGGGAGCCACTTTCGCTTTATCCCGCAAACTCGGCAATCGGCATGAGTCAAGCCGTCAAGCGTGTGTGTAGTGTGTTCAGTGTATTGTGTACAACTTTTTCGCGAATCTCGATAATTTTGCTGGTCAATATCATACTAGAAAAGTAGAAATTAAGAATAAAAATTCGAATTAATCTTGATGCGACGTATAGAGTAAATCTCAAAATCTGAACGTTTCTAAAATCTCTCGCAATTAAATATGGTAAGTTATAATAAGTTTATGATTCGAATCGAGCGTTGTAATAGTTACTTGTTTCAATCCGATATCGTTTGAATTCTTTTTTTGATAAACATACGTTTGAAACTGTTGTATCCTTCCATAATTTCTAATTTTACACCACTCATTTGAGAATATTCATTCTAATTATATTTTACTCCTATACCAGGGTAGAGTACGAACGAAAACAGTAAAGAAAGCTGCTCGCGTCATCATTGAGAAATATTATACGAAGTTGACGCTGGATTTCCATACTAATAAAAGAATTTGCGAAGAAATTGCTATCATACCTTCAAAGCCGCTGAGGAATAAAATTGCTGGGTATGTTTATATGCCAGCTTGGGAAATTTTGCATATCCTGGCTATTCACACCTCTTATCTGTCTATAGTTTCGTGACTCATTTGATGAAACGACTACGGCACAGTCAAGTACGAGGTATTTCGATCAAGTTACAAGAAGAAGAACGTGAAAGACGCGACAATTATGTGCCCGAGGTCTCGGCGCTGGAACAAGACACTATTGAAGTGGACGCAGATACGAAAGAGATGTTGAAGATGCTTGTAAGTTTTGAAGACCCAAATAGTTTGTCTATCTACTTATTATGGTCGGATTGTTATACAATTTCGTATTTCTTTTTTATTTTTCTTTGTCTAGGATTTCCAAAATATCGCCGGTCTACAACTGGTTCAGCCTATGACTCAAGTTTATCCGAGAAGAGCATAATGTATTTTTAAATCAATTTGTTTTTATAAGTAAACCATGAAAATCACAGTTCGTGTTCAAATTAATCATATTCGAAGAGTCAACGATCATGTCTGTATCTCAGTTTCTTTACGTTGAGAAGCAGAAAAAGAAAAATAATGGATCGGATTAGTCTGGTCGAAGGGGCCTGTCATTAGGATTTCTGGAGATAATTCTGCTGATAAGGAACTGTTGCGGTTAGGAAAATTAGGCTTCAACGAGACGAATGAAGTTGTCTCTATTGAAAATCTGTAGTTTCAATTCGGCATAGTACTTTTCCTTATTCTTTCGATGGATAATACGAAGTTTCCGTACAACTGTCGATCTCGAATCGTGGTTCGTTGTATTACGTAAAAGAAAAAAAAAAACGTATTTTATTATGGTTTTCCTGTTTTTAGGAGTCGACTGTTAAAAAAATCAATTCCAACCAAGAATCGATGAGTTTTTACAATAGTGAATAAGCCTACCTCATTAATTTTTCTTCGAGGAGTTCAAAAAAAAATAAACAAAATTATTGGGTCTAAGATGACGTCTTTTTTGATGCGTAGTGTTGGCCACATTGATGAAAATCTAAGTTCGTGTCTATGTGTGCGACAACTTTGTGTGTAAAATACACGCTGAAGGTTATTCCGGTTCTACGTCAGCTGTTTCTACGCTTGAGACCCTGGTGTGGCTAGCTTGCGTTCAAGTAGTGTTGCTGTTGTTGGGAGAGGAGAAAAATAACTTGTGATTTGTTCTGCTTTACAATTCAGTGAAGCTGCAGCATCTTTTATAGTGCAAGTTTCACCCATTATCCTAGAAACAATTTGCGCAGAATGCACGGAAAAAAATATTTGAAAATATGTCGCGATGTCGCTTAGTGCTTCCTGAAATTTAATTTCATTCGCTGATGTCAAAATGGAATAAACCGATGTATTATTATTAATAGCGTTTTTCCTCTCTCTTTCTTCTATTACCATTCACGAGTATGGATTGCCCCCATTTGATAGAATACACTTCATTTCCATCAGAAGTGGTTCAGATCAAGGATAAGAAATTTCAGTGTTGCGGTAAATATTATATGTAAATTATTATTTTTAAGAAATTTGTTGTGTGTATTCGATCGATTTATTGGTGGCATCTTGACAGTACATAATTATTTAGTGCGGGACCAAGAGGTTCGATTTTCATCGTAACCCATAAATTCGTTTCAGAATGTTCCACTAGCCACAGTTTATGGATGTGCCTTACCTGCGGCAAAGTGAACTGCGGGCGTTACGTGAATGGCCACGCTTTGAAACATTTTGAAATTAATAACGATCATAAGGTTACTTTGAGTACCGAATCGGCTTCTCTGTACTGGTTAGTATTATTCTCCAGATCAAATTTTGTGCTCTGTGTTACAGCACGTTAAATTAATTTCATATGACCTAGAGAGACTGGAATTGAGCTACTCCTTTTTATTGATTATCCTCATCAATGTACTTGTTCCGTTTTTCCTTAGTTATAAATGCGATAACGATATTCACGTGACGACACAAAACAGTCAGTTGGAACAAATACGAAAGAGTATTATCCTAGACGATTATTCTAATGAATCTGAATCTTTCGAAGGCAGTGTCAAAGAAAATGACGATTCGAATATTTCATCGGCAAACGATACGCGTGTTCTACGATCAAAGTCGCAGAAAAGGTTCAATACATTTTGTGTATATATATTATTGTGATAGTACTGATATGAAGGGAGTTTTCCTTTTTTTGTATTGTATGTCCATTGTTATTTTTACGAATTTGATGAACTTGAACATTTAAAAGGATATTTAATTTAGTTGATACGTTCTTCAATTTAATGGTTAAACACTATGACAAAGGGTTGTACTCAAACGAGTAACGGATTACAAAAAACTGGGGTTTTTTGTAACTGGGGTTTTTTGTAATCCGTTGTTCGTTTGAGTACAACCCTTTGTCGTGATATTTAATTTGTTCAAGTACCTTTGAAAAAAATAAGTCAAGTTGTTTTATTTCGCCCAAAATTATGAGTTCATTTCTCATCCACTGCCCATGACTAATCGGTATAAATTACAGGAGCTATTCCTCACAACGTTCCGATTTCGTCGAACATTTCTTTAACGTCTGTAACTAACGTTTTAGATCCCATTCGAAGGACAACGAAGATGAATCGGAAAATAAACAGTCCCGTAAATCGGCTGCAAAGAATGCACAAAAGGAAAAAGAGAAGAAAGCTGTCGGCCTCAGAAATTTGGGTAACACCTGCTTTATGAACGCTGTTCTACAGTCTTTGAAGTAAGTATTCATATAGATCTCTTCCGTCCGACTGAACTTATATGTAGCATTCAATTTTCGATTTTTTTTCGTATTCATTTCAGCAATATACACCCGTTTTCCTTCTATATAAAACAACTTCCTTCGTTCGAAAAACTCGAAAAGAATACCTGGAAAAATGTTCGTCAACTGCGTAACTCGAAAGAATGCAATGACGTTCTGATGGCCGAGGAACTCCGTAAAATACTCTTGAGTTTGAATTGCGAGTATCAGGGACACAACAAAAGCGCTATTTCCCCAGAATCGTTATTTCTCGTAATTTGGAAGGTAGTCCCACGATTTAGGTGAGCACTGAGTAATGAGTAGTATGCTTCGTGCAGCTATCATAGAATTAGTATTGTTTTCATTATCGTGCTTAATTACAAAATTCTTCAACTATATTTCTTTTTACGTAATGATAGGCTAAAAATAATCTTTCCTTAATCTTGGTTAAGAGACTACCTGGTGTCATTGACTGCTGACACGTATTACCGCCTAGATGGCGTTGCGCAGTTTTGTGAGATGCTGCCGCTTTATATACTGCTTGTCTTCACGTCAGCAGAATGAAGTACCGGCATTGTTTTATTCTTTTATTAGTCATCTGCTGTATCTCGGAATGAATAGACTTGTATTCTTTTAATCGCCGTCGTAACCGGTGTAGCTGTAGGCCATAAAAAGCGTTCATGTTTCCATTTGTATGTTAGATTACGTACTCATATTATTGGATGACCTTCAACTTAGAATAAATTTTTACTGAAATGTGCAGGGGTTATCAACAGCAAGATGCTCACGAATTTTTACGATACATGTTAGACCGACTTCACATGGAGCTGTTGTCGTTGTTACCTGAACTTAATTTGAAAGATGTGAATATCGGTCAAAAAGGACGCGCTTCAATTATTACATGCGTTTTTGGAGGCGTGCTTCAGAGTGAGGTACGAGCATATAAATAACTTGACTTGCGATATCTGTTACATGCTGTACTCATTGCTTTTTGGCTGTTTCATTTAGGTTCGCTGTCTGAAATGTTCGTCTGTATCTAAAAAACAAGATCCTTTTTTGGATCTATCTCTAGATATTCCGGATAAATATTTACCGAAACATCTGTCGTCTAGGCGAAGCAAGGAGCCCCTGGAACAAGACTCTCCAGCTTGCAATATTTTTGGTAAATTGAATCTAGTGGGCCATTGAAATGAAAAAATTTCTAGGATTTTTATCATCCGTATTACTTACTTTTTTACCAGATTGTCTGTCCAGTTTTATCGAGGTTGAAGAATTAGCCGAAAGCGAGCAATATTATTGTAACAATTGCAAGGATAAGCAACGGTCAACTAAACGTTTCTGGATTAGACGATTGCCTAACGTAAGTATCATAATTTTTTATGTTCATAAGAAGGTAAAAAGGATTCACGAATATTTTGTTTGCAGGTATTATGTTTACATCTAAAACGATTCCGTTGGATTAATTTTTATCGAATGAAATTGGATACGGACGTTTCTTTTCCGGTGGAATTTTTGGATATGACCAACTTTGTTTTACATGATGTCCGCGATACTCGCCAGTCTTGTTTGGGTAGCAACGTGTACGATCTAGCTGCTGTTATAGTTCATCACGGATCTGGGTAGGTCAACATACGTATTTTTTTCGCGTTAAGGAATTTTGATAAAGTGATAGGACCCCCCTCCATGTATGTACCTCATTCCGCATTTTCCAGCGCCCAATTTTTGGTTGAAAATGTTTTTCACTGGTAGGTACTTCACTAATTTTCTCCGTCATCTTTTTTTTTTTTTTTGGTGTTGTTACAATTTATTTATTTTAATAAAACTATAATCTGTTGAAATTACCATTAGTAATTGAGGGTCTGGAAATGAAATGAAATGAAATTAAGATTTGTCTTCTGTTTCAGGGCTGGTTGTGGTCACTATACTGCTTTTGCAATTCATAAAGGTAGGCGGTGGTTTACAATTTTACACTGATTTTAATTTTTGTTCTTTTCTTATTCGATATGTAATTCTTTGCAATGTCATTGCAGGAAACTGGTTTCATTTCAATGATAGCAGTGTGCAACAAGTTCGAAGTTCGGTGGTTGCTAAATGTAAGCCTTACATATTGTTTTACATTAGACGGGAGGTCAGATTACCTAAGTTATTTGAGTCCTAGATTTTGATCTCGTTGACAGTTTCCTCCTCTACTTCTTCTGCGTTTTTTCTCTTGTCTTAAATTCTTCAGTGTCGCTTGTACTGGTATACTGTATGTTTCGAAATTTTGACGTATAAGTTTTCGTGATAATTCTTGTGGATAACGCGTTTTGACTAAGTATATTTTTTTCCGTGTTAAAAATTAGCGTAAATTCTATTTTAACCACGTCTGCGTACGAATCTTTATTATTTATTTTCGTTCCTTTTTTTTTCTCTTTTATAACGTTTGTCCTCGTGTTTAATGATGGTTTTTAAGTTAAGACGAAATTAATGCATTTAAAGAAATAGGTATTGTATAAATCTATTGATTGAAAAGATTAATTTTTCTAGCATTTCTAGTATTACTCGTAAAATCGCTGTATCGTTTTTATCATGTGATATACGTATTATACCTTACATGTACAGAAAACGAATTTTTATACTATCGGGTAGTAGAATAAAATCATAACGAATATGGAACATGATAAGCCTTTCTTTGTTTGTGATTCGAAAGAAAGTCTTTTTCATCTATCTTTATCCTATTATTCAAGAAATTGCCCATCACTTTCACTTCATCGTATGATCTAATTTTTCGAAAAAATTAAATCCTCTGCTCTATTATACTTTAATTCATCGATCATTCGTACTGATTCACAATTTATGCATTGACAATGGAATTTTACTGGTAGTTTCGAGAATTAGTATGATATATGTGGTCATGATTCAGATATTTTTTCTGGAAAGGGTCTTGACAGCTTGTTGAAAGAAAAAATGCCGCAAACCTTCATCAAAATGTCTTGTCATAAAAATGTATTGTTGGAAAAACGCATTATTTTGAAAAATATCCTGTATGATTTTGTCTACAATACGGAGTAATACATTTTAAAATTAATTCATAATTTGATGCAAAAGAATTGAAAGAAAAAATGAATATCGTGATGACTTCAGACGCGCGTGTTTTTCTGTTTACCTCTTCCTTCATTCTTCTACACGTCATTTCGTAGAATGAATATATGCTGTGAAAAAACAGCGTCATATTGACGGAAAATTTCGTAGATTTTAATAGAAACTTTGGAGTTGCTGAGAAGATTTTGTCGACGCGTTTTGTGAGAGAAGTCTTTGACGAACATTTCTGAAATTTTTCTCGATGAAATATCTTTCTGCATGGTACCATAATATATGATTTCTCTATTGTCAACCTGCAGCTACGAAAAGATTTTTCTTTTTCTCGGTTTTGTTTTATTATAATTTTGATATTATGTGTCCATTTTATGGTTTCAATTTAAGGTAAATTGGGTCATTTTTAAAAGATTTCAAAGACACGGACCACGGTTGTAATTAAGTTATTACTTGCTGATATAGAAGATAGGTATTTAAAAACTATGACTATTATCTAGAAAAGTTAAGTTGTAGGATGTGCATTTAGAGCGTTTACACGCCCTCGATTCACAAGTCATATAACTTCATTATAAGTTACGTAATGTTTCATGCGTTTTATGTTACAAACTGCGAACGAGCTGGCCTCAGTCGTTCGTTGGTTTCATTATTAGAACTAGGAGTAGTGCCAAACTAAGTATGGAGTAGACAATTTTTAGCAAAATATTATATTAGTTATTGATTATTGAGGGGCCATGATCTATGAAATGGAAAAATGATTCAATTTAACCCTCAACCAATATTCTACTTCGAGTTCGAACCTCTGGTTACGAGCATCGTTCTTGGTTACGTTACCGAAGTAAACAACAAACGTCCTGTCCAAGTTTTCAAAGATCAAGGTAATTAGTATTCTGTGTGATTTGTTTAAGTACTTTTTCTCGTGATTGATTCACCAGCCTTCCCATTCAGTAAAAAGAACGTTGCGAATTTTATTTTCTCTCCTACGTAGGGAGGTAACACTGCTCGTTTCAACACGAGAATCGTGAGAAAAGTACAACTTCAAAATTTTTAGAAACGTGTTTAGTTAACAGTGGAGTTTGTTAGTGATAAGCTTTCGTCTGCGGACAATGTTTTGAAAACCTGCTATAATTTTCAAATTTAACGAGATTAATATTTTATTTTAAAAATGATCAGATTTAAAAAGCTTGGTTTCAATACATGAATATCGAGTACATGTAGCTGGTATTCATCTGCCCGACGAAAAAAAGTAAGTCTCATTCGTTCTATTTATTTTATCGAGATATTTGCGATTATTTCTCTTATCACTAGCGATCTCTCGACGTTTAATTTCATGATTATTTCTCGAAAAGAGCTTCATTTTGAGTACGATCATCTATCCATTAATATTCGTTAACCTGGAATACTTCTAAACCTGTTCATATGCTCTGTCTGTCTACTGAGTCTATTATTTCTATCCAAATTTATTTAAATTTAAAACGAATATCTCTAATTCTTTCCTTTCTCTGAGAGATATTTTCAAAAAGCAGAATCGCTCAAGTGTTTTGAGTAGTGCACTCTCTGTACTAAATTGGTCATCCAATATTCCAGGTGTTTGTAACACTTCTTGTTTGGTCATCTAGAATTCGTGAATATTGGATTTTAAATAATAAAACGAACAGATGAATACCATTGGTAGAGTGGTCAGAATTTAGGACCTCCGATCTTTAGAAGGCGTGGGAAGAATTGAGATTATGTAATACCACAGAATCATCGTCGAGTTAGAAATAATTATGCTGTACAATCGAATCTTTTTTTTTTTATTTTCCAATATTTTATTTTTAATTTGAAAATATTATATTGATTTACGCTGAACTTCAGGTGAAACGTCTTGAAAATTACTGCCGATGGTAACAGAATTGTTGTTTTACTACGATAAATAAATATACGAGTGTGTCCACGGCCGTGATGTGTCCCAATTATGATAAATATTCGTTCTCAAGAAACAAATTAAAAACCACGTCCGAGTGTATCAATTTTTGGTCTTCTCACTCCCCGTCCGCCTCATCCTCGTGTGTATAGTCCTTAGACTCTTTCAATTAATAAGTGTTATATCGAGAGCGTTATGAGGAAAATTAATCTCCATTAAGGATAGCTTCAGCAGTAGTAAATAAATTAAGTTAATTTAAACTTTGCTTGTTAAAAATATCATTTGCTTCCAACATGACACGTAATTATCGTGTAGATTTCTGAAAAGTTTTTTCTTCGTATTTTTCTCCATCATTTTTCTCCACAATATTGTATCGTACTACCCGAGAACGTGGTGGGGTACATGGTTGGGGGGTATTTCTTTCGTCGCTTCATTTAGTGTGATTTTCCATCGCGTCGAGATTTTCTTACTAAATCGGAAGTTTGAACGTTCAAAAGCAGATGTGAGCAGAAAAACTTTCGAGCACCATACTGCGGTTTCATACTCTTAATAATCGACTAGCTGAATTCGGTGTTCTACCCTCGACGTGAAATTCCCCGTCTTCGTTTTCGTCGTGTTAGCACACCACAAAAACGATTAACTAACCCTGGACGTTAATCAAGTTTTAATTGTTTCAGGTGTCGCGTATCGTTTTATCTACGACTATCTTTTCTTACATGAATTTTTCGCATTCATTAAAAATTGAGACCAACTTCGATTTTATTAAAAGAATAGAAAATAATAAAAACGATTAATGAAGAAATCAAAATACGGTTCGTTTGTGTATTTTAACGTACGAAGGTTATTATTATTATCATTTTTTCTCCTCTCTCCGACGAAGGTGGACGAGTACAAAATGAGTACAAGTTCCACATTATATTACGACGATTGTTATACGAATTTAATCCTCGTAGACTACCTATCTCGTGTTTTTCCGCCCTTTCACTTTCCGTGACGAAAGAAGCGTTCTTTCAAATTCCCTTTTTAGGCGGGTAAGGTCATTTTCAATCTATCAAAATTTCTTACGACTAATATTTATTGCTCGTATCTCGTCTATATAGCCCGACTCTTTTCGATGAGAAGACGCGCTCTTTTTTTCCTTTCATTTTAATGGAGGGCTCGTTCGAAAGTGTATGAAATTTTCGAGGCAATTCTCCATCATATTCATGGCTGAACGACGTACCGCGCCCGTTCTACGATATGATAAAGGGTTCGACTTGGAAAATATGATGGAAAAGTCTGATGCTTCTAATTTTGCCTGGGTACACTCTCTGTACATGGATAGAATATGGCGAAAAGTATTTTTCTTCGTATAGAAACGCGAACAAAGAGGCTGGAATTTTAATTTCTGGGGTATATATACGCGCTTACTGTTCATAAACGACCGCCATGATGTACATTGTCCGATTTTCGATCCTCCCATGTAGGCGAGAGTAGGTATACGTATTATTGGAATCTACTAAAAAGTTAACGAGCTAATTCGGTTCGTTAGAAGTATCACGAAATATTCTAGATTAAAAGCTCGACGAGATAGCTCACGTCCCGTCGACTCTCTCGTCCTGCTCTCTTCCGATTATGTTGCCGTGTAATTTATCGTTGTTCCAATTCACTGGGCTCGAAAATGTTGCGGCACGAATGATGCCGGGAAATCTTTATGACAGTCGTTTCAGGTCGAGAATCGATATTCGATATGCAATCGGATAGTAACTGTTTTTTTTTTTTCCTTCTTTTGGTTATAATTCAATACCTATACACTGGTTTGTCGTGTGAGTTTTTAGAAAGTCTGACGAGAAAATTTAGCTTTGAGTCAAACCTCTGCGTAAACAACGGTTCAAGTGCTGACAGAGTTGTCTCTCCGTGCTCTCAAGTATGAGCTCGATAGTCATAGTCCAGGCGTATTAAAAAATTTAGAAAGGAAAAATTGCCGCAGAGTTGTTCCGAAAATGGTTTTCTTCAAAATTGAAAACATACAATTTTCTACATAGATGAGGATCCTTTTTCTTTTATTTGTGAGATTCATACTCGAAGAGATAAATCGCCTTTAATTTTGATGATAAGTATTTTTATCTGAAATGTCAACAGAGATAAAACCGAAAAATACGTTTTTGGTGTGACTTTTTGACCCTAAAAAAGAAGCTTACATTGGAAAGGTGGAGAGGTTTTGATCTGTTTGCAAATCAGTCCTGCACAGTTTTACTAAACTTCAACTTCTTAAAAATTGTTAACTTCGTCATTCTTGAGTCTCATATTCCTGCAGTATTTTAGTGTTCACGCCCGGAATTGGTTCAAAGATCAAGAGAAGCGATTTTGCTGATCGTCATCAGTATTATCATGTATTTGCCAATGAAGGCGAATTATACTCTGCTTTTGGAATTTCTCTGAAGTTTGCACTTGAAGGTGATGACAGGTGGTTGTGCTTATTATCTTGGTACAATAAATCTTCTTTTTGCTCTTTCAAAGCAAAAGTAGACTCTGCTCCAACTTTTGCACCTCTAATTTTCTTTAAATTTATTATCAACTGATCAAGAACTTGTAAAATACAATCACATGTTTTTTCATAAGACAATATTTTACATCACACTGATAACCTTGCACTGCGTTTCTATTTTGTTTGAAAAGTAGCGCTCCTAGCGCAGTTCTTATTCCCTACTGGTTATAGTTGAGGTACAAACCACCGACACTACAATCGCAATCGCTTTTGTAGCGTAGTGTTGGGAAATATCGATATACTATCGATAGTTTCCGGAAAAAACCAACGGGATCAAGGATAGATTTTTTGTTTAACAAAAAACAGCAATAGTATCGTCGATAGTTTGAAAATTTTTCCTTTAGGCCTACTTATCAAAATCACAAAATCGGATGGTGATACAGAATGACTAGCAAAAATTGAAAAAGTGCGCTAGTTCAATGAATCAAGATCAGTCAGGTGGTACCAGTTGAGTAATGGGCATGGCACCACGTTTTCATAATTAGTCTCATCCATCATCTGGTAACACTGAAATGCATACCTTCACAGGCTCCCCTACAAAATCAGAAGAAAGGTAGATCCCACGTGTAGCATACGTACTTTTCCTTTGATCCAAATCTTTCATTAGTATCGATAGTTCATGACCAGATCAGCGCTTGCTACAATTCCTTTGCTTACCTTGATCTTGTTGAGTCAAGATCACTCACAGAGGTCAGTCTTCTCAATCATTCTGTTTTTAATTGACAGTATTTACCTAAAAATCCATGTTGTCAAATTGAAAATAATTCTAAAATTATCTGTAAAGTTATGATTAAATTGTTCAACAAAGTACCGTTTTGCCTCTCTCACCAATATCAAATGATTCGAGTCATCAAAGGAATGAACAGAAAAATGATGTTCATCTGTTGTGGAAAGTTGAGAATCTTACGCCACAAAATTTTGAAATTCAATTCTAGTGAGTATCTATAGAGAGATGTTTTTAAATTGCATCCCTATGGTAAATGTTATTCATGAAGATAATGCAGTGAAAATGATAACGCATAACTTGTACTATAGATTAATACCGAATTCCTCGCGCAAATTTCATCGATACTTACGCAGGTTGTTTTCATTTAGACGGAAAATCGCCTTGTTGTTGCTGAGAACAGTTTGTGAAACAGCTGGATGAATTTGTATTACAGAACTGTCCGTTAAAGTGAAATGAATGGACCTTCAAAAACAACAGTTTGAAGAAAAAATTATCTTTCTCATGCAGAATTGTTTCTCAAACAGCCTGCTGTTTTGAATATGTCAGCCTGGAATTGTATGACAGAAACAAAATCGGGTTTGATTGAAACTATCGAAAGATCGTAGTGTTCCTGTATTAGGTAATGATATACTAGTGTTTGCTCGGGATCAGTTTGAATACAGATAAACACAAGGAACGTACTTTGTTGTACTTGTTATGTTCCTTGTGTTTATTTGCATTTAAATTGATGAGAATGGATTATATTTGTAGTATTGAACAGGTGATTGAGTTTTAATTTGTTCAGAAGTTTTTCTCTTCTATGAATGAAATATAACCTGGATGATCATAGTTCAAATATCCGGATTTATGATGATTGATGAAGATTTGATATCACTTTGATGTTTCATGAGATTTTTATGAATCGTAGGCTTCTATTAATTATTATTTATTTCTATTGATCATCTATCAATACTAAGTTGGAATCATCAGAATGATGAACAAAATTGGTGATAATCTTCAAAGCTTGAAAAATAGTATCTATCATGTGACCAGTTTCCAATGTAAGGTGATTGGCGTCCGAAAGTAAGATATCAAAGGAAATAAACGAACAAAGTATTGAGATAATTTATTGTGATATTAACTGATATATTAATAACGTTACTGTACCCATGAATTGAACGTCTTGAAAAGTCTGATGAGTGAAAAAGGCAGTTTTAGAAGTTCGAGTTGCCAGAATCGTTCGCTCTTACTACAAGTTTGATTCAATCGTTGGTCTACGAAACAAAGTAATCATTTGTAAAGTTAGAATTATTTTGATAGCCGTAAAAACTCGGACGTCGGCGTCTAATATACGCTATTACAATTTTATTTTTCCATCATAAAGTCTTTGAAATGTTCTCATTTTGTTCTTTTAAATGTTTCTCTCGAATATTTCGGCGGCACGTGTAGTCCTGAAAGCACTGTTCCCAGCTTCTAAGATTGAAAATCATAAAGAAGTAATCGATCTGTACCAACATCCATTTTACGTTCCATCTTTCCTCTTTTTTCGCTCGCATCACTCTGATAGTAGGTATCATGAATTTCGAATAATGACCGATCGTAGAGAGAGGTCGACTTTTATAACAGTATTTAAATAAAACCTTGAATCCTCGGAGAACCCGATTTAGGATGAACTTATATATTACATTCCCAAAACGTGTCTCCTCCGTACACGAATATCGCCTTTTACACTCGCTCCATATACTCGAAAAAGAACTTGGTCAATTTTTACAGCGTACATACAATATGTATCGTGAAATTGTGCTGCATCGTTGACGCTGTTTTGGTGTGAATCTTGCCCCAATAAAAAAGGAAACCCATTTTGTTTTTCCGCTCGTTTTCTTCACGGCTGAATAACGGCAAGATTGTCCTCCGTTCGAATTTCAAGATGCAATCATTATTCTGATAGCACTCTCTTCTTCGACTTCGCTTATTTTGTATTTCTGCGTATGCAAATTGACGGATATTGAATTGATGCGCAAGGAACTCCGGATGCGAAATGGAATTCGATTTTGACCCAATACGTTATTTTCTCTTCCTCGAGACCGCAGCACAACTTTCTTGCCGTAAGAAAAATAGAATATGTACGTTTTCGTTCGTCTTTCGTCGTCGATGTTCAACAATCCGAGACCGTGAGATCGTGAGTCGACCTTCACCTTTTTGGATATGTTAGGATCAATCGGTATTCTGAAATCTCGAGTTTTGAGTTATTTTATACGTATATTATTGTTGTGTAGTATGCCGCTTAGGATTACGTAGGTTTTCGATGAGGCGTAATTAATTCTCTGGATATCTATTTCTGTTTGTGATTTTATATGGAGAAGTGCCTTAGCCTTCAGCAGTCGAGGTATATAAAAATTATACTGAAAGCGTTGAAAATTCTTAATATGGATTTAATTTTCGAAAGCTTAAGTTTTGAGCCCATCCTCTTCTTTGAAATCGAGCTTTGACTGAGTTTGTTCCAATGTTGACGAATTAGCGGTGGTGGTACAAAAATTGAATTTTGAAGTGGTGTAACGGTTCAACATTGGGATCTGAAATCTTATGATTTTTGAAATCTATTGCAGGAAGTTAGAAGGGATTTGTATATAGATCGGCACTACAACATCAGTGTTTTCCTCTGCAATCGCGCCCCTTTTTCTCCTTCTTGGATGCTTATTCTTTGTTTCAAAATGTTTTCAAAAGAAGAATAATGAAAAGCGTAAAATCAAAGTTTATATCATCAAGTAGCATGTGATTGAGTAGAAAATGTCTTTATTGAACGACGGGCCGTATTACAAAATGTATGCAAAGTTAATGTAAATAAAAATTGGATGATAGTGATAATATTATGGAAATATTTGATGACAAGTCTGAACCGAGGTTGACAATGGAAATCTGTGTGGCCGCGCGATAAAACTTCGTGCCGAGCAAAGAAGATAATTTAACCTGATTGCGCCAATTGTGGTGTCACGGAGTCATTATATTTTTCTCATCCTTCTGTTTGCTTTTTATTTACAAATTTCTCTTCTTTTTTATTCGCGTCTTTACGAGGTTAGTTTTTTTCTTCTTACGATATTCAAATTCTGAATGACACTGGTAAGTTTTGATAGAAGGACAAAAGTGGGTGAATAAGTATTCCCGCTTTTTCAGCTTTCTTCTCGTCGATTTTGAAATTCTTTTAAAAATATACAGGGTACTAAATAAAATTATGCTGTTTGCAAATTCAACGACCTCGTTATTTTTAATATTTTCGCCTATATCAAACTTCATTTTCCTCGTTCCTTCTCGTTTATATCGTATTCATTCATTCGTGATGAGAAGAAGGAGAAAGAGGGGAATGTACGAAATACAAAACTCTTTTTTCTCATTCCTATACACATTATGTACATCAGTATAGTTTACTCTTATTGTCTTATGCAGCAACATGTGCATTTTAATGTTCGATAATCGATTTGGCTGCGACAATAACCGACAACTTTCTCAATTACGTATTCGAATACCGGCGAATAATTGTGTGGCAGAGTTATACATATTAATCTCGTTCGAACTTATTTCCCTATCGTAAATCTGTACTTTACTATTCATGGACTAGACTGAAATTTGAAAAAAGACAAGTGGATTATTTAAAGTGCAAAGTGCGTGCGTTAAAAGTAGTACTTCGGTTATCGGTATTTTTTCTTTTTTTCCATTGAATTGCAACGTGTTAGTAACTTTTTGTTTTGACTTAATTTATGATAATATAAGTGATATTTCCTGTCATGGACATTGGAAGTTTCGAATAGTAATCGTTGCACATTAAACGAGGTCGAGTCAGGAAAAACGATTTTATGCGAAGATTCCATCGAGTGAAAAGATTCGAAAAAGGGTTTTTACGACGCTAATGAACTGTATTTACTCAATGGTTTGAGTTGTGCGTAAAAAGGAATAGTTTGCGAGTAAATATACTCGCGTATTTGGCCTACGCTCGATTATGTCGGCCTTTTACTGTGATATGTACACAAAACTCGTTTCTGAAATCGTATTCTCATCTCTTAAGTCAAACCTTAAGTTGTTCAATTCCTTCCATTTCTTTTTCGTACTATCAGATTAGTGGCCTACGCCTGTGGTACTATTTACGTACTGGTGGAATGTTTCACAAAATGGTATTTTCATGTATCGAAAGTTATTCCGAGTCTCTGGAATTCGTGGGCAAAAAACGAGTAATCGTTGGAGGTCAGAATTCCTCCTTTTTTCTTTTACTTGTGTGCTATGCGACTGCTCAAGACAGGTCATAAGTATGTAAGCTAATTTATAACTAGAGCTGTCGGAAGAAACAGGTGGAACGTAGGCAGTTGAGGGAGTTGGAGACGGTTTCAGAGTTGATGCATAGTGCGGATTGTGGGCAGGACGTTGGTTTTGGGTAACAGGACAGGACAAGAAATGTTGAACCGTGAGATTATTTGAATGGCATGACTAAGGAGCACGTGGGAGTAGGTAAGCCGGTGTGGTCAATCCCAAGACGGAAGGAGATGACTTCTTTGTGGCGAGAGTTTCTATTTGAAGAAGACCAAGGGATAGGGGGTTGAGAGGTCAATTTTTGTACAAATCATACCAAGAAGCTAGAATTTTGGAACGGTAGTATTTTTGAGGTCGTATACTGGTGACTTGGTTAGACCGGCAATTTTCGGTGAGAGGATGGAGTTTTTGGCCTTCGTGTTGAGGGTGGTCGATGTGACCTTGGATTTAGCTGAAGGAGACAGATGATTTGATGGTGGTCATGGTATGGAGAATAACGTGAATGCGTTCAGTGATAGGTTATTTGAATAGGAATTATGGTTGAGTCTGGGAGGACGATGAAAGAGAATTGCAAGACAGGAGCGAATAGCGCACAACTCAGCAATAGAAAGAAAGGCTGAGTTTCTTGAGCGTTTGGGCGCAATTTTGTCCGGAATAGAATATGCAGCGATAATTTCTATGATTAGTTTACGGTTTGATTTAGGAATATTGAGGGAATTGAGTCAGGTAGTCGAAGGAATGAATGGTTAAATAGGGAGGAGAAGGATAAATTTGGGGAGGGAGTCAAGATAAGGTTTAGAAAATTTGGTAAGTCATTATGAGGAGAGGAAAAAGCAGTGTGGCTAGGGAGTTCTGAAAATTGAGCTCAGGACTTGAGAAAGTTGGCAATTATCGTTAGTGTACAAAAGTAGAGAGGAGATTTGGCTGCTCCAGCACAGGCTGAGATTAGAAACTGATTGAACAGTGTTCAGTAATTGAAGAGTCGACTGGGAGTAAATTGGGGAGCCGATGTCCAATTGGGAGCGGATGGTACTTTTATGTGTATATTGCCAGTAGTCTTTAGTTGTATCTTAGACGGGGGTGAGATAGATATTTGAGAATATTGGTGGCATTCAGGCACTTGGCTTTGAGCGATTTTATGTCAGAGATCTAAAAAAGATTGGGATCAAAGGTAAGCCCCAAGCATTTATAAAAGTTGAGAATTTTGATTGAAAAATTTCTGAAGGAGTTTCGTTAGAAGAGATCTTATAGTTCCAAGTACCGAGCCATTTTTTTGGTGGCTGTAACGATTCAAATTACTCTTTCCGTTTCATCTCTATAAACCATCACGGTCTTGTTAAGTATTTCTGCAAGAGTAATTGCCCCTCAAACACACGAAAAAGGACGCAACTCGACTCAAAGACATATTTTGTAATATTTCCATTTTCTTTCTCGCTAGCTTTCAATAAAGGCTCACAATGTCACCCTTTGCGCACGAAACGAAAGCCGACTAAAATTTGATTTACGAGAGTGTCTTATACGTAGAAGGGCCAAAAAACTTAGGTGCTCATATTTACGGCACGTAACACCGAATTCAAATCATTAAGATTAATATATATACGTATATACATGTAAGTGTATAACTCCATGCAGGAGAAATAATGCTATACTGATTTGCGTACGCGCGTGTACGTAACCATAAAATGGTTTTCGTTCTCATAAATCTTCTCCTACATACCCGCTCTCCCTCTTACCTTATCATATCTCGCTCGCTTCCTTCCTCCAGAGAAAAGAAAAAAAGGGAAAAAGAGTAGCTCGAGTTTAATGTTGTATAAGAATATTATACATTTCCTCAAAATTTGTGTACAGTCTCAGTCGTTGTTATCAAGGTAATTATGGCCACGTTAAAATAAACAAACAAACGAGCAAAAGGATAAGCGCTATTGTCGTCATTAATTTCTGACCCGAATTGTTCAGTAGAGAACGAACTGAAAATTCGGATTTTGCCCTGGGTATACGCGTTGTTGTACTTCCAAATTTCACAACACAATATTTTTATTGAAGATACATTTTCCGTTCAAATTTTCTCGCTCTCTTTTCGCTCGCATATATTTTTTTTTCTCCTCAATATTATTTACTCTTGCCAATGAAAGAACATTTTATTTTTTCTGGTCCATTTACCAGAGTACTACTAATGCGCGCTGTTGAAGAAAAATAAAACACATTCATAACAAACGTTTACGTAAAACCCGTATTATATATGCGAGATTGCGAGCGAAACGTTCGTCCATCTGGTAGAGCACAATTTTCAATTCATTTCAACAAACGCTACAGCAATTATTGATGCGAGTAATGCAAAATTTCAATTATTTCGCAGTATTTCTCACGACTAAAATGTAGGAAGCTTTCTGGTGCATCACTCATTCGAGAGGATTATTGCGTCTGTTCTCATTCATAATTTTTCCTCGTTTTGAGTTTTATTTATATACGTACTTTGGCTCCATATCGACTCATGAAAATTGGTCTGTTTCTACACCTTTTGTAGTAGAAGGAGAAATCTCGTTATGAGGGATGTATATGTTACAGTTAAAACCCGAAATCAGTAAATTCTAAAATTCACTAGTCAAAACTAGTTGCCACAAATGACTTTTAGTCAGAACTAGTTTCCACTAGTTAACTCTAGAATTTACCGTGACCCTCAGCGTTGGAGCTAGTTTTAACTTAAATAATTTCAGGTAAAACTAGTTTTTACTAGTGAAAACTAGAATTGACTAGTAAAAAGTGAAATAGAGAAGAAATTATGATTGTCGGGGAACACTAGTTTTAACTAGTGAAAACAAGAAGGGTGAATCTAATCAGTAAAATGAATTTCTTCCCTAGTACAAATGTAATTGCATTTTTATCAAGGGTGTTGGAGCAATTTTTTTTAGAGGCCTCCGGAACGAATACAGAAAATGACTCTCCGACTCCGGTTGCCGCCAGTGGACACGTTTGGAGGCGTCTTCTGACCTCCAAAGTATGTTTCTGGAAGTACCTCAAAATACCTCCAGCGCAATTACTGAGATTGGAGAAAATGCCTCCGGAGGCACTGTCGAAGAAACCGAAGACGTCTTTGGAGACGCCTCCGAAGGCACTTGTAACGTTGATCAGTGTGACCAGATGTAGCATATTGGCCTACCAGTGTTGCCAGATGACAGATGATACTCACAAGGTGTATTTAAAACTTTGGCTTTTCTTCGAACCGAGCAGCGCTAGCATCAAAGTGGCTGAATGAGGGTTCGAGGAATAGAATAATGTTGAAAAAAGTGCCTCCTAAAGGATCTTTGGAAGCACCTCCAAGCCTCTAGGTGGAAGCAAGGTACCTCCGGAGGCAAAATGCGACATATACAGTCTTTGTTTCAAGGTCAAACCGCCTAGAATTGGATGGGGGAGAGGCTGATATAGGTAGCAGACCTTAACATTTGCCCAAGTCCCCGGGGTAGATCGAGGCTCTTTTCCCCTGATGATATCAAAATTGTTAGATTGTAAACATTCTCATATACCCTGTTTTCGGACCAGATTTGGGGGCGTTGGTGTAAGATTGGTCATTTCAGAGATTGTCCGTCGGATACTGCTATCCAGGGAGAAAAGGTTTGCGAAGTGTTACGGGATAAAGAGCAGGTGCAATCGCATCAGTACAAAACCTTGATAGAGGATTGCAAGTTCTATGAGGTTCAAGAGAGCTTAAGAGTGCCGGAATAGGATCGGGAGCAAATTGAGGGCTTTTAACTCTCGCGGACAACCGGCTAGGACTATTCTTTTCCGTCCATGAAGTCTGACTACGAGTGCCGGTGTACAAGAATATGCCATTTTCTTAAATACTTTATGTGTAAGAACTCAAGCCTTCTCGCCATCTTGTGTAGGTACTGTCACGCTAAGCTCGCAGGTAGAAT
This sequence comes from Aspidiotus rigidus, assembly GCA_035079385.1. NCBI lineage: Eukaryota > Metazoa > Arthropoda > Insecta > Hemiptera > Diaspididae > Aspidiotus > Aspidiotus rigidus. The sequence goes on along the minus strand of JAVHKY010000020.1, from coordinate 11,837,655 downwards.
CACGAGCTAGAGCATCATAAAGCAGCCGAGCGTCGCGCTGCACCGGTGCCTATTGAGCGTTTGTGTCGCCGTCTATACAAGAGTCAAGAGGGAATTTCTGAGTTACTAAATAGCAGCGTAGGAACAAGTCAGCATGACGAACCTCCGAGTCTAACAAATCGATGAGCCTTCGCGCCATGCGCCACCAGCAGAATCCCTGAGAGTCAAGTCAACGGATCTTTGAAGTCGATAGCCTGGCGTTATTCTCTAGTGGTAGGTTTTCCCGGAGAGGAAGGGATGTAACAACAAACACGTTCTCAGGACCATTTTGTGTTGGTCGCGTTGCGTTACACTCGCAGATAGAATTAGGAGTTACAAACACCATAAGCAGCCGAGCGTTGTACGACCGGTGCTTACTGCGTTCTCGTCGCTGGGTACTCAAGTGTCTTAAGGGTACCTCTGAGGTACTATAGTGGCTGCTTATGGTGTCTTGCAGACCTCTGAGTCTCACGTACATGTGCAGCTCGATAATCGTTCCTAAACTAGGTCAAAGATATTCGCACTTTTTTGAAAGACCCTTTTTAGTTCCCGTCCCCTCAGAACTACAAATACTTCTGAGGTGACGATTTTTTCGGTTGCTTCGCCCCTCACTCGTATGAATTTCAAAGGTAAAAAGTTTTTTAAGTCCCTGAAGTAGATATTGGTTTCTGTGCATTCATCAGATAGAAGGAGAGGGTAAAATTCAGATTGATCGATTTTCTTCCCCTTCTTCTTTTGCTAATATAACCTAGGATATTTTGTAATTAGTACATTGATCCATCAGCTTAAGAAAAACTGCCGTAGAAAGATTACGCGGCAATGCCTCGATCCTACCCCCCTCCCCCGCGTTTCAGGCCGTGACAATAGGAAGCTTCGGGTCAGGATCCCCTTTATGGTGAAGTTTTCTTCAAAGTTGAGCGTGCTCTCGACCCCTTCGGCTTCCACTCTGTCTTCTACAACCCTACGACAGTGAGAGGGCTATTTGTCTGGTTGAAAGACCCTGCCCCACCTATGGGAGTGGGGTTTACAGCATAGTTGTAATGGTTTTTATGTTGGTGAGACCAGTCGTCAGCTTAAAATCAGGATGGTTGAACACAGGAAGGCATGGAAAAAATTAATTTAGGAGATACGGCTTTTTCAGACCACCTAATCACTAACGTTCATAGACCCTCCTCCACAGTAAGAGGACGTGCTCTAAGCGCATTGCTCTGGAATATACCAAAATAATCCGCCATCCTAACACCGACAACGTAACTTTGCTCAACAGTTACATTCCCGAAGAAGGGTTAGTTGAACTAGTGTTTGAGTATGACTCACAATTTCATAACTCGCTAGTTCAATCCTGATTTTCGCTGGTGTACTTCCCATTTCTTTGTATCTTTTCTTGATGATGGTTGTTTAACCGAAAGCGCTCGCGATATTTTTTCTCTACGATTCTTGCAATTTCCCCTCTGTTTACTCCCTTGGATTATTCTGAAGTTTTGGTTCAGTCCTCCTACCATATGTAGCTTCAAAGTCCAAGCCTGTGACGCGACTTCACAACCAAATGACGTCATACATTTTTCACATCCCACGTACCCCAAAAACAGGTTTTTTTATCATGCCCGTCTTATTTGTCAACGTGGAACGACTCATCTTCCGATCGAGTTTATCCGTAGTAATCAACAGCCAGTCCTACCAAAGTGCTAATTGTCGATCTAATGCTAATTCAAGCTTAAATCTACCAGGCACCTAATTGGCTGAATCTGAGTTTAAACTTTGTGACGTCGTTGTTAAAAATAGCCCAAAAAAACCTTTTGAGCGCTGTCTCTCTTGGGAGAACGAAGTGAAATAATGCCTGCTTGAAGAGGGATGGCTCAAACTTTTTCAAGGGATGCGAGTTCCATCTTCAGTTCACGATTTATGACAAAATGAAGAAACGCGATTCATTTTAAAATTGTTTGGTTACATCTTTCGAGTGTTTTCAACGATTAATTTCTTCTTTCTTCGGACTGCATTTCACTTTACTGGTACTGTACACCGAATTTGACGAATACGAGCGTGCATTAAATGTTACAGATGAGTACATCTATATCAGCGCACGTTTTAATGAGAACGCATGTAACTGGTACAAGAGTGTAAAACCACTTTTAAACCTTCATTTCGTCGTCTTGAAATTATAACACGAAAATTAATAATACTGTCTACGTGTGTGCACGATGATGCCAAACGTGACGTGTTCATTAAAATTCGGTTACGTTCGCGTTTCAGGAAAAGGATAGAATCGAGTAGCGGCGGGGGAGCCTCTGTCTCTGTCCCTCTTGCTCTCGAGCGAGATCCCGCTAGTGTAAATTTAATTATCGGCTTTGCCGAGTATCCTGTTATCCTTTCATTGACTCACGTTTCCATTCTTCTGCACATTACCTATAGTTAATTCAATGTACATAATAAATAAAAAAAAAATTATTAACAATAGAATGCGTCGCAATCTCTACGTCGAAATAATTTTTATTTCATTCTTTTGTTTTGCGATTTGTGTGTTCGCAGGCTGTTCACGATCAAAACCGCTTCGGAGAGTATATCTACTTAACGCAAATAAATGATTCCTATAGTCTACTTAATGACGAATATTTCACTGCCGTGTTAAATTAGTCGTTTTTTAGAAAATAATTTCGTTTGTCTCTCTCTCTATTTCGCGTACCTACACATGTTTTAAATGTAATTTCTTCCAAGAAAACGTTCGTTCGTAGTTGTGTTTTCGTTGTTTTTTTTTTTTTTTTTCCAAAAGTTTAATATTTTTATTATTATATTCGCGTTTTGATCCCTACCCCTTGGAAAAATAGGAAAAGTTTTATTTCCTCTCTCATCGTCCTGGCAGTCTCTCTAATATTATTTTATTAACGTTCAACGCGATTGCTTGTGCGTTTATAATTTTTTTTTTTTCAATAATTTTTGAAATACGATGTGCTGTGCTTTCCAATGCGTTCCACACCGGAAGCACAATGTGGCCGAATCGGTATTGTTTCTCGCAGTCAGCATTCTCTGTGTACTCGCGTACTGCGAATCCAAAAGACAGCAGCCTATTTACATGAACCAGTTTGCCGTTCACGTACCCAGCGGACACGAAGATGCCGATCAGATAGCGTCGAAACACGGTTTCCAAAACATTGGACAGGTAAGTCTGCGCTATTAGTATTTCATCGCCCCCCCCCTTCCACCTTCTCGAAAGACAACTGATGGGAAATCTCGAATGTGCGAAATCTAATCTTTCCTGTATGCTTGAAATGAGATCAGTTAAACATTCTCTATTATAAATTAGTATTGTGCATAAATTAAATGATGTAATCGATTTTTCGGGTAAATGTGTTAGAAAGTTGTCCTTCAATTCAAATAGATGCTTTGCTACCTAGCTTGTTTGGGGTCCTTGAAAATAGTAAGTATCGACGGATGACATTTTCTGGCCTCACCAGCTGCTAGTCTTTCGATGCTCGAACGAAGGTTGTAAAGGTGTACGTCGATTCTCGAGTGTTCCCACGTCCTCCTGAATCTGAATATTGGAGCTTTAAACTTATTCTCTGGGTGATTTCTATTCTGAATTTGGTGACCTTTGTAGACTCCAAAAATTTTGAATCTCGAGTCATGTGCATTGTATGTCCTCACGATAATGATGCGACATCATGCATGTCCTGGTATACCTAATCTTTATTCAATAGACTGAAGAATTTCTCACGCCCTCACATCATAGTTTTGGAGAAGTACCTAACCTTCAGAAAATTTTTCCAGTTCCTAAATAGGTCGTGGTCGACTGGACATAGATTTTTCCAAATACTTGTCCTGTTTATAGCTTGTTACTCGACATTTTTCGAAGTTCTTATTTTATAAGAATTCAAACCTACGTCAATTATCCAAATCTCCTGTCGTGAAGAGTCGAGATTCGAGACGTTCGCCGTCCGGCCGGCCAGCAAAGCTCGGGGGTCGACATTTTTCCAAGTTCCCCTCGTATCATATATGTATAGCTCGAGATTGGAGATTTTTCTAAGTCCACCTCCTATCATATATAGCTTAAGAGCGGGGCCTATGACGTCCCAGTTTATGACGTCACAATCTGTTGACGTCATATATCACTTTTTTCAAGTTCTCCTCCTATTATATGTTGCTCCAAAATCTAGGCGTGTGACGTCACAATTGGATGACATCATAGGTCAACCTTGTGACGTTACAATCTACACTTTTTAAATCCCACGTGCCCCTGCTACCCCCCTCGTTCAACTCCGTTGAAGAACCCGTGAGTTTGTTTTTCCAAATTTCTGCTTTATGGGGATTTAGGTCGAAAATTTCTGTCATGTGGTTCCTAATAAACTTTACAGGACATAGGTTTCGTGCTCGAAACTTGCCCAAGTTTTTTCTTTCTGGAGATGCAACCTACAAATGTTCACGAGGCCGACTTTCGAACCATAATATATGACAGCAGAGGGCAGCAGAGGGACTTGGGAAAAATGTCGACTTTCTAGCCATAACAGGGAGACTTGGAATAATGCCGACTTTCCAGCCACAAAATAATATGATAGGATGGGAAATTGAAAAAATTTTGAATTTCGAGCTGTGCATGGTAGGAGGGGACTCAGAAAAATTTAGACTCTTCGAGACTCCGATTCTGAATTCAATTCCCAATGCCAAAACCAATTCGATCCATAGAACAGGTCTTTTAATGATCCTCCTCTACCGGAGTGTAGAGCATAAAAATTCTCCAAGTCATTCGTTCACAATTGTTCGGTCTGGAAATATTTACAAGCCTCTGGATTCAGTCAAGGTCATTCGAAGACTGAAATTTTTCAGAGGAATGCACCCTCTTCCCCTCCCTACCAATTACCTTGCCAAAATTTTGGCGGATTTTTCCTCGATCAAACAAATTTCAATTTTCCTCTCTCTATTTCTTTTGAGATCCACAGTTTCCAACTTCTTTAACTGACATATCGGAAAGGAAGTATAAAACGACCAATCAAGAGCGAGCATCCACGTGATTGGTTGAGTTTTGTCCCTCCTTCTTCAGTTCATGAGTCAAATTTTACGTCAACCTCGAAAATAGACAAAAATTTTTTTTCAGGACTCCACGCGTAATCTTTGATCTAATCCACAGCTCAATTCATCTCGTCCCTTTAATTATACCGTCTCAATCCAGCCAAATCCTGAACACCTACAAGGCTCTTTTCCTTCCCGAAGATGATGCGCGATCTCACTCGCCTTCCTAGGTCCTCAACCACATCCTCAAACTTCCTCGCTCACTTCGATGAAATTGTAGAAACTCACCGACGGTTTCAAAAATCCTCCCCAAAAAACGGATTCGCATGCTCAATGGGAAATACTATTACAGCATCTTTTGGGCCATGTTCAATTGTTTAGAACACATCCTGTCCTTTCCTCTCTCATTTGCCTCCGTTTATTCCTTCCCGATAAAAATCATCTCTGATTCCCTCACTTTACTCAACGCTATCTCCAGTGGTGCTTTCTCCCGTCCACTTATAAATCGAATTCACGCTCTCCTTGCTTTCCTTCCTAAATATTCTTCATCTAGGTTCTTGGCTACAAAAGCATCCCAGGGAATGAGAAAATTGATAAGGCAACCAATCGCTCGTCGGCCAACCAAGCAAAGACCTCTGCAAGAACAACCACATCACCCAAAGTTGGCACACTCACGGATCATACCTCAAATCGCTCTCTAGCAAAGTCGCCCTCATAAAAACGACTTCAATTTCGTGGGACTCATCAAGTCAACTCCCCCGCAGAGGAGTAATGGCTACTCACCTGAAAATCGGGTCATACATGACTCACACACACACTCATCTTATCTCTCATTTTTTGTCTTTTTCTTGTTCCCGTTGCAAAATTGTTCAACCTCTACTCCTCGGACACATATTTTCCGGACCCAAATCAATCTCACTCCACGATCCTATGCGAATTCCACGCAACGTTTTGGAAGCCATATGAGACAACTCTTCATCCCTCTGAAACAGGTTTGAACTCTTTTAAGATGGCTTCATGAAAATTCGAGAAAGTTCGTTGTTCCGACCCAAAGAACTACGAACTGTAAGACCAGTGTATTTGACGGGAGGTTCTGCTGTGAAGGTTTTAATCGATGTAATTAAAATAGGTTCATTAATGAACACATTGATTGCGAACTCCTCGTTTCGTCTATACGTGACTCAATACAAAAAATATCCAGCGGTCGCACGTATCGACTGGCAGAGAGTGTAGTGCCAAAAATACGTGCAATCTATCTATCTACCTACCTGATTGGGTGCAAGAAATTGCCAGAAAATTCAGAAAAATGTTGGCGAATTTTTTTCATCGAAAACGAGTGATACGTATTCAAAAATTGGTTAAGACCTGCCTCATTCACTTACGTACTCGGCGAATAATTTCATCGACTTTCAATTTCTAACCCCCGTGGGTGTGTTTTTAAAATTCATGATCAGTGTGGGACGTCGAGCAGTTGTGACGAAAGTTCATGGAAAAATTTTTAAACGAAGTTGGAAAATTCGTTGTTACCGAGCGTTCCGTAATAATTTATGATAAAACTACGTCGACGACACGCTCTGATCGAGGGAGTATAAGTTTTTAAATATTTTACGTATTGAAAGAAATATTCTGATGGTAATCGCGGGCGTGCTTTATCTTCTTTACTTTTTTAATAGAAAATCAACACTCGTATTTGTCGAGAAGAATTTCAAGTATTGATAATATTTCAGAGGTACTCTTCTAACCTGTCAAATATGATGTAGGAATGTTCATCATTTCGAGTTAAGCTAAAGTGCAATTACGATCAGATGGCGAAATTACTCATCCCTTGAAATCTTGTGTCTACGGTGTATTTCGCTTTTCAATCCTTTCTTTTTTTTTCCATTTCATTTTGTTCGGGTCGAGTCTGCGTCATCATGCATGAAATGTCGAATACGTGAAATGCGTATAAGATTCGCGACTTCATTTCTGAGTACTGCGTGGGTAGTTTTTTCGACGGAACAGACGAGTAGGGTATTTCATTTTGAAATTTTGATAATTGATGCGAGTACTTTACCCTCGAAAGTGAACTTTGTAAATGTTGTCTATTACGAAATGAAAACGTATACTGAATTATAGAAGCTGAGTGCAAATGAATGTTTTTATGCCCCCGGGGATAGGAAGTGGTATAAATCGGCTTTTGAAACGTACTATTTCCCCGAGATGTTTCTTCCGGCTGACTCGGAGAGAAAGAGTGTACGATTTAAATGCGTGTTTTCCTTGCTGTATAGTTCAAGTTCAGGTATCTCTATATAGGTAAATGAATTTTCGGTGATCTGAGAGTTGGACGCGCAGATTTCTATATTCGTTGTCACGTACCGTCCTGGTAACCAAAAGGTCATTGGTAGGCTATAGGAGATGGTTTTTTTAAGCACGTTTCTCAAGCTGAGTTGAAAATTTGTTGTATTGATCAGAGTCGAGTAAATATTAATGTTTTCAATAAAATTTGTTGAGTCGTTCATTCGTAGCATACCTTTAGTATATCTCTTTATTTGAAGCTCTTTTGGATTTTGACATGTTTCATATCTTTGCTCTGACGTCATCTCTAATCGCGGAATTTGCGTCCGTACGTCCGTTCGTACAACCTACAACCATGACCTTTCCTTGTATACAAGCTTTATACTAGACCTACATGTAGTATACTAGACTTGAGATGACCTAAGAAAGGCTCACAAGCTAACCTTTCGAAATTGCGTCCGTGAGTCCGGTCGTACAACCCTGACTTTCCTTCGTATGCTAGCTTTACGCCACACTTATACAAAAACTAGACTTAAAGTAGGCTGAGGAGGGTTCAAAAACGGTAGTATAAAGCTAGCCTTTACCCTATCTAATTTCTGGTTTTGTGTCCATGCGTCCGTAGGTTTTGACCTCTCCTTGCGTACCAACTTTGTACTAGGCTTATACTGGACCAATACAGTTAGTTTAACATAAAATGTACTAAACTTATATTAGACTATGGAAGGGAAGGCTTATGCTAAGCCTATACTAGACCCATCATACATTAACCAGTTTGCTCAATACACAGTACAGTTGATTGAGAGTGAGTGAGCCTCTGGGAGTCGAAAAGCTTAACATACAGTATACTACGTTGGATGTAATTTGCTGCGTCTAAATAAGAGATGATGTTTCAGAAGGATGGGAGGTCATCGGCGAGAGTTGTTTTGATGGATGATGAAACAAGATGGGTGTGGCGGAGAGAAGTTAGAGATGGGGGAGTCGATACCAAAATGTTCGCATGAGAGCGGGAAAAGCTTGACAAGGAGGAGAGCGTGTGTTGAGTCGCGTGTGACCAATTCGGAGACCTGTAAGGTGAATTTTGTGACGGCGGAATTCTTGGTGTGATACGGTAATGGTTCTAAATGGGCTAATCTATTTGATAAAATTTGATTTCGTGGCAGTTTTGGCGGCTTAATCGACTTTTTAATTATTTTGGATACCCGTATGGCTGAGAACCTAGAGGAAAGTTAGGTCGTCATGAATGCAGGACAGGGTTGTGAAGAGAGAATGGATGCGTGAGACAAGCGGGTGTGTAGAGTTTACATTGTAAATTGCCGTTGAGGCGGATGAGGAGTAAAAGGCGATCAGAAAAGTGCGGTCTGATGGGAAGGGGAGGATTACTATTATTTCCAAGCATTAAAAGATGACCTGGATTTAGGCCGTTGAAATGGATCAGGAGTTGCGGTGTCGATGAAAAAAGATTTTTTTGCCCACTGAAAACGCGAAACCGACTTGGTTTCCGATTTATGACCCATTTGTAAAACAAAGGGTAGTGCTGGGAAAAGAGTCAGGTATTTCTGAAAAGAAGGGAGTGGTAAATTGCGGGGTCGGTAGATTTTTTGGGTGGTGGACATAGTTTGTATATCATTTTAGGTGTGAGTAAGGCCCAAGTGAGAAATACGGGGACCAAGCAGTGGAAGTGAATTTTTTCGTGACGGGATAGGGTGAGAAAGTAGAACATGTTGTTGAAAGTATTGCGATAAGCAGGACGATTTGGGATGAAATTAAAGAGAACGTTGTCTATTAGGGTCTTAGGAAGTTGTGTAAGATATAGGTGAAAAGATTGAGAGTTGTGTAAAGTCGACGAAAATCTAGAGGTGGATAACGTGAATCGGTAGCTAGATTTAAAGCAGGGTTAGTGCGAAAAGCGCCCGTGCTAATACGAATGGTGGAATTTTGATCTGTGTCCAGAAAAGAGAGATTTAATGAGGGTGCGAGTCCATATACAGGTGGACCATTAACCCTGTGAGAAATAGCGGTCGATTTTGAGTTGACTTTCAGTCATTTTGGGTTGATTTGCGGGGTGCCACTAGCATTTGCGCTCTACCCGTTGTGTCACTCCAAGCGTACGCGCTCTACTACATTTATGTGATCTACAAACGTGAACAACCACAGTCAACGTATGCGTTCTACTGTCATTGTAAGCTTGTTAGCGTTACCCAGAAGACACCACGGGGAGGTCAGCTTACATGTCTTCCAAAAAAGCGACCCTGAGGAGAGTTTTGTTGTAATATGAAAATGTCGGTTGTCAGGAAACGTCGTCGAGAATACAGTATGTCTACAATCAGATGGATGTCGCTCTAATAGTCTCTAAAAATGAGAGAAATAGGTCACCGTCGCTCTTCCGCTTGTGTTGCCAACAATAGAAGTCCAAATGACCTCGGAGTAAATACAGTGGCACTCTCCTCTTCTTCCTCAGAATTGACACTTTCGCATCAAGCCAGGAGCGTTCAATGCCCTGGGCATGAGCCCCACTTGTCGGATCAACGTAGTTGACTTGATGATTGATCGTCTCGTGTCGAAAACCTTCAGCAGGCAAGCATTTGTACGCAGGCCACTCGTCCGAATGTATTAGTGAACCTTTTTCACACTCCCGCTTGATTAACGGAATGAGAGTGGCGTTCCACGACGAAGTAGCGGCAATCACGTCCCTGCCGGAGACCAAACACCCAGGTCCATCAACCATGATTGCGCTTGTTCTGTACCTAAGCCTCCTCATCTTCAGAACCGGGGGATGCGTCACTGGCCAGCATCCGGCCTCGGTGATACTCTCGATGCCCAGCAAACCGGGACTCATCGATCTGGATTGGATCGTCGTCAGTACCCACCATCTTCTGTCTGGTTGCAAGATAACTCGTACACACATTGCGACACATCTCGAACCTCATAGTGACGGTTGACTCCGCTCTCCCAGTTAATTCGGCAGTCTTAGCAACTGGCATTTCCAAGACAAACAAGCACAGCAACTCCATGATTTGGCATAATGTCAGCTTTGAATTTACTCGGTCGTTCAAGTCCGTCATGTGAAAGATCGATTGATTTCGCACTGACTGTGTCGTCTGGCACCCTTTCTTGGTACACCGGAGCACTGGTACGCACTCCCCAGCACGACTTTTCCGTCTCTTCTCCACCATTTCCGTTCCGCACTTATGGCATGGATCGAATGCATACGCTAGCAGTGTTCCTAGAGCACACTTTCACACACACTCACTCTTGTAGATCGCCAAAGTCGGGTAGAGCGCAAATGCTAGTGGCACCATTTGCGGTCAACATTGGGTGGAACCAAAGCGACTCAAAATAGACGTAAAAGTAGCGAGTAGAGTTGGAATTTACATGGTTCGAGGGAGAAAGAAAAAAGCGGGGAATTTTAACAAATCAGAACGATTGCATTCCTTGCGATGGAATCCGCTCAAACGTCAAAAATATTTCAAAGTCGAAATTTTTTACAACTCCTACTTCTCACATGTGAAGCATTGAAAGTCGAAATTTTGCGAAGTTTCTCCTTCTCGAATGTCGAAATCTTTCCAAGTCGTCCTCCTCCCTCTTACATATTATGAGTCAATCGTCAAAGTCTGTGAAGCAGGTCACAGCTCACGTCCTCCTCGACGGGACAGTGGACGGCGGACATTTTTCCGGAATACATAACTCCCTATAAAACAGGCTCTCATTAAAAATCTCGTTTCAAGAATTAAAAACGGGAAAAAGACGAATACTCCGAAGGGAGAGTAAACCTTGCAAACCGCAGAAAATACAAAACGACGAGCGCTTTCGGTTAATAAACCACCTTCAAGCCTGAAATGAAAGCAACTGACGAACGGAGGAGAAGAACAAGGTATTAAGATTGGCTAAACGAGAAATCACGGTGTGAATCATAGTTCGATCAGGCCCTCTTCCGGAATGAACGAGTTGAGTACAGTGATACCGTCAGTGTTGCGATGACGCATTATCTCTATATACTCGAGGGCGATGCGCTTTCGGTACGAATTCTCCTTATGGAGGAGTTTTTCGGATCCCTAACGGAAGCTGTGGCCACTGTTTATCAAATGATCAGCAAAAGCTGACTCCCCTAAGCGTCCCTTCTCCCAAGACTTCAGGTGCTCAGCTACTCTAACTTTCATTTGGCGGCTGGTCTCACCAATATAAAAGCCTCCACAATCCCCACATTCCAACTTATAAACACCACTCCTCTCATCAATGGGTATGGGGTCCTTCAGTCTCACAAACAACCCCTTAACTGTTGTAGGGTTGTAGAACGCGGGTCTGAAGCCAAACGGGCGGAGGGCCCGACCCAATTGGAGGGAGAATTTCCCCAGAAAAGGGAGACTGATCCAACGCAACCGGCGATCACGGATCATGTCTCGGGGGAAGGAGGTGGTGGAATCAAGAATGCTCCTTGTAAATTTCCTCCGAACCATCACGTCAACGTCGACATTGACCTCATTCACTCTGGCCAGGTGTTTTAATGTGAGTATTTCTTTCTTAAAAGCAGACTGACTCAACGGAATACGAGTCAGTCTGTGAACTAGGCTATGAAATGCAGCCATCTTGTGAGCAACAGGACCGAACGAACCACCGTGGTCTAAAACATCGGTCGTAGTATCTTTCCTGAAAATTCCAAACTCATGGATACCGTCTACAATAGAGATCGATAAATCCAAAAAGTTAATGGAAAATACCCCTATTTCCAACGTAAATTTGATGGAAGGGTGCCAGGAATTGAGATACCTCAGAAACTCACCAAGGAGATCTGGGTGACCAGTCCAGGTACATAGAACGTCATCAACGTACCTGCGCCAATAGTGAATATGATTAAGTAACACCTGGTTCGAGGAAAAAAGAGTCAAGTTCAAACTTAGACATGAAAACTTCGGAGATAAGAGAGCCTAAAGGTGATCCAATATGGATCCCTACTTCATCAGGGAACTCAAAAAATTTCCCTTCAAATTTACAGTAGTGAGGGGACCAGCAGGTATTCCGAAGATCGAAAAATTCCTGAAGCTCATTGTGAGGAATGTTGGCTCTGACGAGGAGCTCACCCATCCGCTGGATAGTAGCAGCCTTGAGAATATTCGGGAACAAACCAACAACATCAAAAGAGCAGATGGTCGTTCCCGGGGGAAGACTTACACCCTTCAGGACATCAGTTAAAGAGGCCGAATTCAAAACCGAATGAGGATATTCAAAATCAATGCATTTTTGAACCATCGTTCAAGGAATTTGGCAAGGAGGTAAGTGGGGGAGGAGACGAAAGAAACAACGGGTCGCATCGGGGTATTGTTCTTATGCACTTTAGGCAGCCCGTAGAGGAGGGGGGGGGGGTGTGGGGTTAGGAACAAGGAGGTTTTTTCAGAGCAGGAGTCTTGATAATAGCTTCACTCCTGTTGATGACACTCCTAACTTCTTTGACGTGCTTCGGGAAGCTGAAATCCTCACTCTCTTTAGCACCACACTGCTGGAGGACCTCGTGGACCTTGGAAGAATGGGTGGATTTCTCTATCACCACAACAGCATTTCCCTTGTCAGCGTTAGTGACGATTAAATCTTCCTCTTTAAACCTTGAATCACTCCTTCCAATTTATTACTCATGCGGGGGAGGGGGTTATTGCGGACTATCTCGCCACAAACTTTCTGGGTGTTAAAACCAGGGCCAATCTTAACAGCAAGATCCGCAACATTAGCCAAGGTTTCATCTTTCTTTAGGGGAGGTAGACTAAATTTCAAATCTTTCTCAAGGAGGGCTGTTTCGTCACCATTGAACACTACCTGACTATTATTTATGAGGGGGGGATGGAATTTATGAACGTCAACACCATCACTCGACCCTTCCTCAACCACATCACCATTAACCTTCATTAGAGAGGACAACTTCTTATTTTTCTTCTCCCTCAACTTCACCTCAAACTTCCGACACTTTAAATTGACGTCCGGCATAAAGTAATCAAACTCAAGGGGGAGGAGCATACCGGAGAGTCTCGAATGGACCAAAAGGTTTAATCTCGTAGTGATATTATATTTACCATGCCATCTCCGCAGTTCCGTTCTTATCCACTTCTCTCTCATATAATTTTCCAGCCTCTTGGTCGTGGATTACAATCGGAGTAGAACCGGCCTGAAATGAAAGCAACTGACGAACGGAGGAGAATAACAATGTATCAAGATTGGCTAAACGAGGAATCACGGTGTGAATCATAGACCAGTTCGATCAGGCCATCCTCCGGAATGAACGAGTTGAGTACAGTGATACCGTCAGTGTTGCGATGACGCATTATCTCTATATACTCGAGGGCGATGCGCTTTCGGTACTAATTCTCCTTATGGAGGAGCTTTTCGGATCCCTCACGGAAGCTGTGGCCACTGTTTATCAAATGATCAGCAAAAGCTGACTCCTCTAAGCGTCCCTTCTCCCAAGACTTCAGGTGCTCAGCTACTCTCGCGTTTATTATGGATAGCCGTAACTCAGAGCAACGGATTCGTTTAATTGAAAACGGCTTGTTTGAAGAATTATCAAAAATTTAAAGTCATCAACTATAGAAAGGAGGAGAACCGGATGAAATCGTGACTCTGAGCCGCTGCTTTTTATGTAACCAAATATTGTGGCCTCCCCGCTATCAATGTACTAAATGCAATCGGTCCATTATTTTTTTATTAAATTATAGATTGGTCTTTCGTCTCCTATAGCTTAAGCAACATAGTAGCACAGACGAGCAATGTCGAAACAACCATCATAAACATATTTTTAACGTCAGATCTGGATATTTTTTCGAGTAAAGAGAGTATTCACTTTGCGCTATTTCTGTCTGATTTGGAAGTAGGTCAAATGATTTTTCACGACAGATAGCCTCATTCATCCGAACTTTTCTGTCGACTTTACCGGTCATGAATGAAAGTATTCGTTAACAGATCTTTATCAACAATGTTGGGCGCAATAATGCAGTACGCAGAAGTTAATGAAAACAAATATTATTCTGTTTATCTTCCAATGAATGCGAACGTGCATTTGACGCTAATTTTGTAAAAGTACGACGAACCACCACCGATCAACAAATCTGGTCGCGGTTTTCACAATAAAATTGAATCGATCATAGCTCCATTCGCTCGTAGACGAGATTTGAACACCGTAAAAAGGGGCGATATCGTCTTTACGACCACATTACCGTACAGATTATTATGTAGGCGCGTGCAGAATGAGGACCATTGGGAGTCCAATTTACACTCGACGTAATGCCAGCATATGTATGTACCAGGTACATATATACGTGGGCCGAATTTTATTTAGCCGCCAGTTAATGAAAATGTTTTGAAAAGCCGATTTCGCGCGTAAAACTGCATCGTGTACGCGTTCACGACCGTTTGCGAGAGAGCGATTGTGGTTTATAATAAAAGCGAAATAATAAATGACGAATCGCTCCCGGGGCTAGAATAATATTGTACGTACTCGGTACCATAATCTAATTCACAATATATACAGGATGTATATCTAGCTGAACATAAAACGTTGAAATTGTAGTAAAGTGTTCAAACTCTGAATTTAATTCGAAGAGACGTGTTACGCTCGCTGATTTTACAGTTACAGATAACAAGCGATTACAAGTAGGGTCGCATCCTGACCCCGCCTTTTCTGCTCTTTCGAAATTATATCAATCGAATTTACTTTTGCCTTCGCGTCTCGGTAGAGTCGTTCGCGGTCCTAAAAATTTTGTTCATCGTAAAATTATACTTCATACTTTTCTATAATGACGCTTCTCACTTACACCGTTTACTCCATTTTCGAGTTACTTTTTCAAAGCACTCGAGACAAATTTATTGAACAACTTTTGAGGTAATTTTCCAATGACCAATCTGTGGCCAAGGTGGCTGTAATTTTTTCTTCATCAACCTTATAATCACCCGTATTTTTTCACCGTGTGTAGATGAGTTTGAAAGATATGTATATGAAAAAATTTTTCATCTTTTCGTCGTGCGGGATTCTGCAAGGTGGAGGAATAGTCACATCGAGAAACTTGAGAATACGATTTCGTTGCTTGCGTTGATCAAAAATTACTAATTCATGTAAACGAGAATTCGATTGATATTTCTTCCACATGTAATCGAGATTTTCTTATCTAGAGTAAAGTTCGTCTCGCTTCTTTTATACGGCCTAAATCTTCAAATTACTCCGTATTCTTCCAGTCATACATTACTTTGAGTTTCTCATTTCTCAACCTTTATCGTTTCGTAGTTTGAAAATTATAATTTTTTTCTTAATCTCGATTCTAACATGGTTGAAATTTTGCGAGATCCCAAACGTGCTAGGAGATTCAGATCTTGAGATCGTTTCAAATTTTGGGATCATATAAATCTTACTCCATACAGATTTGAAGGTCGGAATTTTTTTCAGACCGACGTTCTCTACAAAAGAATTTTCAAATTTTGTCTCACACGGGGACATGACATAGTTTGAATATCAGAATTGATGAAAAGATTTTACTAACAAAGGAGTGAAGACTTTCTGGCCTTTAATCAGTCCTCCTACTTTATCTACGTCGTCGAGTCAGAGTGTTGAGAGTTCGAATTGACCAACTCAAAATACAATCAGCGGCGTAGCGCTGGAAATTCTCCAATGAAGGAGGGGGAGGGGGGGAGAGGTGTGTGAATGATGGCTTTTGGAAAATGTCTAAATTTCAATACTCGATTGTGTTACATACGCGCTTCCTGGTCACCCATGTGACCAATTAATACACCGGAGGTATTTGTCGTCCGCTAGAGTGCAATTTAAGAAATTTTAACCTACTTGAAAAGACTTGAAAAAATTTTGATTTTTTTGCTGCACATTTATAAGGGGAAGGTGCAAAGAAAGCTTTTGATCTTCCAACTGTACATATTGAAAACGGACGGGGGGATGGTTTGGGAGAATTCTGACTATCGGGTATGAATTACATATATCTATAAGAGGGAGAGGGGCGACTCGAAAAGATTTCGACATTCGAGGAGGGGGAGCTTCGAAATATTTTGATTCTCAATGCTTCATATTTTAGAAGTACGAATTATAAAAACTGTCGACTTTGAGATATGTTTGACCTTTAAGCGGGTTCCTTCCTGCCATTGCAAAGAAGGCAGTGGTTTTGATTTCTTGAAAAGTTCAACTTTTTTCTTCCTCCCCCGAACCATGTAAATCCCAAATCGACTCGATATTTTTTCGTTGATTCTGAGACGATTTGGTTTCGCTCAATGTTGACCGCAAATCGACCTGAACTGACTGGAAGTCAACACGAAATTGACCGCTACTTCTTACAAGGTTCCTACTTTCTGGAAAACCCGAAAAAGTCAAGGAATTCCTTCTCTCTACAGTCAGGGGAATTTTTTGAAAGTAACAGAAAAGGTCATTACACTACATTGTGAAGAATTTTATGGTATAAATGATTACAAATTCCTCCTCCCCCCTTCACGCACGAATGCTGCGAGAAAGTCGGGGGTAATGAGAAAACAAGACCGAGTTGCCATGCGCCTCAGTATCCGGGTCTCATGGGTTTTCTCTTCTCATTGACTCCAACATAATGGAAAATCATTTTTTTATTTTTTTCAAAGGAGCTGGAGCTTTTTTTCCCTTCGAGATGTAGAACTCAGAAAAATTTTTCTATAATTATGTCAAGATATGGAAACCAAGAAATCCGCATCTTTGTTCCCCTTAGAATTGGAACCTGAGAAATTCGGTTCCTTTGTGCTTGTCAAGCTCCAAAATGTGAAAAGTATCTCCGCAAATAATCATAGTAGAAGTGTTCCCAGCCAAAATAATGATAGATAACTGAAGAAAATGTTGAGCAAAAATAAAATCTGAGATGACACAGAATATGTATCTCGAATCATGACGTCACAACGTACCGTTCGGTGGGAAACTTTA
The DNA here is from genome assembly GCA_035079385.1 of Aspidiotus rigidus. Classification (NCBI taxonomy): domain Eukaryota; kingdom Metazoa; phylum Arthropoda; class Insecta; order Hemiptera; family Diaspididae; genus Aspidiotus; species Aspidiotus rigidus. The sequence goes on along the minus strand of JAVHKY010000020.1, from coordinate 11,820,449 downwards.
TTTTATTATAATTTTTTTCGCGGATGTGTAAAGACTCTTGGCTTGTCGAGGCAAAAAAATGGCATGGAAAACCGGGAAAAGTGAGGGAAGAATAATTCTGAAAAATTATTGGTGACACTGTTTTATTACCCATTCAACATCGACGACGAAATTGTGTAGATCTTGAGGACACAACCTGGTAGGTTTTCAGAGTCCAGGTTGATAATGAGTCGACTCCTGGTATCAGATTTTAATGTTGATTGAAAATCAACGTCAAAACTCCGTCGATTCGACCATTGCTGCACTGGTCAAGCATAATTGAGATACTAAATTGACGTATTCTGTCTGCGAGTAGCGAAGTCACCAAACAGACAGAATGCTATAAAGTAGTTACTATACTTCAACTCTAGATTGACGTGGATTTGAGGTCGATTTGAAGTCGAAAACTAAAAATCGACTAGGCGGAGCACCCGGTTTTAGGTCGAGAGAAAAGTTTAGAGAAGTCGTCTCAAAAATGACTTCAGATCGACGTCGACTTGAATCGTCTTGAAGTCGAGAGGCGTATATTTCCAGAGAATTAAAAATCGATTTCAAATCGATCCAACAAAACAGTTGATCCCAGGTCGATGAGAAAATTTGTAAAAGTCGACTCGAAATCAAATCCAGATCGACGTCGATCCAAAGTCGTCTTGAAATCGAGAAGCGTACATTTCCAGAGGACTAAAAATCGACTTGAAATCGACCGAACAGAGTTGTCGATTTTAGGACGATGAGAAAATTTGGAAAAGTCGACTCAAAATCGACTTCAGTTGAACGTAGATTTGAAGTCGAGAAGCGTGTGTTACCGGAAAACCAAAAACTGACTTGAAATAAACCCAATAGTGGACTTTTTCAAATTTTTGATATATCTGAAGTCGATTTCAAGCCGATTTTAAGTCCTCTGGTAATATATGCCTTTCGACGACTTCAAATAGGTCGCAATTTCGTGTAAAACTTTTAAAGAAATGAATTCTCTTGTCAATATGGTTCTCCCTTTAGAGTTTCTCTTCAGGCTTGTCCTAAAACTGTCCCTGGCCTTTTTCATATACGACGTTCAAATAATAGTGTGACGATTGTCTCTTAGAAGACGAGAAAGAAAAATGGTAACTTCTTCTCTTCTTTCACCGTGAGTTGTTACCGCCAGAAGGCATATTTGTTAATTTAAATTTGTGACCTTCAACTCCAGACTTTTTAGCTTAGGCGGTTCATTCCTTTCATTTCCACGTATCATTCAATTTACATCCACTAATATCTTCGCAGTGATGAGATTTGATCGTTTTTGCAAAGAGTTTCGTAAACCTTGAATAAGAAGCGGGTACGATTTCATCGGCCTCTTATCGATCATTGATACTCTGCTAACCTGTTTTGAATAGAAAAATGAAATGGTGAGAGGGGAAAGTTGAACGACGAAAAATTGGAATCTGTAATGGATGCATTCAAATTTCTTCGTGCCATGAAAAGTGACTGATAATAGCTGTTTTTCATTCTGCTGGTTCCATGATATCAGGAATTGTCATCGAACCTGCATCACGTTGTGTACCGAGTGTAACGGTTTACGACGTTACTATTTGTTTTTTTTTTTTCTGTTTTTCGAACGCGAATTGAAATTTATGGGGACGCGCGCGTCTTTTTCATCCCTCGAGGGTGCTTGTGAAAGCTGTGACGAAAAATACACTGGAAATTCTATTGCGGTACTACATGGTACACAAAATGTACATGTGTTTCATACGAACGACTCCACCACAGTGGATGTCTCGTTATTTAATTCTGTCTGCTCGTAATACTCTTTATTTGTATTGCTGTGTGTGTGCGCGAACGTGTGCACACGCAATCCTCGTCTAACTTCAAATTCTAGACGTACCGGCACGGTACCGTAATGTCTGCGCGTCACACTCCGTGACGACGGACGGTGTAGCTCATATAGACTCATTTATTCGCACCGAAATTAGTCTTTTGTTTTCGAAAGCGAATTAATGAGCGAAGGGGTTTTGTAAACCTGTATAAAATAGCGATATATGTTTCGGAATCGTGTGAGTGTGTGTGTGTGTGTGTGTGTGTGTGTGTGTGTGTGTGTGTGTGTGTGTGTGTGTGTGTGTGTGGACGATACAGAGATATAGCTTGCGCCGAAACGCAGACAATGTTAAATGATGATTTACGTCCATGGTTTGGGATTTCCGTGCACGCTGGAGCGAGTAGAGAGGGTATTTGGATACCTTTCATTTCATCGTTTCCTGTCTCAAGGGTAGCGAGGAAATGAGATCGAATCGCGATATCGGTACACCAATGCTGCACGTGTAATATTTGTATTTTCTGTACAATTTTTCTGTTCGTTAGGTGCATTGCATGATGGTGCACTTTTCTGTAACGAAGCATTACCTGTCGCAGAAATGCCTTCGCATATGATATGTATTGTGAATTCACATCTGATGTGGCAGGAGGTTGAATGAAATATGGGTCATTGCCAGTGTATCGTGTACGAGAGTAATTACGGATCGTTCATTTATGAGCACTTTCTTATGTATGTATTGTCATGTTTTAAAACTGTCATAAAGATGGAATTTTCTATCTCAGATCAAAGAACTCATTTCAAGCCCTGAAGAAAGAAGAAATTTGATCCTTACTTCTCGTCCTACTCAATTCTTTCTAGTTCCCTTCACTTACACAGTAAAAGTTCCCAATCTCCTTGATCACGTCCATCATTTGTAACTTCCTCATGTCATACCACTCTCGCTCCTCCCCGCATACAATTGCACAATTCTGCTTACTTTTTACCAGTGTCACTCTCTATTTCGATCAATTTTAGATTACGGATCACTTACGTCACACACACGGGTCTCTTACTCTTAGATTCAGGACGAAATTCTGCCATCCTTATCGGCATCGATATTTTTCGATGCTGACCAGCTCTCGCACAAGGGCAATCACAACATTTCAGAGGGTGTAAACACCACAGTTTGAGAAGGGGGATATTGTCTTTGACATTAGACAATAGTTCATAAATATGAAAGTGAGGATAATGAGTAAGCTTAGCGTTAATGGTCTTGGGGGCGGTGCCGATATGAGAAGTGAGGTTGGGTAAGTAAGGGAGAATCATAAGTTTTCTTAATTTCCCGGTTTCCCTCGGTGCGGAAAAGAATTGATAGTGTTTGACGCCCATCTTGTTCCCCCAGGATACTTGTCCACCCATTTCTCTTCGTTCTTCCCATAAAATTTCACCAAAAATTCTGGCAGCCTAGAATTGCCCGATGGTAAATTCGCCACCAATATTTAACATTATTTGCCATGACTACCCCCTTTTGAGGGTCTACACCTCACGTGCGTATAAAAGGCGCAAAGCTTCCTCAATTATGTATTGCAAAATTTAATGAACCTTATTAGAATTATAGAGGTCATGAATAATTTTTGATTGGTTTGTGGAAGAGCAAAAGTCTTAGTATTTTCCAATGGCTTGTTTGAAAATCTAAAAATTTCATCATTTTCTAATTTGAGATGACCTCTTGATGATTAGGTCTTGTAAGTTCTATTTATGAATCCTGAGTATGTGACAATATTATTGCAGTGAGCTCGCTGCGAAAGGAGAGTGAGTGCCCGTCTTTTCCTGACATATCGTTTACTTCCAAGATATCTTGAATTTAGAATGATGACCTCTTTCATGTCTCATTATCATCTTATCCTGCGCATCAACTTTTATGTCTCGAAAAAATTATGAATTTCTGTTATTTCATTCGCTTAATGAGAATTTTTTGTTTCTAATTTATTTGTCGTATCCGTCATGTATCGCATCTCGCAAAACGTCGTTTAAAGCAGTTGTAAATTTTGCTCGAAACGCATGTTATGACAACCATGATCATAATAGTGTCATACAAATGTGCTTGATGGCCATAAAACATTTCTCAAACTTGGAAGTTGTAGCGAAAAAACTGGTATACTTTTTCACCATCATTACGTACTTACGAGTTTTGAATGATATCCGAAATTGGATGGGATTCGTGCTTCTGGAGTAGATCAGTATTGCTCCACTTCGCTGTGTTGGTACAAAGCAGTTTTTTTTTTTTTTTTATCTTTGTTGGGGTACTCAATAATCATAGGGAAGCTGTGAATCAAGTCGACATTCTGAGACCAGAACCTAGCCTAGACATCGAAATTTACACGCAGAGAAAGTGTGAGTTCGTCTTTTGCAATATCCTTTGGTTTCCAACATTTGGTAACATTGTATAACAATACGAGGTAAATCTTACTTATTTCGTTTCTTAAGTAAATCTCAGAACTGTTATGTTACAGATTTATAAAGCCAACTGCAACCTATTTTTCCTTTCATAATAACAGCGTAAAGTAATGAAAACAATGAGCGTGCGTTACAGGTTCAGCAGTTTTGATACAATTTTAATTCACAATGAACATGTGTTGAAATAAACAAATCGCTGTGTTTTGTCGATAAAAACGTCCTGAGAGAGAGAGGTCAAAATTCTGTATCGAGTTCTCAATGTGTGAGGAAACTACTGTTTCTAGCCAGCTTGAACCTTAACAATATCATAAAAAAATTGAGTCCTGAATCTGATTCAATTATGCAAGCCATACATTTTGAAAGGGACTTTGATAACTTAATTATGATTCATGAGTATTCGAGACAAAATAATCAAAAACTAGCAGTTCACATCGTTGGGTGCTTGCGGGTTCCCTACTAAGCTATTAGGCCTTTTAATCACATCTTTTTTCAAGTCCCCTTCCTAATGTAAGAAGATCGATGATAGGAATTTTTCCAAGTCCTCTTCTTCACAATATATAGCTAATTTTCCGGAGCCTCGAAACGTCGATTTTCCGTCTGACACCCAGCGTCTATCAATAATCAATGTCAAATCATACGAGAATTTACATCCTTCGAAGACTTGGTCGAAATTGCGTTGGTATATTGTAGAAACCGTCCTCTCGTATTAGATCGACATGGAATTGACAAATGTCGCCTTCACTCCTACTTATTTGCACGTCGGTTTCAGGTCAACTTTGAGTTGAGTTTTTCTCGCTCTCGACCTAAAATCGACCACAAGTCGCTTCGTAGTTCTCTGGTTAAGATTTGCTGATCGCTTTTAAATTGACCTCAAATCGACGTCAATCTGGAGTCGATTTCGAGTAGACTTCTCCAAATTTTTTTATCGACCTCGAAATCGGCTGCTTTGTTGCTTTGATTAACAGTCGATTTTAATTTTTCTGGGAATATGTGCTGATCGACTTTAAATCGACCTCAAATCGACGTCGGTCCGTTGAGAATCTCAATTTTGCTTGATCAATGCAGCAGTGGTTGAACCGACACATTTTCGACGTCGATTTTCAGTCGAAATTAAAATTTAATGCCAAGTGTCGACTCATTTTTGCCACCGATTTTAAGACGGTATCAAATGGTGCCCTTGGAATATTACGAGAGGCGATGATAACCGATCCAAAACCAACGTCGATTTTCAGTCGATACCAATTTATTTGGTATCAAAACAATTCTCTCTTGGAAAATCTTTGAGGAAAGGCCGGAATCCAAAAGAGGAAATCGGTCACAGAAATAAATAATTTTCCCGTACCAAGAGGAGAAGGAGACATGAAGCTCAATGTCTATGAAAGCCCTGGGTATTTTCAAGTTCGTTTTCCAGAAATCGACTGTCAAAAACTCTCTCAAAGGGCTGACGCGTTGAAACTATTTTGAGTTAGTGAATTGGGGTTCGAAATCTTTTTGAGTATATCCTGATGCTTAAAATGTTTTCTAGCTGCTCGTTTCCTTTTTGGCTTGCAGTTCGAAGTATGTATTCCACGTCCAGGTCTTCGTCCAAAACTGGTAGGGGCGCTCCGAGACCAATGTGAAATGCCGAATCTTGTACAGTGACAATGTTATGGTTAATTTTGCTGAGCATCTCTTTGTTTATCAAATGACGAACAATCTTTCATAGGTTGAGGGCACTCCCATTGCCGCGTATTCGTAGCGCTCTTGGGAGCTGAACTCTAGCTACCTTTCAAGATATGCGTTTCCAAAAAAACCTACAACTTGATAAAATCTTTGAACTGGACTAGATTTTTTATAATTTGCCGTTTTTCTACAGGCTAGCATTAAAATGGAAAGTTTTCACCATCTGAAGAACTCTCATCAATTTCATAGAGTAAGAAAACACTACTTGGTTAAGGGAGTGGGGGGTTCACCGAAATATCAGGCTATAGGAAACAGATTAATGTGAAAAGACAGACGCTAAACTCCTTAGTACTTGGATCTTTTGCATTTTTGGAATTATTATTTGTTCTGATTTTGTCCAGGGATTTGAATCATCTCTTTTTTTCGGCTGTAAGTATGGCGAATAGTATTTGGTATTAATATTTTTCTCCTGTCAAGATTTGGAACGCAAACAATCGGCTGATCTGCATAGATCCAAAGCTCAAAATATCCAAATGTCGGGATCTGTAACCCAAGACCGTAGATTTTTTCAACTCAGATTTGGAAGTAAGGAAGGTGGAAGAAATATGACGAAAAAATCTCCTGGCCCGAGCGAGAATCGAACCCGCGACTTCTCAGGCGAGTGCGATAACTACTACACTACCAAGCCCTAAGATTACATCGTCAGATGATAGTTCCACCTTGTGATAGAGAGGGTTCAAAGACCATAGTACATCAGGCTGTTGCAAACGCACATTAAAGGCAATAGAAAAGAGCAGCAAATCCCTGAAGGGAAAGGTGAATAAAGGATGTCGTGGTGTTTCCTTTTCCGTCCTTATCTACACGATTCCGAGCGAACGTCCACGCTCAGTGACATCCTTCATTCAGATCTGGAACCCGAGTGATCCGGCCCCTTGTTTAGTAATATCATGATGAGTATCAGACAGGCGGGTGATATCTTGGCGACGATCTGGTCTTTTCATTCTCAGGAAACGGAGCCATAATGTTTCCGGACAAATAAATCTTCCTTATTGAGATTCGTTCGTGTCTGTCGCATTTGCCTCTATGCCGAGTATCGGCTCGTCAATCTTGTTTAGACCCTTATGGACTACAGGAATGTTCTGCCTGCTCCCATTAGGATCCCAAAACCAATAACGTCTATAATTCAACAAAATCATTCACCTCCAGACCGTTGAGTATGTTAGGATGCTGGAGACTCAAACTGTCCTGTATCGATTCGATAAATATCAACACGCGACCGTTGGGCCGTGCTCTCATGTATAATGTGAGAAATTAGCGAGATATTCGTAGAAGTTATGGTTGTTATTTGGTACCTGCGAATTATGCAGAAGATAGACATACTGTAACACTTATTCGTGAACGAATTCCCGAAATATTCAATCTTCACGTACTCGAATGATGGGCATTCCAAACTGGCTGATGCCTGCGTGCCACGGACGCGAAAAAGCGAAGTTTGCAAATGTCTTCGGAGGTGAAGTACGGTGGCAGTTTACCGTCGAGCGACGTCATTAATGAAGAAAATATTTTCATAAACGATAACGAGACGCACGTTTGGGGTGGTGTTATCTTCGCTCACAATCTGGTCTAGTCAACTGTAGCGGAGACAGATAAACCTGAAGAACGCGGGTGCACTACATCTACCTGCCTCGCCAGCTCAGCCTGTTCCATATAATATACTAGCTCAACGTTTTAATAGCGGTTGCGTAACGTTCGAATCGATGACGATAATTCCTGTTCGCAACAAAAAAGAGAGAGAGAAAAAAAAAAGTACGAATATTATACGCTACTGTTGGTATTAGCTTATGTCTAGCTTATGAAATCTGCGGTAATAAAGATAGTACAGAGTAAAGACTAACGCGTTGCCGTAGACGTTAACGAGATTTTTATGGAAGAATAAGAAAGAACAAAAAAAAAAAGACAACAAAATTTGACAAGTTAAAGACCTCGAGTACTCTCGTTATGCTGAGGCCTTTCTTCGTCCACTGAAAATATCGCCAATTTACACGTACTTGAGCAGCATCACCGTGATACGAGTTTTTCGAACAGGCTAATCGACGTTAGAATAATTGAGATCGTCGAGTACTTCGATTTCCTGACTGAGAAATGACTTGGAAGAGTTTGTATTGACGTAGGAATGTTGAACCTGCCGTTTCTTTCTCGAACTATTGCATAATTTAAAACAAATTCGTTCATTACGAATATAATAATTGAGTAAAACAAAGGAAACACGGGACAGTATTGATTCTTCAGTGTAGCCTTAGTTAACCAGCATTAAAATCATTACTCGCTTACCGGTCATTTTTTGTAGTAGTCGCAAAATGTAGGCCAATGAAGATGATAATGAGGTAAACAATAGCGTCGAAAATCAGAACGCAGCATTCCGGATACCGAAAACAATAAACGAGTATTTATAGTTAATGGGTTATATTATGCGGGCACCAGCGCTTCGATGTAAAGCTCCCAGACTGTAATTGGATCCACCAGTATACAGCGCTTCTCTATGAGTAACAGCTCACTCCAATCTTAAAAGTATCTTCGCTTTGTGATGGGACTGAAAGAGACGCGTGCATAAATTTGGCCATTAAATGGCATGAAACATGTAAAAATTTCATTATCTCGACGAACCATCTATAATCGGGGATATTTCGTCACAATTTATACAACAGCGCTCGCTCCGCTTTACTCGCGGTCTAATAAAGTGTTATCGGGTATCGAAATGGGAAGAATAGAAAGAATTATAGCCGATAATTATGCGTATGGAAAAACTCAGTCCGCGACTCCGAAAAAAAGTTGACACGCGATTTCAGGTCAGTAGGTGGTGGCGGCTGCTTAAAGTGCTTAACAACCAGAAGCCTCTCAAGGACGAATGACTTGAGGAGTTCTACATTCGGAACGTTCGAATTCGTACTTCGTAATATTATAGGCGTATAAAAACGCGTTACGTATTCATTATATATTTGAGAAAATAAGCGATTTTTTTTTTCTTCTTCTTTCGTCGTGATTCATGTGAATTTCACTCGGAAACAATGTTACAAGCTTTTTCGACAGTAATAAAAAGTAGACTACGTTCGAAAAAGTAACCGGTTTACGTGTATCATTTACGATAGTTTTGTCGAGCAGTATACGAAGTTATACAAGTTGGAATTTAATTAGATGAAAAGTTTGGTACTTAGACGGTCTCAAGTTGGAACGAGAATCAGTAAACAGGGCCATATTTTGGTAAGTGATACAGATGACTGAAACTTGTAAAACTGTCTACTGCGATAAATGAAAGTCCGACAGCAGAATTAGGGTTATCAAACAGCGGTTCGAAAGAGGTTTGTTTGCAAATAGGAAATTGTGTACAGAGAGAACTCGTCAATTGCGATTATGTGTCATCGAGTAATGCGTGAAACTTGTTTCGTTTCTCTCTCTCTCTCTGCTCTGCTCTCTCCTGGTCCGTTACTGACCTAGACCCAACTTACTAATTGTGACTCTCCATTGGTTTTATCATTCCTCAAAAAGTTCTTATTTATGAGCTACCTTTTGATTGGCACAATCTTTTCAAAGTCATGAACGAATTTAGATTTCCAAAATGTATGACGTGAACTAAAATTACGATCGATGGTTTCCTTAAGACATTTGAAAAACGTCGAAAATCTCGTGTATAAAGAAAGATGAGGATTTCTTTTTCCTTTTGAAGGTACATTCTTAGAAAATTTCTTCGTCAATCCAAAAACCTAAACTGCCCTAATTTTGACAAAATCTCTATAGAGGACATATGTGCCGTCATCAGGAGTATGTCGAAGGATTACTATAGCCCCTGGCTTGCCAGGTGAGTTTCGGGGTTTAAAAGTAGCTTAATGAATTCTGTTTTGAGTTGTGCTCAGTTGTGCCGCAAGTCTCACAAATTGTTTTGCAGCGATTCCCGAGACATTATTGAAACATTAGGTCCTTGTCCCCACAATAGAAGAAGAGCTCGCCGCCTGGAACAACGAGGGTTTATGCTCGTTTCGATCGTACGTGGGGCTGCAGTTGAGCTCTCACCGCGAGTCTACAAGAGAAGACGAGCGTCTTAATGACATTCTCTCCTTCGTCTGAAACACGAAGAGTCCGAGCATTTGTCTGCTCTGACCAAAGACGGAACCTCAGCGAATCATTCCTCGCGCGCTTACAATAGGAGACAACGGCTGGAGGAATCTTTACCCCAAGGTTTGAAAGGAAATCTTGCATGTTTACAGCCCACTCATCAGCTATTGGTAGGAATAGGAGACCGCCGCAAATAGAAAACTCGACGGCATAATCCAGCTCCAGCTCATTTTCAAGCCATAATCGAATGGTGAGGTCGTATGTTCACAGCCTCTTTCCAACCGGGTAGGGGGAGACCAGCGCGAACGTAGCACAATCTAATGAACCCATTCTCTCCTATTCGATCTGGGGTGGCATAGGATATATCCCCTTAGCCTTTTTTCAACTGGAAGAGGCAAAAAGGGGTAAATGAGAACTATAACAAAGATTCCATGGATCATGAACGTATTAGAAACTATGCCGCCTATTTTTGGCGGGCGCTAGGATCAATAGATATTTTGGGGAAGAGCAAGGGAATGACCCAACGAAGAATAAAAGCGGTGCAGTTCAGTACATCTCATACACTATTCGTTGCATTGGTTTTTTTAGGACAAAACTAGACCTGAGGGGCCTAGTGTGATAACGTATTCTCCCACCCCCCCCCTTAAATTTTCTCCATCATATCTTAAAAACTGCAGTACCACAACTTGTAAGACTTGCGGCCTAATTGATCTCAACTTGAGCACAATTCATTCAGCCATTTTTGTACTGTGAAACTCAACTGAGGGGCTGTTTAACTAAACCGAGAATTAGCTTGGTAAGAAATATTGAAGTTCAGTGGATTTATAATAATATGTGGCCCGAATGAAGTTTTGGGTGTTAGTCATGGGTTCCGAGTCGTTGGAGAGGTAGAGGAGGCTTGAGAAGGAACACAGGAGATGTGGACAAAAGAAATGGGAGAATGATAATTCCTCAGCATGGCAGTATTGGCACGAGGGTGGAGCGTAAAGCTCAAGGAGGAGGAAATAGTTTAGGTTACGCGGTTGTGCACAGTCCTAAGTCGTGCTGTGACTATCGCGAGGAACGAATTGAGGAGGAGCAGAGGATCGAGAAGTTTTCACCAAATAAAATTTATTGTGGGGTTGAGAGGACCACAAGTTTTACAATGATTAGATGACTAGAAAACGACAGTAAGATTGTTAACAGGGAACCGGAACTGATAATTCACCAACGAGTTGAACCATTGATCGAGGAATTTAGAAAGCTCATAAGTCGGAGAAGTGAAATACACCCCTGGTCTAATAGGGATATTCTCTTTATGGAATTTAGGAAGGCCGTAACTCATCGACCAGAGAACAGGAGAGATTAGTGATTGAGCAGGAAAGCAGTGCTTGCTTGATTGCCAGTTCCAAGGCTTTGTATTCCATAAGGTCGATCTGACTAGGAATCTAGTGGATGGCAGCTGAAGATGGAGAAGATGTTGAGGTGTGCAGCAGGATGGGAATGCGTTGGTCGTACACAGCTAGGAGAGTCGGAAGGAAGAGACATTGGCGTGGAGGAATCAGAAGAACGAGTTAAGTAAATCAGGAATAGATAGTTGATAGTTCGGCAGATTATCTGAGAGTTGAGTTTTTTATCAGGAAGTGCGAGATTTCTCCATCCATACAGAAGTCGCTGCGATTTGGAATCATCTGAAAAGCTCAAGTTGTGGGAGGAAAAATCATACCTATAATAGCTTTGATGTATGGGTAAGTAATGGATGAGAAGATAGGAAGAAGGAGCATAAATTTGAGATGTTAGTCTGGATGGGATTCTAATGAAGGAAGTAGTAAGTTTTAGTAGCGATAAGAGGCGAGATAGAGTCCAGGTGGAGAATCTGGACCGTAGACGCAAAAGAGATAAGGAGTGAAATAGTAGAAGTTTGAGCCTAAAGTTAATAAACATAATTTGAGGTTCAAATTCCTAGAAAAGGCCGAATGTTTTAAAAGTAAAATGGAATGGCATTATCAATTATCACAAAATGAATTTAGATAAGCAATATTGAAATAAAGTGCCGAAAATCAGGTTCAAATACACATATTTTACACGAATTTCGATCGTTCAACCGGTTCCAATCGTCCGTTGACGATCATCATCAGGAAGTTGAAAAGTTCCTAGGTGGAGATTGAGTGCGATGAGTCGTGAGTTTCCCTTAGCCCTCGAAGTAGGTCAGAGCTCATACATATAAGTCGATAGTCGGAATTTTTTCCGAGATTCTTCTTGGTAGGCTAGAGATCTTCCCGAAGGATATTTCTTCGAATAGTCCTTAAGAACTAAAATTTGCTGGTTTAATGGGATATTCGAAGGGTAGTGAATGCTGTATATCGTTTCGATGATGCGATTTTCAAGGAGAGATTTCAGATGTAATGCTTTATGTTCGAGTTTACTCCATGCTCTAAATACGTGAATTGTTGATATTTTTGCATGGATTAATTAGATTTCATGTTACACTTAATCTTTTCTTGTTCGTTCTTTTCTATTATATTGCTATAATCGATTGACTTATTTTTCTTTGTTGCAGGTGAGTGTCTTTTCTTTACGTTTCTATGCGTCAACAATGGATGAAATGCAGTAATTCAATTATGTGAGTACTCCTATAACTCAAGTTCGTCGATTATCGTTCATTCGAAAGGAATATGAAATTACGCGTCCGTACTCTTTTGGGTCCGCAGTACGATAAAATTTTACTGTGTTTCGTTCAGCTATAAAATTCCTTTTCAAAACTATCGTTGGTTTCCAGTGCCTTCGATCTTGAAATCAGGTACTGCTCGTCCACTCATCCCATCTGCAAGTGTTAGGAAAATGTAACACAGCCCACCAAACGAAGTGTTCCGATTCAATCTTTCGAAGTGTACAGCGATAGTATGTTACTCGTACTTTCAGTGACGCCGGATCGTATTAGGAACTTTTTCCCATCGTCTTCTCGAAAAAGGTTCCGATACCTGAAGCGATAAAAGTGATCTTGACCAAGTTTTTCGATTTAGACTGTCTATCACGAATAAGAGATTACGAGCACAACCAGTCCGAGGAAATGATAGATTCTCATTCAGAAAATCCTTTATATTTTATTCTACGTTCACGAGCGCCAATGCAGGAAAAATATTCTATACAATGTTACAACATAAATAATATACCGTATAGTTTTCGGTACACACGAATCCGTCTTATCGAAAAAAGCAATCAGAAATCCTTTTCATGGTCGTTAAGTTTTGATGTTTCTACCCAATTTTATAGCGTTGTGCGTTCTATTTTTTCCTTTTTGTCTTCTCGTGACGTGAAGAAATATTGTAAACTTTCTGTCACATTACAGGTATTATATTATAGAATGCGACATAACTTACGTAATCTATATTTGTATATAAAACTTCGAAAAAATGAGTCCAAAAGTGTATATCGGTAGAAAGTTTGTCGATATTGGCAAAGAACGCGATAAAAACGTTTTATCCCTTATGGAAGGGAGGGAGCATCGAGGGGATGTGTAGACTAGTGAGAATTTCGAACGATAGTGCATATCGTTTCGTGTTCGACGCGAAGCCCGAGTGATGCAATTAATTGTAAGATCGCTTTGTAAATGTAAATTAATCCTCTCGCTATAATATACTTTTGGAAAGCTGTAAAGCACATCTTTCGCCGAACATATACTCGGTACGCTTCTGTGCAGCGCGCTATAGAAGGTATCGTATTTACTTTGAAAAGAAATTAAAAGTTTTTTTTTTTTTTTTTTTTTTTTTCCTCAACGGTATAGTATCGTGTTGCACTTTCATTTAGTATGGCAATACATAATATCCGACAACACGTCGAGTGTAGTTGCGATGAGTACAGCGAAATGTTTCACACTGATGAAAATCGAGAGTATATTATTATTATTATATATAGGTACTGAGTGTATCGTTCGTTTAGTAGAAGTGCACGTGGAAACCGCGAAGATTTGAATTTCTATCTACCGTTGGGTACACTATTCTTTTACATTTTTTTTTTTTATATCATTCGCATCATATTTTTGGATCGTGCAATCAACGTTGATATCAATACTCGTTGCAGCGACGAAGCTCGATTTAAAAATATTTATAGTTCTTGGTAAAATTACCTCTGGTCCTTGTTCGCTGGCGTGAGAGGTTCTGAAATATTGATATTATGGAGTGATAGTGTGGCGAAAGGAGAATGCGATAGCATACGTTGTAGAAAAAGTTCGTTATTGTTTCGTAGTGTACTTGAAAACGTTACCGGAATATTGTTTGCTGCGAAATTTCGATACAAAATGATATGGGAGAAGGGATTTTTTATCCAAATTTGAATAAAGATTAGGTGTGAGCTTGCTTGTTTCTTCGTCCTTAACTTTGGAATAGAAAATGAGATCGGTTATTGTTCTTTACAATACCGCGTTATTGAAAAGGTGTATAACTTTATTCCCGCCAACTGCCGTCAAAGTATTCAGCCTAGTAACCAATCGGTTCCACTCCTCGTGAGCGTAAGATTAGACTTGGAGGATTTTCATATCAATCATACTGAATTTCTGCCACCTATTATGAGTATAAAGTTAGACCTGGCCTGTTACTGCATTTCTACTACCTACTCCAGAATTTGCGTAAACAGGAGCGTGATCGAAAACTCCAGAATATTCCACCAAAGAAGTAAACAATGCGAAAGCTACAAAACCGTAGGAAAATATAGGAGTCGCGAACACTTTCGGTTAAAACCAATTACTCGTATCTTTAAGCATAGATAAAAAGCGACTCCAATCGAATCGATTCATGAACATGAAGTTGGACTCGGCCCATTGTAAGTTAGACTAAATTATTTACTGTGAATAAAGCTATTAATTTTTTTATATCAAAAATAAATGATATTAAAATTCTATAATAAAAAATCCCAATTATTAAATGATATTCAGTTCATTAAAATTTTTTTTTTTTATTTAATTAACGGCTGCTCAAAGGGCTATTAGCTCGGGTTGTTTACAGATATCATTTAATCGCTTAATTTATAGTGGTTTAGGTAGAATTTTTTAACAGAGTTCTATATTATTGTATGTTAAAAATTTATATATCGAAAAATAAAATATAATTCCAACTGTAACTGAAGTTGATGAATGAACTAAAGAAGAAATAGGTAAAGGAGCAATTATTGCTTTAGTTAATCGTAAATTCAAAGGAAATTGTGATCTCTTTATAAAAAAACGAAATATAAATAAATAATTAAAA
Organism: Aspidiotus rigidus; assembly: GCA_035079385.1. Taxonomy (NCBI): domain Eukaryota; kingdom Metazoa; phylum Arthropoda; class Insecta; order Hemiptera; family Diaspididae; genus Aspidiotus; species Aspidiotus rigidus. The sequence continues at coordinate 11,805,218 of JAVHKY010000020.1, read as the reverse complement.
TTAAATTATAAATCATTTCTAGAAAAAAAAAAAAAAAAAATTGAAAATTATTATTAAAATTGAAATGTTTCCTAATCGATTAAATAATACAACCAAAATTCTTATTTTTATAAAAATAATTATAATTATTGTAATACGGTAAATAATAATTATTATTTAAATAGATAAAATTATGATAAATAAATAAAATTCTAATTATTAATACTATAATTATGAATAAAAAATCAGATTTATGAAAATAAAATATTTTGTCAAAATATAAATGAATATATTAATAAATTCAAATTAAAAATTAATTTAATTTTTATCATTGAAATCATTATAATAACAAAAAATATTAATAAAGTTTATCAATATTTTGAAAGTCTAAAAATTTAATTAAATAAAATAGTGATCTTGTACATCATTAAATAATTATTAATTATAAAAATAAATTTACTAATTATATTATGTATTTATTATTGTAATAAATTTTTCTAATTTAATAATTATTTCTCTAAGAATAATAATTATCTTTTTAATCATAATGTCAATTTTTTCTATTTAAAAATTCAATTATTTTAATAATAATAACATTGATACAAATTTCAAGAATAGCCTAAGAGTATTAAAAACTTTTGTATACCAGGCTATACAGGCTATTTTTTTATCTACTATCTCATAATTGTATAGACTATACTCAGCTAAGAAAAGAGTAGGCGAATGAGCAGAATGAATAAGCCTGTCTATGCAAGACTATTCTGGACTACGAAGGGCGAGGAGCGGGGCTTCCAGGGAGTAGAATGTAATGCTAACTTATATTAGACTATATTAGACCAGTAAGTGGAAGGGCTCGGAAAGGAAAGTCAGATGAGCTTTTCAGCTAGTTAGTACCAACAATATACAGTACACTAAGTTTATACTAGCAGGACGGATTTAGAAAATGATTTTGGTACAAAATATCAACGACTTTTTTGGTATTAAGCGAAAACAAAAAAAACTCACGCCTGTCCCTGAATTCACCTTTTTTTTCTCTCATTTTTTAGGTTCAGGAAGAAAATAGGCTGAAAAATTCTCCTACTGCCGACGTCATATCGTAGACGCGGAACGACGTCATCCACTTAGAGACGTGAAACATGCTTTTAATTTTTAGAACTGCCAAGAATCCTTTTTCCCCTATTTTTGATTGATTGATTGATTTAGAACTTGGTAAATTTCCTGCTGAGAATTCGCTTTACAGAAGGATGTCTTGTGAAATTGGCTGTCTTCCGCCTTCTCATATTCATTCTGACGATCGTTCAGATGATGAATGCACAAAATTCTCACTCACCTGCCATCTATTTCTCATTTCTGTTCTACTCACTTCTCTCTTCCGTTCGCTCCTCGTAAATTCCTCCTCCATTCGGACTCGCTATCCTCTCTTGAACCCATGCAAGACCCCGTACTCTTTAAATCTTATTACTCAGCGCATTCTCGAGTTCGTGTACACCTTAACAATTTCTTTTCCTTCATTCGCCTTCTTCTGGAGTCCTGGTCATAATTATCGGACTCGCAGAACACGTTCAGTAAACCCAGCAGCCAAACAAGCCACCCTGTCTCCTCCTCGATTACTGATCCCACCCCGTCTCCGGCCTATCACTTAAAATCTGACTGTCGTTCTTTGATCATCTCATCAAGGTACATTTTCTGGCCCTCTCAACCTTACAATAGACTTCGTTTGGTTGAAAAATCCCTGATCCCGTGGTCCTCTTCACTTCATTCCTCACGCCATAAAGAAATGGTCGTAGCATGACTAAAAGTTGGGTATATCCGTGTAACCCACTCCTCCTTCCTCCTTGGAATCTCCGCTTCACCCTCGTGCCAAGACTGCCACACTGAGGAATTATCCACCTGAACCGCCGGATATCATTCTCTGTTCCTTCGCAAGCTTCCTCTACTCTCTCCAACGACTCAGAATCTATTACTAACGCGCTCTAAACTTCCTCCAGTCCACCTATTCTCCGCTTCACCCTCGTGCCAAGACTGCCATGCTGAGGAATTATCCACCTGAACCGCCGGATATCATTCTCTGTTCCTTCGCAAGCTTCCTCTACTCTCTCCAACGACTCAGAATCTATTACTAACGCGCTCTAAACTTCCTCCAGTCCACCTATTCTCCGCTTCACCCTCGTGCCAAGACTGCCATGCTGAGGAATTATCCACCTGAACCGCCGGATATCATTCTCTGTTCCTTCGCAAGCTTCCTCTACTCTCTCCAACGACTCAGAATCTATTACTAACGCACTCTAAACTTCCTCCAGTCCATCTACTTCTACAAATTCATTCAACTTCGATTCTTTTCTCGATCCTATAAACCCCTGCAAAGTTAAATAGCTCGTAAAAAAGTTGTTTCCCGGTCTGACCTCGGAGGTGAAGAAATATTGGTTCCCTTTTTGATTTTATCAAGTTCATTTTCGCGAAATTTTGAGATTGACTGAGCAATTGAAATTCTATTCTTTCCTTAAAATTGATCGTCAAGTCTGACAGAAGTGTTTTAGTCGCTGAGCCCTGAAACTTTAAATAGCTGTGTATTTATATGACAGGTGAGACCCAGAAAAATTCCGAGAATGAGACTCGGAATAATTCGATGTCCATTAGGGGGGAAGAGGCAGCACTTCGGACTCCTAAGCGATAGATATAAGAAGGAAGATTTCGAAAAAATTCGACCTTCGATCGGTATAATTATATATCTGAGGAGAGGAGAAGACTTGAAGAAATTTCAAGGAAGGGGAAAGGGGTGAATTGAGGTTCCAAGATAGAGCGGGGCTCCAACTCATTGTAGATACTTGGAAAATTTTGTCCTTGAGCTATTTACATCGGAAGGGGAATATCAAACTATTTCGATCATTGAGCGGTATGTGAGGGAAAGAGAGCGACTTGGTAAAATGACGATTCTTGAAATCTAAATCCCCATGAAGCAAGTTCCTTGCTTGCCTCAAGTATAAAGGGTCCTCACGAGCAGCAACTTTCTTTTCTTTATTTGCTCTCGGATAGTATATATTTTTCTGAATCATTTGAAGTTCAGTTCTCCGATGTGTAAAATATTGTATATTTCATTCCTAAAAGTTCATTTTTTTTCCTGCTTTTGGCAAGGTATGCTCTCCTCGCCGCTTCTTCCAACGAGCGTTTGATGTATCTGATTGCCGCTGGTTTCGGCAAAAAGGTACAATTTACAACTTTTACTTTTAGAATTTCTTCCAAAAACGTCTCATTAAAAGGCGTACGAAGTGGTTGAAAAAGAATTTGCATACAAGTATCAACGTCATTTAGAAATTCCCTGTATTTTACATAATTAAATACTGTAGTTTTTTGTGGTTTCTTATAACTCATCATTCGAGTCGAGTTCTTCTCATACATACTAATGAGGTGAAGTTCTTTTGTGTTTGTTAAAGAGTGTCCAACCACCGTATCTCACTTTTTTAGTTTTTCAGTCATGTAAAAGAATTTTCTATCGTGATGGCTATTTTTTTTTCCTCTCGGTTAGAAAGAAAACATTATTAGATTACTGTACATCCTCATTTGTGCATTCTAATCCGTTGTATCACTTTGCTCAGATGATGATTTATGCATGGGTTGGATGATAGCCAGCCTACGTCTTTCGATCAAGTTTCATTGTCTACATCGTTTAGCTCTTAGTCATTACAATAAATGTGAATTGTTTTATTTAAAAAAGTGTCCAAACGACAATAAAGCGATCTCAACCATCAGATCTCGTGCACGTATAAAAGAAGACCATTTCTCTAAATTGCTTTTTAGTGCTTAGACTCTCATGGCATAAAGTGATTCACACGAATCGCATCTTGATTCGAATTCTTCATCCAAAAAAAGTTTTGTGTAACGAATTCTAACATAAGTTTCCTCGTTTCGCGATAAATTTATTCCTTTTATTTTCTTTGAAATGTACTGTGTCGTATTCATCGTTCCACAAAAAAAGGGCTATACGTTTGAAGGATAACAGAAAAGAACGTCGAGGCTTTTCTGTCGTTTCGGACTATACTTCGTGGCACGATAATTATTGCAACGCAATATAGTACAAAGGAAAGAAAGAAATACAATATCGATTTCATCAATGACTGCTTTGTAAATGTTCGTTTTGTGCAGAAGCTCATAAAGCTTATAAAATTCTGAATACCTTGATTCGAAAAGAGGTTTTTCCGGTCCATTGATTTTCATAAATTCGCGTTTCAAAAGCAGTTTGTTTACCCCGAACGCTGTACGAAATTTTTGAGAGAGAGAGAATGGAATCGTAAATATAAGAGAATTTTCGTGCGTATAACTGACTTTGTTAGCTGTTTTCCACCAGTCATACAGCACGGATGAATTACGAACGGATGGCCCTTGAAACGACTTCACATGAATTTTTAATAACCAGTTTTTCATTGGAAAATTCTTATTTTAATGATATCGTCCTTCCGAATAATATAGCCGAGTCAATTGAGGACCTCACCTAATTTTCTGTAACCTGTTTCGCAAAAAGGCTTTTTACCTTGGAAAAGTGAATCATTTGTCGTGTGTCGCTAATTCTCGATGAGATGTCCGTAAATTGGCTGATCATCGAATCGTACGATGTGCAGTCCATTAAACGGTCAGCGAACGGTACATTCTGACGAAAAGAAGATCGAATACGAATCCGTCGGTACGTCATGAGAAACGACGCATTAGTGACGCTTTGTGTATCCGGAAACACGTAATGATGATCGATGCGAGATGAGAAAATTCGTAAACGTATTACATTAAATACAGATAAATGATAAGAAGTGCCCAGCTCGTATACGATGATGGGAAAAATTTCGGACGAAGTGTATCTCTATTGTACATCGGGATTCTTTTTTTTTTTTCCGGCTTCCAGAGACCGGTTTCTACCGCGTGTTCAAAAATGTAAGACGGCCTCCCGCGTAAATTGTGTCGCGGTTTTATGACCACCTTGTGCAAAACTCTCACGCTGTACAGTATTACAGTTTTTATTAAGACTTATTACGTTTTCGGCGTTTAATGACCGTGGCTAGTAAATGATACGGAAATAAAACGCCTCGTTTGTTCTATCTTGAGACGAAAAATAAGACGAAAATAAAAAATCGTATGCTCGTTACTTTTCGATGGAGTGTTGAATGGCTTTTTGAAAAACGGAGTTGCTGTAACACGAAGATAACCGATTAAGGTTTACGTCTGCCGAGTGCCAACTTGGCACTAATGAAGTGTCGACATTTTACATTTTTAAAATGAGAGGATTTGTTCGCAAATTTGTTCGATGGAGTATCGAGGAGTGTTCGCATCGCGATTGCTGAGATTGATGAAGTGAAATTTAGCAGCTTGTCAAAGTTTTATTTGAACTAATAGTTTCTTATGCTCAATTCACGTTAAAAACTACCTACCCGAACTGATGGACACTTGCATTACAAAGGAAGTTGTATTTCCTCTCGCAATACAAGCTTTCATCAGCCCGGGTAGTTCTTAACGTAAATTGAGCATGTTGGATAGTATAAACTGAAATAATTCATTTTCATGGTGAAGAAGGTGATGAGAGCACCGCTTGTAACAAGGTCCGTGCAATTTACATTGCATTTTATTTAGTGTTATTATATCGACTGTTGAAAGGGACTTAACATCAACGTTTCTGAGTTCTTCATTTCATTGTGGATGTCAAGGTGTATTTCCAGCCTTCTGTTTGAAAATCTAATCAGAAAATCACTTCATTGATCATGAAGATCGAGAAGTGCTCGACATTCATGTTCGCGTACCAAAATCGAAAAACTTCGGGAGGAAAGCGCGGGTTTTATCTTGCTTCGCCTGAGAAATATTTACCGCCGGGGGGTCGTGGGGCGTGTTGTGGGTGATCTTGGAAATACCCTTCGGGATCCTGTTCGTATCATCTATCGTCTCCTCTGATTGCAAAGCAAACAGTTTCTTTAATCCCCACTGTAGTTTAATTGATGTCACAGTTTCTCCCATCGTGTTCTGAGAATTCTTTGAACTTGCAAAGAAATTTTGATATTCAGTCCTATGGAAGACGTGAAATTTACCAAGTTTCTGAACTTCGAGTCTGTTAACAGATTTAAATTTTATCGGTGAATTATAATCTAACTTTAGAATAAAATCTAGGCTAAATTCACCCTTTATTTTCAACTTTGCACGACGTTTCGAACAAGTCGCTGTTCTTTGTCGAGTGAAAAAAATGAACTGAAAAAGATACCTTGATTCATTGTTCTGTATTTTCGTGTTTGTGTTCGTTGTATCTGTTTTTGTATTTACGTCTGGTATCTTTTTCAGTTCGTTTTTTTCACTCGACAAACTTGTTCGAAATGTCCTGCCAAGTTGAAAATAATTTTATTCGAAAGTTTGAGTCTGTTGACCTATTTCTGAGATCGGCCTCATCACTACGCTCTGAAATAGTTGGAGATGTCAGTTAGGATCGAATGCACGCTTTGATCGTTTCGTATCTTTTTCTTGAATACTTTAGTTTTTTCTTCAAGTCCCGCACGTCCTCTGTGAAAGTCAAAATTTGAAAATTTTCCAATCTTACTCCTTTCTGAGATTTCTTTTTTTTATTGCCGTAAATATCGCAATCGTACTTTTCCATCGTTTTTTCGTAATGTCTCCGATTTTCTCTGACGAGCAAATTACCTGCCTTTTCGATCAGACTTCATAATTCGACCCTTCCTTGTCCACTGGAACTTTCCCTGTTCTACGTTCCTACAATTTTAAAATTTGCGAGGCGTGACATCTTGGACCAAGTTCCTGACCCCGAGTAAACTTGCGAGAACTGCGATTTATAAATGTTGGCCAGTGAGGGGGCTAGGACCTTAGTAAGCGGAATGACCTTGATTTGAGAGATCTCGACCTATATTAAAAGAAGAGATTTTCTGGCAGACCGAAATAAATCAAGATAATGTTTTATGTCTACTAGTAAGTGACCTCATTTATATTTTCAGGCCACGCTTGCGTTGAAATGAAATCATGGCCTAGCTTGTGAACCTTTCTCACAGAGGCGTACGCCCATAGGAGTTGAGCTATTTGTCCACGGGAGGCTCACTCGCCGATCAACATTAGTGACTTCATTTGCTCGTAACGTCGTGATCATTCATGATGACTGCCTGTGACGTCATTAACAGTACCTGTGTCGGTTGCTTGTGACGTCATCAGCTTGGGCTTTTTCTCGCCCTTATTCTCTCCTTTTCTCAGGGTCACTCCACTCGTGAGCAACGTTATGAATATTGATGACGTCACGAAGTAATGATGTCATCAGCTCAGGCTCTCATTCTTTTTTACTCTTTTCTATTTTCGGGATCACTCACTCTGCTCGTAAGCCTTCTAACAGTCTACATCAGTGTTTCTCAACCGGTGTGCCGCGGTACATCACTGTGCCGCAAGCCCGCCCCAGGTGTGCCGCAAAAGTTTTATCAAAAACATAAATCAACATGAACTGAAAAAAAGAATCATAATTTGACAAATGAATGATATTATTTAACAAAATAAATTAAAAACATTTTATTAATATAAATAAAATAATATAATATTTAATTTCGAATTTAAAAATTTTATAAAATAAAAATAATTTCAATTCTCAGTGCAAAGTAATTATTGAAATTCAATTTATTAATTTAAATAAGAGAATAAATTTAAATAATTAAATTAATAATTATATCCTTAAGGATAACAGGATGATGAAATAAAATATTTTCAATTTGTTACCTCGATGTTGAATTAATAGAATTATACTAAAGTTTTTTATATAATTTAATCTGTAATTCTATTTAATTGATTAGGGATACAATCTATTTTAATATTTATTGATGGTAATGTTCATGAATGAATTACATCTTAATTTAAATGGAATACCCCGACGACATATCATTTTCTCTGATTGTATTCTATTTTGGAATAATTTATCAACAATAAATTATAGAATAAAAAAATTCTTATAATAATATAATACATAGAAAAAATTCAATTTGAATATAATTAAATTCAATTTTTTTATTAAAAAATAAAACATAAATAAAATTGAAATGAATAAAATTAATTGTATATTTTGTATTCAATTTAATTGATATAAATTAAATTTATAATTTATTTAATAATTATTATTTCAACTTTTATTATGACCAAAATTTTGATTATTAATTTTTTTCATATCAATTTATTATTAAAATCATTTTTTAAATAATTTTTTTGACATTTTGAATTTTTTTTTTATTTAAATTATTTATTAATGAAATCACTCGAAAAAGTAATCAGAAGCACTATCGGACCGATGTGTTCCAATTTTTGAATGCCGTCAGTTCCAGTTATAATTACCTACTTAAACTTAAGTCCAAACCTGCACTCTTTGTCATAAAAATCAAGAAATTTCCGCGACTTGGCTAAAAATACAGATTTTATTTCATGTTTTCTGATAAATTTCGAAATTAGAAGAACCCAGAGGGTTTCCAGTAAATGCAGGAAACATCCAGACACTTTTGTGTACATTGATGGCAAAATCTTTTTTAGTCCCGGTGGAAGATCTCTTGTTTCCCGGAACTGTAGTATAGAGAAAGAAGGGTGAAGCCTCCTTTAGCCATCTTGTAGGCCACAAATTCTGAAATTAGGAGGGGGAAATCTGGAGAGATATACAAATGTCAAAACGCACAAAAATTTTCGCTACAATTTGAAGTTCTGGAAATGCTGTGCCGCGGGAATATCGTCTCATGGAAAAATGTGCCGCGATATAAAAAAGGTTGAGAAACTCTGGTCTACATTATACTAAGCCTAAGAGTAATATTTCTTGTGTGTCCCTTACATTAGGCTTCTAGGTCACGGCTGATGACGTCATACTTGCTGATCTCCTTAGCTCCCATTATATTGGACTATAGAGTATACTAAACCATATTAGGCCTACCATTAGCCTTCATGAAAACAGGCCTTACATGAGGCTAACATACAGCAGTATGAAAGCCTGTACTAAAACACTTGTAGATTACAAGGATGGGGGGAGGTGGATCGAACTCGCAAATTTCAGAATCAGGCTCTGGATCACGTTTGATGACGTCATGGTTTAAGAAGGGATACATTACGCAGAATTATCAGTGGTGAGGAAACTCGTCAAGTGGTGTAAACTCGTAAATTTAGGAATTAGGGGCCAGGTTTCCGGACTTGTTGAGTTCGCAGATTTCTAGAATCACGTCTAGGGTTTCTTTTCGAGGGTTGGAATGGGGAGCAACTCGCGCGGATGGTTGGAGCTCGCAGATTTTGGAATTAGGGGCTATGATTCAGGAAACTTTGGGAAAGACACGACTTATGTCAACACTTGGAAACATTAAACGAATCCGTTCCTTTAAGTTACGGCTATCCATACTAAACAAGAAAGAGGAATACATACTCCACGTCGGAGTATTCCTCTTTCTTGTTTACTTGGAAACATTTTGACCGAGAATGAAGCTTCTACGTAAGAGGGATATCTTCATGAAGTCAACCAAAAATTTCAGTCCTCTTTTAGATGCCATACTTTTTCGAGAGGAGCTTGAATCCTTCATTCCGTTTTCCCGGAAATTCACCTCTTGGTAGCGTGGTGCATCACCGATTTGAAAAATTCACGAGGGGCGCTATGACGCTGAACTTGCCATTCGAAATATCATCTGCGAATTCAGTGCAACGCCTCCTACATGAAATGATCGTGAGAAGGCGTGCGTTTCAATACATAACGTGAAAAAATTTTCATGCTTTGGGCATTGTAAATTTCTGGAACAAATACAATATTTTAGAAAATTTTGAACTTGAAAAAATAAATAGTGCACGAACGGGTAGCTTCGAAGAAAAGTTCGAATTTGTAATGCGCAGGTGTTTTTTTTTTTTTTTTTTTTTTTTTGAAACTTGGAAGAATTATGAATATTGTGAGGCTAAAAGTGGATAGCGTTTGTTGATACAAAAATCAAAAGAACTCAATTAGGACAATACTAAATATATTTCTCGAGGAAAAGATTTCCATGTGTATGTATGAAGTTCCAAAGTTGAATTAAACGAATTAGAGAAGCTATAGGAGTAAATAAATTGGCTGATGGGAGCGAGGATTCTTAGCTTTCTCGAACGATCTCCAGCCCTAAAATACACTTATGTATCCGTTCTTGAAGGTCTAAGCATTTCTTCTTGGGTGCGCTCTTCACCCGCTTTCCCAGTGAGAGTTCCGCTGTACAAATTTCTGTATAGGCCTGCTCTTTTTGTAGTTCTTTAATGAACGTATAGATGTCGGGATGACTTTTGCCCACCAGCCGATTGAATCGATTATACTAGCCCTCAGAACAGTTATTGGTTTTATGTGAATTGTTGAGGGCTGACAGGTAATGACACCATAACGTCGGCTGGTATCGCGGTGGGACAGCTCTACGGCGGCCTCGGTTACATACGTGTTTTGAAAGTAATCGAGTATCGGCTCGAGCTCTTCTGGCGCTTCACCGGCCAACAAATCGAATGCCTCTCCTACTTCCTCGTCAGGCACAAAAGCCAATGAAAGCACCATGTGTACGAACCGCCGTACAGAGACATCGTTGGGATCATTGTAGCGACCTTGGAGTCCCTCAGCTTGTACCCTTCTGAACATAGATTGGCCGAGGTGGAAAAAACACTTTTCCCGTAACAGTTGTCAGGCAAAAAATGTTCAGGTGAACGGCTGTCAGGGATTACAATGTCAGGTATTGAGTTTACAGGATTTTTTAATTCAGGCAAATGCTGTCAGGTAAATGACCGGGAACGAAGCCGTACATATACCTCTATTTCTTGAGCAAGAATATTTTATCCGATGGGGCAAGATCTAACAATTTCACAGCTCTCCGCGACCTTCTAACATGACGTATAAGTTTTTAGACATGAAGGATGTACTTTATGATACTCCTGTGTACTGAAGAATTTCGAACGTCAAACTCTCACAATTTAGAAAAGAATACATTTTCAAAAGTCATGAAGAGAAAGGAAATCATCCCATGCTTTCGAATGCTAATAAGTAACTTTTCGAAGATCGTAGGTAGAGCTACCTCTTCGCATCTCTAAAAACACTAGAAATTGTTTCTCATGCAAAATTAAGGCAGACGAGTCTCATTCACACTTGGAAATTGCGAACTCATCGAGACGCTGAGACGGAACGACGAAAACCTAATTGTGTGAAGAATTGCCGCTGGCAGATTTACTAGGGCAGATTCAATCGTACTCGCCTTGATTCGAACGAATGTCTACTGGTTGTTTGTTCTCGAATTGCGTCATGGTATTTGCTTTGGTTTCGTGACGACGACAACGACAACAACGTTCCATCTACTCGGATGAGACGTCCCATCAAGTCGACGTGTCGGATCATCGCTCAGAGCTACGAGATGTATAACGAATAAAATGACGTCACACCGGTTATCTTGATTAGAGTGGAATTGAAAACGTTTTAGAAAGGAAAGTGAAGAAATAAGTCAACTACGAATGACGATGGTTGAAAAACAATACCGCGGTCCGCGAACTACGTTCTCTATTCATACTTACGGCTGAATCCCGTGCTAAAAGTTTGTAATCTGGGTATCGAACATGACCTAGCTGTAATTTTATAACTTAATTGTGGCGTAATGCGCGTCGATATTAATGAAATTCAATTGCGTCGAGGAAATGAACAATTTAAAAGCGTAAATACAATACAATAGAAGGATAATTTTTGAAGCTGTATTATTTTGAGGGGTCGCGGTCGTCGACGAAGAAAATTGCTCGCCTTTCGCGGGGCAAAGTTCATAACGACTGTTGTTGTTGTTTACCACACGACGAGCTGAAGGCGACGAATTTTGGAAGTGTTATCGACGAACTTTTGGATGTCATTAGCCGCGAGTGCGAATTCGAGCTTTCGGCCATCTGCGAGTAAGTGTTACAATGGCGTTACACGAACGCTATTAATTACCTCGGCGAGCTCTTGAATCGTGTAATACATGATTGTTCTGTTGACCATTTCTCTATTTCGCTCTTTTTGTCCGCGAGAATAATGTACAAAATGTTTGTAATTTAATTTGATAAATGATTTTATTATTTTCCCTATGACACTGTAGTTGTAATGTACTCGTATACGATGGCACGCGGTGCCAATTATTTTTGGCGCGTTATCTTCGACGCACATCTGGGCGCATTTACGTTTATTGGGTTATTACTCTTTTTTTTTTTTCATTTTCTGTAGATTTCTGAACTGTGTGAAAAATAATTTGATTAGTTTCGTTTAGTATTTTGACTACGTCCAGTTGACAAATTAATTGTTTAATTTCTTATCAAAATACAGATTTCGAAACAGAAGCCAGGAAGAGGCGATTTCGTTCTGTTCACTCGTATTGTGTATTTTATGCTACAGTCTAGACTGCTGTAGGGTTTTTCAACATTTTTGAGGCTAGTCTTTGGAAAATTTTCGTCGTACACGAGTTCGAAGATGTGGGTAAGAAATGAAAAATGAACCCGAAGCAATTCATCGACATGATAATTCACGTCGAAATAATACTTTTCGTACGATACAGAACTTGCGGTATACTTGGAAAGGATTCTAGGTATGCTAATTGAGCAAGGCATAGGCAAATCCATGGCTCACTTTATTGAACTTCTTATGATTTTTCTTTATTCCGAGAGCAACATGAGCTGGCCTGTATTCCTACTGCTGTACTTACTGCGACCGAAATGATATTTCAAAATACACTCTTACATAAACTGGAAGAGAAAAAGGGAATTTGTAGAAATTTCTTTTCAAGTTGTGGAATTTCAAAAAATTTGGACCAATTAATAGATCTTGAATGAGGATCGATTGTCCAAATTGAAAAATCTCCAAAAAACAGGGAATCTGCTCGCCCCGATTCACGTAGTTCATGCGGGAGATCCCGCTAATAAGCGAACGAAATGAGTTGGAAGTTTTATGAGGAGATGGAGGTAGAATATTTTCGTCATATGAACGGTGACTGAGATAGTGATTTTCATTCAATGTTCTCAAGCGGAGGAATTGCTGCAAAAGAATCAACAAATCTCAACAAAGCCACCTCTGCCATGGAAATTCTATCGGATATTAAAAATAAGTACCAAGCCCACATACTAAAAATATGGTCGCGATTCTGGTCCAACCAAATCTATAGCAAACTTTTCCAATCAAAGTCAACCCCTTACATCACACACCTAGCAGACCATCCAGAGAAGAAACAACAGTTTTCATACGTCTTAGAATAGGACACACACGAGTCACCCACTCTCACCTTCTTTCACAAACTGATCCGCCTGAATGCCCTAAATGCCACCTCCAAAAAATAGACGCTAACCATATCTTCACATGCACCGATCTTACAACCTCACGAAACATTTTCTGAATTTTTCTGTTTTATAAACCTTGAACTTTGTTATTTTATAAATTCATTTACCGTTTGTTTTCATTACAAAAATTTCTTCCTTTCAGCCGGACTGTGAATCGTGAAGACTTTTGTAATATTGGAGGTGAGGGCGACGTGTGACCCTTCTCTCCTCCTATCTTTGATAATAATGATCAAATTTGTCAACTGACCAAATTTTCTCGCATCTTGCCATCTCTACCATCTTATTCCCCGTACCCCAATCGCAAATTTCCTGCTTCAAGCCTCACTAGCTACGTCTCTTTTTAAATGAAAAATATTGTAGCCGGCAACTTACAGGACATGTGTTTTGAGTACGGATTTTCGAAGCTAAGAATATAAAATTGTAAAAAGTAAACTGATAACGGAAAAACCGTCAAACCTAATTATATAGATAGATAATGGATTTTTCTTTTCGTACAAATGTTTTCCGAATTTCTTATCTTTAATGAGTGCTTTCATGTCACGGAGCAATGTTCTGTTCGTCCCCTCTTTTAGAAGCATACCGTTGTGGTGTCCGAAGCGAGTAATCATATCGAGAGATGGATTGATCCAGATGGGTTACCCTGGCTCGAGTGTACAGATGACTCCGTGTCTGCTATGGCGGATTGCTTAGAACTGACGTTTCCACTCAAGTTGTAACTGAGAGTTGAACCTTTGTTAGAACTAGCGATGTTCGTGAAAGAACATTTGGAGAGTTTTCTAAAAATGTACCTTTGTTTTTCTTCTCGTATCAGATTTTGATAAGTTTTGTCTCTCTCTCCCCCTTTTAGCGGGGAACCCACTATCCCTTTTGTTGGGGGTACTTCCAGGAAATTTTCGTCCACGAGCGCGAGCGAGGTTGATGACGTCACGGAGAGGGGAGAGGGACTTGGAAAAATTCTGACCTCCGCGCTATATATGATAGGAGGGGGACTTGTGAAAATTTCGACCCTCTAGCCATTTATGATAGGAAGGGGACTTGGAAAGATTCCTACCTCCGAGCTATCTATGATGCGGGGGGGGGAGACTTAGAAAAATTTCGACTCTCTAGCCATATATGATAAATATGATAGGAGGGGGACTTGGAAAAATTTCCCCTCCTTAGAACAGATTCCCTGTTAAAATTTCGACTCTAAAGCTATATATGATAGGAGGGGGACTTGGAAAGACGACGGCTTCCTTGAAATTACAGCGCATTCAAGTTGTCACGTCATGATTTTCAAGACTTGGAAAAACTTCAGCCTCTAGGGGACTCGGGACAGCGAGTTCCCCGCTGCCATTGCAGTCCTGCAATGGCATCTAATTTTTGTTTTTTTAAATTTCATTTTACTAGCTCTTAATTGCACTCGGGTTGTGAGCTTGGTGGTGAATTTATTTCGGATGCGTTAGATGTAATTTGCTGCTTCAAAATAACACATAATGTTTTGGTTGGATGGGAGGTCATTGGCGAGAGTTGTTCCGGTGAGTGATGAAATTTGCCGGGTATGGTGGAGAGAAACTAAAGATGGGTATGCGAAAAAATGTGGGTGACTTTGAGGGGGTAGTCGAGGCTACAATATTCGCGTGATTGTATGTTAGGCTAACTAGCTCATTTTGCCCTCTGAGCCTAACATACAGCATACGAGACTTCACTTCAAGGACTTGGAAAAAATGTCGACCTTCGTTACTTTAGAACCTGTATTCTTAGCCTTCATTATGCCAGGCCTAACATACAGTGTACCAGGCAGTATTTCAGGTCACTCCTATGGGCGCTCTTCTTCTATGACAGTGTTTCTCAACCGGTGTGCCGCGGTACATCACTGTGCCACAAGCCCGCCCCAGGTGTGCCGCAAAAGTTTTATCAAAAACATAAATCAACATGAACTGAAAAAAAGAATCATAATTTGACAAATGAATGATATTATTTAACAAAATAAATTAAAAACATTTTATTAATATAAATAAAATAATATAATATTTAATTTCGAATTTAAAAATTTTATAAAATAAAAATAATTTCAATTCTCAGTGCAAAGTAATTATTGAAATTCAATTTATTAATTTAAATAAGAGAATAAATTTAAATAATTAAATTAATAATTATATCCTTAAGGATAACAGGATGATGAAATAAAATATTTTCAATTTGTTACCTCGATGTTGAATTAATAGAATTATATTAAAGTAATTTGTATAATTTAATCTGTAATTCTATTTAATTGATTAGGGATACAATCTATTTTAATATATTTTATTGATGGTAATGTTCATGAATGAATTACATCCTAATTTAAATGGAATACCCCGACGACATATCATTTTCTCTGATTGTATTCTATTTTGAAATTTATCAACAATAAATTATAGAATAAAAAAATTCTTATAATAATATATTACATAGAAAAAATTCAATTTAAATATAATTAAATACAATTTTTTTATTAAAAAATAAAACATAAATAAAATTGAAATGAATAAAATTAATTGTATATTTTGTATTCAATTTAATTGATATAAATTAAATTTATAATTTATTGAATAATAATTATTTTAATTTTTATTTTGATCAAAATATTGATTATTAATTTTTTTCATATCAATTTATTATTAAATTTTTTTTTTTAAATAATTTTTTTGATATTTTGAATTTTTTTTTTTTGATTTAAATTATTTATTAATGAAATCACTCGAAAAGGTAATCATAAGCACTATCGGACCGATGTGTTCCAATTTTTGAATGCCGTCAGTTCCAGTTATAATTACTTGAACTTGAGTCCAAACCTGCACTCTTTGTCATAAAAATCAAGAAATTTCTGCGACTTGGCTAAAAATACAGATTTTATTTCATGTTTTCTGATAAATTCCGAAATTAGAAGAACCCAGAGGGTTTCCAGTAAATGCAGGAAACATCCAGACACTTTTGTGTACATTGATGGCAAAATCTTTTTTAGTCCTGGTGGAAGATCTCTTGTTTCCCGGAACTGTAGTATAGAGAAAGAAGGGTGAAGCCTCCTATAGCCATCTTGTAGGCCACAAATTCTGAAATTAGGAGGAGGAAATCTGTAGAGACATACAAATGTCAAAACGCACAAAAATTTTCGCTACAATTTGAAGTTCTGGAAATGCTGTGACGCGGGAATATCGTCTCATGGAAAAATGTGCCGCGATATAAAAAAGGTTGAGAAACTCTGTTCTATAATAATACCACCAAGGGACTAAGAAATACGATATATCGATACAGTCAATACCAATCGATACATCAATACAATCTAGATTGATACATCTCCCTTTACATTTCAAAATCCTAAGAGAGTCAGACGCCTTTCAATGTTTTTTCTTGAAGTGGAGAAATTTGATATTTTTTCTACTGGAGTAACTGAACTTCCTTCCACGCCACCTTAAGAGTATTATCAAGGTGGCCACTTTTTCATTCCCTGACTTTTCCAGGTTTTCCGGGTAACAAATTCGTAATTTATCCCTTGATATTTTTAGAATATCCCACCCCCGCCCCCTGGATCAAAATTTGCCGGAAAGATAAGCTCCGGTCCTCGACTGACGTTCTCACCGATAACTGAAGGACTTTCAAGTGTGAGACATCGTTGATTTATTGCAGTTTGTCGTGTGATACAAAAAAGATGTATAGGTTTTGATATCGTTAAGTGGTATCACCGATAAATTGTCGTCTCGCTTTAGTTTTGATTTATCGGATGTGCTCCGATTCGGAAAGTATCGAATGTTCAGAATCGCTCTTCAAAAGCATGACATCAGTCAAGGAATTGTCGATCGGAGGAACCCACAAACTGTTTTATAATAGCGGTGTGTGGCCAAGGGAGAGACCAAAATTTCGCTTTCAAAGGACCAAATAAAAGTGCAAAATAGGTCGCTAAGAAGCTCCCACTCAGCTTTCCAGTCAAAATCCTATGATAAAATGACGTCCTAATGCCTTCACGATCCCGTTCGGGTCAGTCATCTCCCACAAACATAGATCCCATAAAACTGGTTCCCTACCCTCCTCAATCAACACCGTTAATCAATCTTCAATATATCGATTATCCTGTGCCGTTACATAGCAGACTGAAGTTTTTAGAGCACAAGTTAATTCCATAAAGAAACAGCTATGAAACCTTTATTATTTCAAAAATGACAGAATTTTTTAGAATAAAACGAGAATGTTAGATTCATTCTCGAATTATTCTCGATGAAGAAATTGATTTCGAGTATAAGAAAGCAACATGAGTAAAATGAAGTTGAGAGTCTCGACCTCACGAAAATCAACTTCTTATTTTAAGAAATTCCGTCATTTTTGGAATATTTGTGATTTGAATTTCTCAAAGGTCTCTATGCTTTTCTTATGAGGTTGACTCGTGCTCTAGAAGCTTCAGTCTGCTATATGACTTCATGGAAAATTGATCTATTGTCGTATCGTCAAGATGGGAGTTCCAACCATCGAGCGAAAATATCGTCTCATGACAATTAATCTAGCAAAGGGGAATTTCCGAACAAACAATGCTCTATCTTGCACGCAGAATTTTCAATTTTTATCAAAACTAAAAATAGTCATATGTCACGTGCAAAAAGAGTTATCTCTACTGTTCGACGATTTATACGTCATTTTCCATTTTCGGAACTGATAAAATTACATTCGTAGTCAGCTTTGAAGAAGTATTTATTTAATCGACAAAGTATGTAATGAACGACGCACGAAACGAAATGAAAAGTGCTCCGGATTGGTATTTACGTAGGTCATATAGCAAAACTGGCATTTACAGAGACGACCAGACTACCTATATTCGCAAATATTTCTCAGATGCTTTCCTGAATCTTTTTTTATGTCAGCCTCCACTCCTCTCCTCTTCTATGTGCGTGCCCGAAACCAGTTAATTGTATAATATTACGACAAATATACTCGTACTTCATTCAATTTGCGCTCACAATGCGGTACTAGTACACCATAAATGTTGAATTTTTTATCATGTACACACTCTATTATGAACTACTTTCATTCGACGACGCGTCTACGTACTCGTGAAATTTTATTCTCGCGAAATGTGTGACCTTCCACACCTTCTTACATAGTTATAATATTATCGTCACTGTGTTACACGAATTAATTACATTTCGCTCCTTTCAATTAACAATACGCTCAGTTAGTTTGTTTTCCTTTCTTATACACACTCTTTTACAATAGTATATTATAAATCAAAAATTGTTTATGGTAATCTCGATTATGTTTACATTACGGTGTTTTTAAAATTTCTGCATTAAACACGGCGCGCGCGAGCACTTTGCAAACTACCCCTCTCGCCCCTCCCTCCAAATCGCGCGCTCTGCTGTGCAGGTATTGAAATCGTTTCGTAAAATAGTCTCAATGGTGCGATTAGCTTACGTGCGACCCGATGGTAATTTTTTTCCCCCGCCCAGTAACACGTATTATATACGATTGATGATCGTTTTTATCTCTACTCGAATGCAGTAAAAATTCCGAGACAAAGTATTTCGCCGCAGCAGCCTTTCACTCAACGTTCGAGATTTCTACTCAAATTCAATTCTCCGGTCCTTTTTTTCTCCCGCATCGTCGACTTTATACACAATTCAATATAGTTCATCTGTTCCGATATTTGTGAATACATTATGCAAAAGGTGCCATCGAATTAAGCGATTAGCATAAATTTTTAAGCATCACAAGTACCACATCGTAGTAATTTACTCTCGTATCCTTTTTTTTTTTTTTTTTCAAGAGAGTAAGTGGGTGTTGCGTCGATAAAAGCCATTATTTAAAATAGAAACTTGGTCAGAGAAGAATACAAGAGAGAAGGTGTTTAGAAATGTGACGCCAATTTTCGGGGCGGGACATCGTCGAGGGATTCGGCTGATTAAGGAATAATTTAAAAAGTGCTGCTATAATGCTTCCGATATAAAAGCTTTTTTTCTCTCTCTCTCTTCCGTACAAATCTTTCCTAGCGTGACCAAATGGAACCGGTCTATTTTAATGATGCAATTTTTTTCGCCATTCTCAAACGCCTCCACGCGGACTTTTGAACTAAATTATCGCGAATAACCAGATATATATTTTTTTTTCGTAACAAACGTCTATAATCCGGACACCAGCATGAATTCAGTATTTCCGCGAGTTTTATCGTCATTACATCATCCTCAGTTATTCAGTTCGCTGATCTTGAACGTAGCTAATACACATGGTTCTAGATTTCCTCCACAATTTTTCTAGAGAATCGCACAATTTCACTTCTTTTAAAGTCAATAAGACATTAGTTCGGCCTCAAAATAATTTCATCTCACAATAATAATTTAAGCTGAACTCTCTCAAACGTCGTGACGCCTAGTCGATCATTGCTTTCTATTTTTACGAGATTCTCCAAATAATAATTGAACTGAGATAAGGTGTTTTACAGCTAAGTTTAAAATTCGGGCACTGATCGTAGGCATAGTAATCACTTTCTGTTATTCAGTTTGCGTTCAAATTCAACCAATTGACCATGATGAAGTCACCACGTTGATACAAACAAGCAGCAGATTACAACGCAGAAGACATCGCGTCGCCAAAGAGGAGAAATCAAAGAAATTGAAGTCAAAAACCTCAGAGCTTTGAACGTTTCAAAATACCTAAGCCGTGGGACCCGTTCATTTAGGCGCGGCCGTTCGGGCGCGAACCCCCATATAAAGCTCAATTCAGCGCAGCGGGGAAAACTGTCATCATTAAAGAATGTAAGCTTGTTAACGTAACCCAGAAGACACCACGTGGAGGTCAGCTTACAACGTCTTCCATCCACAAAACATGAAGTTTTGCTTCGTCAAAATTCATTCGTAACACAAATTCATTCAGAGGCGACTATGAAGGTAAATTGTGAGCTACCGCTCTCAAGTACTCTATAGGCTCCCTGTCGTCGTACTCAATGAGCAATCTATACAGGCGCTCGTCGCATCGCTGGTATTTCAACTCCTTAGGAGGTGGCTTCACACCTGCTTCCAATTGATCGTAATCGACGTCTCTCGTTTTCTGGCAGCGTCTAATTTTCTCGATGAACTTACCGACAGTAGGGTGAGAGTATCCGAAGTCACACTGCAGTCGTCGATGCCCTGCCTCAGCGTGATTATTCGTCCGCGGCCTGCGGATCAATTGAGGAGAAGGCGAAAAGAAACTCAAAAGTCAGTAAGTCATTAAGATTGCCTATGAAACAAGAAAAAGGCAATCATGTCTAGTAACAAAAAACACTACTATGTTTTGTGGATGGAAGACATTGTTCGCTAACAAGTTGCTGTGGTGTCTTCTGGGTTGCGCTAACAAGCTTTCATTCTTCAGTGATGACAGTTTTCCCAGCTGCGCCCAGTTCAGCTTTACATGGGGGTTCGCGCCCAATTGAACTCGCACCCAGATGAACCCTGCGCCCGAACGGCCGCGCCCAAATGAACCCGTCCCCTAAGCCATCCTTTCACCGGTTGCAACCGTGGAATTCGACTACCCCTCTACCATATCCCATTCCGATGTATCCTAGATTATGGATTACCTATGTACAGATTCGCACCATCATTTGAACTACCTTACCATCGATGCTCTTTACAGACTCCCTCCTGCATCTCTCAAACACTCAAAAATCCGTGTCCCTACAATATTTACAAAACACAAAATTCGCCCCCTCCTCCAACTATTTTGGTTCAACCCACCTTTCTAATTCAATACCTTATTTATTTCATTTGCCTTGAAATAATTTTGTCCACCGAGCTAAATAGTCCCATTGGAAAGGGGTTTTCCAAACGTACAAATCTACTTTATTAGTTGCTTTTACAAGAGTACTTTCGGGTGTTATCCCATCATCAGTTGTATCGCAACTGGAGAACAAGGCCTTAACCAAGAGTTTTATAGTATAACACTGTGATCTTATTGGCTATAACAATACTGTGTTGTGATTGGTTCACGTCTTAGAAACCTATTCTTACAATAATTATGATATTGTGTTCTTATTGGCTAAAACATACTGCTTAGTGATTGGTTCAATCTATTGTCCTGAGTGCTGCGTTTCTATTGGCTACCTGGATTCCTACCGTCTCAGTGGTTGGTTCTGTTCTTCTCTCGTCCAATCACCAGGCCGAATAATTTTTCGCTGTCAAATGTGATTACATTACACTGTCCAACAGTGTTTTGGGAATATGGAGAACAAAAGTTGATTCTAAAGTAGATTTTTGCGCTGAAAACGATTCCGTTTCCAATTTTTTGCTAGCACGTCTCAGTTTTCCTCAATTCTGAGTTGAAGTTGTGAAAGATGCTAAAATTGACCAACTTCAATGGGGAAAATAAAAGCTCAGATTCAAAATTAGAACCTTCCTCCAACGCAGTGACGTGCTCCATACCTAGGAGATTGTATCCGAAAAAAATTGAGTCAATCCAAACAGTAGGGTGGGTTTTATTCAAGTTTTTGAAAATCAATTATTCAATTTTCAATTCTCGTTTCCAATATGTAATTCCCCCTGCTATTTGAGTACCAACTTACGTCTATAAGATGGAAAAATGATAGAAATAAAAATGAAGATTTATTTCACCTTTTAGTATTTTTAATGCAAAATATGATCAAAGTTACTGTTCCAAGAAAACACCAATATCATTGTTTTTTGCTCGCTTTATTGCCACACTGATTTATGATCAATATGTTAGCAGGTTTTCTTGCAGAACAACTTTTCAAAAAATTGTAATTTCTCTATAAGCACTCATCCTATTAAATTGAGATTTCTTATTTTCATTGAAGAGGGTTCAAATTTTTCATTAGTGTATATTAGTTCGATAATTTTCCTTCAGGACGCAGCAAAATAATTCATTGAAGTTGTAAATTTTACAGCATTTTCGAAATCTTCAACAGGTATGACAGAAAAACTAGACGTGCTGGAGAGAAACGGCTCACGGCATCGTGTTCAGCGTTGAAAATACTTTAAGAATCAACTTGACTGTATCATGTTACTGCAAAAATTTTTTTTTTTGTTGGACAGTGAATTATGCAAGAGGCAGACTTTCTCCCTCTTGGCTTTTACAATCTCCATTTGTTCCCAGAGTTTTCTTCTCTTCCTGCGATTCTCTACATCAGAGTTTCTCAACCTTTTTTATATCGCGGCACATTTTTCCATGAGACGATATTCCCACGTCACAACATTTCCAGAACTTCAAATTGTAGCGAAAATTTTTGTGCGTTTTGACATTTGTATGTCTCTACAGATTTCCTCCTCCTAATTTCAGAATTTGTGGCCTACAAGATGGCTATAGGAGGCTTCACCCTTCTTTCTCTATACTACAGTTCCGGGAAACAAGAGATCTTCCACCGGGACTAAAAAAGATTTTGCCATCAATGTACACAAAAGTGTCTGGATGTTTCCTGCATTTACTGGAAACCCTCTGGGTTCTTCTAATTTCGGAATTTATCAGAAAACATGAAATAAAATCTTTAATTTTAGCCAAGTCGCAGAAATTTCTTGATTTTTATGACAAAGAGTGCAGGTTTGGACTCAAGTTCAAGTAATTATAACTGGAACTGACGGCATTCAAAAATTGGAACACATCGGTCCGATAGTGCTTATGATTACTTTTTTGAGTGATTTCATTAATAAATAATTTTAATAAAAAAAAATTCAAAATATCAAAAAAATGATTTAAAAAATAATTTTAATAATAAATTGATATGAAAAAAATTAATAATCAATATTTTTATCATAATAAAAGTTGAAATAATAATTATTAAATAAATTATAAATTTAATTTATATCAATTAAATTGAATACAAAATATACAATTAATTTTATTTATTTCAATTTTATTTATGTTTTATTTTTTAATAAAAAAATTGTATTTAATTATATTTAAATTGAATTTTTTCTATGTATTATATTATTAGAAGAATTTTTTTATTCTATAATTTATTGTTGATAAATTTCAAAATAGAATACAATCAGAGAAAATGATATGTCGTCGGGGTATTCCATTTAAATTAGGATGTAATTCATTCATGAACATTATCATCAATAAAATATATTAAAATAGATTGTATCCCTAATCAATTAAATAGAATTACAGATTAAATTATATAAATTACTTTAATGTAATTCTATTAATTCAACATCGAGGTAACAAATTGAAAATATTTTATTTCATCATCCTGTTATCCTTAAGGATATAATCATTAATTTAATTATTTAAATTTATTCTCTTATTTAAATTAATAAATTGAATTTCAAAAATTTACTTTGCACTAAGAATTAAAATTATTTTTATTTTATAAAATTTTTAAATTCGAAATTAAATATTATATTATTTTATTTATATTAACAAAATGTTTTTAATTTATTTAGTTGAATAATATCATTAATTTGTCAAATTATGAAAAAAAAAAAAAATGGCAATTCTTTTTTTTAGTTTATGTTGATTTATATTTTTGATAAAACTTTTGGGGGTTTGCGGCACAGTGATGTACCGCGGCACACCGGTCGAGAAACACTGCAGTCTACATGTTGGACTTCAAATTTCCCTCTCCGTCGTGGTTTTCTTCGTTACAGTGTTTCCCAAACAGGGACTTGCCACTTCTTTCTCCCTCGACGTTTTGTGCTTCTTTTTCCTGATCTCAAACTTTCTCCTAGTCTCCCCGATGTAGATGCCCTCGCACTGTTCAAAACTGAGCTTGTACCTTCCACTCAAGCTTTCCTTGTCCTCTTGTTCCGTCTGGTCATTGCGGATTCTTTTCACCATGGGTGGGTTCTTATGGATTTTCACATAATACTTTCCCACTATGCCACCATGGGTTCCTTTCTTTGTTTCCATCTTCCCAAAGACTCCATCCACCACGCCCCTACGGTAGCCATTGGCTTCTGCGATCTGCTTTACTATCACAATCTCTTCGTTGTTCTTGAGGATAGAAATTGCCCGATAGCAGTAGTTCTGGATTGCCGCTAACTTGTGCCTGGGGTGGTGGTAGGAGTCATTTGGGATGATGGTGTCAGTATGCGTCGGCTTCCTGTAGATTTTGTATTCTATCCTATTATTCTCCAGTGTGAGTGTAAGGTCCAAATAGATGGTCTCATTGCCTTTTTCCACTGTGAATATGATGCTCTCGCTCCAGTGTAGTTAAGAGTTCGTTGAATAAATGTATATGAATAAAAATAATTTAATTTTCAAGGTTAAACCTGAAAATGATCAAACGATTAGTGGAATTGTTTTCTATGTTTAAGATACTTTCAGAATCACCTTAAACCACTAGATGAACGGTGGAAGGGTACCAAGGCACTTCGATTACTATTTTTGCCCCCTAATACATACGAATTTACCTCAGAACACTCTACGTGACTGTAAATTTGCGTAACGAGAGGGAATTTAGGAACATTCAACGGGCGTTTATGTATCTGGCAAATATCTTCTTTCTTCCCTCCATGGCCACCGCAATATACTCTAACCTTCGCCATGCTACCGTGCACAGCCTTCATTATGTCATCAATACTAACACTGGCCATGTATATTAGACTAAAGGACAAGATTTCCCGCACAAATGAACCCGGCCCACAGCCAGAGTCAATTTTTGAAGGAAGTGACTCTCCGCACGTTCTTTTTTTCTTTGTAGAGCGTTGTGGTGATTCTTTGTTTTACTAGGGTTGTATTTTTAGCTAGAGGGGGCTTTGACAACTTCTCTTCCTTTCTGGCTACGGACCTGAAATGATGAATAGACGTTTGCATGTTCTCGCACATATTTTTGCCAAAACTCGTGCACTTTTCAACCATTTCTCCTTCAATTCTTCCCTAATGACCGAAACTGATTCAGAGACCTTCCAAGCGTTTGTTTTTTTTTTTTTCATTCCATGTTCTCAATCGTTGAACATCAATTTCCTTTCTCAATAGATCAAAGTAAATATTCCCTCCGAGCAATCGAGCACCTAAGTCGTTACAGGTGTCCGGAGCATCCTAAAAGCAATATTGATGAAGCGTGAAATTTCTCTTTCAACGTCAGCGACCTTTCTCACCTAATGCATAATTTTTATTACGCACGACCTTCGAAAAGTACATTGCGACGAGTACTTCTCAGTCACGATACAATAACATTCGATGCACGACGCATCATTATAACTTTATACAACACCGTATAATATCACCGCTTCACTATATTAATATTACAGCAAGAAAGTTTTTCATTGCCAGCATCACCTCGTACTGACTGCATTTAATCCTCGCAGCTTTCCTCATTCCTTCCGTCGTACTTCGCGAACTAAATAAATACACAGGTGAGGAAAAAACGTAAAAATTTATTACATCAAACGTGACTAGACGAATATTACGCGGAAATTTTCTCCTAAACGACTTTTAATTCAATTAATTTTCTTTCTTCCTCACGGAAAAATCATTTTTCCATCGATCTGTGGTACCGGTGTGTGTGTGTGTATCTGTATACACAACCTCACACCCGTAATAAGAAGAACAAAAAAGAAGTATCGCTTTATCGACTTGATGTAACGATTTGTAAGACAGTGAGCACTTCGTTATTATATCATACAACAACTTACTGTACTCTATCGACGACGGCTATAATTGTAATTATATTTTCTTCGAAGAGAAAGTGAACTGAATAACGCGACTAAGATGACACCGTGTGCTTAGAATCGTGACAATGACAGCAACACGCACGCACCGCGTACTCTTCAGAAATATAATATTGATATACACTAAACGTTTCATCAAATCGGTGAAAATATGTGATGCAGCATGCGTTTCTCGATAAGAAAACGAAGACATCAAAAATTATACTCGTATATAGCGAGTCCACTAATCTGCACTTGTTGATGACTCGAGACGTAGCGAAGAGCAACAATGAAGAAGAGATTAATCGCTCGGGTTTTTTTCTCGCATCTCTCTTTATCGTTTCCAGTATACTATCTGGCGATATAAATTGTTCCAAGTTGGTCGTAAAATATTAATCCTATCGAACGGTATATAGCGAAGGAATTCCATCGCGAATACAACGGTAGTATCACAAGGGTCCCGTAGTTGAGCCACCACCTAACGTAACTCTGTCGGCAAAAACTGAATAATCCGATTTCCAGCGTAATCCATACCCGTGTTTGTTTCTGACAACGAGTAATGATCTGTGTATCGTATACACTTTGAAAAGCTCGTGTACGACTCACACGCGGGCGAATAATAACGCAGATTTGTAACCTAGTAAACTCCATTCTATGGAATCACATGGGAAAAGAATAACGGTACGAAATCTCTCACACTTGAAGGAAGTGATATCATTAAATTACCAACTAGTGGATGTAGTTGACTCGAAGTCCTTTGCTCTAGCTTCGATGCATGAAGGACAAATATCCAGTTAGTGAGATTTGTGTCACAATCTTGACAGAAGAAGGCGAGGTATTTTCTTTTTTCAGTCGGACTAAGTTGATCACTTTTTCATTCTGCCAGATGAAAATTTTTATCATCATCATCATCTATCTGAGTATCTCTTCCTTTGGCGTCCGCGGTTCTGCTTCCCCATAGGCGAGTACTGCAGCAAATACTTTTTCACATG
Source organism: Aspidiotus rigidus (assembly GCA_035079385.1). NCBI lineage: Eukaryota > Metazoa > Arthropoda > Insecta > Hemiptera > Diaspididae > Aspidiotus > Aspidiotus rigidus. The sequence continues at coordinate 11,778,355 of JAVHKY010000020.1, read as the reverse complement.
ACTCTTCCATTTGAGCGAGTGCAAAGGTATAAAAACGTACAACCGACGAGCGCTTTCAATTAAACGACCATTTTCAAAGCATGAACTCAACACCAAGAAGATTCGATGACATCTTACAAGGTCATGACTGAACCAACGAGTTATCTAAATGTGAATCATTCTTCCAGACAAGCTCAACCAATCCTTCTTCAGGAATATTTAGTAGGGTGACGTCTTGACTATCCCGATGTAGCCATACATTTTCTCCCTATGAAGGAAGACTTCGGACCCCTCTTGAAAGCCACAATTGCATCTTTAGTTCCTCGATTTTCTGTCTTTCACGTACCTATCAATTCTATTCTCTAATCGCTTATAATTTCAGGATATGGCTCGTTGTTGATATTGTACGATAATCTGAGCACTTCCGGGCTGATTTCTTCTTGGGTATTGGTAGGAACGTCGAATTTTTGAAGTCTTTTGGTATCATTTAGGATTGTAAAAATTCGGCCGAAATCCGAAAAAGCAAAGGAAACGACCCAACTGCAAAGAAAACATACCCAGAAAAGGGAGCCTAATCCACTGTCCTACTACCATGGTGCGAATCTTGGTGGAGGGAGGTTGTAGAGACAAGTCATTTTCTCGCAAGCATCCTACGAACCATGAGACCAATGTCTACGTTGACCTGATTTATTCTAACCAGGCGTTTTTTTATTCTCATCAGTTCTTCATGAAAAGCAACGTGACTCAGAAAGATCTGAGTAAGACGATAGAATAAGCTGTTGAACTTTGCAATCTTGTCGGCAACACGATATCGGTCGATGTATTCTTCTTGTAAATACCAAACTTATGAACGCCGTCTTCAAGGGCCATGGTCAAGTCCAAGAATTTTATTGAGGAACCACCAACACCCCATGTAAGTTTTATGAAAGGGTATTATGATCGAACTCACTAAGGAGATCTGCAGGACTGGTTCACGCACACAAAACGTCGTCAAAATATACCTGTGTCAATGATAGACGTGACTCAAAAAAACTCGGCCCGACGAGAATAGATTAAGCTCAAATTTGAACATGAACAACTCTGAAATAAAAAAACCCAACTCCACTTCTTCAGGGAACTCAAAAAGTTTGGTGACCAACAAGCATTTAGAAGGTGAAAAATTCCTCAAATTCCTCACAAGCGGCGCCGGTTTTGACGTGCAAGTCAACCATACGTTGGCTGGCAGTGGCCTTAGGAATGTTTGGAAATAAACCAACGACATCACAAGAACTTGAAGTCGAACCTGGTGAAAGACTTACATCCTTCAGTTTATCTGCCAGAGAACCAGAGTTCGTCGCTGAGTTGAGAGTGATAATAACTTTACTTCTCTTAATGAGACTTCGGAATTGGAAAAACAGAAGGTCGTCGACTATAGAGACGCAGGAGGACTTCTCCACAACTACGACGGAGTTTCTCACCCCTCCTCCCTGACCCTCCTCATCAAGCTTTTAATCAAATCGCTCGCAGCGTTACTGATGCATGGCTGAGGGTATTGCTGCCCATTTTGACGCACTTTTTACTGGGAACCTGTTTTATCGAGGATTTTCCGCCGTCCGGCCGGCCGGCAAAGCTCGGGGCTTGAAAATTTTCTAAGTTCTCCTCCTATCATATATACGTTGGTGGTCGGTATATATGGCCTGAATGATAGCTCTTTCGAGTAACTATAGATGCTTCAAAAACCGCAAGACTCAGAAAGTCCTACTAAGATATTTCAAGTCCACCTCCTACCGTATATAGCTTGGGGGTTCGAATTTTTCCAAGTTCCCTCCTATTCTATATAGCTCCAAAATCTGGGCCTGTGATGTCACAATTTTATGACGTCAACATTTTTTCAGATTCCACGTACTTCATAAAACAGGTCCCCGCCACCTCCCCCCCCCGTTCAACTCCGTTCAAGAACCCGTGAGTTTTTTCGAATATTCACGCTGGGCCCGATTTTCACCGTCAGATGCGCTACAACTTTTGCCAGAGTCTCGTATCCAAAAGACGGTGACCAAAATTTCAAACCCTTCTATAGGAGGGTCAATTCATCGCAATACAACTCTATTATAAATTGTGGAGTTCCTGGATAATAACATCATTAGCAGTATTTTTTCCCCAGCCGTGGCCCTTGAGTTCAGGGGGAGGCGAGTCTTTTCTTTTAATTTTAGCCCGACGACGCGACAATAATCATTAACAGATTCTCGATTATTTTTTCTGTGATTGGTATTATCTGCAGTTTCTCTCTGATGTCTCTGCTTCCTTTTTTTTTTTTTTTTTTTCATCTTTTATCTAGGAGAGTACACCCCGCGTTACATCTCTGTGGATCCGATGCGATTTAGCCTTGTTTTCTTGGGTGATCACGCTTCTGACCCGTATACCAGTTGTGGTATAGCCTTTATACCGTACACACGAATCCGTTTATCCACCACGAAAAGCTCATTAGCCAAGACCATGACCTAATTAGGTATCGCTCTGAATGAGTATTAATAGAACACATCTTTGGTGAGACAATTGGACACCCTTCGAAAGATGTATCGATTCTGGACCCAATTTCTTCATAGAATTATTATTTTTTTCTTGTATGCTGGATTCTACGTATTTCGTGTATGGTATTCCTAGTGAAGAAGGGAGAGAAAACGGGAAGTGTTTCCATTTTCGTTTTGAAACTAATTATCAGCCTTTTTCTATTTTTCATAAGTGTGTTCGTGATGAATACAAAATTAGAAGGCGAATTCACTCATCGCTTTCGATTCGCGTGTGCGTTTTCGAACCCCGACAAAAGTAAATTAGGTATGCAATATTTATTCGCGTCCCTGTGCATGTGTATAAGCTAATTTCAAAATTATTACTCTCCTCGATTTTTGTAGCCAAATGTTGGTACGATGGTTCAATGGTATACGCTGTACGACTCATGCGAGGCGTTAATAAGCAATGTTCGTGCCAATACAAGCCAACTTACACGTACAAAAACGTATGCCAAGGAACTTTACGTTCAAGTGAGAATAGAATGATACGAATGACCAGTCCAGTCAATGAGCTAATGAGTGATAAAGAGGTGATTGTCCTCGCTCAACTATGCGCATACGGTTTACAGTTACGAACTTCGAGCCGTGCGAACAACGGTGCCTTATACAATTCAAAAGAGATCATACGAATATTCTGTATGTGTGACACTCACGATGCTTCAAGTTCTTCTTTGTTAGGATGATTTTGTGCGCTGGATGTATAGAGAAGCGTCTGTTAATTGGTAATGCTCATAAGTCGCTGGCCATCTACGCTATACAAGAGCTCTCATTAGTTCTCATCATGGTCAAGGATAGTTGAGAATTTCAGTTCGTAAACGAATCAAAGGTTCATCTGATTGACTATACTAACAACATCCAACTTAAAATGCTCAATAAATTTATACGTTGAATAACAGCGATTTCATTTGGTACCTTTTATTATCTATGAAGACATGCAAGACGGTCAAAACACTGTTCTTTGTTAATGATCAAGGTCAAGTTCAAAGATAAAGCGTTTGAATTTAAGAAATCGGGTCAAGTATACAATCTGGACTATGTTGCTGTTGATGTAGTTGAGTGTAGATCCTATTAGATAACTTTTATGGATGAGGGGAGTGGAGCTGTAGAGGTCTTATAGTGAATGAAGTGAGGATAGTAAGTCAGTAAAAGCAAGGAATCGAGTGAGATGAGATAGACTGGCGAGAATGACCATAAGTTCGCTTGTGAATTCATAGGCCACTAGGAAGCTGTCTGCGGAATGAGCGTTCGCGGCTCCACCGGAGAGGCAGATGTATTGGAGATTAGTGTGATATTGAGGGAGGTGGGTGGGTGAATGTTGGTTGCAAGAGTTTATTGAGGGATTTTCCTGATCAGAAATGGATGCGTTTGTCAGCAGAAACTGAGTACAATTGTCTTGTGTATAAGATGGCGTAGAAATTTAGAAACTGAGGCCTAGAAATCGGAGGTTGGAACGAGTCTACCATAAATGAGAGCGTGGTTTGACGGTTTCTGCGCGTAGGCTATAAGCTCTGTATATCTCCGTAACAGCACAGAAACGACTATGATGTTGAAGTGCCGACCTTGGAAAAACTTGCCGTTCGAAAGTTCGAAAAAAAAATGCAAGTCAAGTACCACTCAGTGGAGGTGGAATTTAAGAAATCCAGAGTTCGAAGTGAGATTTTCCAAATAGCTTCGATCCAAATGAAATTTGGTTGATTATCCGATGAACACTCTCGAATTCAAATCGACTCGCTATTTCGACTCAGAATCGTAAGTCGATTTAATTCCTCCCAATGTCGACCACAAATCAACTGACAGTCGACTTGAAGTCGACCGCTCCCTTTTTATCACCGAGTCACCATCGACGTCGAAATTGAGTCGACCCCGGTATCTGTGGGTCAATTGTACTTCATTCACTGGCAAAAAATTGCAATCGACGTCGATATTGCGTCGGTTCCGAGCTTACAATCTGATGAGAGTCGCAGAATCGAGGTCACAAATGAGTTTTTCTCTGGTATTAGATCTAAAAATGGACGTTGAAATCGCGTCGGTTTGATCGTTTCTGCTTATAATTATGACCGTACATTCTGTCTGCGAGTTGGGAAGTCATCAAACAGACACAAAACTACAAGCGACTCGAGATGAACGTCGATTTAAGGTTGATTTAAAGTCGACCAGCGTATCAAAAAATCGACTATTGATAGAAGTAACAGAGCAGTCGATTTCAGGTCGACTAATATTCGACCAGTGTCTTCAAATTGACTTCAAATCGACCGAATCGAGCAGTAAAGTTTGAAATATATTATGGATTCGAAATCAACGAGGCAAATGAGTCGAAATGGAGTCGACCCTTGTGGACCCCGTGGTCGATTTCGATGACGTAACATTCAGAACAGAATTGGATTTAAGCTGTTTCCGAGAATTTAGCCTATTATCTTTCCTCACGAGAGCATTGAACTATATATATATATATGATTAACTCTTTCAACACTCTGATAAGATGGTAAAGTGTTTGTAAATGATGGATGATAGATATTTGACCATTTCGAAGTTTCATCGTCGGCTTCGAAGAACAGAGAAGTACACCAAGAAATGAAAATTTCGCCCATCAATAATGTAGTGCTACCTAACCTTTTGCAAAAGTTCGTACCGGTACACCTACCAGCTTTTTCGAACCCTCAAACAAAAGACAAAAACGTAAATAACGAGAAAACTTGTCAGAAAATTAAATAAACACGACGCAAATAACAATCTTAAAACTTACAGAGGGTATCGACAAGCATGTATTTCATCTACAGTCTAGTTTTTTGAAAACTTTATCGTTCTGTATTCTTCGGAAAACTTTTCCTATATTCAACATTTTCTTCGCTTCTACGTTTCGCTATCCTGATAAAAAGTGCAAATAATATTCACAACATTTACGCGGACTTCTTTCGGCTTCGTGTAGTGCGCGTATATATTTCATCTAATTAATTCAATAGCTCTATCGTTTCGTCTTCAGGCCGCGGTAATTGTTTTCATCTTTTTCGAATTACCTCGTATCTTCGTGTATAATGTCTTTCAGGAAAAGCTATCGTTGTCTTTTGCGAGAGAAACTATGAGAAAAAGGTGGAAAGAGGCGAGGAGAGTTAGAAAAAACTTCCTAAAAACTGAAAACATTATTCATTCTCGAAACCACATTTACATCGGAAAAGAAGAATGTAACTTGCACCAACTTGCATTCTTCCACACTTCTCGTATACTTTCGACTTTAATGAGAATAAGTTGCACAAAAGTACTGTCTAAACTTTTTTTTTTCGTTTTTTTTCCTACCGCACAGAAATACAAAGCTATATAGCGGGCGTTCGAGAAGCAGATAAGAAAAGGATGGAAACGGAGAGAGAGCGCAAAACAGAATTAAGGAAAGAAAAAACGGATGCGACCGAGCAAAATCAGACGATACGAAGTTTATCAACTTTGGCTCGGTGAAGTTCGTTCAGCAGTCGATAGAAAAATATATCAATTACCTTGTATACACATATATTAATTTTCAGGCACACGATGGAAGTTTCGAAGAACAACACGTGGGTGAACACAAACTCGCAGTGGGAGAACTCTGTAACACTGATTGTATTCGTATCACTACTCAGCCCCCTCCCTCTCATCAGATATGTAGCGCATTTTGTAGAGAAAAGCTAGTCCAAACCGTGTTGAGACATAGACTTGCGATGCTAACTAATGCAACATCACCCACATCGTTCATACCGACCAAATGTCTTCAAGTATTGTTGATTCGAGGCTCGTGAATTAAACTCACAAAAACCTTTAAACACCCATCATAGCCTACTCAACTCACGTCATCAGCTCAAAAATTTCACCATTTTTATTCTTGGTCCTTTATACCAGGGCTCCACTCTCTCCCCCGCTCATTAGATCAGACACAGTGCGGACTTCCCTCATTTTCAAAAAAAGAATGAAGATAGTGTCTCTGTTCCAACAAGGGCAGTGTAGATGATTCAAAGTATAAACTTCGGTCTATTACTCGTGACAGAATCGACGGTTCCTGTATGTGGTGATATTATCCACCAAAACCCCTCATTTAAAACGCATATCAACTAAGATCCACATTACACCGTCCGTCTTCGTACTAACGGTGTTGCGACGCTCTCCGCCACAATGATAATCGCGATTACGACATCGTACAACATCGACCTAAGCTTAGCAATTCCATTCTCATTAACCGCAATATTCTCATGGGCCTACACAACCTACTATGTATCTCTATATTTACTCCTCGTATATGTGGTTCGGTACGTCGACTTTACCTCGCCTGCACCGCTACGCGAATACAGTCCGCGCATTTCACACGGCATTTAAATTTTCGTATCGCGACCATAAAGCCCTTTTTGAATGAACGGTTCCGAGAAGAGGCACCGCATAAACACAACGGCTTCTGATTCAGATTTCTCAATTAGCCATCAGTAGCCACACATTGAAACCTTCTTCTCATAATGTATCATACGCAGAGATGAACGTAAAGATTGCGTTCAATCTTTTCATTTCGTCGTCGCTAAATTTATCCGTGACCATTCGAACGCAGTCCTTTGATACGGCGTATATATGAAAAATAATTAAAATTCTCGTGCACGAATAGCGTCGAAAGCGTATCATACTGTATGGGAGATTAGAATTTGTTGCGCGTGTTGCTGCGGAATTCTTTATTTTTCGGTATATATACGGTCACAGATGAAAACATGCTAACAGTTAGTAACGAAAGGTTTATAATATTTGCCTCGGTAAGCATTCATAGTTCTGGTTATTCGCTTCAAACGCGAAGAAGAAAGCTGATAAGTCAGGGACAGTGATCGCGCAGAAGGGGTCTCTGCGCGGATAAATTAACGAAGTCGCGATTCCGAGTTAATTCCTATTAGTCGTGAAATATTCTCGTGTGGTTCATTTGCATCTATTTGCAGCTGTCCTTTTTGTAATCCTTAAAACTTATTCCAGCGTCTTGAACTCACCGAGGAGCGACGGACTGTCTGAAAACTTTTTGATAGAATCATCATTATAGACGGGTTTCTTCTGAATTTTCCAATCTACATAATATGTCGTAACTCTCAACCCGCTTGAAGTTAAAGCTTAGAGTAATTCACAACACGACTTACAGGAAGGATTACCGAACACAACTCATTTATCTACAAAAGGCCCAAATTTCTTTCTCGTGTCTTTTATTGTTGTAGGTGTGGTATTAATGTGCGGGGTTCAGCCGCCTCCACATCTTACATGAACGATCTTTATACCTCAATAACATTAAGGGTCTGCTTTACGAAACTCCGAAACGGTGTACGATAAGTTGCATAAACATCCCCAAAAACCCTGCAAGGTTCGGAAAGACAGCGGTCACTACGCGACGCTTGTCGGGCGTGCGTGGGTAGTCCTCGTAACAAATGACGAGGAATGATTTTGCAAGGTCACATCTCAGGGCTCCATTTTCCGACGAATTTTTTCGATCTTTGAAAATGTTGTACAGAAGGGTTCAACGAAAGGCGCTATCGGAACAGAATCCTAAATTTTGGCTCCAGAAGAATTTCACTCTCGTCAGAAAATAGACGAATTTTTACCAATTTCAACGTTTAATTGAAAATGTATTTTAAAAAAATTTAATTCTGCTTCGATAGCGCTCCTGGTGGCACCTTTCTGGAAAACATTTCAATTATTCAGAAAGATCCGTTGAAAATTCGAGCAGTGAAATGTGATTTTCGTTACTATGCATATTTTCACGAGTAAAGCACACCCTTAACTATGGAAAAGAAACGCCATTATATGAATTGTCTTCACCTTTCCATCTTCATTATGATTCGACTTCATGGATTTGGAGTGTTCAGGATGACCTGCACTGCCTTCAAAACTCCAACTTAGGGCTGCACTTTCCTGAAGGCTCATAAGTCTGGCTACTTTTAACGCCGCGACCCATCCCCTAGTCGATTACCTCGATACCCGGTCGTCACTCACCACAGTTCTAAGAAAAAGATGCCATCGTGAAGCACCTCGCTTCTGTCAATAATGTCAACATTGACCGTATGAATTAAATAATTTGTCTTGATTCGACCATTTCTATATCTTTTATCCTCCGCCTCAACTCCGCACTACTAGTCTTAAGTGGAATAAATTATATTTTCTAGACCTTTTGTCGAGTACTCTCAGTTGTGTTCTTCTTTTGTGAGCAAAAGGATGGAATTTCGTGACATGAGAAAAGATAGGAGTGCAGTGTAGTGACTATATCGGAGTTTGAGTCGGCGGAACTTGTTCTTGAGAGCTTGTGAAGATGCCGACGCTTGGGATCACTTCACCGAGAGTGGGTGCAACCTATTCACGCCGTTGAACTTTTCAAGAAATTGGTTGAGACTACAAAAAAAGCTCGAGAAAGAGGAATCGGAGAGATCTATGGCACAGTTCATGAAGATTTGTGTGTTTTCGACATTAAATAAGAGAAAACCTTCCAGTTAACCATGGAATAAAAAATTCTGGGGCGTCAGAAGCTTTAAGTTTTTCCCGAATAGAACGAGAGCTATTACAAATGGTTAATCTCACTTGCCCAATAATTTTGTGATAACTACCCACTTTTTCAGATTCACGTACAGAATTTATAGGCCAAGAGACGTAGGCTGATACTCGTAGTAGACTAGCAGGTGAAAATTAAAACATTTCCACAAATGTGAAGGGTGTGGCTAGCGACCCTCGACACATAAAAATTGGCTGCAACGAGGTACCATTTTCGACTAAGAAGGACCACCCGCTTCATTATCTTATTTCTCCTCTGTAATTATCATTTACGGGAATAGCGCGGTGATTGTACGATAAGCAGTTATACGTATAGAACTAAATATAGAATCGTATACTATGTTCGCGAAGTTGATGTAAGATAAATACAAATATCTCCTCAATAAAATAATTAAATCACGAACGAATGAACTTTACGCGTATGGTACCATCAAGGTTAGCTAGTACATCAACGTAACCACTTCCAACTTTTCGAATATACGACAATGTTGCAAAGTTGATGTAAATGAAAGTTGTATACTTGCCAGATAGGTTAGCGTGTAAACGTACATCAAACCAAGTTTGTGATACCTTTTCATTCATACTACCTCGTGATGAGAGTGATACTCGAAGTTGGTAGACGACAATTGAAAGGTACATACTTAGTTCTGAAAACTACATTCTCGTACACAGAAGTCTTCTTATTTGTTCCGCCATAATAACCCAACAAATTGGATTTTTGATTAACAACTTCTCAGTCAATCTTCTCCAATCTTTGATATCGAAATTCGATGTCGATAGTACGAATAATAATATGTGTAACTACGGACTTTTGATGAGGTCTTTTGAGCGAGGAGAAGAAATTGTCATAGTACAATCACTCACCGACGTAATTTTTGCCAATTTGTGCTTAAGAACGAGGCACTATCTCACCTCTCTAGGCGACGGCTGTGTATTCATCAACACGGCAAGTTGAGTAATTCCAAATTTCGGGTAAAAGAGAGAAAACGAATGAGAAGTCTAACAGAACACCTTTTTCCTTCAAGTCCACTCTACTTCTCAAGAATAAGTTCCTGTGTTTGGTCGAGGCTGTTATAAGACAAATTACAACCAACTACACGAAGACCAATTCCCGTGTTTGATCCACAGTCGTGTAACAAAAAAGAATGGATCTACATTTCTACAAACCAAATAATTGCCCACGGATGAAGCCGCACAAAAATTGTATGCAAAGAAACACAAATGGCAAGAGTGTGCATCGATTTTAATTTAACCCTTTACCAAGAGCGGAGGCTGTACAAGCAGATTAAGGATTCTATTCACACCTCCGGTCAATCTATAGGGCAGTTTTCTTGGACGAATGGGCTCCGTCGGATGGGAAACGCTGATAGTTGGGAGAGTTCGTGACCGTATTGGAATTGTAACAAAGAGCAGGTGGAAGACGTGGAGAAACAAAGTGAGAGAGACGGACATTTTCAAGAGTGGGGTATGAGAAAAGGTGACGAACAGATAATATATTGGCAGTATTGAGCGGGGGAAGAGGAGAGAATAGACCTTGAAAAAGATAGGAATGGGATTCTGAGCTCTTTCTTTATGACGGTCAGAGAAGTCCAGGGGCTTTAATTTCTATTGCTTTAAGTTTGTTTAAGTGCTGATTTTTTCAAAAGTCGTGCCAGGAGTCAATTACCAAAGATTGAAGGTCAGACGCAGGGGTAAGTACAGAGTGTGAAATTTCGTGGGATAGAAGAGAGAGTTGTTGGTGGCCAAGACAATCGCGTCATGTTTCGGGATGTGGTCCGGAATCCACAGGCAGGTGACAGATGTAGAAGTGGGTGACAATGATTGCAAGAGTAAATGGATGCTCTGATTTGGGAAATTAGTCGAATATGAGTCCTGTATAGTCAGGGGAGGTGAAAGTGAGTTAGTTATCAGTATAAATTTGAGCTGGGAGTACGGAGGTGATGACAAAGACAAGAATAGTGTATGGCGTTTTGTTTGGTGGTGAAAATGGAGGCCGAATTTTAAGAGGGAACCTGTTTTACCGGGGTTTTTCGGAAAAAACGTCCGCCGGCTGGCGAAGCTTGGAGCTCGAAAATTTTCCAAGCTCCCTCCTATAATATATAATTATTTTTAGAGGCGGGCCTGTGACGTCACAGTTTGATGATGTCATAGATCAGTTTTTTAACAGGGAACCTGTTTTATCAAGGAGTTTTTTGGAGAAAACGTCCGCCGCCGTCCGGTCGGCTAGTAAAGCCGGAGCTGGAAAATTTTCCAAGCCCCCCTCCTATCATATATAGCTTGTGGTAGGGCCTGTGACGTCACGGTTTGATGACGTTATAGGACAGCCTTCTAACGTCACAATCTGATCATCTCATCGATCAGTTGTTTTCAAGTTCCCCTCCTATTATATATAGCTTCAAAGTCCGGGCTTGTGACGTCACAATCTACATTTTTCAGATCCCACGTGCCCCATAAAACAGGTTTCCTGCCACCCCTCCGCTAAAGAAGCCGTGAGTTTTTTTCACTCAACAACTGATTATGACCCCTTAGATCGGGTACGTGTCTACTGTCTTGGGTCAAGATTTAGATAGGTCCATAAAGTAGGGCTGGTGAGTCGGCAAATTGGTACAGAGATGATTTTACTCGGTGTTGTGAGTTTTGGTGATTATTCGTTAGGTCGAGTCGGATATCTGGGGAGGGGTCAGCTGTGGAGAAGGGAATGATGGGGTAGGAGGTAGAGGTGTTTGTTCAGATTCAAGAGGAAGGAGGAAAGAATTATGTCGGCAGAGTGCGAGTGCGTAGATTAGAAGCTGAGTGAATTGAGCTGTGGATGCAAGAAAATTGGCAGTGAGAGTCAAGGACGCGGCATTTGAGGGAAGGTTACCAGCTTCAACGCAGAGGCTGAAAGAGGGACTAGATCGTTGTGCGCCGATGGCTTGATTAACTTCAAAAGCGAATATATTGGCAAACAGAAAATAGATGATGAATTTTTCGAGTTTTTGCGTCGCAGACTGAATAGTGTATGGAAGAGAGGAGAGTTGGATGGGTAGAAGAGTTTCAAGTGGGTGATTAATGCCTAATATTAGATAGGAATACAATCTGTGATGAGATGTGATCTTCTGCAGATAAATTTTCTTTTCTGGTGAGTGGTGAGTGAGGTGTCATAGTTACAAGTCAAAAATTAGTTTTCACAAAGTGCTGGATCACGAGTTGAGTGACAGTACGAGGTATGTCAAAAAAGTTTCTGGACGATTATTTGTACGCGTCAATTGGCAACACTGGCAAGGAAACCTAATTGAATCTTGTTTTGTTGTACTATCGACCATCTATATTCAAAATTTCACGTTGATTCATGGCATAGTTTGTCATAAATTAATCTTTTGGAGGAATGTCCTTGGGGTCCGTGCCGATTCTGTCTTGATGCCTTCTGTAGGCCCCAAATGCTCCCATCCCATTGACATCTCATAGTCGGTCAGTTAGGAAGAAGTCCCTTCAAGTCAAATCAGGGGAATATAGGGGGTGGTTAAGCACTGGTGTTTGGTTTTAGGCAAAAAAACGTTTGATACCGAAGGCCGTACCATAGTCTTGTACGCCAAAAAACCTTCATGGTTAAACTCATGCATCAAAAATCACAATTACTTAGTCAAACGCTTTTGTGACGGCCGCTGATACTACTAGAAACATCTCGCGACGATTTCCAGCAAGTTTCTGCTTCATACTGTTGACAACAGATAGCGCGCACGCATAAACCGGTTTACCAGCATATGCTACAGCTGTTACCGACTCTGCCCCACCCTGAATCAACTGAACACGTTGTACAACGCTGCACGTTTCTTGGTTGGTTCTCCAAACACTGCACATAACATAATATTTTTTAATTTGGCATTTCCTTTTCCTGGTTTTACAAGGAATTTCATGACAATTTATTGCTCAACCTCTTTTTTACGCAAAAAAATGGCATGGATCCTGGAGAACATTCCTCCAAAAAATTAATTTATGACAAACTATGCCATGAATCAACGTGAAATTTTGAATAATGATGGTCGATAGTACAACAAAACAAGATTCAATTAGGTTTCCTTGCCAGTGTTACCAATTAGCGCGTACAAATAATCGTCCGGGAACTTTTTTGACATACCTTGTATATGTTTGGGTGTCGATGTAGAAGTGTTTAATTTTTGAAGATCCAGTGAGTTTGGAAACTTTTTTATGGCGTGGTATCAATCAAAGAACGTATAGGATAAGCGTTAAGGATGAAAGAAAAATAATGAAGTAATGGAGAGAGCCTTTCAAGCCTCAGCAGAGATCAGAGAATAGATAGGGTAACAGTTGAGAACGAGTAGTTGGACAACTAGAGGAGGATCGTTGAACTCTAAAAATTACAGACTGAAATTAGGTACGTCTAAGGGTTCCGTCCGAAGGACCTGCGTTTTTGCTTTGAATGAACATTGATACATTGATATGCTAATCTGTGTTACTGTCCTGTACCTCAGTGCATTCGATATGATTATCATTATGTCATACAATACGGAACAGGAAACACCTTTCTGAATCTAGCTTGATATTCAAAATTTCTCAACATCTTCCTCTTATATACAACTATTTCTAAGCCCCTCCAACTAATGTATAGAATTCTAGGATATTTTTCCGAATGTAGTTTGGTCGTCGGATTTTTCCTGAATCTCCTCTTCATGTGTATAATTTTGAAGACAAATTACCCGAGTTTCCCTCCTCGTACATGAACAGCTCAAAGAACAAAATGTCACTGCTTCTATTTATATGAGTTGATGGTCAGACTTTCTTCATGTCCTTAGCCTTTTTCGAAACTGCAACTTTTCGGAAGTATGGCGGACGTTACTTCTACCGTCCCCCTCTCGCATTAATCAGGTTTCCCTTGTATATATTTGCCCAATAATGTACATTTTTGTGCAGTTTTCTAACTCTTTGATCTCATTGGGAAAATTTTTTCCTCCCTGGGATCGATGCGCCCTTTCTGTCCGCAGTGCATTCTCTTGTTGGACGCTGCTAACTTCGCGTGTTTAAAATTTTTTAATAATACGTATGTATCGCTTGTCATTGACTCCGTTTCGAGCTTCATACCTAATTATTACTTCTTTTCTTTTGTTACAGGTAAGTCTTTCGATTATCTTCGTACTTAGACGGTGGAGAATGCGGTAGTTTTCGCGAGTATTTTAGAATTTCCTTTCTAATTAGTGTGTATAGCTGTATATTCAGCCTTGCCAGCGAATTACCGGTGTGTACTTCACGAGATCCTCTCAAAAGTTGAAGAAGTGTAGTTGCTCCGTGCATTCTCTAAGTAAGTCGCTTAAATTTCAAGTATGCGATATTGAAATAAGATAGAACCCGTGCAAGAGTGGGGGTGCCGACGAGAATGAAATAGACGATAGGAAAAAGTGCTGTATTACGGGTTATACCGTCGAAATTCATTAACCGTTTTTTTCGTATCATACGATAGCGACGATTTTCTTCTTCCTCGCGCCAGTTTGCTGGCTGGCATTTGAAAATGATTTTTTAATTTCTGCATCGTGCTAACGAGTATTGTATAAATGTGTACGGCGAATGAAAACGAGAGAAGTTCGCGTGTCCAATTTCGAACGAATATTTCTCCGGAGAGCGTAGGAAAAGAAAAGCTATAAAAAAAGAAAGAAAAAGAAAATGCTCTCATAATATTGAATATGAATTTTAATGATGTATTAATATTTGCTTTCAACCGCTTTTTGCTGTTTGATTTGCCGCTGTTTTTTTTTATGCTATTTCTATTAAATGGTGTGTACCGTATTTACGCGAGACGAAAAATACCTAATCTATTTTCTGAATATTTATATGGGGGAAATTGTGGAAAAATTAACGTTCCTCAGAAGTTAGACGTTTTTCTCCAAACGTTTCGCGCTCTCTTTTTTTTCCATCACTTTTCGAGTATATTTCCTACACTCGTTATTGATTCCGCACCAGAGGGTATTTCATTTTTCAAAAAAAAAAAAAATATCACAAGTGGGAAAGTGAAAGAGAAAAAGAGACGGAGGATACTTGAAAGAAATACTTCTATAGCGTTACAGTCTAATTATTCGAAATAATTTCGTCGCTGTAACGTTAAAATAAATTAATTCGAGATCTCTCGTTTAGAGCGTTGATTTTTTTCCTTCTTCAGTGTGTAAAAATGTGTACTTTTGTGTGAAATATTTTATTTTAATTAAACATTTGATTTTCCCGTGACCTTTTTCTAGTACCTATACGGTCCGTATTCACCGTAGACTGCTGCTCTATTCTCGCTCCCCTCTTTCCCTCCTCGGGCGTAATCTCTTTTCACGAAACAACTCGTAATCGTTACCATCTTCAGCGGTGTTAGGATTTTATGTTACTACGAGATAATGATGACTTTTGAATTCGCTTTTGATGCCGTAGAATGTTCTCAAATTTGCTGTTACAAAACCTTTGTCCTCTTGCTCTCTTGTTACGCGATAGTGGTTCTCGGTTTTCGAAAAGTAGAATTTTAATGCAAATGGGGGGAAAAAATGAGCGAAAAAATAATGTAAATAAATAAAAATAATGAGAACGTAACCTGAAACAGAACAATTGTAACACGTTTTATTTTCCATCTTCCTTTTTATCTGGGAGTGTAACTGGAGTTTTAGAAAATACTTGTTTGTTCGACTTATTATATAATTAGAATGTCGTACAACGATGCTCGTAATTTGCCTTCTTTTCTCATTTTGTTCGTACACTCGCGTATTCGTTAGAAAAGACGACCAGTTTTACATTATCAGCTCTAACGCTCAGTGGCGTTGATCGGTCGTATGTTAATTTTTTTTTTTTGTTTACGTTATCGCCATATAAATTGAGAATGTAAGTTCACGATATTTTTAATTACGACGTCTCAATTAATCGTAATTTCCTCGTTGTTCTCGGTGGAGCAGCGAGGAAGGAAATGTAGACAGACAGTTTGCATTCGTTACTGGGGCATGTTCAATAAAGCTACGAAATATTTTTCGTTTCCGTCAGTGCGACAAGAGTAGAAAAGAGTATACGTTCATTTTTATTGCCCCACGTGTCTCACACGGTTTGTCTGTTCTCTAAACAATTGTGTTTCAACTCATGCATCTAAACTATTTTTCAATAATGTTCCCCACCCTCTTACAGCCTCGAGTTCCTTGGTTGGTTACAGCCCTGACCATAGGCCTGGCAAAGTAGGGCGACTGCCCGAGATTTCGCGCTTTCCGGGGCCTCCCGCAAACGCTAATTCAAGAGACTATCAACAGGGGGTTTTCCAGAAAAAATATCTGCCGTCTGACCAGCCGGCAACAGCTCGGAGGTCGACAATTTTCTAAATCCCCTCCTATCCCTTATAGTTTGGTCGGATCCTATGTGCCCCATGAAACAGGTTCCGTGCCACCCCTCGTTCAACTCCGTTAAATAACCCGTGAGTTTTTTTTTCACGTATGGGCCAGAATTATGTCCTTACCCTTCATTATTGTGACAGGGTGTTCCGAGGCACTCCAAGTTCAGGTGGAATTGATTGTAGAAGTAGAAAATGTTCGAGCAATCTTCTCCGGATGTTTTTCATCGTCCTATGACTGCCGATTATACTTTTTGAACATACATAGGAGAGAGGGAGGTGGTGTTTAAACTTTGAAAACAGGCTCGCTTTTCTGCCATTGCCCCAGCTCTGGCAAATAGAAAGGCCGAGAGTGTTAATTCACTGGAACTCGCAAGATTTCCCTAATTGTCCATCCTAATGAGGCTAAATTTCGAGATTTCTGATGGTGTCACGTGGACGAGAGTCACCAGCATTTCTAACAGATTGGTTTTGATGTACGAGATATCGTTTCCTCAATTGAAGAAATTGAAGAAGAAAGGAAGTCGAGTCAGAAGAAAGAGTGGATGGGGTCAGATTGAAGATATTGTATTTTATTCGGGTGTCAACTGCTTTTCTCGTTTCATTCTTACCGTCATCCGTGACGAACGGGAGCTGTACGCAAACTACTCCCAGATATCCAAAATACTCCCACCACCTCTGTCAGACGTCCTATGAAACAGGCACTTTCGTCACTCGTCTCGAAACGAGACCTGGCTTCCAGTCTCGTGCCCTCTCCTGCTTCCTTTTGAGCTCCTTCAGCTTTTCTTCGGCTTTCTAACAGCTTCAACCGCCGCTTGTTCGTATCTCAAGTCCCTTTTACTGCTTTCCTGTCTCTCCATTACCAACCGACTTCTTCCCGTTGGTCACCGCCGAAACCGCAGGTTGAATCAGCTCTAAGTCTCTTCAAGTCGCGTTCCCCATCGGGTGCAATGTTTTTTCCCTATTATTTGGAAAAAATATCACTGTGTGGAGTTTCTCACCCGATGCAAGTGCATCTGGATGTTCTTTGGCCGTGAGCTTCCATCTCCATAAGGAGCTGCTTCTTACTGACTCTTCCACCCTCTCTCTCCAAACCTCGCCCTCTCGTTTTATTTATACTACCTTTCACAGCAACAACTGCTGTTGTTGTGTATTGCCAATCCACTGTGTGAGGTGAGGCGTTCAAGAGCCTCGTTCCACTAACGTCTTTTTAGCGTACAGACTCAAGTTCAACTAATGCCATTGTTATACTATAGACTGGCGTTTGCGGCGTCCATATTGTTAATTGTTTATGAGATTGTTGGATTCTGTAAATCAGATGAGTCGTTTGTTAAGGAGTTTTTCCAACATTTTGGCGAGGGTACTTAGTAAGGAGATTGTTCGGTAGCAAAGAGGGAGGGTTGGATCGTTATTTGGTTAAGAATTACTGCGTCGCGGGCAAGAAAGAAAAATGTGAGAATAGGTAAGGTAATTACGGTCAATTATGAAACGCAAGAGGATAGTTTCTTCATTGTTGGGAGGAATTGGATGCACCGGTTTCTTCTGATGAAATCAAAATTGGCGGAGATTAGTTTTTCCAAAAATCACCCTCAAAAGCGGAATAATAGTTCTTGAGGCTGTTCGTATGAGCAGATGAAGAGTCGAAAAGTTTCGAGTAAATTTATGGCAGTGCGATTAACAGAATCACACTCTGCAAGAGATAAGGAAACGTGGATCAGTATGTTATTGTGATTGGTCTATCGGTTTGCTGAAGACGGGTTCTAGGCAGGGCCACCAAGAGCCAAACGGAGCCCAGGGGAAAAAGTGGTCTCAGCGGGCCTAACTCGAAATTGTTCTCTGTTATCTTCTCCGCACTCCTAATTTCTTTACCAATCGGGACCCGAAAATTTCAGGTTCGAAGGAAAAGTAATTTGTTCTCTCGTCTGCTTTAATTCCAGAAAAAATGTGAGGTAGTCAATTGAGATAAGGTCATAACTATCAGGAGCGTATGGAGCTAGGCTAGAAAAAAAGAATAGATGGTACTTGATTTCAGCTGGGAATCTGGGAGGGGAGTTCAAAGAGTGAGAAGTAATCGAACCTTCAGGGGATTTTCATACATCTTCACTCTAAACTCTGAATGACTTCTATAGAAGTATCATTTTAATGAGTTTGTTTTAGAACATCTTTTGATATCTGGCGGAGTGGGTTCCTACAGAGAGAAAGATGAGGTGCGAAGTCATACTCCGAGGAAAACATAAGGTGAATGCGTACCTTCTTTGTGAAGAGATTTATATTGTAGCCTTGATGATGTGACAATGAGTTTCCAAAACCAATCAAGTTGGTAACTATAATTTTTTTTTTGTCCCTGTGAATTCTTTAAAAATTTGTTATCTGAGTTGTCCAAGCTACACCTGCTGTTCTGAAGACCTCTGTCAGATTCACAACATCATCTTTTTTTATTGAAAAGTTTTACTTCGACATAATTCCAGCTACGTGGAAGTCTTTGGCCATTTTTGAGGAATTTCCAGGTTTATCTAACAAACAATTTAGGACCACGATATAAAATTTCAAGTTCCTCTCTGTCAACTCTGTAAGTACTTAGCCTTCTAGTAAATAATATGCATATCATATCTTACATAATGAAGTCAGAGATGTGCTCGAGTCTTTTCTGCATTCTGGAATTTTATTCTATGTGTATTTTTCTTTGCCATGGTAATTCTAGTTATCTAAATTTGGAGGGCATAGCTTCTCCATCCTGCTTTGCACGGTAGATTTTGTCCACACCTATGTGTCCTGCTTATTTCAACTCAATTTCATAATTCCAATAATACATGATTTATAGTTTCTGTTTTTATAAGAACGGTTTTCCATTTATGAGTATCATGACATATAATCTTGATTTCGTTGATTCGAAAGACCGCTGCATTGTGTAATAACTGAGGATTATTTTATGGGAGCCCCTTTTTTTCGTTACTCTCAAGATAGTATTTTGGTTAATTAAGAGGAATGTAAATTTCACCATGAAAAGAGACAAAAGAATTATTCTTACCACTTAGACATGGCTTATTAACAGAGTCATATATGCGAGTAAATACGTATTTCCATCCCCAATTGAAATTGACACGGTTTCATTTGTTACCCCTTCCCCTCACCTTTGTTTTGACCCGTTAGGAACGATAGTTGTCCTCTTCCGAACAAAGAGTCCGCAAGATATATAACAGTAAATCTTACCATAATACCTTAATCTTAACCTTGATTAAGTGGACAAGTCCAAAGTCTTTCGCGCATCTAAAGCACCGTTGGTATCTATAGATGAGAAGATTCTCGTCAGTTACGCAATCATTCGAAGTGTTGTGTCAGTGACATTAGAAGAAGCAGCTGTGTCCAGTCTGCGAAGCTCGTTTACACTCATACTTGCATAATAATAATGTATAATGCGCCGGAGCAGCTTTCCCCGAATTGATGAATTAAAATTTTAAGAATTTAGGTACAGATTGGCCTGCTCAATACAAACCATAAATATTGCTATACACGCGCGTTAATTAGATAGATACAAATTTGTATGCTCAAATAGTAAGGAAATGATGCGAAGTATTCTCCGATCATCGGCGTATCCCGTCTTGATTGTAGAAGCGCGACAGATGAGGCGATAATATTATGCTAATGCGACGACATCAACTTCGACCTAGGTGTTACAGACGTGACTGGGGGGGGGGGGGTCAATTCTTGTTTTACACCCGAGTTTTAATGTCGTCCGTACGATAAATAATAATATGCCTGTTTTATTAAATGAATTCGCGAGCGCTTTACTCGCATTCGAGCATCAGGAAGCTTTGTAGACCTGAGTTTTCGGAAGAACCTTTCACTGGTCGTGTTCATAAAAATCGGTATTACGCGTGATCGATTTTTCGATTTGTTCAATTTCAGGAAGTTCTCGTATGAGGTGGGCGAAGTAGGAATCCGTATTCTCTTGTTTTATACAGGACAGGAGAAAAGTTCGGACAGAGAAACCACAGCTTTATACCAAAGGAGAAAAAATGAAAAAAATTCTCGATCAGTACAGCAGTTCTTGATTTTCATACTTGAATAATTCGTCTTGTAACAAATCTCTCGTTACTCCAATGATACGGGTAAGGCCGAGTTAGTCGAAGGATCGATGTTACTCCGCTATCGGTCGCGATAATTGCTGCAATGTCAGCAAATATTTACGCAACCTCGGTAAGCTCGCGTTTATACTGTATAATTAAATGGCGAACAACCCTCGCAAATTGGAGATTTCTGACCGGTATTCTCCCATTAAAAACACACTTACTCGAGAATATGGAAGTGCGATCGAAAAGTTTGCCATTAAAATTGCAAATAGGAAGTTGTAAAGTATCTGTACGCGATCGAATTTCGCCCAGTATCCGATGTCTGTACGCGGAGGCAATAAAATCACTTATTTTTTTCTTTTACTTCTATATTGCCCCGATAAGCGCGGTGATACTCCTTTTTTTTCTCTCCGTTCCCTCCAATCTTATTTCTGAGCCGTTTAATTGACCGCAATAATGTGACGAGGAAAAATGACGACAATTTGTTTGCCGCGAGGTCGGCGTAAATGCGGGAAAGGTATAATCTTCAGTCGCACGAAGGTATTTCACAACGTTCCGGCTGTCGTAGAGGAAATGAACAAATTAGTTCGCATCGTTGGTGTCGCGTATATTCACGCAGTATTATGGAATGTCGAGTCTCGTTTCGCGATTCCAATTGAGAATAATGAAGATATCCTGTGCGCGGTCGTCGTGATAATCGAAAACGGAAGGCAATTCCATCAGTCTGTCGAAAAGATCAAAATTCGAAGTGGAGAGTTGAAACGAGCCCTACAGTTCTTCAATTCTTGATGGATAAATTATACGCGGTGACTTGACGAGGATCCGAGAATGGGAAAATATATATTTTGGAAAGAAATGGACCATTTTTAGGTCCTCTTTTACCCCTTTTGTAAGAGTTAAGAGTTCAAAATTGTTCCGAATCAGACCTTCTCTTATTCATATTGAGCCCAATAAAAGAAATTTATCCTCAGTTGCCTCTAGATCATACATGTATAGCTTGAAAGTCGAAAACTTGTCCAATTTTCAAGCTCACAAAATTGTAAACAACAATTCAAAGTGGTTCTTTCTCTCGGGAAAAATATTGGACCGGCTGGATAATGTCTTTTCTTCGGATTCCATAAGCTAGTAGTGAGAATGTATCTCTTTTGTTGTAAGACTATAGCCTAGTATGCTGTATGTTAGGTCTAGTGTAATGAAAGTTGAGGATACAGGTCCCAGCAAGGTCGAAATTTTTTTTTAGTTCCTCTGACATCATCAGTTTATGGCTATTTTGTCCTACACAGTCTGGTATATTGTTGGTTAATTGAGAGTATCGTAGTATATTCTATGTCAGACCTAGTTTGATTGAGGCTATTTTTAGGCCTAGTAGAATGAAGTTCAAAGATATAGGTCTCAAAGTAGGAACGAAGATCGAAATTTCACCAGAAACCCTATTCTATGAAGGTTTTTGACATGATTCAGGTCTTTTCTCTACTCCTATCCTAATCTCGAAATGTGCGTCCGAGCGTCCGTATGACCATGGCCTTGGGACTTGGAAAATTTTCAACGTCGAATCTCAGCCGGGATTTGCGTCCGGGGGTCCGTCAAGTTCTTTAGTATAGTCAAAGAACCCGTGAGTTTTTCCAAATCCCAAGGATCAGAATTTCAAAATATTTTGAAAATTTTGGCGTCTCACCGTCCGTCTTGTGGTATCCGGCAAAAACTGACCTATGACGTCATCACATCGTGATGTGACAAGGGGGTTGAATTGATCCATAATTACTGATAGGAGGTGGACTTGGAGAAATTTTGACTTTCGAGCCATAATAATTACACAACAGCAGAGAACAGCTGTGGAATTTGGAAAAATTCTGACTCTTCGAAACTCCATTTCCTGAATACAAAAACCGATTCGACGCACGGAAGAAGTTCCCCGCGTTCCTCGTTCAACTTCGTTGAAGAAGCCGTCTTTTTTGTAGGTCTCTATGACGCCATCAGCTCGTGACATCATTTTCTTCGCGCGATTCCTTGATGCAAATATCAGAATGAACCACAGTCAAAGTTCCTGTCTCAGAGGACTCCTGTCCCTGGAAGTGTATTTCGTCTTTGGGGCCAGTGGTGTTTTCTATCTTCACAAACGATTTCCCAACAGCAATTCCTCGTTGCAATTCCCAACTCTATTTACAAGCATTACCTAATAAATTAACTGAGGCAATCGACCTCATTAATTCTGACATTCTCCGTATTTCCGAGTGGGGCGTGGCTCGCGACCTCGAACTAAATCCTTCCAAAACGAAGCAAATTCAGATGGGCTAAAAACATCGGGTAGAGCAGATTCACTCGAACTTGCTGAATCAGCCCATATACTTGTCAACGGCGTGCAAATACCGTGAAAAACCTGGGTATTATTTTTGATCAGACCTTGTCCGATGATCCTCGGGTGCGTCAGGTTTCCAGAGGAGCGTTTGTGGTTCTTATCAGACCTTATAGATGTGACGCCTATTCATTTCCTCTTATGGCACGTAGAGCGCTGGTCAGGTTCATTTATCGCATACCTTGTCGTGGGCCCGTCGCATCGGCGTATGAAGACTCTGAACTTCTCAAAGTTGCTCTTGTTATTCTTCGAATCAGTCGTTTACAACCATGGGTCCTTGTATTTACAAAGGAAATTCAAACGATTCAACCCTCGCAGCCCTGGTGCCTTAAAGAATAAAGAAAGAAAGAAGAAGAAGAGCTTTCCGTAGAACAGGGTTCCTGTCGGAAAAGGTCAACATCCCAGCAGTACATACAATTGGACTAAAAAAGTTTTCGCCGGTGTACTAAATGAGGATTACGAGGGGATGGAGGGTAAAATTCGCTGCTGGCTTGAAAGCATGAGGATAAGCCGGACGTGGAAAATTTAATTGATAATCTGAATATGTATGGTGATGAGCAACTGGAGCTTGGAAGAACGCCCGCTGAATTCGAACATCAAAAAGTCCCTACCAACCCTCACACACAATGAGCAGCGAGACAATATAACTGTTGACAAAATTTCCAAATGGTCTGTCGACCGTAGATTTTGATTTCCAGACAAGAAAACAATCGTGGTAGTGTTCTGAAGAGAACGACGCACGCTTTCTCCTTCACAACTACCATTCAATCCTCTGTCTCATCTTCGACTCCAAAAACTCCCTCGTAATAAAATACGAAGAGCGGAACGCCTGAATTTCCTGTAACACCTCCTTACCAGCTGTAGCAGGAAACTTCTCCTTTAACCCCACAATAGTGTAATCCGTCCCCAACTTGATCACGGTTCTCCATCTTCCGAGCTTCGATTGGCCCTTGGTGCACTACGCATTAGCACTTCCCTGAGCCTTGTCCAATAAGCCTCAGCGTCGAAAACTTCTGATCGGTGGAAATTTCTCTCAATTCCAGTCACCAACGAAATTCCTCAAGTCCCCCGTCTCCTCAGCCCACCAGCAAATGAATTCTCATTCTAGACTCAGAATTTTACGTATGAACCTGAAGCTATGGGGCGAGTTTTTTCTGTATTGACATTAAAACCATCACTTTCTTGTGTGTTCCCGCCTTGTCACCCTGAAAGTCTTTGTTGGATGTTCCCGTCGTCTACGCGCTGTAATATGAGGATAACGTTGTTGAAGATTTGGCCGCGAGAAAAGTACAATTGAGTAAATATGATTAGCGAAAATGTGCAGAAGAAAAGAACGACATTGACGTACAAGAAGTATTTTTACGTCAGTTCGTAAGGCCTTTCCTGCTTCTATACTCTCGAGGCGTTGACATTATGGAGCACAGCACAAATGTTGTATTGTGTAAAGCTCTGTACTAGACGAAGGAAGACATATACAATGATCAAAATATTGCTGAAGGAAATGTTTCTATATAACGTGTGCGCACATGTATCTATTTGAGCGGAAAGAGAATGAGAGAGAGAGAGAAAAAAAGACGACCAGGCTACGTGTGCGGAGTCAGCGGAACTTCGGCGAAAAAGAAAGAATAATATTTGACTCGTGAACTCATCACAGTGAAATTATTCGCGGGGGATATGAAATTGCCAAAGAAAACACGACGTTGTCGTAACGTTTTTCGCGCTCCGCGATGAGGTTTAATTTTACGTTCTCTATTTCATTCTCTCTTGACAAGCCTTTGGCTTCGACTTTTTATTTCCTATGCATGCGTTCCTCTCTATGTACAGTTTCGAAAAATTTGGACCGAGAGGAAATTTAATTTCCAAGTATTCTCGCGCTTTGTCGATGGCGAATTAAATCGTCGTTAATTTCCTGTCATCGTGCCGCAACGCAGACGCGCTCATTCTGCAATAAATTTGAACTATTCGGACGAATAGAACGACGCGACGAGGAGAAGAAGAAGAAGAAGTATATTTTAATGAACTTTCCGAGTATAATTCGGATTGCGTGAGAAAACGAAGCGGAGGAATATTCGAGAGCCGCTGATAAAGAATTTTCAATTTTTCTTTCGACAAAAATAATATGCATACCGTTATTGTTAGTTATTTGTTTCGGTTGCGAAAGTTTTTTGGTGGGTACAACTTACTCAAGCTATATTTGAAGAGAACTTGTTTAATATTCATTTCGCGTCTGTGTCGGTACCGTCTTCAAAACTGCGCTCTGTCGGCGAATGGTCACGAAGAAATTCGTTTTCTTATTGAAACACGGGAATTCTAATTTCGTTGTCGAGCGTGTTCGATGAAATCGTAGTCAACGTTATATTTTATGACTTAATTTTGTTGGGAATGTGAAGTCAGAACGTACGAGTGTGTAGCTGATAGATCCGTCGTCAAGCTGGGCTTCAGGTCACTCTCTCGATAATCGAGTCAAACGTAATTGACTCGAAGACGTTTACCCGCACTTGAAATGCTCTTTCATGCAAATCAAGCTTGAATGGTCGTACTTTTGGCCTAGCGGTGGATCGCGAATGTGAGACTCTGAATCCTTATTCAAAAGAGGTTCAGAAAATTATATAACTCTACATTGCATTGTGAGGAATTCAAAAGATTCAAGCCTCAAACTTCTCTGAAGAAGAGATTTAGAGAAATTGGAAGCCCAAACTCTTACTAAGATAAAGATAATTTTTCGTGCAGAGAAAAGTCAATTTATAGAAGGAAAGAGATCGGCTCTGCTCGTACATTAGACGCGAGCAGAGCCGGACTTTTCCTCCTTCAAATCTTACCAAAATGAGACTTGCGAAAATTTTGCTAATGAGCTGAATGAAAATGGGACTTGAAATTTCTTAAAGGTCTGGATAAGTATTCGAAGGGATTTTGAGCTACAAGCCAAATTGAAACATGGAACTCTTGTAAAGTACGTAGGAGCCCTGAGCCTCTGTACTGGAGGGACTTCCAATATTTAAGGCTCCAAACACTGACAGAAGTGAGACTGGAAGAAATTTTGCTGATAAACTCAATGAGTCAAGACAAAAAGAGTGACTGAAAAAAATTTCGAATTTCTCTGATGGGTCGAATAAGAGTATGTTTTTGGTAAAGAAATCTCAAGTTTTTTTAATTTCTGCGTTCGGTGTGCGATTGATAAAGAGTGTTCTCCTGAGGCACAAAATCACATTGAGTCACCATATTGGTCTGGTTCTATTATCAAGACTAGTTTGAGCAAGAGGTCCTGACAAGGAATGGTGCGAATAACAGGTGAATCGATTTTAGATGCGTTTTAGATAATAAATGATGTTTTGGATGGATGGTGAAATTTGGTGGGTATGGCAGAAAGAAGCTAAAGATGGGTGTGCGACAATGTGGGTGACTGTGAGGGGGGAATTGAGGATACAATCTTTGCGTGAGAACGGGAAAAGCTTCGAAAGAAGGTGAAAGTGTGTGAGTCGCGTGTGATCAATTCGAAGATGTATATTAGGTAGATTTCGTGACGGCAGGGAGACCCAAGCGAGTAGTGATGGTTTTAATTGAGGTTCGGTTTTTCCGGAGTATGACCCTTTTGAGGTGGAATGGTGTGGGTGAGTTCATTTTTAGTGGGAAGAAGGCCAGAGTTGATTCTGGAGGCTAAATCCACTTTTTGGCTGAGGACCCAGAAGAAAATTATGTCGTAACGAATGGGGTTATGAGGAGAAAATGGGAAAAGTGCGGTTTAGCAGGGAAGGGAGGGTTCGTATTGTTTCTAAGCGTTGGAAGACGGCTGAGACTTCGGGCGTTTAAATTGATACAGAGTTACGGTGTCGATGAGAAAAGATTTTGTTGCCAATTGAAAACGCGAAATCGACTAAGTTTTCGAATTTTGATCGATCTGTGAAACATAGGGTAGTGTTGGGAAAGTAGACAATTATTTCTAGAAAGAGGAAGCAGCGGTAAATTGCAGGTAGTGGGCACAGTTCGTATGTTTTTCTAGGTACAGGTAATGCCCAAGCTTGTATTGTGGGAAATACGCGAACTGGGCAATGGAAGTGAATTTTTTTGTGACGGGAATGGGTGAGAAAGTAGAGCTTGTTGATGAAAGTGTTTCGATTTGTAGGGGGGGGGGGGGGGAATTGAATAAAATGTTGTAAACTGGGGTTTGAGGAAGTTGTAAGACGGCTAGGTAGAGTTTGGCAGTTAAAATGTGGAAGTGGATAACCTGATTCGGCAACTAGACTTAAAGCAGGGCTTGTGCGAAAAGCGTCCGTGCAAATGCGAATGAAGGAATTTTGAACTGTATCTATATTATGTGAGAGATATGATGAGGCTGGTGATTTATAATCTGGGATAGATCGGACTAGGGTATGGTAGACGAGAATCTTACGGTTGCAACCAGTGGTAGGACGGGATAGGTATTTTAGGACGTTAGGAGCTTCGAAGCTTTTGGCTGCAATTTCTTTAATATACGGTAGCCATGAGTGTTTGAAGTAGAAGCGGGTGCCGAGGACTTTTATTGTGCGATAGGGATAAAGTTGAGGAGTAGGGGAGGAAATAGGACATTCGCGACCCAGACTTGAAGGTGGATATTTGGAATTCGCGGTATTTGATAGCCAGGATGGACAAGATGGAATTTTGTAGGATTCTGTGTGCGCGAAATTGATTTTTAGCTTGCATATGTGTAAGACTGTAGCGTGGTACAGCTCACGAAACACAACAACACTTCTGAGATTGCAATGATAAACACTGAATCAACAAAAAGTTCACAGTTCCGATTGTGTGCTAACGACATGTCGTAGCTCGGAAGATGATAACATCAACCGTCCTACTACCTGATATAACTACACCTGCCAAACCTCTCTGCGAGTAGCGCAGTTATCGAGATTGCGGCGTGACGGAATCTGATATTATATGTGTAAGAACATGAACGTTCTTCACTGTCAGTCGCGTCACTCTCCTACTCACGGACAAAGTTCGGAGCTCCGAGCATATAACGCTATTCCTCTCTCGTCCTGTTTATCTTTCCGATTGCAGTCAGCTGACCTGCCTTTCCTTCGGGAACTCGACTTTTTGATTCGATTTGTAAGATGTAAAATCTTGACAAATCTGGCGATTCTGTGGAAACACAGCATCGCCAGATTTGTCAAGATTTTACATCTTACATATGTATACTCAGGTCATCGGTGTTTTAAAAATTGGTTTGACGGGGAAAGCGATGTTACAAAGATGCCATTTATTGCGACCATGAAAAGTGTTACACCGGGGGGCAAAAGTGACCCTTGTGGAACTCCATTGGATTGAATGTGGAAGGAAGGGAGTTGACTTGCTGCTTTGATTTGAAAGGAACGGTTGTATGGATAGTTTTCCAAAAGTTGTGGGAACAGACCGCCGGAACCACATTCGTAGAGGTGGGGAGAATGTGGTGTCGCCAGTCTCTCGGGAAAGTGTTTTATACACCGAAAAAAAAAAAACGAAAATAGGCTTGATTTATTGGAGTTTGTTTAATGGATAAGGGTATCAAGTTCAGCTCATGCCATGGTTATAGACCGGCGTTTACGGCGTCCATACTGTGAATTGTTTATGAGTTTGTTGGATTCTGTAAGAACCAGATGAGTCGTTCGTTAAGGATTTTTCTAAAATTTCGTCGAGGGTACTTATAAGGAGATTATTCGGTAGGAAAGAGGGAGGGTTGGAAATTTGTTTAGTTTGAGAATGGGAATTATTATTGCTAGTTTCCAAATAGCTGGGAATATGGATGTGTTTCAGATTCTATTCAGGAGAGAGGTAAAGTGAGAGATTGCTTGTAAGTAGAGGTTTTGTGAAAACACTGTGGGGATTTAATCATAGCCAGGTGCTGCGAATTCGGTGCATTGTTTTATGGTAATTAGGATTTCGTTTTTCGTGATGGAAAGGTTGCAGGATAATGGAGAGGAATCAGAATTGGGAGTAATGTGTTTAAGTGATGCTTCATCTGTTAGGAAGATCAGAATCGCGATTGTCATTCGAGGATTTGAGAGTTCAAGTGTCGTTTGACGAAGGTGATTTCGAACTATTGAGGTCCTCGAGTTGAATAAAATTTGATGCGGTAAAAGTATTAAGGTTGATTGTCTTCCCCCTCTATTTTTTTCGTTTCTTTTCATCAAAGTATATTATTCTCATGATTACGACCATGGTCAGCAATCGAGACTCGATGGTCGTTCGAAGACTGAATGAGTGGATAAATTTCTGTTTGAATTTCTCATCGAAGTCTTATGGGTGTTGAGAATGAGAAGAGAGATTTGCTAAAAAGAGCAGCTTGTATCGTGAAGTGAACGGCGACGATGGCAGTATTCAACCGGCGGGAATGTTTCTATTCATCAAGAGACACTTCATCATTTATTCCTCCTTAATTTAGAGAAACTTCATTCGACAACCCTTTCCGTAGTGCCGCAGTTGACTACGTAAACATATAATAGGAGTATTTAAAAAATCATACATCACTGCCGACGGCTTTCATTAACCTTACAGACGTTGCAAAGCTATACAGTGACGACGTATTAATTTTTCTTCTCCATCTCTCTTTCTCACGTGGTTGTCGCATCATCTTCACATTCTCGTCATCGCGTTCATCGTCCTCTCCGCCTTATCTGCAATCGCGGTAAAGAAGAGAATCATTCACACGCATACGAAATGTAGACTACGTGTGCAAAGCATTGCGTATTTATTATATGTATATTATATTCGTAGAATATCGCGCGTTTTAACGTCATTATTGTTATCCCATCGCGTCGTACCTTCCTTTGTCACGCGAAAGAAAGAAAGGCCGATGCGTCGCAGGTTAAATGTATTTAATGGTTCGTAACGCGCGGTGTTGGTTATGTTTTTAAATTGATACATTACGTAACCGCCCGTATAAACTAATTTTATGTATACGAACGATTATCTCGGAATGAACGACGACAATATAGCACGCCGCGCCGGCCCGTCGTACCATCGGGGTAGGGCGACTCAGCTCTTCGCTGTTGTTGTTTGGCGGAGGAATGAAAATGACTGGCGCGATAAAAAGCAAAATGCGATTGTCTGCGCGATAACGGCGAGCGTACGTGTGAGCTGTTTGAAAAATGCGCTCACCATTGAGAGTTTTGCTTTGAGTTGACTAGAGGAAGTATTTCGCGAAAGAAGGAACAGTCGAGGAGTATATCGAGAGCCAAGAGTATCCAGTCATAAAAAAGGTCTATAAAAAACGCGTATGTTACGAACCTTTCAAATTAGAGGAAGAGAAATCGTGCCAACTTCGCGGGCCAAAACCTACTTTCGCCCTTATTTAGTGAATATAATGCGAATTCATCGAATCAAAAATAGTTCCTGCCTCCAGTTCAACTCACTTTGAATTAAGTTAGGCGTATCAAGCTGTATATCTCGTTTTTTAGAGAAGTCTGACAATGCATGCGAAAACTCTGTTACAGAGCTGCTACTGAAAAGAGACAAAATTCAGCAAGAACGTCTCGAATCCAATGTCAGTTTAAGGGTGTGCTTTGCTCCAACGAAGCTCCCGGTCTGGAACGCACTAAAAGCTCTCTACAGACACCACCCTAGAACACTAGTCAACGTGCGTGCCCAATCTTCCGGTTGAACCATGTCAACTCCAAATCTACCCGCGATCAAATTTGAGTTGATCGCAAATCAACCCAAAATGACTGAAAGTCAACTCAAAATCAAGCGCCCCTTCTTACCACTGACTCATCTTCGACTTCTGAATCACATCGACTGCGGTATTAGTGGACGTCGATTTTGATTCGATTTCGTTCCACCCGAAAATGACTGCGACAGCTTCTTTTTGTCGTCGACTACGATATTATAAATTATTGTTGTCGACACAAGTTCAACCGATCTTGAATCGATTGAATGTCATTCATCGGTAAAAAAGTTGCAATCGATGTCGACTTTGCACCGATTTAAAGTGCCCAATTTAAAGGGGCTTCAGAATCGGGGTCAAAAATGAGTCGTCACTTGGTATTACCGGTAGATTTTAATACCGCCTAAAAATCTACGTCGAAATCGTGTAGGTTCGAACGTTGCTGTATTGCAGCGTTGCCAACTGGGGAGGCCAAAAATAAACACTCCAGATGTGCCATCATACCCTCCCCCCTGCCGTTTAAGCCGCAGAATGACATTTCAAAACAACACAATCAAGAGAACTGAGTCGTTTGCAAGGTTGAAAAAGATACTTTTCTCCAGATTTATTATTTTGATCGTTATTTTACAAAATTATATTTTTGGCCCAGTCGGTCTTATTCTCTTGACATCACTGACTGGTTAGAGCGAGTGATCATAGGCATGAGTACCTTTCCCGGAGTCGGAAGCGGATCAGCAGAAATAGTATTACTACCAGGATACGTTGAATGAAGCGTCACTGTCACAAAGATTCCTTCGCTGGGTGTATTTTTATGAACTCGGACACATGCAATCGAATTCTGTAATCAGTGTAATAAATACGTAGAATATGAAGTGTGCCACAAATTTTTATTGTGCCACTAAAAGTACGAGCAGAATTGAAGAGTTGGCAACACTGCAGTGCGTTGGTCAAGGACGGTCAAGGTGCTCAATGGCCCTTATTATAATATAATTACAACTAAACGTTGTGTCTGCGAGTGGCGTTGTCACCAAATAGACAGACTTCAAATTGACCTAGGGAAACATTTTCAGAAAAATGAAAATCAACTACCAGTCGACGCGACAGAGCAGCAGTCATTTCAGGTCGATAAACAAAGTTGAAGAAGTTGACTTGAAATTGACTCTACATCAACGTCGATTTGAGATCCGTCGGGCAAGTCGACTTGAAATCGGCTCAACAGAGCAGTCGATTGCAGGTCGGTAAGAATTTTGGAGAAGTCGACTCAAAATCGACCTGAAATCGACGTGGTAAATAATTCGGACCAACATCGACGTTGACATATCGAGCGAACAAGACTTTGGTAGAAGTGAATTCTCGTTCATTTGGTCTTCTATTTTTGGTCGACGCTGAGTGTGGACCAAAAATCAACATGGGTCGGCAAAAATGATAGGTAACTAATCCTTTCAAAGCTAACCAATGACCCGGAGATCGTTGCCTCGTATCTCTCGCTTGTTGAACTAATGGTTTGAAAGAATCTCCAACAACTATTTCCTAACAAACCAGACTACAGGCTGGCCAACGGCAACGGAGCTAACGGAGGGATGCAAGAAACCTGTTCTCTATGGAATTACCATTTGAGTTTTAGCGGAATTCCTGGCTACCCCCTCTCTCTCATCAGACGTATTCAGTTCATCAGTGAAAATCTCCAAGTCCATGTCTCCTCAAACTTTCAACCCACCAGTGCAGTCCAGCGACTTTTTCCAAGCTCTTTCCTCCCTTCATCAAAGGAAATTTCAAGTCCTGCCCCTTCTATGAAGTTGAAAGTTCGACATTTTTCCATGTTGTCGTTTTCGTTATACTCTCTCAGCATGTCAGCAAAATTTTTTCAAGTCTCGCCTCTGTAACTTCAAATTTTTCCAAGAACCTTCAAAAAGATTTTTAGATTAAAATTCATCCAAACCGCTGCTTTAAAGAGTCGAAGAAACTTAAAATCATTCAAAACCTTCTAATTTGAAGTTCGAGAGCTGGAAATATTCTCAAGTCCGTTTTCTTTTATAGAGCTCGGAACTTTCTTTAGCCCTTCCTCTGTACTGCAGGTTCAGAGCTATAAATTTGAAAATCTCATCAAAGAATCTGTTCTATAAGAAGTTTTCCTTTTTCTGAAACTAGCCGCCATTTTGAATTCAAGAATCAGGAAAATTGTCGACTTTCGAACTATTGAGACAAAAATCCGCTAAGAAACACTCACCTCGCGGAATCTCTTTCTTGAACCACGTTAATCGAGGCGAGCGGGGAACAGCCCCGCACTTATCTCATGAGAGATACTTTTCGATTTTGATAATCGATCAGTTCGATTAATCAAAATTTTCCGAAGTTCCCACCGTATAGCTGGATGTTCGAATCTGAGTCCAAATCTCCTACCTAATTTTAACTGCTAGGAAATCTGTTCTACGGGATTTTCATTTTTGAAAAATATCCGGCGTTATTTTTACCTTGACCTAATTAGGAAACAATCTATTTCTTCCCCCGATGAAAGCAGGCCGTCGGAATGAATTTAAGGAAATTGAATGTCGACAATTCCATAAGTGCCCCCCTCCAACCTCATGTACCCAGCGAATTCGTCAAATTATTTTAAATTCTTTCAATTAGTGTTTATCGCTGGATAGTAAAAATTCTTCTCCACTCTCCCCTTCGAGGCGTCTTTTATCTCCGGAACTGCAGTTTGTCGGAAAGATGCAAACGATGGACGTTTTTCCAATTAGAATTCTCTGTTACAAATTTCATCGTACGTCCCTTATCATATGTACGTGTAGAAGCTTAACTGAAAGTTTGTCTACATCATGATTTTCGGTCATGCAATGAGTAGCGAAAGCAGACTCATTATGACTATTATCACCGAGAGCCGCGTGGTGTTCATTAAGCCGTGTCTTGAGTTTGCGACCGGTCTGGCCAATGTAGAAGCTATTGCAATCTCCGCAGGAAAGTTTGTACGCGCTGGATTTCCAGAGGGGGAGGGGGGTCCCTAAGAGAGATCGGATAGAAACCGACTTTGTAGTTAAAACGGCGAAGGTCATTGGCCAGCTTCAGAGACGAGGGACCCAAATATGGGAGGTGGAGCCAACGCATTCTCTTATCATCCTGAGGAAGAACAGCGTCTGCATGGCGAGAGCGTGTATCAGCGAGTAAATTTCGGAGTCTTTCCATCTGATGAGTAGGTCAGTGTTTACTTTGAGGACATTCAGGAGAGCTATTTGTTGGATAGTCCTAGCTTCAGCCTTTGATGACTCTGGTGTCAAAGGGATGGAGATGAGACGATGGATCGCGGAGTTTACAGCTGCCATCTTATGAGACGGAGGATGGTAAGAGGAACTTTGAATAGAAACTCCAGAGAAAGTCTTCTTCCGATATATAGCGAACGTAGGGATGACCACATTGTGTTTATCCAAGGAAGTGATGGAAACATCCGAAAAGTTGATAGTCTCCCCACCTACTTCCATCGATTATTGAGAGCGAGAGGAGGTAGAGCCATTCCAGACAACCAAAATGTCGTCCACATATAGCGACCAAAACCGAATATTTCCAGAAGAGGTAGCGGAATCCAAAATAGATTTTTCGAGGTTGTCAATGAAGATATCAGCAACCAACATGGAGAGAGGACCTCCCATGGGTAGGCCATCAGAAAATTTATGAACACGATTTCTAAATACACACAAGTTGTGTTTAAGGCATAGCGATATTAAAATGTGGAATTCGTTAACAATGGAATCAGAGATGCCTTTCTTCTTCAACATGTCAGTCATTAAAGGAATGACTCAAGCAACAGGACCTTTCGTAAACATGGTAGCGATGTCCAATGAGACCAGTTTGGATCCCGCAAGAAATTTCATAGAGCCAAGTTTGTTTGTAAGTTCCACTGTATTAATCGAGTTAACTCGTTCCTCAATTTTATGGTTGAACGTGTTATTAAAAAGGGTTGTACTCAAGAGAGTAGCGTTTTACAAAAGATACCACACAAAAACAAGCAGCCGCGAGCGCTTTCAGTTAATTAATCATCTTCTAAGCGTAAGTGAACGGAAGCGACTGAACCCAACACCAACGAAGACAGAGGAACACGAGATGAAATTCATGATTGAACTAGCGAGTCATCAAATTGTGAATCATTCTCATACACTAATTCAATCAATCCCTCATCAGGAATGTACCTGTTTAGAACAGTGATGTCTTCATTATTTCGGTGTCTAATAATTTCTATATTTTCCAAAGCCAACCGCTTGAAGTACGAATTCTCCCTATGGAGGAGGGCCTCAGAGCCTTCCTTAAACGTATGGCCACTCTCAATTAAATGATCGGAGAATGCCGATTCACCCAATTTATCCTTCTCCCAAGCCTTTTTATGCTCAGCTACCCGAATCTGGAGCTGGCGGCCTGTCATGCCTACGTAGATACCCGAGCAATCGTTGCACGCTACACTATAAACTCCACTCCTCTCGGCCACAGGAACGGGGTCTTTTAATCTTACAAGTAAACTTTTAACCGTGTTAGGATTATAAAATGCTGGCCGGAATCCAAAGGGGTGGAGGACTCGTCCCAATTTCAAAGAGAACTTGCCCAGGAAAGGAATTCTAATCCACCTCTCTCTACTGTCTAGGTGGTCCCTAGGGAGGGAGGTTGTGGAATCGAGGCATTTTCTAGTGAGCTTCCTCCCGACCATTAGGTCAACATCCACTCTAACTTGATTAACCCTGGCCAGGTGCTTAATAGTCACAAGTTCCTTTTGAAAAGCCGCCTGACTGAAAGGTATTTGAGCCAGCCGATGAATTAGGCTATTGAAAGCCGCAATCTTATGGGCAGTAGGACAAAAGGACGAACCGTGGATAACGATATCGGTCGACGTTTGCTTTCTATAAATACCAAACTCATGGATGCCATCATTAATAGAGATGGACAAATCCAAAAAGTTTATTGATAAGCCACCGACTTCCAATGTGAATTTTATGGAAGGGTATTGGCTATTTAAATAATTGAGGAACTCACTCAGGAGTTCCACAGGACCGGTCCACGCACATAATACGTCGTCCACGTACCTATGCCAGTAGTGGATGTGACTCAAGAACACCTGGCCAGAGGAAAATAAATCATTTTCGAATTTCGACATAAATACCTCCGAAATGAGCGAACCCAAGGGGGAGCCAATGGGAATCCTCACTTCTTCGGGGAACTCAAAAAATTTCCCATCAAACTTACAAAAATTAGGGGACCAGCAGATATTTAGAAGGCTAAAGAATTCCCCAAATTCTTCGTGAGGAACGTCCATGTGTTGCATGGCTACGGCCTTTGGAATGTGAGGAAATAAACCTACAACATCAAAGGAACATAAAGATAGAAATTATTAGACACCGA
Source organism: Aspidiotus rigidus (assembly GCA_035079385.1). Classification (NCBI taxonomy): domain Eukaryota; kingdom Metazoa; phylum Arthropoda; class Insecta; order Hemiptera; family Diaspididae; genus Aspidiotus; species Aspidiotus rigidus. The sequence continues at coordinate 11,742,561 of JAVHKY010000020.1, read as the reverse complement.
AATAATGAAGACATCACTGCTCTAAACAGGTACATTCCTGATGAGGGATTGATTGAATTAGTGTATGAGAATGATTCACAATTTGATGACTCGCTAGTTCAATCACGAATTTCATCTCGTGTTCCTCTGTCTTCGTTGATGTTGGGTTCAGTCGCTTCCGTTCACTTACGCTTAGAAGATGGTTAATTAACCAAAAGCGCTCGCGGCTGCTTGTTTTTGTGTGGTATCTTTTGTAAAACGCTACTCTCTTGAGTACAACCCTTTTTAATAATTCCACTGTATTCTTTATTGAGAACGTAGGGGTAAATTCAGTAGTGGAAGTGAACCAACCAGCGAGAAACTTAGCCGGTCTGTAACTAGGGTCCGAGTAGAACGCAACCACAGTAGGGATAGGATATCCTTCCTTATGTAGCTTTATCTGGCTGCAAATCTTAGGCAGACTAGGATTCATTCGTAGTAGCTTCGAATAGACGCCAGATAAGATCCGTTTCGAGCTCTTGATAGCATGTCTCACTTTTTTGTTGTATGCAGTGAAAGGAAAAAAAGGAAACTCAAAATTGTCATTGAAGAAGGAGGTTCCTTTCACCAATCGAGAGTTTCCTGTTCGTATTGTGCGTTGTGTCGGGATTCCATAGCTTTTATTGAGTCAGTTAACAAGGACGTCTCGTGGAGCAAAAAGTTTCTTCCTATCGCGTATGGACCACGGTGTTAATTTTTTTAATTTCGTTGTTCTACAGTTGGACGAGGGACGCCCTTATTGCGGCGCAATACCGTCTTCCCTTCCTCTGGTCAGGTTGACAGCGCGCATCAAATGATTCTCCATCAATGTATGGAAGTTTCCGTCTTCCGTATACTGTATTCTTCTCGCTTCTGGGGTTGAGATGGGAACGAACGTTTTCTGACATTTTCCATTTTTCATACGTTTTCACGTTATAAGTTCGGTGTTCATCATTGGGTGGCGAAACTATACACGCTCGATTGTTGCAGTAATATATCATCGGACGCGAGAGAGTTGCGAACGCGTATGCGGTAGCAGGAGTACGAGCATGTTTTCCCCCGGTCCCAATTTAATTACTTACGACGTTTAATTCGGTGTTTTTCTTGCTATATACAACATGCTCGCAATGATATACCCGGGCACGGGCCGTCGTATATTATTGTGTATACGCGGGTACACGGCGAAGGGAAGTACGGATTATAACGCTGCTGTATATATGTGAAAATTTGTAGATTCTGATGGTACGAATGTACACTAGAATAGGATAATGGGAGATCGTAAAAACGGGTTAGTATTGTGTTAATGCGCGAGTAACGCGCATCACAGTCATTTTTTTTCCTTCATGTTCACCTCATGTCCTCACGGTGTGGTTTTTATGATTAGTCGCGTGTTCCGAATGTACTCTCACGCCGTATACGTATACGGAATACGAATAAATGGCAAAGGGCTTATTCGAGCTCCTATAGCGATTCTCCAGTTTCCTGGATACGCATGTATTTATATATATATATGGTGCATACGACTATAAATTCTTTACTCGGTTTCGAAATTAACGAAAATTGTATTTATTATACGCTCGAGAGCTAGAAAAAGTATACGATATATATCCCAGAGTTTCGCCGATCCTATATAGAAAGAAGAAAGTAGTTCAGACACTCGGTCGGCTCGATGTACTGAAGGAGTGTAATTTCGAAATTAATTTAAAACGATGTTCGCATACAGGACGCGCGTGATAATACAGCGCGCGTGCAAGTAATAGCGAGCAATATATAAATTGCTCGTCGAATTTTCGATAATACATAACGTCGTCGTTTTGTCTTAGCCGAGGAACGTGCCCGAAATTTCGAAGAAAAAAAATATTTCTTTTCTCGCTACGTCATCTGTCGCAAATGTCCTGCGTAAAGTTTATAAGCTAACCATAGAGCTACGCGACCATGTTCATGCGCTCCGTATATTCTACGCTACTAATTCGCGTTAATTTTTAAAAGCTTTTATCGTCTGTCCCTCTCTGGGCGTACACATACGACACGGTATCTGTGAATAAAGCAGCCTTGTCGCGGGAAAAACCGCAGATTTATGGTCGGCGCTTTAGAACGGTTATTGTTTATAACGATACTGTATATACAGTAGTTGGCTTTTGTTCATTTGATTAGACGTGTCGACGAGAGTTTCCTTTTTCGGGTTGTTTGGGTGACAGCCTGACAGCGAATGTGGTGTATCATAATAATGGTGTAAAAGACTGGCTGATGTTTACAACATTCATCTATCTCTCTCTCGCGTAGTATGCGCTCCCTCTGCCTCTTTGAAATTGCTAATCTCGTTTGTTGCATTTTAATAGAAAAGTTAGGCGATCTCGTGTATGTGGTATTTTCATCTGGGAGAAATGATCCGTAACCCGAAGAACGAGCGTGTATGCACCGACGTGATCAATCTTGCTATCAAATTCTTTCATGCCAGTAGATGAGCAAACTAACAATATCAATCGCTAATCCGTTGTAGGGGAGGCACAGGAAAGCGACATTGTAATCAGGCGCTAAGAAATTGAAAGGTTTAAAAACTCGTCAACAAGAATCCTATTTCGTGAGAAGACATATCTAGTCAGAGCGACCAACTAGATCGCAGCAAAATTAAATCCTTGTTCCTCATTAATCAATTGAAGATTAACGAACTTTTTGATCCTGGATCAGAAAGTATGAAGAAATCTGTCCTCAAAACTGTTTATATGTATTGGAGATGTTGGAAGAAATTTCTGCTTACATCAATGGTTGGATGACTTCTGAATCTTAAATTACATGTGTACCATTTGAGCGATGGGTTGTATTTGTCTTTAGATATGAGAGTATCATTTGAACAATGGTGCCATTTCAGAAGAACAGTGACCGGATTGTTGACATTTTGAAAGACCTGGAGCAAATCATTAACTTTTATACGAGCTTTTCGACAGAATAATTTATAGAACATCAAAACGCATTCAAGACCTTGGCTTTGCATGAAATGCCTTCTGTGGGTTTTGTATGTCTTGCCACCTTCCTGGTTGTGGGAACATTGAATTATAAAAAATGAATATCATGTTTCATATGTACTCCTTTATGGTTCTTGACAGCAAGTCCCACCTAGTCAGCGCAGCAGGATGAGAGAAGACATGGGGATATACCTTGAAGATAGCCTGTAAGGGCGCCGGCGGGGTGCACAAATTATATCACAGAATTTTACAAACCGCACAAAAGTACAAAATTTTATACCAAGGTCTTTCGATTAAATAGTCATCATTAGGGGAGAAAAACACGAACTGAGAAAAACGTGCGGAGAGAAGAATAGGAAAGGAGAGAAGTTTTGTCACAATCAAAGCTGTTGGTAACAAGAAAACAGAGATGAATCACGAGACTTTTCAATGAGGTCGTCATCGGGGAAGAACCGATTTAAAACGACGACGTCATTATCATGGCCAACCATCTACGAAAAAAACTCTCAGAATGGAGCAGAACGGCTTGATCCAACTCAAAACTGTAGCCAAAGTCCAAAAGGTGTTCAGCAAAAGCTCCCCTCTTTTGGAAGAAGGGGGCAGAAGTGATTTCATCCAGGTGTTCCTGAACACTGATGCAAAGTCGCCGGCTTGTCTCCCCTTTATAGACAGGCGAACAACCAGAACTTTGAAGCTTATGGACATCACTTCTCTCAAATATAGGGATCGAATTTTTAGTTTTGCAGAAAAAATTACGAAGAGTGCTCAAGGAGGGGGATAAGTTCAGATGACAACGTCCCTAAGAACGGAATACGAACACATTTTTCGTTCCTCGTTAAAACAGACATACACCGGGGAAGAGAGGTGGTAAGATCTAAAGCTTCAGAAATATAAGTTTTTTCCAAGCTCAAACCTATTAGAAAGGGCGATATGTTTGACGACAGATACCGCCTAAAGAAACGTTTCAGGAGAAAGAGAGATAGAGAGGAGACGGTGCATGAAGCTATGGAAGGTAGTCAATTTTTGGGGGAGGTGGGGCAGAACGAAGTCGACGTATGAATTGTGATGTCCGTGCAAGTGTTTTTCCGGAAGATAGTAAAACTATGAGCGCTAGTGGAAATAGAGGTTAAGAAAGTCAGTGGAACCCCCCTCCCACCTCCAAGATGAACTTGATGGTGGGGTAACTTTCGTGAAGCTTCGAAATAGAACCTCTCCAAAGAGAAAGGATATCGTCAACATAACGGTGCCAATAAACTATGTGAGGGAAGAGGTGGAATTCAGATAGACTGGAAAACCTCATCCTCAAACTCTTTGAAAAAGACTTCTGAAACTAAGGAGCCATGGGGAGAACCTATCGCAGCTTTATCTTCATGATAGAAAGAGAACTCGAAAAAATTTTGCCTTTCGAAAAAAGCTTCGCCACATTCAAATGCAAGAGCATTCGCGTCCACCTTCTGATTTTAGGTACCTCTTTTGCCGCGGGGAACGGATTTTTGCGGGTTCCCCGCTGCATTTTTTTACCAATATACCACCTCATATAAAATTTCAGCCTAGAGAAATTGCTTTCCCACCCCCACCCCCCTTCGAGCCAGTTCAGTTCATTGTCAATTGTGAAGAGGGGAAGGGGATTAACGACCTCCGTATTTTAGCTTCGATGTTTTAGATTTTCAACTGACGAACGATGTATCAATTTGCCCTTTGATTTTCTCTCTCAATTTACTCATGTGTTGATGACTTTCGATGAATATTATAGCTAGGGCAAGTAAAAATATTTTTTTATCCGTCTGAAATATTTTTTTTAAATCTCAAAATATGTGGAAATATGTGCTAATAAATTTTTCTAAGAAAACGTCATTTTCAGTACAAAAAATTCTAAAAATCATTTAAATAAAAGAAATATTGAAAAAGACTTTGATTGCAGTTGATGAACACGTGCATGTGCAGGTTGTCGAACAAAAAACTTTCCCTATTATCTCTAAAAATGTCCAAAATTTCACAATAAGTTGCGAGAAATCGAGTCAAAATAAGCTTTTAGGGAAAACATGGAAAATATGTGAAAATTTTTTTTTTTCACAAAATATGTAAAAATATGTGCTGTCAAATTTCAATGGGGTACCCAGGGTATGCTGAAACGGATGATTTTCGAACTATTTATGTCATAGCTAGTAGCGAAAAAAATATGTGAAAAATATTTTTACTTGCCCTAATTATAGCATTTTGTAATGTATTTGTGTTCGCTTTCTTGTTGCAGGTATGTTGTTGGCACAAGTTGATTGTAGTTCTCGAAATGATTTAAAATGGGAAGAAATATAGAATGTAAGTATTTTGAATAATTGAGCAATCTTGTTTGAATGGAGTAACGGAAGAGTATGATTGTATAGAAAATTCTAGAAATCTAGATGCTGCAAATAATCTGAAATTCACATGCTGTAATCCTAATCAAGAATAAAGCTAGATCCTCAGTTAGTTGGAAGGAAGAGAGTGGGGGTATTATACCTGAAAAAATTTTTACTGAAGGAAGGTCAGAGTATTGAAAAAACCACCAGAAGAGTAGAGGTATTAAGTTATGGATGTATATCTTTTCTTCACATGATTTGAAACTTCTTGATATAAGCTAAGGTAAGAGCTTCAAATCTCACCAATCATGATAATGTTAATTTATCAACTCATGTATCGAAAATATCGACTTCTGTACAGATATATCAATTTTTAATAATATAACGCCCGCCCTTTTTCTTTCTTCTGACCTTAACATATGCTACATAGCCTAGTAACTTATTTACTAGTTGGAAAAAATTTGAAGTTCGGATATAATACATATAACTAAAGTAATTCGAGATCATTGATGACGCCATCAGCTCGTAACGTCATTCTACGCCTTTTATGGAGGCTAAATTCAAGTCCAGTTTACTAGATGTTAGGCCTAGTGTAATGAAGGTTGAGAATACAGATTCGAAAATAGCAAAAGTCAAAATTCCAAACCTCTAAAGCGGGTCACCTATGACGACGTCAGCTCGTGAAACAATTTTAGCCTTGCTATATTTCAGATAGACCTTCAACCACAAGACATATCCATACTAATAAATTCTTACTCTCTCCCTAATTTCCAGGATCCATTAAAAAACTATATTTTTTTTTGTTCCTCTGTCCAAGTAGAATGACCAAAATTGTAGAGTCTATCTTACTATTCTTCGCCCTCTTTTTTTCTTCCTTCATGAATCAACGCTTGCTTATTCTTCATTATTATATTTGTCGCGGAATTAAAATAATCTTACCAAAACGAACCTATCTACCCGAATTTAAAGATCCTCGTAGGCTCTTTTAAATTAATGAAATCATTTTCGAAACTTCTTTGCAGAGTAGAAGACTAGGAACTAGATACTTCAATCTCTTTCCATCTTTAGATTTCCTCAGTTCCTAAACCACGACACCCTTTTCAACTGCTAGAGGGGTCAACTTCCTCACCGCAAATCATACCTCCGCGCACGTCACTTCCTAAACCATTGCGCCTGTCCAAAAATATCGAGTTCCTTTGTCTCCCTCGCATCTTACTTACCGCACCTCCATGGGCCTCCTTAATTTTTGAACCATGTACTTCGCTCTACCGTTTTCGTTTTCTAGAAATAGTAAACTCGTATCCTGGAGCCATCGTTTGCTCCACAGATTGTTAAATATTCAATAATCTAGTCAACTGGCGACAGAATTTCATCTTTTACTGTCTAGAATCGACTCTCCCGCCTCCATCATCCGAGATTCTCTTTATCGCTTCTGTAACCAGCATTTTTGATGTTTATACCTTTCGAGTTTTACGCATCCTTTCTTTCTTCACTTTCATCCATCTCTTGATATGGAACCTTCATATTGGTCCCCATCGTGAAATCTGTGATACTGAAAAAGTCGCCCTTGGATCCGATCTCACCCGCTACGTCCAACTCCAAATCACGAACGAGTGACTTACTCCTGGACAAGAATAAGTCTTACGGAATGAATAGCTCGAATGTAACTTTCATCCTACCCTCGAGGAACACCGCTGGCCTCGTACATCTGATGCTGGTCGAGCTACCCTTAATTATGCCTATAAAATCTCATTTCTCTCAACAGTTGTTGGCAATAATCGCTGTTCTACATTTATGATATTTTATACTAATCAGGCTTCCCCGCTGATGAAATATTTATTTATTTATTGCTATGGTCAGTATTAATTACGACACGATATAGTCGAAGCAACTGTGAGAAGAGGGGTGAATGAAGGCTTTAATTTTTTTTTTTGTCTTATTGACATTCACCTTTGTCAAGTTGAAGAAAAATTGGACTTGTGATCTTGAAAAAAAAGGGAGCAAGGGGACAGAATTAATATTGCGGTGTTCGCCTCGAACTGCTTTCTTCGAAGTCGTATGCGTGCACCGAAAAATTAAGGCAAGAGAAAAAATTTCATTGAAAATGTTTACTTCAATTCTAATGTTGGTATTTGTTTTCTATCGTGTCCCCATCTTTACTGCAGTGTTTCGAAGTTTTTAGCTGCTTTCTAACTTTTGACCCGTTAATGCGGCTCGCGAGTCAAGGGTAATACATAGTCGTCTATCTTCTAGTACATCGAGTCAGAGAGCACTTGACCCTGAGTTTTTTTATCATTTTCGAGGTCACGAGTTCTCGAAAAATATTTTTGAGAATAAAATATACTATGCTCGTTTAGAAGAGTAAAAGAACTTGAACTTTCGCGTCCATCCTTAGAAACTATATTAAAAATCTTGGCAATGTATTGGTCTTTAGAACAGAAAAGAAAGTTTTAATGACGTTGGTACACCATTAGGTGTTTTCGGACACGACCACTACACTGATATGAGCAGATTAACAAGCACGTAATGGACGCGTATTCCAAGAAAAAGATACGAGTCGATACAAAAAAATCCAAGAAACTGTAATAAACTATTCAAGTTCGATAATTTATACGAGCTTTGCTGTTTTTTTTTTTCTTCTCTTTTCTTTCAGTAATGAATATTCTTGCTATGGCTATTCGTCTCTTGTCTCAGATATTTCAAATGGTTAATTTATTGCAGCTATGCGAAACTTTTTTTTGATTTCCTAAAGTCGTAAAGTTTAGAGTTCGACAAATCCGAAGAGTATTGAATAGTGAGGCTAGTTTTTCCGCTGACGCTTTGTATACAAAGTGAGAAACGCGTAAAACGAAATTCCCAAACCATTAAACCGAAAATACGTTGGACCCATCTACATCTTCGCCTATAAATTTCAAATAGTCTGGGAAAATTCGATTATTTTTCTTTTGTATTCTTCGTACACGAGTAGGTGTTTGTGTAGAGAGCAAAAATAGTAAATCAAAAATACTCGTGTTGCCAAATTGCATCGAACTGAGAGATGCGATAAAATATTCAGAGGACGCTATCAAATTTTTTGTTATTTATGAAACCAATCTTCTTTCTGTATACCCGGAAACGAATTGTGTTAATAGACATTACTCGTTTTTCATGGAGTTGTACTACCCTTTTTTTTTTTCCTTTTTTCCACGAGCGAAGAGTAATCATTTTGAGTGATTAAATTCGAACTGCTCTCGACGTGATTTCCTGTAATGAGTCCATCCTAGCTGGTGGTTTTTTTTCCTCACACCTCGATTTTGTGAGCTTCACTTTCATTAGGACGAAAATTTTCATTCTTTTTCTTCCGTCGTCATTATACTCAGCTGATAATTTCCGATTTTCTCGAGCTTTTTGTTTTTTGTATGGAAGCGCGAGTGTTCTTTTCATTTCTGCACAGCAGCGTCTCTCTCGGAGATTTACGAGTTGTCGGGAAAGATATATAATAGACCAACCGTACGTACAGAAATACCTCGCGTTGTTTCATTTGCTAATACAGCAGACCGAACTAGAGAAGTAAGGCAGCTATTTCATATTACGACCGCTCCGTTTTACAGATTGTATCCGAACATGACACTTGTAATTTCGTAATGGTGATGAAGAATAAGCGCGCTGCACAAGAAGGCGGCGCAGTTGAAGAAGCCTCCCGTTTAATAAGTTGAGAAAATTTACGAATTTAGTTTTCGAAAGCTCAGGAAAGCGAAGCATCGGCGCTCGGATTAATTCCGGATAAACAGGCTGTTTACATTTTCGAGCACGCCAACCTAGATAACTTAGACGCGTAAGTTATACAGCATTCATTAGATGAAGAAAGAAAGGGGGTTGAACTATCGAAAAGTGGAACGAGTAAAAGGATACTTCGAGGATTTTTGGAGAAAAAAAGAAAAAAATGAACATTTTCGCAAAACGAACATGTTCGCTTCTCAACGACCTCTACGCCTATGTTCGAAAGTATCTTTTAATCGAGTTGGTCGAAAACGAAGTTTTCTGTAACTTTTGGTCTCTGTTGCAGGCTGGTAAGTAAAGGTTACCATTGCGGATTGTTTACAATATAACAACCACGCGTTCTCTGGCGGGATACATAAATTTTGGAGTACGTTCTTGTGGTACTAATGGGATAGAAAAAATAAAAACTTTTTAGACGTATTTATATTCGCACGTATGTTGCGGACTTGTAACCTAATTTGGATTTGAAATGAAAAAGGCGTGAAAGTGGAGAAAAAAAAAAGTCAGTGGTATGAATTTTCAATGATAAGTTATACAAACGTAAGGATTTTTTTTGCTCCCCCGAAAGTGAATTCCCTGTACAACAATTACGGGGTGTAGAATACGAAGGAGCGTTTTAGACTTGTGGAAAAGTGCCAAATTTAGGGAGAAAATATTTCAATACGTGTATTTACTCGTGCGAATGTTTATTTTTCGCAGAGTTGTTTGCGACAACAAAATTTGATAATATCGTATATGTCCGCAGAAGTATTTTGTGGATAGTACTTCGGAGTCACGAGATGAGTTTTAGTGCACGACTGGTTTGATTGAAGAATAATTTGATAATAATTGTCAGAAGTATGACTGTGATGACATAATTTGGGCTCTATGACTTTACTACAGCGTAGGTACTCGCAACCTCGGTCGTCGTAAGATTGGTCAATAGAATCAAATTTTGAAAATTTTTCAATTCTACCCTTTGTCATACATGCAGGTCAAAGTATGAGGTTCTCTGATAGCTTTGTTCCTCTAGAAAGCTACCGAATTTCACGTCTGATGTATTGAGCTTGAAATATAGGTTGATTTTTTCCAACACCCTTGGCAGGATTTGAAGTTGGAAAACTTTTCTGAGCGTCGCATTTCATGTAATGGATTGAAACTTGAAATACCCCTATTTTCCCGTACGAGCTGGAGTCGCAAATGTATCCAAGGAACTGGAACTGGTAAGAGAATAACTTATTGACGCCTAAGACCTTCCTTGATAGTCTAAAGTAGAGAAAAATGGTAGTATTGGACCTAGGAGTGATACACCAATGATGATTGATTCAAAACTAGCTTTTGGCTCCAAAGTCTTTGCCGATGTAAATATGAAATTTTCTATTGACTTTTGTTTCTCAATGATTGACTATCTGATATAACTGCATTATATAATTTAAATTTGATCACTCATACTGTGTTATTGGGTGTTTTTCAATTTTGATAATCAATTTGAACAAAATTCTCTCGATTCACCCTCTTCTTATATGTCGCTTGGATGTTTAAATTTCTTCAAGCCTCTCTTCACATATTGTAGCTGAATGGTCAAAATTTTTCTAAGCTCCTTCCTCCTGTATAAGGGCTTAGAAGTTGAACTTCTCTAATCTTTTCCCTCTCCTCATGTATAGCTTAGTGGTTAGAATTTCAACAGTATATTTTTTAGGGCTCTTACCTTGCCAAGCTAAGAGCCTCTATGCATTCGCAAAGAAAGAAATGCCATGCGCTTCAGTATCTGGGTCTGTAGACTTTTTTTTTTCTTATTTACTATTACATAAAAGAAATTCATTTTTTCTAAAAGATCTAGAGCTTTTTTTCCTACCAAGATATAGAATTCAAGTGATCTAGATTTTTTTATGAAAAGACCTAGAAACTAAGAGATCCGCATATTTGGTCCACTCTTGAAATTGAAAAATTTAATTCCTTTTTGCTTGTCAAACTCCAAAATGCAAAAATATTCCTGCAAATAATGATAGTACTGGTCTGAGTGTCTCCAGCCAAAATAATAATAGACAACTGAAGAAATTGACGAGAAGAAGAAACTTTGTTGAAGACTGTGCAAAAAAATGCCGTGCAAAAAATAAAATTCACTAGGATTGCACAGAAATTTTAAGAATGCTAAACAAAAATAAAATCCAAGGTGACACAGAATATGAGGAGTTATTTGTCAAGAGGGTATCTGTTCCATAAGAATTGAATTGATCAGGTGCCCTTTTAACAGATGACTCCACATATTATGTATCTCAAGTTGTAATGTCACAAGATACTGTATAGGAAACCTCATTTCTTTATAATATCGATTTTTTTTAATATATTATTTTTTTGCAGATGCTTAGGGGTTTGTGGCTTGCCGAGGCAAGAGCCTCAAAAGATAGTTTCCTACTAAAAAACCAGAAAGTACATTATGACGTCATTTGAGGTACTTATTCTGTGTTAAGATGTACTTTTTGCATAGCAATTGTTTTCCTCTCTTTGGTATCGACAACTTATTCTGAGTTGGTCAAGATTTAATTTTTGTGTGACTATTTTGTTTTCCTTTCTCTATTTAGTATATAGTTGTCAACCAATAATGATGATAATATGAGTCAAAATTTGTTCATAATTATACCTCCATAAATATTGTAATTATGCCTCAATGCTGCTCTGTCTCACAATATTTACAAGAGAAAAGGTTTGGTCAATTGAATAATATCTCAATTTTTTTACTTGTCTATTATTACTCTGACTGCAAACACTTATATTATGATTATTTATATAGGGAATCTATGCATTTTGGATGTTGACTGGCCAAAAGGGATTAAATCTCTTATATTCCAGATTTGAGTGAAACAAGAAGATGCAGAACCCTTGGTTTCTTGATCTTGGCATCAAAAAAAATCTACTTCTCTTCAGCTCTAGATCTTGGTTGAGAAAAAAGATTGAAAACAAAAAAATACAAGAGTAAATGTCTATTATTTTACAGTCAAGAAGGAAAAAGATTCCAAGAGATCCAGATACTGCGGCGCATGGCAAGTTGGTCTTGTTTTTTGTTTTTTTGTGGGGCTTTTACTGTGGCAAGCCAAGAGCCGCTGTACATCCGCAAAGGGAAAAAAAAGTTTTCTACCAAACTACTTGTAATGTCATTTAATCCACTCATTCTGAGATAAGATTTAATTTTTGTACAGCATTGTTTCTTTCCGAATCTCTCTTTGGTATAGACGTATTTTGTATCAGTTGAGGTTTAATTTTTGCCTAGCAATTTTTCCCTCCTTTGACCTCAAAATAAGAAAAGGATTGTACTGAATTAATAGTTGAGGAAAAGGGAGAGAAGGGGAAAGATGCAAGAGACCCGTATCATGAGGCGCTCTGTTTCTTTTCTGTATGGATAAGTCTTGAGGCTGGGCTGGGGGTCATCCTGAAAATGATGTTATAGGAACTTGGAAAAATTTTGATCTTTGTTACTACTTTGAGACCTGTATTCTTGACTTTCATTATACTACGCCCAACATACAGTGTACTAGGCTACAATAGGTCTAATATACAAAACCTCATATGGCCGACTACCTCATCCTGGCCCCTATTATAGGCTATATATGTATACTAGGCTATACTAGATAGAACTGCAAGACAAGAATAATATTACAAGCTGATGGCATATCTGTGATTCAATATTTTATGCAAAAGGGAGAGTTACTGATTAGTTCTTTAGAGAATCTGGTGTCTGCCAACCGGCAAAAAATGGCCCTAATCTTAGTAGGCCATTGGAAAAATCATTCCTCTCCCCGCTTCCTTGCTCTCCCTTTCCCCCTTTCCCCTGCTTTTTTGGTATTGGAGGTCGGACTTGGGAAAATTCCAACCATCAAGCTACATACAGGTGGAGACTTTTAAATTTTGACTTTTAGAAAGGGAACTTGAAAAATTTCAACCATCAACAGCCATAATATTGAAAAACATATTGAACTTGTGAATATTAAAGCTCCTAAAATTAGCCAGGGTCTTTGCCTTTCCTTCTAGGACAACAATTTGCCAGAAGAACGGCAGATGCTCAAATAATCTCCATGATTCTGGTTGCCTCCTACACTAGTAATTGTGCGTCAGCTATTGGCTGCCTTTAAATGAATAAAAAGTCTTTGGCCGGCTAAAAACTGGCCAAAAAGCTGATGAAATTTCAGCTGTTTATGCTTCATGTTTGGGCGTGAAAATACAATTGTACTCACAATAGATCAGAGTCCAATGTATGCTTCCAAAAAGTGGGTGTGAGAGTTTCTTGCTTCAAGTTCCTCATTTTCCTATCTATACGAGTATTTTATTTTGTCTCCTATTTTAGGAATCTCCAATATTTCTTATTTCTCACTGTTCAATGTGAAGAAAGGAATGTGGGCTTCTATCTTTCTAATTGAAAAATTGTAATCGTACCCTGTCCGCTAGAATCAAAATTGGTTGTAATTTGTGTACGGAATACAAAGACAGGTTGTGAAAGCAATATCAAAAGGAGGAAGGTAATGAATTTTGTGTCCATTACAGTACTATCAACTTCTAGACTTCTGAGAATCATACGGATAAAGTGGAAAAAGATATTATTAGTGATTCATAAGTTGGTCATCAGTGTTATTCTCAGCTTTTGTTCTGCATTTTTCTGTTTTAATTGATAATTGGTTGATAATGGTACCTTATAGGTCGCACCAAAACGTCACGTTTTCAGAGAGGAAAAAAATCAGCCGTGATAGAAGTGTCATGAATTATACGTTCTAATTGTAATGGTTCGTAAATAAAGAATGGAAAAAGGACCATCGAATGAAGTGTAAAATCCTAATTACTAATACATTTTATCGAAGTGAGTCTTGTCAAGTAGTAATGGATTTTTGTTATTAGTATCCATAATGTAGCACGTTATCGTCACGAGTGCAGCTGAGCTATGGTCGGGGGTGCGGTCTTCGGATTATACGATATGACGGCGAAGGTCGGTGGAATGGAGAAAGAGAATAAATAATACGAGTTTGTGAAAAAAAATTGTTTTTTTGCGAGACTATAGTTTCAACTATTATCAGATGTGATGAAAGCAGACCTGCAAATGTGATGGGTGACCGATAGCTTAGAGAGGGAAAAAAAGCTCTCCGCATACTCATGAGTCTGCGTGAGTTAGCGCTATTGAGGTGTGCAGTTTGCGTACTCTTATCAGCAATTATTGGATATAAATTTGAATGCTTCTTTTGCTGCGATTTCATGAGGTAAGGTCAAAAAAAATTTGAAGTGTTTTCACTTTCTAGTGTAGCGGATCTCTCTGTGTGCTGAAATGAAAAAAAATCGTAGCCGACTGACTTCATTCTCTGTTCGAGGAATCTATTTAAGTCACACACACGTCCAACATTTTTAAGAAGCCCCACGATTCACCTAATTTTCAGACTGAGCAAAACATCCTATAGACAAAATTTTTCCAAGTCCTGCATCTTATTATGTTGGCTTAGTGCTGTGGTGCACCCTTGTGCCGCGAGATTTTGAGAATCGACAATTTTTTTTGTTTGCTCGAAAAAGTATTCTTAAGCAATATCTGATCGATGTGTTTGGAGCTTTCAAATGATGTCAATTCCTGTTATTATTTATCAAACTTCTGTCCAAACTTCATAAAATTCAAAAACTTTCTGCGACTCGGCCAAAAATACAAATCGTATTCCATGTTTACCTCAAAGTTCGGAATTAAGAGAGCCCAATTTAAGCCCTCTTGCGTGTATATTGGTGACAGAATTCTCGTGTCTTCGCAGAAGGTCAAAACTCCGATTTCCCGGAATCGCAGAATAGTGAAGCCATTTTGTGCGGCCACAATTCCTGAAATTTGGAGAGGAAAAGTCAAAACGCAGAAAAATTTTGGATTTAATTGCAATTTAGAGTTTTGGAAAAGAAGAGGTTGAGAAACACTGGTCTAGACGATTGGCAAATTTTCCATTTTCGTAGCTAAAACCGTTCCAAAACCTACAACTAATTCAGAATGGAGTCGTTCTCTTCGAGATCGAGAGAAAAAAGTGAAAATCAAAATACACGCAGAAAAGTCAAAAATCATACGTTTGTAGTCACTGCAGCTGTATGAAACGAAATATTTGTATAGAAATAAGATCAAAAACTTTTTTGATGCTTTAAAAAAAAGAAAAAAAAAAAGGTGACCGGTAAGATAACTGGAAACCCGGTACCAATATTTTTGGTGAATTTGTTAGTAAGATAATTAGCGATATTGGCTTTGAATGGACACACCCATGAAAGCACTGACATAATTTCAAATTTTACCGCATTAATCATGCGAAATACACGTAAGAAAGAAGACGATTCAAGTTTTTATACGATCAAATGCATAGCGAAAGATTGATGGGATAGTGAAGTCATATTTTTTCGAGATGTATGTACGATTTTTCAAAGTGTTTCCTGATTGAGCGCTTCGCTTATAGATTTCTGGATAATTGAACAGGTTTCTTGCAAACTCATTAAGTCGAAAATCTTGTATTTAGTCGAGGTATTTTCGGTTTTAGTTAAGATCTTGTTAAACATTATCAAACTGTACGGTCCCTCCAAATTTTTCCAGCAAGGATGACAGTGCGATGACATAATCGATTACTACGGATGAGTCAAATGATACGATTGTGATTGTCGAACGTGTTCAGAAGCGCTAGAGCAAGAGGATCAACTTAGATCAGAAATTGAAAGCATCTAAGAGCTGAGACAGACATCGAAAATCACACCATATAAACAAATATGTAACTCCTAACTCGTATACCAACACCTCAACCTGGACGTCCAATGAGACATCCGGAGGGTCCTTAGATTTGATGAAAGGTGGATCACTGATACGAAAAACATAGAAAATTATATCACTTCTCTTCATTCATACAAGTCCTCCTTTAATCGACTTAAATACGTTCAACTTCCAGTTGAAAATTCTCGAAACCGTAATTCTAATAATTTCTTAAGAAAGTGTGGAGTACAGAATGGTTGAGCGATCTCTCCAAAGGTTGGCTTACGCTGTTAGCTGCTGCGAAACGTTGGAAACCATTGCCCTTCTCTAGCAATTTAAATTACAAACACGAATTCGTCGGAAGGTTCTTACACCATTTTCGCACAAGTAAAACGTCCACTTAGTAGGAAGCGACAAAAAAATCAAAGACGAATAAAACGAGTCAAAATCTCTCGCAAGAATGAGCTGATTAGCTTGAAACCACTCATCATTTTCTTCTTTTTTCTTTCGTTATTCAATAGCAAGCGCACCAGACCTCAATAGCCGTCGCACACGTATACTGTTCCCGGAAAAATATCCAGTCTCGTAAGCAGGTACTTTCCTACACAGGGGAAGAAAAAACTTGGGAAAATTTATGTACGCGATTTGGGTTGTGAACTGGATAATCTTCCTTAGAACAGAGAAGAGAGAAAAAAAAAAACTCACCACAGTTTTCCGCTGTCACGCTGCAAGCTCGAGTACCATCGGAATGGTTCATTTTGTCATTTCGCCTCTCTCGATTAAGCCGACCCAACCTTTTTCCATTTTTTACTACACACGCCGGAAATCTTCTTACAAAACCTCTAAACATTTTCGTATATGAAGCTTAACGGCTAGCACCATTTTTTTTTTTTTTTCTTTTTTCGTTTAACCCCAACTCATGCATAATATAGTGATACGAGTATAGTTTGACGTTAAAAATCAAACAAATTTCTGACATATAGGTGACGGAAAATACGTACGACATGAAAGATCTAGTTTTTGTTGAAAATTGTGTAGATACGAAGGGATGAAACGACGATAAGATTGCGTTTAAAGACTTTTTGACCTCGTGTTATTGGGTGTATTTTTTCAACCATAAGTTGATTTACAGATTGATAGATAGGCGTAACTTTCGAAGTAGAGGGACAATCCCGTGGAATTCGAGCGAAACGAACCCATTTTTATGAGGAAAAGTTTTTCGCCTTCGTCTTCTCTCGGCAGCCAAACTTCGGGTTATCTTATTAGTACTATACAGGTAAACTATCAGTTTTGAATCATACGACAATGAATTATCCAAACGACTTATTAATATCGATTGAAAAACGCACAAATTCGTACTCCTTCCAATGAAGTGAGATTGAGAGAACTTTCGCGTGGAGGCAGTCTCAACCGGACTAAAGCTCATCAACCTGCGTTTCCTCACTCCACATTTCAAGGTGACAAGTCTGTGACTGATGGTTCTTTTTCTATTCACACATCTCTAAAACATCCCATCAAGAAGAGGGGTTTAAACTGTGCGAATTCTAGCGCTATTTTTGCTGGCGAGCTATTGTACAGCGTAATTATGCTAAATTATTAATTATTTGCTTCGTTTTCGGTACTGGGAGGCGATAAACATTATCGTACTGTACACATACGAGCGAAGCACCACCACCGCCGGCAAATATCGCGTGCATAAGTTGGTTCGGTGACCGTTTAACGTTTCTTCGCGCAAATATGTAGTATAGGACACTAGTAGAATTATCATCATCCTCTAGCGAGTGTGCGGCTTTTTACAAAACTAAAGCTTCGCTATAATTCGGACAAAAAGTTTAATAATGTACGACGCTTTTTTCAAACTCGCATTTCGTCTGGCACGCCATAACCATTGCGCGTATATTTGCATTTGTGTAATGGGAAATAGGAAATGTAGTGCGTCAGTCTCACAGTAGACAACCTACTAGGGTGTGTATACGGATAAATATTTCAATTTTTTGATGTATAGTCATCCCGCCCCATCGGGCGACCTGTGCCTTGATGATCTCGCAATATTGAAAAAGTTTTTCGAGTGTACAATTTTACTTTATTAGTTGCTTTTACAAGAGTACTTTCGGGTGTCATCCCATCATCAGTTGTGTCGCAGCTGGAGAACAAGGCCTTAAACATGAGTTTTTATAAAATAACAAGCCGAAATCCCGCGCCTTTGGCGCGTACTACTAGTTTTATTTTAGACTCATACCATAAATTTATTTCCGAATACATTAATACCATGTACCACTTGTACCGCGTACATTGAAGAAAAAAATATTACATCAAAGGAAGAAGACATTATTCCAATTCGTATAAAAATCAGTCTTATCCACTTTACTCACTATCATGAATAAGGTATCTTACACCTTTACTGCCTGTTTTGCACCGTACAAATTTCACCCGTAGACCCGCTCATCTTATACGTCCAATTTTTAAATCTTGGTGCTCACTTTATATAATCACTAATCGATGCCTCGCCGTATGAAAAACCATTTCATTACTGAGAAGAATCTTTCCTTCCTCCACCAAGTTGGTTTTTCACCACTTCAGTAAATTCTACTGCAAAAATTGGTGTCATACCTCAATTTGAACGCAAAATACGTTTTAACACGGAACCAAACAGCCAATAGTGCAGAGTAATAACCTTTGTAAAAGTTGTAATCAAAATAGAAGATGATGAGAAGAATTGATTATTTTATCCGATATTTTGTGTTTTTTTTATCCACAAAATTTCACTCTTATAGTTCATTAAAGGATAGGCATGTGTACCTATGTTTCCTTAGTCGACTTGCACATACGAACATACTCGTTTTTCTCTCTTGACCTACATTCCTAATTCACCAACTTACTATACGTCATATAGTCCAAATATTCCCCAATTCTATCTCTCGTACTCTTATTATCTCCTCCTGCCCATGTTCCAACGCAGAAATTTGCCGGTTCACGCATCTTTCATCTGTCGAATTGTTCATGAGTCATGATCACTCATCTAATATAATGCCACAAACCCACTGAATTTAAGAAGTTCTATTCTTCTTCTATCAACTTGGTATTCTTTCTCTTTTGTAAGATTCTGTAGCAAAACACATTGCGAATCGCAGTGGAGTAGTTCGTCAATAAAATCAAATCATTCAAATATTCTTAGCACAAGTATGAATAAGAAAAAAAAAATATATAAAAGTGGAAACTTGTTGTATTTACATTGAAGCTTGAGAATTGAAAGAAAAAAAAAAAAAAACAAAAACAAAATGAAAATAAGTGAATTTCTCATTTATACAAAAGAGTGTTATAATATGATCCGAGAAAAAATTGCCAAAAATCTCATTCATTGGAAGTTATTAAAAATCTTTGTCAATTTTCACCAACTTGAGAGAAAATGAAAAATATATATATGTGTAGATATAAGAAAAAAAAACCAGAAAATTGGAAAGTTGAAAAATATAGAAAAGTCGAAACTTGTTGTCCATTGAAGCTTGAGAATTGAAAAAAAATGTAACTTGGTCATATTGTAGTATTATTAAATTTTCTGGCATAGCCAAATAAATGAAAATCATGTTCCATGTCTTTTATATTTTATCAGTCATCATGAAATATTTCAGTCTAGGCTTCTACTAGGTCAAGTGTTCGTGAGATATTATTCGTTTACCCCTTTACCTATCTTGGCGTCGTATAAGTCTTCTATGAGAAATACGAGGTAGCGCGAACTCGCTCCGCTCGTTCGCCCTCTGTCTCGCTGTTGTTTTGGAGTGGTATGTGACAATTCAAGTCTAGGGGACATGGAAAAATTTCGACTATCCAGCCTTTATTTATTTAATTATTCAATTATTTAATTATTCAATTATTTAATTATTTAATTATTGAATATTATTTATTTATTTATTTATTTATTTATTATTAATTCTTGTACTAGGTCAAGTGTTCGTGAGATATTATTCGTTTACCCCTTTACCTATCTTGGCGTCGTATAAGTCTTCTATGAGAAATATGAGGTAGCGCGAACTCGCTCCGCTCGTTCGCCCCCTGTCTCGCTGTTGTATTGGAATGGTGTGAGACAATTCAAGTCTAGGGGACTTGGAAAAATTTCGACTATTCAGCCTTTATTTATTTAATTATTTATTTATTTAATTATGTAATTATTTAATTATTTAATTATTCAATTATTTTATTATTTTATTATTTAATTATTCAATATTATTTATTTATTTATTTATTCATTTATTTCTTTATTATTAATTCTTCTACTAGGTCAAGTGTTCGTGAGATATTATTCGTTTACCCCTTTACCTATCTTGGCGTCCTATAAGTCTTGTATGCGTAATATTTTGAGGTAATTGTGGGTGTTCTATATTTTGAGGTATCAACTTTCGTGGGGCGAACGAGCGATCTCCCTGTTGTATTGGAATGATACGAGAAAATTCAAGTCTTCTATGAGAAATATGAGGTAGCGCGAACTCGCTGTTGTATTGGAATGGTATGAGACAATTCAAGTCTAGGGGACTTGGAAAAATTTCGACTATCCAGCCATATATGATAGGAAGAGGGACTTAGAAAATTTTCTAATTATTAATTATATTAATTATTTAATTATTTATTTAATTATTTAATTATTTATTTATTTAATTATTCAATTATTTAATTATTTAATTATTTAATTATTAATTAATTAATTAATTATTTATTATTATTACGCGGGGTGTACTCGCGAATTTCTGAATCACCCACGGGGTAGAGATTTCTCTCGACGGGGGAGGGGGGGGGTGTACTCGCGAGTTTCAAAATCGGGGTCCGGCGAGAGAAAAGACATGGAACATGTCAAAAGTCATCACAGAAATAATTGACAACTTATGTTGCCACTCATTTCATAACACTGCCTCCGGATATGCGCATCATCTTGAACAATCAATTCCGACAAACACTCCGTGGGTCGCGGCATCAGCTGTGGTATTCACTGACTAACTACAAACTTCCCCACATAGAATCTTTTCCCAACCCTAGTCGTCTCCCAACTATGATGCACGCTGTGGATAAGCTTCAGTCACTCACGTCACAAATTCCCATTCACCTGACCCGGGGCGTGCCCTTCATAAAGTACACTACACCAACAATTTTTTTCAACGATCAACTTTTTTCGTGAGTTCTGTAATATCGCTGTAATATCTCCTTCAACAAATCCAAAACCTTAGTCAACAACCAAAATTTCCAAGATTTCACGGTCTTTGCTTCAGTTGAAAGAAATCACGCCTTCTTGCTTATTTTACTCCCCCCCCCCCCCCCACCGGCTGTCATATGTACCTTATCAAAAATTTTCCAATGAATTTATCTATCCTCGTGAGTTCTTTCCAATGACCCAATATTGAAATAACACCATAATATACGCGAAAAAGACGAATACTCCGAATGGAGAGTCCGCAGAAAATACAAAACGACGAGCGCTTTCGGTTAATAAACCATCTTCAAGCCTGAAATGAAAGCAACTGACAAACGGAGGAGAAGAACAATGTATTAAGATTGGCTAAACGAGAAATCACGGTGTGAATCATAGACCAGTTCGATCAGGCCATCCTCCGGAATGAACGAGTTGAGTACAGTGATACCGTCAGTGTTGCGATGACGCATTATCTCTATATACTCGAGGGTGATGCGCTTCGGTACGAATTCTCCTTACGGAGGAGCTTTTCGGATCCCTCACGGAAGCGGTGGCCATTGTTTATCAAATGATCAGCAAAAGCTGACTCCCCTAAGCGTCCCTTCTCCCAAGACTTCAGGTGCTCAGCTACTTTAACTTTCATTTGGCGGCTGGTCTCACCAATATAAAAGCCTCCACAACCCCCACATTCCAACTTATAAATACCACTCTTCTCATCAATGGGTACGGGGTCCTTCAGTCTCACAAACAACCCCTTAACTGTTGTAGGGTTGTAGAACGCGGGTCTGAAGCCAAACGGGCGGAGGGACCGACCCAATTGGAGGGAGAACTTCCCCAGAAAAAAGAGACTGATCCAACGCAACCGGCGATCACGGATCATGTCTCGGGGGAGGGAGGTGGTGGAATCAAGAATGCTCTTGTAACTTTCCTCCGAACCATCACGTCAACGTCGACATTGACCCCATTCACTCTAGCCAGGTGTTTTATTGTGAGTACTTCTTTCTTAAAAGCAGACTGACTCAATGGAATACGAGTCAGTCTGTGAACTAGGCTATGAAATGCAGCCATCTTGTGAGCAACAGGACCGAACGAACCACCGTGGACTAAAACATCGGTCGTAGTATCTTTCCTGTAAATTCCAAACTCATGATGGATACCGTCTACAATAGAGATCGATAAATCCAAAAAGTTAATGGAAAATACCCCCATTTCCAACGTAAATTTGATGGAAGGGTACCAGGAATTGAGATACCTCAGAAACTCACCACGGAGATCTGGGTGACCAGTCCAGGTACATAGAACGTCATCAACGTACCTGTGCCAATAGTGAATATGATTGAGTAACACCTGGTTCGAGGAAAAAAGGTCAAGTTCAAACTTGGATATGAAAACTTCGGAGATAAGAGAGCCTAAAAGTGATCCAATAGGGATCCCTACTTCATCAGGGAACTTGAAAAATTTTTCCTCAAATTTACAGTAGTTAGGGGATCAGCAGGTATTCAGAAGATCGAAAAATTCCTGAAGCTCATTGTGAAAAATGTTGGCTCTGACGAGTAGGTCACCCATCCGCTGGATAGTAGCAGCCTTGGGAATATTCGGGAACAAACCAACAACATCAAAAGAGCAGATGGTCGTTCCCCGGGGAAGACTTACACCCTTCAGGACATCAGTTAAAGAGGCCGAATTCAAAACCGAATGAGGAGATTCAAAATCAATGCGATTTTTGAACCATCGGTCAAGGAATTTAGCAAGGAGGTAAGTGGAGGAGGAGACGAAAGAAACAACGGGTCGCATCGGGGTATTGTTCTTATGCACTGTAGGCAGCCCGTAGAGGAGGGGGGGGTGTGGGGTTAGGAGCAAGGAGGGCTTTTTTCAGAGCAGGAGTCTTGATAATAGCCTCACTCCTGTTGACGACACTCCTAACTTCTTTGACGTGCTTCGGGAAGCTGAAATCCTCACTCTCTTTAGCACCACACTGCTGGAGGACCTCGTTGACCTTGGAAGAATAGGCGGATTTCTCCATCACCACAACAGCATTTCCCTTGTCCGCCTTAGTGACGATTAAAGAACGAAAACTCTACACTCTACCTTCAACAGGCTTTTCCCTGTTTGTGACGTCATTACGTACTTCAAAAACTACGCCGCATCCAGTTTTCTGTACGACAGACTCATAACAGTTAGGATCAAATACCATCTCTCTTCTCAACGAACCATCCATAAGGGCGTCTGGAGTGTCCCGATTGTTTAGTTAGCGATAAATGACATCACTGGTGGTACACCTTTTCCCTTTATTCAACGCCTTTTCGCCGATGATTACTGCATTTCTCTTTCAATCTTCAAACCCTCATCGAGCAATACGACTCCTCCAACGAAGTTTAGATTGGGCTTCAGGCCGTGGCTTTCGCTTCTCCTCCAGCGAAATTGGTCTACTTATCTTGCGAAAAAACCGACGCTCACAAATTATTAACAGGGAACCTGTTTTATGGGGGGCTATTTGAGAAATCTGGCGTGCGCCGTGCGCCGTCCAGCGGAAAACTTCGAAAAATTTCGACTCTCGAGAATATATGATAGGAGGGGGACTTAGAAAAAATTTCGACCCTCGAGCCATATATGATAGGAGGGCGACTTAGAAAAATTTCGACTCTCGAGCCATAGGAAAAATTTCGACCCTCGAGCGAGAAAAATTTAGATTCTCAAACTATATTATGATAGGCTTATAGTAGGTCTACACCTTCTTTATACTATCTTTATCTAGGTCTAGGCTTCCTTGAATTTTCAATACCGAATCCCATTCGACTCATAAAACAGGTTCCCTGCGTTCCTCGTTTAACTTCGTTAAGGAAGCCGTCGTTTTTTTCTAAGTCCCTCTCCTATCATATATCGCTCGAGGGTCGAAATTTTTCTAAGTTTTTCGCTGGACGGCGCACGGCGCACGGCAGATTTCTCAAATAGCCCCCCATAAAACAGGTTCCCTGTTGAAACGACGGCTTCCTTAACGAAGTTAAACGAGGAACACAGGGAACCTGATAAACAGTGGCCACCGCTTCCGTGAGGGATCCGAAAAGCTCCTCCATATGGAGAATTCGTACCGAAAGCGCATCGCCCTCGAGTATATAGAGATAATGCGTTATCGCAACACTGACGGTATCACTGTACTCAACTCGTTCATTCCGGAGGATGGCCTGATCGAACTGGTCTATGATTCACACCGTGATTTCTCGTTTAGCCAATCTTAATACATTGTTCTTCTCCTCCGTTCGTCAGTTGCTTTCATTTCAGGCTTGAAGATGGTTTATTAACCGAAAGCGCTCGTCGTCTTGTATTTTCTGCGGTTTGCAAGGTTTACTCTCCATTCGGAGTATTCGTCTTTTTCGCGTATATTATGGATAGCCGTAACTTAGAGGAACGGATTCGTTTAAAGTCACCAACTCGAACGTTATTTGAAGGACAGTAAGAGAATGTAAAAGTTGAATTGAAATTTATCAAGGATTGTTGCATGAACTTACTCGTCAATTGATTTTACCCCTGGAACCCTAGCACAGAAAAACGGAAAATGCAAAAATTTTTAAACAAATCGAACTTGAAATATAATTACTAGGCATCAATTACGAGTAATATCGAGAATGAGAGCTGAAAATTTAACGAAATGCTGTGCGAAGAAAAGCGCAGCATTAATCCAGGTACCCCATTCTCGTGATGACGACTTCGGGGGAGGGAGCAATCACTCTGGCCGGACACTTGAGGAATATCTTTCTCGTCCAACTTATTAGAGAATTAATGCTACAGTATTATAATTTTCTCCCCCATCTGATGCACTCGATCGATTCGGTAATTTCTCGGTTTTTAGTCACTTTTCGGTGTTTATTTCAGTCTCGTCAAATTTCGGTAAAATAAAATTTCGTTTGCAGGTCCCATACCCTCCCATTCGATGCTCATCTCTTATCAGAACTTGTTTAGTGCTTATGGAAATGGTTCGTTAAATACCGGGGATTCCGTTCTCTACTTATGATAATGAGCGTTCATTCGCCAAGTTGTACCAAAATTATCATCGTTGTTAAATCCAATTAGTACCCATGTCGAGAGAAGAAAAAAATTGGAGGTCTTGCACTGGAAGCGGGAACCCGCAAGCCTTATAACTCCTCGGAAAACATTGTCTTATTTTTTTTCCCTTCATGTTCAGATGAGTAAATGTATTAAATCTGAACAGAAACGCGTGGATCATACCTTACCCTTGAAAGTACAAAACCGATTGAAATTGTTTCATAAGGTTTCGGTGGAAGGAAAATATGAGCCTGAAAGAAAGCGAATTGAAGAGAGTTTCGGAAAGGAATTGATATCCATCATACGAGACGGTGGCGATTGTTCTCTTTTCCTTTCGATCGTCTCGGAATGAGTATGGATCTATCCTTGTGTACATAGGCAACAAATTTAAATTCACGCGATAAAGTGGTTGCTTTCTCTCCAACTGACGAGACGAAAATTGTATACCCGAAAGTACAGCACGTTACATTGTTTATACGCGCGACGGACGATTTATCCGCAGAATCATCAGTGTAAATCCATGATCAGTTAAGTTCGCGCATTCGAATTCCTCGATATTGAGTGTTCGACTCGTTCACGGTCTGAACTACACCGCACACATTTGTGCATTGGGCGTTATGATGATACGTATACGGACTAAACGGTTGTGTACCCGTATTATACCTACGAGTGTCGAACATTTGCTGCTCTGTATCTGGAAAATAGCGTCGTAAATATCGAGCACGTATTGCTTCCGTTTTTACTGAATATCGTTCGCTAGTATACACGATAGCACTTTACTTTCACGCGAAATGTGCTCACGAATCTAAAAATTACCCTCGTTGCGTGCGTTTTACAGACCAAAAGTGCATATACACACGTACGTACTAGAATCTAATTGCTAGGGCAATAAAAGTAGGCAATTTGAAAGAGCAATCGTGATAAAACGGGATAACTATCGTACGACTCGATTTTTATATATTTGATACTTCGCAGCCACTGTCACAGTGATGATGGCAAACGAATGCGATTTTTATTCTTTTTGAATACTTGGGGGGGGGGAGAATGTATTGTTGGAATAATTAAAGGTAGGAAGTCGATCATTTCTGGGCCTCGAGAGCTGATTCCGATTCTGACGGCCTGAAGAGTCAAGGGTCAGTTTCAAGAAATTGGAAACCGTAGCCACTTTTTTGGCTCCTCTGGGAGTGTATCCTTCATATGTACAGCTTGAGACTTGAAATTTCTTCTAATACCTCGAACAGGTCAGATAATTCTCCTTTAGTCGAGATTTGTTCAAGACCCCTTGGAATTGAAATTCAGGATATTCGTCTCCCTCTTCCCTGTAATGTTGTGGTGACATCGAGGTCAGTAATTTTTCCCCTGTGTTGAAGTCGCGCCTCTTCTGTATGATGATTTAGGCCAACAATTTCCGAAATTTCCAAATGAAGTTGATTCAGGTTTCCAGACAGACGTGGATGACCCACTTTCAGGAGCACATTGAACGAGAGGAGGATTTTCGATCCTAATGGTCCATGTTTATGATCTTACATACAATAGATAATTTGAAAAAGTGCTATATAAGCTTTACATAACTGAGAAGTCAACATTTTTCCGAGCCCGGAACCTCTGCGACGTCATTGTTAGTATATCACAGACCTCTCGTGTCCCACCTCTTTCCTCAGGTTCTTAGCTCGGAAGTCGAAATTTCCGCGAGTCGCAAGGTCAGAGCTCTGGGATCTATGAGTCACCACAATGACGTCACTAGAGTCGGAGGAAACAATGGGATACAGAAAATTGTTGTTCTCTACGAGGTCTGGCAAGTTGTCATCGTAGTCATAGGTTTGAGAAGATTGTTGCATCAACTTCAAACAGGGTGTCCACTTGTCTGAAAAATCTGCCAGTGAAAAGTCAAAAAATTTTGTGAGACCTGGAAAAGTCGGGGAAAAGTCAGGGAATTTTGGGAACATTCCCAAAGTCAGGGAATTTTTTGAGATACGTCAAAAAAAAATCAATCTTTAAAGTTTTTCCATTTTTTTTTTTTTTTTTTTTTTTTTTTTTTTTTTTTTTTTTTTTTTTTTTTCTTGTTTTTTAGTGGAGATTATGGTCTGGAAAAACCTGAAAAAGTCAGGGAATTTCATTTCAGAGAAAAAGTGGACCCTCTGTTCAGAGCTTAACCTCTAGAGCCAATTTCGCGCTATATACTTTATTGAAAAAACGCGATCGAGGAAGACCCCGAGCACTCAAAAGACCGGACTAGAGCCAGCCTAATTTTTATAGCGCATTGATAAGAGCCAAAGCAAGTTCTTCCGTACTCTCTTTCTTTAAGCTACGAGTCGATTTCTGGCGCACATGAGCTGTGGCAGAATTCTCTTTTTCGAAATTTGTTAATAAAACTTAGCACTGCGCTATGAGGATATGCAGCGTAATTATTCCGTTATCTTCGGTTACTTAATGGAAACGACGCGATGCCGTTGTCGCCGATGCGACCGTTGTCGAGGTAAAGTAGAAATGCGATAAGCGAAAAAGAGGCAAGCAGTTATTTCTCATCGAGCGTACTTCCAGTTGCGTTAATGATAACGTACTTAATTGTCCGTTTCTTGTCCATCGACTGTATAGCGCTGCGACCTAGAAAATTTTCTTACAGCATTATTAATCTCCATTCAGCGGCAAACAGTAAAGCATAAGCGAGTGGTCGGGGGTTGAGGTTCGGAAAATCTGTAGGGAATGATATACTGTAATATACAGGAGGCAAGAAAACGCGAAGGATTGATATCTCGAACGCGAAGAAGAAGGCTGCGAAGATATTTTCTTCGCCTCGCTTACTTAAAATTCAGTTCGTCGGCGAAAGATTACGTATAGAAAGGATCACGTTCTAGTAATTAGTCTGCCTCCGAAGAGAATATTGTCGTCTACGTCGCTGTGGTCTGTGCTTAGAGGCTTCTTAATTTGATTTTTCTTCGCGCTCGAATAGATTTCGATCGAATTTCGTACACGGTATTTGCTATAAAGTAGGTTTTTTTTTCTTTCCTTTTTTATTCCCTCTCTCTTCCTCTCTCCAAGCTCGGAAATTCCTTAGTGAGCTTACATTGTCGTGTGAAGTGTTTTTACATCCCCGGAATTCAATGAGATATAGAGGATTCAAGTCGACAGTATCGAAGTGCAAAAATAAGACACTTCTGAGAAGACGAAGTTTCTCACATAGATACGTTCTTAGAAAACTACTTGTGCTCTGCCTCTAAGAATTTAAGTAGTCTCAAAATAAGAGCCCTAATTTGTACCAGCAATCTTACATTGTACAACAATTTCTCATCTGTCCAATTCTGCCTTTATTGTGGAAGCACCCTAACCCAAAAAATTCTGAGATAAAGGAGAAGAATCGACCACAACTTTGCGTGTGAGGAAATTCTCGATTTGTCGGGCATTGAAGGGAACATTAACGAGGAGTTGGTCTTAGGTCGTGAATATTTGCGATAACGAAACGGACAAGTCACTAGCCGACCAATAATGGAATATTACCAAAGAACTGGTCTTCAGTTAAGGACTCGCGATGAGAAATCAACTACAGCCCCGTTTATGACCGAAGCGGACAAATGTGTGGAAATGGCGGGACAATTGCGGTGAGAGATCGACTTGCGTATTATCGAAGTGGGTAAATGTGTATAAATTTTTTTTGTTACCGAAGAGCCGGTGTGGTATTCAGTGAACCGCGGTGAGAACACGACTACAACTCTCAATATGATCCACAGGCCAAATGTGTAAAAATTCTCGTTGTGTCAGGCGGGACTCGCATTGCGAGATCGACTACAGATCCGCATAGGATTGAAGCGGGCAATTGGGGGAAATTTTCGTTATGTTAGGCAGGACTTACGGTGAGAGATTGACTACAGCCCCGAGTAGGATCAAAGCGAGCAAATGTGCGGAGATTCTCGTTTTGTGAAGAGGTACTTATGGTGAGAGTTCGACTCCAACCCCGTGTATGATTGAAGTGGACAAAGAAATTTTCGTTGTTACAGAAGAGTCGGTGTTCAGTGAATTTGCGATGGAGATCAACTACAACTTTCAATATTGTGGCGTTCTGCTATAATAGCAGACACCGCAAGGAAGCGTACTTATCGCTTAACTACTTCGCCGAATACGCTTGAACAACCTAGAACGTGCTCGATTGATTGTAAGGGCTCTTGCATAACCTGTTTGCCGTTCTAGAAGAAATCTCGAGAATTCCGGAAATAAGGGTGAGACTATAAATAGCCGGCAGCAACCCGATAAAGCGATTCAGTTGTAATCTTGAAAGCGATAGTTAACGTGTTCTCGTTCTTTAACGCGATTGTGTTACAGTTTAACGGTGTTTAGAAGTGTTGTACTTGCGGTACCAGTAATAAAGCTCGGTTTTTGTAATTGTTCTTTATTATCGGTGTCAAGAGATATTTGGTGACTGGTAGAACGTCACAACTGGTGTCAGAAGTGGGATTGCGTAAGCCTACTTTGTGCGTTTGAAACTGGTGGTGATTCAAGATGGTGAAGAAGAAGTTTCATGAACTTACTCGGGATCAACTCCGCGAGGAACTCCGGAATCGTAACCTCTCTGTTAGCGGAACCAAAAATGAATTAGCCGATCGTCTGGAAAAAGCATTCGAAGACTCGGGTTTGGACGTGGCCAATTTTGAATTTGAGGTTGACGAGGCTACTGGAAACCTTGGGACTGGTACGCCAACAAAGCAGTCTCCAGCCATAGATTTGAGTGCAATGCTGCAAATGTTGACCGATACAATGGCTAAAAATTCAGAAGATCTGAAGACTGGGTTTACTGCAATGGAGGAGAAATTTGAACGGAACAAGAACGCAGTGGAGGAGAAACTCGAACGGAACAAGAACGCGATGGAGGAGAAGCTCGAACGGAATAAGGCAGAAATCTTTGATGGGCTCAGAGAGACTATCGATGTTGAGGTTAAACGCCAAATTGAACCAATCCAACATCAGGTTGAGGGAATCCAACAGGAATTTGGGCAACAATGGAAAATTATAGAGGAACGACTTCAAAGACTGGAAGGAAATCCAACAGTAAGCATGGTTGTGGATCCGCCAGGCGTTACTTTTTTCAGTTCTGGATCTAATGAAGGAAACATACCAGTTACGGAACCATCAAAGGCCAAAGTCAAAATACCAACATTTGATGGCGAGATCTCTTGGGAACTGTACAAATCACAGTTTGAAATTGCAGCTCAACTCAATGGATGGGATGACAAAGCCAAGGCTGGTAATTTGATTGTCAGCTTGAGAGGAGCTGCACTACAGCTGCTGTCCAACATTACTGAGGGTGATAAGAAGAATTACCAGAAGTTGGTTGAGGTCCTTGAACAACGCTTTGGTCAAGCTCACTTGGCTCCCATCAGGAGAAGAGAACTGAAATACCGTCGACAGAACCATGGAGAAAGTCTTCAAGCGTTTTCAAGTGAAATCCTAAAATTAACTCACCAAGCTTACCCAGAAGCTACTATGTCAGCCATTGAACAAACTGCGCTTGAGGCATTCATTGATGGAATATTTGACTGGGAGGTTCAGAGTCAAGTTCGCATTGCGCGTTGCAAAACCTTGAAAGAAGCATTATCCTTTGCCCTGGAAGTAGAAGCTGCAAGAAAGGCGTCTTGTAGACGAGGTTCCACAAATTTGAAGCAAACAAAGGTCAGACCAACTGGAGACAAACGTCGATGCTACCACTGTGATGAAGAGGGTCACATCAAGCTCAGTTGCCCTAAGTGGAGATCACTGCAAGGTGGAAAACTCCAACCTGGAGTTGCCAGGGGCCAACCAACTCTAGGGCCAAGGAGAAGGGCCCAAGAAATAAGAATTTCCAAAATGCGTACTTCAGGTGAGAACGTTTATGTATCGGGATGGAATGATAGTATTGGACGCAATATAGACATGTGCATGGACTGCGCTGCTACTGGTTCAGTTATCAAGACACAATTGGTCAAGGACATCCCAGGCTTATCCATTAATTGGAGAGAAAAATACCGCCTCAGGACTGCCATGGGTGAACAAGCTTGGACCAAGGGCACTGTTGAGCTATCTATCAAGATTTCCTCAATGGTAATAACTGGAAAATTCATCCTTGCTGATATCGAAGATGACTGTATTCTGGGGCTGGATTTAATGCGAAAGTATGGGTTGATTATTGATCTGAAACATGACCTTTTAAGAAGTCCCTGTGGAGATATACCACTTTATGAGTTGGAAGCCAAGGATTGTCTCCTCCAGACCAAAGTTGAAGAAGAACTAAGCACTGTAGTCAATGACGTGAAGAAAGAAGTCTCAGTGAAATCCATACAACTAGATTCCAATGTGGATATGAGAAATGCTCAACAACTGGATAAAGATATTTCGGTCATCTTAGCCTGGAAGGAGAAAGGTGAACGACCAGTCTGGCAGGATATCAGCTCGCAGTCAGTAAATTTAAAGATTTTATGGTCACAATGGGACTCGCTTCAAGTAGAAAATGGAATTGTTTACCGGATCTGGGAAACAACAGATGGCAGATCAGACCGGCGTCAACTACTGATACCTGAAGCACTTGTTCCGGATGTCTTGAAGAGTGTTCATGATGACGCATCTGGTAGTCATCTTGGAATAACAAAAACATTGGCCAAGATTCGGGAACGGTTTTACTGGCCAGCCTGTAGAAGTGATATAGAGGATTGGATTCAATGTTGCAGAACATGTAATGCCAGTAAGGGGCCCAATACTAGGGGCCGAGCTAAGATGCAAATCTACAATGTGGGATACCCTTTTGAACGGATTGCGGCAGATATCTCAGGACCATTTCCAGAAACTGACCAAGGTAATCGTTATATTCTAGTAGTAGGAGATTACTTCAGCAAATGGATGGATGCTTACCCACTGCCAAATTGTGAAGCCGTCACTGTTGCAACAGCGCTGGTGGAAAACTGGATTTCAAGGTTTGGAGTACCTCTGGAGTTACACTCAGACCAGGGAAGAAACTTTGAATCCCAGGTATTTGGAGAAGTGGCTAAGCTGATGGGATTGAGGAAAACTCGTACAACACCACTCCACCCACAATCTGATGGTATGGTCGAGAGGTTCAACAAAACAATAGACCAATTCCTATCCAAAGTAATTGATAGTGACCAGCGGAATTGGGACAAGCTACTTCCATTGTTCCTGCTAGCCTATCGGTCTTCAATCCATGAGAGCACCAAGGAAACACCTGCAAAAATCATTTTTGGAAGAGAACTTCGATTACCGTGTGATTTAGAGCTGGGCACCCCTCCTCAGCCACCTCAAGAAGTCAAGCCATTCACACAAGAACTGAAGAACCGACTTAAGCAGGTACATGAGCTGGTCAGGGAAAATTTAGAAGTTGCTAGCGACCGGATGAAGGCACGCTATGACATCTGTGCAGATGAAACCAAGTTTGAACCTCAGGATAGGGTGTGGTTCTACAACCCACAGAGAAAGAAAGGGAAGAACCCAAAATTACAGTGCAATTGGGAAGGACCTTGGACAGTCGTGAAGAGAATCAACGATGTCATCTATCGCATCCAACAGGACAGAAAGTTCAAAGTAGTCCACCGAAATAGACTAGCTGTATGGAGTCCGGCGTTTGAACGGGACGTTCAAAACTGAGGAGGGGAAAGTGTGGCGTTCTGCTATAATAGCAGACACCGCAAGGAAGCGTACTTATCGCTTAACTACTTCGCCGAATACGCTTGAACAACCTAGAACGTGCTCGATTGATTGTAAGGGCTCTTGCATAACCTGTTTGCCGTTCTAGAAGAAATCTCGAGAATTCCGGAAATAAGGGTGAGACTATAAATAGCCGGCAGCAACCCGATAAAGCGATTCAGTTGTAATCTTGAAAGCGATAGTTAACGTGTTCTCGTTCTTTAACGCGATTGTGTTACAGTTTAACGGTGTTTAGAAGTGTTGTACTTGCGGTACCAGTAATAAAGCTCGGTTTTTGTAATTGTTCTTTATTATCGGTGTCAAGAGATATTTGGTGACTGGTAGAACGTCACAATATGATCGAAGAATGCAGATGTGTATAAATTCTCGTCGTGTGGAGCGGTGGACTCGCGATGAGAGATCGACTACAGCCTCGTGTATGGTCGAAGGGGAAATTCTCGCCATGTCAGGCAATAGAAGGAATATTACTCCGGAGCTGATCTCCAGTTGTGAGCGTGTACCCCCTCCCTACGTCCAAAGCAGGCAAATGTGTAGAAATTCTCGTTGTTAGGATATGTAAATTAAGCATGTGGTTTCTTTCCTGTTATGAACTTGAAATAAGAAATCAGGTTCGCCCCGATACAGATCGCCAGTGTAAGGAAATTCTCGTTGTTCTTGGCGAAAGAATATGATTGGAGATAGTTTCGTGCGCCGTGACTGCTCTGTTCGGACTGTTTTTGTCGGAGTAATTAGGAATTCCGGCCTCGATAGATCAAAAAGGACAACAGGTATCACCCATTTTAGATATCTGTAGCAAATAAAGTCAATCTCGCGACTCGTTCCTCTTTGGGATAAACTAGGACACTACTATGGTAGGGAGTCCTTCGTTAATACTTCTTGACAGTTATAGTGCTGTGTGTTTGCGTAAAACGCAGTATAGCCTGTACTAGCTCTAAATTAGGCGTAGCCTAGGCTCATACCATTACTAGGCCTAGTATGTCTTAACATGTAGCATTTAAACTAGGCAGCCTAAGCTAATTCGGAAATCTGCAAGTCTAAAAGAGAAAAGTGAGGAAGGCTGATGACGTTACAATCTAATGACGTCACGTATGGCGATGACGTCACAAACAGATTCAACGGATGATGACGTCACGAGGAGAAGGTTAAACTGGTTGATATTTCTACTCAAGGTCTTCTCTACTATGCCTTTATCCGCAATCAGTTTGGGACGGGATGTCCTCTTTTTAATGCTATTACCGGTAAGTTGGAGGGTTTCTTCGAAACTGCGAGACGTAGTAATAATGTAGAAATAAATTACGATCATGTAACGAGTTAAAAATTTTTTAATGGAAAAATTAATCATAAAATGCACAATACGTGTTTCGTACCGACTGTGTGGCACACCATCAGGTGAATGACGAAAAATTAAACAAAAACATGTAAAAACTACAAACGGTGGAAAAGAGTGCGAAAGAAAGAGAAAGAAAGCGAAAGAGGAGAGGTATGAAGTCATTTTTAGGTTGAAACATGATTATACATATGAGCAATAAACGGATTAACAAGGGTGAAGCGCGCATCATTAAGGAGAGAAACGCCTGAGAGGGAAGCTGCGACAATTATTTTGACTTCTTCGAATCTGTTGAGAAAGCGGCCCTTAGTAGCCTTATGAAGGAGCTTCAACAGAGTCAAAGGAGTGGTGAGTATCGAGGTAATGCTTGGCGATAGCAGATTTTTCAGGAAGTTGCCGACGGAAGGCAGAGCGGTGTTCGGAGGAACGTTCACGCAGGGAGCGACCGGTTTGGCCGATGTAGACAGCAGAGCAATTAGGAGCTGTACACCTGGCGCGATAAACTCCACTGCACTCTTCGGAGGGAAATTTATTCTTGAGAGAGGATAAGTGCCCTACAGTGAGAAGGGGATAAAAAGCACATCGGTACCCATGGGATTCGAGTCTGCGAGCCATCTTATAGGAGATATGGCCGAGGAAGGGCAAACGAACCCAGGAGGGGGAGCGACGAGGAGAATGGGTACGCTGGGAGGAAGAGACGGATTGCATGGCACGTTTTAAAGATTTCCTGGATATAGCCTGGTCGATATTAATAGAGATGTTATTGAGGCGCGCTAGCTCGCTGATGTGGGCTTTCTCCTTATTAAAATCGCGAGGTGAGAGGGGAATAGCGAGAAGGCGGTGAATGAAAGCAAATAAGGCAGAGAATTTGTGAGAAAAATGATAGAAAGAAGCGCCATTGATGAGAACTCCAGTGTTGAAGGCTTGCGAAAGATAGAAAAACGAGGAGAGGCGGTTGTTCTCGAGGTGGAGAGAGATGGTGAGGTCTATGTGATTGATGGAGGAGCCGCCAGTTTCGAGAGTGAATCGCATGTTAGTATGAATTGAATTTAAGTGTGAGAGGAGAAATCGAGATCGGACGTAATGAAACCAAGAGAGAATGTGAGGTTGAGGGAGAATAGAGTTGTTAAGAAGATCAGATTCGAGTTTGTCCATAAACACGTCGGCGACAAGAGGAGAAAGTGGCGCACCCATCGGGAGGCCATCGGGAAATTGGTAGAGAGTATTCTGATAGAAGCAGAGGTTATTTTTGAGACAGAAAGAAACAAGGGCCCGGAACTCGGCGATGGTGTCCGGATGAATACTATTAGAAGTGAGATGGACCATCATGTAATTAATGCTCAGGGCCACTGGGACATTAGTATACATGCTGGAAACATCAAAGGATATGAGAGCGGAGGATGAAGGAAAAGATGCGGTTTTCAATTTAGAAGCGAGGTCGGAAGAGTTAGTGATAGTATGTTGAGGTGAAAAGCTAGAGTGGAGGCGGAACCATTTGCCGAGATATCTGGCCAATTTATAAGAAGCATCGGTGTAGATAGCAACAACCGGACGGATGGGAAGGTTAGGATCGTAATTTATTTCTACATTACTATTACCGGTACCCCAGCCGTCCATTCAAAATTTGCGAGTCCAAGTCCGGGTTGATCCCGTCCCCCCCCCCCATAAAATTTGTGAGGAATCCTTACCCTAATCCAAAATAGGTAGTTAGCTTCTTATGCTAGACCATCCCGAAAGATAGTTAGCTTTTTAGGTTGATTTCTTTACTGTGCCTTTATCCGCTATCGAAAATTATCTTGTCTTGAGTGGTACCTGGATCGAGCAACTGTAAAAAGACATTCAAAATGATCTTCATTGATAAGTTTAATTTGTGATCTTCCTTTGATTGATTCCGCCAGATCTTGAGATTACCTTCACCTCGAAATTTAATTTTGAGTGCGGCTATTCTCTCTCTCCCCCACACATGCACACACCACTCAAAGAGATTTTTGATCTAAGAGCACATGAAAACCAAAAGGTGTATGAAGAGCCGAAATTACGATTCTCAAGTTAAATCGATGTTCGGCGGCCTAAAACTATCGAATGCGGGCCACATTCTGCTTATTCGACCATCGCAGCCAAAGAAATATTTGCTCAAGAGTCGCTACCAATTAGAGCGTAAATGTGGCTAATCGATGTCGAGGATCACGGAAGAATTTACGGAGTTATAAATCTCGTACAGTACACCAATAACAGTCAGTCTTTACAATCATCGCGGCTCAATACAACAAAAAATTCTTTGCATATCGATAGCGGTCGCGTCTCATTTTTACGCTTTAAATCAGTTCATTAAGAGGTCTCGCATACAAAAGCTCGAAGAGTCTGTAGGTCGTGCACGAGGTTTCGTTTCGAATCAGAAATTGAAGACCATCCGAACGAGGCAAAGGTCGCGAGCTTTTCTCGGCTTCCTCGAAAGGTCAACGTTGATTGGAAATACCATTCAAGGTCAATGCTGTATTGCGGACAGCGTAATTCGAAGTATTCCAAATTGGCGTGCAACTATTCGAATTAGTTGTGCCCGGTATACTCTTTCTCGTCAAATTATTATAATTTTTCTCAAAAGTGCGTGTGTACGAGAATACTTTAGGATAGCAGTCTGTGAACTGTAGCTATATACAGCTACCGCGTTACCTTAACCTAAATAGAGGAACGATGACTATTGTCAACCTGGTAATTTAGTTACGTTTAGCTCGAGAATTCTAATTATTAGATTTATGTAATAAGGTGAGCGCAGTTACCTACACCTGTCATATTTACGCATGATGAATGGAAAAGTGCATGCGTGTGTACTGTACATACACCGTGATATTCCTATACGAACAATGAATGTACCGCATCAGCATTGGCGTTGCAGTTACATACCTTTCACCCTTGCCAAATCTATGTATGTACAATGCAGTCTCCGCGAGAATGAGGGTAAAAAATAATAATAAATAGTTCATTGTCGGCGCTTTCGTAAGTTGCATTTTGTTCGATGTTGCACCGCAAGTAGAAAAGTATGCAGCCGACGACGATATTACTTTAATATTCTTTTCTAGTATGCAGTGCAGTGTCGCGAATTGTAAACACAGAATGATAAATCCTGCGCAAGTGAGAGTAAAATAATATCCGAATTGGGAATATAATATAAATTTTTTTTTTCTCATTTCGCACCAGCATGTTGTGCGCTGTCCGCTTTCGTGCACGTCATGTCGTCTGCAGCTGATGTTCGTTATCGTCGATTGAATGCCTGCCTATTCGCTAGATATTGTGTAAAATAATCCGATTCCAAAAATTTCGAAATTGACAGAGCACGTCGATGTTTTTCATTCGTCGTAATTCCAGAAGTTATCATCCAGCCTCCGACGCTGGATAACGGTAATGTCGTGGGGGGAGGGGATCGTCGCTTCTTCCACACATCCGGCATTCAATTATGTTAATCGAGTTTCGAAAATAATTACCATCTTCCTTTTTTTTTTACGTCAGCGATGGACGGGAAAGGTGGGAAGGGCGGTTATCGTAATAGACTTATCTCGAAAGAATGTGTCACCGCTGCCGTCTAAAAGCGGTTTGTTATTCGTCGAATATAATCCGAAGAAATTGAAAAATTAATAACTTATATACTGTGTATTCTGTATGTATCTTGTACAAGCGAGGCTAAAATTGATCCTACCCGTTCTGATTTTTTTTTTTTTTCCTGTTCTCTCTTCTTTCGACGCGAACGTGAGTTGCGTAACATAAACGAAGAAATTCGACGAAGAAAAATGCGGAGGCGATTGAATTTTTTTTCCGCGAAAAATTTATATTCGTACGGTATCGTGTTTCGCTCGGCGCATCAGAGTTCAGACTTTACGTACGAATGGGATCTAGGTTAAGGACATAACAATTTTTTGTCGTCCGCTGGTCGATCGTTACGTAAAACTTGATTATACAGCAATGATGGACTTATTCATGGTCCGCAACGTCTTAGACAGAAGGTTCTCTCTCTTTCTGTCTCGTTTTTCGTGCAGCAATACGTTCATTTTTGTGCTGCTAATTGTCAAGCTAAATGAGACGACTAATTAATGTGATTCTCGACGTACCGCGCCGTCCCTTTCCCTTCTCCTCCTCTTTGGAGCCTGTAAGTCGCGTATTTATTAGAGATAGAGTGAGGGTACATTGTGAATCGTTTGTAAACAAATTATTAGAAGCACACGGCTAAATACTGTCTCCAGAATTTTGACCAAATTGGGATGAAATCACTTTGTTATTTACGTGACTTACTTTCCATTGATAGTGACCTTCAGTTCGAATCATACATGCTTTAAAACTAAATTTAACTTTTTTCCTCTTCTTTACGAGTCACAGAAGTTTTTCAGACATTCATTGCGCAGCGGAGAAGACCTTGCGCAACTAATGACCTCATTTTTTTTAGCTTTTGATACTAGAGTTCTTCTTCAGAAGGATTTCCATGATTATAGGCTCTGTTGAAAACCGATGAAGTTGAACGAGGAACGCAAGGAATCTGTTTTATGCGGGTCGAATTGGTTTTTCTGAGTCCTCTTCTATCATATATAGCTCGAACGAAAGGTCGAAATTTTCCAAGTCCCCCTCCTGTTATATAATTTGGCTCGAAAGTCAAAATTTTTCCAACTTCCTCTCCTAACATTTCTTCATAAGTTCAACTTTTCTATTAGAGTAGGTAAGTTTTTTCTAGACGGCGCACGGCGCAACGCCGAGCTTTTTAAAAAGGACTACTTTGTTACTATACGATTTCCTTCCTCTTTTTTCGGCCTTAATGAGAACCCGAAGGAGGGATTACATCCTTCCAGAGTCATCATTAGAACTTTAATTCATGTACGAAATTCGCGAAAATGGCCAAGAATCATTTGATAGTTTTTTAAAACCTTGTCCAAGAGTACTGAAAAATGAGTCAGAATGAATGCGAAAAGTCTCGACGCAATATTATCACCGTCGACGTACGTTAATCCCAAATTTGAATTGAGGATTTCGACATCAATTTTAGGTCAAAGCACTGGACATGTCGTTGTTGAGTGTCTGTGAAACATATTTGGAGAGTTTGACTCAAAATCGTTACAGATTCACTTGACCAATCAGTCAAAATCAGGTGAACGAATTTGACCTTATATCGACACAATATCAGTAGACGGGAAGTACGTCTGGCCCACAGCTCCTACCGAGTTTCGGCTACATACGATGGACAGACAGGGTGTCTACCAGGTCAACTAAGTCAAGTAAAGTCAACTTTTCTATCCGTAGGTCAACTAAAAATTCCAAAAGTGCATAATTTTGTGTCAAGAATGTTTTTCACATGTCTTCCTATATGCACAATATCAAGGTGTAATCAACAAACTTCTGACTTTTAAAATGACACTTTTCTCAATTGAATATTAATTCTTGCAAACGAATAAAAAAAATACCGAAATCACAATATTAGTTTGAGGGGGGGGGGGGGGGGTAGTTTGATATTTTTTAGGTCAAATAAAATATCGAAAAAAGGTCAAATGTCAACTATTTCCATTTTTCAATTCTGGTAGACACCCTGCAAAGACTTCCTCCCCTACTACTGATATTGATATCGGCGTTCAGTTTATTTTAATTGAGAATTGAGGATTTTGATAGCAATTTGATCATGACTCAAATTCAGTCTGCGAATAAAATCTTAGAACAACACAAATCAGCCGAAAAGCAGTCGATTCCAGGTCGATCAAAAGTTGCATATCGAGAGTTGAAATGGTATATAGGGCAAGTAATTTGCATGGGTCCCTTGAAATGCGATTTCACAAAAAACCTTTCGCACTCATGTAAACGCTGATATATATTTTACGAATAACCCGCGTGGCTCACATCTTTACCCTTTCCTCCTCGCATCCGATGATTCATTTGGCCTGTCGGTTTGACGCCTGTTTTCCATGGAGAACCAACGGATATCGAACGAAAAAAATCGACTGAAAATTCACCTCTTCGAAAGTTTGGATCTAAAAGGCGTTGATACTTATTGTTCGAGTCGACTTCATCTCGACTCATTTGGCACGTCGATTTGTAGTATGTCTTACCTAAAGTTTCTTGAATCCTAGCTTCGAATTCCAAAATTTGCGAGTTCACGCCATCCCCATGAGTTGCACCCACCAAAAAATGTCTTTCCTGAAGTTTCGTGTTGCGAGTCCCTTCCCACCTCCCTGAAATGAACCCCATACATATTCTAAGCATCTGCGAGCTCCACGAGTCCTGAATCCTGGGTCCCTAATTCCAACATTTGCGAGGTCCCCATTCCCTAATAATCCTGTATACCCTTTTTTCCGTTATAATAAACTGTAACATCATCAGCCGTGAACCCGAGCCTGATTCTGAGATCCGGTAGATCAATCCACCTCTCTTCATCCTCGCAATCTATGAGATTAATATAGGCTTCTATACTGCTGTATGTTAGACTTATGTTGGGCCTAGTTTCATGAAGGCTAATGGTGGGCCTAATATAGTTGAGTGCACTATAGAACCCAGTTGTGCCCTAATTCTGAAATCTGTAAGTCTGACATCATCAACTGTGACCCAGCGGCCTAGAATAAGAATAATGAAGACTGAGTGATCTGAAGAGGCCAAGCTGCGCTGATGACGTCACAGGTAGCCATCACGGGTGGGTATGACGTCACGAGCTGATGAAGTCACCAATGTTGACAACCACGGGGGTTTCGCTCGTTCGTTCCCGTGGACTAGAAAGCTTAACTTACAGTACACTACGCCTATATTAATCCGAAAACGACTGCGAGTGAGCCTTTCGTAAGCTAGACCGCTCAAAATGCAGTTTACCAAGAACGGAGGGCGAAGCGAGTGAGGCCATCGTGAGCTAGATAGCTTATCTTACATACACCTTGCCTATATTAATCCAAGAACGGGGCGTACGCCTCTGTGAGAAAAATGTACAAACTAGACCATGATTTCATCTTAAACCAGGTGTGGCTTTAAAATATAAATGAGGTCACTTACTAATAGATATGTAACATGATCTTTATTAATATTTGTCTATGTCAGAAAATATTTCTTCCAACAGAGAAGTTTTTTTTGGAAAATTTGCCGTACGCCGTGTGATGACCAACAAAAATTGACCTGCTTTCATGAAGAAATTCGACTTGGAAAAATCTCGACTCTCGAACCTCAATAATTATATGACAGAAGGGGGACTTTGAAAATGTTGACAAATATACGATAGAAGGAGGACTTGGAAAAATTCCAATTTTCAAGTCATGATAAGAAAACGACTAAAGAAAATTTGGACTTTTGAGCCATAGTGTACATGATATAAATTTGGACTTATTTTAACTTTCGTGGTATGATATATGATAGGAGATAAATTCGTATAATTAATATAATATAATATGATAAAAAGGGGACTACATGATAGGAAAGGGACTTGAAAAAAGTTTTACTTTCGGGCTATACAGGGTGAGGCCAAAAGATGTTACCAGTTAAATGGGAGCCAGTTAAATTGGGATGTTAACCTATGTTTGGTAGCGCTAGAATCGCCTTCCTCTCTTGCCGCACTCGCTTCAATTTCTGGGTGACGATTTTACGTTCAATGTATTTGGCCATGAGAATCGAGATTTTCAATTAGTCGTAGGTGACTCAATACTTCATTATTAGAATTACTTCTTTCAGTTATCGATTCTCTTGAAGTGTTTAAACAAATTATAAGACATAATTTTTCGATAATACAAATTGTAATCATTTAAATCGTGTTTGAAAATTGCAAATTCCCCATCATGAAGCATGGTACGTTAAAATTATCCCCCACATCTTCGAACACGGCTACCAACTTACGCAACTTAGGTTAACATCCCAATGGGAGTTTGCGTTAAATCTGTCGTAGCGCAAAAACGCGAAACGTTAGATGTATACTTCAAATCTACGAAAGTCGCATCTCAATTTTATCTTCAATTTGCACCAAATACAAAGTTTCTACGTCTTCTCTGAGCCGAGTTATGGACCAAAATGTGCCGAAAATTCAACAATTTGCCAGGGTTCCCAAAATAGGGCTTGAAAATTAATTAATTTACAGAATTGAGCTGAATTTCGAACATTCCGATTATTAAATTACTGTTCCTGAAGTGTAATTTTACGGGGAAAACGAAAAAAATAGTCACAAAATACTGCGAAGCACAAAAATGGGTTAATGAGCACAAAAAGGGTCTAAATGTCCCGAAATCGGAAAATCACCAATTTTATTCAATTCTTCAGTAAAATTTCGTGCTGAGTCCGAAAAAATCACTCAAATCACCCTACGAAGCTTCAAAATGGATGTACGGGCCCAAAGAGGGTCAAAATTCCCCCAAATAAAAAAATTGCGTGATCTTCGAAAATTTCGTGGAATTCTGAAGTAAAATTTCGTGCTGAATCCAAAAAAATCACCCGAAAATTATCTAACAAAGCTCCAAATTCAGTGGAAGGGTCCCAAGAAATTCCACATGTTCACAAGTTGAAAGATCGCTCAAATTTTCATAATTTATTCGATTCTCATGCGAAATTGAGCTTAGTTCGACTAAGGCCCTGAGTATGATTGAAGCTGGTGGCAGACTCGTTTCAGACGATGAGGGAAAGCATGGAACCAAGAAGCTTATCTTCCGTTGTAAACTCGCAATGAAAAATTAGCCAGAGTGCCTCTATCGATGAAAGCGGGCAAGAGTGAGATTATTCTTGTTCTGTCAGTCGAAAGAGTGAATTTTCATGGAAGATCGTCATCCGTTGTAGACTGACGGTGAAAAAATAGCTACGGTACCTAAAAATGATTCATCTTACAGTATTTAAATGAATTTTGAGCATTTTAAAAATTAAATTGATGTTACTCGAAGGAAACGCAGCGTAGAGTTGAAAAAATATGATTGAAATATTTTGAAAAGCACCAAAATGGGTTGATGGGCTCGAAAAGGATAAAAATTTCCCAAAAGCAAAAAATCGCTCGAACTTGTAGACTTTACTCAATTCTTAGGTGAAATTTAGCGTAGATTCCGGAAAAAATTATTACAAAATTCTGAACAGTACCCCACCACCCACTATGATCATATCTGGGCCTTATTCGATTATCACGCGAGCACTCTTTCCACTCAAATCTTGATTTCACAAGTTAATCGATTCAATTTGAAAATTGGAGCAATTTTC
This sequence comes from Aspidiotus rigidus, assembly GCA_035079385.1. NCBI lineage: Eukaryota > Metazoa > Arthropoda > Insecta > Hemiptera > Diaspididae > Aspidiotus > Aspidiotus rigidus. The sequence continues at coordinate 11,699,405 of JAVHKY010000020.1, read as the reverse complement.
CAACTTGGGGGAATTTTGACCCTCTTTGGGCCCGTACATCCTTTTTGAAGCTTCGTGGGGTGATTTGGGTGATTTTTTCGGACTCAGCACGAAATTTTATTTCGGAAGTCTACTAAATTTTCGAAGATCACGCAATTTTTTTATTTGGGGGAATTTCGAGCCACTTCGGGCCCACACATCCATTTTCAGGCTTCGTAAGGTGATTTGGGTTGTTTTTTCAGACTCAGCGCGAAATTTTACTTCGGAATTGTACAGAATTTCAAAGATCAAGCAATGTTTTAAAATAGAATCATGTTTCCTTTTGATCATTAAACACTTTGGGAACCCCTGTAGCGAAATTTCTGCACATTTTGGTCCATAACTCGGCTCAGAAAAGACGTAGAAACTTTAAATTTGGTGCAAATTAAAGATAAAATTGAGATGCGAATTTCGTAGATTTGAAGTATACATCTAACGTTTCGCGTTTTTGCGCTACGACAGATTTAACGCAAACTCCATTTAACTGGTAACATCTTTTGGCCTCACCCTGTATACACCATGGTACGAGGGACTCAGACTCTTCAAGATTTCAATTTGAATTCTCAGTACCAAAACTGATTTGACCAATAGAACAGGTTCCCTGCTTTCCGCGTTTAACTTCGTTAAGGAAGCCATTGTCGTATTTTTTATAAAGGACGCGAGTCTGATACCAGACGTCGACCCGATTCGGACTAAACAATGGTGGATAGAAAAATAAACGATAAATTTAGGGTGAACTCTCTTCATTTTGGATTGATTTGCTGGCGATATTGGGCGGAACTAAATCGATTCGAAATCGACATCAATTCAGAGTCGATTTCGATCTCACCGAAAAAATGTTCTACAATAATTTCGCTGTGGTACGGTGAGAGAGACGGATATTAATCAAGTGGAGAGAAAGATTTTGACTGTAACTCTGTAGAGGAGTTTGAACCTCTTAAGTACAGTGTGGATAGCCCTGACATACTGCCCAAGGGCTTAAATTTTTCGGAATGTTGGAGCTTTCCTGGAAAAAACTTCTCCTGTTATGATGATGTTTTTGAAAAAAAAATTAATTTCGTCCACGGAAAGTTCCCAGAATCATAAGAATTCGCGTGTTACGGATCCACGTAGTTCAGCAGCGTTCTAAGTCAGGACAAAAGACGACGACCCATGTTAAATTCTGCATAATTTTCTCAAACGAGTTATTGTAATACTCTGTGAGAGAATAGCTACATAATATAATCGTTAATCGAAAAATCATTACACGTTTAGATTATGCTCAGAACGCCGAGGTACCGAATGACATTTCCATTTCATATATTATCCTTGAGCTTGACCGCGTGAATAAATGAAGGCACCCGCGAGTCGTTGAATTTCTCAGTTACTATGTCAGAGTGTGCAATAGGAAGAGTATTACGTTGGCGTATTGAATTTTTCTTTCCTGAAAATCGATCTCTCTTTGTTGATCGCCTTGAGATTAATATATTACTACATCATTATTCTAGACTTTCAATACACGAGCGTTTGGTGCGGATAGGATGACTATCGGATTGATGGATTATGAAAGGGGATCTAATTAACGCGAATAATTTGATTATTTTTGCGCTCAATATGAAATCTATATTGTCGATGCTGACCTTGTTCGTTTTCTTTTGTGTTCCAGGTATGTTACTGTACGATGACAACAATTGGTGTGAGATAATTCGAAACATGATGCTCGGCCGGGCTTACCGTGAGTACAGTCATTAAATAAATGTGATTCTATCGTGGAAAAGGTCCGGTGTTTAAAATAATTTTTTTTTTTGCATCGTCGTAAAACAAACAAGTTTTTGCGAATTCATGCCGCACTGTAATTTTTTTTCTGTCCCTCATTCGATCGGGAGAGATGAGTGGGAGGAAGTACGATGCGTGCGCGAGAGAGAACACCGTCATTCGGAATAATTTTGCATAAGGTAGTCACTTAATCAGCTTTCACCTAAAGTCGATAAATAATGTTTATTCAATAGGTAATTATCATTCGCGGCGTGTAAAAATGATTTCCGCAAACGCGCGTACGAATGTACAAATATTGTACGTATATGTAGATTATGTTGTGTGCGAGCTAAATGATTTTCGTTATCCGGTAATGATGGCTCCGTAAAAGGGGTAAAATACCCGTAGCTCGGCCATCGTTCAGAATCAAGGCGCTACGTTGCGGTTTTTACCCCAGAATAAATTTCAATGAGACCCCGTACGACTGGTGTATACTTTTCTTTTCACTCTATGGTAAACTGCGTGCGGGGTGGCTCTGCTACGTCCACGTTGTATCGTACGGATTGGAAAATAGGCGTGGGAAAATTTCGTTTTTCGACACAGTCGGACGCGTGACGAACCCGAAATATATTCTACGCCGGCACGTGAAGATAAATATACATATTTTCTAAATCGTATTTCTCCTGCGTCGGTCAGTCGATGTAATGTGGACGCGAATCGTGACCCGACTTCGACGTCTACGAAAGTGAATCCTCGCACCTTGTCACTCGTGATCGTCAACGATGTAACGTGTAATTTACAGACACGAAATTGTCAAATACAATCGCTGGTTTCGTGTTCTTCTTTTTCACCTGCGTTTAAACATCGATCATCGAATCATTGATGTGGTATTTAAACGCTAGTATTAATTACTGTATTACCTGCCTGTACGAATCTCTCTTTTGATGCGAAAAAAAAAAGAGATTCAGTGGGAAAAAGTGAACGAGAAGGAATGCAGCGACAGACAAAATGAGATAACAACTGGAGTGCTTACAACGGTTGAAATCAAGATTCATCAATTATCAAAGATATCTGGTGCTTAGGAGAAATTTACTTGATGTATGATGATGACCAGAGACCGGATTTTTCGGCATTTTTGATGGAGATTTTCGGCACTAAAAATTCAGTTTTCGGCATTATTCGGCAATAACGAAAAAAGTACCATTTTTTGCATTTTTTGAGTCATTTAATGCTAAAAATTATACATTTTCCTTCTGAAATTCGGCAAAAACGACGATTTCGGCATTTTGCCGAGAAATCCGGTTTCTGATGATGACTGTACACGAAGAACACGTACGGACGCCCAAAACGTACGTTCGATGGGCAAAAATATGATATTTGGAAAAAGAAGGAATTTTTTATACCTGCAGCTTGACAGTCGTCATCAACGATAAATGTTTATCACTTCTAAAAGACTTATTTGATCCAGAGGTTGAATCTAGGAAGTCGAAAAGTTTTGAACAACTTTCTACATCTGTCTGTAGGATCGAGAAATCACAGATCTTATTTTTTGCATTACTTCTCACATACCACTGATCACAGCACGTCTTCAATCCAAATCCGGGCCGGCAGCGGCACTCTTCTATTTTCTCACCAGGGACAAAAAATTCTCATTAGTGCTCCTGGATGTTTGCCGACCCTCATCCCAATCGATTGCAAAAACTGTATCTTTTTGAAACAATCCTCAAAACTGGATATTCAATAGATCTGATGTGAATCTTCCTTCGTAATATCAGACTCCTTAATGCTGACAAGGTTACAGTCTTTCAATATCACCTCTAAAAGACTTACTTGATCCAGAGGTTGAATCTAGTAAGTCAAAAAGTTCTGAACAATTTTCTAGATCTGTCTGCAGGAGAACTATCAACTCCAAATATGAACTGATTTGGGACAGGGCTGTTATTTGATGGAGCATTCTATAGCCGTGGAAAGAGCTCCAAGTGAGTGACTTCTGTTTGAGGTCATCCTCCGATTAGCCTAAAGAGAACCTTCTTCAAAGCTATTCTTGTCAGTAATTAACTTTACAATCGAGAAATCACAGATCTTATTTTTTGCATTACTTGTCACATACCACTAATCACAGCACGTTTTCAATCCCAATCCGGGCCGGCACTCTATTTTCCCACCAGGGACAAAAAATTCTCATTAGTGCTCCTAGATGTTCGCCGACCTTCATCCCAATCGATTGCAAAAACTGTATCTTTTTGAAACAATCTCCAAAACTAGATATTCAATAGATCTGTTATGCGTCGTCCTTCGTAATATCTGACAAGGTTAGTCTTTCAATAGCACCTCTAAAAGACTTACTTGATCCAGAGGTTGAATCTAGTAAGTCGAAAAGTTCTGTACAATTTTCTAGATCAGTCTGCAGGAGAATTATCAACTCCAAATATGAACTGGTTTGGGACAGGGCTGTTGTTTGATGAAGCATTCTATAGCCATGGAAAGAGCTCCAAGTGAGTGACTTCTGTTTGAGGTCATCCTCCGATTAGCCTAAAGAGAGCCTTCTTCAAAGCTATTCTCGTCAGTAATTAACTTCACACTCGAGAAATCTTAGATCTTATTTTTTGCATTAGTTGTCACATACCACTAATCACAGCACGTCTTCAATCCAAATCCGGGCCGGCAGCGGCACTCTTCTATTTTCTCACCAGGGACAAAAAATTCTCATTAGTGCACCTAGATGTTTGCCGACCCACATCCCAATCGATTGCAAAAACTGTATCTTTTTGAAACAATCTTCAAAGCTGGATATTCAATAGATCTGGTATGAGTCGTTCTTCGTAATATCAGACTTCTTAATGCTGACAAGGTTACAGTTTTTCAACAGGAAACCCGTTTCATGTTTTTTTAGAGGGAGGGAGAAATATCCGCCTTCTCACCGAAGAATTTGGTGTTTCCGAAAGGACGGGGCTATGACAATTTTTATGGACTTGGAAAAATTTTCAAAAGTTGATCATAATTCTTATGTTTTAAGGAACGGATCCACCCGAGTATTTTAGGGAGCGGGATACGAATTGTGGGAAAAGTGAGACGGTATGAAATTTTTTGTACTAGAATTTAAGATATTTTTCTCGACTTTTTGGGAGGAAGAGAATGGATGATATTTCTCTCCTGGATCTGTATAGTCTTTTCAATTTTATCTACCATTAATTGACTATAAATATCCAAGGACTTGGAGGAAAGGAGAGAAAGAAGAAAGAAAGAAAGTATGGGAAGAGGACTTTACTCTGTTGGGAGAATATTGGAACGTGGCTTTGTTTTCGGGCTGTTAACTCTCAGATACAAGAATAACTAGCGTACAAGAGGAAAAAGAAGGTATTCTAGATTATATTATAGTCCACATGGCAAATGTATGTCAGACTAACATACTTGACCACTTCAAAATAGAAAGACAGTTGAGAGGCTACGTTAAGTATTTCTCTAGTATGTTGTATGTTAGGTTAACTTACTAAACTAGTTAATAGGCTTGTTTGCCTTCCCTCTCTGAGCTCTACCTCCTCAAAAATCGTCTAGGCGTGATAAACTGGAGGCTAAGGACACACGTGCCACCGTAGCGAAGATCGAAATTTTCCAAGTCTTGAGAGTAGATCAAGGTCAAGCACGACACCAATTTCTGACTGATCCCCAGCGCCCAGAGACTTACCCATATCAACATTGGAGCTAACTCTCTCGGTATGGAAGGGGTTATCTATGCACAGGGCTGTCTAGTAAAACATATTACTTGACTGAATGGTATAGCGAGCTACGGCACTAGTTATAAGAGATATAATTTCTGAAGACCTAATTTCGAACTCTAAACAAAACAAGAAGGTGGTTGGTGCAGGTGAAGAGAGTTTGAGTTCCTCGTAAAACAGGTTCCCTGCTCGTTTCAGTTAACGCAATCAGCGAAAGAAATGAGCTGCAATATTTTTTTTTCTTTGACATGAGAAATTTTTATGAACAAGAGGAGAGAAGGTAAAGATTGGCGTGGCCAAAATTTTCAACCGATAAAGTCATGATCTGCTTTGAAAAATTTGAAATTCTCAAGAAATTTGAGTTCAACTAAGTATACCGTATTAGGCTTAGACTCCGCAGGCTTAGGCCACACATGGGCAGAAGACAGGTTTACACTCAATTAGTGTAGTTGTAATAGGCTTGGGGTTATAGTCCATCTGATGACGTCACAGGGTGGGTAATTTGTGTCATAATCAGAGAGGCTCCGGGAGAAAAATATAGGTGGAAAGGGACTTGAGAAAATTTTAATTTTTAAGCAACATATATGAGGAGAAGAGTTTTACGAGAAATGTTGACCTCCAATTTTTATAGATATGAAAGAAGACAGTTGGAGGAAGCCATCTTTCCATGGTCGTAGATTTGGAGCTGAAGGCCCTGAATTCTTTTAGTAAAATTTGTAAAATGTCCCCCTCAATATTTTTTCCTATAGAAACTCTTCTAATGAAGCTATTTTACAGGTCCAAGCCTTAGAAACACTTCTCATTGATGAAGAATGGAGCAAAGTTTCCTACCATCGCCATACAATCCAGTCTAAATGAGAGTTATCGCTTTTTAGGTCCATACTAATTTTGAATATCTAATGGATTAGTGGCAAGATGGACATCCATATTCATTGCAACCGCGGCTCGAGTTTCATTCTGTCTCAAAAATACTCCTACTGTCGTCTGTTGTATGAATTCTCGATGCTCTTTTTTTGGGGGCCTTTCCGGTTGGTTCTTGAGCAGGCTGATCTATGGAAATTACTGGTTTGCGTTCTGTTTCTTATTTTTCATGGTTTTACTTTCAAACACGTACTCCACTATTTCTACCTCTGTCTCGCTCCATAGTTCCAAATATCTGCTGAATGGATTGAAGGAGCTTCCACGATGTATCTATGAGATGAAGCTCAGTTTCTGCGATTGATCAATTAGTGATTGAAAAACTTTTGTGCCTAGTCAAAGGAGATGTTGTTTGTGTCCAAAATGATAATTGTGTTACGTTGATGAGTAGAATAACTTTGCAACTGCAGGATGAACTCTGCAATCATAATCTTCCTCTTGGAGGAATTAAAACTGGGTATTCTTTGCAACTGAAGAATACCTCCGACTAGCTAATATATTTGGTGTGAAAGAAACTAAAATGGGTTACACTTGTCTCCATTTGAGTCTTGCAGTTGTTCGGAAGATTATATGATGTCTATGAAATGCGTAACAGGCCACAATACCGTTCATGAGGTCTAAATATGGACAAGTACAGTGATTTAATTAATGAATTTGATTTAGGACATCATGACTGTAATCCTTAGGATGGAAAAAGAAATTAGATTATTCTGAGTCTTGCTCAATTATGACTCACGTTGATAGAAATTGTAGGTAGGTACCTTTCTGAACCCAAGTCCTTAGTCCGCATTCTCACTTTTACCCACCATTGTACTTTTGTAGTGGAAGTTCATGAAAACCAGAATGATGAATGTTCTTTGTTGGCATGTACACATTCATGTGAAGCTGCAACGATTCACAATATCGAATTCCTGTATGAGTGCATGTTACTAACTTCGAGAGTGATAGGTAGATAGATTTCGAACGCCAATCTACATCACATTGTGCATATATACGAGTAGAGCGCCGCTCTACAAAGTCTTAATGCATTTCACCCGAGAAAAACCATCAATCTTTCATTCGGCATCATCAACAGCTACTTGAGAGACCAGTTTAATGTTTCAAAGCATTACAATCTACAATATATACTGTTAGAATGTGTAAAGTGGAAGAAAGAATCAAATTTACGTCTCCTATTTCCTGAACAATTACTGTATATATACAGCTCTGGGAAGAAAATATCGTATACAAAAGCTATAATATTAGGGTGTAGTGTATACACTTTCGATGGGTCAAACGCGGGGCAAGAAAACGAAATTCATCTCGAATTATTTCGTTAGGTCGAGCGTTACGTAGAGCTCACAGCATCTGTATTTATCCTCCGTATACCCAAAAATGTTCAAAATGAAGGACGAGTCTGCAGCCGGTGAGACAGAGAGAACGTGAGAGAGAATTACAACAGAAGCTTGTTGTGTATTGTATATACAGAGAAATGTTTTCCAAGTTGTATTTTCTTGTAGCTTAACGGTAGAGCAGCCGTGCGAAAAGTGGAAAACGTTGCTTCGATTACTTAGTGTATAATACATTTATATAATATATACTCGCCGTTCGCGAAGGGACGCAAATTTTAAGCTGCAGCTTTCGGGAGAAGTGGAAAAAAATTCGAGCTTTCTTTCGAGCCAGCGGCGGCCCTCTCTTCACGAGAGAAAACAAGAAGAGATTAATTTGCAGAATGTTAATGCGCGTATGTATGAGAGCGCTAATTCTATCATAGCATCGCGAGGAGACTTTTTCGGATTCGGTAATTCAGCTTTGGTTACTGGCCGAAATAATTTATGGACGCTTCCGACTGCTCGACTCGGATGAGTTTTCCAAAATTGCGGGATTAGTGCGAGATTAGAAAACGAAATCGTCGATCTCTCGGAAAGGTTATCGCTTCGTTGCGATCAAGATGTCAAACTTACGTACGAAAAAGGAGTTGAGTGAACCACGAGTACGAAAATGGAATTTTCCGTCGAGCGTTTGTTCTCATCGATACGTACTCTGGACTATCGCTGAATCGATTGAAGCAGAAACTTATTTTGTCTCTGCTTTCTGCTCTCGTTGAAAATTATATGTTTCGTTTTCAACTTTTATAGGTAAATACCATACGAATATTTTTTGTAATCATATTCTTTGGAATATTTCGGTCTCGAACTTTACTTGGAACAGAATAGAAATCAATTCAAAAACGTACGAGAAGGTTTCTGGAAGATTTTGAGAGAGGGAATGAATGAGTGGAGTGGTTGTTTTGATCTTAAGGAAGTTCACTGTTTTCGAGAGTGAATTGAATGTCGAGGTGAGTCGAGTTTAGAACAAGGAAGCATTGCTAGAGATGCTTGTCCGGGGCCATCGAAAATATCCACGCATCTCAGCATAGTCGGGATATGCGGATTTGGATGATTGGTATGGATTCTCCTCGAAGCCGCCCATATACGCATCGACCACTAGTGGGAAGAGGAGTTCCTCATGAGCAACCTCGACACGAGCAGATGTTTTCGTCAAGAGCTGCCTCGATAAGTATCTCGAATTCTTTAATAATGTCCTGAGCGATGCCTCAATTGTTGAAAGCTGAAGGATCCTGTATATAGGTATAATTTTACTGGAACGTAAGTGTACATTGGTCTCACACCAAATGAGTTGGAACCGGCCGAAAGAGGAAATTTCCTGTCTCTGATTTTGTCAACGAAGTCTTTGGAGGAAATTGGACACAAAAAAATTACAATTCAGCTAATTCTAATCAAATAATAATATTATTCAAAGCTCCTAGTCATATTGAACCAGGATGATATTTTCTATTTTTTTTATTCAATCTTACCTTCAATTACCAGAAAATTATGAGAATTATTTATAACAATAAAATCAATTATTATTTTTTACCATATTTAAATAGATCAAAAATTCTTAATTATAAATATATTTTTATAAGACAAATTTCTATTTATATTTTAATTACATTAATAATTTTAATTTCTTTTATTGGTTCTAAATCATCTAAAAAACTTCATATTTTAAATTTATTTACTTTATAATATTCATTTTAATTTATTTTAAAAAAATAATAATTAATAAAAACTTATTGAATAATAATTATAAAAATAATATAAATAATAAACATAAAAATATGAAAAAAGAATTCTTTTTATATAATTTTTATGACTAAATCATAACGAAAATGAATAATACATATACAAATTCTTAATAATGATAGTAAAATAATCAGTCGATAAAATTCTGAAAAATTATTCAAAAAATATGAAATTATTAAGAAACAAATGCTATCTAAATATTTTATTGTAAATAAAATTATGAATTTCATTGAACTTTATCGTAAATTAAATCCAGAATAAGCTCAGATTCTATTTCATGAAAATCGGATGGAAGACGTAACAATTCTATTGATAAACCATTAATAAAAAATGAAAAATTTATAATTATATTGAAACCCTAATTATTTCTTATAAATGAAGAATCTAAAATTAATAAAATATTTTAATTAGATGAAAATTAAATGATAGCCCAAAATACTAATTTGTACATAATTATATAGATTTTTGTACTAATAATAAAAAATTAGGAATGATAATTCAACTATCATAAATAATATAACAATAATAATGAAATCATTACACTACACAACAAAAAAAAAAAAATTGAAAACCACATGAACGAAATAATATGATTCTAGAAGTATTTTCGACGCTGATCACGATGCCGTTGCCCGTTTTTCAAAATTTGGCCCAGTTTTCGAGAAATGATCAAATCCAATTCCCGCGATTCGTTGCGGCGCGCAGTGTATGTTCCCTTTCTCGCGAAATTCGATAGCTGGGTAACATACGCCGCGCGTCGCAATGAATCGCGGTAATTTGATTTGTTCATTTCTCGAAAACCGAGCCAAAACTTGAAAAACGGACAACGGCATCGTGATCAGCGTCGAAAATACTTCTAGAATCGTATTATTTCGTTCATGTGGTTTTCAATTTTTTTTTTTTTGTTGTGTAGTGTTATTTCTTGATAATCAATAATTAAAATTAATTGATATTCAAAATATAAACCAACTTACTATTAAAATCAAAATTAAATAAAATGAATATTGTATCTTTATTAAATAAAAATATGAATCTTTTTCAATTAATAATTTAATTATGTCTTATAAAAACCGTTATAAACCAATAAATAAAACTTCATTAGGACCTTAACGATATTGATTTAATCTTAAAAATCATTCTAATTAATATCAATAAGATGGAAAATTTTATTCTTTATTTATTAAATTCTAAATTTACATTATCATGACATCAAATTTTCCTATTCAAAAATCATATTTCGACGTAGATAGTGTGATGGCTTAGTGTTGAAAGCGATTACAGGTCCAAAGGGCAAATGCAGTTTATGGGGTTGACCTGACCGTCGATTCTGGGTAGACCCACATCCATAACGTACAGACATTCACGTGTTTCATTGTCCTCGATGAAAAATCTCGAATCCCGGAAGACTTTCCGAATTTTGCGATTCCGAGAATTGGAAAATATATTCTGCACATCGAACTATGTATATTGCAAGGAAGTACACTTTATCGATCAGCCCTCTTACGCTTCGAATTTCCTCGCTGGTCGGAATTTCGTCGAAATTTTCTGACACGCTCATTTCCAAGAGTACCTAGGTACATCCTCACACTTTTTCGTGAGAGAACACGTGGCTCTCGTTGTGAATTCGTCTTCAGTCCATACAAAAATGAGCTTCCGAAATATTGTCCATTTCGTAAATCGCCATAATACGTCGAAATCATTGTTGACAGAAATCGCGGATCGTGGCAATATTATTAGAGTGGAGGTAAATTTAACCGCAATCAAATTTACGATGCGTAGCCTTGAAGCGCAATTAGAAAGATTCGGTTATAAGCGCGAATGAAGACCTTTTTGTGACGTAATTCGAGGCGTGAGGGCGCCTAGACGTCTGCTTTCTGTATCGGATTACACAAATTTCGTATTACAAATGAACGGTATTAGCGAACATTTCTGCAAATGTATCCCAGTCTAGTCATCGTGAATTCTCGACGGAAATTTCTGCAGTCGCCGCTCGAGTCAGCGAATGGCAAATTAAGCGGGACGATGCTTTCAAGTCGTCTCTCTACGTTGTTAATCACCGTAATCGCAGTCGGATTAGGCGAGCACGAACGCATCGAATCTATATTCGTGGGATTTACCGATTATTAATGCGGCTTTTCTCGAATGATGTGATCCGGTAGAATTGATAGAACGCGCGAAGCAGCCTTCACCAAGTTCGTAAATTGGGTATGCATCGCCTGTTGATCTCTAGTTACTTACACGTCGATATAAAATTTTTCAGAGGTGAGACACTATTAAGAACTCGTGTGTGTGAGACACCTGGGATCAGAGAACTCTGTACTTCTTACGCCAAACTCATTGTTTCGTTTTCCTCGAAATTTTGAATTCGACATAAATCTGGTTATTGTAATTAGAATACGATATCGGAATATTTGAAAAGATTCCACGCGCGGTAGAGGGTTTTCCGTTTCTTTTTCGCTTCGTTTCTTCGTTCGATCAGGTTTTTTTCTCTTTCTTACTTAAAGAAGCAAAAAAACAAAAAAAAAAAATACTTGAAAGAAAATAGAATTGTTTTAGAAGGAGGGGAAAAAAAAGTTATCTGCGTCTGAATGCTGTCGGGTTTGTAGGGTAGTAGTGAAGAAAGTGTGCTGGGGCGAACAAAAGAAAGAAAAAACGTTTCTGTTCTTTTCGCAATTACTGTTGTAGAGGACTTATTCTAGCGACAGTAATTCGACGCTCCGATATCAGGCAAACGTATAAAATTTACAGACTACGGGGTTTCGGTAAATAAAGACAAAGAATTAGTTTTAAAGTTTACTCAGCTTTTACGGCGGGCGTACGGAGTTGTGACAGCACATCGAAGAAAAACGTGAGGAATGATTCGTGCCGCCCTCCTCTCCTTCGTCAGACGCGCCAACTTTTGCATAACTCAACTTCGTTACGTTGTTGAATATTATCGCGGATTGTTAGTGGGCAAGAAAAGCACGCCGTTCACCTGTATGTGAGTGTAGGTGTCAACTGGCGACGCGACGGAGACCGTCGAAGAAATTGGGCGGCGAACGCGATAGGTAATGAATGTAGCGTGGCAATGCGGCGGGTTGCTTGCGAGCAGATAATAGGCAACGTCTTGCATCTTGGTGTATTGGTGTGTGACTCGTTCAAAGCGGCTGGATCAGAATGTGGAAAAAACACCTGTTAACTGCTATAAAAGTTTCAACGGTCTCGAATTCTATAGTTTATGGAACTGTGGTGGTAGGATTACAGAGAAGAAATAGTTTGGAAATTAAATTACTCTTTAGCTTATGTGATAAAAAAAAACTCGGTCAGCTTTCAAATGAGTTCGTTTTCATAGTAGTGAAGACTAGATGCATATTCGTTGAGTGACTGCTCTACGTAATCGTTTTGAGTAAACCTTTATCAGATTCTTCCCATCGTAAATAAAATTTATATAGTGTTCACTGGATAATCTGAAATTAATTATCGCGAGTGATTTTCTTTTTTCGACATGTTGCACGTAGCCTTGAATTTTCGACCTCCGTGTTCATGTTATGCCTCAATTTAGATTGTGCCTCGTGGCTCGATCATAAAAGATATCCTTGTTGCCGTACGTAGTGTACGTCGATGTAGAGGTATCTCTGTTATGATTCACTGTCACTCCCTTGGCTGTGACGTATGTAGCCTTCCTGATGCTTGTGAGGATTTCAAATTAGTGCCTAATGAACGTGCGAGGAGTCTTTCGAGAGTGGAAGAGATTTGTTCATATTTATCCTACACGGGAGGATCCACGGGGGATTTTCTACGGGAACTGAAACCAAAAAGAACCATTCAAAAAATAAGTGTTGTAACTTTACAGAGTAAGTTCTGAAGCGAACGACTGTGACTCCATTCATTTGACCCAAAAACCGAAACCGAGGAGATCAGTTTAAAACCAGAGGAGGTCTCAGCATTGGACGTAGTCTCAGTCCCATCTTACTCCAAGATCACGTACAAGCACGCGGGTCCAGTCGCCCTTTCCCTTCCACTTGGTAAGCAAAGGGCGTCTGGCGTTGGGTGGTCTTTGTTTCAAACATCGCTGCTCGTCCTCTCGCACGCGAACCAATTGCCGGTGTGCGCCCCTCGACACAGTGCGGTAGGCATCGAAACCCTGAGCGCAGCTCCTTTTAGAATTTTTCCATTTCTTCCTTTCTGTGCGCTTTCATGGAGTTGGCCCTCACTGGGACAATGCTACACTCATTGTATCATATATAGTCTTCTTGTAGCCTCTCTTCTTTCCCCTTACAAACGTGTCACCACCCTGGAGAAGGTGGAATAAGCTGAGCTCGCTGTCAAACCAGAGCCCTAGATACTTCAGTATCTTCTTAGACTCAGGCGAAAGGTGGGTGGATTGGAGTTATGACGGGTTGTGAATAGAATGGCTACCGTTATGTCCACTGGCATACTTAATCTGGCCTACTCGATCCAATGGGTCACCGCTTCTAAGGCCTGGTTCACCATAGTCTCCTCGTCGGCAACAGTGTCGGCTGAGCCAACCACTAGTGTCTCTTTGGCGTAGCATATGCGCTGCACCACTGGTGGTGGCTTGATCTTGAATAGGCCGTTGATGCAATGTCCCACAATGTAGAGCCCAGGACGATGCCCTATGGAACACTGCGTACGAGTGTGTTACGCTTGTTTTCACTGTGCCAAGAGACGTATCGACTGGCGGAAACCGAACTCGAGAATTAGAGAAGTAGTTTGAGCTAGAGAGAATAAGAGGAAAGAGACTGAAATGAAGAGGGAGAAGGTTCGTAAATGTAACTTATAAGAGAATTATGGTCAGTGAAAGGAGAACGATTAAGGAGGGTGACTGGTAGGCTGCTACAGCTTCCAACTCTTCAAGCTTATTCATTAGCCTACCTGTGGCAGACGAATGAATAAGACAGAAGTTTCGGAGATTTACGTCATGACCTGTTTGGAGTAGGTGTTCTGCAACAGCCGAGGAAGCTAGTCTAGCCGATATATATAGCGTCACATGAGCTGCAAAAGATTTCGTACATCCCAAACTTTTCCTTGGGAAAAACTGGATCCTTTAGTTTGAAAAGATGACCTTATCTCCGCATCGGGCTCGAATCCCAGTTTCCTTCAAAGGGTTGCTAGACGAAGGAAGGTTTACCTAAATACGGCAGGTGTGGAGCGGCACCAGAGATGAAGATTGAGAAACAGAAGCTAGACGAAATTTCTTGTGAATGACTTGGTCAACGTTGAAATTGACTCCGTTTTGGTGACGACCGGTGTACCATAGCGTTGAAGGCCACGAATTTACGATTGAAGTGGTGGAGTGAGAAATTGTGGATGTACATTGTAGACGCCAGTGAAAGAGGACTTGTGGTGTACGAGTATATTGAATTTCGGAGATGAGCACCAAGGAGACGATGAGGTTCGTTCCTTGATTAATTCGAGGCTGAAAATACACTGTTAGGCTCTGAGAGGAAGAGATGAAGATCGCTGGAAGAACCGCCCCACACGCAAAGAATATCGTTCACCAGTGGAGGATTTGTGTAGCTCGGGGATTGTTTTGGAATAATTGGGATTTCGAATTGCACATGAATTTCTCTTTGTTTTTCCTATGAATACCATGAGTTTTTTTCAAGATGGATACTAGGACGCATCTCGTTCTTACCATTTCTTCAGACTCAGTGTTTTCAGCTGAGATGAATTCTGTTTAATTATAGTTCAGGGTTCGGATAACATCTTGGTAATTTTTCTTCAAACTCGCTCCTCGCAGGATCATCATCAATATTTTCCAAACGCTTTCTTGGAACCAGTCAAGCGGAGACAATGTCTCCTATTGAGATCCAGTCATTTTTAGAAGCTTCAAGGTGATCATCCAAGATCGTTTCGCCAGTTTTATCGTCTGATATCAATCTAGTTCTGAACTTTACCTAAAATCACGTATTGGTTCAATATCCCAATTACGCTGCGCTATTGAGCTTTTGAGTTACCTAATCGTTGATAGGTATTAGTTTCTCGTCAATTAAAGACTAAGTATTATTTGCTCAATTTCCTCGAACTTATTTTCAACGTAGATTCTGAACCCGTTGAACGTTCATCAAGATTCCAGAAAGTTGTTAGTTTTGGAATTAAATTTAATAGAGTTTAAATTATCACAACTCAATTCAAAATTGATGTATGTTACGCAATACGGCGAATTGAAGGGTGAAACACCTCTTCGATCAGATTTATATCAATTCAATCGTCCCACCGCCCTTCCACTTCTTTACTCGTAGTATTTCTCCGATACCTTCGTTACTAGTTGGAATTGTTTTAGAGTTTTGTGCCTCCTTCATCAAATGTTCCTCACGAGAGAAAACTAGTGAGAAACATTTGATGAAGGAAGCACGACGCCTGGAAAGATGTGACCCATCCAGAGAAGTCTCGAAGCAAGACGAAAAAGGAACATGAAGGAAGATCGGAGCCTACTTTCTTATTAGAGTTGACGTAGCGAATTACATCAATGATATTCTTGGAGTTAATGTAATATGTCGAGCAAATTCTGTTCTACTCCATGTAAAGAACGTTCTCGCATATAGACATTAGTGTTTATGATACAAAGACCTGTGAACGGCTTGTGAAAAGCTTCGAGTGAGTCAATCAACATTATCGAGGAAAGAAAAGTGGCATGCTGAAAGCATCCTTAAGATTGTGTCGTCGTTAATTCTCGACGTCGGGAATTCGATAAACGTTTAATTTTCATTAATGGCTGATGACGTTCCAAAGTTATACGCGCGTTCTATTTCAAGTGCTCGGTTGTTCACGACGAAGAACTCTTTTGTATTTGTATAGTATTGTCGCAGTAGCTTCCATTTGCTCAATTTGTGAACGAGGGAATTCCTCTACGTACGAGTGGGGGAGGGAAAAAAAAAGAAAAGGCAACAAAAGAGACAATGAAGATGAAGAAAGCATATTCTGTAACTAAACGACGGGAAAGTTGTTGTCTTATTGATTTCGGCGATTTTTGAATGTATGAAATTGTTCGTTGAAACTTTTGAAAAAGATAAAAAAATTTTCCACTCTACGCACTAACGCCGATGAACAAATAAACGCGTTCTTACGCTTGGTGAACTCATCTCTTTTCATTCGTAATATTGTTCATTCGGGGACCTGTAGTATAGTGTAAAAGGTTTATTATATTAATATCCAGAAATTGATTTCGAGTTTGGCGTGTGTCCAAAAAGCAGGACTTGCTTACTTCATTTTTCCATTTGGAAAACTGCCTTTTTCTTCATTCTTGATGTATAAGTTTACGAGCATCTCTTACTATGGTCGTACGAAGTTTTCTATTCTGAATGAGGTCGAGTGATTCGTATTGAGTGAAGTGTTCTCGATGCTTGTAGAATAAATAAAAGGAAGCTTTTATTCATCGTCTCGATGACGAGCGCATTCGCAGGACGAAGGTGTCTCGCGTTCACAGACGTTACGAAGTCGTATAAAAGTCGTAAATTTAAAATCGAAAAACTTTCTTCAGTGTGGAAATTATTTTTATTCATTCTTTCGCTTTATTACGCTATTTTGCTACCAAAAAAAGGAGTACAGACGTATTAAAGATGTGTAAAAATTCGTCATAAAGTCGTAAATAGTCGCGAAATTTGAAAACGAAGTGTCTGCAGGTCGTGTGAACCAAAATGAGTACTTCGAAGAAAAAACAAATTCATCTTAGACAGAATCTTTTCTCGTATTGATAAATGACGATAAAATTATGAAGATGCTCTCAGTATTTTTGTGACTCGTGCCCTACCACCCTTCCTCTTGAGAAAATAATCACGATCGATTGAGAAAAGGTGAAATTTCAATCAGAAGGACTTGAGATCTTTTCATCTGAACTGTACTTGGACACAAAGCTGTGGACCTTAAAATCATAACTAGAGCTCGGATTCCTTAGAATTTGTCAGTTTTTTTCCTGAAGTGGCAGACGGCGGGTGATCAAATGGGAGTTCATTTCATACCTTTAGGACCCAGGGAAAAAATTTTTATTTGGCCAAAAAATGCCAAAATATGAATAAATGCCAAAACCGGAAAAAATGCCGAAAACGAATTTTGAATATTTAGCGCCAAAATGTAATGTTTAATTCTCGTTTTTTATAGATTTCTTTAATAATACGTTCAAATTCAATTAAAAAAATTTTTTATTTCATTAAACCATTCATTTTTCGTACTTTTTTTTGATTTTGCCAAATAATGCCAAATTTCTCGACTTCAAATTCCAAAAATCATTCTCATAATTGCCAAAAAATCCGAGCTCTAATCATAACTGTACCGTATGTACTGTGGTGTGGTTGTTATTCCTAGTCTTGAGTCTCTTGAACGAGGATTCTGCATATATTGCGTTTTACAGTTTACACGGCCATACTGATATCAACGGCGTCCCGACGTTTAACTTGGAAAGAAAAATCTACTTTAATTTGACAGCTTCAAAGGTTAATATTCTCGTGGCTTTATTTGACAATCTTTCTGGTATAATTCGGTTGAGCATCCTTACGGTCATTATTGACTCACAATGACGTCCTCATCGTCATTGAGGAAGACCACTTGGTCATCCTGAATGCAAGGTCATCCTGTTGCGTTTGATTCTGCTGAAATTCTTGCTGAAACTTTCCTACGTCCAGCCTAGGTCAGTCGAGAATTACACTTGATTGTCTCCTTTTTCAAGCCTGTGCGTTCATATCACTTCTAGGAAGTTGATGAGGTTTTATTTTGAAACGATATGTTTTTCAGTAACAAAAACCAAGAGGGCGGATATATCATGAAGGCGTTGGCACAGTATCATCTTCTCGGCTGTTCGGACGATTGGTTCAATTTTACGTATTACTTCTGGTCAGATGTACTTCTAATTGAATTGAGTTTATAAATAGTACGCTCGGACAAGCTGATAAAATTCTGTATGAAGTTGAGGCATAGTCCTGAAACAGAAAGCAAAACATAACAACGGAAAACGTGTAACCTTAAGATTTTCGAGAGTGCCTTCGCCTTTCCATTGAATTTCCTGTAAAGGTTTTTAAAACGCGTTTGAACGTACCTGAAATTTATGCCTATGCGACCTACCTAACTTACAGTCACACACCTTATTTGCCATTAACTGTTCCTTCAAACGTTTGCGGGGAATTGACCAGACCTTTACCTATTCTCTCATTTTGAGATCAACTCAGGGCCTTGCACTAGTCGTCACACAGGTAGAACTTTCTGATCATTTCCCCTTACTAAATATGTAATGTCGAGTCCCCTCCAGCCGCCCAATAGCAGCCTGGTGGCTACAGGTTCAGCAATTCCTACAATTGCCCTGCAGTGTCCACTTTAGGGATTAGAACCGAGGCGACTACCACCTTATCTGGGGCGTCCAATCCCAGCCTCGGATTTGTGCGACAAGGCCCCTGGCACCTATTTCAGCCGGTACCACTTAATCTGACTAGCCGATGCCAATCACCGCACGAGCCCCATTACAAGAGACTCAGTGATGATGCCCCGCCCCTGCCATGAAGTCCATCTAACGGTTTTTCACCTCAAAGGTCCCAGTTTCTGCTCAGGCTTCCACTGGAGGATGCAGCTCCAGTGCTCATCAGGGGAGCAGACTGTTCCCCTGACCACGGACAAGACTCGCGTTACCTATTCTACTCTTAGGTCAGCTCGGTCCATCGGCCACCTCGGGTCTCGGCTAACTGTCCAGGTCCTATTCCAGGATTACCCTGAACTGACGATAAGCCTTTCCCATCGCCGTTACTTAGAACACGAGACGTCAGCGAACACTACGTCAGTAGGCCACCTTGAGCCGCACTTATTGTTAACCACAATTGATGCTCCATGCCAATCAATGATGTAGCGGAAGCTGTGCGGAGAATTTGCGATTCCAGCGTTGGTTTGCTTGCAGTAGTTGCAGATGCCACATTTCATCTTGGTTTTTGCTCTGTTGATTGTTGATTTTCCATCGCTCTTTTGATATAGCTAATATACGTACGCGGGACAATTTCTAGTGAGGTCTCTGGGTTAGTCAGACTTGAAACAAGCGTTGGTAGGTGACCAGTCTTACCGCAACGGTGAAGTCAATAGCATGCTGGATCCGGATGTTGAATCTATCTTTCAAAATGATACCATCTCAGAAATTTCTAAATGTGTTTGAAGATGAAGCAAAATGAAAAAAACTGAATAACTCTTTGTTTTTCGGTGAACGAAGATAACAAAAAAGTTCATTCTCGAGTCGAGGATGATGAATAGTGCAAATATTGACAAAAAAGATGGCGAAGTAGCCGAGTAGAACCGCCCGGATATTTTGTCCATGGTAATTCTCGAAATTTCGCATAAGACAACGAATGACGAAAACAGAATCACATGAATGCCTTCTGTAATAATCTAGCCTCTTCGAGGTTATGGGAAAAAGATACTTGCGGGCTGTTTAATACGTAGAATCACGTCCAATGAAGATACGTGATTTACATATACATTGTATCGCAGCTGTCCTATACGCGTTCATTTGTTCGTTGGACGAGTGCGAAAATCATTCTACACGACGACGTCGACGATACATGTTCTTCTACAGAACAATACCCAAAGAGCACTGTCGTTAACGTATACCGACACCAAACCAAACACCATCGACACGCGTTAAGAAAGTTAAAGTGTAACTTTAGCCGCAAAATACCTCTCTCTCTCTCTCTCTTGAACAGGCTCGCTCATCGCACTCGAAGTTGAGACAGTGCGTGTGCTTATAGAAGTTACTTGATGTTCGATTTAACGCGGGCGAATTATCGCTTTTATCGTCAAATGATGAAAGTTGCAAGAACGCCACCCGTGACACCCGTGACTTCAAACTTCGTAACCGATGGAAGTCCTCGACGAAGAAGAGACGCCTTATAGTATAAAAAGGGAAAACATGTTTTTCGAGCGGCGCGGCGGTGTGTTGTATCTTTTCACGTACCACTGGCTCGCCGATATCAGATTTTCTCTCTCTATCTCTCGTCGTATGTCCTTTTTCTCTCTTTTCTTTTTTGCGGCTTATACGCCATTAACATGCTGCATAAACGCGAATAACAGTTTCAGGGGAAAATTCCTCTTCGTTTCTTTGAAATATGGATAGCTGCCTTTGCGAGGCTACATCCCTATAATCAACATAGCCCGAAGCCAAAAACAATTGACTTCGCAACCTCGCGTATCCCCTCCGAAGCGGAAGAAAAAAAAGGACCCAAAAAGTGAATAAACTGAAGAATTTTGGCCGCCAAAAGTTGGAAGAAGAAAAGCTGTACGTATACTAGCGAAAGTGAATAAGAAGGAAAATATAAGGTTCAATAATAGAGATGGAAACGTTCTATTCGCTATAACGCGTTTACGGTACGGAGCACGTTTGGTATTTTTTGCGAACAAAAACATTTTTCGTATTCCGAAAATAACATCGTCGCGCTTCCCGCATTATTGTACGTATCTCGATATAATATATAAGGGAGGTTGTAGAATTCGAATTCTTCGGACTATAGGGATTTTTCGCGTGCCATCGTGCACAGAAGTCATTCCAGATAAATAATCATACGCGTACACTTTCGCCAGATATATCTGTATGGTTATCTGGAGTGTGAAGACGAAAACAATATACGTAGGAAATATCGAACGTATATAAATTTCAAAGCGAATTTTCATTATACGGCGATAAAGGGTCGGATGCACCTTTGCTTCGTCGAAGACTCGTACATGATTTTGCGGGGGACGAGTGTGACTTTGGAAAGGGACAAATCTGTCTCGGCGCGCTCGTGCAGGAATGTCGAAAATTGATAGCCTGCCACTGACGGTGAAGTGCAAAAGTTGTGCGCGTTTTCTACATTCTCATAATAATGTGTAGAAAAGTATTTTTTGTCGCTTTACACGTAGATATTAGGTTCAGGACATTTCGGAAGACACTTTATGTTTGTCTGGTATTCTCTGCCAAAGTGAAGTCCGTAGAGAGAGAAAGGAACTTAATACCCACTACGAACTGTAGTTATTTTTGGCATCCTATTTTATACACTTACGAGCCGCTGACGGGCCGCCTTCGGCGGCCCTTGGCGGCTCGGCCTGCCGGCGGCTCCTAACAGACGCGAGCAGTGCTCGCTCGCTTCGCTCGCTCGTTATTGTTGTTGTTACATTTTAGTGGGGTGGCTAAATTCCCCATAAAAACCGTGCATACGATAGAAATATTATAACTTTTAAAATACCCGTTCAAAGTGATCGATGGATCTAAAACATAGCCACGTATATTTTTAATTATCATACATAGTTATTAAAGAGTGGGGGAGGAAGTAAAAATTTCAAGTAAAAGGTCGGTTATGATTGGGAAAGGAATTAAGATAAATGTATACCTTTTTGATCTTGCAAATCTAGTCAGGTTGTTGAATCGTCGCTTCGCTTGCACATACTATTCTGTAAGACTTACAATGTGGAGTTATAATTTGAACTGAGTCGTTACATTTTCACCTGTAATGTTTGGGACGACGGGGAATGGATGTAATGTTTTTGTATTGAATAACTGGAGAAGATGAGGGCGCATAGCATGTTGCTCAAATCTAAGGTTACATGGATTTTGATTGAAGGCAATAGCTGTTGCGAAGGCAATTGCGTACACACCACAATCTAGACCATTTGTCTGCTTGTCCACAGTGCAATATTCCACCTCAAAACCACAGGGAAACAACCGATGTAAAAATGTATTCTGTGTATATGTTATCTGTTGAGAATTGCAACTGTCATAGACATACAGGATACCATTATTGTAATAAAATGTGACCCAATGTGAAATTTCATTCAGACGTTTGGTGGGTCTGGTCGGCAATATTTGAATGTGCCTCCCATTAAAGAGCTGTGCCGGTTTGATGTCGTCCCATAATCCCATCAAGTACACATTGACTGGGCAGAAATTAGTATTTTTACGTACTATTTCAAAAAATGCGTTAATGAGATCCCCTGACAATTCATCATGTAGAATCTCATTCTCTACGCTACCGTCCGTCATACTGTTTGAAAGAAAAATATACAACTTCGAATGATACAAATGGAACAACTGTTGCGTGTATGAGTCTAACGTAAAATGATGCAACGCCGCGCCACGCGCTTCTATTTATATCAATCGTCGCTACTGCTGGATCATTTCGAGAGCATTCGAGAACTGTCAAAACAACGGAAGGAAGAGAGCCTACTTCCAGAAACTACTCGAACGGTCAGCGAGAAACTACTCGAACGGTCAGGTTAACCGGTCGCGTCGTAGTTTGTAAGGTTGACCCGCCCTAACCACGCCCTAACGATGCGTAGGTAGCGCTTCAGATTTACCGAGTTTCCAATAGATAGCGGCACTTGAATTTTCGGCCACGCGAATTTTCGGCACGCGATTTTCTTGCGTCACTCGATTTTTTAGCGTCACGCGCGCGAGCTTACAGGTTTATATAATAGATATTAAGTCTGGGTGTCTGTGCACTATCTCCTTTTTGTCTTCTTCATCTGCAAATTAATACCGGATTAAAAAATACTGGGGAAGGAGGCTGAAGATCATCTAGTATGGAGGCACGCTTTCCATTGAACCTTCTTCCCTTCTTCTTCTGTCAACTTATAACCAAGTATACTCTACTAGTTGTCTTGGGAAAAGACCATCTTGAGAAAGGTTAAACCTCGATAATCTCACAAGAACGACACTCGAGTTTTGTAAAACCATTCACTGTTTCAAAAATTGATAGAAGACGTTGAGAAGTGATCATTATTTTTTTCCATTAATGGATATGTTACAGTTAAAACCCGAAATCAGTAAATTCTAAAATTCACTAGTCAAAACTAGTTGCCACAAATGACTTTAGTCAGAACTGGTTTCGACTAGTTAACTCTAGAATTTACCGTGACCCTCAGCGTTGGAGCTAGTTTTAACTTAAATAATTTCAGGTAAAACTAGTTTTTACTAGTGAAAACTAGAATTGACTAGTAAAAAGTGAAATAGAGAAGAAATTATGATTGTCGGGGAACACTAGTTTTAACTAGTGAAAACAAGAAGGGTGAATCCAATCAGTAAAATGAATTTCTTCCCTAGTACAAATGTAATTGCATTTTTATCAAGGGTGTTGGAGCAATTTTTTTAGAAGCCTCCGGAACGAATACAGAAAATGACTCTCCGACTCCGGTTGCCTCCAGTGGACACGTTTGGAGGCGTCTTCTGACCTCCAAAGTATGTCTCTGGAAGTACCTCAAAATGCCTCCAGCGCAATTACTGAGATTGGAGAAAACGCCTCCGGAGGCACTGTCGAAGAAACCGAAGACGTCTTTGGAGACGCCTCCGAAGGCACTTGTAACGTTGATCAGTGTGACCAGATGTAGCATATTGGCCTACCAGTGTTGCCAGATGACAGGTGATACTCACAAGGTGTATTTAAAACTTTGGCTTTTCTTCGAACCGAGCAGCGCTAGCATGAAAGTGGCTGAATGAGGGTTCGAGGAATAGAATACTGTTGAAAAAAGTGCCTCCTGAAGGATCTTTGGGAGCACCTCCAAGCCTCTAGGTGGAAGCAAGGTACATCCGGAGGCAAAATGCTCCAGCCTCCAACATCTTGGTTTAAATCCTCACCATCTTCGCCTCATTGGAGGCGGAGGCCAGGTACCTCCAGAGACAAAATGCCTCCAGCCTCCAACACCCTTGAATTTTTATTTTTCACAAAGCTTGTTTGTACTTGAATGGTGTGCGTCAATTAGTCACTGTTAGATTTGCTCTAGTAACGTTTATAGACCGACGAATTCGTATGATGTACGGTTTAATGTGTGAATTAAGGAAGAAAAATTTAGAACTTTTTCGTATATTTTATTCCAGTGTGAGCTACTTATCCTCAAAGTTGAGCAGAACTACCAAATATCTATCAATTTGGCCGAAGTATGTCTGGAAATACCATCACCTTTTGAACTCGAACAATTTCAATTCATTTCAGTTATAACTAGAATTTACTGATGAATTCAAACAATTTTTTTATTCTAGAATTAACTAGTCAAAACTATTTCTGACTAAAGTCATGTGTGGCAACTAGTTTTGACTAGTGAATTTTAGAATTTACTGATTTCGGGTTTTAACTGTAACAGATAGCTTTCAGAACTATTGCAAATTCTTTGACTACATCCTAAGCTTGTCAGGGCTTCAAATAAGAGCTCAATATTGGTTATGCATGTTCCATTCTGGACTCTGTTGCCCGGTGCTCCACTTCGGAGAGACTGAGAGAAAATTCTCTGTCATCATCTCGAATGCCACCGTATAGAGAAAATGAGGTATTCCCTGCCTGGAATTCTGGCTGCGCCACTGTGGTTGTTCTGGTGAGAGCTTAGTTAAGATTGAAATGGATTTGTGGAGTCGCACGGATATGAGCAACTTCTGGACAAAGAATGAGCAAGTTCGTGGTCCTCAGTCTCAGTAAGCTAAGAATGTAATGTAAAGTAAAAGCACTAGCTGCTTCATTCTGTAGAATCAGTGCAC
This sequence comes from Aspidiotus rigidus, assembly GCA_035079385.1. Lineage (NCBI taxonomy): Eukaryota > Metazoa > Arthropoda > Insecta > Hemiptera > Diaspididae > Aspidiotus > Aspidiotus rigidus. The sequence continues at coordinate 11,674,452 of JAVHKY010000020.1, read as the reverse complement.
GGTTGAGAAATACGCTAAAATTGTTGAGCTTCAAGTATGCAGTAGTTCATTTGAGGTTTTCTACGGTGTTGAGGAAGGTTGACCTGAAGAAGCAGAGAAGCGCACCCGTAGATCAATTTTTAGAGGAGGATGAGTCTTGTCCAAGAAGTGGAGCGGATATTTGATCTGTTAGTCTCCAACACGGTTGGTGATAGCCCAAGTTGTGGACCGTATTGACGGTATTAGCTTCTGGTTTACCTCTGATGGGACGCTTGAGAAGACTCTTTGAGGAAGTATCGTTTTATGGGTGCTCTTACTGGTGAGTATTTTAGCACTAATCAGACGGTAGGTTCTCAGCTGACGGGTGGGAAATCAGCTAAAAACGGAGATCCGAAGCTGAGGCTGGCCAAGCTCGGTCACCCTCCTTGTTGACTACAATTGGTAGGACAACGCTGTAGCTCGTCACTCATTTGGTGAATAGCTCAGTAGTTTCTTCATTGTGAGCTGTCCCACTGAAGGGACTGATGAGTGCATTTTGGCTGTGAGGATACTTGTGCACTGAAATATTTGGTTATGATATCGGTGGGAAAGGACTCAATCATGTTATTTACATTTCTAGATGATTAGTTGAAGGTGTTCAGAAGTCAGAGCAGGTAGTGTAGGCATTTTGGCAGGCAATTACGTTCGGAGATAGCAGCGGTAGGTCCTACAGTTGAACGGAGTCTTACAGTAATTAGAATAATATTGGAGAGAAGGTAAGTGTGGATTAGTTGAGAACAGAACTAATCCATTGTTGTGCAATTTTTGAGTGATGGATGTTTGAAGAGTTCTCCCCGATCGTTCGTGGTAGAAATCTTTTAAGATTAGTTGGTTGGGAAACGGGATGAGTTTTAATGTTGAACTGTATAGAAAATTGTTGGCGGTGTTGCGCACAATTTCTTTCCATGATTATTCTTAATGCTTTGGCATGCAGAACAACTACCAAGAGGAATGAAAATGCCTCGTATTTTTTTCAATGACTTAACGGAAAACGGTTTCTGGCCGAGTACATTGAACTTCCATTCTCCTCTCTCTTCATTTTCAAACACGTCAAATCAAGTACATACTAATATTTTGACATTTGTCAGAAACAGACAGTTCTGATGGTTTATATACTGCGTACTATCTTGTGAGGTAGTTTTCTGTGGGTAAATGTTGTTTTCGAAGTGGAAAGAACTCGTAAATAATTTTGAATTTGTCGAAATGCGATAATTTGTACTTGAACTGGGAACGTGGTCGGTACAGGGCCCTTCTGTTTTAAAGAAAAATCGATTGAGACGCCACGAAGCGTAAAATTTTCAAAATATTTTTCAAAGATAAAAAATTTGGTGACTCCTTACAGTTGAGATATTTTTCAGAAGACAAATGGGAAAACCTGAGTATGTGCGAAAAATAACGTCGTAGATGGAAAAGTTTGATTTTCCTGATTTGTTCTCTTCGATTCAAAATCGCCATTCGTTCTTCAACGATGTGAATGAGTTTCCAAGGACGTATTCGAAGTTATTCTCTTACTTTTTTGAGAGAAGGGAATACGAAAAACATTGAAATTTAACATTCAATTTTGGTTGACGGACGCGAAATTGAGGATTTTGAAACATTTCATGGCTTTTTTTGGATGCACCTCATTCTGTGACTCGCCTCCGCATTATTCATGATACGTGACCTTTTAAGATTTGAAAAGTTCATCCCTTAATCTGCTTATCTTAAGCTACATCCCAATTCATAAATTTATGTCCTCTTCTCAACCTAACCTAGTTTAAAAGCCTTTTAATGTTGCGCGGGTTGCATATTTTATCAAATCTCTCTGGTGGGTAAACAATGACTTCAAATGAATTTATCTCGATAATTTCGCGTGAGTTCTCGAAAAACTTGGTGGAATTGAATAATAAGCGAGTATTTCTAGCACTGTATTTTATTTCCAACATCCAGTATCGTTTTTATAAAAAGTGGACATTTTATGAAATTTTGAAAATTCAATATTCAAAATAAAAAATACAAAGGAAAGGTCGTAACGTTTGTATTTCAATCACACATTTTGGTAAGAACTCAATGAAATTATTGAGGTGATTAATTTGAAGTCATTGTGTGTCCTTCAGCGAGATTTGATGAAATATGCAACCGGCGCAACATTAAAAGCTTTATAATGCTACCGTATATTAGGTTAAAAAAATCTGAAAAAAAAGGGGTGGGGAGGCAGACTAGTTTGATCATATATCATCTTCCTCATCTGCCAATGTACACCCTTTACCTAGTATAGTATACTAGTTTATTGATCAATGACCTTTGAAAGACTACTTCGGGAGAAGAGAGAGGGAACTTAGCCTAGCTTTCCAGACTAGTTTGATCAATCTTCACACACTAGCCTCCCTTCTTCTTGTTCTTTTTCATTTTCCCCGATGGTCTGATAGGAACGGCACTAAAGTGTTGCAATAAAACCGATAAGAAGTAGAAGTGACAGGAGGAAAACTTGCAAGAATTTCAAATTTTGAGCTGTATTTATATTACAGCTCTATAATACATTTCAATTAGGGCTCTAGAGGTATCGCCAATGTAAACAAAAAAGTGATTTTACGATTCGGTGCGAACGAAGTGGTTCAGCGCGGTGATGGAGATTACGGTAGGTATTTAGGAAAAGGTATAGTGAGTTCGCGTATTTGGCTTTCGAAAGTTTGATGTGGGGAATTCTTGAGTGTTATGAATCGAAGGAAAGATCAAGGAATTTAGTGGAGGATTGTCGGCTGATCTGATAATTCTGGAAATGGAGTTGAGAAAAAGGAAAGACGTGAAGAACTCTTATGGATTAGAAGTAGGATGGGTTCTTTGCCAGAACAACGAAATCCACGATCCGAGGTCCAGGAGGAGACCTGGTCAAAGGTGAGCTGAAGTACAGGGGTAGCTGTGTGGCTCGTTTGGAATTTATAGAAGCGAGGGTGATATAGAAATCATTTGGGGAGTGAAGGAGGGCATAGTTTATTAGACCGTCTGTGACGTTCCGAACAATTTGATTCACGTAAACCCACAAAATTTAGTGCTGTAGGTTGGTGAAAAGATGTCAAATGTTCAACCCCGAGTGAAGAGTTGCTCACAAGAATTAATTTTTGCGTCATAAATTTTAGGGAATGTAACGGGTAAAGAATGAAGCCGTAGAAACTAAGAGAAATGATGAAAAGGCTGTAAATTTGTTTACAAACAACAATTTAATCTAACTTCGAGTTGTACTTTATCGAACGTCGATCTCGGGGTGAGCGCGGTCCTTCGAACTTAATTCGTAGCACGGCCGAAACGAAATAGTACTCGTAATATTGGAGCCAACGACCAATAATGTGAAATCTTACGTGCCTCGTATCTGGGTATGGACAACCATATAAGTTGATGTACACATGTACTCGAAATATCAAATTGGGAGGGTCGTGAAGGTCAGAGAGATGCTGAGTGGAGCCTACGTAATAACAGACGAAACGCAGTGTCCTTAAAATGTCGCATTTTTCGAAACGACGACGACGACGATGCTCCTTATCGACGCCCGCCACAATCTGCGATCGTACGCCCACTATAAATTCTATATAAGTGACACTCCATCGGCGCGTTTCGTGAAAGAATATCACACTTATGGACTTCGTTAATAGAATGAAAAATTTTGAACTTTGGCGTAAAACTTTTCCTTATTTCGCGCTCAACAAACCTCACTCGTACTTTTTTGATATTGATACTTACGACTTCAACATCCGAGACTTCAATAATCATTTTCGATCGTGAATGGTTACAATTTTCCATTTATTAATTTTACGTGATACCGTAGGGAATTTCTCGAGTCGAGAAATAAACGCAAATTTGTAAAAAAAAAAATTCCGTACCAATCTTCGTATTCCATTCTTGAGTAACAACGAAGGCGTCTGGGAAAAATAATTGCTCGCCTTGAGATGGAAGTCTTTACTGAGAGACAGTTTTAGGGTATATGACTTTGTTTCCTAATTTCGACGGAGGGTAATAAATGTCCTTGATTTTTGGACGGGATACAGAATTTTAAGTTTCTCTCGTTTGTATGGAAAATTTATGGGGAAAATATTGTAGTAGAAATTTACTCCTTTCCTCTTATCCAAACTTATTTCTTCTTTCTAACAGGATCTACTTCTTCAGCGGCTGTCCGTTGAGCCAATTTATAATTTAGCGAGGTCGGGCAGAGATACGGTGTTCAAAATTAGCTTTTGCGAGATTATATATTTGTGTTGAAGAGCTGGAGAGACCAAGAACTTATTTGTAAGGGATGAGGTTGAGACTTTCAATATCTTCAAAAAATATTATAGTTTCATTCTCATTGATCATTGTAGTAAAATTCTTGTTTTTCTTTCTTTTTTTCAGGTGCGTATTGAGAAATAATTGAATTCAAGTCGTGCAGCGAGGGCTGTTGTTCGAGAAATTTTGTTGAGGTGGTAATGTACTTGTTTGAATTTTTTCTGCTTTTCGGCTGAATAAGCAAGGCGTCTTCAGAAATTTTCTTGAGGGGGGGTCGTTCAGCTTTGGAGGAGTGTGACGTTGCTATCTCCTCGTCGTCCCCTTCTCTTCGTTGTACTTCTGTCATAAGCTCATACACAGTGAAGATGAAAACAGCTTGTGAAGCAATTCTATAAAATACTAGGTATCAAAAGACAATTTTGAAAGCTTTTTGTAGACTTCGTTTCGGTGACGTAATCTGGAAATTTTATTGTATAATTGATATTATTCAATGTATTTCAATTTTTGAAAGTCTTCTGAGAACAGACCTGAAATGACTAAAATTTGTAATACGCGTGCTGCACGTCGCGATCCTTCACGAATGTGAGTAATTCATCTTCTGTGAGCTTTTTTCTTCTTCGAAATCTCCTGCAGTTCCATTTAGTTTGTATGAAGATGAAGAACTCGGTTTTGTACCGCCCAAGATCCATCATCGAGTGAATTTTTCCAACGTTTCGGTGAAGAATTTTCAAAGAAAATGGTTACCAATTTCGGTCAAAATATCCGCAAGTTCGTATAATATTGCAATCTGATAGCTCGACACGCCATCCTTAATATTGACTTAGGATAAAATACGGTATTTCTCAAAACTCCCTTTATTGTGCAGACAGTATATTTTTACACGATAATGGAATGCGATTGTAAAGAATGAGAGGTAAGGAAAAATTCAGATGGGCAACACTTTTATTTTTCCGAGAGCAATTAAAAAGACGATTGTCTCAAGACGAGTTGAAAAGATTTCAGAAAGATAAATATTATTAGAATAGTCTACGAGTATATATTCGCTCCGCTTCCGGGAAGTCGAATTAATTCTCACTTAAAAATTTCAGAAAATCAGCTTCCGCCTTTATTCGTTGTTTTCTTTAATCCATTCGTCTTTCCACCCTGGCCATACTGAAGATGGTCCATCTTTCTCTTTGACCGCAATCTCTCCCTCTTTGCCATCACTATCTCGCTTTCATTCTCAAATCCCTGCTCTGATTAATTTTTCGGCGTATTTGTTCTCGGCTTCTGCGTTGCGTTCCTTCGCCTGTTTGTCTCCCAGTACGCCATTTGCCAATTTTCCGGTGTTGCACATCACTGGGTAGTGTTTAACCGTGGATCTTTTGTTTTCTTTAGCACCCTCCTATCTCGCTTACCTACACATAGAGCCTTGAATTTTCTTTGTTTGTTAAATTCGTCTTTGAACAGAAAGTGACAATGACTGGTTGTTCATGAAATTTGAAGCATATTTCGTGGAAAAATAAATTTGTCCTGTTGTGCAACTTAAGCGCTTTCTTCTTCTTAGTCCAATTGTGATAATTTTTTAATGAAAAATGCTTTAGGATACAATGTGTGCATAGATACATTTTAACTAAAAATAAATGAAATATTTTGAAAAAAAAAAAAACAACAATTGGTGTTTCTGACAAAATTGATTGAATTGACATTATCATATGTCAACTCAAGAGAAAAAAAACAAGAGTTTGAATTGAAAAAACTTTGGTTACTATACATTGAATAATTTTGTAATGAAATATTCATACTCGTATGTAAAATCTTACTGCAACACCGGGGTATTTGCAATTTAATAAATAATTTTCACGACATAACGAAGTTGGAATCGAGGACGTTGCTGGCTGATTATCTGAAGGTCAGATATAATGACGTCACAAGTTTATGACATCACAAATGTGTAAAAGTCTCAAGATTGGAACCCCTGTACTGTTAGGAATGATGACGTCACAGAAGTGGATATGTCCCAAGGTTAGTGTTGGTAATGGCGCTAGGGTCGAGGGCAATGGCGCCATGGGTTGATATCGTCACAAAAAGTTCACATGTCTGAAGGTCACAGGTGATGATGGCATGGCTCGAGGAAGTCGCGAAATTTCTATCTAATGTCTTCTGATGACATCAGTGGCAGTAGTCGCAATAATTTCATGGTTTAATGACGTGACTAAGGTTGGTGTTGATGATGTTACACATAGATGATATACATATATGTCATGACGTCACAAGTTGATGACATCAAAAAAGTGTAAATATCTTAAGGTTAGGAGTGAGGACGTCTCTGGGAGCGATTGCGCTGATGTCACGGGTATTTGATGACGTTACAACAGTGTAAATGTGTTAAGGTTAGAGGTGATGACATCACAACAGTGTAAATGTCATGTGGTTAGAGATGATGACGTCACTGGGTTGATCGCGATCTACGGGCTGACGACATCCCAAAAATGCACATATTTAAAAGTCGTGAATGATGATACCACGAGTTGATGACATTACAAAAGTGTAAATATGTCGAAATTATGACGTCACTGGGAGTGATCGCGATGATGTCAAGAGTTGAGACGTTACAAAAAAGTACATTTCTCAAAATCATGGGTTGATGACGTCAAAACAGTGTAAGGAAACGTACGCGCGAACTACGTGACCATTTTAGGGGGGGGGTGTCAAAATACCACGCCAGGTCACTGTGGGGGGAGGGGTTTTAGGGTTTGGTCACGTGGTTTAATTGTATTAAATTTCTTCAAAATTTCGTAAATAGAAAACTCATTTTTTCCTGAATATAGCCTTCAAAATCCTGTAGACAAGTCCGAAATTGACTTTTTCAACTTTCAACTAACATCACACAAATAAAAATTTTCCTTTTGAAAAGTGCGTAATTAAAATTATATAGGGCAATATGTTGAAAAAAAAAAAAACAACACCACCACCACCACCACGTGAAAATTGGTGTGTGTGATGGGGAGGGTTCCAGTATGTACTACGGATTGTTACGGCCGGGGAAGGGGGGGAGGCCATAAAAATGGGTCACGTAGTTTGGGTACGTTCCCTAAATGTCTCAATGTTATTATAGATAGAAGTGATGACGTTATTGGGGGTGATCGCGATGATATCACGGGTTGAGGTTGGAGACGTTACGGATCGACGTTATAAAAGTGTTTATTAGGTCCCTTTTGAAAAATATCTTCATTCTGTAATGCTGAGGAGCGTGAATTAAGTTCGAGGAAAGAAAATGAGGAGAAAGCTTTGATACATTTATCTGGATAAGGATATTGAGGACAGTAATTGAACTAACCTCAGATTTACAAACGACATCGACAGAGTAAACATAGAATTGACAGGTATTGGAGTGGAGGTATTTAAGGAGAGCCCCTCGGTTTCAGGCTATAAATTGACAGATGAAGATAACGAAGAAATAGATATCATTAGGGGGAGATATACTTTTAGGATTTATTGGCAGAAGAAATGTTGTTGGAGTGGAGTAGAGTTACGGTCTGCCTCATGGATATTTTCGCGGAATAAGAGGTTGGAGACAAAGGAGGTCACGTGCAGATTGACAAAATTCATTTCTTGTGACTTAAATTGTTATTATCATTAGGCGTCACAAAAACCACGTGGGTAGCGAAAATTTTTCCCTTCCTAAGCCACGTTGTTGAAATTTTCCATTAATGAATATAAGATAAATTTCTTTCATTGTGTACCGCTCGTGCCTGACGTCATCATCGTAATAAAAGGTGTAGACTTTTTCTCTTTTTCAGATAATCACGGCGATGCTTACTTGAGCTTCTGATTTTCAACGAGATCTGGCAAGGTCTTGAGTTCTGAAAGAAATTCTAAAAATAATAAAGTCGAACTATATCGCCGAAACGAACAACATTTAAGCAAATTGTATAACGTCGTTTTCAAGAATGGGAACATAGAGAAAAAAAAAATACAACTTTTCAGTAAGGATAAAAAAAGGAGCGGAGCGGAGCAGCGAAATGGCGAGCTATCAGTTAGTCTGTTCGTGCTATTAAGAAATAAAAAAATAAGTAAAGTGGTTCTCTCGCGAAATAGTTCTTTCGCCGTTCCTCGCATTCGAAGATAAGATTTGTTTGGACGAGAATAACTTACACAGTAAAGAGTGCGCGAGGAGAACTGAGAACACGCGGCGACGACTACCAAAAAGAAGGAAGATCTAATAGGAACGAGTACAAAAAAAGAAAAACTAAGCACTAAGATAAAAAAAAAAAGAAGAAGAGGAAATAGTATTAAAATTGCGAAAAAATCGCGACAGGAGGTAGAAAACGGTGTTGAATAAATGTCGACTGAAACATACCGCAGGGAACAATAATAATACCGGAATATACCATTATAAAAGCCGAATTTCAGGTTAATAAAAATTTACTCTTCTTTTTTATTCTATGTTTCCTGTTCTCATTTTTCATTATTTTTCTTACATTCGGTTTCTTCTTGCGGAGCTTCTCGACTCCGGTAGAACGAGTGTTTAAACATTATTTACAAGCCCGCTCTTAGAAACGGTTTCCTCTGAACGAATGGCTGAATTATGAGCGAAGTTGGGAACAATTAAGTATTTTTCGTACGATCTCTTATTTCGAGAAAAATGGATCATTATAATATTATTGTGGCAAAATCATTTGCCTCCGTGTTGGAGCAACGTCTATCCGCTTCACTTCGTGGGACGTTTCTTGTACGAGTAAGATGCTCTCTGTCGCGAATTAAACACCTCAATCCTTTTGAGCGATCTATCGCGCATTGCTGTACTCATATGCTCCATGAAAACTACGTAATATTTCGACGAGCGAAGGAAAAGTTTCGACAGCAAATATCTACGCCTGTATACCACCAGTAAAATCGCATAAATAAAATACGAACGGAGAAGGTTTTCACGAGATCAACAGGTTGTTTTCCTTTTACCGCGTCTCATTCGTTTGTTTCCGTTATATTTTACTCTTTTTTTTCTCTCCCTCTTTCTCCTTGCTAGGTAACTTCTGTCGGTTCTTCTCCGAAGGAGTAGAAATTTTCCGGAAAATTACCTACGTATTTATTTTGCATCGACGAGACGCTTTATGATTGATTAAATTGTTGTTCGGTCGATCGGAATTTATGGCTAATTTACAAAAGGTCTCTCTTGTCTCAATCTGTAAAATATTCAGATATTTTATGGTAAAAATGAATTTTAATATAATTGTTTCGTTCGTGTGAAAGTCTCTTTTCTAGCTGTTTGTCTTTTTAAATCAAGTATCGCTGTATTTTTTCGCTCATTCATGTAATTTTGTCTGGAGCTTTTTTTAATCGTGAACAGATGAGTTTGGAGCGTGAAATTCATTGTCCTTTTTTAGATTGAATTTAAAAATTGTACTTAATTTCTTGACAGTTCCTTTTTATCTGAGGTAGTAGCGAATCCAAAAGAAAGTTTTTCGAGAAAGATAAATTTTTATTGGCATTTTGTTTCGAATACTGTATTTAGAACGGTATCCTCATATAACGTCCTCCTACAGATATACCCCTCCCGTATCTTCCCCCATGCTGTATCACACGTCCTACAAAATTTGAGGAAATTTCTAAGATAATAATAAAATATTATAAAGTATCGAGAATTTAAATGTAGAATGTGGTGAAGAAAATAATGATGTCGGCTTCTCTCCTTCTTTGAATCAACGATCACGGTATTCTACTACCCCCTCCCGTTCAAGTTCTACGAGTGATAAACTTTTTCTTAGAAATTTTTCGACCTTTATTCCTCTTGGATATTTCGATGTAACAATTTTCGAAAAAAAAACGACCAAAACCTCCTCTACTCATCCGAATTGGTGAAAATCCAAGGCCTCCTTGTTCATTTTCGTTATTCATGACTTCCACGTATCAAAGAAATTGGAAACATGAAAGCTGTGGGGCACTTGACGTACTAAGATACAATTACAAAATTCTGTTCCTTCTTTTATAGTCTCTAGTATGATCAGTTCTGTACTATGGATTACTTTGGCTCCCCTTTTACAACTTTCACTTCCAAGTCACTTCAAATACTGGAGGGAGGACAATTTTTTCTATTGTGACCACCCAACTCTTCGCTTATGAACGGACAAGTATATGGAAGGTGTTGAAGGCTGCTTATGCTTAAGACTGGTTGGACTACCTACCCCAAGCTAGTGAAGAACTCATGCTGGTTGCATGGTAAAAGTATCTCCTTCTTTGTGGATACGTCCATGTAGTGCAATTTACTTTCTTCTTCTACGTTAGTTCGTTCCTTGCGGTGATGATGGGATTCTGTTTCTCGTCTTTTCATAGCCACCTAATCACCTATCTACTCATGACTTCTCCGTTGGCCTTTACCTATATTGGTCTGGCAGCTTTGAAACGTGGGCAGTTGAGTTGTCTCCAGCCTCGCATTTGCATATCCAAGTCGGTTTCCTCTTCATCTGATGGAGGTGTTCCTGCGTGTCTAATGAGCAAGAAAAGTCAGAAAATCAAGCAAGTAGGAAGAATTTAAAAAAAAACAAAGGTAGAAAAGCAAGAGAATGGCAAGGTTTCGTCAGAAAAAATCGAGAATTTCCACAAATCATTGTAACTTAATACTACGAATTCGTTTGTGTGTACGAATGTGAGTTTTATTTACGCTGCTCTCTTCTCTCCATTTTTCTGCCCTTCTTCCCCTCCTCCGTCGGTTACCCTAACCGTCTCAACCATCTATCGCTCTTTCCAAATCTATCCTGTCCGACATGATCGATTGACGACGTCGATCAAAAAATTCTCTTTTTTCCTGGTTTATCGTATCACTTGATGTGTTCGATAAATTTGATTGTTATCCTTCCTTACGATTGCGAGAGAGGAAAGTGCGATAAGACTCAACTATCTGTCGTTCGCTTCGACGTGAAGTTTTCGCGTCGTTTCTAGCGTCAAATCGCATCCAGCGCCTCGATCACTTGGTGATCGAAGCGCTATGGTTAAAGTGTATTATTCGATGTCTATTTCAGCTTGGTGATGTAAGTGCGCGATGGTCCCTTATCGTAATTTAGCTAGGGCGTCGAAGCACGAGCTTATAACTCCGCAACTTGTTTTCTTCGGATACATGACTGAACGGTTACAGCTCAAATAAATTTCACCCGGAACCTACAACTATTCGCTTCGCGAATTACGCGTTGGAAGGCGACTCCGACGAGGCGTCTTAGTGCAGTGAACCGCATGAGACTCGTTGTGTAATGAAGATTGGAACCCATTCTGGAGTAGTTCGAAAGGCGTCAACATCGTCTGCATCCGTCCCAATCTTGACCAGAGGTTTTATCTAGTCGATTTCCATATGGATTATAGAGCTACGTCATATAACTGCACCGGTAACGTACATCTTTTGATCTCTGTGGTCTTAGATTTTAATGAGCGTATAACCCCTACCTTGATTTCTTTGGATACATGCTGAAGGGGTAAACCTCGAAGAAATTTCATGCGAATTCGCTTCGCGGTCGACTAGCCAAATCCCAAGTCATCTGTCTCCTTCGCAGAGGACTGAGTATAAGTCGTTGACCAGAAGAGGCACGCTTAAGTTCTTTGAAATCGTAATTTCTATACGGCCGACCTCCTGAAGATATTCAGATCGTCTGCATCCGTCTAAATCTGATAGACCAGAGGTTATCTAGGTTATCTCCGTATGGGTTGTACAGCCAGGCACGTCGTCAACCAAAGCCTATTGCTTTAATTGTAACTACATCTTTTAGTCTCTGTGGTCTTAGATCTTCGTATACCTCTTTCCGCCTCAGTTTGCATTACATTGTAGAAGAGGAAAAGTTACGATATTCTTTTCAGGTGACGATATCTCGTGTACCTGTCCGGAAGCATTGCGACTGCGCCTCGAGTGAGACCAGCCATTTAGAGAGAAAGAAAATACCCATGGTTGCGATCTCGGTACCGTCCACGTTCATGTTTTTTAGCTGGATACAATCGGATTTGCAATATTCTCTGTCAACTAGACGATAACGTAGACGAATTTAGGGCAACATTCTCATTTACAATAGGTATTTTCATTCGGCTATTAAAATTATTTTTCTTTCGATCGTAGCCTGTAGTCATTTTTGTTCAACACCGACCTGATCAGTCAGTTTCAATGGGGGTCTGAATTTCTCTCCCCATAGGACACCGATAGAAGTAGATGAGAACTTTTTCTTCCCCTCGAAAAGTCTGGTTTTCCATTCAGTCATTTCTGTTTCTCAAATTTCTCTCAGTTTCAGCGTCAGCAAGCACTTTCCCAAGTGATCCACCCCTATAGATTAAGAGTCTCCCTGGGCTAGTTTTTCGGACTTGAGTGGCCACTGGACGGACTATGGCTCTTTCTCGATTGGAAACCATCTCTCCCTTGAATCCCCTTATCGTTTATTCGATAATCTTTCGATCAGTTTTTGTTTCTAAATTTATTTGTATCAAACCAACGAGCTTGACTCCTCCCACTCCGCGGTGGCGAGTGTGTGACAAAATCCTTGGTCTATGTTGCGCTTGTAGTTTACACGTTCATATCACTACTTCTTAGGAAGAAAAAGAAGAGGAGGGATTTTTGGCTGTCAGAATGCTTGCCTAGTTTTTTAGCGGGCAACCCGCTATCCCTTTTGTTGGGGGTACTTCCAGGAAATTTTCGTCCGCGAGCGCGAGCGAGGTTGATGACGTCACGGAGAGGGGAGGAGAGGAGGACTTGGAAAAATTTCGAGCCTCTAGCCATATATGATAGGAAGGGGACTTGGAAAAATTTCGACCCTCTAGCCATATATGATAGGAAGGGGACTGAGAAAAATTCCTATCTCCGAGCTATGTATGATAGGAGGGGGACTTGGAAAAATTTCGACTCTCGAGCTATATATGATAGGAGCGGGACTTGGAAAGACGACGACTTCCAAGTTGTCACGTCATGATTCTCAGGACTTGGAAAAACTTCAGGCTCTAGGGGACTCGGGACAGCTGCCATTGCAGGACGCCGGACGGGAAAAGGGTACTGAAATGGCAAGAACTTGGGATCACGCCGAATTCACTCGAGACCCCGTGCTCGCTTGGGCCAGTCAGTAACTTGGTACTTCGTGTTCGTCAGAATTTTCGTCCATCACCCTCTACTACATAAGGAGAGCATTCAACTTGCCACGCCTCTAATATGGACTTGCGTAGTTTTTCTTGAAGTTCTTTCATAGTTGGAGCTTCTGCGTTGGACGACCTATGATGCTTCCCAGTATAAGTATTTTCTTTTCGATTTAAGTCGGTCACCCCACCTCCAGCTCAAGGTAACAGTCAGTCTCCTCATCTCTACCCTTCGAGTTCCTCAAAGTCGAGGCAACGACACTCTCTTCACATCAACTAATACCGACTCTCTCTCTCCGCGAACTTTGATTACAACGTAGACTGCTGCGCCGCCTTTCAGTCAGTTTTTACACCAAACCTCGTACAATTAGGAGCTTCTAGAAAAATAAAAAACACGCTTCTGACCTTGAAAAATGAAATTCTTATTTTTGGGTTTTGGTTTCTCGGAGGTTTCTTCCTTTTAACTTTCTTGCTTTCCCCTTTTCACAGCGCGAAAATTTGAAACTTTTATGGGGCAATTTCTTCACATTTTACTGTTTCGAAGAACTTTTTTAGCATTGGAACCTCCGTTCATTACGTGGCTTCGAATCGTTGTTCTAGTGATTAGCCAGCTCATTGTATTCTTTAAGAAACTTATTATTCTCTTCAATTTTACCCGCATAATACTTGTTCTTACTCTGGTATTCCCATAAGCCTAGAATCCTTATTAGTCGTTGAGCAGAAAATAGCTGTATGAAAGAGGAAAATGATCACGAATAAAAGTTCTCATTAATTAGAAGTTATACTTGCTCAATGAAATTACAAAAACCCGCGAGATCGCAATTTCATCGCAGACGATACTCTCAAATTGGAATTCAACTGCAGTTAGCGTACAATATCTAGAGTAAATTTCATGTATATACGCGCGATTAAAAGACGCGTATCAAAGGGTTTTTGTAATTTTGTTTGATGAAGCCTTTCAACGTGTAGCCGAGAAACGACGCGATTTGAGATGTATTATTTATGGCGTTATTAAAAGAACGTAAAAAGCGTTTAATTGCGAAGGAAAGCTTTTGAAGTGTATAGTACACTGTACTTTTTTTCCCTCTTTTCCGTTTCCTACCATCTATCTTGAAGAAATACGAGGTATCTTATTGAACCGGATACTCGACACGAATATGATTTATTAATATTTCTTTTTCGCAAAGTGAGAACACGAAAGAATTATTACTTCGGGAATAGTTATTAAATATTGCTGAATGCGTAGGTATTCGGAGTACAGAAACCTCAACTCATTGTCGAAAATTCGTTCGGAATATTTCCGCTTATTCAAAAAGATCGCGTTTTCCTTCATCAAGACTTTGTACTTCGCGAGCAGTTCTTGAGATAGGCAGAAAGATAACGGTGGAAATACTCGAGTTTTTCAGTTGAAAATGTGACTGATGCGAGTTTATTTCAATGAAGATTCCAGCAGTCTCGTGAATTGAGAGGTTACGGACCGTACATTGTTCAAAATTCGTATTCTAATACATTATTCCAGCTTCGAATTTATTTTAGCCTCACGTAAGCTTTCGTTGTGTCTAGAGCAGGATAAATTCAGACTTCCAATATATGTACAAGAGAAGAGGACTTGAAAAAATCCCGATCATTGAGCTATACTTATCAGCGAGAGGACAAACCATGGATCCTGGTCGATTCTCGAAATAAAAAGATCTAATAAATTAACAAGTTTTCTACTTTTTGGAACTTATATTGAGTGTGCTGAGGTGTAAGTAGAACATTGAAAATTAAAAGATCTCAAGTGTACAATTCTACTTTATTAGTCGGCTCACAAGAGTATTTTCGGGTGTCACCCCATCAGCAGTTTTATCGCTACTGAGGAACAAAATTTCAAACATCAGTGTTCTTGTAGTCTTAACTTTCTGTGATCTAATTAGAACTACGTCGTGATTGGTATGAGCCACGTTTCTGTTGGCTACCAGGTTTGCTATCATACCATTGGTCAGTTCTGTTCTTCTTGTCTTGTCCAATCACCAGGCTGAATCATTTTTCGCTGTCAAACGTGATCTAACCAATAAAATTTGAAGCAAGAGATATTGAAAAAATAAAAAAAGAAAAAGAAATTGTAATACCGATGAGTACCTGGAAAAATATAAGTACAATTAAAAACAACCGGAGAAGAAGGGGAAAAAACAGGTTGGCAGGAGGGAATATAGGGAATGAAGGAAAAAGTAGAGAGATGAATTGAACCCTTTTATTCAAGAAGGGAGAAGTCAAGGCTTCGCCCTTTTTGACTAAACTCGAAAATCGGATTCCT
Organism: Aspidiotus rigidus; assembly: GCA_035079385.1. Lineage (NCBI taxonomy): Eukaryota > Metazoa > Arthropoda > Insecta > Hemiptera > Diaspididae > Aspidiotus > Aspidiotus rigidus. Next base: position 11,658,833 of record JAVHKY010000020.1, on the reverse strand, counting down.
CAGTTCAAGAACTACCATAATACACTTTTTTTTTTTTGTCACTGGTGGCGCTCCAAACCATTTTATTTGAGAAGTTTGAAGTGAATGCTATACTTTTCCCGGCTTCTTGCCCATCTTCGAAACTCAATATTTCTTATGGGTTTTTTCAAAAAGGGCGAAGCATAGTCCTCTCGTCGGCAGCCATTTTGTTATATTGACTACCGTTCTTTCGACCAAAAGGGGGCAAATCGCGAGTAGATAGACTGGGCAATCTTCTACAGCAAAAATTTTGTCGCACTATTCTTTCTTTACCCTCACTATCAGCGATGCAAAACTTTGAACGCGTTTTTGTCAGCTTCGCCCTTCTTGAAAAAATGGGTTCAATTGCAAAAGGGAAGATTTTCATACGGTCTAAACAGAAAGTATTCGCGTTAAATGGAGGCTGCTCCGAGATACTTATATTATTTCTTGACTTGCTCCAGTTCTACACCATCAATTTGTTTTTAGTGGCCGACTACTCTCTATTTTCTCATTCACCATCACTTTTGTTCTGATTGTATGTTTATTCCATCTTCCTTTCCTTCTTTATTCATCAAATTTACCATTCTCTGGAGTTGCTAAGGTGTTCCTGCTATGAGAATTTTATCGTCCGTGTAACTGATGCCCTGGATTCTCTTGTTGCATAATTTGTTCTGTAAACGTTAAATAGCCTCAGTCAAAGGGGACAGCCTTGTCTCCTTTCTGTATTTTACAATACTTCTTTCTGCCGAGTCGCATCAATTCTCACCTTTGATTTTTGATTCCAGTAGAGGTGTTGAATTAGCTTCACATCCTCTCTGTCTAATCAGCACTTCTCCTGGAGATCAACGAGTTTCCGGTGGTGTACCCTATGAAATGCGTTTTCGTAATCTATATAGCATACATATACTTTCCGATTTATTTCTACCGCTCTCTGATACGTTGTTTTCAGCAGCAAGATTGCATCTTTGATATCTTTTTTCGATACAAAGCCAAATTGCGTTTCACTGAGCGTAGGCACCGGTTGATAATTGATACGAGTAGTAATCTCTTCAGTGAGTAACTCATATTGTTAATTGGGATTTAAACTTAAGAGTTTCATAAGTTGGTAGCCCTGCGAAAAATTTGAGTGATCGCCTAGCGGCAACCATAAGGAGACAGCAAAATGTAAACGTTTTTTACAAGAATTAAAGAGTGTTTTATGAAAATATACGTCCTACATTTTATTCTAATATCATTAGAAAATTAATTTTTCTCCAAATCAACTTGATAAATAGATTTTTTACTCTCTCGCGACAAATCAAAGCTTGCCGTTTTCCCGTATAAAAACGTACGTGATCACTCAAATATTTGCCTGCGCGCAGAAAGAGAGGAGTGATTTTGTAGCGCGCTCTAGTGCAGGTTTAAATCCCAATGATTCGATGATCGGCGTATTTTTATGGGAATAAATGTAGACGTTTGGAAATCTTTGATATAGAGGGCGCAAATTTGAATCTTATAAATTTACTCTTTTGAGGTGGGTTGGTAATCTATTAGTTCATCTTCAATTAGAAGTTTGGTGTTGATGGGGAGGAGCGACTTGTTTTGAATTTGTTGTCTACTATACCGTTATTCATAATTCCAGCATGACTTCGGTATCCAGAGAAATTTGATTAGAGGTGTGTTCAAGAGACTAACTTTTCTCCTCTTTGCCTTTGCAACCTCGTGCTGTTCTTCATGGTAGTGTTTGCCAAATAATGACTTGCCATCTTTTCTCTCCCTTCATGTTTTATGCAAGTTTCTCCCAGTCACTTCCCTTTGTGCGCGACTCAGCTTGCACACTCCGCTCAAGCTTTTCTTATACTTTTCCTCCATCTGGTCGTTGCTTATTCTTATCAGCAAGGATGATCTTTGGGGTTCAAAGGTTTTAAGGGTTAACACAAGGAAGAATTACGATGTATATTTTAATGTTTCGTAATGTGAAAAAAGGACAACAATAACAATTATACAGATTGTAATGTCTACAGCATAACGTACATAAATTGCTAGGTAAATGAATGTTCGAAGATGATATCTGTCGCACCGTTGGTTTGTTGACATTGCCCCCCCCCCCCCTTGATGTACGATCCTTATGTCCATGTATTAATTTCGACTTTTGTTGAGCAAGATTTAGACCAGTCGACCAAAACTTTCTTCTTAATACTGATCTTAGTAGCTGTAGGCCAGCGTGGAAATGTCTGATGTGTTTGTAATATACGAGCAATTTCACAAACCGATGTTTTGAAGGCAGAATAGTTGTCTACTTTGTCTCGCACCATTCCTTGATGCCCAAGGCGTCATTCGAGTGGGCGGTCGACTTCAGAATTCAGACTTATCTTGGGAACAACGCTTTCCAATTATTCTGCCATTCAAAACATCGGTTTGTGAAATTGCTCGTATATTACAAACACATTAGACATTTTCACGCTGACAAGCAGTAGAAACAAAGTGTGTATTTTGCACTCTCTGCTTCGTCAAAGTGCTCTTCATAAATATGTTGAGCTTTCGGGATGATGGTGTTGGTGGGCGTTGGCTTTCTGTTGTTCTCCAGCAAGAGAGTTCGATCCAAATAGTTGATTGTCGCATTTTCTTTTTCCACTGTGTATTTGATGCTCGTTTCCAGAAGAAATATCTCCACCTGTCTATAAGTGCCTGATCGCACAACAAAGATATCTTCTACGTATCTCGCCCAGTATTCGGAGTTTCTAAACTGGCTGCCTTTCAATATCTCGTTTTCCACGTCATTCATGAATATATCTACCAGTATCGGTGACAGCGGTGATTCCTTACCAGTACTTTTTTCTGGCTGTCAAACTTGTTCGTTAACGATCTGTTGCACTACTTTTGCTTACTTCAATTCGTCATGTGGTTTCGCAGCAGAGCCTTCAGTATGGGACCAAACATCCTTGGTTTATCGTTTCTCTTGATTACCATTTTGTCCAATCCCTCCATCAGTGCCTTGTTGTTTCTGATGCTCTAACTGGCGGCGATCTTCGCTACCTCGTAACATGGTGATTGAATTCTATTAACCATTAGTCTCATCAGACGATCCACCTTGTGGAGTTTTACAAGCTCCTCGAATTTGGTTGGTACTGAATTCATCTCAAGCGTTCTTTCGCTGCCAGGTCCATTGTTCCCTTCTAACTCGGTTTTCAGCCTATTCTCGTATTCCTGGGTCGGGTACTTCTTCAGGTCTTTGAATATACGTCTTCGTCTTTCGCGTGTAACACTCGAAAGTACTCTAATAAGGTAGAATTGTACCCTTGAGATCTTTAAATTTGAGTCTCCTGCTCGCCTCAATTAATGTGCGGTCAATGAAAGAGACTGCGCAAACGAGGGACGAAGTAAGCTTTTAAGTTTTTTAAAATAGTTCCGCAATCAGTAACCATCGACTAACGATCCCCATTAAGATATTGATTACCCCTCGCCCATCATTAAGTACACCAATTGATTTGAAAATTATTGAAAACGTTGATAAGTTTCGAACCGCGTTGAACAAAATTATTTTTTGCAAACTCGCTAATCCTTCTCGCCTACTTTTTCCAGCAAACGATAATCAACGAAGTTGCCCTCTTTTATTTATTTTTTTTTTCTCGAACGCACGCAAAAATACGAAGTAGCACAAATCCTTCACAGTTAATTATCGTTTCACAAATACAGTGGCACTAAAAATGTAGCAAACGAAGTTGAATTGCGTAATTAGAATAACGGTTCTATTCTGCAAACGACGACATTGCGGCTAATAACATTTCCAAATCGTTTACAGTCGAAAAAACCCGCAAAAGTACTCCTAAAAGCCTCATTCTTATGTACCTTTTGTTTAAGCAGGAAAACAAATACTGGTACCGGCATGCCCAGTCGGTTTAGGATAATGCAAAAAGATTAAAAAAAAAAAGAGGACAAAAAAGAAAAGGGAAAAAGTGACTTAACCATCCGAATATCAACGCATTGTTTAGATTTGACTCCACGGATAAAATACGTTTAATTATTTTACAAATTTTATTTCTTTCTTTCTATTTTCAAACATTTTACAAATGTTAATTAAATTACCATTTAACTGTTGAATTTCGAAAAGACGCGACACTTGTACCATAAATGAAAATACAGTAGTTTCGTGTTAAACGAATCGTGAAGAACGCGAAGAAAAGCAATAAAAAAAACTCGAAGAAGAGAGAGAGAGAAACAAAAAGTTTGAAAAACAAACGAGCTTTAAGCAACATACAAAGTACGAAAATGATTACACGATAAATATTATCCTTAGTTGTAATTCGGTCGTCTGGAAATGTTAATTACATTCTACACGATGAGACAAATAACTGATGAGTGGAAAGAAAATTATAACTTGAAGATGAAGTCCTAACTCTGAGTTTGGAAATTCGAAACAAGTTGAAAATTTTAAGTTACATAATTAATTACAGACTGACGATTATTATTTCTATAAAATTGAAGAAGCAATAATAGACTTGTCATCGCTATTCTTCGCCCTGAGAAACGACCTTGAGTGAGCACGAGTTTGTCGTTTGACGAGTATTAGCCAAGTCAGAATCTTCGAACTTCCTGCTTCGTCACAACCACCTCTCTCACGAAAGTTCTTTCTTGTATCCTGTTCGTATTTTCGTTTATTGTTCATCACGGTGTGAAAATTCGAGGTTTTCACCCGGAAGTTACTCCAAATTTGTGTAAAGTAGTTTTGACAGATGTATTTTGTGACTGAATACAAGCCTTTCGGACTTCAGGTGACTCTAGACTTACGAATTCCTCTCGATTATGCAAGTCTGGAACACTTTTTGTCGCTGTATCGATGCTGTCAGAATGACCTCATGAGAGATTGATTTGCTGATAAGCTCACGAGGGTGAAGTGGGCCGGTCAGCGTTAGTAGCGCACACAATGAAAACGAGAATATTGATGGGCGGCACGAGTTGGTCAGCAAAAGTTCAAATCGACCAAAACTTTGGCTACGTCGAGTCGGATATCTCGGGCAGGAGTGAGCATGGAAGGGTGAATGATATGATAGAGGGTAACCGCACAAATCCTCCACTGGGGCAGCAGATACGTGGACGAGGATTTTTGTACGTGGATAGGTTCTTCCGCCGATCTTCATCTCCTCCTCTCAGAGCTTACAATATATTGCCTTCTATCGAATTCACCTTGGAACTAGGTCACCAGGTCCTCAGTTTCATGTGCCCAATGGTGAACACCGCAAGTCCTCTTTCACTGGCGTGTAGATCAACGATCGCTCACTCCACTTCTCCAATCGTGAATTCGCGGGGTACAGAGCCTCTGCTCGATTTCTATGAAGAAAGAAGACTTTGAGAGGAAACGTCACACCTTCTAGGCCCTCGCCCTCAAGAACTAAGTCAACTTGAGCGTTGACGAGACCATTCATGCTTCTATTTCTCAATCTTTATATCCGATCTCTCTCAAATTTAGGTAGAGCCTTCCTTTGTACAGCAAACATCAAGAGGAAACTGAGATGCAGGCCTCGTTTTTATACAATGTAGAGTTTAGGTCATCTTCTCGCTTTAAAGGATCATTTTTGCCCGAGGAGGAGTATGGGCTTGGGGCTCATGTTATCCCATATATCGCCCAGACTGGTAGAAATATCAAAACGCGCCTCAAAGAAGACATACGAGCATTTAGGGAAAACGATTCTTCTTTCTCGGCTGTCGCAGGAGACCTACTCCGAAGAGGTCACAACGTGGATCTCTTGAACGTCAAGCTTATTATTCGTGTTGGAAGAGTTGGAGTGGTTGTAGCAGCCAGCCATCGAGAATGCGTCAACCTTCTCGCTTCTCCTCCTCCTCTCAGTCTCTTCCCGGTAACTCAAGCAATTTCGTCCGTCTGGAATTTGTTTTATGTTTGTGCCGAAACTGGTCGCAAATTTATACCTTGGTAAATTATTTACCTTTATGAACATGGCTCGTAGCTTCGAAGACTACGAGTATTCACGCTGTAGGAATATAGTTCATCTCATTTCATCGCTCTACAAAAAGGCTTCTCGAGTGATGAAGATGACAGACGGGCTTTCTTATTTCCTTCTCCCTGTCATAAAACTCCAAAATTTCTGTTCAACGCTACTCATTTTCATAGTAATGGGGACCTGAAAGTTCTGATGTCAAATTGTTTGTCGCGAACGTACCATCAGAGTGATAAAAGTAATGAGTAAAATCAGTAGCCTCATTTTCATTATACAGTTCTACTAGATTTTACGAAATTTGATTTGAAATTCCGAGAGTTAGGTAGAATTTGACCAAATTACTCGAGTTTATAGCTCCGTATTCTTCGTTTCAAGCGTGTAGGTGAATCGTAGTTTTGTAGAAGATGAAAATGAAATCAAATAAAAAAAAGTGAAACGAAGTGTAATGAAAGGAAAAAAACTATCGCGCAAACAAATTGTTCCTTTACAGAAAAAAAAAAAAAAACGAGCCCTCATGTACGAAAGGAGAGGAAGAAAAGTTCGAAAAAATTTACTCGAATTTTCTTTTATTACCTTGTCGATATTCTGAAGAGGCGAGAGGCGCTAAAAAACAATTTAGAGAAAATCATTTTTTGTTCGTTCCCATTCCCTCTACCTTGAGAATGTGAGTACTTACAAAACTGGAATCGTGTAATCGACAAGACTGCGACTGTGTGTAGAGTGAGAAAAGAAATAAAAGAAAAATCCGAGCGACCAGCAAGATTGCTGCGTTGAAGTTTCCTCCTCGTTCTTCAAAATTCTCCCAGTTATTTGAGCATCTATACCGTGTTTAATCTCGTATAAGTTTTCGAATAAATTTTCTTTGGCAATTCCAGTGTGTTACAACAAAATAGAAAAAGTTTAGTAGAAACGAGTTCATTAAATTTATGAGGCTTTTTTTTTGGTTCGTTCTCTTTTCTCGCTTTTTCCTCTGTACATGGTCTGCCTTTTGACGAAGAACGGGGCAAATTATATGTCCGACCACTATTGTTGGGTAGGATTTGAACTTCGTTTCTCTCAAATATCGTCTTTATAAGTTCAACCGCCTGAAAAACACTCGTTAAGTACGAAAAGAATTTTTGAAAAATTGTACAAGAAGAAAAAAAGAATCGCATTATAACGTCGGAGATTTTGCGGACGGCTAAAAATCAATTCTTGGTGAACCTTCCCAAAAAAATAATCACAAGTGGTTTTACCAGTTAGGAAGTTTTCCAATTTAGCTGAAGAAAAAAGGGGAAAAAAAACTTGTTGTCTGCGTATAAACAGTAAGACGGTGCCAGAGAATGGAAAACGACGACCGATTTCTGTCTACTTTTTTTTCTTTGTGGTAGATACGGTACTTCGCACATCGAGATTTTCTTTCCTTATGAAATTAATGTCTTAGGAAGGATAAATGCGCGAACCGAGAATTATTAAAAGGAGAAGGGAAAAAAGAACAACATTATTTCGGCGCGGTATCTTACGCCGCTCTATCTGTTGCTCGGCCCTCGTATGTGCCGCTCAAAATGATATTGTTGTCATTTTCGTGGGGAATAAGGGAAGACGTGTGCACACAACACGTCTGAATTAATGTAATAAGTATACTTCTTTTGTAAATGAGGATGGAAAATAGACGCCATCGTCATCCTATTCCGGCCCGTTTTTTTTTTCTCTATCGTATGGCTGGTACAGGATATAATTTATTTTTTCTAAAAAGGGAGTTTTCGTAAGTAGAAAATAATGTACTTCGGTTTTTGTTTTGCATTATTTATCGTTGAGTTGTGTTTAGGAAGTAACGCTGAGTGTTAATCCAGTTTATGGTTGGACCGAGTACAATCTTCCCTCAGTGTGTGTTAGGTTTATTGTTTTATAGCAGTATTGAGTTAACAAGATTCTAACCCTGATGGAATGATTGTACTTGTATCCACCAGTCTTAGTTGAAAGAAATGATATTGGAGCAGCTGCGACTACCTCCTACTTTGCTGTGGGTTTCAACATAACAATTGAGTTCCGCTAATTAACGTTTCTAGTATACAAAGTCGTTCTTTATGGCTAGAGAACGTGGTTATACTGAGGTCATGACCAGGTGAACTTTTACCTGACACGAGCGATGGAGAGGCATGGATAGTTTCGAAAATACCGTCTGAAGACACACGACTTTCATCGTATTGGGTTGGTGTGTAGTGCGTAGGAAAGCTAGGGACACAAATTGATACAATCCTTCAGGCAAGTTTTCTCTGGAAACCATTTCTCAATAGGGCTGGAAGTCACGACCAACAGAAACTTATGTTTACAATCATATGCATGTCGTGTGATAAAGCGCAGAATGGATGCTAATTGGGCTCAACAGAAGCAAATGAATCGGTGGTGGACGATGGTTCCTTACTTGTGAAATTGGCAGGGAAATCGTTCTCTGTTTTTGTGTGTGGGAAGTGCTATCCTACACAAATTAAGATAATTCCATTAATGGATGAATGAAGAACAGGAATTTGGTTTAGAAAACTTGGTCTCAATAGTGGCTTGAAGCCGCCATGATTAATGGAAACTTGGGTAAATGAGTGCTGAATCAGTGATGGTACGAGTGCATAATGTATGACGTTTCAATTCCTAGTAATAATGCAATCTTCTATCCTTATCTGAAATAGGCAAGCGTTGTTAAAATTGAATTTAAATAATTATCTTTCTCTTTTTTTCTGGAGATAGTGGCGCTTCTTTTGAGAAACTTGCAGACTCCTCCGTTTCAGCATTTTGTTTCACTATGTTTATTTCCTTTGGATGTGTATAATTTTTTTGACAAGTTTGATGAGCGTCCGCTATCTCCATTTTTCATAATTCTTCCCTTGATGTACCGCACAATCCTTTACCTCAGATTTGAGCTGCATCACTACCTGAAAATGAGCCTTCGCATAGGATAAACTTTTGTATCGATGCCATAATTGACTCACTTCAAATAAATGAATTACAGATCGAGAACTAACTGATAACAATGATTTAGAAATTAGAAAAGAAAATCTCAAGTTTGGTGGCCAGCATTGAATGATTTAGAAATGAATCGCTAATTTTGGTTGTCAGCAATGTTTATATTTGGACTAGGCATATTGTAGGTGCGCCAGCGTCGATTCAAGAAAATTGATAAGCGGAGTCGGATCACAAAGTAATACCTGTAACCCGTAGGTACATGGAGATTTTCAAGTTTTCTTCAAATTACTCAAAACAAAGCGATTTTGGAGAAAAAACACAGAACCAAATTGAAAGAGCGTAAAATATCCTATAAGATGACTTAATTTTCAAATCAGTGCAATTTTTTATTTCCCACGAGAATTATATTGAAGAAATTGTCGACGCTGGCGCACGTACAATATGCCCAGTCCAAATCTTCATTCTGAGTAAAATTAATTTTCATCAATTTAATTTATGTATATTGATTTTTTTTTTTAAATATTGAAACTTTACTTTTTAACAATTTTTTCATATTTTCATTTTTTAAAATTCAAATTCATTTTTAAATTTTATTAATAAAATTGGAAATATCTATAATGAATTTTTTAAAATTTATTTCATTTAATTACATTTATGATTTTTTTTTTTGAGTTAGTAGTCTATTAATTTTAAGATTTTATTGTGAATTTTTTTTTTTCTTTAATTTTAAATATAAATTTTTTTGAAATATAATTTATTCAAAAAATTAGTGAAATTTTAAAATTAAAATTTATTATTAATAGTATTCAATATATATTACTAATAGAAAGATTAAATATTGATAATTTCAAATTATTTAAATCAAGTAAAATTAGGTAGTCTATTAATAATTATAAATAAGAATAAATTAATAATATAAATACATAATTAATATTCGAAATTAATTAAAAATAGAAATTGAAAATAAAGCTGGTCGCTATTGAACTCAAAATAAATTTAAAAATCAAACTTTTCAAAAGAATTTAAAAATTAAATTTCAAATTTAAAAATTAATATTCTTTATAATATAAGAATTATAAACGTAATACTTGAAGATAATCAAATAACCAGATTTATTGATGATATAAAAAAAAAAACCAATTTAAATAAAATTGAATAAAATATTTTATTGAACAATAAATTAAAATACCGGTATTCATTTGAATTATACATGAATACAAATAAAATAAATTAATTGTGTATTTTCTATTTAATTTAATTATTATAAATTGAATTCATAATTTATTTAATTATAATTATTTTAATTTTAATTATAATCAAAATATTAACTACTAATTTTCTTTTATATTAATTCATTAATTTTATTAAATTCATTTTTTTAAAATTTTTATTAAATTGATAATTTTAATTTTTGAAATTTAAATTGAATATTTCATTGATGAAATTACTTGGAAAAGTAATCATAAGCCCTATCTGACTGATGTGTTCCAATTTTTGAATGATGTCAGTTCCAGTTATAATTACTCAAACTTGAGTCCAAACCTGCAGCCACTGTCATAAAAATCAAGAACTTCTTGTGACTTGGTCAGAAATACAGATTATATTTCACGTTTTTTCATAAATTTCGGAATTAGAAGAGCCCGGAGGGTTTCCAGTAAATACGGGAAGTATCCAGACTTTTTTTGCGTATATTGGTGGAAAAATTTTTTTGAGTCCCGGTGGAAGATTAAAGCTCTTGTTTCTTGTAACCGTAGTAGAAAGAAAGAAGGATGAGGCCTCATACAGCCATCTTGTAGGCTACAAATTCTGAAATTAGGAGGAGGAAATCTGTAGAGACATGAAAATATCAAAACATACAATAATTTTCGATATACAATTTGGAGTTCTGGAAATGCTGTGCCGCAGTAATATCATCTCATGGAAAAATGTGCCGCGATATAAGAAAGGTTGAGAAACACTGGACTGGAGTAATGGCAATTGATCAATGGTAAGGTTTTGTGTAGAACATGATTCATGGGAGGTATCGTTTGTCTCTTCAAATTTTTTTGCAGTTTCAAATGAGATTGATGCACTTTTCTCTATCTTGTGTCGCGCAAAATGCAAAGTTCATCAAGTTGAGCTAGCCTTTATCCGGCTTCCGAATATACGTAAGAATGTCGAGAGTTATTTGCACACTTGTTGAACGAGAACTAATAGTGTTTGGATACGAAACGAGGAGAACGAACGAAATTCATTTGTGTACACAATGTCTATCTAAATAAGACAGGAGACAATTCCTTAACCAGCGTTTATGGCAGGACGGACAGTAAGCGGAGCGTGTTTTTAGCCTTTACTTTCCTCCCGTTCTCCCACCGCCACTCGCGACCCACCGCCACTCGCGAAGACAAGTGAATTTCGCATGTTGACACCAACGTAGCCGCAACGTCTCTGCGAACAGTATTTTCTTTCAATTTAATTAGGAGCTCCGCGCTCGTAGAAGTCGTCATAGGAGCTCATATACTATATAATATACCAAAGTATATTACACGAACGAGCGCCTTCTTTCCTATTTCTCTCACATATCTCGTCGTATATTTCACAGTTTTTACGAATTGTGGTCGCACATTTTCATCCGGTACAGAGCGCAGCTAACTCGAAGAAAGCGACGAGAGTCCATCTGCTGTTTTTAAATATTAAACGGGACGCGCGACGCTCATAAAAATACTCTTCTTCTACGAGACGCTTAAATACGAATTCCTCTTCTTCGGGGACCGCACAGTGCAATCCGAGTGCCGTACCCAAGAATACTTTGTATACGTAGATAATAAGAATGCGTCCCCAGCATCGCTTGTAAGAACTGGGAATAACGACGACGACGTCGAGGCGCCGACGAAAATCCTGAAAAACGAATTTGAACATTTCAGGAATTCTGCGGCAAAATAAGACGACGTTGGAAAAGCGTTCTATACTCTGGCGTGTGTACGAAAGTGTACCATGTATATAGCACGGTGTAAATATACGTATATAAATTTCAACACTCGCTCCGTACGCGATTAAGAATATAACGAAATTAAGAGAACGATTTACGCCCGACTTCGGTCAGCCGGACAATTACAATTTATCTACCCTTTTAAAGTGCAGTGTTGCGGCCTTCGTTGGCCTCGTTATCCGTCTTCAATCTTCGAAGAAGAAGGAAGAGTGAACACGCTCCATTTAACGAAGGAGAACGTAAAGGAGAAGAAAAAAAATCGAGAAAGAGTCATAAATATTGAGCACGTATGGTTTCGGCGACATATTTTTTATTCGACTCTCCATACGGATTTTGATAAATGTTCTAACGAGTACAACAAATTCTTACAAAAGGTCGGTATGCCATTTGAACCTCGAGCATATGAAATGTACTGGGTTTCACTTTTTTCGAATTGAAAGGAACATGATCCTTTTTGAGAAACCGTACTGAAATAGAATGGAAAACGAACCACTTTTGGTGAAATTCAGAAGATGTGAAATTATGGTATGGGAAGAAATCTGTATACCAGGGCTCGACATTGAATGCTGGGAAGTTTTTGAAAAATGCTCGCGGACTTTTCACTACTAATGTAATGCGAGAAACAAACTCTGTCTCTTTATGTGATGGGATTTTTTAGGATTAGATCATCACGAGAAAGAGTCGAGACAGGCGCGCATGCTTGATAACACATGTAAAATTTGAGATAGGATCGAGTGTCGAAGTTCAAATCTTGCGACTAATTGCATTTCATATCATCAATTAGGAGAAAAAGTAACTCTAGTAAGAAGAAATATGCATACAATCGACGATTAGATCATCACTTTAATCACGACTAGATGCATACTTTCCAACTTGAAAGAATATGATTCAGAGGAACAAAATTTATTGTAAGAAACAACTACTAGTTCCAAGGAGGCACAGCTCCTTGGCCCAATTTCCGATTAACCATGTCGACTCCTAATGGACTCGTCATTTTGAACAAAAATTGACCCCTAATCGTAATCTACATCAATTTTGAGTCAATTTAGTTCCGCTTTAATGTCGATCGCAAATCGACTCAAAATTGATCGTTCTTCTTACCATCTACTCATCGTTCACGTTGAAATTGAGTCGACTGTCGGTATCATAGATTAATGTCGATCCATATATCATTTTGTAATTGACGTTGATATGGTGTCAATTTCAAGTGCGCAATCTGATAGGGTTCAAGAATCAAGGTTAGAAATGAGTCAAATTCTAACAGGCCGATTAACGTTGAGAATGTGTCGATCCGATCATCGTTTCACTGGTCAAGCGCAATTAAAATTCTCAATGACCCTCATTTTACCACCACGATTGCACATTCTGTCTGCGAGTGGTGAAGTCACCAAACAGACAAAATGCCTTCTAGAAAAGGGTGACTGTGCAATGACTCCATATCGACGTCCATATAAGGTCGATTTAAAGTCGACCAGCGCATGTTACCAGGGAACTAGAGATTGACTTGAAATCGATCCAACAAAGTAGTCGGTCTTAGGTCGGTAGGAAAATTTGGAGGAGTCGACTTTAAATTACCCTCTAATCTACGTCGACCTGAAGTCGAGTTCGTGCTGAAAAATCGACTCCAAATCGACCAAACAGGGCAGTCGATTTGAGGTCAGTAGGAAAGATTGAAGAAGTCGCCTCGAAATTGCCTTCGGATCGACGTCGATTTCAGGTCGAATTAAAGTCGACAACGCACATTATTAGAGAACTACAAATTAACTCAAAATCAACCTAACAAAGCAGTCGATTCGAGGTCGGCAGGAAAATTTGGTGTTGTTGAGCAGCGCACATTACTAGAGAACTAAGGATCGACAATCATGAAATCGACCCAACAGAGCAGCGACTTGAGGTTGGTAGAATAATTTGGAGAAGTCGCCTCAAAATTGACTCCAGATCGACGTCGATTTGAGATTGATTCAAATTCGACTAACGTACGTTACCAGAGGATTGAAAATCGAATTGAAATCGACCTAACAGAGCAGTCGATCTTGGGTCGGTAGACGGAATCGACTCGAGATTGACGTCGATTTAAAGTCGAGCAGCGCATATTTTACCGGAGAAGTATAAATCAATTGGAAATTGACCCAACAGAGTGGTCGGTTTTAGGTCGGTGAGAACATTTGAAGATGTCGACTTCACATTAACTAATTCTAAATTATTTAAATTCGATAAAATTATTCTATTAATGATTAAAAATAAAAATAAATTAATAATGTAAATAATATTCTTTAAAATAATTAATTAATGTAGGAATTTTATAAATTAGATTTAAGTAAGTAAAATATTTCAAGAAATATTTTTTTGAATATTAGGCTAATAATTATTCAAATATTTATTGGGAAATTATTAAAATAATATAAATAATAAATATGAAAATACAAAAAAAAAATTCTGTTTTCTTATAGTTTTTATTATTAAATCATAACAAAAACGAATAATATATATTCGAATTCATCATAATGATGATAAAATTATTAAATTGAAACTTTCTATATAATTATCAAGAAAAATTATTTCCAAAATAATTTATTTATAATTTTAGTCAAGTTCCTATTTTGTACAATATCATTGTACTTATTATCTATTTTATTATAATATAAAATTGAAATATTAAATTTTTTCTTTGATCTCCAAGATGAACATTTAAGTTAAACTTTTATATTATTTTTTGTTTATAAACATTTAATGTTATTAACCATTTGAAAATTTTAATTGCTATTGAAATAGCAATAATTATAGTCGTAGTTATAAAATATATTTGTGTATTAATATCAATTCCTACAGTAAACATTTTATGATGCCTTCAAACAATTTATTAATTGATTTACAATTATAATATAAGGCAGATTCCCTTTCATAAAAATCAAATGGAAGTCGTAAAATTTATGTAATAAAAACTTGCATATTTTTGAATTTTTGAGACGTTATCAATTTTAAATCTAAAACTAAAAAATGAACATGGGATAATGAATTAATCCAATTAAACTCAAGTAAAAAATTAATTTTATTATAAATAAAAATTGAATAGAAGTATAATTATAATGTAAATTTATATTAATGATTTTGTTAAATTTTAATTATAAAAGTTGAAATTAAATATTAAAAATATTAATTTTGGAGTGTAAAGAAGAAACAAATTTTCGTGGAAGTGCTATAATAAGTACTAATTCTCGTGCAGTCGAATAAATTCGATCGTGGAATGAAAAGCCGTGTTTCTTTCAATTAGTAAGTAAAGAAAAATTTTATTCAATTTTATTCGATGACGGTCTAGAGTTGAGTTCGAATCGAAGAATTGATTTGAGGTCAAATTCAAGTTGACAACGTCCAATATTTCAGGTTGATAGGATCGACCTATCGAAGTGGCAAAAAAGTTGAATGGGATTCGACATCTATGGACTCCATATTGACCTGATATCGAGTGAGGTCTTACGATTTCAACAAAAATTAAGGCAAGTTCAACCAAGACTTTTAAAAAAGTAGATTCTCGATCGATTTGACGTCGATTTTCGGTCGACGCTGATGGCCGATATGGTTCTATCGGTGTCCACTCGAACATGATATATAATGAAGATTACAGTATGGATCGTAGTAAACTGGAAGTTGTCGACTGAAGATGAACTACCAACCGCTAAGGCAGCAGAAGCAATGAAAATCATTTCATGTTTATTTAATAATCTGCCCATCGTACTTTAGTGACGGAGTTTAACTGTAGTATCCGCAAAAGAATGAAGATGTCCAGTAGTAACGAAAGTAAAACGGTTCCAGTGCTCGCCCCAGGGCTTACTTATCCATTGGAAAAAGGACAACCGCGAATATGCGAAAGACACAGGTGAAACGATATTGCCGGGGGATCGATTCAAAGCGGTCAGAGATTTTGCCCATGACTATCCATACCACTCTTTGATTCTTCTGTAAGCCGGAAAATCCAGAGAACTAAAAAGGAGGTTTGGATGACTGAAAAATCGTTTCCGGCGCACAATTTTGTACCTTGTCCTTGGTAACAGAAAACTTGATGAAGTTCTGTTCGAAATCAAATTCTGTCAAGACATTGGCGTACATGTTAATCTGTATAATCAGTATGATACAAAGAATGCACATGCATCGTTACGCTGGTATTGAAAGGTTTCGAAAAAACTTGGAGGCCAAGAAAGAAAAAATAATATTGTTCTTCTCTACTGATAAATGATGAACTTTGCTTTCTTCAGAATATTTGTTCTCGGTTCGAGGGAACTGTTCATTTAAGTTCACGTATTTTTACAATAGTTCGACTGGAGTAATTTAAGCGATAATCTCTTTCTGAATGAAACTTGTAAATTGAATGAAAATAGGCAGAAAAGGGACACGTACGTATCGCAAGAACGATACATGCGCGAATTAATGAAATCTTCCTCGTCAAGGACGTCATAAGATAATTGCGAGTTCGTTTTAAGAATTGTATTCCCTCGCGTAATTTGATTTCCGTGGCATTTATCAATGAAATTTCATTCTATGTACCGGTATTTCTGTTTTCATGGGCAATAGTTAAGTCCTTGTGTCGTATTAACGGTTACGTGTCGATGCGGGACTCAGCATGTCAGTTGCTAAATAAATAAAAATAAATTTGAATGAGTTAAAAAAAAAAAAAGGAAAAAAAAAGGGAGAATAGAAAAAGAGTTACAATTGATCCATATTAAGTGTTCGACGTAGTCGTTTTTACAAATGAGGATGTAGGAGACGTCTGTTTATTGTTGCGGAAAAGTCGCTTAGTCATTCTTTTCTCAAATTAGATTTTCACTCCTATAACTTTCAGGCCAACCTTCAAAGACCTATATTAAATCTAGAAACGAACGCTACATGTTCCTAATGTGTGAAGATGAAAATTGTCGATCAAACATTGTTTTTGTGCAATTCATGTACTGAATTCTGTGTGAAAAATTTTGTACGCGAATGGGACGTGAGTCAACGATAGCAAATTCGCTGTCTCAGGAATTTCTATCGGTGAAATTATGGTGTGCATTAGAGTCAGCCAAAAAGGAATGAAAATAAACCTTTTCCACAATTTGGGCTGTGACCTTGTAACTTGATGACCTCGCGTGTGTCAACACTCTTATGGTGGGAACATCTCCTGACTTCTTTGAGTAGAAGAATGACAAAATCAGAAGAGTTGTACTGATCGTCCTCCCACGTTTTTGTGGAAGTGACTTGTGATTTATGTATGAAACGAAAAATCCCGTTGAAGACTCCAAACGTATCAATTTTTTGAATGATTTTCTTGATATTTCATCCAAATATGAGGAAGAACAAGTTGTGACGTCACAGAAGGCTGCGCTTCGAAGGGTAAGTATGAAGTTCGAGCTAAGAGATATACAAACATTTTATCAAAATAATTCTATATTCCCCTCAAATTCATAAAATAACTCGGTGCTAGTAGCGTACGCGCTCTACCTACTACAAAGGAACTTCTAGGTGATGTCGTACGATCATCGGTCTCTTAACCAGGAGCGACTCGCCATTTCTTCTATCGGTGTGAGAGTTTATAAATCGTGGTGTATTGTTCTTCGCCAGGGATCAGATTGCCATTATATCGTCGATCGAACAACAGGACAAAAGTATCCTGCTTCCCTCACTGAAAGCAGCGTATACATTTCGACGATTGGCCAGCCTACAAAACCTAGATTGTTGAAGCTCAGCTCATAACCAGGCTATTAACCACTCCTAATTAGATTCTTTGTTAGTGAAGAGGAAGAGAGGAATCCGCTGTACATCCTCTTGAGGCCATAAATGAGCCAGATCCATTCGTAGCATTCTCAGATGACATTCGACGTGCGTACAACTGACCTTTGAAACTTAACAGTAACTGATTTCGTTGGGATGAAATCGTGTTCAGGATGAATTTTGGAGGGCCTGAAAGCCGACCTCGTGGTGTCTTCAGTCTTCAGGATAAATCTAACAGCCTTACGGACACTGATGGTGACAGTAGATCACCCTTTACCATACCCTCATCATTGTGGAGCACAAAATCGCGGTAGCGCGTGCGCTAATAGTACCCATGACTTTAAGATAGTTGAGCCGGGGCTGCTATAGGAAAAGGAGCCCACTATCACTTGACGGGCTCAAGGATACACAAGACTCTGTTATGACAAGGTCAAATGGACTTACCCGAGTATAGATTAAGAGTCTCGCATGTCTCTCCTAGTTAATAGTGAGTTAGTTTTATCGGACGCGAAGGCCTCAACGTTGAAGTCGCCGTCTGGATACGTTCTGTTCGTCGTTTCATTTTAGCCTCATACATAAGTGGTGTGGCGTCGACCAAGAAAGAAGGTCTTAGTAATGTCTGATTCAGAATAGTGACTAGTTGGATGTGCAAAATTGTGTGGCATCTCTTCTTAATCATTGGTCTTTTGTTACTATGTACAGTACCTGATCTAAAATACGTTATATGGTCTCGGAAATCGGTCATCAGTATTTGAAAACCCGACACTTGGCCCAATCTTGAATTCTTATTCTTTGTGATTATATTTTGAGGATATTATTGTTGGATACGTACGTATGAGGATGCGGCCAAAAATCACCGCTCTCGAGAAGCAGAGAACACATTACAAAATTGAATCAAATCTTTCGGCTAGTTTTCATGTGTAACTGTTATAAATTAACGACCCGTCGCGCGTTCCTTTCTATAATCTCGTTGTATAATGTCCCCGTTTGATCAGGATAAAACCTCGATAATTTACGAAAATTTCAACTTGTTCCGATGGTCGTTAAGTTTTATCTGCTTCGTAGATAAACGTCGCACACCATATCACGTCCTAAGTGTATTGAAAAATGAAAATTTCGAATGCGAAACAACGAAGCGTAACAAAAACCAAAAAAAAATAAAATAAAATAAAAACAACATTCGTTCTCGTTTTTTCGCTTATATTGCGAGAGAGGAAAAGAGACTACACAAAATCTAATTAGATCATTTTACTCGTATTTCTTTGGGCATAGAACGTGCTCGTCGCGATCTCGGAATTCTTTTTCCAATTTTCATATACTAGTATTACTGTTAAGGTTGACGTGTCGCGCAAATACCCTCCGCCCCCTGTCCCCAAATTGTAGTAATATTGTCTATTTTATTGTACGAACGTGTTCTCTCGTACGGAGTCGTTCTTCATACGATACTGAAGTACAAAATTAATCATTTTTTCTTCTTTTTTTTTCATGTTACAGATTGGAAGTTTAAAAGGTTACTACTTATTCGAACACCCGCACGTACATAAAAGGTCGTTATCCCATAGTGAGGATCACCACGAAGCGCTGAGGCAAGAGGAGAAGGTGAGTTTTTGGCATTTTTCAAAATTCATATTCGTTCGGGGACCGCCGAACAACCCTCCATAGTCGACCAGATAACGCGAGAATAAACAAAACAAATTATTCATGTTTCAATTTCGGTACAGCGACGTATCCTGTATATCGTACATTCGACGAGACTGCTATTTATTGTAACGATATTAAATGTCACCCTGTCGATAATGGTAGGAGTGCGGATTACGGCGCTCTTCTATCGGAGCGAGAAAATTATTATGGCAGTTTTCGCAAGACGATAACAGTGGCGACAGTAAAAGGTATCGATTCTGCTGATGGAGAAATATTCTTTAATCCGCGAAGATCGTAGTTTGTCTGGCGCAACCTACAATGAATTTCAATTAGAAACGATTTATAATTAACGCTCGAGTCTAAATTTTCATATCGTCTGCCGCGTATTCCAAAATTTTAAGCTTTATAGCGATGGTAAATCGATATAGAGGGTTGGAATCTATATCATTATTATTACGCGTATTATCAGATTGTGTAGACTACACAATATACATTAATGAAATTAGGAGCAATTCAAATGCACGAGAGAACTAATCATAATAAGGCTTCTATAGTTCTTATTTCGTGGAAATTTTCCGAAAACTCTACGTAGGTTTAGATTACTCTAATTGTGATGATCGGAGAATTAAGAGGAATTATGTCATAAATCCTGAAGAAGAAAGAAAATTTTGAATAAAAATTGAAAATAATATTTTGGTCTCACTCTTTTCTAATGAATAAAAATGGCCGCTATAGACTGATGGTAATGAGATAAACTTCCTCGATGTGATATTTGAATTTTACTTATTTTTTGGAAAGCTATTTCCAACAATAACCTTGCCAATACATGATGTGAATCTCTCTCTTCAACTGCCCTCACCGATCTCGATCTTTGGCTCTTCATATATGGTAAGTTGAATCAACTCCGCGTATGCTTGTCTATCCGCTGCTGTATGAAACAATTCCTCGACGATGCAGCCAGTCCATTTCCGCAAAAGAAGGTGGTATAGTCTGTGTCTCGTATTTCATGTTTTTTTTTTTGGAGGTTGGAAGATCTCTATCTCCTTGATCATATTGTGCTGGCTTCAATCCCTCGTTTCCTCGATTGAATCTTGAGAGTTGATTTTCAAAAACTTTTTGATCAAAACCTGTAAACGTTAATTCTCTTGGGTCGCCTTTGTTTTTGAATTCCTTAGTATTTTTCAACTCCAGCACCCAATTTTTTCAATCTCTGGTTCCAAAGATCAAATGTTGTTGACTTTGATCTTCCGTTTTTTCGATTATAGTTCCGGGGATTTGATTTTCCCAGGATCTAATTTTTTGATCGAATTCACTTAGCTCAGATTCACTGTTTTGTTTTATCGGAGTGTGTTGGCGTCAATCTGTTTGTTCTCCCCTTGATCAAATCTTTGGACCTAATTTTCCACAATTTCTTTATCAAATTAGATTGGTTTTAGTCTCTAATTTTCTTAATTACATTATTTTTTCTCATTTCCTCGATGAAAACGTTTCAACGTTAATCTCCTTTGTTTGTGATCAAAATATGTGGGCTTTGATCTCCTGTTTTCCTAATTGAAGAGTGTACCTTGGCCGTTTTCCTGATGAAATCTTGCTCGATCAAATTCCAGTAGACTAAACTCATTCTTTTTTTGTTCAGAGTGTGTCAGCTTCGATCTCTAGTCTTTTTGATGAAATCCTTGGCAGTGTTACAACTCATAAATTCACTAACACTAAGTTTCACGACTCCTTCAAAACAAACTTTCAGCAACTGATCCTAATGAACTATTTTACTGATTATAACAAGTACAAGAGAATTATAAGATCGAAGTAGTTGATGATTGATTTTCCAGTGTACATGTATACAGAGGTGCCCAAAAAGGTGAAAACATTAGCGCTCCTAGTAAAGCAGCCTTGTGTAAATAATGCAAGCCTTCAGCTGATGGCTGCACTTGCATATTCTGATGGATTGAACACAATTATTTATGTTACAGTGCTTACAATAGGAAAAATTGTATAATTTGCTTGATAGTATTGCAAATCATTTTATTTTTTTAACCTGCCTATTCTCAGTTCTATTTTTCCAGCATAGGACTTGGGCCCCATTGATATCACCAGAGTACAGAAGAATGATGCAAATAAAGCCATTAGCAAATAGACTTGATTCTGCACAAAATGGGGTGGGCCCTACATAGTCTGTTCCATGAGGGAATTGCTTGATACTGATAGGACCAGCAAATAATGCAGACTCAGGCGCATCACTTTTCTTTGTATTTACGCATTGTATAATTACTTACACATTGCAAAATGACGCGGTGAAAATTTCTTGAGTCCCTCGTCTCCTGTAAGGGTAACCAGGATATCATTTCATATAATTGTTATGTGAAACAGACTGTAGTGTCTCACTTGATTGAATCTTTGGCATTGATTTCCAACAATTTCTGAATGTGTCTAAATACCTGTCTTCTTCAATTCTTCTTTTCCTTGATCAAAATGTATGGACTTTGGTCTCCCACATTCTTGAACAAATCTTTGGCCCTTTGGTTTTTCTTCAACAAAAGTGCCCTGATTTCTTATTTGCTTGATTAATAGTATGTTGCGCAACAAAGTAAGGAATCTCTATGCAAGCGCTTTGGAACCTCGTCATACTTTGTTCTTGGGTGATCTACGCTGTTTTGGTTCACATGAATTTGTAGTAACATGCCGCCTGCAACAATGTTCATCGCATGCGCGTCTTTGCTCCCTACAGAACAAAACGTAATTTTGCTGTGTACAATAAAGTAGTATAAGGTTGCCCATTCAGCACACTTTCTGATCAAAATACTACTGAATAGTTATGGAGTCAAAGGCTCATCATTAGATGATTCTAAAAGTATTTTCAATTCTGAATTCAAATCCGCCTTCCATTTTTTGCCATCCTATCACGTTTTCAAGTAATCATATAAATGTAAGAACGTAAACGTTCTTCACTGTCAGTCGCGTCACTCTCCTACTCACAGACAAAGTTTGGAGCTCTGACCATATAACGCTATTCCTCTCTCGTCCTGTTTATCCTTCCAAGTGCAGTCAGCTGACCTGCCTTTCCTTCAGGAACTCGACTTTTCGATTCGATTCTGTCAAGATTTTACATCTTACATAAATAATAAAAAGATATCATATTTTTCAGAACACCATCATAACATATTTAGAATAAATGATAATTTGACAAAATTGGGTATGAAAATCTAGCTTGGTTCTTCCTTCATCACATATCAAAAGACGAGAAAGATTCTTTTTTTTTCTTTTAAATGAATAACCTGTAATCTTGCAGAACATTGTGTTTTGATGAGTTAGGAAGATTTGTATAAAATGAAAAATAGTGTAATTAATTGTGCCAATCTTTTATATAAGTAAGAAAGGATATTGAATCTTTCCAAGCATTGGATTTGTGATGAGGGATGATTTAAGCTAAATCTTCATATACAAGTCTATTGAATTATTATTTGTTTTCAACGTGATATGATGTTTATTTTATGTGATTACTCAGAAATACAATGTGATAGCAAAAAACAGAAAATAAATTTGAATTCAGCGTTGAAAATACTTTTAGAATCAACTAAAGATAAGCTGTCAACTTGATAGCTGTTCAAATTGACCAAAATAAAGTAAAGAACGCTCAAAAGGTTCCATTGTGTTTTTTTTTTTTTTCTTTGGTTAAATTGTTGAGGTCACCTTGTCATCATACCTCTTGTTACTAAGTAGTAGACACCCCTTTGTCACATTTTTCCTCCCACCAAAATTCATCAAATTTGTAAAATTGCCCTTTTATCGCCCTTTTTTCTAAAATCAGCTCTCTCCAAAGAAAGAGCCGTTGAGCACCTCTTGGGTGTTTTTTGGTTCATTTCAGTTGTTTTTAGTGGATCTTGGTTGAAAAGTGTGTTGAATGAGACACCTTACTACTTGTATCTGTAAAGTCAATGCTTGCGCTCTAGTTCAATCGTTAAGCTCTTGAACCTAGCATTTTTTTTTGTAAAAAGCGTGAAAGTCGGTACAAATGTTCAAGACACTTGAAAAAGCGATTTGAGCCATAGCACCACATTTTGAACTCCTTAGGAGCCCTCTAATTGTGGGTTGCATAAATAAAGGGTGTTATTGCCCGTAAGCGTCCAATTTTTTTCTTTTGGTCCGCAATTTGTGTGATTTCCCGCACAGTTAAAATCGTTGAATCCCCCCCCCCCCAAAAAAAAAATGCTGAAAAAATTTTCGGGAGATGTGGAGGGCACAGAGAGTTCAAAACCCGCGAAAATAAGGGTAAAATTGGGGAATGCACACACCCCTAAAATTAGAAGGTGTGAGAATGTGTGTTTTTTGTAGAAGTTTGGATGGGTTTTAGAGTAGAATTTCAGGAAGAACACGGCTAAAATACTGACAAAATTCTTAGATCCGTCCAAAGAGGCTAAGGAAACTCGATTGCCTAAAATTGAAGATAAATAATCTGTATTTTTTCTAGCTTAGCAATTTGGGGGCTCCCATGGAGCACCGACCATGGCGCCATAACTCAAATTGTTTGTTCTCGTGTCTTGAATATTTGTACCAATTTTTATACTTTTTACACAAAATGCAAAGTTGGCTTCACTATTTGCATTGAGTCGCTGGATTGAGCTAGAACACCAACTTTGTGCAAATGGTGAAGCCAATATTGCATTTTTTGTAAAAACTATAAAAATTGTTACAAATATTCAAAACGCCAGAATAAACAATTTGAGTCATGGTGCCATGATCGGAGCCCTCAAATTGCTCAGCTAGACAAAATACCGATGATTTATCTTCAATTTTAGGTAATTGAATCCCCTAGGCCTCTTAGAAGGGCCC
This sequence comes from Aspidiotus rigidus, assembly GCA_035079385.1. NCBI lineage: Eukaryota > Metazoa > Arthropoda > Insecta > Hemiptera > Diaspididae > Aspidiotus > Aspidiotus rigidus. Next base: position 11,634,788 of record JAVHKY010000020.1, on the reverse strand, counting down.
TAAGAATTGCTTCAATATTTTTACTGAGTTCTACGCTAAATTCTACTTCAGACTTCACCAAAACTTCTACAAAAAACACACATTCTTTCCCCCCCACTTAAGGGATGTACATCCCTTGGGTCTTTAGAGGGTCGGAGGATTTTTTCAATATTTTTCTCGAATTCTACATCAAACTTTAAATAAAAAACCATTAAAATATGATGAAAAATGTTATGTCAATTTTACCCTTATTCTGGGGGTTTTTCACCTCTCCGTAACCCCCAATAGTCCGGAGAATTTTTTTTTGCTTTCAGTGATTCTACATGGGAAATCACACAAATCGCGGACCAAAAAAATTATTTACGCAACCCACAATTTGGGGGCTCCTCAGGAGTTCAAAACGTGACGCCATGGCTCAAATTGCTTGTTCGAGTGTCCTGAACATTCTTGTCGACCTTGACGCTTTTTTACAAAGAATGCAAGGTTGAGCCTATTTTTTGGACTTGGCGACCGGACTACTCTCTCAGAAATCTGGCTATATGTATGTTCTTGCGCTGGTTGGTTATTTACGTAACAAAATCAGGACCCGATATCGATAGAAGCGCGCCGGTGGGGGCTACCCAGTCTAAATACCCAAGTCCTTGTGTCCTTTGAATCCAGAAATCGTTTGAAGGGATTGTCACAGTCATTTCGTCGACGTTCAAGAGTGATGTAATATCCTGGTGAACAAAGTAAATATGATGCAGGTATGGAATGTTCATCTGATGATACATCATGCATAAACAACTTCTCTTTTTCTGAAAGTTGATTTATAATTCACAAAGAGCTAGAAAAACGTACGTATATTGCATTCAGTACGAAATTGAACGCGTGTAATCTGATAGAAGTACAAATTACGCGAACGTGATGTTACATATAACCCCTCTGTTCAGTTACCGATTGGACGCGAGCTTTTCCATTACAATTTCCAACTCTCGTATAACGTGATCGAGTTGCATTATTGAAAAATATGGCGGAGAGTTCGCCCACCAATTGCGAACCGCACCCGTGCCATCACCTTTGCTCTTGTAATTTCTAAATTACAGATCAATGTTTTTCTTTGACGACGTCGTTTCAAACCTCTCGCTCATTTTTCGTGTTCGGAAAATTCGCCACCTATGTGTATATTTTCGCGAGCCGTGTAAGCGAGAGAACTGAACCGGCTATCTGAGGCGTAGAATAGGAATTTCTTGCTTCTTCCTTCTATTATACGGGACTGTGCGTATGTTGGCATCGTAGAGTCGGCGGAAAGAGGAAAAAGTCACGCAGACGGCTTCACGCTGATATAAAAGGAAGTCGACGCGACTACTAAAATCTCTAATGGAGTACGATTTACCAGGATATACGTTGTACGTATCCGGAATGAGGAGCGCTATTGCTAGACAATACACTCGAATACGATCCAGCGTATGCTGCTAGTATGGTTGGTATACACGAAAGATACTGCAAAAGATTAAAATTTTCACGGGTCAAATGTGCACCGCGGCGCGGAGAATCGTCAGTTGTTAAGTTTTAAGGAGTCGAGGTATAGCAGATCGCGTACACGTTGTTCATAGATGAGTTTTTCGCAGACGCTGTTTACGGAGGTAAAGCCGGATTTTCGAATTATAAGTTTTCTATACATATATTATATCAAACAGCCAACTTCCTCCAACTTCCTTCTTTGTTTTCGTCTTCTACGTGGATGTATAACTCTTTATAACCTGCACCTTTTCCTTCATTTTGCGCACATTATTAGAAAGGAATACATATATCAATAGAACCTTTTTAAAATGGGTACGGCGAACATTACTTTCTAAACCGGAATACCGTGCGCTCGATTGCTGCTGAAAATTTTCTCCCAAAACTGGCCTATACATCTTTTCACGCGTACGAATTTCTCTCTGGAAAATCGTCATCTTAAAAATGTAATTCCCGAGTTTCGCGGAAATATGGGGACGCGAAAAAGCGCTCCTCCACGCTCAATACCGAGCGTGAAATTACGAATTATTAAGATGAACTATATAGAGCTCAATTTCTTTCGTACACGTTGGTGCAGTAAAAAGCTGCTTCTCGCCAACGACCTATAGTGCGTAACCAAGGTGAACCCATAATTCTCCGGATGCCGCCCGCATCACGCGAGTTACGAGAGAGTTGAATATTCTCGATTCAATTTTCGGCTAAAATGTGAATAAGAAAGCTCGATATTCGTAGTTAGAATAGTAGAAAATTTTTGACCGAGCTGTCGAGAATTCTCGAATGAAGAGGGATAACGTTCACGTCGGAATATTATATACCGAGAGAGAGAGAGAGGGACGAGTAATTGGTTTTTATAATACGTACCGTCTTCTCGTCTGTTGAGTTGCGAGGAAAGACGGTTTATATACTTTAAGGTGTAATTTGATTGTTCGTGCAATAAGCTCGGCTCGTTCGTTTTATGGTTTAGATATTCTTCAAGTTGGTGTAGACTCGCAGAAAATGAAGTATCGCGTCAGAAACCAAAAAATTGATTAAATTGATACGTTCAGAAATTTTGAGCTCTTTACTCTGTGTTTACCAGTTGAAGCTTCATAGTCAAATCTCAGAGATCTTCCATCGGAAGTCGTGATTTTTCTTACAAGTCCCCTTAGTCGATCAGTATTCTGTCTGAACGTAAGAAGATTGAGAATTCTTTAGTAACTTGAAAATTGCCCATAAGAATTATCAGAAAAAGTTCGATAACATTCAGTGCCCGCAGACATCCTCAGCAGAGTCACTAATGGCCATTGCGTCCTCAATCTCGGCTGCGATAAAAATCCCATTGATGACATCACACCCCGATGATGTGCTCGAGATTTTTCCAGGTTTTACTTCCTGGTACGCTCTGATTTTTGCGAGTTCTAGCAAAAATCGCCTTCTGATGACGTCATTCCCGGTCGTGAAGCCTTCCTTCAGGTTGTAACTGTGCAAGCCCCTTAATTTAGTCAAAATTATTGATGAAATCACACTAAGATGACGTCGTATCTTCTTGTATGGGGACCGGAGGAAGTTTAGGCTGTTGGTAACGGATTTTCAGTTATTGGAAAGAGAAGAGGTTTCAGAAGGGACAGAAATGGATTTTCTGAGGTTCAAGTGGTATGGACAGGAGACAAAATGGGGCACTGAGAATTCCTTAGTGTGGCAATATTGGCGTGAGGGTGGAGCGAAGACACCAAGGAGAAAGAAGGATTGGGTTAGGCTGATCTGCCCAATGACTATTTCTTCATGGCGCGAGGGAAAAATTGAAGAGGACCAGGGATCGTGAATTTTTTCCTTGAACGAAGTTTATTGTGAGGTTGAGGGGACCATGATGGGATGCTTAGTGAACAATAATAAGAATTCTTAAGTCTTATGCCGAAGAAGTGCAGGGATCAGTGATTGATTTGGAGAGCAGAACGTACTTGGGTGCTGGGTCCACACGTCGTATTCCGGGAACCCGATATGACCAGGAATTCTGGGGGATGCAATTGGAGATAGGGAAGATGTGCTGATCTATAGGATTGAAAGATTAACTGTCTCGTATGGTTTGGAGAGAGAAAAGAGTGTGTGAGAGGAGGAGGAATTAACGGGGAGAGTGGAGAAGATATATTATGTATTATAGCCTAATATGTGACGTCATATCCTTGATGACGGTTGCCTGTGACGTGATCAGCATTCATAACGTCGCTTGCGGGCGGAGTGATTGATCCCGAGAATAGATGAGAGTAAGGACGAGAGAGAGCTCAGGCAAATATTGATCATAGGCGCTATGATGACGTCACAGGCAGCCATCACGAATATTTATGACGTCACTAATGTTGCTCATTCCCCCTCTGTGAGCTAGATAGCTCAATTTATAGTTCACCACGTTTATATTAATCCAAGAACGGAGACGAAAGAGCGAAGCGAGTGAGACCCTTGAGCTAGATAGCTCATACCACGCCTACATTAGTCCAAGAACGGAACATACGCCTCTGTGAGAAAAATTCTCAAGCTGGGCCATAATTTCATCACAAAGTAGGCGTGACCTCAGAATATTCATGAGGTCATTCACTAGAAGATACAAAACATGATCTTTTCCTATTAGGCTCTGCTAGAAAACTCACGGGTTCTTTAACGGAGTTAAACGAAGGATGGCAAAGAACCTGTCTTATGGGGCACATGGGATCTGAAAATATTGACGGACCAGATCTATAAGTTCAACAGATTGATACGTCATAAAGCTGATATTGTGACGTCACGGGCCCGGGACTTTGAAGCTATATACAATAGGAGTGATTTGGAAAAAAAACTGATCTATGACGTCATTAGATTGTGAGCCTCGAGGTTGACCTATGACATCATCAAATTGTGACGTCACAGACCCAGACTTTGGAAGTAGATATGATTGGAGGGGGTCAGGCTACATACACTCATCTCCGAGCTATTCATGATATGATACGAGGAGGACTTACGATACCTTAGGAGGACGTTTTGAGTCTTAAGGTGTTTGAAACGTTGTCTATCTGACTCATTGAAGGGGCTAAATCAATTAATGGGGGTATGGAGCACTGCACATCTAGTTGCTCGAGGGGCTATCTTTCAGGCTATATGCACCGACCACCGAGCTATATATGATGAGAGGTGGACTGGAAAAAATTTTCGTGCTCCGAGCTTTGCCAGTCGGTCGAACGGCGGACGTTTTTTCCAAAAAACCCTGCCTGTTAAAATCTCTTTCTTTCTCATATCCAAACCTTCTAAACCTCAGAAAATCATTTCCTGCCCTCTCCAACAACTCAGAATATAATTATTATAAACTTCCTCTGATCCACATACCATTAGAAACCCATGAAAAAAAAACCAAACTGGTAATTTGGTTTTAATATACTCTACGAAACATCTACCCTCCTTTTTTTAATATCGCAATAATATGTTCGCCATTGAAATACATTTTGTAACGGAAAATGTTCTCGGTATTCCTTACAAATCACGAGTAGTATTCTATAAAATTTTCGTCTAAGTCACCACCACATTAAGAATAGAGATTTTTTCTAAAAGTAATTTCAGTTTGAGATTTCAGATCGTACCCTGTATTTCATATTTTCTAATTTTTTCTCTACGCTACCCTACTCGCATATGAAAAATCATAAGATTTCAATTACAGGTAAATATTGTTCCCGAACAGAATGATACTTATAAGCGCGGACCGTAAAAGTGGAGTAAACATTGCGAACCAAGGAAACTGTCTCGTTTCCTCATTTCGCTAATAAGCATTTGCAAAAGTTGAAAACTAGAAAAATACTCGAACGTATACATATGCGCTGTACAAAAATCCAGTGGTATAGTTTGAACGTACTTTTTTTCTAGACGATAGAGACAAGTGGAAAAGAAAGACAAGAGCGGGTGTATAGAAGTAAAAGTTATGCAAATTGCTGGATAACTGACTGGCTGAGCGTACCGTTCAATAAATTTATTTACTCGGGAGAGTAGAAAATAATGCGCCCGCGTTTACCGCTTTATTTGCAGAAAACATCTCAAGGTTTGGTAGCGCGATTTTGTCCTTTTCTTTTTTTGCGCGCATGATATGCGAAGAACGTTTATAACTTTTGGTCGTCGGCTGGCTGCCTTTTCCGGAGTTTAAACATCCTCGATCTTTCATAGCACTACATGTTATCGTCGTATATATTCGCGGAAGTAAAAGCCATCCAGCACCGACTACGAGTATAAGAACCTACATTTTTTTCTTCTTGCTCCACCTCCGATTCTGTCTGAAAGCGGTGTAATTACCATATTAGTGTCGTGAATAGCCTTTTCCGACATTTTTCTTCCGCATAAACCATTATTCTGATGCATGTAATACAATTCTAAAAAATGCTGTCTGCCGGTTTGGTTTGTCGATTGCACATGATCGATAATTAATCGTTCGCCTTTGCACGAGCCACCAATATTTTACGTGTCTGGAAGGAAGGAAAAAAGTCCGCCTCCTACGATATCGAGGCCGAACTAATCATTTTCAGCGAGTAAACGCCGCTTCAATTCTTCCGCAAAAACATTAATAAAGGACGAGAAGAGAGGAAAAAAGGGGAAAAAAGTGAGAAAACACGTTGAAAAATCGTCTTACGAAGGAAGCTGTAGATAAGATGACGAAAAGGAAGAGAAAAAAAATGAAGCAATATCACCAGAAAAAAAAAAATACCAAAGGCTATTTATAATGACGACCTCAGAAAAAGAAAGAGAAAAAACGAGAAACACGAAAAGATTTATCAGCTTAATCACGCCCAATATACTATTTAACGTACGGCTATTCTATTTAACTAACTTGAAAAAATATTCTCGTTTTCCATCTTTGACAAATTTTCTTTCGCGTGCGACTCCTTATTCACCAACGGTATATCAAGAAGGCTTTGTTTCTCGTCAAAATCAAGAGGAAATTATGCTAAGTCGTTACACAGCGCGTTGGATGTAATTAGTATAAAATCGCTCTTCAGTAGTGATAAGAATTTCAGAAACTGAGATTTATTGAGAATCGATGCGACTTTATTACACCGTGAATATTTTGACGGCATCAGCAGGACACAGTTTCGATGATCGTTAATAATTCTTTCAACTTCAAAATATGAATTTATTTTTGGAGGAAAAGCTCGTCGGAGTTTTGAAATTCATAATTCATGGCAAGGTTATCGTCTTTACATCGTATTTCAACGTAAGATATGATTTTCATTTTATGTCTTCAACAAAAAGCTGGACAGCGTAACAGGTTTAAACGGAGAAGGTAGTCATCAAGCCTCTATCGCTTCGACGTCTACCACGTCTCTCTTGATACAATTTAAACTCTTTCAACTCGTACTTTCGCAACCCCTACACTGCCACTCTGCAAAAACTATCAATTTTCTAACTCATCTCCGCTGCACACATCACGTTCCTAAAGATTGAATAAACTTGAACCCTTTGCATTTTCTGTGAGTGGTGAGGGTGACCAAGGAGGCAGTAGAAGAGGTATTAGAACGTAGGAACTGGTTGAATGTTGAAGTAGGAGATTGTTTTGAGGGTATCGCGTTTATGTCGCATTTGCAAAACACCACCCGTCCTCCATGATGGAGAAGGTGGGAGTTGCGTATGCATTTAATTTTGTTTCCTCCACCACCGGAATTGACCCTTTCGGGTACAACTTCAGTGAAGGAAGAATTTCCTCTGCGAAAGCCAGTGAAGCATAAGAACACACACAACAACAACACCACCACATTACATGATATCGCTGTTGGAGTTTCTTCATCTTCTTCTATCTTCAGGGATGATCTTCCTCGTCCTCTTCCTGCGAATCTGGATGTTGATGGTTCACAGGTGTCGAGCAGGCCATAGCGCGGTTCTGCATTTGCCTATTCCATTCCTGGTCCATCTTCATCCTCATGACGGTGGCCGCAAATGCAGATGCCTGGTTCCATGCTTCTTCGGAACCTAGCATGGTGGATACAGACTACTCGGGTCAAGCGCTTCATCTACCCCGATCTCTTGAAGAGACCGACTAAGCTTGTCCCGCATACGCCTCCACGCCTCACACTCAAAAAAAGTGTGTTGTGGTTCATCATCCTGCCCTTGGTTACAGTGCAAACACGTTGCCTGCTCAACTTTCCTTAACTTCTCGTGAAGGTACTTGTTGAAGCAGCCATGGCCTCTTAACACCTGCGTCAGGTGAAAATTCAGCTGACCATGCTCATCAAGTTCATGTATTAGCACACGGGTTGTCCATTTACTCAGCTCGCTCTGGGCAATTCTTGCTTTCCACTTTACAAGCAAGGAGCGCTTGGCCTCCTGCTTGACCCGTAAAGCCTCTTGGTTGGTTGTCATTGTCTTCTTTGCTTTGAACACCACCGCTCTCTCCTCAGCAAGGAGCTCGATTGGTGGTGTCTCCTTCGAGACAGTGCGGTAGGCACTAACACACCTCCGCGCAGCTCTTCGTCGGATCTTTACCATCTCTCTCCTTCTGTGTGGTATCTTCATGGAGTCGGCCCGTACTGGCGCACCATATAGGAGGATCGATGAGGCGATGCTCATCATGATCCCTCTTCTTGCTTGTCTCTGTCCTTCTAGGTCCCTCATCAGGCGGCTTCGTATCCAACTACCCGGTCCGCCTTTTCCGCTGCCATGAGGAATGGTGCCTGAAGCTCAGCGTTTAGTCAAAGCAGATGCTCAAGTGTTTCATTCGCTCCTTGGTTGAAGGGTATGTGAAGGATTCGGTGACACAGATGGGGGTTGGATTACGGTGAGTTGTGCGAGGGACAAATGTGATTGGTTAAGGGAAGACTCAGATTAAACGAATACGTTCTTCTAAGTTACGGCTATCCATAATAAACGCGAAAGCCGAAGGGAGAGTAAACAATGTAAACCGCAGAAAAAGTTGAAACGACGAGCGCTTTCGGTTAATGAACCATCTTCAGGACTGAAATGAAAACAACTGACGAACACAGGAGAGGTATTAAGTTTGGCCAAACGAGAAATCGCGGCGTGAATCATCAACCAGTTCAATCAGGCCATCTTCCGGAATGTACGAGTTAAGTACAGTAATGCCACCGGTGTTGAGATGACGCATTATCTCTATATGCTCGAGGGCGATACGTTTACGGTAGAAGTTCTCCTTATGGAGGAACTTTTCCGATCTGTCACGGAAGCTGTGGCCGCTGTTCACCAGATGATCAGCAAAAACTGACTCCCCTAAGTGTCCCTTATTCCAAGACTTCAGGTGCTCAGCTACTCTAACCTTCATTTGGCGGCCGGTCTCACCAATATAAAAGCCTCCACAATCCCTAGATTCTACTTTATAAACACCACTCCTCTCATCAACGGTTATGGGGTCCTTCAGCCTCACAAACAACCCTTTGACAGTGGCAGGGTTGTAAAACGCGGGTCTGAAGCTAAACGGGCGGAGGGCCCGACCCAATAGGAGGGAGAACTTCCCCAGGAAAGGGAGACTGATCCAATGTATACGACGATCACGGATCGTGTCTCGGGTGAGGGACGTGGTGGAATCAAGAATTCTCCTTGTGACTTTCCTCCGAAGCATCACGTCAACATCAACATTGACCCCATTCACTCTAGCCAGGTGTTTTATTGTGAGTAATTCTTTCTTGAAAAGGGATACGAGTCAGTCTGTGAACTAGGCTATTAAAGGCAGCCATCATATGAGCAAGAGTTCACAACGAACCTCCGTGGACTGAAATATCGGTCGTAGTATCTTTCCTGTAAATTTCAAACTCATGGATACCGTCTATTATAGATATCGATAAATCCAAAACGTTAATGGAAAATACCCCTATTTCCAAAGTAAACTTTATGGAAGGGTACCAGGAATTGAGGTACCTCAGCAACTCACCAAGGAGATCTAGGGGACCAGTCCAGGCGCATAGAACAAATATGATTAAGTAACACCTGGTTCGAGGAAAAGAGGTCAAGTTTAAACTTAGACATCAAAATTTTGGAGATGAGAGAGCCTAAAAGGTGATCCAATGGGGATCCCCACTTCATCAGGCAACTCGAAAAATTTCCCTTCAAATTTACAATAGTTGGGGGACCAGCAAAGATTCAGGAAATCGAAAAATTCTGGAAATTCATTGTGAGAAATGTTGGCTTTGACAAGTAGCTCATCCATACGAGCCTTAGGAATATTCGGGAACAAACCAACAACGTCAAACGAGCAGATGGTCGTTCCCGGGGAAAGACTTACACGTTTCAGGACGTCAGTTGAAGAGGCCGAATTCGAGACCGAGTGATGAGATTTAAAATCAATGCGATGTTTGAACCAGTGATATTTAAGTAGAGTTAGATTACGGCGGAGCTGAAGAGGAAGAAGGGATCGAGCTTCCAATCCCAAAATTCGAATACCATCCCTATAATAAAATAATGAAATTATGACCGTCACCTTTCCAGCATTAAACTTTCAGATGGTAGATCAATTGACAACTTTGAAAGCTTCCGTGTACATAATTTGTCCCCAACGTCACTACGCCGTGCACTGCAGCACGTATTGTCTTCCTCCCGAAAATAAAAAAGATTGCGAAGTACACGCACACAACTAGAGAATAATTACGATACAATCGGCCTGTCAAACTAAAGCTAAGATTACTCAGAAGTGGAAAAGTTGTGAAGAAAAGAAAAAAAATCTGATAATATGGGAAAATACTATTTCCACGAAAGTTCATGCCGCCAAAACGTATTATTACCTAGGAAATAATTAGGCGCTTCCGTCGTCACCACGTGTGGTACGAAAATTGAGAAAAATTGGCATTAATTTTTCAAAAACGGTATGTAAAACACGAAAAGAATAGAATTTGAAACAAGCCACGCGATATTAGCGTTATCGTATCGTTACAATCGACCTCTTCTCTACGTAACAAAGCAAAAATAACCCCAAAAAAGGTCTACGTTGTCGTACATATTTACAATATTTGTGGTGTAAACGAAATTAAATGCGAAATTTAATATTTAATAACTGGCGGACAAAAACCGAATAACATCTCCTAATCCCATTACGGTTTGATTACACGAGTTTTTCAAAAGCGAGATGCAACGTTCGCGCGCGATTCTCGTCACTGTTTTGGTCGAATCGTGTATACGCTAGGATTATTATTGAATCAAACGATACAAAACCGTTGTAATTCTCTTTGCAGCCCTCTCGACTCGTCTACCATATTCTGGGCCACTCGATAAAGTCGAGTGCGAAGGGTGCCGCGGTAAAGGAGACAATATAAATGACGAACTAATGAGAGTAACGAGGCTTTCTTTCACTCTCGCAAGAGATCATCTAACCTACGATAGTGCTGTAGTGGAAGCGTATAGTGTGTCGGTTTACGGTTTTGCGAGAAAAGACTCATTTTCCATCCCACACGCGCATAGAATGCCTACTTCCTACTGTTTTTAAAACGTTAAATCAGCCAACCGAAAAAATGTACTTAAATGTATTTGCAGCGTGTGAAGAGGGAGAGGCTTTCTCAATATCAAAAGCGGGTAACGTCTCCAGAGATTGTTGTGAGAATTTCGCAATTTCTCAAATTAACTTATCCCGCTGCTTACGCGCGAGAAAACCAAAGGAAAAAATGGTGATGAGGGAGTCTTCACGTACGTACCTAGCTTTTCTAAATAACGTTTCGCGACTCGAGAATCGTGCATTGTACTTTATTTTCGAGTGAAAAAAGCTGTTTATGGGACAAATTATGCTTTAGCGAATATCGACTTACTGGGTGTTACGTGTATTTGAATATGCATTGCGTACTCAGGATCTTACGTGATAGTTGATTTGTCGTTCTTTCTTTCTCGTTTATCTATTTTGAAAACTCAATTTGTAAATAAGAGAATTGAATTTGGTTTTTTACTTCTATACAGTTACTTGTCGATCGACATGAATCGTAAAGTACTTACTCCAATGTAACCTACTTTGGCAGGATATTATGTCATCCGTCTGCTTCAAATATAGGATGAGTGATTAAGAGAATACTCGAAGAAGTAAAACGAAAGAAAACTGCAAAAGGACCGCACGAAATTGAAAACACTGAGCGCTTTCGGCTAAACAACCATTCTCGAAGTATGAGTTGCTTTCTATACTTCGAGAACGGCTGTTTAGCCGAAAGCGCTCATGTTTTCAATTTCGTGCGGTCCTTCTGCAGTTTCCTTGTTTTACTCCTTCGAGTATTCTCTTAATTATAGATGACCGTCATTTTTTACAAAAACGCATCGATTTTATCTGATGGGTGAATCAGTAATAAATTTTAATGAAAAAGGGGGCGGGGGGTTATACTCTAACGAGTAACAGTCTTCGAAAAGACGGGGTCCATGAGTTTGAGATTCATGACGACCGATGGGTCGTCATTCTGCTCTGTTGCCCACAAATATGCTGCGTTTAACATCTTAGTCCATAGACTTACAGCCATTCTTCTGAGTCGAATTGCCTTCAGAGCGGAGTTCGTGACCATGAAATATCTGGCCAGAGTGAACGAGATTCAGTTAGACATGAACGCGATGGTGATGGTGCGTAGGAAGTTCACTAGGTCGACTCAAATACCACCCTCTCCGTACTATGAGACGCGAGAAATTGCGATGGATTCGGCTCCCATTCTTGGGGAAGCTCTCTCTTCAACTAGGCCTGGTCCTTCGCCCCTTCGGCTCTCGGCCTGCGTTCTACTATCTTGTTATTGTCAAAGGGTCATTTGTTATGTTGAAAGATTGAGTTTCTGAAGATGAGAAGAATGAGGTGTATAGGTTAGAATGTGGAGATTGTAAGGGCGTTTACATTGGGCAGACTCTATCTAATTGGTCCACTTGAGAATCAATGAGAAAGAATTGATGCGATAAATGCTGCCTACCCTTCGACCATATACTGATGGACATGCCATACTGATAAGAACGTGAAGCCAGACAAATCGATTTTGAGAAGTGACGAAAAGTGGCCCTTGATTACGAGCTTATTTCGAGCAAAAAAATGATGTTTCCAGTTTTTTTTAACGGAAATTAACAAGTAGACAACAATTATGCATAAATCACGTAAAAATCTTGGTTGATTTTGGTAAAAATGTGAAATTGAAAAAAAAAACGCGAAGTGTTATTCTCATAATGATAAATTGATAACAAAGTGCCACTTTTCGGTGTTTCTCATTTTCGATTTCTTATCAGTATGGCATGTCCATCAGTATATGGTCGAAGTGCCTACCTCGAGTTCCTATTTAAGCCATTTCGATTGGGCGTACTCGTCTAAACAGCGTCAAAAAGAGTCCTTAACTCCCGACTTTGCGCGTTGCCAGTTCTATTGTGATTCACCTTATATCAGACCAAAACTTCAGAAGTCCATTACCAAAAAACGGGCGGCTTGGACTAGAGTTGAGAAGATGGTATGGGTGTCTTCATCGAACCACCAAGCTACTCTACACAGTGCACCTACGACTGTCTGCTTCTCTCAAACCAAAGGATTTCGACTTACTCCTTTGGAATGTTAATCTAAAGGTTGAGAAGTCCCATAGGGAGATTACAGCACGGAAAGATCGGAAATTTCAACGTCCTAGACCTCGGTTGTCCCCAAATGAGGAGACTTCGTCAGGCCACCGTGAAAATCGGGTAGCAGACCAGGTACCACATACGTTTTATCCACGTCTAGTCAACCAGTCCAGTGCCGTGCTTAATGACGATGAGATTGAATTGATCCAAAAAGGACCAAAGTACTCGTTACCTCCGGTTTCGAATGAGAGGTCAGTTTCGGACCTCGCCCGGCTCTTATCCTTTAGGACGCATGAACTGATCTCGCAAGTGGCCAACGCCGTCAACGTCAATCCTATCCCGAGACTCAAGAAGGAGGAGAAGCGCACCTTGACCTCCCTCCGGAAGAAAACCAGAGATTGTATCTGGTTGTAACCAAGGCGGACGAGGAGAGTACTGTTGTAGTGTTGGACTGAAGCGACTACGAGCGCAAAATGAATAAGTGTTTGGAATTAATTGATGCCGAGTCCACTCCAGACTTCAATTTCTAGGCCTATCACCGAAGGGTCCGAAGCGACATTAATGGAGGTAGGCACCTCCTTGACAAAGAACCTCTCAAGAAAACTCTTCTTGTTCCTAACCCCTCTCCCCCTCGGATTTACGGATTTCCTAAACTCCATAAAGAGGGATTTCCCATGCGGCCGGTAGTTTCGTTCTTCACTTCCCCTACGTATCCTTTGTCAGAATTCTGATTAATGCTAGCTTCCACCTCCCCCTTTCTCTATTAAGAATTCCAGTGACCTAGTCATGGAACTAACTCAACATCCCCTCCGCCAGGAAGCGTTCTTTTTTCGTTTGATGTCAAAAGCCTGTTCCCAAACTTTCCTTATGAACCTACCTACGACCGTGTCAGAGAACTTTTAAATGAGGCAGCTATTCCTCCCGACTTCGTTGAAGAATTTTTCCGTCTTCTTCAGAGATACCTCGTCCCTAACTTATGCCAGTTTAATGACGTAATATATAGCTTACCCCCTGGCGTTGGTATCCCTATTGAATCACCATTAGGTTCCCTTTTTTCGGAAGTCTTTATGGCTAGACTGGAGTCGGAAATCTTTAATTCCGACTATCCCTTGCTCCCCCATGTCGACCTCTGGCGCCGATACGTTGATGACGTGTTATGTGTATGGGTTGGCCCTACTGAACTCATCCCGGATTTCCTTGCTTTCCTTAACAGTTTCTACCCCACTATTGAGTTCACAGTTGAGGTCAGTGGCGATGACCATGAGATCACGATCAAAGGATGTGAGTTCACTTACAGGATTTTTCGAAAGCTCACCACCACCAACATCACTGTCCCTGGTACGTCTTTTTGCCCCCTCGCCCATAATTATATGGCTCATCGTCTGGTTTCTATTCCCCTCACTCCCCAAGCTTACGAAAGAGAGCTGTCGATCATTAAATACTTGGTCGTGAAGAACGATATCCAAGTTGACATTAGTGAGATGGTTAGGAAGAAGAGGATCGGAAATTCCGTTGTTAAAATCTTTTTGCGGGAATTTAGCGATTCTTTTCTTGAATAATTGGGGAGACTGGTCGCCAGCTGAAGAGTAGAGTTGATGAACACAAGACAGCCAGGAAGAAGGGTAGGGTGGGAGATTCGGCAATCGGTTTCATTTCACATTTAATACAAACAAAAACGACGCATTTCAAACGTCTTCATTCTTCTTCAGGTTTTTTACAACAAAGCTAATGAACTTAGAATCTCGAACACCCAACCCATAAATAGTTTTACGCTGGCAATCACTTTGCTTCAAATTTTTTCCTCAAACTTTATAATCAAAAGTCTTTCTTGAGCGATACAACTACGCTACGAATTTCCAATCTACAGAAGTCTGCTGTCTTACCCAACGCTAAGCCTATGCTCTGAGGCTGATATTTCTCCTCTAAAATTTCACTCATTATCGCTTACCGCCAATTTTCTTGTGTCTGCAGCTCAGTTTCCTTCGTATTATGTTCAGATGGTGAAAAGATAATAAAATTGGTGCCTGCCATGACAGAAAATTCTCTTCCAGTTGTTTGGAAATGTATATAGCGTCGAGCCCATCAATAGAACATAACTATCCACGTTCATTCATCGTTATTTCGACTGTGCTTGCTTTCATTTCTTTCCCCCCTTTTATCGCGAAGATTTAAACAAATATACGTATGAGTACCCAATATACATTATTGATAATGGTATCTTTGTATTCATACAGCAATAATGTATTAGCTACCTCTAAACGAGTGAGAGAGCCGGAGGAGGAGATTGAAAAAAATAACATTTCCACTTGATCAAGTTCCTTTAAATTGCAATGTGTACCGACGTCGACAATTCTATTGCGCGGAAAAACTGAAAGCGATGAAGTTTTTTAATATCAGTTGAAAAGAGCAGTCTCAGTCGTCGTACAAAGACAAGATACAGTATATTTTTTTCGTGTTGAGTCACATTTTCTTCCTTTTCATTTCTTTTGTATTTATCTGGTTTTTATTTTGTCAGAGAAACGGAAATCAACTTCGTCTATTAAATGTTCTTTTAACGTAACGCGATTAATACGTACGTAATTGGCAATCATTTCACGTTTCTTTTATTTCTCTCCTTTTTTTTTTCTCATCGCCCGAATTTTCTATGAACATTTCATAACTTCGAGACGCGATTTATTAAAATTACGAATCGAAAATATTTTCTTTGCAACGTGTCTCCTCCAATCAAGAATCATTTATTTGCGTCAGAATACTTCCGCGAATCGAGTTTAACAATTTCATCATTTTTTTTTTCTTCTCGTTTACCGCAATTTGTCGACGTATTTGTTTTAAAAGGCGAGTATTACTCAGAATACTAGATGAGATACAGAAAGACGCTATACTAACGAACACCCGATGAATTCTTAATTCGCGGGTGATTCACGAGATGACTTATCGTATCACCTTTTGTTGGAGGCTTCTTATTCCTTCCTTCTTGAAGAGTAATCGAATATCGCACAAAGGCGATATTATATAACCTTAATTACACGGCGCGAAGGGATGAAAAGTGTTCCAACGACCTCCGTTTAAATGATTAACGAGTTTCGACGATTTGGACAGCGAATTTATGACACCGGAGGAAGGCGAGCCGCCGGACGGAATGAGAGACGGTTTCCTGAATCCGCGTCGTTATTCAGAATTCCGGGCGACGATTGTTCATATTTGATGAACCTGGTCGTAGTTAGGAGAGGAAAAAAAAAACTTGCGTTTGTCGGATCGCGAGGGCAATCTCTAAACCTTTATCAAAAGCCAAACTGCGATACAACAGGGACTATATTGCGCTGTAATTAATATTCGTACATCGATTTCGGCCGAGCCACGCGATATTTTAATAATCGTCCTCATCGCCGCAGCCGCTCGGTCAACTTTTCGATAAAATGTACATCGAAACGTACATAGGTACACCTTTCGAAAAAGTGCACGCGAGGAAAGCTAATTTATAGGAGTCGGTCAAGTGCTGGCGTTCGAATAGGCAATCATCCAATCGAGATAGAACGAAATGCCGGTGAAAAATATGAAATGACTAGCGCGGTAATTCCGAACATGATTTCTGAGGCGGGAACGATAGCAGAGCCACGACGAGAATAACTCCTAATTTATATCGAGAAATAAAAAATTGAAGATGATGTATATAAACTCGCGAATTAATTACGTGACCGAAATAAAAATATTTTTTATGGTCTTTAATCCCTCGTCGTACCTCCTCCGACCGCCCCTTGCATAGAGGATACGAGAAAATAAAGGTTTTTCCTCTTAATTGAATTTGTACAGTTGTAATTCTCTGTTCGTGTAGCACATTTTCTGAACAATACGATATTAGGTAGGTACGTGTAGAAAATGGAAGAAGAGGAGGGGAGAGGATTTTTGCGGAATTATCGAGCAAAAATCTTCTCGATTCTATTCTTAGAAATACTTCACTTATTAGTTTCTAACAGTCCTTTGAAATCCGTGAAACGTTTAATGACACCCTGCTACTGCCCTATGCATTTTTCGCTCGTCACTTCATGACTGACGGCTAAGTATCTACTGGTTTTTTATTGCTCACGATTAGCGACTTTATATTGGACTCGGAAAAAAACCTCTCGAGATCAAAGACAAGAAAGAGAATTTGTATCCTGCCTATTCCTGAAGATATAATATTTTGCTAATATGTCTGACCCCGGAAGAAAAGAGACAGGGAGAAAATAAGAGAGAAAAAAAACAGAATACCAAGAAAACTTGGACTGTGAGAAATGCTGTGGAGTGTTTTGGAGACTGTCTTGTAAGCAAGAGGTCCTAGTTTCAAATTCCATTTTTGAAGAACAGAATTCAAATATGTTGAAGGGTACAAAGACTGTTGAGGATTGTGGCGACCATCGTGTACACAAGAGATCCCAGGTTCGAACTGCATTCTGGTGGAATAGATGTTGACTATGAGGAAGGGTATATAGATCTTATGAGGATATTGCGGAATGGTTGTGGTGGCGCTCTTAGGTTTGAACTGCATTCCATAGTAACGGAATTCAACTATGTTGAAGGTGACAGAGGCCCGTGTTGCGGAAAAGTTCTAATGATCGCTGTGTGCGTAAAAGGTACTAGGTTTGAATTCTATTCTAGAGGAGTAGATGTTAACTATGAGGAAGGGTACAAAGACCAAATGAGAATATAGCAGAATGGTTGTAGCGACCGCTTTGCACGCAAGATATCCCACGATTCTAGAGTAACGAAATTCAACTACGTTAAAGGGTACGAAGACCTTGTAAAGATGTTGTGGTAAAATTGTGAGGTGACCGCTTTTCCTGCGCAAGAGAACTGCATTCTAGAGGAGTAGATGTTGACTATGAAGAAGGATACAAAAACCACATGAAAATATTGTAGAATGGTTGCGTCGAACGCGGGAGGTCCCAGTTTCAAATTGCGTTCTGCAGAAGTCCACTATGAGGAAGAGTATAAATACCGTATAAGGATGGTATCGGAAGGTTGCGGTGAACGTCTTGTAGGCTAAAAATCCCAGATTTAAACTTCATTATAGAGGAGCAGAAGTCAATTATGAGGTACGATTCAAAGAATGTATTATGAGGATGTTGTGGGATGTTTGAGGCACTGCTTTGTACGCGAGAGGTCCCCAGGTTCGAACTGCATTCTAGGGAAGTAGATTTAACTATGGGGAAGGGTACAAACACCACATAACGATGCTGTGGAATGGTTGTAACGAAACCGATCCCAGAGTAACAGAATTCAACTATGGTGAAGGGTACGAAGATTGTGAGAGGATGTTGTGGGAAAGTTGTGGCAACCGCTTCGTACGCGAAAGATTCTAGGTTTAAACTCCATTCTAGAGGAGCAGAAGTCAATTCTGAGACGCGATTCAAAGACAATATTATGAAGATCTTGTGGAATGGTTGTGGCGACTGCTTTATACCCAAAAAGTCCCAGGTTTGAACTGCATTCCAAAAGAGTGGATTTTAACTATGAGGAAGGGTACAAAGACCACACGAGGATGCTGTGGAATGATTGTGACGTCGACGACTGCTTTGTACGCGAGACCGATCCCAGAGTAACCGAATTCAAATATGGTGAAGGGTACGAGATTGTAAGAGGATGTTGTAGAAAAGTTGTGGCAATCGCTTTGTGCGCGAAAGGTCTCATCTTCGAAGCAAAAGTTGACTATGACATGCGGTTCAAAAACAATGTTATGAAGATGCTGTGGAATGGTTGTGGCGACTGCGTCCTAGAGGAGCAGAAACCAAGTATAAGCAAGGATACAAATACCAGAGGATGTTCTGGAAAGGTTGTTGTAACCATTTTGTAAGTGGTCCCAAATTCAAACTCCATTCTAGAGAATCCGAATGAAGAATGGTAGCAAGACTACATAAGCATGTCCTGAAAAGGTTATGGCGACCGCTTTGAATGTGAGAGGTCTCAAGCTCGAACTTCATTTTAGAAGAGCAGATATCAATCATGAGAAAGGGTATCAAGACTACATAAAAACAGGTCTCAGGTTCAATCGAATTTCGCTGTAAAGGAGCAGAAGGTTATTCGGACTTCGCAGAGCGGCCGCGTACTTACATTGCTGTGTGTATGATGTGTGTATTGGTTGTAATTGGCAGGTTGGTAGTCGTGGATTTGGCCACATACGTACATTAGACTTGGAAAATAGAGTCGAGAAAATCGCCAGAAACTTGAGTTACAAGTTCTGAAAAAGTTTGAGGATTATTAAACGTTACTAGAAAATATCTTAGTGATTTTTAGCTCCATAGTATTGTGATCTTGGATTTCTCGTCTGTTCGGTAATTTAGTTTGTGTCTTCAGAAAGTATTGTGGATCAATATCACGATCACCGTCTTGGGTCAAGTTTCTATATATTGACACCTGCAGCGACTCTTTTGCAGTCAAGCTCCTTTATTTCATAATCTTTTCTTTCCTCTATTTACCACCACTGTAAACGTGGGTCGTCATGAATGATGGTAGGAGCCACTCAAGTCCTAAAGTCGAGTTGATGATAGATGACGAATTCTGAAAGTTGGTTTTGGGTTTACGTATTACTCGCAATTTTTTCAATCATGATTTCGCGATTGGATACCTCAAGGTTCGAAAAGTTCCTCCCCAAGCTAACAGTTCTTCAAGTCTCTTGATGGCTTCACGATTGGACATGAATGGTCTCGAGACCCCTGTACTTGTCGAAGTTCGGAATTTCAATCCAGCGTAAGAAGAACAATGAAAGAAAAATACTCGAACCAATAAATCATACATTGAACTACAAAAAGTGAGCGGGAGTTATCTAGTTTTACTCTTGTAAAATGTTACCAGAACGGAAAGAAAAGGTCGAACAAAGAAACCAAAAATATTACTTTAATCAACGAAATTCGAGTCGAGTTTTCTAGGTGAGCGAAGATTGCTAAACATAAGACAGTATTTCTCATTAAAGATGAATGCTCGGTTTCGAAAACAACGAAGCTCAGTAACCAGCTGCAGAATTTTCCGCACAATTTTATTCATGTTGAACTTATTGAAATGTATTCTTGGTTTTTTTTCTTTGTTGCAGGTAAGAGTTTTCATTATTTATCAGAAAGAAAAACGTCGACAGTGGAGTATTCGAATACCGTTCGTATATTATAGTGTAAAAATGCTTCGTGAAAGAATACTGGTTGTGTAAACCCTTACTTTCGTCATCGTCCTCGATTTGGTAAGAAATATTATGCGAAATAAGGAAAAGACATCATAGAAAATTAATTCCATTTTCAACTGAATGTATTCTTATAAAAAGTGCTGTTGCTTGAATCAAATCAATTTTTATTTTTTCCAAAATTTGAAAGAGCAGCTAATATTGGCTGAGTGATAGATTCTTATCAACGAATAAAAGATGTGTGAAAAGAAGGTGGAGTCTTCTCAAATACGTGAAAACGATGATGACAATAACAATGACAGTTAGTTGAAGAATGCGGACGAATAAAGAGAAACGAGAATAAGACACACTTCTTCCCCCGTCAGCATAAAATTAGAAAAACTTTTCAATTATCGTATTTCATCCTGGTTTACAATTCACGTTAATTATTGCTAGATAATATATTATGTTCAAGTGCAAGTATCGTCTTAATTGTAATCAGTTTTACAGGGGAAGAAGTTATGCTTTAGAGGTTTGAAAGTCGATCCGCGGTACTGCTTAAGGAAACTTTGATTTCTGTAGAATTACAAGTACATATATACTTTATGAATGAATGAGTATTTCACAATGGCCCTTCTCATACCGAACACCCTTTAAAGCCAGAGAGAATGACTTTCTAGAAGTGGTTCATTCCGAAGTACAGCATTTCGAGTTTCAACCTCATTCCAACGACAGAAGAGGGGAGGGATAAGAGAGACAGTAAGCGGGCCATGGAACTGGGGAAAAAAATTACGAAAAATGGTTAACACAGAAACTTAAAATTAATGTACCAGAAGATCGCTTTTACGGAAAGATAAAGTCAATTACGATTACGTTGCATCAAGAGAGAACGATGTCTAAGCAGAGGAAAAAGAGGATAAAAAAAGCTCGAGTTCAGATAAATAAGGTGTGTAATGAACCATAAACATTGACTAGCGTATACGAATATATATACGTTGAATATAAGAATGCATCTACAAAAAAATTTCTATTTCATTCATAAATAATATAATGAAAATATTTCACGCTTATTTGCGCTAAGCACGAACGGGTGAGAATTTCTGATCGTAAATTTTATTGAGTAAAAAATATACTATCTACTGAACGTATGCACACGCAGATGCCAATAAAATACAAATCGTGCGATACAAGAATGGAAACTGGGGAAAAAATACGAATTTCCGCACAACGGATTCTCGTTGCTTTTGTCTAAATCTGGCACGAGATTTGAGAATAAGTAATTTTTTCAAGTGGGTCTTTTCGGTGATTCTGATTTTGTTCAGCAGACTTTTCCCGGTAGAACGGTCAACAGTAGCCGATAGCTCGGCCATCAGTATAACCAATGGGACAACCACCAGTAGACGCTGGACTACTAACGTAGCGAAGAATTTTGATGATTCGTGACTTCCGAGCGATATAAACTGTAAAGATTCTTGAAAAAAATCGATTTCCTCAAATAACACTAGGCAAGAATTAAAAATTTTTTGAATACTGCTTAAGTGAGATAGGTTGTGTCTAAAAGTATTTTTTGCGCTGATTTCAGAACCGTTTTCCGTTTTTTGATAGGAGGTCGCGTTTTCTTGTCATCACTTTGTTTAGTTGCCGCGCATCGTCGCGAGTCGAAACGTTCCTTGTCGAGCGTTGATACTGCTATCGTTGATCGAAGCCCGATAAAGAACGCTTCGTCTCGCGACGATGCGCGGCAATTAAGCAAAGGGATAACAAGAAAACGCGACTTCCTATCGAAAAACGGAAAACGGTTCTGAAATCAGCGAAAAAAATACTTCTAGATACAACCTATCTCACTTCAGCAATTTTCAACAAATTTTTAATTGTTGCCTAGTATTAGAAAATCTCTGGTAAAACAGCTTTCCTGCTCGCCTCGATTCCGCAAGGAGCGCTACAATCGACAAAATTGGTACATAACTGAATCAAGACAATTCTCCCATTTGAATTTTGACTTGATTAAGTTGTCTCGGAAAAATTTAAATACCATTCCTAATCTTGTAGTGGCAGCGGGGAACCCACGAGCACCGCTGCCCTTTGAAAACATCCACTTTTAAAAATTAATTTTCCCTCAAGCTTGTGATTTACTTCATGTTTTTGTTGTAATCGCTCAAAAATATTCCAGGGGGTCTTTCGGCAAACCTACCTTTTTTTACAATTTAACCTAGGAAAAGTCTTATAATTTAGCCTAGAAGTATTCCTATAATCTAGCCTTCTCTTTAGATCATTCAATTGAAAAAATTCCTATGATTTAATTTGAACCAAATCAAGTTGATGACGTCATCAAAGCTGGCCCCGAACGTTTCCTGAGGATACCCTCCTCCCTAATAAAACAAATGGCGGCCCGCTAACTAGTTTAGAAAGGAGCCATGTTATGAGAACGAAATGTGTAGAGCCAAAACTTTTCTCCTCACCTTTCTGTAAAATATTGATTTTATCGATTTAAAACAAGCTTCCCACCCCCTACCCGTGCTGCAATGATTGCCCCGGTTTTATTAAGCATGATACTAGCGTTGTTCGGCCCGAATTGATGTGGTTGATGAAAGAAGACTCTGCCCAGTGCAAGTGGACAAAATCAGGAGCAAATTCTCGTGAAACAAGATTACAAATGATAATGATCAAGTCCAGTCCTTTTGCCCAGTTTGACTCTTAGCGATCCTAGTCATACATAACAACTTCGGAGGTAGGAGATTCTCTGTTTTATTCAAGAACACTGCCAATGTTCTACATCTGGGTGGTGGGGAGGGAACAGGAGGAGTAAAAAATTTTCCAATTATGTATTGCCTTTCTCTTTGTTTCACGGAATCTAAATCAATATTATACGTCTGCACTTTCACGTTAATTGCTAATTTCCTCAACACAACTCACTGAACTTTCCCTCCACTCTCGTATGCTCTGATTGCATCACCCGTCATATTTTGAATTTCATCTTCATTGCTTCCTAAATAAAGTCATCCTGGATTTCTCAATGGTATCTACCCATCCAGTCGTCAGACTCCATCTCGCAGGTGTACCAAAATCAGACAGCATCATCTATCAAACTCATTAGAAAGATGATCATTTCAAGATTCCACATCCATATAATGCACACTGAATCTTTCAAGTTGGGGTGGGTTCTAAAGCTGGTTAGGCCCATCCAGTTCAAAATCTTATTACCGTCCATGTTTCGGTATTTATGGTTGATTTAAGCGCTATTTAGCTAGTCTTTCCCTACTAGTCCGGGAGGTAGATAATTCGATCTTGCATTTCATGTTGAAATCATGAAATTTGGAACGAACATTTAGGATACTTGAATGAAAAATTTGAGCCATGGCGCCACCGTCCAAACCTCATAGCGACCCCGTAACGGCGGGTTGACTAACTGGAAGGGGTTCTTGCATATAAATGACCGAAATATTCCTTTCGGCCCGCAATTTATGTGGATTCTTATGTAATTTGGACCGACAAATTCGAAAAAAATTATCAACAAATTCTTTCGACATTTTAGGGGCGCCGAGGGGCGGTTAACCCCTAAAACCGGGGTAAAATTGAAGTGACATATTTCAACATTATTTTCACGAATATCCTTATTAAATTTCCCGTAGAATTTGGGAAAAATACTGAAAAATTTCTTCTGAACGGCCAAAGAGCCCAGGAGCCCTCTCTTCTCTCCAAATTGAAGAAAAATTGTTTTGTATTTTATGGAAAAATCGTATCGGGTTCCGAAATAGAATTTAGCGCCGCGAAATCCGGAAAAAATGGTGAAAAAATTCCTGAGGCCCTCGGAGGGGGTTGAGAGGGGCACAAACCCTGAAAAGTGATGAAAAAGATTCAGCATTGTTTTTCAAGTTAAACAAATTCTTACGTACAATTTAACGTCGAATTTCGGAAAAAATAGTAAAAACATTCCTAGAGGTCTCTGAGAGGGATAAGAGGATTCAAACCCCCAAAACTCAAGGTGAAATTTATGTATTTTTGAGAAGGGCCGGACTGAAAAGTAGGAACTATCAGAAAAGCTGATGAGTCCGCAAAGAGACACTTCCGAACCAATAAAAAACGCAGTTTACATGAGTCATAAGAAGTAATTCTACAATTTTACAACTTTTCCCAAAAAAGTCTATGTTCCTCCCGGCCCCCTCGAAGAGCCATGAGATTTTTTCAGAATTCTTTCTGAATTATACGGTAAATTTCACACAAGAATCTGTTTGATTTTTTTCAAAAATGCATATTTTTTACTTTGAGTTTTGGAGGTTTCAGTCCTTTTACCCCCTCTCAGAGACATTTTTCCATCATTTTACCCGAATTGTACGGTAAATTCTACATAAGAATTTGTTGAACTTGGGGGAAAAAAAATGCAAAAATCTTTTCATCACTTTTCAGAGTTTGTGCACCTCCGACGGCCCCAGGAATTTTTTCACCATTTTTCCCGGATTTTGCGGCGCTAAATTCTACTTTGGAACTTTGTAAGACTTTTCCAAAAACCACAAATTTTCCTCAATTTTTTGGGAAAGACCCTGGCCCCTTCGGACGTTCGGGTGAAATATTTTAGTATTTTTCCCAAATTCTACGGGAAATTTCATGAGGGTACTCGTGAAAATATGATGAAATATGTCACTTCAATTTTACCCCGATTTTAGGGGTTATCTGCTCCTCGGTACCCCTAAAATGTCGGAAGAATTTTTTGATAATTTTTTTCGAATTTGGCTGTCCGAATTACATAAGAATCCACATAAATTGCGAACCGAAAGGAATATTTCGGTCATTTATATGCATGAACTCCTTCCACTTATGCAATTCGCCATTACGGGACCCCTATGAGGTTTGGACGGTGGCGTCATGGCTCAAATTTTTCATTCAAGTATCCTAAATGTTCGTTCCAAATTTCCTGATTTTAACATGAAATGCAAGGTTGATCTCATAATTTGCACTAAGCCACCGGACTTTACTTAGTCACTGATGTCTTGGACTTGATTACATTTCACTATCCGACTCAATTTCCTCTCTTTCATTTCCATAAGACCCAGACAGAATTTATTTTATCGTACAATGTATTATTTTGCATTCTCTATACTTTTATATCAATCCAAATTTAGATAATGGATCGCATCGATCTCTTCGAACATTATTTTTGATTGACTATGTGGCCAAAAACTTAATCCCGCCTCCTAAAATTTCCGATTCTTTACCCTCACCCCCACCAGCATACGATTGTAGAAACTTATACCGTTCTTTAGTCCTTGTTGCTTGATACGACCTTCGAAAAAATCTAATTAGTAACAGACCTAGATCCATTAAAAATTAATTTATTGCCTAATTCTCCTTGAACAGAAGACCTCACTTGGTGGAAGAGCCACTTTTTCTTGTGTCCAGCTTGACCACACTCGCTTCCCCAATTCCCATCTCTACCTGGATCTCCCCTCCCCTCCTTCCTGTAATTACTACAGTTTAATATATTTTCTCTTGCCTTGTACTCCCAAACTATTCCTCCTCCTACAGTGCAACCGTTTCTATATCCTTTCCCCTGTGTAAGAACTCGGAAATTCCCACCACTACCTACCTGCGCTCTCTCGTTACTTTAATCGTCTCTACTCCTTCACTACGCATTATAAGTCCGCGTGAGCTCATGACCCAGTTGAATAGAATTAATGGTCGCTACATCCACCGCCTTCTCCGTTTTGAAAGATGAAATCCGAGTCGATCGATGTTCACATCGTGCGACTAGATTCAGAAACGAATGCAATAGTTTGAAACTATATAGGACTGTCGGTCAAAATTTCAACTTTTTTCTTTTTTCATCTGTAATGCTGTCCATTTGGTATCTCTCTCTCTGTCGTATTCTTTAATTGTTGTTTCTATCGTCGTCATTATCGTTTTCAAGCGCTTACTTCGAATTCGCCATCATAAAAATGTTTTGGGCAACTTTAAAATTATCGTTCGACTATAATTCTATAGTTTACCCAGTAATTTCAGACGAGATAACTTTTTTTTCTTATTTTTCTCCCTCTCGCTCTCTTCCTTTCTCTCAAGTTTATTAGTTCGTGCATCGTTGAGAATTTTTTCCTATCCAGAACATTAATTTTATTTAGTTTTTTATATTGTACTCGCTTATACTACCTCGTTAGTGTCTTCTAACGATGTGATCTCGTCGACTGTAGCGTGCACGCGCTATAGGCTGGCGTGACTCGCTGGAAAGGCCTTCTCAAATTGTTGGCTCCGTCGTATACCATTAATTTTAAAAGATTCAAATTTTTGGTATTGCCTTGCTCCTTGCCAAAAATTTCAATCCTTACAAATACTGAGCAGAAATTGAATGTTGCCAAGGTCGCCAACAAAAGCTATATGCGTAAATCAATCCTCAATGCCTTTTGCATGTATACGAACTAAAAAAAAAAAAAAAGGAATCGAGCAAGAAAAAAAAAACAGAGAAGAGTGGGAGACAACATTTATTATACGAGCTGCCAAACATTTTGTACGCCTTAATGAAAAACATTTTACGCTTACATTAATCGAAATGAATGCTGATACATTTTTTGGCAGTTCATTTACACGTCTTCCGCTTCTAGGTGAGATCTTCCATTGAATGGTCTTCTTCGTCATTATGTCTCCTTTCGGAATATGAAGTGGGAGCCTTCTTTCCTGGAACAAAAGAGCCACTGGAAAATTGGTTAACTGAATTCGCGAGAGCGAAAGCGAAAATTACGAGTGATGAATTAATATATAGGGAAAGGGCGCTAGAGCCTGAATAAAAGGCACCTTATTTCTTCTTTTTCTTCGCGAATATTATACTAAAAAGGCTTACTAGTAATTAAAGACTCATTTTCCGAGTAAGTGTTCGCCGGATGAAAAGCTTGTTCGCGATAATTATCTGTGCAAATTTTGAGAGAACGCGGAGTATACGTACTTCGTGTACTATATTTGATTATACGAAAAAGGTTTTGCAGATAGTATCGTAAGTTGTACATATTTATCATTATTGTTACCCGTATGTATGGCGGGGTCGAGAAGTTAAGAAGATACGATGTGCGAAAAGCTAAGGCGAGATGAGTGATCTTATACCAGAAAGTAGGTAGAGCATCGATAATAATTTTTGGTTGAAATTGATTGATTATATAAGAGGCCGGGGCGTTTAATTTTTTTCTTCTTCTCCGTAAAAGTTTCTTAAGTGAAATTCACTCGGGCGTAACGAGGTATTTTACGTTATTCGTCCGGGGACGCGTGCTGCCTGGCGCGATTTAAAGTACAGCAGCGTGCGTTGATGGTTGACGAATTATCGCGGCGAAAATGTTTGATTTCTTTTTCTCCGAGCAGGAAATTGATGTTCGCTAACTTACGTTTTTACTTTTGAAAGTGAGTGCTCTGCTGCGAAACGTGGTCGATTGATGATGCGTTACCGAAAGGACGCATCGGCGGAACTGTAATTGGTGAGATATACTGATTTGAGCGGAAAGCTCGAAATATAGGCGTGTACGAAGACACAATCAGATAATGACGTCGAGTTTGGTCTTCGATGTACTTACGGAGCAAAAAATTAGGTTAAAGAACGCGCGACAAAATTGGAGAAGACCAATTTCTAAGCTAATAAAGTGAGATTAGATCGATAACACAATTGTGCAGCTATTTTGTGCTCGCAATTCGTGCGTATAGGTTTTTGAGGTAGTTTTTGAAGCTGAATTCGTTTCCTTCTTCTTTTTGTTTCTCTTTATCTTTTCGGAACCGAACAAAATTTCTCGTATTTCGCCAGTTCTTCTTTCTTGACCGCACCTTCTTCTCTTTTTTGACTTTTTGTAATTTCAACACTTGGATATTCATGATAATCCGCTCCGTCGTAGTTAGATTGAAACCGTTCCAATTGGTTCTGTCTTCCTGTGGAGGTTCGTACAAAATAATTTAACGGTGGACCAAATCAACTTGTGTATTTTTACTCAGTTATCAGCGTCAGCGTGGAGAGCCTGTTCGAAAGTTGGTTTTTGATCAATCACTTTCTGGGAAGAAATCGAGATCGTGTTCCTTATCCCTTTCGAACTCGACTGAGAAACAAATTTTAAACACTCATGATTCGCGGGAGGGGGTCCAAGTCACTAGATCCTTCAGCATTGGACAGAGAGAAACGACGCGACGGCTTCCTTAACGAAGTTGAACAGAAACCCAGGGAACCTGTTCTATGAGTCAAATTGGTTTTGATATTGAAAATTTAAAGAAGCCTAAAGCTAACAAGTATAAAGGAGGCCTAGACGTAGTATAAGCCAGTAGTGAAGTAACACCCCTGTTTTCAAGCCACTTTCTTTTCCCGAGTCAATAGTACTCATCTCTCGGGTTTATAACCACCATCACGTACACAGTCCCGCTAAAATAAAACTGATTTTCGTCACACCCCCGATTCAACACTACTCATCTCCGGGGCTTATAACCATCCAACACGTACTCAACCCCGCTATAAAAAATGGCTCGATTTTTCACTACAAACATGAATTCACCTATTCATTTCATCAAATATAAGAACGACAATTTTTTTTTGAACGTGAATTCATTTATTTCGTTAGTTGCGAGCATAAGAAGAAAAATTATTTTTTCGAACATGAATTCACGTTCGAAAAAAATTGCTGTTCTGAAATGAATAGGTGAATTCATGTTTGTAGTGAAAAATCGATCTATTTTGTATAGCGGGGCTGTGTACGTGATGAGTCGTTATAAGCCCGAGAGATGAGTAGTGTTGAATCGGGGGTGTGGCGAAAATCACTGTTTCATTTGAGCGGGGCTGTGTACGTGATGGGTCGTTATACGCCCCGGGGATGAGTAGTGTTGAGTCGGGGGTGTAGCGAAAATCACTGTTTCATTTGAGCGGGGCTGTGTACGTGATCGGTCGTTATACGCCCCGGAGATGAGTAGTGTTGAGTCGGGGCGGTGTAGCGAAAATTACTGTTAACAGGGAACCTGTTTTATGGGGGGCTATTTGAGAAATCTGCCGTGCGCCGTGCGCCGTCCAGCGAAACCTTAGAAAAATGTCGACTCTCGAGCTATATATGATAGAAGGGGGACTTAGAAAAATTTCGACTCTCGAGCCATATATGATAGGAGAGGGACTTGGAAAAAATTTCGACTCTCGAGCTATAGATGATAGGAGGGGGGACTTAGAAAAAATTCGACTCTCGCGCCATATGTGATAGGAGAGGGACTTGGAAAAAATTTCGACTCTCGAGCTATAGATGATAGGAGGGGGGACTTAGAAAAAATTCGACTCTCGCGCCATATGTGATAGGAGAGGGACTTGGAAAAAATTACGGCTTCCTTAACGAAGTTAAACGAGGAACGCAGGGAACCTGTTTTATGATTCGAATGAGATTTGGTATTGAAAATTCAAGGAAGCCTAGATCATATATAGCTCGACAGTCGAAATTTTTCCAAGTCCCCCTTCTATCATATATAGCTCGAGAGTCGAAATTTTTCTAAGTCCCCCTTCTATCATATATAGCTCGAGAGTCGAAATTTTTCTAAGTTCCCCTCCTATCATATATAGCTCGAGAGTCGAAATTTTTCCAAGTCCCTCTCCTATCATATATGGCTCGAGAGTCGAAATTTTTCCAAGTCCCCCTTCTATCATATATGGCTCGAGAGTCGAAATTTTTCTAAGTCCCTCTTCTATCATATATAGCTCGAGAGTCGAAATTTTTCCAAGTCCCCCTCCTATCATATATTGCTCGAGGGTCGAAAGTCCCCAGCCTAGATCATATATAGCTCGACAGTCGAAATTTTTCTAAGTCCCCCTTCTATCATATATAGCTCGAGAGTCGAAATTTTTTCTAAGTCCCCCTCCTATCATATATAGCTCGAGAGTCGAAATTTTTCTAAGTCCCCCTCCTATCATATATAGCTCGAGAGTCGAAATTTTTCTAAGTCCCCCTTCTATCATATATAGCTCGAGAGTCCCTCTCCTATCATATATGGCTCGAGAGTCGAAATTTTTCTAAGTTCCCCTCCTATCATCTATAGCTCGAGAGTCGAAATTTT
Organism: Aspidiotus rigidus; assembly: GCA_035079385.1. Classification (NCBI taxonomy): domain Eukaryota; kingdom Metazoa; phylum Arthropoda; class Insecta; order Hemiptera; family Diaspididae; genus Aspidiotus; species Aspidiotus rigidus. Next base: position 11,604,688 of record JAVHKY010000020.1, on the reverse strand, counting down.
TCTAAGTCCCCCTTCTATCATATATAACTCGAGAGTCCCTCTCCTATCATATATGGCTCGAGAGTCGAAATTTTTCTAAGTCCCCCTCCTATCATATATAGCTCGAGAGTCGACATTTTTCCAAGTCCCCCCCTATCATCTATAGCTCGAGAGTCGAAATTTTTCTAAGTTCCCCTCCTATCATCTATAGCTCGAGAGTCGAAATTTTTTCTAAGTCCCCCTCCTATCATATATAGCTCGAGGGTCGAAATTTTTCTAAGTTTTTCGCTGGACGGCGCACGGCGCGCGGCGGACGGCGGACGGCGGACGGCAGATTTCTCAAATAGCCCCCCATAAAACAGGTTCCCTGTTAAAACTTCGACTGTCGAGCTATGTATGATAGGATGGTTGGTCTAGGCCTTCTTTTTACTACCTTTCTCCAAATCTAGGCTTCCTTGAATTTTCAATACCAAATCTCATTCGAATCATAAAACAGGTTCCCTGCGTTCCTCGTTTAACTTCGTTAAGGAAGCCGTCATTTTTTTTATTTTAGCGGGGCTGTGTACGTGATGGGTCGTTATAAGCCCCAGAGATGAGTAGTGTTGAGTCGGGTGTGTAGCGAAAATCACTGTTTTATTTTAGCGGGGCTGTGTACGTGATGAGTCGTTATAAGCCCGAGAGATGAGTAGTGTTGAATCGGGGGTGTAGCGAAAATCACTGTTTCATTTGAGCGGGGCTGTGTACGTGATGGGTCGTTATAAGCCCGAGAGATGAGTAGTGTTGAATCGGGGGTGTAGCGAAAATCACTGTTTCATTTGAGCGGGGCTGTGTACGTGATGGGTCGTTATACGCCCCAGAGATGAGTAGTGTTGAGTCGGGGGTGTAGCACTGTTTTATTTTAGCTGGGCTGTGTACGTGATGGGTCGTTATAAGCCCGAGAGATGAGTAGTGTTGGCTCGGGAAAAGAAGTGGCTTGAAAACAGGGGTGTTACTTCTCTACTTAAGCCTAGTATACAAATATCATACTGCATAAAGCAGGAGAAGAGGGGTAGGAACGCTTGATGACATCATCAGTGACCTTGACCTATTTCGGGACTCAAAAACAAGGAAGCCTACACCTAATATACAGGCCTAGACCTAGTGTAAGCCTAGTAAAAAATTAGTATACTGCATGGAGCGGAAGAAAAGGTGTAGGAACGCTGGATAACGTCATCAGTATCCTTGACTTTTTTGAGGGACTTTGAAATTTTTTATATTTGTCCGTGACGTCACGTTTGATTACGTCGTAGCACATTTTTCAACCTCACCATAGAACAGATTCTCTGTTAAAAAGGGTTTTTCTGGCAGAGCCAAATAAATAGAGATCATGTTCTAGATCTGCTAGTAAATGACCTCATCTACATTTTAAGGCCACGCCTACTTTGTGATCAAATCATGGCTTCGCTTGTGGATTTTTCTCAGAAAGGCGTACGCACCGTTCTCGGACTAATAATTATAGATGTGGTGTATTGCAAGTTGAGCTATGTTGCTCAGGAAGGCTCACTCTTTCTTGGTATACTGCATTTTGAGCTGCCTTTCTTACAAAGAAAGGGCTCACTTGTCCCCGTTCATGGGTTAACATAATAGGCGTGGTGTACTGTAAGAAAAGCTCAGCTGAGTGAGCCCCCGTTCTTGGATTAATACAAACGTAGTGCCTAGTCTACAGGGGTGAAGGGGCGGATGAATGAGGGGAGGTAGATTGAACTCGCAAATTTCAGAATCAGGTCGGGGTTGATGACGTCACGAGATAATGATGTCATAGTTGGAGGGCCTTAGGGTCATAACTGTTGTCATAGTTGATTATAAAGGGAGAGAAGGGATACAGTATAGAGCAGTGGTTTTCAACCTTTTTGAGGTGGCGGCACATTTCTGATGACAAACATTTTTCGCGGCACTCCAATTAAAAATATGTATTTAAAATTTTTTGAAATGTTTGAGAAATGTCTACTTACAAGAACTAAATATTTGCGCTTGTGATTTTTTACATATTTCGTCAATACAGGGGCTGATTTTCGACCTACAAACGCGCATTTCTTGTTCGACAGATAGAAGGCGCTCCAAGACCTGATCGCAAAGATAGGAGGTGGAAAAAGAAAGTAATATGGTAAACGCCTTTTTATACAATGCCTGACATTCTCGCGAGATGTTGATCCAAAATTTATCCACGGATACTTCCTTGAACTTCAGTTTCTTTGAAATCTCGCAGCACACTTCGAAGGGGTTCGCGGCACACCGGTTGAATAGACGTGGTGTACAGTAAGATGAGCTGTCTAGTTTAGGGTGTGCAAAAGAGCTTCCGATATCAACATTAGTGACGTCATAACCATCCACGATGGCTGCCTGTGACGTGATCATTAGTACCGGTGACGGCTGGCTGTGACGTCATCAGTATTCATAACGTTATCAGCTTGGACTCTCGCTCTCTCACGCACTCTTCTACTCTCGGGATCGCCTATTCCGCTTGTAAGCCTGCCAAAGTCTCCCTCTTACCAGGCCTCCGGATCACGCCGGAAGACGTCATACTTGCAGATTCCAGACTGGAAATTCTACTTCTCAGGCTACATTTTACCAGGCTGTAGAGTAGACTAAACATGCCTCGTATTTGTTTCAATAACCTTTAGAGAAAACAGTTTCTGGTCGAGTATATTAGACTTCTGTCTATTCTCCTATCTCTCTCCTCGGTCAAACACGTCAAGTACTAATCTTTTGATCATACACTTGTCACAAACAGACAGTTCCGATGTTTATATACTTTGTACTATCTTGTAAGGTAATTTACAGTGTGTCGTTCGATTATAGTAAACACTTTTTCGTAAAATAATTTACATTTCTTTCACCGCGAATTTACGATCGACGGTAAGGGAATCGAAGGAATGTTTGACGCGTGAAAATGTCGAAAAATATTCAATACGATTCTTCTCGAAGAGAAACCTCGCGGTTTCAAAGGAAACAAAATTCTTAAAAGTTTTACGAGCGTAAAAAGACGGGTAGGAGAGCTATTAAAAGATCGAGGGTTTCAACATTAAGTCTTACTCCACCTAAAAATTACGGCTGCGCCTCGAGAGAGAGCTGATGGAAACTTTTCTTTCAGACAGCTTCCACGAAAAGGAAATCGGGCAACGTAAGTTTTTATACTTCTCGGCGATATACTCGTATACCACGCGTTACAGCTGTTCTATTTTTAGTGAAATCAAATTATTTCGGGCACCTGTAATCGTGTACGGTATAATGTCGTGCATTGCCACTAGTGCACGCTCGAGTACACATCGCTAAAAAGAGATTTGTGTTGCAGGATCATTAAGAAAGGATTTCGTCGTTTACAGCGTTCCGAGCGAGATTTCTTCAATGCCCACGCGAGAAGTACCCTCTTGCACGACGGTGAACAGTCATTAGTTCGAAAAGCGTACGACTTTTGGTCAGCGTGTTTGACGATAAAGTCGGAAAGAAAACGAGACTTTGTATACCTCTTTCCGTGGGAATTCTGTTATTAGGTGGCCGAAAAGGGGGATATATGGTCGAATGGACTGTTTCTTCGAAAGTTTAGTTCAAAAAAACGAAATTTTATTCGTGCAAGAACACTTTTAATAGATAGGTGAAGTAAACATTGGCTTTCCCGCACAGTTGACTTTTCGGACTTATTGAGTTCTTCTTCGAGACATTCTGTCTCATCCGCGCGACCTTTATATTTTAATATACTGTACCCAAACGCATCATTAGGGCAAATTTAGTTCCCAATAAGAGATCTAATCAATCGTTCCGAATCATCAAGACTACTCTCATACGATTCAAAAAAATCTTGAATTTTCTTACGATTCAGTCTGGCTGTCTGAGTTGACGCCATTTACAATAACGTCCTTTTGCCTAGCCGATATAAAAAGAGAGACCGGCAAAACGCCACAGTAAAATCGTGTGGTGACGACTTATTGAGTAGATGTTCCCATCTCTGACGACATTCCTTCTTAGACTTAGCGTCTATGGCTTTCTGGTCATATTGAAAAGTCGTTGGAACAATGACTTTGTACCGTTCCACTACGTATAGAATTTTCTTTCCCAATCTTTCTCTCCATCCTTTTCTTTTTGTTTCAGCTCAGCCTTTAATTTCAGTTCGTCACGTAAATTTTTCTCTTTATTTTGTGACTTTTTCGAATCGTGACGAAGAATTTTACTGTCTCCTTGATCATGGGACTTCAATTGCTTTCACGTCTCTTCGCAAATATATCGGGCTGTTGTTGATGAGGCCTAATCCTGGGTGTCTTATTGGAAATCCACTCGATTTTGAATTTGATTCACTTGATTGCGAACTGTTCGTCAGGTTTAACGAATTTTTTCATGAAGGTTTCGGTGAAGTTACAACTACTTGAACATCAACAACTCCTGCAGCATTCGCTTCTGTCGTGAGTACAGCGCTGCTCGTCCTCCATGGTGGAGTGGGTGCGGGTTGCGTATGCATTTAATTTTGTTTCTTCTTACACCTGAATCGACCCTTTCAGGCATAATTTTAGTGTTGGAAGAAGCTCTTCGGGGAACACCTCCCCTTCTTCTTAGCAATCGCTAAGCTGCAGTGCCCCCAGGCCCGCTAAACTGAAGAACACACAAAAACAACACCGACTTAGATATAGTAGATCGCTGTTGGAGTCTCTTCCTCTTCTTCTTCCTTCAGTCTCACTTAATCCTTCTCCTTTTCCCGCACACAGCACACAGATGTTATGAAAGCCATAGCGTGGTTCTGCATTTGTCTATTCCATTTCATGGCCATCTTCTTCTTCATGACTGAGGTTTTAAATTCAGACACCTGGTTCCATGCTTCTTCGGAACCTAGCATGTTGGCTAACAGTTTACTCGAGGCAAGCGCTTCATCTAGCCTAATCTCTTGAAGAGATCGAATAAGATTGTTCCACTCACGCTTCCACATCTGACACTTGAATAAGGTGTGCTGTGGTCCATCATCCCGCCCTTGGTTGAACATGTTGCCGTCCATTCATCCAGATCGCTCTGAGAAATTCTTACTTTCATTTCTAAAGCAAAGTGCGCCTAGCCTCCTGCTTGACCTGTAAAGCCTCTTGATCGGTCATTGTCTTACATGGCCGCTCTCTTCTCTCGAGTGGTGGTGAACGTGCTAATGTGCAAAGAGCCTCAGTCGAGACAGTGCAGTACGCACTAACACCCCTTAGCGCAGCTCTACGCAGGATTGTTACCATCTCTCTCTTTCTTCAGGGTGTCTTCATGGAGTCGGTCCATATTGGAGCACTATATAGAAGGGTCGAAATGATGGTGCTCCTTGTCTTCCTAGGTTTCTCATCAGACGGCTACCTGCTCGTCTTTTCCGCTGTCATCAGAAAACGGTACCTCAAGATCAGCTCTGAGTCCAAGCAGACACGTAGGTACTTCATTAATTTCTTGGTCTTCATTTCCACGTCTTGCAAGCGGAAGGTGAGTGGACTGAACTTTCAACTGGTCCTCGTCTTACCTACTGCATGTTTTCTAACGGGTCATGCCTCTTGGGCCTGGTTGACCCAGCTCTCCTTAGCTACAGTTTTCTCGTCAGTCCATACCACCAGTGTGTCATCAGCACAACAGCCGGTAGCAGCTTTACCTTGAAAATCCTGTTAAATGCGACGCACCACAAGAGCGGTACCCCACGAGTAATTGGGCGCGATGTTTCTGCATGGATTTCTCGACAGCTAAGATAGCTGCTGATCATCCCGAGCAGGTATGCGAGTACTTCTACGTCCATAAGGGCTTCCAATATCCTCTCCATGGAATCAATTTGAAGTTATTTCTTATTTGTCGAGGCTGACGCAAGCCATTGCTGTCTAGACTATCTTCTTCAAACTGATTCCAGCATCTGATGATGTCCTGCACAAAATATAGAAATATGCAACAAACACTAATACCCGTAATCCTGCGACCAATGGCTGATTTCTTTCACGATAGCAGCACTCTTATCAAATATTCTTATGTAATGTTGTGTATAGAAGATTACACCGACACGTTTCTGTATGAATAAAAATAAGACTTTCATCTGTGAGCAATGGTATGAGATTAGAATGGATTTCTCCCACCTCCGACTGCGGTATAGGACGATGACGGTTCGATTAAAATGCTGAACTCGGCGGATTCATCTGGTGGAGAATGATGTAGAAAATCTTAGTTAGAAAGTGAAAAATCAATCCAACATACGCATAAAAAGGGGTAACTGTATACATAAATTTCGCCGCTGATTGCGATTTGTTTTCGAGTGGTTTCCGTGTAAAACAGAAAGAAGCTTACGTACAAATTATTTTTGCTGATGATTTTACTACACCATTACCTGTGAAGAGTTCAGCGTTGTCGCCGTTTGTTTGCACCCTTTCGCTAATGGGTGTCCTCATTGGCTGGGAACGTGGTAGACGGCCTCAATTTTCAATCAGCATTTCATTCAACTTCATCGAGAATACAATAGACACAATTTTTCACGTCTGACCGAAGAAAAAAAAAACATTTGTGACACCTCGCACGTGAATTGAAGAAGCATAAAAACGTACCGTACCGATGCTCGGTGCAATTTTTTGTAACTCGTGGAAAAAAAGAAGGGTATTACATGGTCCTCGAAAGCCATTAACCTATCGTCTGATTTATGGGAGCGAAAGTATAGTGAAGGATTATACAAGGGGACTTTGGGAGATCGCTTTGCGCACTTTTTACAATGGTAACAAATGAGCGTATAATGGTACCAACAATTTTAAGGCGAGCGACGTTGCGTTATCTTTTTTTTTTTTTTTGCTCTTTCTGTGTGGAAAAAAAGATCCTACTTATCTTACGTCAGGGTAGACCGAAGTAATCCTCCGCACGCTCGAGAACGCTACCGATGTCAGCCACATACTGATGAGATAGAGTTTTGAAAATTAAAAACTTCCTGCACCTTTCTCGCATGACGAGTGCTGGAAAGTTTTTGTATAAGTTTATTTATTATACTAGGGAGTAGGAGTCCGTGGAGAAGTAAAATTACCGTACATAACGCGCGTTGTATCGTATTTCGAGAAAAACATCGTCGGTATATGCGAGACTGTCTGAGCTGTCGTGAAATATTCACCTTGTATGTATATTCATTTATAGAGCAGTTGGCGCGTGCCAATTGATGTCTAACGATACAGCGGAATAACGTACAAACAATACGTGTGTGTTCGAAATGAAGCGACGATACCGTTTAGATGCACGAAATGCGATTGAAAGAGAACATTTTGCGAACTCCAATCGATAGTAATTACTTTTTTATCGTAGCGTGAGGTTGAATTTCGCGCTGAATTATTACAGCAAGCTGTTATGTGCAGTCTCGATGTACCGAATGACAGTATAGAGGGATAAGACCTGTAATTAGTCTGTGAAAGATAAATTTAGGATCCGTTCGCGATTTTCAAGAGTAAGGATAACTTTTTACAAGTTCTGAGGATGACATAGATCTAAATTGAAGCAAAAGATGTGCCCAAATTAAATGTCTGATAAATTTCGGCAAAGGTGGAATCGAGGCACGTGGTGACTGATGAGATCAGAAAATTCTGGATTCTAGTTTCTTCGATTTGAAAGCAACACTAGATCATCAAATATTTAGCTACTTAATAATATGATTTGCAGATCTATTGACATAAAAAATGCACAAAAGCAGCAAAATACTCGCAGATTATGTCTTGTTTTACGTATGTTAATATTATATCGTATCCGGTCGACATTCTAAATTCCTGCCCCTGTCCAGTGCTGTAGAAATCTAAGGGTTTCTCCATCTATATCCTGGACTAATTTAGCCGCGTCAAACTTTCCAAGTATTTGGCACTCGAAGAGGTGTCCATAGTCCTGTACCTGACCACAATCGCACAAATTATTGTCCGCTTTGCCCCATTTTTGGAGATTATTCCTCGTGCGCGCGGTTCCACTTCTTATTCGATTTAGGGTTCTCCATAGTGGGTATCGGAGCTGGTGTCCGCTGGGGAGCTTTTCGCTCACATCACTGCCTCCAATGGCCTTCCAAGCCACCAGTCTTTCAGCATCCTCCCGATTTTCCAAGAACCAGTTAGTTTATAGAGCTTCTCTAGTGGTGTTGGTTTCAGGCAACCAGTTACTATTCTGCAGGCATTGTTGAGGGCTACATCTATTTTAGGTGCGTGCGCTGAGCGACTCTAGACCGGACATGCCTACTCCCCCACCGAGTAGCAGAGCGCAAGGGAAGACGTTCTCACTATATTGGGCTTTGCTTCCCCTGTACTGCCGCTGAGCTTTCTGATAATGTTTGTTCTGCTGAAAATCTTCATTTTGGTGTTCTCACAGTGTTTTTTATATGTCAGAGATCTGTCTGATGTGACTCCGAGATACTTCGGGAGATCTGTGTGGCGAAGCCTGATGCCTCTCCAGTAAACGTTCAGTTCTCGTTTAGCTTCCCTATTTCGGAGATGGAAAGCCGCCACTTCCGTTTTTTGCGGGTTCGGCTTTAGTCTGTTTTCTGTGTAGTACTCATCTAATTTATGCACCATATTGTTCAGAACTGTTTTTGCGCCCTCGAAACTCTCGTTTTGGGCAGTCAGTGCTAGATCGTCGGCATATAGGAAGTGATCAGTTTTCCTGCCGATGGGTTGGTCATTGGTACACACGTTGAACAGGGTGGGCGAGAGCACGCTACCCTGCGGGAGTCCATTCTTTTGTTTCCGCCATCTGCTTTCTGCTCCGCATAGTGACACATTCATCCGATTCGTTTCGACTCCTCACTTATTAAGATTCACGATCTTTCGTCGTATCTTATATGTATACCTTTCGTACCCCTCGTGGAATGTAGATTCTCGAGATCTCCTTAACCGCTGACACAAAGGTATTATATTCCTCGAATATTTCCCACTCTGTTGTCGAGTGCTTCCCTGAAGCCCTTCCAGTCAGCCTTTTTATAGTTAGAACATACGTTTGTTACAATATCAGATTTATTTGTGCTCATTTTCATAAATCATGTCAATGAAAGTTTTAGTACGTGAAGCTCATTTATCATGATGGAGGGATTTCCAGGTTTTGCAAAGGTTTCATCCTAGAGGAGAAGAAAATAGAAAAAATGTTGAAGATCCTTCTTTATAGTTCTTTTGACATGTTGGCTGTCTTTGCTCTGACCTCCTCCTTCTCATGGGATTTGCAGAAATTTTGATTTCGGCTGAACCCCTAATTTCGAAATTTGCGTGTGCATGTGCATGCACAATGTAATCCAAGTTACCCTTAACAAATGAGTCAAAATAGAACTCAATACCGGTGCGTGGGAATTTTTCCCCCACAGCGAAATTTTTTCCTTCGAATAACAGGGAATAAACATGGGATCGATATTTGCACCTAGTAGGAAAATGGAAAAGTGGCTGCCCTGCTCAATATCTACATCATTCAAAAATTAATATCTCAAGTGTACGAGTCTACTTTTTTAATTAGTTTACAAGAATACTTCCGGAAGTTATTCCATCATTAAAGCCCTAAACATCAGTTTTTATAGGCTAACACTTTGACCTGATTGACTACAACATCTGCCTTTGTACTGCGTCGGTCGGTTCTGTTTTTTCTGTCTTGTTCAATCACCAGTCTGAACAATTTTTCACCGTCAAACGTGATTACATTGTTCGACAAGCTAGCTAGTCTCCTCTCGGCCGTTTCGATCTTCATGTGTTCCCAGAGTTTTCTTCTCTTCATGTGGTTTTCTGTGTACTGTTCTTCATCGTAGTGTTTGCCAAACAGTGATTTCCCTTGATGTTTCCTGCTCCTTTCTCCTCATGTCGAACTTTCTCTTAGTCTCAGATGCCTTCGTAAGCTTGTACACTTCGCTCAAGCTTCCCTTGTCATTTTCTTCCGTCTGGTCATTACTTGTTCTCTTCTCCAAGGATGGTTTGTTATGGATGCCCACATTCACATCATAACCACTGAACACCTTTATCACCTTGTTTGTGTACTCTACTTTGCATGGTACTGATCTGGAGTACTTTCTCGCTCTGCTGTCTTGTCTTTGCCAAGGACTTCTTCAACCATGCCTCTAGAGTAAGCATTGGCTATTGCGATCTGCTTCGCTATCTCGATTTTTTTCCTCTTCTTATGACTGTTCTTCAGGACAGAAGTTGGTCGGGAGCAAAAGTTCGGAATCACCGCTAACTTGTGCCTAGGTAGGTGGGATGATGGATTGAAGTGCGTTTGCTTCCTGTAGATTTCGCATTCTATCTTGTCGTTGACCACAGTGTATTTTGTTTCTAGAAGGATTGGTCCACTTGTTTATTACTGTCTGACCACATAATTAAGATATCATCTACTTGTTTAGCCTAGTTTTTGATCGAGTTTCCGAAATTGCTGCCTTTTGATGTCATGTTTTCCATGTCATTCGTGAATATCTCTACCAGTAACCTTGAGTCTACCAGTGCTACTATCTAATCTACCAGCAGTACAACCTAATCTACCAGCCAGCGCTATCATCTATATTACTCTACCAACATTCGGCACCAGCACTACAATCTAATCCACCAGCTACTGCCTAACCTGTCAGCTCTACAATCTAGTTTATTATAGCACTATCATCTAATTTTCCAGCACTACCCTAGTAGTAGACAATGAGAGAAGAAGAGATTGTAGTCGCTTTGATTCATATTTTTCTTTATGCCCTTCTGGTTCAGCTCCATTAGGCAATCTTTCAAACAAATATGATTTATTTTATACCATTCTCATATCTCACAAGTGCCTACTTCGTAAATTGAGAATTATTGCTTTAAACTGTTGAGGTATTTTCTACAATGGAGCTTCGTCGTTATTGTGCCTTCAGTCACCGATCCAGTCATCATCGGTCCTTGTGCTTCATGTCTGAAGCCTCGGCGATCCATCAACCAATTTCCTCCACCACTAGTTCCCAGTCTGTCCTATCCTCCGCTCTATGTACAGCTCGTTCCAGGGGCTGGTCTGAAATCCGTCCACGGGATTCTCAAAAGACGTCGGTATACCCACAACTCAAAGGCATCAATGCTTCGCCTGTCAGTCATTTTTATTGTCCACGTCCAACACCGGAAACACGAACGTGCGCAGAAGCCTCATCCAGTATACCTCCAAATAAACATTTTAAATTCTGGCCCGTCCTCAAAAGATCGCCGACTCAAAAACTTTAAGATTCTATTGGACATTCATTTGCCGAAGTGGGATTTTGGGTCCAGCTAAATACTTCGGCTCTCGTTTTCGGTCCAAGCAGAAGCACCAAACTCTATCGGCCCGGTGCGAATTTGAAGAATTTTTCGGAAATTTGAGACGCTCGTTATAACGCGTAAATGGTTTCACAGCCGAGGCGACGACGTCCAAAATGAGAAGATTATACCACGACGGATTCCAACGTTGAATATTATACTGAATGCGTCGTAACAGGATACAGGTGAATTGCCAAAGAGAAGCTTTCTCGTAGCCAACAATTTCTACGGTACAGAACATTCCGATCCCGCGTAAAAGGTCGATTTCCTGTCTTCCGCATCGCAACCCTTCGCTCTAACCTTCGTACATTAATTTGTACGTCAATTATGTATTATCGGCTCCTTTACCGCGAAGGTCGCTGACCGCACCTCCTAATCCGACCACATAGGCGAGATGAACGCGCCAGCATTGTACTTTATACCTATATCGACCTTCTTCTACTCCTAAATACGATAAAGTGCGTATATACTAATTACCATTCGCTTAGACGCATTCTGCTCGTGATAACTTTTCCAAAAGCCTAATGGAAAACTTCGTTTTTAGTCTAAAACGCCGGCGTTTTGTTGGACGACAGCCATAAATCAGGCAGGCAAATTCGCGGAGCTTAGTCTTTTTATCTTTTCAAAGACAATAAATACTAAGCCGCCAACACAATGAACAAGTTTTCTCTTTTTTTTTTTTGAAAATTAAATAACGTTGACACATCGCTCTAGCGGCGGCGTGCGCGTTTTCGGAATCACACGCGTTCAAAAAACTTCCATTGATTTAGGAGGCAGTTTGCCAAAGCGGCGTGGAGGATTCCGCTTAAATTCTCTCGAATTGAATAAATTCGTTTTTGACGGGAAATATTATCGAATGCACAGCCAGGTAACACGGAGACCGCGAACAAATATTGGAAAAAAAAGGCGCATTCGAATTTATAGAGGATTTTTTCATCGTATTTACGATACCTTTGCCTGCGCTATAGATGTATAACACAATTTTACTTTTCCCACTTATCGACACAATCGATGACGTTACTTAGTACAAATTTGAGAGAGGGGTTAGGGGGAAACAGCAAAAAATAAATACGATAAGCAAACTGAGCGATAGTGTACGCGCAAAAAAAAAAAAAAAGAAGAGCTGCGGGTACTCGTTAAATACTTGGAGCAGAAAGGTCACGTTTTGAAAAATTATAACTCTTGACGAGCAGGATGGTATTGCTCGTTATTGTTACACAATCCGACTGCTCGCCTCTACGCAGACCATGATAATACTGTACGAATGAAATTGTCCAATTTTTTCAGTCCAGAGAACTCTGTTTCTAGCGAAGAGGATTTAGGGTATTAAATTGAGCAACGGAAATAAAACTGTATCAAGTAGCTCGTTACAATGGAAGTATTTTCGGAGCGCGGTGAGGTATTGTAAATCAAATTTGACGAGCGGAAGTAAGTATCGTAGACAGTTGCACACATGATGAAAGAGTATTTGCCGGAATGATGGACAAATTAGTATCCAAAGTAGAAGGATCAAGTCATCCTGTAAAATATTTGGGCATTCAGCAAATTGTCGATGAAAGAAAATCTATTATCCGAATGAATGAACAGAGATGAAGTCAAGAGGGAAGGCGGTTAGTTTGATAAGGGTTTAAGGAGATGAACGATTTCCGAGGAAAGCTTTTCTAGGGTAAACGAACCTATTCAACTTTCCTCTCGGGGGAACGGTTCTCTGAGGGAGAGAAGTGAGATGAGTTTTTTACGGACCATAGGATTGACACCGAGAATTCCAAACCGTTAGAATGAGCGAGATACTTGACGACCTGAACCTCCTCAGAGAAAGCCTGAGGGGGAAGAGGGATAAAAACGAGGCGATGTGCAGGTATTCATACGAAAAATACCAAAACTATGCACGCCACCCAGCAATGGAAGTAGAAACGTCTAGAAAGTTGGTGGTCGAGGCTCCCCCTACCTCAATACTAAAGTAAATGGTTGGATACCGACTATCAGGGACAGTGTGAAAAGAGTGAAGATCGACAAGGGAGCAACTCTAGAGGCATAAGACATTATCCACATATCGAAGCCACTAAACAATTTAGGGAAGGAGGTGAAAATCAGAGTCAAAAACTTCGTCCTCAAAACGTTTGAGTAGCAGGACCGGGTCCCTGGTATCCCGAGGATCCGCAAGAAGAGGGCCACATTTTCTTCTCAACATTTTTTTTCAACTTGTGTTTTTTTTTCTTTTCTCGCAAAAGGAGGAAAATTTGGAAATAGAGTGCTCTAAAACGAGGTACAGTTTTACTGGTAGAATTAATTTCTTTCTTTTCAACTAAAAATTTGCACATATCTGATCCAAGTATTCATATCACAGTACGAACAAGAGAACGAGTGACGCCTATGACGGGCTCTCTCCTGCCCCCTTTGTGGGGTACCCTCTTGTATTCTTCAAGAGTTGACTGAAGCCCTCACAGGCCTGGCTAAAGATTTTGAGACTTGACCCAGGCTAGGACAAAAAAAAATTAGATCTGTCCCGAGTCCCCCTCCTATCATATAAATTTTTGAGCTTGAAGTTTTTTCAAGTCCCGAGAATGATGACGTGCAACTTGAACGCGCTGCGATTTCAAGGAAGACGTCGTCCCCCTTCTGTCATATGAAGCTCAACAGTGGAAATTTTAACAGTGAACCTGTTTTATGGGGGGTATTTTGAGAAGTTTGCCGTACGCTTTCCGGCAAAAAACTTGGAAAAATTTTATTTAGCTCGTGGGTCGAAATTTTTTCAAGTCCCCCTCCTATCATTTATAGCTCGGAGGTCGAAATTTTTCCAAGTCCACCTCCTATCATATATAGCTCAGAGGACGTAATCTTTCCAAGTCCCGCCCCCCCCCCCCCCGTGACGTCACCGTCCACGAGCGAGAGTGCGCTGTGTCTCGTCCGGCGAAAAACTTAGAAAACTTTTGACTCCTATTGTATACCGATATACCTTGGAGCAGGAAATTTTTCTAAACTTGAAATAATTTCGAATCCTATTGTGTATGGCTTGGAGGATGAAATTTCTTTAAGTCCCGCTTCTATCATAATATAGCTCGAGAATAAAAATCTTTTAAACAGGGAACCAGTTTTATGGGGTTTTTTTGAGAAATTTGCCGTTCGCCTTCCGGCAAAAAACTTTGAAAATTTCGACTCCTATCCTATATAGCTTGGAGGATAAAATTTTTCCGAGTCCCCCTTTTAGCATATATAGCTCGAGAGTCGGAATTTTTTTCAAGTCCTCCTCCTATCATATATTGCTCGAGGGTCGAAATTTTTCCAAATCCCCCTCATATCATACACAATTCGGAGGTCGGAATTTTTCTAAGTCTCCCTCCTATCATACATAGCTCGCTCATTGGTCAAAATTTTTCGAAGTCCCTCTCCCCTCTTCGTGACGTCATAAACCTCGCTCGCGCTCGCAAATTTCCTGAAAGTACCCCCACAAAAGAGACAGCGGGTTCCCCGCTAAAACATCCTGGGAGGTTGGGGTGTGTTTCGAGCAGAGGAAGCAGTTTCTTTAGGGAGGGAGTAAAAAGAATTTCTACGCTGACGCGCGGGCCAAAACGTAATTTCGAATAGCAGACCTATGGTCTCCACAAGATTGAGACCCTTACAATAAAACTCCTTAATATGCCTCTTGCTGGTAGACTAGTAACCTCCATTCTTAACCTAGCATACTGTATATTAGACTAAGAAGCTAGCTAGGGCTCACTCGCTCACCCATTCTCAGCCTCTTATAAGCTTAGTATATTATACATGTCGGCCCTATATTGACGTCGACGTGAGGTTGGTTTCAAAAATATATTGACGTAATCCCGATCAAAATTTTGAAAGAAGCGAATTCTCGGTTGATCTTGAGAAGATTATTGGTCGACGCTGGTTCTTCGAGAGGTGGGGTTTGAAAATTTCGGTACCTCCGAGTTACATTATACATCGAAAGAAAGATTTCGAATGTAGTTTCGATTATTGAGCTCTATTATAAAGAGGGAAGAGAATGGGCCTGGAGAAATTTAAACTGTCGAACTTTACAATAAGAAGAGAGAAACTTGGAAAATTTATCCCAAAGAATCAATTCTAATCGATATTGACCAGAATCAATCATCGGAATTGAAAAAGTAAGTTTTTATATTTTTATTTGTATATGTTACAGTTAAAACCCGAAATCAGTAAATTCTAAAATTCACTAGTCAAAACTAGTTGCCACAAATGACTTTAGTCAGAAATAGTTTTGATTATTTAATTCCAGAATAAAAAAATTGTTTGAATTCATCAGTAAATTCGAGTTATAACTGAAATGAATTGAAATTGTTCGAGTTCAAAAGGTGATGGTATTTCCAGACATACTTCGGCCAAATTGATAGATATTTGGTAGTTCTGCTCAACTTTGAGGATAAGTAGCTCACACTGGAATAAAATATACGAAAAAGTTCTAAATTTTTCTTCCTTAATTCACACATTAAACCGTACATCATACGAATTCGTCGGTCTATAAACGTTACTAGAGCAAATCTAACAGTGACTAATTGACGCACACCATTCAAGTACGAACAAGCTTTGTGAAAAATAAAAATTCAAGGGTGTTGGAGGCTGGAGGCATTTTGTCTCTGGAGGTACCTTGCCTCTGCCTCCAATGAGGCTAAAATGGTGAGGATTTAAACCAAGATGTTGGAGGCTGGAGCATTTTGCCTCCGGAGGTACCTTGCTTCCACCTAGAGGCTTGGAGGTGCTTCCAAAGATCCTTTAGGAGGCACTTTTTTCAACAGTATTCTATTCCTCGAACCCTCATTCAGCCACTTTGATGCTAGCGCTGCTCGGTTCGAAGAAAAGCCAAAGTTTTAAATACACCTTGTGAGTATCATCTGTCATCTGGCAACACTGGTAGGCCAATATGCTACATCTGGTCACACTGGTCAACGTTACAAGTGCCTTCGGAGGCGTCTCCAAAGACGTCTTCGGTTTCTTCGACAGTGCCTCCGGAGGCGTTTTCTCCAATCTCAGTAATTGCGCTGGAGGCATTTTGAGGTACTTCCAGAGACATACTTTGGAGGTCAGAAGACGCCTCCAAACGTGTCCACTGGAGGCAACCGGAGTCGGAGAGTCATTTTCTGTATTCGTTCCGGAGGCTTCTAAAAAAATTGCTCCAACACCCTTGATAAAAATGCAATTACATTTGTACTAGGGAAGAAATTCATTTTACTGATTGGATTCACCCTTCTTGTTTTCACTAGTTAAAACTAGTGTTCCCCGACAATCATAATTTCTTCTCTATTTCACTTTTTACTAGTCAATTCTAGTTTTCACTAGTAAAAACTAGTTTTACCTAAAATTATTTAAGTTAAAACTAGCTCCAACGCTGAGGGTCACGGTAAATTCTAGAGTTAACTAGTCGAAACTAGTTCTGACTAAAGTCATTTGTGGCAACTAGTTTTGACTAGTGAATTTTAGAATTTACTGATTTCGGGTTTTAACTGTAACATATAAATTCTAAGGGAGTCTTCTAAAGCTCGTGAAGTGTTTGCAGTGACACAGTTATGGTTTGATTGAATGAGAAAATGATAGCACCATTTTTCCGTCAATTTCTCTCCACAATATTTGTGTTCCGATACAGAGGGGAAATTATTCATCTTCCTGATCCTTCCCTCCCCCCTCTGGCTCTGTACGCTTAATTTTAGACCAAAAACTAAAAAGTTATCTCAATACATCAAGTCGAAAACACCGGTGGTTTTTCGAATACACGTCGGTGAAAATATTTACACGTTTGTTATTCCGGGTTTCAGACCTTCCGACTTTGTCAACTCAAATTTATTTCGGGTCGAATACGGAATTAGTTCATATAAAACATTTTGTATATCACGTATTGAAATCGAGCCTCTACATTTGACTGTGTGTATGCAAAATGTACTGTATAATATGTAAAATATTATTATTTTTTAGTTTCCAGCGCGAGGAAAAAAAAAAAAAAAAAGTAAATAATGAAGGAACCGTCTTTTGTTCGGTTTACCAGTTTTGTTATTTGGTTTACTACGGGATGCGTGATATATTTTTCTGTCGGTATCCTCGAATTTGTATACAAGAAATTCGCTTTCTGTCTCGGCTTCTCGCGTATTCTCTCTACCCAGATTCTATACCCGTGTTTCTGTATTTTTATATCATTCACTTATATTTTTCATTTACAAAATGGATGTCTCCACTCGCCTTGACGCTTTCGCCGCATTATACTATCTCATTTTTTCTCTAGCTATTACCGGTCCTGTTTTTCATTCACGCTCGGTATGATGTACTACAGCACAATAGTTTATGCACATTTATAGGCTGTGCGTGAATTCTCTCGCCCCATCCGCTGGCAAAGAAGAAGGTGCACTTCACTTCGGGGCTGAAAGTGAGGAATGAAAACTGTACAGCTACATCTCTGCGGTCTCTGATTTGAAACGTTTTTCTTCGTCAGTAATCGTTTGAATGATAATTCCGTTACCTACAACGCGGGCACTTTAATAAAACTTTACTGTTTACGCATACACCAAGAGTGTAAGAGCTTTTTCCCTTTTTTTTTTTTTTTTCTTCTTCCACGTCGCAGCTTTCATTCGGGGTGAATGTTACAGGATGCGGTGGCGAAGATAAATCGGATTCCCATTTGGAAGTTGTCTTTTTTGAAAAAGAAACCTCGTGAATAAGACGCTTATATAGATGGAAGTATTTTAGCTCATTCGAGCTCATTATTATAATTGGATGTAACGAGGTGGGCGTTGACTTTTACCGTTGCTGTTGACTCGAGAACGTCGATTCTCTCGTCGCAGTACCCGCGGTATTGAAACGTTCTAAGAGCTTTGTTAATTTCTCAACGGTATCGGAAAGTTCAGTATACTCTATGTGGTACTCGCGTTTTTCCGTTGAAGATTATTTTACGGTTTAAGAAGAAAAAGGGCCAGGTTTCGAGCCATTCTGGAGTCCCATGGTATCTACTACCAATCCCCAGATATTTTTAAATTCAGGAAATTGACTAATTTCAAAAAATACTTTGTTGAACGTTTGATAAGGAGCAATACAATTTGCAGGTGGTTAAGGACTTGGCGTAGGGAGCAGTAATTTTAAAATGAAAAATGATGATTACCTTGATTGAAGTTTGTCCCGAAAGTGTTCACTGTCTTTTCGATATTCTCTCCATTAACCTATTTCACGGCGTGACAATTTTTTCGTTCATACTCTAGCATTTCAATACTATTCTGGATGTGTTTTAAACGCTGAAAACGACGCTGTTTTCATTTTTCGATCCGTCTTTCCGATCTCTAGTGATGATCTCGTTTACTCATGGGGATCATAGCGGAACGCATCAACGATTGCAGTATCAAAACACTACAACGTGCGATAGGTTCCGCAACGATCCGCGGCGAATAAACGAGATCATTACTAGAAACTGGGAAGACGGATCAAAAAATGGAATACAGCGTCGTTTTCAGCGTTCAAAATACTTCTGGATTACGAGAAATATAACTTTTTTGAAATATCAGAGCGTGACCAAAAAATTATCACGCCGTGTTATGATTATTGATTATGTTCAGGATGTTAGAATTTGGAGTTCAATAATCTAATCAATTTTGTCCTATATTTTTGTTTTTTACAGGTGAGTTTTCATGAGGACAAAGCATAGTCAACGTAAATAAAAATGTGGTGTATATTGTAAGATTCTATTATTCATAAATTTCGAGTAAGTAAGAAATTCAATTTGTTTAATGCGGTCAACTAGCCTGTCGAGTGCATATCTACACTAAACACTTGATGAAACAAAGGTTCTCCTACAAGTTCCAGGACCTGTGAATCAATCAGTAAATGTGCCGTACAGTCATCAAAAATTTTTTCATTATTTTGAATTATTTTCCTTCTCTAGCTGAGGAATGTGAACTTGCCCTCTTCCCCTTTTCTAAACAATTTTTGTCGATAATTTCAATGTCTTGCTAGCGAGCCACACATCTACTCTAACTCACCCTCGATGAGGTCTCCTGATGGCCTTGGATTGTAGACTTCGTTTTTCTAGAAAAAAGAAGTTTCATTTATATTTATCGAAGTCACCTGTCTTTCTCCCCCCCCCCCAATCTTCCTCTAAAATTGCCAGATTAGCCTTAAATCCTCCAATAAATGCCTTCGCTTCACCTTCATTGTAAATACCTCTGGATTCCCCTCATCAAACTTTTGAAAGCAGAATGCCTAAACTCGCTGAATGTCTTTATGAATATCCACACCACCCTCGCACTGCACTGGTTGCAGTCGCAAGCTCCTCCTCAGCTATAAAATTCTGTAAATCGCTCTCAATTGGACTATGGATTCCCAATCGACACGGACAGGTGAACAAATTCTCTCCAGAATCACTGGATGCAATGCATTCTGCTGCCCTACGCTTAGCCTATGCGCTGAGGCTAGTATTCCACCTCTACAATTTCGCTCATTATCAGTTACCACCTACTTCTTTGCGCCTACGGCCCAGTTTTCCCTACTCTATATCTTCAAAAATAAAAAGAGCTTTACACGCACAATTTTTTATTTATACAATCACAATTACCGACGTTTCAGCCGTATAACGACCATCTTCAAGGTACATAAAAAATCAACCTTGAAGATGGTCGTTATGCGGCTGAAACGTCGGTAATTGTGATTTTATAAATAAAAAATTGTGCGGGTAAAGCCCTTTTTATTTTTGAAAAAACTATGATATATCCTTGCACGGAAAAATTTTCTATATTCATTCTCTGTATCTTGTTGCCCTTCCATCACGTCGAAGACTCGCTACTTCTTTCATTAGAATCCAATGCAGACTAGACTACCATCTCAAATTTAAGTCGACGCCTCACATTCACTTCAACCTGTCTGAATTACCGAAATCGCACAATATAATGTCCATCCCCTCAGACAACCTGTGCTTTACAGATAGATTCAAGTCGGATTCCAAAACTGGCTACGTTTTCTCTATCGATGGAAAAGTGTCGCTCTTCCGTATGAAAAACTCGGCCTCCATGTATTCTGCTGAACTATCATTTTGTTTTTAGAAACTGTATCCATACAGATTGCGGGCAATTTTCTGGAGGAGGGGGATGCGTTTCATCATCCTCTCCTCCATTTACTCAAGGTACGCCTTGAATTCCAGCTTGTTGTTTATCATCACGCCAACGTACGCTCTGATAGAGGGTCCAAGCACTGAGAAGGTGATTTCTTGACCATTTCCTCTGCGGTACAGCGGGAGTTGGTATTTCAGAAAGATTTCCGTCTTCCCGATGTTGAGGAGCAGGTCGGAAGTATCCAGGGAGTTTAGAGACATTGGTAATGCAGTCTCTTACTCCCTCTTCCAGATCTTCCCTTGTATCTGCAGATGTGATGACTATGGTGTCATCAGCATACACAAAGATACTAGGGTAGTCCTGCTCCACTTTGTTGATTAGTACATCATACAATACATTCAATAGCTTGAGGGCCAGTACCGAACCATGGGGGCAGCCCCGTTCCAGTATGGTACTCTGGCCCTCACAATGTACTGTACGATCGCACAGGTAAGAAGAAATGGTCCTCACCTGGTATTGTGGTACATTGGCTGTGGCTAGCTGCTCTAGGATACCATTCCATTCAATGTGGTCGTAGGCTCCTTCGATATCCAGAGAGACTGCTGCTGCTAGCCTGTGTAGTGTGGATTTGTTGGTGTAGGTGTTGCACACTGCATTGACGACCATTTCTGTACCAATACCTCTCCGGAATCCGTATTGTCGCCTGTGGAGTGGTTTGTGTGCGTCAAAGTGATCAACTATTCTGAGGTTGACCACTCTTTCATACACTTTCCCCAGGATAGAAAGCATGGTCAATGGCCTGTAGCTGCCAGTGACCGATGGATCCTTTCCTGGTTTGCGTGGAAAGACGGCTCTACCGTCTCTCCATTGGCGGGGGAAGTAGCCGAGTCCCAGACAGATGGCTGAACTGTCTGTTATTCATACTTCTCTCTCTTCATAAATCTCTCCTTCTCTCCAAGCCATGCAAAACCTCTACTCTTCCAACCTTATCGTTCAGCGCATTTTCATCCTCCGGGACATCTTGAAATATTTTTTTATCAACAATTGCTAAACACGACACAGTGAACCGAGCAGTTAAGCAAGCTCTCTTTTTCTCAATCACTGGCCTATAACTTAGAATCTTACTGTCGTTCTTTAGCCATCTTATCATGGTATAATACCTTTGATCTTCTCATGGCTTCAGAAAAGGACGGTACACTATACAACCCCTTTATGATCTCCAATCTCAAATCAACGATGTCACCAATAACAAATCCTCCCTATACTCTTATCTTCTTTGATCTCCAAGAGGCCTTTCCACGGGTATGGAGACACCTCATCTCTACCGAACTTTACGAAATTGGTCTCCGAGGCCACCTCCCTAACATCCTACAAACTTTTCTCAACGACAGAACCCTTCTAGTAAGAATCAATAACATAACCTCCCCTCCCCTTTCGGTCCAAAATGGAGTCCCTCAAGGAGAAGTCTTCAGTGTCTTATTTTTTCTAATAGCAATAAATGACATCACCAAATGTGTAACCCCCCCCCCCTCACCCAGCGTCTTTTCGCTGATGACTATAACATCACTATCCGTTCAGCAAATCCGCAAAGAGCCCACAGACTCCTACAGGATACCCTCAACTCAATCACTACATGGACATCAAAAAGAGGATTCAGATTTTCTTCCTCGAAAACCTACTCAGTTATTTTCAAAAAAAGAAATCCTATCCCCTCCTTACCTCCTCTAATTCTACAAAACTTCCAAATCCCATCTCGTAACTACGGCAAACTTCTCGGCTTACATTTTGACCAAAAACTTACCTGGGCCCCCCACATTAAAACCCTCAAAGTCAAATGCACTCGCGCTCTAAACATAATGAAATACATATCTCATCCATCTAAAGGCTGCAACAGAAAGTTACTCCTTCTTCTATACAAAAGTCTTATTCGCTCAAAATTAGATTATGGCTCCCCGATCTACAACACAGCAAAAAAAACCGTCCTTGCCTTACTCGACCCCATCCAGACATCTTCTCTCAGGATTGCCCTGGGAGCTTATCGCACCAGCCCCAAACTTAGCCTATGTGCAGAAGCCCCAGATCCTCCCCTTCACTTTCGAAGGCTCATCCTAACCTCCAACTTTTTATCCTCTGTAGCACAATTCCCACAACTTCCAATCTTTAACCGAATCTTTCACCACAATCACAACCAATCCTCCACCAAACATATTCGCCTTCAATTCAATCACCTGATCAACAAATCGTTCATAGCACATCCCCTAGAACCCATATACACAACCTTCCCCCCTTGGACCTTCCCTCAACCTTTTTTTTTTTTTTTTTTTGGGTTCCCCAGTCCGAACTTTCTCGGTGGGGCGAGTATATTACGCGGAAAAGACAATATTATAAACTAGCCCTTGCAGCGAGATCGCTCACTGCAAGGGGTTTTATCATCTTAAGTGTAATTTATAGTTAGTGCTTCCATACTCAAAGGTTGCCCGCAGAGACTTGTCAAGTTGACTTATGCACTGGACGGGTTTCCCTTTCGTACTTCGGCTGTTAATCATCCACTCAGTTGCCCCGTCTGATCTAATAATGATCTCGGAGCGGCTGAGAGGAGAAAAAGTAGGATGGGAGGTACAATACCGGGGGGGGGGGACTCCTCTACATATCCCTAGATAAGTGGGGTAGAGGGGACCTAATAATAATTACAATAATATTAAGTGTTAAATAAATATTACAATTGTAAAATTATATGGTGATTAACAATCTTACTTCTATACCTGTAATAGTAGGAAGAGAAGATCCGCAGGGCATGTCCAGTACTCCACTTTTGGTCGATGGTTACAGGGAGATAACCGCCTTCCCCAGTAACAGGACAGCCGATTGCGGTGTGATGGTGGTTGTGAGACATATACTTTGCATGGTGGATTCATAACATCTTACTCTAAGCTGAAATAGTAGAGGTAAAATGTTGATCCGCAGCGGATTGCCCAGTACTCCACTTTTGGTCGATGGTTACAGGGAGATAACCGCCTTCCCCAGTAGTAGAGCATCCGGATGCGGTGTGAGGGTGGTCATGAAAACATGTATACATTTATGGTATGAATTGTTTGACAACTTATTCTTATCCTGAAATAGATGAGAAGAAGTGATCCTGCTGTTGCGTGACTAATACTCCACTTATCGCCCGTGGTTACAGGAAATAGCTACAATCCCAGTAATTAGGCGCTTCAGCAGGGTGTGGTGTAGTGAGTACAAGCTATTGCTAGATACTTATCTAAGGTCCGAAGTCCTTGGGTTGGTTGGTAATCAGCTGCGGCCCGATGGCATCTTGAGGAACATCCTGCGGCCCGATGGCTTCTTGAAGTTTGGTGAATGCCCAATTAGGGTCTTACATCCATCTCTGGGTTGATGATGCGGAAGTGTGGGTTCTCCGTCTTCCACAGCTTCAGCATCACCTCCTGGAGGTATGGTATGTGGTGCTCCTCGAGTCTGTCCCAGTCCATTGGTCGACCGACTGTGAAGCGCATGCACTCTGTCAGCACGTGCTCGGCCGTCTCAGGGTAGCCGGGTCCACATGCTGGACAGAGTTCAAATCCTTCGGGTGCGTTGGGCTTCACTCGCTTCAGATATGACCTGAGGCAGCCATGATCTGAGAGTGCTTGTGAAGTCCAAAAGCTAGGTGGAGTCTTTATCCGCAGTCGGTCGTGAACGGTGGGGAACATAGTCTGGGGCCACTTCTTTGGCGATATGTTAACCCATTCTCTGTTCCACTCGTTCAGGGTGGCTGCTCTGAAGGCTTTGGCTACCTCGGCTGGAGATACCGGGTCGCCATGAAGCACTAGGCCGCCTTCGTCGTCAGTCTCCACCTGGGGAAGGTGTCCCCAGTGTTTGACAGGCATATCTTTCGAGAGCAGCCACTTGACTGATCTTTCCGCTATTTGCAAGTGTAGTGGAGGGCTTGCTGCAAGGACCCTAGCGACTTCTTTGCTAACGTCCTTGTAGCTCCTGCTGCTGATCACATCGCACCGGCGTTGGACCTTATCGATAGAGCTGCGATAGGTCTTCACCTTCCCTCAACCTAAAATACGCCTAGATCTCACAGAAATCCCAAAATCTGACAAACCTGGTTTTACCCAACATATCAACAAACTACTTCAAGAATACCCTGACCATTCACTTTGCCTCACCGATGGGTCGAAAACATCTACTAAAACAGCTTACGCATACTCCATCGACGGGGAAATATCTTCTCATCGCATCCGAAATATAGCCTCTATTTTTACAGCCGAACTGATGGCCATTTTTTCCTGCCTTTCCCACCTCTCTCAACTACCCCCAAACGGTAAATTCATTATTCTCACTGACTCACTTTCTTCACTCCACTCCCTTACAGACGCATACAACTCTAACCCTATAATCCAACGCATCTTTCTCACACTACACACTTTGGAAACAATCAACACTCAAATTATCTTCATATGGATCCCTGGACACACCAATTTCCCCGACCACGACGCAGTTGATCAAGCCGCGAAACAAGCTACCTCCCTAAGTCGAATAACTGATAATTCACCCCTACCAACCCTAGATTACAAAAATTACTATCGTTCTCTCATCACACAATCATGGAACACTCTTTGGGAAAATCAAACAAATAATAAACTTCTCAGTATCAAAAAAACCCCGGTTCCTTGGGTATCCTCCATTCAAAACACAAGAAGAGAAGAAGTAATTCTCTCTCGTCTCAGAATTGGTCACACAAAAATTACTCACATCCACCTCATCAGTCCCTACATCCTAACCCCTCCCTCATGTCCCCACTGTCAAAAAGACAAATTAACAGTGGAACACTTTTTTTCATGCCCCAGACTTTTACCCCTTCGCTCTTCTTCGGATACCCCCTCTTCACTCACCCAAGCACTCAAAAACAACCAGGACATCATTTCGAATACCCTACATTACCTAAGACAAACTGACTTTTACGCTCACATCTGAACACATACATCGACTATACCTCTACAACCTTCTACATACACACATTGAAAACTTTTACACACCATTACCTGAAGCAGTTACACTCGACATTATATTCCATCCTCTTATCCTTCCTCACTTTTCCTTACTCCAGCAACTTCCTTAAAATCTCCCTTTCTTATGTGTTATTTACTTTCATAACTTTTGTAACGCCGAGCCAATAGCCCTCGTGCAGCTCTAGTGCTCGTAAAAATAAAAAATAAAAAAAAAAACCACAATGAACTTCTTCTAGTTAAAAAATCTTCAATCTGCTGATCCTCTTCAATTTGTCCTCACGTCGTGAAGAAATATTCATGACACGACTAACAATAAGTGCTGAAAATAGGTCGTCCCCCGTCTCCTCGGGACCACAACAGTCATTGTTGCCAAATAACCCACCATAAAACAGAAGCTTAGTTGACAGAGTCTGGGTCAGTTCGCGTGGATCGCCATCCTGCGACATACTTTCTACTTATCGTTAAAATGCAATGCGGGGCACCGGGGCTGATAGCCTTCGGCTTCTTCTGAATTCGGATTTGATCCCATAGTTCGATGTCGTACTACGTATGCTGCGAACTTGCCAGTTATTTTATTGGTATCAACTGCATGCAATTGCAACCCTCCTTCCGCCTCTCAAAAAAGATAAAAACTTTCTGGTCTTGCTGCACTATAGGTTACAAGGGTGCAGCGGACGCTCTCGCTGTCACGCTTACACCTATTTCGCATCGTATATTTTGTTTATCGTTCGTTATTTGTGTGCACACTTTTTACGTTTAGAAAAGCGAACATTCCGGGGTAATTTTAATACGTATACGATTACGATAACCGCCTTTTGCGAATAATCCGGAAGACGTAGATCGGCAACACGGAAAGTTGCTGCACCGCGTACAAAAAATGTATCGTCATTGTTAATGCCCGTATGTAAACGTGTGCGGCGTTTGCGAGTTAATGTTCGGAAAAACATAAAGGTCTCCTAGAAAATTGGTCGGAAAAAGAAAATAACGGATAAAAGGTAGTAGGGAAAAAATTCCGACTTCCTTTTAGTATAGTGTACGTCTCTTGTTCCATTCATTCGGTTTATCATCGTAGTAGGTTTCTGTCGGATAGTTTTTAGCATTCAGGACGGTATCTTTGTATCATTGCGACGATATGTCACGTACGTGATGCTTTTATTCTGGGAAATTCAATGTTTAAACTTTCGCGAGTATAACGCGTACACTTTAATACAGTACTGTGTGTATAATAAAGGTACTTGCTGTTGCTTTTTTTCTCCTTCTCTCTCTCTCTTTTTCTCGTCCTTCCTCCTTGTCGTCGTGTACGGGGTAGAAAAGCTCGCTCAACTTCCTCTTTTCTTACTCTGGTACAGTGTAAAGGTATTATGAATTAAACTCGTCGTACGGATTTCCACAGTGATTACGGACAGTGTAAGCGGCGTTGAAAATTATTCCTAATACGCTGGAGCGCGCAGTATATTATTATTTTGTACGTAAGTGAGTTTTCGTATATCAAGTGAGGTAAAAAGAGAGTACTGAGTACGCGAAATGAAATTCAGATTAAAAAGTTCATCGAGGCGTATTAATAACTATCGAAATACGAATACGTGAGAATCTTTTTCCTAAGTTGCCAGCGTGTACGTGTGCAACCCTCGTTTATGCCGTATATTATTATATTTTATCCGTCGATGCTTGTTTAAGGTCATGTATGTGTTGAGCACGATCCGAGATTGTTCTCTATCCTATACGTATAGACCTATTGTACGTGTTTGATTTTTCGAGTGGTATTTTACGGCGATAAGCTTTTTGCCTAGCACTCGATTTTTTAATGAAGTACGTACTCTCTCGTGCTGTAAACGATACGTATACATGGCCAGAGTGCGAGTGAAGCGTGCCAATTTCGAACGACTGGTCGTGTTAATTACAATAGTCGAGGCTTTTCCATGTAGCTGGATTTTTAATTTCTGCACGCGAAAATGATCTACAGTGCTTCATTGTCTCAGAGAATTGAACCAATTTTGAAGTGTTCTAGAAAAATAATTAGTTCTGTTGGATAGTCATTAAGGAGAGAAGAATCTCGTATAGGATATTTACGCTCTTCGAAGTTCCCGAGTACTCACTGGAAGGAGTACTCGTAAAAGTTGAATTGGTAGTTTTGCGTGTAAGTTTAGTTGCGAGAGTGCAATTGCTCAATCGAGGACAATGCTATCAGGAAAATGTGTAGCGATTTTGCTCGCTTGATTGAGGTTTTTCGAATTATGAATAATTCGGTTCGAAATTCTTCAAGTTATACGTGCTTTTTACGAAGTAGAAAGACAATTAGAATGAGGGATGGTTCGCTTCGTATTGCTTCTGTGTTGATCGGTATCAAAAATCCGTTTGTATAAACTCGCCTCTAAATTTCCTTATACCACTTTTGCTACTCTTGAAACCGTTCTGAAACTCTTCTCGTTCTATCTTTGTACTTTTCCCCGACTTATCTCTTCTCTTTATCCATTCAAGCTAAAATTGTGTTGTTGGCGAGTTAACGCACAGCTAGCGTGGTTTAATCCAATTAATAAAACGTGCACAGAGAAAAGAACACTTCACTATATTACGGAAATGTAACCTAAAATTTTTCATCAAGGCACCAGAGTACGCCTAACAGTACAAGAATGCAACCCAAATTACACTGGATGTCCTCTTGACCCGATGATTCATCAAACCAATCATTTTCCATCAATGATTTATACCTTGTCAGAATTTAACCGATGCTAACTTTCTGTAGGATGACCAGCTGGACCATATTCGGAATTACCTGTGAACTGTTTTAAAATCTCGTTTGAGCATACCTGAAATATACTTCTAATTAACCTACCTAGTTACTGAGCACACACACACACCACAAGGGCAGAAACTGTCAGCACAAACACCAAGTGTCAGACTCCAACACCAAAAGTGGGTACCATCGACCCTAAGGACCAACTGTCCAGGTTAGTTAGATAATTGTCTGACCACTTGCAACTTCTTTACAAAAACAACTGCAATAACGGATCCCCGCCAAAACTGCTGTACGCACAATGCTGCGGCTACGAGTTCCCGGAATCTTGCCCCGTAGGGATCATTTCCTTGTAGTGCCCCTCAGACAGAGCAGCCTCTCTACCACCGCAACAAGAGGTTGATCAGACCCCTATTTTGGATTTGTGCATTCCCCAACCGGTGTCGCCGCACCTGAGCCACCGGGTCCCAATGCAGACTGGGTACCGCTATCGAACCCAGTTTGCCTGGCGTTCTATCTTCCTCCTTAAGTTGTAGCCCCGCAAGACTCACAACTCTTCCTGGCTCAGCCAGCCTGAAGGAGCGACCCTCAGCAACTCGGGTCCCTACATCCCCGGGGTTCGTCACATCCCTGCTTAGACAAGAACAAGATCCGCACTGCTAAGACATCCACAATGCCACTTAGCTACATCTCATCATATATGAGATATTCACCACTAAAAGCCTGCACACAGCCCACACTGACTGATTGCCTTCTGGATGCAAGATTTCTTCGATGTCCACCAAGTACGCCTCACCACATGTGAGATATTCATCACTGAAGACCTTTGTACAGCCCACATCGGCTGACTGCCTTCTGGATGCCCAAATGTACTTCACGATATAACCATCGTCACCTAGATATCGACAATAGGGCTCCAGTCACAAACGGACCCTTCATCATAATTCCAATTCATCAACAAACTCCCTATCCTGTGTGCTCAGTATTTTTCTAACTTAACATACTAATTACCATTTACTAAATAAAGCCCTGTCTATCGAGAAGACACGTATAATTTATAGATATACTCAGTGAACCAACTCACCACTCTTGACGGTAACTTTAACTGGTTCAACCACATTAACGAGTTTTACATGCAACACAACGCCAAATATTTACAACCACTGACAATTGAGAACGTCATTGCACTTCTCTTAAATCTTCATCATGTACCATTACCAGAATACATAAAACCTCCCCCATTGGAGGGCCACCACAGGAAAGAGTGTCGGGCTGATTGTTTACCGGCTTTTCCGGCATTCCGTTTTCCCCGACACCAAACTCCAATTGGCGTGAGGTCAATTGATTTGTAAGAATATCGGCTGATTGTTTACCGGTGCTCAAAGTCTTTCCGGCATTCTGTTTTCCCAATATCTCAACACACGTACAAAATGTGAAATCAATTGACAACTATCTACACTAGTATTGTCTATCTTATAAAACATGCAGCTACCAACCTGGCTGCGGGTATCGATGCGACGCTACCAACACAAAAATTTGTGAGAATGGTAAAGCGTTCTTACATATATAACCCATAAATATTCCTTTTCTTGATTTTGGATCCAACTTTCTTCTCTTTCTCTTTGGTGTATGGGTATCAACATCTGCTCCAGAGATTTCAAAAAAGTTTTATCTCTGGCTTCTTTCAATACCAAAGCTCATAAGGTGTCTTCCCAGGAACGCTTGAAGTTCCCGTTCTGTTCAACACACAAACTACGAAGTTCAGTAATGTTTTCCCATTTTCTTAGCTTCCAGTGAAGTTCTGACACCCTCAACTAGTGTCTGATTGTCACTTTCAGCTGATCGGGCACCACCCACTGTCGTTTGATAACAAATTCTGTCTTCTTCCAGGATTTGTTGTACATCCTTATCAATATCTTCTGTTCCTCTGTCGGTGCGAATCCAGTCTGATTTTCCACAAGTTTGAGGAACACTTTCACTTTCTTTTTCAACTTCATTCTTGTGTTTCAGAGTGTGCACAACTTGAAAATGGGAGTGGTCACTTTGAATAATACAAAATATTTACTCCCACCTAACGTACGTACATTCATTTCACAGACACCTGAGTATATTATTTCTTCAGGATACTTGCTTCTTGTACCTGTAGTTGGAAATGGCTGTCTAGTCTACTTTCCAATAGTGTAGGCTTCTTCTTTCTCGTAATCAATTTGAAACTCTTCAGGATATGTTCAACTTAAGGTCTATTTTGATGACCCAGCCTTTTATGCCATTTTCTGAGAGGTTGAGCAACACATGCTTTATGCATCTTTTTCCGTATTATGTTCAGTTTTAGTACCTAGAAATTGTCTTCTGTCTTTCCAGTCAGAACCTCTTCTCCATCTTCCAGTATACCACACTTAATCTCTTCAAGTGTAACTTTATATCCTTTCTTCGCTGCTTGCCGCGGAGAAAATAGATTCATTGACAATTCTGGTACGTAGAGAACATCCTTCATTATATATTCCAGTTTGTTCTTAGGAGATCTAAATTGAGCATTTCCAATTCCAAGAGCATCAATAGTACTTCAATCGGCTACTCCAACTTCTTGCTTTTCTTTCAACTTTACCTAGTTTTCAAAAATAACTTCTTTGTAGGTCATATACTTGGTACAACCTGAGTCTAGAAACCAGTTATCATCCTTGGTTTTTCTTGAATTCTTCAATTGCTCCTTCATCAGCATCGCATGAGCAATCAGAACTTTTGCCTCGGATGATTCAGCCTTTTGCTTATCTCGACAGTCCTTGATAAAATGTCCAGTTTTGCCACACTTGTAACAAGTCTTGGCTTCTTTCTTCACGTTCCTGCAAGCAGTTTCTCTTATCACTAAAACTGTACAGATGTTTTCTACACTATTCTAGAACTTTACATTGTTACTTAGGACACTATCTAGTTTACTCTTACAATCTAAGGCCTAAGTCGATAGCTGGTGACTTAATATCAGTATCAGTGTTTTTATTAGTGAATGAGATTTCATTTCTCAACCCGTGTATTTTGTTGTCTCCAGGCTATAATTGAAACGGCTTCCCCTGAACATTCGAGAAAATTTGATGAAACATGATTATCGACTTCAAACTGACTCAAATTCCATTTCTTTCCCCTTTCCTCTGACAAAATCATAGTTCAGCTCATGAAAAATTCTCCAGACTATGTGAACACCCTATGTTTGGAACATTGTTGATTTACTTAGTGCCTACAATTCGAATCTTTCCCCTTTCTTTCTAGAGAAAGTAACAAAGACACTTTTTGAAACGGTCATAGGTTCGTTTGTACATAAAAACGGTTTCAAACTTTTTAGGATAAAGCTTTGAATCTTGACGACTTTGCTTTGATCTCGCTCTAAGCAATCTTCTGGTCATCAGTGTTCGGATTGGTATCAAGATTTTAGTCTGTTACTAAGTTATTTATTTTATAACATGTTTAAAATGCTCGTACATTCTCAAACTTTACCAAGCTTAGCCGCGGGAACTAAACGAATTATGATTTTATGGCTAGCACAAGTTTACGATTTGCGCGAAGATTGTAGGTACCGAGAAGAAAGGCTTTAATAATGTGAAAAATCCGACTCCTTATGGCTTTTAATAAATGACTCTTGGAAGGCGATATTAAGCGTGTTTGTCGGAGATACTTTTTCTTTACGTGCTGTACCATAAAGTAAGATAAACGCCGACAGTCTACCAGGGTATATGTGTAAAATTACTTGTACAGGTCATACTGGGTGGTGGTCTTCTTTAAAAAAAGAAGGCGGATGCGACACAATCGCAATCAACTCACCATATCGCGTATACTCGAAAATTTTACCAAGATTTACAACATGTTTTCCTCCTTACTCTTCTTTCTCGGACGAGTGAATTTAGTTTTAAAAGATTTTTAATACCTCCCCTCGGTATGTGCAATAATCTGGATTTTCGCCGCGGCGATGCTGAAAATACTCGCGCTTCCTGGTAATTATTATCGTGTAATTTATGAAGAGAATATTTATCATAAGGTTGTGACACCTGCGAGTGGTATGTTTTCCATTCTTCTGGCTAGCTTTTCTTTTCACAATCTCGTCTTCGGTCTTTGTATGTATAGAATGGGAAATTTTCGACAATGCGCGAGAAGAAAATGTACTCGTGAATGTTTTCCTTTCGTATATTTTCTTTATTATTTCCGTTGGCATCTTCATTTTTTCCCCTCTTCTTTCTCTTACTTATTTGTATTTATTTCAACGTCCGACTTTTTTATCATTTTTCTTTCCGACATAGGCGTCTAAAAGCTAATGTTGTTTTTAACTGATGCAACAACCGATTTTTTTTTTCTCTACCATTTTCTACGCCTCCGCATAATCCTACGCCATGTAGGATGTTTTGAACAGTAATTTTTGTGGGTTTCGGATGTTGACTCACCTGTTTACAGTTCATCTTTCGTTATTATTTTTGTGTACAGTATTCGAAGAAGCAGATTTATCACCTATTATTTTGAGTCGTAATTTTTGATGACAGAATGTTTCGGACGCAGTGGAAATAGTTTTTTAAAAATTGCTAGGACAAATAATTGAGCCGGAGCAAGTTATTTTTATCGTGTTATATAGAAAAAGGAATGCAACGTTTTTTGTACAGAAAAATACGCTAATTCGAAGGACACTAGGGTAGACAAAATTCATACGCACATATGTGTGTGAATTTTGTGAATTTCTGTGTCCTAACATGAAACGAAGAATTTTTGTCACTGGGATAATTTCTGTAAAACTTGTTTGTAGGAATTTCGACTTCCGAGCTATTATTATGAGGAGGAGGAGGAGGAGGATGAGGGGAAGGCTTGGATAGGTTTCAAGTATCTAGTTATAAAGATTAGGAGGAGAACATGAAAAACTTCCGACCTCTGAGCTATACACATAAGGGAGAGGGGACTTTAAATGATTCCGACCATTGAGCGAAGTGTGATTCTGGAGGAACTGGTCGAGGACTTTGAACTTATGGCTTCCAAGCGGTATAAACAAACACCTGTAATTTCTGAAAAAAATTTTTCTACTTTTAAATAACCGATCCTGATGTATTCGACTTCTCAGAAGACAAGCAGTGGATGTAACTTGAACAATGAATCACGAAAATAGGATGGCAGGCATACGTTATAAGAATGATTCGGTGGAGAAAAATCATGAATTATGTTATTTTTATCGATATTTTATACTCTCATCTCGTATAGATGAGAAGTAGATATTTTTGGTAACCAAGAAGAGATTGAGTTTTATCTTGGCACAGTCTTCTTTGCCTCTGATCACATCAATGCAGAAGCACAGCTGGACTAATTTCCATCGGAAAGGAGTGAAGAAGTGCCGAATAACAATGCTGAACCTCGAACATAGAAGAGTAAAAATCATAAACAGGAAAGAATAACGTACTCGAGAAGGGAGTTTCCGTTTGAGGAGGTCAAGGAATGGTCACAAGTAAGTTGTGGGACTGGTTTCACTGTTGATGATGCTAAGAAAGTGCGATTAAGGAAGGATAGTAGTTTTCAGGCCTTACATTGGTGATAGAGAGAAATATTGGCATAAATCGATCGCAATCAAGTCTTGATTTTGTTCGTCCAGCCGTTACTCACACTTTCCATCATCGCGTGATTAACTACTCCAACGAAGAATCTTACCTTACTGGAGGCCTGAAATATTGCTTCCCTCCTCTCAGTGAATCACGAATTCTTACTGCCGTAGTTGCGGACTTGATGGTAAAAATCGATGTGAGCGACGCGGTCCAAGAAAACTTTACAGATATCCTCTCAACTGAATCGGCCCATACTGTGTATTGATCACCGTTCTAGATCCAACGGGCGGCTTAAAGAAGAAAATTAGTACCATAAATCTCACAAAAGTAACGCTGTGATAGTACAGGGAGATTGACGAAAAAATTCAAGAGGTAGTTTAAAATTGTGGGGGTAACTTGCAATATTTATCTCAATTTCAACCCCAGGTCGCCAGGGTGAGAAATTCCATCAACGGTTGTCGCCACATCATTGTGGAAGTTCCTCATAACCGGTTCTTCGTGGTCCCGAACCCTGCCCTTCTTTATCTCTGTGGTTTGCATGAGGTCTACCACCCTGGCACCTCCATGCGACCTGTGGTTTCTTAGATATCGCCTCGTACTCATACGGTATCGGCTTATGTCGTTCGATACTGTCGCCCTTTTTCCTAGCATACCTAGATGAGCCACTCTCCCGTACATTCAAAGCCCCAACATCACGTCCTCGATGAAGGTCTAGGGAATTCTTGAATCTTCGGATTATCTTTTGCTATTTGAACATTTGCCTCTTCAAAAGAAAATTCTACTCACTTCCTGAAGACATCAGCATTCTCATCGGGTCCTTCGTACACAAATTCGAAAACGACCTCTTTTTCTCACCTGACAATCTTACCTCTTATATCTTCGTTGATGACATCTTGAAGTCTGCTCCTCCTCGCGTACTCCAAGATTTTTTCACTAATATATCAATCTTTTTTACTACGGAAGTAGGAGGCCACTAAATAAACTTCCTCAACTTCACCTTGTCTATTGATGATGGTAATCACGAATATGGCATATTGAGGAACATTGCGCTCTGAATACTTGGGCCTATGTGGTCACTCCCCTTTGAGGAACGAGGAAAAAGTTAACTCGAGATGATCGAGAATCTACAGAGACACTTGTATCCACATGCCACATTCGTGATTACCATCATCAATAGATAAGGTGAAGTTGAGGAAGTTGATATAGTGGCCTCTTGCACGGCTGTCTACACTACACACCCTCTAAAACTTCCTGCCAGACGTGGTAACTGAACAGAAAGGAGCTTTAGCGGGCTGAAAAGAAAACCTGTTGAAGACAGGACCTTGAGAGAAAAACGGAGTGCCAAAGTTTGGAATTGATCCGAGGCTCAATCTGGAGAGCTACAAAAAGGTTAAACTTCAAGAACGCTGATGTAAAATAAATGTAGGGTCCTAATTGTAGATCCGCTCGATGTGGCTGTTAAAAGCAATTTTATGATTGATTATTGTCCTACATACTCATACGAACAAATATAGATAGCCTGTATGCCTATTTTTTTCTTTCCCTTTTTTCCGAGGTACCACCCCCAAATCTGAAAAGCTCGTTTATCTCGAGAAATATTGAATTTTTGAAAAAAAATTTCAAACAAAAGTTGTGCCATTATCTCTGCTCTACAACTTTACTTCTTATGAAAATTTCATATTGAGCAATCCTCGCCTTTTAAATTCGAAAAAACAGGGTAAAAAAACAAAAAATCACGTTTTTTTACATTTTTATCGAACATACAGTCAAATATATGATTACAAAAAATGTTTAGAATTCAGTTTCCTTTCAAATGAGTATCAAGACGCGACGACTTCACCCCACCCCTCCCTCATTTCAAAAGCTCCACCTCCGCCCCTCTCACCTCGCAAACATTTGATTAATGGTAAATTTTCAAAAAAAAACTGCTCTATTTTAATTTATCATGATTATTCCTTTCACCTTTCTACCTTATATTTAGAAATTCCTTGAAAAAATACCTGCCTAAAGAGATTACAAGTTCCGGCTCAAAGGAGATCAATTGAAATTAATTTTCAACTTCCTGTTCAGCTTTTACATCATCAGCTCAGAAGGGTAACATAATAGGCTGGAGGTTAGACTTATTACAATTCAAAACCTCGATTTTGACTGAGAGGAGGGGCGGGGGTTGAGCTTTTGAAATGAAGGAAGGGTGGGGTGAAGTCTTCTTGACACTCATTTGAAAGAAAACTGAATTTTAAAGTTTGAAATTTCTCATTAAAAAGTAAAACGACGTGATTCGTTGTTTTTTTTACCATATTTTTTCAAATTTGAAAGGCGAGGATTGTTCAAAATGAAATTTTCATTAGAGGTAAAGTTGTAGAGCAGAAATAATGGGACAACTTTTGTTCGAAAACTTTTTTCAGAAAGTCAATATTTCTCGAGATAAACGAGCTTTTTAGATTTGGGGGGAGTGAGAAAAATAAGCATATAGGCTATATTATTTTGTTTGTCTGAGTATGTAGAATAATAATCAATCATAAAATTGCTTTTAACAGCCACATCGAGCGGACGGGTTTTTATGTACAATTGGGACCTTACAATGCGAGGAACGCCCTTAATAAGAATTGTGCTCGAAAAACTTGACCGATAAAGAAAATTTCTAATTAAAGAGTAAATCACTATCCATGGTTTCTCCTTTAGTCCACATACTCACAAATTAGTCGCTTTCAACGCCATGACTCATCGCCCGAAAGAGATGGTCCCTTTGAAGTACCTTACTTCTGCCAAGAACGTCGACAACGATATCGAACGTTTAATTCATAAGCGAATACTCATTTCTTGTCTTCATTCGTCCTCTACTCGTCCTCGGGACCCCTCTTTGTCAAACCTGTATGTTTGAATGAGTTGGATTGCCCCTCTTGGGCTCCCTCTCTGATAAACTATGTCCTTATGAGCATGTTTTCTTTTGTTTTAATTCTGGAGCCACCTGTGAAACATATCATATCAGTTGAAGAATTCAGTGATAACCTCTGTAATCAGTCTTCAGTAGAGAGGATAATATTTATGAGATTAAGCCTGATAGTAAGAGGAATTATTAACGATTCAATAAGGAGAGGGAGGAAGGAAGATTCACTTCAAGAGAATAAAGTGAGATGCTGCGATGTAAGTATAGAGTTCCGGAAAGTGAGCTGAGAACGCGTATAGAAGTTTCAGATTAACATTAGTTTGTGGAAGTAAAGAAGAGGTTCTTCTCTTATATCGAAAAAGCTGAGATTAGAAATCCTGCGGGGACAGTTTTAAGTGTTGATGATAAGATAATGTTTGGGAGTAGTCTAAATTAAAATACTTTGCCGATAAGGTTATTATAGCGCTTGAAGGCAAGGGTTGGACATTAGTGGCATTTGATAATTTCATGTGAGAAACTTAGTTCAACCGTCTATTTCCTCAACTTGAATTCAGAGGCCGTTCATAAAATGTATGAAATTATTGCAAAACTGGATACTTCTAGCGTGATCCGCTTTTGTAAACGTGACCCCTGTCGTTCAATTGTAATGCATTTCAAAGGAAATCACCAATTTCGTGCGCACTCCCTGTATGTTTACACATAAATTGAATAATAACTCGGAGATTACTCAGCGTATTATACGATTGTACCATCTTCGACATTGATTTATCCAGACAGACGTGTAATTTAATTCTAATTAATGCCGTTCGTCGCTCAAGAGGAAGGTGTATATAAACAATGCACGATGTGACAGATGTAGGAGATAATTTTCAAAAACGAGACGTTGTCGGAGTATTATCGCAGAATACAACTTGCCAATCACGCAAGGGTGCTCAGGAAAACGTATCGCGGAATTACTCGTGTATTTCGTCGAGAAGATGCTTTATTATACATCGTGACGGAGTATAAAGGACGTATAGAAAGAAATTACCGCATTAGGTGTACATACGGAATAATATTTCGACTTCGACCGTGATTAGAACATCTCGCTAATCGTAAAACCGCACGAATGTTAGCTCGCGTCTAAATTAACAATAACGGGCGTCTTTTATATACGCGTCGTACATGCGGTACAGACGATACTATGCACACACGTACAGTATATTAAGTTCAGGGGAGAGAGGCGTAGCGGGGGTAGCAAGTGTACTCGATCGTAAAGTACTATTTTAGTGTATATTTATACTTACGATGTGGAAAAAGGGGAGTGTCACCCCTCCGCAAAGAGTAGTAGTACTTGCTGTTGATTACAAGAATAATCTTGAAATGCGAACGTGACGTTCGGCATCGTCGATGGCGCTCGGCGTTTCGCTTATCGCCATCCCGATGTGTCGCGCGGAAAATTTCCCCAGAGAAGCGACCGAACGACATTGGTCAACGAGTGTTTGCGTGGCCCGACGGCGATTATTTTTCAACTCTCCGGTACGCTACCGCCATAAACGCGCGATGGTGGCCGCTGCCATACACGCGGTAATAAAAATGAGTTGCTGACGTCGTCGCTGGTGTGCGGTAGTACGACCTAGTTACTTTACCGACGATGCGGAAGATCGCTCTCTTTGAGAAAACTTTTAAAGGGGTGAAAACGGTTAAAGTTTTTCTTTAATATGGTAATTGCGTAAGTTGAATTACGCGCCGCTTCATGTATATATACGTTGCCGGAACTCGTTGTACGGAAGAGAGGCGATGATTATATGCACAATTTATAGAAGATTAATTTGCGGTCTGTTCTACGCGAAATGACGCTGGAAAAATAACGCGCCAGAATTAAGAAAATATCGCACTCGTAAAACTATAATACCTGCTTCTGCGATTGTCAAATTTACTTTGAGACGCTTTGAGTTTATCGCACCTTATTTTGAGGAATTTGAGAACGGATTTTGAAAGTTGAAATTCGAGTTCTGTTCTAATATACATAAGTGCGGTACTTCGCAATTGACCATTGCAAACAAGCTCAGTCAGCGCTGCTCGGGAAGCAAAGTCATTTGCATCCAAGAAAAACTAGGTACCAATAAGTCACTGGCGTATTTCAAAGTCGATACATGGATACTCGGTATGTCTTGATCCTTGTGACAACAAGATGTTGAGAAGTCATTGATCTCAAATTTCGTATGTGCAGTATGCGTGCCAACAACATCCACGGAGTGAAAGTGACTTATAAGTGATGTAAACCAGCAGGGCCCAGGGTCAGTAATGGAAGATCTCAAGATTTACCTAAATTACTTCTTATCCGTACTACATTCAAACCAATTATACAGCTTTTACAGTTGCCAAGAGATACAGTCGGACCCATTGACCAATATGAATGAATCTGAGAGAAATACAATTTCGAGGGTAAGACTTTAAGTGATCTGCGATGAGAGAAGGATGCTCATTGCCCACTAACAGGAACACCATTTCTCTCTGATAAGATGTACAATAAGAGAGAAATGGTGTTTGTACCAATGGTCAATGAGTATCCTTTTCTCATCGCAGGTCACATATTTTAAGGGAGGAAGACTGTTACCAAAATCCTTGCCAGGAGAGGTTTCCACCCTTTTGAGTTTGAATATAAGACCGAAAAGTTTTGGTAAAGTCCCGCTCACGCCTCACACTCATCCGCATTGCAGATAAGCTTAACCCAGGGTAGCAGCTTCACCTCAAATATCCAATTAAATGTGACGCACCACAAAAGCGGCCCCTACGGCACCCCACAAGTAACAGGGCCCTTTACTGTACCAGCAGACTTCTCTGCTTGGATTTCACGACAGCTAAGATAGCTGCTGATCATCCTGAGCAGGTATGCGGGCACTCAAGCGTCCACAAGAGCTTCCAGTATCCTCTTCCATGGAATCAAATTGAACGCATTTCTTATGTCGAGGCTGACGGCTGCGCAAAATTGACGCATAGCAATTGCTGACTCGGCTGTCCTCTTCAGCCGGATCCCAAGATTTGGTGTAGCGTCCAATTTGAAAACCGTACTGGCTACTAGAGATTATATCTCTTTCCTTCAGATAGCTCTCCAGTCGATTGGCTATCACTCTTTTCAGGAGTTTCCCAACACTGTCCAGCAGACAAAGTGGACGATAAGAGAATGGTAGACCAATTGGTTTATCCTTCTTATCAATCAACGCTAGGATGGCGTTCTTCCATCGTACCGGGACCGCATTGAATGCATCAACAAGCAGTGCTGGGTCAGCTGAATGTATGGCGCTCCAGACTGGATTTGGAATCTCATCCGGGCGTGGAGCCTTCCAATACTTACCCCGCCGTCTATTGACCGCTACATTCACCTCCTTGGTACCTAGGAGGAATATACCATCTTCTTCTACTATTGGTTGCGTTACCATTGGTGGTGGCTGCTGTGGGAACAAGTCATCATGATTTGACCCACACCATCCGGCTCAATTCGGCTCATTGCTAAGAGGCCCTTCAGCTTCTTCAGCAGTTCTTATAAGGCGTCCTTTGCCATCTCACATAGCTCTCGCCATGCAGCACTTTTGCTATCTTTGATGGCCTTCTTCAGCCTTTTGCGAGCCAGCTGGTATTCAGGTACAACCGCCCGCGCCTCTTCGCGGCCTCTACTACGCTGGTATATCAGGCGCTGACAGTTACACTTTTTCTTAACTCGGCAATCTTGTTGGTCCAACAGTAAACAGCTCTCCTCTTCTGTGGTGGACCTTGCCTGGATATTGCTACATTGCATGCTTTCGTGACAGTCTTCATCATCCTCTCTGCTGCCACCTCTCGGTATTACCTTCTTGCTATTGCTCTTGATCCCATGTAAGAGCAAGGTAGCTAGCCGTCAAACAGTTGCTATTCAGCTTCCTAACAGCCCATTTTCTTACCAGCTTTTGTAGAGCAGCGGCTTCAATAACCAACAAGAATGTTCTTGATCACAGAATCGCAACTTTGATTTTCAAATGATGTTTTTCTATGTCTTGTTTATGCTGTTAATAATGATCTAAGAATCGAAAGTACTCCGCAATATAATTCGATTTTTCTTCGATATCGCTTTTTGTGACTAAATTTCACTTTATTATTTGAGTTCATTGGGGCAGAGAAAGGGATCAATATGTTGGAATGGTAGGAGGAGAAAAAGAAGACAATTGATCAAACTAGTCTCGAGAGATGTCAAAAAGAAGCTATCCCTCTTCAAAGACATTGAACGGACGGCCTAATGTGTACTTGGAACTAACAATCAGGTGAAATATAAGGGCGTGATCGTGAATAATATTCGAACTTTCACTTTTCGAATAACGAGATGTGGTGTGGCTGTTTTAGCCCTAAGCCTACAAATGATTTAAAGTCAGATCTGCGGAGCTCCGTATAAAACAAGTTTTATGTTCTTCATCCACAAATATTCGTAAATCCTCCCTTTCCTTGGGCATAATAATAGAGCAACTTTCTACTTTTTAGAGTATTTTTTACGCGAGACTTTTTTTTTTTTTTTTTTTTTTTCTTTCTTCGTCTCCCTATTAATTTCGACAATATTGGCAAAATGAGACGGAAAATGGCTACCGAGGTGAAAACAGTGTGTTAAGAACAAACAATATCACGCGCGTGAAATTATTCTCGCCCGGGGGCTAAAAATCGGGCGAAACGATGTAGTCGGGCGAGCATTTAGAAAGGAAACGTAATCTCCTTTGGTCGCGTAAATTACTCTTGTAGAAAGGCAGTTACACGTTCCACGGTCGTGCGACGTCGACTCGTAGCAAATTCGCGAGCCGAAGAGGTACAATACAATGGTATAAACTAATTTTTTACCCATTTTAAACTTTGGAAAGCGCCGCGGGAATTGAATTATATACGGCAAACGTAGAAGTAAAATAATTTCACGAATCTTTTTCCGTAGAATTTTTTAATACAAAACTTTTTTTCCCCCTCGAACGACGTAATACACAATACACCAAAAAGTTGGCGTGTACATTATACGGGTTCTATTTGACGGAAATTAGGATAAACTCGCGAACCACCCACTGATGGTTGGATGTATTGGAGGAAAACAGATTTCTTCATAATATTTCCGTCGCTTATTACTCACAGGTAAAAATTCTTACAGCAGTAATGGTTGTCTATCACAATTTTATTTTCATTTTCTTTCACGAGACATTCAACTTCAAGGTGACTAGCTTGAGAATAAGTGTTTGGAGTTGAATGGACTCATAATAGTACAGGCAGGAATGCCCGTATACGTGCCTAACCCGAGCCTTTAAGTACTTGAAGTTCATCAGTCTCCCCCTTTACTTGTTCAACTACTCATTCTCAACCTACCCCTCCATGAATAGCTCTCTCCATCACTTCAATATTTTCTTTCATACTCAACGTTGTAGCGTCACAGCTTTCCAAGGGGGGTAGTGCCCCTTGAAAGATGCTGAAAGTGTAGCCTAACCTATGCCCGAACAAGTCGAACCAAAAAGAAAAGAAAACAGGGATGCCACTCTGTCTCATTAGATACATATAAAAGGTGTGGTCTGACAGAGAAGACCAATGAAGAATTTTGCCCAGATTTTCTTGAAAGCTGGGGGAGACAAAAGACCCACAATTTAGAAGCTAAGCTACACTTGCTAGCTTTCGGCGCTTTAAGAGAGGGTTACGCCTACTTGTTCCCTCTCCGAGTGGAATTATCGGCATATTCCACCGACGATTAACTTACAGAATAATTGTGACTAATGAAGATTTCTTCTACTCGTAATATTACCGTAGAGAGAAGACAGAACGTATCATGAAATAAAATGACACTGGTTGGAGCTACGGAATAAAAACTATAATTATGCCCGGGTTACGAGCATGCAAGAACAGACAATTGAAAAATCAAACGGATATATGCACCCGAAATACGGGTCAAAACTGATAATAAGGGAAATGAAATAAATCGGTGAACGACAAACAATGCATGAACTTAATTATCAGGAAACAATTAAATGAGGTAACTCGTATTAATAGATACAGTTAATCATGATTAACTAAGATGTGTTTGTCCCAAAAAATCCCTTCGGGGTCGAATTTGGAACGAACCAAAAATGTGGAGAATGAAACTTGTCCATATCAAAATAAATCGGAAATACAGAACAATTTTAGAGTAGGGAATAGGAGCGTGTCGGCGCCGCGCGACCGTCGCCTTGAATATCCTCGTTGGCCTTACCTGGCCCGACCATGGAAAATTTCCAAAAGTAAAATGAGCAAAAGCCCGTCTGGCAAGTCTCACTGGGCGAATGGGGTACGTATATAAAAATAAAATAATAAAAGAAGAGAATTAAAGTCAAGTTAACGTAAATCAATTTACGTCCCAGATTCGCGGGAGACAAAACCACCAGCGGGGTGCTACAAAAAATGTAGGTGAGCTCAGATAGGGCTCGGGGATACCGAAACTAGGTCGCGCGAGCCGCTAGCTCAACCCAAAATTTTTAAATGCGCTCATCGGCGCCCAAGTGTAATATTAAAAATATATTGTACGAGCTCACTCGCACGATTCAAACAGTAAAAAAGAAAACGAATTAAAGGGTAAACGTAATTTAGCGTTCAAAACTTGGGAGTCTGCTATATTCAAATAATATTTTACTCACCGTAAATAAACGGAGCACATGTAGATCAGCTCGAAGACGCGCGCGTATCCGATGATCTGCATCTGAAAAGAAATGTAACCTTTCCTCCAAAGAATAATTTTTACATCTCAGGAAGAGGACCTTTTGGGATTCAAGTTGAACGGTACAGGAATTTTTACGAACATATTATATAATGAAGAGTGTGGCGTTCATGCATAATCATAGTATAATAACAGCAAGATAAACAAATGAAAAATAAGAAACATGGAAAATAGAGGAATAATTATGAAAAGTGAAAAAGACGCCTAAGCGGCGACAAAACGAAAATATAAAAGGACGATATAAAATAATAACTAGTGACAGCAGTTGGTGGATCGATGTTGGAAACCGGGTGGAAACATCTCGGTGCAAAAACTCCCGGAGAGGCGTCCTGGCAAAATGGTACGAATGGCGAAATCATTGAGATGAGTTGTTATTTGATCGGCATTTGGGCAGCATTTGGGAGTCGGGATGGCCCCCGCATAAGTGAGCCTAGCCGCTCATGGTCGTGAAACAATTTTTCCAGAACATCGATAAAGGCACAGAACTACTGCAATAATACTAGCGCAACTTTTCGCACTCGAATCAGACGATCGGCGAATGAAAATGATAAACTAGATATGTTTATACGAACACACGTTTACGAGCACAAGTTACTTGACGATATTAATTCTAGTTATCTGATCGCTTGTTACATCAAGCTAAAATTTTATGTGCGATTGAAATTCGAAATTTTAATTGTCGCGGTGCGGAATTTTCTCTTGTGACATGTACCGACACTTTAAAATTGAGACAGGCGCGACGAAAATAATAACCACGAGCGAGTCGCTTTGCAAGAACGTAACAATATAATATTGTTCGAGAACGATTTTCGAACACAAGCTGCGTAGACTTTTGGTCTCCGAATTTTCTGAGCAACTCTATCGACTAACGTCAACATCATCTCTTGTCGACTCCGGTTCCGCAGACTTCCTACTTCGGCTGCTCCCATTCTCTTAGCAGCATCGAATCAAGAGTCGACAAGGAGTTATTGATTGGCTAGGCTTTACTTACTACAAGGGCCATCTTAGGTAGATCAGCCT
Organism: Aspidiotus rigidus; assembly: GCA_035079385.1. Classification (NCBI taxonomy): domain Eukaryota; kingdom Metazoa; phylum Arthropoda; class Insecta; order Hemiptera; family Diaspididae; genus Aspidiotus; species Aspidiotus rigidus. The sequence goes on along the minus strand of JAVHKY010000020.1, from coordinate 11,560,487 downwards.
ATCACAATACTGGTAGTGATAGCAACACATATACGCCCCCAATGTACAGAAACCCGCGAAAAAGCAACAGTCAGTTGACCCAAACATCAAGGGTGGCCGAAAGAGGAATTTGAATCCACACGTGTTTGGAACCAACAGTGAGAAAAACTTTTATAAAGATACGCATGTAAGAACAGAGGATGACTTTTACGACTTCCTCTACTGTATGCATCCATCAGACCATCTCGGAGATGAACTGCATAAAGTCAGTCCTGCACATCCCCTGCTGCGGACTCATTGACAATTTCCTAAGGTCCGGCGGTAACAGAGAGAATCTTTTTAAGAAATCGTAAAATTAACTATTTGGAGAATTCAGTCGTAAAATAACTTGACACTCAACTGTATCTAAAATAGGGTTTAAATAATTGGTTTAACTAACTTCCTTTTCTTTTCTCAGAAATAAACAGAAAGATTCTCTGTGTTAGGTCCAGCCTCAAGGACAGTCATGCAGTATTGGTGTGCATGCGTACATTAATAAAAGATTTTAAAAGAGGGAGATTTAATTTAGAATCTAAAATAGAATTTAGACTGACTGTAGTCACAGATGTTTGAATAAACGGACTCGTCGCCTTCTCTTTCAATGGAATATATTATACAAGGGTAGATGCGGTATATGCTGGCTATACCAGATTGCAATAGGCTGCACTAAAATGCATCGAAAAAAAAAAGTTTAATACGGAAATATCGAGAAATAGTCGAGAAATAGTCGTCTAAAAATATATATAGCAATTGAGACTTATTATGGGCATTTATATGCATTTTTGTCGTGCGTTCCAAAAATGTGACGCTACAACGTTTATCATATTCGTTCTCTAATTGATACCACGCCATGAGAAACTTTCTCAACTCACTGGATCTATAAATATATCGAACACTTCCACTGCCCGCGCTGTAACGCAGAACTATATTCATCAAACCCATTTTGACTATAAACTTATTCATAATCTTCAACACTCGACTTGCCCCTGTTACACCTGACTCACCAAAAAATAAAGATCACATCCCGTTACTGACCATATTCCTACCTGATATTAGGAAATAACCACTCACTTGATACTTTTCTTCCCTTCCGACTCCCCTCTCTTCCATTCAAAATTCAGTATGCAACACAAAAACAAGAAAATCAGCTGTTCTTTAATAATAAACCATACAACTCTTTTCTGATTGTCAACATATAAATCAAGCCCTCGGCACGCGACGATCTAGGCCCACTCTCACCCTCTATGTTGGCGTACTTCGGCCCATCGGGGTTCAATGGTATCTGCTGTTTTTGAGCAGAGTGAGAAGTTCCTCCATTGGTATGGTACCGAACATGTTTGCCACATCAAAAGATATCAGCTTGTCGTTACTCTTGATTTCCAACTTGTCCAGTTGCTCAATCAGCTCTCCGTTGTTTCTGATACTTCGTCTGGGTGCAAACTGGTACGATCTTCGCTATCTTGTAGCATGGTGATTGATTGCTGTTGACCAGCGATCTCATCGGACGGTTCGCTTTGTGGAGTTTTACAAGCCCCTTGAGTTTTGGTCAACCGGGTTCATCTTAAGCGTCCTTCCATTGCCGGGTACATTGTTCGTGGTTATCTTGGTATTTCTGTGTTGGGTCCTTTGTCAGCTCTTGGTATCCATTCACTGCGATGTACGACTCCACTTTTTGGGTGTAGTCCTCCTTCTCCACCACCACTACCGTGTTGCCTTTGTCCGCCTTTGTCGAAATGAGGTTGTTCTGTCGGATCTTCTTTTGTAGATTTGTGACCTTCCTCTGCACTACTTGCGTTCTGTCATTGGTTTGGCACATATTCTCGTTGATGTCCAACAGCACTTTCGCAATTTTGATCCGGGCTTCTGGTCTCACGTCGTGTTCCATGGTTTGGATTACTTGTTCGCAGCTAATAGCCATACTTTCAAGCTTACACTGTTACAGTCTCTCTAGCTGCCCATATTTGATGCCTTTGTCCAACAGTCTTTTTTCTTCTTCTGTGAAGGCATGAGGGTGGAACGGAGTGCCCAAGGGAGAGGAAGGAGTGGATTAGGCGGGGGGGGTGCGATTTTTTTGCGTGCTGGGACTATTTCTTCATGGCGGGAGAAACGGAATTCGAGAGGATTACGTAATCTCAGATCTTTCAACTAAGCGAAGTCCATAAAGGTTGTACCATCATGATAAGATGATTTTAGTGATCGATATACCTAGTAAGATTTGAAGCCACTATGCTGAACAAGGGGAGAGACCAGCGATTGACGAGAGATTTTTCCTTCGAAGAATATCAGGCGTCAAAACAGATCATGATACAAACAAGTAGGACGGAAAAAACATCCACATCTCTTTTCTCGAATAATCCACCGCTTCTGTCAATTCAATTATAATACCTTTCAGATAATACCTACTGAAAATATCAAGCAATGCTCTTTCTAATGCACCTCTCTAGACTGCTCTGCAACACTCTGCCTCGGCAGTCATTCCAGATACTTTTCGTCAATATTATTGCGACATAGGTGCAAATGTGGAAGTCAAATATTGAAAATCCGAGACGATAAAGAAATCCGTAGAACCGAAAAATTGTTTTATATTTACACCGGGTTAGAACCCGAAAAAGATGAGTAAAAAAAATAAGAACATTTGCTGTATTTTCTCACGAATATTTGTAAACGAGAGCGCCGGCGAATAGCGGAAGGGCGGAAGCGAGAAAACGTCACCACTTCCAACGACGACGTTACCGTCAACGTATAATCTTTTGATCTTGTTCTTCTCTTTAGACGAAAATGTATGTCTACACTACATACAGCAGAATATATCAACATATTATACATCATAGTTCGAGTATTCTGTTGTATACGCGTGCAAATTTATGAAGAGAAAATGGTTGAAAATTTAGTTACTCTATACAGTCGTGTATACGGTTTATTCTTGGCGACAGTGTAGCATGAAATTATTACGATGAACGTGTAACGAATAAAGAGGATTAACTTTTCGTCGAGGAGAGAAGAGGAAGAAGAGAAAGAAAGAAAAAAATATAGGTTGTAATCGATACGCATTTCAAAAATGTATAAAGTTCTAGCTTCCGAACCCAGTGGAGAATGAAGAAAGAAAGAAAGACCAACTTTATGAAATTCATAAACTAATAACTTTTATAACTGATGAAGAAGTATTGCAAAATGGAAGGGGAGTTCGCGATCGAAATCATAAAGGAAATACGAGGGTAACTTTTTGATGTCGTCAAGGCGCTCCATACATGCTGTAGAACTCCGATAAAATAATATCAACTCGTAGACGTATATTCGTCCTCTCTTCTTTCGCTGTTTCTGTTTTTCTCGATAAGTTCTCTCACTATTTGCTCTCGTTTAGCATTAGAACTTGTGTCACACTTTTGATTAATTACTTGTTAAGCTTCTCGTTATTGCACATGCGAGCGATAACGGTTTCGAATTTAGATTTTATTGCTGTATTAAGTTTGCGATCGTATCCGATAGTATCAATTGGGTTGGAAGAAAAGTGCATAATACGAGGTCTTGCCTGTGAGATCACAAACGTGTATTTTACGAGCTTTTTTCAAATACATTCTTGGTTCAAGCTTCATCGTCACTCTATTCTTTCAAAACATCACAGACCTGAGAGTTTTCCGAAATTATGAGCCAATTCTTAATTTGTGAATCTTCTTATAGAATGTTTTCGATCACAGCATCGCAACTTTGATTTTTAAATGGTATTTGTATTTTTCCATTATATCTCGTTGATCGCTGTCTCAGTTTCTCATGTAGGCCTAAAGGTGGTCTATTGACCGAAAAAACTCCACAATGTAATTTGAGTTTTCTACGGTGTAGCATTTTGTGATTTCCTTCTATTATTATCAATATTGTGGCATTCTGCTATGAAGGCGCAAGCACCAAGCTTGCACATGCCCCTAAACTTTTAATAATAGCAGACGCCGCAAGGAAGCGTACTTATCGCTTAACTGCTTCGCGGAATACGCTTGAACAACCTAGAACGTGCTCGATTGATTGTAAGGACTCTTGCATAACCTGTTTGCCGTTCTAGAAGAAATCTCGAGAATTCCGGAATTAAGGGTGAGACTATAAATAGCCGGCAGCAACCCGATAAAGCGATTCAGTTGTAACCTTAAAGCGATAGTTAACGTGTTCTCGTTTTTTAACGCGATTGTGTTACAGTTTAACGGTGTTTAGAAGTGTTGTACTTGCGGTACCAGTAATAAAGCTCGGTTTTCGTAATTGTTCTTTATTATTGGCGTCAAGAGATACTTGGTGACTGGTAGAACGTCACAATATGAATGACTTAGTGTCCAAGAAGATAATTTCTGGGAGTCAGTACTATTTCCGAGTTGGACGCTGTACTTCAGATGCCGCAATCAAACTGAAGAAGGTGGTAGCCTCTGCGGCAATGAAGAAGCGACAGTTCTGCACAGCTGTCAGCCTCGACATAAAGAATGCGTTTAATTCCATTCCGTGGCAGAAGATTTTGAAGATGCTACAAAACGCAAGGGTGCCTGGTTACCTGCTAAGGATCATCTGCAGTTACCTAAACTGCAGAGAGATCGAAGCAGAGACGTCTGCTGGCACAGTGATGAAAAGTGTAACATGCGGTGTTCCTCAGGGCTCGGTTCTGGGGCCCCTTATTGTGGAACATCGCATTCAACGGCCTTTTTAAGATCAAGCTACCACCAGGGGTACAGCTTACATGCTATGCTGACGATACACTGGTGGCTGGCTCTGCCGACACTGTTGCCGAGGCGCCAGAGGCTGTAACCCGTCGGATCGAGTCGGCCGAATTAAGCTTGGCAGTAGAAAAGGCGGAGGCCATTATATTCACGACCCGTCGAAAGTTTAATCCACCCACCTTTCGCCTGCAAAGTGTGGTTATTGAGACTAAGAAACTCCTAGAGTACCTGGGGCTCTGATTTGACAGTAAGCTAAGCTTCCGTCACCGCTTTCAGATGGTGGCGGAGAAAACTGCCAGGGTGGTGACACGCTTATTCCACCTATTGTCGAACTAAGGAGGACCTGGAGAAGCTAAAAGAAGATTGTTCATGAGCGTACCAATGTCGGTCCTCCTTCATGGAGCCCTAGTTTGGACCGGCTCCATGAAGATCGTGCATAGAAGAAGAGAGATGGAAAAAATCCAACCAAGAGCTTTGCTTCGGTGTGTTAGTGCTTACCGTACTGTGTCTACTGATGCTCTTTGCGTGTTGGCACGGACGCCGTCAATTGATTTGCTTGCAGAAGAGCGAGCAGCGGTTCTCGAGGCAAAGAAGGAGACGAGGACCACCAATCAAGCCTTGCGGGTCAAGCAGGAGGTCAGGCGCTGCTTACCAAATGGAAAGAGCAACTCGCCAAAACAGCAAAGGGTGAGTGGACTCGCGTGGTAATACGTGATCTTGACCAGTGGATGGACCGAGACCATGGCCCAGTTGAATTTCCATCTTACACAAATAATGAGTGGCCATTGGTGCTTCAACAAATACCTACACAAAATGGGGAAAGTTGAACAACCGTCGTGTTTACTCTGTTAGGAGCGAGATGATGGACCACAACATACAATCTTCAAGTGTGAGGCATGGAGACGTAAGCGGGGTGAGCTAAAACGGTCTCTCGCTGAGGTCGGGGAAGATGAAGAACTCTTTCCAAGTAATCGGGTTCCATGCATGCTCAGAACAACGCAGGCATGGAACTATATATCTACACGGAATGGGAGCGGCAGACATAGAGACACGCTATGGCCACTCATATCTACGTGTACCATCCCCCACGCTGCTGCTGCTGCTGCTGCTGCCACATCACCTCTCATCAGCATCAGTACTACCGTATACAGGGCGCTCGGCGCTCAGGAGGGAGCGCCCACCTCCACAGAATAAAAAACGATTTTTCTCGAATCTCCAGCTATATATGATAGCTCGAGAGTTGAAATTTTTCCAAGTCCCTTTCATATCATATATAGCTCAAGAGTCGAAATTTTTCCAAGTCCCTCTCCCATCATATATGGCTCGAGAGTCGAAATTTTTTTCAAGTTTTTTGCTGGAGGGCGCACGGCACACGGCAAATTTCTCAAAAAACCCCCCATAAAACAGGTTCCCTGTTAAAAAAGAACGAGGGCAAGCGCAAAACAAAACCCGGAAGAAGAAGAAGAGGAGGAGGAGGTAGAAACCCCCGCCTGAGAGGCCAGAGTCGCAAAGCATTGCTGGTGAGCTCCTAGTGAGCACCCAAGGGTGACTGAAAGCTCTGGTTGAGGAGTTGATACGCGTGCGTCCGTGGTACAGGACTATCTGAATTCCAGGTTGAGTGCCGAGCGCTCCCTCGGTCAGTAGCTAGGTAGACCCCTGTAGTGGCCTCATTGACGGACATTGCACAGCGCGCGGAACCCCAGGAGAAATGAAGCCAGGCCACTCTCAATTCGAGGCTCGAGCCCCCTGGACTAGAGGGATGGATACCGGTGCCGGAGGTGCGGTTTTTCGTGGACCATACGCCCCCGTTTCTCAAAGGCGATTATCATCAATATGGAAAACCGTAATTTGGAAGAGAGAAGTAATTCAACTGCACTAGAGCTTAAAAGTATCCCTGTAACAAAAAATGATGATCTCTACTTTTCTCGCACCAGCAGAAAGTCACTTCTTATTGTGGCTCACGAACGCCTCGGCTGCCCCGGTGTTAGCGAGTGCCGATAAAACCTTTTCTCCGAGTTCTTTTGAGCCATTCATTAAGAAGGTCACTTTTCATAAAGCACCGACCGATATCTGAAACAAATGCATGAAACAGGTTCCTTGTTGAACATGAAAGGATTCTTCTTGTTAGCGGTGATGTAAATATTAGTAAGAACTTATAACAACTTTTAAATCCTCTCGCGCATTTCTAAAGCGATTAACATCTTAGCTATTTTAGAGCTGTATATACAACGGGCTAGTGTTTCTCCGAAGCAATAACTCTAAAACGAAGAAAAAGGATAAGGGTTTTGCTACATAGCGTGTAAGATAATTTCCGGGAGTGTTTGGTCGTGTGGATGGACAATATTCGCCGAGGCGCAGCGCAAGCCAGAACAAAGACGACTCGGCATTTTCGCTGAAATGCAAGAAATATGGCGTTTACTCTCCCTAGAAGTGCAGAATGTATTTTATTGTGTATATATACTCTGCACTAAAGTACAGTTCAGTAAAGTAGCTTTTCTGACAGGGCGGCGTTTATTAAAGCCAATGTTTAATATTGACCAAAGTGTATACAGCACTGTGTATTGTAGTGGATACTGTGCTGTCCCGTTATTTTGCTCTGTTGCTATTTTCTTCGTTTTTGCCGCCGCCGCCGCCGCTAACCTTTGTTGGCCCTTTGAGATTTTCTTCAATCGTTTGTACGCGTTCTCGTCGTTGTTGTCGTCGTCGTCATTCGAAACCGCAATTTAATTCGGAATAAGAAACGCTTTCTTCTATTTTTTTTTTTTTTTTCTTGCTTTCTACTTTTTCTTTGTTATTCGTTCTTATTCTGTAAACGCAATTCTCCTCGAATGTAAAAAAAACGCGAGTGTCTGAGAAAGTTAGTTATCGATTCGAGTATATAATATAGGATTGTATATGGTAATGTTGTGTTTTGGGGTGCGAGGCAGGCAGGATTTTCAAATTATATCGTCTGCTTAGGCGTATACGCGCTTCATTTTAACTTCGAATTTTACGCTTAAGTGATTCGATCGGACGAGGCACGTGCGGTTGCGGCGATTTCGTTAACATCGGAATGTTGGTTGACGGGCGCGCCTTGGGCCTGGACGCAATTATTTCGCTACACAAAAACCTCGTCGGTCACTTCACCATCATAATATGGTATATGTATACGCTCGCTATCAAGAAAATATACCCTACCGTCGAACGTTACTTCGCTCTTCGACATTTTTTTCCTTCCCGCTCGACCGGAAGAGAATGCTGTAAAGCGAACACCGTAAATGATGACGATAAAACTGGATGTAATCGCTTAATCCTGCCACTGAACAATAATCACTAATCGTTTAATTGTCTTCTTTTTTTCTTCGCTTGTTTCAGATTCACTGGTTTGAACAGCAACATGAAAAGCGAAGATTGAAGCGTGATTTTTCGGCACCATTCGATTCAAATCCGCTGTTCGATTATTCCTCTCTTTACGATGCCAGCGTTTTATTGAACCGGCCGCTGAATGCACATCACCATTACCATGGATCGAGTTCACCGAACGTTTTCCCCGATCCTTTGTTCAAGGAGCAGTGGTATTTGGTGAGTATTTGTTCATTACTAATTATGATAGCTGAGAAAGTTTGTTAGCAGTACGACGTAGGTACGACTTGAACGAGTTTTCGAAATTGAGTCGTGGATATGCTGGCGATAAAGATTTACAAACGTTTAGGTCTGTGGTTACCTTAGTTTTTGTTGCCCAAGAAATTTCGATTGGGATAAAACGTACTTATTTTAGGGTCTCCTACTCTAAATTAAGATTATGAAAATATTCAAAGTTCCCTTACGACATTAAGCTCGTATGTATCTTCATGTGTATTTAGAGCATCTTCATAGCCTACTCCAAGTGCTGTTCCATATTCGAAGAACGTTAGTTTTAACTTTTTTGAGCTGAAACTTGCTTCGATTAGGATTTCGAAAGGTGAAATAGACTAGATTGACGTTCAAAGATGCGTGTAAGAGAATTGCCTGTAGAATACAGAATGGAACCAAAATATACACAAATTTAAAGTCGAAAGAAACTCGCTCCGCCCTATACCTGATTTACAAATGTCATATCCCTCTCAGCTTTCCAGATAGAAACACCTCTGCTGGTATAGAGCTTCTATAAATCGAGAGACAATAGCCAGATATGAGATTTTAGTCTAAAGTATTCTTTATGAGAGGTAATTCCTGTAATATGACCATGAACACTATATAAACAAGTAAACTCTTCTTTCTTAAGGATGCGCAATTTGCCAAAATAGGCGGAAAGAGTTTTGCTATCCAGGAGAACTATTTTAGTTTTTAGTGCTTTCTGAACACTCACCCGAATCTCAATATTTGCGTCCGGGTTTCTGGGCGTCAGCGAGAATCAGTTTATACTAGACAATAGTAGCCAAGCTCAAATGGGGTTCTACTGACTTTGAACTAGGCTGCTAGTAAGCCTATACTAGCTTGAGATACCTAGTCGGTCCATTATGAAGTGTACAAGATTTATACTAGGCTCCCGCAAGTATCTTGTCCTCTCCTTCTACACTAGCTTTATACTAAGCGTCTACTAGACTTGAACTAAGGTAAAAATGGGAGCGAGTGAGCATCGGGAGCCACCCAGCCTAATAAGACTCGCGCTAGGTTCACGGGAGGAATTTAGTCAAATATACAGTACACTAGACTGACCCCCGAGAGCCATTCAATCTTAAGAAAAATAGACATACACTAGGCTCCTTTATAAAAACTTAATAACCGTTACTTACCGTATAAAACAAAAGTAAAAATGGGTAGTAATGAGCTCCATGAAACATGCTCTTCATTTTTTTCGTTGCAATGAATATTTTTTTGATTGATCATCATACCAACATAATCGAATCGGATTTGAACTCGGGAACCAAAAATAGAACCTCATCCTTCTTTATCATAAGATCGAAATTTAACTAGCGAGTGTGAATTATGTAGGTGCCCCTTTGCAATTGCTCGTAATTTTGAGCATTAAATGAGTTGAATCAAATAACAAAATAATTAAAAACTTTGAATACTTTTAATTATTAAATTCTGAAGACAACACACTTTAATACTGAGCTACAGTAGTGAGGCCTTTCGACGGAACCGTCATCATCGCTGTATTTCCGAAAACTAATTAACAACAAAACGATAGCGAAGGAGGCGCTGGCGAGAAGTAGCGAACATGCAAAATCAAGAAACGAGGTGGAAGTGTAAAACGGGGACCGCGAGTACATCTTTTCGATGAGCTTATCTTCGACGATCGCTCGTGGTTCTTCTTCTTTGTTATTTCGACGTTTTCTAAGGCCAACCGGCGGCGGAAGTTAATCTCGATTTGCAGAATTGTTTCCTCTCCACCTAGGTGTGACTTCTCCACGAGGTGTCTCGCGAAAGCCGATTTTATTGGGTTGTTGTTCTCGTATGCCGTGATATGGTCGATGATTCTCGCGCTGAAAGACCTCCCGGTCTTTTCGACGTACGCAGCAGGACAGTCTTTACAACGGAGTAACTACACTCCACTCTCAGATTAAGGGAGGGGGGTCAAATCTTTCCCATTGGGGAAGAGCCTTCCGTCCTTGGAGGAAGGGAAGTACAAAGGGGACCTATTGATAGTCCGGAGTACTACGTCAATTTAGGAGGTGAGATGGGAGAGATAGGGGAGGAAGACAAACTTCTTCCTCTCAGTTGTCCGGGGGGAGGGAGGGAGGGAGGGAGGGAGGGAAGGTAGTAACTCGCTGGAGAGCGGTTTTTACTCCCTTCCTCCGGATGAGGCCGTCAATGGGCCAAGTACTTGAGGATGGAGACCTCTTTAGCGTAGGAATGAAGTGTGAGGGGAGGGGCACTAAGCGGTGGATAAAAGAATTGAAAGCTGCCATTTTATGGGAAAAGGGGCAATAGAACCACCCATTGACAAGGATGTCAGTGGTCATATTCTTCCTATAGATTCCAATTTCAAGACTGCCACGAAGAAGAGAAATAGTGATGTCAAGAAAGTTTATCTTAGAGCCTCCGACTCGATTGTGAATTCAATGGAAGAATAGAGATCATTCATGAAAGTGAGGAGGTCATTTAAATTTTGTGTGGGTCCAGTCCAGACGCATAGTATGTCATCGACGTACCGGCACCAGAGGAAGATGTGATTGAGGAGAGGAAGCCCCGATTGGAAGATGTTGTCCTCCAATCTGGACTTGGAAACTTCGGAGATAAGAGATCCCATTGGTGATCCAATAGGGATACCAATGTCAGGAAGAAGTTTGAACATAGAGTTGTTAAACTGGCATATGTTGGGGCTGAGGCAGCACTGAAGGAGGCATTTAAATTCCGAAATCATAGAGGGTGAGACTGCCGCCTCAAGAAGTAACTCCTCAATATGCTCCCGCGTAGGTTGAAGAGGGACGTGGGGGAACAATCCAACCACGTCGATAGATACAAGAGTGCTTCCTGGAGGGGGGGGGGTCTTAACTTAGATAGTTCAAAAGAGTTTTTTAATGAAAGCAGAGGTTGGAAGCTAGTAACAGACTTGAACCAAATATCAAGGTATATTTGGCCAACTTACGGAATACAAGAACAACAGAGGAACTTAGAGAGGATAGATACAGTCACGTAACAATTTTTATTATCGAAAATTAAAACGATCGAAAAATACTTCCCTCGAAAAAATCAATAGGTCGAAAGAAAGAACAATCGAAAAATCAATAACTCTTTAAAAAATCTTAATAATCGAAAAAATACGACCAGGTTTCGTGTAGACTTGGCTCCGCATCATCGGGTACTCAAGCGAAAGCAGGAGAATATCAAGAATTGGACGTTAGGTTGTAACGTGCTCGGATGAATCACCATTAAAGAAATAATGAATGAACGGATTGTTAAAGTCGAACTTCGTTTCGTTCATAAGCACTCGAAAAATGAGAAGCGGCTACGATTTCATATTCCTCCAGTCGATTGAGGAGCCGACCTTTGGTAGGGAGCAACTTGAAACTAATCAGATTAAAGTTGTGACTCTTCTCTATGCAATGTTTGGCGATGGCGGATCTTTCAGGGAGCCCGCGGCGAAAGGCCTCAAAATGTTTGGCAGAACGCTCTCGGAGAATGCGACCAGTTTGGCTAATATAGAAATCAGAGCAGCCAGGAGCATTGCAAGTAGCTTTGTAGAAGCCACAACACTCTTCAGGAGATAATTTATTTTTGAGAGAAGATAGATGGCCAGTGGTGAGAAGAGAGTAAAGGGCGCATTTGTATCCGTAAGACTCAAGGATACGGGCGATTTTCTAGGTATGATGACCCAAGAACAGAAGGCGAATCCAACGAGTAGTGAAGGAGGATCGGCTCGGTGAGGAGGTGGGATAGAACGAAGAGCGAGCTGAAAAGATTTTCGAGAGATAATTTTCTCGATGTCGTAAGGAAGATCGTTGATGCGAGCAAGCTGAATGATGTGAGATTTTTCGATGTCGAAATCATGATGAGAGAGAGGAATAGTTAGGGGGCGGTGGATGAAAGCGAGAAGAGCGGAAGATTTTTGCGTGTGATGATGAAAAGAAGAGCCATTAATGAGGATGCCGGTATTAGAAGGCTTGCGGAAGATAGAGAACTGAGGGACAAGATAGTTGTCCTCTTGCTACCCAATAAAATCGGTTTTTGTGAGACACCTCCTGGAGAAGTCACACCTAGGTGGAGAGGAAACGATTTTGCAAAATGAAACCAACTTCGGCCGCCGGTTGGCCTTCATAGAAGAAGAACCCCGAGCGACCGTCGAAGACGAGCTCCTCGAAAAGGTGTACTCGCGGTCTCCCTTTGATGTGTGATCATTAGTTTCTTGATTTTGCATGTTCGCTACTTCTCGCCAGAGCCTCCTTCGCTATCGTTTTGCTGTTAATTAGTTTTTTGAAATAGAGCGATGATGACGGTTCCGTCGAAAGGCCTCACTACTATAATAGCTTAGCATTAAAGTGTGTTGTCTTCAGAATTTAATAATTAAAAGTTGTTATGAAACCTTCATTCAAAGTTTAATTATTTTGTAATTTCATTTAACTCACTTATTGCTCAAAATTACGAGCAATCGCAAAGCGGCACCTACATAATACCATGTCTCGTAACATCGTGGAAACCACCAATCGCATCGTAGCGAGTGTAAAATGCGGCCACTCTGTTCACTACTTAATTGATGATTCTGCCGAAGGTTCAGATTGTCGATTCCTTGCTGATTCCAAATGATCATTACAGATAAGAATCCATACCATTGCTCTTTTTTATTTATAATGCACGAAAATTAGAAATTCTCGCGCATACATCCGTCGGAACGTCGTACGAAACACTCTAAATTACAATTTCACCACCGGCGGAATGCGAACTTCGGTTCGCGTCCTTCGCGCGCTTCGTGTCTTTTTCCTTCCGCCCTCGCCAATCTCTTCAGTCGCGCGGTACAACAACAAAATATTATGCACGTGTATGCTAATGCCTGTCAGAAGCAAGTCTATCTTGTCAATCACAGAAGATGAAGCTGATACGCTATTATGCCCGCACTAAAGTGATATTCAAAATAACGGCGGTTCGCATATGCAATACTTCAGACATTTATCGCGCACGTCAATACAATTTATTCTTAACGAATTTCTCCCCCTCGTACCCTGCGTTTCGTACCGCACCGAACCGAACGTAAGCCGAGCCATACAGGTGGAATAAATTGCCTATCGTGCCGATGAACGAGTACGTGAACGTGAACACGTGCGATGTAGGTGAAAGTGGGTAAGATTCTTTACCCGAGGTGTGACATTATACTATACGCTGCAATTCGCCTCGAATTAAATTTATGTAACATCTGCAGCGAGTGAAGGAGGGAAAAAAAAGTGAGGAATATTAAAATACTTTTCCTCGAAGAATCCTAACCGACGTTGTACGTATAGAATAATTCTTGTAAAGGTCGACTAAATCATGACAAATTCTGAGAACAGATTACTTCAGTGCCCATCGTAAGCGATAGATAAATTCTGAACACGATTTATAATCAACGCGATAATTAAAACTTCACGAACGTAGAATCGCGCTCTCTAGAAATATTCGCGTTAGGGTCAAGCTATGACGTGGAAGTGTCGAAGCTATCGTACAATAACTGTCAAATCAAATAAGTTTAATCGTTTGCGAAAATATAACTTGTTTGGTCTCTTCCTCGAACTCGACTTTCCAACTTTTTGGTACTTATTCATCATTATGGTGTGCTATGGAAATGTAATTGAGATGAAGAGCAGGGCCTGATTTATGGGGGGGGGGACTCAGTGATGTACCCCGCAAAACAAAGCTAAAATTTAAGAGGAAGAAAATTCTTTTTTTACTTTTCAAATATCGAAAAAGTCGTGAATTCCTCCTCCCAAATTAATCTTCTAAATCCGTCCCTAAATTTATGAACTCTTTAACGAAAATTAACCCGATTTTAAACCGACGTTCAGTTTAATAGAAAACCCACTCGATTTCAGGCGAAATTTGATAATTTTGAACAAATTCTCCATGATTAAAAATGAAATTTCTCAATTTTATTGGTGAACTAAGATTTTTAGTGATTTCGGCAAGTATCCCAGTTTCCGTATACGTAGTTCGGAAAAGTAGAATTTCTTTTTCGCGTCTTATCTATCACAATTATTCAAACTTCATTTGTACTATCATCCAATATCGTCCTTCAGGAGAAAGGCGGCCTCCAATAATTGACAGAATTAAAATCAGCAAAATCGAGATCGAAATATGTTCTATAATTGACTTAATTAAAGTAGTTGATAAAAGGGACTCCAGTTCTATCTCTAACACTAATCAGATTTGGTATGTAACTGATAACATTTTCACCCAATTTACTAACTTCAATATCTCATTTGGTCATTTGGGTTGAGGGAAAAACATTTCTCTTATCGCCACGCTCTCCTTCATCTTCTCGATTTTCCACTGTCAGAAACCGAAAATAATCCTCATTTTCATTTACGTAATGTCAGAGGAAGATACGAGAGAATATTCTGGGAGGACTCGAGCGTTTTAGTGAGTAAAACATGTCCTCTTCACTTACTTTTCTTTTTCTACCGATTTTCCCCCTATATTTTGGGGGAGAGGGGAAGATCAATTTATGATGAAAACTCGAACTATTCAATGAAGAAACGTTTCACTTAATTTTTTTTTTCTTCTTCACCAATTTTGCACCTTTAATTTTGTTTTCTTCTTTCGGGGGGAGAAAAATGGGCGGAAGGACGATACTTGGATCATCCTCCTTCTCCTCCCGTAAATCTGCCTCTGCATTATAAAACTCAAAAATTCGAATTTTTCGAAGTCTCGAGCTCTAAAATAAATTAGGAGTCATACTTCGAAAGTCGAGTATTTTCCATACATCAAGGTCAAAAATACGGTAAAAGGGAAAATTCTGAACAGACGGTGAGAGGTACCCCAAAATAATCTTCCATACAATGGATTCCCTATTGAGAGAAGAAGACAAAAAAACTTGCGGATTCATCGATAAAGTTACACGAGACAGAGGACGCGTAAGTGTTCTACGGCATTTTAGTAAAATTTTGAAAATATTTTTCGAAGCCGACCCCTCTTCCCTCCTGTCTTCTCACAATACTAGCTGACCTTTCTTACACTTTCGGCTTTCCAGCAAAATTTTCCATACACATCAAAATCATTGTACTCGTAGGTCCGACCGCTTCTTATATTTTCAGTCAATCTACGAAATTTTCCGAGTCCCCATTTTATAGGAGCTAGAAGCTCGAAATTTTCTCGAATCTCTCGCCTAAAAGGATTCCAAGCTCGAAATTCTTCCGTATCTTTCTGCTGGAGGAGGACTAAGAAGTCGAAATTTCTCCATGTCTAAGTACGCGTAGCTCGCGTATTCCTCGGTTCATAAAATTCCGAACGGCAAAACTTTCTCAAAAAACAAAAAATTCACGCAGAGAAAGCTTAAGAGTGAGAAAATTATAAAAATTCCAACATTTCTCTCACTATTCAAGCGAAAGAATCGTAAAATTCCTGTCTTTATTTTAATTGGCGCATCCGAGGGAGAAAGAAGGAGGAAGAAGAAATAATAAGTTGCTAATTTCATAACGTCTTAAGCAGGTCAATGCTGATAACGTCACGAACAAATGACGTTGTGGATATTGATGACGTCACAAAATGAGCTGGTTGATGTCGTTACTGTGCCTTTATCCTTTATCGAAGATTATTTTGTCTCAACTGGTACCTGGATCTCGCAACTATAAAAAGATATAGAACATTTTGTTCTTCCTTTTCTTCTTCCGAAATGTTTGAGAGTCTCTTGAGTAGGTCCCACAAAATTTTCCAAATTTCCCTTGCTTGGTCTAAATCTTTCCCTCTCTCCATAGCTTGAAAGTCGATCTCAATTCTTTCTTTCTTTTTCTCTACGTCTTCGGAAAATTGTAGAATAATTATTTGTGAGTGTGTTTTTTCAATGTTTTCTATAATTTTGGCCTCTAGCCAATACACTATTGTGACTTGGAAGAAAGTTGCACGTTTGCACAGTTCATAATAAGGAATGAAAATGACAGAGGTGTTTAATAAAAGAGATTTCGCAGGATTTCTAATTTAATTTTTGCTTTTCTTTTTCCGCGTTTCTTTGTCATTATTATTATTATTTTTTTTAATTTCAATTTGAGAGCACGACTTCGAATAAAATGTATAGTACAGAACAAGATTCTTTCATAATACGCGTATTGTTGCATTTTTCTATGGCAACAAAATTTTCGTGCATTCGAAATGGAAGAAAAAAATAATAATCTGTTGAGCATCAGGCTAAAAGTTGAAAAACGTAAATTTATTTTATTCAACTTTTTTAATTAAGTTCGTTCGAGTTTCGGCCGATTTTTCTGTTGTTTTTTTTTTTTACTCCTCGGCTCTTTTTCTCTTTATTTTGTTGAATTATAACAGCGTGTACTAATTTCCTCGTTTTCTTCACGAATTCTTTTGTTTTCTACTTATAGAATGGTGGCGCGAAAGATGGATTCGATATGAACGTCGCACCAGCATGGCAGAAAGGTTATACGGGAAAAGGAGTTGTCGTTTCCATTCTGGACGACGGTATCCAAACGAATCATCCGGATTTAGCTCTCAATTACGTAAGTCGACTATACTTTTTCCCTCAAAAATCCACTAGTTTTTTTTTTTTCCTCGTGTAAAGCCGTATTATGTTACTCGTATTATGTGTAGGTAATGATTATTTTTAATGCATGCGTGAAATTAATAATATAGTTAATGAAGGCAGGATCGCTAATCCTTTTACTGTCGACGACGATTTTATTCATTAATTTTTTCGGTCCTTTTTTTTTTCTGCCTCACGGTTTACGAGCAATTCCAGGCTTCGCGGGCGTTAATTCGCAATCGCTCTCTCGCTTCGTGTATACTCGATGCTGTTTTCTCATTCACTCTCTCTCGTCCATAGGGATATAATGAGTAAGCATAGCTCGCTGTATATTGTGTGTAAACATAAAATGCGCGCCTAATAATTTTCGCGAACGCCATTTCGGTAATGAGTGTGAGTCGTGTTTAATGGTTCATTTTACTGATTTTCGTGTCGTTAGTACAATTTTGTTGTGGTCGTAAGATTCTATACGTTTAAAATGAAAGGATTTTTTCGCCTCTTCGCTCGCCATTGAAATCTAACTGCGATGTCATTTCGTATTCGTCGTCGGATGTTTTCTATTCGCCGTTTTACTCTGCGAAATGAATAATTTGAATCATACTCGAGTTTTAAAAGCAATCCGAACGTGAACGACGAACCTGCGATCCATAGAAGAATTTCTAGTGAGTTAGAAACTTCAGAAAGCCAGCAAACTGAACGATACTTGAGAAGGAATGGGCAGGAGGTTGCAATTTGTGAGCGAGGAAGGCGGTGATTTCTATGTTAACAGGTTCTGCTGGAGAAATATTTTGTGTACTTATCATGAAATTGGGTCTAACTGGGACTACTTTTGTCACTCAGGCGTCATCAATGACGTGATCATTCGGATCAATTCTTTTGACTCAATTAAATGTCTAGAAAGAATTTAGCCGGGGATAGTAGGACGTCATCAGTGACTCTGATTTGATGATGCCTGAGTGGGACGTGATAGTTGGCCTAGCATACAGTGTATGAGGCTCCTTTTATAATACTATTCTAGTTTATATGTGCTCAAGGCTGGAGGAAAAACGAGCGGAGTGAGTCCGACTATCCGCTGCCGGTCACTAACTTACAGTTTCTTAAGCGTATATACTAGGCTAAGAAATAATGGTATTGGAGGGAGGCGAACAAGTGTGAATGATTTAATAGAATTGACACGGTCCGAAATGTTACGGCTCACTCTTTGAGTATTCTGTCATTGTGAATGATTTCTTTGAAATTTCCCTCCCACCTTTTCTGCTACTCGGACGGATCCAAATCAGGACTCAAAGCCGGATATGCAGACTCCATTCAGGATAATATCTCATCCTTCCGCATAATCACCACCAAAACTTACCACTATATTGCCTGCATCTACCTTCCATAAATTCCTCACACTATCTGATTCTCTCTCATCCTTACTTGCTACCCAAATTCTTATTCTACAATCCTGTGGTTCAACGAATCCTCATGCTTATACACTTATAAAATTCTTCCTCATCTTCCACCTTTTTTCTATGCATGCCGGGAAATATCGACCTGAAGGAAGATGACGCAGTGGACCTAGTTGCATAGGAGTCGGTCACCTTTCTTCCACCAATTCATAGGATCTCAAATTCTGTTACTGCTCTCTCATCCTCTTCTCCTCGCATGATTTCTGATCTTCCTTATCCTCCATTAGCTTCAATCTATTAACAACAATGGCTTCCTTAACAATGTTGAACAGGGAACACAGGGAACCTGTTCTATGAGTTTAAATTACACGCATCAGGATAGCCCCTTCAGATAACTAGAAATTCAATGCTTTGTACACCAATTGGCTCGGTCCTTTCAATGAGCCCAACATGCAATGCTTTGAACACCATAAGGCTTCTTTCATCATAAATTATGGGTCGCGAGTCAAAATTATTCCAAGTGCCCCGCCTATCATAGATAGCTCAAGAATGGAAATTTTTGAATCCCCTCCTATTGTATAAAGCGCGAAGGTGGAAATTTTTCTAAATAGGTGGAACTCACCCGCTTCATTTTGTCAATATTTTCTACTTCTTTTTAAATTTCCAAGTTGAAACCCGGCACAGTCTTATCGGCTCAAAATGGATGAGTGAGGTGTAAGTAGAGCATTCATATTGAAAAAGCGTTTTCCAGTTGTACAAATCTACTTTATTAGTTACTTTTACAAGAGTACTTTCGGGTGTTATCCCATCATCAGTTAGGTCGCAACTGGAGAACAAGGCCTTAACCATGAGTTTTTATAGTATAACACTGTGATCTTATTGGCTATAACAATACTGTGTTGTGATTGGTTCACTTCTCAGATTCTCATTCTTACAATAATATGACATTGTGTTCTTATTAGCTAAAACATACTGCTTAGTGATTGGTTCAATCTATTGTCCTAAATGCTACGTTTCTATAGGCTACTTGGATTCCTGCTGTTTCATTGGTTGGTCTGGTCTTCTTCTCTCGTCCAATCACCAGGCCGAATAATTTTCGCTGTCAAATGTGATTACATTGTTCAAGAGGCAGGCTTTATCCCTCTTGGCCTTTGCAATCTCCATTTGTTCCTAGAGTTTTCTTCTCTTTGTGCGATTCTCTACATGTATGACCTCAAATATTCCCACTCCGTCGTGGTTTTCTTCGTTACTGTGTTTCCCAAACAAGGACTTGCCATCATCTTTCTCCCTCGATGTTTTGCGCTCATTTTTCCTGATCTCAAACTGTCTCCCAGTCTCGCCGATGTAGATACCCTCGCACCGTTCACAACTGAGCTTGTACACTCCGCTCAAGCTCTCCTTGTCCTTTTATTCCGTCTGGTCATTGCTGATTCTCTTCACCATGGGTTGGTTCTTCTGGATACCCACATTTACATCGTAGCCACTCAACGCTTTTATCACCTTGTTTGTGTACTTTCCTATATATGGTATCGATCCGGAGTACTTTCTCACTATGCCATCATGGGTTTCTTTCTTTGTTTCCATTTTCCCAGAAACTCCATCCACCACGCCTCTACGGTAGCCATTGGCTTCTGCGATCTGCTTTACTATCTGGATCTCTTTCCTCTTCTCTTCGTTGTTCTTGAGGACAGAAATTGCTTGATAGCAGTAGTTCTGGATAGCCGTCAACTTGTGCGTGGGGTGATGGTAGGAGTCATTTTGGATGATGGTGTCAGTATGCGTCGGCTTCCTGTAGATTTTGTATTCTATTCTATTGTTCTCCAGTGTGAGTGTAAGGTCCAAATAGTTGATGGTCTCATTGACTTTCTCGACTGTGAATTTGATGCTCTCATTCATCGCGTTCATTGCTGAAAGGAATAGATCCACCTGTATATCAATGCCTGACCACACAATTAGGATATCATCTACATATCTGGTCCAGTGTTTAATCGAGTTTCTGAACTTGCCGCCCTTCAATATCTGGTTTTCCATGTCATTCATAAATATCTCCGCCAGTATTGGTGACAGCGGTGATCCGATCGCAAGTCCCCTTTCATGACTGTAGAACCTGTTATTAAAGCGGCAGTAGTTCTGGCTCAAGATCCCTTCCTCTATGTTGGCGTGCTCTGGCCCATCGGGGTTCCCATGGTATCTGTTGTTTTTGAGCAGAGGGAGAAGTTCCTCCTTAACATGTTTGCCACATCAAAGGATATCAACTTGTCGTTACTCTTGATTTCCAACTTGTCCAGTTGCTCAATCAGCTCTCCGTTGTTTCTGATGCTTCGTCTGGGTGCAAACTGGTAGTTTTCTTTCTGGAATGTGGCTACGATCTTCGCTATCTTGTAGCATGGTGATTGAATGCTGTTGACCAGGTGTCTCAGCGGACGGTTCGCTGTGTGGAGTTTTACAAGCCCGTTGAGTTTTGGTCAATCGGGTTCATCTCAAGCGTCCTTCCATTACCGGGTACATTGTTCCGTTTCAACACAGCTTTCAGGTCATCTTGGTATTTTCGTGTTGGGTCCTTTGTTAGCTCTTGGTATCCATTCACTGCGATATACTACTCCACTTTATGGGTGTAGTCCTCCTTCTTCATTACCACTACCGTGTTGCCTTTGTCCGCCTTTGTCAAAATGAGGTTGTTCTGTCGGATCTTCTTTTGTAAATTTGTGACCTTCCTCTGCATTACTTGCGTTCTGTCATAGGTTCGGCACCTTATTCTCTTTGATCTTCTTTCTCTTCCAGCGTTACGAACTCCCTTTAAAATAATCATGAGAAAAGTATAGTACGATGAACTACCTTCAATCCACCCATTTCCACACACACTATCTAATTTATATTCATCCTCATTGTCCTCATCTGCTCACTCCGATTCTATAACTGTAAGTGTAGTTGTAATCTATATCTTGAAAGTCGAAACTGTCCCTGCATTAATTTGCTGTTGCTGGCTCTATCTAGCCTAGACAAATTTTTCAATACAAGGTAACATAACCATCAAGGTCAAATGTAGGCCCTAGATATTTTCCCAAAAATGATGACGTCACAAATGAGCTGACGTGGACGTTTTCTGAAAATGACCCCCCAATGAAAAGGAAGTTCCAATAACCAGACATAGATTTATTTCTGTTATCTAGCCTGGACAAATTGTATTATATAGCGTAACCTAAGATAACAATTGATGACGTCATCCAATTTGATAGCATTTGTGTCGCATTTGCAAGCACGGGCCGTCCTCTATGACGGAGTAGTTTGCGTATGCATTTAATTTCGTTTCCTCCAACACTGAAATCGACCCTTTCGGGTATAACTACAGTGAAAGAAGAACTTCCTCGGCGAACCCCGCCTTGTACACGGCAATCGTCAAGGTGCAGTGCCCCCCTGGTACGCAAAAAGCATAAGAACACACACAACAGCGACACCAACACATTACACAATATAGTAGATTGCTGTTGGAGTTTCTTCATCTTTTTCTCTCTTCAGGGATGATCTCAATCCTCTTCTTCCTGCAAATCTGGATGTCGATAGTACATAGGTGTCGAGTAGGCCATAGCGTCTCCCTCTTCATGACGGTGGCCGCGAATGCAGACACCTGGTTCCATGCTTCTTCGGAACAGAGCATGGTGGATAGCAATTTGCTGAAGAGACCGACTAAGTTTGTCCCGCTCACACCTCCACGCCTCACACTCAAATAAGGTGTGTTG
The DNA here is from genome assembly GCA_035079385.1 of Aspidiotus rigidus. NCBI lineage: Eukaryota > Metazoa > Arthropoda > Insecta > Hemiptera > Diaspididae > Aspidiotus > Aspidiotus rigidus. Next base: position 11,538,535 of record JAVHKY010000020.1, on the reverse strand, counting down.
CGGTCCATCATCCCGCCCTTGGTTACAGTGCGAACATGTTGCCTGCTCAATTTTCCTTAACTTCTCGTGAAGGTATTTGTTGAAGCAACCGCAGCCGCTTAACACCTGCATCAATTGAAAGTTCAGCTAACCATGTCGGTTCACTCACTTATCAAGGTCGCGCATTAGCACACGGGTTGTCCATGTACCTAGCTCACTCTGGGAAATTTTTGCTTTCTATTTTACAAGCAAGGAGCGCCTGGCCTCCTGCTTGACACGTAAAGCCTCTTGGTTGGTCGTCGTTGTCTTCTTTGCTTTGAATACCGCCGCTCTCTCCTCACAAGGAGCTCGGTTGGTAGTGAACGTGCTAATACACAAAGAGCCTCCGTCGAGACAGTGCGGTAGGCACTAGCACACCTCAGCGAATCTCTTCGTTGGATCTTCACCATCCCCCGTCTTCTGTTCGGTATCTTCATGGAGTCTGCCCATATTGGCGCACCATATAGGAAGATCGACAAGGCGGTGCTCATCATTATCCTTCTTCTTGCTTCTCTCGGTCCTCCTAGGTTCCTCATCGGGCGGCTGAGGTATCATTAATTTGCTGTTGCTGGTTTTATCTAGCCTAGACAAATTTTTCTAGGCAAGGTAACATAACAATCAAGGTCAAACGCAAATCAAGGAATTTCTAGGCCCTAGACAATTCTCCGAAAATGATGACGTCACAAATGAATGGACGCGGTCGGTTTCTGAAAATGACTTCCCAATAAAAGGAAGTTACAATAAGACTTAGATTTATTGCTATTATCTAACCTAGACAAATTGTCCTATAGAGCGTGACCGAAGATAACGATTGATGACGTCATCCAATTCCATTGCAAAAATTCTAATCTCTTGACATTTCCTCGAAAATGATGATTCTACAGATGCAGACGTTTCCTGAGAATGACCCCCAACAAAATATATAAAGGGTTCCATCGCTCTGGCTAGCCTAGACAAATTTTTCAATGGAAGGTAACATGTCTGAAGAGTTCTCCGAAAATGACGATGTCACAAATGAGCGGAAGCGGACGTTTTCTGAAAATTACCACTCAATAAGAGGAATAGCGGGTTCTCCGCTAAAAAAAAAAGTACGTGGGACAGGTCCGTCGTAAAAATTCGAATTCAAAGCTATAAATATGAGGAGGAGGAAAGGGGGCTCCGACCTAATTCGAAAACTTTGAAAAAATCTGTATTCCTGGTCTATTGATGAAAAACGTTGAAACACAGTATCATGAGGAGTCAAACCAGGGCCAAGTGCGGAGGCTACCTCAAATTCACTCACCCACTCCCTGTATCAATTGCTTCCTTTCGTCAAGGAATGAAAACCGGATACATTCGTATGAAAGACGATTATTTCTAGCAAACTTCGACGACAAACGCGTGATACGGTGTACGTAAGTCGACTTCACGTGACCCAGTTCTAACTGTCGTCGATTCGTTAGAAAAGGTGACGTACGTGTTCGAAAATTATGTAGAAATTGCGGTCGACTTCGCGGAATCAAGCCGACGAGTATAGAGTAGACTTATTTATTTCGTTTGTCGCATCTAGCGCTAAAATTACATAACCTTATCCTTTGAACTCGATTTCTCCTACGAACACGAACACAGAGGTACCGTTCGGCTCACTTGGTGCTGTTCCGACTTCACCCCTTTTTGTAATTACCTATCGGCACGCGAAATTAGATCCACGAAAGTATTTTGCGCGGAGACCCATTTTGAAAGAATGAAAGATGGTCGTCAAAGGAAATGAGAACGTCGCGTTGCCCGCCACTCGCATTTCTTCGAGTCAAATTTTACGTTATACCACCCCTGTATCCAACCGGCGAATACGTGCAACCCAGATTCGCCTCATGTATATCGTAAATAAATTCATCTCCGAAAAAGTGTGTACGCGTATAAAAGGCAATCAGGTAGGTAAAGTCAACTTTGGTCTCAGCCTCTTTATGGGAATAATATTAGATATACTGCTGCGTGAACGTGACACGCGGCATTGAGTTCGTTCTACCTCCTGCCAAATATTCTGATTAATGAACCGAAAGTTATTTTCTGAAAGAAAAACTCGATCGTATTTATTTTTCGTCAAAAACGAACTTCGCGACGACGTATGCTACCCGGATGGATATAGAAGTGGAACGCGCTACTCTTACAAATTACGAGCGTTTGCCATTTACGCCACGCTGCTACGGTCCGGGACAAATCATTCGTCAAATTTAAACGACGCATCGGTCTTCGTATGGGCTCGTAAAGGTACCCATAAGTAGATAAGTGTCGATGTCGACCGCTCCTCAACGATGATGGTGATGAGAAGAGCCGGCTCGTAAACTTTCTACGAACTTTTTTTCTTTTTCGAGAAATGCTTTCCTCTACTGCACGTGACTCGTTGCGCTAGCCCATTTACCTCGTGGATATGAAGCGTAACTCAAGCTTTATCTTTTAGCCGACGTGCGTATTTGTGGGCCGAATTGAAACTATTTTAAAGGGCGAAATTTCTCAATCAGGTTATGACGTAACCAACGCGACAGTGTGACACGATGGCGTGTCTACATACGAGTAACCTTGTACGGTATTTACCCTAGTACTCGTGCGCTTCAGGAAGAAGTCTCTAAGATAAAATACTTATCCACTACAAAACGAGACACGTATTGTTACGAAGTCCGCCCTCATTGCGAAGAGCCGAATCTCCCTGCTAAATTCTCCGAGTTAGACATGAGACTAGCACAGAGAGGAACATGGGAGGACTCCTTTTTAGTGACGTGGATATCCCTCTATCACTCTCTTACGTATCGACCAATTGGTGTACAATCCTACCTTATTAGTACTTTCGGGTGTTACTCCATCATCAGTTGTATCGCTAGTCACGCTCCGGAAAAAAGATCTAAATTGTAACTTTTCCCTCCAGTGAGCTCAATGATCTCGACCTGATGTCGCTACTGTGATCCGAATTGATGCTGATCTACGAGCTTATCGACGCCACAAGCTAGTCAAGTAGAATAAGCTAACCTGAGGGATTCAGAATGGGTATTAGCGAATAGGAGAGCTCCCGATACCTAAACCTAGTTTCTCAATGTACAAGTATAGAAGGCCCCGCCTTCTCCTTCGAAATAAGTTCGTCATATTTCATGTCTCTGCTATGCTACTTGTGCAGTAACGTTAATAATTTATACTTCTCGACTACAGAAACATTTGTATCTTTTTCTCTGTAACCGTGGTCGAAGGTTGAAGAGGCTAGTGACTTCCTGTACTTGGGCTCAAAGTTTAGGGGAAAGAGGGTTGGTACTGTTTTCACTAGATGTACATTTTAAAGCTCTGCATCTAGTCTGAAGCTTTTGCATAGGACGAAGATGTGAAGCAAGGCGTTGAGAAATAGCGGTTACGATAAGTGGTCATCCCGACGATCAGGCGCAGGATGTTCATCTGTTTCACACCCCATCTCTGTACAATTCGAGGTACTAATGGGCAGCTGTGTGACTTGAGACAATTTCCGTCAACGAAATATTCGCATTACATTAGCATTTCTGAGTTTCCTTTTGAATAATGCCGATCGCACGTTATTCCGAAATAAAATGACTCGATTTTACTACTCGTTCTTTACGACGAACAATATTTTCTTACCCCTCCTAAATCCAGACGCTGTAAAACAATACCGTAAGTTGACACCACACGATGTTCGAGTCATCATTTCGAAATGTATGGTGCGGTGTTTTTACAATATCGCTTTCGAAGAAAATTTGCAGTATTTTGATGATACAATTCAAATATTAAGTATACTTTTTTTACAGTTATTTTGTGCTGAGAAGACGAACGCGGTAAAACTCTGATGAACGTTATTCGAGAGTTTTATAAACGCTTAAAAAGCTTTTCATTTATCGACGACAGGTACACCGCTTTGACGCTTGGGTCGATCGCTTTTAACCTGATGGGATTTCACCGCGACTTCAGCGCATTAAATCTGTCAATTTTTTTTCAAAAATTTCACGATATCTTTCGCTTTTTGTTTTCTTAGGCGGTTGGAAAGTTGAAGTTAGAACTTTCGCATTTACTTTCATTCTGTTAACACAACTTCCTCTAATTTTCGAAACAAAAATATAAAATAACACCGAAGAAAAAAAGGGGAACTTCAAACGAGATATCTAGCTCGTTTCCAAAAATAAAAGTTTCGTGGGTCGACATTTCCAGCGAAGTTCATACAGTTGTTCCTATAGAGCGTCGTTTTGACAAACAATATAAAACGATAGATTGCTGATGTGGCTGTGGACGAAAAATGCATGGTAAGTTTATGTCTCGCTCGGACTACCCTGAAGAGAAGATTGAAAATTTCAGATTACAAGACAGATCAGTCAATTGCAAAAAGTTCTATCGAAAGAGAAATGGCAATTCCTTGTATCTGGTTCTGTTGCTCTTCGCGAGTATATCTTATCATAATGGATAACCGTAAAATTCAAAAAGGTATTGTTTCTCACTTCGCCGTTTGTCGCAAGGATACCTTCACTGAAGTCGCCTCCCTTCACCCGGCGATCTATAAAATAGCTGCCAAAAACTCCGCAAATTCATAGGAGACTCTCACTACCTCTTTCAAGTCAAGCCTTTCAGTATGAAGTTGTCAACATCAAACGGATTGCCAGGATTAACGAATTTACTGTCGATATCATCAAAAGGAAACAATTACAACGTCTACTGGTTGAAACCGAACCTTCCTCCTTCGACTGCGCTCCAAAAAGAGAAAAATGGGTTCGCTTCCCTTTCTTAGGCGAACCTTCTAAAGATTTGGCTGCCGAACTTCGCGGTTTTAGCTATCATACAGGGTTCTACTCTCTATACAGGGTGAGGCCAAAAGAAGTTACCAGTTAAATGGGAGTTTGCGTTAAATCTATTGTAGCGCAAAAACACGAAACGTTAGATGTATACTTCAAATCTACGAAATTCGCATCTTAATTTTACCTTCAATTTGCGCCAAATACGAAGTTTCTACGTCTTCTGTAAGCCAAGTTATGGACCAAAATGTGCCGAAAATTCAACAATTTGCCAGGGTTCCCAAAATAGGGCTTGAAAATGGATTAATTTACAGTATTGAGCTGAATTTCGAACATTCCAATTATTAAATTACTGTTACTGAAGTGAAATTTTACGGGGAAAACGAAAAAAATGGTCACAAAATACACAAATGGGTTAATGAGCCCAAAAAGGGGTCAAAATGTCCCGAAGTAGCGAAAATCGCTAATTTTATTCAATTTTTCAGTAAAATTTTGCGCTGAGTTCGAAAAAGTCACCCAAATCACCCTATGAAACTTCAAAATGGATGTACGGGCCCAAAGAGGGTCAAAATTCCCCCAAATAAAAAAATTGTGTGATCTTCACAAATTTTGTGGAATTCTGAAGTAAAATTTCGTACTGACTCCGAAAAAATCACCCAAATCACCTTACGAAGCCTGAAAATGGATGTACGGCCCAAAGAGGGTCAAAATTCCCCCAAATAAAAAAATTGCGTGATCTTCGAAAATTAAGTAGAATTCTGAAGTAAAATTTTGTGCTGAGTCCGAAAAAATCACCCAAATCACCTTACGCAGCCTGAAAATGGATGTTTCCCCAAACAAAAAAATTGCTTCATCAAAATGTTGTACAATTTACTAGTGAAATTTCACGCTGATTCCGGAAAAATAACCCGAAAATTATCTAACAAAGCTCCAAATTTAGCGAAAGGGTCTCAAGAGATTCCACATATTCGCAAATTGAAAGATCGCTCAAATTTTCATATTTTATTCGATTCTCTTGCAAAATTGAGCTTAGTTCGACTAAGGCCCTGAGTATGATTGAAGCTGGTGGAATACTCATTGTAATCAGACGATGAGGGAAAGCATGGAACCAAAAAGCTTGTCTTCCGTTGTAAACTCGCAATGAAAAATTAGCCAGAGTGCCTCTATCGATGGAAGCGGGCAAGAGTGTGATCATTCTTGTTGTATCAGTCAAAAGAGTGAATTTTCAGGGAAGATCGTCATCCGTTGTAAACTGACAGTGAAAAAATAGCTACGGTGCCTAAAAATGATTCATTTTACAGTATTTAAATGAATTTTGAGCATTTTAAGAATTAAATTGATGTTACTCGAAGGAAACGCAGCGCAGAGTAGGAAAAATATGATTGAAACATTTTGAAAAGCACCAAAATGGGTTGATGGGCTCAAAAAGGATAACAATTTCTCAAAAGCAAAAAATCGCTCGAACTTGTAGACTTTACACAATTCTTAGGTGAGATTTAGCGTAGATTCCGGAAAAAATTATTTAAAAATTCTGAACAGCACCCAAATGGTTCAATAGGACCAACAATATTTCTTCAAAACAGGAAATTGTTCAGGTTTTCGAAAAAAAGGAACGTGTCCAAAACTAGACAAACAATTCTTCTGTTGTATTCTGGCTGTGGAAGATCAGCTAAGGCAATGTATTTGGTCGAAGAAGGCAATTTGTGATTTGTGAAGTTTCTCATGGTTCATGGGATGGAGGAAACAATACTGAGAAGCTTCTCTGTTGATAGCTAGCAGCGAAAGATTGGCTGAAGTCCCTACCTGAATCAAGAAGGAAAAATGTGTCCCAATTCTCGTTTTGTTGGCTTCTAGGGAGACTGTGACCGAAAGGCTAGTCTACTGTTGAATGCTCCCGGAAAGAAGTCGGTGAACGCCTTGCAGGCGAACATTCAGGTACTCGTTGTTTTCGCGACAATGGAAGGTACAGAAGGTGCAGTACCGACCAGTACTCGCGGTGAGAGGTCAGGTGAAGCCCCTTGTATGAACCAAATGGAAAATGCACGAGAGTTGCTCGTTCTTTCGAGTGATGAACAGAAAATTACCGAGAAGCTAGTGTCCCGTTGTGAGCTCGCCGTGAGAAATCGGTTAAAGCCAGGCTTTTGATCAAAGCAGGCACATGCACAATGATTCCTCGTTGTTCCAAGCGAAGGAGGTAGTTTTACAAAGAAGATCGTCTTCCCTATGAGCTCACAATGAAAGATTGGCTAGGTTCTCGCGTACGATAGAAGCAGGCAAGTGCACGGATGTAGCTCGTTGTTTCAGGCGGTGAATGGATTATGACCGAAAAGATCGTCATCCGTTGTTGGGTTGTGGTGACAGATCGGTTAAAGCACCACATATGATCGAAGCGGGCAATTTGGCCGATCTCTCACCACAAACTTAGACCAGAGGATGATCTTCTCGGTAACTTTCCTGCCATTGCCTGGAATAACGAGGAATTCTCATCCAGCTCTGATCGTGCGTGGGACATTAGCCGATCTCTCATCGCGAGCTAACAACGGAGGACGATCTTCTTGACAACATTCCCTTCGCAGTTGCGGGAATAATGAGGAGTTAGTTGTCTTGCATTTGCCCACTCTGATCAGGCGCGGAAACCTGGCTAATATCGAACAATGAGTGCAAGAAGACAGAAGACGAGTTAGCGGTTTGACCATTTTTTAAAAACTTAACTTTGGATTTTCCTAGAGAATTGAGCGATGTTTGAAATTCTGAACAATTTTTCGTCTTGGAGAAATTTTGATCCTTTTTTGCGCCCATTGACCCAGTTTATTGCTTTCCAGAGTTTTTTAATAATTTTTTCCGGACTCTACGCTGAATTTCGCTTGGGAATTAAGTAGTTTGAATGTTTGAGCAAGTTTTTGCTTTGGGAATTTATTTTCCTTTTTGGAACCATTCACCCCGAGACTAGCCAATTTCTTATTGCGAGTTCAAAACGGAAGACGATCTTCCTGAAAATTCCTTCTATCCGCTGGCACAATAACAATGATCGCACGCTTACCCGCTTTCATAGATTAAGAGGCACTGCAGCCAGAGTTCAAAACGGAAGACGATCTTCCCTTATAAGAATTCACTCTCGCGGCTGGCACAACGAGAGTGATTGCACTCTTACCCGTTTCCATCGCTAGAGACACCGTAGACAATTTTTCACCGCGGGTTCACTACAGAAGATAAGCTTCTTGATACCACGCTCTCCATCGCCTGAAACAACGAGAGTTTTCGCCCTTCCACCCACTATAATCATATGCGGGCCTTATTCGATCATCACGCGAGCACTCTTTCCACTCGAACCTTGATTTCACAAGTTAATTGATTAAAGTTGAAAGTTGGAGCAATTTTGACCCTCTTTGGGCCCGTACATCCATTTTGAAGCTTCGTAGGGTGATTTGGATGGTTTTTTCGGACTGAGGGAAAAATTTTACTTCGGAATTGTACAGAATTTCTAAGATTGAGCAATTTTTTAAAACAGAATCATGTTTTCTTTTGATAGTTAGACACTTTGGGAACCTCTGCAGCAAAATTTCGGCACATTTTGAACCATAACTCGGCTCAGAAAAGTCGTAGAAACTTCGTATTTGGCGCAAATTAAAGATAAAATTGAGATGCGAATTTCGTACATTTGAAGTATACATCTAACGTTACGCGTTTTTACGCTACGACAGATTTAACGCAAACTCTCTTTTGACCGGTAACATCTTTTGGCCTCACCCATTGTACAGTTTCTAATCTTTTCACCCTCAAAGACCACATCCCTGAGAAGGACACAGCTGGCGTTTATAAGTATCCTGTGGCGACATTGGGCAAATCGGGAGGAAGCTCGGGCAGCGGTTTAATGAGCACCGGACAATTAATACAGCCGTCTCAACTCATTGCACGCAAGAAGGCTTCTCACTAATCCATCAATGCAAGAAAAGTGCTCTCATAAATCACCTTGAAGAAGCCGAAGTCATCGCCACTAAGTTTCGAGCTGGCACACTTTTGCTCAACGATTTGGAAGCTACATTTAATAATCCATTCATTTAGTCAACTGCTTCGAGTCATTCGACTGATTCACTGTTCTTACTTTCCGTTTTTCTTCTTGTTAGCTTTACTTTTATTCCTTAGTCCTGATGATGATCGGCTTAGATCCGTTCGAAACCGGTCTCGTAACTCATATACCTTGTACCTAATCTGTAACAAATATTGTTACGTTCGTGCTTTTTCACCTCATTTCTCTATGGTCTATCCTGAGACAGGTTAGGATGACTTAGTACGATTTAAAGTAGACTAAGGAATTAAAGATCATTCAGTTGGCTGGAGGTTCTAAATCATGAAATAATTTCAGTCCTCACATTGCACAAACGTCCAGCGATTCTGGATTGCCCTCAAGTCTACTTTAATTAGTTCTTCGGACCTATTGACGAAATCTCCTCTCATGTTTACGAAGCTGAGCTGACACAACCAAATCAGTTTCTATCTCGCATACATTCCCGCTTTCGGTATTGATAACCGTCTGTGCCGTATCGTTCGTGCGATTTAATTTGCGAAAATGGAATCGCTGATATATTCCTGCTCAATGATTCGTACATCATCGTCGCCGATGGTATTTGTCGTCGTTGGATCCTATTTCCGCATGATGAATATCGCGGTATTGTTCATTCTGTTCGCGCAGATTAAATGCAAATACACGTTTTGTACAATTTGTATATACGTATGGGTGCACAGTAGTATTACATATAGCGACCGACGTATGTGCGAAGTCTCAATATACTATACGACATGCCGCCGCTTTTGCCGTATCACTTGTATATATTTGTACCTTGTTGTTGTCGCACGTTTTGTGTGTAGGAAACAGAATTAACCCCGAGTTTTACAGAAGCATTAATGCGTGCAGCGGTACTTCGGTATCAGCGAATGACGCGCCGTGATTATTTCGCGTTTGTCGCTTCGCCTTCACACCTACACACGCGGCAATACGTTGTACATCTAGCCATTCAGTTTTCGCGATAATAAAGTCTCGAGCTGGCTTCAGTTCTATTTATTATACACAATGAATGTTAAACTGAGCGCGAAAAGAGCGGCAGAGGAAGATGGGAAAGAAGAATGGTACTTAAATACACTCTCCTATCGGGTGCGCGAACTCTCGTCATCATATCAACGACCGCGAGCGAAGTAACTGCGATTGAAAATTTTAAATTTTCATTCCCATTTTCGTCGAATGACTTTCAATTGATATGCGATGCTACGGGCGAGATTTCTACTGCTCTATTTACCCATTCGAACGCTGTTCTTATTCCAACCATCACAAAGTAAGACGAGACCTTGTATCAAAACTTTGCATAATATAGAGTCGAAATGAAGGTGAAAAATGTAGAGGAGAACATCATCTCGGTATTATTCGAATGAAAAGTTTTTCTAAGGTTAGCAAACGAAAGAATAACGACCAACATAAGAGCGGGAACGAAGCAAATAACTTCGATTAATGTATGCATACGATACGGAATGAAAAGAAAAACTACGAGGAGAACCGACTATAATCTACGTACTGAGATGAAATAAAGTATTTTTTGTTGGATCGTGTTTTTCGTTCTCTTCTTCGACAGATTCCTCGACTTTAACTGCACATATACGAGTATGAACCTTTGATCAGTAGAGACATGAAAAAATTTTGGGCTCTGAACATCTGCAGCCCAATCTATAAGCTACGCAATAACTATGGAGTCTTACGCTGGAGATGAAGTCTTAGAGTTTTCCAATTGTACAAATCTACTTTATTTGTTGCTTTTACAAGAGTACTTTCGGGTATTATCCCATCATCAGTTGTGTCGCAACTGGAGAACAAGGCCTTAACCATGAGTTTTTTTCAATATTAGTGCTCTACTTACACCTCATTCACTCATTATGAGTTCCGATAATAGCACACCACACATGGTTAACGAGGTTCTTAAGTTTCTGAAGACCAAGGCCAAACTAAGAGTGACCCATGTGAAGATTTGAGACGAGGCATTATTCCCAAGTATGCGACTATGAGGCTATCAGGAAACAGCGCAGCAGTGAAACGCACCGGTGAACTCTACAAGAAAATCACCAGGCTGGATGGTCTACTGTATGATCAATATTTCCATTTGTCGAGGTTACTTCACCCGCCAGAATTTAACGAAATGATGTTCGAAAACGAAGGAGAGGGGAAGAAAGGAGATGACTATGTGGAAAAACGAGTGGAAGCCAAAACAAAACGCTTGCCCAACTGACCCGGAAGAAAGAAGAAAGAAAGGAAGAGACAGAAAGTTGAGCACACTTTTGCTCTCAGAACCGAGAACCTATCAAGCGTCACCTTCACAGAAGAAGAAAGAAGACTGCTGGACAAAGGCATCAAATACGTGCAGCCAGAGAGGCTGGACCAGTGTAAGCTCGAAAGAATGGCCATTAGCTGCGAACAAGTAATCCAAACCATGGAACATGACGTGAGATCAGAAGCCCGGACCAAAATTGGGAAAGTGCTGTCGGAGATCAAAGAGAATATGTGCCGAACCTATGACAGAACGCAAGTAATGCAGAGGAAGGTCACAAAGTTAAAAAAGAAGATCCGACAGAACAACCTGATTTTGACAAAGGCGGACAAAGGCAACACGGTAGTGATAATGGAGAAGGAGGACTGCACCCAAAACGTGGGGTTGTACATCGCAGTGAATGGATACCAAGAGCTAACAAAGGACCCAACACGGAAATACTAAGATGACCTTGAAGCTGTGTTGAAACGGAACAATGTACCCGGCAATGGAAGAACAATTGAGATGAACCCGGTTGCACCACGACTCAAGGGGCTTGTAAAACTCCACAAAGCGAACCGTCCGATGAGACCCGTGGTCAACAGCATTCAATCACCATGCTACAAGATAGCGAAGATCGTAGCCACAATCCTGAAAGAAAACTACCAGTTTGCACCCAGACGAAGTATCAGAAACAACGGAGAGCTGATCGAGCAACTGGACAAGTTGGAAATCAAGAGTAACGACAAGCTGATATCCTTTGATGTGGCAACTATGTTTGGTATCATACCAAAGAAGGAACTTCTCACTCTGCTCAAAAACGACAGATACCATGTGAACCCCGATGGGCCAGAGCACGGCAACATAGAGGAAGAGATCTTGAGCCAGAACTACTGCCGCTTTAATAACAGGTTCTACAGTCAGGAAAGGGGACTTGCGATGGGATCACCGCTGTCACCAATACTGGCGGAGATATTCATGAATGACATGGAAAACAAGATATTGAAGGGCAGCAAGTTCAGAAACTCGATCAAACACTGGGCCAGATATGTAGATGATATCCTAATTGTGTGGTCAGGCACTGATAGACAGGTGGGTCTATTCCTTTCAGAAATGAACGCGATGAATGAGAGCATCAAATTCACAGTTGAGAAAGGCAATGAGACCATCAACTATTTGGACCTTACACTCGCAATGGAGAACAATAGGATAGAATACAAAACCTACAGGAAGCCGACGCATGCTGACACCATCATCCCAACTGACTCCTACCATCACCCCAGGCACAAGTTAGCGACTATCCAGAACTACTGCTATCGGGCAATTTCTGTCCCCAAGAACAACAAAGAGAAGAGGAAAGAGATTGAGATAGTGAAGCAGATCGCAGAAGCCAATGGCTGCCGTAGAGGCATGGTGGATGGAGTTTCTGGGAAAATGAAAACAAAGAAAGGAACCCATGATGGCATAGTGAGAAAGTACTCCGGATCGATACCATATATAGGAAAGTACACAAACAAGATGATGAAAGCGTTGAGTGGCTACTATGTAAATGTGGGTATCCAGAATAACCAACCCATGGTGAAGAGAATCAGCAATGACCAGACGGAACAAAAGGACAAGAGAAGCTTGAGCGGAGTGTACAAGCTCGGTTGTGAACAGTGCGAGAGTATCTACATCGGTGAGACTGGGAGGAAGTTTGAGATCAGGAAAGAGGAGGGAGAAAGAAGATGGTAAGTCCTTGTTTGGGAAACACTGTAACGAAGAAAACCACGACGGAGAGGGAATATTTGAAGTCATACTTGTAGAGAATCGCACAAAGAGAAGAAAACTCTGGGATCGAATGGAGATTGCAAAGGCCAAGAGGGAGAAAGCCTGCCACTTGAAAAATGTAATCACATTTGACAGCGAAGAATTATTCGGTTTCGTGATTGGACAAGAGAAGAAGAACAGAACCAACCAATGAAACAGCAGGAATCCAGGTAGCCAATAGAAACGTAGTATTTAGGACAATAGATTGAACCAATTACTAAGCAGTATGTTTTAGCTAATAAGAACACAATATCGTATTACTGTAAGAATAAGAATCTAAGAAGTGAACCAATCACAACACAGTATTGTTGTAGCCAATGAGATCAGAGTGTTATACTATAAAAACTCATGGTTAAGGCCTTATTTTCCATTAAACGAATCCGTTCCTCTAAGTTACGGCATACCTGCTGGTCCCCTAACTACTGTAAATTTGAAGGAAAAATTTTTCGAGTTCCCTGAGGAAGTAGGGATCTCTATTGGATCACCTTTAGGCTCTCTTATCTCCGAAGTTTTCATGTCTAAGTTTGAACTTGACCTTTTTTCCTCGAACCAGGTGTTACTTAATCATATTCACTATTGGCACAGGTACGTTGATGACGTTCTATGTACCTGGACTGGTCACCCAGATCTCCTTGGTGAGTTTAGGTATCTCAATTCCTGGTACCCTTCCATCAAATTTACGTTGGAAATAGGGGTATTTTCCATTAACTTTTTGGATTTATCGATCTCTATTATAGAAGGTATCCATGAGTTTGGAATTTACAGGAAAGATACTACGACCGATGTTTTAGTCCACGGTTGTTCGTTCGGTCCTGTTGCTCACAAGATGGCTGCATTTCATAGCCTAGTTCACGGACTGACTCGTATTCCGTTGAGTCAGTCTGCTTTTAAGAAAGAAGTACTCACAATAAAACACCTGGCTGGAGTGAATGGGGTCAATGTCGACGTTGACATTATGGTTCGGAGGAAAGTTATAAGGAGCATTCTTGATTCCACCACCTCCCTCCCCCGAGACATGATCCGTGATCGCCGGTTGCGTTGGATCAGTCTCCCTTTTCTGGGGAAGTTCTCCCTCCAATTGGGTCGGGCCCTCCGCCCGTTTGGCTTCAGACCCGTGTTCTACAACCCTACAACAGTTAAGGGGTTGTTTGTGAGACTGAAGGACCCCATACCCATTGATGAGAGGAGTGGTGTTTATAAGTTGGAATGTGGGGATTGTGGAGGCTTTTATATTGGTGAGACCAGCCGCCAAATGAAAGTTAGAGTAGCTGAGCACCTGAAGTCTTGGGAGAAGGGAAGCTTAGGGGAGTCATATTTTGCTGATCATTTGATAAACAGTGGCCACAGCTTCCGTGAGGGATCCGAAAAGCTCCTCCATAAGGAGAATTCGTACCGAAAGCGCATCGCCCTCGAGTATATAGAGATAATGCGTCATCGCAACGCTGCCGGTATCACTGTACTCAACTCGTTCATTCCGGAGGATGGCCTGATCGAACTGGTCTATGATTCACACCGTGATTTTTCGTTTAGCCAATCTTAATCCCTTGTTCTTCTCCTCCGTTCGTCAGTTGCTTTCATTTCAGGCTTGAAGATGGTTTATTAACCGAAAGCGCTCGTCGTTTTGTCTTTTCTGCGGTTTGCAAGGTTTACTCTCCCTTCGGAGTATTCGTCTTTTCACACCTTGTTCTCCAGGTGCGACACGACTGATGATGGTATAACACCCGAAAGTACTCCTGTAAAAGCAACTAATAAAGTAGATTTGTACAATTGGAAAACCCCTTTTTCAATATTAGTGCTCTACTTACACCTCACTCACTCATTATGAGTTCCGATAAAATTAAATTTAATTAAAATTCGAAAATATAAAAAATAATATAAAATTTAAATTTATTAAATAAAATATCAAAAATAAAATTATTAAATTAATTTTTTATTATGATTAATTAACTTCATTGATAAAAATGTAATCGAATTTTTCGGTGAACTTTCGTCACGGTGAACTTACCATGTGGTAAACCACTACCTCTATCAGGTGAATTATCTGTAGGCGAACTTTCTGTAGGTGAATCTTAATCGGTGAATTTTTTTAGGTGAAAAATGTTTCGGTGAAACACTCTAATCCCGCCATCGACAAAGCCTACAGCCTGATATCAAGAAATCACGTTAACCCGGCTACGAATGGCGGGGCATACTTGTTTCATCCTCTGTGACCCACTTATACCTAACATCTATTTACCTGACTGACGTCCATATCGCACACAGGAAACACCAACTGTTCCACAATCTCACAGTTCCTTGTAACACTTACCACATCCATTCTGAAGCCCTACATAACTCCTCATCACGTATACTCATCCGATGCAAATAATCTCTCACACATTTATGAAGCATCCCCTACACCTGACGTCGAGCTAAAAGCTCCGCTATGGAGTAGCTAAAGACTATAGTAAAGCAAAAAAAAAACATTCGGCGAAAAGACGCGCGAAATTGGACACGTGTTGTAAGAGAACTTCCTTCAAAAATATGAAAAAAATTATTATATTCCCGTTGTGGATTCTTCTCTTTCGTATTAAGTCTCGAGTCAATATCTGAAGAAAAACTTCTACAATCTGAAGAGCGCAGTGCAGTGTACACGAAATTACCAGGTCGTTTAAGAAAATGATGGAAAAAGTTTTGAAACTCGTATTAGAATGCGAATTCACCTGACTCGTGTCATTTCCCATTTCAATTACGCCGTGTCTTTTAATATCCACGTCATCGATTTGCCGTCTACATTTTTTTCGTAGCTTCGCTTCGATTCCAGCGTCTTAAATCTCGGCAGTATTATTAGAGACTGAAAATAGAGTATTATTCTTCTAACACGCGCTTCAAAATCACAGCTCGCATTCTTTCAATCCTATATAGTGAAACGAATACGTGTAATTTCAAGCGAACGCTGCCTTAAATGTACAGTACATCTTCCAACTTTCAAGAAATATTTCTTCTTTCCTTTCGCGTCGGTATTCTATTTCCATCTCGATCGCGTTTATTCATTACTCTTTGCTACCATCGCGCGAAACAATAAAAATGGCGAGAGAGAGAAATATTCCAAAATCGTAACATCTGTAGCGCTGTACTCGCGCGCGTTTCATCTTCAAAATACAGGTTATTATAACGCCTTTAATACAGAATATTGAAAAGCGAAATATTGCTTCAGCTAGCATGAACACGTAAACAAGAGTCAACAAGCCTGGAGAAAAGGAAGAGAAAAAAGGAATCTCGAAAAAAAAACTCAGCGATCATTATTTTTATTTCCGAATAACAGTTTACAAGTACAAATGTTTATAATGTACGAACTGAACAGCTGAAAAATTACGTGCAGTAGAAAAGTACCTTCACTTCGTACTTTTTTTTTTTTCCTTCTTTCACTATGAAGTGAAAACGCGAAAGAAAAAGTCGAATGCGGAATCCTTCTCGATCCTTTCATTTCGTTTTCTTTATTCGTTGGTTTTGTTTACTATGCTGCTCTATATTCGTTCGTAGTGAAACTTGTTGACGTGTACAATATAATTTAGAAATACTAGAGACGACAATTTATTAAACTCCGGTATAATGGGGGTCGTCAACAAAGAGCTCGTCGTTTGCACACAATATTTCATGAAATTCGTGCAAATCTCGCACGTACAGAAGACGGAGGTCTTCTTGGGTCGAATTTCGCAAAACAGTAGAATCTTTGATGGTAGGGTGGCAAACTGCAAGAAAACTGCTATTGATGATAGAGGAATGAAAGTTGGTATACTGAGCATTCATACCAAAACAAAATTTTTAAGATGGGGAGCCCCTCGAAATTTGCCATAGGGGGTGCAGGGAGGAAAATTTTGAGGTACCATCCCTCTTTGTGAAATAAGGTGAGCAATGTTGGTGTTCGCGGGGTCGATTTTATATATTTTGACTCTCCTGAATACAAATATGTTGTTACTTTCCAGATGCGATCGCGAGAAGTGCACCAAATTTCAAATCAAAAATCCCCTCATTTACCGATTTTTGTGAAAAACACGTAAGAAATGTGGTTTTCTGTCTGTAGATCGGAAGGATCATTCAGGATTACAGTTTTAATATGATACTCGAGTAGTACCGATAAAATATGATATATGAACGTGTATTCGTACTTCGTTAGTGCCCATAGTGAGGAATAGGAGATGCCAAAAAGTGCTAAATTTTGAGATATTTTCACGTTTATTACGTTTTTTGGAGATTTTGATCTCTGTATGAGCTGAGAGAAATTTTGAAGCATGCAGAACTACAGATAACTGACTTTAGACCTCCACGTGATTGAATCCTCTCCTCTCCCTTAGTCAGCATTTTTAGGTTTTTCGGTACATATTTTTTTTCAACGGCACAACAATTAAAATATCATCTTCTATAACTTATTCAAATTCAAAAGTCGACAACGCTGACACGTCGTATGTATTACAGGCGAAAGGACGCGATCCTTGGAGGGCGTGAAATCTTTGGCGTGCAGAAGTGTTGCGAACGAATTACACGCGCCAACGTCTACTCCATTAAATCTGAAAAATTGGATAATTTTCGCGCTCTTTTATCGAATCTTCGCAAGAGTAGAGTACACAGTACAGCAGCTTCTTCGAACGCGTGACAAATTTCGCAAAATTTCTCGTCGCTCTTCCCGAAGCTCGACACAACTGACGCTGACGTATAAGCTGCAGAAGATTCAACCGCGTTTATACCATTTTCCAAATTATCTCGTATCAGTGCTTTGCGCTATCGTGAACAGCTGTCAATTTGTTTCTCAACTAACGAAGCGTGAATCTGAGGTTGCCGATTCAGATTTCAAACGAACATATTTTTTCCTTCTTACTTTTGAATGGTGCACGTACATCGTGAGGCCTTTTCCACACGTAACTCGACCCCGAAACGGGGTGTAGAGATCATATTCCATTACCTGTGTGGTGAATAGGTAGCAGAGGTATAATATTTGAACGATCACAGGGAATGGGAAGAAATATAGAGACAGGGGTTGTACTAGCACATTGTACAGATAGAAAACTAAATCGAACGATACTCTGAATGAGACGGACTCCTCGTGAGTACGTGGGCAGTTCATAACTTGTTACGTGAGTGTCTCCTGCTCCACTTAATTATTTCGAACGATACTCCCTTGAAGATGGCGAAAGTCAAAAACGTTTAGCATGTAAAAATAAAGTAATTTATACGGAAAGTGCAATTTATCGTTCGATTTAGTTTTCTATCAGCTTGAGATGAACCCGGTAGCACCACAATTCAAATGTCGAAGTCCACAAAGCGAATCGTCCGATGAGACCACTGGTCAATAAGATTTAATCACCGTGTTACAAGATAGCGAAGATCACCACCACATCCTTGAAAGAAAACTATCAGTTTGCACGTGAACAAAGCGTCAAAAACCACAAGCAGCCGATAGAGAGATTGGTTAAGATGGTAAACTAGAGCAACGAATACTGGTATTCTTGAACGTGAAAAACATGTTTGGTACCATACCAAAGAAGGAACTTCTCACTCTGCTGCAAAACAACTGATTCCATTGTAACCCTGACAGACTGAATCGTCGAAGAGATTGTGGACGAGAACTACTGCATGGATTACAAAAGGAAAACTAGATAGCGAAAAAAAAAAGAGAATACTCAATTTTCAGTTTTGATTTGAGCCAGAAAGGTTCTAGCCGGGTAATAATGATGATCCAGCCTTAGTCGGGAATCTCCAATTCAACCATCGGAAATTGTTGGGGATAGAATGAAACTCTTATTTTCACATTTTCAGCCACCTAAGACTATTCTATCCTCTGTGATATTTAAAAATATATATTTTATTATAAAAATGACGGCTTCCTTAACGAAGTTAAACGAGGAACGCAGGGAACCTGTCTTATGATTCGAATGAGATTTGGTATTGAAAATTCAAAGAAGCCTAGATTTGGAGAAAGGTAGTAAAAATCATATATAGCTCGACAGTCGAAATTTTTCTAAGTCCCCCTCCTATCATATATAGCTCAGGAGTCGAAATTGTTCTAAGGCCCTCTCCTATCACATATGGCGCGAGAGTCGCATTTTTTCTAAGTCCCCCCCTCCTATCATCTATAGCTCGAGAGTCAAAATTTTTTCTAAGTCCCTCTCCTATCATATATGGCTCGAGAGTCGAAATTTTTCAAGTCCCCCTTCTATCATATATAGCTGGAGAGTCGAAATTTTTCCAAGTCCCCCTCCTATCATCTATAGCTCGAGAGTCTAGATTTTTTTCCAAGTCCCTCTCCTATCATATATAGCACGAGAGTCGAAATTTTTCTAAGTCCCTCCCCTATCATATATGGCTCGGGGGTCGAAATTTTTCAAGTCCCCCTTCTATCATATATAGTTCGAGAGTCAAAATTTTTCTATGTCCCCCTCCTATCATCTATAGCTCGAGAGTCGAAATTTTTTCTAAGTCCCCCCCTCCTATCATCTATAGCTCGAGAGTCAAAATTTTTTCTAAGTCCCTCTCCTATCATATATGGCTCGAGAGTCGAAATTTTTCAAGTCCCCCTTATATCATATATAGCTGGAGAGTCGAAATTTTTCAAGTCCCCCTTCCATCATATATAGTTCGAGAGTCGAAATTTTTCTAAGTCCCCCTCCTATCATCTATAGCTCGAGAGTCGAAATTTTTCTAAGTCTAAGTCTCCCCTCCTATCATATATAGCTCGAGAGTCGAAATTTTTCTAAGTCCCTCTCCTATCATATATGGCTCGAGAGTCGAAATTTTTCAAGTCCCCCTTCTATCATATATAGTTCGAGAGTCGAAATTTTTCCAAGTCCCCCTCCTATCATCTATAGCTCGAGAGTCGAAATTTTTCCAAGTCCCCCTCCTATCATCTATAGCTCGAGAGTCGAAATTTTTTCTAAGTCCCTCTCCTATCATATATGGCTCGAGAGTCGAAATTTTTCAAGTCCCCCTTCTATCATATATAGTTCGAGAGTCGAAATTTTTCTAAGTCCCCCTCCTATCATCTATAGCTCGAGAGTCTAGATTTTTTTCCAAGTCCCTCTCCTATCATATATGGCTCGAGGATCGAAATTTTTCCAAGTCCCCCTTCTATCATCTATAGCTCGAGAGTCGAAATTTTTCTAAGTCCCTCTCCTATCATATATGGCTCGAGGATCGAAATTTTTCTAAGTCCCCCTTCTATCATATATAGTTCGAGAGTCGAAATTTTTCTAAGTCCCCCTCCTATCATCTATAGCTCGAGAGTCTAGATTTTTTTCCAAGTCCCTCTCCTATCATATATGGCTCGAGGATCGAAATTTTTCTAAGTCCCCCTTCTATCATCTATAGCTCGAGAGTCGAAATTTTTCTAAGTCCCCCTCCTATCACATATGGCTCGAGAGTCGAAATTTTTCTAAGTCCCCCTCCTATCATATATAGCTCGAGAGTCGAAATTTTTTCTAAGTCCTCCACCTATCATATATAGTTCGAGAGTCGAAATTTTTTCTAAGTCCCTCTCCTATCATATATGGCTCGAGGATCGAAATTTTTCTAAGTCCCCCTTCTATCATATATAGTTCGAGAGTCCAAATTTTTCTAAGTCCCTCTCCTATTATATATGGCTCGAGGGTCGCAATTTTTCCAAGTTTTTCGCTGGACGGCGCACGGCGGAGGGCGGACGGCAGATTTCTCAAATAGCCCCCCATAAAACAGGTTCCCTGTTAAAATTTCGACTGTCGAGCTATATATGATCTAGGCTTCCTTGAATTTACAATACCAAATCTCATTCGAATCATAAAACAGGTTCCCTGCGTTCCTCGTTTAACTTCGTTAAGGAAGCCGTCATTTTTTTCCAAGTCCCTCTCCTATCATATATAGCTCGAGAGTCGAAATTTTTCCAAGTCCCTCCCCTATCATATATGGCTCGAGGGTCGAAATTTTTCCAAGTTTTTCGCTGGACGGCGCACGGCGGACGGCACACGGCGGACGGCGGACGGCAGATTTCTCAAATAGCCCCCCATAAAACAGGTTCCCTGTTAAAATTCTACAGCTCGTAATTTTCAATGAATCCTCTGGTGCAAAATTGTGTTTTGGAAGGAAAATGAATCATCCCAAGGGCCATTCATGACAATTCTTTCGAGCGAAAAAAAAAATAAAATTCCATATTAAATGCATATTTTTTAATTAAAAATTTTTTAGCGGGGAACCCGCTATCCATTTTGTTAGGAGATTACATCCTCAGAAAACGTCCGCGTCCGCACGTTAGGTTAGGTTACGGGACTTAGAAGAATTTCGTGTCTCGAGCTATATATGATAGGAGCGGGACTTGGAAGAATTTCGAGTCTCGAGCTATATATGATAGGAGGGGGACTTGGAAGAATTTCGAGTCTCGAGCTATATATGAAAGGAGGGGGACTTGGAAGAATTTCGACTCTCGAGCTATATAATTATGATAGGAGGGGGACTTGGAAGAATTTCGACTCTCGAACTATATATGATAGGAGAGGGACTTGGAAGAATTGTGACTTCCGAGATATATATGATAGAAGGGGGACTTAGAAGAATTTCGACTCTCGAGCTATATATGATAGGTGGGAATGTAGAATGATAATTTTGATTTGAATTTTATGACAAGATTATCAACTCAGTTCCACACCACCTGAGAGGTCGAGTTAAGGAATTGCGGGTTCCCCGCTGCCATTGCAACGTCTGCAATGGCTTCTAATTTTTTCAAGTATGTTGTTACAGAGGGCCCAAGCTGGAAAAAATATATATGAAGTATTGGACGGTCACCTAAAACATATATTTTTTTCAGAATCTTTGAGAGGGTGGAAGACCACCAAAAATTGAGGGTTGTAAACGGTTGCCGAGTCTCGCCACTCGATTTTTTACCATCTCCAGAGTTTTCCAACGACTGGAAAATTTATTTATTAATTTTTACGACCTTGGCGGACGTGTTTATATGAGAATTGACCTTATTGATGAACGAAATACTAATCTTCAGTATTCTCCAGGTTAAAAAAGTATACTTTCTCGATTTGTCTTTATTTCTAGATCGTCCCAGCGACTGGAGAATTTTTTGAATAATTTTTTTTGATCTCGTCGGACGTATTTACATAAGAATTTACCTAATCGAAGATCGAAATACAAAGAATCAAAATCCTCCAGTAAAATCTATTTTCTCGATTTTTTTTTTTTTTATTTCTAGACCGTTCCAACGACTGGAGAATTTTTTGACTACTTTTTTTGATCTCGTCGGACGTGTTTAAATGAGAATTGACCTAATCTATGAACGAGATGCCAAAATTCAGGATTCTCCAGGTTGAAAAAGTGGACGTTCTCGATTCTTTATCGTTTCCAGAACATTCCAGCGACTGGAGAATTTTTTATCAATATTTTTTGAACTTGGCGGACGATTTTACGCAAGAATCGACTAATCGATGAACGAAGAAATATACGAAAAACCACCATTCTCCAGACCAAAAAAGTAGATTTTCTCGATTTTTTATCATTTCCAGAACGTTCCAGCGACTGGAGAATTTTTTGACTATTTTTTTCGAACTCAACGGACATGTTTACATAAGAATTGACCTAATTGATGAACGACGTACCAATACTCACGGTTCTCTAGGTTGACAAAGTGTATTTTCTCGATTTTTTATCATTTCCAAACCGTTCCAACGACTGGAGAATTTTTTGACCAATTTTTTCAAACTCAACGGACATGTTTACTTGAGAATTGACCTAATTGATGAACGACGTACCAAAACTCACGGTTCTTTAGGTTGAAAAAGTGTATTTTCCCGATCCTTTACCATTTCCGGAACATTCCAGCGACCTGGAGAATTTTTTATCAATTTTTTTTTTAACTTGGCGGACAACTTTACATGAGAATCGACTCATTGATGAACGAAGAAATATATGAAAAATCACGGTTTTCCAGACCAAAAAAGTAGAATGATTTTCTCGATTTTTTACCATTTATTTTCTCGATTCTTTACCATTTCCAGAACATTCCAGCGACTGGAGAATTTTTTTATGCATTTTTTTTGAACTTGGCGGACGATTTTACATGAGAATCGACTCATCGATGAACAAAGAAATGTATGAAAAACCACGGTTCTCCAGACCAAAAAAGTAGATTTTCTCGATTTTTTACCATTTATTTTCTCGATTCTTTACCATTTCCAGAACATTCCAGCGACTGGAGAATTTTTTATGAATTTTTTTTTGAACTTGGCGGACGATTTTACATGAGAATCGACTCATCGATGAACAAAGAAATATATGAAAAACCACGGTTCTTCAGACCGAAAAAGTAGATTTTCTCGATTTTTTACCATTTATTTTCTCGATCCTTTACCATTTTCAGAACATTCCAGCGACTGGAGAATTTTTTATGAATTTTTTTTTGAACTTGGCGGACGCTTTTACATGAGAATCGACTCATCGATGAACAAAGAAATATATGAAAAACCACGGTTCTTCAGACCGAAAAAGTAGATTTTCTCGATTTTTTACCATTTATTTTCTCGATTCTTTACCATTTTCAGAACATTCCAGCGACTGGAGAATTTTTTATGAATTTTTTTTTGAACTTGGCGGACGATTTTACATAAGAATCGACTAATCAATGAACGAAGAAATATACGAAAAACCACCATTCTCCTGACCAAAAAAGTAGATTTTCTCGATTTCTCACCATTTCCAGAACGTTCCAGCGACTGGAGAATTTTTTGACTATTTTTTTCAAACTCAACGGACATGTTTACTTGAGAATTGACCTAATTGATGAACGACATACCAAAACTCACGGTTCTTTAGGTTGAAAAAGTGTATTTTCTCGATTTTTTATCATTTTTACGGATAAACCGTTCCTACAACTGGAGAATTTTCTGACTAATTTTTTCAAACTCGGCGGACGTGTTTACATAAGAATTGACCTAATCTATGAACGAAATACCAAAATTCAGGATTCTCCAGGTTGAAAAAGTGGATTTTCTCGATTCTTTACCATTTCCAGAACATTCCAGCCACTGGAGAGTTTTTATCAATTTTTTTTTGAACTTTGCGGACGATCTTACATAAGAATCGACTAATCGATGAACGAAGAAATATACGAAAAACCACCATTCTCCAGACCAAAAAAGTAGATTTTCTCAATTTTTTACCATTTCCAGAATTTTTTGACTTTACATAAGAATTGACCTAATTGATGAACGACATACCAAAACTCACGGTTCTTTAGGTTGACAAAATGTATTTTCCCGATTTTTTATCATTTCTAAACCGTCCCAACGACTGGAGAATTTTTTGACCAATTTTTTCAAACTCGGCGGACGTGTTTACATAAGAATTGACCTAATCTATGAACGAAATACCAAAATTCAGGATTCTCCAGGTTGAAAAAGTGGATTTTCTCGATTCTTTACCATTTCCAGAACATTCCAGCGACTGGAGAATTTTTTGTAAATTTTTTTTTTAACTCGGCGGACGATTTCACGTAAGAATCGACTTATTTGATGAACGAAATACTGAAAATAGATTTTTGTCCAGCTAGATTTGTGTTTCATCCCATAGTGCACCACAGGCACAAGCTAACGGTGATTCCGAACTATAGATGGCAACAACCAACGGTTACTCTAGAGAACTAGAAGTGGTTGAGCAGTCCTTGGAAAACTGGAAGCAAAAACTCACGGGCTCTTTAACGGAGTTAAACGAGGGGTGGCGGAAAACAATTCGACCTGTAAAGTTATAAACATTCTCCCACGAGTATAAATTCTCTCATTCGATATTAACTGGCATATTTTTGTCATTTTCTTATCTCACTCGCGGAAAATAGAGAAAGGGCGAACAGGATAATTTCAAGAAATGAAAGAAAAATGCTCACCTCGTTTGGTGTATGCATAAGCCGCACATACCCCAGTCATCGCGAGCGTACCACAACTATCGAAACGAGGCGAAGAAAAAAAAAAGATGATAAAGTAGGTAGCTGTCTGCAAAGAAAAATGTCTATGATTGGTTACCAGAAATAAGGTGGTTTAATAGGGCGCGAGCGTGAAGAAGAGGACGGATAGAATTGAAATCTAATCCTGGCTAGGCGGTGAGAGAAAGAGATATCGAAGATATTTTTCACTATCTTGTTCGTGTCTTGTTCTCTCTCTCTTTTTTTTTCTCCCCTTCCATCGTCGATACTTTATTACTCGAACGTTCGGCACAGTACTGTTTAGTGTTTTTTCCGCGGCTCTTCGTAATGTAGAGGCAATTTGCAACGGGATTGATTTCCAATTCGATTTTTTCATCCACTTTTTCCCATCCCCCTCGCCCGTAAAGAGAAATTTCGTGACGTGTATGCGCGCGGTTTTTAATTTTATATATAACGAGTACTCTCATCACTCCACTCGTGTATCATAAATTTGAACGACGGCGCTTACCTTTTATTTCCATTGGTTTCGTGTTACAGGATCCGGGAGCCAGTACCGATATTAACGATAACGACGATAATCCGATGCCTCGAGATAATGGTGATAATAAACACGGTACCAGATGCGCCGGTGAGGTGGCGGGTGTAGCTTTCAATCAATATTGCGGAGTCGGAGTCGCCTATAATGCCAGTATCGGAGGTAAAATATTATTGTAATAAATTGTGACAGATCCGTCGAGGTCTGGCTCGAAGGTATTGCCCGTTCTCGTATTTCGAGAGATGATTAGACGATAATAAAGTATCAGGAATTTCGGTTTTGTGGTCGAGCTGTTGCTCGTCCCGTAGGAGTACAAGAAGGTTAATGAAAAGGCTATCAATCATTTGAAAAAGGGTTTTTCGCGACCTATTATAAATGTCTGATTTTCATACTGAGTCCACGATCACAATACATGATTTTGGAAGTATCATTTTCTTTAGTCTTGTAAGATGTTCTTTAGCCCACTCTAGACCACCTTCTACGGTCTGTAATTCTGTCTTCGAGAGAAACTTTATGTGGACCAACCGGAATATTCTCACATTCGATCTGTGCAGCTATTCAACTTCGCAGGGGGTTTAGTAGCTCGATAAGAAATATTGGAGTTGAATATATTTCGAGCCATGGCTACTGCGTCTATTATAATGACAGCGAGGAAACCTGCTGTGGTCAAAATCCCACTGATGATCTACTCGAGATTTTTCAGAGTTTCCGTGATATCACGCTCTGATTTTCGAAAATCCTAGCCAAACATCATCCTGTGATGACATCATCCTCCAGCTTGTAATTTTGCTAGTCCCTTAATTTAGTCCAGGTTATTGATGACGTCATACTAAGATGACGTCACATTTTCTTGTATGTGGACCGAAAGAAGTTAGCAATGAATTTTGAGTTGTTGGAGGAGACGGAGGAGGCTTGAGAGGGGGCAGAAAATGACTTTCTGAGGCTTGGGACGTATGGGCATTTCTGAATCATAATTCAGTTCAAGATTGGCTGAAGTCCACTCCATCAAGACTAGATGTAGGCGTAGTATAGCCTAATATACTGTATTTTGAGTCTACTATAATGAAGGCTGAGGATATAGAACCCAAAGCAGCAAGGTCAAAATATTTCCAAGTCCTTATGACGTCATCATCAGCTCGTGTCATCATTTTTGCAACGCAATTTCGTGAATCAAATTTCTGAATGATCCTCAGCCTTAAGACATACCCATGTGAAAAAAATTGGAGACAAATAATTCCTCAGTATGGCAGTATTAGAATGAAGGTGGAGTGGAGAGTCCGAGGAGGAGGAGGAGAGGGTCGTACTATGACTGCTTCTCATAGCGTGAGTAACGAATTGAAGAGGACCGAGATTTTTCAATGAAACTAAGTTTAATTCAGTTTTGTGAAGATCAAAGGGAGATGATTAGAGAACGCGAAGTATGACTCAAAGTAATTGGCCGGAGAAAGAAAGAGCAGTGATTGCGAAGAATGCTAGGTCCACTGCGTCGTGGTCAAGATATCCACAGGAAGGAAATTGAAAATGGAGAAGATGTTAAGGTGTGCAGAAGGATGAGAATGCCTGAACGATGGGTTGGAAGAATAGGGGTCTTGTGTGGAGAGAGGAAAGAAGGAGGAATTTACGAGTAGAGGGGGGAGAGAAAGGCAGGAAGGCAGGAATATATGAAGGTCGAGTTTTTCAAAGGGAAGAGCAAGACCCATTCATTGATAAAGAAGGCTTTTTCAGTTTTAGAACCCGATTTAGATCCATCTGTAGAGCACAGGTTGTGGGAGGGTGATGGTTTCGATTGATTCTCTTGGGCGATGTCGGCGAGTTAGCCCGGTTTAAGCTAATGTGAGGCGTCGGAGATGACCAGGGAAGGGTGGCTGAGTAGATAGGGAGAAGGGCCCTAAATTCCAGATGGTAGTCCAGATTAAATTTCAATGATAAAGTAGTGACTTTAGGGAGCGGATAGAAGAAAGAAAGATAGAGACTTGGAGAAACTGAGCCATAAAGTTGGCAGTATTTTCAAGGAGGAATGCCAGTCTCAGCGCATAGGCTGGTGTGCAGGATACGAAGGGGTAAATGTAGGCTAACGGATTTTATTTCAACCAGCGATTCTAAGTTGACGAATGAAACCAACCAATGGAAGGTGAAGTGCCATGCCACCGACCCTGATTGTCTCTTAGTTTTGTTCATCTGTTAGAAAAATAGTTCAGAGGTTTACCAAAAAATAGTGTAGTGAACTAATAGAAATTTATTCGAAGGAAATAACACTAGAAAGAAACAAGAGGTTATTTCAATACGAACAAATATACGCGACCGGTTTCAACCGTGTGAGGGCGTTCATCATCAGGTACTGAGAGAGATTCGAGTAGGACGAAATGCAGGAGAAAACGGAGCCAAAATAAGGAAATTAGTCTTCGGTGAAGTTGTAAGAAAACCGAATGAAGGCGTTGCCGCGATCGCTTAACAAGTGTGGACCGGCCATTTGTGCAGCGATTACTTCGGTCTCCTCGAGACGAAAGCGAGACCCTCCAGCATCCAGATTTCATCTCCGAATTCAAGAACCTCATGTCTCTCTGCCTACAACATAACCTATGTGTCATCAGTAGAGCTCGGATTTTTCGGTTGTAAACACATTGAAAATCGGTTTAAGAAATCTCATTTTCGGTTTTATTCGGTAAAATAGAAAAAAAATTAAAAATGATACAAATTTTTCTGAAATTTTGACATTTTTACAAAAACTGCTTATTGAAGAGCACGACAATGTGCTTTTCGAGGTCATCTTGTGTGAAAGAGTGTCTTCTGTCCATAAGAATATATTTACAATCGGAGAACAAACGTTCTACGTCGACTGGAGTAGATGAGTAACACAGTTTTTTTCATCTTTTGCATCGTTTCTGTACTTCCATTTCTCAAAATTGTTCGCTATATACTGTTTTTTTCTACTGTTTTGATAAATTTCACCATTTCGGTCATTTTCGGTTTTATGCCTGTTTTCGGTACTTGAAAAGGTTTTCGGTTTTTTTCGGTTAAATAAAATTTTTTTTATGTGTCTCTACCACTATGAAACGTACTCCTATTTCATTTCTACTGATCTGCCCGTTAGCAAACTCATTCGACAAAAACCGAGGAATCCTAGCTCTAGTCATCAGGCATGAAACTTACCAGTTTTTCAACGGACTCCCAATGGGAGGTCCTCTATCAGCCTTGGTTGCCGACATGTTCGTAAATCGTCTGGAAATTGACCTCCTGGAGGGAGCTATGCAACATAATCACATAAGATTTTGAGGCAGATATAAGGAAGATGTTATTTGCATAATATCGTGTGGTCCTGACTCTGACTACCACCCTTCCATTAAGTTGACCTCCGAAATAGGTAATTAAAGCCTGAACTACTTGGATCTCACCATCTCCCTTGTCGGAAAGTTCAATATACTGCACACTGAGTTCGCCATCCATCGAAAAGACTCTTTTACCGGCACTTCGATCTATAATAGTTCACTCCATCCAACTGTTCACAAGATGTCTGATGGCTGCAGTAAATTTGCACATTCATCACTTCTTCACTCTTTCTCTTTCAACTTCAGCTCAGGTGATCGAAAGTATCGTCGAAATCAATGAGCTCAACATAAACATCCGATTCCTCGTACGAAGAAAAAGACTTCGAACAGCTCCCTCTCTCCCTCTCAACCTGGCTAAAAAGAAGACAAATTGTCTCCACCTGCCTTTCTTCAAAAGCCTTGGCTGCCGACCTACGTCGCCTCGACTACAGAGTAGGATTTTACCCCCTCCTGACCGTCTCTAATTTAATGTCACTCAAAGATAAGATTCCAAATTTGGATACTGCTGGAGTTTACCGCATCCCATGTGGAGATTGCTCAGCTTTTTACATTGGCCAACCTGGACGAAATTTACGTCAGCGTCTGAGTGGACACCGCTCGAAAAATTCTAAAAATACATCTGTCTTCAATCGTTGTCAGCAAAACGACCACAACCAAAAAAGGCTATCAATATCGCTACTCCACCACTACATAAAACCGTCGGATCGCGGCAAAGATAAAAACCGGTCCACACTTGTTCAACGATCTCGACGCTACCTTTGTCAATCCCTTCATTACTTCACCGGTGACTAATTTCCTTACTTTGGCTCAGTTTTCTCCTGCATTTCGTTCTACTCGTGTCTCCTCAGTACCTGATGAAAACCGGTTGTGTATATTTGTTCGTACTGAAATAATCTCTTTTTTCTTACTTACGTTATTTTCTTCGAATAAATTTTTATTAGTTACGTGCTCGTGCCTTTTACTATACTATTTTGTACGTAGTTTAGAAGGATCTATTGATTTTAGGTTCACCTAAATCTGATTTAGTGCGCCCAAAGAGGAGGATATGAAACTTTAAAAAGAGAAAAATGATACGGACACGTCCAAAAACCACGCCAGAAAACTATTAAATTTCACCCTCTCACAATAGCTAATTACCCCATTCCACAAATTAAAGCTACTAAAGTTTTTAGCCTCAATTTTCACAACTGTCACTCTTGGATCATCCCCTATACCGAACTAGCTAAATCAAAATGCATTCGGGCACTGAATGTCCTGAAATTCCTTTCCCACTCTAAAGAAGGTTGTAACCGAAAAATCCTCCACCGCTATTAGAGCTTAATCCGATCCATCTTCGATTACGGATAACCCATTTACGGTCTCGCCCCCCTCTCACTTAAAACTACTCGACACTGTCCAAAATTCCGCACTCAGAGTAGCTACTGGAGCATTCCGAACCAGTCCCGCTGAAAGTCTCTGTGCAGACACTGGCTTCCCCCCCCCACTTCATTATTGACGCCTCAAACTAATAACCAACTTCCTCACAACTGTCCTACAATATCCGTCAATCCCCGTCCACCATCGTATATTCCACCCTCACCCCAACCGTAACTCCATAACCAATCTTCGTTCCTACCTCGAACTCCAATTAGCACTCCCCTTCAAGTTCCATTGTCTTAACCACATCGTTCCCTCAACCCACCCAAAATAATTCGCGACCTACAACGCCTCCCTCGTCTTTCAACGTCTTCCGAAGAATACCAGCCACAGTTTAACAATATTCTTAACAACTTTCACAACCCTACACTATGTTTCACCGATGGATCTAAACACCAAAACAAAACCGGTTTCGCATACTCAATAGGTCACATCACAGTCTCTCACCGACACCGCAACACCGCATCCGTCTTCACCACTGAATTACAAGCAATCTTTAGCTGTTTAGAACACATCCTCACCAACCTACCCTCCCGTCTTCCCCTCAACCCATTTTTGGTCATATCCGACTCCATATCATCACTTGACGCCATATCTAACCACACCTCCTCCCACCTACTCATAAATTGTATACTTACTCTTATTGTCACCTTTTTCACACCATCCCATTATTCTTCATGTGGGTACCTGGTCGCAAGGGTATCCCAGAAAACGAAAATGCCGACAAAGCAGCCAAACTAGCAACCCATAACCTAGCAGTCAACCGCTCTCTTCTCCCCTCACGCTCAGATCTCTCCAAACATATCAACAAATTCATCGCTCAAGCATGGTTCACTCATTGGTCTAATCTCAAATCACACTCAAACAAACTAGCCCAAATTGAAAATATTCCCATCCCACGGGACTCTTCAAATCTGTTGATACGCAGAGAAGAAATAGTCATCACCCGTCTCAGAATCGACCACACCAGACTCACACACACCCATCTCATCTCTCACCTTATGCCTCTCTCATACCCTCATAGCGAATCTGAACCTCCCCTATCCGCCCAACACATCTTCTGCTGCTCCAACTTGACCCAACGCCGTAATTCCTTATCCATCCCTGACGACCATACGACGGCACTATCAGATGACTTCCTTTCCATCTCCAACATCAACTTTTTACAATCTCACGCCATTTCGCCGAGCTCATAGCCCTGAAGGCAGGCTGCTAGCAGCTCGTTAATTAATAATAAATAAATAAGAATTTTTTCATTCAGTACAACCGGTTTCGAACCGTGTCAGGTTCATCATCTGGAGGATATGATTAGAAAAAATTGAAGAATGGAAGTTTGAAATCTCCTTTAAAATTTACTTTCATGGACTTGGGTGGTTTTCAAAATAACCGAATTAAATGTACAGAAGAGATGCGATATTTAGTCGGCCAGAAACTGATGGATTCCTTTTTTTCTCTTCCTCCGCCTTTTAATAGCCAAAGCACTATACCAATCAACGGCTGTTAATAATACTAAAATTCAATCGATGCAGCCTGCTGCGATCCTGCGTTAATTTACCCTGGGTCTTCCCCCTCCCCCCCCGCCAACATAGAACCTGTTCCTTGAGAAGTTATTCGACAAAAATACGCATTGCCCTTCGTGATTTCGAAAGTGGCGACAGGAGCGACCCACTTGAGGAACTCGGAACATTTCCAACTTTCGAGCTGGAGAGAGACTTTAAAAATTGCAATAATATTTCCTTCTGGTTCTCGATTTCCTTTTCCGGATCTAAGAAGAAATCATTCGTTTATAAAAATCATTCCTGATATTACCGCAATCTTCAAATTCTAAATCCCACTTATCAGCATCACCGGATATTTTTCCTTCACCAACTTTCTACAAATCGTAGAAAGAAAATTTTCAAATTAATATGCGACCACGTTTTCTCTCTTTCCATTCGAAATATATTCGTGGAAAAAGTTTATACAGAATCTCGAGTATAACCCGAGAAAACTTCATTTATAATTCATTCGAGTAAACTGTGGGTGCGCGACTATAATGCGGTCAACTCTGTGCCTTTTTTTTTTTGTGTGTGTGCACTTCTTTCGTTCCATGTACCTCATAGACTACTTCGGTATGCTTACTTTCATAGTTTCTTCATTCACAACGAATAAGGAGAAATTTTCTTAAATAAATTTTTCATTCGTCCGTCGAATGGGAATACTGACTCCTTAGCAGAAATGCACAGTATTAGCAAAAGGTAACGTCGAAAAGGTCCTACACCTGTTTTGCATACTAATGTCGTGCATTTACATTTTATCCGCGTATAATCTTCCGAAATATTCCAACGTTCGTCGAATCGAAAAGAAAAATATTGCGAAAATTTTCCTCTCTAATTAAAGTACGAACGTAGCAACTGCACTTTTGTGTCAATTAGTGCAACGAAAACTTTCTGATTTGCGACGCTATGCTGCAGGTGTTCGAATGTTGGACGGAACGGTGAACGATGCGGTAGAAGCCAGAGCGCTCGGTCTCAACATTAATCATATCGATATCTACAGCGCCTCTTGGGGTCCAGAAGACGATGGAAAAACGGTGGACGGTCCGGGACCGTTGGCGCGTCGAGCTTTTATTTATGGCGTCACATCGGTACGATACTTTATATTTTATTCGCTTCCGTAATTTTTCGTTATTATTTTCATCGACCATATTGGAAAAGTGTATTTACGGTTTTACCGCGGTGCTAATCCGAAGTACGGTGCTCGTCATCTCGCCACACCTTGGTAGCTTTAGCATTGAGTTATGTTCGACGTAATTATGAAAATGTATTTTGTGCGTGTGCAGGGGCGTCATGGTAAAGGATCTATTTTCGTTTGGGCGTCTGGAAATGGTGGACGGCACACAGACTGCTGCAACTGTGACGGTTACACGAATAGTATTTTCACTTTATCGATATCGAGCGCTACGCAAGGAGGGTGAGTAAATTTGAACTATTTTGTAGAAATTTTGACGTTTTGGCCTAACAAGATTTTTTCAAGGATTTCCCTCATTGGTTGAGGTTGAGAAAAATAGTGATTGTATGCATTCCACTTTTTAAAACACAAGAATTTCCGATCAAAATCAATAGAAAAACACTCACGCAGTCGCGTGAGTAGTACACGACTTTTCTTCCCACAATGCAAGAAACATTGAGAGAGTCACTCCCTCTCTTTAAATTAAATACCAATGACCTGTCAATCATGTCAAACATTTGTAGAATAAACAATAAAACTCAGTTTATAAATTCTATCACTACGATGTCACATCAACAGATAACAGAGTAAAGATACCTATAATCCAATAAGGAAACCTGAATTTTGTTATAATTTAGGCTAAGAGTCATCTAAAACCTACAAAACGTCTCCAGAAAAACCACTCCCCCTCCCCCTGTCCAAACAGCTACGAGGCTATAACAGTTGTTTCTAATAAAAAAGAGCTCTACAATCATTTTTTCCCATACCTTATTCTTAGCATATTATTAGTCTAGTATACTGTATATTAGGATGAGTGGTTCAATTCTTTATCACTTCCGATTTCTGGCATCTCTTAAAGCTATCTCGAGCTGCTATTCCTCTCGTGCACTCATAAATTGCCTTCACGCTATCATATCACCATTTTCTATGCACACTCCACCCCAAAATTCTTCATCTGGGAATCCAGCTACAACGAGATCCCGAAAAACTAAAAAAATCGATGTCGAAACGAAAGAAGCAACCAATCACCCAATAGTCAACCCCTCATTCCTTCCCTCACGCTTCAACCATTCCAAACGTATTAACAAAATACCTCACTTTTCTAGCTAGAAAATTCGGTAAAAATATATAGCACCCAAGCCCGGTTTACTCGTTAGTTTAATCTCAAATCTCACTCAAAAAAGCCAGTCCAAATTGAAAATAATCTTTCCATCTCTTTTGACACCTCAAATCAACTATGAACCACTATTAATTATGTACCCATACATGAAAAAATGACAAATAAATCAATTATTAATTAAGAGTGAAATCACCCAGGTATAGTCTCGCATCAGCACACTTGATGAAGATTAAAAAATTGTACTTAATCATTCAAACTCGAGGTTTTCACTAAAATCAGTCGAATAACAAATTAAGAAAAATAAAACGTGAACCCACATTTTGGTCCTCATCCCAACGAAATTCAAGGCAAGAGGAGGTCATTTTAGCTCGGCTGCGAATAGGCCACACTCGTCTTACTCATACTTATCTTCTCACTAATCTCGCTCCTCCATCATGCCCTCACTGTCTCCAAGAAAATTCATCAGTTGATCATTTTATTTTCTCATGCCCCGTCCTGCAACCCACTCGAACCTCCCTAAATATATCTTCCGATATCAATGCAGCACTAAACAACAACTCCGAAACCATCGACTCAACCCTAACTTATTTACGCACCACTCAATTCTACAACTTCATATAATTCACCAACAAATTCCGTTCGATCGCCACACAATTCCACCAATACGTACCTAATTTAACCTAATTCAAGTAATGTTCTAAAATAAGATTGTAACGCCGAGCAAATAACCCTCGTGCAGTTTATAATGCTCGTAAAATAATAATAATAATAAAAAAAAAAAAAAAAAAAAACTATCGAGTATGACTAATAATAATGAAAAATAGCTAGAAAAATGAACAACTCGCCATTGCCACTATCCGTTCAAAAATAAATTTAACAAAACAAATAAAATTTGACAAAACAAAATTCAACGCTCTAGGGGCTGTGGGAAGCGAGATACAAGTGTACTAAATTTGAACGAAAAGGTTTCATCAGAAATAAAATCCAATGAACCCTTGGTAAAGAACGAACGAAGAATGAACCTGTCGAATGATGAAAGGTTCTTCACAATACACGTACTGATAACGAAAGTGGTAAACGTGCTTCTCCTAACGTAAGCAGCTACTCGCAGCTATTCGTAAGAAGCTACTCGTAATAGTGAAAAATTTTCAACAAAAGTAAAAATTTCTCGAGAACTACTCATCCGATCCTCAAAAAAAATGCAAGTGCACATCTTCAAATATAATACTACAATATGGCCGAGTTGCAAAAACATCCATCGGGTAGTTTCGGAGGAGTTCCGCGGACAAAAAGGTACTCGAAATACTGCAAAATTTCTCAACAAATTGAAAATTTCTCGAGAACTACTCATCTGATTTTCAAAAAAATTGCAGGTGCACATCTTCAGATATACTACTACAATATGGCCAAGTTACAAAAAAATCCATCGGGTAGTTTCAGAGGAGTTCCGCGGACAAAAAAATCTTATATATATATATATAAGGAAACCTGAAATTTTTTTTTATGCTAGTTGTGATCTAGGACCCCTAAAACGTCGAGAAAGTTCATTACCCACTCCCCCTGTTGACCTTGCTACGGGTGTAATACCTCACTTTTCTAGTTAGAAAAGTCGGTAAAAGGGAAGATTGAAATCAATCGATGTAATTTATTACCGCACAAGAAATGTTAATTCGTACAAATCGAAAGAACGACAAGGTCGTAAAATACGAGTACCTAAAATATTTTAAGTTCGAAAAGTGTACAAAAATCGAACGAACGACATGGTCATAAAACGTCGAAAGTCAAGAAAAATCTTGGAAAATACCGATTAAACAGTCATCTAATTAGAACTAAGCTAAATCGAAAGAGAGAAAAGAACGAAGAGATAGTAAATGGAAAAGGCCAGTGGTGACAAGAAAATTTAGATGATTGTTAGAGCGTGCAGCTATGTACAGCCGTGCCCGTTCTCCGGGTACCTTACGCGATCGTCTAGCGTCTCTCGCTACTAGCTCGCACTCTCTTACTCCAGTATACGTGCGCTGCGCGCACCTCTTGCATGCACGCTATCGTGTATACTTCGAGCTCTTGTCTCGTCTATCTGTAGATTCCCGTAGTCGGGTTAACCCGTTGTCAATTCCCTGGTGGGGAATGCCATCTAAAGGTCTAACCCTCTAACATACTGAGATCGATCTCCGTCTTCTTAACGAATACTTAACGGTATTAACATGATTCACATATTCGACTTCATTTTATTATGCCGAACACTATCATGATTCATGATTAATTTGTTTTGGCCGTCTCGCGTAAATCGCGATCACTAAAATCAGGAAATTGATACTCTTCTTGACTAAAGATCAAGTATGATTTTCGTATCATATCTCTTCGAGTTTAATTCTCCTAGTCTCTTCAACGGTGGCCGCCAATTTCGGAGAGGCTTAGTGAGAAACTCGAAATTGTCGACACTAATGAGTATTTCCTTCTATTAATCATCTAGCTAGCTTTTCGATGTGCAAATTTCTTCGATGTACCTATTTTGGTTGTCTCTAAGTCAGTCACTTCGAATATTCCGGAAATCAAAAGTCCATTCTCCCCAGACGCGTCGTTCCGTGGGTTGATGTCTTATTTACAATGGCTCAGTCACGATGAGGACCCAACTCAGAGGAAGAAGGTGATTTAATCATAGAATTCATTCAACTTGCAATTTGAGACACGCGAAAGCTCGGCTCTTAGTAGCAATATTGTTCATGGACTTCTTCAATATTTCAAGTATGACGAGCGGTTGAATTTCTTCTGAGCTGGTGAGTCCGATCTAAAACTTATTTTCCGTCGTAATTAAGTTGGAAGTGTGCGATCCAACTTTCGGTTGTGAATATTTATCTAAGACCGATTTGAGCTCTTTACGGAAATTAACGTGGTTCTAATCGAGGCGGGGAGACCTTGATGACACGTTGTCGCTAAAAATATCGCAATTTCATTATTTGATACTTATCCCTTCTTTGAAAAGCGACTAATGATTACTAAACGAAAGTCTTCGTACACATTCGAAAATATCCGTGCGGCGATATATATTTTAAATTATACGGATTTCGAACACAACGAGAAGTAATATTTTATTTCATCATCTCTCCAAAAATGCCTCACCACAAAAATGGTTCGACGGCTGGTGCTTCGCGTGTAGAGCTCATATATCTGGCAATGTAGCGCTATTAAATTTTCAGTCGTAGTGCTCCTTCTAATGCTCGTTCTGCGTATATACCTCGATGGTACCTCGCATATCGCACATATCGGTAACAAAAATTATCAATACCGTCAGTTTCACTGCCTATATCAGCAACCTCGAAATATCGCTGATCCGAGAAATTCGGCGGTACCTCATCGCCAGAGTACAGCTGCTTATCAGCTCATGCGAGCCGACATTTCTCTCTCTCATACCTATGTTGGGTACCATAAGACAGACGAGCATCGACGCATTCTTTCTCTACAACGCGCACCTATCTTCGTTCAAGATGTACTCAGCGTACAGCGCATTCGTCCTAATACTGCGAAAATCACTACGCTCAGGTTCTTCAAGTATGAAGCCTGGCTCCTGAGCCTAATAATGCACGTGACGTTTTAGAACTGGAAATTAAATGGTTCGTCACTTTTACGACCCAGTTCCCTAAATCTTACACGTGTTGCTGTGACGCAATTCCTGCAGTCAAACTGTTTACAGAAGTGCCGCTTTCCGTTGGCTACTGTATTTCTACTGATTATAAGACATTACAGAAACAAATATCGACATTCATTGGCATTGGCACTAACTAATTGTAACATCCCTGTTGCCTTACTTTTTCACTCTCGCACACGTGTACCATTCGATTAGTCGTTTGCTACTTCTCCGATTTTCGGCGGGATTCTTGTGCTTGTTTGATTTTTCAATTTCTTATCTACGTACTTTCTTTTGATTTTGAAATACTTTTACTTGCATTGTTTGAAGCATCGCGAGTTTATTCGCACGCCTGTTCATATTACCGGCTTTTTGCATTCCATCTGATTAGTGCCTACTTTTTCGAAAGTGAATCATACACCTCGATCGTTTTATCGTATCGTACTTTGTGTGTTATTGTTCTACGCGCCTTGCGTCAATTTTCTTTCGAGGCGACTTTCGACGAACCGTTTCACTTACAATCCGATCCAGCAAGCGTAAGTCGAGTCGAGAGTGTCGTTATTGACTGCTCCTTCTCGTAATTTACTTCCTCCTCTTAAATTCACGTATTTTTCTTTCTTCTAGCTCATCTAACCTAACTCGATTGCATCGATCTCTAGGGCACGTTCCTCCAAGCTCTATCAACGTGCTTACGATTAGTGACCTCGTAATATATTTTGTTACATTTCAAGGTCCTGAGACTCTATAATATTTCTGGTCTTTACCATTCCACTATTGTAAGTCTCACTTTTTTATGTGCCTTATCACGGATTTTTCATTCGTGTGTCGATTTTTCTGTGTCCCCCCATCGTTGTAGTGATTTCGAATATTTTTCATATATTTTTCGCAGTCAAATAATGGACGACCCATCTGAGTACTACGAAGATCAAATTCTTGACGATTCTGACAACGAGTCAGTTGTTACAGTTGTTAATCAAAATCAAGAAGGAGTTGCGTCAGCCTCCCGTAATGATACGTCTAAACCGGAATATCACCCCGTTAATCAAAATCCTCTCTCTTCCAAATCGAATCGTGATGTGACGAACAAACCTCCCACCAAGAGTAAGTCTCTTAATACAAGTACTAGAGCTGTTCCGTCCAAAAAGCAGAAACATCCGAAAACGGATAATCTGTCATCGAAGACCGAGGGTATCGCGACTAGATTACGATCACAAGGAAATATTCCTTCTCAACCAGAAGTTTCTGGCACAAAAATTCGAAAATCTTCGACCTCCCCGTCTTCAACTAAGTTTTCTAACGTACAGGCATCTCGTAATGTCCGTTTTTCTAAATCTTCAGCACCGCTGAGACAATCGGATGATGAGGCCACTGTGGCCCGTTCAGTCGAAACTGTCCTCGCTCAAGTCGCTCCGATGTTTACGGAGTTTATAGACCAGATAAATGCCAAACTCGTACTTCTGGAGGAAAAGCAGGACGCATTTGTACGAAATTTTAATCCAGTGCCTCCTACACCCGCTCCTGCTATCCGACCACCACCAGGGTTCCCTGCTTTACCGCAATTAGGTCGCGGTCGCGCGGCGGTGTGTGCTGCTCCACCTTTGGTAAATGAACAGCAACTCATTGGTCAACCTCTGGCTCCTCCGTCCGATCTAGCGCATCAGCCTATGGAGGTTGAATCCGTAGTACAACAACGGCAAGAAAATCCTCCTGTTCCTGTCGCGTCAGCTCCTACTCATGGTATGATAATTCAATCTAATTTTTATAAACCAGCTACCACGATTATTTTGGGACAAAATGGTGTTACTTATGACACATGGAAAAGGTACTTATTTTATATTCTCCAAGCCTCCGATCTTCTTCATATTATTGATCCCATCAGTTACCCGCCTCCGACTAATGATCCAACTATTCTAGTTAAACAACGCATTCGCGTTCTAGACCTGATTGCGGCTCGAATTACTCGAACCGATTTAAACAAAGTGGCTCATAACAATGACCCCATTGTTTTATTGAATGCTCTCGAAGAGCAGAAGAATCCCTTACACTCCGGCCTCTCGGATATCAAAATGAGGGACTTCATGTCTTTGAAATATTTATCATTAAAAGTCACTCCTCAATCTTATATTACTGTCTTTGAAAAGAAATTGGCGGAAGTCCGTGAACATATTGGTGCTATACAAGAAGCAATTGTATCTAATCGGTTTACTGAATCCATAGCTAGTGTCCTTCCTGAAGTCAATCAATATGCTAATGAGTATCGTTTGACCAAAAACACTAATATAGTCCCGTATTCAATACTTCGTACCTGGTTCTTGTCCACTGCCTATTTTAAAGGTAGACATATAGAAAAGAAAACCTACAATTCCTTTCAAGTGAAAGGAGAACCAAATAACTCGAAAGATTCGACAAATAAAAATAATTCGTTTCGACGAAATTTTAAGAATAGGAATAATAATCAAAATTCTTTTCGTAGATCAAATACTCATACCAAAAATAGATTCAATTCTAATAATAATGATAAAAATTCCACAGAGCTTTGTACTCGGTGCCGATCTTCAAGCCACACGCGTCAGGAATGTAAGAATAAGCAATGTCCATCTTGCTATCGAACAGGAGTTGATTCCGAACACATTGCAAATTGCAAAATTAGTCGTCCTTCGGCATTTAACCGTCGACCTCGTCGCGGTCCATTCAGGAACCGTCAAGGACGCCGTCCCTGGTCGAATCGTAACTCCGGACGACGTAATAATGATACTACTAATAATAATTCTGATAAAAATTCTCCTTCCTCAAAAAATACCCATCCTAATACTCGTTCTACTTCCAATAAAAATTCCGGTAACCGGAGTAAACCTAATGACGGTAATAAAATTTCAGCTCAGTACGTTAAATTTGTGGGAGATAAAGTTCGTCCCTGCGGTAAACACGATGAAGGGGCCTACCAGATGGAATATTCCTCAGGTAATAACTATGTTACAATCAGAGCTTGTTCTGATTCAGGTTGTAATAAAAGTGTATTTACTTCCGGTCCTTATCTTCATTCGGTTAGAGCTTTAGACACACCACATCAAATGCTTGTTGCAAATCCTAAAGAGGATGCTACTATCAATATTCACCAAGTTGGTCACTTAGATGTGTTCACTCGATTTAATAAAGTTCTGAATTTGGGAGAAATCAATATTGTTGAAAATATAAGGGAAAATTTACTCTCAATTCGACCGTTTGTCGACAATGGGTATCCCGTTATCTATTTCAAAGATTCTGTTCATGTACTCCAAAAAGGTAGTACTTCTCCTACCTCGGTTCGCTCCATTTTAAATGGATATTCTGAGAATGACATGTGGTTCTTTAATTTGAGAGTTCCGACTACGCATACAGATTCACAATCACTTGTCTTAGCTGCAAAGAAAAATAGACCTCTCAACACTCTCCCATCAACCACATATGATGATCGTCTCACATTTAATGACATTAAATCCAACTCTCAACTTCGAGAATATCTTGGATCTGTTCCTCATTGTTCTCTTGATGATCTCAAAAAATTAGAGGAGCAAGAAATAAGGTCCATTAGTGGACAGTTGGCTCGTCATTTCAGGTTTCCTTATATATATATATATATATAAGATTTTTTTGTCCGCGGAACTCCTCTGAAACTACCCGATGGATTTTTTTGTAACTTGGCCATATTGTAGTAGTATATCTGAAGATGTGCACCTGCAATTTTTTTGAAAATCAGATGAGTAGTTCTCGAGAAATTTTCAATTTGTTGAGAAATTTTGCAGTATTTCGAGTACCTTTTTGTCCGCGGAACTCCTCCGAAACTACCCGATGGATGTTTTTGCAACTCGGCCATATTGTAGTATTATATTTGAAGATGTGCACTTGCATTTTTTTTGAGGATCGGATGAGTAGTTCTCGAGAAATTTTTACTTTTGTTGAAAATTTTTCACTATTACGAGTAGCTTCTTACGAATAGCTGCGAGTAGCTGCAGCTATGTACAGCCGTGCCCGTTCTCCGGGTACCTTACGCGATCGTCTAGCGTCTCTCGCTACTAGCTCGCACTCTCTTACTCCAGTATACGTGCGCTGCGCGCACCTCTTGCATGCACGCTATCGTGTATACTTCGAGCTCTTGTCTCGTCTATCTGTAGATTCCCGTAGTCGGGTTAACCCGTTGTCAATTCCCTGGTGGGGAATGCCATCTAAAGGTCTAACCCTCTAACAATGATTCGGAGTCGCTGAGAGAAGAAGGAAGAGTCTAGAATTATTTTTTCGATAAGATCGTTCTCAGGGAAAAAACGGTTCAAAAGTGTAAAATTCTCATTAATGGAATGACGAACAATTTCAATGTGTTCGAGGGACAACCGTCGACGCAAGGATTCTCGCAATGGAGGAAGACGCCTTATGGTTGGAATCCGAAAAGTGTTCAGCAAACATCGATCTTTTCGAAGGGGGGGTAGTATTGACTTCGTCGATATATGGTTTTCCATGTTCCTCTACTGAATCTTTCTCGGGTCAACCTTTCTTCTCCTGAGGAAGGTCTACTTCGGAAAAGTCTGGAACATAACCTTCCTCCGCCCGATACTCTTTTCCTTGATGTCATGACGTCTCATACTCATAATTTGGTCAAAAATTTGCCAAGCTCATGGGTTCTTTAACGGAGTTAAACGAGGGGTGGCAGGAACCTGTTTTATGGGGCACGTGAGATCTGCAACATGTAGATTATGACGTCACCAGGCTGACCTATGCATAAATTGTGACGTCACAGGTCCCGCCTCCAAGCTATATAATATTATGGGGGGGGGGATTTAGAAACTCACGGGTTCTTTGACATGGTTAAAGAGGGGTGGCTGGGAACCTTTTTTATGGGGCAGGTGGGATCTGAACCATGTAGATTGTGACGTCACAGACCCCGACCTCAAACCTTATATGATAGGAGAAGGACTTGAAAAAAGTTCGACCATCAAGCTTTGGCGGCCGGCGGACGTTTTTCCGACCCCTCCCGATAAAACAGGTTTCCTGTTAAAAGAATATCCATCGCAACTATTTGAAAATAAGCAAAGCGGACAAACGTAATTCCGTGGTGATTCTGGAGAAGGTGGAGTATGACAATAAAGTCCATGACTTTTTGAAGAGTAGCGGATTTTTCCAGTTATGTCTGTGATGTCAGGTCAAGTGTTAATCAGTGCTCTAAATCCACCCTCATTCCTAATCCTATGCCTTCTCCGTTTCATGGGCTTCCTAACCTCCCTAAGGAAAATATCGCTATTGGGCCAATGGTATCTCTCATTTTTGTGCTCCGACTTATAAGCTTTCTAAATTCCTCGATCAATAGTTCAAGTCGTTGGTGAGTTACCAGTCTTGGTTCGCTACTAAAAATTCTTCTGAATTATAGAGAGGATAAAGGGTATCCTCCCTCCTGATGGTTCTATTCTTCTTTCCTTCGATGTCAATAGTATGTTTCCGCGCATCTCCCTGCTTCTTGCTCTTGATTACTTTGAAGCCCTCCTTGAAAATGCGCATATCCCGATTGCGTTCGTTGATGAATTTATGACACTCCTTAAAATGTCTACATCTCTCTCTTTTTAATATCGGTGTCCCTATCGCCTCCCTCTCGGATCTTTGGTCTTCAAGGTCTTTCTCAAACGTTTTGAGAACGAAGTCTTTGATTCTGGTTTTCACTTCCTACATTGTTTATTGGCACCGATACGTGGAGGATGTCTTATGCCTCCATAGAGTGGATACTGTTGGTCGATTTTACAACTAAGCAGTAGGGTATTTGTGGTTGAATGAGAGAATTTGAGATTTATATGAAGGCACAAAAATTGATATT
The DNA here is from genome assembly GCA_035079385.1 of Aspidiotus rigidus. NCBI lineage: Eukaryota > Metazoa > Arthropoda > Insecta > Hemiptera > Diaspididae > Aspidiotus > Aspidiotus rigidus. The sequence goes on along the minus strand of JAVHKY010000020.1, from coordinate 11,495,189 downwards.
AATGTTCTTTTCCGCCGTTCAATGGGTCTTGAACATGCGTTGGTTACATTTTGTCGCCTTATCTGGTGGAGCCGAATAAGTTTTTTCATTTCATGGTCACTAATTTGGATAGTTTCACCCTGACCATTTTCTACACATCGCGCTATTCTCCTTCCAATATCATCATTAATAAAAATGCTTCCAAGCTTCCTCTCGGGCCTTTCTCGGTCAAAATTCATGTTTTTAACATAGAATCTGTTTTATCGGAGGGTTTTTCGGGAAAAACGTCCGCCGTCCGGCCGATCGGCAAAGTTCTAAAATTTCCTAGTCCCCCTCCTTCCACATGTAACTTGAGGGGGGCAGGCCCTGTGACATCACAGTTGGATGACGTCATAGATTAGTTTTTTCCAAGTCCCCCTCCTATCATATACAGCTTATGACGTCATAGGTTAGCCTTGTGACGTCACAATCTGATGACATCATAGATCATTTTTATCTGGGAACCTGTTTTATCAGGAGGAGGGGAGGGGGGGGGGGTCAGAATAAAAGTCTACTGTCCGGCCGGCCGGCAAAGCTTGGAGATCGAAAATATTTCAAGTCCTCGGAAGTTGACATTTTTCCAAGTCCTCCTCCCCCTCCTATTACATGTAGCTTGAGGGGCGGGGCCCATGAAGTCACAATTTGATGACGTCATAGATCAGTTTTCAACAGAGAACCTGTTCTATATCTTTTTTTTTAACAATTTGCCGTCCGACGTCTGGCCGAAATGGACTTGGAAAAATTTTGCTTCTTTATGTAATTAATGAATTTATTTACTTACTCATTTATTCATTTATTTATTTATTTATTTATTTATTTATTTATTTTTTATTAAATTAATTAATTAATTAATTAATTTATTTATTTATTTATTTATTTATTTATTTATTTATGTATTTACTTTCTTTCTTTCTTCATAAGGACTTGAATCAATTTTGTTCTCCGAGTCATGAATATTAAGGAATAGACTTAAAAAATTTTGAATTCTTGTCATAACATATGATGAAAGAAAATTTTGGAAAATTGGTATAGTGCGTTTTCTTATAGTGGTTTCCTCAATAGACCTATAAACATCATATATAGCTTGAGGGGCGAGGCCTGCGCAGTGCGAGTTTATTTTATGTAACAGACATGGGGCTACCGCGTCGGTTTATTGCCATACTGGGAGTAAGAGGCGAGTAAGAGTGATGCCGCGGGACTTGGCAATATTTTTGTACTTCTTTGGACTTGTAAAATTTTTCATTTTCAATTCTTGGACTTTGAAATATTTTCAACTGTTGGATTCGGAATTATTTTCATCTGTTGGACTTTGAAATATTTTCATGAGTGGACTTTTTAGAATTTTTCATTTTCGATTCTCGGACTTGAAAATATTTTCAACTGTTGGACTTGGAATTATTTTCTTTGAAATATTTTCAACCGTTGGAATTAGAATTATTTTCAACTGTTGGATTCGGAATTATTTTCCAATTGTTGGACTTTAAAATATTTTCATACTTCTGGGACTTGCAAAAATTTTTCATTTTTGATCGTTGGACTTTGTAATATTTTCAACCCAAAAATGAAAAATTTTACAAGTCCAAGAAGTATGAAAATATTTCAAAGGAAAATAATTCTAAGTCCGACAATTGAAAATATTTCCAAGTCCAAGAATTGAAAATGAAAAATTTTACAAGTCCAAGAAGTATAAAAATATTTTAAAGAAAATAATTCCAAGTCCAACAGTTAAAAATAATCCCGAATCCAACAGTTGAAAATATTTCAAGTCCAAGAATTGAAAATGAAAAATTTTATAAGTCCAAGAAATATGAAAATATTTCAAAGTCCCACAGTTGAAAGTATTTTAAAGTCCAACAGTTGAAAATACAAGTCTAAGAAGTACGAAAATGTTTCAAAGTCCCGCGGCATCACTCTTACTTGCCTCTTACTCCCAGTATGGCAGTAAACCAACGCGGTAGCCCCATCTCGGTTACATAAAATAAACTCGCCTATGCGGTCACAATCTGATGACGTCATAGATCAGTTTTTAACAGGGAACCTGTTCTATGGGTTTTTTTTTTGTTTTTTTTTTTTTTTTTTCAACAACTTGCCGTCCGACGTCCGGCCAAAATGGACTTGGAAAAATTTTGCTTCTTCATGTAATTAATTGATCAACTTATTTATTTATTTATTTATTCATTTATTTTTTATTCAATTAATTAAATTACGTAAAAGACCATTTTATACAAGGAAGGCGAACCTGACAAAAACGCGTTTTGAGAAAAACGTATTCAAAATCTTTCATTGCTGGTACTGGGAGTAAAGAAGAAAGAGCGCGACAATATTTTTACTGTAGAAGGTTGCGCGATCTATCTACTCGTGACCTCCCTTCTTTTGGTCGAAAAAACGCTTGTCAATGCGACAAAATGGCTGCCGACGAGAGAACTATGCTTCGTCTTTTTTGCATAAACTCGCCTTTTTTGGAAAAAACCTATAAGAAATATTGAGTTTTTCAGTTCATCTAAAAAGGGCGAAGCATAAAGAAAATGGTTTAAAGTGCCACTAGAGGAAAAAAAATATTGTACTCTAGTAGTGTTTGAACCGAGGGATCCGATTTTTGATTTTACTCAAAAAGAGCGAAGCGTTCATTTCGCCCTTCTGGAATAAAATGGTATTAATTAATTAATTTAGTTATTTATTTATTTAATTAAATAATTATTCATTTATTATTTATTTGTTTATTCATTATTTTATTTAGTTTCTTTCTTTCTTTCTTTCTTTATATGATAGGAAGCACTTGAATCAATTTTGTTCTCCAAATCATGAATATTAAGGAAGGGACTTGGAAAATTTTGAATTCTTGTCGTAATATATGATAGAAGGAGATTTTGGAAAATCGGTTCCACTTTACCCTAGAGGTTGAATTGATCGTGTTTTTTTTAATGGTTTCCCCAATAGGCGTATAAACCTCATTACTAAAAAAAATTTGACCCATAGAATAGGTTCCCTGCGTTCCTCGTTTAACGTTGTTAAAGAAGCACCAATTTTTTCCAAGTCCCCCTCCTATTATATATATAGCTTGAGTGGCGGACCCGATGACGTCACAGTTTGATGACGTCATAGCTTAGTCTTGTGATATCACAATCAGCTGATGTCATAGATAAATTTTTTCATATAGCTCCAAAGTACGGGGCTGTGACGTCACAATCTTATCTTTTTTCAGACTCCACGTGTCCCATAAAACAGACTCCCTGCCACACCTTGTTTAACTCCGTTGAAGAACCCGTGAGTTTTTTAGCATACTGACTAGAAAACAAGTGGCCCTCGTGAAAAAGAAAATCCAAAATTGATATTTTATCTGCTATTCACGGATGTGAGAGAAGACAAATAGCCACGAATACAAATTATATTGTTGTGTTAGAACACATAAAGTCGGATAGATGAAGCGGAGGAATGTGACGCTTACGATGAATATGAGACCATCGACCCGGAAAAGGGAAGATATACTTACGAGAAGTGAATTTCATTTGGTCACTTTTCAAGTACGGTGTTTTGTGCAAAGTTATTTGTATCACCATCCTGCGACTTGTCACGCGCGTAGTGTTTTTACGTCATTGTTCGGTTTTAATCCTTAATATTATGTTAATATCCGTGTTCTTTCAAAACGAATAAATTTCACGACACATTCTACGTACTGTACTTAGTCAACTTACATAAATGCACTGGCGCTATATGAACTTCGAATAAGTTATTCCAGAAGTTAAGAACATTATATCTAAAGATTGTGCAGTCACGTAGTCAAAGAGTGCTTTGACTTTATTTCTAGAAATAAATTTAGGGTATAACTACCGTATATAGTTTTCACTTTGCGTAGTTTAATTTACAGTACGTTTGTACGGCGTTAAATACTCCAAGTTGATTGTACATATACACACATATATATTGTATGTGTTTTCATTTCAAATTAAGAATGTACGTACACGACGATGCAGCGGCACAGAGCAGCAGCGTGTAAGACGAATGCCGCTCATTGAGCGCTTTGCGTCCCTGGCGCCCGGTACACAGCTCGTTTGTCAAAGAAAAGATTTAAAATAAATCTAATTACGCGCTCGAATTCGTGCAGCATTCTTTTGGAAAGTTTATCGAGAGTCGAGAAATAAGGCTATGTAAAGTTTACGTAGCGAATGTAAATTCATCAGAAGGATGGGCGTTCAATATTTCACAGCATTATGCGAGACACCTTAAAACTTCGAATGAGTTTTTATTCGACAATGTAAATGGAACCGAGGGTGAAGAGTGGATCAATTTGTCGGTAAATCTCTTGTCGATTAAGATTGAATGATAGTTCGGAAGCTCGAATCTTACCTCGAGTTACTGATAATGTGGTGTGGACTGTGAAATACGGCTTTATTGGAAGACTCGCGTATCCACCACTGTGAAATTATCTCAATCAAATTAATGCATTCGTATTATTTACTAGAAGGGACTATGAAAGTCTCGGCATGTGATCTCTACTTCTCCTTATTGCACTGGAGCATATAAACTAACCACTTATTTTTAGGGAATAAAGTAACTGCATTCCATTGTTTATTTAATCAACTATTTGTTTCGTGTTTCAGATTTAAACCATGGTATCTGGAAGAATGCGCCTCTACTTTAGCGACAACTTACAGTTCCGGAACGCCTGGTCACGATAAGAGTGTGGGTACCGTCGACATGGACGGCAGACTGCGACCGGATCACATATGTACGGTGGAACATACTGGTATGTATCTTCACGGTATTTTTATCACCTCTCTTCAAGTTATTTCATAGTCCTAAAATATTTTCCTTCCACAATTTTTCAGGAACCTCGGCTTCTGCCCCATTAGCAGCTGGGTTAGTCGCCCTGGCCTTGGAAGCGAATCCTAATCTCACATGGCGTGATATGCAGTACATTGTTGTGATGACCTCGAAATCAGCTCCGTTGGAAAAAGAAAGTGGGTGGGCGATCAATGGAATTAAACGCAAATGTGGGTAAAACATAGGTTGCTGTCTCGATCTAGAAACGATATGGAGTGACAATATATCTTTTCTACGTTTACAGACAGCCATAAATTCGGTTACGGATTGATGGATGGAGAAGCGATGGTAAATTTGGCCGAACAATGGACGAACGTACCGAGTCAACATATCTGCAAATCACAAGAGATCAGCGAAGACAGGTGCAGGATCACAGTTTGTTACTGCGTTGGAATATGCGGAGTGTTTTATAGCTTATTTATCTCTCTCGGGCGATCCCTCCTTTCGCGTCATCACTGAACGGAAACACTAGATGTCTCCTTAAAATCCATTTTCTATTTGCTAATAAAGGCGGAGTGCTGCTATGCGGAGTTTCTCCAAAGCTTGCACTCAAAGGTGATGATGAGTGATAATGACTAAACAACGTATTTCCTTTTCGCTCTTTTTTCTTGTAAAATTCGAAAAGAAATTTGTAGGAGAGATTCGGCTCCAACTTTTGTATATCTTATTTTTTTAAATTTATTGATCAATTAAGTAGTGAGGAACTTTTAAAAATCATTCCTATGTTATTTATGTAGAACTATTACACACAATCACCTTGAAGTGGAGCGTGGAAAGTGGCGCTCCTAGCAGAGCCCTTACAGGCAAATCATATGCAAAGCTGTGTTTTCTATTGCCCTCAATACTGGTCGAAATTTATAGCCTCAGAATTGAAGGTATCTTGGAGAATACTAGTTCCCATTGAGATCGTTCCTGTTCTATTATAGCCAGAACAATAATTTTCTTGGAATTTTTTTTGATTTGTGAGAAATTTGAAAAACAAATTTTGAAGAAGTATCACTGACGTTGACCCTCTAGCAAACTGTTCTCTGAAGATCGCCACGTTAGGGTTGCCCAGTTTGAATGATGTAAGTTATAATGGTACTCCATCATGTCTACAATTAAGTCTGCAGCTGATCGCTGCATTTATATAATTTCTCTGTATTTTTATGACGCCATGTGTACCAGTAGCGCAAAATTTGAATGCAAGTAGAGCCATCAGCTGGAGACTCAGTCTTATACAAAATGAAGGCCCTATTACCTATATCTTGTATTATGGTCTCTAATGGTAATACAAGACTACTGTGTCGCCATCTATTGAAACACCTTACATTACCTATCTTTTAAATGCTAGTCTTCATACAATGCAATCCTGAAAGTATTTTCAACACTGAATTTGCAATTCTGTTTTCTATTTTGCGCTAATACGGCATCCAGGCTTTTGAGTAACTACAGTTATTTGTAACTTGCACAGCAATGAGGGTGTCAGCTTGTCAGTGTTAAGATACAACTTTGGAATAATAGAGGGAAAATTTTTTTGCAAATAATATTAGGTTTAGAAGAAGAATAGAAGAATGATTGTTAGATACATTTGTATGGGCTTGAGGTTATCTATCAAATGAAAACAAATCCATCAAACTTCAAACCGCACAGAGAAAGTTGTAAAAAGATGTATTCCGAATTCTTACCTAAATTGGGAATGTGAATTGATACAAAGAAATCAATCCTGTGAGATTTCTATGGACTAAGTTCTTGTGACGTTGCAAGCTCCATATCTGTTTACCCCAACGTACCCTATATCCCGCTTAAATTGTCAATCTTACTCTATATTTCCATCTTAGATTGTGAACAAAAGGATACTCCATAAAAAATACACAGGGACGTTTTGATCTTATATTCAGATTTGAGAATCTTTTCTTTTTTGTTCATATAATCACCTTAGGATGTTCCACCTGATCACTGACACAAAGACATAAAACTGTGGGTATAAAAAGAGGTGACGTAGAATAGCAAACTTACAACTTGAAGTATGCTCCAAATTTTATGAAACTTGGTAGATTGAAAGTCAGTGGTTCTGAAAATAACATGAATTGGTTTATGATGCAAAAAATGTTTCTCATTTTGTTATTCTATCGAGAAAAGTTGAGCTTCTTTGCACTGATAACGTGAGAATAATTATCTGTCTTTTTCAGTTGGTTGTTTTTCAAATAATTAATGAAACTAGCAATTACCAACTAATTTCTATCATTGATGCAGAGAAGAGATATTCAACTCTTGGTTAATTTTAAAGACAAAAAACGCATATATTTGCCACGTTAGCGCTGCAATCGCCGTAGTATATCACCACTACTACTACTACACATGAACAGATATTATTTACTACTACACTGAAATATATTTGGAATGCTGCAAAACCTGCCGCTGCAGCGCACTTATCAACCAATAATAACAAAGCGATCACAACGCTCACGTGGCAAATATATGCGTTTTTGGTCCTTAATTTTTGCATTGAAGTTAGTCATCTCTTCTCTGCATTGATGAAGTCATTAATCAGTAGATTCCAAAGTTTCATAAGATTTAGAGCTAATTAAATGGTCGGGTAAAAAAGCGCTCTAGCTCGATTTTACTTAGGCCCCTTTTTAATTTTTTGTAATTTGAGTTCACCACTTCTTCCTCTGCATCTGATAAAAATTTGTAAATCATTCTGATGACTGTAGAGTGCAGAAAACTCTGTTCAAGTGTAGCGTCTAGTCGTCTACCTGGATTGAACGCTCATTTGGTAGTTGTAAAAATATAAAATGGTGGTAATCCTGTTTTTTTTTTTTTTAAAAAAACTGAGAACTCCGTCACTAATGGAGTGAAAGAATTAGTTTTTTTGTAGTTTACATAAGATTATCAATGTATCATTTGTCACCATTAATTCATACTAAAGATACCCATTATTACTGCAGAAAAATCCTTGCAAATACGAGTTTTGTATTTTAAATTCATGACGTTTATTATTATCATTCTTGTCGAGATCCAAGACAATCGAAAAGTCGTTACATAATAAAATTGCAAAAAGGGCCCTAATATCACAAACTATGACGCGCTCTAGCGGCAGTTAAGAAACACTCTAGCGTTCTACTTTTTAGTAATTTTACTGATCAAACATTGTTCTAGCATCCTACCATTTTTCATAACATTCAAGTCTTTCTTTATGGCACTTCTGTGAGACTGAATTTTTAAATGCGTTCTTCTCAAAAACTACTTTTTATGCTAGGTCCCAGACCTCTAGCAGACCGTTCAATCCTCTTTGTTTACGTGACGGCACTAGGTAACTGATAACAGTGAGTTATTATTCTCGGATAGTATCTTAAAATTTTGCAATAGGGTCATTCACGGTCAACGTCCGTCACGTTGTATCGATATTTGCTCGATGTGGCACTATCCAGTAGAAATATTGTTGAAAAATATCTAAGAACGATATGGATATTTCCATCACTAAAATAAATAATTTTTTTTACACGTTATTACTTATGGGAACAAATTTGGTTCTAAAATTCGTCAAATATAACAAGAATGGAAAATTTCTTTCGAACAAGTGTTATATGATGGCAATCTAAGAACTTCTTGGTAATAAAAATTAAGTTTTGGTTCCTTACAAACTATTTCTTTTCAAAGTATTCAACGATTTCTGGAACACTATTTCCTCTTTTGGGAAAGTATGTGCAAAAAATAGTGTTTACATTTGTGATGGAAGTATGGATCAATAGTTTGTATTATTATCAGTGATGTGACGTCAGCGTGAAAGACTCTATAGTATCATACAATGGTGCTTAAAACATTATTGACTCCCATAAGAATACACGGGGAACAATTTGATCATTAATTTGTAAAAATTCAGAAGTAAGAAATAAATACGGGATTGAACGTTGATAATGAGAATGTTGAGGTACCGGTACCCAAATATTTGAAAATGTATTTTTCTTTTGAACCGCGTCTTCTTTTCAAGTTTGATCAAATAATGATCAAATTCAATTTTGTTTCTTATGGAAAAGAATATTTAAAAAAAGTTTGTTTACTTTCCTGAAGCACCATTGAATTCAAATATGAAAACCCACATTGTTCTTGACATCACTGTGAATGAGGAAGATTTCGAGTTGTAAATGATATTCTAGAATATTTTGCCATGGTGTACTGCAGGCTGCGGAGTTGCAAGTACTTACAGTGTATCAGTGACCAGTTGGAATATGCCCTTAATTTAATTAACCAAAATTTTGTTGATGCATATCCAAATTTCTCTCACAGCACTCCTGAAACCATCTGAAAGCGCTCCTCCTTCGACTTTATCAGTGACATGGCAACGGTCCTTTTCTTATCACTTGCGCATACTTATATTATAATAAATTATAGCTCCTTACATTTAGTACATTCTAGATATCGCCACTAGCGCTCTCTTTGGATTCCAGATTTGCAAATAACCTCCGTTGCGGCCATCCACTGTAAGCTTAGGTACCTACAGTTCTTTCATACTAAATTTCAGTAATATCCGTCAAATTTCAACTATTTTGCTCCATGTTACCAAGCTCAGATAATAATACTATCAAAACACGCTGCTCTCCTTGATTGAACTTTTGATATGATGTGATGATGGATGAAGAAAGATTCATACTGCATATTTTTGTTTATCCGATTAAAAATCATTTATACGTAAGCTAGAACTCAATAATCTGACGTGAATACTAGCAAAAAATGGAGAATTACGGATTTGAATTTAGCGTTGAAAATACTTCCAGTACCATCTGAAAACGTAGCACGTAGAAGTAGTACAGTAGTGAATAGCTGTTGAACTGTTCAGTGGTGTTGTCTTCTTTCGGTCTCTCCTCTTGATAGTTCTGTATTTGTTTCTATTGCGGTTTCAGCTCAGATATTTGTTCTAGTCGACTGTAAAGCCCTTTATAGACAACGATTGAGTTGTTTCATTTGCTATAAAACACATCCCTCGTCTTTACTAATTATATCTCAGGTGTAATGATCGCTAACTCTCGATTCAATTTCAGATCAATTGATCCAACTCCAAACAGTATATTGAACGTATACATGGACGTGAACGGTTGTCCTGGTTCGTTGAACGAAGTCCGTTATCTGGAACACATTCAATGCAAAATATCGTTACGATTTTTCCCACGAGGTAATCTGCGAATCGATTTGACCTCGCCCATGGGTACAACTTCTACGTTGCTGTTCGAACGCCCACGAGATGTAGTCAGCTCCAATTTCGACGATTGGCCCTTCCTCAGCGTTCACTTCTGGGGCGAGAAAGCTGAAGGCAGGTGGACGTTACGCGTTCACAATAACGGAAATCGTCATGTAAATCAGGCTGGTACGTAATTCTTGATAAATTTTATGACTTTTGATTTCGAATGTCGATATTCAACGATTTTCTCGTGTTGTACCCAGGTATTCTGAAACGGTGGCAACTTATATTCTACGGTACGGCCGGTAATCCGATACGCCTCAAGAACGTTCAATCGCCCCAGCCTGTGGCGCCATTCGCCATTCCTTCGCCTCAAGCACGTAGCGGTACATTCCCCTTCTCGAACGCTTACCTGCCAAGTGGTGGCGGCAGTATTAGCGATATTCTGTCGCAACCCACCTTTAGAAACGTTCCGGACATATTTGCCAGCGGTAGCGAACCCGAGGTAATGTATTGCCGTTCTGCTTTCGGCACGGTGAATGAAAGTGCATGCTCCGGTGCTGGCGTATTTTTAACGAATTCTAACATGGTCCTAACCCGTGGTCTTTAACTCTTGAGATGGATATTTTTGAAGTTTTTATTTCCACTTTAATGTAAATGAACGTCCCTAAATCCAGTCTGTGGCATTTTCTTTAACTGCAGTGGTATGGTTATCGATATCCGTTTGGACTGGGTTTAAGGATTAGAAAATCGACCGCAGAACCACGAGTATGCTTTCTTCGCTTCTTAATTTTTGTGGGTGGGGTGGGTGGGTAAAAGAATAAGTTTAGACTGAACGTTGACTCTATTTTGGTAGGGTTCGGTCATAAATGCCCCGAATGATCGTAATAATATTAATAAAAGACCCATGCATCGTTCGATGGAAGGACAGCGTATTTTACACGATTGCGATCCGGAATGCGACCAACAAGGATGTTCGGGCAAAGGGCCCACGCAATGTGTAGCTTGCAAACATTATAAACTGGACAAGTGAGTTTGAATAAGAGATGGTGGTAGTGGTATGGAAGATGTGGTATTAACCTGTGAACTCATTTCAGTTCCTGTGTCAGTCGATGCCCACCGCGTAGTTTCCCAAACCAGGGAGGCGTTTGTTGGCCGTGTCATGATTCTTGCGAAACGTGTGCCGGACCCGGTCAGGATAGCTGTTTAACGTGCGCGCCAGCGCATTTACGCGTGACGGATTTGGCTGTGTGTTTGCAACAATGTCCTGAAGGCTATTTCGAAAGTGAGTAAACCTCGACGTAGGTTATAGTAAGATCGCTGGTTGTTCTGCTTGGAAAATTATTGGTAATTTTTTCTTGTCTTAGATACGGAGGAGAGAACTTGCGTTCCGTGCGAGTCGAATTGTGCTAGCTGTCAAGATAGACCCGATCATTGTACTTCGTGTCAACATAATCTCGTGCTCTACGATAACGTATGCTTGGCTTCTTGTCCGGCAACTACTTTTGAAACGGATTCGAACAGGTGAGGAAATATTGCAAAACAGCATGAAAATCGAAATTTTCTCTCGCATACATAGCAGGATGATCGAAATTTTAGGAGGGAACCTAGGAAAAATATTCACGCTGTCCACTGTTCGTCAGCCTTCTGCCAAAACTTGACTACTAGGGGGGAGAAGACTTTGACTCATTTCAAGAACTGGGAAAGCTACAACTGGGGAACTTTGAATGTCTGATCAAGGAAACTTCACCCTTCGAGCTATTTTAATCAGGAAGAGGACTTCGTACTAATATTTTATTCTTAATACAATGTTCCAGATGCGGATCTTGTTACGCGAGTTGTGAAACGTGCACAGGTCCTTCCGAGTCAAACTGCACCACGTGTAAGGCAGGTTACTTCGAGCTAGGGAGTAAGTGTCTCGGATCCTGCCCTCCTGGTTATTATGGTGACGCCAAACGTCGAGAATGCCTTCCATGTACTGCAAATTGTTACTCGTGCGATAATAACGTCACGTGCAGTACTTGTTCTCCTGGATACGTGTTGAACGCGGACAACAAATGCGTTACCATCGGAAGTCAAATATGCAGACGAGGTAAGTTTTAACCGTTTCCTTAAGTTGACAGAAATGTTCAACGTAGGAATTTGAGAGAGTTTGAAGGTCGATCAAAGCAGAGAATCGTTGCTCCTTAAGCAAGTGCTACCCGTTGGTGTCAAAAAATCATGGAAAATATTGCGTGTAGAGGAATTCGTAAGCTCGTTTTCGGAAAGATAAAATTTTCTCACCATCTACGAGAACCAACCAGAACTGTATATCGTTTTCTTATCCTCTGTAAAGCGCAAGGTTACGTTTTCCTGTCTCTATAAGAGTTGGGACTCGCAATCTTTTGATTAATACTTTCAAAGCATCGTACTAATAATTATCCTTCCATTTTAGGTGAATACTCCAACGACGATACCTGCAAAAAATGTCATACGACCTGCGATACGTGCAGCGACGGATCTTCTGGTAGTTGTCTGTCGTGTACCACGCCGTTCCTACTACAGGGTAATACATGTGTCTCAGACTGCTCCAGTGGCTTTTACATGGATCAGAACGGTTGTTCACCGTGTCTTCACACCTGCGAAGAGTGTATTTCGCGACAAAATTGTAGCAAATGTCGAACTCCATTGTTGCTGCAGAGCGGCGAGTGCAGAACGACCTGCGCCAACGGGTTTGTCAATTTACTCGTATATGATATCAATAAACATGAAAATTATGGGTCCAATCTCTCAACCTTCCCCTCAAGAATTAGGATTGATATTTCTAGCCTCATTTGTGCTTCAGTGTCTGGCACTTTGTGCTTATAGGTAATTGGATTGTGCTAGAGCGTGTCCCCTCTCCCCTTTCTTCCCATCTTAGATTTTCAGGCCTCAGATAGGTTTTAAAATTCGGAAGTGGATCGAATTGTTTCTCATATATCTTTATTTCATCCATTTCTCTGATTAACTCTTATCTAAAAGGAGGTTTCGAGGGTTCCTTCATCTATTTTTTTCTACAAGTTCTTCAATTTGTATACTTCTTAAGAGTGAAGTTGGTATTGGATAGGGGACATGCACGAAAAAAGAATTGTTGATTTACAATTTCTGGGATTAGGGAGGATGGTAGCTCGGACCTCGAGGCTTTGTATTGACACAAATTCCGAAATTGTGGTGAAGAGTCCAGTGAAGACACAAAACATATCAATTTCATCCCCTAAACCTACTTTGGAAGGCTAAGTATTTCTACAGTGATCCTATTTAAAGGTTGAAAGATACAAGCACAAATTCTGAACCTATAAAGTACAACAATTATTGACGCCACTTAGAATTCCCCATTTTACCTCGGGAAAGCTGTAATTTACTCATTGATTACAGGTATTACAACGAGTTCGGTACCTGTGCCAAATGTTTCCTCAGCTGCATGACGTGCAGCGGTCCACGACGCGACGAATGCGTCACGTGCCCTCGAGGTTGGCAACTAGCCGCGGGCGAATGTCATCCGGAGTGCCCGCAAGGGTTCTTCATGTCCGATTTCGGTTGCCAAAAGTGTCATCATTATTGTCGCACCTGTAAAGGTGGGTGAGATACAGTCTATCTAGGCTTATCGTCGAAGAGCTCACGACTATAAATATTGATGCGGTTGTTCCAGGTGAAGGACCATTGCAGTGCACATCGTGTCCTCCGCATTTCATGTTAGAAGAGGGCGGCTTGTGTATCGAGTGTTTAGGCTCGCAGTACTACGATCCGCCGACGCAGCTATGCAAGCCCTGCCATTCGTCGTGTACTGCATGTGATGGGCCGGGACCATTTAGTTGTATCGCTTGTACATATCCTCTGCGATTAGATAAATCAAATAAACAATGCGTTCCGTGTTGTACGGAACGAACCACCACAGGCTGTTGTAACTGTGATAACGTTACTAGTGAGTAGATTTTTCCTGCGGTGAGGAATTATTTATTACCCATGATGGATTAACATGTGTGGTCTTATAGGAGAATGTCTTTATACAACGCCGGCTGGTAAACGCAGAATCTCAATGGCAGACAACGAAATGGCGTTAGCTGCAAGTGCTGATCACAATTATAACATATACACATCCGCGTCAGCAATTATTACTATTGGCTGTGTTAGTGCCATCATACTGTTTCTAGTTATGTTTACTTTTTTTCAGGTAAGTCGAATTTCTATTTAGATCACGGTCCTCTAAACTGTAAGTAGGTATTCCGGAAGAAAAATTTAAGTATACTGTAGTCTGTCACTGTCTAATCACTTTGATGTTGTGGATTGCTGGCAACGTCTATTTTCGCTGGTTAATTTGTGTCCTCTTTTTCTAGTAGAAGAAAAAGAAAAAAATATAAATCAATTGCAGATCCTCAAGTGAAACTCGAATGTAAGGAAGTAAGGCGTTAATATTGATGGGTCTAAGTAGTTTTCTCGTTACGATTATGTTTCTCGAATATTTTGGTAACCCTGGCACTCTATTAGTTCAAAAATAATATCGCCTTGCACTTTTTCTAGCAATGTAAATGATTAGAGGGGAAAAGAGGTGGGCAAAAATGTGACTTGTGCTGCAGAAACCAAGATCATTGTAAAAAAATCAATGTTTATTTTTCATTGATTCTTTCAATGAAAAGCCCAGTTTCTGCAGCACTGGTCACAAATATTGATACTATTGGTATCCGTTGATTGATGCATCAATACAAAATGAAATTTTTTGTTTGCATTACGCTTTTGAGGTGAATATAGAAGTATTTTCAATTTTGCATTCAAATCCATTATCCAACATAATATGGAGAGTTCTTATATTTTTGGAACATTATGGATTGGGGTATCATGTTGTAAACTCTAGCGCAACATGTGAACAGTTGATTCCGTGACGTCACAGTACTGATACCTGTATGCAAGGTACCCAAAAATAAGTCCCTCAGCTTCCAGAAGCTTCACAATTAGCATTGGAATAACATAGGAACATTTTATTTATACTGAAAAAAAAAAACAATGAACTTGCAAAAAAAAAAAACAATGCACCCTCATGCACAGAAAAACTTATAGATTGTGATTATCAACTTTTTAATGAACGATTGAAACGTCTTGTAGTATCATATAAAGGACAATATGCCGTTGGCTGAAATAATGAAATATGCACGGATAAGATGTCGTCACAGAAAAATTGGTCTATTCGATACCTAAACTTGATTGTTAACATCTAGCTTGAACCTTCCTTTATCTCAGTCTTTTAACAAGTGTTCTAATTTGCAATCCTTTGGTACTATACAAATATGTTGATAATAACACTATCAAAACGCTATGTTTTACAAGATTGCAAGTTATTTATTTGGAGAATATTGAACCTTTCTGAACTTTTAATTTGTCTCAAGAGAAAATTCAAGCTAGATTATCATATTTCAGTCTTTCCAATTATCATTTGTTTTCAGCATGATATCTATGGTGCTCTAAAAATTCAACAATTTTTTACACAAACATAATAAGGTACTCATTCAAAGACGTGATATGATAGCAAAAATGACAATTTAGATTGAGCGTTGAAAATACTTCTAGAAGTAGAATCAACTATAACAACCAGCATTTGGCAAGATAGCTGTTCAGTAGTGCACTCATATTGAAAAACCATCATTGACCATGTCAGCAAAACTCTAATCAAAGAAAATAAGCAAAAAAAATTGATGTCATATCAATGATATCGATGCATTATGCAGAATTTTTCTTTGATCTCAATATTATATCAAGATGATTATCAATCTTTGCAAGTACATCAACAAATGAAAAATTTTGAATTGATGTGTCAATATTATCAGTTAGATACATAATTGAATCAATATTATTTACAATGCACTAAGTTTCTGTTTACTCATGATGAAGTCCGGTGACTTGGACAAAACGTCAGTGTTTTAAATGAAAATTCTGTTTGAGTTGGTGGAATTAGCCGTTGTCTTATTTTCTTAGATTTTAGATATTCCACAAATAAATTTAAATTGGTTTGTTATTTAATTTTCATGATATTGCCCACCTTAAGAAGAAGAGGTAGATAGCCTCTGTACAATTGTTTTGGAAAAACATTCAATGCAGTACATCAACAAATAATGCAAGTGTTGGACAAAGTGTAGCAATTCTATTTTGATCTGTTTATCCTCCTGATGATCTTGCACAACCTTAGTATTGTAAACATTTTTGAAGTAGGTCTTTTTTCACTCTGAAGACCGATTCACCGTGACGTCAATATCTTCAATTTTGATTGAATGCTTGTTCTCTGCTGCTGGCTTTGGGGCAGCCATTTTAGAATCCCATAAGAATACACAGGGAACGTTTCAATCATTCACTAGTATTCAAGAACAAGAAGTACGTTAGCAATAAAAGCTACATATTTGAATTCCAGAGAACTTCTAGATTCTAGATGAAGATGGAGATCTCAAATACATTAGGAACATCTTGTTTTTGAATATCTGTCTGTGATCAAATTGTTCCCTGTGTATTCTTATGGAAATCGATGTCATGATTGGCCCAATAATTGTAATATCGATTACAAATATGGGTACTTTGACTCACCATCGCTCACTGTTATCAATTCGGTGACGTCACCGGGAAATCGGTCTATTGGCTGTATTACAAAGAGTGTAGATTGTAACAATAAATCTGCTCTTGGTACATTGTATTCAAGCTTCAGTTTTTCTAATCGGAAAAATATTTTAGTTTAGTCTTTTAATGAGACATGCAAGACTGCACAATGACGGAATAATCAACTATCAGATCAATAAATTTATATTTTATACCCTTCCTTCCCTCTTCAGAAGTTGATCCTCTTTGGCATTATGCAACAAGGGTCTAAAGCAACAGAAAAAAAAGAGACAATCTGACTAATGAGGTATTTTGTACTTGTGTTAGAGAATAGATCCTTTCAAAGTCAGGTGGACTGCATACTTGTTGAGTTGTTGCGATGTTGCCAAATGAAGCGGTTGGTTTCTGTTGTATTTGGCTCGGTCATCCACTAGGAGTGCTAAGATCAATAAAATTGAAAACGGTATCAGGACATATAAATGATATCAAAATAATTCGAGAACAAAACCAGTTAGCAGCAAAATTGATAGAACCAAATTTGTAGAGCGTGAAATTTCCCAAAGTTATCCTCTCATAAAAATTGGGATTTTGATCGATTCAAGAAAAGCTATTGCCCACCCGATAGTGCTGACCGGCCCAAATTGAACGTTGATGGAAAAAAAAAGTGAAACTACCATCATACATTAAAAGTCATTGAACTCCTAAAATAAAATCTTGTGTCAAATCACTGAATGTTCTCATCTTGGTTCCTAACTTTATAAGAGGACAGACAACGACTTCGATAGCTGTGAGCTTTATATAGGCATAAAAAAAGAAGCCGTACTCTTTCAAATCGTGATATCCTCAGGGAATGTTGCTCTCCAATAGCAAGGATCAGCCGAACTTATCGAATCGGCTCTGGCTCCATATAATTTTTGCAAAGATGTTGAACTGAGTGTGCCGAATTTCTGTGAGAACTATTCACTACAAATTTCTTGTTGAGAATCCAAAAGAATCATCTCCATTCGGCTTCGTTACCTCATAACGTGGCATAGCTGAGGCAAATTTTCGTTCATGAAAAGCACGTAGTATATCATATTTCCAACTTGATGTTCCGTAACGAAAGCGAGTTCTTCATTTACCAACAACCCTCCCTCCTTTGATATTCCGTAGTTCTGCGTGCCCCTTCTTCGCGGCAAAAAATCTATTTTTCCTTTTTAAAATTGAATTCCCTCCCTTCAGATTCTAGCTGAGCCACTAAGAAGGAGGAGGGGGATCAACTTTTAGATGTTCAGAATTTCTTGCTTATGCGACTATTATTCATTTTCAAATACTTATCCGTGAAGAGAAAATGTCAAACTAGTGAAATTAGTATATGATGAAAGTTTTTATATTATCCCAATGCGATTTAAAAGTTTGAAAAAGTAATCGAAAGTACTTTTCAAAGTTTTATAAGTAATTAGTTTGCCTTGCACTGTAGATTAAAGGTTCTATTTTGTAGCACTGGGAGTTTTCGTGTAGTTGAAAATATTTCACATCTTCCCTTTGAATTTTATCTTAAAATCATCCCAATTCGTCTGTGTATTTGTTGTGTTACGTAATTTGTATTCTATGGAATTGGCTGACCTCATTTTTCGTTTAATTCGCAGATTAAAGGTAGAGATCCGCGAGGAAGCTACCGTAAAATCCCAGGTCAACAACGAAGAATTAGCAGGACACCGCTAGAAGATGAAGGAGTATTCACCAATACCTGAACTTGAGTCTCGATTACGTTCCAAACTGTACTTAGTTCTATTCTCTTTGATTTTTGTTTTTTTTTTTTTTTTGTCTCTTCTCTTCTTTTTGTTCAATTATTTAATAATTGTATCTATTTTGTTTTTCCTCATGCACCTCATGCATTGATATTATGATGAACAAAAGGGGATTATAATTTTTTAAACAAATAATTGAAAATTGAAAAAAAAAAGTAAGAAGACAAGTTATGAATTTCACCTGTAGATAATTTATTTACATATTTTTTTTGTAAAATGTATTTTATTTTTTTGTGTCCTTAATATCAACTGATTATCGCTATAATTAAATTGTTGTGCTGGTACTAAAGCACGAACGAAAAATGCGGGTACTAATTTGATAGATCGAAATAACGTTTCTATATTTTTATTATTTTTTTGTGATTTATAATCATATTATTATGTAATAATACTATCGAAATTACGCGAATATTTATCAGCAATAAGAAAAAATAACTTACATGTGTAATTGTTTTAAATAATCGTACAAACCTCCTCTTATTCGTCGAGGTGCTACTTCGAATTATTTAAGATTGTTTAGAAAAAACAGAATACGGTTGTTCTTCGTGTTCTTCGAGAGTAAAAACTAAATACGATATTGTGCAATAGATGAAAAGAAAAAGACTTCCAACTTTGTTATTATTATTATTTTATTCGTTTCTTTATTGATTATTGCGATACTCTGTATTAGATTTTATTATCGTGTACGTTGTTCATCACAAGTTTGATATTTTTTATCTTATTATTATAATTTTTCTATTCCGCGTGTTCTGCAATTCAGAAGGGATATAGTCAATATTTTCTCATACCGTTTTCTTTTACTCGAGCAATAATAAATCGAATTTTTAAGGTGATGTGTTTTCGTGACGTAATCAAAACTTTTTTCTTCATAATTTATCCTACGGTTAATTAGAGCTGATTATGTACTGCACGCACCGCCCAACATCACAAAAGTCTTTCTTTTTTTCATTCGAAACAAAGGATCAATTTTCGTTCTATCACGCTTTTTTCTGTGTTGATTTAACGTTGATATTATTTATTCAAAATATTTTCCCCCTAAATTTTTGTTGAATCTGTGAACCACTCCTGAAATTATCGTTATTGATTACGTCGTATACCGTCAGGTTGATGAGTACATTTGAACAATATAAACTTGGTTTTACTCTCTATATTCCAGCGAATAAATTATTAACGAACAAAATACTCTTTCTACTTAAAAAAGTGTATATCGCTCTCCCACAAAAAATGCTCACGCATATAAGGTGACTTATAATTATTTTTATCGATATTTATTTATTACGATATAATTATGTTAATTTTTTTTCTGAATAATATTTTTTAATAACAGTTACCTTTTGTTTACTGATGTTCATGAATCATTCTAAGTTAACCTACGAATATAGTCGATGCTTTTTTTTTTTTTTTGTAAATGTGTAAAACGCTAGTAAAATTTCATTCGCAGGTCATGTAGATAATATTTTGGTGGAAGTTTTGTTCTCTCATCGAAATTATTCAGTTCCTGGAATCACTTCACTAGATTGGCGTTTCCAATTTTACTGTGTAGTAGTGAGAAATAGAAATAATAACGGATAAGCGCATCATACGCGCGAGTTTTCTTTTGTTATCATTATTTATTAATTTGTAAATACAACTCTATCCCAATATTTACGCAATTTTGAGGAAAAACTCTTAACGATTAGCGAATGAAATGATCGTGTACAAAAACGTATAACTTGTAAGTGTAATATTAACTTTTATTATTTTATAAAAATTATCTCTCACTTTTTTTTTTTTCTTTTTATTCCGTATTGATTATATTTTTGTATAATAATGTAACCTATTGTACTTTTTTTTTTTTTTGTCTGTGTTGAAAAGATATGTTTTATCTTATTTACTATTATACGATCGCGGTTACGATCACTATTCAATATTATTTTATTACGACCATTATGGTTACGAAAATGAAAAGTTCTTCTTGTGTATCATGGCAGTGTTTTAAATGTGTTTACTGTGTTATAGCCGATGAAAATTAAAAATTCGTTTTAGACGAAAAAATCATGAATAAAATTTTCGAATCGTGTTTATATTGATGATGGTGGCAAGGAAAATTCTTCTATGAAAACACTTCGGGAGTATCGTAATTTTACACAAAATTCTTTCCGTGAGTTATTTGAGAATAATAGCTGGAACGTGATTTTTTAGTGCAGTTAATTATATTGTTATTCTAGTTAATGAAAAAAACCTAATACTCTCGATAGCAATGACACAAGTTTCCAAACCTCCATGTTCGCTTCATTTCTGTTCTATGGGGACTTTTTCCCTCACTTCCTTAATGTATACCTTTTCTTGAGGTCGTATCATCTTCTCATCAGAATATGGTCTGGTTGAAGGTATACTGGAAAGTCGAAAAGTTATGGTGAACCCAATTTGTTTTAATGGTATCAAAGTTCTTTCGTTTTATTTTCTGCAACGAGTAAATCGTCACGTTGTTTGATAGTTGGACCGCGTATACTTGATAAAACCAAAACGAATACAACGAAAACTTCTATTTTTGATTCTGCGGAGGCACGAGATACACGTCTTAACGTTTTCAAACATGTTCTGCGATATTAGTTTTGTGATGTGATTTTTCGAAAATTACTTGGGAACTCTCATTTCAGAATTTCTTTTTCGTTCGTACCTGTATGGTTGAGTCACAAATCATGTATTTGAGTATGTATCACTTTGTATATTATTTTTCCTGTTGAGGTGCGTAACTCCAGCATTATCTGATCAGGGTCACGAGAAAACGTTGAATTTGATTCTAAAATCGAGCAGAAATTAGTAGTACTTAAGCTTAATTCGAACCATCTTGCAATGTGCTCGAAATAATTTTTATATCACCCCTGACTGCCCAAAAATTTTTAAATGACCTGATTCGATCTAAAATTGAAGTCAACGATATTGAAAAGATCGTAGTAGAATTTTAAAATGAAAACAGGCTAGTTTTCATTTTTTGTAGGTAATTAAAACTCGACGACGTGCTTGGAAATTTAGATTTTGTAAATTTTTTATCTGAAATTAACCTCGTCAAAAGAAAGATGTATGCTAAGGAGTATTTTCCAAGGCCCATTTTTTTTTTTTACTTTAGCGTAAGAGTTTCACGATTCCTCTTTTCCAAAAATTTCGGTGATTTGTGTGTCGCTGATTCCTAATGATAACAATAATTTTATAAAGGTTTTTATTGCAATAATAATTTTAGAAAAATACGTCTTCACCTTGACGTCATTGATTTCTAAGGAATTCATTCCCCTTGACCTGTCGCAGCATCGCTTAAGAAAATGCATAGGTATAAGCTGTAAGAGAAATCTGTTCAATTCGTACACGATTCTGAACATCCTCTCCCTTGAGCTGGAGGATCCATGTCAATTAGAAAACGTTATGTGGCTAGAAATAGTATTGTAGCAAGAATTTCTTCAGACAACGACCATTTATTTACTTTACTCGCACTGACAGAGCAGAGCAATTTGATGCTCGCCTGCTAAATTTGAATTTTAGTTTCTTTTCGTTTTTATTTATTGGCCTTTTTACCAAGGGTGCCCTTAGTCAATATAAAAATTCAGATTGTGTTCCCCTTTATTTTATTTATGCGATCTACAAATAAAATTTCAACAGGGAACCAGTTCTATGTTTTTTTTTTGAGAACATCGCCGTGCGCCGTCCGACCAAAAGCTTGGAAAAATTTCGACTCTCGAGCTATATACGATAGGGGGGGCGGGAAGACTTGGAAAAAAATGACGACTCCTTTAACGATGTTGAACAAGGAATGCCGGGAACCTCTTCTGTGGGTTGAAAAAATTACATGGTATGACCGGCATTAGGGCAACCCCTTGAAGTAACTAGGCATGCAATGCTTTGTACACCAATTAGCGTAGCCCCTTCAATGAGCCAGATATGCAATGCTTCAAACACCATCAATCCTCTTTCTATCATATATTACGGGTCGTGCGTCAAAATGTCTCCAAGTGCCATAGCTTGAGAGTGGAAATTTTAATAGGGAACCTGTTTTATGGAGGGGAGGGGGTGAAAAAACTCACAGATTATTTAACAGAATTAGATGAGGGGTTGCAGGAAACCTGTTTTATGGGGCACGAGGGATTTGAAGAATGTAAATTGAGACGTCATAAGACTGACCTATGACGTCGCCAAACTGTGACGTCACAGCGCCGGACTTTTGCAGCTATATATGATAGAAGGAGATTGAGAAAAACTGATCTTGAGTATATTTTCAAAATGAATAGCCGTAACTTGGAGGATTGTATTATGTAATTCCGATCTATGACGTCATCAGATTGTAACGTCACAGGCCGACCTATGACGTCATCAGATTGTGACGTTGCAGGACCGGACTTTGGAGCTGTATATGATAAGAGGTACACTTTGAAAGAAAAATCTAATCTATGACGTCATCAGATTGGAGCTATATTATGTAATATGAGGGGAACTTCAAAAAAATGTAGATTGTGACGTCATAGGCTAATACTTCGGAGCTATCAGGGCTGGCAGAACGGGAACGTAACCGGGAACGGAAACGGAAAATAACCAGTATTTTTCAGACTCCGGAACCGTAACGGGAACAAAACTTTATTTTCTGATTGATCGGGAACCGTTCCCGGGAACGGAACGGAACGGAACGTGAAAACTCGGAGAACGGATAATTGACGGGAACCGCTCTCTCGTTCAAAGTGAGAACGAGAATGGAACGGGAACGATAAAATTGTTACCGTTCTTTGTTCTTGTCCGGAGCCGGTTCATTTTGTTTCGGAGCCGGTTTATTTCGTTCCGGAGCCGGAACAGAGAACGGAACGGGAACAGAACGAGAACATTATTTTTAACCTGAGAACGGGAACGTATCGGAAACGGTATTCACAATTTCAGAAAGTGGGAACGGAACAAAAACCAGGAACGGTTCTCTACTGCAAATTTGAGAACGGTTTGAAACGGGAACGGTATAGATTGCTGGGACGGGAACATAACCCGAACACTTGTCAAAAAGTACCGTTCTGCCAGCCCTGGGACCTATACTGTACATAAGGAGTAGAATTTGAGAAAAACTGATCATGAGTATATTTTCATAATGATATAGCCGTAGTTTGGAGGATTGTTTTCATTCCGATCTATGACGTCATCAGATTGTAACGACACAAGGCTGACCTTTGACGTCACCAAACGGTGACGTCACAGGCCGTACCCCAAATTATGTTTGTTAGGAGTGGGACTTGTGAAATTTTCGAGCTCCGAACTTTACCGGCCGGTCGGCGGATATTTTTCTCCAAAAAACCCTCCGATAAAACAGGTTCCCCGTTAAAAACGTCCGCCGTCCGGCCGGCAAAGCTCGGAGCTTGGAAATTTCCCAAGTCCTCCTCTTATCATATATAGATGGCGCCTCGAGTAACTAGATATGCAATGCTTCATACACCAATTGACTTTTCTTTATTCGAAAATTCGAATGAAAAATCTACAACAATAAGTAAGCTGGATGGGCCGATTTTCGATGTTAGAAATATATCGATAACTGCGATAAATATATCGGTTACAGCCGCAAAAGTACCCGTAATATTTCCTATCGCAAATTTGCTCCCATAAGAAAAACACAGGAGCCAACCGATCATATGATATTAATTAAAAATAAGTAAGGAATAAGGGAAAAGAACTTGAAGAAGTTCATTTTCAGAGGCCGATTACCTCACGCATTGTAAATGTAAACTTTTTTTCCCTGAATTGTTTCCCATTTCTGATTAATACCATACTGATCTTTGCTCCCCATGTATTTCTTATGGGAGTGAGTTTGCGATTGGAGATTTCGATCTCAATTATCGACATATTTCAACATCGAAAATCCGGTCCATTACAAAAAATAAGAATTGATAATATAAACAAAACCGATACGATTACAGCGCGATAGTGGCGCCTTCAACAGGTTTCCTGTGTTCTTCGTTTCACTTCATCAAGGATGCCGTCGTTTTTTAAAGTCCTCTTATTAAGTATATGTAGCTCCAAAGTCCGGGTCTGTGACGTCACAATTTGATGTGTGCTATGTCAACATTTTTCAGATCCCAGGAGCTCCATAAAACAGATTCCCTACCACCCCTCGTTTAACTGTGTTGAAGAACTCATGAGTTTTTTCCAAATCCCCTCTCCTATATCATATTTAGCTCGAGAGTCGTTCTTGGCCGGACGGAGCCCGGCAAATTTTTCAAAAAAAATTTTGACACTCGAGCTGTAGTATATGATACGAGAAAGACTTAGAAAAATATTGTGTCTCGAGGGGTATATATGATAGGCGGGGATCTGGAAAAATTTCGAGTTTAGAATAATAACACATGATAAGAGAGGGACTCGAAAGAGAATTTTGATTTTCAAGCCATAATATATGTTAGGAAGGAAAGGAACATCGAAAAATTCTTACTTTCAGGCGACCAAAGCTTAAAAATCTTCAAGATTTCAATAGCAGAACCAATTCAACCAACAGGATAGGTTTCCTGCGTTCTTCGTTCAACTTCGTTAAGGAGACCGTAATATTATTTTTTTTGGCGGGAGACCCGCCATCCGCTTAGTTACTGGGGACCCTCAGAGGAATTCTGCCCGCGTACGCATAACGCTGTGGGGCGTAACGCTGGGACTTGGAAAAATTCGTGACCTTTTATGGGCTTGTATAGGGACTTGAAAAAATTCCGGGCTCTCCTATACCCATCTTATACCCCTCTATTCGGTAGTATAGTGACTTAGAAAAATTTCGAGCTCTTCTATGCGACTTTGAAAACTTTTCGCGGCTCCTGTATAGTCATCTGTGGAACTTAGAAACAGGAAACCCGCCATCCATTTAGTTACTGGGGGCCCTCAGAGGAATTCTGTCCGCGTACGCGTAACGCTGTGGGGCATAACGCTGGTGGGACTTGGAAAAATTCGTGACCTTTTATGGGCTACTATAGGGACTTGGAGAATTCCGGGTTCTTCTATAACTTATATTGGCTAGTAGAGTGACTTAGAAAAATTTCTTGTTCTTCTATGCGACTTAGAAAAATTTTCGCAGCTCCGGTACGGTCATCTGTGGGACTTGTAAAATTTCGGCTGTTCTGTAGTCTTCTATGGGACTTGGAAAAATTTTCGCGATCACGCAACGCTGGAACTTGGCAAAATTCCTGTCTCCTCTACAGCCGTCTATGGCACTTTAAAAAATTCCTGGCTCCTCTATATCGTATTTTATGGGAGTTAGAAAAATTCCTTGTTCCTCTATATCGCTGAGGGGCGCGTAACTCTGGGACTTGGAAAAAATTTTGGCTGTTTTATAGCCTTCTATGAGACTTGGAAAAATTCCTGGCTCCTCTTTGGCCGTTTATGGGATTTGGAAAAATTAGTGATCTTCTTGACTCTTATCGCTAAGACTTGTAGGAATTCCCAGAAATTCGTGACCTTATTGACTGAGAAATTCTTGATTGTTCTATAGCCCCCTTCCCCTTCATATTATTTACATATTCCTTTCATATTTCTCGCAAACGCGCGAAACCATGAGTCGCGGGTCTCCCGCAACTCTTGCTCCCTGAGCAAGAGGCTGTAAATGTCTCGAAATATATGTCAGTAATTTTCCGGTGAATAATTAGGCAACTGTTAAAGATTCACGCACAACGATTTTCAACAAATGATTAACAATTCGTTTCTTTGACAATTGGGTCGTACGGCAGTCTAAAGGACCCATTAGAAAGGATAATTATGCAGCTATACCAAAACGAAGCGCAGTGTGCAACGAATATCGTATGTGGATTAAACCCAAATGAGTGACATATCACAGTTGGCAGTCAAGGTCGTGCGTACAGCACGTGCTCGTAATATTTCATATTCCAAAACACATCTATCGAGAGAATTCTTTCGCGATTATTACCTCTCGAAAGCGTCATTACTGTATATTTAAGAGATATTCGCGTGTACACCAACACATCTCTTTTCGAAAAATTCTAAAATAGCTTCTACTGTGTACGAGTGTCTATGATCGATTTATGGTAAATTATAAACAGAATAGTATTCGACTTAATGGTAAAAATAATTCTGAAATGGTGAGAAAAAAGTTTCTTGTATAATCTAATTCAAAAATGTTATAAGATTCTCACGCCTACGAAGTTCCTTTGAAGAAATTCTTCTTATCTAATTTCTTTCAAACAGGATTTTTATTCGACGAGAAAAAAAAAGGATTTCCAAAACCAAAAAGGCATAAATGTTTTCGACACCTCTCCCTTTCCAAATGAGATAATGTTTGAATGAGAATAGGTATGTGAAAAATTGAAATTTTCAAGCCCTTGCAACAATATTTTGAAGGACTATAAATAAAACTCTTCGACTCTTTATTATTATTTTTGATTTTTGATGTGCGAGACAATGGCCCACGTAGAATAATAGTTCATGTATTTTTGCTAGCTCTACGATATTGGAGGGCAGGAGAAGAGCTTCTAGAGCGATTTTAAATGTTTGTTCTAGTGAAGTGACGGACTGTTTCTGACATCATTTCTTTCTTTGTATTCGTTACCAACTTTTTGTGAAAACGTCTCGCGCTTGGGACGACTGCGTGATACCAATTTTTCAACCGCTCTGATAAATGTAATCATATTTTTCGTGCTATTCAAGCGAACACTGCACTCATAGATTGCCGGCCGGTTGCCGTCAACTCATTTCGTTTTGTATATTTGGAAATTATTGATGGAGAAATTTTTTTTTTTTTCGACCATTGAGAAATAAGGATCGTCCTGAAGAACTTTTGCGTTATGGATCGTTTTAAACTATTTTTTGTTCGTAAAATTTTTTAGTACAAGGCGAAAAGGTGCGTTATCTCTTTCTACAGTAAGTCTTTTTTTCTCCTCTAATCATAAGCGTCATACATAAAAGTATCTCTGAACCTTAAAAATACGTAAAATATTCGCCTCAGTTCCATAATTGAATAATATTATTACTTTTATGGTTTAAATGTTTTTATTATAGGGTTCGAGCCTTCAATCCAATGACGTTATTATGACCAATGATACAAGTGACATGGATAAACGAAGGAAAGTAGTTTGTATTTACGTCATTGGAAGTGTGCTTATCGCGTGTGGATTACTTGTTCTACTTTGGTGGTACTTCTGGTACATCGATTTCGTGTCAAAAGTGAGAAATGATTTCTTTTATCCATCTGCTCCCGAGAGTGTCTTTCCAATTGAGAAAAAAAAAAAAAAAAAAAAACTCCGCTGACTTTGTCTGAGTTTAAGTAGAAATTGAATGTGGGAGGCGGTAACTTTTTGGGGGTCGTGACCAAACGTTGTACAGTGGAGAGCAACGGCCGATTTTCCAGGTTGACCAGAATACCTAGGCAGCGGAGATGTGCTCTTGGATTTGTTCTCTGAAAGCCCTGCCAGTTTGGCCCCGGACATTCTCCACATATCATTCTGTATCCGTCGCGCCGGTTTGTTCAAAGTCTTCAATGGGGTCTTTTAATTTTGAGAGTGAGCCAACCTTATAATCGAATCGTATCAGTTCTCGTGCTAGCCGGATTGAGGGAGGGACGGAGCCATTTTCGACGGCGTGAGTCGATGGAAGTTGGAGCGCGTGAGTAGTCGGGGAACTTGTGAATTTGTTTCCTCCTGATGATAGGACGAACATCGATTTTTTCGATATTATTTGGATTGTCTAAGACTCAATTGCGGATTTGGAGAGAGGAACAGAAACCAAGCGGTGGATTCCGGCAAGTACTACGGCTATTTTATGTTGAGGTGGTTGGAGTGAGCTTCCATGACGAGATACTCCGGTGAACGTGTTCTTCCGGTAGATGTCAAAGGTAGGTGTGAGGCCATGATTCGAACGTTTAAATTCCAGCTTGAGATCTAGATAATTTAGTAGTAGTCCACCTATTTCCAGCGTAAATTCAATAGATGGATGGTAGCGGTTCAATTCTTCCAAGATGAGTTGGAGTTGTGCGTCGGTTCTGTTCCAAACGCAGACTACATCGTCCATATTACGGCGCCCAAATAGAACACAGTTCGAGAAAGTGGAGGTGTTGAGGATATCCGACACTAACTTATTCATAAAGACATCGGCCACTATTGATGATAAAGGCCCTCCCATTGGGAGGCAATCTGGAAAGTTGTAGACTTGGCCTTTGAAGGTGCATATATTTTCTTTTACGCATTTGGTGATGAAATGACGGCCTCTGGAAGTCCTTTCTGTTGCAAATGTTGAGCCACAATGTCGATGCTCAGGACGACAGGTATTAGAGTAAATATGGATTTTATATCAAGTGAAATAAACCCTGCTGAGATGGGGAAGTGTTGATCATGTAGTAGTTCAGCTAGTTCGATTGAATTTTTGAAGCCATGGGGGGAGTTGTGGTCGGAGAAGGCTATGCACCAAGAATATAAGTATTTAGCAACTGGATAGCTCGGATCAGAGTAGTATACTACGACCGGCCTGATTGGGCCTTAGTTCTGTTTGTGCGTTTTTATCTGGCCGTAAAAGTGAGGGAGACTAGGGCCCATATGAAGTAAACGCTCACGTCTACTTTTAATGACGTGTTCGGACTTAGTTTTTGAATCTCTGATGTTGATATTGTAGGTTTTCAGTGAATTGTCGACACAGGTGGCTCCAGA
The DNA here is from genome assembly GCA_035079385.1 of Aspidiotus rigidus. Taxonomy (NCBI): domain Eukaryota; kingdom Metazoa; phylum Arthropoda; class Insecta; order Hemiptera; family Diaspididae; genus Aspidiotus; species Aspidiotus rigidus. The sequence continues at coordinate 11,466,186 of JAVHKY010000020.1, read as the reverse complement.
GTTGCTTAAGAATGTTTGAATCAGCGCGGGAGAAGATAACTAAGTTTTCGCCTTTGTCAGCCTTTCAGAGGGCGAGATCTTCTTACTTAATTTTCTGCTGGAGAGAACAGAAGTTGCGGTATGATTGAAGAGGAGGGGTAGGTAGTTAAGAAGTCATTCCCTCAAGGAGTTCTTTCGTGCGTGGGCTGTTTAGCGAATTCCGCTAGCTAGGTCAGAGAGTTTTGAGGATGTTGCGTTTATTGACAGGGAGAACGGCTAAACTTTTCAATAAAGAAGAATTTTTTCGTACCTGTCCCTTGTGTGGCAGCATACGTGTCTAGTGTCTCTTACAATTTCTTCTTAATTATGGCTGCTTAATTAATTAAAGAAAATAGGAAACCTATTTTCTGGGGAACTCGAACTTTTTTTCTCCTTTTTCTTCCAAGTTTTGAAATAGCCTACCTATGGTCAACCATCAGAAATTGTTCCAAGCTGCTAAAGTGGGTTAAAGCCCTGACTTCCTAGGAATATTCTAAATTAACCCTCACCTAGTCCAGGTTTTCCCACTATCCAACCTGGATATCCGTCTCCATAGTTCCAAAGTCGATATTATTCAAGTTTACTCTCTCTTATAATCTCAGTGACTGGAAATTTTGATAGGGAACCTGTTTTTTGGAAGTTGTATTCGGCGAAAAATGTCCGGTGTTCGTCGTTCGCCTTCTGCCGACTGGCAATCTAACGTAACTTGACTCTCGATCAGCGAAATCTCCTTCAAGTCCCCCTCCTGCCATAAATGTACGAAAGTCAAAATTCTTTCAGGCTCCCCATACAGATTAAAAGTCTGAATTTTTTCCAATCATATACAAAATTGTTCCAAGCTCTCCCCTCCGATTTCCAAACAGCTTCTCTGCACCCCTCGCCTGACTCCATCAAAGAATCTGTGAGTTTTTGTTCTCACCCTCTCATATGTGAGTTCGAACATTTTCTTTTTCCAGGCTTTCTCATAGCCGGTCGCTGTAATATTAAGTTGGCGAAAGGTCTCTCCTATATGAACGCCTCTGCAATCCTTGAATGCCACCCTATACACCCCACTCTTCTCAACCAACCGCATTTAGTCCACTAGATTTGACGTTCAATGCCTTTACCGTGACTAGATTTTTAAAACTCTGGACGAAAGCCAAAAGAGGCAAAGGACACAACCCGGCTGTAGGCAGAACTTCTCCAGAAACCTTGCTGTCACGATTCAATTCGCGAGGGAGGGAGGGAGGAGATAGAATCGAGCCATTTCCTCGTGACTTTTCTGCGAACCATAAGATCGACGTTCAAATGGATATTATCCATTCTGGTTAAGTGTTCTGAGGTCATTAACTCCTTGTGAAAAGCGGGCTCAACGGGATATGGGTAAGTCGCGGTGGATCAAGCTGTTAAATGCAGCAATCTTGAGGACAATGGGACAAAATGTGGAACCCGTGGACTACGATATCGAGATCAGGAAAATTGTGGTTCTTGAGGGGGAGGAAACTGTAACCTACTTTAGGAACTTATAAAAATTTTAGAAATTCAAGCATAGGTATGTGAAGGCATGGAGGAGAAGAAAGAAAAGGAGAGAGGGGAAGAAAGAATATGAGAAGGGGAACTCATAAAAATTGATTGCGGTCGTTTTTGGAACTATGGGGATACTAGGGAGTGGTAAACTTGAAGAAATGTTGACTATCTAGTCACACATATGAAGGAAGAACAGACAAATTTTGTTTTTCGGGCTAGATATTGGAAGTAATCGAGCCACATTTCAGGAGGGGAAGGAACTTGAAAAGAATTTTCGAATAAATAATCAATACCAGAGGAAAAATCTCCACATAAGGAAAATTCTTCAAGCGGCGAGTTTTTTTTTTTAGATAATCTATCGACACTTTGAATCTCTATTTTCGCCTTTCCCAACTGCATTCCAAACCATGACGATGTGACTTTTATATGTTACTGTGGGTAATCATAAATAAAGCGACTAACTTCGTCGTTGAAGGAAGTGCCAAGTTTCTCTATTAATTTACTGTAAAATTTTTACAACCACAAAAGTAGTTTAGTGTGGATAAATTTTTGAATTTCTCGTTGGTTTTTTACTTTCAGAAATCACCATTAGTCGGGTCTGATTCCTTAACATTTCCTCTTTCTCAAATTAGCGTTTATATGTTCAATTGGACGAATGCAGATGCCATACTTATGAAAAAGGATAAAGTTATTAAGCTTGAAGAAATTGGACCATACGTCTATAGGTGAAGGAAACAAATTATTTCATATTCTGCCAAAAAAATCTGTACATTGTTTTCACGTGTAACATACAAATAATGTACGAGTGTCTCTTTCAGGTTGGATACTTTTCGAGAAAATTTTACGTGGAATTCAAACTCTACACTTACCTATTCAACGCGGCGACAATTCCATTTTATTCCTGACAAGTCCACAAGAGATCCGTACAAAGATGTCATTATAAGCCCGAATGTCCCTTTGATAGTAAGTCTCGAAAAAGCGGTACATTCTTTGTTAATCATTTATAATGCGGAAAATTTTTCCTGTACTACAGAGTTTTAGCTACCAGGTTCAGAATTGGTCCATCAGACAAAACGTAGGCCTACGTGCTCGCTACCTTCTCGACGGAGCAAGTGGGAAAAGTTTTTCAAGCCTTTACATCCAGAAAAGTGTGCAGAAGTTGCTATTTGAAGGATACACTGACGAATATCTATCAAAGTTAAACAAACAGAATTGGAATCAAACAATTCCGCATCGATTTGCAGGGTTTTTACAGGTGAAGGCATCTAGTTGAATGGTTTATACGTTATTATTGATTTTTATTTGATACGTATGGTATTTCTCTACATTTCAGAAAAATAACACAAATACCTTCAACGTTTACACAGGAGAAGCAAACCTTGAAATGATGGGATTGGTTTACACTCACAACTACTCAACGAATTTACCTGTTTCTGAAGGTTCATGCGTCAAAGTAAATGGTTCTCTAGGTGATTTCTGGCCCGTAGATACTGCCCAAAAACGAGAAACGTCTTTATTCATTCCGGACTTCTGCAGGTGACTGAGTTACAAGTTCTACTTTCTGTACAAAGGGGGATATCTAGTGAGTGAAAAAACTGAAAAAGTGAACTTCTTCTGCGGGCGTGTGCATTGTTTTTTTTTATTTATTCTCGCCATCCGGAATTTTCTAACCTTGTGACGAAATTGGGTTTCGGGGATCCTGTATTTCTATTTTGATCATAAAAGTTTCGTTACAATTATACGTGCTCGAACTCTGGATTCACTACATCTGATAGAAAGGAAGCAGCTTCGAATCTCACACTCGCCTCTTTCAACGACCGCACCTCAGACTATAGATGTCCAAATTCTCGACAAAAGGTAGCCAACTTTGTTGGACGTAAGCGAGAGAAAATGAATTTGACGAAAAGTTTTAATGACGTCACACAGTACACACATGTGTTAAGAAGATCAGCATGAAAATGAATTATTCAATAGCAAATTGAAAGAGCTCGATTGTCCTTTGCACCACATACCTAATTTACCCGATTCGCATGAGGACACAACTGTAGGTACGCTAGAGTCGTGCCCGAAAAGGGGATTCAGCAAAAATTGACATAAACCTGTATAAAACTAAAACGGGCTGTATCTTAGTCAATATTAAAAAATACAAAAAAGTAGTAAGAGCATTTTTTCATTATTTCCATTCATAGAATAACCTAAAAGAAGAAAAAATCAAGATTTCAACAATTTTCTGTAACATCCCCTTTTCAGGCAGCTTCCAAAAATGGCCACCACAGTTTTCATAGAGGGCGCCTACTTTGTGTCCTCATACGAATACAACAGCCTATAATATTATAACGGTAACAATCTTCTCTTTGCACTTCATACCTCATTTTATCCGATACAATTTAGAACTTCGCAAATTGAAGGATAATTAATTTGGCAAAAAGTTCTAATGACGTCAAAATGTCCACATAATGATGGAAAGTATCTAATGAAGGAGAGCTAATAGACAAAATAGAAAATAGTAGTCACCAAAATATGATGATCCCTTATCAATGTCAACTTTTTGAATCAAAAATCACTTCAATAAAGTCCATCACCCTGACGTCACGTCAACAGCTGATAACAGAGAAAAATGCAGTACTGCAGCTTTCAGCAAAGATTGATTCCCATAAGAATAGCACGGGTAACATTCGATCATACATCAGTATTCCAAAATGAAGAATAATTAAACAATAAACAGTTTATATTTGTAATCCAGAAGCTATCCAGTACTTAAGAATCAACTTTTCATTCCTTATTTATTCTTCATTTTTGAATACTGATGTATGATCGAATGTTACCAATGCTATTCCTATGGGAATCGATAATTCACTGGAAGAAATTGGCGTGATATTGTTGTCAAATATCGCATTGCGACGTCACCGGTGATGAACTTTATTGTAAGAAGTAGAAGAAGAAAAGCAAGTGAGATATTTGGAAAATGGAACTGAGTAACACAGGTAGTTGCGAGAGTTGGAAACGTGTTAGAAATGATTACACAGGTCAGAGGATACAACTGAGAAAATACTTTGGAGGAAGTATGTTGATTTTGAAGAGTACCTAGGACAGAAAAAAAGGTGATAGATTCTCAGATTATCTGTATAATAAGATAGTAAGGATTGTAATGAAGCTTCCAATCAGATTTCTATGATTCAACCAAAAGAAGTTCAATTGAAGGCTGTAATAGAAAACAATCACGTGTTTAATAAAGTTGAATGAGGAATTCCCACATCCTCTTCTTTGGACGGATTGGTTTTGATATTGAGAATTGAATTCAAAATTGGAGGGGTTCCAAAAAGAGGAATTAGATTTGATAAAATTTCGAAAATTAAGCCAACTATAGCAGGAGGGACTCAGAAAAATTGAGACTTTTGAGCTGTATTATGATAGATAAGGGATAGGAAAAATTTTCAATATCAAAGGAGTCAGATTTGAAAACATTTTTAGTATTGGGAATCGAGCTATATATGACAGGAGAGGAACTTGGAAAAAATTGAACCATCAGAGGAGTTGAAATTGAAAACGCATTTTGTACATCGATCTATGCAATCATGACAAGTGGATAACTTTAAAAAATTGCAACTTTCAAGCTATATTGTTTAAGAGAGGAACATGGAAGAATTTTAACTTCCAAGATATATATATATGACAGGAAAAGGACTTGGAAAAATATCAACCATCATTCTAGACAAATGGCGAGACGCCAAAATTTTCAAAAATCCCTCCCCCTATGGAACAAGTTTCCTATTAAACCTCGATTTAGGTTATGTAGTTGACATCATAAAAAAAATGGAGATACTCTCAACATCATCAGGATTTAACAGAAGAATCCCTATAGAAGTGAATTACAAAAATCAGGACTCGACGTCAGGAATAATTGTTAGCTGGAGGTGGGTGGACTCGAAGGAATGTATTGACGGTCTTGAGACATTTTGTTCTAATTAAGCTAAATGAAGGAAAAGATTTTCAAAGTCTCAACTTGAACAACTCGAGAATAGAAGGAGGAGTTATTTTATTTGCATGTAAAAAAGAGGGGTCATAAAACTAATCATTGCTGAAAATTGGAATGACTGTAGTAACAAATTATACGTACCTCTAGAATCAATTATCACTGTATGGATAATTGGAGGAGATGGATGCAGAAAACTGAAAAAGAAGAGTAGGAAGAGAGAGAAAAATGGAAGATTGTGATACTGATGAAGAGAACAATTCGGAAGACTCAGGAAACGATAAAGAAATAAAAAAAAAAAAGTTTGTATGGAAGAACAAGACAAGTAAAGAATGAAAGAGTGTACGGATAAAATTGAACAAAATTAAGAACAAAGAAAAGCTTGAAAAGAAAGTTAAGATTGAATTGAACTACAAGATGAAAAGATATAAAGAAAATGGTGCATCTAACTAAGAAATTCCAAATAATATTAAACTCCAGAGTTACTCCCTTTGTTTCATGTACCTTACCCAAATTCCTTAATAACAGGATTAAAAGTAGCTATGAGTACTTTGTGTTTGCATAAGAATTTTGAATACAGGTCCAAAGAAAAGTCATCTGGAGAATTTCTACTTTTTTTTCTTTTTTAATGTCCAGAGTAGAAATACATGATATTATCTGGATAAGTTACCGAGGTTATTAAAAATGATTCCTGTTCATATGTTTTCTATAGAAATTTTCTTCACCAATAATCTAATATACTAAAAAGCTAAATGACCCTTTGCCTCTCATTCCTGATTTGCCCGATACAATTTAGCTAAAAAATAGCTAACGCGTGTATTCTATTACTATATATATGAATTGCCTAGCAAATTATAAGAAAAAATATTCGTGAAATTCTAATGACGTCACAGCGACTGAAGGTTAACAGGCAAAATAGAAAATAGAAAATTAATAATTATTGGTTATTTAAGTGCAACGATTCATTATCACAAACGTGCGTGTAAAAGTTCTCCATTTTCCTGTTATCGCATCCGACGTCAATTATCATACTGTGACAAGATTGTATTATTATTTATAAGAGTAAAATGAATTACCTAGCAAATTTGGAGGAAGAAAAAAAAAAAACAAAAAATGAATTGCCTAGCAAAATAAAACGTAACAACGATTCAACCTTACATCGATTACCTCGCCTCTTTAAACAACCTCACCTCAGGTTAGATGTCCAAAGTCTCGATAAAAGGTAGCTAACTTTCGTGGACGCGAGACAAGAAAAATGAATTCGACAAAAAGTTTTAATGATGTCACAATGTCCATATAATTATAATGATAATATAAGTATCTAATGAAGGAGAGCCAACAGGTAAAATAGAAAATGGTAGTCATAAAAATATGAGAATCCCTTATCAGTGTCAACTTTTTGAATAATAAAAATCACTTCAATTGTAAGAAGTAAAAGAAGAAACGCGATTAAAATAATTTGTAAAATGGTATTATGGTTGTATTCTGAAAATAAGAATAACTGGAGTGAGAAACAAACGAAAAGAACGTGAGGATAGGGAAGATGATTGGAAGAAGAGGTAGCAATCGAGTCAGATGGTGGTACTCAAATTTTAAGGCAGGAGAAAGAAAATGGATATGTATAAGTTGGAGTAATTGAGTACCATAGGTAGTTGCGGGAGTTGGAAACCATGTTGGGAATGATTACATGGGACAGAGGATGAGACTGAGATTATATTGTGGGAAGTACGTTGATTTTGGAGAGTAGGACAGGAAAAAAGATGATAGATCGTCAGATTATCTGCATAATAAGATTTACATGAAGGTAGAGCATGGCAACCCAGGAGGAGATGAGAATGTTCAAGTTGAGAGTGACCAATTCTATATCGAGCGAAAATAACCTCTTTATGGTGGGAATTTCTGTTCAATGAAGACTGAGGATAGGTTAACTTTTAATGATTCTAAGTTTGTTGCAGGGTTGTTTTTTTATGTGAGTGATACAAGAATTAAGCTAGGATTAAGAAATAATGAAAGTTTTTATGGTCGTAAGTACGTAGTTACAAGGTGGGGTCCTTAATCTTGGGTGAAAGGGTGCAGTTTTTAGGCGCGCAATCAGTTTGATCATATTGAGGGCAACCGATGTGAACTGAGAATCAAATAACAGATACGTTTTGTACAGATGAGCGTAGAAAAGTGTGAGCTTGAACCTAATCAGAATTCCAACTATAGACACATCATGTGAGAAATTGAGAGGGACGTATTCAGGAAAAGTAGGGGGTACGATTCTAAGAAAAGGGCACAACGAAAGTTGAAAAAGAATATTACCATAAATAACATCAACAAGTATAAAGAGTTTCGGAAAACCCTGAAGAATGGAATAAAAGTAGCGCATAAAACATACCTCAGTTCCCTAGAGGAAGGCTTCAGACGAAATCCATCACATACCTAATTTACCCGATACAATTAGGCTAAAAAATAGCTAAAGCCTAATATTATAACGGTAACGATCTTCTCTTTGCACTTCATACCTCATTTTATCCGATACAATTTAGCACTTTGCAAATTGAAGGATAATTAATTTGGCAAAAAGTTCTAATGACGTCGAAATATCCACATAATGATGGAAAGTATCTAATGAAGGAGAGCTAATAGGCAAAATAGAAAATAATAGTCAGCAAAATATGATGATCCCTTATCAATATCAACTTTTTGAATCAAAAATCACTTCCATTGTAAGAAGTAGAAGAAGAAAAGGAACTGAAATATTTGGAAAATGGAACTGACTAAGTTGCGAGAGTTGGAAATTGTGTTGGAAATGATTACACAGGTCAGAAGATAATTGAGAAAATACTTTGTAGGAAGTATGTTGATTTTGAAGAGTAGGACAGGAAAAAAGGTGATAAATTCTCAGATTATCTGTATAATAAGATAGTAAGGATTGTAATGAAGCTTCCAATCAGATTTCTAGGATTCAACCAAAAGAAGTTCAATTGAAGGCTGTAATAGAAAACAATCACATGTTTGAATAAGGAATTCCCACATCCTCTTCTATATAGGACGGATTGGTTTTGACATTGAGAATTGAATTCAAAATTGGAGGGGTTCCAAAAAGAGGAATTAGATTTGATAAAATTTTGAAAATTAAGCCAACTATAGCAGGAGGGACTCGGAAAAATTGAGACATTTGAGCTCTATTATGATAGATAAGGGATAGGAAAAATTTTCAATATCAAAGGAGTCAGAGTTGAAAAGATTTTTAATATTGGGAATTGAGCTATATATGACAGGAGAGGAACTTGGAAAAAATTGAACCATCAGAGCAGTTGAAATTGAAAACGCATTTTGTACATCGACCTATGCAATTATGACAAGTGGATAACTTTAAAAACTTTCAACTTCCAATCTATATTTTTTAAGAGAGGAACATGGAAGAATTTCAACTTCCAAGATATATATGACAGGAAAAGGACTTGGAAAAATATCAACCATCGTTCTAGGTAAATGATGGCGAGACACCAAAATTTTCAAAAATCCCTCCCCCTATGGAATAGGTTTCCTATTGAACCTCGATTTAGGTTAGGTAGTTAACATCATAAAAAACTGGCGATGCTCTTAACATCATTAGGATTTAACAGAAGAATCCCTAGAGAATAGTGAATTACACAAATCAGGACTCGATGTCAAGAATAACTGTTAGTTGTAGGTGGGTGGACTCGAAGGAATAAAGTGAGGGCCTTGAGAAATTTTGTTCTAATTAAGGTAAATGAAGGAAGGGATTTTCAAAGTCTCAACTAAATCAACTCGAAAATAGGAGGAGTTACATTATTTGCATGTAAAAAAGTGAGGTCAAAGAAATAATCATCGCTGAAAATTGGAACGACTGTAGGAACAAATTATACTGTCAACATATAATACACACAAGATTTCAAAAAAAATCTTATGTAGAAAAAAAGTGAAAGAGAAAAAGGGAAATGAATGAACTAATCTTAGAATCGAAACGTTTTTCTTCCATTAATTTGTAGATTAGAGGATGACACGTAGAATTAATTATCACCATACGGATAATTGGAGAAGATGGATGCAGAGGACTGAAAAAGAAGAATAGGAAGAGAGGGAAAACTGGAAGAGTGTGATACTGAGGCAGAGAACAATTTGGAAGACTCAGGAAACGATGAAGAAAGAAAAAAAAAAAAAAAGGTTGTATGGAAGAACAAGTAAAGAATGAAAGAGTGCAAAATTGAATGAAATTAGGAAAGAAGAAAAGCTTGAAAAGAAAACTAAGCAGATTGAATTGAACTATGAGATATGAAAAGATACAAAGAAAATAGTGTATCTAAGAAATTTCAAATAATCTTAAACCCCAGAGTTACTCCCTTTGTTTCATGTATCTACCTTACCCAAAACTCTAAATAACAGAATTAAAAGTAGCCATGAGAACTTTGTGTTTGCATAAAAATTTTGAATACAGATATCCAAAAAAAAGTTGTCTGGAGAATTTCTACTTTTTTTTTTTCAATATCCAAAGTAGAAATATCTAGATAATTTACCGAGATTTTTAAAAATTATTCCTGTTTATATAGCGCTCTCGAATAAGATAAAAATGAAAAAACAAAAAACTAAGAGGCGCGCCCCGGACTTGCTAGTTTATTCATAATTTCTTACTTATGTTTTGTTAAAAGTGATAGGCAATATGAAAAAATATATTTTGAAAATTTAGATGACACAAATATCAAAAAATGCATAAGATTAAATGAAAAAAATAATATATTATATTCGAATTCCGAAAAAGGAGAAATATCTAAAAATAAAAATATGTGACAACGTGAAGGGCGCGCCGTCTTGCTAGTAATGTATATCGTTAGATTAATACTGTATTGTACTGCATACCTATTCTGTGTCACCTATAATTTTATTTTTGCATAGCATTTTTCGACGAATTTCTCTTCAGTCCTACCGAGTTTTATTTTCTCCTAGTATTTTTCAAATTTTTGTACAGTCTTCAAAAAAATATTTTTTTTTCCTCGATATTTTAATGATGGTAGTATACCTACCGTATATAATGTATTAAGTTTCTCAGGTTCCAGATGTGAGTGGAACAAAAATACGGATTTTTTGGTTTCCCGATCTTGACATTGAAAAAATCTAGATCTCTTGAGCTTTACATCTTGGTAGAAAAAAAAGCTCCAGATATTTTTGCAAAAATTAAAAAATAAATTCCCATCACGTAACAGTCAATGAAAAAAAAAATCAAGAGACCTGGACACTGAGGCGCATGCAACTCAGTCATGTTATATACCCACGTTCATGAAAAAATTGATCACCTCGATAGTATTTATAATAATTTCTGATTTCAAAAAACATACCTAATCCAATTCTTTCAATATTTTTGGCATTTCAAATTCCTTTAGTCAATTATAATTTATGTAGCGAACTTATTAGACTTTATTTTGTAGAAAACAATAATATAGTTCAATTTGAGACTTCATCCAATTTTAATAATGGTAATTGTCATTTTAGTTCTATTCAGCTGAGCAACAAAGATAGCAGGATTAGCGTCCATGATATCCCTGGTATCCGATTCATAGGTGATAAAAAGACCTTCGATTATTCCGAAGATAAGTGTTACTGTTCAAAGAATAAAGACGTCAGGAATTCTAACATTGGCATACGTAATTTATCATCTTGTTTGGAGGCTCCAGTTATTCTGTCGTTCCCTCACTTCTATGCCGCTGATCCATGTTACAGCAGACAGGCCACGGGTCTTAAACCAAATGAGGATAAACACGCTTCCTACATGACGTTCCACGAGGTACCTACAAACAGACAGTACAAATATAATATTGACAAATTTGATTGATCTTTGCCTGTATAATTATGTATCGTTTATTGTGTAGCATGATGGTGGTCTTCTAGAAGGTGCGTCCAGAATGCAACTTAATGTCCATTTGAGGCCTGTTTCTGTCTTGAAGTATGTATCCTCTACTTGCTTGTCATTCAACAATAATATTCCAATATTGATAAAAATTGAAAATAAATATTATTTTCATGATATTTGTGATCAACGCAATGTGTGTTAAAACTTGTTTATGTTTCAATGCACGACTGCTCTCTGTTTCTTTTTTCAGGGCCACGGAAAATCTAACCAACGTAATCCTTCCAGTAACATGGTTTGAAGAGAAGTTGGATCCGCCTTCTAGCGTATACAATCGTTATTTTTTCCTATTTTTCACTATGGAATGGATCTTATCCGTTACGGGTCTTATACTTTTAATATCAGGTTTAATTATTGTCGCAGCAGGTTATATTATATCTAATAAAAAGTCTGAAAACTCCGACTATAAGTATAGCAGAGGGACTATTATAAAAAGTCAGTAACTTAGAATACCTTCCGCCATATACTATTATTTTTTCTCAAATTATCGTTCAAATTTTAATAAAAGTTTTGTCTATTAATCTTATCAATTATCATTTGAATCCTTTATGGAAATTGGATTCATTTCAAATTGGGATTATTTTAATATGAAAAACCAAAAAAGTGAGAGTTATCGAAGATTTGCCGGGCAATTTTTAGCTAACCTACAAAAAGGGTGAATTTCTTTTTAGCTAGAGCAGGCCAGCTGAGGTCCCAGTCCCTTCTCTGTATCCGTACAAGTAAGACCAAAATTTTAGGGAAAGATTTCATATGCGTCAAATTTAACATACTGCAACTGCTTACTAATAATTTTTTTTTTGAATTCGAAAATACCTTACCTGTTCTTATTAGGTTTCTTTTTTTTTTTTTTTTTTTTTCCAATGAGTACCTACTTCAGAACAATAATATTATATATAAATTTGGTTCTCACTCTTTATGATAATATGCCGGCGAAATTATTAACGAAAAAAATACTCTTTCTACTTAAAAAAAAAAAATGTAGGTATGTCGCTCTCTCACAAAAATTGCTCACACATTCAAAGTGAATTATAAATACAGTATTTTTATATAATAGATATTTATTTATTACGATGTAAACCTAATTATGTTAATTCTTTATCTAGTATCTAGATAATAGGTTTTTTAAAACACTGCCTTGATACGCACGAAGAACTTCTCGATTATGTTACCATAATTTATCAATAATAATTGTAATAAAATGATATTGAATACTGCTGATCGTAACAGCATCGTAAAATAATTTCCAACACAGACAAAAGAAAAAAAAACTACAATAACTTACATTATTATACAGAGAAAAAAACAGTGAAAGATCATTTTCATAAAATAAAGTTAATATCTTACTTAATATCGTTTTCATACACGATTATTTCATTCGTTGTCAAGAGTTTTTTCTAAAAATTATGTACACATTGAAATAAAAATGTATTTCCAAATTAATAAAATATTCGCGCCTGTAAGTATAACACAACCGTACACAATAATTGGAAATTTTTCGAATGTCAATGAAATGATATAGGTAGAGTCTAAAAGTATATTTTTTCGCTGAATTCAGAACAGTTTTTTGTTTTTCGATGGAAGATTGCGTTTTTTTATCGTGATCTTATTTAGTCACCAGACGAAACGTTTGAATTCGCTAGCGCTTCGACCAACGATAGCAGCAAGTATCAACACTCAAAAAGAAACGATCGAACTTCATTTCGCGAGGATGGGTGGCAACTAAATAACTTAAAATCAGAACAAGAAAACGCGATGATCTTTTATCAAAAAACGGGAAGCTGTTCTAGATTCAGCGTAAAAAATACTTTTGGTAACAATTAACCTGGCGCGTTATCTTTTTCATTGAAATTCTACATTTTTAAATTATTTATCGTGTTGCGTAATATTGGTATGCTAGACTTTCTATTTCATATACTTATCCTATATTCTTTATTACGGTCAAATTAAAAACGGCAATTTAGTGAAGTGATTCCAGGAACTGAATATCTAATTTCGATGTGAGGACCAAACTTCCACCAAAATCTTATAGGTATCTAGGTGCATGACATGCAAATTAAATTTTATAGGGTTTCACACAATTATTACAAAAAAAAAACAAAAAACGAAAATATCGACTTTGCTTATATAGGTTAACCTAAAAATATGATTCATGACATCACATCAGTAAAAGAGGTAGGTAACACTTCTTTACACATGATGAAAAAAAAAAGGGTTTTAGACGAAGAAAATGTAAGTAAAAATAATTGTATCTGGCGTATTTATAATATTGATGAGATAGCCCAATGCATAGTGGCAAGGAAAATTTATCTATATAAAAACACTAAAGGAATATCGTAGATATTTAATAGCTTGAACGCTTGAACGTGATTTTGTACTGCAGTTAATTATTTCATTGTTTACTTTGACTGATGATGACGTAGTTGATCACCCTCATCAGGATCAATCTGGTCAGATCAGAATTAAACGCCACGATCATTCATTAGTGTGAATGTCAAACGCCAAACGGCCATACTGTGAAAATATTATTATGGTTTGGTGTATCTTCAACTTGGCTCACAATTAATCGAAGGGTTTACTTAACTACCGTTCTATCGATTTCTTCTCATCGTCGAGTTCGGTGTAATTGAGATTAATCTGGATTAATCAATTGAATCGTCATTGTTATCGATGAATATTGATGAAGAAGTGAGTCATTAATTATTACGAGTCGCGTTTTAATTACAATCATCTTCATATTTGTCTGTGAAAGTCAGGTGCTAAGACACCCGTGCTTACTTTGCGTTGTGTTGCGCCAAATTTCTCTAAAATGTATAATGTACGAATTTCATTTATAAGTTTTAAACTCAGGTAACACCATTGCTGAAGTCGAGAACTCAACACTGTGAATGTACTACTAAGTAAAAATACCAGCGTTGCCAAAAATTACAATAAAAAATGCTTTTCCGAATAAAACCATTCAATTTTTATTCTGCATGATTGGACAAAAAAAATCGTAAATTAGTTTTTGTTTGATTTTACGAAAAGTACAGTAGTAATGATGAGAAATAATTGAATAACGTAAAGTAATTACGAAAAATACACAAATAATTCACTTGGAACTAGAGAAGAGACGATTTACTTAAATTTCAATTAATTTTGAATGAATTAAATAGTAATTATGAACAATCCTCCACATTACAGGTATGAGCGTATCAGAAACGACCACGACAGGTACAATAAATTGGCTAGGAACTTAGTAAATTAATATTTTTAAAAAATAACTTTAAAAAAATGAGCAGAGTGCAAATAATAAATTGCCTATCAATTTTTCTCCTCGTGAAGAGATACATAAATACTATTTTAACATTGTACACTATCAGTCTCATACAGACGAAGTTCTAGATAGAGAACATTCATAAATCACAGAGCAAAGCAAAGACTCATCTTTGATATCCATTAAATAATTTAACAAAAAAGACTAATTAATATATAAATCATCTAAATGAAATAAACGTGATTATTTTGAGCTCCAGAAATATCTCCACCAAATATGTTTCCTCTGAATTTAAAATTCTCTAGAGTTTTGCGCATAACTTTTTTTGTGAATGGGTTGTATAAGAACATATAAAATTCGGAATCGGAGATGTATCTAAGTGAAGGACACGCTTCGAAAATATTCCTCATCAATTCTTCATCGCTGTGATGTAAATCATCTAGATAACTCTGTAAAAGAGTTTGTAGAACGATATGCTGAAGATTAAAAATGGTCATGGAACAAATATGTAGGTATTGTAATAGTAATAAACATTCGATAACCTTACCTCAAAACAATATAAACGATATAAATTTTTCAGATTTTTACAAAATTCAGTCGTTTTTTCAAGGGAACCTGGTTCATCAATCTCATCAATTGCCAATGATTTTAAAGCCGGCAAATTCTTTGCTAGACGGTTTAATGTCTCCTGAGACAACTAGAAGAAATATAATTCATATTTTATTTTATCGGCGAATTTTCTATTAGCAATCATATAACTCGCCGCAAATCAAGAGGTTATAAAGCGAACGCTTTCGGTAAAAAATGCCCATAGAATAATAGAACTATATTATAACCTCTTGATTTGCAGTTCGTAAAATTGTCATCATTATTAATAATTTTTTTTTTCTTTTCTCCAATATTCGGATCAAGTGTATCAGTTGAACTTAGGTCTCGGATTGTCTGAGTTTTCTGCAAAGCCTGATAGACTCAGCAGAAAAGTTTCACAATCCATAATATATCCTGAAAGAGTGAAAAAACTATTCAACGTAAAAAATTTGGGTTTCTCAAACTTTTTGAGCCTTTTTAAAGAAAGAGCCAGTAGTTTTTTCATTTGACTTTATAGCTTACCGATCGGTATAATCCTACAGCCAAGTTCAAAGTTTCCAGATAAGGTAACTCCAATTCATGTATAAACTTTTCCGTCACTTCTACACTACAGTAACCGTTCAATTCCAAGTGTTTCAATTCTACAAAACGATAATTGATAGCACCGAGCTTTATTAGTAGTTCTTCGAATTCTATGCGATTTAACAAGATTCTTACTTCGGAGCCGTTTGATAGAAAACCCATTTTCTTGACCGATAAATCCATCATTAGTACAGGAATCTATGTGGTTCAATACCAACGTTTCTAAATTTGGCTGAGGAGATATCAGAAATGAGTAACGAATTTTTTAAATCAAAAAAATTAAATACGCGAACTTACCAAATACTCAAATATTTTCTGGAGTAAATTGTCCGATAAGTGAGTTAATTCCAAGTGCCTCAAGGAAGAACACTGCCTAAGAAGAATTATACAAAACTCTTCATTCATTTCATAATGTTCCAGCCTTAATGCCGTAAGAGCCAACGATGGTAATGTTTTACAGGTAGACATTTCCGAAACATTGAAACTCAAAGTCAAACATTGCAATTTTGAAATGAGAGCGAGAAACCTGGGCATCTCCGTTGGTGTGAAAGACAAATAATACGGTTCGAACTTGTAGCGAAATTCACGCAATTTCGGACAATTTTCCAACACGTGAAACATCAACTCTTTGACAAATTCTTCGTTACACTCCGCTAACGCTAATCTAACCACTTGCAGATCGTTTTGAACTCTAAAGAAGTCTAGTAGAGATTTCTTCGTCATCGGCGAATAAATAATCATAGTTTCAAATTTAGTTAATCTGAAAATATAATACATGGAATCATCAAGAATATTCATAATCACAACTGAAAAAAAAAAAAGAAAAGAATGTTGAACGAACTTTGAAACAATTTGATCGCTTTCTGGTTCAGAGATGAATGATTTGAACCAACGACCATCGGTAGGTATATTGAAAGTGAGACTCTCTAGCTTTATTTGTCTATTCAAACATTTATCCAACCTCGAGAATACAGGTTCTTTTCCCAGATGTAAGACCAAGCAGTAAAAGGATGAATCTTCGCAAGAGTACGTCCCAGTGTGAAAGTGCTTAATATTGGGGTATATGAGAAATATTTTACTCAGTACACTACTCGGTAAATGAACGTCGTCAACGAATAAGGTGAACGTTCGTAATTTTGCACGTTTGATTCCTTTATCGATTAAATCATTCAAAAGTCTCGGAGAGCAGAAAATATTACCAAGATTATGGTCTGCAACACAAAAGGATGTTTCAACTCTGAAAGTTACAAGTTCGACGCAATGGAGGATTATATTCTTGATAGTTTTGTCGCTCCATCGACAGTCGTGAAACTCTAGGGATTGCACTCTGCGGCCACATGCCTTCCACGTGTATACGGGCAAACTATCGATGTGTAAACCTTGAAACTCGAGACTCATTTGTAGGAAATTAGGGTTGAGAAGAATTTTTGCAATTTCTTGGATACTGAATCCCGATCGAAAAACGAATTTCTCATCTTTCGTGATCGATAGACTCGTCGCACACTCATACCATAATTTGCACGTGCGTCTGACATTCTTCCGATCTGATAATCCTAGGAACGTGAAAATGCGAGTGAGAATCTGGAATACGAAGAAGGCTTATTACAAACAAACTCCTCACTCTCGTTCTAAAACTTGCGGCAGAATTTTTAAACGCGTCACAAATTCACACAAAATGATAACATACTTCACATGGTATAAAATCAATTGAGCAATCAGCAATGGCAACAGACACTCTCTTCTTCGTCGTAACTGAGACTGGCATCGTAATTAATGGAGGCGAGTCAAGATAAGACAATAAAAGCACGAATTTGGAAAACAACAGCAGATGATAATTCAATATTCAATTTACCGGTTCGGTTTTTTAATCTAATTATGTTCATTAAATTGAATAAACGACTTGTATTTACAGGAATGAAAATTTCACAAAACCCAACTGAAACAGACTTTCGTTTCGCCTTCGGAACTTTCTTTTCAGTCTCTACTACGGCTACTTTGAACTAAGTAGGCTACTTTGAACTAAGTACAAAGTACTAACTTTCTACTTTATTATTTATCCTGCATGCAGGCAGCAGCTTGTTGCTCTTGTTTTTATTTGTATCAATCAGTGTTACCAACCGATAGAAATTAAAATTTTGCTTTCAACAAGGCCAAATATTATGGTTATCTGCTGAGGTAGCATTGATAGTGTCCGATGGAAGACGAACAGCTGACGCCAGACCGAAGCGAAGCCGAAGATAAGAATAATCATACTCATAAATAGCTAGCAAAATTTTCTCCTACCAGAATCAATGTGAATCTGCATTTTTCGCGCGGATTTACACGTTCCGGCATCATCAATCACTGCTAATATTTTAGATCGGTAGTAAGTAGATCTACCTACTCCAAGATTTTAACTAGTTTATTTATCCGTACATAGTACTATTGCCGGATTGGGTGTTTTAAACGCGTGGTTCATAATACTCATGGCAACAAAAAATTTGAAGATTGTTGCCGACGATTCGGCGTCGGAAGACATCGCAAAAAAATTCATTGAAATAGAGCGAGAGTTCACCGCAAGGTTATCGGGGCTTAAAGAAAATTCGTTTAGAACGAAGTCCGGTGGTGACAAAGGCGTTGAATACATTTATAACCCGCTGGAGTATGCCGCAGACTTACACAACCAGTACATAGAGAAGTACTGTAAGACACCTAAGAAAGTCGTGTTTCTGGGTATGAATCCGGGCCCATTCGGTATGGTACAGACTGGAGTAAGAATGACTTATTAATAAGTGTGCTAATATATACAGTTCCTCAGCGAAAATTCCTTGAGAAATTCACCACTATTTATCTGTTGGATGATTTAGGTACCGTTTGGTGAAATTGCTGCCGTGAGAGATTATTTAAAAATCGATGGAAAAGTCTCCAAACCAGGAAAATTTCATCCCTCCCGACCAGTTGAAGGATTGGAATGTCGAAGAAGTGAAGTGAGTGGAAATCGTTTGTGGGGTCTTTTCAAAGAGTTGACGAATGGTGATCCGGAAGTATTCTTCAAGTATTGCTTCGTTCACAACTATTGTCCGTTGGCCTTGGTATCGAAATCTGGTCTGAACGTAACACCGGCAGATTTGAAGGTTCGTGTATTTCAGGATATGTTTCTTCAAGGTAGCAGTTTTGCGAAATAGTGCTAATTTTCCTACGTTTGATTTTGTTTCTCTCTCGCAGCAAGATGACCAGAAAACTCTTAGTAGCATTTGTGATGAATTCTTGGCGAGAACATTGAAGTTATTGAAAGCAGACATTGTTGTTGCTATCGGAAGGTACGCTGAAAAAAGAGTCACTGAAACAGTCAAAGAATTCAAACTTACAACTAAAGTAAGTAATTTAGCAAGTACAGAGCTATCTTGCGATCGAATGTCTATGTACTTGAAATTAATTGATCTTTCAAAAACTCGTAGGTTCTGTGCATTCCTCATCCAAGTCCTCGTAGTAAGGGCAGCGCCAACTGGCACGAAAATACGAAACTTCTGCTCAAGGAACTTGAATTGTTAGATTATATTCAACAATCCTAATTCCATACTCAAAATGTATTCGTCTCAATCTGCTTTCCCATAATGTTTAAGTAATCGTATCAGCCTTACATTGGATAAGTTTCTTCCTCATCGTCCTCTAATAATTTTTAAGTACTCGTTTATGTGATTCGTTTTATTCCGCTTTCGATAATTTAATTTTATCTTATTACTCAACAATTATTTCAATCGATGGAGGAGAAAATGCGGTACTGTCTTCAGTTAGCGAATGATGCATTGAACTATGGAGAGGTTCCTGTCGGTTGTGTTTTCCTGTACAATGATGAAATTATCGCCGAAGGTAGAAATACTGTAAATGAGGTACGGAATGCGACCAGACATGCGGAGAGGAATTGCGTGGACCAGGTTGTCGAAAAGTACGTGAACTGGAAAGAAATTCTTCGCGAAGTGATTGTCGTCGTGACCGTAGAACCATGTATCATGTGTGCCAGTCTTCTACATAGTCTCAATGTTCCGAAAATTATTTATGGTTGTAATAACGATCGTTTTGGTGGTTGCGGGTCTGTGATGAACGTTCTCCCTTTTTATAATACAACATGTGATCTAACCGCCGGCGTACTGAAAGACGAAGCCATGTCATTATTGCAAACGTTTTATAAAGGTATGAATCCGAATGCTCCTCCGTCGAAAGTCAAAATTAAGAAAAAAGATTGATTTTTATAGTCTATTCAACTCGCGTTTTTTGGTACCATTTCTCTGTAGAATGTTTTGAACGTTTATTAAACTTAAGAGATAATTTGATCATTATTTCTACCAAAGAAATTGTGCGGTGTCCAAAACATTGTTAAGGAAACTGCCAAACCACGCTGAGCCGTGAGATAATGTGACTAAAATTCTACCATTTTCTCAGGTTCAGTCATCATGAATCCGTTGTCCAAAAAATGTCCTTTCTTCTTCGTATCGAGCCAAACGAACGTAGAAATAGCGCTCTTCTTGACCGTGATGGTACATACTTTTGCAGCGTTACACGATTGCACTTCTATCTAAGAAAACGAATTGAGCATAATTTAATTAGTGTTTTTGAGACACTTACTTGAATTTTCACAGGTTGTATACCTTCGACTAGGCTGAAAGACGACAAGAACAAGAAATTTTCGTGAATTAGTTTTCCGCTTTTCGTATCAGTTGGATTGAATTTTACGAAGCATTCCGTATTTATGATACTGTCGCACGATTGACACAAAGTATGAGGTTCTACTAGTTTATCTATACTTGTTATGGAGTATTCTGTAGCTGATTCTTTTATCTGAAACCACGGAAACATATAAAATTCTTTCATATATTATAATTAAGCTCTCGCTGGTCTACATACTTTGAAAGATGGTGTACGTGTTCTCTTATACCAAAGTCACAAGGTTTTGACTTGAGGAAACCGGGGTCCACGAACTCCAACTAAATATTGTTGTTCTAACTCCTACGTCTGTCAAATCATACAACAAATCAGATACTAGCGAAACTGAAATATCTCCATTCTTTCGTAATTGCGCTGCCACAATAGCTGGAGCGAAAAATTTTTTCGCATGATAATGCAGCATTTTCCATTTACCATTGAATTCTGTGTAAAATATTATGGAACCTGCTAATGTCTTGATACAAAGACGAGATTTTAAATACATAGCCGTATAATGGAAACTCGTTCTATGATTTCTGTTGATCACCCGTTCGAAAATTCAAATGACTTTGAAATCTTTTTTTCAAGAAAATGAATCTGAATCAAAATTCTTGAATATCGATAGGCTATAGTTTAAGAACCTGTTTTTTTCAGACTAAGAAAATATTTACACCACAATTTACTCTTCATTTCCCAATCTGGACCTTTGGCAGCCAATCCAAGCATTTAATTTTACGGATTGAGAGTCTACCTACTTGAAAAACTTCATGATTTTCTTGTAATTTTCTCATTATTTTTTCTAATTTTTTGTGGTCGGTTCCCATGCCACCGAAAATTCTGTTTTAGATGGGATGAGGAATTTATTATCCTACACAACACCGGTCAGTTATTTTTCTGGATGGAGTGCATCTACTTTCTATTTTTGACTGTTATAGGAAAGAAAGAATTAAGACCAAACTTTCACAAAGTTATTCAAGGGAACTGAAAGGAAAAGTGAATGAAACATTTGTTCAATTGAGATAACTCTGAGAGCTAGGTAATGAAATTGTAGACGGAAGATGAGCTGAGAGGAAGTACCTATAATGAGCCAAGTAGAGACGTCTTCGCAACGACTTCACAAATACGAGAGAGCGATGTTTTTGACTGAAAATGAAGATCTGAAGTGAAAGGAATAACACCGCAGGAAAAAGTCGATCATTCCCTCGATCACTTTTTCGCATCTTTTGATAGATAAGTAGTAGATAAAACCATACACAAAAGAAACATTTCTTGAATCGTTTTTTTTTTCAGTAATTATTCCAAGAGCCTGTCATGCTTGCAAGTTTTTATCACGCAAAATTTTATGGAGATGAACAAAAAGAGAAAAAAGAAAACAAGCATATGAGATGTAAAATGAAGTAGACCTAAAAATTGAAAGCTTATGTTGATGACACTTCGTTCAGAAAGAGAGAGCACAGGTCAGCCGACGGATAGCTTTCCAATTCGTGTATGGAGAAATAATACCATAATAATTGATTTGAAACGAATTTAATATAATAGACGAAGTAAAAAGCACCATAGACCTAGAACAGAAGGATGGCACATTAATTTCACAAAAACCTTTTTGAGGTTAAACTTATCTTTAACTTTACGAACGAACTCCTAGGTACCATTATTTTATCCAAGCATTTACGCTCAAACATCTAGGTAGAATTTACAAAAATAAACGTTGAAAGTAACGTTTAAAAAATCAACATGCAGGATAAGAAACAATGAAATAAAGTAAGAAACACCGAGAAATAAAATTGGGATTCATAATCTTCAAAAATAATTATCGTAATCATCGCTGTTGTAGGCTGCGTCTATGGCCATATAATATTCGATACCGCGGTCCTCCATATCCCACCACGGAGCTTGCATCTCACAATCGAAGGATAGATAATCCGAATTGTAGAAGTCGAAACTATTGCTATCTGTATCAGAACCATAACTATCTTCATCTTCATAATAGTCGTCCAGGCCGTCATCGATTTGCTTTAGTACATTAGCTTTATGCACATCATTCGGGCCAGAACCATTGACATGCTGATACGCGCTGGCAGTGGCCAATCCAAATCCCAACTGACTGTTGCATAATTTACACTGGAGACATCCACTCTCGACGACGATACCCAACGATAACCCGATTCGATTCAACATTTTCGAAAGTTGATTGAATACCCATTCTCTGTGTATTACACCTTTAACGTGCGCAAAAAACTGTTGCTTACCGGAAAATTGGTTATTACAGGGTACACAACGATAGAAACCGTCTTTGGAGACGATAATTCCAGCACGACTCACTCTTTTAATGAATATCTCTTCTTCCTTTATATCAGCGAACGAACTTTTGTATGGATTACTCGCGACTACATTTCTTTCTTTGTCTTTTTGATCTTTCAGTTTCCTTTGGTGAGCATCGCTGTTGATATGATCGTGAAAACTCGAATCAAATAAGCTGCTCACCTGTTGTTCACACAAAATGCAATAGATGAATGTATCGTCGGTGTGGTTTTCTTTTAGCACGATACCGGATGAAAAGACAGCTTTCATCAGATTCTCGAGGATACTATTTGCCTTGAAGCGATGATTTTTTCCATTCATATGCGAATTGTAATTAGATTGAGACAACAGTTTGACTTTACAAAGAGTACAGTTTGGTATACCGTCGACCAGTTGAAAGCAGGCCTCCGTGACTTTTTTGCGTAAAATCTTTAAAGATGTCGACATTTTACAATTTCCTTGAATATTAATGATCTATCAGTTACTTCAGTAAAAATACGAGAAAAAAGACGTTTTTCTATGATGCCATGGCGCTGCAAAGGTTTATTTTGCCGTAGTCTACCGGTGAAACTCAAAGCGGTGAAATCACCATGATCACTCACTCAGTTAAGGCGCTAGAACTCAGTAATCGATAACACGCAGGTTGCCAACCTTTGAAACTCTAAGTTTAAATCCCGAAGGCACTGGGGCAACACTGTAAACGGAGCCCGACTTTCGATGTTGAAATATGTCGAGTGTCGACAATTGAGATCGAGATTTCCAATCGCAAACGTGAGGTAATCGGCTTCTGAAAATAAACTTCTTTTCCCTTATTCCTGACTTATTTTTAATTAATATTATATGATCGGTTGGCTCCTGTGTTTTTCTTACACGAGCAAATTTGCGAGAGGAAATGTACTTTTGCAGCTGTATTTATCGCAATTATCAATATTCTAACATCGAAAATCTGGCGATAAACAATAATAAAGTATATTCTGTTCACATTAAGGAAGGATAGAAATATGACCTCGAGAACGGAACGCTCCGGGTAATTTTAATCTACCGTTCCGTTCTCGAGGTCATATTTCTATCCTTCCTTAATGTGAACAGAGTAGTTGTATCTGCTGTTGAATGTGTCAGGACCTACCTACGTGTTCTTTGTCCTAGCTCCGCTTACCTCTGCACGCCCGGCCCCGGCGCTAACTAAGGCAGCTGGACTATGATCAGACTAAGATAGGTCAACCAGGTCAACTGGTCAACTCATCTATGGATCAACTTGATGAAGGTAACTGAAGAGTCTCGCGCACTGACAAGTACCTATCCAAAGTAGATTGATTATTCTGTCACCTTGCAAGCTACAGATTGTTCAGACAATGGAGAATTACAACATGTTAACCCTCCGGTTTGATAGAGAAGGATCGCTTCTAGTTTACGTTAGTGGAAAATGTTCGTGGAACAAAGAATTTGGTACCGAGGCAGGCTGCGGTGTCTGGTTTAATTTCAATAACGAGTTGTAAGACAAAAGAAAATTGTTTGTATGTAACATTGTGCTCAGTATCCAACAATTATAAAGAAAATCCATTGCATTGTAGGAATATATCAGCTCCTGTAAAAGGTCAACCAAGCAGGAATAATGCAGAAATACAAGCTGCCTCCATGGCAATTCGCCAAGCGCACAGAATCGGTAATGATGGCAATTGACACTGGTAATAATCCTTCACTCGGTACCTTGAATTTTACTTTTCTTCTTGTTGTCCTTCTCAATTAGGCATTACTAAGATAAAAATATCGACCAAATCAGACTTCTTGTTCAGTTGCGCGACAATTGGGATCCCACAATGGAAACAGAACGGCTGGACAAGTGCATATTATGGACAACCTGTTCAGAATTTGGAAAGTTTACTTGAATTGGATAATCTCATGTCTGTGATGGATAGAGTTGAATGGGTAAGCATTTTTTTTTTTGTGTTCAGGAATGAAGAATCATCGAATATTCTCAAATATCTTTATTTGATTGTATCTCTTAAGGAATATATAAAGAGATATGCAGAAATTGGAGGAGGTGAAGAAGTTGATGCCCTCGCTGAAAATGGCGCGATGTTCTACAGGAACCGAAAATTAATTATTATAGATAACTGACCAAACCTTTATTTGATAGCGTTTTCTAACAACGTTTATTTATTGAGTAAGTGACTAGTATTCTTGTATTTTACCATCATTGTGAGTTGAATCTACAGTAGAGTAGGTTGCTTTTATAATTCAGAAAACGTTATTTCTTATTATGAAAAAGTCCTTGATGAGTATTTACCTAGAAGTATAATCTTACCAAAAAACTAATATGATCTGACTTGTTTGATTTCTCCTAATTTATCAGGATGCAGGTCTTACTAAACTAAAAATAAGTTAAGTTTTCAATTTTAAGTGCTGAACTGATTATAATTCTTAATTTTATATTATTTTTGGAAGCTTTGGATTTCAATATTTAAAGGATTGTTGACTTTTTGCTCTCTATGCGTTAATTTTGAAAATCAATGGCTATATAATCTTGTAGACACCTACATTTTGGTGCAGAAGTTCTTTACTGATCAATTTTTAGATGTCTTATTCAATTATTTTCCTCTATTAAAAAGATTTGTACTGTAATAAACGTCTTTTGTTTTTTTTACACGCATTTCTCCAAAATTATGATCAAGTTCTAGAAAAGTTGTATAAATTAATAGTAACTGTAACCTAAATTGCAGCGAATACATCAATTTGATAAGTTTAGTCAAAGAAATCTCAACAACAATTTTGAAATCTCTATTGACTCTTGGTTGACACTCAATTTTCTTTTTAAAATGATTCTGCTGGGTTGTAGAGTAAATATCTTCAGGTATAGGTTAATGCTAGGAATGCATGTAGTTTTCAGATCTGAAGTTCAAGCCATGGTTGTGTTTTTGTAACATTAATTCTTTGTTTCTGGATACCATTGAAACCAAACAAAGAATGTGTAGAAAGCTATCTGTATGTGATAGAGAGATTCTTGCAAGCTTCAGATCCATTCATTTGATCAACTAGGTATTTAATTGTGACAAAATGATTTTCTAATTGTTTTAGTTTATTTTTCAATTCATTTTTTTGAGAGATAAGATGTAAATGTGTTTTAATGTGGGTAGTAAAATGAAGCTATAGAGAAGCAAAAAAACACAATCCGCTAGTGCAAGAATGTGCATAATACAAACTACGAGTATTTTGTTATTCAAAGTCATCATGTAGTGTGAAATGTACAAAAATGTGGCAGCCTAAGTGGAAACCTAAATCAAAATTTTGTATAGGTTAATTGTTATGTTAGTTATCGGAGTAGGTACTTGGAAACATTTTATCATCTCCCCTTCCATAACGTCATCTGAATAGGATCATTGAGTTTGAAATTTTTATGTTGATATTTTTTGAATGTTCTTTGTGAACAAGTTCCTTGGTTTAACATACACTTTTCTTGTAAACTGTAATCAGAATTTCATAGGTGACAAACGCAGGGTATTTGAGAATATAGTATTTTTCCTGAAAGTAGACATGAGATCAATTTTTATGGTCCAAATTTCTTTAGTCAGAGCTTTTTTTCTTGTATTACATAGCCTATAAGAACTTACGTATTGCTGTAGTCCGTTTAGCATCATATTTAATTATCTTGAAAACTGAATTTAGTTATTGAATTGAATTCAGTGTAGGTTAGGAATCAAATTTGTATGATTTCTACGGGAATAACTATGCAATAATTGTATTTTGTGACCTTTTCTATCGTACTTACGCATTCGCCACTCTATACCTGGCTTCAAGGTATGAAAGAACCGCAGAGGAACTGATGTTGACGGCATTAACAGCTCCCTATAATTACCGGATCTTTGGCCAAAGTATGGGCCAACGTACCTACTTCGCGTACATCATCCTAATGTATTTTACATGTATCTTGATAAACATGATGACTACAAATATCGATGCCGGACTACACACAGGAATAAATTGGTCAATGTACTATAGCTTAGAAAGTCGCGAAAACGTTCCTGCGGTCGTCTATGTATTTATCCTCCATAAAAAAGGGGCGGCGACGATTTAGTCGGCGAGGCACTTACGACTCGGATAATGCAATTGGAAGCTTTGTGACGGCGAGACGATGAAGTGTATATTCAATTATAAGGAGATAGGTTGGAAAACTGACACGCCAAGAGGCGCATGGTGCCGATGCAGCCAGCCTTGTTGGGACAAGAAGAGCGAACGGTGTACGGCCCGGTACGCGGTGGATACGCGATAGTGTTCGCTGGTACAGTATACATGTAGATATACATTTAACAACACCTCGCACTTGCTTCGCTGCTTTTTAATTAGTTTTACGCTTTCCATTAGCTGCGCTCGAATCGACTGCTTTCGACCACACCTTCGACTGACTTAAACTAATTATCGACGCTTTCTCGCAAATATTGTTGTCGGGCCCTACTTCTCGATCGCTTTCATCTTTTGACGTCGAGTTGCTTTTACCGCGCGCGAGTTGTATGGGTTACAGCGTGTTTTTCTGCCTTTTTACGCCATTTAAGTAATCGTGAACTAAACGCACCGTTCATTTAAGATGCGTTTACTCACTTAGTCGTTCCCATCTTTTATGAGGTCGAGATTTGACTTGTGCGAGTTTATGAGAGTATGGCAAGAGAACCCTTGTAAAATTGTCCGTTGATATTGCCGTTTCTTAGACTTTGTTAAGAGATTTTGAATATTCTTTAACACGTTTTCAGGACTAAAAGCGAAGACCAGAGAGAAAATGTCTCCGTCTCTTTGACCCTTCATCGTGGTTCAATATCCTGAAATAGGATAAAATATGAAATGAACAAAATTTAGACTTCAAAGAGAATACATGGAATCCATAATATGTGCTTCATTAGAACTTGTGTTTACCATCATGCTGAGATACTATATCTAGATTTTTTATGAATATTTTTTTCTTTTTTTTGTGGAGTCCTTCGTATACTGCAAATCATCCAGGAAAATCACTCGTCAAGGACTACCTCAGAAATTTTTGTCAGATTTCTTTCACAAAAATATCTTAATAAAAGTAGAACTCAAATGCTTCGATTATACTAAAAGAACATTTCTTGCGTTGCTTCTATTTTTCAGGAACAATAGAGAATATTATGCATGTGAGAGATAGTAAGTTGGGAAAACTGTTATCATTCATTTTCATCTGTGGGAATTATTTACAAAAATCGAAGTAAATTTATTAAAGAAATGAATAGAAATTGTGGTTTAAAGTTTTTTAAAAACTAGAATGTCTGAAAAATTGAAGCCTATAGGTAAATCGAATTTTTTATTTCTCCGTATTGCGAATTGGAAAACCTTAGATATCTTTGGAGATAGTCTTTTGTTATTGAATTCCTCTTTTAATAAGAAGAAAATCTTATCGTAAAGTTCTGTCAAAGTTGTTCGTGCAATCGATAGGCTTCAAGAAACGTATGTTTTAAACTTTCAAACTTATTGTCATTCTATAGTCGTATAGCTCTCGCTTCAGTGAAGTATTTACAGTCAACGACCCTCGGCGATCGGAACAATCTTTTTGTCCTCGCCATTTTTATGTCTAATTTTGTCGTTGCTGTCAATTTACAAGTACCATATTATTGGGGCACTTCAGTTCACTTGACTGTTTAGACCTCCTTCCCCGCTCCTCCCGAGCTTTCAACTAATAATATTGCCAATCCATTTTTATTGTTTGACTAAAAAGAAAGGAAACTCGTAACTCACCTTGTTCGCTACTTGCGGGGTCTTTTTCGTTAACTCCGTTATAATTAAGGTAGCGTTTTATCAAGATTCATCAATTTCGAGAATCGTTTCGAATAGACTACCACTAAAATGGATTGATTATTTGGTCGATATTCTTTTAGGTTTCCCGCAATGACCGAAATTTTCTTGAATTCCCTCCCCCGTTACCCTCTACCCTCGTATTATGTTGCTGGAAGATCGGAATTTTTTCAAGTCAAGCTAGAAAATCAATGTTCTCCCGATTCCCCTCCTGATCTATCCGTACCGATGCGAAAATCCTGCTATCTGTTTTATCATTCTCAGGAATTAGCCAACACTTGTGTGTTGGCTAACGTAACCTAACCTAACTTGTGTTAGGTTAGGTTACGTTGCTTAGAAGAATTTGTCTAAAACTACGGTTCTTGTAACTTTTGAGTACAAGCTCGCGTCCTAAATTTTAATCCACGTTTTTAATATCATTCTCTTTCAAATTCTGCGTTCATCATCCTTGCTTGGCCTGCTCTGGATAATGTTATTGATTTCAATTTTGTGAATTATCGACTCTGACTAAATATTGATTCTCTTCTTCCTGTTCCAGAGACTGTCCAACGTCGACGATTTGGAGAAGTTCGAAGTTTTTTCCTACGAGTATAATCCGAATAACTTCCAACGAAAATTTCATCCCGCCTCAACGATTTTTATATCCAGGATAGAGTAAGCGAGTTTTCACAATATGGTCTTTATGCTATTCAATATCAGTTTGAATTCCTACCCCCCCCCCCTTGCCCCCTAGCCTCAGTAGCTGGAAGATCGGAATTTTTCCAAATCAAGCGAGAAAATCGAAGTTTCCCCGATTCCGTTTCCCCTCCTGATCTATCCATATCGTTGATCTAACTTTTTATTGAAAATCCTGCTATTTATTTTATCATTCTCAGGAAACAGCCAACTTTGATGACGTCATCAACCCAAGTTAGGTTAGGTTACGTTGCCGAGAAGGATTTGTCTAAAACTCCGGTTCTTGTGACTTTTGAGTACGAGCTCGCGTTCTAAATGTTGACTCGCATTTTTAGTATCATTTTTAAATTCTGAATTCATCGGCCTTATTGAGTTGAACGTATTATGCATTTTTGGCTTGCCCTGTCCTAAATAATATTGATTTCAATCTTGTGTAATATTATTAATTCTCTTCTTCCTTTTTTAGAGACTGTCCATCGTCGACGATTCAGAAAAGTTCGAAGCTTTTTTCGATAATCCAAATAACTCCCGACAAAAATTTCGTCGCGCCTCAACGATTTTTGTGTCCAGGATATCGTAAGCGAGTTTTCACATATTACAGTTTTTATGCTTTTCAATATGAGTTTAAATTCCCTCCCCTTTGCCCCCTATCCTCATATTATGTAGCTGGAAGATCGGAATTTTTCCAAGGCAAGCTAGAAAATCAATGTTTCCCCGATTCCCTTCCCTCTCCTGATCTATCCATACTGATGATCTAACTTTTTATTGAAAATACTACTACCTATTTTATCATTTCCAGGAAACAGCCAACTTTGATGACGTCATCAGCCCAATTTAGCCTAGGTTACGTTGCTGAGAAGAATTTGTCTAAAAATCCGTTTCTTGTAAGTTTTGAGCACAAGCTCGCGTCCTAAAATTTAATCCAAGTTTTCAATATAATTTTCTTTCAAATTCTGCATTCATCATTGAATTAAACGTACAATTATGCACTTTTTGCTTGGCCTGTTCTAGATAATTTTATTGATTTCCATTTTGGGAATTTGCAACTCTGACTAAATATTAATGCTCTTCTTCTTGTTCCAGAGACTGTCCATCGTCGACAATTTGGAGAAGTTCGAAGTTTTTTCCTATTATCCGAATAACTTGCAACGAAAATTTCATCGCACCTCAACGATTTTTGTGTCCAAGATATGGTGAGGGAGTTGTTACATATAACATCTTTTATGCTATTCAATATCAGTTTAAATTCCCTTCCCCTTGCCCCCTATCCTCATATTATGTAGCTGGAAGATCAGAATTATTCCTTGTCAACCTAGAAAATCAATATTTCCCCGATTCCCTTTCTCCTCCGGACCTATCCATACCGGTGATCTAACATTTTTTGAAAATCCTGCTACCTATTTTATCATTACGCCAACTTTGAGGAAGTCATCAATCCAAGTTAGATTACGTTACGTTGCGTAGAAGAATTTGTGTAATACTCCGGTTCTGGTGACTTTTGAGTACAAGCTCGCGTTCTAAATTTTGACTCGCATATTTAATATCATTTTTAAATTCTGCATTCATCGGCCTTATTCAGTTGAACGTATAGTGCATTTTTTGCTTGGCCTGTTCTAAATAATATTGATTTCAATCTTGTGCAATATTAGTAATTCTCTTCTTCCTTTTTTAGAGACTGTCCATCGTCGACGATTCAGAAAAGTTCGAAGCTTTTTTCGATGGTCCAAATAACTCCCGAAAAAAATTTTGTCAACGATTTCTGTGTCCAGGATATGGTAAGCGAGTTTTCACATATTACGGTTTTTATGCTTTTCAATATGAGTTTAAATTCCCTCCCCCTTGCCCCCTGTCCTAATATTATGTAGCTGGAAGATCGGAATTTTTCCAAATAAAGCAAGACAATCAATGTTTCCCAGATTACCTTCCCTCTCCTGATCTATCCATACTGATGATCTAACTTTTTTTATTGAAAATACTACTACCTATTTTATCATTTCCAGGAAACAGCCAACTTTGATTACGTCATCAACCCATTTTAGGTTAGGTTACGTTGCTGAGAAGAAGTTGTCTAAAACTCCGTTTCTTATAAGTTGAGCACAAGCTCGCGTCCTAAATTTCAATACACGTTTTTAATCTCATTTTCTTTCAAATTCTGCATTCATCATCTTTATTGAATTGAACGTATAATTATGCACTTTTTGCTTGGCCTGTTCTAGATAATGTTGATTTTTATTTTGTGAAATATCAATTCTGAATAAATATTAATTCCCTTCTTCCTGTTCTAGGGACTGTCCATTTTCAACGATTTGAAGAAGTTCGAAGCATTTTTCGATGATCCGAATAACTCCTGACAAAAATTTCGTCGCTCCTTAACGATTTTTGTGTCCAGGATATATGGTAAGCGAGTTTTCACATATCACGGTTTTTATGCTTTTCAATATGTGTTTAAATTTCCTCCCCCCTTGCCCCCTATCCTCATATTATGTAGCTGGAAGATCGGAATTTCTCCAAATCAAGCAAGAAAATCGATGTTTCCCCGATTCCGTTTCCCCTCCTGATCTATCCATACCGTTGATCTAACTTTTTATTGAAAATCCTGCTATTTATTTTATCATTCTCAGGAAACAGCCAACTTTGATGACGTCATCAACCCACGTTAGGTTAGGTTACGTTGCTTAGAGGAATTTGTCTAAAACTCCGGTTCTTGTGACCTTTGAGTACAAGCTCGCGTTCTAAATGTTGACTGACATTTTTAATATCATTTTAAATTCTGCATTCATCGGCCTTATTGAGTTGAACGTATTATGCATTTTTTGCTTGGCTTCTTCTAAATTATCTTGATTTCAATCTTGTGCAATATTATTAATTCTCTTCTTCCTGTTCTAGAGACTGTCCATCGTCGATAATTTAGAGAAGTTCGAAGCTTTTTTCGATAATCTAAATAACTCCCGAAGAAAAATTTCGTCGCGCCTCAACGATTTTTGTGTCCAGGATATGGTGAGCGAGTTTTCACATATTACAGTTTTTATGCTTTTCAATATGAGTTTAAATTCCCTCCCCTTTGCCCCCTATCCTCATATTATGTAGCTGGAAGATCGGAATTTTTCCAAATAAAGCAAGACAATCAATGTTTCCCAGATTACCTTCCCTCTCCTGATGTATCCATACCGATTATCTAACTTTTTATTGAAAATCCTGCTATCTATTTGATCATTCTTAGGTAACAGCCAACTTTGATGACGTCATCAACCCAATTTAGGTTAGGTTACGTTGCTTAGAAGAATTTGTCTGAAACTACGGTTCATGTAACTTTTGATTATCAGCTCGCTTCCTAAATTTTAATCCACGTTTTTAATATCATTTTCTTTCAAATTCTGCATTCATCATTGAATTGAACGTATAATTATGTACTTTTTGCTTGGCCTGTTCTAGATAATATTGATTTCAATTTTGTGAAATATCAACTCTGACTATATATTAATTCTCTTCTTCCTGTTCCAGAGACTGTCCATTGTTGACAATTTGAAAAAGTTCGAAGTTTTTTCCTATAATCCGAATAACTTCCAACGAAAATTTCATCGCGCCTCAACGATTTTTGTATCTAGGATATGGTGAGGGAGTTTTCACGTATAACAGTTTTTATGCTATTCAATATCAGTTTAAAGTCCCTCCCCCCTTGCCCTCTAACCTCATATTATGTAGCTGGAAGATCGGGATTTTTCCAAATCAAGCAAGAAAATCAATGTTTCCCCGATTCCCTCTCCCCTCCCGACCGATCCATACCGATGATCTAACATTTTTTGAAAATCCTGCTACCTATTTTATCATTATGCCAACTTTGATGACGTCATCAATCCAAGTTAGGTTACGTTACGTTGCGTAGAAGAATTTGTGTAATACTCCGGTTCTGGTGACTTTTGAGTACAAGCTCCCGTTCTAAATTTTGACTCGCATTTTTAATATCATTTTTAAAATCTGCATTCATCGGCCTTATTGAGTTGCACGTATTATGCATTTTTCGCTTGGCCTCTTCTAAATAATATTGAATTCAATCTTGTGCAATATTATTAATTCTCTTCTTCCTGTTCTAGAGACTGTCCATCGTGGACGATTTAGAGAAGTTCGAAATTGTTTCCGATAGTCCAAATAACTCCCGACAAAAATTTCGTCGCGCCTCAACGATTCTTGTATCCAGGATATGGTAAGCGAGTTTTCACATATTACGGTTTTTATGCTTTTGAATATGTGTTTAAATTTCCTCCCCCTTGCCCCCTATCCTCATATTATGTAGCTGGAAGATCGGAATTTTTCCAAATCAAGCAAGAAAATCAATGTTTCCCCGATTCCCTTTCCTCTCCTGATCTATCCATACCGATGATCTAACTTTTTATTGAAAATCCTGCTATTTATTTTATCATTCTCAGGAAACAGCCAACTTTGATGACGTCATCAACCCAAGTTAGGTTAGGTTACGTTGCTTCGAGGAATTTGTCTAAAACTCCGGTTCTTGTGACTTTTGAGTACGCAAGCTCGCATTCTAAATTTGGCTCCCGTTTTTAATATCATTTTTAAAATCTGCATTCATTGTATATATGCACTTTTTGCTTAGCCTGTTCTAAATAATATTGATTTCAATCTTGTGTAATATTGACTCTGGCTAAATATTAATTCTCTTCTTCCTGTTCCAGTGACTGTACATCGTCGACGATTTGGAGAAGTTCGAAGTTTTTTACGATAATCCGAATAACTCTCAACGACAATTTCATCGCGCCTCGACGATTTTTGTATCCAGGATGTGGTGAGTGAGTTTTCACATATTACGGTTTTTATTTGTCGTTGATAGAAATGACGTGCAGCTATTCAATATCAGTTCATCGAGTGGATCGAGTTTAAATATGAGGAAAGAAGAGTGTAAGGTGTAGTATTGTAGGAAACATATGACCATGTCTGAGGTGTTTCGTGAGGCTTCGATGGGAGATGAGAGAATCTTGAGCGAAGCACGAAGGGTGAGGATCTGAAGGCAGAAGAAGAAGTGGTGGACTGAAGAATGGGGTATTGGAATTTTGTTGTTGAGTAGGTCTGAATGGGTTACTCCAATATACCCTATTCTTAGATGAGAGAGAATTGTTCCTTCTCGTCCAGAGTCTCTGATGCGTCTGGAGTTTTTTAAAGAGGATGTCCAGGGAGCGGAAATTTGTTTTTTGATGAGTAGTTCGTTAAGGGGTTGATTTTTCCGAAAATTATTCTACTATTGGAGGATGAGGGAGAACGGTGGTGATTTTATTGTCAGGGGCAGATGAGAACGACCAGTTATAGCTCGCTTTGTTGCTTCATCTACAGCGTCGTGTTTATGTACTCGTAGTAATAATGTGACCCGGAATCCATAAAAGAGTATGGTGTGGGTGTTCACTGACGAAAGTGAATGTAGAGTCAAGTGGATTCGTTGAGTGAGTAGATTTGTGGTATAGATGACCAAGAGAGAGTAAAGCGAAAGAAGTGAGTCTCTGAGAAGTAGGTATTTGTTATTTGGAAGAAGTTGAGAGAGCCAGGAAAATATAGCGTTAATTCAATCGTGAATACTGAGGCATTGTTCTGTGTACGGCAAAAAACTAATGTCCCATCTATGGAGTAGGCGTAGCCAGTTTTTTGCAGGGATTTTGAACCATTCGTCAAACATAGTGTATAGTCCACAAATTCTGCCAATAATGCTCTAACATGACGAATATGTGTAATCTCGTCTTCTTAATCTCGACAAAACACTGTAATTGGAGTCACGGACACCTCGGCGCGACGGACCCCGTATTAAAAACAGTGAAAGTGTGTCTCTTAGCGTCACCCAGAAGACACCATCAGTAGGTGGACTTACTTTTGTTCCAAAAATCTGATATTGCTCCCCTACCAGCTGTAGCTCGAGAGTCGATGTGTTTCCAAGTTCTCCTCCAATCATATTTTCAAATGAAAAAATTCCAAGTCCCGTACGGCGCTCGGCCTCTCTTTTCAGATGACTCTACATAAAATAGGTTCCTTGTGTCATTCTCAACATATTCGAAATTAACAACATTTATTTCGCACCAACGACATTCTTCCGCGCCAAAAAGTTCCAATCCCTCTCTCTAAGTGAAATGAAATTATTCAGTACTGTAATTGATTTTATCTCATGTAATATTAATTCTTCCTGTTGTAGAGACTGCGACTGTCCATTGTCGTCGATATTTGGAGAAGTTCAAAGTTTTTTCCTTATGATCTCAATAAACATTTATGGAAAAATGACATCGCCTCAACGATTCTCGTTTCTTATATTCAAGATACGGTGAGTGAATCTTTACCTCATACTATTCGTATTTGTTGTGATCAAAGTTATCAGTGAAACACCTTTGGATAGATCATAAGTTTTTCGTTTTTTTTTTTTTAATCGAGAAACCCGCTTTTTTTTGTTAGGAAAATTTTTCCGAGCGTGAGAGTGTCCGATTTTGATGATGTCATAATTTTCGGGAAAATGTCCAAAGATTTGAAATCTCTTTTATTAAGGGACATTATCAGGAAATGCCCTCGATATAAGGAAGAACTTGAGGATGACGTCATTAACTAAATTAGAAGAATTTATCTAGGCTAGATATCATCGCCTTTGAAAAATGGGGGCGTGTGGTGGTCTCCTAAAAACCGCATCTCCGGCACCGGTATCCATCCCTTAGGGCATTGCGTCGGTAGTCCAGAAGGCTCAAATTAAGAGAGGCTTGGCTCCATTTCTCCTCGGGTTTCGCGCTTTGTGCAATGTCCGTCAATGAGGCCTTTAGAGGGGTCTACCCTCATGACCGAGAAAGCGTTCAGCATTCAACCTGGAATTCGGGTAGTCCTGTACCATGGACGCACGCGTATCTACTCTTCCACCAGAGCTTTTAGTCACCACTGGGAACCCACTAGAAATTCACTAGCAATGCTTCGCGACTCTGGCTTCTCAGGCGGGAGTTCTTCTTCCTCTTCCTCTTCTTCTTCTTCTTCTTCTTCTTCTTCTTCTTCTTCTTCTTCTTCTTCTTCTTCTTCTTCTTCTTCTTCTTCTTCTTCTTCTTCTTCTTCTTCTTCTTCTTCTTCTTCTTCTTCTTCTTCTTCTTCTTCTTCTTCTATTATTGGTTTTTTTCTTGTGCTTGCCCGTTTTTTCTCCTGTTGGCGCTCTCTCCTGAGCGCCCCGTGTGAGATGATGTAGCAGCAGCCCGGGGGATGGTACACGTAGATGTGAGAGGCCATAACGTGGCTCTACATCTACCGCTCCCATTCCGCGTTCATTTTCTTCTTCATTACCTTAGCGGCAAATGTAGATACAAAGTTTCATGCCTGCGTTCTTCTGAGCATGAATGGATCTAGATTACTTGGTGTGAGTTCTTTATCTTCCCCGGTAGCTCACCCCGCTCAGGTCTCCACGCCTCACACTCAAAGAAGGTGCGCTGTAATCATCCCGCCCCTAACAGTGTGAACACGACGGATGCCCAACTTTCCCCACTGTCTGAAGGTGTTTGTTGAAACACCCGCGGCCGCAAATCGTTTGTGTGAGATGGATATTTAGCTGGCCATAGTCTCGGTCCACCCACTTGTCAAGATCACGGATTAGCACGTGGGTCCACTCGCCCTTTACGGTCTGGGTGAGTCGCTCTTTCCACTTGGCAAGCAAGGAGTGGCTGGCCTCCTGCTTGACCCGCAAGGCTTGTCTGATGGTCCTTATTTTCTTCTTTGCCTCGAACACCCTTCTGCCAGCAGATCAATTGGTGGTGTCCGTGCTAATATGCAAAGAGCGTTCTCATGTTTTAAATCTCTTTTTGACTTTTTACTGATTCTGGGATGAGCTGTGGAATTTGCTCTTTTTCTTTTACTTTCGATAAAACGTCTCACTGGGCTGGGTAGAAGCATGTAGGGTTTTTTCTATTCTTTAAATGCTTTCCACACTAACGGGGAACTTTTCAAGCATAAGTCCAACGCGCTTCTCTCTACTAAAAATCTTCTGTTTCTACGAGTAAGTTTGACCTCTTTTTTCACTTTAATCTCTTTCAATTGGGAAGCTTCCGCCATACTTTTATAGTAGTCGCGTTCATATTTATTTTGCAAAGCATCTGAGGCAGAGGCACGAATAGTGGCTTTAATTCTTCTTTGTATTTGAGGTAGGCAGTCATCAAAATCTTTCAATTTTCTCTGGATCAAGACATCCACATCGGTCTCCAATGAAATAGGAACTAAAGGCGCAGGCGGTGTTATCTTTATGGTCACCCATCGTAATGATATAGCCTACAATTAAGTTTTCTTCTTTTCTCAAATAATTTACGATTCAAGATTCAAGATAGTGATCTGATAGTGGCTAATCACTGCAATTAGGACGATTAACGGTAGTTCATTTTTCGCAGATGTTTAGTCTACGACCGAACCTGTAAATAATTCACCGATTGTACGACATGATAAATATTTCATCGTATGTACTGAGGTATAGTAAGGATAATTTAGATCGCTAACCATATCAATATTTATTCTCATCCTATGGGTGAAGCCTCCCTTACAGCAACGTTTCGTTTTCGAAGGACAAACTTGCTTTCTTTAAACCTCGCGTTCTCCTCCCATGGAGACTTTACAAATAAACATTTTCAATAGTTTTTGTACATCTTGGAGACCTGATACGTCTACTCCCTTGAAAATAGAGAAAACAAAAGAAAAACGAGCTGTTTTCCAAGGGACCGTGAGGCTGGCAGGTTCCCCACTTTGCAATGGCCTCTAAACTTTTTTCCTGTCTCTCTATCAACCATTTTGATAGAGCAAATGTTAAAACTCCTTCCCCTCAGAACTTTCGTGTATGGTTCGTACGAAGTCATCGAATTTAATTCTCACACTTGTTGAAAATCTGAACCTAGTTACTGAAAAACAAAGAGTCGCAATTCCCTCTATGAATTATTTCGTTGTATCTCCTCAGTCATCAATTTGTTGTCTGTTCTCTTTCGAAGATGACCAATTTTAATGAGCACGAAGCGCTGCTTCCAAAGGTGGAAAGGCTGGAGCAATGCGCTCATATTGATTGCAGCTCGCCGTGCACACACGAAGCTGTATAAATATCAATCGGGCACACTTTCATTTCGCTCTCCAAATAATTATGAAGTCCGAATTACGGCGTATGTGAAAATGCATACATATACACTAAACTTATATCCGCCTCCGAGCCAGCGTGTGTATGTAATTAAACTAACTAAACCAATTGTCGCCGTATGGAGAGCGGCGTATGCAATCCGCGCGAGTCGAAATGAAAATAATTGTATCCGCTTTCGCAGCTACAAATTATGGGTGCCGATGTAACGAAATCATTGCCACTAAAATAGGTAGGTTAAGTATCCCATCGAAAGGTACACAATAAGATAACGAATGTTGTTTAATTTTGTCAGTGCTGGAAATATACGCGGGACCTCAAACAAAACACTCACTCACTAGATACACTCTTTTTTGGTCGTTGTCGATTCTCGAAAGCAGATTACGTTTATCGCAAGTCATCCTCGTCGATAGCTTTTACACACATACGGTATTCAGGACAATAAGGAGCTTCGGTTACACGATTTTTTTTTTTTTACTTCTCTCGTCTTACCTACATGCTAGATACATAGTTATACAAGATGTATAGACTGTAAAGTATGGCTGCGTATATAACTAAGATTTCTGGCCCATATCAACGTTATATCATTGACATGGGCCTCTTCTAGAAATAACACCGCAGAACGTTCGTCAGTTTGATGGCTTTTCTCTTGTTCTGTTGTACAGCCTATATACAGTTACGGTATACGTTGTTTATTTTATTTGGAAATATAAATTTAATATACGAACAAGAGCCGACCATAACAAGAGATCGGTATACAATCTAGGTTCCCGTCAATGGCACGTTATTTGACTTTTATAGTGTTCCGGAATTCTTGAGGTTCAAATTCAAACAGGTGCTGGTTACTACTGCCTTATAATATACAGGTGGTACACGTGATCGCGTAGATTCTTTACATTCTTCGCTCTTTACGACTGCAAATTATTGAAACAAAGTTGCAAGAAAGTTTAATGTGTCGATGACGAACGTCGCTTGCGAGGTTGCGCGCGGACACATCCGTATGGAAGATGATACTTTCTAACTTTGTGGGAGGTAGCTGATATTTGTTGCACAAATATTGTGTATATTAGTGTGTAGATTATTCTACAAAGTGTACGAGTGTTTCTTGGCTAGCCATCTGAAAAATTCATTGCGTCTCGTCGGCCGCGTCGTGTGTAAATATTTATGCTTTACAAATATTATTACAACAGCAGCGATCCGGCGAATATGAATCTGTACCGTACGGTACGTAATGCGAATGCTTCTCCGAGTGTATTTTACATTCGTCTCATTCTTCACATAGTATTCAAATGATCTTTATATTATACCGTAATATGTGTACAGTATCGTACGATGATAGTAAACCAACAAGCGAGTCGAATGTAAGCCTATTATGTGAGGGTGTGTGTGGGTTCGACCTATACGATGACGGGACAGCCGCGACTGAAACGAGATAGAATAAATAAAGCACTCGTAGAAGTCCCCAATCGTTCGCTAATTGGACGGAACATTGACTTAAATGTTGGGGGATCGACGTTTATTCGCAAGAGTGACGAGTATAAAGTCTGCCAAGTTCAGTTTATAGAATTTGATATAGGAAACGAGACGAGGAAAAACAGTTTAAACTAAAGCTGAAAAAATAATGGAAAAATATAGTCGTATAATGTGCTGTACCGCAAGAATTTCGAAAACGAGCGGATGATATAGAATGCTTATTTTTTAACGTATGAAAAGCGAACAAATCGCATTAAGCCCCCTTATTCTATCCGTTCGTTTTCTCCATTATAGAGAGGAGACTGTATAGGGATATCTAATTATTGATGCCAGTTTTACGTGAAAAAGGAAAGCCTGTGCACATATTGGCTTGGAACTTATTTGTCTGTAATTATGGTAATTCGAAGCTGGATGGAGATCCGGTCCAGAACCTGTGATATCGTTGCTTTTTTTTCTTGCATTGAGCTGTCGATGGGTTCAAATTTACGACGCATTTCATTTGCGAAGTAACTCGGTATCGTAATCTGGTTTTTCCAAGTGTCTTATTCCTATCAAAGTCATTCTGTCTCTTCTTTCTTCATTTATCCCTCGCTTTTTGTGGGAACCGTATCGATGTATTCGAATTAGCTCGTCTTGAGGAAACAGTGGGGCTTTCGAGTCAGCCATCTTTGTATGATATGTCGAATTGTATTGGGTTTATAACTTTGTGAAGGTGGACTTTTTATAGTGTTCAAAACTTGAAAAATTGCTCTAATTCTTAGCTATGTCCTAGGCCGCGGTGATCAAGTATCCACGGAGGAAATCTCTAGCCTCGCTCTTGACTGCTTGCAATCTCTTTCCACTAGGGGAATTCTAGAGAACAACTTCCTGGTCGGTACGATCGGTTTCGACGTACTGCTAGCAGTGTCATAGATAGGATTTTGCAATGGTGGGGGGAATATTTTTTCCCCAGGGGGAAAGAAAAAAAAAGAACAATTATTGCTTCCACGATAGGGATGATATTGAGCCTATTCTCGATTATCGGAACTCATAATGAGTGAGTGAGGTGTAAGTAGAGCACTGATATTGAAAAAGGCTTTTCCAATTGTACAAATCTACTTTATTAGTTGCTTTTACAAGAGTACTTTCGGGTGTTATCCCATCATCAGTTGTGTCGCAACTGGAGAACAAGGCCTTAACCATGAGTTTTTATAGTATAACACTGTGATCTTATTGGCTATAACAATGCTGTATTGTGATTGGTTCACTTTTTAGAAACTTATTCTTGTAATAATATGACATTGTGTTCTTATTGGCTAAAACATACTGCTTCGTGATTGGTTCAATCTTTTGTCCTAAATGCTGCGTTTCTATTGGCTACCCGGATTCCTGCCGTCTGATTGGTTGGGTCTGTTCTTCTTCTCTCGTCCAATCACCAGGCCGAATAATTTTTCGCTGTCAAATGTGATTACATTGTTCAAGAGGCAGGCTTTCTCCCTCTTGGCTTTTGCAATCTCCATTTGTTCCCAGAGTTTTCTTCTCTTTGTGCGATTTTCTACGTGTATGACTTCAAATATTCCCTCTCTATCGTGGTTTTCCTCGTTACAGTGTTTCCCAAACAGTGACTTGCCATCTTCTTTCTCCCTCGACGTTTTGTGCTCCTTCTTCCTGATCTCAAACTTTCTCCCAGTCTCACCGATGTAGATCCCCTCACACTGTTCACAACTGAGCTTGTACACTCCGCTCAAGCTTTCCTTGTCCTTTTGTTCCGTCTGGTCATTGCTGATTTTCTTAACCATGGGTTGGTTATTCTGGATACCAACATTTACATCGTAGCCATTGAACGCCTTTATCACCTTGTTTGTGTACTTTCCTATATATGGTATCGATCCGGAGTAATCACGAAGCAGTATGTTTTAGCCAATAAGAACACAATGTCATTGTTGAAATAGTACTCGTATAAATAAATTCCCTATGTAAGGTAACACTGTGGTTACTTTTATAGTTACCCCTACGAAATTATCATTATAAGTTCCGTTCTTGTACATTTCATTGTGTTGTGTGTCTTCGATAATAAAGCATGCGTATCGGTACCTAAAAGTTTTCTCTCTCTCAATAGATACCTACGAATATTTGTCGTGCCATTTTTATCAGTCATATTATTACAAGAATAAGTTTCTAAAAAGTGAACCAATCACAATACAGCATTGTTATAGCCAATAAGATCACAGTGTTATACTATAAAAACTCATGGTTAAGTCTCCAGTTGCGACACAACTGATGATGGGATAACACCCGAAAGTACTCTTGTAAAAGCAACTAATAAAGTAGATTTGTACAATTGGAAAACCCTTTTTCAATATTCTCGATTACCTGTTTCTTTCTAAATTTATTCACTCGATTTTCAATTCCTTGTCTCCGGTCAGCCATACAAGTCAAGATGGTAGTTCTATCAGCTACTGCATTGATATGATATTGTTTGATTTCATGAGTCCTAAACTCCTGTTCGAGAAAGAGATTAATGTACGCATAACTAAGGCATGGAACAAATACTGGTCGCTAAAAGAAATTTTCAAAGGCCCATATAAAAACGAACAAAAAAGCGAAATATTTAACATGTGTATAGTCCCCACCTTAACATATGGAAGTCAAACATGGACCCTCACATCAAAAATTATCAACAAATTACAGGTAGCGCAAAATTCAATGGAACGATCAATGTTAAACGTTAAGAAAAAAGACCATGTAAAAATACATACTCTAAAACAAAACCTAAAATATAATACAAACGTAATACGATACATTAGAAGACAAAAATGGAGGTGGGCAGGGCACATAGCAAGATTGAAGGACGAAAGATGGACGTATAAAATAACTTTTTGGTTCCTCAAGAATCGAAAAAGAAACAGAGGTCGACAGTTGGCAAGGTGGAAAGACGACCAGGAGACTTTTCTAGGGGCAAAAAACTTCGGGAGGGTAGCAGTGGAAAGGGATGAATGGAATAGGCTGCAGGAAACTTTTGCTCTTTTTGGGCCGAGGTTATGGAAGAAATAATATTAAGTCATAATAATTATGTAAACACGGATAGCCTCAATAAAAGTTATTATCATCATTTCACGGGAGTTCCCGGTATTACTTATCTGTAGAGGGTCTCAGACCAAGTCTACAGACAGTGTGCGCAACGACGACCATTCAACCGTTGATTTTATTAGTGTGTAGTCTCTTCGCCGCCGATGACTTTCCTAACAATGCGCGTGGTATGGAGTATAACAGCTTTTTGGATTGCTCGAATTTCATTTCTTGTACAGCCCAGTTCCTGCAGATTCTTCGTGGTGGTCTTTGGAAACACACCTGTTGCTGTGACCACTATCGGTAACGTTCGCGTCTGTGTCTTCCACTGCTAAGCCACTTCCATTGCTAGTTCCTTGTATTTGCTGATTTTTTGGTTCAAGGTCTTCTTCATATTATTTTGGTTTGGCACCGCTATGTCGATTAGAAACGTCGTATTTTCATCTTTAGTTTTTAGCACAATGTCAGGTCTATTGTGGGTGACTGTTTTGTGCGTGTATATTGTTCGATCCCATAGCAATTCAGCTTTTTCATTTTCATATGCACGGACAGACTCATACTCCCAGTACGGCTTTACTTCTACTGGTAGGGCCCATTTTTTCGCCAGCGCTCCGTGAACTACTTTGGCGACACTATGCTGGCGTTCCCCTACAAGCTTCTCACATGTGCACTTATAAGATGCTCTATGGTCTCACCCGTCTAGCGAATGCAGGTAGGTCCTGAATGGACAAGAAAGTGAGTTCTTGCGATAAATCTGAACCAGCGTCGAATAAAATAGATAATAGAAGTACAGTTAGGTCGCAGTTCAACACTGCACTGTGGGATGAAACCTGAATCTAGCTGGACAAAAATGATAAAAATGAAGATTCATTAATCCCTAAACAATTGATATCGAGGTATTTGGTATACTTTAATAATAATAATAATAATGATAATAATGATAATAATAAGCCTTTATTTGCAATTACTGAAGAAAATTACAAATGGCCCGTAAATCGGGCAAAGGCCTCCCTCAGTCTTGCCCATTCCTGCCTGTCATGAGCGACTCGATGGTGCATTTTATTAATTGTAAATTTATCTATTGCATCCCTCCAGCGCGTGTTTTGTCTCCCTCTCCCTCTTTTGCCGTCTACATACCAAAGTTAGTATACTTTACTGACCCCAAATCACCGATAGATTTATCGAGTCAGCACTTGTACGTAAGCGAATTCGTGCTGAACGTACGCGGCTACTAATTCTAGAGCGATAATAAAAAGTACTTCGAGCACCCGAAAAATTTACAGGTGGCAGCTAAAAAAAACATGTAGCCGCATAAGTGCCAATAAAATGTGTACCCCTTGAGTGTATTTTTCGTTCGTGATGTTCTTATTTCAATTTACATTCGAGTGTACTGATATTTCGTTGACTCCAGACCGCAGGACGCTAGGCGCGTATTGTATTACGAAAGTTGAGGACGATTAAAAAAATTCTTTGCAAGTCTATGGAATTTCAAGTTTACAAATTTAATCGTTGTTACATCTATTTTCAATAGTGAAAAAATCAGTTGCTACTTTTTGCTACTTCACGAGAAATTACGAAGTAAGTGGGGGTATATTTGCGATGCCTTGCGATGCGAAGCTCTCTGAGATGCACCACTTTTTGTTCAAAACGAAAAAACAAACAAGGTGAAAAAAAATCAAGAGCTTCATAAAATGGAACGGGCAATGATTTTCTAACTCGCTCGAGTCAATTTTTCAGGAAGTTAATCTTTATTTGATGAAGATCGAATAAATCTATCGATAACTTCTGTATAGTGGTTCACCTTTTGCTTCGCATCGCGTGCTTTATTCCTCGACCAATGCGGATGATTGTAGGCCTACCTAACGGGGCATTACTGAAAGA
Organism: Aspidiotus rigidus; assembly: GCA_035079385.1. Lineage (NCBI taxonomy): Eukaryota > Metazoa > Arthropoda > Insecta > Hemiptera > Diaspididae > Aspidiotus > Aspidiotus rigidus. Next base: position 11,421,386 of record JAVHKY010000020.1, on the reverse strand, counting down.
ATAAATATTTTGCGTACGTATCACTTCAGGATGGATTCATCGAAGATTTTCACTCATCGTGAACTGTTTGACGTTGCACAAAACCCCGGATAAAATATCAGCCGATTCTGACATTCACATCAGCCAGCAATAATCTTACGAGTTATTTGTACGACTTCGTTGAGCAGGCTATAATTGCAGAGAGAAGTCAATTATAGAATTTATATCCAGAGATAGTTATTGGAGGATTCGATAAAAAATTGCTAACATCAAAATGGAAACACAAAAAACAAGCAACAACAAAAAGGCTGCCTGCGAGCGTTAAGAATAAGAATATAACTGAAATGGAGTGGGAAGAAAATAACGAGAATATTATGAGGATAGGATAGAGAATTGAAAGAAGGAATCGAGTCAGGTGGAGGGGCTCAAATTTTGCGTCAGGAGAAAAAGACTGGATATGTACAAGCTGGATTGATTGAGTAACGCAAATAGTTGAAAGAGTTGGAAACTGTTTTAGAATAATTACATAGGGCAGAGGATTATGACTTAGGTCCCATTGTTTGAAAAGAAATGATAGGTTGTCAAATTATCTGTCTAATATGATTTATACATGACTGAGGCGTTTATGATTCTCCAGCCCAAAATATTCCTACACATTTTGATTGAAAAAAATACTATTTTCTATAACTTTTCAACATACCACAAAGAGGGGTTTTCAAAATGAAAAACTGTTTTCGAATTTAAATTCCATGTTCCAAAATAGTCCCAAAAAATTTTACGCACTCACATTCCCTACACTTGAATTTTTTCCAGCTAGCTTTGCATTTATGAAGTGTGTATTTCCGAATTATTACTGTGATCAGAGCGTTCCAGCGACTGGAAAATTTTTTAACCATTTTTTTTGAACTCGGCGGACATGTTTACATAAGGATTGACCTAATTTGATAAACGAAATACAAAAAATCACGGTTCTCCAGGTTGAAAAAGTGGATTTTCTCAATTTTTTACCATTTCCAGAACATTCCAGCGACTGGAGAATTTTTTGACTATTTTTTTTTGAACTCGGTGGACATGTTTACATAGGGATTGACCTAATTGATGAACAGAATACAAAAAATCACAGTTCTCTTGATTTCTTACCATTTCCAGAACGTTCCAGCGACTGGAGAATTTTTTTACCATTTTTTTTTTTACTCGGCGGACATGTTTACATAAGAATTGACCTAACTGATGAACGAAATACAAAAAATCACGGTTCGCCAGGTTGAAAAAGTGGATTTTCTTGACTTTTTGTTATTTCCAGAACGTTCCAGCGACTGGAGAATTTTTTGACCACTTTCTTGGAACTCGCGGCGGACGTGTTTACATGAGGATTGACCTAATTGATGAACGAAATACAAAAAATCACGGTTCTCCAGGTTGAAAAAGTGCATTTTCTTGACATTTTGTTATTTCCAGAACGTTCCAACGACTGGAGAATTTTTTGACTATTTTTTTTTTGAACTCGGCGGACATGTTTACATAGGGATTGACCTAATTGATGAACAGAATACAAAAAATCACAGTTCTCTTGATTTCTTACCATTTCCAGAACGTTCCAGCGACTGGAGAATTTTTTTACCATTTTTTTTTTTACTCGGCGGACATGTTTACATAAGGATTGACCTAATTGATGAACGAAATACAAAAAATCACGGTTCTCCAGGTTGAAAAAGTGCATTTTCTTGACATTTTGTTATTTCCAGAACGTTCCAACGACTGGAGAATTTTTTGACTATTTTTTTTTGAACTCGGCGGACATGTTTACATAGGGATTGACCTAATTGATGAACAGAATACAACAAATCACAGTTCTCTTGATTTCTTACCATTTCCAGAACGTTCCAGCGACTGGAGAATTTTTTTTACCATTTTTTTTTTACTCGGCGGACATGTTTACATAAGAATTGACCTAACTGATGAACGAAATACAAACAATCACGGTTCTCCAGGTTGAAAAAGTGGATTTTCTTGACTTGTTGTTATTTCCAGAACGTTCCAGCGACTGGAGAATTTTTTGACCATTTTTTTGGAACTCGGGGCGGATGTGTTTACATAAGAATTGACCTAACTGATGAACGAAATACAAAAAATCACGGTTCTCCAGGTTGAAAAAGTGGATTTTCTTGACTTTTTGTTATTGCCAGAACGTTCCAGCGACTGGAGAATTTTTTGACCATTTTTTTGGAACTCGCGGCGGATGTGTTTACATAAGGATTGACCTAATTGATGAACGAAATACAAAAAATCACGGTTCTTCAGGTTGAAAAAGTGCATTTTCTTGACATTTTTTTATTTCCAGAACGTTCCAACGACTGGAGAATTTTTTGACTATTTTTTTTTGAACTCGGCGGACATGTTTACATAGGGATTGACCTCATTGATGAACAGAATACAAAAAATCACAGTTCTCTTGATTTCTTACCATTTCCAGAACGTTCCAGCGACTGGAGAATTTCTTTACCATTTTTTTTTTACTCGGCGGACATGTTTACATAAGAATTGACCTAACTGATGAACGAAATACAAAAAATCACGGTTCTCCAGGTTGAAAAAGTGGATTTTCTTGACTTTTTGTTATTGCCAGAACGTTCCAGCGACTGGAGAATTTTTTGACCATTTTTTTGGAACTCGCGGCGGATGTGTTTACATAAGGATTGACCTAATTGATGAACGAAATACAAAAAATCACGGTTCTTCAGGTTGAAAAAGTGCATTTTCTTGACATTTTTTTATTTCCAGAACGTTCCAACGACTGGAGAATTTTTTGACTATTTTTTTTTGAACTCGGCGGACATGTTTACATAGGGATTGACCTCATTGATGAACAGAATACAAAAAATCACAGTTCTCTTGATTTCTTACCATTTCCAGAACGTTCCAGCGACTGGAGAATTTCTTTACCATTTTTTTTTTACTCGGCGGACATGTTTACATAAGAATTGACCTAACTGATGAACGAAATACAAAAAATCACGGTTCTCCAGGTTGAAAAAGTGGATTTTCTTGACTTTTTGTTATTGCCAGAACGTTCCAGCGACTGGAGAATTTTTTGACCACTTTCTTGGAACTCGCGGCGGACGTGTTTACATGAGGATTGACCTAATTGATGAACGAAATACAAAAAATCACGGTTCTCCAGGTTGAAAAAGTGCATTTTCTTGACATTTTGTTATTTCCAGAACGTTCCAACGACTGGAGAATTTTTTGACTATTTTTTTTTGAACTCGGCGGACATGTTTACATAGGGATTGACCTAATTGATGAACAGAATACAAAAAATCACAGTTCTCTTGATTTCTTACCATTTCCAGAACGTTCCAGCGACTGGAGAATTTTTTTTACCATTTTTTTTTTACTCGGCGGACATGTTTACATAAGAATTGACCTAACTGATGAACGAAATACAAACAATCACGGTTCTCCAGGTTGAAAAAGTGGATTTTCTTGACTTGTTGTTATTTCCAGAACGTTCCAGCGACTGGAGAATTTTTTGACCATTTTTTTGGAACTCGGGGCGGATGTGTTTACATAAGGATTGACCTAATTGATGAACGAAGTACAAAAAATCACGGTTCTCCAGGTTGAAAAAGTGGATTTTCTTGACTTGTTGTTATTTCCAGAACGTTCCAGCGACTGGAGAATTTTTTGACCATTTTTTTGGAACTCGCGGCGGATGTGTTTACATAAGGATTGACCTAATTGATGAACGAAATACAAAAAATCACGGTTCTCCAGGTTGAAAAAGTGCATTTTCTTGACATTTTTTTATTTCCAGAACGTTCCAACGACTGGAGAATTTTTTGACTATTTTTTTTGTGAACTCGGCGGACATGTTTACATAGGGATTGACCTCATTGATGAACAGAATACAAAAAATCACAGTTCTCTTGATTTCTTACCATTTCCAGAACGTTCCAGCGACTGGAGAATTTTTTTACCTTTTTTTTTTCTACTCGGCGGACATGTTTACATAAGAATTGACCTAACTGATGAACGAAATACAAAAAATCACGGTTCTCCAGGTTGAAAAAGTGGATTTTCTTGACTTTTTGTTATTGCCAGAACGTTCCAGCGACTGGAGAATTTTTTGACCATTTTTTTGGAACTCGCGGCGGATGTGTTTACATAAGGATTGACCTAATTGATGAACGAAATACAAAAAATCACGGTTCTTCAGGTTGAAAAAGTGCATTTTCTTGACATTTTTTTATTTCCAGAACGTTCCAACGACTGGAGAATTTTTTGACTATTTTTTTTTGAACTCGGCGGACATGTTTACATAGGGGTTGACCTCATTGATGAACAGAATACAAAAAATCACAGTTCTCTTGATTTCTTACCATTTCCAGAACGTTCCAGCGACTGGAGAATTTCTTTACCATTTTTTTTTTACTCGGCGGACATGTTTACATAAGAATTGACCTAACTGATGAACGAAATACAAAAAATCACGGTTCGCCAGGTTGAAAAAGTGGATTTTCTTGACTTTTTGTTATTTCCAGAACGTTCCAGCGACTGGAGAATTTTTTGACCACTTTCTTGGAACTCGCGGCGGACGTGTTTACATGAGGATTGACCTAATTGATGAACGAAATACAAAAAATCACGGTTCTCCAGGTTGAAAAAGTGCATTTTCTTGACATTTTGTTATTTCCAGAACGTTCCAACGACTGGAGAATTTTTTGACTATTTTTTTTTTGAACTCGGCGGACATGTTTACATAGGGATTGACCTAATTGATGAACAGAATACAAAAAATCACAGTTCTCTTGATTTCTTACCATTTCCAGAACGTTCCAGCGACTGGAGAATTTTTTTACCATTTTTTTTTTTACTCGGCGGACATGTTTACATAAGGATTGACCTAATTGATGAACGAAATACAAAAAATCACGGTTCTCCAGGTTGAAAAAGTGCATTTTCTTGACATTTTGTTATTTCCAGAACGTTCCAACGACTGGAGAATTTTTTGACTATTTTTTTTTGAACTCGGCGGACATGTTTACATAGGGATTGACCTAATTGATGAACAGAATACAACAAATCACAGTTCTCTTGATTTCTTACCATTTCCAGAACGTTCCAGCGACTGGAGAATTTCTTTACCATTTTTTTTTTACTCGGCGGACATGTTTACATAAGAATTGACCTAACTGATGAACGAAATACAAAAAATCACGGTTCTCCAGGTTGAAAAAGTGGATTTTCTTGACTTTTTGTTATTGCCAGAACGTTCCAGCGACTGGAGAATTTTTTGACCACTTTCTTGGAACTCGCGGCGGACGTGTTTACATGAGGATTGACCTAATTGATGAACGAAATACAAAAAATCACGGTTCTCCAGGTTGAAAAAGTGCATTTTCTTGACATTTTGTTATTTCCAGAACGTTCCAACGACTGGAGAATTTTTTGACTATTTTTTTTTGAACTCGGCGGACATGTTTACATAGGGATTGACCTAATTGATGAACAGAATACAAAAAATCACAGTTCTCTTGATTTCTTACCATTTCCAGAACGTTCCAGCGACTGGAGAATTTTTTTTACCATTTTTTTTTTACTCGGCGGACATGTTTACATAAGAATTGACCTAACTGATGAACGAAATACAAACAATCACGGTTCTCCAGGTTGAAAAAGTGGATTTTCTTGACTTGTTGTTATTTCCAGAACGTTCCAGCGACTGGAGAATTTTTTGACCATTTTTTTGGAACTCGGGGCGGATGTGTTTACATAAGGATTGACCTAATTGATGAACGAAGTACAAAAAATCACGGTTCTCCAGGTTGAAAAAGTGGATTTTCTTGACTTGTTGTTATTTCCAGAACGTTCCAGCGACTGGAGAATTTTTTGACCATTTTTTTGGAACTCGCGGCGGATGTGTTTACATAAGGATTGACCTAATTGATGAACGAAACACAAAAAATCACGGTTCTCCAGGTTGAAAAAGTGCATTTTCTTGACATTTTTTTATTTCCAGAACGTTCCAACGACTGGAGAATTTTTTGACTATTTTTTTTGTGAACTCGGCGGACATGTTTACATAGGGATTGACCTCATTGATGAACAGAATACAAAAAATCACAGTTCTCTTGATTTCTTACCATTTCCAGAACGTTCCAGCGACTGGAGAATTTTTTTACCTTTTTTTTTTCTACTCGGCGGACATGTTTACATAAGAATTGACCTAACTGATGAACGAAATACAAAAAATCACGGTTCTCCAGGTTGAAAAAGTGGATTTTCTTGACTTTTTGTTATTGCCAGAACGTTCCAGCGACTGGAGAATTTTTTGACCATTTTTTTGGAACTCGCGGCGGATGTGTTTACATAAGGATTGACCTAATTGATGAACGAAATACAAAAAATCACGGTTCTTCAGGTTGAAAAAGTGCATTTTCTTGACATTTTTTTATTTCCAGAACGTTCCAACGACTGGAGAATTTTTTGACTATTTTTTTTTGAACTCGGCGGACATGTTTACATAGGGGTTGACCTCATTGATGAACAGAATACAAAAAATCACAGTTCTCTTGATTTCTTACCATTTCCAGAACGTTCCAGCGACTGGAGAATTTCTTTACCATTTTTTTTTTACTCGGCGGACATGTTTACATAAGAATTGACCTAACTGATGAACGAAATACAAAGAATCACGGTTCTCCAGGTTGAAAAAGTGGATTTTCTTGACTTTTTGTTATTTCCAGAACGTTCCAGCGACTGGAGAATTTTTTGACCATTTTTTTGGAACTCGCGGCGGACGTGTTTACATGAGGATTGACCTAATTGATGAACGAAATACAAAAAATCACGGTTCTCCAGGTTGAAAAAGTGCATTTTCTTGACATTTTGTTATTTCCAGAACGTTCCAGCGACTGGAGAATTTTTTGACCATTTTTTTGGAACTCGCGGCGGATGTGTTTACATAAGGATTGACCTAATTGATGAACGAAATACAAAAAATCACGGTTCTCCAGGTTGAAAAAGTGCATTTTCTTGACATTTTTTTATTTCCAGAACGTTCCAACGACTGGAGAATTTTTTGACTATTTTTTTTTGAACTCGGCGGACATGTTTACATAGGGATTGACCTCATTGATGAACAGAATACAAAAAATCACAGTTCTCTTGATTTCTTACCATTTCCAGAACGTTCCAGCGACTGGAGAATTTCTTTACCATTTTTTTTTTACTCGGCGGACATGTTTACATAAGAATTGACCTAACTGATGAACGAAATACAAAGAATCACGGTTCTCCAGGTTGAAAAAGTGGATTTTCTTGACTTTTTGTTATTTCCAGAACGTTCCAGCGACTGGAGAATTTTTTGACCATTTTTTTGGAACTCGCGGCGGACGTGTTTACATGAGGATTGACCTAATTGATGAACGAAATACAAAAAATCACGGTTCTCCAGGTTGAAAAAGTGCATTTTCTTGACATTTTGTTATTTCCAGAACGTTCCAACGACTGGAGAATTTTTTGACTATTTTTTTTTTGAACTCGGCGGACATGTTTACATAGGGATTGACCTCATTGATGAACAGAATACAAAAAATCACAGTTCTCTTGATTTCTTACCATTTCCAGAACGTTCCAGCGACTGGAGAATTTCTTTACCATTTTTTTTTTACTCGGCGGACATGTTTACATAAGAATTGACCTAACTGATGAACGAAATACAAAGAATCACGGTTCTCCAGGTTGAAAAAGTGGATTTTCTTGACTTTTTGTTATTTCCAGAACGTTCCAGCGACTGGAGAATTTTTTGACCATTTTTTTGGAACTCGCGGCGGACGTGTTTACATGAGGATTGACCTAATTGATGAACGAAATACAAAAAATCACGGTTCTCCAGGTTGAAAAAGTGCATTTTCTTGACATTTTGTTATTTCCAGAACGTTCCAACGACTGGAGAATTTTTTGACTATTTTTTTTTTGAACTCGGCGGACATGTTTACATAGGGATTGACCTAATTGATGAACAGAATACAAAAAATCACAGTTCTCTTGATTTCTTACCATTTCCAGAACGTTCCAGCGACTGGAGAATTTTTTTACCATTTTTTTTTTTACTCGGCGGACATGTTTACATAAGAATTGACCTAACTGATGAACGAATTGACCTAATTGATTAACCAAATTAAAAAAATCAAGGTTCTCCAGGTTGAAAAAGTGGATTTTCTTGACTTTTTGTTATTTCCAGAACGTTCCAGCGACTGGAGAATTTTTTGACTATTTTTTTTGAACTTGGCGGACGATTTTACATAAGAATCGACCTATTTGATAAACGAAATACTGAAAATAGATTTTTGTCCAGCTAGATTTACGTTTCATCCCACTGTGCACTGTCTCGTAACTACCTTTGTTTTTCAAAAATATATATGTAGGCAATGTAAAATTTCAAACACCTCTCGCGGGCCACTCAAGCAGCTGTGGCCCGTGGGACACGGGTTGAGAACCCTATAGACTCCAAGCCTTTTTTATACTAGCTTCATCTAGGTCTAGGCTTCCTTGAATTCTCAATACCAAATCCCGCATATGACTTATGAAATAGGTTCCCTGCGTTCCTCGTTTAACTTCGTTGAGGAAATCGTTGTTTTCGAAAACCTCCTCGATAAAACAGGTTCCCTTTTAAAACGGGAAAATGTGCGTAAATCATCGCCATGTTCACAGGGAACTTGTTTTATCGGGAGATTTTTCGGAAAAAACGTCCGCCGTCCGGCAAACCTCGGAGCTCGAAAATTTTCCATGTCCCCCTGCTATCATGTATAGCTTGGGAGCGGGGCCCATGACGTCACATTTTGATGGCGTCTTAGGTCAACCTTGTTACGTCACAATCTGATGGTTATAGACCAGTTTTTAACAAGGAACCTGTTTTATCCAGGATTTTTTCGGAAAAAACCTCCGCCGTTTGACCGCTTGGGGTACCACAATTTTCTAAGTCCCTGTCCTATCGTGTATAGCCGGAGGCGGGGCCTGTGACGTCACAATCTGATGACGTCATAGATCATTTTTCTCCAAGTTCCTCTTCTATTATATATAGCTCCAATATCCGAGTCGGCGTTTACAACCAAATAATGAGCACAACAATATGGAACGTTACGAGTCGAAAATTTGGAAAAACTTCTCGAGTACGTTATCTCTCTTTGTCACGACAGGCAATTAATTACCTATAACTCATCAGACTTCCTCTAGCGTTGTCACGCTCTAGTACGTTAATCAATAGACTTTTTTTTTCATTTTCGAAAACACATCGCGTCGCTGTACTTCTGGCTCGCGAGAAAATAGTCTGCAATTATTATTCTCTAATTCGTAGGTACACAATCGTGTTCGTGTTTATCGTTTGATATTTTATATTTCTCACATCAAATCAGCGGGAGTAGCATTTGCGCTACAAATGCGCGTCTTCGCATTATTAATGCATAAACAAACTCATACATTATTACCTTTCGCAAAAATTGATTTTGAAAAAAAAAAAAAACGAATAATGAAGAAATAGAAATACAGAATAACAATCGTAATGACGAGACACGAAGAAAGACAGAAGTAAATGAAAATGCATTCGATTGTGAAAAGTATGGAGTAGGTCAGCAGCGCAGCTTCACAAGAGACAAATATACACGCCACAAGCTGTAAATTTTTGTTACGTTTTTATACATCATCAACGTGTAATAGTGGAGTTATTAACGTTAATGTGTAACGAGTCATTGTTCAATACGAATCAGTAAGTGTGAAAGAAAGTTTTTGTGAAGAGGTATCGATGCGAAGATTATCGAATTATCGAGTCGAGTACCCTCGGTACGAGTCCCTGCGGGGCGCGTAAGTTGAGCATCGTTTTATTAAGAACCCTACACCACGAACGACGGGGAAACACTTCATGTGGCCTGAAGCCGGGCTACTTCAACAAAAGCCGCCTAACAAATGAAACCTTACGCTCTTTTTAATCATATATATTCCCGCAGTATATTACGTACTAATATAGTTTATATGTGCGTACACCGCATCGCAACCGATGAGAGCTGGCTACATAATACGTGTGGAGTAAACTTCATTTTGTATCTAGCGCGAAGCGAACTACATATCGTATGGTCAAATTGTTCCGTTCGGGAAAGTTGCGGTCGACGTCGAAAACTTTCATCAGCCGGGTAAAATAATAGAGACACGATTTCACTTCGTTTCGCTGTATACTGACGGTGAGAAATTTACGAGCGAGGATATCGTGACATTTTTCTTAATGATGATGATGATAATAACTTATGAAAGTTTTCATCCGTGCCCTTGACCCCTGTATGGGAATGGGCGATTCATCGTCCCGAGAAGGCAGATTGCCAAGAAAGAAGATAAAGTGAAATCCACATTTTACCATCGGCCGGAATGTGCACCTAAGTTGCAGAGAGTCCAAAAAACTCAGATTCGAGTCCAAAAACGAGAAAATGAAGCGAGCGCGCGTTAAAAATACAAGAAATGGTTGTCCACTTCGATTTTACTAACAGTACCTGCTGGTGAAATTGAAAAAGCTCTCCATTTAGAATTGTGGCATGGGTTGATTGGACTTAGATTTACAAACATAAAATCCGAAAATCGTTTAAGAAGTTCTTCATCACTGGCGCGATGGACTAATCAGAGAATGACGAGGACCACCTCTTGAACCACCTGCACCTCCTCTAATGTCATCAAGCTGACACCTTGTCAAATGTTGCGGAAGCTGACTCCCGTGACTTCTTGTTGAATGATCTGATCCATTTTAGGAAGAACAAAAGGATACAGTCACTCGACCGCAAAATTTGATTTTATTAATCAAGTGAGGTGAATTTATAGGGATAATGTACTTGAAAGGGTAGCAAAATACAAAAACCACATGAAACACAATCGCCGAGCGCTTTCGGTTAAACAACCATCTTGAAAGCATGAACGAAAGAAAGCGACTGAACCCATCACCAACGAAAACAGAGGAATCAAACGAAGATCATGATTGTACCAGGGAGTCATCGAAATGTGAATCATTCTCGTAGACGAATTCGATCAAACCCACACCTTTTTAAAACGGTGATGTCTTCTATTCTGGTGTCAAATATGTGTAGTTTCAATATCTTCAAGGGCCATACGTTTAAAATATGAATTCTGTATATGGAGGAGAGGGTCTCGGACCTCTCTTTGAACCTGTGGCCATTTTCAATTAGATGATCGGCAAAGGCCGACTCACCCAATCATCCACGATTTTTATGCTCAGCCACTCTAATCTGGAGCTGACAGCCAGTCATCCCTATACATATAGACTCCAGGACAAATAAACGTTTCACTGTTTTGGGGTTGTCAAAAGCCGGCTAGAATCCAAAAGGACGAAGGACGCGACCCAACAACAAGAAAAATTTGCCTCGGAAAGGAATTTTAATCTAACGTTTTCTACTATCTAAGTGTGAATTCCTAGGAGGGAGGTGGTAGGGTCGAGGCAAGTCTCCTCTGGACCGTGAGGTCAATGTCCAACCTGACCGGATTCTCTCTGGTCAGGTGCTTAATTGTCACCACTTCCTTCTGGAAAACAGCCTGACACAAGGGAATACGAGTCAGTCGATGAATTAAGTTATCGAAAGCTGCCATCTTGTGGGCAGCAGGACAAAAAGACGACCTGTGGATTACAATGTCGGTCAAAATTTCTATCCTGTAAATTCCAAACTCATGAACGCCGTCTCTAGCAAAGATGGACAAATCCAAGAAGTTTACTGATGAGCCACCAACTTCCAGAGTGAATTTTATGGGAGGGTATTGAATACGTATTCTGCTGCACGTGAACTTCTTCTTCTTCTTCTTCTTCTTCTTCTTCTTCTTCTTCTTCTTCTTCTTCTTCTTTAAGTTCGATCCTTTCCTCTGGCGACTGAGTAAAGTTAGGATGAGCCCATGCTGGGGAGGACTTTCTCCGTATTGAGCCAGATGGTCGAAAGTCGAATGTTAGCCTCTTCTTCCTATCTTATCTACTCATCTACTTCTCCCTGAACATCGACGTAACTCATATTCACCTCGACTTAACTGACTGACCAAAATCGGAGAACTCGTCAAAGCCATCATTCCTAATGATTTCCCTCCCAACAAATGGATACAAATCGGGTTCCGAAACTGGCAACGCCTTCTCTATTAATGGTAAAGTCTCGCATTTCTGTTTGAAAAACTGCTATTCTATCTGCCATCTATTCCTGTCATTCCCAGTGAATTCCCATCTCTCCAAGCCATAAAAGACGCCTAATTTCCCAACCCTATCATCCTATGTATTTTGATCCGCCTACACTTCTAACAAAGAACCTGTTTTATGGGGAGATAATTTGAAGAAGAATGATGGGCGCCAGGCGCCGTCCGAAACGTGGGACTTTCTTTAACGGAGTTGAACGAGGGGTGACAGGGAACCGGTTTTAGGAGCCACAAGGGATCTGAAAATTAATCTTGACGTAGATCTATGACGTCATCAAGTTGTGACGTCACAGGGCCGGACTTTGGAGCTATATATAATAGCAAGGGGACTTAGAATACAGTCTTAGAAGGACGTTCTGAGTCTTGTGGCGTTTGATTTGTCGCATATCTGGCTTATTGAAGGCGCTAAGTCAATTGATATAATATGAAGCATTACCCATACATATCTAGTACTTGAAAAGGCTATCTTTCAGAAAAAGAGATTTACTCGTGATATTTATTGAATAATCAAAGAAAAACAAAAAAATCGGCACTTAATATCACTATATTTCTTGTAAGAGACCGACGTTTCGTCGCATCACGCGACTTCTCAGAGTCTCGACCCTGATGAAGTCGCGTGATGCGACGAAACGGCGGTCTCTTACAAGAAATATAGTGATATTAAGTGCCGATTTTTCCGTTTTTCTTCGGCTATCTTTCAGGCTATATATGTAAGAAAGTGAACGTTCTTCACCGTCAGTCGCGTCACTCTCCTACTCACGGACAAAGTTCGGAGCTCCGACCATATAATGCTATTCCTCTCTTGTTCTGTTTATCCTTCCGAGTGCAGTCAGCTGACCTGCCTTTCCTTCGGGAACTCGACTTTTTGATTCGATTCTGTGGAAACACAGCATCGCCAGATTTGTCAAGATTTTACATCTTACATATATACCGACAACCGAGCTATATGAGCTTTGCCGGCTGGCCGGACAGCGGAATAAAACAGGTTCCCTGTTGGAAAAACTCGCGGGTTCTTCAACGGAGTTGAACGAAGGGAGGCGGGAACCTGTTTTATGGGGCACAAAATACCTCAGAGGACGTTCTCTATGGTGTTTGAAGTGTTGTATATCTGTATCATTGAAGGGGCTAAGCAAATTGGTGTATGAAGCATTATATATCTAATTTCTTGAAGGGGCTATCTTTCAGGCTGTACACACCGACCCGAGCTATATATCACTTAGAATACTTTAGAACTACATTTCAAGTCTTACGGTGCTTGAAGCGTTGCATATCTGTATCATTGAAGGAGCTTAGCCAATTGATATATGAAGCATTGCATATGTAGGTATTTGAAGAGGCTATCTTTCAGGCTATATTTACCGACAACCAAGCTATATGAGCTTCGCCGACCGTTGGGAAAGCGGACACATTTTTTCCCCCCAAAAAAACAGCCCAATAAAATAGGTTGGCTGTTGAAAAAGCTTGCGAGTTCTTTAATGGAGTTGAACAAGGAGAGGTAGGGATTAGGGAACCTGTTTTATGAGGCACGTATAGGATACAAGGGGGACTTGGAATACCTTAGAACAGGCCTGTCCAACCCGCAGCCCGCGAAGGGGTCTAATGCGGCCCGCGGAAGGATTTGTAAATTTGTAAAAATCATGGGAAAAATTGAAATTTGATGCGGGAAAAAATGAAATGAAAAGAAAAATAATAAGAAAATTGAAATTTAATGCGGACAAAAATAAAGTGAAAATAAAAGTAGTAAATAATTGTTATAATCACGCATGCAAATATACCTATAAATACCACGCAAGGCATTTCTCTTCATTTCTTCTCACCTTCCTATCACTTCCTATATTTAGCAAACATTTATAATTCTAATCTACATTCTAAGCCAGGTGCGGCCCGCGAAGATTTCAATTGTTATGGATGTGGCCCGCAGGGGGAAAGAGGTTGGACAGCCCTGCCTTAGAAGGACGTTCCGAGTTTTATGGTGTTTGAAGCGTTGCATATCTGTATCATTGAAGGGGCTAAACCAATTAGTGTCCGAAGGAATTACCGAGAGTGGTAACGTTACAAGCCATCATGAAAGAGAGCTAAAAGTTCAAACCTTACAAAGCATGTAAACTTTTGTGCTTTGTAAGGTTTGAATTTTCAACTCTCTATGGTGTATGAAGCATTGCATATCTAATTACTTGAAGGCTATCTTTCAGGCTATATGTACACCGATCTCCAAGCATATATGATATGATACAAGGGGGACTTAAAATACTTTAGAAATACATACGTTCTGAGTCTTATGGTGTTTGAAGCGTTGCATATCCGGCTCATTGAAGGGACCAAGTCCATTGGTTGTGTATGAAACATTGCATTACACGAAGGTCTATCTTTCAGGCTGTAGCTATATATGATAGGAGGGGGACAAAAAATTCTCAAGCTCCGAGATTTGCCGGCCAGATAGCAGACGTTTTTTTTCGAAGGAAAAGAAAAAAAGATGAAACTGGTTTTCTGTTAAAATTGTGACCTCCAAGCCGTATATGGCAGGAGGGAACTTGGAAAAACGTCAACCTCCAAGCTATATATGATGGGAAGATGACGGTTCCCCGATTGCCTCGATTAACAGGGTTAATTCCTTCCTCTGGATTACTGGTTATATCGGCTTCCCGGAACATGACGCACTGACGCAGTTTACCTAGCAACCGAAAAAACTATGCTCTCCTGCCCAATTACTAACCTCTCTCTCTTTCTCCGACCTGTGTCGTAAAATCTTACTGCCGTTCTCTAATCATCGCATCTGGCTACAGCTTTGGTCCTCTCATTGCTACAATGAATGAAATGGTCCCCAATCCTGGTCCTCTTAAATTCGTTTCTCAAGCCTTGAGGAAAAATTACAGCTCGACTTGGCATTGGGCACATTCACCTTACTCAGTGTTTTCTTCTTCTTGAACTCTTTGCTCCTCTCTCACGTCAATACTGCTATGCTGACAAATTATCCATCTCCCATTTTCCTCCTGTCCATATCTCCTAAACCTCAGAAAATCATTTTATGTTCCCTCTCAAGTTTCTTCTGCCCTCTCCAACAACTCAGAGTCCAGTCTTCACACTCTTAACCTGTTCTAGTCCACATCCTATTACATATCCACCTGATTCCATGCTTCCTCACAAGTCGATGAGCCCCTGATTTTGCTATCGGGAGACCATCAGGAAGTTCGAAGAGAATACTTTTCAGTTGACAAGTATTTTGGTCGAGACACCAATCTGGCAGAAGTACGTGATGATCTAAGGTTGATATCTTGTGGCAGTGCCACTTTCGCGACAGACCAGTCTTACGTATTACGTGCATTAATAACTCTTCTTTTTTGTCAATAATTGAGTCTACGTCTGTTTATATCTACTTGCTCTTGTTGAAATATGAATGTGCGTAAAATATTCGCCCAATTTAACGAGCGAGACTTTTCAGATACGAAAAAGGAAAGACTACGATGAAACGACTCAGGCAATTCAATTCGTAAAAAAGAGAAAGAAAAAACGAAAGAAAATTTCTCGATAGATAAAAAAAATACACGAGTCAAACATTTGAAATTCAAATAAAACATGGAAAACAAAGAAAGCTTTTCTTCTTTTCATATTTCACTCCGCTTTATTTTCGCGCAAACTTATCGCAAGACGACGCTGAAAATGCGTTTTTCTTTCTGACTTTTCTCTCTTTTCGTTCCATAGTGCAGGGGACCAGCACGTCTTCGACGCCGCTTACATAGCCTGAAGAAAGAGGAAGCGGTATTAGGAATTCGTGTCACTTGGGAAATCGTAACGTTTCCATCTGCATACGTAAATGGTTGAGAATTTTGGTAGACGAAGGAGGGCCGTTTTTCCAGCAAGACATCAGAGGATATACCCATATATACTATATATACTGTATATACACCTCTCTATATAAATACGAACGTTTCGCATAAACTTGGGAGGTGGCGACGCGACACGGCGTTGGCGTCGGCTGCCGCAGCTGTTGCGGAAAATTCGCCGAGTAAATATTAGCGCTCCCCTCTGCGTCTTGGGTTGTCGTCGACGACGTCGTCGCTGTTGCGCGACCGCCATCCATCGCCGCCCAATACCCTCTATATAAAATACGACTTCGACGGCGAACGCGATTATTGAGAATTATTCAGATGAGATGGCACGTCATTCGACGGTAAACGGGCGTCAGTTCTGTCAATACTCGTATTATACGTGTACACTTTATACCTCTACCGTCTCTCTCTTCTTTAGCTGAATGTTTTAAACAAAATAACGCAAAAAACTCGAAAAAAATACCTCTGGTAAAAAAAGTTTTCACGATTCCCCCAATTATTTCCTCATTCTCTCGCGTTCATTTTTGTCCAATTTTCACGCTGATTAGGCGGAGCGAAAAATTCACGTGTTTTTTTTTTTCTTTTTTCGATAAAATATTATTTTTTGTCGTATATTTGAACAATAGTGGCAGATTGCCTTTTTTTTTTTTTTTTCATTTTAATTAAAGTTGTAGGATGTATTGACAAATATTCGATTGCTACTTTTATGTTTTCCTACAATAGAATGGTAATTTGGAAGCTAATCCTATTTCTGATGCTAGAAACTAAACTTGTCGCTGGAAGAGCACGCATTTTTGGGTATTATTCGTGGACAGCTATAAGGGTGGTGCAATTTCATAATGTCGTATGGTGTAGATCGTGCCCCAAATTTTTAAAAGAATTCTTGAAGATACGATACTCCCTTCATATTTTTGCGTTCTGAAAGTCAAAACAAATCCGATATTTAGGGATGAACTGATCGATTGATCGATGAAACGTTTCACTGCTGATGGGATGAGAGAGTCGATCTGAATGAGACAATTAATTCGGTTCTCTAAAATATGACCAGAAACATCTAACGACGACATACTCAATCATTAGGTCAGCTCGCTTTTCAACAGGAGCTCTTGACTATAAAGCACTTGGCCAGAGTGAACGAGATCAGCTTGGATATTGACTTGATGGTCCATAGGAAATTGACTCGGAAATGCCTTGATTCCACTACCTCCCTCCCCCGTAATCCAGCGTCAGATAATAGGAAACGTTGGATTAGACTTCCGTTTTTGGGGAAATTTTCTTCCCAATTAGGTCGTGTCCTCCGCCCATTTGGGTTTCGGCCAGTGTTTTACAATCTGAACACTGTAAAAAGCTTGTTCGTTAAGTTAAAGGACCCTATCCCACTGGTCGAAAGAAGCGGGGTTTACAAAATTGAGTGTAATGATTGTAATGGAATCTATATAGGCGAGACTGGACGTCAGCTCAAAATTAGAATAGATGAGCATAGGAAGGCGTGGGAAAAGAAGAAATTGGGTGTTTCGGCATTTGCGGACCATCTTATTACCACTGGCCGTGGTTTCATAGAGGGATCTGAGTCCCTCCTCCATAGAGAGTCCTCGGCTTTCAAACGTACCGCGCTAGAACACATCGAAATTATTCGCCATCTGAATAACGATAACCTAAATGTGCTCAACAGGTACATACCTGATGAGGGTTTGATTGAATTAGTTTACGAGTATGATTCACATTGTGATGACTCGCTAGTTCAGTCAAGTTCTCCTCGGTAGTTCTTGTTGTCGGCCGGAGTTGGTTCAGTTGCTTTCACGTCCCCGTTGACAATGGTTTTTTAATCGAAAGCGCTCCGGTGTTTTTTCATTTCTGTGGCTCTATTCAAATTACTCCGTACGTTTTAATCGTTGAGTATGTCGTCGTTAGACGATCTGAATGAGGTTGAGATTAATTGTGAAACAGCGTGAGACGCTCAATTTCGGCTGCTTTAACATTTTATAAACTTAAACAAATTCGTTCTTCCAAGTTACGGTTATCCATAATATAGCGAAAAAAAGAATACTCAAAAGGGGGAGTAAAAAATACAAAAACCCCAGAAAAATTCAACGTCGAGCGCTCAGGACCGAAATGAAAGCAACTGACATACTGTAGGCAAATAAGAAAAGAAAAAAAAAACATTCTGTTGGAGCAAATGTTTCTTTCCTGAAAATAGTTCAGGATTTGGTCCTGAACAACATACTAAAAATCCCGCGTCTTTCCCCTGGAGTTCTTTTTTTATGGAGGTTCGAATCCCCCAAAAATTAGTTTTTCGCCTATATCGCGTGAAATCGAAAGTTTATTAAAAAATGTCTCAAACAAAAGTTGTTCCTCGTTAAATTTCCTACCAGATAACGTATTCAACTTTCAGTCTATGCCAATTAGTGTCTTTGCAAAGGGCGTTCAAAAGAGTCCCAAAATCAGTTTTTCCATATATCTCACAAAATTAAGATTTTATTAAAAAATGTTTCAAACAAAATTTGTTCCTCGTTAAATTTTCTATAAAATGACCTATTCATCCTTTAAAACGTTCTGTTTTAATAGGGGTTTCAATCCCCCACGATTTAGTGTTCTGCTTATATCTTGTCTAATAGAAATTTTATCAAAAAATGTTTCAAACAAAAGTTATTCCTCGTTAAATTTCCTACCAGATAACGTATTCAACTTTCAGTCTATGCCAATTAGTGTCTTTGCAAAGGGCGTTCAAAAGAGTCCCAAAATCAGTTTTTCCATATATCTCACAAAATTGAAATTTTATTAAAAAATGTTTCAAACAAAATTTGTTCCTCGTTAAATTTTCTATAAAATGACCTATTCATCCTTTTGTTTTAATAGGGGTTTCAATTCCCTACGATTTAGTGTTTTGCTTATAATATTTTGTCTAATAGAAATTTTATCAAAAAATGTTTCAAACAAAAGTTGTTCCTCGTTAAATTTCCTACCAAATAACGTATTCAATATTCACCCTATGCCATATAGTGCCTTTGCAAAGGGCGTTCAAAAGAGTCCCAAAATCAGTTTTTCCATATATCTCACAAAATTAAGATTTTATTAAAAAATGTTTTAAACAAAATTTGTTCCTCGTTAAATTTGCTATAAAATGAGCAATTCATCCTTTAGGACGTTCTGTTTTAATAGGGGTTTCAAACCCCCAAGATTTAGTGTTTTGCTTATATCTGGTCTAATAGAAATTCCATCAAAAAATGTTTCAAACAAAAGTTGTTCCTCGTTAAATTTCCTACCAAATAACATATTCAAGGTTCAGCCTAGGTCAATTAGTGCCCCCCGTCAGAGCCTTAAAAAGGCCGTTCAAAAGAGGACCAAGATCAGTTTTTCCATAATATCTCCGAAAATTGCAATTTTATGAAAAAAATTATTATCACTGTTACCCTCGTATGAAGTCTTGAAGTGACTTTTCTTGATAATTGGCTGGATTTAAGAACTAAGAAGAAAAATTTTCTGGCATAGCCAAATAAATGAAGATCATGTTTCATGTCTTTTATGGCGTCGTATAAGTCTTGTATGAGAAATATTTTCAGGTATCACCTGATGTGGGTGTTGTATTACAAAGCTATGAGAAAATAAATATGAGGTATCGCTTTTATGAGAAATATTTTGAGGTATCGACTTTCGTGGTGCGAACGAGCGAAGCGTTCATTTTTGGTTGTCTCCCGCAGTTGAAAATATTACAAAGTCAAAGAATTGAAAATGAAAAATTTCACAAGTCTAAGAAGTGTGAAAATATTTCAAATTGAAAAATAATTTCAAGTCCTACAGTTGAAAATATTATTGAAAATAAAAAATTTTACGAGTCCAAGAAGTATGACAATATGTCGAAGTCCAACAGTTGGAAAATAATTCCAAGTCCAAGAATTGAAAATGAAAAATTTTACAAGTCCAAGAAATATGAAAATATTTCAAAGTCCAACAATTGACAAATAATTCCAAGTCCAACAGTTGAAAATATTATTGAAAATGAAAAATTTTATGAGTCCATCAGTGAAAATATTTCAAAGTCCAACAGTTGGAAAATAATTCCTAGTCCAACACTTGAAAATATTTCAAAGTCCAACAGGTGAAAATACTTCCAAGTCCAAGAATTGAAAATGAAAAATTTTACAAGTCCAAGAAATATGAAAATATTTCAAAGTCCAACAATTGAAAAATAATTCCAAGTCCAACAGCTGGAAATATTATTGAAAATTAAAACTTTTACAAGTCCGAGAAGTATGAAAACATGTCGAAGTCCAACAGTTGGAAATATTATTGAAAATGAAAAATTTTGGGACTTGATATTATTCGCTCTCGTCATACTCTTTGCCTGTGATTACTGAGGAATCGTCATCAGTACTGGACTCATGGTGAGCTTCCTCGTCCTGACTTAATACATCCTGCAAGTCGTCCTTAATGTCGTTTACTTCCTCTAATACTCCACCAGCATTGAGACAAATCTGCCCAAAACACATTGGAGAACATTTTAATCCTAGGAAGAAAAAAAAACAACCATTTTCAACAAAAATTCAAACAATAGGATACTTATGGTTGAGGCATGATACTATGTTATTTGAGAAGTATAGTGTAGACGCCTGCCTCTTCATCATATAGGTCGGAATGATCGATGAAAGTGCCAAATTACCCTCTTTTATCTATGGAATATCTATTGTTCACCTGCTTTTCGGCAGCTACAAGCATTTCTACAACCTTTAGCGCACCCACTGAAAATAAGTTGTAGGAAATAGTCTGGTGCAGCGCTGGGGCTTTGTTTATTGTTATAGGCTCCAATAGTCCATCTATTCGCTTCCATCTTCATTCTAATGGGATCTTTTTCATGACCAAGCAACAAATGTACTTGTTGGTACACTCTGTATAAATGAAGCCGTGCAGTGTCCTCAGTGGCAGGTAGAGAGGTCAAGTACTTTCGGACGGAGTTTTTTCGCGAAGGCTTGAAACCGACATTTGTTCAATGGCTTCTCTTGTTGTACCGTAGATCAGAGAGTATGGCAGCTGCCTTAGAGTTTTCAATACAACGCGACTTTAATATACCTAGGTACCATGTGAGTCATGAATATGAGAAAAATGCTTATTCATTTTCCATCTTATCAATATTTCTATCACTGGTAAAAAAACAGTCTTTACAATCTGTAATGATGCAAGACTTCCATAAATCAGCACCGAAACTATCTGAATATAAGAAAAATATCGCTCATCCTTTCATCTTTAATATCGTAAAGCCTTTTTTTACATACTAGTTGCTCTATCCTGAAAGCTGAATAGCTCATTTGATAGGAAACTTAACGAAAAAAACTTTTATTTGAAACATTTTTTCATAAAATTTCAATTTTGGGAGATATAAGGAAAAACTAATCTTGGTCCTGTTTTGAACGGCTTTTAAGGCTCTGACGGGGGGCACTAATTGACCTAGGCTGAACCTTGAATACGTTATTTGGTAGGAAATTTAACGAGGAACAACTTTTGTTTGAAACATTTTTTGATAAAATTTCTATTAGACAAGATATAAGCGAAACACTAAATCGTGGGGGATTGAAACCTCTATTAAAACAGAACGTCCTAAAGGATGAATAGGTCATTTTATAGCAAATTTAACGAGGAACAAATTTTGTTTGAAATATTTTTGAATTTTTCAATTTTGTGAGATATATGGAAAAACTGATTTTGGGACTGTTTTGAACGCCCTTTGCAAAGGCACTAATTGGCATAGGCTGAATATTGAATACGTTATTTGGTAGGAAATTTAACGAGGAACAACTTTTGTTTGAAACATTTTTTAATATACTTTCAATTTCACGCGATATAGGCGAAAAA
This sequence comes from Aspidiotus rigidus, assembly GCA_035079385.1. Taxonomy (NCBI): domain Eukaryota; kingdom Metazoa; phylum Arthropoda; class Insecta; order Hemiptera; family Diaspididae; genus Aspidiotus; species Aspidiotus rigidus. The sequence continues at coordinate 11,399,511 of JAVHKY010000020.1, read as the reverse complement.
CCAATTATCGGGAGGTCCGAACCCCCATAAAAAAAAAGAACTCCAAGGGAAAATGTGGAATTCTTAGTACCATTTTCAGCAAAGAAACGTTGGCTCTAGCAAAATGTTTTATTCCAATTAGACTCTAATTTGCCAGAGAAGCAGAATATTAAGATGGGCCAAACGAGAAGTCGAGTCGTGAATCATAAACAAGTTCCGATATGTACGAGTTTAGTACAGCAATACCATGGGTGTTGAGATGACGACTCATCTCTGTGTTCGAGGGCAATACGTTTGCGGTGGGAATTCTCCTTATGGAGGAGCCTTTCCGATTTCTCACGGAAACTGTGGCCGCTATTGATTTAATGATCAGAAAAAGCTGATTCTTCAAGTGTCCCTCATTCCAAGACTTCAAGTCTGGCTGGTCTCACCAATATAAAAGCCTCTATAATCCCTGCATTCTATCTTGTAAATACCTTTCCTCTCATCAACGGTTTTGGGGGCCTTTGTCTTCCTATTTAAGCCTTGGATCACTCCTCCCAATTCGTTACTCATGCGAGGGAAGGGGTTATTGCGTACTATTTCGGGACAGACTGTTTGGGTATTAAAACCAGGACCAATTTTCACAGGGAGATCCGCAACAACACTCGCCAAAGTTTCATCCTTCTTGAGGGGAGGTAGACTAAATTTCAAACCTTTCTCAAGGAGGACTATTAAATATTACCTGACTCTTATTTATGAGCGGGGGGGGGGGGATGAAATTCTCGGCCATAGTGTGAAATCCTTTCGCGGTTCTTGCTTAAGTACGCAACCCTTTTTAAAAAGTTTTAAATGGGGCTAGGGGGCGGGAGTAGGTGTTGTCATTAGGGAGGGTGGCCTCGCAAATTCCTGGACTTCTAGATGGGATCAGGTAAGCAAAAAGATACAAGAAAAAAACAACTACAAATCATTGGTGGACGGGGACCTTACTCTGACGTCACCTTGACCAAGGTATCAAAAGTCGATATAATAGGTAGAATCGATTCTGTATGATCGATAAAATCGGTATTTCACATTGAAGTCTAGGAAGCAAGTGTATTAAATGTTGCACTGCGTGTCTCTGGAGAAGATACTCGTACTATGTTAGCTTCTGTGCTGTGTCTCGTCTTTTTTTTTCTCTCTCTTTTTCAATCTTTCGCGTGCGAGGCGTACACATCCGCGCGAAAAGTTTGGACAGAACAATTGACCGGTTTGGAACACCAGTCAGAAGAATATCAAATGAACTGAGAATCGTAGGAATCACAGAAAATCACAATACTGCAAAATAAATGTGCAGAATCACTCGTGCGCATTACTTGAACAGTGCAGTGTTGCATTTTATATGTGCACTGTTTTTATATTGAGCAGTAGCAGAGTTCATTCTCTTGCAATACACAGTAATTAAGGACAATTGTACAATTTGGAACGCCTGGAAGCACGACCGCTTTCTATGCTGGTGTGGACACGTGCGACGTTTAGGTTGATCAAGTGGTTTCGTTACAGACCGAAAAAACCATATACCGTACTCGATTATTTGCTTCTAAGTCAACATTCTCAACGTTTTTTTTGATATCTTAACTCAAACCCCAAACGAAGAATGAGCGGTCGAGAATGCGATAAAATAAAACGAGCGCAAAGGATCTCCAACAAAAGAACAGTCTTGACATCATTTGCGAGCGTTAAAGGATGATGGTGCGGCGTTAACGCGCGGTACACGGCAGCACACCTCCCGTACTCGGAGGCCTCTCGTCTCTATAATTTGCTGTCAGATGAAACGAGCCGAGCCGCGCTTCTCTCGTATCATTCCCGAGATATTGTTTAGTCTCTTTCAATCGCTTGTATCAATTTATGTAATATTTTCTTAAACCAACTTATAGAATGTATAAGTGTCTCGGAGCGGTACCTATCATTTCGGCTCATGCATAGCGGAGGCAATGAGTTTTTAATTCGTGTTTTGTTTGTCTTGTATAAGCGCGAGAAATATACGAGTGTAGATGGAAGAATGAAATTACAAAACAAGTCGGATTCAATGGAATACATAACTACAAGTAGACAGTCTGTAATATTTAGATGATGCGATCATCTCCATTTAGTAGGTAGGTATAGTATTCGAATGAATGTTGATTTTCTTTATATCGTGGAGAATGCCTGCGAAGTCGGATGGAATTTCTTTCATCGTGAATTTCTCAACAGAGGAAGCTACCAACTTCGTATTATGCTAATAGTGCAGGCAAATTAGATGGATCCAGGACAAAATAAAACCATTTCATCATAGTAGAGGTCTGAAGTACGATGTCCACTACTTCTCCGCGGTTTCTCCTTGGAGCTTATTTTTTTATGGGGGTTCAAAACCCCCTCGAAATCATTTTTTGTAATTATCTCGCTGAATACATATTTTAGAAAAAAAAATCATCATTCAAAAATTATTCTTCGTGAAATTTCCATTTTGTTTTTGTCTAAACGTGATATTTAGCCAACAAATTCTTGAAGAAAGAGCGTCCGCTACGTAAATCTGTAAAAACGCTCTACTTGCCGGGAGCTTAAATTATCGCGCGGCGCTAACGCGACGGTTACGCTGGCATTCCCCTGTAAGATGAGAGATATATTAATTTCTTTCCATGTAAAAATGGTAAAATGCGTTACAAAGGAGCTGTTCCAGAAAATTATTCTCATATGAAGGTGTAATCAACTAAATCTTAATAATCTTAAATAAAAAATTTTATTAAATTTAATTATTTTAATTTTAATAAATTTTCTTTATTAAATTATTATTTATTTACATAATTTTATGAATAAATTTATAATAATTTAAATATTAAAATTTATAAATAATATTTTATTAATAAAAATTTTAATAAAATCTTGAAATAGACCTATTTTATGAAGGGATTTTTCGGGAAAAACATCCGCCAACCGGCAAAGATCGGAGTTGGAAAATTTTTCAAGTCTCCCTCTTATCACATATAGCTTGAAGGGGGGTCGGGGCCTGTGAAGTCACAGTTTGATGACGTTATAGGTCAGCCTTGTAACGTTACAATCTGATGACGTCATAGATCAGTTTATTTTCCAAGTCTCCTCCTATCATATGTAGCTTGACAATGGAAATTTTTGACAAGGAACCTGTTTTATTAATTAAATTAGATCTTTTAGTAATTACTTGATATATTAATTTTATTTTAATTATCAATTTTAATTTGATTAAATTTTTATTGGAGTAATAAAAAGTCAATTTTTTTATATTTTTTATTAATTTAAAATGATGATTTTCCTAAATGAATTAAAAAAATTTACTATCCAAATAATACTTAATAATTGATTTATGTACAATTTAATTAATATTATTATCTTCATTAAGATTTTTAATTGAAATTAATAAAGAAAATAATTTTGATGAAAAAAAAATTGATATAATAATAAATTATTTTTTTGAAAATAGTTTTGAAGAAATATTTAAAAAAAAATATTATAGAAGAAAATTTTTTATACTTAAATTTAAATAATAAATTAATACAAATCAAGTTTAATTTGGTTTTATTTTTTATATTTTTAAATAATATTGTTTATTTCTATATTGTAATTAAATTTAATTTTGAAAATTTTATTAAATATATATTTTTCTTAAATTTAATTTCTTCAATATTTTATTAATTAATTTTATTTATCGAGGGGCTTTTTGGAAAGTACGTTCGCCATCTGTACGGGCGGTAACCTTGAAAATGTTAACAGGAAACCAGTTTAATCGATGGCGGGGGGTGTTAGAAAAACGTCCGCCGTTCGACTGGCCGGCAAAGCTTGGAGCTTGAAAATTTTTCAAGTTCCCCTCCTATCATATACTCGGAGGTCAAAATTTTAATAGGGAACCTTTTCTATGTTTTTTTTTTTTTTTTTAATTTGTTGTGCACTGACCGACGTCCAACGTCAGGCCAAAATGGACTTGGAAAAATGTTGCTTCTTCTCTTGAGCTATATTATGATAGGAGGGGGGCTTGGAATTATTTATTTATTTAATCATTTAACTAAATAATTTATATATTTTATTTACTCAATTTATTCATTATTTCATCCTTTATTGACGTGTACAAGTCTTTGGACTGGGGGTCAATCCAAAATCTGCGTAACGTGACCCGACGCAACGCCTTATGACGTCACCAATGACCTTGACCTAGTTTAGGGACTTGAAAAAATTTCGACCCTTAGTCTTCATTACACTAGGCCTAATATTATGTAGATCCTTCACTAACAAGGCCCAATACATCGTATACATATTAGGTTCCTAATATACAGCATTCTAGACCGAGCCCATTGTACTAGCCTTAAACCAGGGTACTTTAGTAGTAATAATTGAAAGTGTGTTTATCTACGTTAGGGTCAGTCTGACATCTGCTTAACGCGACGTGCGCCCAAAGACATATTATGCATAATTCAACGTTTTTCCATAAAATGGAGAAATTACTTAAACTTTTTCATTTACTTATTTATCTATTTATTTGTTTATTTATCAATTTCGTTTCTTTCTTTCTTTATATGATAGGAAGGATTTGAAACAATTTTGTTCTACAAGTCATGAAAAATGGAAGAGACTGAAACATTTTGTATTCTTGTCATAACATAATATTTATGATAAAAGGAGATTTTCGAAAATTGGTATTTTCTTAATTCAGTTCCACACTACCCCAGAGGTCGAATTGATAGTGCGTTTTTTAAAATATTGGTTTCCCCAATAGGCCTATGAAACTCATTAGTCATTACTAAAACAAATTTGGCCCTGTTTAACAGCGTTAAGGACGCCTTCATTTCTAATTCCCCCTCCTATCATACATAGCTTGGGGCGTGGGCCTGTGACGTCACAGTCTTATGGCGTCATAGGTCAGCCGTGTGACGTCACAATCTGATGACGTCATATGTACAGCTATGAAGTCCGAGCCTGTGACGTCACAGTGTAATGACGCAAATTATATTGTTGGTCCTTAACAATTTGGAGGATTCTCATTCGAAAAGTTCGATTAAACAGGAGACAATTCATTATTATGAATAGGAATTTCAAATTAAATTGACTCAGCTTGTTTCACCTAGAATTAGAACGTTTAAATATTCCAGTGGTTACTATCCGAGTACTGCAATGCGCCATACTTTTTCGAATTTCCTCTGCCTCCTCGACAACTATCGATAACCTTCCTTAATAATTCCATTCATAATGTCTATTACCTCTCGTGTATGTAAGTGATCCACAAAGCTCATAACCGACGTGCAGTTAGGAGCTTACAAAAGAAAAAAAATTCTATGTTAAGTGTCGAAAAATTTCTTAATTTTATTATTATCGTAGGTTTTAATGATTTCTCTCTATGTCTCTGGAATTTGTCTTGAATCGGGCTTGTAAACGAGACTGTCATCAAAAACGATGAAAAAAAATTTGCATTGGCCGGGAATCGAACCCGGGTCGCCCGCGTGGCAGGCGAGCATTCTACCACTGAACCACCAATGCTTACGGTTTAGAGTGACTGGAGAATGGCTGACACTTCAGTACCCTGTGTGAATGCGCTCGCTTCGTGATAAACGAAAGAATTAATACGACTCACTCGACCCTTCCTTATTTATTATTATTTTCTTAAGTCCATAGAAATTAATTCATATTTTTCCCCCATTTTATTTCTTTACATGTACAATCTCTGTAAATTTATTTTTATTTTTATTCTTATGTGTTAGAAATTTTTTATGGCATGAACTGTCATAATTAATGATATTTACATACTTGAAGCAGATAAAAAGAAAATTAACGCGAGCGACTCCTTCACATCTAGTCAGGATATCGAAAGAATGATGTTTCAGTTGATGTTTGCAATGGTTTCCCTTTTGTCGCTGTATGGTGGGTTTTTCGAGTAGAGTCAGCGTTTCCGCGTTGGTACGATTGTGGATTCGGTCAACGTATCAGTTGGTGGCTCTAGATGTGATCTGGTGAACTGTTTTGAGCAGTTGTTGCTGATGACCAAGGAGCCCTGCGATTTTGCGAAATATGATGTTCTTGAGTCTCTGTATTGTTGCTGATCTTCACAGTAGGGTTACCACATCCAGGTTGGCCGTAGCACCATAAAGTAGAGCAACCTTTTGTTTGTGAGCGAAAGATAACTCTTGGCCCGGATCATTCTAGGAATCTTGACTTCGGTTGTTCGCCCTTCTTCTGAGTGTGAGTTTTCCAGTTTAACTTACTATCCTGGTGTGTAGAGAACGTTTTCAGCCAGCTGGGCAGCTTCATTATTGATGATTTTTGGGTCATATCCACGGGTACAGAGTGACTGCCTTCGTTGCATTTATTTTGATTTTCCAGATGACTGTTTTGGTGACTGCTGTTTGTAGTCTGCTGGTTGCTACGTTGTAATTTTCGTACGTGAGAGTACAACAGTATCATCTGCAAAAAGGGCAAGTGTGGAGTTACTTTGTTTCGTAATACCAGTGGGGCAAAGGAGCTATAACAGCGCTGCCCTGTGGTCCTCCTGCTGCGATTGGTTTAGTCATGGAGTTGGCTTCTCCAGTGTGGATATAGAATACTCTGTCACTGAGGTAGGACGTTTGAATCTGCTGAGAAGTATTGATTAATCTTTTGACAGAGCCCTGGTACCTAGACTCTGTCAAAAGCTTGATTAACATCTAGGACAGAACTTTTTCTCCTCAAGGGCCTACCTTATTGTTTCACCGACTCGGTGTACTTGTTTCACAGTAGAATGCTTGGCCCGGTATCCAAATTGGTGGTTGGGAACCAGTTGTTAATGTTGGGCAGTTTTCATAAGGCGCAGGGTATGCAGTTTCTCAAATAGATCTGAATGAATTGGGTCCTTCTGGAAGTAATAATCTAGGCCAGTTTCCACGGTTTGGGAGTACAGTATGTTGAAGTCTTTTTACGACATTGTACAAATAAGTTAGCATTACTAGTCCTTTGTAAGGGAGCTCTTGCAATATGCGAGCTGAAATTTGATCATAGCCTGGCGCTTTCTTAGGATCGAGTTTTCTATTGACCTCTTTCGGTGAAAATAGATTGGTGTCTACTTTCTCAGACAGTTGAATTTCAGGATTCACGTCTGTGACCAAATCATTGCATTGAAGCCTTTGCTCTAGGTGTTCTGCGTAATCAAATACAATCTTTTACCTGTTTACTGATACTGTAAGACATTGATTACAATTTTCTGCTCAGGGTTGCGAGTTTGTTGCCAACGGTGTCGCACTTGCCTGCGTTTTTTGACATGTTCCACAATTTCTTTGGGATAACTTACATGACTGTGAGGCTTTGAAGTACTGCAGGTGTTGCTGATTCAGCTTCTTGCTGAAGTAGCTTATGTACTACTTCCCAAAGTTCATAAGGTCATTTCAATTCCTGGTAGCAGGCATAGCTACCTAGTTCTACTGCGGTACTGAACTCGTCATTGTCTCAGTATACAGTCTATCAAGACACAAGATCATTTCTCTCCAATACCTCACTTTCTCAACCACCTAGAGAGCAAATGGATTATTGGCGGTGACTTCAACGCCAAGCCTTCCTCCCCCGAGACACGATCCTTGATCATCGTATGCGTTGGATCAGTCTCCCTTTCCTGGGGAAGTTCTCCTTCCAATTGGGTCGAGCACTCCGCCTGTTTGGTTTCAGACCAGCATTTTACAACCCTATCACTGTTAAAGGGTTGTTTGTGAGGCTGAAGGCCCCCAAACCCATTGATGAGAGGAAAGGTGTTTACAAGACAGAATGCAGGGATTGTAGAGGCTTTTATATTGGTGAGACCAGCCAGATTTGAAGTCTTGGAATAAGAGAGACTTGAAGAATCAGCTTTTTCTGATCAATAAATCAATAGCGGCCACAGTTACCGTGAGAAATCGGAAAGGCTCCTCCATAAGGAGAATTCCCACCGCAAACGTATTTCCCTCGAACACAGAGATGAGTCGCCACCTCAACACCCATGGTATTACTGTACTCAACTCGTACATATCGGAAGATGGCTTGATCAAACTTGTTTATGATTCACGCCTCGACTTCTCGTTCGGTCCATCTTAATATTCTGCTTCTCTGGCAAATGAGAGCCATATTGGAAAAAAACATTTTGCTGGAGCGAACGTTTCTTTGCTGAAAATGGTTCAGGATGTGGTCCTGAGCAACATACTAAAAATTCCGCGTATTCCCCTTGGAGTTCTTTTTTTATGCGGTTTCGAACCCCCCAAAAATTGGTTTTTCGCCTATATCGCGTGAAATTGAAATTTCATTAAAAAATGTTTCAAACAAAAGTTGTTTCTCATTAAATTTTCTACCAAATAACGTATCTAATTTTTAGCCTATGCCAATTAGTGCCTTTGCAAGGGGCGTTGAAAAATGTCCCAAAATCAGTTTTTCCATATATCTCACAAAATTGAAATTTTATTAAAAAATGTTTCAAACAAAATTTGTTCCTCCTTAAATTTTCTATAAAATGGCCCTCTTCATCCTTCAGGACGTTCTGTTTTGATAATCAATCCCCCAAGATTTAGTGTTTTTCTTATATCTTGTCTAATAGAAATTTTATCAAAAAATGTTTCAAACAAAAGATGTTCCTCGTTCAATTTCCTACCAAATAACGTATTCAAGGTTCAGCCTAGGTCAATTAGTGCCCCCCGTCAGAGCCTCAAAACGCCGTTCAAAAGAGGACCAAGATAAGTTTTTCCATATATCTCCCAAAATTGAAATTTTATGAAAAATGTTTCCAATAAAAGTTGTTCTTTGTTGGTTTTTTTTTTTATGCGGGTTCGAACCCCCCAAAAATTGTTTTTTCGCCTATATCGCGTGAAATTCAAATTTTATTAAAAAATGTTTCCACCAAAAGTTGTTCCTCGTTAAATTTTCTACCAAATAACGTATTTAACTTTCAGCCTATGCCAATTAGTGCCTTTGCAAGGGGCGTTCAAAAATATCCCACAATCTGTTTTTCCATATACCTCACAAAATAAAAATAATTAAAAAATATTTCAAACAAAATTTGTCCCTCGTTAAATTTGCTATAAAATGAGCGATTCATCCTTTAGAACGTTCTGTTTTGATAATCAATCCCCCAAGATTTAGTGTTTTGCTTATATCTTGTCTAATAGAAATTTTATCAAAAAATGTTTCAAACAAAAGTTGTTCCTCGTTAAATTTCCTACTAAATAACGTATTCAAGGTTCAGCCTAGGTCAATTAGTGCCCCCCGTCAGAGCCTCAAAACGCCGTTCAAAAGAGGACCAAGATCAGTTTTTCCATATATCTCCCAAAATTGAAATTTTATGAAAAAATGTTTGCAATAAAAGTTGTTCTTTGTTGGTTTTTTTTTTATGCGGGTTCGAACCCCCCAAAAATTGGTTTTTCGCCTATATCGCGTGAAATTGAAATTTTATTAAAAAATGTTTCAAACAAAAGTTGTTCCTCGTTAAATTTTCTACCAAATAACGTATTTAACTTTCAGCCTATGCCAATTAGTGCCTTTGCAAGGGGCGTTGAAAAATGTCCCAAAATCAGTTTTTCCATATATCTCACAAAATTGAAATTTTATTAAAAAATATTTCAAACAAAATTTGTCCCTCGTTAAATTTGCTATAAAATGAGCAATTCATCCTTTAGAACGTTCTGTTTTGATAATCAATCCCCCAAGATTTAGTGTTTTTCTTATATCTTGTCTAATAGAAATTTTATCAAAAAATGTTTCAAACAAAAGTTGTTCCTCGTTAAATTCCCTACTAAATAACGTATTCAAGGTTCAGCCTAGGTCAATTAGTACCCCCGTCAGAGCCTCAAAAGGCCGTTCAAAAGAGGACCAAGATCAGTGTTTCCATATATTTCCCAAAATTGAAATTTTATGAAAAAAGGCTTCAAATAAAAGTTGTTCTTCGTTAAATTTCCTATCAAATGAGCTATTCAACTTTCAGGATAGAGCAACTAGTCTGTGAAAAAGGCTTTTCGATATTAAAGATAAAAGGATGTGCTATTTTTTTTTATATTCAGATAATTTTGGTGCTGATTTATGGAAGTCATGTATCATTATAGATTGTAAAGACTGTTTTTTTACCAGTGATAGAAATATTGATAAGATGGAAAATGAATAAGTATTTTTCTCATATTCATGACTCACATGGTACCTAGGTATTGAAATGAAAACGATTAAAGTCGCGTTGTATTAAGGACTCTAAGGCAGCTGCAATACTCTCTGATCTACGGTACTACAAGAGAAGCCATTAAACAAATGTAGGTTTCAAGCCTTCGCGAAAAAAGTCCGTTCGAAAGTACTTCACCTCTCTACCTGCCACTGAAGACGCTGCACGGTTTCATTTATACAGAGTGTACCACCAAGTACATTGTACAAGATTACCTGAATTTTAGGTTGAATGGTGCCTCGGTCAGTACGGTAGACCCCTGTAGTGGCCTCATTGACGGACATTGTACAGCGCGTGGCACTGGAGGAAAAATGGAGCCAGGCCACTCTCAATTCGACCCCTCCGGACTACCGACGCTATGTCTCGAAGGATGGATACCGGTACCAGAGGTGTCTTTTTTCGGGGGGTCATTTTGGGCGTGCGTGCACGCTCATACACCCCCATTTTTCAAAGGCAATTACCATCGGAAAAACCAACCCCACAACAATGGTCCTCCTGAAACAGATCGATATCTCTCGTTTCCAAATTAGCCACACCCAACTCACCATCTCGTTAGGGTTTATACTCTCCATGGGCTCAAGTAAGTACTGCCATGTCAGTAATCAGACAGCCTGTCACCAAAGATGGTTGTCTTCCTCCTCTCACTTTTTTTTGTTCTTTTTATTACTACCCTTTTTAGCGGTGCACCGGCTATCCTTTTTACTAGGGGAACTTTCAGGAAATTTTTGTCCGCCAGCGGTCTATGTTGATGACGTCACGAGGTTGGTTGATGACATCACAAGGTTAATGGCGTCACGAGATTGATGACGTCACAATGGTCATGACGACACGGGGGGGCGGGAACTTAGAAAACTTTCGACTCTTGAGTTATATATGGTAGGATTTTCTTTATGTTCTACTTTTTGAAAGATCTTCCGCCGTGGAATACGGATCTTGCGAGTTCCCCGCTCGTCGTTTCAAAACTTGCTATGGCATCCTAATTTTTTCCTCAGTCGTGGTTTACACTTGTCAATGGCTATTCAGCTGAAAACGTTCAACGTGAGTAGTTACAAAGAATTTCTCTGCTGTGCATCGCTTTTTTAGTCAATTTCCTTGATTTAAAGTAGTCAATGAAAGAGAAACGAATAGAGCTGTGAGTTTTTACCGACTTTTCTAACTAGAAAAGTGAGGTATTACACCCGTAGCAAGGTCAACAGGGGGAGTGGGTAATGAACTTTCTCGACGTTTTAGGGGTCCTAGATCACAACTAGCATAAAAAAAATTTCAGGTTTCCTTATATATATATATAAGATTTTTTTGTCCGCGGAACTCTTCTGAAACTACCCAATGGATTTTTTTGTAACTTGGCCATATTGTAGTAGTATATCTGAAGATGTGCACCTGCAATTTTTTTAAAAATCGGATGAGTAGTTCTCGAGAAATTTTCAATTTGTTGAGAAATTTTGCAGTATTTCGAGTACCTTTTTGTCCGCGGAACTCCTCCGAAACTACCCGATGGATTTTTTTGTAACTCGGCCATATTGTAGTACATATTATATTTGAAGATGTGCACCTGCGTTTTTTTTGAGGATCGGATGAGTAGTTCTCGAGAAATTTTTACTTTTGTTGAAAATTTTTCACTATTACGAGTAGCTTCTTACGAATAGCTGCGAGTAGCTGCTTACGTTAGGAGAAGCGGATTTTCCTATACGTTTACCACTTTCGTTATCAGTACGTGTATTGTGAAGAACCTTTCATCATTCGACAGGTTCATTCTTCGTTCGTTCTTTACCAAGGGTTCATTGGATTTTATTTCCGATGAAACCTTTTCGTTCAAATTTAGTACACTTGTATCTCGCTTCCCACAGCCCCTAGAGCGTTGAATTTGGTTTTGTCAAATTTTATTTGTTTTGTTAAATTTATTTTTGAACGGATAGTGGCAATGGCGAGTTGTTCATTTTTCTAGCTTTTTTCATTATTATTAGTCATACTCGAGTTTTTTTTTTTTTTTTTTTTTATTATTATTTTACGAGCATTATAAACTGCACGAGGGTTATTTGCTCGGCGTTACAATCTTATTTTAGAACATTACTTGAATTAGGTTAAATTAGGTACGTATTGGTGTGGCGATCGAACGGAATTTTTTGGTGAATTATATGACGTTGTAGAATTGAGTGGTGCGTAAATAAGTTAGGGTTGAGTCGATGGTTTCGGAGTTGTTGTTTAGTGCTGCATTGATATTGGAAGATATATTTAGGGAGGTTCGAGTGGGTTGCAGGACGGGGCATGAGAAAATAAAATGATCAACTGATAAATTTTCTTGGAGACAGTGAGGGCATGATGGAGGAGCGAGATTAGTGAGAAGATAAGTATGAGTAAGACGAGTGTGGCCTATTCGCAGCCGAGCTAAAATGACCTCCTCTTGCCTTGAATTTCGTTGGGATGAGGACCAAAATGTGGGTTCACGTTTTATTTTTCTTAATTTGTTATTCGACTGATTTTAGTGAAAACCTTGAGTTTGAATGATTAAGTAAAATTTTTTAATCTTCATCAAGTGTGCTGATGCGAGACTATACCTGGGTGATTTCACTCTTAATTAATAATTGATTTATTTGTCATTTTTTCATGTATGGGTACATAATTAATAGTGGTTCATAGTTGATTTGAGGTGTCAAAAGAGATGGAAAGATTATTTTCAATTTGGACTGGCTTTTTTGAGTGAGATTTGAGATTAGACTAACGAGTAAACCGGGCTTGGGTGCTGTATATTTTTACCGAATTTTCTAGCTAGAAAAGTGTGGTATTTTTAATACGTTTGGAATGGTTGAAGCGTGAGGGAAGGAATGAGGGGTTGACTATTGGGTGATTGGTTGCTTCTTTCGTTTCGATACCGATTTTTTTAGTTTTTCGGGATCTCGTTGTAGCTGGATTCCCAGATGAAGAATTTTTGGGGTGGAGTGTTCATAGAAAATGGTGATATGATAGCGTGAAGGCAATTTATGAGTGCACGAGAGGAATAGCAGCTGGAGATAGCTTTAAGAGATGCCAGGAATCGGAAGTGATGAAGAATTGAACCACTCAGCACTAATATACAGTATACTAGACTAATAATATGCTAAGAATAAGGTATAGGAAAAAATGATTGTAGAGCTCTTTTTTATTAGAAACAACTGTTATAGCCTCGTAGCAGTTTGGACAGGGGGAGGGGGAGTGGTTTTTCTGGAGACGTTTTGTAGGTTTTAGATGACTCTTAGCCTAAATTATAACAAAATTCAGGTTTCCTTATTGGATTATAGGTATTTTTACTCTGTTATCTGTTGATGTGACATCGTAGTGATAGAATTTATAAACTGAGTTTCCTTGTTTATTCTACAAATGTTTGACATGATTGACAGGTCATTGGTATTTAATTTAAAGAGAGGGAGTGACTCTCTCAATGTTTTTTGCATTGTGGGAAGAAAAGTCGTGTACTACTCACGCGACTGCGTGAGTGTTTTTCTTCATTACGAATAGAGTCAATTTTCTTGGACTAGATAAATTTACGTATTAACTTCAAGAATTCCTTCACCTACTGTACCATGGCTATTGCATAGGTAGAATGTAGACTCCGTGAGCCGTTCGATAATGAACTATTCAAACGAGGCGATTTTCTTTTCTCGGCGTTACACGCAGGGTGAGCCTTTATCGAGTACTTTAAATTAAGAGTTGTACGCGACTCTTCTTTTGATCGGCGAACAATTCGATAAATTACAATTGCTAATACGACACCCGCTCACCCATCCGGCCCACGCGTCTAAAAGCAGGAATCGCCTTGTAATCCGCCACCGGTCGAACAATTACTCGAGTCGAGAGAAGAGTGCCCACTACCGACCAGCATTTTTCTCGTGCAAGTATAAAACCGTGAAAGACGGCAAAGGCATCAGCATCGTTACTTTTGTATTCATGGAATCTTTCGATCGTTAAATGAATGACGTTTTTCTACGCGCCATCGGAGCAACTTTTCTCCATCACGCTCTCTTTCTCTGTCTCTCTCTCTCTCTTGACTTTCGACAAATTCGTACCCCGCGCTGAAAACGTGCGCAGAATTGAGAAAATATAGTAATCGCGCATTCGAGTAATTCGTTTGGGAAGCAACCCCCTAAGGTGATAAACGACAATTCAAACCAATTAAACATGATACAGTTCAATGGATATAATACCGTCCGGTTCGATTCTGATGCAGTGTACTCGCGATTGTATGTAAAAAATAGAATATTTCTTTAAACTGCCCCTTTTCTGTTGTAACCGCTCACTTCAATTACCATCAATTCGTAATTAGTGTTAACAAAGAGGATGAGTGACGCCCATTGCTGCAGTTACACATTCATTCCTCTCGTTGTCGTCGTCATCTCTTCCTTTTTCTTTCTTTCTTTCCTTTTTTTTCCCCATCATTTTCTTTTTTTTTTTTGCCCACGATACGATGTTACATTTTTGCCCGTTAGTCTTTATAATTAATACGTGAATTATTTCCGCGTAATTTAACGAGTTGACGAATTACAGGCTTAAGTCGTGATGTACATCAGACTTTGATGAAAAGTAGGCCTTTTACCGTTCTTCCGCGTATGGCCGCGGAGGAGAGGCTACTTTCGCGGACTTCTTGTCCAGGCCCCACTATACTATAGGTAGCTGGAGAATAAAACAAAAGAGGCGAATTAATTATTAAAAAGAAGCCCGCGAAATGCGTTTAATTAGGGAGAATAAAGGAACGAAAAAATATGTTTTTAACGCGACAAGAGCGTCGAGGGGTGCGAATGTAACGTTGATTTTCGAGTAAATCGGAGTTGTGGCTTATAACGACGTACGAAATACCTTGTCGGGGGAAGGGAATTCAAAGAGAAGCCCAGAAAACGTCCCATTATGCGCGTATTAACGGTAAATAAAGAAAAATTGGATTACTGGAATTGCGAAGAGCGTTCGTACGCATCCTAATAATACCAATGTAATTCTTTCTTCTATATAATGATGTTTTTCTATTCTACGGTTACCTTCCTTAATATCATCGCGATACAATAAATAAAAAGAGAAAACTCAAGAATACGCGTCTTTACAACCACCGTAATCAAGAAGCTCCGAGGAATCGTTCTTTGTGTACGAATTTAAAATTGTCTTTAGTCTCGACTATCAAGATTTTCGTGGTATTTTCCTTTTAGTTTGCTTCCAAATATTGAAGACCACAGTTGTATATACCTAAATCTAGGTCTTTCGGCTCGAAAAACTGCACCGACGAGCGTGGTCATACCATCAGGAAAAAATCTGCAGTTTAGTCTGAGACGACTGTAGGGAGCTCCATTTCCCCAACCCCCCCCCCCATGACGGAATTTTCAGTCGCGACTAATACCATAATTTTGTTCACATTTTGTTCAATTTTGTTAAACAAATTTTAAATTTAGTTCACTCGTCGTTTTCCCGCTTCAGCCATTTCAAACTTGAGGGGGGGCTGGGGAAATGCAGCCCCCCATCTTCGAATTTTGGGTTCAAATTCATGTGATAATTTTGTTCACATTTTGTCCAATTTTGTTCACTCGTCGGTTCCCCGCTACAGCCATTTCAAATTTGGGGGGATGGGGAAATGCAGCCTCCCATCTTCGAATTTTTGGTCCAAATCCATGTGATAATTTTGTTCAGGAAACTTTGGATTTTGTTCACCCATCATTTCTGCGCTACATACATTTAACATTTTGGGGCCGGGTAGGGCAGAAAGATGTTACTAGTTAAATGGGAGTTCGCGCTAAATCTGTCGTAGCGCGAAAACGCAAAACGTGAGACGTATACTTGAAATGTACGAATTTTCTATCTCACTTTTATCTTTAATTTGAGCCACATCTGAAATTTCTACGACTTTTCTGAGCCGAGTTATGGAGCAAAATGTGCCGTAATTTCACAGCAGGGGTTCCCAAAGTTGTGAATTATCGAAAGACAATTTTCTTATTGAAAGAATCGCGTAATCTGCAAAGTCTTCCCCGATCCTGAAGTAAAATTGAGCGCTAAATCTGAATAAGATTGTTAAAAAATTCTGCGAAGCACTAAAATGGGTTTATGGGCCCGAAAAGGGTCAAAATTTCCCCAAAATGATAAAATCGCCTAATCTTCGATGTTTTTCTCGATTCTGAGATAAAATTTAGCGCTGAATCTGAATATAATTGTTAAAAAGTTCTGCGAAGCACCAAAATGGGTTTATGGGCCCAAAAAGAGTCAACATTTCCCCAAAATGATAAAATCGCCTTATTTTCGAAGTTTTTTTCGTTTCTGAGACAAAATTTAGCGCTGAATTTGAATAAAATTGTTAAGAAATCTTGTAAAACACCAAAATGGGTTAATGAGACCAAAAAGGGTCAACATTTCTCCAAAACGGAAAAAATTGCCTAATCTTCAAAGTTTTTCTTAATTCTAGGGTAAAATTGTGTGCTTAGTTTAAAAAAAAAACTGTTGAATAATTTTCCGAAACACCAAAATGTGTGCAAGTGCCCAAAAACGATTACAATTTTGCCAACTTGGAATATCGCTTAGTCTTTTCAATTTCATTTGGTTCTCATAGTAATCGAGCTTCGCGAGAACAAAAGATTGGTCGCGGGTAGGAAAAAGTGCGAAAACTCTCGTTGTTTCAGGCAAAGGAAGGTATATGATACCGCAAA
This sequence comes from Aspidiotus rigidus, assembly GCA_035079385.1. Taxonomy (NCBI): domain Eukaryota; kingdom Metazoa; phylum Arthropoda; class Insecta; order Hemiptera; family Diaspididae; genus Aspidiotus; species Aspidiotus rigidus. Next base: position 11,382,732 of record JAVHKY010000020.1, on the reverse strand, counting down.
TTTGGTCTTCTGTTGCGTGTCCACGATGAAAGTCCCACTTATGTTTGAAGCAGTGCAAAAACTCCTAGATTCAACTGCAATGGGAGGTATGATACCACGAATTTGGTCTTGCTCGTGATGGGATATCAGCTACAGTTCAGTGTTTGATTGAGGCAGACGAATGCGCGGAATCGCTCGGGGCTCCACCCGCTGAAGGGAATGATGTCCTAAGATTGTTTTCTGTTATGACAAATTTTGTATCTCAATTTTATCTCTAATTTGAGCCACATCCGAAGTTTCTACAACTTTTCTAAGCCGTTATCGGAACTGATAATGAGTGAGTGAGGTGTAAGTAGAGCACTGATATTGAAAAAGGGTTTTCCAATTGTACAAATCTACTTTATTAGTTGCTTTTACAAGAGTACTTTCGGGTGTTATCCCATCATCAGTTGTGTCGCAACTGGAGAACAAGGCCTTAACCATGAGTTTTTATAGTATAACACTGTGATCTTATTGGCTATAACAATGCTGTATTGTGATTGGTTCACTTTTTTAGAAACTTATTCTTGTAATAATATGACATTGTGTTCTTATTGGCTAAAACATACTGCTTCGTGATTGGTTCAATCTTTTGTCCTAAATGCTGCGCAGTGTTGAAACGGAACAATGTACCCGGCAATGGAAGGACGCTTGAGATGAACCCGGTTGCACCAAAACTCAAGGGGCTAGTAAAACTCCACAAAGCGAACCGTCCGATGAGACCCCTGGTCAACAGCATTCAATCACCATGCTATAAGATAGCAAAGATTGTAGCCACATTCCTGAAAGAAAACTACCAGTTTGCACCCAGACGAAGTATCAGAAACAACGGAGAGCTGATTGAGCAACTGGACAAGTTGGAAGTCAGGAGTAACGACAAGCTGATATCCTTTGATGTGACTAATATGTTTGGTACCATACCAAAGGAGGAACTTCTCACCCTGCTCAAAAACAACAGATACCATGGGAACGCAGATGGGCCGAAGTACGCCAACATGGTGGAAGAGATCTTGAGCCAGAACTACTGCCGCTTTATTAACAGGTTCTACAGTCAGGAAAGGGGACTCGCGATGGGATCACCGCTGTCACCAATACTGGCGGAGATATTCATGAATGACATGGAAAACAAGATATTGAAGGGCGGCAAGTTCAGAAACTCGATCAAACACTGGGCGAGATATGTAGATGATATCCTAATTGTGTGGTCAGGCACTGATAGGCAGGTGGATCTATTCCTTTCAGAAATGAACGCGATGAATGAGAGCATCAAATTCACAGTGGAAAAAGGCAATGAGACCATCAACTATTTGGACCTTACACTCACAATAGAGAACAATAGGATAGAATACAAAATCTATAGGAAGCCGACGCATACTGACACCATCATCCCAAATGACTCCTACCACCACCCTAGGCACAAGTTAGCGGCAATCCAGAACTACTGCTATCGGGCAATTTCTATCCTCAAGAACAACGGAGAAAAGAGGAAAGAGATCGAGATAGTAAAGCAGATCGCAGAAGCCAATGGCTACCGCAGAAGTGTGGTGGATGGAGTCTTTGGGAAAATGGAAACGAAGAAAGGAACCCATGAGAGCATAGTGAGAAAGTACTCCGGATCGATACCATATATAGGAAAGTACACAAACAAGGTGATAAAGGCGTTCAATGGCTACGATGTAAATGTTGGTATCCAGAATAACCAACCCATGGTTAAGAAAATCAGCAATGACCAGACGGAACAAAAGGACAAGGAAAGCTTGAGCGGAGTATACAAGCTCAGTTGTGAACAGTGTGAGGGGATCTACATCGGTGAGACTGGGAGAAAGTTTGAGATCAGGAAGAAGGAGCACAAAACGTCGAGGGAGAAAGAAGATGGCAAGTCACTGTTTGGGAAACACTGTAACGAGGAAAACCACGATAGAGAGGGAATATTTGAAGTTCTACACGTAGAAAATCGCACAAAGAGAAGAAAACTCTGGGAACAAATGGAGATTGCAAAAGCCAAGAGGGAGAAAGCCTGCCTCTTGAACAATGTAATCACATTTGACAGCCAAAAATTATTCGGCCTGGTGATTGGACGAGAGAAGAAGAACAGACCCAACCAATCAGACGGCAGGAATCCAGGTAGCCAATAGAAACGCAGCATTTAGGACAAAAGATTGAACCAATCACGAAGCAGTATGTTTTAGCCAATAAGAACACAATGTCATATTATTACAAGAATAAGTTTCTAAAAAAGTGAACCAATCACAATACAGCATTGTTATAGCCAATAAGATCACAGTGTTATACTATAAAAACTCATGGTTAAGGCCTTGTTCTCCAGTTGCGACACAACTGATGATGGGATAACACCCGAAAGTACTCTTGTAAAAGCAACTAATAAAGTAGATTTGTACAATTGGAAAACCCTTTTTCAATTTTCTAAGCCGAGTTATGGACCAAAATGTGCCGAAAATTTACCAAATCGCCAGGGTTCCCAAAATAGGGCTTGAAAATTCATTAATTTACATTATTGAGCTGAATTTCGTAAATTTTAATAATCAAATTGTTTCTTAGGTGAATTTGGATGGGGAGGACGAGGAAAATAGTAATCAAATCCCAAGAAACAGCAAAATGGGCTAATAGGCCCAAAAAGGGTCAAAATTCCACCAAGATAGTGTAGCGTTCTGCTATGAAGGCGCAAGCACCAAGCTTGCACATGCCGCTAAACTTTTAATAATAGCAGACACCGCGAGGAAGCGTACTTATCGCTTAACTACTTCGCCGAATACGCTTGAACAACCTAGAACGTGCTCGATTGATTGTAAGGACTCTTGCATAACCTGTTTGCCGTTCTAGAAGAAATCTCGAGAATTCCGGAAATAAGGGTGAGACTATAAATAGCCGGCAGCAACCCGATAAAGCGATTCAGTTGCAATCCTAAAGCGATAGTTAACGTGTTCTCGTTCTTTAACGCGATTGTGTTACAGTTTAACGGTGTTTAGAAGTGTTGTACTTGCGGTACCAGTAATAAAGCTCGGTTTTCGTAATTGTTCTTTATTATCGGTGTCAAGAGATATTCAGTGACTGGTAGAACGTCACAACTGGTGTCAGAAGTGGGATTGCGTAAACCTACTTTGTGCGTTTGAAACTGGTGGTGATTCAAGATGGTGAAGAAGAAGTTTCATGAACTTCCGCGCATACGGGGTTATGCTTGACAACAGTAGCTATCATTTTCGAATAAAAGTTGATAATATCGATTAAATCATCTTTCATTGTTTTATAAATAGCAGCTGAACAAATGCCATCAAATTCATCGATGATGAGAAAAACTGGCTTCTGTGTGACAGAGGAAACACATTCCACTAAAAATCGCAGTCCGTCAAGAACCACACCCTCTTCTAAGTCTTTGTATTCTATTTTATCAACCCATTTTTGAAAAGCAGTTCGATCTTCACAAGAAAGATGTTCCAGTATATACTTATATGTTCTGAAGCTTTTGTGCAGTATATCACGGCAAGATTTTATACAATCGTCACGATTCTTTACAACATCTCGACCCAGTCCAAATGTGATGTAAACGACGGAGAACTGACCATACCATTTAAATGCTGCTTCATCTTTACCGATTTTCAACTTGAGAAAGACATCTCGCGATAAAGTACCTCCGAAAAAGCATTCGCACAAATCTAAAATAGTTGTTTTACCGAATCGTCGAGGTGCGGTTAGAAGAATGGGTCGTTGTGCCTGGAAGACTGGTTCATTCGGACTACTCCACCACAAATCAATAATTTTTCGTATGATGAGAGTCTTATCTACATAATAGTATTTTTGATATACTTCCGCGAAGGAATTACCAATCCTCAAATGAAGTTGAAGCGACATTTTCGGCTTTTTGATTGGTACATCTGTTGCTGACGAACTTCGATGAGACGACGTAGTTGGAGTAGATATATCCTCTAGAGCAGGTAACTCTGCGAGATTCGATTTCGCCTTCAATACCAAGGAGAGTACGTCTGTGCGGTAAACCCATAAAAATCTGGTTCTCCTTTCGCAGGTTTAAACGTTTCCACAAGTTCGATGTGCTTTTGAAGCTTTAACGCGAGTCGACGGATGCGCTGTGACGATGTTGACTCGTCTCGTTCCAACATTTCTTCAGCCTCCTTAACTGAGAGCTGGAGCGTTTCGACGCTGATTTTGAATTCAACTTTGCTGACTGGATCTGCCATTCTGCTGTGTAAGGATTAAAACGATAAGGATTAAAACGATGAAACGGAAGCTTGCGTCCTTGATACGAATTAAGTCGTTTTTCTGTGCTTCAGACGTGACAAAAAACTGCAAAAAATGGCATTCGTTCAGCTGCTATTTATAAAACAATGAAAGATGATTTAATCGATATTATCAACTTTTATTCGAAAATGATAGCTAATGTTGTCAAGCATAACCCCGTATGCGCAGCCGCGGTCTTCTGTGGAATCACACCAATAACTTGTCAAAGTCATTCAGACCTCAATAATCCGATATGTCTCACCTTTTTAAGTAATGATAACTTCTACACGTTTTATGGAACAGATACTGGAAGAAGAATTTGATGAACTGCTAAACTGTAAAAATATTTCCCAAAAAGTGCGGGACCTAAAAGAAGAAGCACGTGCATGGTACAATGGAAATGCGAAATTGTTTAATACCTATTCAGTAGTGAATTATATTCAATTAGAAGATGTTCAGTTCTACTGGAGGCGATCGGGTCTGGCTCAAGGTCTAGAAGAAGCGATAAGTACGCTTCCTCGCGATGTCTGCTATTATTAAAAGTTTAGCGGCATGTGCAAGCTTGGTGCTTGCGCCTTCATAGCAGAACGCTACAATAGAAAATCGTTCAAACTTTTAAATTGTAATTCGATTTTTAAGTGGAATTTCGCGCTGAGTCCGAAAAAAATGTTTAAAAAATTCTTCGAAGCACCGACATGGGTTAATGGGCCCAAAAAAGATCAAAATTTCCCCAAATTGGAAAATAGTTCAAACTTTCAAATGTTAATTCGATTTTCAAGTGGAATTTTGCGCTGAGTCCGAAAAAAAATGCTTAAATAGTTCTTCAAAGCACCAGAAAGGGCCAAAATTTTCCCAAATTGGAAAATCGTTCAAACTTTCAAATTTTAATTCGATTTTCAAGTGGAATTTCGCGCTGAGTCCAAAAAAAAAGCTTAAATAATACTTTGGAGCCCCAAAATGGGTTGATGGGCTCGAAGAGAATCAAAATTCCTCCAAGATGAATAACTGTGTAATCTTCAAATGTTGTTTTCAATTCTAAAGTACATTTTTGCGCCGAGCCTAAAAAAAATACTGAAATGGCCCTAGATGATCTCCAAAATGAAAAATCAAAAATTCTCATTCTGCAGTAAAATTGTTGATTCAGGGGATGGAAGGAATATCGACAAGTTCGTCTTCCGTTGAGTGATTGCGGAGTGAGAGATCGACTAGCGTCGGGTGACGGATCCGAAAGAGGAAACTGCGGAAATTCTCCTCATTTGGGGATTGGCAGGAGACGACAACTTCGTCTTCCGTTGAAGGTTCACGGTGAGAGGTCGACTAGGGCTCTGCGTATGATCAAAGCGGGAAAAAGTGCGAAAACTCACGTTGTTTTCGGCAAAGAACGCAAAGTTGGTTTACTGATGCGTGCTTGCAATGAGAGATCATCTGACGCCCAAACTGCAAAAACTCCTTGATTCAGGCAGTGGGAAGGTACCGCGAATTCGGTCTTGCTCGTGATGAGCGATCAGCTACAGCTCATCGCGAGCTCACGACGAAAGACTAGCTTCACATTATCGTTCCTTCCGTCGCGTGAACCTACGAGAATTTTCTCGCATCTGTCCGCCTCTATCAAACACGGGGTCTCCATCGTTCTCTCACCGCGTGCTCATGACGAAAGACCAGCCTGACAGCATGGTTTTTTCTTTCGCGCAAACGTACGAGAATTTTCTCGCATCCGCCTGCCTCTATCGAACACGGGCCTTCATCCTTCTCTCACCGCGAGTTCATGACGAAAGACGAGCCTCACAGTATCGTTCTTTCCTCGCGCGAAAGTACGAGAATTTTCTCGGATCCGGTGCCTTATCGAACGTAGCGCCTTGATCGTTCTCTCACGGCAAGCTTAACGAACAACGGTCTCGGGATATCCTTCCCAGCACTGGCTGTGGAAAAGAGAATTTTCTTGAATTCATCGGCCTAGATGAAACGGGGCTGTTACAGTTCTCTCCTGGCGAGGTCACACTGGAACGCGATATTCACGGTATGTTTTTCACCATTGCCTGAAACAACGAGAATTTTCACGTATTCACCCAATTAGATCAAACACAGGGCAACTGGTCTCTCACCGCGAGCTCATGGCAGACAACAATCTTCCTAGTACTCTTCCCTACTTCGCGGGTATCCACGGGAAATTTTTCGACCTTTATTGAACAGGGGGTCCGACGCGATCTTTCACCGCAAGCTCATAACGGAAGACAATCTTAAGGACATCATTCCCTTCAGCGGGTGGAGCCCCGAGCGATTCCGCGCATTCGTCTGCCTCAATCAAACACTGAACTATAGCTGATATCTCATCACGAGCAAGACCAAATTCGCGGTATCATACCTCCCATTGCGGCTGAATCTAGGAGTATTTGCACTGCTTCAAACATAAGTGGGACTTTCATCGTGGACACGCAACAGAAGACCAAATTTGCGGTATCATATACCTTCCTTTGCCTGAAACAACGAGAGTTTTCGCACTTTTTCCTACCCGCGACCAATCTTTTGTTCTCGCGAAGCTCGATTACTATGAGAACCAAATGAAATTGAAAAGACTAAGCGATTTTCCAAGTTGGCAAAATTGTAATCGTTTTTGGGCACTTGCACACATTTTGGTGCTTTGAAAAATTATTCAACAGTTTTTTTTCTACAACTAAGCACACAATTTTACCCTAGAATTAAGAAAAACTTTGAAGATTAGGCAATTTTTTCCGTTTTGGAGAAATGTTGACCCTTTTTGGTCCCATTAACCCATTTTGGTGTTTTGCAAAATTTCTTAACAATTTTATTCAGGTTCAGCGCTAAATTTTGTCTCAGAAACGAAAAAAACTTCAAAAATAAGGCGATTTTATCATTTTGGGGAAATGTTGACTCTTTTTGGGCCCATAAACCCATTTTATATGGATCAGTGCAATAGCCACGGACGTTTCGTTAGTGACTTGTATTGAAGAGTTCGCCGTTTTGACAATATTCGCACTTCTGATCCTTCCCGTGATTTGCCAATTCCACTCTTCCTTTTCGTAGGCCCTTTTTGGCCATCAAGGTTGTTGATGGAGTCTAATCTTCAGTCCCCTTTGGTGCTTCCTTTTGATCTTCAGAAAGCTTTTCACGCTGCGCATGTCAAGACGTGGGCGGGTGTTAATTTCGACTCTTCTCGCGACGTTCGTTATTATGAAGGCAGGTACCATGTAGTCTTGAACTCAGATTTATTCAAGAAGCGGTTGGGCTCAGCCGTTGAAAATTATTTGAAAATTTAAATTTGTTAATTGCATTAATATGTATCAATATTGTAATGTCTTTATAAAATATATGGTGATGGCAAAAAAAAATCTTCACTTGGAATGCTGCCCTGAGGCTTATGCTGACTTGTCAGTAACCAAAGCATTCCATTGTCTTCTTTCCTGTCTCTTCTTCCTGTATCAGGTTTACTTACTTATAGTTGTTAAATGTGGATTGCACATTGTTCTGCATGTTCTTATGTGTGCACTACTTACATGGCGATGTATTTGTTCTCTTCAATGGATTTCGAGTGTTTTAATTTTGTGTGCACAACTTGTATCAAGATGTGTGCGCTACTTACTTGGTGTATTCGTCGGTTTCATAGGATTGTTTTGGATCTTGAGTGCACAACTTATACGAGGAGGAGTGCACAACTTATACAAGGATGTGTGCACTAATTACTTCTTTTTTATCCGTGTAATACATTTCATAAGCGTGTCAATTTTGTTTCCTTGGCGTGTTATCGATAGGCGGGCAATTTCGTTTTTTGAGGCGTGCGATTAAATGTATGCCTTTCCCCATCCCCCCCAAATTTGAAATGGCTGTAGCAGGATACGACGAGAGAACAAAATTAAACAAAATGTGAACAAAATTATCACATAGATTTGAATCCAAAATTCGAAGATGGGGGAGGGGCTGCATTTTCCCAGCTCCCCCCACAATTTTGAAATGGCTGAAGCGGGGAAAGGACGAGTGAACAAAAATCAAAATTTGTTGAACAAAATTGAACAAAATTATGGTATTAGTCGCGGCGACTCAAAATTCCGTCATGGGAGGGTTGGGGAAATGGAGCTAATACTTGCTTTATTAATATTTAAAAATGACACGATTTGTCGTATTGGAGAGATTGAAACGACGTACGTATTCGAGATGAAAGAATGTATGTACAAAAGAGTTATTTTACGTAAAGCATTCTTCACGCTTTCGAGTCTTTCCCGCGTCGAATAAGCTGTATATCGCGCTTCCTGTTCGATGAGGGGCCAGAAAAAACCTGTAATACACATAAATAAACAGGAAACGAAGCCATCAGCAGTACGTGTACGTACATTCACAACAGGTAAGATAATTCGATTACAAACGAAACGATTATAAGTGTCATCTATGAAAACGCGCGACGACGGATGACGCGAGAATGCAACAAAAACCATTCTTTCTCTCCGTTAAGTACCCATCTTTTATAATAATACGGTATTGAGAGAGAGATTGGTGATGATGGACAGCAGACGCGAATTTACCTTCTTTGATATGCGGCTGTTATATACGGCTGAGAGGGCGATCGAAAGTGGTTTTTATACAAATCGATAAACTGTTCAGATAACGGGCGCGGAAGGGACAGAGCGACGAAGAAATCATTGAGAATTCGATGAAATACGAATACATCCAATAAAGTTTTCAAAATACGAGGTATTTAATTGAACGTGATGGGCGGAATGAAAAGATCGTTCGTATTTATATATACGGAGAGACTCTGGTGAAGTGGCGAAAATTGAGGCTGACTCCGCGATAATGTGTTTAGGTGTACCGTTATTAGGGAGTTTTATATAATATTTTCTCAGGCTCTTGTTAGATCATCTATTTATAGGGAAGAGAATTGTTGACCCCTTCTTCTTTACTGTCGAAAAATCATGAGGTATTTGATTATTTTTATTGAGAGGGCGTTTCCGTGACCGTGGGGTCATCTTACGTATTCGAATAGAAAGGTTTCGAACTCGTGATAAATCAACTATTTCGTAGAATCGTTAGAAATTCGGTCCTTGTTATTCGAGAAAACGAGAGTCATGCGCGCCGATACAATGTTGATTTTGTGTTTGTGCAAAAGCACCAGAAATTTGAAGTGCACACGAGAATGTACTTGAGCCGAATGAATTACCAGAAACTCGACCTAAGAAAGTAGCTCTTCCTCTTCTCAAGTGATTATAGGAGTTCGACTGTGCTCCGAGTATTGAAAATTTTTCGAAGTATTGAAGAACATCGCTCACAGCTCTAGAAAATATATTTACTTCTTCCAGAGCAATCACATGATATGGGCTGGGCTTGCCGAGTTGGGGGGGTAAAAGGTTGAGACTTCGCCAAGTCTTGGTGAGGTCCTAAAGTACTCCATTATGTCAATTTCAACGAGTAGAATAAAAGGACATAGAGAAGAATCCGACTTTGCACAGATAGACAATTGATCAAACTAGCATAGGGAGCTTAAGAATTAATTACTTTGTCCGGACGGATTATATAATTAGAAGGTCGAATATGTCCGGCACTGCCGTCCAAAATTTGAAGAAAAAAGATAATGATAGTTGTACTATCGAAACGTCGGGTTCTTAATAAGTAAATAAATAAATAAATCATTTATTTGTTTATCTTTTTTCTTCAAATTTTGGACGGCAGTGCCGGACATATTCGACCTTCTAATAGCATAGGGAGGTTTGGAGAGAAGAGTGACTCGAGGATGGGAGAAATCAAGGAGCCGAGGAGGTCCCTAAGGTAATTGTCTTCTTCATAACCTTGTCGTCCGTCCTCCCATTGGCGGGTGGGCGATACAAGGCTCAGCTTTCCAAACAGCTGCTGTACAGTGAGCTTGCGGACGAAGCATGGCGCCCGGGGGAATAGCGCAAACGATATAAGGATGAATAAAATACTCGCGAAGAGTAAGAAGGAAGATGCACAAACCGCAATAAAATTATACGACCAAGCGCTTTTGGCTAAAGAGCCATTCCTAAGGTATAGAAAGCGACCGAACCCAACACCAACAAGAACAAGTAACAACGGAAAGGAGGTCAGGATTGAACCAGCGAGTCATCGAAATGTGAATCATCCTCATAGACTAAATTCAATTAATCCCTCTTCAGGCATGTACCTGTTCAACACGGTACTGTCATTAATATTTCGGTGACGATGAATTTCAATTTCTTCCAACGCTAAGCGCTTGAAATACGATTTTTCCTTGTGAAGGAGAGCTTCAGACCTCTCTTTGGGACTATGACCAGTTTCAATTAAATGGTCCGCTAATGCCGACTCGCCTACTTTTCTTTTTTCCCAGGCTTTCCTGTTTTCATCAACCCTGATTTGGAGTTGACGGCCAGTCATACCTATGTACACGCTAGGGCAATCGCCAAAGGCCACCCTATAAACACCCCCCCTCTCGGCCACCGGTATCGGATCTTTCAATTTGACCAACAGGCTCTTAACAGTATTAGTGCTATAAAACGCCGGTCGAAAACCGAAGGGACGGAGGACGCGGCTCAACTCCGAAGAAAACTTCCCCAGAAACGGCAGCCTAATCCACCGTTTACGCCTATCAAGGTGCAATTCACGGGGGAGGGAAGTTTTGGAATCGAGACTTTTTCTCGTAAGTCTCCTACGGACCATGAGTTCAATGTCCACCTTGACCTGATTCACTCTAGCCAAGTGCTTCATCGTCACGAGTTCGTTTTTGAAAGCAACCTCACTCAGAGGGATTTGAGTGAGTCGATAGACCAAGCTATTAAATGTAGGTATTTTATGGGTGAAAGGTACGAAAGATGACCCGTGGATGGTAATGTCGGTCGAGGTACTTTTCCGGTAAATACCGAATTCATGGACACCGTCAATGACGGATACAGTCAAGTCCAGAAAATTTATTGATGAACCACCAACTTCCAGAGTAAATTCAATGGAAGATATAATCTATTTAAATAAACGAGAAACTCACTAAGGAGCTCCGCAGGACCGGTTCACGCGCACAATATGTCATCCACGTACCTATGCCAAGAGAAAACGTGATTCAAAAACACCTGGCCCGAAGAAAACAGGTCAACCTCAAATTTGGACATAAAAACTTCCGAAATGAGGGAACCTAAGAGGGAACCTATGGGGATCCCTACCTCCTCAGGGAACTCAAAATATTTACCATCAAACTTACAAAAATTAGGTGACCAACAGGCGTTCAATAGGTCGAAAAATTCGCCAATTCATTATGAGGAGTACCAGATTCCACAAGCAATTTACCTATTTGTTGCATAGTGGCAGCCTTAGGGATATTGGGAAAAAGCCCAACGATATCAAACGAGCACAAAATTGAACCTGGAGGAAGGTATGTGTCCTTCAATTTTTCAGCCAGGGCGCTCGAATTCTTAATTGAATAGGGAGACTCCACCTCCACACGAGCTTTGAACCATCTGTCCAGGAACTTAGCGAGGGAGTAGGCGGGGGAGGAAACGAACGGAACAACCTGCCGCATCGGTACATTTTCTTTGTGTCGCTTTGGCAATCCGTAAAGGAGGGGAGGGACTGGATCCGGTTCCAAAATAGCTTTCTTTACAGCGGGGCTCTTGACGATCACCTCACTACCATTAATAAGTTTTCTAGCCTCTTTAACGAATTTTGGGAAATCAAAGAGAGGGTCCTCCTTGGCCCCACATTGGCCAAGCACCTCGTAAACCTTAGACACGTAGGAAGCCTTGTCCATCACTACGACAGCATTCCCTTTGTCAGCTTTTGTAATAACCAACTTTTCCTCCCTAATCTTCCTCCTCAAACCCAAGATCAAGTCACTCCCTACATCACTTATGCAAGGGAGGGGGGTATTGTGAACCATTTCGGCACATTTTTTCTGAATATTTACACCAGGCCCGATTTTTACTGCTAAATCAGCTACAACATTAGCTGACTCCTGATTTTTCAGAGGGGGAGGGCGAATTTCAATCCCCTCTCCAGAAGTGTCGGTTCATAACGGTTAAACTCCGTCTTGCTATAAGTTATGACACGTGGCTGGAAATGTTGGATAATATCATCGTCACCAAGATCTAATTCGTCATCCCTAACCTTAGAACTCAGGTGGGAGGTAAGTTTCCGATTTTTCCTTTCTTTTAATTTCAGCTCAGAGTCGCGACAAACATCATCTATGAAATGAATAAATGGATCGAACTCACCGTGATGAAGTGGGCTAGAGAGCCGAGAGTGCACTAGAAGGTTGAGCCTAGTGGTTACATTAAGTAAACCATACCACCTCCTCCTCAACTCAGTGCGAATCCATTTCTTTGTCACGAAATTTGTGACGATACAGCACTTGGCTAGAGTGAATCAGGTCAAGGTGGACATTGACCTCATGGTCCGTAGGAGACTTACGAGAAAAAGTCTCGATTCCACAACTTCCCTCCCCTGTGAATTGCACCTTGATAGGCGTAAACGGTGGATTAGGCTGCCGTTTCTGGCCGCGTCCTCCATCCCTTCGGTTTTCGACCGGCGTTTTATAGCACTAATACTGTTAAGAGCCTGTTGGTCAAATTGAAAGACCCGATACCGGTGGCCGAGAGGGGGGGGGGGGTGTTTATAGGATGGCCTGTGGCGATTGCCCTAGCGTGTACATAGGTATGACTGGTCGTCAACTCCAACTCAAGGTTGATGAACACAGGAAAGCCTGGGAAAAAAGAAAAGTAGGCGAGTCGGCGTTTGCGGACCATTTAATTGAAACTGGTCATAGTCCCAAAGAGAGGTCTGAAGCTCTCCTTCACAAGGAAAAATCGTATTTCAAGCGCTTAGCGTTGGAAGAAATTGAAATTCATCGTCACCGAAATATTAATGGCATTACCGTGTTGAACAGGTACATGCCTGAGGAGGGATTGATTGAATTAGTGTATGAGGATGATTCACATTTCGATGACTCGCTGGTTCAATCCTGACCTTTTTTCCGTTGTTACTCGTTCTTGTTGGTGTTGGGTTCAGTCGCTTTCTATACCTTGAGAATGGCTATTTAGCCGAAAGCGCTTGGTCGTATAATTTTATTGCGGTTCGTGTATCTTCCTTGACTTGAAAAACGGATTGCTTCGATATAAGGATACTTGCCACACAGTCCTGAAGCTGGCTGGATTAGACAGGGATTGTGAAGACCTCTGCCGGGACCACACTCTGTGGAGGACTCAAGCGAACGAAAATCTCGGATTGTTTGCTAAACGTAACGCCCGAAGCAGTAACGCAGCACCCGATATACCTGCGGAAGAGTTTTAACATCTCGGATTAGCCTTTGCCGGACTCATATGAGAGGCTGAGAAGCAAGACGGATCTTCTTAAACTAAGATTAATGAAGGAGGAATGGATTTTTAGTTGTTTTCGTATGTGAAGGTTGAAGCTATTAATACCCCACGAGTTTCTTCAGCCAAACGTTCGATCCATGCTATTGTTCAGCAGCCGCAGTGTCCTTCAACGCATCTCTGTGCAGAGTTGGTATGTAACTTGGTGCTTTTGGCCCGCCGTTCAGAGATGCATCTGTGATACCCATACAATCTTGACAGTAGGTTGGAAGATAACTCATACCGTCAACTACTGCATCTTAAAACAGGTTTTCCAACACATCATCATCAGTTCTGTTCTTGTCTGCTGTGATTGCAGCCAGCTGAAAGCTAAGAGCCAAGAGCCGAAGTTAGCTGAATATCTACTGATAAGGGAATAGCTGAAAGCCAGCTTACTTTGAACCTTTTTGAGCCAAATGTTTTCAACTTTTTTTTTATTAGAAAAACGCATTACTGGAGTGCTCAACTCTCTAGACCAAACTGGCTTAAGGATTGCTTCCGGTTCAGTTCTTCAGCATAGCCTGTCGTGCACTCATTCAATAGAGATGAACACAAACTGGAGAATAGGTACCATTCGCAAGTAAAACCAAGCCCCTATTCTCGTGATCGTTTCATCTAGACTCGCATTTATTCATGACATTGGTCGGCTGAAAATGAACTGAATTAGGCCAGCTAAATTTTCCCAAAAGACTAAATTAAAATTTTTCAAGGTCGTAAGTTGCAGCCGAAAACTGAAGCAGAAATTTTTGGCTGCCATTTATTGGCTGAAATTGTGCCCTTTAGCAATCCAGAACTGAGCGCCAAGACGAATGTCATACATTGGCTTCTGGGATTTTATGTCAATCAAGTCGGACTTCATTCAACGTGGTGGGAGTTGAGCGTCTTCCTATTTTGTTGTCCTCCATTTTCCATTTAAATACTGAGAACTGAGAATCCTTTTATGAGTCATTTGAATGTCTAAGAGTTAGGTATGTTTGTAGACTGGGGTTTTTATTGTGGAGGGTATATCACTAGACTAGATCGAGGCTGAAGTAGGCAGAGGGCCACAGACGCCTTACGCAAACTTTGAAATCAGGGTCTTCAAGTACTCAAATTATAGAATGAAGGACACTGTACGAAATTTTCTCTAAATTGGAAGTAGAGGAAAATTGGACAATTATAAATAAAGTTGTGGAGATTCAAGTCGAAGGGATTAAACCTAATCTAGCTCACTGGCAGTAGCAGTTTTAAAGTTCAGCTTGATTGATCGCAACTAGCTGAGAAAAAGACTGAAAGAGCAAATCAAATATTGATACATTTTTACATCGTGCTCAAAAAGTATTAATATTCAATAAGTTAAAACTATTGGAGCTCTCCTACTGTAAGAAGACAAGAACTGGATGTTTTTTTTTTCTTCTTCAGCCTTGTACCAATAGTAATAAAGCCCTTTGGGAACTATTCCAAAAACTGCACAAGGTGTCCAACGCAATTATGGCCGTTTTTGGTTGATCGTTTTTGGTCGTTTATATGGTTGACTTTGGTGGTTTTTAGTTAATTTTTGGAACAGTTCCCAAGGGGCCCTATTACTACTTGTACTGAATTTCTGCAGCTTACCGTTGGTCAAATCAAAAATGGATGAAACCTCAAATACTGAGTGTATGTAGAAGGATGGTGTAATATTTTGTCTTAAAGGTGAGTGGATTTGTTGATCTAAGGCGTTTCTGCTAACCATGAAGTTGTGAGCTACCTTGTTATGAGTTCATTATTACCCTAGTAACTTCTGTAGTCTGAACTGGGAAGAATTCATAATTATTCGAAGAGAAAGAGTTTTACCCAAACAGACGGTAAACCCTGGGCGTCTCCCTTGATGGCAGATCTCATGGTAGGCGTAGACCTAACGACTACATTTATGTAATGAAATTCCATTTCATCCATGAAATGGCCCATGCTTAGCAAACGACGGTATCCTTGATGGTGGATCAAATTTTTTCTGACGGTTTTTCTCTAATTTCAGCTAGTCTAAATTGGCCGATGGTACATGTTTTAAGGGCAATTTTTGCCCATCGTTTTGCGTGGAATTGATTGGTCTTCAGTGGTTATGATTTGTTTATTGTCTATGAGGAGTGAGCGGCGGGTATCAGAGATTTTTTTGGTTCTTAGGTGATAAAAGTATTCAATTCCTTGGATAGACGAAGTGTTTTGTGGCGGTGGCTCACTAATCTTCTGATTTTGTTTTGCAAATGTTTGACGAAAATATCCACGGTCCTTTCGCCAAATTTTAGTTCCGAGAGAGGCGGGGCTCCAACCTATTCGACCTTCTAGCTGCATATACCGGTAGGAAATGTCGAGAAATCTTGACTTTTGAGCTGCGCGGACTTTGACTACTTCCGACCATCGAGCTGAATGTACGTATGAAGAGAGGAAATTTAAGGAATTTTATTTATTCTATAAAATATTGTATTATTTGGGCTTGCGGATCAAGTGGCCTTTCAATTCGTTGTAATTCGTTGTGTTCCCGTCACCAGCAAAACGTTTAAATGCCTTTTTACCCGCTCATAACTGAAATTAAAGAAAGAACTTGCAACGACACGAAGCACACTGGTCCAGAAATAATTTTTCGGGGCCAAAACTTCAGAACTTCGACTATACCCGTTTATTAGGTCGTAGAATCCGAATATGATAGCAGTTTTATCATGCAACTTCAACAAACATGTCTTTCACCAAAAAAACATGTTTTTTGTAGGAAAAAATATGTTTCTTTCATTTTTTTCGAGAAAATGTTTTTATTTTAGTCATGTTTTAAATCACTGATTTGCAAATTGGGTAGAAATCTTGCTACCAAACTGTAACAGACCTGTTTTTCCCCAAAAAAAAAACATATTTTTTAAAGGAAAAACTAGTTTTTTTTTTTTTTTGTGAAAATGTAAGTGTTGGCAAAATCTTTGCTACCGGTACCAAACTATAATGAAGATATTTTTTACAAAAAGAAATACGTTTTTTTGAGCAAAAACCATATTTTTTGTTTTTCTTGTAAAAATTTTAGTATCTTACTCCTGTATTGGATGTTTTTTTTTTTTGACATGTTCCATGTCTTTTTTCTCGCCAGACCCCGATTTTGAAACTCGCGAGTACACCCCCCCCCCTCCCCCCCGTCAAGAGAAATCTCTACCCCGTGGGTGATTCAGAAATTCGCGAGTACACCCCGCGTAATAATAATAATTAATAAAATAAATAAATAAATAAATAATTAAATAATTAAATAATTAAATGAAAAAATAATTAAATAAATAAATAATTAAATAAATAAATAATTGAATAATTAAATAATTAAATAAATAAATAATTAATTAATTAATAAAAAATTAAATAATTAAATAAATAAATAATTAAATAATTAAATAAATAGATAAATAAATAAATAAATAAATAAATAAATAAATAAATAAATATTTCAATAATTAATATAATTAAATAAATAAATGAATAAAAAATTAAATAAATAAATAAATAAATAATTAATTAATCAATTAATAATTAAATAATTAAATAAATAAATAATTAAATAATTAATATAATTGATAATTAGAAAATTTTCTAAGTCCCTCTTCCTATCATATATGGCTGGATAGTCGAAATTTTTCCAAGTACCTCATATTTCTCATAGAAGACTTGAATTTTCTCATACCATTCCATTACAACAGCGAGATCGCTCGTTCGCCCCACGAAAGTTGATACCTCAAAATATAGAACACCCACAATTACCTCAAAATATTTCTCATACAAGACTTATACGACGCCAAGATAGGTAAAGGGAGTAAACGAATAATATCTCACGAACACTTGACCTAGTACAAGAATTAATAATAAATAAATAAATAAATGAATAAATAAATAAATAAATAAATAAATAAATAATATTAAATAATTAAATAATTAAATAATTAAATAATTGAATAATTAAATAATTAAATAATTGAATAATTAAATAATTAAATAAATAAAGGCTGAATAGTCGAAATTTTTCCAAGTCCCCTAGACTTGAATTGTCCCATACCATTCCAATACAACAGCGAGACAGGGGGCGAACGAGCGGAGCGAGTTCGCGCTACCTCATATTTCTCATAGAAGACTTATACGACGCCAAGATAGGTAAAGGGGTAAACGAATAATATCTCACGAACACTTGACCTAGTACAAGAATTAATAATAAATAAATAAATAAATAAATAAATAAATGAATAATATTAAATAAATAAATAATTAAATATTTAAATAATTGAATAATTAAACAATTAAATAAATAAAGGCTGGATAGTCGAAATTTTTCCAAGTCCCCTAGACTTGAATTGTCACATACCATTCCAATACAACAGCGAGACAGGGGGCGAACGAGCGGAGCGAGTTCGCGCTACCTCATATTTCTCAAAAAAGACTTGAATTTTCTCATACCATTCCAATACAACAGCATGAATGCTCGTTCGCTCCACCGAAAGTTGATACCTCAAAATATAGAACACCCACAATTACCTCAAAATATTTCTCATACAAGACTTATACGACGTCAAGATAGGTAAAGGGGTAAACGAATAATATCTCACGAACACTTGACCTAGTAGAAGCCTAGACTGAAATATTTCATGATGACTGATAAAATATAAAAGACATGGAACATGATTTTCATTTATTTGGCTATGCCAGAAAATTTAATAATTTTTTTTTTTACGAGCAACGCAGCTGCGCTAAGGGCTATTTGCTCGGCAGATAGTTCTGCGTTTACATAAACTTAATATTTTTGTCGTCAGCTAAATTTTTCCAAGAGGAAAGCCAAAGTTGGGAAATTGAGGAAGCGTAATATACTTTTAGGTCTTTTGCCGGTGAGAGAATAGGATCCGTTATTTTAGGAAGAGATGTTGCTTGTTTGGCTGCTTTATCTACTGAGTCGTGAGGTGGAAAGTCAACGTGTCCAGGAATCCAAGCCAGTGTGATATGAGAGTTTATTAATTTCGTAGTGTGGAGAGCCAAAATTTGAATTCTAATTTAGCAAAAATTTTGCTACGAAACTGTAACAAACATATTTTTCAAATGTTTTCTAATTATAAAACATGTTTTGTAGCGAAATTCTGTGAAACAATGGTTTTTTCATTTTGTGGACCACTGAATCTGAATTAAACAGTAATTTTACTGTATAATTTCAACGAACATATTTTTCACAAAAAAAAAACATACGTTTTCTGTGGAGACAAACAATTTTTCCAAGATTAGAAGAAAACATTTCATGGAAATGAGAGTCCATTTATATTTTGTAACATCTCGATCAGTAGTCCACAAATAGATTTTTCAAATAAAAAACTCATAAGTTTTTTTTTTGGGTTGCCACATCCAAATTTGAAGTTGATTTTGCAATATAATATCTACAAAATTCAGTATGTGATTGCCATCCAGGAAGACAGTCAGTCTGCTGATCAACTTCTTATTAGCTCAAATTCTACTCACTCTTATCATTAAGGACTGCATCATCACGCAGCTACAGCGGCGGCGGCAGCAGCGTAGTTTTACCAGTGCTACCGCCAACTGACGATGTTCCTTTCAAATTTCGTTAGGAACTCGTGTTATTTAATGAATTACCGTATTTCATTGAATGTAAGCCGCACCTTTTTTTCGTTTTTCAAGCTTCAAAATCCGGGTGCGGCTTATATGCGAGGGCGGCTTATCTTTGAGTTGACTTGGAATCATTACGAAGGACATATTCTGACTTGGACGTCCGGAAGAGGAAAACCATACCGAAAAATGCAGTTGTGCGCGCTCAAGAAAAAGGGTGGATGACGACTGATCTCACGGTAGATTGGTATAATTGTGCATTGATTTGTAATTACCTATTGTAATATGGTATTTTTTTCTATAAAGAAGATATTTTTCGTGGATAACGACACATTTTTTATTTGGTAAAAGCGCGGTTTACGTGCGACACCTTTTCTTTCTTTTTTTTTTTTTGATGTCTTCAAATCGGGGGTGCGGCTTATATGGCTGGCGGCTTACATTCAATGAAATACGGTATAAGTTATAACTCTACTGTTGGGGCATATTGGCAGCTAAAATTTTCATAATCTAAAAGCTAATGCTTCACCCAATCAATCTCTGATTCTCTATTGACGCAATATATCGCAATCTATTAGTTCTAGTCCATGAAGTTCCTACTTTATACCCAATTAGTTGGGTTTGTCACTTGAAAATGGCGTTTCTCGAGATAACTATTAAAATTCCAATCTCAGAAATTATTTTATTCGAAAATGGAGATTTCAAGGATATGAAAAAAAAAAAAAAAAAAGTCGACGGCAATATCAGTTTTGAAGGCCAGAATATAGAATTCAAGTTAGGCCTATATTCAGCACTTTTCTTACAGTTCATACCAATTCTTTGGAAAAAATAAGGAATAACTGACGAACAAAAGTTAAATGTAATATTTTGTTTACTTATATTCTTAAAAACAATTCTACATAAAAATATGGGCACTTCTCGATAACTTTTTCTTCAGGTTTTTGACCGCAATTTTCCTAATCTGGACAAGTGTGCGAAGGTATACTTTATCGGGTAAAACACCACGAGAAATTTGAAAAAAATATTAATCAAATTAACGACCCTCGTGGGCGTTTCGAAGAAAACATTCTTCATCATCCGGGTCCAAAATGAATAATTTTTTCAAATTTCTCGTGACGTTTTTAGCCAATAAAGTACTTTTTAAATGAATAACGATTTACAAGCTTTTTTTTTTTTTTTGAAAGGAGGAAGGCTTGAAAAAATTAATCGATACATAATCAATCGTCGAATTTGAAATCGAATGATCCTCCGCATGAAATACGTTCCTCGCTCGCCTCAACGTACAGTCGATTAAAAAGACCAGAAGTGAGCTGCGAATTTTTTCTATTCTGTTTTCTGATATCACTGATAGAATATCAGTCTATACTCACTTAGTTGTAATGGTTTGTAATTTTCTGGAGACTGAAATGATTTAGGCTACTCTCAGGAAAAATGGGTACATCGTTTATTAAAATTACACATTTTTGGTTTCGAAAACATACAATAAAACACATTACAAATTTTATTTACAAATACATCGCTCGAAATATTTTACAAAATTTTTTTGGTTGCTGCAAAATTTCATGTAAGTTAAGCGTCATACGAGTATGGATTGGATCAAACTCTGAAATTACGTAGTTGAACCCGTAAAATATCAAACACCGATACCGGTACCATTATTTATGGTCAACTTCGAGTACAATTTTAAGGAAAACGTTGCCTGCGTATTACTCGAGTATAATATTTGAACCGTAAATGGATTTTTTCAACTGTAGCCCTCTGGTGAGACTTTTGTTCAATTGAAAAATATCGTTTGTTGATTAAAAGAGTTTCGTGGTTGAGACTTTTTTGCAGGTGAAAGATCCGAAACTGTAAAGTACTTTTTCGAAGATTTGCTTACAGAATTTGTGAAATTTCTAGAGACGCGGGAATTAAACTTTTAATAAGAAAATTTTTAAACGTGAAACTGAAAATATTATATTGCAATTTATTTTGAAACGTTGGTAAAAATTTAATTTTATTGTTGTGAGAGGCAGAGCGAAGTAAACTCTAGTATAAAATTTTCATTTAGATCACATTTTTAACAACACATCCTAATCCCTCCATGTTGCCCCTACTGTCAACAAGACAATTTAACTGTCGACCACTTTTTCTCCTGGCCCCCCAACTTTTACTTCTTCGTTCTTCCGCTAACACCCCCTCCTCCTTCACTCACGCACTCAAAAACAACCATGAAATCATTTCTGGTACCCTTCAATACTTACAATCAACAAACTTTTACAACAACATCTAAACAACTTGATCGTTTACATTAATTCCTCTTCACATTAATTATTATCTTATTGCCTCTCTATTTTCATACCATGTATTACCGTCGAGCTAGAACCTTGCAATTTTAAAGCTCGTTAAATTTAAAAAAAAAAAACAAGACTGAGACGCCACACGAGCCTCAGTATCTGGGTCTCTTTGTTTTTTTTTTTTTTCTTTCTTTTCTTGACTGTAGGATGATGGAAATTCATCGTTCTATTATTTTTGAAAAATCTGGAGCTCAGGGGTGCCGTGAGGCCATTTTCTTGAATATGATTCTTCGTAGGAAATTTAGGGGGTGGTTTTTTCCTTTGTTCTCGTAACATTATTGGGGAGAGGCTCTTTTTTTTTTTTTTTTTTTTTTTTTTTTTGCTTGTTGAAAATTTTTTGGGGGGACGAAATCTTTGTAAGCTTTGGGGATCACGGCACCCCTGGAGCTTTTCCTTCTACCCAGACCTAGAGCTGAAGAGATCAGATTTTTTCTATGTCAAGACTCTGATTCTTGTTCCGCTCATATCTGGCACCTAAAAGATTTGTTTTTTTTTCAACTTTTTTTTTTTTTTTCTTTTTAAAAAATTCATCTTCCGCAGTCCAACATCCGCCCAAAATGGACTTGGAAAAAATGTTTCTTTTATCTCTTTTATTTATTTATTTAGTTTCTTTCTCTCTTTCTTTCTTTCTTTCTTCTTTCTTTATATGATATAGGAAAGCAAGCTATCATATATATCTTGGAGGTTAAAATTTTAATAGGGAACGTGTAAAGGGACTTGAAAAATTTTGCTCGTCATGATATATAATAGAACGAGATTTTGGAAAATTAGTTGTTTCTCAATTCAGTTTCACACTACCCTAGATGTGAAATTGATGATGCGTTCTTTTTTATAGTGGTTTCCTCAATAGGCCTATAAACCTCATTACTGAAACAAATTTGACCCATAGAACAGGTTTCTTGCGTTCCTTGTTTGAGACCGTTGAGGAAGCCTAAAATTTTTTTATCGGGAAACCCGCTATCCCTTTTGTTGGGGGTACTTTCAGGAAATTTTTGTCCGCGAGCGGTCCGAGGTTGATGACGTCACGGAGAGGGACGGATTTGGAAAAACTTCGACTCTTGAGCTATTTATGATCAGAGAGGCCGTCATAAGGTTGATGACGTTAAGAGGCTAATAATATTACGAGGTTGATGACGTCAGGGAGGGGGGGGGGGGGACTTGAAAAAATTTCGAATACGAGTTCCCCGCTCGCCATCCTAATTTTTTTTTTTTTGCCTTTCTGTTCCCAGCCAAAATGATGATAGACAACTCAAGAAATTGAGGTAATGATCGATCATAAAGCATAATAACAGTCTCTATGATCGTATAATACACGCGGTTGGTAATTAGTGTTTGTGTGGTACCGAGAAGGGTAAAGAGAAAAAGAAACTTCTTCAAAGACTATACAAAAATTTGAAAAATTTCATACAGAAGTGAAATTGTAAATGACACATAATATATTTATCTCGAATTGTGACGTGACAACGTACTTTTCGGTAGGAAACTTTTTTTTCACGAATGCATAGGGGCTCTTGGCTTGCCGAGGTAAGAGCCTCCAAAAAAGTAGGAATCGAAGCGACAGAGATGACAAGGAAGCTGATTTGAAGAGAAGAAACAATACATGAATTAACACTAATCCTTTGTTCCATGGTAAATTGTTTCGTAGGAAATTCAATTACTTTATTTTCATTACTCTTCATTTTAAACAAGACTGAGTTGCCATGCGCCTCAGTATCTGGGTGTCTAGGGTTTTTTCTCTCATTAACTGCTACATCAAGCAATCTAGATTTTTTCTATTACATATTATGTCAATAAGTATCTGGAAACCAGAGATTCGCATCTTTGTCCTCTTAAACCTGGAACCTGAGAGATTTGGTTCCTTTTTACTTGTCAATTTTTAAAACGTAAAAAATAGTAGGTATAAGTGTCCCCAGCCAAAATAATGGGAGACAATGGGGAAATTGAGATACATTTCATCAAAGAGTATAATAAAAGTCTTGACACGATCGTGGAATTCATTACCGTTATCGAGGTACCGAGAAGAAAAAACTTTTTCGAAGACTGTACGAAAATTTGAAAAATGCCATGCAAAAATAAAACTGCACAGAAATTCTAAAAATTCTTAGCGAAAATAAAATCTAAGGTGACACAGAAGATGTATCTCGAATCGTGACGTCCAACACACCTTTTGGTGGGAAACTTCATTCATTTTATTTTATTTTTTCGTTAATGCATAAAAGGGCTCTTGGCTTGCCAAAGTAAGAGTCCCGAAAATTTTATCACAAGTTTTATTGAATTATTTTTGGTACGCTGATTCTCTAAAAGTTGGCGATTCTTTCATCCAGTTCTATTGTATGTAATCATTTTAAATTTACAATTTTTCCACTATTATTTTTATTTTTCTCAAATTATGTTTACAGGAACACTCTTGAACAGCGTATACAAATTCATTAAGTTGTCGTACACGATGAAGAATCACCTTTAAGAAAAACGTGAAGAGAAGATAGGTATGTATAAAGATATAAATTGTAAGAACGGTCTTTGCCAGGAAAATAATTGATTTTAAAAACCTGCAATTTAGCTATAAGAGACCTCCTCGCAAAAGTGTATGATTTGTTGTAGAAATACTTGTACCCTCCTAAGTTCACAATGTTTTCTTTTAGGTGTTTTCAATTGTATCAAAGGACGAGGCCCCATTTCCGCCTAAAATTATTTTCAACCGATTTATTCCAAATCGGCAGTCCTATAGATTTATATGATCTTCAAAATGTACTCACTTTTATTGATACCATATGAACCCTCGAGTCTCCAGATCGACCCATCATATGTCTGGGTTTGACGTTTTTCTCAACCCATAAAGCTACATTTCAAAATACTGTTGTAAGGAGGTTGCGCTCGGTGTTGTTTTAAATAAAAAACATCAAAAACACGCGATTTTTTGTGAAAAACACAAAACCTTGGCATGTTGGGAGAATCCTGATGGAGGCTTCAGGGTTCATATAATACCCTTGAAAGTGAGCAATTTTTGAAGGTCATATCTAGAGCTAATATTTTTTGGAAGTTGTCAATTTTGTTCTAATTGGGGCAAATGAGATGCGATCAAGGATGAGCACGTTTTAGACATTAAGGACGCCCCCCAAAAAATTTCTAAAAATAAAATAGATGCCAAAAACTTTCAAAAATTGAATAAAAAGCCATAATAACGTTAGAATTTGAACTTTTCGCGATAAAACTGATAGATTTTACCTCAAAAAAGATGAAGACCAATTTTTCGTATTTTTTCATTTTTCGACTATAAATTTATCCTATCCGACAGAAGACAGTCCTTTACAGAGGACAACATGGAGAAACATGTGATCATTATGTTTAATAGTCGTTTTATATAATTTCTTATCGTTTGTGAATTCAATAATCATTTTTTTCATAAAAATTTCCGTTTTTTCAATTGTTTTTTTTTTTATTTTGCCAAAAGTGTCAAATTTCTCAATTTCAGTGTCAAAAACCTCCCTCTAAAATGCCAAAAAAGTTAGCTCTAGTCATATCGGGCAAATTGGAAATTAATTGGTTGAGAACAATTTTTTAGGCCACGTATCGGCGGAAATAAGACCTTATCGACACTCATCCTTTAAAATTTTCAATTGTTAACGTTAGTAAGGCTCGCGCTTGCAATGGTGTGGTTTTCTATGAGGCCTACTGATTTCTATCCAAATCGAATGACATTTATTAAAAATGGATTACGTTGATGGAAACATTCATTCATCAGCGTGAGAAAAATGTTTATGATAGCGCTCTCGCCTAGAAAAACACGTCATAATACTCGAAAATGAATCATAAAAACGATTCTAACGACCCGGCTTGCAAAGATTTTTTCCATGTCGACATTTTGTGACAACCTGCCATAAGGTTCCGAGTTGAAATTTTTGTCGAGATTTATGACAAAAATTTTAACACAAAGGCTTATGGCGGGTTGTCACAAAATGTGAAAGTGGAAAAAATCTTCGCATGTCAGGGAATCAATGCGTGTTTGAAAATTACGGTCATACATATTTAAATAGATAATACGTATACTCAAAGAGTACGAAGATAACAAGAATCGCAAAATACAACCTATATTTAAAAACGGTTTCAAAACGACTGGTGATTATTATCAAAATTCTTTGAAGGGGAAAAGATGACCACCTTTATTGTGCCTCTCAAGATTGTAGTGACATTCAACAAAACTCAAGATCTTCTTGTAAGTGTACACATAATTTGAAATTTAGGATAGACTCCTCTATTCTCATGCAGAGTTCAGAATTCAATATTTTTCCAACGTTTCGTTCTCCCGCAAAGTTTGAGATTTAGAATTACTTCGTATTTCGTGAAATTACAATTTTGCCTAGACGCAGATGAAATCTTATAGATACCTGTGTTACAGTTGAAACCCGAAATCAGTAAATTCTAAAATTCACTAGTCAAAACTAGTTGCCACAAATGACTTTAGTCAGAACTAGTTTCGACTAGTTAACTCTAGAATTTACCGTGACCCTCAGCGTTGGAGCTAGTTTTAACTTAAATAATTTCAGGTAAAACTAGTTTTTACTAGTGAAAACTAGAATTGACTAGTAAAAAGTGAAATAGAGAAGAAATTATGATTGTCGGGGAACACTAGTTTTAACTAGTGAAAACAAGAAGGGTGAATCCAATCAGTAAAATGAATTTCTTCCCTAGTACAAATGTAATTGCATTTTTATCAAGGGTGTTGGAGCAATTTTTTTTAGAGGCCTCCGGAACGAATACAGAAAATGACTCTCCGACTCCGGTTACCTCCAGTGGACACGTTTGAAGGCGTCTTCTGACCTCCAAAGTATGTCTCTGGAAGTACCTCAAAATGCCTCCAGCGCAATTACTGAGATTGGAGAAAAAGCCTCCGGAGGCACTGTCGAAGAAACCGAAGACGTCTTTGGAGACGCCTCCGAAGCCACTTGTGACGTTGATCAGTGTGACCAGATGTAGCATATTGGCCTACCAGTGTTGCCAGATGACAGATGATACTCACAAGGTGTATTTAAAACTTTGGCTTTTCTTCGAACCGAGCAGCGCTAGCATCAAAGTGGCTGAATGAGGGTTCGAGGAATAGAATACTGTTGAAAAAAGTGCTTCCTAAAGGATCTTTGGAAGCCCCTCCAAGCCTCTAGGTGGAAGCAAGGTACCTCCGGAGGCAAAATGCTCCAGCCTCCAACATCTTGGTTTAAATCCTCACCATCTTCGCCTCATTGGAGGCGGAGGCAAGGTACCTCCAGAGACAAGCCTCAAACACCCTTGAATTTTTATTTTTCGCAAAGCTTGTTTGTACTTGAATGGTGTGCGTCAATTAGTCACTGTTAGGTTTGCTCTTGTAACGTTTATAGACCGACGAATTCGTATGATGTACGGTTTAATGTGTGAATTAAGGAAGAAAAATTTAGAACTTTTTCGTATACTTTATTCCAGTGTGAGCTACTTATCCTCAAAGTTGAGCAGAACTACCAAATATCTATCAATTTGGCCGAAGTATGTCTGGAAATACCATCACCTTTTGAACTCGAACAATTTCAATTCATTTCAGTTATAACTAGAATTTACTGATGAATTCAAACAATTTTTTTATTCTAGAATTAACCAGTCAAAACTAGTTCTGACTAAAGTCATTTGTGGCAACTAGTTTTGACTAGTGAATTTTAGAATTTACTGATTTCGGGTTTTAACTGTAACAGATACATCAAAAGACAAACGCGAAATGAGGAATACTCCGAAGGGAGAGTAAACAATGTAAACCGCAGAAAAATATAAGACGACGAGCGCTTTCGGTTAATAAACCATCATCAAGCCTGAACTGAAAGCATCAAAAGAGTTAAAAATGATTGCCATTTGCTGAAAACAACAAAAATTGGCGTAATTTTATTTGAAAATAAGATTTATCAATTTACTATCACCGTATGAAAAAATGTTAAAAAATAGGTAAAATAAATTTAACACGCTGAGCGCTTTCGGTTTACAAACCATTAACAAAGCTGTTAATGGTTTGTAAACAGAAAGTGCTCGGTGTATTAAATGCGTATTTTATTTTTGAAAATTTTTTCATACAGCGATAGTAAATTAATAAATCTTATTAGGTATGAGCCGTAGTATGGAAGAGCGTGTTCTCGAAAGGAGTTTTACTTCTCAAAAATCTCTTTTTTTCCAATCTTGCCCCTCAGAGCGAGCGAGGGTATTCAGTATTTTCCTATTACTTATAGCCAGAGCCCGGATTCCTCGGCATTTGTCGAATCATTTTGCTACGGGCGGAAAGCTTGAAAATCAGATATAGAAGTTCATTTTACGGATAATGGGGCCTATAAAACAAATTTTATCTTGCCGAAAATGGAATAAATGCCGAGAACGGGGTTTAAAGCCCAATAAGGCCGAAAATGACCATTTTCTTGAATGTCGTTCAAAATTATAAAATTTCGGACAAACTTGGCTGAATTTTGCTCAAAATTCACCAATCATGGTGAAAATTGACCTTTTTTTTTTGAAAATATCATTTTTAGTCCAAAGTTGAAAAATTAGAAATATTTCAATTGAAAGTTTGTTAGGATTTTTTTAATCCCCAAAATGCTTTTATTTTTGTCAAAATCATGTAATTTTGGTTGTAAATTGGATAATTCTAGGCGTGAATTTGTAAAAGCACTAAAAACTAATGTTTTTTTCATTTTTTTTCTTTTAAATGCCGAATAATGCCGAAAATGCAACATTAAGTGCCGAAACGTTTCATTTTTAGGGCCGAAAAATCCGGGCTCTGCTTATAGCTATTAACGACAGTTATCAACTTGCGTTGAACCCGTCTTTACTTATTTAATTTTGTGCGGTTGATTACAATAGTTCTATCCAATTACCTAATTGAAGAGGAGCACAATTACTCTCCTCTCGCTTTTCACCGAACCAAACATTCTAGTAGACCTTACTCAAATTCTCAAAACTAACAATAATTTCACAACCACACCCTGTACTTCTCAAATAGTTCTGAATTTAAAACTGAAATGGCTTACGCCTATCCTCGAAAAATGGATCGTTCTTATTTACGCATGCAAGGTCCTCATCTTACAACCCGTCAGTCTACAAAAGAAAATATTCATTCTTACAGACTCTCTTTCTCTCTCTCTGTCTCTCTCCTCACTTCAATCTCTTCAAGATCCGTTCACAACAAACCTCCAAACTCTATTCCTCTTCTTTTTCTATTCTACCGATTCTCTCATAACCTTAACAACCTTTGCCGGAATTCGAGATACGTAGATCTAACAGAACATGATGTAATAGACTGAATAATCAAACACGCCGCCTCATCCCCGTCGTGTCATTTACTCTCCTCAGTCTGAGTAATTGCAGTTTTCTTGTCATAAATTTGCGTCAGTCGTCCAAAACGCTAGAATTTTTCAATTTTAATTTAGTACAAATTTTACCGCATACGTGAAATAAAAATCACGAAAAATTTATCATTTTTTTTATCGCTCTTCCAGAAATTGGCCAAACCTAACGGAGAGAGAACGCCGCAGTTTTTTGAAGCAAGAATTTTTTCAGTTTTATAAAATACTTCCAGGAACAACAGGTGGACAGGTGGACAAAATTGTGGTAAGCCGACTTCTATTTTTAGTTCCCAAATTTAATACCTAATTATTTCGTCGCGATCCATTAAACTCATTTAATGATGGTCCGTATGTCAAATTTGAAGTCTTATCATAGGGGCAGCTGTACAATTTTTGCGTCCGTGTACGAGTTCTAAAAGGCCCCACGTTGGTCGTGAATTTTCATCTGCACTTTTTGCAACAAAATTACTCCACCTAACCTTAAAGATCACTATTTCGAATAAGGAATGAAATCTTTTGCATGTAAGTTATTTGTTGGCTTTTTTAAAAACTCTGAAGATTTCACCTTGGCGCTTTTCGTAGAATACGCGCACTTTCGACACTCGTAGGCGGTCGCCTATCGCCGTTGACGAGAAAACGAAAATTGTCTCAATACGTTTTTACATCGAAAGAAATTTAATTTTTTGAACTTAGTTTGTCGAAAAAAATATGGTGCTCTTCTTTTCAAAGACCTTTACCTCAGCTCCTTAAATTTTTATCTGCATTCTAACGCGGGCCTACGTAGTCCGAGTATTTTGTATTCGATAAATTTTCTAAAAACTTCTCTATTTTACTTGCAAGTCATGGTTAGAAATTATCTGCATACTATCTTTCCGCCTTCCTACTCAGATTCAAATCCCGTTTTCTTCATTTTCAAATCTTATAAAATCTCTCATAAGACCACCAAACAGCCTAACAATTTCTGGAATGAAAGTAATTGCGATTCCGAATCTATTTTTAACTGTCAAGTTCGATGTCATTTTCCGTTTTTTGATAGGACGTCAGAATCTCAAGTAATCATTTAAAACATTCAAGAAATGAGGTATTTTGAGATTATGAAATTCATATTGAAAACGACGTGTAATCAGATGAATGATAATATGAAAACGTAGATTGAACCCTCTTCTATCACGCGAAAAAAAAGAAAAAAAGAAGAAGTAGGAAGATCGATCAAGTATTCGCCGAGTAATTCGTGATCTTGTGGAACTATCGTGTTTTGATAGTGTAAAAATTGATGAAAATTACTCTATCAAAACACAATGTTCCAGTATATCACGAATTACTCAGCGAATATTTGACCAATCTTCTTACTTTTTTTTAGGGCGTGATGGAAGACATTTAAATTCAATTCATTTTTTCCGTTTTCTCTTCGAGGTAAGGCCCAGTAGCCATCCTCTTTCCAACCCCCAATTTTTTTTTTTTTTTAATTCTAAAGAGCGATTAAATCAAACTCTTTTAATACAAGAAATCAAACTCGGCTCCAGTCCTTACAACGGATTGCTATGTCGGAGTACTATTGTTTTCACTTACTTTTTTTTTTTTTTTTTTTTACATTTATGCATTTGTGTAATTTTTTTCCCCCATTCTTTTTTTTTTTTTTTTTTTTTTATAATTTTCTCAATGGTTGGATGTAATAAATAAAAAAAAAAAAAAAGAACATTTGATCTACATTTTCATGGTCGCCATTCATTTGATTACCCATCGAATTTCATGTTCTCAAAATAATCGATTCGTGGATATTTCACGAGATTACGTCTTGAGAACCTGACGTTCTATCAGTAATCGAAAAGCGGTATTGGACTCAGCGTTAAAAATGCATTCAGAATTGACATTCTTGTCCCAGAAATTTTCCAAAAGTTTGAAATTATTGGGCTGTGTAATTACGTGGTGCGATTTATAAAATCTTCTGATGTCAATACAGTATAAGAAAAATGATATCCAGTTCCCTAAAAATGTAATCTAGTCGACTTCAAATGAATGCCAAAAACCCCAATTATAGAAGCTCGATTCTACTGTGCGTGGACGTTGTTATTGAGTCGATTCTTGTAGACTTTGTATACTTATGACTCGTCTCGTCGGTATGTAGTCGATTTACAGTCAACCTCCCCCCTGCTCGTCGCACTAATAGCATTCTGTCTATTTGACGACTTTGCTTTAAGTACAATTTTTGAAGGTGCAGGATTTAGTGGCCCAGTAAAAAAATACAATGATCAATAGAAATGGCGCAAAAACTGTTAGAAAGCACGAGCAGCAGTATAAATATAGCAATGAATATAGTGAAAATAGGAAAGCATAGGTAGTAAAAAATGAACTTGATTATTAAAATTGTTATTTTAGCAGTAAAATTTCAAGCGCTCAGTAAAAGACGACGCTTGAAAGTAAATAAATTCCAGTAATTAAAAAAATGTAAATTAATATTGATTGGCGTATTTTCCTTCATGTAAGAGAGCTTTTTTTGCCTGCGCGGGTTTGCTTCGTCTTCTTTTCTGACCAATCGGTACAGTCGAAGCCTGAAAAGGTGGTGTCGCCAATTTCAATCTGATTTGCATCCCTAACACAAAATTTTCATTGAAGTACAAGTAAAAATGTCCTTTTACTGCACATACGAATTTCATTTACTGCTTATATAGATTTCTTTACTGCCCGCAAATTACTGTGCGTTTGCTTCCAAATTACTGGTCGTACGCCCTTCTTTACCTACGCCTGGTTTACTGCTGAAAATTCTTTTTACTGGGCCAGTCATTTATCCTCTTTTTGAAGCCTCATTGAACTCAATTTTGAGTTCCGTTCAGATTGCGTTCCTATTCAGATTCAGGCAATTTTCGACGAGGTTTAGTGTTCTACCCAAAATCGAAGTCAATTTTACATTAATGATGATTCGCCAGATAGAAATTAGCGATCGAATTCCAGTAATTTGTTGAAATTAGGCAAAACCCATCCGATAAGAAAGTCGTGTCTATTTTGAGTTTATTTTTGCTCCAGATAATGAGACAATTTGAAGCGAGATCGACGGACTTCGTCCGTGGGGTCGTCGAGGCGGACAAACCTTCTTTCGTTCCCCTGAAAAATTGCTCTACTGTTTCTGAGGGACAAAAGCAAAGAAATAAGTAGCCAAAAAGTTGGATTGATTTATTATTATTTTTTTTAATTTCATTTTTACGAGCACTAGAGCTGCACGAGGGCTATTGGCTCGGCGTTACAAAAGTTATGAAAGTAATATTATAAATAAGACATAAGAAAGGGAGGTTTTAAGGAAGTTGATAGAGTAAGGAAAAGTGAGGAAAGATAAGAGGATGGAATATAATGTCGAGTGTAACTGCTTCAGGTAATGGTGTGTAAAAGTTAACAATGTGTGTATGTAGAAGGTTGTAGAGGTATAGTGGATGTATGTGTTCATATGTGAGCGTAAAAGTCAGTTTGTCTTAGGTAATGTAGGGTATTCGAAATGATGTCCTGGTTGTTTTTGAGTGCTTGGGTGAGTGAAGAGGGGGTATCCGAAGAAGAGCGAAGGGGTAAAAGTCTGGGGCATGAAAAAAAGTGTTCCACTGTTAATTTGTCTTTTTGACAGTGGGGACATGAGGGAGGGGTTAGGATGTAGGGACTGATGAGGTGGGTGTGAGTAATTTTTGTGTGACCAATTCTGAGACGAGAGAGAATTACTTCTTCTCTTCTTGTGTTTTGAATGGAGGATACCCAAGGAACCGGGATTTTTTTGATACTGAGAAGTTTATTATTTGTTGATGCTGACATATTTAAATACGAATAATGGAGGAAGTAATTGAATAATTTTCAATCCGTCTGAAGAGTCGAAAAAACTTGGAAGAGATTTAGAGCTATGATCACTAGATCCTTCCCCGAAAGTTGAAAAGGAGACGAATGAAGGACACCTTGAAGGAAGGGGGTAGAATGAAGAAGAAAGAGACAAAGGAGTAGGAGGAGAGAAAGGAAGATGTGAGGGTCTCTGCTCAAGGGGGTGAGAAATTAAGCAAGAACGAGAAACGAGAAGACGAAAGAGGGAGCAGGAGAAGGCGAAGAGGGTGGGTAACCAATGGAAGGAATAGAGAGTGTACGACACTAAAGAAAGGTAGGTTTGTGCAGTAGAGGAAAGAGTTGGCCACTGCTCGGGAGGCGCTTAGACGTAGCGAGCGATTTTGTAAGTTTTGAGGGTCAACGCTCCCAACTTACTACTTGGTCTATTTAGTAGGTGTTGTAATATTAATAATCGTATTCAATCAATAACACAACTCGACAAAAAAAAATCTGAAAGGCTTAAGGACCAGAATATTCAATTATGAAAGTATTTTTCACGCTGAATTCGATACCGTTCTTCGTTTTTCGTGGTTCTCTCGGTTTCTGCTGCAATCTTAGCGTTTGGTTGCCGTGGCTCGTTGTGGAGTGCGACACACCTTTTCGTAATACTAGCCTTCAGTGTTCAATGCTCTTCGCAATGAGTCGCCACAACTAAATATCAAGATTGCAGAAGATAACGAGGGAATCACGAAAAACAAATAACGGCATCGAGAGTCGGATATTCTCGTTCTTGATCCTCTTCAAAAATTTTTTTTGGTCGAGTTGTGTAATTTACACGAAGTCCATTCGTACTATAGTCTGAGCGAGATTTTGAATTATAAAATCCCCCCAAAAAACAGGAGGGAAGGAGGGAGGAAGGCCTTTTCGTGGATTTTTTTTTTCCTGCAGAACACAACGCGTTTGAAACGCGTCGTAAATCAACATTTTAAGCATGGTAGAAGGCGGAAAAGTTTTTTTTTTCATGAATCACAATATGAAAGTGAATTTGGAAAATCTTGTTGATGAGAAACGCGAAATCTTCATGAGCTCTGGATTGAAATTTATTGGTATAAGAAAAAACACAATCGTTTGGTCTTTTTTTGAAAGTAAGATCTTTCTGTAGAATTTTCTTTCTTTTTTTCTGAAAATTGTACTCTCGCACTTTTCGAACAGGGTACAGGATATGAAAATGTTAAAAAACCCTGCAGCTCATTTCTTTCGCTGCTCGGGGTTGGTTTCATCAAGTGCGTAACCGGTTTTATGGGGACGCCTTAGCCTCAATTTTCTAAAATTATTATGATTATTTCACTCTTTCTTTTGTCCCAGATCTTGGAATTGAGTCGAATTTTATCCTTCTCTCTTTGCTGTCTCAAAAGTTGAACCCATTTCTTTTTCTCTCTCTCTTCTTCCTTTTCATTCTATTCTTTTTCCTTCTTCCTTTCTTTTCATCAAGTTCTCAGATCCCTATGGTCAACATTCGGAAATTTTTCCAAATATTTAAGGTAGTTCTGAGCTCCCGCTCCCTCACGAAACTTTCCAAATCTCTCTGGCTTAGCCTAGACATCCCCCTCCATAGCTTAGAAGTCGTCCCAATTTTTTTTTTTTTCTTATTTCGTCTCAACCTTTAAAAATTTTTCCTGGTCTCAAAGTCACAGCCTTTGCTCCCTCGGAAACATGATTTTCAGGAGGGATGGCGATATTTTTCGAAAAAATAAAATGTATCTCCATAAAACAGATTTCTGGGCATGATTATTTGGGTAAGATAACGTGACAATGATTTTTGAAAATTGTTACAAAAAGTAAGATTATTGGACATTTACGTCGGTGTTTTTTGAAGAGAAACAGTCTCACGTCTTTTCAGTTTGCGAATTTTAGAGGCTACATGAAAGGTGACTCATTGATTGAGCTTTCAATGTCTTTAAAAAAAATACACACCTCAATGTGGGGCCGAGGAAGTGGTAAAAAAGCTATTTGGAAAATAGCATAACTTTTTATTCCGCAATTTCGAATTTTTTCTGACCAATTGTTGTAAATATTGAGTAATATTCTCATTGTTTTTTCATCTATTTGGCCAATAATTTGACTGCCATAAAACAATACGATTTTCTTAATTGAGGCACCACATTCCAAAAAGGCTTTAGTCCACTTAATTTAAAAAACATAGTTTTATAGAATTTCTTATGAGTTAATTTTTTTTTTTTTTTTTCTTTGAAATAGTAATCATGAGATGAACCGAAAATAATACCATGATACTTGAATGGAAAAACTGCCCTGCTTACGCTGGCAAGGAGAAAGGAGCCCAAAAAATGGGACCAAAGTCTTTTTGGGATGGTACATCATTTTAATTAAAGTACCACATTCCTTTTTGGAATGATGTATTCATCAATTATTTTAAAATATTATTCCGATCAGAACGGAAAGTCAGATTTGTGTGTTCGAAAGATCGAGTGCAATTTTTCACCATGAAAATTGACCATAACTATCATTTCAAAAATTATGAAAATTTTTTCAGATTGAATTTTCCTTTGCTCTTAGTCCAAGTATCTTCTTCTCCTTGACCAAAATTGATTTTAAAATTACTTGGATTTCCCTCGTATAGAAAGAAATTTTGAATTTTTTTTCAATAGAACCCCTCAGCTCTTACTTCTTTTTAGTTTCCTCGTCTCCGTTCCTAAATCAGTGAAGTTCGACTGTGATTTCGAAATTGAATTGCACGTAAGGATACGTTTTAAGGTTTTCTATCATCGGAAGAATTTGATAGATTTTTTCACCAGAAGGCTACAAAGTTGTTCGGTATCAACATTCACTCGAGAGCTCGCCCAACCTAAAATACCGATTTATGTACAATATATAACGAGTTACCCACCCAAACCTTCTACGCCTTATACTCATACCTTTACTTATCTATATAATACAACATGGTAGATAACGAGAGATCAATAACGAGACTTAAAAAGAGAAAGAAAAAAAAAATCGAAGCACCAAGAAACATCGAACAACCCACCTGCCATCGAAGATTCGTGGACACTCCTAAGCGCTGTTGTCCGGCTCGGCATCTATCCTACCAGACAGATTTTCGCTCTCCG
The DNA here is from genome assembly GCA_035079385.1 of Aspidiotus rigidus. Lineage (NCBI taxonomy): Eukaryota > Metazoa > Arthropoda > Insecta > Hemiptera > Diaspididae > Aspidiotus > Aspidiotus rigidus. The sequence continues at coordinate 11,346,961 of JAVHKY010000020.1, read as the reverse complement.
CTCTGCCGCAAAATCTTCGCTGCATCTGCAACTGTTGGTAAAGATGAATGGTGCGAGCTTGATTCAGGTGTTCGTAATACTTGGCCACCAGTTGCTGGTGCTCCGGTGAGGAGGTTTGCAAAATGCTCGGGTAACACCACGGCGATATCGGTGCTGTCGCCGTATTCGACGGGGAGACTGAGTCGACACCATTATGTGAGCCGACCAAATTGGATTCGCTGGTGACCACGTCGACGTCGCCAGGCTCATCTTCTTCGCCGCTACTCGACGAATGATTGTGACTAAGGTGGTTGTGGTGGTGGTGCAGGAGCTGCTTCTTCCGACTAGGATCGTCATCCGGCGCCAGTAACGAAGCGACGTCGAACTGTCTTTTACGTGATATATTGGTCGGAAAGGGCGGAAACATCATAGGAGTCGTCGGCCATAGGCTCGGTGGTGGCGTTAGCGGTGGCGGACTAGGGGAGTCGTTGCCATCATCGTCCACAGCCAAGCCCATATGTTTACGTACCTTACGTTGCGCTTTCCTTCGGCGGAAATCGCCTTTTTTAAAATCGTCAATATTGGCCGGATGAATCGCCCAATAGTGGCCTTTGCCATTCGCGCTTCGGCCAGCCTTGATGAAGCAATCGTTCAAGGATAAATTATGTCGAATCGAATTTCGCCAGCCCGGACCTCGCGTTCGAAAGTACGGGTAATTATCGAGTATATATTGGTAAATATCGGACAGCACGAGCTTGGATTCGGGCGAGCTTAGGATGGCCATGGCGATTAGCCCTATGTAGCTGTGCTGCGGTTTTGGCTCGTCGTTGGTCAACCGGTTCTGGAATAAGGACATAGGAAAGGCCCACCGGGGACCGTACGGCGAGAATGGCGGGCAAATGGGATTCGCAATTGGCGTGTAATTCTGGACGAAACGCAGACGTTCGGCGTGGAGAGCGTAGTTGTAGAGCTGTAGCTGATATTGGTCTAGAGGTTGGATGGCAGCGGCGGCATTGGCAGCTACCATAGTGCCGTTTTCCGGAGCGCCGGAATCCGTTCCCATGATGGTCGACGGTATTATTTTCACCACTCCCGACGCGATCGTAGCGTTACTGCACATTCAATGAGTATTCGCGAAAACTGTCATCGAGCGCACACTGCAACAATAGGAGATAAAAAAACTTATACGACTTTTACGAAGAAGAAAAGAAAATGCTGCGAGAGAGGACACAAAATCACATTCGCCCGAATAAACTTTCTTTAAGAGTATATTTTTGACAAGTTTAAGATTTATTTCCCGAAATCTAAATACGCGCTATCGCGGCAGACTACGCCCAATTTGCCCCCACTTTTTCGCCCTTGTAAATGTATACTAACAAACACGTAAACATGATACACACCTAACTAAGGTGGATACGCCAGATCTGTGTGTTAGTGTGTTTATTTAATAGAGAGAAGGTTAAACAAAACAAACGGTGCGCGAAGATGCAGCGGAACGGAGCGAGGCGGATGGGAGTCACGTCTTGGCCGCACGCTCTACGCCGATTGGTCGAGTTTGAGCGTTCACGTACGCGAGGGGTTGCGCCTCTCTTCGCGCGATGCGAATAAACGGCTAACAAACACGAAACACATCGAAAACGAGATGCCGTACTATACAATATGAAGAATCCCTGCCTGGTCGAGAAATTCACGAGGGTTTGATTTCTCTCTCTCCCGCTCTCATTTTATACTTGTTTGAAGTTTTTTTTTTTTTTTTTTTCGTTTACTTTCTTAAATCAGCGACCCTATATAAACTTGTGAAAATGTAGCAAATAAAGTTTACAACCTGAAAAGGTAATCCTTTTTAAAGGGGTGTCACGAGAAATACACCTAAGTAGGAGTACGAGATCGTCCGGATGCGCCCAGAATTTCTATACACAAAATTACGCACGTCGCAGCTCAATGCGATTCTCTCGCGAATAGACGATTCTCGTGAGGAAAATTTCTCGAGTGTATCCCCTTCAGAAGATCTATGGTTTCTATTACTTATTAATTTTTTTTAAATTCTTGAAGAAAAAAGAGATTTGCCACTCATTTACATATGTAATTGCAAATTTTCTCCAAGTATATTTAAATTAAATACAATGAAACTTGTTTATTTGTACCGCGCAAACTGAAACCCAGCAACTCTTGTGGGCAGATACACGTTTATAAATTTGTATACATGAAGCCTTGAAACGCTCGAAAGCGGTTTTACGACGTTTTACCGACTTTTCTAACTAGAAAAGTGAGGTATTACACCCGTAGCAAGGTCAACAGGGGGAGTGGGTAATGAACTTTCTCGACGTTTTAGGGGTCCTAGATCACAACTAGCATAAAAAAAATTTCAGGTTTCCTTATATATATATATATAAGATTTTTTTGTCCGCGGAACTCTTCTGAAACTACCCAATGGATTTTTTTGTAACTTGGCCATATTGTAGTAGTATATCTGAAGATGTGCACCTGCAATTTTTTTGAAAATCGGATGAGTAGTTCTCGAGAAATTTTCAATTTGTTGAGAAATTTTGCAGTATTTCGAGTACCTTTTTGTCCGCGGAACTCCTCCGAAACTACCCGATGGATTTTTTTGTAACTCGGCCATATTGTAGTATTATATTTGAAGATGTGCACCTGCATTTTTTTTGAGGATCGGATGAGTAGTTCTCGAGAAATTTTTACTTTTGTTGAAAATTTTTCACTATTACGAGTAGCTTCTTACGAATAGCTGCGAGTAGCTGCTTACGTTAGGAGAAGCGGATTTTCCTATACGTTTACCACTTTCGTTATCAGTACGTGTATTGTGAAGAACCTTTCATCATTCGACAGGTTCATTCTTCGTTCGTTCTTTACCAAGGGTTCATTGGATTTTATTTCTGATGAAACCTTTTCGTTCAAATTTAGTACACTTGTATCTCGCTTCCCACAGCCCCTAGAGCGTTGAATTTTGTTTTGTCAAATTTTATTTGTTTTGTTAAATTTATTTTTGAACGGATAGTGGCAATGGCGAGTTGTTCATTTTTCTAGCTATTTTTCATTATTATTAGTCATACTCGATAGTTTTTTTTTTTTTTTTTTTTTTTTTTATTATTATTATTTTACGAGCATTATAAACTGCACGAGGGTTATTTGCTCGGCGTTACAATCTTATTTTAGAACATTACTTGAATTAGGTTAAATTAGGTACGTATTGGTGGAATTGAGTGGCGATCGAACGGAATTTGTTGGTGAATTATATGAAGTTGTAGAATTGAGTGGTGCGTAAATAAGTTAGGGTTGAGTCGATGGTTTCGGAGTTGTTGTTTAGTGCTGCATTGATATTGGAAGATATATTTAGGGAGGTTCGAGTGGGTTGCAGGACGGGGCATGAGAAAATAAAATGATCAACTGATAAATTTTCTTGGAGACAGTGAGGGCATGATGGAGGAGCGAGATTAGTGAGAAGATAAGTATGAGTAAGACGAGTGTGGCCTATTCGCAGCCGAGCTAAAATGACCTCCTCTTGCCTTGAATTTCGTTGGGATGAGGACCAAAATGTGGGTTCACGTTTTATTTTTCTTAATTTGTTATTCGACTGATTTTAGTGAAAACCTTGAGTTTGAATGATTAAGTACAATTTTTTAATCTTCATCAAGTGTGCTGATGCGAGACTATACCTGGGTGATTTCACTCTTAATTAATAATTGATTTATTTGTCATTTTTTCATGTATGGGTACATAATTAATAGTGGTTCATAGTTGATTTGAGGTGTCAAAAGAGATGGAAAGATTATTTTCAATTTGGACTGGCTTTTTTGAGTGAGATTTGAGATTAGACTAACGAGTAGACCGGGCTTGGGTGCTATATATTTTTACCGAATTTTCTAGCTAGAAAAGTGAGGTATTTTGTTAATACGTTTGGAATGGTTGAAGCGTGAGGGAAGGAATGAGGGGTTGACTATTGGGTGATTGGTTGCTTCTTTCGTTTCGACATCGATTTTTTTAGTTTTTCGGGATCTCGTTGTAGCTGGATTCCCAGATGAAGAATTTTGGGGTGGAGTGTGCATAGAAAATGGTGATATGATAGCGTGAAGGCAATTTATGAGTGCACGAGAGGAATAGCAGCTCGAGACAGCTTTAAGAGATGCCAGAAATCGGAAGTGATAAAGAATTGAACCACTCATCCTAATATACAGTATACTAGACTAACAATATGCTAAGAATAAGGTATGGGAAAAAATGATTGTAGAGCTCTTTTTTATTAGAAACAACTGTTATAGCCTCGTAGCAGTTTGGACAGGGGGAGGGGGAGTGGTTTTTCTGGAGACGTTTTGTAGGTTTTAGATGACTCTTAGCCTAAATTATAACACAATTCAGGTTTCCTTATTGGATTATAGGTATCTTTACTCTGTTATCTGTTGATGTGACATCGTAGTGATAGAATTTATAAACTGAGTTTTATTGTTTATTCTACAAATGTTTGACATGATTGACAGGTCATTGGTATTTAATTTAAAGAGAGGGAGTGACTATCTCAATGTTTCTTGCATTGTGGGAAGAAAAGTCGTGTACTACTCACGCGACTGCGTGAGTGTTTTTTTCTTTTCTTTCTTCGTAGACTCACCTCGTCTCGTTTTCATATAATCGTCAGTATTGCCTCTCGACGACACGTTAAAAGACTCGTTGTATGCCTATCTTACCTATTTGACTTTTTTTTTTTTTTTTACCAAGTTTGGTTTTTATGTTGCGCACCGGACGGAGGGAAAACAATCGAAAGCAACGTGGTTTTATTTATCCACTACATCGCTCTCTCGGGCCATTCCTGATCGAAGACCAGGGAGGGGACGAATCCAATTTTGCGTGGGACGAATCTAATTTTGCGTATCCTATAATCAAATAACAAAATGATCAATAACCCGTCTACAATATGAATCAAAATACGTAATTAGTACCTTCTAATTATTTATGTTACTTATCACATATACATGCAAGTTTTTTTTTTTTTACACAGAAAAAATTTTTACAAATTGCGTCAACCACTAACGGGATATTTTATTCCTCGTTACAACAATATTTCTATAACAATCAGGTTGAAGAAAAAAAACAAAATAAAACAAATGACTTCTAACGAAACATGTTAACGTGCCCAGTATACTCATAAGTGCTACTTGATGATTAACCGGGTGACGTTAATATTACAATTATATCACTCCCTTCAGTAACATACATAACGTAATTCATAGGAAACGCATTTTTTTTTTTTTTTTTTTTTTTTTTTTTTTACAACAAACTAAAGGAAAAATAATAAATCAAATAACAAATATAAGTAGCCCGAAGCTTAACAGGAATGATTACTATCCAAAATTATATTAATTACCGATCCATCATCACAACTAAAGAACGAAATACAACCGGCCCGTGTGCAGGGCGACGCGACCCGTTAACCTGCCGACATGAACGCTACACATTACACATTAATCTACTTGACATAGTATTCCGAGGGACCGCAGCCGAGAATAACACAGAAAATCCATCGTGATCTACAGGACGGGTGGAGTGGAAAGAAGGAAGATTTAGGTCTCCATCTTACTTCCATGATCATGACCCCTTCCCCTCCATTTTCTTTGACGGTTGCGACACGCGTGGTGCTCGATCGAGACAACCATACGTCTTATTATTTTCTCACCCTTGCTTATTTTTATCAGCAGACACGGCTCTTTCATTAATTTCCTTGACTTGTATTTTTTATATCTCCATTTTGTTCTTGATCCCTGCAATACTCCGTGAATGAATCCTCGGTTGATCAATCTCATGTTCACGTCTGATCCCCGCACATTCACCTCAGGGAGATGAGATGGGCTATCCTCCATCCGCCTCAGATTCAGAGTAGACATGTTAGAAATAATATTCAGAGCCAAACTATCTCCTAAATAGTGGTATCCCGGGCGACATATGAAAAATGGATGGTTTATTTCATCTTCTGTTATCGTAAAATTGACATTACTACTTTCCAAGTTAGTTCCTCTTTTTAGCAAGACAAAAGATTCTTTCGAACTTTTTGTGTTCAACCTTCCACACGTTTTCTCTTTCGACGATATTTCATCACAAACATTCTCTTCTTCCTCCCTGATTACAGAGTTCGTTCTTTCTTCTCTAAATTCCGATTTCCCATTTTCATCAATAATGTTTTCAATTGCGGCTGCGATTCCCTCATTTTTAGGAAAAGAGTTATTTTCTGTCTTACCCGAAGCGTCCGATTCGTCTGATCCTATTTCCACCAATAGTTGTTGGGCTTTCGAAGCATTCTTCTGTCGCTCAGGTTCCTCTTTTTGCTGTTTGCTTTCGTCTTTTTTACTCCGCGTATCATATCGATTTCTTGAGCCGTATATTTCATCACCCCTCTTCGCTTTCCTCACTAATGACGGGTCAGCAATAATCTCCTTACAAGCTTTCTCGAGTGAGGACCAATTCTTAGCTCCTTTTAGCCGGAAAGCCATCTGGTACCGTGTCGGGAATTTCATCAAGAAAGCGCTGAAGAATTCGGTCCCCGCAACGAAAGATGATATGTTTCTCAACTTCGGTATCAGATGGATGAGCCACTGGAGGAAGTAACGCTTTTGCTAACCGATCAAGATACGGACGCAGCCTAAATCCATTCGATCGAAGCTGACATAACTCGGTCAGAAGTTACGAGATTTGAGGACGGACGCATAAAATTGAAAACTATATGCCTAGTAATCATCGTTGATGACCGAGTTGAAGAGCCTGTGTATGTACGCTGTCGAATACGCAGCGAAAATTGAGTTATTCGAACGTCTGTCGCCGAAAAGGGCAAAATAGATGTCAGGTATACTTTTGATACGTACGTACCCAAAGCATGGTGCAGTACATTGGTCGTTGTTTATTGTTTAACTTCGTTTCCTGCTCGTAAAGGCAATACGAGCCATTTTTCTCGATAAACGCGTTCAACATATTGCATTTGTATGTATGGTACGCGCGGACAGGGCAAAACTGGCGCGGCGTACACAACGCGATGACGCGGGGATAATGTATACATATTACGCGAGAAAAATAGGAAGGGGTGTCAAATTTCGGAATATTACGTTCGTTCGTTAACGGAGACGCCCATAACAATTAGACAAACAATACACAAAGCGACCCGCCAATCTGAATTTTCCTCATAGAGAGTACAGTCATGATCTTTCAATATACGGTATACATACCATGTACGCGCAAAGAGGGTAAAAGATTTCGTATACTGCGGGAGTTTGATTTTTTCTCAGATTTTCTACTCTTTTTTTTAAATATAATATTGTTGATGGACGATGATTTCGATGCTCTTACGAAACCCACGCGTGGCACTCGAAATTCTTCCAATTGTTGCGGTGTTTGGTGAAGTACTCGGGAAAATTTAATTGCGAACACGTTAAAAAGCAGGAGTAGGTTTTAACAAACGGGCAGAAAGAACACACAATGGAGAATAATTTTCGAATGTTTAATGCAGCGTGAGATTCTTCATAATATTCTTGATTCGATCAAGACGATTTTCGTATCGAAAGTAAGTATGTATTCAAGAGGGTGCCGGAGGGTGCGAAAAAAGAGAAGGGCCATGCTGGGTGAAGAGGTGCGAATGTGTAGGAATTTCGCCATACAAGCAAGTGTGATGTCCTGTATACCGTATACACATGGTAAATGGCATCTAAAAAGCTAATTTCTTACCTTTTTTTTCTCTTTTTTCACTGACGTAGACAATATTGTATCATTTGTCCGATGTTTAACGCACGACTGAAGGGTCGTCGGAAAGAGATGTCACAAATAGGTCTGCTTATGTTTACTTTTGTATACGTATTTACGAAAATTATAATACGCGTAAATCGCGCGTGCATTAATTTGGAACTAAATACCGTGTCCTCGTGCGCAATTATTCTTTCAGTTTTTAAAGGGGTATTTATTACGTTTCTTTCCCCTATTTACTGGACGGAAACACTTAATTATCGGTACAAATACGTACATAATGAGTTCATCGAGTAATTACTTACTTGCTTTCTATATGTTTGTAAATTTTTAAATATTCGGTTTTGTCGACTGTAATGTTTGAGGTGGGAGTCTAGGTAATTTGTCGACGGTTATTTCATAGAAGGGATGTTTGTCGATGAATATTTCAACATCTCGTGGATTACACGAATCCGTTCCTCTAAGTTACGGCTATCCATACTAAACAATAAAGAGGAATACTCCGACGTGGAGTAAAAAAAATGCAAACCGCAGAAAAAATGAAAATACGACGAGCGCTTTCGGTTAAACAACCATCTTCGAGCCTGAAATGAAAGCAACTGACGAACAAAAGAGAAGAACGAGGTATTAAGATCGTCCAAACGAGAAATCACGGTGTGAGTCATAAACAAGTTCGATCAGGCCATCTTCCGGAATATACGAATTAAGAACAGTGATACCGTCAGTGTTGAGATGACGAATTATCTCTATATTCTCGAGGGCGATACGCTTACGGTAGGAATTCTCCTTATGGAGGAGCTTTTCGGATCCCTCACGGAAGCTGTGGCCACTGTTTATTAAGTGATCGGCGAAAGCTGACTCCCCCAAGTGTCCCTTCTTCGAAGACTTCAGGTGCTCAGCTACTCGAACTTTCATTTGGCGGCTGGTCTCACCAATATAAAAGCCTCCACAATCCTCACACTCCAACTTATACACACCACTCCTCTCATCAACAGGTATGGGGTCCTTCAGTCTCACAAACAACCTCTTGACTGTGGTAGGGTTGTAAAACGCGGGTCTGAAGCCAAACGGGCGAAGGGCCCGACCCAATTGCTGGGAGAACTTCCCCAAGAAAGGGAGACTGATCCAACGCAAACGGCGATCACGGATCGTGTCTCGGGGGAGGGAGGTGGTGTAATCCAGGAGGCCCCTCGTAACTTTCCTCCGAACCATCACGTCAACATCAACATTGACCCCATTCACTCTGGCCAGGTGTTTTATTGTGGTTAACTCTTTCTTGAAGGCAGACTGACTCAAAGGAATACGAGTCAGTCTGTGAACTAGGCTATGAAAAGCAGCCATCTTGTGAGCAACAGGACCGAACGAACCACCGTGGACTAAAACATCGGTCGTAGTATCTTTCCTGTAAATTCCAAACTTATGGATACCGTCTATTATAGAGATCGATAAATCCAAAAAGTTAATGGAAAATACCCCTATTTCCAACGTAAATTTGATGGAAGGGTACCAGGAATTGAGATACCTCAGAAACTCACCAAGGAGATCTGGGTGACCAGTCCAGGTACATAGAACGTCATCAACGTACCTGTGCCAATAATGAATATGATTAAGTAACACCTGGTTCGAGGAAAAGAGGTCAAGTTCAAACTTAGACATGAAGATTTCGGATATGAGAGAGCCTAGTGGTGATCCAATGGGGATCCCTACTTCGTCAGGGAACTCGAAAAATTTCCCTTCAAATTTACAATAGTTAGGGGACCAGCAAGTATTAAGAAGATCGAAGAATTCGTGAAGCTCATTATGAGGAATGTTGGCTTTGACGAGTAGCTCACCCATACGCTGGATAGTAGCAGCCTTAGGAATATTCGGGAACAAACCAACAACATCAAACGAGCAGATGGTCGTTCCCGGGGGAAGGCTTACATCCTTGAGGACGTCAGTTAAAGAGGCCGAATTCAAGACCGAATGAGGGGATTCAAAATCAATACGATTTTTGAACCAACGGTCAAGGAATTTAGCAAGGAGGTAGGTAGGAGAGGAGACGAAAGAAACAATGGGTCGCATCGGGGTATTGTTCTTATGCACTTTAGGCAGCCCGTACAAGAGGGGGGTGTGGGGTTAGGAAAGAGGAGGGCTTTTTTCAAAGCAGGAGTTTTGATAACAGCCTCACTCCTGTTGATGACACACCTAACTTCTTTGACGTGCTTGGGAAAGCTGAAATCCTCACTCTCTTTAGCACCACACTGCTGTAGGACTTCATGGACCTTAGAAGAATAGGCCGATCTCTCCATCACTACAACAGCGTTGCCCTTGTCAGCCTTCGTGACGATCAAATCTCCCTCTTTCATCTTCCTCCTTAGGCCCTGAATCACTCCTCCCAATTTATTACTCATGCGAGGGAGGGGGTTATTACGGACTAATTCGGCACACACTTTCTGGGTATTAAAACCAGGACCAATCTTAACCGCAAGATCCGCAACAACATTCGCCAAGGTTTCATCATTCTTGAGGGGAGGCATACTGAACTTCAAACCTTTCTCAAGGAGGGATGTTTCGTCACTATTGAACACTACCTGACTATTATTTATGAGGGGAGGATGGAATTTATGAACGACAACACCATCACTCACCCCCTCCTCAACCACCTCCTCATTAACCGTCTTTAGGGAGGACAGCTTCTTATTTTTCCTCTCCTTCAACTTCGCCTCAAACTTCCGACACTTTTCATTGACGTCCCTCATAAAGTAATCCAACTCAAGGGGGAGGAGCATGCCGGAGAGTCTCGAATGGACCATAAGGTTTAATCTGGTCGTGATATTAAATTTACCATACCATCTTCGCAACTCTGTTCTGATCCACTTCTCCCTCATATAATTTTCCAGTTTCTTAGTCGTAACCTTGCAATCGGAATAAAACCGGAATTTAACGAACTTGGGCCTCAAATGTAACACTAAACACCGACGAAGAAACCAAATATGAGAGGAAAACGAAGGGCGTTGCTTCCGAAATTTCAGAAAAAGGAACTGTAAATACGCCGCAGAAGCGTTCTCAATTACACGAATCCGTTCCTTTAAGTTACGGCTATCCATAGTAAACAATAAAGAGGAATACTCCGACGTGGAGTAAAAAAATGCATCCCCCGAGACACGATCCGTGATCGCCGTTTGCGTTGGATCAGTCTCCCTTTCTTGGGGAAGTTCTCCCAGCAATTGGGTCGGGCCCTTCGCCCGTTTGGCTTCAGACCCGCGTTTTACAACCCTACCACAGTCAAGAGGTTGTTTGTGAGACTGAAGGACCCCATACCTGTTGATGAGAGGAGTGGTGTGTATAAGTTGGAGTGTGAGGATTGTGGAGGCTTTTATATTGGTGAGACCAGCCGCCAAATGAAAGTTCGAGTAGCTGAGCACCTGAAGTCTTCGAAGAAGGGACACTTGGGGGAGTCAGCTTTCGCCGATCACTTAATAAACAGTGGCCACAGCTTCCGTGAGGGATCCGAAAAGCTCCTCCATAAGGAGAATTCCTACCGTAAGCGTATCGCCCTCGAGAATATAGAGATAATTCGTCATCTCAACACTGACGGTATCACTGTTCTTAATTCGTATATTCCGGAAGATGGCCTGATCGAACTTGTTTATGACTCACACCGTGATTTCTCGTTTGGACGATCTTAATACCTCGTTCTTCTCTTTTGTTCGTCAGTTGCTTTCATTTCAGGCTCGAAGATTGTTGTTTAACCGAAAGCGCTCGTCGTATTTTCATTTTTTCTGCGGTTTGCATTTTTTCATTTTTTTATTTTTATTTTTTTTTTTTATTTTTTTTTACTCCACGTCGGAGTATTCCTCTTTATTGTTTATCTCGTGGATCACAAACATTTTCACTGGTTTCCTTTTTTCTTTTCAGAACTCGAATATTCTTTGGTCCGAAATGAATTCATTTACTAGCGTATCCGCAGCGCTTTAATCATGACTCCGAGTTATTTATTAGTGCTTGAAAGTGGGAGGAAGCAACATTCAGAGAAGAGCGAAGAAGTGTAAGTAGAGGGCAGGAAAAGAAATGTTCGACTGTTGAAGTTTCTTGTTCGCAGTAAGGACAGTATGGGGAACTAGAAGATCAGGGTTGATGAGGCAGAAATGTGTGATTAGACGGGTGAGCACAACCTCTTCCCGTCTAGGACTTCTAATAGAGAAGAAAAGCTCCACAGTACTTGAAAAAGTAAACTGAAGGGCAATTAAGGTCAATGTCCAAGTTCACTTCATTCACTCTGGCCAAGTGCTTTATAGTTAATACCTCTTTATGGAAGGCTGACTGATTGAGAGGAATACTAGTCAGTCGATGGATTAAGCTGTTAAATCCAGCATATTTATGGGCTACAGGGCAAAAAGATTTTTCGTGAACAGTAATATCGGTCGCAGTATCTTTCCTGTATATATCGAATGCATGGATACCGTCTCTATTACAGATCGTCAAATCCAAGTAATTAATAGATGCGCCACCGATTTCTAAAGTAAATTTTATAGAAGGATATTGATTATTTAGATACTGGAGAAACTCCAAAAGGAGCTCTCTGGGACCAGTCCACGTACACAACACATCGTCGACATACCTGTGCCAATAATAAATCTGATCAAAATACGCAATGCCAGAGGAGATCAAATCGAGCTCAAACTTGGACATAAAGACCTCCGAAATGAGAGAACCCAAAGGAGAACCGATGGGTATTCCAACCTCCTCAGGAAACTCAAAAAACTTGTTATCGAATTTGCAATAATTGGGAGACCAACAAATATTGAGGAGATTGAAAAATTCACACAATTCTTCTTGGCGAACATTTGTTTGAATCAAAAGGTCTCCCATATGTTGCATGGCGGTTGCTCTGGGGATATTGGGGAACAGGCCGACCACATCAAATGAACACAGGGTCGATCCCAGCGGAAGAATATTATCCTTAAGCCTATCAGCCAAGGAGACCGAATTTTTCACCGACTAAGGTGACTCATGGTCAACTCTCGATTTAAACCATCGGTCCAAAAATTTCGCCAGAGCGTACGTGGGGGAGGACACAAAGGATACGACCGGACGCGTCGGGTCATCTTTTTTATGGACTTTTGGTAGCCCGTACAAGAGGGGAGGCACAGGGTTGGGCTCCAGGAGCAATCGTTTTAGCGAGGGAGTTTTAATAATAAATTCACACTCGTTTATCACGCGTCTAACTTCTTTTACGTGTTTAGGAAAATTGAAACTGTCGTTTTCCTTAGCACCACACTGGCCGAGAACGTCATAGACCTTGGAGACGTAGGAGGACTTCTCCACCACGACAATGGCATTACTTTTGTCAGCCTTCGTGATGATTAAGCCCTCCTTCCTGACCCTCCTCTTTAATCCCTTAATCACCTCAATTGCGTAATTGTTTATACGAGGGAGGGGGGTATTGCGGACAAGAGCAGCACAATTTTTTTGAGTACTAACCCCCGGTCCGATTTTCACCTCGAGGTCGGCAACAACATTAGCTAAAGCATTAAGAGCGGGTAATCCGAACTTCAACCCTTTCTCTAATAAATTCACCTCATCACTACTGAACTCAACCTGACTGCAATTTATAATGCGCGGTTGGAAGTTTTGGATAACACTGACCTCAGGTCTCACTTCCTGGACAGCGGGGTTATTCAAATTTTCTTTCTTTTTCTGGAGGGAACAAAGTTTCTTATTTTTCTTCCTTTTCAATTTAGCTTCAAAACCGCGGCATTTAACATTAATAGCCTTAATAAACAGATCCAACTCACCCGGATGCAGTAGACCAGAAAGACTAGAATGGACCAATAAGTTCAGCCTAGTGGTGACATTCAACTTTTCATGCCACCTCCGCAATTCAGTGCGCCAGATCCATTTTTCCGTCAGGAATTTTTCCAATTTTTTGGTGGTACGATCGCAATCCGAGAACAACCGAAACTTAATGACGCATTATGTCTATATGTTCGAAGGCGATACGTTTACGGTAGGATTTTTCCTTATGGAGGAGCTTTTCCGATCCTTCACGGAAGCTGTAGCCCCTGTTTATTAGATGAACAGCAAAAGCGGACTCCCCTAAGTGTCCCTTATTCCAAGACTTCAAGTGCTCAGCTACCCTAGCGGCTGGTCTTAACAATACAAAAGCCTCCACAATCCCTATATTCCAACTTATAAACATCACTCCTCTCATCAACGAGTATGGGGTCCTTCAGCCTCACAAACAACCCTTTGACAGTGGTAGGGTTGAAAACGCGGGTCTGAAGCCAAACGGGTGGTGGGCCCGACCCAATTGGAGGGAGAACTTCCCCAGGAAAGGGAGACTGATCCAACGCACACGACGATCACGAATCGTGTCTCGGGAGAGAGAGGTGGTGGTAACTTTCCTCCGAACCATCATGTCAACATCAATATTGACCCCATTCACTCTGGCCAAGTATTTTATTATGAGTAATGCTTTCTCATTCTGACTCAAAGGGATACGAGTCAGTCTGTGAACTAGGCTATTAAAGACAGTCATTTTATGAGCAACAGGTCAGAACAAACCTCCGTGGACTAAAACATCGGTCGTAGTATCTTTCCCGGAAATTCCAAACTATTTGATGGAAGGGTACCAGGAATTGAGATACTTCAGAAACTCACCAAGGAGATCTGGGGCACCAGTCCAGATACATAGAACGTCATCAACGTACCTGTGCCAATAGTGAATATGGTAAGTAACACCTGGTTCGAAGATGAGAGAGCCTAAAGGTGATCCAATGGGGATCCCTACTTCATCAGGGAACTCGAAAAATTTCCCTTCGAATTTACAATAGTTGGGGGACCAGCAAATATTCAGGAGATCGAAAAACTCTTGAAGCTTATTGTGAGGAATGTTAGGGTTGACAAGTAGCTCCCCCATTGCCTTAGAAATATTCGGGAGCAAACCAACAACAGCAAACGAGCAGATGGTCGTTCCCGGGGGAAGACTTACACCTTTCAGGACGTCAGTTGAAGAGGCCGAATTCAAGACCGAATGGAGAGATTCAAAATCAATGCGATGTTTGAATCAACGGTCCAGGAATTTGGCAAACAGGTAGGTGGGGGAAGGAAATAAATGAAACCACGGGTCGCATCGGGGTATTGTTCTTATGCAATTTAGGCAGCCCGTAGAGGAGGCGGCGTACGGTTAGGAACCAGAAGGGTTTTTTTTTATAGCAGGAGTTTTGATAATAGCCTCACTCCTGTTGATGATCTTCGATTTGGAGGTTCAGGTCGGAGATAGTTTGTAAAGTGTTTCTACCTTGATAGGGCGATAAAATGAGGGGAGAGGGGGATTTTTGGTAGGTTTTGGAGTTGGAAGAACAATGGTCAATTTCCAAGTTGAGGGGTATGAAAGCGTGAATGTTGTCAGAGCCAGGAGCGGTTTTTTTAAGATTCTTTTGAATGGTAGAGTCGAGTTCGGATGGGAGAGCAGAGGTGAGCTTCCGCTTGGGATTTGAGATTGAGAAAGTCCTTGTCATAGTTTGAATCACCTGAAAAGTGGGAAGCAAAGAGTTCGGAAATATCCTGATGGAGGAAAACAGTAGTTAAGTCTGATTCGGATTTGAGATGGGGGATAGAGTGAAACGAGGATTCGCTCGCTTCATTTTCTTGTTCTCGCTGAAGATGGATTTTCAACCGAAAGCGCTGCGAATTCTCTAAATTCTTTCTCACGAGTTTTGCATTTCTTCTTTCTCTTGAGTATATTTCATTCTTCTTAACAAACCAAGTTCCAAGGTTAGAAAATTTGTAGTACGTCTTAAAATAGCTCAAATTACAGACTACTGTCTTAATTCAGTACAAGGTAAAAGGGTACTTAAATACTTGATAGTTTTCGCATGGCGAATAGTCGGTAGCGCAGATACTGAAATTTAGCCACTCGAGCGTGCGCAGCATCCTCCATTCGAGCATACCCGCAGAAACGAACAATATTTAGGTATGTACATCAAAGTGTGAAAAAGCTTTTCGTCTGACACTTCGACAGCGCATCGGAATAAGAATTCTCTATTATTCGCTAAGTTGGCGAATTTGTTGTTAAACAAGTTTTGATGTTAACCATTATTGTTGTGAATATTCATTACCCAGGAGAGATTGCGAAATATTCGAACGGGGAAACGCGGTTCCGTGTTTAATAATTCTCGCTCGTTAAAAAGGAAGCTTACTAATATTAAGCTTTACAGACAGCTACATTGAGATGAAAACCTCCTCCCTCAACAATAACGTTTTGACTTCAAACACGCCATATTTAGCCCGAAACGTAAACTGAAATCGTTAATTTATGCTGCTAAATCTAATTTTCGTCAGCGGTTATTAAAACCCTCTTTTTCTTTTTCCCCTACCGCCGCGCTTCTTTACGATTCCGTTTTGCCTTTCGTTTTCACTCTCTCGATGATGGTCTTGTTGTGCTTCAATTTCGACAATTATCGTCCCCAGTGATGAATTTCGATAGTAGCTCGTGTTCGATGCGATCAATCGCCCCCGTTCAAGAAAGCAAAAGGATATTCTGTTGGCCTAGTTTGTTTCTATAAGAGGGTGTTTTCTATTTTATTTATTTTGTTTTTCGTATTATTATGTGCGCTAGTTTTTGAGGTCTGTTGTTGCGAATGACGGATTCATGCTCCCCAATACGATCCGCAAGAGCCCTGCCCGTCCGGCCAATATAAACAGCATTGCAATCGCCGCAATTGATCTTATCTCCTCCATAAGGAGAACTCCTACCGTAAACGTATCGCCTTTGAACATATAGAGATAATGCGTCATTAAGTTTCGGTTGTTCTCGGATTGCGATCGTACCACCAAAAAATTGGAAAAATTCCTGACGGAAAAATGGATCCGGCGCACTGAATTGCGGAGGTGGTATGGAAAGTTGAATGTCACCACTAGGCTGAACTTATTGGTCCATTCTAGTCTTTCTGGTCTACTGCATCCGGGTGAGTTGGATCTGTTTATTAAGGCTATTAATGTTAAATGCCGCGGTTTTGAAGCTAAATTGAAAAGGAAGAAAAATAAAAAACTTTGTTTCCTCCAGAAAATGAAAGAAAATTTGAATAACCCCGCTGTCCAGGAAGTGAGACCTGAGGTCAAAGTTATCCAAAACTTCCAACCGCGCATTATAAATTGCAGTCAGGTTGAGTTCAGTAGTGATGAGGTGAATTTATTAGAGAAAGGGTTGAAGTTCGGATTACCCCCTCTTAATAATAGTAATGCTTTAGCTAATGTTGTTGCCGACCTCGAGGTGAAAATCGGACCGAATTGTGCTGCTCTTGTCCGCAATACCCCCCTCCCTCGTATAAACAATTACGCAATTGAGGTGATTAAGGGATTAAAGAGGAGGGTCAGGGAGGAGGGCTTAATCATCACGAAGGCTGACAAAAGTAATGCCATTGTCGTGATGGAGAAGTCCTCCTACGTCTCCAAGGTCTATGACGTTCTCGGCCAGTGTGGTGCTAAGGAAAACGACAGTTTCAATTTTCCTAAACACGTAAAAGAAGTTAGACGTGTGATAAACGAGTGTGAATTTATTATTAAAACTCCCTCGCTAAAAAGATTGCTCCTGGAGCCCAACCCTGTGCCTCCCCTCTTGTACGGGCTACCAAAAGTCCATAAAAAAGATAACCCGATGCGTCCGGTCGTATCCTTTGTGTCCTCCCCCACGTACGCTCTGGCGAAATTTTTGGACCGATGGCTTAAATCGAGAGTTGACCATGAGTCACCTTACTCGGTAAAGAATTCGGTCTCCTTGGCTGATAGGCTTAAGGATAATATTCTTCCGCTGGGATCGACCCTGTGTTCATTTGATGTGGTCGGCCTGTTCCCCAATATCCCCAGAGCAACCGCCATTCAACATATGGGAGACCTTTTGATTCAAACAAATGTTCGCCAAGAAGAATTGGGTGAATTTTTCAATCTCCTCAATATTTCTCGGTCTCCCAATTATTGCAAATTCGATAAAAAGTTTTTTGAGTTTCCTGAAGAGGTTGGAATACCCATCGGTTCTCCTTTGGGTTCTCTCATTTCGGAGGTCTTTAGGTCTAAGTTTGAGCTCGATTTGTTCTCCTCTGACAGTGCGTATTTAGATCAGAATTATTATTGGCACAGGTATGTCGACGATGTGTTGTGTACGTGGACTGGTCCCCGAGAGCTCCTTTTGGAGTTTCTCCAGTATCTAAATAATCAATATCCTTCTATAAAATTTACTTTAGAAATCGGTGGCGCATCTATTAATTACTTGGATTTGACGATCTGTAATAGAGACGGTATCCATGAATTCGCCATATACAGGAAAGATACTGCGACCGATATTACTGTCCACGGCAAATCTTTCTGCCCTGTAGCCCATAAATATGCTGGATTTAACAGCCTAATCCATCGACTGACTAGTATTCCTCTCAATCAGTCAGCCTTCGAAAAAGAGGTATTAGCTACAAAGCACTTGGCCAGAGTGAATGCAGTGAACTTGTACATCGACCTTATGATCCAAAGGAAAGTTACTCGAAAATGCCTCGATTCCACCACCTCCCTCCCCCGCATTACGGCCCTAAACAGTAGAGAGCGTTGGATAAGGCTTCCGTTCTTGGGGCAGTTTTCATCTCAATTGAGTCGTGTCCTACGCCCCTTCGGATTTCGGCCTGTGTATTACAACCCCAATACCATAAAAAATTTATTGGTTAGGCTAAAAGACCCCATCCAACTGGCCGAGAGGAGTGGTGTGTATAAAGTTGAGTGTAAGGATTGTAACGGAATTTATATTGGCGAGACAGGCCGTCAGTTGAAAATTAAAATCGCTGAACATAGGAAGGCGTGGGAAAAGAAGAATATAGGTGAATCGGCGTTTGCGGACCATCTAATCACTAGCGGCCATAGCATTAAAGAGAGGTCCGAGGTCCTCCTATATCGAGAAAACGCGTATGAGCACTTAAAGGCCTGAAAAAAGGGCAAATCGGGGGAATCGGCCTTCGCGGACCATTTGATCACCTATGGCCACAGTTTCAGAGAGGGGTCAGAGACCCTCCTCCATGGAGAAAGATCGTATTTAAAAAGAATGGCGTTAGAAAATATCGAAATCATTCGCCACCTGAACAGCGATAACGTAACCGTACTTAACAGGTATATTCCGGACGAGGGATGGTTGAACTAATTTACGAGTATGACTCACATCGCGAGGAGTCGTTAGTTCAATCATGACCTCACCGTTGTTTTCTGTCGTCGACTGTTCCTCTGTCAGTCGCTTTTTATTCTCCGCCCGTTGATGGCTTCTTAGCCGAAAGTGCTTGCGGTACTCTGTTTGTTTTATTTCTGCGGCTTTTTGCAATTTCCCTACGTACATTTACTCTTTGTAGTATTTGTCGGTTTTCGTCCATTTACTCATCGACGTCATCGTGGTATTTGTCGTTCTCAATATGTCGGGCCGTAACTTGCAGGAACGAATCGATTCAATTAATCGCGCAGATGCGGCGTTTTCAATGTTCCTCTTCTCTAAATTCCGAAAACAGCGGTTATCGTATGCCTCCCACATATGGTTCCTCCGGAGGTGTTTACGGTTACGGTTGAGACCAAATTTCGTGAAGTTCAAATTGTACTCTGATTGTCCTCATACTACCCGGAAATTGGAGAATTGTATTACAAATAAATGGATCAGGTCCGAGCTCCGAAGGTGGTACGGCCGTCTCAACGTCACGACTAGACTGAACTTGCTGGTACACACGAAGTTGTCCAGTCTGCTACACCCACGTGAGTTGGAAAAATTTACTCAGTCTGTTAATGTTGATTGTTGTAAGTTTGAGGCGACCTTAAAGAGGGAAAAAACAAAAAGATTTCCTCCCTTTTGGACGTGAGGGCCCAAGCCCTCGGGGATGCCCATGATGAGGTTGAGTTGGTCCAGGAATTTCACCCCCGTGTTATAAATAACAGTCAGATGGAATTCAGTAGTGATGAGCTGAATCTGCTAGAGAAGGGTTTGAAGTTCAGTTTACCCCCTCTCGATAATGCCGATGCCCTTGCTAATGTGGTCGCTGATTTAACCGTGAAGATTGGTCCCGGTATCAATACCCAAAAAACCTGCGCTGATTTAGTCCTTAACACCCCCCTTCCGCGCATAAATAATACTGCAAAAGAGTTGATCACAGGATTGAGGAGGAGGCTGAGGAAGGAGGAGACGGTGCTTACAAAGGCCGACAAAGGGAATTCTATCGTTGCGATGGATAAGGCCAATTACCACTTTAAGGTGGAACAGGTCCTAAGCCAGTGCGGGGCCACAGAAAACCCCCTTTTCAATTTCCCTCACTATGTCAAGGAGGTTCGGAATACCATTAATAAAAGCTCCGTTATCATCACTAAACCCTCAGTGAAAAAACAGTTGCTCGAACCTAACCCTGTACCTCCTCTGTTGTACGGGTTGCCTAAAGTCCGTAAGGCCAATACTCCCATGCGACCTGTTGTATCCTACGTCTCCTCCCCCGCCTACTCGCTCGCGAAATACCTGGACCGCTGGTTTAAGTTTCATATCGAATACGAGTCTCCTTACTCCGTCAAAAATTCGGTCTCCTTGGCCAAGAAGCTCAAAGACGAAATGCTCCCTCCAGGTACTATTTTATGCTCCTTCGATGTGGTCGGTCTGTTTCCGAACATCCCAAAAGCGGCCACTTTCCAATACTTAGGCGACCTTCTTGTTAAATTTAATATTCCTCATGAGGAGCTACAGGAGTTCTTCGACCTCCTTACCGTTTGCTGGTCTCCTAACTTTTGTAAATTTAACGATAAATACTTTGAATTCCCGGAGGAAGTGGGCATTCCCATTGGATCCCCGTTGGGTTCCCTCGTTTCGGAGGTCTTTATGTCGAGGTTCGAGGCTGACCTCTTTTCCTCGGGCCAGTCTTTCTTAAATCATGTTCACTATTGGCACAGATATGTAGATGACGTCCTATGTGCGTGGACAGGTCCCCAAGAACTCCTTGGTGAGTTTCTTAAGTATCTAAATGCTCAGTTCCCCTCCATAAAGTTTTTGGAGGTAGGTAATTCTACTATCAACTTCTTGGACCTTACCATCTCCGAAAGAGATGGGGCCCATGAGTTCGCAATATACAGAAAAGATACTTCGACCGATATTGTTGTCCAAGGCGCGTCATTCTGCCCTGTCGCCTACAAAATAGCTGCTTTTAATAGTTTCATCCATCGACTCACTAATATCCCTTTGAGTCAAGCAGCCTTCCAGAAAGAATTACGTACTATCAAATACTTGGCTCGGGTAAACGAGGTCAACCTGGACATTGACATGATGGTCCGTAGGAAAATCACGCGACAATGCCTTAACTCCACTACCTCCCTCCCTCGGGAGGGGGGTCGTGAAGGCAGAAAGCGGTGGATTAAGCTTCCCTTCCTGGGTCACTTTTCGTCGAAATTGAGTCGCGTCCTTCGGCCTTTTGGGTTCCGGCCGGTTTTCTATAATTTTAACACATTAAAAGGCCTGTTCGTTAGATTGAAAGACCCTACACCACCTTTACAGAGGAGTGGGATTTATAGTATAAGGTGCAACGACTGTGACGGAATTTACATAGGTGAGACCGGTCGCCAGCTCCAAATAAGAGTGGCTGAGCACTTAAAGGCCTGGAAAAAGGGCAAATTGGGGAAATCGGCCTTCGCGGACCATTTGATCACCTGTGGCCACAGTTTCAGAGAGGGGCCAGAGACCCTCCTCCATGGAGAAAGATCGTATTTAAAAAGAATGGCGTTAGAAAATATCGAAATCATTCGCCACCTGAACAGCGATAACGTAACCGTACTTAACAGGTATATTCCGGACGAGGGATTGGTTGAACTAATTTACGAGTATGACTCACATCTCGAGGAGTCGTTAGTTCAATCATGACCTCACCGTTGTTTTCTGTCGTCGACTGTTCCTCTGTCAGTCGCTTTTTATTCTCCGCCCGTTGATGGCTTCTTAGCCGAAAGTGCTTGCGGTACTCTGTTTGTTTTATTTCTGCGGCTTTTTGCAATTTCCCTACGTACATTTACTCTTTGTAGTATTTGTCGGTTTTCGTCCATTTACTCGTCGTGGTATTTGTCGTTCTCAATATATCTGGCCGTAACTTGCAGGAACGAATCGATTCAAGCATTCGAATATTTAGTTACAATCTCAGTCTACTTTCACAGTTCTAGAAACCAAGTTTTGTCGCCTCCCAGCTGTGGAAAAAATGACTCGACGTGAGTTTTAAATCTAAATGGTGACTAAAAATTCTTTATTACAATCTAGTATTTGAATACGAGAAGTCATAGACTGAAATCCGCTTCCACGTCAGTTCTAGAAAACCGAGTTGTGTCACGCTCTTCGAGCTAAATGACAAGATTTAACAAAGTGATTCAGTTCCTATAGTCCCTGCCCGGTGTTCTACGGCCGGTCAATCGATTATGACAATTTTCTCATGTACGTCTGTGTAGACTCCCATTCGCGGCTTATCAAACTGATATTTCTCTCGCTTCACAAAAAGGTATAGTCGAACGCGTGGTAATTTGATCGCGATTTTATTGGCACTTAATAAAACGATTAGAATTCATTTTTTAAAAATGTATCATCCCATTGTACGTCGGTTAATTCGTCACAATAGCGAATATCATATTTTTCAGTCGGCGAAAGCGACGTTTTAATAAGACCCCTCGTGTATACACGGTACGGGCTGATGTATTAATACAAACCTGAACGTAGGACACGAAAGAATAGAGAAAACATAAAAGGCCGTTTAAACGTTGTTGTTGTCAGCATCTAATATGAAAAAAAAAAAAAGGAAAAAAAGAGGAAAGATCCCCTTTTATAAATCGCTTATTTTGACTATCCGCTGGATTTTCGCGCTCGTATATCAGAGGTGACGCTTGCAACACGCGAATATCTCAAATATTATCGGTTTACTTACATGAAAGTAGCTTCAACGAGGGGTGAGATGTCCAATCTCTGAAAATCCTACCGATATTTTGTTTTCTTTCGCATAAAATTTGTCCGTTTGAATATTGAAAATGCAGCACAGAATCCAAAAAACATGAGAATACTCACAACAAGACGGTAAATAGAATTGCAGAGGATGGAGACACATAGACGTGTAATAGTGTCATTTCAACTCGCGTATCGACGACTTTCGAGCTTCCTGAGTTCCTCGACCAAGTATCAAGTAAAGAAAATGCAAAATTCTCCGAATGAAAAAAAACCGAGTTTGCCCTCGCTATAGTCAATCTTTCCGATGTCGTTTTGCCAGACAATGAACTAAAAGTAATGGAAAGAGGAAGTAAGTTTGCTATCACACTCACCGATAAGTATGGAGTGTCACGTAAACACCGTCCTGAGAAATTATGTTTGAAGGTAATTCTATAATTCCCCCATTTTCTGAGCTAGAATGAAAGAAATTCCCATTTCCACTCTGCGCTAGGAATTCTGAGAACTCTTTTTTCTCCAGTTTCCGCTCGTATGTTCTGAGTCTGAGTCAGTTTCAGCGTCTTGAATATAGACCATAAAGTGGAAAACTTGATAGAATTAGCAATTGTAGCAGCATTGGCAGTACCTGCCTGAAATCCCCACCTAAAACCTTGCCGCCAAATGGCACGTCATTATCCCATGATGTACCGCGAGGGTGGAAACCTTGGAGGTGTTATAACACGTGTTCGCCGCTTTTCCAATGACATACATTTCGCCGAAATAATCGATGACATCTAGTATCGCGGAGCAAACGGAATGTCGCGGGTACATCCCGTACCGCCGGTACATAGACCAAAGCCAAGATCATGTTCGTGAACAACTTAATCGACCGGTCGTCAGGGTCGTTGTACATTGTTACGAGGCCTGCGTCTTGGATACGCCTGAATAGGGATTGACCCAAGTGGAAGAAGCAACCTGCTATCGGAACATCTGGGTAACCTCTCGGCATGCGTTGATGACCCCGTATTCCGTAACGCTACACAGCAGCTTCAATGGCGTGTAGAACTTCGTCGTAGAACAAATGTCTTTTCCCCGAGAGGAATGCGTACACGATCGGAAAGGCACATGATCCCCCGAGGGGGTTATTACGTTGTACGAGGCGCATCATAGTGAATACCTGGACGAAGATACCGGGAGACACTCCGAATGTGCCGTCTACAAACCAAACGGGTGAATTACATAGGAGTTGTATTATTTGGCGTGTTGCGAAGACTGAAATTCGTGTAGTCGTGTCCTCTATTTAATCACCTTCCTCGGGTATCACCAGCCCACGGCTGCGAGTCATGTAGTAGAAAGCGTTCTTCGTCAAGAGTAATCTGGCTGTCTGCAGGAAGCCTCTTCAGCTCGGATAGTTTCTGGGGATTAGGGGGACGACTTTCACTCCTAATCCGTCGGACAGTTCGCAAGAGTGCATCGAGCGGGTAACTGGCTCAAAACTCCTTCGTCCACATTTGTTAATTCTTCGCGGAGTAATTCTGATGGCTTTCTCAGAGGCTGTTTTGCTGCCCGCTCCTTCAACGTCTGGGTAAGCTCCGCTGCGGTGGTTTCCTCACGATCTGGCGGGTGAGTATGCGGTGATTCTCGCGGACCTTTCAGTACTGTGACCTTGCTGTTTACTAGCGCTCGGCTTTTGCACGTTCCGTCTTTCACTTGTTTGCAATCCCAGTACTGTTTCCCGTTTCCTTTCTTCGACCGATGGTATATGAAGCCGTCGAAGGTGCAATTTTGTGCCAACTAATGCTAATTCCATGTCGTATCTTTCTTCTTTCTTTGGTTTCTTAGTCGTGTTCCAAGCAACGAGATGAGATAACTGACGGAGAACTGAACGAGCGGACCGAGGGTACTATCTTCAGTTTCCATGGAAGGGGGAAATTGTACAGAGGTACTTACACTGGGTGGTCCAAAATGATGTTGACAGTTAATTTGGACTAAATTTGTTGTAGCGCAAAAACGCGAAACGTTAGACGTATAATCCAAATGTACGAAATTTGTATTCCAGTTTTATCTTTAATTTGCGCCAAATATGAAGTCTCTACGACTTTTCTGAGCCGAGTTATGGACCAAAATGTCACCAATTCGCCAGGGTTCCCACAAAATAGGCCGATGACGGTTTCTCTTCTTCTTCGGTCGTCTTTTTACTGGACGATAACGGTTTCGGCTGCAACGGAAAACACCTTTGTATAGAATGACAGAATACTCAAAGAGTAGAGTAAACGAAAAACCATTTACAAAGACCGCAGATATAAAGGAGAAGATGCGAGATCTTTCGCTTAACAAACCATCATCGGGCAAAGTTAGAACGCCACTGACACAGATACGACTCATAAAACAGAATACCAACGAGATCAGGATTGAACGAGCGAGCCCTCGCGAGGTGACTCAAACTCGTAGACCAATTCAACTAAACCTTCGTCGGGAAAATACCTGTTGAGTACGGTAATATCGTCACTGTTCAGATGACGCACTATTTCGATATTTTCCAACGCAACGCGCTTGAAGTAAGAATTCTCCTTGTGGAGAAGGGTAGCCGAACCTTCCTTGAAACTATGACCACTGGAGATAAGGTGGTCCGCAAAGGCCGAATCACCCAAATTACCTTTCTTCCAGGCCTTAAGGTGCTCCTCTACTCGAATTCCAAGCTGGCGACCCGTCTCGCCTACATATACGCCGTTACAATCCTTGCACTCCAATTTGTACACTCCGCTCCTCTCCCCCCGCGGGATGGGGTCCCTTAGTCTAACAAACAAACCCTTCACAGTAGTGAGGTTATAAAAAAACAGGCCTGAAGCCAAAGGGGCGGAGGACACG
Source organism: Aspidiotus rigidus (assembly GCA_035079385.1). Taxonomy (NCBI): domain Eukaryota; kingdom Metazoa; phylum Arthropoda; class Insecta; order Hemiptera; family Diaspididae; genus Aspidiotus; species Aspidiotus rigidus. Next base: position 11,321,463 of record JAVHKY010000020.1, on the reverse strand, counting down.
AGTCAGCTTGGATGAAAACTCACCCAAAAACGGGAGCTTGATCCAACGTAATCTCTTATTATTATTACCGCTCAGATCGCGGGGGAGGGAAGTGGTAGAATCAAGGCCCTTCCTCGTAAGTTTTTTACGGACCATACGGTCAATGTCCAAGTTGACCTCATTCACAGCGGCCTAGTGCTTAATGGTCGCCAGCTCCTTTTGGAAAGCTGGTTGACTTAGCGGAATGTTAGTCAGTCGATGAATATAACTATTGAAGGCAGCGATCTTATGAGAAAAAGGACAGAAGGACGATCCGTGGACAACTGTATCGGTCGAAGTATCCTTCCTGAATATCGCAAATTCATGGTCCCCATCTCTATCAGAGATAGTGAGATCCAGAAAGTTTATAGAAGAATCTCAAATTTCTGTAGTAAATTTTATGGAGGGATACATTTTATTCAGATACTGAAGAAACTCACCAAGGAGCTCTTGAGGACCGGTCCACGCACATAATATATCGTCCACATATCGGTGCTAGTAGTGGATGTGACTCAGTAGCACTTGGCCAGAGGAAAAAAAGTCAACCTCAAATCTGGACATAAATATCTCCGAAACGAGAGAGCCCAAAGGTGAGCCGATGGGGATTCCTACCTCCTCAGGAAACTCGTAAAATTTCCCATTTAACTTACAGAAGTTAGGGGACCAGCACGTATTAAGGAGGCCAAAAAATTCCTGTATCTCGTTATGAGGAATGTTGAACTTTACAAGTAGGTCACCCATATACTGCATAGTATGGGCCTTTGGTATGTTGGGAAAGAGGCCGGCTACATCAAATGAGCAGAGGCTAGTACCCGGAGGCAAGGTAACATTTTTGAGCCTCTCGGCCAGAGAAACCGAATTTTTAACGGAGTAGGGGGACTCGTACTCGATTCGAGACTTGAACCAACGATCCAAGAACTTGGCCAGATAATAGGCAGGGGAGGAGACGTAGGACACGACAGGCCGCATAAGAGTATTCATCTTGCGAGCTTTTGGCAACCCATAGAGGAGGGGAGGAACAGGGTTAGGTACAAGCAGGGCTTTTTTGAGCGAAGAACTTTTTATGATAAACTCACTCCCGTTCACAACCTTCCTAACCTCTTTGACGTAGTTAGGAAAGTTAAAAGAGCTATTTTCAAAAGCTCCACATTGAGTGAGAACTTCTTGAACCTTGGAAACGTAGGAGGATTTCTTCAGGACTACGATCGCGTTACCCTTGTCGGCTTTAGTAAGGATTAACCCCTGGTCCCTGACCTTCCTCCTCAGATTATCTACCACTTCACATGCGTAATTGTTTATACGAGGGAGGGGGGTGTCGCGGACTAGTTCAGCGCAAGCTGATTGAATATTCACGCCGGGACCAATTTTTATGGTCAGGTCGGCAACGATATTCGCAAGGGTTTCATCTTTAGGAAGGGGAGGTGGGCCAAATTTTAGACCCTTCTCCAACAAATACGTTTCATCTTGCGAGAAATGCGTCTGGGTGTAATTAATAATGCGGGGCTGGAAATTGACATGTTCCATGTCTTTTCTCTCTCCAGACCCCGATTTTGAAACTCGCGAGTACACCCCCCTCCCCCCCCCCCCGTCAAGAGAAATCTCTACCCCGTGGGTGATTCAGAAATTCGCGAGTACACCCCGCGTAATAATAATAATAATTAATAATAAATAAATAAATAAATAAATAAATAAATAAATAAATGAATAATTAAATAATTAAATAATTAAATAAATAAATAATTAAATAATTAAATAATTAAATAATTAAATAATTAAATAAATAAATAAATAATTAAATAATTAAATAAATAAATATTTAAATAAATAAATAAATAATTAAATAATTAAATAAATAAATATTTAAATAATTAAATAATTAATATAATTAATAATTAGAAAATCTCTACCCCGTGGGTGATTCAGAAATTCGCGAGTACACCCGCGTAATAATAATAAATAATTAATTAATTAATTAATTAATTAAAAATTAAATAATTAAATAATTATTTAATTAAATAAATAAATAAATAGATAATTATTATAATTAATAATTAGAAAATCTCTACCCCTTGGATGATTCAGAAATTCGCGAGTACACCCCGCGTAATAATAATAAATAATTAATTAATCAATTAATAAATGAATAATTAAATAAATAAATAATTAAATAATTAATATAATTAAATAATCAAATAAATAAATAAATAATTGAATAATTAAATAATTAAATAAATAAATAATTAAATAAATAAATAATTAAATAATTAATATAATTGATAATTAGAAAATCCCTCTTCCTATCATATATGGCTGGATAGTCGAAATTTTTCCAAGTCCCCTAGACTTGAATTGTCTCATACCATTCCAATACAACAGCGAGATCGCTCGTTCGCCCCACCGAAAGTTGATACCTCAAAATATAGAACACCCGCAATTACCTCAAAATATTTCTCATACAAGACTTATACGACGCCAAGAGAGGTAAAGGGGTAAACGAATAATATCTCACGAACACTTGACCTAGTAGAAGCCTAGACTGAAATATTTCATGATGACTGATAAAATATAAAAGACATGGAACATGATTTTCATTTATTTGGCTATGCCAGAAAATTTAATTTTTTAGCCATGCGATTTGGCTAAGTAACCCCGACTTAGGGTAGGTCGTCAAATTGAAAAAAAAATCCCATCTAACAAATTCTTTGTTAGAAAGTCTGTTGGTGTGTGAAAGGAGGGGGGCATTTTTTCAACAATTAAAATAATAATGAATATTCGTTTTGGTTTCTCGTCGGCTGCTCGGAAAATAGGTACCTAACCCCACAGTCGCTCATGACTACGCCATTACTTTCACGAATACACGGATTTAAAAATAGCAACTATGATGCTAATATAAATCATTATAACAACTTACTCTTTCTTGTATAAAATCGGCTAAATTACTGGGCGACCCTACCACATGTTTACAAAGTTTTGAACAACACCATTATTAGCACAAATATTTTTTTTTGAGGGCAATAGCCTTGGAGTTCAGAAGGGAGGAAATTTTCTTTTCTTTTGGTTTTTCGTTTACTCTACTCTTTGAGTATTCTGTTATTATGTCGAGCCGTAACGTTTCGGACCGTGTCAATTCTGCCTTTGTATAGAACTCAACTCGTACATAATGTTTCTTCCAAAATTCTTTACTTACTTTCTTCTTTGCTGGTAACTGTTCCTCCGACGACAATACGTACGTTTTCCTTTTCGATGTTCTTTGTGGACACTGTAGAAAATGAATACGTTAAATTGTGTTATAATTAAATATTATCAAGAGCTCACAATTTTTCGCTCGACAGGTGCCTCCGCTTCTGTCTTGTTCTGCCTACGAGGCCGTCCACGTTTAGGACCCTGTAGAAAAATGTTAAAAAATTATAATATGGAAATGCTGGAGTGTAAGTTGAATACATATTGTAAATAGCTCACTTTTTCTTTGGCCGTGGCATCTTCGTCTTCCTCTTGTTCCGAGGGGCGCCTATTGCAACGCAATACCTCCGACCGCAACTTCCCAGACATGTCGCGTCCGATTCGAGTGCGTTGCTCTCCGCCAACTCGAGGACTCTCCTCAAGAAACCTTGGTCATACTCGCCCGAGGCGAACCGAGATTCCAGGAGGAGTGGCGATGTGGCCAGAAAGTAGGACATATACTCCTGCGGGCTTCTGTCGAAGGCATATTTTGCTTTACATCCGTCCCTTGACGCCGATTGATGCTCATATTTTAGACGATCAGTGGTGTACTTCTTTCCACAAAACTCGCAGATACACCACTGAATGTTGTCACTATGGATCCCAATTAAATGTGATCTTGTGGCGGTTCCGGACAATATGTGGATTTTTTACCGACTTTTCTAACTAGAAAAGTGAGGTATTACACCCGTAGCAAGGTCAACAGGGGGAGTGGGTAATGAACTTTCTCGACGTTTTAGGGGTCCTAGATCACAACTAGCATAAAAAAAATTTCAGGTTTCCTTATATATATATATATATAAGATTTTTTTGTCCGCGGAACTCCTCCGAAACTACCCGATGGATTTTTTTGTAACTTGGCCATATTGTAGTAGTATATCTGAAGATGTGCACCTGCAATTTTTTTGAAAATCGGATGAGTAGTTCTCGAGAAATTTTCAATTTGTTGAGAAATTTTGCAGTATTTCGAGTACCTTTTTGTCCGCGGAACTCCTCCGAAACTACCCGATGGATTTTTTTGTAACTCGGCCATATTGTAGTATTATATTTGAAGATGTGCACCTGCATTTTTTTTGAGGATCGGATGAGTAGTTCTCGAGAAATTTTTACTTTTGTTGAAAATTTTTCACTATTACGAGTAGCTTCTTACGAATAGCTGCGAGTAGCTGCTTACGTTAGGAGAAGCACGTTTACCACTTTCGTTATCAGTACGTGTATTGTGAAGAACCTTTCATCATTCGACAGGTTCATTCTTCGTTCGTTCTTTACCAAGGGTTCATTGGATTTTATTTCTGATGAAACCTTTTCGTTCAAATTTAGTACACTTGTATCTCGCTTCCCACAGCCCCTAGAGCGTTGAATTTTGTTTTGTCAAATTTTATTTGTTTTGTTAAATTTATTTTTGAACGGATAGTGGCAATGGCGAGTTGTTCATTTTTCTAGCTATTTTTCATTATTATTAGTCATACTCGATAGTTTTTTTTTTTTTTATTATTATTTTACGAGCATTATAAACTGCACGAGGGTTATTTGCTCGGCGTTACAATCTTATTTTAGAACATTACTTGAATTAGGTTAAATTAGGTACGTATTGGTGGAATTGAGTGGCGATCGAACGGAATTTGTTGGTGAATTATATGAAGTTGTAGAATTGAGTGGTGCGTAAATAAGTTAGGGTTGAGTCGATGGTTTCGGAGTTGTTGTTTAGTGCTGCATTGATATTTTTTATTTTATTTTTTATTTTAAATTTGTTTATATTTAAGTGGTGCCGCCAACAGTACATAGACCAATTAAAGGCGACACCACTCACAAAATTACAAATGCATCTAATGATAATAATAATGATAATAATACTAATAATAATAATAATAATAATAATAATAATAATACTAATAATAATAATAATAATAATAATATTAATCATGAGCAGACATTATACACACACACCCCCACCAACACACACACACAAGTAACCGGTTCCTCCTTATTAGGGCACTCAACAAATGCACTAATTCTACTTTTAAAGGTAGGCTGAAGATCTTATTATATCAGAACATCCAGACATGCAGATCTGAACTGTTTTTTTGACTGCGACAATATGTCAAGAGTATCCCCCCCAGGTTTCTTTTCCAGGTCATTATAAAGGGCACATGCTCTGTTCACAAATGAGTGTTTCAGGGGTCCTTTGTTTGTATGACTTATGTAAAATGTTTCCCTAAGCCTTGCATTTAACCGCGGAACACGTAAGGTGATCTCCTGAAGCAAGGCAGGATCCTTTTGCCCCTGCAAGACATCGTGCAGATAGTCGAGCATTGTCAGTTTACGTCTTTCCTGTAGTGAATAGATTTTGAATCCTGCTAACAGATCGACGTACTCAATTTCGTGCGGGTAATACTGAAATATTTTCATGTACGTAAATTTCAAAAAACGACGCTGTATGTTTTCTAGAGATTTCGAGTATTTGTCATATATAGGATCCCATATCAGCGCTCCAAATTCCATATTCGACCTTACGAAAGCATAATACAGGGTTAGGATGGTACGAATATCTTTGAAGCCGTTAACATTCCTCATTACAAAACCCATTGCTCTTTTACTTTTACTGATTAATTGATTAGTATGTATATCAAAGTAAAGACGTTTGTCCATTATGATACCTAGGTCACGTACATAATCATTACGACAGAGAATTGTTTCAGTCATTCTATAATCATGCGTTATTAAATTATGGGTTTTACGCGTAAAAGTTATTGTCTCGCATTTTTTGACATTAAATGGTAAGCAATTAACCCTGCTCCAAGAGACCATCGCATCCAAATCATCCTGCAAGGCTTGTGCGTCCGAGCTTGTTGATATCGGTTTATACAATTTTATATCATCTGCAAATAGAAGTATTTTCGAAGAAGACAAAACCCTAGTAATGTCGTCTATAAAGATCAGGAATAGTAAAGGGCCAAGATTCGACCCCTGCGGGACACCCGACGGGCAACTGAATAGCTCCGATTGACAACCCTTATACGCCACGTATTGTGATCTTTTTTCCAAGTACGAGGTAAAGAAACATACGAGCCCCTCCGAGAAACCCAGTTGTATCATTTTTCTCAGTAATATTCTGTGATTAACTTTGTCAAACGCCTTCTGGAAGTCTGTGTAGATTGCGTCAATTTGCTGCCCCCTAGCAAAAGTGGTTAGTATGTCCTGTTTGAAATGTATTAGATTAGTGATGACACTCCGTGATTTAAGGAAACCATGTTGGGAGGGGGACATTCTTTGTTGGACCTGATTACAGATTATTATATGTATATATTGTGGATTCCATGATTTTCGCGGGCATTGGCAGCAACGACACCGGCCTGTGATTTCGAATGTCACTACTGTCAGCCCCCTTTGGGACAGGGGTGATTTTACTTGCCTTCCAGATATCAGGAAATACGTTCGACTTAATACATTGATTATATACGTAGGTGAGAGGTTCCACCAAGTAATTCCTGCACCCTTTATATATGTATGCCGGTATGTTGTCCGGCCCCAACGCCCTCTTCGGCTTCAAGTTTTTGAGAGCTTTAAATACTACGTGTTTATGTATTTTCGATATGCTGGTTACACTTTCAGTTCTAAGAGGGGCGTAACTGGTTGAAGGACTACTCGGAAGAGGATTATTATCAACACTGTCACTCACGTAAACGGTCGAGAAGTGTTCTGCACATTTCTTCGCTATTTCTTGTTGCTCAGTGACAGTTTGACCATCAAAGGTTTTGGTGTCTACAGTGTTTCTCGTTGCTTTTCTTTGATCAACAAACTTCCAGAAAGCGTTTGGGTTAGTTACCAGGTTCTCCTCAGTCATATGCAGGTATGCGTCATAAGCCGCCTTAATCTGTTTCTTAGATTCTGCCCTAAGAGACCTGTATGTGCTGTCGTCACCTTGCGTTCCCTTTTTTCGAAGAAGCTTACGCCGTTCGCGTTCCTTAGCCTGAATTGTTTTAATGACCTCTCTTGTGATCCACGGCGGATATTTGTGTTTCCTAGCGTCGTTATAAGATCGTGTCGGGACCCAAGGGAAAATTATTTTGCTCATTGTATCTTGGAAATAAGTTGCCGCCTCATTGGGATCCCTCATATTGTACAAAGTCGCCCAACTCTGAGATTTTATCGAGTCATATATTTTTTCAAAGTTTGCCTTGGCGTAGCACATTACTGTTTTATTGTTGTTAGAGGTGGAGGGTCTTCTGTTTAGTTTAGCAGGCATTTTAAATGGTATTATTATGCTTAATGGTGGATGATACTCATCTACTTTTTTAGTGATTGAGATATCTTTGCCTACGCGTATTTCATTAATATTACCCAAAATAAGATCGAGTGTATTTCCTTGCACGTTTTCTATAGCATTGAAAGAGCCAAGATCGTTCGAGATAATGAAGTCGTGTAAAATTTGATCCCTCATGTTTAAAATTCGCAACTCATTGCCCCCTAAACTGTTGTTATATTGGAAGGTTGGGGAATTAAAGTCTCCTAGGATTAGAATACCCTCATTCGAATGAAGTTGACTCAAGTGCATGGAGATGGTATCACAGACTCTTGTGTAGGTTGCAGTAGTTGTGTTTGGGGGAAAATAAAAAACACCTATGTTAATTGTTTTGTTATTCGAATGTGATCGGGATTTTACCCAGACGTAGTCGCAGTCAGAGTCTCGTATGCCATCAAGGAGAATCCTTTGCGAATGATGAACAGTAGATACCGCCAATAGCACCCCTCCTCCTCTCACTTTCCCAGTCACTGCTATATTTCTGTCTTTCCTATGAACAATATATGCGTCGCAGAAGACTTCTGCTGAGTGCACCCCATCATACAACCATGTCTCAGTCAAGGCTACAAAGTCATAATGCGATTGACATGAAAATTGGTACACCTCACTCGTCCTTGACCGCAAGCCCCGGACGTTCTGATAGATACCGTCTAACTGATAAGTACTCATCTTAGGTTACAGCATCACATGCATTGACCAGAGAATCCCTAATACCAGCGTATAGCTGAAAAAGAAACCGGTTACCACTCTCACATTCATACGTGCTACCCTTAAAAGCTAAGTAAAATAAAAACAAAGAAAAATCGACACATTTATCATTTGCATACTCGCATTCATTCATTTCTCCCTCACTGCAAAATCCACTTCTACCCACCCATTCATTCAAACATCTCCATACATTCATATCAACTCTTTCTTTCATAAACCACTCTCTCTCACTCCGCATCATATTCTCGGGCCATGGCACATATTCATCCACAACAAAAATTGGGCATACATTCACATCATTCAGAACATTCATTCGAACACTGACACAACGAAAGTTATTCATAACAACGAACTTGAGATTCAAAAATAAAAATAAAAAACACTCACGCAGTCGCGTGAGTAGTACACGACTTTTCTTCCCACAATGCAAGAAACATTGAGATAGTCACTCCCTCTCTTTAAATTAAATACCAATGACCTGTCAATCATGTCAAACATTTGTAGAATAAACAATAAAACTCAGTTTATAAATTCTATCACTACGATGTCACAACAACAGATAACAGAGTAAAGATACCTATAATCCAATAAGGAAACCTGAATTTTGTTATAATTTAGGCTAAGAGTCATCTAAAACCTACAAAACGTCTCCAGAAAAACCACTCCTCCTCCCCCTGTCCAAACTGCTACGAGGCTATAACAGTTGTTTCTAATAAAAAAGAGCTCTACAATCATTTTTTCCCATACCTTATTCTTAGCATATTATTAGTCTAGTATACTGTATATTAGGATGAGTGGTTCAATTCTTTATCACTTCCGATTCCTGGCATCTCTTAAAGCTATCTCGAGCTGCTATTCCTCTCGTGCACTCATAAATTGCCTTCACGCTATCATATCACCATTTTCTATGCACACTCCACCCCAAAATTCTTCATCTGGGAATCCAGCTACAACGAGATCCCGAAAAACTAAAAAAATCGATGTCGAAACGAAAGAAGCAACCAATCACCCAATAGTCAACCCCTCATTCCTTCCCTCACGCTTCAACCATTCCAAACGTATTAACAAAATACCTCACTTTTCTAGCTAGAAAATTCGGTAAAAATATATAGCACCCAAGCCCGGTTTACTCGTTAGTCTAATCTCAAATCTCACTCAAAAAAGCCAGTCCAAATTGAAAATAATCTTTCCATCTCTTTTGACACCTCAAATCAACTATGAACCACTATTAATTATGTACCCATACATGAAAAAATGACAAATAAATCAATTATTAATTAAGAGTGAAATCACCCAGGTATAGTCTCGCATCAGCACACTTGATGAAGATTAAAAAATTGTACTTAATCATTCAAACTCAAGGTTTTCACTAAAATCAGTCGAATAACAAATTAAGAAAAATAAAACGTGAACCCACATTTTGGTCCTCATCCCAACGAAATTCAAGGCAAGAGGAGGTCATTTTAGCTCGGCTGCGAATAGGCCACACTCGTCTTACTCATACTTATCTTCTCACTAATCTCGCTCCTCCATCATGCCCTCACTGTCTCCAAGAAAATTTATCAGTTGATCATTTTATTTTCTCATGCCCCGTCCTGCAACCCACTCGAACCTCCCTAAATATATCTTCCAATATCAATGCAGCACTAAACAACAACTCCGAAACCATCGACTCAACCCTAACTTATTTACGCACCACTCAATTCTACAACTTCATATAATTCACCAACAAATTCCGTTCGATCGCCACTCAATTCCACCAATACGTACCTAATTTAACCTAATTCAAGTAATGTTCTAAAATAAGATTGTAACGCCGAGCAAATAACCCTCGTGCAGTTTATAATGCTCGTAAAATAATAATAAAAAAAAAAAAAAAAAAAAACTATCGAGTATGACTAATAATAATGAAAAATAGCTAGAAAAATGAACAACTCGCCATTGCCACTATCCGTTCAAAAATAAATTTAACAAAACAAATAAAATTTGACAAAACAAAATTCAACGCTCTAGGGGCTGTGGGAAGCGAGATACAAGTGTACTAAATTTGAACGAAAAGGTTTCATCAGAAATAAAATCCAATGAACCCTTGGTAAAGAACGAACGAAGAATGAACCTGTCGAATGATGAAAGGTTCTTCATCAAAATACACGTACTGATAACGAAAGTGGTAAACGTATAGGAAAATCCGCTTCTCCTAACGTAAGCAGCTACTCGCAGCTATTCGTAAGAAGCTACTCGTAATAGTGAAAAATTTTCAACAAAAGTAAAAATTTCTCGAGAACTACTCATCCGATCCTCAAAAAAAATGCAGGTGCACATCTTCAAATATAATACTACAATATGGCCGAGTTACAAAAAAATCCATCGGGTAGTTTCGGAGGAGTTCCGCGGACAAAAAGGTACTCGAAATACTGCAAAATTTCTCAACAAATTGAAAATTTCTCGAGAACTACTCATCCGATTTTCAAAAAAATTGCAGGTGCACATCTTCAGATATACTACTACAATATGGTCAAGTTACAAAAAAATCCATCGGGTAGTTTCAGAGGAGTTCCGCGGACAAAAAAATCTTATATATATATACATATAAATATATATATATAAGGAAACCTGAAATTTTTTTTTATGCTAGTTGTGATCTAGGACCCCTAAAACGTCGAGAAAGTTCATTACCCACTCCCCCTGTTGACCTTGCTACGGGTGTAATACCTCACTTTTCTAGTTAGAAAAGTCGGTAAAACGAGATAAATAGAAACAATATCAGTATGCTTACGAAGCACCTAAGTGATGATATCATTGATCCATTAATGATGCGTCGCCCCGATGAGTAATGTTTAATACGATGCATGAGGTTAACAATAACCCAATGAAGAGTACGTTAGTCCATTTGCGAGTAATGACTGGAATCTAGGTCCGTCGGTGTGAAACGCGATTTTTTCTTCGAGTCGGCATCGTAGAACATGACACGACCATCTATTGTCCAGGTATTTCGTACACCATATTTCCCTTGCGCTTTAAGGAGTAGATCTGCGTTTCGAGATGTTAGGTCTTCCCTTATGAGTATGTTCGATCCTTTCAGCTTTCTCTTATTTTGAAATACACGCGAAGATATATTTAGGGAGGTTCGAGTGGGTGGCAGGACGGGGCATGAGAAAATAAAATGATCAACTGATAAATTTTCTTGGAGACAGTGAGGGCATGATGGAGGAGCGAGATTAGTGAGAAGATAAGTATGAGTAAGACGAGTGTGGCCTATTCGCAGCCGAGCTAAAATGACCTCCTCTTGCCTTGAATTTCGTTGGGATGAGGACCAAAATGTGGGTTCACGTTTTATTTTTCTTAATTTGTTATTCGACTGATTTTAGTGAAAACCTTGAGTTTGAATGATTAAGTACAATTTTTTAATCTTCATCAAGTGTGCTGATGCGAGACTATACCTGGGTGATTTCACTCTTAATTAATAATTGATTTATTTGTCATTTTTTCATGTATGGGTACATAATTAATAGTGGTTCATAGTTGATTTGAGGTGTCAAAAGAGATGGAAAGATTATTTTCAATTTGGACTGGCTTTTTTGAGTGAGATTTGAGATTAGACTAACGAGTAAACCGGGCTTGGGTGCTATATATTTTTACCGAATTTTCTAGCTAGAAAAGTGAGGTATTTTGTTAATACGTTTGGAATGGTTGAAGCGTGAGGGAAGGAATGAGGGGTTGACTATTGGGTGATTGGTTGCTTCTTTCGTTTCGACATCGATTTTTTTAGTTTTTCGGGATCTCGTTGTAGCTGGATTCCCAGATGAAGAATTTTGGGGTGGAGTGTGCATAGAAAATAGTGATATGATAGCGTGAAGGCAATTTATGAGTGCACGAGAGGAATAGCAGCTCGAGATAGCTTTAAGAGATGCCAGAAATCGGAAGTGATAAAGAATTGAACCACTCATCCTAATATACAGTATACTAGACTAATAATATGCTAAGAATAAGGTATGGGAAAAAATGATTGTAGAGCTCTTTTTTATTAGAAACAACTGTTATAGCCTCGTAGCAGTTTGGACAGGGGGAGGGGGAGTGGTTTTTCTGGAGACGTTTTGTAGGTTTTAGATGACTCTTAGCCTAAATTATAACAAAATTCAGGTTTCCTTATTGGATTATAGGTATCTTTACTCTGTTATCTGTTGATGTGACATCGTAGTGATAGAATTTATAAACTGAGTTTTATTGTTTATTCTACAAATGTTTGACATGATTGACAGGTCATTGGTATTTAATTTAAAGAGAGGGAGTGACTCTCTCAATGTTTCTTGCATTGTGGGAAGAAAAGTCGTGTACTACTCACGCGACTGCGTGAGTGTTTTTATTTTTACACTGGTCGATGTTACATTTCTTCCAACTTGCGGTACTAAAAAGAAACATGCATAATAATGATATGTAAGGTAGTTTGAAATCATGAAAAATAATCGAGTGTCAAGAATTGAATGCCTCTCAATTCTAACATAATTAAATTTGTTTTTTCACTGTAGCTACATCCCGGTTGACGGAAACTGACCAACGAGTAAGTTGGGGTATCGCGGTGACGTCACGACGATTTAGTCCATTTAGGTCATAGCCAGGTCAAGTTTGCCGACAGTGGAGCAGCAGAAAAGCGGTACTTTCCTCCAAAAACACATCCAAAGAACTGGTTCCCTGTAAAATAAGTCTTTATTGATAAAACACGCGTATATACAATAACGAATGTCGGTCGTTCGAGACAGAGAGAGAGAGATAAAATAAATTTTAGGTGTCATCTATTGCCAAATGATGGCTGCACAGTGCGCAGTGACATGGGTACAGACAAGATATACAACGAAAATAAACATCCTGTGCGATTTATTGTTTTATACAGTAGCCACACAGATTCCATACTAAGCTTCTCGCCTCGGTTGTATTTGTAGAGGTCTTAACGGTAACCCGTAGCGAAAATGTGGTAGAGGAGAAAATAGGTTTCGGCTACCGTTGCTGTAGAGGCACGATGTGTGACAGTTGACGCGGGTAGTCTTTTAATTTGTCGGAATTAAACGTTTTTCGCGTTTCAGCACACAGTAGCGAGCAGTTTATTATTTGTTTGCCCCGCTTGTTTATACGCGCGCATTCTTGCGCTTCTCCCTTTGAAAAGGCTAAAGGAAGTGCCAACAGCGTCGAAAACGATTTGTGAGGAAAAATGTTTCAAAAACCTACTCAGTAACTTCCGTTTATTTAACTAATAACAAACACGGTTTTGACGAATTAGAGTCCCATTTTGTGAGCGCGTGAATGGAGAAGTGTCAAGTGTTCTTCCGCCCACCGCGACCGCGTGCTACAGAATATAACCTAATGAAGAGCGAATTCGCGTTGGTCGAAAAGGAACACCTGTTCCGTACGATAAGCTCCTTTCTCCCATTTCAGAAAACGCGAACAACGAGCCTCACTCATTCGTCTTCGTTGCCTATATGATAGAGAGATCGTTTCATTCTTTTATAGCTCGTGTATCGGTTAATTTGTGCGGAAAAAGAATCCTTTATTAAGCCGCTGATGTTTTACACAGAATTAGGGATATATCGTTATAGTGGAAAATTTTTGTTGTTAATTTCCCAAAGGAAATCGACGTACGAGTGTATCACTCTAAGTCGACTACGCCGTATAAGAATTTACCTCTTATATTCTCATTGGCTAGAATCACGTTTTTTCCTCGTTTCGAAACGATAAGTTACATGTAGGAAAAGTATTCGTAGACACGTCCTCCGTTGGGGGCTTTATCAACGAATAACTTTTTGCAAAAAGCAACAGCCGTCACAACAAGCACAGTACCTACCATAATATTATTACGCCGTGGGCTCGTCGTAACTGCGGCCTATCTTCCGCGGCTTTTGTTCTGTAACCCCTTTTCATACAATATATAGAATATGAAAAGCGAGAACGTACAGTAGTTTTTCCTATGCTTCTAAATCCGCTTATCTTTCGTAGTTCGGTGAAAATGAAAAAAAAAAAAAAAAAAAAAAATTAATCAAGCAAAAATCAGTTCAGACATGGAAAAAGCCCAGAGAAAATACCAAACGAGCGAGACGAGAGGAAAAGTTATAGAAACCTTATACAGTATATTATTTGTGTATTATATACAGAAGCTTCGCTCTCGTTTGCGAGGGGTCTTCTTGGGAAACTTTGATATCCACATTATATCATATATTAGATTATCGGATGGTGGTCGAATTGTGATTAATGCGCGGTAACGAAGGAAAACAAGCTCTTTAAGTATTTTTATCCGCTAATAGGGACGTGCGTTGATATAGAGGCTGCGTATCGTGTCGTGGGGTGATGAGCAAACAACCGCGACGAAGTTCTTCAATAAGACGTCCGAACAGGAAACAGAAGGGCACAAATATAAACGAGACAATAGAAAAAAATCTATTTATATGGTTCTATTCCACTGTTTCGAGTAAGGGCTTGATAATTCGACGGAAACCTGAAAAATAATTATTCGGTCGAGGTACATGAAGAGAATCTTGGAGAATGGTTCTCCTAAAAAGTTGCGAGAAATTCATACTGATACATTCTAGTCGCTCAATACATCGCATTCGTATGAATAGTAATTAAACGCCTTTTATCTCTACAAGACGAAATCCAGCGCACCAATTTTATTTTAAACTCATACCATAAATTTATTTCCAAATACATTAATACCATGTACCACTTGTACCGCGTACATTGAAGAAAACAATATTACATCAAAGAAAGAAGACATTATTCCAATCCGTATAGAAATCAGTCTCATCCATTTTACTCACTATCATGAATAAGGCATCACCTTTACTGCCTGTTTTGCACCGTACAAATTTCACCCGTAGACCCGCTCCAATTTTTAAATCTCAGTGCTCACTTTATATAATCACTAATCGATGCCCCGCCGTATGAAAAACCATTTCATTACTGAGAAGAATCTTTCCTTCTTCCACCGAGTTGGTTTTTCACCTCTTCAGTGAATTCTACTGCAAAAATTAGTGTCATATCTCAATTTGAACGCAAAATACGTTTTAACACGGAACCAAACAGCCAATAAAGTAAAGTAATAACCCTTGTGAAAGTTGTAATCGAAATAGAAGATGATGAGAAGAATTCATTATTTTATCCGATATTCTTTTTTTTTTTTATCCACAAAAGGCTCTAGCCGGGTAAGAGGGGGGGGGGAATGGCCTTGGTCGGAAAATGTTTCAAATACCCGTCAAAATGTTATTCCCAATGAGAAAACTCGAAATCCAAAAAATTGAACCTATCCGCTCACCCACATGGGCTGCAGAGTCATTTTTAGCCCTAAAATCCAAACAGGCAATAATGATCGCACAGCGATGAAACTTGGGGACATTTTAGTATATGTGAATGTTCATCCATGGTATTTTTTTCAAAAAAATTATTCATATTTTCCCTAGTTTCTAGCAATAACAAAACTTCAAACTCGAATATTGAAAAAAATCGGGGGGGGGAGGCACCTGGGGAAAATCATTCATTTGAAGCCCCATACACTCTACTATAACACACATGAGTACCATAGTCCTCGGTGTGGTGGAACATTCCCAAAAAAAATCAATATTTAATGAATTTCTGTGAGTTTTCCATGAATAGCGGGGTGAACTACGACTGCTTCCGCAATAGACCGCGTGAAATCAATAGTCAATGATCGAGCTGAAAAATGCGCACTCCTCCGTGGGATGAAATGGGAATGTTGATAGACCAGAAATATAATTTTAGTATTTCGTTTATCGATTTGGTCAATTCTCATGTAAACACGTCCACCGTTTAGGTGGAGTACGTTAGATTGAGAAAAATAGTTGAAAAATTCTCTAGTCGCTGGAACAGTCTGAAAATAGTGGAGAAGTGAGAAAATCCACCTTTTCAACCTGGAGAACTGCGATTTTTCATATTTCATTCATCAATTAGGTCAATTATTCTGAAGTAAACATGTCCGCCGAATTTGAAAAAAAAATAATCAAAAATTCAGGATACTCCGATGCGTCCTGTTGTGTCTTATATCTCCTCCCCCGCTTACTCTCTCGCTAAATACTTGGATAGATGGTTTAAATCACGCATTGAGTACGAGTCTACTTACTCGACTAAAAATTCTGTTTCCTTAGCCGATAAACATAAAGACCATTTACTTCCTCCGGGTACCACTCTATGCTCTTTTGACGTTGTCGGCCTGTTCCCCAACATACCGAGAACTGTCGCCATGCAACATATGGGTGACCTCCTCGTTCGTTTTAATACTCCTCATGAAGAGTTGCAAGAATTCTTCAATTTACTTAACGTATGTTGGTCTTCTAATTTTTGCAAGTTTAATGGGAAATTCTACGAGTTCCCTGAAGAGGTTGGCATTCCTATAGGATCCCCTTTGGGTTCTCTTGTGTCGGAGATCTTCATGTCCACATTTGAGGCTGACCTCTTCACTTCAGGCCAAGTATTCCTGGATTACGTCCATTATTGGTACAGGTATGTAGATGACGTTCTATGTGCGTGGACCGGTCCCCAAGATCTCCTTGGTGAGTTTCTTAAGTATCTTAACGTTCAATATCCCTCCATCAAATTTACCTTAGAGGTTGGAGGTTCAAATATTAACTTCTTGGATCTCACCATCTCAGTTAGAGATGGAGTCCACGAGTTTTCAATATATAGAAAAGATACTTCGACCGACATTGTCGTCCACGGCTTGTCATTCTGCCCTGTTTCTCACAAGTTCGCGGCGTTTAATAGCTTTATTCATCGCCTAACCCGCATCCCGCTGAACCAGGCAGCTTTCCAAAAAGAACTCAATATTATAAAATACTTGGCTAGAGTGAATGAGGTCAACGTGGACATTGACCTTATGGTCCGGAGGAAGATCACGCGGAATTGCCTTGATTCAACTACCTCCCTCCCCCGCGATTCTTCTGTCGATAGTAGGACCCGTTTCATTAAACTCCCCTTCTTGGGTAAATTTTCTTCGAAATTGAGTCGCGCCCTCCGCCCCTTCGGTTTCCGTACGGTGTTTTATAATCCTACGACGGTAAAAGGGCTACTATTCACGTCAAAGGACCCTATCCCGCCCCTTGAAAAGAGCGGAGTTCATAGTATAGCTTGCAGGGACTGTAATGGGATGTATTTAGGCGAGACTAGTCGTCAAATTAAAATTAAAGTGGCTGAACACCTAAAAGATTGGGAAAAAAGGCATTTGGGCGAATCCGCATTTGCTGACTACCTTATAACTAGTGGTCATGGTTTCAGGGAGGGGTCAGAAACCCTCCTCCACAGAGAGAAGGCTTACTTCAAACGCCGTGCTCTGGAAAACATTGAAATTATTCGTCATCTTAGTAGCGATGATATAAATCTACTCAACAGGTACATTCCGGACGAGGGGTTGGTCGAGCTAGTTTACGAGTATGACTCACAGTCTCATACTTCGCTAGTTCAATCATGATTTCTTCTCCTCCGTCGTTGTGATTGTTCTCTTTTCCGATCTCGTCGAGTCCCTTTTTATCTATGCTTGAGAAGGTTGTTTAACTGAAAGCGCGCTCGCGGCTTCCTTCATTTTTTTTCTTGCAAATTGCCCTCCAGTTTACTTTTTTAAGTATTGGGGAGCTTTTCTTCGATATGTCCGACCGTAAACTTGAGAACCGGATCAATTCTAAGAACAACTCTTCTTCCAGCCGGTTCATGAAAATATCCGCTATGGTGAAAGCAAGAGGGCAGCCCGTAGGAACTCCATCCGGTATGATATAAGTATTATTATCAAATTTACAAATATTAGGTTCCAAACATAATTTTAAGAGTGAGAGAAATTCCTCAACATACCAAGGAGGGAAGTTGAGGTCCACCAATATTTGACGAACACTCATCATAGTTTGAAGGAGAGGTACATTAGGATACAGATCTATCACATCAAAGGATACCAAAATAGATTGAGGGTTCGGAATATAATTCTTAAGTTTCTCAGTAAGATCAATTGAGTTTTTTACGCAACGACGAGGTGCAAAATTTTTTTATATACGGTATGCAAAATCATTTCTCATTTGTTTATTTGTAAAACATACTACTTAGTGATTGGTTCAATCTATTGTCCTAAATACTGCGTTTCTATTGGCTACCTGGATTCTTGCTGTCTTATTGGTTGGTTCTGTTCTTCTTCTCTCGTCCAATCACCAGGCCAAATAATTTTTCGCTGTCAATGTGCTTACATTGTTCAAGAGGCAGGCTTTCTCCCTCTTGGCCTTTGCAATCTCCATTTGTTCCCAGAGTTTTCTTCTCTTTGTGCGATTCTCTACATGTATGACTTCAAATATTCCTCTCCATCGTGGTGTTCTTCGTTACAGTGTTTCCCAAACAAGGACTTGCCATCTTCTTTCTCCCTCGACTTTTTGTGCTCCTTTTTCCTGATCTCAAACTTTCTCCCACTCTCACCATGTAGATACCCTCGCACTGTTCACAACTGAGCTTGTACACTCCGCTCAAGCTTTCCTTGTTCTTTTGTTCCGTCTGGTCATTGCTGATTCTCTTCACCATGGGTTGGTTATTCTGGATACCCACATTTACATCGCAGCCACTGAACGCTTTTATCACCTTGTTTGTGTACTTTCCGGAGTACTTTCTCACTATGCCATCATGGGTTCCTTTCTTTGTTCCCATTTTTCCAAAGACTCCCTTCACCACGCTTCTACGGTAGCCATTGGCTTCTGCGATCTGCTTTACTATCTCGATCTCTTTCCTCTTCTCTTCGTTGTTCTTGAGGATAGAAATTGCCCGAGAGCAGTAGTTCTGGATTGCCGCTAACTTGTGCCTGGGGTGATGGTGGGAGTCATTTGGGATGATGGTGTCAGCATGCGTCGGCTTCCTGTAGATTTTGTATTCTATCCTATTGTTCTCCAATGTGAGTGTAAGGTCCAAATAGTTGATGGTCTTATTGCCTTTCTCGACTGTGAATTTGATGCCCTCATTCATCACGTTCATTTCTAAAAGAAATAGATCCACCTGTCTATCAGTGCCTGACCACACAATTAGGATATCATCTACACATCTGGCCCAGTGTTTCATCGAGTTTCTGAACTTGTTGCCCTTCAATATCTTGTTTTCCATGTCATTCATGAATATCTCCGCCAGTATTGGTGACAGCGGTGATCCCATCGCAACTTTCCTGACTGTAGAACCTGTTATTAAAGCGGCAGTAGTTCTGGCTCAAGATCTCTTCCACTATGTTAGTGTACTTCGGCCCATCAAAGTTCCCATGGTATCTGTTGTTTTTGAACAGAGTGAAAAGTTCCTCCTTCGGTATGGTACCAAACATATTTGCCACATCAAAGGATATCAGCTTGTTGTTACTCTTGATTTCCAGTTTGTCCAGTTGCTCAATCAGCTATCTATTGTTTCTGATACTTTGTCTGGGTGCAAACTGGTAGTTTTCTTTCAAGAATGTGGCTACGATCTTCGCTATCTTGTAGCATGGTGATTAAATACTGTTGACCAGGGGTCTCATCGGACGGTTCGCTTTGTGGAGTTTTCCAAGACCCTTGAGTTTTGATGCAACCGGGTTTATCTCAAGCGTCCTTCCATTGCCGGGTACATTGTTCCGTTTCAACACAGCTTTCAGGTCATCTTGGTATTTCCGTGTTGGGTCCTTTGTTAGCCCTTGGTATCCATTCACTGCGATGTACGACTCCACTTTTTGGGTGTAGTCCTCCTTCTCCATTACCACTACCGTGTTGCCTTTGTCCGCCTTTGTCAAAATCAGGTTTTTCTGTCGGATCTTCTTTTGTAAATTTGTGACCTTCATCTGCATAGGTTCGGCACATATTCTCTTTGATGTCCAACAGCACTTTCCCTATTTTGGTCCGGGCTTCTGGCCTCACGTCGTGTTCTTTGGTTGGGATTACTTGTTCGCAGTTTATGGCCATACTTTCGAGCTTACACTGGTCCAGCCTCTCTGCCTTTGTCCAGCAGTCTTCTTTCTTCTTCTGTGAAGGTGACGCTTGGTAGGTTCTCGGTTCTGGGAGCAAAAGTGTGCTCAACTTTCGCTGTCTCTTCCTTTCTTTCTTCTTTCTTCCGGGTCAGTTGGGCAAGCTCCTTGTTGATCTGTTTTGTTTGGGCTTCCACTCGTTTTTCCACATAGTCTTCTCCTTTCTTCCCCTCTCCTCCTTTTTCGAACATCATTTCGTTAAATTCTAGCTGGTGAAGTAATCTCGACAAATGGAAATATTGATAATTACAGCTGACTGACCTAGAACTGACCTATTTTGAACTATGAAATATTACCTATCTGGTAAACTGTTGTAGTCAATTTTCGTTGTGTAGATCCCTAAACCTTTTCATAGCCAACCGGCAAGTGACAAAATGTAAGGTATTCTCCTTCTGTTTAAGCTGAGCTGGCCGTTGTCCATTCTCGGCAATAACGCAACGGCCGGATAGTGGAACAAAGTTCTCAACAACTTCTCAATTCGAATTCTGACCCGGACCACTCGAGAATGTAAAGTCATCAAGTGCGAGGGGTTGCCATATCCTTGCCCTTCGTTTTTTGAGATAGAAGATAAGGACAAACTGATTAAGAGATCATTATATTTCTCTTCCACAGAATGAAGTTATGTATTCATTGAATAGTTACAGAAGTAAATTTACCCCTCTTAATCCTCGAAAGCTTCGATGAGTATCTAAACATCTTTCCATTCATTCTCGCCTCGGATATGGATACGATTTCATTGATTTTGGATACTTAGAAATGCCGTGCACCGCGGTCCCCATTAAGCATTAATGTATTATCAATATTTGAAATTCATTCAACTCTCTTTCGACGATGCTCTTCGGCCACTCGCGACGAATTAACATCGGGGTCGCGAAGGCGCCGAACCCAACATCCGCATCATCGTGCATTGTCTGCGGTAAATGCTTCAACACATCTAAATCAATTATCTATCATCAGATAGTCGATGATTCAATTTCATCCGGAGGTATCATAAAGTAAGAAGGAAGTTCCGGCGATTCTCTTTTGAACCGATATTTGACACACGATTGCGTGGCGTCCGCGTTCTGAGATCTCGAAAGCAATGCAACGTCGAGGAGTCCATTTACCTTTGCGATAGCAACTCTGCGCGCGATTAGCTCGGCCCGGAATTGAATCGTAATCTATTATTCGTTAATTAAAGAAGCGTCTTATTGAAACACACGAGTGGACGCGGCGAACGCCCCGAATTTTTTTTTTCCTCCTTGTCGGCTCAAATAATACACACACGCACAATAATCGCTCTATTATTACTAGTGTGTGTTTTATTTTTTGCTCAATCACGCCGTTAATAAAAATATACGCTGCCTAGTTTTATTTTCAAAGAGCGCCGACAAAACTAAACTAAACATTTTGTACTCGGGCTAACGTAGCGTTCGTTTCTGTTATGGAATTCACAGCCTTAATTAATAAGCGCACATCGGACCGACGATAATTTCGTCGGTGAGAATAAAAAACTCGCGGGGCGAAAGTGAAAATATTTGTACGCAGCACCCTTCCCGCGATGGGAAAGCGCACGGTGAATACACATATTTAAGAGTGGAATTTGTGAGCCTTTGAAAATCTCGATCGACCGAACTTTTTCTATTGTCACTTCACCCCTTCCTCCCTTCACTATAACTTGACAAACTTTTCAGCGCCAAACTTGCTACTTGACGACAGTGACGATGGCTGGTCGACTACGCGTCGCCTAGGTGGAGTAATTCGCTAGGGGGTATGCAGAGAACACTCTTGTGACTTCATCGCAAGCATCAAAGAGGTGAAGACACGGCTGACAAAGCTGGAACCCGCCTTCAAGAATACCAGGGACGACCGAAATATCAAGGATGAGTTTTGGCACGCAGTATGGATTACCCACTTGGTAACTGATATAATGGCAAACACCAGGGCTCTCGATTGGCTCTTACAACCAAAGACTTGGCGGTGACAGCTGACGAAACTAGACTTTCTTGTCATCAGCATCCGACAAAAGTCGATAAACCAACGATTCTATCGCGAGCATCGGGAATCAGTAGTCCGAGAAGAGGAGTTTGTGTAGTTCGCGATTTTTGGACAGTAGTGTGAGAAGGATGAGCAGGTCGGCGTCTATTTACAGGAAACCTGCTTTATGGGAGGATGATTTGGAGAACGCCGTCCGCCTAGCGACGGACCGCAAAACAAGGGACTTGGAAAAGATTTCTACCTCAGAGCTATTTATGATGAGAGGGGGGGGGAGTGACTCCCTTTAAACAGGTTTCTCAATTAACAAAGTTGATGAAGGCAACACCGACCAGCGATTTACTTCAAATTTTATTAATTTTTTTTTTTTTTTTTTTTTTTCTTTTAATTAATTAATTAATTAATTTAAATTTAAACATTACATTTAGTCATGAGAGTTGGGTGGGTTTTACCATGGTTTTTCCCCACCCCTCTCATGACGAGTTCGAAATACACTGTATAACTATACTTAACTCTACCTATTGAAAGAGGGTATGACTTCTGTTTTTATTTAATTTTACTTATTTTATTATCTTATCTATTTATTAATTTAATTTAATTTTATTTATTCATTTATTTTTATTTTATTTTATTTTTTATTTTATTTTATTTATTTATTTATTTTTATTTTTTTATTATTATTATTATTATTATTATTATTATTATTATTATTATTATTATTATTATTATTATTATGTGTGTTGTCACAGCCTCAGCCGGTATACTTGTCTATAGAGGCCATAATAAATATAGCAAGTCTATAGACAGCGTGTACTTTTATTCGCCGCAGACCCTTCTAACTATGCTGGTCGTATGCAGTATGACCGCTTTCTGCATTGCTCGAATTTCCGTTCTGGCAAATCCAAGCTCCAACATATTTTGTACTGTGGTTTTTGGTATGATCCCGGTAGCTGTTACCACTATCGGCAGCACTTTCGTCTTTGTCCGCCATAATTTCTGAATTTCTCCTTCTAAATCCTTATATTTCTCAATCTTATGCCGAATGGTGCTCTTCATATTGTGAGTACCTGGTACTGCCACATCTATTAAATACGTACTTTTCTTCTTTTTATGTTTCAATATTATATCTGGTCTGTTATGCGCAACGGTCTTATTTGTATGTATTGTTCTGTCCCACATTACTAGGACTTCATCATTCTCAATCACTTTTGTTGGCTCGTATTCCCAGTACGGTCCTGTTTCGACCTGCAACTTCCACTGTTTGACTATCGCCATATGGACCACTTTCGCGACACTATCGTGTCTCGCCTTGTACTCCTGCGCTACTAACTGTTCACATGCGCTGATTACATGTTGTATGGTCTCTCCTGGCTTCCCACACATTCGGCATTTATCTTCCTGTGCTGCACCATCTTTTATTATATATTTCAAGTAATTCCTCTTTTTGATTACACCATCTTGTATTGCCACCATGAACCCCTCAGTTTCTGGGAACAAAAAACCATCCGTTAGCCATAGGAGTGATGCTCTTCTGTCAACTTCTTGGTCCTCCAGCTCAGCAGGGTAACGTCCATGCAGTACTTTTTTCTTCCACTGCTCAATCGATTCCATATTGTAGGCTTCTTTCTTTTGTTGTTCCTCTGTTCTCTGTTCCTGTTCCTTCAACCGCACCGTCGTCATACCGTTATCCGTTTCCACTATTGCTCTATGTAGTGCTGACGTATGTTTTTTCTTCAGAAAATATTTTCTGATATTTGAGATTTGCTTGAGGCGCAGCCACTGTAAGTTCAATATTCCTCTTCCTCCTTGGTTCCTTGTTATTATAAGTCTCTCAACTGCCGACTTTGGGTGCTGCATTCTATTTTTTGCCATCAAAACTCTGATTCTTCTTTGCAAATCTTCTACCTCTGTGGTATTCCAGTTGATAATCCCGAATGAGTACGTTAGTACTGGTATTGCGTACGTGTTAATTGCTTTGGATATATTTCTACTGTTCAATCCAGTTCTCATTATCTGTTTAAGTCTACCTACAAATTTCTTTTTAAGCTCTTCTTTCATTACTTTATGCTCTGTACCTTTATTCTGTTCAGTACCCAAGTATCGATATAGCTCATGTGGTTTCATATCTTCTATCTGGACGTTCCCTAATCTTGCTTCCTCTTCACTTTTAGTCTGCTGGGCTCCTCCTTTTGTATCCAGTATTCTACATTTATCTAACCCAAAGGACATATGGATATCTGTGGAGAAATTTCGAACAATTTGTAGCAGCTGGTTCAGCTTATCTCTTGTGGGTGCATACAACTTCATGTCGTCCATGTATAGCAAATGGTTTATAGTAAATATTGTTTGTCGGTTGTTCCGTATGTTGAATCCTATTGACGTTTCTTTAAGCATTGTTGAGACTGGGTTCAGGGCCAAGCAGAACCAGAGAGGACTGAACGAGTCCCCCTGAAATATTCCTCTTCGGATCTTTATCAAGTCCGTTTCAATTGAGTTTTTCACTCCTCTGAGATGGATGATGGTTGACCATTTTTCCATCATCATTTGCATACATCGTACTATTTTAGGTTGTATTCTGTACATCTTTAAGCTTTTTATCAACCATGAATGAGGTACAGAATCATAGGCTTTTTGATAATCTATGTATGCAGTAAACAACTTTCTATTCTTTTTTCTAGCTTGTCCTAGAACCAGTTGATCCACAACTAATTGCTCCTTACATCCATACGCGTTCTTCCGACAACCATTTTGCTCTTCATTGTATAATATTATTGCTTGAACAATGTTCCCTCACCTTCAACGCCAGGCATGCTGTAAATATCTTGTATGCTGTAGGCAGACATGCTATTGGTCGGTATTTGGCCGGGTCTCTGCTATCTCCTTTTTTGGGTTGTAGATAGGTCGCTCCTTGGGTAAGGAATTCTGGTATAATGGTGGGGTCATTTATGTATTGATTAATTTTCCTGAGTAATGTGCCGTGAGTTGCAGTCAACTTTTTATACCAATAATTTTGGATTTTATCTGGTCCTGGGGTTGTCCAGTTCTTCAGCCTTTTAAGGACTGATTTTAACTCACTCCCTGTAACCTCTTCCTCCGGCATTGGTTGTACTTGCTCTGCTTTCTTCTCTATCTCTCTTACCCAGTGTGCTTTGTTGTCGTGCTTCACCTCTCTCGACCAAATGCCAGCCCAATATTCTGTAACTTCCGGTTTTGTAGGAATGTCACTTGTTTGTAGCTTTTCACCCTCCAAATTTCTGTAGAACTTTTTTTGGTTTTGTTGGAAGTGCATATTATCCATTTTTCTTTGGTAGCTTTTTGTATAGGTTTTCAATTTTGCAGCCTTAGTTATCAGTTTCTGTTTTATCGTATTTTGGACTTCAGCTACTTCTTTGTTTTCATTTTCAAATTTTGCATGCTTTTCATATTTCTTCTTCAGCCTTACAAGTCTATTCCTGGACCGTTTGCTCATTTATTATTATTATTATTATTATTATTATTATTATTATTATTATTATTATTATTATTATTATTATTATTATTATTATTATTATTATTATTATTATTATTATTATTATTATTATTATTATTATTATTATTATTATTATTATTATTATTATTATTATTATTATTATTATTATTATTATTATTATTATTATTATTATTATTATTATTATTATTATTATTATTATTATTATTATTATTATTATTATTATTATTATTATTATTATTATTATTATTATTATTATTATTATTATTATTATTATTATTATTATTATTATTATTATTATTATTATTATTATTATTATTATTATTATTATTATTATTATTATTATTATTATTATTTTTTCCTTCCTTCTCCTCTCAGTCTATTTGATTTCTTTTTTAGTTTTTAATATCTTTCTTATATATCCATCCAATTTTTGGTGGCATTCCCCGTTCTGCAGGCACTGTCCCAATTCCTGTGTAGTTATTTTAGCATCCCCCCTGATACGACCAAAATTTTTGCATTTTATAAAGGTGTGATCCGGATCATCATCAGAATTTAAGCATTCCCTGCATTGACTATCATTTATAATATTGAAATTTTTGAGGTACGTTGCAAAATTCCCATGTCCCGTCAAATACTGTGTTAAAAAATAATTTGATTTCAATTTCTTGTTTTCAAGTCTTATCCCTATGTCTGGAATCAATTTAGCCGTTCTCCTACCTGTCTTTTCTTTTTCATATTGCTCCTGCCAATTTTTAATTGTATCTAATCTTATTGTTTTTATGCTTTCTACCATTTCTTTTTTCGTTATTTTATTTTCTTTGAATTTAATTTTTAATGTTTTTATTTTGTTAGTTTGGCTTAATTGCAAATCAATTGGGGTTATTCCAGCTATAACGTGTGAGGCTGTATGAGATACTGTTCTGTATGCTGAAATTATTCCTATTAATACTGTCCTTTGGAGTGATCTTAGTTTCTTAATCTCAGTATTCCTAAGTTTCTCAAAATAAGCAAGGGAGCCATATTCTATTATTGAGCGAAAAAGTGCATTGTACAATATTTCTCTTTTATATGTGTCCATACCAAAAGTGTTACCATATAAAGCCCGAATTTTATTATAATATTTTTTTAATTTGTTTGTAATGTATTCTACGTGTTTATTAAAGTTTAGGTTTTGGTCGATGATTATTCCTAGATATTTCATTTCTGTATGGAATATTATTTTCTCCTGCCCCAACTTTATTTTTCCTTCCATTCTTTTTCGAAATTCGTATTTTTTATGTCTTCGAGATAGGAAAAGCATCTGTGTTTTATTCGGATTGAGTGTTAGGCCTAAGTATTCCAGTTTAAGTTTTATCATTTCTATCTTATCATTTATTAATTGAGAGTCAGTCATTTTATTTATTCCCGCTATTATCAGCAGGTCATCGGCATAGCTCAAGAGTTTGAATTTTTTTGTTTCCTTTACTGCTTCATGTACTTCAGTCATTGCAATATTAAACAATGTTGGCGATAAGGCTGAGCCTTGTGGTACTCCCGAGGATAAAGCATGTTCTAACTTTAGGTTATTATCTTTGTCAAAGAAACATATTTTTCTGTTTTCAAAGTAGCTCTGAATAATTTGTATTAATTGACTATTAATCTCCTTTTTCTCCATTGTTTCTAGTAATCTTGACCAAAACTTGAACAGCATGTAAATTGCTGTTCAAGTTTTGCCCACAAGTGGCCCTCTGGGCTGTGGAGCGGCTTTTTAAATTTTTTCTTGAATAGGTAAATAAATAATCAATAAATGAGATTTCCAACTGTTTCCAACCTCTCCTCTTTGACAAAATTGGGAAAACAAAAGAGGGCGTTTTACTTTGCACCGCATTGGCTGAGCACGTCATGAACTTTGGAGACGTATGAGGACTTCTCCCTTATCAGGCTTCGTGAGACTTAATCCCTCCTCCGTGGTCCTCCTCTTCAAGCCTTTGATCAAATCGCTCGCAGCATTACTTTTGCGGGAAAAAGGTTGTTGCAGACCATTTCGGCGCACTTTTTCTGAATGATCAAGCCGGGCCCGATCTTGATCACTTATAACATTTAGCTCAAATTGATATAAAGAGGTGTACTCCCGAAGGAGTAAACGGAATGGTAGGCAGAACCCCCCCTTTTCCTTGTATAGGTCATACCTGTAGTGAGGTGATAAATGGCTGAAGAGGAAGGTCAGGCAGGAGGGATTAATCCCTTACTAAGGCAAATGGAAGTAACGCTGTAGTAATTATGAAAAAGTCCGCCTATGATTTCCGGTGTTTATGATGTGCTCAAACAGTGTCGGGCCAAAGAAAATAGCCTTTTCTGTTTCCCTCAGTTTGTTAAGGAGCTGAGGCAAATCATTAACAAATGTGAATTTATTATCAAGAGTCCACTCACAAAGAAAGCCATCTTGGAACCTAACCCGGTACCCCCCTCCTCTACGGGTTGCCTAAAGTATATAAAAAAGATGTGCCAATGCGGCCGGTCGTGTCATCTGTCTCGTCACCAACTTATTTATTAGCTAAATTTGTAGGTCGATGGTTTAAATCACGAGTAGATTGTACCTCCCCGAATTCAGTAAAGAACTCGGGCTCTTTGGCGGATGGGTTGAAGGATGTGAACCTTCCCATCGGTCTCTTGAAATTATTGGAAGAACAGTTGTAGATACCGTAAAAATACCTCGGTACAAAAAAGTTCCTCATCGAATTTTCTATAAGCTCATGTCGAACATGAGAAATTTTTCAAAATCTTAGTTCAAATAATTTTACGGAAAATGCCTCACACATTTTTTGGGACTTCCACGGGGAATACAAAAATTTTCTTCGATTATAAAGTTAATAGTTCCAGATCTAAATCCATGATATTCAACCTTTCAAATACGATCTTGATGAAAACAAGTTTGTTGCAGGGGAAGTTAAGAAAGACCAAGTGTGTTTGAGGCACTTAGCCTCCGCCTCCAGCTGAAATTTTGAAGCTATAGTACATGACATATTTAGTACAAGTATTGACTTTGTAGATGTTCCTATATCCTAATTTTTTTTTTTCTCGCCTGACCCTCAGTTCTTATAAGTCCGCTGACTTTGGTACGTTTTGCCACATCGTATATGAAATGACACTGTTTTTTTCGTTTTCCCAAAAAAGTTAAAAATACAAATTTAACACCTTTTGAGAAGAAACATTTCAATTGAAGGTAAAAAAGGAAACTCCTCGACTTCGTGGTTTGGAATAGCAGTCCGAAATTTCATCAGTTCAGCAGTCTTGGGATTTTGAAGGAATTGTCCACTAGTTACCGATACTCTCTGAAAGTTTCCTTTTGAGGAGGAATGGGCGCCATTTGTTCGCATCGCTAGGGTAACGAAACTTTTCCAGTCCTTCTTCAAGTTCTGTTTCTCCTCAATCAGGGAACGTAGACCTTATACTGCGAGTCTCAATAGATGCACAAAATAGTTATATGATAGCTCTCGTTCACTCTTTAGGTAGGTGCTCGTGACGCTCCGGAAAAAAATGTATTGATAAATTATAAAAATATGATACACTCTCTATGAGCTCTTTTACATTAAAGATTATATTGTCGCAGCCTACAAAAGCAGATCAGGATCAACTAAAAGAGCAATATGTCACAGAACAGTAACTGTATTCCTTCAACAATCTATTATGTTTCGTTTAGTATGTTTCCCCTTTTTCAAACCATACGTAGCAGACCACAAAGGCTATGAGTAAAGTGAAATGCGAAAGGGGTGCGTTTGCGACTCTATTAACATACGATACGTGACACACATCGTCTGTACCGTACTAACCAGCGATTTAGCGATTTCTATAAAAACGAAAACAAACCTTCGAGATCATGAACAACGATATAGCTCGAGACTAGGGAATACATAGTATATCGTATCACTCATCAGATCTCTCTATATAAATCGTTGCGGTCAACTCGTTTTAATTTTCTGCACAATTAATCCGCGGTAGCAGCGAATAAACGCAAACACTCGAGCGATGAGAAAAAAAAAAAAGAGGATAAAAATCTGTAAAATATCTTTCGTATCACTATATGTATAGTATAGGCTGAACACTCGCACTTCACGCGGATACGTGTCAATACAAATGTTAACCCTTTGGTCAATTCTTGAAATATAGTGTGAACAAGATGTACTTTGACAGGGCGTATCAATGCAAAAATGATGTCGACACACCAAAATAAATAGAGCGTTATTACAATACGCGAGAAATTCTGAGCAGTGATAAGAGAGTTTTGTACTTGAAAAATTATTCAGCGATATGTGCCATGCGGGTGAAAGGCTAAACACACCCAGAAAAAAAAAGAAGAAAGACGAAATATTTCGCGCCATTGTCCAGTTCGCGAGTGGTATGCCAACTCGCCATTCTTCACATATCTGATGGTCTACTTATCTCTTTATAATTTTTCAAGGTGGAGGGTTTTTGAAATCGAGTACTCGAGTACATTTTTGTACGATGGTATTTTAAGAGGCACGTGTTGTTATAATATTGTTCATCGGAATTCCAGAAATTGAACGTTGATGACAGTTTTGCTTTTAGTTTAATTAGTTTCTGTGGAAGCAAGTCTAGAAGCATTTCAAAACTAAGCCTATTTTAGAACTTTTTTTTTTTTTTTTGGGGGGGGGGGTGCAATTTCAATCAGGCACATAAATAGCACCTGCTTTTGCGTTTCACTTGCTTCTCAATCACACTATGTACATTGTCACCTCCATTTTGTATGTGGCCAACGATAAGATATTTATGAGTGACACTTTTAACGGCTGGATATTTGGTCACCGCGTAGGTACAGAGACACAGCATTATACTTGTTTTTTTGCTGACCACTACAATTGTCTGAGTAGGAGATCATAAAAATTTCGTCAGTGCCAGCTTTTTATATTAGCATCTCAATATTATCTCAATATAGCACTTCTTATTTTATTTGCACCGCATCTATCTTCAATTTCTGTCCAGAAATAACACTCAAAGTTCTCAACCTTGAGATGTGTTAGGGTGAAATTATAACAATTAATTTTGCTTTTGTAGTAAAATGATGAAACGAAGCCTTTAGGAAGTGGCACCACAGCTTTTTGAAGGATGTAACATGTTACAAGTACAAGAAGTATGAAAATACAGTATTTCAAATTCCAACAATTAGAAAACAATTCCAAGTCCAACCGTAGAAAATATTTCAAAGTCCCACAATTCAAAAATAATTCCAAGTCCAAGAATTGAAAATGACAAATTTCACAAGTCCACTTAAGAAAATGTTTCGAAGTCCCACAATTCAAAAATGATTCTAAGTCCAAGAATTAAAAATGAAAAATTTTACAAGTCCACTTATGAAAAATATATTTCAAAGTCCAACCGTTGAAAATTTTTTCAAGTCCAACAGTATTTCACAGTCCAACAGTTGAAAATTTTTTCGAGTCCAAGAATTGAAAATGAAAGTTTTTTCAAGTCCACTCATGAAAATATTTCAAAGTCCCACAATTCAAAAATAATCAAGTCCAAGAATTGAAAATGAAAAATTTTACAATTCCACTTCAGCAAATGTTTCAAAGTCCCATAATTCAAAAATAATTCCAAGTCCAAGAATTGAAAATGAAAAATTTTACCAAGTCCAACAGTACATATTTCACAGTCCAACAGTTGAAAATTTTTTCAATTCCAAGAATTGAAACAGAAAAATTTTACAAGTCCACTTAAGAAAATGTTTCAAAGTCCCACAATTCAAAAATAATCAAGTCCAAGAATTGAAAATGAAAAATTTTACAATTCCACTTAAGAAAATGTTTCAAAGTCCCATAAATCAAAAATAATTCCAAGTCCAAGAATTGAAAATGAAAAATTTTACCAAGTCCAACAGTATTTCACAGTCCAACAGTTGAAAATTTTTTTCAAGTCCAAGAATTGAAAATGAAAAATTTTACAAGTCCAACAGTATTTCACAGTCCAACAGTTGAAAATTTTTTCGAGTCCAAGAATTGAAAATGAAAAATTTTACATGTCCACTTAAGAAAATGTTTCCAAAGTCCCACAATTCAAAAACAATCAAGTTCAAGAATTGAAAATAAAAAATTTTACAAGTCCACTTAAGAAAATGTTTCAAAGTCCCACAATTCAAAAATAATTCCAAGTCCAACAGTTGAAAATAATTCACAGTCCAACAAAGAATTGAAAAAGAAAAATTTTACAAGTCCACTCATGAAAATATTTCAAAGTCCCACAATTCAAAAAAAATTTTAATTTCAACAGTTGAAAATTTTTTCAAGTCCAAGAATTGAAAATGAAAAATTTTACAAATCCACTTATGAAAATATTTCAAAGTCCCACAATTCAAGAATTATTTTAATTCCAACAGTTGAAAATATTTCAAAGTCCAACAGTTGAAAATGTTTAAAAGTCCAAAACATGAAAATATTTCCAAGTCCAAGAATTGAAAATAAAAAATTTTACAAGTCTAAGAAGTATGCAAATATTTCAAAGTCCCATAATTCAAAAATAATTCCAAGTCCAACAGTTGAAAATAATTATTTCCAAGTCCGACAACTGAATCCGCTTCTGATTCATAAGTGACCGAATAAGAATGGGTCCTGTGAAGAATTCATCTCAGGAGCTAGACGTTCGTATTATATGTATTTGGCATACCGGTTCTATCATCTAACCTAGACAAAAAAAAGACTTGAGTGGTAGATTGGGACCATGCACTTCTGAATTATCAGGTAAGACTACAGGTATAACAGACGGGGGCTCGGTAAATGAATTAAAGATGTGGTTGACCAATTCAGGAGAAATCCAGTTGTTATTTCGCTCGAGGATCGGAGCAGGAGCGAATTTAATTTTGAACGAAATGAATCATCGTCTTAATCCAAATTTTAGGCGTGTCCTGACAAACAGAATGTGAGATATGCAGCGAAATGACTTCAGAGCAGCACGAGTGTAAAACGAGAAGAGAGCCGCCGTGCTAGCAGAATTTTCAACCTTGAGAGCTATTTCTAGCAATTCATCCATTGATTTGGTCAATTCTTTTGAGAACTCGTATGCCGAGTTTTAGAAAAATTGAAAAATATTCTCTAATGGCTGGGACGCTCTGGAAAAAGTAAAAAACCAAACATTTTCAATTCTTGGACTTGAAAATATTTTCAAGTTTTGGACTTTGAAATATTGTCAACTGTTGGACTTGAAATTATTTTTGAATTGTGGGACTTGGAAACATTTTCTCAAGTGGACTTGTAAAATTTTTCATTTTCAATTCATGGACTTGAAAAAATTTTCAACTGTGGAACTTGGCATCATTTTCCAATTGTTGGACTTTGAAATATTTTCATACTTCTTGGACTAGTAAAATTTTTCATTTTCAATTCTTGGACTTGGAAATATTTTCAAGTTTTGGACTTTGAAAAATTTCAACTATTGGACTTGAAATTATTTTTGAATTGTGGGACTTGAAAATATTTTCAACTGTTGGACTTGGATTCATTTCCAATTGTTGGACTTTGTAATATATTCATACTTCTTGGACTAGTAAAATTTTTCAATTTTAATTTTTAGACTACGAAATATTCGTAAGTTTTGGACTTTGAAATATTTTCAACTGTTGGACTTGAAATTATTTTTGAATTGTGGGACTTGAAAATATTTTCATACGTGGACTTGTAAAATTTTTCATTTCAAATTCTTGGACTTGAAAAAATTTTGAACTTTTGGACTTTGAAATATTTTTAACTGTTGGACTCGGAATTATTTTTTTTTTTTATTTATTTTTTTTTTTACAAGCTTTAAAGCTACCCTAGGCCTATTAGCTTGACAGTTTATTGAGAGGACGGATACTATGAATTGTGGGACTTTGAAACATTTTCTCAAGTGGACATGTAAAATTTTTCATTTTCAATTCTTGGACTTGGAAATATTTTCATTTTCTTGGACTAGTAAAATTTTTCACTTTTAATTCTTGGACTTAGAAATATTTTCACGTTTTGGACTTTGAAATATTGTCGACTGTTGGACTTATAATTATTTTTGAATTGTGGGTCTTTGAAACATTTTCTCAAGTGGACTTGTGAAATTTTTGATTTTCAATTCATGGACTTGAAAAAATTTTCAACTGTGGAACTTGGCATCATTTTCCAATTGTTGGACTTTGAAATATTTTCAAGTTTTGGACTTTGAAAAATTTCAACTATTGGACTTGAAAATATTTTCATAAGTGGACTTGTAAAATTTTTCATTTTCAATTCTTGGACTTGAAAAAATTTTCAACTGTGGAACTTGGCATCATTTTCCAATTGTTGGACTTTGAAATATTTTCAAGTTTTGGACTTTGAAAAATTTCAACTATTGGACTTGAAAATATTTTCATAAGTGGACTCGTAAAATTTTTCATTTTCAATTCTTGGACTTGGAAATATTTTCAACTGTTGGACTTGGATTCATTTTCCAATTGTTGGACTTTGATTCATACTTCTTGGACTAGTAAAATTTTTCAATTTCAATTTTTAGACTACGAAATATTTTTAAGTTTTGGACATGGAAATATTTCTAACTGTTGGACTTGAAATTATTTTTGAATTGTGGGACTTGAAAATATTTTCATACGTGGACTTGTAAAATTTTTCATTTGAAATTCTTGGACTTGAAAAAATTTTTAACTGTTGGACTCGGAATTATTTTTGAATTGTGGGACTTTGAAACATTTTCTCAAGTGGACATGTAAAATTTTTCATTTTCAATTCTTGGACTTAGAAATATTTTCAACTGTTGAACTTGGAATCATTTTCCAATTGTTGGACTTTGAAATATTTTCATTTTCTTGGACTAGTAAAATTTTTCACTTTTAATTCTTGGACTTGGAAATATATTCAAGTTTTGGACTTTGAAGTCATTGAATGCGTCATAAAATAAAAAATATTTGAAGTTTGAAGTTTGAAATATACTTGAAATTATTTTTGAATTGTGGGACTTGAAAATATTTTCATACTTCTTGGACTAGTAAAATTTTTCATTTTAAATTCTTGGACATGAAAAAATTTTGAACTGTTGGCCTTTGAAATATGTTTAACAGTTGGATTTGGAATTATTTTTGAATTGTGGGACTTTGAAACATTTTCTCAAGTGGACTTGTAAAATTGTCAATTTTCCAATTGTAGGATTTTGATATATTTTCATACTTCTTGGACTAGTAAAATTTTTCATTTTCAATTCTTGGACTTGGAAAAATTTTCAAGTTTTGACTTTGAATTATTTTTAACTGTTGGACTTGGAATTACAGTATTTTTGAATTGTGGGACTTTGAAACATTTTCTCAAGTGGACTTGTAAGATTTTTCATTTTCCAATAGTTGGACTTTGAAATATTTTCATATTTCTTGGATTGGTAAAATTTTTAATTCCTGATTGTCGGACTTTTTTAATATTTTCAACTGTGGAAGACAATCAAAATTGAAAAATTTTACAAGTCCAAAAAGTATGAACATATATTTAAAGGTCCCACAATTTGAAAATAATTCCAAATCCAACAGTTTCTCATTTGGGACAACATTTTGACGGACACTCGATACATTTTTCGACTAAGGCCATTTTCCCCTGCTTACCCGACTAGAGCCTTTTTTGTTTTTCTTTGTTTATAATTTCGATCACATTCTCTTTTGTAATTTGTTACCTATCTGCGTCTAAATTATACTCTTTGGTTCCTCGAGTAGTCTTCTCCTAGAAGTATTCAAAGCTTTGAGTGCCACCAGAGAAGTGAAATAGATCTCTGCATCTCATGAGGAGGTAGTCAGCTACTTATATCACTTGCTTTCAAGTCTAAACCATCTTACAATTCTCTTATTTGCCATAGTGCTACTCGACTCCAACTTCAGGACTATAAAAGTCAGCACACAATTGTCCTGCTGAAAAATAATACTATCTCGAGCATAAATTGCTTCACGTCAATCGAGAAAGTCTCTTACACGTTTCAAAATTGGTGACGCGTTAACAAGAGACTGCGTTCGTTTTCAAACAGCGTGAAAACTGAATAGATTGTTCACAAAAGCAACCATTTGGCTAAATTTTAGCCAGCGTATCGCGCTCGAGATGGGACGCGAAGCAGAAGGGCCCAGGCAGTCTTCGACGGCGGCGTCTCTCCCGTCCCCGTCGCCGCATACCCGCGATTTATTTCCTGCTTTGAAAGCTAATTACTTCCGTAGCTTTTTAGTCGCTTTTGCGAATTTCCTGAAACGCGAAAGCCTTATAATTCGCAATATAGTTTTGTACTCTACTCTCTTCATCCTGTGGCTCGTGTATTTGTCTCTGCAGCGCGATATTTTGTAGCTGTCTTTTGCGCTCGAATCGAGTGACTTTAAAAGCTACTTTACGTCGCGCTGCATATGATTGTATTGTACGAAAAAGCTTTTACATTATTAAATTTACTTTATATATATA
This sequence comes from Aspidiotus rigidus, assembly GCA_035079385.1. Lineage (NCBI taxonomy): Eukaryota > Metazoa > Arthropoda > Insecta > Hemiptera > Diaspididae > Aspidiotus > Aspidiotus rigidus. The sequence continues at coordinate 11,285,329 of JAVHKY010000020.1, read as the reverse complement.
TATATATATATATGGAAGCGTCAAGACGGCAATTTTGTATAGCTTTCAATCAAATAACTCGGTTAACGTACACTATTTTATCGCGCTTCAGCTGTTGCTATATATGTGTATACGAAATCGACTATCATCGAAGATTTTTGATGTAGACTCGCGCGATCTCGAGTACAAACCGCAGCTTTGCCTGATAAGTGTTTTCAGTATAAGGGTGTTGTTTACTTTACCGTATACTCTCGTATTATATCGAATTAAGTTTCTATTTTCGTTCAATAGAAGCACTCTCGCGACCTAGAAAAGTGTACCTATCCCATACGGGAATATTTTTCTATACTAAAATAAAATCAAAACACGAACCCGTCGTGATTCGTAAAAAAAAAAAAAAGAAAAAAGAGAACGTAATGAAAACATTGAGCAGAAAAACTAGTTTCATACAATAACAGAATGATTGTACGGCAGAAGGATGTTAGGGGAATGAAAATAATTATCGGTTAGTTTTTGAATACATTATCGAGTAATATCAATAATTATATCTACCTGTGATGGAGGGGTAACAGCCTCCTTTTTTTCACCCTGATTTTTTTAAGTGTTCGAAAGAATGGAGGGAGAAATCATATATTTATTCGTTATTGTTTAATACAGCTTTCAAGTGCTTTTTTTATGGTTCTTGAAATCCATTACCTTCTTCTTAGCGTTTATTGGCCTCTAAACTTTTCACAGAAAACTTGTGAACGTTAGCACGCTTTCAGATTAATTTCCCTTAGCCCATAATCCATCGCTTACCATATTCACGTAGGTACTAAAGAAATATTCCATCCTATGATAGTCAAGCAAGATGAGCACGGGTGCGATCAGGGTAATTTTTTTATTATTATTATTATTATTACTATTTACGAGCTCTTCGACTACTCAACGGGTCATTAGCTCGGAGAGAGATGTTCGGATTAAATGAATTTCTAGTAATAGGTGGATTGGAGAAAGTTTAAGGTGTTGGTTATGGTTTCTGAGTTATTGGAAAGAGCAGACGAGGTATGGGAGGAAACAGAAAATGAGTGTCTGATGTTTATGAGAGAAGGGCAAGCAAAAAAGTGAGAGGCAGATAAATCCTCAGTTTGGCAGTTTTGGCATGAGAGGGGGGAGCAGAGAGTCCAAGCTTAAGGAAGGGGTGGGTTAGGCGAGGGTAACGAAGTTTGTTGCAGGGTTGAGAAGACCAGAGGTTGTGCCATGTTGAGGTGATTCGCGAAGGGTAGAATAATTTTAAGTTATAGGCCGGAGAAGGGGAGCGACCAGTGATTGAGAGAAGAACTAAGGCTTGCTTAGCAGCCAGGTCTACTGCGTCGTGTTCCGGTAGACCAGGCCTGCTCAACCTGCGGCCCGCGAAAGACTTCCCCAAAACACGAGAATTAGCGAAAACTCATGACCCCATGTTTGTAATGTACAAGTAAGATCCAAAGATACATAATTTTTCTTGAAAATGTGAGGGTACAATGTACAAACGAGAACACGAAGTTAAAAGTGAACTTTTTATGAACAAGCGTACAACGCGACGCGGCATCCAGGAATGTTGTCATGTACAACATGCGTTTTCGAGTACAGGGTAAGGTAATAAAAAGCTCGTAAAAAGTTGAAAAATAGAAAAAAAAAAACATTCAAAATTTGTAAAATTATTAACGCGATGGCTGCACTTGTTTCTCTGCGACAAGTTCTTTAATATTGGGAACGAAGCCTGTCGTTGCTGTTCGTAAGGCAGCATGCAGGTGTTCGTCGGTGAGGGAAGATCTCTCTTCACTTTTAATTGCTTTCATCCTCGAAAAAGTTCCCTCGCATAGGTACGTGGAGCCAAACATAACAAATGTACGTAGTGCAAGATCACGAATTTCGACAAAATGTTTATCAAGAAGCTTATAAAATTCAAGTAAATTCCCGCGATTTTGTTCGAATAAGTCACGGAAGAAGATATTACTCTTCAGATCTATTAACTCCATCTGATATTTCTCCGGCACATCCTCTTCCTCCATTCTGAATGGGTTCTGAACCAGACGATGAAGTACAGAATGCTTTTTAAGCTCGGCAAATCGGGATTCAAATTCCATTTTCAAATTCTGTAGTATATTCACGAATTTTTCGCAGGGGAATGATCCCAAACCATTCTTCTCAGTAGCAGCGCAAAAAGGAAAGTGGGCGAAATTTTCTTTTTCCAATTGGCTTTGAAATGATGTAATTTTTTTTTTCAAACGCGAGTACATCATTTACGAGCTCAAAAATGAATTTGCCCTGTTTTTTGAGTTTCAAATTCACGTCATTACAGTGGTTTGATATATCTGTGAGGAATGCCAGATCCCACAGCCAATTACGGTTTGACATCTCGGGCACATTTTTCTTCTTTTCAGTGAGAAAAATCTCTAATTCCGGAAGTAAATTACAAAATCGAGTTAGAACTTGTGCCCGACTGAGCCATCTCACTTGCACGAATCCGTTCCTTTAAGTTACGGCTATCCATACTAAACAATAAAGAGGAATACTCCGACGTGGAGTAAAAAAATGCAAACCGCAGAAAAAATGAAAATACGACGAGCGCTTTCGGTTAAACAACCATCTTCGAGCCTGAAATGAAAGCAACTGACGAACAAAAGAGAAGAACGAGGTATTAAGATCGTCCAAACGAGAAATCACGGTGTGAGTCATAAACAAGTTCGATCAGGCCATCTTCCGGAATATACGAATTAAGAACAGTGATACCGTCAGTGTTGAGATGACGAATTATCTCTATATTCTCGAGGGCGATACGCTTACGGTAGGAATTCTCCTTATGGAGGAGCTTTTCGGATCCCTCCCGGAAGCTGTGGCCACTGTTTATTAAGTGATCGGCGAAAGCTGACTCCCCCAAGTGTCCCTTCTTCCAAGACTTCAGGTACTCAGCTACTCGAACTTTCATTTGGCGGCTGGTCTCACCAATATGAAAGCCTCCACAATCCTCACACTCCAACTTATACACACCACTCCTCTCATCAACAGGTATGGGGTCCTTCAGTCTCACAAACAACCTCTTGACTGTGGTAGGGTTGTAAAACGCGGGTCTGAAGCCAAACGGGCGAAGGGCCCGACCCAATTGCTGGGAGAACTTCCCCAAGAAAGGGAGACTGATCCAACGCAAACGGCGATCACGGATCGTGTCTCGGGGGAGGGAGGTGGTGGAATCCAGCAGGCCCCTCGTAACTTTCCTCCGAACCATCACGTCAACATCAACATTGACCCCATTCACTCTGGCCAGGTGTTTTATTGTGATTAACTCTTTCTTGAAGGCAGACTGACTCAAAGGAACACGAGTCAGTCTGTGGACTAGGCTATGGAAAGCAGCCATCTTGTGAGCAACAGGACCGAACGAACCACCGTGGACTAAGACATCGGTCGTAGTATCTTTCCTGTAAATTCCAAACTTATGGATACCGTCTATTATAGAGATCGATAAATCCAAAAAGTTAATGGAAAATACCCCTATTTCCAACATAAATTTGATGGAAGGGTACCAGGAATTGAGATACCTCAGAAACTCACCAAGGAGATCTGGGTGACCAGTCCAGGTACATAGAACGTCATCAACGTACCTGTGCCAATAATGAATATGATTAAGTAACACTTGGTTCGAGGAAAAGAGGTCAAGTTCAAACTTAGACATGAAGATTTCGGATATGAGAGAGCCTAGTGGTGATCCAATGGGGATCCCTACTTCGTCAGGGAACTCGAAAAATTTCCCTTCAAATTTACAATAGTTAGGGGACCAGCAAGTATTAAGAAGATCGAAGAATTCGTGAAGCTCATTATGAGGAATGTTGGCTTTGACGAGTCGCTCACCCATACGCTGGATAGTAGCAGCCTTAGGAATATTCGGGAACAAACCAACAACATCAAACGAGCAGATGGTCGTTCCCGGGGGAAGGCTTACATCCTTGAGGACGTCAGTTAAAGAGGCCGAATTCAAGACCGAATGAGGGGATTCAAAACCAATTCGATTTTTGAACCAACGGTCAAGGAATTTAGCAAGGAGGTAGGTAGGAGAGGAGACGAAAGAAACAAGGGGTCGCATCGGGGTATTGTTCTTATGCACTTTAGGCAGCCCGTACAAGAGGGGGGGGTGTGGGGTTAGGAACGAGGAGGGCTTTTTTCAAAGCAGGAGTTTTGATAACAGCCTCACTCCTGTTGATGACACACCTAACTTCTTTGACGTGCTTGGGAAAGCTGAAATCCTCACTCTCTTTAGCACCACACTGCTGTAGGACTTCATGGACCTTAGAAGAATAGGCCGATCTCTCCATCACTACAACAGCGTTGCCCTTGTCAGCCTTAGTGACGATCAAATCTCCCTCTTTCATCTTCCTCCTTAGACCCTGAATCACTCCTCCCAATTTATTACTCATGCGAGGGAGGGGGTTATTACGGACTAATTCGGCACAGACTTTCTGGGTATTAAAACCAGGACCAATCTTAACCGCAAGATCCGCAACAACATTCGCCAAGGTTTCATCATTCTTGAGGGGAGGCATACTGAACTTCAAACCTTTCTCAAGGAGGGATGTTTCGTCACTATTGAACTCTACCTGACTATTATTTATGAGGGGAGGATGGAATTTATGAACGACAACACCATCACTCACCCCCTCCTCAACCACCTCCTCATTAACCGTCATTAGGGAGGACAGCTTCTTATTTTTCCTCTCCTTCAACTTCGCCTCAAACTTCCGACACTTTTCATTGACGTCCCTCATAAAGTAATCCAACTCAAGGGGGAGCATGCCGGAGAGTCTCGAATGGACCATAAGGTTTAATCTGGTCGTGATATTAAATTTACCATACCATCTTCGCAACTCTGTTCTGATCCACTTCTCCCTCATATAAGAGGTTGTTTGTGAGACTAAAGGACCCCATACCTGTTGATGAGAGGAGTGGTGTGTATAAGTTGGAGTGTGAGGATTGTGGAGGCTTTTATATTGGTGAGACCAGCCGCCAAATGAAAGTTCGAGTAGCTGAGCACCTGAAGTCTTGGAAGAAGGGACACTTGGGGGAGTCAGCTTTCGCCGATCACTTAATAAACAGTGGCCACAGCTTCCGTGAGGGATCCGAAAAGCTCCTCCATAAGGAGAATTCCTACCGTAAGCGTATCGCCCTCGAGAATATAGAGATAATTCGTCATCTCAACACTGACGGTATCACTGTTCTTAATTCGTATATTCCGGAAGATGGCCTGATCGAACTTGTTTATGACTCACACCGTGATTTCTCGTTTGGACGATCTTAATACCTCGTTCTTCTCTTTTGTTCGTCAGTTGCTTTCATTTCAGGCTCGAAGATGGTTGTTTAACCGAAAGCGCTCGTCGTATTTTCATTTTTTCTGCGGTTTGCATTTTTTTTACTCCACGTCGGAGTATTCCTCTTTATTGTTTAGTTGGTTTTGTATGGTTTGGAGATAGGAGATAGAGCAGGACGGGACGAGTGCGGTGAGTAAGGCAGGTATAGATGGCAGATAGTTCGGCAGAATATATGATGCTTAAGTTTTTCAAACAAAAGTGTGAGATTTCACCATTAATGGACAAGGCGTAGCCAGTTTTAGGGGCCGATTTGGAACCATCTGTAAAGCACAGGTTGTGGGAAAGGAAGTCGTTATCAATTATGTCTTTAATGTGTTTCAAACAGATTACATTGGCTGATTTTGGTAGGTTGGCCAGGTCGAAGGGAGTGAGAGATGATGACGATGTCATAGAGGGGTCGATGAGAAGATCGAGATGGTGATCATTATGAGATTCTGATGAGAGAAGTAGAGAATTTTCGGGGAGAAGAGAGAGATGGCAGGCAGGGAGATGGGGAAACTGGGCTGCAGACGCGAGGAAATTGTCTGTAATCGATAATGAACGGAATTCTAGAGGGGGAATGTCTGCCTCTTCGTCAAGGCTGATAAAGGTGAAACACTCATTATCACCTCCCATGCCGATTGTGATAAGAAGATGCTCGACTTTCTCAACTTATCTAGAGCATAGCCTACGAGTTTCAACCTCAATAATTACAGCAAGGAAATACGCTCCGCTATAAAAAGTACGACACAGGTCAGCCTTCCCCAGCATGACACTCCTACACAAATGAATTTTGGCATGGTCAGATGAAGTTTGATAAACCGAATCACACCGTTACATTCGCAGTCGCCTACTACGCACACCCATCGTTCCGTCTTGCGAAATTCCTGGTCTCCTGGTTCCGGACCGTTTCCGACTTCACCCCCAACGAACGGTGGAACATTCCATCGAGCTCGCTAAAGATTTAAATAAGTATGAATCTTCACGAGTATTCCAGTCCACGAAATAATTGAAATTATGATCTCCGCGCTCCTCCGAAAACAACAACTTCACTCTCGAATTCCAGAAACTAATAAGTTCTTCCGGGGTAAAACATACAAGTTCTCTGACGAACTTCCAATGGGAAGGGCGTCATTCACTCTGGTAGCCGACGCATTTATGAACCTTATGGAATCTCAAATCCTCACTGATGGAAGCTTCGCTCAACACCTCCTTTTATGTGCAAGATACGTCGACGATATCTTGTGTGTTTGGAGTGGTGCTCATAACATCCTGCAGCAATTCTTATCCACCTTGAATTCTTTCCATCCCGTCTACGTTTTTCACTCTCGAAATCGGCAACGACTCTCTAAATTTTCTTGACCTTACTCTCACTCTACGGCCTTCATCTGGAAGGAACGACTCCTTCATCTACAGGAAGAAGACCTTCACTAAAGTATCCATCGCCAACGTTTCTCTGCATCCTCACCAACACAAATTGGCCGTGGTCAACGCAGCTATCCATAGGCTGCTTCTCCTCCATCTTTTAGAAGAGGCTCGTCTCATAGAAGGTTAAAATATTCAGGACATGGCTCTACAATGCGGTCTAAATATCGATATTATTTCTCCGCGGTGTGAGGACCAGGGGGTCGGGTATTTTTTAATAAGCGCGAAGTTTGTTTCAGGGTTGAGAAACAGAGGTTGTGCCATGATGAGGTGATTTGTGAACGGTAGAATGATTTCAAGTCATAGGTCGGAGAAGGGGAGCGATCAGTGATTGTGGGAAGATGCAAGTCTTGCTTAGCAGCCAGGTCCACTGCGTCGTGTTCCAGTAGACCGATATGACCAGGGATTCAGAGGAAAGCAATCAAAGACAGAGAAGTTGTTCAGGACTCAGAGACTGCGCTGTACAATAGGATTAGAAGAGTAAGGGTTTTGCATGGCTTGGAAAGAGAAGAGAGAGTCAGAGAGCAGAAGGAATTTACAAGATTGAGGGAGAAGAGTGAGGTGAGTAAGGCAGGTATAGGTGGCAGATAGTTCGGCGGAATGTGAGATACCAATGATGGTGAAGACGTAGCTGGTTTTAGAGCCCGATTTGGAATCATCTGTAAAGCACAGATTGTGGGGAGGGAAGTCGTTATCAATTATGTCTTTAATGTACCTTATAAAGATTACACTGGTCGATTTTGGTAGGTTGCCCAGGTCGAGGCGAGTGAGGGATGATGAGGGGTCGATGAGAAGGTAAGGATAAGGGGCTGAAATTCGAGATGGTGGTCAAGATGAGATTCTAATGAGAGAAGTAGAGAATTTTGGAGGAGAGAGGGTTATTACGTAGGGAGATGGGGAAATTGGGCTATATAGACGCGAAGAAATTGGCTGTAATCGATAATGAACGGAATTCTAGGGGGGGGGGAATGTCTGCCTCAGCGCATAGACTGAGCGTAAAGCTAGTCCATAAGGCACCGAGAGCTAAACGTAATGCTATAGATTGAATTGTATCTAGAGATTTTAGGGGGGATTTATTAGCCTGTCTGTAGATAGGGGACCCGTAGTCTAGTTGAGAACGAATTAGTGTAATGCATGTAAGATTACTCACCCTGACTCATCCTTCGCACGTAATCTGTTCTCTTTCATTTATTCGCTTCATCTTAGCTTTCCGTTCATAACTTGAACTTTTCCTTTCGCGACTTGTTCGCTTACTCATGTTTGGTCACTGTACTTCCTTTTTATATCGACCTGTATTTCACTTTGTTTATTTCGTTCGACTCGAACGCATCTCGCTTTACGCCTTCGCATTATTCGCTCGCTGCAGCATTAGTTACCAAACGGCTTTTGTTAAGAATTCTTATTAATAAAATTTGCATTCTTTGAAGTCGTGTTGGTTTCCTTTAAAAGATCTTCCGATCTCATATACGTATAGTTGAAGCAAGGGCTTGCGACTACAACCACTATGAGTTTGGGATAGATATTTAAGGATATTTAATAAGTTTAGACATTTGGCTTTTAGAAGTTCAATGTGCGGAGTCCAGGTGTGTTTGGGATTGAAGGTAAGACCGAGAAATTTAGAGCAGGATTGGAGGCTGACCTGAAGTTCTGTAGTATGAGTTGGGGTGGAGGAAGACGCGAGTGGCGTTTACGGAATATAATTAGAACGATTTTTGGTAGGGATTGAAATCCACGACCCCAGGCCCAAGAGGTGACCTTATCGAGGGTGAGTTGGGTATTGTGGAAGCGAGGGAGACACCGAAGTCGTCTGCAAAAAGACGTTTGGTGAGGGGAAAGGGGACGCAGTTTATCGGATCATTTAGAGCGGTTAGGAAGAGAGTAACACTCCAAACCTCGTCCAAGGGGCGTCATTATAAATGTGGTGGAGGGAGGAGTAGTGGTTAAGAATTCAAACTGTTACGGATCTGTCATGGAGGACGGACTGAAGAAGGAAGGGTAAATTTCCACGGAGGCCTATTTCAAATAATTTAGTGGAAATGTAGTGTCGCCAAACATGGAGGAACGCTTCATGAAGATCAAAGAATATCGTGCAGAGGAGAGAGTCATTACGGAATGATTCTTCGATTTGGAGGTTCAGGTCGGAGATGGCTTGTAAAGTGTTTCTACCTTTAAGTAAGCCGTATGGACAAGGAGATAAGATATCGTTGGATTCAAGAAACCAGAATAATCTTTTGTTGAGGATTTTTTGAAAGAGTTTTCAAAGAACGGAGGTTTAGGCGATAAGATGAGGAGAGGGAGGGATTTTTTGTAGGTTTTATAATTGGAAGAACAATGGCCAGTTTTCAGGTTGAGTGGTATGATCCTTGAAGAAGGATGGAGTCGAAAAGAGGAAGAAGGTAATGAAGGGAATTGGGGTGGAGGTTTTTGAGTGTGAAAACGTAAATGTAAATGTTGTCAGAGCCAGGAGCGGCTTTTTCAAGTTTCTTTTGAATGGTAGAGTCGAGTTCGGATGAAGAGATGGGGAGATTGTAGGGGAAGGGGTAAGGGTGAGCTTCCGCTTGGGATTTGAGATTGAGAAAGTCGTTGTCATAGTTTGGATCAGCTGATACCTTGAAGATGATTCTTTATTGACGTTTTAGAGGGGTGGGGGGCGTGATCGACAGTTACAGTCTTAGAATTAAATCAGGCGAATACAAATTGCTTGATACGATACCTCACAAGGGTTAGTCGTTTTCCCAGTTTTTTTCGATGCTCGTTCCGAAATTTTTTCTTTATTTTTAAAATTGGAAGAGTCCTTATCAAGAGTGTTGGAGGCATAATTGTTTTTGGAGGCCTCCGCCTTTGGAACGAATACAGAAAATGACCCTTCGACTCCAGTTGCCTCCAGTGCACACGTTTGGAGGCGCCTCTTCACCTCCAAAGTATGTCTTGGAGGTACCCTCCAGCGCAAATTGGAGAAAATGCCTCCGGAGGCAGTGTCGGAGACGTCTCCAATGACGCCTCCGGAGGCACTTTGAACGTTAATCAGTGTGACAAGATGTAGCATATTGGCCTATCAGTGTTGCAGATGATAGATGATGCTTAGAAGGTGTATTTAAAACTTTGGCTTTTGTTCGAAACAAGCAGCGATAGCATCAAAGGTGCTGAATGAGGTTTGAAGGAATAGAATACTTTCGAAAGAAAATGCCTCCTAAAGCGTCTTTGGAAGCACCTCCAAGCCTCTAGGTGGAAGCAAGGTACCTCCGGAGGCAATCCTCACCATAGCACTCCGGAGGCACTTTGGAGGTAGCTTCAGATGCCTCCAAAAGAGTCCTTGGAGGCGCCTCTAAACCTACAGTGAATCTTACAAAGTAATGTATAGTATAAAACTAGCACCCTCCTTCATTCCCCTTCGTTTCCCAATCGTCGCTGCTTCCGTGGCACAGGGTCGGGGGCGGTTGGAGTAGCCATTTCAGCCGACTTCACTGGTCGACCATGTTTCCTTTTCAGTGGACCGTCTTGAGGCTCAGGAATGACTGCGTCTGCAGAAGACTCAATGGGGGGGCTGAGAGCAACCGTGAAGGTCACCACCTTCCACGGTCGACCACGTTTCTTTTTTGGTCGACCGTCTTATGATTGAACCAGCGAGTCATCGAAGTGTGAATTATTCTCATAGACTAGCTCAACCAGACCCTCATTAGGAATACAGGGTGGATCAGAAAGATGTTACCAGTTAAATGGGAGCTTGCGCTAAATCTGTCTGTATGAAATACACCCGTCACTTACACTTTAATATTTACGATTCGTCATAACAACACAAATTTATTCAATAATCCCATTACGATCGTATTTACTCATACGTCTTGTTACGAATCTCTCTCGATATCCAACCTTCCAAATTTTCCGTTAACCGTTACGATCATATTGTTTTCTACATATTTTTCCGAACCTCTTTCGATATCTTTCCCCGATTACCGGTTACAATACTCCACATACTTCCATTGTTAATTCCCTATATAAGCTCTTCCAGCCAGCCTAATCAGAGTGTTCGAATTTTAAAATACGATTTCGTTGACGTCTTCGGTGTGTTATCATGTTTCCCGCGAATTAACTTAATTATCATTTCACGTATTGTTTCTCTTAATTATTGCACTATTTTCACGTTCGCGCAGTTATTCGTTAGTTTCGCCCTTTTTACGTAAACGCTTTTCTCAATATCATTACCGCGTTCATTTCAATTTTTTCCGTTGATTTAAGCTGTACCAAATTAAGTGAGTCCATACCAATTATACTTGATCGCAATTCAAATGTGTTTCCTCTGTTCACTCTGGTTACTAGCATACGTTCCCATATTCTGGTATATTATAGAACACCCCCTTCGTTAAGTGATCTCTTGTCAAACTCATGCTTTAGGGATCTCTTACACTGTCGTAGCGCGAAAACGCAAATCGTTGGACGTATAGTTTAAATTTACGAATTTTGTATCTCAATTTCATCTTTAATTTGAGCCACATCCGAAGTTTCTACGACTTTTCTGAGCCGAGTTATAGAACAAAATGTGCCGAAATTTTAGAGCAGGGATTCCCAAAGTTGTGAAATATCAAAAAACAATTTTCCTGATTGAAAAACTCGCGTAATCTTCAAAGTTTTCTCCGATTCTGTAGTAAAATTTAGCGCTGAATCCGAATAAAATTGTTAAAAAATTCTGCGAAGCACCAAAATGCGCTTATGGGTCCAAAAAAGGTCAAAATATTCCCAAAATGATAAAATCGCCCAACCTTCAATGTTATATATGATAGGAAGGGGACTTGGAACAAATTTCGACTCTGAAGGGATGGGAATTTTTCTATGTCCCCCTCCTATTGAGAACGACAAATACCACAATGAGTAAATGAACGAAAACCGACAAATACTACAAAGAGTAAATGTACGTAGGGAAATTGCAAAAAGCCGCAGAAATAAAACAAACAGAGTACCGCAAGCACTTTCGGCTAAGAAGCCATCAACGGGCGGAGAATAAAAAGCGGGAACAGTCGACGACAGAAAACAACGGTGAGGTCATGATTGAACGAACGACTCCTCGCAATGTGAGTCATACTCGTAAATTAGTTCAACCAATCCCTCGTCCGGAATATACCTGTTAAGTACGGTTACGTTATCGCTGTTCAGGTGGCGAATGATTTCGATATTTTCTAACGCCATTCTTTTTAAATACGATCTTTCTCCATGGAGGAGGGTTTCTGACCCCTCTCTGAAACTGTGGCCACTGGTGATCAAATGGTCCGCGAAGGCCGATTCCCCCAATTTGCCCTTTTTCCAGGCCTTTAAGTGCTCAGCCACTCTTATTTGGAGCTGGCGACCGGTCTCACCTATGTAAATTCCGTCACAGTCGTTGCACCTTATACTATAAATCCCACTCCTCTGTAAAGGTGGTGTAGGGTCTTTCAATCTAACGAACAGGCCTTTTAATGTGTTAAAATTATAGAAAACCGGCCGGAACCCAAAAGGCCGAAGGACGCGACTCAATTTCGACGAAAAGTGACCCAGGAAGGGGAGCTTAATCCACTGCTTTCTGCCTTCACGACTCCCCTCCCGAGGGAGGGAGGTAGTAGAGTCAAGGCATTGTCGCGTGATTTTCCTACGGACCATCAGGTCAGTGTCCAGGTTGACCTCGTTTACCCGAGCCAAGTATTTGATAGTACGTAATTCTTTCTGGAAGGCTGCTTGACTCAAAGGGATATTGGTGAGTCGATGGATGAAACTATTAAAAGCAGCTATTTTGTAGGCGACAGGGCAGAATGACGCGCCGTGGACAACAATATCGGTCGAAGTATCTTTTCTGTATATTGCGAACTCATGGGCCCCATCTTTTTCGGAGATGGTAAGGTCCAGGAAGTTGATAGTAGAATTACCTACCTCCAAAGTAAACTTTATAGAGGGGAACTGAGCATTTAGATACTTAAGAAACTCACCAAGGAGTTCTTGGGGACCTGTCCACGCACATAGCACGTCATCTACATATCTGTGCCAATAGTGAACATGATTTAAGAAAGACTGGCCCGAGGAAAAGAGGTCAGCCTCAAATCTCGACATAAAGACCTCCGAAACGAGGGAACCCAACGGGGATCCAATTGGAATGCCCACTTCCTCCGGGAATTCAAAATATTTATCGTTAAATTTACAAAAGTTAGGAGACCAGCAAACGGTAAGGAGGACGAAGAACTCCTGTAGCTCCTCATGAGGAGTATTAAATTTAACAAGAAGGTCGCCTAAGTATTGTAAAGTGGCCGCTTTTGGGATGTTCGGAAACAGACCGACCACATCGAAGGAGCATAAAATAGTACCTGAAGGGAGCATTTCGTCTTTGAGCTTCTTGGCCAAGGAGACCGAATTTTTGACGGAGTAAGGAAACTCGTATTCGATATGAAACTTAAACCAGCGGTCCAGGTATTTCGCGAGCGAGTAGGCGGGGGAGGAGACGTAGGATACAACAGGTCGCATGGGAGTATTGGCCTTATGGACTTTAGGCAACCGGTACAACAGAGGAGGTACAGGGTTAGGTTCGAGCAAGTGTTTTTTCACTGAGGGTTTAGTAATGATAACGGAGCTTTTATGAATGGTATTCCGAACCTCCTTGACATAGTGAGGGAAATTGAAAAGGGGGTTTTCTGTGGCCCCGCACTGGCTTAGGACCTGTTCCACCTTAAAGTGGTAAGTGGCCTTATCCATCGCAACGATAGAATTCCCTTTGTCGGCCTTTGTAAGCACCGTCTCCTCCTTCCTCAGCCTCCTCCTCAATCCTGTGATCAACTCTTTTGCAGTATTATTTATGCGCGGAAGGGGGGTGTTTCGGACTAAATCAGCGCAGATTTTTTGTGTATTGATACCGGGACCAATCTCTCTTTTCCTCGGGCCAGTCTTTCTTAAATCATGTTCACTATTGGCACAGATATGTAGATGACGTGCTATGTGCGTGGACAGGTCCCCAAGAACTCCTTGGTGAGTTTCTTAAGTATCTAAATGCTCAGTTCCCCTCCATAAAGTTTACTTTGGAGGTAGGTAATTCTACTATCAACTTCCTGGACCTTACCATCTCCGAAAGAGATGGGGCCCATGAGTTCGCAATATACAGAAAAGATACTTCGACCGATATTGTTGTCCACGGCGCGTCATTCTGCCCTGTCGCCTACAAAATAGCTGCTTTTAATAGTTTCATCCATCGACTCACTAATATCCCTTTGAGTCAAGCAGCCTTCCAGAAAGAATTACGTACTATCAAATACTTGGCTCGGGTAAACGAGGTCAACCTGGACATTGACCTGATGGTCCGTAGGAAAATCACGCGACAATGCCTTGACTCTACTACCTCCCTCCCTCGGGAGGGGAGTCGTGAAGGCAGAAAGCAGTGGATTAAGCTCCCCTTCCTGGGTCACTTTTCGTCGAAATTGAGTCGCGTCCTTCGGCCTTTTGGGTTCCGGCCGGTTTTCTATAATTTTAACACATTAAAAGGCCTGTTCGTTAGATTGAAAGACCCTACACCACCTTTACAGAGGAGTGGGATTTATAGTATAAGGTGCAACGACTGTGACGGAATTTACATAGGTGAGACCGGTCGCCAGCTCCAAATAAGAGTGGCTGAGCACTTAAAGGCCTGGAAAAAGGGCAAATTGGGGGAATCGGCCTTCGCGGACCATTTGATCACCAGTGGCCACAGTTTCAGAGAGGGGTCAGAGACCCTCCTCCATGGAGAAAGATTGTATTTAAAAAGAATGGCGTTAGAAAATATCGAAATCATTCGCCACCTGAACAGCGATAACGTAACCGTACTTAACAGGTATATTCCGGACGAGGGATTGGTTGAACTAATTTACGAGTATGACTCACATCGCGAGGAGTCGTTCGTTCAATCATGACCTCACCGTTGTTTTCTGTCGTCGACTGTTCCCGCTTTTTATTCTCCGCCCGTTGATGGCTTCTTAGCCGAAAGTGCTTGCGGTACTCTGTTTGTTTTATTTCTGCGGCTTTTTGCAATTTCCCTACGTACATTTACTCTTTGTAGTATTTGTCGGTTTTCGTTCATTTACTCATTGTGGTATTTGTCGTTCTCAATATGTCGGGCCGTAACTTGCAGGAACGAATCGATTCAATTCCCCCTCCTATCATATATTTCAGTTCGAGATTCGAGAAAAATTTAGATTCCTGAACTATATTATACTAGGCCTTAACCTTTTTTATACTGGCTTTATATAGGTCTAGGCTTCCTTGAATTCTCAATACCAAATCCCATATGACTCATAAAACAGGTTTCCTGCGTTCCTCGTTCAACTTCATTAAGGAAGCCGTCGTTTTTCTTTATTTTAAAATTGGGGTCAAAACGAGAGTCTTTATCAAGGGTGTTAGAGGCATAATTTTTCTTGGAGGCCTCCGCCTGCGAAATGAATACAAAAAAGGACCCTTCGACTCTGGTTGCCTTCAGTGCACACGTTTGGAGGCACCTGCTATGTCTTGGAGGTATCTCCCAGTACCTGAAAATGCCTCCGGAGGCAGTGTCGGAGACGTCTCCAAAGGCGCCTCCGGAGGCACTTTTAACGTTGATCAGTGTGACAAGATGTAGCATATTGCCCTATCAGTGTTGTAGATGTTACTCAGAAGGTGTACATATTTAAAACTTTGGCTTTTATTCGAACCAAGCAGCGATAGCATCGAAGGTGCTGAATGAGATTTCAAGGAATAGAATACTGTTGAAAGAAAATGCCTTCTAAAGGGTCTTCGGAAGCACTTCAACCTCTAGGTATAAGCAAGGTATCTCTAGAGGCAAAATGCGCTTCAGCCTCCAACACCTTGGTTTAAATCCTCACCACAGCACTCCGGAGGCACTTTGGAGATAGCTCCAGATGCCTCCAATAAAAGAGTCCTTGGGGGCGCCTCCAAGCCTCCAGCGAGCCCTCAAAATTTAAGGTAGCCTCTCCGGAGGCGGAGGCAGTGTGCCTCCAACACCTTGGTTTAAACCCTCACCACAGCACTCCGGAGGCACTTTGGAGATAGCTCCAGATGCCTCCAATAAAAGAGTCCTTGGGGGCGCCTCCAAGCCTCCAGCGAGCCCTCAAAATTTAAGCTAGCCTCTCCGGAGGCGGAGGCAGTGTGCCTCCAACACCCTTGGTCTTTATTGACTTCCCGTAACGCAACAAACTTGTTTTCATCATGATCGTATTTCGAAGGTTGAATATTGTGGATTTACAACTGGATCTATTAACTTTGTAATCGAAGAAAATTTTTGTATCCCCCGTGGAAGCCCCAAAAAATGTGTGGGTGGGTCATATAGATGAGGCATTTTCCGTAAAATTATTTGAACTAAGATGTATTACCTTTGAATGATGATCGCAAAAAATTAATATTTATGGGGACTTTTTCTTAAAACCATCTCCTCTAAAGCCCCCATTTGAAAACTTTCTCATGTCTGACATGAGCTTATAGAAAATTCGATGAGGAACTTTTTCTTAAAACCACCTCCTCTAAAGCCCCCAATTTGAAAAAATTTCTCATGTTTGATATGAGTTTATAGAAAATTCGACGAGGAACTTTTTTGTACTGAGGTATTTTCACGCTATTTTAAAAGACCGATTCGGGGTACCGAGGTGTCCACAAGCGGTATAGGTCAAAATTTTATGAACGTACTATCATGGAATCGCCTAAGTGAAGTTGATATGACTCGCTGCTATACGTTTCTGTCTTGCAGAAGTGAGGACTGAAGCACCCAAAGCACAATTTATCATCTCCTCGTCTGGCTGTAAAGTGTCAAGAACGTTTTGGAGGCGGCCCAACACACGTTTAGCATCTTGCTGCAAAGATTGCTACTCCGGAGCTTGTGGTTCTAGCTCGTTTACAATTCAATAATATTAATGCAAAATAGAAAATTCCCGTTTCATAGTTCTATCATTTTTCTCACATCCGTTCCATTTTCCTTCAATTTTGAGAGCAAAGCGCCGTATAAGAGTGCCAAAACAATTTTTTTGTCGAGTTTTTCAAGTACTATTTACTATTACCAGTAATTCTATAAAGCTGGAACACTCTTCAATGCCCATAGGCCGATGTATACAACGTATATACAATAGTTATATTATGTGCCCTGTGTGTCCGTATGTGAAATTGTACTAGACGTGTTCGAGCATGATAATGCCGCGTGTAATTCGCTACAATAACATGAAAAGGGCCTATTATAGAGGTCGCTTAAAAGGTAATAGGCTTAAAAACGTAAATAACCGAACGGAGGACGTCATGGTGTTGTTCGTTTTAATAAAAACTCAATGCCCTACAAAAACGACATCGCAAACCGTACAACGATGATGATGATGACGACCGAATCGTCGACGGTAAGCTGAAATTACTATTTTATTCATGAATTCGTGGTTTTCGTAATAGCCAAGAGTTAGGTGTCGAAAATATTTGCTCCAAACCCCGATCTCATATGTAAGGCGTTACGCGGTCTTGTTGAAATTGAATGGAATGTGTGATGATGTGACGATGATTCAACGTGAGATACTGTACGACGCTAAAGCGGATTACGAGAGATTACAACTTCTAGCAAAGGTCAACAATGGTTACGGCTGGCTGCAGGTTTTAGGGAAGTATATTAAAGGGGCTAAAGGAGTAGACTAGATACGCTACGCCAATAGAACGCTGGTGGGTTTGCGAGAAGCTGTATGTATAACCTTTTTAATTAGCATTCAGTGCATATAACATGAAAAAAATCTACAATGGAGTTGTATTCCTTGTTGGAGAATGACATCAAGGGTGAAAGATGAAAGGCTGACGGAAAGAGAAGACAGTCACCTAAATACGTGCAGTTCCTGTTCAAATTCACGATAACAAAATTGATTGTTTTTTTCTTCTCAGAAATTTGCATTCTTCTACTAGAATTAGTCCCCTCCCTTCCCTAAGTGAACAAAACCTGGATGTGAAGGTAAGAAAGGAGATATAGTTTTATTTTTCGGTGAAAAAATTGGAGCTCCCTTCCGTCCTCCGGCCATAAAATTGCTTATGAGTTCGATATATCTACGTTTCGGTGCCTTCAAATTTGTTATACGATTTCAATTATTACTATTCTGTCAACATTTGATGAGGGTTAGATAATACCGAATGTCTCCTCGAGTTATGTCCGAAAGAATACGTCAGCTTCGAAAAATTAGCACCTAATTGTTCATCCTTTCGCTGATATATTTAATCATCAAACCAAATAGGAACATAATAGTTGAAATATTATTGGTCTTTTTTTTTTCTTGCCTTCAAACACCCTAGTACAGTGTTTTGTCCTCGACGTTACTTCCCTTGAGAAATCAACTTACTGTTAGGAGCGTATAGTTTGTACACGGCGATTATCGTAATCAGCGTGTTCGAGCCGCGAGAGAGAGGGCACGAAAACAGAATCTTCTGTGCAACGACCGCGGCAAAGCGTGCGGACAATTTTCATTTAATAATCTTTATTCGGCGGCCTTCGCAAAGCAGGTTGATTATTCAATCCCTTTCTGTTTAGTATAGCGCTCTTCGCGCGCGTATCGCCTAGAGAGGGATCCGCATTTTCTCCAAAATTTCAAGTTACACGGTAGGAAAGGGAATGGTAGAACTGTTCGCTATTTTAAATGCTACCAAACTACCATTTTGCGAGCGTTTAGGCATAATATATACAACAATCGACAGTTCACTGAATTTACATAAACACCAACTAAAACTCTCATGGGTGAACGTCCGTTTTTAGGGATTGATACACAAGTTTCTGTGTTCGACGCCAGTCCTAAATACAGGGTACACTACAAGAACGGGCTTCAGAAAGAGCGTAAATTCAATAACGTACTGTGTATCTACGCTCGAGTGCATTGTGAGTGTGTATAAGGGGTTTTCTGAACGTGGCGAGTTTCCTGGATAATGAAGTTTTTAAAAAATCAGTTGAACGTTTCCTCATTCTTGGAATTGAGTTCTATATTATGTCGTTTTAAGGAGGGAGATATTCAAAGGGAAGGCGATATGAAATTTTATTCGATCGTTCGCGATACACTCTCCTACCGGTATCAATTTCCTTTGATAAGGAAAATCAAATGATAGATATCCAATTAGAAGGTTTGTCTTGACGGATACTCAATAATAGGAGAATAAAGTAAACATAAGGAAATTTATTATCGGCACTGACTGTCGCGCAGTCACAAAATCACAAAATGAAATAAAAAAAAATACTCAATAAAAATGCCGACGCCTCTTCAACAGGGCGAGATGAGAATACTTCCTTCCCACGAAGAATTCGGTCTTATGAGAACGCTATATTCCCTAACTTTTCTTGTATTAGTCGATCAAAATATTTAAAGATATTTTTGTTGTCGCATTTTTCAGGATGAAATGCCGACTGGAATGAAAAATGGTTTCTGGTAACCTCAGCTATCAACGATTCGATTATTGAATAGCCCTTATTATTCGTTTCAGCCACCCTCCATCTTCTTTATAAATATCATTCGAGAACGGGTAAAAAAGACACTTAATCAGAATTATAATGTACGGTTACACAACTACAAAATTTGTTCAGGAATCACGGTAGATGATGAATCGTTGATACGCATTGACACAAAATGAAATATTATTCCATTGGGTGGCCTTGTTTGTCAGTGGCGGACTTAATTTGGGCTAATCTTGAAAATTTTTTCTTATTTTTCCTCTGTTATTTTTCTTTTTTTAAATTTTGCGCCAAGCCTGCACCCTAGTTAGCCTCAGCTCCGTTGTTCATGAATATTGGGAAATAATCTTCTTCAAGACAACACCCTTCCAAGTATCACCTCGATATTTCTAATTTTAGTCTTCAAATCGACAAATTAAATAGAACAGTAGTGTTTGTTCTAGAACCACAATGAAAATAAATTCTTTTGATGCACCACCCACATATTCTGTATATTTGATTGTGGATGGAAGCTAAAAATTACCTCTTGTATCGTAGTGTATTTTGCTGAAAAGGGTTTCTTTCACTCATACCAGAACTACCTTCTAGCAGTGATAGGTAGAATAAACCGTAAGAGTCGAGCATTAACTTCAGAAAAATTCCGTATAGGAGCGTTCACTTCAGCCCTCCTAGTCGTTCGATGAGATCTTGACTTGCTCTGCTGCATCTTGATAAAATTATTGTATTCTTTTTTGTTTTTTTGTTGAGTCTCAAACGAAAATCTCGGGTCTTCGAGTAAAATTTTATTACTAGTATTATAAAACTATCAAAATATTATCCTCATTATGACTCGTCGAGAGTATTTTCGCTACGTCTACACGTGATTCTTCTTTCGTAACGAATGTTCTAAGTACTAATCTCCTGAACGATGCGATTCAAGTTGTCCCCAATCTAAGATTTGTTTTCTTGAATTCCTTTGTACGTTAATCATCGACCATTTTACTACAAGCCGTCGAGATGATGTTCCGTTTCGGAAAAATCATCGACTCGGGCAATAGATCAACCCGAAGCGATAGATTTGCAGAGATGTCCAAACAACAACAACTTATCGAAAGTAAGAAACAAGAAATAAAAGCTAAATTCGAAGAAATGAAGCGTAAGGAAACAGAGGATGCGAACCAGAAACGCGATAAGTCCAGCAATCTAAAAACGAATAAGGATACTAGAGCCTTAATTAGTAGTCGAATGCAATCGTGGAAAAAGTGAGTATTGGTTAATCTCGAAATAAGGAATTTGATATCGAGTATAATCACGCCAGTACGTGTTTTTATAGCGACGATCGTTGGAGGAAGAAACAAAGCAGTAACGATATATCCGAGGCTTCGTCGACTAGTAATTTATTTTCAAACGATGGTTCGTTCATGGAAAAGTATAGGAAAATGTCTGGCGGTCCCCACGGTGAGTAAGTTAAAAGATGCTCCATGTCATACCTCTTTATCACTAACTTCTAATTATTGTGATTGCTAGGAGGTAAAAACGAAGATTCCAGTGAAACAGATCCTCCGAGATACAGATTCGACGACCAATACGAAGACCTCACTTCACATTCAGATAATCAACACTATAATACAAAAATTGGTATACTACATCGAATCCAAACATTTTGATCTTCTTGTCCATGTCTGGCAATTTATCGATTTTTCATTGGTTTTCAGAAAGAAATACAGTGCCACGATCCAGCTCCGAAGGAATACCATATCCTCCTCCAAATTTAGGTATTCTGCCTACGACGTCAACATTGAATGTTACGTCGCCAGCGCAATCTTTATACTCGTTAACAGCTCACCCACCACCTTCAGTTCCGACCAGCATTCATACTTCTCTGGCAACTGTGCCAGCTTCAATGCCTGTACTTTCAGCGGTACCCTCTTCGGCCGCCTCTTTACAAACTGTTTCTCTCATACAAGTTCCCGTTAGCGTTCCTGGGTCTTCTGTGATTCTATCCTGTCCTTTGGAGACGACCTTAGTCTCTAACGAGCCAGTCGTTCACCTACCAGTAGTGCATTCAACATTAAGTCACAATTCGATGTCAGTGCCTTTACAGACGGTGCCTTTGCAGACGACTGTCATTCCAGCTCAAATTCAAATCACATCTCCGGCCAACGCTATGCAAGCAGTACAAATTAATCAGTCATCGACGAACGTTCTTCTACCGCAATCAATTATTGTCCCGTCGGAATGTATGACGCAGCCTCCTTCAGTATCCGCAGCGCTGCCGAATACGAACGTTCCACCGCCCATGTTACCTGTACCGCCACCGTCTCAATCACTCGCTCCGGTGCGACCTCCTCATTTTTCGGCTGCACCGCCTCCTGTTTATTCGATGCCAGGACACAGTGTCGCACCCGATACGAGCAAGTTACCACCTATTCATCTGCCGCCTCCGAATTTCAATCCGATCGCGCACTATCCGGAAGGTGTGCAGCACGCTCCTCCTTTACTGGGCTGTAAAACGTCCATCAAGTTAGAAAAAGACAGTTGTGGCGATGAAAGAACGTTAATTAGTAAGTCTATTTGTGTATTGTGATAAAATACAACTTTAAAAAAAAAGAGTAAATGTGGGTTTTCAAAATCTTTTTTCGATAAAATGTGCTGATTATAAAATTTTTGGCACAAGTGTTCGGGAGGGTAAGAACATTTTTGGACTGTATGGTGATCTAAATGGGAGTTCTGTAGCTTCCGAAGCAGAGGAGTGTCAAAACATGCGTGCGTCCAGAAAACGAGAAGGCGGTCGCGATAGCATCAGTGACAGTGTGGAAGATATTGAGGCTGTGGCAAGAGTAGTTGCTGAATGCGGCGATGATATGGAATCTGTGTTGTCGTCCAAAAGTGCGGAAGATGAGAAATTAAAGTAAGTACGTTGTTACGTGGAATATATCTATTCATTGGAAATTAGTTCTATAAAAGTATTCCATTTTCTTGTAGTTTTCTGCGCGATAAACAAAGTCCACCGTACATCGCTTTCCGTTCCATGGTTGAGAAAATCAGAAAGGAAAAGAATGATATAAACAATCGTGAGAAAACTCAGGCGTCCTCTGAACGGAGCTCTCGTGTTCCAGCCGATCAAGGTTTGTAATTGCGAAAGCGTTACTTCTTACGTTTTGAATAGTTATCGTTGCTCTTATTGCCCTCATACGATAATTGAGTTTTCAGACAATGCGAAGGCAAAACCAGCTGATAAGAATTTTACTTTTTATATCTGGTCGTGAGGAAGTATACCTAGCATTGAATATTTGAGTGGATTGTACAAAGGTAAATTGATATTTTCCCGCTTTAATGAGCGCTGTCCTCTGCTTGTAGATGATTCAGATTTCGAAGATTCCGACGACAGACGTAAGAGAAAACGTAAACGCAGAAGTAGATGGGCTCCGGAAGATACGAAAATCGAAGTGACGCCACCTGCGGTTGCGAGTGCAAACATAGGAGTCGCTACGCCACTGTCTTTGGGTGGTGTGGTTCCAGTCGTTCCACCGACTCAACAAACTAAATTACCAGGTTAGTCGAAGAAGATGAGCTGACACGTGAGGTTTACCGCATATTTATCGATGCGTATTATTTTCAGGTTTAACTGGTCCGATAATTAGTCAGGTTACCAGAACGGATCCAGCTCTGTTACAATATGCCTTGAAATCTTTCGGTACTATCAACTTATCTGAAGAGGATTGGAAGAAGGCAGAAGATCATTATAAGGTGATTGAGAAGTTTTCTTCATTAATTTTCTTCTAATCAAGATCAAAAAGTTGGTGTTAAATCTTTCGGTTTTTGAATATCCAAACAATCTAGGATGAATTCTTCGTAGCTTGTGTCAACAAATCTGTAATTTAATGTATTTTGCAGATTAATTTATTATACCAAGATATGCTAAAGAAAAGACAAGAGTTGGAAAAACTACAAGCAGCTGGTAGACATAAGTACGCGTACGACAGTGACGAAGATACCGAGGGTGGTACTTGGGAACATAAACTACGTACGCAGGAAATGGTAGCTACACAAATATGGGCTGATGAATTGACTGAAAGAGCGAAAGGAAAACATCATATTGGCGACTTCTTGCCGCCTGATGAATTGGAGAGATTTATGGAAAAGGTATTGATCGATTTTTCTTGAAATACATCGCTATTGAAGGAACGGTTAATCGAATTGGGTATGTTTTTGCAGTACAACGCGTTGAAACAAGGTCGAGAACCAGATCTCTCTGATTACAAAGAGTTCAAGCTTAAGGAAGACAACATAGGGTTCCAGATGTTACAAAAGTTGGGTTGGTCCGAGGGCCAAGGCTTAGGATCTGATGGAAGTGGAATCGTCAATCCAGTAAATAAGTGAGTAATGGAAGTTCGAATGAATTTCAGTTTTATTGATGTACGAGGGAATGGATCGAAATTCACGATCCCCCCCCCCCCTCCCTCTTCCCTTTACCAGATGTGCCGCGAGGTACAAGATCGAATTGTTGCTGTTTATTGACATGTGTTCGTAGAATTTCGTTCTGTCGATCAATATTTCGATTACGTGTCATTGTTTATCAGATTATTTGCATCTTGAGTTTTTGTTTCAAGAATGCATTCTCTGTGGTAGGTTACGAATTATAATTGAATTGAATTTCATTGTTGAACAGAGCTCCATCGTACACTACGAGTCACGGTCTCGGTATAGAGAAACCAGACGATGTCAGAGGAGATGACGATGAGTTTGATGCTTACAGAAAACGGATGATGCTCGCGTACAGATTTCGACCTAATCCTTTGGTAAGGATTATTCGTAGAGGAATAGAATCGAATATACGATATTCGAGTTCTGCTAATCGAGAGATTCGAAAAGATTCTTTTGAACTTGCGTGAAATCACTGATTACTTACTTATCGAATAATGCAAGACTCGATCGATTGGAAGCTGTTGAATCTTCAGTCGTATCAATTCATATCGTAATTAATATCTTCGACGTGGGAGGTCGACGTCAAATTACTGAGAATTCAACAGAGGTCCTTCATTAATTACATGACGGCATTTTGTATAATTTTGACTTACTCTTCCTCACTTTAAAAATATCTGAGATCTACTAGACTCCCACCCCTCTTTCTTACGTAAGATTTTGCCTACAAACCCTTTTAAAAAAAAAGAGAGTGGTCAATTGTAAAATATTGCTTAAAATGGTTCGATACCTAATATTCAAAACGATTCGAACATATTCACCTTAAAATAATAGTACCAGGAGAAAAGATAGGAAATGTAAGAGGTTTGACGCCGTTTGGTGGGATTTTTATATTCAATGCAATGATAATTCTATTTTCTTGGACTCATTTTTGTTCTCAAACATTTTTGGTTCCTTTTCCTCTCCCCATAGCAAATTTCCAAAAATTATACGTACAAATGCGATAAACTTTTATAGCTCAATCGCAGAAATCGACGGTGTACTTATTTTCATTTTGTGAACTCATAAGAATCGAAATTCTTAGCGAGCGAAAAACAAGAAAAGGCGAGTTGCCATTATAAAAATCTTGTCAGAAAAAGCTAAACTTCTTAAATTCCCTATCGTTCTTCGTAATATTCTTATTTTGAGCATAATATGTATTGGGCATCCAACTATTTTCAACAATATTTTACAATCGACCACTTTTTAACAGAATTTTTGGGTAAAATTTCTCTTAAGAAAAGGGAAAAGGAAGTCTAGTAGATCTCAAATCTTTCGGTTTGAAAAATCCTTGAGGTGGTTTACGAGGTACCTCAAAGATTACGTGACTGCTTCTTGATATATTCAAAGGTCCTTCGGAGAACAAGAAATGCTGAAGAATACACTGTTGTACTGCAGTGAGGTTCTTTTTTCTGCTGCTTTGAATCTTATCGTTTGAAATAATCCTGACCGCTCATCAAAAGTCGTTCTTTTTCACTTTTGTTTGTTTGTTTGTTTTTTTTTCTACAAAATTTGGAAACTGGTAGCTTCTTCTCATACTCACGAAAACGAAACAACATTCTCTTTTCAATCTCTGTTATTTAGATCGAATTCGAGTGTACGATAATCAATGATTTTTATTACGTTACTTTTCGCCTAAGCCAATACGAGATCGATACGCCATTCTCGCCTACTTCACGAACAGTTTGTCTTTTTCTTTCAAATTTTTCTTCGGAAATGTTTTTTTTTTTTTTTTTTCTTGTCAATAAACCGCATATTTTTGCTATTGCTCCCCCTTCAATAATTATTCTCGGCAAATTCTGAAACCAGCTGTGAAAAAAGGAAAACTGAACGATTATCTTCTAAAATTTACTCAGAAAGAGCTAAAAAATTGATTTTCAATAGCGATAACGTAGAAATCATGCGTCTCATTATCTCGTACCAGTTTAAGTTCGTTTCTTATTTTTGAAGATGCTTCATGCTAAGAATATTTAAACTTGCGTGACCATAGGACAAAATATCTCAAGTCCAACGAGATAATCCCATCTTCTAACCTCGCTGATACTTTTTACAATGAGTTGCAGGAATTGAATAATGATGAATTTTTCATGTATTCTTATTTTTATTTCTTTTACGACTCCTTGAGTCAGTATCTGTTTGTACTCACCCGTCGATGGTGTATGACCGAAAGCGCTCACGATTTAATTAATTCATACGGTCCAGTGAAGTTTATTATAACTGATAAAAATGTGCCGTAAAGTTAACGAACGAATTAAACTTGGTTATCCAAAACAGTGTTTTTTCAGGAGGGTGGTTGAAAGTTTATTTCGCTGCCTCTTCGTTAATATACATTTCGTCTTGAATCATGATAAATTTTTCTTGAAATTAGATAAGTGTGACCTGCGATGATAAAAGGATGCTCATTGCCCATTGGCGCAAGAAGACCATTTCTCTCTGATTGGATATCTAATAAGAGAGAAATGGTGTTCTGGTTTCCTCGACGTGTGTCACTTTTTCCCCTGAAGGGTTCTATGAGAATCAAAATGAGGACGTATATGTAAAAAGGGCCTCCGTTCATGTATTTCTTATGGAACGGACGCCCTTTTTACGTATACCTCCTCAAATAAAGTTTGAATCATGATAAATGGAACGCAGAAACAATAATATTCTATTTTACCGAAAAAATACCGAAATCACCTCAAACCTTAGTTTGCCAACAGAACTGAGAAATTTCGTTCTGAATCGTGAAGGTTTTGTTGACAATTACTAAATTTTTCGTACAATCAGGTCGAGTACTGAGTTTTGGGCTAAAATTGGGCCAATTCTTGGCAAAGATTTCATTAATTTGGGTCTAAAGCGAAGTTATTTTTATTTGGAAGAAATCAACTAAGTTTGATATCTAATGAGGCAGTTTTGATTAAAAATTGATGAATGTTTATCTCCAAAATTGATTAGTTGTGGTAAAAACCAGGTAATTTTAGTTAGAAATAAAATAATTTTTATCGAGATTGAGTAAATGTTCTAAGAAATTCGTATTTTTCCTTTTTTTTTTAAAAAAAAAAAGTTTCGACCGAATATTACCGGGTTTTTGAATTTTAGTGCCAGAAGTGACAAGTGTATTCTTGCCGAAAAATCCGGTCTCTAAGATGAGCTACCTCAGTTCTAATTTCTAACTGATTTAGAATAACCAAACTGACCGAAAAAGAGAACATTCCATTTAATGATAATCCAATGTGAACCAAAAATCGAAATTTCGGACTCAGAGATAGTTCTCTTCTATGGTTACGATTTGCTTAAGGGTATTAATTCAAGATAAGAAACATTTCATTCTTTCCCTTTCCAAAATGAATAATAAAACTACATGATTAGGAGCTCATCACTAATTCTACAATATAGTGGGCCTACTTGAAAGTTAGATGTTTTATGTACTTGCAAGTATGAATGGTAAATTAATAATTCACGAAACAATCAGACGGCTGGTTTCTGCATTTGATTCGTTGAAATTTGGCGCGATCGAAAAAATATTTCTTTTGAATCGATTCCGTAATTTACTACAAGGTGAAGAGAACTCTTTAACGCTTTCTGCGAATTGTTGTTAAAGAGGATGATCAATACCTATAATTGCTGAAACAGAAATTTTGTTCAATTTTAATGATATTGTCGTACATGACTTTCAACTTTTTGATTAATTTGAATGTCATGAAGGTCGATATATTATTGAAAAGAAAAAAATACGTGAAAACAAGTTAGTATTTGATGATTGCTAATCCTCTCAAGTAAGCGTTTCGATCAAATGCTTTGTTTTCGGTGATTGTACAAAACGTTTGTGAAGAATCGAAGTTAATCTCTCGTATGTTACGTACATATCGCTCTTCATGAGTGATGTCATTCGTTTTGACTGGGCACATAATATCCTCTTATTTAAATTTATAAAATTGATCGATTTCGGTTTTGATGTGTTTCAGAATAATCCAAGACGACCATATTACTGAAAAACCAACGCAGTTTGGTACGGTTTCTAATCGAATGAAATCGCACTTGTAAATTATCGTTTGCATCTTTTTGTACAAATTTATTCTGGGTGACGAGCGTATATTACTGTCAAAATATTGTAGAAATTAATTTACTTTGATACCGTCGTTATGTTCTTCAAAACTGTAATATATTTATCATTAAATGAAAATTAATCGGTCTCATTTCTGTGGGTTTCGCTAAAATTATTATAAACATTCAATGAAGGCGATTTGCGATTCAGGTGTTTCGGTTTTCCCGAATAATCGGAGTGATGATGATTTTCGTGCACGTATTTGTTGGTTCGTCTTCGTCGGTTGGTGGCAATAATGGTTCCTCCAAACCGATGACGTCATAACATATGACGAGTTGCCAGAATGCCAGTTGCCACTTCGCGAGCGAGTGTACGGACGCGTGTGAAATAAAAAAAAAAGTTTATTTTGGTACGATTTCCACATCACTGATAAGGCGTCCGTTTTAATCAGATGCATCGTCAACAATAATATCTATAGATTAATATAATAGAATCGTCTCGTCTATATTTCTGGTATTTCATCAAAGTGTTACAAACTTTAGATGTACGCGCCCTCCATCTTCAATCGTCGTACGAATGTTACCTTCAACGAGAACAGCTATCGAGACGCCAGCTGATAATGGAGGTGTTCCTAGAAAGCTCATCGTACCATCCGTGTTTTATTAGTTTATTCGTATTGTAATCTAGCTACGGATTCTATCAGTTACCTTCTTACAGTAGTAGAAAATATTGTGAAATGTTACATTCCATCTTTCATTCTGTTGACCATATGTTGGTCGAAGTATCGCCTGATGGTGCAGTTGAAGGAATGCGTATGGACGAATGCATGGATGAAGAAATACTCGACGGAGATGATACCATTATGAAACAAGAGATATCTGCCGACGATGATACTATTGAAAACACTGATAGTACCAACATTCCATTAACGACGGTAAAGTATTTGCTGTTTGTAATGATCGTATTTATCATGATTATCTACGCTACTATCTTCTCTGACATCATTACAGAGATTCTGTTGTGAAGATTGCGGAAAGACATTCGCAACGAATAAGTATTTGCGTCGTCATATACGAAAAATACATAATAGAGTGCCAGAACCGTGTGCTCCTAGTCTGAGCTTGGCCTTGCAGAAAAAGTCGTCTGTTGGTGTACGTATATTTGAATTATTCGGGAGTCCTTCCCCAAAGAAATCTCTTGTCTTATTGATTTGCTATTACAGAGAGCTTGCTGTTCAGATTGTGGAGTATGGTTTTCAGCCAATAAGAATCTTCTTCGCCATATACGAACGAGTACTACACATAAGCAACGGGTGGAACAGAAAATGAAAGGAGCTGCGATACCACTGATGACTGATTCACCCAACGGCGTACCAGATGAATCGAGAATCGTAAGCATCGTTGAAAATAATGTAGTTGAACATTCGCCTATTGAAGAAGACTTCTCCGTGAAAGGAATATCAGTAACTAATGTCAGCATGGTCGATGAGAGGGTGACGATTCCAACGAACAACGATATCCAAGAATTGAAAATGGTTGAACATGACATAGAGGATATTACTCTAGAAGAGTTTAAAATAGAACAGGTACGGAACCCGTTGTATGTACATTACGACTGTAATTATCGAACATTAAGATGTGTTTCTCATTTAGGCTGATGAAAATGTGGAGAGTTTGAACGGTGATGGTATTTCAACAAAATCAGAAATAATCTCTAGCTCGAATGACAACGTCGAAGGTGTTAGTTCGCAAGAACAAGTAGGATTACAGCAGGTAAATTTTTGCTGCTTAATTTTTAGTCGTGAATTTTGAAGTATATCGCTGTTGTATTTGTGCACTGTAGAAAAGATATCCTTGTGAAGAGTGCGGTCAGCAATTCACGAAGAAAAGTAACGTGTATCGTCATATGCGAAGAATACATCACATATACGTCGATTTACAAAAACCAAAAGAGACCCTCGTCATTCCTGTCGTACAAGAGATCACGAATGTGAATCAGATAAGTTCTGTTCGTATCGATTTTATTTCATGATTTCGCCTTTGTTGATATCGTTCCCGAATCATTCTTGTGTTTTCGTTTGATCTTGTAGAAACGATTCGCTTGTGATAAATGTGATCAAACGTACACGAAGAAGTGTAATTTACAGCGACACGTGCGTAATGCTCATAGTAAACCAGGTGTTTTGAGTTGTGATTTCGTCAAAGTGAGTTTGACGACAGTGCTATCATTAAATTTATCTATAGTAGCCTAATTTAGTCGGTATCGTTCTCATTTTTCTTCCTTTCGTGTTTCAGAGTATAAAATGCGAATATTGTGTTCAACTTTTTGCTAGACGAAGCAGCTTACTCAGGCATATGCGACGTAAACACCTTGCGAAAGTACGTCTTCTTTCTTTTCTTGTGTTTACATGCACAGCATAGGGTGTAGAAGTTCTCTAGGATGTTATTAAAAACTGTAGAATTCTTTCTTTATTCTCGAGCTTTAAAACCACTAGGTCCTTAGCTTGACGGTATTACATAGTAAAGATATGGATGAAAGATAAGAAGGAAGAGATTAACGTGGAGAGGATCGTGAGTTCGGATGGAGAACTATAAAATTAAGGTTCGAGGTTCACCTTAAAACGCGAAAGATTTAGGAAAGAAGAAATCTGCGTCTGAAATTTTCGAATTTAAAACAATTTTTCCTGATGAAAATGTCGTCGATGAAAAAATTTAGACTTTCTGCTTGTCCGATGAACGTAGTTAATGGGAGAAGGGTGGCGTGTTTGTTGAAATAATTTGAGTACACTTAAACAAGTCTTCAGTCTCGAGCTTTGTTTGTTCGTTTTTTTTTTTCGATGAAAAAAGGTACATTAAAAGTGGAAGGTTCTGAAAAAAAATCGTGAGTCGCCTCAAGCTCAACGCAGAAAGCTGCATCTTGTGAATTTTTAAATCGGGGGTGTTTTATAAAGGACTGGTATTATTTGACAAGAACGTAAGCCGTCCTTTTGGTAGATTGTGGTTAGAAGGCAGAGAATGAGAATTCAGAAAAATTTCGATTATGGCCGTGAGAGGGACGGACTGTACCATTTTAGGATTCCGAAAAATTTCGACCTCCAAGCCACGTATATCGTGAGGGAGGCTTTGAATAATTTTAATTGTTCAGCTTCTTATGAGAAGAGGGACTTGGAAGAAATTCCGAAAATAGGCGATTGTCAAAATCGAAACGTCCCTTATAGGCCTCTACTCGAGTCAATTAACGTAGTTAATGAAAGAGATCTTGTGAGTTCCCGACTCAAAAATAATCTCATAGTATTATTCACCCTATTTTTGTCACTCAGAATATTTCAATCACACTTCTGACGCTATTAAAATTATTTTAATCAAAACACATTCGATGCTTGTTTTCATAATAGATTGCATTTTATTTACAGTACAGTGCCACGATAGCCGCGTCAAAAACGAAATTGAAATTCTCAAATCCAACTTCAACGACGTCTGATCTCGATCAGTTTCTCTTGGTTGATAAAAATTTACGTCTATCTGATTACCCATTCCTCAAAGTAAGTTGGATGTTATTCTCGTCGTACTTGTGTTCCTACTTACATTAAATTTCAATTTTTCGTACAGAACATGTTACCAGCATCTTATGATTACAATTTAAAATTCTATTCCGCCATAATTGAGAAAACTATTCCGTATAAGTGTTTCACTGCTACCATTCAGTTCCATTGTCCGACTGTCAGCGAAACCAAATACTGGGTAACGTTATTCGAACGAACGAACAAATTATCATTCAAATGTGTGAATGTGCACGCCCCCTCGGAGAACGATGAAAGCTTTTCGCGAGTGAGTATGAATTTCAAAATACAGAACGACGATCGACTATTTTGTATTCATTTATTTCTACCAATAGTTGCAGTATAAATGTACCGAAGAGGGTTGTCCAGCAATGCTCAGTATCGCAACCAACGGTGCTGCGAGCGTTCAAAATCGTAATTTATTACGCGTCACCGTCCGAATCGTCCATAAACATACTCATAAATGGGACCCGCCTCGATTAGATTTAAGTCAGCTTGTGGAGGCGGTAATCGAGGAACAAGACCTCATCGAAGAAAGTGAAAATCAGCCGGCGTTCGGTACTGGCGGCGAACAAATCAACCTCGTGCCGGAACCCGCGTACTACGCGGCGACCAGTACGACGCAAGATGGTCAACAGCCAGTAATGACTCTCTATTTCAACAAATTTGGTAACTCGTACGTGACGCAAAATGTTAGTTTGCTTACCAACGGTACCAGCAATCCTTTGTCCGGGCTCGTCCTGCTTGACGAAAATAAGTTGATAAAAACGGAGGAGCCCGCCGGCGTGTATGACGCTATCGGTCAATTCAAACGTGTTTGCGGTGATATGACTGTAATGATCCAACAAGATCCGCAGTATTTTGCCAATGCTGTGCGACAGTTCGAGGAGTCCTTCGATCGGATATGCAATTCAAAATTCGATTTGCTGACAGCGCTGGGCGAATTCGGCAAGAGTGTGGGCGAGATTAAAGATGGCAGGATCGAAACATAATTTTATTATAATTGATTGATTGATTTTAAGTCTTGTAGATTGAAACGGGTTTTAATATTGTTGATTTCGATTGTGAATAAGGAAATTACTCTCACGCGTTCCTTTAGATTGGTTCGCAAACGATCGGATTATTCTCGGCAAACATTTTTTTATTCGACTGTCTTAACAACTTTTTTCTTCTTGTTGTTTTTATTTTAAAGTTCATAAATTATTTTTGGATCATTTATCAAAAAATAATGTTGTCTTAATGTTTTTCAAAGGATGGAGGAGTCCAAATTAGAAGCTCTTATGCAAAAGTCGCCAACAAATTTAATATGGAAATATTTCAAGATCGACGGCAGGATTTCTTTGATCATCTCCATTTCTCACTAGACTTTTTCTATCAAGCCCAAAAATATGATTACAATTTGTCGATCAAGCTTAGAAATATAATTACAAGTAGATGCAGAACATGCATCATGATGCACAGCATATTACATTATGTTCTGTATTTACATGTTTCAATACTCCTGGTACTTATTCCATTTCAAAATTAACGCCTGAAAAATTATATCACCATCCTAGCGACAAAAAAAACGACGGCTTCCTTAACGAAGTTAAGCGAGGAACGCAGGGAACCTGTTTTATAAGTCATATGGGATTTGGTATTGAGAATTCAAGAAAGCCTAGATCTAGATAAAGCTAGTATAAAGAAGGCCTACACCTACTATAAGCCTATTATAATATAGTTTGAGAGTCTAAATTTTTTTCGAATCTCGAGCTATATATGATAGGAGGGGGACTTGGAAAAATTTTGATTCTCGAGCTATATATGATAGAAGGGGGACTTAGTAAAATTCCTATCACACATGGCTCGAGAGTCGAAATTTTTCTGTTTTTTGTTGGATGGCGCACGGCAAATTTCTCAAAAAGTCCCCCCTAGAACAAGTTCCCTGTTAATATAGCTTTCAACAGCCTACAACAATAGAGTCCACTACTGAATGATATTATAAGTAAGTATGGGTTGCCTGAGTGAATCAAAAAAGGTAAAAATTGAATCTAAACATGATACCTACCTGCAGAGAATTGTTACTTCATACCCTTTTAATCCCATATTTTATAGTGTGTTTGTGTGAGTGTGTCAGCGACCTGTACGTGTAAAATGGATATAAAACCGTTTTTCTCGAATTCAATAGTTAAATCAACCGTTTTTACCTTTGGAGTTTAAAAGGTATTATGTCCATTTTCACCTTTTAAAAAGCATATTTTACACATACAGGCTGCTGACACACTCACACAAGTACACAACAAAATATAACTTTCAACAGCCTGCAACAATATAGTCTACTACTGAATGATATTATAAGTAAGTATGGGTTGCGTGAGTGGATCAAAAAAGGTAAAAATTGAATACCTGCAGAGAATTGTTACTTCGCATACCCTTTTAATCCCATATTTTATTGTGTGTTTGTGTGAGTGTGTCAGCAGCGTGTATGTGTAAAATATGCTTTTTAAAAGGTGAAAATGGACATAATACCTTTTAAACTCTAAAGGTAAAAACGGTTGATTTAACTATTGAATTCGAGAAAAACGATTTTATATCCATTTTACACGTACAGGTCGCTGACACACTCACACAAACACACAATAAAATATGGGATTAAAAGGGTATGCGAAGTAACAATTCTTTGCAGGTATCATGTTTAGATTCAATTTTTACCTTTTTCGATTCACTCATGCAACCATACTTACTTATAATATTATTCAGTAGTAGACTTTATTGTTGCAGGCTGTTGAAAATTATATTTTGTTGTGTACTTGTGTGAGTGTGTCAGCAGCCTGTATGTGTAAAATATGCTTTTTAAAAGGTGAAAATGGACATAATACCTTTTCAATTCTGGAGATAAAACGGTATCCATTTTCACCTTTAAACAGCATATTAGTAGAGTAGGTACTCATATATGTTCTGGCGCACTCAACTTTTTCTGCAGTGTAACCGGGTTTTTCATTGTTTTTTCAATACTTCCAATACTTAATCCTAAAAAAATCAATTTTAGGGGTTAATTTCTCTGATTTTTTATTAAATTTTAAAAATCTTAAAAAGAAGCTCAGAGATCAATTTCTCACATTTTAAAGTGATTTTCAAAGTTTTTGATGGAGGTAATTTTTAAGAGGGTTTTTGAAATTGTGGAGATTTTGGTACCTAAGTTTTTAAGTGAATTTTGAAGTTTTTGATGGATGTATTTTTTTTTTGGTAGATTTAAAAATTTGTATAGATTTTATTAAGTTTTGAGGTAGTAAATAAAAAGCAAGGCTAAGGGATGTAAGAATACCAAGGCAGGGGTACAAGGATTTGAGAATACAGAGGTGTTCTGGCACACCTCAGGCGCAACAGCTTTTTAACCAATATTTTAAGTGATTTTAATAAAATAAAAATTGAATATTTTAGTTTATTTCTTCGTTTTATGTGACATCTTTATAACTTTCACACATATATTTTTCTATCACATCGTGAAACTATTTTGTTATACACTAAAAATTCTTAGTGCAATCATAGACTTTCAAAAATGAACAAAAATTCATTTTTCTACAATTCCCAATATTCAAAATTTGTTGCGCAATTATGGAATACTCTGACGCACTTAACTCATCAGTGTAAGGTACGCTACTTTTTATCATTTTCTTGTCACTTTTGTAAATCACAGATTTCCTTAATTTTTGACGGTTTGTCGTACTACGTTCTAGCCTAAGAATCCTCTTAACGCTCTAGCTGGATCACCTTATACATGAACAGCGGAACCATGGCCGTCTCTAGTTACAGGCCGGAATATTCGAAACTCGACAACATTGGACGGGGCCGATATTTGTACAGTCTCTTATGGGAGAACATCAAAAATACTATTTGACACGAATACGGTGAAGTTTTTGAAAAAAGTGAAGAGAGTGTGATTTGAAGAGCCAACGATTCTCGATTTTTTGAGCTAGGTCTCGTTAGGATTGATCAACTAGGCCTACGAAGCGAGTTATCTACGTTAAAAAAAAAAGTCAGACAGAGGGCGAAGCGCGGTACATGTACTGCACTTCGCCCTCTGTCTGACTTTTTTGTTTAAAACTTGAATAACTTGCTTTGTAGTTGATCAATTTTAACGAGATCTAGCTCAAAAAATCGAGAATCGTTTACTCTTTCGATGTATTTATAAACTTTTTCCCTTCGGAATTGAATACTATTCGCAAATCAACGATTAACATGTTTTTCCAAAATTTTGCATAAGAGCGTGTATAAAACTCGGCCCCGTATTTTTCGTCACCGCGACGTTGCCAGCTTTAATATTCCGGCCTGTAACTAGAGACGGCCATGAGCGGAACGGTCTAGCGTGAAGCGATATGGGAAACGCTCTAGCTGGATCACGGAATGAAAGGATTCATCGATTCAACATGAAGCGCGTGCATCAGTTCATCGAAATAATATAAAAAACGCTCTAGCTTGATGAACATCATGTTTTCCTCACACAACCCGTTCCATTTTTTACTCCTATTTAAAAGTGGTCCGAACGGTCCGTTTTCTTATCAGTTATCACTGCCACAAGAAAGTTGAATTTACTGTCAAAAAATTGTCACAGTTTCATATCAATAATTTTCACTAAGAAAAAAGCATAGATTGACTGATATGAGTAAAGCTGAATAATTTCTGATCTTGTGGAACACTGTTTCAATAGTGTTTTTATCAACAATCAAAACTGCGTTCTACAAGATCACGAATTATACTTAAACAAATATTGAACCAGCTTTATAATTTTCCTTTTACACGACAGAAGATAATCCTCTTCATCTTCTTCCTTAAGTTTAGGGGTTGAAGAATGAGATGGAACAACTGCAATACTATTCACTATATCAAAGACGCGCGTAGCCAACGAGTAAAAACAAAGCATCATGGTGAAAATTCTAACAAGTATCAAACAGAGACTTGATAATCATGACACAAAACAATATGAATTCGAGAAATAAAAAAAGTCGTTTATTCATCGACAAACAAATATAGTACATTATGCAACTAGTGTGAAAGGTTCACGCAAGTAGCTTCACTGCTGACAACTTTGACATAAAATTCTTGTAGCAACATATTTGAAACATATGCAATATTTATGACTAGTGTAGTAAGTGATTCATTCAAGTCATTCAACTTCCCTATATCATGCGATAGAACCAACTTTATAAGCGAGTTGTAAGATTACGAGATCTAACAAGTTTGAGATCATTAATTAGATCAATAAGGTGGCCTACTTCGTCGGCCGCAGGCAGAACGCAAGCTAGAGCGCACAAATGCAACAGAGCACATACTGCAACAGGAACAATCCGCCAGAGAGCGCATTATAGGAACGTTGTCGGAAAGATATAAAATTATTACTCGTTCTTGAAGTTTAATGTTAAATCTGGAAAGATAGTGAGAAAAGACATACGAATTAATTATTTATTCTTACATGTGTAACAAGCGTATCCTAGAATTTAATAAATAGCGGCTCAGCGAGCAACTAACTAAATAAATCAGTCTCATTTTCTTTCAATTTGAATCCAAACTAAATTGAGATTGCGATTAATAATCTCGAAACGTATGCGGTGAAATGGTAGGTTAATGATGTGTTTGAATGGTAGGTTAATGATGTGTTTGAGAGCGTTTTATTCTAATGATATCGCTAGATGTATCGCGATCTTATTGTCCTCAAACATGATCGGAATCTGATTGAAATTGAAGAGAAAGTGTTATAGTAATTAGACTGATACGGTCTGTCTACATGCAAGTTACGCGACGATGTACTCAAATTCTCGTCAAGCATCTAGTGATCCTGAAATCTACGTTCGTCAGGTATCCGATTTGGAAATTTTATCACAATATTAGACATATCGGATCATGTGAGATGTGATCAAGCGATAGAACAGTAGTTGAATTCATACTCACTAGTCGATAGCCCCACTCTCGTAATTTATTCGAACCGATTCCCAATACGATTAGAATGTTCTTAAGGAACTCTCTGCGAACAACGGCATCTTGGCTTTGGTGCAGAATTTCAGCCTCATAGACCGATTTCAGTTCGTCGCCCAGTTGGATCAAGCGCAATTCTTTCTGTCCTGAAAAAAACAGGGATATCAAAAACACTATCCTACAAATGTGAAAATTACGTACTTTGGTCTCAATTTTGAAGTGTATTTTGATGAATTAAAAAATATTAATGTTGATCAGTGAACTAGTACCTTTTTCGCATCCTGAATCATCCGAGTCCGGTGTTTCTGGTCTCAAAGATGATATCGTTCCGGTTTTTTTCCGACTGTAGTGAGAATAAATCGTTACGATTAATCGATGACAGTAAGGAAGCACTAGATTACTATGATGTATATGATAATATACACTTACATGGAATTGGTAATACCTGTAACGTCTTCGTAGAATTCGAAATATTTAAATTCGCTCGAATATCTTATGAAATTTGAAATTTTTTGGCAAATTCATTAGTTAATTCAGGAACGGTTGCGACTTCGTCTAGAGAAATTAAATAGCCTTGCGCCATTTTCACGATTGCGTTTTTGCGAATATCTCTTAATGGTCTTCGACTGTTGTATGGCAATGACATGATTAAGATGTGTCAGATCGAATGTATGATACGGAGTCGTATCTTTTATTCCAGTTTATTCCAGTCTTTACGTGAATTCTTCGGGAAAACACAAAATAATCATCACCAAACCCATGGCAAACCTCAAACAAATCACAGCTGTTATCAGATTTCAGAACCTCGTTGTTACAGAAATGACGTCATTTTTTGTTTACTTTTAATAGGGCTTTTCCATGTCGGCGCATTGTATACGTATTCTCCTACGTGTTATCGAAATGGTAGTATTTCTATCATTGCTCTTATGGGTGTTGCTGGATTGCATACTCATTTTCATTGTGGAGTAGTTTGCCATAAGAGCAATGTTAGAAATACTACCATTTCGATAACACGTAGGAGAATACGTATGCAATGCGCCGACATGGAAAAGCCCTACAGTCTGTTCCACTTCCACGAGAGTTTGGTATTATAAACGATAGGCAACCCACGTCACTCACGCTTATTTTACGTTACGGAATGCGGGTTCCCCGTGATTTATAATACCAAACTCTCGTGGAACAGACTGTAAGTGTTGAATGTTGTTGTGTACAATGTCTTTTAATTCGGACCAGGCATATTGTAGGATCGCTAGCGTCGCCTATGTAAAATACCTAGAAAGTACTGATAAGCAAACGGTGATCGT
The DNA here is from genome assembly GCA_035079385.1 of Aspidiotus rigidus. Lineage (NCBI taxonomy): Eukaryota > Metazoa > Arthropoda > Insecta > Hemiptera > Diaspididae > Aspidiotus > Aspidiotus rigidus. The sequence continues at coordinate 11,246,874 of JAVHKY010000020.1, read as the reverse complement.
GACTTGAAACCAGGGCTTGCACAATAACAGTTATTTTTCGGTTAACTGTTATAACCAAAATGAAAATATCAATTTTGACCGATTGACCGTTAACTGTTATAATTAACGATCGATCTTGACCGATTGACCGTTAACCATTATTTTTTTGGTTATAACTGTTACCGGTATTTGACCGAAAATTCTAGGTCTTTTAACAACGTTAACCAAAAATTGTAGGACTTCGACCGAAATATTTTTCAACATTTAACAGTTATTGGTCAAAATACAGCTTGTCCGATGGCGATAACCGATAACCGAAAAAATTGGGAGGATCATTTTGACCGATAATGGAAAGAATTTGTGAGGTCATTTGACCGATAACCGTTAACCGTTAAAAAAATTTTGGTTGCAAGCCCTGCTTGAAAGTTGAAACCAAAGGTGATTTTTTAGTTTTTCTTAAATTTCTCCAAAAATAATGAATTTAGGCGTGTACTTGTAGGGAATGAAATTGAAGAGTGGAAAATTTTCTTTCAGATGACCATATCTTTGAGAGATTTTTAAAAATTCAAAAATTTTGCGCGATGCTAGCGCTGCCCAGTGCCTGGTCCGAATACGGGCGCTGGGCAAACCGGTTGACAGGAAAACCGTTTGACAAACAGTGTTCCCGGATGGAGCTGTTTTGAACCCGTTTAAAACGTGACCGACGTGCATTATTATTTCATGATTATTTGAAATGGAACGATCCGTGCAGAGTGGGTTTGCAAGGCAAAATACTTATCACCCAAGTTTCTGCGTACCTTCTTTTTTTTTAATAATTACTTATTTATTTCCCGGTGAATGATTCAGGTCCGGCGGAAATATGTGTCTTTTAAGGGCGGGAAAAATTGGCGGGAAGGTGAATGCACGAAATATTATTTCCCTATTATTATTTATTAATGGTGGCGTGTTGGTGGTATTTATTGCAAAGGCAGCGTGAATTAAGGGATTGAAAATTGGGAGGAAAGTGATGTTACATATAGTACTTGCATTTTTGGCATGTGATAATTTTTTAAATTATATTCGACAATGATCGGGTCTGGCGGGAATGTGGGTATTTTAAAGTTTAAACTACGCACATTTTCAAGCCGACGTCGAATAATTTGGCAATTTTCTCAAAAATTATAGCCAGAAACCTCAAAATTTTGAGCTACATGAATGGAGTCTATATTAACAATATTCTCACCAAAGATTCTTTGGAATCTTCATTTCTAGTTGTTAGGGTCGGCCGCTGCAGCAAACGACAACATTGCAATCACTTTTTTTCTCCTTATTTTTCTTTTTCTTGTTCTCCTTCAGTACCTTGGAGTTATTATTAGGACTATGTGTATGAATGGTGACTGAGGCCAGACAATTGTGTGTTGGTGCAGCTTAGTGCTAGACTGCGTATTAGTATGGCAAACGATATGCACAGTTCAGTTCTTTCTTTCCTTTTGTGTTGTTGTGCATCACTTGTGAAAATTTCCTCTGACGTCATACAGTTGGTAACAATTGGCGACAGTAACAGTACTCATTCTGATATTTACAGACCTCCTGATTCCGTTGACTCCGATAATATTGTGGCGTTCTGCTATGAAGGCGCAAGCACCAAGCTTGCACACGCCGCTAAACTTTTAATAATAGCAGACACCGCAAGGAAGCGTACTTATCGCTTAACTACTTCGCCGAATACGCTTGAACAACCTAGAACGTGCTCGATTGATTGTAAGGATCCTTGCATAACCTGTTTGCCGTTCTAGAAGAAATCTCGAGAATTCCGGAAATAAGGGTGAGACTATAAATAGCCGGCAGCAACCCGATAAAGCGATTCAGTTGAAATCTTGAAAGCGATAGTTAACGTGTTCTCGTTCTTTAACGCGATTGTGTTACAGTTTAACGGTGTTTAGAAGTGTTGTACTTGCGGTACCAGTAATAAAGCTCGGTTTTTGTAATTGTTCTTTATTATTGGCGTCAAGAGATATTCAGTGACTGGTAGAACGTCACAACTGGTGTCAGAAGTGGGATTGCGTAAGCCTACTTTGTGCGTTTAAAACTGGTGGTGATTCAAGATGGTGAAGAAGAAGTTTCATGAACTTACTCGGGATCAACTCCGCGAGGAACTCCGGAATCGTAACCTGTCTGTTAGCGGAACCAAAAATGAATTAGCCGATCGTCTGGAAAAAGCATTCGAAGACTCGGGTTTGGACGTGGCCAATTTTGAATTTGAGGTTGACGAGGCTACTGGAAACCTTGGGACCGGTACGCCAACAAAGCAGTCTCCAGCCATAGATTTGAGTGCAATGCTGCAAATGTTGACAGATACAATGGCTAAAAATTCAGAAGATCTGAAGACTGGGTTTACTGCAATGGAGGATAAATTCGAACGGAACAAGAATGCAATGGAGGAGAAACTCGAACGGAACAGAAATGCAATGGAGGATAAAATTGAACAGAAACTTGAACAGAACAAGGAAGACCTTAAAGCAGAGATCTTTGATGGACTGAGTGAAGTTAAAAATCAAGTTGAAGGACTCGAGCAACGGTGGAAAGTAATGGAGGAACGCCTCCAGAGACTGGAAGGGAATCCAACGGTCAGCATGGTTGTAGATCCGCCAGGCGTTGCTTTTTTCAGTTCTGGATCAAATGAAGGAAATGTACCAGTTGTAGAACCGTCATCAAAGACCAAAGTCAAGATACCAACGTTTGATGGTGAAATCTCCTGGGAACTATACAAATCGCAGTTCGAAATTGCAGCTCAACTCAATGGATGGGATGACAAAGCCAAGGCTGGTAATTTGATTGTCAGCCTGAGAGGAGCTGCACTACAGCTGTTGTCCAACATTGCTGAGGATGACAAGAAGAATTACCAAAAGTTGGTTGAGGTCCTTGAACAACGTTTTGGTCAAGCTCACTTGGCTCCCATCAGAAGAAGAGAACTGAAATACCGTCGACAGAACCGTGGAGAAAGTCTTCAAGCGTTTTCAAGCGAAATCCTCAAATTAACTCAACAAGCTTACCCAGAAGCTACTGTATCAGCCATTGAACAAACTTCGTCTGAGGCATTCATTGATGGAATTTTCGACTGGGAGGTTCAGAGTCAAGTTCGGATAGCGCGTTGCAAAACCTTGAAAGAAGCATTATCCTTTGCCCTGGAAGTAGAAGCAGCAAGAAAGGCGTCCCGTAGACAGGGTTCCGCAGTTTTGAAGCAGACAAAGGTTGGACCAACTGGAGACAAACGTCGATGCTACCACTGTGATGAAGAGGGTCACATCAAGCCCAATTGCCCCAAGTGGAAATCTCTGCAGAAGAAGGCGGAAAACTCCAGCCTGGAGTTGCCAGGGGCCAACCAACTCCAGGACCAAGCAGAAGGGCCCAAGAAATAAGGATTTCCAAAATGCGCACTTCGAGTGAGAACGTCTATGTATCTGGATGGAATGATAGCATTGGACGCAATATAGACATGTGCGTGGACTGTGCTGCTACTGGTTCAGTTATCAAGACACAATTGGTCAAGGACATCCCAGGCCTATCCATTAATTGGAGAGAAAAGCACCGCCTCAGGACTGCCATGGGTGAACAAGCTTGGACCAAGGGTACTGTCCAGCTGTCCATCAAGATTTCCTCAATGGTAATAACTGGAAAATTTATCCTTGCTGATATCGAGGACGACTGTATTCTGGGCCTGGATTTAATGCGAAAGTATGGGTTGATTATTGATCTGAAGCATGACGTTTTAAGAGGTCCCTGTGGAGATATGCCGCTCTATGAGTTGGAAGCCAAGGATCGTCTTCTCCAGACCAAAGTTGAAGAAGAACTAAGTACTGTAGTCGATGAAGTGAAGAAAGATTTGGATGGTAAAACTATGTCAAGTTTCAATAAATTTTTGGAAGATTACCAGAGCATTTTTGCTAAAGATGAAAATGACTTAGGGAGGACTTCTATAGTTCAACATCGCATAAACACTAGTGACGCGGCTCCAATCAGGCAGCGACCCAGAAGAATGCCGTTTGCCAAGGAAGCAGAGATGAAACGTCAACTGGAAGAGATGCTGAAACCAGGAATTATAGAACCTTCCTCTAGTCCATGGGCTTCGCCAGTAACACTAGCACCAAAGAAAGATGGAACTTTAAGATTCTGCGTTGACTTCCGGAAGCTTAATGATGTTACTGTCAAAGACAGCTATCCTCTGCCAAGAATGGATGATCTTTTTGACATTTTAAGAGGAGCAAGATGGTTTTCAGTAATCGACATGAAGAGTGGCTTTTGGCAAGTGGAGGTGCATCCAGATGATAAAGAGAAGACCGCGTTTTGTACCACTGGAGGATTATGGCAATTTAATGTCATGCCATTCGGTTTATGTAACGCACCAGCCACATTTGAACGCCTTGTGGAAAAGATTTTGAAAGATGTCATTGGAAAAATTTGCCTAGTGTACATGGATGACGTGATTGTCTTCAGCGAGACACCTGAAGAGCACATAGAGCACCTGAGGATTGTTTTCCAAAAATTACAAGAAGCAGGTCTCAAACTTTCCTTAAAGAAGTGCTCACTATTCAAGAAAGAAGTCAGATACTTGGGCCATATTGTTTCAGCTGACGGTTTGAAGACTGACCCAAGGAAAGTAGAAGCAATAACTCAATGGCCGACACCAAAGGATTGTACTGAAGTAAAAAGTTTCTTAAGTCTATGTTCATACTACAGAAGATTTGTAAAGAATTTTGCAAATATTGTGAAACCGTTGAACCGTTTAACTGAAAAAGAACATCCATTCAAATGGACCAGTGAATGTCAAGAGGCCTTCAACGAACTCAAGAAGAGAATGTGCTCCACGCCAGTACTAGCCTATCCAGATCCAACTAAAAGGTTTATTCTTGATACAGATTGCAGTAATTTTGCTATGGGTGCCGTATTGTCGCAAGAATATGAATCAGGGGAGCGAGTCATTGCCTATTTTAGCAAGACCCTGAGTAAGACAGAACAGAATTATTGTGTGACCAGAAAAGAATTACTAGCCGTTATAAAATCAATGAAAAATTTCCACAAGTACCTGTATGGCCAGAAATTCTTGCTACGAACTGATCATGCTGCTTTACAGTGGATAATGAATTTCAAAGAACCAGAAGGGCAGATGGCTAGATGGCTGCAATACCTGCAAACTTATACTTTTGAAATAATCCACCGGAGAGGAAAAAGTCATCAGAATGCTGATTCATTATCAAGAAGACCATGCTCAGAAGACTGTAGTCATTGTTGCAAACAAGAGAAGAAGGAAGTCTCAGTCAAAGCCATACAACTGAGTTCCAATGTGGATATGAAAAATGCTCAACAACAGGATAAAGATATTTCAGTCATCTTAGCCTGGAAGGAGAAAGGTGAACGACCAGTCTGGCAGGATATCAGCTCGCAGTCAGTAAATTTAAAGATTTTATGGTCACAATGGGACTCGCTTCAAGTAGAAAATGGAATTGTTTACCGGATCTGGGAAACAACAGATGGCAGATCACACCGGCGCCAACTACTGATACCTGAAGCGCTTGTTCCGGATGTCTTGAAGAGTGTTCATGATGACGCATCTGGTAGTCATCTTGGAATAACAAAAACATTGGCCAAGATTCGGGAACGGTTTTACTGGCCAGCCTGTAGAAGTGATATAGAGGATTGGATTCAATGTTGCAGAACATGTAATGCCAGTAAGGGGCCCAATACTAGGGGCCGAGCTAAGATGCAAATCTACAATGTGGGATACCCTTTTGAACGGATTGCGGCAGATATCTCAGGACCATTTCCAGAAACTGACCAAGGTAATCGTTATATTCTAGTGGTAGGAGATTATTTCAGCAAATGGATGGATGCTTACCCACTGCCAAATTGTGAAGCCGTCACTGTTGCAACAGCGCTGGTGGAAAACTGGATTTCAAGGTTTGGAGTACCTCTGGAGTTACACTCAGACCAGGGAAGAAACTTTGAATCCCAGGTATTTGGAGAAGTGGCTAAGCTGATGGGATTGAGGAAAACTCGTACAACACCACTCCACCCACAATCTGATGGTATGGTCGAGAGGTTCAACAAAACAATAGACCAATTCCTATCCAAAGTAATTGATAGTGACCAGCGGAATTGGGACAAGCTACTTCCATTGTTCCTGCTAGCCTATCGGTCTTCAATCCATGAGAGCACCAAGGAAACACCTGCAAAAATCATTTTTGGAAGAGAACTTCGATTACCGTGTGATTTAGAGCTGGGCACCCCTCCACAGCCACCTCAAGAAGTCAAGCCATTCACGCAAGAACTGAAGAACCGACTTAAGCAGGTACATGAGCTGGTCAGGGAAAATTTAGAAGTTGCTAGCGACCGGATGAAGGCACGCTATGACATCTGTGCAGATGAAACCAAGTTTGAACCTCAGGATAGGGTGTGGTTCTACAACCCACAGAGAAAGAAAGGGAAGAACCCAAAATTACAGTGCAATTGGGAAGGACCTTGGACAGTCGTGAAGAGAATCAACGATGTCATCTATCGCATCCAACAGGACAGAAGGTTCAAAGTGGTCCACCGGAATAGACTAGCTGTATGGAGTCCGGCGTTTGAACGGGACGTTCAAAACTGAGGAGGGGAAAGTGTGGCGTTCTGCTATGAAGGCGCAAGCACCAAGCTTGCACACGCCGCTAAACTTTTAATAATAGCAGACACCGCAAGGAAGCGTACTTATCGCTTAACTACTTCGCCGAATACGCTTGAACAACCTAGAACGTGCTCGATTGATTGTAAGGTTTGCCGTTCTAGAAGAAATCTCGAGAATTCCGGAAATAAGGGTGAGACTATAAATAGCCGGCAGCAACCCGATAAAGCGATTCAGTTGAAATCTTGAAAGCGATAGTTAACGTGTTCTCGTTCTTTAACGCGATTGTGTTACAGTTTAACGGTGTTTAGAAGTGTTGTACTTGCGGTACCAGTAATAAAGCTCGGTTTTCGTAATTGTTCTTTATTATTGGCGTCAAGAGATATTCAGTGACTGGTAGAACGTCACAATATTAACACAGGGAGCAAAGACTGTTAGGTAGATAAAAGAGAACCCTACTATGAATTATGGTTATCAATCAAAATTAATAATTTACAGAGTTCCTAGTATCCGTTCATAAACTTCTGGTTACTAAGAAATTGTTTATTTACAATTGGTAACACAAGATCTTTGCTCTGTACGCTTTTCTTACGTGAGTCTAGAGGTTTGAATTTTCATTGTAGGTATTTCATAGAAATTGGTATCAATGAAAGAGAATATTTTCACTTCTCTATCTCGATTAGGGGCAGAGCTATATCTCTCGTAAATCAAGCGCACTCAACAAATAAAATTACACTCAAATAATAATCATTCATTTACGTAGTCACTGAAAATGATAAGAATCACTCACGTTTCCTTTGTGCGCTTACGACTCATGTCGACGAGGTTTTTTCCCAGATTCCTCAAAATGTCACTGACACGTTAGTTGCATTCCTTAACTTTTAAAGGAGTTCTCGACCTAATTAACATGGGAAACGTGATTGCCTCCGATCTTGGAGGTGAAGTCGTCTGAACGGAGGCAGAAGAGAGTGTTCATGCTTCTTTTGGATAAGGAAACCTGAAATTTTTTAATGACGTAGCGATGATCTATGACCTCTAAAACGTCGAGAAAGTTCATTTCTCCCTCTTTCTGCCACAACTGTGACGGGTGTAATACTCGCTTTTCTACGAAAAGTCGGTAAAGGGTTTCAATGTTCCCCCGCGTTACGGTAGCGAGTAACCATTCTTCTGAGGAAGGCACTGAAATATTGCTTCACACAAAGAACGGATATCAAAAGAGGCTAGCTCTTGAAGCCATCGAGTAGGCGGTTCGCCGAGGAGATTCTACCAACACTGAATTTTTACCTGAAAGAGTCGATTCCGGTGTTGTAAAAACAGAATTGATGATCCACTCCACCATGAAGGATAGGCGGCGCGGCACATGCGACAAAAGCAATTTATAAATACATAGTTATCATCTGATTCTGTACAAATTTATAAATTTTATCTTGCTCTCAGCTTATCAATACGGTATAACAAAAAATGTATAAAAATTGTGAATCTCTTCGACCGAATTCAATTTTCAAAAAATATTCAAAGATTCATTAATAGCGATCGTAGCATTAGGGTCTATACGTCGTTCAATAGATTCAGAGGGAGGCAGTAACCCTTCCAAGTCAACCTTTCCTCCACTAAAACCAAAAAATCTTCTGAAACCTACTCCTAACAGAATTAAGAGTCCATCGAAAGCGTTCGAGTGGTTTATTGCACGTGAATCTACAGCAGTGTTTTTATGATACGATATCGATGATGACGTCAAAAGAGCAGAGGAAATACTCTTCGTATATCCTGCTACACAATTAATCATCGAATAGTGTCTGTAGGCAGAATTGGTAGCCGCTGGTATCTCATTCGGAAGCGAGATATCTCGTCGACGACGATTACGACGAGCCCCTTTAGACTCGAGATACTTGGCTATATCCACTTTGCCTCTTTGAATGCACTCGGCCAGCGGTGTATTACCGTCATTATCTTTCGCATTCACATCCAGACCTTTTTCCTCGACCAAATATTTCACAACGTCTAAAGCGCCATTCCATTCAGCCGCGTGCAATAGTGTATTGCCGTAATTATCTTTCTGACGAACGTCCGCTTTTTTTTCGTCGACAAAATATTTCACTACGTTCAGGTGACCTCCACTTTCACCTGTACCATCAGCAGCGTAGTAAAGGGGAGTGCGACCATCCCTTTGTTTGGCATTTATATCAGCTCCTCGTTCGACGAGCGCTTTCACAGCATCCATATACCCTCTGATGGCGGCTTCGTGAAGACACGTTCTACCCCAGTTGTCGGCGATTCGAAAATCTGCAAATCGCTCTTTCAGTAGATAGTCAAAGACTGCCAACTTACCCCTTTGTATGGTTTCTAGTAAGGGCGTGTTACCCTCGTCGTCTTTGGCATTAACGTTCAAACTTTTCTCTTCGACGAGATATTTCACCACATCTAGAGACCCATTCCACTCAGCCGCGTGCAACAGAGTGTTTCCGTACTTGTCCTTCTGACGGGCATTTGCTTTCTTCGCACCGACGAAATATTTTACAATTTCGAGGAAACCATTATCGGCAGCCCAGTAAAGCGGCGTCCTCCCATTCACGTCTCTCGCTGCTACATCTGCTCCTTTGTCTGATAAAAGTTTAGCAACTTGAGTGCGACCGTACTCACTCGCAGCATGCAAAGCCGTTTTGCCGTTAATGTCTGCAGCGTTTATATCGGCTCCTTTCTCCACCAGATATGATACAACGTTGGCGTGACCTTTTTCAGCCGCTGCCTTGAGCGGAGTAGCCGGTACATTGTGACCAGTGCTGCTAGAGTCCACACTCACGCCTTTCTCCTCAACCAGGTATTTGACCGCCTCTAAATTCCCGCCGAACGCTGCTCGATGTATGACAGTCCAACCGCGTTGGTCGATCGAGTTTGCAGCCTTTCTTCGGCGCTCTATAAAATATCTGACAGCGTGCGGATAGCCTTTCTCGGCGGCTTGGAAAATGTCGAAATCAACGCTCTCCTCATCGATGAAATACCCTATCAGGTCTGGCTGGTTATTTAGTGCCGCTAGATGAATGGGCAATTCACCTTTGGTGCTCTTTTCCAGAACTCGAGCTCCTTTTTCTACTAGATACTTCGTCATGTCTAAATCACCGTGATAGGCGGTCCAATGCAGTGGGGAGTATCCTTTTTGTTTGTCTTTCACATTGACATTAGCGTCATGTTCAACTAGATACCGAATGGTATCTAAGTCAGTGGTGTGTCGATCGACAGCCCAGAGTAGAGCGTTGTAGCCCCATTTATCGGTTTGATTTACTTTCGCTCCCTTCTCGATGAGAAATTTGATAACGTTCGTGTGCCCGTTGGCGCAGGCTTTCATGAGCGCTGTTTCACCACCTGCCACGACACTGTTGACGTCGATTCCTTTTTCGTCGACCAAATGAGTGACGGTTTGCAGATCGCCTTTTGCTGCTGCCTCAAATATGGTGGTAGTTTGATCTTCGTCTCCCATGATTCTGGAATCATAGCAAGAGAACAAGTTGAAGATCTGCTTTTCAGTCGTGAGTCACTAATGGACTCAACAAGGGTGATTGAATGTTAGATGGGAACAGATAAAAGAAGGCTAACGGATCGAGTGCTCCTAGTCGTGAAATATTTTTTGAAATTCTTTGCATTCCTTCGGATTATTCAATTACTTGTTTCTTTGAGGGAGAAAAAAAAGGTTGAAATCACGTTAAACTCACCTCCGTTAACTTCCTAGAAACAACTTTCAAAAATGAAACGTGAAACGTGGCACTTAATTGTCAGGTCTAACAGTATCATGTTGACAAACTGCATAATTAGTTGAAAGACTAGAGAATAGTAAAAACTTACAAAGATCAAAGAGGCGATGACAATGTAAAAATTGAAACACTTCAGAATAAAAAAAGACTAAGCAGCTGCGTTGTCAATTTCGTTATCACCAAATGGAATTATTTAACACAAGATATTGCAACCGAACGTTACCTTATTCTCGTGAATGCACACTGGATGCTATTTTAGAAGTGACCACAACCAGTATACGAGTATTGAAATATTTTCATGAACGAGCACATCGCACTACCGAGCAAGTTTTATCAATATGTTGTCCGCAAGCTCGTCGAGAAAACCAGTGCGTTGTTCAGTTATTAGAACGTGGTCTGGATTTGCATCTGCCGTCGAGTGTGCCATAATTTTCTTCTGTAGGGAATTCCCTCGCAACAAAAATAAAACGCTCGCCGAAATTGGAAAACAATTTTACAGATAGGCAACAGAATATGACTAACTAGTCTCATTATACAATTAGAGATAATATTTTTAAATTCATCAATTTTCGCTAGTAAAATCGCTAATATTATAGAAATTAAGACAAAGAGCCTCTTGACGTATTCACTAAAAATCTTGGGGTTCAAAGGTGGAATCAGAACCCACCATTGCCACTTTTCAAGGGACTGGAAATTTATCTCATCTTCTCTTTTTCTCTACTGTTACGAAAAATCTTTAGGAAATTTTTCCATATCCTACCATTGGCCTCATCATCGAAATACACTTCAAATGTTACTGAGCTTAGCTTTAGACTACCTCTCTATTCGTCTACTTAACAAAAAAATTTTCTGGCATAGCCAAATAAATGAAAATCATGTTCCATGTCTTTTATATTTCATCAGTCATCTTGAAATATTTCAGTCTAGGCTTCTACTAGGTCAAGTGTTCGTGAGATATTATTCGGTTACCCCTTTACCTATCTTGGCGTCGTATAAGTCTTCTATGAGAAATATGAGGTAGCGCGAACTCGCTGTTGTATTGGAATGGTATGAGACAATTCAAGTCTAGGGGACTTGGAAAAATTTCGACTATCCAGCCATATATGATAAAAAGAGGGACTTAGAAAATTTTCTAATTATTAATTATATTAATTATTTAATTATTTATTTATTCAATTATTAATTAATTAATTATTTATTTATTATTATTACGCGGGGTGTACTCGCGAATTTCTGAATCACCCATGGGGTAGAGATTTTCTAATTATTAATTATATTAATTATTTAATTATTTATTTATTTAATTATTTAATTATTCAATTATTAATTAATTATTTATTTATTATTATTACGCGGGACGTACTCGCGAATTTCTGAATCACCCACGGGGTAAAGATTTTCTAATTATTAATTATATTAATTATTTATTTATTTAATTATCTAATTATTTAATTATTAATTAATTAATTAATTATTTATTATTATTACGCGGGGTGTACTCGCGAATTTCTGAATCACCCACGGGGTAAAGATTTTCTAATTATTAATTATATTAATTATTTAATTATTTATTTATTTATTTATTTATTTATTTATTTATTTATTTATTTAATTATTTAATTAATTATTAATTAATTAATATAATTATTTATTATCATTACGCGGGGTGTACTCGCGAATTTCTGAATCACCCACGGGGTAGAGATTTCCTTGACGGGGGGGAGGGGGGAGGGGGGGAGGGGGAGGGTGTTTTCGCGAGTTTCAAAATTGGGGTCCGGCGAGAGAAAAGACATGGAACATGTCAAAAAACTTTTTGACGAAGCCAAATAATTGACGTGTTTCATGTCTTTGTTCTACGCTACCCTGATTTCGAAATTTGCGGGCGTGCGTCCGTCCGTCCGTGATGCAGTAAACTACTGGTATACTAGGCTTATACTAGCTCTAATAGTACTAGCGGTTACTGACAAAACATGATGGAATACTGCAAAATTTAGTTATACATTTATAATTAGTATTGTAATACTTATGACTGTAGAGAACATTTTCAGAAGGCGTGCCCAAAATGTCTCTCAAAAATCAGTATTTTGCTAATTTCTCGAGAACGGTTGGGTATAGGGGAAAAATACCTCAGTACAAAAATAACCTCCGTATAATTTTACGTAAAAAACGTTCCATTCATTTTTTCGCTACGACTCACCGTTAAACCACAATCGACGCACCAAAATTGAAGCGCGTAAAAAAACACATAGTCGGGAGTATGTACATAGTTACGCGCGACGCCACGCGGTGCACGGTTATACCGTGGCTCGGATTACCAGCTACGCTACGCCATGTTACCATCGTTTTCAACATTAAAGGAGAGAAAGTACGAGATCGAAAATTTTTCATAAAAATACCAAAAAAAAAACCACTCACGCTAGCACACAACTTTTCTTCTTACATACTCATAACTCATTAAGAGAGTAACTCCCACTCTTTGTACTAAATACTGATTGCCTATCAATTAAGTCCGATATTTGTAGAATCAATCGTAAAACTCAGTTTATGAAGCTTATCATCATGACGTCACATCATCTCATAACAGAATAAGGAAACGTAAATTTATTTTATTTAATCAAAAATAAGCAATTTTTTATTAACGTTATCAAATTTTTCGCTTCAGTTTTTAATTTACCAACCCCCCCCCCCTCCCCATTTAATAGCTAGAGATGTGCACCTGCAATTTTTTCGACGATTGAATGAGTAGTTCTTGGGATGTAATCAATTTTTTGGAAAATTCTCACTATTAAACATTTGAACCACTTATAGCTGCTTACATCATGAGAAGGGGATTTTCTTATCCTCTTGTTTTCGGTACTAATTGTCATGAAGAACCTTTATTTTTTTTTATTTTTTTAACAGGGAACCTGTTTTATGGGGGGCTATTTGAGAAATCTGGCGTGACCAGCGAAAAACTTGAAAAAATTTCGACTCTCGAGAATATAGGATAGGGGACAAATTTTCCCAAGTCTCCCTCCTATCATAAATAGCTCGAGATTTGAGAAAAACTTGGACTTTCAAACTACATTATACTAGGCTTATTTTACGTCTAGGCCTTCTTTATACTAGCTTTATCTAGGTCTAGGCTTCCTTGAATTTTCAATACCAAATCCTATTTGACTCATAAAACAGGTTCCCTGCGTTCCTCGTTTAACTTCGTTAAGGAAGCCGTCGTTTTTTGTTAGGCTGTTCCTTTTTTCTTTTTTTTATTATTAGTCAAATTCAATTGTAAAAACCTTTAGTTTCAAAATCCATACATCTATGAATGAGTACAATTTTTTAGTGTTCATCAAATATACTGCGAGACTAGCTTAAAGACTTCATTCTTAATTTATTATTGATTTGTAGATCATTTTTTTGTGTATATGTGATGGTCAGTAGTTTGATTTCAGGTGTCTCGGGACATGGGAATATTATTTTTAATTTGGAATGAGTGAGATTTGAGGTTAGACTTATGAGTAAACCAGGCTCGAGAGGTGTATTATTAATTTTTTAATACCTATGTTTGGAAAGGTTGGAACGTGAGGGAAAGAATGAAGGGTTGACTCACTGATGGGTCATTGGTTGCTTGTTTGGCTTCAATATAGATTTTGTCCATTTTTTTTTCCCCGGATGTCCTTGTAACTAGATTCCCAGTTAAAGAATATTGGGATGGAATTTGCATAGAAGGTGGTGATGAGAGCGTGACTACGATTTATGAGCGGATGAAAAGAAGAGCGCCTGGTGATAGCAATAAGTGATGCCAGGAATTGGAGATGATAAGGAATTGTGCCTTTCAGACTAATATACAGTATACTAGACCAATATTAGACTAACATTAACGTTTAGGGAGAAGTAATTATCAAGCTCTTTTAAAAGTGCTTGAATACAAAGACGCAAATCTAATTTCCAGACCACAGGGAGGGCGTTTTTTTGCCGACTTTTCTCATTGGAAAAGGGTACACCCGGTGTCTGTTTAGAAATTTATAAAATTTGATAATCAATAAACCTATTAGTTGATAAGAAATTCGCCATTTATTTTATTGCTGTAGGTGGAAAAATGAAGATAAGTTTTATTGATTTTTCGAGCTAAAAAAAAGGAAGTATTACGCCGATTTAAGGTATCTCGGGAGGTGGGAGTATTATTTTTAATTGGGACAGCTTTTTGAGGTGTCTCAGGAGATATGAATATTATTTTCAATTGCTATTTTTCAATTTAATTTTTTATTTCTTTTTTATTTAAATTAAAAGTTGTTTTTTCTCGTCTTAGAAACAAACGTTTTGCCGCTAAGGCACGTTTTTCCATTTGCGGTCGCATACTTTGATGGTCATTATTAGTGACAATTCTTAACATCGTTCCAAATAATAGTAAATAAAAACCGTTGAAAAAATTGCTTATTTTTGATTAAATAAAATAAATTTACGTTTCCTCATTCTGTTATGAGATGATGTGACGTCATGATGATAAGCTTCATAAACTGAGTTTTACTATTGATTCTACAAATATCGGACTTAATTGATAGGCAATCAGTATTTAGTACAAAGAGTGGGAGTTACTCTCTTAATGAGTTATGAGTATGTAAGAAGAAAAGTTGTGTGCTAGCGTGAGTGGTTTTTTTTTGGTATTTTTATGAAAAATTTTCGATCTCGTACTTTCTCTCCTTTAATGTTGAAAACGATGGTAACATGGCGTAGCGTAGCTGGTAAACCGAGCCACGGTATAACCGTGCACCGCGTGGCGTCGCGCGTAACTATGTACATACTCCCGACTATGTGTTTTTTTACGCGCTTCAATTTTGGTGCGTCGATTGTGGTTTAACGGTGAGTCGTAGCGAAAAAATGAAGGGAACGTTTTTTACGTAAAATTATACGGAGGTTATTTTTGTACTGAGGTATTTTTCCCCTATACCCAACCGTTCTCGAGAAATTAGCAAAATACTGATTTTTGAGAGACATTTTGGCCCCCCTCCAGCCCCCTAAGGGAAATTTTGAGTGGCACGCCTTCTGAAAATGTTCTTTACGGTCATAACTACTACAATACCAAGTATCATTGTATAACTAAATTTTGCAGTATCATTTCACTAACCGCTAGTACTATAAACTAGATTTGAAAAGAAGAAGGAAATTATGAAAGCAGTAAAGACAGCAAAACCAGTCGGAAAAGACGTTGGAATCGACACTACTATGCCGATATATTTCGACGATCACCTCTCACGAGAGACAAGAACAAGGTGGTTCCAAGCGAGAGAGATGGTCGACGAAGGAATCCTATCCTCTGCAAAATGTTTCGATGGAAAAATCAAAGTTAGGGAGCGACGCAAAATGGACCAACAGTTATTTACACAGAAAGTGATTCAAGCAGATACAAGGAATAGAAGAGAGGAAGTTTAACTACACCTCGTAATAGACGGAACCTGGACGCACGCATCCCTATTGAGAATACCAACAAGGAGAAAAGCCGAGCCAACGAGAACGAAACAACAGTGCAACGATCCAAGCTTCCCCGCGCCGAAAACCAAATATGGATAGACGAAGCTACCTCAACCAACGATCAAACGAAACCTGCCGGAAGAAGCAGTCAACAAACTTTGGATTTCTACAACATGTTCACTTCTAAAAAATAGGTAAATGTACTGGACTCCCATTCCCCAAGACGGACCAAGCCTTCGTGGGGAATTAAGGCTGTTACCCCCCCCCCCCCACCCCCGGTAAATATAATAAAATAAATCAAATTAATAGGGATAAATTGGAACTAAAAATTGCTCACTTTAATGCAAGAGGATTGGCAAACGAAGAAAGAACGTACGAGTTTGAAGCTGCTCTTGATAAAATGAAATGGGATTTAATAGGTTTATCAGAAGTTCGCAAAGAAGGTGAAGCTTTAATAAGAGGGAAAAACGGGAAATATTTTTACTTTTTTGGAGAAACGAAAGGGCAGAAAAAAGTAGGGTTTTACATAAGTGGAAAAACGTGGAAGCTAATTAAAGAAATTAAAAAGGCGAACGAAAGAATAGGTGTAGTCAAAATTTGACTTAGAGAATGAGGTACAGATAACAATAATTCAAGTCTACGCACCAATAAGCGATGCGGAGGAAGTAGCGAAAAAAAAATTTTATGCTGACCTACAAAAAACTATAGACGAAGAAAAAACGTTTTATACAATTATCATGGGCGATTGGAATGCGAAGGTAGGAATAGGAAAAAGTAGAAATTTAATTATGGGTGAATACGGCTTAGGGAAAAAAAACAAAAATGGTAATTATTTGATTGAATTTGCATGCAAAAATAATATGAAGATAGCAGGGACATTCTTCAAAAAGCGAAAGGTAGTATAGAAGAAAAGTTTCCACTTATTTAGAACTTGACTTACCAAAGAAATTTGACGGTCTAGAAGCGCAACCGTTAAAAACTTCAGGAGAATATTTCAAGCAAATTGAAGTTTTCTTACATCTGTATAATCAGCTTCGCAATGACTTGAGTCAAACTAAAGAATGAAAAAAATACAAGAAGTTCAAAATATAAATCTTTATAATAATGGAGGATTTGTAAGTATTACAAGAATATTTAACATAAACAGGAAAACAAATAAAAGCTTGAGTAATCAAAAATAATTAGGAATTCACTGATACTCTGAATAATTTTAATAAGAAATGGAAGTTCTTCTTTTTCGTTCTGAAGACAAAAAAGGAGGGATGATTCCGGGTGAAGGGAATTGAAAAATATATGAAGTATGTCAAAAATGAAAAGTACAATCATTTCGCGAGAATATGCCTTATAAGTATTGTTTTATCATAGGAGGAAAACTTACACGTGTTACATATCAATAAAATACAAAACTAATATTATTTGAACAAAGTTTAAAAATTTATACTTAAATGAAGTTCCCATCTTCAATAAACTGTTGTAATTCAATCCCTTGTACTAGAAAAAATTTTCGGGACGATAATCTTTCTCAAATCAAGAATACTCGATTTCATTTACCTCAAGAACAACATACATAATGTTATCAATGGCAGATCGAGAACCAAAGTCAAGAGGCATCAATAAGATGAGGTATTTTCGTTCTCGAAAAATACCACTAATATGGTCGAAACGTAGAATGTGCCGGAAAAGCCTCATTATTTTTTTATTTTATTTCATTTATCAATTATTTTCTTTTTTAAATTTAATTTTTATTTATGTATCTATTTATTTTCATTTATTATTTATTTATTTATTTATTTTTTTGCTTTGCCTGTTTCATTTATTTTGTTTCTGTTTTGTTTACTTTTGTTTTATTTCATTTTGTTTTGTTTAGTTTTCCCAGATTTATGGGGGTGGTGTCGGCGGTAATTGGCCTTAAGGCTGTTGTCGGCACCACCCAAACAAATAAACGGCTTTAATAATAATAATAATAATTATTATTATTATTTTCAATTTTTTACTACTTATATTTGCATTTTTGTGATTGTATTGTGCCTTTTCCTCAAATTTTTCACTCCATCTATTTCTCTAACCACTTTTAATTCTCACTCCAAGATTTTAGGGTATAAAATTAAAATTTCCAAAAATCGAGCTGGAGGTTTTCACGGGAAAAAAGGATGACTAGATTGGCTTCGAGAAACTCTATACGGCGTACATACACGACGACAAGGATATGAAACCGATTGAAAATCAGAGATTTTTACGTTCAAAATTAAGAGATGAGCCAGCAACACTAATCGAATCATTCCCCGTGGATGGCTCAGCTCACAACGAAGCCTGGAAAGTCCTTTGGGATCATTATGATGGTCCTCTCAAGAAAATAGCTCGCCACGTGGACGCTATACCTATTTAGAGCACCTCAGCTGGAACCGAGGCCTTACAGAATTTCAAAGATGTCATGATGCGATGTACGTTCACAATATATATGTGCACAGAAACATGATGTTATACTACTGCGTCATTACAATTTTCTCTTCTCTTTTCTAGTCAAAAGCCAAGTGGGCGATTATAAAAGTCTGGTAACAAAAACAAAAATGCCAAGTACCATGACTCTCCAGGAGGACTACCACATCCCCGAGGACTGGTCCTCCCCGTTGTCCTCCCAGGAAGTTGAAAACAAAAGTACGTTGATGGAGCCTTCATTGTCGGAGCGGGACCCTTCGTGCGTCCCCTCGGCAGATGTGTCGGGGTGAACACGAGTGTGACGCCCTTTCTCACGCGCGATGTTGCGTGAGAAAGATGCGGAGAGGACGCTGGCTGCCAATATTGTAGTTCCAGAGGACATCGAGAGAGTGGAGCTGAAGGTGGACCACCATTCAACGGCCGGCTGCAGTAATGTTGACGTCATCACCGCAGCGGTAACAAATAAGAGGAAGAAAATGGTGGAGGACCAATGTGGGGCCAAAAGACCCAAAATGGATGAATTGCGGGGCGACCACTTGTCCCTCCAGTAGTTCGTGGTCTCTCGTCATGAACACTTTAGAAATTGTGAAGTGCCTGTCTAAGAGCAATGTAATATGTGACAAAATTATAACTTACGATTCCATTTGTCGATGTGAATTTCCTTTTTTAACGATAGCGAAACGCAATTTTCTATATAGTGGCTACGAGGATAGATATCAATCGTTGAACGTTCTTAACTGACTAAGTGTGTGTCTTCTTTCGTTTGATGGATTTGTCATCGTCTTCTACGTCTTCAATGGATTCGCTCAAGGTCAATCACTCCGTAATCGAGGAAAATCCACAGTCGCCATTAAATCACGATGGATCTGCTGACGATGTCATGAACCATGTCAATCTACTCGGTGGATGTGACGCACCACCATTCGTGTCTTTGACGAAGCTAGTGATGAATAGAATTTACGTAATCCGGAGAGTATTAAAACGTGTGACAGGAATCGATAACGCGGTATATTCTGGAATCGAAATATACTTGGACAATTGTCGCACCACGTTACCTCGTAAGTAA
The DNA here is from genome assembly GCA_035079385.1 of Aspidiotus rigidus. Classification (NCBI taxonomy): domain Eukaryota; kingdom Metazoa; phylum Arthropoda; class Insecta; order Hemiptera; family Diaspididae; genus Aspidiotus; species Aspidiotus rigidus. The sequence continues at coordinate 11,227,565 of JAVHKY010000020.1, read as the reverse complement.
AATATTAATTTTACCGTATAGAGTATGATTTTCCGCGGAATGTGACATTTTTTTATTTTTTTTTCCAGAACAAATAAACGATTATCTCATGGAGAATAGTAGTGCATTCGAAACGTTTTCTCAGACTGTCAAGTTATTTAGTTACGACGGACTCAAACAGACCACTCTTAATAGACATATGGCTTTGGGTACATATTTTCTTTTATAACTTTTAATTAATATTTTAAAATACTTGTATTAACTTCGTATATCCTTGGAATAGTATCGTTTCCACGCGTCACCAATCGATGGAACGGCTGCATTTGTTCAGAAACTTGTACCACATGCATTTGTCGTTTGTTATTTGAGCCGGGAGTCGTTTGTCAATACTACAAGTCCATGGATGTCCAATGTTTACGTAATTTTGCTAATGTATTGGAAAATGCGGTTGGCAGATGTATGACGGAATACTTAGCTGTGATATCAGCGAGCAATGAGTAAAAAAAAATGTAAACTGTCGACGGTCGATGAAAGTTAAGGTCCGAGTATGTGAGATGGTCACTCCCTCTTCATTTCATTTAGGAAATTTAAATTTAAAATTAAAAAAATAGTTAAAATTTGAAAAAATATATTAAAAAATTTTTTAAATTCCTAAAAAATTAAAAATAGTTAAAATTCAAAAAATTTCAAAGAAAATAAAAAAGAAAAATAAATATGTAATATTTCTCTTCATCTTCACAATGTCATCTCAATATGTAATGTATCAAAATGAATATCGAATACATTTTTTGATAAGTCACATATTCAGATGACATCGTGAAGAAGGCGAGAATTAAGTACAGTACACTTCCGATTATCCGACGTCCAATTATCCGACTTGCTGCATTATCCGACCGAGATAATTATCGCCTCATTATCCGACTTTCCGATTATCCGATCTACCTCCGTATTATCCGAACTGATTTTTCATCATGTTTGCTCACGTTGTGCAAGCCCTCAACTCTATCGTCGCCTCCTGCATGGGGCTGGCGTTCCGAGAATGTAGTAGTATGTACATACTGCACCACTGCACATATAGAACTTCAAAGTAGGCGCTTGGCAACTGTATCCTAGGTGTCGCCGGACAGTCCGTGTTTCCTTCATATCGGCTTGTCTGATACTTTCGACCAACGAAAAAAGTCTGTTGGTACTGTACACTGTACTGTATGTATACACTAGCCGCCAGGCGCGCCTGATACTTTCGACCAACGAAAAAAGTCTGTTGGTACTGTACACTGTACTGTATGTATACACTAGCCGCTTGCGGCTAGGCCTGCGGCGCCCGACAGCCTCGCGCTTCGCGCGAGCTGACTCGCGCTACGCGCTCGTGGTGACGGGCTCGCGCTTCGCGCTCGTTATTCTAAACTTACGGCGCTTGACAGCCTCGCTCTATGCGCTCGCGGTTTTGTAGTGATGGGCTCGCGCTTCGCGCTCGCCAATTTGTGGTAACAGACTGGCGCTTTGCGCTCGCTGATTTGGGACGACGGTCTACATAACAGAGCGAACTTTCATTCCCACTTTTCATAGTTTTCACGTCGTATACACAATACACACCACAGTTCAGAACTAAGCCATCACAGCGCCAGGCGCTGGCATATCATTCTGTCCTACTCCTACATCTGTCTCAGTCCTTAATCTGTCAACAGCAAGACTTGGGTTTCTCCTATTCAATAACAATAATATAATTATTCTTTTTCAGAAATTCTCCAAGACCCCACCAAATCTCATTATGGCCATATTTTAATACCAATGAAATTTTCTTCATTAGATATCTACCGGTATCAAATAATTTGATTGATGAATACCTAGAATAGAGCAGATATCAATTCAAGCGGTTCTGTATTCATAATTTAAACTACAATTCTATCTAACTGCGTATATTTGCCATGGGTGTTCCTTGAAATCTTGAATCCAGTGAAGTCGAGAATTGATGCTATTTTATTTTTCATCTAGGTATCAGTATTGCATAATTCGAATTGATAAATAAATTAGATCAGATATCATTTCATGCGATCGAAGATCACGTTCTGTATTTATAATTCGAACCACAATTCTATTTGTATGCAATGGGTCAAAAACACATCGAACTACTCGCTACCTTTTTTTAAACTCTTTCTCCCATTAATGAGTAATGGTCCACTCGCGCTTGTCAGTCTTTTCATCCAATCGACTTCACTCACAGAAGAAAACAGAAAACCAGGGAAATATTTTGGATTGGTATTCTCATGAAATCTCGAGTTCAACTTTTGGCTACCTAGGCCTAATTCTACTTCGTTCCGAATTTCATAATTCACGAAAAACCGAAGGTAGATGCCATCAAGCGAATCAATAATACCCAATAAAATATCTACATCTTCCGATATTATGGAACAATTTTCAGTTGCGTTTCGTTATTAACTACTTCTGAAATAAATCTCATCGTTTCTTAATTCAGTTCTCTTTCAATTTCGAACAGTATCGCACTGAAACAGCAGAGTGATAATACGAAACAGAGGATGATGATACAATAGATCACGTTCTGTATTCATAATTCGAACCACGATTCTATTTATGCAATCGATCAAAAACACACCGAACTACTTTCTATTTCTCCGATCGACTTTCCTCACAAAACAAAACAGAAAACCAGGACAATACCCATTCTCAGGAAATCTTGAGTTGAACTCTTGGCTAGTTCTACTTTGTTCCGAATTTCATGATTCACGAAAGGCCGAAGCTAGATGCGATCATGAATAAATAATACGCACTAAAATATCTACGTCGTCCGATATTATCAGACAATTTGGAATTTTGTTTCGTTATTATTTCTGAATAATAATATTATTTTTGAAATAAATCTCATCGTTTGGTTTTTCAGTTCAGTCGCGTGTTCTCTTCCAACTTCCGATTTCGAACTAAAACAGCCGAGTGATAATAATGACAGAATGATGATGATAATAAAACTTTTCTAGACCAATAAGAATAAAGCATCAACTACGGCGATGGCTGGCTGATAGCACCCCTCATGTTCCCACGTTGAAGATTACTGATTACACCGACCGACCGACCGCCCGACGTATACGCAATGTTTACAAAGTGTGCTTTATTATATAGGATTATATAGGATGCAAACATGACAAATACAGTAAATGAGAGAATAGCAAATCGCCGCAGCGGCTTCTCTTAATCTGTCACTCAGCTGACTTGACGTCGTGTGATGAGTGTTGACGCGCTGTTTTATCGATTTTTTGTCAGTTGAATATCTGCATGCATCGTGTGAAGACGTTGTGCATAAAATGAGTGGTAAAATGAGTGGTCGGAAGGAGAAGAAAAATCGTAAGAGAGTTGTAATTTCTCTTCAAGAAAAATATGCAGCTGTAAGAAAATTGAATTCCGGTGAATCAGCAAAGGTTATAGCCAATGAATTAAATGTTGGGCCGAGCACAGTGGCAGGCTGGAAAAAGAATAGATATGAAATAGAGAAATGGTGTTTGAGTCGCGAAGGTCAGTCCTCATCAAAAACAAAAAATAAGAGGAAAGCAATGAAAAGAAGTGAGCATGAAGAAGTCAGTGAAGCTTTGTATTGGTGGTTTGTCCTGAGACGAGAGAAAGGAATACCAATTTCAGGACCAATTTTAAGAGAAAAAGCTCTAAAATTTTATGATGACCTGGAGAAGAAGAAACCAGCCAGAGATGATGATGAGCCTATTGATGCTGACAATGAAGAAGAATTTACAGCCAGTGATGGGTGGCTGAGCAGACGGAAACGGCGATATGGAGTTCGACAGCTGAGCATTGCTGGTGAAAAATTGAGTGCAGAAAGTAAACGTGACAATTTTATGGAGTTCAAGCATGAATTTCACAAATTGATAGATAAAGAGGGACTGAGTGGTGATCAAATTTATAATTGTGACGAAACTGGATTGTATTATCGGATGCTCCCTGAAAAAAGTCTGGTGTTACAAGAAGAAAAATCAGCTCCTGGATATAAGAAAAGTAAAGATAGAGTCACTGTATTGGGGTGTAGCAATGTCACTGCAAGTCATAAATTAGCTCCAGTAGTTATTGGAAAGTCGATGAAACCTAGAGCTTTCAAAAAGTTGAAAAACATATCTGACTTGCCTGCTTTATACAAAAGCCAAAAAAAAGGTTGGATGAATTCTGCAATTTTTCGTCAATGGTTCTATGATGATTTTGTGCCACCAGTGAGTATGTTTTTGGAATCACAAGGTTTGCCAAGAAAGGCAATTCTTCTTCTTGATAATGCTCCTTCACACCCTGATGCCTCAAAACTCCAGGATGGCGATATTAAGGTCCTCTATCTACCCCCTAATGTGACATCAATTGCTCAACCAATGGATCAGGGCACATTGGAAACTTTCAAAAGAAGATTTAGAACTAAACTTCTAAGAAAGTTACTCGCTGATGACGATGAAGATCTTGATCTTGTAGCTCGTTTGAAAGAAATTGACATGCTCGACGTTATCAGGTGGACCTCTGATGCATGGGATGAAGTAAATTCTTTAACTATAGTTAGATCATGGCGAAAACTTCTAGACCATAAAGCAAGTGATGTATGGTGGGAACAGGATTTGGATAATGGAAAAGGTACAACTGAAGAAAATGAACATGACAATGAATTGATTGATGAAGACTCTGAAAACCTACTCTCTTTGGTACAACAAATCCCAGGATGTAGCACTATGAATAAAGATGACTTAGCTGAATGGATGGCCACAGACAATGTTGTGGAGATGGAAGATGAGGACATCTATGAACTTGTGACAAATGAAAATGATGAAGGAAAAGATGGCAGCGACAGTGAAAATGACGAATATGGATCAGGTAATGACACTTCAATGACCCATGCTGAAGCACATGAAATGCTTGAAAAAATAATTCCATACATAGAACAACAGAAAGAGTCAACGGCCTCAGACGTGATTCTTTTCAGAAAATGGCGAGACAGGGCTGCAGAGAAACGTTTGACGCAGTCAAAACAAATGAGCATTCAACAATTTTTCAAGAAATTGTAATTTAATTTTTCAATTGTCCCTATTGATACTGTGCTGTATTCTTTGTATACATAGGCACTGTATGTACTTTAATTTTAATTGTTTCATGAGAAAATTTTGTTCATTTCTGTTAATTTTAAACATTTTTTTGATGAATAAAGGACCTGAGAAATTTTTTAAAAAACAACTAGAAAAAAAAAACAAAATAAGAAAACTCCGTATTATCCGAACTTTTCATTATCCGACCTACTCCATTCCCCAATTAAGTCGGATAATCGGAAGTGTACTGTACATACGTACACTGTGGATGGGGGGAGGGAAAGAAAAAACAAAAATTGACTCGGTCCTTACTTCGTGACAATTTCCGCACAGCATGTATGAAAAGTAGGAATTTTGACAAAATGATAAAATACGAGAAATTCTTTCGAAATACAATTTTTTTACCAAATGATTCCTTGTACATTATCATAGTTCAGAATTCTCTACTTTCACACTCGCTGTCCGCTAATTGTCAGAGTGAAGTATGGCCCGAGTCGATTATCATATTTCTTCAGGATGTAGCCATCATCATATCGCTCTTGATTTAAGGAATGTTAACTGTTAGGGAAGAAGAACAAAATTTTCTCGGACCTTACTTCGTGACAATTTCCGCATAGCATGGATAAAAGATAGGAATTTTGAGAAAATGATAAAATATGAGAAATTCTTTCGAAACACAAGTTTATTACCGAAACGTTTCCTCGTAAATTATCATTGATCAGAATTGTAAGGATTACATCAATGTGTACGAATGCTTTTTTGGTATTGTAGATGTGATGAACCAGATTCGTATAAAAACCTACAAGTCAATTGTAATAATATCCATCTTCTCCCTGAAAACGTATCCATAAGTGACATATCAGATGGCTGGAACAGTGACTAAAAGGATTCTTTCTTTTGTGTGCAAAATCGACACATGGAACAAAGAATATTTTTATTCACAGATTCAGTCATCTAATAAGTTATCTATGGATAGGAAACAGATTGCAGATGGGTATCGTTACGTCTGTTGACATGTACGGTTTTTTGTAATGAATTTGTGTCATCTCATCTACAATATAAAAAAGGTATAGGTACAGATTGATTTCATCGTTGCAAGTTAAAGTTTTTGCTCTGTCTCTTCATCGACCATTTCAAGACTAGAAATAATTTACAATATTTGTAACGACAATTCTCAATTTTTTGTGGTACCAATTGGGACAATCTTCATGTGTGACACCTACAATCAAATCTAGAATTCTTGTCTAAGAAAAAAAGAGTTTGTACTTTAAAAAATGTAATACATTAATTTTTATTATAATCGTCTTTTTGTTTCGTCGATTGAAAATGGGCTCACAGCAATGAGAAAGGACACCAACTCTTTATGTACTATAAATAAGATGATCTGAATCTAGATTCTTCACTCTCTAAGTGAAGTATCTATTGATAACATTAGCCTACTATGGATTGGGACAATTTATCTAGAAAACTTCAAAAAGAGGACGACTGGAAGTCTGTAATTTCAAATTTAGATCGTCTGCGAAAAGAAATTATCCAGGCTAAAGATGAAGAAATCTTATATTTGAATTTCACATCCAATGACAGAGGAGATCATTTTTATCGTATTATTTGTTACATCCACACTGAGGGATTGAATAAAGAGGAATTAAATTTTTTGAAAAATTTTGGTAATGCCCACGAAGACAGGAATTCAACCATTCACGATTGGGACACCATGAAAATAAGTGAATTTTTAAAATGGGAAAGAAGTCTACCTTCGTGTTGTATTGACTTTCCACACGATCCACCTCATAAAATAGGATGTGTCTATTTGCAGGTACTGTACCTACGCCTAAAACGCTATTTGCAGGTACTAATGCATTTGACAAATCATGAACTTATATTTATAAGCTCGATTCTTGATGAACTCTAGAAAAACACAGATCGACAGTGAATTGCTCAGTTTTATTCGATAATAGTTACAGAACTGCAGAAATTCAGATAAAAGTCGCCAATCGCCGGGTGCGATCTTCATTGCATGCTGAAGCACCCCTTCTATTAAATGACCGTGGTTGCGTTCTCTTTCATGAAAGTTTGAAAGCTTTGCAGAAGAAACAAGACTGCATGGTTCATGAAGAGGATGGCGTACGCGAGAAATATGGTGACAAAGAAGTGATGTATGTCTGTTCATTACTAGAGTGCACATGCACGTTCTATTCGAGTAATCAGTGTCCCTGTCGCCACATTTTGTTGATGCGCGAGGTTGAGAAGGGCTCATTATCTTCAATTTTTGATCTTCTTCTATTCCACCCTCGTTATCATAAGCGAAACAACGAGAACCTTGAAACATCATCCCCCTGTGACATGGAAAATCAGTGTATCGACGATGTTGTAGATGAAGACCCTTTAGACGTTGAAATTCTGAGTAAAACAGTCAAATATAATACGGTCTTGCCTACTGTTTCGACCATTGCTAGTCTTACATCTGACCATGGGACCGAACAATTCAAGACCTACCTTAAGGCATTAAAAGATATTGAAGGCGTCATCAGGTCGTGTCAGAGGGATTTAGGGGAGTGAGAAGAAATGCTCTGACAAGACAGGGTTCGGAGATATGAATGTCTACAAGTTTAGCAGGAAGGATGTGCATAAAACAGAACTGTAATTTACAATGATAGCGATAATTCCGAATTCTACAAGGGCGATTGCTGAGACTACATAAAAAGGGTCCATCGGAATAATACGTTTAATCAATTACTTACGTATGATGAACAATCGATTATATTACGAATGAAAATACGAATATATATATTTTTAGTGCGATAGAAAATATAGATCACTATTACAGTAGAAAAACGTATAAGAAAATACACAAACGCGAACTCAGTGTAACGTAACTTCGTGCGACGAGCTTGTACGTACGGACAGCGTACGGTTCTCGAAAAACGTACGAGTTGAATGCATCCTTGCTTCGTAGATCGCGATCGTTTATATAGGGATGCAGCAGGAATGTGTCATCTTTCGGACAATGCACCGAAGCCGGTAAAGGAAAAATGGGTATTTGGGTTCGGTGAAATAATTACAGACCTTCATAGGTATCTGCAGGTGATGAGGATTTTCCAATATATGTTATCCATTCCTGGGAATTGGATTTAAGGCATTTGCAGATGATCTAAGGGGATGATGGGGTAGAAACTTGGTGGGAAGGAGCGGAAGGGAATGCCGGAGGGGATGGTGTAACAGTATGATCGGTCGGGCTAACGGGATGAGCGGTGCATCAGTTTGAATGATACGTAAGCGTCTTTATTACGTAATATTGTAATTATCGTCGTAAATCTATATCTATGTTGGTGAAGTGATGATTCATCTAGCCGGTGCAGTAAATCGTATAAGAATGTGCTAAATATGCGTTTATACGGCTACCTAGGTAAGAAGATGCAAAATGTACGATTTTGTATCTGACAGGTCGGGTACGAGCATTGCTAGTTTTTTTTTCACAGTCCATCTTGGAAAATGGAAATGAAAGCAAAATCTCCTCCGGAAACTTCTCTGAAGGAGTCATCAAGTGGGTCAACAGGAGATGTTGCAATGCCTGAAGAACAACCCCAATCAAGTTCAGGCATCTTGAAGTTCAGGAAGAAAGTTAAGGCTAGGGGGAGGCCAAAGCGTGCGGCGAGCCAGTTATGCACTTTCAATAAATCCCAGAGCGACCGACAAGCGCAAGAACACCCATGATTCCACAATACTTCCACCAAAAAGACGTAAACTTTGCCCCACAGAAGATGTATTTAGCGCTCCCCCTTCATTACCTCTTCGGCGAAGCCATAGAAGGAAAAATTAATTTTGTAATATCAAATGTTTAATTTCGTATTTTTTTCAATATTGTAGTCTATTTCGTTCTTACTGACTCAAAAATTTTATGTTACACAATTTTTTAAATAAAATAATTAGTACCTGCAAATAGCGTTTTACGCGTAGGTACAGTACCTGCAAATAGACACATCCCATAAAATAAACATCGAGGATATTCGTAAATTAAATTTACAAAATTTCGACGTCGATAAATTTGATTTAGATGATTTCCAAGATTATTTAAAAGTCAAGTTGTGTATCATCGACGCATTGGATGCGTTTTTAAAGTACCACGGCTCTGAATACATGTACGATGAAAACTCTGAAAGCGACAATAGTTGCACTGGCAGTGAATAGTCGAGTCTTGTCGAACTTTCTTAAGGTGTAAGATTGAAAAAAATACTACATTCTGTCATAACTTCTGCGAGTCATCAATAATCCAGTAACTACCTAGGATTTTATATCATTTGAACGTGTACGATCATAATGAGTTGACAATGTCGATATGATAATATAAAAAAAATATTCGTTGAATTCGCACGCACGTGAGGCGTGCATACGGAAGAAAGAACCTATGACGTGTGTAAGCCAAGATGGCCGTGTGCACTTCATCTGATTGGATAATCTCAATGTTGTTTGTACAGAGTAAAAGAAATTCGAATTCGTAAACAATACTTTATTTTTTTTTACTAGCTTCGAGTAGACGAATCGATTTCATAATTACAAGATATTTCTGATAGAATCAGACGTATTAGTTCATTTCTCCACACCCGAGGATATAAAAATACTATAGATTACTATTCGAATATTCCAATACACAATGTAGATGAGAAAATAACAAAGTTGAATATTACACTTGAACTCGGATAATCTCCACGAGTTAATTGAATTCTCATTCAATAATCGGTAATTGAATTTTCATTTTCAAAAGATTATACACTTCATTAACTAAAATTTAATCATGCGTAACGAAGTTCAACGAAATTTAATATTTCCTAAATCAACATTTCCAATTTTGAAAAAAATACTCGCAAAGTGTCACTAGAGGGATGTTCGAGAGGAAAGGGGGAGGAATTTCAGAAACTAAATCATGCGTGACGAAAGGAAAAAATTTTCATACATAAAAAAATCAAAAAAAATTTTTTCCAATTTATTTTTTTCATTGTCACTGTCCCAGATGTGTCACAGGTGGGACCCTAAAAGTGTTCCAAAGGGGGGACTATACTACTTCTACCTCCAGGTGGTGTGGTTGCAATGGCCGAAAAAGGGTCTATGATGGTGGCTGTTTTCAACGTATGCTAGTTGAAGCATTTTGCAACATTTAAAAGCTCCAAAGATGCACTGCTTGTTCTGGATAGTGCCAAATACCACCTAGACATTTCAATTTGTGACGCTACTCAGGCAAATGGTATCGAGATATTATGCCTACCATCAAACACGACGCATGAGCTTCAGCCGCTAGACAAATCTTGTTACCGCTTGTTTGAACACTGGTGGGATCAGGAATTGCTTTCCTTTTGGATGAGATTTCCCAATCGCACATTGAATAAAGAACGTTTTGGGATAATCTTGACGCCTGTACGGCAGAAGACTATGTCTATCTCGAATATTGTTAACGGATTTCCGGTCGTCGGGCTCTTCCCATTCAATAGGAACGCGATACCTGAAAGTGCTTTTCTGCCAAGTGCTCTTACAGAGAGACCTTCACAGACAAACAGCCAGAACTTGGTAACATGCCAGACGATGATCCCGATACACCTGGCAAAATTTGTTTTCTTGAGCCAGGTCCAAGATTTTCGTTCAACAATGAAGCTATTGCCTCGCTGTCAAATTCTGCGACTGCAGCACAAACAAATGCCAAAACTTATCCGGCATTGAGTACCAGAGTAAATTCCACACGGTCTGCTGCATCGACTTCCGCCACTTCTACACCAACAAATCCCACAATGCTAGCTGCTGCTTCCACACCCGTTGAACCAAATGGTGAGGAAATTAGTGCTCCTTTTCCCACTGTCCTAATTTCTCCTCAAGTATGTGAGCAAAAGAGAAGGCCGATGCGTAAGGCTGTAAATTATCAAGCCGTTCTCTTGAACAGGCAGTTGTTCCAGTCCTCAAATCCAACACATAATAACACGTAACTCCCTCAACAACTTTGGGCTCGCGTGGAAAAAATTGACGTTCTTTTTCTTCTTACTTTTGTTTTTTCTTTTCAGAGAAACCTGTTGCGAAAAAAAAATACAAAACGGAAGGCAAAGGTAACAAAGAACGCTCCAAAGAGACGTGGAAGGCCACTGAAACAGTCGACAGCGGAAGTGTCAAGTACGGATGAGGACAAAGTGTTGGATTCCAATGAGGAACAATTACTGGTATTACCTACTCCGCCCTCGGAAATAAAGGTCAACGATTTTGTCGTATGTTCTCTCATCTACAATGCGGGCACAAAAAAAGAGAACTGGAAACTCTTTGTCGGAAAAGTAGAAGTAGTTCTTCTAAATCGTTTATCCAAAAGAAGGTTAACCACCTAGTTTACCCGACAATTCCGGACCGCTATGTCATCGCAAAAGAAAATATTGTGTCGGTGGCTGAAGTTCAATCCTTAAGGAGAGGAAAATAGGAGTTTACAAATGTCGTTGTTGAAAAATTGTATTAGAAAATAAGTTGGTTTCTCAAAATGATAAATAATTCACTTTTGTATAAGAAGTAAATTCTCGGACAATAATTTTGTGCATTTTTTTCAGGTCGGGCCTCATTTGGGGTACTGGGCCTTATTAGGTTTGAAAAAACCTAAATTTTGAACTGTCAATTTGGGGGGCATTTTGAATTTTGAAATTTCTTCTTTCATGTCATGTGATACCTAATGGACCAAAGTAACGGTCCATGAGGCAGATATAAACGAAAAAACACACTTAGGGGCCAAAATGGAGATAGGAAAAAGTGTGGGCCTTATTTGACGCACCTACCTTAATTTTAGAATGAATCAATCGGACATTAGTGGAGCCACATGTACCAATCTGCCTCAGCAGTGGGGAAAAACTAGGAAATTGATGCATTACCTCTTCTAACCTATTCCCATTAAAGAATTTTGTCATGTGCGTAAAAGAAAAAGGCAAAGCAATTGGAAAGACGGTGATGTAACAAAAGACATGTTGAGTGTTGTAAGACGTATTATGTTTGAAGGTACGGAACACCAAAGTTCTTTCTTTAAAATAATGAATAACGTTTGTCAACACGTAAGATTTACGAAGAAGTGGTACAATTTGGCTTTGTTACACATCGAGAAATAACAGTGTCTTTAAAAAATTTCGATTCACATAACATTCTGAAGATAGAATAGGAAGGAAGATGAAATATGACAAAAAAAAATCTCCGAGCCTCAACTTTGGTAATATCTTGTTCACTCGAAATGAATTGTGTATGTTGACATTTCAGCTTGTCCAACGTGCCCTTTGAAGAGGTTGTTGGAGGGAGGCTCTGACACACCAGCGCAGCTTCCTTCATTCGAAGATGACCTTAGTAAATATTCACCTATGCCCATATTTTTGGATCGTGATCTTTGCGAAGACCAGAATTATTTGAAGAAGTATGGTGATCTCATCTTAAGTAATCTGTACAATGAGACCAAATTCTACTACCTACAAGTGTATGTAACTCCTGAGGATGTAGACCGTATTCATTGAAAGACAACGAAGCAAGCTTAAGTTTCCCTACTGTGGAAGAAAGAAAGACAAGTATGGAATAATACTTGAACAATCATTCATTTCCCATTATAAATTATAAATTTTTTGTACAATCGATAGGTTCGCATCACGGAATGTACCGCTCATCGGTTCAAAACGAGGGAAAACACACAATCGTCGTGGAATACCAAGTGCCACCGAGTACAACAGGTCAACCATGTAGTAAAACGTTTTGCGAGTACATTTTTCACTGATGCCAAAGAAACAAGATGAACACCTGAACGACAAATTCAGCTTAAATTTCATGAGAGTCAATAATAATTGCGATGGTACATCTAACGCCCACTGTGAATCTCTAACATGTAACGTAACATTTTGTATCGTCGTTTAACCGACGATACAAAATTACAACATCCAAGTAAGACGCGATAGCACAAAATAATACAAAAATGTTCCAGAAGGCACTTGATAACAATAGCGTCGTTCAACCGATGATCAAAATTACGATATCCAGCACACTAATCAGGAATATATTAATTGTTAAATAGGTGATCCTGAAATAACTGAGAAATTTAGATTATTAATAGTGTGTGTACAGAAAAGAGGTTCTTCAAGCCTCAGTATAATTTAAGAGTGAGTGAAAACCTGTTCTCTTCCAGCATACGTTCTCAAAAAATTCAAAATTGAGAAACAGGAACAGACGTATACCAAGAAGAATATCACAGACTTCTAGTAAATTGTCATCTATTTGAAACACACGAACTAGAACCAAAATCACTTGTCAATTCTCTTACATTTACATTGTAAGGGTTTTTTCTCATGACAGATCACATTTGTAATTTATTCAACTTCCAGACTCCAAATTTAAAATGTTGGCCGATAGCTGAATCACTTTTCATCGGCTAAGCTCCATTTTTTAGCTTTTAGCTGAAAGATTTTTATTGGCTAAGCCAGCCGATAGCCAAATTATTTTATTTTTATATGAAAAAATTAGTAAAAGATTTTTGATCCGCCTCAAATGAAAAATATTTTTAGAATGAAAATACTCGACACTTGACGTTCTCTCTAACATTTCTGATTTGATTATACAGGATGGAGCCACGACTGGAGGATGGCTCAAGAGTTACGATAAAGTAAGTATTAAAACATCGTGCATTCAAGACTTGTTTTCATATATGGAGTGGCTGAGAAAAGAACGTGGATATGAAAAATTATTAATAAGTTTTTCTATTAAAAATGTATCTTACAAAAATATTGACAAATGAGCGTCAAGATAAAATTTGATATAAAACTATTGACAGCGGAAATTATACAGCTGCTCTGTACAAAAGAAAATGTTTGTATTTGTAGCACAATTATTACCAACTTAGCGATGAATTTCTTCCTCAACAGGACAATAATGAAATACGAAAACTGGCAGAAGACATTTCAACTTTTACAAAAAAAGTAATAAATTTTCTGCATTTCATTATATATTGTACAGCCAAGTTATATTATTATTTCACCGACTTTTCTGGAAGAAAATGAGATATTATACCCTGTACAAAGTCGATTGTAGTTTAGGTCCGAGTTAATTGTTTTCTATTTTTGTATTTTTAGATAGAGAGAGAGAGAGAGAGAGAGAGAGAGAGAGAGAGAGAGAGAGAGAGAGAGAGAGAGAGAGAGAGAGAGAGAGAGAGAGAGAGAGAGAGAGAGAGAGAGAGAGAGAGAGAGAGAGAGAGAGAGAGATTGCGAGAAAGAAGGAAGAAAAGGGGAAGAAGAAGAAAGAGGGAAAAAAAGAAATGGATTCAGTCCTCCTTTCAGTACAGTTCTAGACTTATTGGATATATTTTTTTCATTCAGTCCCCTGTCGGTACACTTCCAGACTCATTGGGAGTGTTAAAAAAATATTTTTTTATTTGATTTTATTTTTTTAAAACATTTTTTCATTTTTTATTTTTTTTAATTCTATTTTTTCATGCAGTCACCCTTTTAGTACACTTCTAGACTTATTGGATTTTTTTTTTCATTCAGTCCCCCTTTTGGTACAGTTTTAGACTGATTGGGAGTATTGAAAAATTATATTTACATTTTTATTTTATTTTATTTTTTATTTATTGTTTAATTATTTTTTATTTTTCCATGCAGTTCCCCTTTTGGTACAAGTGTACTGAAGGGGGGACCTTACTACTCAATTGCGCAACCTCCACGTACTATTGCGCATACTTGCGCAAGTGCGCATCTTTTTGCCACTGCCCTATCTTTGTATTTATGTACTTTGCGCATCTGCGCAACATGCTTAACTCATATGTGGAATAACTTTTACTTAGTTTGCTTCATTTTAGGAGTGGGATATACCAAAAAATGTTGGGTTATGATAAGAGTACTCATGCTACAAGGTGTCGCACCCAACTCACTAATGATGACTAGAATGCCATTTCTGTGGTTGACTCTGAAAATAGTGGAAGTGAAAGATTGCCAACTGCTGGAACACGGAATATGCCGATTACTCCAAGCATGGTATCCCTGCAACCTGCGGCTGAATTGTCGCGCACTCCAACCCAAAGGTTGCCAATGGCTGCAACACTGAATACACTGGTTACGCCAAGTATGGTATCACCGCAATCTGCGGCCAGTAAGTTGCCAACTGCAACAAGACGTTGAGGACTAAAACTACAAATGTGGAAGTACAGAGTACGCAAAAAGTCCCAAGAGATCATCTACTAAAAAACAAGTGCGCAGAAGAAGTTATCCAGCGCAGTGCAAAAGAATGTAATAGTTGGGAAAAAGAGAGGACGACCAAGGAAATGTACAGCAGTAGTGAAATGAGCGACGACGAGACTAAGGATAACGCTGACAAGGAGGATGTGCTGACTATAACCCTTGATCCTGGCGACCACATCAACACTGAAGAGGAAAACACTCCTATACCAAAAGAGACTGTCCAATTTAACCCCCAGGTACATGTAAAGGAATGTTCAGCAAGGGACCCGCCGACTCAAATCAGCGCCCAAGCGGCTATATTACCAGAATTGCAGGGAGTCGGGAAATCACTCGCTCAAGGACTGCCTCCTCCCAAGGCTCTACTGTAAGATGTGCCGCCACTATGGTGACCTCCCCAGACATTGCAAGGGTAAAAGGGCCCGAGAACAAAACAAAGCGTAAATATCTGTGTATAAATTATTCAAAGTGGTTGTTTTAAGTTGAATAAAAAATTAGGTTTTCTGTTCATATCTTTGGCTATATAAGTTCTGGCTGTATGTTTGGTAAAATGCGCAACGGCACTGATAAGTTTCCACATGTGGGTTTTGAATGATTGTTGGATATCATGCGCAAATACACGTACGCGCAAGACTTTGGCACAAAGTTGAATCAGGGTGGCTGAATGTTGCAAACCTAGTTCCAGTAGACCAATAGCGCTCCTATATGTCAGTATAGAAACTAAACTGAACGACAACAATAGAGTCACACTCACAGCTGAAAGAGCCCTATATAAGGAGCCCAGGAGGGGAAGTATTATGTACTGATATTTTGAAGAATAAATACTGTTCACTAATTCTATATTGATTTAGGGGTATGCTCTACTTAGGTTAAGATACATGCTAACCAGGAATACCTCTCACGACTCGAATATTGCACCAAATTCAAAAAAACTTGAAAGATGTACTGATGAAGATGAAAGAAATAACGGAAATTAGTTTACAGCGTCTAATATTCGTTAGTATCTGATTTATGAGACTTGAAATGTGCGTCGAATACGCGTAAAATGCCCATCACTTCACAGCCTCATTACCGCAAATAATGACAATTTCATTCTTCAAAACCCAATTTCCGTTGTTCGCCAAACGATTAAAAATAATTCTGCGAAAATTTCAATGAATTCTGTTCATTATTTTATGAATTAGAAGTATTCCTGTAAATTGTTTTTGAGTTCCCACGATGATTATCAAATTTGACACGGAAAATGGCTATCGTCTTGTGATTGGTGGACGTTAGTTCACGCTAATGCTCACCAGGTAGCGAGTTTCATGTGAATGATTGCAAACTCGTTCATTTCTGATTCGAAAATGTACACTGATAACAATAATGATAATTATCAACCGGCACCTCATTCATTCGAGATATATTTTATCATCATTATAACTTTAGGTCTCCCTATACTTCATTACGTTATAGTATACACTGTTATTGGTACAATCGACAGACTTGTTAGATTAATGAGTGTGCTGTGTAATTTTACAAATAAACTGTCCTTCAATACAATGTTCCATTCTTCATTTTTCTGTATAACAATTTTAATGAGAGGCTAATTATAGACTTGCACACAGTCACCACACAAGTTTTTAAGCAAAGTCACGTAAGTACATCGCGTTATCATGACACCTTGTGAGTCACGTCTTACAGAACAACTTTCAGCAAATTTCAGTGGTAATAATTCTTTCAGAACTTCTTCTCCTTCAAAAATGCCGCATCTTGTGATCTCGGTCACTCTCCCTTCAGGCTTTCTTAATGAAGAATCACATGTTCTAAATAAAAACAAAAAATTATAACTTCACAACAATATTCCGTCAGTGATAGCCTTTTATTCGAAAATCAGAAGACACGATTGAGGGAAAAATCTCACAAGTGGTAGCAAAGATAGATAGGAAAACAAAATGTGCAACTTACACGTAATGGTACATTACAAGACCAATCAATAAGACAACAGTATTGCCTCTATATTTCCTAAACGTATATGAAACGCTCCCTCGGCAATCGCTAGTCCGTCATTTATCTGCGATTATCTCTCTATGCAGCACTGACGTCACGCACTTAGAACAAAAGCCAAAGGTGTCGTGTGGTCATCCATGCGGTAATTACCACACATCTTGGTACGTATAGGAATGATTGAATGACCAGCGTACAGGAGTTGTATGACCAGCGACCACGCTTGCCTTTTTCATCTTTTAGAAATTTTAATGATGGAACGCTCTGAACGATGAAAAGTACCTCTAAAATTAAAGCGACTTGGGAAACATAACTACGAGGCAAAAAACCTCAATGTTTCTACGAAACGAAAGAAGCCAGGGCCAATCATGGAACAGTAATCTGAAAGGAAGAATTTCAACCGCATAAATTTGAAAACATTTTATTCTTTATTTGTGAATCTCATCGTCATTTCATTCGTTGAAATTTAAAAGTTCCTTATAAAAATGTCGCATAAATGTTTCGTATGTTCTGCCTCATTTGAAAACAAAAAACTACTTCAACATATTTATTCAATGCTTCCAATTTTAGAAACCTTTGAGTACAATTCAGATGATAATTGTACTAGAAGATACAGTGACTTTTTTACTTTTCAAAAACATCGTCTTAATAAACATAAAAGAACCTGAATAATGTTGGAGTAGTCGATGAAGAAAGTCCAAGGGCTGACTCTCCCGTACCAAAATTAGAAACTGTTAAAATAATGTTCTCTCAATAACTAATCATAGGCGAAAGAAAATAGGCAGTACAGCTTTCCTGCACGGCGAAATCAACTACCCAGCGTTTATTGAAATTCCGGATGGCGTTCGCGGCTTTTTGGAGTAGTTGATGAAGAAAGTCCAAGGGCTGATAACAAAATTTCTCATGATATTGAGATGAATTATTATGGTGAAAGTGACAAGAGACGAGTCTCGCGTTAATAGAGACATGGAAGATCTGTTCAACGATTTGTTGAATTGTGATCTTCTAGTCACCCTTTTTGAATTTCACAATATTGCTGACGACTCAAGAAAGCGCGTGCTCGACATAATTAAAATCTTTTGTGAACGTATGTTTTAAGGTGGGAGACCGTTAGGAACAAGAGGTACTTTTGGCATAATACTCCTACAGGGTGAATAAAATCCGAACTATTTGGTGCAATTTTTGCCGAACCTTTTTCTCAGTGTAGGAGGTGATTTTCATGGAGGCATTCTGAGGGTCTGAATAATTTTCACGCCGATAGGCTACCTAAGGCCTCCCTCGTACGGTAATTATAGCGCCATTAAGGTTTCCCCCTTTCTTTGTTCATCCAACTGGGGATGCCTCTATGGCCGCAGTAAATGTCAACTCCCGATTGTAACGGCAATGTGCAAGGATTTGCACATCCACGAGTTAACCGAAGAAGCAACAATCGACCTCCTCCTAAGTGCCGAATGGGATCTTGAATCCATCGAAAAAGGAACTACCTTCCGAACTTTCCCTACGTTCCGAGAAACTCAAGTCTTTGATAATCCGAACGGTATTTTTGTAAAATATATTAAATTTATTGATAACCTCTGCCCACTGAGTCGAAAAAAGAGGGTGGGAGGACGAGTTCCGAGTAACGTAATTTATATTAAACCGAGCCTTTTCCGAAAGTTAAAAGAAACAACCTCCGAGAGAATATCATCGATTGTGATCAGGTCCGCCGAAATGCGAGACCTAATTGAGGACATCCGAATGCGTATTGAACGTACGAGTTTGGACAAGTTGAATCGATCAACTTTAACTGCTTGTGCTGATACCGAAAATGTCTCCGAAGTGAAAAATACAACCGAATCATCCGATAGAAAATCCGAGGACACGAGTCACGAGATGGAGGATGAAAATATTCTGGACATCGATCTGAAAGAAAGTGATATCTGTTTCAAACCTATGGAAAAGAAAGAGATGAAGATATCTGTGACAATAGATAAATCCGAATCCGAGCGTAATCCGATAGATGAATCCGAATGCAATCCGAAAACCAAAGCTGAAGCTCCGATCGAAAAACGAAGAGGATATCCTCTGTGTCTATTTGCGAGCAAAACTCCGAAATTCAGATGGATCAATTATCCCAAGTTCGAACATCACTACTACTTTCCGACGCTATTCCTTCAGATTGGTGCCCTACTTCGGAATCGACAAATCAATAGAAACGAGTGGAACGATTCTATTCGACCCTACGACGACCCAGAATTATTATGTAACATCCGAATTCTTAACAACGTTCAAAGAGTGTAAATTCGAATAGTCGGAGGAAATGGCGCCGATACTTTCCGGTAAGAAAAATTATGGAATAACTCTCCAATATACGTCACAAAAAGATAATATTTCCGAAAAATATAAACGAGTAATCACCTTCCGATTATTCGATAATGATACCGAAAAGATTACCAGATTGATAACCGTGAACGCGGTAGTGCTACCGGATGAAAGCCTCCGTAAGACACTAGTAATTGGAGCAGATACGATTGAGAAGCTAAATATCCGAGTAACTAGCGAAGGAAAAGAGATTGTGGGAAGGATCGACGATGAGACGATGGTGCCGAAGCCGACATCGTTCCGTGTCGAGATGGAGGAATGGACTGAAACCACAGTCCGAATATACATCTGAAAGAACGCGTCAGCGTCTGAATCAAACCAAAGTCGAGTGTCAGATCAGCGAGCGTCAGCGTCCGAATCAAACCAAAGTCGAGACTTACCGTCCGCATTGAGTTCCCGTGGAAGGCACGCATCGAGTTCCCGTGGAAGGCGTGCTGCAGACAGGTATTACTGCCCTTGTACTATAATTTTGTACGTAAGTTAATAAGGGGTTGGAGATGTAACGCTGTGCACGTTGTATGTATAACAGACCTAGCAATCGAAGCGCCAATGCTGCGATGATGCTAATGAACAAGTACCAGTGCGCAAAATAGGCCAAGCTGGCTCTAGGTAAATACAGTATTTCAATATATGATAATTAGATTAAAATGCTAAACTGTAATCTGTAATGCACTGTTTATTAGGACATTCACGGGTGGTCTATGCGATTATGTGGGTGTCGTTGGGATTGCCCAACGACAACACAACCTGGAGAACCATCTACAAACGATGAAGACATATTGCCAGTTTTGCGGGCAGCGTTACGCCTCCAGAGGGCGTCTTACAGCACATCAGATAGGATGCGCCTACAAGAAAGCGCTAGATAATGGTGCCGATTCGTACATTCGAAAGTGGAAGAACGCATTAAAGAATGTAAAATTTAGATGTGAGGTGCAAAAATATTATCACCCTCACGTCGTTGATCAGTGGCTGCTGCAGTTTCAGAAACCAACGGCGGAGCTATTGGATCTTGTGCCGCAGCCACTGATCAAACGATCACGTAAGCGAAAGGAAGAGGAAAATGACGAGGACGAAGTACGGCAAGGTCGCTCCAGCGATCTATGGAAATTCCAAACCGTACTTGTTTGAAGAGAAGTCGATCAACGGAATTATCCGTGAGGTACCGAAAGCTCTAAAGAGACCGACGAAGATGATGACAATGTTACGAGCTATCGTGATCAAACTTACCAAAATCCTACACAAAACTGTACCTAGTGAAAGATACTCAGCCAGCCGAGCCATCGATCTACCAACCACAGATTTTTTGAATACGTCAATAGATACTTACACTTAGCAAAGTTTTGTATTGAAGAAATTCTAGAAACATTTTCATTAAAATTTGTAGGAAAAAGTTGGTAAAAGATTTTTGATCCGCTTCAATTGAAAAATATTTTTAGAATGAAAATACTCGATACTTGACGTTCTCTCTAACATTTCTGATTTGATTATACAGGATGGAGCCACGACTGGAGGATGGCTCAAGAGTTACGATAAAGTAAGTATTAAAACATCGTGCATTCAAGACTTGTTTTCATATATGGAGTGGCTGAGAAAAGAACGTGGATATGAAAAATTATTAATAAGTTTTTCTATTAAAAATGTATCTTACAAAAATATTGACAAGTGAGCGTCAAGATAAAATTCGATATAAAACTATTGACAATGGAAATTATACAGCTGCTACGTACAAAAAGAAAATGTTCGTATTTTTAGCAAAATTATTACTGAATTAGCGATGAATTTCTTCCTCAACAGAACAAGAACAGTGTTTTGCAAGATGTGGAAATAGAAAAGTTGGCCAAAGACATCTCGGCATTCACAAAAAAAGTAATAAATTTTCTGTATTTCATTATATATCCTACAGCCAAGTTATATTATTATTTTACCGACTTTTCAGGAAGAAAATGGGATATTATACCCTGTGCAAAGTCGATTGTAGTTTAGGTCTGAGTTGTTTTCTATTTTTTTATTTTAAAGGCAGCGGGTTGGACCCAAACGTCTTCGGCCTTTGCACGCTTCTACCAACGAGAACTACAGGTACATCCAAAACCGACTACCTTTGCTAACGCCGTTCTGAAAAACCTATCTACCTAAGAAGAAATCTATATTATTTGCAATTTCCGGTTTGGTAACCTACAAGTAACTAAATTAATTAAGAACTTTCGTTTGAGCAGACCCTTATCCTTGAGAGAACCTTCCTGAGTTAAGCATTATCCTAGATACCTGTCAAGTAGAACTACATGCAAAAAACAGTTGTAAATTTTTCAATTTATATAATATACGCCTTTGGAATGAGAAGAGTTACCTTCTGTTGAACGGTGACACAATTTAGTACCCTCTACCCCTAGTCCTAGTACTACCTCTAGTGCAGGCGCACTCTCTCATGCGTACTGCTCGATAACCTGGAAGCCAAATTACGAACTACGATGACAACGTGCATCTGTTCGGGTTTCTTATGTAGGATTACAACTTACATGTTAGTGAGTATCGTAACATTAATAATTATAATTAATGGTTTTTCAATTGTTTAATAGTTAATATGTATTTGTTTCGTCGAAAAATTTCTTTTCGATTCGTCTATCATTTTGCTTCTAAGAGCTCAATTTACGTGTTACTGACGAAAATTTTTTTTTCGCTGAAATCCATTCACTACTTTTGTGAACGAGTCTCCTATTCGCGATGGCGAGAGGCCAGAGTTTTGCATTGTATTTCCTACAAAAAATAGTCCCAGATTTAATGTTAAGGGTAATTGAAGTTTGAAACTAAAGGTTAAACGCATTAGCACTTTTTTTTTATCATTTTATTTATTTATTTACCACGATCTGTACAGAGTACATTTATTGGTATTTATAACATCTTACTTTAATTTTAACTTTTCAGTCAGTTCACTCCCACTGGAGTGACGACTACTATTAATATTTACATTAACGTATTACGAGCCTTTACAATTCTATAAATCCAATATCCTCTTCCTTTGGAGTCTCCCGATCTCCAGGCTGTTATCGAGGAGATTTATCGCTAATGGGTTGGAGTGAACGTCCAGTCGTTGCCGGTGTTTTTCAGCTTGTCGGGAGATTTCTTCTTTCACATATGGTAAACCAGTATATTCATGGATTTCAGACGTTTTTGTGAACCATGGAGGCGAAACAATGGCTGTTAGAATTTTATTCTAGATCCGCTGTATTATCTCGATGTTGCTGTTGCTCGCTGTGCCCCATACTTCAGCTGCATATAGCCACACTGGTTTGAAAATAGCTTTATATACTAGAAGCTTATTTTCAAATGAAAGTTGAGAGTTTCTACCTATTAGCCAGTAGAATTTGTGGAACCGCGCGTTGATTTCATTCTTCTTATTTTTAATGTGTTCCTTCCATGTGATTCTGCGGTCTAATGTTAACCCTAAGTACTTAGCTGAATCTCTGGACGGGATGAATTCTCCATTCATTGTTACTGGGGGACAATTTCCGTGTCTGGTACCGTAGGTAACTTGGGCAGATTTATTAGTGTTGACCTTAATTCGCCATTTCTCGGTCCATTGCTCTAATTCATGCAGTGCATTTTGTAGTTGTAGGCTAGCTGTGTTCTTATCACGATGGGTAGATAATATAGCTGTGTCGTCAGCGAATGTGGCAATCCTCACATCTTCCGGTTCTGGTATATCAGCTGTAAATATGGAGTACAGCACTGGTCCAAGGACAGAGCCTTGTGGCACACTTGCCTGGATATTATGCAGCTCTGTAATCGTCTCACCAAACTTGACTTGGAATAAGCGATGACTAATGTATGATTGTAGTAGTTGACAGAGCGGTTCTGGAAAATTTTTTTTGACTTTATACATCAGGCCATCGTGCCAAACACGATCAAAAGCCTTTTCTACATCAAGGAATGCAGCTGCACAGTATTCCTTTTTTTCCATGGATTCTCCAATTGAATGTACTATTCTATGCACTTGCTGGGTTGTACTATGTTCTTCTCTGAAGCCAAATTGATGATCTGGGATGGTGTTCTTCATCTCTAGAATCGGCTTCGATTTTTTCAAACACCTTTGATAGTACTGGAAGTAGGCTTATTGGCCTATAAGATGTGGGTTCGTTTGGGGGCTTGCCTGGTTTTAAAATAACCAGAATTTGTGATACTTTCCATAGCTGCGGAAAGTACTGTTTTCTTATTGCTGCGTTGAATATTGATGTAATCAGTACAGTTGCTTTACGAGGTAACTCTTGCAGTAATCTAGAAGTGATAAGATCATATCCTGGAGCCTTCCGAGTCCGGAGCTTTTTTACAATCCCTTTAACTTCTTTTGGAGATGTTGGTAGTATTTTGGTAGTATCAGCAGCTGAGCTAGCTATTACTTCAGCGATTTCAGGATCATTGACTCCTGGGTTTGGTTGGAACACTTCTTCCAAGTAGCTAGCAAATGTATTTGCTTTCTCCTCTTCCGTTCTGGCCCAACTTCCATCGCCTCTTCTTATGGGTGGTACTGGTAGCCGAGGTCGCCTGAGGCTTTTAGTAATCTTCCATAAGGAGTAGTCGCTGGTATCAGTTGCTGTGAGGCTCGTGATGTAGGATTTGAAAGTTTCATTTCTTATTTTACTAAGCAACTCCTTCAGTTCTTTTGTTACTCTATTCAGCATTGTTTTGTCTGATGGTAGGCGGCTTGTTTACCACACTCTTCTCAACCTTCTTTTCTCTGCAAGTTTTTTCCTTACAATCGTTGGGTAATTTCTCTTAGTTCCTCCAACATCAATCTGCGAGTCCCTTGGAGTTGAGAGCCAAGCTGCCGTTTGAATAAGCTGCGTTACATAATTTATAGCTTCTTCAATTTCTGCTTCTGTTTTTAACGACTGTCTCATATTAATATTCTGTTCTATATAAGTTTTGTATGAGTTCCAGTCTGTTTTGGAATTGCTTAATTTACATCCTTTCTCTTTATTGATTATGGTTTTGCTAACCGTCATCAGGACAGGCGAATGATCGTAGCTCAAGTCAAGGCAGCCTTCAACTTCAATGTAGTTTTCTGAAATTCCTTTTGTTATATAAAAGTCGAGGTCTGGAATTTTTGTATTATCTGTTGGCCAATAGGTCGGCTCACCAGTGGAGATAGAGTTACATCCATATTTGTCAATTGCTTTCTTTAGCTCTCTTCCTCTTGTAGTGTCGAGTCTAGAGCCCCAATGTTGGTGTTTTGCATTCCAGTCCCCTCCTGCAATAAAATAATTTCCTAATTGTTTCAACAATTGACCAAATTGCTCTTCTTTGATTTGTGAACGAGGTGGACAATATACTGCAGCAATGTTGATCTTCCGTTCATCAATGTAGACTGTAATAATTGTTGCTTGGATGTGTTCAGTTTGGACACTTTCAATCTGGTGGTGTCTGCTATTACTTCGTATGAGTACAGCAGTTCCGCCTCTCGCTTTACCAGATGGGTGAGGGGTACTATATACATCGTAACCAGGAATCGATATTCTGGTACTGGGAGTGAGATGGGATTCGCTGATTAACAGCACATCAATATGACGATTAGACAAGAATAACTTAAGTTCTTGGATATGACCTGCCACACCATTGGCATTCCATAATGCTATTTTAAACGGCATTAATTTGTCATTTTGGCGATGACTTGCGTTAGCAGAGTTATCAGTGTACTCATTTGCTGGAATAATTTATCAATTAATGTGGTCTGATTTTCTATCAACCTTTCGAGTTTATTTTCCTTTATTTCAGAATGTGCTGTTGAGCGCATTACATTACTGTAGGAGTTTTTCTGTTTGTTTCCAACTGGTTCGGTGACCTGTATTGTTACCTTATCTGTAGGCCTACATTCTTTTTTATCTTCATAGACTACTTGATCTGTTCTATTAGCGGGTCGTGTTTTAACCTGCACTTCGCGTCGCTGCAGATTATTCTTACTTTTCTTTATTTTTTTGTAGACTTCACAGCCTTTATAGTTAGCTGGATGAGAACCATCGCAGTGGATACACTTGGGCGGTGCTTCAGGCGATTTTTTACAGTTTGCTGTAATGTGGTCATGTCCACATTTGACACACCTTGGTAACTGATAGCAATTATTTTTTGTATGCCCGTATGCTTGACAGCGGTGACACTGGGGGATATCTCTCGTGGGCTTAATATTTTCAACACGAATTCGACAATTCAATAAATATTCTTCGTTGAATATTTCCGGGTTGTTGACGCTTCGTTTTAAGTTAATAAAATGCAAGGGGATGGGTTTCTTAGTTTTTTGGCTGGTCGCATTAATTATTTCTCCCACTACTTCGTGGCCTATCTTCTTTAGTTCTTCTTTCATTTCGTTAGTATCGGTTGACGGGTGCATACCCTTCAGTACTATTCGGAACGGTTTTTCATTTCTTGGAGTGAACGTATGACAAAGAATACTGTTATCTCTCAGATATGCGATAACTTTTCGATAATTTTCTACGCTAGTAATGTTTAATTTAACGGTCTTACCGTTTGTGACGACGTATTTGTACTCTTCTTTCTTGATCACGGTTTCAATAGCCTTGATGAACTCTTTGATATTGAGTATACCTTGCACTAGAATCGGAGGGGGCTTACAGTCCTCTTCCTTCTTCTTCTTAGGAGGTTGCTTAGGTTGGCTGGCATTTTCTTCGAGTTGACACTCTTCTTTGTTGTTATCGCTGTTGAAGATGGCAAAGCGATTCTTCATTTTGTGCAGACTCAGGCTATCTTCAGGTGACGATAGCGGACGTTTTGATGACCGGTTTTGGGTTTTTGGAACCTCCTGCCAGGAGGGGGTACCCATGTTAGGTCCGTGATTCACATCAGTTGCCGGCTGCTAGAGCAAGCGCAAACACGCCGGAACTCAACGAGAATAAAGGTACTCAAAAACGGGTTACAAATTATTCTTTCGATAAGCGTACTTTGCACGTTCACGTCTTCACAGTACGAGTGCTATCGCGAAACTGCATTACCACTAATAATACATTATTTTCGGATGCTGTTGGTGCATAATACACTTCTTTTACAGTTAGTATGGTTTCCGCTCCCTTATATGTAGTTGAAAAGAATTGTTAACGAACCAATGCCAATAGCTTGTACAGTTACCATAACTTCATTAATATTGAAGTGAACTTGTTTAGGCTGTTCAAATTCCAAATAATCAGCAAGAGAGTAGAAATCATTAGTTATGTGCGAATTAGCAAGCGAATCTATACCAAATACTTTGTCAACGATAAAGTCTGATCGACGAATCGAGTTAAACTCACCAGTTTTATCAAAGAACGGACACTCCATTACCAACCACTTTCACTTAACACAGGGACGACGGTCATCCTAGTTGTGACAGAGTCTCAAGTCTTTCATACTACACTCATTTTATCGATTCGTACTTTCTATTCGTGAGTGTGGCTACCCCTAGTCCTAGTACTACCTCTAGTACAGGCACACTCTCTCATGCGTACTACTCGATAACCTGGAAGCCAAATTACGAACTGCGATGACAACATGCATCTGTTCGGGTTTCTTATATAGGATTACAACCTACAGGTTAATGAGTATCGTAACACCTTCCTCCACTTATGTAGCGTCGATGTGGCTTTAAACATCTACATGTTGTTCTGTTTGGAGGAGGAGAGTGAAATACAATTGTACAATTGAACTTACCTGTGGTGGGTTGAATTCAGATTGTATGAACTCCTCCTCCAAACAGAACACTCCCACCCGCTACGCCCGGTCCCTTCACCTTTTTACATCGCCGCGTTAATATAGAATGATTATCAGGGAAGAACGTAGGACTATCACAGACAAATATCCCTTTTTTCTTCCCTTTAAATGTGTGGCTGCACTATACCTTAGTAAGATACTACATGTTGTTCTGTTTGGAGGAGTTCATACAATCTCAATAAAGATTCCTAAGAAACTGAATTCTCAAAGAACGAACGAATCGCCTCCTCCGCCAGTGGCTCCACAGAATGAAGTTGATATTCGACCTTCTTTGCAGTTGTACTGTCGTAACGATGCAACAAGTAGAGCCGAGATTCTATGGATTTTGAAAGTGGCTACTAGTAATTATAGTCTACGTTCATGCGATAACATTCCCAGGTTATTTAAGGAGATGTTCAAAAATAGCCAAGAGTTAGAATGTATGACTCTGAACAAAACAAAAGCTCGTTACCTATTAACAGAAGCTAGTGGACCGTATTTTTACAATAAGTTGACCACTGAAATTAGAGAAAGTAAAGTTTATTACACCTTAATGTATGATGAAACTTGCAATTCCGCAAACAGAAAAGAATTACAAATAGATATTCGATTCTGGTCAAAGAAAGAAAGTAAGGTTATTACATCTCATTTGCAAACCTTCTTTTTAGGTTCTGCCACTGCAAAAATTATTTTTGATCATATTTGTCTGGCTATGAAAAATGCTGATTTGTCGTGGGCGAAGTTATTGATGGTAGGCTCGGATGGCCCCAACGTAAACAAAACCGTTTTCAATCTCCTAAATGAAGAGGCTAAAAAGTTGCGTTCGAATTCAAAAGCTTTATTAGATATTGGAACCTGCAATATTCACAAAGTACATAATGCGTTTGCAAAAGGCCTCAATGAAGTGGGTGAAGAAACATCGGAGTTTATTATAGCCCTGCGTAATTTTATATATAAGTTTCCCAATCGCGAAGATGACTTTCGTTCAATTCAAGAAAAGTTGAATTTACCAAATGTTAAAATCTCGAAACATGTTTCCGTTCGTTGGCTGTCTGTTAGAGACAGCTTGAAAATTATCATCGAGCAAATGCCAGCTATTCGGGAATATTTTCTGAAATTCATACCAAAAAATCGACCAAAATTAATGAACAGCAGATTATTCAAGATTGTCAATAGTTTTTTACTAAAAAAAACTCATAAAGCCGAAGTCGAGTTTGTGTATTCAATTTCTTGTACTTTTACGACTGTTACAGAGAGATTTCAGTCATCTGGAATTTTAATCCAGAGTTTATACTCCGAAATTCGTCAACTTTATGTAACTCTTCTTAACCGCGTTCGCAAATCGTCTTCCATCGGTTTTGTGACATTTAACCGCTCAAAATTGAGCTTATTACCGATCAAGGATGTGAAAGTTCCACAAAAAGTAAAGGATGAGATTTCTGGTATCCCAGAAAGGGATCAGCTTGATTTTTTATTAGCTTGTCAGAAAAGCTATTATTTTGGCTATGGCAGAATATCTATACATCAAATGCATAGGTATTAATGAAGTTGCAATTTTGAGATTCTTACGTTTTCTGAAACCAAAAAATATTCAGGTTGCTGAAAATACAATTACAAACTCTACCTTTCAAGAGGATGTTGAAAAAATTTCAAAATTGTTGGATTTGGATGAAATCGACAGTACATCATTAGAAGATGAGTGTGCTCTCCTGAAACAAGAAGTCTCAATTTTTGAAAATAAAAGCGAGAAAAGTATTATAGAATTCTGGAAGGAGGTCTTTGTGTTGAAATATGAATCGGGCGTTGAAAAATATCCAAACTTGATCTCATTGGTGCAAGCCTATTTCACTCTTTCTCACGGAAACTCAGATGTCGAGAGAGGCTTCTCTACTAGTGGAGACATCCTTACCGAAGGAAAAACGGCTATGAGCCTAGAATTATTAAATGCGACTCTGAATACGCGCAGTGGAATGAAGGGTCTTGACCCTCACTTGTTCATTGTTGATGGAGAATTTCTCAGATTATCACGATTTGCCAAATCTTCTTATGATACTGCATGTGCCGAAAAGCGAAGATAAAAAGAACTAAAGAATGAGGCAAGAAAACAAGAGGAACAAAGAAAAATCGCGGAAAAAGGAAAAGAAGACATGATGAAAAAAAGAAGAAGTCAGTTGACGGTTTATGAAAATGAGTTGGAGGAGGTGAAAAATGAACTGAAGAAGAAGAGGAAAACAAAAGAAGAAATTTTTGAGTTGGGCAACAAATGTTTGAAACACGCTCTAAAAGCAGACAGCATGGATGAAGTACGCACAGCTCAACATATTCTAGATAGTATCCACACAATGAAGCCTGGAGAAGAAACTTTGGACAAACAGAGAGAAAATCTAGAAAAGAAGATAAATCAAACCAAAAATGAACTTCTACAGAACTGAGTGCTTATTGTGCAAAGAAAAGAGGAAGAAAAAATTTGCATTTCATTTACTGTATAATATTTTATTTTGAATAATTAATATTGATAATATTTTTCGAGTTGAAGTTATATACTGAATGATCAAAGTTTAATCGTTTGATTGTCTGGTCATTAAGTTTATTTTTTTGAAGTAATTGATTATTTGTTAAGCTAATGAAAATTATTGAAGTAACTTAATTTTCACATTACAAAGCAAAGTATGGTGCTAAGTCAAGTGTTGATTTGAAATTTTGTTGAATAATTCTTATCACTTTATTATTTTTTAATTCCCAATGTTTTGTTTCCTTAACTATTTCTGAATTGTTGTGATGACGGTAATCTTTTTATTTCTTTCTGTGATTTGGTGCCATCTATTATTATAGTAATTAGTAATGATGATTGAAGTATTCAATGTTGTCAGTTGAACTTTGTTTTGTTTATTGGAATGAAATCTTTTCTAATGAAAATGTTTTTCTTAATTGTTTCCAATTCATTTGAGTCTTTGAGGTGAAAAATGAGGAAAATAATAGAATAAGGAACTCTCTCTATAGAAACTTCATTATTTGTATCTTTTCAGTACCGCACTATTCCCATAGAATAGCATAATTAATAGATTTACTCTAATTATGAGCCTTTGAAAAAAGTGGCTCATCGGTTGTGATGTTTGTCACTTGAGTCACTTTTTGGTCACCTTTTTGGTAATTTTAGTCACTTAATCAACTTTTGAAGAAGAAATTTGGTGGCCACCCTGTGAAGACGGCGTTTTTCGAAAGAAAGTTTTATCCATTGTCCGGTTGACCCATCGGTACCAGATGACACATTCTTACAACTCTATTAGAGAGGATGTGACCGCGGTTTTAAATTTTTTTATAATTTCCTCTCTAATAGAGAGGATGCGGTTATAATTTTATTTTAATTAATTAGAGAGGATGTGCCTACGGTTTTAAATTTTTACCATGTTAGGGAATTGATTCAGTCTCGAGCTGTTTGTCAAACTGTTCACTTTTTATTTCGTCAAATAATTCAGTTTTGTGTTCAATTTAATTTAATTCAGTTTGTGTTTGCTTTTTTTTATTGCTTTTTTATTTGTTCAAACCAGTATAATAATGAACGTAAGTTCAGTATTTATATATTTCTTTTTTTAAACAACAGTATTTTCATTTATTGATCCCTATTTTAGGGAATACTCGTTTTTTCAACAATTAAAAAAACTAACATAGGGGAAGCTGAGGAATCTGTTACGGTCTCAAATGTGAACGACGTACCTCTTAAAACTGAGCATTTGAAATTATTTGGTAGTATTAGGAATGGAATACCTCCAATCTCAGGTAATATTGTTATCTTTACTTACTAACATATATATATATATATATATATATATATATATATATATATATATTTACACTTACTATTTTATATGTATAGATCACTGTATGGAGTACATTAAAAACAACAGTAACTCGTTACCAAACCTAATTCTATACTTCTGTGAGGTTAGCGATATAGAGACTTCGGTAGATTTCAATCTGGAGATTCAACAAGCGAAAGTAAGATTGATGGTTTGTTTAATAGTAATATTTTTTGTTTGTCTCAGGGATGATGAAAAAAGGTATTTTTTTCAATAGGAGAAATTACGTACCAAATTCTTCGCACCATACCTGCCAATGCGTTTTATAGGTGCACTGCTGGTCCGAAGAAAGACGATTTTTCAACCAGTGGGGGTTTTACACCACTATGGGGTATTAATAAAGTAAATGAAAATCCTTATATAAATATGTGAGAGACGATAGTGACGCGATAAAGATAAAACGTGTGTTACTGTGTTCAAATATTTTCAACGCGTTCAAGTACTTCAACACATAGTGCCTTAAGCAAGTTGAAACGTGAAAATTGACCTAGGTTGTTCATTATCACTTGCGATTAAATGGAGACCGAAGAAATCAAGAAAACGATTCGAGAAGAAATACAAAACGCCTTCAAAGGAATGTCGAAAGTCTTCGAAAAGAACTTGCAGGAAACGATGAGAAGTTTTCGTGATGAAATAAGAGACACGAAGGAAGAAGTAGCGAGTATTAGAAAGGTGACAACAGAACTACAATCTAAAACGGAAGGATTAGAAGAGTATTCCCGATTAGAAAACGTGATAATCAAAGGAATAAAATATGATGGAAGAAACGAATCGGTAGAAGTTTTGATCGGTAAAGTAATTGATATCGCTACGAAGCTCAAAGTAGATCTGAAAGACCACCACATTAGCACAACTCATCGACTTCCTACAAAGCATAACAACTCGCCTCCGCCCGTCATAGTCAGACTCGTTAATCGTTGGAAGAAAGAACAGCTGATAGCCGCCTCAAAATAAGCAAAGTTACGAGGAATTTTCATCACCGAACAACTCACTCCTTTCAAAGCTAACCTTCTGCGAGAAGCATTACAGTTGAGGAGAGAAGGGAAAATAAAATATGTTTGGAACGCTGGAAACAAAATCATGATGAGAAAAGACGACAACGAAGAGGCAATACAGATAATGAATGAAAAGCACCTCAACAGTTTGGTACACCGAGGAGAAAGGTACGAATCCGAAAACGAAGAAATTCAGACAGATGAAGTGAATGAAAACGACGACAACGATGAAGAAAGTGAATCAAACGACATAAATGATGAAGAAGGTAAATCAAGCGATGCGGGAAAAGAAAAACAAAAACAACAAAAACCAACCAGCAAGCAGAAGATGCAACGTCAACTCAAAATTTCAACTTTTTCGAAGGCAGTCACACCGAACGAAGAAACAAAAACAGCGACGACGAACGTGAATACTCGTAGTAAAAATAAGTAAGTGATAAGCTACTCTCTACCTTGCCTTGGTTTGACTGGCCAACATAGGCAAGTAAGGCCTAAATCTCAGCAAAAACATGACGAGCTATCAGAAATGAAAGCAAATTTAGTCAGGAACACTAAGATTATCAACAATAATCAATTAAAAAATAGAATCACAGCCGATAAAGGTTACATAGATGAAAAGTATAGGGAACTAAAAAACAAAATAAAGAAGGGGGGAAAATTAAAAATAGCCACACTCAATGTAAGATCACTGAAAGACAATTATAAATTTCAGGAAATCGAAAAAGAAGTAGAAAAATATGGTATAGACATATTAGGAATGGCAGAGGTTAGAAGAAAAAATGAAACAATATTAAACACAAAAAAAGGAAATTTATGGTTTTATACAGCTTCAGATGGTCACAGAGGTATAGGTTTCCTAATCAATGATAGACTCAAAAAGAATGTTGAGAAGTTTACAAGCATCAATGATAGAATCGCAAAAGTGGAACTAAAGGTAAATGAAAGAGAGAAAATGATAATAATTCAGGTTCACGCCCCTACAATGGGATCAAAAAAAGAAGAGGTCCAAGAATTCTATGACATCCTAAACGATACGATGAGAGAAGAAAAAGATAATAAACAAAACAAAATCATAGTTATGGGAGATTTCAATAGTCAAGTTGGAAAAAGAGAAGAAGGAGAGGAAGGAATCTTAGGACCCTACCAATACGGGAAAAGAAATGAAAACGGAGAACTACTAATAGAATTTTGTAACGAAAATCACTTAAAAATAATAAACACGTGGTTTAAAAAAAAATACAATAAAAGGTGGACCTGGATCTCTCCAAATCTACAAACAAAAACCCAAATTGACTACATATTAACGGACAGGCATAGTAAAAATATAAAAAATTGTGGAATCATAAAAAATTTTAATTGCGATACAGATCATAGGATACTGACAATAGAAATTAATCAGATTGAAACACGAAAACAAAAAAGAAAAAATACAGGCTCCATAAATGATAAAATGAAAAAATATAGAGTAACTTATGAAACTTTGGTAGGAGAAACTATAGATCGAACACGATGGAATACAAATAGCAACGAAAAATGGAATGAACAAGTAATAAACTTATTAGAAGTAGCCTCTAGGGAAATAATAAATAAAAAAGAAGATGAGAATAAAATTGAGACCGATCCTCTAAAACAACTATATAAAAGAAGACAAAAAATAAGCAACAAGAATATAATAACGAGGAAGGACAGACTCGACATAATAAATTTGAACAAACTCATAAAAATAAAAAGAAGAGAAACGTACAGAGAGAAGGAGGATAACATGATGGAACAAATATTAGAAGAAACAATGAGTGTTAAAAAAATAAACAGAAATTTGATGCTGGGTACTAACTGGATGAGCTATTTGATGGAAGAAGGAGGTAAAAAAGTGTATGGTAGAACCGAAATAAATGAAGTAGCAACTAGGTTTTACGAAAATCTATATTCAAATGAAACAGAAAGTGCAGACAATGATAGAAACAGAGAAAAAGAATATCAAAAAGAGCCAGAAATTATGGAGAGCGAAGTAAAACAAATAATACAGAAACTAAAGAACAATAAGGCTGCCGGACCAGATGGCATTACGAACGAACAAATAAAGTACGCAGGAGATAAATTTATAAGAACATTAACCCACCTGTTTAATAACATACTCGAAAACAAAAAAATACCAGAAATATGGAAGGTCTCAAAAATAATAGTAATTTACAAAAAAGGAGACAAGCATAAAATCGAAAATTATAGACCATTAAGTATAACCTCAAACATCTCAAAAATATTTGCAAAAATCATAAACAACAGAATGAAGAAACATTATAACAACACCCAAGCACAAGAACAAGCAGGCTTTAGAGAAGGATACTCGGCAATAACAAACTTACACATAATAAATCAAATAATAGAAAAAAGTGAAGAACATAACCTAAATTTATGCATGGCTTTTGTAGACTACACGAAAGCTTTCGACTCGATAAAACACTCCTTTCTCTTTAAAGCCATGGAAAATCAAGGATATAGTACGGAAATAATAAAAATAGTAAGGGAAATGTACAATGGTGCAAAAGCATTTATAACCACTGACGTTGAAGGGAAAAAATTCGAAATAAAAAAAGGAGTAAGGCAGGGCGACCCACTGTCGTCCGCCCTTTTCAATATTACGCTAGAGGAGGTTTTTAAAAAGATGAAATGGGAGGAAGAGGGAATAAATATAACCGGGTCTTGGCTAAATAATCTTCGCTTTGCTGATGACGTAGTAATAATAGCAAATGATGAAAACAAACTAGAAGAAATGTTAAATGAACTACACAAAAAAGGCGAGGAGGCAGGACTGAAAATAAATTTTGAAAAAACAAATGTCATAACAAATATCACGAAAAATCAAAAAGAAGAAAATAAGATCAAGATAGATAACAAAATAGTAAAGAAAGTAGACGAAGTTATTTATTTAGGACAAATAATAAGTATGAAAAACAGATATGAAAAAGAAGTGAAGAGAAGAATAAAACTAGGATGGAGTAAATACTGGGCACTAAAAAGAATACTAAAAACGAACCTCTCTCTAAAAATAAAAACAAAAATATTCAATGCTTGTATCATTCCGACCATAATATATGGTGCACAAACATGGGCGTTAAGAAAAATAGATAGGGAAAAACTGCAGACAACACAAAATAAAATGGAAAAGGGAATTTTAGGGATAAAGCAAAATGTAAGAATAAAAACAAAAAAAGTAAAAACCGTACTCAAAAACAATAAAAATATATTAGAGGAATGTCTATACCGCAAATGGGACTGGGCGGGACACGTGGCAAGAAGGGAGGGAAACACCTGGGTAAAAAAATCAACTTTTTGGTATTTGGGGTATCAAAAAAGAAAACAAGGAAGACAAAAATTACGCTGGATGGATGACTTCACCTCCCTCTTAACTCACAAATTGTACCATCGAGTGGCACAGTCAAGGCCAGAATGGAAAAGGCTGAGAGTAGCTTTCGCCCGCAAGGGTAACAAGTACTCATGTACATAATGTATAAAATGTACTAGAAAACTTGTATTTATATGAAAGCCAAATAAATAAATAAATATAAATATGTATAGGAAAATGGACAAATTTTTTTAAATTGAATTATTACAGTTATAGGAAAGTGATCAACATTCCCGTTCTTAATGAGGTGATAACATACCTCATTATTCATGACGATAGCTGTATTTCTGACAGAGCCCTATTCAAAATTCTCAGTAAACTAAGTGAGCCTATACCAGAACATTTTCAGATCAAATGGGATAAAATTAAATAAGTGAGTTATTTGAAATTTTGTCAACTGTAATTCTTGTTTATAAAAATGACCTAGTATTTCTTCACCGTCTAACGCTTTTATTGAGTAAGTTATTGGGTCAGTGTGATGAATTTTACATATGATAAAAATTTCACTTGTCCAATTTCTCGAATATTTATTCGCAAAGGTCTTTTGATAGCGAGTAATACGTACACAATCACCTATTTTGAAGACTGGTTTGTCTAGCTTGAACTTTTTCAAGGGGTACATTCGCTCAAAAATTTCTTTTTCATTTTTCTTCGTCACTGAAGCAGGAGTACACCTTATAGTACGATGAATATTTTTCTCATTGTACTCCTGTAGAATACAAGGTAAAATTTTGATCCATTCAAAATTTTGATTCACTTCAAAATGTATTTTCAGTTTTTCGTTCAAAGTCCTATTAAATCTTTCGATTATTGAAGACTCGATTTCACTGAATGTATGGTACATTTCAATATTATAAACATGTAGTAATTTTTTTAATGTAGAGTTTACAAACTCACGTCCCATATCAACATGGATCTTATCTGGTTTTCGGCGAGATTTTTTCAATATTTGTTCAAACTCTTCACTCACACTTCTACCATCCTTTTTTTTCAAGGCATAACACCAAGCAAATTTTGAGAAGGTATCAATCACATTCAATAGGTACTTGTATCCTTTATTCACTCTCCAGAATTTCTTTGACATAATTAATAAATCTGCAGCCCAAATATGATCTATACCGTTGGTAATGATCCGACGAGTTTTAAATTTTCTAATCACACCTTTATGAAGCTCACGAGCTTCTAACCACTGGTCCTTTCTCCTCGTTTTTTTGCTCGATTTCGGTCAATTTTTGATCGATTTTGGTCGGTTTTGATCGTTTGAGGTTGTTTTGGGTCGATTTTGGTCGATTTTTCTTCCTGATTGTAGATTCATTTTTAGACAGAAATAATCGAAGGGAATAAAATTTAGTTTTACACTTACAGTAACAATTGCAGAGAAAATTTTTATATTGTAGACACATAACTAGCTAAAAACTTCAAACATAGATGACCACAGATCACTTGATCAGTTTTTTGTTCTTGTTCATAATTGAAATAGATAGTATTTATACCATGTTGTAAATATTGTTGTATCTCAAAAGGAGGAGATACACCAAATGAATCGTAATATTGAATCTTTGAACCTATTTTCATATAACAGACCCAATGTGTCCCTATACCAGACATTGAGTCTAAATTAACAACCGCAGATTCGTTTTTTAACGGCCCTTTTTTAGGAAGTGCATCTCTCATAAACACACCTCGAAAATAAGGTATACGTAGTTTTTTAGCATATGTTTCAATTTCAAAAGTATTCAACGGAGTGTATTTTTTTTTAGCATCAACTCTTTCAATAAACCATCTCCTCCAGTCAATGCTTTAGGTTTCTTATTCATATATAATCCTGTACCCTTCTTCTTAGTACGTCGACGACAAACACTTGATACTTTAGGTGTACCCTTTTTCTTAGTACGACGACGAACACTTGATAGACCTTTTCCTTCCAAAACTCGATTATGACGAATTCATTCCTCAACTAAACGATCATTGGCTTTCTTATTCTGATAAGAATTATATACATTTGTAGCTAATGAACCGAGTGCAGCGACAGCTGGAGCAGCAGCAAGTAAGGCTGGTAAGAAACCTTCTTGTTTGAAATTTTGCACCTATTTACTAGATAATTTCAATTTTATAGAATTCTTTTTTTCTTTTCGAGCTTTATTAATTTTTTTAATTTGGTACTTGGTCAAAGGAAGGGAAATTTCGCTCATTATGGAATCCTTAGTACGAAACAAGTTCACATTTATTCCAACAGGTTGTTTATTCTCAGAAGCTGATAATATCAGATTTTTTGAATATTCATCTAAATTCACAGGATAATTTATGTAACTTGGACTTTTTTTCTTTGTATTCAAACCAGCACCTAAAGCTCGCTTTGCCTTCATAACATTTGTAACACCCCACGCTACCCCACGTTCACCACGACTAGCTCAGGGATCTTTAAAACGACTCCAAGCTGCTAATTCTAAATCTTTGTCTGCAGCGTGACGGTCAGCTAATTTCTTTGACTTACTGTAGGCAATGTCATGATGCATAGCTGCTTCATCCAATTTATTTTTAGGTTTTATACCCTTCTCAAGACGTAAATCTAAGTTAGTACCAGGGCCAGCATATTGATATCCAAAAGGGATGTGAGTTTTGAAGGGCCAATTTTCAAGTAAAGAATTCATTAGTCCTTTACCTGTAACAGGAACAGGAAATAATTTTTCAATTGCTTCGTGACGTTTCTCCTTGTAATTCATTACTACTTTTTTAAAAAAGCACTTCTCTATTTATACTATTATTATGATAACTACAGTATTCCTGATATGTAGGTATACTTTACTATTCTCTTCTCAAATTAAATACAAATATAGACCATGATAACTACAGTAGTACTAAATATTCCTGCTGTATACTTTACTACACGACGTATTATACTATTCTCCTCTTCTTCATTTTGTTGAACCAGTAATCTTCCTCACATGTTTTCTCCAAATCATATTGGCGACTTTTTTTCAATTTTGTTCTACGAAACCATTTTTTGTACCATGGTGGTGACGATGGTGGAGCTACTGGATCACCCATTTCTTCGAATGCTTTGACTCTTTCTTGCCACTCGATCATCCAATCATCTACTTCCATGGTATCATCACTTTCTTAAACAAACTTTACTGTTCGAAGGTT
The DNA here is from genome assembly GCA_035079385.1 of Aspidiotus rigidus. Taxonomy (NCBI): domain Eukaryota; kingdom Metazoa; phylum Arthropoda; class Insecta; order Hemiptera; family Diaspididae; genus Aspidiotus; species Aspidiotus rigidus. The sequence goes on along the minus strand of JAVHKY010000020.1, from coordinate 11,188,832 downwards.
TAGACACTAGTGAGCTCAAATTTCTCGTATCTCTTGTAAAATATTAACGAGTTCGTTAACCAGAAGTGGGCTATTATTTCCCGATTTAATCTCTCCGTACACAATGTACAATCTATCAAGCAATTCTTCAAAATTATTCCAATAAACATACTCAACTGGCGCATTAGTTAGAATTTTTCAAAGACCCGACCCACGTTTTGGGCTAAAACTAATGAGATCCTTAAATTCGTCAGCTAATGATTTAGGTTTTGTTGGTGTACTATAATCAATAGTCGGCTCCATATACTTCAATACACCACGATTACCGAGATTACCGAGTATAGGTTTAATTATTCTTTTATATTTCATTCCACCGCTAGATTTTACTTTTGAACTGTGTGGGTCATTATTTACACGATAAGCGTGTGTACTCAGAAGAATTTCTTCATAATTTCTCAAGTCAGTTTCATCAAAGTTTTTAGGGTCTTTTAAGGTTAGGAGAGACCACAATCCGTCAGTTCCCTCATATTTTTGTCCATCTTCAAATACAAAGGCGTCATCTATTATACAGACAGGTTTATTACCTATATAGAAGTATCCGTCTTCAAATCGAATTCCAAAGGTAGTATCCACAGCCGTATTTTGTGTAACGTGTAAATTCAAGTATTTCATAGCTGTTTCTCCAAATAACTCCTCAGCCTCCTCTTTTAATTTCTCTTTTATCTCACCCGGTTCCATAGGTATTTGTAGAATTTGTGTTGGACGGTTTTCCAATGTAGCTTTTATATCGTGAAGGGGTTTAATAATAGGTCTATATTCATCTTCCAGTACTTTCTGACGATTTATGAAACTATGTCTAATTTCCTCATATTTTTCTCGTAAGGCCTCACCGGTTTCTAGATAATCTTTTACTAAAGCATCCATTTTTGACAACTTTTTACTAGTGAACATCTATTTATACACCTCATCTTTTTTTTGTATAATTTTCTTTCCCGATGACGTCTTTTCTTCCTTAGTTGACATAGGTGTAATTATTAATTCTGTGAAGTTGACGGTGCTCTATTTTGTTTTTTCTTATTACCTATAAAAAGTGTTCAAATTATTGTGAAGTATGTCTGACTCAGGTGTATCATCTATTTCATCACTCAATTTATTTAATACCTCGCCAGAGGACGTTGTTGACAGCGTACTCAGTCATTTAAACGAGGTAGGGGGAAGAGAATTACCACCATTTGTTTCCCTTACCAAATTAATTCCGAAAAGAATATACACTGTAAAAAAAGTTGTCCTACGAATAGCTGGTGAAGAGAATGCCCCATTTACAGGGGTACAGGTATACCTAGATAATGTATTATAATCGATTAAAGGTTCAACTTCTTCCACATGTCTTCCATAGTAGGAAACTTTGAATTGATTGAACATATGATATAAATTACCACATTTTAGGTCGTCAACCTTCAAATTTAAACGCTCGCGGGGATAATAAGGTAAGGATGCCTATAATGGACCAGTACCCTAATATGGACCACCTTAATGTCTCAGCCGCTACGAGCGCTATCACGCGGAATAAAATGTCACTGCATGTGTTTGTCACGGACTCGGCACCTACGCTAAAATCTAGGTGGCTGCTCCACGAATAGTGTTGATACGAGCTGATAATCGAAATTACGAGTTCCAAAAGTTTTTTTCTAGTTTATAATTCCGTTAGATTGAAGACATTAAATTTCGAATCAGCAGTTTTTGCTGTGCTTGTTTGGTAAGGACATGGATGTAGCTTTTATTTCATGTATTACACTTTGTTGTAGAGTTTGAAGAAGTAGATGAATTACCGAGGAGGAAAAAAAAAAGCGAAGTTCCCAAATATGGACCACCTATGGTGTTCCTAATATGGACTATCAAACAAAAACAAAAAAAAATTATTCGTGCTTTTTTCTTGAGTAGTTTCACTGACCAATTCATAATTTAACCATTTCACATAGAAATGGGTAAAATACGCAAACGGCGGACACCTCGGAAGATGGAGTCAGCTGTCAGATCAGTGATAAAAAATGAGATGGGTTGCCTGAAAGCTGCAAAAGCTCATTGTGTTCCTGTCACGACAGTCAAAACCATGGTCAGAAAAGTACGGCAACAGGTGAGGGTTAATTTGTCGATTGAACTAATTCTATTTCACCTATAATTTTGTAAAAGGTAACCCTTACTCACTTGTGTTGTGGCTACAGAACATTCTAGAGAACGACATCTGTAAAATCGTTCGAGTTCCATTAGGAAGAAGGACAGCTTTACCCACTTCTGTGGAAGATGCGTTGGTCCAATATTGTATTGATATGGATGCTAACTATTTTGGATTACGAAGACGTGATATTCGTCGATTGGCTCAGCAGCTGGCCAGTTTGTCCAACCAATGATCATATTTGGTCGTAAAAATCGTAAGGATGAACTTGGAGATGGAGCTCCACCAGGATCACTCATTGAGTACAGTATGTCTGGGTGGATATCAACGCCTCTGTTCACTAAATGGTTTGTGCACTTCATAAAAACAGTAAATCCTTCTAAAGACGATCCTGTTGTCCTGATCTTTGATGGTCATTTTTCACACACAAGAAACATAGATCTTATAAATCTGGCACGTGAAAATTATGTCAGTCTGGTATGCTTACCTCCTCATACGAGCGATAAGATGCAGCCATTAGATAAGACGTTCATGAAGTCATTCAAGTCACATTATTCAACTGTAATTGAGTCCTGGATGGATAGCAATGAGGGTCGAAAAGTGACACATTATCAAGTTGCCGGTTTATTCAGGGAAGCATATGAAGCTGCAGCAACAATGTCTATGGCTAGAAATGGATTTCAGTCGACGGGTATAATTCCCTTCAACCCAAATATTTTTCCAGATCATAAATTTGTCACTCTCAAGGATCGACAAGCATCCTCTTCTCCAGCTAACCTTTCCCTCGATTCAGAACAATCAGGAGAAATGAGTTCAATCAATGTAGACACCACTCAGAGTTCAAGCACCACAAACACCACTCAATGCACTGTGTCATCATTGTCAACAACGCCTGTGACCAGTAAAAGAAATGTTTCTCTAGATGATATTGAACTCTCTCCAATCGAATCTGGTTCCAGTAAGTTGTAAGTTTATCTGTCCAGCAGATATTTGCCCAATTCAGACTGTACAAGACGCACCACCCTCTGATAGACGTGGGACAGCGGTAGTTATCACCTCGTCTCCCTATAAGGATAAACTTGTGCAAGCAAGAGACCAAAAAGAAGAGAGGGAAGCAAAGAAGGAAGAAAAAAAGATAGCTGCGGCCGCAAAGAGAAAGTTGGCTGAAGAAAAGAAAGAAGAGAAGAAAAAATTGGCTGAAGCAAAGAAACAATTAGCTGCATCCAAGAAGCAGAACAAGAAAGAATTGGCTGCAGTCAAGAAGAGGGACAAGAAAGAAAAAGCTGCAGCTAAGAAGACAAGCAAGGCGTCGGCGTCGACAAATTCATCAACCAAGAAAACTTGTACACGAGCCAGGAGAAAGTTGAATCTTGTCTCGTCATCTTCATCCAGTGAGTCAGATGCAGAAGTTGAATATGCGTCTTCAGAGAGTGGTAGTGATTATGATGCTGAGTGTCAGTTTTGTGGCGTTCCCTATAGTCAAGACACTGGTGGAGAAAAATGGATTTCATGCTCCAAATGTTTTGTATGGGCACATGAAACGTGCGATGCAGCAGTCGACGAATGCTCAAGTAAACAAAAATATATTTGTTCTAACTGCCTTAATGGTTGAAATGAATTTAAAAATGCTTAAATGAATATTTATTGTATTTATTTATAGTTTTTCAAGATTTTTGACGAATTTCAGGGGTAGTCCATATTAGGCACCCAATTTTGAATTTTCAGAATTTGACCTTTTTTTTTGAAAAAATAATAAAAAATTGATATTCTTTCTCATATTGCTTGTTCTTCTGCATAGAGGTGGTACAGGCTTTGAACTTGTATTTTCAGCTTTGAACGGAAGTAAAAACTCAATTACAACTAATTTTACAGACATTTTACAAAAAGTGGTCCATAATAGGCACCCTTACCTTACACATTATTGTTGAGTAATACTTGGACGTTCTCTAAGTTACAGAAATCGAATTCCGAGTTATCAACTTTTTTATCAGGGTCAGTTTGAAAACCTAATAGAATATATTTACATTTTGCATAAGCAACAGGAAAATTGGAGAAAACATGTGAGGAAGATTACTGGTTCAACAAAATGAACACTGAGAAAAAAAAACAGTTTTTTTTTCTCCTAAATTAACGATATTTCCTACATAATGCAGTACATTTTTCATTAATGTAGGAAAATATAATGAAGAGAAAACGTATTTTATACTACAGAGGTGAAATTGCAGCATTAAAGTCATAAATCCTGCAACACCAATGAGTGTGTAAATATTATATTGCTGAACACAAAAATAGCTTTAGAAAGTTAAAAAGAATATATTGGATTAAAAAGGAAAAAAATCGATATTAGGTCATGCGGTATTTCAAGAAGCACTTATGAAAATCTTGTGACTTTACTATAGTAAGAATGATTTTTTCATTCTTTGGTATTTTCTACCACAGTACCTTCAAAACTTATTACTGTTTGTACAATATAATAGGAAGAATACGGTGAACATTACTACAGTAAATTTTATTACCGTACAGTAGCAAAATCTGTTGCTGGAGCGATAAGTGTGAACTACCTATAGTTTTAAGAAATAGCATGAATGAGAAATTCTACACATGTGTTTTGCGCTGACTAATGAACCGATAAGTTTGCTATAAGTGATAAAATTCTGTTGGAATGCCCACACCGGGCGATAGAAATTGGCGCGAACTGAAAAACGCCCACGGTGTTGTATTGTTTTTGAAGTCTTTCGAGTTCAGTTTTTGTATGACTTCCGTTCTTGTGGTTGTGATGTGTACCCGTGATCACTCGTAGTAGAATTTTAAAGTTTTACCGGTAATTTTCTATTGTAAAGATGGATTTGATGGATTGCAATTATCGTGATACAGGTAAGATACATGAGTTTTATTTTATGTAGTTAAGTAGTACGTATCTAGATCGGTCGAGTTTAAAATGCATCAAGTCAAACTACGAAAATTCTGATCTTTGTGTGAACAGGAGTACTACAAATACAAGCAATAAATGATGGGATACGAACTTCGTTAGGAGTAAATACTTTGATGCCGGGTAGTGAATCGCCAAGTGGTAATATCGTTTTAAATGTTATTCTAGATCATATTCAAATACATTTCGTCCAGATGACGTTTTATCCAGAAGAAGTCGTCCAATGACACTTTGTCCAGCTTTTTTCGTTCAAACTATAGGCGTCGACAAACTTGCTCGCTCAATCACTTTATTTACAGAGGGATAAGAAAGCACCATTAAAAATAAGTATTCTCTTCATCTTTTTGATTTCTTTATGCAGGTGACTCGTAGAAGCAATAAATTTTGTGTAATAAAGAGTTTACTCTCCCTTCGGAGTATTCGTCCTTTCGCGTTTATTCTTGAAAAGAGCTTACGTACAAAGACGGGAATAAAAAATTCATTCTGGTTGAGCCCGTAAATCTCCCATGGACAAAAAAAGATAGGACGAAAAAATTTGGACAAAGTGTCAATGGACGGATTTCTTCTGGACGAAAGGTCGTTGGACAAAATGTTTGTGGACGAAAACTCGTGGAACCTCATGGTCAACTAATAGTACTTGCGTCCAGCCTTAGCAGAAAAACCATGTCACTCGACGAATTATGATAAAAGAAACGTGCCGGTATCTGTTGGTTTCTTTCGCGATGGAAGATTCATATATATTCAAATGAAATAACGCCACTGAGCTCCCCGTCCAACACATTAGCGTCGTCGAATTCGCCGTTGAGTTTGCCATCGAATACATCCTATAATAATTCGACCACTGATGAGAGATTCCAGGTTTGTTCAAAAAAAATTCACTCATATACTTTGATTTACGAGTAGCCATATGAAAATTTTGATTTTTATCAATTTTCCATTTACGATTCCATGTACTAGAGTATTATTGACGAGTTTCAAAGATTTATTGAAATAACGACGAAAGTGAAAATAATACGAGCGGAATTCAATAAGACCGGAGAACTTACTGAGTCGCAACAAAACTCGCTCGTTCGTGAAGTAATTACTCATTTCACGACATCGGAAACAGGAGAATTCATCAAGTAAGTAACTTCGAAATAGATTTGAGTATTTTATATTCGAAATAGACTTCAGTATTTTATAAATGGTTTTTACTCAATAGGGGGAGGTTGATGGGCACAACTCACAGGTGTATGTAAGACAGAGTGGTAGAAAAATCATGCAAGGAAAAATTTCTTTAGGAAAAAATCTCAGCACAGGGATTCAGAGATCGTTGTATTCGCATCTTACCTGGTATACTTATTGCAAGACTATACCCAATTTTTTACGCATCGTTTCATTACATTTTATTTTAGTACCTATTAATCATGAGTGATTTTAAAAATTATTCAATATCCCTAATAACAGAATAAAGAAGCCGAGCGAGACGTTAACACAACTCAGTGAATGCATCGAACGAATTTTTCCAACGGAAAAAAAAGAATTATATTATATAAAGTTCCACGTGGAGGGTAAAGAAAATATCGCTCCGACCGGAAAACTGCATAATCGGTATCAAACTGTCTGCAAAGAAAACAATCAACGAAAAAGAAAGGCGCAGGCGGATTTAGAAATTATAAATGACGTCGCTCCAGATGAAGTTACTCTCGATGAAATAAGTGGTAAGAAGTTTATAGTATTGTATTTCTGATGTTTGTAAAAAAAAACTTTGGGTTTATTCGTATATTTGGTTCAGAAGTGCTGAAAAACTTGTAGCTGGGCCTCTCACGACCGTTCACCCGGAGTTTTTTTTTTATTTTTTGGAGGAAAAAATTTGTCATCATTCACTCTTCTCTTTACCCTGCTCCCTCGTAGATTTTAAGGAAAGCATATTACCCTCATTTTTCTAGGTACCTTATATGCAGGCACTATGCGAATTTCTGACTTTCTAAAAAACTTAATTTTGAAAATCTCAACATCGAGTTTTTTCATCTTTAATTAGTGACCAAAAAATCTTGAAACCTTAAAGGATTTTAAATAATTAATTAATTCTATTATCTGTACTTTTAAACAGAAGAATTGAATTGGTTGAAAGATCATATAGAACCTCGTGAAAAGGTAATTTCGGCTTGGGAGAAGACGTTCCCTCTTAGACGGAAGTTATTGGAAGACCAAAATACCGAAAAGATTGTCGCTTATTTAGATCAATTTGAAGTGCTACGTCAAGAAATTGGCAGAGATTTGGTAATTTTGTTTTCTTTTTCTTAATTAGGTCTACGTAGGCTACCTCAAAATCATGGTGATCTAGGTTGACAAATCATTAATAGAGAAAATAGGGATTTTTTTTTAAATTAAATACCTCTTTTTGTTAGTACCTACCTATAGAAAAAGAAAAAACAAGAAAAGATACAACATTTTCAAGGTCTCCATAAGACATTATCTTACCAAGAAGATTTGTCATTATGAAATGGACCAAACGGTTGAAAAAATTTTTCAAACTACGTAACTACAATTTTATCATATTAAATTATTTTTTGTTTCATTCAATTCTTGCATTCTTGGCAGATTGTACTTGATTTTGATCGTTTATACATCGGAGTTCGAGATAATTTTCGGAACAATTGGTTGTTAATTAAATCCAAATTGATTGCTTTCTTCTTGAAAGAAAATAACAGTATAAAATCCAAAGAAGGATACGCACTCATAGCTTTATTGAAAGCTTCATTTGAAGGTAATATTTTAACCAACGAATGAGATTTTTTTTTTGCGATTTTGCAAAGGCAAAGGAGCTCATAACTAGCATGTCATGACTAACATTAGCTCGTGTTAAATTACAAGACTGTCGATATTTAATTTTTAGGCGGAACTGATATGTTTTCTGAGTTTTAAGAGTGATACAGTGCGATTATCCTTCGAATTTTTGTACTTAGGAAAAGAAGATTTCATTTTGCTCGCATTACTTACTGAAGTGATAAAGCCAAAAAATCGGTCTCGAGCGAAGCCTGACAAATCATTAGTGACTGGTGAAGGAAAACAGAAAGACGGCAAGAAGCCTTCGACCACAGAATCACGTGAAGCATTTTTTTTACATATTTCGGTAAGTGTAAAAATTGCGTTTCATGGTGGAATTGAGGACGGAAAAGAAATTTTGTCATAAGTCTACGAGACTTGAAATTCAAATTTACGTTACAAATTCATAGCTATGTAAGATTTTTTAGGGCTGTGATTCGATTAAAATTTAATTGCAATTGAATTTTAGATCCTTTTTGTAGAAACAAATTAGTACGTGTGTATAAATGACTCATATTTTTTTTCTGCGATGTTTAGAACGTTGCCGATGTAGAAACTAAAATTGCCGAGAGACGTAGAGTATTGGCGAAAACAAAAGAAACCTTCCAACCCACACCTGTATTCGTAGGATCGTACACCAACATTTCAACGTGTATGGTCGTTTTTGATTACATTCGGTATATTTTACCAGATGTAATTAGTGCGATCGAATTGACTTTTTATACCTTTTTTGCCATCCACGCGAAGTATCCGACAGATTCAGAGCAAATCTGGTTATTCCTGCAACAGGCAGTTTTTGGGATAAAATTACCAGGTGACGGTAAGAGAAATGGCATGAGCGTCACTAAACTCTTATGCAAATGTCAGACTCTCTAATCGAACAATAAATATGGGTACTCCTTCAAATACTTGTTTTCTTTGTAGTCTAACTTTTGGTAATATAAATATTCTAATAAGTCATCTACGTACTGACCACCCCCCTCAAATTAGTTACAACTGCGCCGAGAATGATTGCGAGAGGAAGTTTTCTTCGTTACAAGGATTATTTCGACATTATCGAAGTCAACATAATAATAATCATCATGATAACGTATTTGTATTGAATAACCTAGAATTTGAAAATGATGTTGTTGAGGACGATTTGAGGCCCCAAAGTATGAATGAACCTCTTGAATCGTTTTTAACAGAGATATTAGATAGTCATTCTGAGATTCCGACACTACAGTTTGAATCAAAATTAAATAATGACGTTAAAAAACTCATTTCTTGTGCGTACAGTTTTCCTGACGTATCTAACACTCGAGTTTTTGATCTACTAACAATGTTTTCTAATGAAATTTTTCGCGGTACTGCTTTTCAAGAACTCAAACAGTCGGTACTGGCTCACTTGGACTCTCTTAAAGATTCAAGTGCTAATATTCGTCATTTTCAGACTATGTTTGACGCGATGGAAAACCCTTTCTCAGATTATAGTTCAAAATATTTACAGTTGAAAGTTTTGGGAGAACAAGAAACTTTTGTAAAATCTGAGACATTCAAAGTAGGTGAGCGAATAGTTTATAAAGAGATCGAAGGAGCTCTCGTACCAACGATAGTTAATGTGGAAGCGGAGTATATATCATTAAAATCGCTTCTAAAAGTATTTTTTGAAATACCAAATCTTTTAACGGAAACGTTAGTTTATATGAACAGTTTGATGAAAAGCGAACATATTATTTCCAACTTCATTCAAGGTACATTTTGGAAGGAAATCCATCGTCGTAATACTTCTACTCTTGTTTTACCTCTCTTCATATATTTTGATGAGTACGAGGTAAACAATCCTCTTGGCTCACACGCTTCAGGTGTGGGCAAAATTGGAGCGGTATACGCGCACGTACCTTGTTTACCGATCCAATACCAGTCCAAAGTCGAAAACATTTTTATAAGTATGTTGTTTAACGCAGTCGATAGAAAATTTATAGAGGACAAATTTTTCTTCTCAAAATTAATTGATGAACTGAATTCTCTTCAAGAAATCGGGATTGAAATAAAACTTAATGAAAGAAAACACGTTACAGTCCGTTTCAAACTTGGCCTCATATTGGGAGATAATTTAGGAGTACACTCCTTGTTTGGTTTTATTGAAAGCTTCAAGGCCAACTATTTTTGTCGCTTCTGTTTGGTACGTAATGATGAGAAGCATATTATTTTTAAAGAAGATCAGTGTACTTTACGAAACATCGAAAATTATGAAGAAGGACTCAAGACCAATAATTCCTCATTGACCGGCATTAAAAAAGCATGCGTTTTCCATCAAGTCCTTGATTTTCACGTAATTAAACGCCAAGCAGTAGATATAATGCATGACTTCTTAGAGGGTATTTGTAAGTATGATGGAGGGAGACTTTTGTACATATTTGTTACCGTCAAAAAATATTTTGAATTGGAACAATTGAGTGAACGTCTAAGAGCTTTTCCATACGATGCGAACGATAAACGTAATAAACCACCTGTGATTGCAACGAATAAAATTAACGTTCAAAAGCAGAAAATAAATTTGTCTTTCTCTGCTTCTGAGATTTTCTGTTTTTTCAGGATATTGCCTTTGTTAATTGGTGACCTAGTACCAGAAGATGATGTTCATTTCCCTATTTTGATAAAACTTAAACAAATTTTAGAAATGATTTTCGCGTTCAAACACCACAAGAATGCCTATAAGGCCTTAGAGGTTCATATTGAACATTACTTGAAAATGATAGTCTCTCTTGGTTTTCCTATGAAACCGAAACACCATTTTTCTGTACATTATGGCAGAATAATGAAAGAGGTGGGTCCGTTAGGAAAAATTTCATCCATGCGCTTCGAAAGTAAACACTTCATTGGAAAAGTAATTTCAAACGTGTCGAGGTCTCGAGTAAATATATGTCACCAGATAGCTTCAAAATACCAACAAATATTTTGTAAAATTTTAAAAGAGAGAGAGAAAAATAATTTGTACGAAACTGGACCTACAAATTACCACGTGTACTCTTTTGAAATTTCCGATTATTATCAATTTGCACACCTTTTACCTCCTAACCCCAATTTTCATAATGATAATATTTTAAATACCGCTAAATACATTTATTACTTAGGAAAAAAAATTAAACCCGAGAAATCTATTTTAATGATACCTAAAGAAAATGGTAACACCTTCTTGAGAGTGAGGCACATTTTAATTTTAGATCAGCATCCCAATCCCTTTATAATAGGAACAAAAATTAGATATGTGTACTCTGAACGTCTTGATGCTTATGAAATTTTGTCTTCTACTAAAAAATGTAAATGGTTATTGGTGTCAGTGAATGATTTAAATAATTGTTTTATTACTTATGATTGTTTTGTGAATTTAAAAAAGTTTATAATTAAGAAATGGACGTAATTGTTATGAGCTCGAATAATTAATTGCCTTAGAACTGAATTATAAGTTTGAAAATGTTGTAAGTATGGGTAAGTGTATGCTGAGTAAATGAGATAGGGAAACATTATTTTTTATTCATTTTTTTTTTGAGCTATTCGACTACTCTCGGGGTCATCAGCTCGCGAAAAAGTATTATAGGTTGTTAGAGGAGTGGACCTAGTAGGTATAGCGTAAGTATTGGAAAGAGTTAGTAACTGTTTCTGAGTTGTTGCATACGACGGATGATAAAGAGGAAGAAACGTTGAAAGTTAATCGTTGGTTTTGTGGGGCTGGGCATGAGAATAGGTGTTGTACTATTAGGTTATCCGTTTGACAATAGTTGCAAGATGGAGGGAAGAGATTTAGTAAGAGGTGAGAATGAGTTAGTCGGGTGTGGCCAATTTTGAGGCGGAAGAGCAGCATGATTTCTTCATGCCGGGAATTTCTGTTTGGGGAGAACCAAGAGGTAGGTGAGGTTTTTATAGATCGGAGATTGCTGATTGGTAGGACAGTCGAAAGATCATGCCAGCCATTCAAAATTAGGGAACGGTAATAGTTTTTTAGATCGTATGATGGGGAAGAAGATGGATCTGTAATCTTTGGTAGGCGGGTGGCTTCCTTCGCTGCACGATCAACCTCGTCATGTCCAGGAAGACCGATGTGGCTAGGGATTCAGATGAAAGTTATTGTTGATTTGATGGAAGCAAGAGTTTCAAGAATGAGGAGGGTGCGTTGAGTTATAGGGTTTATTGAATGGATGTATTGTATTGTTAAAAGATAAGAAAGTAAGATGTAATTTTGGCAGGGGGGTCGTTGGGTTAGTTGCGAAAGGCAAAAATGGATAGCACTAAGTTCAGCAGTGAATACTGAAGCTGAGTTACGGAGTCGTTTAGCGGTAATGGAGCCGTTGATTGAGAATGCATAAGCTGTTTTAGATTGAGATTTAGAGCCATCATTGAAGAAGATTTCATTATTTGAGTATTCTGCAATAATTTCTGTGATTAGTCTTCAATAGGAATAATAGTCCATTTTTGAGGTATTTGCGAGGTCGAGTCTGATAGATGGGGGGTAATAGCCACGGAGGCGTCGATGGCTTGATAGGAAGGAGAGGTGAGAGTTTAGGGAGGTATTGAAGGTAGGATTTTAAAGAGGAGAGGAGGAAGTTACTAGGAGAAAGGATGGATGTACAAATTGGAAGGGCAGGAATTCGAGAAGACGAAGCGAGGAAGTTTGCAATCAGTATGAGAGTGCGAAAATGAAATGGTGGTTCTACTGCTTCTGCACAAAGGCTTAGATGAAGGGAAGTTCGAGAAGCTCCGAGAGCCATGCGTAGGGTGGATGCTTGAATAGTATCGAGGAGTTTGATTTTGGACTTACTGCATTAGCTGTAGATTGTAACATCGTAAACGAATTGAGAGCGAATAAGACTTTCGTATAGTTGGAGCAGAAGTTTGTGATTACGTCCTATCCAGGTGTGGGAGTAGTACTTGATGATATTTGTAACGTTTAGGCATTCAGCTTTGAGTAACTTTATGTGAGGTATCCAGAAGAGTTTTTGATCAAAGATTACACCTAGGAATTTATAAGAGGGAAGAATGTTGATTTTGAAGCCTTGAAGAATTAGCGGATGAAGAGGGGTTATAGGGCGTTTAGTAATAAGGTTTTTTGTATTCTTATAATTTTGTTCAAAAATTGTCTCTTGATTTTTATTTTTATTTTTTTTTGTTTTTGTTTTTGTTCTTTTTTATTTGTGTTTTAGTTTTATTTTATTTTATTTTTGTTTTTGTTTTTGTTTTTTTTATTTTTTAGTCTCATTTTATTTTGTTTTTTTTTTTTATTTTCTATTGTGATATTTTATCCTTATGTTGTTTTGTCATGAATAAATGTGAAAATTGAATTATGAATTGTTTATATTTTGCAGGATATTTTAGTTAAGAAAAATTACTTATAGGGATGAAATTTTATTGAATATTTTGTAAAGGACGTAATTTTATTTTTTAGTTTGATATTTTACTGAAATTTTTCTATTTCGGGTTAATGTCCTATCATTGCTATTAGCAAATTGAACTGAAAAAATTAGGAGAGTTTATGAGAATACCCGGCAATTATTCTTGAAGTAGTATAGGAGAAACAACACGTGTGATTTGGTTAAATGATTTGTATTTTCCAATTAAATATCCGGAAATAGGAAAAAGAATACTGAAACACAACTTCAGAATTATTTGCGAATATGAACAAGTAAAAATGGATGGAACAGTATAGGAAAATCAAATGGAATAATGGATTATAAACTACAGTACGAGTCAAGAATAAACTTCTACAGTACTACAGTAATAATTGTTGATTTATTTTTGTGAAAAAAGCGTGAACGACGCGAGAAAATTTGATGATGCATACAAGATATTCTGTCCACATAAAACAGTCTAAATCTCCTACAGCACTGCGGTAGAAAGTACGGCATGAGAACAATTAATATTCCAAGATTCATTTGTCTTTATGTTCGGAACAATTGGCGTTTAAAGCAACACACTTCTTGATACAAATTTTACTGATCTTACTACAGTAAAAATAGACGCATAGTATGACTTGTTTCATTTTTCCTACTAAAAAAGTAGTAGTTTTTATTGAAGTATTTTTCTCAGTGAAGAAGAGGAGAATAGTAATACGTCGTGTAGTAAAGTATACACCAGGAATATTTAGTACTGCTGTAGTTATCATGGTCTATATTTGTATTTAATTTGAGAAGAGAATAGTAAAGTATACCTACATATCAGGAATACTGTAGTTATCATAATATAGTATAAATAGAGAAGTGCTTTTTTAAAAAAGTAATAATGAATTACAAGGAGAAACGTCACGAAGCAATTAAAAAATTATTTCCTGTTCCTGTTACAGGTAAAGGACTAATGAATTCTTTACTTGAAAATTATACTTACTACATATGAGAGCAACTGATTTGAAAAGGGGACATCAAAATAAAAGTGAGCTGTACTCGAGGTACCGTAAATCAGTACCGCGCGGCCCGGACGGGTGATCGGTACGGGGGACATAACTACTTATATGCTACCGTAAATTGGGGTGAATAGAAACACTGGGGTGAATAGACACAAAACTTCCTAGTTACGTTTGCGTCGAGGGGTAAGCAACACTGCTACACAACGCGCAACGGACATAGGTGGAATCACGTCAGAGTGCTCTACCGATAGCAATGCTGTATCTATGGTACATTTAGGTTCTATGATTGTTGTGAAAGAGCGGCGTGACTTTACCCTTGATAACGATTCGAAAATGTGCGTCCTCTTAACTTTATCGACACTCGATATAATTTATTCGTAATTTGATTCGATCTTCTTAAATTGGACAACTGTTACATTCTTACGAATTAATAAATGAATGTAAGTATGAATTACCTGACTGTTTTTTTGATACGACTGAGTTTTGGTGAAAAAACTACAAGTCATAGAAATTAAGGGTGAATGGAAACAAACTTTTGCTTGCAGATTAATCATGCCGCGAATGTATAAACCACATCCCAGAGCTAAACGACATCTCGTCGCACCGATAGACGAGTTAAATAAAGCTATTGACGAGGTCGTCTTTAAAGAAAGATCATATAGAAAAGTAGCAAAGGAACGAGGTATTGTATAATGTTCACGAAGAAGTACAAAATTCCACGGTCAGTTTTTCAAAACCATTCAATTTCCAGGTATTAATTACTCTGTACTATATCGAGCGTGCAAGAAACGAGTGAAAGGCATTCCACTCAAACGAAAAGGAGGTCAGACAGCTTTAACCGAGACGGAAGAAAATGCTATAGTTGGATGCATAATAACTGCATCAAAATGGGGTTATCCTATCGACTTATTCGAACTTCGTTGTATCATACATTCTTATCTAGATGACATAGGAAAGAAAGTTCCACAGTTTAAAGATAATTTTCCAGGCGTCGACTTCGCGTATAGTTTTGTGAAACGGCATAGAAAAGAAATAAGTTTTCGTATGTGTGAAAACATCAAAAGATGTAGAGCTCGCGTTTCTCGAGAAATCATCAACGATTTTTTTGATAATCTAGAAACGGAACTGAAGGATATTCCCCCTGAACTGATTCTGAATTACGATGAGACTAATCTCTCAGACGACCCAGGTCGTAAAAAAAAGCTCACAAAACGGGGATCGAAACACCCTGAACGAATTGTTAACAGTTCAAAGTCGGCTACATCGATAATGTATGCAATCTCAGCCTCAGGGGCAGTTTTGCCTCCATACGTAGTTTATCGAGCGAAACATTTGTATGACACTTGGACAACAAATGGCCCGTCAGGAACTCGATACAACCGGACTCTGTCCGGTTGGTTTGATGCAATGTGCTTCTTTGATTGGTTGAAGAGTGTGGTAATACCACACTTTCGTAAATTCGACGGGAAAAAAATATTGATAGGAGATAATTTGGCGTCCCACTTATCTTTTCAAACCGTAAAGCTATGTCTCGAACATGACATCCATTTTATATTTCTTCCGCCAAACTCCACTCATTTGACCCAACCTCTTGACGTCTGCTATTTCCGACCGCTTAAATATGCGTGGACAAATATTCTAGATGTATGGAAAAAAGCTGCAGGCAAATGGGAGAGCACCGTTCCAAAATCGTCGTTTCCTTCTTTATTGAAGTCATTGCATCAGCGAGTATTTGAGAAGAGTGAAATCAATGCTCAAAGTGGTTTCAAGGCAACGGGAATTTTCCCTTTAGATAGAGAAAAAGTATTGAAGCACGTACTTTCCAGTGAAGAAGTCAACAATTCTGATTTAGAAGCTGCTGCTCTCGAATCAAATTTCGAGAAATTTTTACGGAAGATGCATTTTGATTCCGGTTCGTCAACACCGGTGCCGGTAAATACTTCTTCTACTGCTGGTGATAATGGTGATCATCCGGTTGCTTCAGCTGAAATCAAAACACCCAAACCCCGCGGAAGAAAACGAAAGATCAGTACACAACCTGGAAAAAGTGTATGCGAGGAAGATTTTATAGACCAAAACAAAAACGAAGCTCGCCCTCCTCCTAAGAAACGTGGACGGAAGAAGAAAAATCCTGTGTCTGAAGTATCCAGCGATGTAAACTCAGAATCAGATGAAGTTGAATATGAGGAAGATTTTACAGCTGAAAACGAGAATCTCCCTCCCCCCAAGAAACGTGGACGGAAGAAGAAAAATCCTGTGTCTGAAGTATCCAGCGATGTAAACTCAGAATCAGATGAAGGTCTACACACAGAAGAACACCCTGATCTTGACGAATATGTAGAAACAATGGTTAGTCCATCAGGAGGATTTGAGTCAAATGAAAGGTCAACAGAACCAGACATTCCTAAACCACTATCCCTCCCTGAAGTGAGTTTATTTCTATATCTGTAGTTCCTTCCTTCTTTCACATTTTTATCATGAAAATTTTTATTGTTTCAGATGGAAATAGGGATGTTCATTGTAGTGAGGTACGAGTACGAAATTCCGTCTAAAAAGAAAAACAAGAAGGAGGTGACTGAAGAGCGATTCTTCGTTGGTCAAATTATTGAAATTTTTGCGAACCGTCTGCAGGTCAAATATTTGAGACCACATCGGGGAAGCTCAACTACGTTTACCTACCCCCACGTTGACGACATTGATTTTGTTCCAGTCAGCAAGGTCGTAAAAAGTTTACCAAAGCCAGGGTTGTTCCGTGGAACTTTTTCTTTCTCGGAAGCACCGTTCTAAGTCAATAAGTGCCTTATTACATATGTATAAGTTCAAGTCAAAAAATGAATCATTCTAAGTCTAATTCAAAAAATACCTTAAGTAGGTACCGGTAGGTACCTAATCCAAATTTCTTTCAGTCAAAAATTCGTTATTATAGGTTTAAGTCAAAAGGTGCTCTATCTTAAGTGTAAGTCTCAAAGAAGATTCTAAGTCAAGAATATACCTCAGTGTTTATTTTGGATCTCGAGAATTGTTCCTTTTCTCACGAATTATTTCTAATAAATTTAAGTCAAAAAGTGAATCATTCTAAGTCTACCTAATTCAAAAAATACCTTAAGTACCTAATCCAAATTTCTTTCAGTCAAAAATTCGTTATTATAGGTTTAAGTCAAAAGGTGCTCTATCTTAAGTGTAAGTCTCAAAGAGGATTCTATGTCAAGAATATACCTCAGTGTTTATTTTGGATCTCGAGAATTGTTCCTTTTCTCACAAATTATTTTTGTTTCCTTTTCTATTTCTTTGTTCACCTTAGGTGTTCAAACTCGAGAATAACTTAGTTTTCTTTCCTAAATGAATTTTTTTCTTTTTTACTCGAGAACTGTTATTTTTTCAAATAAATATATCAATGCAAAAAAGTTTTCTTCAATAAAATGTGACGTTGTTCGACGCAATCTAATGTTTCTATTCAGCAATCTGATGTTTCTATTCGCCTCCAATAAAGGTGTATCGAAACACAATGGTTTTTTAATGCAAGTATCTTATTCATGAAGCTCGGGGTGAAAAGAAACAAGCTTGGGGTGAAAAGAAACACTTTCAAATTTTAGAGTGTCTCTATTCACCCCAGATTGGAGGTGAATAGCAAACTAGTACTTATTGCACTGTAACTGTTGAATTTGTAAGCCAAGAGGTGAATCGCAACACATCATTGAAAAGTAGAGACCTTAACTAACAATTTTGTAACGGGTGTCTTGGGTCTAGCGCATTGCCCCTCATGCGGAAAACGTCTTGGAAGTTGAAAATTGTTTCTATTCACCCCAATTTACGGTACTCAATGATCATTTGGAGTACTTGTCTTTTTTTTTTTTTTTCTTTCTTTCTTTCTCTCTCTCTCTCAAAAAAAAAAAACAACATATACGTTGTGGTGTGTTATTACATCAATGACAATGGTGAGAATATTTGAAAAAAGATGAAAAAAAAACATTATCGGGTCTCTGTTCTTTACAATTACAATCAACATTCTTTACAATTACAATCAACAATGTCATCTGTGGGTGGCAATTTTAAACTACACACACTGTATGTAGAAAACCATCTTCTCATAGAAATAAATCTGTTGTCTATCGCGTGGATGGTGCATATACGCTGCTGCCTATCAGTTGTTCTTGGTTGTTTGTTAATTATTTTCAAAACACACACATATAATATTATTTATTGCCTAACAACACAACAGTAGATTTTTTTTTTTTTTTTTTTTCTTCATTGCGTGTAATAATTTTTTCCTAGTTTTATTTGCACCTAATTTGTTCGCAATTGTCCTCTACGGTTGCAATCGTCCTCAACATTTGTACTTGTGTACCAAGAAGCAGCCGAGAAGATGACTAATAATGGGTCGTTGTCCTTGTCCTTGTTTCCTAATACCGAGGAAATTAATAATACAACAACAATATATCAGGATATATCAGGTAGTTGCTGCTGCATTATTTTTGTCACCACTACCGCTTGACGGACCAAACAAACAAACACCCGACTGACCGAACAAGAACACCCAACCAACCAAACAAACAAACACCCGAATGAACACAAACACCCAAATGAACACAAAAACCCGAACAAACACGAACACCCGAACAAACACAAACACCCGTTGTATTTTTTACCCTTCCGACGGTGACCGTTGTCTACCTGGGCGCCCGCGTTCACACCTTTTCTTATTTCATTCTCTTAGACAACAACGACCAACGACAACGACGACCGATGACAACGACCGGTAGTGATGGGCACCTCTGGTTTTTTCTCCGGTAGTACCGGTTGTTTTTCGAAAAAACTACCGAAACACCGGGAACCTCTGGAGGTCCTCCAGAGGTTTTCAGAAAGATTTTTTTTGTTTTGAAAATTGTGTAGTATGTATGTGTATGTGCCAAGCTGCCATGTGAAATAAGTGGATTTGTTTTTTCTACTCTTTTTTAAAAACTTGAAAATACAATATTATGGCGTAGATAACTTGAAAATACAATATTATGCCGTAGATAGTACTAATTTTTGACTGCAGAAAAAAACTACCGGCAGTACCGGTAGTTTTTTTTTTGAAAACTACCAATGCTCTGGTTGTTCAAAGTTCTCACCTTCGGTACTACCAGTAGTTTGAAACTACCGGTTTTTGTCCATCACTACCGGTGCTACCTACCAACACCCAACCCCGCAACAACGACAATACATACTTTTTTTCCCCCTTGGGGGGGTCCTTGCGCCAAGGCAAGTTGGTAGTTGACCAAGACATGAATGCAGTGTAGCGGTCGCTCTTGCTTGAGAGGGGACAGAAGTGGTTGATACAAGTAGAGTACTCATATATGTTCTGGCGCACTTGGGTTTCCTCCCTTGCACAAGCTACTTTTTCAAGAAGCTGAAAAATAGGAAAAATGACCTCATGTGTTAGAGAAATCAGTAAGTACGCCAGAACAAAAAATTTGAATTTCTTGCATTTTCTGAGTACCGGAAAGTACCTCTCACAAGAAATTTATTTATAGTAAAAAGATGGAAAATCAATACACAATTGATACAAAAACTCTGAAATTTCCAAACTAGCAAGGAAGAAAAATAGGATGAAATGATTCATATTTGGAGGATTTTCAGAATTTTTTGGGTTAGTTAGAAATGTTGAAAAAGTAGCTCGCGCAAGGGAGAAAACCCAAGTGCGCCAGAACATACATGAGTACTCTACTTGTATCAACCCGCAGACATGAATGCAGTGTAGCAGTTGCTCTTGCTTGAGAGGGGACAGAGGCGGGTTGATACAAGTATTATATGAGGTCAAAAAACTGACCTCGTATAAAAGGTTATAGAAATTAGAAGTTTAGAAATGAATGACCCATTTAAATGTAATTAAAATGTTCTTAAAAGTGGTACAAGGTAAGTTCAATATGCAGAATCAGATTTTTTCCCAGGGTGTATGATCATACACCCTATGCTCTTGTCTTCTCTTGCCTTTGACGCAGGTTTGTCACATTGCTGTATAAATATCTCTCACCTTCCCCTAGACTAGTGATTGGCACCTCCGGTTGTTTCTCCGGTAGTACCGGTTATTTTTGAAAAAAACTACCGGTTGTTTTTCATATTAAAACAACCGGTGGAAGTCAGCAGCTAGCAGCCACAAGCAATTACAAAGTTGTAACGGAAGGCAAACTGCGTCATTGCATCTACATCCACCAAGTACCAGCCTGATGTGTAAAACTAGCCGACTGATGTTGAAGGAGAGAATTGAAAAACAACTTATCACCAATAGAACTGTTTTTGTTGGGGTTGCTTAAAAGAAGACCGAAATTTCCAACAAAAATCATGTATTATAATGCAAATTATAGAAAACGAAAATGCATGAATGTGCAATTAAAAGTTAACATTCTTTGTAAATTACGGAATATGGAACATCGTGTATCAACGGTTACCACAAAAATTGCGGTGAAATACAAAAAAAACATCGTTGGTTTTGATGACAATCGATAGAGAGCGTTAAATAATGTACGCGGCGGTTCTATTGCGGTGCTGTCCGCGACAACTGTTGTCGTTGTTGTCTGATACTTCAATAAAATGTTTCTATAATTGCAACGATTCTTCTTTACCCTATCATACAATATAAGAACATAATATATTTTTGTTAGTCGATGACAGTTCCTGTTCCTAGAACTTGATAGTTTTAAAGAGAGACCATGATTTCGCTTCTTCTTCCGGATTTGTTCTTCATCCTGTGCAACTGGACTGTGAAACTAGGTGATTTTTCCACTTATTTTTAATTCTTCATCACTGAGATATACAGTGTCTTATTATTTCGTTTTATTTTCAAAAATAGATGGAGTTCTACTTATGTTAAGTTGAAAACGTTGAGAGAATTGGAAGCCTTTTGCCGCAAGTGTGTCTCCTATGGTAATACGAAGTTACATCTATCGCTTGAAGAATGGGCCATGATGGAGGAAATCTGCGCTAGT
The DNA here is from genome assembly GCA_035079385.1 of Aspidiotus rigidus. Taxonomy (NCBI): domain Eukaryota; kingdom Metazoa; phylum Arthropoda; class Insecta; order Hemiptera; family Diaspididae; genus Aspidiotus; species Aspidiotus rigidus. Next base: position 11,167,602 of record JAVHKY010000020.1, on the reverse strand, counting down.
CTGGAGCCCTTATTCCTGGCATGCAAAAAATTGCAAGCGGAAGACATAACACTTTCAGATGTTTATAAGATAATGGGTATTTGTTATACCAGCACAGCTCAAATAGGTTAGGGTACCAAAGTACTAAGTGTCACATTTTATTACTCTTTCAAGTTTTCCTCTCTTTATGAATTATTTATGGTGTTGTAGGTACTCCGTTTGCTCAAGAATTGATGATGAACCTAGTTGAGCGCCGTGACAAAATTATGGAACATCCAGTAATGTTGGCTGCTTTATATTTGGATCCCCGTTTTTCTTTTGAACTTACTGACGATCAACGAGAAATTGCCATACAAGAAATAACCAAGTGAAGAAGCGATTATTAGGTACTTTGGCTTACAAATTACATTTTTATACAGCATTATGTGAGATGTATTGATTCCTCAAAGCTCCAAGATACGTCAAAGGGAAAATTACAGTCACGTAACATTTTTAAGATCAAATATACTCGAGGAATATGTTAAATATCGAAAACACAATTACACTCGAACGAAAATGTTTTGAAAATCAAAAATACTCGAAAATCTATTTAAATACCTACTCAAAAAATCTATTTAAATATTCAAAAAATTCTCAAAAACAATTGAAGAACAGACCAGGTTTTGTGTAGGCGAAGCTTCACATCATCAGGTAAGCTTTGTCTACACAAACCCTGGTTGTTCCCTCGATTGTTTTTCAGAATTTTTTTTAAATAGATTTTTCAAGTGTTTTTGATTTTCAAAAAATTTTTGTTCGAGTGCAATTGTGTTTTCCTCATTTATTGAGTATATTTGTCATTTGATCTTGAAAACGTTCGATTAAAGTATTCTTACGTGACTGTGGTAATTTTCTCTCGCCCTCTTTACATCATTATAATTATGATGAAAAGATGAAATGAAAATGATTTGTAATCAATATACCTATGCACTCAATTTTGCTATTGCTTTACATTTACAGAGTTGGAAAGTGCTACAACTAATGAAGATGTTATAGGTTCTTCTGATACTGATTCTATTGCAACAAGTGTAGATGACGATGAAGCTAGGTATGAACGGAATTTATCACAGAAGTATCGGCACATGATGAAAAACAAAACAAATTTGCCAACATCTGAAGCTGCTTTGCGAACCTTTCAACAAGTTGCGAGAATCAGTGTTAGCAATAACATTATCAAGTTCTGGCAGGATAACAAAGAAGTATATCCTCTGTTGTTTGACGTGGCTTGTGCTATATTCTCAGTTCCTGGTACTCAGGTCTCAGTAGAGAGACTTTTCAGTAATTTACGATTTATTCTTAATGATTTACGTGAAAAAATGTCGTCTGAAAACTTGGATAATGTTTTGTTTGTAAGGTGTAATTTCCAGCACCTTGTTACGTCAACATTTTTCTCTGACATGTGTGATGAATAATTTTTTTGATTTTTTGATTTTTTCCTCACGTAAAAATGTGATAATCTTCGACTTCGTTTAAATGATTTATTATTTTCCAGTCCTCATCATTATTTTCTTTTTAATTTTTATATTTCTCAAAGAGTATAATAATTTTTGACGTTTAGACTTCATAAAATTTACATATTTTCGTATAATATTGTCCTGATGATTATTTTCTTCGCATATTTCGACAATTATGAAAATGAAAACTAAAAAAATTCAGAAAAATTGACTGTAGGAAGTTAGGAACCACAAGAACAAAAGGAATTATTTATTAACGCTAACGCACAACGTTTCGTCAACATTGTTGTCTACATGTCTTCTTCAGGGGATGAAAAACAAATAATTCGTTTTCTTTTTCTGGTTCCTGGAGCCAATTCCAATTTTTCTGAATTTTACCAAGTACAAGAGAACCACCACGGATAAAAATTCCTCATTCACCATGAAAGCTCAACTACCAGTAAGAACTAATAATGGCATCAAACCCCAGAAACAAATGAAATATGAAACAAATAATCGCAACAAAAAAATTAATAATTCTAGACAAACTTGCAAAACAAATTTGTAACTTCAAAACTTGCAATCCAGTCGGAAATAATTTCAATTAATGACGTTCTTCTCGCTTCAGGAGAGAGAGCGCAATTCTAAAAGCAGATTTGCGTTCTACGCGAAAAAACGCTTGAAAATGTTCTGATGATAAGCCTATTTTCAAGAATTTATACCAGAAATCAAAAATTTCTGATTTTTCGTTAGCTTTTAGTTTTTAGCCGTTAGCTAGCTTTTCGCACGCAGTTAGCTGTTAGACTTTCCGTTAGCTTTTCTACTCAAGGTCATTAGTTTTTTGCCAATCCGTTAGCGTTTCCGAACGGCTTACCACCCCTGATTACTCCGAGCATGGTATCCCTGCAACCTACGGCTGAATTGTCGCGCACTCCCAATGGCTGCAACACGGAATACACTGGTTACTCCAAGTATGGTATCACCGCAATCTGCGGCCAGTAAGTTGCCAACTGCAACAAGACAGTTGAGGACTAAAACTAGAAATTTGGAAGTACAGAGTACGCAAAAAGTCCCAAGAGATCATCTACTAAGAAACAAGTGCGCAGAAGAAGTTATCCAGCGCAGTGCAAGAGAATGTAATAGTTGGGAAAAAGAGAGGACGATCAAGGAAATGTACAGCAGCAGTGAAATGAGTGACAACGAGACTAAGGATAACGCTGATAAGAGTAGATAAGATATATTCCTTCTGGCGCACTTCCTCATTTCTCTAGCGCAGAGCACAATTTACTCATTTTTCAACCTCTCTAAAAATCCTAGAAATCTCCTCAATTTTCATCGTGAATATTTGATTGTTTTTAAGCTAAATATGAATCAATTCACCCTATTTTTCTTCCAAGCTAGTTCGAAAATTTCAGAGTTTTTGTATCAATTCTGTATCAATTTTCTATATTTTTACCATAAATATATATCTCTCATGAGAGCTACATTCCAACTCTCCTAAAATACGAGAAATGTAAGAATTTTCCTTCTGGCGCAGTCAAGCGCAGAGACTAATTTCTGTCATTTTTCATTCAATTTTAAAAATCCTAAGAAGAAGCGCAAGAGAAATCAATCTTTACGTTAATAACACGTGGAAAAATAGTTTATATTATTTCATATTTCTCCAAATCTAGGTCAAAACGAAAAGTGAATCAGGCCTACCGATGAAAGAGCTGAAGATTTGGAACACGGGTGATTTCACGATAAGCGCAACAGTCAACAACATCAAAAAATCCGGGATGAATACAACAAGCGCGTACGTAATTCTCTCAAAAGAAATAATTGGTAACATAAAATTTGAAGGACAGTTTATCGGAAACTCTTACTTAGAGTTATATGCAACGAAAAGCAATGACAGCTCATAGGTACCAAATATCCCTCGTCAGCGGTTGGAAACTGCCCTTGGAAAACTTTTGTATAAAGTTTGCTGGTACGATGGAAAAACTTCAAAATATTCCATGTTCGTGTAAGAACTGGTCACCAGTTAGCTTTTGTACTTGTGTCCCATAATTTATTGGCTACTTTTTAAGAAAGTTATGTTAAATTCGTGTAAATTTTTATAATTACGTCACCGAGTCAGCCGGCCATATATGACCGCCGAAACCTGTGTATCTAATTCACATGTATGATACTGATGTATAAAAATTCTTAACTTTTTGAGTTTCTTCTAGAATTAATACAAAATGTATAAAAATTCATAACTCCTTAAATTTCTATTAGAATTGATATAGAATTGATATAAATTGATATGAAATGTATAAAAATTCTTGTCATCTCTAAATTTCTTCTATAATCAATACAAATGTATGAAAATTTTTTAATCTTCAACTATTTTATAAACTTCTGATGCGGATATTGGTTTAACAAAAGTAAAACTTTTATATAACTTTTTATAATCATTATAATTATTTAATTTTGGAATTATCATTACTTCTTTATGTTCAACAAATATTTCATCAAAATTAGTTTCTTCTGTAACATCTATAAGGAGACAATCTGTAGCTATATAACATGTTTTATTATCAATCATTTTAATTCCAAGTTTTAATTCATCATGTTCTTTATATTTTCTTATATTATATAAATATTTCATTTTCATATCAATATTTTCAATGAAGTTAAATTTTGTGTGGATCAAATCAACTACTTTTTTATCTAAAGAATGCATTTTTATATATTTATATACAATTTAATTTATAATTTCAGTTTTTTTTAACTTTTTTGAAAAATGTATTGCTACCACTCAACTTTTTCCATTTTCAAGTTTTAGAATTGATATAAAATGTATGAAAATTCTCGACTTCTTAAATTTCCTTAGATATTTGAAAATCTTCATACAGAAATTCAAGGATCGACATCACAGACTCTAGAAACTTGATGAGAAATCCGATGATTTTTTCAAGAATAAAATTGTGTGCGGATTTTCCACGCTTGTTTTTCTGAACTAATTTATGAAGAGAAATACGACGAATGCATGAAATTAAATCATGGCTATTAAAAGTGATCATGTTTTTTATTATCATACATGGATCCGATGAAAAATTTATTCAGTATGTTTCATGGTGAATGACTGTATATCCTGGAAAAAATTGTGGCTACTAAAAGTGATCACGTTTTACTCTGTTAAGGAGTTTATAGCAGGTAAAATGGGTATCCATCTTGTTTTTTAAGTGAACTTAGCTTACGTGGATCAGGCGCATGTACAACGGAACATCCATCTTGTTTTCTAATAAACCAAATGTTAACCAAAAGGGTATAATAAGTTCAGTTAAAAAACAAAATGGATGTCTATTTTACCTGCTCTCGAGCTCCTTAACTCTGTGTGCTAGAATGAAAAATTTGAATTTCTTACATTTTTATGAGTATTGAGAAGTAGCTCTTACAAGAGCTATTTATTTTCAGTAAAATGATAGAAAATTGATATAGAAATGATACAAAAAATCTGAAATTTTCGAACTGCTCAAAAACAGATAAATGTACTGTTGAAATGGGTAAATTTTGCTCTGCAATGGAGAAACAGACCCTTGTGCTTCTTTTTGGGATTTTTAAAATTCAATGAAAAATGAGAAAAATTTGTCTCAAAATGAGAGAAACAGGTCCTTGCGTTTCTGTTTAGGATTTTTAAAATTATATGAAAAATGCGAAAAAAAAAAATAGCCTCAAATGTTGAAAGTTAGCCCTCTACGCTTCTTCTTAGGATTTTTAAAACTGAATGAAAATTGACAGAAATTAGTCTCTGCGCTTGACTGCGCCAGAAGGAAAATTCTTACATTTCTCGTATTTTAGGAGAGTTGGAATGTAGCTCTCATGAGAGATATATATTTATGGTAAAAATATAGAAAATTGATACAGAATTGATACAAAAACTCTGAAATTTTCGAACTAGCTTGGAAGAAAAATAGGGTGAATTGATTCATATTTAGCTTGAAAACAATCAAATATTCACGATGAAAATTGAGGAGATTTCTAGGATTTTTAGAGAGGTTGAAAAATGAGTAAATTGTGCTCTGCGCTAGAGAAATGAGGAAGTGCGCCAGAAGGAATATATCTTATCTACTGATAAGGAGGATGTGCTGACTATAACCCTTGATCCTGGCGACCACATCAACACTGAAGAGGAAAACGCTCCTATACCAAAAAAGACTGTCCAATTTAACCCCCAGGTATAAATGATGGCAATGCCGAACACAAAGCACAAGCTTCAGAGTGGAAAAAACTTTGGAAGACCGAATTGTTTTAGGAGATTGACCCGAATTTATGACTCAACCCGACTACTCGATCATCGAAATGGGTATCATTTTAGTGGTGGCTTGCGCGTAAACAGATGCAACTATTGTGGAAAATGGTTCAATACCCCCTTCAAACTACAAGAACATTTAGATAAAAATGCTTCTTGCCTAGACTCGAAACGAACAAAAGTATATTATGGTAGCCTAAAAACAGAAGAATAATATACCATATGATCGGCATATAGTAATTAATAATAGGCTACTAATAATAATAATGACAATATTTGCTATCTGATAAGTGCACCCGGCGCTGAAAGAAAAATGACGCAGGCATTTTTCTAGGCACACGTAGAGGAATGATAGGAATGTGGAAAAGTGAGAAATAGAAGAGAGAGAAAAAAAAAATTTGCAATTGTAAAAGAAGGTAATTCGAAGTATGCAAATAGAACTGAAGAAAGCAAGGTGGAATTGTCGTGACCGTTGAAAAATAGAAAAAGTATAGTTGATCCGCGAAAAGAAGAAATATTTTATGGAAAAAAGAGAATTGAACCGGAAAAGAAAAGTGTCTGTGTTTATTTATTGCAATTGGTTGTTTTTGGGGAAAATGGAGAAAGCTCGAATTTTCGTTTCCGTAGAGGGAGGAGCAGCAGAGGGGTAACACTCCCCTCCGGATTAAGCGAGCTCTTTACAATTGCACGAAGCATACAAATACGAACAATAAACTGTCGAGAAAACGTGTGGCTTCGGAGTCGGAATCCATTGGAAAGCTGTCTTCATCAAACTCGTGTACATCGTTAGCAAGCACTACTCGATCTGGGAAATTATATTCGAATGATTATTTGGCTCCAGGTTTCACGAGGAATGGGAAACTATACTTGAGTCAATCTGCTGTCCGTACCATAAAAAGAAGAGAACGTCGTCGTCGAGCTAGTCTACAAAAGTCGATCAGTGATAGTGATCCTGGTTATCTCAACGTGTTTGAACTTCAGGATAGTAATTTGTTGATAAAATCAGATTCCAAAAACGATTTAAATATGTCGTCAAATGTGAGAGAGATACATATTTTCAAGGGCGAAGCTGAATATTATGACGCCTGGGAGAAGAGGATTCATGCTCATATGCGCAGAAAAGGATATCTGCAAATTTTGTCTCCGTGGGCAGACACACAGGGGCTTGAGAAAAAGGCTTACGATGAAGTGGAGAATTATATGTACGATTACATTCTTGAACGTCTCGATGAGCACCGTATCAACGAGATTCGTGATGCGAATTCTCCAAGATTAATCCTTGAGCGGCTTCCAGCAACATATCGTCCTCAGGGTGATGCGTTAATTAATCAGGCTCAGAGTGAACTCCAGTTATTACGTTATGATGGAACAAAACCACGCTCTGCTACCATGAAAAGATGAAGTTTCTATTTTGCTGAACGCAGTGGAATTTAAGAATGAAAGAATGTTTCTACACTCACGAAGATAGACCTTTTCTATTAATAACGGATATAAACGAATTACAATATTATAAGCTTTTACACACGGATTTTATAACTTTCACATAGACGTAAAACAGTCATTACAACACAAAGTACAGAGAGAGAGAGTAGTGAAGATGAACACACACGTCTGATCAGATTGTGTCTAACAGTTCCGGTTCAGAACGGATCGTAACCGAGAGCGAGTTGAATCCGAAGGCTTTAACAGTTTCACCGAGTTGGGAGTCATTATCACTAGCCTTAATAGACCGATTCCCAGTGACGACATACTTGCGAACAAACGACAGTGATTTCGTTCAATTTGTACTAAAACTAGACCTGACTGCTGCAGCTGCTTCTCCGCAAAGATGTAAACAAACTTTTTGCGTGTTAATTCGGGAAGAATATTCTACCCCTTATCAGTATTCAGTAAACGCACTGCGCTGATGTGTGCGGCTTGTGACATCAGAGTGGGGGAATATTTCGCAGTATTAATTTCCCACACTCTGGCATCAGAAATAGTGTGGGAAGTGTTTGAATCGTTCAAGTTGATTTTCAAATGGTTATGAGGCACCTTCCACTTTAAAATTAGTACCGTAAAACTTGGCTTTTGTATCATCAAGGCAATAAAATTGAATTTTGCTGCATTGTGACGGTAAACTGTATAAGTAAATTACAATCTTGATCACCATTTACTATACCGGGTGGACCCTTCGACCAGACGTTATTTTGTTACGAGATTACATGTTTGTGTTGAAATCCGTGGTTTTAGCGAAGAAATCTTAAAATCCTCCGATAAATTCATCAAGTTCAGCTCTTACCCTGTATATCAATAAAAATGAGCGACGCAGTTGAGCCCAAGGATGTAAGTACAATTATTTGAATTGCTAAAGCATAGTTATTTCATGTGTTATTCGATCGTTTCTCGTTCTAACATGATACTGATTTCTTGTTGTTTAATGCTTCCAGCTTGAGAAAATATTGAAGCAAAACTTGCATGAAGTTAAACGAATCCGTTCCTTAAGGTTACGGCTATCCATCATAAACGAAAAAACGAATACTCCAAGGGGAGAGTAAACAAATGCAAACCGCAGAAAATAAAAACGAAGGGAGCGCTTTCGGTTAAACAACCATCTTCAAACCTGAAATGAAAGCAACTGACGAACGAATGAGAAGGAAGAGGTATTAAGATCGTCCGAACGAGAAATCACGGTGTGAATCATAAACCTGTTCGATCAAGCCATCTTCCGGAATATACGAGTTGAGTATAGTGATACCGTCAGTGTTGAGGTGACGCAGTATCTCTATATTCTCGAGGGCGATACGTTTACGGTAGGAATTCTCCTTATGGAGGAGCTTTTCGGATCCCTCGCGGAAACTGTGGCCACTGTTAATCAAATGATCAGCGAAAGCTGACTCCCCTAAGCGTCCCTTCTTCCAAGACTTCAGGTGCTCAGCTACTCTAACTTTCATCTGGCGGCTGGTCTCACCAATATAAAAGCCTCCACAATCCTCACATTCCATCTTATAAACACCACTCCTTTCATCAACCGGTATGGGATCCTTCAGTCTCACAAACAACCTCTTGACTGTGGTGAGGTTGTAAAACGCGGGTCTGAAACCAAACGGGCGAAGGGCCCGACCCAATTGCTGGGAGAAATTCCCCAGGAAAGGGAGACTGATCCAACGCAAACGGCGATCACGGATCGTGTCTCGGGGGAGGGAGGTGGTGGAATCACTCTCCCCTTGGAGTATTCGTTTTTTCGTTTATCTTGCATGAAGTCTTGTCTATTCTCAAAACAACTGACAAGGCGACCTATCGCGCAGGCTTTAAAGATGCAACGTCTGATCTCATGCCATTCATCAAAGATATCGAGAAAGATATAGAAATGGTTAAAAAAGATATGGAAATGGTTCAACAATCTTGTCAAAAAGATATGGAAATGGTTAAACAATCTTGGTACAATTTTTAAATTATGAATTCGAAAATCATTTCTTCTGATGTTAAAATAATATATTTGCAAATTTTAACTTTCTTACAATTTTTCTGTTTGCGCCGACTTTCAGAAAAAAATTTTCGAGCTATTTGCGCCGACTCATTTCGGCGCCGACGTAAGCCATCGCGTCGAATTGTCCGCGCTGAATTGAATGGACCGCCAAAAAGTTTGTTTACATCTTTGCGGAGAAGCAGCTGCAGCATTTAACCTGCTTAGTTCGCAACTCATTCGCGCAAATTCGATTCATTGACGTCACCTGGGAATCGGTCTATTAAGAGCACATCCGGAGCGATATAAAACCGGTTAGAGATTCTGGATGAAATTTTGTCTTATTGTGATGATGGTGTAAATTATAGGAGGGAACCGAGACTACCAACCGAGAGCTAAGTGACGAACTACAACTTACCGGAAATTCGGATGCGATACAACAACCATCAACATCCACGGCGGGATCATCCACACAGAAGAAAGTAACTCGTACAATGAAATACGGTAAAGCAAAGTACACGTGTGACTTTTGTCCGCCTACTGATACAAATGTAGATTACAAAAATGCCACCGAGTTAAGAAAACATTATCTGGAGCATCATATTTCGACTGCAACGAATAAGTGTAGATATTGTCTGGCAATGTTCTGGAGTGCAACGTCTAATCAGAAGCACGAAAAAGGATGCGTTTTAAGAGAAAAATATACTTTAGGAAAGGAAGAATATTGGAAATACTGGAAAAATATTGACGTGACCGCAGCCGTACTAGGAGGACGTATAAAAGAAGAAGTAGAATTGTATCGAAACATTGGAAAGAGAGTAGAAGATGATCCAACGGACGTGCTTGGTACGTCGCATTTTGTATATCAAACCGAGCCTTTTCCGAAAGTTAAAAGAAACGACCTCCGAGAGAATATCATCGATTGTGATCAGGTCCGCCGACATCCAAATGTGTATTGAACGTACGAGCCTGGACAAGTTGAATCAATCAACTTTAACTGCTTGTGCTGATACCGAAAATGTCTCCGAAGTGAAAAATACAACCGAATCATCCGATAGAAAATCCGAGAACACGAGTCACAAGATGGAGGATGAAAATATTCTGGATATCCATCTCAAAGAAAGTGATATCTGTTTCGAACTTATGGAAAAGAAAGAGATGAAGATATCTGTGACAATAGATAAATCCGAATCCGAGCGTAATCTGATAGATGAATCCGAATGTAATTCGGAAACCAAAGCTAAAGCTCCGATCGAAAAACGAAGAGGAGATCCTCTGTGTCTATTTGCGAACAAAACTCCGAAATTCAGATGGATCAATTATCTCAAGTTCGAACATCACTACTACTTTCCGACGCTATTCCTTCAGATTGGTGCCTACTTCGGAATCGACAAATCAATAGAAACGAGTGGAACGATCCTATTCGACCCTACGACGACCTAGAGTTATGTAACATCCAATTCTTAACAACTTTCAAAGAGTGTAAATTCGAATTGTCGGAGGAAATGGCGCCGATACTTTCCGGTAAGAAAAATCATGGAATAACTCTCCAATATACGTCACAAAAAGATAATATTTCCGAAAAATATAAACGAGTAATCACCTTCCGATTATTCGATAATGATACCGAAAAGATTACCAGATTGATAACCGTGAACGTGGTAGTGCTACCGGATGAAAGCCTCCATAAGACACTAGTAATTGGAGCAGATACGATTGAGAAGCTAAATATCCGAGTAACTAGCGAAGGAAAAGAGATTGTGGGAAGGATCGACGATGAGACGATGGTGCCGAAGCCGACATCGTTCCGTGTCGAGATGGAGGAAGGTGGCGCCAGAAATCATAGATCATTTTCAAATGCTAACTAAGTCCCACAAGAAGAATTCTCCTCTCCCCGTAGTATCATCAACAAATAGCAGAATCCAAGTTCACATCTCGGCCATAGCTCGCGACACCGTGGCTCCAGATCCAGACATGGACCCCCAACATATGCGATCTCGTCGTCACCTGATCCCATATACCGACCACTCTACGGCGCCCTTAACTATATTATTTTTTCATTATTTTTATTCATTCAAGAAACATGAAAATATCTAATTATAATACTAATGTAGGAGGCACAGCGATACTTAATTATCTCATGTCTGCTCCATAAACGTTAATTTTTTAAACTAATTATTTCTGATTAATTAAAAATGTATCAGATTTGATAACAGTATTCAAATAGTAAACAAGATCATTCTTCCTTCCAAACTAAATCTGTCGAAAATCTTCGACCTTAGCTTCGCTAAATCAACAAAACTAATGCGTAGCCTACCGGACAAAATCGCAACGTTCTCCAGCTGCAAGCTTCGACTCTTCAAGTTTGACTGTTAGCAGCTGTTGGCGCCAATTCCTGCGCGCAACTTTAAAAAACACTTAATTGGCCACTAATTTAGAAAAAAGCCTTCATTATAATAAGAAAATTCCAATATCCTCGTTTTTCTCCGACATTCCTTATTTTCTATATCCACATTTTTTCCCTTCCGGATTTTTTTTTGCATACATTATCCCAAATAATTTTCCGTCAATCTTCGTTCTTCCTTCGATCAATATCATGTCGTCAAATTGGCAGACCGAACTTTGGAAGAAATGGATACAAATAAAGTAAGTTTATCCACGAAACCCTTTTCTTTACGTAACCTAGAAAATTCCTTCTTAAGCTTCCTCCGTCACCTTATGGCGAATCATCTGAATTGCACTTCGACGCTTTATTTTAGCAAGGAATAGAAATGAATTTATTGAAACACATCGAAAGCTCGTTGGTGGGGTTGCCTACGAATTGTCTGGTAGAAAGAATTGCCTCAGTACCTTGACGCTGCGAGATTAGCTTTTGTAGATGAACTTACTCTCTTACTAGAGACTGATGGACAGCTTTTGTTTCCTTTATGTCCATTAGGTGAAGAAAAGTAACCCCGCAGTCGACGTCAAGAGTTACGACGTATAAGCACGTTTTCTACAGAATTTGTACAATTTATTAAATTGTATTTCAATAAAATAAATAATGTGTTCGAAATTGTTGTCCACTCCATTTTTAATAGTTAGCATGCTTCCACTTGCGCTCTCTGTATAGTAAAAACATAACTTCAAGAATACCTAAAAATTAACTGCGCCCTCTCTATAATCGTTCCCGATCCACAGCCTCAAATGGAACGAATTTCCCCACCTTTTTGACAATATCTGTATGTATTTCAATTTTAAACATTTTGTAACTTCCGGTGATAAGTGTACTTATCTTACTGTAGCAAATGACCATCTGAAGTAGGTGCAGTAGTAGCCAGTAATTTCTCTTTTCTCTTTTGTTCGCTGGTCAAATTCAAAACTACCAAAATGAATTTCAAATTATTATTGTCAGTAATATTCATTTTACAGAACAGTACGTCATTTCCAACTGGCCGTGATGGTTAGTATCTGTTTGTTTGTTGTTTCTATTCTAATAAATTTTGTGACATGAATTGAGAGATCACAATTTGGTCTTTTAATAAAAGTGTAAAACACGGCTAGAGGTCTCTGTATACCGTTGTTCATTTTATATTCCTTGTTCTTTTTATATCTGTGTTTGTATCACTTTGACAATCTTGAATACAGGATGAATAACTTGTAATTCAATGTGCCCGGTCTCCTAGGGGCTATCTGCGCGTTCAATACTAATGCAGGACGTACATCAGTTGAGAGACTGTTACCAGTGACGATTCCACCTCCAATACCAACCCCTCATTACGTGCGCCCAATCCTGGGAAAATGATGCCAACGAGGAAAGAGCGATTGTTAAAATTACCAACATCACCAATTGCTTTAGGCGTCAGAGGATGCGTCGTGGACATTCTACAGATGGCAATAACGAAGAAGCCGATAAGCTGGCTAAAAAGGGAACTAACTTATAGTAAAAAAATTTGATAATATCTTAGTCATTAATGTATTTCTAAAACCTGTCTATTTCAGTATAAGTTCGAAGATATGGCTTTATCGAAGGCTGTCGAGGACTACGTAGAGGGAATCACTTATCGATCGAAAGAGAAGATTTTCGCAGTATATCGCAGAATAATCGAAGAGATCCCTATCGAATGGCCCGAGAATCTCATCAGACCGGTATTCATAGAAGATTGCATCATTCGTCTCCCACACGTATTTGCAATGTGCCGAGAAGGGCACATTCACCTGTTACATGAGAATACCACGCTAGAAGTACTAATTAGGTCAAAATGGAATCTCAAAGCAATAGATGGGATGCTTCGTATAAATGTAGATCCAGTGTTTCTAAAATCAACAGTCGACGATGAAAGGAATGCAACGATGATAGATGTTCGGAATTGATCGGTAAGCTGCCGGCCAATACAGTTTCGATCGTTCAAAGTCCAGTCTCTGAGGTTAAAACTTCCTGAAGCTAGTCCACGGTTCAAAGCGTTGTAAAAATTCAAGGTGTCTGTTGTGGTGGGTACGCTTGATAACAGGTTATCTACGTGATAACTGTTTCCACAATTCGTTCCGCTTGTTCTTTCTTTTGTGTCCTTATATTAATCGGTGTATTTGCTGTCGTATAATTTCAATTTATTTATTTCGTTTCAGAGTAGTTCAAGTCGAGAATCGGTGCTGTACAGTTAGTTCAGAATAAGGCTGAAACAACCATTACCAAACAGGTCAGTGTATGTGGAAACAGTTTTCACGTTATTGGGCTATACGTGTGAGCTGAACCCCAAATAACGATACGAAATATATTTCACAAAGTGAATTCGACAGCATAGTTTCATTAGTTTACTGAATTGTGACACCATATTAGGAACAAAATGAAAGTAGCGTCATAATATGTTGACATTCAAGAAATATTCATGTATAGCTCCACCTCGTTCCTTCAGAATACAGTAACTTCTTTACAAAGTATGTTGGCACTACTGCGATGACGCCAACTAAAAGTCTTCTAGCAAGCGCGTCATTCATTACCGGTTTTACTGCGTTTTTGTCCTATGGTCACGATTTGGCATTTATTCGATTAATAAAATATTAATTATTATTTCTTTTATAATTATATCATCGACTCATTTCCACAACATAATATCCACCCTGCTATAAAAAAAAGGTGAAATTTGTTTTTGAGTGACTGTACGAGTAGAATGCAAAGATTACCGTTGAACCCTTTTGCTAGATCGACTCGTTGACGACTAAGGGTTTTTCCTTGTGACAGGTCAAGTCCAGTGGGTATCACAACAGAAAAACATGGAAATTAATATAAAAAGTGTTACCAAATAGATAATACAAATGGTCAAGCGTCCTCTTTTGGAAAAAATATTCTTGTACATCATTTCTCCACTGTTGAGCGGCTTTGGTGTATACGCAGTATACATTTTTCTGGTCAGGAAAGGAGGAATAAATGAACGATGGCGTGAATAAAATATATGACGAATGGGTGAATGAAAAAAAAAAAACGTTTACCATAAGGTATTCTTCAAGGGTAAAAATGAAATAGAAAAATTTTTCATTTTGTCACAATTTCTAATTCGATATGGGGTTGAAGTGGAAAAATACAAGAAATCATGAGCAAAAAAATTGACTTCATGAATTGATTTTTTATTGTGAGTAGAAGATACGTAGTCGACCTTTGGACATGAGTGGTTGAATTTGAGTAAAATAAGTGTAGGCCTAGTAATTCTTCTTAATGTGTGATTGTAATTTTTGTTAGTAATTTGTGCAGTCGCATCCTATAAAACTCACATACCAAATGGCGATCCTATATCGGTAAGTCGTCACTGAACTGAGCAGCAGTTGCGTTAAATTTGAACGACTCAACTCAAACTCGGTATCATTATTATTTAGGAGTACATGAAATGAACGTAAAAATAGCAAAAAAAGGTATGATGAATTCAACATAAATGTGGTAGTTTTCTGTTTTAAAGTATACAAAGGACTGCAAATGCAATACCAAACCTTTAGTAACTGGCAGTGGGCTCCTGATGCTGCCTCGTAAAACCAACCAATGGATTTTTGTTTTTTTGAGTTGTTAGTACAAGTGATAAAATAACTTTGTCGTTAACTCTTGATCACAACTAAGTTGACGCAAATTGAATTTCAAAAGGACGAAGAGAATAAAACATACTTTTCATTACAGTTCACTTTGAGAAAGCGAATGTTACTAAGAAAGCATTTAATGAACATAGTGGATGGTTGAAAGATATTAGAATAGAACTGGATCATATTCCATACAATCGAAAATCGATGAATCAATCAACAAGTGGTTGGAATTGAACCAAGCGTATTTAATTTGTACCTACTATTTTAAATTACTAGTCGGGAATAGATTTTTGATGAAAATTTGTACCTTTTCAAAGTGCATATCACGAGATCACAATACTCATAAATAACATGGATTTTATCGCGTTATGGGAACATGTAACTTGCCGCGTTCATTTTGTAGGTACTCATATTCAGTTCTGTAATACTACTATTCGAATTCGCATGATCTAACTCGCCTACCTTTTACTCATCTAGTTTTATGAATCAGGGTGCATCCACCTAAAGGTCCGAGAAACACATTGAACAGTCAGAAAGCCGGTTACATATCTTTGAAAACTCCGAGAAAGAAGGATCTGACCAATATGGACAAGCACCCTGGTTTAACTACTAGAAAAAATGGAAACTTCTCTCATGCATCAAACACTCTTATAAGAAACAGAATCAACGACATCGACAAAGCAATAACCTCTGCTGTTAAAAAAGTTGGGGAGGAACCACGGCTGTCAGATGTAATTGTTCACCAGATAGTTGAAGCTGTCACAGAAGCTGTCATGAAAGCCGTGGTGTCAATCTTTGATCAGCATTCTTGGGAAACTCCTACACAAAACTCTCAAGAGACGCAGCAAACCTTGAAAAAGCAAGAGAAAAAAATGAACGACCTTCAACAATGCAATATACAAGACGTAATTCACTACGTGTATTCGGTATCCCTGAGTCTCCTGAAGGATTGTAGAGAATACCGATAGTATTCTCCGGGATCTCTTCCAACATAAATTTAACGTAACTATCAAACCGGAAGAAATCGTGTTACACCAAAACACCGTAGTGCAAACGGATCTCAACATGCGAGGCCGATCATAATAAAATTTGCGACGTACAGAGTGTTCTCTCAAAACCGTAAGCTGAAGGGTTCAAAAACGGTAATACGGGAAGACTTGACCTCTCGTAACGCTTATCTGCTAAAATTGGCTTGTGAGGAGTATGGCGATAGAAATGCGTGGTCGTTGGATGGACGGATATTTGTGTTTGATACCGTGATGAAGAGGAAACATCGTTTCATATCCGTAGGTAACACAAATCATTTGGAGGCTGACACTAGTCAATACTATCAAGTGTCGTCCTTTTAGTGGCCATCTTGAACTGTAGGACGGCACTTAAAATACATTCTTTCAAATAAATAAATTAGATAAAATAAAAATAAAACTACCCGAATAACAGTTTCTTTCAACCAGAGAGTCAAACAAAAGTTTTTCAAAACTGATCACTCGAAATACCCCTCTCAATTCTCACACCCATTTTAAACCTAGGAAGGAAGAATTCCAAAGCAATGGGTATGAGATCGAGTTTTTCATGTGTTCGGATCCGTTGAGTTCGAGACTCATGGACAATCATGATTCGTTCATACTTATAATTCAAAGATACATGAAAAATTCAATATAGTCACATGCTACTCTTTTACAACTTGAATCATTTTTTTTTTTGTTTCTCTTTTGCAGAACCTTGAGGCACTTCGCATAAAAGGAGAGTTCAGGAATGATTTTCAATCTAACAGATTCTCATTCCACAATACATCATCTCCGAATGCATCGCATTTATTATCATAGTTCTACCAACGATTTTGTTATATAGTTTGAAAGATTGAATTATGACGGCCAAATTCGATCGAAGGGATCTAGTTATTCAGACCAGTGAATTACAACAGTTTTACACGCGGGAAATTGGAATTTTAAATCTATAATAAAACTACCCGTAAATAAATACATACTACCTAATTATAATGGAAGACAAATATTATCAGTCTAAGATAGTTCCTGGAATTCACATACCGCTTGATGAACCGAATGAAATATCCGATGATTTCTGCAAGGATATGAATATGGTAACGTACGTACAGTATGAGTTCACTCGAGCTTCAAGGTGGTAAAAGAAGTGCGGTGACATTAGATCGGAAAAGCGAAGACTTTTCATGGAGCCAGACGTTCGTAGACCCATCCGTCTTCCGCCGAATGTACAAGCAGTTCGTCCACTTTCTCATTTTCATGCGGTCGTCGAAAAATGAAACGATCGTGCAATCGATTGCTTTGCCCTTGCCAAAATTCAAATCGAGCTGGCTTGATCAAGATCCCGCCCCTGGAAAATCGGGAAAATCATTCAAAATTTTTAGCTTCTCTAGGGAAGATTCAAACCGAAGGGTAAAAGATCTTCAAACGATGTTACCACAGTGATAATCAACTTCAAATACGTTCCAGTAACTCAACATTCAAGTCTTATACTAAACAACAAAATTTCGTGAATTTTTTTTTCTCGAAAAATCTTGAATCTTCAATTTGATGGAGAAACTTTTCAAATTAGATCGAAAATTTTAGCAACATCTAGTAAATATTATGGTGAATTACTTCTGATACCGTTTTTGAAATCAACATGATTAAAAATTCACTCAAACGTATTTGCATCCCCACAGGAAAATGAATCGCATGCTATATAGTATCAGATTCTTCAGCAACAACTGTTCAAAATGAATAAGAGCCTTTGATGAATTCCCCCGATTTTAAATCTTCTGCGACATATGTGTACTATTACGTTGGCAAACCATCACCATTCAAAAATAATTTCAATCCTGAATACAAATTTTCTTGAAGACGATAGAAAAGAACATGAACTAACCAGTTAAGAGGACGAGGCACTTCTTGGTTCTCGTACAGTTTTTGTAACTTCGCATTCTGCTCTTCCAGAGTGGATCGATTTGGAATAACGCTACTCTGTTTACTAACACAGGCTCCAATTTGACTTTCCTTCGGGCGAGAGTGAAAATAGGCATCGGATTCCTCTTCCGATATTTTGCACGTTGTTCCTTCGATCCTGATCTGAAAACGAAATTCGAGTTCATGTAAATAAAACTGATGAATTTTTCACAGTGGTGATCTACTTTGGGAACTTGAAAAGATTTCAATCTTCGAGCTTTATCAGAGAGATATTAGGGTCTGCGTAACTAGGGAGAGGGGGGAGGGGTGGTTGGATAAATGCCTGGTAACTGATTTGAAAGTTGGTGAAGAGAAACAAACAGAAATTCTGATCATCGAACTACATAAATCTGGAAGGAGAGTCGGAAACATTCCGACCAGAAAATTGGACGGTCTTTCTCGTGGGCTACAGTGTCAGGAAAATACTTTCGAAGCCTCATCATGTATTAAATGGCTCGGAAATTGTTTAGATACCGACGATCACCTTCAAAAAATAACAAAATTTATAAACTACGTCGAAGCTTTCCCTCCACCTCTCTTCCCCAGAAAGCTAAAGCCTCCTTTGAAAATGTTTTCAAGTCTTTAAAGCAATTCAGAAATTCAGAAGTAAAATTTAAAGCACTTTTGCAAAATCTTGTGCAGAACAATACGCAGAAATATAGAAAATTCGAATTACATTCTTTTTCTGGAAATTTCAGCACCAGTTTTCAAAATTCATAACTTTTCTTTGACTTAGAAAACTTTTCATCACATAGAGACACCCTCCCCGTAGAACTAGGGCCTACCGGTCGAATAGCGTAAGGTTTTTACCAAATAAGTCTTCATTACACAGCTTTATAGTTGAAATCCACTCAAAAACTATCAACTTACGGAACGACGTAACGGCTCCCAATAAAAGACCACAGATACGTTTGAATTTTCTTCCTGTAATTGTTACAAGCAGTTCATGATTAGTATAATAAATAGATTTAAAAATGAACAGAATTTTAATGTTGTGGGCACATCCGCACCTAACATCATCAATCAAAAAACAAAAAAAAAATTGACCATCCAAAATAGCTATTTTCGTTACATGGGAGAAAAAGTGACCGATTTTCACACAGTGTCGTTAAGTTTAGGCTCTCTTATCAAAGACTAAACATCGCTTTTACATCCATATAACCCAATACGAATATTTTCGAGTTAAATTTGCAGCTTCATCACCACTTGAGAAAAAAATCAACCAAAAAACTGCAATGCATCTCATTAATTTTAAGTTTATCTTGTTTGAACTATATTTTTAGGAATGTGCCGCAACTTGGAGAATCGTACCAATTCATGAAAAGACCAACAAAATTTCTAACGCTAGAATAATATCAGAACAAAGAGCCGAATCGACACTCATAGGCCAAAAATTGATTCAAGCAATCGAAATTGGGAGAACAAATCATAAAGAATTTCGCTCACGAAAAACTTACCATTTCTCTACCTTTTCGGCTACAGTAGTTTGTAAAAAATGTGAGCCCATTGAGGTCGAAATTCTTCAGTAGAACGTAACGCGCCGAAGGGAAACCGTTCCTAAAAATACACACGGGTATACAATCAGTAAGCGATATCCGCTCTATCACATAATGATTAGAACATCGCGTCGAGTTGTATGAATGTTATCGGTGTTGACGCCTCATTCGAAGAGTAATATTATTCAAACAACAGCAATCATAATGACGAATTGCGTGGGCGCGTGTTAAAAAGAGAGATTAGGACGGAAATCAACATGATCAATCAACATGATCGGGAAAAGAATTTGTATATATATATATCTCGAAATACCGAGGTCTTCGTTGCAAAGAGGTAGGTACTGACAAGAATCTAGAAACTTATGTAAGATTTTGGAAAAGAAGGAAATGGAATGTTCCTTTCGCTGTTACTGAATTAATAGATATCGGAGGAATGTAGCGATTCACATCAATTACGTATTCATGAGCAATATTTCAATTCAGAGTTATTCTTACTTCGTAGCCGTTGCTAAACACATTGCATTCGGTTCTTCGATGAGGTTACATTGACACGCCTCGTCAAACCACTGTCTAAACAACGCTACGGGATTTTTAATCACATCTTCGTCCTTAAGAACGTCCACACGAGTTAGATATTTCGCTCGCATGCCTGAAATGAACAGTTTCTAGAATTTTGAAACGTTACGCTACCCAAAATCCATGATGTGAATTACAACTTCAGATCTCTGTAAATACTTACTCTTAACATCGACGGCATCTCTCTTGGGTGTATCGTCTTCATACAGCATCGCCATACCACGATGAACGTGCAGAATTAATGATATTTAGCAACTAACCACTTTCCGATTTTTTCCCGAAAGACTGATCTTGTGACGTTCCGTATTTTGACAACGATCAACTCATCAACTGATATTGAAAAAGTCAAGTACCGGAACTCGAATATCGAGATATGCGACTAATAGAGATTAATATAGAATAAAAATCTGAAAATCATACAGTGTACGGAAACGAGCTAGGCCTATTATAAATCATGAACAATGTTCAGAAGTCTCTTCAGCTGTTCGAGGAACGCACGAAGAACAAGCAGCATGCGTGCACCGGCTGAGCTATAATGTCGACAATCGACATACAAGCAGCATCATGACGAACGTTTTTTGCGGTTCTTACTCACAGTCACAGTGCAGCATGCAGTGCTTTTTCGATCATGTTTTTGACTTTTAAGTGATGACTTAGTGACGTCGATGAACAACTGCATAACAACAGCTGCTACAGCTTTGACTAGTCATATTACAAACTACAAAGTAGCTACAAACCAGACAGTGGTGTAGTTTGTAGTCAAAGTGCTACAGCCGCTACCCGACCAATGGCAGGCGACCACCTTACACACCTCTAGCTTTATCGCTTCGTTGCTTCATTCAATTTCACAGTAGTTCTCAGTCGACTGCTGTCTAGGTCCACCGCACCCATCCACCTCGAATTTAGTTCACTGTCATCTATGTTGAAGTGAAAGACTGAAAGAACTGCTAGGAACTCCTCTCAGTTAGGGATGAATTCAAGAAACACATACTATCAAATCTCAGAGTCCAGAGAGTCCCTAATTTGTAGATCTTCTGGAAAACAGTATCTATTGTTTGCAAACTTTGTTTCTATATTGAATTCAAAGATGATAACTATAGGCCCTTACTGTTCTTGCATTATTTAATCCATGAAGAAAATAGGCCGATCACCTCTGATGAGGGATATCATAAGATATCCACTACTCCTTTCTTATTATCTATAAGAGTGAATAAATTGTCAAAGTAATAACTAACGGTACCTAATGAAAAGTTTACTTGATACATTTTGCAACATACAAGATTGTAATTAATTCACACGCTTGTTGAATTTGCTGATCACTGGAGCTTTTACGTTTAGGTATCACAAAGAAAAGATGAGTAGTTCTTTCAAAGAGATATCGTCATTTCCATTTTTCCAGAGAAAATTAAAATATTTTGGGATCATATCCAAATTTCAAAAGTTATAGGTAGATATACCGGTAGAAGTATTTTTTTGAAACATTATCATTTTCATTTTTCGTATGATTGAGTTGAGGCAACTTTTCTGAATTACAAAATTATGGAGTTCGCGTTTTACATTTTGTTTTAGATATTAGAGATGAGTCATATCATGTTCACCAGAATAGAAAATGTGGAATAGACTTTCTTAAAAAAGATTTCGGTCTGTGATGAAATTTTCAGGTCTTACAAAGAAACTATTTGAAGTAGACCTTACATTTTTTACATCGGCTTTTTTTTTTCTTTTTCACATTGGTATTTATATCTTACCCAGCTTTTGAAAATAATAAATCACTTCAAAATTAGGTATAACGAATTTATTCTAGTAGTGAATGATTAATAGTAAATGAAAAAATTATTCAATATTGAAGCGAAAAAGAGAAAAAAAAGGGAACGAAGTCACCTGTTCAACATTTAATGTTACCACGGCAGAAATGCCGGTAATATTATTTATGTAAAATATCCCCGAAATATCCTCATTTCCCTGTGATGACTTAAATGTGTCCCCATTCGGGAACAGTTTGGGGAGTTATATGAAAATATTTTTTCTTCCTAGAATTGTCAACTCGTTGTTGCTAGTAAAGTGATTAACTGTATTCCGTTTCACGAATCCGGGATATTTCGCAGATGTTTAGCTTACAAACAAGGATGGCATTTATGATTACCTACGAAAAACATTGTACAAAATCATTTACAGTTATAAGTATGATTGTGTTTTACACCTATCTTCGCGACTTCCCCTTTTTCGCGGATGTTCTGTCTACGATCACATACGCCTACAACGTGCAGTACATGACATTTAAAGTTAGGTAGCTGTACCGATTAATTATCCACCTTTTTCATTAATATTCGCAGATTCCAACGCCGTTAATTATAAATAAGTAAAATTCTATTGTCTCACCTATTCAAATTAACTGGTAATCCAGAAGTGATTTAGAAGAAGTGAAGAAGAAATCGTCAAGGCACTGTGCATTTTTCAGCCCGTATTCGTAATTCAACTTGTCTCCGCTTGTGTTAATAAGGAGTTCGGTCAGTCCAATGCGATACTTTCGCGTCTCGTTCAATTAGATTTTAAACTCCTCTCTTTCGAAAATTTTATCGTCGAGCCCTCGACCAATTTCAACATCACAATAATTTATTATGAGTGTAAAGCCACTATCCTCGCAGATAGACCATCATATTATTTCTAAAAAATAAAGACTACACCAATATGAAACAATTATTTATTTACACTTCTTCGTTGCAAGAATAAATTCGCAAAAAATATTGCACAAATAATTCAATTACTTAAAACGTACTAATAAATTACATATCTAAATTAAACACAAACATACGACGAATAATTCGATTAAAATTGAATAATTTTATCATACTTGATCGATTACGAAAGATTTCACTTTTCTAATGAATGGCTGTATTTAATTACACACATAAGTAGTTTGATATTACAAGAGTCTAAACAGAGAAAAATGATAATATTAAAAAAAAAAAAAAAAAAACTACCTGCAAGTTGTACTAAAATCTGGAAACGATAGTATAGCACCTGATACAATTTTTAAACCGAGACACTTTTACGTGCGAATCAAGACCGGTCATTCAATTGTTATAGCTTCTAGTAAGTTTTTCAACAAGTCTTTCTCTGACTATGCGGCAAATAATTGTGGATTAATATAAACAAGTTTCATTGAAAACTTATAATACTGGCGTTCACACGCACGAGTAAAATAACTACAGTAAACATGATAGAAAATTGAATGATGGCTTACATTATAAGTTTGAGGCTATAATTTGAGGAGAAAATGAATAAAATAATTCCAAACGATACGTATATTTAATAATTATATAGGTCGATATTAATATTGCAAATTTTGTAACAAAACATATCAAGAATAAGGAGAAAAACTGTATACAATACGCCTCAATACGTAAGCACACTGCAGAAAAAAAAAAATTTAATAAACGAAATAAAAATATGTTTTTAAAAATTCGGAAGCCATATTCGAATTGAAATTTTTTAGAACAAAAATTGACGCGTACTTTTATAGAAAAAATGGGATGCCAAAATGCCTTTGATGTCTTCAATCACACTGACTTATTAGTTTTCCATGCATACTCAATTTTTATTTATAAGTTATTTCGCATATTAACTTATAACATCTAGGTGTTGAAAACTAGATTTTTGCTTTATGACGTAGATAGTTCCTCTATGAGCACGGTAGGTACAGTATATTATAGCATGTTTATGAGCAATAGGGATATGATATTAAATTCATACTCTAATACCCAAAAAAAGTTTTCAAGGATAATATTGCTGTCTCACAAATGTAGGCGTGCCTATAACAATTTCGCACAAAGATAATAAATGCGGCATCTTTGTACGAATTTTATGTCACTTCTATTACCTATGTAGAGCTGTAATTTCTTCGAACAATTTGATAAAATTTTCTCAAAATGTAGGTACTCATATTTTTCCAACTTTAAAAGTCTTTTCTTTATATTTGTTGTACCAATCTGGATTACAATGACGGATAAATTTCTTTTACTATATAAACTGTTTTTCGAAAATAAACCCTCAGACTCGAATGTAATTACGGCCGAATTGTAGATTTTACATCAAAACTTTCGTTCAAGATCATTAATATTTTTATAAAGCTAAACTGAAGAATGACTAGAACAATATCTTTTTCATTGAAAATCGCATTCTTATGAGATACTAAATTCTGCGTGCGTAGCCACCAGAATTTATACACCTGATTGGAAAATTTTGTAAAAATAATCACATTTCTGTCGAACAAATAGGTTGTCAGACCAACAAAAAAATAATAAAATTGTAATAACTTGACTAGTTGATTTGCAGCAAATAATAGAGGCGGATCGCCATTCTCAATTCGAACGCAGAAAATGGTATCCACAATTCCGACAAGAACTGTATCAGTCTTTCTAAGAACGATATAAAATTATTACATAGTTTTGAGAAATCCATCTCTGCTGATGTTTTAATTTTCTCTTCTCTCTCTATTTTCAATAGTGAGATAATCAGAAAGTTTGCAAAGTCGAATTACACGATAGAATAACACAATAATGATAATGGATAATAATATAGAGTTCCGGAATGTGGGTAGGTGCTCTAGTATGAATGAGTTTTAAGTGGACTTTTTTTCTTTCTTAGGAGAAGTTTGCGCCAAGAGTCCTTCTTTCATCGTTTTTAAGCCTTAAAAACCTGGAGAAGTCTTCAATAGGGAGAAATAGAATAAGTGAGATGAAGTGTTCAACTGCGAACTTTCTTCCTTTCCGATTGTAGATCAGTTCTGGCTTGAAATCCAAAATGATTAAAAATACACAATTTCTTCATGAAATGGCTGAGAGCAAACTTTTCGTTTTTGAATTCGAGAAGAAATAAACATCAATCTATATATATATAGTAGGCCTACACATGAAAAGTTCTCGACAGCACAAAGAGACCTATTTCATATCTAAACTTGATTAAAAAGATGGAAATCAAATTATTTCCCATCAAACTATCGAATTATGAACGCAATCCGTAAGTTTTAGGCTCACTCAAGTCTTACAGTGTCTCAATTTCATTTACTCTGAACATACACGCATATAGTCTACAACTCGAAGCTAAAAGCGAACGCAGCTTTTACCGTTTCAGCTGTAAAGCGAACATTGTAATACTCGTATTCTCTGTACATGGTAACACAGGTGTATAGACAGACCCTCGATTTGCATCGTTATTCATTGGACAGACTATTGTTGAAGATTCCGTTCATTTCGATACACCGGGGTCTCGTAAATAGGCTCAGCCTGAGAGAACGCATCGTATCTTGCAGGCAGTATCAACTGTTCCAATTCGGCAGCTAGATGACGTCTGATCATCTGACGCGACGGCGGAATACCGAGTGCAGTTGCCATTGTGTCGCCGTTAACCGACGGTTCGAGAACAACTAGGGCTCCATGAACGCCCGAATCTGAAACAGAATCGCCAAAACTTTGAGTTGCTGTCGAGAAACGAGGTACGGTTACATGAGAAAAATCAGAAAGTGAAGGTTGAATAGCAGAACTCCAGGGAATTGAGACCTGAATCGGAATCAAAACGAACGTCTTTTGAAGAAATTGTATGTTTTAAGCCTTATATTGAGGAAGAGTGGGAATGTGAAAGTTGTTACCTCTCAAAGGATTGATCTGAAAAATCATCAAACTCTTCTGGGGAGGAGGACAGGAAGTGGGTAAAAGAAACATTTCTCAACCTTTCTTACATCACGACATTATTCTTCCGTGAGACGATATTCCTGCAGCACAGATAACGTCAAATTGTATCTAAAATTTTTCTGCATACTGACATTTCTAAGTATCTACACGATAGCCATATGAGGCTTCAGCCCTTCCCTGTAATGCGGTTACAGGAAACGGAAGCTTTGACCTTCTACCGCTGTGTTCTAACATCAATTTATACGCTAGAGAGGATCTGGATATTTCTTGCATGTATTGGGGAACCACCTGTTTCTCCTAATTCTGAAATTTGTTGGGAAATATGAAGTACGATCTGCATTTTTGGCCACATCGCAGAAAGTTTTTGATTTATATGGCATTCAGCGCCAATTTAGACTCAAGTTTAAGACAATATAAGCGAAATTTATATCCTTCAAAAGCTGGAACACATCGGTTAGACAGCGCTTATGATTACTTCTCCATCCAAACAAAAAGAAAAAATTGG
Source organism: Aspidiotus rigidus (assembly GCA_035079385.1). Classification (NCBI taxonomy): domain Eukaryota; kingdom Metazoa; phylum Arthropoda; class Insecta; order Hemiptera; family Diaspididae; genus Aspidiotus; species Aspidiotus rigidus. The sequence goes on along the minus strand of JAVHKY010000020.1, from coordinate 11,141,161 downwards.
CAATTCCTTTTTTTTTTTGCTAATTTTGATCAAAATTTCGCAGCACATACCGGTTGAGGAATACCGGGGCACAAGAATGCCTGCAGTAGTAGGTATAGAAAAGAGGAAGGGATACACGTAGGAGGTCTGATAGGAGAGGAGGTGACAGAACGTCAACATGGAATTAGAATATCTTCCGACGCTAAACGCTTGCATTCGAGATCCTCCTAGTAAGAAGAAATAAACCAGGACTGGAGTCAGACTTTCTCTCGTCATCGTATATTTCAAATTTGGGTTTATCACAACAAAGAAGCTCGTAAATACTATATTTTAGATAACAAAAAAAGAGGTTCGTCAACTTGAAGAAAGAAGACAAATTGGACTCCTAGAGGCGCGATCCTCTCCTTTCTTAAGGATAACGGAGGAAAGAGAAAAGGATTCAGCATGAGATATCGAGAAGGATGGTCAAATGATGAACAACTTGAAGAGTATTACTACAGGTGGATTTTTTAAGAATTTTGGAGTACGATGATTTCCGCACAATACTTGATTTGTAATATCAAAGTTGAAGGACCAACAACTAGAACTTTAAAATACGTCATCATTGAAGGAAAACACAATGGATTTTCAACTTGATTCATATGAGTTAAACTATGAGAGGATCGCGAATTTGGACAAAGGGTCTGCCCTTTAGCGAGAGAACAAATACCTACTATTTGCTGATTGGTGCAATTTGGTTGAAGATGTGAGAAAGTTATACAAAGAATGTGAAGTTGAACTCATCTAAACGATAATTACGAGAGCTGCAACTTCCATACTTTACATTTTTTTGTATAAAATGAAATTTAGGACAGTAGAATTGATTTAACGTCATTGTCACCTCTGATGGTGCATTTTAAAAAATGCCACTAGCGCTCCTACTGGGTTCCGATTCGCAAATAGACTCGTATGTAAACAGGCAGGGTTGCGATGTTTTAAACGAAATTGTTTTAAACAGTGTTCTAAACATGTTTTAAACATTGGAATTTGAGAAAAAAATGTTTTCAAGTTTTAACATTGACGGCACGTTATGAATTTAAAGTCACGCGTACTCACGCACAAGAAAGTGTGAGTGTCTAGGGAAAAAATCTGGAGAAACTCCGCAATAAGCGATAGGTCATTATGATTGTTTAAAACAACATGATATACAAAATTTGTGTAGAAATGCCGTTTTAAACATGTTTAAAACACTGTTTCAAACTCGGAAGAAAAAATATCAATTTCCAACAAGTTTTAAACAAAAAAAAAATTTTTTTTTTAGTTGAAAACTTTTTTTTTTATTTAAAACATGTTGGAAATTTATATTTTTTCTTTAATGTTTGAAACGGCATTTCTATGCAAATTTTGTATAATTATTTTGTTGTTTTGAACAAAATAACTTGGCGTTCATTGCGGGATTTCCCCAGGTTTTCTCCCTAAACACTCACGCTTTCTTGTGCGTTAGTAGGCGTGACTTTAAATTCATGACTTGCTGTCCATATTTAAATTGTGTTCCCCTCAAATTTCGATGTTTAAAATATGTTCGAAACAATGTTTAAAACATCGCAACTCTGTACGTAAATGAATGTTTTAAAAATGAATGAGAAATAAGGACTGTCTCTGAAACTTGGAGCTGTAAACGGGAGTTAGAGATGAGAGCGAGAAAGGAGGAGCAAAGAGATCTTCAACAAGAGTCCGTAGGCTTTCTAAGCAAAGCGGCTTCCAACGGCTCCAAAACCCCGAGGTCCTCCAGCGATTTTACCTGTATCTTGAAGAAAGAGTGGTCGGATTAAATGTTTGAAGCAGAGCCTGCTCTACAAGTTGGGAGTTGGAGGTGGAGTTGCGGTTGGGAGTCCAGGAGAAGAAAAGAAGCGGCTCCCGAAAGAGGCAAAGGAGTAGCCCTTCCAACTGAGCTAGACAACTTCCAGTAAGACAAGATAATGCATGATATAATGCGACTCCATCTTGTATAGGATTAAGTCTAGAGCTGATGGCAGCAGTTTACATTTGGATTCTGCGTTTTTGGCGTAGAATGACGTCATCAAAGCGAAGAAAAATAATGCAAATGAAGCCATCGGCCACAGATTTAATCCTGTACATTCAAGATGAAGTTCCATTGTGGCTCTTGGCACCAAAAAATCGGAGAAGAGCCGCTCAAATGGTTGGTTTGGGAGTCGGCCATAGGAACGTTTGAGAAAGCGGGATGATGAGAAAAACGAACAATTTGATTGATCACACGTTGCGGACGATTCAAATACGAATTTCTATCCTTCCATCTAGTTTTATCCCCCAAAAAACTTGAAAATTCTCTTTTGTTTATAAACAAACACTTACCTTTCAAATTATCAGCATATTCTTCTAAATGAATATCACGTGCCCATTGAATGAACCTTTGGTTCGTCCACACAATTGGGTCGGTGTCAGAGTTGTCACACTGCAACCTTCTAATAGCCAAAGCCTATGAGAAAAAATATGATTGATTAATCTCGAGCACTATACTGCAGTCAGATTTGTGAAACGTACACAATGACCCTCATCAGCTTTTAGGAAACGTCTAAAAAATCGAAATTTACGTTGATTTCAGGTCGATCGGTATTCATTTCCAGAAAACTGCAAAACGACTTGAAATTGACGCAGTAGAGCAGTCGATTTAAAGTCGACAAAAAATTTGAAGCGAGCTGAAATTGACGCGGCAAATAAGCTGGAAGGGCGTTGAAATTTGTCGGGCCACACACGTCGACCCACCTCGACCAAAACATATATGGACGCAATTTTGATCGAGACTATAAAAGAATGAAATTCTCGGTCGATTTCGGACTAGGCAAGGGGGTTTGGAACTTTTGTGGAGAGCAAATTTTCTTAAGATGAAATTCCCGGACTTTTCCAGGTTTTTACAGACCATAACCTCCACTAAAACGCAAAAAAAATATTAGATGCCATTGCAAGACGGCAATCAAGAATTTTTCCAAGTCCCCCTCCTATATCATCTAAAACTTAGAGCCTGAAGTTTTTCTAAGTCTCGAAAATGATGACGTGACAACTTGAATGCGCTGCAATTTCAAGGAAGCCGTCGTTTTTCCAAGGCCCTCTCCTATAATATATAGCTCGAGTCGAGGATCAAAATTTTTAAAAATACCCGTTCTATCACATACAGCTCAAGAGTCAAAATTTAAGCCGCGCGCCGTCCAGCGGAAAACTTGGAAAAATTTTGACTCCTATCATGTATAGCTCGAGAGTCAACATTTTTCCAAGTCCCCTCCTATCGAATATAGTTCGGAGGTCGAAATTTCTCCAAGTACCCCTCATATATAGTTCGAGAGTCGAAATTTTTCCAAGTCCCACCCTGCTCTCCGTGACATCATCAACTTCGGACCGTTCGCATTGCCTGAAAGTACCCCCCACAAAAGGGATAGCGGGTTCCCCGCTAAAAAAAATAAGGGAACACTCTTTAGCTTGAGCTTTCTTTGACATATATCTTAAAAAATTCCCCGACTTTTCCATTAACATTCAAATTCTCTGACTTTTCCTGGTTTTCCAGAAACTTGTCAACCTGCTTATTGATTATTCTGTTCCGAAAGAAATACCCTCACTCGTATCACATGAAATTCTCAAGTACTCTGAAGCATTTTTCGTGTTCATCATGTACACTTACCTGTCTGTCGTATTTAACCATCCTCAATAAATGAACACCGTGCGAAATAGAAACTTGATGGAACTTTCGAGTCACATTCAAATATTTCTCCATTTCTTTTTTACTCAGGTGGTCCAACATTCTAGCATCGACCATATTTTTCGAAAAACTATCAATATACTGCAAGAAGAATCGCCTCGTTTAGAAAAACATTCAACTCAAAATTCCAGGAAATGGCAACCAAGTCTGCACGTACTTGAGATAGTCCTATATCTGGTAACCATTCGCTACAGACCCACGTATGCCCCAACTGAGCAATACACGGATATCGTATGAGCGTTGGATTTCGTTGCTCTTCGATGGCAAGACGCAGCTTCTTACGATGCATCGGATTCGAAATCCTCAAAACGCTCTCTAATTCGGTATCGTTCAATTCTAGCAGTACCTGGAAATAGAAGAATGCAGGTTGAGATAATATTATTTAGAGTAAGGAGGAGAAACTGAAGACAATGGAGCTAATTTACTTTGCCAGATTTGATATTCTCAGCACATCGAGGCCCATACTGCGGCATTCCTAGAGCCACCTCGATCCACGCTAAGACAGTCGGCGCTCGCCACCGATCCATTGGTATATGAGCAGCTTCGCGAAGCAAACGTAGCTTTTCATTATAACCGTCTTCTGTAAGAGGAGAATAACTGCGGCTATATCCGTCGTAGTCACCTATATGTGTTTCAAACAGTTCACTATAATACTACGCAAGCGAATACAAGGTTTAAATATGTGCACTCAGGCTTATCATAAGGTAAGAACAATAAATGATGAGTATTTCTACGCTATAGATAAATGGTAATGTATTGATATTATCGAGGTCTATGTACTCTACAGTACAAAATACTGCGCGTTACAAAGCGATATTGTGCAGTAGTCATTGCAGGAAATATTTTATTTACTCACCATCGTGACTATTGGGACTGTGAGCTTTACGATGTCTACTTCGCGAGAATACTCTAGATATGCTACCCCACGTGCTGGCGACGCCACTACGATTGCTAAACGATCGCAGATTCTTATTCCGTCTGATAGGCTCCAAGTCTGGGGGCGGACCGCTTAGTTGTTCCACAGACCTTGAGAATAGCGGGTGCCTAATTAATGTAACGTGTAGAGCATCGAACATCAAGATAATGTACTGCATATTTATGTGGTGTAACTTACTTGGACAGTAGTGTATTGTCTAAGGTTCGAACGAAAGATTGAGAATTCATTGGTGACAATGATGGACTGCTGCAATCTCGAGGCGTGGCAACAGCTGTAGATGAAAAGAAGATACAAATTAATATGAGAAGAACGGAGCGAAAAGTTCGATTCAAAAGTACTTTTGCAATGCTTATATAAGGTTCCGATTAAATTAAACTTGCAATAAAGAGTTTTGATCGCAAACTCTGAGAACATAGGAAGGTGATCAATGGGGTTTCATCGGAGCCATCGAGAAGAACGCAGAGGCCGTGGAAGAGATACCCCCTTTCGACAGCTCTGGGAAAAAGTCATTTGGCCACCATTTTTTTCATGACCTAACAAAGATAATTTCAAGTTCCATATCCAAAAGAAGAGAGGGATTCTTCATGTTCTGTTATGGACTTACAACTTATGCTTGAATGAAAAGGGTAACTGTCTAGATTTGGTTTTCTCGACAATCCACACATACTTTTCTCTCATAACCGATATACAGGCACAGAAAGAGAAGGTGAGAAATGTTATACATGCTTGATGAAAAAACAATAGTCATCGAAGATTGAAAATTTAAGTAAATAGAATCATGTTAATAAGTTGACCATTCGAGTGCCGGAAGAAGAGATTGACAACCCTGAGACCCGCACGTTCAATAATCATCATTCTCAATACGCACAAACCGTACCAATTACATATTTTTAAAATGCAGTATTGCGGTGCGGCACACAAAAATAAGCGTTTGTGGGGAGTGAAAATTGTAGACGTTGAAGGCAAAAAGGAGTAATTCTGAATTGAAATTAGTTGGAGAAATTTCGAAAATCCAGCTATATACAAGAAAAGAGGAACTGAGAGAGAACTTCAAGCTTTATTCATGCAAGAGAAAGACAAGAATATTCGGGAAAACGAGCCTTAATACATCGGAAGGGATAAGAAAGAAGGGGAAAAAGACAACTACTCAACCGCGATATTTCTTTCGGTGCAGTTGCCATCATCAGGGCACGATAAAATAAAAGTGACAGAAAATAAATAAGAATACTACATACAGACAATCAACGCTGATAAGACAAGTCATCAATCGACGCTTTCCAACCAAGCCTGGTCGTCAACAAAGGTTTCTTCTTTTACGTTAGCGTCTCCGTCGTTGTCAATACTTAGAGGGGGAGGGAGGAGGTGATCTTGTGTGATCTGCAGTACTATGGCTTCTCCTTCTCAAAGTTCTATCCTTTCCTCGCTCGGCTGTGCAGGAAGCAGCTCAAAATAAGTAGGGACGAGCCCATACTCAGGGATGAGATCGTGGCAAATCTGGAAGTCCTCAATTGCTTTCCGCCGACGGCATCTCAGTTCAGACCAAGTAGGGCGGCATTTATTGAGGTCAAACTGATGATCAGCTCCGCGAAGGTGGACTTCCTCGTTTTTAGGTTGGTGTCAAACGCTTCTTGTGCTCATCGAGACGGATGGAAAAGCTTCGTTTAGTCTCCCCTATATAGAGCGCCGGGCAGTCGGAGGTAGGATCTTCGGGCGAACCCGAATGACCACTTGATATGCGGAGTTTATGACAGCCTAGTTTAGGACAAGGGGATTTAAGAATCTCGGCCAAGTCTTTCGAAAGTTTATCCACTTGAAAGTTTTGACGGGGAGGGGAGACTGCCTTAACAAAGAGGTCATTTGGCTGAAGCTTAACTATAAGGTCGAGATAAAAAAATATGCCATTTCGCCGGGCGTAAGTCTTTATCAGGCACAATTCAGTGCGGAACGAAGTCGCGGTTGAGGGGGAGGGACACGAGCCAGTGAATCATAGAATTTAAGGGGATTCTTTACGTCTCGGGTGACAGAAGGTGCTGGAATCGATGTAGAAGTCAGCGGATGCGGGCTTTCGGTAAACGTTATACTCGTGTCCGTCGGCGAGCCCAAGAAAATTAATAGTCGATTCCCTTATTTCCAAGGTGAACTGGATGCTGCGGTAACAAGCAGTGAGGTACGAGAGGAACTCATGCAAGGCGTCCCAGAGGCACAATATGTCATCGACATATCGATACCAATAAGTGACATGCCTCTTGAGAGGAAGCCCAACATCGAGCCTCCAAAAGATCCATGAAAAGATCACCCATAAGGGCGACAATAGGGACTCCAATATCCTCAGGGAACTCGAAAAATTCAACGTTGCAGATGCAGAAATTGTAGGAGAGGCATATCCTCAAGAAAGATTCAAATTCTTTAATGAAATAAGGGCGAACATTTGCCTCAGAAATTTGTAGGAGAGCGTATTGGATAGTCGGTTCTAAAGAGGGATTTTAGGAAAGAGGCCCACGACGCGAAGGACGTGAGTCTCACGTAAGAAAAGAAGAAAGGGGCTTTTCCCTCTCTAGTTTTTGAACGAGATCCAAGGAACTGGAAACCGATCTTTCAGGTTTAAACTGAGTAGTGCTCTTAAACCATCCATCCATGAATCCAGCTAACAAATGGGTCAGAGCCGAAACGATGGAAATAATCGGTCTCATCGGTTTCCACGACTTTTGGAGCTTGGGGAGACCTTAAAGCTTTTGAGGGAGTAGGATTTGGGACGAGGACCGACTTCTTGTCCCTGATTGCCCTTAGTCATAGCTTAAGCCGTTATTTTCAAGTTTTAAGTCAGCTAATGATTTTCTTCAAGATTGGCTTCAAGCCCAAAGTCAGCCAAAAGCTAATGTGATTGACTTAAACTTGTACTAGGGTCTGTTCACGTTAAGAAAGGATAGAAGTACGTACCTCGAGAACGAAACGCCCCAGTTAATTTTGATCCGCCGTTTCGTTCTCGAGGTACGTACTTCTATCCTTTCTTAACGTGAACAGAGTATAGTCCTGTATTTTCCCCTTGTATCCGGTTCATTCCGCTCCAGAGCCAGTTTATTCCACTCTGAAACCGGTTGACATCACTCCGGAGTCGGTTTATACTGCTCTGGAGCCGATTTATTATGTTCCAAGATAAGCTAAAAACCAAACTTGTATCCGGTTCATTCCGCTCCAGAGCCAGTTGATTCCACTCTGGAACACGTTCACATCACACCGAAGCCGGTTCATATTACTCCGAATCCGGCTTATACCGCTCCAGAGCCGATTTATTATGTTCCACGATAAGCTACAGTCCAAACGTTATTAAGTCGATTGGGAAGCCTTAACAATGAGTGCAAGTTTAAGTTGATGCAAGAATCAACTGAAATCTTTAAGCTAAAGTTCAAGTTAATGACGATTGGCTTGACATCCCTACGGGCAAGATGTACTCGGAAATGTTGACGGCCTTCGTCACTTCGCGGACATGTTTACTGAAGTTGAAAGCAGGAAGTCCGCCCACGGCTCCACTGAACTGGAGATACTCATAAACTTTATTATTGTAAACCGCGCGCTCCTTAAGGACGACTGAATTATCCTTTGCAAAGCTTCTTTTGGAGCTGCTTGAGGGTGGAGGTCTCTTCGCTCGAAGCACATTTCATTGTGTGCCTCTTTACATAGTCCGCGAGTCGTTGATCACCCTCTCGTGCATGCCCAAACTGATCGTCAAATCGGCTGTCACAATCAGCCTTGGCTGAAGACTCCGACTTGGGAGGCAACGCGTGTTGCAAAGCTTCGTTGAGGAGGACGGTTTCAACTGCCGAGAGGATGAGTGAAGTTCGATGACTAGCACCTGAAGAACCAGAGGGCTCGATCGGCACCGGGTAGTCATCAAGACTCGCGGCATAAGAAGGCGTTTGACACCAAGCTGAAAACGAGAAGTCCATGTTCGCGGAGCTGGTCATCAGTTTGACCTCATCATTGGTATGAACCAAGGTCCCGTCGGTGGAAAGCAATTAAGGACTTCAAGATTTTCCACGATTACATCCTCAATAAAGTCCTCCCTGAGTATTGGCTCGTCCCTACTTATTTTGGGCTGCTGCCTCCTCAGCCGTGCGCGAGGAAAGAGTGGAACTTCAAGAAGAAGAAGCTATGGTACCACCACGCAAGATCACCTCCTCCCTCCTCCTTTAACTATTGACAACGACGGCGAGGCTGACGTAAAAAAGGGCTCTGGCTTGGTTGGAAAGCGTCGATTGATGATTCATCGATGTCTATTGTCTATTAGCGTTTCATCGGTGTCTCGTGTTTATTCCTGATTGTCTGTATGTAGTATTCTTATTCATTTTCTATCGATTTTCTGCCACTTAAATTTTATCGTTCGCTGATGGTGGCCACTGCGCCGAAAGAAATATTGCGGTTGAATAGTTGTGTCTTTTTCCTTCTTTCTTATTAAGAATGTGCCGCAACGTATCGAGTTATAATATATTGGAAAAATTTCCATCATATAGGAGTACTAATATAAGAGAAGGAAGAAGACTCGGACAAATTTCGACCTCTGAGATAAGACATGAAGAGCACTTGACAAAGTTTACATCTTTGGACTTTTGACCTTTAAGTTGTATATAGATCCGGAAGAATACTTAAAATCCTGTGCGGGTTTCGAAGGGAACTGGGTTGAGGTAGGTTTGATTTCTTCTTCTTCCCTCTCCTGCACATTAAAGGAACGAAAAACCCATAATGACCGTGTCGGTGAAACTGAATAGGAGTTAAGAGACACATGACTATGTTAGAAATAAGATGATATATACACAAGCTTGGAAGGAACTCGAAAAAAATAATGATAACTCGATATAGAAGAAGAATTTGAAACTTCAAAAGTTGTAAAATAATGACCGTCTGAAAAGAAACAAATAATTCTCAATAAACATGGAAAATCTAAAAATGATGTTTTTGTTCCTCGAATAAAATTAAGGTAGAAAAAATTATACAACTGCGTGACAAAGAATATAAGACCTAATATCACTACTAATGCCACGTGTGATACATTATGAAGGTGCATATTAATGTATTGGCTCGCAAAAAAAGACCATCGCAATTGAATCCCTTCCTGTGAAGTCCACGCCGAGGCTCGCACACTTTAGAACTGTTATATAAAAAGCTATTGGGGGTGGCTATTTTCAAAATATCTTTCTCGTCCTAGTTTTGCTGACTTCTGCGTGAATTAATTCAGCTGCTTATATGGCGTATTGTTCTAAAAACAATCGATGATTCTCTTTTCCCTCACACCTTGAAGTATTTATCTGAGAAAACCGGCCTGTACCCAAATCTCGAGCTAACAAAAGCTCCAAATGTCCTACGGTAGGATTCGAATGAACTGCCACAGATAAGAGTTGAGGGACTCACCTCCGAGCAGCAAACGTTGTGGGCTGACTGTTTAGGTCTTGTTGATATTTGAAAATATTTCGACCATCGAACTGTATGAATATTGGAACTACATAGTAAGAAGCTGTATATGAAGGGACATGAAGAGGGTGATAGGAAAATTTCGACTTTGGAATTCCAGACATAAGACTTTACTTCGAAGATTTGTAAAAATTCCAAAGTCTACCATCAAAGAATGTAGGGAATTTTTAATTCTTTTTGCTCATTATGCTCGTTTAGGCCATCTGCAGAATTTTTCTATTCTCAAACTAGGTCAAGACCAGGACCAAACTACGTCGAAGACTTTACTCGTGGATAACTATAGTCACCTTTAGGACTCGATCTGAGCATTTTTTCCCGCCTCATGTACCCATGATTACCTTTGAAAAATTTCCCAAAATTCCTAACTAGAAGGAGCCTCCATCCAAATTTGGAAGACTATGAATACCTCAGTTGTACGGTCAGCAAATTCTAGTCGAGAGAGCGGTAGAGAGATCAAACTGATTTAAGGACTTGGAAAAACGTTTGATTGATACTACCCAATAGCTTCCTGTAAAAGGCGGACGCAAACACGTCTCCTCCAGAGACAGTATTGCTCTATCTCAGTTACTAATTATCTGACGGGCCCATCTGCTCTGAGGTCGTTCACCTCTCCGCTTCTCAGCATTGCATAGCCTAATTTGCGCCTGGTGTACCGTGTCTTAGGCTACATTTCTTATGGATGACAGTGATATATTGACTTTCGATAAGTATATCTCGGTCATGACGACGGCACGGCACGTCAGGCTACGCTTTTAGCCTAATTTAGGCTGGTTTATTGTATACTGAGAGTACGTCAGGTTAACTTGCAGGTTTGTCTCCTCTTCCCCCTCTTCAGCCTACTATACAGGATTGCCAAATGATATTGACTGTCGAATAGGATTTTGGGCTAAATTTTTGTACCACAAGAACGCAAAAACCTTAGATGTGAGCTTCCAACATCTTCAGCCTAGAATGAACTTCCTAAAACTTTTTTATGCCAAGTTGTGGACCGAGATGTGCCAAAAATTGACCAATTGGTCGAAGTTTTCAACGTAGAAGTTCAAGAATTTCCTCATTTTTAAACTTTGTCGGGTTCACAAGGAAATCGTTCAAGTAATTTTTCATCTTAGAGAATTTCGACAAATTTAGGACATTTTGGTGCCTAACTCGCCAAGAAAAGTCTTAGAAAGTTCGATGTGGCCGGAATCGTAGATAAAATAGAAATGCTACTTTCGTACATTTGAGGTATACATGGGACCAAATTCAGCCTGGAGTCCCATTTGACTGTTAACATCATTTTGGCACACCCTGTAAGCCTAATAAACTGTATTTTACTGACCTGCAACCAGACGGACTCGCTTCGATTGTTTGCCTCCCAGCCTTAAGTACATCCAAGCTAACTAGCTCTTCCCGTCCCCCGATATTTGTCTAGGATCCATCAGGCCAAGGTCACTTACGACGTCATACTACGGCCCAAGAAAAATTTTTCTAAGTTGGGCCCCTCGGCCTGCAGGTGGAGGGAAGGAAGGGGGCGCCTGGGAGGTAGGTTTCGTTAAATTGAGAACGACTAGCTTGCAAGTGGCGCACCGCGTACAGAGAAAGGAAGCAGTGTCGTACCAATGCGAGGGCAGAGCAGAGGGAGGGGTCCAATGTTTCAAGGATAATGGCCTACCAGCCTGGGATGCGGGGACGGGCATGGATATGAGACAACTAGGACGAGAAATGAATCCAGTCAGCAAGTGTCGCACAGCGTACAGAGAAAGAAAGCTGGAGTTAGGGAAAGTTGGGAGTATCCACAATTTCATTACACAAGTAAGGGTAGTAAGAGTGGAGGAACCAATGATTGGGAAGGAGGTGCCCCTGGATACATAGGTCAAGAGGCCAAGAGTTATGCAAGTGACGCACTGCGTACAGGAAAAGAAGGCGCTTGGCCAACCCAGCCCATGCCTCCTTCCTACCCCAAGGAGAGAACAGGAAATAGGTGCAACAATCTAGGTAAAACTTAGCTCTGCGGCTCAGCTGGTGCAGAAATCTGGCACTTGTATCCATCCCTTCCAACAACCTATCCCCCAGCGGAGATCATGAGGCCCCTCTATATGGTCAGTTGCAAAAAGTCTCCATGATAAGGCAACATATACTCTTGGCAATTGGGGAAAGTAGTAGGGATAAGACTAAGGACCTTTGCATTAGCCAGGACTGGCCAAACTTATCTATCAAAGAATGGTTAATCAGTTCTTGGTATCTTTGTAACCCAATCTGCTTGACCCTCATTCCCCGGCGGAGGGGGTGGGGGTCAGAGAAAGGTAGAAGGGAAGAGGAGACTGGGCTGACGCACTCGGTGGAAGGAGGGTAGAGAGTGTGGGATATGGTCGGGCTGAACCCGCCTACTCAAGAGGCTTAGGGTGGATGGAGCAGGTAGGTAACTCCATAACCCAGGCCAAGTCGAAAGCTGACTGCATACAAGGGCACAAGCAACTCCAGGAGGGTAGCAGGCACGCAAGGGTGCGACCAGAAGTGGAATGCAGAGATGCGAGCAGTTGCCCGAACTGTGACCCCAGGAGGGAACTCAGACAAATGACGGTGCTGATAGACCTGACAAGGGCCGGGAGCAAGCTCCTTAGGGAGGTCTAAATGGCGTTAAGTCTGGGAGTAGTTAGGTTAGGAGCCGAGTCGCGGAGGTTTTAGTGGTGCAGTACCTTTTCCCTCCGTGCACAGGAAAAAAAAGTACAGTAGAGTACACACCTATTTCAATCGAAAAAATCGTTTCCCCTCTGCAAGCTGTCCATTCTCTTCCTTCCTCAGAGCAAGATTCTCCCTCATTTGCCCTCCTAATAAACTCCTCATAACATAACTCAAATGAAAACTCAGAGCTCAAAATTGTTGTTATGCTCTCCGGTTGAAATAAAACCTAGCCTGTAGCGGTCAAACTTTGTAATTTTGATAAGGACACATCTCGTGATGAAGCTATTTAATATCACAAAAATATTTCCAAGTATTTCTCCAAGATCTCGCCGCTGTGCTATACTAAATTCTTCAAAATCTCTGAGAAAGTCAAAAACCCTTACAGGTAAATTGTTATCTGCCTTTTGGACGACCTACTGGACCTTCATCCCCTCTTCAGCAGGAGAATGAACCACAAAATATTCGGTTTGAGTGGCCAGATTGACAATATCTTTCATTTCCTACCCACTGTCACACTCGAAGTCGAGTCGCAACAATTGGTGCGATGGTCTTCTTCGCGAAATACCAAAATCAAGGTGGTGAAATTTAGGAATAAAATGCATTAAAAACTTACACTGATATATATGTGGTACAGCGGTAGAAGAAACTAATGAGATAGAATCAGCGTCAAGATAGCGATGGTGTTGGCGATGCTTGTGAACGTTATCTATGGTAATAGTAGGAGTTCCTACAACAATACGGACAACTATGCGGGATTACAATAATTAAAAAAAAAACATGCAGCATGCAACTAATAATAAGTTCTTACGAAGAGAAAATAATAAAATTTTTAAAGAAATTAAAATTATAAAAGCATCCTACTGTATACAGCCAACAAATAGGACGCTCTAACGCTTCAAACGTTCTCGCCGTTTTCCCCACGAGAAAATTACCATCATTTTTATTAATCTTCCCCGTTTTCTTATAATTTTACGAGCTACTCGTTTCTCATTAATAAAGAAAGGAAAAGAAAAAGATGGAAAATAACGAAGAAACAAAATACACGACGGTGGTACTATTATACGATATAATGATAAATTCGAGTTTCCAAGGCGGTAAAGCGTACCATCGGCAGTAGAGTCAGATAAATTACCGCCAGCTGATGTCGCGCCGGATTCGCGGTCAGAGCTTCCGCGAACGCCCGAGTCGGCGCTGCACGAACCCCGGTCGCCTACGGTCACCATGCCGGTACCCGTGCTCGGCGTTATCCTTCCGTTCGCTTGCCGCGTACCCAACGAGACCGAGTGTACACTTTCCTGGTCGGATAGATAGCCTGCAGCCGAAAGTTGTCTTCGTGCCTGCAAAAGAAACGAACAGTCGATTACAATTTTTTTTTTTTTTTTTCTATGTTCTCGTATTCCACTTAAAGGATAACGCTTAAATCCATACATATAATATAAACAACAACAGCAAACAAACTTAGATGTCGTCGACCGGATGGATTTTAGCAAAATTGCTTCGAGTCGCAATAAAGTCGCCTTTATTTGTTCGGCGGAAAATATACAAATATATAGGTATAAATTGCCCGGGATGTTTCGCTCCTGTACAGTGTACTTAATCGTAAAAATTTCAAATCGACAAAAGAAATATGGAAGTACGTTTCTCTTTTTTATTTTTCAGTATTATCAACATTTTAGCAAATCCCTTCGATCGGAATTTTCCTCATTTTTTTTTTTATTCGTTTTAATTTCATCGGTTCGTCTCGCTCGTACGGTATTTTCTTTATTTTTTCGAGACTAAATCTTTTTAGAACTCTGGAAAATCGTTGTTAAACGTTAACTCGATGAAAATCCGCTTTATAGGAATCCTTTTCCATTTCCTCTTTTTTTTTCTATCTTTTATTTTCTGCTCAATACTCGCACATGAGAGAGAGACTAGACTAGTAGAGAAAAATACCAAATAAAAAATTGGTATATCGAACTACAAATCAAGTTTTTTACCTCGATAATAAATGAGCCGATCCATAAATACCATAGCTTAAATGAAAAAAAAAAAAAATTAAGAGCTTCGAACTGAATTTGTTTTTTCTCTTTGGAGTGTTCGGAAAAATAGCGGTCTTTCATTTATTCTTTTTTTCTTTTGTGAAGCGAACCAATTTTTCGCCGCGTGATCTCTCGCCAGTTTCCGTGATACGCAAAAAACAAAAAAATTGGCGCTAAATGAAGTTTCTTATAGAACGCTGGTGTATTCGAGTACGAGGTTTTACGAACGATATATAGAATCACTAGTCATTCAAAGCGCTTGGAAAATTAATGTATAAATCCCCTTAGCTCTCATTTTTTACTAAGTCGAAATGTGCAGTATGGCGTTACTCAGCAAAGAATTTAGTCAAAAAGAATACTCGTAGCACAAGTGGAAATACTTTTGAAGCTATAAGTATCTAATACCGAACCTTCTAACAATCCCTCTTTACATTTTTCTGAATTCTTGAAGATACGGCCAAAGAAGATCGAGAACTGCTATCTTAAACTTGCTCTACATTATGTGTTCTTTTTCACATGTATCTGTCTTAAGGTTGAGGGTCAGTCTGAAATTTGCGTGAAAATGAAATTACGAGCTGATGACATCATAGGAACTTGAAAAATTTTGGTCTCTGCTACTTTGAAATAACCTTCAGTAAAGTAAGTCCAACATACAATATACTAGACTATGCAAGCTTAACAATGGCTACCAAAAACTAGGTCTATCATATAGTTCCGATATCGATATTTAGTCGATAGATCGAGGAAATTGGTAATATCATAGATTTTGAAAACTTTTTAGCGGGGAACCCGCTATCCATTTTGTTAGTAGATTACATCCTCAGAAAACGTCCGCGTCCGCAGGTTAGGTTAGGTTACGGGACTTAGAAGAATTTCGAGTCTCGAGCTATATATGAAAGGAGGGGGACTTAGAAGAATTTCGAGTCTCGAGCTATATATGATAGGAGGGGGACTTGGAAGAATTGTGACTTTCGAGCTATATATGATAGGAAGGGGACTTGGAAGAATCGTGACTTTCGAGCTATATATGAAAGGAGGGGGACTTAAAAAAATTTCGAGTCTCGAGCTATATATGATGGGAGGGCGACTTAGAAGAATTTCAAGTCTCGAGCTATATATGATAGGAAGGGGACTTGGAAGAATCGTGACTTTTGAGCTATATATGATGAGAGGGGGAGTTAGAAGAATTTCGAGCCTCGAACTATATATGATAGGTGGGGGACTTAGAAGAATTTCGAGCCTCGAACTATATATGATAGGAGGGGGACTTGGAAGAATTGTGACTTCCGAGCTATATATGATAGAAGGGGGACTTGGAAGAATTTCGACTCTCGAGCTATATATGATAGGAGGGAATGTAGAATGATAATTTCGATTTGAATTATATGACAAGATTATCAACTCAGCTCCACACCACCTGAGAGGTCGAGTTAAGGAATTGCGGGTTCCCCGCTGCCATTGCAACGTCTGCAATGACTTCTAATTTTTGGTCCCGTCTCAATCATAATCTAGCTTATTTCAAGAAGTTCTGAATTATTTGAAGAAAAGACAAACGTATCCATGATTTGATATTTTCCTGGAGGGGGGAAATTTTTTGTTCGATATGTTCCATATCTTCGGACTGGGTTTGAGGAAGGGTCCAATCCATAACGTCGGGTCCCACGTTACTGTTTTCTGACCCACTATGATCAATTGGACTTGTAGCAAAGATTGGGAGGAAAAAATTCTACATTTTCCCATGGAAGCATGAAAGGCATGTAGGAGTAGAAGGATGTAATAAACAATATGAACAAGGATGCCGCAAAAATTGTCATTCTGGTGTACCCTGGGAACCATTTTTGAGGGGGGATTTCATTTTGAAGACTCGAGTTGCAGAAAAAAAAAGTATACTTGAATATATTCAGTTTGTGACTTATAAAAGAAAAATTTCTTATACCTATAATTTTTTCGCACATATACTCTTTCATTATTGGGACCCTCGGGCACAACATTTCACCAAAATTGTAAATTTGATCAGAAGAGTTTGAAATCTCGTATACAAGCGTAGGACGATGTGATGATCAAAGTGAACGAGAGTTCCACACGAAAAGTTCTTTTTGGTGCCCCCAGGGTCCCATTCAACGAGTGGGACGGTAACTTTGAAGACTATGAATAAGCAATTCGGAAAAATTATACAAGATAAATTGATCACATGATTTTTAGTAGAAAAGATATTCGCGAGAATTTTTTCTGTACTCTTGTTGCTTCAATTGAAGCTCTTGGGTATGAAATTTGACAAAATTGAAAATTTTACCAGAAAAATTTGTTTAATAGCGTGAAGTGATATCAGTAATTATAATAGTTTCAGAGGGAGCTATTTTTGGATATTATTGTTACACAAGTTAGAAAAATTTATGCATGACTATCAAGTAATTTTACCTAAAAAAGATTTTTCACATTTAGTTTCGTACAACGTACCCTAAACGCTGAAAAGAGTTTTTGAAGCACAATATTTTCCGCGTCAGATCCATCTTTATATTAATACATGATTGTGTATTCTCACGCCTGCAGATAGAATTTCAAGTTTTTCTGATAAAATTTATAATTTTATGGAAAGACTATAGCCGGGTTTCAATGCGGCATCGGCCTCCAGGCCAAATATCATATTCATGCATTGGGAAATGTTTGTTGACATTAAAAACAATTTTTAAAAAGAATTTCAGATCTTCATCCCCTATATATCCTCAAATATGGCCAAATAAATGTTATTTTATTTAAAAATTCATATGTCAGGCAGTTTTCATCCGACCTTTTGAACTTTGATAAAATGGAAAATATTTTTTGAGAAAAATAAAATTGATTTTTTTGAAATTTTCCTATCAATATTTCTTGCCGAATTGCCCATTTTAATCTTTTTTAACGCTCATTTTCCAGTTCTTTTCAGACTGCAATTCTGAAAAAAAAAATATCGTGAATCGAATGATAAAAAGAAACGATATTTTTTCAAGTGGTGTATCTTAACGAAAATTAACTATGTATAATTAATTTTTTTCCGATTTTTATTATCGAAAATAGTTGAAAGTTTTGAATATTGGATGTGGTGAGTAGTCCATGTACCGATAGTTTGCATCCTCTTGCATAATATTTATGAAGCTTGAAAACGCCTTGAGGTTCTTGAACAATATTTATCAAGTACTATGAAAATACTTTCGTATTCACTTACTTTCTTTTTATAAAAGAGTAAAAATTCTCAAAAAGTTCCTACAGCTGTAATATGCTTTGTGAGAATTGAAATTGGAAAATAGTAACTTTTGTAGTTTGATATGAATAGTACTGAAAAATCAAATCTCTTTCGATGATCCAAAATACTCGCGTAGAACAATGTTTACGTTTCCCAATTTTCCTTATTCATGAATGATTTGAATATGTATCAATTTTGACAAGTATATCATGGATAAAGGCAGTGATTAAGCCATTTATACAGAGCGACGGGATATAATGTATCTGAAATACTTTTGGAAATATTTTAGACAGATCATAGGAGTAATAACAATTTTTTATCACAGAAAGTTCTATTTTTGATAGTAAAAATTAGAAAAAAATTAGTTATAGTCAATTTTCGTTATGATACACCACTTGAAAAAATATGGGTATTTTTTTTTAATAGATAATAATTCAATACACGATATATATTTTTTTCAGAATTGCAGTCTGAAAAAAACCTGGAAAATGAGCGCCAAAAAATATTAAAATGGGCAATTGAGCAAGAAATATTGATTGGAAAATTCCAAAAAAATCAATTTTCTTTTCCTCAAAAAATACTTTCCATTTCATCAAAGTTCAAAAAAATCGAATAAAAACTCCTTGAGGTATGAATTTTCAAATCATTTATTTGACCATTTTTGAGGATATATAGGGGATGAAAATCTGAAATTCTTTCTAAAAATTGTTTTTAATATCAACAAACATTTTCCAATGAATGAAATGATATTTGACCTGGGGGCCGATGCCTCATTAAAACCCGACTATAGTCTTTGGGTGCAAAATTCCACTAGACATAGGCCTATTTCATAAAAAAAAACAAGCAATAAAATAAATTATTGCAGAATTGTTTCGGTAAATTTCGAAGGAAGGAGGTCGAAAACTTTTACTAAAATATCCCAGAAAGAAGCTTCAGCAGCTCAGCGCGTTGAGTTATAACTAAGTAATAGTAATTATATAGCGCATTAAATGCATTCAAAAAGAAAATATTCCATACCTCGTTCAATTGTTGATCTTTGATATCTAGTTGAGCCGCTAAAGCTAAACTTCTCTCGGCTTCGTCACGGGCATGCCTCAACAAACTCCATCTTTCTCGTTCCCGGTCAGAACGTTCTTGAGCCAACATTTCGTGATCTTGGCGTAGCCTCTGTGAAGCGTAACAAAGATTAATGAGAAAAAGAAAATAGGAGGGAAGGAAGTTTCAAACCCTGAAGAAGACTTCTCAATTAATTAGCAAGCAGATCGAAGACTGAAAAATGGTATTAGCCGCGAAAATAGAGAAGTTTGAACAATCCCCCTTTCTTGTTATTCCTGTTTCGAGGAAGACCGATAGAAGACGAGCGAAAAAATTCACATATTATAGGCCACATTATCAATAATGTTGAACGTGTATCTACCTATAAGAGAAAATAAATACAGGAGGGCACTCATGGGGGAGGAGCAAATGTATGTGTTACGCTGATATCCAGAATAAGTGAAAATCAGAGCCGTTGCAATATTGGGATGAAGGGAGGAGGAAGAGGACCTTGCCATCCAACTCCCCCTTGACAAGAGTGAGTACCCTTCCTTGGTCACGACAGTCTTGTTGAAAATCATAAGATTTCTTCAATTCCTATAATAAAATCGAATATCGATAGAGGAAGAAAAAGGTACAAATAAAAATGAGAAATTTGAGCGCTCTACTGGTAAAAAACAGAGACTTTCGACGTCTCCCAATGATTATAAAACTATCTATCCCCCTCCCTTAATGACTCTTCAACCTCAAATCTATAGATCGGAGGACACAATTTTCGCAAGTCTCCTTCCACTCATAGATTTAGCTACAAATACATAGAACTTGAACAGTTTACAAACCCGAATCGCTCAACCTATGACGTCATCAGACGGACTATTGCTCTGACCGGAACACTAGAACATCATTGTGTGTCAAAATGGCCGTGTAAAGGACAATAATTGACTGAAATAGGTACCGGAAAACTCCACTCGATTCAAATAAGCCAATAATGCCGTGGGAGTTTTGTAGGTATGATTATGTCGTATGATACGGAACAGTAAACATCTCTTGAAGCCTCTCTCTGGTCTTCTGTTTTACATACGTACGTAGTAGGAGACTAGGTTATACTAGACCACATAGGTTATACCAGGCTATATAGGTGTATTCTAGGCTACGAAGGCGGGAAGCTTATGCTTGTCGTACAGGGCTTTCCCATGTCGGCGCATTGCATACGTATTCTCTCACGTGTTATCGAGTTGGTAGTATTTTTAACATTGCTCTTATGGGTGTTGCTGGATTGCATGCTCATTTTCATTGTGGAGTAGTTTGCCATAAGAGCAATGTTAGAAATACTACCAACTCGATAACACGCAGGAGAATACGTATGCAATGCGTTGACATGGAAAAGCCTCATACTAAGCTATACTGATTAAGACTAAAACGCAGACCCCTGCAATCAACATCACCCATCGATATTTCCATAAAGAAGTCGGTATAATTGAAGACTCGTTTGAGCTACAGCATATTGTTCAAGGAAATCCCTAACTTATGTCGAGAAAATTTCGAATTAATGATTCGAAGTAAAGACTTTATCACGTTTTTCCCCCGAAAAAAATCCTTAGTAATTTTCAGGGCTTTTTGATTCAAAGTATAAAATGTCGAGTGAAGAAGGGCAGTAAAATCACCTGAATCAAGGAAATTGGACACAGTCAATTGACAGTATTAACGTTTATGTACCCGTCTCAAAGAACTTTCTCGTTTATGAATCTTTAGCAGGCCACAAAGACGAGGAAAAGTAGGATTACTAATTAATATTTCCCGAGACGAGAGCTCACATAGAAATAAGATATTCCTTCAACTAACTCACGTTTTCGTATGTAAGAATAATCCGCTATCCACTAATTCTTTAATTATTTTACCCGGTAAAAATTTGAGGAAAAGCTTTCATAATAATTTTCCTTATTTCAATAAGATACACAGTAGTATTATTAAAAAGGGTTGTACTCAAGAGAGTAGCGTTTTACAAAAGATACCACACAAAACAAGCAGCCGCGAGCGCTTTCGGTTAATTAACCATCTACTAAGCGTAAGTGAACGGAAGCGACTGAACCCAACATCAACGAAGACAGAGGAACACGAGATGAAATTCATGATTGAACTAGCGAGTCATCAAATTGTGAATCATTCTCATACACTAATTCAATCAATCCCTCATCAGGAATGTACCTGTTTAGAACAGTGATGTCTTCATTATTCCGGTGTCTAATAATTTCTATATTTTCCAAAGCCAACCGCTTCAAGTACGAATTCTCCCTATGGAGGAGGGCCTCAGAACCTTCCTTAAACTTATGGCCACTCTCAATTAAATGATCGGAGAATGCCGATTCACCCGATTTACCCTTCTCCCAAGCCTTTTTATGCTCAGCTGCCCGAATCTGGAGCTGGCGGCCTGGCCGGAATCCAAAGGGGCGGAGGACTCGTCCCAATTTCAAAGAGAACTTGCAGTATTTGAGTCAGTCGATGAATTAGGCTATTGAAAGCCGCAATCATATGGGCAGTAGGACAAATGGACGATCCGTGGATCCAAAAAGTTTATTGATAAGCCACCGACTTCCAACGCGAATCCTATGAAAGGGTATTGGCTATTTAAATAATTGAGGAACTCACTCAGGAGTTCCACAGGACTGGTCCACGCACATAATACGTCGTCCACGTACCTATGCCAGTAGTGGACGTGACTCAAGAACACCCGGCCAGAGGAAAATGAATCATTTTCGAATTTCGACATAAATACCTCCGAAATGAGCGAACCCAAGGGGCAGCCAATGGGAATCCCCACTTCTTCGGGGAACTCAAAAAATTTCCCTTCGAACTTACAAAAATTAGGGGACCAGCAGATATTTAGAAGGCCAAAGAATTCCGCAAATTCTTCGTGAGGAACGTTAGCCCGAACTAGTAACTCGCCCATGTGTTACATGGCTACGGCCTTTGGAATGTGAGGAAATAAACCTACAACATCAAAAGAACATAAAGTCGTTCCAGGAGGAAGACTGAGGTCCTTCAACTTATCTGCAAGGAAACCGGAGTTCTTTACTGAGTATGTAGAGTTTACCTCAACTCGAGACTTAAACCAACGATCGATGTACTTTGCTAAGGTATAAGTAGGTGACGAAACGAATGATACAACTGGCCGCATTGGGATATCTTTTTTGTTAACTTTCGGCAACCCATAAAGGAGGGGAGGAACCGGATTGGGTTCCAAGATGGCCTTTTTAGTCAAGGGGCTTTTGATAATAAATTGACTACTATTCACGAAATTCCTCACTTCTTTGATAAAATTTGGAAATTTGAAATTTGCATTTTCTTGGGCACTACACTGCCTGAGCACGTCATAAACTCCAGATACGTAGGAGGACTTATTCATAATTACGAAGGCATTACTTTTATGTGCCTTCGTAAGGATTAACCCCTCCTCCCTGACCTTCCTCTTTAGGCCTAGAATCAAGTCATGGCAAGCATTACTCATGAGAGGGAGGGGGGTACTGCAGATCATTTCAGCACATCTAACGACGACATACTCGACGATTAAAACGTACGGAGTAATTTGAATAAAGCCACAGAAATGAAAATACACCGGAGCACTTTCGATTAAAAAACCATTGTCAACGGGGACGTGAAAGCAACTGAACCAACTCCGGCCGACAACAAGAACTACCGAGGAGGACAAGACTGAACTAGCGAGTCATCACAATGTGAATCATACTCATAAACTAATTCAATCAAACCCTCATCAGGTATGTACCTGTTGAGCACATTTAGGTTATCGTTATTCAGATGGCGAATAATTTCGATGTGTTCTAGCGCGGTACGTTTGAAAGCCGAGGACTCTCTATGGAGGAGGGACTCAGATCCCTCTATAAAACCATGGCCAGTGGTAATAAGATGGTCCGCAAATGCCGAATCACCCAATTTCTTCTTTTCCCACGCCTTCCTATACTCATCTATTCTAATTTTGAGCTGACGTCCAGTCTCGCCTATATAGATTCCATTACAATCATTACACTCAATTTTGTAAACCCCGTTCCTTTCGATCCGTGGGATGGGGTCCTTTAACTTATATCCAAAAGTTTCAACCCCGGATTATAAATTGTAGTAATGTTGAGTTTGAGAGTGACGAGTTGTATCTCTTGGAGAAGGGGTTAAAATTCGGGTTACCCCCTCTTAATAATGCTAACACTTTGGCCAATGTTGTTGCGGACCTCGAAATAAAAATTGGGCCTGGGTTTAATACTCAGAAAGCGTGTGCCGCCTTTGTCCGCGATACCCCCCTCCCTCGTATAAATGATCTGGCTTTTGAGGTGATTAAGAGGATCAAGAGGAAGGTCAGGGAGGAGGGCTTAACCATAACTAAGGCTGATAAAGGGAATGCCATTGTCGTTATGGATAAGTCCTCTTACGTCTCCAAGGTCTATGACGTTCTCGACCAGTGTAGCGCCAAGGAAAATGCGGATTTCAATTTTCCAAATCACGTCAAAGAAGTTAGACGTGTTATAAACACGTGTGAATTCATTATTAAGACCCCTAAGCTTAAAAGAATGCTTCTTGAGCCCAATCCAGTGCCGCCCCTATTGTACGGGCTACCTAAGGTTGATAAGAGGGACACCCCGATGCGGCCGGTCGTTTCTTTTGTGTCTTCCCCCACGTACTTCTTGGCGAAATTTTTGGACCGTTGGTTCAAATCTAGAGTGGAATTTGAGTCATCCTACTCTGTGAAGAATTCGGTCTCTTTGGCTAATAAGCTTAAGGATGCCATTCTTCCGCCTGATTCAACCCTGTGCTCCTTTGACGTTGTCGGCTTATTTCCGAGTATCCCTAGAGCTACTGCCATGCATCATATGGGAGACCTTTTGATCCAATCCAATATCTGTCACGAAGAGTTGGCAGAATTTTTTAATTTACTCAATATTTGTTGGTCTCCCAACTTTTGCAAATTTGAAGGCAAATTTTTCGAATTTCCTGAGAAGGTAGGTATCCCTATTGGCTCTCCTCTGGGTTCCCTCATTTCGGAGGTTTTCATGTCTAAATTTGAGCTTGATCTCTTTTCCTCTGGTCGGGGGTTTTTGGGTCATATATATTATTGGCACAGGTACGTCGACGATGTGTTGTGTTTGTGGACCGGTCAACGGGATCTCCTTTTGGAGTTTCTCAGGTATCTTAACAGTTTATATCCATCCATCAAATTTACGTTAGAAGTAGGCGGTTCATCTATAAATTTTTTGGACCTTACTATCTCTAATAGAGAAGGTGCCCATGAATTCACCATTTATAGAAAAGATACCTCGACCGATATTACTGTCCACGGCAGATCTTTCTGCCCGGTTGCTCACAAATATGCCGGTTTTAATAGTTATATCCACCGGTTGACGAGTTTTCCATTAGGTCAGCTCGCTTTTCAACAGGAGCTTTTGACTATAAAGCACTTGGCCAGAGTGAACGAGATCAGCTTGGATATTGACTTGATGGTCCATAGGAAATTGACTCGGAAATGCCTTGATTCCACTACCTCCCTCCCCCGTAATCCAGCGTCAGATAGTAGGAAGCGTTGGATTAGGCTTCCGTTTTTGGGAAAATTCTCATCCCAATTGGGTCGTGTCCTCCGCCCATTTGGGTTTCGGCCAGTGCTCTACAATCTGAACACTGTAAAAAGTTTGTTCCTTAAGTTAAAGGACCCCATGCCACTGGTCGAAAGAAGCGGGGTTTACAAAATTGAGTGTAATGATTGTAATGGAATCTATATAGGCGAGACTGGACGTCAGCTCAAAATTAGAATAGATGAGCATAGGAAGGCGTGGGAAAAGAAGAAATTGGGTGATTCGGCATTTGCGGACCATCTTATTACCACTGGCCATGGTTTCATAGAGGGATCTGAGTCCCTCCTCCATAGAGAGTCCTCGGCTTTCAAACGTACCGCGCTAGAACACATCGAAATTATTCGCCATCTGAATAACGATAACCTAAATGTGCTCAACAGGTACATACCTGATGAGGGTTTGATTGAATTAGTTTATGAGTATGATTCACATTGTGATGACTCGCTAGTTCAGTCTTGTCCTCCTCGGTAGTTCTTGTTGTCGGCCGGAGTTGGTTCAGTTGCTTTCACGTCCCCGTTGACAATGGTTTTTTAATCGAAAGCGCTCCGGTGTATTTTCATTTCTGTGGCTTTATTCAAATTACTCCGTACGTTTTAATCGTCGAGTATGTCGTCGTTAGATGTTTCTGGTCATATCTTAGAGAACCGAATCAATTGCATTTCAGCACACTTCTTCTGGATATTTACCCCAGGTCCAATTTTCACCTCCTTCCCTAGGGACCATCTAGACAGTAGAAAGAGGTGGATTAGAATTCCTTTCCTGAAATTGGGACGAGTCCTCCGCCCCTTTGGATTCCGGCCAGCATTTTATAATCCTAACACGGTTAAAAGTTTACTTGTAAGATCAAAAGACCCCGTTCCTGTGGCCGAGAGGAGTGGAGTTTATAATGTAGCGTGCAACGATTGCTCGGGTATCTACGTAGGCATGACAGGCCGCCAGCTCCAGATTCGGGTAGCTGAGCATAAAAAGGCTTGGGAGAAGGGTAAATTGGGTGAATCGGCATTCTCCGATCATTTAATTGAGAGTGGCCATAAGTTTAAGGAAGGTTCTGAGGCCCTCCTCCATAGGGAGAATTCATACTTCAAGCGGTTGGCTTTGGAAAGTATAGAAATTATTAGACACCGGAATAATGAAGACATCACTGTTCTAAACAGGTACATTCCTGATGAGGGATTGATTGAATTAGTGTATGAAAATGATTCACAATTTGTGACTCGCTAGTTGAATCATGAATTTCATCTCGTGTTCCTCTGTCTTCGTTGATGTTGGGTTCAGTCGCTTCCGTTCACTTACGCTTAGAAGATGGTTAATTAACCGAAAGCGCTCGCGGGCTGCTTGTTTTTGTGTGGTATCTTTTGTAAAACGCTACTCTCTTGAGTACAACCCTTTTTAATAATATGTTCAACCATAAAATTGAGGAACGAGTTAACTCGATACACAGTAGTATACAGAGTGTCTATACGAAATGCCCCGCAAAGATACGTACTTCGAGGAAAATGAATAAAACTGACTTTAATTTGGAAATTCTATGTAAAAAGGTGGATCCGATGAGGGAGTATATTGAATTTTGTTGCGGAAAAAAAAAAAAGAGGTGGAAAACCAACGTAAACATTGTAGAGTGCGGCTCAATTTTCACGGTAAAAATTTACTTTACTCGCGACCCCTCGTGCATTATTCGCGCTACACGCGATCACCCATCAATATTCGATATTAGCGCGCTAGTATAAATATTATATCGTTTCGAAAATACGAGCTTCTATAATACTAACGTGTTCGTAACTTCTAACATAATCGCGTATTTGCTTTTCCTTGTCGTCGAGCGCTTGGTACAGTTCTTTCACTTCGTTTATGAGATCGAAATTCTCGTTTTTCAAACGTGCTGCTTCCGCTTTCGCAGCTATATACAACAAAATAAAAGCTTCAATTAGCGCGTATACCAACTCGATTAATTTTAAAATGTCGTAAAGGATAATTGGTTTAGTCGGTGTCGTGCATTAGGTATATATATAGTTATGCTGTTGACTGCTCGTTGGTTGGTTTTTCGTTCAATATCTCTCTTTCCTTTCCTCTCATCAGCTTCTTGCTTACCGTCATTTCCATACAGCGGGTTAAAGCACGACGACGAGTGCAGCATGAGGCATACCCATACGTCCATGACCGAACATATGAGGTCTACAATGAACCGCAATTGAAACAGCGAGATACTCGCCCATGTGTGTACGTATTCAGACTACCCTGAGTGAGTTTGCAGGCCACAATAATTGAAATAAATAACGCATAAAATATCATAACTCACCGTCTAATACGTCTTTGGCGCGAATAATTTCCTTTTCTAAAGCCTCTACCCGTTCTTGGCCGTCTAAATCTTCGTGTAGCTGCAAAATGATATCGTCGCGCGTGGTCTCGTTCGCGATTACGTTGTCACGCATAGACAGTAGTTGTCGTAATTCGTACACTTCATTTTTCAAACGTTGATTCTCTATGGTTATATTCATTGTATCTCCGTTTAGTCCGCTCGTTAATCGATTACTGCCATCTAAGTGACCTGAAACAAGATTAATGGATGAAAATATTGTTATAGTCCGGTGAATTCGTTCTTTCCCCCCACTTCGAGGAGTCACTCTTTTTGAAGCGACTCACTACCTATTGTTTACCGTGTATTCATCAAAAGTATGTCCAGAGTTTTTAGAGAACGGCATAGTATAAGTAACGGGTAACCGAAGTCGGAGGTAATCAGACTTCTAACTCGAGGATAGTAAATGAAACGTCGTACTTGACTGGATTGTTAAAGAGTGGGAGCCAACAGCAAAATTTTGTACAAAGCAGAGTACCCCCCAGGGATCACAAACAAATCATTGGTTGGGAAACAAAACTACCCCCACACAAATTCAATATTATTTTATCATGTTTATTTTTTTGGGTGGTGCCGAAAACAGTACTTAAATCTGCGCCACTAGTGTTTTTCAATACGCCAACGCATCATTTTCATGTGCTCCAGAAGTACTGAATATTTAGACGTTTTAAAGCAAATATGATTCATTTTGCTCTGTTTCCCTCTCAGGTGGTTCAAAAATTTTAGAACTTTTTAATCAATTTTGTATCATTTTTCTCTCCCTCATCCCAGGTGAACTTTGTAAGCTTTCAAAGCCTTCTACACCATTAGTGTTTTCAATATGCGCCAGCACCATTTTCATGCTTTCTAGAAAATCCTAGCTAAAATTCCTATAATAAATATATACGATTTGTATCAATTTTTAAAAGAAATTTCAGGAGTCAAGAATTTTTACACATTTGATATGATTTTGTATAGGATTTGTATCAATTCTAAAAGGAATTATGAGGATTAAATATTTTTTATACATTTTGTATCAATTTGTCAGGGCTGAGAACACTTATTTTCTTCTAACAGGGAACCTGTTTTGTGGGGGCTTTTTGAGCAATTTGGCGTCCGCCGTGCGCCGTCCAACAAAAAACTTGGAAAAATTTCGACTCCCGAGCCATATATGATAGGAATTTTTCCAAGTCCTCTTTCTATCATATTATATAGCTGAGAGTCCAAATTTTAACAAGGAACCTGTTTTATGGGGGGCTTTTTGAGAAATTTGCCGTGCGCCGTCCAGCAAAAAACTTGGAAAAATTTCGACTCTCGAGCCATATATGGTAGGAGAGGGACGCGAAAAAGACGAATACTCCGAAGGGAGAGTAAACCTTGCAAACCGCAGAAAATACAAAACGACGAGCGCTTTCGGTTAATAAACCATCTTCAAGCCTGAAATGAAAGCAACTGACGAACGGAGGAGAAGAACAATGTATCAAGATTGGCTAAACGAGAAATCACGGTGTGAATCATAGACCAGTTCGATCAGGCCATCCTCCGGAATGAACGAGTTGAGTACAGTGATACCGTCAGGTTGCGATGACGCATTATCTCTATATACTCGAGGGCGATGCGCTTTCGGTACGAATTCTCCTTACGGAGGAGCTTTTCGGATCCCTCACGGAAGCTGTGGCCACTGTTTATCAAATGATCAGCAAAAGCTGACTCCCCTAAGCGTCCCTTCTCCCAAGACTTCAGGTGCTCAGCTACTCCAACTAAAAGCCTCCACAATCCCCACATTCCAACTTATAAACACCACTCCTCTCATCAATGGGTATGGGAGAGGCCTCCGGAACGAATACAGAAAATGACTCTCCGACTCCGGTTGCCTCCAGTGGACACGTTTGGAGGCGTCTTCTGACCTCCAAAGTATGTCTCTGGAAGTACCTCAAATGCTTCCAGCGCAATTACTGAGAGTGGGGAAAATGCCTCCGGTGGCACTGTCGAAGAAACCGAAGACGTCTTTGGAGACGCCTCCGAAGGCACTTGTAACGTTGATCAGTGTGACCAGATGTAGCATATTGGCCTACCAGTGTTGCCAGATGACAGATGATACTCACAAGGTGTATTTAAAACTTTGGCTTTTCTTCGAACCGAGCAGCGCTAGCATCGAAGTGGCTGAATGAGGGTTCGAGGAATAGAAAATATACCCATTGTGCATTGTTTAAACTTGATTGAATTTGTAACTTGGTCATATTGTAGTTATTAAATTTTCTGGCATAGCCAAATAAATGAAAATCATGTTCCATGTCTTTTATATTTTATCAGTCATCATGAAATATTTCAGTCTAGGCTTCTACTAGGTCAAGTGTTCGTGAGATATTATTCGTTTACCCCTTTACCTATCTTGGCGTCGTATAAGTCTTGTATGAGAAATATTTTGAGGTAATTGTGGGTGTTCTATATTTTGAGGTATCAACTTTCGGTGGGGCGAACGAGCGATCTCGCTGTTGTATTGGAAAGGTTTGAGAAAATTCAAGTCTTCTTTGAGAAATATGAGGTAGCGCGAACTCGCTCCGCTCGTTCGCCCCCTGTCTCGCTGTTGTATTGGAATGGTATGAGACAATTCAAGTCTAGGGGACTTGGAAAAATTTCGACTATCCAGCCATATATGATACGAAGAGGGACTTAGGAAATTTTCTAATTATCAATTATATTAATTATTTAATTATTTATTTATTTAATTATTTAATTATTTAATTATTTATTTATTTATTTATTTATTTAATTATTTAATTATTTAATCATTTTATTATTTATTTATTTAATTATTCAATTATTTAATTATTTAATTATTTATTTATTTAATTATTTATTTATATAATTATTTAATTATTTATTTATTTATATAATTATTTAATTATTTATTTATTTAATTATTTAATTATTTATTTATTTAATTATTTAATTATTTATTTATTTATTTATTTATTTATTTATTTATTTATTATTGATTATTATTATTACGCGGGGTGTACTCGCGAGT
This sequence comes from Aspidiotus rigidus, assembly GCA_035079385.1. Classification (NCBI taxonomy): domain Eukaryota; kingdom Metazoa; phylum Arthropoda; class Insecta; order Hemiptera; family Diaspididae; genus Aspidiotus; species Aspidiotus rigidus. Next base: position 11,111,104 of record JAVHKY010000020.1, on the reverse strand, counting down.
TTCAAAATCGAGGTCTGGCGAGAGAAAAGACATGGAACATGTCAAATCATCCAAGGGGTAGAGATTTTCTAATTATTAATTATATTAATTATTTAATTTTTTATTTATTCAATTATTTAATTATATTAATTATTTAAATATTTATTTATTTATTTATTTAATTATTTAATAATTAATTAATTAATTAATTAATTAATTATTTATTATTATTACGCGGGGTGTACTCGCGAATTTCTGCATCACCCAAGGGGTAGAGATTTACTAATTATTAATTATATTGATTATTTAATTATTTATTCATTTATTTATTTAATTAATGATTCAATTATTTAATTATTTATTTATTTAATTATTTAATTATTTAATCATTTAATTAAATAATTAAATAATTATTTAATTATTTAATCATTTAATTATTTATTTATTTATTTATTTATTTATTATTGATTATTATTATTACGCGGGGTGTACTCGCGAATTTCTGAATCACCCACTGGGTAGAGATTTCTCTTCACGGGGGGGGGGGGGAGGGAGGGGGGTGTACTCGCGAGTTTCAAAATCGGGGTCTGGCGAGAGAAAAGACATGGAACATGTCAAATCATCCAAGGGGTAGAGATTTTCTAATTATTAATTATATTAATTATTTAATTTTTTATTTATTTAATTATTTAATTATATTAATTATTTAAATATTTATTTATTTATTTATTTAATTATTTAATAATTAATTAATTAATTAAATACTTATTTATTATTATTACGCGGGGTGTACTCGCGAATTTCTGCATCACCCAAGGGGTAGAGATTTACTAATTATTAATTATATTGATTATTTAATCATTTATTCATTTATTTATTTAATTAATGATTTAATTATTTAATATTTAATTAATTAATTAATTAATTATTTATTATTATTACGCGGGTGTACTCGCGAATTTCTGAATCACCCACGGGGTAGAGATTTTCCAATTAATAATTATATTAATTATTTAATTATTTATTTATTTAATTATTTAATTATTTAATTATTTAATCATTTAATTATTTATTTATTTATTTATTTATTTATTTATTTATTTATTTATTATTGATTATTATTATTACGCGGGGTGTACTCGCGAATTTCTGAATCACCCACTGGGTAGAGATTTCTCTTGACGGGGGGGGGGGGGGGGGGGGGGGGTACTCGCGAGTTTCAAAATCGGGGTCTGGCGAGAGAAAAGACATGGAACATGTCAATACTGTTGAAAAAAGTGCCTCCTAAAGGATCTTTGAAAGCACCTCCAAGCCTCTAGGTGGAAGCAAGGTACCTCCGGAGGCAAAATTCTCCAGCCTCCAATATGTTGGTTTAAATCCTCACCACCTTCGCCTCATTGGAGGCGGAGGTAAGGTACCTCTAGAGACAAAATGCCTCCAGCCTCCAAGACCCTTGAATTTTTATTTTTCACAAAGCATGTTTGTACTTGAATGGCGTGCGTCAATTAGTCACTGTTAGGTTTGCTCTTGTAACGTTTATAGACCGACGAATTCGTATGATGTACGGTTTAATGTGTGAATTAAGGAAGAAAAATTTAGAACTTTTTCGTATATTTTATTCCAGTGTGAGCTACTTATCCCCAAAGTTGAGCAGAACTACCAAATATCTATCAATTTGGCCGAAGTATGTCTGGAAATACCATCACCTTTTGAACTCGAACAATTTCAATTCATTTCGGTTATAACTAGAATTTACTGATGAATTCAAACAATTTTTTTATTCTAGAATTAACTAGTCAAAACTAGTTCTGACTAAAGTCATTTGTGGCAACTAGTTTTGACTAGTGAATTTTAGAATTTACTGATTTCGGGTTTTAACTGTAACATATAATTCCTGATCACCTATGGGTATTCATCTCTTGCTTATTAAATAAAATAGATGATTGACACAAATTGCAGTTTTTTAGGGAGGAAAATTGACTCAAGCTTCTCCTTTCCCTCGCGGTAGTCTTTTGCAAAATAGTTTCTCTGTCAAATATCTACAGCGAAGAGATGAAGAAGCATTCAAGAGTTTAGGAACAGACGAATTCCCCAAGTAGGCATTTTGAATCATTTTGCACATGTCGTGTAAAATATTTTATTTAAAACGTGAAAAAACCACCATGAAATTAACTCATATACCGAGTAAATTTCGCTCGCGTCAGTCTGATAATTATGAATTTTTCCTCTCTAGGGAGAACAAAATTTCTACTCTTTTTAATTAATCTCGTGCAAGGACAATGTTACACACCCTTCAGTTTCTTTTCAAATTTTTATCAGAAAATTATCTAGCGAGGTCACGTTGTAAACAAAATACAAAGCTAAAATGATACTGTTTTCTTGCCCGAATTCACGCAATAGTGAAAAAATAATACCAACTTCAACGTACTTGTAAGTGTAGAAAAACGTACGTTTCGCTAGAGCTTACAAAATCCCTACCCGAAAGAAGCATCCTCAGTATAACAGATCGAATGAACTTACTCTCTCATGCGTGAATTTTTATCAATTTCATTGATGCAGGGTCGACTTTAGAAGTTGTATTACCGTTAAGCTCCTCGCCTGCGGTTAAATCGAAAATCAAGTTTCGTCTTCAGTCATGTTCACCCCTTTTTTTTTCTTTCGGTCTTACCCATATTTGGGCGTTAATTACAAACAAGATTGCCCGACGTTTTATTTTCGCAACTTAATCTACCGCCAAGTTTACAACCGTTTTCTGCAAATTTAATGGAGATCGAAATGGCAGCGTGTACACAGAGCGAGCGTTTGTAAAGGTTACTTCCGTAGTGTTTGACGCTCTACACACTGCACTGCTCAGCTACTACATGACGAAAATTAAAGCTTGAAAGGGTCTCTTTCAACGGTTAGTACCTACGGGTTCTCAAGTTTATTTAAAACGTTGGAAAGAAAACTAATAGAAAATGTTGACGGTAAATGAGAACTCTACAAAAGGCAAATGTAGTTGCTGTAGGTACAGTTTTCAATAAATTCTGGAAAGCACATACATGCGGACTAATTATGTAATATACTTGATCCTTTTTTTCGCTACAAAAAAAAAAAAAAAAAAGGCAATTGAACAAACCACAAAAAAGTGTTTGCTTTGGCAGTAGAGTGAAAATTACAGTTTGTAAAAATCCAATGAAATGGGATGGTTAAAAAAAAAACATTCAGTTTGCACGGTGTTCATCTTCTTTATGGGAAATGATATGCCAACTACCCAATTTCAAAATTACAAGTGCTCAATTCGCTTTTTCTTCTTTTACTACCGGGGAACCTGCGCTGAGCGTGTCCGACTTTGATGACGTCATCATTTTTGGGAAAATATCCAGAGACTTGAAATATTTCCGCCCACTAAGTTACACTTGTACATGAGGAGGAACTTGAGAACGGGTTTTGGGGATGACATCATAAGCTTAGGAGGTCATCAACCTAAGTTAGAAGAATTTGCATAGGCTGGATATTCCCCCTCGTGGGCATGGCTACAGGAGGAGGATCCACGTCAAGTCTAGTTGCTACCATGTAGAGATGAGACCAATAACGTCCTCCAAACCAAATTCGAGGTTTTTAGGAAACCGATGTTCACCGGTGTGTCCATCCATGACTCTTCTTACCACCCACCATCACATAAACTTGCTGCAATTAACTCTGCTGTCCATCGACTGGTGCACCTCCCTCTAACACCTGAAGCTCAGGAGCTTGAGTCTGTTGCTATTCGGAAAATTGGCCAAGTAAACAACTTGCGGGTAAATACGGACCTCCTCATCCGCAGGAAACGCCTCCGCTACTTGCTGTCCGAAAACCTGGAACCTCCTCAACCTCCCTTAACTCGCTCTAAAGAAAGATGGATGCGGCTACCTTACCTTGGAGCCCCCTCCATGAAACTGTCGGCTATATTGAAGAAATACGGATACCGAGTCGGCTTCTATCCACTCTCCACGACTGCCAATCTCATTCGCCTTAAAGACCCTGTTCCATCCACTCAGAAGTCAGGCATCTACAAATTAAAATGTGGCGATTGTACCTCAGAATACGTCGACCAAACGGGTAGAAAATTCTGCCTACGCCTACAAGAGCACAAACAGGCGTTTACCAAAGGGGACAGAAACCAATCTGCCTTTGCTGCCCACTGCCTTCAAACAGGACATAATTACGAGAATCTCTCCTCCTCACTTCTTCATTCATGCACTAAAGGTCCTCATATGAATAGACTGGAAGAAGCAGAAACCATTGCTGCCGTAACCGCTGGCCATAACGTGCTGAACGATCTAGAAGCTACTTACGTAAACCCTTTCATTCAATTTTTCTTCAACTTTCGTCGTCCACCACCAGTTTAATCTTGCTGACTCTTCTTGTTTATTCTCGTTCTTGTGTACTCCCTACTTTTTCATTTCTCCAACTTTACCCACGTCTTTCTTTCTTTTCCTTCTCATTCTAGTCCTGATGATGATCATCTAAGCATGATCGAAATCGGTCGAATTCTATTAATAATTGAAACTAGCTTCTCTAAAACATGTTTTTAAACTTATTTAACTGACTTTTCCAAAAAACAAATTTAAATTTCATTCCTTGTGACTTTAGTTTTAAATTACCTTATAATTTTAATTCGTGTGTTTATCTCTAAATTTTCCTTCTGGACCTTGATTCTAAATTTTGTGTTTTTGTGTTTTTCTTTTTCACTTTATGATTTTGGATTCATTTTTATTTATTATACGCTGCTTGTCACCTCTTCGTGGTTTCAATTATTGTCTATTGTTACGTGCTTGTATTACCTCACTCGCTATAATATGGCTCGCACACACGAAGAGAACATCCAATTCAGAAGGCTCACAACTTATACTGTTGTCCCACGCTGAGTTGACGTTGAGGCGAGTGTGAACCACCGGTGTCATAACCACGCCTTTGTCTACGGACCTATCTGAAAACAGTGGTGCTGGGCATGGGGAGCGGTTTACGTTGTGCTGAAAGCAACATAGCTCTCGCAGCAGTCCCACTGGATTCCCCTCTGTCTCTTCCACTGATGTGGAGATTCACCACCACTTCTGAGTCACAGGGTTCTTGCGTGAGAGTGGAAATCTTGCGACCTTCTGCAACTGAAGACAGAAGTAGAACTATTCTCATTCACCCCTCATTCTGCGATCCACAGCCATACATGTAGGACCAAGCAGCTATGGGTGTTGGCGACGGGCCGGATTTAGGATTTTCAGTAAGTGGGTCCCACGTTATGTGTAGGCTCCCCTTAAAAATTCTCCAAATCAAAATTTTGACTACTCCCCTCCTCTCTTATCAATTTTTGCACACTTTAAAATTGGAAGGAAAGTACTTGAAAGAAAGAAGCAGATAATTTTATTCGTGCAAGGTCCCGAGACATGTGGAGGCACCCCTCATCCAAAATTTTGACTCCCCTCTCCTCTCTTATCAATTTTGGCACACTTTAAAATTGGAAAGGAAGTAGGTGAAAGAAAGAAGTAGATAATTTTATGTGTGCAAGGCCCCATGTTATGTGTATTCAATAAGATTTTGAAATGAGAGGAAAAATGTGGAGGCCCGGGTCCCACGACCCCCCTCCCTAAATCCGGTCCTGGTTGGCGTATTGACTGCAAGACTCCGCTTTTCCATAAATTACGCAACAATATGATAGCAGCAAGAAAATTAGAGACAAAATACCCAGATCGCATACAGGGACCTGGTAAGCAAAGAGGAAAGTCGTTCAGCCAACTGCGATCGTCAACAAGCACAAGACACAAATCTTTATTTCAAGAACAACGTTATAACAATCTCCACTCTCAGAAATGAACACTGGTTGCGTGATAGAAACTCGATTCCAGATGAAGAAGAGGGAAAAACAGCTGCCACCTACATAACAAGATCAGAATGATCGCAGAAGAAACCCTAAGTTGAAGAACTTCAGGAAGAGAATAAGATCATCAAGACACAGTTGAATGAACTTGAAAATAAACTCAAGAAAGAGGAGGAGAAATATTTCGACCTTTATACACATCACGAACACCTGAAGAGAGAATAGCATCTCCAGTAACTGAACTGAAACAAAAGAAAGCGAAATTGCTTTGCCTTAAGAGTTATGGACCTACCCAATAGGCATCAACAGCAAGACAAACACACACAATAGTAGATAGGACTATCAACACGGAATCATGTGGTGAGTACCCTCTTATATCGGGTCAAAGGAACGTAGAACCTTGCAGGTACAAAAAGCCAAGTTGAGCCTATGGCATCAACCATTGGTACAAGAAGAGGAAACATTGAAACCAAAGGAACAAGATAAAGAACTAGAGGAAGATATTGTTGGAGTTGATACAAATGTTACTATGAAAAGCTAAATCAACTCTGTAAAATTAGATGATACTCAACATGTGGAGGACATGTCTCCAATTACTAGCACTAGGCAACTCAGCCTCGTTAGAATACCAGGATAGTAATAAATAATGACCATGTTGTAGAGAAAAGCACAGGCACATATAAAATCAACTACAGTATCAAAAATCTCGTAATAGACATGACGAAATATAACGCAATCTTTGAATGTCAGAAGAAACACCCCAGAGAAGTGATGGAGATAGAAGAAATACTGAGATACAAAGAATTATAGAAAATAACATATAAATGAATATGAAGTCATATTTGCAAAAGAATCCGAAAGAGACACATTCTTGGGTATAGGTAGTGAAGATACTACAGCAAATACTTGGAAAGAATCGATTTCTATAAAAGAAATATCGTAGAGACTAACCAAACAGACGAAAACTGCTGAAGGATCTGTGGACTAGCAGCGTATTGAAGAAGAGACAAGATGAAAACATGGAGACGAAAGTGGAAACAGTGGCCACATAAGTTCAGAAACCATCCCAATTAGCCTTCAGCATAAGAGTAGTCCATTAGTCTTAAGCATAGATAGTCCAATAGCTTTTTAACCATACGATATTTATCCACTCCAGCAAAACAATAGCCATTTATAACTTGGCCTTAACCACAAGGGAACCCAGGATCCCGCTCTGATGAACCTTTGTGCTGGTTTTTGCAATATTAACAACAAAAAAAATATTCGAGACTATAGAAATTTCTCTAGGCTATATTATAAGAAAACTTATAGGTTTGTCAAAAGATGTAATCTATTTGACCCCAAAAGAGAGAGGTGGCATAAAATAAGGGCGTGTTAGCATGGTCCATCTGAAATTTAAGCGACGAAATCGCAAGACGAAAATGACGTCACGAGTGACATTAACTTACTTTGGGGACTCAGACTTTCTCTGCAGGCTTAATGACCTACAGAAGGTTATAAATTTACACATCGAGTCGTTATCTCAATATAGAAGTCTATAAAAAATGTTGATCACTCAATACCTGGATAGAGAAGTCAATACATCGAAGCAATCAAAAATCTGAGGCTCGTTCGGTACCTTCCTAAAGAAAATTTAAGACATACAGTCTCTGATTTAATATTTTTCCCTGGTCTCTCATTTTAGGCAGTCTTTTCACCCCATTCCGAAAAGAAAAAAACTAAAATTTCTACGTTTTGATATCTCGGCTTTTTGTTATATTTTTTAAACATGAAGTGAGGAGAAACGACATTGTCTGTTTCTTATTTTCTCAATCAACTCAAATTTACTCTAAATGGTACCCGAAGATGGTCTACGATCAAAAAGACACAATTTTACAAACAAATCCCTCCTCTTTTATTCGTCACTTCAACATAGTATTATGGTAAATTCTACAAAGTTTAATGCGCTACCACTTGAGAGTTTTGAAATGAAATTAGATACCAGCGAGCCCGGTTTTCTAGATGGTAGTCGGAACTTATGATAAATCTTGTATATTATACAAAATATATCCTCATTTCTTCCATTCTCGTTCGTTGAAACGTAAATTCTTCGCAAATATTAGTTACGGATACTTAAAACGTCATGTTTTTGCCGCGGTACAAAGGCCGTAATACAAAATCGATTTTAATATCAGTTGGTATACCGCTTATTTTTCTTTGTATGCATGTATCCGTTGTGTACCATCATCTCCGGGTAAATGGGATTTCTTTATTTTACCTTCGTGAACGGAAATGTGCGAGGAAGAATAAGGAAAAAAAAGTGCGAGCGCGTTACCAGGGCAAATCGGAGGTCGGAGAGGATATTAATAGAGAATATCGCATCGTTTTCCTGATGGTCTGAGCGGATTATTTTATTTCAAGTATCCAAAAGAAAAGAAAATGCTCTGTGATCGATAACGCGTCTAGTAATGTAGGCAAAATGGGTGCACCTTTTATGTATTGCACCGATGTGCGTGCATAATAAATGAATCCGATCCTATATAAAATACAGAAAGTTCAACGGTCGTTCCGACTTCTTTTTATAATGGCAATAAAAAAAGAGTAGATAATTTTGAGCCCTCATCGTAAACACTGCTTGTACACAAACACAAATAGCAGGTCACACAATTTTGATGATGTTTTTTCATTTCGAATGCAGGTGGGTCAATTATGAAATGAAATTAAATTATCGAACGACAGTCTGTGGCTTATAGGATATTTACTTATTCAAAGGAAGTCGTTTTCCGTGATTGTGCCCCGGAACAGTCCGACGGTCAATTACTGAGAGCACGACCTCTAGACCATGTACATTAATAAATGAACCAAAATACTACTAAAAAAAAAAAACGAATAAAGAACACAGAAACGCTTCTGTGCTTTAGTAAGCGGACAGATCGACAAGAAATAGGTTTAGTACCAGTTACCCAGCAATATGTGACTTGGCACAAAAGAATAGAATTATGGCAATTTAAAACTTGCGTATGAGAGACTGCTGTACACCTACTACTGAGAGAATGGTAAAAATGCTTGATGCAAGAGATGATATGAAAGTGAGCATTCATAACAACCCCACCCATGGTGAAGAGAGTGAGTAACGACCAGACGTAAGAAAAGGACAACGACAAGTTCAGTTGGGAATAGTAAAAAGGCATCTACACAGGTGAGACCTGGAGTAAGTTCAACATCAGGAATGAGGAGCACGAAACAATAAGCAACGATCGGACAGAAGAAAAAGACAACGGGAACTTGAGTAGAGTGAACAAGTTTAGTTACTAACAATGTGAAGACTTGGAGAAAGTTCAACAACAAGAATAAAGAGCACAATATCCTAATTGTGCGGTTAAGCACTCGTACACAGGTGGATCAATTCCTTCTGAAAACGAATGCGATGAGGGAAAGCATCAAATTCATAGTGGAAAAATGCAATGAAAGCGTTTCATTGCGACAGGCAAGTGTACTTTCTCACGCAGCTCAGTAAGATACGTCACGCGTCTCAACAATTTGTGGTGACTAAACATGAGTATTGGACAGTCGATTTTAAAACCCACCTGGCGACACTGTTGGCCATTTCTAAGTATTTCTGCTGGTGACAAAATGGGGCGCGAACTTACGCTCTGGAGCTGGTGATTTTTGAGTTTACCATCTGGGGCCACTGGTCTATTCGCAACAAAGAATGGTGGTGACTGTTCGAGATTTTCGACTACCGCTTTGGCGACCTGATCCCGAAAAGCACTGGCAACACTGGTAGTGGACAATGATGAGAGGAGATATTGAAAAACGGCAAAGGTATTGTATTGTCCTTCCAAAATACCTCTAGAAATATCTTCAGTAGTTCACGTTTATGCCCGAAGTTTGAAATTTGTTCGTATGTGTTATAAGTCGACTTCAAAATCTTATACCGAGTGTCGACTCCTTTTTAACTTCGATTCTAAAACCCTATAAACTAAATTTTAATGTGGGTTGCAAATTTGTTGCCCAGGAGTGACATATAGTCGACCCAAAACCGACGTTGATTTTCAGTCGACGACCGGGAGGCAACTCAATTTTGATGTCAAGAATAAGTCTAAGTCGATGGAACGAAGTGAGAGGTCGTCTAGAGACAACCTCTAGTCATTTTCTGTTGATTTACGGTCGATATTGGGCGAAACTATCGACTCGAAATCGACGTCTATTTTGAGTCAACTTTTGGTGGAAATAGAGGGTCGATTTGGAGTTGATGCTTTATGGGAGGGGGGAGGAAGAAAAAATGATCTTTTTAGGGAGGAACCCGCTATCCCTTTTGTTGGGGATACTTTCAGGAAATTTTCGTCCATAACCGCGAGCGGTCCGAGGTTGATGACGTCAAGGAGAGGGGAGGGAGACTTGGCCTACGAGCTATACATTATACGGAGGGGACGACTTAGAAAAATTCGACCCTCTAGCCATATATGATAGGAGGGGGACTTGGAAAAATTCGACCTTCTAGCCATTTATGATAGGAGGGGGACTTGGCAAAATTTTGACTCTCAAGCTATATGTGATAGGAGGGGGATTTAAGAAAATTTCATCCTCCAAGCTATATACGATAGGAGTCGAAATTTTTTCAAGTTTTTTGCCGGAAGGCGAACGGCACACGGCAAATTTTTCAAAAACCCCCCATAAAACTGATTCCCTGTTGGAAAATTTTCATTCTCGAGCTACATTATGGGACTTGAAGAAATTTCATCCTCCAGGCCATATACAATAGGATTCGAAATCTTCTTAAGTTTAGAAAAATTTAATGCTCCAAAGAGTTTTTTTCGGGACTTGGAAAAGCTTCAGGCTCTAAGATTTATATGGTAGGAGGGGGACTTGAGACAGCGGCTTCTAATTTTTTTTTCTTGCTATTTTTCTTTTAGTGGGAAACCTGCCATCTGTTTTGATGGCAGGTATCTTCAGAAAACGTCCCTACGACGTCATCGATGGCCTTGACCTTATTTAGAAAGTTCGAAAAATGTTCAACTCCGATCCTCTATAGAGGCGACTAGAAAACAATTCGAGCTATGAACCTCTGAGCAGGAGGAATTTCGAAATATTTCGAGCCCTAAATCTCTATAGGGGTGGAAAATTTTTAAGCCCTGCGAAACATAATTTCGAGCTTTAGGGCTATGTCTGATAATCAGAATGGAGGGACTTGATATTATTCGCTCTCGTCATACTCTTCGCCTGTGATTACTGAGGAATCGTTATCAGTACTGGGCTCACCTCGTCCTGACTTGATACATATTGCAAGTCGTCGTCAATGTCGTCTATTACCTCTAATACTCCACCAGCATTAAAGCAAGTCTGACCAAGACATATTGGTGAACATTTTAAGAAAAAAAAAACGACTATTTTCAAGAAAAATTCAAACAATAAGCTACTTATGGTTGAGGCATGATACTATGTTATTTGAGAAGTATAATGTAGACGGTTAAACACTATAAGAAAAGAATAAGAGAGTTGAATGTGGCTCTTCCGTAGATGAGAAAACTGACCAACGTTTTGAATAGTACCTCTTCATCATCGAGGTCGGAATGATTAAAATACACGTTTTTTTTTTTTCGATGAAAGTGCCAAATTACCCGCTTTTATCTAATGAATATTCGCGAAAGCTTGAAATCGATATTTGTTCAATAGCTTGTCTCTTGTCCTACTGTAGATCAGAGAGTATTGCAGCAGCTATAGAGTTTTTGATACAACGCGACTTTAATTGTTTTTACTTCAATACTTAGGTGCCATGAGAGTCATGAATATGAGAAAAATTTTCATTCGATTTCCATCTTTTCAATGTTTCTATCACTGGTAAAAAAATAGTCTTTAAAATCTGTACTGATGCAAGACATCCATAAATCAGCACCAAAACTATCTGAACGAGAGAAAATATAGCACATCATTATATTTTTAACATTGAAGGCCCTTTCTTACAGATTAGTATTGCTCTTTCCTGAAAGCTGAATAGATCATTTGATAGGAAATTCAACGAGGAACAACTTTTATTTAAAACATTTTTTCATAAAATTCCAATTTTGGAAGATACATGGAAAAGCTGATTTTGGTCCTCTTTTGAACGTCCTTTTAAGGGGCACTAATTGACCTAGGCTGAACATTGAATACGTTATTTGAAAAGAAATTTGACGAGGAACAACTTTTGTTCGAAACATTTTTTATAAAATTTCAATTTTGGAAGATATAAGCAGAAAACTAAATCTTGGAGGGCTTAAACCCCTATAAAAAAAGAACCTCCTGAAGGCTGAATAGCTCATCTTATAGCAAATTTAACGAGGACATTTTTAATAAAATTTCAATTTTGTGAGATATATGGAAAAACTGATTTTCGGACTCATTTGAACGGCCTTTGCAAAGGCACTAATTGGTATAGGCTGGAAATTGAATACGTTATTTGATAGAAAATTTAACGAGGAACAAATTTTGTTTGAAACATTTTTTCGTAAAATTTCAATTTCGCGCGATATAGGCAAAAAACTAATTTTTGGGGGAAAAGAAGCTCCAGGGGGAAACTCGGGATTTTTAGTATGTTGTTCGGGACCACATCTTGAACCATTTGCAGAAGGTTTTTTTTCAATATTGCTCTAATCTGCCTACACTATTTTTGTCCAGTTTTCGGAACAGCCCGCATGGCAAATGTAGAGGGCACCTCTTTTGCCTCGCCTTACAAATGGAGTTTCCGGTATAGGTCGTTCAGTGTATTTAGTACGATTGAACATGCAAATCGCTTATGACTTCACCATAGATAAGGAGAATCCGCTTGGACTGAGAAGGTTACAGACACTCAAATAAGAAGTGGAACACTGCCATCGATTTATTCACTCGACAATTATTCATGCGAGATAGACTGCATTTTGACTACTGATACGATACCTTCTAGTGAAGACGACGACTTGTAGATGGTTGGTGGTAGATCATCCATTGGAATTATGGTTCACCACTTTTCTAACCCTATAATAATAGAATATTCTTGAAGTGCGACGGAAACCATACTGGAAGAACGAGAGAAATACTTCAATTTCCAAAATATTGACTCTCATTCTCTCGGTAACTTCGTTCCTAAATCAAGTAAGCTAAGTTGCGCTAGGTATTTATTTGTCAGTTTACGAGAATCCGATCTCAATCGTTCAATTCTTACTGAAAGTAAATGGAAAACAGGAGGAAAAAAAGACATATTGGTTATTGCAAAGTACTCCGTCTTTTGTAATAACTTCGTATAATTCTCCACATTTCTTGGTTTATTCTCAAGTCTCTGTACAAGACATTCGCAAATGGAGAAACTGTATTTGACAATCTTCGCTAGAGGGGACAGTATAGCGAAACGAAAGGATGATCTTCTCAACTTGCCAGACAGCGCCACAGGCGTCTACTAACACCCGAGCGTTCACGGGTGACAATCATAAATTAGACTTAAAACAATATTACGAAAAAACCTATTCGCCCTGCAGGGCTCTCGTCACTTTCTTCAAGCTCACTCGGTCTATATTACGGCAAACGACTCGTAAAAATTATAATAAAAAATGAAAAATTCACGCAACCTCGCCAGCAACTCGTGAAATCGCCGCTGCTGGAAACTTCGTAAACTTTTTTTTTTCCTTTTTTTTCCCCTATCAGCAACAAGAAAGGTCGCGCCCGTTGGAATCGCATCGCGGTTCTCATCTTCTTTCTTCGCTGGCAAGAGAATCTGGCATTTCCTTCCTTAATAATAATTTTAATTTCCTCGCCAGTTCATGAAATAGTCACTGAATTAAATTTTTTGTTCCGTACAGTATATACGGTACGGTTAAATTAACCGGAACGCGCCCTTTCATATATATACTGTTGGATTCGCTCCCTTGATTTATCGTCATACTCGTGAAATTTTATTCTCCATTATTTTTCGCGAAGATATAGCGTCAGGAGTGCTGTTTTATCCTAATTATTCTGTATGAATTCTACCGCGTTGAAGTCGAGAAGTAATCAGCGCGTTCTTTCGTCTCCCTGAAACAAAAGTATTCGTCTCCCTTTTGTCATATATTTTTTAAAAGGTCTCGCGAACTATTTTTTCGATATTGAAAAAGAGGAAAACTTCTTCAACTTCATAGGTTTTCTTTTATCATTTTTACGCAGATACGCTCGACAATAAAAATGTGAAATCGCCAACAATGAAAGTACTGTCGGAGAAGTGATTATTTCCGATATTCATTTATTTCCAATAATCTGACGACCACGCCTCCTTTTCTGTTTGTCGCCGACAGAAATTTCTCGTTCTCTTCATTATGTCAAATCGTCATTCTTTCGAACCGACGAAGCAGCCTCAATGTCGCAAATTTATTTGTTGTCTTTTGAACCCGTTGAGCGAATTTCTGATAAATGAACTGAAAATATTTCTAAGGCACGTCGAACTCGTAGAAAGGTTCCAGAAGAAAAAGTTGTACGTACTCAGAACTAGTGAAGACATATGTTACGTTATTTTCCATTTTACGCCCGAACGCTCGCGTTTTTCCGTTGCGAAAAAACGACAGCTTTTGGTTCGGAACTGAATAAATTTCGCCCTTAATAGTGATAGAGTGCTCTGATACATAATATTATTGAACGGCCATTCTGCATCCGAAATTTTCGTACGGAGTACGCGATTCTTAGTACCTAGAGTTTTCAGAGTTAGATTCGATGCCTTTTATTGGCTCGGGTACAAGGGGAGGGAAGGGGAAAGGTTAGGATACATTTAAGCCTCTTTCCAAGGCTGATTTTTCAAAATAAACAATAACAGGCAGAAGAAACGGGGAAAAGCACCACTCAGGGCCGGGCTTTATTCGAAGGAAAAATATAATATTTAGCCTCGACAAAATCTTGTAACAGGCTAACGTACACAGCTCCTGCTAGGAAGCGTAGAAGACTGGTAGACAGGCATAGGAGGAGCTCGAGTCATGTGCGAGAAACGACCTCCCTCCTCAGGCTATGGTATAAAATCATGTGTAATATGAAATATACTAGCCTTATGGAGTAAGATTCACTTGAGGAGCCTACAGGAAAATCACTTTTTTCATAGACTAATAACTCTACTCTTGCCATTTTGAAGATAACTAGGGAGTATACAGCGGTGGTTTCCCTCTTGCCTTCCGCCGGATTTTTCTGTTGGGGTTTACTCCCTTAGCCTTTGAGGTTCCTTTCTCTTGTCCGCAAGGCAGCGGTTTGACCTACTCTCTCCAAGCCTTTGAGATGTGGTGTTATCGTCGCATGATGAAAATACCATGGACGGCAAAGAAGACCAATAATGAAATCATACGCTACTACAGAATATCATGATGGGCAAGGTGGAAGGAAAGCGGAGAATTGGACGAAAAAGCCTGTCCTGGCTGAGGAATCTAAGGAAATGGACGGGTTGCACCGTTGATGAATTATTCCACACAGCAGCGGATCGAAAAGCATACGCAGAGTTGATTCAGCTTGCCATATGAAGAGCCAAAGATCGAGATCGGTCAGGGCACTGAAGAAGAAGAAGAATAACTCTACTCTGAAAGCTGAATAGCTCATTTGATAGGAAATTCAACGAGGAACAACTTTCTACTTTTCATTAAATCTCAATTTTGGGAGACAAATGGAAAAACTGATTTTGGACCTCTTTTAAACGGCCTTTCAAGGTTTCGCCGGGGCACGAATTGACGTAGGCTGAACATTGAATACGTTATTTGGTAGGAAATTTAACGAGGAACAACTTTTGTTCGAAATATTTTTTAATAAAATTTCAATTTTGTGAGATATCGGTATGGAAAAACTGATTTTGGGACTCTTTTGAACGGCCTTTGCAAAGGCACTAATTGGTATAGGCTGAAAATTGAATACGTTATTTGGTAGGAAATTCAACCATGAACAACTTTTGTTTGAAACATTTTTTAATGAAATTTATATTTCGCGCCATATAGGCGAAAAACTAATTTTTGGGGGGTTCGAACCCCCAAAAAAAAGAAGCTCCAGGGGGAAAACGCGGGATTTTTAGTATGTTATTCAGGACCACATCCTGAACCATTTTCAGCAGAAAAACGTTTGCTCCAGCAAAATATATTTTTTTTTTTCATATTTGCCTACACTAAAAAGAGACGCTTTAAAAATTTGTTGAAACCTTAATTTTTGTTTATTTTATTTTATTCCCCAGATGAAAAAGAGAAAAAAAAAAGTTACCATAACTATTACTTTATTTCCTTATTAACAGAGCTTGCAAAAGTAACACAATATGCTTTTTTATGCATCGCCATTTTTATCCCCTGTTGATCATCAACACTAACGCTGCCTACAGTCGCCGCGCCTACATTGTTGCTCATCGCTGTTTACCATTTACAGCAATGTTATTGCAGAAGTACTTATCCCAACCGCAGCACCACAAGCGATTCAAATAACACTGTGAACTATAGGAATAATCCTTACCACTCGAGGAGTTTCCGATACTAGTCGTTCAGTGTATTTGATTATCCTTGAGAAATTCTTTTATGTAGACTTCGCCAAAAGGAAAAGTCAAGAATTTTGTGAATAAGAAATCAGAGTTACATGTGTAAGAACACTCTACCGTTCTCACGAATTTTTGTATCGGCACCCGCAGTCAAAGTTGCAAGTTGCGATTATCCATCACTTTCTTCAAGAACCACCTCTTTCCATTTCTACCAAGCAGAACGTTCAAATTTCTGTTCATATCTCTCCAGAAACGAGAGGGAAAAAATCAAAACAAAAATATCTCTAAATAGAAAATGACGAACCACAAAGTAAAATGGGTTCCATATCTGATTTTTCATCCGAAAACCCACTCGAATATTCTAGCCAAACCGGCACATTACTCATATGCTCTCGCCCACTCCTCACAAGAGAGTTCCAAAGTTCATACGTAATTCAGTTGCAAATTGAGCCACACAAGTTTTACGATTTACAACATGATACTCGTAGCTCCTGTCAAATAGAGTCTGAAATGGTAAATTTTTACCACATTAGGTACCCTTATTTCCAGTTCCCTATGGAAAGACCTTGGTATTATCCGATCATGCACGCTATAACGAATACACGGCGAATGAATCCCAACGCTACTGAAAACAAAATAATGTAAGCTAACGTGTTCACGTACCGAAATCGTTTCTCGAACTGGGACCAGGTGTTGGTGATGGTGGCTCCACGTCATCGCGAAAATCTAAATCCGTTCTCCGTCTCGTGTGTTTGCTTTTCGATTTCTTAGACTTTCTTCGGTTAACGTAGTTCGTATCGTCGACGACGAGATTACCATCTTTGCCATCCAGACTGCACTGTTGACCGCCACCTCCGCCATTGCTGCTGCTGGACGAGTTGTCCCGCTGGTACGCATGGTACTTACGATGATGGCCGCTCGAATTGAGAAACTTATGCGTCGCAGCTGACGTCGACACCGGGGACATATCGTCGAAGTTTTTCGAACTTTTACTACTTTTAGACGAGCTGGAGTTATCCGCCGTTGCGACCGGATTGACAACGGAGCAGTTCGTATTCTTTCCCTCATTCGAAGACGCTTTAATATTTAGATGTTCCATTCGACGATTCGTATCGTTCAGCTCGTCGCGCAAGGATACCATCTCGTCGTGGTGCGAATGAATGTCTCCCTCGATGCGAGAAGACATTTGCCGGTTTTCTTCCACCATTTTACGTATTTTCGCCTGCAACACACGACATTTTTCCGGTGTAAGTATAAGCAAAAGACGCTGTTTAACGACGGCGTATAAATTAAATAAGCGTTTGCATTATTATTTACGACGGTATAAGGCAAAATGTCAAGAACTTCGGCGACGGTAAAGACGAGCGGTTGAAGAGGAACGAGAAAGCTAAATATTCATTTGTACGTCATTTCGCAGCTGTCGAAGCGCGCTACGCGCGTGTAAATTAAACGCGTGACGTGAATATGCGAAGCGGGAGAAATTACTATAAAAACATACGCGAGCGTAAATACCTTCTGTATTTTTACAACAAACTTATTGTCGCAGTGGGGGTTGAGAAAAATTCGGGTGTATGTACATAAATTTTCTAAATTTTTCGCGAAAACGTAAAGTTTTCCGCTCGCTATTCACCGAGGCGAGAATGCCATACAATGGAGACCTTTGGCACGAGCTCGCGTAAAATGTGAACCTCCTTATATTTGTAGCTTCACTTTTAGTATGTAATATGCTTACGAGATCAAGACCCTTCTTGGAAAAACTGTCAATGTTTTTTTACTGAGACTTCGTCACGGATTTTGTTACGCCTAATGACGTCATCAGTACTCTTGACTTATAGAGATTTGAAAAAATTTTAGCCTTCGCGACTTCTGAGATACTAGGCCTATTATACATTATGCTAGGCTATACTACATGTAATAGTTATAGGATATACGAGGGACTTCATACACTACTGATCATGTCCCCTAAATTAATCCCAACCTAGAGTATACTAGGCTAAACTAGGCCTAAAACATATATAAGATAGATGACGTCATGAGTGGCCTTGACCTGCTTGAGCCATTCAGCCAAACAAACAGTACACTAGATTTATACGAGGCTAAGAAGAGGGACGATCGAACGAAGCGAGTGAGCCCCAGGAAGCTAGTTGGCTTAACATGCAGAATACAGTGTATACTAAACTAAGGGATTAGTGGAGCGAGATGTTACTATAACGTCATCACGACCGGATCAAAAGTCGATATGATCGGCAGAATCAATTCAATATGATCACCAAAATAAAGACTTCAATATCAGAGTATAGGAACGAACCACTTTTCTCGGGAAGGGAGGGGGATCGGCAAAGACCGGCTGGCAAAACTCGAAGCTCGAAAATTTTCCAAGTTCCTCTCCTATCCTGTATAACACAGTGGTCGGTGTGTATAGCCTGAAAGATAGCCCCTTCGAGTAACTAGCTATACAACGCTTCACACACCAATCAACTTAGCCCCTTCCATGAACCAGACATGCAATGCTTCGAACAGCATAACACTCAGAACGTCCTTCTAAGGTATTCTAAGGACCCCCTCGTGGTGTATATCGCTTGAAAGATAGCTCCTTTAAGTAACTATTTTTAAGCCCCACTCCTACCATATCTAAATTCAAAGTCTGGGTCCGCGACGTCACAATTTGATGACGTCATAGATCAATGTTTTTTTCATGTCCTAATATTTATGGCTCCAAAGTCCGGGCCTGTGACGTCAAAATCTGATGACGTCATAGATCTGGTACGTCAATATATTTTAGATCCCACTTGCCCCATCAAATAGGTCCCTACCACTCCTCGTTAACTGCGTTAAAGAATCTTTGAATTTTTTCTTTAGCTGTGCGCACAAAAATTAAGAATCAGAGTACCCAAAACCAGTGTCATGAGATGCTGTTATTCAACAAATTGTGATTCCTAAGAGGGAGGGACTCTGACCTACTATAGGAACTGACAAAAAACTTCATGAGGAGGGAAACTAAGAAGAATCCCGACCATCGACCTCAGTAGATGGGGGAAACTTGGAGAAATCCCATAAAAGAGATTTTGTGGCAATGCGAAATGAATAAAGATCATGTTTCACATCCACTAGACATATATTTTGAAGCCAAGCTCACTTTATGATGAAATTATGGCCTAGTTATTGATTTTCCATTTTTTGAAATAATATAGGCGTGGTGTACTGTAAGATAAGCTGTCTAGCTCAGGAGAGCTCACTTGCTCCCCCCCCCCCCCGTACTTGGATTAATATAGCTGCAGTTCGTGTACTGTAAGTCACACATTCTGGTTCCACAGGGGTAACGAGTGAAGCGAATTCAACCCCATATGATTATTAACAATGATGACGTCATCAGAACTCATAATGAGTGAGTGAGGTGTAAGTAGAGCACTAATATTGAGAAAGGGGTTTTCAATTGTACAAATCTACTTTATTAGTTGCTTATACAAGAGTACTTTCGGGTGTTATCCCATCATCAGTTGTGTCGCAACTGGAGAACAAGGCCTTAACCATGAGTTTTTATAGTATAACACTGTGATCTTATTGGCTATAACAATGCTGTGTTGTGATTGGTTCACTTCTTAGAAACTTATTCTTACAATAATATGACATTGTGTTCTTATTGGCTAAAATATACTGCTTTGGGATTGGTTCGATCTATTGTTCTAAATGCTGTGTTTCTATTGGCTACCTAGATTCCTGCCGTCTCATTGGTTAGTTCCGTTCTTCTTCTCTCGTCCAATCATCAGGCCGAATAATTTTTCACTGTCAAAAGTGATTACATTGTTCAATAGGCAGGCTTTCTTCCTCTTGGCTTTTGCAATGAATCTATATCGGTGAGACTGGGAGAAAGTTTGAGATCAAGAGAAAGGAGCACAAAACGTCGAGGGAGAAAGAAGATGGCAAGTCACTGTTTGGGAAACACTGTAACGAGGAAAACCACGATGGAGAGGGAATATTTGAAGTCATACATGTAGAGAATCGCACGAAGAGAAGAAAACTCTGGGAACAAATGGAGATGGAAGCCCAAACAAAACAGATCAAGAAGAAGCTTGCCGAACTGACCCGGAAGAAAGAAGAAAGAAAGGAAGAGACAGCGAGAGTTGAGCACAAATTTGCTCCCGGAACCGAGAACCTATCAAGCGTCACCTTCACAGAAGAAGAAAGAAGACTGCTGGACAAAGGCATCGAGTACGTGCAGCGAGAGAGGCTGAACTAGTGTAGGCTTGAAAGCATGGCCATTAGCGACGAACAAGTAATCCAAACCATGGAACACGACGTGAGACCAGAAGCCCGGACTAAAATTGGGAAAGTGCTGTTGGACATCAAAGAGGATATGTGCCAAACCTATGACAGAACGCAAGTAATGCAGAGGAAGGTCACAAATCTACAAAAGAAGATCCGACAGAACAACCTGATTTTGACAAAGGCGGACAAGGGCAACACGGTAGTGGTAGTGGAGCAGGAGGACTACACCCAAAAAGTGGAGTCGTACATCGCACTTAATGGATACCAAGAGCTGGCAAGGGACCCAACACGGAAATACCAAGATGACCTGAAAGCTGTGTTGAAACGGAACAATGTACCCGGCAATGGAAGGACGCTTGAGATGAACCCGGTTTCACCAAAACTCAAGGGGTTGTAAAACTCCACAAAGCGAACCGTCCGATGAGACCCCTGGTCAACAGCATTCAATCACCATGCTACAAGATAGCAAAGATCGTAGCCACATTCCTGAAAGAAAACTACCAGTTTGCACCCAGACGAAGTATCAGAAACAACGGAGAGCTGATTGAGCAACTGGACAAGTTGGAAATCAGGAGTAACGACAAGCTGATATCCTTTGATGTGACTAATATGTTTGGTACCATACCGAAAGAGGAACTTCTCACTCTGCTCAAAAACAACAGATACCATGGGAACCCCGATGGGTCGAAGTACGCCAACATAGTGGAGGAGATCTTGAGCCAGAATTACTGCCGCTTCAATAACACGTTCTACAGTCAGGAAAGAGGACTTGCGATGGGATCACAGCTGTCACCAATACTGGCGGAGATATTCATGAATGATATAGAAAACAAGATATTGAAGGGCAGCAAGTTCAGAAACTCGATCAAACACTGGGCCAGATATGTAGATGATATCCTAATTGTGTGGACAGGCACTGATAGACAGGTGGATCTATTCCTATCAGAAATGAACGCGATGAATGAAAGCATCAAATTCACAGTGGAAAAAGGCGATGAGACCAACTATTTGGACCTTACACTCACAATGGAGAACAATAGGATAGAATACAAAATCTACAGGAAGCCGACGCATACCGACACCATCATCCCAAATGACTCCTACCACCACACCAGGCACAAGTTAGCGACAATCCAGAACTACTGCTATCGGGCAATTTCTATCCTCAAGAACAACGAAGAGAAGAGGAAAGAGATCGAGATAGTAAAGCAGATCGCAGAAGCCAATGGCTACCGCAGATGTGTGGTGGAGGGAGTCTTTGGGAAAATGGAAACAAAGAAAGGAACCCATGATAGCATAGTGAGAAAGTACTCCGGATCGATACCATATATAGGAAAGTACACAAACAAGGTGATAAAGGCGTTCAATGGCTACGATGTGAATGTGGGTATCCAGAATAACCAACCCATGGTGAAGAGAATCAGCAATGACCAGACGGAACAAAAGGACAAGGAAAGCTTGAGCGGAGTGTACAAGCTCAGTTGTGAACAGTGCGAGGGGATCTATATCGGTAAGACTGGGAGAAAGTTTGAGATCAAGAGAAAGGAGCACAAAACGTCGAGGGAGAAAGAAGATGGCAAGTCACTGTTTGAGAAACACTGTGACGAGGAAAACCACGATGGAGAGGGAATATTTGAAGTCATACACGTAGAGAATCGCACAAAGAGAAGAAAACTCTGGGAACAAATGGAGATTGCAAAAGCCAAGAGGAAAAAAGCCTGCCTCTTGAACAATGTAATCACTTTTGACAGCGAAAAATTATTCGGCCTGGTGATTGGACGAGAGAAGAAGAACGGAACCAACCAATGAGACGGCAGGTATCTAGGTAGCCAATAGAAACACAGCATTTAGAACAATAGATCGAACCAATCACAAAGCAGTATGTTTTAGCCAATAAGAACACAATGTCATATTATTGTAAGAATAAGTTTCTAAGAAGTGAACCAATCACAACACAGCATTGTTATAGCCAATAAGATCACAGTGTTATACTATAAAAACTCATGGTTAAAACCTTGTTCTCCAGTTGCGACACAACTGATGATGGGATAACACCCGAAAGTACTCTTGTATAAGCAACTAATAAAGTAGATTTGTACAATTGAAAACCCCTTTTTCATTGATGACGTCATCAGCTTGTGACGTCATAATCATCCATAATGCGTGTCCGTGACATCATTAGCACAGTTCGGGCTCTTTCTCGCCCTTACCCTCTTCCATTCTCGGGATCACTCACCGTAATCCTCCCAACGCTTCCGCCCCAGATTTTAGAATTAGTCGGTTATTACGATCACTTTGACTGCGAACGAAAGCGATCACATTAAGCGGCTTTCACTGTACTGGACTATACTAGGCCCACTATTAGCCTTCATGGAATCGAGCCCAACATAAGCCCAACATTTAGCAGTATAAAAGCCTAAACTAAACCTGTCATAGATCACAAGGGTGAGGGGAGATGGATTGATTCGCAGATTTCATAATCAGGCTGGGAGGCACGGATGATGACGTCACCAGCCGATGACATCACAGCTGAAAAGGGACTCGGAGTCACGACTGATGGAATCATAGTTTATTATAATGGGAAGAGAAGGGAAACAGCATACAAAATAATTAGGGGGGCAACTTGCTGGATGGTGGAATTCGTACATTTTAGAATACGAGGCCAGGATCCAAAATTCGGGGAACTCGTAGATGTTTAGGATCATGTTAAGGGTTCCTTCCGGGGGGTGGAAGGCCGACTCGCGGGGGTAGTGTAAACTCGAAAAGTTTGGAATTAAGAGCTAGGATTCAAGAATAAACCTCGCGAGCAGACAAATTACTCTATAGAGAAATATAAATGTGACTAGGAAGATACATCCATACCTTATCGACTACAAAACGACTCAGTATCGAGAACGATTTAAAGTCAATTTAGTTCTGCCCAATTTCGATCGAAAATCGACCCGAAATGACTGGAAGTCGACTCTAGACGATCTCTCACTTTGTTCGATAGACTTGGAATTTCTCAATTGAGTCGACTCTTGGCATCAAATTGATATCATCCGGAAATTGTAGTCGATTTTCCGTCGATAACACGTTATTCATCGGCAAAAGAGTTGCAATCTCGTCCAAAAGTGTCCATTGCGATAGCGTTCAAGCATCCAGGTCGAAAATAAGTCGACACTTGGTACTAGATTTCAATATCGATATAATGTCTGCGAGTATGAAGGCACCAAACAGACATTGGGAAGGGGAGCGGCAGTACATCGATTTCAGATTGACGTCGGTTTCGATCAATTTGGAGTCGGCCAACATGCACTTTTCCAGAGCACTTCAAATTAACAATTTCACTTCGACAAAAATTTGGCGAAGTCGACTCCAAACTGACTCAAAATTGACGTCGAGATTGCGGCAATTCGACCATTGGTGCATTGGCCAAGTATGCTTTAAATTTTCAATGGCTCTCATTATATGGACTAAGCACACTGTCTGCGAGTAATAGAGTCACCAAACAGGCGGTATTGTACACAAGAGGAAGAATGTGGCTGTACATCGATTCCAAAATGACGTCGATTTCAAGTCGGCTAGCCCACATTTCTCCGGAGCACCAACACAGAGCAGTCGGTTCAAAATTGACAAAAATTCGTTGAAGTCGACTCAAAGCGGCGATTCGACCATTTCTAAACTGGTCAATTCTATCAAAAATTTTCAATGGCTTTCATTGTAATATAATTAGGACCACGCTCATTCTCTCTGCGAGTATCAAAGCCATCAAGGAGGTGGCTGTGCATTGATTCCAAGTCGACGTCGATTTCAGGTGGATTTGAAGTCGGTCAGCCTCTAGAACAAGAGAGCAGCCAACTTAAGGTCGGCAAAATTCGAAGAAGTCGACTCAAAATCGACATCGAAATTGTGACAATTCGACCACTGCTATACAGGTTAAATCAATTTTAAACAAGAGAGAAGAAGGGGATGTCGGAGGTGGTGGCGGGTCAATTCCAGATTGACTTCGATTTCCGGTTGATTTGAAGTCGGCCAACATGCATTTCTCCAGAGCACTCTGAATCGACTGTTAATCGACGCGATTTGACCATTGGTGCCCTGGCCAAGTCTATTTTGAATTTTTCATGGGTATCATCATAATCAGGACTACGCAAGTAGGATATAAAGTAAGCTTTGAGGACTTTGGTCCTTCTGCGCACGCCTAAGTCCGGCTTTTGACGGCGATTGATCTTTCTTTCTCTGTCTAAATGACGGCGATCTCTTTCTAAGAAGGTTTGTCCGGCTATATGTCGTCGCGGCGGCGATCTTTTTTGTACGAAAGGTTGTCCGGTTATTTGACGACGAGGAGCGCGATGATGTCTTTCTGTCTAAGTTATGACCGTGTCGTATGTAGAAGTATTTGTATAGGTATAAGGAAAAAAAAAAATTAATTTTACATGTCGAGGGTGAATATCACGAACGTTGTTTTTTTAATTAAGAATAACGTTTTTCGTTGGGGCTTCCTGTTTAATTGGTGCTACGAACGAACGAAAATGAATGAGTCGCCCGTTCAACGACGATCTCTTTCTATTCGACGACGTTTTCTTTCTAAAGGGGGATGGTGAAGAAGGAAGGGTTAAGAAGTTTATCGCGTTAGGTATAAGGAAAATCGATATTTACTCAACGGTGAATGTTTTAATTTTTGGAAAAATAATGAGTTGCTCGTCGGTTTTGGGGGGTTAATGCATTATGTATGATCGTGGTCATCGTCATTTCAACGTGTAGGCGGTGATACGACGAACGAATTCACCCTACGTATTCGATCATGTAAGAGTAAAGGGTGTACAAGGATCGCTATGAATGAAGGGTGACCATGAATGAGTGTATCATATTCGCTCGTAAAAGTAGAGAATAGGTATGTACTATATGTAGGGCTTAGCGTAGTATGAATGAGTGTAACTATACGATCGAATGATGGAATGAATTTGTTGAAGTCCCTCTTTAATATATTTTCGTTTATTATCTGAATAAGTCTAATTAGAATTTTTAGGGAGTTCTCATAGCATCTACGCGTTGATCTAATGTAAGGTAAGGTAAGCTACCGCCACGCGATCAAACGCACACCTTTAATTTCGATTGTAAAAATCGATACGCACGCCTCGTTCCGTCCTCGTTGTTTTGGTCCAGCTGCGATTTGTCGGTTTACCTATTACTTTTTCGCGTATAGATGAAAATGGGGTAAACGCTTGTAAAAAAATATTCACAACTCCTTAAGAATGCGACGATTTTAATTTATTGATGTATCGGGCTAATTCTCCATATAACAGATACCTACCCCTCGTAAAAATCAACGGGCAAACGCCATTCCTAGGAGTATCATTTCAAATACGACTCGAATAAATGGGTATAGTTTTACGACTTAAGCCTAATTTTTTGTATTATTTTGAAAAACATCTGGTCAGTTTCAGTTTTTCCAAAGGTGTGAGAATTCTGACCGTACCCTTATTGTTTCGCTGGCCCGCTTTGCCCTGTGATGCGTTAGAAGGATGATTCTTACATTATTTTTCATTGGATCAGATCTCCCTATGATTAAATTCAACAAACCAATCAGATGATAGGTGGGAATATCCGTGATCAACATCAACTTATATGTTTTTTTCAAAGTATCATTCTCATTTTAACGTTGACTCGGCAAAATGTACGTTAGAAGCTTGGAAGATTTATATCGCGAGAAAATATTCAATGTAAGATGTCTTCATCCAAGGCACATTGCATGCTTCACATATGTACCTTTTATGCGTGATATTCTCAAGTTTTATAAAATATCTGGTAGTATCATCGACTTTTTTCAGGAAGAAAGAAAACAAAAAAAACCATATTCACTTAACAACTTGAATTCCCAGTAAGGGAGTGGATCACTCGCTTCTCTATTCCCACTTTCCAGTCTTTCCTCCGGAATATCTGCATGAACGTTGATGAGAAATTTTTCCAGACATATTACGTTGTAAAAGACGTTTAGCGCACGTGAAGAGCAAGAGTTCTTTTTTCTCTTAAAGGTAACGCTGACAAACGCGATGAATATTATTGGGCGATAATTCTAGGCTTGGAATCGAAGCGTTGGTGGATGGAGATATAATTTTATTTATTATACGAGACAAGTATTATCATTAAAACGGTCCTTTTCAGGACCACATAATTCTTTCGATCATAGAAGCGATCGCGAAAAAATAGCAGATGTATCTACTATTTTCAATGATCAAACGGAAGATTCATCCACCAATCAGACGTGCAGGGTGCAAAGCTCAAAGTTAGACAAACTAACTAACTCCGAAAATATTACTATTATTATTATTATTATCATCGTATTATTTCGATCGCAACAAAATGTTCAGCCTGCGTGTTTTGTGCGTACTTAAGATATTCCTTATAAGATGTCTTAAATGCGACCTTACCCAATACAAGATAGGGCGGTGTGGTCAATGCATACCTTAGCCATATTTACCCGACGCAAAGATCATATTCAATTTTATAAATTATGCACAAGCAACGTAGATTTTTTCACTCAACAGAAAAACCAAAGTTGTATATTCAGACACCGTATGCTGATAAATAGAGACTATCATTGCTGTTTTCTCAAGGGCATAATGCAGAATTTTATACGCAATACTTGTTTAAATCTCCATGTCACATATTTCAAAACGTTCGCGATTGTAAGAGACTTTTTCTTCCCTCACGACAACAGCATTGAATTTGTAATAGCGCCACGTTTATTGACCGCGAAAGAAATTAAACATCTCTTCTTTTCCTTATGCAAGGGTGATTCTAGCAAGGAATTGAATCTGGCTGTGGTGCTGCGTATATTCGAATGAGATGAAATAATTACGGGCAAAGTCATAGAACACACAACTTTACATACTACAAACATGTCGACACACCTTGTACGATCACTCTGGTGTAGCGGTAGGTCGTGAACTCTTGATTCATATAGAAGCGGATAGAGTACGACGATGTTCCCTTCCTTATTGGCTTCCGGCCTATAGTTACTTCCAGTGTGGGTAGAGTTAGTGTGCACTCTTAGATGAAGAGGGAGCTAGTGTAGCACCCGATGACAAAACACACACACTCTCACGCTTGTATCAAATTTAGGATGAGCAGATGAAGCTAGATAAGATTGTATGACAGAACTGAAAATTTCAATTATCTTTTATTCAAGTCCAAGGAATTTTCTAGCAAAAACGTTACTTCACTGGAATTTTTCAAATAACTAACTGAATGTCTAACCCTGTCAAGCTTAGAGCTGCGAGGAAGTATGGTCGCTAGCGCGTCACTGCCGTTTAGAGTACAAATTATAATGGGGTGTTTTGTTCTGGAGGACCCACTTGCTTGACTAATGAAATTATAAGTTAAGGTCAATCGCGATCCACTCGGTGCTAATCAACTTGAGTCGTATTGTAGAACATGCCCTAGACAAACGTGAGTGATCAATCAAAGTAGGTACCTAATATTACTCAACTCATGTAAAGTCAAATCTAAATTGAAGGTTATTACTCTTCTCTCTGTCAAACATTTGCAGACGTTTGGATACTCAGTCACTTCATCCATGGAACAAGTACATTCTGTACAGTCTTTTTTTCATAAACCGGGACGCTCTGTTTTGCAATCCCATCTAGGTTTAATAACATTCTCAATTTCGTTACTATTGAACATTACAAAACACGATTGTAAAAAATCATCACGCTTAACTTTTTTCACGACATTATTTAAAACTATCGTCGAATATAAGGATTATTTTCAGCAAAGCATTTGCTTATGACATTGTAAATCACATTAGTCACCAGATCTTTTACACGAGCCTTAAGCCCGAGTCTATTGGTAGCACATTATTCAACATCGAGCATTCATACAAATAGTGATTGTTGATCAATTGGAAGGCTTTTTCCGGATTTGAACGAATTTGTTTAATAGCGTTGATGATATTACCCCGCTCCTTAGTGTTATTAGTTGAACACAACGTAAGTCAACGTACGACTCTGAATTGAAGTTGGTCAAACTTGTGAATGAACCTACACTTGTCCCTCTCCAACCCGATTCAAAAAACTTATAAAATCGACCAAATTCAATTATATTTATAATTATCGACCTGAAAGATATTATTTCATGAGAAAACCTAGAGATAGTTGACCACACACATAACAGAGTCGAAAGACTGTTCGCGATCTATATTATTCTCGTTATTATACATTTTGAAGCATATTTTACAAATTCAGGGAGGTGGTAAGTGTTAGAGAGGGTCGGGTTGACTAACAATACCGACTCATGCTCATCCACCGTTCTCTTCCTCGTAAACTATCACGATAATAATATGAACACAGGAGATAGGTACTTTCGATGAATACTTTATTGACAATTCTCTTTAATCATTGACTGTGAGTGTCGGTGTGTGTTTATTGTAGGCACATTATTTGAAATATATTCTCGTTCTCCGAGACACTCTGGGAGGAGAAAAAAACAAGTCAATAATGTCTAGGAAAGAAAAAATAAAACAAAGTAGGTAAGATAAATTTTACAAACTTATTCTACATAATATAAATTTAAAACCACTAGCCAAAGCAAGGGCTAAAGCCTAAACAATAAGAATTATGAATTAAAATAAAATAAATGAATTATATTTAAAAAATGGTCAGAAGATAGACAAAAGAGAACTTACAAAATTTACTACTTTTACCATGAAATGTATCTTATCAATATTGCTTTACGCTGTACTAGAAATCGTTTGTTTTAGTTTCGATGATATCGTCCCAAATAAATGTTCCTCTAAAACCTATTTGAGGGGCGTTCGCCCTGAAAAAATTGCATGGTATAATTAATTAATTGGTATAACATCACATATTCTTCACTGAATGAAAATAAGTCAATATTTTTTTCTTGGGTGAGGGTCTAAACTTCATCTTGCGCGCAATTAGTGTTTTTACTTATGTATGTACACACGAAACTTATCTGCAAACTATAGAGGTTGCTAGGTGAAGCAATAGATGTGAACGTAAAACAAACTTTTAAATTAGACATGTTAGCGAGAAATAATCACTAATACACTCTGAAAAATCAGAAATAAAAGAATAATCGGACTATTTCACATTAATAATAATAATAAGAAGAAGAAGAAGAAGAAGAACATGGAATGAAAAATTAAGTTCCAAATCTGACTAGAACGATTCGAATCTCTTGAGTACCAAAGTTCAGAAAGATAAAAAAGATGTGATCTTTTTTATTCCAGATTTTGACGGGTGAAGAGAAACTGTAGACCGAATTCATGGTCTATTCAAAATATTCCCCATAAAAAAAAAAAAAAAAAAAAAAAAAAGAGGAGTGATCGAAATTATTTTTAAAAATTCGAATAATAAATTTTGAAGATGCAAGAAGCTCGTTTTATCCTCAAACGGGGATAAACGTTATATCATTCCCGGTCTTTGCGTCGAAACATTAGCTTGGGCTCATTATCGCCTCCCCTTATCCGAAGATCTAATTGTTCTTCTGTCGCAAAAACATCCTCAACATTTTCTAGTTCCCGCAAATTCATCTCCTTCTGTTCCCTCTCCAGTCTCGCTTCCACCTAATTAAGTTATAATACCTATCTGTTTTGTTTATAAGTGATCTACTCTGTTCTAATATTTATTAAAATACATTATATTGAATTATATACCCTCATTTTATTTCACACTTGGCATACACCCTTACCTCCAAAGATTTGTTTGAGGTTTGTACTTGTAGAACTCTTTCTGTCACTTGACTTAAGTACTACCTTTGCTGTTGGCAAACTTGTCGCTTCTTCTACTTCACCCAACTCGTGATTCATTGCAAATAGACTCAAAACACAAAGAGAATAAAGTAGCGGTAAAAGACAACCTTAATATCAATTTCAAATATTTTGGATATGCGAGCAAATTGTGATTGAAACGCAATTTAAAAAAAAAACAAAAACAAAAAAAAACTGATTTCCCATACATTCTATCCTTGTATTGGCGTAGAACAAAACTTTTTTTATCTAGCTAAATTGTTCATATTAGCTACTTGTAGTTTCCTTCTTTAATTTTTGAATGAAATAAATACACTTTTTGTTTTCCTTATTTAGCGATGTTATAATATTTGTAACTGGGATGGAAACCATTCTCTAGGCGTCATTGGTGCAGGCTTAAATTATTTTGTTGAGGAAATATAATAGCCTCTGTAAGACTTTTGTCGAAAGGAGGTTAAACGCGATTTGCCGAGAAATGGAAAGCGAGAATTGTTCCGAGAGGTTTGTAGGTAAACCCACTCACACTGAATCATGTATTGTCTCACCACGAAAAAAAATCATTGAATGTCCTTTGGTCAAATAAAGTGTGTACAAGTACATTGCTTTTTGAAGGAAAAAGAGGCTTCTCTCTGTATAATATGATCGAAGCTGACAAATACGCAAGAGACGCTTGTTGTTTCAGATGTTGGAGGGTTTACCTAGAAACGGGTTCCCATGTTGTGGTTTGCAGAGAGAGACTGACTATAGAGCCCCATATATCTTTGAGGCGGACAAATGCAAGAGAGGTGCTCGTTGTTTCAAGCAAAAAGATCGTTCCATCTTTGTATTTTTCTACTTATTTATTCAGAATGAGTTAAAATACTATATAAATGAACACTGCGATTTTTACCATTCATTCAAATGGGTATACAAGCGCTTCTTTAGAAAGTTAAACAATTATACGAGCTTTGCGGAGTTTTTTCTCTATTTTGCGTATTTTTGGAAGCGTTTTGGTGTTTCCAGATTTTAGAGCTTTATGAAATAAATACAAGCTTTCAATAAGGTCATTAATATCAGTGGTTGAGTTGTAAAATGGCTTCTTGTTGGGCTTATGTAATACCATCCTAGCGATTGTCCCATTATTAATATCTTCTTCTCCAGAAGATGAACTATATTCCAACGGCTGAAAATGATTTGATGAACTCGCTTTGTCGGGTTCCTGTGATAACGTCTTAGCAAAAGACCCATCATTAAAATCTTCTTCTTTGGAAGATGAACTACTTTCCATCGGTTGGAAATATTTTGATGTATTTTCCATTGTATGATGTTGATAATTGCTTTCGCTGAATTTGTCATTTGATAACTGCTCATGAGTGCTAGCAGGAAGAGTAGAAGTAGACAAAGTTGAAATAGGCTCGGGATCAAATCCTCTATCCTCGGAAGCAAGTTTTTGTGTCATTTTCTCTAACAAAGGTACACACTTATTATTGACATTTTCTTGATGATTATGTTTGGGGTACTCTCCTAAAACCTTGTTATCAGCATCATATTTTAGGTATGCTTTACACGTTCTTCGTTCGGCACATCTCCATCTCTTTCCACCTCTGACCAAAGGCTTATGGAATACAAACTTGTATCCTTTGAAAATAATCTGATTTTCATTATGTTTTTCAAGCATTTCTCAACTCAACGCTAGTATTGCTCAACTATCTTTGTTGCCTTAGTTTATATTACCGATCAAATGCCTTTGTCGTTATCATTTTTATAGATTTTGGTCCCATTAGATCCTATTGTGGTCCCGTTTGGTCCCGTTTGGTCCCTTTGTGGTCCCGTGGTCCCGTTTGGTCCCTTTATGGTCCCGTTTGGTCCCTTTATGGTCCCGTGGTCCCGTTTGGTCCCTTTGAGGTCCCGTGGTCCCGTTTGGTCCCTTTGTGCTCCCGTGGCCCCGTTTGCTCCCGTTGTGGTTCCGCGTGGTCCCCTATCTCTTATATAAAGACAAAACGCTTTAGTTTGAAGTAGCCTTGTTTAAGCAATCTTTGTCAACTCTTTCAAAAGTCCTTTGGGGATTAAGTGCTAGCGTTGAAAAATTGATCATAATTGCCTAGTGTGTTTGAAAATTTCATCTGAGAGGAATCAATTCTAGAGGATGAATCTTAAACATCATTCAAAAATGAGAGTTGCGTAAAGGCAAAGAGGGGGTGCTTATTTTTCATAAGGGACTAAAGATTTGATGGGAAGAACTGGTAAGAATGATTAACTAATTTTTTTCTGCTCCTCAGAAAGAAAAAAAAGTATATATATATATATGAAAGCCGCGAATGTGTTCTCCGACACTAGAAAAATGGCTCACTAATTCTTTCTAAAACAAAGAGGCATCATTGTAGGAGGAGATTCGATTTTTTCGTCAATCCAACAACAGAAACTTAGCCATATACATGTTCATTCTTCATTCTTCTTTGACTCAGTGAAAATGTCTCCGTGTTCAATTTTACGGCAACCAAAGAGCTTACAAAAATTATGTCTCAAAAAAATATTCAGTAATATTGGTACAGTCCATATAGGGTGTATGTGCGATGAGACGCGTCGACTTAAACAAAGAAGTAGTACTTCGTTTCTTAGAAAATACGCTCCACAATGCCTTAAAATTCGCACATATGTACCAAAAGAAAGACATTTTATTACATTTTGTCAATTATCTGGGTGGATAGTACGATTTTACAGCGAAGAGAAAAATCAGGATAGTCCTTTGAACATGCGACTCTATGGAAAGCGAGATAAATACACCCGTTATCATCCTGAAATAATTCGGAATCTCATACGTAATTTATGCATAAATCTCGATGAGAAATATTTCAAGTCGTTCTTTGTCGTGAAAGATCTTTATTATTCACGTGATGTAATCAACATTATTATAGCTCCTCGCTTACTAAAGTGGAAAGAAATGAAACTTCTCTTTGACTACTTATGTGGTGGAATTCCATCAATGAAAGACGCTCTAGAGAGAGCATTGAACATAAGAATGGGACGTAGATGTTATTTTTTCCGGAGTAATTAGTATAATATACGCTAGCATTAGATATTTTTAAAACGGCCCTTTTCAGGGCCACCCCTGATTCTCTAAAACATGCAATTATTTATTCAAAGCGAATAAATAAAAGGTTGGTCTAGTTGAGAGACAAGTTGCTTTACACGTTCTTCGTTCGGCACATCTCCATCTCTTTCCACCTCTGACCAAAGGCTTATGGAATACAAACTCGTATCCTTTGAAAATAATCTGATTTTCATTATGTTTTTCAAGCATTTCTCAACTCAACGCTAGTATTGCCCAACTATCTTTGTTGCCTTAGTTTATATTACCGATCAAGTGCCTTTGTCGTTATCATTTTTATAGATTTGGTCCCATTAGATCCTATTGTGGTCCCGTTTGGTCCCTTTGTGGTCCCTTTGTGGTCCCGTTTGGTCCCTTCGTGGTCCCGTGCTCCCGTTTGGTCCAGTGGTCCCATTTGCTCCCGTTGTGGTCCCACTTGGTCCCCTATCTCTTATATATAAAGACAAAGCGCTTTAGTTTGAAGTAGCCTTGTTTAAGCAATCTTTGTCAACTCTTTCAAAAGTCCTTTGGGGATTAAGTGCTAGCGTTGAAAAATTGATCGTATTTGCCTAGTGTGTTTGAAAATTTCACTTATGAAGTTTCTTCTTGCTCGTATGCTTCAGTGATGAGGAGAAAAAAAAAAAGTAAAAGTTTACGAGTGAAGATGGAACCTCGTAATATCATCGACGTTATTAAAAAAATTTCGTCTCACCCTGAGAAAGCTTCTAGATGGATCAACGATCGCTTCCCTAACGTTAGTAACGGGACATTAATGTGTGTAGCAAATAGACCTATAGTTTGCGCGAAAGATTTAGTGCCGAATGTAATTTACATTGTTTTGTGTAAACATTTTGAACAACTCTGTTTTCTGCTTGTGTTAAATGATGTCGCGATTAAAGTTCCGCGAGAACAGTTTTTTCTATCGTACTTCGTTTTTTTTTTTCGACGGTCACGAATCCAATTCGGATGAATGTTTACAAGTTTTTACCGTCGAAAAAAAAAAACGAAGTACGATAGAAAAAACTGTTCTCGCGGAACTTTAATCGCGACATCATTTAACACAAGCAGAAAACAGAGTTGTTCAAAATGTTTACACAAAACAATGTAAATTACATTCGGCACTAAATCTTTCGCGCAAACTATAGGTCTATTTGCTACACACATTAATGTCCCGTTACTAACGTTAGGGAAGCGATCGTTGATCCATCTAGAAGCTTTCTCAGGGTGAGACGAAATTTTTTTAATAACGTCGATGATATTACGAGGTTCCATCTTCACTCGTAAACTTTTACTTTTTTTTTTTCTCCTCATCACTGAAGCATACGAGCAAGAAGAAACTTCATAAGTGAAATTTTCAAACACACTAGGCAAATACGATCAATTTTTCAACGCTAGCACTTAATCCCCAAAGGACTTTTGAAAGAGTTGACAAAGATTGCTTAAACAAGGCTACTTCAAACTAAAGCGCTTTGTCTTTATATATAAGAGATAGGGGACCAAGTGGGACCACAACGGGAGCAAATGGGACCACTGGACCAAACGGGAGCACGGGACCACGAAGGGACCAAACGGGACCACAAAGGGACCACAAAGGGACCAAACGGGACCACAATAGGATCTAATGGGACCAAATCTATAAAAATGATAACGACAAAGGCACTTGATCGGTAATATAAACTAAGGCAACAAAGATAGTTGGGCAATACTAGCGTTGAGTTGAGAAATGCTTGAAAAACATAATGAAAATCAGATTATTTTCAAAGGATACGAGTTTGTATTCCATAAGCCTTTGGTCAGAGGTGGAAAGAGATGGAGATGTGCCGAACGAAGAACGTGTAAAGCAACTTGTCTCTCAACTAGACCAACCTTTTATTTATTCGCTTTGAATAAATAATTGCATGTTTTAGAGAATCAGGGGTGGCCCTGAAAAGGGCCGTTTTAAAAATATCTAATGCTAGCGTATATTATACTAATTACTCCGGAAAAAATAACATCTACGTCCCATTCTTATGTTCAATGCTCTCTCTAGAGCGTCTTTCATTGATGGAATTCCACCACATAAGTAGTCAAAGAGAAGTTTCATTTCTTTCCACTTTAGTAAGCGAGGAGCTATAATAATGTTGATTACATCACGTGAATAATAAAGATCTTTCACGACAAAGAACGACTTGAAATATTTCTCATCGAGATTTATGCATAAATTACGTATGAGATTCCGAATTATTTCAGGATGATAACGGGTGTATTTATCTCGCTTTCCATAGAGTCGCATGTTCAAAGGACTATCCTGATTTTTCTCTTCGCTGTAAAATCGTACTATCCACCCAGATAATTGACAAAATGTAATAAAATGTCTTTCTTTTGGTACATATGTGCGAATTTTAAGGCATTGTGGAGCGTATTTTCTAAGAAACGAAGTACTACTTCTTTGTTTAAGTCGACGCGTCTCATCGCACATACACCCTATATGGACTGTACCAATATTACTGAATATTTTTTTGAGACATAATTTTTGTAAGCTCTTTGGTTGCCGTAAAATTGAACACGGAGACATTTTCACTGAGTCAAAGAAGAATGAAGAATGAACATGTATATGGCTAAGTTTCTGTTGTTGGA
The DNA here is from genome assembly GCA_035079385.1 of Aspidiotus rigidus. Classification (NCBI taxonomy): domain Eukaryota; kingdom Metazoa; phylum Arthropoda; class Insecta; order Hemiptera; family Diaspididae; genus Aspidiotus; species Aspidiotus rigidus. The sequence goes on along the minus strand of JAVHKY010000020.1, from coordinate 11,075,142 downwards.
TTGACGAAAAAATCGAATCTCCTCCTACAATGATGCCTCTTTGTTTTAGAAAGAATTAGTGAGCCATTTTTCTAGTGTCGGAGAACACATTCGCGGCTTTCATATATATATATATACTTTTTTTTCTTTCTGAGGAGCAGAAAAAAATTAGTTAATCATTCTTACCAGTTCTTCCCATCAAATCTTTAGTCCCTTATGAAAAATAAGCACCCCCTCTTTGCCTTTACGCAACTCTCATTTTTGAATGATGTTTAAGATTCATCCTCTAGAATTGATTCCTCTCAGATGAAATTTTCAAACACACTAGGCAATTATGATCAATTTTTCAACGCTAGCACTTAATCCCCAAAGGACTTTTGAAAGAGTTGACAAAGATTGCTTAAACAAGGCTACTTCAAACTAAAGCGTTTTGTCTTTATATAAGAGATAGGGGACCACGCGGAACCACAACGGGAGCAAACGGGGCCACGGGAGCACAAAGGGACCAAACGGGACCACGGGACCTCAAAGGGACCAAACGGGACCACGGGACCATAAAGGGACCAAACGGGACCATAAAGGGACCAAACGGGACCACGGGACCACAAAGGGACCAAACGGGACCAAACGGGACCACAATAGGATCTAATGGGACCAAAATCTATAAAAATGATAACGACAAAGGCATTTGATCGGTAATATAAACTAAGGCAACAAAGATAGTTGAGCAATACTAGCGTTGAGTTGAGAAATGCTTGAAAAACATAATGAAAATCAGATTATTTTCAAAGGATACAAGTTTGTATTCCATAAGCCTTTGGTCAGAGGTGGAAAGAGATGGAGATGTGCCGAACGAAGAACGTGTAAAGCATACCTAAAATATGATGCTGATAACAAGGTTTTAGGAGAGTACCCCAAACATAATCATCAAGAAAATGTCAATAATAAGTGTGTACCTTTGTTAGAGAAAATGACACAAAAACTTGCTTCCGAGGATAGAGGATTTGATCCCGAGCCTATTTCAACTTTGTCTACTTCTACTCTTCCTGCTAGCACTCATGAGCAGTTATCAAATGACAAATTCAGCGAAAGCAATTATCAACATCATACAATGGAAAATACATCAAAATATTTCCAACCGATGGAAAGTAGTTCATCTTCCAAAGAAGAAGATTTTAATGATGGGTCTTTTGCTAAGACGTTATCACAGGAACCCGACAAAGCGAGTTCATCAAATCATTTTCAGCCGTTGGAATATAGTTCATCTTCTGGAGAAGAAGATATTAATAATGGGACAATCGCTAGGATGGTATTACATAAGCCCAACAAGAAGCCATTTTACAACTCAACCACTGATATTAATGACCTTATTGAAAGCTTGTATTTATTTCATAAAGCTCTAAAATCTGGAAACACCAAAACGCTTCCAAAAATACGCAAAATAGAGAAAAAACTCCGCAAAGCTCGTATAATTGTTTAACTTTCTAAAGAAGCGCTTGTATACCCATTTGAATGAATGGTAAAAATCGCAGTGTTCATTTATATAGTATTTTAACTCATTCTGAATAAATAAGTAGAAAAATACAAAGATGGAACGATCTTTTTGCTTGAAACAACGAGCACCTCTCTTGCATTTGTCCGCCTCAAAGATATATGGGGCTCTATAGTCAGTCTCTCTCTGCAAACCACAACATGGGAACCCGTTTCTAGGTAAACCCTCCAACATCTGAAACAACAAGCGTCTCTTGCGTATTTGTCAGCTTCGATCATATTATACAGAGAGAAGCCTCTTTTTCCTTCAAAAAGCAATGTACTTGTACACACTTTATTTGACCAAAGGACATTCAATGATTTTTTTTCGTGGTGAGACAATACATGATTCAGTGTGAGTGGGTTTACCTACAAACCTCTCGGAACAATTCTCGCTTTCCATTTCTCGGCAAATCGCGTTTAACCTCCTTTCGACAAAAGTCTTACAGAGGCTATTATATTTCCTCAACAAAATAATTTAAGCCTGCACCAATGACGCCTAGAGAATGGTTTCCATCCCAGTTACAAATATTATAACATCGCTAAATAAGGAAAACAAAAAGTGTATTTATTTCATTCAAAAATTAAAGAAGGAAACTACAAGTAGCTAATATGAACAATTTAGCTAGATAAAAAAAGTTTTGTTCTACGCCAATACAAGGATAGAATGTATGGGAAATCAGTTTTTTTTTGTTTTTGTTTTTTTTTTAAATTGCGTTTCAATCACAATTTGCTCGCATATCCAAAATATTTGAAATTGATATTAAGGTTGTCTTTTACCGCTACTTTATTCTCTTTGTGTTTTGAGTCTATTTGCAATGAATCACGAGTTGGGTGAAGTAGAAGAAGCGACAAGTTTGCCAACAGCAAAGGTAGTACTTAAGTCAAGTGACAGAAAGAGTTCTACAAGTACAAACCTCAAACAAATCTTTGGAGGTAAGGGTGTATGCCAAGTGTGAAATAAAATGAGGGTATATAATTCAATATAATGTATTTTAATAAATATTAGAACAGAGTAGATCACTTATAAACAAAACAGATAGGTATTATAACTTAATTAGGTGGAAGCGAGACTGGAGAGGGAACAGAAGGAGATGAATTTGCGGGAACTAGAAAATGTTGAGGATGTTTTTGCGACAGAAGAACAATTAGATCTTCGGATAAGGGGAGGCGATAATGAGCCCAAGCTAATGTTTCGACGCAAAGACCGGGAATGATATAACGTTTATCCCCGTTTGAGGATAAAACGAGCTTCTTGCATCTTCAAAATTTATTATTCGAATTTTTAAAAATAATTTCGATCACTCCTCTTTTTTTTTTTTTTTTTTTTTTTTTTATGGGGAATATTTTGAATAGACCATGAATTCGGTCTACAGTTTCTCTTCACCCGTCAAAATCTGGAATAAAAAAGATCACATCTTTTTTATCTTTCTGAACTTTGGTACTCAAGAGATTCGAATCGTTCTAGTCAGATTTGGAACTTAATTTTTCATTCCATGTTCTTCTTCTTCTTCTTCTTCTTATTATTATTATTAATGTGAAATAGTCCGATTATTCTTTTATTTCTGATTTTTCAGAGTGTATTAGTGATTATTTCTCGCTAACATGTCTAATTTAAAAGTTTGTTTTACGTTCACATCTATTGCTTCACCTAGCAACCTCTATAGTTTGCAGATAAGTTTCGTGTGTACATACATAAGTAAAAACACTAATTGCGCGCAAGATGAAGTTTAGACCCTCACCCAAGAAAAAAATATTGACTTATTTTCATTCAGTGAAGAATATGTGATGTTATACCAATTAATTAATTATACCATGCAATTTTTTCAGGGCGAACGCCCCTCAAATAGGTTTTAGAGGAACATTTATTTGGGACGATATCATCGAAACTAAAACAAACGATTTCTAGTACAGCGTGAAGCAATATTGATAAGATACATTTCATGGTAAAAGTAGTAAATTTTGTAAGTTCTCTTTTGTCTATCTTCTGACCATTTTTTAAATATAATTCATTTATTTTATTTTAATTCATAATTCTTATTGTTTAGGCTTTAGCCCTTGCTTTGGCTAGTGGTTTTAAATTTATATTATGTAGAATAAGTTTGTAAAATTTATCTTACCTACTTTGTTTTATTTTTTCTTTCCTAGACATTATTGACTTGTTTTTTTCTCCTCCCAGAGTGTCTCGGAGAACGAGAATATATTTCAAATAATGTGCCTACAATAAACACACACCGACACTCACAGTCAATGATTAAAGAGAATTGTCAATAAAGTATTCATCGAAAGTACCTATCTCCTGTGTTCATATTATTATCGTGATAGTTTACGAGGAAGAGAACGGTGGATGAGCGTGAGTCGGTATTGTTAGTCAACCCGACCCTCTCTAACACTTACCACCTCCCTGAATTTGTAAAATATGCTTCAAAATGTATAATAACGAGAATAATATAGATCGCGAACAGTCTTTCGACTCTGTTATGTGTGTGGTCAACTATCTCTAGGTTTTCTCATGAAATAATATCTTTCAGGTCGATAATTATAAATATAATTGAATTTGGTCGATTTTATAAGTTTTTTGAATCGGGTTGGAGAGGGACAAGTGTAGGTTCATTCACAAGTTTGACCAACTTCAATTCAGAGTCGTACGTTGACTTACGTTGTGTTCAACTAATAACACTAAGGAGCGGGGTAATATCATCAACGCTATTAAACAAATTCGTTCAAATCCGGAAAAAGCCTTCCAATTGATCAACAATCACTATTTGTATGAATGCTCGATGTTGAATAATGTGCTACCAATAGACTCGGGCTTAAGGCTCGTGTAAAAGATCTGGTGACTAATGTGATTTACAATGTCATAAGCAAATACTTTGCTGAAAATAATCCTTATATTCGACGATAGTTTTAAATAATGTCGTGAAAAAAGTTAAGCGTGATGATTTTTTACAATCGTGTTTTGTAATGTTCAATAGTAACGAAATTGAGAATGTTATTAAACCTAGATGGGATTGCAAAACAGAGCGTCCCGGTTTATGAAAAAAAGACTGTACAGAATGTACTTGTTCCATGGATGAAGTGACAGAGTATCCAAACGTCTGCAAATGTTTGACAGAGAGAAGAGTAATAACCTTCAATTTAGATTTGACTTTACATGAGTTGAGTAATATTAGGTACCTACTTTGATTGATCACTCACGTTTGTCTAGGGCATGTTCTACAATACGACTCAAGTTGATTAGCACCGAGTGGATCACGATTGACCTTAACTTATAATTTCATTAGTCAAGCAAGTGGGTCCTCCAGAACAAAACACCCCATTATAATTTGTACTCTAAACGGCAGTGACGCGCTATAGCGACCATACTTCCTCGCAGCTCTAAGCTTGACAGGGTTAGACATTCAGTTAGTTATTTGAAAAATTCCAGTGAAGTAACGTTTTTGCTAGAAAATTCCTTGGACTTGAATAAAAGATAATTGAAATTTTCAGTTCTGTCATACAATCTTATCTAGCTTCATCTGCTCATCCTAAATTTGATACAAGCGTGAGAGTGTGTGTGTTTTGTCATCGGGTGCTACACTAGCTCCCTCTTCATCTAAGAGTGCACACTAACTCTACCCACACTGGAAGTAACTATAGGCCGGAAGCCAATAAGGAAGGGAACATCGTCGTACTCTATCCGCTTCTATATGAATCAAGAGTTCACGACCTACCGCTACACCAGAGTGATCGTACAAGGTGTGTCGACATGTTTGTAGTATGTAAAGTTGTGTGTTCTATGACTTTGCCCGTAATTATTTCATCTCATTCGAATATACGCAGCACCACAGCCAGATTCAATTCCTTGCTAGAATCACCCTTGCATAAGGAAAAGAAGAGATGTTTAATTTCTTTCGCGGTCAATAAACGTGGCGCTATTACAAATTCAATGCTGTTGTCGTGAGGGAAGAAAAAGTCTCTTACAATCGCGAACGTTTTGAAATATGTGACATGGAGATTTAAACAAGTATTGCGTATAAAATTCTGCATTATGCCCTTGAGAAAACAGCAATGATAGTCTCTATTTATCAGCATACGGTGTCTGAATATACAACTTTGGTTTTTCTGTTGAGTGAAAAAATCTACGTTGCTTGTGCATAATTTATAAAATTGAATATGATCTTTGCGTCGGGTAAATATGGCTAAGGTATGCATTGACCACACCGCCCTATCTTGTATTGGGTAAGGTCGCATTTAAGACATCTTATAAGGAATATCTTAAGTACGCACAAAACACGCAGGCTGAACATTTTGTTGCGATCGAAATAATACGATGATAATAATAATAATAATAGTAATATTTTCGGAGTTAGTTAGTTTGTCTAACTTTGAGCTTTGCACCCTGCACGTCTGATTGGTGGATGAATCTTCCGTTTGATCATTGAAAATAGTAGATACATCTGCTATTTTTTCGCGATCGCTTCTATGATCGAAAGAATTATGTGGTCCTGAAAAGGACCGTTTTAATGATAATACTTGTCTCGTATAATAAATAAAATTATATCTCCATCCACCAACGCTTCGATTCCAAGCCTAGAATTATCGCCCAATAATATTCATCGCGTTTGTCAGCGTTACCTTTAAGAGAAAAAAGAACTCTTGCTCTTCACGTGCGCTAAACGTCTTTTACAACGTAATATGTCTGGAAAAATTTCTCATCAACGTTCATGCAGATATTCCGGAGGAAAGACTGGAAAGTGGGAATAGAGAAGCGAGTGATCCACTCCCTTACTGGGAATTCAAGTTGTTAAGTGAATATGGTTTTTTTTGTTTTCTTTCTTCCTGAAAAAAGTCGATGATACTACCAGATATTTTATAAAACTTGAGAATATCACGCATAAAAGGTACATATGTGAAGCATGCAATGTGCCTTGGATGAAGACATCTTACATTGAATATTTTCTCGCGATATAAATCTTCCAAGCTTCTAACGTACATTTTGCCGAGTCAACGTTAAAATGAGAATGATACTTTGAAAAAAACATATAAGTTGATGTTGATCACGGATATTCCCACCTATCATCTGATTGGTTTGTTGAATTTAATCATAGGGAGATCTGATCCAATGAAAAATAATGTAAGAATCATCCTTCTAACGCATCACAGGGCAAAGCGGGCCAGCGAAACAATAAGGGTACGGTCAGAATTCTCACACCTTTGGAAAAACTGAAACTGACCAGATGTTTTTCAAAATAATACAAAAAATTAGGCTTAAGTCGTAAAACTATACCCATTTATTCGAGTCGTATTTGAAATGATACTCCTAGGAATGGCGTTTGCCCGTTGATTTTTACGAGGGGTAGGTATCTGTTATATGGAGAATTAGCCCGATACATCAATAAATTAAAATCGTCGCATTCTTAAGGAGTTGTGAATATTTTTTTACAAGCGTTTACCCCATTTTCATCTATACGCGAAAAAGTAATAGGTAAACCGACAAATCGCAGCTGGACCAAAACAACGAGGACGGAACGAGGCGTGCGTATCGATTTTTACAATCGAAATTAAAGGTGTGCGTTTGATCGCGTGGCGGTAGCTTACCTTACCTTACATTAGATCAACGCGTAGATGCTATGAGAACTCCCTAAAAATTCTAATTAGACTTATTCAGATAATAAACGAAAATATATTAAAGAGGGACTTCAACAAATTCATTCCATCATTCGATCGTATAGTTACACTCATTCATACTACGCTAAGCCCTACATATAGTACATACCTATTCTCTACTTTTACGAGCGAATATGATACACTCATTCATGGTCACCCTTCATTCATAGCGATCCTTGTACACCCTTTACTCTTACATGATCGAATACGTAGGGTGAATTCGTTCGTCGTATCACCGCCTACACGTTGAAATGACGATGACCACGATCATACATAATGCATTAACCCCCCAAAACCGACGAGCAACTCATTATTTTTCCAAAAATTAAAACATTCACCGTTGAGTAAATATCGATTTTCCTTATACCTAACGCGATAAACTTCTTAACCCTTCCTTCTTCACCATCCCCCTTTAGAAAGAAAACGTCGTCGAATAGAAAGAGATCGTCGTTGAACGGGCGACTCATTCATTTTCGTTCGTTCGTAGCACCAATTAAACAGGAAGCCCCAACGAAAAACGTTATTCTTAATTAAAAAAACAACGTTCGTGATATTCACCCTCGACATGTAAAATTAATTTTTTTTTTTCCTTATACCTATACAAATACTTCTACATACGACACGGTCATAACTTAGACAGAAAGACATCATCGCGCTCCTCGTCGTCAAATAACCGGACAACCTTTCGTACAAAAAAGATCGCCGCCGCGACGACATATAGCCGGACAAACCTTCTTAGAAAGAGATCGCCGTCATTTAGACAGAGAAAGAAAGATCAATCGCCGTCAAAAGCCGGACTTAGGCGTGCGCAGAAGGACCAAAGTCCTCAAAGCTTACTTTATATCCTACTTACGCACACTGTCACGAAACAGATAAAATGCCACGAGGGGGAAGGGCGTGTACATCAATTCCTTATCGACGTCGATTTCAGGTCGATAAGAGATTCAGAAAAGTCAACTCAAAAATTGACGTGATGAATTGGTCAAAATGGACCTATCGACCTGATACTAACGTCGACGTATGATTTTAATAATATATCGACCCAATTTTGACGAAGACTCCAGAAACAATACGTTTTCATTTTATTTTGAGTCAATTTTCGGTCGACACTGGATGTCGACTAATAATCGAGGGGTATCCGACTTAGTTCACCGGGATTTGCCCGGGATTTCCCCAAATATGACCTGTTATGAGGAAAACCCTCTATGCGTCAACTCGCATAAGTGCGAGTGAACCCATTCCTTTTGCACCCAAGAGTCTTCTCTTATGACAGGTCACAAATGCCTTCAACTATTGAGTAATTCAGGGAATAATACGGGGTATGGGGCAATACTGGGGCTATTCCGAGTATAACGAGAGGACATGGTACGGTTATTGATCAGCCATCAATTATATTTCCAGTTCTCTGATGGGATTAGCTGATGAAAGGATCTTCCATGGCGCAAGAAGAGCGCTCATTTCCACGGCCGATTTAATTTGATAGAAGGACAGCCGTCAGAAGATGTTGAACACTGAGAACAACCAATTTTGTTCCTCAAAAATATAATAACAAGTAGAATAATTTTGAACTCGGTTTATATCATTGTACCGGGATATCTTCCGCGATAGATTTATGGGCCCGGTTACCCAATTTAAAAAGAAATCTCCCGATCGACTAAAAGTCCGATCGGAAAAAATATCGAGTTTCAAGTTTTTATCAAAAAATACTACCTCGGTCCTAAATTGTACATTTATTGCCTAAACTCGTCTGTAAATACCTCTTGTATTTTTACAACAATGCTGCTACCATACAAACTTATCGTCACTATGGGAATTAAAACGAATCAAGGGTGCACATAAATTTTCCAACTTTTCCGTGAAAACATAACATTTTTCGATTGCTATTTGTATTACAGTGCGTTCTTCGTTACCGAGAATATCATGGACTGGAGACCGTTCGTATGAGCTCGCGTGAAAAGTGGACCTCTTGATAGCCTTCGTCTCTCTCTTCCTCCTCGGTTTAGAGCAGCGCAAGAAAAATAAAGATTCGAGCGCCAGCAGTTATCACACAACCAACAAATTGTGAAAACCAACTCGAGAGAAGAGATGCGTATTTAATGCGCCCGACGACTCGTCAAGAATATTACAACTGATAAAAAAAAAAAAAAATCGCCTTCGATTCTATCTCGACAACAGTCGAGTTCGTAATAACCGTTTTCGCAAATGAAGGCCGTCATCGTACAGCAAAATATTGCGCATGGTTCTATCCGCGAGCGCGGAATAAGGATGTACGCGAGTACCCGAGTTGTATATTGATGCAATGGCAGTCTTTCCATCTGTACACTCTCGCATTAAGTACCGTTTTCAGCTATCGTAAAAAGAAAGAAGCGAGTATTAAAAGTTTACTTTTACGGCCACGACGAGCTTTAGAATGACGTGCCTGCCGTACTCCCGTGTTTCGGTAGTTTTTCGACGGAAATATGGCCGGACTTCCGTCGCTGATGTGCATGCACAATTGACCCGCCCAAACAAGGAGGATTATACGAAACAGCTAAATAGACTACATAATTTTACTGTACCGTTCTCGTTTTATCGTATGCCATAAAATGATGCAGAATATCGAAGTATAGCTTGACATAAATAGCGCCTCTTGGTCCTCTTCAGCTTAACGATTGTAGGATCCTCGCTTGCAGCGGTGCACTCGTGAATAAACGATGTAGAATATCATTTTCGGATAGCAAATCGTGACATTCGAAACAGCTCATTGTTTTTCCAAGTGTGAAGGGACAGGGCGTTTACTCAGTTCACGCAAAAGCCATCTCTAAGAATCCTCAACTCTCCAAACTGAGGGTGATGCTTTCACCAACAACTTGGGAGTCCTGCACTCTGGAATCTGACCACACCTGCAGCAGCGTCCGCCAGATACGTTGACGACATCCTCGGCGTTTGGAATAGCCCAAAAGCGAATATCTATAACCTACTTGTGACGGCCAAGGAACACCGCTCGTCGATAAAAATTTACCATCGAGGTAAAAGGACTTCAAATTAACTTCCTGGACCTCTCAATTACTCTTGAGGAGCATCTGAACGTTCTCTGACCAGCTTCCTCCATGTATCACGAAGACACATTCACCGGCGTTTCGATCAATTGACCAACAAAACGCCCGTGGTTTATTCTACATTCACCGGCTACTCTCCTTGTTACTAGAAAAGACTCCTCGGATAAACAACCTATTCTTAGACGATCGACTCTTGATTCGACAAAAAGGACTGCGAAGACATTAGGTTGTAGATTACCCCACTCTCCTCACTCTACAGTAACAGAAAAAGAAGAGTTGCTGTGGCTTCCTTGTCTGATAAAATCGTTCCATTCTTCCACTGCTACAATAATTGTGCCGCTTTCCATCCAATTTCAAAGTAGTCGACCTCATTCGATTCCAAGATCCAACGCTCCCACTCTTTGTGGAGATTGAAACTCCTTCTACGTGGGGTGGACGGGGCGAAAATCCTTCTCGCCCTGGAAAAAAATCGCGACCCTCTTGACCCTGCTAGCAGAACAAAATCCACTGTTGCAGAACACTGCCTTTAAAGTGGCCGTAACATGAACACCATCCACTGCCGACTACTCTAAAATTGCGCTAAAACGCGACTATTAAATCGCTTGGAAAAATCCAGAATACTCGCAGCCTATAACCCAGCAAGCCCGGACATACTCAACGATCACCCGAACCCGTTCTCAAGCTTCTTTGATAGGGCTAGAAACAGGAGCGATGCCAGAACCGGTTCTGGAACTCCTATTCTCGATTCCAAAAACCGCTTCCTTCAATTTCTAGCAAAAACCAGAACTAGAAAGAACCGTTTCTCTTGCTCTGCTTTAAGAACCAGCATCAACGAGAACCGCTTCCCATGATTAGCTTTAAGGGCCGGAGTCAAAAAGAGTCGATTCCATCAGCTTGATCTAAGGATCGGAACTGAAAAGAACCATTAAAAAAATAGTAGGAGTTCTTAGCCCCGATCATATATAAGTCTCTTTCATTTACTTTAGAAACCAGAACGAAAAAAGACCAGTTTCATTAACTTGATTCAAAAACCGGAACCATAAGAACCGTTATAAAAAACAATAGGGGTCCTCAGCCCTGATTGCGAATATGTCTTGATAGAAGTTCGAACAAGCTTCAGATTTTATTCTAAATGATAAATCAATCCATGTAGGTATCAAGATTATCGACTAATTGATATATTGACTTTTATATCGATTTACATAGTGTAGCTTACAGTAGTATTCGGACCTCTAGCAAGACGAGACTCTCATCAACGTTAGGACAATTTTGAATGATGCTATTGGTTGTTCTTATCAACGTTAGGGTAAAAATAAATTAATAAGATTCTCTACTGCTATTGCGGTTTTGTCCAAGTGCGACGCCAGCGCGCCATCGCCCTGCTAGGTCCGAATAACGCTCTCGCCCCCTCTTTCTTTTTCCAACATACGCATATAAAACATAGTCTATGTACTATATTGAAAAACTTCAAATCTTCAAGTGTCCAAAGTAGGTCAAGGACTGTCATGACGTACTTAGCTTATGATAACATTTTCCTCTCGCGATTTTGATTCTTGTAACGCAAATTTTAGATGGACCTCTAACCTTAAGACATGTCTAATCAGACTGGAAAGTAACTGGCGCCCTACTATTGCGTCCTGGTTAGTCCCAGTGAACTTGATTTTCTGCATAATCGCACTACCGTGTAACAATGAGAAAGAGGGAACAAGAAGTGGTCTGAAGCCCACAAAACGACATAAATCTTCTTTTTCTCTTTTGTTGGTTCAGCACGCGTTCCAGCCAGTGTCATACAAGTGAATCAAGTTCACTAGGTCTAGTTCTGGTTTTCCTTCATAAACAACAAACTAGCACAAATACACATCTATCGCCTTAGCATGTAGTGATGTATCATTTACCTAACAACATAAGGATGCATAGTAGCGCACCGGCGACTTCCCGGTCCGAAAATTATTCCTGTTTTCAAATAAGATTCTGAAAAAGGGAGACATAATGGACCTCCATACAGTCTAGAATCAAGTCTTCAGCTGATGGCTGCACATACATCCGAGTTCTACATTTCACGAGTTCTACATTTCACATAACAATGTTGTGCAATAACGTCATCAAAAAATGGAAAAATCAAAAGTCATACAGCTATCAGCTGGAGGCTTGATTTTAGAAAACATGGCGGTTCATTGTATCCTCTTTCTTTAGTGTCTTATTCCCAACTTGACTTTTTTTTGACGTTGATGAAAAGTTGTAATAATTGTTCAAATTTGTAAGCCTGAGGAACCGGTGATTTCTGGCTCCGCGACTCCAGCTCTAATAATCAAAGAGCGCAGCCAAGTCACTGAGCCAGTTTTTGGGAGCAAAGTCCGAGACAAAGAGCTGGATTGGGAGAGCGGAGCCACAAGGGGAAAAAAAGCTGGCTCGGAGACAGAGCTCAATTTCAGCGCACGAGGATCCAGAGTTGACTCCAGCTTCAGCTGCTCAGCTTTGCGGCTAAAAGAAACCATGAAAATGTTCAACAATTTCCTTGAATCAAAACAATCTTTTTCACTGTCCAGGACCAAGTTTTTTTTTTTATTATCTTGAAAAGAACAGCTTTAAATAACTTTTTTTTAATAGTATTGACATTGATTGTTAATAGTATTGACAATATTAATTGTTAATAGCAATGACAATCAATTGGTAATGGTATTGACGATTGATTGTTAATAGCATTGACAATTAGTTGTTAATAGCATTGACAATTAATTGTCAATAGTATTAACAATCAATTGTTTATAGTATTGACAATTAATTGTTAATGGTATTGACAATAATTGTTAATGGTATTGACAATAATTGTTAATGGTATTGACAATTAATTGTTAATAGTATTGACAATTAATTGTTAATAGTATTGACAATTAATTGTTAATAGAATTGACAATTAGTTGTTAATAGAATTGACAATTAGTTGTTAATAGTATTGACAATTAATCGTTTATAGTATTGACAATTAGTTGTTAATAGTATTGACAATTAATTGTTTATAGTATTGACAATTAATTGTTTATATAGTACTGAGAATTCATTGTTAATAGAATTGACAATTAGTTGTTAATAGTATTGACAATTAATTATTAATGGTATTGACAATTGATTGTTAATAGAATTGACAGTTAATTGTTAATAGTATTGACAATTAGTTGTTAATGGTATTGACAATTAATTGTTAATAGTATTGATAATTGATTGTTAATGGTATTGACAATTAATTGTTAATAATATGGACTGTATCATATATAGCTTGGGGGTGGTGCCTGTAATGTCACAGTTTGATGAACCTTGTGACGGCACAATCTGGTGACGTCATGGATTGTTTTTTTCAAGTTCCTTGCCTATTATATACACAACAGATGTTACCAGTTAAATGGGAGTTTGCGCTCAATTCCCTCTAGTGTAAAAACGCAAAATGTTATAGAAATAAACTTTGAATCTACAAAATTTTCATTTTAATTTTCTCTTCAATTTGCGCCTCTACCCAACTTTCTACAACTTTTCTGAGTCAAGTTATGGACCAAAATGTTCCACACTGCCAAAATTATCAAAAATGAAAAATTGTTCAAACTTCCGTACCTTACTTTACTTGGTCTCCCTGTCCACCTCAAACGCATAAGTCTCATAGAATCTGACGCATGCTCCTTCCATCCAGATAACCCTTTAAAAGCCAACATCAACCACTACTTTTTTGAATGCTCAGAATTACCAAATTTAAGACAAAAACTCTATTCAGAATGTATGAATTTAAACTTTCCAACCCCTCTCCGAGCTATTGACCTCTCATCCGAAGAATTATCAATTTTCCCTCATATCTTTAATTTCTTTAAAAATCTTCCGGAATCCATCACAATTTAACTTACCTACATAATTCATAACAAATTTGTTAAACGAGGTAAGGCCTAGTTGCTATCCTCCAACACCCTGTTTATTTTATTTTATTTTATTATATTATTTTATTATTATTTATTATTATTATTATTATTATTATTATTATTATTATTATTATTATTATTCCGCATTTCCACCACATTTCCCTTAATGTGGGTATTGTAGTATGACAGTACGGGTCGATGCCAAGTAACTGTCATACCGTATTTACTTTCCGCCCAGGAATTCCCGCACTAGACTGCATGTCCGTATTATTACTGCCTTCTGCATTTTCATGAACCAGCCCTCGTGGATCCCAATCCGCCGCAGATTTCGCTGTAGTTCCTTGTGTATGAGCCCGGTGCTAGATATTATGATTGGTATTGTCTCTACCTTCTTTACCTTCCACATCATCTGGATTTGTCGACTCAGTTCTTCGTACTTTCGGATCTTCTCGTCGTATGTTTTTTGCATATTATTTGCATATGGTATTGCGATGTCAATTAGTTGAGCCGTACTTTCTTCTTTGTTCCATATTACTATGTCTGGGCGATTATGTATAACTGTTTTGTCCGTTCTTATTGTGCGATCCCAGTATATCTTGTATGCGTTTTTTTCGATGACAGTTTGTGGATCATATTTGTAATATGGTTCGTTCTTCGTCATATTTAACAGGGTTTTTATTATGGCTTGATGCATTATTTTACACACATCGTCGTGTCTTTCTTTGTATTTCTGGGCCACCATTATCGAGCATCCGTTAAGAATATGTGATATTGTTTCATTATTCACTCCGCACTTCCGACATCGAACCACCACCTCTTCTTTCAAGATAGCCTTCCTATAATTATTGGTAGGTAAAACCTGGTCCTGCACTGCCACCATAAACCCTTCGGACTCCGGATATATGTCACCAATTTGCAACCATTTACATGAGGCCTTTACATCCACATTAGAGTCATGTAATTCATTGTAGAAGCGCCCGTGCAAAGCTTTGCTCTGCCATCTTTTCCTTGCCTCTTCTTCCCGTAGCTGGATCTTTTCTTTCAGGGGCTCTATATTTCCATCAGTCAAATTCAAGGGTGTAAAAGCCTTGTCTGCTTCTCTTATGGCTTCCACTATCTTGCTTTGGTTTTTATTTTTCTGAAAGTACTCCTTCATGTTGAGGATCTGCCTGTCGCGGATTTTTGCAATATCTAGCAGACCTCTCCCGCCTTGGTTTCGTGGTGTTGTTGTCCTCTCGACTGCACTCTTGGGGTGATGATATTGATTCTTAGTGAGCATTGTTCTGGTTTTTCGTTCTATTTCCTCTATGTCCGTATCACTCCATGGTATTATTCCGAACGAATACGTCAAGACCGGGGTTGCAAGTGTGTTTATGGCCTTGAAGAGGTTCCTACTATTTAATTTTGTTTTGCACACGGCTTTAACTCGTCCTATGTGCTCATCCTTCAGTCTGGTTTTTATTTTCTGTATCTCTGTCCGTCTATTCTGCTCCATTCCCAAATATTTATACACCTCACCCTGGTGTAGAGCTTCTATCGTAATTTTGTCTTCATCTCCAATTTTAACCTCATTTTCTTCGAGTTTTCCACGGACCATCGACACTGTCTTGCACTTTTCAATCCCAAACTCCATTTGTATATCCTTTGAGAATGTATGGACTATTTCCAGCATTTCCGTCATTTTCCTCTGCGTTTCTGAGTACAATTTGATATCATCCATATAGAGTAAATGGGAGAGGGTGTATCCTTCCCTCTTTTTTGATTCCTTGATGCAATATCCGTATCCTGTTTCGTTCAAGATCATTGATAGCGGGTTTAGTGCCATGCAAAACCATAAGGGGCTTAATGAGTCTCCCTGGAATATTCCTCTTTTTACATCGATTGTGCCTACATCCCGACTTTCATTATTGCTGTTTATGAACAGTGTTGTTTTCCAATTCTCCATTGCCGCACTGAGGAAGTTTACTATATTTTCATCAATTCTGTAAATCTGCAATACGCGCTTTAGCCATGAATGAGGCACCGAATCATACGCTTTCTTGTAGTCTATGTACGCGGTGAAGAGATTTCTTCTTTTTTGGCACGCCTGTTTCATTACAACACCATCTATTATTAGCTGTTCCTTACATCCCAGTGAAGACTTCTTGCACCCTCTCTGCTGTTCTGCTATTATACCTTGTTCTTCACAGTGCTTCACTATTTTGCTTGTTATGCATGATGAGATGATCTTATAAATTGTTGTTAGGCAGGCTATAGGCCTATAATTTGCAGGGTTGTCTACGTCTTTCCCCTTTGGTTTGAGATATGTTATTCCACACGTCAGTATTTCTGGCATAATTCTTGGGTCCTCGATTATTTGGTTTATGAAATCTGTCAGTTTTTGATGCGTTGCTTTGAAATACTTGTACCAATAATTATGTATTTTATCTATTCCTGGGGTTTTCCAGTTATGAGTTTTCCTTATTGTGCTCTGTAATTCTTGAAGACTGATCTTACTATCATTCATCATCTCGATTTGTTTCTCCTCGACTTCCCTTTCAAGTCTCTCTATCCATCCAGCCGTTTCATTAAAATTCTCCCCTTTCCCCCATAGATTTGTCCAGAACTTCTTCACTTCCTCGTTGTTAGGTCCTTTTTTACTTGTGTCTTCTTGAGCATGCGGCTGTTTAATTCTTCTGTAGAATATTTTTTCATTTCTCTGGAACTCAGCGTTATGTTTTTTTCTGTTGTAGCTGGTCTTATACCTTGCTAGCCTTGTACTGAGTACTCGCAGTTTCTGTTTTAATGTGTCCAATATCTCGTCTATACTTTTATTCCTTTCATATTTTGAATGGCGTCTTTCTTCCTCACCATCTAAGATTTTCCTAACCTTATTTAGCACGCGTCGGGTTCCGTTTCCTCTTTGGATCTGCGTCAATCGGCCTATATCTCTCCTAACATCTTCAATTTTCTTTTCCAGTCTTATTTGCCATTTCGGTTTTTTCTGCGAGTGTCTTTTGTGATTCATTCCGTTTCCTGTGGGTGATATTTTGCCACCATTTGCTCTTACTATGGCTACAGCTCCACAATATATCAAGTCTATCAGTTCTGCGATGGTTTGGGTTCTCTCCACTCTTTCCGGCATGGTATATTTGTTCATAATATGCACATATCTTTTCATTTTCCACGTTACGCTTTGTTTAGGGATGGTTGGTCTGCTTGCCGGATCCATTCCTCCATATTCTGCGATGGCTGTCTCCAATTCCAGTTCCATTACTTCTCTCCATTCTTCATCCCCCTCGGTCCGTTCCCCTGTTTCTGGTTTATTTTCCTCTTCCTCTCCCGGGGGTGGGTCTTCCTCTGTTTTTCCACTTACTTCGCTGCGTTCTCCTGGTGCACTTTCTTGTTCATTTTCAGATTCCAGGTGTCTTTTTACTTCCTCCTTTATCTCCTGAAGTTGCTGATTCGTTATATACTTTTTTGTTTCTATAATACGTTTCTGATCCGCTACTCTTTGTTCTGTAAGGTTGTACTCTGGATATTTACTGCTGACCATTTCATGCAACTTTTTTCTGAATGCAGTCTTGTCACTCCCGAGCCTTGTAATTTTGTAGTAACAGCTCATTATGTACCGGTTCATTTCGTGTGACCATTTTATTCGCTGTCTCGGTTGGCCAGTCTTGGTGGTTCCCTTGCTAATTATAGGGAAAACACTTTCAACTTTTTCCGTTTCTAGTTTTCTTGCGGTTTCAGTTACCAGGGCAATACCGCTTGGTCTATTGCTTGGTCCTGGTAGTGGCTCATTTCTTTTCCCGACAGAGCTTGCCACATCTTCTGTCTCGTCCGAGGCTTGGCTTCTTGTCTTTACCATTATAATTAGCCTGTGGTGCCTTTTATACCTGCGGCCAGGTTCTTGATAGCTGGTTTTGGACGTGAGGACTGGTGCTTAAGGCAACCTCAGGACGTGAAGCCATTGCTGCCGTTGCCCCAGTAATACGCTACCCTTTCCCAGCTGTCTCAGTTAGCAGTAACTCTACTATCTCGAGCTTGGGACGCCACTGTACTATAACTGCTTGAGTCTTCCACTGCCGCCCCTAGGATAGGTAACCTGCTCCTGTCCCTATCCGGTCTAGTCAGGCCATTTCCCCAATTAAATCGGGTACTTGCCCTAACTAGACCCCCTTACACTCTTTGGCTGGCCGACCTGACTTCCCGCCGGGATTGGGTACCACGACCTTCCATCAGGTTGCTCGACACAACAGGGGCACCACGGGTAGGCGAGTGCGGGGTAGAGAGGGAGAGGCTAAGTGATCTCTGGTGCTCATATGTTCGCATCACCTCTCATGGGGTTGCCCCCTTATTATTATTATTATTATTATTATTATTATTATCTGCTGGTGATAACACCCCTCCCAGTTTTTCTTGAATGTTTTCTGAATAGTTGATTAAATATTTGTTTGGTTAGTAATATCTTTTAGAGCTAAGCTCAACGTTTCTTTTAAGACTTCAACTGTCAAATTCTGTGCTAAATTCATGAAATAATTGGTATTTGAATGTGCAACCTTAAACAAAGTTACTGATAAGAGAACTTCACTATTTGGTGGTGTTGAACGACAGCATGAAATCGCCGACTGAAATGAACTGTGGTAAATGTAAATCATATCTATCGCCTTCCAAACTGAATGCCAAATGCTCAATATGTGAAATAGAGTTTCACCTCAACAAGACCTGCTCAGGAGTATTGAAGGAAAGTTGGAGAACAAAGTCTGACGAAGGTCGAAGAAACTGGCGATGCCTAGATTGTCGAGAATCAGGAAAATCTCAAGTAGCAAAAAAAGTAATGGATTATGAAGCTCACTCTGAATCGGCAAAAAAAAGAAGGAAAGTGAACGAAAACGAAAATGTTGAATTGCTGGAATCAAGTTCAAACGCAAATGAGCAATCGACATCAAACAAAAATTTGCTAGAAGCGATGCAGAAAATGTTCCGAGAAGAATTAAGTAAACAACGTGAGCAAATTAAAGTCGATTTTGATGAGGTTAAGGAAATGATTGCAGAACATCATACATCCATTAATGAGTTAAAGAAAAACTATCAAACGTTTGATTCCAAAGTTACTGTGATGGAAAATAAAATTATCGACATGGAGCAATACTCCAGACTAAACAATGTAATGATAACGGGAATTCCAGAAATCGAAAAGGAAAACCGCTGGGAAACATTTACGCTCCTGAGTGAGAAGCTCGAATATAAACTTTCTCCAGCAGACATTGATGATTGTCATCGGGTGAGCACAAAAAATAAGAAACAAGAACCAAGGCCGTTCATCATACGTTTTGTGAATCGACACATCAAGAGGGACTTCGTGACCTACTGTAGAAAAATAAAACCAACAGCGGAACTTTTTGGAGGAAGAAAAGAAGATGCCATATATGCTAACGATCATCTTACCCCGCTAACAATTGAACTGAAGAAGTATGCACGAGACAAATTAGTAGAATTTGGATACAAGGTGAGCACAAATGATTGTGTAGTTGTGGCTTGGAGAGCTCAAGAAAGAAAAGTTTACTTACGGAATCGTGAGCAAGTCGATGCTCTTGTAAATAAATTGAAACATGCTACACAGCCTGATGAACACAATGAGAGTGGTTTGAGTCGAGAGATGGAAAAATAGCAGCAACAGAAAAGATCACCAGGTGAAATGATGGGGTATGTAATAGTAATTTATTGGGCAACAGAACAAATTAACATTATGATACTATTGTCTTGCATGCATTTTGTTTGTTTCCTTCCTTGTGCTGGTACAGTAATACAGTATCTAGGTAGGTATATAGAAATTTTTGTCACCTTCTTAGTAATTCAATCATGGAAAAGGAAATTATTAATATATTTTATACAAATATTCGTAGTTTAAACAAGAATTTTGATGAATTAATGATAAGCCTTTTATTAGAAGCAAGAAAGAAGAATGTAGAGTATGATGTGGTTGCTCTCTCAGAAACCTGGATAAAGGAGGATTCGGCCGCTAAATTCAAAATTGATGGGTATAGGATGTACATAAATGAAAGAACTGACGGACGGAGATCTGGAGGTGTTGTTTTATATGTTAGGAATAATATTAAAATCCATGACTGCGAAAAAATATGTTGTGATTCAGCAGATATATTAAAAATCAAGCTCACAGTTTCTCGGGGAGATCTGGTACCTGAACACAAAAATGAAACACTTGTTCTTTATTTAATATATCGAGATTGTACATCGTCAGTATCAAGGTTTGTCAACTTCCTGGATGGTTTATTTGTAAATGATGGAAAAAATGTGGTAGTATTAGGCGATGTAAATATCAACTTACTGAATGAAAATGAGTCTGCGGGTTATCTAAATCATATGATGGCCTCTGGGTTACTATCTATTCAAAACAATCCCACCAGAGATAGAAGTAATTTAGATCATGTCTTTGTCCGAAGTAACCGTGTCAGAATTTCGGCAAAAATTTTGGGAAAGCAAATCTCAGACCATGCAGAAATTGGGGTAAGTGTTGCATTGAGTGGCTCAACCAGCAGGAATACGCTAAATCAGGAAAATAAGATTACTCAAGACCTATCAACTTACACTGATGAGGGAAAGTTTCGGAAGTACTTGAAAGAAAATGATTGGAATTGGGTAAACAAATTAGACAAAACAACTTCAGTAGATATCTACTTTGATAAGATGTACACACAGATTCAGGGTTGCAAGGAACGGGCAGCTAAAAATGCAAAATCAAGAAGTAGCAAGAAAATAAAATATAGGCAACCATGGTTTACTGCAGGATTGTTACAGCTGGTAAAAGAAAAATCAGATGCCTATTGTTACTATGTTAATCATCAGAGTGATACAAACTCGGAGCAGTATAAGCAAAATTTTAAGCTGATTTCTGCAAAAGTGAAAAAAGAAATAAGAAAAGCTAAAATGAAGTACTATACCAAATTATTGGATGAAAATAAGGGTAAAATGAGTGAGTACTGGAAGATTGTAAATGAGAAAAGAGGAAATAGGAAGGAAACAAATATTACAGAGATAAAAGTTGGAGAATATACCTTGAAAACAGAACAGCAACCTAAAGATGTAGCTGAGGAATTTAATAAATACTTTAATGACGTACCGTATAATCTAATAAGGGAGAGTAAAAAATTACCTTATGGGAATTCTGCTGGTAAAACATCCCCCACATGCAAGGAGAGAATTGAAAGGAAAGAAAACCCAATAACTCAGGAGTCTGTACAACTAGACAGTTTTAATCTGGTAGTGGAAGATGTTATAAAAGCTATTATGAATCTTAAAAATAAGAAATCAACTGGTTTTGACAATTTACAAACAAAAATATTCAAACAGATGCCTAAACTGTTTGCAAAAATACTGACTCCACTTTTCAACTTGTCTCTTAGCCAGGGTCAGTTTCCCAAAATTTTAAAGAAAACTATTGTGAGTCCAGTATATAAAAGTGGTGAAAAAAATTTAGTAAGTAACTACCGTCCCATTGCCTTGTTGACAGTACTAGCAAAAATTTTTGAAAAATGCGTGAAAGAAAAAATCTTGAATTATCTAGAACATATCAACTTTTTCAGTCCTCATCAATATGGTTTCATGAGAGGTAAATCATGCGATTTAGCTTTATTTGAACATATAACTAAGATTACAGATAGTGTCGAAAATGGCAGGATAACTGTGGGCGTATACCTAGATCTTGCTAAAGCATTTGACACTGTTAATCACCAAATGCTAATTGAAAAATTGCAAACAATTGGTTTTCAAGGTCCCTTGCTAGATTGGATAAAAACATATATTGGTAATAGGACACATTGTGTTAAAATAATGAATGTCTTCAGCAATGAAATGGAAATGAATATAGGAGTTCCTCAAGGAAGTGTATTGGGCCCTTTACTTTTCAACATCTATATCCTGCTGAGGCCTGGTGTCTGATGTTTATGTTTTGTGTTTTTCATTTGTTCTGTTGTCTTGTGATTTTATTTTTATTTTTGTTCTGTTGTTTTGTGTTTTTTTCTTTTGTTTGTTCTGTTGATGTAAATTTTTATCTTGGCTCATGTGCATTGTTATAATAATAATCCTCCCCCGATCGCCCTATAGGGCACAGGGGGAGTATCCTGCGCTGTACAGTGAATAAAGCGCCTTATTGAATTGAATTGAATTATTATTATTATTATTATTATTATTATTATTATTATTATTATTATTATTATTATTATTATTATTATTATTATTATTATTATTATCATTATTATTATTATTATTATTATTATTATTATTATTATTATTATTATTATTATTATTATTATTATTATTATTATTATTATTATTATTATTATTATTATTATTATTATTATTATTATTATTTTTTATTATTTTTTTTTATTTTTTTTTTGTTTTCCTTCTAAATTTCTGTAATTTTGTTTTCCTCTTCCTTGTTTTGTAATGTTTCTTTTGACATGTTCCATGTCTTTTCTCTCGCCAGACCCCGATTTTGAAACTCGCGAGTACAACCCCCCCCCCCCCCCCCGTCAAGAGGAATCTCTACCCCGTGGGTGATTCAGAAATTCGCGAGTACACCTCGCGTAATAATAATAATTAATAATAAATGAATAAATAAATAAATAAATAAATAATTAAATAATTAAATAAATAAATATTTAAATAATTAATATAATTAAATAATTAAATAAATAAAAAATTAAATAATTAAATAAATAAATAAATAATTGAATAATTAAATAATTAAATAAATAAAGGCTGAATAGTCGAAATTTCTCCAAGTCCCCTAGACTTGAATTGTCTCATACCATTCCAATACAACAGCGAGACAGGGGGCGAACGAGCGGAGCGAGTTCGCGCTACCTCATATTTCTCAAAAAAGACTTGAATTTTCTCATACCATTCCAATACAACAGCGAGATCGCTCGTTCGCCCCACCGAAAGTTGATACCTCAAAATATAGAACACCCACAATTACCTCAAAATATTTCTCATACAAGACTTATACGACGCCAAGATAGGTAAAGGGGTAAACGAATAATATCTCACGAACACTTGACCTAGTAGAAGCCTAGACTGAAATATTTCATGATGACTGATAAAATATAAAAGACATGGAACATGATTTTCATTTATTTGGCTATGCCAGAAAATTTAATAATACTGCAATATGACCAGGTTACAAATTTTTTTATTTTTATTTTTATTTTTATCTTTTATTTTTTTCATTTTTTTAATTATTTTCACAATAAAGGGTGTATTAAAAAAAAAAAAAAAAGTGAAATTTAACGCTGATTGTGGAAAAAATACCTGAACAACCCAATGAAGTTTGAAGAGGGAATTTTCAATTTCTTATTTCGGAAATCTTGGTATATTGGTCAATTTTCGGCATATTTTGGTCGATAACGCTGCTCCAAACAGTTGTAGAAAGTTGGGTAGGGGCGCATATTGAAGATAAAATTGAAATACAAATTTCGTAGATTTGAAGTCTATATCTAACGTTTTGCGTTTTTGCGCTACCTACAGTGAATTTATCGCAAATTCTCATTTACCTGGTAACATCATTTAGCCTCACCCAATATAGCTCTAAAGTCAGGACCTGTGTCGTCACAATTTGACGATGTCATCGATCAGCCTTGCGACGTTACAATTTTCATTTCGCAAATCCCACCTACCCCATAAAACAGGTTCCCTGCCACCCCTCGTTCAACTCCGTTAAAGAACCCTTGAGTTTTTTACATATTTCGCTTTTTCGGAATTTAAAATTTGTCAAATTTTATCTTCGACTCAGGAGCAGTTCCTTGAGGAGAGAGCAGAACCGCTTCAAAAAAGCTGTGTAGCTGACCTCAGGAGCGAAGAGTTGTGGCTAAATTACGGCTCCGGCTTCCCAGGCTCACAAATCCGAATTCTGGAACCGGTATTCTTGGTGTAAAGAATCGAAACTGAAAAGAATCGCTCTCCTTGGTTTGCGTTTGGTACCGGAACCAAAAATAAGTGCTTCCTTGGATTTGTTTCAAGAACCGGAACCTAATTTGTTCCCGGAACTAGAACTGAAAAGAACATTTTCCCTTGATTTGCTGAGAGAACTGTAGCCAAAAAGGACCATTGAAAATTCCAACTTTTTAGGATCAGTTTCTCTCCACCTGGGCTAAGAATCAAAACTGGAAACGGTATTCTCGATTTCAATAATTGGAATCCAAAATGACCGCTTCTTTTGACTCGCTTCAGGAACCAGAACCACAAGAACTTTTAAAAAAATTAGGGGTTCTCAGCCCTGCATCTTTGCATGTCTATAAGAACAAAATAAATTTTCTCAACCTTTTTTTTGCCTTCTGTAAAATTCAAATTTTTGGTCTCACGGTGCTCATATTCCAGTACGTAATTTTGCAAACCACTTTGTACGGCGACTCGGTATCGCTTTTCAAGAGAATCGACCTATCCGCAAGTCGACCAACTAGTCATCGATCAATTTACAGTCGACCTTGACTCGCCAGCATCCGCTCTGCAAAGAGAGTCTTCGAACGTTTTTTTTCTTTTTAAAGTCAATTTCGTAGAACTACACGAATTTGTAATAACTCGAAAAACAAGCGGAGATTTCTCCATCAAAAACATACTCCGCATACACAAGACTCCCCATAAAAAGATTCTAAGTAACTGAAAATAGGGAGAAAAATAACTCATTAAATTCGACGAAACGAGAGATTCCCAAGCCCCAACACTTCAAAAATACAAAATACGTGCGCCAAATTTCATCGATCTTTGATTTCTGTTTGCTATAGTTCTACGTTGTCCCTCTAGACTTACAACGAAAAGAAAAAAAAAAAAAAGAAAAAATAGTACGGGAAGAATGGTTTTATCGCAGCACTCTGTGAGGAACTTAATTCCGATCTTCGCATCGGCATCGCAAGAGAGGGATCCTTGATGAGAATTTATAACCTCGTTTGTGCACTACTGAAGTACAAAACAGTATTATAGAGTTTCTTTCCTTTCATATGCTAATGCCTTATTTTCTCGGTACCGCGCGTCTCTTGTTGAAGTAGTACCTACTGTAAGTATATACATGTTTAGTAAACTGTATATCACTATCTTCTTCGTCCCCAATGAAAAAGAGTGTAGAAACTACACGAAGAGGAACTACTACGATCGTCCGACTTCATCTTCAGCATGCCAAGATGCCGCTTTATTTGTTTCTAGCTTTTGGGAAAAAGGGACACTTAACGCGTTCCGAATAATCTCGCGAACATGTTAATATCGTTCATGTTCACGTATATCCCAGATTTCTCAGAAGAGTAAGTGAGATTGTACGGACTACAGAGGCGTAGAAAGCAAACGAAGAGAAAAGGCTAAAAGCTTTTTAAATTAATTTTTTCGTCACATCGGATGAGAAACTCTCGCCCAGACAGCAGGATTCTGTACGTAAAAGATAACCCTTTGCCCGTCTTCTCGCTCGTGCAAGATCTATTTATTTATTTTTATTTAGTTCTTCGCGTTCGAGGCGTACCTATGTATACAAGCAGAATTGGTCGAGTCGACCTTTCTATGAAAATATTTCTCACCCTTATAGACTCGTATTGTACATAGGTCTCTAACCCCCACTCCATCATGGTAGGACGCTCGTTACTTCATACCTCTACGACAGTATCTGTGATGAAACTCGTCGAGAATACAATAACGTCGAGCAAATATACACGGCAATCAATAGACCATTGTGAACTCTACACTCGTTCGCCAAAATATCCACACACGCTGTTCTTCGAGTGGCTTTCTGAGGCGCGATTTAACTGAGAGCTCTCGACGAAGCCGCTAATTTATGGAGACACGGTTGATGTAACGTTAGAGCGCTTGATTTTCAAGTAATTTTTGCTGCCCGCGTATACCACGCCCCTACTCTGAAAAGCAAGTCGCGCTTTTCTTTTTGCTTAAAACTTTTTTCTATACGCGCGCGTGTTTTGAGCGCCACAACAGAAAGATAAAGAATATACAATAATTCCTCGAGTACTTTGTACAGTGTACGTCCGCACATGAGTACGATTTTTAGATTAACGTATTTTCTATATAAAGGTAAAAAAAGCGGAAAATTTCCATGCACCCCTTTCACATTAACGCTGATGATGCAGACGCAATCTATCCTCGGGTACAGATACGCACCCTCGCTGAGTTTTTGGACACTTCGCTGCGGGCATTCGCAAAATACGCGAGAATTAAATAAACTTTACGAATTAAGCGACGAGTGGAAAAAAAAATCCTCAACCCTTTCAATCTTCCTTGAAGTGTTGAATGCTTGCTCTTCCTCGCACGAGCACGTGTGTCTAATTGCATTAGCGCCACTCTTAGAATTTTTTGAGAAAATAAGATCAACTAATGTAGGTTCGGTATACGGTTTATCATTTTCCATACTCGCGCGAAAGTATCGAAATAACGACTTTCGTTTGCCACGTGCAAAATATATTTATGAACGACTCGATAATTCGGAACGAAATGACATTTTCGACAGGTGCGTCGTCGCTCACAACGAACACATAGTGGAGTCGAATACCATTTTTAGAAAATATAATAGCGATCGTTGAAAGCTGAAAACAGCTTATTTTTTATTGAGAACAACATCGCAGTCGTTGACGAGTATTATGGATTTTTCTCGACAAAGACGAGCGAGGGTAAATTTATATACACACTAGTTTTTCGTAATCAATCAACGTCGCGCGGTGTACGAATGTACGACAGAAGTGTGCGTATAGTATAGTGAAATTCAGGTCTTTCGAAAATAATGAAAACTTTCGACTCGAGATTTTGCTAAAGATTTTGAGTCGAGAGAAAGTACGTAAGTACAAAAGAGAGCGTCGTACTTGATCCGCTCGTATTATTTAATTTGCGCTCTCCTTTCCTTCGAGCAAGTTTTCGTGGAAGAAAGTTTCGCGGGATCATTACACTGAGAAAGATCAAAAACTCTGAAACAAAATCACGGGTATCATATTCTGACGAGAGTCTGCGACAGAATTCTAGATTAATACCGGAAAATCCGCGAGTGTGGCAAGAGTTGAAATTTATTCATACGTGACATACATTTGTTTCTTTAGATGTGACACTTCTCTCCATTGAGAATAGTTGAAAGATTCGTGTATTCAGACCGGTCATTTCTGTTTCATGAGGAGGAAAGATCAATTCGAGGTTTTTTTTCAATAAATTCCCTCAATTCTACTCATGTGTGATATTCAATAGTTAGCTAGGCGGATGTAGAACCGTTTATGAGATACTATTGAAGGAGGAAAGTTCAGAAACTCACTCAAACACTGGGCCAGGCACCTAGACAATATCCTAATTGTGTCGCCAGGAACAAATAAACACGTGAACCAATTCCTTCTGGAAACGAAGAATATTTCAGAGCATTTAGTGAGATCAGGCATTTGGCTCATAGAAGTTTGATTGGAGAAGTCCGGCAGAGTTTGGAATCGGAGGTAAGGCCAAGGAATTTAGTGGAGGTTTGGGAAAAGTTTTGAAGAGAGTATAAAATTCACACTGGAAACGGGGAATGCGATTATCAACCATTAGGACCTAACACTTACACTGGAGGGTAACAGAATAAAATGGAAAATCTACAAAAAGCCAACACCAGGAATAGTTGCCAATATTGAAAACCACGACTGATACTCATATAGCCGTCGCTGATACCACACTTCGAAAAAATATAGTCAAAATCAACCAGTTTATTTTCTTTTGGTCGGTTTAACTCGCTCTTATAGGTCAGCATCAATATCTTTCAGATCCCATATGCTCCA
This sequence comes from Aspidiotus rigidus, assembly GCA_035079385.1. Taxonomy (NCBI): domain Eukaryota; kingdom Metazoa; phylum Arthropoda; class Insecta; order Hemiptera; family Diaspididae; genus Aspidiotus; species Aspidiotus rigidus. The sequence continues at coordinate 11,047,266 of JAVHKY010000020.1, read as the reverse complement.
TATTTTTCCAGATCCCCCTTCTATCATATAATTGAGGGTTCCTTCTATCATATAATTGAGGGTTGGATGGCACATAGGCACATAACAATAACAAAGATAGTCTCGAAATCACTATATATTGTCAGACCAGCAACATAAAGATATAAAAACTGGAAACTCATAAAATACACATCTCCAATGACTCACTACATCCGCGTACTCACAAATTAGCTCAAATAAATGCTGCCATTCACCGGCTTTTACACCTCCCTTCGTCTGAGGAGTCTCGAAAAACCGAAACACACCTCATCAAAAGCATGGTGAAAGGAATGGACAGAACCTCAACATTCAGTCAATGATCAGGCGTAAGAGGCTACGTCTTCTTTTGGCCGAGTTTAACGTTGAAGCTCCCTCTCCTGGACCCTCCCCCAGGCAACGCAGGATTCGCCTCCCCTATCTGGGGAAAGCATCTAATCAATTGGCCCGAGAACTCAAGAAATATGGTTACAAAACAGGCTTCTATCCACTCACTACCCTCAGACAACTTATCCACCTCAAAGATGTGATCCCGGCCGAACAAAAATCGGGAATATACAGACTCGACTGTGGCGATCGCGACGCACTGTATATTGGACAGACGGGGCGGGCCTTTAATAAACGACTGAGCGAGCACCGGACGGCTTTTAATACAAACAAGCCTTTGGATTCCGCCATGGCCAAACATTTTGTCTTGAGAAGGAGCATGATTTCAACAAGGTGTCAGGGAAAATTATATACCCATTCTCAAAAGGCAATTTGATAAACCGAGTCGAGTAAAGCGAAACAATATCAGCTATTAAAGATCATGGTAGTAGTAAGATTGACGCTACCTTTTTCACGCCCATCATACGATTCATCCTTAACCATGACGCATCAGCCGCTGCATGTTAAACCTTGGACGTCGTTTGAGGCGTCGTGTTGAATGAAGTTGGCTAATCTATACTTTTTAGTTGTATACTTATTCTCACCAGATGATGGTCGTCCCGCTGCGTCCGAAACCGCCTTTTTTGATAGTAAATTTGTTTGATTGTTTTATATAAAAAAATTTTAACCGTGATTCTAATATTTTTTAATTGAAGCCTTTCATTTTAACTTTTTAAAACTTTTTCTTTCTAAACATTTTGAATCCATTATTTTGTTCTTATCTCGACCGTTTCTTGTCCAAAATTTCTCGTTATTTTTAGTGTTTTAGTTTTTGAATTTTAATAATCTTTTAATATTTTCTTTTCGTGTATTTTATTAGTTTCGAGTTTTTATATCTTTATGTTGCTGGTCTGACAATATATAGTGATTTCGAGACTATCTTTGTTATTGTTACGTGCCTATGTGCCATCCAACCCTCAATTATAAAATGGCTCGTACCTTTGAGGATTCAATCTTATCCTATCATGTAAGGCTTACGGAGCGGGTCCTGATGTGACGTCACATTTTGAGGTTAGCCTTGTGACATCACAATCTGCATTTTTCAGATCCTACGTGCCCTGTAAAACAGGTTCCCTGCCACCCCTTGTTGAACTCTGTTGAAGAACCTGTGAGTTTTTTCTTTCTAAGCAGTAGCCATGCCTGACACTGGAAGTCAAAGTTGATAACAACAGCTATAACCAATACTAACCAAAGGTTCTAGTAGTAAGTGAACCTATGAAGCACACTTCAAAACTGCTAACCACCATCGGAAAAACTGTCGGCCACGATGTAACAATGACCCTACAGGGTCCAATAGTGGATCTACATAGTGTGAGATGTGGTCCAACAGTGGTCCAGCAGGTATAAAATGTGATATATAGGCCTACTTACTACTCCAGAACTTATCTCAGTATCCATGACTAATACCAGTATCCTTCGCTGATTCTTCTCTTTGGCTTGCAAGTGATCTAGATCTTAGAAATTTCGATACTCGTGGTTTAGAGAAAGCTATTCATCTCACCCTCTACACTTGAAAAATCTATTACTCAACTGATTACTGAAATAGGAGGATACAATACCCTACATTTGTGTTTTTAAAAGCGGCCCGACAGAAAAATTTCAAGATTTCCTCGTTCAAATAACTCTCTATTCCATTATCAGTTTACAGTTCAAGTCGAGAGTGCATCACCAATCCAACCTTTTACTTGTACATATGTAAAAGTTGATGCTATACTTTGAAGTCTCTGGGAAATGTACCGATGCAGAGTTTTTTTACTGATCGCCTCCCTTATTATTACAAGATTTACTGATTGACATAGCAATTACTCCCCCCCCCCCGACAAACATGGAGAAAAAATGTAGAAAACTCTCAACAGAAATAAATCACGCAAATTTGAATAATGATGTTTTATTCCTCTTACCCCAACAAGTTTCCCTTTAGGTTCTGGATCTACCAAAATTTGCATCACTAGAGACCAATTTTCTATGATAACAGGAAACAATAATTATGAGGACCATTTTGGTTGGTTTAAAGATCATACTTCCCTCTTCCCACGCCCTGTCTCGCAAACAAAATTCACCATTTTCATCAATTGAGTCACTAAATTGGCTCTCAACAACCCGCTCTCCATCTATTTTCATTGTTAAAATTCAAGTCTTCCAAAATTTTGGTACAATCACGCCCTTCAACTTGTCAATCATTCTTTTTCACTAGGTGATGTAAGAAATTTTTACCTCAGGAAGTCATCATGAGGAATCAGATTAGGGTCACTCAATGCGTATGAATGGATATCAATCTGAATATTTTTTGGTGAAGGACTGCATGAAAATGAAACATATGTCCTAAATTTGAATGCTTCTTTTATACCTTGTCTATTACTTTTTTCTGGAAGAACCATTCATAACTCTAATTGAAGATGCAGGACCAAAAAGAAAACTTTCAAAAATTTACTTCAAAGCTTGCGTGCATATACAATACGGGACTTCTCGTAAGTGTCTCGTATTGCAACAATAAAAGCCCATGGACAATGAAAATTTTCTGCAGACAACTCCGGTAAATTCTATCGTTCATTCTTGAAACTTGTCATGAACCAGGAAGAATCGAATATTGTTGTAAAGCTTTTAAAAGGTGTATTGGTTTCAACGTCAATACGTAAAATCGTGTGCCTTTCTTCAAGATAGATCCATATCAGTCCATCTGAATTCATAATCACTACTTTCCTTCCATTTCATTCAAAACGGCGTCTCCCAGGAACAAGTTTTGGAGTATTCCTCTCTTCCTGGTTACCCCTATACAATCTAAAAAACTGCATCCCCTTCCTTCTCTTTTAACAACATTTTATATCTGTAGATAATTTCCGCGTTTCTTTTGCTTCTACAAATCCCAAACAAGCCGCATGTCTACTCCAACTCACTCGTGATTTGAAATCCTCGTGGGCCATGGATCGCGGATCTTGTTTTTGTAGCAAAAAAAGAAAAAGATTCTACTCATATTCCATGAAAGCCACTCGGCCTAACTCCTCCTCCAGAACTTCCAGATCAGACTCCAATCCTCCACTAAATTCCTCGGCTTTACCTTCGATTCCAAACACTCCTGGACTTCCCCCATCAAACTTCTATGAGCCAAATGCCTGATCTCTCTGAAGGTTCTGAAATATTCTTCCCACAGTTCCATTAGCCGCAGTCGAATCTGCTCTTTCAGCTATACAATTATCTAATCCACTCTCAACTGGACTACAGGTTTCCAATCTACAGATAGGCTAACAAATCGAAGGGTGCAATACAATCTGCTGCCCTACGTTTAGCCCTTTGTCCCCTGTTCTCTACAATTCCCTTCATTATTGATTACCTTCTCCCCTCCTTCCACTCCCAAAACCCGCTACAACTCACCAAAACAACTCAACATAATCTACATTAGACTCATCAAAGCCATTATCGCTCATTATTTTCCCTCCTACAAATCTGTACTTTACAGATGGGTGAAACTGGCAACGGCTTCTGGCTTCTCTATCGATGGAGAAGTTTTGCTCTTCCGTATGAAAAACAAGGGCTGAAAGATCTAACATCTATTTCTGTCTGATTCACCTCTCTTTTCCTCCGCCCCTGTAAATTCTCCTCCTTCTTGGCTCTCTTTCCTCCATGCAAGACTCCTACTCTTTCAACCCTATCGTTCAGCGCATTCGCATCCTCCTGCACACTTTAACATCATCTTCTTTGCCTTCCTCTGAATTCCTGGCCATATCGACCTCCTAGAACACGACGTAGTGGATCTAGCAGCAAAGCAAACTCTCCTCAATCACCGATCTTTCCCTTTCTCCGGCTTGAACAAAGTCTTACAAATATTCTCTAACCATTTCATCATGGTACAATCTTTGGTCTTCTAAGCCCCACAACAAACGGTTGTTAATTGAAAAATCCTAGATCTTCTGGTCCTCTTTAATTCGTTTCTCACGCCATGGAGAAATAGTCATCGCACAACTAAGAACTGAGCACAGCCGCCTAACCCACTCATTCCTCCTCCTTGGGCTCTCCACTCCACCCTCGTGCCAATACAGCCATGCCGAGGAATTATCCTTCTCCCATTTTATCACCTGTTTATACCTCCTGAGCCTCATAAAATCATTTTCTGCCCCCTCTCAAATCTAGGGAGGAGACAAACTCCACCCTCAGAAGAGCTCTAATAATAATCTGTAGAATCATTCATTTCCGACGAATAGTCCAGTCAGATTAGATGAAATAATTGTTTAAGTACATAGGGGACTGCTGAAATTTGGCATATATGTTATTCACCACCTTATACAACATACTGAAAGACACATTCGATATGACGCGCGCATTGTCCCCAGCGGGCAAAAAAATGTGGTCCAGATTGGTTTTAAAATGGAACCTGTTCTATGAGGGGAGAAAAATTTCCACTCTCGAGCTAACGTGTGATGATAGAAAAGACCTGAGAGGCACAAAGAGAGCTTTCTTTAATTACATGATTTTTCATACAGGTGGAAATACAATAATAATCGTTGATCAGATATTACAATTAATTCTACGAGGCGACTGTCCCTACTTTCTTCAAATTATGTCATAATCGAGGGTTGTGATTGGAGATTAATTATTATAATTTTAATACCAAATATGGAAATAGGTTTATCAAGGTGTGCGCGATTGTTTATTGACGAGTCAGCAGTTTTAATTTGCGTTCGAATTGATTTCCGAGAAGGTGAAACATATGTGGATTTACGTTAACGGGAAACTTCATTGAGTACAAATATGTGGCGATCGATCTGATTGTCACAACATGATAAGAGGAAGACTTACAAAACTTTCGAATCTCGAGCTGTACATTTCAAAGTCCCTAAAGTAGGTCCACGTGACTAATGATTTCCTACTTTATACTAGGCTTATAGTACGTCGAAACCTTCTTTATACTACCTCTAGACTTCCTTAAATTCTCAATACCAAAACCAATTTGACTCATAGAACAGGTTCCCTGCGTTCCTTGTTAAACTCCCTTAAGGAAACTGTCATTTTTCTAAGTTTTTTTCCGGACGGCGCACGGCGAATTTCTCCAAAAAAAAAAAAAAAAACATACAACAGATTCCCTGTTAGATTTAGACTTGCGACCCATAATAATTATATGATAAAAGGGGGACTTATGATGTTTGAAGCATTGCATATTTGTTTCATTGCAGGCGCTAAACCAATTGGTGTACAGAAGATTGTATATCTATTTACTTGAAGGGGCTATCCAATAGCGGTCATATCATGTACTATTTTTCAACCCATAGAACAGGTTCCCGCGTTCCTTGTTCAACAGGGGCGTCCATAAATTACGTGAGGCAATTTTTGTGATTTTTCGACCCCTCCCCCCCTTCCTCCTTGTTGATATATCGTGAGATTTGCCTTAATCCCCTCCCCCCTCATCTCGCGTGAGATTTTTCGAAATGTGTATTTTTGCTTTAAATACGTTTATCTGTGCTTAATCGCGTTTATCTATTACAAAAACGTAATTTTCTTGATCACATTTTATATCTATTCAAAAAGGACTAGTTTTTATTAAATTTAAGCCAGTTGAGCAATATTTTAGAATGTATTTGTGTGAGAAAAAAATTACGTGAGATTTGTCGGCACAGGAGTTTTGGTGAGACTTGGCTGGACTCTCTCCTCCCAAAAAATGTCTCACGTAATTTATGGACGCCCCCACATTGTTAAAAAAGCCGTAATTTTTTGTGATGTTCGGGATGAATATTGGTTCTTTGAAAAAAGGTGAAGAGACAAAAATTGTAGAGTGTCAAAAAATACATAAATGATGTTGTATTAAAGTCCCATTTTTGAATAATAATAAAGAATGAAAGTTGGATGGTTGTGGAAGTGACATATGATAATACTTGTATGCTTGTCCCCCAAGACGTAAGGCGACGCACGCGTCACTTACCTGTTATAATGTATGATGCTACAATTTCACGATCTCACAAAGTTGCATTTCAAAATCAATGGATACAGATTTACATGGACGCTTATGAGAAAAAAAAAAACAAAATCGAATATTCTGATTTGTACGCAAATAAAACAAGATTTTTGGAAAAAATGAAAAGAATATAATTTGAAGATCAAACAATTTTCTATTTTTTAAGCCAAAATTCAGATAGGGTAGAAAGTGCGGTATAGTTTACCTACAGTTACACAGCACCAATGAACATAAACTGCCCCCAAAACATCACTGATGAGAATACACTGCACGCTGTTGTCATTCTCTACATCCCGGCCTTGTATAGACTATAGAGTAGGCCATGGACAAGCATATCATAAGTTACTTTAGCAAATATGCAATTTTCATCCTTCATTCATTCAAAAGTGAAATATGATACGGAAATTTTTAATAGAACGTCATTTATGTATTTTTTGACGTTCTACAATATTTGTCTCTTGACTTTTTTTCAAAAAATCAATATTCACCCTGGAAATCATGAAAAACCAATCTGGACCACACTTTCTTGCCCCCTGGGGACAATGGGATGTCATATCGAGTATGACTTTTAGTACGTTGTATAAGGTGATAAATGACATAAATGAGCCAAATTTCAGCTGTCCCCTATTTATTCACACCACATTACCTAATATGACTTGACCTTCTTATTTCAACCTTATGGGCATTTTGTCTTCAAAAATACTCTCTACAAGAACTCAGAAGCCATCACTAACACTCCAAACTTTTTCCGGTCCACGCGCTATCAAAAATCCATTCAACTCCAATGCTTCTTCTATACCTTGTATAAAAAATAGGTACTTTTATAGTTTGTGAAACTGCTGACATTACGACAATCATATCGTAATGAGTGATTCATAAAAACTATTTTCTACTTTATTCTTAAAATCTGGCAATAAAAATGCTTCCTGTCACGAATGTTCTTTCACGATTAAAAAGATATCGCATCATTAATAATAATTTGGGATTTTCATAACGGCATATCTTTTATCTACACCTCAATCTCGAGAGAACAGGCGAACTGTATTTTCAAATACTCATTGCCTCTCCTCCATTCCCCTCATGATACAGGTAGGTATGGGGAAAAATTAGGACGACTCACAAAATCGATGAAATTTTGACGAAGATCGAGTTAGAATGATGGTTGCCTAGATTCCCGCCATTGCCTCATAATCGAGTTGTACAGGGGAATAGGTCGCCTGTATCACGTATTCAATAAAACGAAACAAGAAATCAAAAACGGTGGCCAAATAAAAAGTCATCAAGATACGTACTACCGGTATACCTGGCGCGCTTACGTAATACAGTCGAGAATATTTTAACAGGTGTTGATGTGATTTTTAATCGTGTGTAAGTAAACGAATTTAGCGGTGCAACAATCATTGGAAGCATCAACATTCTACACCTTGACGCGGAATGTTTCAATACAAAATATAAGAGGTATTCTTGCACAGCACAGTAGAAAGAGAAAAAATCTAATATACTAATTAACAAGAGAAGGTTATGTAAATGAAGCGGGCAGAATATGTATAGGTATAAAATGATGCATGCATATTGTACGGCGCCAATATCTACAAACTATACAGATATACACTTCTAGCAGGAGTGGTGCTGATTTACGTTACCTGTGCATCGATTAAAAGACGTCGCATTAATGCCATGGGAACTTACGTTTCCTCAATTCGTACGAAGTACCACCCATGATATTGGCGTTGTAACGTATAATGGGAACTCGTTTCACGTTTCCATTTTACACGTGACTGAACTTCGTCGAGCTAATCTGAAATTAAGTAACGCTAAATTAAAATCGCTACCAACTTTTCATCACGACTCAGATTAAGGTATTTACATGTGTATCATAATAATAGAGACACGTAAAGCTATTTCAGTGAAATAGAGATCAGTTTACAAAATACATGGAAAGACGATCCTGAAATGGTTCACAGACAAGAGAAGGACGGAAGAGATTAAATTCAGACTTGCGCAAAAAAGAGTGAGTAGGTATTTGATTTTCAGCGATGATATCGGCCAAAAAAATTCTTTCGAGATTTGGGAATTTTTTGGATTGACTACGGAAATATTCCATTGGTTTGCAGTATAATCGACAAGCCAAAATAACCACGAAAAAGAATTCTATAATAGGAAATGCTAGAAAGATGATACACTTAGCCCATATACCGGTAGTCTCGCGACTAGAAATCTTTCCAAGCTAATGAAGTCAAGAGATGATCTCTTAATATCTCATGACAAAATTTATTCCTGTACAGCATTTCCAAATACATCAAATAGATGCTCTCAAAGCAAGATTTCTGTAAGATGCTTTTTTTTTGAGTAACTAGCATCCCTAATTAGATTAGAGTCGTCTAGACACGGACGTTCATTCAAAAAATAAAGCCTATTATCCTGTTCCTGCCAAAGTATCTGCTCAAGGCTAGGGATTCTGAGATTTTAAGTCAAATTCAATATCGATAAAGTAATAAGAAATAAAACTCGTTTTTAGAAAGACACAGAAAGGAACCTCGCTGCATCTAAGCAAACTTCTTTCCTACCCGCCTCATAAATTTCATCTCAAAAGTTTCAATAATCTGCCAAAGGAGAGAAAATTAGAAAAATTATTAAAATCAGGATTCTTCTTCGATTTTCTGTTCATTATAGAGCAAAGTCCTCTTCATTTTAAATTCGTATGGAAAAGCTGCAAGTCGTTGGTAAATTGATGACGTAATCAAGATATGTATTTTTACGATTCTAACGTCATCAAGCGTTATTTAAAGGATTACCGGGCGTGGACTTGTTACTTTCCCACTTCCAAATAGTTTTAGCCAAAGTCATCTTTATGGTTTTTGGCAGACAGAACATAGAACAAAGTGACGTCGACAGGCGAAGATCCACGGGGGGGGGGGGGGTAATTCCCCTCCCCCGCAAAAAAAAAAAACGAAAAAAAACAAAAAATTAGATGCCATTGCAGGACTGCAATGGCAGCGGGAAACCCGCTGTCCCGAGTCCCCTAGAGCCTGAAGTTTTTCCAAGTCCTGAAAATTATTACGTGACAACTTGAACGCGTTGCAATTTCAAGGAAGCCGTCGTCTTTCCAAGTGCCCCTCCTATCATATATAGCTCAGAGGTAGGAATTTTTCCAAGTCCCCCTCCCCTCTCCATGACGTCATCAACCTCACTCGCGCTCGCGGACGAAAATTTCGTGGAAGTACCCCCCAACAAAAGGGATAGCGGGTTCCCCGCTAAAACAACAAAAAATCTGTAGTATTGAAAAAAATGTAAAAAAAAAAAAGAGGGTCCTTTGGACTTTTTTTGGATTACTTCCCCTCTCAATGTGATCGTCTGGATCCGCGCCTGCGTCAAGATGGATTTTTACACTCTTGAGTTTCTTCACAGCAAAATCACTCGCTATTTATGACGTCATCCTTTTTTCGTCTCTCAAAATTAAAATCTTCGTCCATATAGCCCCATTGTTATTCATTCATCTTTCTAGATATCAGAGTCGACCACAAAAGTTTTCATCACGAGGAAATCATCCTTGATTCTTTCGGCAGCGTCAGCATTCGACATTTCCTCCGACCAAAGTGAAAAAAAAAAAAACAAATCTTTGCATCAAATGCAATGACAGCGGGAACCTGCAATCTCCCATCTGATCAAGTCCAAGGGCTCACGTCTCCCTCCTCCATCACCGCGCCAAGATTCCTGAAGTTCTTTCACCAGGGAACCTGTTCTATGGGAGGGAATTTTAAGAAATTTTCCGTGCGCCGTCCAACAAAAAACTTGGAAAATGTTTGACTCTCGAGCTATATATGATAGGAGGGGGACTTACAAACATTTTGACTTTCGACCTATATATTTCGAAGGCCCTCAAATAGGTCTAGGTCACTGATGACGTCCTATTTTATACTAGGTTTATAGTAGGTCTAGGCCTCCTTCATACTAGCTTTATACTAAGTGTAGAATTGCTTGATTTCTCAATACCAAAACCATTTGACTCATAAAACAGGTTCCCTGCGTTCGCGTATCTCGTTTAACTTCGTTAAGAAATCCGTCGTTTTTTCAGTAGCTTGAGATTTCAACTTTTTTTCAGTTTCTCAAATATGTCAATAGTTCATATTATCTACTCTCTCTACAATTCAGTCGGAATTTCGGAAGACTCTTAATGACGTCACGTCTTCCTTTAGGTAGGCTATATGACTGCTTCAAGCACTCACTGCCCCCTATATTCTTGAACCAACACGACACAGTGTGGAACTCGAAACTGTTTACAATCCCTCATACAGGTCAGATATGTTCTTGTACGCCCCTTTGGTCGGTCATCTCCTCCCTTCAAACCGTCTTCCCCATGTTTAGGTGAGGTTTACAATCATCTTTTTTTCAATCAGTTCTTCAAAACTTGAAATTTGTCTGAATTTATCAAATTTGAGGGTTCACTGCGAATAAAAAAGAGAATCATCAAAATAATACGAAGTGCACGACGGGGGATTTCGATCTGAGATCTCTTGCAGAAGAGGCTTCAGTAGCGAAACGATTTGGCAACCACTCAAGTTCAAACCCTACTGGGAAATAGCAGAAATTTTTTCCCTTTTTATTTGCTTCATAATTCACCCTTACCTAAATCCCCGAAATAGGTCCAACTTTCACGACATCGTCACACCCACTTCTGTCTCCTGGCTCCTCTCTTCAGTCGAAATTCTGCCACCCCCCCCCCCAACGTCACGCTCCCTTTCTATTCAGTTCAAACCCAAAGATTTTTTGCATTCTCGCTTCAATCCTATCTGCTCTTTGAAATTTTTTGAAGTCCTGCTAATGGTTACATTCTTGTCATGAGCAATTGGGTTGAAAATTTTTCCATCTCCCCTACTTCACTCTGTTTTTTTTAACCGAACATCTTCTTTCAAGTCAGCAAACACTCTCCCCCTCTGCTTTTTAGTCATAACTTTGACAAATTTCTCAGCGCCACTTTCCCGTAGGAAGTTTAGGGCAATTATTTTTTCCAACCCCACAGGTTCCCAAATTTCTAATGATCTACCTTAGGAAAAGAATAAGAGTGAATTTGATGCTAAAGAACTGAAGGTCATCGCATTAGATACAATGTTGGGAAGGAATCCGCGATACGTGGTCTTGTTAGGTCCAATAGTTCTTTCCCTCTTTGTTTTCGAGTTGAGATTTTTTCGACTTCTTCCTTATATTGCTTGTGCTTTGAAATCTATTCAAATCCTTCAAATAGATAATTTTCTTCAACTCCTAAGTCGCAATGTCTTGGGAATCCCCTTGATGACTCACATCCACTTCTAGGTCAGCTACCTCCCTCCTCTGCTTTCGAGTCAACATTTTCCTAAGCTCCCAAGATGACATCACTTCCTTTTCCGGGTCACAATGAGAAAATTTAGTGACGAAAAAAATTTCAAAATTGGAGTCACCTTTTTTTAGCAGGGAACCCGCTAACCCTTTCGCTGTGGGTACTTACAGGAAATTTTCGGTCGCGAGCAGTCCGATGTTGATGACGTCACGGAGAGAGAGTAGGACTTGGAAAAATTTGGACTCTCGGGCTATATATGACAGGAACTTGGGAAAATGTTAACCTCTAAATACGATAGAAGGGAGACTTGGAATTTCGACTCTCAAGCTATATATGATAGGAGGGACGAGGGGACGCAGAGAACCTGTGTTATAGAGTACCTTCAAAGGGTGTTTCGAGTCTTATGGTGTTGCATAACAGGCTCATTGAAGGAGCTAGGCCTTCCGCAGTGGTATACGGGTCTTGCGGGTTCCCCGCTCGCCATTGCATCCCATTTTTTAGCAGGGAACCCGCTATCCCTTTTGTTAGGGGTACTTCCAGGAATTTTTCGTCCGTGAGCGCGAGCGAGGTTGATGACGTCACGGAGAGGGGAAGGGGACTTAGAAAAATTCCTACCTCCGAGCTATATGCATATGATAGAAGGGGGACTTGGAAAAATTTTGACCCCCTAGCCATATATGATAGGAAGGGGACTTGGAAAAATTCCTACCTTCGAGCTATATATGATAGGAGGGGGACTTGGAAAATTCCTACCTCCGAGATATATATGAGGACGTATCTGGCAAAAGGGCGTCCGCTCAATGTATTTCTTACGGGAGGACGCCCTTCTGCCAGAACCCTCCTCATATGATAGGAGGGGGACTTGGAAAGACGACGGCTTCCTTGAAATTGTAGCAAATTTCGACCCTCTAGCCGTATATGATAGGAAGGGGACTTAGAAAAATTCCTACCTCCGAGCTATTTATGATAGGAGGGGGACAGGGGACTCGGGACAGTGGGTTAAGGGTGCTAAGCGATTCGATTTTAGGGCTTAAGCTTAAGGCTTGAACTTAAAATAGAATTTCTTTTCGCTTAAGCTTAAGGTTTATTTAAGATTTAGGAGTTGTAGCTTAAAACTTGATTAGTTTGAGCTGAATCGCTTAAAACTTATGCTTAAAGTTGAAAGGACAAAACATATTTTCGTTGGAAAAAAAATGTTTTTAAAAAAAACAAACATGTTTTTGTTGGAAAAAACATCTTTTCGTCAGAAAAAATATGTTTTCGCCTTTTTTAAATTGTTTCGCTTATTAAGTCGCTTAATTAAGCGAATGAAAATGGTTTCGCTTTAGCTTATTTACGGCTTAAAACTTGAATAAAACTTAAGCTTACCACCCTTGCAGTCCTACAATGGCATCTAATTTTTTTTGTCAATTTGATCTGTTTGTTTAATTAGTTTGACTGTAAATCATATAATGACTGAGTAAAGGTGACTGTCTGATTATGACAATTTTTTTTAGTTTAGTCAATGCGACTTTTATTTTTCTTTTTACTTTGGTCTCCACTCGGAATAATTCTTCCGTTTTCCTGAGGAGGTCACACCTCTATTCCAAAGGGATGTGACCCAAAATTGATCCTACGCCCTTCAATTAAGTTGTGGACGAAAAAATCCTCTAGAAAATATGTCCTCGACAAAAGTAATAAAGGTTCCTCGCTGAAGTAAGAATGAAATTTTGAACAAGAAAGAACAAAAACAAATCGAAGTAATGTCGAAATCCAAGTATTTAGGTTAATGTAAAATATCGCGTCATAGCCGCAAGGAGCGCTACCATAGTTTTGGTATTTTGATCATTTGTTGAGGGAAAATGGAATAATTACTTTTATATTTCGGTGATTAAAAATTTGGCATATTTTGCAGTGTCAAAGATCTATACAAGGAAAGTTTCATAGCAGTCAATTTTGCGATTGCGAAGCCCTCAAATTTACTACGTACACAACGTCGTCAGTGCGTCTTAGAATTGGTCACACTCACCTTGCTCATTAAAATGTTCTCCTGTGTCTTCATCCTCCTCTCTTGTGCACCTTTTCTTAGATCCATCCCTATACAATACGTGCATATTTTCTGCAGTTTCCATTCTCTCTCATATATTTCACACTTCTGCACCTTTTCTCGGGCGCAGTCCTACAAAATCTGTGCACTACTTTCTGTGTATTCCTATCCTTCACTTTTTTTACGAACAACCCTCAATATTTTTCCACTGCTTCAATTATTGTCTGATGCTCTGTAACTTCCTATTAATCTTGAGGAATGACAGGCCGGCCATCAAGTATTCAATGATCACCAAGTTCTCTTCTTTCAGACAAATAGACAAATAGGAATTTGTTTGCACAATACATACTTACAATTGGTTACCGCCCACAAAACAGTCAAGTTCCTTGTCATTAACTTGTCACATTTTTGTTTTGATTCCTCGAAAAAGTGAAGGGTCTATATAGCTTCTTGATAACCCCCTTCGGGTACTATCAAACGCACAACAGCGTCGTGAATTGACATCGTAACGCCCTTATAACTTTCGGACGCCGAAGTACATGGGAAGTAGCTCACCTTTTGTCCTCGGGAGACTTCGCGACGTTCACGACGGCAACGACGACGTGCACTAAATTAAATAATATTCGCGAAATTATAGCCGCTCGTTAACGTTAATAATACGCGTATACCGTGTACGACGACAATAAATTCGCTAATAATTTCTATATCTTCGACATAAAATCACGACTACACACCGTGCCCGCACGTATTCACAACCAGACTGTACTAGAGTCTATCGCGTTCTCCTCTCTCTCGAGTTTCACCTCTTCGAGGCAGTGCAGGTCTTCTCCTTTCAGGACACGTGTTAAGCGGTAATCGCGATGAACGGAATAGCGTGCCGGTATATCGTAATTAAGTGCCCCGTGTATTTTCGAAAGCCGGCACAATACTACAAAATATTACACAGAGGCGCTTCGTACACCTTTAACTATAGAGCCTCTTTCGTCCTTTTAGGAAAGAGACGATATACATGCACGCACACGATGTAACGATATACTTATCCCGGAGTGATTGTATATACAGTAGTAAAACCCGCGCTGGCATAATTACCTTCGCTCCCGTGGGAATTACAACAGATTGTTTTGATTAGCGGATAATCATTCATTGTAGACTAGCCTCTGTTTAGAGGGTGGTTTCTCGCGAAAATTTTGCAAAGACACTCGTTCGCTTTTAAATCGTATGACTGGCCAAAATGTTGTCCCAACCAGAGAGGTGCGAACTTCATTATATAGTAAAATAACCGGCCTTCGACTCGTTCACACACCGGAGGATGGTTTTGCTAAACGACAGCTGCGTCGTGTCCGAGAACTACCTGATCTACCTCTCCGTCATTGTTCCCGTGCCTTCTGCCCGTTACAGATATTCTTGAAAACACACGTGGCCGAGAAGACGGACGTGCATCAGCTAAATGAAATTTTACGCCACCCTTCTTTGTTCCCGAGCGTGTAGAGCGATAGCGAAAACTTGAAAATATTACGGAAAGAACTCGATACTTCAAATGGCTTTATCGCTCCATTGACGATATATACTGTCGATTCTATATAACGGTGCATACATGAAAGAAGGAGGAGGAAACAAAAAAAGGATATTCTTACTGCACTGTTGTACCTTCGTAGCGCAAAGAAATATATTATTGAACTCGATATTCCGAGAAATAATACCTTCCGAAGCTTCGTATTACGATAATGTACAGATAGTAGTACTTAGCTAATAAAAAATGACAGAACGACGGGCATTGAGTGCGTGCGCATAAGAGAGAAAGATGTACTGAAGAAGTTGACCTCTTTCAAAGCAACGTGAAAGGTATTGATTAAATTAAGTACTTCGAAGGCGGTGGAAAGGAAGAAAGTAAAGAAGAAAATCTAAGATTTTAGAGACAAGAAAAAAATATATTTTCTCGAGTAAAACTCGTGCATGGAGAAGTTGAATTCATTCCTATTCCGTTTTTCAAGGTTTCTGGTTAAGATCGTAGCTCTGAATCTATCTCTTTCTGTTCGAAGAGTGGCCAAAAAACGTTTGGGATCCGCGTCGATGTATGGATCCGATTTAGTAACGGATTCAGGAGGGCGTTTTGGGAGGAGAATTTAAACTTCTTGAATCGTGACCCAGTTGTTCTTCATCTCATTCAACTGTTCCATTTCAATTTATTCCTTTCTTTTCAAGAAGGGGACTGTCCTCGTTAGATTCACCCTGGCTGACCATATGAAGATAAGGAGAGCCTCACACTTTGTCTCTTCAATCCATTTCCTTCTTTTGAGGGAGAGGGCTCCTTTTCAATAAAATCCACCCCAGCTGATCCTATTTTAAAGATAGGTGTTGTGAAATTTAAAAAATGAGGATATATTAGAACTTCAATTTGTATAGGATTAAGTCTACAGCTGATGGCTCTATTACGTGATAACGTCACTGCACATTGATGACGTCATTTTACGCCAAAACTGAAAACTTGAAGGTAAATGCAGCCATAAGCTGGAGACTTGATCGCATACAAGATGGAGTCCCTTTTTTACCTTTCCCGTTAAAAAGTTTTAATTATATGCCTTAAGTTGAAAAGTCGCTTGCATAGAGAAGAATATTTTAATTTCCAAACCCTGAAAAGGATATGAACCACTGGGAAGTAAGGGAAGAAGCTGTCCGAGAGAGAGGGAATTGGAAAAAAATTCACCTTCTGGACTCTCACGAACTTGTAAGAACTGAATAAATTTCAGGTCTTAGAGAACATAAAAGCGGATCTCTTCAAATCAGGGATTTGAAGGGATTTTTCGATTCTTCAGGGAAGAGGAAAGATTCAGCCGTTTTAAATTGAATGAATCGGAGAAATTTCAAGTTGTGAACCTGTAGCTGTTATTTTTCTAGAGCTCTTTGGGAAGGGAATCTGAACTTTTTTCTGAATCTCGATCCAACTTCCTCCCCCGCACAACTTTTTTTTTTTGAGGGAGTCAACTTCCTTTTTTTGTCTCATGCCCATATCTACAGTAGAAATCAGTGCTAAATTTTTAAGTAGGATGAAAAATCAAATTTAGAATTTTCTTTTTTTGTCGGAGAAAGATCAATCCATCAAGTTTCCTTCTCACCCGTCATATCCACACCAGATGATCAAACAAAGAAAAAATCTTCTCTCCAAAATTATAATGTGTACATAATAAGAAATTATGAACAACTGTACTCGAAAAAATTTCGTGTTACGAGTCTGCACTCTCTTTTCTCCTTTTACGCTTCCACGTTCGTCTGGATGATCTTGAATTAGTTCAGAAACTAGAAAAAAATTCCAACGTCGTAGACGTTAGAGAGATCTCTTAAGCCCCTCTATAAACGAGGGTTTAGAAAAATTTCAAGCTTGGACGATTACAAAAAGGAAGGAATCTAACTTTGGACTTGAAGAGCGTTTACTTCATAACGTCATCAGGGACGGAAAAATTTATAGTTTAAATCTGGGGTCCGTTCAATTCGGCGCGGACGATTCGGCGCGATGGCTTACATCGGCGCCGAAATGAGTTGGCGCAAATAGCTCGAAAATTGTTTTCTGAAAGTCGGCGCAAACAGAAAAATTGCAAGAAAGTTAAAATTTGCGAATATATTATTTTAACATCAGAAGAAATGATTTTCGAATTCATAATTTAAAAATTGTACTAAAACTAGAGATGAATTATATGAGCTACTGCTCTCAAATATTCAATCGTTGTCCGCGTTTTGTACTCCGCTACAACTGCTAGTAGTCGCTGGTTGCGGGAGGCAACTCTTTTCTTTTTCGCTGGGGGAGGAGTACCGGTGACACATTTGGCGTACTCCAAATCGCGCCCTTTTTGATATCGTCTCAAGGTATTAATGAAGGCCCACAATGTCGGATGATCGGACGAAAATTCACTTTGGAGACGGTAATGTCCACCTTCCGCGCTGTTGTTTGTTCTCGGATAAGCAAAAATATGAAATTCTTATTGCGCCGACATGAGCCTTTGCGCCGCATCCTTCAGCGCCGATTCGTGCGCCGCCGAATGAAGTCCGCGCCTAGATGGCGGCGCCGATTCGTCCTGCGCCGAATGGAACTAGACTCTTAAATCTGTACAAAAAAAGGACTGCGAACTTCAAATCGTTCAGAGAGAAAGTGACCTAGTTTCGAGTTCTATAAAGAGGAAGTGGTCGACTACGTCATGGTCGTGACGTCATTGAAAGACTTGAGAATACTGTTAGCATAATTCTGCATAGAAAATGGAAAAAAATTCTACACTGCTTTTCCGAGCAGTGCAGAGGCGTGTAATTTCTTCTCCCTCCTTTCCTCAGTATCCTTTGATAAGACATTATGTAAGAAAATAACCTTCTCCGGGTGTTTGAAAAAATTAACAAAAATGGGACTTGAAAGTGCAAAAGTACTTCAACTATTGAGAAATTCTATTGGTTGTCCACAAAAAACGTGCGATCGTTCCCCACTCAGAATTGTTCTCGATAAGCCGGCCGGACTGACTTGGAGCTCAAAAATTTTCCAAGTCTCCTCTCTATCATATATAGCTTACGGGTCGGGCCTGTGACGTCACAGTTTGATGAAGTTATAGGTCAGCCTTGTGACGTCACAATCTGATAACGTCATATACGGATATAAGTTTTTTTTGAAAATCCTCTCCTAATTATATATATGTAGCTCCTAAGTCCAGCTCTGTGATGTATGTCACAATCAGCCTTGTGGCGTCACAACCTACATTTTTTAGATCCCACGTCCCCCATAAAACGACGGCTTCCTTAACGATGTTAAACGAGGAACGCAGGAAACCTGTTCCATGGGTTGAAAAATAATACATGATATGACCCGCATAAGGATAGCCCCTTCAAGTAACTAGACATGCAATGTTTCGTACACCAATTGTCTTAGCCCCTTCAATGAGCCAGATATGCAATGCTTCAAATACCATAAGTCCCCCTTCTATCCCATATTACGGTCGCGAGTCAAAATTTTCCAAAGTCCCCCTCCTGTCATGTTTAGCTCGAGAGTAGACATTTTGTCTACTTATAGCTTGGCAGGCGGGGCCTGTGACGTCACAGTTTGATGACGTGATAGGTCAGCCTTGTGAGGTCACAATCTGATGACGTCGTAGATTACTTTTGTAAAGTTTCCCTCCTGTTATTTATAGCTCCAAAGTCCGAGCCTGTGACGTCACAATTGGATGACGTCATAGGTCAGCCTTGTGAGGTCACAATCTGATGATGTCATAAATCAGTTTTTTTGCCAAGTCCTCCTTCTATTGTATACATATAGTTTCGAGGGTGGGGCCTGTGATGTCACCGTTTGTTGACGTCATAATTTCATGACGTCATGGATCAGTTTTTTAAAAGTTTCACTCCTATTACATTTGTATAATTCCAATGTCCGGGCCTGTCACAAGTGGATGACGTCATAGGTCAGCCTTCTCACGTCACAATCTGAGGACGTTATAGATCACTTTTTTAAAAGTTTCCCTCCAGTTATTTATAGCTTCCAAGTCCGGGCCTGTGACGTCACAACCTAATGATGTCAGAAATAAGTTTTTTCCAAGTCCTCCTTCTATTGTATACATATAGCTTGAAGGGCGGGGCCTGTGATGTGAAAGTTTGATGACGTCACAGGTCAGTATTGTGACGTCATAATCCGATGACGTCATATATCATTTTTTTTTCCACGTTCCCGTCCTATCATATATAATTTGAGCCTGTCATTTTTCAGATCCCACTACCCCATAAAGCAGATTCCCTGCCACCCCTCGTTCAACTCCGTTAAAGAACCCGAAAGTTTTTCTTTAGTCCAATAATATGAAAATGGATCAGCAATTTTATGGCGATTTAAAAATTCCCTGCCCCGATGACTAAGCCACTGCCAGAATTCAAAAATTTAGCATAAAATTGAAGCTTGAACAAATATTAATAGCATACAGTGCCAGTGGTATGTTCTACGACTCAAAGATTTCGTTTCTACAGGCTGAGTACAAATCCCCAAAGGCACAAGGCCGTAATATAACGCTTTGCTTACAAAACTTTCGATACATATCTACTTTGGCAGGGCCTTCCCTTAAACTGAACAAACTTTTAAATCTCTTACTGTTGATGAGATCCACCCTTCCATGAGTAATCCTCATTTCGAAAGATCGTTGCCATTTTTGTCGTGGTAATTCAACAGTGCTCACAGCCCCCTTCACCTGATGTCGCGCTGTCTTCAGCATCTGTAAGAAAGTCAAGTCTTTACTTTCCATTATCGCGAGTATCGTAATTCGTAAGTCGAGATAGTTCCATGAAAAAGTTAAAAATGTTTCTAAAAGGAAACACGGAGCGTACGACAGATGAATTCACGAAACATTTAGCGCACATTTGCGCGAAACGTGAGCCGACTCAATAGTAGGCTAAGATCCATAATATTATATCGAACGACTCTACTTCGCGAAAGTTACTGTATCTTTATTGTATACAGTTAGCGTATATACAACGTATACAGAGTATTAAAAAAGGCTTTTCCGCAAGGTCGGTGGTGTCGTCGAGCTGATGAGCTACTTTTTATTCAGGCGTATAGACGCGACCTTATTGTATTCCGCCGTCGCGATATATCGACAATCGCGTTTAATACACGAAGTACACGTGTCGACACCAGTGCTCTTGCTATTCAAATTATTATTTCGAGCAAACGGAGCGGACGACGTCTGCAACACCATTTAGCAACATCAGCACCCTTCCGTCGTCGCTCGAAATTAATTGCGCGTTCGTGCCAAAAACTAGAGAAGAATTTTCGCAGTACTACGAAAACGGAAGCGGGAAAACGCGGACCTGTTGGATGAAATTATTAACGAAATATTATTTCCACTGCGTGTACCATGGTTGACGAGAGAACATCCATCAGGACGCAGAATCCGAATGAAATTTTCATCGAATACTCGTCGGGACTCTTAGGATAAGTAGTCACGAAATTCGATATTGCTTGAACCTGCAAAGTAACTGTGCAGGTCTTGGTCATCTATTTCTAGAGTTCTCAAAATAGACAGCACTAGTGCAGTACGGTCAAACCCAAACGGATTCATCTTCTAAAAGCTAGACGATACCTCCACCTATCTACTGACTTGTTCGTTTGCTCTGCAATTTGTTGGAACAGAAATTTTAGAATGGACAATGTAAGTAGGGAAGTTGATGCCAGTAATGAGGTTTGAACCACGTACCTTTGAATTAGAAGTCCGAAAAACAAGCGCTCAGCCACTGGTGCTGTACTTCAACTTGAAAAGATAATAAGCAACGACCCAGACGGAAGAGAAGCACAGGGAGAACTTGAGTAGAGTGTACAAATTCAGTTGCGAACACGGCGAACGCAGCCACATTGATGAGATTGGGTGAGAGCTCAAAATCAGGAAAAAGGAGGGTGAAATATTAAGTAGAAAAAAGACGGGAAGTCACTGGGATGAAGAACAGTACAATGGTGAAGGTGTATTCAAAGTCGTACGTGTAGAGAACTGGATGTAGAGAAAATTAGGATGCCGTTGCAAGTTTTGGAACGGCGAGCGAGGAGTTTGCAAGATCCGTATTGCACTGCGAAAGGTTTTTCAAAAAGTAGACCATATAGAAAATCCTATCATATATAGCTCGAGAGTCAAAATTATTCCAAGTCCCACTCCTATCATTTATAGCTCGAGAGTGGAAATTTTCTCAAGTCCCCCATCTATCATATATAGCTTAGAGGTCGAAATTATTCTATTGAATTGGAAAATTTAGTGTTATTATAATTTAAATTTAGAATTTAAATAAATAAATGAATAATAAATAAAATTATTAATTTTAATTTTATCAATATTAATTAGAATAGGATTTTTTTTTATTAATTGAACGAAAAATAATAAGTTTAATTCAATTTCGATTTGGGCCTAATAAAGTTATTTTTATTGGTTTATTACAATCTTTATTAGATATAATTAAATTATTAATGAAATAATATTTATATTTATATTTAATTAAAATCAAATATTTATTTTATCTGATTTTAATTTTAATAATTAATTTATATTTTTGAATTATTATTAAGAAATAATAATTTTTTTATTATTATAATATTATTTATATTAGTTAAATTATTATTTTTAATTTTTTATTTATTAGTACAAAAATCTATATATGTACAAATTATTTTTATTCGAGCTATTATTCAATTTTTATCTTATGATATTTTATTAATTATGTTATTATTATTTTTTATTATAATTATATTTAAATTTAATATTTTTATATTTATTATTCATCAAAAATATAGGTAGAAGTTTTCAATATATAAATTTTATTTTTTTATTTTTATGATTGATAATTAATTTATTAATAGAATTATTACGATTGCCATTTGATTTTTATGAAAGTGAATCTGAACTTATTTCTGGATTTAATTTAGAATTAGGGTCATTTAAATTTATAATTTTATTTATAGTTGAATATTTAGATATAATTTATTTCATTAATTTAACAATTTTAATATATTTTTTTAATAATTTTATAGAAATTTTTCATTTAATTATTTTATTAATATTTTTATGAATTCAAGTCCCACCCCCCCCCCCCCCTCTCCGTGAAGACATCAACCTCGGACCGCTCGGGGACGAAAATTCCCTGAAAGTACCCCCAACAAAAAAGATAGCTGGTTTCTCGATTTAAAAAAATCTGTAAATATTATGGAGATTGCAAAGGCAAAGAGGAGAAACCCTCTTGAACAATACAGCCAGCTGAAAGCCAAATTCAGCGAATTTTTACTGATAAGAGCGAAACTGCAAGCCAGCTTTATTTAAACCTTCCTAAGCCGAAAGCCGAAATGAGCCAATTTTTTCAGCTTTTGTTTTAGCTTTTCCAATTGTTTGCAAAAGCCAGATAGGAAAATGAAGAAATAAAAATCACAGATTTACAGCAATATCTTTTATCTTGTTAAATTTATTCCATATCTAATGAAAACTCAAACTTCGGACCGTGTAGTATATAGACCGTTGATAGTGATAAGAAGCCCATTGGAGTATCGGAAGAGCTGTAAGTCGGCAGGATTTCATGGAGTGAATGTGATTAAGCGTGGCGTCGCTCCCTTGAACACCCGAGACCTCCAAATTAAACCTTGCTGACTTATTGCAAGTCTCCTTTGTTGCGGCGTCTGGTAACGTCATTTTACATAGACTACCTATTTCCGGTTCAGTTCAGCTGTCCAGCCGTTCAGTACAGAAGCTTGTAGTGCAATCTGAATACAAACTGGAGAATAGGCGCCTAACTCCACCCACGAGCAATTTCTCATTTCACCTCCCTCCTAAATAGAATCTTCCCCTCATTCATTTTCCCAGCTGTTTGGAAACTAGCAATAGTAATTCCCGAGCAAATAAAGACCCAACCCTCCCATCTTCCCACCGACCAATAACCCTCGCTAAAATTTTAGAAAAACTCCTTCAGAAAGGACTCATCTGGTTTTTGGAATCCGACAATCTCACAAACAATTCACAGTAGGTAAATAACCTGATTCGATGGCTAGACTTGGAGCAGAGCTGATGCGAAAAGCTAGTTTTCTAGAAGTTACGGGGAACAGACTGAGGAAACCATATTTGTAGAGGATGAGGAGGATGTGGTGTCGCCAGGCTCTCGGGGAAAGAATTTACATGATTTATTGGAGTTTGCTTGATGAAGTTCGGCTCATGCCATGGTCGTAGACCAGGCTTCAAGGCATCCATACTGTGAACTGATTGTAAAAACCAGATGAGTCGTTTGTTGAAGATTTTTTCTACAACTTTTGCCAGGGTACTTATTAAGGAGATTGGTCGGTAGGGAAGAGGCAGTGTTGGGTCTTGTTTGTTTTAAGAATGGGAATTACTATTGCTAGTTCCATAAATGAGATGAAGATTCTAGTGAGAGATTGCTTGTGAGTGAAGTTTTTAGTAAAAACACTCTACGCATTTTGAGGGGAGATGAGTTGACGAATTGAATTTTGCTGCTATCGAAAACGGCTACTTATTTCTTACCTTTTATAACCTGACCACGGAATATTATACATCAAAAGAAGAAGTTGAGCGAGGATAGAAACTTTCAAATGGGGTGAGAATGGAAATATTTCCTAAACAAGAATGAGGAATGACTTTTTGCTAGACGGTTTTCACGATGGAGAAGAAGTGGAATACGCAGACACATTTAGAGCAAATTTTCTTTGCAATTTAGGTAGATGTAGGTTCAAAATCGACCCATCTCACATTCCTTCCTTCAAGAGTTTTGTCTAGAAACATTCGCTCTTCACCTTGAAGGTAATCAAGTTGTAAAAAAAGTTGAGCCGATAGTTACGATTAACCTTCAGACAATTACAGAACAGTTGCGCCAGCACTAGTATAACGAACTAAAGTTTTCCTATCTTGTTACAGTTTATCCTAGACGCTTTGTAAACTTAAGAGACTTTGAGAGGGAGAGAGAGAGGGGGACGGGTAAAAAAGCCTAATTCTGTACTGTATCGATTGAGCTGATTAGAAACTTCATCCTGGGCGGAATGCGTCGCTTTCATTATATCGTTCACAACAGAGGGTAATCAAGAACCACTCCGGCAATGTAGATACATGAGTATTAATGCTGTATCGCGTACACGTCCCTCAAGATTTACAAACGAGTCAAGAGTACAAAAGACGTCACTATTATTCGGAACAGAGAATCGACTCGCGATAATTTCAGCTTGTATAACATGACACATCTTCCTACTTGATGTGTACAGCGTTGTATCTTTCACTACGCTCGTAAGTCGGTTTACTGCACAATATAACAGTGGAAGCAAAGAGGGTGGATCGAGTATCCGCATTATCGGCATCTTCCACTGATGCGCCAGCCTAAACGAATCAATTAAAAATTTGAAATAGTACTGGGGATCGTTAGCGCCATGTGCGTCCTTCCTTTCAAACAATTTTCTTAAGCACGTTACGCAGTCGACCCTCGTGATTTATGTACAGCGTACTAAAAGGAAAAAAGCAGAAGAAAGAAAGTCCACTCGAGGTTTATAATAGAGACATTGGAAAGTGAATCACGTTTCCGATTTAAAGAACGTCGATTGGTATCGCGGAAAAATACTAAAGAAAGTAACGATTCTGGGATTTAAAGTTTTTGTCGTGAAATTTTTCGCCGAACAAAATGACATCAATGAGGACTGAAATAGAAGTCATGTTATTGATTTTAAGGGCAAACTTTTTATTTCGGATGCTATGATGAAATTAAATGTCTCCGAGAAGAATAATTTGTATACGCGCCAAAGTTTGCTGAGGACTATTGACATCTTGTGTCATCACTTCTATTCAAACCAAAACGAGAAGGATTGGCGCTGGACTGGAAAAGCACGGGCCATTACGTCAACTGCAATGGCAGCTGGTAGCCGTGATGTCTGGTCTTGTCACGAGTAACAGGAAACCCGTTCTATGTTTTTTTTTTGAAAAATTTTCTGTCTGATGTCCGACCAAAATGGACTTACAAAATTTTGCTTCTTTATTTATAATTAATTAATTTTATTTATTTATTTATTTGTTTCTTTATTTATTTATTTAGTTTCTTCCTTTCTTTCCTTATATGATAGAAGGAGATTTTGAAAAATTGATGTGTTTTCAATTCAGTTCCACGCTACCCGAGAGGTCGATTTTTTAGGGTTTGTTTGTTTTTTTTTTTCTTGAAATACTAGTTTACTCAATAGGCCTATAAACTTCATTACTAAAAAAAATTCTACCCATATTATGAGTTTTTCCCAAAATAGTCGAGGTTTCACGAATTCATCTTTCTCTACTCAAAGTTGTAGATCCTCGTCCTCTTCTCTTTATCTTTTTGCCAATTACCCTTCATCTACATAGATTGTGCCTTAAAATTCCTCCAGGTTACTGAAATAAATCAGTCAACTGTCCCTCTCTTTTTGAGTCAAAACTATTTCGTACGCTTACTCATCAGACGCTCCCATCCTCTAGATAGGTCACGACGAAATCTTTTCAAGACCTCTCATGACGTCACGATCCTAGCTTGTACTTCTTATACATTCCTCCAATAGGGTAAATAATAATAATTCGTCATGATTCTGACTCGAAATTTTTCCAAATCCCTTCTCCAGGGGGATTTTTTTTTTTGAAGGAAAGTAATCGCTGGTTTCTGGTATTCTTGACCTTCTCAAGTTCGAAAATAGATCAATGTAGTAAATTGAAGTTGTGTAAATCAGCGTCAAATTGTATCTCGTGTGCAATTTGTACTAGCTAGCTGACGGGTTCGCTCCACAAGTATTTCTTAGCCTAGTATATTGGAGGCTCCTCCATGTGGGCGTGGTCACAGGGGGAGGCACATTGCCAGTGTGTACTACGTAACTGTCCCATTTCAAGTCTAGCTGTTACCTTGCCATGGTGTGGAGGCTCACGACAAGGCCCGTTCAACTGCTTAGGGGCGAGTGTAACTCATAACCCAGTGTGCTACAACCACCCCTCTGTCCTACGGGTTCACCTGGAAACAAGTGTTCTGAGCATATAGAGCGCATGTCACTGTCTACCTAATAGCAGTATGGCTCCTGCAGCAGCCGCACTGCATATGTCCCCACCTTCCAATATCTATCCTTTGAATTCCCCATCCTATCTTATTCTTCCCTACACGCCCACATCCACTGATTTGGAGAGTCATCACCACGTCTTTAGAGTCACAGGGTTCTTGCTTGGGAGTGGTAGTCTCGCGCCCTCCTGTAACCAAAGCCGGAAGGAGAACTATCTCACTCAGCCCTCACTCTCTCCAGCAGTTCCGCAACAGCCTGTTCAAAAGTTGCACAAGTTCCAACATGAAGATGGATAATTGGAAGAAAAAAGCCGGGCTGAAATCGGATACAGTCACCCGGTCAACATTCTTAACGCGCTAAGGTAACGTTGAACGTCAGCATACCACGAGGCAAACTCCTGGTGATCCACTGGGCCGGACTTTCACTACCACCTTTAAGGGTGTGCTTTACTAGTGAAAATATGCTCGCAAAACATGGTACTCAAAATTACATTTTACTGCACGAATTTTTAACGGATCTTTCTGAATAATTGAAACGTTTTTCAGAAAGGTCCAACCAGGAGCGCTATCGAAGCAGAATTTTTAAAATTTTTCTCATACTTTCTCAATTAAACGTTGAAATTGATAAAAATTCGTCTATTTTCTGACGAGAGTGAAATTCTTATGGAGCCAAAATTTAGGATTCTGCTCCGATAGCGCCTTTCGTTGAACCCTTCTGTACAACATTTCCAAAGACCGAAAAAAATCGTCAGAAAATGGAGCCCTGAGATGTGACCTAGCAAGATCATTCCTCGTCGTTTGTTACGAGGACTACCCACGCACGTCCGACAAGCGTCGTGTAGTGACCGCTGGCTTCTCGAACCTTGCAAGGTTTTTGGGGATGTTTATGCAACTTACTGTACATCGTTTCGGAGTTTCCGAACAAGTAAAGCACACCCTTAACGCGTAGCAGAAAGCAATTAGAAGAAACTACGAGAATGCAAACTCAAGAAAAAAAAGTCTAAAGGAATGCCCTCGGTGGCTGAACTTCAGCTTCAAGTGAAAGCCTTGCTAACTGAGAATCAATTGTTGAAAGACAAGTTTACGCTCCATCAAATGAGCTCTAAAGAAAACGATCGAGCCAATGAACTGATATTGGCCAAATCTGAAGTAGCACAATTCACAAAGAAATTCAATCAATTGACTCTGGAGATTAGAAAAAGGGATAGGCTTATACTTCAAATGGAAAACGTAAACCAAGATTTGGGGCGCATGTTGAAAAACAAGTGCTCTAGCAATGCATCAGCTGCTGAAGCATTGGATATGCAAACCCAGACGTTGCCGCTACAAAGTGAAGACGTTAATGTCTATTCTGGAATCAAGAAAATGCAGAAGCGTGAAAGCAGCAGCACAAGAGAAATTGATATCAACTCAAAGGAACCAGACAAAGTCGCCGGTATCAAAGGCAAAGAATGAAGAAGACAGTTCTCATTCTACCTTCTGAAAATGGACCTCCGTTAGAGGTCCTAGCTCAAGAAATACCCGAACCGAAGGTTGCTGGTATCAAGAAGCATATTGTATTTCCAAGTGATGCACTTCTACTTGTATTATACTGTGCTGAAGGAGAAACTGATAATATCAAGAAACTGATTCAGGATAATAACCTCCAAATCAAGCAAAAAAAGCATGGATTGCCATAGGATATGAAAATACACAATCTACCCAATACAATCAAGATGGAAACTGTTGTGAAAACAGTCAAGGAACACTTTGATGAAAGGCCTATTTCCTACACCAAAGTTCAGCACAAGGTGAAAGAAAACCAATGGTTTTGTGCTCTCAAAGTCAAGACAACCTTATACTCCAAGTTAATAAAGGTACATCGTTTATCAATTGGATGGAAGTCGTTCCCCATTGATACTTCAATATAAATACCCAGATGCGGCCAATGCCACCTTTTTAAATTTTGCAGTCACCCATCAAGTGTTCCAGCAGAAATATTGAAAGAAAAGCGCTGTCATGATTGCGTTCAATTTAACTAAAGAATGAAAGTAGCCACAATGAGAGAAACAGTATATAAGGAGAACTATGTTATTGAAACAACTCCACAGAAAAGAAATTCCAGCCAAGATGCTACTGACATCAGTCCAATGGTATATGACAATCAGCTGCCAAGAACCTCTATACAACCAATCATTGAAGAGGTTTACAAACATGTAACAAAGGACACAAGCCCAAATATCAGCATAGATATGGAAGAAACAACTGATGGTAGATCACCAGATAGCAACAAAAGCACAAATATAGAAAGAGAAAATTATACAGTCTACTACTATAGCACCAATGATTACTATTTGAAGTAACGGAACTACCTGCTGCCGCCATTGCTCATGGGGACAGCATAGATGACCAAGGAAGGTATAGATACCAAGTAACATTCGGGTCCAGATCAGAGAGATCAGTTTTTAGAAGCTGCTATATGAAGAAGACAAGAAATCAATGGGAGGAATCAGGTCCATTGAACTTGACCCTCTGAATTCTGATGAGGAAGACAACTACTCCAACTGATGGAGAAAATACATGACGAACAAGCAGTGGATGGCAGTGCCTGCAGCACAAATGAGTTACCATTTAGCCTTAAGCATAAGTTTTCCACTAGCCTTCAGCATAAGTTTCTGCAATAGTTTTTCCGACCATTCAATAGTAATTCCATGTATCTAAACAATAGCCACGTATAATTTAGCCTTAAGCATAAGAAAACCCCAGTACTCTCTTTGAGAAACCTTTGGTGCATGAGTGGAGTGCTGGGCTATGTACAATAGTTATCATAATCTCTCCATCCATCACTGAGCACTGCCCACTCCGCAAGTGGAGATTGGGGTCCAAAAGAAAAAAAAAAAAAGTATAATGAAGGCTATGCAGACTGCAGGTTAGGCTTTGTATAATGAAGATTGAGGATATAGGAATCAAAATAGCGAAGGTCGAATTTAAAGTAGGTCAAGGCCGTTGACTCATTGATGACTTCATAGAGCGTCTCGCATCCTGAAATTTCCTACTGACCGGCAAATACCTCAACAGTATCAAAGGCGGCAAGGTGAATTCGTAGTCCAAATGACTGAATAATCTTTCTTAATGAGTCGAAATGGCCTGTAAAGGACAATATTTGACTGGATATGCAAGACTGTTACTTCCACGTACTTCTTAGCATATGGGTTTGTTTGATTCTGGAAAGACTGGGGAGAAGAACGAATTTGTAGAATCGACACTCTAATCAAAATCTACTTGTGGTTCTACAGGATAATCAGGAATTTCACTCAGTTTATGAAGTCTATCACCATGACGTTACATCAAAAGATGTCCATGATCCAATAAGGAAACCTGAATTTTATTTTAGCCTAGAAGTGAACTGAAACCTCCAAAACATCGAGAAAGTTAATTGCCTCTCCCCTTGTCCACCCTGTGACGGGTGTGATACCGCACTTTTCTAGTTCGAAAAGTTGGCAAGAATGGTCGATATTTTCCAATTTCCTTCAAGCCCTCCCTCTTCACAATCCGTTTCCGAATGAGACAGGTGATGATGCATGCATACTTCGGTTGGTCATCGTCATCTGGTCGCGCTCGCTTCTGTTTCATCCTGGAGGAATCAGTTGACAGTGCAAGTATCCTGTTTCTAACAGGCAGTCTGGCCGAAAGCGACGCTTGATATCCTCGGTTCTGGGAGCAAAGTTGTGCTTCGGTGTCGCTGTTCCCCATTTTTCATGCGTTAGTTCTCCAAATCCGAGAGCGTTTTTCCAGCTTCCTAATTATGGATTTAAAACGGTCATCCCAAAAGCATTTCAAGTCTCTTCATGCTTCCTATCTGTCGTGAACTTTTTTGTACTCGGAGAGGCCTTAACACAAACGAAACGTCCAAATATTATATACTTGACCGAATGAAAATCGCCTATTCGATGCTTTCTCGAAAATAGTCGAAGACGAATTTCATATTTCTTGACTGTGAATTCGGAAAAAAAAAAATCGATTTACGCTTCTTTATTTGAAATGAGTTTCTGTGGTCAAAATTCAGTGAAACGGAAATTGATCTTTCTTCTCTAATCAAGTGTGTTTTGGACAAATTTTCTTTCTTCGCTCCTTTTGTCGCGACGTTCCGCTGTATAGATATTGAATGAAACTCGAGGTGTGAAAATGCCTTCACCGCGTCCTTTTGTCCGGCGAAGACTCGAAGAACGAACGCAAATTAAAATTCAATTTAAAGAAAGAAGAGAGAGAAAGAAGAAAAAAAAAAAAAACTTTTTAAACGGTAGAAAGTTGCCACACCGAGTGGTACAAGTGTCTTTTTTTTTTCATTACTTTCTTATTCTTTTTCTCGAGCGCCACCAAAAGCGAGCCATTATCGTACGAAAACGAGGTCGGATATTTTCATTTTCTAGAATATGCGAGAGAACGTAAAAGGGTTCTTTTCATAAAAGCTCATTTCGTATGTATAGACGCGTATGCATGTTTATATGTCGCCACGAAAATACGTTATGACAGATAATAATTAAGAAACTTTTTTTTTTCTGTCTTTCTTCTTCAGACTTCGTTTCGTGTTGATTTATGATGGTTATGTGAAGACGAGAAGAGTGAAAAAAAAAAAGAAAAATTGCCGCTTCATCGCATTTTTTGTTTATTTTTAAAAAGTTGACTGAATGGCTGGAAGAGGAAAGAAATTAATGATAGAAGACTGTCTCGTGATAAATATTTTCATCGAGGTTTAAATACGAAAGTTACCACGTTTTCAAACGTCGGTCAATCGTCTAGTTTATTATAATCGCGTACGATATTCAATGGAGAATTTAAAAAATTAACTTCAACGTTAGATTTTCGAGAAGGACGTAATAAAATATTCAACAATATCGTAGATGCCCTCTTGTAGTTCACGTCTGATAAAAGAAGGAAGAAAATTTCGTAATTTCGCTTCGGATAAATGATGACACCCATCTATAGCTCTATACAGTCTCTCTAGAGTATCGTCTGTAAATACTACGTCCTCCCAGGGTCAGCGTTGATGCTCTTCTATTTTTTTTTCATACAATAGACGAAGTACACATATAAACTATAATCGCGACCGCGGCAGTCGAACGCCGCCGACCCGCAATATGCTACGGGCAATAAAAATAGGGTGACGTCATAGAATCCCTTGTCCGTTGAAACGGTCCTCCCTTCTCGTCGACGATTCTCTAAGGGTGATATAATGTAATATCAGTCAATCTAAACTACCTTATACGAAAATTGTCGAACTTGCGGTGGTAACTTTTCAACAGATATGTGTGCGAGCGAGAAGAGGGTGGGTTTGCTGCCGCCGAGACGCAGAAGAAAACACAAAAGAGTAAAAGACTACGTAAACTGATGTAATTTGGACGTTTATCCTTGTACATCGGTTTAAATTACCCGCGCTTTGAAGGGAGAGAGTTATCCGATGCGAAAATTTATCCTTCTCTTTTTCAATTATAATAAACGAGACGATTTCGCACCTTTGCTCATTAGAGCGGCCTCAGTCCTGAGGCGGTGACGCGTGGCATCATCGGAAATGAGGGAGTTTGGTTTAAATTAACGAAATTTATCTTGCGACGTTCCAATATCGCGAAAAATTTCGTATACAAAAGACTTAACGACGAATGTTGCGGCGGAGGCGAAACAATAAAATAGGAACGCGTTCGGCTTCGATCGAAATGTGATTTAAAACCCATACCAACGAGAAAGTAGAACGCTTATTCGGCTTCTTTTTTTCTCTCGTTTCTTTCAAACTGTCGATTAAGGATTTTAGAAGAACGGTTTTTCTTTTCCTAATTAAAAACATTTTCAGACTTTGGTTACATCTGAGAATTCTCCGTGAACGCGGGTCAATATTTTCGCAGCGGATTGTTATCGTTGATGACGGAGACTGGAGAGTTAATGGCACAACTTCTATACTCTCGAATTACATAAATATTTTGCCAAGCAGGCCATTGCACTGAGCGGAAGAAAAGTTTTGCAGTAAATTTTCAAATTTCTCGGTGCTTAGGAGAAGTTGAAGGATGAAAAATGCATGTTATAGAATATGTACATTAAATGCGAAGATTCGCTTTTGTCACATGTACAGCGCCGCCCGTCCTCCATAGGGGAGTGGGTGTGGATTGCGCATGCATTGATTTCAACAGGGAACCTGTTCTATCCCGGTTTTTTTGAAAAATTTGCCGTCTGCCGTCTGGCCAAAGTGGACTTGGAAAAATTTTTCTTCTTCAGATAATTAATTAATTAATTCATTGATTCATTGATTCATTGATTCATTGATTCATTTATTTTATTTATTTTATTTATTTTATTTATTTATTTTATTTATTTTATTTATTTTATTTATTTATTTTATTTTTTCATTTATTTATTTATTTATTTATTTATTTATTTATTTATTTATTTATTTATTTATTTATTTATTTATTTATTTATTTATTTATTTATTTATTTATTTATTTATTTGTTTATTTATTTATTTATTTATTTATTTATTTATTTATTTATTTATTTAAAATAATATTTAATTTCTTTCTTTCTTTATATGATAGGAAAGTACTTGAAATATTTTGAATACTTGTCATAACATATGATAGGAGATTTTGGAAAATTGATGTTTCCTCAATTTAGTTCCACACTAACCTAGAGGTCGAATTGATAGTGCGTTCTTCTTTAGAGTGGTTTTCCCAATAGGCCTTAAACCTCATTACTAAAACAAATTCGACTCACAGAACAGGTTGCCTGCGTTCCTCGTTCAACATTATTAAGGAAACCTCAATTTTGTTTCTTACAACACTGGAGTCGACCCTTCTGGGCACGACTTCAGTGTTGGAAGAATCTCTTTGGTGAAACACCTCTTCTACTTAGCAGCCGCCAAGCTGCAATGTCTCCAGGCATGCAAAATATTAGAACCCACAACAACAACAACATTACCTTAGATATAGTAAATCGCTGTTGGAGTTTTTTCTTCCTCTTACTTCGAGGGTGATCTTCCTCTCCTCTCCGCACATTTGAATGTGAATGAAGTAGGCCATAGCATGATTCTGGTTACAGTGCAAACACGTTTCCTACTATTTTTGTTCAACTTTTCATGATGATTGTATGTGGAAATTGACAATTTCCTATAACTGGTTAGTGAACTTCTGTGCTTGGCGTGAGCGGCTTCTTTATAATATTCACAAGATGTAACAGCATGCTATAAAACTCGCACATACAGTGGCTCAGAGAACGTTCATGCGTTGTCAAGCGACAACTGAAAATATTTAAGTACCAACAAACCAATTATGCTGAAAAATTTTTGTTCCTTTGATTTCCTAAAATTTCAATATTTAAGATGATGGTATTTTATTATTTCAAAATTGAAAAATAAGAAATATTAATAGAAATTATTCTAATTACTATAAAAAATTCATTAAAAAGATCAAAAATTAAATTTTGGACTACATATTTTTAAATCAAATTTCAATTTTGACATGTTCAACATTAGTGCTCTACTTACACCTTACTCACTCAATATGAGTTCCAACGTTCATATTGTCTGTGAATTCAAAAATTATTGAATACCCTCCTGATCATCAAGATTAACGGCTCCTACAGTCGCTGCGCTTTGCAAATTAGGAACTACTCTTAACAGGGAACCTGTTCTATGGTTCATTTTTTTTGAAAAATTTGCCGCCTGCCATCCGACGTCTATTTTGCTTTTTGATTTATTTATTTAAATAATTGAATGATTAATTAATTTATTTATTTATTCAGATATTTAGTTATTCATTTATTTATTTATTTATTTATTTATTCATTCATTTTTTATTAAATCAATTTACCTACTTACTTATTTTATTTATTTATTTGTTCATTTTTTATTTATTTATGTAAAGCAGAATATCATATTAAATAAGAGAGGCTTCAAGAGACGTTTACGGTTCTGTATTGTACAACATGATCATATTATATATACTGTATATATTGGGTATATGGAAGACACAATACAGATTGGTAAGAATATCAATATTCCAGTTACATTTATTTATTTTGTTTCTTTTATTCTTTCTTTTTTTCTTTCTTTATATGAGGCACGTCCCCTATTATATATATCTCGGAGGTCAAAATTTTAACAGGGAATGTGTTCTATGGGGTGGTTTTTTGAAAAATTAGCCGTCTGTTGTCCTACAAAGATGTGATAGGAAGGATTTGAAACCATTTTGTTCTTCAAGTCATAAATATTAAGGAAGGAACTTGGGCAATTTTGAATTTTTGTCATAATAAAGAGATTTTGGAAAATTAGTATTTTCTCAATTCAGTTTCACACTACCCTAGAGGTCAAATTGGTAGTGCATTTTTTCTATTACTAAAATAAATTTGACCCATAGTTTGACTTAGATAATAGGTATTATGTCTTTTCTGAGGAAAATATTTGTAAAAATTTGTTCACATAAAATATGAACCAAGTTCTATATAGAAGTTGACCAAGCAACAAGCCAACAATCTATAGTGTAAGGTCTATTGCATAACTATAAGAGAACTCTTCCTTCAATCTGTTGGCTTATCACTTGGTCAGTTTCCACAGAACTTGATATATAACGCAGTTATGACGTCACAAAAGTGTTAATCATTCTTGGATTTAGGGTTGATGATATTACAAGGTAATGCCGTCAGTAAAGTTGGGTGTGAGTATGCATTGGTTCATGACATACAAAAAATGTATATGTCTTCAGATTAGAAGTGATGAAGTCATCAAGTTTTTTGTCAGAAAGATGTAACACTTAGCCCAATACATAGCATATTAGATACTGCTGGAGGAGGGGCTAAACAAGGTAGACTACCTCAAAGGGGCTAGACTAAGCTAGAAGTGCAGCTCAAATAACTGTTTAAAGAGCTATGAACAAAACTGTTGAAGAAGGCTAAACTGAGTAAGGCGGGTTGAGACGGATAGGCAGATACTGAAGGTGTGGTTTATATATTAGGCCAATTTAGGCTAAATGCGTAGCCCCACATGAGGCTAAGAAACACTGTTGAAGGTGAATATTGTGTTGGTTCTTCAAGTAACTAATTCACTTCAGAAATGCATGTCCACACCAATATAGTTATGTATATCTTGAGGTTCGGGGTGACGATGTCACTGGGTGATGGCGTTACTAAAGTTGGGGTTCAAGGTACTACAAGTTCATGACGTCACATAAGTGTATAATCTTAGGATTCAAGTCCATTTCAGTAGAGATATGTTTTAATGTTAGGGATGATGGCGTCTCAGGTTGATGACGTCACAAAAGTATATGTGTCTCAAGGTTTAGGGTGATGACATCATCAGTATATTGCAGTCAGCTAAGAGCCACATTCAAATATAAGAGAGAAGCTGGAAGCCATCTTTATTTGCATCTTTATCAGTTAAAAAAAACTGATTTCTTTGGCTCTTCAAACACTCATAAATTCTACAATCATAACCAAAAATTTTGACAGTTTTGAAGTTTTGTTTATTCCAAACTTTCAAGTTTTTGAAAACAGATACGTTTTTCAAGGGACTAGTAAAAAAAAGCGTCTTAGGCGGGAAAACGTCTTACCCGGGAAACAAAAAATGTAAAAAAAGTCTGAAATTTTAATTTCTATATAAAGAAGATAATTTTTTGCAGTACATTACATGCAGTTAAGCAACTGTGACGACGATAAATTTATCAATTGTTGTCTGAGTGAAATCTTATTTTAGAGCTTCTCTTGACAAAAAATTTTTAACCCTATTGAGGCTTTGAAGGAGGGCTTCACCATCACTGAATGAAGATGACAATTTCTACAAATCGTGGATAGAATCTAATCCAGTGGTTAATGAAGGAGTAACTTCAAGTTCTTCTTCTCCTTGATATTCACCATTGTCTTCATTTTTGTCATCCCCAAGCTTGTAATGTCGTCTATATCTCT
Organism: Aspidiotus rigidus; assembly: GCA_035079385.1. NCBI lineage: Eukaryota > Metazoa > Arthropoda > Insecta > Hemiptera > Diaspididae > Aspidiotus > Aspidiotus rigidus. Next base: position 11,011,098 of record JAVHKY010000020.1, on the reverse strand, counting down.
CAGTTTACAGGTTACAACATCAACGTCTATACATTCACAATCCGGAAAATGGTTTAGTTCATCAACTTCCTCTTGTTCTTCTTCTCCCTTATTGTTTGTAGGACCTTCAAAAAATTTGGCTTTTTGGAAACAGTTTGCAATGACTTCAGGTCTTACATCATCCCAGGCTGAGAGAATTAAAGATTTTTATACTGAAGGCATGTTCTGACGTGATATCTTGTTTAAAAAAGAACGTTTTACCCGGAGATGCAAGCGCGTATTAGACGTGATGTTTTACATGTAAAATGACTCGAAAATCAAGGAACCGAGCAAAAAACGCGTATTAAGCGGGAAATCGTATTAAACGGGAGCGTTTTAAGTGGATTTTACGGTACATTGTTTTGCATATTTTTTTGAATTCTCTTTATACCTGAATTCACGATTTGAAAAATCTATCCCAATTATAGAATGTGCACGGTATAGCGTTGCAGTCACCAAATTATTATTGAAACCAACAGGGAAACAATGTGTGAAAAAGTATCTCTGAGAATGTGAGCAGAGCCCGAATTGTCCTGATCGATTTATTGTACTTGTATGGTTTTTACATATTGATTGACCAGCAGAAAACCATGTAATAAAAAACCGAAAGCCAGCTGGATGTTACCTGAAGCCAAAAGCTGAAAGATGTATTTTTCATGGTCGTAAATTTAAAAGTCGGAAGTCAAAGCCGAAGTTTTCAACCGCAATACGCTGTTTAGGATGATTACGTCATTAAGGTTGAGTTGATGACGTCAAAAAAGCGTGTATGCCTTGAATGTTTAAAATTTTATCATGAATATTACACTCAATCAACATAAGATATTAATTATATCTAAGTAGTAGAAAGTGAGCCCTTCTTTTTAAGAAGGACGTAACTCGCATAAACGTCCCATAAGAGATACGCCCTTCTTGAAAAAAAAACGGTTCAATTGAGAGGTATAGGCTATGGTATCAAAAGTCGTTCTCCTCTCGTGTATAGCTGGATAAGCTAGTCGAAATTTTTTGAGATATCTCCATTCTCCCTCTCAAGTAATTCGAAATTGACTTTTCCTCCGAGTCTCTCCCCTGATCTATGAAGCCCGATGGCCTAAATTCTAACTCGAAAGTCAAATTTCTTTAGTTTTCCCCTCCCATTTTATTTCGATTAAGCTTTTTTCGAGCACGTTCCCTCTTCATATACATAGCTCAAGTTATCTTCTGATCTGTAGAGTCCAGTATCCGAGATTTTCCCAAGTCCGTAAATTCATTAATCGAACTACTCTATGTCCATTTTTCGAAGTCCCTCTCCTCTTCCACATGGCTTGTAGGTTGGAATTTTTAGACCCCCCCCCCCCCCCCGATTGTGTCCATACAAGACAGAAAGACGCTGTGCTTGATAATGGACGTTCCTTCCTAATCACCCTATCAGTTAATTAAGAATTGCAATGAAGAAAGAAATGTTGATCAATGTAAGGAGAGAAAACTCCTTCTGCTCAAAGATTTAATGTACTTTTTTGGGGAGTTGGTAAACTGCACACAGGGACATGTAATTTGCACACCCATGTAATTTGCACACAGCCAGGATAGACGTAAATTGCACACTTATGTATTTTGCACACAATCAGTACAGGTGTAATTTGCACACGTATGTATTTTGCACACAATCAGTACTACAATGAAAAAAATTATTGGGTCGACTCTGGGCATAAATAGTACCCAGCTCTTTTAATGAAATGTACGCGGGTTATGGAACCTTCTTGGTACTGATGTATAAGCTGTTCGACGTATGCTTGCTTTCGCGCGTAGGTATTTCGTACTGTGTTGGGAATATCCAGACTTTGGATATCCACGTACGTGTCAGTTTGGAATTCTATTAAACGATCCGTGAACGTAAAAATGTCGGGATGCTCCACATAGAAAGATGCATTAAACCTGCTGTGGAAACTTTCACATGCGTTGGTTGTACGGTCCAGGGATGCAGTCATTGCGGCCCACAGGTTCGGTGGGAACGTCGCTGTGGCTGAAACGTAGGTGTCAGGTGTTCAGCAGATAAAGAGAAAACTGTTGGAGGCGTTCATCCTCTGGTCGAATAGTAATTAAATCGGCGAAACCGTCACCTATTTCATTTGAATCAAGGAAAGGTAACTCAAAACAGTAACGCAACCACTTCCCAATTGCAGATTCTTTGTCGCGGTACTGACACTGGAGGCCCAATCGTTGCACGTTGCGAAACCAAGACTGCCGAAGATGGAATCTGCATCCTATTATGGAAACCTCAGGCCATGCCGTCCTTACAGCTAAGTGAATAGCTGTTTCAAAATCGACGACAACAATCCTAGGCATGAGGGGACACGTGTGCAACAGCAATTCCAAGAATGATTTGTATGTTGCTGTACGCTTGGAAGGTAGTAACGCGTAAGCTAATTGCACATAATTGCCGTTCTTGATCCCGTGTACAGTGAATAATTGAGTGAAAAACTTGGTACAAAACGAAAAAGTGCCATCTACGTATATGACTTCCATATCGGCCAAAACGTCAAGATTTGTGCGACAAGAGAAAATGACAATATTTGAGGCACGTTCATTCGTCAGCAGAAACGGTTCTCCTCTGCATGTTTCGAGTCTCATCTTATCAAGGACGTCATGTACTCCTAGAAGCGTTTTCTGTCTCTTGAATGGCCTCACTTTTTGACGCGCATTATACATGTTTCTCCGCACATAATTCTTATCCCGTTTCGTGAAAGATTGTGGGAGATTTTCACTAAGAACTGAGCGAACAATTTTCGATGGACGTTCACAAAGATCCTCTGTGGCTTTCCGCTTCACTTTTGCATTCACTATTTGACGATTGAATTTCGTCTCGTCAACATTATGCCTGTGGATACCTAATTCGGCCAATATTTCGTCACCAGAAACACGAACTACCGCGGTACACGTTCTGTACGTACATCTATAAGTCACAAAGTTCTCATTTGTTCGAAATTTATAATACGTAAAAGTATCCAAAACCAATAACTTTTTTCCGCGTGAACTTTCGGTGAATGTTAAGCGCGACATTATGTCCGACAAATGAATGAATAAATGATGATGATCATTTAACACGCTGATATACAATGATGAGAGTGAGCTTACATTTCAGGATACCTTATCTCGAACCTATCAGCTAATGTCAACAAGTTTTTACTTGAGCCCAGGTGTGCAGTATACCTTACCGTCTGACGTGTGCAGAATACATAGGTGCGCAGATTACACTTCATCTCGCCGTGTGCAATATACATATGTGTGCAGTTTACCTTACTCTTCACGTAGGCTCCGCTAACGTGTGTGCAATTTACATACGCCCCTTTTTTGACTGGGTGATTTGCGGAGAAATGCAGATTAATGGAGCATTGTAATCAGCTAGGGCAAGAAACCTGAATGAGTAATCGCGAATGAGAAGAGAAGGTGCCGCCGCCTTGCGATCAAACAAAGCACAAAATATGCATTAGCCGCCACAGCGAAAATTAACATCAGTAAAAGGAAGCCGGTGGAAGTAAGGAGAGAAAACTCCTTCTGCTCAAAGATTTAATGTACTTTTTTGACTGGGTGATTCGCGGAGAAATGCAGGTTAATGGAGCCTTGTAATCAGCTAGGGCAAGAAACCTGAATGAGTAATCGCGAATGAGAAGAGAAGGTGCCGCCGCCTTGCGATCAAACAAAGCACAAAATATGCATTAGCCAGTATGAGAATGAAGACATTTTTGCGCGAATTAGACCGCACTATTCGCGTCTTTTCAATTTAGAGACTAACACGTGGAAAAGTTTTTGGGTCACATCCTCAAAGAAGAGGAGGATTTCGTCATCGGAGGGATCCTTTATGAACGTCAATGACTAGCAAATAATGTGATTTCCCAAACTGACAAGAATGATTGGGCCAGCAGCTAATAAATGTTAATTTTCCACGCAATGTCACGTTCTCTGATTGCTTGACTTGAATTTGAAGCTCTGAAATCACACCTGTAAAGTTTTTGGCTTTCAAATAGTAGGGTGGCTTGATGATGTGTATTTGAAATGATCAAAATGACACTTCGAATGATATTATGGCTGACAGCCTCTCAAGTTTATCATCAATAATTTGCCTTGTATGGCTGGTTGAAATGATGAAATCCTTCAAAAATAGCTCTTGTAATTTCTCTACTTTCAGAATTTTGTTTTTCGTAATGCTAAGATGACTTTTTTGAAAACTAAGCACTCAGAGTGGCACATTAAGATTTAAATTTTCTCGAGATCATTAGCCGAAGAACGTATTTGCTTATTGGATCGTATTTTTTCTACTTTTTACAATTCCCAGAGAATAGTCGATATTGCTATGCTGAAATTACCATATTTTTAAATTCAGCTAGGTTCAACAATAAACTTGGGAATTATTGTGATGTACGAATGAATTTTTTTAAATCTTGAATTTTGAGGTCGATACGAATAAAAACCACATGGGAACTTTGGCAACATATTCTCGAGAGTTTGACAATGCCAATTGGAACTGTATATTATAGTATCACGTTACTCGAAAAGAAAATCATTCATCCGCAAAAAATTTACAGTACAAAAACAGTAAGTTTTTGCTTGTTTTCGGTTCAACAAAATCCCAACTCATCGGGCAGTCCGGGACTGTAATTCGACTCAATAAAAGCACGCTGGCAGTAATTCACCATCCGAGACTCGAAGCTATAAAGTCGACGCCGACAACGCGAACTTTCCTTAATACGAGCTATACTACCATATATTTGCAGTACATAATCAAAAAAACGAATACTTCTCTCCGGTGAGATGGCGGAGAGCATTGCTGGAAAGAAGAGCGAGCTGATTTCGACTCTTTGTCATCTTCTCTCTTTTTCAAGAGTGTGTTTTATCGACGTATCCCCTCTCTTCTCCATGATTACCACGATGAGAAAAATATTCACTTAGTTACGTGTACGGAGTACGAAGGTGAAGGAGTACACGAGTACCTGTTGGAAATTATCTCCCTGCTCGCCTCTCTCAGTATCGATCTCTTGCACTAGTATTTTTCAATTTTCTCGTCGTCACTAACTTTTCGGTATATTCGGCCACCCTTCCGCCAAAGTGCCCTCAGTTCATTGAATACGAGACTGGAAAACAGATAGGCCGACGAATGAGAAAGAGAGAGAAGGAGAGAGTTTACACGCCAAATAAATCTCATCCGTCGAAATTTTATCATTTCCTTTTGCCGATGAAGTTGATTGAGGGAAGGAGCGCTTGAAGGGCACCGAATTCGAGTATATTGCAAAAGTAGATAAGAAAAGGGTCGAAAATTCGAACGAACGAGATTTATTTTAGTTCATTTTTTGCGCAAATATCGACAGGCTAGATACGATAATGGTGTATTGCACCACCTCTCCCTTGTTTACACTATAAATGTGAATGTTGTGTCTCAGACGGGAATACGCGATTTCCTGGTTCGGGATCGACGACAACGAGAGCTCATTCTGCAGCTTTTAAAATAATTAGCTAATGATCGTTACCATCGATAAACGCGCTATTCACTCGTGTTTTAAAGCCATCGTAGATATTAGACGAAATTAACATTTATGCGGACGCTTCACATGCCATTTCCATAACCATCCGACTAGGGAAATGACCGAACAAAAGTCAAATTGCGGTCGTTCTTTCGCTCCAATGACACTCGAAATTAAATTCGCGGTTATCGAACGTATTCATCTGCAAGGCATGTAGACGTATACACATCATACTATATAATATAGGTCTCGGGAGGCGAGCTCGAATTTTAAAACTAAACAGGCCTCGTTTTTAATCTTGATCGTTGTTTACATAACCTTTTACGAATTTGAAATATATGCGAAGCCTATACCATAGTTATAATGTTGTAATCGTTAGACGAGATACGAACCTGTCAAGCTGTCGTATAATTTTTCAGCGCCAACCTCGGCAGCTAGGAAAAATTTTATAGCCCTCTCATTTTCCGCAGCCAGAATAAATATCGCGCGCGGTCGAATAATGTGATCCGAAAACGGTATAGGCGATGGCGTGAATTGAATCACTTCATCATTTTTTTTATTGCCGAAGATTGACAACCTTTTTTTTTGCTCGACATGACTGTACGCCGCAAATAGCGTTTAGACTTACTTCGGTCGAGGGGACGGAAACCATCAGTAAGAGAATGAACGAAAAAATCTATAACGCTTGAGATTAATTGTAGAAAAAATGGTTTGTGTCAGCTCGCACACCGTTGGCATATCTAGACGAGTCAATTTTTGAATTATGGAAATTCTCCATTTCAACTTTAAACGAAACTGAGATGTACCTTAACTTCGGTTACGGAGGAGAGTGGGCGTTTTCTCCCCAAGCTTTTAATAAAAACTCGATTTTAGTCGAACTGAGCCCTCCATTTAGTATCGAAACAAAAATGATTTACAATACTCTCGAACATGAATACAAACATACGCACAGTTTCGCGATGGCGAAGAGCGAATACTTCACACGCTCTTGTCCAAAATTCTTGCTTTCGTACAAGATTCAAACCAGGAAGTAATCATATTTTAAAGGGAAAAACAAAATCGTATGAGTTTTGACAAAGAAAGTATACCATTTGAAATGCAGGGAAATCAAGCCTTGACTTGAACTTTATACCTCCATGTTTTCAATCGATTGTCGCATCAATCTAACCCTTCCCAACCGATATGCATTTGACTTCTCCCAAACGCAATAAATCGGCTCCGGAGCGCAATAAACAAGCTCCAAAATGCAATGAACGGGGTTTAGAGTCTATTGGAACGGCTCTAAAAAGAAAATCTATCGTAGAAGCCCAAAATCCGTACAAAATCCGAATAAAAGCCTGAAAATTCGTTCGCAACTCCAAGATTAGCTTTCGTCTGACTTTGACCTTGAAGCCAATCATGAAAAGAATCATTGGGTAGTTGAAGTGACGGCTAAAAGAACGGCTTGACATATCTGTCTAAAAGCACATTTTAGGTTGCAAAAACTGTATTCCATTTTGTTTTTGAAATGTTTTAAAACATGTTGAAAATTGGCATAGACCATCAATATGCAGAAACCATACAAGTACGATAAATCGATCAGGAGAATTCGGGCTCTGCTCATATTCTCAGAGATACTTTTTCTCACATTGTTTCCCTGTCGGTTTCAACAATAATTGGGTGACTGCAACGCTGTACCGCGCACTTTCGTATAATTGGGATAGATTTTTCAAATTGTGAATTTAGGTACACAGGGAATTCAAAAAAATATGCAAAACAATGTATCTGTTTTCGAAAACTTTAAAGTTTCGAATAAACAAAACTTTAAAACTTTGAAAAGCTGAAGAAATCAGCTTCATTTAACTCATAAAGATGCTAATAAAGCTGACTTCCAGCTTCTCTCTTATATTATCAGTAAAATTTCAACTGAATCTTGCACTTAACTTAGCTGGCTTAGCTGGCTGCAATACACTGATAACGTCATCACCCTAAGCCTTAAGACTAGTATTGGGTATGCTCCGGTTTTTAACCGGTTAAACCGGTTATTTTATTTTGAATAACCGTAAAAAACCGGTTATTTCGTTGATAAGAATAACCGACGAGTATTTTTGTAAGCACCGGTTGCACTAAAGATTTGCCTTTAAGGATCAGGCAAAACGTATCTTTTGTATAATTAATTCATAAAAATACAGTCAACAGGTATTTCAAACGCCGGTTAACCTGGTGTTTTATTGTCGGTTAACCGGTTATTTCTCATGTTCACTTTTGAAAAATTATGAGTTTAAACCGGTTAACAAAGTTTCTAAATAACCGTATAACCGGTTAATCAAAAATACCGGTCTTTTTCCAACACTTTTTGAGACACATATACTTTTGTGAGGCCATCATCCCTAACGTTAAAACATATCTCTACTGGGATGAACGTAAATCCTAAGATCATACACTTTTGTGACGTCATCAACTTGTGATATCCTGAGCCCCAACCTTAGTAACGCCATCACCCAGTGACATTGTCACCCCCAACCTCAAGATATAACTCTATTGGTGTGGACATGCATTTCTGTAGTTACTTGAAGAACCAATAGACCAGATTCACCTCCAACAGTGTTTCTTAGGCTACGCATTCAGTCCACTCGCTCAGTTTAGCCACCTTCAACAGTTTTGTTCATAACTCTTCAAACAGGAACAGTTTCTACACTGGTGAGGTTTATCCCATCTTCCAACAATATCTATTATACTGTACATTGAGCTAAGTGTTATATCTTTCTTATGAAAAGCTAGATGACTTCATCACTTTTAATCTGAAGACAAATAAATTTTTTGTACGTCATGAACCTGCGCGTACTCAAACCCAACCTTACTGACTGCCATTACCTTGTAATATCATCAACCCCAACTCTAAGAAAGACCAACACTTTGGTGACGTCATTACTGCATCACATACATAATATGAATCAAGTTGTCTGGAAGCTGGTCAAGTGATAAGCCAAGAATTTGAAGGGAGAGTCCTCTAAACTTATTCTATAGATTGTTGGCTTGTTGCTAGTCAACTTCTACAAAACTTTGTTCATATTTTATGTGAATAAGAAAAGAAAATACCTATCAACTATTACAAACTATGGGTCAAATTTGCTTTAGTAATAAGGTTTATAGGCCTATTGGGGAAACTACTGTTAAAAAAATATTTGACCTCTAGGGTAGTGTGGAACTGAATTGAGAAAATACAAAATTTTCCAAAATCTCCTTCTATCATATTATATTATTACAAAATTCAAAATTTTTCAAGTCCCTTCCTTAAGATTTATTACTAATTGAAGAACAAAATTGTTTCAAGTCCATCCTATCATGTAAGAAAACAAACGGCAAATTTTTCAAAAAACCACTCCATAGAACACCTTCTCTGTTAAAATTTTGACCTCCAAAATATATATGATAGGGGACTTGCCTTCCTATCATACATATAAAAAGAAAGAAAGAACGAAAGAAACTAAATAAATAAATGTGACTAGAATATTGATATGCTTAGCGATCTTTATTATGTCTACCATATACCCCAACATGTACAGAATGATTATGCTCATGCTGTACAATACAGAACAGTAGATGTTCCTTACAGCCTCTCTCATTCAATATGATCTTCTGCTTTATATAAATACATAAAGGATAAACAAATAAATTGATTGAATAAAAAGTGAAAAAATAAGTGAATAAAAAAGTAAATAATTAATTAAATAAAATGAATAAATAATGACTAAATATATAAATAAATATATACATACATGAATAAATAAATAAAATAAATAGATAAATGTAAGAATCATTCTATACACTTATTCTTTTTGTCTTTTCCTGTCATCATTTCTTTGCAAGTTATTTTAATCCTTCTCTAATCATTCTGACTCATTCTTCTACTCATGTTTTATGTTGTCCCTTCCCAATTACGTTTTCTTTCTCAATCCATATTCAAATTTTGTGCATTGCACTCCTGCTTACTATAGCTTTCTCATCCCATATTCTCGAATGGACTTTGTTTTGCAATTTGTATTAAATAAACGCATTCATGTAGTCAGTTCGAGTCGTACTTATTTCAGTTTTGCTTGCAGTCTTATATAAATTAATAAATTAATTAATTGAATGAATAAAATAAAGAAGCAAAATTTTTTCAAGTCCATTTTGGCCAGATGTTGGATGGTAGGCGGCAAATTTTTCAAAGAAAAATATATATTTCCAAATTCGCAAGGCGCGGCGACTGTAGGCAACATTTCTTGATGATCAGAAGGGGGTAAAAATAGTGTCTACTAAATTCAGGGGGGATGCTAAAATAACTACAGAGGAATTGGGACAGTGCCTGCAGAACGGGGAATGCCACAAAAAAGTGGATGAATATATAAGAAAGATATTAAAAACCAAAAAAGAAATCAAATAGACTGAGAGGAGAAGGTAGGAAAAAACAATAAAAAATGAAAAAAAATAAAAATAAAAAATAAATAAATAAGATTAATAAGTAAATAAAATAAAAATAAAAAAAATATAAAAAAAAGTAATAATAATAAAAAATAAAATAAAATAAATAAATAAATAAGATAATAAAATAAGTAAAACGAAATAAAAACAGAAGTCATACCCTCTTTCAATAGGTAGAGTTAAGGGTATAGTTATACAGTGTATTTCGAACTCGTCATGAGAGGGGTGGGGAAAAACCATGGTAAAACCCACCCAAACTCTCATGACTAAATGTAATGTTTAAATTTAAATAAATAAGAAAATTAAAAAAAAAAAAAAAAAATTCAAAAAATGCTTACGCAGACGCGTAAGCAATACACGACTTTTCACCTGTATCTACAATCAAGTTTTTTGCTTAAACTTTAACTCTAGTACTCCAATTTATTCAATGAATCGTTTTCTCAATAAGATACACACATCCTCAACATATCTCTTGCCACTCTAATTCATTCTTGATCATCTCCGATTCTCAAGCATCTTTTAATGTTGGTTGTTGTAGACTCACACATAACATTCATTCATGAGAAACTCAACACAAACGAGCAAATCTTTCACACATATAAAACTATTTCATCACTCAAAAAAATGACAAAATTATACGCAAAGGATTGTTGCACTAATACTATACTAACACAACATTCATTCATGACTGACTCAACACGAACGAACACATCTTTAAAAATTCATTCATAAAGAGCGTATCCTTACGTGTGTGAACAGGTAACCCAAAAAATGAATAAAACTAGCTACAACTACACTGACAATCTACGTAATCAAAGGTTACCCTTCGCTTTTGATGACGAAAGCGACTACCTGAAGTTTAGTACTACAAAATATTAGTAGCTCGAATATTTGCAAATTTCATCAAATTAGTTCACGCTTCAATTTGAGATTTCTCACGAACCAAACATCGTATCAACACCAAAAGTTCACAATTACATTTTTAGACATGTAAATTACAATATATCAACATTTGAAAAAAATTGAACAAACCATATCAGAGTTATAGGAGTGGGGAATTTTTTTTAAAATTGGGTATATCTGGAGAACTACTGATCCGATCGTCAAAAAAAATGCAGGTGCACAACTTCAGATATAACACTACAACTTGACTAAGTTTCAAGAAAATCCATCCAGTAGTCTCGGAGGAGAAGTCCGGACAAATTTTGATCCATATATATATATATATATATATAAGGAAACCTGAAATTTTTTTAATGACGTAGCGATGATCTATGACCTCTAAAACGTCGAGAAAGTTCATTTCCCCCCCTTTCTGCGACAACTGTGACGGGTGTAATACTCGCTTTTCTACGAAAAGTCGGTAAAATTGCATTTCTATAGGTCTCTTATTGGGTGTTCCACAAAACTATAATTCCAGAGATGTAGCAGGAGACGGTATCTGGGGGTCCGGACCTCCTTTGAATTTGAAAATTTGCCTTAACATACCATCAAAATTACGAAAAAAAAAAGTACTATACCCAACCTAGAAATTCAAATTTCAATGATTGATTGGATCAAAAATAAAATTAATGGACTTTTATTGAGTTGATGTGCTATTTTTCTAAAACTGGACTTTCATAGGGTTTATTGGGTTTATAGGGACGGTAGACACCCTGATAAGAATGAGATATTATATCGACGGTCTAGTAAGAAAATGCCTTAACTCCATCAATGTGTTTTTTTGAAAGTGATATTTTAGTGCTATATGACGGTAGAAAATATTTTTTTTGACAAAAAGTAATTTCACTGTGGTTTCTTACCAGGCAGTTAAATGTTACTTTTGCAAGCTCTATATTTGCTAATATTGAAAATAAAGAACTAGTTGTAATAACTGTTTTTCTGCTTTTTATCAGGAGAATAAAATAAAATAAACAAAATAATATCAAGGTTCCAACAGCTTTTTAAAACATCCGGTCTTTGTCCAGTTAACGGCCCACCTTTTGCCGCCCTTCGCAAATAGGACTGAGCTCCTGACTTAGTCTAATGTAGGAACTTTGAGTATTTTCGACTCCAAACAATATAATCGGAACCTACTAGTTCTTGGAAGAATTTTGACTTTCCCACAAAATCGAAGATCCGGTTCCCTATGCTCTTTCGTCGGCCTAGAGTCAAGAAAATGATAATTTTACAGGAGAGTCAAAAAACAACTTTCTATGGTACTGAATGGAGTTACAACAAATGGAAAATAATTTGTTATTTTTTGTATAATTAAAGAATTATACATCTTCTAGAACGATGAATTATCATCACGAGAACTAGAAACCATCATCAACTCAAAACCACTAATTTTGGGAGTTACGACCTTTTGACTCTAGGCCGACGCTTTATTGCTTCTCATTTACGACATACTTTTGATGAAGAAACAAATTGAATTTCCATGATCTTAGAAGGAGGTAAGACAGATTTTATTTAGAGAGGAGGGGAGAGAAGAGGCTACAACGTGGAAGGGAGTCACCTTAATGCTACGACATCAGAATCAGTTGATATTGACAATAAACCATCGAACGTCCAATTTAGAGATGGGATTGAAACGCAAGTGACTTGGAATCTGGATTTCAAGTTTTTCTGAATTTCAAGGTCTATTTAAGTCTCAAGTGACCAGTGATGAGATCATGGTTAAGAATTGATTTCCCTCTGGCAGCCTCATATTTTAACCATAGATTTGTATCGCATTACATTGAGGTAGTTTCGTCTTACAAACTTAATGACGAATGTTTTTTTTTTTTTTTTCCATCAGAAAAATCACACCAGTAACTTCTAAGAGTAGTGAAAAAAGTTCACAATGAAGCGGCTTCATCACCACTACTGCGCGGACGCTCGCAAAAATTCAAACAATGCGTCACTCCGGCGTCATTTAATTAAAAATACATCAAATAAAATAACGCCCGGCTTCTGGGCAAGAATTACCTCGTCGTCTGTATTTGTTTCTAATTATTGTCGTCTTGAAAAGCCTTAAGGCTTTCTCACTCTCGTCGGATACCTACGTGTTCAACTAGCAAGCAGCTACCGTACGCAAATTACGGTAGAAGAAGATGTAATAACCGGGGAATGGGAAAGTTTCCACGCGGCAGTGTGTAATCAGCGTGCCGAGGAGACGATAAGTTTGTGCACGTTCGAAATGGTTAAATCGACGCGCGCGAAATATATGCACGAACCCGATAGCATTCCTCGGTAGTCGAAGAAATTACGGACGGAATTGTTTGGGAAAACTTTGCCCGATGCCGAGCGAATAACATCCTTAGATTTTTTTTCACTCTTCTCGCGACGAGTTCTACAGTGCAGTACTGAGCAGCCTGTACAGAGCGGCGATGAAAGTTTTAAATTGAAGAAGCGGCTGCACAGAAATCATTAAATCGAGCGTGAAATATTCTCCTCGTCGGAATATAATAATACCCATGCATACCGAGTACCGGTGCTTGAAAATCGGGTAGAAAAATGTCGAGCCCGATGTGCCGACTGACGAGGTACCGGAGGTATGCTCGCGTATGTGTTCGGGGAATTTTCATGCTCGCATAATACGCGGCTCGCTGAACTCGTACGAGCGTCGCAGCAATTTCGTGCGATGCTATACCGAATGGATAACTGAAATTTGCTGATGATGGCCGGAATGACGACTATTCCTACATAAATGTATACAGCATATATAGGCGTGCCTTAATTGCGTATTCAATATGTAGTCAGCCTATCTACCATTTGCGAGCTTATTGTGTGTACTTAGGACTATTGGAACTACTCAGCAAAATTCGAATACAACTTTCGCGTATGTGACTCGGCATATCAATTAGACATTTAAGGTTAACGTGTATTTGTTGAACCGCGGTAAAAATATCCTGCTTAAATTTGCCCTCCACAGGATATTTTGTCAGAGCTTAAGTTGACACTGCACTTGGCAACTTGCTGCGCCCGTCTAAGACATTTTTACCCAGTTGGAGGTCTCTTTTCGGAAACTGATCTTTCAAAGTATATAGAATCTGCTACCCATCGTAATTTTATTCCTAAACTTTTGATTTAGTTCCAAAACTTTGTGAAAGTTCAACCTCTAATCTACATGATTACACATAGAGCAAATTTTCGTCTCTAAGAAGGAGGGGGCTAATGGAATTGAAAATCTTTTCAAAATTACAAGTCGATATTCTCAATGGGAAAACTATTCCATGATTTGCGGTGATCCATTACAAGGGGATAATATCTCATATTTTTATGAGATTGGAGGAGGTAATAATCTGAAATTCTCCTGAGCCTTCAAGCGCCTCGTATCCAAGATAACTTCTCTCCTTTTAAAGTCTCTTAAACAGGCGCGCGGGCACAATTTCCCAATGGTGGGGTTCTTTATTTGTTTTTTTTTGAAGAATTGTCGCTGATCGGGAAGTATCCGGGACGTCGATTTGTAAGAAGTGGCGAACTTTCTCGCAAGTATCACGTCGTTATTGTTGAAGTCATGCCTATAAGTAGAGCAGTGAAGAGCCATGGCGGAGATCTCTTTAACCTGAGTCTTCTTCTTGACGGATTGGAGTTGGTTGAGATGAGTGTGGTGTTCAGATAGTCGGGTTTTCAGGGCTCGTCCGGTTTGCCCGATGTATCTTGCAGGGCAGTGTGAGCACAATAAGCTGTATACACCCGGTTTTTCCATAGTGGGTACCGGGGTCTTGAGAGATGATAGGTTCCGGATGCCTAAGATTGAATAGAATCCTACGGAGTAGTTGAAGCGTTTAAGTTCTTTGCGGAGGAGATCAGAGGTCCTTCCCAGGTATGGTAGACGCAACCATTTGGTACGGTGAGTGTTCTGGGTGGGAGGAGGAGGATCGGAGGTTGTTCTTAGGAGGGATCGTAGGCTTTTGCTTCTGATCATTTTCTTGATGTCCAGTGACGATTTGTTGTATGGTACGAGTTCCCTCTTTAAAGCCTTCTCTTTCCATAGGGATGGTTGTACGTCGGTGTATAGCTGAGTTGATGGAGGTCATTTTGTGCTCCCTGGGATGGAGGGAGGATGAATGTATTGAAATCCCCTTGAAGGTCTCCTTGCGATAAAGAGAGAATTTTGTGGTGAGGAAGGAGTAAGACGTATAGTGAGATCCGAGAAGTGTATTGAGTTTTCCCCCATTTCGAGAGTGAACTCGATGGAGGGGTGAAGAGAGTTCAGGAAAAGGGAGAAGGAGTAGAGTTCCTGGTCTGTTCCCGTCCAGACAGCGAGGACATCGTCCACGTATTTAGCCCAAAAGAAAACGGATGAGGAAGAGGAGGAGAGAGTATTTGGTTCTCTAGAGCGCACATATATACCTCACTGACCAGAGCATTGAGAGGTTCTTCCATAAGGAGACCGTCAGGGAACCTGTAAGATCGGTCATTCTGTTACGTGCCCGGGCAAAACATCCTCCTTTATTCTTTATTTGGTATCATTGTTTCTCTATCCAAGCAGAAAGCAAAAAAAAAAAAAAAGTGGGAGAGAAAGACTTCAATGTAGAGGGATGTATCCCCTTATCTACGACACTGCTCTTCATGTTTGATTTTTTGATCTCTTAGTTTTAAGCTCCGAGTCTCATGGAAAAAAAAAAGGATGAACAAAAATTTTGATTACCAAGTACGAAAAAAAGCTAAAGGAGGGCCCACAAAATTTGAGACTTTACTCGAAATATTACCAGGGTTTTTGCTCGAAATAAAAAAGAAAAATCTCGCACCTTATCAATGTCGAGTTGAAATTTTTCTCGAATATGACTATATCGCATTAGGGTCGAAAATTAGTCCAATAACACTACTGAACAGCTATCCTGTTACAAAGATTCTATTATGTGATTCTTAGATACTTTTCAACGCTGAACACGAATCCGTTGTCCGTTTTTTGCTAGCACGTCACCATTTTCAGTAATCACGATAAATATTCACCTAATCATAACAAATATTCTCGTCTACATGCCGCGCGCTATCGCGGAACGCAACGAACGTTTTCGATAGCGACGCTGCTGTCGTCGATGTGTTTCGCGACGACGCGCGGCAAGTAAACGAGAACTTGAATCGTGATTACTAAAAATTGTGACGTGCTAGCAAAAAACGGACAACGGATTCGTGTTCAGCGTTGAAAAGTATCTAAGGATCACGTAATAGAATCTTTGTAACAGGATAGCTGTTCAGTAGTGTAATTTTTCCTAAGCCTCGTGGCACTCATGTATTCAGCCGCCAAAATTCTTCCAAACTTTTCCATGCGTATATGACTCGAAACTTTCTCAATCCACCTTCTCATCATATTAATTAAGGTGTCGACATTTTTCGTGAACCCTAAAGTCAGTTTCCCTTCCCCTTTCGGGAACCGAGGTCATCCTAGAAAATTCTCAAGAGGCCTTGCCACTTTTAAAACTACTTACCCGATTAAAGTAACCTGAAGCCCAAAAGCTTAGTAAGAAAGAAGAAGTCGAAAAGGAAGAATGAAGAAAACATAGGAATACCAGCTGAAAAGTATAATTTTTTCACAAGGAAGGAGAATCTAATGAGTGTCTAATACACAAAAAGTAAGGGAAAATTATTCGAGTTGTGAACAGTTTCAGTTGGATACGGAGAATGATTTGAAAAACTGCTGTCATGCAGAGGAAAATTTCTTATCTCTTGAAAAATCAAACAAAACAACCTCATTTTGACAAACAAAAATAACACAGTGACTTCAAAAAAAGGGCCCGTTGAGGCTGTGCACACAAATAGCTGAAGTAGGACCAAACGGAAAAATACAAAACGGGCAGAAGGAGATTATGAAAGAGGATGGAGGTGCCAACGACAAGTCAAGCATCTCATTGAGTAGTTATGCTCCACAAAGCGAATCCCTCTTCCATGAAAAATGGTGGAATGTAAAATTTGAGGTAATTAGGGCATATTGGCCAACGACCACGTTATCGCAGCGATCGCAAGTGTAAATTATATTTATATATTTGAAATATAGGTATCATAATTTATATTGGCGACTGCAACGCTCACGTGGACAATATATGCGTAAATTGACTTCAAAATTAACCAAGAGTTGAACTCGGACTGGCCGGCCACCCGCTAGGATCGCGAACTACGCGCATGGTTCGTTTACCTAAAATGGTATTTTTGCCGAAATTGAAAACGGGAGCTAAACTATGGCGATGTCTGAGAGAAAAATTTTTATTTGTGATCATCTTTCATGGGATGTCCTGAAGCCAAATCTGCTTCATTCAAGTTTTATTTCGATTTTTTAATTTTTTCTCCACATACCGCCATACTTTAGCTTCCGTTTTCTAATTTCTCCGCGCGCTAGCGCGGTGCGGCCTGAATATCTCTCCTCTAGATTTGATTTTAAGCCAAATAAACCGGTTTTCCAGTGACGTCACATAACACTGCTGACTTGCTGTTGCTGCAGTTCCCCTTTTCCCAGGCTCCAAGCCGAGTGAACAAGAAAAATGCAAATAACGAACTTTACATGTGAATTCCAATACAAAAAAAATTGAGTTTAGACCTTCAATAGTTGGAGAATTGTATATTTTTAAAGATTTTGGTAGTTAACCATTTTTTCTACCTCTTAAAAGTAACAATACTCGAAAACAACCAAACGCTATCATTGTGTTAATTGAATGAGGAGAAAATTTTTTCGTTTTTGTTGTTCACTCAGACCGCAGACGCAGCCATAAGACGATGACTCGTGACATCACAGGAAATTGGTCTATGGAGGCAAGTAAGTATTCATTTTTCTTGGGACCCCGTTAACACGATCCTTGCTACTTGACAAATCAAGCTCGTCGTGCCTGGTAAGCACTTGAGACCTTTGAAAACATGGATCGAGTCTAGTGATAACAGCAATCATCAAATATGGTGCAATATGGATGTACAACATTGATAATTTTCTTTAGCAAGTTGATTTTAATACTGTACAGACCTAAAGCTACTATTGAGACTTTGTAAGACTTGACATTAAACCTTATCAGCAACGTTAGGATAGAACGTTGATGAGGAAATGAAACTGGCCGTACAACGTGGAATAAAGGCTTCAGAATGGCACGCTAGCGCGCCACTGCTATGCAAAGTCGAAATGTTTGATGATTGTGATCAAAGTATTTTTGATGCAGATCCATAACTAAACTCAATTCATGTACTCAAATGTTCACGTTTGTCCTAAGTTGTAAATACAATACAAAAGTACAAATTTTGTTTGTCATACAAAACTAGCCAGACTGTCCAACAAACTCGAGACAATGAATCATATTATCATGTCTTCTTGCAGCATAAATAAAAATAATTCCATTAAATTAGTTCATCTCAGGGATGCCGGATGAGAAGCTAAAGCCGTTGTTTTGTTTATTTTTGGTAAAGCTAAAAACCAGTCAATGAATCTTGTGAAATTAGCTTTTGAGGTGCAGCGTTTGGTCAATTTTGTTCAGCTTTGTAGGCATTAATTGAGCTATCAGCCTGAGTTTAAGTTCAAGCCATTAGTTCAACCTATTTTGAAAAATGCAAAAGCCAGCAGATGAATTTATAATTGAAATTAGCTTGTCAGCCAAAAACTAAAGTTTGAGTCAAGGAAAATTGGCTTTCCATCCCTGGGTATAATATGCCTGTAAAACGAGGCTAGACTCGAGCTTCGTTCGCAGTAGCGAGGTTACTGATGATGATAGGCTAACAGCCGAAAGCGTTCCAGCAACTCTACTGTACTAAGTTTGAGTAGAATCATTCCTATTCTATTTCAGTATTATACCTACACCTTGTCCTCAATAAAAGTTACGCCACACCATCACAAAGATGGATCTGTGCACAAAACACTAAAAATACTGAACGAGGAAGGAATTTCTTTATGAATAATTAACATCAACAATCTCAATCAAATTATCAATACTGCTAAACCGACACAAAGGACTTACAAGAATTTTGGACCTCATAACTGAAGGGATTTGAAATTCTGTTCATGAAATAGGACTATAGAACATTCATTCCAATGGGAGCAATACCCTCCTACTGAAAAATTTGCACGATCGTTCCTTTCTAGTTGAGAGAGATAAATCAATTTCAATAATCCTATGCCACGAGAGTGAATTCTGCACGAAGCCGTACATCGTAAAGTTCGAGCTATCAAATTGCCATAAGAATGTTACATTCGCTGTCGCACGATCACACCCTATTCTGTTGACTATATAACAGACCCACCCTGATTTTTTTTTCTCGCATTAGCGCGACGCTCTCGCACCACTATCCAGGATAAACGATAATACGCGTACTTACTGTTTTACCTATACAAGTTACGTGTTCAGGTAGTAGTCGGTACCCAGTAGATTTGAAAACGAGAGAAGGAAAAATCAATTCGAGTCAAGCACAATAGAATGGAACTCGCGAAGGGGACACATTCGAAAGTAAACTCGCTTATGTGGAAGACAGTATATCGTTATAAATGAATAATTAAAATCTCACCTGAAGTGAATTTGAAAACGGTGCGGAAGAAGAAATGTTGACGCAGTTTTTATAAAATTCACGTGGACGTCGTCGTCTATTATTTTCGCGAACAATAATACACGGAAGTCAACAAGTCGACTTCCGACGAGCACTTCTTCACAATATTATATTTGATATCACAGCGAGATCACGAAATTAATAGGTGCGAAATTTGGATATTATAATATTCACAAGATAAACTCGCGCACAGGCTTTACAAGTATAATTTTATCCGCTCAACTCGAACAACCACCAGACTTGAGAACTTCGCCTTTGCAGAGATATTTCACGAAAATGAATTATTTAAAAAGAAAAACTTCCGAAGTTTTCGAAAATTTTCAACCCTGCGAAGTACGTTACCAATCACTACGAGATGACAAAGAAATGATACGTAGAGAAAGGAGAAAAATGCTGAGAAAAGTAGAAAAAAAATAAATAAAAAAATAGAACGACAATAATATTGCCTTATTACTCACATATATATATGTATATTCGACAGACGAGCGAAGAGAGGAGTACGCGAGATTGCGAAAGGCTCGCACATGAAATACCAACTGCGGAAAAGCTACGCGGTTTCGGGTGATGTTTGCACATTACCCGAAGGGAAAGCTCGAGCGCGTTCGCGGTTGACGCATGCGCTACACGTGGACCGATGCCGTTGTCAAGGGGCCAGTCGAGTCGCTGCGCCGCTAAACTACCCGAGCGTAGAAACGTTCGTATTTAGACGAACAAAGAGGGAATTGATAATGCTTTTCTGTAACGTATTCGTTCGCTTTATATAATTTATTATTATTTTTATTTTCAAAAATCACACAATTAATTATAGTCTTCGATAGAGTGCGCGGGTCAATTTCTCGTCACTGTCAAACGCACCTTTGACGCGGATGGGGTTGGCGGTAACGTACATCGAGTGAATCCATTTTAATGCTAACAGGTTGAAATACGATTAAGTATACGATAGCTGTACGTTCGCGATCTGCCTCTCGTACTATTTGGTTGAAATGAAATGATAATTATGAAGGATAGAATCACTGGCGGATCCAGGATTTCCGCGAGGGAATTTGTCCGTTGTGCACGCTTCGAATCGCTTCTCTTGTTTTCATTCTCCCTGACCTAACTACACAACGATTTGTGACAGAAAACGACGATTTATTCAAATGATGGTACTGAAACGGTAGAAACCCTCTTTGATACTTCTATTATTAATGTACACACTAAGACATTAGCCACGACATCTAGGCTTCAATGAACCTCTTATTTCTATAAATATTCGAATAACTTCACGAATTTTTCTTGGTTAGAAAGTATAGTTTTCAGGATATCTTAATACTTCTGTCCTGAACATGAAAATACACTCAGTTCTTTCAAGGTAGTAAACATAAGGAGAGAAAAATTATTGATGAAAGCAAACAACAGACGAAGACTACAACAACTTAAATGGATAGATCAATTTAAGTCTCGACTCTGTGATAGTTCGAATAATCAAGTCATAAGCGAACGTTCTACCGTACTGAGTACCTATTTACAGTAGGAAGCGTTCAAAGGAATAAAATTTCTCAAAAATAATTTCCCTGTTCAATTGCATCAGATATTCAACTGCCCTTACAGACTTAATTAAAAAATATACATTTGCAACTGAATTATGAAACGTCAATTTCTTGAACGATATAGGTAATGGGACAAACAAGTCGAATTACCGTACACTAAAAGAACGAGATTCAGTTCCCATGTGAATGAAATTAGAATGAGTAGGTACAGACAAACATTAAAGATTTCAATTCGTTGTTTTATGTTCGTAATTTAGAATTTTCCCCGACTTTAGAAATGAAGATAATAAATACGTACCAACGTTAATTTTAATCCACAGAGGAACAGCTCGTTATCATTTTCGATGTCATTGGCTTCAAATGCGTCTTTCATACGACTGTTATTGATTATATTCGGCTGTCGTGCGACGAGCCAGGCCAGCAGCGAGCAACTGTGTCAGAAATTTCGCCAAAAGAGCCGCCAATCCCAGATGGGACATGTGATGGGGGATGATGTGAGTCCCATCTACACAATCACATACAATTCCAAAAAGATCACGTCAGTATTTCCTGGAATGCGTGTTTTAATGCTCTTAAATTTGAACAAAAGCAATGAAGTCCTGTAAATGATCAGTAATAGGCTGATTCACTCTAAAAAACATTCTGCTCACCAATGGTTGAGTGATGTTCTCCAGTCCACTGTACAAATGCAGGAAGATAAAGGTAAGTACTGTTTCAACATTCTGTTGCCAGAATGTAAAGTTATTTGC
Source organism: Aspidiotus rigidus (assembly GCA_035079385.1). Taxonomy (NCBI): domain Eukaryota; kingdom Metazoa; phylum Arthropoda; class Insecta; order Hemiptera; family Diaspididae; genus Aspidiotus; species Aspidiotus rigidus. The sequence continues at coordinate 10,989,387 of JAVHKY010000020.1, read as the reverse complement.
AAGTCCCCGACTCCCCGCTCGCAAATTAACGCACAGCTATAAAGCCAAATCAGATGGGCCACTAACAATACCATGTACTGCTCCGATATCAATAAAGTATTTCACTATCGGAGGATTTACTTTGCTACAATCAATCATAGATTCAAATACTGAAAAAATGAACCACAAGAACCCATCCAGTCCACAATGGAATTTGAGTTCAGGTACCTACTCAAATATTCTCTCCAAAGACACAACAGGCACAAGGAAAACGACTCGCAGCTATATTCAATTGATTTTTTTGTTTCTCTAATGGTTGATGACTGTTGATATTGTTCAATTGTTGATTCAGTATGAACAACATGTTGTGGAACAGTTGGCTAACTACATAGTTGCTGAACAAAGTTACATGATGTAGATTGTAGGCAACAATAATTATGGAAAAGTGTCGAAACAAAGTCGCGCAATGTTTTGGAAAAAAATCAGATCACTATACTAGTTGTTTTCTATGACAGTTTTCAATTTAGAATTCTATAATATAATAGTAATAATTTCCTTCAACAAGCTCTCAATTCTCAGATATGGCACATCATAATGCATAATTATAGTAAAAAAAAATGACGTATGCTCCCGATTGTGATAGTAGTGGTGCGTGATTAATTGATTATACAAAACTTCATTACATTACTAACACACTTACAGCAAATTGTACAAAAAACCTTGTCTCAGTGAACGTTGCTCCGTGATTTCCGTGATGTATGTCGATTGAACCCACATTGAACCATGATATTTTCCTCACGTTATCAACTTTTATTTTCCAGCAGATAGGGTAAACCGGAAACCCGGTAAACAGCAGCGCCAACAAAGGCGGAGTTTTTGTTCATAATAATTGATGATGTAGGTAATGTTATTGATGAAATGTAATTCATTCAATAATTTATAATGTGAATGTGATCTACGATGAAAAAACAAAAAAGGATGCTCATTATCCACTGACAAGAACACCATTTCTGTCTGATCGGATGCCGTATCCAATCAGACAAAAATGGTGTTCCTGCCAATGGCTAAGCATCCTGAGTCCTGACCCTCTTCTCATCGCAGGTCCCATTATTTTGATTACTTAGTACTAATAACTTGAATAAAGAAATCATAAATATATATTATTTATAAATAATAGTTAATAAACTGCCAATGGGTAATAAGCATCCTGATCCTCTTCTCATTGCAGGACCCATTATATTTGTTTACTTAGTACTAATAACTTGAATGAAGAAATCATGAATATTATGAATAATAGTTAATAAACTTCCATTTTTTCAAATATAGGTACCTCACTCAATGCAGGCTATCCGTTTGAACATGTTAACAAATTTAATATTCAAATACCTAATAGGTACCTACCGCAGACAAATTTTTTTTATAATTCTTTGTTTGGCTCATCAGTATTGAGGGAGTAGCCACCTTCTTCCCTCTACACGTAGGTAACCAATTTTTAGTTCTCAATCATTATTATAGGGTATTCTTCTCAAAAGATAATGAAAGCAATAATAATATGATCAAAAAATCACCAACTAGCATAACTTATCAGCGTTGAATTAAAAGCACAATTCTTCGGTAGGTGATACACTGATACTAAAACTATCAATAATGTAAATTATTAAACAATTTAATTACTTATAATCCCGGTAAGTTACACAAAGAAATTATGAATAGGTACCCACATAATGCATAATATACCAGGATAGTAATAATAATGATCTTGAAGATTCAAATTTTCAAAGAAATTATCCTGAATCATAGCTACATAGAATCAAATTGGTGCCTGATTAGGTGAAGTTTTTAAGAATATTTATTCATGCTTAAGCTAAATAGTCACCTATAAGGATGGGCGTATCTGGAGAGATTTTTGGGGCACAGGAAGAGGATGTTGGGCAAAAAAATTGGGTATTTGAAGAGGGTTTTCAACAAGACTTCATGATATTTCAGTTCAAATTTTTCTTTTTTAAGGAAAGGTTTTATCCCGACCTCCTCCCAGTAAATACACAACTGTAAGTGGTAATCTATAAAAAAATTTGATTAAAAAACTCATAAGTAGATCTTCGGACAATATTGAATGGATTTCTTGTAACCCACTTCGGCAAAACTTGTAAAAAAAGAAAGATATGTCTATAACCGAATGAATATCACAATCTTCTGTATGATACGTCTCTTTGTTGAGAGACGAACTCGAACAAGTACAGAAAAATATTTCTGTTAAATGACACGTTCAAAAACATAGGGTATTTTTTCGCGAACACATTTCTCCATATTTTTGTGAATCATGCGTGATGTTGAAAACCGCAAACTTATATGGAAATAACGAAAACAGATAAACGGAGGTGTAGATTGGATATGAAAAAATTACGCTAACGAGTTATTCTAAATTCGTGACGGAAATAACTCGCATGCTTGGACTGTGAAATAGAGCAGGCAGAATTTACTATGACCAACCTTCACAGCCTGATTCATTTCGCACAGATCGACTTTTCAAGAGTCCTCAACAATCGACCGTACTTCATATAACTTATATATCATGGGTACCTACCTATTTTCACTTCATAGAAAGTATTTTTCTGTTTCTGATGCAATCTCAAGAACAATTTTCTTTTCTCTCTCCGGTTCTGATGGTTTTTTCTTTCTAATCAGGTCGAATTTCTATAAAGTTCTTGAAGAATCCTCAGAGTAGCTTGATCATCAGATACATGAAGTATTCTTCACAACTGGTACAAAAAATAAGCAAAACGTCATCACCATTCTCCTCTTTTGCGTTTTTTAAATGATATACTGTCAATCCTTCCTTCTCAAAAGGCAGCTTCAAAAATACGTCGTATGAAAGTTCGAAATCGAGACCTGATGCACTTCTTCAAATTAATTCCGTACAGAAGAAAAATACGATTCATAATTTCAAATAAATTCTTTTTTCTTCTTTTCAATGTTTTTCAAAATATAAAACTATACATGAATAAAACATAGGTATCATATAATATAGAACTTACATACATTTTAAAGATGTAAACAAGTGACAGGGTGACAGTACAAAAAAAAAAAAAAAAGAGGAAAAGAAAACGAATATTTATATACAAAATAATTTACCTAACAACGAATGCGTTATTTTTTTCTTCCTCGGGAATATAATTAAATCAGTCTTAACTGAGACAAGGGAAGAAAAGAATTATAGTTATCTATACAACAGACGAACACGAGTGATTAAAAGAGAGAGAAAAAAAAGTAAAACGCCATATCAGTGCAAACGCCAAGATTTATTTTTTTTGGGGGGAGTTTTCTATTTTTCTCTGAGTAAAATAAATAGCATGTCTCAAATTCATTCAGGAACCGCAACAGAACATTCTAATGCTGCAAATATTCTAAAATAACTCGAATAAGTGAAAAAATTAATTTAAATAATGTAAAAATGACGCGTTATATATACGAGACAGTAATACTACCCATCAAAGTTAATTATCGCACGACTTTGGTTATATAATTTTTTTCTTGCTTTCAAAAACATTACAATACTTTAGACCTAATGGTATACGATTAAGTTGATTTAGAGATGATCACAGTAAATTGGAAAAATTACGATATCGACATCGATGTTTCTTAATCTTAAATTAGTTTCACAACAAAAACGTAAAGAAAAGGGGAAAAAACAGAAAGAAGCTCAAGCTGAATAATAAACAACTGAGCGACGAGCACGGATAAATCAGTCCTAAAAACGAGATTTTCGTTGTCGAGCGCTAATCAATTACAGCACTAAAATGTCGGTCAAAGATGCGTTACAGAACAAATTAAACGAGGAAAAATATGAAATTAAATACCATTTGCATACAAAAAAAAAGTTTTCCTTCAATCAGTAAATTACAAACACATTCATCAAAAAAAAAAAAAAAAAAAAAAGCGAATACATTATCGTTAAGTATTGCTGGAACTTTCAGTTCCTGTAACAAATCCGATTTCAATTTACAGTAGGGAGTCAAAAGACAGGGAAAAAAAATCTTATGAATTAAGTAACAAGATTTCAATAGCATACATATTTTAACGCGAAACGTAGAATCAGATTTTCCTCTCTTAAAATAAGTGGCAGTATAATCGTCGCGTTTTTTCACATTTTTATACGAACAAAAATTGGCTATCATCGAAATAAATAATCAGAAATGAAGCTAAAAAATCGTTTGATCCGGAAAGAACATCCTAGACTAATATATCCAGACCGAGCGGCATTTGCAGCGTTAACTTCGTTTCATACACACCTATTTCGAAGACTGGTCTGCGATGCGGAGGATTTGCGCCGCGTGACCGGCATCAATTTACGCGATGGAGTCGTGTGCGACGTCCCAGCCGCTTTGGATGCGCGACGAGACAACGTTGGCTCTCGATCCCCGTTTATCGTGACCTCTTCGTTTTTCTTCGACATTTCTAGGGCGTCATTGGCCGCCGATAACGAATTATTAGTACGCCTTCGTTTACGAACACCAGCTAACTCCTGAAGTGGTATGTCGTCGTCAGTGCACTCTGAATCGGCTTCGCTTACCGTCTCGCTAGCATTGACCGAGGGAGGCTCAGACGCTTTATTATCTACACTTTCTGTAACACTTGTCACATCGTTCTCATCATTTTTCATATCGCCACAACCATTCTGACGTGCTCGTAATATTCTCAACTGTCTACGTTTATTCCGATCGTCTGGCCAACCCGTCATGTTCGGGCGTTTACGCTTTCGCTTCCGGCTAACCGTCCGTCCATCCTCGGCAAAGCCTAAGAATTCGCACGTGCTGGACGCTCCGCAATCTGAACTGTTACACGATAAATCATTCTCACGACATAATCTGGCTAGTATATCATTCGAACGCGGCATCATCAATTCTTCGTCTTGAGCTGTCTCCATGCTCGTACAGCCCTCCGAACTCGCAAGAAACGAGGACATATTATCGAAGGTATTAGGGCACTCGCTCATCAACGATCGTAACAGATCCTCATCTCTGAAGATTTCATCGTCGATGTGCAAACAGCATTGCCATGACTCTCCTTCCATGTCTCCGTTCTCCATACTTTCCGCAATAGGCTCGACAGTCTTGCTGATTCTCTTCAAATACGCGTCCTCACAATCGTCGCTTTTGAAAACATCGATGAAATGATCGTCTATATCTTTGGCTACCCCTTGTACGGCTTCTTTCAATTTTTTCTGGTATTCTTGACTAATTTCATTTATCGTTTTATTGTGGTCGAGATCAGTTTTATTTAGCGACTGCCGCGGGCCATTCGAAGGTTTCGCGGTGGACAACTCAAGCGAAGCAAGCAGCTTCCGAGACCGACGCCGATTTCCAGTTAAACTAGACAATATTGCCAAAGTGGATGCGTGACAACGAGGAGACTTGCGCGGCTTATCGTCGATGACAAAACGACCGAGCCGAGGCCTCCGCCTCCGTCTAAAGTGAGCGAGAATACCGTTATCTTTGGACGAAGGGCTGGCGACTGCAATGGCTCCACTGCATTTATCTGGATCTCGTCGACGAGCGTAGGGAAGAGGAGTAACGTAACGATATCGAGTGAAATATACAGATCGTGGAACTTGTATAAATCGCTCGTCACATAAATCGAAACGTTGGAACGCTTTGTACCAAGATTCGTAATTAGGTACTGCCTCGAAACCAAAACGTACAGAATCGCTCGGTGGAGCGGGACGCTCGTAACAACCGTCGTCCGCGATATCGGTATCCGATTCTATTTTGATATCATACGGTAGAGGTGTTTCGCAGTCTGCAATTGGAATATCCTCCGATGGAGAAGGAGAGGGAACGTTTTTCTTGGTTCTTCCTCTTTTGCGCGCAGAAACGGGCTCAGCGACGAATTCTTCTTTCGGCTCGACGAGTTCTTGTTTCACTTCCACGATTTCACTTTTCACTTCGGGAGGTGTCTCTTCGGACGGAGGAGTTGTGGACGTCGATGTGGCTTCAGAGGTTTTCGTCTGCGAACGCTTGTGACTGCTACTGCTCCCACTTTTTTTATTATGCCTCAGTCTAGAACCCGAAATTTCGAATTTGTAGTAATCGAGATTATCGTGAATAAACACTTCGGCATGGGTACGACGCTTTTCTTTAACGTGCGCAATTCGTTTACTATGAACAACATTATTACTAGAAGAGACTTTGGTTTTATCGTGTATTCTACCCATTGGTTTGAGCGGCGAGCTTTCTTTCTCACTCGTGGCGTCACCAGACGACTCATCATTGGTCGAGTCGTCGCTGGAGTCGTCTTTTTTCGGAGGACCGAACATAAAATTCGTCGCCTCCAAATTCAGCAAATGCAAAGCCGACTGTCGCGAACGAGATCCCATCCTTCTCTGTTCATCTGAGTCGGTGACTGCATATTGCTGGGCCAGCGATGCCTGATGTAACAGCTGTTTTCGATTTTGATCAAATTTTGATTCTTCTTTTTTGGTCGTGCCGGCGCCACTCTGATCGATTTCCTTATTACAATAAAATTCGGTGGAGCGTAACTTAGTACGTAATAATTCTACCTTATAATATTCTTTATTGTCTTCGAGGAACTTCTCTTCCAGTGACATACGTTTCCGTCCATTGCCATTTTGCTCAGTCATAGAATCATTGTATAAATGACTTCTGTTACACGGGTAACTAGGAACATTGCTGCGAGGCGATACGGACACGCCAACACACTTTTCTTCGTCATCTGACGTCGCGACACTGCACTTACGTCTGAGGGAGGAGGGTTTACCGTTCATTCGCGTATCTTCGCGAGGAGACGTCGAAGATCGTGATACTCGTTTAGTACTCTCACTATCACACGGTGACACGCAGTTCGTCTTATAAACCCTTCTCCCGGGTAACGAGCCAATACCGCAATTTTGTTTGAGCGATGGGGGAGATTTCTTGTCATCCTCATCGTGAACAGCCTTACTAGCGTTCCGACCGCCGGGAAGCGATTTCGGCGATGATGATGAACGCAGGAAATGATTCGAGGTAGGCGTTAGAGGTGACAGTAACTGATTCCGATTCTTATTCGTATCTTCGGCGGTAGTACCAATCAAAGTAGCCGGCAACAAGAGATTCTTTCGCGATCGTAAGCGATGTGAGCTGTCCACTTCTTCGTTGGGGGACAGTGGCGACAAGTCTTTATGATTATGCGACGTTTTATTGCCTTCCGGATACGAAGCGTACATCTTACGCGTCTCGCGAAGTAAATCCTTGTTATTACCGCTGTAGACGCTTGGACTCTTCATCAGTACGCTGTCGCTTTTGATGGTCGATTTTCGTAAATGGTAGTTGGTAAAACCATTACACTGAACCTAAAAATACCAAGAAACGAACATCAATATTATGTTTTGTTGAATCAACAAGCACGTAAACTTCTGTTAAATAGAGAGTCTGTAACCATATCAGGAAGAAAACTAAGAGTGGGTATTGAGATAACGCGGTTATGGACATATTCATTAATGGAACAAGGCCAGCAGTGCGAATGTCTCTCTATTTTTTGTTTTCTTTTAATTTCTTCGACTACCGAATTTTCAGAATTTCTATTTTCAAATAGGTACACATTATGATAGAAAAAAAAAATTATCAAATTTTTGCTCAGTTCATCAGGGGCTATACTAGAAAATTTTCATAAGGAGGAGGGGGGGGGGTTATGATATTCCGAAGCAAATTTCACTTTCAGCTAGAGTCGACCGCCAGCCTCGTCATCACTGGTTACGCTGCTGTTTTATTGATAGAATATTTTTGGGACCGCCACATACGCAAGAGCTCGACCCTACCGAAGTAAAAAAAGAAAAACTTTTTTCTTTTCTTCCATAATCACCTGCGAGGGGAATTTTGGACACGAATTTAACAAAAATTTCAAGTCAATGAAGTTCCATCTCAAAATTCTAAAAACTTCCCCGGTAGAATGATAATTGAAGAAACTATCAAAGAACAGGAGCTTCATCATTTACACGGGGTTTCCTCAAATTTCTATGAGAAAATTTTGTACGATTCCAAATGTGTAGGTACCAAGGAACATCCATTAATTACGCTGGGGTCTTGAGGAGAGGGGGGAGGGTTGAAGAATCCCTAGCTGACTTCACTTGAGGGGAGGGGAATGAAAATTTTTTACAATTTAACGCTTTTTACAGAATTTGGAGGCAAAATCTTACATAAGAAAGGAAAAAAGGGAAACGCGTAAAAATCGTCCTAACGTAACCTAAAGAATGACCCATTAGAAGCTCGAGCGTAAAAGGGAGAGGGGTCCAATGAATGTTATAGTTTACGTATTTACATAGGTTGGAACTAAAATGGCTAAGTCGTGGAAAGGTATCCGAAAAGTTTTGTACATTTACAGGGGAGAAGTCAGAAATAGACAAAATCGACGACCCATTATGAGCTCCAGCGAAAAAGCAAATACCTACTGTAAATGATGGAGAAATCATACTGGAAAAAAAAGGACGAGGTAAATTAAATAGAAGGTCTCCATTGTGGACAAGAATTCAAGAGTCTTTCCAAGATCAATAAAATACATCGTAAGAGTTTGCTTACTTGTAATGGTTGTTTAAGGGATTCGTCCGTTAACAACTTTGCATTCGAAAGTGACCTGGTAACTGAAGAATTTTCATTATTATTATTCAAATGTAGCGACACAGATTTTCTCAAGTTCCGACCCATATCTTCGTTCGCGTTTAATTCCTTCATACGTAAATTATTATCATTCGAGCTGAAACAAAAATAGAACGTGAGAAATTAGTTGAGAAAATTTAATGCTTTGAAACATAAATCACAGAAACACCAGATGGGGAGGAGAGTTAAGAGAACTTAGAATCGTTCAGGTCATATCCTTTCAAAGAAGAATTACATATAAAATTAATTGAAGGTCAATACATTCACTAAATTCTACTATTTTCGTAATATATTTTTCTTTAATGAAAGAAAATGAAGAAGAAAAACAAAATTTACTCCGCTTTAAACATTATAAAAGTTGTTCAATGTCACAAAACATGAAAGAAAATTTCCAACAACGCAGCTGCACCAAATATCGTTACTATCGCGGTAACTATTCCAGTTCGTTATTTGTTTTTTACATGTTTCATGTTTTTAGGCAAGGTTTATAATTTTAACCTCTACCCTATCATCTGGATTTTCGTTCGAGCGTCCAGGCACCCCCTTCAAGCTTCGCTTTACTAGAAGAAGAAGAAAACAATGGACCAAATTAGCTACGGTACCCTGCCCTTCTAGGCTATTTCTATCTTTTCTCTTTCTTTGTCTGCTAGCAGAGCAAACTAGCCTACGGGCAAAACCAGATAATACACTTGCAAAAGAAGAAGAAATCAATCTAGCCTCGGGGCTGGGCGGGCACCATGACCTTGACCCAATATTCGGATCCGGTAGCCACCACCAAATATGCTGATCCACTATTTCATATGTGTAAGTTTCCAAAGGAAAAACAATTTTCAAAGAGCTCGTTACTCATTGTAAAATTAATGTGGAATTTTTCTCATTCGCCAATTGTGCTCATGCAAGTTTTGAAAACAAGCTTAGAAAGATTCAGCAAGAGGGACAGATATAATTGTTTGAAAGTTGCCTGTTTTACGTTACCCGCTTATAAGACAAAATGCAAGGATCACTCATTCATTATCAACTCGATTGCAGCGCGCCGGTGGCTACCCGGTCCGAATACCAGCCTCGTGTCTTCTTCTCATTTTAAGTGTTCATCTTCTTCGATCACAGGAACAACACTAGAGTTATGCAAAAGCATTCCCTGTTCCAAAACCTGGTGGGAGACATGAAACATGATCTTTATATTTTTAGCGCATAAAGACCGAAAGGTAACAGAGCAAAAAATTTTCATTCTCTCTAGTTTTCAAAAGTCGATGATATTTCACAAGATCCGGTGCTTCCAACGCCCCACAAAAACATAAAATACATGCAAAAATTAGAACAGTTGGTTAGAAATATCTTGAAACGAGGTGAACCTAACTCGTTCGCATTCGAAATATTCGCTTCACATACACACAATTTAATACCATAAAAGAATGAACCCCTTCACCACCACATAGAACATAAACGACGATTCGATAATCCGATACGCGATAAAAATTGTTATTAATTTGCCTCCGCGTTGTTTTTATAATTTTTTCCCCGTACAAACGCTACAAACGAAACCAAACAATTCTGCCAACTTACTCGTACTTCTGTCGATTTACTAAAAAATTACCCATTTGTTCTTCTCCTTCTCCAAAACTATGCGTTTCAATTTAGCGTGCTCATTTAAGAACCGACATAAATTTGTCCTAAACACACATACATAAGAGGTAAAAATGTATTTTTGTTAATTTAATCGTTCGGGCGTTCTGTTCCCGCCTTCTCTTGACGATGAATCGACACTGACAGACCGCGAGTGGTGTAAATGTACGTAACTTTCGCATAGCATTAATTCAGAAATAAATTCAACGGAAACAGGACAGTCGTCAATGCAGAGAGATAAACGTGTAATGCATAGAGGAAATTTTGTAGAGTACGACAAACATAAGGTCAAGGTTTCTCCATGGAAATTGTCGGGATAAGTCAACAATTTTCGTGAGTCACTTAAATTACGGAAAATAAAGACTCGAAACATAGCATCTATTGCATAATGTTTCATAACGCTGGATAGAAATGGATTTCACTTCGGGTTCTTATTCGACTGCCGTCGTCGATTCTAACTTCTTTCTTTAATAAAAAATCTCCATTTCAACTCTCTAACTCTGTCACCAATGCAGTGATTCTCAATATCAACGTCAACTAGTCCTTTGCATTCGATCAAAACGCACACGAACACGAAATACATAATTATATCTCTTTTCTATCATTCATCAACTCTCCAACAACAGAACTCGTTCAACGACGAACGAATTGACCTAACCGCAACACATCAGGATGACGTCACGAATACAACCATTCTCATTACATCACGACGACAATCGTTCGGTGCGTACCGCACACTGCGAATGCGCCTCCGGGCAACCTCGCAGAGGTCGGAAAACGGGAATCGCTCTTCGCTCACACCGCTGTACGCGGTGTATTTTCGGTGTCGCGCAATGCGGGTTGCGTTTTTATTTACAAGAAAACAGATCACTCCGTATTACAAAATAGTGTATCAAAACAAGTTCTCGCTAATTTCCATCCCAGCGGTTGAAACAACGCAGTTTCTTTCTCGGGCTCCCACATCGGAAATTTACGAAGAGAATTAACAAGAGGGAAGGGAACGTCAATAATCTCGCGCAATACTCACTTATGAGAGGCTAAAAATGCTTCGACCGAGCGCGTCTTAATGCAATTATCCAAATCGACAAAATGCTTATCATCACAAACAATTTTGAGATGGGCGCTGGTCGTTACATGTTGCGATAAATCGTCATAGTGGATAGCGCAAATTTCACAATAACCGGCTTCATTTGCTGATTTAATGTAAGTACGATTCATTCTAACGGGGAGGTAGGAAAAATTGTTCAAGATTAATCACAATTTGAAGGTATATTAGAACACGTCAATTCTCGTCAATTTACCTATCACTATCCTTTTTTTGGCCATGTTTGCGAGTGCTTCTCCTCGACGACTTTGTATCAAACGGGCAACTACCAGCTGCAGAATTCACGTCGATGGAAGGCCACCTGCTAGGTTCTTTGAATTCAGGCCGATATTTGTGATCAACAGCGTGTTCCAATTTCAGATAGCGTTTACGAAATACGCGAACGTTTTTATCATTCTTCGTTTCGTCGTTACGCTCGTTGGTGAATTGAATTTGATTAAGCTTCTTCTTAAGAATAGACTGAAACTGTATCGTTAACGAAAACACATAAGAATATGTCGATCGGTACGAGGAGGCTCAGTGCTCTAATCAACTTACGAAATCGAGAGAATAAACTGGTATCTTCCAAGATAGAGCGCTCGTTATAGGATTCTTAATCGATGATACACTTTGCGTTTGGACGGAAACTTTTTCAAGCATAGCCTCGGTCCGCGTTCGCTGCAAGATTATACACGTACACCATTGTCAACTTAGATGACGAGTTCTATCTTGATATATTGCAATTCAAGCTACTCACTGATTTTTTGGCCGCGGTTGGATCGTCCCCAGAAACAGATGTAGCCGGTGAGACGGAGTAACATTGCGGTGATATAATGCTAGTCGTTTCAGCTAAACTCGTAGCCTTTCCATTGTATCCAGGGATATCGGTAACCACGTAATTCACCTCTTTGTCGATGTACGGTACGATAATCTGCAGGCGAATAGAATAACTCGATTAGGATCGATCATAAAAAAGAATGCTACAATAATATCACTAATGATACACTAGAGAAAAACGACGTTAGTGGAGCACGTCCCGTAACTTGTTCCACCTACCGAATACGACACAAAAAAACACCCACGTTACATCGAAGATCACTTTTCACAATTCGCACGCGTATGCACATATGACCACTTTTTTTCCGATACTATTTTCCGAGCCAACTTCGAACTGACAACCTCTGATAAAGAAAAATCAATATTTGCGGACGAGCGCCGACTAACACATAAATGAGTCCAGGTCGTGGTATTTTCTCATTCGGTAAGGAGCGAGCAAGAGTAATTCAAGCAACGAACCGGTGTTTATTTATTAAGATACTCACGTAAAATTACAGAATGACGAATAAACGATAACGTTTTCACAATGGATTCGACGAAGATAATGTGAATATAAAGGTGGCTCACACAACGTCACCAGGTACGTATGAGTAAATACCGTCGAAATAGAACTTCAGAATATCTGGTTGTGATTTAAAGTTGTTAACAACGCAACAGCCGATCGAATGAGAGTATAAACGCTAGGAAATTGTAGTTGTGAAAGCTAATAGGACACCATCATGGTGGATGAATACGGAAAATAATCGTGTATGACCTCAGTAAATACGTTCGTTACGTTCACTCAAACAGCACGATCGACGTACGTTTTTCACATTCATGTAGTAAAATGTCCGACCAAGTTAAAAATGGTTATTCCGTAACGCGAATTCCAGAAAATAATAATTCTCAAACAAAAGATAAACAAAGTGTATAGGAAAACGTACGAAACTACAATGCAAGATGGTCGTTAACTTCGATCAACGAATATGTATTGCCAACCCAAGCTTTCCAAAACACAAAAAGTACGCGAGAATATTATGAAAATTTTTTCTCCGAAAGCTTAAACATACATCAAATGTAATTCGCGATATCAATTTTTCTGTTCGAAATGATGGAGAATGACTAAATCATTGCGTAAAATTCAAAGTTTACATTCCGCGATCGCTATAACGAACAAAATGATTGCCATCTTGAACAATCTGAAAAATACTTATGCGTTACTATGAATGGCAACCCTGCGCGGTTCGGTTCCCGTCCGCGGTATTTATGTACGGCGTACCGCGTACAGTAGAAGAGAAGTCGAGTGCATGTAGACGAGCATCGAGCTAGCTGGTAGAGGAAGAAACCGACACGCCTCCTTCATTCCAATCCAACTATATTTTCATTTCTCGATTGCTTTGCTTTTTTTTTTTCTTCGTTACGAAAACGATAAAACGTACAGCGACAAAATAATGTATGTATATATCTGATTCCCTCAGCATTATGGTATGTCGCAAAAGTGGTACATTATGAGTAAATAAACATTTAGTAAACCAAGACTGGAAACAAGTACTATTTCTGTACAGTTGGTTGTTTGACACAAACAATCGACGTTATTATGCATTTATTCAACATGAAATATTATCGTGTGTAAGCAAAAATTTATAAAAGTGGTTGCTTCGTTCGAAGGTTCGACTACAAAGTATAGCGTAACAGGTTATGAATCGCTCACTGACAATTAGAACCAGAAAGAAGATCGTATTGCACTTACAATAATATCGTTCACATTTACAAGACCTGTATTTCAGCTTAGCAGTCTTACATTCTCCTGATGCCCTTCCTTCCGTAGGTTGGGAGAGGTAAGCAGATAAGAAAAACGAAAAATATAAAATACACTTACAGCACCGAGATTTTTTATTTGATTTTCGCATTTAGTCTGTAACGTCAAATTTTTGAAACAGAGGACAAACCTCTTCGACTTGAGCACATTAGACGGTTTCCTTTTCTTACGAGAACCTGTACAGAAAAATATCACGTCCGTTGTTGAATACCAGCGAGACCATTGAAAATGGCACCAAATGGATCTCGATAAAATTTCACATGTCCTATCGTGTCTGAGACAAGGATATTGCTGAGTAGAATTGAGATACTGATATACCAAGGAAATACGTCTAATAACGTATCAATTGATAGGAGACAATCGTGATTTGTGAGTGAGTAATTACATTCTTAGGGCGTACCTCGGTTTCGTGATAAATTGGCTTGCTCTACATCTCTGGTCTTCTTCGACTTATCCGGCGAAACCATGTTCTGACGAAGATTGATCAAATGATTGATGCTCTTCGACGCAATACGCTTACAGTTACGGACTCCATCACGAAGAAAAAATTCACTGAAAGGAAGTAATTTGTCGCGCACAACTTCAAATTTTAAAATAAAATCATACAAGATGAATCCAAAATAGGTATCACATTCCTGATTACATCCCGGAAAAATTTTGCGAATTGCGCTCAAAAATTTGGCGCTGTAATGATTACAAGAATCACAATCAACTTCTTGGGCTTGGCTTTATGACGTCTTCATCGGGTTTCAGGTTGTGCACTGAAGGAGAAAGAAAAAGCAACACTCAAAGAATCTAGAGCTTTATTTTCCTCGGTCCTCCCTTCTCCAGACTTTGATCTGTTTGAGGTGGTAATTTGATCTTTTTCACTTCCTAAACTTTCCACTTTTGATACGTTTCCGAAAAAAAAAAGATAATAGATAAAAAAATTAAATTGACGTGACTAATTTTTTCCTTCCGTACAATTGTCTAACCTTTTTTTTTCGGAGATGTGCAGTAGGAGCGCGCAGCATGTGCACGCTCGCTTATCAGAAAAACAAAAAGCGAAGCGATTCAATTTCTCAACAATTTTTTCCTATTTAAAGATGTTATAATGGACCTAATATCTGATCAAGGCTTGAGAATAGATGGTCGAAGACCGAATGAATTACGGAAGATTCGCTGTAAACTAGGAGTTTTCACTCAACCAGAGGGTAGCGCTTATTTAGAACAAGGAAACACCAAAGTTTTGGCTGCAGTTTATGGTCCACATCAGGTTTGTGCGCTTCTTTTTCATTACAACCAGTAGATTTTCTTATCTACTTCTTTTCTTAATTGTGGTAGATACGTGGAAGTCGTTCGAAGGCGCTGCACGATGCTGCATTGATTAATTGTCAGTATAGTATGGCAACATTTAGTACGAATGAAAGAAAACGGAGACCTCGCGGGGACCTCAAATCTACCGAGATGACGTTACATCTGAAACAAGCTATGCAAGCAAGCATCAAGACAGATCTCTATCCGTATTCTCAGATAGATATCTTTTTAGAAGTACTGTTGGTACATTGAATCACAATGCTCAGTTCTTTATCGTTCAATTTCTGTAACCGGTCGATCGTTCACATTTTATAGGTACTGCAAGCAGATGGTGGAAACTTCTGTGCATGTGTAAATGCTGCAACACTCGCATTGATAGATGCTGGGATACCGCTCAGAGAATATGTGATTGCGTGTTCAGCAAGTTTGGGAAATGAAAAAGAAACCTTAATAGACATCAATCATTTGGAAGAATCGATGGGTGGATCGAATTTACAAGTAGCTGTCTTACCGCTCTCTGGACAGGTACTGAGTTTAATAATACACCTATCTTTTTATACTCGTTGTCAAAAATCTTCCATGGCACGGGGTTTTACTCAAAAAGGCTTGGTCAAAAGTCTATGCGACTAAGCAGGAAGAGAAAATATGCAAGAACGTAAAGAATAAAATTTTCAATTCTCAAGTCGAAAAATTCTCAAAAAAACAATTATGCAAGAGTTCAAAAGTTCAGCATCGAAATCTAAAATTAAAATTAAATAAAGAAATTGGGGAAGAAAGGAGATCAGAAAGTTCACCTGATACAATTTTATGATCTCTCTCTTCTTTATTTTTAATTAATTTTCATTTTGGAATTTTGATGGTCAATTTTTGAACTCTTTTGCATAATTTTTTTTGAGAATTTTTAGACCTTGGAATTGAGAACTTTATTCGTTACGTTCTTGTGTTTTCTCTTCCTGCTTATCATGGAACGTAGTTTCGAAGAGTCCATCCAACGTAGTTATGTGATAAATCCTAGAAAAAGAGATTTTTTTTCCTTCCGAAGAACGAGTAGATTGTTGAACAAAGAGATTCAGGTGAAAGCGATTCTTGGAGAAGTTCTTTTCTCAAGAGAGTCTACGTTGCCTCTCCCAAGTTGAAGACAAAATTATTTGAAAACGGGTTTACTTATTGACGAATGTAAAATAAGAATCGGTTTGAGACTTACGACGTGGAAGATGAAAGGGCAGATATTTTTCTACATTTAAAGAGAGTAGTCCACTTCATTATCTTCAATTCTAACATCAGTACAGGAAAATAATTTCATCTTTAGGTATACCATAATTTAGGCCTATTCAAGTTTTTTTCGATCGAATTTTTCACGGGCCAGATGAAATTTTTCTTACGACTGTAGTAGTCTTTGAAATTGAAATTAATTTTTTTTTCACGGGTCGGATTTGGCTTGCGAGTCGACTTTTAAATAGCCCAGCCATAATCACATGGTAGAATTGTTTTTTTTTTCTCCTCGTTTGATGTTCTCAATCCTTATTCTTGCAGATCGCTGTATTGGAAATGTCTCAAAAATTTCACGTCGAACATTTACAAAAGGTATTGAACGAAGCGTTGAGTGGTTGTCGAAGAATCTACGACATTTTAGATGAAACTGTGAAAGCCCATCTTAGCGAAATCGGAGCTGTTTCAGGATGGGGAAAAACGGAATATTGATTTGTATTTTTTCCTGTATGCATCCTTCTTTTTCAAATAAAAGAACATGTTTTTTTTTTTAAAAAAAAAGAAGACAAACTGTATTTTGTGCAACCGAAAACACCAATCGCAACATATAAACAGAAATTGCAAAAATCATGAGATAAGTCAATGCGACACTCACAGTTCAGTAAAGAGAAGGGAAAAAAATACCGAACATAGATAGTAAAACATTAAAAGAAAGAAAAAGAAAAAAAAAACGAGGGAACTACGAGTGTTTTTGCACTCCTACATTAAATCTACTACGAGATACATAAATAAAATGAGATCGTTTCATTTTACGACGAAGCAATACAAAATGAAGCATCTTCGCACAGTAAATTAAGGACAAAAGGAAGAGATAAATTAAGAATCTAAAAAAAAAAAAAAAAAACGAAATGCCCACCGATTGTTCACACAAACGCAATACAATATGAAAAGATGAGACCACATAATACATTTATGTGTTAAGTTTTGAATTATCGTCTATCCCGATAGTGAGCTCGTCTACCTTTATTATCATTTTCCTTGCGTCTACCTCGACTATTGTCCTTTTTGTAAAATTCCTTCTCTCTGGTTTTACGCAAGAATTCCTCCACCGAGCGATCGTACAGAGCCTTGGGAGGAGGAGGCAACGGAGTCATTTTTGAAAAATGCGAAAATGCGGGTGCCGGATCATAATAACGTGGTAATGGTGGCGGTTGCGGGAACGGCAATGGCCCAAATTGGGACGGAAACATTTCCGGCCCGCCGTGCGGTGGATGCGGCGGGGGTGGATGTGGAGGTAGAAACGGTAGTGAAACTGGTAACGGCGGCCTGAAAGACGAGCCGAATCGCTTCATGTAAGTCTCGATCGAGTTCATGACACGATTACGCAACGGACCGTTTTTTGCCGCGTCCGGAAATCCTTTGGCACCTTTGTTGTTCTTGTAATGCTGCTTTGAGACACGACCAACATCGCCGTGAACGCGATGGCCCACCGGAAAATACATACTACGATCCTTGCCTTTCTGATTAAACATTTTTGCCCGATACTTTGCGGTATACAATCCTTCTAACGGAATATCGTGAGAATGTGTGTGGGTGTTCACTCGGGTTTTCGATGCTTCTTTTGATTTTCGAAGAATCTGCGACAAACTTATACTCTTATCTTCTGGAAATAATCGACACAACTTCTCCCCTACCCTCGGTTCCACTTCTTGCCCATCTCGGGCTATTTTCACAGGTTTATTGCAATTCCACGGATTATATAAAGTGGTGGTAAAGCTAAATGGGAGGTCGTTGCGACAAATCCAGTCAATACGAAAAGTACCTTTCAATAGGTTAGGAGTTAATTCGGCTGGTACGACCCAGCGGACGGGTGAGATACTACGGTCAATTCCAGTAGCCAATCTTGCAAAACCTGAGAACTTGCCACTCTCCTTGGCCGAGAAGATCAGTATAACATTCGCGGAACTACGAAATGCATCTGATAGTTTCATTTGGTTTTGAGGTAGCGTGGCCCAAACCCCTTCCGACTTTGCCAAAGCAATATTTTCCGAATTACTGCTCTTTATTATGAAGAACCGCGCGTCCCTGAATAGATAGTTCAGTTGACTGATATATTCAGTCGAATTCTTTTTCAACGGTGAAACTGAATCGTTTTTTCTATTTACACTGTCTGACGAGATATGAGAGACCAGTCGATTGGAACGTTTTCGTTTGACGTCGAACGATTTGGAACTACGGGCAGCGTCGCTGTCCGAGTCTGAGGTCACTGAGGATGCAGCTTCACTGCGTGTGTCGTATCTAAAACAGTCACAAGAAGAAATAGTTGTCAGGACATGAAGTTCATAACAATTGATCGTTGAACTTCTACTTTACGAAACAATATCTCATACATTCTAAGAAGGAACACAGAATTTCTGAAGATACCCAGTAAAAGATATATACAGTTACCCTGAAAAATTGAAAATCAGTAAGAAGAAACTCGATTAAGATGGAAATCTATCATTTGAATCCTCAAGCACATCATCATACCAGTTCATGATTCACAAATGTATTGTTGAAAAAAGAAGAAAACAAGTTTCTTCAGCAAGAGCAATAGGCACAATTAAACTAATTTATCATCAGGGTACGGGTTTAGTAAAACTCAAATAAGAATAGAAGTTTGAATAATATTCTGTGTCTTTTGTTCTTTTATTATTCAGATGATGCGAAAATATTGCTTATTCTACGTCTTCAGCGTACGAGTCATTCAGACCGAAGTGATTTTCCCTTTGACAGAAGACACGACCATTATGTTCCTAAATTATTTATGATTGAGTTCCCACGTACTTTATCAATTCGTCTTAGGTATCATCTCAAGGAATATAATAATTACGGAGGCAAAGATCGGGTTCTAGTTCTCAACCGCGTAAAGGCTTACCCTTGCATATCATCATCAGATTTTGAGTTATCTGTCTCGTCCTTCTCCGCCCTAGTCGATACTACATCGCTGGTTACACGAAACGACCGGCTCTCGACCTCACTACCGTCTTCTGAAGGTTCCTTTTTGATTTCATCCAACGTCAACACGGCTTCATCTGCGTCAGCCATCGTACTGCAATGGAGGATACCATCAGCTCTAATTAAACAATTGACATTGGAAATAAAACTATAATACTTACTCGCCCGAGGAACTCAGCAATGATACAAGCTTTCTTATCGTAAATTCCTAGTGAACCTGTTCATTCTGTACAAAGGATCATAACAAGTATTAAAACGTGTTTGAAATCAACATTTACGAACAGAACAAAAAGCGCATCTCTTCTCGAAATAGAGTAATGTGATCTTCACTGACGGAGCTGCTTACCATTAAATCAAATAGGTATACTCACCACTAATTTGGCATACCCGAAGGTAGTAAAATTAACGTCGAAATTCGTAGTACGAATAAAATATCAAGCACGATAAACAACAACATACCATTACTCGTATTTTAATAAAATATAACTCGATCAGATCACAAAATAGCCTCGTATTACGTTATACCTACATCGAATATGAATATTATGGCAAATTTAAGTAGTTCACTTGAGTTATTATGTTCAACATTTTCGAAGTTCAATAACGTAACTCGGTTCATGTTTAAAGGAAAACTATAACTTTGAAAAGAGAAACGATTTACGAATAGGCGATCGATCGGGATCGGCAAAAGAAATGTTCCAAAATAGTTAATTTTTCAAATTTGTGCAAAGTCCAGTTGTCTGGTTCTTCTACCGTAAAGCATCATCAGCATGACTTACCAACAATAATTACTCTATTTCCCGATTACAGAAGAGCAAAACAGTAGAATCTCTCGCCTGCATTATAGAATCGAGTAAGAACTTCCAGTTCGCTCACGATGGAATAAAATAATATACGCGTTGACGGGTCGCAGTCGAACTCGGTACAAGAGAGGTTGGATCACTTGCGTAAATTATCATACAACTGCATCGCAATATTGACTCCCGAAAAACTTCTCGCACTTGAATGGACAGAACACTGAGCACTGATGAAAATAAATCATGGAACTAAATAATTGTTAAGTAATTTCCAAAAATGAAAAAATAAGGAATAATAAAACTACACGATTAAAAAATTATATTCCGGCCATAAGAAAAATAGCAAGTTAGGTAAGTAAACTGATGGAGGAACAAAAAAAAAATAACAATAGGTAGTAGTTTTCCTGCAGAGAATCCATCCCAACAAAAGCTTCCAAGGACGGCGATGTACTTCATTTTTTGGTATATCGAGTATGGGTGGTGCATCACAATTGACCAGCAAAAAGGGCGTCCACTGACCCATTCACCACTGTCATAATTATTTTCAATTCAATGATCTCTACTTTGTTTGCTACTGAGTGTATTCTAAAAGAAGAGTCGCTCTCTAATTTCATTCTCATAATTTTCAATTTTTTTAATAAAAATTTAAACTCGTTGTTTTTCAAACTAATGATTTTCCTCGCCGCGGTAGGTCCTCATCCTCAATCCTCATCATGTAGTCTGTTTATACTTTCAAGGATTACTTCTTTAACTCAAACTAGGCCAAAACGAATTCATCTATAGATTCAGACCTTTAATGCAAAATTCAAATTCATACAGTCATACATACTGGGTAAACCTATACACTACAGTAAGTGTTGTCAAACTATGTGTACCACCCGCGCTGAATTGTGCAATGTCAAAAGCAAAATAATTTTTTTTTGAAATTGAAAAGTTGATAATTGGCGCTCAACTCGTAAATTTTACAAGATTGTTTGTCCACTTATCTATGGTCATTATCTTTCCCAATCTAATTTCTGTTTAAAAGATTATAGTATTTATAGTAATGTAAACAATCTCCGAATCTTTAGAAAATTCAATCTTATAAGCTTGCAATCACATTAATAAACCTTGGTCTCAGTCTCCGAAAATCAAAGATGTCGTCTTTCCTCGACGACTCAGAATGTACTACCTTATCTCAGTCACGTCTCGAAGGAAATATCGCAGAATGTACTACCTTATCTCAGTCAAGTCTCGAAGAAAACATCGCCAATATTAGTATGCCATCCAGTGAGTAATATTTTTCATTCATTAAGTCAAATGAAGTTGAAATTCCTACATTTTTAATAACGTTTTTATACCGCTTACAGCTTTTCTGGAGACTTCGAAACTAACCGATGATGCATCAATTGTATTGACTCCGAATTCCCGTATCGGTGACATCAATAACTCATTGAACTGGAGTATAAACTCCTCAGTTGATACTCCAGCACAAGTACTCGCGAAACCTGAAAAACGCAATCCGAGTTTATGCAACGAAATTCTCCGTTTTCGACGCTTGAGCCAAGATGTGAATCACAGTAGAATGAGATATAATCGAACGCGGCTTCTGATGAACGTGATGGAAGATCTGTTTTCATCGAGTACAGAACTGCCAGACGATCTAAAGACTAGGTGTTTGAATAGGTTACACGAATTTCAACTTGATCGCTTTCTCAAATGCAATCCAGACTTGATGAAATCAGTCGACGTAGATATACCAACAGGCAAATTCGAGATGACTATACACGAAGGCGATCTTCTACGATCTGTGATGAAGAAAAAAGTGGCTGCCAAATGTTCGCAATTAAAAAGCGATAATGAACTTATTTCTAGTCAGTATTCAAGCAGAAAAAAATTTCGTTTTCTAATCTCAACTTTTGTGACACCTACTTCTGTGTGTTGTAGATTTGTTGAATTATCAAAAAAACCGCGTAACTCTCCCGGGAAGCATTCTGACCGAGGAAGAAGGTATAATCTTGGATCGAATATCAGAAATGGCTTCAGTTATCGAGACAGTAGAACAAAATTTGCAATCCGTTTTGACTCTACATGACGATTTATACGAATTACGCGCAACCAAATTGAGAGATCTTGAAAAAACTGAGGTGGAAAATGTGCTAAGCAAGACTAAGCTTTTAACTTTGCAGATGAGGTGAGAAAATCAGATATTAGACTCGAGTCATCAGTTAAGGTATCAATTCACGATTAAATTTCTACGTGAGGTATTCATTTTTCATTCGTATGAACCCTTCCCAACATATTAATCTGCTTCATATCGTGATCGCAGTATAAAATCTGTGAAGACTATTCTTGGAAGGTTTTTACGGCTGCCTTGCTTCCTATGAAATCTCATTCGCCATGTTCTAATGACAAGAACATAAGCTGTCGAAGTTGAGTTACTGATTATCTTTTTGATCAATGGCTTTTAATAAAATACACATAACATAGGCTACACACAAATTGTAATGCAATGCTCTACGATATTTTGGGATCCTTGTCCTATCTTTCAAATAAGAATGAGCATTTTAGCAACCAGAATCTACTTTAGAGAGCCACACTCCAACTTAGTTCCTTCGAGATCATACCAGTAAGGCTGTTATTAATATCTTCTTATATTATTCTAGGAATTTAAATTATGCTATCGAAGATGTCTTTGTCCAACAATACGATAAAATGTCTGAAGCAGTTGACGTACTGCACAGAGAATTGCAGGTCTCGTTACACGAAGCAGAATACATGACACAGAAAACGAGATCGTTGAAGGATAAATACGACCAAATAAAAGGAAGTAAATTCGATGAGATTCTCAACGAATATCGTCAGTTGAGAGACAATTACAAACACAAATCTTGGGCATTGAAACAAATTAAAGGAGCTCAATGAACGTAAAAAAATATTATTTCTCACGGCTGTGTAATTATTCGCTATAAATAGAACAATAATTCTTTTGAACACAAATTAATGTACAGTGTTGTGAAATACTATAAAGGACGATGAAAATAATGAATATTAAATTTTTGGTTCACTTATAATAGTAGGCGAGGCTTTATCGCTCAACATACCGTTTTCGATGAAAAAATTTTCGATATCGCTTTCGCTAAATTCGTCGCCGAACTCGTCTGTGATACGTATAAAATTACCGATTATTTGTTTATTCTTATAGACCAAAAATGCGGGTATCCCAGAGATTTTAAAATGTAAACTCAGTCCAGCCGAGGTAGTTAATACTTTACAAAATTTGACATCTTTGTACTGCTCAGCAAGTATGACTAGAATATCGTTGATTCTTTTACAAGCTTGATTGTTGCCATCGTAAACGTGAACGATGACCGTCGTATTTTCGTGCTCCTCGTCCACCATCTTGAGGAAATCTTCCGGCGATTTAATATCGACGACGTAACCAAAGATGAGATTCTTATTACCGTACTGAGTCATCATTTCTTGCATACGACGTTTACGGTACTCAAGGAGAAATTGTTCGGATTCGGTGTCTTCCAAAGCACCATCCGGCTTACAAGTTAACGCAAATTTCTTGCACAATTCTAATTGCTGTTTCTCAGTTTCTTCTTGGCGTTGACATTGCAGCTGTTTATACTTTTGCCAGTCTTCGATGACTCCTTTTGGGCCGGTGTTACGAGAGAGACCATTCCATTCGGCAGTGTTTGGGGCGGGGTCGACTACAACATCGGTTGGCTTCAATTCCGGTTCATTGTCGCCTTCATCTTCCTCGTCACTTTCCCCACTGCTGCTACTACAATAATAGTGTAGCTTCTCGCCTAAAAGTTTATCGTCAAGGGTAGTCATGAATAACACTGAAACAAGAAATACAATACGGTATAGAAAGGAGGTGATTCTCGATTAAAGTACGGGTTCCTAGTTCGCTCATGCAATGCCGCGTATCAATATTTAATGAACTAAATTACGTATAACTCCATACTTTGCATACACTGGTTTTGTAAAAGCTCGTTTATATGGAGCAAGGGAATCAGCTGAGTACATCAGAATTGTTCTAATACAACTAGATGAGCAAACTATATCGATCGATCCGTCATCATTTGAAACTTGAACGCAAGAAGAAATATTTTTGAATTTGATGAAAAGTTGGAATACTTACAAAATGTATCTTATTTCTCGTCCACTAAAAATATTTCTCTTCACTTCTGAACGCCGTAAACGAATCACTGCAAGTTCCCAGAAGTAGTTCACGTCCAGACTACAGAATATTATAATCGATTTTCATAACATTCGTCTACAATAGACTACGTTATGATTGTTAATAAACATTTGTAAGCGGGTATTAACTTAAATTCCTATTCCAATTGATTCCAATTATTTTCAATTTCTATTAATGAACGAGATAACGATTGCTGTGAACTCCCTTGTAATCAAAACACTGAGTTTAACAACTAAGTGACTCACTGCGATTTTCAGCCGGGCGAAGAGATAGGGGGAGTCAGTCAGCAGTGTAGAAAAACCTCTGAGAAAAACAGCTAGAAAAACCCTCGTTATTCAAAATCCACGTTTAGTTTAGAACTATAAGAATGGTGCATTAAAGTTGATTCTTGTGAATCAAAAATCTTGTGTGATAAGAATATATTATCCTAAATTTCTTCTTGATTGAGTATTGTTTATTATTATTCAATTATTCATGGATGTTCGAGCTTTGTGAAATATTTTAAAATAGATTCATTATTCACTTATTTTCTAAAAGAGGTGTAATTGCACTCAGAGATAGCCTAGATCTTTTCGGTTCAATTCTTTCTCTCATCTTAATAATATTTTCTTTTTGTATCTCAGAAAATTACTTTTTCTTTGGATTGATTTTTTAAACATTTCATAATTACATACCTAGGTATTGTTTCTGAATGAAATTCTGCAAATTATAAAATTGAACCAGATTTTGATGAAGCTTCTAAATTCTAATCAACGTTAGGGCAAATGATAAAATATTCCTTGTGTATTTCTGAGGAGATGAATGTGCTCCATCACTGACATTATATTGCGTTGTTTACAAGAAGTCAAATACTAGTAGTCTGATTCTCCATTTGCGGTTTTACCTTGTACCAATTACCACTCACACTCATCAGTGAACGACGACATCATGATGACACGTTTTTATAAGGGAGAAAAAAAACATCAGTTTAGATAAATGTAGGTACCACAGTAGGTACTGAGGAATGACTTGAAATCTTCACATTCGTCAGTTGTTCTAGCCCGGATAAGTTAGAAATCATCTACTCACCTTAACCAATATTTTATGAGAGAATGGATTCTACCTTTCAGAGCAATTAAAGACGTGAACGAATGTAAGAGATTTTTTTTTATGAGAAGACTGTCGTCAGGGAATTTATCTATTAACACAACTCTTGAGTGGACAAAAATAGCTATAAGATATGGCATTTTTATAATCAACAATCTTTTTTTTTTTTTTTTTTTTTTTTTTTTTTTTTTTTACAGAATGGAACATAAGAAGAACTCCTGATATTTCTCGCAGAATGTCTAATTTAATAATCAATCAAAATCTATTATTCTGGAAAGTCGAAGTTTTTCAGGAATTTCTACAGTTTATATCATTCGGAAGACACTGACTTAGAAGTTCTTAACCTAGGTCAGAAGTCTACTGTAGATCTCTTTGGAACCACATTTTGCTCTCTAGGCCTAGATGGGAATTTTTTCTCACTTCCCGTGCTTTCATACCTTGAAAAAATTTTTCCAAGTCTTTCCTTCTCCGCATAATGCATATGTGCATAGCAGCTGGTAAAAAGTGAAAATTTTTTTAAGTGAAAAAAGAGAAGTGGTGAGGACGTATGGACGCCAATCCAGGAATTAGGGAAGTAGTATAATGAAAGTATGAAACAATACATAAGTACCTATGTGTACACAGTATATATTTAGGTAAAAAGTTGAAATTTTCTCAAGTGCCTAAATCAAGATGGCACGAAAGTATGGACGTGTAAATTCAGAAATTGGGAGTAATGTCTAAAGTAGAGACGTATAACATTTCAATATTAATCGTGATTGCAGGTCCTTATTCGTCCAGGACAATACGTAGTGTAAATTCCTTATCTTGGCTGTTGAACTGAAAATATTTTCAAGTTAACCTTATCACTTAAGTAAAGATAATTTCTTTATTTCAAAAACATTATTTGTCTGAGTTTAAAACATTATTTAGACTAATATTGACCTCCCCGGATGTTATTGCCAATATACCCTCATTATCTATCCTGGTAGATTCTGAAATATCGTGATTTTTCAGTTCATTTTCCCCAGAATGTCCAAAGTGTTCTTTTTTTTCGTTTCGTTCTTCAGATTTTTCCCAGCTTTGTCCATTGCTCTCATCTCCGCTACTGCTCTGATCTCCGCTATCAACTCTTTTTTTATTCTTCTCAGACGAATGTCTTGGATTTGCAGATGCACTACTATTATGGAAAAACTGTAACAAAATGAAAATAACAAATAAGTAAAATTCGATCGTTGAAAATCGAAATATACATATTATCTACCAAAAAGCAAATATCAAAACTTGATTTTTCAACATCTACTAGAAAGTCTGTTTTGAGAGAGAATGTAAGATAAAAATGTACAGTTTTCTTACGGAAACGACTGACTAGTAGATGGATATAAACCGTAACAAACCTTATTCGAGATGAGGTGACTTGGAAAAATTCTGATCATCCACCATGCACCTTTAATACAGAAAGTAGGTAAGTGTAGACTTGAAAAAAATTCTGATCACCAAGCTATAGGTAAAGTGTAAAAAATTTCGACCTTCGAGCTATATATACGTCGAGGGAGACTGTGTACATCAGAAGAGGGGGGGAGGACTGGGAAAAATTTTGAGCATCCAACTTTAAAGATCAGAAGGAAGATATGGACAATTTCCGCCGCCTATAGCTACTTATATGGGAAAGCGGAAACTTAGGTTCTACTATCGAGTTGAATATGAGAGGAGGGGAGGGGAATTTCGACCATCCAGCTACATATATACGTATATTGGAGGACAGAGGGATACGTTAGGCTACATAAATTTTGACATTCAAGCATCGTATGAGAAGAGCAGACAACAAAAAAGACTCGGAATGAGGTCAATGCAAACAGACTTGAAAATTTGAATTTTAGTGGCTACAATTGAAAATTATTTCCAATAAAATTGCTTACTCACCGCTCCAATGATTAAAACAGTGCCAATAAACGTTACATAGGTTAAATGCATGGCGTTGCCCTAAATTACAACTTCATGAAATACCGTTTTTGTTCTGACAGTAGCGAGACACAGTTGGTGAGTCACAGTTAACACTGGGAAAATTAAATTCCTATAATATTGTAGCAACATTTGCGTAGGTATTATTTTTCATCTTTCACGTCTTTGAAACAAATATTTACAGATGTTTGGTATGAGTTCTATGTGATGGGTGCTTACATGGGCCTATCCGAGTCTTCATTAATAATGATTGACTGTGTCAAAAATTATTTGATGGAGCTTGAACAATCATATTCTACGTAAATTAAGTCTGACTTACGTACTTTCTGTATAGGGTGTGAAATATTGTAGCCTAGTAGCGCAAAATTCTATTACTTAACCGGAGACGGGGAAACTTCGGAAGTATGACTTATAAAGTCAATATCACTGCAGTTTATTTGAGACAGCTGACAATCATAATAACATGCAGTAGATAGGAACGCAGTTTATTGAGTACACAGTCAGAGTTTTACGCTTTTTCAAAAGGAGAACAGAACAATATTCTGCTTTTTGAAGGCGTGAAATATCATCAACATTCATCGGGCTCAATTATCTAACCCTGACGTAAGATTAATTGAGGAGTTATGTAGCTGTCAGAAGGACACCCGACAACTCGTTCCTTAAGAATTACATTGATCGGGTGCCCCTTATTTGGCAGATAATTTGATCTCAATTAGTACTCTGGGACAAAAACTGGCTTGCAAAATTTCGGGGTGAAAACTGTTGAGGCCTACTTGAATGTAAGTGCTGGAAACACTGTTAAAATGTATAATATTAAAACCACCCAAAGAAAACCCAGCATGTGGTCAGAATTACAATAAACTGCTGCATATCAGTGAGACAAGAGAAGAGATCCAAGAAGACCAATAATTAATTTCATCTTAATCAGATACTGAGTAGAGTGCGTACATTACCTACATTAAGATTCTTCCATATTTTGACAGGAACCTGTTCTATGGGGGGCTTTTTGAGAAATTTGCCGTGCGCCGTCCGCCGTCCAACAAAAAACTTGGCAAAATTTCGACTCTCGAGCTATATATGATAGGAGGGGGCTTATAGTAGGTCTAGGCGTTCTTTATACTATAGCTTTATCTAGGTTCTAGGCTTCCTTGAATTTTCAATACCAAATCCCATTTGACTCATAAAACAGGTTCCTTGCGTTCTTCGTTTATTTTTCTTGTTGTGTGATTGTTTTACTTTCACCAACCCTACCAATAAACTCACTTTCAAACTTTTATGGAACTTGAGCCCAAAAGGAATACTTGCTTATCTTGCCTGCAATTTTCTGCCAAGAACTAGCTTGTTACTCGCCTACTTATTCTGCGTTGAAAAATAAAGGCTTAAAACCTTTACTTGTATTTGAGAATGACTGATTTGAAATAACGCATTACAAATTTTAGTATTTAGTATTTACAATAATCTTCGTGCAATATTGGAGAGAATTCTATGCACCACCCATACACTCGTGACATAACTAAATTCCTGTGACGTCATTTTCATAATCAAGATGGTTTCGTCCATAGATAAATCATCTGACGACACCATGACAATGAATTATTCTCCTCTATTTTGACGAAAAGGTAGTCAAAGTGGGGATAGACAAGAGAACAAGAGGCGAAGGAAGCGGGAAAAAGAAAGAAAATTCGAACCTCGAAACTCTTTAAAGATATCGGAGATGATAAAAAACTGAGTTGCCAGAGTCCATCCTGAGAGTGTGGTTTCCTGTATATTTCAGCTTATTTTCCTTGTGTAGCCTCGAAGAACGATTTTCGAGTTGATGATGAACTTGAATCATTCTGGTTTCACTTTCTACCTATTCGATTCGTAGCAATGCGCGTTCATTCGTGAATTGATGTTAAGTGATTCATATCACCTTCGAGTTCGATTACGTAAGAGCCTGAAGTTCCAGAAAATCGTTGCTCGAAAATATCGACGATGGATCATCAGGAAAGAGAATTAGAGAAGAAACAACTTTTGTGTAAGTAGGAAAATGGCGTAAAAGCTGTGGGTTGTCATTGTGGTGTTCGATAAGATGAGACAAAGACTTCACAAGTGTCATGACTCGTCTTCGAAAATTTTCAATTATCATCTTTGTGCGTTCTGTTGAATGATGATTATCACTTTTCAATTGTTCTCATAACAAATTGACAAGTGTTCTTATTTATTTTTCGACAACACCTACCATGGTACCTTCGGAAAGGGAAAATAATCAATCATTATTTGCTTTTAGCAAAGGATATCATTTCAACAAAAGATGGTGTTATCTTGACGAAGGATGGTCCCGATGGCGCCAGAGTTGAGCAAGCGACACAAATTAAAAATGATCCTTTGAGCTCGACTTACATGGTTACGTGTCGTGTTTGTCAAAGTCGAATCGATGTGAGTCAAAAAGAAGATCAATATGTAGTGAAATGCGGGCACTGTAACGAAGCAACTGTAAGTTTTTTAAAACGAAAATAAACAGATATCCAATAGCTTTCGACTAATTTCTCTGTTCATTTTTTAGCCCATTCAAAACGCGCCGAAAGGTAAGAAATACGTGCGGTGTACCTGCAACTGCTTGTTAGTTTGCAAGTCGAGCTCCCAGAGAATAGCCTGCCCTCGACCAAACTGTAAACGAATAATCACTCTTCAAGACATTCCAAATGATTTGTCCTGGTATACGAGTCACCACCCGGGAATGTCTCAGGTAGTTTGCGGTCATTGTACACAAATGTTTTTGGTACGTATTCTTACTTAAAGTTTTTCGATCGCTCATTTCCAAAATTAATAATCGAATATCTCTTGTGCAGTTTAATCTTTTGGAAAATGCCTTAGCTCGGTGTCCACATTGCCGAAAAGTGTAAGTAAAACTCGTATAAATACTAGATAATTTTTGTAGAGGCGCTAACAATCCAAATCATTATTTTATAGTTCATCAGCTGGACGTCAATTCGCTCGAGGTCGAGGAACATTCTACATGTTCCTCGGAGGATTATTATTTTTGATCGTATTGATTGCATTTCTTCTCAGTGGTAGAATTTCTCAACACCCTGTTCTTTCAATTTTTTATTTCGGTAAGTAGTGTTGATAGTTAAATGTCAACAATAATATGAGAGTTTATTGTATGCGATAACGTTTATTGTTCTTTTCAGTTTTGTTAGTAATCAGTTTCTTCCTGCTCATAAGAAGTTTGCATTACTGTACCATGAAAGTGAGTCATATTGAAATTGACCGAACTCAATATAACTCGATATGAGATTACGAACATTTTAAGAAGCTGAAAACATTCCCCCATCTCGATGAACATTCTTATAATAATGTATTTTTTTTCTATGTTACGTACGTATATAACTGAGTATTGGGAACGAGATTACGTGTTTCAATATAATATAATGATTTCACGCACGCAATTTCTAGTCCTTCCTTCATTTTCTTCCTTACTCTCGTATTCAATCAGTTTTGTTACCTCTGTTAATCTTTGTTTATTCTAGCCAACGTGTATAAGACATTTCTCGTTCACGTTGAATATCATCATTATTTTTATGTTTTAGTCACTACTCTATTTTATTTACGTATCATTTCATATCTTTTTTTTTTTTTATTTCAAAGCGCTACAGGCGTTTTATTATTTTTAAAACCGTTATGTATTTCAGTTCTCCCTCTTCTGAAACAAATGGGCAGCATAGCTCCGTATTTTCATGTACACGCCATTAACAGTTGATAGAATTAAAAAATCGTATTATCGTAAATGCATCTCTTTATTGTATAAAAAATATTCTTGAAATACAAAAAAAAAAAAAAAAAAAAAAAAAAGTATCAATTGATTTTCCTTATCACGGACATGAACTGCGAAATTCGGAAGTTCGACGAGATCGATCTTAGTAAATCTCATCATCGGCGCATGCGCCAAATAACTTCCAGAATTTCACGGTCACTTCAACACCTTGATTATAATGAGGAAATTTACGGTCAAATAATTCAATAAACAATCGACACTTAAAATAAGTTACAACAGCAAAAAAGAAAGACGTGAACATACGTTCAATAGTAATCTGTCCTACCTACTTTCCTTTTATTAATATCGCCTAGGAAACCATCTATTTGGTCGACGGCCACCTCGATCCCGAAAAGATCCTCGTCTGTTTCCTTGCATGTCAGTTTCTACAAAATTACATTAGGGTATGATTCGGGCACCATTACTACTACTACTACAAATTGAAAACTTGTCAGTTTTTTCTACCTTGATTTGGTTGTTGATTACGAATTGACGGACTCCACTGTTGGAGAGATCGCATACCACGTGGTTTTCCACCGCGAGTGCTGTTATTTCCGCGTCTGGCTGTTTGATTAGTCGTTGGTATTGGTTGAGGAGACGGTCGTGATTCGTTGCTCTTCGTAGCCGCTTCCGCTTCACGATTGTCCTCCATATCTTCGCCGCCAACACGAGACACACTCGCAATGGAGGGGTCGATGTGATTACCGTCCGACGTGACTGAAATAAACGAAAGGATATAATCGAGATCAAAACACGAACGTGCGACAGAGAGAATCGAATCGAACCGCATTTACCATCGGAATTTTCATCGCGTCCCGGGTCACTGGGTTCGTCTATCAACCCATCAGACTCATTGGTAACTTCCAATTCTGAAATAAGCATACAATAACGTGAGGAAGAAGATGGAACGAGGTTTTGTATTGACGGTAACCTCAAGTGAGAAGGGCGAAACTTCGTTCGCGAGGTTGACCGTCACTTCGGGTAAAAGAAAAATCTCTTTCTACTGCGAACCATTATCAGCGGAATCACTACGGAATGTTTCAGGGTCGATGAGAATATCTTCGGCTACTTGTTGTTGTTGATTGGTATTGCTTGTCAACTCTTCCGGAAGCTGTTGACTATCTTCACTGCTGTGGCCTACTTCGATCCCTTCTATATCTGAGGACAGAACAAAAACAAATACATACTTGAAATTTTTGAAAGATGGTGGCAAAAATTTATCCTTCAAGACTTTCTGCGTTTTTGTAACCTTCACCTTTATAATGGACTTGGAAAATGTAGAGAATAGAAGCTGAGAAAAATTTTGATTCGGGCTGTCTACGAGAAGAGAATTTGTATAAATGTCGAGTAAAAATGTTTTGCTAGAAAAATTTCAAATTTTGTGCAATAGTCCGCGACCTCAGCAGTAATATTCTAACTAGGAACTGTTTTTAGACAGGGGAGGGTAAAGTGGGAAGATGTTCAACATACGCCGTCCTTACGATGAATGTCACGAGGAAGAAGATGGAAAAAATGTAGACCCAGAAAATTCGATTACTAGATAGTAATCGATATTTAAATTGAATACAGGTTGCAATAATAAAATAATTCGTTTTAATTTACTTGATTTTTTAGGATACAAAACCAGTAAGAATTGACGCAAAATGGAAAGAGACCTTCATATTTTACGTTTCAAGATTTGGGAGATAGAACGAGTTCGGTAAACGTAGGCGAATATGAAACAGGTTCATCGGAACATATGTCTATTAAGTTGCCAATTACAAAATTCATATTTTCTTCGCAGTAGAAAACATTCAAGTTACTCCTACTATAAAGTAATACAAATTTTTCGGTCAATGACCAGTGTTAGAACGACAGTACGTCGATGCTTTGATAGGAAATCTATATCAGTACAGGAAATAGGTCAGAGTACGTTAACGTACGCTGGTTAAATTTAGTCGACTTCGTTACATCATAGCTCGTAACAGAGATTTAATCGTAATGTTCTCTCTCACACCATCAGTTTATTTCACGTACCTTGTGGCGACGATTGTAAGGGAGTTGAAGGAACACTTCGACCAGTACTGCTATTATCATCCAGCTGACCAAGGTCCATTCTTGTATCATCCATACCTTCGGAGATCATTTGAGCAACACCTACAGGATAAAACGTTTTATTGAAAAAATAATAAAAACTTACTGCACCGCAAGAAATAAAGATCATGTTTCACGCCTCAGAGTGAATCTGAATCTCTTAAAGGTCTCTTAAGAATAACTACTCAGCCCATGATATCATCAGAAAAATTCCTGTCTAAGTCAAGCCTACTTTGGGTCAGGGATGTAACGTCAAAGGGGTTACACCTCTTCCCTTTTTTCCACAATATGCTTCGGTTAACACGTTTAACTAAAACAGAGCTAGGTAAGATCAATGCTCACTCTAGCTTACAAATAACTGCCAAGCCTATGACGTCATCAGAGTAGTTCCCATGCAGGTTAAAACCAGGTGGATGAAAAGCATGAGATCAAGTAGGTTAAACCCAACCTCTTTTTACAGAATACATCAGCTAACAAATCAGGCCAATGAAGTTACTTCTAGGCAAGGTCAATGCTCAGATAAAGGTTCTTACTCTAGATCTCATAAGGTAGTGTTTAATAATACTCGTAACTACCCAGCGTATGACTCTATCAGAGTAGTTCTCACATGGTCAAACCGAATCGGGGTTAGGAACGTGACATAAAGAGGGTTCGTCTCTCTCCCCTTCCACAATCAGGCCTAGGCTAAAAGGTGTGTGTTCGTACAGCCATACAAACGTATTAGGTTCAATGGAGGTGTAGAAGAAGTTACGATTTCGGTTATCCTCCGCTAAAGCCCACTGTAGATCCCTTAAGATGACATATTATACTGAAAAATGCTTAGCCTATGACGTCGTCAGGATGGTCCTTATGTAGGTCAAGCCCAATAGAGATAGGGGCGTGACGTCAAGAGGGATTACACCTCTTTCCGTTTTCGCAGTATTCTTGGGCTAACAAGTCAATACCCATTCTAGATCTCTCAAAGTAGCTTTTACTGATGACTACCCATCCTATAACGTCACCAAGGTAGTTCTTGCGTAGTCCGAGGGGTCAAGTATCTGCCCCCCACTCTACAGTATGCTCAGGCAACTGAAAAGTGTGCACTCTTATAGCCGTACAAACGCCTTGAGCTCACCCGAAATAGGAAAGAGATCAAGATTTAGGTTACCCTCTGCAAAAGGTAGCATCCTGTATAACTACTTTGCCTATGACGTCATTCAGAAAATTTCTATGTAGGTCAAGGTCAATTAGAATCAGCCCAAAGTATGCTGAGGCTAACGAGTAGACTTAATGAAGCTAAGCTTCGACTA
Source organism: Aspidiotus rigidus (assembly GCA_035079385.1). Taxonomy (NCBI): domain Eukaryota; kingdom Metazoa; phylum Arthropoda; class Insecta; order Hemiptera; family Diaspididae; genus Aspidiotus; species Aspidiotus rigidus. The sequence goes on along the minus strand of JAVHKY010000020.1, from coordinate 10,954,742 downwards.
AAGGATGAGCGACCGTGCAAACATAAATTCAGGAATTACAAAGGGTTAGGGTTCAGCAAAGACGTGAAACATGTCAATAATCTCCATCAGAGACGTGTGAAACATTATGGTACTCACCACCTCGACTACTTGGCGGATTACTGTCAGAGAATGTAAATCTACCAGTGGATGGTACTTGAGGAGAGCTAACAGCCTCGCCAAAACCGTCCGTCCTACGAGGAACGCACAAAGTTGGAGTACAAGGAACAATACTATCGTCACCAGCGTTATCTTCGAATCCCTGAGACTTAAGACGGAATAACAACGCATTTAAGGTAAATGAAAATGGGCGAAATTACACGACTTATTTCGGCTTACCAAGAGCAATGGTGGATTTTGCTGTCTACTCAATGGCGATATTGTCGACGGTCGCCTGCTAAATTGTAAGCCCACCGACGACTGATTGCTCGAGATACTTGCAGATTGCGCTCCACGAGTGTTGTTCCCACTACTCGTTAATTCCGAACTTTGTTGCTCCAAATTTCTGCTGCGACCAGTCACCAAAGCTGTGCTATCACTACGACCCGACTGATTTGGAACTTCGTTACTTTCCTCTGAAAGAAAATTAGACCTCTGATTTAAAATACGTTCGAGTCAGTTGACGCGTAGGAATACCATTCAATTGTTTCTGTATTACCTTCGATAATTTCCACTTCATTGCCTTGAGCTTGAACGCTTTCCTCATCTATATCTGGCCCCTCAATCACATTGTAACTAGTCATGGCTGTATCCTGCGATTTCCAGAGTATGATGTAGAATTATCAATTACTTGCTCACATTTCGACGGATAATGAATCGATTCAAGAACTTACTTGTTCCTCACGGTCGTAGTCTTCGTTGTCGTACGTGTCTTCGTTCTCGGCTTCCTCTTCGTCCTCAACGTACTCTGGACCGTCGTCATTATCATCGATAATCTAGGAAATCACATTATTCGTTTCAATGTAGAATAATTATATACTTTTTACACGTTTATCGTATAAGTTGAAAAGTACCCCATCATCAGGCATCGTTTGTTCGTCTTCTTCGGGTTCGTCTTCTTCCACCTCGGAATCCATCACCAAATTATCAAATTCTTGATCCCGCTGAGACGAAGTCGGAACCTGATATTCGACGTCCAAACCTCGATATTTCAGCAACATATCCGAGCTGTTATTGTCGTCAATGTCGTTTCTGAACAAATCAGTATGTACAGGCTCCATACGTCGAGTTCGTTTCAACTGTTCAAAAGAGGAGAAATAATCGCATCAGATACGGTATTTCCTCTATCGTATTACCTCGAGTTCCAACTATTCATTACTTACCTGCGGCTGCATCGAACTCGTTTCCGTATTACTCGGTCCTTTTGAGCTTTCACCTTCCACTTCACGCGATCGTTTCAATCCTGCCTGCGTCGTTGTTACAGTATTGCTGCTGTTAGCGTTACTGCTGGCTACACCCGGTTCCGACATGTTCTTATCGTACGACTGTTGGCTGCTAGCAATCACGATCGATTGCTCGGGAGCAGTCTCGATGCTGCTAGCAACCACCGGCTGTTGTTGACCGTGCTGATTGCTAGCGGACACCTGGCTCAGATTCGAATCTTCGTTATCCTGCTGGTAGTACGTCTCGGTTGCGCGTTTCGGAGTTGCGCTCGAGGAATCCGTTTGGTTCGTGGCGGACGACACTAACGGCAGGACATTCGTTTGACTGCTGGCAACGACAGACTGTTCGGGCGTGTTCGCGAGCAGCGAGGTCCCCGCTACAGAAATATTCTGTAAATCGATACGAGGCAAAACGAGAGCCACGGTAGGCATTTGCGACTGCGAAACTGTGGGCGTCGTCGCAAATGGCGTCGACAACGGGGTTGACTGGTTTTGCGACACTTGCGAGGACGCTTGTTGATTAGAGTGCGAAGGTTGCTGAGTTGTCAGTTCTTGAATAACGCATTCTGCCTCGACATCCTGCAATGAGTCAATTTAAAGGTCTCATTTTATTATAGATGTGACAGACATTCCAATTTTTCTGTATCATAGCTCAGAACAGGAAATGCCGGCTAACTTAGAAGACTTTCCTATGGTGGGATGAGCTAAACGATAACAATGGAAAGCAAGAGAGATTTGTTGTGATGTATGTTGGCAGAATTACCTACCTGAGTGGATTCTGCAGAATGAGACGCTTGCTGAGTGGGCGTGACTACCACCTGTCGCAGTGGTGGATGACTCACGGACGAGCTCGTCGAGGGCATATTGTAGTCGGTATGTGACGAAGAGGATGGCGACGAAGAGAAAGCTTCGACGATGCTGGGCGCATTCGAACTCGTATCCACGAGCTGTTGTTGCGGAGGAACCATGACGGTGCTGCAAATTGAAACGAGATTATGAATGAAAGGTCGAAAAGAACACGAGAACTGTCCGACGAACATTTGATTACCTTTGACTAGCACTACAAGAGGTTTGACTGGTAGGTAACACAGCTGCGGTTCTAGTTTGCATAGACATAGGTCGGATACTAGCCAGGGGAGTTTCGCTGGCAGAACGCCACGGAGTCACCGCTACAGACTGTTGATTCTGCAAAAATTAGGAAAACAGATACAGACGAAGAACAGGAGTGGTATTGAATTCGCCATGAACCTATTATGACTAACCTGTTGAGATTTAGTCACGGAAGAGGACGGTCCCGCCATAGGCTTTATGTTGGCAGTTGGCGGTTCGTTGGTACTCTTTTCTTGAGTGATGTTCACATTCGATTTGACACCCTGCATAAATCACATTTATTTATATACGTCATCGAGATTAAAAAAATTAAAAATTAGGGATCGTAAGAAATACCATTCTTGAACAAAAATAAGAACCTCAAATTTCCCACGATTGTACTCTTGTTTTACTTTCGACTATTATCATTCGCGTATAAACATTTCAACGTCTATCTGTATGTCTTATTTCATCTTTGGGACCAATATTATACTTTGTACTTAAGAACCAATCAATCGCCAAAAATATTTGCCAGTTCTCATGTCTTCATTTACTCTCAAATATTGTAAGTTCCTCTTTTACGATTTGCATTTCACGTTCAGCGCGCCCTTCCCAAACTCGAACAAAGTCTCCCTGCTTTTTGTGAATCTACACGGAGAAAGAAACGAGTACTCACTTGTTGTGTGTGCATACGTTGAATAGAGTTCAATCGCTGTGTAAGAAGTTCAACTTCACGTGATAAACGATCTCTATCTGCACGTAATTCGGCGTTCTCTTTTTCCATCATCGGTATACGAGATTCCATCAGGTTGACACGAGCAGAGAATTCGTCTACAGAAATTACTCGTTGAATCGTAAAATATTCTATTAATTCTTTTCCTCAATAATTACCTCAAAACTCACCTATTTGTTTTTGTTTAGTTTCATTGTCCTTCACTTGTTTTTTCGAGAACTTGGTCAAATAATTAATACGGCTCTTAGCCTGTTGCATGATGTCTGCATTTCGAACGTCCTTTTCGGCGACCGTTTCTTTCAAAGTTTTATTTTCCCCTTCTAAAGTATCGATGACGGTTTGGTTAGATGTTACCTGAATAAAAACAATATTTTTGGTAATCATTTTGGTTTCTTCCAACTTCTAAGATCGATATCAGAAATTTACTTTGTCCGTAAGTTGTTTCAGACGTTCGTTCATTTCGGTTTCCATTTGCTGTCTTCCCTCTTGGCGCAGACGATTTTGTTCTTCGGTCGAAATTTCCACATCTTGAGGAGGTTTAATTTCCACGACTGGTACCGGCTTCGCTAACTGCAGCCGCAACTGCTTCACTTGTTCCTCAAGTTGTGCGCTCTTTTCGGTCAACTCTTGACACTGAGTTTTGTACTTTCTAGCGATTGACTTGATCTAAATGAGAGTACGTTAGTGGTTTAGTAACAAACTTGATTTTTTTGGAGGGAGTTTAATCTAGCTTGTAATCAAAATTTGAACGTAATTTCGCTTCTGAAAAACTTATTAACCATAATTATCATAAAATTTATTGAATGGAACGTTTAACCATCAAGTTAAAGCCCCTAATTTAGAAAATACACCATTTCTGTACACCACTCTGACTAACAAGGAATGCTTTTGTACGCCTGACACATGCAGATAATGAAATTTTCACACCCAATCAGATTGCTTTCATTCCAGCTTTGATTAGAAGTTCGAGAAATGAAAAACCATTAATAACTATCACTAATATTGTTAAAAGATCGTCCAAGAAAATAAAGTATTGGAGGGGGACGAGGAAAGAGAGCACTTTGCGAACTGATGACCTCTTTTTCTCTCCCCCAGTTTTTGATAGTGATCTAAATTGCTAGCAGGCCAAATCTGATGCACAATTTACCATCGGGTAACCCCCTCGGGGACCCCCAGAAAACGTCCATGTCCAACCACTGTGACGTCATCAATGGTCTGAAACTCGTTTATGGAATTGAGGAAGTTTGAGCAATGAACCTCTAAAAGGAAGAGACTTGAGAAATCTTTGCGCTTTCGGAAAAATTTTACGCTCGCAGTCTTCGGCTAGGATGAAGTCTTAGGCTAAACACAAGCTAGACTCAGACGAGTATTTTAGGCTAAGACTCTTGGACTGATCTCGAGCTAGAAGAGTCAAATTTTCAGGAAAAGTCCGTGAAAACCGATGTGACGTCATCAAAAAAAATTTCGAGTTCAAATCCTTTTGACGGGGGAGGGGGGTTAAAAGTTGAAGGTAGGAACGTATAGAGGTAGGACCAGAGGAAAGTTGAGCCGTTTAAAACAACGTTTCAATTTTTTTTTTACTTTTTCAACCCTGGGAAAATTGTCAAATATTCATTTTTTGTGAAGAATAATAATGAAAGATTGAAAAAAAAATTTTAAAAAACACGTTTTAAACATAATTATTTTCGTTTAAAACACAATTTTGATTTTTTCGTGTGTTTTAAACATCGTTTGTTTAAAACATAGCAACCTGGAACATCTGTTCCTGGAACTAAGATAAGATCAAGCTAGGTTCATTCGGACTCTCCACTCGCTAGGCCCTCTACAATCGACAAATTTAAATAAAGAGCTCAGAATGATTTTCCTATTTAAATATCGATCAAGTTATACTCTCTAAATATGCTCCCAAACAGAGAATTCGTTACTAACCTGTACATTGCTGGATTTCAGTTTCGTATTTTCCGTTTCTTGAGTTTTCTGGAGTTCCTCGAATTCCTGACTCAATTTCACAATTTTTGTTCTCTCGTTCGCCAACTCTTTCATGTAATCGTTCTTCTCTTTCTCTAATTGTGGTAATCTGTTAGCGGATGACTGCAATTTTTTGGCCTGAAAATTTATGAATCACACCGTCAATCTCGGTTAAAAGTTCTTCCCGCTTTCTCATCATATTCCACACGTACCTGCTCCTCCAACTTCGATTTCTCCTGTTTTACCGCTCTCAATGAATCCAAAGTCTTGTTGTATTCCTGTCTTTCCTTGTCCAACGTCTTCTTCAGGTCTTTCAACTCTTCGGAATTCGTTTTATTCATCTTCTCGGTCATTTCGGTAACGCGATTACGCCACATCGTACACTCTCTGTTGATACCGACAATCTCCAATTGCAAAGCTTCCACTTGCAGTTGCAATCGTTTCGTTTCCTCGCGAAGAGGTGCCACCGTTTGACCTTCTACGTGGTTCATACGTTCTCGCAGTTCCATCAATTCGCTGGAGTAACGGTCGCGTTCTTCGCGTAGCACACGATTACTGTCGGATAATGCATTCAACGTCTGCACTTTACTGACTAATTCGGCGTGTTTGGCCGCCGTCGTGGACGCAATATCACTCTTGCTCTGCTCAGCTTTCAATTGTACATGCGTCTCTTCCAATTGATGTTTGAGTAATTCAACTTCCGCTTTCAATCGTCTATTCTCCGAGGAAATCACCTCCAATTGAGAATTGGCCAGGTTCTTCTCGCGTCTCAGATAGTTAATGACCTGCAACAGATTGTCCGCATTGGAGCATGTATCAGACGATGAAGACGCTTGCTCATCTTCTTTGAACGACGAATCGCGACTCTGTGAAATCGTCATCCTGACACTCAGTTCGTTGATCTGATTCAATAGTAATTCATTCTGTTGCACTACAGCCTTCATCTTCTCATTCTGTAAATCCAGTTCTTGATGTAATTTGTTCTCTTCCTCTCGCCAGTTAGTGCTAACAGACTCGGCTCTTCTTAGAGCAGCATCGCGCTCGGTCACCAAAGTGGTTATTTTATTCTCCAATTCAATAATTGTATTAACTTTAGTCTGTAAGTCTTTGATATCGTTCGTGTGCTGCAGCATCTCGTCAGTGTATTTTTTCTCGGCTAATAGCTTAGCGTCGGTAGCGATTCTCAACTCATTCTGGGCCGTGGTCAGCAGCTGTTTCAGGCTAGCAACTTCTTCAGCTACGGAAGCGTATCTGTGTCGTTCCTGTTGCAGCTCGTCGCTAAGATTCACCATGGACGCTTCATTCAAACCAGCCAATTCGTTGACACGTTTTTGCAGGGCTTCGTTGCGCGTACGCAAGGTACCCATTTCAGCCGTCAATTCTGTTACTTTTGTTTCCAGCTCACGTTGCTGTTTCGATTGAGCTTCACGTTCGATTGTCCACTTTCTCTCGATGTCGTCGGAGAACGTTCTGAATTCGTCGGTATCCTTTCTGGCAGCGCTCAATAATTCTTTTTGATGGTCCAGATCTCGTAGCACACCTTCGTACTTATTTTTGAGGTTTCGCAACTGGAATTCTAATTCCGTGACAGACTTCGAAGAAGCGTTTTTGAGTTGTTCTTTGAGTTCATCGATCTGTCTATTCTTTTCCTCAATGTCTAACTTCAACGATACCGATAGAGTTTCCAATTCGGAGTTCGATTTCCGCTCCTCTTCGAGACGTGTCTTCATCGTTTCAACCTGTTCTTCGAGTAATGCTAGTTTTTCGGTGTATCGATCCTGCTCGTCCTGAAGACGTCTACGTAGGGCGGAACACTCTTTCATGGTCGAGTCTAGTTTGTCGTCCATTCTGAGTTTCCATTCGGCCTCGGAACGGTCGATACTGGCTTTGATTGATTCTAAATTCATGAGGAGGGAGGAGTGCGCGATTTTATCTTGTTTTAGCAGGTCACGCTCAGCGGCTACACGCGCTTCCGAGTTACGCAGGATTTCGCACTCGCGTTTCGTATTTTCGAGGAGCACTTCGGTTCTTGAGAGCTGGCTCATGGCTTTCATGGCTTCCTACGATATCACAATGAACTTTCCATTAAAATCTCGTACTTAGGTGATGATATTCTTCTTGAGTTTCGGACTTACCTCTCGTAGAACGGTCATGGTCTGTTCGTGTTTTCCGATGGTGTCTGAGTAGAGTCGGCAGCGATTTTCCAACGCGGTGGTTCCGGTCTTCAACGAGTCTATGGACAAGGTGAGTGACTTGCATTTTTCTTCACTCAATTCAGCTCGCGATATAATCTTCTTGTAGTCTTGCAACAATTTCTGGTAGCTTCCCTCTGACTTCTCCAACGAATCTAGCAACATACGCTCGTTCTTCGCGTGTTCGTTGGTCGATGCTTCGAATTCGTTTTTCACGTCGGCCAATTCTTTTTTATTAGCTTCTAGTTCTTTTCTCAACTACAACATGTACGAACAGAATATAGAACCATATACGAATTTCGAAAACAATGATTTGTACCTACATTGCATAACACAGAATTCTCAACAGAGCATATTTTTCTTAAACTTGCACTGGAATCTACAAATGATGCTTGTGTAAATTACACCAATAATCATTCTAATGAGATGGTTCAGAACGGATGGAACAGACAGGCTCTATGAGATTTCTGTGGTATGAAACACAGACTTACGTCCAAGCAGACAAGACTTTCAATTTCTGCAGTGTCAGTTTGAATTTCTGCGTTCTTCAGATCTTTCAACGTGAAAGAGGCCTACACAAAATAGAAAAAAACCATGTCATTATCATTCGACAAACTTTCATCTTCAACTTGTGAGACAATGCCAAAACCCAACTGAACAGTCAGAATTGCCCATTTATCCATCAGAATGAAACGTTTTTATAAATACACAAAATTTTTGTTCTAATATACGACTTCACTCACGATAAATTATTTCTAGGAGAAGATTCTCCCAATGCAAGAGATTGAAGCGAAAATTCACTAGGCCTACCCATGCGTCAACTCAGATCGTATCTAACTTGATTCGCAAATTTTCGTTTTTTTTTCTACAATTCCCTCGCATATAGAACTTGAAAATTTCAAACTCATTTTTTGACTTTTTGTTTTCTCATTTTGAACAATTTTAAAAATCATCAGTTAAAGAATTAAAAAAAGGAAACTAACTCACATCTAAATCACAGGTTAATACGCGTTTAGCGCTTCCGTTCGTTCCATCACCAGGGCCCATCATTTGGAACATTTTTATCTGGTTCTTCAACATGTGCACTATTTTATCTTGTCTTACAGCAGTTTCCTCTCTGTCGGCCAACATATTTTCTAACCTGTTTATCTTATCCTGTACAACGAAAGAGAGGCGTAGTATATGAATATAAAATCAACATTCATCAATAATTATTTCCCTTGATTTGCGCTTGTCTACCTCCAGCTCTTCCTTATTATATTCCTTCAATTTAGCTTCGGATTTTTCACATTCCTCAGAAAGATCTCTTATGACAGCCAATAACTTTTGATTATTCTCCTGTAATTCTTCGATGTCGCGGAACGTGACCAATTTTTTCGTAATCACCTAAATATCGCAAGAGAATATTCGAGTGAAATTTGAATAATGAAATACGTCCAAAATTTGCTCTCAAAAATATACGTACATCACCGCAACTCATGAAACTGGAATTATGCGAATCTTCTCTGAAAGATTGATTCATTACAATCTCAGCGCCTCTTGATTCTTCCAACTCTTTTATTAGGTAACAAACCTAAACATAATACAGAAATTAATACAGTCGGTTCCAAGAACCTACAAATTAGCAGAAGAAACCTTCATTCACCTGTCTACTTAGGTCGGAAACGGATTTTTGAAGTTTCTCTTTCTCGCGAGACAAACGGGCAACTTCACGGTCGGCATCTGCATATTTTTCTTTCAGTGCGTGGAAGTCCATTTCCAATTGTTCGTAGTTTGTCGTTATTTTTTCAATAGTCTCCATCGCTTCGGTGTATTCCTCATTTCTCTTCTGCAGGATATGGGCCTTTCCTTCTAATTCCTAAATCAGAAAGACAGATTAATTATTCTGGCGATATTTTGCAACAAGAAAAAACCGAAGAACCAAAACTTACTTCGACGAACGACTTGAACGTAAGTTGTAGTTGCTCGTTATCGTGGGTTTTGAGCATCAACTGCTCCGAAACACTGGCGTATTCGCTGTAAATCTGAGTTAAAGTCATACCTTTCTTCATAAGAGTAGCAGCGGCTGCAGCATGCGGTGACAAACTTTCCAGAGTTTCAGTTACATTAGCTGAAAATTCATAAATGAACAGATTGATCTTTGTGATCGAAGAGATTGATACATTTTTTTGAATTTAATTACATACATCGTTTCAAAGTTTCGATCAAATGATTTGCGTCGACCAATTCTTGTTTCAAAGCAGCGATAGTTTCGTTCTTTTTCAGCAAATGTTCTTCGTAGGTATTTTCGTTGATAGTAAACTTGCGTTCCAAATCCTCGTATTGAATAGAAGCATCGGCCAGTAAATTTTGTAATTCTTTAGCCGTTTTTGTTAACTCTTCGGCTTTTCTATTTGATTCTTCACTCATTTCTACAACATACGAGTAACGTTGAGAACATCCGATCTCTTGTATCGGATAACTCATGTAGGAGCTTACAAACCTTTGTACATATCGGCCAATTTCATCCTGCTATCGATTTCATTGACGTATTTCTGTTGTAATTGCTTTTCAACATCTGACTGACCACTCAATCGTGCGTTCAGTTCCTCGATCTTATCCGACAGTTGAGTTAATTGCTTTTTGTAATTATTTTCATTCTCTTGGAGAATTCTAACCTGCGTGGCAAATTTTGAAAAATATATATTAATTCGAAAAACCAGAAATTTCGTACAAATCATCAAACTACCTCTTCTTCTTTCAGTTGGATACGGTTCTGGACGTCGATCATTTGTGAAGTATGCTCGCGTTTCATGATTATCATTTCACTACTTTGTCTGTTCACATCGTTGGTCAATAAATTAATTTGCTCGGTAAGGATTTCTCTCTCCTTATCCAGTCGTTTCTCCCTGAAAAATAAAAACACGATGAAAATGAGCGAACAATTACGGGAATACGCTAATTACGCGACTTACTTGAAGTCTAGTTCAATCTGTAAAGATTGAATCTCATCCAATTTGGTCAAAGCTTCAATTTTCGCTTGAATTGTTTGCCTCAACTTCTCAGACTGAGCATCGTAGTCAGCTTTCAATTGTTCCAGTTCGTTATTACGTCGATTAAGCATAGACTGTAAAGTTGATTTTTCGTCAACAGCTTCATCTCTCTGTTTTCTGTATGTTCTGGCTTCGCTTTCGTGCCTACGAGGTATTCCAGATAATTGACATCGTAATTTAAGATAGAGAATCACGATATTTTTTTTTGTTAGAGTGTACTCACCATAGAAGATCTTGTTTCAGCTTGACGTTCTTCTCTTTGGAAATTCTCAGACATTTATCGAGTTCGTCGATTTTAGCATTTTTTGCAGTCAAGTCTAGGTTCAGTGCATCGTTTTTATCTTGCAATTGCTGAAAGTCTTCTCGTAATTTGGTAAGTTCGATTTCTGGAATAAGAACGAAGACTCATAGCATCGATACAATACGGAGGAGAGATTAAAGTGACGAGAGTCCTCTTACCATGATCACGTTTGTGAGTCTCGAAAAGTGCTTTCGTAGTAACGTAATTATCCGAATTCTCCGTCAGTATTCTTTCAATTTTTGCAAGAACATCCTCCGGAACAGACCGGTATTCAGCATCAGATAGAATAGCCTTCAACATGTTGATAAAGTAGGGCCAACAAAAAATCACAGTTTCATTATGCACTCCAGCTTCAATCTACGAAAGTTCGATTTGCATTCTAATTCACTACGATAATAAAACCCAATATTATGACAGTTTTAATTGAGGAAATTGCGATTAATGCGAACACGGTAAGTAACGATCAAAATTTCAGCGAAATGCAATTAGTTCTCTTTCATTTTCAAGATTTCAGGTAGAATCTTGAATTCTCAGACATAACAACCACAACCGAGAGCTTGAACACACACTTCAAAGACAGAGTAAGGAGTGTTCAGAGGCTGAGCAAAGTCTGAGTAACGTTGGAGTTTTGAGTAAAACGTAAAACGGACGTTTCCACTTTCGTTTCCATCAGGATGATCACGCGTTTCATTACTTCAGTATTGCAGCCTACAGACTTGCATGGCTTACGTCTTCTCTTCGCACTTGATTTGAAATTGAAACACTTGTAGAGAGCGCTAAAAACGCACCGTATGTTTGAAACTATAATAATAGTGATAATTTTTGCGGGAGTCTTCAACTCCTGACAAGTACCGACAGAAATTTTGTAGAAGTCGAGAAATCTAAAATCCATTGTTATCTTCAACCCAGGTCAACAAACAAGGGGATGAAAATAAATACGCCTTCATTTAAAACGGATGAGACCAGCAATAGATATATTTTCGCACATTTTGGTCCATTACTCGGCTCAGAAAAGTCGTAGGAAGTTCGTATTGGACAATTAAATTAAAGATTACCTAGATTGAAAGTTTACGTCTAACGTCATCGCTTTTTGAGCTAAACCCGATTTAGCAATTTCCAACGACAAATTCTGAATTTTCAAGTATTGGGGACTATATTACTTGCAACTGCAAAGGGTCAGGCTTTCTTGCTCTTCTTACAACTAGGTATTATACTTTTGTTACAATTAGGCCTGTTACATTTTAGCTTATTCTCGAGATATATTCTTGCTCTATAGTTGCTATAACTATATGCCCGAAATAAGCGACAATTTTCAACTTCAATCTAAATGAACTAGGTACCTAAGCATTCTTCGTCGGTGAAGTAGTATAGACTCATAAGGATTCATATCAGGAGAACGTGTGATTTCATTCGGATTCATTATATAGAGTTCCATAATTATATTGATCATAATTGTTTGCTCGACTGGATTTTTAAAAGTATTTTTACAATTTTTTGAAAATAGGTATTTCATTTTATTATCCTACATCAGAGGAATGAAAAGAAAAGTTGAAAGAGGAATACATCTCACGCAATGGCACACGTTATCATAGTTGTAAAGACTGCACAAATTCCCTCCCTTGTTCTCAGATAATTAACAATTCTTCTAGAGGGAGGTGTTAAAAGAGATAATTTTAGATACCTAATTATATACCAGTATAGCCTAGATAACCGAAAGAGGGACGGTGTTTAATGCAGCTTGTAAATAGCCAATCATGTCCAAATCAACTACTTTCAACAAGTTTTGATGACAATTTTTCATTTTTTTACTACTTAATATTAATAACATCAACGTTTTATGAATGTTATACAATTAGAGGTAATCAGCAAAAAGCTCTCGATCGGATAAGCCTTACACTTTGGCCATGCCTACTTCTTGGCATTAATTTTTCTGTCTACGACTTCAACCGAAGGTTTTGTCACCATTTCCGTGGCAGTTCCCTCAGCTCTAACCGTAGATCGGTTGGAATAGATCAAGCTAGCCTTCATGGACGGTGGAACTGTACCTCCTTTAAACCAAAAAAATTGATTAAAACCTTTTCTCATGTCATATGGAGTTATACCATTCGGCACCCAGACTGCGACAATATCACTAGTCCTAGCTTTTCGGACATTGTTGAATGAATCATCAAAATAAAGCATATCCGAGTACGGCACCTTGGAAACAAATTGTAATCTGAAAAGCAAGTACAAAACACTAAAATATGAGGGCAAATTGTGAAATTTTTGACAATATGTGCGCGCTATCTCACGGAATCTAGATTTACTCTTTGAGAAGAGTTGTAGAGGTTCCAGCGTGTATCACATCGTACGACAAGTATTTTTTCCAGTCCAATACCTCCAGCAGTTGTTGTACACCCGTATTATGATGACTTCGCGATATGACAGCGAGCTTAATATTGTGCTCATGCACGAAAGCAAGGATAGGGAGAACTTCAACAAAATAATGAATTGTTTTGCCGGAATAATCTTGTACAGTACCATCCCTATAAGTGCATTCGAGTGCATTACTAACAGCTAAGTGCTGATCCTCATTTTCTACCTCTTTTTTTTTTTTTGAATAGGTAAGTACCGACTTACGGTGCTCTAGAAAACGGTGATAAGACATCATTGTCAAAGGTGAAATTCCATAATGTCATATCTGTAACAATTTCACAATCATTGAGTGTGCTCACTTGAGACATAGAAATTTTAGTTGCAATTTTTTTCAGGTCGGTAGAAGAGTGATCCGAGTTATACTTATTCCTCCTTCGAATTAATAAACTAAATCAATTCATAACGTAGGCCATCTTTTTACTTACCTAAATCAAAAACTATCAACGCCGGAATAAACGTCATGACTGAAGAAAGGAATGGTTAGATATTCTGCATTCACCGAAAATAATTCATTTTATTTCTTCACTCACATATTCGAATTTATATGTACCTACTCAGTAGAAATACCAATTAAGCCAAGTCCACGAGAGCATCTTTGAAAATTGCTTTCCGGGAAAAGTCGCTCTATACCTACTTGAATAGAACTTATCCACTAATTAATGAGGACCGACATTTATTCAAAATATGTAGGCTTCTGGCGATAAATAGAAATTTCATTTCTGTTTGATAATTCTTATCTACTCCTCGGGTAAAATCGTAATTTCAGGAAACAACTCATTTAGAAGAATAGCCTATTACGCACAATTCAAACTAAAATGATCAACAAAATTGGGCCCTCAATTTTCAACTCCTCAAAAAAAAATGGTGCACTTTGGCCGGAAGCGTTGAAGTGACTTATTTTGACTTTTGAAGGTATGAGGGCTTGAAAAACGAACATTCTTCTGAAATCCGTCATTCTGACAATTTCATGTCAATACTCTGGCCTGGAGAGTCTTAATCCCTTCCTAATTCCGCAAAAGTCTGTAGGATCATGATTGTGAGAGATGAAAAAACTTCAACCATCGAGTTATTCTGGTCAGGAGAATTTGATCTCTATTCCTAATTCCGCGAAAATGTCTGTACGTACGACAGAGGCCCTTCACTGTACCTGGCGTCGCATTCAACATACTAAAAATTTACTACCATATCCCTGATTCTTCGTCCCCTCGGAGGAAAAACGTGTGCGTATCTCAAAAATTAATTCACCTGTTTCGTTGGGGATTATCCAAGAAAACGTTTCCATGTCCGCGTGCTATTTTCCTGACGCAGGGCTGACTAGAGGAAGGGAAAAGGGTACTTTTTCTTTGGGCTGGGGATCTTCAGGAGGTCCGGATACATGCTCAGGCGAAAGGTGAACCTAAGAAATTTTAACGTGAGCCCGCCAATAGCAGATTTTTCCCCGAGCCCTAGTTGGCTCTTGGCGCCCTTGTTACGACTTTTTTTTTGAATAACCTCGACCTTAATAAAATTTTGAGCATTGATCCTCTATGAACTTGAGAAAAGTTGGAGATATAAACTTCTAAAAGGGAAGGGCTTGAAACAATTCTGAACTTTGAACCTCTGTAGAGGTGTAAAAAATTCAAGCTATAAAACAGATAAGGTATAGTCTATAATGTATAGAGTCTCGGGCTAGAACAGAGACATGGAGTGAACATAAGCTTATAAGGGTCTATAAGAGCATTTTTCGCTAAGACTCCTATTATGTTCAGACTAATTTTGAACTGTAGAAGTTACATCCTCATATAAAAAAGGTCTGCGTCCGACCTTTGTGACATTGTCAATGACTTTGGTCTAATTTGGTGACTTGAGGGAACATTTTGATTTTTGATCCTTCATGAAAGGGGGGAGGTTAAGAACTTAACTACGGCAGTCCATGGGCTGTAGCGAAAAATATGATTTTTGCTCTTAATCCTTGTAAATGAGGGATTCACAAAAATCAGAGCGCGACGTCAAGAAAAATTACAATGAGAAAACTTTAATTACCTAACCTAATTCATGATGGATGATTGAAAACAGCGGATGTGGGTTCTCCGCTACCATTTTATTGCAGAAGGTGTTATGAGCCACTAATCTTTTTCACAATAACTCGTCAGAGAAACCTTAGTCTACAAGAGTCTTACATTCTAAGCCAAGAGTGCCTCATACAAGACTGTTCTTGATGGTAGATAACTCAAAACTAAATCCAAGGTTTTCCGCTTAAGTGCTTGAAACTGTGTCAACAGAAATTAGACATACATATATCATCCTAATAACAGCACTCATTTAGTTTTAAGAGACAGACGTGGACGCCTTACGTAGGCTTTGTGTGTGGTCAAGAGAGAGAATGTTGAAATCTTCGGATTCCTGAAGGCCACCTGATTGAATTTACAAGCAATGATTCGACTCTCTTTGACCCTATCTCTCAATAAAAATTAATAAAGGGCCCACATGAATTGAGAAACCTACTACACAATTCAAAAATTCATATACGAGTTTAATTGTCAAAAATAGACATCTTTTGATTTGTACCCATATTACTAGTAGGTACATCATCTGTCTTTTCAGAAGTACGGTAGCTCAGTTTCAAGCTTCTACGGACACGTGATAAACATTCTCATCATTCCTTGAGCGCATAACGTAAAAAGGAGCTGGAGACGACGGAACTTCCGCGAAATAATAATACAAAAGTTTATTGGGTTTGTTCTGCTTTTCCTGGATTTTGTACGCTCCATGAATGGCATCATCTGCCGTGTGCGCTCCTCTACCTAGTAATTCAGCTGCCTCTTGTGCTTCTTTATCTTGAAGTGTAAATTTTACACAAACTTTTTCATCGAACGCTCCATCAGCACCAACTGTAATGTACATCGTAATATTAAATTTTGTTTTGAATGCATTCTAAAAAATTACCTCCTTCGTTTAGGTCGGCATTAACTACAGAGACCATGTTGAGGTCAAAATTTTTCAAGTTCCTGAAGTAGGTCAGGGCATCCGCCTTTTCAGGACCACAATTCACCCACTCCCTGCTTCACATACTTATGCCAGAAATGTCTTCAAATCCTCTCTTGACAAATACGACCAATTTACTCAAATCCCTTGCACGATATATTTGCTTATAGCTCGAAGGTCAACATATTTTTATATCTCTAAAATCAGTCAAAACTCCCACGCCTCTTAAAACCTCGATTTACTTGAATGGTCGAAATTTTCATGCCACCCTCTTAGGTAGAAATTCACAAAGTCCTCCTTGCGCAATCTTGAATAATATTTATGTAAAAGTATTTGATATTAGAAACGAGCACGAAATTTACTCGAAGTAATCTTGTAAGGTCTATGAGGACCATACATTGTTGCCGCTCCAAAGTAAACCTGCGCTAAACAGATGGTGAAAAGAATACCAAACCTAAAAAAAACATATTGAACATAATACGTCACTCCAAATATTTTGAAGAATCAGAAAGAATGACGGTATAATTGTACAAGTAGTGTAGGATAGCGAGAATATTGAGACTCGAAGTATAGTCGAAAGTTGCGCCAATTGCACATAATATGTATTAGCTATTATGCATTATTTAGCGCGAGATAGCCACTTACAAATTTCTGAATAAGCGTTCCCAAGAGTGTGCTCCCGGGCGGCTGCACAATGTACATCTTCTAACCTAAGCCTAACTCTAGTAGTCTCACTCGTTACCTAAGCACATCAGGCTGATGTGGAAAGAGATACAAGGCGTAGCCGCCTGATCCAATTGACCTTGAGCTCCTTACAATTCACTCTCATAACGTTTTAGGCTGGAAAAGTATTAGTATGTGCTACCCTAAGCCTTCCCCCAGGTTAGTTTTTCAATAGATAGACTTGGAATCCTCAACCTCTACGAGTCCTAGAAAGAAAAAAGAAATGGTTAGATACTAATTTGATGACGTAACGGGCAGGTCCAAGCCAATTTGCCGTACAAAAAATAATTGACATATGTGAGCTCTGTTATCAAAATAAAAGACGATCTAGAGAAAAGATTTAACGTATGTTCAATTCAATGATAATTGTTATTATACAGAAATAATCTCATCGGCATAAGACCCTTCTCTTAGGGTTGTTATCAGAAAAATTTTGCTGACATACCTAAATTATTTTTTGCACCGACGGCAGTGATGACGTCATGAAAAAATGACGTCACAGATGTTGATGACGTCACAAAGAGGTTTCAGTTGGTTTATGTCTTTACTGTATATAATACATACAAGTATGATATTTGGTATACTCTAGTTGTGATGAAAGAATCGACGATGCGACGCTGGCGCCCTTCCCACTCTGAAAAATATTCAAACTTTCCAACGGGCCGAGTTTTTTGTGATAACAAAATATTTAATATCGATTACAGTAGCAAAAGTAGCCAAAAATCCGCCAATCGCAAATTTGCTCCCATAAGAAAAGCACAGGGAGCAAAGATCAGTATGACGTTGAACAAAAATTAAAAAGAATTGAGGGGAAAAAAGTTTATATTTATAATGTGTGAGGTAATCGGCTTCCTAAAATGAACTATTTTCCCTTCAATTCTTTTCAATTTTTGTTCAATTTCATACTGATCTTTGCTCCCGGACCCCGGTGCTCTTCTTATGGGAGCAAATTTGTGGATTGGAGGATTTTTGGCTTTTTTTTGCTACTGTAATCGATATTTTGCTATCACAACATGCTCCGCTCACTGCAAAGACATAAAACATTGTCTAATTGATTTTTTGTAAAAAGTTTGAATTTTTTGAAATAAATTTAAAAACACGTTTTTTTTTGTTTTTTTTTTTTCAAATGACTAGGAAACATATTGAAGTAATTGCAGAATAATAGAAGAAAAAATTAAAGAATGAATATGAGAAAAAATTTACCTTATTTCGTTATTGAACATTGTGAAAAACGAATCGTTGAATCAAAAACTGATACCTGTGAATTAGTTGTTTCACAGATTTGTTTTTTCAACGCGAAAATCTGCTGGAAAAGAAGGGATATAGAGTGCATCAAAAAATTAGATAAAATCCGATCAGTGAAAGCAAAGGAACATGGCCGACATTAATTACAAGCCCCATTGGTGATTTACTTGGCAGCAACGTTGTATAGGTGAAACGTAACACAGGCGTATACAAAAGTTTGATAGTAGGTATCTCAAAAAATACCTATTGATTTTTATAAGAATTTGGAGAGAATTAAAGTTATTGTCCTTGATTGGATTTTTCCTAAGAAGAGTGGTTTACAATGTTCGATTCTACACCTAAAGCAGTTACCAATTTTACAAGTGAGGCCTGTAATTAAAGTGGGCCATGAAAGTAGTTATTGGAAAAGAAGGATGAAGAGAAATTCTAATTAAAAATAATTTAAGAACGAAAACTTTCGAATAATAAACTATTTCTTGTTGAAAAAAACTTTTCTGTTTGAATTTAAATCTTCAACATTGGTGATCCAAGAAGTTTTACCTTGGCTTATGTTCGCCCTTTTCCTCTTACCGTGACAACTCAATCTTTCACGATCTCCAATTTTTATAGTCTCTTTTTAAAAATTCTGGTATCAAAAATTGAAAGAATCGCGCGGTGAGTAGGAATATAATGACGTTGAACATTTTACTCAGATACTTGAAGAAGATCATAGAAATCACTTCAGTGTACAAACTCTAAAACTCCCACAATTTTTTTTCGAGTGTTCTTCACTAACAGTAAACGAAATGAAATAAACCTTCGGCGAAGAATTTAACGATGTGGACCTAATTTTTTCATTTTTCATACTGAGAAAAAAAAAGTGAAAGTCCAGGATGAGTGCTTGTTGGCATAATTTTCAACGGAATTGGATACTATCAGAAAATTGTCCACCTCTATCTGGCCTTCCTCATCTTCCATGCATTTTACGCGCGTTGCAAACAAATTTTCCATTTTTATTAATTTAAGAAGGAAATTATATAAATAAGTCTCACCGAAGAATTTTTTCAGCTAAACTTAATAAACAAGAGGGATATTTTTTAAAATACACAGTTTAAAAAAAAAAAAAAGAGACAAAACGATCCAGTCATATACGTTTGACTTCAAAAATAGGTACCGCGTTGAATGAATATTTTTTCAAACGTCAAACATATTCGGAAAAGAATTTTAGGCTCTACCCGCACGATTATTTATTTATACGAACGCGTATTCGAATAAATATTTGTGCGGGTAGAGCTTAAAATTCATTTCCCTGAATCGATTTTCTTTGCACGAAAAAAATCAAATACTTCTAGTCAAACACATTCTTTCTAAAAAAAAATTTACTCCTTAAGCAACTAGTAAAAAAATAAAATATTTTATTTAAATCCATCACGTCATTTAAAAAGGAAAATGAAGGCTTTCTCGTTTGTCAAATGCATAAGGACTCTAATAAAGAATCGACGATTTTTCAGCAACGATTAATTTACTAGCGATTTCTTACACTTTTTGTAGGTACAACGACCAATCTTAACTCGTGGGTAAAATGTGTTTTTACCTTCTGATGAGACATTTTCAACCACACTGTGCAAAAAAGTTTTGTATTAGGTATTCATTCGAATGAGAGTGATAATTGTTCAATTCAGTGAGGAAATTTTCGCACTCCTTAGCAAGATTCCCACTTTAACTCGCTTGTATTATAGCGACCTAATCTTTTTACATAAAAAGACACCTGCTTTTAATTATTTTCCCTTGCAAGGATAAAATAATAAATGAAAAATGAAAAAGAGACTTCTCTCGCACAGATTTTTAATAGAATGAAAATTTTTCAACGTCTCGGCTAGGCTTGTGATTTTTATTAAGAAGAAAACGATACGAGAGTAAAGAATACGTGTATAAGTCAGAAATTATTCAACGTAGGAAATTTTATGGACGAGGAGGTCCTTGAGATAAACAGTGTTCCACAGTCTCGCAGTCCAAGTTTTTTTTTCTCTCTCTTTCTTTATAAAGACCACCAGCTCGGCCGAAACATCGAAAAATTTTCGTTGTTATATGAAATTAAAAATGAAAAAGTATGCATCGAAACAATTTCTGAATCGGGTGCCAAATATTTCATTAATGTTTCCAATTGACGTCCGAAATAAGGGAAGTTTTTTTTTTTTTATTAGAAGTCACCTTAGTGATCTTATTGGTTATTCTGAAGAAAAAATCGAATGATTTATGGTTAATATTTTATCTAGAGCGTACGCTCGGCCATCCTCAACACCTCGAATAGAAATATTTTTTCGACAGTAAATTTTAAACGTTTTCCCAACCATAAAGTCTGTGAAAATGATCCTAACATGTTTCGAGAAAAATTACTTCAAAAAATAAACTTGCAAAATCATGGACTTATTTCACTTCGCTTTTTGTGCAACTCTTCAGCAAGATGAGAAAAAAACAGTAAGAAGATAATCAGGGGAAAAAAAACCTTTTCTTCAAATTATGGAACGAAAAAAAAAAAAATCTATGTTCTCACCCGTATGAAGAAAAATAATAGAAAATGAGAAATGGAAAAACTACTTTCTCATCGAAATTTGGAGACAAAGTCGGGTGCAAATGCAAATTGTGAAGTTGTAAACAAATTGTTCTTCGAAAATGACGCAAATCTTTCGGTAGTATTGGAAGCAAATATTTGAACCACTTTTTCCGTTTATGGTCGGATTTTGGCGACATGTGTTAAATCTGTAAGTCCTTGTGACGCAAATATAATGAACAAACTTGAACAACAGTTACTCAAGCTGAAAAACTCAAACTGTGCAGCTTGCTTGGAGAAACTTCTTCCTACTTCTACATTCTGATTTTCAACTTTTTTCGAAAAATCCTTGTAAGACAGTATAATATGAAGCAAAAAAATTGTATTAGAAAAAATTGTAACGAATCATTATTATGGTTTAGAACGACATGAACCTCCTTGGTATCTTTTCAGAAAATAATTTCAAACTACTAATTCAGTGTTTGTCGTAATTTTGACAGAAAACAAAATCAACTAACGTATTTCATGTTTCTGACGAGCAGCCATTAGTTATGTTTTTGCTGAAAGTTACATTGAATATGTACTACTGGGACGATTCAAAGAGAAAATAGAACTTATGGCCCCATAAGCATATCGTGGGTAGTATCCTCTCATCCATAATGGCTGCTAAATGCGAGGAATCTAATATAAGATGGAATTTTCTAAAATCTTTTCGAAGTACAAATCTATTCCAAAATCATTTGATGCGTTGCTAAAACCCTTCCATCTTCCCGAAATAATGCGGAATCAGTATTTAAGAGACTTAATACTACCTATATTAGCTCCTTTTCACGCTATTTTCCTCAGAAAATATTTGATTCTTGGTCGAACGAATCCTTCTATTATACTCATTATTTCAGAAAACCAGTGCATTCATTTTATATACTATTTATATACACACCGATTATTAAGAAAAAAAAAAATGTATTTAAGATCGAAAGCATTCCAAATCTTATTAGTGAGAGCGAGAATTGAAGGTGTGTAGGCCTATTTACGAGATATTTAGATACACCTATATGATTTCACATTATACAGGTGAAGGTGTTTTGATCTGATCAGCCTCTTTTACGAATAACTGACTATACTTCTTTACATTACAAATATCAAACTCGTTTTTACTCTAGCACTGCAGTTTGTATGTAAAAATCAGGATGCGTTATTCGCTGTCGTATGCCAGATCTTTGATGATCATATAAGTGTTGTATCCAATTTTATCTAAATACCTATATGAAGTAAAGAGTTTGCTGTCTGTCTGTCCTCTCATAACTTCAGAACCAATTTACCTACAGCAATCGGCTTGCAATTTTCGCCACATATTGTGAGAGCTGTTGATTTCCATAAGGAGGACCACGAGTGCACACGTAGATCAAACATTAGAACATGAAGAATTGAGCAGAACAAATACAAAATATAATGTTTTAATAGACTGTTGTTCAGTCATAATTCAACTTCACAACATCCGAATGTTTACCCAGGCCTCCCTTGTTCGAATAATCAAGACAGACGGGTACCGAACAAACCGAAAAACAAATAAATAAGAACTTAGGTGAACATTTTTTATCAAAAATATTGACTAACGCTCGTCAACAAGAAAATGAGTTTGTAAAATGGACAAATATACATTCTGAAATAGTGAAAAAATGGGAGGAAAAATACTCTTTCGAAATACCGCAGAGAAGAAAAGATGTAAAGAGAGAGGGTTAGAATAGAATGTTGAGAGTGGGTGGCCTCTCTCTTCTACTACAGTTGTACTCAAGCCCAATTCCCTTTTCCGCATTTGCTGGATACATGAGGCCAGCTCACTGAGTCCAATAAGAATAGGCGTTGAAGAAATAAAAATCACAATGAATAATGCAGTAAAAAGAGTTATTGAAAAATAAGTCAATAGTACTGCCCTTTGGCCGAGGAACGAAGCTCAGAACCAGGATATAATATCGCTTATTTTAAGAAAAAAAGTTGACCTTTTAAAATTGAATAAAATACAGAAACTGAATGCTTACACATACATGACTTCTTTCAATCGTATTTCTCTCATTCTAGATTGATAAAAAGGTGTACCAGCACTAATTTTAAATATGTCTGTAATTTCAAGGAAGGTATAAACAAATTTATACGAAGTTCGATAAACTTACCCTGCACATTTAGGCTGCACGTAAAAATTTTGTATTGTAAGTCATTTCACAGTGTGTTTAAAAATAGATTTTAATATCCATTTTGCCGGAATCAACGCTAATCCTCAAACTATAATAACCTCTTCCGGAGGCTTTTAAAAGTGAGAGACGATGTGGGAAGTAAAAATTATAAGAACGTTTTTTGTTTTTTCTCTCTCTCAAAAAGTCTATAACCTAGTTTCTCTAGTAATTTGAATTGTCCTGATCATCTTTATACGATGAGTCATGCGATTTAAAATTATAATAAGTGTCAGGATTCTAGTAGCAAGGCAGTAAGTTCTTCTTTTGAGAGCGCAATGTGGCAATCTTTCTAGAAAGCATTAACTCTTGGATCGAAGATTATTAAAGATTGGTGAGTTAAAAAAAAAAAAAGCTCAGATTTAAATATAGACCACGGTATAATTTTTCAGAAAACTTTTCCGATTTTAGATGCATTTTTTCCATTTTTCAACTTTCTAACCACTTTATGACGAAGATTGACCATACGAAAAATCAAAAACAATAATTTATTCGTATCTTCGACAACTTGAAGGTCTAATACCAATAGAATGGAACTTGATTTCTATCCTCTACCATTTTACGTTGTTCCATAATATCCATTTCGAATGTACACAATTTCGGTTGGAACGTGACTTTTTTCACTACGTCTGCTGGAGTGTCTTTCTCTTTTTCTACAGCAAAAGATGAAAATTATTATGGAAATAATATTAATCGCAGAACGAGCATCCAACAAAGAAGAATAAATGTTTTACCTTCGTACGACGTTGCAGTTTTATAATCGTAAGTTTCTGATGCAGCCTTAGGTATTGGTATAATTCGTCCCGTTCGCGCTGATACACGAACTCGTTCACCTTTTCCAGTAAATCTCCACTCTACTTTGCATGGTAACCTTAATATAAAAATATACGATTGACAAGAATCTTATTCGCAGCGATGAAGTAATTCTACGACGCATTTACTAACATGTCAGAAGGGTCCACTAAGGATACTTGATCCGTGACTCTTAATGGCTTCTCTTCTTGAAAAACGATCGCAGGAGAATTTTTGTTCTGTTGAACAGATCGAATTTTCATATTTAAATGCTCTACTGTAACCCAATTACGTTCTTGGTAGACCATGCTCACGACTCCCTGTTTACCGGCATCTTTTCCATCTAGAATTTGAACCTAATTGGAAAAAATATCAACTTCATTTTACTCTCAATGGATCAAGAATTGAAAAAAATTAAGTTCTGGAAAATCTCAATACATAATTTGCATTGGGATTCGAGAATATAATATAGGATTCATTTGTACAAGTAATTTCGAGACACTTACTCTGTCACCTTTGAATATTGACCAGTCTCGAATTGGCTCGACGAACATAACACGCGTTTTCTGTCCCACGTGATTCTCTAATTTTGATTCCATTGTCCATGGACGATTCATCGTAAATTTTATCTTTGTTTTTCCATCGCGTCTCGGAAGATATTCAAAACCTTCCGGTGTTTCATAAACCACCTGAAAATCAAAAGATCAAAATGTATACATGTACGTCAGTATCAGCCTTATAAATCGTTCAAATTAATCTATTCAACAAACCACGATCTACTAACTTTTTCGATTGATCGTTTAATGTAAGAATCTGGTAGGTTTGACCATTTCTTGGTCAGTTCTCCAACTTTCTTGTAATCTCGGAGAATTTGCGTCCATTTCATCGTGCCGTCCTACACGAAGAGATTGAAAAAATTTGATAGTTTTTACTACATAAAACCAACTCAATTTGAATTAAAAGTGGTTCAGAAGAATAATCAGTAATCCATTTACAACTCAGTCGGCTCCGAGTCGAATCTCGTTTATTTCTTCAGTTCAGAGTCAGACAGGAAATTATTATCAGCTTATCAATAAACCAATGTTTTCAGCTTTCGGGAAAAAAAATGATTACTCGAAATAGAATTCAGAAATAAAAATAATAATAAAAATGAATAGTGATTAGCAGAAAGAATTTATCAGAACGATAGTAATTTTTTGACAAAAGAATAAAAGACGTTTCAATCTCAAAGCAGGGTGAATGTGTAATATTAAGTTGTTGAACCTGAAATCATCCATTAAGATGAGAAACAATGATATCAGAAAAAGCGTTACTGGATAATGACAAAACGTACTTTTTCCCGCAACGCTGCTGAACAAAGAGGTGAAAGAAAACGTTTTGTCAAATTGGTACAACTGACCTTTTTGCAGAATATTGCAATCCACCAGTTCTGATAAATTCAAAATTTCAAATTTCTTGCAATCCTGTTCATGTGCACATGTGCATCGTTGGTTTATTTTCATAATAATTTCCGAAATCAGAATATTATTTCCTATATTTTATTTCACTAAGAACAGAAAGAATGAGCATGATGAAAGTGAAACTGTTCTTCGCCATCAATCATCAATTTCCAAGTTAGTTGGCAAGTTCTCTGTCAATAATTGGTCAAAATTGCGAGATTTATCTTACAACGTATATTCATGAACAAGGTAAGTGATTGTTAATTATTCTCGAGATTTATTTTGTTGCAACAATAAAGACACATTTTCTTTGAAACAGTTTCATCAGTCATGTAAAGAAATGAGTGTTTTTGCGAGTAGACTGAACATGGTTAGCGGCCAGGTGGAGTGGGTTCCGATGGACGATGCTTTTGACTACAGTCAGCAAATAGCTCGATCAGCGTATGCAGATATGTTACATGATACAGATCGAGTAAGAACTTTATTCTCAGCAGGTAGTAGTCTCCAATAATATTTTAAGATCTCTTCGAGTCAGTTGTCTTGTGCTTCAGAATATGAAGTACTACGATGCACTGAAATTGGCTGTAAAAAAGGTGCACAATGCCGGTCAAAGAGCCATTGTTTTAGACATAGGCACAGGTACTGGAATTTTATCGATGATGGCAGCCAGTTGTGGAGCGGACGAAGTATACGCTTGTGAGGTAATATTTCTCAATGTTATTCTTCTCATGCTACATCTGAAGTCCCGGTGCTTTTACTGTTATGTATTTTCAGTTTTTCGGGCCCATGAGCCGATGCGCTGAAAAAATCATTCGCCTCAACGGCTTCGACAGTAAAATCAGAGTCATTCATAAAGGTTCTACCCAAGTGACGGTAGGTCGAGACGGAGATATGCCGCACCGTGCTAATATTCTAGTTACCGAAGTATTCGATACCGAATTAATTGGAGAAGGTGCCTACAAAACTTATACACACGCTCAAAATCAATTGATGGAGGTTAATATTTGCTTTGCAGTAAATACGTTGAGTATTATTGCGAACAATATACTAATCTTCGACAATTTGAACAGGAAAATGCTATTTACATTCCATCTAGTGGTAGAGTGTATGCTGCCGTCTTCGAGAGTGATTTTGTCAACTCGTATAACAAATTGGATAATTTATATGACGTTGGTACGAGCGAAAAGTCACTCAGCGTTACACCATCGATAAGAAACTGTGCAGGATCAGCTGCCGTTCATGATATTCAGCTTAGCGAATTACCTGAGCACAGTTTTGAGCTTATTTCAGAACCTACTGTTGTTTTTAGGTACGAATTATAGATTACCTTTTATTGATACTATAACGACGAAAATCAATCCAATTTTTTGTACTTTACAGTTTCGACTGGTCGGGTAAAGTTCCCCTAGTAAAACTTGAAACGAAATTCTTCGAGCTACAAGCTAAACATACAGGAAAAATGCACGGAGTTTTTATGTGGTGGGATTTGGAAATGGATCCGGATGGAAAGATAATTCTCAGTTGTGCTCCGAAGTGGGCTCCTTCCACTGCTGAGAAGTACGCTTGGCGAGATCATTGGATGCAGGCCATCTATTACTTTCAAGAAAATCCCATGATAAGAGAAAACGAAAAATTCACGCTGGTAGCGAATCACGATGAATTCAGTTTGTGGTTTGATGTTCACGTTGATAGTAAGTGAGTGAAGTGTTGTCATTTTTGGCCTTATGTAACGTTTTATACTTGGATGAATGGAAATTATAATATTCTTTGATTCTAGACTCAAAACAAAATACGAAGTCCCCGTCTGCGAATGTGGTTTACATTTGACTTCTCGACAACGAGTGGGCATGTTGAATGATAAAACACGTCAAGCCAAATTCGCTCAAACATTGAAATCTATGATTACAAATGAAACAGTATGCTTGAATTTGAGCGAGTGTAGTCCACTGGGTTTATACGCTGCTCTACTGGGTGCCAAAAAGGTGATTATTCGCTAAATTTCTTTGATAATAATAATAATAATTTATGAAATTATCATGATTTAATATTTCTGTGCTAAGGTTTTTTGTTACGAGACGAATAGAATCTACAAGAATGTACTGGAAAACTTGGCAGAGTACAATAAAATAGAAGACAGAATACAGTGGATAACCTCTGCAGATACCATGGTGGAAACTATCAGAAACGAGGGACAGAAAGTAATTTTAATAAATCGAAATCCCGAAATCCCTATTTGAAACGCGAGTTAGAAATACTCTCTGATTTCAGGTCTCGTTAATTCTGGCAGAACCGTATTTCTCAGCTTCGATTTTGCCGTGGCACAATCTCCAATTTTGGTACATGAAAAATCAGTTACCTAGAATTGTACTAGATAATGTCAAAATGATTCCTCAGAAAGCTGAATTTTGTATGATGGCTGTGCAATTTGAGGATTTGTGGAAAATCAGAGCTCCTGTGAAAAAAATAGAAAAATTCAACTTGACACCCTTCGACGATATTATTCAGGTTTGTTAGTTTTAAAGCACTTGGACTAGACTGATGAAGTCATCGGCAATCGACATGCTATGAAAAAAGTAATTCTGTCATGTCTTTTATAGGAAGCAATGACTATCACCGATGAGCTTATTGATGCGCAACCCTTGTGGGAATATCCTTGTGTCGCTTTAAGTAAACCTCATGTATTCATGACCTTGAATTTTAACAGCAATCCAGAAGACAAAGATATCGAAACGAGTGGAAAATTTCAATTCGAATCGTGAGTTTTTTTTCTCAACTAATTTCGATAGAATTATTCCCATGGAATGACTTTATTTATATTTTCAGAAATGGCACATGTAATGGAATCGTCCTATGGGTAAACTGGATTTTAGATACGAGCGAAAATACACGAATTACTACTGGACCAATCGAAGAAGTAACAAGCGGTAGTAAAGTATGTTGGGATAGGTGCTCTAAACAAGGAGTTTATTTTGTCAAGTCGACTCCAGAAGTGTCGATAGACAAATGCTTGTCGTATTCTATAAAGTTTCATGTAGTCGATGGTTATTTTGAGTATTCATTTGTTATGTGATTCAATTGTAATAAAGTGTTGCTGTAAAAGATTTTGTTTCATTTGACTTTTTTCGCCTGAAGATGAAAAAAAGACAAATAGCCCATACAAAATGATCTACCTAAGTATCGAAGAAAATGAAGTCAACCCAAAAATAAGTATCCATCGTACAGTCAATGCCCACGCGGTAGGCCTGGAAGCGAAACTGTTATTAGTTTCCCTTGGCAACTAGAACGTTGATTTTCTGGAATTGGTGACCAATGTAAATTTCACTTCGTGCATTAGTTGTTTTTAACGACAAAATTACATCAAATTATCACTGAAAAATATTGCAGTGTCAACGATGGCATCCGTACCAAATATAGGTTTAATTTCAAATGGGCAACCTTATATCGCATTAAAAGATTGGTTCAGAAATGCCCAACAATACGCTCGTAAACATCAAGAACTCTCTGAACTCTCACTTAAAGTTCGGCATCAGTCGAGTGCAATGAGAGATATGACCACAATTGATACTTCTCTTAGTCAGCAAACCACCAATGAACTTTTACTTGAAAGGTTAGTAATAAATTATTTGTTTTTTTTTTTCGCATATCAGTGGTATAATTCATTCCTATCATTTGTAGGATTAAAGAAATAAGTGAGTGGAGGACCTTCATCGATGACGGTATTCAAAATATTGGGACAGAAAGAGAACATTTACTTCAAGAAAAGAACGTTTGCGAGAAACAAATGTATAGTTTACACTTCAGGTTCAACATAATCAACGAATGTAATACCCTAAGATGTTCCCGAAAAAATGAGGATATGTGCGTAGACCCAGTTGACGAAGAACTCCGTGAAGTACGAAGAACCTGAGAATTTATTTCTTATCTTCATAACTTTGACTTTCGAATGAAATATTATTTTATCCGTCATTAGGAGTGCCGCCTTCTTCAACAAATCAAAACCGAACTCGCCGACATAAGTTGTGAAGCCTACAACCACGCTACAAAATTATTAGAAGTGTCTGGTAGTTTGGCCATAGATCTCGATTTGAAAGACGCAGCTATTACCACAGAAAAAGAAACGTTATACCTCCAGGATGAAAATCCGTCTTTCATTAACCGAAAACCAGATACAGACCACCTAATTAAGTGAGAAATACCTAACGAAATCACGCTACAAAAGTATTTTGATGAGGAGTTATGTCATCGTGAATTTCTTGTTACAGTTATGTATCTCACAAATCATGGTTAGAAAACTGTAAATTTTTGAAATCGCAAGCGATAACCGAAATTGAAAAGAGCAGAAAGTTGCGAGATGAGATGATTCAGTTAAGACAGAATGCTTATTGTCGAATGTTGGCGCAATTTGATAAAACTGATTTTGCACTGCGAAAACGCGTCTTTGAAGTTCGTTACGTGTTGGACGAACTGACGTGGCAGAAACAAACGGTAAAATCTTTGTATCTCATTTTTTCGTTCAATTTCAGCCGGCTAGAAGTCGACAGAATGGACTTCAGCTTCTAATATATACTGCACCATCCTCCTGATCTCCAACCTCTCTCTATATACCTAATGATTTAAATGTTTGTTCTTTATTCTTCTCATATATCTAGCTGGAGAAAGAAAAGGAAGAAATAAGTCACGAAATTGAGAAGATGAAAGAAAGAGTAACTGCTGAAATAAACGCGCTCAAATTATTTGAAACTCAAAATAGTCACAGAATCTACAGGGTAAATAACGAGCTATGTCAAGACAAATGTACAGATAATTTAGAAGCGCAAATAATGGCCTCCAGGCATCGAGTGGAACGATTACAAAATGAATTGAATTCTACAAAGTATGGATTGAAATGGGATAGAAGATTAGCGATTATCAGTTATCTCTTAAAATGCATTGTTTCTTTATGTCATGACGATTTTGATTGCAGAAACGCGTATCACTTGTTGGATCAACAGATAGATACATTGAAAAAGGAGATGGAAGCGAAGAATTTTGCGATCGTTTTGGATGAACGTTGCTTAGCACTCCGAACGGAATCAGACACACTTCTGAATAGCTCACAAACAGTTTGATTAATAGACACATATGGAAAATTAAGAGATGCAAACAATAACAATCACATAGGTACCCATGCATAGTTTGATCGACGTTCAGAAAATCAAGAATTTGATGAAAACAATAATGATAATGGTTGGCGATGAAAAAAATAGATTAAAATAGTGTACGGCGACAGATGTGCAATAAAATAATTTATTGGAAACAAACATAATCACGCGAAATAAACAGCAGACATAATCTATTACATTCAATTAGAGTCCTACTCAGTGAACCTATACAAACTGTCATTTAAAGATGACGAAGTGGTTGTAGGTACTGTAGATCTTCATATTTTTAATTTTCATCGAAAGTAGTTCTAGCACCGACGCTCGTTATATGATCTCCTTCTTGTCTGTACACCAAATAATGTTCACTGAGCATTTTTGACAGAGGCCGTAATCCCAACCACCATTTGGTCTTAATAAACCGATTACTGAATTGAGTAAAAAATATATTGTAGCGTAGGTATTTGAAAATCGGGACTAATTAAAGAAGCTATACTTAGGTAGTTGATTAGCACTCACTAGAAATCAACATCGGGTATTAAAGATTCCAAAGTATTGAACTGATACCCTTTGTTAGTAATGCCGATAACGACTGCTGATTCAGGAGCGGTAATATTTACTTTTTCATTGCCTGATTTTTTAAGGATATTAAAAATATACGTTGAAGATTTAACTGCCATTTTTACAGCCAAACTGCGATCAAAAGATGATGGCGAATATCCTTGCTGGATGTGGCCTGCACGAAGAAGTAAAACCCATAAAATAGAAGACAATCTATTACGTGAAAATAATTAAACAAAAACCATAGTGAAAATGTTCGTAGATTACCCAATATATTTTTTCTCGTGGTAAATAAACCTCTGCCCTCCTCAGAGTATAACCTCGTTATAAAATCCGTGGTGTAGTTGTCATTACAGCATTCGTTCCTGTAAAAGGAAATGGATTTATTAGTTGTCGTGCAGACAATTTATTCATGTCACTCTCTATGGTGAAAATTATGAAGGGAATTCCACTCGAACCGTTTAAATTCTTGATTCTACAATAAAATCCAAAAAATACATCAACTGAACATCTTCTCAAGCCGCCAATCTTACCGCAAAATCAGTCCTCGGGAGACACCTCCATGAGTCATTTTCGTCATCATTGCATCAACGTCATCCGTTAAATCTTTAATTTTGAAGGGTTCTTCGAAAATATACGATGAGTCGGCTCCGCTGGCTAATGCTGTAATGACCGAACCCGTACTATTCAAACTGAACGTAGGTATCTTATTAATTCTAAGTAGGTAATCGGAAAACAAACCTCCAATTGAACATAAGTAGCCGCATCGACCGCCCATAGTCTCCGTGATGAACACTCTGCCCGTGGTGCCCATGGCAGATTGCCGAAATAGATCGCAGGTCTTAAACGTAGGCATCAATTCCAATTTAATGATCATAAGAATACTACTGGCAAGGTTACGTAAATTTGCTGAATTACCTTAACGATAGCGTTGATACTGGTGTCAGCCCCGATCGAAAAATCCGTCCCAGGAACATTGTTACTAGCAGTTGCCGGAATGACGACCATTGGGATACAAAACTCAGCATGTTGACTTCGACGTTGTACAAAATTGTAAGCCGTTACAAAAGCCTTAGTATAAGAAATATTCATACAATATAAAACTTGATATAAAACAATTACAAAAAAAAAGAAAAAACGAAAAACAAACCAACCTCAAAACCACCGATGATTATCAACGCTTCGACATTGAACTTACTCAAATTTTGAGCCGCCAGACAATACAAGTCTTCGGGTGGGATCATTCTTTTCGTGCCCAAGTATGCACCACCTTCTAACATTAATCCGTAGACGTCAGACCAATGAAGTTCTACGAACTGCAACGAAAGAGGACGGTTAGAAATTAATGTTCCCGGACAGAAGTATACCTACTCAGGAAGCTGATTATCATAAAATGAACTAGAAAAGAAGAGTAAAAATTACAGGCTGGTGAAAAATGAATATCAGGGTCTGATTTTAAAACGGCAGCTGTTCTCGTTTGTGGAGCTATACTTTGTTGAAGTATAGGTACCCACTAATATCAAAAACGAGATTAATGGAGATACTTTTTAATGAGCGTTACCGCGCGTTACTTACATTTCCGAGCATTAATCCTTCGATACTGCCAGTTATACCAAGTACTTTTCCTCCACTATACAAAATCATCCGAACTAAAGCGTATATACAGGCATTCATTCCACCTGCTGGAGTTCCGACCAATAAAAGGGCAAAAGTTCGTTTCATTTCTGGTTGCTGGAATAAAGAAGAACAAAATAAATATAAACGAATTGTAGGCCTACTCCAGAAGCAGAATGATTTGTGAAAAAGTGGCTACTTGTAACTCTATTAAGCCGAAGGGGGATTGTAGTCAAGGTTGAATATAATCACTCAAAAGGATGATATATATTCTACTAGGACTTTTGAC
The DNA here is from genome assembly GCA_035079385.1 of Aspidiotus rigidus. Lineage (NCBI taxonomy): Eukaryota > Metazoa > Arthropoda > Insecta > Hemiptera > Diaspididae > Aspidiotus > Aspidiotus rigidus. The sequence goes on along the minus strand of JAVHKY010000020.1, from coordinate 10,922,089 downwards.
CTCAAGGTTTCTTATTCAATATTGTACCTGTTTTTCTTTAAATGGCTCCAGTTTATTAAGAATTTTGTATATTTCGATGCTATCTTCAAAACCTCTTCCACGTAGGTGAATCACTTTTTCATAGTCGCCCTGGGCCAAAGCATCTTTGATCTCTCGCAATTGTTTAATACATTCACTCAGCGGAATACGTTTCAACTGGTTCAATTGAATAGCGATTATAACAGGTTCGTCGGTTGGCTTCTGTTCCATTATGGCGGCCAGCGCTTCTGCGCCAGATCTACTGCCCTTACAAAATATAAAATAGTTAATTGAAGCACAAAAGGTTAATTCCTCATCCAAGAAGGATCACAGATGATCGTCCTCTACAACTTACGAGTATTCGATCGAACGCGCTAGCGTTGCCCCCTCGTTGAACATGTCCAAGAACAGTTATTCGAGCATCGAGCTTTAATTTATGCGCAAGAATCTCTTGAATTTGTTTCGAAGTGATAGGGTTATTATGCCGATCTGTGGCACCTTCTGATACAATTATTAGATGAAATCTTTTACCCATTTGATTACCCTTGAACGAAACGTGAAAAGAAATTGACGAGCGATGGAGGGAATGATCACAACGTCAACGCGATCACCAATACTTACCAATCTCACTTTTTCTTCAAGCATTTCTGGCCAATTATCGGGGGGAGGATATTCAGGCATGAAAAGAAAATCAGCTTCGGTAGTCAGCGCAGTTCTTAGCGCAAGAAATCTGAAATGAAACGAATTACAATCATAAATTTCGTCTATCCTCTTGAAATTCCGGAGGATGAACGTTAGTAGCTTACCCACAATGTCGCCCCATAACTTCCATGATGAAGGTACGCTTATGTGAGAAAGCTGTAGAAACGATCGAATAGACCGCTTCCTCGATTCGATGTAGAGCGGAGTCGACTCCAATCGTCATATCAGTTTGGGGAAAATCATTATCGATGGTACCAAGTAAGCCGACCACCCTAAGATGAGCGAATTTTTCAGCTTGTTCTTTTGTAATTTCGCCTAGGAGAATACATAGAAGCCTGATAGGTAGGTACTATTGAATGAGATAAAAATTTGATTTGTCCTAGAAAGATGGAGTTCTTAAAATCTCTCCTTTTATGAATGTCAATCAGAGAAGTCAATGAGTCTCCAGATTGAAATAGTAATAGTATTATAGTAATGTTTGTGACTAGTGAAAATTCTTTATGACTGGCCCGTCAGTGTCACAGTTGAAGAACACTGCCGGCGCCCCAGCACATTGTTCCGCTAATGACGTAACTTTCTTGTGGAGCGTCACAGTAGCACTGCCGTACAAAGTAGAATTGACGTATAATATATCCATATCAACGATCTGCGAAAAAGATATCCTTCACATACGGAAAAATAACCTTTTTTGCTGATTGTTGATATGTGACCTGCGATGAGAAAAGGATGCTCATTGTTTATTGGCGCAAGAACACCATTTCTCTCTGATTGGATGTGTTCCTGTCAGTGGGCAATGAGCATCCTTTTCTCATCGCAGGTCACATATGGATATACGTCAATTCTACTTTGTACGGCAGCAGCAGCCCTGGGCATATGTAGAGTGATTAAAAAAAACCGTCATAACTCATAACTGTTCTGAAACGGTTATAATGGTCGTAACCAAAATTTTCTGGGGAATTTTCTAACCGTTTGACCGATAAACGTTTCAAATTTTGAGAACAATCTGACCGATAACCGTTGACCGTTTGAAATTAATAATTACTTCGATTGCAAACTTTGGGGCCTATTAGACCTTTACAGGTGTTCCGCTGATCTGCTGTACGAAGTTAAATAGACCTTTTATCCTGTTGACGTCATAGCGCGTTACAATTAGCAGAAACCCTGTCAATCGAGCCTAACGGACTATCGACTTTCATAAGAAAGACACAGGGAGCAGAGATCATTAGGCTTCTGATTGATAATTGAATGGTCGGGTAGAAAAAGGGCCTTAACACAAAAAGTAGTTTTTGAGAAAAACGCATTTGAAAGTTCAGATTCATAGAAATGCCATAAGGAAAGACCCAAACGTCATGAAACATGGTGAGATTGTAGATGGATGTCCGATCTACAAAATCACTGAAAATTAGAACGTTAGAACATTTCTGAGTTGCCTGTAGAGTGCGTTAAAGTCTGCGCATTTAAGGCCCTTTTTGCAATTATCGACTTTTCACGCGTTCTAGTTATCTTTTGGAACTTGTCAAGATTAATAATTATAAATGAATGTATTTCAAGCCAGTAGGTACCCATATTTGCAAGGATTGTGCTGCAGTAATAATAAGTATTTTTGAATATAAAATCCTCGAAAAAGTAAGTTTCTCAGACGGTCAAAGTTCTTCATCATGGCTATAAATAGGCATGAGAAATGAAATGGAGGCTTTCTAGATATACATGATGCCATCTGTATCGATTTTCAGTGTTCTTTGAGCTAATCTAGAGGCAAAGTTTGAGACAACCTCGATTGCTGCCATTTTACAACTACCTACCAAGAGTTCAAGCACGGTAGACGCTCCATTTCACATAGTTTTATGTACTCTATAGTCATCAGAATGAATTAAAATTTTTACCAGATGAAGAGGAGAGAGTGCTGAACCTAAATCACTAATAATCGAAAAAGGGCCTTAATTCGAGCTAAGGCCCTTTTTCTACCCGACCATTCAATTAGGAGTAATCTTAGCTATAAGAAGTATATTTTCAAATACTAGGGACCTTCTATAATAAGAATCTACAACTTCAATCACTAAGATATTCCTAATTCTAAATTTATTTCAACAATTAGTACATCAAATTTCCTCCTCAAAGGTACTTTTTCCAGAAAAATAAGTGTATTAATGAACAAAATATAGCTTTTCAAAGTTGAAATTTTCCTTAATCTATTGCATACTGGTGCGCTTACCCTGCGTCAATTCAACTTTGTAACGGCAGTGATGTTTTAAAGTGTGAAGTGCTTGGGGCGATGTGTCGCAAGTCTGAACCGGCAGACCTAAAAGTTTCACACCGGGTTGAAGTGCTAATTGCGTTGGATGAAAAACTGGTGTACAGGTTAGTGGGGGATATTCATACGTTAGAACCTTAATTTGAACTTCAACTTGAATAATATTCAATATAATCATGGCAGGTGATATTTAGGATATTATTGACTCAAAATTTTACTCTTGTTATTGCGAGATGGTAACACACACACAACAGTTTTTTGTCCGATGCAACACGACTAGAGCTTTAGTTGTGATGTCTCCAGGCGGATATCAAACATCGTGGTTGAAATTAAGAAATCAGTCGGTTTTCTTGAGAATATTTGAGACTTTCAGAGTGTTGCAACCGAACATTTCAGTTTTGGCTTTTGGCTTACAACTTCAAAGAATTTGGCCTTTGGCATTTGTAAAAATTCAGCTCATTTTCAATTGATCAATATTATGAGGAAATGTGAGTCTTAAAACAATCAGGAGGATTAGGGCTGTCTTATATTGGTGGAAGGAATTTATTCTCCAGCTTGTGTTCATCTTCATCAAATGACTGCACTACAGGCCTCTATGCTGAACCTCTGAACTGGACCAAAACAATCTTTCTACTAATCTTCGTTACTTTGTTTGGTTTTCTAGGGATAGGTAGTAAATTTTAAAAGATAATACATATTGCTGCAAGTCTGTGATTCTTATTGCTGCATTTTTTCATTTTTCAACAAATTGGAAGCGCTAAAAAAAAAAGAAAAACTTTGTCTTATGGCTTAGGAAAGTTTGAAAAAAGTTGCCTTTCAGCTTTGCTCTTATCAGTAGAAATTTTAAATTTGGCTGAATTTGGTCTTTGACTTCCAGCTAGCTGCAATACTCTGGAGACTTTGGACATAACTCAAACAAAAACTGGTTTCATGAAATTCAAATTCCATCCTTTCTTCATCAGCTTCTGTATCAAAATTGTTCCAGGCTCAAACTCAGACTAAAATTTTCCCAATTTCCCTTTCTAATAAAAGTAGTTTGGAGATCTGACTGATGTATATGACTCAGTGGTCGGAATTTTTCCAGCACCCTCAAGTGGGTCAGAAGTTCATTTTCCAGAAAAATTCCAAACGCACGGCAGACAATAATTTCTAGATGGAACCATATAAAACAGTTTTTCTAAATGAAAAAAGGGAGGTTCGAAGTTTAGTTTTGGGATACAATTCAAAAAAGTAAAACTAGACAAGTAGGTGGAAAGACTTGAGGGGGGGGAGCTTCGGGACATCCCACCCCAATGAAAAATGAGAAGGAAAGGAGGGGGAGACTCAATTTGTAGAAATTGATGCTAGTCAAGTAGCAAACAAGTTGCGAACTTCTTCCAAATCCGTCCTAGCGTCAAATGAGGAGAGCTGTTCATCCACTTTCTATCACCGACAGATAGACACTTCTATGAAAGGCTAAATTTCACGTTCGAGTGGCCATATGAATGACGCTCTTCGGAAAACTGATTCCATTTAGTTTGTTTTATCAATCCCTCTACAATCAAATTCACTCACCAGTTTCAAGAAGTGTTTTCAAAGAATCTGGCCATTGTTTTTTCAGCATATCAGCTCCCGTTAACGAACCATCACCCCCGATGACAATTAGATTTGTGATTTCGTTCGCGATCAAATTTTTCGTAGCCTTAACCCGGCCTTCGAACGTTGTGAATTCTTTACATCGAGCTGTTCCAATAATGGTTCCGCCCTTTCAAAGCAGAAGAAATTTACGTTCTTTCACCGACGAAGACGAGACGAATGACGAGCAGCCTATCAATCTAGTTAATGCTAATTTACCCGCTCATGACACGCTATATCCATAAATTTCATCAACAACTACAAGAAAACGGTAGACGCACCGCGTTATTCGGCCGCTGGTAAAATGAACTGCCGTGTGCTTACCTTGTGAATAATAGATGAGACCGAATTCCAAGTAGCTTCGACTATATTACCACCCCCTGTTATCAGCCCGGTGTATCCTTCCTTCACATAATAAATTTTGCAACCACAATATATTCCCGTACGCACGATCGCTCGAAGGGTCGGATTCATGCCTGCGGAATTCGAAATTTCAATGTACAACGTCGACAATACAGCAGCACGCAGGATTAACGAGTGTGAGGGAGAGAATACGAAATAATAATCCTGGAAAAGTAAATTTCCTCCTGCATTACCTTGAGAATCGCCTCCGCTCGTTACAACCGCGACACCTTGCCCTTTGTACTGATCCACGGTCAGTACTTTGCCCCGCAAATTGATTCTGGTCGAATCCATAATCGGTGAAACTGTACACGTACAGTAGACAACAACGTAACTAATTAGAAAACTCGATGGGACTCGGGTTCTCAACTTTCTAAGGAATGATTATACGAAGCCAACAATTTCTGTCACCGTAACTCGAGAAATGAAATGAACACGGAAAACGTACCACATATACAAAATCTATATTATTTTCATTTTTATTTTGTTTTATAATAATAAGAGGTTTGAGAAAGGAGAAAAAAAAACATCAATTTGACAGAAAAATCTGAGAAATAAATATTAAATAGTCCGTCAATACCATTCGTATTTACTTTTCAACTAGAGAGTTTTTACGCGGGTAAATACCACAACAGGTTTCCCAACCAACTCAAAACACTCTCAACAACTGGATTTTATTTTATTCTCGTCTTGCGAAGATTTAATACGAATTTACGGTAGTTATCGAGTTACGAGTGATTTTCGGAATGTTCTAATCTAATATGCATGGGTTCGAATGAGTTCTAGAATGACCAAAATTTGAAGCGTTATCATTACGTTGTGTAGACATTAGTTTGTTTCAATATTATCATCATCGTCAGAAAAAAAAGATAAAAAAAAGCGAATCAATCTTTAGGAGTGAGTGCTATGACGTTAATCTTAGATGTGTGCGCGATTCTCTTCACGTTCCTGATGTTGGTAAACTTTCACCCGGAAGGTATACTCATATTATAATTCACAATTATGTAGTGAACGTACAGAAACAGAGGAAAAAGGGGAGAAAATAAAAACAGAACAGTATACATAACACACAATATATAAGTAAGAAAACATGAAAACAATATTTTATACATCTACTCTGGAAGATATTTAGGTGCCTTAGAAATTAAAGCGAGTAAATGATAATTATTTAAGAAGCGAAAAATATGAGAGAAAAACAGCGTGAAATTCTATTAATGGACACCAGTTCCGCGAATAGCAGACACAAAGACATACAGAGGAAAACAAAAAAACACAAATTTTGACTCTTCTTTTGATTTCTTTTTCTTTTCTCATCGCTCAAATGTTCGATCCTCTCTACCAACAATCCATCCTCTTGCGTCTCATTAATTCTTTCTTTTTACAGGTTCATCCTTTATTCATAATTTTTTATACGTATTTCCGAAAAAAAAAAAAATTATACAACGTTGACAAGTAATAAACTATTCAACAAAAGATTGACACACATTATTCATAGACAAAAAAATCGACGAAAATTCAAAAAAAAAAAAAATCTAACACGTTCATACATCGACAAAAGAAAAAAAAGAGGAAAGTGAAAAAATGAGGAAATATTTTCCTCATTACACAAATCCGCGAATGGGCTTTTCCAAACGTATTTCCTAATAGGTTTTTTCTTTTCCCAATTCTCCTATGTATTCCTTTTCGTTCAAGGAAAGCGTTTACTCTAAAAAATTATGCCAACTATTTTTGTTTCATTAATTTCGTCTAGATATATTATTGTTTTTCACTTTTTGTTGAGCACCGTTTCGACACTGTTTTGCGTTTCTTAAGATCGTAAAATAAAAAACAATTTTTCTCTTTTTTTACTCATTTATAATATTTTTTTTCTTTTTTTTTCTATTATATAATAATAAATAATTTACAACGATAATAGTAAAAATTATAATAATCGTACAAATTAAAATGATAATAGAAGATTAGTAAACATAGTTTTTATACGTTACAGAGACAGAAAAAAAATAGTAGTGTACATGATAGTAAAAAATTTACACAAATCTGGATTTTTTGGAAACATGACCTGCAATTTTTTTCTATTGAACAAAAAAAAAAATGTGGCAAGTTTCTAAAGCTATTTCAATTTTGTGTTCGCGAATAATTATAAAGACGAAAGAGGAACGCGAGAAGAGAGTATTCTTCTCGGGAAAATATAGAATTTTTCAGCGATGTTCCGATTTATTACCCTAAAACGTACAAATGAAAAGGAAAAACAAAATGGCAGTAAAAATTTGTAATGCGCTTTTCTCGAAATTGTGAGGGTGTGGAGTGTTAGTGTACACTACTAATACTTATATAATCGAATTCATCGTCAATAAAAACGTATTTTCGACGGTTCTTTCCTTTCTATTTTCTTTCTTTTTGTAACGAGTATGTTAGATGAATTGAATTTGAGAATGGTGATTTTCGGTAGTCAAAAGTTGAGGACTGCTAAATATGGGAGAGAAATAAAAACAAGACAACAAAAAAAAAAAACAAAAAAAAAACAAACAAAGTGTACAGCAAATTTATTGATCGACTTTTAATCGTTCGTTGGCATAACTTTAAATGATTCCACTATAAATTCCTCGATACTTTACATTTTTCATTACTTTTTTAACAATCTGCTAACAGCCCTCGCGCGAAATATATAAAAAATAATAATAATTAATAATAGTAGAAATAGAACTTAAATTATACTTAATTTTCTCCACCCTCTAAAGGCTCTTCTTCGGTGGCGACATCTGTCGTCCATAACGTTAGGTTGTCTCTTAATAATTGCATGATTAACGTAGAGTCTTTGTAACTGTCTTCGTTTAATGTGTCTAATTCGGCGATTGCTTCGTCGAAGGCCTGAAATACGAAAAAGAAAAGAAAAAAATATTTAGAAATACATCACAACGCTGACGTATGGAAGAGGAACAAATCACATGCCAACTTTGGCAACTCTCTCGCTAGTCAACATGATACTGTAGCGTGCACATATCCGAATATTATGGCGATGACGTAAAACTACTCGATAGTAGGATTTTTTTTTTTCTAGAGGAATCTGTAGTCGAACAATACGACTAGCTTGCACCGGCAGGGACATCTGCTATGTACCTTTGAAAAATTTGTGATGCAGAAATCGTTAGTTACTCCGGAATATAGCCAAGCCGTCGATATCGATACCAACGGACGGGTAAATAACGACCAGGAAGAGGAGTTGGGGGAGGATACGAGCACGCTGCAGCATAATCACGACGACGACACAACGTCGTCGACTAGCTTTAATACTACGAGAGCTAATTTTAAACAGCATCGTATACACCGCCGCCGTACCGTCGCAGAAGAAAGATGAAAATTTTCTCGTTCCGCACCGCCGGAGTTAATTATAAATCCTCCGGACCCGACCGCGCTCTCCTTAATATTATCACATAATGCGCACAGTCATATTTTATAGGAGAAAGTCGCGTGTGACCGTAATAATTTTGTGTATGTATGTGAATGTGTACATATAATATATAAATATCGATATTGCGTACGTAGCTACGAGTTCTCTCTCTCCCCCTTTTTTTTAAATATTAAAATTGTAAAGAAAATCTGATCAGCATTCTTTTCATCTACTCGTGTTAGTGCCCCATTAATGCTTCACAATCTACCATACCACGGCACACGGTGGAGCACACATCGACGACCACCGTACGTCCGCAGCTTTACACCCCGGACTCACTCTCAATCAGTAGATGGGAAGGGTTCTCCGCCGATTGTTTTCCGCACACTTTACCATCGACGGGGAGAAAGAGACGATATTGTAAACGATTAAAAAAACCAATTCTCTATCGCGTGACGCAGTCTCGTTTTCTGGCATTCCGTTCGACTAGCGCATGCTTTTTTCCTATTCTTTTCAATTTTTCGTTCTCTTTCTGATACGAACTGCGGCTCGGATACGATAAGACGAACAACGTTTTTCGTGCGTCAATTGCCTCGTCTTTCTTGGAGCTACAAACGATATGCAGTGCTCGAGTGCGCGGACCGGATGTGGGTCAGCTTGCTATTTGGAGATCGCGATAAATTCCAATAAAACGTTGACAAATCAAAATTTTTAGGATCGTAATATTCACTCAACGAAATCCATGGCAGCAATTTGAGGAAGGAAGGGGATGTTTTACCGATAAACTTTGTAACTACATCAACGCTGATACTGATAGTCGAACTGGAACCAAGCAGTGAAAAGGATGAGATGCAGGGAAGAATGGGGAGGGGAGGAGGATAAGAATGGCTAATAAGGGCGCTGTGTTTCAGCCCGTGACTTATTCCATGAAAGGAAGGCGTATCCTGGGGGAAAATCCACGGTCCTCAAGGAATCGCGGGGTGTGACCTACTTTAGAGAGGGGTGGGAAACAAGGAGGCAGGAATTTTTTGAAGGAAAAATGTCCGCCGACACTGTGGGAAAGAAAGAGAAGAATATCAGGAGAGGGACTTGGAAAGAATTGAGGTCGACATACGAGCTGTGGAGAGGTTAGATTATACACAAGTTCAAACTAGACGAGAAAGATTCACAATATTTAGCGAGTACGAGGATTGTGACCTGCCTTCGACTGCCTTGTAGCTCTGGAAAATTTTTAGGTTGTCCAGAAGGTATCCGAGGACTAGAAAAAGAAAGGAAGGAAGAAAGAATATACAGAGGAAGAAATAGATGCGCTAGATAATAGGAAAATCTAGGCTAGGTCGGAGAAAATTTCGTGAGGACGAAGGCTCTGGCTTACTTTAACAGGCGTGAATCCAGACGATCACTTTAGGAGGGGAAATAATACAACCTTTTTTTGGAATTCCACCCCCCGTGGATTCGCGCCCGACTTCAAAGACTCGGAAATTGCCGGAAGGTTGACCGTAAGTATCCGCAGACTTGAAAGACGAGGGAAAGTGAAAAAAGTGGAAAAGAGCTTTGAAAAATTTCATTTTCAAGGTTTATATGAAAAGAAAAAAGACGAAGAGAATTTGACTAAATTCGTAGCCCTGAATCAAAGCAGGAGTGAAATAATGCTCCTATTGTGTTTCCAAGGCAGTTCAAGAAATCAACTTCTGTTTTCTATCTCATAAATTCGATTTGAAAGTCAGCCTTTTCTCTTGATCCAACATTCAATTTTGCAGCTTTTGGTGGACTCAACTCAATATTCCCTCCCTCGCCTACCTACATCTGTCTTCGGTTCTTTTCCTTCGTTGTGTGCAGACGACTTCTACAACATTTTCCTAGACCTTTTTTCATTTCCTTTCTCTCATCATTTTGTTACAATTCTTTTTCATTCCGTTTCTAAATATTTCCTTCGCTTTCGTGATCAAGATCCCTTCATAACTTGACTACGGTTCCCAACACGACAACCTTACAACTCCTGGACTCAATTATATCTTCCGGGCTTCGACTGGCCCTTGACGCACTAGCACCAGCTCTTCATTCAGCCGTTATCGCGTTTCAATTTTCTGCCCTCAACAGCCCAATACCCAAATCTCATCTTTTCAAATGCTCCCAATCCACGTAATCCATACCTTCTGTCTTTTCAATCCCATCTAGGCAATCTTCGCAAACGTAGGCCTTCACTTTCTACTTTTCACACACACTCCCCTTAGTTAACTCCTATCTCTGACGTCCATTTTCATCTTACTGGAATTCCCAAAATACGTTGATAGAACACATCAACAAAACCATTTCTTCAGAATTTCACTCCCGCCTTCTTTGTTAGACAGACGGGTCTAAATCAATACCCAGAATCGCATATGTGATCTCCATTCCGGGTAACATCAAACTCCGCCTCCATAATCACCGTCAAACTTACCGATATACCGTATATTCTCCTACCCCGCCCTTCTCATCCACTTCTCTACTCTCTCATCCTCACTAGCGTCCAAGACCTTCCTTTATTCTACCCACCCTATCGTCCAATAAATCCTCATTCTTATAAACTCGTCAAGTTCTTCCTCATTCTCATCTTTTTCTCTAACCAATCTCCTCTTCCTTCGATGAGCTCAAATCCTATTACAGCTCCCTAGTTCTCTTCTCCCGACAGGATTTTTGGTCGTGCTTGTTCTAAAGCAAGCTTCAATTTATTGATAAATCTCCATCTCTTTGGTCAATTCAAACCTCCCTTTCCGACGCAAAGAAGTCATACGATCCCGTCTCAACCACCTTCATACTTATACTGCAACTGATTACCCATCCGTTTCTTTAAAACTCCTTCTCTAGCCCAGCTCTTGAGAACATGCGGCAAGACTATTCTGACTTTCCTTGTATCAACAACTCTTTCTCAAAGAATGATGAGAAAATCAACTGCCTCCAATCCACCTACGAGTATTTCCATGCACTCTGAGCCCATAACCCTAAGTGAAGTTTTGAAAAATAAAATTAAAAAATCTTTCTCCATCAACCTCATTCACGATGTTTCTTTGGGTGAAAAGACGTCAAAGGTCTATTATTGTGCGCTGGTCTTGTCATCATCAGGCTAGTTTCCTTTCAAAAATGTTTGTGGATTTCAGCCAATGATACTTGCTCAGAGTTCGAAGTCAACTCTCTAATAAAATATTATTTGTCCCAGGTATTGACATTCTGTAGAATCCAAAGTGTGTGTGTGTGAGAGAGAGGAAATCAAAGCAACATTTCTTCAATTTATAGAAAAATTCTTCCCAACAGTGTTTTTGCAGGGTAATTTCGACTTCAGAGATGACGAGTACAATTCTTGGAAAATTTTTTGCGTTATACCGCCTTCAAAATGATGCCAACCGAAACACAGTTTACTCACTCTTCATCCAAAATTCTGACAAAATATTCTCGACGCCATGACACGACAACGTACACTAAAAGATAACAAAGAATTCGATATTTGTCATCCGACCTGTGAGCACGAGGAAGTCGCTTTGATTTTCTGTTAAGTGGACCATTTGAAAGAGAACATGACTCTAAAAGAAATCTACTTAGGTTCTTGATAAAAAGATATTCTGATATCAGAATCTTAATCGCCTCGTTCTAGTTCCACAAGGGAGGGGCAAAAATCCTATCACTAACTTTACTGGAAAAGAAGAAACGGAGTTCAATGAAATGATTGAAATACTTCCTCACCCTTTCAAAATCAACTTGATGTAACGTCACAAATGAAATTATTTTCAAATAAAAGAGAAGGGAAACTCTAAAGCTCGTGATTGTCTTGTCATCTCAAATTTCATGAGTTCTTTCGTTTTAATTTAAATTTTTTCAATTTCAGTCACCCTCTCTATTCGTCATCGATATCTGGTAAAAGTCCAAGGTCAAAATTAACTCCATTCACCTCTCTCCAAACCATCGAGGCTATTCTATCGTTAATACAAATTCCAAAATTTCAAACCAGCCGAGAATTTAATCAAAAGTATAGAAAATATCACGGTTGAAAGGAGGCGGCAAAATTTCTACGATTTCGCGCGTAACATTTTCTTCGAGCTCTCCCTTTCATCTCGTGACAGACGGTCCTTTGAATTTTTAACGCTGCCTCAGGCAATAGACGACGTTCGCGCGTCGTGAGCTCAATTTCATCTCTCCAACAAAACATCTCAAAAGTGCGAGTCTCGTACATGTCTACCTACGTCACGTCAAAAATCTTTTCCATCTTATTCCTACTACGCTCATCGATCATGTTATCGCGTTTCTTGAAAAACAAATTTTAAAAAATTACAAAGCACTCTACGCCTCCATTAGGAATGTATAAAAAATTCAAAACTATATTTCCATCGTAACACGTAAAAAAAGAAAAAAAAACGAGTACTCTGTCGTCCTCACTTCACCACGAACCAACAACTTTACTGCCGCTCAAAGGACAGGCGAAAAGGTAGAAGGAAAACGGTCACATCGTACAGGAGCCAATTTCACAAATTACTCCTCCTCTATCACTTTTGGCACGAGTTGGTAATTATTAAAAACAAAAGGACGAACGATACATCGAATGACAGATTAGAAAAGGGGGGGAGGAAAGTTCAAGTTCGAAAAAAATTGCCATGCGACACAATTCGAGTATGACCTTTACATACAATATGAAGATAGGTAAAGAAAAAGTCGAGGAGACCTATAAAACTTTTAAGTTGAGCTTTCGAGGGCAGAAAGAAGTGCTCTCGAGACAATTCGTATCTAATGAACGCTATCGTAGAAAATGCTAAAACGTGAAATTCCGAACACTCCTACGGACAAAATTCGTCCAAGTGTTGTTACGGCGACAAAACATCGTAAATTTTTTCGTACCCAAGAGAGCACCTCTCTCTCTCTCTCGCTTCCTTAAATTTTCACGAAAACAACGAACGGTATGTGCGAATTCAACTGAACGCATAAAAAAATGTCGTTCCGAGCATTTTTCATACTTTGACTCGGTATCTCTCCGCGATTGAAAAATTTCAACTTTTCTTCTTTCTCGTTTTCTACTTTTTTCATTTTCTCGGATTGAAAGAAACCGTTGCGATTAACCGTACGCTCGATTAAGTTACGACACTCCGAACAATGCGGTCAACCATAAGAATCGCGTTGATGCTGATTGTAAAAGCTCGAGTACCTCTTGAATAAGCCCTTGAGTCGCTAACCAACTCGAGATAAAAAAAAAAGAGAACACGACAGCTCTTTTCTTCTTCTTCTTTTTATTTTTTTTTTTGTTTTCTTTCCCGATAGAATTCTCGAGTACGTCACCCAGCACAAAAACTTCCGTACATTAATATACATGGCCTATTTTTTACAAGGCCGATTGCGTCGTACGGGGAACGACGACTTAACTTGAGTCATCTATAAAACTGAATTCTCGAAAGGAAATGAGAAAAATCGAGAAGGAAAAGTCGAATTTTTTTCGGACCAACGAGCTCGGATATGTGAGATCGGAGATAGAAGAGTGGAGGCGGCGAACGAGTAGGTAGTAATGTTGCCTTTTTCGACTCAACATTTTTCGATTTAAAAAGCGACGTGTTTCGCTCGATGTACGACGACAGCTGAAATGCTTTAGCGAAATCTACGCCCAGGTAGCGCTCGACAATTCATCACAAACTTTTCGACAGTTCGGTAGAACATCTTCAATTTTCGAAATATCACTCTCGCTAACGTTTCCCACGAGATGTTTTTTCCGAATGGCGGCGTTGGTATGACATAGGGTTTCTTTCACATTATACTCAATATTTTTATAGATGGAGGCACGAGAATGATACTTTTTCCTCATTCTTCTATGTCAAACTATTTAGACATGCTGACAGGTTGAACACACAAACGGGGACAAAAATAAATTTGGAAATTTTGTCGACCTACATTATAAACGTCAACCTATCAGCATTATTTTCACAATTTACAACTCCTCACGACCACTTATCAAGACTTCAGAGGAGGAGGAGGAGGGGGGAAAGGGGGGGGGGGAAAGGGGAGGAATACAAAAATCAATTTTTTGCACGTTGTAAAATCGGAGAGCATGCCTTTTGATGACAAGATGAATTGTGGTCTGCTGATTGGAGGATTTGAGTAAAAGGTCAAAGTATAGTCATACACAGAAATCAGCATTGAAAAACCTGCAGTCGTTCAATCAAGAAAAATACAAATTGAAGAAGGTATCTTTCACAAATATAAGAAAAGTCCAATTATCCTGATCGTTTCTTCTGTACTTACTATATTTCTGCATATCTTCGATAAGCCGAATACCAGCTGAATTAAGCAAAAAGTCAGTTGATTTTCGAGTTTGTAAGTTAAAGCCATAAGAGAACGCACCCAAACTACGTGACCCATATTTTCCGACTTTTACCCCCCTCCCACCCCGGTTGTGACAACTCGTAGTATATACTGGAACCCCCCACTAATTATCACGTAGTCACGTCTACAAGATTTTGAAGGCTATATTCGGGAAAAAGTGCGTTTTCTGTACAAGATTTAAAAAAATTCAATAGTTTTACAGCTCTAAAAATGGTAAATTTCCCAGAAAATTAGACCACGTGACCAACCCCCCACAGTGACTTGTCGTGGTATTTTGACAACCCCCCCAACCAAAAAAAAAATGGTCACGTAGTTTGGGTACGTTCCCTAAGCAGAAGCTGAATTTCAGAATCAGTACCACAAAATCACAGACAGAGGTGCAGTGGTTCTGCATTCAAACTCGCAGCTATCCAATCAAGATCAAAACAAACTAGAGAATAGGTATCTCGTACACCTGTAACAAAGCTTCAATTCTTCTGATCGTTTCCTCAATTCATACATTTCAGCGTGACATCAAAAGCACCACCAAGTCACAGAAAGAGGTGCAAGTGGTTCATCATTGAAACCTGCAGCTATCTAATCGAGATCAATACAAACTAGAGAATAGGTATCTCTTACATCTGTAACAAATCTTCAATTCTTCTGATCGTTTCCTCAACACTTACATTTCTGCGTACCATCGACAGCACCACAGAGTCACACACAGAGGTACAATGGCTAAGCATTGAAACAGGCTGCCATCCAATCAAGATAAACACAAATTAGAGAATGGGTATCTTCTACACCAGTAACAAAGCTTCAATGCTCCTACCTCGTTTCCTCTATACTCACATATTTCTGCGTACCATCGATAGCACCCCAGATTCACAAGCAGAGCTGCAATGGCTACACATTGAAACTAAGGAACTACATAAGATAGAAGTGATAAGAATAGGACGGTCTCCCTGTTGATAAAGTCGAAGGAGGAGGGATCCAAGTGGTCTTCTAGAAGAGAATTTTAAACATTAAACATCAAATACTAGAACTCTAACAACAAAGATAAAGAAAGAACTCGCTTATTTTCTCATTTCTAGCAATAAAATCTTTCTAATTAACGAAAATTTGATGATTCATATTCAAATTTCTCTCACTGCACTCCTAAAACTACCTAAAACTGCCCCCTCGTCGACTTTATCAACATGGCGACCGTCCTCTTCCGCATACCTATCTTATATAGTTCCCTATTGAAACCAGCTGTCATCCCATTAGAATAAACACAGAGAACAGGTATCTTTCACAACTATAACAAAGCGCCCATTATCCTGATCGTTTCTTCTGTACTTATATTTTGGCATAAGATCCATCAAGAACTGAATCAGACCGGAAGTGATCTGAATTCTTTCGAAAACCATATTTTTCAAAAATTAAAGCTGAAATTTTCGGCTGTAATACTCTGGAGAATGTGATTATGGATCAAAAGTGAGGTGAATAATTTTCAGAAAATCCCAAAGGGTTTTTCACATACAAGGATATATGAGGTTATAAAAATGATTTTCTCTGGAAGGCGGTTGTATGCTTGCCCACCTTCGAGCAATTCAACATTGGCTCCCAAAGAGAAAACGAAAAGCCATTCTTCAAGAAAAATGGTCGATCGGAAAGAAAATCACAATCGTGAAATTGGTAGAGGGTACGACGACAGTTCCGAAGGAAATCCATCCCTCGACCAATTCCATCGACACAGAAACCATGAGATATCAAGAATTATTTGTTCCATTTTACGACACGTGTGAATTTTTTGAAACCAAGAGAGACTAACTTGAAGCTCTTTTGCCTCAGTTTCGCGATTCTTTTTTCCCTTCCGTTTTGTAGAACGTAATTTTCATCAATTCGGTAGAAAAATCACGGTACCGTAGGCAATCGCCTTCCAAGGACCCTCATTTATACTGCTGCGCGAGGAATAACAGTGCGTTTTATATAAGAATTCTCATTGAAAAACCGAACTTTTTCATTTTATAGATTATAATGATTTGGTGGAAATTCCGTTCCAAATCGAAAACTTCACACTAAAATAGAGTATGGGGTAAAGAAATTCAATAATTGCTAATCAAGTTGAGCCCAATCAACTTTCTCTGGTTAATAATCAAAGGAGATACAAAAAACTGTGGAAGAGAAGGGGTGCATGTTCACTGAAAGACACTCAAACATTTAAGGAAGCAAATTCTTCAAAGACATGCGAGAGATTTCGATAGAACCAATAATAATAATGAACGTTTCCAAAACCAAAGGATAAAAAAGCTCAAATTTAAATTGATCTTTCTTGAAGGCTGGTCACCAAATCTGCTCAACTGACCTCTTTTTGAAGAACTTCACGTGGGGCTATTCGTTCCTCTCACTTGACTAGCATATGAATAATTACACGCGAACCTAAATAGACTAATTACAACAATGCATGATATCTAGTGAATAACAATTCATTCTCAAAGTTCGTTATCACTCTTATCGGAACCAAGGTTCTCAGATCATTGATACGATTCTGTAGTTTTATTTTTTCCTCTTTTTCTTGAAAATTTTCGAAGAACAAATCTCAAACTATCCGAGGATTTCTTCCTCTTCAGGCCGAAAACAGAAAAACGAAAAATTTTGAACTCGAAATCCCTGGTGGATTGATTTTCGATGGAACTGAGTTATCCTCGCCGACGAACAAAAAGTTCGTGGACGTGGATACTGAAATGGTTTTATGATGATCAGTCTGCCCCTTACTCGCTAGAATTGTCTCTTAATTTCAAAGCGATGCACTCATTTCCACTTCAGCAACGCCCTCAGAAGAGCTTCAAAAAAGTACGGAATTCACGATGTTTTCGTACAGCTAAAAGGAAAACGAGATACTTGTGACATTGATCAGAACAAAAGAAAAGGGGGTACATACATACGCTGATGAACTTCTTGGTACAAGAACGAAAGAAGGGTTCTAATTTATCAGAACTCAAGTCCACCTCGAGAGTTCGATTGTTCTACACGACTCAATCCTCATCTCATCAAACGCAACTCGAGACAGAATTTTTCTCTCTCTCTCTCTCTCTCTCTCTCTCTCTCTCTCTCTCTCTCTTCCTCTTACGCACGCGCGCTACCGAGCCCGAAATTTAATTTTCATACTCGGTTCAGTCACTAAAACCTTCGAATCTAAAACGATAAGAACACAATAATTACCATTATTACAGATAAGTTAGTCGATTCATTAAAAACCACAGTACATCAGCATCACGCCGTAACCTCGTGCACTCATAAATAAACGCTTTGGATTACACGATGATGTTCACCGGGGCATTATCACCTAATTCTATTTACATTCTACTTACACAGGATACGTACGTGATAGTGCGGCATAAACGCGCACAAAATTCTCGCTACCAGCATACGAATTTTTATAGTAATTTATGAGTGGACGAATCGAAGTAAATAAGTAAGAAGGGAAGACAAGCGGAAGAAGTTTCGAAGACCCTGACGTTTTAAAAAAATTTTTCCCACTTCCTACTCTTCATACCACGCGCGGCTCAAGTTCTAACTACGCGCTCAAATTGGAAACTTTTCGCAGAATTAAAGGATTGAAGCTTCGCCCCGAAGCTCAAAACCGCACGGAAAACTTCAAACGATGGAACGAGAGTTCGAAGAAAATATCCGCAATAATCGTTCAAAAATTTCTTCACTTTATAAAAACTTTGAGGAGGGAAGGAAACGATCATGGCATTGGGTGGTTCTATCAGATTTGGAAACAACAAATAATCATTCATAATATTTTTTCTTGATTTTCATACATGAGAGTATAAAAAGGAAGAGGAGGGACATAATGTACTTATATATTACACCTCAAGGACCGTAAAGTAAGAAATCTACTCTTCGTGCATTCACTCAACACGTCCTCGACTCGGAAGATTTCTCATCCAATTTACACAATATTTTATTGTACAAAGGACTTTGAAGTTCGACAGCAGGATCACAATTAGCATTTCATAGCCCAGTGTGTAATTATGCCTCTTTACAAAATACCTTTTTCCAAAAATATAAACAATTCGAAGTGGAAGTGCGACGGAGAGGAAGTGAGAATCGATCGGGGTAGAAGAAACTCTTCAAGGCCCAAGTCGACCATCCATGATTCCATCTTTGACATCAGAATTCTAACCTGGGTCGAAGTCGATCTCCTAGTCAATCACCTCGAGCAACTCGTTTCCAACATCGAACTTGGACCATATAAGAGGTAGACCGAGCATTGACCATACAAGCGCGTACAAGGTGTTGATCGGAGGAAATTATAAGAAAATGTGAGTCATTAAGGGGAGGGAAGGGGCCTAGTAGAATCTCACACCAAATCTCATGTAGGGGGATCTCAGGAAATATCACGTCATTTTTTGCTACGAGAATACAATCCAAAATATTGCAAACTGTGTTCAAATTCAGTTAAAACATATATCTCTCTCAAAATGTGACTGCATTAATGAATCAAACCAATCAAGTACAGATTAATGAATTTACTACAAAAGTTAGCATTCTAAAAAATCTCACGTGAGATAAGAGGGAGGGAGAAGGGAGTCGAGACTAATCTCACGATATATCAAAAATATCACCAAGGAAGGTCGGAAAATTGCAAAAATCCTCTCACGTAATTGATGGGCAGCTCGATCAAAGGTTTTGTAAGGTTCAATTGGTAGAACCATCGAAGAAGCCAGAGAAGGGATTCCCCGGAACTCTTCTAGCTTTCAAGTTTTAGAATACATTGTGACGTTACAGAATGTCTACTGAAAAGAAATTCTGAAATTACTTGACATTTATTGATCGTTTTTTGAAAGTAAGCGAGTTAACGAGTAAGATTAAAAAACTTTACAGGTTCTTTAACGGTGTTACACGAATGGTGGCAAGGAACCTGTTTTATGGGGCACGCGGGATTTGAAAAATTTAGATTGTGACGTTCCAAGGAAGGCGGACCTATGAAGTCATCAAATTGTGACGTCATAGCCCTGGACTTTGCGGCTGTACACAGAAGAGAGACTTGGAAAAACAATTGTTCTATGAAGTCATCAGATTGTCACGTCACAAGGCTGACGTATGACGTTATCAAACAGTGACATCACAGGCCCCGGCCATAAGCTATATATGATAAGAGAGGAGCTTGGAGATGCGCTTAGAACATTTTCCAGCTCCGAGCTTTGCCGGCCAGCCGGACAACAGACGTTTTTTCCGAAAAACTCCTGATAAAACAGGTTCCCCGTTGAAAAAAAAAAGTCTATTTGACTAGAAATACTGATTTAAAAATTGGCTTCATTACCACACTATTTTTAAATACAGAACGGGCTCGACGTTTCGCAGTGCCCAGACTGCGTTCTCAAGAGCAAAAAAACGTACTGTGTGGTAGTAAAGCCAATTTTTAAATTATTGTTTCTCTCATCTACCACGAAAAAAATCTTTCCATCCTGGCAACCTGTTTCATCGATTGGGGGCGGGCGGTTCAAGAAAAAACATCCGCGGTCCGGCAAAGCTACGAGTTCGGCAATTTTCCACGTCCCCCCCGAAGTTCCAATTGTATAGCTTGTGGACGGGGCCTATGACGTCACTGCTTGAGACGTCACAATAAGTTTTCCTCAAGTTCCCTTCCTATTACATATAGTTCCAAAGTCCGGGCCTGTGACATCTTGCCACCCCTCGTTCAACTCCGTTAAAGAACCCGTGAGTTTTTTTTTTACTTTTTTCAAAAGTTGTTGTCATTTTTACTTGACCGTTAATGAAGATGCTTGACTTTTACTTGATTTGCTTGACCGGCAGACACCCTACGTTAAATTCGAGGAAAACTAGCCTGAAAGAAGGTTAATCATAACTTTTCTTTAAATTCTGATCACGCTAATGTTAATAATAAAGTTCTCAGCAGATTCGTCATCACTTGAAGAACCTGAGTTTTTGCAAGTTTCACAAAGAACCGCCGAACACGTATCATACAAACATATATATTATTAAACTTTTGAGAAAATCTTAGCCAAGGCGTTCATGTTAAGAAACCTTGAACAGACTTTTATCCAGATTGTGAAACAACAGGGTGGCCAGTTTCTGGAAAACCGGGAAAAGTCAGGGAATTTGAGTGTTCATGGAAAAGTCAGGGAATTTCTGCTAAGGTCAGGGATTTTTTTTGAGACTCGCGGCTAAATAATCTGAGATAGAAGGAAAAATTTGTACTACTAGGATTTCAACAAAAGAGTGTAAAACAAGATTTATGTATCCCAAATGAAAGGTAAATATTTAGATAATTTGGCTAAATAAAAATGAATTTTATTCCCCCCAAAACTGATACAGTAGACTTTGAATCGGCTCAAGAATCAGATGATCAGAAAGAGAAAAAAAGAAGGAAGAGGAATACTGAAATGCAACGACTCGATTTGCTACTGTAGTTAGTAGACCTACGTTTTTTAAGTGAGGCGTGTAAGAGATTTTTGCGTATTCCGGCGGATTTACACCATATTTGTACACAAAACGCAATGATCATTTTTTGAGTTCTTGATTACTTGTTTAATTCAGTGATACCTCATTCTTGTATGATGTTGAATATAATCTGAAAATTGCCTCAAATTTCTTCCATTGGGAGCAGGGATTACTTGTGTCAACGGATTTCATTTTTATTTTTATAGTAAAGGATAAAGGTCTAGTTCAATTTAATAGCACTATGTCCGTATTTTTAAAAAAATTTATGAAAAATTTCTGATGTTCCAAAGTCAAATTTCCTTTGATCTCAAAGTACTGTTGACTTGAAAACATCTCAGGAATTTTTCATCAATCTTTTGAGAGCCGTTGGATTCAACTCTTATAGAATTTTGAGTATGAACTTTTTATTCATGTTGAATTTTCCTCAAACTCTGTATTAGTAAAATTTGATACAATCTTCTCTTTGATTTTTACTTCGGATAACTCATCCATTATACACTGATTGGTCTGGGTAAGCGACTCTGTACATTTAAAATAGATAAGAGAATAAATTTTAGTTTCATTTGATAGCACACTCCAAACTCTTGTCTTAAAGGAATGTGAAAAATATCGGACAGATTTTTTTTTTCTTCTTTGAGCCAAAAAATGGGGGAGATTTTAGTCTGGAAAAACCTGGAAAAGTCAGGGAATTTTTTCTCGGAAAAAAACTGGCCACCCTGAACAACCACTTATTGATGGACAGACTGGAACAAGATAGATGTAGCAATCAGGAATCAAATAGGAATGCCCTTAACTCTAAGCCTGAAATATAGAACAGCCAATAGATTTGAAGTACTTTTTTGCACCGAACTCTCAGGAAATCCATTCAGCAGTCACGGGAAAGAATTGGAGTCAGTTTGATCCACGAACTTGATGGATTTCAGAGATTGGAGCGTTTCTTAAAATCTACAACCGAAGACCCTAATTCTGATCGCCTATGGGAAAATACGGACAGCCGGCGATGGACATCTCGGACTCAAAACACACGTATCCTAATTTCTGCCTTCTCAAGAATCACTTTAGATACGTATATAAACAGCTGAAATTTGTACCACCATTTATTGATTCTCATCACGATCTGCGGGATCTCATGACTTACTCTAGTGGGTCATATTCACTTGTCGTCGTCTTTCAACAACTGAAACACTTGGCGTCACTATTTCACTACTTGAATCATCATTCCTTGCTCGGTGGTCGTAAGAAAAGATTGTCTATTGGTAACTATTATCACATAACGATAAATCGCTGAAACTTGCCTTACTTACTTATCCCAGATACAATCATGTAGTAAGAGAGGTACGGACACTCGTTCACGGGTCTAATCAAGTCTCTCAAGTTAATTCTAATTCACAACCCAGTGCTTCTCTCAATGGCCGACTTCCGTGCAAAAATAGTAATGACAGATAAGTTAATCTTATCACGCGTTTCAACTAACACTGGATCACTCATCTCGCTATTTCTTCATTTCACAATTGCATAACCAAACAGCTGAAAAGATGACGGGCGATCTAGGCCTTTACACGTTCATCGGCGAAGAGCAAAAACGCGGCTGAAAAATATAATTTGTTAAATTTAAGCGGCAATGTATACGATACAGTACAATATAATACATATTCAAAGATCAACATCATTACTTCTACAAAAGAATAAGGTGGCAGTGACGCATTTGGGGTGTTAGAGAGAAGAAAAAAAAAAACAGATCTACGCTACTACGGGTTATTCCAAGACTATATTGTAGTAATAATAATAAAGTAGCAAACGTGCTTTCATTGGAAGTACCCGACCCAATGTTTTCGCTACAAAATCTCTCCTCTTTTCCCTCCGTATCACCAACTATAATATTCTAATTCACGTTTGAAAAACACGTTCACGTTTCTCGATGAAATTTCTACTACAATTTTTGGGTTAGCGAAAACAGGCAGGCGTATGATCCATCCTGAGCCCTTTATATATCACGCTTCAGAGTTAGTACAATCGAAAAAAAAAGCGCCAAAACCTCTTATTCTTTTTTTTTTTTTACCTGCTTCGCTAAATGACAGGCTCGTGCGGGTGCATTAATAATTTCGTAATAGAAGACGGAGAAATTCAAGGCTAATCCCAATCGTATAGGATGCGTTGGCTGCATTTTTGATTTGGAAACGTCGAACGCTTCTTGGTACGCTTTTTGAGAGTCCTTAATCACCGCTGAACGAAAAACAAAATATACACGATATCAATCGGTTATGAACGAACAGATCGTCGTGCAGAGTAAATTTAGTCGCCCCCGCCGCGAAAGAAAGGGAACGAGGGAGGGACATCCAAATCTTTGGAAGTTGTCGTCACTGCCATCTTATCACGTGCTCTATAAGGTAAAATATTTCATCAACAGACCTGTTTAGCTAACTGACACGCTTTATCGGGCGAATTTAAAATTTCGTAAAAGAAAACGGAGAAATTAAGTGCTAATCCCAGTCTGATTGGGTGGGTAGGTTGCATTTTCTGTTTACTTATTTCGAATGCATCTTGGTACGCCTTCTGGGAATCGTCCACGACAGCTAAGAAAGGAAAAAAGGTAAAAGAAAAAAATAAAAACATTGAAATATGGATATTATCATTTCCATCCTCATGAGAGGGAACATACACACGACATGAGCATGCTTTATCGTCTTTTCGTCATTGACGAACTCATTAGCAGTATATTTTCTATCATGAACTACTACTTTCATGATATCATAATGAAGTGTAGACAAACGACCTCAAGAAAAAAAATAATAAGAGTTCTTCCTAGTTATAGCCCTCGTCAAACAAATAAAATAATAACATATCTTCGTTTACTAAAAATAGGTCATATAGTAGCAGTTCAGATAATTTTCATTCTTGCTGAAAAATAGGAGTAATCAATTTTTCTTTTTCTGCAAAATATGATTAGGTACAAAGTAAAGTGAAAAAAAAAAGCACAAGAGGTTATGTCCTGAAGACCTGGCCCGCATTATGAAATGTTACGATCCTTGTCACGCAACTCGACCACCGCGTACTTTAATGAAAGTTTCCGCAAAAAACAATCAACCGACACGAACTTTCGAATTTTGTTTTCTAGTTTCGGGCTATTTCATTGACGGATAAAGAAAATACAACAATAAACAACGTCAGCGTGATTCTCGAAACTCGTATACCAAATTGCTGGTTCCAAGTACTCTCAAATGGTGTTTTCTCCCCTTCTACAGTTTAAAGAAAGAATTCTGATACAGAGAACATCATGTTTTATCAGTACTAAACAAGAATGAGTGATACAATCACGCAGAATTCTTCAAACTTATTCACGTCGTTGTTCTTACTCTTATTCGACTTCGAAAATTTTTGTCTAAAAAAATTCAAAAAAGTCTATATCAAAAGACACGAGACTGTAAAATTGTAATTTCAACACGTCTGGACAATATGGTCCTCACATCTTTTTCTGTACTTCAATGACGTCATTTCGCGGCAAAAACGCAGGACATGAATGCACGTGCAGCCGTCAGCTGGGGGCTCAGTCCTATACAATAAGGCGATGGCGCGATCCATCACGAGTCATCCACTCTGCCATACAAAGTTAAATAGACGTATATGCAAATAATGAATACGAGAAAAGGAGGCTATATCAGGTATACCCATAACCTCTTTTTCTCGTGTTCATTATTTGCATATACGTCTATTCAACTTTGTACGGCAGCACTAGGATCGCTAATTACGCGCGTGGTTTGTTTACCTAAAATGGTATTTTTGCCGAAATTGAAAACGGGATGAGAGAAAAATGAAAAACTTGAGATAACTCTTGAATGAAGCGGAATTGAAGATTTTGTCATCTCATCTAATTCGTACATCTTTTATGGAATGTCCGGAAGCCAAATTTGCTTCATTCAAGTGTTATTCTGATTTTTTCCCTTTTTTCCCCATATACCGTCATAGTTTAGTTCCAGTTTTCAATTTCTCCCCGCTCGGTAAAAATGCAGCGTGACGCTAGCGCTGTCCGGCCCGAATACCGGTCGAGAAGAAATGTGTTCGTAGTAGAATGATGAGAACATAAGAGAGTAAGACAAGATGTGGCAGTTGTAATCGACCGCCATCTTGTATAGGATCAAGTCGAGAAGTCTACAGCTGAGTACAGCTGATGGTTGTATTCACATCCTTTCTGTACTTCAATGACGTCATTTTGCGCTAAAACCGCAGACCTTGAATGCAGGTGCAGTCATCAGCTGGAGACTTAATCCTACTCTACCAGCCAAGGGGAAGAGAGAACGCCGAGGAATGATGAGAACGTAGGAGTAAGACAAGATACGTAGGAGTAAGACAAGATACGGCAGATATGATCAAACGCCATTTTGTATTAGGATCAAGTCTACAGCTGATCTGTATTTATTTGCATCTTTTCTGTACTTCAATGAGGTCATTTTGTCTCAAAAACGCGGAACTTGGAATGCAAGTACAACCATCAGCTGGAGACTTAATCCTATAAAAGATAGTGGCCCATTATATCAGTCCAGGAGAAGAGAGAGCGCCGAGGAACGATGAGAACGTAGGAGTAAGACAAGATACAATCGCCATCTTGTATTAAGATCAAATCTACAGCTGATGGCTACATTTCTTTGCATCTTTTTCTGTATTTTGATGACGTCATTTTGCGCCAAAAATGCAGAGCTCGACTCCAAGTGCACCGGCGGCTGGAAATTTAATCCACAAGATGGCGATCCATTATAACAGATAAGGGAATGGAGAGCATTGTCAAATAATACAAACGTAGGAGTAAGACAAGATACATCAAATATAATAATTCGGGTGTCTACTTAAAGTGGAAACTTGAATTTCTTGGCATTTTCTCGCTCCATATTCAACAAGTTTCTTGCTATCTCAAACATCGATTACCTCCCTCCTCGTTTAAAAAAAAAAAAAATCAATGCGGAAGATTTGAACATAATTTTCTAGATACGTCAAGAAACATTGGATTTTCCATTTTTCTTTTTTTTTTAAATAGTTTTTTTGAAGATTAATCGGCCAGTAACTGTACTGTAATAAGTTATTTATACTTTTGAAAGAAGAAAATGTCTTGTCCTGTCCCTCAAAAACTTGAAATTTCTTTTGCTTTTTCAACTTTTTTGCCCTCATGCAAAATTGGCCAAATCCAGCTTGCGTCCCGAGTAACAAATGGGCCGCAATAAGTTACCCAGATAGCGTCTCATAAAAGAAAAGTGTATGTTCATGTTGCGGCCCATTAGCGATGTCCGTTTTGCGGCCTATAAGAGATTAAGTGTACGTTTTGCGTCCCGCAGAAAATGTATTCAAGTGCAATTACAAAAGACTAAAATAAAAATACAAACGGCGAAGCATACCTAACTCGGTAAAAATTCACGCGAAACTTTTTTTACATAATCGAACATATCTATGTGTATACTTTCAAAACTCGTCCATAGGAGATTCGATGAATAATTCCTTATCGCTGCTCTTTTTCCGCTGCTTTGTGCTGTAGACAGAAAGCATCTTCGTGCAGGCACGCTCCTGTACTTCAACCTTTTCTAAGTATTACCTCACTACTAAAATCATATCGATGAACATGCAAGCACGCGCCTTTTTATGATTCATCATGTACTCGACAATGTTTGTCGAAAATTATAACTAAGAAATATACATTTTTTATTGCGAAGCCCACTCAAAATGTACCGCACACACCAAACATGTGAGCAGTCAGGGTGAAAGTATCACTCGCGTCAATAATAAATATATTTTTGGTTGGGACGCAAACCGGAAATGCTAAACTAACAGACGGGACGCAATCTGCACTAATTCTCTTTGGGCCTGGGCCGCAAAATTTCTTACCATTTTCTTCTTTCTTTTTTCAGTAGACACCCTTATATTCGACCGCCATCTTGTATAGGTTAGGGTCGAGTCTACAATTGCAGCTTTTGTGTACCTTGACTTCATTTCGCCTCGAAAACGCGGAACTTGATTACAAGTGCAGCCATCAGAGAAAACCTAGGAGGAAGACAAGATTACTTTTTTATGGTATATATATTTTTTTATTTTTATATCATTTATTCACGCTACAACAGCCTTGAGGCTACAATTAGCTTGTATAATACAGTATTACATATTTTGGGCAGTGGACCCATCCAACGATGGTCCCTGCTTAGCTAGGCTAACTAATACGCTTGTATACAGTTATTTGTAATATTATTTCGCGAGTAGATTTTTTATTACATTAAGTCGGTTGGTTGGACTCTTTTCAGTCGTCGCGGCGTAAGACTATTATCTAGTAGGTTTACATTAATATGGCTACCTAATCGAATGAAATGCCTTTTTGCATATTGAAAGACAACATCTCTAACGAACGGTAATCTAGCGTGATCATGTAAGTCTTGATTTGTAGTGAACCATGGTGCATTCAGGATTTGACGCACCGTTTCATTCTGAAATCGTTGGATGATTTCAACGTTGGACTTGCTGGCAGTTCCCCGGAGTGAAATTCCATACGTCCATACGGGCTTCAGGAGAGAAGAATACAATAAAAGCTTGTTATCCACCGATAATCTAGAATTTCTGCCTATGAGCCACATCATTCTTCTAAATCTTAAATCAAGTTCTTTTCGTTTCGTCGTTAAATGAATTTTCCAGGTCAATGACTTATCGAAATGTAGGCCGAGGTATCGTACTGAGTCTTTGATCGGGATGATTTCACCGTTTAGTATTACCGCATGTTTCAGCAGTGTGAACGTAATGTTTGTGGATTTTGCTGAGTTAACTCGGATCCTCCATTTAGAAAGCCATGCTTCCATTTCATGCAGATATTTTTGGAGTTTTCTTGAAGCTTCTTGATGGCATTTATCAGTCGCGATAATAGCAGTATCATCTGCAAACGTACAGATAGTTGTTAGTCTATCATTGGTCGGAATATCCGCAGTATATGGCGTGTACAGTGGTGGTCCGCATATGCTACCCTGAGTAACGCCAGAATTAGAAAGTTTGCTGCCTTCTTTGACCATGAAGAGTCTGTTTGATAAGCACGAACTGAAGAGTAAATAATATGGAGAGGGGAGTAAATTCTTAATTTTGTATAGCAAACCTGTACGCCATACTTTATCAAATGCTTGTTGGACATCGAGAAACACGGCGGCGCAAAACTCTTTTTTCTCAAGCGAATTAATTATTGAATTGGTAACTTGGTGAGCTTACTCAATAGGATTATGCTGTTCCCTGAAGCCAAATTGGTGATCTGGGAGAAGTTCATTCTCTCCGACGATTGGTTTGATTCGTTTCATCAGGATTTTTTCGAGAACTTCGACAGAGCCGGAAGAAGACTAATCGGTCTGTACGAGGATGTTTTGTTGGGTGACTTTCCATTGAGCAGAAACAGCATTAAATAGTGACGTTGTTAAGGAAATAACTTTTTTTGGTAGATTCTGTAAGACTTTGCCGGTGATTAAGTCATAGCCCGGAGCTTTTTTAACCTTCAAGGATTTGATACTTGCCGTCACTTCTTTAGATGAAAACCATGGAATTGGAGGAGACATTTGTAATGGTTCTTCTAGGGCGGAGATAATTTCAAGATCATGGGTTGGAGTGGTTGAAGTGTAGGGGTTGAAGGTATCCCGATAGCTTCCGCCCTTTTGGCGCTTGATCGAGCCCAGCTATCATCAGAATTTCGTAGTGGAGGTGAAGCTCGAGTGGTATATTTTAGCTTCCTGGTTGCTTTCCAGATAAAGTAATCGTCGCCTTTTTCAGGAGAGAGATTTTCTAGCTATTTCTCCATGGAGTCGTTCTTGCTTTTCTTTATAAGTTCTTTTAATTCTTTTTAAGACTTATTCAGAGCTTTCTAATCGCTTTCATTAGATGTGAGGTATTGGGTAGCATTGTCGATATCATCGGGAGACTTGAGTTTCTGTTTATTATCAAAGTTTGTTTGGAGCGATACTGCAAAAGAGTGCCAATCTGTCCTCTTCGTACTCAAGATCGGATTTCTTTGCTTTTTGACTGTATTTGAATCTATAGTGGCAATTATTGGCGAGTGGGAGCTGTCACTATCCAGGCAATTTCTAATGTCCAGGTAGTGCCTGGATATTCCTTTGACTATGAAGAAGTCCAAGATATCGGGTATTCCTTCTGGATCTGTGGGCAAGTGTGTTGGTTCTCGGGACGATAGGGTAATGCAATGATGGCGCTCAATAGCCTTGTAAAGTGCTTTACCACGTTGGTTTGTAATCCGTGAGCTCCATTCCGGGTGTTCGGTATTCCAATCTCCGCCAGCAATCCAGCGGTAGCCGAGTAAGGAGAAGCATTGATCCAGAGTTTTGTATGCGGGCAATAAATTGCAGACAGCATTAGTGGACCATTGCAATCCTTAATTACAACCATAGTGTCCAGTATTTCCATCATTTTAATTTCTTCCAATTCATGGTGCTGAATGGTGTTCCTAATTATCATCGCGGTACCACCTCGCAGATTTCCAGACGGATGTTGGGTATCGTAGCAGTCGTATCGTTTTGTTAAAGAAGCTTTGGGATGTAAAGTGAGTCTCTGACGCTAATAGTACATCAAGTTTATTTTCAAAGATGAGCGTTTCAACCTCTTGTCTATGTAAGAACAAGCCGTTAACATTCCAGGTTCCTATCCGAAGCTGGTTCATAATGGCTTTGCAACTACTTTAGAGAGTAATTCCATAAGGCAGCTCATCTGGGTGAATAATTTGTCAAGTTCCAAGAGGTCTTCGAGTGTGCATTCTCTTGGGGATGCAGGTAGCTTTGTAGCATGAGAAGGAAGAAAAGATACGGTAAATAAGATCAATCGCCAACTTTTACAGGATCAAGTCTACAGCTGATGACTGCATTCGCATCTTTTTCTGTACTTCGATGACGTCATTCCGCGTCAAAAACGCAGAATTTAAATTCAAGTACAGCCCTTATCATCATGCCTTCTGCGAATTGCGTACTTCGGCACAATCTCCCAAGGTCTGCCTATTCTGCGCACATCTGTCAACTATTTGGCGGTCATAAATTTTCGTTTTGATCTAGTCTTGTTTTTCGAACTTGAACCAAGATTTTACGAAGTACGATACACCAAATTTTCTATTTCTATCAACAAAATTCGAAAAGAAGAAACACCAAAAAAATTCACTGTTTACTAAAGTAATTAAATTCTGCTCTAAAATGACTTTATTCATCATAATTTTCTTAACCAAACAACGAATGTTTATTTTTCATTAAGACGTAGGTGAAAATAATTTTTAAACGACTCGAATAATTTTCGTGTAACATGCGTGTGAGATTAATTTGGGTGTGAGGAAATACGATGAACCGAAGGATCGTTTTATCATATTACTCGAATTTTAAAATGAATTCCATTCATTCGGTATCCTCGAGAAATTTTTTTGGAGGCAACTTTAAAACATATTATCTGTACACAGAAAACCTACCTAGTCGCTTTTGGCATTCTTCAAGGAGCGATACGATTTAAATAACTTATTTGGGACGAACAACAGAAACTAAATAAAAATATTGAAATTTCTTACAATTCGGTTTCTAAAAGAGAAGAGACAGAGAAGAAATTGACAATTTTTTTCCACACCGATAGAGATACTGAACTTTAAAAATGTACAGCAATTTAGAATATGATCGGGAGCGTTTCAAGCTTAGCATTGCAAGCCATTATTGGTAAAGAGGAAAATAATTACATGATATAAGCACGCAATTTAGCGTGGTCGTAATTGTCTTCGTTTGAACTAGGAATGAAGGAAGAATAAATACGGTTGCCTATACTACCTTATCCGAGTGAATTACGAGCTTCTAAATACATACGAGAAATTTTCGAAAATCTATCCTCAAGTCCGTTAAAGAAACGTCTCCTCTTTTCCAAGCTCCTAGTGGTTAGTGACAGTCTTAGAATTTCTTTCGGGAGCTTTTTCTGATTCGTTTATCTCGAGTGTCCGAATTCTTGAAGAAAAGATAGATGAGCCTATGATCGATGACGTCCCTGACAAAGCTGACAGATTACAAAAGAAACTACAGAACTAAAAATGTATCAACAGAAAAAGATAATGGGATCAACTACCACAACAGTGACACTTTAGATGACGTCATACAGATAAAATTCCCAAGCAAATGGATCCCACATCACAATTTTTCAAGCCTTTGAAAGTAGGCCCCGAAGATAATCTTATTCTAGATCCTAACTAACATCAATGCAATATAGGTCGAGGATAAAGGAACAAAGAAATTTCCTTTACAGCGAGGAGCAAAAAATAAATTCATCTCGTTCATGCGCAGTTCTGTTCGTAGATTAGAATGAACGAATATAATGCCTCAGTTAGAAAGGTTCATCAAACTCATTCAGAAGAACGAAAGTTATTAAATATTCTATCATCATTTGGCATTTTCTGTCCAACGAAAAGGTGAGCTCCACGCAATCGAGTCAAGAGCTGCAAAAGCCGCCCACGATGTGATCAGAAAAACGCGTCGAAAAAACAATTTCAAGCTTACATTCCGGGAGAAAGGAAACTGGAGTTCACACGAAATAATTCGAGATTCGAAAAGAATTTACATCTAAGCTGACAGTAGAAAGGAACAAGATGAGAAGGGACGAAACGTGAGACCATCAAACGTTGAGTTCATTGCTCATAAAGAGTGAGCGACGATAGAAAACGTCAATTTTCACAATATTAAATGAAAAAAAAAAAAAAAAAAAACGCAGATAAGTGTGTTTCAAAAAGCATAAAGTCGTCATCAATAAAATGGGGAAGAATTTTCATCTCTTCTCGTTATACGTGATCCACAAAAAGACGAATAATACATTCTCATTTCGCTTTAATACATCCGACATTTACCCGAAGTCACAAAACTTTTTACGTTCCTTCCTGCCTCGATAATGATGCTATCCTCATCTTTTACATTTCAGATTCGCATCAAGTTAGCTGTCATCAGATTTACGTAAATATCGTCAAATATCGATCCGAAGACCGTCGTAATAATTATCATCATAGACAGTAACATTCTGTTTCAAATCTTCAATTTGAATGAATAACAAAAAAAAAGACGCTTTTAAAGTAGTAAACCATAACACCGATTCCTCACACTCGTCTTCTTCAAGGAAATACAATTTAGAAAACAATAACACTATGAAAGAGGATTGAACCCATTGGTCGGAAATGATAAGATAATGAAAGTCCTTTCGCTCGTCTCGAGTCAAAACTACAAACCCAAGAAATGATAATTATTTAACTCGTAATTCAACCAAAGAGCTTTAAAAGACAACTGCTCGTCAAAAAATACTTCTAGGAGAATGAAAGTAGTGTGAAAATTCAACCATTACTGAGCATCTAACAAGGAAAGAGCAAATGAAAGAATTGCCGGCAGTAAATTCAAATCTGCAATTCTCGGTCCTTCTTCTTCTCAACAAGAGAATCTCTATTAGCGGGGAAAAGAGGGAGGGAAGGATAGGTGAGGTGTGACCTTGAGTTACTCGAGTTTCGAAGATGTACAAGTCTAAGGGCTAATTTTCTATTAGTGTTAACGTCACCTGATGGGATAAACTCTCGAATCAACCAACACTACCTCGAAATTGCTATTCAGTCCAGAATAAGCTGCACATAACAGACTAAGAGGCCACGATAAGTATAAAAGTTGGGCCACGAATTGGGATGCATAGGCATTACATTAGTGCAGGCTAGATCGAGACTCTGCGAACTTCGGAAGACCAAGTCATTTCTTTGAGCATGGAAGCAAGAATAGAGACTTGGAGAACAACCAGGTCAAGGGATTCGGATGTAGATCCGTGTTCTCGTATTCGTATATACTAGGCCAAGGGATCTCATCTATAGGACGATCACTTGAGCTTTCGACACAAAAACATGCTTCACTTGCGAGCAGCAAGGTTATCATACACTTCAAGAATAGAGAAGCTTGTGAGGGAGGAGGGTGTATTCGAAAAAGAACGAAGATATAAAAGTTAAAGGCAGGAGAAAAAATGGTCAACTGTTAAATTTGTCTTCTTGACAGTAGAGACAATATGGAAGGGATTGAAAACGTCATAGGGTGAGTATGACCTTTACCTCATTTATTATAGCAAAATAGCCCAATATACGTACACTGTAAATAAAAGGTTAATGAGCTTCTTTAAGAACAGAACCAAGGCAAGGCGAAGTTTTGGAGGTCTCGGCCTGACATAAGCACAAGCTAGGTTAAGACTTTGCAAGCTTGGAATCTCTTCAGCCTCCCCACGTATGGAAATTAAGCCATAATTACGGACGCTTAGGATTCCATTACCTACACGATACAATTGGCATCAAGTTAGCTGTCTTCAGATTTACGTAAATATCGTCAAATATCGATCGGAAGACCGTCGTAATAATTATCATCATTGACAGTAATATTTTCAAGTCATCATCATCATACTATATGGCATAGGCAGGGCTGTCTAATGAAGTAATATTATAATACAATACTAAGCAATCTGTATAAGTATGAAAGCTACGTTAGAGACTTGGAGCACCACTAGGACAATGGAGAGATGCTGTCAATAGCGGATGATCCGTGATTTTGGCCTAGTAATAGGATTCGTGCATACTAGGCCAAGCGATCTAATCTATCGGACAGTGTCTTAGGATGAGCAACTCGTGACGTCATAAACTGAGCTTTCGGCATAAAAATATACTTCATCTGTGAGTAGCAAACTCACCAAATACTTCAAGAATGGAGACATTCTGGGAAGAATTTTGCATTCCGAACTGCAACTATTCTAGCAGAAGAGGAGCGAGAAAAATTTCGACCATGACTATGGCTATGAGGAGAAAGCTTGAAAAAAGTGCAACGTCAGCAGAGACAAGTCATTACTGTATTTCTACAATTTTCACTCTCTGCTTCTCTTTTCCATGACGGAGTAAGTGGGGATGATGCAAGAGTGTGAGTAGTTCATCAAGTCATCTAGGATTCTTGAAAACGTCGTGGGGTGGGTATGACCTCGATTTGCTCCCAGGAAACTGAGAATATTTATAGTTCCAAGTCAATATAATGTCCTAGTATACCTCACTGGCAAGCTCAGAGAAGCTATGGAGCCTCTCTAGCCTTCAATGAAATGGTTGGAATCACTAGGAACGTAACGACTTTATGCATACACACAATACACAACCTAGTGATTTTAACCATTTTATGTAATAATATGGATCGTACTTTTCAAGATTCTGTAAACTTTATTTCTTCAGCCTTTCCAAGCATGAACATTAGGCTATGATCATGCAGGCTTAGGATTCCATTAGCTTGAGGATGTAATTCATCTGATGACGTCATAGTAACCAAATTGTCCGGTTATTCTCTTGAGATGCGAGACTACAGAGGGGACAGCTGGAAAAGTGTGTAATATCATCAAGGAGACTAGGACACTTCCATGATCGTTGAATCAGCAGTGGAGGCCCCCAAAACTCCAGACTTCCTTGCCGGGAACAAATAGTACGACGCTCATTGAAATTCGCGACAAATTTTTCGAAATTACCTATGGGACTCCCGACGACCTCATATTCGAATTTCAATA
Source organism: Aspidiotus rigidus (assembly GCA_035079385.1). NCBI lineage: Eukaryota > Metazoa > Arthropoda > Insecta > Hemiptera > Diaspididae > Aspidiotus > Aspidiotus rigidus. The sequence goes on along the minus strand of JAVHKY010000020.1, from coordinate 10,887,383 downwards.
AACAGGAAACCTCACGAAGAAGAGTACAAATATCAACTACTACCGGATGCATGAAAAATGAACAATTATTTTAAACTCAAGACGCGTAAATTTAGAACGATTTCTCAAATAAACGACAAGACATTCCGGATAATGACACATCGAATTGAATCAAAAGAAATCATGGAAACTGATCTTTGCAAAAGTCGCTCAACCCCCAACGGATTCTACACACATCAAAGAGCTGTATTTTTACGAGGCTAGCGCAAAATGACAAGATTTCCCATCAAATTCGCACCACGAAGTCACAGAATTCGCAGATGATTAGCATCAAGTCTAACCATCTACTTACGCCAACAACTTTCGAAACATCCTGTGAAGTTTCCATTTTCAATTTAGCGTTACTATTTCCGCGTGTACACGGGCGAAGAAAATTCTGAACTGCTACTTTTAATCTATTGTGAAGTGATGCCGTCAGGTAGAATCATTCATCAAACTTCTTCAGGAGAACGAAAGTTAATCAAATTTCGATCATCATTTTCGGCATTCATACGCGCGTGAAACACGATTATGAAGAAAAAAAAAAAAAAGTCACAAATACTTACAACTTCTCGTGTCACCGGTGGCTACTTCGGCTAAATATCTGTAGTAATCGCCTTTCATTTTTAAATAAAATACTTTACTTTCAGCTGTACTGGCTTTAGGTATAAGGTGTTTATCCAATAATCCCTGCGCAACAAAACAAATTAGAACAACAAATTAGAACTAATATTGAAATCGAAACAATAATGAAATGTATTTTTCAAAATTTCTGAATTTTCGTCTCCGTCATTTTCTCTTTATTTCAGTCTTTTGGACATAGTTTCAAACTTAGTATACGGTACCACGTACTCATACTGCAACCTACGTACGGCAGTGAAGAAGTTCGTATTTCAATAGATCTTGCTCAAGACATGTTCTCGTCATAATTTTGTCAACTCGATGTATACAAAGCGATACACTCACACCACCAACGTGTTCCCGTTCTTGTCATCGTTACCGGGGAAAGCAGGTGCGCGACCAAATGTTCAATTTTCCTAATAGCCGATGGAAAGAGAGAAAAAAAATTGCCATATAGCCTAGGTCGTATTTACAATATCAAATGGATTCTGTGTGGGACCAGAGCGCTATCGTACACACGCGCGCATACACACGATGTCCTCGTCTAAATAGATTTGTACATCGGGCGTCCACTAAACATTCCGATCTCGCGAACATTATTGATGGGTAACCCACAAAAATAAAGAGTAGCGAGAAATGATTAGATACGCTAACCATTTCCTCTCATGGGTGACAAAGCAGGAAGGAATACCTATATCATCGAACTAGGAAGCGCGACTCGCCAGACGGTGCATTGAAAGAAATTATTGGCCAAGTTTCCCATCATTACGTGCTAAAAAATATAGAATCGTACATTTCGAAAGATTCTGCATAAAAACAAGAAAAGAAAATTCGATTTCATTTCGCCCTTTCATTTGCTTACATAAAATCAACTATGTAAATAGAAAGCACACTCACACTGTACTCGGAAAAACAACCCATCCCCCTTCCCTCTTCTTCGTCATATTATCATCGAAAACGCCCAAATCGTTTACACCACCTCATAGCTACTCTTTTTTCTCTCCTCGAAGGCTACTGCCAAAAAAAAAAAAAAAAAAAAAAAAAAAAATGAAAGTCACCTTAGCTTTTATGTAATCAGCATTCTGAGCACGCGTCCCATAAAAAGCTCGACGAAGGGAACACCTTTTAACCGTTCTCACAATATACAGTGATATGTTTTCTTCAACTTTCTTGTTTTCTATTCATAAGACCATAAAATACGATAAACTTTAGGAAGATGATACTAATCAAACGGCGGCGGAGGAGGAGGAAGCGGTGGTGGCGACGACGCCGACGACGACGGCAACAGGAGCAACGACAACGGCGACGGCAGAACGGTAGGCATTCCGCATCGCGTCACAATCGATAATTCAACTCGTGCGCGCGATTCCCGCCGCATGGTTGCCAGGCAGTAGAATGGCGTGCCGAAAAAACAGAGTCTCCAGCGAAGAAGACTCAGGAGCACGATACGAAACCGAAAGAAGGAAGAGGATTCGTCGATTGTCAATCCGCGGCCCGAGCTTTTTATCGCGAGCCAATCGGAATTCGATGGTGGTACGCGACAATAAAATTTCGAGCGGGAAAAAATTGCGAACAGAACTCATTGTACTTCTGGTCTGCTATTTTAAAAAAAGATTCGTTCACTCGTATTATACACGCGTTCGCTTCTCTCCGCTCCACGTCGCTATCATCGCCAGGCTCGCTCGCTCATCGACGCCAACAAGGCGAGGCAAGGTTAAAGCCAGCTTTGCACGAAGAATATCCTACCTGGCAACGTTGTAATGTGTCATTAGTCGAGCTTCACGTATGAAATCTCGGTACGACGACGTCGTCGACGACGAAGAAGACGACGACGTCGTTCAACAACCCGCAACCCGTACACAAAGTCTACCGAACACCGCGATTCGCATTCCAACGTCATCGGTAACCAACCTAATTCGTGACACATTACGTCCACTAGCATAGTCGTTGGTTAGTGTTATGTCCGGTGTAAAAAAAAAAAAAATACATATCATATAAAATTTCCGACGACTACCGAACTCGTACAAATATTGCCTGAGTATAGATCAATACTTTTTTACTTGTTCTCTGCGGCAATAGCGACTGCTGTACGCATCGTAACTTGCAACTTGTACATGATTATTTTGAACTAAAACGGACGTCTTTATTACACGTGTATTCAGAATATGGCTTCGACCTTATCTCATTAAGACTTCTTCGTTTTCTAATAACGATTAAGAAAATTACAGTGGACGTCTCTTGGCATTAAATGCTACCTCCTGAACTTTCTAAGCCCTTCTAGATTTACCGTTCTTTGCATTATAATTGATGATAGGGGTGGTAGTAACATGCATCACACAAAGTTTGCTTTTAAATATTGTAACTTCTGGCCAGCCGTAGCTCCTCTTCCTCTTTGTAGCCTTCCAAAGTGCACATCAAAGGGACACCGGTGCGTCCTGTCGTTTACCCCTTTTGTATTCCAAACTTCTGGGCAGATGATTTAAACTCGACGTCGATTTCATCAAAAATTATGTCACCCTTGTTGAGACTGTCAGGGATTCCGTAACCTCTAGATTAACGCCTCGTTCGATGCTTCACATTTCTTTAAAACTCCCACCATCCAATTGAAGTCGGTATATTCATAGATTATCCTCTAGGAGTATCCAGGTCTCTTGGTTTCATTTTCCCTTTGACTGTAGAATAATGGAAATTCATTTTTTGATTTTTTTTCAATTCTTTTTTGAACGATCCGAAGCTCATTTTCTTTATAGAGATCTGGATCTCAACAGATGAAGATTATTTTATACAAAAATCTGGAAACCAAGAGATCCGCATCTTCTTGTTCCACTCAGATCTAAAACCTGAGAGATTTGGTTTTTTCTTCTTTTTTTTTTTCTTTTTTCGCGATTGCATAGGGCCCTTGCCTTGCCAGACGTAAGAGCCTCAAAAAAGAATTGCCAATTTTTTCCTATTCACTCGAAAAATTAATCAAAAGCACTATCTGACCGATGTGTTCCAGCTTTTGAATGTCTATTTTCTTAAAATTGAATCTAAACCTGCACTAAATGTCATAAAAATCAAAAACATTCTGCGACATAGCTAAAAATAACAGATTACATGCAAATCGGGATTAGAAGAACCCACGAGGTTCCTTTGTAAATGCAAGAAACTTCTAGAGCCTCTTGCGTATATATTGGTGGTAGAACTGAAAATTTTCTCGAGTCCCAGCAGAAGGTCACAGCACCCGTTTCCCCGAACCGCAATATAAGGAAAAAGCCATCTTGTACGCCTACAGATCCTGAATTCAAAGGGAGGAAATCAATAGAGACATAAAAATGTCAAAATGTATACAAATTTTGGATACAATTTGAAGTTTTAGAAAAGTTGTACCGTAGGAATATCGTCTCACGGAAGAAAAATGTGCCGCGATGGAAGAGAGGTTGAGAAACACTGACCTAGTCAATGAACTCTCAGAACTCCTTCATTCCTTCCACCCTTCGAAACGTTCTATCCAGCGTAGGAAGATGGTCTTGAGACTAATATATTAGACCTTACTACAAAGCTTATATGTGTAAGTTTTGAGAATGATCTGTCCTCGTCACACCGTAGCCTTCCCGATCACTAGTCCACATGGCTTCAAACACCTCTTTTCAATGAATGCTTACAACTCCTTCGACACGTTTAACCCGCTTGCACCGGTGGTCTTGAGGCTGATATCTTGGACCTTACTACAAAACCTACATGCATAAGTTTGAAAACGATCTGTTCTTGTCATACCATGGTCATTTAAGTCTTATCATTTACAGGCACAGATAGTCCTCCTGAAACTCTACATTTCTCCCTACCCTTCTATACGGTTCACGTTTCATCAGGTGGTATTGAGATTACTTTCTTGGACCTTACCAGTTTTATTAATTCGGTCATGGCCACTAACAGGACGACGGCTACGGCAATCATCATTGATGAGTCGTCACTCTGCCTCAACTTGCTATTTTCAATGCATCTCCATAGATTCATTTTAGAGAGGCTATTTTTATGTCGTAGAAAAAACACATCGAATCAGGGTACAATCTACACACTGCCTACCAGAACAAGAACATGAAATCCGGGGCTTTCCGGAATCTTTCGAGGACTCAACCAGAATTTTTACCGGATCTTTCCACTCAGCAATTTTTTCACACCCAGCTGAATTCCGGGGTAGTCCGGGGTTTTCTAGGACCGGTAGACACCTCGAATCAGTTTTCTGGCTGCTGTGAAGTTTAAGCCTCTATAATGCTGGCCCGTTTGCTCCGGATAAAATCAAGAGACTAGTTTACAGAAAAACAATCTCCCCAAAAATCTTCCTTTTTAGGAATATCACAGCCACTTTAGAATGATTCCATTCAAAATTCCCGAATTAAAAGAGCGACGAGTAATCGATTTTCTCAGAAGAAGCGTTCAAACTACCCTACCAAACATAATCCAACTTTTACCCAGTCTTCAAATCCATGACATATCGACTATAAGTTCTCAGATCTCTTCTACACTTTTTGTCTCCTTTTTTTACTCTCGCTCTCTCTTTGTTCTTATCTGAAACCGACAAGTAGAATTCACTTTCGCTAAAAACCACAAAAAATAAACGAGACGGTCTACTCGAATGCGGAAACGGGAAGTGAACGACATTCATCAGATGGATGTTTGGCAGACAAAATGGAACCGCACAAGAAAAAAAACTTGATGGTGCAAGAATTCTTCGTAGTTCGAATGCTTCGAAAAGGAGAGAGAAGAGGAAGGAACACGATAAAGGCTAAACGATTTCATTCAGCCCACATGCCTCTGGTCAACGTGAAATGAATTCATTCATATATATATAATCTGCTCAGAAATTTCAAGGTTCGCCTTTTTTATACTCAAAGGAGAATACGACGTGGTTCTATATCGAATTATGAGCTCCCTTCTTCATAATCGAAGAGCTATTCTCGGTAAACTCGTGTGATATATTTTGGAAAAAATTCCCGATCAAGTGAAGAGGGCTCGACTTTGTCTCAATCAACCAAATTCCCGGCGACTTTGACAGTCCTTCGATTTTTCGAACCGTGCAGAATAGCGTTCGATTAAATGGGTACGTTCATGTTTGTAGGCAGTAACACTAAAAAAAAGGAAGATAATGTCACAAGTCGCAATGAAGATACTAAAAATAAATAAAAATTCCGTTAGACCGGAAATCGCGCAATCGACAACCATCGAAGCGAACCTTTCAAAAACACATTTTTATCGGTGACCGATCGTTATATCGAATTTGTCGCAAACATATATATATTCGTACACTCTAAAGGGTCACAGTCGTTATTTCGCGTGCCAATGACAGCTACGTAGGTACACACGACAACTACTTCATTTCGAAACGACGGTAATTCTCACTTTTACAATAATAATGATACAGAGGGGGAAAATACAATACAAAATGAACCTCGTAACGACAATCGATGGGAAGATTAACGAGGCTTCGCGTTTCCTCGACGAATTAATAATGTCTCGGGAGTTAAAAATGGCACTACAATCAAAAGGCTCCTAATGTAGACGCCAAGTCAGTAAATTGCTCCACAAATCGAACGACACAATTGAGTACAAAAGAGTGCTCTTCGAGAGTGAACGTAAACTAATTTATTAGTTTTCAAGTAAGTAAACATAATCAAGGAGTTCGAAGATGAAGAGTTCGCGATTGTAAGCAGCTGAGAATACTTATAGAGATAGGGTTCTTTGGCGAGTCATAGACTGGAAGAATACGAAGTTCGTCTTTCTTTTTCACTCATCCAGAAAGGACGATTTTTTTCATTTTCTACATAGTAATTCCAATTGACTCAAGAATTAAACAGTATAGTACAGCTGAATTACTTGAGCCCGTTCTCGAACGAGATCGTCTGCCATTGTCAGTCAAACTTTCCCTGTAAACCACACATGGGTTGACCGCGAAAAAAGAAAGAGGAGTCCTATTACATACTTGAATAGTATGCCACAATTTTTTATCATGTTCTCGTTTACTTACCGCGGATCGCCGCAAGATGAGATGCAGTGCAGTGCTTAATGTCTCGTTGCGGCAGGAAAACGAAAATATACGCAACTCATTTTGGGTTCACTGTTCGTGGGGTCTGTATTATTGATTGTGGTAATTGAAACAAGTCAGCAGCTGGTTTTATGAAAGGATTTCTAGATTTCGATAACGTATTAGAATCGATTACGGATTCTTTGGCCGGAATTAAGTCTTCTTCTACGTCTCTGAACAGCTGGATGACCTTATAATATCTGTACAGCTGGATGACCGAAATATTTCCTTGTTTCTACAATATCAAATCAAAACTTTTCCTGCTCCCCAAACAGGTGAAAAAAGTCACTTACTACATTATAGATAGTTTTATTAGTGAGACTTTTTCAAGCTTGTAAGGAGCATTAAAAAACGCTTCGGCACCCATAAAGAACAGCTCAGACGTACCTTACCATCATGAAGTCAAACGACTTTCCGGTGGAAACCGCGAAAGTATTAAGAAACGTTTCATCATTGCTGTCTTTTCACAATTTAAAGAACCTCGTTTAGAAAAAATGAAAAAAACTGTCCAAATTCTGTGGAAACCGCAAAAGATTTTTGTAGGTAGATTCTCATCATTACAGCTCGTCTACATCTTTGATAAAACGATGGAACTTGATAAAAAGTATTATTTAAGAGCCTATCTTTCATACAATGGTTGGCGAAAAATTATTCTACTACGGTATGGAAGATTCGAGGTACAAAGACGAGAATTCAGACGTACTGTAGCCATCAAGAAGTACATAACTTTCTGGTGGAAACCGCGAAAGTTTAAGAGTAGATTTTCATCATTATTTATTGCTCGTCTGTATTCTTTATGGAAGACAGGATATCGTCAAAAAATCACGATATATTTATCGACAAACCTAATTCTTGCACGAAATATAAATATTTTTCGGACAATAATTGATGATTTCTCGACTATTTCATAGGAGCTTCTATTTTGGATCAAGGCAGACAAAGCTAAGACAAGGCCTCGAACAGAATTTTATGATCATTCAAAATCTAAAAAAGCTTCCATCACAGAATCTCAATACAGTAATCTGTTAAAGAAACTCAATTCTAGAACGGCCAATTCAGCCAAACAACAGGGTGTCTACCAGAATTGAAAAATGGAAATAGTTGACATTAGTTGACCCTATTTTCGATATTTTATTTGACCCTAAAAATATGACACCCCCCGCCCCCTCTCACAACTAATATCGCAATTTCGGTATTTTTTTATTCGTTTGCAAAAATTAATATTTAAGTGAGAAAAGTGTCATTTTAAAAGTCAGAAGTTTGTTGATTATACCTTGATATTGTGCATATAGGAAGAGTTGACTTTACTTGACTTAGTTGACCACGATTCAAAAAAGTTGACTTTAATTGACTCAGTTGACCTGGTAGACACCCTTACAACGACGAGAGTTCAGACTTACCAGAACCATCACGAAGTCGAAGACTTTCTGTGGAAACCGCAAAAGATTTTTGTAGGTAGATTTTCATCATTACAGCTCGTCTACATCGTTGATAAAACGATGGAACTTATTAAAAAGTAACAATCGATTCATATTAAATTCTGTTTTTACCTTGAATAAATATTTTTTGGAAATTATTTAAGAGCCTGCCTTTCATACGATGGTTGGCGAAAAATAATTCTACCGCAGAAGATTCGAGATACAAAGACGAGAATTCAGACATACTGTGGCCATCAAGAAGTACATAACTTTCTGGTGGAAACCGCGAAAGTTTAAAAGTAGATTTTCATCATTATTACTCGTCTGTATTCTTCATGAAAGACATGATATTCTCAGAAAATCACAATCTATATATCAAGAAACCTGGTTCTTGTACGAAGTAAATGTTCTTCGGGCAATAATAGATAACTTCTCGTCTATTTCATAAGAGCTTTGATTTTGACGGCAAACAGAACTAAGACAATGCCTCGAATAGAATTGTATGATCTTAAACTATAAAAATGACACAAGCATCGCAGAATCTCAACACACTCATACGTAAAAGGAACATAAATCTTGAAGAGGCGGTTCGACCTAGTGAAGACGAGAGTTCAGACGTACTACAGCCATCAAGAAGTCGTAGACTTTCTGGTGGAAACCGCGAAAGTTTAAAAGTAGTTTTTCATCATTACTGCTCGTCTACATCGTTGATAAAACGACGGAACTTACCACAAAGTCACAATCTATTCGTAGCTAATCCTTTTTTTACCTCAACAAAATATTTATTTGGACTCAATTTGAGGGTCAGAAACTTCGATTTTGGTTCTAGGCATACAGAACTAAGACGATTCCTTGAATAGAAACAATGAAAATAACATAGGCATCGTAAAATCCAAACACATTCATCTGTTAGAGAAACTCAATTTTAGAACACGCGATTCAGCCAAGCAATGACGAGAGTTCAGACGCACTATAGCCATCAAGAAGTCGGAGACTTTCTGGTGGAAACCGCGAAAGTTTAAAAGTCGTTTTTCATCATTACTGCTCGTCTACATCAACTTACGACGAAGTCACAATCTATTCATAGCTAATCCTTTTTTTTACCCAAACTAAATATTTATTTGGACCATATTTGAGCGTCGGGAGCTTCGATTTTTGTTCTGGACATGCAGAACTAAAACGAGGACTCGAATAGAATTTTATGATCATTTAAACTTCAAAGTGACAATTAATTAGTAAGAGCAGATTTATAAAATAATATCAGCAGGACAGAAACTCTATGCAAGAGTTTGAGACAAATTATTGTAAATAGGGCGACTTGCGCTTCTTAAAAACGAGAGCGTTCAGACGTGCCATAGCCATCATTAAGTCGAAGACTTTCTGGTGGAAACCGCGAAAGTTTAAAAGGCAACTTCTTCATCATTACTTCTCGTCTAAATTGTTTCTAGAACAATGCCACTTATCACAGAAGCGAGACTAGTTTTCAGTTTGAATAATTATCCTTTGGACACAACTCGACTAGTTCTACTTTCTTCAATTACGTCATGAAAGATTCTCCATCTTAAAAGAAGTAACACCTATCTTTCAAGAAGGAAGTTTTAATACGGGTGATTACAACTTATTCACGGCATCAAACTTATTTGTTTCATAAATATAACATTCTCAAGTGCTGATAAATGTCAAGCCATCATATTTATAATGTAATGCAAGTAGTGTTGATTGGTAGAGATCGGATAGGATCAGAAAAAATTCCGGGTAGTGAGATTGACGAGAGAAAAATACAGAAATTCCGCGTCACAAAAAGGAATGAACCTATTGAAGCACTCTGGCTCATGAGAAAGAAGAGTTGCAGGACAGAAACGTAGGAAAATTGGGATGTATGGAACTGTTACGTCTCATAAACTTTGAAAAAGAAATTAATGTGATGTTGTACAAGGATACATTTCACCTAAAAATTATCCACTCGCCAATTTTGAAATGAAAGGCATATAGGGAGACAAATTTTGTATAGAAACTATTTGGTTAGAAAAATTTCCCTCATAACAGCGTTAAATTTCCGACTATACACATAACGATAATCGGGAGTGAGCAACGAAATCGCGTGTTATCGGCTTATAAAACGAGGTGTCATCAAGTCCCTCTTATGCTGACATTCCTGTCTTATGACTGATCTAAATCACAAGTCTCATGAGTGAATTTTTAGGATACTAATCCATTTTGCGACAAATCAAGAATTTCCCGATGATGAATCGAATCAATAAAATTTTGGATATCAACAATTTCCGAACAGATTCTAAAGTCTTCGGCACGTGTCTACACCGATGATTTACCATAATTACCACTCCAAAAAAATACCTCATTTGAGAGCTACTGGTGAGTCAAGAACTTCACGTTGTAAACATGTGAACATATTTATCAGCCACGTCTCCCACTGCCAATAATCCGAAACGCTGAATGAACTGTTCGACACATAATACTAATCGATCGAATAATTAATAACCACATTGTGCATGCGTGCGTGTGTCATCACACACATACACATACACACATGTCTGCCAGGAAAGGGTGAGGTCACATAATAGTTCATTCGCCGACTTGACCGGAAATTATCGAAACGGTATGAACTACGGTACAATGGTGGAACAGGAAGATGTATAAAATGAGACAATTTTAAAACTACAGTACATACACATACTATTGAATTCGTCAACGGGTCGATGCGACGAACAATTTTTTTTTTTTTTCAATTGTTATTATTGCAACACTTATTGACACAGATTACACAATCTACTCTGAGCGCGCCAGAACTACGGGTACAAATACGATACATAAATCATTATCGTACACAGCATATTTTCTTCGTCTTGGAGTATTGACACTTATACTTGTTTTCTTGTGTCGAACCAACTTACGCCAATAAATACACGTACTACTCGTCGTTACAATCTTCAGTAACGAGAATGACGATATTTTCTCCGAAAGATAATAAGTTGATGAATACTCCTTGTAGAAATTTCAAGGTTATTTCAAACGACTAAGAAACTGTACCACGTAGAACGCTATGATCTGGGCGTTCTAAATAGAAAAAAAGAAAAGCTTGACAGTTGTTCATCTTCTCATCTCGTTACCTCAAGATATGATGCTCGTTTCATTATTGTATACAGCTGCACCACGAAGGTTAGCGTAGCTATATCTTCTCACACATTCAAATTCGACGAACGGAGCGCGTCGAGCACGAAGATCTGTTCTCATTATTTTTTCCTTATTACACCGAACGAGTACTATTCAAGTGCGATATTAAGTCTTCACTCGAGATTAAGTTGAACTTACTCTCATCGTCACCTCAGATATAACCAAAACTAGAATTTTCCGACTTTTCAGACAATTTTGTTCTCCGATTTTAGTGAATTTTAGGAGGGGAGGAGTGATAGAACCGAGATGTGAAAAAAATGACTTCGGATGACTCTTGTCACCTAAAACTATTTTTTTTTTTTTACTTCCCTTGGTTCAACTATTTGTAATATTTCAGTATCAAATTTTCTTTCTGAGTGAAACAAAATTTTATAACTTCATAGTTAGGTATTAGATAACTTAGTTTCTGCCAAAATGAATGATTTGAACGACCGGTAGCCACTTTTGGAACCACCAATGAAACTGACTCGATACTTTCATAATCTTTAACCTCACTTACTTCCTTTGAATTTTGATCCCAGGATGATCGTACAGTAACTATTCGTGAAACAAATTAACACACTTCGTTAAAATTAGTGGTTAACGCCGACAGAAAACGAGAAGCTATCGAAATTCCTCTCAATTTACCCGGGAAAGGGAGGAATAATCCAAGTCAAATTGAGCACTTCGACTGTTCGAACGTAGAGATACCAATCGATAAACAGGAGATGGAGAAGAAGGAATGAAAGACGGATTGAGAAACCTACGAAGTAGGAACCCCTACAGAAACAATCCCCCCTCCGCCAACAAAAAAGCGTACAAGTAGAAGTTCCAACAACATACAAGTCACTTCGATATTTTCTAAGAAGGAGCTTACTCTTATTTAGAAGCAAAGAGTTTCACAGCTTTGAGCTTTCTGCATTAAATATCATGGGAGCTGGATGACTTAACACTCTCCTTCAAAGCTCATCCAAGTACCCCACTCCTCATATAAATAACTCAGGCCGAGTTTGGCAAAGAGAAGTTTGCTCAATCGCGAGAAGCACTGACGTTAATCGTTTCGTAATTGCATTTTGTCTTCTGAAGAAATGGTGACCCACTGATTCAGCTGTCATTTTAAGTTCTTACTATAGATGTTACGCGGGTTGCTTTCGACGCTAGTCAACTTCTTTTCCGAAAAACTTTCCTAAATCCCCGAAGCAGTATCAATCCGCGATGTAGAAATCTTGCAGGAGCGCTAGTGACGATATCTGGAATGCACTAAAATGTGAATAGTATTTTTGATTGAAAAAATAATTTTCCCCGCCTGCTCAACTGCCAGTCTCCTCGACTCTGTCTATTCCGGTTTACAACATTCTCTTCAATTCCACTCCAAATCGTCGTACTTCTCAAATTAGTCCAATTAAAATCATTACCATTCTCCTGGGCTACATCACACCACGAATCCCCCCCTCCCCATCACAAAATCTACCTTACACGTCTCCGAATTGGTCACACGCTACTCATTTATGCTCATCTTCTCTCCAAGCTTTTCCCGCCCTCATGCGAACATTGTAGCTTCGACTCTCCCCTCACAGTCACCTCTAGCTTCTCTCCGCCACACCCATCAAATTTCACCATCTATCGAAACAACTCTCGCCGATGATCTCACAGCGCTCCAGAATATCATCTCTCATCTGAAAGCAGCAACTGACACCCAACGCATCTAAGGTCGATTCATCATCAAGCTCACAACCCGAGTGCAGTCAAGAGCTTGTAAAAATAAGGAAAAAAAAAAAAAAATTAATACAGAAAAAAGAAGAGAACGAAGGTTGTGATGGTCAACTTTTAGATGAATTGAACTTCAGATTTTTCAAAATATTTTTCTCACATCTTCACTTTTTCGACCTAATTGCACCAATAAACGAACAGCATTCGTTTTGTCGCGAGAAACAGGTATTCCCGAATGAAGATCAAGGCCACAACTACCCTACAACAATGTCAAGACGTCAAAAGCTGCCCTTAAAGCCCCTATTGATGAGGAGTTGGGTGACCTCGCTCACGAGCTTCTTCAGCTCGATTTTCAAATTTTATATCGCCCCGGTTCCTCAAATTCGCAAGCCGACTACCTTTCGGGAAATCCCATTCTTCGTCCTTCCTCTTCCGAAGAACACATTTTTCCCTCTTTCAATTTTTCATCATTAGACGATATTCATAAATTACATCTAATGTTATCCTCTTTTCTACTGTTTTCGAAAATCACGGCATTTTATACCAAAAAATTCGTAATCACAATCGCCCTATTTTAGATAAATCTGTTGTAAAATCTTTGGTGAGAAAAATTCATAAAATTTTTGGCCATATTTGCACGAAACATGTTCTCGCAATTATTTCGAAACAATTTTATTTTCTTAACATGTATAATATTGTTAAACTCGTTTGTTTATCCTGTACTATCTGTATTAAGAATAAAACGCGCAGACCTCGTCGCTCTGGAAAATCAAGTTTCTTTGGTCCGGCTACTTCTCCATATGAGATTATGTCCCTCGACACTATTGGTGGCTTTGGTCAATATCACTCTCCAAATTCTTACCTCCACTTACTCGTGGATCATTTTACCCGCCATGCTTTCATCCTTTGCTCAAAGGGGCAATCTTCTCGAGAGATATCGATTCCGTTCATCGGCGTCATCCAATTGGTACGCTCATGACAGATCGGTATGGAGGTCTTTCTTCCGATGAGTTCCAGTCTTATTGTCAGCCTAATGGTATTCAGCATGTATTTTCTGCTGTTGATAGTGCCTTTTCTATGGGTTTGAATGAACGTCTCAAATCAAACCCTAGTTAATCGCATTCGCTGTATAAAACATGACGATACCACTCCCTCATCGAAAAGTTGGACTACTATCTCCAAACAATGTGTTCAGCAGTATAATAATTCTCCTCATTCTGTAACGAAATTCGCGCCTTCATATCTTCTTACTGGACATCCTAATAATATTCTCCCTGATTTTCTATCTTCTCCCCCTAATCTTTGCAGAGATCGCTGGCTTGCTCGCTTTAGAAAAAACTAAAAAATATTATAATTACAACAAATCACGTTACGATAAAAATAAGAATGTATCTAATTTTAAAGTTGGCGATTTAATTTATGTAGATAATGGTAGTAAATTAAACCGAAAAAAACTCGATTCTTTGCGTATCGGTCCGTATCGTATTACTAAGAAACTTCGTGATGTTATTTTTGAAGTCAAGATTGGTCATGGACCTCATCCTTACCATTTATACCACGCGAACAAATTGTTATTACCACCTAATGATGATTGTACGCTATGATTTTCATTTTCTGTACTTTCCTGTCTCTGAAATGAATGGGTCGTAGGATGTAAGAATCATTCCAAACACTCATTCTTCTTGTCTTTTCCTGTCATCATTTCTTCGATAGTTATTTTAATCCTTTGCTCTCTAATCATTCTGACTCATTCTATTACTCATGTTTTATCTTGTCCCTTCCCGATTACGTTTTCTTTCTCGATTCATATTCGAATTGACGCTCACTCTTTATTTCTTGTTCGTGCATTGCACTCCTGCTTTCTATAGCTTTCTCGTCCGATATTCTCGAACGGACTTTGTTTTGCAATTCGTTTTAAATAAACGTATTCATCTAGTCAGTTCGAATCTTCTATTATTTCAGTTTCGTTGGCAGTCTTACAAATTGCAAAACAAATCAGACGGGCAATATCCTTCAGGCTGGTGTATGTATAGTACACAAATACTAGGCCTAGGTAACTCTCATCTACATAGCCGAGCCTATCCTTTATAAGACGTGAGCCTCCAGAATTTCCAACAGGGAACCTGTTTTATTGGGGGGGGGGGGATGTCGGAAAAAACGTCCGCCATGAAGCTCAAAAATCTTTTGAGTCCCCCTCCTTTCATTATATAGCTTGGCGGCGGGACAGACCTGTAACGTTACAGTTTGATGACGTCATGAATAAGTTTTTTCCAAGTCCGGGTGTGTGACGTCACGATCTACTTTTTTCAGATCCCACGTGCCCCATACAACAAGTTCTCCGCCAGCCCTCGTTCAGCTCCATTAAAAAAGCCGTGAATTATGTGCTCGTGAAGACTTCTTGATCGAGTATCGGAACACATACAGGTATAATGTACTAGAACGATATTCTCGATTATATTCCAATAAAAAATTCGGAATTGTCGAAGTAGGTCGAGGCCACTCCTATTCTATGACGTCATCAGAGTTGGAAACTTTGGTTATGCAAATCCTGACTTCAATTACCCCTCTCACTAATAGATATTCTCATGTCAATCTCCGTACAAATCGAGTTCGGTTTCAAAGAAACATTGAAAATCGCAATTCAAGCTTCGATTCCCATAGATTGAGAAGTCCGGTTTTTAAGAATTTTGAATCATACTGTAGAAGAGTAAAATCAATTCAATCAAGAGGTTGGAAAAAATCCTTTTACTCGTGAATTGCAGACATGGACCTTCATCCCAGAATTGGGAGAGCGTATCAGACTCCAAAATATTTATGTATTCTACAGCTCAAAATAACTTTCAGGTGCTACGAAAGCTTGGAGGTTCGACTCGTATTCTCAACGAATGAAAATCATTTATTATCAGTGACATCATTTCACGCTGGTCGACCGAGTAAAATCAAGACCTGCGATACATCCATGGAAAACAAACCCTTCCCACCAATGTTTGTATCATAGATATTATAAAATAATTTTCTCTGGCGAAAAAATAAGAACATGAAGCGAAGAAATACTCAATGTCTCATCAATACATTATAACAAATTTCGAAAGTACATACTTCAACTTTTCTAAAAAATGTCACCCCGTACAAACTGAAGAAAAAACACAAAACGCTGTACTTTACTTCCACGTCATAAACAAACTGCGTCATTTCTAAATCCGTTAGATATTGAAACTCGATTCGCCATCTTGTCTCAATATTATTTTTGTACCCACTTACACGTTCTCCTCGAGGGTGTAAATATTTATTTTACCACATACCGAAGGATTTTCTCTGTAATACCCTCGCAAAATGTATACAATCTCAGAATTTTACGTTTTCACTCCTCTTTCTCTACCACGTGCACACCTTGGGAAAGAAATTTTTTCCGTCTACCATTTTTGTACGTCATTTTTTATTCCAATGTACGCACGTCGTCGTATCGCAAACGTGCCCTAGACTAGGAAACATGTCGGTCTATTAATTTGTACTCGCAACAAAACAGTCTTAATTTGCGACGAAACGGTAGATGGTTGACAGACACGAAACGTAATCCAATAACGAAAAAGTTCCCCTTCAAATGTTCAACGATGGCAACATCATTACGAGGCAGCACCGCCGTTAATCGCAAACAAGTTGAAAATGATATTTTTGACGAAAGATATTTCGAAACCCTCGGCTCGTCACCAGCAGCGGTAGCGAGATACCGAGAAAAACTTTTCTCCATCTTTCTTCGAGTAACCGACAATTTGTCATTTGCGGTTCTCTTCGACCGTAAATAAACCGTACCAACACGACGATAATACACGCTGCAATTAGAAACTGTCTGTCGTAATTCGATAAAAATATTAATTTACGTCATGAATGTGAGACTCACGTAGCGCAAGACGTACACACACGAGAAACGAAGATCAAGTGCGTAAAATGAAAATATAAGATTAATATTGCGCGAGTATCACAGCCTCTCTTCCTCTCATCAATAACCTTCAGGTACGGTCATCCCTTTTCTCGAGACCGACCGCGACGAGAGGTCTGATTTAATATCGCGTTTTCGCGTACAAACTTTATACAACCTACATACTATCATTCTCTTTGATACGATACGTTTACAGATTGAGTAGTTTGTAGAAAACTTTCAAGGAAAATGAGAGCGAATACCAGAAGATTCTCGAATAGCTCTTAGTTCATTTTACTTAGTGAACTTGCGCAAGGGTCAATACGGTTGTCCTCTCCCGCGTGCTTTTCAATCGAATTTTCGATTAAATGGAAAGCCGTTCCAATTCATCTAAAACTCTATCGACTATAACGGCTACGTAAAACTTTTTTGATATCACACACACATACAACCAATTTCACGCAGTTTGAAAATACTCGTGGGATGAGTTAATTTTACGTTCACTCTAACCCTACATCATGTTTATCGAGACTAAACATTCTAAATGCTTGCACTTTTCTTGCTTTTCCAGAATAGCCGCCCACACAAGATAAGATACAAGCCCAAATTGGGCCTCTCTGTAACAGTCAGATTTCTTCATAACGTTATATTCTCGGAAGATAGTTGATTATGTATTGATAAAAATCCAGAAATACAACACAGGTACTCAACAGTAAACGATTACGATGATTCATTATTGTTTGTCACATTCGATGAATATCTGTATACGTATCGAAGTTATCATCAGATTATCAAGTACGAATATTTACAGGTAATGTAGGTAGAGAAGAGAGAACTTTTCCATCAATATTGATCGTAAAAATGAAATTTATGGGCAATATAGCTAGGAAGGAAATTATATTGAGTGGATAAAGAAATTAATCATTCAAGTCTTGAGATACTTCTCAACTGGCTCGTGGGATAGATTTTCATTGATGCGGTTTCATATTTGTCATACTACTCAAACTCAAAATCATACATCTTCATAATTTACACGTTTTACCCGGTAGACACCCTGAGAAAATTTCCTTGTTGTTCGAATTCGGTTTCGGATATATTTATACTCTAATTGAATCTTCTGCGATCACATTTTTTTTTCATCCATGAGGTCAAGGAAACTTGACCGTTCAGAAAAGAATACCAATTCAAACTGGGCATCGCTAGCAACGCGGTGCAGCGGGGAGAAATCATATGAGGTATCAAAACTGTGGCCTTATATGGAAGAAAAATGAAAAGAATGAAACAGATTTGGCTTCTTAACATCCCATGAAAGATGTTCTTAAATGCACGTTCTACAAATTAGATAGGATGATAAAACGTTCAATTCCGTTTCATTCAAGAATTATTCCAGACTTTTCATGTTTCTACCATTATGCGCATTAGTCTTGAAACCTCCAACGATTTTGGTAAAACCACCATCACTATCGAACGAATCGCGCACGTTGTTAGCGACTCTGGCAGATAACCGGTTCGAATCAGGAGCAATATTTCTCAGGCTCCTTGAATCCTTCTTTACACTACTCTGTTGGTCGTTGCACTGAAACACAATCTTTCTATCTTTTTTGAGAAATTGTCTTCATACCACATCTTACGCTTGTTCTTTCATTTCTTACAGCTTTCCCGCACTGCATTGGACAGTTACCTTATTTGCAAATCATTCTGTGTGTCGTCGAACTCAACACAATTCAAGGTGACGACTCTTTCTGTAGAATGCAATTCCCCGACTTTTCGAGGTTCTCCAGATAACAATTTTCAATTTATCCCTTGATATATCGTAGAATAAACAGAAAAAAAGCATAGTTTTCTTTACTTGAATATAAATTCTGTTTCATCCAAGAAATTCCACGAAATTTTTTTGAAATCCATCAATTTTCCTAACCTTTTCAGGTATTATGGAATTCCATGACGTTTCCCGGCTTTTTAGCTTTTCCTGAAAATGGTCACCCTGCAATCTTCCCGTCCTCTCTGAAAGATCCAGTCTCCAACCAGCACCTCACCCTTGATATTTTGCTTTCAGCTTTTCCACACCCAGTCTTGTCTGAAATCCTTCTCACTTCTTTGAATACAAATTTTGCAAATTATTTCTTCAATTCTACTGTCCGCAAAGTAACACTTGCAGTCGACTCCGATCTTGGAATGAACGAAGTGTTCAAGGAACCTGAATTAGACAGCAAGGCTGTACAAAATCTCTTTCCACAAATTATTTTGAGTCAATATCATAACCCAGAACACCAGTGACTAGCATGGGATTGGGTATACTATTTCATACATTGGTAGAAAACGAAAATGGACTAGCCCAGTAGGGGAAGGTAGCCGAGTTGGTTAACTAGGTGCACTGACAAAAGAGGAAAGAAAGATGATTCATTAAACGACTTTGACTTGATTTGCGGACTTCCAAAAATTTAAAACTCTGGACCCCTGTAGATGAGAAATTTCAAGATTGTAGGCCATATAAGTGTGGAGCCTGGAAATATATTGAGCTCGGAACCCCTATAGATGGAGACGATAGATGAGCGATGGGATCTGAAACATACTGTATTACACTTCTAACACCTTCTGAAGCGGGAATTGGAAAATTTTGAGCTTGGAGTCCCCAAACATGTAGGACTTCAAAGAATTTCGAGCTTGGAACCACTATAGGAAGGGGACTTGAGTAGTACTAGGGCCCCTTGGGAACTGTTCCAAAAACCACCCAAAGTGTCCAATGCGTCTGATGGATGTCCAATTGGGTTCGTTTTTGGTCGACTTTTGGAACAGTTCCCAAGGGACCCTATTAGTATTACTACTGACTCGAAAGAAAATTTTGAACTGGATACTCCTAAAGAAGTGAGATTTGATAGATGAAGAATGGGACTCTGAAAATATCGCGCTTTGAGCCCTCTTAGATGTAGAGATGATCAAAATGAGTTCGACAACCCTACGAATATGAGACTCGGAAGAATTTTGAGCTTCGAACTACTATAGGTATGGAACTTACAAAACCAAAAAGAAGTGAGATTTTATAGATGAGGAATAAAATATCACTTTTTGAGCTACTACAGATGTGGAGATTGGAATTCCTGATGATTTGAGATTTGGAAGAATTTCGAGCCTGGAACCACTATAGGTGTGGGACTTACGAAATATTGAGCTCGGGACCCTTAAAGAGGTGGGATCTAATCCGTGAGGAATGGGACCTCGGATATATCACACTTCAAGCCCTACAGATGATGTGGAGACTATAACAATTTTGAGCTCGAGACCTTTAAAGTGATGAAATTTGATAGATGAAGAATAGGACTTCCAAGATATTGCACTTTGAGCCCTGTGGATGCAATGATCATAAAAACCCCTACGGTGACGATCTTCACCAGATTCTCTGCTCTCTCTTTATGCAGTTAATAATAGTGAGTTTTTTTTATTCTTGTCTCTCAACTTTTTCAATCCCTTCCACGCCATTCTGTTTGTCGTCACTTTTAACACGATCTTCCTGTTCTCTCTGCGACATCCAATCTCCATCCAGCATCACACGTTTGGTCTTTCGCTTCTTGCAAACTTCCCATGTAATGTCTTCTCTGAAATCCTTCTCAAGTATTCTGTAAATTAAGCAGTAAATTTTATTACCAGCACACGGTTTTTTTCAAAATTCTCCTTCTACCCTAATTCTAAACTACTACTTTAAATCTTTCTATGAGTGGATTGCAGCCTTGTTTCTAGTCTGCCGATCTCATCCGCCAAATGATACAATCAGTAGTTGTTGACATGTTTTATGTCTTCGCTGAGATCGTACCCGAATTCCGAAATCTGCAAGTCTGCGATGGTCTTACCCTAATTCTGAAATCTGCAGGTTCACGCCCCCTCCCCTCCTGAACCTAGTTCTAGTATACAGCATGTAGGACTTGCATATTATTGAGAGGCCAGTACACCGCAATATTGAAGTTGATATGTTTTCTAATCTTTTCTAAGTGTTCATTAGCATTTTAATTTCTTTGCTTCATTCCTCGCCAGCTCCTACCTCTTTTTACTACCACATGATCCGCAAAATGTTTGCAGCGTCAACAAGACCATTTCTCCCATTCGGTTATAAAACATGTTTACAAAATCAGAAAATTACAAATTACTTACCAACACGTCGTAACAAATATCTCTTAATTCTTTTTCTACTTTCTCTCTGTATTCTTTGGCCATCTGCTGTTTGCGTTCTGAACCTTCTGTTTTTTGTTCGATTGAGGATATCACGCGCCACGACGACCTTCTCGCACCGACCACATTTTTATAGGCTACGGATAGCAAATTTCGTTCCTCGTTAGACAACTCGACGCCGGTCTCCGTGACCGCCTTCATCGCCGAAGCCATGTCGTCATATCGCTCAGCTTGCTCAGCAAGCTTCGCCCGCTGCACTAACTCTTCCTTGTCCACTGACATTTGTACTTAAAATTTATGTTATCCTGCAACAAAAATAAAATCGGACGCGTTAGAGGTCTCAAGTAAATACCGTGTAGGATGAGATTTTTAATTTCACGAGGTGCGGTCCAATTTTCGACGATAACGGTCACAGGGTTGGGGGATAATTTCCACGGTTTGTTAGGTTCAAATGAGCCGAAACTACATCTCCTACGAACAAAATTCTTTTCCAACTTGGGTTATTCATCGATGAAACTGTATTAATATCGCGGCTATGTATTATACACATATTTTCCAAGTACCGTAGGTTCATTCGACCGATCAAAAATATGAAGAAAGAGGTAACAGAGAGAGAACTACCATGCACTTCGTACACCAATTCGACGAACGGACGAAACGTGTTTATTATAGTGCTCCGTTTGATACAGAATTTGATAAGATTTGACGTAAACGGTCGTCGAAATGAAGTATGCACACATTATACCAGAGCACATTCGGTGTGCGCTCAACAGCGAAAATTGTTCAACATTATATTTTAATTCAGCAGTTACTGTACTCCGTTACGCCGTGTTAAGCTCGTCTTTGATAAACCCAACTTGCGCAGCTACATAACGGTTGCAATCTCGCCAAAATAACGTCGCTTCGTCATTTCTGCATTCACTCTCCTTCGAGAGAGACAGAACGAAGAAATGCACGTTTGCAATTGGGATTCTCCATCCGGCGATCGTAAAAAAAAAAAAATACCCACAGCAGTACGGAGGAACATCGACTCGTCATTATTCTCTTCATTGCAGTATTTACGCTCTCGCGATCCCTCCGCAACCGAGTTATAGAAATGCGACGCACTCTCGTTGCAATTCATTACGTTAATCTCTAATGAATGCAAAACTTTATGCATTCTATAATACAGTCCTTACACAACATGTATAATAATTCACTTATGCATTCGCCGACTACAAATCAACTCTCATTACTCGTCCGCCTGTTTTAATTACCGACCAAGGGCATTATCCAATAATTTCAAAACAGAAAACTACATCGTAACGAACGTACGTATATCGTAAGAATAATCACGTCCTCGAGGATATACAACAAGAATTTCCCCGCGTTCTGACTTCCTCATCAAATCAATTCGAAAAATGCCGGGAAATGAGAACGTTTTCAACCGCATCGCTCACTAATTTTTTCTGAATTTATGACGAAGATACTTTGTCGAGATATTAAGATGAAACGATGGGAGGTGCTGCTGCTCCTGCCGTTTGTTTCTTTAGCTCGGAGGCTTCGCCAAACACCGAGTACTTTTTCTTCTCGCATTTATCGAATGAGGGTAGTATTACACGTCGTTAATGATATTTTTATCAACAATGCAATGCCTACACACCACACGATATACCACGCAGTAATCAAGTTGAATAGGGTAACGGACGCGACAATTTCTAAATAAAAGTGAAGAGGCTATAGGGAAAAAGAAAAGCCCCTTACGAAGCCATAAAACCGAGCGAATACTTTTTCATACAGCACGCTGAAGGCGATTTGCTGCTCATTTATCCGCTTCCTATTACAACAATATACGAAAATGATGCACGTCGTCTTATATTTCGAAAAAAGAAACGTCGACCTGTCTGGGTCTCCTACCGTAGTCGGTTTATAATCATTGTTATTGAACCCGGCTCTATGACATTTTTTCTAGACGGGGAACACAGTTTTCTTTCGAAGGCAAATTTTCTCTTCCCTCATCTACACTCTTATTATCGCCACCGTTTCATGTCAAGTCTCGTTGGTCATCGTCACTATATTATTATACAGTACACTTCCGATTATCCGACCAGCCGTATTATTCGACCCCAAAAATTTGCTCCCGATTATCCGACCTCTCGATTAACCGAACTTTTTCCGTATTATCCGAACCGTAATTTTTCCATCCTCCGTATTATCTGAACTCTCTCCGCGTTATCCGAACCGGATTTTTATCCGAACTTTTTATTATCCGAACCACCCATTACCCCAGTTAGGTCGGATAATCGGAAGTGTACTGTATTGCAAATATAACGAGATAAAATCACGAGTAAAATATTATACTTCACTTCTAGGAATGAATAAAAGCTTTCGAATACCTCGTATCTTATCTTATAAGCAATCCTATTACGTATAGCTGCGGCAAAGTGCTTCACAAAACAGGAATGTACGTACACATCGATACTACCTCACACCTTATCAATAATATTGTTTGTTACTCACTTGCCGAGACTCGACTGAATATGTGCTCTATTCTTTTTCTGGCGAGATTTCGCCACTTTCGAACGATCCCCCTCTCCTTTCTTTTTCAAGATGCACCACCCAGATGACGCAAAACCCATTTTAAAAGGAAGAAAAAGTGATGGACGAAGTTTACAAAACAGACTGCGACCGTCTCTTGTTTATACAGCATTCGAATTATTTTATCTACCATCAGAACAACAAACGAGGTGGCGATTTTCTCACGAAAATACCATTCCTTGTTCCTTCGCGATATTTTTCGACTTCTTCGATGATAAAATTTTAACGAGCTAAGTTGATAACAACATCGAGAATCAAAAAACGTTCCTGATTTGAGCTGTAGAATTTTCCTACCTTTCAGTCTTTTCAGAGAAATTGTGATGGATGAAAAACATAACCAGAAAAATTATCAGAAATGAAAAATTCTTCGCTACTTTTACTCGTTAAGAAGAAAAAACAATCACACGATCTGAAAGCAGTTCCCTATGATGGAGAATGAATCACGACTCCGTCTGGGACCCAGTCCTCGAACCCTTCGAAACTCCACTCTTCTCATTCATTAATCTGTATGTTGACATTCAGACTCAAAATTCAAGGATCACCGAAATTCCACCCAATCAGGTTCTGATACGATCTCAACAACTCACTCAGATTCGTCAGTGGTAGAATCGATACGTTTTCGTACAAAATTACGGTCATCCCCATAATGAAGAGGATACTCGAGAATGGCTGATTAGTGGAAAGCGCTCGTGTTTTCAATTTTCGTGCGGTTCTTTCCATCTTCTTTCGTGTTACTCCTTCGAGTATCCTCTTCATTACGTTAGTGGTATTTAGTCCATTTCTTCCAGCCTCAAATTTTATCTTGTTCCATTAGCTACCAAATCAAGAATTCTGACACAGAACACAATATAACCAAAAACTCAGTCTGCTTCAGCTTTTCCATTCAGTCAGAACAGTTCATATCTATTTACAACACCTTCTCCCTCTCAACAGAAGCCATATTGAAACTCGAGTCCCTTACAACAACGACGCTTACCCCTTCATAGGTAGAAGGTATGAAGTATCATTCAACTAGCTGAAATGGATTTTTTTTTCTCCTTTTTTTCATTAAATCATCAAGCTTTGCAACCCATCTTAGGGCCAGTTTCACCAAAGCACGTGACAAACGTGACGGGGCTTGACCCGAAATTGAACCAGGGCGTTCAAGCTAAGTTCAAGTCATGATCTTGGTTTAACCTTCGATTAATTGAGTTGGTAAAACTGGCCCCCACAGTTATGGATTCGGAGTAGACAGATCGGAACAATACGGACGAATATGAAATCAGATCGTGCTGATGATTTTTCATAAATGATAGAAGGGAGAGATAGAATGGTGAAACCAGATGTTCCCGAGAGCTGAGCAAGAGAAGAAAAGTTGAACGGATGGATTGTCAGCATTGCAGTACATATAGGGATGTGGGAGGGGTGAGAAGCGTAAGAAAAGGAGCGAGACGGATCAAGATTACTTCTTCTTGTCGGGAAGAACACTCTGAAACCGACCGAGGAATTGAAATTTCCAATAAACCGGAGCTTATTAAAAGATGAGTAGGATCATAAATGAGACCAGATGATGAAAATGAGGGAACAGTATCAGAATTTCAGATCATACGAAGGATCAGTTACGGGAAGCAAACGCAGTGATTTCTTTTTCGGCAGGGTCCACTGCGGCATGTTCTTCAAGGTCGACGTGCCTCTCATCCATAGAAGAAAGAATAGATAGATGATGAGGAAGAACTTGACGAGTTCATAAGAATGAGGATTCGTTCGACAATAGAATTAATAGAATGAGGGTCTTGGGTAGCAAATAAGAATGAGAGAGAATCAAATAGTACAAGGAACTTTTAAGAGGCATGACGTGAATACAGCGATCGAGTTCCTCGGTGGACACAGAAGCAGAATTTCTATAAGACAAGGGGAAGACTGCTTATCCAGTTCTGGGCCCCGATTTTCCAGATTTGGACCCGTCCATGCAGCAGAGAAGGTAGGAAAGAAAATCTGAAATAATGGTTTTGGTAATGTGTTGTTTGTACGTAAAATTAGCTTCTTGGAGGGATTCCAGTGAGATCGAGACGTATATCAGTGGTGGAGATTAACCAGAGTAGAGTGGATGCAATAGTGGGAAGTAAGGGCTTGAGTTTTAGATGAGTGCTTAGATGAGATTGAAGCGACAGAAGAGGTGGAACGTTCAGGTTTGATTTGGGCTTCTGAGGCCAGAAAGCTAGCAGTAAGTGAAAGGTTATGAAATAATTTTAAAAAAAATCAGCGCCACAAATAAGACTCACAGATAGTCAATTTTTTTACAGCTACTGCCATCATCTTCGATTTGCTATAATGAGCGAGCTACTGTTATAAATTCAAAATGAAGTCGTACTCGACCTTTCTGAACTTGATTTCAGGCTCAAATGCACTTTTGTAACAGCCTCTCATATTATGGTCTTCGTTTTTCTCACAGTTAAGGGGCTAATTAGAAGTTGTGGACTGTAGGAAATCGAAAAACCCTCCCAGAAATTCACCCCCCTCAAAAAAAAAAAAAAAAAATGAATCAGAAGACCATGGACATGTCTTGCAAAAGCAGCCTCTTCCAGCAACCATTGTTACAGGGTGGTCACTTGTTCCTAATAATGAATTCTCATGACTTCTCGTTTACCATTTTTCGATTTTTCCAAGTAAAATTCCTATTTTTTCCAAGAGTTGGACGAGTATCATGGTCACTAGTTATTCTGCACGGCTTGACGAAATTTCCTAGACTAAAGAAAAGCTTTGATTTTTATCTGATCCCCCCCCCCCCTGTAGTTATGTTCCTCTCTCCTTTCTCTTCTCCTCAAACCTCGGATATCCATAGCCAATCTTCAAACATTTTCTCCAGTCATGAAGGAGTTCAGAACTCTCGCCACCTACAAAATTTCCCAGATCGCCCTCGCCTGGCTCAGACCTTTCCATCATCTAGCCTCTTCTCTGAGTGCAGACATTTTCTGAAGGTGTACTTCAAACAAAAAACAATAAGGAACAAGGAACGCACGAAACCTGTTCTATGTATCGAATTGGTTTTGGTATTGAGAACTCAAATTGGAAATCTGGGTATCATGGTGTATGTAGCCTGAAAGCAAAAATGTTTCTAAGTTCTTTTCATTATCATTTAATCCCTCTATCATAGCCAGTGTCTGATTAAAGCTCAAGAGTCGAAATTTTTCTAAGTCTTCCTCTTGATAAATTCTTAATTAGGGTAGGTCAGTTTTCGCCGTACACCACATAGCGCACGGTAAATTTTTCAAAAACCCACATGGAGGTTCCCTGTTAAAAAAATGGCGGGTTCGTTCTCCACTGGAGAACACATCGAGTACAGAATGATTTTGGGGACTATTTTGTACATTAGAGGTCCCAGGTTGAGACCCCATTATTCTCACGTCTTCAATTCATTTTCAAATTTTGCTGAAAATTATTGAATGGAAGTGCCTGACTCGATGGTTCTGGTGACCTACACAGATGAGGGAGACCAAAACCTGATTTGAACGCTGATTTGGACAAATACAGAAGTCACTGACATAAGACATACATACGCAAGGGTAATTCAGATGAATGATAGATTTTTCATTCATGGATTTTGGAGAAGTCATGAAGGCCAGATGCACGGACATAGATTCTACATTCACTTAGATAAAAGACCCCGGCCTTGTTCGGCTGGGGTGACACAGGCAAGGACATCGATTTTGTATGCACAATTTTCAACAACATTTTCAATGATAATCAAAAGACCATAGTCTTGTTCGACTAGTGTGACACACACTTTCAAAAGCGGCCAAGAGAACACATTCCGGTAGGTCCTACAATTTCTGCTCATTCGTATGTACAAGGTCAACCCATACACGAGAAAATTGTTTTGGTTTCGCGTTTTCTAATCGCGTACTATCGACATGCAAAAGGCGATCCAACGAAAACATAACCAACGCACCTCGCCATCAAGAATTCAATCAACTTTTCTTCTCGCGTCCAAACAGACGTCCACATTTCACGTACACGCGTACATTCTACGCGATTACCATAAAAATGTGAGGAAGGCAATTCGAAAGAATACACTGCACTGCGTGTGGAGTGCTTCATGTAAGAATTTCGAACCAACAACTTATTGGCTGACGTTGGCATTCTTCAACAACTACGACTCTCTTCCTGTACCGTTCATTCTTGTGCGTTTTCTTCATTCATTCTCGCAGAAGTTCGTTACTTTTCAGGACGGGCGCGAGTGAAAAAAGAAAAGAAAAACACGATTACGATGGAGAAGGAAAAAAAAAAAATACAACAGCAAGAAAACGAATATTAATAGCTCGCTTTACATGGTTATTTGCGAACATTTTTATCGCTTCAGATCTACGGCGATTATATACCATTCGCGATAAATGGAGTGTGATTCTGGACGATGCACTCGAACTGCATCCATCATGTCGATTGTGATAAGGCATTCTCTTTTGCTTTCTCTCTCTCTCTCGCCACTTTTCAAATTACCGAAACACATTAAAGAGTAGCAACTTCCTCACTTTGCAAGCAAAAAATAATAAACAGACGACTCTCGATCATCGATAACATAATCCTGACTCACATTTTATCACCTTACATTCTCACATTCCATTCTACGGCGTGGAAATCGAAATTCGCTCTTACATCATATTATTATCGAATAAAGAATGAGAGTCGGAACGAAACTCGAATAATAAAAAATAAAGCTGAGATAGTTTGCCAGTTCCCAGATTTCAATAAAGCCTACCATCGTAAATTATATGCAGATAACACGGAAGATCAATTTCTCGGTTTCAAAGTTGATGGAGAACAATTCACTCGTACTCATACTTTCAAAGGTAACTGGGCTGTTCATATCACCTGTTCTTTCGATATGATTGCCTTTTTTGTTCTTCTTCGATCAACTGCACAGTACTTTTAAACATGGGTGCTAATTATCAAATGCGCTCTCGCCAAGACATCTTCGGGTGAAACTAACTCACCATTTCCTTCAAGTCCTCACTATACGCTCTACCTCGGGTAGACCCTCTAGCCAGACGGTAAGAACTACTGTAGGTGGGTTATTTGAATACAGCCAAGACATGCACATCCCTGACACGGTCTCTGAAAGCCTCCTGGAGATAATTGCCATTACCGGTAGTCTATACCAAAGCCATAGACACAATGCCAGGATGCTCTCGCGCCACAGAAACACTCAGGTCCACCTTATATAATAAAACGAAGATTACCTTTTAACATACAAAAAGCTCAAAAATCGTTAGTCATTCAAATGAGCCGAATAGATTCCTCGAAAGTATGATCCATAACTATGAAGGAAGGAGTGAGGCACAGGAACGTAACAGTTTTGTTGTTCAGTATATCACTGAATCACAAAGAAACAAATGAATTTTGGTAGGTCGAGAATAAATTAAAATGAAATGAATTTTAAAAACCAAGTCAAGAGTGCTACACAAAATACAAAAAAATTGGTCAAGAGTTGAAAAGGAAATGTAAAATATGAATGGACTCAGTCATTGTGAACTCCCTACCAACAACGCGCGAACATACTTCAAAAACCCTTGAATGTGATCGATTGTATCGTTCTTGGTTCTATCACTTATCGATTCTCATAAGAAATACACTGGAACGTTTCGATAAAATCAGAAATAGGAAGTTCTCGAGTATTTGAAAATGTACCTGCGGTTCTTTATTTATTTCTGGTTTCCAAATCTGAACGTAAGACCGAAACGTTCCTGTGTATTTCTTGTGGAGCATTTTTTTGTTTACAAAACAAGTTGGTAATTTAGGGTAAAGTTGACAATTTTAACGGGCTGTAGGGTAGGTTGGGGTAAACGAATGCGGAGCTTGTGACGTCACGATAATTCAGTCCATTAAAGTTGAATTAAAATAAATAAAAAATCGAAGGCAACTAAAGAACTTAAAAAGAGGATATTTAAAAGTGATGGAAATGTCGAACAATGATACATTGAATATTAATGATGACCTGTTTCGAGCAAGATATAACTCATCATCAGAATCTATCTCGTCATACCAAAGTTCATTTATTTCTTCGCGATTTAGGGATTGATTGAACAATGAAAATTTCACGTTCCTCTACCTCACTCCCTCCTACAATACATTCAAATGAGCCAATGTTCCAACTCATCATTAGGTCCATTCACACACTAGAGGCTTTATAGCTTTTACCTCACGTGATAATCCACGCTCGGAATGAGAAAATTGAAACGAGTACATCCTGGAAGTAATCACTAATCGAATGGAACTCGAATAAATTCCGAGCAACACTCTGGGAACGAGTAATTTTTCCAATAACATCCACTTACTTCGCTGATATTTTTGTTTACCCGTCGCGATTGACACAATGAAAATAAACACGTACACAGGAAATTTATACCGCCCACTACAAACTATCATTCTGAATCACACTATCATTATTTTTCTCTTTAATACGTACACAGACACAATTTAAACACTGTTCATACACACATACGATGCTATTAACACTCCTTATATTCGCATCCTCTAGTATCAATTATTGTACCACTCGTCCAACCGCGCCGTTCGAACAACGATATTGGCGCGCAAGCGAGACGAACCAAGACTGATTTCTTATCGAAAAGACAACACTCTTTTAGAGTTTTAAACATCCCCAATTTCTTTAGTTTATAAACCGTTATTTCTCTCCTACGCGCCTCCCTGAAGTGCAGTAGCATTAAACCTGCTTCCTCTTTAGAATTCCGAACATACCTTAGTCCACAAGTCGATTTATCTGTTAGCCAGTTTCGTCATGGTGTCACCAACTCGGAAGAAAAAAAAATATCTTATTGTTACTCACATTCATCCACGATACCATTCTTGCACTGCAAATCTTTGAAACTATTTCAAACAAAAGACGAACGCCTTTCATTCGTTCACTACATTTATACCTGAAGGTTTTTTCCAATTGTAAATCCGGAACTATCGGCGAGGACGACCCACGTCCGTGATATATGAACGAGGTATTCAATAGATGTTCACCAGAAAAAGATTTGTTGAAAAGAACAACGCGTGTTGACTGTCTCAATTCAATACTCCATTGCTCAAACTTCTGGCACATTCAACAGTAAGAACGTGTTTTTGGACATGAGCTTTCCAACCATGGGGATTCGATGACACATTTTCCTCCCCGATGCAATGTTAGTCCAATAACTCTCTCAACATGCCTGTCCATAAAATTGGCGATCAAGGCCAAGTACACGACATTGAAGTTCGAAGCGCTAATGCAGAATTTTTTTCATCTCAATCAAAATTGGTATCCAACAGGATACCAAGTTTCAATATGAGACGATCAGCGGAGAAATGCGTATACTCGGAAATTTTTTGGCTCTAGAGTAATTTAACAATAATGATATTTTGTTCTATGTGAGTAGGGAGTAGGACTTGACTACCACAGGCGAGAGCTGGAATAGAACCGTGCTTGTCTTGGTCGTCGTCTTACGGTTACCGAACCGTCTTGTATTTTTTTCGCTCAGTTCAGAGGGATTTTTTTCTCACGATATTCGAGTACCACGTAGAGAAGTGATGAGTCGGATCCAGTATATATAAAATACTGCTTTAGGTGGCAACCAGAAATTTCCCATTTTGTTTGAGTAATAATATTTTTCCTTCGGAGTCATACACTATCTGGAACAGGAACAGCACTAAAACCGTTCAATGAGGCCCTGAAGGGATGAAATTCACCAAGGTGTATCAAAAGGGGTACAAAACGCAACCCGCTTGCGCATTTCAAAATATGTACATGGGACGTGATTAGCTGATGTAGTGCCTCGTCGTTTACATCGAGTTGAGCACATCTCCTGACCTTTCAGGCAACCAAGATCAATTTCACTCATGATTCCGAAATTTGAAAATCTGCATTCATTTCCTCCTCATGTTTCGTACTCGGAAAGAGAACCAACGCTTCGTTACAATTTATAGTTCTGTGTAATCTACTGAATGTATCAACAGAGGCAGGAGAAAAAAAAATACACCGTTCAATACAGATACGCCCAACACGTTAGCAAACAAAAAGCTCTCATTGAGGACGGAGTAGATGTTTTGAAAAAACTCTCGAAATTATATTTAATGATTTGATTCCACGGAGAGAAGAAAAAAGGTTAGCTGTATTCGCGGGAGCACTCACGCACTCGTTCCTCCTTTGGACACCCACACACATTATTTAGTTTTCAAATTTTGCGAGGCACAATTTTCACAAAACCTTGCAATCTTTCGAGTTCTCGTTATTATCCACCACCGAGTTCGCGAGCAAACAAAACAATTTCATCTCACCTTCACAGCCGCGGGAAAGACCCTTTTCAAACATTCTTTTTCTCTCTCTCTCCTCACAACATTCGACAAGTTCGAATTGTAACATTCCCTCCCACAGAGTGACGTACTGAGGCGCTGAATTGAACACGGCTAGAAAAAACAAGCGTACGGACATATCCGATCAACTTTAATTACGAAGATGGTGCCTCACAATACTTGTGTACCCTAGCGCGAACACGGCATGTCAATAATTTCCATCATTCAGTATTTATCTTTCTTCAACGAGAGGAAAGTACCTACTCGGAGATTGCTTTGTGTCGCTCAGTTTCGAAACTTTTGCAGTTAACGCGACGAACAAGCTTCCAATTTCCCTCCGCGTTATTATTATACGTACCAAACGCCTTCGCAAAATTAAGTTCGCTTTTACCTCTCAAATTAACGCCAAGTTTGTTCCTTTTAGTATCGAAGGGACAGAATAGTTCAATTTTAGAGCCAACTTCCATGGAGGACAGAATAGTGCCTAGTAAAGCATGAGGTCTCATTCTTCTCGAGACTCCACATATCACTCAGTACTAGAAACGTTAATGTTCTAATCGTGGACACAAATCGGAGCGGTAGGTCTTGAACGATCTAATTTCAAGCCCACTAACATAGTTCTGGATCGTATGAGAACATTGTTCACGGAAAATGCGCATTGGCATCAGTTTCAGTCTTTGTGGACACAATGGCCAAAAATTAAAATTTGCTTACGCTTAGTAGCTCTCACTCTCTGATTACGAAAATAGGGAATACATAATGAAATACTGGAAAAATATTCCGTAGTTGATATGGAAAACTGATCCTAAGTCCTCATGGTCCACCGCAATATCCACTACAATCTACATTTGCACGCACTGGGCTCCAACTCGGTATATTAGTGACTTATTCATACCTTTACTTTGTAATTTAGGAAAGTTATTGAAGTATGGTCTCTCCAAAATACAGAGATTTCGGCGTCTAGCGTTGAAATTTGAATGTAATATTTTCTCACCTCACCAGGTGACTACTTCCTAAGTGGATTTTCTAAATATTGTCAAGGCATCTTCTCCGCGAATATAAGAATCTCCCCCTTTGTAGAATAGATTTCAAACAATCCCTCCTTCATAACGTCGATAATATCCACTCGACAATGAGCCTAGCTTCAAGTCGCCTGCCTGTCTCGATAGGCGACCTTCACTGGCCTCGATGACAAACGAGTCGTTCTCATTACACGAATTCTATTCGTAACCAACTGAATAACCAATGAATACGAGAGATT
This sequence comes from Aspidiotus rigidus, assembly GCA_035079385.1. Taxonomy (NCBI): domain Eukaryota; kingdom Metazoa; phylum Arthropoda; class Insecta; order Hemiptera; family Diaspididae; genus Aspidiotus; species Aspidiotus rigidus. The sequence continues at coordinate 10,854,159 of JAVHKY010000020.1, read as the reverse complement.
GCAAAGGCCATATCGATCTGTTAATTCCCTTAATGACATTTGAAACTCATCCGAAGTAAAACTGTACAACTAATTAAGAACGTCTCGAAGCGCGCACTCCACCTGTCGTAAAGGCTATATCGAGTACGTACATTATTGATGAGCGGATAGCGGTCTGTATGAATCAGTCAATTCATGTGGTGTCTGTCGCGCCACACTGTCGCCTCGAATCGATATTCGTTCGCGTACGTACGTATTTTCCTGCAGCCAATAAATAGGACTTGCACATTACTTTGGAATCGTAGTTAATGCACGCTTTGAAAAGTTGAAGATATTTTCCATTCACCAAAATTCCAAGATTGGGCTCACATCATATTATTCTGATTGCGTACGACGCAGAAAAGAACGGAAAAATTATTTACCCACCTAAAGCATGTTCCACTTCTGAGGCTGGATCGAAATATAAACGAGGACGCAAATACAAAAGACAAAAGTTGGGACGACAGGACATTTCAAAGGTATTTATTCTGAAAATTATCAATAAAGAAATGATATATTTCAGTGTATTCACTGTATTTGGAAAACTTAATATCTTGGCTTTCCATAATTATCGCAAAGTGTCCATCGAGAAAAAGTAGAAAGAGGTATTTCAACAAGAAACCTGCTTCATGAATAAGATTTTGGTGGAAATTGATGTCTCGTCGCCCTTACCTAATTCAAGGACCTCAAACGATTTTCAACTCTGAACTCGAAGACATGAGACTTGGGAAAGGAAGTTCCACATCTGAGCCATAGTACATACAAGGAGACGTATTCAGAAGAGCTTCGAGATCTTATAGAGGCGGGACGTGGAAATATTTACACTTCCGAACCATGATAGCGAAGACTGGAGAAGAATTCCTGTACAAATGAAAGTCAAAAGAAAATTCCCCTGCAAACTATATAATTATATCAGGAATTCTGAGCTTCTACGGACGTAGGACTTGAGAACATTTCCATTTCCTGCTATACAGACTGCACAAAATTATGTCAACAGTTGAATGGGATTTTGGACAATTTGTTCTAATACAAAACGTTGATACCTTACGAGTATGGAAGTTATATTTCAATTATATCGGCAATTTGAGCCTAGACCGAACATTCTACGATTTTTCAGAGCCGAGTTATGGATCAAAATCTGCCAAATTATCCAAAGACGAAAAATCACTTCAACTTTCAAATTTTACTCGATTTATTAGTGAAATTTAGCGCTGATTTCGGAAAAATACTAGAATGACCCTAAAAAGTTTGAAAATGAGACGATTCTTGATAAATTAGCCAATTTTTCGCACATTTAGGTCCAGAACTAGGCCCAAGAAGGTTGTGAAAAGTTCGATCCAGGTTCAAATTGAAGATACAACTCCAGTACATTTAAAGTATATATCTAACGTTTTGCATTGGAACGAATTTAGTCCAAAATAACATCATTTTGGCGCACCCGATAGACTAGGAAGAATATCGAGCTGTGACCTTCTACGAAGATTCCCCAGGAAACACATCCACCTCCAACCAAGATATGCTGAGAACCGCCTCTATAGATAAGAGACTCGAAAATAGATGAGAAAAGGGGTTAAAAAATTTTAGGTACTGTCAACAGAGTTGATTGAGAGAAAAAGATAACTGACCAAGTCCCTTTAAAAATATACCAGAGGGGTATTTTCCCGAGGAGAGAAAACAGAAGAAAATGGTGATTCAAATTGATATTCTTCATTACAATTGGACATTTTCCCCAGAAAATTCTTGAACAGCGGATGATAAAAATTTTCAGATAACCTTTCTATAAAACAGATTTCCTCTTGAAACGACGCGACGGCTTCCTTGACGAAGTTAAGAGAGGAACGCAGGAAACTTGTTCTATGAGTCAAATTGGTTTTCCGTATTGAGAATTCAAATTGAAATCTTCAAGAGTCAAGTTTTCCGAGTCCTTTGTGTCATGGTGTATACAGGCTAAAAGTGAAAAAATTCCAAAGTACCTTTCCTATCATAATATATTATGGCATGAGAGTCAAAATTTTCTTCCAATTCTTTTTCCTATCATATATTATGGCCCACGAGTCGAAACTTTCTCATAAGTCCCTTTCCTATCGTATTATATTATGGCACGAAAGGCGAAATTTTTCCAAGTCCAGAACTTGTAAGACCTTCGACCTCCAAGCTACATAAGATAGGAAGGGGACTTGGTCCATTTTCGCCAATGATGTTGGACGGGGACCATTTTTTTTTTTTTTTTTTTTTTTGGACGGACATCCTACAGCGCATGGCACAGCCCTCCTCCTCCAAATAGAACAGATTCCCTGTTAAAATTTTCACGTTTGAGTCACATGGGAGGAACTTGAGAGAATTAAGAGCTGCTGCGTTTCACGAATCAGTTCTCATTCCGATCGAGTAGTTTCTCTACTTTCCTCAATTGAACAGTATGACTGCCTGTTTTTTCTTCAGAGAACGAACAAGATCAATTTCCATCTCCTACGCGTGCCTCACAAAATCAAGCACGGTACAAAACTCGATGTCTGGGCTCCTCGAAATTTTATGACAAGAATCAAACGTTGAAGACTCATGCCCCCAGACAGAGAGAGACAGACGGAGAGCACAGAGGTGCTTCAAATCTCTCGATATAAGGAGGAGGCGGGGCGGGGGCAGTAAAGAATGTTTCATAGTGACAATACTAGTCAATTTCACAATCATTCTTCTTATGCCAAATGATTGAGAACCTCCGAGAGAGGGGGAGGAAACAACAACCTCACCCCCCCCCATTTCAGAGCATTTTTGAGATAGTAACTATCCAGCAAATATACGCTTTCTCGTTTTGACCTCAATTTTTCCATTTCCAAAAGCTTCTATGCGCCTAATCAATTCTTCATCCAATTCCCCATCTCTCCTATGTTCAAACAATAGTAAGTTCGGAAATCTTCAATGGCGGAATGGTTTACGACTGACTCGTACACGGGAGATCTCGGGTACAAACCCTGCTGGAAAGGAGCAGAAATTTGGGCGTTCTCCTCTGTCAACAGGGAACCTGTTTTATGGGGCGTTTTTTTCGGGAAAGTGTCCGCTGTCCAGCAACCTTCAACTCGTATCACATATAGTTCGGAGGTTGAAATTTTTCGAAGACCCCCTCCTATCCAACGTGCCCCATAAAACAGGTTTTCTCCCTCCCCTCGTTCAACTCCCGTTTTTCAAAATTCTCTCCTCTCTCAATTGCACCTGTTTCAAGAGGTCAATTTTGTATAACTATTTCAGGTGGCAAAATTCTAGAGAAAATCTCTTCTCCAGGGTAAGGTAACGTATTTGCAAGCTCAAACTGATTGCAAAAGACTTCCGTAACTCGAACAATGACCTCCTCTAAAAAGATTCCAGCATTCGTGCCGTTACCAAAAAATCCCGAGACTTTTCCCCGACTCATCCGAACTTCCCGACTACAAAGATATGGCAACCCTGTAAGATGATAGACGGACGACACTTCTGAGGGTGTAATGAACTGTCTTTCGCTCTATAAAATACCTAAGATTGATATCGTAACGACTATAAGTAAAAATGTGAACCGTATAATACGTATGTAATACTGCTTCAGCAGTATCCATTTCACTCGATTCGTAGGAACGAGGAATGAATCACACGCGTAATTACATAATGTCGCGAACGGTCGCGCAGAAATTCCAGAATGCATTTTTTTACCCCCGCCACGCTCTATAACTCATACTAATAATAGTAATAATCGCGGTCTTCGTTCGCAAGCGAAGGCGAATAATAAACTCAACGCGGACAAAGAAAAACAACATCGAAAAGAGTGGAACAAGAGAAAAGAAAAAAAAAACGAGAAAATATTCCCGGAATATAATAATGCTACTGCTAGCCAATAATTCTCTATTAGTGCCGAAATTTCAAGGATAAATATCTTCTCGACTTTCAATTTCAATTCATTTGCGCTGACACACACACACACACATTTACAGTAAGGAATTTGCGAAACTAAGTGAACAGGTGGTAGGGGTGTAAAAAAGGCGAGAAAAAATCATTGCGCAAGTATCCACTTCCCTTTCACAAAATATAAATTTGACATACAATCATTCCGAGCAGCAAGTAAAAATTCGAAAGCAAACTTTCATCACGCCGCCGCCGCCGTTACGAAGGGAAAACTTTCATACGACGAACTATACCAAGCGTAATAATGTCGATACAGAATCTTTCCTTCGTACGAAGCAGAACGTATAAATATGAAATGACTATATCGTATTCGTAATGAAAATGACACGCCGGAGAAACCTGGAACTTTCTTTCGCGCGATCAATAATAACGTCGAGCAGGCGGAGGAGGATACAGGACCGACTACCCGCGTTCATTCACCAAAATGGCCGCTTTACCTGGACTCATTTTCCGAAGCCCGAAATAAGCTCTCGCAGCTTTCAACAGGTCGTATATTCACTCGTCCGAGTGAAAGTTACTCGAATCTACCGGGGCGTTGCGGGAAGTTTTCCGTTTTCGCCCGCCAAACCTCAAGAAAGGTACACAGAATTTACACGCGGCGTGTGCAAATTTCACGCGTGATATATTGTCACAAACAAATGAAACCTGCTCCACATTCTGTTTTCAGTTCATTTCCTGCTTGTTTAATAACGTGTTCACTGCACTTCAAACTCACCCATACACACACACACACACACTGCATCATACCAATACTGTATCGAACAAATACCAGGTTTTCCTCTGTTTTTTTCTCTCTCTCTCACACACACTCTGAGAACAAAGTACGACGGTAATCCTCGTCATTCGAACATTATTTTCTCGTTAATTAGGTCTCGAATTAAATACCACGTAGTCCGCGATATTACTTCTTCTCTTTTGTCAAATTTTATTACTATGTACTTGGTATTTTTTTTTCGGAATAGCCCAGTCGTAAAATTTTACCGATCAACTAGGCGTGCGTTCACTCAACCGCCATGAGTCGGGACTGACACTAAAAATGAAAATGAAACGCGCAATAATACAACGCGTCGAAATCGTGGTGGTACAACTGTGTACAGGCAAAAAAAAAAAGAAAAAAAAAAGAAAAACAACACACACCCCGATCGATGAGAATTCTTTCTTCGACATCGTACGCCGGCTATGAGTAAAACTTTTCGACGAAACGCTGTCATATATATTATGCAGTACAACGATAATGGCTGTAAAGGCGGATAATATAATTCGAGAATGAAATTATATTTTAGCATTGCTCGGAATCTCTCTCTCTCTCTCTCGTTGGGTTCTCGAAAGGCTCCCGATTTCTCGGAACATCGGCGTTTCACCCTCCCGTGCGTAATCTTCTCTCACTATCTCTTCCACATTCACGGACGATTACGTATCACTCGAAATCGATTGAATTCGATACGATCCTCTCGTCTTCTCTCTCAGGATAAAACTGTCGCGACGTACCACGTGATGCTGCACCGCGGCTACGTGAAATATGTATCCACTCTTCTTACACGTGACGCTCGTCAACACTCCTCTAGTCGAAAAGTATTCGAGTGCACACCTTTCATCAACCACGTGAACGTTCCCAGAAAAACATTTTTCAAGATTTACACAGTTCAACATCGACCCAAAAAATACCGAACAAACGATACGTTCATTGCAGGTGAAGTGAAGTGAACTGAGAGTGTAGAAAAATGAGGCAGACGAAAGCCATATTCGTCATTCAGTTTCCTTGAACAAGAGATCGAGAAAATTTTTCTCGATTTCTTCCTCTATTGGGAGTTGACAGGCCAGGTGTCTCAAGTTTGGAGGGAGGGGGATACCACACTATACACCAATCATCTACTAGATGCACAACATTCAGATGATTTTCATTAAAAAAACACCAAGAAGTGTCAGCAAAGATGTGGGAAAAAATTACTTCTTTCTAATGGGCAAAAAATGAAGATGATTTTATATATATGATATTTTTTTGGTCTCTGTTCTCAGGTCCCAACTAGCTTGAAAGACAGAAAAGTACTCTTGATCAATCTAGTATGGAGTCAAGACCCCTCACCTTGGGCTAAGTAGGCACCACCCAGCTCCAGACTAGTCCGACCAATTGTCTTCTCGTCTTTGTCACCCAGTATAATAACAAACTTGAGGCGATTACCCCACTCAACCTTCAAGCTGATGAGATGAAAAAGAGAATCGATCAAACTAATCCGGGGACGAGGCGCTCCTCCTTACGCTGGCTTCCTATACTATATTAGCTAGTATGCACAGCTTCCCTTCAAGCTGGTCTGGTCGACTTCTTCCTCCTTTCAGTATAGCAAAATAATCTGAGGTATTACCACCCTTCCTCCCTCCCAGTCTGATGTAGTCCGTTGTCCTTCAATTGATATAACCTGTTCTATGACGAGTCTTTCTAAATTCGACGTCCACCTCCGGCGAAAATTAACGGACCCAATCTTAATAAACACTAGGTAGGAATTTTCTCCTTTTTCCCGATCACATGCTGGACTTGGAAAAAATTTTGACCATCGAGCTATACAGGGGTGGGGAACTTCAAAAATTTCGACTTTCAAGCTACATACGACGAGGGAGGAATACGAAAAATTTCAACCATGAAAAGAGCTGGCCTTGGAAATATTTTGAATGTCGAACTATAAATATGATCGAAGAAGAAAAGAGTTCGGCTCTACTCGCACAATAAATAATTGCACAGAAATAAAGGTAAAAACGAGTATATTCTGACGTTTCGACGTACTTAAGACATCTCCCTCCGAGAGAATAAGTCCATAAACTGAACAAGAGATGACGAGAGGAATATATACTCGTTTTTACGTTTATGTCTGTGTAATTATTTATTGTGCGAGCAGAGCCGAACTCTTTTCTTCTTTGAATATTTTTTTCTCTCCTTTCATGTTATAAAAATATGATAGGAAAATAGGGCAGTGCTCCAAACTCAGTGCCATGGGCGACTTGTAAACCCAGCTCAAAGTGTAGAACACCTCAACAAAGGTTATCTGTAAGTATAAAGAAAGATCGTGTTTATACCTTTCCCACACACGACCACTCGGTCCAGTCAAGGTAAATTCTACCCCCTCTCCGAGCTGGATGATGAAGACGATTGATTCAACTAGCTTGGAGTGTGAGACAATTATTGGTGACGGAAAAAATTTGATCAACCGAGCCTAAGTGGGGAGGAGGGATGAAGAGTAATTGGCCCAGTTTGCCATCGAGGTACGAGGAATCAGACAATTGATCGGACTAGCCGGAAGGAAAGCTGGGAGAATGATACACAAATTTTAAATAATTTAGAAACATAGTCCACACGATCAGCATTCGAAGTAAATGTCGCAAGCATACATGAAATTCAGCAACTTCTTCATTCAAATTCGAGACACTCCCAAGACCGAGACCTACTTACATACAACTATTCATCAAAGGTGAACGTCGTTTCAAAAAATTTTCCGGACTTGCAATCCTACTGTCTTATGCTAATTTTTCGAGGGACAATGAATAATTTTAAATCAACAAAGAAACAACTTATTTTTCGGTCATTACAAAAGATAATAAGTATTCATAGGAAAAAATCCCCCGCATTTATATTTGACGTTGATTAGGAGTACTATAAATTTAGTTCACATCATAAGAAAACAAACAAGACAAAGGCAAAGATGAATGACTTTTTCGAGCCATACGCATGATAGGATGAAAATCTGAAAACTCCTATCGTAGAATATGATTTAAGAGTAAAAATTTTCGAGTATAGAACTCCCAGAAAAACAAAAACGAATCTTTAGATTGAACACAACAGTTCAGACGTGCCAAACCATCACAAAGTCGAATGACTCTCCGGTGGAAACCGCGAAAGTTTAAAACAACGTCTCATCATCACTGTTTGTTCAGAAATAATAAGGAACAACCGTAAGGTCGATCCCACAAGATTTTAATAAATGATTTTCATCAATAATATTGTTGAATAATCGCGTCAGTTCGTAATAGATATTCAAACAATTCTACTTCCTAACAAAGTTTAAATTTCCTTTATTCTTTACTTCTATTTGTGATGAGATTGACAGCAAGGTCAGCGGGACTTAACAAAACTTTCCAAAATCCTAGATGAAGAGCGATGACTTAAAAATGAAATGGAAAATTTTTCAAGCCACAGAGCAGCCAGGCACAAGTTGATAGGATAGAAACGGAGTAGACAAAAGCAATCGGAATTTGATAGAAAGACGAAGTAGAATACTATGTCTAACTAAGGAAAATCTTGATCAATATGCAAAGCTGATTGGATAACTAGAGACCTTCTAATTCTTAGTTGAGGCTTCTTATACTTTCACGTGATGGTAGTCTGAAGGAAACAGGAGATTATGATATCAAATCCTCATTCATTATGTTTACAAGATGATAGAGATCACGGACATTTCGACACGAAGTTTTTTGATCCAATATAGGGTATTCACCACACTAGAATACGTTTAAATTGAATCTAAAATATTGGTTCAAGACAACAGCTCAGACGTACTCGACCATCATGGAGTCGAAGACTCTCCGGTGGAAACCGCGAAAGTTTAAGAAAACGTCTCATCATCACTGTTGGTCTACCCTGAAAATGTTATGATGAGCTAAATTGGAACTTCCTCCACGATTAAAGTCTGATCTATAAGACTCGATGGTCGAAATTTTTCCGAGTTCCTCTCTTTAATTGTACAGAGCTTGAAAGTCGAAATTTTGTCCTTTTCCCCCCTCCCTTCTATTCTCATAGACAAATCTGGATAATTAATACTCCTCCAAGTCCCTTCCTGGTCCACATGTTCGAAATTGTCCCTACCTCTGGATCCATAAAGCTCGATGATGGAAATTTCTCTAGATTTCCCTCTTCTAACGTATAGATTTAAAATAGAAATTCTTCCTAGTCTCCCTCCTGAACTATATAGCTTAATGATGAAAATTTTTCTTGTATACTACTCAAAAATCTCCCCACCCCCTCATATATCCAATCAAGATTCTTCTATCTCTTGATCTATACATATGGAATCGTCTCAAGTTCTCTTCCTTTACTATGTGGCATGAAAATCGCTTCTTTATTCAAGGCTAGTCCTCCTCCAATATTAGCTCAATGATCAAAATTCTTCAAAGTCCCCTTTTAATCTATTCAAGTACTTCTTGTGACACAGACAGCTTGAAAGTCGAAATTTTGTCAAGTGCCGAAAGTAAGCACAGCCCCCGTCCTCCTCCAACCACAATTTGCCAAAACGACGGATATTTTTCACGTATAACCTCCCATAAAAACTAAGGCAAAAACCGGTTTCAATTCATCTTGCCAACAATCTAACTTTGAATTTGATCATTCGTTCACGAACCGACCAAGCTTTCGTGACGTCCGTACAAGCAGTATCCGTAATTGTAATCGAGTATAGTGTCATTCCTTGTTAATATTTCAGAGCAAGAATTAAATAAGAACTAGAAAAGTTCATATTCAGAATTTGAAAGGTATTTCGAAATGCATTCGTGGTTTCTTATTTTCACATCAGTAAATACCATGGTGGAACAAATTGAAGGCAAAAAAACTACACCGACGATGAAGGAGAGGTTCGAACCACTCGAATACTGTCAAGCGCGATGTACGAAGTCCATACGTTAAAATTTCATCATGCCATAAGAAAATTCTGTAACGATATTAGCCAAAAAAAAATCTTCTCAAATGGACACCTTTCTGAGAAGATGGATGACGCTAAGCTTGGGCATTACGTAGAATATGCAGACGTTATACTAAGGATACATGAAAAGATGAATGAAAATTCCGAATGGCCCACGCGTTCATCTAAAGACGAGAAGACAGCAAGACACCGAAGTGGAAAGAGGGGAAATAAATTGTCAAGGTCAGAATCTGAAAAGAAAAAATTACGCAAGGAACTGATGACGCACGCCTCGATTTCCATCGTGGGATGCATTCTTCATTACACATATTCCAGTTTACGATTTCAAATACTGATAGAATGAATGTTTTCCAACTCAAATTTTGTAAAAATATGGCTAATCGCAAGACTTCATTACACATTCCTTCAAACATATTTTACCACAGTTCCAGGAGAGTCCTTTCTCCCACGTTCAGTCGTCATTACAAACGGTAACCAGACATTAAATTCCTTAAAACGATAAAAAAAAGACGATAATAACGTTCTCCAGTAAGAAGCGTTACGCTTCCCGTCCTTGAATGACCCGAAAATTTGTTTTTCTTTCGTGTTATCACCTTCACTATTTATCTGATATATGAGGTAGCGTATACATTATGAAAAGATTACAGTAATTTTTCCCTTTCCTTTGGATCAGTTCGCTCGCACACAACTCAATAAATTTTATCCACACATCTCGCTTTAAAAAAAAAGGTCGTGTAGACGACGGTTCTCGTATTCGAGCAAAAGGCGAAAAGGAAAAGCGAAATTCGTGCGAGTAGAAGGCCACGAAAATGGAAAACGGCAGAGGAAAATGTTGACGAGATACGCGGTATTTTCACCCTAAAAATACCCATCGTACGGCGGCTTCTTTGAAGCTGCTTTGCTACGATAGCATAACCTCGATACTCACTTTCGAACATCGAGCGAGCGGTGAAATTAATTTGACGTTTTTCGACTCTTCGCTTTTCCTCTTACCCGTTTTTCTCCGCCCTCAACCTACCTATATTCTAGTTAGGGACAGAACAAACACGATAATAAAAGCTTTTCCATCGCTCATTTTCTGGTCAATCGATCCATAATGCACGCCAACGATCGGTAGGTACACATCGATACTAGGATCGAAACTTAAGTAAAAAAGCCAAGGTCGTAATACGTTAACAAGAACATGACTACCCGTAAAATACGTAGAAATTGAAGCGAGCGAAAAATATAATAAATAGCTATCGGTAATAAAACGATAACGAGTGCACGGTGTAGTGCGGTCTCTGAAATTGGAAAATTGACAAATAATCGCGGCGTCGTTGCACGCAGAGTAAACGTAGGTCTCGCGAGGCTCATATATATTCACATGTCGAATAGAATCGTCAACACAAATTATTATTTCAACCATTACGTACCCTCGATAATTCTCGCTCTATGTCAACATAGGATATTATATTATTGGAGATAGAAATCTTCTCGCATTACGCCGCACAATATTCCTTCATACATTCGATATTAAACGATTTCGCCTCAAGATATTCCGGAACTAGCAGAATAGCGAATACCTCTCAAAGGTCAATTTATCCGAGATAATGCGGTTCCGTCTATCTTAATGCAAAATGGGACACGTCAACAAACATCTCATTAAATCATTTAGATAATTACAATTTACACACAATACAAAATTCAACGATTTTCGACCAAGATACTCCGTGAATGATGAACGGATACACATGCATGACAACGTTCCCTCCTTGACTCTACAACAATACGTGCACACATACACCGATCAGCTCGTACTTTCTATTTTGCTGATGACACGGCGACTACCATTTAAACATACACGCGTTCAGGTATCGCTCCGATAATCGATCGTGATTAATGCTCGCATAATCTGACGACATACAGAAATACTAACACGTGACCTTGCAAAGGACATTCACATCGAAACGGTGAAGTATCTCGAGAGCAAAGCGCCGCTGAGAAGATACACGCGGACAATATTCGCGTTCTAGAGCCTTTATGCTACAGCACCATTTTGGCATCGAATCAAGGAATGAACATAGTCTCGAAAAGAGAAAAAAAACGGACATGACGGTTATCACCATCTGACCGTCGCAAATTCCGGGGCTCAATACGATACACGTACGCGTTCTATTTTCTCTTTATAAATCTCACGATGGAAGCACCACGATGTACGGTTCTAAAATCGTCTGCAATGTTAATCGGTTACAATTAATTCGTCAAATAAATAGTTTAATTCGGAACGGAAACCATCTATTTAGATTTGAATACAACCCGCAATGCCAACTCAAGCCAATTAAACACACCTGACATCGCGAAAAAAAAGCATATGCAAATTCATTCCTTTCAAACGATATCGTTCGATAATCAAGATCGATTTTTCAACACTTGGTCTGATTTTTAATCTTTCGGCATTTCTGTCGATAATAGTTCAAGTTCCGCTATAAATATTCATCGATATTTATTAATAACGATTATATCATTCTTCGTTCCCTTCTCATCGTCGAGCGCGATCGTGATACATATTTGCAGCCATTAGTCACCGAGATTGTAAAACGATGGCAACACTCTCCGCTCTGTACTGCAGTCATACATTTAGGTTAACACGAGAAATGAGAACCGCCCCGATGATACACTCGGCATCGAATTCGAACATTTACATGCGAATAAAAAAAAAAAGAAGACACTTACGTTGCAGATTGATACTTTTGACAAATAACAATGGAAATTTCTAACACGTGTTTAGCATGAACTCGGGCAATATTGCAGAGATAGCAAATTGAGAAGCGTTACGAACTTACCTTCTACCGGTAAATACCAAAAATGGTGATGGTTGAATTCCAAGGAACTAGAACACTACCACTACACACACAGTTATCATAAAATTTCGAATTTACTTATACGAATGAATCGAGTGACAATAATTAAAACAATGAATTAATATTAAATGGTTATACGGAAAATTAAAACATTTCACCTGAATGAACGCGTTTCAGTCGCTACAGTACTAACAATACCCAGCACAAATAAAATTAAACGCAAAAAGTCTAATCCTCCATGCGTATAACCTTCTCGAAAGGTTTTCATGACCGGAAATCGTAGCAAAGAGGAATCTGGAGTTCTGTGGTGGTAACGTTTCGCCTTCGATGCCACGACAACGGAGAAAAAACATACGCAATAAGACAATTTTCCGAGAAGTAGGTAGGTAGCGCTCCCACAGTTACACGAAGAAACGACTTCTGGTCCACGCCTATTGGCTATAAAAAATATGTGTCAGCGAATCGAACGTCATCATAGTGATAGCTGTTAACGAATCAAATTCAAAGCTTAGTTGTACATACTACATAGAAGCAAAATTGCAGAAAATTAGTCAAAGATCTTCAATGCTAATTATAGATTCTTTTCTTTTTTTTCATTATTTAAATTTTCTACGTTTTATTTTGTTTCATTTACGTATCATTATTCTATCAATAGGTATCATTAAAAACTTGGATCATGGGCCATTTATGATCTTGAAGTACACCGAATGAGTTTAATGTTTAATCGCTCATCGGCAAACGAATTCTTTTCAAGTTAGGCCTATTCAATAATCATTCTGAATATTCTTCTCAAGTAAAAGCTGTTAATAATTTCAATATTATCTGATTTTAGCTGAACAGTTTAAAACGCGCGTCGTTCACGCAACGATGCGGATCAGGAAGCTCAAAAAAGAGATTTTAAACAGGTATTCTAATAAAAGTAGAAGTGGGACACTCTCAACCATACGCATGTTAGTGAGGAAGGGAAACATAAATTAATGGCACTGCCGTCTACAATAAATTCAAAAAATCAAAACTTGACGATTCGAAGATAATGTTCACTATTCATCTTATGCAGGAGAAACGAACACGACAAAGAAACAAAATAGGTAACTAACACTTAGAAAATGGAAATATTAAGTCAACTTACGAGAGTATCGACTAAGTGGCACACATTCGATTTTCAAAATACTCCCATCATTCACCGGAAGAGGAATGATATTAGAAGAAAAATAAGGGAGGCAGTTGAAATTTATCAAGAGTGAGAAAAGCATATCATCTTAAGACCGATTTAACAAAAATCAATAATTGTTCTGTTATTTCATAAATACGTCAATACAACTCATATTTCAGGTTTCAATTTTTATGTAGGTATTTTTTCTTTTACTCTCAATACTATTCATTCAAAAAGAGAGAGAGAGAGAAAAAAAAAGTAGTATCTGTTTGCCCTGAGCCCCTGATGATGATCCATAGTCTTAGGAACATCCTGACTTTTTCTAATTAGTCGTACGCCAAGGTCCAATTTAGGAATCCATACGGTTTTTTATCAAATTATGGCCAGACATACCAAAAGAAGGGATATTCAAAGCAAGTAAACACGAAGACGTTTACACATAATATTATAATTTGAATCAAACCTGTCACCTTACATTTTTTTATGATGACAAATTTCGTGTTAAGGCAGAATGACAAGACTCAACGTCGATCACATCAAATTGCACGATGTTATTACTTTCCCGGTAAGTACCTGAAGAATAATTTTAACGGATAATCCAATCCGAATGAAATCAACATTTTTCTATCGGAAAATATTGTCTGGCGGTTTTCTCCATGTCGCTAGCTGTTTGTTCTATACAATACGTTTCTAAAAATAATTTATTTTTTAATCAATATAAATCGGTGAATTAGTTACGATCACTTCTAAGCCATTACAGCTATTACTTTCAGAACTAATCTATTCATTTTATTTACTTAGTAATAAACCATGAAAGTGAATAATTCAAGGATAATCGACGTGAGCACCTCTTCCTCGAGTACCTAGGTCCTAGTATATTATTCGTTCAGTTTACAGGAAATGGTATAAAAATCATAATTTCAATAAAATTTGTGAACACAACTGAAAGTAGGAAACCGTTTCTGACTATGCAATCATTAGAAACTAACATGAAGTTTACTTCAAACGAAATCCAATCCCAACGGATTCGCTCGAAAAAGATTTAATCATGGTTTCCCGGGATGATATAATTTGGATAAAATCAGAATCACCAAATAAGATCTTTACTTCAGAAATCTATAAGGCCGCTTCAATGGAATCTTACGGTCGAAAATTTCAATCGATTTGAATAATTGGCATGATGGGCCCAAGTATAAATCTAGTATCCATCGATCCCACTATTTTATGAATTTTTCTCACGGCCATTCCAGAACTCTTTTCTACGGAAAAGAAATACCCAAAACACTTCATTAAGGAAAGTATTGACTTGTCAACAGATCATCAATCTTTCCAGACAATATTCAGAATTTCGATTCCAGAGGGGGTCTTTTTCGTGGAAGCATGAATACGTTGAAAAATTTTTCTTCTTCATAATTCCTCAAAACTGGCGAAACAGCTAACTATAGGATTTTCATTAAAAATACCATTAAGATAGTGCGCCGAGTATGAACGCGAAGCTGAAATAAGAATTTTTTTCAATCCACGGACGACGAAAATTATCTATTTCATGACTTCAGTGAAAATTATTTTTATCTGCAAATACAGATGTACATTACAATAAATATGAGGAAATGAAGACAACAAGAACAATTAACATAATTTCTCTATCGATCCATCCGATTTTGACCAAACATACATGAGTGTCACTTTAAATTCTTCGAGTTTGTGTCCAAATAATTTCTGTCGAAAAGAATAACATGGATAAAACAAATCTCGAATATTCTCAACTGAAAGGTACATTTTTCTAACGATACTTACTAAAAGTCGCGATTGTTCAGGAGTAATAGGTTTACCCGCTCGACACAATTTGAATTCACCTAGTACCTCGATGATACCCTTTTGTAATAGTACTTGCATTCCCAGTTTCCGTAACATCGGCTCTACAGAATGACAGAATTCTTCTTGAGGTAAAGGTCCAGCAGGGATGGTAATATTCTCACTGGGTATAAATCCAGCAGATGCGAACTCCGATTCCCGGTATTCATCGAAAAATCTAAAAATATCCACTGAGTTTAAGTTACGAGTAATAAGTTTGAAAAGGAATGAGAATGGATATGTTATCAAGAGTAAAGTGTCAATTTTGATTCTTACAGATTTTGGGTACTTAATCGTCTCATATCACCAATATTACTTTTTCGTTATTCTAATCAATCATTTTTACTATATGACTGTTCACTGAGCATAAATTATGAGATCGTTCCTTGATTGATATATTTTATCAAATCATTTTGATTCTATTTGCCTGATGAACTTAGTTTTTCTTCTCATTCAAAAAGAACGTTCGAAAAAAACTACCCCACAAAGACGTAAGAGAACAAACGCTTTGAGAGGATTAATTGATGAGAGGTTCTTACTTCACTACATCTTCTTTTTTCCTATTCGTAAATAATAGTCCACATTGTCCTTCAATTTTCGCCGATAATTTGTGCAAATTGGGTTGAATTTCGTCAGATTCTGTTCTGCCTAACGCGTGAGCCATTATTCTATTTTTGCCGAATAAAAATCTGAGAACATGGTATTCAAACATTATAATGAGACAACACAAACGAATTAGCTTGCTACATCACTCTGTAATGTAATTTTCGGCTTACCGACTGTCTTTCCACTGCATTCGAATATTTTTCAATTTTCCATTACGAATATTATCGGTATGAAAAATAAATATATGCTCGTACTCATCGACCGAATCTTGAATTTTCTTAATAGTATTCTGTTTTAAATCTGTTCCTTTCTTCGTGGTTTTCGTCAACGAAACTGAAAAAAGAAGAGATCAATTTTTTTGATTTAATTGCAATTCATAACATCAAACTTTTAAATGTGACCGGCATAAGTCGATCTGCTGAAATTCAACTTCATCCAAATTTCTTCGCAATTGTCTGATTTCACCGAGTCATATCCAGAGTGATTAACGTTCAAAAAGATCAGGTCACAGTGAGTCCATGCGGAAGGAAGAAGTTGTAATTCTCAAATCATAATATACATTTACCATTTCAGTATTTTGACGCGTAGGAAAATTATGAGGTATTGAAGAGACAAAATATAGAATGTGGTGGACGAAATTGAATGTTACTTACTTTTTTGATCTCTTTTTGATTTCGGCATCTTGGAAGAACGTTTCTCTAGAGGAAAGTGCGCACGTGAAGAGAGTAATAATAGTTGAGTGATAATAAGAGAGTGCCTGCCGTGCACATTGTGATTCTGTGAACGTATAAACGTAGGTTGAAGTCTAATAGAACCAGCCGACGAAGATCATTCTTCAGCTTGGCCAAGCGACAAGCTAACGATCTGTGAAATAAGGTCTATTGTTGGAATACAAGAGATCTTTTACTCAAAACTGTACTCTTGTCGCTTGGACTCGATTCAATTGAGAACGAGAGGCGCATGCTGACGATAGAGCTCTTGTCTGCAAGGCTTCGTTACTTGATTACTTGCCTGTTGCATGACATTAAGTAAGGATGAAGTTCAGAGATTGTCTGCATCGTAGGTTTGCGGAGTCAGATGCTCCAATGAATGAATTATACCTCTTTTCCTCAGACACCGGATGAATATCCATGTAAGGCTGAAATCATACTAATCAAGAAGATCCTTATATCCGTAACCATCTGGTGAATGAATTCTGAAACTGTTATTTTTCCCCATCCAAATCTAGCTCCTGGAGTACGAATATTAATTAGATACTAATTCGAACTACGCAAATTAGCTGAACTTCTTCACACGGTAATGATATTCCACGATTTTCATAATGAAAATATAATGTTTCCTTGATCCCTTACTGAGAGGATGAAAAAGGAAAAGAAAATGAAGTTTCGTTAGTTTCCATATAATTATGAAAGAATTAAAATTTGCCTTCGCAGGATCTCTTTCTGGGTTTCTTACTATCGAATTAATACCTACGTCTATTGGAAATATTAAATTCTTGTCAAGAATTCATCAAATGAAACTTGATCATTTCCTGTATTCTCAGAAGAGAGGATAATATCAAATAATATTATGATAAAAGGAAAAATTTACCATAATCGACGATTATTTGATGAATAAGGACCAACCCATATAGGTATTTAATAGTGTCTCATTGTACCTGCGGGGAATTTTTCTCGGGTCAAGTTGAGCAGTCCATGATATATGAGAGTACATATGATTCTGAGTCTCGATGACAAAAAATAATTTCTTCCACGTGTCTACGATCATGAATAATTCATTTTTATCTAAGTAGTAGCTAGGTTGTGATTTTCAAACACATCTGCTTTTTCGATCTAGGCACCCGGTACACGTCTAGCGAAGAAACGCAAAATCTTTTCTTATAACGTAATGACATGATGTTTAATTTCAACCTAAAATTCATCTAGTATAGTACAAATAAATTCCAGAATTTCCTCAAATTCATTAATGAACGCTTTATTGTTCGTATACTCCAATTTCATAACGAGTTCAACTAGTCGACCAACAGAAGAATAAATTTCACAAAACACTAAAGAGAATATTTCATTTCTTGAACACGAAAAGTAAAACATAAATATACAGTATTCTATAGATATACCGCAATTACAAAAACAGCAGATCAAAATAAAAATTTTCTCGAATCTCATCATTTCCTAGATTTACACAAAGGTAATGCTAGTTTACAAATATATTTGCATTATAAAAATAACGTAGAAAAAATGTAGTACCTATAATATTATTCAACATTCAGACACACTGGGATTCTTTCCCTAATATCCATATCTAATTTAACGATAAAACTATTCGTATAATATCAACCGTTAAGGAGAGAAAAAAATATGATTTTTTGGATACAACGAACGTAAAATATGATTTTTTAGTCTATTGCTTCGAGAGCAGAAAAGGGTGTGAAATCGTTCAACTTGCAATCGACCCAACATTTTCATATATAGTACACGTATCTCAAACTAAGGACTAGTGAAATTTGATTTTTTTCTTTGGTAAAATTTAAATGCAAATTTCTGGATTACAGTTTCCATATTCATAATCGACCCGATTCAATATCGTCCTCAAGAGAAATGGGTATTGTATCGAGAACACCTGAAATAAGAAAGAAAATTCACGAATTAGAAACGTAGACTACTCTAATTAATAAGCTTATTCAAATCTTTACAAATTGAATTAATGCATAACAATTTTCAGAGTTTTCAAATTATCCCGTCAAACTATAAGTATAAGAATGTCATAATAATTTACCTCTTTCTTTCGTTTTTTCAAATATAAGCCTCGTAAAGTCGTCAATCTCTTTTTGTCGTTTCATTACAAGATAGTCTTTACACGGAATGGTATCTAATTCCCCTTTATTTCCGGGGATTAGTAGACATCGATCGGCGTTGGTTTCTTGGAAAGTATCTCTTGTCAAACAAAGTCGCGTACGCTTTGCTACGTAGTCATTCGGTGAATCACAACCTTTCCAGTCGGACCATTCTCCCCAGATGCCTTCTTCGCCTCGTACTAGAACAAATAAACAATTAGATTTATTGTTTTAAATTATTGTCAGAATGAAAAGAATAGCGATGAAGTGTTAGAAGAGCGTGCCCTATTCAATTTTGTGCTTTAGAGGCCAATTATTTTAAAAACGAAATATACTTAGATATCGATAGGTCAAATTTACTAAAAAAATTATCTCATGTCAATATCTCGCCCGGAATAAACTTTAATGAGACAATAATAATATTCATATCTTCAAAATTGCTTGGGTGAACCGCAGGATATGGACTGGGTGAAAATTCTTACTTTTATTCAATGTAAGTACATAACGGTAATTCTTTCTTTTTTTTTTTTTTTTTCTTTATATCACATAGCGGTAATTTTTTTGTCATATCAAATAAGCGCTGCGTAAGACAAGAAGGAAAGAAAAAACTAGCCTGGATAACGCTCTATGTTTACGGGAATTATGTTAAGCTGTGTTATTATAAACATTTGACTTAGGGAACACATTTCGTTCATTTTTATGTCAATAAACCGCATTTTTTTATGTGTTCCATTTGTTGATTATTCTAACCAAATTCTATAAGGCTACACGATGTCTGTTAAACGGTTTCTTTAGTTGAACATAGATTTTGTCGGACTCTCATGTTTGTTTTGCAAAGCTTGCTCAATTCGTGAAAATGAGAGAAGAAAAAAATAGAACTGACGGGATCTTTTACCTCCTCCCGATAACTAATTCTAGCATAATCCAAAATGAAAATATTTGTATTTTCAACATCTAAAAACTCTTTTTCCTTTTTTTAAGATTAGTTTCAATTCCAGCGAATATAATACTCATAAAATAAATTTTATCATGATATTCGAAGTTGTGTACCTAGTTTTTGGATTCAGGTTTAGACAAGATATTGGCGAGAAACTCTCGATCAAGCGAAATATAACCCAGGCTTTTACAGCAATATTGCGAGTCAGATCGCTTTGGCGTTTTCACCCAGGGAAAACCCAATTGCTAATAAAAACAAAAAGTAGACTCACTTTGGAAACCTATGGACTGCACATTGATTGTATGTTGACCCAAAAATGTGTGTCCATGATGCAGTCTCAAACTACGCAGGAATGCCAGTCCTATTCGACCAACGTTCATGTGGTCACAATTTTGAAATACGCTTATCGATTTAATTGTCATATTTGGTGTTACTTCGAGTATTTCGTTGTGCCGGTAACACTCAGCAACGTCGCTTCTTCTGAACAATCGATTCAGCTGTGGAAGCGAGATAAACGATTTAGAAATTACATTAAAAAGAATGGTTTGGCGGAACCATGCAAAAGACATCACTCACTTCAGCACTTAGATTGAAAGACAATTCTTTAAACGCCGAGGATTCTTTATCCAGCATATCGTATTCGAATTTCCGATTGAGAATTTGAAATTCGCCGTCTACGATGATATTTCTACTGTCAGGTCTTTGATCTATAGAAAAATACAAAGAATATTAATAGACGCAGCGAATTCACAAAATTCATTACGAAATTTGCATTTTAACTTACCATTTCTTGACATGAATAGAATTATACAGCAGATTATCAAGATCTTGCATAACCCTAAAATGGTCAGGCACAACAATCTTATCCATGTCACCCGATTATCAGCTTTGCCTGATTCTGAATCATGAGGTGACGTAGTCGAGTGCAATTTATGCGAAATTTTCTTGATATTTTCAATCAATGCTTTTTTTGGGTTGAACGTCGGTTTATGAATCGTCGGATGAGGTGTCGTCCTCACAACAGGTGTGGAATGTTGATGAGAACATACTAATCGTGGGTCGTATATTGTCGATATTTTTAACGCTGGTTGCTGTTGTTGCTGATTCTGGTTGCAGCAATTCGTGGAGTATCGTTTATCGTCCTTGGGGTCTTCCGGACTCGTCGCGTATTTGCAAGTCATTTTTTACTATTCTTCAAAATACATAACCGTTTTCTGAAAAACAAAGAAGAGAAAAAAATTTGAATTTTGAATAATCTCTACAGGGAAATACAGGAAAATGTAACTACGACTGGCTTTCAAATGTCAACATTCCATCTTTATTCTTATTTCGACATAATATGCAAAAAATTTGTAATCTCTTGACTCAAGATACTTAAGACATCATAAAGATAGTGTAGGGATTTTATACACTAACTTGTCAGAAAAAACCCTGCAGCAGGGTTTGGTCATTGCTCGCGGAGTCCCTTGAGGCAAGCAGAGGACCTGTAGGTAGTCTCGGAGCCCAGCCCTATCCGGAAACACAGATTGTTCGAAGGTCAAAATTTTTTCGAGTTCCCTTCGTCTTGTACACAACTAACTCGAATAAACGTGGGCAAGACGATCCGAGTTGACTTTGCCCATCGAGCGCGTGGGTAACGATGAAACTGTTCAACGGGCTGAGAGCGTAGGATATTTGGGCCTATATCTAGATAATAAAGAGAGAGGAACTCAAAATTCGATTTTGTGTATTATTTTGGTTGCTCAGAGCCAAAAGTCGCTTATCGCTTGCGCTCTATGTTACAATTCTATGTCCCATATGGATTTTTGGAATTCCACTCTGGAGCTCAGCTGCAAATAGTAACATCCAAATCCTTCAACAGTTTCGAAATACTACTCTTCAAAAAATCATTGGAACCCCATGGTATCTCACAAAAACCGGATTAATCATCCTAGTTATTGTAATTGGAACAAAAGCGAGTGAAACCATGTATGAACGTTGAGTCGAGATCGTTAAGCAGGTAGCATCCGGAATCAACTGTGGCAGCTATAGGGCTCTATGTTTGCCTGATTCTTATCGTTATGGTACTTGCTTTACATTGGTCTTAAGGCAGGAGAATTAAGTATACAGTAATAGCATAATTATTCCCGTGCCATAAGACCAATGTAAACAGAGTACCATTACGACAGTGTATACAATATGATACAGAGGAAGAGCCATATTACCTCAGCTTCTTCTACTCTATTCATAAATTTACTTTTCTTACAATGAAATGGAAAGTTTTCCTAGGTCATGCCCTAACTGCATATAGTGGTTGAAAACTGTCGTATATGTAGTTCGGTGCTCCTCTAGCTGCTTCCTCGAACTCCTCCCCGTCTGCTCGATGTACAAAGCATCAGTACAATCGCCGCATTCAGGTAGATTCCAGGAAGTTGAGCTATTGGTTATGGTTTCTGAGTTATTGGGGGTATGGAGGAAACAGAAAATTAGTGTCCGATGTTCATGAGAGAAGGACAGGTGAAAAAGTGAGAGACAGATAAATTCTCAGTTCGGCAGTATTGGCATGACGGGCAGAGAGTCCAAGGATAAGGAAGACGTGAGTTAGGCGAGCGTGTCCAATTCGTAGTTGAGTTACAACTATTTCTTCGCGGCGTGAGGGACGGATCGAAGAGGACCAGGGGTCGGGTATTTTTTAATTGAGCGAAGTTTGTTGCAGGGTTGAGAAGATCAGAGGTTGTGCCATGATGAGGTGATTTGTGAACGGTAGAATGATTTTAAGTCATAAGCCGGAGTTTTGATAATAGTCTCTATTGCCCTCAAACACATAGAGATAATGCGTCACCTCAACACTGATGACTCGTACATTCCGAAAGATGGCCTGATCGAACTTGTTTATGGTTCACACCAGGACTTCTCGTTTGGCCAATCTTAATATCTTGTTTCACTCCTCCGTCCTGTCAGATAGTCCCGAAGATGGTTTATTATAACGGAAACCGCTCGACGTTTCAATTTTTCTGCGGTTTTTGCATTTTCTACTTTCACTTTTGAGTATTCTTTTTTTCGCTATCAACTATTCACGTTAATCAACTTTCTGCGTTCTGTACGTATATGTAAATGTTATAACAACAGTTCACATGAAAATAAATGATATTAAAAAAATAAAAAAATCCGTCATCAACAATATTCCCAGATTTGTGAGAAAAAACACGTATGTAGACTGTTAGAAAAACGCCTTGCTAGAAGCATTTCGTGTAACAATTGAGTAAACGATGGTTCTTGAATGTTTCGGACCCGCTGAATACGAAAATCGTTGTTACTTTTTGAATTGGCCCCCGGAAGGACCTGAAAGGGGGGAAAGGGGTAAAAAATTCAGTTTTTCTCAGTTTCTGCGAAAAGTATGCGTCTGAGGGGAAAAATACCTCAGTAAAAAAAAATTCCTCACAAAATTTCCTATCGGATAAGATTCATACATTTTAGGCTAGCGCGTCAGTGTTGCCAGAGAGGAGAGCGTAAATATAATATGAACATGAAAATACGTACTTTATCATTATTTTAGCCAAACACATACGCGGTTCTGAGGTGATATACAATATACTGCACACATTCAGAATAGAAATTATGAATTATACCAAAATTATCGCAATTATGACCTTTTTCACTCTCAACCAGTGCTCCCAGTTATGAAGAATAATAATTCAAGCTTAATACAATGCTTGCAATTTTCATAAAATAACTATTTTTCATTAGAATGCGTTTCAATCATAAAAAATTGCCAAGAAACTCCGTACTCTATTTTTCTGAACATTATACTTTATTACAAACAAAATTCAGGACAAAGGTTTTTCTGCTGAAATTTGTTCCTTGTGGTAGTCTGTACATACTGTAAATGTTCACCACCCCTAAACCCATCGCCCCACAAGGAACAAATTTTAGCAGAAAAGCCTTTGTCCTGAATTTTGTTTGTATTGAGCTTCTATTTTTTTCTAGACAGTAACCCCACCTTGTAAATAACAACTACCTCATAACGTCGTTATTGTAATAGGATATCAATAAGAAAATTTTTTCAAGTATCTATCTTTATAAGTGCCCAAAATTGAATTTTTTTTTTTTTTTTCTTGAACCTGTATGTCAAAATAACATCCGCAATATTTTCCCAGACTCCATCTACATTGGTCTTGTGACGGGATAATTTAATATAAATTATCGGATATTAGACTTAAGATAGTTCTGTTCTAGGGGAATGAGGCAAACAAGTTTGAAGAAATAACACTGTAAGAAATATTGCACCCAACAGAGAAAGTTGTACTCATAAAAAAACAAGTGGGACTATAATTACAAATTGTACCCGAGATTTTGCTCTCACACACAGACCCTCATGCAACCTACCTTAAAACTTTGATTGTAAAATTCTAATTACACTCAAGTAACAAAAATTTTTTATAGTAGATTACAGAACAGGAGAGGTAAGTAAGCAATAACCGAGTAAGCAGTTAGCAAAAGTGACGCGCAGGAGGTTTGCTTGCTTACCGATTCGGTTTTGTAAGTTATTCTAACAGAAAGATACTGCAATGGGACTATAACCTCACTAAGTAAGCAGTAATTTTTCATAACCACACTCATCAATTCACTAATGATATAATTGGGTATTTACATTGTCAAAATCAATTGATGTGAAGGTACTTTGCAAGTATCTTTCCGTGAAAAATATTTATTAGACTTTAACGGCTCTACCGTCCACAGATTAAAAACAAAAAAGAGAGAGAAGGCCTGACGTTTTGTAGGTTACTTCCTATATCATCAGAGGAACAAAACCTATAAATTGAATCGATTCGTTCCTGCAAGTTACGGCCCGACATATTGAGAACGACAAATACCACAATGAGTAAATGAACGAAAACCAACAAATACTAGAAAGAGTAAATGTACGTAGGGAAATTGCAAAAAGCCGCAGAAATAAAACAAACAGAGTACCGCAAGCACTTTTGGCTAAGAAGCCATCAACGGGCGGAGAATAAAAAGCGACTGACAGAGGAACAGTCGACGACAGAAAACAACGCTGAGGTCATGATTGAACTAACGACTCCTCGCGATGTGAGTCATACTCGTAAATTAGTTCAACCAATCCCTCGTCCGGAATATACCTTAAGTACGGTTACGTTATCGCTGTTCAGGTGGCGAATGATTTCGATATTTTCTAACGCCATTCTTGTTAAATACGATCTTTCTCCATGGAGGAGGGTCTCTGACCCCTCTCTGAAACGGTGGCCACAGGTGATCAAATAGTCCGCGAAGACCGATTCCCCCAATTTGCCCTTTTTCCAGGCCTTTAAGTGCTCAGCCACTCCTATTTGGAGCTGGCGACCGGTCTCACCTATGTAAATTCCGTCACAGTCGTTGCACCTTATACTATAAATCCCACTCCTCTGTAAAGGTGGTGTAGGGTCTTTCAATCTAACGAACAGGCCTTTTAATATGTTAAAATTATAGAAAACCGGCCGGAACCCAAAAGGCTGAAGGACGCGACTCAATTTCGACGAAAAGTGACCCAGGAAGGGGAGCTTAATCCACCGCTTTCTGCCTTCACGACTCCCCTCTCGAGGGAGGGAGGTAGTAGAGTCAAGGCATTGTCGCGTGATTTTCCTACGGACCATCAGGTCAATGTCCAGGTTGACCTCGTTTACCCGAGCCAAGTATTTGATAGTACGTAATTCTTTCTGGAAGGCTGCTTGACTCAAAGGGATATTAGTGAGTCGATGGATGAAACTATTAAAAGCAGCTATTTTGTAGGTGACAGGGCAGAATGACACGCCGTGGACAACAACATCGGTCGAAGTATCTTTCCTGTATATTGCGAACTCATGGGCCCCATCTCTTTCGGAGATGGTAAGGTCCAGGAAGTTGATAGAAGAATTACCTACCTCCAAAGTAAACTTTATGGCGGGACGTACTATCAAATACTTGGCTCGGGTAAACGAGGTCAACCTGGACATTGACCTGATGGTCCGTAGGAAAATCACGCAACAATGCCTTGACTCTACTACCTCCCTCCCTCCCTCGAGAGGGGAGTCGTGAAGGCAGAAAGCGGTGGATTAAGCTCCCCTTCCTGGGTCACTTTTCGTCGAAATTGAGTCGCGTCCTTCAGCCTTTTGGGTTCCGGCCGGTTTTCTATAATTTTAACATATTAAAAGGCCTGTTCGTTAGATTGAAAGACCCTACAGCAGGCCTGCTCAACCTTTTACGACTCGCGGGCCACATCTGTGTCTCCCGAAATTTCCGCGGGCCGCAAATCGTTTACCTACCTATATTTGATAACGATTTTATTGTAATGTAGAACGATAATTAAAGGGAAAATATTCCTGAACTCGCAGCTGAAAAACAAAGAAGCCATCACATTGATTAGATTACTTTCCTATTTTTTCAGCATTATTTTTTTTCTATTTTTTTTTCATATATGTTTGCATGCATTGAAGAAAAAAATCTTTGTATCCTACTTGTATTATGAAATCAAATCGTGTCATGAAATCGTAAGGTTTCTACTACTTTTTGGGTTTTCTGAAATTCTTTCGCGGGCCGCACGACAGTGCTTCGCGGGCCACATGCGGCCCGCGGGCCGCAGGTTGAGCAGCCCTGCCCTACGCCACCTTTACAGAGGAGTGGGATTTATAGTATAAGGTGCAACGACTGTGACGGAATTTACATAGGTGAGACCGGTCGCCAGCTCCAAATAAGAGTGGCTGAGCACTTAAAGGCCTGGAAAAAGGGCAAATTGGGGGAATCGGTCTTCGCGGACTATTTGATCACCTGTGGCCACCGTTTCAGAGAGGGGTCAGAGACCCTCCTCCATGGAGAAAGATCGTATTTAACAAGAATGGCGTTAGAAAATATCGAAATCATTCGCCACCTGAACAGCGATAACGTAACCGTACTTAAGGTATATTCCGGACGATGGATTGGTTGAACTAATTTACGAGTATGACTCACATCGCGAGGAGTCGTTAGTTCAATCATGACCTCACCGTTGTTTTCTGTCGTCGACTGTTCCTCTGTCAGTCGCTTTTTATTCTCCGCCCGTTGATGGCTTCTTAGCCGAAAGTGCTTGCGGTACTCTGTTTGTTTTATTTCTGCGGCTTTTTGCAATTTCCCTACGTACATTTACTCTTTGTAGTATTTGTCGGTTTTCGTTCATTTACTCATTGTGGTATTTATCGTTCTCAAACCCTATAAACTTTTTTTCTGGGGCTCTTGAATGTGGCAAGGCTAGAGCCCCTATGCAATTGCGAAAAAAAAACAAGACTGAGTCGCCATGCGCCTTAGTATCCGGGTCTCTTGATTTTTTTTCTAATTGACTGTTACGTGACGGAAATTTATTTTTTAATTTTTTTCAAAAAATCTGGATCTTCTTTTCCTACCAAGATGTAGAGCTCAAGAGATCTTGATTTTTTCCATGTCTAGATACGGAAACCAAGAGATCTGCATCTTTGTTCCACTCTGATCTGGAATATCAGAGACTTAATATTAGTACATATGGTAGGTAATACGATTAAGGAAGTATCGAGAAGAAGATACTTCCTTAAAGACTGTACAGAAATTTGAAAATGCTATGCAAAAATGAAATCATAAGTGACACAGAATAATATGTAATACGTGCAGTATTAATCCAACAATATACATTATCATCAATATTGATGTTCGAAGACTATCTTGGTCATCTTGGTCACTCTTCACGAAGACTGTCCGAGAAATAAAATTTGCCAGGCAAAAATAAAATCACAAGAGACAGAGAATGTATATCTTGAGTGACCTGAAATTTGGAAATTGCTATGCAAAAATAAAATCTCGAGTAACAGAGAATGTATGTATTACTTGAGTGACGTCACAACACATTTCTCCGGTTAGAACTTTTTCTTTTTCCAATTGCATAGGGGCTCTCGCCTCCGGAGGCAAGAGCAGTACACTGTATATTACCTCAGAACGCGTACATGTGTTCGGCTAAAATAATGATAAAGTACGTATTTTCATGTTCATATTATATTTACGCTCTCCTCTCTGGCAACACTGACGCGCTAGCCTAAAATGTATGAATCTTATCCGATAGGAAATTTTGTGAGGAATTTTTTTTTACTGAGGTATTTTTCCCCTCAGACGCATACTTTTCGCAGAAACTGAGAAAAACTGAATTTTTTTACCCCTCCCCCCCCCTTTTCAGGTCCTTCCGGGGGTCAATTCAAAAAGTAACAACGATTTTTGTATTCAGCGGATCCAAAACATTCTAGAACCATCATTTACTCAATTGTAACACAAAATGCTTCTAGCCAGGCATTTTTCTAAAAAATTTACCTGTCTAAGCTCACATTTCAGCACATACGTCTTACACTGATTCTCGGTTACATGTGAAAAAGCTCTAAAAAATCAAAAGTTAGAACATTTGCCCTCGTACAAAAATAGCATTACCTATCGTACAGACTTTTACGAACGCGCACGACTGCAAACGTCATCCATCAAAACCCCCAAGAGTATACATTGTTGCGTGCTCTTACATTTCTAAATATGTTACGAATTTTTTTTTTTTTTATCTCAAAAAAAGAGGTGAGCAATGACTTCCGGCAAATATTATTATATTTGTGCATCTAGATATAGTAAGCTACATAATAGCTTACAGACGTACATAACGGAGACTTCTTGGTTCGTTAAGAGTGATGGTAGAGTTGGTATAAGATTAACACGCGGGTATGGTAGCAGTTAAAGAAGATTAGAACATCGGCAACGAAAAAATGAAGAAGAGAGACGACGATAGGGGGAGGTGTAATCTAGATGAAGGGACTGAGAGACGTCATTTAACTTAAGGGTAGATGTATTTTGTGCAGCTGTCCTTGCACAACATTATGGATGGAAAACCAAATATCAAATATCACGGGCGTGTAGTAAAGCTAAGGTTTACGTATGTAAAACGGGTACTGAACGCTACCTTATTCTTATTATTATATTTGAAAAAAATATGGGCATAGCCCGTACTACAACAGCAGTGTAGAAACATCTGTTCCAAGAAATTGAAATTAGAGCAACGTAAAATTAGACGGATTTAAATATTCTAGCGTACGAGATCATATGACCTATATGTTTTGTAGTATGATATAGGATCGCGGGTTCCAATATTCACCTGGAGGTGTTTAATTAAGTTGTTTTCCACCTATCTGAACGCATGAACGTTCGATAACAAATAAATTACAAGAAGCTCTATAGGATTTCGAACTCCTACAAAAGGTTACTAACAAATATCTTCGTAACAGGGTAGTATACAATCGCGTGGGAAATCTTCATTAATAATTATCAAGTGTAATAAGAGTTTTGATGAAGAAGCCAAACTGAACAACGTCAGCATACAAATGAGCTACCAATACGTAATCTCGAATTTCTAATACAGTGTAACGAGAATGCTATACCATTGTTGTTCACGTGTTCCTGCACAAAAACTCGAATAATTACCGACATGTCTTCTGCGTCCTTCCACCCAAGTAAAAAAAAAAAAAATACATATTATAGATTGTAAATTACTGAAATCTTATAACACGTGACCATCACGAACACTGCCACCGGACCTGATCATAATAAGGTGCCTGTGTGACTTCTACATGATGGTGCATGAAACAGTCACGGTACCTGGGTACAACTGACATTAGTGCTGTTGCTGCTGTATCGCAGTCGCGAGTCGTGAATATAAAACGCTTATTTATCTCTCTCTTTCCCTTATTTAGACCCAGCATGCACAGACTTAGGGTTATTATGCACGTTATTTGCTTGACACCTGGCTCGACACTACGTCGTTTTCAGTCTGATCGGTGTATTTCAAAGTGCTACTGGTATTACCACGATACGCTTTAATTTCAAACGATAAAAACAAATCGCTTTGGTGTACGTACACATCGACATTCTCTCTCCTTCACGAGAGAAGCCGGAAATTCTTCATCGACGTCCTGCACACAATAACGAACGGTACAGACTGCTGAGATTATTTCATCACCGATGAAACGTGATTAATAAGACAGTGCCATCACGAGGGAGCCCCCTGCCTGCTTTACGAGGGAATCGCGAAAGAAAACTAATGTGTATACACACGCAGGTTATTCAAATAATCATTAGTACGCTAGAAAGGGGTATATTATCTTCGAGTACATTACGATTATTCCGTCATTACCATCGACTCGAGAGGCCATCGAACAATGTAGGTTTACAAATGGATGCTGGCTGCGGCATCTGGTTTTCACTTCGTAATGATTTTTCACGATAATGAATGCTGTGCCTCGCATCGCGGAGACGAACGAGCATTATTAAACGACTCTCAATCACGCTTGAAAAATACACTGGCTCGATCAAAATCGAAAATTGAAGTTGAAACTCAGCACTCGCTTTCGATAACGACCTTGACAGTTCCACTCTCATCCGCCTTCGAAGGAAATAACCAAGGGGGTCCGGAAAGAAACTAAAAAAAAAAATATTCGTCTTATTAAAGTGCTTTTAAAGAGACTCTTTAACGAGATTTAAGATTCTAAGAACGACGAGTGCACTCGATAGTCACACAACTGATATAACCGCGATGGTCAAGAAGGTTCATCCGCTCCCTACGGCCTTGTGAACTTCGCACGACCAAAAAGGGTGAGACTTTATCACGATTCTGAAACGACATCGGTCTAAATGGAAGAATCGTCACACAGATTTCACGGCGAGATAATGTCACTACGCTACTGGCATTACGCGCTAAGTAGAAGATGAATGAATGTCCTACGAACTTCGAAATCAATCTCCCGCGGGCGGTATTGGTACAGAATGATTGTACAGACGATCAACAATAATGAGTTGGTCACGCTGGTCGAAAGGAGTGAATAATTACTCGTATGTTTGTAGCCAGGAATCTCTCGACGATTGACCGGATGAATGACGTGGGAAGAATCGATGAAATGATGACAACGCACGCAGCGAAATTTCAGAGAAATACAACTTAGCTAAAATTTGTTGCCTTAACGCAATCTTCACGAAGCTAATATATTCTTGAAGATCATGGCGAGTCTTCATTCTTTAAAATCCTGTAATCAATCAGGATTTGACAGCAGAATTCAATTACAGGAATGATAGTCAATGCGATGGCAACCCAGAGAAAGCACTTTGTTTACCGACGTTCAAAGTCAAATGATTTTTTATGTTGATATCACAATGAGGCATTCGAGAACGGAAAGTCTTAAAGTGGAGGTTTTCGCAGAAAAAAAAAGAAGTAAATTTGCAGAGATTCAATTGCATCATCAATTATTGGAACCGATAATTACAAATATTTTCCAAGTAAGTACTCGGGATACAAGAATCCTTATCCTGACGAGGACACTTGACAGAACTTCATCACCTATGAATGTTTGGATACGAAGAGCATAAAGCAGAATATATAAAAAAAAAACACTCACGCAGTCGCGTGAGTAGTACACGACTTTTCTTCCCACAATACAAAAAACATTGAGAGAGTCACTCCCTCTCTTTAAATTAAATACCAATGACCTGTCAATCATGTCAAACATTTGTAGAATAAACAATAAAACTCAGTTTATAAATTCTATCACTACGATGTCACATCAACAGATAACAGAGTAAAGATACCTATAATCCAATAAGGAAACCTGAATTTTGTTATAATTTAGGCTAAGAGTCATCTAAAACCTACAAAACGTCTCCAGAAAAACCACTCCCCCTCCCCCTGTCCAAACTGCTACGAGGCTATAACAGTTGTTTCTAATAAAAAAGAGCTCTACATCATTTTTTCCCATACCTTATTCTTAGCATATTATTAGTCTAGTATACTGTATATTAGGATGAGTGGTTCAATTTTTTATCACTTCCGATTTCTGGCATCTCTTAAAGCTATCTCGAGCTGCTATTCCTCTCGTGCACTCATAAATTGCCTTCACGCTATCATATCACCATTTTCTATGCACACTCCACCCCAAAATTCTTCATCTGGGAATCCAGCTACAACGAGATCCCGAAAAACTAAAAAAATCGATGTCGAAACGAAAGAAGCAACCAATCACCCAATAGTCAACCCCTCATTCCTTCCCTCACGCTTCAACCATTCCAAACGTATTAATCAAAATACCTCACTTTTCTAGCTAGAAAATTCGGTAAAAATATATAGCACCCAAGCCCGGTTTACTCGTTAGTCTAATCTCAAATCTCACTCAAAAAAGCCAGTCCAAATTGAAAATAATCTTTCCATCTCTTTTGACACCTCAAATCAACTATGAACCACTATTAATTATGTACCCATACATGAAAAAATGACAAATAAATCAATTATTAATTAAGAGTGAAATCACCCAGGTATAGTCTCGCATCAGCACACTTGATGAAGATTAAAAAATTGTACTTAATCATTCAAACTCAAGGTTTTCACTAAAATCAGTCGAATAACAAATTAAGAAAAATAAAACGTGAACCCACATTTTGGTCCTCATCCCAACGAAATTCAAGGCAAGAGGAGGTCATTTTAGCTCGGCTGCGAATAGGCCACACTCGTCTTACTCATACTTATCTTCTCACTAATCTCGCTCCTCCATCATGCCCTCACTGTCTCCAAGAAAATTTATCAGTTGATCATTTTATTTTCTCATGCCCCGTCCTGCAACCCACTCGAACCTCCCTAAATATATCTTCCAATATCAATGCAGCACTAAACAACAACTCCGAAACCATCGACTCAACCCTAACTTATTTACGCACCACTCAATTCTACAACTTCATATAATTCACCAACAAATTCCGTTCGATCGCCACTCAATTCCACCAATACGTACCTAATTTAACCTAATTCAAGTAATGTTCTAAAATAAGATTGTAACGCCGAGCAAATAACCCTCGTGCAGTTTATAATGCTCGTAAAATAATAATAAATAAATAAAAAAAAAAAAAAAAAACTATCGAGTATGACTAATAATAATGAAAAATAGCTAGAAAAATGAACAACTCGCCATTGCCACTATCCGTTCAAAAATAAATTTAACAAAACAAATAAAATTTGACAAAACAAAATTCAACGCTCTAGGGGCTGTGGGAAGCGAGATACAAGTGTACTAAATTTGAACGAAAAGGTTTCATCGGAAATAAAATCCAATGAACCCTTGGTAAAGAATGAACAAAGAATGAACCTGTCGAATGATGAAAGGTTCTTCACAATACCCGTACTGATAACGAAAGTGGTAAACGTATAGGAAAATCCGCTTCTCCTAACGTAAGCAGCTACTCGCAGCTATTCGTAAGAAGCTACTCGTAATAGTGAAAAATTTTTCAACAAAAGTAAAAATTTCTCGAGAACTACTCATCCGATCCTCAAAAAAAATGCAGGTGCACATCTTCAAATATAATACTACAATATGGCCGAGTTACAAAAAAATCCATCGGGTAGTTTCGGAGGAGTTCCGCGGACAAAAAGGTACTCGAAATACTGCAAAATTTCTCAACAAATTGAAAATTTCTCGAGAACTACTCATCCGATTTTCAAAAAAATTGCAGGTGCACATCTTCAGATATACTACTACAATATGGCCAAGTTACAAAAAAATCCATCGGGTAGTTTCGGAGGAGTTCCGCGGACAAAAAAATCTTATATATATATATGTAAGATGTAAAATCTTGACAAATCTGGCGATGCTGTGTTTCCACAGAATCGAATCAAAAAGTCGAGTTCCCGAAGGAAAGGCAGGTCAGCTGACTGCACTCGGAAGGATAAACAGAACGAGAGAGGAATAGCATTATATGATCGGAGCTCCGAACTTTGTCCGTGAGTAGGAGAGTGACGCGACTGACGGTGAAGAACGTTCACGTTCTTACATCTCCACCGCTAAGAGGAAAAGGATAAGGAGTAGACTTTTTTGATACGGCTTACTGCATGGT
The DNA here is from genome assembly GCA_035079385.1 of Aspidiotus rigidus. Classification (NCBI taxonomy): domain Eukaryota; kingdom Metazoa; phylum Arthropoda; class Insecta; order Hemiptera; family Diaspididae; genus Aspidiotus; species Aspidiotus rigidus. The sequence continues at coordinate 10,820,408 of JAVHKY010000020.1, read as the reverse complement.
GTAGGCTTACTGCGCACGCAGGAGTGGACTTGGTCCGTGTACCTACGGGGAGTGGAGTGTATCCGTGTACCCAGCAAATGCGGCTTACTGCATGATGTAGTCTTACAGCGTTCATCTACAGGAGACCGGGAGACTCAGTTATTTTGATACGATTTGTAAGATGTAAAATCTTGACAAATCTGGCGATGCTGTGTTTCCACAGAATCGAATCAAAAAGTCGAGTTCCCGAAGGAAAGGCAGGTCAGCTGACTGCACTCGGAAGGATAAACAGAACGAGAGAGGAATAGCATTATATGATCGGAGCTCCGAACTTTGTCCGTGAGTAGGAGAGTGACGCGACTGACGGTGAAGAACGTTCACGTTCTTACATATATATATATATATATATATAAGGAAACCTGAAATTTTTTTTTATGCTAGTTGTGATCTAAGACCCCTAAAACATCGAGAAAGTTCATTGCCCACTCCCCCTGTTGACCTTGCTACGGGTGTAATACCTCACTTTTCTAGTTAGAAAAGTCGGTAAAAACATGTTCTGGCAGAGCCAAATGAATAATGCCATACTTATTTAAAATGACTTAAAGTAAGTCAAGGTTACGCCCTTCTTATGACGTTAATAGCGAGTTGAAATCTTGAACTAGCTGGTGGACTTACAGGAAGCTCCATATTAGAGATTTACTAGGTTGTATATTGATCCTGAATTTGAAATTTTCCTTAATCCGTAAAGTATGTTATGGTCTAGTATACTTGTTTTAGGCTAACTGGCTCACGGATTCACGCCCCTCTCTAGACTAGTATAAGCTCACATATGTTAGTCGCTCGTTCGCCTTGTTTGTTGGACTAGTATAAGCCTAATATTCTCCGTATGTTAGGCTAACTGTATACTATGCTCACTTCTTAGCCTAGTACAGGCTTAGTATATGTAGACCTAGTAAGGAAACGCGAATCGATACTGGTTGTCATTTACCAAAGTCTCAAAACTGCGCAGGTGGGTCTTCGACAAATATTGGTAGGAAAATCCGAACTTTTGACATGGGTACGTCTTTTCTAAGGAGGAGGGAGGTGGGGATGGTGGTACCCGCCAATATATGTAACACAGTGATGACGTCACAAAAGTGTATAGTCTTAGAATTAAGGGGGATGATGTCACGGGGTAGTGACGTTAGTAAGAATGAGGTGGTGACATCAGCGGTTCATGACGCCACTAAGGTAGGAAGTGGTGACGTTACAAAATTTTTCATATGAAAAATGAAACGTTCATCTTAATACTGCACATTATACAGTAAACTAGGTACCGTTGCAGGAGGGCCCAAACTTAACTGGCTCAGGACCAGTTTTACCAGCATAAGTTCGGGGAACTGAATCTCTCCTAACCCTGATCGCCCCATTGCGGGTTAACTCGAGGTTAGCAGCTAGAAAAACTGACCCTCACAGTATGTAGTACATCAGCACAGAAATAATATGAATGAGGGGTTAAACTAAGCTAAAAGGGTAGCTGAAGCAACTGTTCGGAGGTTGTTAGATTAGGCTCATCTTGCAATACTTTTGGAGAAGGCTAAACTAAGCGCGGAGGGTTGAGGCGGTAAATTGGACATTGGAGGTGTGGGTTATTCGGTTTTCTGGGTATCTAACTAATCAAAATTGGAAATACACGCCCATTCCAGCAGAAATGATATGTCTTAAAAATAAGGATAATGAAGTCGCCAAAGTTGGGGAAACAATGTCACGGGTTGATGAAGTCACAAAAGTGTGTACGTCTTGAATGAATAAAATTTTAGTGTGAATATTATTTTTGTGATCAACATAATACTTCAAATGATATGAATTGTGAGATACTTGGATTGCAACATGAAATGCTGGATAGTGAATGATAATAAAGAGCGAGCGAGACATAATTCATGGTAAAATAAATTTTCTCAACACTTGCGGTGGTGCCGGATTCGGGCCAAATATTATTAATGTAAGGGCAAAGGTATCATTTTTCTCCAAAAAAATTTTGAAAGTCTTTTTGCAAGAATTTTACCATTCCAAAAAAAAACATTGGTCCCTCCCCCCAAAGCAAATTACATTCTGGAATGCGAAAGGAAATTCAACTTTTTTGTTAAAGAAAATGTTGACTTCGTTTGACCGACTTTCTGTGATCAATTTCGGGTCATTCTGGAAGGAGAAAACGGAGTGTATCTCTTATTTTGCGGCTCTTGTGTCCATTCTTGATCCCAGGATTACTCCAGATATGGTACAAGGAGAGGGTATTGTATAAACAGAAATGGATCGCACCTGTAGATGAATTCAGCATGAAAAGCGATCGTAATCGCGTACGGAAGCGGTGAACTGTATAGTCAATCGTAAGCTGACAATTCTGTAGGTTGAAGAAGAGATGAAAGAACTTGCACAATCAGTCTTGAGAAAGGAATCGACTTCACAATTTTTTGACCGCTCGACACTCGGGGGCGAGCTTTTTAAAGTCAGCATGACACCACTACTCAAAAATCTCCTTCCGTCGACCAAAATACCCTCATAGATTCTCCTAGCGATCTACATCAACCATTTTGGAAGAAACAATTTCACATTCTGAGAATTTCTGAAGGAAAGGGGAAATTAAGAGTACCTATTAAGAAGAGAATGACAAACAAAATATGGCTTTTTCCCACCCTAAGTGATGCAGTCGTGGTACTGCGAAACGTCGGCTAATCAAGATTTCGTGAAGCAGAAAAGCAAGTACTCATCGACTTCGTTGTAGCTAAAGTAGAGTTCTTATGCAGGCACATACTATTAAGAAATTATAACAGGAGGTATGTAATTGGACTCCATGTGTTCGTTTAAGTGTAGCTTATGGCTGCATTTGTACAATTTTCTTCTCCTGTACAGTGTTTTAATAGTATGAGCCTGGATTAACGACACTAACAAACTTCGAAGAGGGGTTTTGAACAAAATTTCATAATCTTCCAGTTCTAGGGAGGAGAAGGGTTCGTCCCCTATCTACCTCCTTAAATACACCAACTGCATTTTACCGCAGTTCTCTTCATCCGTCCATCTAAGTTACACTCAATAATTCTAGAATTTAAGTTCAACTCTCAGGCTCAAGTACCAGTGATGCTAAGCTCCTCTTCTTACGGCAGTTGGACTGTAATAATTTCGACTTCTCTTTACATATAAGAAGTGGTAGGAAGACAACCACTGCATCAGGTGATCTATAAAATATGAACTTAATTCTTTGATTGATTAATGGCTGAAGTCCCCTCATTTCCAGCTTCTACAGACAAAAGACACTATAATCTATTCAGAGAAAATTGGTGCGCAAAAATCTCTCACGTTTCCTAGACTTCAAACTCAGCAAACGCAACTCCAAAATATCTCCTTCAATGAAATTCTATAATGTTCTACAGATATGACCACGCATGTTGTTCTCAGAGAAAATAATTTTGTCGCAAAAACTTCCCTCCACTTCTCTATTTGCCGCCCACAGGCAACCTTTCTACATGGCATATTCAATTTTTATTTTGAAATGAAGATGGCCCACAGCTGTGCTAGCTAATGAGATTCTTGGTGAGAACAACAATAATAATGTGCTTGTGGACACCTGTCCATCTAATTTTGTCAATGACTGACATCATACAACGAGTGACTTAGAGAGGAATAATTCGGAAAATATCTCGTCTTCCAAACAAATCTAACCCTTTGTTCCAGATGGTTATGATCTAGATTCATCAACTCCACTCTTACCTCGAGTATTAGTCCAGTCAATAAAGATGAAAAAGTGACAATTATAGGACATAAATGTGATGGAAGGTTTTTCTTTATAATGTGCACAGGGTAATCCCCTGATTAAAATACCGATGAGTCCTACGCGCTCTGCCTCTTGCAAAGTCCCCCCGCGGTCTCCTTCATCACTAAAATTCAGTTTTTCGCAATTTTATCGAAAACTAAGCATTTTACAGAAAAAAGTTTCAAACAAAAGTTGTTCCTCGTAAAATTTCCTACAAGATTCACTATTCATTTGTTACCTTACGTTCATTGGTTGGTCTGAAAATTGCTATTTAAGTACCTCATTTTGTTCTTGCAAGCCATTTAGTGCGATATACCGGATTATAGTGACAGTTTTGGTTCAATTTTTGCATTTTTTGTAATTTTTCCAAGAATTAAGAAAATAATTTCACTGAAGAAAACTTCCTCAGTAAGTATTTGAGATGATTTTTACATCTATTGGTTGCTTAAGAAATGGTGAATTTTTTGTACACGTAAGCTATTTGTAGTATTTCAAAAAATCATATTCTTGATCCAAGAATTTCCTATGTAATCAAAAATATTTACACACATCATTATGGATACAAAACATCCCCCCCTCCCCCTCAAATAATTGTGATGCGCTCTGCGAAAAGGGACACAAAGTCGGCATGATAAAAGATCCACGCGTGTGAAACTGCATTTCATGTGAGGTTCATTTTCTGCGACGAAATTTGTTTATAATGTTTGATTGAAAGATCATAGAAGTCAATGATGACATTCACAAGCGTGCTCCTCTCATTTTCTGGTGTAAGACGGGCCTAATTCGGCGGCCAATTTTACACGAGGAGCTTTCACCATGTCGACTTGTGGTACCTTTTTGCAGAGCGCATCACAATTACTGAATAAAAGTTTTTTATAGTCTACAGATAGGACAGTGGAATCATCAGTTATTCGGAAAAGGATGAAGCTTGTTTGGCGGCTTGATCAACAGCGTCATGTTCAAAGAGATCAACGTGCCTGGGGATCCATTAAAAATTATTTGCGTGTTAATTGAGTCTAGATTGTCAAGTGCGAGAGGGATGCGTCGCATGATTGGATTAGAGTTGTATGAGTCTTTAAGGGAATGTAGTGAAGAGAGAAAAAGAGTCGGTAAGATAAGGAATTTGCCGTTCGGGGGTAATTGGAGGAGGTAGGTGAGACAGGTGATTAGGCTCATAGGTTCGACTGTAAATATGAACCTATGTTGCGGATGCGTTGTGAAACTATTTCCCAGTCGGCCGAGTATTACGTAGGCTGCTTTATTGGCGCTGGAGAGGAAAAGGGTGTGTAAAGTATAAACAATTTCGCGAGATTTGAGGCTTTCTGTGAGGTCGAGACGTATTTTAGATTGAAGGGGAGTCTAAGGAGGGGACGTCGAATGTAAAGGTTGTAGTGGATTGAATCGGAGACGAATATGTTTGGTGGGTGGGTGGTTGGTTGGTTGTTGTGAAGGAAAAAGATTCCGTTTGTTAGTTGGAAGTTGTGGAAATCGGAAGACAGAGAATAAAAGGTTGGAGGAGTCTTTGAAAATGGGGGAGGTCCTAAGGGCTCTGCCCATAGGCTAAGTTTGGAGTTAGCACGATAAGCTCCCAGAGTAATCCTGAGAGAGGAGTTCCATTACCCAGATTGTAACTTCAACTCAGGAATCAGTACCACTAAATTCACAAATATCCCAATACTAGGGATCGTATGATCGTGGAACCTACGAGTAAGCCGAGTTTACAGTGTAAAACTTACAGGCACTGATTCACAGCGAATTCTCGGCCACATTCGAGTTCACTTCTCGGAATTCTTGTTCAGTACATTCACGCTTATTACTGTCTCAACGCGTAACGATGAGAGCTCCAGAATGATTATTTTGAATTTTTTAAAATATTTAGATTGATCACGTATGATAACAAATGAATAGTGAATCTTGTAGGAAATTTTACGAGGAACAACTTTTGTTTGAAACTTTTTTCTGTAAAATGCTTAGTTTTCGATAAAATTGCGAAAAACTGAATTTTAGTGATAAAGGCAGCCGCAGGGGGACTTTGCAAGAGGCACAGCGAGTAGGACTCATCAGGGGATTACCCTGAGCACATTACAAAAAAAAATCTCCCGTCACATTTATGGCCAATAAAGATTCTTTATTGACTGGACTATATAAAGGCATTAACCAATCTGAATCCGTTGGTAGATACATGCTGACTCGCTCAAGAAGTCCTGTCGACATGATAGCACAAGTGCGTAAGATTTTCTCACAGTTTCGAAAGAAAGTGTCAATGTTCGTATACGAGTCACAATTTTACGTGCTTCTTCACGGATTGCTGGTCACAGTGTCCAGAAAGTTGAATAACACCTTACCCATTCGCTCCACGTATGAATACTCGGGCGTGTATTTTGCTTCTATATCATCACAAAAACAAATCATCATCGTCGAGCACTGCCCTGCGCACAGTAGCGGTTCACGAGCGTTTCACTCGTATCACACGTAAAATTCATTTTTCACACATACCTTTTTCTTAACTCGTGTATATAATATATCATCGATTTAACTTCCCTCCGCCGAATACACACGCAGAAGACAGCTAAACCGTAGCACATTATAGGAGTATTTTCACGTTATTATAATACCTGTACCTGTGTACCTCAAAAAGCAGCCGCTCGTTTCACCGATACGCACAAACCACAAAATTTTGTATGAATATATACGATGATGATGACGGCACGAATAACCGAAAACGTACACGGTTCATATTAGAATGACAATATACAGTCTATATGAACAAATAATAGAGTGGAGAGAGAAGAAAAAATCAAGCCAGGTTATATAGACAGTCACCTGCGTAGGTTTTATGCGTAAAACGGTAGTGCCTACTCGAGTACATGTATAGCAATTAACCGGAATCGTTCGCTGCATTCGAGGAGGATAAAAACTAACCCCTCGTCGAAGGAGGAGGAAAAGAAAAGAATAAAAAAAAAAAAACGTAATCGAGGCATCAATGCGTGTACAATGAAGTCTCATTTATTGTAAGTCCCTTACAAAGGAAGCAAACACAACACTACCAGTATACATAAATGAAAAGGGATGAAAGGATTGCGATTATAGAGAGGAAAAAACCCTGCCTAGTAATCAATGTACAGCAAAAGTCGACTTTTTGCTAGAAAACAAAATCAACTACGAATTGAAAATTACCAGCAGGAGAGACTTTCTAGAAATGAAAATGCGCGTTGATGTACAACTCTAGAATCTTTATAATTGAAGGTTTCCAGAGTTTTACGACAGAGTTCGTAAATAATGCGTAAAATGTGAAATAGATGGAGTCCATTACATGACTCGGGGCACTTTCCAACTTATGAGACTCAATGAAAGATTGAACCACCAGCCCACGGTGCACGATGGTCTCAGCCAGGCTTCGGGTCGGACCAGGGATCTAGAAATATAGGAGACCCTCTGTATCGCTTCTTCCCTCGGACAGCAGGTTTGAGATCCAGCCATTTGATCTCTCTTTAAAACAAAACATCAGAAGAATGGATTGATTGCTTAAAGCTAAAAAATACAATATTTCTTGGGGACGCACACAATACAAGTTTCATAAAAGAAATAACTACTTTAAGACGTGCACAGAATTTACACGCATTTCAATTAAGTAACACGGTTGTTTTGAAGCTGTCACCTCTCGAAACGATGAAGCTACTAAAGCCTTTGAGATCAATGCTCTCGCCTTTCCCATTATTCTATACTTCTAATTTCGTTCAGAACTTTCTTATTCTCTTTACATCCATCGACCATAGAAACCACTACGGACAAATAATTATTATATCTCGTGCGGTAGAGACTTGAAAATAGAAAGGTCACTGACACTACAAAAAAATAATAAGTTTATACGTACGCAGTATGCACAGTGCGTTATTTACCAGGAGAGTGCGTACATCTATATACCTATTCTGAATTTCTACACTCGTACTTCTTTCGCCATTGCGAACGAAATATTCTATCTTATTTTAATTTTCGAAAGAAAACAAGACGCGTAAATAACAGAGAGCAGACGAAAGAGCTCCATATGCAAGCCATACATCTGGAGTAGGTGTACACTCTCAATATTCGAACAGATGTTGAACGTATAGAGTATTTTGATATACGATATTGAACAAACAGTTCAACTCTGCGTAAAAACACACGTTTCGTGCTAACAGAAAATACGCACATACACTCGTAGTATCTTCATCAACACAGGCGTGCAACAATTCTCTACTATAGCCCATTTAGAGGTGCAATAATGGTAGCCCGGGTCGACCATATACGAAAACAAATGATCAACTTTGCACATATAGAACCCACCTTGTCCATCCTTAACTGACTATACCGCGGATTCCGAATATCCTCCTCAACACCATCTCTATCATAGTTAATGACACAATAAAAGTCCTTGTCCTCCGCTTTCACTTCAAACACACATGGCTACCGCATAATATTAAAGAAATTAAAGCCTTAAAACGCCTATATCCCGTCCTTCCACCAGTTGCAACCTTAAAGCCGATCTATCCTAGATTGTGGATCTCCTATAAATGGACTCGCACCCTCATCACAGCTCCCACTTCTAGATACAGTTCAAAATTCCGCCACTTGTATTTGTTCTGCTCCAAGTCTAGCCGTTTGATCAGGTTATCCACCTCTACATTTTTAGTCTCCTCGCCTTTGTCTCACAACTTCCACAAACTTCATCAGTTCACATTATTCTAGCCAATTCCATTCCAAATCTTCCTTCTTTATTGCAATACTTTCACCAATATGCTTTATTTTCTCACCCGCTTCCATCACAAAGATAATCACTCCCCTTGGCTTGTCCCGTATTTCCCACATTGGTTGCATGTCATAAGTTTTCATCTTTTTTTTATATTAGTAACCTGATGATGATCAATACGAGTGGTCGAAACCGATCGCGAAAATTATTTGAAAGTGAATCCTTCAATGTTTGATTTTGCCTTAGAATAAAGTTTTATCAGTTACGTGCTTGTGCTCTCCTTCAATTTACCAATAAAAATGGTACGTAGTTGTGAAGATTCAATTAAATTCATTCCGTAGGGCCTTACCAAGACCTAAAATAATATACAAATCATGTCAACTACCCAAAAAATCCACGAACTACATAATTTACTGCGCCCTCTTTCTATAAATACTTGACTCTTTTTCAAACGCTATCCTTTGTTTCACAGATGAATCAAAAATCGAAAACCGAGTCGGTTTCGCGTTTTCAAGAGGCAACAAAATCTTTTCTCGTCGACACCGCAACTCTGCATCAATCTTAACGGCCGAAGTCTTGGCCATCTTTCAATGCTTCGAAACAATTTACTAATCCCTTTCCTACAAAACCGCATTTCTCTGATCGCCACTCACGTACACTTGACACAGCCAGTTGTCTCAAACATTCATTCCCTCATAACCCTGCCATCTATTAATTACGACCTAACTTTCATCAGGATCGTATGGGGATCTAGGGTGATGAAGAATTCGATTTAGCCGCCAAAACTGCCGCAAAACCTCCACGAATCAACTCTTGTCCTCTTTCCACTAAAAATGATCTCATCCACACCATCCAACTTAAAATTACGGACGAATGGATCATACTTTGCCAAAATCAATCTCATCAAACAAATTTGTCCCATTAAAACCATAATTTATCGTGTGGGCTTCATCATACCTAGAACTCCGCCGTCACGAAATCTACCTTACACGTCTCAGACTCTCTTATGCTCATCTTCCTTCCAAGCTCTTCCCGCTCTCATACAAATATTGTAACCTCGACTCTCCTCTCACAGTCACCCACATTTTCGCAGGCCCCTCTTCAGCTTCTCTCAGCACCAAGTTGGAAGAAGAATTACCCCCGGTGTGGAATCTCCGAGATTACCACTCATAAAGGAAAATATCCGGTTCGAAGGTTCGAAGTGTAATTTCTGACGAGAGGAAGTCATTTCTATGAGAAAAAGACCCACTAAGATCAAGACAATATCATTGGAAGACAGTAAGCTGACCGCTGTGGATTCACACCAACATGTTTATGTTTCTGGTTTTCCGTTCTAGTCCATTTCTACTAAGAATAAATCAAGCGAAGATGAAGCTTGGCATTTACTGAGCCCTAATTACAGAGTAAACAAAGTTCGTCCAAGAGAGCTCGAGACACGGGCATCATCCAAATTCGTAATTTAGGGTTTGCCTAACGCAGTTAACCGAGCGGTGAATCTGCAACACTCAACAATTTGCATTGTGTACAGCTGTATGCAGAGCTTGAGGCGCACTCAACGCGTTAGGCGAACCTAAACTACAAATTTGGATGATGCCCGTATTTGTTAACTTTATAGGTGTAGCAAAGACGACCTCTGTTTACTCTGCGGCCATAATAAGTTTCTCCTACCGTTGGATTTGTAACATCTGGCGTGCTGTACATCAAGTCTATATATAATAAAAACTAAACCCACTTGAACTTGACAGAGTAGTGGCGCGCTAGCGTCGCCACCTCGCATGCGTCCTACAGTTGATAGAAATAACGTCCGCTAGATGTCAGCCACTCCGCTGTCAAGTCCGAATAGCAGCCTAGTCTAGGCCTAGTCAGTATAAGCCTAGTTATATTAGGCCTAGTATAATGAAGGCCGAAGGTCGAAATTTTTTTATGACCCTAAAGTTGGTCAAGGTCTTTGATGACGTCATAAAGCGTCATATCGCGTGACACAGATTTCAGACTGACCCACAGCTCAAAGACATATGAGGAGTTATCTGTCAAAAGGGCACCTGGGGGTGCCCTTCTGACAGACAACTCCTCATATACATGTCAAAATAGCTTCTATATATGTACTCCATGTTGAAGACTCACTTGGTTCGACAAATATTGCGCTAAATTCCAATTTTGGCAAAAAATACAGCATCAAAGTTTTCGCGATACTTTTCTCTCAAAAATTTATACTAATGTCGATAATACGTCTATGAATTGAATGTACCTGGTGTGGAAAAGTCAATGAATTGTTCATTCCAGTTTTTGTTAAGGGATGCATACAGCAAGGTCATAATTTGTCAATAAGAACTTTTTCTCTCTCGAAGCTAAAACGTTCATTTTTTCGAATAGCCTACTTTAGATGGAGACTCTATCTGTCCGTTAGTTTTCAAGAAAAGTAACTCATTTACCACCTCATTTCTGAACTTTTTAACAATGGAGTGAAGAATCGAGCGTTAACATTATTTGATTCAATTTTCCTGGACTCTTCTGATTTTCACTTTGTATCAAGCAAGAAGTTTCCAATTAACATATAAATACTATTTCACAATAAGTGACATGTCCCATCTTGACTATCGCTGACCAAAAGCGCGCAACAGCACACAAAACTTGGTTGGGTCTAGATTAAGTGTTGGAACAGAATAGGCAAAATTCCAAGGAGCTCCACGGTAGCTTGACAATAAGTTAGCAGTAGTGTGCAGCACCTCACTTGTTTTTTTTTTTTCTTCTTGATCCTAGGGTTATGAGCTCAGTAGGAACAAATCCGAAAACTGCCGTGTCATTTTTGAACCATGGCGACTAGCGGACGGGATTGGTACTACCATAGTAATCAAACGGGAATTTTGACTAGCGGCTAGGATTGTTACTAATCTCCTTTGTGTTTCGTGGGTTAACAGCGCTCAATGTATTTCTAATGGAAGTTTCCGGTATTGTTTGTATAGTGTATTTGGTAGGAAAATCTAAATTCATGAGAGGTATTTGGTAGCGTAGAGATAAGAGAGGATCTTATGGATGAAAAGGAAATTATTGCCGATAGCTCTTGAAAGGAATATAGATAGGCGAATTCAGGCCAGGACGGGAGGATAAAACCTGATACACAAGATGCTGATATTCAAGCTTGTTATTTGTACAAAGCGTTCAGCAGTCGGAACGCTACCAGCATTCCGATCGGTCAACCGCTGAGGGCGTTATGATCGGCAAAGTTGAAAATAGGATAAGGACGATTTTCTCACTGAATGTTCATTGAGTAATCTTGAAATAATTCGAGAACGAAGTGATTTAGGAGAAGAATTATAAGGGTAAAATTAGCTACAAGTCATTTTCTCTCATGAAAATTGAATCGTCAACCGCACCACCTATCATTTGTCCCAGTTTTGTTGCGCGCGATACTAGCGCTATTCCACGCAAGAGACTCATGATCGCTTTGTAACACGTTAGGATCTTGTGTACTGGGCTCAAAGGTTGAGATGGTGGGTGTGCGTTAGGCGAAGTTTGTAGTAAAAGTTCTCGGTGAGACTGGAGTTGTTGAGAAAGGTAATGGTTTTATTTGAATGGGACTTATGGGAAATCCACTAGTTTAGGATTTGGAATCTGGTTTAAGGGTGAGATCAAATCTAAAACAGAGTATTCGGGGGTTAATGCATGGTTTGGCGGTTTCTGTTTCTGCTATGGCTGGTAATCTGGGCATCCAGGCACCCAGATGAAAGAGCAGGTTGCGAATGAACGAGCGAGTGGAGGCAAGAAGAAAACGTGGGAAATTGTTGTCAAAGCGGATAGGAAGTCAGAAGCAATAAATTGATTCCAGGCATTGAAAGATGGCTCGTAAAATTGAGACGGAATTTATTATTCATTTATAGCAAAGTGCTCCACCCAACAGCCGATAGGCCAAGGACAGAAGAAGAGTGAAGAAGCAACTTACAACGAAAATAAAGATTGAATTGGGGTAGCCACCCAAATTCAATCCCATTCAATCAGGCGGCTACTTCAAAAAACTAAGAAAAGAACAACATGACAAAATAGATACATGAGTTTTGTTTACAAAGAAACTTTCAGAAGAGACACGCTTCACGAGAGCAGTCGTTTCAGAGGAATTTTTGCAAGAGCTGGGAAATTTCAAAGTACTCATAATTGAGCAGAATATCTGAACTCTCATTTTATTTGACATGCCTAGCAATTAGAAAAGAGTTTGTACTCGCCCTCTAATCGCACTCTTGCAATAGTTCTCAAGAGAGACTACTACAGCACAAACAAAAGTATCAGAGACCTCATCTCAAACCCGATCCTTCGAGCTCTAAACTCTAGATTTCTCAAGTCTACGTCCTCCAGCCTATAATCAGAATTATATTTTTCGTAGAAGATCTCAATGTCATATATAGGAGAAACCGTATTCAAGGTGTTTCTAATAAAAAATGAATATTAAACTCGATGGTGGAGGTTATCGATGCGGGAACTCGTTACACCAATGATACATCTCAAAGTCTATTTCCTCCTCTCTAAAACGTTACCAAGACTGAAAAACTAACTCAGAACTTGGCCGAGAACATTCCTGGAAGTAGAGTTTAGCTGGAGCATCGTCCGCGCGAACCGGTTTCCAATGCTATGGAAATATATAAAAATTATTTTTTATTAATTCGAATCCACGCCGAGTATATTATAGGGACACACTCGGGATGTGGGTAAGTTTACGAGAGTGCATCTGCATCTCTCTCCTGTTCCGCGCACGAAAAGCGAGAGACTGTTTTATAGACTCGTACGATGAGTAATATTTATCGTCGAATTACTTCTTTTCTGGCAAACTGGCACCGGTATACACGTAATTAAGGCGAACGCGAAGAGAGGAAGACGGAGCTTGTTCGTCATACGGCTACCGAAATACGTACAGGCCATAATATTCTAGTTATTACGTGTTTAACATTGTGTAGAAGAGAAGTACGGTGGTGCTGTACAATCAGAACTAATGAAAAATGACCCGCAGGCACGCACCGAAATCAAAGCTGTATAATAAACTAACGCGCATTACAATATCCAGTCTACTTACTCCAGAATAGAATACTGGCCATAAATGCGATCTAGAACTAGAAAAGCAGCGAACGCCTATCCGAGTACATATATATCGCATACTTTATTCATCACGAATTTACTCGCTAGAGTCTGTAGGCCATTAAGAGAATTACATTTTCGTGCTTTGTTTTTTATCGCGAAGTACAAAGTCGTGCTGTGGCTTGAGAAATTATGCAGCAGCACGACTCACTAAAACCGACCAAATAAACGAATTTTTAAAAAAGGGAATGTTCAACGAGGAAACGACGAAAAGGAATCCGCCACAATTCACAACATATAAAAAGGACGAAAACTTTTATAGAACGAAATATTTCTGTTTCTAGCGACCACGAACCACGAAATACCAAACAATAAAACAATAAGTTTTGAACAACCGAAATCGGTTCTAGGTTACGGCGGGGGAAGGATGGAGGAGGGATTCCACGGAATACATTTTCATTTTTATTATTCACTGTCACGCAATCCTGTATAATAGGATATTTTGTGGTGGTCAGTTACACTTCTTATACGCTCGAGTTCGTATGACTTTTTTTTTTTTTTTCTTCCTCGGTGAAGAGAAAAAAAACAAAAACCTCCCGACACTTTTCTTGACCCATAAAAAATAAAAATTAATTAAAAAGAACGTGGACCACGTTGGTCGGCGAAGGTTACCAAAGAGAAGACGCGGTCGGCGTACTTGAAAGGCATTTTCTACTAAATAGCCGAAACACTTTTTTTCATCGCGCAGGTAACAAAGTGAATCTAGCGGTTCTACAGAAGTGACATTTATTAAAAGAGACCGAAGGGATGCGACGGCAATATTGTAGGATAATAATGTTTATTTCAAAAAAGCCGGAATAATTTGTCTCCACAGGACTAAATACGCATTCGGAACATCAATAGGTACAGATTATGGAAAACATTCAGAGACAGACTGGTCCAACTGCGATAATGACTACAGGCGTACGATGGAAAATGAGAGCTTTTAGGTTATACTAAATTGAAAGAGGTGGTCATATTCCGTCCACCTTGTTTATGAGAAGGTAAGATACGTCGGCTATGATCAAAAAGAGACGGCGTTTGAATTTTAGCGCCATTTAGAAAAGAGTCTATGGAGAGTAAATTCAAATTATTGTCTTCTAAATTCGTTCGGGAAACTCGAAAATTTAAGACGGCACATCGTTTGAAGCTTTTCCAAGACTGACCTTAGAAATTTTGATACATTCATGACCACGTCCGGTAATGATCAAAATAAGATAAAATTACTTGAATCCTTATGTTTATCATGCCAAAACACACATACACATGAAGATAAGTTCATCGAAACCGCTTGTGTGTATTTTAGCATAATAATCACGGGTTCAAGTAATTTTATCTTGTTTCGATCATTACAGATGACCGGAACTCCGCAACCACGTCCGGTAGATGCACTGATAAATTCTATAGTGACACAAAAATCGTTCCTGAACGACAAGGCTATGCAGAGAAAATTTCGAAATAAGAAAATCATTAAAATTTTTCCGAAGTTTCATAATTGTATAGGTCTACCAACAGAGAGAAAATAAAAGAGAAATACTCGAAACAAACAAGAGTTTTCACCTTAAGACTTGGAAAATTTCCATAACGGGATTTCATTAAATAATGCAGGGAGCTGTTCCACGGGGATGGGGAGTATGTGCATTTAATTATGAGCTCTGAATAAAGTTAGCGCAGTTCTTAGAAAAGAATTGACTTCTAAATAATAATACGTGTGCACTATAATACCCGCCTTTCAAGTTTCCCTTGCCCCTCCTTCGGGGTTGACAGTCCTACATTTTTCGAAGGCCGACTTCTTCTTATACTTCCAGCCCATTAGCAACAAAATAAATATTTTCTCGAGTTTAGTAATTACGAACCATCCCTCTTAAGAACCAAGAGGCTCTTGCTAACATTGTGGCTGAATTGATAATCAGATTGGACCTGGCGTGAACATCCAAAAAAAGTGCGCCGAAATGGTAGGCAGTAACCCCCTTCCTTATATAAGTAATACTTGTATTGAGGTGATAAAAAGCTTAAAGAGGAAGGTCGGGGAGGAAGGATTAATCCTTACTAGGGGGGATAAAAGTAACGCTGTGGTAATTATGGAAAAGTTCTCCTATGTTTCCGGTGTTTATGATACGTGCTCATACAATGTGGGGCCAAAGAAAATAGCATTTTCTGTTTGCCTTAGTTTGTTAAAGAGGTGAGAAAAATCATTAACCAAAGTGAATTCATTATTATCAGGAGTCCACTCACAAAGAACGACATTTTGGAACCTAACCCTGTCCCCCCTCTCCTCTAAGGGTTGCCTAAAATACATAAACAAAATGTTCCCATGCGGCCAGTTCACGAGTAAATTGTACCTCCTCGTACTCAGTAAAGAACTCAGGCTCCTTGGCGGATAGGTTGAAGGACGTTAACCTTCCTTCGAAAAGGACCTTATGCTCCTTTGGTGTTGTAGGATTATTTCGTCACATTCCTAAGGCTGTTACTATCCAACACATGGGCGAATTGCTCGTAAAATCCGGTGTCCCTCATGAGGAGATGGCGGAATTCTTTGATCTTCTGAGGGTTTGTTGGACCCCCAACTTCTGCAAATTTGAAGGGAATTTTTCGAGTTCCCGGATAAGGTGGGGGTCCCCATTGGTTCTCCCTTGGGCTCTCTGATATCTGAGGTATTCATGTCCAAATTTGAAATCGATTTGTTTTCCTCAGGCCAGGTGCTGTTAGATCATGTCTTTTACTGGCATAGATATGTGGACGACATACTTTGTGCGTGGACCGGTCCAGTGGAACTTCTTCGTGAGTTTCTCACTTACTCAAATAGCCAATACCCTTCCCTAAAGTTCACCCTGGGAGTTGGTGGCTCATTAATAAATTTGTTGGACTTGTCCATTTTCGTTAGAGATGGTGTCCATGAATTTGGGATTCATAGAAAAGAAACGTCGACCGATATTACAATCTACGGGTCATCTTTCTGTCTAGTGCCACGTAAGATCACTACCTTCAATAGCTTGATCCATCGCCTGACTCATATTCCTTTGAGTCAGGACGCTTTCCAAAAGGAACTAGGGACAATTAAGCACCTGGCTATTAAAATCTTACGTCACCGGAATAATGAAGACTTCACCGTCTTAAACAGGTATTCCTGGTGAGGGTCTGGTTGAGCTAGTCTATGAGAAAATGATTCTCACGTCAATGACTCGCTGGTTCAATTATGATCCTCAAGTTGGTATCTCGGTCTTCGTTGTAGTTGGAATAGTCGCTTTAGTTCGTGCCCCAAAGATGGTTGTTTAACCGACAGATCTTAGCGGCTGTGATTAATGTGGTTTAAATATTATTTCGCTACTCTCTCGTAGAGTACACCTTTTGTTTCATTATAAAGAGCCTCGGAAAAATTTTGAGCTCCAAACCTCGACAGCATCATAAAGAATTTTCAGCTCCAAATGTATACACAAGAGAGATTTGGAAGAATTTTGTTTTAGGAGGAACAAAGGAAATTTTCATTTTGAGCTCGAAACTTGTATTCAGGAGAAACAAAAGGACTTTCCAGCACCAGATCCTTATAGGGGAGGGGACTTGAAATTTGAGTACTGAACCTCTATTTGAGAGGAACAAAGAAAAATTTTTCAAGCCAAACCTTTCAAAAAAAAAAAAAAAAAGATTTTCCGGCAGATCCAAATATATAAAGATCATGTTTTATGTTTACTAGGGAGGGCATTCATATTTTAAGGCCTGCCTGCTTTGTGATGATATCATAGCCTACCTAGCCTGCGAGGAGCTCACTCGCTCTGCTCGTTCGCCACCGTTCTTCGATTGAACTCTAAGTTAACCTGTCTAACTCACGTGGAGCGAGTGAGCACCCATAAAGATACCAACATTAGTGACGTTACTAGCTCGTGACATTATAACCATGCATGATGGCTGTCTGTGACGTCATCAGCACAGCTTTAGCTCTCTCTTTACCTTTCTCTCTCCTACTCTTGGGATTACTTTTTCCGCTCGTAAGCCTCCCAACAATCTCCAGGAATACTGGTCGAGTCATCCTCTTACACTAGGCCTCCGGGTCACGGCTGATGACGTCAAACTTGCGGATTTCCTTAGCCTCCGTTGTATGCGAGTTTGGGATGGGATAACGCGTCGGATTACTGCCATACTCGGAGTAAGAGGCAAGCAAGAGTGATGCCGCGGGACTTCGAAATATTTTTGTACTTCTTGGACTTGTAAAATTTTTCATTTTCAATTCTGGGACTTAGAATTATTTCCAACTGTTGGACTTTGAAATATTTTCAACTGTTGGACTTGGAATTATTTTCGAATTGTGGGACTTTGAAATATTCTCAACTGTTGGACTTGGGATTATTTTCCAATTCTTGGACTTCGAAATATTTTCCAACTTCTTGGACTTGTAAAATTTTTCATTTTTGATTGTCAAACTTCGTAATATTTTCAACTGAGGGAGACAATCAAAAATGAAAACTTTTACAAGTCCAAGAAGTATAAAAATATTTCAAAGTCCAAGAATTAGAAAATAATTCCCAGTCCAATAGTTGAAAATATTTCCAAGTCCAAGAATTGGAAAATAATTCCCAGTCCAAGAAGTATGAAAATATTTCAAAGACCAAGAATTGGAAATAATTCCAAGTCCAACAGTTGAAAATATTTCAAAGTCCCACAATTTGAAAATAATTCCAAGTCCAACAGTTAGAAATATTTCAAAGTCCAACAGTTGAAAATATTTCCAAGTCCGAGAATTGAAAATGAAACATTTTACAAGTCCAAGAAGTACAAAAATATTTCAAAGTCCCGCGGCATCACTCTTACTCGCTAAACCGATGCGTTACCCCATCCCGGTTACATAAAATAAACTCGCCCGTTGTATTCGGCTCGAAATTAT
The DNA here is from genome assembly GCA_035079385.1 of Aspidiotus rigidus. Classification (NCBI taxonomy): domain Eukaryota; kingdom Metazoa; phylum Arthropoda; class Insecta; order Hemiptera; family Diaspididae; genus Aspidiotus; species Aspidiotus rigidus. The sequence goes on along the minus strand of JAVHKY010000020.1, from coordinate 10,801,940 downwards.
ACTAAACTACAACAGGCCTAGTATTAGCCGTCATGAAAATATATTGATTAAATCATTTTATATTATTTATAAATTAAATTAATAAATTGAATTGAAAAATTATTTTTTAAACATTTAAAACCACTCATAGATCACAAATGAGAGGAGGTGTATAGAACTTGCAGATTTCAGAACCAGGCTAGGGAGCACAACGGATGATGACGTCACCATCTAATGATATCATAGTTGGAGAGGGCCTCGGGGTTACGACTGATGACGTCATATTTTTTTATAAATGAAGAAAAGGAATGAGGAGGTGGGGGGCAACTTCGCGGATCAGATTTTCAGAATCATGGCGAAGTTCCCTTTCCGGGAGCTGGCAACTCGTGGCGTGGTGTGAATTTGCAAATCTTGGAATTAGGGGCTAGGATTCAGGAAACTTGAGGGAAGACATGAAATTTTGGTATCTGCTACCATGGAACCTGTATCCAGAGCTTGCATTACTTTCAGCCTAACATACAAGGCACTAGACCATAGACTTTGCCTAACTTGCAGTATACTAGGATTTACTGCCATAGTCTCCATTTTACTAGGCCCAACATACCGACGTCATGAGTGACCATGACCTACTCCAAAGAAGAAAAAATTTCGACATTCGCAACTTTAAGACCAGTATCCACAGCCTTTATTATACTAGTCCACTAGGCTGTACTAAGCCCAACTTAAGGTATCTTATGGACTCGAATTTTTAGCCTTCGCTATACAAAGAAATTTTGCCCGGGGCGTAGTACGCTGTAATCAGTAACCTTGACCTAATTCAGGAATAAGTAACTCCTATGAGTTGCCCACAAGCACGAGAGTGTGACGCCATCAGGGATTGGTTATATGAAAGATGGACTTGGCGTCAGGTCAAGAAAATTGACGACAGTTACCTAGAGGAGAGGAACATTCAAGATTTTCTACAATTCAGGACAGCGGGGATTTCGAACTCCTCGCTGCCATCGCAGAAGGTACATTTTTAATATTGTTCTTTACCAAAGTACCTCCGCACCCGTAAATCCGTACTGATTGTTTTTCTTGACTCTACTGCACAACGACAATGCTATCACATCTTGTTTATACGACCGGCTTATTGATAATAGCTCCATACCTCCTGAGTATTGAATTGATTGCGTTTACAAATTTTGTTTCTTATACACTCTTATCTTGTTTTCAATTCTCTAACACCCTCTGAAAATTATCAAAGGCCTTCCAAGTTATCTCAGTTCTGTTAAGATTCCTATATCGTCTCTTCTGATATCTGTATTTGAGGACGTTCACCATATCTACTGTTCTTTACCCACCTCATCTTCAAGACTTTGGTCTCGTTCGACGATTATTATAAGTAAATATGGTGCGACAAGAGAGGGTGCATCCCTACGTCTAGAGTTGAAACTCTTGTCCTCCGTATCTCGACAGGACTTATTGCATCCAATGTTCTATATACGTCTAGAGTTCTATCAATTGGCGCCCATGTCCGTTCATGTTCATCGTCATCATTTAGCGTTCCCCTTTACCGTATACACAATAATACGAGTACCGTATTACCGCTTATACGCGTATCTACATCTCGTGTAATGTAATTTGAACATCCGGAGCTAGTTTGCCGGATGTAACGCATCCAGTTTAAATGCCTTCGGCCGATCCGTACATACATTACGACTACAATTTACTGAAGAATAATCGCCCGTTTCTGTCGTATTTATGAAACATTCACGGAATATTCAAGAAAAAATATAAAATATAATACGGATATCTTTCAAACCTTTTATGTTCACAATTCTCACACGCGTACACCGGCAAAACGGTTGAACCGGCCCGTATTATGTTTATATAGAATTCGTAGAAAATTCCCGCGCCAAAACCCCTTTCCGAATACACTATGACGATAAAACCAAAAATTCTTGCACATCACAGTAGTGATGGAGTGATGTAACACCTGAAAGCCACCTTTCACGCGCGACATTGGATTTCGCTGGTTCACTCGAATTCTTTCAACGCACAGGCACCCTATAGTATACAGATTGATGGTAACAAGGTATCTTCGCGCGCTTATCTTATAAGAACCTCTATAATATTATAGAACGTATCGCATCAGACCTATAATTCATAATTTCTGCGAATCGAAAGTCATTTAGTTAAGAACGCCCACACGGGTTGGATTCTTTTTTTGTGTGTCATTATAGCGGTAACGGACGATTTCTTATTCAATTTCGGTTGAATCACTCCTACCGGTTTGAAAATTTCGTACTTTTCGATAGACGAAAAAGGTAAAAATTAATTCTCCTTTTAATAGTTTTCCTGTCAGTACAAATAAAGAGGAATGAAAATTTTAGTATACACGTCGACCGCGCCGAGGGATATAGGAATTCATAAATCATGCAACGCTCTCTGGCTCAGTTGTGTACCTGTGTGGCTATTGTACAAAAATTACAGTTAATTAGTAGTTTAGTGGTCATTTTGTCGAAACAGAAATCGTGACTCGGGACGGGAGAAAAGGTTAAAATTACGCTTTTAGCAGCGAACATTTCACTAGCTCATTAACCTCGCGAGCATCGATTAATTAAACTTCTACCACGAGCGAGGTACGAAGGCCGAGATGAAGCGAGAAATTACGATAACTTCTACAAATTTTCCCACGAGTTCATAATCACCGGTCCGCTATCTGCTTGCGGAAGAAGGCACAGAAACTCGTGTTTTGTGAACGGGACCAAGGTCGTGCGTTGATGTTTTATCTTAGGATCGAAATCACCCCGATTGCAAGGTGCTTTTCTGGACAAGTGAGTGATGGATGAGACCAGCCACGTCGAGTTATAGGAAGGCATAATAAACTGTTTTGGTGCTTTTCAGTGAACACCCCGAGTCTGCAACGACCTATGAGCAATACGGAGGGAGTATAAAATAACACTAAGGAGAGAAGTACCGGTAATGCAGAAGGATTGAAGCCACGCTATGTCCCGCATCTGTCGCTCGTTTTGCTATCTAGTATCTCTCATTGTATCTTGTCCAAGATATCTTAGGTACATCTTTACTTTTATGTAAAACTGGATTATTTTGAAGATTTGGAAAAAATGTTCGAATTGAAAGATCCCGTCTTGATTTTAGAACTGTAGGCAACCATTATTCGATTCTGGAAGTTTCGATGATATTCTGATTCCATCTTTCATTTGCGGCTCCAGGCCCATCAACGCGATACTGAGACTGAGGTACATCAAATGGACAAAAAATTCGTATCATTTCGACCAACTCTTGACATACAAAGGATGATTTACACTGCAGACTTGAAAAGATTTTTGATAGATTATCGGTAGACTGAGGACAGGGGGAATCGAAAACAATCGAGGACAATTCCTGATAATTTTCCAATGTTAACATCGATAGGATCGTCTATATTTCATGCGAGAACTGAGAAAAGATAGTACAAAAATATTGGCAATTTAGAACGAACAAACATGTTGTGTAGGTACACTATAGACTAATTTCGCAAACGACATACAATATCAGTGATAACTGATAAGGAAGATGTCACGGACGTCTCGGAGATAAAATCTTGTAGGTACATTACATCAATTCGCTTGAATGTAAAATTATGAAAATATTTTCAAAATGAGAATAGTTTTCATGTAAATCAACAGTCATCCAAAAGCAAGAGGGGAAAGACGAAATTCTTTCGGGAAAATGTTCAAATATCCATCTAGCGTCATTTTATTTTGATGCCTCTAACTTCTTATCAATATATTATTCGGTTTTATTTGGTCTACGAAGATTATATCATTCATATAATTGCATACCAGTCTAAGGCAAAGGTTCTTGGGATACACGATTTGTAGGAGCGTCGTCACAGTTGAAGTCGTAAATTTTTCTTATATGAATTCCAATTGCCGAGAAGAGAAACCACATTCGATTGTACGCTTCATTTTTCATATTCCATTCTTTGGTTCGTTTCAGGAAAGTACCCGAGAAATGTCTATAAATTTTCACTTTTGAAAAACTCAAAAAATTATAAAGTCATTCTTAGAATTATTTTCTATGCAGATGGTGAGTTTATGGACTCCCAAAGAGGTTTCTGTTATCCGATGTGCCGAGTAACGGGGTTTTAGTACTTATGAAAATCCTTCCGTCGTGGTTCATTAGATCCTCCTAGCTTCCTTTTCGTACGGTCAAAATGCAAAAGTCATGACAAGGAAGTAAAATTGATACTCTGAGTTATTTCCAATTTATAGACGGGTACTCAATGGATGTTATCTTTTTCCTGGATAAAAAGAATGAAAGCTGAACCAATAGAATAATGATAGTAGCTACGCCTGTGAACAGGAAAATAGCACACACAACAATTTCTATGGAAATTCATTCTCAGATTAAGTAACTGGACCAAGATCCAAGAGTTTGGTTTTAGATATCAGACAGCTGTGCGGCCATTTGGCAGCATGCAATTAATTTAGTGAAGAAAACATCAGAAAAATTACCACGACAAGGAACTACTTCGCAGTTCCCGATAGGTTTGATTGTGTCTTCGAAGTCCACATTACAGGTATTATTTTCTGCTCTAAGCCCCTCCTATCAAGTACCCAGACCCTTTCCTTCAGGAAGAACTCCTTACTCAAGCTAGCGTGGGTGGTAACAGAACAAAACGAGGGAATGGAGGAATAACTCACCTAAGAGAGGAGGTACTCATCATACTTGCTATCTAGTTTGAGGAGACAATGATCAATGATACTACAAAAGAAAACAAGGTAAAAAAATATTCAAAAATACACTGAATGTGCGGATTTTCTGAGAAATACTCTTCAACGTTTGAATTTGGAATTCAGGATTTTCAATTGAAAGAATGAGAGAATGAAAAGAATTGTTGTACAAAAAATCTGCACTGTTGTACAGTTGAGTTGAAGAGCTCCTCGGTTTATTTCTTCAGCAAAATAATCGGTTGCATCAGGACTAGTAAATAAATACAATTTTATTAGGGCGGTTACTTTCAGAGATGGGGTCGAAAAATCACCCTCCCATGATTCCATAATTGCAAAAAAAAAATAGACTCATTTTTACTTTTTGGTTGATGTAAGTTTTGAGGCTGATGTGCCTTCCATACTTTGAACGGAGAAAGGGTACTAAGGTTCTTTGACCTCTGCTCCTGCCTCTTGAGACATCAAATTCCTCCATAAAATTGCTCAATGAGGTAAAGTTTTGGGCACTGACGTTTATAGGTAGCATCCAAAAAAACAGAGAATACAAATCAACGTCAATAAATACAATTATTTGAGGGCGGTTTCAGAATTAGGGTTCAAAATCACGTCCCATAATTTCAAAATTGCGGAGGAAAATGTTTATTTTTTTCACTTTTTAGTTGATATGAGCTCTAAGGCTGACGTGCTTTTCATACTTCGAACAAATAAGGGGCACTAAGGCTTTTTGACCACTACTTTTGCCTCTCCCATTTACGTAAAATTTCTTAAAGAGGTGAAATTTTGGGCAATTTTATGGCAATATTTTACATTCGACAGGATGTATGCTCGACCCTTAAAAGAGCACGAATTAAAATTTTCTCTCGCGTTTGGTTTCATTAAAAAAATTAAAACAAGGCGTCTATTAGAATGGTTGAAGGAGAATCCGAGACTTTTTGGAGACATTCTGGGGACTTATCGAAAACTTTTTTGGGACTCCGGATGGGGCTCAAATGACAACAATTTTCCTCAATGAATTTTGTTTTCCAATTCATAGAAAAATTGCGATTTCAAGATAATTTTCCGGGGTTATCGGGACCAATACCTGGGTATTCAGGGTCTCTAGGCTCCCTCCGTAAGATTTGAGACTTTCCCGGGGTTTCGCAGTTTTTTCGGACCAGTAGACATCCAGGAAAACGACTGCGACTATTCCAGCAAAAAAAAAAAAATTAGAATTGTCACGGAAAACGTTCAAACCATTTTCAGGTGAAATTCATTCAATCGTCCGGCAAAGCTAATATTAACGTTTTACGGAAAAGACCCTCGAGAGGTACCAGAGATTAGAATTTTCCCATTTTTGCTAGTTTCGATAGGACGCGAACATACAAATTCCAGGATTACCGTACCTCCGTATTCCCGAAACCCATTTTCCCGAAAGTTTAATTTTCCGAAGGCGAATCCCCGAAGCCATAAACCCAAAAATTTTTTCCCCGAACATCCACTTTCCCGCAAATTGTATTCCCGAAGCCAAATTCCCGAAGTAATTTACCCGAAAAAGTGCACAGCCATGTACCGAAAGCTCGATTACGTCTGGAATAGAAATTTTAGAAAAAATAATTCCCCCCCGGACAAAATGGTACTCCCCCAAAGCTTATACAGAAAAGTACAGGAGAACGGCTTGCAGGCGGCGTACAATGACAAGGAAGATCGATCTATGAAAGAATTCTCGCATATGATCCTCGCCTTGCCTCATGTACCACCTGCAGATGTGCCCGCCGCCTTTGAAACACTGAATAAAGTAGTCCCTGGCAAGCTACTGGACATCATGGACTTCTTCTCACGAACTCATGTTAGAGGCAGGCCTGCAAGAGAAGGAGAAGGGCCGTTGCCTGAAGGTATCTATCTGGTTGTGGAACCATTACAAACCTGCTATTGAATATGCACATAAGACTAACAATGCCAGTGAAGGCTGGCATAACCATTTTGCCCTGCTCGTAGGAAAACGTCACCCGGATATGTTCACATTTCTCAGTGAGCTACAAACGGAGCAGGGCGACACGGAGGTCAGCCTCACTGAGCTCGCCCTCGGGCGAAGAGTTAAGGCGAGTCCAAAAAGGAAGTGGCTCGAACTCCAGAAGCGAATCCTTGTGGTAACCTCTAAATATGAGGAGTACAAGCGAGAAAACAAAATTGTGGACTACTTTCGAGCAATATGTTATAACGTTGGCCTTACATAATCTTCACTTCATTTTGTTGTTGGACCATTTTTCCACTCGTGCATTACACGTACTTTGAAAACTTTTAATAAAATTCCGGAAATTTGGCTTCGAGAAAAAAAATTTTCGGGAAAAGGGATGTTCGGGGGGAAATTTTTCGGGTAAATGGCTTCGGGAACTTGGACTTTCGGGAACATGGGTTTCGGGAAATTGGGCGGGAACTAGCAAAAATGCTCAAACCCCAACGAAGAGAGTCCAACAATGAATATTTACGTTAAAACAAAAATTGACAAGTGTATCCAACTTAATATTTATTTTCACGATCTAAATATTAAGGTGGATACAAGTGTCAATTTTTGATTTTAACATACTTATTCGTATCCACGTTTAAAATTTCAACTTGTGACTATGAATATTTACTATCGTATTCGTTCTCGCATTTAAAGTCATCACTTCTGATTTAAAACGTCAAAGTTTTACCATAAGACAATCACCTCGATGGTCCTCAAGTTGATTGAGAAGAGCCTTTCAGCGATATAACACCAAAGACGCGTGTCACGAAAATAATTGTTCAAAAAAATACTTCCTTACGCGAATTTAAAATGGGAACATTTGCCTCGATGTCAGCGGGGTCAAATTCGTCGAAAAATGTAGGCATAAATTTTGCAATCCGCTCGCTGAATTTCCTCCATTCTTCGTTTACTTTTGTTTTACACGCCATTTCCCCATAAGATATAACAGTGTTTCACAAATTGATCGATCTTTCAGATATGAGTCGTAAATAAGGAACTGGAGGTTTATTCTCTCGAGTTTCTCATTTGTGACTTACTTTTTAGAAATTGATCAATTTCTAGAAAGTCACATTTTCTTATGCGTGTTGAACAAAAGCAAACAAAACACGAAGGATACTTTTTTGACGGATTTGACAGCTGGGACTTTAGCGGTGAACGCTCCCATTACAGATGAAGAATAGATGGGATTTGAGCACACAACAGTACAACACCTCGACGCTCGAAATCGTGGAGGAATGTTGGTACGTCCTCTACTATCCTATTTGTAACCGAAAAAGAGCAGATCCCTATGGGCAACCCATAATATTTGTACGAAGGCGTGAACTTCAAATCATTACCAGACCAGATGGCACGTAGATGCCTAGAATGATGGATCCTCAAAATCAGTTTAGCAAGGAGCAAGTCTACCTCAGGCCCTCAAATTATGAATGACAATCGTTCATTGGACTTCGTGCTTATTTGCTCCTTGGATATCCTCTTACAACCCGCCAAAAAACTAGCTTCTGATCAAACCTTTTCGAACAGAAAATGTACTCTTTGGTGAACATTGAATTACGAATTAAAACACACCCGATACGACAGATTTCCTGCGAAACCGCAGGCACATTCGAGAAATTTCTACAAAAAAACTCAACTTCGCTCGGAAATCGATTCCTATATAATTTCTACGAAATGAATACCGCTTTTTGTGTACTCGAGCGAACAATGCGTATGGATTACGTTACCATAGTCATAACCAGTCATAGATGACGTGCGTTCTTCGCGTTTACGCGCGTTCACCATTATTCATACAGTATACCTATCTTCGTAATAAATCGTACAAATAAATAATAATTTTCTTCTTCCTTCTCGATAATGAAATGTACTCACCAACAATCGAGAATTTACATATCCAGTTTCAAAATGCACCTCACCTCGTAGACACGGGTCACACATAAAAGTTCAAAATGAAACACGCTTTTAAGATTAATAACAAGTTTGAGAGTACAGTTTTTATTTTATTTACGAACTTGAAATCAAACCGAAAATCAACGGAAGAACGCGTTTTTGAAAACACGACGCACAACGCATGAATTTTAACTGCTACTCGCTTGTTTCCGTTCGCGTAGTCGTAGTAATGTTTCACGTCTCGTACACACTTCGCGCTTCATCTCATCCACCACGAACAACACAAATCAGCGCGCTCCCTCCCCTCCACACACTTTATTCGACGGTTGTACTACCAACAATATCTAAAAAGCCTTAACCAGTTTCTTCTCTCTCATTTTCACGCTCGTTCTCTCTGTCTAACACTCCCTCTACAACCGTACGGCCAACACACGTCCCTCCCAATGTAGAGTCGGTACACTTGAACCAGTTGCGTGCATTCGGAGAGCAACAACAGGTTGCTGGCTGTCACTGGCTCGCTCTCGGCTCGTGGCAGGACTACGCCGCGCATATCGTTCGTATACGTTGTAATATCATCTTTCACCCTTGGAATGGTAAGAAGATGCCGCACCGTTTTTATACTTTGTAATATTTCTCTGCATATGAAATATATCGTCATAATAATTATTATCGGCTAAGAAAAGAAAGAACCAGTTCACGAGCAAATGCTCCAATTACGAGCGTCGTCGCGTGCGAATTTTTAATAAACACTAATTTGTTAATTGTCCTACATCCCGGGAAAGCAATCGTCATTAGGCTCCCGACGCGGAAACATATCAATCAGACGAGATGGAAAATAAATTGTATATACTTTATATTAACGAGCGATAATTGTTGTAGCAGTTTGAAGAGCCGAGTCCGGAGACTGATCGAACATTGAGTGGTATCAATCATACTCATCTGTCGGTACTGGAAGCATCCGCTCGATGAAGAGAAACTTCACGACAGAGAAGCAATTAGACATGAGTGATGTAAATCGAACTGGAACTCATTATTTTATTTTATTTTTTTGAGACAAGTTTTGTTGTGTCGTAAAATGTGAGATGAGAGGTGAATGCAAGAGCTATCCAAGACTAACTATAGTCCCTTTCAAGGAAGTCAGACTACTCATATATCTGATATAAATGGAGACACTGCGACCAGACAGATGAGAGACTGGAAGTTTGGAGGTACATTGGCCAAAAATTAACATCAGTTGATATGACAATATGATAGACCTAGTATGATGAAGGCTAGGGACACAGGTCTGAAAGTAGCAAAAATCAAAACTTTTTCAAGTTACTGAGGGAATTCAAGATTGTCACCAAGGTTGGACGCGAACGTTGCCTGATGTCAATAAAACAGACGGGGGGTTCCCAACTAGAACTCGCTAAAAAAATGTTGAAGAGCTATAGTCAACTAAAAGTTTTCCAAAGTTCTTCTAACACATGGCGAATTTTGACATTTTTAATGTTTTTACTGAGCCTCGAGCCCTAATTTGAAATTCGGCGAGTGCCCTCCCTCCCAAGAAATCCGAGTTCACCAGGCCCAGTTTATACTAGAGCAGTGTACTGAAGTTGTACTAGGTTTGTACTAGGTATTCGCTCCTTTACGGGGATTAAATCGATGGAAAAATGCAAAGCCCGGATGAAAAAACTTTTGGTTAATAATTTGAGACGCGTGGAAACAGAGCATGGAGACGTCTAAACAAAAGTTTTTTCATACTCGTAAGTGCTTTGCATTTCTCCATCAATTTAATCCTCGTGAATACGTCCCATATAACATCGAGGACGCTCCTTTATACTAGGCCTAAACAAGTCTAGGCCTCTACTAGGCTACAGCTTAAGTAGTATAATCCTCGCATAATCTTTAGAAGGTCGTCCTAGTATAGCTTTGTGCTAGGCTTATACTAGATCGATACAATTTTGTACAGTATGGAATAAATAGTATCAAAACCTAGCTTTAACTAGGTCTTTTTTTTAAATCCCCTCCGGCATTCCCTCAGACACGCACCCTCAAAGGATAGCGTGCCCGCCCCTTACCACAATAGGATACATTCAAGTATAGGAGGGAAGGAGGAATACGTATAAACTTATTCAGCAATTGATCTCTCCAGTACATCACTTACATACCTAAGCTTTATCGAAGGGAGGCTGAAGTTCTACCTATGCCTGAGACTACTTTATATGTGCTTATTGTAAATTGATTGATTGTTTTTCAACTATTATTTTTTTCACAACTATTGTCCCTAATAAACGTGAAAGACGAATACTCCGACGTGGAGTAAAACATGCAAACCGCATAGCCGTAACTTGAAGGAACGGATTCGTTTTATTGTCCCTAACTTATGCTTACAGCTAATGTGGGTACCTCTTATGCTTAAGGCGAGCTGGTTGGTAACTGCGTAAATGTGGTAATTGTTGTGTCTGTCTCCTTAGACTTGTTTATGAAATGTGGTCAACTTCTTCAACCTCTTCTTCGGTGGAGTTCATATCTTCCTGGGTAATGCTAAGAGCTGGATCTATATGGCGACGATGCTCCTGAGCCTCTTTTTGCCATAATATCTCAGTACCTCGTTGCTTTCCAAGTCCCAAATTGTTGGTCGGTTTTCTGCATATATTTTGTATACTTTGTATACATGCGGTTCATCCTGTATGGCCCCGCATTCACAATATGGTGCCTATTTTATTTCGGTAATACGCAAACGTCCCATGGCCAGACAATGTCATACTAAGTATGGAGTTAGTAGATAGTAATTTGCTAGTTCTGGCACAGTAATGTGTGTTAGTGTGTAAATACACAAGGGTGTGTGTGTGTGTAAGTGTGTGTGTCACTTGTGAGTCTTAATGACCTTACATATACTAATTGGCTTATTTGATTCTTAATCATCCCAGATATCAATTAACTCTCTGGATTCACCCTTAATTAGTCTAGATAAGTTGAATCCGGGAAAGAAACCTTACTTCGCGAACATATTGGAGACTCGAATCACAGTTCAATTTTTTCTACTCACTTTGTAATAACACTTCAAGTGCATTCAGTTTGTGTATTTAAATTTGTACGAGTTGATTTTCAATAAACTTTTCTTTTCCTGAAGTACTTGTTCTTACCATTCAAGTGGTTAAAATACATTCAGTTTGTGTAATAACGTTTTAAGTGTATTCATCCAATTGGTATATTTTTTTTTTACCTTCAACAACAACACATCGCTAAAGAAGATGCAAGCTGCACCATCTGGAGTTGAAAGTACCCCACAACCTTCTTCCTTGTCTGGAATGGGTACTACGAGTACAAGAGTCTCGACTATGGGTCCTGAAGTAAGCTGTTGAATCTATTTCATCATTTCACTTTAGCTAAAATTTAGAGTTTTAGGTATTGATTAGAATTTTTGAATTAACGTAGGAACGTGTTATTTGCCAAATATGCGAGCAATCGTACCGTCCTGCTTACAAGAGGCAGCATACTCTGTCAACAACACATAAGCGAGCTGTTCTCATGAGACAAAGTACTACCGATGATCCGTCAAATGGGGTTATTGTTCGCTCAACAGCTAATGACACCGTTTATGATATCGCTTTCACCCCCTCGAGAGAGACGAATTTTTCTCGCACATGAATACCCACCATGAATGATGAGAGTCTGCAAGCTGATCTTCTCACAATAGAGGATTTCTTCGCACATTTCCATGATGGAATTATATCAAGGATGGAAGAAGCTAGTGTAAGGTTAGTTGGGAAAATTAGAGTGGGAAAAAGAAAGAATCATCTGGAAGAAATATTTTTTTTTTTCTTCTACGAAATAAAAATTTTTTTTTCCTTACAGATTGAACTGTGATTCGAGTCTCCAATATGCTCGCGAAGTAAGGTTTCTTTCCCGGATTCAACTTATCTAGACTAATTAAGGGTGAATCCAGAGAGTTAATTGATATCTGGGATGATTAAGAATCAAATAAGCCAATTAGTATATGTAAGGTCATTAAGACTCACAAGTGACACACACACACACACACACACACACACACACACACACACACACACACACACACACACACACACACACACACACACACTTGTGTATTTACACACTAACACACATTCCTGTGCCAGAACTAGCGAATTACTATCTACTGAGTTTGTAGCTGTTCCTCTAATTGTTTTAGCTATGGGGATCATTTCCTTTGTCCATGCTCCTTTTGTACACTCGTTCCAGCATTTATTCCATTCATGGTCTGCTTCTTCTTCCAACCATGCAGTGGCCTCCTCTCCATGCGATGGTACGGTCAAAATTGTAGATCCAAGTGGTCTGACTTTCTTCTTCGCTGCCCATAAGATTGAGCGCTTGGCAATTTCGTATTTTATTGGCCGCCATCCAGTTATTACTGTTGCAGGCAGGTAGGATACAGTTCTATATAGCCTGCCATAATACAAGACCATTAGACGATGAGTCCTATCCACCCATTTGCAACTGTATTCTGGTTTAGTCTATGTGACCAGCACGTGCTAGCATATCTAAGATAAGCACCGACAGTGCCATCCAGTATTATTTTTCTTGCATCTGAGCTGTAGCCAAATGTATTGTGTGCTACTGAACATAATTTAGGCATGATCTTGATTGATTTTTCATGTAGGTATGGCTTTAATACGTGGTAGCCAGTTCAGATCTTCATCTAGTAGCACGCCAAGATATTTGAACTTGCCCAACATATATATTCTTGTTCCATTTATTGTTATTGGGCATGGTTCTGCTTTCTCTGTTCTTCTTTTGGTAATGAACATGAAATCTATCTTATTAAGATTCAGCATGAATCTTGCTGCTTCTTCCATATCTTTCTGTGCATTCTTTATTTCTTTTGTGGCCTTCCTAATAGCATCATCTCTATTTATGCCACTTAATATAAGCAAAGTGTCGTCCGCAGAGCAGTAACACGGTCCATCTTGCTTCAATTCTTTCTGTGACAATATTGTATCCTAGGTTCCACAACAGTGGGCCAACAACGCTCCCTTGTGAACATCCTCTCTCTAGGTCCTTGGTACAACATCACTAAGGTAGCTACTGTAGACCCTTAGTAGGTATTTTGGCACACCAATCTTCTGCAGTTCATTGAGAATGTGTGGCCACAATAGGTGATCAAACGCCTCCTTTATATCCAAAGATATCACTGCCACCACACCACCAGCACTGCGCAGCACCTAGGATGCACAACTCGCAGCCTAGTCCCTACTGGCTATTACTTAGCACTGTCTCCGATATTTCTTCCGTCCTGTTCACTATAACTCTTTCAAGCACCTTTCCGAGTGTGCTCAGCAGGGTCATTGGTCGATATGACCCTGCTACCGGGTACACTGACAATCGTCCGTGCTTCCAAACTTTTGGAAATGTTCCCCATGCAAGGCAAGCATTATATAGTGTTAGTACTGTTGGGTGTTGCTTGTTCATCTCCTTCAGCGCCTTATATCGTATACCATCTACTCCAGGAGCTGAACGGTTATTCTGTTTTGCCAGGATATTTCGTATTTCCTCTGTTGTCATTATTAATGGTATATTCGATGCCTCAGTGAGTGCCGTAAAAGTTGGTGGCGTTGTCTGTTCTATTGTGGCAGAGGGAAACTTGGAGTTCAACATCTCCCAGCTGGCCTCCTCCTCTGTAGTTGTCAGTGTTCCATCTTCTTTTCTCAAGGTGGGTATGCCATTGATACATTCCCTCCTCTTGACGACTGCTTTATAAGGCTTCCCCCAAGGACGATTCTTATCAAGAAACCTCTTCCAGGCCAGCGCTTTTGACCCCTGGATACATTTCCTGTATGCCTTCCTGATCTCATTCCTTTCCTTGCTCGATACATCACTGGCAACGATATAATTATTTTCCTTCCTAATACTTTTAATCGTTTTTGAAAATCAGCTAATGTGTCGTTCCACCAGTGGCATGCAGTGCTCCTCCTTACACTGATGGTGGTTGCCTCTTCAACTCCATCCTGTAGCCACTTAGAGCTTTAACTAGGTCTAGGGGCAATTTAGCTGCTTATTCTGTGTGATGGTAATTACGTAAATTAAGCGTAACATGAATACAAAATGTAATGCGAGATGCTGAATAGAAAAAATCAGGTGGAGGACTCGGATATGAATTTTTTAATTTTGCGTCAGAGCCAATAAAAGTCATGAAATATGATCTTCATTTTTTTACCGTTACAGACGGTTTCTCTCTTTGTAATGCAAGTGTACACATTGCATTTTCTTTCAATTCCTTAAGAATTGGGCCACGGGTGGCGGAGTAAACTTTTCTCAGGCGGTCAAAATATTGTTTTTTTCAGATTTTCAATTTTTTTATTTCATCCTATTGCTAAATCAAGCATCTTCTCATTTTTTCCACTTTTTCGAAAGGGGAGGGGGGCAAGTTGCCCCCCCCCCCTGCCCTCCATTCCGTCATCCAATTATTGAGCTGCAAAAATCCCAGGCGATGCTATTTCAATTGGTTTCAGTGGGTACAAATAATGAACTTTCTAATTGAGAAGTACAAAGAAAGGAGATCATGTTCCACATTTCCACTGGCTTCGACGTTACCAATAATTTAGGGAAATGACGTCCCACCAGTTACTCCTTCCCTACTTTGATGACCAACTGTCAAGCATATATGTTTAATGTAGGTCGGATAACAAAGTCAGAATTTTTCCAAGTTTCGAATATAGGTCAAGGTCATTCTGATTCTGAGGAGGTTTGTCAAGTCCCACGTCTTACAAAAGGGCTCCGCAAAGTTTTCTATTAAGATAGTCTCTAAGATAAAATTCTTTCTAAAGCTCAGTCCAAATTCTTTCGACCGAAGTCCGAAACAGATTTTTGACGAACTTTCTTTTCAACTTCTTTTGATAAAAGATAAAGCAACTTGAATGAAAATAAAAACTTGAAAATAAGGGAAGTAAGAATGCGTGCTTGACCTTTTCAGGTTTGATGTTGTTCCACGATAGTCCATCAGACCCTAGCGCTGAATAAATCATTTCTCGCCCGTCGATAACAGAGAGTATTTTTTATTTTATGATCCCCTACCCTCCCTTACTCAGAAAAAGTGTTCTTTGTCCTCCTCCATTTGTTCCTATTTTTTGTCACTATTTGAAGAGTCCCTCGCCCCTCTCAATCCATCCAAATTTGACTGATTTTCACAAGATGCCGTTTTTTATCAAGATGTACTCGTATAGATAACCAAACGTGAACTTTTGTTCATTCTAATACAGCCTGAAATGCGCCTTGGTCGTTAATGAAGGTAATTTAATTTGGTTTGATTAAAAAAGAAATAAACTCGCATATCAGATTACTGAAGTTCACGTGTGAGAGGATTTAGTTCGCCGAAAAAGTAAACATTTTTCTCGAAAAGTCGAGAATTTTCTCGCAAAATCGAGACTTTTCGATCAAAGTTTTTTCAACTCAACTTGCGCCTTCTGTCTTCGTTCGAGATAAGACGAGATTGATTTAAAGGAGCTCTTATGCTTATCATGCTCCGTGAGCTACGTTATATTGGACTGATAGAACCGCCTGATGTTAGTATAAATTTAGCGAATGCTCATGATGGATGTCAATAAGCAGTTCTTACGCGTCTCCACATCGATCTTTTGTTGAAGAAGACTGACGAAGTGAAATTGTGTTCGGTTTGGAACGTGGTACGTGATAAGAAGAGATCAATCCGCAGTCGAGCATCTCTTGAAGATGAGATTCGTTAAGCAAATATTCATACTCGGTAAGAAAAATTTTCCTCTTTTCCATTTCGTTGTGATGAGTTTCTATCGATTTCAAAAATTCGTGGATTACTCTCATGCACCCATGGAGAAATTTTCATGCAAGTTCTACTCGATTCTGCATCCATCTGAAGATGACTACAACTTTCCTTGTTAAATTTTCATCTTCTCTTTCTGAAACACGAAACTCTTTTCAACTTCATCGTTGTTACAGGCATCCTGATCTCCAGCTTGGGAGTGATACTGGCGCAGAGAGTACGATATCAAAAGTATCGCTATGATCCGTGGACCGGCAGAACCACTTGTAAGTATCCGTTTGTATTGATCATTGAAACACGCCTCTGAGACTGATGCAAAAATTCATCATACTTTATACATTGCAGCGGTCGAGGAATTTGATGAGGACGTGCGAAAAATGAGTCCGAAACAGCTTTCGAAGTATATGAGCGAATTGAGGAAAGTTAGGAAGAGCTTCGATGACATGCGAAGGGAGTCAGAAGTTTTGGAACGCGAGCTTGGGTTTGGATTAGGTGGATTTCCGTCGCTGATGGACAACTCGGAAAATATTATTCGGCACGCTCTCGACTCTGTAACGGACCAACTACAGCGACGTATAGGACATCACGTGGACGAAAAATTGATCGAGGGTAAGTTTCCATTCTGTGTATACTTTATGGCTGAATGTACAACTTTTGGTTCAATCCTTTCGATTTTTGCGGACAGAACAGGAAAAATTGGACCAGAAAATGAAAACGGCAGATAGACCCACCTTAGAGCGGAATCTTGAAAGATTGCAACAGACGAAACGCGAACTGACCGAGGCAAAACAACGAGCTCAAGCTCTGAAAGACGAGCTTGGATACGATTTCGAGGATGTACCCGGAGCTATGAAACGTGCTGAAAATGCTATTGACAAAGGGATGAAGGCTATCAACCACCGCCTAAAAAGTCTAGATCATCCGAGTCAAAATAAGTTTAATAATAGTAAGTAGATATCACATTTAAGAACCCTTCTTTCCTAATAAGGAAATTAATTAAATATTCTCGAACGTTTTTTTGTAAAGCGATGCAGAAAGTTGACAACGCTTTGAAGACGGCGAACAAAGAAAAGTTAACGGAACTTGGTAACGAATTCAAGAAGATGCAACAGTACATGGATAATGTGACATCTCAGTTAGACTCGTTTCATAAGGATATTGGATTTGAATTCGACGGTGTATTTGAGCCGCTCAAAATGGCAAAATCTATACTTGATCACGGATTGAAGTCGATTGACAATCAGTTGTCAGGACCCGGGAATGGCCCCCAACAACAACAGCAAGATCAAACGAAAGGGGTCACACCAAATGCGGCAGATGGACCCTCTAAAGGTTATTATAATCAACCGACCACGACCAAAAAAGCCTAACTTTACCAACTTTTCTTTTCCACCCATTTCATATTGAGGGCATTCCGGTATCATGCCAGGGCACCCGTCCTGCTCCTTGCACATCTTTTCTTGTAGCATATATTAGTATGTAATAATAAGTATATCCGATGGCAACCAAAGCAGTGTAGACTGAAAAACGAAATACAAAATCGATGCAAGCCATGGAGTACAGTTACTCGTACAGTGGGGAAATTCCGGAATTTTCGAAGCTAAGAGAGGGTCAGGCGCCAATTCTTTTTTGTAAATGCCATTCAATACTGTGACAGATGATGAACATTTGGTTACTGTGCGCATTGTAATTTGATGAGAGCCCAGAGGCAGGTGACAGCTTACTCTTCTCCCTTTCCCCTAAATCTGACTCGAAGTGATTATGAACTGATCTATAGTGATGCACGATAAAGTTCAATGAAATCTCAGAAACTTTTGAGGCTCTCTCCTCTCCTAGGACCATACTTATCCGAGGAGGGTCCGGTTTCATTTAAGAACTTTAAAAAATGTTTGAAAATGACCTCGGGTATCTCAACTGTTTGTCCAGCAAACAACTCGCACGCTGCTCGAAATCTCTTTCATTAACGATGTTAATCGAGTTCAGTAGAGAATCTCTTTCACAAAATCGGGCACGTCATTCTAACTTGAGGTAGAACAACATGTTGGTCAGTAAAAATCTGTTAACAGGCACACAATACAAATAGTAACGAAGGGAACTTGTTTTATGGATCGAATTCGTTTTGATATTGAGAATTGAATTCAAAATTGGAATCCGGCAGTAAATTTGTCCAAGTCCTCTTCTATCATATATAACTCGGAAGTCAAAATTTTCTCAAGTTCCCCTCGTATTACACAGAACTCACAAGTCGAAATTTTCTCAAGTCGCCCTCCTATCATAATCAACTAGCTGACATACAAGTAGAGATCCTGGATGTTGAGAAGCGTACAGCACTAACAGAGACGTGGAACATGACAATCTTTATTTTTTTATGCGCCTCTCACCCCCTTTATACCTATAATGTAATTCTGATGATCTACTCGTTCAACACTTCTCATTTTGCTCAGCTCTCAGAAACATTTTGCTTCACCATTCTGTCTCTTTCTGCATCACAAGCCAAACAATCATGAAAAAGAAGAGATTTTCTGGCAGAGCGAAAGAAATACAGATCACGTTTCACGTACCTCATTCATATTTTAAGGCCACCCCTGCTTTGTGATAAAAACATAGCCTAGCTAGCTCACGAGAGGCTTCTGTTCTTGGATCGCGCGATGAACAGTAAGTTAAGCTATCTAGCTCACTAAACTCGTGACGTCATAACCATCAATGATGGCTGTCTGTGACGTCATCAACACAGCTTGAGCTCTTTCTTCTCCTTACATTCTTCTATTCTCGGGAACACTTACTCCTCTCATAAGCCTCTTAACAGTTTTCATTCTACTAGGTCTAATAGTAATACTGCTCGTGTCTTCCTTACAGTAGGCCTCCGGGTCACGACTCATGAGGTCATACTAGCAGATTTCAAAATTGATGTACTACTCCTTAGTTTCCATTATACTACGCCATACAGTACACTAAATTATATTAGACCTGTTATTAACTTTCATGAAATCAAACCAAACACAAGCTCAACGTACAGAGGATGAGGGGAGGTGGATTGAAGTCGCAGATTTTAGAATCCGGCTCGAGTCGCGGTTGATGACGTCATAGTTTATTACAAAGGGAGAGAAGGGATACAATACACGGTCGCAGGAGTGGTGTGACTCGCAAATTTTGAAATTAAGGGCCAGGATTCGAGGAACTTCAGGAAAGACTTGAAATATGTCAAAAATCATTATCGCGATGAACTACCTTCGATTCACCTATTTTTACAACACTCTCTAATTCTAAGTGGGATTGCAAGGATTAAGAAAACTGGCAGACAACGTGGTTAGCTGCCCGGGGTCGCCTTCATTAACTTTGTTAATTGAACCAAACAGGGAACCTGTTTTATGAGAGTCACTAGTGTGCATTGTCATTCCCATACAGCTTGAACTTGGTTCCTCACCACCTTTAAGGGTCTCCTCACCAGGTTAAGCTCTAGGCGCATTTTTTTCAGTGGTTTCCCCAGTAGGCCTAGTCCACTTTGAAGTCCAAGGCTCCTCCAAGTCCTCTTTCTATTTGATAGAACTCAGCCATCCCTTTCATATAAAGCTCGAAATTTTTTGAAGTCCCCGTCTCCATCATGTGTAGCTCGGAATAGAAATTTTTCTAGGTAACTTTCTCATCATATATATACATTTGTCTGCACCTGAAGAAGGTAGCAATGCTATGGAAACTTGCAAATTCATGTATAAAACAATAAATAAATAAATAAATATTAGGCCTAGTATAATAAAGGCTCTTTGAGATCTCACTCGCTCGACTTGTTCGCCCCCCCCCCCCTTTCTTGGTCTAATATACAATATTTCAAGCTAGCAGCCGAAAAAGAACCTCTCATCACATATAACTTGAAAGTGCCCTCTCCTAACATACACACCTTGAAAGTGGAAAATTTTCCAAGTACCTAGTTTTGTATCCCGGCGCCCGGTGCCCGTCATTTTTCTTCAAATTACCCTCCCACGAAGAAGGTTCCCTGTTAAAATGAGAGGTCTTTGCAAACCTTACAATGTCAGCAGGGGACTTGCAAGCATCGCGGCCCCGTGAAAAACAGCTTGTCTTATTTTTGTTTTCTTTATATATGAGTGAGTAGAGGTCTCTGAAATGGACCGAGTTCTGTAAAAGCCGGACAAGCGACAGGACAACCATCTATAAAATGAGGTCTATCGTACGAATACAAGAAATATTTTCCTCCGAAATATTGTCATGTCGCTTGACCGGCTTTTACAGAACTCGGTTCAAATCGGCAAAACCGATTGAAATTGTTTTGTAAAGTCTTGGTGGAACGAGAAAGCGAGGCTTAAAAGGAAGTGAGTACATACTTCGACAAAAAAAGTTGCTCTAAGGAAGGCTTTAGCCGTGTAGGAATGAATATTGATGTGCTTAGCAATCTGCACTAAACCCCAGTGTACACAATAAAACTTATTATGTTGTATGGTTGTACGATGTACGGAACATCTCTTTGAACTAGATCTAGCCTTAAAAGTCCCTATGGTCTAACCTAGACAAATTTCTATAATATCGAGCCTAGACAAATTCTTTTTTAACTTCGAGTGATAACGTCACAAGTTAATGACGTCAACCCCAAGTCCAGTTCTAAAGTTCCTCCTAATACATAGAAGTACGTCTCTGCTCAATCTTCTTCTTTAAGATAGAGCTATGCCGGTACCATCGCGAATATTGTATATTATTCATAATAATTATCGTTATACGTTACGTTTCAATACCCATCTTACGTTTGTAACGTTATTATATTATACTACTTCTTATACTTGTATACAAGCTCACTCAGAAGACCCATTCGGTCATTCTTCGCTCAATTCATCTTTTTTATGTACTTTACATTCAATCGCGGGTTTCGTTCTTTTAAAATTGAAATTTTTAATGAAATAAAAGTTTTCCATATCTCGAAATTTCTTTCGTAAGTTCTACGAACTTACATAACATATGAGGACGTATCTGGCAAAAGGGCCTCCGCACAATGTATTTCTTATGGGACGGAGGCCCTTCTACCAGGACGCTCCTCATATAAGTACAGCTTGATGGTCGAAAATATTTAAAGTCTCTGAACATTTTCTTCATCAAAGTCGGGCACGCTCGCGCTCGGTGAAATTTCCTGAGAATGCCACCCAACAAAAGAGATAGCAAGTTCCCCGTTGAAAAAAAAAAAAATCAATTATTTCTAAACAAAAGAAAATGTCCACTACATATCATTTTTTTCGCTCTCACCCAATAATCTACTAGCTCGATTACCGTATTGCTTCCTTTCAGAAGAGTCAAGAGGGATTAGCTTGCGACGCTGGTAAAGCTCATCCACTCCAAGACTCACACTAACTTCTTGTGCACAAATAATCATCGTACGTTTGCTCTCACCTGATAATAAGTCAAGATTTTCTTAGGTCAAAAAGATATACAAGGTGAACTGTATATGTCTCATCATCCAGGGGTGCCGTGATCCCCAAAGCTTACAAAGATTTCCCCCCCCCCAAAAAAAAAAAAAAAATTTTAACAAGCAAAAAAAAAAAAGCCCCCCCAATAATGTTACGAGTACAAAGGAAAAAACCGCTCCCCCCCAAAAATTTCCTACGAAGAATTTTCTTCAAAAAAGTGGCTTCACGGCACGGCACCCTTCTCTGACATCGAAGATGAACGATTTTGTCGTACAAGTAGGTAAATGCTTACGTTTCTTGAATTCTCTTTCTAAGTATATTGAGTTTATATTTGTACTGAAAATTTAGAATATAATAGTACCTGAATAAAAAAGGAAGACGTAGGCATTTTGTGTGAAAACTTAATGATTAGATCGAAAAATCTCCTACTTTTATCCGCTAAATAAGCTAAAATTATAAAATTACGGTATTGCTGATCTTTAATATCTTACATTAATTATCTAAGCGCATTACGCACGTGGAAATATTATACGAATAAAATTTTATTCACGAACAAATGTAGACAAGCAGCCATTAAACGTTTAACTTCGAAGCTTTATCACGACTTTCTAAGAATTTGTTCTCCTTTTCTCTATTATTTAGGTTCGGTTTGTCTATACCTAAATAATAAAATTAAAGCTAAATTGGTATTAGATACGAAGGTAAATAATTCAGAGGGTGAAGGCGATGTTTGGTCGGAACTTCTACGCTGAGACAGATGATTAGAGAAACGTCAGCGTTCTTCCATTCGTAGCATCACGTTGAGCTACTACATTCGAGTAACATCACTACTCGCAGACAATGTTGCGAAGTCGGATTGCTGATATATATACAAGTTCGGTTATTTTCGCCATTGTACTCGCTTCGGCGGTACATATACTAAAATTGGAACGATACAGAGAAGATTAGCATGGCCCCTGCGCAAGGATGACACGCAAAATCGTGAAGCGTTCCACATTTTTTGCATCTTACGAAGACGTTCTCGCGTTCGCAAAAAGTTGCGTAATATTTTTTTCTCTCCTTTTCCGTTCGACAAAGAAATCTTTTTTTTTTCACTTCCTTCATAAGAAGTCCTACTCTAACGAAAATTTGGAGAATACTTTGTAATTAAAAAACTTTATTTATTTCTCGACGATTTTTCGATCCGGATAAACATAGGTTTAGACCTCTGCCTAAATTGAATTTTCATTCACACTTTTCATTGCAATACGAAGGATTCTAGAACGGTAATAATACGCGAATCCGGTATTTATTAGAAATAAGTACTTTAATTGTCGACTACGTATGGTCGTTTTATGATCGCCGGAAGGCCAGTTTATTAAAATGATCAATAACTTGTTGAAATAGAAAATTTAGGAAGACTTTCGATATTTTATTCATTTTGTATTTTTTCGCTTCAAAATATTGAACACAATCCAAACGATATCCAACAATTAATATAATTAAATTAGTTATCAGAGTAGAGAATAACAATTGATTTGTTTTAACTTTAAGAAACCTTTATACGAAAAATTTCACTCGAATTTATTCTCATTTCCCTCAGACGAAATGAATTGTTAGCTACGTAACTCATTAATACTATGTACCTAAGTAAAAATTATTCAAATCAACCGATGTTTTTTACCTGAAAACAGGTGTTTAATGTCGGTCGAATTCCTACTAAAATAACTAAAATAGAAAAGCTGACGTAAAATAGCAGCGTAAGAGACGTAATTCTCCACAAGAATATTAATGTACACGAATAAGCTTGAGTCAAGTGAATTATTTAATAGTTTTTTGAAGAAAAATTAGGCAGAAAAGAATGGTCAATATATACCGATGATTATAAGAATTGGAAATATGAAAAAAAATTATAGCAGTTTGTAAGCTTTGAAATTTCTCGCGTAATATTCGCAAAAAAAAATACTCAAAAGAGGTATTGAGCTCCTGAAAAGGTCCTAAAACGTTCTCAAAAACACCATTCAGCGTCCGAGACTTACAATTCGGAAATCAATATCTCACATTTTCGTATCATAAACAAAATTTGAAAAACGAATAAAATTAAATCGCATCTTATTTTGTCCGCTGTTCGCAAGGTCTTTCTCACATGTCGCATCAGGATACTCCTGTAGACGCGCTAGTGTTGCGTGCCATTGGGTGATCATGCATTTTTTCACATAAGAACATGTACACATGGAATCGACTCTACCATTGTCGATATCAATTTTTATGAAAAACTGAAGAGAACGAAAGTGTCAGCATTTATAATTTCCTTTCAGATGAATAGAATTGTAAATGTTTTTGATGAAATTTTTTGAACCGTCACCCAATGGTCCACCTAAACCAGGGCTGCTCAACCTGCGGCCCGCGAAAGAATTTTAGAAAACCAAAAAAGTAGTAGAATTACCTTACGATTTCATGACACGATTTGATTTCATAATACAAGTAGGATACAAAAAATAGAAAAAAAAAAAAATAATGTTGAAAAAATAGGAAAGTAATCTAATCAATGTGATGGCTGTCTTTGTTTTTCAGCTGCGAGTTCAGGAATATTTCCCCTTTAATTATCGTTCTACATTACTATAAAATCGTTATTAAATATAGGTAAACGATTTGCGGCCCGCGGAAATTTCGGGAGACACAGATGCGGCCCGCGAGTCGTAAAAGGTTGAGCAGGCCTGACCTAAACCAATAAGCAAGCTGCATTTTACTAATCCGTTAGAGAGCGACTCCTTTATGTCCTGACGCGAATTGACTGCAGGGGTGCCGTGATCCCCCTGGTTCAATGAAGAAACCCCCCTCAAACTTTAATTTCTCATAGCTAAAAAAAATGAAAAAAAAAAAAAATTATGTGGGCTCCCCCTAAAACAATTACGAAGAATCATCTTCATGAAAATGGCCTTACGACATCCCTGGACTGGAACAAACAGGGAGTCTGTTTTGAGGGAAATTTTTCTATTTCCACTGGCTAAGAGATTTTTATAGGCAACTGGGGTCGATTATTTGGGTAAGTCAAAACTATACTACATTAGAACGTATCTTTTTTTTTGAGAACCTCAGAGCTTCCCCCTCCCTTCCTTCCCTTGGATCCATACAGTTCCAAGGTTAACATTTTTCCAAGTTCATGAACTAGGTTAGAGCCCCCTTTGCTCGGATATCTGTATATAGAGTTTGAAAAAATGTTCTGGCGATGCCGAATAAATGAAGATCACGTTTCATACCTATTGAAGTGTATGTTAGTTTTCTGCTTATCACTTTTACCGTTATTCGAGTCTAGTATAGTGCATTTTAAGCTTCTTGGCTCTCGGGGAGCTGATTAGCTCTCAGGGGTTCCCTCTTGGTATAGTATGCTGTATGTTAAGTTGAATATCGCTCTCGGGGAGAAACGAGCGGAGTAGTATAAGTCTAGTATACTGAATATTGAACTAACCGGAGTAAACAGGCTCACTAGCTCTCAGGGGCTCATTCGCTCCGCTCGTCTCGTTCCCCCCAATCTTGGTCTATTGACTCGACCTCTAGGGTAGAGTGGAACTGAGCTTATAGAACCAACCCCTATAGAACAAGTGATTCACGAGAATCTAAAGTACTTATTCCTCAAAGAAGGATACAGTCTACATAACGTGCGCTCGCAGATTTCTAAATCACTTACTATATTTTTTAAATCACACGTACACACACACAAAGAGACTTATGCAGAATTTAAAACACAGAAATTCTTACGCATATCGAAACGGAAAGCATAATATTTATTCGCGACGTGGGATATTAATCGTATCATCATCAACTAACGAGGATATGAGTTTAATATCTTTTCCTAAAATTTGTATAAAATAAGATTTATATACTCGCACAGTCAAGAGGTGAGTTCGGTGTTTCAATACAACATCACGAGTAACCATGTACATATTGTCGTAGTTTTGGGAAATTTTCCGGTGAATCTACTCTTAGGTGATACCGAGCATCATCGATAATTGAAGAATATAATTTTTTCCAAATAATTTCGAACCGACAAAGTAGCCCATCCACGTTCTTATTACTCGACCGGAAACAAAATTTAAAGAAAGAAAAAATAATACTTAAAAAAAAAAAGAGAAAGAAGAAAGACGGATCATATTGCGTGTTAAATGTATAAGACGTAACTGTAGAGGTAATATACAATCAAAACCAGAAAACTGATCTTAAAAAATTAACAAAAATAAAAATAATATAGGTAGGCCTGCGTAAAACGCAAGAAATGAAGGAAAAAACTATCTGATTTTCTTTATCCTTCTTCTTCTATACTACGATTCCATCTAAATTCGTTACAAGGAATCGACCAAGCGCGAATGATTCCACAATTTGTTGATAGTTGACACTTAGCACGCAAGTTCAATAATAAAATAACCACACTTGGGTGAATAAAGTAGGTGTCGTAATTGTACCATATTTCCTGTGTTTATTACGATGAAGAGAGCGCGACAGCGAACCGGATGCGTTTTATTTTTCCTTTTCTTTCAAACTTGATTATTTCATTTCTTTTCATGCATTTCACTGGAAGACCGATACGAAGGCTGCTGAATAGTGGTTCCCAAAATCGAAACCGCTAAGCTTGCATTTATAATTACAAGTAAATTGTTTCCTAGTCATCATTATAAATGTAAAGTGCAATCTAATACATTATTTGACTGAGCTAGGGACGATGAACCAATAAATTATAATTACCCAATTGGCAAGCATTTTTCAATGCTATTTTTTTTGAAATCAATGCTTACTCAGTAGAGTCATGAATAAAGTTTCGTGAAAAGAATTCTCTAATTATTTTTACACTATGGTCCATTCAAATCATTGAATTGTAAAAAAAAACTGCATTTTCTAACTCAAGGAGTCACAGACAAATTTGAGGCAAGTAACTTACTTACTCGATAAATATTCCACATCACTGTACGAAAACAGAGATAATATGGATCAATATGACTTGTTTTCAATACATCGGGCATCTCCTTCCTAATCTGATGCAGGCATATGATTACGATCTTAATATAGGTAGGATCAGCATCTTTGCACCTTCTACTGCCCAATAAAGATGAAGCCTGTGAAAATGTGAAATCTACACATAATTTGTATCATTAAACGATAATTATGGAAGTGAAGGGAATGGTGGAATAAAAAATTAATCTAAATGTTTAATCCTTTCAAGACTCTTTTTCAGCTTCATGTAGAATTTCAGTAGGTGTACAAGGATAAAAGAAACAGATCGACAAAATTGATGTGTTATCCCCTAATTGTTTAGACTGAATACTTACTTAAATACGTCTATTTTTACTTTTTCGATCAATTGAAGATTTCATTAGTCCTTATTTCACGCATTCAATCCATCCTTTGATATAAAAATTCTCACCTGATTTAACCTGATGTGGCTAAATAATTATTATGAAGTGCAACGTCTTGATACTTGATATCGTGTTTGATATTATAGCGTCCCAGACTCCAAAGTCCAAAGTATAGCAGCCAGCTAAAAGCCATAAGCCAAAAGCCATTTTTACTGATAAGAGCGAAGCTGAAAGCCAGCTTCATTTGAACCTCCCTTGACTAGCTTTACCTTAGCCAAGATCGCATATTCATCAACCAAAAATCATCTGACTAGCTGCTGAATTAAGCCAGCCAAATTAAGCCAAAAGCCTAATTTTCCAAGGTTGTATGTTTAAGCCGAAAGCCAAAACTGAAATTTTTGGCCAACTGAGAGCCGAAAACCAAAATCAGCTGAATTTTTAAGGCGCTAGAGGTATTCTCAAGAATGTAAACAAACACGTGATGTGGTGGTAAATTTTAGTGAAGCGGTGCAACTTAAGGCGAAATCACATTAAGTCGCACCGCTTCACTAAAATTTACCACCACATCACGTGTTTGTTTACATTCTTGAGAATACCTCTAGCGCCTTAGAATTTTTACTGATAAGAGCGAAGCTAAACGCCAGCTTCATTTAAAACTTTCTAAGCCAAAAACTGAAATAAGCCTATTTTTTTAGGTTTAATAGCGGTTTAGCATTAGAGTCTGCGAAGTCATCTAGGCAATAGGAACACAATCCTGGAAAATAGGTATCCCTCACAGGTGTAATAAAGCCCCAATTCTCTTGTTTCTTTTGTATCCACATCCCACAATCCTGTATGACATCAATCAACTAAATTGAGCCGAAAATCAGCTAAGGTAGTAAATAAGCCAGATGAATTCAGAATTTGGAGAAGTAACAATTGTTGAGTGAATCAATAAATAACTCAAAGAACCCTGCCTGCCGGGGTGCTTTTCACCTCAATTTCTATCGTTTTCAAAAGTGTAAATTTTCAATATTTTAAAGATGGAGGAATGTTGAATTAGAATGATGGCTGTTGACGTCTTATTATTCTGCTCCACTCAATTTAAGCCACTTGATGAAATTAATAATTCAGCAAGCTAGTCTGTCCAAGAACTGCGGGCCAGTGCACTACCAAACGAAGATAAATTGACGATCAGGCAAACTGTGTCTTCCGGAAGATTGGTGCGAGTGTAAGAATCGTGATAACCGATAACGAACGCAGGCTGCCCAGATCATACTCTTTTTAGAGGAAAGTACTCTTTTAATGGTGTAAGAAAAGTGAACTCTATCTTTTTTATGAAATATCGCAAAAAGTACTCTAAAGTAGTCTTTTCCTGAATTTCCTGAAAATCAGTACTCTTTAGTACTCTTTTTCAATAAAATTAGTACTCTTTTTCAATAAAACAGTACTCTCTTAGTTCTCTTTTTCTGCACATTGTCCGTGCGACCTTTTTTTTTTTTTTTTGCTTGCACAATTGAAAATTTGGGGAAGTACTCTTTTTTTCTCAGAAACATCTGGGCACCCTGCGAACGAGTGCTGGGCATGGATCGATCGCGGATGAAACACCGGCGCTAAGGGTTGCAACCGGCGCCCGTAATTTCTCTTCAAATTACCCCCCTCCGTAAAACAGGTTCCCCGAAAAAAAGAAAAAAAAGAAAAACCTGAAGAAAGTTATCTGATGGTGAGAGAGAATTATTAATAGATTCTAGGACTTGAGTTAGAGGCTTTGGACAAGTGTTTTCCAGTAGCTACCTTCTGATTAAGATACGAAAGTGGACAACAAATGACGAGTAAGAAGTACGCTCCTTAAAAGAATCAGCTACACTTTTTTTGGTGATGGATTGTTTCAAGTTCCTTCGAGCTCTCAGAATCACATCTATCGATCACCCTGCAAAATTGTTTACGCCCTCCGATGGCAAAGATTTATAACTGTGGCAAACTACTTTTCTATAAGGCTCTTCCCAGTAATTTTATATTTATTTAAGATTTATTCATCTTTACTAACAATTAAGTTCCTAAATATACTTATAACATATTTCTATACACTTCGTGTCCACCGTTCACAAAATACCTTTCCCCCGTCTCTCTCTCTCTTTAAAAGTTATTCTTCAACCTTAGACCGCAATAATATTGAAATAGAATAAACATTCCGAGAACAAGAAAATAAACACTCATTCTTACATTTCTGCGAAGTACATCAGATTTTTGCAAACTAACGTGACAGGCGGCGGATCCTGTGTGACAAAAACAACATTTCAACCTCGGATTTAAAAACAGGGTGTCCGTTGAAGTTAAATTCTCACCTGTCATTTATTCGTTTCAATATTTTCTTGCAAAGCTACTTAACTCCTTACGTATTCACAGAAATGTCAGACTCTTGTGAGAAAATACTCTTTTCCTACGCGCCGAAGATATTATTTATTCAACCTCTTCCATCTCCTACACATTTCCGTTCACGCGTACGAACCTATCCCCAACGTTTGCCGCGTACATCTATACGCGTGTAGTTTTAAACCGCATCCCGCCTTAGTAAAAATTGGCGGGAACTACGAGTACCGGTGTGTATTCGATATACGAGTTTGACTCCAGGATATCGTAACTCTATGGTATCGAATTTCGGTTCACAAAATATATTTCTGCACAATTAGAATCGAATTCTGCTCAAATGTCGCTCCAATTTGTCACCTCTCGCCCAAACATTGCACTATATGCACCACCGTGCCTATAAACATCCTGTTCGTATTAATTCGTTTTGCTTGTCGCCAACTTCACTGTTTGTTCCGACAGAAGAGATACATTTTTTCTTTCTTTCGCTAACCACCTTTCTTATCTGACAACAAGAAAAGGAAGGCCGTTTCCGGACAAAAGGCATTGTTCGATTCATTTTACTTAGGGTATTTAACTCCCACCCACAAATCCCCACTATAGAAAGTCAGTCTGGCGCAGCTGGACTCACGGGAATCGTAAGCCCTGTTTCATTGACCGGAAACTGGCGTAATAAAACGTAGTATTTTTCTAGTAAACGCTGAGTCGTGAATGAATGAGCGATACTTATCAAGGACGGAGTACCTGGCCATGAATGAAACGTTCGTTGATTCCCACCCGCGAACCGATTAAGGCGGATCATTTAATAAATAACATTTTATTTTACATTATTTAAAAAAAGAAGCAAAAAAAAAAAAAACGGAACAAAATACAAGAATAGACAGTATACATGACACAGCTTAACAATAATAACACGATGATCTGATTAAAACAAGTTTTTAAAATTTGTACGGTAATCGATCATGGAAGTCTTCTTTAAAAATTCAACGGATTCAATTGTACAACTCCTTCGTTGGTAGTAATATTTTTAGAAACGCTGCTAAGTTTCTTATAACTATCCACTTTAGCTGTATTACCGATGGCGGCCAGATTTTGACGTACTCTTTCGCTAGCCTAAACACAGAAGGAGAGAAAAAATAAATAAGAAACTGGCGTAATAATTTCCACATTAACGTCCGGTCTAGACTTAAAATCCTTTCAAAAATCACCCTCCGAGAGGAAGATTTCTAAAAGCGGGTGTGAAAAAAGATGTGTGCGCGATAAGAACAAACACGATGTTACACAAATCTTCTTTAGATAAGACGAAGGTTATCGTCTGGCTTCTACCCTTCAATCGTGTACGTCCGTCTAGAAGGATGGCGACAGTCAATAAATGACCGTGACTGAATATAATTATCCCAGGGACAAACGACGCTTCGAGTATCAATTTCTATGGTGAAAAGTGTTCCTAACAGGTACTCGTTCGTACAAAAAATCGTTCCATCTCTCCGTAGAGTTGTCATTTCGTAATGCTATACATTTACATTACACAACAAGCGTCATTAGCAACTAATAAATTTTTGATTCAGAAATAAACTCACTTCAAAAGCCCACAGTTGAGCGAGGAGAACTTCGTGATCGGCAGACGGTAATTTATTTTTCAGAGATTTGCTAGCACGAGCGAGGACCACAGCTGTTGCGTACGTATCGATGGTAGCATTGGCTATTCGATTGAGAATGAATTGCTCGTCGATTATTTTCTTTCCGTATTTGATTAAGGTTCCTTCGATAGCTTGACCGAATTCAACTATGAGCTACAAAAATTCAAACTGTACTTATAGCACTTGTAATTATAATATTCGCAGTGAAATTTAATACTACGAAAAGAGATGGAAAAATATACAACATGACATCAAAGCTGATAGCAATTTTTTTTCTCCACGCATGGATTGGTATATGGTCTTAAAAATAATTCGACGATTCTTATTTTAATCTACCTAATTAGAGATTTTCTCATCTTGGGGCACAGAAAAATACAAAATAAGTCAAAGATAAAACGACAATTTCTAGATTAAATGTTGAAAATATTCATCTTCAATGGCGATTCTTTCATCTCAAAGCGCAGAAAATGCAATGACTGTGAAAGATGGAACGAAAATTCTTAAATTAATTATTGAAAGTCTTCTTTTTCAGCTTTTTAAATTCATTCCGAAAAAACATTTGGAGGAAAAATATGAAAATCTTGATTATTAGCTTCTGATTTCCTCTTCTTCGTTTTTCGTTATTCATGAGGATAAAAACTATCTTCTACTGTACCATAACCCTGAATATTGACACAAAATGAGGAAAAAAGGAGTTTTTCAAGTGCCAGTTTAAAATTTTGTTTCTTTTTTTTTCATTTTTGTAAAATAATTTATTCATTCTTCAAATTGTTATTTCAAACTACGATTAAAATTCAGTTTCAAAATAATCATTTTTAATTATTCTTGTCCCTTCCGCAAATTCGAAGATATGTTTATATTATAAACATAAAATTGAAACTAATTATAGTATGACTGCAGTATTCAATATAAATTCTATTGATGACGCGAAAATTCTTTCGAGTTCCAAAATCTACGAAGAGCAAGATAGAGAAAAAAACACCTAATGATACGACTATAGGGAAATGTGCCAGGGAAAGAAACTCTAATAGGGTTTTCTTCCGTTTTTCAATAGTACTTAAATTTTTTCAAGTACAAACTAAAAATGCGAGATAATTTTACTTGCACAAAAGTAAACACGAATAAAAAATATTCACATTTTTGTTCATTCAGATCGGAGAAAAACTCATAATAAAAGAGATGGGAAGTCAATGTTGCACATCGTTATTATTGCCCGGTGTTAGAAAGAAAGAAAAAAACGAATATCTCCGAATGCCATTTATATAAGAAAATTACAAAATAAATGAAAACCGACTTACTTTTGATAAAATGGCAGCTTCGTTAGCTAGTTTAGGATCGACCAAGTGGGTAATCGATGGTCCAGCATCTAACCCGACAGATCGAACAGCTCGTTTTCGTACTTCTCCGATAAGAAGACCTAAATTGCCAGTCGGATTTTTGAAAGCTTTTTGTAATTGTTTCAAATGGCCTCCGGCAAATTGTATACCTAAAATTTAAATAGTACGAAGACACTCATAATTCTGTTACAAAAACCAAAAAGAAAAAAAAATTACCCACCAGTCAAAGCGATAAATAATCTCAAAATATCGTTCGTTCCTTCGAAAATTCGGAAAATTCTAAGATCTCGCATAATTTTTTCTAAACCACAGTCTTTCATAAAGCCCATACCACCAAGAATTTGAATTCCCTCGTCAGTCACGTACCAGGCTGCTTCTGAGGCGAATACCTATTAAACAAAGAACAAGAATTATTTTTTGTCCTCATCGCAAGTAAACGTGCATACTTTCCAAACTCACCTTAGAAATAGCTGCCTCGATATGATAGTCCGATGATCCTGAATCCATATTTCCACTAACCATAAAAGCTAAACTTTCTGTTACGTAATGAACTAAAGCCATTCGAGCGAGTTTTTCTTGAATGGCACCATAATCATGAATCGTTTTGCCAAATTGTTTACGGTTATTCGCGTGTTCCACAGCCTTTTTCACAACGACTCGCATGGTACCAGACAGACCGGCGGCCATACCGAATCTTCCATTGTTCAGAATATTCATAGCGACCTATTTAGATAACCATAGAAGTTACTATACTCGAATGGAATACACTAATTGAATAATTACACCAAAATATACCTTGAATCCTTGGCCAACACCACCGAGAACATTTTCAACAGGTATTTTCACATCTTCATAGTATACTTCGGTAGTATTGGAAGCTTTGATACCCATTTTCTTTTCGGGAGGACCACTGGTAACACCGCCAAATTTTCGTTCGACAATGAAAGCTGTGACTTTGTCGACTTCCTTGCCTGTGGGGAACAAATAAATAAAATGAAATCGAACAGCAGATCAACTTCAAAATGCTTCAAAGGTAAATGCAATCGATATCTACCATCTTCGGTTTTCACAGGTGTTTGAGCAAATACTGTCATAACCTCGGCCAGGCCACCATTACTAATCCAGATTTTGCTTCCGTTCAGAATAAAGTGTTTGCCGTCGGGAGTTGGAACTGCTCTCGTTCTACGATGAAAAAATAGATATTATATGTACAATCTAAATTACAAATGCAAAAAAATTTTCAGAGCATTTTCTCGTCACGATTGAGTTTTTTAGAAAGTTGCGCAATTTAAATGTAACAATCTCATGTAAGCAACTTCATTTTTGAAAAATTTTGCTCGACTAAATTCATCTCATCTGACTAAACAACTATTTTTGAAATTCAAGTGTAAAAAAAAATATATTATTGTTGAAGAAAATAATTATTTTATTCAAATTTTAGGACGATTTATCCTACAAGTTCTGTAAGACGGAACTACAGGAAAAATTAATTTAGATTGAGATAGATAATTCCAAAATTTGATGAGATTTTTCCGGCGATAAAGATTCTAGTGTTTTCATCTATCCTCTTATCTTAGTACAAGTTCATGGAACGGCCATGAGAAGACCTTTGATCAGATAATTGAATTTTTGGCATCGCTTTAATTGATACGAAGTCTCAGGGAGTACCTTCAAACGAAAACTTTGACCTCATTTGAGTAGTACGAGTATCAACAATAACATTCGTTTCATGGCACACGTACTTGATAGAAGCGGCATCGCTTCCAGCCGATGGCTCGGTGAGACAGAAAGCGGCAAATTCTTTACCGGTTGATACTCGAGGTAAATATTTAGCTTTCTGTTCCGGTGTACCGAACAGCAGAATGCCCTGTGAAAAAACAATTGTGAAAACAATGTTGAAAGTAAATATTATAGGCGTAGAGGGAGAATATTTTTGGCCCGAATCAACGATAAAAAGGCTTTCATATGATTGTTAAAAATTGTGCTCTAAATATATTTGTGTATTACCTTGAAACCTATAGATTGATGCGCTCCCAACGTGATAGCGACGCCAAGATCGGAACCGACGAGTTCGACCAGTCTTGCGTATTGTGTATTATTCAAACCGAGGCCACCGAGCTCTGCTGGCACTTGCAACGCGAATAGGCCCATTTCCCACATCTGTTCTAACGTGCTTGGCTCAACCGCTTCGAGTTCCTCATTTTTGGCGGGGTTGTTTACTTCCTGCGAGCAAACCATACACAGTAGTAAAATATGACACCGTTTAAAAAATTCAACACTCAGTCGACATCGTCAGCAGAAATGAAGAAACTTCGAACAGCTGACGATGTCATTAAACGCAAAATAATAAGTTAAAAAAGTCGACGATTTTTAGAATTAATTAAACCAAAATGAAGCGTCGCCTGAGTCTTACACATGTTGGTGACTTGTTCAGATATAGTCGACCTTGAACCTAACTTGTTTTTTATAATTGAATGACGTAAAGTTGGTCTACTCACAGCTGTGATTCACACAGTTATTGTTTGAGAATTTTCGAGAAATGCTTACAGTAAAGAATCGTGACATAGGATCCAACAAAGACTTTATGGTTTCGGTTTGTTCTTCATTGAGCACGTCAGGATATGGAAATACTTGCGTCGCTTGAAGTTGTCCCTTGAACAAATTGAGGGCAAATGATTTCGAGTCTTTAACTTCTTTATCTAATTTCTTTTCCTTTTTCGCTTCTGCTTTCCGAATGACTGACGTAGAAAGCAATCTAGAAAAGGGAAAAGTAATTCATACATGGCTATTAAGTAAATTTAACGAGTAAATTATCAATAATAAATATGTACTTTCGCAGCTTACCTCAGTTGTCGTTCAAAGTGAGGATTTTGAGCGAGACATCTACCTTCTAGTTTACCGAGTAAATGTAGTTTTCTTAACATTATTAAGCTATCGTATTAAATTCACAAAACGTCACAAACTCTACAACTCGCTGGTATATCGATTCACAAACTTCGACCGACGGACGTAAATCGATGCTTATGAAACATAAGCAACCATTTACTGCTGAGCTATATTCTGGGTTAAAGACTAATGAAAGCGTAAATTAACTGAACAAAAACTCTCGACTAATACTGAAAACAAGGAAATGAATACGTTTACGAGTGTAATGACATAATTTTCTTGTTCAGCTGTGTTCGAAGCTCGAACGTTATCAATGCAACAAGCAAAATAAACAAACTTAATGATGACGTATCACAGAGATGAAGTAAATATATATATATATATATAAATGGTTGTTGGAGAAAAGTAGTTCTCGACAGCGGACGAGGTTTGCTGTTCGCTGCAGCTGCAAAAGCCTCAAAAGGATTAAGGAACGTGATTTCAGTATGTACCTATCGCACGATCTGGCTGTAGACAAACGGGTGCAGTGAAAATGACAGGGCTGAACGTTATTTTGGGGGAATTAAGAACAATTACTGATACATTACTTAATCATATAATATGTAGAGATTATTGTATTTTCATCACCCATTTATATTCTATACCCGTACACAATCTAAATCTTGATAGAAGTTTGCTCTCTCGGAAATATTATTCTTCTTTGGAAAAGTTAGTTAATTGCTCCATGCAAATTCTGCACTAACCGTACATCGTTTAATTTCAAGGCTATTCGAGTCCGTGAGACATGCTCATTATTTGAATCTGAAGCCTACATAATTATCATTTTAAATGAAATATTTCGCTCATAAAATGGCTTGTAATCCGGTAGACGCTATTCTAATCAAATACGAATAATATATCATTATTATCTCTGTTGACGACACGACTCCTAAATAAGGCAGTATAATTCACCACTCCACAATCTGAATAAATTAAGGGGGAAAAAAAATCAGGAATAATTGTAGAAAATATACTTCTAGATAAAGAATCAGAAAACCTACTCCCTGGGATAAAATAAATTATCTATTTATTTATTTATTTATTTATTTTTTCTTTCTTTATTTTAACAAGCTGTTTGACTACTCAAAACGGGGCATGGGCTCAACAGTTTGATTTTGAACATGACTGTTATGAGCATAAAGGAAGATTAATAAATCATCTTAATATTTATGGAGGAAAGGAAACACCGTAGCAAGAAGTTATTTTATAGGTAATTAAGGTTAGATGAGTTCCTCTTACGTTATTGGAGTTGTTATTTAGCCCTGAATTGATAGATGACGGAATTTTAAGGTCAGATCTGATGGATGTAGTGAGGGACAAGTTAGATTATCTCCCAGACAGTGAGGACAGAAAGGGGAGGCTATCTTGTTTGAAGTACGTATCCATGTACTTAGATATATTATTATTATGTATATTTATATAATTAACTGCACTCCAGGAATAATCTCCCTTCCTCCCCCTTCCTTTGCTGTTATTTTTTTTTTTTCTTTTCTATAATAGTACATATTTTATTTTTTACGCGACGATAATAACTCGACTACAATGAAACCTTGACGGATACTAACAACGCTTAACCAAACTAAAACAACCAATTTCTCGTTTCCAAGCCATGCGGTTATAGCTCTACAAGAAACACATTAAAACCAATTCACAAACCTACCCCCTCGAAATATAACATTTACCGTCACAACCACATTAACCAACAAGCCTGCGGTGGTGTGGTATTAAGGGTATGCTCTACATACGTGTAAATATACAAAAATATAGGAAAACATCAGTTGGGAGGCGACTGATTACTGTCCACAAAATGAACCGATTGTCTTCGGATTTTTTTGATTGTTAGATGAGTGTTTGATACAGGTCTAAAATTAATTCAGAACTCCTAAAATAATTTAGAACTCTAGTTATCAACGATCAAAAAAGTGTTGTCAACGATCAAAAAGTATACTTTTTTATCGCTGATAACTAGAGTTCTAAATGATTTTAGGAGTTCTGAATTAATTTTAGACCTGTATCAAACACTCATTTAACAATTAAAAAAAATTCGAAGACAATCGGTTCATTTGGTGGACAGTAATTAGTCGCCTCGCAACTGATGTTTTCTTATACTTTCGTATATTTACACGTATGTAAAGCATACCCTTAATGATACTCACCTCCATTCCTCCTCTGTGGAGACTTTAATGCCCTCAGCCTTACTTAGGGTATCATGGTACATAGCAAATTCCGTTCGAATGGCCGGGGAAATATTTTCGATCACTCACTATGTTGAATGATTTGAATCTCTTAAACATCCCACAAGTACCAACTCATCTTAACTCCACTTTAGGTACGCTATACATAATTAATCTAACGTTCTGCTCAACAATACTACCGGTATCCCCTAAGTTAACATGCACTACTCATCCAGACTTACGTGATAATGATAATTTCCGTATGCTTTTATCAATAGGTACTCCCTACTCTCCCACTCTTAAATCAACCCCCCAGTGGAAAATGCAAATTGGTCGAAATATTACAAATTCACTTCCAACACAAATACTTTACCTAACCCTACCAACATTTAAACTTTCATTTCAGAATTCAATAAATTCATTATTCAAAGCTCGGAAACTTCCATCCTCGTACTTCAGGTAATCATAAACCGGGTCAAGTCCCTTGGTGGAACAAAGAAATAAGTAGTGTAATCAAAACGAGACGAAAAGCATATCGAACATAACTTACAGTCAATCACTCACACAAGAAGACTTCATCCTTGTAAGAAACTCCGGGCAAAAGCAATAAGACTCCTTACATGAAATTGATATTGCTATAATAGGTGTATGGCATTAATATCAAAGTGTCAAAGACGCTATAGATTCCCCGAAGGTTTTAAGAAAATGTTGTTTATTAGAATTTTATTCCTCATATTTTCAGAAATAATATACTTATTTGGAAACAAAGAAATTGAGAATTTGCTGAACGAATGCAAATTTTTTTCAAGCGAATAAAAAGCAATAATTAGTAAAACGTTTGAATGTACTTTGATCGTATATCTTTCGGGTCAGAAAAATATATATTAAAGAAAATGATGACAAGAAAGCTAGCCGAGGTTCAAATCGCGATTGACCATCATATTTTGAAAAAAGAAAACAATTTTCAAGAGAAAAACAAGTACCTACACTTTTTATACTATCCTATCGGAGTGAATAAAATCTGAAAATTTCAGTTGAAGTACAATACGGTATAGGAATTTTTGCACACCATTATATACCTACTAAAATTACTTATTAGGTACGCATTAGCGTTCATTAATTCCGAAGTTGATGGGAAGAATTATTGTGAAGAAAACTTTAGTAAGAATTTTGAATCTCTCTATTTTGAATATTATGATGACAAATATCCCGGGGGTGGGAGGGAGAAGGCTATTGAAGTATTTTATTTTTTGGACTTTTCTTTTTACTAAGGAAACCATGTCTTTTTGAATGATTTGACAAGGATCGAGTATAGCTTTCGCGTTTTGATCCTGAAGATGAATGTTGTGCATTCGAAACGTTAGTCATTTTTTCAATATATCGTTTCTCTCTTTATCTTCGTTTCTTATCCGGTGGAAGTTAATACCTACCAAAATATTCGAACATAGATACTTTTATTGATGAGAAAACTGTCATCTTTCCCCATATCGTAGAACCCCTGTCAGTAGTTTAATTGAGATATCCTCGACATAATGATAAATTATTTCTGTTCTAGTTTTTTCTCTGATAGGTACTAAGCGGTAGTCTCATACGTTTTCTTTCACAAAGTTCTATTTTTCGGTCAATAAAATTTTGACAAATTAAGTACACGGACTACTTATTGTTTCAGAGGAACGCATCCAAATTTAATGAAATTTTTCATTCTGTACGAGGTATAGAAGATTTTTCACCATATTATTTCTTCCAAATTTGAGTTTATGAAGATAATATTCTTATGTTAATTCCCTTTTTCATCTCAAAAATGAAGTGCATACTAAGGCTCTGTAACGTACCGTTAGGCTAATTTCTTACGAAGAAGGAAACAAGTGTTGTCGAAGTACGGACGATTTTTCTGTAGGTACCTACCTAAAGAATAGAACTCCAAAATTTCGGTAACAGGACGGTCGGAAATTTAGTCCACGGGAGACGTCAATGATAGGAACCTTTTGAGGAATATCTTCTTGTCTCCGATATTGCGTAGCAAATATTATTTAATTCTCATAATTAATAAAATTATTCGAAACTAATCGTTGAATCAAAATTCGGACTTCTGACAGCGAAAGACTCGCTGCAGGTGGTCACATATAGAAGCTTGGCTTAAGGAGGTCATCGTGATATTGGATTACAACACTTTCTTACGACGAATACAAAATGTTCAAACTTATAAGAAATTCGAGATCGTTATACTATCGAGCGAAAAATCATAATTAGGATGTCTTCTGGTAACCTTCAGCCACAAGGAATAACAATCCTCAAACTGGTTCAGAGCTTATTACTCAAGTTGTTTGCAATTTTCTTATAACTTCATCCTCTACGTCTAATATTGTATATGTAGCCAATTGCATCCTCACCCTGTTGCAGTGAACTCAATTCCTCGCTGTATGAACAAAAAACCCTAAACAACATAAACAACAGAACAGAATAATATCTTCTTTCTCTCTCTTTTTTTCTGTTCAATGCTCGTTCCATCCAGTGACATACCATTGACTATCACTACCCTCTATAGTCATGGTTATACGCATGAGTCATTACATAGGAATGGGTAGTGTTTTTATTTGAAGTCATTAATCATTATTCAGTAGTGGTTGGGCAAAGAAACAGTTGAATTCACTGAAATTCACTGCCTTCTTGACTATTAACCTGCCGTGCTAATTACAACACTA
Source organism: Aspidiotus rigidus (assembly GCA_035079385.1). Taxonomy (NCBI): domain Eukaryota; kingdom Metazoa; phylum Arthropoda; class Insecta; order Hemiptera; family Diaspididae; genus Aspidiotus; species Aspidiotus rigidus. Next base: position 10,761,736 of record JAVHKY010000020.1, on the reverse strand, counting down.
ATAATACACACATTGTGTAGCAATACAAGCGCGCGATCGCTCTGTCAATTTCACATCTCACACGAGCATTTGCCTGATGTGTGAGATAGTGGGATCTCCTGATATCTGCGTCGGAGCGCAGATTGTGGTAACTGGTTGACTGGCGTACTGCTGTTCACTGGGTTGAATGTGAGTTGCACGAGCGGTTTAAGGAGGGGTATTAGCCGTTGGCGGGTAGGAGGGATGATTCCGCTACGCTTCTCTCCAAATGCTTGTAATTCACGTTCATGGTCATTCTACAGTGCATTGTTCATTCGATGAACGCGTATAATGTCTAGTTACTTGCACAATTTTGACGTTGTATGATCGATTTCATTGTGTTTGTGTATTGGTGTAGAATGCTCTGTTTATTGTTCTAACAGTTCTTAGTTCAATCTGGATATGCAATGAGTTCCGGGAAAAACACTTTCTTTTTAATCACGTTGATTTAATTGATTTTGTATATCAACCGAAATTAGGTTTCCAAGTACGAATCGCGCTTATTTTCTAGAATTCAGCTAAAGTTTCTCGCTGGAGCAGGTGAGTTTTAGAAGGAATAAAATTGTTCCTTCAGTAAAGCATGTTATCTAGTTATAAATATATTAATCTAACAAAAGGTACGACTCGCATTTATGTATCATTTTCATAAAATAGATATCATACAATCAAGCTACCCGCGAAACATATAAATCCCTGTATCATACTTGTGTGTACGTACGTTCTTTAAGAATCGTTTTCTCAAGTAACCACTCGGTTTGAATGTACACACCTGTAGGAAATGTAAATATTTTGTGTCCATAGATCGTGATGGGTGATGAAAGAGATGTCAACAACCTCGTCGATTCTCTTTTGAATAAGTTACATTCAGGAGCGTCCGACCCATCGACTTTCAATCCGGATCGAGATGGTTTGTTTCAAAAACGAAGAAGAGAAAGGAGAGATCCTCCGATTCCGTACCAGCAACGACAACAGTTGTTCTATGGAGGAAGGAAATTTGGCTCAGATGCTCCAGGTACAAATCGTTCGCAACCCGCCTCTCCGGCTAACTTTGAAGGAAGGCGTAATAATTTGAATTGGCGCGACCGTAACCCAAATTCCGGGCGAGGACCCTTCCATTCAGAACGTGTAAGCTATTCTACAATGACGAGTACTTCTCTAGATGACAGCGAGGATTGTGAATCAGTGTCTAGCCTCTCGAGTGTATCCAGTACACCAAAACGCTTCGCTCATTTCCGCTATGACAGCAACGATTCTTCAAAAGATTGTGGGCTGACTCCGTGGAGAAATATGGATACAGACAGCGATTGCGAATCTATATCATCCAATTCTTCAAGTTTCATTGGTGCTTTGAAAAGGTATGATCGTCTTTGCAACTCTCAGTTTGCGAAATCTCGCGCTCAAGACCGACCTGATTTCAGGAAGGAAAAAGATTTTTCAAATTGGCGCGATGGTAAACAAGATAGCGATACTGAATCAGTATTGTCAAATTTTTCGAGCTTATCTGATGTCTCTAAAGAGTTTAATCTCAGTCTTCGAGATCGATTGTACAACAAAGTAAGTAGACCTTCCCATGGAAACAAGACAGAAACTCACGCGTTTAATTCTTCTCGCCAATTCGAAGGACAAGCTAGGAACAAAGAGTACAAAACTGATAGAACAAGACCCATCTGTAACTTTAGCGAGTCTTCACGTCAATCGGATGAAAAGTCGGGACCTGCAAAGACTCCGTACAAGAAGACGTACGTGATCAGTGATAGCACTAACAAGAAATCAGAGAGTGCGAAAGAAAATGAACGCGGTACAATTTTTGTTGGTTTTAAATACCTGAAGGAGCTCTCTGAGAAAGAACCTCCACAAATAACTTGCGAAATCTTGAAGACTAATACGGCTTTTACCGCGTTTATCGAAAAACGTGATCTTCAACCCGATTGGTTATTTTTGTTGGTAAAAATCGTCGCAAAAGCATGTTCTTCTGAATTCGTTAAAACTAGAAACGAAATGTTGAACCGGATATGTCTCAACTCGGAATTTCTGTTTTCCATCTCATTTTATCTCGGCGAAGTGAGTGTAGAAACGCGGAAATCTACAATTCAAAACTTTCCTTCTTTTATAGAAAGTCTCGTAGAAATTTACTCATGCCTGATCGATTCCCTACCGAGAGCCGCTATCAATAAAGACCTGCCCAAGTTAGTGACTAAAACTAGAAAAGCCGTGGAACATATAAAGGTCGATCATGGTATTATCATGAATGACAAACTGATTTCCAAGTTAGACATGCTGGATAAAAAAATTGAAGACCATATGATGATGCTGGAGAAACCACAAAAACCAGTGGCAAAGAAAAACTATCTGCAGTATCTTTCGGAACTACCCCCTCCAAATGATTTTCGCGAATTGAGTTTGTATCCGACCTACGAGGATTTAACTCGCCATTCTTTCGATTTTGTTCGGCCGAATAAGGTGAAAGGCGCTTACGACAACGTCGAGCATTATTTAGACGTCCAATTTCGACTCATTAGAGAAGATTTCATTGACCCTTTGCGCCGAGGATTGAATCAATATTTAGCCGCCAGATTATCCGCCCCCTCTAAATTGAGGTACAAATACGAAGGTTTACGATTTTACCCGAAATGTATATTTGAGAAAATAGAAAAAACGGAGAAAAGCCAGCTAGCTTTTCTCTTGAATTTTGATGTGGATAAAAAAATACAAATCCAATGGGAATATTCGAAGAGATTCATGTTTGGATCTTTATTGCTCTTCACGAGCGACGGTTTTAAGACCTTCTTCTACGGCACGGTATCTCAGAGAGACACAAAAATTCTCTCGCAAGGAAAATTATTTGTAACGTTTCCTGAAAATGTAGAAGCCGATAAAAATTTCTTCTCAAAAGAGTACCTCATGGCGGAATCGGAGGTGTTCTTTGAGCCTTACTTTCTCGTAATGAAATCGTTGAAAACTTTCGACGAGAAAAATTTCCCTATGAAAAAATATATCGTCGATGGTGGATCTGAGCCCGACTGGCCATCTTATTTGTCCAATGATATGGCGTGGAAGATATTTGAGAATACTGTCAACCCCTTCGAAACCTATAATTGGCCAACTCCTGAAGAATTGAGTTTGGATGAGTTTCAGCATCGAGCATTCGTGAAAGCCTTAACTAGTGACTTTTGCGTCATACAAGGTCCTCCAGGTACTGGAAAAACGTTTATCGGTTTGAAAATAGTTCAAGTACTCCTGGAAAATATTTCCAAAAACCATAAACAAATTCGATCACCTATACTGATAGTCTGCTTTACAAATCACGCCCTGGACCAATTTCTCGAGGGTATTTTGCGTTTTACGGAAAAGATAATTCGAGTTGGTTCGCAATCGAAAAGCGAATTATTGAAAGATTTCAACTTGAGAGGACGAAATCAGTACAATATTCGAAAAAGCGCGTTGGCCAGGAGACAGATCGATCCAGCTCTGTTGGATATTAGATTTACAGTTAAGAAGAATTACGAGACAGTAGATCGTTTAACGACGCAAAAAAGCAAACTTGAAAAGCCGTGTGGTATTTTGAAATACCAAATCCTTAGCACTGTCATGACTGAATATCAAAAAGTAATGCTACCTGATAGCAAAACGTTACTGGATTGGCTTTTAGAAGGTCAGAACGAAGAAAAATGCTCTACAACTGGTCCCAAATTTTTTAACAAGAAAGATAATGACGGTAGTCAGCAAAAACCAAAATATTGTGAAGAAGAAACAATAGAAGTGGAGGGAGATGAAGATGATGCGGAAGATGACCATCTCGTTGACGAAGACGACGTATTTCAAATGGACGAAACGACCAAACAGTTTTTCAATTCCGATTCCTTTTATGAACTCACAATCGAAGAAATAGGAGTGAGATGTAAAGAGCTGGATGAATGTTCTGAGGAGTTAAAGGAACTGCCAGACGAAGAAATTGAAGATCTAGCAGCACATTATAATAATCTGCAAGCGCTGGAAGAGGAATTTGAAACGCTTGCTCGAAGATTCCTCATTTTGGAAGAGAAATTATCCGAACCAAATTTGATTGCTGCAAAAAAGAATAATACTCTTATTGAAGAAGATATTTGCGTTCTTTCTTTTCCGGAGCGTTGGACCCTTTATTGGAGTTGGGTAAAGAAATTGAGAGATGACGTAGTCAAAGATTTACAACAGGCCGAAGAAACTTACCGTAATTCCTTGGTTCAGTACGAGGAGTTCAAGCAGATAGAGGACCTTTTTGTGGTTCAACAAAGCGATATTGTGGGAATGACTACAACCTGCGCGGCTCGATTGCATCAACTTTTAAACTCTCTGAAGCCGGCTATAGGTGAGTTGTAATTTACGTATTTACAAGGATACTATTTTTTATTTTTGGTACCTAATACTTATGTTTTGATCATTTCAGTGATTGTGGAGGAGGCGGCCGAAGTGTTAGAAACGCATATTGTGACTAGCCTAACCAAATCGTGCGAGCAAGTAATTTTGATAGGTGAGTATAGTAGTATAATGCAAATACTTCCATTATTTTAAATTAACTTTTTTCACCGATATTTCATTTCTTATATCCAAGGTCATTAATTTCTGTAAATCATTCTGTAGAGTCCATATTTCTCCAGTGTTTCACTCTATGTTTTGAGTTTAATTTCTTTGTAAAAATTGCCGATCGAGCTGACCCAGTCCTAGTGTTAGGCTTAAGAGAGAAAATTTTCTAAGTCTCCTTCTCTGCCTGTACATATAGCTCAAAAATTTCAACTTTTATAAGTTCCAACGTACCTAAAGGAAAAAAGGAGAAAAGAGGAAATAAATAAAAATATAGACTGAAAGGGACAGAGGAAGAAAGTAACGTTCACTGTTCTCGAGTCTCACTACTTGTGTACTGTGTACAGCTCGAAGGTTTAAATTTTTCTTGAGTCGTTCTCATATTCATGCATGCGGTGCTAAAAATTCAAAATTTTCCCCGAGTTCTGGGTTTCATATGTATAAGTATTTTGAGAGTTAGTCATTCTCTTCCTCCATGTGTATGTATACGGAATTTGAGTGGGGGGGGGGAAGGGTATGTTACAAATCTTTGTATCCTGTTGCTTCTAGACTTCAAAACGGTTAAAGCCCTCGTCGCCTGATGGCGTCATGATTGAGTGTACAGAGAACTGTGTATATTTTAGAAAGAGGAAATGAAGTCCAGTCTTCACGGCTGTGCCGTCGTTTATTAAATAAAATTTACAGCAACGTATCGAAGGTTTCTCTGTTAATTATAGATGGATACATACAAAATGGGTTTTTTCTTTATTCTAAAAGCCCTATCTGCGTTTGGAAGAGCATCGACGACCCGGTGATTAAAGTTTAAAATCTCATCTCACAAAATGATATACTCGTGTTTTTATCTAATATTATCGTTTGTAAGAACATGATATAAATCCTCATAGGATAATTCAGTTAGTTTGTTCTGTAGGAGGATTAACTTATTTGTTCCTACAGATAAGAATGTTGTGTCTTGAATTTTACGTTCAACTACTACCAATTACTCCTCTTTATGATGTTGTTAAAGTGGTAGTATATATCCATTCTCACCATCAATTCCATTTTTAAATTTTATTTCTTTGAAAAAATCGAATTTTTCCTCTGGATTTCCACGGCTTAAAACTTGTTTATATTCCGCTCTTAGTCCTCAAGCTCCTATGGAAAAAATCTGACACTAAGGTAAGAAATTAGAACTCGTCCTGAAATCCTGTCAAAAAAAGAGAAAGATGACCATTGAATCAAGTAAAAAGATGAAACTCGTAGCTTACTTCCTTCGTTGCTCGCGAGGCCTCTTCCTTTGACTCTATTTCTGTAACATTTACGATCCATTCCTGAACGATTATTTGAAGTTATTAAGAAAACTCCATTTGTTTGACGCTCGGAAGTCATACATTTTCAAAGTTGCTAACCTAGATCAGGGACTCAACCTTCTTCGGAACCACAAGTTGCTCGATAGTGGAAATTTTTTCTAGTCCCGCTCCTCTCAAGTCGAAATCTCTTCCAGAACCCTCCTCTTTTCTTCTATAAATAATTGGAGGATCGAAAATTCTTCAAGTCACCCTCTTTACTGTTCAGCTCGATGGTGGGAATTTTTCTGAGTTTCTCGCCTCTGATGTACGGCTTGAAGGTCGAATTGAAGTTTCTCCTCTGATCTATTTCATGAACAGAGCGCGGATTTTTAGGCAGTGAAAAAGGTAATTTTAGGCACTTGAAATGATAAATTAGGCAGTATTAGGCAACATTGTCAAAAATGTATTAAGAATTCAAAAAATGATCGTAATTACTAAAAAAAGTAATATAAAAATCGAGAAAAGTAACGTAAAATGGAGAAAAGTTATGTAAAATTGAGAAAATTAACGTAGAACGATGTGAGTCTATAATTATTCATATCCCGAATTAAACATTACGATGATGTGTTTTTCTAAATTTTCTTCAGTGAAAGCGTGCCTTCTATCCGTTAAAATCAATTTGTAGTCTGAGAAGGATCTCTGCAGGGCTGTGTTGGAATATAAACAAGAATTTACCTAATATTAGCACGTCCTATAATTCATCAGCGCGTTGTCTGTTTATGTACTTGTCATTTATTTACTCGTCGAATTTTGTTTTTGAATGCTTTCGATTTTTTTAAATAAGTGATTAAACAAAAATTACAGACACGCACACGTACATTATCAAGATACTGACTCGAGTTTCAAACAACCATCTAGTTCATCTTCAGAGCTCGAGTCAGTGTGCGTGTCTGTAATTTTTGTTTAATCACTTATTTAAAATGACTCGCAACATAGAATGCACCATTTCAATAATATTCGATTTTTTTTTACAATTTTTTTGATTGTAGGCATTTTTAGGCAATAACGCTATTTTAGGCATTTATTTCATTTTAGGCATTTTTAGGCAACATAAAAATTTTTTCCAAGGGTCCGTACGTTATGAGACGGACTTCTATTTGATTTTTAGTCGTTTGCCCCTTAAGGAAAAAAACGTACAAATGCCTAAGAATCCGCGCTCTGTTCATGAATATAACTTGAAGGTCAGAATTCTTCTAAAATTTCCTTATCTTATGTACAACTGAAATTTTTTCCACATCTTCTCTTGATGTGTACCTAGTTCGATGAAATTTTCCGCATCTTCGGGTTGGGGGTCGGCCGGAAATCTGCGTCACGCGGGACACTTCCAAGACCTTGATCTACTAAGGAGATTTGAGAAAATTTCGATCTTTAGCCTTCATTAAACTCGGCTCATTACTTACAAAAATGCCGTGGTAGAAATAGCCTTCATTACTCTTATTCTAGGTTGGGCTTAAAGTGGTTGCGAACGCCCAGAAAGTAATACTTGATTCAATATTTTAACAGCCAAATCCCATTTGACTCATAAAACAGGTTCCTTGCGTTCCTCTTTTAACTTCGTTAAGGAAGCCGTCGTTTTTTCTCATGAAGTGGAGCAATTTATTGTATTTTGTCTCTTTTTATGTACAACTCGGAGTCACTTTTGACATGTTTCATGTCTTTCCGGAGGTTTCCTGAATCCTAGGCGCCCCTAATTCCAAAATAGCCTCCCGAGTTTCCCCCTCCCCTCCCACCTTCTCAGAAAGGAACCCGAGACATGATTTTGAAAATCTGCGAGTTCCACGAGTCCTGAATCCTGGCCCCTAATTCCGAAATTTGCGAATTCATACCACCCCACGACTGCCCCTCACCCACTAATAATCCTGTATACTGTAATGTATTCCTTCTCTCCTTTATAATAAACTATGACGTCATCAACCGTGATCTCGAGCTTGAATCCACCTCTCGAAATTTTGCGAAATTTCACTTCCTATCTAGACTCATAGCTCAACAATTGGAATTTTCAATGTCCCTTCATCTCCTATGGTTCCCTCCCGATCGATAGATATAGCTCCATGATAAAGGTATTCTCAAACTCTTCTTCTTATTTACAGCTCGCAGGTCTAAACTTCTTCCAGAAGCCGCCCCTCCTTCTTCGCCGTATACATAGTTGCATGGTTAAGCGTTATTCAAGTGTCCCTCGGGATCGATGCGATCGGAATTTTCCGAAGCTAGCTCAAAAGTCGAATTCTTTTGAACATATCTCCCTCATATGTTGTGTATGTAGGAGAATGATGGGAATTTTTCTTAGTCCTCCTGTTATTAATTTAAATATAGAAATTTTCCCATGTTGTATGTCTACGTCAAAACCTTTTTCATCTGGGAATCAAAACTTGTTGAGGACATTTCTGCGTTCGAAGATTTTTTATTCTTTTATATGATGATAGACGTCTTCCCCAAGTAGCGTCCCTTCCCCGACACAAAATAGATCTCTTGTTGGAGAACAGCAGACTTCGGCAATTTGTAACTCGAATTTTTTACGAGTTCCACAGCTATTTATACGGTGTAATTTGTGAGTCGAAATTCAAGTCCTCTTCCTCTATGCGGCTTCTTATTTAGAAAGAGCAGCGAACATCGTCCACTTTTGGTCGAATGCCTATATATTGTATAAAAACTCGACCACAAAACGAATTTTGGGAGAATTAAGGCATGGACCGACCCAAACAAACAATGAAAATTCTGTACTTGGAAAGGAATATGAAAAATGAAAAAAATTTCCAACGGCGAGCGGGGAACCCGCAAGACGCAAGGTCTTTCAAAAAGTAGAACATGTAGAAGTATTCTATATAGCTCGAGAGTCAACATTTTTCCACGTCCCCCTCGTATCGTATAAAGCTCGAGAGTCTCTAAGTCCCTCTCCTATCTAACGACGACATACTCGACGGTTAAAACGTGAGTTGGATCTGTTTATCAAGTCGGTTAACCTTAAATGTCGGTCTTTTGAGGCTAAATTGAAACGTAAGAAAAATAAGAAGCTTAGCTCCCTCCTAAATTTGAATGCCTCCGCTGTCCAGGAAGTGAGTACTGACGTCAGCGTTATCCAAAAGTTTCAACCGCGGATTATAAATTGTAGCAATGTTGAGTTTGAGAGTGACGAGTTGTATCTCTTGGAGAAGGGGTTAAAATTCGGGTTACCCCCTCTTAATAATGCTAACACTTTGGCCAATGTTGTTGCGGACCTCGAAATAAAAATTGGGCCTGGGGTTAATACTCAGAAAGCGTGTGCCGCCTTTGTCCGCGATACCCCCCCTCCCTCGTATAAATGATCTGGCCTTTGAGGTGATTAAGAGGATCAAGAGGAAGGTCAGGGAGGAGGGCTTAACCATAACTAAGGCTGATAAAGGGAATGCCATTGTCGTTATGGATAAGTCCTCTTACGTCTCCAAGGTCTATGACGTTCTCGACCAGTGTGGCGCCAAGGAAAATGCGGATTTCAATTTTCCAAATCACGTCAAAGAAGTTAGACGTGTTATAAACACGAGTGAATTCATTATTAAGACCCCTAAGCTTAAAAGAATGCTTCTTGAGCCCAATCCAGTGCCGCCCCTATTGTACGGGCTACCTAAGGTTATAAGAGGGACACCCCGATGCGGCCGGTCGTTTCTTTTGTGTCTTCCCCCACGTACTTTTTGGCGAAATTTTTGGACCGTTGGTTCAAATCTAGAGTGGAATTTGAGTCATCCTACTCTGTGAAGAATTCGGTCTCTTTGGCTAATAAGTTCAAGGATGCCATTCTTTCGCCTGATTCAACCCTATGCTCCTTTGACGTTGTCGGCTTATTTCCGAGTATCCCTAGAGCTACTGCCATGCAACATATGGGAGACCTTTTGATCCAATCTAATATCTGTCACGAAGAGTTGGCAGAATTTTTTAACTTACTCAATATTTGTTGGTCTCCCAACTTTTGCAAATTTGAAGGCAAATTTTTCGAATTTCCTGAGGAGGTAGGTATCCCTATTGGCTCTCCTCTGGGTTCCCTCATTTCGGAGGTATTCATGTCTAAATTCGAGCTTGATCTCTTTTCCTCTGGTCAGGGGTTTTTGGGTCATATATATTATTGGCACAGGTACGTCGACGATGTGTTGTGTTTGTGGACCGGTCAACGGGATCTCCTTTTGGAGTTTCTCAGGTATCTTAACAGTTTATATCCATCCATCAAATTTACGTTAGAAGTAGGCGGTTCATCTATAAATTTTTTGGACCTTAAATAGAGAAGGTTCTCACGAATTCGCCATTTATAGAAAAGATACCTCGACCGATATTACTGTCCACGGCAGATCTTTCTGCCCGGTTGCTCACAAATATGCCGGTTTTAATAGCTATATCCACCGGTTGACGAGTATTCCATTAGGTCAGCTCGCTTTTCAACAGGAGCTTTTGACTATAAAGCACTTGGCCAGAGTGAACGAGATCAGCTTGGATATTGAATTGATGGTCCATAGGAAATTGACTCGGAAATGCCTTGATTCCACTACCTCCCTCCCCCGTAATCCAGCGTCAGATAGTAGGAAACGTTGGATTAGGCTTCCGTTTTTGGGGAAATTCTCTTCCCAATTAGGTCGTGTCCTCCGCCCATTTGGGTTTCGGCCAGTGTTCTACAATCTGAACACTGTAAAAAGTTTGTTCGTTAAGTTAAAGGACCCCATCCCACTGGTCGAAAGAAGCGGGGTTTACAAAATTGAGTGTAATGATTGTAATGGAATCTATATAGGCGAGACTGGACGTCAGCTCAAAATTAGAATAGATGAGCATAGGAAGGCGTGGGAAAAGAAGAAATTGGGTGATTCGGCATTTGCGGACCATCTTATTACCACTGGCTATGGTTTCATAGAGGGATCTGAGTCCCTCCTCCATAGAGAGTCCTCGGCTTTCAAACGTACCGCGCTAGAACACATCGAAATTATTCGCCATCTGAATAACGATAACCTAAATGTGCTCAACAGGTACATACCTGATGAGGGTTTGATTGAATTAGTTTATGAGTATGATTCACATTGTGATGACTCGCTAGTTCAGTCATGTCCTCCTCGGTAGTTCTTGTTGTCGGCCGGAGTTGGTTCAGTTGCTTTCACATCCCCGTTGACAATGGTTTTTTAATCGAAAGCGCTCCGGTGTATTTTCGTTTCTGTGGCTTTATTCAAATTACTCCGTACGTTTTAACCGTCGAGTATGTCGTCGTTAGATGTTTCTGGTCATATTTTAGAGAACCGAATCAATTGTATCCCTCTCCTATCTTATAAAGCTTGAGAGTGGAAATTTTTCCAAGTCCCCCTCCTTTCATATGTATAGCTTAGAAGTCGAAATTATTCCAAGTCTTTCTCCTATCATAAATAGCTCAAGAGTCGAAATTTTTCTAATTCTCCTTCCCTGTCCATGACGTCATCAACCTCGGACCGCTCGCTTTCGCGGATGAAAATTTCCTGAAAGTACCCCCCAACAAAAAGGATAGCGGGTTACCCGCTAAAAAAGTGGAACTAATTTCGAATATGGAGAAGTAACTCCCTCGAGAAAGAAGTCATATGTTAAGAGTCACGCTTACCGAATATGGTGAACCTATTTAATGGACAAAGAAAGTTAATTCTGTTTCTTATTTGTATTTGAATGATTTAGGTGACCACAAACAGTTGAAACCAAATTCCGCTGTCTACGAACTGTCGAAGAATTATAATATCGATGTCTCACTTTTTGAACGAATGATCAACAATGGAATGGAATGTCCGATGTTGAACGTGCAACACCGCATGCGACCGGAAATATCTAGCTTAATTACGCCTCTTATATACCCGGACCTGAAGAACGATCCAAAAGTTTGCGAATTTCAAAACGTCAAAGGAATTAAAAAGAATTTATTCTTTTTGGAACATAACAACTACGAAGAAAGCGTGAGTAACCTCAGTATCTTTGGGCTTGAAGAAATTTCCACTATCCATAACTCCTTATTTCTGTAGCACGATGTACCCGAGGTATTCTTCTGCTTTTATCCCAACCTTAAGTTTACGGTAGAAGATGGTGTACTCCACTTCCGACCCACTGTATGATTGCATAGGCAATGCTGAAACCAATGCATCTCTGAACAGCATGTCAAAAGTATCAAAATACGTACGAATGCTGCATTGAGATATATTGAAGGACCCGTTTTCTTGATGATGATGGCTGCCTCCACTATTGAGAAACAAGACAGTACAGGTCAATCGCCACCGGTGAAGAAGCCTCTTTCAGGGTATCACTAGGGCGAACCTGAAGTGCTAAAACCAGTTAGAAGACTTAGATAGGGTTACTTTCCTTGACTTTTGTCATCTTTTTAGAAGGTGGAAACAATAATGCGAGTGTATTTTATGCAAACTGTCAGGTTCAACGTACAGTGTTGCCAATGTGACTTCGAGGATACCTTGACCCAAAAAAGTACACGTCACACGTTCTGAATAGACTTAGAAAGGATGCTAGGATGCGAAAATGACGAGTCAGAAATTATACTTTGATAGGAATTATTTTTATTCATCAAACTTTGTTTTTACACGCATTAAAATTACTGAATCTTCCTTTTCATTTTCGTTCGTCTCATTTTATTGGTAGTTATTCGGGGACTTTGAAGGGGTGTTCAAAAATATTTCCACATTTCTATGTATGATTATTTATTCATCGATTCAAATATGAAGGGCAAAGAATCGGTCTTGACTATTCTGTAACTTCAACGTCTAAATTGTTTCTAATCTTCTATTGCCATAGGTTGAAGATTCGTCATCTCGAAAAAATGTTTTCGAAGCAGAATTTCTCATCGAATTGTGCAAATACCTAATATTGCAAGGATACGATCCAGAAAAAATAACGTTGTTGACCACGTACACGGGACAAATGTTTCTACTGCGTCAAGTAATGCGTCTGAATAGGCTATTTAATATATCCCGTGATTTCAATGAAAAAGTGACGACCAAGCGTAATTTTTCTTTTCTCTGATAACAGAAAAAACGTAATCATCAATTATTGAAAAACGTAAAATGCGTCGTCGTCGATAAGTACCAGGGCGAAGAAAATGATATAATTTTACTTTCGCTCGTAAGAAGCAACGAAGAGGCGAAAATTGGTTTTTTAAAAACCAAAAATCGTGTGTGCGTCGCACTTTCGCGTGCAAAGATGGGATTTTATATCGTCGGTAATATGGACAATCTCGCCAAGAGTAGTCCCGATTTATGGGGCGTGATTTCAGAAAATTTACGAAAACAAAACGCCATCGGTAATGATTATTTGATTTCTGATTACTGTTGTCGACCATCGACTCATTTTTTATTCTTTTTAGGAAAACAAATAACATTATACTGCCCGAGACATGAGGTTTCTACTATCGTTTCATGCAGCAAAGATTTCGACAAAGTACAAGAAGGCGGATGCTCAAATTTTTGCGGTGAATTATTAGAATGTGGGCACAATTGTCGAAGTTTTTGCCATACGCTCGATCGAGAACATCAAAAGATCAAATGTCGAGAGCTGTGCCAAAGGTATGGGTACGAAAATATTACCATGTAAAAATATATTAGTCCTCTATTCAATTTGTTCCTTCCATGCCTAGGATGTGCGCCCGCGACTTACACAAATGTGAGAAATCGTGTTTCCAAGAGTGTGGTCAATGCACTCACAAGATAAAGTGGACCTTGGATTGTGGTCATGAAAAAACGTTGTCGTGTTGGGTAGAAGAGGCCGAATACCAGTGTAACACAGTTGTCGAGGACGTTTCGCCATGGTGTGGGCACGCAATCGAACGTAAGTGTCATGAAAACCCGGCTGATGTTGCCTGTCAGAAAAAGTGCGAAGACCGTCTACGATGTGGACATGCGTGTACATTAAATTGTCACAAAAATTTGGATCCTGATCATGAAGAAGTAAGAATATCCTTTCTTAAGTGTGGTAATCATCGTCCGTATCTAATAGTCATCTCATTATGTCTTGGATTTTTCCAGTATAAGTGTAAAAAACCATGTGACCGGACGAACCAGAATTGTTCACGCGAGCACAAGTGCAAAAAACTTTGTTTCCAGGAGTGTGGTATGTGCTCGGTCCGAGTAACCTTCAACTTGGAATGCGAGCATCAAATCCGACTTTCGTGTTCCACTAATATTGACGAAATCAAATGCTACAAAGAGTGTACGAGACTTTGCCAAAATTGTAACAAAAAGTGCAGAAAGAAGTGTTACGAAGATTGTTTCCCTTGTAAAAACGAAGTAAGTGTTGCAAATAGTCCGTTGCCCGTAAAGAACATTCACTAATTTTCATACTCAAACTTTACAGACAGAAAAAAGAATTGAAGACTGCGGACACCAAGTTCGTGTCCAATGTCACCTTCAAGCTGAACGAAAACACTGTACTGAACAGTGCGAACGTCTGCTGGAATGTGGTCATAAATGTATGGCCAAATGTCGCGAGACGTGTGGCTCGAAGATATGTCAAGAATTGGTAGTACGACGAGATGTTTCAGGCATTTGCGAACATGAATTCGTGAATGTACCTTGTTTCCTCCGTGCAGAACCGATTCAAGAGAAGACGCGGAAAGAGGCGCTTGCAGTCTGCGATGCGCGTTGTAAAGCTGAACTGAGTTGTGGAGATCGTTGCGGCGGTACGTGTGGCAAATGTTGGCAAGGTCGTCTGCATGAACCGTGCCAAAAGAATTGCGGTAGTATTAATATTTGTGGACATAGGTAACTTACTTCTATTGTAAAGAATGTGAGCGTTTTAAAATTTCAACTTACATCCCCTGCTCTTCGTTTCCAGTTGTAAGTATCCGTGCAGACAATCATGTCCTCCGTGCGAGGAGCCTTGCGGATATCGCTGCAAGCATTCCAAATGTACGAAGAAATGTGGCGTACCTTGTGTAAAGTGTACGGTAGGTTTCTGAAGAATATTTAGAGTTGGTATGATCTTGTTAGTAGATGATTGACTTTTTTTCATGTCGTTTGTAGGAACCCTGTGAATGGAATTGCCCGCATAAATTTTGTAACAAAAAATGTTGGGAAATATGTGATCGCGACACTTGTAACGAAGCGTGCCCAGAAGTTTTACTATGTGGGCACAAATGTATTGGATTTTGTGGGGAACCATGTCCGCCAAAGTGCCGCGTATGCAACCCAGAAATTACCGAAATCATTTTCGGTTTTGAGGATGAAGAAAATGCGAGGTTTGAAGTTATTGATGATTTACTGTATTTAAAATAGAAATTTGTAGTGGGTGTGTTTGAGGGGCGTAACAACAGTTGAGAAGAAGAAACTCTTCAGGGTTTCCGTTCAATTCTAATTCTTCGTTCGACATTTTTAATTTTTAATGTAGATCTTCTTCTTTTTGATAACTTTTAATATCTCCTTTTGTACGGTACAAATATTTCTCTCAGGGGACTTGTAAACTACATCTTGTATCTTTTCAATTTACAGGTTCGTATTCTTGGAAGATTGCGAACACACAATCGAATCGAAAGCCTTAGATATGCATCTGAGTACGACTGGGAAAGGTCGAGAGATAGTTATGCAAGTGTGTCCTTTGTGCAAAACACCAATCACAAAAACTTTACGGTACATGAACTCCGTCAAGAGAGCATATAATGACATTTTGAAAGTGAAGTCGATAATTTTCGGTGACCAAAAAACATTAACGAACAAGAGAAAGGAACTACACAACGATATTGTGCGGTTTATCGTGGCATCCAAGCGTAATATCGAAGCAACCGGTTTAAGACAGATACACACAATGGCACAAGAATATCGTCTTACGGTGAATGTAAAAAAGAAAAACGAAAATCCTCTCTCGAGTACAGAATTGAATACCATCAATTTCTTTTACCGCATCTTGGTCGATATTGACTCGCGCCTCGGAAGCCTGTGTGAAGAGGATTCTCTGTTGAAAACTTACCAATTGCACGATGGACCGGCTACACTAGAAGTTATCGAATTCGTAAAAGCTCTTCTGGGGCGAATGCGAGAGTCCGCATTCCAAATAAGCCGACAACAATCCGAAGACTTCGCTTTGGAACTACGCAGGTATCACAAAATGGTCGATTATTCTTTGGTGTTTCGGAACCCGTCCTATATATGCAGGAAAAATTACAGAATAGTGAATAATATGTTGGCGGATGCAAAATATCTTATTCTGGGCATTCAAAGATACGATTGCGTCGAAACCGTCTTAAATGAGATATTCGAAAAGTTAGAAAGAGAATTAGAAACCCCTGTGCCATTAACTATGGAAGAAAAAATGATGATCAATAAAGCCATGTCGAGGGATTTCTTCCCCGGAAATTCGCAAGGGCATTGGTACACCTGCAGTAATGGACATTACTATGTCGTTACTGAATGCGGCGGAGCGATGGTGAAAAGTAATTGCCCAGAGTGTGGCGAAGTAATCGGTGGTGAGAACCATGTATCGGTAGAGACAGCTAGACTAGCCACTGATATGGATGGAGCTACACAACCGGCTTGTCACAATCATGGGGAAAATATGAGACAATTGCATGAACATTTTCAAGAACTACTCGACGACTAGGTGTAAAACCACCTGAAACTCGCGGTTATTTGTTTTGTATAGAAGTATATGTCATGAAATTTTGACCTTTTTTTGGAATCGGCATTTATTAATTATTTTTGTCGATTAGTATACGTGCTATGAAGAAATACAGTTTATGGATGTTACGAAAATCAGATACCTATACTATCGTCTATATTATTTTCGATGCGATTATTATTGTTAAGCATTCAAAGTTTTTCGTTTTTAATTTGGGTTTTTCAAATTTGTTTCTCCTTTTATTTATTAAGTACTTACCTACTGAAATTTCGAGCATCGATATGTGTACCTATATTATATTTTGTGAGTCAAATGTTTATTATAGAAAGTGAAAGTATTATAGTTTTGTATATTGATTTGTAAGGAAAACGACGATATTTTTCTGAAGAAAATTTCAAAGCCGAAGATGCGGAAACAATGTCTGGGAAAATCATAATCGGCCTATTTTTTATTATTGCTCAGGCTTTCATTCTTTCGGTTTGTTTACATTTTTCCTTATCTCGCCGTGGGTGAAATGTTATCACAATTATTAACCTCAATTTGCAGATATTTGACGGCAGATTTAGATTTTAGAAATTTACCTTTCAATTTTACCAAGCTTTGTTGTTCTTGACGTAATTGCGTCTCATTCGGTCGTACTATCGATTTCATTTTAGGTACATTTCGTTAATCAGGATGTATTATTGTTGCGTGTGGGGCCGCAAATCTCGGTAAGGTCGCAATAAAAAGAACTGTCAAACTTCAATTCAATTCTCGATAAACAAAGAGAAGCGTGGTTCAAATCAGTTTCTTTCAAGTAGGCCAAGAAAGGCGTAACCGATATTCATACATTAGATGGGTACAAGATCTGTTAAAAACATTTTGTTCATGGTGAATACTGCAATGGATTTTGTGTAAACGTATCGCATTTTCGAAGTATATAGTAAAACTGGTAAAACTATATTGACTTTTAGGGAAACCTTTTGATTTTCTAGCGGTGAACGATGTAAGATTAAGTACCCAGCATTCATGTCAGCATCCCAGAATTTGGTTCAAATGATAATTTCATGATTGTTGTTCACAAGCGCGTACCTAAACCAGAATTCACTGATTAAAAAAACTGGGTATCATCCCTCAGACTCAACAAACGACGAATTGTGGCGTTGTTGTTCAGTCCTGTTTGAAGAAACGAAAATTATTTTATGTCAATGAAGAAAACCTTGACGACATATTTTGTGAAGGAAATGAGAATTGCTCTGTAGTAGTGAGCCAACACAAATAGACTGTGGTACCCAAACCGAGTTATTATGGAAAGACATTTATAAATTAGAAACAAGTAGGCCTACCTTCATTTAAGAGATGGTTAAGCAGTAGTTTAAAAAGTACAATTCCTCTTCAAAAAAGCTCATTTACTATATAGGTCTTACAAGTTTGTCTCTTTTTATGCAGCTCCTGTCTGTAATTGACATTTTCCTCAGTGATCTTCGCATGAAGAAATTGAATAACTCTCTAAAATTGATGATAATATTGATGGAAATCCGATAGATTTCACTGATCTTAGTTACCGTTTCAATGTAAGAAAACCGACTTCTCAAACAAACACATCAACAAATTCATCACTCAATCATGATTCACGCATTGGTCTAATCTCAAATCACACACAAAAAAACTAGCCCAAATTAAAAATATTCCCACCCCATGGGACTCTTCAAATCTGTCAACATGCATCACCCATCTCAGAATCGGCCACACCAGACTCACTCACACCCATCTCATCTCTCATCTTATTCCTCTCTCATGCCCTCATTGCGAATCTGAACACCCCCTATCCGTTCAACACATCTTCTGCTGCCCCAACTTGACCCAACTCCGTAATTCCTTATCCATCCCTCACAACCATAAAGAGACACTATCAGATGACTTTCCCTCCATCCCCAACATATTCAACTTTTTACAAGCCAACTTTCTCTCACGCATATAATCACGCAATCTCGCCGAATTTTTTTATTGGCCAGACAGAGAAAGTTTACAAGCTGTTATGCCACGTACCCATTTCTTTATAGCTTTTCAGACTGTCTGAACCCTATCAAGTTTTATTTTCAAATTCTTCAATGAATCGCTGCTGACAAAACATTCCGATTCGTATTTCCAACAATTTCCCATTGCATTGCCAAAATACAGTACCTATTCAAAGAACTCCGAAAACAAATCTATAATTACGAAAAACAACAAATACGAATTTAAATTGAATATTTTACACGATAATTGACTAAAACTGATGAAAGTTCAACAATCTTAATTTAAGCAAAAGAACAAGGGAACAACGAATTTATTTTGTTAATTTATTATTTAAATGGCACTCAGTGTTCTTCGTTCGTATTCAGTCAGTTCGGGGTGCCATACATCTACGATAAGAATTAATCTCCGGGTTGTGCCATTGTGCCACACTTCGTGCTCAAAACTGTCGTCGAATATCAATACTTTGCCTTCTTTCCACGTTCTAAACAAACAAGAAGAAAATAATTCATCGATCGAAGCTATGATTGCACTTCCTCTTCCCGACGCTAGCATGAGTTAATGTCCACTGATTCATTTGTTCGAACTATTTTACGAAATAATTTTCCTCGATGACAAACTAGTTTTAAACTAATAGAGTGAAGTCCACTCACTTTATTTCATCCGCCACTCTGATCGACACATTCGACGGTACTATCAAACCTAGATGAGCTCTTAAACGACAGTTTGTTGGCCCACAATGAGGCCATACGTGTGTACCCGGCTCCATGATACTGAATTTTATCTGCCCACGACGACATCGGGACGCAGGTTGAAAATTATCCACTATACGACACGTTAATGGTACCTTATCACACTGAGGACTCTTCTTCCCTTGACTAAACAGCTCAAACTGTTTCCAATCGCCAATTTCTCGTAACTTTTCTGCTTCTTCTCTAAAGGGAGACTTTTTTCCATTGTCCAATAATAGTAAAACTTCATTCCTTATAGTTTTCCAATTCGTTTCTAAAGACCTGTACAAAATAGTAGATGAGAACATTTATCAACATTGAATGGACAAATTAATGACAGATTCGTCTTACTCAAAAAATGATGAGTAAGTAGATTGCTCCAAAGACCACCAGGGTCTAGCCGTTAATCTGTCAACATTGTACAAGGAACGCTGATATTTTGATGGAAATAATTTTTTTGACACTGCTTCTTCGTACACCTGTCATATGATTAGTTCCTTATTACAATAAATTTAACTACGAGAAATCTCAAATAAATATCACAGATGTAAACATATTCACCTGCATCGCTTCAGTATCTCTTTTTAATTTTTGTAAAGCATCGCCTAGATGAAAATAAAAGCGACCGTCCTGCGTTCCCGTTTCTTGACTGTGTATACCTTTTCTAAGGAAATCAATCGCCTCCGTCAAGTTTCCTCTCAACTTTAGAACAAAGCCATAATGAACTAAAGCCATACCATCTTTCGGCCACTTTTCAAGTATTTCCTTTAATTTAATTTCTGCTACCGACATCCTGCCAAAGCGATATCTAAACACTAGTAAAAAGTAAAACGACACATTGGTACAGTTGTACTGTTTAGAGAGATAGAAAACTATACTTCTCTACAAAGACAAACCTGTTCAACATTAATAAACTCACGACTAGATCGTTTCGATACTTCACTTCGTCGGGAAATTTTTTGATGACAAATTCCTGAATTGGGATAGTGCGATCATAATCACCTGAAACAAGGTTACGAGAATAAATCACTCTTAAAATAATAAATCTGGATTTATCAAAGTTTACAATACATACCTTTGAATCTCATTCGATCAATAACTCTGTCGAGAACACTTTTCAGCAATATATCCGGCACGTTCGGCGCTCGAAGAACCTCTTCGTACTCTCTAATCGCATTTGCAAGCATTTGGTTACTCCTTAATAATTCAGCTTTACGATCGAAAATCTTGGCGATGCCATACCTCGCTCGAACAGAATTTTTCTCGGTTTGTAAAATTCGATTATATTTTTCCATGGCTATATCAAGTTTCTACATCGATATCGACGAACCGAGGAGAGTAACGGGGAAAAAAGTAACGGATGAAAGGGAAATAACGAGAAAACAGGAAAACGAAAACAAACACGAGGTTAATACAAAATCTGACCATGTTACATCTAGAATAAGAAGCATTATTCAAAAGTAAAATAAAAAGATATCAACAAGAGGACGGACTAGGTCCGGATCACGCTCGAATTAAAATGGTGATGAATGTTAGAAATTTATCGAGCCGTTCTATAATTGAAACTAAAATAGCTGGATGTTTTTTCTATGATGTGAGTTCAACAATGAAGATCCCTTCCAATGCCAGTAACGCAAGAAGGGTAAAATTCTCACGCTTTAAGCATTATATCTTTGGTAACAAGCAACGACTAAAATGTACACAATTGAAAACAAAAATTCAGAAAAAACCTATCTACGAAAAAAAAAAAATAAAAATATTAAACAGAATAATTGAAGAGCCGAGTGAGGAAAAGTTTTAAGGCGGTAAATCCTGTAAATGAAGAAAAATATATCGCAATAAAATTGACTTCAAAGCAAACATCTACGAAAAACGAAGATGAACAGAAAGTGGAAATGCTGCTTTTCTGATTTGATTCTTCACTTACATTTTCATCATGGAAGAGGGAACTCTGTTCTAATGTAAGGCTAACTTTGTTCAACATACCATCATCGAAAAACATAGTGAATAGATAGTTTCTATTAATTTACTCACGCCTCGGTCAAAATCCTCATCCGCATCATCAAGATCATCTCTAAATCTCCAATCGTATTCATTCGTGATATTGGCTTTACCATAACCGGAAGCGTACCGGTCAAATGTCGCACTTGGCTCAATATCAGATTCGTTCATATCAGATTCCGATGTACCGGTGTAGCTTTCTGAATCTTCTATTTCATGAGCTGATATTCTCCCGCCTGAGACTAAAATTAAAAAAAAAATAAGAAAAAAAAATCTTAAAATCCATTATCGGAGATATTCAAACCATTTCTGTTTTAATCAAGTGTTTGTACCTGGTGAATATTTTTCTTCATCCTCACTCTCCGACGGGGTTGAAGTTTCCATGTAGGCTTGCAATATTTCACTTTTCTGTAATGAATATTGGAAATTTAAGAGAAAATTTATTGATATTTTTAGTGCAAAAAATGAATAAGAGCTGGGGAAAAATGGACCACTTTCTTCGAAAAAAGCAAGTTATATAAAATAAAACTTTAGTCGTTTTTCGAAAATTTTTCCCAGTGGAAGAGAGGAACTTGGAGTGAAAGAAAGTAAGACAAATCAAAATCTTTCACAAAAAATTTCATTCCAATTTAACTTGAGACAAACGAAAAAAATATTGATTGCAAAGACTGAAACTATAAGATGCATTAATTGAGCTCTTTTCCTTGTAGAAAGCAACGAAAATATTTATCCACAATTTCTTATTTCATCTTCATAAAACACCTAGAAAAGAATGTCAACGATACTCACGTTTCTGTCCGAATACACTTCAGAAGTATGTGCGTCTTGATCATTCGCGTTCTCTACTTCATCCGTATCAGTAGATTGTTGTCCATCACCAACTAAACAAAGCAGTAGAAATAGTAATTAGAATACAGATGACTTATCAAACTGTGTTATACTGCTTTCGGAGATGCTAACACATTCATTAAAATTATTACAAATTATGAAAGCATGAAACACTATAATCAAATTATGAATGAAACTTATATTGCAAAGCTATTAGATGATTTGCCTGAGAGGATTCGTCACACAATTAAAATTTTGATTTCTTTTTCTGAAATACTTGGACATTAAATGTACGTACTACTCACAATTATGGAAAGTTAGAGACAAAATGCTATTTTTTTATTCTATTTTCGTCGATGAAATGCAATGCAAACTCAAAAAACAAAAAAAAAAAAAAGAAACCAAAGCGGTAGTTACTAATCGGGCGACTCGCGAAGATTTTAAAAGGAACGCTATTTTGCAAGGTGAGGTATCTAATAAGTGCGAGCCGCCAAATTTCGATACCGTTTTTACAGACTAGGCTACTCATATTATAGCATGAATCTTCTACACACAGACCGTAATTGTTCCATTTTCTGATAATAACAGTGTACGCCACAAAAATCAGTGCAACGCCCACTCCTAATTTTGTAATCACTGGAAAAAAACGGTCCAAATATGTATCGGCAAAACAATGAGGCATTAGTTTACAAATATGAGTACTATTTATTCGACCTAGAGTCTCAATTGAACGACGTAGAAAATCTTACCGTGGGATGGTTTCGGCTCATCTTCGAAAGCGAGCTGAAATTTTTGAAAAACATCAATCGTTAGAATCCTAAAAAACGAATTATTCAACGTAGGTCGTTATTAATGGCTTACTTTGCTATCGAGCTCGTCTTCGCTTCTCGTTTCCTGATCCTCACTGGAGGCTAGAATAGAAAAATTACAGAAATTAAAAATGAGAAGTTACTGGAAAGTATGCGAAAAACGTTAGTGGAAACACAAAATAAATTCATTCAAAGGATTAAGACACACTAAACAGTCGAATTAAGGTCAGTCATCAGCTGACTTACAATCGGGTGCTTCTTCACTATCGTTTCCTCCTAAAGCCTGGTCCTCTTCATGGCTATTTTCTGAATGATAATCAGTTTCTTCGTTTCCATAATATTCTTCGTCATTTTCTTCGTCCGGATCATCTCTTGTAACTTCATGTTTCTCTTCTTCACTCGAATCATTTTCATCGTCATCGGCATCGTGTTTGGAATTCTCATCAGAATGATCTTCAGGATCAGCATCAAATTCATAAGAACTACGTGAACTTTGGTAAACATAACCTTGATCCGTAGGTTCACTCCCCCCCTCCTCATTATCATCATCACTGTCGTCGTCATCATCTCTATCATTATCTTCGAGCGAATCTTGATCATCTTCCAGATTGCGATCCTGATACTCGTTTTCATCGTCCTCGTTATCTTCTCGTTCGTCGGAATCAGCACTTTGTTTATCACTGAAATCATCAGGGTGGTCGTCTTTCTCGTTTTTAGATTTTTCCTCGGTTTCTAGATTACCGTCATCATCAACCTCTTGAACGAGATTTTTTTCAAAATTTTCGGGCTCTTCATAAGTTGCTCGTAAGAATGAAAAGAAGGGGGATAAATAATCCCAGTAAGTGTACTGTGATATTTCTTCCGGCTGAATATCGTCATTTTGTTCTATTAATGATTCTATTCCAATGGAAATACTTTGAAAGTAGATTAAGCTAATTAAACTTGATGATAAATAAACTAAACATTTGACTTACGTTCTTTTTCTTTACTCCAGAAATAATTTGTACTAATCAGATTCACAAGCCACGGAGTTATGCCAGCATTATCAGATCCTGTAACGAAACGAAAACAAAGGTTGACTAAAACTGTAAGATACAAAATAGGTGGGCATAGTAACAAGGAAAAATTCTCAATTTAATTCCTCGGTTTGAAGAGAAAATTCATTGGTCTGCATGAGGCAGTGATAATATTAAAAAGTGGCAGTATATGACACTTCTCGGAAAATATTACATTCTAAACAGTAATTCGTCGAGCTAATAGCCCGTTGTATTGCTTCAAATGCTCGTAAAAATAAATTTAAAAAAAATTGTTAGAAGTATTATAATATACCTTCACGTATGTTATTTTGATTCAGCATATACATTAGCGATATCCCAAGAAGGAGAAGAACTGATATGAATATAAGTTTAGAGAAAATATTTCCGCCGATGTGAACGTCTTTCTGGACATGGATAGTTTCATCGAGAACGAATTTTTTGTGCTCTGTATCATGCTGTTGAATACTCGGGGCACCATGTTCTCCAACAGAACCTGAGGAAAACGATTTACGGAGATAGAATATTAACGTATAAGAGAGTTGGTAGTACGAAATTATGCTACGAAGTACCTTTTTTACGTTTTTTATCTTTGAAACGTTTTCTGGGACCAGCATCCGAGCTAGACATCGTTCTCGTGACGACTATTTACAGTCAAAATCAGCTCAACATCTAAGAGCTCTTCAACGCGGTTACACTCGAAACTGAAAGTAAATCTCAAAGTCACGCGATTGAAAGGGTATCAATCTCAGCAGAGAAGTGATGAAGTCGCCCAGTTGTATGAACTTACCTTTTCCGATTTACAAAATTATAAAAATTTTCTGCCTTGATTTACTCCAAAAAGGTCCGACGTTACATCAAAGCACAGAAGGTGAAGAAGTGAGTGAATTTTCCTTCGTTTTTTTAAAACCGTTACATCTCTTTCTCATTACAATTATGTTCATAATTCATATTATCCTCTTCATTGACAGTTGTTTTTGTTCAATCTTGATGGCTCCTGTCCAAAGTGAAATTTTTCCAGTGTTGCCCTGTGTAACACCTCAAACGCTTGAGAAGGAATTCGAAATATTTGTTTCAAACATGCTACGAGTAATAACTTAGAATTGAGTCGTAGTTGAGTGAATACGAAAAGTAATAAACGACCATTATTCAATGAATTATTGACTTGTGTTTCGCAGTCAGCCGTTCTGTGCTGAGCTCCCGTCCAACTCGATCAAGGCTTCACGGTCATCTTAAATTTCGACGTCACGAACACGAGTTTAGCGCGGGCGCTCAGCTGGTGTTTCCTAAAGTGTTTCCTGGTTGTAACAAGAGAGAATTCTAGTTAGTGTGACTGTGTGAGAGTGTAAATACGTTAACCTGGTATTGTTAATAATGAAGATTAGACTTTGCATGTGAATGTATTACTTTCATCAAGTCGTAGTACCTTCTCATTATTCATCTTTTACAAATGTCATCTTAGAACTAACTTTACATTTAGTTCTTTGTAAAACAAGAAAATAATATGTCGTCAAGTTGTTGTGGGACTAAGAAGCAGAAATTGAACAACACAACCAGTGTTCTTTGCAACGGATCCCTAATGAACGACAAAGAAACCAGCGAGATGATCGCCAAAAGAGAAATGTGTTTTTTCTGTTTCGACGTTCTTTATTCTCATTTACACAATTTAGAACCACCCGAGGAACCAGACTTTTGTAACGATCCTTTGTGAGTATAAATTTTGCTATTTTCAAGAGTTGATTTTCGATTTACTTCCCCAATTGTCTTGATTCAGCCCTTTGTTCGTCACTTGGGAAATTGGAAAGGATAGAAGACTTCGGGGTTGCATTGGTACATTCAGTGCGATTAATCTCCACCACGGATTACGAGAGTACGCCGTCACGAGGTAAGATTCAGATGAAAATGAGTCTCGTCTCCTAACTTTGGGTCAGCGTGCTGGTGTGATATGACTGATTTTCGTTTCAGCGCTTGTAATGATACGAGATTCAGTCCCATAACAAGTGATGAAGTGCCCAAATTGCATGTTTCTGTTTCGTTACTTCGCCATTTTGAAGATGGTGTGGATTATCGCGATTGGGAGGTAGGAGTTCATGGGATCAGGATCGAATTTCACAACGAAAAGGGCAGTAAACGCACTGCCACTTATCTACCAGAAGTTGCTCCTGAGCAAGGGTGGGATCATATTCAGACGATCGATTCTTTATTACGTAAAGGCGGTTTTAAAGGCCTCGTCACCCCCGAAATTCGTCGCAATATCAAATTAACGCGTTATCGCAGCGAAAAAGTCACCGTGAGTTATCAAGATTATATGAACAATTTGAAGAATGTGAATTGCTAGCAACTACTATGGGGCTCCATCGATAGCCCCATGCCATCAAGACGATCACCATTGGATTCGCAGCGATCAATCGGGGATAATCTTCATCCATCATCGTTTCTCAACCATGGAACAAGCGAACCTACGCGCTTTTACGAGCGCGCACCATCTTCTAATGCTTCTTTTTCGGCTACAACATTTATGGACGTTACGAGAATGCCTTTTTATCAGTCTTACAGTACAAATAATTATCCTACTAACGCGTTTCCTTTTCCGACCTATTCTTCTGTACTGTTTTACCCTCAAAATAATGATATCGAATACTCCCAGAAGAAACGTAAATAGCGCGTTGTTGTTCTACTAATCATAGCTGTTTTACCTTGACTATTTTGTGTTCAGTATTTAAGATCTCAGTTTTCAAAGTGGCAGAATAGGAGGCTTTGCAGTTCACATTACATGTAAACTATTCGGATTTTTATCGTATTATTTGCTGCAGTTCAAAATTTTCAAAATTCCGAGAACTGACAGTGTTATACTGAAGTTGATTGATTCGATTGAACGACACAATTGAAATTAATTTTATCCTATACTCGTCATGTTCGTAGATGAATGTACTATACTTTTCGTATGCAATAGGCTTTGCAATGCTTTTCTCGTATCAGAATTCATATTTATTATTTAGTGTGATAATTGTTTTCAAGTTCTTGATAGAACTAATCAATTCATATTATTTATACTAAAATGGTTTCAAATGGGAATATAATGCCGTAAGATTCTGAAGTATTTGGTTCAACTGTCTATTCTACGTTTTAGATCTTGAAATGAAATTTTTATTCAATATTCAGTTTTACTTTATTTGTAAGTTTGTCTCAACGAATTAAAAATTTAGAAGAATAAACTAAAAGTAAATGAACATCATTTATTCTAAAGTGAACTCTTTTCGTAATTATTTAAAATCGATTATTTCACCACGGCTTTATTTAAGTATCGACTCAAAATGTTTCATTTCCTAGAAATGAGCGTAGAGCCCATCGAATCTACATTTATTGACTTGATTGCTCAATTCGAATATTCTTTCTGATCTTAAAAGATCGTTCATTTTTTTGTTAACTAAGAAACTTGTCGATGGATTATTACAGTCTGGATTATTATATAATATTGGCGATATCGTTAGTTTTTAAATAGATTATATCTCTATGATTAAATCGTTACATCATGTATATCGATAAATTAATATAAAGAAAAATTGAGTGGAATTCAATTCATAATTGTGTTAAAAGGTCAAAAATAAATTGTTTGTTTTATTTTCTCTAATGATTTCTGTGAAAGATCGTATGTCTTCTCATTAAAATAAAATTTTGGTTTCAAAAAATTTTATCATGTTTTACTCGTTGATTGTAAAATGGTTTGGGTGGGTTTCCTAATTAATTGACCCCTGTTTTTCCGGAAGAAATTGAAAATATAAGATCGGATGATTTTATCCAAACTCTGGCCTATATTCTGGAGTTAGTGTAATTTGTTTCTTAAAATCATCGTTGTTTCGGTGTTGTTTCGGTAATTTCACCACAAAAACGGAGGTAGAGTTCAATCAGGATTAGTCCATATTAATAAGAGAGAGGAAAAGAGGATATTTCGCATCAGTTGTCGATGAAACAGTGTGAAGAAAGTCGGTAACCAGTAAACCTAACCTGCATACACTGATTATCAAGCAATCTTCGTCTCTAAAATTTGTAGTTCGCAGCATGAAAGAAATTTTTCCTTTGATGTTACGAGTAATGATTCGCTGGTGAATTCAAGACTAAAATTATTGTATTCAACAAATCCATACAATGAAACAGAAGTAAAAATGTATTCTGACTAAAATTCAAAGAAATGAAAACGACGGTGATGAAAAACATTTTCATAGAAAGACTCAAGGAGTCTTCGATTTCGTAGCTCGCATTTCTGCCGCTACTTTACGTAATTCTTCGTCCCTTTCGAATAACTTTTGATTCAGCGAAACAAACTGTGAGTACTGCTTATTGACAATAAAGTACGAGAAAAGTGCACCGATACAAGTAAACGCAGTTATTCGAGGCTGTATTCGTCGCCCGAACCTGACGAATAGCTTTCCTAATTCTTTTAAGTCAGACCAGGTGTGGAAACCTGGGAC
Organism: Aspidiotus rigidus; assembly: GCA_035079385.1. Taxonomy (NCBI): domain Eukaryota; kingdom Metazoa; phylum Arthropoda; class Insecta; order Hemiptera; family Diaspididae; genus Aspidiotus; species Aspidiotus rigidus. Next base: position 10,733,394 of record JAVHKY010000020.1, on the reverse strand, counting down.
GGGATACGTGTGCATATGATTAGCAACCTGTAAATTTCAATAAAGAAGGTAGAAAGTTGATTTCAAAAAAGATGGCTCACGGACAAAAAATGATTAATGAGAGTATTACCATAGCACTGACGAAGAAAGCGCCACCAACTCCGTACATTGCAAACGCTCCTAATTGAATAGCTAAGGATTTTGAATAGACACAGGAAACACACTCTTTCTGTAAAAGGATTGCCGGTGGGACCCACTAAAAAATAGAACCAACATATTAGCTACAACGACGTACAGAAGGTATGAAAAAATAAGTCACATCGAACATACTGCTTGTTGTAAAACAGCGGTGAAAATTGCTATCGTTCCGGCTGTCATGGGATAGTAAAACAGTAAACCTGCTCTCGGTAACCTCATCCGATTAAAGAAGTACGTAGCTGTAGAAACTGTTATTAGTAGATTGTAGCCACCAAGTATTGGTGCACCATATTTAAGCGCCCATCTGTAAAGTTTCAATTATACCAATTAAAAAATTTTGGAGTACAGAATGTCGAAAATTTATTTAATATAAGAATTTGTACACTTCTCCAGCGGGTTTCCACCTGAGAATAGTAGTTTGCAAGTGTTGTAAAGCTTCATTTTCGTCAAGAAGAATTGCGTCTGGAGGTAGATCATCCAACGCACGTCTTTCAATAAACATATCGGCTGAAATAAATCTGTAAACCACAATCCGATATTCCCAGTTATTACCCCAGGTTCCTAGCAGGAGGTAAGATTCGATTGGGTGGGAGGACAACTGAAATAAAATATCAAGACTCAGTTAATATTCACTTATTCTTGAAGAATTATACGTCAAATTATGAATTACTAAGCGATGTCTTACTGGATCGAGTGCTTTCTTTGAGAATTCGTCTTTATTTTCCAAATTTCATCACTTATAAGCCGTCTCTTAGGTAGGAAGATACGACAATAAAGGATCGAACTAACACAACAGAAGTTTTAGGCTCGGCTTACCCTTAAGATGACTAGCAAATAATGGTTTGACTCTGTGAAACACGCAGGAAATTACTCAGTGACTAATTTGGTAATACGGAGCATGTAGCTTAGATGAAATAATAATTCATTAATGAATGTCTGAAGAGGAATAAGATTTTCGTACCCGGCTTCTATGTGGTCCGAAAGTTTTATCAAAATAATTATTATCATACTGATAAGGCTCGGCCAGACAATTCAAACACACGATTCAAGACCGACAAGATACGTTGGGATCCCGCGGTTTCCGACTTCTACTTCTTCAAAATTCAATTTTCAATACTTTCACATCAGAAGGTAAAAGATAATAATAGCTAATAGATATTATTTTAAAAAGAAACTATTCAGTAGATAGATTTTCATAAAAAATGAGTAAAATCCATGTGCTTAAATGAACCGAAATGTTGGAAGTGTTTTAGGTATTCCAATTTTGATTTCTTTTTTTTTAAATAAAAATAATATAAAATAATGTGATGATAAGAGCTATTTGAACTTCTTTATAAACTATTTATTGTCGTCATATCGAAACCTCACTGCTGTTTAAAAAATAATAGCTAATAGATATTATTGTAAAAAGAAACTATTCAGTAGATAGATTTTCATAAAAAATGAGTAAAATCCATGTGCTTAAATGAACCGAAGTGTTGGAAGTGTTTTAGGTATTCCAATTTTGATTTTTTTTTTTTAAATAAAAATAATATAAAATAATGTGATGATAAGAGCTACCTATTTGAACTTCTTTATAAACTATTTATTGTCGTCATATCGAAAGTCGAAACCTCACTGCTGTTTAAAAAATAATTGACGGAAAGCCCGCACCCTAATAAGTAGCTTTTTTTACATTTTGAAGTTGAAATAAAACACACAATATAGACTACCATTGAAATAACTCTCTTTCGACGAAATCGAGAATCAATTAAACGAACACTTAGAATACACGTGTGCACAGTAATATAGTCGGATAGTTTTGGAATTACAGAAACCATTGAATTTTTCGTTATGCCCTGATTAATTTTCCGATTTCTCCTTTAAAAAGAGCGAAGAAAATGACAAGAAGGGTACTTGCTTCTAATTGGAAGTTATCAGTTATCACAGAATAGAATAATTTTAATAACTGCGCTGAAGTACCAGTATTTTTTTAGAATAAATAAAAGGGTAGATTTAGAGCGATTTCTTAGAAGATTTAATAAAAAGAGTAATTATTTACAGGAATGCTTTGACTTTTTTTTCTTTTTCATTGAGATTGAAAGAAAAATGAAAAAATTTTCTTTAAAAATTGTCAAATTGTCATCGAGATAGTATGGCCTGGTACCTAGATGGTTCCAAGAAAAGAATAATGGGCAGCTAAAAATCGAATTCTGGATTATTAATGATTTTGAATGAATTTTAGCCGCTCTTTCACGTGGTATTGATAAAAAATATCGATGATGTCCTTTTTTTTAAATCAATTATTTAGATTGGGTACGGTTCCAACCTGCATTTCGAGATTTTAAAATTATATCGAGGTTCAGGGTCACCGATCACTGGACTAACAAGAAATTGTTCTACGTTTTATCAATTTTGCCTCATGATGTACTTCTGTGCACAATTGCATCTATACATACTATTTTCGGGTAAACAAATTAACGAAAATATATTTTTTTGTAGATTGTGCTATTTCTCCAAATTAAAATCGATCAAAAATATATAATCGTAAGAAATTAGAAAGAATAATTTTTTTTTTGAGATAAACAAAGCACTGATTCAATGGGGATGGTAATTGGTTCAACCATTATTAAAAAATTAATTAGGTTGATTTGATTATGCTTCATCGATAAAATAGAGAATCGTAATTCCCAAGCTCAAACCAAATTCACCAAGTGTAGTATCAAACTTGAAAAAGCATAGGTACCTACTACCTACAGTACGTCTACAAAAAAGAAATGGTAGGTACATACATTCGATCTTAAACTAGGATATCCCAATAAGGTAATAGCAATCACGCATTATGGTAATCAAGGTATAATGTTGCGTTATGTTTTCCGTTTCCCACCAGGTGGCATGTACAGAGATTATTAATTTTAATTAGACCCCACTCACTAATTTAATCAAATTACTGAGAATTCCAGTCGGCTAAATTTAGTATTTTTCGAAAGGACATGAGTGTGATAATTTTCCAACGGGAAATAAAAACTGTTGTTACAGTGAGAGCCGATGATTAGTCCCAAAGATCCACGATCATATTATGGAGAAATTTAGAATGAAAGGCGCTCAGACTACACAACGATGCGATGGAATGGAAGTTGTGTAAGAAGAAGAAAGCGCGAGCGGCGATTCGCAAAATAAATCCGCGAAAATCGCTTCCATCAATGTTCTCATTGTACTAAACGTAAAAAACTTTTCGAACTCGCAATCTGTCAGCACTGTATTCGGTGTTTTTGTGTTCGAGTGTTCGTTACTTTGGATGATGCTGAATCAAATTTTTCAGCGAGTGCGATGCGATCATTGATCCGAATTCTGAATGAAATTCGTCTTTTTATTACGTTCGTCAAGAATTATGGTTTTTTTGGTGAAACATGAAATATAATTAAAATTTACGCGGTGTTACGGTAACTCGTGTTTATATTATTGTTGTGGCTAGTTATACTACGTGTGTGGACATGGATGATGTTTCCAGTTTGCGGTCGTTGATTTTAATTTTTTCGATTCGTTAGAAGTCACGGAATTCGTAACAGTTTGTTAATTATATGCTCGTATTGTTTGAAGTCGTAATGCATGTGTGAACGTGTTGATAATTGCGGTGTTCCCGATGATTAAAATGCCAGTTCGAAAACAAGGTGGTAAGATGTTAGACGTGTAGCGTTAGAATTATACGAATGTTACGAATAAACGTCTTACGTTCGCACGCATTCCTTAGTAACCCATACTAGATTATTCCTGCGATTGATCTAAATTTTAAAGAGAAAAGAAAGAGAAAATTCGAACGAGCTAATAATCCTCGTTTGTTTGAGAATATAGTTAGTCTCGCAATGTGTGTGGTGGAATGCCCGAAATAATTCACGGTTAACAGAGCCCACGCAAATTCGTCGCTAGTATCGTAGTCGGCATTTGCAGGGACGACGAGGTGAAAATTCGCAAAAAAATGTGGTGATCACTTTTGAGCGGAGGACTCGCCTTTGAAATGTTTCGAAACGAATTACAAGTCGGTTCGTTTGTCAACCACTACCAAGTTTGGTGTCTACGGATATAATATTCTCAAACACTTATCAATCCCCGCTAACAGGAATTTATTGTAGAATTTTTCGCATGTGTACACATTTCCGATAGTATTGTATCAGCAATCGTTGGTCGATAGACGTTTGTGATTGTCATACCATGGTATTTACTATGCAGTCGTACCGTCTATTTTTTATAATTTCCCATTTCTCAGACACTTTTAATTCGCTTTGGTCGAGTGCCAAATACGACGAATTACGAAACCACTCCGTGCGAACCCGAAATCGTCCGCACCTCTTAAAAATATTATGTAGTCTGTATTGTAACAATATTCGTTGAGAACTTGTCTTCGGTCCTAATAAGGATGATTTGTGCGTGTGTTTGAAGTGAAAGGAAGATTTATGCATTCTCCTGGACTTGGACGCTGAACGGATCTTGCCATAATTACCTCTACTTTTATTCTCCTTTGAACGAAGATTTTATTCGCTCATAATATATATTATCCCCAATTCTTCAATCGTTCATTTGAGACGGCTGAGAAATAACTGAGATTGTTGCGGGGAATGGTAGGACAACATCTTGGCGTCCAAATTCAAGTATGGAGAAGTCTTATCATCCCCAAAAAAATGGTTATAGAGCTGAAGAAGTTCTCGGTCGGTACTTAATATTATCAAAGAATTACATAAGACCTACAGGCAATGGGAAGACAGTAAGATTGAAGAGAATTGCTTTTTAATAAACTTACCAAAACGCTCTAACTTGAACTATTTCGTGGCTCTTTCACCAAAATATTGAATTGTCTCTCATCAAAATTAATGAACATAAAATTTTTAATTTAAGGAAAGAAACCGTCTCATTCGTCGAGCAATTTTAATCTTTGTGCTTTGTTTTCGTACCATAAAACCCTTTGCTCTTCAGTCAAAATCCTATGATGACGTCACGTCCACCTACAAGCCAGTCATCCCTTCAACGAGCACGTCCCATGAGGCAGATCTGCTCTCGGCAATAAAGCCCCTAATTTTGTTAGAAGTCTTTTTTAGCTTAGCATCTCCTAAAAATGCTTTCAGTCACTTACTCCGAGCAAACTTGGAGCACCCCCGTAGAAATTTCTCTCACTCTAGCCATCAAAATGAAAATTTTGATCCTGATTGACCTGGACCTACATTCGGGACTACCTTGGTACGCGTCCTGAATTTAGGAGAGGAGTGGATACCTGTCTATGGGTCCAATAATCTTGACTTGAAGAACTTTGCTCCTGATCTTGATTAACCTTGACCTACATTAGATATGCCTATATTTTACAAGGTATACAAATTATGTAAACAAAAATCATAGAAGACAATCCTGGGAACTTCTACATTTTTTTATGAAGCAGCTCTTTTCATCAAGCAGTGCAGCGATTCTAGAGGTGTGGATTGACATTGAATGTTTTGTGAACTAATTGTCACAGCTAAGGACTTGGAGGTATTCTCATCACATGTGTGTGTGAATGTGTATTGTGTAAGCAATCAAGTGGGTCTGACTTCCTTAGTAAGTGATAGCTACAAGAGCCCTTTCACTGTCCACGCACTAACACACAAACAAGTGATGAGACTACCTCCTGAGCCTCCTGGAAACGACTACACTGCAATGATAAGGCTTTTCCATTGTTCCATATCGCATACTATTCTCCTACGTGTTACGAATCTGGTTGATCTGATGGGTGTTGTTGGGTTGGGTACTTATCTTCATTCCAGGGAGTTCGCCATAGGATCAATGTTGGAAACCCTACCAGATCGATGATATGTAGGAGAAAGAATATGTAATATCAAATACTGGAAAAGTCTTACTAGCCTTTACGTCCTCAGGGGAATACAAATGGTTAGTTTTCGTGGGACACAAAATCGACGAAAGTTTTCAGTATTCTCTCTTGAAATATCTTATTGATTCATGCCAGTCATTGATAAATATACGATTCAACCTAGCGATCTGTGAGATATGAACCACGATCTTCATTTTTTGCATCTTGACAATTTTTTCTGTGGAGCAGTGGCCCTTTTCAATATCATGGTGAACAGGGAAGTTTTAAAATGCTTCTACTCCAGTGCTTCACAAAGTTTCGGAGGCTGTGGACCCCTTTCCGCGGCTCCCTCCCAGAAATTTTTTTATTGACTTCGCAATTATTCATTTCTACTCAATCAAACTACTTATTTCTTTCACCGTTTGCGACCTCCCCACTTTGAGAACCACTGTTCTACTCTATGTCTATGGATATGATTCTCTGATGTGTGCAAAAACGCTAAAAATTGATATAAAGTTATTGGTAAAAATGCTTTCTCTTTTTATATTTTACTTAAGTGTATTTGGAACAGTTTTGCCTTCTTGAAATACTTTCCGAATTCCACTTCATTAATGTCTTCGATGAAACGTTTTGACTCAGTTTCGTTAAAGGTACACTAGATTTATTTATCATCCCTTCGTGATTCCTCTAGAGGTTGATACGGTCGCTGGGTGAATAGTCTGAATCGAATTACCGGCTATGAAATATGTATATCTCGTCTCTTCTCTGCATTATTGGCGTCTTCTGGTTTTGAGTTTCTGGCAACTTTTTTTTTGTTTTATTTATGCAGGTCTTCTGGGAGAGGGATTCCTGATATTACTTTCATCGCTAGCTGCAACAAAATACACCCGAAAGGCGACGAAAATGATCATGTTGGCTTTGTACTTCTCGTCTGCGTTGTAGAAAACAGCTGTTTACGAATATACTTACCAGTGCATTTTTATAACAAGTTAACGATGTTGGATTGGCGCTTGTCCATTAGTTGTGCGTGTATGCGTTCAATTCCCCGATTTATTGTTTTGCATTGTCGTCAGTTAAATAAGCAATAAATATCGTATTGACGTCAGTGCTAGATAAAACAGACTATCGAAAATTTGTTTTGAGGGACGATATTCGGAATATTCGCGACCGGCTCGAGAAACTTTAATCTACTCAATTATTTTCCAGATATCGTGTCGAATATCTTGACATTATAATGACGTTTACGAGACACTTTCCGCATGCCCATTTTATACCCTCTAGTTGCATTTTACCGTCGTGTTCGTGGTGATTCTATGTCTGTTTTCTGTTGGAGGACTATCGACGATGATAAACGAAGAAATGTCAAAGATAATAAATTTTCTCAACTCGTAATTAAACAGCGCCATAATCCACCTGTTTAGTGTTGTTCGCTCGTCTGTTCACTTGTTCGCGAGTCCATGAATTTCTGAACATATGTCGAAGCAATAAAGTATACAAACGAGTGATTTTTTTTTCATCAATGAGGTTGGAGAATTAATTTGTTGTTATAAACTAATCGAAATATGGAAAGAAAATGAAAGCAAGTTCTAAGTTGGGAGAGATGTGATTAGAAGAAATGATGGATCCTCGTTAGTGCGAGTACTATCAAGTTTCTAATTTAAGACTCGAAGACCAAAAGAGGCTAAAACTTCATCAAAATGTTATATTGTCTGCTAGATTTACCTCCCAAAGGTGATTGCTGTGGTCACACGAGGCTTCTACCGACTCTTACCAAAATATGGTGTCAAGGTTGACGCAGGCAGTGACCTTTTTCAGGAACGAACGACCTTGACCTCCTTTGAGAACTTGGAAAAATTTTAGGTCTACCGCCGAAAGAGAAGGAAAGGAAAGAACGGAAACCTTAGTCCCCTCTGTTTTCACGTACTCTGAGGGCTCGACCATCAAGAATTTAAGAAAGTCCTATTTCCTCTCCTCTTCTCAGTCGTTGAACGTTGATCAATTTTGAGCTCAGTCATCTATATTATGAAAAAACGACGGCTTTCTCAACGAAGCTTGATTTGGAATTCGAGGAACTTGTTCTATACGGCATGAATTTGGTTGCAATATTGGAAATTTTTTAAAGCCCTACTTCTGATATCGAAAAAGGGAAAAAAGAAGAGATAAATGTGCAAGTTTTTCTGGTGCGTAATTTGATCTGGGTAGGTAAGTTTTCGCCGGACGGCGAATGGCAGACACCAAATTTTTCAGAAAATCCCATAGAACAGGTTTCCTGTCGAAATTTTTGAAGGTAGATCTTAGTGACCGAGGACTCGCATAAGGAGAACGAAAAGAAGAAAGAAGTACGATAAAGAAGAAAGAAAATGGGGATAGGGACTTCGAAAAAATTGGAACAGCCGTCTAGATATGGAGGAGGATATAAAGTCTTGACTCGGTGAGGGAGATTGGTTCATTTCGGTCGGGCGGAGGATCTGATTCACTTTGGGGATTTCAGGAAATTTCCAATTGTCGACAGAAAAAGAAGGGAAAAAAAGTTCAAGTTTTCCATAAAAGCGGTCCCCTGCTCATTTCAATGATTGCAGTTGATGAAACCAGCCATCGAACTTCGGAAAAAATGAGCTGCGAGTTTTTTTCGAGCTTTCCTCCTCCTCTCGTCTTATGTCTCTCGATCAAATGTCGAAATCTCTCAAGTTCAAAAGATTTGAAATCTGTCGAGGATCGAGCTTCGAAGATTCCTTGTTCTTGTTTTGAGCTATTGGAAATATGGGACGTGGGAAACCTGCAGTTAGCAAATCCAAACAATGTAGACGAGGGACTGAAGGTTGGTCTCATCTTTCGCATTTCCCAGCTATGAAGGAAATGAAACCGACGTAGTGAAACCGCGAAATAGGATTTTGGTCTCTAGAATCTGGAATCCATTTTGCTCTGTAAACTAAGCTTTAGTTTCAGAAATTGACAAAGACCTTTTATCCTCGATACTACGAAGGTTACGGAAATTGACGTAGTTTCCAGTCCCTAATTTTGTGTAAGGCTCAAAATTTGATCTTTCATGTACGAGGTCCAGTAAATGTTGAAATTTTTCCATATCTAGTGCAAACATTATGGAATTTGAAATTTTTTCATGTTTTTGTTTTGTATGATTTAATGTTAGAAAATATAATTTTTTCAAATTTAAAAATTAGCTGAACTTCATACTCTTATCCAGGCATGGGCAACCTTTTTCCTAGCGCGGGCCACATTGCAAAGTTGGTAGGAAGGCGTGGGCCGGATACAAAAATTGAAAAGTTACCTTTTGAAGTTCTAACTTGTATCAACTTTTTGAAATCAGTTTGTGTGACTTATGTAAACGTAACGTTATTTATAAACATGAGAATACGCAGTCTGTAGCTGTAACCGATTTCAAACTCAACTTTCCAAAACTGGTGCAGGAACTCAGGTCTTCCATTAAGTACTTATGTATTACAACTCATTTGTACTTGTAGTATGCTTCAGTAAAAGTTCGTTTTTTTATATACATTTTATGAAATGTTTGTGATGTCTCTGCGGGCCGGATTGAAGGTCTTTGCGGGCCGCATCCGGCCCGCGGGCCGTACGTTGCCCATGCCTGCTCTTATCCATCAAGCACACTCCAATAAATCGAGTCTATTTTCAATTTTATTCGATTGAGAAAACGCTTTTCCGAGAGTCTGTCGACGCCACATTCTCCTCACCCTCCATGAATAAGGTTTCCGCAATCTGTTCCCATAACTTTTAGAAGACTGTTCTTCCCACTAGGAATGATCTCACCCATACTATCCAACTCAAAATTATGGACGAATGAATCACACTCTGGCAAAATCAAATCTTATCAAACAAATTATCCCAATTAAAACCATTACTATTTGTGTGGGCTTCATCTCACCAAGAATACCACCCTATCTTTCCGAGCTTTTCCCGCTCTCATGCGAACATTGTAGCCTCGACTCTCTCGGCACAGTTAACCGTATTTTCGTATACCTTTTTTATAGCTTCTCTCCTCCATACTCACCGAATTTCACCATCCACCGGAACAACTTTCGCCGATAACCTCCCATTCATCCAAATTCAGAGGTTCTTTAACGGAGTTCAACGAGGAGTGGCAGGGAACCTGTTGTATGGGACATATGGGATCTGAAAAATGTCGATTGTGATGTCACAAGGCTAGCCGATGACGTCATCAAATTGTGATGTCACAGGCCCGGACTTTGGAGCAATAATATAATACGAGAGAGAGCTTGCAAAATTGATCTGTGCCGTCATCAGCGTGTGACGTCACAAAGCTGACCTATGACGTCATCAAGGGGGACTTGGAAAATTGTCGAGCTCAGAGCTTTGCCGGCTGGCCGGACCGCGAACGTTTTTTCCGTAAACCGACCGATAAAACAGGTTTCCTGTTGAAACATCATCTCTTATCTAAAGGCAGCAAATTACATCTGACGTATCGAATCACCGTCAAGCTCATAAACCCGAGTGCAGTTATGAGTTTGTAAAATGGAAAGAAAGAAAACGCGAAGTCCTTGTTCATAACAGGCACTGGGCTTTTTATTTCGAACTTTGTCCAGAAACGGGTTCCTTATTTCAGACTCGAGGACTGGGAGGACTCGCCTTCACCATCCAGCGTCTTCTGATTTCCCGAATGGAGCTCAACGCTTCAATTTTACTTTTTCGGATCGCATCAAAAGAGAAAATAATATCGTTTAAAAACAGATTCTAGCATCTTATCTTTTGTCGTGTAGAAAGACGAATTTGAGGTCATCAAAATTCAACAAGCTGAACGAAAATAGCGAATGAAGGATTATGGTATAAATCAAAATTGGCGGGCAAGGTTACATTACCATATTAAACTGCACATATAGTAATGCTTTCGGCTCCAAATTGAGCTCATAAATCTTTCCACTATACCTAACTGCATGACACGATGATGGTGAAAAAGAATTTTAAATTTTCATCTGCTATGCGTACGAGGAATCCAACAAAGTCGACGTGAATTTTTCGCCGACGTCCATGCGTGTATCGTTAGTGTCAATTCAGTCTTTTCCCCCTGCATGTGTGTGTATGTGTGTCTTTCCCTTTCTTCTACCAAAATAAATCAAAATCACATTTCGCCAATTTCGCTCGACTACTAAATCAATATACGAGTATAAATTTGCGATTCGAAAACGTTCGTATTCGTCTACGATTGTAGAAAAGATTTCAAACCCAGAATAACTTAGCGTATGACGTAAGTTGGGAGGGAAACAAGCACAATAATGGAGCAACCCTTTTTCGTTTCTCGACAGTCGTCAACAGCATTACCCGGTATGTAACCGAATGTGTCCCTGCAATATTTTTCAACTACGAGTCTCGGTTTCCATATTTCAGTCATCGTTTCTTTATCCGATGTAAAAAGCACGTTTTTAATTAAAAACAAAATTTCCTCGACGGAGAATTATTTTTTTCTCCTTCGAATGATGAAACATTATAGAGGGTTGTTGCGCACGGTTGAAGGAAGTGGAAATCGTTACTTCTGCGAAAGAACGTTCAATCGAAGCGTTGACAATTAAATTGAACTGCTGTCTGTCATATTATTTGATTGTTGTCTGCAACGTGTATGATTTTGACGGTAAATCGCCCAAAAGTTGCCAAGCACATGTACTTTTTTGATGTAATGCGAATACATTTGAGAAGCAAGAGCTCCTGTACTTTACGTATACGAAAACTTGAAATTTATTTTTCACGCGCCATACGTAATTTGACGGAAAAGACACCGAGAAAAAAATACGAGAGTTTTCGAAACTCTGTGTTTAGAAATGCGGATGTTAATTACTCCGGAAACGAGAGAGGCGATTTAATCGATTGATTGATAGCATGCTGGCGTTTTACCGGAGTTTGAGTAAAAGTGAAAGAAAATCGATGCATGGTGGGTCCACGCGATATTTTTGCGACGAAAGTACGAGTACACTCTGATCGTTTAATATTACAGGAACGTGTATACGAAACGTTTAAGGCTACAATTTTCTGCAACAAATTGTCGTCAGTCATGCGAATCTTACTCGAATTCGTTTCCTTCCTCGAATCCATCAGTCGTTCGCAGGTTGTTAGGAAAAAAAGTGAAAATCGTTAGAATAATTTTTAGATTTCTACAATGTGCAGGTTTCTTTCCCCAATTACGTAAACGAGCTATACGACGATTGATTTTAGAATAAACGAAGAGAACGCGAATTATACTTCATGAAATGACGATTAATAAACGCCAATATCTCGACAAATCTACTGAATAACAACCGCATCGAAGATACATCTCCATCCATCAGTGTAATGCGGACAAATTATGTAAATCGATATTTTCACAACTTCGAAGTTTCAAACCGGAGCTGACACACCTTTTGATTTTACGAAAAAATTTGCGTGACCAAAGTCGATTCATGGAACTACAAAAAACTTATAAATTTTCGCTTTCTAGTGGGGTTCGAACCCGGAATCTATCGTCAAAGAGATTTGCGAAGACCACCCCGCCTCTAGGAGAAAAAAGTTGCTCGTGGTCCGTAATTCACGCGCTCAATGTCTCTTCTCAACATTTCCCTCCCCCATTTCTTGACTCCTGGACTGGCGATGGCGGTCGCACGCCCTGCTTGACTTTCAGAAAATTTTGACCGCCGACCTCTACTTATGGAAGTATACCCCTTCTCCCGCCATCCTTCCAGTTAATTCTTATGAACTGCGTTATTTACCGGTAAGAGAGTGATCATAGGCAAGAGCACCCAAAATTATAATCTATATAGTATGTGATAGTATTGTTGTGGTGCTGTGATGGGCCGTGAAAAGAATCGATTTCATATGATGAGACATAGAACGCCTCGCGCGTTCCTCAATATTTGAAATGAAGAAATAGATAAAAATATAATCTGGAAATTTCCAAGTATCTGAAAACGTAGTTTCGTAATTCTTGCTTGCAATTTCCGTCTTAAAATATTGACGAATAATCGAATCTATATATTTTCTCAAGCAAAAATCTTATGCATGTTCCTTACCTCCAATCTCTAAGATTGTTTTTGACGTCATAGTGAACAGGAAGGATTTCAATGAGAGGGGCGGCTATAAACTAGTTTGAGGATTTGGAAAAATACAACTACCCCTTCCAAATACTGGGCGCGGACTCGCTATCGTTTGAAAAAGGCAGGAGGCTGAGGCTACCCCCATAGCGAGCCTACTGCGATAATGGCCTTGACCTACTGTAGAGACTTTGAAAAATTGTGGAGTCCGCCACAGGATTCGAAAATCCTCCTCTCTTCTCTCCTGTGCTGGGGGTACCTCGCGAGCAGATAATGAATTTTAGGATCTGTATAGGAGGCTTTCTAGTTAGCCTAATGACCTTTGACCGACGTACTTGAAAAATTGTCAATTGGAAACTTGTTCCATGTTCTTTTTTTTTTACATTTTGACGTGGAAATTCACGGTCTACCCTGATCTAACTGGGCACTTCAGTTTTCTCTCTTTTTCCGCTTTCTTAGTGTAGAAAAATTCGAGCCAAGTATGTATGTGGTGGGGACTCGGAATCAGGGTGACCAATTTTTAAAAAACCTCGAAAATTGGGAAAAGTTGAGGAATTTTGTGGTGCGAATCGAATTTTTCTTTTAAAAGAAAGGAAAGAGGAGGAAGGATTGAATTATAGGTTGGAAAAGTCGGTGTTTTTTTTTTAAATTTTTTGGTAAAAAACTGATCATGCAAGATTTTGACTTTCGAGCTATGATAGGTCGGGGATTTAGGCCGGGACTTGGAAAAATGTCGACTATCGTAATTAAATAATGTGATAGCAAAGAGACTTGTAAGAATTTCAACCAACATAGAAAAATCTCAACTTTCAAGCTGTATCGATGAGAGAAGACTCCAATTTCGAATTCAATTCTCGGTATCGAAACCAAATTGGTCCCATCTTCGTTCAAATCTCCGTTATTTTTGACTCCTCTTGTATTTCTCTGGACCCGTTTAACTTCTCTACACCGTCGACCTACGTTGATTCAAAGTTTGAAGAGAGAATTTGGACATCTACTTGAAATAGTTTCGAAGTCGACAAGTTTATAGCTGCAGAGCACTAGATTTCGATATCGATCAGAAATTGATTTTGAGTTCATCAAGCTTTCAGAGAGATGATTCAAATTCGTCTAGAAGTTTATACGGTTGATCCTCCGAAATTAGGTCAACGAATTCACAGTCGATTTTGAGTACCTAAGAATTATTTAGAATGCCGATTTAAAATTCCCAGAATACGAGAAATCGAGTGTTCATCGATGCCATAGAGCAGTCGATTTCAAGTCGATTGAAAATTTTCCCATTTTTACTGACTTTATCGACGCATTTTCGACCGAGACAAAAAAAAGTAAATTTGCAGTTTGATTTTGAGCCGATTTTCGGTTCACATTGCATTTAACTCAGAAGCGACGGTCGACGTGATTTATAGGGAATGAATTCCGAAAAAAATATGTCGTCCTAATGGGGCGGAAATTCTGACCTATTTTGGAGACTTCGAACAATTTGTGTATGACAGGAGGAGAAGAATAGCGAAAATTTCGACCATCCAGCTAAGAGGGGAGGGAACTTGAGAAAATTCCAACATTCGACTTACATAGGAGAAGAGATACTTGTAAAAATCGGAACCAAATGGTCGATTCTATAATGAATCATCGAAAATTAAATTTACCCTATAAAACAGATTTTATGCTAGCCTAAATTGAAAAGTGTTCCCTTGAACTGCGAGCCTTGGCATTTTATAGGCTCTTAGGATTGGAACTACTCATGAAAAAACCGTCACGAAAAATCGGCACGGTTTTTGTCACGCTTGATGACGTCATCAGTGACCTTTCACGAAATACCGTGATGGTTTTTTGGCGGGTTTTGACGGGGATTTACTCCTGCGAAAACTGTCACGGGTTTCTTCACATGTGATGACATCATCAATGACCTTCACCTGCTTTAGAGACCTGTATTAAAAATCGTTACCGTTTTTTGACGGTTTTCCAAAGGTTTCTGACTGGGGTTACTCCTACGAAAATCGTCACACTCTCTTTCACAAGCAAATGAGTCCGTAAGCTAGTTAGCCTAACATACAGAATTCTAGGCTTATACTAAGCTAAGAAATGCTGGTGGAAGGGGACGTTACTGTGACGTCATCATGAATCGATTGATCGATATATTAAAACGAAGTGCAGTAAGCAAGTACATAAAATGCTCAACTACACGTCTCTGGAGGAAACATGTTAGCTCCCGCCTTTTTCAAGCCATCGATGCAGAAGGCATTAGTAGACGTTCTACCACACTTGAGTCAAGAGTTTATGCTTTTATGACTCGGAAAAATCTCTTCAAATGCCGTTCCTCGTCTGAATCTATAGAAACTGTATTTCCATCTCCTCTAGTCATCTCTCCCTTCAACAATTTAATCTGCAATCAACCTGATGATGTTGTACCGGCCCTTTCCCACGCAAAGATCAATCGATCTTCCTTATTGAACATGAAACCAGCTCCTTCTATTGCATATAAATTTCTACACGTATACGGTAGCGAGAGATTATTAAACTATCACGAAAAATAGGTGGGAGAGAAAGAGTAGTTTTGACCTGCAAAAGTCGTAACATTCGGTAATTCAAGTCGCTCGTCATAATGATGTTTTCTAGTTCATATTTTCTAATTCGTTTGGTTTCTATTACAGAAGCACATCGGGCCCTGGAACTGTTGGAAGACTATCACGCGAAGCTGACGGCACCTCAAGATAAGCAGCTCAAAATAGCAATTGAAAGAGTAATACGAATTTTCAAGTCGAGACTTTTTCAGGCCTTATTAGGTGAGTGGGAGTTAAATCGTACTTGTACTTACTAATTGTACTTTTTAAAATTAGTTCATTTGTACCCAAAAAAACTTGCTTCGTGGCCGCATCCACCAGCTTTTCCATAAAGGCGGAGCAAAAATAAACTACACGGACTCGTACTTCCTTTCCATGTAGCGTCCGTAATTATAATATTGTTCTCGGTTGCAGTATTCTATTCTTGACGTACAACCGTTTATTGATTTTACATCAGCACGTAAAAAAAAATAGTTTCGTGAACACGAGGTTATACATATTTTGTGGCGAAAAATTGTGTTATGTATATTATAGGTTTATTTTGATGTAGAGAAGCATTGGCGTGTAATCTAGTGGAGTGTTTGAAAGCTCGTGGAATAGCGATAAATGTTGGCTTCTTATGGCTTGGCAGATATAATTATTTATGATCGCCTACGAGGTTGAATGGCTGAATGCTACCCTGGCTTGCACGGTAGCTTTCGCGGACTTGTTTCACAGCTCGATAATTGGTGGACGGTAGTGTACGTGTTTAGTAACCGTACTTCGCGTATATGCATTAATTATCAGGGATCGCTCGATGCGGTTAATCTTTTGAAGCAGGATATATAGGAAGGAAAAAAGGAGTAAAAAAAAAAAAAAGGACATATTACACTACATTGAAGTTCCCCGTATAAGCCTTAGTCGATCAATAACTTCGGTGTAGTATAAAGAAACGCGGATATTAAGCTCAAGCTCACTTTAGCGTTGCTAGACTGGGAAATGAGTTTCTATTCAAATGAGTTTTTGCGTATCGCAAAATCACTTCACTTCATCGAGAAGCTGGAAAGACCCTGTCTATTCAAATAATTGTGGCGAGAAATTTCACTCGTTCAGAAATTCCTCGGGAAGTATCTCATATATGAAATATTAAAACGTATCAGCCGGTTTTCTCTGTCAAGGAGAGAAAAAAATGGAAGCTTCTATTATTTTCCGGCGACTATAGTAAGTAAGTCATTCAACCGGTGTAACGTAATGAAAATTGCGAATTTTTGTTATTATAAAAGAAAAAGAGAGAACGTTAAATACGGGTCAGTAAAAGTCTTTGTTCTCTCATTTTTGTTTGAACTCGGCAAAAGAGATAGCTTAGGGTATATGAACGCTTACGAAAAGAACAAAAAATTTCAGTTCGCTTTTTTGATGTCGAATTTCGGCGAGTTCATTTAATGAGGGAGGTGTTACAAAAATTTCAACTTTTTGTCCGTTTTATGATCGGAATGAGGTCGTTTTCAGTATTATTTTCAAGACTCGATACTACAATAGGCTATCATTTGGCGTTTTTTTCTTTCTTTCAGTATTTTTTGTGAAACATTAGGTTACCTCAAAATTTTTACTGTGCACACAGAAACCAACCTTTTGTTCAACTTAACACCCGTTTGTACTGAGAACAAATTTCTGCTGGTACGCCAAAAAAGGAGGTCATATTTCATGTCTCTCAGTAGTTTTTGGGGTAGAAAATACTTTTGCAAAGCTCCAGTGTCGTTCTTGGAAAATCATCGGGGTAGAGAGGGATGAAAAAAAATGTGAGGCTGGTTTACGGGTTGATATATTGGGTTGGTAGAAGACGGGAAAAAAGATAATTGATCTAGCTAGTTGGGGCACGCCATTCTCCCTCAAGATAAAGACCCAAGGTCATGCGTGGATATATTGGCAGAAGAATCGAATTTCCCTCCTCCCAAGGTTAATTTGATCCATTATTTTATTAGATTTTCGAGTTGGTCAGCCGCTAGTATCGCGCGCCACAAAAAAGGGACAATCAATAGGCGACGTGGGTGGTAAATAGGAAGCTTTCCTTGAATCGATTGAAATAAATTTTTATGAGAAAGTAACTTATAGGAAATTTCGTTTTACTAGTTCTCCGCGGAATAGCCTTGTTGTTGTCCTGATCCTGCCGTGTCGATTTTAGCGCTCCTAGCGTATAACTAGGGAATTGGTAAGGTAGTATGGGTTATATGCTGGTAGAGCTAGGATTTCCATGTACTCTTTGACTATATTGTACTTTGTATGGACTGCGCTAATGCGTGTTAACGCTCGTTGAAAAGTGGTAGCAAGATCTCTTTCAGTCACTTTGGCGCAACGTTAATCAAATGGCAGCTCTCAGTCACGTTGGCGGGGCGACGTGTTTTTAAATGGGCGAGATCTCACTACCACTTTTTCACGGGCTTCGCGCAGTCCATACGAAGCATATCTGTAGTCAAAGCATGTACTGCATGTTTGTTTTTGTAAGTGGTAGGCTAAATTTAATAAGGAACCTAGACGATATATATGTATGTAGATTGTAGAAGGCTCCCTTTGCAATTTAATGTCGCACGTTTGACCTTATTTGTACATTTTGCGTTTATGGACAGACTTGATAATTTTAAATCATTTCTTGAGTGTGTATTTGGTAAATTTTTAACATTTCAGCCGTTTCTGGGTCGTTCTTTGGTCAAATTAGATTGTTTTTTTTAGCTTTTGGTAATCTTTTTGTGGTCATCATTGGTCATTTCATGGTCGATTTCAGCCGTTTGTGATTCATTTTGAACATTTTCGATAGATTTAGGTCGTTGTTTCTTGTTCTAGTTTAATTATGGTCAATATTGATCGTTTGTTGACCCATTTTGAACAGTTTTTGTCGTATTCTGGCAGTCTTTGGTTAGTCTTTGTCATGTTCTGGTCAATGGTCAACTCAGGTCATTTACAGGTTGTTTTCTCTCGATTTTGGTATGATTATTTGTAATTTTTTGTCCGATTTTGGCCGCTTATCGTCTATTTTGATCGTGTTCATCGTTTTTGTACTCAATTCTGGTTGATTTTTGATTGATTTTGTTAATTTGTATGTCTTTTTTTGTCGTAGTATAGTGCGTGTTTTTAGATTTTTATTGCATTTTTTAGTGTTTTTACTGCACAGAATTGGGGAAAAAAGAAGAGGGATACGATTGATCGAACTGGCCTGGGAGGCGAGGCGTCTCACTCATCCTTTTTGACCTACTATCGGTTCATGTAGCCTAGTAAAGTCTCGATTAGGCTTACAAGATGTACCCAGGCCAATCAGGAATTAGGTCTTAGGACGGGAAAAGATTGAGGTAAACGAATCAACGGATGGAATTTATCCGAGTTTCAAAATCATGATGGTATAGTCGTACGAATCGTTTTCACTGTGGAATTTATTATTATTCTCTTTATCACCACTTTTCATATTCATTACTAAGGATTTTACTTTAATGATAGATATATCTTCAAAATATTGAAAAACCTTTCGATAAAGAGTAGAATTGAGAAAACACCAAACAATTCTCGGATTTTATCGATCAATATATGTCGATTGTATCGACTTTTACATTGATACTTCGATTATTAGCCTAGTATATGATCATAAGACATCCTCCTCTCTTCTTTTTTAGCCTAACTTAGGCGCACATAGCCTTGTGTATTTGGGCCGGACAGCGCTAACGTCGCGCTGCATTTCTACCGAGTGAGGAGAGATTGGAAACGGCGAGAACTGAACTGTGGCGATATGTAGGTGAAAATTGGAAAAATCGAAATAACACTCGGATAAAGTAGATTTGGCTTCCTGACAACCCATAAAAGATGTTCACGAACAAAAATTCCACAAATTAGATGAGATGACAAAACTTTCAATTCCGCTTCATTCAAAAGTGGCTCCAAGTTTTTAATTTTTCTTCCGTATACCGCCATAATTTAGCTCCCGTTTTCAAATTCAGCAAAAATACCAGTTTAAGTGAACGAACCGTTCGCGTAGTTAGCGATCCTAGCGGATGGCCGGCCGGCATCAGTAATTTAGTCCATGTAGTAGTCGCGTTTGTGTCGCACTTGCGAACACCGCTCGTCTTCCATGATGGATTAGGTGCAGGTTGCATATGCATTTAATTTTATTTCCTCCAACACCGGAAGCGACCCTTTTGGATATAACTTGAGTGAGGGAAGAATCTTCTCGGCGAACCCCGTTTTCTACTCGGCAACCGCCAATTGCAGTGCCCCCTGGCTCGCAAAAAGCATAAAACACACACGACAACGACACCACCACATTACACATCGCTGTTGGAGTTTCTTCATCTTCAGGGGGGATCTTCCTCGTCCTCCGCCTGAAAATCTGGTTGTTGATGGTACACAGATGTCGAGTAGGCCGTAGCGTGGTTCTGCATTTGCCTATTCCATTCCCGGTCAATCTCCCTCTTCATGACGGTGGCCGCAAATGCAGACTTATTCAAGCCCCTAAGGTGGGTCGCTGTGACGCCATTTTCGTTTCCTAACTTCGTCTTGTAAATTTCAGGTAGTTCCCCAGCCGGTAGATAATTATATCCATGGAAGTGGTTCTCAAGAGATGTGGGCTGGAAAATCTTGAAGTATTAAATATATAAGGAATTTTTCTCGACTCATAAACCTAATATTTGCTATATATGTACTAGGCTACGACGCCCTAGTACAGGCGTGGGCAACCTTTTTCACATCACGGGCCGCATTCATGAAAATTTGTAACTTTTCATGATCCGGCGGGCCGCACATCAAGAAATTCTCGTTGTTAGAATCAAAAAATGTAAAATTTCACACGAATTATTTCCAATATTTTTGGATAAATTTAGTATACAAAAAAACGTGAACTGATTATTTATTAGTTACTAGATGAGAAACTTAAGCTCATCAAAATTTGGGGTCAGGTGAGTATGTTTCAAACGCATCAAAACAGTCAAATGCTAGAGTGGTTGAGAACCCTTTCGTCGTTGGCGCAATGGAAGTGCCTGAAGAGTACCAAATGGAACTAATAGATCTGAAAGCCGATTTTTCTCTGCTCACTTTGTTTTCAGAGACCCCTTCGCGAGAATTTTGCCTGGTATTAAATATATTCCAACATAAGGACCTTTGCTTTCTTTGGGTCTACATTTGTATGTGAAAATGCTTTCTCGCTCATGAAAAATACAAAAACTCCGGAAAGAAGCAAGCTGAATGATGAGCATTTGACTGCTTTGATGCGTTTGCAGCATACCTACTCACTTGACCCCAAATTCTGATGAGATTGCCTATGAATTGCAAAGACAAGTTTCTCACTACTAACTAATAAATAATCAGTTCACGTTTGTTTGTACACTAAATGTATCCAAAAATATTGGAAATAATTCGTGTAAAATTTTACATTTTTTGATTCGAACAACGAAAATTTCTTCATTTTTTCGTATTTTGGTATTCGTATCGCGGGCCACAGAAAAAGCTTCCGCGGGCCGCGGGTTGCCCATGCCTGCCCTAGTAGATACTAATACACATATTATTGTAAAGTGTGTACTAAGCTTAGAAGACCTGAAATACTTCATATCCTCCTTCCTTACAGAAGTCTATGGTCAAAATTCACGGTAAATATTACGAAACTCTGTTTTTTTCGTCGTTTACATTTCGTAACAATAAAATTTCGTTCACCTAAATAATTTTGAAAATTCAGATTGAAGCAAAAAGTAATCCTCTCTTTTTCGTTCAGCAAAAAAAAAAAAAAAAAAAAAAAAAAAAAAGGAAAAGAGGAAAGAGTCGGAAAATTCGAGCACATACAAGCAGCAATATGGCTGTAAGTGGCGGGTATGATACTCGAATCGTACTTCAAAATATGGATTCTATGCAAAAAGGGAACTAGTACGTAGATTCTTCAGATTTGTTATCGAGGGTTAATATGTTCGCCATACTATACGAAATATAGGAGGTAAAAGAGTCGTCGAAATAGCAAAAAAACGTACAAGTTTTTTTTGCATGCATCGAGAAGTGGCTTATGGATAACGTACGTCGGAGATCAAAAAGCTCAATTCAAATTCTTTGTGAGTTTAAGTGTCTAGGTTATACATGTATATACATAGCGACGCGACGTCATATTTGCTTTTCACCGATTTCAACTAGATCCGTCTGGATATTTTGGGGTGCCTTCGCTAAAAGAGCATTTCTATAGAAACAGAACGGTAAGACATTAGTGTCTATTAAACTCGAGTCGTCCTCGGCCTCCTTTTTCGCTCTCGCCATTCATGGCTACCACTTATCAAAGATATTAAAAACAAAAGCCTTGTATCAGAATCTAGTTCAATCAATACTTAGCTACGAATTACTTACATATAGCCTCGCTTTCATTTCACACCTTTCACTTTTGAATTCAGCTGCACCGGTTCTATGTGTGCAAAGTCAGGATACCCGCCACCACATTACCGCCATCTTAAATCAACCGTCAAGTCCATTTTCGGTTCACAACATCCTCTTTAACTCCAGCAGCACCACGTTTTCACAGAAGTCACTCCCTTCACCCCTCCTTATCCAAAATATCAAATTTCACTGTCTTCTTACCTACCTCATCCAGGGTGTCCACTTGTCTGGAAAATGTGGAAGTCAGAGAAAAGTCAGGGAATTTTGTGAGACCTGGAAAAGTCGGGGAAAAGTCAGGGAATTTTTTGAGATAGGTCAAAAAAAGTTCGAACCAAGAAGTTTTCCTTTTTTCTTTGTTTTTTTGCTTTTCAGTGGAGATTATGGTCTGGAAAAACCTGAAAAAGTCGGGGAATTTCATTTCAGAGAAAAAGTGGACACCCTGTCATCTCCAGGGCTTTGCTCCAGCTCAAAATTATTTTGAACCTTCAGAAACCTATAAATTCTCTCACTCGGTTGACATTTTGACCTCAAAGCCCGACACCACCCTTTGCTTTACTAATGAAGTTAGTTCATTCAATTAACGAAAAACTTTCCGCACTTCTATTTTAATCCTAACAGTCATAATCTTCCTATGCCTGAAACCAATCTCAACTCTCCCTCCTTCTTTCATTATCACCCCACACCTTCCTCATTACTTCTGATACCCTATCCACCTTTCAACCTCTGATTTACTCGATTCATATACATTTCCCCTCTTCTTATAACCCTTTCGTCCTCCTCCTATTCCGTATACTTCACCTGAGCCCTCAGCCACATCGGAATCAGTGCAGCTGACGAAGAAGTCGATAAGGCCGCCAAAGCAGCCTTGACTCCAGAATTCTCCCCACTACATCCAACTCCAAATCACGAACCAGAAAATTGCCGATTGCGGGTTGCTAGCCCTACAGGATGAATTAACATAAATGAAACCATTCACCTTTTCATGGGTCTTGTGTCCCCAATTCACTTCACACGCCTGATCCTAGCGCACACCCACCTCCTCTCCAGGTGAACATCCGCGTGTTCGGCTTTGGCTTACCAATCTTCTCATTTTCCTGAACAGGTATCGGCAATAACGTCGCTTCCACCCATAACATCTTGTCCTACTCATTCAAGTTTTAGTATTTTATATGCATTTAAAATTGGAACTACTCCTGGAGAGAGCGTCATGGAAAACCGTCACGGTTTCATGACGGTTTTCTAAAAATTCTTTGGCTGGGGCTACTCTTGCGAAAATCGTATCACACGAGCGATCTTGACCTACTTTAGGGACAACCTTCCTCACTTTAGTGTACTCGACCTGGCTTATACTGGGCTATACTGCTAGGTCTAGTATACAGTTTACTAGACCTCCCATTAAATTATGGACCTAATATACAGTATGGGTACTTGGCTATACTAGATCTAATATACAGTGTGCGAGATTATATTGGGCCGTCCCTACTTTCATATAATTGACCTTCACTAGACTACTCTTGGAAAATCGTCACAGGAAGCAACTCAAGCGTATAAAATGCTGTACTGCGCGTTTCTAGAGGGTACATGTTAACTTCTGAGCTAGTTTTTCCCATTAAGCTGATAATTCTAAGGGAAATGTATAAGTGCACGCCTCATAAAATTATATTGACCGCCAGTTCCCCTCCCGCCATGGAAAAAAACTGACACGACGTTGAAACCATGACGAACGCCATAAATGCACACCAGGACTGGCACACGACCCGTATTTCAAAAGAAGATAATTTTGCTGCATTTATTGTAGGGAACTCCAGCCAGGATGGGCTTGACAGTAGAGACTGCCTCCCCATAATAAACCTCAAACTCCCTATGAGTGAGGTATGACTGTTGATGGAGGTGTTTTCCCAATTGTTCCACCCTAGAGGAGTCAGTCGAGTCAGTTGGTTAATGCATTGGATTTCGAGCATTGTCGTGAGATCTTCACTGGTTGGTCAAATACTGAGGTTCGTCGTCAATATAAGATGATTCGGCAGAAGTGATGCCAAGGAGATGCGCGGTAGTTATATGGATCAGTGCAATAGCCGCGGACGTTTCATTATTGACTTGTATTCAAGAGTTAGCCGTTTCGACAATATTTGCACTTCTGATCCTTCCCGTGATTTGCCAATTCCACTCTTCCTTTTCTCAGGCCTTTTTTGGCAATCAAGGTTCTTGGAAATGTGTGCCTTACTTACATGGTGGTGTATTTGTCCTCTTCAATGGATTTTGAGTGTTTTGATTTTGTGTGCACAACTTGTATCAAGATGTGTGCACTACTTACTTCGTTTTTATCCGTGTAATACATTTCATAGGCGTGTGAATTTTGTTTCCTCGGCGTGTTATCGATAGACGGGCAATTTCGTTTTTTGAGGCGTGCGATTAAATGTATGGCTAATTCTAATGCAGTTGGAGGCCTATGGGGAGACAAACAGAGAGAAAAACACAGTTGCTCGACATTTCACAACAATCCAAAAGCGACATCGTTTTTAGCATTGAAAAATATCATAAGCAATTTAACTACGTAATAAATTGTTGCATATAGTATAATAATCAAATGTTATGTAGACATAGAATACTCATCTTTTGTTTGACCCATGTTTAGGGTAAAGCTGGACTTTTTGAAATGTTGACCTCTCAAGTGACTCTTAAAGCCTTGAAAAGTGGAGATTACCTATCTCTCGGTTTTTTGTCGAGATCAAAACTCTCCGAACGCCCTCGTTCAAAATAAAAAGGGCTAAAAACTAGTCACCTCTCGTCAAACTTAGGAAAATCGATTGTTATTCTCTCGTATAAGAGTCTTATGTATTTATGTAACTCCCTCGCTTCCAGAGTCTCCTTCCCTCAAAAAAACAACGGACAAGTGTCGAAGAAAAATGTTAAGAGCGTTCACAGATTTTTAGTTTTGACGTAGCGTATGCCGGTTATAGTAGAATGCTTTGAAAACTGTTCAGTTCATTAAAATGAAATGCTTTTTCGTCGTCTCTTCATTGTATCGCGTAATGAAATTTTGAAAATATCCTCCTCTTTCCTGATGCGAGAGTAATAAAAGGTCGCTGCATCTACTAGTTTTGTATGCATAACATTATTATCATCATTGCGTGTTAGTTTATTCTCTAAAGTAGAGTGCTAGTGTAGTCGTTTTGTTCGAAATTAAGTTGTAATTTTAATTATATACAGTGGCTTTTATAATCCGCGAGAAAATTTAATTAACATATCCGTGATACACTTTGTTTTCCATCTTCCTTTCTTCCTTCTGTGCGCAAGTAGTGTGCGATGTTGTACACCTTTCCACGGCCAGCCAGCCAGTGATGAGCCAAACAACATGACGAGTAGAGTCGGCTAGGAAAAGACAGGCGACGCGACGGAATATCCGCGTGAGATACCAAAAATAAATATGAACTCGACGAACTGCATATGGGATTCTAAGTAAACTGGTGTTTCGTACACGCCCGTTAGAATATATCCCAATTTTTTCTCTCCGTACATAAAACAAGCTACTGTATGTACCGTATGTACCCTTTCGTTCAAAAATAAATGAACGGAGTTCAATTGTAGCCGGGTTGATGTTTTAGAATTATATTAGTTCCGGTTCGATTTTAGTGTTCGCGCGTTTCGTTTCCGTACTATCCACCGCGTCATCAGGCCGCAGTATTTATAGTCTATGACTTGTTTCACGAGGATGTGGCTAATTGGAGCCCGAACGCACCAGTCTTCAAAGTAGAAGCAGGAAGTTGGATTGAATGAGATGCCAAGCGATATCATAAATGTTTCACGAATAATTAATATCGCCATTATTAAACAAGCGCCTAACACAAAAAATACATCTGATCTCATTGCAGGATTTCTTACCAGCCACATGAGTCACACAAGATCATTTATGATCGCAATTCTTGTCTAGTCCTCGCCTACACTTTAACGGTCGAACTTAGTTTTTCCACACAAGCCTTCGTATCATCTTTTCATTCCTCGGCAGTGCAGTGCTCCCGTGGTCAACGATGTCGTCGAATTGGACTTAAAGTTTTTTCAATCTCCGCTAATGATACTTAACCCAGTATATTCTTTGAAATTCTCCCGAAGCAACTTTTATTTTTCATGCCAAGCTCTCGAGCTTGTTCCCACCTAAAGTTTTACTGCCTGCCTATCTTAGATTTATTTTACAGAAGTAGGTTGGAAACTTATTTTTGTTATATTTTAATACTTTGAGTTGGTTCAGAACGAAGAATTCATGATCTCTAATTCAGAGGTGGAAGCCCTAGAATTCTGTTTTCTCATTCCTTTAATTCCTGTACGCATTTTTCATTCCAGGCGTTCTATTCTGCTCTTGTTAGCGAGATTATTGAACGAAAAATAATCGTGTGAATATATCATGCATGATAATCATTATATGTATTCACTAAACCTAATATAAACAATTTTTATCGGTGATAAACAGGTCCCTCAGATGATTATTTACACATTCTTATTCGTCAATGGCAGCAATATCTGTATTTATTCCAACATTTAGGTACGCGGACATTCTTTCGTTGTTGCATTTTGTAACAGTTGAATCTTTCCGAACCTGATCTACTTTCTGTTACGTTATGGTGACGAAAAACACTCGTTCTTCTTCCATAACATCTCACTTTTTAGTATTGGAGATAGCTGGTGTCCCCTTACGCATCAAATTTCTGAAATTTGACGCATATTTCAAGTCTTTACTGAATTTCCCTCCTTCCCCCTCCCCCCTCCGACGGATACCAGAGTTTGTTATCTGTACTCAAGTTTGAAGTTTCATTCTTCGAGTCTAGAGAGGCCTTGATCCTCTCTCTTCCAATTGTTAGTCCGAGTAGGAGGTGAGCTTTGGTCTCCTTTTAGGGTTTTAAAGATTTTGAGGTCTGCTACGAAACCGGAGCCCTCTCAAACTTGTGGTTTTGAGAGAGACAAAGGCTGAGACTTGGAAAATTTTTGGAACCGTACTACCTTCAGTCTGCCCTGCCTCTCTGATCGGGAATAAGTGTCTGTGCGACATCGCTGCCTCCTCGCAAGCAGCGAACGGAATGAAATGACATTCAGTCATGTAATAAGGAACCCCACATCATCGAAGTTTATGTTCACCGTCCTCTTGGCAAATTGCGGCCTAGAGGGGAGAGGGAGTCCTGGAAAACGTTCAAAGACCCGACAAAATTTTCAGATACGTCACAAGTATTAGCAAAAGGAGTTACAGACTGTAGGTCTTTCAGCTCTGCCATCTGCATAATATAGGGAAGAATCAAAGCTATAGTGGAACCTCTTTTGCAATGAAGGGATTTTTTTTTTGTAACCGTTGGGACCACCATCCACCAAATTATTGATAATATCATAAGTCAGTGTGAGGTGAGAAAATGATTTCAATTTTTTCTCCTTCTAGTTTCTTTTTTTGTTGTATTGTCTATCTTGTGGGCTAGGTTGAGGACAGAATTTATCCTCGATGTCCTTATTATATCCATTCTACTATCGTATACTAGGCTAGGAAGAAAGGAGGACGTCACCTCTTCCCTTCTTTAGACTAGGTTGATCAATTGCCTTCTTATTTTTCTGGAGTATATAGGCTAAGAGGTTACCCTAATATACATCTGCCCTGCTGTGTGATCTGGGATACAATACTGTTGTAGACTAAGCTTACGACCGGCCAAGATATTCTTGAGGAAGGAGAGGGGGACGCGATTATTTCAGTCTGAAAGGAATATTTTGTTTTGAACTAGTCCATAAAAGCTTATAAAAGGGGGAGAGGTTTCTGCTACATACCATCTTGTCTACCGCTAGGAGAGAAGAGTTTGAGTTGCGAATAGAATGTCGACCCTGGAAAACTTGTACAAAGCCCTCAAAGTAAGTTTGGCTGAGGAGGAGAAAGGGACGAAGCTATATTGGTTTGATTAGCTTTCTTATTTCTCCTGTACCCCAAAAGTTCTCTAAATTGGACGCTGCGCTGTCCGCGTTTCTGCGACTGGTTGTGTGTGTGAGAGAGAGAGACAGGAATTGTTTTTTTTTTCTTTACTCGTCGAAAGTTTTTTTGTCATCATATTCAACTCGCTGCTTCCTAATTTCCGTGCATTCTGCGTTCGACTTTCGAGGTTCGTTTTTGGTTATCTTTTTTTTCTCTTAATCAATTTTCTTGTGGTTAGAGTTATTTTCTGCAAGATGCACCGTTCTTTGACGGAGTTCAACGAGGGGTGGCCGCCGTTCTTTGGAGTACGTGGGACCCAGACTTTGAAGCGTGATATGATAGGAGGGGGGGACTTGAAAAAAAAACTGTTCCAGGGGCACGTAGGATTTAACAAATGTAGATTGTGACGTCGCAAGGGTAATCTATGGCGTCATCAAATTGTAGCGTCACATGTCCGGACTTCGAAGCTATATATAATGGGAGGGGAACTTGAAAAAAAACTTATCTCTCTATGACGTCATCAGATTGTGATGTCACAAGGCTGACCTATGACGTCATCAAACTGTGACGTCACGCCCCGCTCCTCAAACGACTTGGAAAATCTTGACCTCCTAGATTTATATGATGGGTGGAGGACTTGGAAAATTTTCGAGCTCCTAGCCTTGCCGGCCAACCAGTCGGCGGGAGTTTTTCCCGAAAAACCTCCCTGTGAAAAGGATGGCGTCTCGAGTTCACTTCTACGAGGCAACCCGCAAACCTGTCGAGGGTGACAACACCTTCCCCCACCCCCAAAGGATAGTGAAATTTCAGGAAAAATTCTCGATTTTTGCCAGTGATTCAGAAATCTGCGAGTAACCTTTGACCTTCCCCTCTCTCCAAAGATGGCGACCCTTCGGGGGAAATTCTCGATTTTTATGAGGCTACCACCGCCCCCCCCCTCGCCTTAAATATGGCAACACACTCTTCTTTGTACTAACGTCAAGGTACAGTAAACTAGGCTATTGTCGCTTCCAACTCCTTCACCGCCGCGGTAATATTCGACTGATAAACAAATAACAAAATCCATAGCAATGAAAAATCAACCCATTTTCAATACGTCCCGCCAAACTCTCTCACTAATACGTTTTCGCTATTTACAAATTTCGGTTATGAGAACGAACGTTTGCAAGACGATGTCTGATCTGCAGACGTCGTTTCGGCAATTCCTGATGGTTCCAATCGATGTAAGTTCTTGACTATACAAACAATTAGAATCTCTTGTTATTCTGGTTAAACCCGCTAAGGACTTCTACGATCCCAAATCTTAGTTGAATTTATTCTTACGTCAACCTTACTCTCGTTTACGAGACTGACGGATAGAAAATTTCATATTTGCAAATTTCTCAATAGAATCTCTTTGTAATTATTTACATGTCTCGATATTATCCTCTGATGAAATGACAGCACTTCTTCTACTGCTTCAAGCCACTCTAGCTAACCCCCTTCTTCCCATTTTTCACAACTATACTATAAGGGCTAAGGTCTGGTATAATCTACTAAGACCGCGACACAGACTACTTGCATACTAACATGGTTTTCATAATCTTGTACCAGCTTACATTTATACTAGGCCTCACAGTCATTTGGTGTACCAGATGTATATTGGACAAAGAATGGAGTGAACGAGCGGAGCAAGTGAGCCTCAGAACTAGTCTGCTCAACAAACAGTACATTATACTTATTCGCGAGTGGACCCGAAAGAATCGCCCTCTACATTCACTATAGCGGCTATTTGTGGAAGCTGCACCAAAAGGTGATGTTCCCGATAATTGGTGAAACTTTTATTTTCATGAGTTTCATATTATTCTACTAGTCAAGAGAGACAGAAAAGGTCATTCATTACAAGTGGTACTTTTTTTTCAGTATTAAGGGAGATACAGCGAGTTGAAATAACATACGCTCTGATGTAAATTTTCATGTGATCACCTTCTAGTGCAACACCTCTAGCGCTCCTTGCGGAACGTCCATTCGCGAGGATGAAGACGACATGTAGAGACATGAAATATGATTCTTATTGATTTGGCTCCGCAGAAATTTTCTTCTTTTTTATTAATTTTGCGGAGAATCTTATGTAAAAATCCATCAAAATACTACAGTTTATCAATTTTTTTGATCTTGTGGCTTTTTAGTGTAACCTCCATACAACTTACCCTCTTTGAGACTACTTTTGAGACTTCATATCGAATTTTATGCGAGAATTGATAAAAACTCATCTTCATAATATAAGTGGTCAAATTTGGCGTTTTCGCCGTATCTAAAGTTTTCACTGAGTACAATTTTTGTCTCAAATACACATTCCAATATTTCTGCCGATTTCAACTCATCAAATTACTTTACTCTATTGATTCCTACAAAGATTATATATTTACATGCAGCTAAATTGTTTGCGTTCTATCACACAGTGCAATTTCAGCCTATTGTATGATTTCTTAGCTGTTGCTTTACTCAGAGCTTTAGAGTTTGATAAGAAAACTTGTTACTCGTCATCCAACATTTCAAAGAAATTCGTGCAAAACCCGCAAAATGTTCGAAGAAAAGTATTCTTATCAATTTGTTTTCTAAATAATATCTTCTTTGTCTTTTTCGCTTTATTTTACTCGTATCTATTTCTTTTCATCTTATTTTCATTTCATTTTATCGGTGATTGAAAAGAAGCCGAATTTTTGTTTTGTTCAAATGACTGATGAGTTTGTTACGAAATCTTTTTATGTCGGGCATTCAATAACCCTGATAAAATTTCGCTGAATATTATATCGAATGCGAACGTCGAGTAATAATAAATTCAACACGTGCACGTTCATTAAAGCATTCCCTGCTACGACAAATACGCTTGAAAAACTTATAGATAATGGAACATGGTGAGATTTGAAGCATTGTACTGTCGAAGAGCATACTTGAAAATACGTACTCTCACTGTATATTGATTAATGTTGTACTCGATCGCTATTTAAAAATCATAATTCTCTTAACGAGATGGAGTAAGTATAAGGCAGAGCGATAAAAAAGCCTCAACTTTCTGTCGTTTCGAGCATCTAGACGTGACCCTGACACCTCTGGATCGCGTTGAGTTTGACACTCGCTGGTGGCTCCGACAAGATGTTCCACCTTAAATTCCACGTTGACATTGAAAAACCCTGACCTCTATTCAAGCCTAGCGAGCTCGGCGTCCACTGTTCCTCCTTTTATCGTTTGCTTGCGGCGCATAAGGGGACGTAATCGAAGTACCGCAATTTTTCGCGTTCTCTATACGGCGGGGATTCGTTTGGTGTGTTCTCGTTTCACTCGAAACGAACGAAATTTTCCGTTCGTTCGCGGGACTGTAGAAAAGAGCGTGTATCACGCATGTTATCTTAGCATTTTAGTGGCACATTGGCAACGGTTCCTCATTGACGCAATCTCCATAGCAACCAGCGAGCAAGCCGAGTCTCTAAATGCGGATAAATTTAACGTAAAATCGTATCAAAAGTTGGGACGTATCTTAAAAACCGCACGCGTATACGCACATCATATAATTTTTCGCTTCCTACAATACGATGACTATTATTTTGCGAGAAATGATCGCATCGTCCTCTCTCGTAGGATGCATAATATCGCCATTATATGTTCTCGTACGCGCAATCTTTGCGTGGTACCAGAGGAAAGAGGGGTAATCAAAAAAAAAAAAAAAAAAAATTGGTAATTTAGGAAGTCAGACACGACGAAATTTTTAACTCGCGGAAATCTCGTATTCTCGCGTCGCAATCGAAATTCGAGCTTCTATCCAAATACAAAAATGGGTTACTAACGTCATCGGTGAAGTTGAACGTCGTCGTGCCCCTAGAATGCGTTCGCACGAAAGTTTAACGTTGTGCACTTTTTCTGATGTAATGACATCGTAGGCTTTCTTGCATTTGTAAGTATGTATATCGCGATATAATTTTCTGACCCTTTTCCAAATGGCACGACAAGGTCATCGCGAGCGAATGTGCTCGCTACGCCAAGTTTCGCATCGTCTACATACGTCTTTCGCCGTATCATTTGATTCGATCTTCTTTCGTTCCTCGTCTAACAATTTTTTTTTTTTTTTTTCTCCGCGATAAACGCGAACTCGATTTTTCGGCCAGTTACAAGTTATTCACCCACAGGTAGTTTATAAATAGTGAACAACTTACTCACAACGTATGGAACGAATATTATAGGAGACGAAAGCTGAAAAATCTCTA
Source organism: Aspidiotus rigidus (assembly GCA_035079385.1). Classification (NCBI taxonomy): domain Eukaryota; kingdom Metazoa; phylum Arthropoda; class Insecta; order Hemiptera; family Diaspididae; genus Aspidiotus; species Aspidiotus rigidus. Next base: position 10,701,262 of record JAVHKY010000020.1, on the reverse strand, counting down.
TAAATACATATCGCGATGATGATAAATAATTCACGTGTGCACATTAAACTCTTTTTTTCATTCTGACTCACGTTGGTTACTAGGCGAATGCTTTCTGCAGTCTACAAGAGCACGTCAGTATAATAATTAAAACGACGTGAACGTAAAACGACCCCATTCATTCGTACAGATTGTATGAAGAAAATTCTCACGAAAGAACCGACAAAAAAGAAATAATAAATGAATAGTTGATGCCTACCGATGTACAGTTCTACTGTAGTTTACGAGCGGCACTTCTGTGTCCTGTTTCTCTTTTTTTTTCTCTCTCTTTGAAACGATTCCGTTAAAATGCGCCTTTATGTGTGTGAAACGGACGATAATTCTCAATTCCGGTTTCTCGATTGGACAATTCTTTGTTCCTTACTTCGTACTTTTCTTAGTATATGAAGAATGCCAGCAAAGGCTATTTTGCTAGAGATGAATGAATGTGTGGTTAAATAATAAAAAAAAAAGGAACTCATTGTAAGTGTGACGAGGTGTGAGTAGAACTCTGGAAATTGAAAAGGTCCAGTTCACGGACATTTGGGCGCGGATGACATCTCAGCGCGAAGATGCAGAAATTTTATAAGACTCGCTTGTATCAACTAATTGTCATGTGAGTTTCAAGAGCTAACTACGGTTCAAGTTGACTGGCCAACAAGTTCACTCTGGCAAGTTTAACCTGGTTTAGCTCTGAATGTGCGTGCTCAAACTAGATTTAAATGGGGCGTCCGACTGTTGTGACGTCATCATTTTCGCAAAAATATCCTTCATAATGATGATGATGGAACTTGAAAAGAACGATGTTCAACGAGGAACGCAGGGACCCTGTTCTATGGGTTGAAAAATAATACATTCTATGACCCGCAAAGATAGCCCCTTCAAGTAACTAGACGCTTTGTACACCAATTGGCTTGTCCCCTTCAATGAACCAGACATGCAATGCTTCAAACACCATAAGTCTCTTTTTTATCATATACTTATGGGTCACGAGTCGAAATTTCTACAAGTATCCCGCCTACCATGAAAATTTTCTCAAGTCCCCTCCCACCATATATAGCTCGAGAGTCGAAATTTTTCTGAGTCCGTCTCCTATCATATATATCTCGGAGGTTGAAATTGTAACAGGGAACCTGTCCGCCGGCCGGCAAAGCTCTGAGCTCGAAAATAAAATCTGATGACTTCATAGATCAGTTTTTTTTTTCCAAGTCCCCCTCCCATCATACATAGCTTGGAGAGCGGGGCTTGTAACGTCACATTTTGATTACATCATGGGTCAGCCTTGTGGCATCGCAAGACTAGCTCACCTCCTATCATAAATAGCTTGGGGTGAGGCTTGAGACTTCACAATCTGATGACGTCATAGATCAGTTTCTTCTCCAAGTCCCCCTCCCATCATATATAGCTTGAAAGGTGGGGCTTATGGCGTCACATTTTGATTACGTCATAGGTCAGCCTTGTGACGTGACAATCTACATTTTTCAGATCTCACATGCTCCATAAAACGGGAACCTGTTTTATTGGGAGAGAGGGTCCGGAAAAACGTCCGTCAACCTCGGAGCTCAACGATTTTTCAAGTCCCTATATAGCTTGAGGGGCGGGGCCTCTGATGTCACACTTCGATGACGTCACAGGTCAGTCTTGTGACGTCACAATGTGATGATGTCTTCAATAGGTCCCCTTCCTATCATATATAGCTTGGGACGGGGCATGTGACGTCACATTTTGATGACGTCATAGGTTAGCCCTGTGACGTCACAATCCGATGATGTCATAGATAAGTCTCTCTCCTATCATATATAGATTGAGAGGCAGGGCCTTTGACGCCACAATCTTATGACGTCAAAGATCAGCCTTTTGACGTCAGGGGGCGACCATAAATTACGTGAGGCGATTTTTGTGATTTTTCGACCGCCCCTCCCCCCTTGGTGAGATATCGTGAGATTTGGTTTGACCCCCTCCCTCCACCTTCTTATCTCGCATGAGATTTTCCAAAATGTGTATTTTTGCTTTAAATACGTTTATCTGTGCTTAATTGCGTTTATCTATTAAAAAAACGTAATTTTCTTGATTACATTTTATACCTATTCAAAAAGGACTAGTTTTTATTAAATTTGAGCCAGTTTGGCAATATTTTAGAATGTATTTGTATGAGAAAAAAATTACGTGAGATTTGTCAGCACCCCTCTTCCCCCTCACGTGAGTTTTGGTGAGACTTGACTGGACCCCTCCTCCCCAAAAAGACCTCACGTAATTTATGGACGCCCCCTCAGAAACTAATGATGTCATCGACCAGTTTTCTCTTTCAAGTCTCCCTCCCATTATATATAGTCCCAAAGTCCGAGCCTGTGATGTCACAGTTTGATGACGTTGTGACGTCACAATCTGATAACGTCATAGATTAGTTTTTTTTTTTTTTTTTCCCAAGTCCCTCTGCTATCACACGTAGCATGCGGAGCGAGGCCTGTGACGTCACAGTTTCATGACGTCATAGTTTAATCTTGCAACGTCACAATGTGATCACGTCATAGACCAGTGTTTTTCTTCTAAATCCTCCTCCTATCATACATATAGCATGGGGGACGAGGTCTGTGACATCACAGTTCGACATAGGTCAACCTTGTGACGTCCCAATCTGATGTAGTCATAGATCTTTTTTTTTCAAGTTCCTTCCTAGTACGTATAGCTCGAAAGTCCAGCCTGTGACGTCACAATCTTCAATTTTCAGATCCCACTTGCCCCATAAAACAGGTTCCTATCACCTTTCATTCAGCTCTGTTAAAGAACCCGAGAGTTTTTTATTTCTCCCTTCTATCATATATCAGGGGCGGATTTACGGGTACATTTTTTTTTTTTTTTTTGGGGGGGGCGGATATTTCATTGTTCGAAAAATGTCAAATTAGACAATTTAAGTCTTTTTTGGAGGCTTTGGGGTTGCCCTCCCCCGCTAATTCTCCCCTGATATTTATATAGTTGTAGAACTGAAATTTTTCAAGTTTCTCGGCGCAAGGCGCGACGCACGGCGAATTCCTCAAAAAAAAACATAGTACAGGTTCCCTCTTAAAATTTCGACCTTAAAGCTAAGAGGGGGACTTGAAAGGATTTCGACCTTTCTTGGACTTGAACTTTTTTTACCGCTGGAACTTGTGGAGATGTTGGACTAGGACCATTTTTGTCGATTTGGATTTTTTGCTAGTCCGCCTCACGGGGCACGACAAATTTTTCAAAATACCCTTCCCCATCCATGGAATAGATTTCCTGTTAGAATTTTGATTTCCGAGGGATTGTTCTGTGACCTTATAAGATCGTGACGTCCCAGAGACTGATTTATGACGTTATGAGATCGTAACTTGGAAGATATTCAGGTATTCTTCTTGAAATCAGCGTTAAATTCCACATTCAAATCAAGTAGATTACGGGAGTTTAAACGATTTTCAATTTTTCAGAAATTCTTGGTTTATTTTGGTCCATAACTCGGCTCAGAAAAGTCGTAGAAAGTTGGGTGGGAGCGCAAATTGAAGATCAAATTGAGATAAAAATATTGTAGATTTGAAGTATTTATCTTTCTGCGTTTTTACGCTAGAACAGGTTTAGTTCAAACTCCCATTCAACTGGTAACATGATTTTGGTCCACCCGATGTAGGATGATAGATATTGAAGAGGAACTTGTAAAAATAGCAACTGTCGAGCGATACGTGATAATGAGACATACATGGTAGGAGAGGGAAATGGAAAATTTCTACCTCTCGATCAGACCTGATGCGTATCGTCTTTTCCACAGAACTGCAAAGTTTGCGGGTTCCCTCCTGCCATTGCAGAGTTTGCATTGGCATCTAAACTTCATTTACTGCATTGATAAACGAGATTGCCTTAATCCTTCTTGAACAAAGAATAACTTGAAATAACCTAGAAGGTGAGAGTTGGCTAAATCTTCAGTTCCCCGCCTGATGTTGTGCATACAGGATAGAATTTGTGAAAATATTGGTGCGATATCGTGGTACAACTAATGGATTTTTAAGCAACGAAAAACATACGTACTTACGAGTATACAAAGTATTTTCTGAATATTCTCCCTCTCGACCATTTTCTTTTCCTCGCAGGATGGCATTTTTAATCTTAAGTACAGGATTGTTCTATTCGGAGCGAGAAGGAGAATACAATTCCAATATTTTTGTCCCTTCAGTTTAGCGTCACGTACACATTTTTGTCTTTCCAAATCGGTGAAAATCTATAGATTCGAAGTCGAGAGAGAGTGTGAATCGGTCGTAGAAAATCGAAACAGTACACGTAGTCGACTTTCTTACGTTCGAGAATTGATTTAGTATGACATTTGAGATGACGACGGGTCATCTCGAGAACGAAAACATATAGCGGACCGATAATTTTGCGAACGAGCTCGAAAGGTCGATTCATTCGAGAACGTTCCAAGAGGTTGAAATACTAACCGAGAAAAACGTATCTTTTGAGATATACCGCGCGTGGAGGAAACTTTTGAAAATTCTCATGCAGTACATCCAGCTTCCATCGGAAGCAGACTTCTGTAATAAACAAGCTTTTTTTTTCGCACGTATAAACTTTTTTCATTTTAGCTCTTATTTGATTTCTATTCCGCTTTTCTTTTCGCTCACTTCTCACGGTGTCATTCTTGAAAAAGAAAATTCGTAAAATGTTTTCCGCTCTCGTCTGTCGCTCTGGAATCCGTAAAACAGATATCTCGAAAACATAATTGTTGTTCGTTCTTTTTTTTTCTTCTTTCTCTATCAATCGATTGCATTTCTCGCGATGGTCGAAGTTTTTTCGCTCATCTTTCCGAACGACCCATTTTCATTTGTAGTCGTATTGTAATAATCGAGCATTCGCGGTGACGTGACGAGTTCTTCGTGATACAATTTCGCCACTTTCATCGTTTTTTACTCCTTTCACGCAGTTCCGAGTAAGAAGAAAAAAACTACGGTATGTTCTTGTTATCCTTGGTTCATTCGATGGTGTGTCGTTCGAGAGTGGTCTCCGAAAACAGACGACATATCGAACTGCAGCAAAACTCCTTCGACAAAGTTTTGCTTATCTGATATGAGGAAAGGTGTCGGCTAGCCGATGATCCTCGCCTACGATCATTAATTCGGTAGCATAATACGTACGTAAAATGTGTCATTATCGGTGATATTGGAAAGGGTACATTTTAATGGCCTTATTCGGTATGGTATGGATACTGAAATTGAGACTTCAGAGTAACACGTGCCTGTTTTGTTATCAAAATGAGATATACGCCGCTGGAAAGAATCTCATCGATGTCGGTGGCCACGGGCAAAGAATGGAATTTAAAATTAAAAGCAACAGCCAGAACAATAATAAGTCTGAGACCGAAGAGAACAACGCGATGCCTTCGCAGACGCACTACTGCGAGGTTCACGGATTCACTCCTCGAGCCTCAGGTGAACTAGAGTGTTTTTCGCGCGTCGTGATTATTTTTCAGCCTGCGATACTACCGTGTAGAGAGTTATGCACAGTATACTAATACGAGTTTATTTTTCTTTTCTTGTTTGTTGGCGTAGATATTCAAGAATTTTACGAATTAACATTGCTGGACGATAGTAAGACCATTCAACAAAAGACTGCCGAAACTAATCAGATAGCGAACAAATGGGAAACCTCCGACGGACCGATTTCATTGTATTCAAATAATAATGTGAGTATGGATACCTATGTACTCGTAATACCAGAACGTATTCCCAGTTCGAAAAGCTACATTATGTGTGATAACCTTCGAGGAAAATGATAGAATTGGGAAGGAATCGAGTGAATGAAATCGAGGGAGAAAGTTTTGTGCACATATTATTATAGTGGTATTGCGTTATTGTATGCGGGGAAATAAACTGCGAACGTGATTCGCATCAGTTAACTTACTACTGACTGTATACGTGTAGTATTTGTCGCCAAAAGGCAAAAGTGATAATGAAATAATGAGACGTCCAGAGAGCGACGAAGAGAGAAGAATAGAATTCTAAGTATTTAATAACGCGTTTAATGACTTCACGAAGAAGGTGTCTGTATCTGCAGTGCAGGTAAATTACGGGAGTACCGTTTATTGTGCGCCGGATATGCCCTAGCTGGAGATATATACCCGCTTACGTGACAGAACTCGCAGGGTTTATGGATGAACAAAGTAGGCGACGATAGTTTTTGATATACAGGGTGTTTCGCAGAAGAAACTTTAATCTGAAATACCTTTCGATCATTACGTGGGTGGGCAGATGCAACAAGACGACATATTTCAGATTAGAATGTCCGCGTCTGCAACAATTGTCACCTAAAATATGTCGAGATTTTGCGTTTGTACATCCAGTACAAGGTTGAAGGAAATACCAAAAAGACTATAGATTTATTGTTATTGAATGAGGTAATTAAATAATTTGCAGAATAAAACAACTTTGTGTCCGCGAGCGAATTACCGGACGAACTGAAAATAAACGACTGGAACCATCAGTGAAAGAAGATGAGTACGAGTAAGGACTAGAAAGTGACTCAGTGCTATAAATATCATATCTCGCCAAAATTTGAGGAAGACGAATGAAAAACAAGAAGAGGGATAGGAGAAGAGGAGGGAAGAGAGGGTGCGAGAACGTTGGAAAAGAGGAAGAATGGTAGAAGAGGAGTTGGAAAACAGAGGACGAAGGAAAGTAAGGGGCGAGAATGAGGAACTATAGGAGAGAGGAGAGGGTGTGAAGATCTCTGCTCAAGGAGATGAGAAAAGAAGAGGGAAAGACAAATAGGAAAGAGGAGAAGGTAAGAACAAGGAAGGCTATCAAGGGAAAGGATAAAAGAACGGGAAGCTACAAGACTAAAGAGATTGAGGAAAGAGTTTCTCGATTAAGCCATATTCCGAAAGACATTTCTTAGTTGTGGCGAGCAAATCCAACCGTCTCCAGAAAGAGTTCGTCGTGTAAGAGAACCACCGTCCCATGAATGAACTCGAGGTTGTTCTCCATCAAATTTTAAGAGAAGGCTATCCTCATAGTTTCGACATGCTCTTTGAGTCCAATTTAGACGTAAGGGCTATGATGGCGGTCTAATCCATAGGGACGCCGCTCTTCTCCTTAGTCCGAGGATATTGAAAGCATAGAACGCAGACTAGAGTTATGGAAGACTTAGGATACGGCTAAACATGCAAAGTGTAAGTACATGGAAGGCAAATCCATACAGAATCTTTAGGCTCTCCTGATAAGTTTCTTAGTGGAGAAGCCGCTATCTCTTCTGTTAAAAGAACATTTTCAGGAAATTTTACCGAGCGTGAGCGCGTCAGACTTTGACGACGTCATCATTTTCGATAAAATGTCCAGAGACTTGAAAAAAACGTTTTTGTTCTTTAACGGAGTTAAACGAGGAGTGGCCGGGACCTTGTTTTATAGGGCACGTGGATCTGAAAAATGTTGACGTACCTGACCTTTGACGTCATCAAATTGTGACGTCACAGGCCCGGACTATAGTAGGAGGGGGACTTAGAATATCCTAGAAAGACGTTCCGCGTCTTATGGTGTTTGAAGTATTGCATTTCTGGTTCATTGAATGGGTTAAGTAAATTGATGAAGCATTGCATATCTAGTTACTTGAAGGGGCTATCTTCGAGATTATATACACCGACCACCGAGCTATAGATAATAGAGGGGGGTTTGGAAAACTCACGGGTTCTTTAACAGAGTTGAACGAGGAGTGGCCGGGACCTTGTTTTATAGGGCACGTGGATCTGAAAAATGTTGACGTACCTGACCTTTGACGTCATCAAATTGTGACGTCACAGGCCCGGACTATAGTAGGAGGGGGACTTAGAATATCCTAGAAAGACGTTCCGAGTCTTATGGTGTTTGAAGTATTGCATTTCTGGTTCACTGAATGGGTTAAGTAAATTGATGATGCATTGCATATCTAGTTACTCGAAGGGGCTATCTTCGAGGCTATATACACCGACCACCGAGCTATAGATAATAGAGGGGAGTTTGGAAAACTCACGGGTTCTTTAACAGAGTTAAACGAGGAGTGGCAGGTAACCTGTTTTATGGAGCACGTATGATCTGAAAAATGTATGACGTCATCAGATCGTGATATCACAAGATCACAAGCATAACCTATCACGTCATCAAATTGTGACGTCACAGGCTTGGTCTTTCGAGCTATATATCGTAAGAGGAGGATTAAGAAAGATACTCAAAGGAGTAAAGAAAACCAGTACAAAAACCGCAATAATTTTTTTTAAGCGGTGGCTGAAAACGCGCGAGTGTTAAAAAAATTTTTTTTTTTAATTATTGCGATTTTTGTATTTGTTTTCTTTACTCGTTTGAGTATCTTTTTTAATTATGGATAAACGTAAAGTGCAAAAACGTTTTTTGATTCTATAGAAGGACTTGAAAAAATTTTGACCTCCAAGCTATAATGATAGAAAGGGGACTCAGAAATATAATATGATTGGAGGTAGACTTCATAAAAGTTCGACTTTTGAGCTGTATACGATCGGCGGTTGACCTCTAAACGACTTTGAGGTTACCGAGTGGGTGAGTAGCGGATACTTTTCTGAAAAACCCCCGATAAAACAGGTTCCTTGTTAATACTTCCCACCATCATGAGAACCGATGGGACTTGAGGATGATGTGATCAACGAAAAATTCTTGTAGACTACATATTGTAGGGATCTGTCTGTAGGTTAGATTATAAGAATTTTTCTAGGCCAGATCAAGTTTGGAAAGAGCCGTCAGGAGATATTTACTGTTCCCTACGGTTCAACACGATAAACACTCCATCATATGTTCTGTTTCACTTCCACATGGCTTTCTTTTTCGAAGGCTTCAAGCCTCGCGGTATCTTTCCACCAAAAACAATTTCAATACATCTCAGAGGTCTAGTACGTCTACTCACTTGAAGATAATAAAAAAATAAAAAGAAGACAAGCTGTTTTCTACGGGACCATGAGGCTTGCGGGTTCCCCGCTGCCATTGCAGATTTGCAATGGCCTCTAAATTTTTTTTCACCAAGGCCCTTAAAGTTGACTTTCACACCATTGGCCCCAGTTGGTGAATGACCGCTTCCTCTTGTACGGAACTCAGAGTGTCACCTCTTGTTCCTCATTTTCTCCCTTCCTTTCCTTTGTCCTCTGTTTTCCTACTCCTCTTCTACCATCCATCTTCTTGTCCACCGTTCCCGCGCCCTCTCTTCCCTCCTCTTCTTCCTCATTCTTCCCCCTTCCTTTCTTTTGTCTTCCTACTCGGCTCCTCTTCTCCTATCCCTCTTCTTGTATGGACCAGTGGATTGGCGGCTTTTTATGGGCGGAAGAACGCCACGAAGAAGCATGAATGTTTATATCCTAATAGATTTCCTTAGTTACCAAACTCATGATTTCCAGTTTCAATGGAGATAGAAAGGTCAAGAAAATGTATTCCATTCTCACCAATTTCCATAATTAATTGGTAGGGCACTGACTATTCAAGAAGAGAGGAACTGATCAAAGAGTGACACTCGCTTAGTCCACTTACAAAGTATGTCATCGACTCAACATTGACTCGACAGGAAATTTCGAACTCAGAACGTTTTATGAATAGCTGACCTTAGATGTGATTCAATGGAGATCCGAAAACCATCGGGGAATCTGTAGAGCTGGTGATTGTTTTGGCAAATATTAGGGCTCGAGCAAGCATTTAAGAGGTCAAGAAACTCGGAGGCGATTCCCTAGGTGTCTGAAGCCTCTGAGAGCTATTCCTTAAGGAAGGAAACCTTGGGTCCAAGAGGAACGTAGCGCGTTCGCGGTTGTTTCATTCTAAGATATTGCAAATTATTCAAGTACTTCATTAAGAAAACTAGAGGGAAACCCCTATAAATATGACTGAAGACATGAGCCGAGTTCCTCTGGCAGCCCATATCCTCGCTGTATTTATAGGGCTCTACTAGAAGCAGACTGTCATACACAGCCGATATTGATTCATGCGAGTAGGAGAAAATGCTGCTGCGCTGGTCAAGCATAATTTGATCCTTAAGGGTCCTTGTGACATACTCATAATCATAACTAAGCATTCTGTATACGAATACCAAAGTTACCAAACACGGAGGCTTTAAAGAGATCGTTGAAAAATTTGGAGAAATCGTCGACGTGGCAAACAAATAAGTCGAAATGGAGTCGCCATTCTTCGACCTGATATTGACATCGAGATGAGGTCGACATATCGACGCAATTTCGACCAAGACTTTAAAAAAAGTAAATTCTCGGTCAATTTCACGCTAGAGTGTCGATCGAAAATCGACGATCGGTATGTGGTTTATCGGGTTGGAAAAATATTCTGTCTGAATTCCTCAAAAAGGACAGACCAGGTGTGATGTCGTCTCTAGAGACTCGGAAAAACGATGACTGAAGAGCAAAATAGAAGCTGGAGGAAAGCGTGACGATGGCGTCATCAAAACGTGGTATTTTCAGTGCTTAAGGTCATTATGGGGACTTGAAATTGGGAGCTCTTGATGAGAGGACGTACCTAGAATAATTTTGACAGTCAATTCTGGGACTCTCAATTTTTTCTCAGGTCCTTATGTGGACAATGTGACGTCCGTTAAGAAGACGGTCTAGTAATTTTTTCACTTCCAAGGATACAATAACTTCATAAATCATAATATCTGCTTGAAGAATTTTATCTATCGTTAGAACAAATAGTGTGTATTCTTGAAACACCTTGTATACTACTAAATATATTCTAGACACCGTGAAGAATAAAAAAAATTAAACGTGACTAAAAATACTATCAAATTATCATCGGGCGACTCATCGCCGTCTGTTCGACTCTTTTTCCGCCATCACGTTCTTGTCACTTCCTGACCATGTTGATCGAACATAGACGGCTGTGTGATTCGCTATCAATGACATTTCTTTAATAAGCAGGTTTTGAAAGATGGCTAGAGCGCGTGCAATCTTGTGTTAAATTATAGAATTGTTCTAGCTAATATAGCATTGTAGTTTTCAAAATTTCATTTTTGATATTGTTTCGAACAGGTTAACTCGGAACTAAGAGGTTCGTTACTGCCTTTAACGCAAGCACTTTTTGATCCACCTCAAGTCATTACCAACGAACACCATCCTGCAAATTTGCAATCTCAGGTAAGGAATATTTTTGAAGAATTTTTGCGTGGCCTGCTTGTACTAACAGCTTGACGTGGCTTGATGACTTTTGAGAAGTATATTTCTTTCAATCACCGAGTAGCAAATCTGTTTTTAGTCATAAATTGATTATGGCACCAGACAGAAAATCTATTGCGTGGAGTGTTAGGGGACAGGGTGTTTGAGTTGTTCCTCAATTTGGGGATCTTTTGCGTGTTGATAAATTGTCATCCGTTGAAGGTCCTCTAATATCTAATTTTTTTTTTCCGTGATCTTTGTCGTACCTCTTTTTCTCCTAGGAAATCGTATTAAAGGAGAGTATTTACGAGGTCAAGTAAATTAAAGGGAACCCGAAAAAAATCAAATTATTTATATGGAGGTCAAGTAATTTGTCGAAATTCTTGGACAAGGTCGAGCAAATTGAATAAGAATTGTGTTCAAGAACACCAATTTGAATGGTCTGGGATGAAGATTCCCTTAGTTTTGACAAGTCACTTCTGTAACATAAATAGGTTTCAATTTTATTGATCGTTTTGAATCAGCAGGAATATTTTTTACTTGCATCCTTGGAATAAGAACAAATTTGCTGCTCGATGGGTGCAGCACAAAAATTGCATGCTCGAATGATGGTACATTTCGTACCAAAGAAGAAGAAGTGGTGCGAAATATTGCAAAAAGAGTCGAAAACAAGCTGTACTAACAACATTGACTCATGCTGTACAAAAATCGACCGTCAAGTTTAACAGCAGGATAGTGAATTGTATTTTACAAGCCTGCATGTAAAGCTATTTTAATGTAATATTCTTGCTCGAATAATCGATTGCAGACTTACAAATTTGCATATTTTTCCGAATGCTTTATTTTCTATCGTTGTAAGATCATGCCTGGTTTGTTCCTTCATTCAAATCGCTAACTTTTAATGTACCGGAAGATATTGCGGTTCGCCTCTTTTCGCTAAACGCTATGTCTGTGGTCTCGTGCTCGACTAACTCCTTACAAGTATTATTTATGCTAACATTCGTACATTAGTCGCATCCGCTCGCGAGGTTTTCTCCTTGCTTTGATTATCGTGTTTTTTTCTCGCATTATTTGTCATGTTCAAGTTGTAAGCCATTGAAAAAAACGAAAATGTCGAAGAACCACTAAGTCGGATTGAATTTTTAAATGAGCAGTAACCAATTTTGTTGTTGACTATCGCTATCAGAAAAAAGATCCCGCGTACCTAGTTCATGGGTAAAGGTGGAAGAAAACGGAAATTGCTGTTGTGATGTGTCGAGATTATTTTATGTCAGTTAAGCCCCCTTTTTTCGTGTATAAAGTTCCATCATTTATAAAATTTGTCCAATTCCGAGAGTTAAAAGTGTGGACAGACAAACTTACAGCTTGTTGGATCTCTTCTGTGGTGGGCGAGGGGAAGTACAAGTTCTTTGAGTCTTTGGTAGCAACTCTCGAAATTCTAGGTTATTAAGGGGGCTAGGATACCTTAAACGTGAAACTAATACCAGCTCCGAGATCCGCCCACTTGTAAAAGTAACAGACTTCAAGTTCGATTAACCAGCAGCGTTCTTCAGCGATGACCAAGCTCCTAGACCTATTGGTGACTGAACTCAATTTTTTTCAAGTCCCTGAAGCCACCCATCTCTCTTCCCCTGATAATTGAAATTCCTATCTTTTGGTGGCATATCTTGAATTGTAAAAACAAGATTGGAAGTTCTAACTCTTGTGCAAAGGTAATTTCTTTTGTACTCACCCCAATCTTTCTCTGCGAGTATCATAGCATCTTTGCAGGTACTCGCTCTCTATCTTAAATCAACGATACATATCTAGGTTGAGTTCGAAAGTCACAATTTTTGCATTCCCAAGGACAAGGGGGTCGATGAGACGAATATACCCGACGCGAATTCCAGCATCTGGATAGAATCAGAAAAATCAAACCGACCTCATGACACGTCATTGGTCCAGATTAGGAAAATTGCGGTCAAAACCCTGAAGGAAAAAAAAAATATAGTTTCTCCTATAGAAAACATGTTTTTTTTTCGTGAAAAACATGTCCATTACAGTTTAGTAGCAAAACTTCTGCCCAATTTCGAATCAGTGATCCAAAACATGACTATAATGACAACATTTTCACGGAAAAAAATTTTAAAAAAACGTATTTTTCCCTTGAAAAAACATGTTTTTTTGGTGAAAAACATTTTCGTTGAAATTGCAAGATAAAACTGCTACCATATTGGGATTCTGCGATTCAAAAAACGGGCATACTCAAAGTCCCGAAGTTTTGGCCGCAAAAAATTATTTCTGGACCAGTGTGGTGTCAGCAGAGAATCTAAAAAGTCAAGTGGATTTCCCTCCCACCGCTCATTCACTTTTCAAAACGTGTATTTTTGTCCCCACCTTCTATCGTTTCAATCGACTAGATTGAAGACGTTTGAACTTTGAGATGACTAAAGCATGCCCATCTAATTGGACAGATTAGTTGAAGCCGAGAAACCTGAGTAGCGAAGTAAGACAGACGAGTCTCTTAAACAAAAAGACTGTAGAACATCATTGCTCAAAAATTCTCCCAAGTTTCCCTGAAATTTCTCTTGTTGGACAAGTTTACAGTTGAACAAAGGATATTAAAGGTCGAAATTTTCTCAAGTCCCTAAAGTAGGTCAAGGCCATTGATGATGTCATAAAGCGTCGCGTCGCGTGACTCAGATTTCAGACTGACCCTCAGCCCAAAGACATATACATGTCAATACAGACATAGATTTATTGCTATCATCTAGCCTAGACAAATTGTCCTGTATAGAGTAACCTAAGATAACGATTGATGACGTCATCCATTTCTAATTTCCTGGACATTTCATCGGAAATGATGACTTCACAGACACAGACGTTTCCTGAGAATGATACTTAACAAAATATAAAACGGGTTCCGTGGCTTTATCTAGCCTAGACAAATTTTTCAACAATCAAGGTCGAACGCAGATCAAGAAAATTCTAGGCCCTAGACAATCCCCCGAAAATGATGACTTCACAAATGAACGGACGCTTACGTTTTCTGAAAATGACCCGCTAATAAAAGGAATAGCGGGTTCCTTGCTGAGTTCATTTTGGCCGGACTAAAAAAACCATAGAACAGATTCCCTGTTAAAATTTCCGACCTTGTAAGACCTCTGCTTCTGACCTTAGAAACTATTACCGATCCCTGATACTTAACTCCTGGTATGACTTCCGTAAAAATCAGCATTCAAACAAACTTAGAGCAATCGAAAGCGGAGCAGTCTCCTGGACTTCTTCCAGTCGAAGTAACCGTTATAAAGAAATCATTCTCTCCCACCTCAGAATTGGTCAGGTTTATTTTGCCCTCCCCCGCTTGTCAATACTGCCAATACGATAATTATATCTGTTCGTCACCTTTTCTCGTGTCCCACTCTTAAAAATATCCGTCTCTCAAACTCCTTTTCTCCACGTTTTCGCGTTTTTGACCTGCTCTTTGTAACAATTCCAATACAGTCACAATTCTCTTAACTATCTGCCTCTCATTTACTTTCACCCTCTACTGTAGTAAAAATCTCCCCCTCCCCTTGAAAATTTTTTTTTATTAAAGAATGGGAAAAAGGTAAAAAAGTCGTAATTTCTCCCTCCGTAAATCATCCTGTTTTCTTATCATACCAAGGTGAACCAGACGCTCGAGGCTGTGACCCGTTGGATCGAGTCGGCCGGATTAAGCTTGGCAGTAGAAAAGATGGAGGCCATTCCACCCACCTTTCGCCCGCAAGATGTGGTTATTGAAACTAAGAAAGTACTAAAGTACTTTGGGTTCTGGTTCGATAGTAAGCTCAGCTTCCGTTACCACTTTCAGATGGTGGCGGAGAAAGCTGCCAGAGTGGTGACACGCTTATCCCACCTATTGTCGAACTAAAGAGGACCGGGAGAAGCTAAAAGAAAATTGCTCATGAGCGTACCAATGTCAGTCCTCCTTTATGGAGCCCTAGTTTGGACTGGCTCCATGAAGATCGCACATAGAAGAAGAGAGATGGAAAAAATCCAACTAAGAGCTTTGCTTCGGTGTGTTAGTGCTTACCGCACTGTGTCGACAGATGCTCTTTGCGTGTTGGCACGAACGCCACCAATTGATTTCCTTGCAGAAGAGCGAGCAGCGGTTCTCGAGGCAAAGAAGGAGACGAGGACCACCAATCAAGCCTTGCGGGTCAAGCAGGAGGTCAGGCGCTCTTTGCTTGCCAAATGGAAAGAGCAACTCGCCCAAACAGCAAAGGTTGCGTGGATTCGCGTGCTAATATGTGATTTTGACCAGTGGATGGACCGAGACCATGGGCCAGTTGAATTTTCATCTTACACAAATAATGAGTAGCCATGGGTGCTTCAACAAGTACTTACACAAAATGGGGAAAGTTGAGCAACCGTCGTGTTCACTCTGTCAGGAGCGAGATGATGGACCACAACAAACCATCTTCAGGTGTGAGGCGTGGAGACGTGAGCGGAATGAGCTAAACCGGTCTCTCTCTGAGATCGGGGAAGATGAAGAACTCACCCTATATAATCTGGTTCCAAGCATGCTGAGAACAACAGAGGCATGGAACCTTGTATCTACATTTTCCGTTAAGGCAATAAAGAAGAAAATGAACGCGGAATGGGAGCAGCAGATGTAGAGCCATGGTATGGCCTCTCACATCTACATGTACCATCACCTATGCTGCTGCTGCTGCTGCTGCTGCTGCCACATCACTTCTCGTCAGCACCAGCACTACCATATACAGGGCGCTCTGGAGGGAGTGCCAACAGAAGAAAAAGAGGGCAAGGCCAAGACAAAAACCAATAATAGTAGAAGAAGAAGAAGAAGAAGAGGAGGAGGAGGAAGAACCCCCTCTTGAGAAGCGAGAGTCGCGAAGCATTGCTGGTGAGCTCCTAGTGGGTTGCCAGTGGTGACTGGAAGCTCTCGTGGAGGAGTTGATACGTGTGCGTCCATGGTACAGGACTATCTGAATTCCAGGTTGAGTGCTGAACGCTCCCTCGATCAGTAGGGTAGACCCCTGCAGTGACCTAATTGACGGACATTGCGCAGCGCGCGGAATTCAAGGAGAAATAGAGCCCGGCCACTCTCAATTCAAGCTCTCTGGACTACCGACGCGATGCCCTAAGGGGTGGATACCGCTGCCAAAAGTGCAGTTTTTCGGGCCCACTTTGGACGGCCCTGTTTCTCAAAGGCGATCATACAGATGTATTTCAGTGAGTACCGTACTCAATTATCATCGGAATTATCAGCCAAATTGTATTTTGTCCAGTTCTCAAATTTTGTAATATCGATACAGATCCCAGAAATCTTCGTGTTTAACGCTATAATTAGTCTCTAAATTCACCTTCCAGCGCCAGTTCATCACTTGTAACCTCGATCTCTGTTATTTTGTTTAGGCAAATTTCGTTTTCGCGTTTGAATCTCTGTATGAAGATGTTTCATGGCAATTTAATTCTTGTTTCGAATAAATAAACGCACTCGTTTTATTTTTAACCGCCCTATCAACGATTCTGATGCAATATGGGGAAACAACAACAAAATTGGTACCAGCCTATTTATCCAAAAAAAAAGCTCTTCTCTATAATTGCTCATTAAATTCTTCGACTCTAGTGGATCTGTGATGGTTTCTAACTTTACGTGTGGTGATCATTTGCGCTTTTCTACTTGCATGTGTGTGTATGTGTATACTGTGGTCAATGTTTTAAGCGTCCGATGTGATTTACCTTTTTGCACAGAGAAAGCATAATTATAAAGAAGAAGAATTACCACCTCCACCATCTCCACCGAAATTACTCTTAAATGATAATAGCGTCGACCATCCGCCCCCGCCGAACGAATTTGCGGAATCGGAAAGAAATCACGTTATCGTTAATGAGAAAGCGAATTCTGTGAGTTTACCCTATATTTTTCTTTTCTATACTTTTTCTGCGAAAGGATCGTCGGTTGTTTTCTGTATAATATTTCCTTATCGGAGCAATTCATTTTATCGTAATAATAATCGCATTAGGGAAAATTTTCTAGTTACGAATTTTTGTCGGAAGTTGGTTTGATGATTTATGGACAAACCTATATTTGAATTCTTTTGTGCATTGTTGACGTCGCGGTGCCTGGTACTAAAGGCGTTTTACGTCATTCACCCTTTCGATTCCTTCATTCATTAGTTTGTCGTGCATTCGCGCTCGGGATATCGATTCGAGTTCAATTTTCAAACTCTAGCTCTATCATTTGTGTGATTTCTCGTTAGTCGGTACCTGGTGGCAATATTCTCATTGATTCTTTACCTGTGTCGTCGCCATCATGTCCGAAGTAGATTCATTCGGCATTCCTGCGTTTTAATTCCAGTTCATTCTTCATTTTGTTACGTATGTCGCACGAAAAACAAAAAGTGTTGAGTTTTTATTCTCTCGTCGATTTTTCATACACGAAATGTGAAAGTTCGTCTCGAATCGAGGTACAGCAAGAATTTCACTAGGAGGATAAACTTTTTTTTTTCCTGTAATTACGAAAAATAGTATTACCAGGTGATAAATAACGAATTTATATTGTTGTTTTGCAGATCGGTATTAACGATAGTTGGCACGTTAATGGAACAGCACAAGAAGAAAAAGTAAGTAGAGTTTTGCAGTTTCAAGTGTATGATATATATGTGGTCGTAGAAATAATGTGGTCACGTTTTACTCGGGTACGAAAAAAAAAATCGATGATCTCGTGTGTCTCAAGAAAGTAAAGTGACGGTTTTTTTTTTAGCCGAGTTAATTTCCTCATTGCGGAGTGAGAGAAGTACTCGACACCGGTTGTAAAAATTACGTTTTTTGTTCTTCGCTATTTGTTTCATTCTCTCGCCGTCTGTTACAGACGGTAAGGTTAATAGGTTGTGGTGAATAGCACTCGGGAAAGTGGTAAAATATTGATGTTGATTGCGAACAATGAACTGAAACAGAATGACAATTCCGAAAAAATGAGTTGAGGCGATGGTGTACGTGTTTCTCCCATTTTTGGCGGACCAGCGTGACTGCTAGTCATAGAAGTCGTAGGTCATGATGGTCGTAGAAGTCGAAATTTATGAGAGTAGATTTAACTTTCCATTCATTCTTACGAACAGTCATTGTGGTCCCCAATATTTTTTCTTTCATTTTCGAAATCGGAGGAAAAATTCAAAAAAAAAAAAAGAAAAGTAGGAACTTGGGTACTGTTGTTCAAAATTTAATGTTTCGAGAGTGTGATCATTGAGGTTGTTACAGATACTTCCGTAATCTCCATAATTGACCAATAAAAATCATCCTTCTAACCGGGACCGGTAGATTTTCGGGTGAAAAGTGGTCTGTAAATATGCATACTCGATTGAAAATTTTCTCCCTTGGCTGTTTTACCTTCTTCATCTGTAAATGTTCTTTTCTCTCCTTTTTTCCCACAAAAATCGCTCAAGGAGGAAAGAGGATGGTAACAAAGTCGACCCCTTGGCTCATAAAATACTGAATTTTCGCGCCTAGAAAAGAGGGGAAAAAATATCGGTTCGACAAAATATATGATAATTCGTAATTATTTTTGTATTTTTTTGGCTCATTGAGAATCTTAATCTTCCTATCAAAATTAGAGGGACTGATTTTATCAAAATTCAAGGTACTCCTGGTAATCCGAAAGGCGAGGTACCTCATGAATTATATCTAGGAGAGAGGGGCTGTATCATCGAAATTCGAGGGACTTTTGATGACGCGGATTGAATACTGCTGGAATTGAAAAGATTTTCTCTATTTTTCCAGAGCTGCACTGATATCAGGATTCATGAACTCTGGGCAAGGAAACTGGCCTCCCTTTTGGTCTTCCTCCACTTCGTTCCTGCACTCCTTGTGATTTTTCACGCATCACGTGAAGAAAATATTTCATCTAGATAAAGGGCTGATGAAAACGCACTTCCAATGGAGCGAAGGGTGGGGGTGGAGGACAACTCTTTCAAGCTTTTGTACGGGTGCCAAAATCGTGTCGCCGCTCGTGCTCATTGTCCTCATCTGCCCACTCCGAGCCCATAATCCTAACTCAAAGTACAGTTGCAAAGTTCGTTTATTTAATGAAGAAAAAAAAAAAATGTTCTAGTTTAATTAAGAAAATTTAGTATGCGCTGCTGCCCTTGAAATTCACAAGAACAAAAAATAAATAGAAGTAAGAGGTTAAAGAGATTGATCGACGTTTCGGTAATAACAATATTACTTTCTTCATGGTCTTGTTTTTTATTTTTATTTTTTGTTCTTTTGAATTTTTATGACACTGCCGCATAGTAAATTTTTCTTTTTTTACCTCGTCGTGACGATTCCTTATCAGTTATTTCCAGTTAATGATTCACAAGAATCTAGAAAATCGCATGTTTCGATGTTATATGAGCCTCAGAATCTTTGAATCTATCTCTCGCTCTGTCACTCGAAATGGCCATAGCGATCATTTATAATCCACACGTTTCCACGACTCACAAGTAATTCGAAATATAATTTAACTTTTTTTGAATTTAGTTGGTCGTCAACAAATAGATTCGAATAAGATTTTCCTCTAATCATCATAATTAAATTCTACTCACAGTCTCACACAACAGGAGAAAAACGTGGATTGGAAATATCTGTTTCTTTTGTTATAATATTTACTATTTTTTTTAATGTTCTAAAAATGGTCTCAAAACGGTTCGTCTATATAGCTTTGTTATCATTACTTTTTTTTTTTTTTTTTTTTTCAGTGTGAAATTAAGTCATTTAAAAACTTATTTTAACCCCACGCCTTTCGATGGTTTAAAGCTGGAACTGTTGTAATTTGTGATAGCATCGTCTGACTAAAATTAAATTTTCACTGGACCCTGTGAACAAGATAAAAAAAGATTGGGACTTTAGTGCTTTTAAATCTCATTCGTGTTATCGTACCTACGATTAAAACAGCTAGCTTCAATATGCGTCCAAATTATCAATGGATTTTAATACACTTATTGAATGGATGCCCATTAATATCAATTACGTCGATGTTTCTCGTTAATACAATATGAAAAGCAACTGAAATTTATTCAAAAACATTAATACATAATAAAAAATTCGATATTTGAACGCGTGCTGCCTTTTCTTGAAACCCGGTTACATATCATGGAACATTACGATCATAAAGTAATAAGTGAATGAGAAATCAATTTTTTTTTCCAAGTACCTACAGATTTGCAGATTTTAAGTATTTACTTTCGATTTCTTTATTTATTTTTCATTTTCAAATATTAACGAATAAGTGAAACGTTCTTCAAGTCTTACAAGAATCGATAAGCTATTCTGATCATAGGACGATTTACTATGAATGTTGCTTACTAGTACCAAATCCCCTCTTCTGTAAAATTGCCTTATTGAGGTGGGCGAATTTTTGGGCAATTGAGTTCAAAGTACAATAAGATAAGGCAAAGGCCAAATCTTTCCGCAATACCCTGCAGTCATTATCATTTATCAAGAAGAACTGAAATATAATATTATGGAGTAATGTTATTATTTGTTTTTTCGATTCTAGAAGTACCTATTTTGTCTTGTTTTTTAAGACTTTTTTTTTTTAAATTTCAATCTATTTAAATTTTAAAATACAAAGATGGTCAAGAATCTTCTTCATCTTATTTAATGACAATATTCAATAATATTATCATTGTTTATTATTTCTATTTTGTTTGTACGCGCATACGTGCTTATTACTGTGTACGCGCGAATATCAGTCTCTTTTCCAACTTGGATAGGTCGTTTTTGAAATCTGAATCTGGTTGATGACGTCACTGCATTGTATTTTCGATGTTGCGCATTGGTCGCCGCGCATCGCGCATACCTTTCCGACTCTGCTGGTTTGGTAGCGCGACGACGACAACGTTCCACATTCTTCCGTTTTTCACACTAACACACACGTACTCGGAATATGAGTACAACAAGTGGGTGTGTACATGAAATATTTTACTACACGTACACGCTTCCGTATCTAGCCGCGTACACGATCAAGCGTATCGCAGGCGTATTTGGTTTGATTTTTCAACGCTACTTGCTCGGAATTTTGGAGAGAGAGGAGTGAAAAAAACAACAAAAATCGAGTTCATGTTCGTTATCATTATCAAAAAAACTGAAAAGCAGCTAGTTGCTCGCTAATCGTTTGGGTGTCGAGAGTGTATTAGTTAGTATATTATTGTACTGTTAATTGTTGTTAGGGAGTTCGACGTTTATCCTGACAGGTTTTTGAATTATGGTGCGATTTATTTGCGTAACAAACGATTCTACAATAGTTGCTATGTTTGATTTAATGCCGATCGATCGAAGCTCTAACAACTCTGTAAACGATGACTTTTGATGCGAATTCGGTAATACGAAGGTGTTACTCTACGTGAGCTACGTATCAAATTGCTGACGAATTATGGTACGCTGATAAAGTATTCTGTTCGTCATTCTTGTCTGTTCGGAAATCGTTTGCTGTTGAGAATTCGATATGTCTTTACGTCGGAAGAAACGTTCAACTTCTTCGGGCTTGTTTGCGAGGAAAGTGCAACCATGGCAAGCGCTAGATAAAGTTCGTACCTCTATCTAATCCTGCTGACCGGTTTTCGGGTCACGAAAGAAAATCAACCATATTATTTCTACACCGTAGTGTTCTTACGGGAACCTTAATCGTTTCACGTAGTAACTTGCATGTTCTTTATTCTGTTTCAGGCTCAGTCAGCCTTGTTACAAAATGAAAATTTACTAGTGAGTATCATTTATCAAATGTCGTGCGTCACAGTTTTAGTTGACGCGTAACTTACGGTCTATAGTTGCGTAACGCGATTTTGTATTCTCAATCAAGCAGAACTATCAGTTTATATAACCTCGAATCTCGATGATGATTCGCTTTCATCAATGAAGGTAATTATTAGATACTAAAAACGCTTCGAAAATTTGTTCGACTAGGTCAATGGAGGCCCATCGGAATGGGAATACGAAGAAGTGAAATTAGAGAAGATTTCGTCCGGACTGGGTTTCAGTATCGCAGGTGGTGTTGATAACCCGCACGTCGGTGACGAAACCGATATCTATATTACGAAGTTGATTCCTGGAGGTGCTGCTGCCGTTGACGGCCGTCTAAGACCGAATGACATCATCGTTAAAGTGAACAATACGTCGGTAGTTAATGTTCCTCACGCAACCGCTGTAGAAGCTTTGAAAAAAGCTGGGAACTCCGTTACTCTAGTATGTTATCGAACGATGTTACTAAATAAAGCACCCTATTTGAAATCTTCTCGTAATAAGATTTATCTCTTCTTGTAGTATGTGAAACGCAAACGAAGAAAAACGTCTAACGCTACCGCAACGACGACGACAAATAAACAGAGCGCCAACATACTCGAAATAGAACTACTAAAAGGTAGTAAAGGTCTAGGATTCAGCATAGCTGGTGGTATCAGTAATCAGTATATTCCCGGCGACAATGGTATCTACGTAACGAAGATTATGGACGGCGGTGCAGCTCAGGTGGATGGTCGCTTAGCAGTCGGAGATAAATTAATCGCCGTCAAGAATACGTTGGTACGTTGCTCATAAAGTCTCGCATATGTAACAGAGAAAAATGTGTATGATTGTGTAATTTTGAATTACAGCACGGCGAGATGAATTTGGAGAATGTCACGCATGAAGAGGCTGTAGCTACGTTGAAAGCGACACACGACCGTGTTATTTTAGTGATTGCCAAAATGTACCCACCGATCGCAGTGCCCAGTAGTCCTCATCCTTGTGAGTGCTCGTCAATCGACTGGCTTATGCGTTGCATATTGTGTGTCATAAACTAAACAACGTCCGTTCTGTTTTTGTTTTTTTTTTTCTGTCTCGCTGTCACGTTAGCCGTTAAAGGTGTCACAAATTCGCGTCCAAATTCGCACGCTTCTAATCCGGCGTTGGATAAGAATTATCAAAATACGACGCCAAAAACCATTAGTATCGAAGATATCTCAGCTAGGTAAGCGAATATAATTACTCCCGTGACTTTCCTTCTAATTATCAATCGCGTTTTTCACGGGCTTGCAGTGAAAGGCAAGCCAGCCTGCTCTAATCATTGTTTCTCTATTTGATTTAAACACACAATACTGTGCATAGTTTCTCGCCGTGCGACGGTCACTTCCGGTTTCTTGTTGTGAACTGTGATGATGTTAGGGGAAAGAGAGTTGTGTCATGTGGTGAAGCGACAAATGAACGCGCGATCATTGTTTGTATCGATTATAAGTCTGACTTCGAAGAAATATTTCGATTCCCAGGGAATAAAAAAGGGGGAAGAGAAGAATGATCAATTCTACAATCAGTAAGCTTAAAACGTCGCGAACACGCATTGCTGGCAATTGACCTGAAAGATGTAGCTGCACCGGTTTTTCATGATATCTGCTGCACTTAAATGAAACCTCAGTTCACCTACTTGAACTCGTGGGGTTGCTTTGCTGAAATAATGGGGGAAAATGAACGGCGAGAAATATGACATTTTCTTCGAAGTTCTTATTCCTTTTTGAAAACTTGTCATTTGTTTTCAATCTCAATAGAAAGGTCTAAAGGAAAACGAAACGATTGAGAAACGGGGTTTTCTCAGTGACGCAAACCATCCAATTGTACTGATCGTAACTTTTGGACATTCGCCTCTCTTCTCCCGTTCCCTTCAATTGTAAATCTAGAATTAGGTCAAGAAATTTGATTAGAATTCAGGTTGTGGATGAGACTAAGTTAGCGGGGGTTTTCTTAGAATAACCAGATTCGAGTGTTCATAGGAAGGTGAGGGAATCTTCTGAGATTCGCCGTATTCATGAAAATTTCGAACGAAAATCTTATATTGCGAAATGAGATGAATTTTTTCGAGAGAGAGGAAAACAGGTGGTGGTTACTGAAGAAATCACGATTTTTTTCTCTTGGGAGGGGAAAGGGGGTCTTTTTGTTTCATTTTCACGAAGATTGGGTAAAAAAATCCGGGATGAAAATCAAGACTTCTAAATTGGGTATAGTTAGTCATGACTCATTAGTATGAGTTCGCTGAAGAATAGAGAAGGTTCTGTAGTCTGAATTAGAAGGAGATTTGTGAGTTGGTGGGTGGAGAAACATGTAAGTCAATTGTAGAGATATTTGCAAAACTGAAGAATTTAGACCGCATCAGAAATAAGACAGTTATTAATCTTACGATTCATAATATTCACATTATTCCTAATTTTGAATCTCCTCTTCTCGAGTATTGAAGAGTCGTAAAATGCTTCTACGAATGCTCAATTATTTATTTTACAGGGATGTAAGAACCGTAACATTGACCCGTGGACAAACTGGACTCGGATTTAATATCGTCGGCGGTGAGGAAGGAGAAGGCATATTTGTATCATTTATCTTGGCAGGAGGAGCAGCTGACTTGAACGGCAACTTGAGAAGAGGTGACCAAATTCTTACTGTAAATAATATCAGTCTAACTGGTGCCAACCACGAAGAAGCAGCTCAGGCTCTTAAAGTAAGTTTCATGACGTATACTGTTCTCTCGAGAGAAGCGCACAATATCATGAGTATGCATTTTTTCAGAATGCTGGTCAAGTAGTGACGCTTACCGTACAATACAGACCAGAAGAGTATCATCGTTTTGAAGCGAAAATACAAGACCTGAAACAGGCAGCCGTCAATACGGGGACGCTGCTAAGAACTTCGCAGAAGCGTTCTTTATATGTTAGGTTAGTATTCGGATAACATTTAATTTGTTGGATCATCATGTCATTACATCTTGTTTGTTTCTTCAGAGCTCTATTTGATTACGATCCGGGCAAGGACGACGGTCTACCTAGTCGAGGTTTGCCATTCCAGTTCGGTGATATTTTGCACGTAACAAACGCCAGCGACGACGAATGGTGGCAAGCACGAAGGGTTCTTTCTTCCGGTATCGAAGAGGGTATCGGTATAATCCCGTCCAAGAAGAGGTGGGAGCGGAAGCAGCGTGCCAGAGATCGCACGGTGAAGTTTCAAGGTCATGTTCCTGTCATGCTGGACAGTAAAGTAAGTAAAAGTCGATTTTGAAATAGTCATTAATATCCACGAATTTTGTACTCTCTCTATTCGAATGGTACTTGTTTGTGCTTCGTGCAGCGTTTATCTACTAGTGGAGATGATTTGGATTGGGTAAGAATAATAGAAGAGTGTGAAAACTGATATCCGAAGTCTTAGTTGAATATTTCGATGATTTGTATAATTTATATTATCCTATTATTATAATTATTTCATTCTGATTTTCAGTCTTCAACTCTGGAGAGAAAGAAGAAGAATTTCACTTTCAGTCGAAAATTTCCGTTCATGCGGAAGAGCAAGGACGATAAATTAGAAGACGGTTCCGATCAAGAACGTGAGTTCCGTATTCGAATTTTTAATCGTTTTAAAGCGTACCCATCGGTATTCATTCGTGTGTTTCTTTTATATATTTTTCAGCGTTCATGCTCTGTTACGCTCAGGATGATGCTACATCTGAAGGTATTAGAGTTAGCAGAATTAGTATAATCGAGCTGCTTGTTGGTAAGACTTTGTGAGAAAGAATATAGAGAATTGACGTGAAAGCCTCCTAACCTTGTGTTCTTTTGGTGTGCTCGAGCTCTAATTACACGCAGATTGCCGACGATAAAAATTACGTGTAGCGCATATTCGCAAATCCGCACGGCTAGGCTGTGTATTGTAATAATTCTTATAGCGCGCGTAGCGAATTCGATTTTTCCCTTTTTCCCGTTGAATTTATTATCGTTGAGAAAACTAATTTTCCTTAATTGAGGTTATGACGTGATCGAGTGATTTCATAATGTTTACTAACAAGTAGTTTGATTTACTTTGTAGGTTAGCTGATTGTTTCAGGTTTACATTGGCTAATTTTCTCCGTTAATTTATTTATTTGTTTCTTTCTCGGCGTATTGTAGCGGAGGAAGGTATTCTGTCTTACGAACCAGTTACTCAAATAAAGATAGATTACGCTCGACCAGTGATTATATTAGGACCATTGAAAGATAACATAAACGATGACTTGATATCGGAGTTTCCGCAGCAGTTTGCTTCATGTGTTCCTCGTAAGTGTCGGGAGGAAGTGGGTTTTGTTGGTGACGCTTTTTGGTTGTAGCTCGGATTTAATTAATTTTCGCAGATACCACCAGACCACGAAGAGAAAACGAGATCGATGGACAACACTATCATTTTGTATCGTCGCGCGAAGAAATGGAACGCGATATTCATAATCACTTATTTATAGAAGCTGGCCAGTATAATGATAATCTGTACGGAACCTCAGTTGCGTCCGTAAAAGATGTAGCAGAACAGGTATGAATATTATAATCGATTTGAAGATTTTTTAGAATTTCAAAAACCATAAAAATTCAATCAACTTTCGTCAAGGATCGTAAATTTCGGTTGAAGGTTGAAAATTTTGAAAATATTTGCCTAAGCTGTCGAAAAACTTGCATCATGTCTGGTAGTTTACATTAGACCTATCTTGAAAAGCAGTTTCATGACAACTTAGCGCTTGATGGCAGACGCAAGAAGAAGGGTCAAAATAGTGAGAATATAAACGTGTTTTTTCACGCTCTAGTTGATTCGCTGTTCGCTACACTTTATTGTATGCGAAGTCGTAATATAGGTTGAAGAAATCTACTCGAGCCTAGTTTTTTTCGTACGTAAATTTTTTCTTATTGTTATTTTTGTACGAGGGTGAACAATTTGCTAATTTATTAAGGATTATTTAGGAAGAGGAGGATGAGGGACGAGGAAGGATCTGGAAAACGATAGATAGTGTTTTAGAAATGGGTGAATCGAAGGTAGTTCATCCTGCTAATAATTTTCTCATGGGAGTTTGAGAGGGAGTTTGGACTGGTAAAGCCCATAGATCGTTGATACTGCAGTGAAGGTTTGAAGGAGGTCAGAGAGATCAGAAGAGAGAAAAATGGCGAAGACGCGTATAATCTATTCTTAGATAGGTTAGGATGACCTCTTACGTTGGAAGGACGGTTTGAAGGAGACCAAGAAATTTGAGCATTTTCAACAGATCGGAATTTGTTGGTGGATGAGAAGAACCAGAAATCACGCCGGGAGGAGAGGATAAGGGACCAATAAAGGAAAGTGAATGTAGTCATTACTTTGCGGATAAGTCCTCTGCGTCATGTTCCTCAAGGTCGATGGATCCCGGTATCAATAGAAAAGAGATCGGAGGATGAGGAAGACTTGACGAGTGAATAAGAAAGAGCATTCGTTGGACGATGGGATGTGTAGAGTAAGGGTCTTGGATAGCTGGTATGGATGAGAGAGAATAAGATAGTGTAGGGATTTTGCAGGGAGGAGAGGAGTGGGTGAAAAGAAAGAAGAAGGTGAATATAGCAACGACTTTGACAGTGAATATGAAAGCGGAGTTTCTCGTACGGAAGGATAAGATGTTGCTCTGAAAGGAAGGCTGGTGCGTTACAAAAAATTGAATTGAGTCGTGCATTTTTGAGATTGTTTCGTTGAAGTGGGTGTAAATTTGAGAACCGTAATCAAGTTGGGAACGGATCAGACTATTCTAGAGTAACGCAGCCTGTACGGGGCTGTGTCGAGTATTTAAGGACGTTTGAGGAATTTAGGCAATTTGTTCTCAAGATTTTGATTCGGGGGCCTCAGATGGTTCTGAAGCCAAATGTGAGACCAGAAAACCAAGCAGAGGGTTGGTAATCGGGAAGTTGTGTAAACGCAGAGAAAGAATGGGCTTTTGTAATGGCCGTTTGGAGATCTTGTCTAGTGGTCTTGCTGCTCGTTGGGCATCAATGTTAGAAGGGAGATACTGAAGTCATGTCAGCGAGAACTGTTGAACTCAGTCACTTATACCAATTAGGTGGAAAGGGATATCCCTTACTTATCTCTGCATCGAACGCCTTGAGGAAATATCACAAACCTAAGTTATAATGAGGTGATTCTTGTAAAATTTGCGGAAGGAATAACAGAGAAATCATAATAAAATTCGATGTGATATTGGGTTCAAATCGAATACATATTATAATAAAGTAAAGAGGAAAAGAATGTTACGAGTTGAAGAAGTTTTTTGAAACATTGTTAAGCACTTTCGCTTAGAAAAGCATCATTAGAGCTCGAGAGTGATTAACTGTGTTTCAATAAAATTTACGAACTCGGAGCATTGTATCCTCTTTACTGTATAGAATTTTGTACTTATCATTGTTTCAAAGACCAAGGTCAGGTGCAAGCCTCCTAGAGTGACGACTTTTCTAATATACTTAGATTTGCTTTATAAGAAAGTAAAACAGACACATTCAGTTTCTAAAAAAAAATAAAAATCTATCAACAGGGTAAACACTGCATTTTGGATGTAAGTGGTAATGCCATCAAACGATTACACGTGGCCCAACTCTATCCAATAGCCATCCTTATTAAACCAAAGTCGGTTGAATCAGTCATGTGAGTATTTCGAAATTGTCGGAAAACTGACTTTTGATTGTTATCTGTGAGATACTGACTGTGAATCATTTGTTTTTTCTTTTTTCGTTCCGCTAGGGAATGGTTGAAACGAACTCCAGAAGATCAAGCCAAAAAATTATATGACCGTGCCATTAAAATGGAGCAAGAATTTGCCGAGTTTTTCACAGGTATGTATTTGTTCATTCTATTATTCCACTTGTTGATCTTGTAGAGCGACAACTGATTTCAGACGAGGTAGCCCAGCTGATATTCTTTTCTTTCTAGCAATTTCCTCTTATTAACTTGCAACTAATTTATTTTATTTTGATTTCTTCCTCAGCCATCGTTCAAGGTGACACACCAGAAGAGATTTACGCCGCGATAAAAGATGTAATAACGAACCAATCAGGTCCGACGATTTGGGTGCCAGCCAAAGACAAAGAATTATAATAAGCGCAAGAAAAGTATCTGGGTTCACTTTTTACGTTTGAAAAATTTTCGATAAGATCTAGAAAATATTTCAAGTAAACCCTTCTTTTTTTAGTAATCTCATTATTACGTATTTAATAATTTATTGAACGTACGAAACTTGAAAATTTTTTCGTATTCGATTTTTTTTCTTCTTTTCCTTGTGTTAGTTCTTGAAGACTTTTTTTTTTTTTACTATTATATTTATTGTATTCGTGTTTAAATTATTTTAGTTGTTCTCTGGAATACTGTTCTTTATTATTATTTTTTTTTTTTTCAATTAATCGCTTTTTCTTCTCGAATTTGAAGAATGAATGGCTGGGACGATGGAAAGAAAACAACCTCAAAATACAACGCCTTTCTTTGATTTATTCTTATAATTCGATGGTGTTCAAAATAACTTTGTACCTTTCACTTCTTTTTTTCTTTTTCTTTATTGACGCGTTGGCTCATCTCAAGTTTCTTTTCTTTTCTTAAGTTAATTGAGTCTTAACGTGGTTGGAAATTCGTTTTTTCGTTTCGTAATATGGCGTTTTGGGACCTCGAAATTCTCTCTTGATGGTCTTACCAAGTGCCTCATTTATTGTATCGACATGGTTACCATTTCGTATGCTTTCGCGTCGACTGCGATGGAAAAATGACAAAAAAAAAAAAAAAACTGCTTTCTGCCCCGAAGTTTCAATCTCTTTTTCGAAGTTAGTCCACTATATCCCTTGTATTGCAGTATTGACTATTACTAGGAAAAGCGTATGTACAGTGTGTATGTATGTATGCTAAGATGACTTCAGGGAAGTTGTAATTTTTTTTAATAACTTAACATTTGATTTATTCGCATCAGTATTTATTTCTAACATTCACTCCCTATGTAGACTCGTCGTATAAATATAATTTTTTTGTTCTTGATTCTAGCGTTTTAATGATTCTCGAAAAATTGACGTTGTAGAATGTTTTTAAGTAGGTCGTAGACTTTTTGTTCTTTTTTTTTTTTTTTTCGTCCTCTTTTAAACCATTGATATTCATTGTAACAGCTTCTTCGTCTTTATTATTTTAGAACTATCTAATTTTGTACAAAGTTTGAATAAATATTTTCGGAACATGATGTTATTTAGTACAATAATAGTTTTTTTTATAGACATTATTATTTTATGTTATTGCATATTATTACTATTTTAATTGTTGAAATTACGTTTAATGTAATAAAAAGCTTTGTTACAAATTTATGCGTAGAATTTTTTACAAAAAATAATGATAATGGGTACTTAATTTAACGATAGGAACTTGAAAATATAACTTGAGATAAAATCGGTAACTGAGGCTTCAGATTTTACAAGGGGAAAGTTTTGATCATCTTGATTTCGTTTTCACGCAGCGAAAGCCTAGGTTGCTTGCTGACGAATCTGGAGAGTTATTGGTACGAGCTGCACATCTGTACTTGTAACAGTAATCTTTGTGGCAAAGAAATGAACCTCCTTTCTTTACTTTATCGTTGCCAAATTTGGGACCTGTCTACAAATAATCCAAATTTTTCATTATTTCTAGAATTTACAAGCATTCATTATTTATTTAGTTACTAACTATATAGGTAGAGTAAGAAAAGTTTGTCTGTTGATGATCTCAATTGACGACCATTACTGTACTTCTAGCTGAACAGAATGGCGCCAAACTTTAATACACAGTCAAAATACGAATAACAGTTCTACAATAGTGTTAGATGGTAAATATTGACAGTAGATTCGTGATTATTACTGCGAATATTTTATTACATGAACTTCAGCGCAAAGGAGTGCTGCCTAAATTTGACTGTGAGGTAAAAATTCGGCAATTTACTGAGACAGAAATAAACTCAACCGGAAAAAAATTAAGCTTTATCGATTTTTGAGATGTGATATTTTTTAACCTGAAGAATAGGAACGGGTACGGGGCCCTTGCGATACCTCGTACAGCCCTAACACTTATCAAAAAGATAAAATGAGAAATGCTTCTAGAATGACTAACTCAACTCCTCAAAAATAGAATTCGTATGAAACTCACACATGAAATTTGAACATAGTACAAAGCAGATATGATAACCTCACACTAAGTTTCTTATGTTGAAAAATTTGTTCCTGGTGCTCCGGATTTTAGTAGAGTTTTAGAATAGGCCTAGAATAGAACGAGGTTTATTTCCCATATTACTGAGTCAGCGACTCGTATTGAATGGGCTTAAATGATCAACATGCGATATACAAAATTTACAAAAAATATTCCTCAAGCTTTGTAATATCGGTTAGTTTTAGTTAGTCAGTGTGTGTTCTGTTCTGTAGTTTTTTTCCCAAGTATCATTCGCATCGTTTTAATGTAGGAAAAAGGACCAGTACAACAAAGGATTACAAAACTTTTTCATTAATTTTTCTTTTATACTTGTTTTTCTGACGTCTGTATCAAGTTCGTTGAAGTTTTGTAATCCTTGTCTTTGTTCTGGGTAATGTTTTTCTCTTCAGAGTCAGTTTATTCTAGAATTCAAAAGCATAGAATTTGCTGGCCATGAGAAGCAGAAATCGTAGATTTCGTTTTGGGCTAGAAACCTGTTTCATATTATGTTAGTGACTAAGTAGAAAATAAGAAATACTAAAAACTTACCGGATTGATTTTTGTTGGCGGATGTCGGATCGCCCACCAATCATCAGTCCATTCCCAAACATTGCCTATTATATTATACAAATCGTACTTATTTTGAAGAAAGTGATCGACAGGAGCTGTCCCTTTGAATCCATCTTCTGCGGTGTTATTCAACGGAAATATTCCTTGCCAAATATTAGCTCTAAAGAATATAAATTTTATACGCTTACAGTTCATTTAATAATAAAAAAAGTTTTTGGCTTCAAGTCAACTTACTTGGACGTTCCATTAACCTTAAACTTGTTTCCCCAAGGAAACAGTTTATTTTTCAATCCTCCCCTACATGCAATTTCCCATTCAGCTTCCGTTGGTAAACGTTTGCCCAACCAGTTGCAGTAAGTGATGGCGTCGTAGTAGCTAACATGAACCACTGGGTGGTTCCATATACCTGAGAAATGAGGAACATGATTATGTGTGCTTGATAACATAAAAATGACAGCACAAGTTACCTACCATTGATATTTGAGTCCGGTCCGTCCGGATGTAACCAGTCTGCCATCGGAATTTTCAGCCACCAAGGTACTGCGGCGATGACCTGATACGGACGAACTTTTTCCGCATCTTTCTCATTCATCGATGCCCAGAATACGAAGGAGTCTTTGTACCTCTCGGCATCCGTTTTGTAACCAGTCTCATAAACAAATTCACTGAAGTCTTGATTACTCACTTCGTACTTATCGATGAAGAAATCGTCAACTTGGACTTCGCGTTGAGGTGATTCGCCTAGACGACTCGCTTTGGGGTTGTTCGTGCCGATAAAGTAAGACCCACCGGGTATTAGCGACATATTTCTTGTAGGTTTCCGCTTCACAACGGTGATAAAATCCACGTTGAAAGAGACGCCATTTTTTGGTGCAGCGCCAAAGGTTGTACGAGTTAGTTTTTTACATCCACAGTCTTGTTCGCTACCGGAATAATACTGGACGAAGTAGATAACAAATATTGAAAGACGTAAGATATCCATTTTATATCGAATTTTTCAGCTCACTCAGCGAACCGAATACGATGATAAACATCGTTAGCAAAACGTGAAAGCCTCAAAGTTCTTCGTCTTGAAGATATTTTTCATGAATAGTCGACAAGACGGACATTAATCTCTCTTTTTAAATTGTTTTATTGTAGCCGCGATGAGGTCGGTTCGTACCCATTTCCTGTAGATAATTTTTGTTGCTGTAATTTTTCTGCTTCAATATAGCAGCTGATAAAGCGACCAGTGTTGCCAACCATAAAGAGCGTAGCAGTGTTTCCAATACTAAA
This sequence comes from Aspidiotus rigidus, assembly GCA_035079385.1. Taxonomy (NCBI): domain Eukaryota; kingdom Metazoa; phylum Arthropoda; class Insecta; order Hemiptera; family Diaspididae; genus Aspidiotus; species Aspidiotus rigidus. The sequence continues at coordinate 10,668,291 of JAVHKY010000020.1, read as the reverse complement.
TAATTTTGTATAAAAAAGTATAGAAGTAATTGTGATAATGAGGGTAGGTAATAACAGAATCGTAAGATTTGTAATACAGCCTACAGATCACAAAATATGAAAATTTTCTCTGTCGAGAGAAGTAAAAAATGAGAACCGAAGACTTATTGGTTCTAACCATAAAGATTTGTTTGCAGCCCCAACTTATAGTCTAAAATGTGTTATTACTCTTATTAGAGAAGAGTCTGCGGGGCTTCCCTCCCTAGTCCCTTTTAAGATTCATAAGTTCTTAATGAATTTAGCGTATCTTGAATAATGTTGAACAAAAATATGTAAAGCAACTATACAGTTTAATGACACCATGACTGCCTCCGAGGACATTCATTCATGGGATACTCTTCGATTCTACATCAGGAAATTCGAGCTTCGGAAAGGAAAATATTGTACGGGCTACTAAATTATTACAACCAAATGTGACAATTGAACTTGTAAGTTTTGCAACATTACCTAATCACGAACAAACTTTGAGAAAGTCCAGAAGTATCTGGTCTGTGAATTGCAAAATGTTCTCCAACTCACGAGCCATTCTTGAAAGAAGTATAGGCCTAATACTTCTCTTGCTTAACAGGTAAGGACAAAATACTTTAAAAAGATGATTCATCAAAATATTTCCACGATTTGACCATTTCTTTATTATCAATGCATCAAGTCTCGAGAACAAAATCATGGTACATAAACAATTCACTCACTTGTTTATTGAAATTAAAATAAAAAGTCGCCTGTACACAACAGAATTTATTCTTTTCATTATCATTTTTTTATCGATAAAAATGAAAATAAAAGCAGAAGGAACCGCGTTTTAAAACAGAAAACTTAGAAACTTATAACAATTATTTCAAAATCGCCTCTGAATAAACGAAAGAAAAAAAGAACTTTTATTTTTTAAAAATAACAGTTCGTCTATAATTTTGGAAAAGAGAGAGTATTGAAGTTGGGATAGATTTTTTATTTAAAAAATAGTGCTTAACCAGAATTTTTGCAATTCATTAAATAATATTTCGTGTTTATTAATAAAGGTAAGTAGGAAAGTATTCTCATATGCCTCTCCTAAATTTGTGTAGTTACCGAGACGGTCATTGTGTCAAGTTTTCACAGGAATCAGATGATCATTTAATTTGCCCAATTTATGCAAGCGTTTTACAGTTTCCAAAGCCACAGCTTGCATGGCCTCTTTCTGGTTTGGTCGTTTGGGGCCCTGCAAAAAACAACAAATATAGAGCTATAGAACTACCCGAAATTTTGCATTCGTCTAGAAAAGTAACGGGTACAAAATTAAAAATATGTGTAGAATAAAAATTGACTTTTCTTTACGATGCGCAATTTTTGGGAAAAGCTCGAACGTTCATTAATTAGTTCGTTTGATCTAGGGATCCTGTCAAGTTTCTTCAAACGGTAATGCCCCAAAATTAAAAAAAAAAAAACTTATTCTGAATTTTTTTATCTCAAGGTAAAAATAATTATCGCGGAATATTGGAATGTATAGTTTTGGGTTTTATACCATCAATAACGCGTTTCAATACCGAAATTCAAGAGTCACGTTTCGCCGGTCCAGTTAAAATAAATCCGTGTCAATGAAACAATTCATCAACATCGATAATTTTCAAAACAAAACTCTTAGTCTAACCTGCACAAAAGCACGAATTCCGGAATTTTTAGGTAACTGCAATTTGCAAGTGCCATTTTTTCTGTCATAGAACCAATATGGTACGGAATCTACAGACAGATCTCTGGCCAAAATTGCACAATATCTGAAATAAGAAAAAAGTAAAGATGGTAAAGTTACCAACGATCAAATAATTCCGAAAAGAAACGATGGAAGATATCTTAGTCGAAGACAGTCCTCGATCGCTACGGTTCAAAATGATTACGTGTATTTGAAGGCATAAGCCAAGAACATCTAAAATATTGATTCTAATTCTGCATGCATATAAAGACTCCTTCCTTACAACAGTAATTATTTTTCGTTCTTGAGTACAATATTTCGTGAAAATGAAAATAAAGATGCTTACAAGTAAATTTTCGAAACGGCGGAAACGTTTGTAACCGTTGCTCCTTTTGAAGTTTTATATTCCTCGAAATATTCAGATCCCGACACTGCTTCACTGTCAACTGAAAGGGTACTTGTTTGGTCGGCGACCTATAAAAGTCACATATCAGAAAAATACAAAGTACGAAAGAACTTTGGTGGAGAGCGGATCTATTTTTCAAGTTGAAATTACTAACCTGATTCAACATTTCATCCGTTTGCTTGAATCCGTCAATTTGTGATTCTACGGCATCCCCGTCGTCATTCAGAATTATGTACTCGCCTCCTTTTAATCGAGCTCGACCTTTCGATTGAACATACGAACGGAACGTTTGGATAGGATCAAACATAATTACAATATTGCATTCTTGCATGTCAAAACCTTCTTCCAAGACGTCGGTAGCAATAAGAATGTTTATTAGGCCTGCTCTGAAACTGCAAAAATGGTGAAATTTTAAATTTATATTCAGAATAGCAATCAAGGGTCAAAATATTCCATTGATCGAACTTTTCAAGAATTTTTTCTGGCTTCCTCTTATCGTCAAATCCTTCTTTAGTATTGCGCAGAGGATTTGTATCACGACCAACCAGAAAATCAACCACTACACTCCTGTCGGATGGTTCTTCAAACGTCGTCTGATAGGGAAATTACATTTTTTAATAAAAATATTTTGTCTGTTATACAAACTTGCAAGAAAAATAAAACTTTATTCATTACCTTTATAATTCTATATAAAGATTTCGCAGTCATTTTTCGGCGGACAAACAAAATACATCTATCACTCGATTTAATAGAACGAAGACGATCGAGGACATATATCACTTTTTCACACGACGTATTCAGGACTAGTTTGTTCGTCTTGAGATCATTTCCATTGCCAAGTTCCATCATAGCTGTGTATAAAACTTTTCTACAACGTCTCGTTATTTTCTCAAAAATGTGTACGTAAAGTTAGGAATTCATTTTGTAAAATTTCGATTTTACCTCATCATTTGAGTTAGATTCAAGACGTAAAGAATGAAAGTAATGTAGCGTGAATCAGAGGAAACTGATGCATATCGACGTAACTGGACTATGTAACACTGACTACATTCAAATCCCATGTATAAGCCATACTCTTCTACGTGTACCTTGAAAGTACATTACACCAACAATTATAAACGAAATTGTTGCACGAGAACGAATCACCGTTGAATTTTTACCGACCAAAATATCTTTGAGAACATTTTGAAGTAGTTTCGAACGATTCTGTCCTGGTTTGTGAAGCTGAATCTCATCTTTTCTATTGCTTGATAAACCTTTGTTCTCTTTCAAAACGACGACACTCAAAATCTGTCTACCTTCTTCACACAAATTTTCCAGCGTTTTCAAGACAATTTCAGGAACCTTGTACTTGGAAAAGTGTTTGATAAGTTCTCTTGGCTTTGCTGAATAACTGGAAACGAGACAGTTGAAGAAAAGAAATTATGGAATTTAATTGAGGAAAAGAAAGAAAAGTAACGCGGCGATAAACCTTTCTCTTATTTCTTTGCAGCGCTCGGAAGTAACAATTTTTCCGTCGAATATAGTTTCTAACTCTTTCAACTTAATATCCAAACAGTTATCCACATTGGCGTTCAACAACGTTGCCGAAAGCCCCAGTATCTTTGGTTGTTTTTCGTCACTCAAACTTAGAACTCTCTTCATAACCTGAAGAAGGAAAATTAGAACGGGTAGAGCTTGTTTCATCTATATAAAGGTATTATAAAATATTGGGAAATACCTGTGCCATCGGATGATTACTGGTAGCATGATGGCATTCATCAAAAACGATCAAGTTTGCGTTTTCTAGTTTCAAAAATGCGCGATCTATTGCGTCTAAATAGACTTGTGTCGTCATGACAAATACCTGAAATTCGAACATTTCAAATGCGGACTTCAGCAATGGAAATGTACGAGGGAAAAAGGGAGACGAAACAACTTCGCAAAGATTACTTGGAATGTTTTTTCCATGGAACGCCAGTGGTTGATGTTGAAGCTATCGATTCCACTACTGTCCCCAGTTAGAGGGACAACATGTAAATTTCCTAGTTTTGAGAGAAAATCCCCTTGTTGTTGGACCAACTGCGCGGTATTTACGAGGAAGAATGTTCGTTTACCTCCACCGTCAACCGATCTGTAAAAAGAATGAAGATTAGGTATCGATTTTAGATTCGTAATAGTTCGTACACCTAAGTGCGTCGTAGAGATGAGCTTACCTCTCCAAATCCGCAGCCATTGATTTGATTAACCACCAAGCAATATACGTTTTTCCACTTCCCGTGGGAAGGAAGATGATGCTACGCCGTTGTCCTTTGATTTTATCAAAAATTTCTAATTGATAATCGCGTAATTTTACTTTTTCTTCTTCACCGGACATTCTCACGATTTCTACTTCTGATTTAGGATATCTCAATTAGAGGATAAATGCCTAACTTATTCATGACCATGTCATAAAAAATCTACAGCGAGTCGGCAATCTGAAATTCATAGTAATTCAACGAGTCAGTAATTTAACTGATTTTAACTACAAAACATAATCTATTATTATTAAATAATAATATTATGACCGGTGAGACCGGTGCAAACGGTGATACTGATAACAGAGAGTCTGTAAGAGGGTTATGAAACGATCAAGGAAAAAATACTATGTACCCACGTTCTAGAAGGTGCAGTTTTCCTGATCGTTTGAGAAACAACCATCTGTTCTGATTACTGCACCGATTTATTTACAGCAGATTTTGGACATTGGGGGTGACCAGTCGATCATTGAATTTCTGCGGAGAAAGTATCATTTTAGCCGATATCGCGTACCTATTTGTCTTCTTTTCTCCACGATTTTTTTCCGATTACCGATTGAGTTGAGTCTCAAAACTAAGATTATTAGGGTTGATAAAACACAATTCGTGATAATCTGAGTTTAATTCGAGTTCATGTAAACTTCAATAATCTACGTAAGAGAAAAACCAAGTAGCCTAATCCTGTGCTTTAATGTATAGGGCCCCTAAATATAAACTATTTTAGCGCAGACGCGTTATACGAGCATCACAGACAAGAAACTAAGAAAGAAATCCACTCCGGTCACTGCGCGCCCCTTGTTACAATTCTTTTGGTGGGTCTTTCAAATTTGGTACAAGAACCATTACTGTTGAACGAACCCGGCGCGTTGTCAGCACGGTATAAGATGAAGAGGTAGTGACACGAACGTATTCTGACTGTGGTAAACGCTGTCCGTGATTTTGAAGTAGTTCTGAACATCCCGAGCGCAGCGCTCGTGATGAAAGTGATGGGTAATGTACAGAGTCTTATGGGAACGCCGCTACTTTCAAAAATTTATTGCAGGATCAAGAATCAGCCGATGCATTTCATATTTGGCATAAAAATACCATTTAATCTACTCTATAAAATTTTGAAAGAATCACCCTTCTAAGTAAATTCTTGGATTTTTTATAATCCTTGGAAATTTCATCAATACTAGGGTACCAACGGTAACGGCTCGGCGCAGGTGGGGTGTAGAAGGAACAGGAAAACAGCCCGAGTGTTCGCTGCAAACCTAGCGGAAGTTTGTACGTACAACTTCAAAACTGCGGACACGATTTTAGCGTTGTGTCATTACCTCTTCATCTTATACCGTGGTTGTCAGCAAGCCTGGCGGATACCCGGTTTAATGACCCCTTGGTCCAAACTCCAAATCTCGTCCAGATCATTTCTGCCGCACAAAAAATAATTGACGTAGGTATAATATGACCTCTGTTATCAAAAATGACGATTCAGAGAAAAGATTTGACGTAGGTACGTTCAATTCGAATAATCTCATCAGCATTAGACCCTTTTCTCAGGTTTGTTATCAAAAAAATTTTGCTGACATACGTCAATTATTTTTGCACGGCAGATTTGTGACTGGCCTCACGCGATCATACATGACTGTGATTGTGAAGGTCATGTACCACCGGCCAATCCTGCCTCTTGCTAGAATCTTACTCGAATTGGAGTAGTTCAGCTTATTTGCTAGCAAGTTAGCTCCAGTCTTCAGTTGTTGCTTTATAGAGAGAAAATCAGAAATATTTTATCTAGTTTTGTCCTAAGTTCGGAAATTATACTGCCACCAAACTGAGAAAGTGTTCCGTGACGGCGAGCGAAGCTAAGAAAGTGTTCCGCAATTGAACTTTTGACTCATCCAATCTTATGGAAAATACGATCCAATTTTAGAACCTATATTTTGAGAGTTTCTGATCAATCAATACTGTGATTAAATTTTCATAAACTTTTAATACCAGCGTGATAGCTTTTAGTGATGGACTGGTGCAACTTTATGTAGCTGGATGGAGTAAGTGATGATATTATAGTACCGGTATTTTAAACTCTCAATTTGTAACTTAGTTCATAGGCCCCTAGAGAATGTTCTCCCTCAACTACCGTGCGCGTAAATCATTAATTTATAATTTCATCGTAAAGTTATAGGTAGGTACCTATCAAAACGGTAAACACTCACAACAAAATCTATCGAGAATTTTCGTTAGAGATAGAAAAATACTCTTAAATTTCGGCACACCTATTGAACGATTCTGCTTACGACCGCCTTGAACGCAGGGAGCTGGGAGCTCAATTTCTATAGAAAGAAACAGAAATTTGTTTGTATTACTGGTAGTTATAATCACTATTCCCACCTCAGAATTTTACTCCCCTTACTCATATTTGAAATCTCATTTTCTTAGTAACTTACGCACAAAGATGTTCAAAGAAGTTGAGTCTATATTGTTTCATATAATTAAAGGTTTCATAAAATAATATTCACCGATAAATAATTTTCTCTGTAGTTTGGCCATAAGGTGGCTGCTCTGATAATGACTTACGAGATTACTTAAATGATGGATTAATAAAAACAAATACCTAGAAAGGAAAAAAGGACGGAGAGAAACACACAAGAAGAGGAAAGAAATAAAAAACACTTAACAATATAAAAATCTTCAATACTAAATTATAATATATAATGAAGTCATCAGTCAATTCCGCTTATTTGAGAGCAATGTCAAAGTCCAACTGTCAATACCTATAATTACAATACCTATGTAAGATAACGGTGGGTAATTTATAGCACATTGTAGGTAGGTACCATTGACATTCAGAAGTTGGATGCTGTGGTGACAATCAGGTACGGAGTACATGAGTGGTTGTTATAGCTGTACCTATGTTACCAAGGTCGTTGGACCACAGGGTTAAAAACATTGTGCTCGTCGCCGAGAGACAAAAGAATGATCTTGTGTAGGACAAGTCGGCTATAACCTCCACTTCTCTCTAAGGCGTTTGAAATGGAATGAATTTTCATGAAAAAATATGTTATCAGTTAACCATTAGTATCCGGTCACTTGATTGAGAGCCCCCATTGTTTCAATTTTGAAGTCGTCACGAAATGTTACGAGCATCTTTGTGATATTCTCTCCAGCTTGATACGGTAAGTATGATTTTCATCGATCTATAATTTCATCCTACAATATACATATTACTCGAAAACTTCTAAGTTCCTTGAAAAGTTTAAGGGTAGATTGTATTTATTTTGACGCGCGCGTGTGCAATAATAATATTCCTTTCAACTGTATGAAACCAGTAAATTAATGACCACTCCATACCCAAACTACCAATATTGGTATTTCAGCCAGTTCTCCAGTTGAGGTTTCAACTTACACATTTTCTTAGGTGAAAGGTTCAACTGTTCAAACCTTGATATGGTAAAGGGAGAGATAACTTCCCCATATAATCTTCCTAACGCCAGACCGACATCTTCTTTAGTAAAACCTGTGACAATGACTAGGTTTAGTGAATGTTGCCTTCAATGTGAACCTAAATGCGGGCGTACTTCCCGGCATGTACTTACCTAATTTAAGACGAGTTTGCCGGTATTTTTCCACAAATTGTTTCATCTCCTCGAGATCAAAATCTACAATTCTTTGCGATCCAGTCGATGATTGTATGTGGTGTGATTTGCAAATCATTGTTTCACTACCATTACTGCTAATGCTAACATTGTTGAAACTGCTATTGCTAGTGTCATTATTATTGTTGTTGTTTCTGACGGTGTCATCATTGGTACTGGACAATGTGGAACCGCTGCTCTTGTGCTGAAATTGTTGCCACTGGTGAAGCTGTTGTTGTTGCTGTTTTTGAGGCAGCTGTTGTCGTTGGCCAATTTGTGTTACAGGTGCCTATACCACATAAAAATACAAAGAAAGTAATAATAGACCAATTACTCTATACTGAAAAAATTGCTCATAATGTAGCTGTAAGATTCTGATGTCTTTCATTGCGGTTTTCCCTACCGGTATATTTCGATCAATATTCAATTTTTCAAGGAGTCAAGGACCTAAAAAAAAAGTTGTGTCCACAATCTCAATATTGTACCGCAGTGGCTTAAAGGACGTTACCATGTACTTTCCCAAATGACCTCACCCCCTACCACTAGCTCAGTCCTTACGTACCTTATATTTCTTGAAAATCCAAATTTTTCCAAATCCCTGAAAAACTCAAAGCTAAGTTCCTGAAGTAGCAAGGTGAGGGAGTTTTTATGAATCCTCTCAAATGAAACTTTTCCGCATGATACCATCATCCTGCCGCCAATATCCCTGCCATATACAGCTTGATGCACAAAATTGTTCCTTCTCCCCCCCCCCCCCTCCCCTTGATGAATTCTCAAAGTACGGCGTGTAACAGGCATTTTTTCCAAATAACCCAATACAAAACAGGTATCAAAACAGTCTAAAGGCTTTATCCAACTTTGGAGACAGATTGGATGTGAAAAGTTGCGGCTCAGTCACTTTCAATGTCATGGAAAATGCAACTTCAATGACTTGATGTTGAGCATTCATTAACAGCAAACAAGAAAAATTTGTAAACTGTTCTCATGAAACCATATCTTAAAGACTAACTTGGCTTGTGCTTGATGATTGAATGTTGAATGAATCATATGGAGTCCAAGCGTATGGGACATTCATATCTGGCAAATACAACGCACTTGTAAACTTTTCTGATGAAACCAAATCTTGATGACTAACTTGGCTCATATTTGAACTGGTAGACTCCAATGTATTGATGGATGACTTGATATTCAATAAATCATGAGCATACATACCTGTAAGCAATCATCATATGAGACTGAATACTGATGTCCATTTTATAGCTCTTATACTTAGCCTACTTGAATTGGTAGACTTCGATGTATTCATCAATGACTCACTATTGAATAAATCAAATGGAGCATCCATATCTAACGCACAAGACAAAGTAAGATTTTCTAATTAGACCAGATAGGATCCAAATGATGTCTAACTTATATCTCATACTTGAAATGGCAGACTCCGATGTATTGACCAATGATTCAATATTGAATAAATCAAATGGAACATCTATATCTGGCACGCAAGATGAATTTGTTAACTTTTCTAATGAGTCCAAATCTTGAAGGCTCACTTGGCTCATGTTTAAATTCAGAAAGTCCGATGTATTGAGATAACTGAAAAAAAAAGTCTGTAATTTACATATGCGATAAGTTAATTATAACATTATTTTCCAACAATGACTGAATTTCTCCTATAAACATAGTTTGTACTATTTTACCAAAAATTAATGATTTAAGCAGTCTTGGGATTCCAACCTCCAAGTTCATCAGATGATAGAACCTTGAAAAATGTTTTAGCTTTAAGCTCTGTAGATGGAAAGACAGATTGTTTCATAGGATTTGAACTCACAACCTCTACTTATCAACCTTAATCCAGTGACGCATTGATGCAACAAAAACAAATTAGGCCCTCACTTATGAGGTTGAATTTTTTCCTTCTTTTTGAGTTTCAACCACAAATTGATGCCAAAATCTGGAACTTTTTTGACCAACTCATTGGATATCAATTTGTAGTAGGTACAGATCTAGTTTCTGTCAACTTGATATTGACCTCTGGCAGAGACGCTAGTACATTGACGTCAATCTGGTTCATTAGGAATTTAAACAAAATAGATGTACAAAAAGACTTTCTCAAATCCTAATTACATTGTATCCTAAATGGTAGAGTAAATACAGAGAAACAACAGGTAAAAGAAAAAGCTGGATACTTATTAGAGCTGAAATTTCAGGTGGTACAGTACTTACATACTCATGTCTGTGATTTCTCAGAGTGAAGAAGAGGAGAGAAGCTGCCTTATTGTTAACAAAAGATGTATGCATAGCTTACTCAAACAAACCAAAATTAATATTTTCTTTGTACCAGTATTGCGGTATCTTGGTAGGCATATCTGAAAAAATAGTTATAAAGCAAATAAAAGAATTGAATACCGGATCACACTATTCAAGTATGAGTTTTAGTAAAAGGAATGAAGAAAGAATATCAGTAGATACCTAATTTTCACAGTTAAAATTCATCGAGATTGTTTATGTACCTACTGTTTCATTCAATTTCTAGAAATGCAGCTCAAGTGGTGCGCCCATAATGTATTATTCAAGTGTCCTTGGCACCTAAAGAGGAAATGATTGTTCACTCCAACCCTGATCAGAATTGATTTTATAGTTCTTATTTACTGGTATAATTTAGCGGCTGATTGAAAATTGACAATTTATGGTTGCTGAGTTTATATAACAACAAAAACCTCTACAATCATTATGGTTCAATTGTACACGTTATTTACAGAACTTAATGACGTCCAACAAGACCTACCTGGTATATAATTTTCTTATAATATGAATTACCTATTTTCTACTTACTTTTCTAATCTTGAAATGTTGTATGAATGGATCAGATAAAATCACAAGAAGCTACAAAACACAAATATTCAGTAGGCCAAGTTGACGATATTAACTTGACGACATGGTGTTATCGCGGCAACCACTATGATGCGAGGAAGTAGTGGAGTAAAAACACCCTATTAGACACTCATACTGCAGATAAACTGAATACAATAAACCAGTTATGTAATTGCGTGTTACCGCGTACGCAAAGCTCGACCAGTTTGCCCATGAATAATTATACCTGGTATCCAGATAAAGGTGAATGGAGTAACCCTAAATTTAGTTGAGCTCGTCAATTAATTAAAAAAAAAAGTTAGTTGAAGAAGACTTGGAAAAATTTTAATTAAGAATTCACGTCATGAAATAATCTAATTTAAATTTATAATTGAAACTTCCGGGGTAATTTACATCTTTCACCAGGGTAGAATATTACTCCATGATAACGATGAAACTCAGAAAATTGATAAGAGGGAGAAAGTTCAGACAAAGAATGAATAAACTTATCCGGTAGAGATCAGGGTTGAGACTCTGATGCAGACAGAAGTAGAGAGCACTCAAACTCAGCCTGTGAAAAGTCGTGTAGGCCTACTGTGCGAGCTGTCGATCACATATGTTCTTTGGGTTAGGTATATTCATAACAACTCAAATCTTCTGAAAGCTCGTGTGGACAAATTTGGCAAAGAAGTTGTCGATTGCACGGATTTGGCAATCAAGCAAATTTTCTAGGTCAACAAAAACTTGCGGTCTTGAAATCAAATCAATGATCATGGGATGTAAGCACATAGTTGATATTAATTTCATTGTGCCTAATTTATTTATTTTTTTTGTTTTTTCTCTTCGAATCTTTTGTAAGAATTTTCTTGAGGCAAAGTATTGAAGAAAAGGTACGGTAATCTGAAATTTCACTCGTAATTCTTTCATTTTAATCATTCCAATGTCAAAATATCCCGTCTCAAACTTTGAGACTTTTTTTTTTTTTGTGCCTTCGAGTTCTCAGTAGAAGAACAAAGTTTGGTGTTATCTTGCTCGTTGTGTTTGAGTACCGTGAAAGAAGAGTTGAAACATTGAAGAAAAACTGATGCCTATGAATCTAGCGCTCGCTTCACGGTATTAATATTTTTTGCCTTACGAAACTCACGTGTTGATAAATTTTGATTTCCCCAATCGAAGCCTTGACAAAGAAAGGAGTATAAGTGCCATCCACAAAATTATTGCGTAGGAATGTATTTTCCATTATTTCGGGACATCAATTTTTTTGTAGATAGTATCTCTTTCATGATCGTCAATGTGTCAACATTAAAGTAAAAAAAATTTCCGTTTGTAGAGACTAAAATGAAAAATACATTCTTCAATAATTTTGTGGATGGCACTTAGACTCCTTTCTTTATCAAGGCTTCATCGAGGGAAGAATTTCTAGCTGCACATCTTCGTGTAAGAATTTAGAATAGAACGATAATTGATCGATTTGAGTTCGTGGTGGATAAACAACAAAGCAATGTTTGAAAATGACAAAGTTCTGTATTATGTACATTAAAATAGAACAAAATTGATAAGTCACGAAATAGGACTTCGGGTAACATCAAATGGTTATAAAATGTAAAATTATGAGACCTTGATCATCTTGCATGAAGAAACATTCAAAAATCTAATTAAGAGTAGAAAAAAGAACAATGGAAATTATTCATCAAATCAAACTGAGTATTGAAAAAATACGTTTGACTTCATAAAAATGAAAATTATGAAATTTTAAAAATTTACTCGTGAATCGATAAAATAGGTCGTCTTACATGAGAAAAAATTTCAAAATCGGATTAAAAGTGGAAAAAAAAACAAGAAATTATTTATCAATAAAACTTGAGCATAAAGATCAAATTCAAAGTGAAGAAAAGAAATTACTTTCCAATCTGAGAATTAAATTCTAAATCGTTGAAAGAGCAGTAGGTATACTACATCAAACTTTAAATTAAAAAAATGAAATTTTAAAAATTTACGGATAAATTGATGAAATAGTTGCCTAGTCTTACATGAAGAAAGAAATCTAAAAATCGAATTTCATGTGGGAAAAAAACAAGAAATTATTTATTAAATTTGATCATTAAATCGTTGAAAAAGCAATTGGTAAACTAGGTTTTACTTTATAAAAGTAAAAAATACGAAATTTTAAGAATTTACGCATGATTTAATAGAATTGATAATGTCCCACAATTCAAAATGATGGGTCTGGAGTATTCAAGTCAAACAAAATTTTTTTACAAAAACTAGTGCACAAAATGAAAAGAAAAGTAGTAGGTTACGTTCCATTCTTTAAAAATGAAACAATAAAATCTAAAAAATTGTCCGTACCATTAATAGTCTCTTATAATTCAATATGAATTGACGGATATGGAGGTATCCAAGCTTGACTAAATTTTCTTTTAAATGAAAGACATTTACGAAAACCAATTAATGTACAAAACAAAAACGTTTCATTTTTATAAAAATGAAAAAAATGAAATTTAAAAAATTTACGCATCAATTAAAGTTTTTTTTCGAATCCTTAATAAAAATCTTTAGCCATTGGATCGAATATTCAAATAATTAATCTTCCATTAGTCGAAGTAAATAGTCGACCATTCGAGTAAACGAATCTTCAAATTCTTCTTCGGAAGTCTGAAAAAATAAAAAGCAGACCGCAAAAGTTAGAATCTAAAATTTAAATATGTTCGTTCACTCTACAGAACAAAACATTCATAATCTTGTAAAAGGTAATTCTAGGCTATTCGAAAATTTAAAAAGCTTACATTCTCTGATATTTGGCTGGCAGATTGTTTTCTCAAGAGGCAAACGGTTTAAAATTTCATAGGAGTGCATTTTAAACTCTAAGTACCCCGGGAAATACTTTTTTTTAAATTTTTATTTAATTAACGAGCTATAAGCTGCTCAAAGGGCTATTATCTCGGGTTGTTTACAGACTTTCGCTTAATTTATAGTGGTTTAGGTAGAATTATTTTAACAGAGTTATATTAATGTATGTTGTGTTGAGTTGTAAGTGTTTGTTGAGGTAGAATAGTTAGACGGGAGAGTAGAATTCTGTGAGACGTAAGTATTGTAGTGATAGTGTGAAAGTATCGCGATCATTTTTAAGAGCTTGTGAGATGGAGGAAATAAATTTTATCACGCCAAAAAAAAAGAACAAAAAAAAAAAGTGCAAAAAATTAGGTACTAAAAATTACTTGACAAAACGGAAAATTCTCCACTCTCGATACCCCAGAGATCGCTCCGGTGCATATCCCAAGAAAATCAACATAATTATTTTTCTAGTCGAATTTGTAGGAAGGATATCTCCCATCATCGAGTTTATTTTCGAGTGTCATCGAATTGTTTAGGAAATATTATTGAATTGAAAACCTTTGAGACTTCTTACTTAGTCTCTTCTCAACATCATTCGAAATTATCTTTCTCAAGTCCTTTCGCCTTTTTCGCGGACAATATCGGAAAAGTTCGATCTTCAGCCACACTCTCTTCTCCTCTTTTGTGGAATTGTGCGTCAGCACGTGAATTGATTTTGTAAATTATTCTTGGAAAATTGTAAAAACAAAGCGACTGAAATATGCTTGAATGGTCGAAAAACGACGGCTTCATCAACGATGTTAAACCAGTTCCATGGTCAAATTGGTTTTGGAATTTGGAATTGAATTCAGAATTGAAGTCTCAAGTAGTCTGAATTCTTCCAAGTCACCCTCCTTTTCTATATTATGACCTGACAGTCGAAATTTTTCTAACTCATCCTCCCTCTTACGGCTCGAAGATCGAAATTTTCTTACAAGTTCCGGCTCCTATCATAATATATATTGTGGCTCGAAAATTGAAATTGTATCAAGTCCGCTTTCTATCATGTATTATGGTTTGAAAGTCAAAAAATCACATATTATGGCTCTTAAATCGGAAATTTTCTAAGTCCAAATCTTTTCTTAAGGTAGGTCAATTTTCGGCGCACGGCAAATTTTTTGGAATAACCAACCCCCCGTAGAACACAGGTTCTTGGCTAAAAACTTCTCGTCTACACAACTCATCTCTAAACGGGATAAAATAAGAATCCTCAATCTGCTTACAACTCTAAGTCAATCAAGGATAAATAGACCCATAATAACAGATAATATCTTACCAATTCTTCTCGTTTCGGTGATATTTCATTTGTAGCTAACGAGTCACTCGTACTGATAGGAATTTTTTCCGGACACTCTTGGGTGTCTAAAGAAGAGCTGGGTGTGGTGTCCGACATTCCATCAATCGTATCTTTTTCAGAATCGCTGTAATTAAAATAAGAATGAGATACAAATTCCATATTGAAGCTAAACGTTCTCAAATTTCAATCATAGAAATTCATTATTATTTACCTAGAGGAACCTGTTTTCATCTCGTAGGACATTTTTAGCATTCGAGATTTTTGTGAGTGAGTGAAAAAGTAACACGCGCTGAAACGACCCAACAACTTCAAGGTCTTTCCTTTTGAGGACGTATCTGTACATCGTTCGACCGCTGCCAATACTGTAAAAGTGAATTATCCCGTTCGATTAGTGAGAATACCCTCGAAATGCTAATTCGCGTATTATTTGAATCGTTCTCGAAGAATTACCTCTTTTTACGCTAGCCACGAGGAGGGCAGTAATTTCTTCCTCTTCGGCACAGATTTTCGGGTCTCGTTTTCGTATAGGCGTACGACTAATGTTATCAATTTCGTCGATAGTTTTTTTAATCAACTGAGTTTCTTCATTCGTATTTTCAGTTCTCCAAAAGTAATCTCCCTGTAGATAAGAGGAAAAGTAAATTCGAGGAATTGTTATTAATTACTTTCGCATGTATAACTATAATTATGTGACATGTACGTACTTTGGCCCATTTTCTCAGTTCACCTACTCTTCCTCCGAGATCAGTCATCATGCTTAATACTGCCCCGCGAGCACCTACGGTGATGGGTCGTATCCCGACTTTCTCTTCTAAACGTACGATTTCATCTTTTCCAAACTTGAGACTCAGGAACTCCAGGTAGGTGAGGTTTGAAAAAAAGTACATGTACTTGTGCAATTTTCGGTATTTCAAGTATTTACAGACACCTAAAATATAATATTTTCGATGTTAAATTATACCGAGACAATGATAATACGTGAAAATTAATTAGAGTAACTTCTTACTGATGAAAAACTCTAAATCGTCGTAACCCAGCGTTTCGTTGAACGGATTCGAGTCGGACTAGAGAAATCAAAAATCGAAGTTTAATGACAAATCGTAAGTACGTGGAGCCAAAACTTAAGTACCATCCTTTTCGTATACCTCTTTATAATCTTCAAAATTCAACGAAAAAGTTTGGGTATTTGTCGTTTTTCTGTTTCTTGAGAAAAAAGTCCTCCATTTTTCCAACAATTTAGCGCTGTAAAAAATGAAGAGAGAAAGTATTAGGTTTAGAAGAGAGAAAATATTATTTTGTATATCATTCAACGAATATACGTACTACGATTCACCAACTTCGGTCTCATACTTCTGTAAAAACGTTTCGATGAAATGAACAGCGAAGGATTTCATCTCGGAATTGATATACGAATGCGCAAAAAAGGGTGGCAGAAGTTTGAAGAGTGTTGTTTTTAAACCTTCGTCTGACCAGTCCATAGAAGCAAGCTTATCCCCAAGTCGTCTGAGGGCTTCTTTCTTATTTACGATGTCCAAGACTTTAATAATCTCGGCAGTAGTTGACGCTGGAAATTCACAAATAATAATAATAATAATAATAATAATAATAATAATAATAATAATAATAATAATAAACGTTGAAATTAGGCGACTTAAGTTTATGAAAAAAAAAAAAAACTCCGGCCTGTACGAGATTGGGGAAAAAATAAATTATTTTCTCAATTTTATTGTATTCAATGAAAATCAAGATTGTTTATATCTAATATTTTTTTACCAAACTCAGCAATATGATGTTGAGAAACTATTTGTAGTTAGAAATAGAAAAACTGCGAAATAAAACCTCATGCTGATAGATTTAAATAATTTTTATGAATCAAGCTGTCTAACGAATACAAAACCATCATTTTAGTAATCTTAATCAAAGAACCGGAAAACGAATCCCTCGCGTGAAAATTTTTCATCATCGAACAATTTTTTCTTTTTCCCGATTTGAGGGTTCATCTTACTTTTTAGCTCGGGGAAAAAAATGCAAAATACTTTTTAAGAATCTTGTTTTGGAATTACTTTTTAAATTTACTTCTTCGAAATGAAAACTTTGAGAAAATATCGACGAAAGATAAAAAATTAATTTTTCAAAATATTTTTCTAATCATTTCTAACATGTATGAATCTCGTCGAGCAAATAGCCCTTAGTGTAGCTAAACTGCTCGTAAAATAATTAATTAATTTAAAAAAAAATGCGAGAAAAAATCAATAAATTTAATATACAAAATATTCTATTTTCGTTCCCAAGTAGAGCATCGAATGTGATTTAAATTCCGATTAAGTCAAGTTAGCTGTATATGTGATTTTAAAACTCTGAATTTTGGACTTTAGGGATATTATGAAGAAAAAATAAATAAATAAATAAATACGAACTCTATTCTTTTTCTTAATTAGCACATCGTAAACGATTTAAATTGTGATCAACGTTATAAATATGATTATAAAAACGGAAAAAATTTTCCCCTCGAACTTTGACTAAAAATTACGAAGAATTGAAATAAAATTTGATTTTAAAAATTGACAAATATTCCTCGATTCAATGTCGCGAAAATTTTTCATCTTCACATAATTTGAATGAATATTTCCGAACACCAATTCAAAACCGTCAGATTCAATGATATCTTTAATTTCATTTATTCGAGTTTTAAAAAAATAGGAGCGATTCTTGACAGCTACGGTGGGATTAGGATTACTGATATAAAATTAGATGGTAGAAAAAACTCCTAGAGAATTATGACTTCCAATCCTGAGAGACCCTCTCCCTCTCTCTCTTCGTTGTTCTATGGATTGATAGAATTGACGATGACTTGAGAAATAATTTCGAAATTTAGAGCCCGCAAAAATTTGTATTTTTATCGGTGAAAAAGACAAAAAAACAAAATGAGATCCTAGCAGACTGTACTTACTATAATCGTTCTCCAACATCTCGAAAAATATTGTACACAAACTCCACAAAACGAACAAATTATTCGGCAAACGAAAATTTTAATACGCGAAATACGGTAGACGCAAAATCGTAATGAATTGACTGTAAGATTTTACTATCGAAGCAGAAAAAATAATTCACGAAAAATATTTTCCAAGTTATATGAAAATCACTTCTACATAATCAGGAAGAGCTCTTCAGCTGATAGAGATTAAAATCGTAATGAATTGACTGGAAGATTTTACTATCGAAGTAATTTCATTCATGAATACTAGTGTCACGTGGTTACTACGATGAAGGACCGTATGAATGAACGGGTAGCCAATCTAAGGGTCGCTAACAGGTTTGGTGCAGTGATGACGCTCGTCTTATTGGTCGTTTTGCGACCCTCACTGTACACGCCCTTCATGGAGACATATCGGTTCAATATGGAATTATAGCGGTTGAACGAGAAAAAAATCGAGACAGGAAATGTAGGAAAAAATCAAGAGATTTCCGGTCTTTAGGTACCCCTTTTGATTCCTCTTATAAAATGTAACAATAGGTAATCACTGGCAACATGAATAATCAATTCAATTAATTTATGTGCGGGAAACGCTTTATTGTTTTATATTCTGGGTATGAAAAATCCTTGCAGGAATAAAAAGTCATTTTATTCAATTTTTATAAAAATGGGAATAATTTTTCGATTTAGAAAAAAATCTGTATATTTCCCTCGTATCCCGTTTAGAGAAATTATCAGTATTCTTTAAAGGATTTTTAGATTGATGATTGAGGTCTAAGTCACATCAACATTCGACAATTGTAAGAATATTTCGTTGGTGGACTAAAAATTTTCTGATCATGTTCTAAATCGATAAATGCGGAAAACAATTTTGAGTCAAACAACTATGGACTGTATTTTTTTGTAGCCCCACCTCAACACAGTTTCACCCCAGTTTACCGTTTGTATTCAAAAGAAAAATTTTACTCCATAAGAAATACATAAGAACGTTTCGATCATTCGTTATTATTTGGAAACCATAAATAAACAAAAAACCAGAAAAATACCATAGAACTTTCAGATTCTGAATATATAGACTTTCAAAGTTCTCAAATTTCTTATTTCCTCCGTAGATTCAAATAATGATATCGAAACGTTCCTGTGTAGATATTCCTTATGGGAATCGATAGCACGTTTGAACAAAGAAGGTAAAATATCGCAAATTTCTTACGGGTACATTTGCTTGAAGTGGGGCAAATCCAAACGTGCCGGCACGAATGTTGAAATCTGTCAAAATATACATGAATGGACGTTTCAAATAACTCCGAACCCCTGAGAATGGCAATTTGAAATAAAATAATAAAACAATCTTCCCAAAAACTTGAAAAAGCTTTTAATCAAATCCGAGAGTCTGGCGACAGCACATTCTTCTTACCCACCACAAATATTGTTTCCACAGTCTGTTCCCACGACTTCTGCAAAATTATCTACAAAACCGTTCCTCTCAAGTCAGAGTAGCAAATCAACTCTCTTCTGTTTGCGTCCAATCCATGGAGTCCCACTCGGGTCACCCCTCAGTGGAATACTTATCATAATCGCAATAAATATCATTTTTAGTGACATCGCTTTCCCCGTCAAACCATTTTTCATGTGTCGACGATCAGAGTATCCGTATGCAAACAAATAATCAACTTTGCGCACACAAAATCCTGCAAAATTCTATCTTGTCCATCCTTAACTGGCTCTTATTCCGCGGATTCTGAATATCCTCCTCCAAGTCCATCGTGATTTTTGAGAAAAAACGAGCTAAAACCCCATTTCCTCCCTGACCAGTGTGCATTGTTGATAAGCTAACGGGGAGACGAAGAGGATTTTTTCTGTGATAGGAGATGGGATTCGATTCGTATTGGGAAGTGATCGCTGTGCATAAATCGGGGTGTGTAAACCATGTTAGTTTGGGTTTATGGCCGAGAGAGTACTGTATGTTGAGTTTAGATGAGTTGGAGTACCAGGGTGGTTTAGGAGGGATAGGTCTGGGTCTACAGTAAGTAAATGGTTAAGTATGTTTCCACGTGAATTCTTGGGGAATTTACTGTCACAAATAATACCCCAAGTAGGACTATGTGCATTGAAGTCACCGCAGAATATAAATGGGGTCGGGAGAGATTTGAGTAAGTTCGTTTATTTCGTTTGAGGATGTGTTATGTAAGTGGGGTATAGATTGAACAGAAGTGGAGTTGTGGAATGGAAACTGAAACGGCTATATTTTGTAGGTCGTTAGGGGTAGGGATTGGTGCAGCAGGGTACAAAGATGATACCAGAATTGCGGTGCCCCTGCAGGTATGATTATTTGGAGGGTTCGAATAGTCGTGTCGAAAGACATTGTAATTTGTTGGTTTCGGATTCAGGGGAGGAGGAAGGTGAGTTTCTTGTAGCGATATGATAATGGGGTTGTATAGGAAGATCAATTGTTGCAGTTCTGGTAGACGCCTAAAATATCCGTCTAGGTTCCATTGGAGAAGGACTATTATATTTAAAAACATCATATAGCTCGAGAGTAAAAATTTCTCCAAGTCCCCTCCTCCCCCCCCCGTGGTTCGAGAATCAAAATTCTTCTAAGTCCCACTCGCATCATAATAGCTCGCAAGTCGAAATTTTTCCAAGTCCCGCTCCTATCATATATAGCTCGAGGTCACAATTTCTCTTAGTCCTCCTCCTATCATATATGGCTAGAGGGTCGAAATTTTTCCAAGATTTTTGTCGGACGGCATGCGGCGCACGGCCAAGTTCCCAAAAAATCCCCCATAGAACAGGCCTGTTGAAAGAAAAGAACGAACAGGAAATTGTCCACTTACTGAGATTTTTTAGATCTGAATCTGCGGACGCTATCTTTTCCTTATGCTGTTTAAATACCCGTGTTGAGCGATCCTCTACATTTTTATTTTTAATGACAAACTTCAAAGACGTACCTGAACTTACAATGAACCTTCCATCCGACTCTATATCACACAAATACCTAATCAGAACAAATCCGCCTACATCCACTACGAATAAAAGAAACATTTTCCTCATGAGTACGAGTCGACATTATATATTATCAAAAGTTTTCACACTCGTAACATAGAAATTCTGTCAATGGTGGAAGTTACACAAAATTTTGAATCTGCTAAAAATTTAAAAACGAACAAAACGAAAAGGGTGAAATTTAAAAACGAAAAACCTAAAAAAAAAATGGAAAAAATTTAAAAAACCGAAAAAATGAAAAAAAGTTAAAAATTTAAATAGAAATAATCACAAAATTCACAAAGTTCAGCAGGGTGTCTGACAATCATTTAAGTCATTTAAACTCATTTTGTTGGAATGAGGTCATTTAAGTCATTTAAAGTAATTTATTTTCAGCAGGATTCTCCAAAAATTGAAAAATAATCATTCATTAAGAAAGAAAGGCAAAAATTGGAGACTTTGAATGAAGTACGAGTATATTCTGATCATTAATAATGATGATCTTCCTAATTATTAATAGAGGCTAGAGACCTGTTAATTTTGTCAATGTCCAAAACTTACTCGTAGTTTCTGTCTGTATTTCTGGTTTGGTATTGAGTCTCGTCAGTCCTCCAGACTTGGTTATCGAAAATTCTTCTAAATTCGAATTATTTTTCGGACCTACATTAAAATGTGATGTCGAAATTTAATGCGAACTCCGAAGAATTTTCGGTTTCCACTTGAAAAAAGAAAAGAAAAAAACGAAGTCTATTATTGTTAGGTGCTCATTACTTTTGACGTTCAACAAATTTTTTCCGTAAGTAAGTATGTAGTATTAAAGCATTAATAGCGACACGTGAGAAAGGGAGCAGAGGATAAAAAAAAAAAAAGGTCATCTAAAAGTCATTTATTTCTGAAATTTGATTTTGTTAGACATCCTGTTCAGTAATTATCCAAAAATGACACATCAATAAAAGAGCGGCCGGTTTCGAATTGGGTGCAGCTGTAATCGTATCCTGTATCTTTTTATCCCACCTAAATCATAATTTTGCTGAGAAGATGACCTCTATCGCTTTGTGAAGCCCGTAATAAAAAAAAACTCACGGGTTCTTAAACGGAGTTGAACGAGGGGTGGCAGGTAACCTGTTTTATGGGGCACGTGGGATCTGAAAAATGTAGATCGTGAAGTCACAGGCCGCGCTTCAAGTTATGTATGATAGGAGGAAGACTGGGAAAAATGTTGACTTCCAAACTATGCATGATACGACCTCCAAGCTATATATTATGATAGAAGGGTAGGAGGGGTATTGAGTCGTGGAGCACTTGGGATATAAAAAGTATAGATTGTGACGTCACGGGCCTTGACTTTGGAGCTATATATGATAGGAGGGGGACTTGAAAAATTTTCGAGCTCCGAGCTTTGCCGGCCGGACAGCGGACGTTTTTTCCAACCCCCCCCCCTCCCCCGATAAAACAGGTCACTGTTAATATTCAAAAGTTGAGATGATAGTAAAGTTAACTTTAAATTCTCCCAAACTGTCAACCGAGGAATTTAAAAGAATACGATTTCGTTTTTTCATTCCTGCTGTATTATCATTATGTTTCTGTTTCATTTCCCTATTCCGTGTGGTTAATTATTTTTTAAGGATGCAGACTTTTGGTCCAAAATTCAGTTATCGAAGATGATATGAGTCATTCGTAGCTCGTAGTCAGAAGTTACAGATTTCATTCATGTCTCCCCAATTCCGAAAAAAATCGTCTATCGAACCCTTTCTATTCAAGCTGCGTAAATCGGAGGCGCCGTTAGCTCAAGAACGCTGTCTTTTCGTTCCCGTATTTGTCCGGTTCTTCCGTTCATCGCTTTTGTCCCCCTTCATTGAATAGTGCAATTCTATGATAAAAAAATCCTTCACTGTGTTCCCTCTCGTATCCGGTTGTAATTCTCATTGTACGAGCTTCTTCGGAGCCAATCGCATGTAGATGATATCTTAAAATTGGATTTTGTGTACTTGACCATAGATTTTATGGGAAAGTGCTCTCGAAAATGAAGAAATTAGTTGATTGGGTGTCTTATGGACAATAGTTGGACAACTTTCATCGTAAATCTGAAAATTTATCGAAATACAAATAAAGAAGTAGGTTCACCAGTTTTATTCGAAACGCCTCTTGATCCTACGTTTTATAAATATCTAAGAAGTAAATAAGAATGAAATTCTGAGGCAAAGACGGCGTGCCCATTATAATAACTCGAACATGGTAGAGATGAGGCAAAATATAAGAACCGTTGGAGATTAAGTTGGAGATAAATAAAATAAATTTTGAGCCTGAGAACATCAAAATTCTACATGAAGGATTTGGTACCCTTAATTCCAAATTTATTAGCAACGTACTTGAAATTTGGACTCGCCAGCCTATTAAATACAAAGAGATTTGAAAAATTTTCGGGCCGTGGACGTTAGAAAGTTGAAAGAAAGTGATAATGAACGGAATTGTAGTGAGGGAATACCAACCTCAACACAAGCAGACCACCGAGGACTAGACGTAGACTAACAGGAAAATCGAGTCCAAGGGAGTATTTTTTCTGGACATTGATACGGGGTCAGTTTTTCAAAAAATGTCAGCCTTCTCTATTTTCAACTTTATTTTATTTGAGGGTCTATTCCGCAGTTTTCGCTGCAAGGTCGATCATAACGTCATCAAGGTGTGATTTTTATCTGGTAACGGAGCTTCATCCTAATTTGAGGACGAAAGAATTTCGCCATTAGCCACCAACTTGAGTAGAACACAGGTACTCGAGCCCCTTCCCAAATCCGAATAGCTTGAATTTGGGACACGATACGAATGGTGGAACCTTGAAAAGTTTCTACCTCAACTAGGACGGAATCTCTGTTTTTACTGCAAGATCATTAGCCCTGGGGATAAAGAATTTCAACTTTTTATATAATAATTACGATTACGATGTTTTATAGCAAAGGGTAGAATTGAGTGTTATGTAGTACTGGATGGAGAAAGCAATCATGTCGGAATTATATTTGAGCGGTTGAAGGATCAAAGATAGAAGCGAAGAGGTTGGAGGTGGGCTTTGATTTATTGATTGTTTATTTTTTTGTGTCTTTTGGTTGCTAATATTTATGGGGGTAAACATGACAGTATGCGCCACTTCCTCTTCTCAAGTAAATCATGTTCTAACAGTAGAAGGACAGCGATGTAATTGTATCCTGTATTTCTTCATACCACCTAAATCATTCGCTCTCTATCAATTTGTGGAGCCTGTAAACAAAAATACTATTCTGTACACGAATGAGACGATACCAAACTCTTTAAATTCTCCCACATCGCCAACCCAGGAAAATGAAAGGATATCACTTTATTTTTATTTCGGCTATTGCCAGTATTTTTTCTGTTCTTTTTTCTTGCGAATTATTCTTTACAACGTCTTATTCATTCTAAACTCAGTTATGGAAGATCACATTATGAGTCATTCGAAGATCATATGAGTCATTCATAGTTTGTAGTCGGAAGTTAAAGGTTTCATTCATTCATAGTTGCGAAAAAAATACTCGTCTACACGAAATGTATCCCTTTCCATTCATGCCTTAAATCGGAGGCGCCGTCAAATGTCTCGAGAACACTGTTTTTTTGTACCTATAGGTACTTGCCTGGTTCGACTTCCGTTCATCGCTTTTCGCTACCTTCATTGCTGTGTCAAGAAAATGTCTCGTCTCACCGTCCGTCCCCTATGTAAGGGTGTTTATTTTCGTTTCCGGTACTGAAGATGGCACGATATTTTCTCTGCTCCGAATCAAAATAGTATTCTGAAAATTGTCAAGTTTATCGAAAATTACTGTGGAAAATTACACACGAAAATACATAATGTTTAAATTGGAAACTATTTGTTATCATTATTTTAAAAAAATGGATACATTACTTCGCAGACAACTAGGGTAACGTGTTAAAATAATAAGATAAGTCGTACCGAGAACGTAAAAACTTATGAAAATACAAAAAATGTAGATTCACCGAGAAACTCTCTGGTTTATTTATAATAACTTCATCTCATATAAATATATGCTGCTGTAAATTAAAGACAAAATCGACCAAATAATCCTAAATCTTACTATCGAGAGTGACTAGGCACATGATACAAATGAGGCAGAATATTGAGAACAGATAGGAATGTATCATGAAGTTACAGATGAATTAATTCGAGTCTGAGAACACCGAAGCATTATTTTGAGGGATTCAGTGCCTTCACACCTCATTAATTTGTTTGACTTGTTAATCCCATTTCCATAAATGGAGTGAGGTTTGGAAAATTTTTGACCTCACGCCGCCATTATCAATTAACCTCATGCAGGAGGAAAATTTAGAATTAAGACCTTTGTTAAGACTGAGATAAATTTGGACTTGGAACCCATATGTGATGGGCGCCGGGCGCCGTCTGGTATGTTGTGGGATTTGAATAAATTTAGATTTCCGAGCTATTTATATAATATAAGGAGGAGAACTTGAAAAAATTTCTACTTTCAAAAAAGGTTCGCGTCCAACTTCTAAATTTAGGTACATCTTTTTTCGCGGGGTACGGAACCTGCGGTTTTCCCGTTGCCATTACAAAATTTACAATGACATCTAAATTTTTTCTTCTCGATAAGCTCAGCATAACACACTGATTGAAATACTAGAAAGTCCACACCGATCCGCCCCCAGGTAGGTCCCTTTCTGTGGACCCTATTTTTCCTCGAAAGTTTTTCAGAATTTTTCGAAAACTTCGCCTTTTAGAGAAAAAAAAATCCGAACGATAGTTGTTCTTTATCAAATTTTTTAAACGATCCATTACTCATTTGTTACTATCGACCTGCGTTGAATGCCTCCAAAATTTCCAATGAAGAATCAAGTTTCATACTTCGTCGTTAGATCGGAAAAAACCTCCTATGTGCCATTTTTTGAGAAATGCACTGTTTTATATGGTTGGACACGGAATTTCAAGGCGCATCGACTGGAAAAATCCCCTATGTGCAAAGTTCAAAATTACACCGGTAGGAGCGATTTTGAATACCTCCTATGTGCACCATTAAGAAAATGTGGTCTCGAATACCTGCTATGTGCAAAGCAAACCTCTTATGTGCAATATTTCGGGCCAGGAATTCCTCCTATGTGCATTATCGCCCAATAACGCCGTATTTTAGAGAATTTTGAAAATTTTTTGTTACTACTGTATCAAAGAAGCTTTTCCACATTTAATGAGACGTTTCCGAAGTATTTTGGCCTTCTTTTCACAAAATAATCAGTTTTTTGCTTCTCCTGTAGAATTTTATTTTTGCCACATAGGAGGTTTTTTCCGATCCAACGACGACTTATTTTTCTAGTATGTCTATTACAATAACCTTTTTCACAATTTTATAGAAACCGTTCACTCATCACCCAATCGTGGAACACACTTTGGCAACATCAATTTAACAACAAATTCCTTCGTATTAAAAAAAATCCCCGTCCCTTGGTCATCCTCCATCAAAGACAAAAGACGAGAAGAAGTGACTCTTCCCGTCTAAGAAATGGCCACACAAAAGTTACTCACTCTCACATAACTAACCAACACCCCTCCATCTTGCCCCTTCTGTCAACAAGACAATTTAACAGTTGACCACTTCTTCTCCTACCCCCAACTCTTACCTCTTCGTTCTTTCACCAACACACCCTCCTCCCTCACTCGAGCACTTAAAAACAACCATGAAACCATTTGTGGTACCTTACAATACTTACAATCAACTGACTTTTAGAACAACATCTAAACAATCTGACCGTCCACACTAATTCCCCTCCACATTAATTTCTACCCACTTACCTTCCATCTATATGACCATGTAGTTTCAAAGCTCGTATCGGGGCTGGGGACATCTTATCTTTACCAAACTCGATGAAATCGGTCTCCCGGGCCACCTTCCAAATATACTGAAAACCTTTCTCAACAACAGAACCCTTTTAGTAAGAATTAATAACATAACCTCCCTCCCCCCTCTTTCGGTCCAAAACGGAGTCGTCCAAGGTGAAGTTTTCGGTGTTCTACTACTTTTGATAGCTACTCACATGTCAAGCCTTCCCTCACACAGCGTCTTGCCAACGATTATAACATCTCCATCTGCTCTGTTAACCCCCCCCCCCCCAGAGCGCCCAGAGACTCCTCCAGGAAACTCTTAATTCAATTACTGCCTGGACATCAAAAAACGGATTCAGTTCTCTGCTTCAAAAACATATTCAGTTATTTTCAAGAAAAGAAACCTCATCCCATCTATCCCTCCCTTCATTTTACAAAACTTTGAAATTCCATCACGAAACTACGGCAAATTTCTCGACCTACTTTGATCAAAAACTTACTTGGGCCCCATACATTAAAACCCTCAAAGCCAAATGCACACGCGCTCCAAACATTTTGAAATTCTTATCTCACCCCTCGAAAGGATGCAACCAAAAGTACTCCTCCAACTTTCTGAAAGCCTCATCCGCTTAAAATTAGACTTAGCCAACAAAACTGTTCTCACCTCACTTGACTCCATCCAAACATCCTCCCTCAGGATTTCCCTGGCAGCTCACCTTACTAGCCCCAAACTTAGCCTATGCGCAGGGTCCGCAGAATCTCCCCTCCACTTCCGCAGACTCACCCTGACCTCAAACTTTTTATCTTCTGTCTCACAATGTCCGCAACTTTCAATTTTCAGCCGAATCTTGCGCGTTTACAACAAACATATACGCATTCAATTTAATCACTCTCTCAACAAACCGTTCACAGCAAACCCCCTAGAACCCATTGATACAATCTGCCCTCCTCGGACTCTCCCTGAACCCACAAAAATTCCAAAATATGACAAAATTGCTTGTATCCAACTTGTCACAAAATTACTTCACTAGACACTCTGCCTCTCTGATGGGTCTAAAACATCTAATGAAGCAGCGTACGCATACTCTATTGACGGGGAAATATTTTCGGAACGCATCCTCGCAACATGGCTTCCATATTTACAGCGGACTTTATGGGAATACTTACCTGTCTCTCCCACCTTTCCCAACTTCCCCCAAACGGACAATTCCTTCTCCTCACTGACTGCCTCTCTTCTCTTCATTCTCTTACAGATGCATACAACTCCAATCCAATCGTTCAACGCATTCTCCTCACACTTCAAACTCTTAACTTAATCAACACCCAAATAATCTTCATATGGATTCCTGGACCCATTGG
The DNA here is from genome assembly GCA_035079385.1 of Aspidiotus rigidus. Classification (NCBI taxonomy): domain Eukaryota; kingdom Metazoa; phylum Arthropoda; class Insecta; order Hemiptera; family Diaspididae; genus Aspidiotus; species Aspidiotus rigidus. Next base: position 10,640,109 of record JAVHKY010000020.1, on the reverse strand, counting down.
CCTCCCTCAACATGATGCCGTTGATGAAGCCGCTAAACAACCTACTTCCTTCGACCAAATGACTGATAATTACCCCGTACCATTAGACTATAAAAATTACTACGGTTCACTCATCACCCAATCATGGAACACACTTTGGCAACATCAATCTAACAACAAACTCCCCTTGGTCATCCTCCATCAGAGACAAAAGACGAGAGAAGAAGTGACTCTTTCCCGTCTGAGATTGGCCACACAAAAATTACTCACTCTCACATAACTAACCAATACATCCTAACCCCTCCATCTTGTCCCTACTGTCAACAAGACAATTTAAAAGTTGACCACTTTTTCTCCTGCCCCCAACTATTACCTCTTCTTTCTTTCACTAACACACTCTCCTCCCTCACTCGAGCACTTAAAACAACCATGAAACCATTTGTGGTACCCTACAATACTCACAATCAACTGACTTTTAGACCAACATCTAAACAATCTGACCGTCCATCGCACACTAATTTCTCTCCACATTAATTTTTATCTTCTCATGTTTCATATTTCATCTATTTTCATATCATGTAATACCGTCGAGCTAATGACCTTGTAGTTTTAAAGCTCGTTAAATAAATAAATATAATAGCATATTCTGCTCTATAATTGAGTTTCAACGCCGAGCTATAGACCTAAGTGTAGCTAGAACTCCTTAATATAAATAAATAATAAATAAATAATGATTAAATTTAGAGTATGAAAGAATATCTTTTCATCTAAAATGAACATTCGTGATCGTAATGTGGATACTCCTAATAACTTTCCAAGTTGGCTTTTTGAAGAATTTTCATGGCTGTCGACGCGTTGTCATCAAATTGGTTTCGGCTCAATTCAAAGGCACTGGATTCCTTTTTTGGATGACTCCTTGACTCCTTTTATTCTAAGGTCAAAAAGAAATTTATTCTATCCGTTCACACGTTGACATCTCTATTTTCTCGTGTATTTCATTTTCGAAAGGCATTATTGCCAACTCCAGTAAATGAGTGGGATTGAGTGATAGCGCTATTAAACAGTCATATACAAGTTCCGCAATCAGACGAACCCGTATAAATAATGTCTGCAAAGAAGGGTCTTTTTGGTATCTGTAAACCATTAAGGTGAAAAATTATTCAAGTAAGGTAAATATGTGTATAAACGCGTGTATATGGAAAATGACTTGAGATGACGAAATCACGGCGAAGGTGCGACAGCTTAAGTTGAAGAAAAGTTGATTATCTTTGTGAGGCACAACAATGATGAATGAGCGGTGAGATAAGTAGGTACCTACAATAATGAACTAGAAAACCAAAATTGATGCGATCAAGAATAATCTTGCTTCCAATCCACCCATCCCAACCTGAATAAACGTATAATTTTAAAATGCAGCGATAGAGTTACGTACAGTTTGTGAATTCATTCTTCCCATAGTTTCGCCGCAAAATTTCAATGAATTACAAACTTGGATTTTTTATCAAAAATTTCGAATTTCATATTTCACCATGTAAGAAGCTTCCAAACCTATCTCTCTTTTTCCCTTTGATCTCTAAAACTTGCGGAAACTGCACAATTCTTTTCGATTTGTATCCCAATATTCAACTCCGATCATTTCTTCTAAATCTCCGATCGACTATCCTCGCCCCCAAAGGCAGCATTAAAGATTATCGTAAATACAATTCTAACTCATACCACTCGTACTCCTACTGCTTGTCTACAACAAAAACTTGTTAGTTGTTGACAATCTGTTCAATTTCAAGATTAGGTACTCTACGTTTTGCAAGCTTTTTTTGACACTCCGATCGCTACCTCACCCCAGAAAGCATTTCGATGTCTTCTTTTTCCATAAAATAGAATTTTCTTGCACATAATGTACAGAAATTTTCGATGTAAGAATTTCTGTCTTTCATAGCTTCAAATAAAAGTCTGAAAGTCGATTTTCATTTTCAGAATAATTTCTTAAAAAATTTAATGTCCACAAGAAAATTAATCATTAATTTTTTACTTACTCACAAGAGGGTATTTTAAAAGTATCTACTGAAGAAAAGAAAAAGAGAAGTTATAGAAGAATTACTCACATAATAAAAACGGAAAAATTTTTAAGATCGAAAAATAATTCCACGTACGCGAGATGAGAAACGTTATAAATTACATAATACACAAAAAAATTTCATATTTTACAACACTTAATGCACTCTGAAATTAATGATGAAAATGAAAAGCTGTGATGAAACTCAGAATATCAAAGAATATTCACCTAACATGAATATTCGTGAACTTCACGACTTGGCTTTTCAAAAATTTTCATCATTGCCGACGTCGTCATTAAATTAGTTCCAGGTCAATTCAAAGGTTCGTAGATGACTCCGCGACTCCCTTTGTTCTATGGTCAGTGAGAAATGTATTCAACGCGTCAATTTACTACCTCTTCATCCTCTGATAACAGTTCAGCTTCTTCGCATATTTCATATTCCTGCTGACCCCTGATCAGTTTCCAAATAAATACGAAAGGTATCAGTTTCCAAATAAATACGAAAGGCATCTTTGCGAACTCCAGTAAATCAGAAGGTTTGAATGTGAGCAATATTAAACAGGCAGATATAAGTACAGTAACCAGACAAGCATAAATAAAGAATGTATGCCAGGAAGAATTATTTCTGGATATATAAGCCATGAAGAGGAAGTATAATTCAAGCATAGAGAAATAAAGCCCAATTACTCGTATTCGAAAATCAATAGAACTAATATTTTCAAGAAATTCACAAGCCATCACAAACAAATTTAGAAAAAGATTTTATGGAAAATAGAAATAACTTTCAATGAGACGAGCACGGATTGACGAAATCACCGCGTAGGTACAATAGCCCACCTTAAAAAAATACAGTCATTCTCGTGAGGCGGAACAAAGATGAATGAATGGTGAGCTAGGCACCTACAATATAACCAGAAAACCAAGATTGATGCAATCAAGAATAATCTTGCCTCTGAACCGTATCCGTTCTAACCTGAGAAATTACGTAATGATGATTCAGAAATTTTCAGTGCGTGCTGGAAAAGAGGATAATAATTTTAAAATACATTGTTGATGAATCATTTTTTTGTTTTATTTCATTCTAAAAGCTTTCATCTGCGCTCGAGTTATGAGCTTGGTGGCAAATCAATTTTACATGCCTTGAATATAATTTCCTGGTTTTAGATAAGAGATGATGTTTTGGACGGGTGGGAGGTCATCGGTAAAAGTTGTTTCGATGGATGGTGAAATTAGGTGGGTCTGACGCAAGGAAGCCGAAGATGGGCATTTAACATTTGGGTGACTGTGAGGGAGTAGTCGAGGCTACAATGTTTGGAGGAGAGTGGGAATAAGCTGGATGTGATCAATTCGGGGTAGATTTCGTTCCGGCGGGTTTCTTGACGTGATGAAGCCCACGCGAATGGTGATGGTTGTAATTGGGCTAATTTGTTTGATGAGATTTGATTTTTCCAGAGTGTGATCCATTCGTCTGTAATTTCGAGCTGGAACATGAGTGAGATCATTTTTAGAGAGAAGAGGAGGAGAGTTGATAAGTGGAAGTTTTGTAGTGCTTTTGGCCGCTAAATGGACTTTTTCATTGCCTTGGATCGCCATATAGCTGGGGACCCAGATAAAAGTTGTGTCGTAATGAATGGATGACAGGGTTGTGAGGAGAAAATGCATACGCGAGACAAGTGAGCGTGTAGAGTGTGCATTGTAGATTGCCGTCAAGGCGGATAAAGAGTCAGTGGCGATCAGAAAAGTACGTTTTGTTGGGAAATGGAGGGTTAGTATTGAAAGATGGTTTCGACTTCGGCCATTAACATTGGTACGGAGTTGCGGTAATTTGACGTCATAGGCCTGGACTTTGGAGCTATGTATATAATAGGAGGGGAACTTGAAGCAAATTGATTTATAACGTCATCAAACCGTAACGTCATAGGCCCCGCTCGCCAAGCTATATGTGATAGGTGGAGGACTTGAAAAATTTTCGAGCTTCGAGCTTTGTCGGCCGGACGGCGGATGATTTTTCAGACCTTCCTCTCCCCTTAAAATAGGTTCTCCGTTAAAAATTAAAGAAAAATTACCAGTGGGAGGGGGTAGGCTGGTGACTAATGGTAAGTTTTAGAGGATAATAACACAGAGGAGGCGCAAATTCACGGTTTACAGGAGGTAAGGAGTAGGCGATCCCTCTGTAGAAGGAGCAAACATGTTTGCATCTTACCAATAAATTATCTTTCTTTTCTCTCTTCAGAATTATACTCAGTTTACGGATTTAAAATCGTTTTTTGGAATTACGTACATACATTCAAAGGAGTCGTAGTTATTATGTTTCATACAATTAAAATATTTTACAAAATAACTCACAATTCACCGACAAATAATTTGCTGCGTAATTGAGCAGTCGTGTGTCTGCTCTGATAATGACTTACAAGATTAATTATTAATATGATATATAAAAATAAGAAAAAGAAAAAGGACGGAAAAAAACATAAGACGAAGAAGAGAGAAATATAAAACAATTCACACAATTAAAATCTCCAGTATTGCCCTAAATTCGTCCATCAATGTACTCAAACAACGATGTGGAAGTGCAAAACCAGACCTTCTTAAAAATAAATTTCCTTGACACGGATAGTTCTTAAGTGGTACAGCTGAAAATTGGGAGTCGGACGGTGATGATAATACAGGTGTACGGGATATGTGGCGCCGCTGGACCAGCCATAGGGTTGGTTACTGTAATTCCAGTCGAAGAAATGACAAAAGGCGGCATAATCCTGCACGGCTGTACTTCTTCTTGTTACGTCTGAAATAAAATTTTAATTGAAAAGAAGTTATTACAGTTCTTAGATAGTGAAATAGTTACAATTAGCACGGTCGCTCAATCGTTCAATTTCCCCGATTTCGAAGTCGTCTCAATATGTAAGACAAAAAAAATTAGATGCCAGCGCAAGACTGCAGTGGCAGTGGGGAACCCGCTGTCCCGAGAATTTTTCCACGTCCTTCTCCTATCATACGAAGCTTAGAGCCTGAAGTTTTTCTAAATCCCGAAAATTATGATGTGACAACTTGAAGGCGCTGCGATTTCAAGAGAGCTGTGTTTTTCCTAGTCCCCCTCCTATCATAGATAGCTCGAGAGTCAAAATTTCTCCAAGTCCCTTTCATATCAGAGTCGAAATTTTTCCAAGTCCCCCTCCCCTCTCGTGATGTCATCAACCCCGGGCCGCTCGCGGATGAAAATTTTCTGAAAGTACCCCCAAGAAAAAGGATAGCGGGTTCCCTGGTAAAAGTGTTACATGCGTCTTTTTGGGATTCTGTCCAGAAAAGTAGGAATTGTTTTTATCCTACAATGCATATAATGTGAGAACGCATCAATTCCCGGGAAAGTAGGTAAATTTTATTTACTTGACTGACGCACTCTGGTCGAGAGGCCACTTACGGATTTGATTACCCTTTATAAAACCATTTTCCCGCACTTTCATACTTTAAACTCAATGTTTCAATGTACTACTCAGGTGTGAGATTGAGTCCTGCCCCAGTAAAGCCTTGCCCGAGCTGGGTTAAATATTTGGTACCTGTAAGGACCAAGCCAAAATACAATGTACCCGAATTCAGGCCTGGTACTACTTGATATGCTCACTTAATACTTATGAAATACTGCATTTGCCGAACCTTTTGGCACGTTTTTGGTAGGTAACCACCATATCCTCCGTGTTACTGTTGGTATTATTATTTTCATTTTGTTGTTTTTGAAGCAGCTGTGGCTGTTGTTCTACTTGCGTTTCGGCAGCCTAAAATGTAGAGAAGTATTAACGGATGAATTATATTGAGAAAATTGCCGATCTTGTCTGTCACTGTAGTCTTTCCATGTTCTCCACCATATATTTTCACTTTCTACAAGAACTGAGAAAAAAATATATGACCAACACCTCTAGCATCCGGTTATACCCTCAACCCCTCTCGTCTAGTTTACCCCTATCGAACATTTACAGTGTCTAGTTTAACGCTCTTCAAACAGTTACTCAAGCTTTGCTCTTAGTCTAATTTAGCCCCTTCTTGCTGATATGATGTGGGCAACCATTGTAGTCTCCTTCAAAACTACTCCTATATTAATATAATACATACTGTGAGCCAGCCTAGTTTAGCCTCTTCTCTGACAATATCTAATTATTGTTTATGAAGCTAAGCGTTACATTCGGACCTTTTTTAGCCAGACCCAACCAAGCAACATGATGACGATCTGGGGAAAAGGAGAATCCCCGCTTTCTGTAGATTGTTATCATATCGCTTGGTTGGGTTTGGCTAAAAAAGGGTCCATCTTTATCGTGAAAAACTTGGTGACGTCATCATCCATAATCTTAAGACGTATACACTTTTCTAACATTGTCAATCCCTGACGTCATCACTACGTTACGTATTATACGTGGAGAATTTCTGGCGAGTACCTCCTTCAAAAATAACATATCCATGTAAAAATTGTCCTTTCTCACTTTTGTATTGCAAAAGCTTAAGGATGTCGCTAATCTCAGTTCTGAAACATTTATACCTACTTCAAAGATCAAAATTTTTACAAATCCTTAACGGACTTGAAGCTAAATTGTCCTGTGAATGTTCCTCGCAGGAATCTCTTCTCCAATACCCTGTTATATGTAGCTCAATATTCAAAATTTTTTTAAATGTCTGCTCCCTTTTCATGTACGTGTATTGCCGAAGTTCGACATTTTGTCAAGTAAAGTCCTCAAATCACGGTGGGTATCGGAGATTTTTCCCAAATGATCCGCCACAAAACCGCATGTTTGCCGTTATTATAATCCCAGAGCTTCATTCCAACTTTTGAGATAGATAGGATGTAAAAATGGTGCGGTTCAAATGGTCGAATACCAGGGACAACGGCGGACTGATGGCAAGTGTGTTTCCTGGTGACCGCTAGAGGCCTGCCATAGCCCCATAATGTCCGTATCCTTCAATTAGTTACTTGTGAATTGTTCAAGGAGGAGGGGAAAAGACCCAGGATAATTAAGGATTGTTATTAGAACTCATATTGAGTGAGTGAGGTGAAAGTTGAGCACTAAAGTTGAAGCGACACAACTGATGAGGTGACATCCGAAAGTACTCTTGTAAAAGCTACTAACAGAGTAAAATTGTACGCCCAAAAAACTTTTTCAATACAAGAATTGTTATGAAATTTTTGAAAATAGCACCACTATCCTCGAGGTCCATCTCAATTTACCAAAACAGCTCACTTCGTTTGTCCAAAAAATACATCAACACAATCAATCCTTCATAATGCCCCCCCCCCCCTCACCTTTTCTGGTTTACGAACGGGTCCAAATTGGGACTCAGAGAACGGCATATACAGTCTCCATTCAGGATAACATCTAATTCCGAATGGAAAATTCCGCTTTCATATCTACCGTCGGATATTCAGCTGCCTTTCGGTTCTTACCTACTTCTTTCCTCCCTACAATTTCCTTATACTATTTGATTCTTCCTCTCTTATCCTTACTTGCTGTCCAAGACCAAAGACCCCCATTTTACCAATCCTATGTCGTCCAACAAATCTTCGTTCTTATACGCTCGTTTGGTTCTTCTTCATCTTCTGTGGATGCTGAGACACATGGACTTTGAGAAACATGACGCTGCGGACCTTGTCGCAAAGCAGTCACAACCTTCATCTTCCGTAACTAATCCCTTCCCCTCGGATGATTTCAAATCGTATTTCTGCTCCCTTATTCTCTCTTCCTGGCATATTTCTAGTTCTTATAATCCTTCCGGTCCGTCAAAAGAGCTCTGATCTCGTGGTCTTACCGTCGCGAAGAAGTCGTATCCTAACATGTCTCAGAATAGGCCGTACCCGTCTCACCCACCCTTTTCTCTTTTCATGCCTTTCATCCTCTTCATGCCTATACTGCAATGCCGATGATCTGTGTGTTATACAATTCCTCTCGTTTTGTGCGAATTCAATTTTCCGCAATTGTTTGTTGCAGTTACCAAGTTAAAGAAAGAATGAAATAAGAACAAAAATGATTGCCCACTTCTCAAAAACATCCGCCTTCACTATTCTGTCTCTCGTTGTATCACAAACTGCCTCTCAAACAATCATGATGAAAGCTTCAGGAAAATGATCTAGGTACTTCCAATTCAATTGGGTAACACGAACACGCTTGTGTGCGCATATTACTTACTTGTGGTTGAACTAAGACGCTGGTAAAATGCACACCAAAAGTGCATCCAATACTCTTTAGTCCTTATAAACTGTAGACCCCGGATTCAAGTGACTCAAGCTTCAGATCTCTTTGTTCCTAGTGCGCTGGTGTTCCATTTTCTCATTCAATACAGTTTTCTCCTCACTCATCTTCATACATAATTTATAAATGAAAACAAATAAACGACAAAATTTACTTCTTCCTGCTCGTTGAATGAATCCATTGTAACATCTTTACCGGTAGCTGACAAACCAGTCTCACTTTCAAGCCTTGATAAGATGGTTTTGATACGGAATGCAACTAACGTACAAGACAAATTTGTAAACAATTTTGATAATAATACCATAATACTGGTGTCCAACTTGGAGTTCGTACTTGTTGTGAAGGACTCCAATTTGTTGAGAAATAACTCTATATCGGATAAAGTACTTGTATCTAATAGAACAGCATCCTTCTCTGGCTCCTCTGGCTCATTAGACAAAGGGCATAATTGTTTCAAAATTGGAATAGATTGCTCAAGTAAATTGATCGTTGACTCGTATTTATTATTTCGTGGAGGCGATCCTGACACATAAGACAAATTTGTAAACAATTTTCAAATGATAGCCTACATACTGATATCTAGCTTATAGCTCATACTCATAGATTCAACTATAGAATTCAATGAAAGGATATTAGGATCGTCGGATGGACCAATTGGAGAACCTAAAAGACAAATTCGTGAAAAATTTTTAATTATGACACCATTTATACTGATGTTCAACTTATGACTCATACTTGAAACGATAGACTCCAATATTTCAAAAACCATTCTTAACGAATAAGGTGTTGTCGGAAGGTCCACCAGTCCCTTGTTTGGGCTAGCAGACTCTGATTTATTGATCGATGTCTCGACATTCGATAAATCAGATGGAACATTCACACCCGAGACAGGCCATGACCAACGTTTAAAAATTTGGTCGATGATACCTCGAGAGTCAACTTGGCTCATGTTTAAACCGATAAGCTCCGATGTAAATAACTGAAAAAAAATTTGCATACGATAAATGATTTTCATTAATTTTTAACAACGATTCAGATACTTACTAATATTTCTTTGAATTTCTTCTGTCAATAATTTGGTTTGTGAACATCGAGAATTAATGATTTACGCAGATTTCAAATTCTGACCTCCGAATCCTGTCAAATAAGAGCTAGCCTCGGAAGACATTGGAGCTTTACACTGTGTTGATAAAAAGGTAGGTACCTACGTTGAAGCATTAGAAAATACAATCTTCAACGTGCAAACAGAATTTGATATTGTGAGGGGAATATTGGTATTTTGTGAGGTAACTTATTTCTATGTAATTGAAGTCTGTATCAGCACTTTCCCAATGAATTAAATCTTATTAACGGTAAGGCTAAAATTTTACTTACCACTCATATTTTTGATACCTCAGAGTGAAGAGCAGGAGAGAAGCTGCCTCATAATTAACAAAATATATATACTTGAATAAACCAATATTGGAAATATTTCCTTTATACCAGTATTTTTCCCTTCCCAGGTTGGCCTATCTGAAAAACAGAAATTGAGCAAATGAACGAAATGTGTATTTCAGTGATGAAGCAAAGAAGTTGAAATTTACCCACTATTACTTTTAATCTCTCAAAATTTTCTGAACTGATTTCGCCCAACGAAGTATGATTGTAAGGTTCATATCAGCACTTATCGGTCGATTCCTTAGTTTTTATTTACTGGTAATATGTTCGTAGTTTAGGTACTGTTCAAACATGACAGATGTGATCGAGGACGAGAAAAGGGACCTTAGTGGGCAAAAAAAAATGGATTTTTCCTGATTACACCATTACGTATAGAACTATCATAAAGAGGAAAATTGATTCTTTGCCCACCAAGGTCCCTTTTCTCATCCTCGGTCACAGATTATGATTACTGATGACAACGAAAACTCAATAGCTACCTAACTAATCATCACAATCACGGTACATTGTAGCGTATTCTCACTGAGTAGCTGTTGTCTGTTGTTTTGTTAACGTATCCCTAGTGAACGTTGCAGGTTAAAGATGGACAATGTACAGAGTCTTATGGCAAAAAACAGCACTGCTCTTCTAAAAATTGTGAAAAAATCAGGAATCAACGCAAAGAGTTGGGACTCGACTCTAAAGTTCAGTTTATTTAAAATTATAATGTTCGGGAAAAATCATCTCTCTAAGTAAATTTCTCAATTTAAGAGATTGTTTGATTGAGGGTCCTGCAGAGATGAAAGTGAATCATTGGAGTCAGTGTATGGTAGCTAGGTAGTAGGTGTGGGAAGATATTCACAGAATTGAGACAAGTCTCTCTCAGTAATCTAATGTGAGAAGTCCAAGAAGTTAGCTGTGATCAAAGGTGACGCCGAGAGTTTAGAAGTACTGAGATTAATTTTGAAATTTTGAAGGAGTTGGGGAAGAGAATATACGGCTTGAAAAAGCTGTCGATTGTGCGGCTTCGGCATTCGCGTAATCTTTTTCTCTCCCTTCAGCATAAACTTCCTTTCAAACAGGTACGAGGAAATCATTAACATGATGAACTACCTCCGTCTCTCCTATCTCTACGACACCATCTAACACATATTAATCTTTATTGTCCCCAACTGACCACTCCGTGTCCATAGCCCTCAGTGTACTTGCACAGCTCGTTAATTTAATGAAGATGATACCGAACTATAATTAAAGTTCTTTCGAATCGTCAAGAATATATTTTTGACATGTTCCATGTCTTTTCTCTCGCCGGACCCCGATTTTGAAACTCGCGAGTACACCCCCCTCCCCCCCCCGTCAAGAGTGACCGTGCGTCCGTACAAATCTCTACCCCGTGGGTGATTCAGAAATTCGCGAGTACACCCCGCGTAATGATAATAAATAATTATATTAATTAATTAATTAAATAATTAAATAATCAAAGCGTGCGTCCGTGCACATCTCTACACCGCGGGTGATTTAGAAATTCGCGAGTACACCCCGCGTAATAATAATAATTAATAATAAATAAATAAATAAATAAATAAATAAATAAATAAATAAATAAATAAATAAATAAATAAATAAATAATTAAATGATTAAATAAATAATTAAATAATTAAATAATTAATATAATTAATAATTGGAAAATTTTCCAAGTCCCTCTTCCTATCATATATGGCTGGATAGTCGAAATTTTTCCAAGTCCCCTAGACTTGAATTGTCTCATACCATTCCAATACAACAGCGAGACAGGGGGGGAACGAGCGGAGCGAGTTCGCCCCACGAAAGGTGATACCTCAAAATATTTCTCATAAAGGCGCTACCTCATATTTCTGATAGAAGACTTGAATTTTCTTATACCATTCCAATACAACAGCGAGCTCGCTTCGCTCGTTCGCCCCACGAAAGTTGATACCTCAAAATATAGAACACCCACAATTACCTCAAAATATTTCTCATACAAGACTTATACGACGCCAAGATAGGTAAAGGGGTAAACGAATAATATCTCACGAACACTTGACCTAGTAGAAGCCTAGACTGAAATACTTCAAGATGACTGATAAAATATAAAAGACATGGAACATGATCTTCATTTATTTGGCTATGCCAGAAAATTTCTTAACGTGAACAGAGTATAGGATTTTTTTTTTTTTTTCATTTTCATTATTATTATTATTTTTCAATTTCCTATCGCTATTCGCTGTACTGAATTATTTTTTGAAGCTCTTGTTCCGACAAGCCCGGAGCTCTTTCGCAGGTGAAAAAGTTTCGTACCCAAAGGTTGTTTTTGATGTCACTATGAAGATTTGCATACTCTGTTACTTGAGATCTTAGTTTTGCACAGTACTCCTTATGAGTTTTATTTTTACATAGCCTTTTTAAATTTTCGTAGGTCTTTTCGTACAGTCTTCGAAAAAGTTTCTTCTTCTCATTACCTCAGTAATAACCTACTGCACGACTGTTTTCCTCGACCCTACTTTTTGATCATATATCTGATTTTCTTCAGTTGTCTACCATTATTTCTATGATTGTAAGTGCTCTTATTAATACAGTGCGGAGTGGAAAACCTAATGTATTATGAAAGACAGTGATTTTTTACGTGCGGGATACTATTCAAATTAAGTATGATCATTTGTGGAAATACTTTCGAATTTCGGATCTTGACAGGGAGAAAGAAATCAAATCTCTCAGATTCCAGACCTGAGTGGAACTAGAAAACGCGGATCTTTTGGCTTCCAGATTTTGACGTAAAAAAATTGGATTTCTTGTGCTCTAGATTTGTGTAGAAAAAAAGCTTCAGATATTTTGGGTTTTGGTCATCGAAAAGTAAATTTCTTCTTACAGTCGAGATGGGGGAAGGAAACGAGAGACCCGGAATGAGTCATACCTAGTCGGGAGTTACAGATTTCGCATTTATTCATTCATTCACGTCCCCACAGTTCCGAAGAAAAAGTACTCCTTTACAGAAAATGTACATCTTTCCATTCATGCCTTAAATCGTAGGCGCCATTAGCTCGGATGAGTCATACGTAGTCAAGAGTTACAGATTTCATTTAGGTATTCATTCATTCACGTCCCCACAGTTTTGAATAAAAAATACTCGTCTACAGGAAATGTAACTCTTTCCATTCATGCCTTGAATCGGAGGCACCGTTGCTGTTCTTTTCTACCTACCTTTGTCAGGTGCTTCCGTTCAACGCTTTTCTCGACCTTCACTGAACTTGCTATTCTGCGAGAAGGAAATCTTTCACCGTTCCACGTTGAATGATGTCTACCCGTATCCGGTGTAGCAATTCTCGCTGTGCGATTTTTTGTGTGTCGAATCGACTGAATTGAACTCACAAAAATTGAGAATACCTAATATTCTAATTGGGGTGAAATATGCATCAGGTTTTTTACGTGGGTAAGGTGGGAAATAGGAAGAAGGAGAATAGCTAGAGTGGCTTGCTGAAATTTCGAAAACATTGAGACGCGTAAACAATTATAAGACAAACATTAATTGAAATTTTGAACAAGATAAATTTTATTGGAAAAATGAAGAGCCTAAAGGACAGAAAATAAAATAAAAACATCCACTCATCAGCCTCATAAACGAGATTGAGGTTGACGTGAGAAGAAATTTAATTAAGATTTTGGTTCGTACACGTCCTCAACGGATTGAACCAGAGTAATGAGAGATTCTAATTATCTTTAGTCAAGTACTTACATCAATTGGTATCATAATGTATTGCTGATTGGGGGTTTGTTCCTCCGACATCTTGGTGGCGCAGATATTCTTTCTCGTAAAACGTAATCAGCATTTGTAACTATAAGTATTTATGAGAGAGATTGGCAGGAGATGATTTTTCATTGTTATGGATTTGTTTATTTGTTCATCAGTCGAATATTACCGAAGCGATGAAACTCCAACTCAAGAATTGCACATTTTCGATCGGTGGAGAAGATGTTGTTGGATATGGGAATTTCTGTGAAATTTAAACGGATGAGGGGCTTGGTGAGGGTCCAAGTTGGAGGTGACTTATAAATGAGTAGAAGGGGGTTAACTTTGAAAGGAATTCATTGAGGGGCTGTTCGAATTGAAGCAGGATAGTATATTTGTTTCTACTCAACTAATTTCTGTGTGTGAATCGTAAATTTATGGTAACACTTTAAGGCCAAAACTCCTTTCCACATCGAACTCTCAACGCGGCGATAAAAAAAAAACTCACGGGTTCACTAATGGAGTTGAACAAGGGGTGGCAGGGAACCTTTTTCATGGGGCACTGACTTGGAAACTTGTATGGAGAATTGGGACACAAGAAAACTGATCTATGACGTCATCAAATTGTAAGATTACCGATTCGGACTTGAGAGCTACATGTGGTAGGAGGGTAGATTTGTAAAAATTTCGACTTCCAAGCAATATACGGAAGGAGGGGGCTTGAAAAATTGTGATCTCCAAACTAAATACGATAGGAAAGGGATTAAAAAAAATTTCGACCTCCGAGCTATATATGATAGAAAATCTACCTTTGAACGACCTTGAGGATGCCGGCCGGCCGGACAGCTGACAATTAGAAAAAAAAAAACGATAAAACAGTTTCCCTGTTGAAATACATTTATCGTTTTTTCAAAGTACATACATTCAAAGGAGTTATATGTTTCATACAATTAAAAGTTTTTATAAAATAACTCACAATCCACTGACAAATAATTTGCTGCGTAATTGAGCAATCGTGTATCTGATCAGATTATGACTTACAAGGTTAATTATTAATATGATATAAAAAAAAAAGGGACGGAAAAAAACATAAAGACGAAGAAGAGAGAAATATAAAACAATCAACACAATTAAAATCTCCAGTATTGCCCTAAATTCGTCCATCAATGTACTCAAACAACGATGTCGACGTACAAAACCAGACCATCTTAAAAATAAATTTAGTTGATACGGATAATTCTTTAGTGGTACAGATGAAAATTGGAAGTCGGACGGTGATGATGATACAGGTGTACGGGGTATGTGGCGCCGCTGGACCAGCCATAGGGTTGGTTACTGTAATCGCAGCCGAAGAAATGATTTGGTACAAAACTGTCCTTAGTTAACTAACGGCGGCCGTATCCTGCACGGCTGTACTTCTTCTTGTTACGTCTGAAATAAAATTTTAATTGAAAAGAAGTTATTACAGTTCTTCGATAGTGAAATTGTTACAATTAGCACGGTCGTCTAATCGTTCAATTTCCCCGATTTCGAAGTCGTCTCAATATGTAAGACAAAAAAAATTAGATGACAGCGCAGGACTGTAATGGCAGTGGGGAACCCGCTGTCCCGAGAATTTTTCCACGTCCTTCTCCTATCATACGAAGCCCGAAGTTTTTCTAAATCCCGAAAATTATGACGTGACAACTTGAACGCTCTGCAATTTCAAGGGAGCTGTGTTTTTCCTAGTCCCCCTCCTGTCATATATAGCTCAACGGTGGGAATTTTTCTGGGTCCCCAGCTCGAAAGTCGAAATTTTTCCAAGTCCCCTCTCCCCCCTCTCCGTGACGTCATCAACCTCGGGTCGGTCTCGGACGAAAATTCTTTGAAAGTACCCCCAAGAAAAGGGATAGCGGCTTTCCCGCTAAAAGTGTTATACGCGTCTTTTTGGGATTCCTTCCAGAAAAGTAGGTATCGTTTTTGTCCTAAAATGCATATAAGATGAGAACGTATCAATTCCCGGGAAAGTAGGTAAATTTTATTTACTTGACTGACGCTGACGCACTCTCGTCGAGAGGCCGCTTACAGGTTTGATTACCTTTTTCCAACACTTCCACACTTCAAACTCAATTTTTCAATGTACAACTCAGGACTGAGATTGAGTCTTGCCCCAGTTAAGCCTTGCTCGAGCCGGACCAAATATTTGGTACGCCTAAGGACTAGGCCAAAATACAATGTACTCACTTAATACTTACGCCATACTGCAATTGCCGAACCTTTTGGCGAGCTTTTGGTGGGTAACCACCACATTTCCCGTGTTACTGTTGGTATTGTTATTTTCATTTTGTTGTTCTTGAAGCAGCTGTGGCTCTTGTTCTACTTGCGTTTGGGCAGCCTAAAATGTAGAGAAGTATTAACGGATGAATTATATTGAGAAAATTGCCGATCCTGTCTGTCACTGTAGTCTTCTCATCTTCTCCACCATATATTTTCAATTTCCACAAGAACTGAGAAAAATATATATGACCAACACCTCTAGTATCTGGTCATACCCTCAACCCTTCTCGTTCAGTTTACCCCTATCGAAAATTTACAGTGTCTAGTTTAACGCTCTTCAAACAGTTACTCAAGCTTTGCTCTTAGTTTAATTTAGCCCCTTCTTGCTGATATGATGTGGGCAACCATTGTAGTCTCCTATAATACATACTGTGAGCCAGCCTAGTTCAGCCCCTTCTCTGACAGTATCTAATTTATTGTTTATGAAGCTAAGCGTTAAATTTGGACCTTTTTTAGCCAAACCCAACCAAGGGACATGATGACGATCTGAGGAAAAGGAGAATCCCCGCTTATAGTAAAGGAACATTTCTTCATTTCTGTAGATTGTTATCATATCGCCTGGTTAGGTTTGGCTAAAAAAGGGTCCATTTTTATCGTGAAAAACTTGGTGACGTCATCATCCATAATCTTAAGACGTATACACTTTTCTAACATTGTCAATCCCTGACGTCATCACTACGTTACGTATTATACGTGGAGAATTTCTGGCGAGTACCTCCTTCAAAAATAACATACCAATGTAAAAATTGTCCATTCTCACTTTTGTACTGCAAAAGCTTAATGATGTCGCTAATCTCAGTTCTGAAACATTTATACCTACTTCAAAGATCAAAATTTTTCCAAATCCCCAACGGACATGAAGCTAAATTGCCCTGCGAATGTTCCTCGTATGAATCTCTTCTCCACTACCCTGTCATATGTAGCACAATATTCAAAATTTTTTTAAATGTCTCCTCGCTTTTCATGTACGTGTATTGCCGAAGCTCGACATTTTGTCAAGTGAAGTCCTCAAATCACGGTGGGTAGCGGAGATTTTTCCCAAATGATCCGCCACAAAACCGCATGTTTGCCGTTATTATAATCCCAGAGCTTCATTCCAACTTTTGAGATAGATAGGATGTAAAAATTGTGCGGTTCAAATGGTCGAATACCAGGGACAACGGCGGACTGATGGCAAGTGTGTTTCCTGGTGACCGCTAGAGGCCTGCCATAGCCCCATAATGTCCGTATCCTTCAATTAGTTACTTGTGAATTGTTCAAGGAGGAGGGGAAAAGACCCAGGATAATTAAGGATTGTTATTAGAACTCATATTGAGTGAGTGAGGTGAAAGTTGAGCACTAAAGTTGAAGCGACACAACAGATGAGGTGACATCCGAAAGTACTCTTGTAAAAGCTACTAACAGAGTAAAATTGTACGCCCAAAAAACTTTTTCAATACAAGAATTGTTATGAAATTTTTGAAAATAGCACCACTATCCTCGAGGTCCATCTCAATTTACCAAAACAGCTCACTTCATTTGTCCAAAAAATACATCAACAAAATCAATCCTTCATAATTCCATCCCCCAACTTTTCTGGTTTACGAACGGTCCAAATTGAGACTCAGAGAACCGCATATACAGTCTCCATTCAGGATAACATCTAATTCCGAATGGAAAATTCCGCTTTCATATCCACCGTCGGATATTAAGCTGCCTTTCCTCTCTTATCCTTACTTGCTATCCAAGACCAAAGACCCCCATTCTACCAATCCTATGTCGTCCAACAAATCTTCGTTCTTATACGCTCGTTTGGTTCTTCTTCATCTTCTGTCGATACTGAGACACATGGACCTTGAGAAACATGACGCAGTGGACCTTGTTGCAATGCAGTCACAACCTTCATCTTCCGTAACTAATCCCTTCCCCTCGGATGATTTCAAATCGTATTTCTGCTCCCCTATTCTCTCTCCCTGGCATATTTCTAGTTCTTATAATCCTTCCGGTCCGTCAAAAGAGCTCTGATCTCGTGGTCTTACCGTCGCGAAGAAGTCGTATCCTAACCTGTCTCAGAATAGGCCGTACCCGTCTCACCCACTCTTTTCTCTTTTCACGCCTTTTATCCTCTTCATGCCTACACTGCAATGCCGATGATCTGTGTGTTATACAATTCCTCTCGTTTTGTGCGGATTCGATTTTCCGCAATTGTTTGTTGCGGTTACCGAGTTAGAGAAAGAATGAAATAAGAACAAAAATGGTTTCCTAGTTCTCAAAAACATACTCCTTCACTATTCTGTCTCTCACTGCATCACAAACTGTCTCTCAAACAATCATGAAGAAAGAGGTACCTCCAATTCAATTGGGTAACACGAACACGCTTGTGTGCGCAGTACTTTCATGTGGTAGAACTAAGACGCTGGTAGAATGCACACCAAAAGTGCATCCAATACTCTTTAGTCCTTATAAACTGTAGACCCCGGATTCAAGTGACTCAATCCAGTAAATTGCTTCAGATCTCTTTGTTCCTAGTGCACTGGTGTTCCATTTTCTCATTCAATACAGTTTTGTCCTCACTCATCTTCATACATAATTTATAAATGAATACCAATAAACAAAAAAAATTACTTCTTCCAGCTCGTTGAATGACTCCATTGTAACATCCATACCGGTATGTGACAAATCAGTCTTCCTTGTAAGCCAGCTGGGTTTGATACCTTGATTGAATTCTTCTAACATGCAACACAAATTTGTAAAGAATTTTAAAAATAATACCATAATACTGATGTCCAATTTGAAACTCGTACTTGGTGTGGAAGACTCCAATGTGTTGAGAAATAACTATATAGCGGATAAAGTACCTGTATTTAATGGAACAGCATCCTTTTCTGGCTTCTCTAGCTCATTAGACAAAGGGCATAATTTTTTCAAAATTGGAATAGATTTCTCAACTAAATTGATCAGTGACTCGACATCATTGTTTGAAGGCGATTCTGACACATAAGACAAATTTGTAAACAATTTTCAAATGATAGCCTACATATCTACTGATATCCAGCTTATAGCTCATACTCATAGATTCTAATGTAGATTTCAATGAATGGATATTAGGATCGGATGGATCAATTTTTAGAGAATCTGAAAGACAAATTTGTGAAAAATTTCTAATCATGATACCATTTATACTGATGTTCAACTTATGACTCATACTTGAAATGATAAACTCCAACTTCTTAAAAAGTAAACCTAACAAACAATTTGCGTATATCATTTCCATGATTCGTTCCGCGTATAATTCTTTCATGGCTAGTCTAGCAGACTTTGATTTATATATCGATGTCTCGACATTAGATGAATCAGATGGAACATTCACATCCGGGACAGGCAACGAGCCACGTTTTAAAGTTTTTCTGATGACATCTTGAGAGTTAACTTGGCTCATGTTTAAACCGATAAGCTCCGATTTAAATAACTGAAAAAAAATTTGCATACGATAAAATGATTTTCATTAATTTTTAACTGCAACGATTCAGGTACTTACTAATATTTCTTTGAATTTCGTCTGTCAATAAGTTGGTTTGTGAACATTTCAAATTATAAGAGCTAGATTGGAGTTTTACACTGTGTTGATAAAAAGGTAGTTGAAGCATTAGAAAATACAAACACTTCAACGTGCAAACAGAATTTGATATTCTGAGGGGAATATCAATATTTTTTGAGGTACTTACTTCTATTTGTAATCGAAGTCTGTATTAGCACTTTCCTAATAAATTAAATTATAATTAGCGGTCAGTCTGAAATTTTACTTAGCACTCATATTTTTGATACCTCAGAATGAAGAGTAGGAGAAAAGCTGCCTCATAGTTAACAAAAGATATACTTGAATAAACCAAAATTGGTAATATTTTGTTTGTATTAGTATTTTTCCCTATCCCAGGTTGGCCTATCTGAAAAACAGAAATTGAGCAAATGAAAGAAAAAAATGAAGCGGAGAAGTTTAAATTTACCCACTATTACTAAATTTGCTCAACTGATTTCGCCGAATAAAGTATGATTATTTTTCAGGTAAGTATGATTGTAAGGTTCACATCTGATCAGCGTTTATCAGTTGCTTCCTTAGTTTTTATTTACTGGTATTATGTTTGTAATTTAGGTACTGTTTAAACATGACGGATTGTGATTTCTGATGACAAAGAAAACTCAATACCTAGCTAATCATCACAATCACGGTACATTATAGAGGTATGGATACAAGCGTATTCTCACTGAGTAGCTGTTGTCTGTGGTTTATTTATAATTCCACAGCGTGACAACGCACGTATCCCTAGAGAACGCTGCATGTTGAAGATGGACAATGTACAGAGTCTTATGGCAAAAAACAGCACTGCTCTTCTAAAAATTGTGAAAAAATACGGAATTAACGTAGACAGTTGGGACTTGACACTAAAATTCAGTTCATTTAAATATATAATGTTCAGGAAAAATCATCTCTCTTAATAAATTTTCCAATTTTTTATAATCTTTGAAAACTTTAGCAATATTAGGGCACCTACCGTAATGTAGTGCTACTAAAGGGATGTGGAAAGATACGCTGAACCATTTCAAGATTGTTGCAAACCTAGCGGAATTCTGCATCAACTATCACATTTTGAGGGACACAATTTTCATGTTGCGTTCATACATCTGTAATGTACCGTGTTTACAATGTGGTAATAGGAATCATTTACTCTTCAAATCTCAAAATTCTACTATCATCACAAGGAGCTAAGAGTATATAAATTTGCAATAAAATGATTGGATATTAACGTCACACAGTATATCATGTTAATGAAAGTACGCGACGTCTAGCCAACGCACATATTTGCTTTCAGAATAACAACACTAGGGAGCAAATGAGTTGGAAAGATTTTTCATAAATTTTAAATTCTCGTCTCCTTATGTTTGACTCACAACATCTGTCTCTATCAGGGCACGATTTACTAATTTCCTGATGGCCTACCTATGGGCGCTTTTGTATCCTCGCTAGTTGCAACTCGAATCTAGTCTGCTCTCTAATCTTCTCCTTCCTCAACCTCACATCCTCACCTGGCTAAGATACGTCGACGACATGCTCTGTATTTGGAATGGTTGCGTACCTGAGCTCGAATCTCTTCTCACCTTTCTCAACTCTCTGCATCCTGCTATCAACTTCACTCGCGAATTAGGATGCTCATCCATCATCTCTCCATCTCGAAGCCAACTCTCTTGTTCCTCACTTCGCTATTTATCGGAAAATATCCAATACCGGCGTCTTCATCAATGGCTCATTCTAGCTTTCATTCACCGCCTCCTCACTATTCCTCTTTCTCCGCGTAATTTTAATATCAAAAAAACGCGTATCATTCATCTTGCTCTTCTCAATGATTTTCCTCACAACATCGATGCTCTCATTTCTCGTAAATCTCTTTAACGAGCTACGTCTCCCAATCATTCTTCCTTACGAGCTGATCCTCCCCGTTGTAACCGTTGGATTCGTCTTTCTTTCTTAGGCCAGTATTCTTATGAAGTGGCCAAAGCACGCGAAACTATCAATTACCGGTGCGCCTTTCACTCGATCCTCACTTTAGGCCATCTTAAGTCCTCCCCTGAAAAATGTTTCGGGGTCTATCGAGCTAGTTGGTTGCTCCGCTTTTTACATAGGGTAGACTGGTCGCTCTCTCAAAGATCGTTCTACTAACCATCGTAATACTTTCCGTCGCCTGGAGCCTGAAAAATCCGCCTTCACTAAACATTGTATCGAAAGTGGCCGCGACTTCAACTCTATTAAGTTCGAATTGATTCATAAAGCCACCAAGGGTCGTCTACTAAATCGCTTGGAAGAAGTCGAAATTGTTGCGGTGGCTTCTTTTGTTTCTGGCGAATCTCTCTTGAATGATACTCGTTTTGTTTTCAAGAATTCTTTTATTTTGAGGTTTTGTCGATAACTTCATTCATTCCAAGCTTCCTTCTTCATCATCCGCACATGTTTAGTTTGTCTTGTGCGTTACTGACGGATGAGGTGTTGCCTCGTCGACACGAAACCGGTCGTGAAATAAATTTCGTTATGTGATTGTATTTTCTTTTATTCAACTAGGGAGCAAAGATTATGGTGATCCTAATGGGGGATAAAAGTTTGTAAATATTTTAGAAGCCTTCTGAATTATCAATTCATAACTTTGATTTCTCACATATTCCTCATTTTGGATTATTTATGTAATGCGATGCTCCAAAGTAATGTTCTTTGTCCTTCCTGTTATTCTTATGGTGGCCACTACCGTTTTCCGCACCCAGGATATTCCCAAACTTTTTGTTTTCCCACTTTTCAGCTGATTCAAACTACGACAACGATTTCCTCAATCTCAAATCCCAAGCCGAAGCTCACCTCTACTCCTTTACCACGGACCTCTCCCCTTCCCCTGCAAACTTCCTATTCCCCCATTCTAACTCGTCTCTACCATTCAAAGAATCTCAAAAAAGCCGCTCCTGGCTCTTTTCGCCGACCATTACAATATCTCTGTTTGTTCCGCTAATCCCCGAGGTACCCACAGACTCCTTCAAGAAACCCTCAATTCAATTACTGCGTGGACATTGGAAAACGGCTTCAGATTTTCTCCTTCTAAAACCTATTGTGTCATTATAAAAAAATCCAAGCTCTGCAATCTAACCCTTAATTTTAAAAAACTTCCAAATTTCATCCCAAAATACGGAAAACTCCTCGAATTACATTTCGACCGGGCCTTTTATATTAAAATTGTCAAGGCCAAATGCACATGCACTCTGAATATTATAAAATTCATTTCTCACCCTTCAAAAGGCTGCAACAGAAAACTTCTCCTCCAACTATACAGAAGCCTCATCCGCTGTAGATTGAACTACGCCGCTCCAATATATGGCTTAGCCAAGAAATCCCTCCTTGCCTTACTCGACCCCATTAAAACCTCCTCCTTCAGATTAATCGTAGGTTCCTACCGTCCCAGCAAAAGCCTCTGAACCTCCACTCCACTTCCGTAGACTCTTCCTAACCGCTAACTTTTTGTCCTCTGTCTCCCAATCGCCCTACCTTCCAATCTTCAACCAAATTTTCCACCATAATGATAAACGATCTCCCGCCAAACATATCCTTCTCCACTTTAACCACTCTCTCAATAAATCCCCTACAACCCGTATATACAATATCTCCCCCCTGGACTTTCCTCAAGCAAATATTCGTTTTGACCTGACAGAAATCCCTAAATCTCACAAAACAACCTATGTACAATACATCTTGACTACACTCTTTGTCTCACCGATGAGTCTAAATCATTCAACAAATCTGATTACGCATACTCCATCAACGGACAAGTAACTTCTCATCGCATTCGTTACATGGTCCCATATTTACAATTGAACTCTTGGCCATACATGCCTGCCTTTCCCATCTTTTTCAACCTTCTCCTCTCCGACTCACTTTCTTCTCTCCACTCCTCTGACTTAAACAACTCCGATCCACTCACACACGTTCCTGGGCCCATCGACCTCCCTGAACACGACGCTGTTGACCGAACCGCCAAAGATTCCTCTCCTCTTAAGAAAATAATCGATGACTCCCACCTTCCCGCTTCTGACTACAAAAACCACTACCGTACTCAATCATGGAACTCACTCTAGATAATCAACTCCATAATAGACTTCTTTTTATTAAAAAAATCCTCAGCCCCTAGTCATCCTCTTGTAGGAAACCTAGACGAAAAGAAGTCATCCTTACCTGATTAAGGATTAGTCACACAAGAATTACCCACTTCCACCTAAACAATCCTCACATACTCACTTCCCCCCACTGCGAAATAGACAATTTAACAGTCGACCTTTTTTTCACCTGTTCCCAACTGCTATTGCTTCGCACTGCTACAAACACCCCTTCCTCCCTCTCAAAAACCCTTCAAAGATAATTTTGACACCATCTTTTCAACTTTACAATATCTGCAATTAACCAATTTTGACTCACTATACACAACTAAAGTTTTCTGTTTTTCTCTTCAATTCTTTCGTAAATCCAAGTATAATAGCATTCCCTATACTATAAACAAATTGTAACCGCAGTGTTTCTCAACCTTTCTTACATCGTGGCACATTTCTCCATGAAACGATATTACTGCGGCACAGCATTTCCAGAACTTCAAATTGTATCGAAAATGTTTGTGTGTTTTAAAATTTTCGTGTCTCTACTGATTTTCTCCTCCTAATTTCAGTATTTTTGGCTTACAAGATAGCTATATGAAGCCTCACCCCTCTTTCCCTATTCTGCGGTTCCGGGAAACAGGAGCTTTGACCTTCCACCGGAACTCAAGAAAATGTTGCCATCAATATACGCGAAAGTGTCTGAATGTTTCTTTCATTCACTGGAAACTCTCTGGGCTCTTCTAATTCCAAAATTTATGAGGAAACATGAAATATAATCTGTATTTTGGCCAAGTTTTGTGACATTGAGTGCAGGTTTGGACTCAAGTCTAAGTACTTATAACTGGAAATTACATCATTCAAAAATTGGAGCACATCGGTCAGATAGTGCTTATGATTACTTTTTCGAGTAAATAAAAAAATTGGTAATTCTTTTTGTAGTTCATGTTGATTTATGTTTTTGATCAAAATTTTGTGGCACATCTGAGGCGGGCTTGCGGCACATCGGTTGAGAATCTACGTAACGCCTAGCTAATAGCCCTAAGTGTAGCTAGAGATCGTTAATATAAGCCTAAATGAAATAAATAAAAAGTTAATCTTCAACTGTATGAAAATTCTTAATAACGGTTCATCTTCATGCTAGAATTAAGAATCGTATCCACTTTAAACGAAAGAGCAATTGATCTATTTGGGTACTCAGTGAATAAATTACAAGACTCCGTTTGAAAACGACAAAATTCTGTATTATGAACAAACAAAAAAAAGCGAAACAAGTGTTTCGGATAACATCAAAATTCATATAAACTTGAAAATAGTGAGACCATCATCAGTATGTACACGAAAATAAATTCAAAAATCGAACTTAAAGTAAGCGAAAAAAGTACGAGAAGTTTATCGGTATAGGAACAACTTACATATTAAATTCAATTCTGTCGAAAGAACAGTAAATCTTACGTTTCACTTTATAAAAATGAAAAATATAAAATTTTAAAAATCCACACAAAAATTGATGAAATAGGTAGGTAGGAGCTTATAATTAAATATGACGGATACAGAGACATTCGAGTTTGACATAGAATTCTCTTTCAAATGAAAAACAAAATAGCTAGGCAGGTAAATTACGTTTCATTTTATATCAGAATAGAAAAAGCAAACATCTTGAAAATTTACACAAAAAGCTGATCGAGTAGCTAATCATGACGAATAGGGAGAAGTTAAATAAAATTATTTACGAAAATCAGCAATGTGGGTACAAATCGATAAAAGAAAAATAGACTACGTTTTATGTCACGAAACTTTAAAAATGGTGAACTTAATAGTTTGAGGCGCGTACGGTTGAAGAATTTTTCCTTTCCGAAAATTCTAACTTTTCGAGTCCTCATTCGATGATTATCTCTAGCC
This sequence comes from Aspidiotus rigidus, assembly GCA_035079385.1. Lineage (NCBI taxonomy): Eukaryota > Metazoa > Arthropoda > Insecta > Hemiptera > Diaspididae > Aspidiotus > Aspidiotus rigidus. The sequence goes on along the minus strand of JAVHKY010000020.1, from coordinate 10,614,817 downwards.
AAGGATCGAACTTCTAAGTAATTAAACGAAGTAAATAGTCCACCATTCTGCTAAAAGAGCATTCAAACGCTTCTTCGGAAATCTGAAAACATAAAAAACAGACCATCCAAGTTAGAATCTAAGATTCCACATTATAGAACAGAACGTTTATAATCATGTAAAACAAGGCGTCTATTCGACATGCAGTACTTAGTATGATAATCAGAACTCGGTGCCAGATTGTTTTCTGAAGGGGTATACGGTTGAAAATTTGATAGTTTATGACCTCACCGAAAGGAAGCTCCACTTATGACACCGTCAAACCCTTTCAACTAGGTATTTTTATGCTTTGTGTGAAGTATACACCCTAAATCTCGAGCTCCTAAATAAGGAGAGGCAACCTTTGAAGTTCCAAAGTCTTTTGATTATACTCGCAAGTTATATAGGTATACCGAATATCTGAAAATGGTCCAACGAAAAACCGCCCTCCTCATCCGTCAGACTTCTCGTATTCGTAAGCAAGTCACTTTGAGTATTCTTGTAAGCCATCTGAGTGTTCGAGAATAAATCTAAACTATTTGGGACGTCATTTTACTCGCATAAATTCTCGCATTATACCCTCTTCCCTCTTTTACGGTAAAGAAATATTTTTATAATATAATTAAAAATTTTTCAAGTACCTACCATAAGTCATTTTCATATCCTCGCGAATTTCCTCGCATAAGTTCTCACCTCACATACGTTCCCTCCCCTAATGATACAATTCTACAAACACTCACTGAGAGAAAAAATCCAGTAACCTAGACCGAACTTTTGGGACAAGAGATCCGGTTCGCGAATGGTTCCCTCATAATTAGTCACTGATGACCTCAATTTAAGTTATCGGTTACTAATTGTTAAGGAACCATTCGCGAACCGATTCTCTTGTCGCAAAAGTTCAGTATAGGTTACAGAATATTTGTCCGAGGGATAACTTGAAGTCATTCGGTTTTTTTAGAAATGAAGAGGCTCGAAAATTTAATACCTGAAATTTGAATCACTAGGCTTGGAACTTCACCTTTTCCTCATATTATACGAAATATTCTTTCTCAAGTTTCTTCACCGATAAGGTGAACGACCGGAAAAGTTTTGGTCTTCTCAAAAATCATTAATTGCTTTCTTAATTATCCAAATTCCTTTCTACAACCCCTCGATCCCTCTGCGAAAGTACCGGTACGTCAATTGTGTTCTCGCTATACCTTGCATTTTTCGTATCTAAAATTTTTCGTCCATTCGAGCATTCTTACAACCCACCCAAGAGTTTAATTAGTCATTCTACTCACATACTCGTAAGTTCTTGTTCTACATCCTTCCCCCATTTCACAGAAATGAGGCTCTTTCATACATTCCAAAGTTGTGACCTTACAACAGAAGAACGCCCTTGAGATGAATTTCTTTTTTGAAGGAGAAATTATTCGAAAAATATTCTTCAGAAGAGGATGACAAAGTACATGACAGAAAAAAACACCGAAAATTGACCGAGAGAAAATAGTGATTGACGAAAAATAAAAATACGAAATTTGGATGTGGCAAAATTGAGAATTCGTGGATTTAAATATTAAAAAGTCACAATGTTTTCCTAGAAAAATTTCCTCGCAGAGCCAAATGAATAAAAATTAGGTTTAATGTCTGTTCCCCACCCTTCTCTTACCTTAGATTGTCCAGTCTATCAGAAGCGCACAGTGTGCTAGGCTCACGGTTCATCAACTCTCGCCATTGCTCGATTTCTCAAGTGAGTCTTTTCTCTCGATCAATTTTTGCTCGGACGAACTTCCTATTGAATCATTAATTGTTTCAATTTCTCACCCTAAGGACCCTGTCCAGTTGGAAGGTTGCTATTTCTTAAGTTCCATCGGACATTTTCATAAACCATTGCAAATGCTTTTATTTACTCTTATAAATTCATGCGGTCCACTGGTCCTCACCTGACATAAGTTCCCTTCTCGTAATAATTCAATTCTAGAAACATTTGTCTTCGTAGAAATAGAATGGTTCAGTCTCGCGACTTCTCTCTTCTTCTTTTTACGACGCAAAATATTCTCTCTAAAGTCTGTTTACAAGTTCGATTTTTAAATTACCCAAATTTATTCCTACACGCTCCTCCTCATCCTCTGCGATAGTATATCAAATTCTCAACTTATCCTGAGTAAAAAAACACAAGAAAAATATACTGAAGCAGCCTATAATAGTCAAAAAAACGTCCCTAAACTTTTAAATCGAACCAGATTTACTCTGACGAAACGAGGATTCCCAACATACTGACGACTTTGAGTCAATTAAAGGTAGACAGAAGCACAATCATATGTGATATCTTACCGTCTCTTTTTGCTCCGGTGGTGCTACTTCTTGGTTTCCTGCTGACGAAGTGCTGGCGGAAATATTTTCCAAAGACTCCTGAAGGTCTGAAATAGAGCTGGGTGCGACGTCTGACGTTCCATTGCTCGTATCTCTTTCAGAATCGCTGTAATTAAAGTGATGTAGAGTACACCGTTAGTATTGAAGCTGAACTTTTTCAAATTAAAATCATAGAACAGTATTCTTATTCACCTGAAAGAACCTCTTTTCATCTTTCGCGATATTTCCATCATACGACTTTTTTGCGAGTAAGCGAAACACGCACTCGAGTTGAAACGACTCAGAAGTTTTAGAAACTTTTCGTTTAAGGATGCATCCTGACATTTTACGACCGCTGTCAATACTGTAAAAGTGAATTACCCCGTTCGATTAGTGAAAATACTACTTCGGCCATTTTTCAAATCATTACCAAAAAATTACCTCTTTTTACGCTCGCTTCTAAGAGAATAGTGATTTCCTCCTCCTCGGCACAGACTTCCGCGTGCCGTTTTCTTATGGGCGTACGACTGATTTGATCGATATCGTCAATAGTTCTTTTGATCAACTGCATTTCTACGTTAATATTTTCCGTGCGCCAAAAATAATCTCCCTGTAAATACGAAGAAAAGTTAACTTGAGAAATTATTAATTACTACGAGAGGCATGACTATGTATGTTACGTGTTCGTACTTTAGCGTATTTCCTGAGTTCACCGACTCTTCTTCCTAGACCAACCATCATCGTCAATATTGCTCCTCGCGCACCCGCGGTTATTGGACGCATATTCACTTTGGTCTCCAAACGTAAGATTTCATCTTTGCCAAATTTGAGCCCTAGAAATTCCAGATAGTTGAGATTCGAGAAGAAGTACGTGTACTTATGTAGCTTTCTGTACTTCAAGTATTTACATACACCTAAAGCAGAGTATTTTCAATGTTAAGTTATGCGACAGAATGATAATACGTAAAAATTATCTAGAGAAGCTTACTAATGAAAAATCCCAAGTCGTCATAACCGAGCGTTTCAGTGAATGGATTCGAGGCGGCCTAGAGGAACCAAAAAGTTTTTATGTTTCGACGATCTGAGTATCCGTATGCAAACAAATAATCAACTTTGCGCACACAGAATCCTGCAAAATTCTATCTTGTCCATCCTTAACTGGCTCTTATTCCGCGGATTCTGAATATCTTCCTCCAAGTCCTGTACCGTGATTTTCGAGAAAAAACGAGCTAAAACCCCATTTCCTTCCTAAGTTCGTAGAATTGAGACCAGTGTGCATTGTTGATAAGCTAACAGGGAGACGAAGAGGATTTTTTCTGTGATAGGAGATGGGATTCGATTAGTATTGGGAAGTGACCGCTGTACATAAATCGGGGTGTGTGGACTTAGTTTAGGTCTATGGCCGAGAGAGTACCGTATGTTGAGTTTAGATGAGTTGGAGTACCAGGGTGGTTTAGGAGGGATAGGTCTGGGTCTACAGTAAGTAACGGAATTTACTGTCACAAATAATACCCCAAGTAGGACTATGTGCATTGAAGTCACCGCAGAATATAAATGGGGTTGGGAGAGATTTGAGTAAGTTCGTTTATTTCGTTTGAGGATGTGTTATGTAAGGGGGGTATAGATTGAACAGAAGTGGAGTTGTTAGATGGAAACTGAAACGGCTATATTTTGTAGGTCGTTAGGGGTAGGGATTGGTGTAGCAGGGTACAAAGATGATACCAGCATTGCGGTGCCCCTGCAGGTATGATTATTTGGAGGGTTCGAACAGTCGTGTCAAAAGATATTGTAATTTGTTGGTTTCGGATTCAGGAATAGAGGCAGGTGAGTTTCTTGTAGCGATATGATGATGGGATTGTATAGGAAGATCAATTGTTGCAGTTCTGGTAGACGCCTAAAATAGCCGTCTAGGTTCCATTGGAGAAGGAATACTATATTTAAAATTGGGGCTTATCTAAAGCAGAGAGGGGGAGAGGAATCTCTCGAGTAGACTAGGTGGAGACGGAGAAATTGATAATGATAATAATAATAATAATAATAATGAAAAGAAAAAAAGAATGTGAGTCAAATTGTAATAATATGATAGGAGGGGGACTTGGAAAAATGTTGACCTCCAAGCTATATAATATCATATAGTTCGAGAGTAAAAATTTCTCCAAGTTCCCCTCGTATCATATATAGTTCGAGAATCAAAATTCGTCTAAGTCCTACTCCCATCATAATAGCCCGCAAGCCGAATTTTTTCCAAGGCCCCCTCCTATCATATATAGCTCGAGGTCAAAATTTCTCTTAGTCCCCCTCCTATCGTATACGGCTAGAGGGTCGAAATTTTTCCAAGTTTTTTGTCGAACGGCGCACGGCAAAGTTCCCAAAAAATCTCCCATAAAACAGGCCTGTTGAAAGAAAAGAACGAACAGGAAATCGTCCACTTACTGAGATTTTTCAGATCTGAATCTGCGGACGCTATCTTTTCCTTATGCTTTTTAAATATCCGTGCTACATTTTTATTTTTAATGACAAACTTCAAAGACGTACCTGGACTTACAATGAACCTTCCATCCGACTCGATATCGCCCAAATACCTAATCAGAACAAATCCACCTACATCCACTACGAATGAAAGAAACATTCTCCTCACGAGTACGAGTCGACATTATATTATCAAAAGTTTTCACACTCGTAACATAGAAATTCTGTCAATGGTGGAAGTTACACAAAATTTTGAATCAGCTGAAATTTAAAAACGAACAAAACGAAAAGGGTGAAATTTAAAAACGAAAAAAACAAAAAAAATTGATGAAATTTTAAAAAACGAAAAATCGAAAAAAGAGGAAAAAATTGATAAATTATAAATTTAAACAAAATTAATCACAAAATTCACAAAGTTCAGTCAGGGTGTCCAACAGTCATTTAAACTCTTTTTTTTGGAATTTGGTCATTTACGTCATTTAAGTCATTTAAAGTAATTTATTTTCAGCAGAATTCTCCAAAAATTGAAAAATAATTATTCCTTAAAAAGAAAGGTAAAAATTTAAGACTTTAAATGAAGTATTATATTCTGATCATTAATACTGATGACCTTTTTGATTATTACTAGAGGCTCGAGATCTGAAAAATGTAGATTGTGACGTCACAGGCCCCACTCAAGCTATATATGATAGGAGGAAGACTGGAAAAAATTTTGACCTCCAAACTGTATATGATACGACCTCCATGCTATATATGATAGAAGGGTGGGAGGAGTACTTAGTCATGGGGCACTTGGGGTATAAGAAGTGTAGATTGTGACGTCACGGACCCAGGTTTTGGAGCTATATATGATAGGAGAAGGACTTGAAAAAATTTGAGCTCGGATCTTTGTCAGCCGGCCAGAAGGCGGACGGTTTCCTCAAAAAAACCTTCCAATAAAACAGGTCCCTGTTAATATTCAAAAGTTGAGGTGATACTAAAGTTTCTCCGAAATCGTCAACCGAGGAATTTAAAAGAATACCATTTTTTTTACCGGGGAACCCACAATCCCTTTTGTTGGGGGTACTTCCAGGAATTTTTCTCGTCCGCGAGCGCGAGTGAGGTTGATGACGTCACGGAGAGGGGAGGGGACTTCGAAAAATTTCGACCCTCTAGCCATATATGATAGGAAGGGGACTCAGAAAAATTCCTAGCTATATATGATAGAAGGGGGACTGAAAAATTTCGACTCTCGAGATATATATGATAGGAAGGGGACTTGGAAAAATTCATACCTTCGAGCTATATATGATAGGAGGGGGACAGCGGGTTTCCCGCTGCCACTGCAGTCCTGCAATGGCATCTAATTTTTTTTTTTCATTCCTGCTGTACTATAATTATTTTTCGCTTTCATCTCACTATTCCCTATGGTTAATTATTTTTTATAAAATGCAGACTTCTGGTCCAAAATTCAGTTATCGAAGATCATATGAGTCATTCGTAGTTTGTAGTCGGAGGTTACAGATTTCATTCATTCATTCATGTCTCCCCAGTTCCGAAAAAAATCATCTAGGCTAAGCGAAATCTATCGAACCCTTCCAAGCGCCGTTAGCTCAAGAACGCTGTCTTTTCGTTCCCGTATTTGTCCGGTTCTTCCGTTCATCGCTTTTGTCCCCCTTCATTGAATAGTGCGATTCTATGATAAAAAAATCCTTCACTGCGTTCCTTCTCATATCCGGTTGTAATTCTCATTGTACGAGCTTCTTCGCAGCCAATCGAATGTAGATGATATCTTAAAATTGGATATTGTGTACTTGACCATAAATTTTATCGGAAAGTACTGTCGAAAATGAGGAATACATAATATTCTACTGAGGATGTAATATGCCTAAATTAAAAAAATTTTGTTTTTATAATTATTAGGTTATTTATTTATTCATTTGTTTTTAAATTAGTAATGCATGACTTACTTAGTTTGTTGGGTATCGCATTGACAATAGTTGGACAAGTCTCATCGTAAATCTGAAAATTCATCGAAATACAAATAAAGGAGTAGGTTCACCAAGAAACTTACTATTTTATTCGAAACACCTCACCTCATGAGAGTAGACTCTGCTGTAAATATAAGAGAAAAATAACGCACCCAAAACTTCTTAATTCTCTAAAAAGTAAATTAAGAATAAAATTTCAAGGCAAAGACAGCGTACCCATCATCATAACCCGGAACATGGTAGAGATGAGGAAAAATATAAGAACCGTTGGAGATTAGGTTAGAGATGAATAAATTATGAGCCTGAGAACATCAAAATTCTACATGAAGGATTTGGTATTCTTAATTTCAATTTCACTACTTTTAAATAAAATTTCGGCTACACTCCCCATTTATTTTTCATTTTGCACGACGTTTCAAACTAGTCTCTGTTCTTTGTCAAGTGAAAAAACGAACCGAAATTTCATTCGAAAGATGAGAAGATAATTCACCGATAAAATTTAAACCTGTTTTTTTTTCAAGTTCCCTTGTTCAGGGCCTCCGCCTTTCCCCTCAGAACCACAATATATCCCCTTCCTATACAGCTGAATGGTTAATATTTTCTACAAGTTCCTCCCTCCTCTCATAAAGAAAGCTCAACGATGGGAATTTTTCCAAGTCCTTCCCCTCTTCACATATTTTGCTTGAAAGTTGAAATTTTTCGAAATTCTTAGGCATAGTTTGATAGTCAGAATATTTCCAAGCCCTCTCGAAATTGTTGTCAGTCTGTTTTCACTGGAGCTAAACACTCGAAGTTTGAGAGACGCTCCCTCTTTGTTCATATTCCGAAAAAATAGCTATCGTCCGAAATTTTTTCATGTATGAGCTAGTGGAACTGATAAGATTTTGACTTTCGAGAGAAGTTCGGCTGAAAGTACAAGATGGAGTAGCACACCAAGGAATTTAAAACTCTGAACTTCTACAGAGGAAGAGCTTGAAAAAAAGGTGCAAATTAGCTGAGAGTATAAAGAGAGATGGAGCATAGAAGAATTTCGAGCTCTGAGCCCCTTTTATTAGACTGAAAATATTCGTAGATGTGAAGGCTTGTACCTAAGACTTTCAATGTCCGCCCATAGAGGAGAGATAGAGGCTAAACCCTTAAAAAGTTAACCTTGGAAGAAATATGAGCTCTACACTTACAGATGGAGGAAATTCTTAGCTCCGGACCATTAAAAAAGGGTGAAAATGGGGAAATTTTGAGCTCTGAATTCCTACATCAGAGCTGAAAATCGATAAAATTTTGCTGATGGGCTGACAGTATGAAAAGTGGATGTGAAGGGAATTTCTTAAGAGATAGATTCAAAAATGTCATCTTCTTTGATGTTTTCCCTAATTGAGAGAAAAAATTACTTACAGTCCCATACGAATGTAATTATGTCCAGAAGGATGTAAACGGAAGCTATTTTGTCTTTACATATTATTGTTTTTTTACAAAAGGTCATGTTATGTTGAATGAAAAAAAAGAGAAACGGACGGACGGAAGTACAGGAAAATAACACAGGAGGAAAAGGGTGAGTCACTGGACTGGCGCCTTCGATTCCCGCAGTAGAGAGGTGAAGGATATACTTTTTTAGCGCTTATATCCTGTAGACTAGTATATTTTACGGAACCAGCCGGAAATGAATGAATAACGCCCGCGAACAACTCAGGTATGACCGAATGTAAATAAACAAGATGGCAATAATTTAGCTCAGCGAAAATGATTAGACATTTAATCTAGTTGTATATTCGATTTCCACTAATGAAAAAAATTTTACAGTAAAAACAAAATTGAAATACACCTGTGCAAACGACGTCGAAAAATTTTAATTTTTTGGTTTTATTGCTCGTCTAATCTACATTAGGTGCCCCTTGTCCTTGTAACGACATCGTTACTGTCAAGTTTTTTTTCAAATTCTCCAACTCAGCAACCAAATTTGGAGGAGACGAGTCCTTGCACTCGTCTTTGGGTGTCAGATTTTTCTCAACTATGACACTGATATTTGCGCTAATGTTTTCCACGTACCACTCCTTCGTCTCATAGTGGCGAAAATAAACGACCGCATGATTTGAATAATATGCTCGGGACACGTAATAAGTGAACGATGCATCGTCAGCAAGTGGTTCGGCGATACAACGTAACATCCTTTCTTTGTACGAGCGTTCTTTTGTTTCTTCCCTCAATCTGTCATTTCGGAATGAGACTTTCCGTAAAATGCAATTTTCTTCAAATATTGTCAAATCCGGATGGTATTCGACTTTCTTGACGAAATGCGATGAATGCAATACTGATGCACAGACTCGCAATTTTTCGTAAATTGTAAGTCCACACAAGGGGTCGTCCGATTCAGTTTCAGCTGCGAACAAGATAACGTTAAAATTTTTTTCTTCATTAAATTAGCGAGTCTTGCAACTAAACTTGAGGTTATGGGCTCCGAGTTGGGAAGATGGAGACAAAAAGGGTGGTAGATCAGAAGTAGCTCACCGTGCTAGTGCTCTTCTCCAGATTGTTAACAGGGAACCTGTTTCATCCGAAGATACGTCCCATGGTGGTCGGTAATGAAAAAAGCTGGACTTTAATCCAAAATTGAAAGTTTTCAGAACACCATGAAATATATGAAAATAATTAGCTCTTTTGATCTTTCATCTTTTCCCGTTTTCACAAAATGCTCAGTGTTACCACCTTACCAACCTAAAATTCCAGAGCTTCCCAGATTCATCACATTGCTGTTCTCACAAAAAAATACACTATTGTCATAGCAATGTTGGGTTTTTCAACGGTTTCTAGGAGTAATAACTGCATTAAAAATTCAGCATGCATGCAACTATTGTTGCCTATCCAGACGTTTTGAAGGGGACAATATAATAAATCGTCAATTTCGTTTAGTGGTACACCTCGATACACCCGAAAATTTGAACGGTACCTAGTGTGCAGTAAGGTCAACGTCTTGTGTCCCCGCCCTATTGAGTGCCCCATCCTATCGTCATCCTACCATAAAAGCTGCCCCACTGGATCCACAAATACAATCTTTATCAATTGAAGGTCAGTTACAGGAGAGTGTAATAATGCAAAATGCAAATTTCAAGTTCAAATCTATTGAAATATATCATTTAATGCTGATTCCGGTTTCTGCGGTGAAAAGGGAGCAGAAGGTTGAAATAGAGACAATGTAACAAGAAAATTACAGAAGAAGAAAAGTGTGTTCCAAAATTTTCAAATAATCATTTCATTGGTTCTTTCTCGTTGTGTTAATTTGTCTTATATGTCTTCATCAACTTTTTGTTTTTGTATTAGCTGTTTTACGTATTTTTTTTTTCAAGGTTTCCCTTACTGTGGCAATTTTTAGGGAGAGATGTCAGCTTTATCATGGATTCAGAGACTCAGAAACCCCCCCCCCCCAACCAGCTAATTCTCACCTTACAAATTCCAAAAACAATACTACTTCAAATTTTGATGACGTTGTACCCCCTGTAGTACTTTTTAGGGAAGGGTTAGCTCAAAAATGACCTTGAAAATGGGTTCCGAGACCAGTTGTTTTCCTTCCTCTATCCGTTACTGTACAGATGAGAGGAATTAAGTCCAGCTTTTTCCAATTTCCGACCACTGTGGCGTCCCGCCGTCTGGCTGGCCGGCAAAACTCGGAGCTCGAAAATTTTTCAAGTCCTCCCTCCTCCTCCTATCACATATAGCTTGATGGTCGCTGCATATATGTAGCCTGAAAGATAGCCCCTTCGAGTAACTAGATATACCATACTTCATATACCACAATTAACTTGGCCTCTTCAATGAACCAGATATGCAACGGTCCAAACACCATAAGACTCAGACCGTCCGTCCTAGGTATTCTAAATCCCCTCCTATTATCATATGTAGCTCCAAAGTCCAGGCCTGTGATGTCACAATTTTATCACGTCAACATTTTTCAGATCCCACGTGCCTCATAAAAGAGGTTCCCTGTTATCCCTCGTTCAATTCCGTTAAAAAATCCGTGAGTTTTTTGAGAGGAAATTTGTGATGCAGGGAGAGACAATGCGGTGAAGCAGTCTATTTTTGAGATCTGGGCAAGCAAAGTAGTGTTGAACGAACAGAGACCATCAGCTTAGTAAAGATATGTAGGTCGCGTGAGGCATTAAAAGAGAGAAGAATGGGTGAGAAGGGTTGGGATAGCTTCTTGTCATCAATTACATAGCGTCTTATGATACATGTTGGGTTTTTCTCAATTATCTCGAAAAAAAATCGTTCGAAAAATAAAAAAATGCTAAGAACGAAATTTGTTCGCCTTGTAATTTCCTATTGAAATATGGTTGATGATAACGTCAACGAGAGGATCTCTTGAAGGCCGGTGACAGATCTCTTGGAAACGATCAAGAGAAAAGTACTTGTGTTACGACTGATGTAGGTACTTTTCCCCTGATCACTTCTGAGCAAAAATCATTTTCAATCCCACTGCATGTAGAAAAAAATTTCGTATTTCCTAAAAAATCGATTGATAATAGAAAATGTGCTACACAATGAGTCACTAAAATGGAAATGGTGGCTCAAAAGTGCCGCCACCAGCAACCCTAGAGATGAGACTTATGTAACCTATTCTGAAGCGGGTGAGGATGATTCCTTCAGGACGGGCAGTACGACTAAAGGAACTCCAAAAGACCGCTTTTGATTGCTCTAAGTTTGTTCATATAACGAGTTTTCCATCAGAAATCATATCAAGCGTCGAGTATGAAGGGTCGGTAATAGTTTCTGAGGTCATAGGCGGGAGTGAGTACAAGGTCAAAAATTTCGTGAGAGAGAAGAGGTCCACCGCGTCATATTCCGGGAAATAGATGTGACTGAGGAAAATGATGTTGAGGTGGATGATAAAGTCTTCGGAAATAAATAAATGCGTTGATTTGAAGTATTATTCGAGTGAGGGTCCTGCATAGCCAGGAGAGGTGAAAATTAATCAGTAAACAGTAGGAATTTAGCCGAGAGTGTAGAGAGTGAGATGAGAAAGACATGAACTTATGGCGCGGCGTTCAGTTCGGCGGTTAAAACACCAGGCAACAATTGAAAATTTTTTGAAAATTGCTGAAGTAAGGTAGGTGGTATCTAGAAGTATTTTTCGCGCTGATTTTAGAACCGTTTTCCGTTTTTTGATAAGAGGTCGCGTTTTCTCGTTATCACTTTGTTTAGTTGCCGTGCATTGTCGCGAGACGAAGCGTTCTTTATTGAGTTTCGATCAACGCGATTAGCAGTATCACCCTCGATAAGGTACGTTTCGTCTCGCGACGATGCACGGCAACTAAACAAAGTAATAACAAGAAAACGCGACCTCCTATCAAAAAACGGAAAACGGTTCTGAAATCAGCGCAAGAAATACTTCTAGATACAACCTACCGTACTTCAGCAATTTTCAAAAAATTTTTAATTGTTGCCTAGTGTAATGGATTGGTCATGATGACCGTGACCGAGTACGTGTATCAAGTTTTGAGTTCAGTTATAAATCCGTTGGTAAAACAGAGTTGGTGGATCAGAAATTTGGTAGAGACAGTGTTTCTAATGAGCTGTCGGTATATTCGTTGTGAATTTCGGGAATAGTAGCTACTAAATCGAATCGAATATCTCGAGGGGTAGATGATATGATAGTGGGTAAAGGTTTCAGTGGAGATTCGAGAGGAAGGAGGATAGAGTTTTGTCGGCAGGGTGCCGTGGAAGCTGGGTAAATTGAGCTGTAGATACAAGAAAATTAGTAGTAAAGGTTCACGAGAGGCTTATAGACATAAACCCATAAGAAAAAAATTAAATTGAGCTCGCAACAGTGACGTAGCCAGGATGTGATAGAGATGGGAATGCATGCCTTGTCCCTTCAATATTTGTCTTATCCTAAATTAATTCACAAGAAAAACGAACTCAAAGTGAAGAATCGGAGGATTTATTCGTCCAATCTCCCTCCCCTGGTTACACCCATATAAAAGCAATATCATAAGGAGACTGATTAAAGCAGGAAAGTTAAAAACTGGATCGTAAATATTAATCCAAAAATCCTTCTAGAGATAGTTTTAATCTGCGACAGGAGACCACAGAAGTGAATCACTAAAGTAGTGAGGCTTCTAAAGATTATTTTCTCGGATTTCTCTTCCCATTTGAAGCTTAAAGCTCAAAATCTCAGCACTTCATCAATTTTAAAATAAACTTACCAACATCGTAGAACTTTCTCATTTGCAGATAGATACTCTCTACAAAATAGTGATGAGGGCTAGCATAGGCTACGGCAGGTTCTTCAGCGATGGCCCAGACGTGGCACGAACCATCGTAAACGTGACAAATGAATCGAGCTTTGATCTGTAAATCAGTGGATACCTCTGACGCGGCGTTCATATTGTAAGGGTCGGAAATGAAGAATATATCAATGAAATCAGATTTACGACGTCTTGTTAAGCAGACAAATGCAAATTCTTTTCTCCTCGTTGAACCGGAGCTAAAATTTATCGATTTGCTTTTATAAATGTAGTCCACCGTACCCCTAGTTGAACGCGTATTTTCCTCAACTTCGTCGTAATCTTCTAATACTTTCTTAAAATAATACCCTCTCATTTCATCTTTCTCCGCGAGTGACTTCACTTCTTTATAAATTGTATCCAAATTGTCTATTGGATCTTTGCCATTTTTGTGGAAATAGCTACTCCTTGTTATAGATCGACAAAGATGCTTCTTGGCTTCGGCATCAAGACTTCTATCCGGATCTAGGTGCGGTTCTGAAATTTGAAGGACGGAAAAGAAGTACAAGTAGAGAGATTAAAAGTTGAGAAATGAAAAAGAGTACAGGGCTTACCTTTTTCTGAAATTTTCATGTACAGTTGCCCGATTTCCGGGTAGCCCGTGACTGCAGCGAACGAGTCTTGACTCTTAGCTCCTCTAGCAAGTATACAACAGGAAATCCAGTAAATTTTCAAGAATGATTCGGAAAATTTCATCTTATTATTACAATTTTAATTAACCCAAGAGAGAGGTAAAGGAGCGTCTTTGAATTTTGGTATAAATTTTGTATTGTTGAGCATATGTGGCACCTGAGCATTCTGTATTTTGTTTGTTCGACATGAACTGAATAAATAACGCACAAATTGTCTCAGATTCTTGAATCCTCGACGTTTAATTTTAGTAATCAGCTTGTAAACTACGAAATTAAGTTCGGCGGTGATTATGGAAGCGAAGTTTGTTGACGATGAAATGTTACCCTGAATTGAGACTGCACATCTGGTTCGTCGGGATCCCTATTAGGACCTGTCTGTGAAGCAGAGAAGATGGGAAGGAAATTGTTAAGAAAAGATTTCGTAGATTGATTGTTTGTATATGAAGTTGAATATTCTGGGAATTTCACTACGATGTAGATGGATGTCAAGACAAAGTCAATGAAAAAATAGGAAGTAAGAGCTCAAGTTTGAGATGGGGGTGAGAACCGTTAACTGAGAGCATTTAAAAAGATGGAGAGGTTTGGGTACTGGGCTATTGAGCCCAGAAAGTTAGCAGTGAGTGAAAAGCGCAGTAACAGAGAGGAGTAAGACCTGGGTGCATAAGCTGAGTGAAAGCCTCTAATGCGTAGTGCTCCAAAGGCCAGTTGAAGGCCAGCAGATTGAATCTAAGAATTTTAAAGTCGTTTTGTTGAAGTAGGTTTAAATTGGAGAACCGTAATCGAGTTGGGAACAAATTAAATTATTGTACAGTTGGTGGAAGAGTAGCAAATAAGTTGTGATAGGTATTTGAGAACCCTTAAGGAATTCAGGTATTTTGCTGCCAAGAGTTTAATATGGGAGGTGGAAGAGGTTTTGGAGTCGATATAATAAGACCACAAAACGAGGCAGAGGGTTGGATGGTGATTGTGAAATTCTATAGTTGCGGAAAAGGAAGAGTAGTAGGACGTGAGTATCTTTTTTGGAATATTGCCAGGACTGTTTTATTGTCTGGTGACCATTTGGAGATTTTCTTGAGAATTAATTGAAGTAGTCTTGCTTCTTGTTAGGGGTTGGATGTTATTTGGAATAGGTAGATACTGAGTTGTTCGATAAGAAGAAGGGTGAAATTGTTTGTTAGGTCATTTATAGAAATTAGGAAGCAAAGAACTCTCCACACTACTGCCTGTTGATACTGTTTTGGATGAGTTGCTGGAAAGAGTATTGGTCTTGAATTCTGGCCGTCAAAGAGCGCTCGTGTAGAAAGGATTTGAGGTGTTTGGGTAAGTTGCCTCAAAGGGCAATGTCACATAATTTGACTATATAGTTTGTTGTAATTTTCACATTAATCATTCTTACGCCTATTTATTGTTCAATCTTTTTTTCTTTCTCTCCTTGTTTTGGAATAAATTTTCTTTGAACACTATACCTAATTTCTTTATTGGATGATTATCTCTCTAAAAAACCCGTAGCGTCATCAACATTAAAGGCTGTTTACTGTTGACCACAACAATAAGTTATTCAAAAAAAGTTACAATATTTAGGTATAAATCCATCTATATCCATCCTAATTTTTCACTGCGCCATCACCAGAATCAATAAGAATGAAAATACAAAATAGAGAAATATTCGAACGTTCCTGATCGAAAACACTATTATATTAATTATTGGAAAATTGTTTATCGCAGTGACGTGACGCTCGGTTTTTGCTCCCTTTTTGCTGAATTGCTACCACGGACCTGAGTACCTGCTGCTGCAGCTGCAAGCTGTTCTTTTGCGGTGTGTGGCATCGTGTGACCGAATTCGTTATCAACAAAAATATTCAATAATATTGATAAATAAAACTTGGAAAGTTGGAAACGTCAATTACTCAATTACGGGTACCAAGATCTTGAGAATTCTTCATACGTTTGTCGATAATTTAAAATAGGTATTCTTCATCATTCTGTTTGTCGGTGGTTTCAACTCTGTCGTTTATTTTCCATCATTACTGTAACATAATATTTCAGAGACACAAGTGACAGATCCGTTTCTACGATCTTACTATGCCGGCTAAACCACAAGAGCTTCGTAGCGATCAGCTTCTGCTCGATGCAGATTTTCAAGGATATAAACTGTCTCTCGCTGAAGTACCTCATCATAGTTACGAATTACCTGTGGGTAGGTCGCATTCGTCATATATTTTCCTTCCTAGTATTGGAAAAGGTCTATGATGTAACTATTACACCATGAAGTAGTGATGACGACTGAACTGTTCCTAATTACTCTTTTTAGCTGTTCACAAGTTGCAGCATTCAGGAGATCAGTTTTCTTACTTATATTTGAGTTTGATCAGTATGCAGAACCACTTGATTGCCGATCCATGGAATGATAATTCTTTGTACTTCATAAACGAAGATTCGGTCGTTACCAAAGTTCTAATCACCAAAATTGACGTGAGTGCTGTTTCTATAGGGAATGTAT
This sequence comes from Aspidiotus rigidus, assembly GCA_035079385.1. Lineage (NCBI taxonomy): Eukaryota > Metazoa > Arthropoda > Insecta > Hemiptera > Diaspididae > Aspidiotus > Aspidiotus rigidus. The sequence goes on along the minus strand of JAVHKY010000020.1, from coordinate 10,598,619 downwards.
ACTCTGTTGATTCTGATTAATCACCCGGTAATTCTTGCAGGGGCAAATTTATGGAGTTGGAGATGTTCTCTCAATACCTACAAATGCAGACGACGTTCAAGAACGACGTTATAACTCAAATTTATTATTCGCTAGCTCTACTATCGCTGTTATTTCTGATGGAAAGCACTCCCTCCACATTGTGAATACAGGGCCTCGGTCTACCGCTGAAAAATGGGCTGTAGGTCAACTCTGAACTATCTTCTATTACTATTCTCGAATATTATCAACTATCTTCTGTTACTATCCTCGAATATTATCATCGAATATTTACTCTGTATACAGATAGAACACACGTCGTCGCCTCTAGGAAACGAAAGTTCCTTCACATTACTGGAGGCTCATTGCGTGCAGAAACTCGATTCAATTGAGTTGCACTGTTTATCAACATCGATTGTCGATAGCAAAGAGAAAACCTTATTGGTATCTAGAGCTTCGACCGATTTACATTGGCTCATTTTTGAAAAAAGTACCGTATCGTCAATTCGTTCAACCAACAAATTTTCCCTTCGCATTGATTAATATACGTTCTTGTTTCGTTTAACTGTAGAAAAGGAAATTTGGAGTCTAAAGAGCGTTTTCAAAATGAATTCTAAAGGATCGATAAAATACGCTTATTTTTCACCCGATTGCGAATCTCTCGTAATTGAATCTACGAAGCCAGTTTCCTTACCTAGTGATCACGAGTCGAATGGAACGGACGAAAAGGACGAACCAAAAAAAGATCCTCAGTACTTTTGGCAACAATCGACCGACGATATAAAAATTTGGTTTGGACTGCCTCGCGATTGCGTGAAAGACGACATCAAAATTGAAGTTACAGAGAACATGCTCAAAATTAGTGTAAAAAATCAACTGTTCATACACGGGCCCCTGTTCCATAGTCTGAATGCGGATTTGACTACATGGAGCATAACCGATAACAGGTATCCTCGTAAAAAATAGTATTTTTATTCACCATTATTCAATTGTTGACCTGCTAGTGACTCGCTGTATTTCCTCTGTATGGTTGAAAAGTTCTTCAGAGTACGCTTTTTCTGCGTCGAGTGTTTTCATCTCTAACGAAGCCATGGTTTTCAGCTTTTCTCTTGGTGATAATTTCTCTATTTCTTTACGGCAATCTTGGAGTGCTTCGTTCAGTCTTTGTAGGTAAAGATTCTTGCTCTTCAGGTCACGATTTTCGATGGTGAGTTTTGTACAATGTGCTTTATAGAGTTGAGTCTCGCTCAACAGCTGTTCATTGGTTTTATGTAGCAGCTTGAATTCCTTACCTTGATCGACCAATTCTGACGCTACTTGGCACATTTGTTGCATTTGCGTTGCTTCGGACACTCGAATTTCCTCTTTCAATCGTTCAATTTCGTTTTGTGGCCTCTGTTCCATCCAGCGTATATGTCGGTGACAGATTTCCTCCAATTTATCAAATGAATTCTGCAGTTGCTCGGCTCTTACTTGTAGGGTTTTATCGTAGTTTTGTAGCTGGATCAACTTGTCTTTGAATTCGTGTTGGATAAATTTTTGCAATTCGGCGAATAATCCTACTCCGTCGGCGTGTATTTTCTTCGCTGCTTCTAATTCTGCTCGTAATTTCTCGTTTTGTTTTTCTAACACGACAAGCTCACGAAATTGACGTTCGCTTTTCTTCACACATTTTCGCAGATCAGTTTCGAGAGAGGACACACGGTTGCGAAAATACGCCAATTTCGTATCTTTTTCGTGAGTTTTCTGTTGCGTCGCCTCATGACATATACGTAAGGATTGCACCCCATTACATAGCCGTTCTGTTAGAATATCGTAGTTGGTAGGGACTGCTGAATCTTGATCGTTTATACCCAAGTCGTCGATCAATTTTTGCAACTTCGAAATGACGTCGATGTCCGCGTTTTTTGCGCTTCTCAGATTTTCAAGTTCTTCTTTCAACTTCGTTATTTCTTTTTCTCTTTCGTTCAACTGTTGCTCGAGAATAACGCTGTCTGTTTTTGAGACCGAGCTGAGAGATCTGAAAACCTTGACGTTACTGCGTGATATGTCTCCTTGCGCGGAGCGTTCCGAACAAACAGAATTGGAGTCAGATGCCGTCTTCGTTGTTTGGTATTTCGAACGCGAATTGTGGCTAGATTTTGAAGAGCAGGGTTTTGCGTTATGAATAGTTTTTTCGGTTTTATATCGTATTCGGTTTGATGACGCAGCCGCCCTATTATCTATGGAATTGATGGACGCGAGCAGTGCTTGTTTGTTATGCCGTTCTTGAGATTTTACGATTTTCCCTGAGGCAACGAGTTCTTCGAGTTTCACGCGACCTTCAATGTAGTCGTTGAGAGGCGGACGGTGAGTTTTATTAGTAATTCGCTTGAATTGATTTCTCTCCATCTCGCTGTTAGTTATCGTACACGGAATATGAAATTAAATAGGGGAAAAAAATTGGAAAATGTCTTCACTGTAGAAAAAACATTATAGTACGCTACTGTTTACATTCTGTGCAGGACTTGGTAGGGATACCGATTCGGTGCAATTTCCGATTGCTAGGCAGGCGCAGGTCGAAGGTGGTTATCGTCGAAAGCGTTTTGAATGTGGAGGTGGCACTGCTAGAACAAAAGATCTCGATCTACCTTCCATATCTTCATTATCCTCTTAAATTTATGTTTCTTCGCGGCGATTCAAGCTTTCGAGAGCGCGCTGTATTCTTGTGGCTGGAACCGAGAAATTGAACATTTTGTTTTCGATGAAGGGAGACAAATCGTGGTACGGATTACCATAGATTTCTCAAAATTTTATTGACACGTCCATCGAAAACCGAAAGAAGCGGGGTAGAAGCTAGGCAATAATGGAGAATAGAGGATGGATATTTTTGATTTTATTTCTAATCTCAGTCCTGAATAGCTATGCGGTCAAATGTTAGTCTCAAAAATATTTCCATCGCTGAATTCAAATCCGTTCCTCGTTTTGAGTAATATAAAAAATTGTCTCAATCTTGAAGGTATCTTATCTATCATTTTGAAAACAAAATATTTAGGTACTCATGCTAGAATGATGTACCTAGCGTTAAATTTCTTTCATCAACAGATTTGAAAGATTCAGAAATTATCCGTGATCTTTTGGAACATGGTGTTTTGATATGTTATTGTTATCATGTTTCCAGAAAATTACAAATTAGGTATCTGTTTGAAGAATATTGAATCCTTCTGAACTTGTGATAACATATGTGATGAAGGGAGACCTATGCTACATTTTCATACCCCAATTTATCGAATTATCATTCGTGATGTTCTCAATGATGGAATGATCTCTTTAGAAACCTGACATTTTCGCAAAAAACAAAGAATGAATTTCATTTCATCATCAAAAGACTAGCATTTAAACTAAGCGATTTAACGAAGACACGTTCAATCAATTTCGATTTCGAATAATCGATAATAAGAGTTCCCAATATCATAATAATCGAGTCCGTTGCCGTACGTCGATCTGCATTTCGTTCTCTCCTCTTTTCAATCGATCATTTTTCTAGATGAATTCTGTCCGTGGAAATAACAGAGATAATAATTTATAAAAATTCGATTACAGAGCGGAAATAATTCTTTGGAAGCGTGAAGAAGGGCAAATGTGGAGCTATTTAGTACAAGAGGATGATAAAGGTGAAGAAATAATGGATATGAAATTGGTTCAACAAATACACGAACGACTCTCTCATCTATGTTCCGAAAACGAGGTACATTAACTTCGCTTGCCCTGCATGGGAAGTGTAGAACATGAAAATAATCAAAGTTAGGTACTTAAATGTCGATTTTTCCCAGGCTCCCGCGGACGATACGACACCTGCGTTTAATCCGGGTCAATTGGAAGCATGCGACAATGCCCCCGAAGAAGATTCACGATTAATCGTGATTAATAGAGCTAGTCAAACTGTCACCCATGAGGTGAAATTTCAAAGGTTTCTGTTCTTGCAATGATAATTTTTTCCGTAATTCTCTCAACCATGCTTGTAGGTTGTACTCGGAGGACACCAAAAATTGTTCAACGTCCGAATAAGTCCTGATGAGCCTCCCTTGTTGTGCGTCAGACACGATGTAGACGGCACCCTTTGGGAGGTGGACGCCAAACGTGAAGAATTGTGTAAGCACGTGGGCACGCTAAACGCTTTTGGTTATGTACTCGCCTCAAAACAGTGGAAATATTCGACGTGTTCACCTGGTATATACAATTTTAAATATCTCCTTTCGACTACTAAGTCTTCATTGCTTTTAACGATATTTCTCTTACTCCCAGATTTGGCGTATGCCGTTATCGTACCCACTAAACAAAATTTATTCATATACAAACAGAACTGCAAAGTAAATACGCAACTGAAAAACCGTAAAACCGGTCATTCGTACTCTCAAGTCGGCAAACAGTTTCTCCTCACCTTGGATACCATCGATGAAATTGTGGGTGTTCACGCGTCGAATGATTTTCTGTTTACATTAACGAAAAATAAAATTTTCGTACATCACATGAAAGATGTAGAGTGATCGCAGAGAAGATGAGTACAAACAGGATGTATGCTATCCTGAAATGTCCTGCCACGAAGCTGGGTCGAAGAAGTATTAAAATCGTAAGACACATTTTGCTGCGTCAATTCCGATTCTTTTGTATCCGTATCTCCCTTGAATAAATTTCGAATGACAAACTTTTTCAATTTTTCTTTTTTAATTGAATTCACGTAACAGATTTCAAAATTTATCATAATATTATAGTTATAAACATATGCAATATAGAAAATAAAAGTTTTTCAATGAAAAGGAAACTACACGATTAACATTGAAAATGTATCACTTTCGCACCTTCGAGGACTCGACAATGCTCAAATACGTCGAATCTCGAAAATAAAATTATCAGAATGTAAAGGAGAGAAGGGTGTAATAGTAAGAATTAAAAAACGCTTAAAATCGTCGTTCTTTAATCGCTTATTACGTCACACACCCAAGTAACGAATAAACGAGGAACGTTTAGAAAACTTAACCAAAATAGAGGGAAGAGAGAAAAAAAAACACAACATGATACACAAGAAATAGAGAACAAGGAGAAGATTATAAAACTCATAAAAATGAGAAAATCATAAAGGATTTGTTGACAAAAACACCGTTAAGGCTATTTCATGAAACAATTTCCTTCTCGGGAATGAACGTTACGGATATTTTCTTATTCGTGAAAAGATTTTCGACGCCCATTTCTGAGATCATTGATAGCGCGTTAAAAGCAGCCTAAAAGTAAGAATTAGTACGAGCATTATTTTCCAGAAAAATACGTACATCAGAAATAAGCGAGACGATGCTAAACTCACTTCATTTTGAGCATTCTCCATGCAACTGCCGACGCCGTAATATGTTTGCGGCGGGTTCGTATTTAGAGTTATGAGAGTCAGGAATTCTTGGTGATGCCCCTAAAAAAAAATGTAAGAACGATTTTCAGAAAAGGTCTCGTAACTAAGGATCAATACGAGCGCCAATCACTAACCTTGGGGAAATCATCAATCTGTACTTCGTATCCGAATTTATCAGCCAGACAAATAAGCTGATCTTTGGCCGTATCTTTCTGAATGTTATTCAAATTAGGGACGAATTTTCCTTTTTCATCTGTAAATTGTGGTGACGAGGGTTCCTCTTTCGGATATGATGTACCATTCATCAGCGCAAAATCCGTTGCTATAAAGAGAAAAATTCCTGGTGACAACTGGCTCAAGTTATCTCACCTAAGCTAGAAGTAATAATTTTTACCAACATTTTTCGGGCGACTTCTTGGCAACAGATTTAGGCGATACGCTAGCATGCGGAACTAATAATACTCCGGGAGCAATCTGCTTACCATTCACTGGCGATATCGAAGTACGCGATTCTGTCCTGTCTTCCGTCGGCTGAACAAGAAATAGTACAATTATCAGTAAAAAAAAATCGAGCGGACTCACGTTTTGTTCTTTGTTGAGAGGATGAGATCAGGATAAATTTCGAGACCATCAATAACTTATTGATATTTGTTGAAAAATTTTCTCACCAATGGTTCTAGTTTGGAATCAACTTTGGAAGGCGCGTTTAATTCGACACCCAATAATTTCAACATATTTGCAGAAGCCTGCCGTTTAGCTATCTTCTTATTATATCCAGCTCCGATACAGGTACGATCGTCTACTTTAACCTGCAAAAAAGAAAAACATAATTATGTCAAAATCGAACAAGTTGATGAAAGAATGATAACGCCAATAAATTAGCTTACTTCGATAGAAAATCGCTTTCGTCGACCTTCTCCCTTTTCACCAACTAATACATAAATAGGTTCTTTGGCATGTCTTTTCTTCTGATACTCCATTAAAACAGTAGTCGGATTCACTCCGTCTGAGGATTTGCTATCATCACCCTGTATGACAAACGTTAGTGAGACCATTTCAGAAAAGAAGGGTGACTTCAAATTGATAAATATAGCATTTATAATATTTTTCAATTACCGTTCCATTGACTTTATCCTTATTATTACAACTTTGTGATTTGACAAAAGCTACTCTCTTGGCGTAACGTTTACGATCCAAACTATTGGCGGGGGGTCGTGGTGGAGGAGGTAATGCTTCTAATAATTTCAACATTTTTTCAGCTGCTCTTCGTTTAGATAACTGAAATCATCAAAAAATGAATTTTTGGATTATCCTCGACAAAAAAATTGCAAAATCTCTTTCACTATGCCGACCTTCTTTCCGTTTCCTTCGCCGACCGCTCGGAATTGCTCACCCACTCGACATTCAGTAATAAACGTCTTCATGTGAGGAGGTCCTCGTTCTTCGATAACTTCGAAGATGGCTTGGAGATTATGTCGGAATGCTTTTTCGTGAACAGCTGATATTGGTGACTTAGAAGCACTATCGTTGCATGATTGTAAATCAACGGATTCTGAGACACAAAACGTGCTACTTTAATACCATTATTATAAAAGTTATCCACGAATTGAAATGAAATTTTCAAAGATTTACGTTGAATTGCATCATGTTTTACGGCCTCTTCAAGATTACGAAGGTCTTCCAGCGCTTTTTTCGCAGCTTTATGTCGCGCTGCCTGAGCGGACGTACCTTCAGCAAGGTACTCTCGATTGCCAACTTTCAGCGATATTTTATAGGGTAACGGGCATTTGAATGGCTGCAAAACGACAGAAATTTGTTTATTCATAAGCACCTCACGCACAATATTTGTGACACGAATAGTTTACTCACGACGTTGTTATACTGTGCTCCAGCGTACGAAAAACTATTCATAACAGCGTACTCGTTGTAGTGACCATAGTCATTGTAAACACTTCTTGCCTAAAAAATAAAAACAGTTCTCTAAGTGAAAAATTCTTCATGTAGGTTTTCAACTTATCATTTTTCATAATAAAATAGTTCACCTGATACGTATTTCTAGCATAGTAACTGACAGGAAAAGACGGTGGGTGAAAATATGTGGTTACAGGCTGACTAACTGTCGTATAAATAGTAGGCTCTCCTCGTTTCATCGCCAATGCATTTAGTTCGACAGTTGGCGTTATATGCACTATGGAAACAAGTAAGTCATTCATTCATTGCACGAAGTCATGAAGATTTTCATAACATTGTGCAACACAAACATACCTCGGGCGTTTGGTAACAGTTTTGGTGGAGGGTGTCTATATTTCGTCATTCGTAGAGCTATAGCTGCTGCCTCATGCTGAGCTTTTTTGATACTCGTACCTTCCGCCTCAAATTCAGTTTCGCCCAGCTTTAAGGTGACAGTAAATTTTTTCCTGTGTGGAGGACCATCCTCTTTCGTCAATCTATACTGATGTTGTATCTAAAAACAAATACGTACTGATGGTATCAAATTCGACGACGACACGACACACTATCGCTGGTAACACTTACGCGATTATAGCGAGCTAATTCGTTGATTAAACACATGGGTGTTTTATCCTTCAAAACGCTGGGTTTCACCATTACATTGACGTCACCCATACCTGGCTCGCCGCAATTCTTATTGCCTTGGAAAAAAAAGAAAAGAAGAAAAGTTGATCAAAATAATACTTCGCGAACAATTCGATTCATAAATGAAGGGTAAGACATACGATCATCCTCCGGTATGTTGGAGCATTCAATCATATTGCAAGTGCGGTGTATCAATATGGTGAATCCGAGCAGTTCTGCACACATAAGAAAAATGATTATAGTTTCACGAAAACACTGTCAAGTAAAACAGAAAAACCAAATAATCGCATCATACGCATACGTGTTCTTACTGAAACAAATCAACACAGAACTGACTATGTAGGTCAGTTCGATTGAACTGTGTCAGCAGCATTAGGTGCGTTTAAGAAAACTAACATCGACAGAACGTAATTATTACGGAAAAATATGTCTGATAGAAAAGTTTTTCAATTTTTCAAGTTCTTCTCTAGGAGAGAACACTTCTCACATGACAGAAAGTGTTTCTCTACGACTTACCGTTTCTGTGGTCAATCACTGCTGGACGGTACAACAAAATAATAGAAGAAACCAGGAAATATGGAAATTTAATTACAAGATCTCCAGTATTATCAGTAGGAGGACAAAATTAATATTAATACAGAGTTGATCTGAAATTTCTCACTAATTACTTACTCCCTGTTTCACATTCTAGAAAGAAGAAAACAGCATGAAAACAGTGAGATATTCAAATTTTCGAAAAAATCATTCTGTAGCTTTTTCAACTGACTGTAGGAAGGCCACAGAAAAAGTTTTGAAGACACAGACGAAAACATGGGTTCCCGGCTTGCGACGATGTTTCTCTGTGACTATTAAAGCGTTTCATCCGAAAGTGTCCAGAAGATGTGGAAACGATTTCGGAAATTGGATCGTTTGCCGCGAAGAAGGAAGACTATTCTCTAGATTGTATTCAAGTCGGTTGAACACTTTCGAAAACCAAACTCCCAAACTAGAGGAAACTGTTCTTCGTACGAGTAGCAAAGCCACTTTTCCGCAGTTTTGAATTTTTCCATCATCAATCTGCACATCAATGTTTATCCAAGTATGATAAGAGAACCGCCAAGACTAGAGAAGTAGAGACAGAGACAATTATTAACGAAAATCACTGAACGAACTAAAGACTATTTTAAATTTTGATTCTCTTAATTTCTTCGCGTAATATTAATATATTTTATATCACTCAAATATCTTCTTTCTGAGCGATGTTACTGAATAATTATACTGCATGTATCATGGGTTTGAGAAAGTAAAGCCTAATAGTACGCCAACCAACCTGGCATCGGTCGTTGCTAAGTGATGAAAAATGTTTTGTTATTCGTGTTTTTTGCTTCCTGAAATACGGTAGCGTTTGACAGGAGAAGAATCATCATGTTTAAGAATACATTTCAAAGCGGTTTTCTCTCAATTCTCTACAGTATTGGCAGTAAGCCGTTGCAGATATGGGATAAACAAGTTCGTAATGGCCACATAAAACGTATTACCGATAACGATATTCAGTCGCTAGTCTTGGAAATAGTGGGTTCGAATGTCAGTACCGCTTATATCACTTGCCCGAATGACCCACAGAAAACGCTGGGTATCAAATTACCCTTTCTCGTTTTCATCGTTAAAAATCTGAAGAAATATTTCTCCTTTGAAATTCAAGTAAATATTATTCATTTAGCTCTATGGTATAACTAAGATTGCGATCCTTTTACTTACCCGTACTTCTTTATCCAAGATTCTAGACGACAAAAATGTGAGACGAAGGTTTCGAACTAGTAATTATCAGTCGACTACGAGAGTCAAACCATTTATATGTACGTTGCCGTTGAGACTGGAAGACGGCTGGAATCTAATCCAGTTCAATCTGATGGATTTTACCAGACGAGTTTATGGAACGAATTATGTTGAAACCTTGCGTGTGCAGATTCATGCCAATTGTCGTATTCGACGAGTTTACTTCTCGGATCGTCTGTACACGGATGACGAATTACCGGCTGAATTCAAACTGTTTTTACCGATTCAGAATAAAACTAAGCAATAATTCATAATATTTCTCGCAGATAGATTAACAGAATGGTTTATGGTTTTCGTGAACCTAGAACACCATTACGCTTGTTTTTTTTTCAACTTTGTATTATTTTTTATGTAACATAAAAACTTGTAAAAATTTTGTTTTCGGAGAATTTTTAGTTGGGTTGTTTACTTCTGTTCAGTGAAGTCCTTCCTTGGAGTGAATCAAAGAAAAGCGATTTCAAAAAAATAAATCGATTTTCCTTATATTTAGTAGAATGAATTTGTTTCACACCCCCCTTCCCTCTATGATTTTGATGATAATTTTGCCTTAATTTCCCTAGAAACCTTGTCAGAGCGATTGCTAATAAAAACTCGAACTTACTTTCTGTGAGAGCTTTCATTTCGTTTCCTCGTTCACAGTTTGAAAATTCAGTACGTTTTTTTGCTCTTGAAAATGCAGTCCGGGCGCTGCGAAACGTCGAGCTTTGTAATATACGAGTATTTAGTGTGGTAGTAAAGTAAAGCCAAAATTTCTTTCAATTTTTACTAGGAGTTAACCATTTTCTGGTGGTAGATCTACTGCAACTTAGTAATTTAGTTTTCTGTGGTTTTATGGTAGTTTTCTTACCGTCGATAATCCTTCCATTTTAATGCGGTATAAGCGTTTTCTTTTTTTTTTCTTTTTTTCTCAACTTTCCAAGATGGAATTTTTTTATGTTTATTATTTTTTGCATTCTGCGTTCACAAAAATCTGGTAATTTTTTAAGGTTGTCTTTTTTGTATTCTTTTCGCCCTAAACTTCTCTTCTTTCCTTCTTTTTGAATTCAGTTTTGGTTTTGCAGAGAATCATAACAAATTCTTGTTGTAAATGTCTAAGATTAACATATCTTGAGCGTTAATTTGCGAATGATTATAGAGGTAACATCGACGATTGAAATTTCTAAAATGGTTCGGATTTTCCATTGTATAATTAATGGTGGTACAGCTTTCTATGGATTCTCGTTTCTCGATTACAATGATAATTACTGTGCGTTGAAATTATTTGAATAAATAAATTTTGGACTTATTCTACCAGCAGAACCTACTAAAATATGAAGTAACTCAAGAATTTCCGTTTTTAACTGTATGCAATAACATTTATAATGATGAATAGGTACTCATTCTTGATACAAACGGAAAATTTTGCCTCAAGTTCTACACAGACTAAGACATTTTTAATATAATTTCAGAAGAGCATTAAATATGGAAAATTCTTAAGATACGTTTCTCGCTTTGAACTACAGTATAATCTTATCGAAATACGGTCATGTGTCAAGTCATAGGTATTATATTATTGCCCGAATCAACAAAAAATAGTCGGTGGTTACATTTTTTTGAAAGGCTTTGTGATATCTAAGTATGAAACGATTTGTAACGAATATAAATGAAAGAAAAAAATAATAATTTTGGATGGCAATGGATAATATGTCAAACAGAGATAACTATTGAAAAGTTACATGAAGAAATTACTGATACTGGTAGGTAGGCTATTGTATTTTCGTTTGAATTTTTATTTTGATTTTGAATCAAGTTTTTCTGGGTTTGGATTTTCCAGATTCAGAGGACAGTTTATTTCGCATAAGTATATTTTGGAATTAGAATCAAAATCTGATGGGGCACTGATCCCCTCGTAAGATAATAATGAGGTTTGGAGATGAAGACAGTTTTTCGAATCATGTAGTCAACATACATCATCGTTCTTTTGCATACATCGGCTGTGCAGGTCTACATCCGTTTCTCTTTCTACACTCAACATGACATTTGCAACATCGGCTGCACTCTACACCCGAGCATGCCAGTGTAATGCAAATATGCACGCCTTCTTTGTTGGACTTGCTATGCGCTTGTACGCTTGTAGCGTTTTTTACATAGAGCCTGGCTTGATAACAAATGACACAGCGTCCGGTTGATTTATTTTTTGTTTTTTCGATTTTCTAGGTTCACCGTACGAATTTTTAGTCGAATTGACATTATTTTAATGATTTTAGCTTCGTTTTGAAGTAATAAATAAATATGTACGATATTAAGGAATTAGTGAATTAATCTTATGATTCATATTTTCGTTCGTTCGAGTATGTGGCAATACATCGATAATATGATTCCAACTTGATAATGGCGTCTGAAGAAAATTCGGAAAAAGAGAGCTGTATTTACGATCCAGATTTTGCTGTTGTTTGCTCGTTTTTCGAAAATTTCTCATCACTATGCGGTATTCAGGCACCCTCAATTCTGGAACTTCAGCAGATGCTCGAAGATACTCAATTCAGTAAGTTGAATAGTGAACCGATACCTTCGTTGAAAAATAACTAAAATTTTATTGTTTTTTTTTTTTTTTCGTTTTCATTTCGTAAATGTCGCGAATCGTTGCAGTATCTGTTGTCGATATGTGCTTCGAGAATATTTTACAAATCTGTATCTCGAAAATTTTGATACTTCCTTAATGTATTCGACTCAGTATCGTGTATGGATAACTATCAAAACAAATTTTTTCTTACCATTTGAAATTTCACGGCGAATTCATTGCGACAATTTTTATGTTTTAGCTGCACCACAACTCATCGATTTGCACGTACGCTTAATGAGGAAAGCCAAGAAGAATGTAAACCCCGAACGATGGCAAAAAACCTTGGCCAAATTCTGTTGGTATAATCAGCCTGATGATTGTTGGCTTCTCGATCAAAAAGGCTACGAACATTTAAATTACTCTCAGAGATTAAAATTCTTATTGGTTTGTACTATTACTAAGTGTTTTTTTTTTCTTTCTTTCTTGCTTGATCGACTTTATATCTGATTCTCTCAATTTATTTTCAGACGCTCATTGGTGCTCAGTTCGATCTTAACACTAAATTTAAAACTGATATTAATAAATTAGATGTTAAAGACTTACGCTTAAAGCCTGTCGGCACAGATAAACATGGTCACAATTATTGGTTGCATTTAGATCAAGAAACCACTCTGAAAGTGTACAAAGAAGATCTTGACGAAGAAAAGTGGGAATTAATCGCTCAGTACGTAATTTCCTTAACCTTATGTTAGAGACGGTTTATCTAAAGTCGTATTAAAATTTTCATCTGTATATTACAGAGACCGAGAAGGATTAATGAAATTGATAGACGAACTGATGAAAGAGAAGGATCCGAATCGTCAATTAGAAAAAGTGGAAGAGAGCGAAGAAAGCGAATCGAGTTCCGAAGAAGATTCTCTTGAACCAGATATGGAAACCAAAACTGAAATTGATGACCAAACTGAAATTGACAACCAACCCCTCGGTAATGAGAATGAAGAACAAAAAGAAGAAAATGACTCGCCCGAGAAAGATTCGTCTAAAGAAGATATTGAAAGTCTTTCTACCAACTCAGTTCCCGAGGTACCCGTTGACGATAGTGATCTAAAGGCACAGCTCAACGAAAAACTGCAACAAGCTTTCAGTGAAAAGCCTTTGAAAAAATCATCACTCGAACTTATTTGCAGACCACGTTCTAGCAACTCATCGACTCCCGTCAAACCTCTAGATAAAGAATCGTTTGCTCAACATTTGCAAAAATTAGATTCGATAAACATGCTGAAGCCATTATTAACTAATACGGAGCCGGGTGAAGAAATGAATCCGGCTGCTATAAAATCAGATTTATTGAAAACGAAAATTAATCAGAAATTTAGTATTATAAAGCCGAAACTCGAGCCCACCACAAAGACGGCGAAGCCAGGTTTGAAACTGGAGCAGATTCTTAAATCAAAATTAGCGCAAAAATTATCGGAAAATACCAGCTCCGAAGCAACGGACGCCGCTGAGGAGATTGAAAATGCGGCGAATGAGAAATCCGAAGAGTTGAAGGAGTGTGCAATAGAGAAACATGTAGCTGAAGATGGAAGTGATAAATCTGCTGATACGGAAGAAGTTCCTGCAAAGAAAAGTCGGACTGATGTCTTAGATGAAGATGAGAAAGAAATCGAAGAACCTGTGATGGTATTGACTGGTGTTGGTAATGGGCACGATTGCAATAGTATTTACGAAGAAGAAGAAGAAGAAGACGACGACGAAGACGAAGAAATAGAGGAGCCGATCATGTTTATATACGGTGTTGGCAGCGGTTCGGAGTGTACAACGGGTAATAATGAGAACGACGAAAGTCCCAATAAAAACGCCGCAACACATACGAGTCACCTTACTCACAAGGTAGACAACATGTTGAAATCCGAAACTGAAACGACCACTCCATCAACATCTGCAACGGTGGAAACTGCGGTCGCCGAAACGGAGAAGAAGAAACCCAAACTGTGGACCATAGACGCGATTTGTAATTCGGACTCTACAAAGGAATCAAAACGCGATAGTGTCTCGCAGTTTCCTAATTTCAATTTTAACAAAGATTCGAAGAGAGAGAGTCCAGTACCTTACCATAGCGCTTCCGAATCGTACAGCATATTTAGTCTTACCGAAAATAAAGACAGTCGAGAAGCGGCTTCTGTGATACCGACGAATTTCTATTTCGGTTCAAACAATCAAAATCCGTGCTTCTTATCCACCGAATTGAGCCCCAGTTTCAAAAGTCGTACTCATAGTGTCGAGAGTATTGTTGAAAATCCGAGTATGACAGCAGATACGGGTGTCAAAGTTAGTAAGTTCAGTGCCGAAAGTTTATACGCAAAAACAAACAATATCAAGGATGGTGGATTCGACAATACTGATTCCGCTGTAGTCGATGCGGGGATTGACGTTCCAGAGTCGAAAATTGAGCAAATATCTGTATCCACCGTTGAAGATCGATCAAGTGATTTGAAATCAAATTCGATACCAAAATCTTCGATTACTCCGACCTCAATTTCCGACGAAGCTCGAGAATCAGTCTCTGAGTCTGAATCAAATTCTAAAGATATATCAAATATTGCCTCCGAGTCCGAAGCAAGTTCTAAACAGGTACCGAATATTGCCTCCGAGTCCGAAGCAAACTCCAAAGAGATACC
Source organism: Aspidiotus rigidus (assembly GCA_035079385.1). Taxonomy (NCBI): domain Eukaryota; kingdom Metazoa; phylum Arthropoda; class Insecta; order Hemiptera; family Diaspididae; genus Aspidiotus; species Aspidiotus rigidus. Next base: position 10,583,591 of record JAVHKY010000020.1, on the reverse strand, counting down.
GAATGTTGCGGCGATAGACCCTCCGAATTCAGAAGAAAAGGAGGAAGTTATGGCCCAGCTAACTGATTCCGTTCCTGCCATTCAATCGAGCCCTGTTGAAGAGTCGAAAATCGATCCTACGGAGTGTCCGAAACCGGAAGAATTATCTGAAGTTGAAACTCTTATCAAAGAAAAACCAAAACAGTCTGAGCTTGGCTTACTGAAAGAAGAGAAAATTGTTGACAATGTGGAGACCTCAACTCCAGATGAGTCAAGTAGTATTACCGAACAAGTTGAAGTCTCTAAACTATTAAAGGCTGTGGATGAAACAGGCAAAGCTCAATCCGTCGAAGAGGAACCAGCGCCAGTACTTAATAAAAATGATCTCATCCCAGAACTAATTGAGACTCAGAATTCCGAAGTCGCCCCATCGAGCGAGGAAATGAAATCTAAAGAATTAGATTCATCGGTGTCACTAACCGCCTTGGAGAGTTCGAATGTAAGTTCTGAAAAAGTAGAGATAAGTGAAGTAGCTACTGAAAAAGTTCCCAGTCCTTTGCCAATCGATGACAAGGAATGTCTCGAAACGAAAAAAGATCCTGTGGAAAATGACTCGAGCGAATCAAAATGTACGGAAAGCGACGAGAAAGAGATCTCTGTTGAGAGCAAAGATGAAGAAGCGACACCTGTTCCTGAAAAGTCCGATGTTGCAGTTGGTGTAGCGACAGTGGACTCACTTGAGTCATCAATTGAACAAAAAGAGGTAGATAATGAACAAAAAGATATGGGTACGAAAACTCAAGCCAAACAGACAAAAAAGAGTAAGAAAGTTCAACCATCAAAACAAGCTAGCCGATCTACTCGAAGTCAGCCTGCTACCCATCAATCGAGCGAAGAGGGTGACAAAGACTCTTCAGAGATTGCAGCAAAAGAAGAAAATAAAAATACCAAAATTGAGCAAATAACTCACGACGAAGAAGAGGAACAACCTACTCGACGAGAGCTGAGGAAGAGTACTCTTAACGCTAAAAACGAGACGCAGACTAAAGAAGTGAAGCCTGTGTTGAAAGAAACGAAAAAGACTGAAGCTACTGGAAAGAAGTCCAACGCACCAGCACCACCTACTCGCGAGGAGGCAAAAAAAGGTAAACAGAAAAAAGATACGGATGTGTCTGAAAGTAAATCAAACGAACAAAAGATCGATCATGAATCGGAGGAAAGCGGTGAAACGAGGCGAACCACACGCAGTAGTCTAGCGAAGAAAGGAGACTCCGAGAAAGTAGAAAAAGTTTTGAAAAAGTCTCCGAAAGCTACTAAACAAAAAACTACGGAGCCAGTAAAAGTTTCGAAGGGTGCTGAACCGATAAAAAATACAAAAAATGTAGAATCAAAAAGTACGAAGAAAGTAGAACCGTTAAAAATTACAAAACATGTAGAGCCGATCAAAATTACGAGAAATAAGGATGCGACGAAAAATGTGATGAACGTGGAGCCAGTAAAAATTACGAAGAATGTCGAGCCATTGAAGATCACGATTTCTAGAACGTCTAGGAGGGGTCAAAGTAACGACAATGAAAAGAAACAAACTGAGGCCAAAAAATCAGAGGACGAATCGGAGTCTGACGCAGGTGTTGATGGACAGGAAGATGATGCCGAGAACATTGAACAGGATGACATGGATAGTGAGAGCAATGTGGCCCCGGTCACAGAAACGAAAAAAACTGGTAAAAAGGGGAAAAAGAAGAAACGTTCGTACGTTAAAAAAACAGGTTAGAATCCGATCTCCGTAGAATAGTTGTTAATTTTCAGCTTCATGTACAATAATCTCATTTTTTTATCTTTTACAGTGAAGGTGAAAAGTCCGGACGAAAAAGAAGAGGGTCAGTCGGAGGATGAAACCAATGGAAACGATAATAAAAATGAAGAGACCACGAAGGCTAAAAACGACTCTTCAAAGAAAGAGAATGACGAACCAAAGAAAAAGCGGTTGAAAAGTAATTGAAAATCTTGTTGCTAGCAATTAGAGTAAAGTAATGATCATAAAACTTCCTTGACGTTGGACTGAGATATTTTTCGTTAAGAGGGAAGCAATATCAATGTATGAACTCCGCATCAGCTCGCTTCATGAACTTAATCTGATTATGAAGCTCACTTTTCACCACTCCCCTCCCCCCTATCAAGAGGCCTCGAAGTTGTCTGTTCTAAGAAGTTGAGTTCCCAGATCCCTCGCCTCTGTACTTCTAATTGATTCAATTCTCTCAATCTTGTTTGTACTGAACTTATTAAATCAGTCATTAATTCCATGATTCGTAACGATACCATTTCATTCATGGCTTTTTCATCTAGCTTTTATGGTTAATGGAGATGTGAAATATTAATCAAGTTATCATTTGCAGGAGGATGGCTGAATGAGTTGGGTGTTAGCAATGTCGAAGAATCACCAGCCGCGGAGTCATCTGGGATTAGACAGTCTAGACGTATCGCGCAACTTAAAATTAAGGAACAAGCCGAAACTCGGTACCAAGAAGAGCCGGCGAAAAAAGCAGCATCTAACCAGAAATCGAAAACCGTTAGTTTGATTCTACTTTAGAGCATTTATGAATTTAGACCTTATAAGGGAATTGGAGTAAAACAAAATGAGAACTTATTTCTGAAGATGGGATATTTGACTTTGAAGGGTTGTGGAATAGTAGTGAGAATATTCGCATTCAATATCATTTTCAGCTTGAGAGGTGATATGAAAAGTGAATTAACATCTTGCTGTTTCCAAATTAATGAAGTTTGTATTATATTTACAGATCACCCCTACGAAGAAGAGTAAAGGAAAATCATCTAAATTCAAACCTTCAAAAGAGGTGAGTTTTACCTTTATTCTAGTGCAGCAAACCTATTTTGTAGCTAAAGAGGATTCGAATGGCTTGGTGAAGATAGTGAAATCAATTTTGCATTCCGTGTAAAAAGCATCAAACTTAATACGAATGTTCAGGACTCTGAAAGAAACAATTTGAGTCATAGCGCCCAGGTCAGAACCCCGCGAGAGCCCCATGAGTGTGCGTTGTCGAACTAGGAAGAAGTTGATGGATATGAGCAGCTGGAATATTTCTTTTAGTCACAAAAAATGTTCAAAAATTTCGTCAGATATTTTAGAAGCCCAGGAAGGTTGATAACCACCCCAAAAAAGAGGGTAAAAATGAAATAAAATATCGTATCATATTTTCAACGACTTCTTCTATGAAATTTATCGTCGGTGTTGACAAAAATATGTACTTGTAAAATTCTTCCAAACCTCTAGAATCCGAAGGGGTTCAAAGTCCTGAAGTTGAAGATTGCATTTTTGGAAAAGTTTTTGGTAGATTCTGCAGCAGAGATCAATTTGAAATCCGCGAGAGATACTGAAAAACCTTCGATCAGGAACTCTCGGTTTTTACGTTCAATTCAGTGAAATCCGCCAAAAAATTTTCCAAAAAAGCAATTGTTTCCCTGAATCTCCGGGATGGATCCGCTGGACCATTGAAAATTTGGGAGAATTTTTCAGTATTTTTGCAATATCTCCAGTTAATTTCATGGAAGGAATTGTGAGAATCTATTGAAATATGACTGGCCTTTGGCGCACTACGCACCAGCCTTCCACTTGGCCTATGCGCTCAGGCAGGTATTCCTCTGGGTTACCGCGTTCGTTCACTCGCTGCGAAGTTACTGTGCTCAACCGCCCAACATCTAAATCTTGCCATCTTTCCAGACGCTCTCAGCCCAGTAATTCACCCCTTATGTCGCTTCATTCCCATGTAGACACTCATCTTAATTAGGCTTTTACTTCCTATTTCGTCATTGACTCCTCCTCGATTAACCCTCATCCCTAAAATCCTTTTCGTTTATGCTGAAATTTCCGAAAGAGCCAATTTTACATGCAAGCGACGCCTCAACAAGATCATTGATTCAGAATCTCAGTCCCACCTTCGCTGCTACATGAACGCACCCAAATTGGGACCCATGCAGTTTTGATCCAGGATTCTTCCATATGAGAAACTCCGCTTTCTTATTCACCGCCAAGCTTACCGCTGTAGTTACCCTCTCTCTCTCTCTTCTCACCCGATTCTCTCCTCCCCACACATTGTCTAATCCGATTCTCTCGTATCCTTACTTGCTATCCAAAACCCTCATTCTGACAAATCGTTATTCTTATATATTTGTTAATATTTCCCCCATCCTTTGTGCCTTTTTCTATTGATACTGGGCCGCATTGATCTAAGGGAGTGTAATACAGTGGACCTTGCCGCAAAGCAGTCACTGCGTTCACCTTCCATCACTGATCCCTCTACCGTCCTACCTCTCGAGACTTCTGATTTAACGCTATCGCTTCTGTTCCCTGTTCTCAGGAATCCGATGACGATGTATGTTACGATTTTCCGACGCCCAAGAAGAAAAGAAAGTCTAAGAAAGACCAACCGAAAAAGAACTTCGATCCGAAAAAAGCGTGGAAGCAATCGTCGGAGTCGAGGTATCTGTCTATATCTAGTACCTTTCTCCCTTCCCCTCGCTTCTGTTTTTCATACGTCTATGTATTCCAAATAGTTCTGAAGAAGAAGACGAAGAAGACCATTTCGAGGAGGAAGAAGACGACCTAGCGATCAACGAAAAATCCGATCACGAATTCTCTCCCGAATCCGATATGGAAGATATTGACTATCAACCAGTCAAACGAGCGCGAACTGCTCATTCGAGTAAGTATAAACGAATGCAGTCGTCACTTTTCACTCCTTAAGCTCGCCAAATTACTAAATAAGCATTATTTTGTTTTCATCTCGCAGAGCCATCAACAGAAGATAAGTTGGCGAATTTAGCTTGTCAAAGCTGCGGTACGATTGAAAAGCCAGAATGGATTCTTCTGTGCGATTCATGTGATGAGGGTTGGCACGCCGCTTGCTTGAAACCACCTGTTATGGCTATTCCCGAGGGTGATTGGTTTTGTCCTCCTTGTCAACACGTAAGTATTCATTGGTGCTACTTGTGGTCTACCAACATTTTGTGAGAAAATTTCAAGTTAGTATGCGGTCTACCAAGAAGTATATAGTCTACGTAGGGAAGTAGCCGATACAGTCACAAATAAAATTTAGCATACATTATAAGTAATTTAGCAACTAGAAGTTTTGTCAATGCTTTACAAGTTCGCAACTGGTGAGTTTTTTCGATTATTCACGTACAATTATTGACGAAAAACAGGGCGCATGTCACGGAGGAAGGCGATAAATGAATTACTTTCTTGACTTCGTAAAGCTCGATGTTTCTTTACCCCGCCGTTCAACCGAAAAATAGCGCCAGTCGTTCCCCTGCTTTAAGCCGAAAACCTAGGGACCGTCGACACTACTCTCATGATTTTTCTGGTTCTTGACCTCCGCTTCTCTATCTTCCGAATCCGCGGCTCATCTCCTTGCAACATTCTTTCCCGATGGTACGTACGTTTACCGGCAAAATGTGCCTCGTCATGTTGAATAGGATCCAAGTGCGTGAGGTTACTATGCGGCCGCACTTCTCGGTATAAGTTATATGTATCAGTCCGTCGATGTCGCTGAAAGAAAATATTAAGCATGATTTCTTCCTTATCGTACTCCCGTTCTTTCATGATTCACGGTGCAATTTCGGGTGGCATGTTCGAATGCGATCTCTCGCTTATCTAGTCGCTCTTCATTCATGATACTAAAATCACGTATCAAATTGGTAGACCTCGGCTATAGTATGAAAATGTAGGTAGACCGCATACTAAAGTAGCATTTATTCATCGATGCCATTCTTATCGTAATATGGATAATATGTGCTCGTAAAATAATCGTATAAATAATTTATTATTTTCATAATTCGTAGAACAAATTGATTACCGGATTACAAACGTTTTTGAGAACCTACGATAAGGCTGTGAAAAAGCGAGCTAGCGAAGAGAGTCGTAGGAAACGGTTAGAATTCGTGAATATAAGTTTCTCGAACATCCTCAAAGAAGAAGCGGCTAAGAAGGAGGAAAGAGCGCGCGCCAAGGTTTCTTCATCGAGCGAAGAATCGTCGACCGAAGAGTCGGAAGTGGAAGAAGAACCTTTATACCAATTACGTGTACGACGTCAAGCGAATGTCAGGCATCGGTTGAACGAGTATGAGGAGCTGATGAATTCCGCTATCGAAGTAAGTTCAGTATGACGAGTGAAAACAAGGGAATTGGCGTGTATTCATTTCATTTGTTTTTCGCAGAGAGAAACCGGAGATATATCGTTTGAACCAGCTCCAATTCAAACCGAAGTAAGTGACGCTGTTGAAAAGAAGGATGATAACGTAGTCGCTAAACCAGCGACGATTGAAGAAGGACAAGTACGTTAAATACACCTGAAGCACTGCATTTTTATGTTCTTTCACTTACGTGTACGTCCTGATTTTTAGGAGAAGAAAGAAAACGATGAGAGTAAAGAAGACGAATCAGATGAAGAAGAAGACGACGACGATGAAGAGACGAAAGAAGAGAAAGAAAAAGAAGTGCCGATCTTATTACAGCTAAAAAATGTGCGTAAAAAACCACCACGTCTGACGAATTTGGACGTAAGTAGCGAAGATGACCATTATTCGGACGAAGACTTCAAAGGGTCAAGCGCTGATGATCCAGAAGATGATGAGTATGCAAAAAGTGAAACTGATTCTGACGAAGCTTCCTATCGGCGGGGTCGAGGAGGAAGGGAGCCAGTGCGCAGATCTACGAGAGCTCGTCGTACCCGTTACGATAATGATTTCAGTGAGTATCTGTCGAGAGAGATAAAAGTAGGTAATTCATCCAAAATGATCGTATTGATGTTTTTCCTTGTAGTAAATGATGATAGCGATGAAGACGATGAAGATGGTGATTACGGTCGGAAGAGGAAGAGAAGACGAACTAGATACTCGGATTCGGACAGCGAAGAAGAAGATTCTACCTGGGGACGACGGAAGAGGTATAATATCAATATTACTTCAATATTCGATCCTGTGGACTCTTGAGATGAGACGAAAAATTCGTCGCCTTTCCTCTTTATTTTTAGAAACAAAAATAGCTTATCTCATCGACCAAAATCGACGAAAAAACGACGGCGAATTAGATTTGATGGGGATTCTGATGAAGATAGAGTGAAAAAGAAGCCTGTTAATCGGAACAGTCGGGTAAGTTAACGTCAATCTTTCTGCTCGTGTTTCTTTCTCGAAATGTTTCTCATTTTTAATCTTACGTATTTGGTAGATAAAATACGGACTGGATGACGATGTTGACGATAATCTTCCTGCAATGAGAACAAGAGGCAAGAAGATCAATTATCAAGATGATTTTGATTCGGAATCAGAAGAGGTGCGAGCTTCTTTTGTATTTTTTATGCTAGTCTACTCTAGTTTTGAGATTGGCTGCTTTGAATTTGTAGATTTTGCGAAAATATCGTTTGAAAAAATTGAGAAATTTCTCGTCCGACGTTAACATTTTTCATAGGCAGAGAGTTAGGGGAATTTGACGTCAACATGAGTAGCCATAAAAAAATCACAAAATTTATTCTGCAGGTTTTCACCAGACGTTATTGCGCTGAAAAGTGGTATTTAATGTTTGATTTTTTATTCTTAGGAGGAATCATCCTCAAGACTCAAGAACAAGAGTCGCAAAATAGTTAGCGACGATGAATATGTGAACGAAGATGACGAACAAAATATCAGCAAAGAAAGCATGGCCAGTGAAAATGGCGAGCATAGCGAATCTGGTAGCGAATCCGATGGATCAGGTACGATTTCGTATAATTGTACTCTATTTCGTATTAAATAACTTTCAATTAATGGCTAGATCCTGGTCGAAAGCGTGGGCGAGAAAAAGTTTGGAGGGGTGAACGCCGAATCATTTTTTAGAGAACGAAGAAATTTTCCGTCCTTCGCGTTGAAATTCACCTCTCCTTCGCCACTGCTAATTTCCTAATGTCGTCGCTAGGCATAGTTTCAAAGTCATCCTTCATCTGTTTTTTTTCGAATGTATAGATTTCCTTCATGAATGGAATCCATTAGGACAGGTTTTTTATTGAATTTACTTTTCCTTCTGTTTCCAGAAGAATCTGAAAAGACAAAGAAGTCCAAAGCACTCGAATCTGGTGACTCCGCTCCTACTTCTCCCACCAAAACGGCCGCTAAACCACCCGAAGAAAAAGTACCGGAAGAAAAAGCGTCAGAAACACCTGCTCCAGCCGTCGCTCCTAAACCCCCTCAAGTACTCGAGAAACCTGTCGTCAAAACCGAACCTGTCGAACATGTGGAAAGGCGACCTCTACCTCCTCTACACGAAATACCAAAAGCGAATGAAATCGCAAAAAGCGGTGTCGAATTACCCACGTCAAAAATGGTCGATCAAAATCCAAGCCTTCAAGGTATGCAATCTATGGCGCAAAACTTATCGCAACCTATGCCACCGACTCACTTTCCACCAAATGTGCTGCCACCTGACGCCATGTTTCCCGGACGGATGCCACCTATTCAACAAGTACCTGTGCCGGTCAACTACGAGGTGAATGTAAAGTACGAACCACCTGATGGGATACCTTCTCCAATTCCGGGAGGAGAAGCCAAATATCCACACCCGATTCGCGTTCCGTCGCCGAACAAAATATACGGAGTACTGCCACCGGAAATGCACCCTGGAAATCGACCTTCTTTACCTCCCTTCATACAGCAACAAATGCAATCGGCAATGATTGGTCCTCCAGGTGCTCCAGGCAACACTACCATAATACTGCAAAGTAGCAGACCTATGCCGCCTGCTATACCTATACCACGTGGTCCTATGATGCATGTACCAATGCCTCCTAGACCACCTCATATGGCTCCGCAACCACCCCCTAACATCAATATTGCGAAATGTGGACCACCAGGTGCCATGATGCCGCCGAATGTAATAATGCCACCACAGGCAACGGAAGCACCAATGCCCCCTAAAAGACGGCCTCGCGGACGTGGTAAGAAGCAATTAGAAATGGAGAGACTACAACGCGAACGAGAAGCGATGGAAGCGAATTGTTCAAACGATGAAATGATACCGTTACATGTACTGAAGATACCCCCAGCAGAAGCCAACGCTGCCGGACATCCTGGTATACCACCACCCTTCGCCACATATCAACGAATGGCGTTTCCCCCGAGACCTCCACCACCCTTACAACAACAGGCCGGTGGAATTCCAACGCCTTCGGTTATAACGTCGAAACGCGTGAAAATCACTCCTACTCGTATGCGTACGCCGACTCCACCTAATAAAATCATACACATCCCACGGTCACCCGGTTCAGCTGTGGGAATGTACTCGCCTGCACGACTTCCAACGGTATCCGTCACTTCGCCGTCAGGCAATGGACAACCAACAGCCAGTGATGTTAAACCTCCTCCTATCACTGGAGCTCCATCCACGCCGACACTACCGACTAAAAGCGAAGCTGGAACAATAAGAACGGAGCCGACTGAACCACAGTATTACCATCCACCGACTCCGTATCCGCCTAGTCAAGGTCCCAGAGTTTACGGAGGTCCGCGGCCAGATTACGCCTCATTTGCGCGCAAGCCAGCCCCGCCTGGAATGTTCCAAACCCCTCCGCCCGCTAACACTGCCCCGAACGTGGTGGTGAACAGAGCTGGTGGCTTTGCTGGAGCGGGACCACCGCCCGTCTCATCGCCAAATATAAAGTCGGAAAGCCCCTCAACCGTAGCACAAGCGTCTCCGTCATCAGTTCCTCAACCTTATCCTGCCCAGTATTCTATACCCCCGCGTATATCTACGACCGCTCCTTCTTCAGTTGTTTCAAAGCCTGGTCAGGGTGGTTCGTATGTTACATCACCGGCACCGAGACCGCTTGGTCCTCCTCAACCACCGCCACCGGTGTCAACTTCGCCATCTGGCTATCCGGGACCTTATCCTCATATCAGACAACCTCCTCCGCTGTCCTCTGCTGCGCCAGCAACGCCTGCCTACGCAGCTCCGTATTATACGCGACCTCCCTATCCACCTTCGACTCAGCCATCGCTGCCACCACCCGTTTCTTTCAGTCATAATTTGCCGACGTCAAATTTCTCGGCAAGCCCGTCAACGGTGACGGTGACAGCTACAAGCAGCATAGCTCATCCTCAGGCATCGGCAACGTCGACCCCAGAAGTGAGACACACTCTGAATTCAATACCTCCTACCTCGCAGAGTAACGAATTCCAGTACACGCCGCCACGTCCGGCCGATGTGCCGAACGAACCGGCTGCTGAGTCGACGGAAAGTGCGCCTGCGGAGGAAACGTCGTCCGGAGAATTCGGTGGCTTAGTTTCGTACTTCTCGAGTCAACGTGAAGACGACTTGGATGCGTAAACTGCGTAACTGTCCTACCCTCGTGCTGTAATTTGGTCGTTATATTTTTCGAATTTGTTGCTCCGAACATTTTCGTCTGTGTTGTTAGAAATTTTGTTTGTTTGGTAGAATGTTTTACTGAATTATCCGGCCGAATATGTGATTATTTTGGACGATGTTATTTACGTACATACCAAAGTATCGTAAGACTATAATATTTCTGTGAAATTATCAAGAGATATGAAATAATTTTGGAGATACCTGGAATTGTGTCGTATGAACACTTGTGAGTATTGTATAGTGTCGTTGAGGGTGGGGTAATTGTTTATAATCATTCGCTTTGTAATAATTAAGAGATTTAAAAAAGAGGCCACTTATTTTTTCCTCCTTTTCTTTTTGTACTTTTTAGCTCATTTAAATTAGTACAATAATGTAAATAACGTTTTGATGTTGTAACGGAATATTCTATCATTATATTTCTTTTGTCGGACTGGCTCTCTTGTTTAAAAACTTAGTGTTATTTTATCACTTTTTTCCCCTTGTCTATGTGTGTGTTTATTTTTTATACTACCTAGTATTTCTTTGAATGTAAAAAACGAAGGAAAAAAAAGAAGTTTGTTCATAATGTAAACAAAGTTTTATCTTCTTTTGCTTACTCGTAATCCTTAAACCGTGTGTATAAAATTTTTGTGTAAAACTTAACTAGCAATTTGATAAGTATTTATTATTTTTTACATAATTTTTATTAATAATACTTATATACCTACGCTATGTAAATTTTTTATTTATTTATTTTTGTTTGTGTCTTCAGAAGTCTCTGTAGATGCACAATCATTGTTAATCTACTGTCACTTTGTAAGAATGTATTCACCAACGTTCATCTGAGTCGGATGAAAAACGATCGATTATGTAATTTGTGTACAAATTTATTTTTTAGAATTGCAATTTTTTCTTGCGTTCATTGTTGTTTTTATTCCATTTCACTCGTAGCGAATTTGGTGTCTGGACTTATCGTTCTCTTTTTCAGTGGAATGTTTTCGTACAATATTTTTAGGAGAAGAAATTTGAGTACTCTGCGGTTCTACCGAGGCTTACATATTAACCTTGAATGAGGCAGGAACGATTGAACGAAAGATTTATTCGTACGCGACGTAATCCGATCTTGTAAGTTGGTCGAGCCCGTTATTACCGAGTTCACTTCCAGTATCGTCGTAATCTGTGTGTTAACGTTGAAACTTTCTGACGACAGTACTTTCTTCAAAATTTTGAACCAGCTCCTTATCGGGAAAGTTGACGCTCAACGTGTCTTCTTTCTTTCGTTTTCGAGTCTACTCGATATCATCTAGGAACAAAAGAGCAAGCTCGCGTATTCTCCTATTCTTTTCGAAGTGTTCGTCTTTCAAATGCTCACCTAAGTACGTTTTTTAACGCACGTTCGCGAGGTAACAGACGGTATTTCTCGCAATTTACGTACGCTTCGTTCTCAAGGTTTCATCGCCGCGTTTGCAGGACAGACACGACGTAAAGAAAGCCCACCATTATATTACAGCGCACGTGATTCTAGGTTTTTTACTGTTGTTTCGGTTTCAGAAACGAGAACATAAACGTACGGCGACGACGACGACGTCGAGAGAAGAGATAGGAAATCGCATGGTCTCTGCGATGGAAGGATGCGCGCGCTTTCCCAGTGTTACCACGGCATTGACGAGAATTTCTCTCGAAAGCAAGCGACACATATTATTACGACTTCCTCATCTTCTGGCTGGTTTGTTGATGGGATGAAAATCGTTTCCTCTCTCTCATCCTGTCTACTGTGTGTCATTTTATATTAATGTCCGCCTTAAAAAAGTAAACTTTGAAAATGACAAATTGACGACGTCGTACACTGAGCAAATAAAGAAAGCAAAGAGACCGAGATAATGATGGCGAATTCAAAGGAACGGATTTTGTAACTCAGCGTTGCGATGATTTCCTCATTACAATTACCCGTACGTGGAAGTAGTGTACGTTTCTCAATAGGATAGAGAGAACTCCGTAATAATTTCCAGTTCAGTGATCTCTCGTTTTGCAGACGATTATGAAGAAACATTACTCTATGCTGTAGGCCCAGTTTTGTTTAATAATATTTATGATTCCAATGTTCAGAATGGTCTTAAGGAACTGAATACATACAGCAATATACTAGGCCTAGTCTCGACCTTGAACTCCAAAAATTTACGTGTGCAAATGACAACCGAATGTGATCACTGTGTTAATGGGAAAAAAGTTGTGTTCGCTCAGATCGCCGAAGATGCAGCCGTGAGCTATGATTCGTGACATCACAGAAAATCGATCTATTCTCCACAATTGTCTTACAGCGACATTCTCAATCGTCATTTGGGCGCTAAGCACCTTTATATTCGTCACGTGACCCTTAATTGACCACTTGAGCTACCTACATCGAGGTAGCTTAAGTGAAATGTTACCTTCGCTTTTTCCTCATTTTCGACTGAGAATGTCGCTAAGAACCACGCTAAGAACGTACAGTTTTCGGAAAATTTGTAACTCCCTACTTTTATCGTCGCTGACAATTCAATATTATTATAAACAGAATACAGATGGTGGACTCAAATTGGATCCGCTACTTCTTTTTGTTGAATAAAGGACCGAATAAATTCACCGAGAGAAACAGTTTTCGGGAAAAACTAAGAAACGACTATAAGGAGAAAGAAGAATGAAGCAACGACGCCGACGGGAGCATTTCAGTCGGTATGATGAAGCTCAACTTCTATCAATACGTTCTGTTGTACGTGGGGTGCGACATGAAGGTAGAACTTCTTCAGGAGTAATGCGTAGGTAATGGCAATAGAAACATTGCAATTCCATAAGCTGGTTGGCGTCGTTCCGTTCTTCAGAAAATTACCTACCCGCGGTAAATTCTAACCTTTTATTTATTTATTTTTTTTTTCTATTTAGCACCTCCAATTTAGAGTGTTGCTACAATATGTCATAACATAACACAGTATAAATATAACAACTATATAAGTACCTATGTTCATTCTAAATCTAAAATCGATCTTCTCCTCCTTCCTCTCGGTGGGCTTCCCACCCACTATAACTCCGAAACTGGCGACTGCAAATGTTCGATCGTTCTTCATTTTTTCCTCTATATACTTCTTCTTGTTTCTCTTAATCCAGTTCAGCAGGGTTCTACGAAATTGAATTTACGTACATAGGTATATCCAAATCGATGATCAGGTAAATTGTATGTTTCGGACGATTGGTGCGAGTGTGTGAATCTTAATAACGATTTACGGCGCCGGTTCTACCACTAACTACTCTCTAGAGAACGATTAACCAAGTTGAAGATCACAATATCCACTCAATTTTCAACGAGAAAAACGGGGGTCATGATAGTTCAATGATACAGGCACATTTTCATCAAGAAATTCAATAATATGCATATACGTCCTTTACCAGTGTTATGGTTGATTAGAACCAAAAATTAATAAAAACAGAAGTACCTATTTATATTTTCTAAAATCTGTCGTCTTGAATTCTTAATACGCATTGAAGCGAATACCGGTACATCTCAGCTTTGAAAAATAAAGTCATGAATCACAACCATTGAGATATCTATTAGAAAATATTTTAAACAAGCGAGAATAAAAATTTTCGGTTTTGTGCAATCTTGTTGTTGATTGAGCGCAAAATACTCTCATCAGCTGATCATGATTTCGAAGATTCTTACCATGAGACCCTTCATGCTGATCGTTATTTTGAAGATACGTCCATTCTACTTTGTAGGGCAGAGATTGACAGGGAAAAAATACGATCTGAAAAATGGGAGCTTTCTCTATCTTATGGAGAATAGGCTACTCTTCTCCTAATTGTATTGAAATAAAGATTCAAATTTCAATGTGTGTCAAAGTATATCCAACCAAAAATGATATAAAAAAATTACCGTTCTGTATGATAATCGAATTGTTCATTTAAAAATCATTATAAACCGACTATTTCTTTCTGAATTGGCCGTATCAATCTTACCGTATTTAATAAAAATAGAATTTCTTCCTGATCATCGATTTGGATAAGCTATATGCATCACTTCCAACTTTACAATGCAGCAGTGTGGGAGTTTATGAAGAGTCAAACAAAGTCACTATTTTAAAATAAAATAGTACCCATAGGTAGGTATTTTGCAACTAGTGCAAGAAGTTGCAAACTATACGAGTATATTTTTTATATTACCGATACATTCTCAACAATTTTCGCGGCACTGACGTCATATTTCTCGGTTACGTTCATCTATTTTTCTGACTCTCCTGTAAAATTACTACTTTCTCAGTCACAGGTCGACGACCAATCCCGTACTTGCAAATACCCCCTGATATGAGTCTACACTTGAAAATAGGAATAAGTTTAAAAGGAACTTACATAAACTGTGACCGTTTGCCTGGTAAATATTTCGGTTAAAACGCTCATGACAGTCATGTTAACAGTTATCTTTTCATAATGTTTTGATATTCAAAAGCATGTTTTCTTTCACCAAAAAAATGTTTTTTGCATACCCAAATCGAAACTGAAACTTTCAATGGCGATTAACTCCACGGAAAGCACTGCTTTACTAATGAAGCGAAACGCTCGGTATGTAAAGGATTTTACAAGCCATGGCATGTAAAGAAGTCATGTTAGCTTGACGTCACTAGATGTCCGTTGTAAAATGTATCGTATATCTAGTACCTATGTTATATGATCTATGATCGACTACAATCAGGAGAATCACTTCAAAGGAACATCTTCGAAAGTTTCAATTCGATTTGGGTATACAAAAAAGTACCTAAAGGAACATCTTCGAAAGTTTCAATTCGATTTGGGTATACAAATAGTACCTTACACGGCATAACTCGAAGTGTGTTTACATGTCTCGGACATTTGCTACACTCGCTGCGCTCAGTGCCGCTCACTCCGCAAACTATTGTCCTCGTCATGTAAACACACACTTTCGAGCCATGCCGTGTAATATACTATTTTCTCTATTTTGAACGTTATGAACCATTATGACCGAATCATTTCTTAATGATGGTCATGAACCGGACCAATAACCGTTATGCACTTAAAATTATTTCGGTCGAAAACTCTACTTGAAAACTCACACACGCACACTAACACGATCACGAAGCTCGCGATCTCATTCTTCAAATCAAATTCGTCAATTTTATTTTGTATAGAAAAAGTACTTCACTCAATACCTAGGTACCTATCTGTAAGTAGGTAGATACCAATCCAACTGACAAAACTTTACTACACCGTTGCTGGAGGTTTTGTACGGGTTTGCCTTTTTCAGCTGGACTATACATTGTATATCTCTCGTTTTCCGAAACAGAACTCTGATTTCTTAGATCTAAGATCTTAAGTTTCTCTCCTATTTCCTTCGATGAGAAGTAGTTTGATAGTGCCACTCATACGATTACGGATATGCGAACTATGGAGTAATGTGATGACCCTTGTGATTGGACTACTACCTAGTTTTTTTAAAAGCGAAGACCGCATTACAGAATACAGAATGACCGTAATAACAATAAATTATTACTGTTCTTCTAATCATTACGGTGAGATTACGGTACAAAAAATTAAATATCCTCCGACAAGCAGGGCGGGCGCAGCGCACATACGAAAACAATTCGAAGTTTCAATTACAGTGTTGATATAGCCACAGAGGTATGTACAACGGTAATTGGGATGTTAACCTATGTTTGGTAGCGCTAGAATCGCCTTCCTCTCTCGCCGCACTCGCTTGAATTTCTGGGTGACGATTTTACGTTCAATGTATTCGGCCATAAGAAACGAGATTTTCAATTAGTCGTAGATGACTCAATACTTCACCATTAGAATTACTTCTTTCAGTTATCGATTCTCTTGAAGTGTTTAAACGATTTATAGGATATAATTTTTTGATATTACGAATTGTAATAATTTAAATCGTATTTGAAAATTGCAAATTCCCCATCATGAAGCATGGTACGTTAAAATTATCCCCCACATGTTCGAGCACGGCTACCAACTTACGCAACTTGGGTTAACATCCCAATGAACATTCGGTATTTCTTCAGTTCATGAAGAAAATAATAGAGAGAGCGAGAGAGAAAGAAGAAAAGAGTTGATAAATTCTTCCATCGTACAAGACGTGTAATCGCGCGACGTCTGAACGAGCGAGGGAAACCCACAAATTGGTAACACTTGGCGAAGTTATTTGTTGATGTACGATGGAGGGGGAAATTATTGCTACACTGTTCGCTGTAGCAAGTTTCTCACTTCGATACAAGCTACGTATGTTACGTTCCAGTGTTGATTGTTGTGTCGGTTTCGCTGGTCTGTGAAGTGCAAGTGCGAACTAATCTTCTCGTTTCTTTATTGTTTCAACATAAGAAAAAAAAAAACGAATATTAATAAATCAAATTATAGAATCTTGATTTTTCGCCCATATTTTATTGAAATAAAATTGTATTTTGTTTCCGCGTGTGAATTGTGGTGTTACATCCAATAATATTGTTCGTATTAGTTTTCTGTAATGGTATT
Organism: Aspidiotus rigidus; assembly: GCA_035079385.1. Classification (NCBI taxonomy): domain Eukaryota; kingdom Metazoa; phylum Arthropoda; class Insecta; order Hemiptera; family Diaspididae; genus Aspidiotus; species Aspidiotus rigidus. The sequence continues at coordinate 10,566,706 of JAVHKY010000020.1, read as the reverse complement.
TTAAATGCTCGTATTAGTGAATTTTTTTTACGAATTTTCGCATTTATAGTCCATTATAAAGTGCAGTGTATCGTTACGCGATTCTCTATACGAATACGAGTGGCGGTCCGAATATAATTATTATAAAAATAATAATTATTCTCGTTGTTGTTTCTTTTTTCTCTGAAACTTTACATGATTGTGTATTGTGCGAATGCATTTGATGAGCACTGTCGTCGTCTTATTCGGTGAGTATTCTTCGTTCACTACCGCTCTATTTTCACTTTTCATACGTGTGTGCGTGTATAATTTACACTCCGATGTGTTAGTGTGTGCGTGTGCGTTGGCTTATTATTGGATTCGTAATTTGGAAGAAATTTTATTTATTTTTTACGTATCCGGAAATTGGATAACGTATCCTATTGAGTGTTTCCGGAATTTTGGAATCTTATGGAACTGATTTTAATCGACGATTAGACCATTTGTACGTGGCTGCGTTAATCTGCATTATTGTAATTTTAAAGGCTTTCGCGGTTGTAGACGAGCTTTGAATAGAGAACTTTCGATAAACTTATCTGGCATTCCGATTCTTTTCTTTGATTTTGATATGAAACGGATACGTGCATAATGTTTGCTGATAAATTCGTGAAAAGGGATCCGAACAATGAGCTCAATATGTCCTGCCTTCCTCGCGATTGATTTTTATTTTTTATAAGGTACTCTTGAAATAACCAAGCCGATTATATCTGGGCATTTTCAAGTACCTAGTATCCAGTTTAATTTCAATATAATATTATTGTTTGGAACCGTTTCCGGTGGTCGTGAGAGAAGATTTTTAAATGATGAGCGCTTTGAGAATATTTTTTACATGTGAAATTTACTGCGACCTGGACTCATAAATTGATTTTCAAAATTCCTGTAAAAAGGGTTTAAAAATGATAAGAAGCGTTTGAAATATTTCTTGCACCTGAAATTTACTACAACTTGGAAAAATAAATTGATTTTTCAAAATTTTTCGTATGACGTGAAAAATTGAAACTTTTTCTTGAAGCTCATGAGTGTTTTCTTGATGTTCAAATTTTTCTTTGTGGTAGGTTACAAAATAATGTCCTTCACTTCGTTTTCTCAGTTTGTTTAACAATGCCTACTAGAAAAATTGATCATTCGGACTATCATCCTTACAACCTATATTCTTCAAAATAAATTCATTGCTTCAAATATTTCCTAATTTGATCATGGGCAGAAGTGCGTATTTATTTCACATTGATTTTCTGTATTAAGTACGTATTTGAATACTTCTCGAGATGAAACGAGCTCTAAAACGGCTCTGATAAACTTGGGAGTGAGACTGTATATTCTTTGAATATTTGTTATTTTTCATCAGTATCCAAAGATTTTCCGGGATTGAGATACCAAGCTTTATAAAGGACGTTCTTGATTTGGGGTGTGCATATTGTAGGTGCGCCAGTGTCGCCCGTATAAAATTATATCTATATGAACTGATAAGGAAAGTGTGATCATATATATTCTGAATTTACAGTTTTTCAATTTTTCTTAAATTTTTCTTTAAATACTGAATTTAAAGAAAGAGTAAAGAATAAAGTTTAAAGAGCATAAAATTCTCTTGTATTTTAGGAAATTTTGTGGAATTAAAAAATCTTTGTTGTTGTTGTTGCACAGTCCGAATATGATCCTGCTGGACAGCCCAAGTTTAAATTCAGGCATGAATATCTCCATGGTGAGAGAATCCAGAGGAGAACCAAGAGAAGCGTAATTTTTTCCTTGTGAAATAGAAAAGTAGTCTTGAGAAACAAAAATTATAAATTTGTTTTTGGCAGTTTTAGTGCCTCATTCTGTGTATTTTGACGAATTTCGAAGTCTGCAGATCTATAGTTACAATATTGTATTACTATACCTATACACACTTAGAGACTTGGTGTAACTGCTGAGCGCGCAAATGAGTCTATATTGATATTTCTTTACTCGGAAATGGGCAAAATTTTAATTATTGGAAGTTGATGTAGTTCTAGTTCATAGAGAGAAAATTTCAGTCGAGTCTTAGGATAGAAATGTAGAGAGGCCTTCAGCAACAAAGATTTAGCAGGGTTTTCTAGCTGAATCATACTACGATGTAATAACCTAAAAAATCTCTGTACATGTTGAGGTACAGAGAATAGCCACACCTTCGCACTGCACCGTCTCTGACGTTAATGATTGCAAAGGCTGATAAAAATTCCAGAGTATCTATCGATCCCGAAAGAACCCGAAACTCCGCAAAAGTCCTAATGACCCTGGAAAACAATCTTGAGACCGCCATTTTTCTATGAATTGGAAAACATAATGTGACTAGGAAAACTGATGTGGTGGGAAGGGATGAATGCAGAAAATTTTTCTTGGGGGTCCCGGAAAAGTCTTGGATAAGTCATGTGCAAATTTTGATAGACACTACGAGTTCCAATACTCTGTACCCTATTACTTTATGAACAAATTTCTGTATTAGATGGGAGAGAGGACATTCAATAACCTCCATAGCTTTATTGTTTGAATAGAACCGTCAACTTTTTCCAAGTTCCTGAATTAGGTCGAGCATGGAGTTGTAATCGTCTCGTACGGTCACAAATTCTCTGTAATTGGAAGGAAAGGGGGTTATAGTACAAATGGATCATTTTTCGTTGGAATAATATTTTCGTCATGTCCGACTTTATTTACACTATGAATTTCAGAATGTACTGCGAGAGCCACAAAACGAAATATTTTCATGATGAAGCTACGAGGAGTACAACAAGGTATCGAAATTATTAGTTATCTCTTGTATTTTTGATGGAGCCCAAAACAGGATGTAATTAGACGTACATTGCCAAAAATCGACTCCGAAAAGTGGGGAAAATTAAACGAACTTTTACTTTCGTCTTCTCAGTGTTTTGTGAGTATGGAAATAGACTTTTTTCCTTCCTTCTCTTCATACTGTGGTACCTCAAGTTCTTGGGCCAGGGATTGAATCCTTACGTGCGCCACTTGCTCTTCAGACATGTGCAAGTTCCATTCTGAACAAGATCCAGTCTCTGAAAGTTTTTCTAACACGCTCATAATTTGATATTGTAAATTAATTCTGCATCTATGTCCTGCGTAAAATTTTTTCAGTTGGCGAAAAGAAGTGTTTGCCTTTCATTTACATGTGATGTGTTACTCTTCGGTTGCTTAAATGTAATGAACAGAAGCGAAAGAAAGGGCTGCAAAAGTAGTGATATGAATTCTGATTTACTTATTCATCCACTGAAATGAAATTTACGAATGATAGGGGTTGATCTGATGTTTAGGTGTTTTAAATTTTCTTTGATAAACGTTAGAATAAGTAGACATGTTTTTATGCATCATTTTGATATACTGTCTGCGAATTTCTATGAATGATCTACTTAAACTATTTAGTTGGCATCAAGAACAAAGAAAATTTTACCCATTTATGACTTGACTCAATTCTATGAGTTTTTTTTTCGTGCTGTAAGAATAATAGAAAGACACTTGAATGAATCAATTGAACTCCTGTTGTTCTTTCCTTTCGTTATAACAATATTATTGTCTTCAAATAACAAGAAAAAGAAAAATTTTGAAGTATCGTGAATATGCTGACCCCAATTTAAATTCTTGTATTACATACGAATTTCTATGGAACAAAAGAACTTTTTCAGCTTGGTACGTACATACATCTGTATGCGATGGAGCTATTGAAGAAGGTGGAAAATTGTCAAGTAGGAAGGAGGAAAGAAAAAGTACGAACCGAAGCTTCGTGACAATGCGAGACTTACTCAGTCGTGTAACGATTTTATGTGCGACTTTCACTTTCGGTATTTCGTTACACTCCCATCCAATGACAACGAAACGAAGCAAATATTTTTTTTCTTCTTGAAACAATTCGCTCTGTTTGATACACTCTGAAACTGCCAGAGTTTATGGCACTTGTCCTTGGATGAGGTAGGAGAGAGGGAAATTTTTGTAAATTCTATAAGCCTAAAAAGAAACCAATGAGGAAATAAAGAAGCTTCAACTTTGGTGATTGCAGCATTCTTTTGAATTTTTCTCCTCTCGCTGGGAAGAGATCGGTTCTTGACAAAGATGTTGGAGTTTCTCACCCCGTGGACGTCTGCTCACTTAGTAAATACTTGAAATCGATACTGTTTGATGGCAAACACGCTTCCTGGCTCTTTTCATTCATTGTTCTAGAAAACGTAAATTTGTGTGCCCTCCTAAGTTATCAAAAGGAATACCGACGTAGTCCTGTAATTGCACATCTCCAGAGACCATCGAATAATTTCCGATCACGAAAACTCTGGCAAAAATCGATTACCACACTAATACCAGAATGCAAACTCTCCTTTTGACTCTTGTATCAGTTTCATATTTTTTCTCTTTTGATTTCACTTTCGATCAAGAATGGTTGGCCATTTGAAGCAATTTTAAATGGCTTGGTTCGCAGTAAATAATCAAATGAAATCAAATCTTATTTCCTTGACTGAGTTCTGATGTCTAATGTAGGTCAGTGGATAAGATTTTCTTTCGCTCACGTCTCCAGAACATGAAATTACTCCTGATATCATCTTTGACCTATTTCAGGGACTGGTATAAATTTTGGAATTTCATGGCCCTTGGTAAAATTCAGATGAGAAGGATATGTTTCATGTGTTTGGATTAGGTTTACAATTTCACTCATTTTTCATTCTTTACAGTATTTTATGACGGCCAGACGTCGGTTAGATGTGAGAAATTTCAACCTTTATGACACTCTCATTTCCTGGATTTGCTTTCGAACTTCCACGTTGACCTCTGAGCCGACGCTAACTTGTTGATCAAACTAGCGCAGTGGCGTTCGTCTCTGCACTCAAGGAGCCGACCACTGTCACTTCCCTGATTCCGCCTGACCTTGATCTACATAGGAACTACCCTGATGATGTCGTAAGTTGTGAAAGTACCCTAAGAGATCCAGAGTGTGCATTGGAAATAAGGGCTGTAAATAACTCAAGTGTGGTAAGTGAATGTGACTTTTGAACCAAGCTATACCACCTAGCATACCATGCTTGGGTATTGATTAAATTATCCTGAGGGAGGAGTCACGTTTTCCTATCTGAACTCAATAATCTCCGCTCGACGACGCGACGTACCCTATCTCGATTGACCGCAGTCTACATCGGAACTACCTTGATGACGTCATGAGCTGGGTAAGTCGTAATTTTGCTATCCTCAAGGGTCTAGACTGGGCGCTAGTGACGAAGAGTGACAAGTCGAGTATTTTCATCTGATGTCGTACCGTTGATCGCAGTTGACCTTGACTTATGTAGGGACTTACAGCGTGACCTGTGTGTGGTAGAAGAGGAGAGGCTCAGGGCGTAGGCTGAGAGACATAACACATATTCTTCATTGTTCATGCATCGACAGAAAGTCATTTTCAATAACCATTGCTAGAAATTAATTTGGATGGTCAAGAAGAGCTGTCTTCAGTGGAGCCCTCTGGAAACGTGTACGGATGTTAATCGCTAAATTTAGTCGTTACATCATGATCCATCTCGAGAGTTTTTTATACCTATATTTCGTCGGCTAACAGTCTTGCTCCAACATTTTACCACGTGTATGAATGTGTCAGAAGTTGGAATCCTCCCCCCCCCCCTCTTCTGAAAAATGAAAATCGATAGTCAGAATTAGTTCACCTACTGATGTTATCTTCAAAATTGTTTCCCATGAAATAGGATTCTTGCATTCCTTGATAGATTAACTGTAGCAGCTGCTTCCTTCGGAAAATGATTTTAAACATTATTGGCATCTATTCTTTCTCGCGATAATATTTGAACTTTGAATAGCAATCGAATGAGGATGCCTGGAATCGTCTTTTTGTAATATACTGCGACTTCCTGTTTATTGTTTATTCATACTTATCGAACAGGTTCGCGGTAATTGCGTTAATTGTCGTGCATGTATTCTTTTATGCCTACCTAATACCGTCTTCCAAAGAACTGTGAACTTCTTTCCGAACACGTTGAGAGTTTTTTTTATCTTCTTTTCGTCTGTTTGAGCGACGTATCCACGTGATGACTCTTTCCAGGCTCGGATATAAATATTGGAAGTTTGAAGTTGTACTTTATTATTATGGAAACAATGCTTGTCGTTAGAGTATAATGTCAATCAGGCTTGATAATGTGCATAAATTTTTGCCCTGGTCCTCAATCTACATGGATCAAATATTTGGTCTGGCTCCGATAAGGCTTCAAATTCTTCTACGCTGGGGCTCAGTCTCAAGTCTGCTGTTAACGGTAGTATCACTCCTGCCCAAGGTCGCTTGAACGCTCGAACTGTAATCATTTCATATCAATTCGAAATACCTGTTTGTTACGCAAATGGACAAGAAAAAATTATTTTTTGTGGATGCGTCCCCCCAAGAAAATTCCTATATTTGCCTCTGCTTCTTACCTTATAGTTTTCTCTTCCTCGTAATAATACTCTGACATTCAGATGGAAAGTCTACTTGGCAAGGAATTCGTTCTATAGATTTGGTATTTAATGATCTCCTGTCCGCTCCTACGGTTTCTAAGTGGTCGAGTCAGGATGAGTCTTCTTCCTCTAATGGGTCGAACTAGTTTTAAAATTTTTCTTTTGAGCTTGGGAGACTTTGAACCCTTTGTGCCATTTCAATCCCTGATCTCGACATGAGTGTTGACTCTCAAGTTCTAAAACGTGTTTCGGAAATGGAAAACAAGATTTGAGGAAGTTTCCATGGTTGACCAAAAATTGGAATACGCTTAAATAGTCTATTTTTGAAATTCAAGGAACTGTGGATTTATTTAAGAAGAATTGGAACTTTGATTCTAGCGTAATTGTTGGTCACATATTCCGCGTAATTTAGACGATACAAAAATTTCCGTAGTAAGTGCTCCCCTTGCATTCTTGTGTGAAAACGAGGAGAAACTAATTAGAGAGATTTTCAATTTTTAGGATGTTAACGAACATTCCCTCTAAGGTGGATTGAGTTCGACGTGAAAAGTCATCCACGCTTCAATTTGATCTTCAAAAGTGGGAATCAGCCACGAGCGCAATATGCAGGACGCTTACGAAACGGGCTGAAATCTCATTCTTGAAATCAGAAACCGGAAGAAGACTTGTGGCCTACTGTTTATTTGCTCGAAATGTCTTTGAACGAGGTAGTCTTTCATAGTCTGAGAGGTAATATTCGAGAACCTTTTTTTTCGTCTGTACGACCGTATAATTTTACGCGAGAGTACCGTTTCCCAACATCATCTTCGTAATTAATTTACTTCGAATATTAAGTTGCCGAACGTTTTCGCTCTCGTCTCGTCTTCCTTGTTCGCGTGCTTTCTTCGCTAGTTAGTCAGCTGTAGCTACAGCATCAGCATCTTCATTTTGAGCGGATGACGTACGATGTGGTCGTCGTTCGGAATTAGGTTCTTCGATGTGTATATGTCCCGTATCCGTCGTCTCGCGTTCGTTAATTAAATGATTCAGCCCGAAGTGGGAAACCGCCGCAACATCGCCGGTGCTGCGATTATTTCGTTGTATGCTCGTGCGGAATAGACGTTTTTAAAAAAGGAGGAAATGTGACACACAGGCACGTAGACACACGTACTGACAGTAAGCCACATAACACAAGGTAACCGAAACGTCGTCGACGTCGTCAGGACGAGGAAATACCGCGTTCAGATTATCGATTTTTTGGCCTCTTTTTAAGCACGTTTAAATTGGGCAATATTCGCGTGTTAGCGAGTTCGTTTTAGCAGGAAGAAAAGAGAATGACGAAAGTCTGGAAAGAGAGCGCGGAATCTGTTTGCGAAATTCCTTCATTTATTTGAAGGCGAACGCGAGAAAGAAAAAAGGGTGTCTCTGTGTTAGTAGAGACGCAAAATATCTTCTTTGAGGCCAGCCGTACATCTTTTTTTTTCTTTTTTTTCTTGATAGAAAGCATGAAACTAGCGTGCTCATTCATCTCATGCCTTGACGAATCATTTGATCAGAGCTCGAGTAATAAGCGCTGAAGTTCTTTTCTCGAGTAAAAATTTGTTGATAAAGAAATTGGTGCTGGTAAGGTTGAATTGATCAAGTAAGCATTTTGATCTTTCGAAAGTTCTTCAGTTTGACCAGAGTTGAATAATCTGCGATTACGGATTATGAAAGAGGGTTTATAGAACGAAAATCTGTGCATTCAAGTCGATTTCTCCCTGTGAATTGGCTTTCCTGAATAGCGACACATTCTCCTAGACACGATAACGTCTGCTCTATTCCAGCAAGCCTCAGGACTAGAACCTGTCACATACTATTCTTTAAGATCTGTGGTCGGTTTTCTAACTTGGAATTTTATTAACCAAGCTATATTTAGGTAAAACAAACAGTGCTTTTCTTGAGAAAGTTCTCGTTTCTACATCGTGAGAAGGGTAGCAAGTGTTCCTGTCTGCGAACATTCAATCACGTATACTCATCACTCGCGAATGATAACAAAGAACATTGTTTAATAATAACAACAGAAATAATGACAATGCGCTAATTGAAAATATTTCAGAATTGTTAGCGTCGACTCATGAAAAGAATAACGAATGTTCATTCGTACGCTCTAGAAAATGCTTATATCGTAAACAGTTGGTCTGACGGAAGTTTTTTTCGTAAAATTCCTTCGAATAGGTACCGTAGAGTGGGGAGTCGTATGTCCCAAAAAAGACTGAGGATTTAATCCGTCGAAGCGGATTAAGACGTTTCACTGTACTAAACGCCCACAAATTTGGCGCTTCTAAAGTATGCAATCGTCGAGCAGGATTTTCTCGAACTGAGGTGGAGAGGTGAACGACCGACGAGCTTACGTAATTCACTGTGCTTTATCCTGCGATTTCAAATAAATGGTAGTGCAGTGTGCGTAACAAAAGAAAACGTTTTCCGTTCCCATTCCTACTTAAACTTATCAAAGAACCCTCGATCGATGTTTTTTATATGGATAAAAAATTATCACATCGGCTGAAGCTCTGGTTGTGGATGACGTCGAATTCAAAGGCTCACCTGTTCTTGCAAAGAAATTAGAAAAGAAAAGTAAAACACTCCCATATTCGCGGCACCAACTTTAACGAGGTTACTTCTCCCTAAATCTAGTTACGAGAGAACGTAGCTGATACACGTACGAGCAGCTATTATCGATTAAATACCTCAAGGTCGCTAAGCTGTTCGTTTTCCTTCATCTAATTAGTCGTCCTACAAAACGTCGAGTTTTTCGCAGCCTCAATTGATTCGTAACGAAGCCGGTTTTTAAAATGTGATCATTATCCTCAATACTATACCTATCATTACGCGATGTCGATTCTTCACGTAGATTCATTTAAAGAAAGTGGTGCACCTTTGTTGTACCATTTTGGTACAGGCGATGACCACATGCACTCTGTATTTTTCGTGGAGGTCTATATTTAATACCATTGTTTGAAGTTATGCTCTAAGGCAAGCTCGAGAACTGTAGGCCTTTTCTATTCGCTTTTCGGCGCTGGACGACTCCAACATTTCTATAGGGCTCTTACAATGTTTACATTTTTTATCAGGTTGCAGTAAGAATACCATGAGAGGAAGAAAGATAGAATTAGAATGACGCTTCTTTATTGCTTTCATGGTATCCTCCCTGCAAACTGATAAAAATGTAAACATTGTAAGAGCCTTATGGATCGAATCATTTGAATTGAAGTATCATTGGTATAATCCCATCTGCTCTCCTGAATTTTCATGATTGGTAGCCGGACACATCAAAGGTCACAGATGCAAATACAAGATTTGAAACGTGGGTGCACTTGAAGAGAGAAGAGGAAAAGCCAGGAGATCTCGACCTCACCCTGCCTCAAAAACCTTATGAAAGACCATGTATCTATCCAGCACATCGCAGTTGATAGTGTGAACTTGAACATGAATTCATAAATTCGGGGCCCGTGGTTACAATTTCATCAGGAAACAAATTCATGTGAAAAGGAAGTTGAGTCATGTGTTCTTTCATTGGAAAAAGAACTATTTTGTTTGGGACAGAGATACGTAGTGTAGTGGTTGCTTTTCGACTTCTTCAGCCGTCTTTATCTTCCTTGGAAGCTCTAATTAAAGTATGTTGAAGCCTCTCTAGAATCCTTTTTGAGATATGAAGAATTGGAAGAATTCCAACCATTCTGGAAAAATAGAAATGGCGAAGTTCGAAAAAGAAATCCAAAGTCACAATTCAATTTTATTTTTCTGGAAAACGTTCGAGTTTTTTTCGGAAACAGTTTATTTGTGATTGCTCGCAGAAGTTTCCTTCATTATTGTGGTCAGCAGCGACCAACAATTGAGGCAATTGGGGTATTTGTTAGTCGAAATTTTCTTATGTTTCTTTCCTGCACCTGTTGGTCGATACTGGGCGATCAAAGTATACGTGAGTATTTATCCCGCTGAGAGCCAAAGCAGACTCCCCCCTCAATCGACAAAATGACGCCACAGTAAGAAAATCGTGACGATTTTGCGAAAGTAGTCTTAGTCCTATCGTGTTTCCATAGTGAATTCTCCTCCTCGCCTCAAGAAAAATAACAAAATTCAAAAATAGAAGTATGTAATTTCAAATTGACGTGTTTCATATCTTTCCTAAAATTTCTTGAATCCTAGCCCCGAATTCCAAAATTTGCGAAACCACGCCAACTCCGCAACTTACCCTTCTCCCATCCTCAGGAAAGGAACCCTAGATATGATTCTGAAAATCTGCGAGTTTCACAAGTCCTGAATCCTAGCCCATAATTCTAAACTTGCAACACCACACCAACCCCGCGAGTTTACCCCTTCCCGTAATAATCCTGTATACTGTATCCCTTCTCTTCCTTTATTTTAAACTATGACGTCATCAGCTGTTGACTTCATCAGCCGTAACCCCGAGGCCCACTCCAACTACGACGTCATCTGATGATCTCCTGGTGGCGTCATCAACTGTAACCCCCAGCCTGATTCCGAAATTTGCGAGTTCAATCCCTCATCCTTGTAATTTATAAGTGGTTTAGTATAGGCTTCTATAATGCTGTTTGTTAGGCTTATGTTAGGTCTGGTTTCATGAAAGCTAATACTAAGCCTAGTATATTTTTAGTGTACTGTATAACTTAGTATCATGGAGACTGAGGGGAGATCTGCAAGTATGACGTCATCAGTGACCCGAAGGCTTAGTATAAAGGATACTCCAGCAGTATTACTATTGGGCCTAGTATAATGAAGTCTTTTGGGAAACGAGTGGAGTGAGTTAACCTGAGGATAGAGGAGAATAAGGAAGAGAGAGAGAGAGAGGCTAAGCTGATGAATGCTGATGGTGTCAGAGGCAGCCATACCGGGTACTGATGATTACGTCACGAGCAGTTATCATGGTTGGTTATGATATCATAAGCTTCTGGCGTCACCAATTTTGATATCCATATGGGGGCTGTTCACCAGGTCGATATTAATCCAAGAACGAGCGGAGCGAGTGAGCCCCTTGTAAACAAGACAGCTCAAAATCAGTATACTAAAAACGGATGAGCGGGCGGAGCGAGTGAACCCCTCTGAGCTAGATAGCTTATCTTACCGTACACCACGCCTATATCAGTCCAAGAACGGGACGTACGCTTCTGTCAAAAAAATTCACATAGGCTACGATTTCATCACAAAACAGGCATAGGCGTGGTCTTGAAATATAAAGAAATCATTTACTAGTAGAAATATTTATTTGGCTCTGCTAGAAAATTCCTATTTTTTTTGTCACTCGACATCCGAGTGCCCCTCTCAGAATTTCGAAGAAAATGAAAGTGCGTAATGGCATCGTTTCGTTATAATTGCAAATATATTAGTTTAACAGTCGGTCGTCCGGGGGGGGGGGGTATATTTTTCTAAATCAAGTCCAAATTCTATGAGGGAAAGGACTGGCCTACGAGAATTATGTTTAAATAAGACGGACAATTTTTATTCTGATAGTAACAGTAAAAGAGGGTAATTCGCATTAGGAAATTTAATTGTACCAAAATGGGAATAGAATCATCGCAGCATAGTGGAGAAAGAGAAGTTCAATTTGACAATCTCTACTTCAGGTTTTGATTCTAGCCCACACTTAAAAAATTGTAGAATGATTTTCTTTTCCAGAAAAAACATTGAATTATGGATATATCGTTTTTCTGTTTCCGATATTCACTGATCTCCAAGAAAGAGGGGTTCCTCCTCTGCAAATATCATCACTTGGTACATCACAGAGGAAGGAGCTTAAAGAGAGCGTAGATGCAGTTTCGGGGCGTTAGGGTTGTTTGGCCTTGAAGTAGGAGCTTGGGAATTTTTCAAGTCATTAAAAGTAGCTCAAGATCACTCACTAGGTCATTTTATAGCATCATCTCGTGACGAAAATTCCAGTGGAATATGAAACGAAGAATTTTTGATGATTTCTAGCTTAAAGATATATTCGTGTGTAATAAAGAATAGACCAACAAGAAGGTGCCCTTTGAAATATTTAGATATTGGTATTTTTGTACTCGAGTCATTGCGTGGACAGAAAATGAAGGTGTATATTAGCATAGGCTTATTACGATTGTAAATAAGTAGGTTCTGGAGTCGATCTTCTGGGGGTGGCACAGAAATTTTTCAAAGGCGAAACCTAAGTTCTACGAGGGAAACGCTGTTCTGGCAAAAATTCGTTGGAATAGGACACGATTTTCATGATTCACGACATCAAAATCCTGACTCTTGATGGCTATGAGTGGTTCCAGTATCATAAATGAATGCATTAGGATGGTTTTGTTGTAACTAGCAATAATTTCAATTTGCAGTTACCTGCGACTGATTAGCAGAATCGCTCAGTTTATGGCGCAGACTATCATAGCAAGCTTTGAATGCAGAGAACGTGCTTGAAGAAACAAAAAACAAATGACATGTTTTGAGTGCCCGAATGCAACAGTTGCGATCGCTAGTTATCCTTCCCAATTTGACCCTTCAATTCTAGAGATGTTGGCGAGGTGTAATTAAGCTACAGACCTGATTTTTCTACTTCCGCCGGTTCAGCCTACAATGTTCTTCTTCGACCAAATCAAGTCGTCGGATTAAACTGTATAGAATAAAAGAAAAAATATATACTACAAATAAATCTCCTAATCGGATTGTGAAGATTATTACGTGACGTGATAATAATGATGAAGAAATTTTATGCATACTCCCTCGAAGCCCTGGGTAGTTATTTAGAGCCCCCCCCCCCCCCCGTGATAAGTTGATCCGGTTTCATCTAGATTCTAGAATGTGGTCGATATTCGCATTGCATTATTCTTGTCGTTTTCATGGCTTCGGCTTGTAGGAGCTCAATATTTTTCTGTCTTCGTGGTAGAAGAGGTTCTTACAGCTGGACTCTACGCGATCGATATGGAATTTAATCTATTATCGCCTTTTGTTTTCAAGATAAAGACAACTCACAGGCAAATAGAATAAGAAGTGTGTAGATGATGTAGTATACTTACGTGATACCGAACACACTAGTTGGTCAATTTAACAATAACATAATAATTACGAGTACGTACAAAAGCTCGTAAATTTTTAATGGTATTCTGAAGGTGTTGAGCCCCGCGTAAAACATGTATGTATTATATTTTTTTGAGCTTCTATGTTCTTAAAAATCGTGCACGGTAATTTTTTTTTCTTTTTACGTTTACGTGTGTGTTAGCACAGTTGGTTAGTGTTCGTGATTTTTTCAACTCGTTTATGCAATTCGGCGACTGTGTTTGATTCGTTTTGCGGAATAAATTAGGAGAGCGACGACGGCAGTATATTGGTTCGAAATTATTGCATGGAAATTTATACGTACGAAAGCCCTTATTGGAGAATCATTTTCTTTCGGTGGTAAATTATTACGTGGTTAACTGCGCGATTGGAATCGAGTGTTGCGTAGAAAATTGATTACGTTTTATTTCAATGATAACGCGGAGAAAAGACTACGTAAATTTCGATATTTTTGTTTTTCTCGAATGGATGAAAAAATTATGCAAATATCTGATTTCATGTTTACGAATGTAGACGTTTGAGGGAAGGGCTCTCGCATTGTGTGCTTCTAGCTCTATGAAATTTTTTAGTCACGCATATGGTCGTGGCTAGTTTTGGGGCTCATATGTACGAATGTCGACTAAAGTATCCAGGAATCGAAGGAAAGTACGGTTCATTGACTTCGGCGAGTGAAAAGCTTATTAGAATGCGTGTTCCCGCTGAGCTTACTCTACCTGTGGCGCGCACCTTTCTCGCCTTTCTTTTCCAATTCCGTTTTACATCCGAGCTCACGGGAATGTCATTTTCTTCTTTGTTTTGCATTGAGTGGCGCCTCGGTCGCGTCTGTGGTCTTTATTTTACGTATATTTCCAGTACATCACTTTGTGTCAGCGTTTACTCGTAGTATGAATCAACGCGTGTGAAAATCCGGCGTCCTTGGATTTGAGTTCACTGGCTTCCTGTAACTATCCGTTGAAGTAATGACGTTCATTATTCGTGTGTTGTGAATATCGATAGAGTCGTGCCTGAATTATATACGCGAGGAGTAAGAACGTAACCCTGGAAACATTTATAAGTATGGCAAAACGTCGAAAGTGCCAAAACATGTGTGTTGATCGAAAACTATTGTAAGGTGTCACAGGGTCGAGTATAATTCGAATATATCAAATGAAAGTCAAGTATTCAGAACACTATAGATGTTGAGTAATTTTTCTTTAGGTCAATAAACTGTACGATAGTAACGATGAACTTTGGAAGAAAGATAGTTGAATTTATTGGAATTTCGGGGAATAAATATCGTAAATCATGTTCAAAGTGCAGCCTGATAATTGCCGCACAGAATTTTAGCCACCCCTAATAAGTGTGTGAGTATAGCAAATGAAATGTTCTTTAGAGCTTCTCTGCGCTCTTCTAAAACATGAGAGTACCTGAATTCATTTAATTGGAAAATATTTTATACTGTACTTTAAACCAGTGTTCCTTAACCGGTGTGCTTTAAGTATGCCGCGAGATTTCGATCAAAGACATAAACAAATAAAAAACAAAAAAAAAATTGTTTCTACTTACTTGAAAAATTAATCATGAGCTCTATTTGACCATAGTATTCCAGCTTTTGAGAGATGTCAATTCTTACTTGAGTCGAAACCTGCACTGAATGTTATAAAGATCAAAAACGTACTGTATATACAGAGGGTATTGCATGTTTCTCCACACAAATCGGAATAAAGAGAACCCAGGGGATTCCTCAGTAAATGCAAGGAACATCCACACACTTTTGCGTATGTATTGGTGGCAGAACTCTTATAGAGTCTCGGCAGGAGGTTCTCGGAACCGCAGCTTAGGGAAAGAGGACTAAGGCTTATATGACCATTTTGTACAGCCACAAATCCTAAAATTAAGGGAGGAATTCAGTAGAGACATGAAAATGTCGAAACGCAGAAAAACTTCGGATACAATTCGGAATTTTGGAAATGCTGTGCCATAGGGATATCGTCTCATGGAAAAATATGCCACGATATAAGAAAGGTTGAGAAATATTGCTGTAAATAGAACCTTGGTATGGTTTGGACTACGTTAAACTAAAAGCCAGAATGAAATGGAAAATTAATGGAAAACATTGATAAATTCTACCAAGTTCGTAACGAATAAGTTTCTCGAAAGAGGGCTTTCGTGATAGAATTGTTATCGAAACTTGTACTCAAGGAAAAAAAGTACGACAAAAAGATATAGTTGACACTTCTTAGGTACAGAAATCTTGTGTGAAAGTTCGTAAATCCTCCAAAAAAAAGTTTTTCCATTGAAAGACCGCAGTGAATAGCAAATTTATTAAATCGTGGGACTATGGTTTCATTAACTTGACGTGCGAAAAGTTTGTTTCTATTAGAAAAATTGAATATATTTTCATTACAGTAAAGATGGTTGTTTACAATTCAAAATAAGTAGAAAGAACTCGTTTGCGGGGATTTCGGTCGATGATCGTCGGAATAAAAACCCGATTGAAGGGGTCGGCGAGAAGATGTCAAAGACTATAAGATGACGGGAAGGCGTATTCGATGAATTTGACAGTTCAACATCCTAAGTCGACGCAAATAGATTCTAAATTTGAACCACAAATATTCATCAATCATTGAAACAATACGCCACAGGAAAATTTTTTGGCTCGAAAAAATGATAATATTATACATCATTATGCGATAGGTGCGAAAAGTGCGCGTAAATAATTCGTTTCATTTGGAAAATATTCCGCAATAACTTGAAAAAAGAAAGAAAAGAAAATGAGTGAAACAAAAGGAAGAAAATGAGGAGCAAGGATGAATGAAATTTCGTCGAAAATCATGAAAAATTCATGACTGTTAGTAATATTTATCATTTTCTGTTGGTATCTTGTCCTTGGGATTTGAAACACCTGAACGAAACCATATAATTTGTTCGCAAGTAGACTGTGAATCTGAACTCCAGGTGTCATTCCTTATTAAACTCTTTTTCGTAACTGTTTGTATCTCTCAAATACTCAGAAAGCTGGAACCTATGAATTATATTGTTGCTTATTCTACGTAAATTCTTGTTTTGTTTTCTTTTTCTCTTTTGAGATTTATATCTGCTCAAGGTTCATCAGTTCGGTAGGTTATCATGGAGACGTCCAAAGATTAGAAATTGTAGGTAGATGACAAATTGTTGAGGGGAGTTGTTACAGAATGCAGAGGTAAGGCGTGAAAAAACAGAAACACGCAGAGGCGGGACCCAAAAAGAAGTATTGAATGATAAGCCTGTCATCGTGGAGGAAGAGGGCCTCTAGAGGAAGATCGGAGTGACTGCCGATTCTGAGGCTGGATGATTCCTTCATAACGGCGAGCTCGATGATAGGGAGTCGAAAGGATCTGTTTGTTGTGAGTTCATTAGAGGTCTATGAGTTCCAGTGTATGGTGATAGTTCTTGAACTCACATTCTCGAGATTCTTCCTTATCATTTTGCCTTCATGAGCTACAAAGGTTCATGCTCTTCTATTCGTGAAGATCTTGCACGTAGCTCTAGCGTTCGAAAGTTGTAGAATCTCTTTCTCGGCGCTGCCAAGAGCTAGAATTCCTTTCATTGCTCTTCCTCCTTCAGAAAATTGTTCCCTGAAGCTTATAGCTCGGAATTGCAGTATCTCAGTTTCTTGTTTCCTCGTAGAGCTCAGGTTTGCAATACTGAGAATTTGCTTACATCTCGCTCTGTTCATAGGGGCTCGAATTTTACTATTTAGGCCTTCGAGTGTCGGCATGAATGAGCACACCTAATGTAAAAAAAAAATAAATAATACTACCTACACGCGCGATATCGGCCATCATTCTTCGAATAATAATATACCAAGAACGACGAAAGAATGACTGGTTTTTCGTCATTAAAGTAACGCATAAAATTTTGCTCTCCCCCTCTTCCTCTGTATCATTTGTTCAGTTTTCTACTCAGACGCGAGTAGGATTATATACTAGCTATGGATGCCGCGAACAAACGAAGGCATCGAGTCAGTGTTCTACGAGTTCATACATTTTACGCCCGAGTAAATATGTAGTGTGAACGGTTCATCGTTCTGAATTGTTGGTCACGTCGAGCAACAAACACGAACACCGACTTTTTTTCTAATTGAAATACTCGTGTCTATGCGGGGTCGATTTTTCTCGATTTTTAGAAAAAAAAAGAAGAGATTTTGAGTAGGTAGTGACAAAAATGTAAACAGAAATCTCCCATCTAAAAAAACTATCTATACATTCCAAGCTTTTAAGGACCTTCTTGGTTTACATCGTGCGTTAATTTCTAGACAGTTTACCTAGCGAATGCCTAGAAGGCGAATCTAGATTTATTGTTGAATTTTTATCAATTTTATTTCCCCATGTCGACCATTGTGCTCTTGGCCGACTTAATTGTGTAATATTTCAAGTACTAGCTTTACTAAAGCCCTATAAAAACGAGTGGGGACATAGGCTGCCAAATTTATTCGTTCCGTCATCATTTATTCTCATAATCCCCTATTCAGGTGGGGAAATTGTATAATTAGGGGAGCTCTTTTGTATCCCTTGATAGCGTTGAGTTTTGCATTTTGCTTTAGTACTTATGGGTGTCTACCTGTCCCGGGAAACCCCGGAACCCTGGAAAAGTCCCGGATTCAGCTGGGTCGACCCGGCAGAGAATTAGTGAAAGAATTGTTCTACGAAAAATTTATACAATTTTCAATATCTCGGGGAGAGGAAAAAATGTCTTAGAAAGATCCCGAAAAAATTCTTTTAATTCCCGGTAAGTCTCGGATTTTCATTTTCTGATTCTGGTAGACACCCTCTAACTAGAAACAGTTATTTTATTAATCATCGAAGTAGAGAAGTATGATGAAGATGAATGAGGAGTTATCTGTCAAAAAGACATCCGTTCTATGAGAATACATTGGTCAGGTGCCCTATTGACAGATGACTCCTCAAATGATGTAACGACTTCTTAGTCCGGCCCCTGTCTTCACTCGTTTTTATAGGACTCTAGTTTTACGATCTTGAGTAGAACTCACTTTGCGGAAAGAACTTTTGCATTAACCAATAATCTCTCGAGACTCGAGGGAATAACTTGGGGTTGCTGAATAACTTGTGATTGTAAAACTAGCCCTTAGAAATTTATCTGCGATAATAGAAGGTTTCATCCGTATGATGAACAACTACTGAAGTTGGAAGTGAGGAAGAGTAAGGTACATTTCGAATTTGGGTTTCAGAAGAATTTTCAAGAAGCAATGTGGTAGGATCCACAAGGAATTGACGAATGTGTGGGAGTTCGGGAGTGAGGCTAATTTGGGACGGGAAAAGATACGTTAAATGATTGGAGGGGTGGATCAGGGTCGCAATGGGAGCATGATAAAGGCATAAGATGAGTGATGAGATGGATGTGTAGTCTGGAGTGAGCTAGTGATGGTCATTTCTTCTCTGCGAGAGTTGATTTGAGGAGTCTTGAAGGATGGGAATATTTTTAATTTGGAATAGTTTGTTTGAATGAGATTTCATGCTTGACCAGGGAGAGAACCAGGCACGTATGGACTCGCTGATAGTGACTGGTTGCCTCTTTGGCTGCTTTGTCGATTGTTTCGTTCCTTGGGATACTGTTGTGGCTAGGTACCCAGATGAAAAATATTGAAATACCGATGAGAGCGAGCGTGAATACAATTTATGGGTGGATGAAAAGAAAAATGCCTGGGGATAACATTGAATGATGCTAGGGAATCGGAGATGATCAAGAATGAATTAGAGGGGAGAGAGATGGTGAGGATGTGTGAATTTTATTCAGAGAACGATTCACAGAATAATTTGGTGTGCTGAAGTTTGGGTTTAAGCAGGATGCTCAAGTGGAGCTAGAGGTGAAAAGTCGTGCGTTTTTTTTACTCTGTCCCTCATTCGATCGCGTGGACGCACAACCGTTTCATAATTTTAATTCATCTAATAATGAACGTCAGATTAGATGTGTAGGTATCAACTTTTTCTGAGGCACTATTTGTACGATAGGCATCGCGGGCTGATAACAGCACGATGGGGAGGATCCGAACAGCCACTGGGATCACGCTTCAATAGTCTTGAGGCTTCCAGCTCAAGTCCCCCAGTTCGTTAGCTCGCTCTCATCAGTCCATCATGAATTAAGTTAGAAACAAATACTCTGCATAACTAACTTATAGACCGCAACTAGTTTCACACCAATCTAGTTGATCTTCAGTCAGAAGTGTCGCGAGACTATTCATAAGGGGGGTGCAAAAACAGAAAAGGCTCGGAGAGCTTTTTTCATGGGCTTTGATTGGAAAAAATTAGATAGGTTTGTTTGTACTGTTGAGGTGCATCAGCCCACCTCCTCCTAGAACAAAAACATAAAATTCAAGAAGAAAAGTTATTTCCCGAATTTCCTTAAAAAATGAACAAAACCTAAAAAATGGTTTCAAATTTTTCCAAAAGTTTGATTTCGCTTGCCAAGATCTTTTCTAGGCTCCATCCCTCGTTATCACATTGCTGGTGGTCTGACTGGGAGAGACAATCATAACACGCTGTCGAGGCTCGTTACTTATGATCGTGTTTTTGTCCTATATTGCTGAATGAATCTGCTCAAGGAGGAACTTTCTCTCATTCATGAGAGAACGAAAATCTATTTGATTTCAAATTTTCAAATTAAAAGAAATTTTGAAAAAGAATTCGCCAGTTTTAGGAGGATTTGTAGTCAACTGCAGAAACTATTTTCGTAAATAATTCACACACACGACGAGCGAATTTTCGTTTGTAGAATTTGTCGTACGAATAGAGAAGTTGCACGTGCATGAATTACATACATTCTTATCGCGTAAACGAAACTACCGCTCAATATGGTTCAGTTAAACGTTCAGCAATATGCGCTACGCGATTTCTTATCATAGTTTTAGATAAAAACGAAAGAGATACACATCTTGCGAGGGATTTTAAAGCGTACAAAAGAGATACAGCTGAAAATGGTATACGCTCAGTCACATAATTCTCATAAACGTGAAAGACACTAAAGAGCGTGCGCGTTTGATAGAGACGAGGTAATAAGAAATGGCCAAATTATCTCGGGGGTCGTCAAGACATGCTAAATCTACATCCAAATGTTGAACAGCGGATGATGGGAGTAAGTTGCACCCTAAACTTACAGTAGCCGAATTATAAAATACTCGGCAATAGATCCGAGTTGTAAATTGAACAGAGGAAACCGGAAAAGAGCGGAAAAAGTAGCATGTTCGGCGTGTGCTCGAAACACCTCCTTCATTGCCGGAGCTTTACTACACGAATATCGTGGAGGGTCACTTATTCAATCAAGTAGAAATAAATCAACGGTACTGTTATCCGACGTCATTTTTCTTCGACTTTCCGTCTACGGTACGCAACGTTATCAAACTTTTTACTTGTTTCCCTTCTTTAAAGTTCTAACCTACTTCGGTGACAAAAATTTGGAAGCTTTCTTCAACACCTTGAGCTGTCGGTAAAAGCCTAAATGTGACGCCGATGTATAAATATCTATCCCGATAACGTGAGTGTGTGTTATAATCTACGATACCTTACTCTTTGATAATCACATCATGAGAATTGTATTCCATGCTTGAAAAGATCACTCAAAATCTACAACCGTAACCTATTAAACACACTCCAGCACAGTAACCTACATAAGATGTGTAGTCCATCGCATTTCCCATCGTGTAACGTGTATCAACGAATCTAACCAACCCACCAAGTACAGGTATCAACCATTACGCCAACTATACATATAAATCTTGGGAGTTCCGAGAGAGAAATCATTAAAAATTCTCTTACAATCGCTGGGTATAAAGATTTCATTTTCGAGTGTTTCAGCATTATCGTTTTTATTCTGCTGGGACGCACGAAACGTGCTACAGTAAAAAGAACATTCAACCATAACTAAATTTTCCAAGTGCGTCGTCTTTATATATACGAGTATAGCATCGAAAAACCTGAATATGACACTTACGTATTTCGACTGGCTTCCTCTCATTCTGCCGCACTACATATATATAGTTCGAAGAATGCAGATCATCTGCAGAAGAATGAAGATAAACTTAGCTGACGAAATCCGAGAAACGATGTAAAAAAAATCGAATGCCTCGCGGTTGACGAGGAGAAAACTTTTTTCCATTCATTCGAAAGGCGTAAATCGTATTCTTCGCGTCAAGGAGCTGACATTTTTCGAGTACACTGTTCCAACTTCTTCTAATCTGATTAAAATTCTATACTGCTGACGGCAAACGATATCACTAAAATATTCAGAAGCGGAACGAAATCCATTTTAAGGGTCTTCGAATACAATGCTCGAGATTTAATGAGTTGGGAATTGAGGATGAGACATCTTGAGCAAGAGTCGCTGACTTTTTTTCTCGTTGCGATAGGTGATTTTTGAAAACTTCTTTTCGCAAGCTTTTGTATCTTTAACTGCGTGAACTGTCGCACACTTTTCTTTGTATTGCAAAGAATGTTCGACTGGTTAAGTTTCCTCGCTTCTGATAGGTCGGTTTGTAATTTTCGATTGATTGATTTAGGATTTGAGAATGTCTAGTCACAGGTCAGTGATCATTGGTCACGTACAGGAGCAAGCTTTCGAACTTGGAAGGAATATAAATAAGATCATGATGGCTCATGAAAAAATCATTGGCCCACTTTCCCATGTCGTTATACTTTGATGGAAATACGTATACTATAGGGGTAGTTGTGAGTTTTAAGTGAAATACATACAATTCACAAAAAATGAAATTTAGGCGACTTCGAGTTTCGATCTAGTTTTTGCACGGATAAGTATCCTTGTGGTTCGTAAGTCGTAAAAATTTGGGTCAACCATCTGGCATACATCTGTTTGTTGCAAAAGTCCTCGAAGTTAGATTTACTCGTACGATCATGTGTAATTTCTGTGGTGTATGAAACATTTAATTTTCTCGCTTCTGTATTAGTCGTGAAGGAAATTAATAAGGTTTATTTGATGAACTCTCAAAGCTAAAAAACTTCTAGTTTGTTAATTTATCTGTCAACATATATCTTGATTGTATGATATTCATCGAAAGTATCGTAGTCTGCTATTAGATGTCTGAGTTGGTCTTAAATTTTGTGTTGAAAATATTACTATGTAGTGACCTATTCCAATTTCAGATAATTTCAAAGTATTACCCTCGATGTCTGTTCCCCTTATTGTCGAGCAACAAATTCATCAGCTAATCATTTCTTTTGTCAGTTTTGCCTCCTCTCCTCGTTTTGAAACTGAAGGGGTCTCGCTATCTTACAATTTACTTATTCTCAATACTAAGTTCTTTCCTTTCGTTTTAAATCACTGCCCTCTAAAAAGGTAATAATCAAAGTATCATAAGGGTCAAATAGATTTTTAAAAATGTGTGTAACCGTTACTGCATTTTTGGAAATGGGAGCCGAGAGCTCGTGATCTCCGCTGTTTCCATTTGCCCACCTTGAATTGAATCTCAAGTCCTCTCTGTGATAAACTGGATCTTCGAGAATCGCCTCCTGAATTGTTTGGAACGACATTTCTTTGCATCCCTGAAAATTCATCAATCACCCCTCTCCTCATCCTCTCCTGTACTCCTCAATCGATATTTCTCTAAATCCTTCGATCTCGCTTGAGCTTATAAGTTTTTTTGACGTCTTACGCTGATTTGAGCCAATTCTCCCGCCTGTGATAAACTCTCCCTCCGGAAGTCCCCTTTCTCTGTGTTTCTTAGAACGACACATTAATAAATCATTGAAAATTGATTAATTATTCGTTTCCCTCTCTCCTACTCCTCAGTCGATATTTCTCTAAATCTCCTTACCTGGTTCGAGCTTGTAAGTTGCCTGGAAGTCACACCCCGATTTTCGAAAATACTTTTTCTGTATTGAGTTCACGCTAGAAATCTTCTCTGATGACGTCACTTCTTGAGCTTGTGCTTTTGTACGTCCCTAAGGGTCCATATTCTTCACTTAATAACAGCGGTTGAAGATCGGTTCGGTGGAAGAGACCTCGATCGGTCAGCTATGAGATCAGTGGTAGCTCCAAGTCCAAGTAAGGGAAGAGAGGCTATGCTCATCTTTTCCCCCCTGGTTTTCCTATTTTTGCTTTGACAACGGCTTTTTGTACCAAATGTGCTCACGCTTACATATTCAACCTATTTTATGAAACTTCTTCTGTTTCTTGAATCTTTTGCGCCCTAAATTAAGTCAAGGTCATTAATGACGTCTTAATCTCTTGTTCGTATAATTTTAAGACCCTTCTCTAGAAGAATTTAGGTTAAAAATCCTCACTAGATGACGTTAAAACCTACCGAAGCTTCTTACATCTCTCTCTCTCTCTCTCTCTCTCTCTCTCTCTCTCTCTCTCTCTCTCTCTCTCTCTCTCTCTCTCTCTCTCTCTCTCTGTGTGTGTGTGTGTGTGTGTGTGTGTGTGTGTGTGTGTGTGTGTGTGTGTGTGTGTGTGTGCGTGCGCGCTCAAGTCTCCGTCCTTCTATGAAATTCGAAGCTCGTTTCAAGTTGCTTGAGAAATATGTTGCGCCTACAAGGAGAGTGACGTAACTTTCTTCTGCACAACTAATTCACCTCCACTGGGTAGAATTTTTGAATTTAATTTTTAGGGTTATTTTCTGGTGACATTCAGATTCGAGCTCTTAATATTTCCTGTTCTCGCCTTCCTGATGTAGAGGTTCGAAGCTTGAGATTTTATTGACCCTCTTTTCCAGAAGTTCAGAGATTGAAATCAGACCAGAAACTTGTTATATTTCGGGTTATTCTCCGTCCGGCGCAGACAACGTCCATGCAGAATTTTCCTTTTCTCTCATTCTCTTGACCTTGGCCTCGATTGGCGACATGGCAAGGTATTTCCTCGTTTCTTTGACCTTGGGACTAGGTGCTCGGCTTCGTAGGAGGCAATTCGGCCGCGCACGAGATATAATGTAAACATACCAAGTTATAAGTTGTGCACTTCTTTTTCATTTTCTCATTTCTTTGATCTAGAACTCGAAACTCGGCTATGGCGGTGGCAACTTGTGTGAAGAGCAACAAAATCCAAAATATGGTTTTTGCAGTAATTCTTTGTTCCTTGTTAGGACTCATAAACTCACAATTCCCATAAACAAGAAGTTACTAGCGTGTTTGTGAATTATAGATGTAGTTTTGCTGAGTTGCTGTTGTTTGTTGTCTCCTGGATATAGACAAGGACTTATGACTTGAAAAAGTTTTATATAAATCAAGACAGGTACGTCTGAGGGTGTATTACCTATTTTTTCATGGTATCGTAGTTGAGTCTTATCTTCATTGGTCTCCTGATTTGGCTCCTCAACGTGGAAGTTTTTCATTTTCTTGAACTGTTACCTTGATTAAAACTAATTTGCTTTATTGTCACTCTCGTGACTATCCATATTCTCCAGAAATTTTGTAAATCCTCCATACAATCTTGTGCATATCTTTTTTGCTTTTTGACCTCTTGAAGCCTCAATAATGTACGACGTGTACAGTCTACAAGAGCGAAGACATTTATCAAATTCTCACTCAAAAAATTGGCCCACGTCTCAGTCATTCAGTTGCAATCGAAAAAAAAATGTTGATTAGCACATAATTACTTGGTGCAAATTGAAATTCGTCGGACGCGATTAACGCCGTAGATCAAAATGATACAGCGTTAATCAGATTTGAACGCGCGAAATCAATTTTCTTCGATAGAATTTGCGTTGTATGCAGGCAATGGCGCGGTATACTGCTGCATAAATGTAAACAATGAAAAAAATTCACTATTCAGAGAGTAGAGAAAAAGAGAGAAAATACGAAAGAAAAACTTCGCGTAATAATAACACGACGCGCGCGTTTAATAATGTGTATTTTATGACGATGCGATGACGCGTTAATCCTTCAATCCTATCCGCAGATTCTCTTATCCGCGATGTTAAAACTTCTTACCGTGTTTTTTTATACCCTGCTCAGCAGTGCAGCTACCGTTACTCCATGACAGGAGCTTTTAATGGCTATCTGAACGATGCTGGATGGTCGACGGAACTACTCCACCTTGATTCCAGCAGCGTGTATCATTATTATTCTTTTTGCAATTCGAATTAAATGCGTTGAACCACAGAGAACGAATATTATGTATGTGTTCTAGCTGTATTATCGACGTTATCCACAAAACGTTGCCATTATGTATATATCCGCGCGCGAAATTCGACGTTCTTTCTTCTCCGTGTGCAGCTGCACCTGAGTATAATAATAATTAATACGACTTCTGCGCGAAAAATTTAAATTTTGCAGATCGAAGACTCGAAATGGATGCGCGATTTTTCTATACACTTGAATGTATTACGACTGCTAAACATGTCAGAAGAAAATTTATGTTAGTCCTCAAGTGTGCACCCATAGAAAATAAAAAGAAAGAAACTTGTCTGCGACGTAACGTTATTTTACTTAAATTTCGTCTCAGCGGGTTACCATTATGCATTAGGAATTGCGTTGAAAAACCTGTGGTTTCTGAAGGCACTGACTTTTCTAATCGTCGTACGCAGGAATAAAATTTATTTCACGTATTGTATGGAAATTATGATGAATATCATTTCGAAAAAAAAAAAGGAAGAAAAAATTACCGTCTTTCACAAACTATCGAATGTTTTCATCGCTTTTAAAATTCCGTGACGTGTGAGTCGGATTCATATGCTTCATCAATCCTCGTTTGTCCACCATCATAATCTTGTTGAGCACAGGGTCGACAAGGACTCCACTGAAGGCCATCTGCTCAAAATTTTTGGTTCAGTTAAATAGGAAATCCTTGTTTCTGATAACTTGGTTTTCGGACCGGCCAGCGCTAGCACCGCCATTGTTTGAACCTCTTGTTTTCCTCTAAGATTGGATTACTTTTATGGAAACTAAGGAGCAATGCTATTTTCAAGGGAAAAAGCAAACTTGATTGAATTTTGATTGAAAAAGTACAATCTGAATGGGAAATTCTTGTTCTACAAACTTCAGTCTCTTTGTGTTCAATTTTTATAATATTATAATTGCTTTGAACCACTGTATATTCGATCCTGTTTTCGGGAGTCCAAGGAGTCATGTTCTCATCGCCTAACACTCATCTTTTTCATAGCTGGAGCTAGCCGATTCAAATTACAAGTAGGACTGGTCTGACTACTGGCGCTTCTTGCGGATGAGCGGCACAAATAGACGCTGTGAATGTAAACGAAAGATCCTTTCTATTCTGTGAGCTTATTTGAGACGACAGTCATCTTCAGTATCTTCATCTTAATCACTGAATTAAAAAGAGAACAATGAACTTCTTTCTTTTATCATTATGTGGACTTTTCACGCCAGCGGGGTGCGCTATTATCGACGTGATGAAAAAATGAAGGTGGTGGCTTACAAGCGAAAGGTAAGCGGGTGACGCGGCCTCTGTCCATACATAATACGGACCTTTAACGTCTTCAAATATCTGTCCGCAGATGAAGGAGTCACACCTAATGCTATTAAATGACGACCGCCTTTTCTTCAACGTTGCGGATATTCACGACGCATTCAGGGTGACTGCTACTAGAATGTAGTCAGAGTAACCTACTACAACTCCTTAATCAAGTGGACGAAAAGTTTACACTGCTCTTACGGAGTCCTACTTGTCCATATTCCGTAGTTGTAGATCTATAGTCTGGCGACGCGGCGTAGAAAGAATACTTCAATCGGCCGGGAGTAACTCTTGCAAAAAAGTCCGGATTATCATTTTTCAAAAATTTGGGTGTTTTAATTGGGCGACAGAAATGCATTAAAGGAGATACCTAATGCTCATAATCAAATACCCTGGAGCAATTAATATGGAATTATTGTCCATAGTGACTCATAGTAACTCGTTACAGAATATCTACTGAGTGAAAATACGAGTGAACAGAAGTCATGTCACTAGAAACAAAGTCAACTATAGCCCTTTGACTATATTATTGAATGGACATGCCAAGCTAGGAGAAGTCTAAAAAAACAAAGACTGAAAAGTAGCACTTCCTCGTCGATCAACTGATTTTACTTTTTTTTTTTTTTTTTTTTTTTTGTCTGAAAAAACAGGATGGATTTCATTGCCCATTTGTATTGTGTATGAAGATGCTCTAGAAGGGGCGTTAATGTTGCACCTTTGCCATAAATAAATTTTAGGTTTCCTTTACTTTGAACTTTTAATTCTCTTTTATTCTCGTCAGAATAAGTAGCAAAGTTTATTAGGACTAGTTGCAAAAAGTCTATTTGGAAGACGTAAAAAGACTTTTGGCTATTTTCTTAATCAAATTTTTTTGCAGCTTCCAAATTTTGCCACTCGCTTCGTCGACTTTGTATCCTCATACGAATTCTATTCATTTGACTTCAGTTTCTTATCAGTATGGTATGTCCATGCACTAACTATATGGTTGAAATTTAAAATGAGAAATAATTAAGAAGTCGAGAGTGTAAATTTATAATCTGTATCCATGAATAGACTTCTGATTCTCAAGAAATTCCGCGTGTCGAATTAGGATCACAATGACAATCGCTCCTTGTTTTCTTCATCATCATCATCATTGGACTAATTAGCATGGACAGGACTGTCTGTAGCTGAATCTGTCGCTTGGGAGCCGCTATCGGATGTATCGGTCAGTTTTCTCAGTGGGCGTCCCACGTTTCTCTTTCCTGTTGGTGTGTATTCCCATGCTTTCTTGGTGATCGGTTATCGGCATACGTTTCACGTGATCTCTCCACTTTCTCCGGTAGTCCTTAATTTCTTCGTTACCGGTTCTACCCCTAGTTCCTCCAGTCAATTGCGGCGTTTTTCTTTCTGTCCATCCTGGTGTAACCGGCGGTCTGTTTCATGAACCTCATCTCAGCCGCCATCAGTCTTCGCTTTGATCCTGTCTCAGGGCCCATATTTCTCTACCGTATAGCAGTATTGGCCGAGCTAGTATATTATATGCTCGCAGTCTTGTTTCTGGGGTGAGGCTCTTTTTCGTGCTCCTGATGTGACCCGAAGAAATTTGGATATCTTTTTATCGACGTTTATGTCGCAAAAATCAGTACTACATATTTATTATTGGGTAGTTCTGCTAAATCAAAGAATTAGAACTGAAGGGTTTTGTCTTGTACTGGGCTTATATTGGTGAGGAGTGATCGGGACTAACGTAAATAATCCCGACTGCATTTTGGCTCTCGTGACGGATGTGTTCTATCGAGATTGGACTAATCTGAACCTCTGCGAGGGTAATGAAAAGATTTTTGCATCTTGATCTTGGCTTTCTAGATTATGATACACAAAAGAGTCAATTTATTGATTAAATATTGGTGTCGTTATCTTTTTTCTATCAGTTTTAAAAATTAAGAATTTAACGAACCGTGCATTGTTTTTTTCGACGTCTATGATAATTTTATTCCAGCTAAGACAGAAAAAGAGAAACGAAGAAGAAAATCAAAGATTTAACGAACTAAAATTAAAAGGTATCGACTCCGAACGAGTTATTTGTGACCTTGCGTTTGGCCAGTGGCAAGCTTCGTAATTAATATGGTAATAATGTTTTTGTCAACCAAGAGTGGCATACGCTTTCTATAATGCTTGAGAGTCTGCGAACATTGATGTTGAAAAACACGAAAGAAGTGGCAACATTGCCCTTACTCTGCTCTGCCATAATATATCACTATTAAGAAAATATATACGAATGATATTTCGTCTTTTTTTTTCTCTCTCTCTTCGTATCTTCTCGTTTCTCTTATTCGAATTTATCGACGATAAAAAGCAACATAAATAAAATCGACGTACACTTAGCGGAGAAACGATAGACGTTCGTTAGCTCCCTTTTTCACGAATATCAAAATCCGACGATGAATGGTCATCGGATGCAGCTATGTAATTCTTGTGTAGGGTTTATTCTACCCCGCATATGATACACAGGCGCAGTGTCGACTACACCGCGGTACTTTTCTAATTCGTTCCTGAAAATGATACCCCACGATGCGGAAGTGATGATGTTTTTAAATTCGGAACGTTTGTACGCCCTCGTACAAATCGTGAGTCGTTACGCGGAGAATTAAGTTAACAGTTTGTAGAGTGATTTTGTGCGAGCGATTACGATAGCGTTACAAAGGAGAGCGATAGCGAGAAATAGTCGAAAAATCTTCCGTATTAGGTTCCGCTCTGACTGTTCCGCCGAGATTGGGAAATTGGATCTGTTGCGAGGGCGCGAATATAAATTATTTAGTATGGTCAAAAAAGTTTTTTTTTCTCTTGAATGGTGAAGATTGTATCGAAAAAAATGAATCGGAAATTATATTAGTCAATCCGATTATAGCTGAAGCATCAGTCGTTTTAATTTCGCAGCATACGTGTTTTAGCAAATTTCTCTTTTACCTTTGTCATTTGTTTAGACGCTTGCACACGAATTCACGAGCGCTCCTCATTCTGCAAGACTTCATGTGATGAGAGTTTGAGGTATCTCGTGGATTATTTCAACCAAAAAGAACTATCAGTCTCTTAATTTTCTCGTCAACTGTCTCATCTTTTTGAGATCCATATTTGGAAACGTAGAAAATGAGGCAGTGACAGCCGTATTCTCAAACGAACAAAATAATTTCAAGTTTGCTTAAAGAACCGAAAAACACTCAAGTAACCTTAAGTGGTTTTTTTTTGGGGGACTTTCTGGGACTTTTAAGTGCACTTGAAATTATTTGGTTTGTTTTAGAATACGGTTGTCAGTATTCAAGATCATATCAAATTTGAACCCTTTCCTTACTTGATATAAACATTTTCAATAATGATACCTTTCTTAATTATCTTCAAATTACAATTCGTCGAAATGATGTTAGATTTCCGCACGTGATATCTTGGAATCCATTAAATGTTTGTGAAGCTCAAATTCAATTCTGTCGTCTCGATTGCTCTATCTGTCGTGCATCCTAGACTTCATAGACTGGTTGAAAGGATCAAATATTTTAAGCCCGATCAAGTAAATATTCTGGAAACTCTTATCTTTTTACATTAAACACTTTGCAGTGAAGTTTGCGACTCTACCTAGCAGAGTGGATGGGAGACTTGACGTGGATGTAAATCGTCAGGCAAGTGTATATTGTTCACGTGCATGGTAGTGCCGTTCACTACAACACAGGAATAAATGTTAGTTCCCACCCTATCCGCTAGGTATTTTTTGCCCGCAAATTCGACGAGAGTTTCCAGTATTCGTTTTATAGGGTATCTGGGTCAAGCCGTTTTGTAAAACTGGCTTCAGCTTGGAGGCACGATGGCAAACCAACACCCTATGTTAAAACGACGGCATGAGTTTATGCCAGTTTGACGAAATGACTCGATCATGTAAATGGGGACTCAGGAATCAATGCAGGACGGCTCTATAATGTTCTCGTGGGAGCGCAATCTGGGATCCAAATAGACTTCTACACGTTGTACTTACTTGCTGGTTGTACGTACAAAATCGAAATTGGTGGTGAAAATTCAATATTTTTTAACAATATTAACATAATATGGTTTTAAAAACCCAATGATGGATTACAGTAAATGTTTTTACTCGCTTATCCTAACATTCAGTCTGGTACTCCATGAAATACTAATGTATTGAAGGTTTTTCTGTTGTTGCGTAGTCTTGATCTCAACATAATTATGTTAATTTGTAACATGTGTTCAGTCATAGAACAAAGCGCAAAGACAAAGTTGAATACAATTATAATTATTCTGAACTGTTGAACTTCAATATGGTAAATAACATACCTTCAAACTTGTAAACTCGTTAATAGAACCCAACTAGTGTTGTCGCTAATCTTCAAATATTTTGAGGAAAATGAAGATGATTTTGTCCCAAGTTTTGAAAACATTCATAATTACTTTCTGCTTTCCTAAAAAGGGGTGGTTACCATTGGGGCAGCCTTGGTTATGAAAGTGGATAAATTGAAGAAAAAAAGTAATGTAAAGTGAAAATCAAATTTACCAGCTCGAACTTCTATGACCAGTTCGATCGATGACTTCCGTTTAACGAGGTCCCATGGTTGAAACTGTTTAATTTCAGCTTGAGTGAGAGATAAAGATGATGGATCCCTTTTGACATAGATTTGGATTGCTTGGGACAGATAATATCTCTTATCTAGGTGATGAGGCTAATAAGATTTTTGTATGCAGTTCCTTAATACATATGAGCAATAATCGTTGTCTGTTTCGATAGAATAATTAACTAATTTCGAAATTTTTTTTTCTTCTTTCAGGTAAGCATTTTTCAATCATTTGTATTTCATCGTTCATGAGAAACGAAATCCGTAAGTAGTACTTAATAGTCCACATTTAAAATGTTGACGATCTTAAAATTCATTTGTCTGAATAAAAAATGAAAGAAAATATGCATTTTATATAGATCATTTTTTTCAATTCGTCTTGGTACTTCATCTAAGTAATTTTTTTAATTGTATACTTGATCAAAAGTGTCAGAGTGTCCACTTGTCTGGAAAATCTGGAAGTCAGGGAATTTCATTTCAGAGAAAAAGTGGGCATCCTGCGCTGTGCTGAGAATATATGCGTTAATTCTAAAGTGAAATTCGAGCATACAAGGTGAATAATTATAGAAAAATGTGTAACGTCTTATCTTTGAAATGACAACGTTTTAAAGAAACACGTGGAACGAAAATTTGAACAAATGCGATTCACTCGCGAGTTTGGTATGTACTTTACTACTCGACACAGGTATGTGAATTCATATCTAAAACACGTTTCTCTATAAAATTACGGCTCATTGTGACAAATTTAAATTTTATTAGCTTGTCCACCCGGAAGATGACGTTAGTCGAAAGCGTTCGGTATTAATAAATTTATATGCGGTGAATTGTAAAAATAAAATTTGATTTATGTGAATTCACATAAAATGTACTGCTACTAGTTTGAAAAAGCTTGAAACTTGATCGTCAATCTTATCTATTATGGTGCAGATATTATTGATTCATTATTCATTCTACTACGATCGTTACATTTATTAATCACTTGAAAGATATTTTTGAATGAAAGTATGCTTTGTGTAAGAAGATGATAATGCGAACGGTCTCATCCTTGGAATATTGAATGAAATCTAACTAAATTAGCTTCGAATCGTTTTATATCATGAATACAAGCTCTGTAATTCTTCGGTTCTTCAGAATCTCAGATTTTAATTATGGTGTCCAGTGTCAACATTATTGTTATCAAAAATGTACTTTGAGATTCTTCTTGAGCGGGAACAGTTCAAGAACTTAAATATATTGTATTTATTCTTTAATACATTCATGTAAGAACAGCTCAGTGGCTTCATTAATTATGAAAAATAATTTCTCCACTTCATCGAAAAATTTCGAATTGTCTCCATGTATATCCTTGGCCGTTTCCGGGACACCACCTGGCCTGGTTTAGAGCCGGAGTCTTTAAAATTCGCACTTTGAGACGTCATCAGACAGACTATATCTCTCAGTCCAGTTTTCAGTTTGATAACTATGTACTGCGGCTATGTTAGGCTTAGTAGTTGATGGGCTCACTCTCTCGGCTCGTTTTCCCCTCCATCTGTATTTCTTAGCCTAGTATATTGTATGTTAGGCTACGAGTTTTTCCTGTATATTATGCTGTGCGTTTAACCTAAGTAAGCCCATTATAGTTCTCTCGAGAGTGGGTCAAGGTCACAGTTACCGTCAAATAAAAATTTTCCGAGCACCAAAATCAGGTCAAGCTCTTGGATGACCTCATGCTCACTGAAAAACGTCTCGCTAGTCTCTCGCAAACTCCCACCCCGAAGACGCATACAATTATATAAATCAATTTTTCCAAGTCTCTCAATCAAATCAACGTCATTGATGACGTCACCCCACAAAAAGCGTCTCGCAAATTTTTTATACTGACTCCTGCCCCTCGATATTTTATGGAAAGACACGAATTATTTTGTCATTAATAGAGTGAAGTGAGGAGAAGGCACGTCTGTCTTCTTATTCGGGGATTATGAATGTGTAGTAAGTGATAAAGGAGTAGCATGGAAGGGTCGGAGGGTTCCATCCTTTACGTCTAGTCATCTGAAATACCGGATTTTCTTACCCGTAGGAATGTTAGGAAGATCTTTTGGACCGACTATACGCTCAAATGTTTCTATCAAAACCCACATTCTGCCATCCATCCTCCAGGAAAAATAACGATTTGCCTTATGAAGTCACGGTGTTACTACGAGCATTCTCGCCCTAATTGCTTTTGACTACGCCGCCGATGATAATTTCAAATGTATTTTTCTAGCCTCTTTTTGTTTGTCAATTTTAGGCATCGTATTTTGTTCTTCGTCATTCCTGTTAGACGCAAGTGCTCAAACTAGCGTAGATCCTTATTAGCAACCGCTTGAATATCGAAAACATTTTCTCAAATAAAAGTCTCCCATGTCAGTTGTCGAGATCGGAAGGTGTCGCAGAACTCCATTGGAAAGTCAGTTTGATCGAGGAAGGGCAGTACGCAACTCTAAACATGAAGTCTAGGTCTCGGAATGAAAAACTTCCCTTCTATCACAGACGCCACAAAAGGGGAAAATCCTGTCCTTTAGTCTTTAATTTTTTCTTTTTGTTTATCTCAATTTTGTGACATGACATAAGCAAATTTTTTGCACGAATTCCTCCCTCCCACCCGTATCCCCCTTTTTTTCGAAATCCTAGGTACGCCGCTGGGTACTGTGATCGGAATGATGAGACAGCCTAATACTTGAGGACTATTTCTGATTCACTTGATTACTTTAATTCATGGGTGAGATTTCAGTTGTCGCAAAGATCCCAAGTTCTAAATATATTATATAGATCCCCGTTTGACTGTTGAAAAAAAAAAATTGTAGAATTGTTCACAGCTGTGAGGGTCCCTCTTGTGTGTGAAATCTCGATTGTATCAATAAAATACAAATGAATCTGGATTTGTTGTGTAAACTTGATTTGAGGGAAAAATGGATGAGTGAAATTGACGAAAATTCTAATTATCCGGAGACCTCCCCTTACACAAGTCTTTGACGAAGATGTTGAAAAACAATATTGGGATAATCGAGGCTGAAATTGATGTTGCTACATAGGATTTTTTTAAAGTTTCCTGCTCCATAGTGATATGGAGGCATGCAAAGAGTATGTTATTCCCTGAAGCTGTTGCGCGTTTATTTTTCCCTCGTGTTTCTTCAACGAATTGATAATAGAGCAGAAAGATTTTGCGTTTCTTTTGTAGTGATTTGAAACTGGAACGTTTGACCTATTCTTGATTACTTGTACCTATGAAAATAGAGTTTTTCGTATACTGATCAATATTTGTAATTTGAAGGCTTCCTGAGACAACTAAGAGAGTCCGACAACAACTAAACTCTTCTGACAGGATCCGAACTAAAAATCACCAAGGTCATTCCCAGGAATGAATAAATTGGTAAATTATCCTTCTTAATTTGCATCTTCATTCGTTAAATGACGTGTGAGAAAATCGAGTTTTTCATCTGTTGTGTGGCTTTGAATGGGCATAAGATTCATTTCAAGGCCTTTTCAGCCACCAAGGATACGTTAGATGACTGACTCAAATTTTTATTCATAATTCATGTCTCGTTAATAAACATACTCGTCCAAGGACTTGGTCGTTACAAGAAGTCATCAAAATTTTGTTGTATTATATACGTCATGGAATGAGAAGTTTTTCGTCACTTCGAGCTAGTGTACAAATCGCTGTGCTACGGAAAGTATAGGAAATTTTCGCGTTCGTCTTCCTCATTTCAAGGATAAGAAGACCATTCGGTGCATGGGAATGTTCGCATTACACGACCAGGGACTCTCGAAACACGCCGCACCGCCAAATGATGCGCGTTTGTTAAAAATATTTTTTGGATAAATTCATACTAAGATAAAAGTGCGCGCTCATTTTTTTTCATTTTCACTTCCTCTGCTCTTTTTTCATTGCTGACCTACAAAACTAGTTTACTAAAAAATTTATAACCGAGGCTCGCGTTACGTAATAAAATATACGTACTCAGCCTTGAATGTGAAGAGAAATCGTTTGACATTTTGAACTTGCGACCAGAGAGGAGATTCATTGCTTTTTGTTGCGGCCTCTTCAGCATTGTTCTTGGTAAACCATATAATCTAATCCATTTATGGAAGAGAATTCTGAATTTTTTCGATTGTCTTGTATGGTGTGAAAATGCTTTCGTAGCACATTTCGTACCCATCCAGAAGGAGGGCTCATGCCTTCATTCTTCGCATCCGCCTCTGCATCGTGTCTACTGTACGGATTGTACGACTTGTGTTTTTTTTTCCTCTGTTGAAACGAAATCATTACGTGTTGCTTTTTTCTCTCTCTCACTCTGTTCGTTAACGGAGTAATTACGGTACTTACGTGTGCAGAATCGGTGAGGCATTATGTAGGTTCTGAAAAAGAGAGAGAAAATGGAGAGGGAGAAATATCGGCGTCGTTCGCGAGGCGTCCACAAGTATCGAGGAAGCGCAGAGCTGGCGGTACGCAACGTTTTTAAAAAAAAACGTGTATGTATACTGTAATTCTTTATTCCACATCCATTCTCGACTTTCACCAACAACACTGATGACGACAATACAATCATTATGGAAGTCTATTCGGATTACGCCAAACTTGACGGACTTGACCTAGCCCTCGTCGTCGCTACACTATTTTTTCAGTCGTGCGGTCTTTTTTTTTTTTTTTTCTCAACCATCATCATCATCATTATCATCGCATTTTGTTTTAATAATAAACGTCCGGACGAATCGCTTTCGTTTATTTGAAAAATCGCGTTATGATGACGTCGCATAATGCGGTGTGCGGAATTTTCATAAAAACTAGTTAAACTTGTAATGCGATACGAAAATCGATGCGACTAGCGACATTTTACGGTCGCTCAGCCATACCCATTAGTTTTTCTCGCCTTTCGTCGTTTCGAACCCTGTATCGTGAGTATAATATAATAATGAAGATGTATAAAAAGTACGTTGGTCTCTCTCTCCTTCTGTCTCTCTGTCCCTTTTTCTTCGTAAGTTTTTCCTTGCCCTTCGCCTCTACACGGTGAAAGTATTTGTCTAAAAGTATTATTCGAGTTCATTGCTTCCCACTTCTGAACGTCGTTCGGTGTTATTCGAGATAATACGGACGGCTTTTTGCTGATGTTATGTTTGCATCATCCCTGTTTACTGTGTTGTACGTATCGAGCGATGGGACGAAATTCGAAAAGTTGAACCTCGGTCATGTGGCTCCGGGAAATCATTTAGCGAGAGGCTAACGAAAAAAATTGATTTTAAAATGGTGAAGATTATCGAGAAGCTGGAAATTTGGAGGTATCGACTTGTTTTATATCTTTTTCAACCGCCCTTCCTCTCCTGTGACCGTAGCATTCGAATCAATTTCCCCCTTCGAGGTGTACAAATTGAGGCAAAATGATTTTGTTAGTTGAATGGAGCTTTTCTAAATCTATTTTGGTGCAAACATGAAAAATTTAAGAGATATTCAAGAGCACAAATTGAGGCCTGTCTGAAGTTCGTATGTTTCTTATAAACCAGGATTGTCCTTGCTTCAGGTATACTTGGGCCAACGATTATTCAGAACTATTACCGCGGGTCCCACTGCATTTTATTAGTAAATTTTTGTATGAAAGCTAACGAAAATAATTGCACAATGTTCCATACGCTTCTTGCGGGACGCGCTTTGGACAACCCTAGTCTAAACTGAGTAATGGACTTGAATGTATTCCGAAAACCTCGAGAAACACGTTAATCTGGAACATGTTTTGGGCGCGAATGAAAGATTCGAATTATACATACAACTTTTGCGTTTTTGCGCTTAGATAGATTTAGCGCAAAGTTCCATTCAACTGGCTACATCTTATAGCTTCATCTGGTTTATCT
Organism: Aspidiotus rigidus; assembly: GCA_035079385.1. Classification (NCBI taxonomy): domain Eukaryota; kingdom Metazoa; phylum Arthropoda; class Insecta; order Hemiptera; family Diaspididae; genus Aspidiotus; species Aspidiotus rigidus. The sequence continues at coordinate 10,529,357 of JAVHKY010000020.1, read as the reverse complement.
CAGTTCTATCCTTTGAGACGACCTTAGAACTATTTCCACTTTCGAGTATACTAGCTATGAAGAGCGCCTTTTTCACAATATGTTAGTGCTGTTCGGCTCTTTGTTAACAAGTCTACTTCCTTGCTCAAAAATCCTACTTCTGTTCTTGTCCTAAATCCTGTACTCTCTCGGCTTCAATTAATTGAACGAAACATACTCATCAGACCGGTGGTATCCTTCGTGTCCTCCCCCAAGTTCAAATTATCCAAGTTTCTTGATCAGTGGTTTAAGTCGTTGGTGAATTACCAGTCGGATTTCTTCGTTAACAACTTTTATGAGCTTGTGGAAAAGTTGGAGGATCGATGTTAAAAATCCCTCTCCACCCGTGGTATACCATAGGATAATTCATCGACTAGTTTCTATCCTTCTCGCTGTAAGGCTTCCAGTAGTGCGGTCTACGAAGAGTATTGCTGGGCCTAATGGTGAGGAGATGGATTTCGATATAATTATCTGTAAAAAAGATTCTACCACCTTCCTCACTCGCTCGTCTTCTACTAAGTAAATTTCCAAATGGATCTGTTTACCTTATCTCACCAACTTCTTTGGTGCTCGGCTGCATAGGAGGCAACAAGCAAAAGTAACCTTGCAAGTTGCTTATTGCTCACCCATTTTTATTCATTGGTGTGCGTAGGTTGCGTTGTTGCCGGTTGCTTCTTATTTCGCCGAGCACTTATAAACCTAACTGCCGTCCTGCTTTTTACTCATCCAATACTACAGGTAAAATTCGATGTAGACTCAAGATCACATCCCTAAAACTGAGCGGAGTGGAGTCTACAAATTAAGATGTTGAGATTGATGGAGTATACATTGGTGAAACAGATCGTCAACTTTCTATCGAAGTCAATGAACGCCTCCGAGCCCTCGTTGATAGTAAACCCTGGAAGTCTGCTCTTGCTACTTGTCTCGTAGAGAATAGTAGTGAAACTTTAATTCACGAGGAGAATAAATGTCTTGAAGGCGCTTGGCAATGATTGCCGAAGTATGGTCTGATAGAGAAGATTTATTTCATTCTGACTAATTTCCTTATCTTGTCCGTTCTTTTTTCATTCACCTTTTTGCATTCGTTTTTCTCGTACTATTCTTTCTCAATGATTCTTTAGTCGAAAACGTTCGTGATTCTTAATATAAACATTATTTGTGATGAAATCGTACATAGTATTTCTTCCTTATACTTCTCAAAATTACCTGTATGCCTTTTATAAATAATCCTGATTAAATCCGTTTCCTGTTTGCTAGAAAGGAGAATGCTCTAATATTCGACGTGTTTCTCATTAGGAATGACAAGAAACAAAGAGGCGACAAAAAGACATAGTAACACAATTACACACTCGTGAAAAACAAACAAACGTTTTTAGTGTACACATGAATTATTGTGCACCTGCTTTTTTCATGGTACGGGAATATAGGCTATTGGTATCAGTTTGAAATTTTACGTTATTTTCATTCTTAACCATCTTGGAAACAAGTGTTTTTACTTTTTGAGGGTAAAAATAGTTGAAAAATCTATTGTGTTATAAATTTCCTCCGATTCTTTTTCAAAACTATAATTCCTACGTATTTTTTTTCTCGCCTTCTTTTGAAATCGCTGAAAATGAAACAATTTGTGTAAATTTTGGATCAAATATTTTAGAAGCAGCGACATACTTGGCTCCTCTTTTTTCCATCAATTGGAAAATAATGAGATCCGTTAGGGTCACTCCTCAAATTACGTACAATTTAACAAGAATTTGTTCGCGAATTCGTAACTGGAGTTGGTCGTGTCCTTTCGTGAAGCACATTAGAAGATGGAAGATTGGAAAAATCGCTCCTATTTCGCGCCTAGATCGCCCCTCTGACGTTTGAGTTGGTTGTCGAACGATTGAAAATTGTGTTGACACTCGATTGGAGTGTTTTTATCAAAGCTAAATTGAATGAGGTATTGTTCGAGTATATCTCGTAATGTGTTACCGTGTCGTACGTTTATGGTGGTTTGAAAAGTTTTGCGAACGTTGTTCGAAACTTTTTCCCTTCTTTTTCTGTCGAATTGTATACGGATAAAATATTCTGTGGAGCAGACGAAGTTGAGTCGAATGGGAGAGTTTACTGTCTATAGTTTCGAAATCGATTTAAATAGCGTTACTCATCGTATTAGTTGTATATTTACTCATGGGCGACGTAGTATACGAAAACTCGAAATTTATAGTTTCCGGTTCCACGGTCTGAGTTATAAATTTCGCGAACCTAATATACGGTTAGATGGAGCACGCAGATGACGCTATGACATCTTAACGAATCTTACTTTGAAACTCTTTTATCGAAACTAAAAAATTTTAGCACCAGTTAATGACATGATTGGTGACTATAATTTTGCGTTCCCACAAATGGTGACGATTGGCGAAAGTTGTCAAGACTTCTACACCGAAAGCTGTGGGAACTGATCTGATGAAACTACATGCATTTCGTGTTGTATAATTGTTGGTTCTCTTTGGAATTCGTTCAGTTTCACTCGGGATAAAGTCAAAGAAAATAATTTGTAAGTATTTGAGAACTTTCTCGTTTACTCAATCGATGAGAAAGGATAGGAATGGATTCTGGACATCTTCCATTGTACGTTACGAAGATTTGCCTAAGTGGCCAGTCTCTTGTCAAAAATATTTTTTACATAATTATAACGTATAATTTCTTTCATGCTCTTCGGACTATGTGTCCAAATCTGTGTTGAACGTCAGATTGTGGTCAAATGACGCGAAAGAACGAAAATAGGCTTTTACTCTTTGGATGTAAGTCTCTGGAAGAATACCAATATCGAATTTCGGATTGTGTAGAATTTCGATTTTTAATTGAGACGCGTATTGTAGGAGTCATTGTCCTAAAAAATCAACTTAAGCTCTATGTAATACTCATTAAATATTCGTCTTTGAATTCCAATATCCGTCTGTATAAATACTAGGGCGATAATTTTCGAATATTAAAGGATTAATATTAACGACTGGGTTATTATCACGAATATTTTTCGAACATAGTTTCATTAATGGACGTGCTTCCGAGAATCTAACCCTCGCATTCAAAATAAATGTTCAGATAGCTATTTTCATGGTACTCGTTAGGAGAGTGGAACTTAGGCCGAGGACAGAGGAAGGAATCTTCTATCAGCGGTCCCATCCACTGTTCTCTACATCCTCTCCTACCTTCCGAGCCCGAGAAAGGAATTACGCTTCCTCTCGTTTTTGATAATCTAGGGATGCTCCTTAACCACGACCTGAGCTGTAATCTTGAGCTGATAATGCGACACTCGAGAATGTTCACTGATACCACGACCTTACGAATTATGTACTTTGCAGTGGTAGGATCTCAGCTTGACTTCGCGAGTGTGGTGTGGGGACCCCACAGGGAAAGAGAAAATGGAAAAATTAGGACGATTTCAAAAGAGATTCCTAAAATATTTATATTTCAGAGACTTCGATTATTATGACTCAATAATATATCATAAAATAAATTAAAGACGAGGTATGGACTCACTACCCTAACAAATACATGACCACAAGTATTCCCCCCTTGCCAAAGCTTTGATGCTATAGGAGTAGGTATAATGAAATTCGCTTAGTGAAAAACAATCAAGTAAAATTGAATATAATGCATAGTCCTTGGCTTCCGAAGTTCCATTTTCTATTTCTCGAAAAAGAAAATGGATCAAACTTTCTTATTTTGGCTTGTTTTCTCACTGCTTATTTAGTTTACTAAAGCTTCTTTGTATGGCTTAGAAATATTGAACTTGACACGTTTTTTGAGGACTTCAGAATTGGAGAAAATTGTTGAAGAAGAAAAGTCATCTCGTATAGAAGATTTGCTCTCAAAAAGGTGTTTCAACAAGATTTGTGTGCAATAAATCTGCCTCTATGGAACTCCATCTTCATGTATCTTTCTATACAATTCCCTGGAATGAAGAACCTAGTTCCTGTCCATAAGAAAAATTATTTCCCAAAATTCATCGCAATAGTTGTCAGATTTCGTATAGTATATGCATTTCCAATGCGGGAGGTTATAGTCGATATGTGAGGCGTCAGGGTGTCCACCGGTCAAGTAACAGAGGTGAATCAAATAAAGTCAAGTATTTTCATTAACGGTCAAGTAAAAATGATGAAAATGACGGAAGATTTTGAAAAAAGCAAAGGAAAAAAAAGACAGTATTTTTAGCCAATTGGACTCCCCTCCCCCCTTACTTCTTGACTCGTTTACTACTTTGAAAAGAGGTAAAGTATTTCAGAATTTACTTTCAATAAACACCGTGGGCGCACAACTTACAGTCGAGTCAAAATAGATACACAGTTTCGATAACTTTCCATTCCATGGTACGATCAAGCATTGTAAAAACTCTCTCTCTCTCTCTACCTCTTGTTCTCTTCCCTGGGATTTTTCCATGTGTCACCATCGGAAACGGTTCGTCGTTCACCATTTTTATTCCGAATAAACCTCCGCGCCACTCGCTCTCTTTCATCATCTTCCACAGAATTGGACTGTAGTTGGTTTCCAACTTCCTTTTCTGGTCGAAACTTCATCGTCCACTCAATTCGGTTGATTTTTCGGTATGCCCTCACTTCAAGCGCGCGTTGACTCTCCTTCCGGTATCTCTCGATGCTACCCATATCTCCGTCGCGTGTCTTGTGATAGACAAAACATAACTGATCGAATCTTTTCCAGATTGTTGAAAGCTGTTCTGCCCATGCCTAAACGGATCTGTGTAGTGACGCTCAGATACTTGTCGTTACATTTTTCAAAAGCTCTACTCCTAACAATGTTATGTACGAGTATTGAGGCTATTTTCCAAAGTTTTACTTGTAGAACAAGTTACAAATTGCTTTCGCAAGCAGCTTTCGTAAAATATATTTTGTGCTGTTGTATACCTAATTTTGTAGTGATACTGATGAAAAATAAGTTGACAGAGCATGTCTATGTTAAACTACTCTTCAAAAAATAAATCGGCTGCTTTGGCCATCATTTAATAATGCGCGTGATTCCTATCGATGGTTTTGAAAATCATTCGTGAAAAAGCTAGCGATTTAAAGGATGAAAATACGATTTTGCGGCTGCCGTTTCTCATTCTTCGTCCCACACATTTTGCGTTGCTCTTGAATGAAAGGCGATGACCGTGTTCGGCGGACCCTGTACGATGCGTATATACTAACAGTAATAATAATTTTTCTTCGTTCGTGTGCCCCGTATAAGAAGTGTGTATTTTGGCTCTCTCGCTAGTTGTATTATACTGTACCTATCTTCTTCGTCTCTGTCTCGTGTACGTAAATTTTCTCACTCCCTTGGCGCGCATCATCTCCCTCTTAAAACCGTCGGTGTCGCGAAGAGGAGAACGTTATGTGAGTCACTGAGATATATTTGCTTCCATCCGACGTTCACGTCGAACGGATACGAGTGTACATTTATATAACAATATGGAAGAACTTGCGCCGACTTTAGTCGCACTACCAGTCGTCACACCATCGAACTGAAATTATCTTCGTTTTCGTGCCATGTGCAACGTTGGTTTTCATGTTTCATTTCTCAATTCTGTCAGTCTGCCTTATTCATTCTAAACTTACCTGTGCACGTGTATATTTACACACGTTTATCTACCAGGTAGAAATGGTGTTTACTTATCGGAATGATATGATTCTATTCTCTCGATGACAAATCGATTTTCTAATCACTTATTCGTATGTGATTACGATAGTTATTGGTGATTTGATCACAAAGATATAATCCTATTTTGAGCATAAGCTTCCTCAGTACTTCGTCTGGAAACTGTTCCATATTCTGCCATCATCTAGCAGGTATTCTACTTCGTCTCTGGTGTGTGTATGTGAGGTCCATTAGCAGTTTCTCAATTCCTCTTTCTCAACTTATTTCCATCTCCAGAGCTCCTGCTCTCTCTCTGACTTTCGCATTATTGATCTTATATTTTCCTTAGCCTTCTTTCTTTAACTGTAGAAGCCCAACTTCGGGTTGTTTTGCTTGTTCATCCTTCAGTGTCTAACGAGCGCTGTGTCCATGTTTGGTAACCGACTTTGGGCTTAGACCATTCCCAAGGTAGACTGAGGATCGACTATATAAGCTTGTACAACAAGCTGGTCGAAATATCTCCTCACCTTAGAGTGGGTGTTGCGAGTTGTAATGAGTAGATACGGGGAGAGTAACCGATCCTCGCAACACACTGCATTACCTCATGAAGGTCAGGAGATTCTTATTTTCGTAGACAGCGTTCTTATCACTATGCTTTGTCTATCTCGTGTATGATTTAGAACCCTGGGCGACGATAGATGTTTAAAAGAGCATACGAATCGTTAAATAAGGATCAGTTTATGTGCTAAACCTCCGAGGTCGAAATATTGTACATCTGTGAACAAAATCTTCACCTTCTGTTGACATTTGTATCGCGATTGATCTCAATGGAGCGGTGTTTGAACTGCGATTTTTCCACCTCCTTGATATACTAGCGGATTTGCTGTTCCTCTGTTCGCAAAAGACATCATCAACATTTCGAAACTTTGTTTTAAAGAAGATTGAGAAGACATATCACGGTCATATGACTTCAGTCTCGATCTCGAAAGAGCAGATTATTAGACATAGCTCGGAATGTACCAGCAGACGCATCCGCGTATCAAAACTTCAAAATTTGCAATTGCTTCAACTGATATAGAACTGATAATTGCTTATCGTGATCATCACATCTATTTTATCAACCACAGACAACGTTTGTTGAAGATTTCAAAAGTTAAGGTACTTCTGGTTTTTGTGAAAATAATCGTACGTCAGAACCCGATTATTCGCGGTCTTAGCTTCGTTGTCTGTTTGTATACCTAAAGAATAATCAATGGCACACCGTAAACTGGTTGTCCTAGCGAGCGCGTTTTCAAGGCCTACACCTCACTCGTATACTACTCGTACTCGTATGGTGGCATGTAGTAGGAGATTATAAAACGACACGGGTGTTGGGATCAGAAATCGATAAGCGAGTTCGAGTCCCATTTTTATTAAAACACTGTACATAGCGTAAACGATGTGCATTTCGACTGCAGTCGCACGTGCCAATTTTACCGCATTAGAGGCAAAATAGGATACCATCATATATACCGGCGAATTGTCTGCACAGAACCTGACCATTATCTCCACGCGAACATAAAATTTTTCGTTCTGGAAATGCTTTACGAACTAACCCAATTTCATATTTATCTTTTATTCATCGTTCTTCTCTCCTCTTATATACGCGTCGAAGTTTTTCGATTCAATTTATATTTATATATTATTAAGAAACTGACCGCGGAGCTGCTATTCTGCTTTCGATGAATACACCGTTGGAATACCGTATGGAAGAGGAATAAACAGCCGACGACCTTCTTTCGTATTCTTCTCATTCGTGTTGTGCCTGATGGCAGCGCCTGGTGCCACATCATCATTTATTAACGAAGAACGAAAGAGAAAGAACCCGAATCTGTGATGAGTATTATGACATTGCACTGTTGTATATCATCGATACGAGCATCAGCAGTCACTTCGTGCATATACACTAGATTGGTGTCGATAAATTCACGCGTAATTGCAACGAGCTCCCTCTTTCTCTCTCACACTTGGTCGTAAGTACAATACTCTTCTCTAACTTATTATGCACGAGAAATCGACAATATTCTCGTCATGCTCGTGGAATGTGCAATGAACTGGGACCACCAAAATAAAATTGCTGTACGTATAAGAGTGGGTAATATTATTTTGGTGGATTTTCTGCAGACAAATGGGCGGGTCGGAAAACAAATTTTTCTATCGAAATGCTGGTAACGTATTCGAACGAGTAAATATCATTCGTAAGTTCGTAAATGAACGTGTGTAAATAAAAGCGAATAGGTAGCGTGCATGAAGTATTTAACGACTGTACTTAACAGGAAGAGAAAATCATAGTGCAAGTGGTACAACCCAAGTTATGGTCATTTGGGACGAATAGTGGTACGAGTGTGAAATTGAGTGTACATTTTTTTAGAAATTTGGCTCGGAGATCCTGAAATTTTGACTCACGGTTCGTCTTCAGTGGGTTCAGTCTTGCTCGATTTGTTCTCTCTGACGCGTATGTGTCTTTGGGCTGGGGGTCAGTCTGAAATCTGCGTCACGCGACGATACATGACGTCATCAATGACCTTAACCTACTTAGGGACTTGGATAAATTTCGACCTTTAGCCTTCATTATAATAGGCCTAATATACAGTATACTAGCCTTATACTAGACTAAGAAGGAGGGCTAACGAGTGGAGCAAGTGAGCTCCCGAAAACTAGTTAGCTTAAAATATTGTATACCAGACTAAAAAGAGGAGGAACGAGTGGAGCAAGCCCCTGGAAGCTTAGCCTCCATTATACTAGGCGGCTAAAGTAGGTTTAGCCTTTATATAGGACTAATATACAGTAAACTAGCCTTATCAGCGGAGCGAGTGAGCTCCCAAAAGCTAGTTAGCCTAAAATATTGTATACTGGACTTAGACAAGGTAGTTTAAACTTACTTATAGTAGCCGAGTATAGAATCGATATTTCAATAGCTCACTTATAATAGATGTAAATTCCCGACCGTTGTCCAAGGCGCACCATACGTCAAGAATATTTGTAAAAGTTCCTTCACTACCTCCACCGCCTGTTTGCACTTGAGATTTAAATTTCCATTACGTTATTTCGTATAAGCTTACTTTTATAATATTCAAGCATCCTCCTCATTGGTCATTAGTGCTGCCGAATTCACAGATTTGGTAGAAAATCGTCCGCCTAATTCAAGGACTCGGCAAAAACTTCCGTGCATTCGGCAAAAAATCCACAAATGCGGCAATTTTAACAGGGAACCTGTTTTATGGGGGGCTTTTTGAGAAATTTGCCGTCCGCCGTCCAGCAACAAACTTGGAAAAATTTCGATTCTCGAGCTATATATGATAAGAGGGGACTTGGAAAAATTTCGACTCTGGAGCTATATATTATTATGATATGAAAGGGACTTGGAAAAATTTTAACAGGGAACCTGTTTTATGGGGGGCTATTTGAGAAATCTGGCGTCCGCCGTCCAGCGAAAAACTTAGAAAAATTTCGACCCTCGAGCCATATATGATAGGAGAGGGACTTGGAAAAATTTCGACTCTCGAGCTATATATGACAGAAGGGGGACTTAGAAAAATTTCGACTCTCGAGCTATATATGATAGAAGGGGGACTTAGAAAAATTTCGACTCTCGAGCTATATATGACAGAAGGGGGACTTAGAAAAATTTCGACTCTCGAGCTATATATGACAGAAGGGGGACTTAGAAAAATTTCGACTCTCGAGCTATATATGATAGAAGGGGGACTTGAGAAAAATTTCGACTCTCGAGCTATATATGATAGAAGGGGGACTTGAGAAAAATTTCGACTCTCGAGCTATATATGATAGCAGGGGGACTTGGAAAAATTTCGACTCTCGAGCTATATATGACAGAAGGGGGACTTAGAAAAATTTCGACTCTCGAGCTATATATGACAGAAGGGGGACTTAGAAAAATTTCGACTCTCGAGCTATATATGATAGAAGGGGGACTTAAGAAAAATTTCGACTCTCGAGCCATATATGATAGGAGGGGGACTTGGAAAAATTTCGACTCTCGAGCTATATATGATAGCAGGGGGACTTGGAAAAATTTCGTCTCTCGAGCGAGAAAAATTTAGATTCTCAAACTATATTATGATAGGCTTATAGTAGGTCTAGGCCTTCTTTATACCATCTTTATCTAGGTCTAGGCTTCCTTGAATTTTTTTCAACTCTCGAGCTATCATATATAACTGGAGATTCAAAAAAAATTTAGACTCTCAAACTATATTATACTAAGCTTACAGTAGGTCTAGGCCTTCTTTATTCTAGCTTTATCTAGGACTAGACTTCCTTGAATTTTCAATACCAAATCCCATTTGACTCATAAAACAGGTTCCCTGCGTTCCTCGCTTAATTTCGTTAAGGAAGCCGTCGTTTTTCTTCTGAATCCGCGGATCCGGCGATTAGGTGAATTCGGCATAGCATTTATAAGTAACAAAAGAGCAGAGGTACAAACAAACAATAGCTGGCGAAAAAATGAGGCGAATTCTTTGAAATTAAAATAAACGAGTGCACATACAATAACACAGAGCCAGCGGAACAGAAATTGAGATTCTGAAAGAATGTTCGCCATTTGAACAGCAAAATGGAATATGAGGTTTAGTCACGTACAGCATCAGATTATATTAAATTCGAATACCAACAGCCTTAAATACCAAAATTCTCAGCTTGTGCATTACAACAAACGTCGTCAATTCTATGCTCACATGTAAAAACTAGCAAGCAAGAGATTTTGAGATATTTTAAATATAAAATTCTTTGGTGACCTTGAAAACATTTCTGTTTAATTTTCTGCTCATTAAACAAACTCTCCTCGTATTTTAATCAAAATTGGAAATTTCAAGTAAGGAAATTACTGGAAGTTTTTCTAGAGCTCTACAGGATTATAATTTTAAAATTCTTAATTTTTTTCCTCCGAGAATTCAATGGGAATTTTTTGGTATCGATCGCCGTTGATTTCAAGATGCTAGACAGCTCGAGAAATATCCTAGTAATATTTTATTGATGTACTTTCAAAGTTCTCCTATTGTTGAAATTGCTCAATCTAACAAACACTTCAGTGAGCGATAATTACTCGAAATTTTTCACTTTACAAACATTGCAAAGTCAAAACGCCATCTGAGAACACTTGTGTTTATAATATTTCTTTTTATACTTGGCAAGCATGTGCCATCTGTTACTGGAGCACTCCCGTTAAGAGCTATACTGATTTATCTTATTGATTTGTAATTTCTCGAAAATGTGTAGAGCCATTTCTTTTGAAAAATTATGCATCTTATTGGAATTGTTTTTAACCAAACAGTTGTAACTCGTTGCGAGAGAATCGGTGTTTGAGAGCAAGAATTGGGACGTATATGACAGAGAACAAAAAAGCGTTAGCTAATGACACCCTTTCTTGCTTCGTACCCTTGTACTTCTCAATCCGAAAGTTATAAGTTGGAAGTATCGCACGCTAGCGTTCCGCAAAAATAAGTGCAATGGTTCTCTGTTTTATCTTATCTGATGTAGGTTGTAATGCGATAATTTATCAATAAAGAAAATATTGAAAGAGATAAAGTTTGCGGTGTGCTATTTTCGAAAAGTAAAAGTAGGGTCAGTGTGTTGACTCACGTGCATCGATGAAGACTTATCGCGGTGGATTCTTTTGATTTTGAGCGGCGACTGTAGGAGTATCCTTGAGGGACGGAGTCCGGTCCCAGGACTTATTGAAAAAAGTGGAAGTCACACAATCATTAAAAGAGTGGAGCAATATAGGAAGAAGTGGAGAACACATGTTGAGAGATTGGTAGAGGATAGGTTCCCGAGAATAATGTCCAACTATAAACCGACAAATAGACGCATGAGACACTAGTGGATCTTCCGAAGGCACCAACCCAAACACGCCGACAGGACACTAGGCGGACTGCAAAGAAATGAGATGATGACGACGACGACGACATTAGTTTAAGGATTGTGAATAATAATATCATTGATCGATCGCTCCAAAGTGTGAGTGAGTTTTAATGGAAAACTGGATGGAATTTATATACGATTTTGTTACTCGTACTTCAGTTCTGAAAAAAGCTGTCTGTAGAATAAGTATGGGCATCGTCTCAGTACAACGTACTGGTCAAGCTTTTTTCTCTCTGACTGAAACGTTGATTTCCACCTCACATAAGCTACAATTAGATTGTGACTTCTAACCAGGATGCTTTTCGTTGAACTTGGTAAGATTCCATTTTAAATCCGATAGTATAGTGTGCTCGCTTAGAGCGTCGTGGTGAAAATAAGATTCACATTAGAAACAAGCAGTCGTAGTATTACAACGTATGACTCGTCATCGGAGTATTTTAATTCTCAGTCTTCCTTACGAACAACACAACTCGAATGTCGGTACATAAATTCACAACTAGTTCGAACGAGTTATTCAGAAGAAGTCTGCTTAGAAATTTCTCTCGGTCGAGCACTTCCTGTCTAGTATACATATATGTATTCTACTCGACGAGAAGTATTTCTCCAGTTCGTCGAAGTATATTATGTTGTTGTTCCTTTTTCGCACACGAGCTACAAGGGTAATTCGAAAATCGGTTACATTCGAAGGAAAGAATGTCAGTTCAAATCAATTTGTAACGAAATAACGTATTGCGCGCTATACGTACAAAAAATATACCATTCTTTCGCGCTGCGTTGTTAATTATCGGTGCGCTGATGATGTTCGGCTTTGTGACTTGTTTTCCGCTTTTCCGTCATTTTGTACGGTGAACTTTTAAATTGTTTACGTTTTTATTTCATTAATTTTCTTCTCGCCGCTGCAGATTTATTAGCTCGTATATGGAGGAGCGTTGTGGTGGTAGTAGTATTGCTGACACGATGATGACAAGATGAATCTTGTGTATGTCGTAGTGTACAGTGGATGCTGTATTGCTGGTTCACTGCGTGTTTCGTAATAACTGTACATTACGCGTTTATTCTCGTTCGCTGAGTTTTGAAACTCCATGTCGCGGTTTTTGTCGTATTATTCTTCGTCTTCTCGCTTTTTCATTCTTTTCTTCCAACCAACGCCGGTTCAGACGGATTGTTTCTGTGTACTGCATTCTTTTCCATTATCGTTTGCAAAGAGAGGTTATTTCGTGTCATTTGGAAAAACTTCATCATCTCTTTCGTTGTGTGTCAAATAAGGCTGTCTTTCAACGACAACAGTGACTTTATGACGAATTGATGACAGGACACTTGAATAGAAATAAGTATGGGTAGCACGTGCGTGAAGCGAGAAAAATTCTAGTTTTTTGGTCCTTACAGATTGTCATATGTGTCCCTATTAGTCATTTATCCTGCTCTTCCTCTTAGTTGCTTTACCTCACGTACAAACGTAGTGATACTTGAAGATATCAGGCGTGGTTTAGTAGGGGAAAAAATCCACGGAGAGGTAGCGTATTTCGTGTAAAGACATAAATTGTAGTGTTTTGTATGCTCGCTCTCTTCCAAATTCTAAAACTCTTATGATTTACTCTACTTTTGAGCTATAGATGTGTGGCTGAAGCAGAAGAAAAACAAACCATTTGTATGGATCGAAACGAAGACTAATGAAAATTTCAAGCATCAAAGTGGAAAATTTCCAGCTAGATGCATCTGAGAGGGGGAGTGCTTGAAAAAAGTTGTGCTATTGAGCCACATATGAAAGGAGGAAGCCTTTGAATAATTTCGAACATTGAGCTTCTTAGGTCAAGAGAGGAAGGAGGAGTGTCGAAAAGACAAAAACTTCTTTATTTTCAAGGGTATCATCAGAACCCCGAAGTCTTGAGAATTTTCCTAACAGGCTTGGGGTTTTAGTTTTTTTTTTGCAAAAAATGGTTGTATTCCTGATAAATGATAGCGAAGGTGCCGAAGTCTCTTATTTCATGTTTAAATATGTATGTCTCCGTACGGATCAAGTCTCCTGCTTTTGCACAGGGTTACCACACACATTTAAAGGGAAGAAAAAAGGGAAAATTCAGAAAAGAAGGAATTTTTCTGTTTCATTTCCAGTCAGATTATCGGCGTTCTTCCTTTCTCTATCATTCTTCAAAGATGTCGATGTGCGAAGGAAAGGGAGGGTGCCTTGGGCGGAAGTGCTCGGTTTGGAGGAGGACCTCATACAATTTTAATTGAACATCACCACAGGTAAGTTCAATTATACAATTGTATTTCACTCCTCCAAACCGAGTAACATGTAGATTTTTAAAGCCACATCGACGCGTCAAAAGGTGGAAGAAAGTGGAGCTCCATAAAAATATAGCAAAGCAATTGCGCAAAAGAACGAAAAACTTCTACGTAATTACAAACAAATTAGGTTTCTTACATAGTTCTGAAGAGGTTCTCAAGTGCTTCAAATTATAATCACGCGTTATAGAAACTTGAATGACGATTATGCCTAAAGTTCCAAGATGAAAAAACAAAACAAAATGAAGAAACGAAATTGTTTTACTTAATGTTTAGCCTGTACCACAGCTGTTGCAAACGAGGCTGGGTCCGGTGCTGGCTCTCGATTGTAGAAACGAACGAAGGTGGTGGAGGCCGGAGTCCACCCAGCCGTTTTCAATATGCCATTCACTGAAGCTCCACCTCTAAGGGCCGTTGAAGTAGACGCAAGTCTGGGTCAATGCCGCTGTCTCTTAAAACTTGTTTTACCCATCTTCCGAAAATTTGTGTAGAAACTGGGGAATATGGGGGGTAGCTGACAGGAACAGTTCTTTTATTGTGCTCCTACTTGCTTTTATGATCTCAAGATAACGCACGAGGGTGGATGCTACGCAAATTTTTGTCTCTTCATAGAATGGTAGAATTAACACTGGCTGTGGCTTATTGAGTCCCGAGGTTTTTATGCGCGCTGGGATAAAGATCTCAGTCCGTGTCGATGAAGTCCTAATGAAGCTAATGTCAATATTGTAGAGGGTTTGCAGGCGATGACCTGTTGTCAAGGTAAGTAAGGTGATGAGTTTTTTCCTAAAAGTGACTGGTTTAACGACTGCGTAGGTGGTTGTTTTTTGAAATATTCGAAGACTAGCTGTGGATCTCAAGTATAATCGTACCTCAGCGCCGCTGGGCGTAAGTTGTATAGTCCTCGAAAGAAGCGCCGTAGGTGAGGGTTCTCCGAGACGGCCCTAGGAATCACTAAAGCTAGGGCTGCCCTGGTTCCGGACACAGTATTATGTGCTCTTCCTTTTTCAAATTCTGACCTGAAGAAGGAGAGCACTTAGGACATAGACGGTGTGTAGAATAAAATTCCAGACAACTGGCAGTGGAGCCACCATCTTCTTAGTGACAGACTGTATGTATCTAGCGTTGACGATTGAATACAAGTAATCATGACGTGTAGGACTTCCTTTGGAACTCCTTGATTCAACAACGCTTGACTGATAACCTCCCTGCAACCAGGGAAAGGTTTTGGTGGAGGGGGTGTGATCTTTTGTCGGAAGTTGAAATAGTTTATAAGATGGCGAGAAGAACAAAGGTGGGATCAGAGTAAGGCCTGGAATAAGGGGAACCAGGCTGGGAAGTCCAGTACCACCACAATTCCCTCTGACTCATCAGTTTAGATCTTCTGAAGTGTACGAAGAATAAGACTGATTGGAGGAACGGCGTAGAAGAAGAAATCCCTCCAGAATTTGACAAAGGCGTCAACCACCCGCGCTCCCGGGTCTGATTTCCAGGAACAGTAAGCCTCGCATTTCTTATTTGATTGAGTTGCAAACAAGTCAATTGAATGCTCTCGTCGATAATGAGTATTCCGTTTCAGGCTTTAGTCGTCTAAATTCCTCTTCTGTCTCCCAATTATCTGCTGAGGCGACATAAGACGCATGAACAAAGATGGCGACGTTCACACCACTGCCACAATTATCGGGCTAGGTCATTTAACTGTGGTACCTGGGTACCACCCATTTTGTTGATAAGTATCCAGGTGGAGTAAGATTTGTATATTGGAATGATGAAAAAGAGGATTTCTTCTTATTTTTCGTATCTTGATCCTCAGGGATATTCTATGGTGGTGCATTTTTCCCGAATTTCCCAACAATTTTTTTTCTTCATTTTTCGGAGGATCTTGATGCATCCTAAGGTAGAAATTATTCTTTAAAAAATTTTCATCACTGGTTCAAAAAAAATGCCCGTGATCGTTACTTTGTCGTCTAAATCGAGATTGAGTGTGCGATACCCCGTTGAAAGAAGAGAAAGAAAATCGATATAACTGCCTTTACGATTCAGTGGATTTGAGAATGTATTTTTCAGACACGGGATCGAAATTTGGCATACTCGATTAACGAAAATTGAAACATAGTAAATTTCGAAGTATTTTTTTTTGTATGGGTTTTATTTGAAATTCCATTTCAGCTCTTCAACAGCTTTTGAAATCTATTGAATTTCTTATCAGAGCACATCAAAATTAATGAAACGACGAATTTTACTATTGCAACGACTAAGAAATCTTGTCTTTGTAAATTTTTCTCTTCAATCAAGAATTTTTTTCAACTTTGAAAAGAAAGTTTTTTGTTTCAATATCTTCTGATGTTAATCTATTTTTGTATTATTGACTTTCATTTTTAAATTATCGAAGTTTCTCATACATTGAATTGTAATTTATTTTGGTTCCATGAATGAAACTGGTGACCACGAAGGGCGATTACTTGACTTTTTAGCGAGTGAATGAATCACCTAAATGCCCTTTGGCCTCTGAGTTTGTAAAAACCGAGGTATGCGGGCGCTTTTGTTTTACGATTGTTTACTACTCTTCAAATTCGGAACGAAAACACGGTTACATGTTCTTCGTGACCGCAGACATTTTAATTAACAATAGAGGGCCTGTTGATATTAGGCTATATGAGACGCGACTGAAGAAAGAAACGAAAAAAAAAGTAATGAATTTTTATTGCGGCGAATATTATTCGAATTTAATGAAGTGATGCGGGATAGCGAACGATGACGAAAGGACTACAGAAAGAGAGAAAGAGACTGTAGACAATATAGCCACTGAGAGAAAGGAGGAGGATTAACGAAAAACATTTTCGGTCGAATAATGGAGTTACTGACTGGTTAGTGTTTATGTTATATTATACGTACTTGGAAATTTATTTTTCATTCTTTGTTCCATCCAGCTTGAGCAGTTTTATTCAGTTCGATGACACATTTCAGACTCCGCGATGGAAGAATGTGGAAAGAAAGAGAACGGGAGTGTGCGAGAGAGATGGCGTGCAAACGAACGAGTGGTTTCGTGTACCCGTTTTAGGCACTTCGTGGGTAGTGGAATACTTTGTTCGTCTACCATTGCACGATACAGTGTAAATTATGATAAAAATATTAAAGTGTGTGAAGTTGTATCTTTTTTTCAACCTAACCCCCTGGAATATTATATCGGCTTATACACGTCAAACGGAAGCAATAAATTTGAAACAGTTGCTTCGTTTTGTGAAAAAAGAAAAAAGATTGGCTCGAACGATGACGTGTCTGCCATATTAGTTCTGGTGGGTTGATAAGTATTGCTGATCTACAGTATTGATAGTTGCGTCTCCGACGGGCGAGATGGCAATTAGCGGCATGAATTCGTAGAACTGTGTCAAATTCACCGATTCAAGCGAAATAGTACTTATTCGAGTCTGACTTGATTAGGAGTATCGAGCTAAAAAAGCTGATGCGTTAAATTATCGTAAAGATGAGCTAGCGAACGGAATTCGTGCCCATCCACTGTATTTCGACGATTTTCCCATTTGCATGTTTGTTGAGTAATCTCAAAAAAAAAAAAACTTGGGAATGAAAAATTAGGAAAACAAAATTTGCTGAGCTTAAATTTTGTACAAGTTATCTTCTTTCACAAGAATTTCTCATGGTTGGGGAGTTCAAATTGAAGTAGTTTCGCTATAAAGTCGTATCAGAACTCGCAAAGTTTTTCATCAAATTTTTTTTCGAGTCTTCCTGAAGGTCGTGAGGTTAAAGGAACCACGTACACGCAGAAGACACTCTCTATGTACATCTCTCTCCTTTCTTCAATTCGATCCTTGAAATGATTGTTCTGCGTACTCGAATTCTCTAAATTTTTATTCATGCACGTAGTTACTGCTCCACAACTTCAGGAAAATCTTGCGAAAATTTGATTATCGTCCATTTTAATGAGTTGATGTAGTTTGGATTGCGAAGTATTTTTGTATAAGCTGCGAGACCGTTAACGTGTCAAAACCAAGGTTGATGTGGGAGACCACTGGAGAACCGGTCGTAATTTACTTCGGTTTCTATAGGCCATCCTGACGGGCGTGCACTTTGAAGTTGGCATTCGGTGTTACGGTAGAATAATGCTCCTTACTTTATAATGTATTCGTAGAAATAAAATCAAGTTCAGTTTTTGACGATCTTCGTTTGCATCGATAATTATTTTCTGTAGGTGTGCATAAATGTTTACTGCTTCATGTCTTGATGTGAGGTATTTATAATCGTAATGGTATCTGTGACGCTGTTGAACGTCTGGGAAGAAATTTAAAGGAATGAATTTCAAGTGTGAAAGCTACCTTATCTGATTGTCGGGATAATGCGCTAAAAAAGATGAATGAATCGTTATCGTAAATCCAGAGCTTATAGTGAGTGACCATCTACTATCCAGTCGTAATTTTATCATCATTTTAACATGACTGAAATTCTTATCGAATGTTTCTCTCATAATCTGTTTTCTTATCACGATTGATTTCCTCATCGCGCAGACTGTATTAATTGCTGTATTTCGGTCTCGATAATTGCTTTACTCGTAAAAACCTCGGTATTTTGTTAAACCCTGCGTTCAGAACTTTAACCGGAACAGATTTTTTCTTCTTCTGCTTCAATGGATAAAAATTTCTCATCTTCCGGCATCAATGTCATTTGTCAAAAAAAGATGACTGAAAAGACAAGTCCTCATGTTGCTTGTCCTTTTTGTGGGGACTTTTGTGGATGGAATGTCTTGTACGATAGTGTATGGAAAGTGTTCGAATAGTCAAAACTAATTAATATATTTTGATGATACATAATATGTAGATATTAATGATTTTGTAAATTTCAACCACCTACTAGGTTACCTAATTTCAGGTACATCAACCAATTTTTCATCTCATTCGGAATGATTCGTTGAGGGTACATCGTTAGAAAATCGTGCGCGTCTATTTAGATGGATGACCTTGACCTAGTTCTAAAGGGAGAGTAACAATGAATTGTTTGTGACCTAGTTAAGAAACACATCCCTCGTCCTTGTTCTGTTATGGTCTTGAATGAGAGAGGATGATCGCGATCGAAGAAAGTATACTCTCAAAAAATAAGAAAAAATCTTCGATTAGATTTTGTTTACAAGGGACACAACGCGACAGACGTAGAGACTGACCCGATTATTGAAATAACTATAATAACTAACCGGATTGCTTACTTCAAGTATTGTTCGTTTAATATTTCGAATACTCTGATTGCCTCAAAGCGAAAGCGTCCAAGTTGCCGAGATGCTCGTGCTGGTCGAAAAAACCAAGAATCAATAATATTCAGAAGTGAATTAACTAAATTTAAGTTTGTCAGGTATATTTTGTGTTGAGGAAGGTATCCAGACATCGTCTTACAGGGGATCTTTTGTCACCCTGGAAGGTAATAAAACCAAAAACGTCGTATTTGTAAATTATCTTGACTCGGGACATTCGAGCGTAGACAATCGTAAACGATCATAAAAATATCTTTTTACTGTTGGAATCGTATCAATGATGAGCGCACCTGTCAGAGGACAACTTCTACCGACGGAATACGGTTAGAGTCGTAAAATCCGAGGGTAGGTTTAATATTGGAATCATCGAAATTAATAGCTTGATTCTCACGGAAGGAACTCGACGAAAAAAATCCAGCTTATATGATGAGAAATATCGAGCGTGAATGATTCGTAATACCCGAAGTACTACGAGCATTTAATAAATTTTTCCTATTCTCCAGCCGGAAGTCTTGTCCCATTCTCTAAGTAGCTCAACAAACTTCGTCCATTCAAGTTGTATTTCGGGAGGAGGATGGTTGCTGTGACCTTGTGTATGACTTGGAAAAATTTTGATCCAGTTACATATTAGTTCTTCGAATCCTCTTCAGTGTGTATATCCGTGCTCAAGAAGATGGTCAGCGTACGCAGAACGGCCTAAATTCTTGGAGACTCAAGCGTCGCCATGCTCAATGACCCTAGTGGTCAACTTTGTGCTCTTTTGGCCAATGTGAACGCTGTGGCAATCATTACACTTGAGTCGATAAACACTTACTTTTTTTCGTAAGTTTATATACCATCCTTGAAATTCACCAGGAGTTTGCTGAGGACGTTAGAAATGGGCAGGTCGAAAGCCAAAATGACAGAGAACCTTACTTCGGGTGCTGGAGAATCAACCTAGGTAGGGAAGCTTGATCCACTTCCTCCTCAAAAACGAATCATGCTCACGAGGGATGGAAGTGGTGAGGTCTATATGGTTCAAGTGGTCTATATCGATATCAATGTCATTGGAAACGGCTAGGTGTTTCATGATAACAACCTTTTTCCGGAAACTTTTGGGGTTTGCAGGAATAGCAGCCGGCGTTGACTTGTATTCTAGGCGGAGGGAAGTGCCAAAAATGGTAGTCTCAGTGGACGTAGGTTTCCTAAAGATACCAAACTCGAGGTGCTCATTTTTGATGAAGACACTGGGATCAAAGAAATTAATTTCCGAGCCACCACCCCAAAATAAGAAAATCTTTGAGGGTAAGAGGAGAGCTGGACCATTGGCAGAGGAAGTCATCAACGTACCTGTACCAATAGGAGATGTGAGTGAGGAAGTGGGAGAGTGAAGAAAACATCTCATGCTCGAATTTATGCATGAATATTTTAATGATAATAATGATATCTTCACCAACACCTGATCTGTCTTGTTTCCTTGTCTCGTTAGCTTGTTCCTATTTTGCTCTGATACGAAAGCGCTCAGATTTCAACAAATCCTTTCTCTTTGCAGTGTGCATTTAATTGCTAATAAGTTATTACTGTTAATTTCTAAACCTACACTTCTGCAAGCTTCAATCAATTCCTCTAGCATTTTGTGAACCTCTTCTCTACTGTCACCGATTATGACGTACTGTCGGCAAATCTTATTATTGAGCCTTTTTCCATATATTTTTATCCCTCACTTCGTCCCTTGCCAGCTCTTTCAATACTTCCTCTAATACTGCATTGAATAAATTCGAAGAAACAGTGTCTCTCTGTTTTACTCCCCTTTTGATTGCTAATGTTCTCCCTCTTCTATCTGTTGTAATGTAGGGTTTACCGTCTTTGTTTTATTATTTTCCCCGCTGTTCCCTGTCTCTCAATAGTGCCTTCCAAATTGATATGTATTGTCGAGCCAAACGCTTTTTATGAAAATCTACAAATGTACAGTGGGTCTCCTCTACTCGGTATTCTCTTCTAGCTTTTTCTATCAACTGGTTCATTGTTGTGATGTGGTCCATGGTGAAATAGCCACTGCGATTTCCTACTCTCTATTTACCCTATCGATTTTGTTGTCCGTGCCTACTCTACTTCCGTGGGCGCCAGCCTCGTGGATCTACATGGTAAAGCGGCGCTGTGGATGAGTCTTCAGAAATGCTAGGGTTTTGACCTCTACAGAATCACAATATATATCTCTATGCGAGTCGTTGCGAAGAATTGTAGGCAATTTTCATCAGTTTATGATGCTAAAAGAGTAAGTGTTTCGTCTTTGCAATGTGTCGATCAGATTTCCTGATAACATTGTTACGACGTTATCGTATAAATAACGTACACGTATAAGATTGTTTTCTTCCTTATGTATTCCTCCAGTACACGAAACGGATCACCGGTGATCTTTGAACTTGAACGATGCCATTTTCTTCGGAATTTTGTCCCATCTGTGCGCGTCGAAGAGACTTATTTAGAATGGCTGAGCGGACGGCGAGGTAGCAACAATCAAAATAGATAATCTTCGCGAATGCCTCGTCGCACGTACGCACGAATGCGGAATACCACTTTCCATTTGACGAAGCGGATTAAATACTGGTCTCGTATACAATATTATCTGCAATAGCTACTCTATATGTAATGTTTATTACACGAGCAACATGATCGTATTCTGTGGATGTACACGATCATACGGCGGCAGTATATTGGCACGAAAAAATAGCGGTCGGATTACTTACCGTTGTCTTTTCTTTCTTTACTCCAGTTACAACGTAATTATATTGTTTTGAAATGTACTGTACTCGGTATAGGTATGCATAAAGCTATTCGCGTTTACCCGTATTATTATTGAAGAAGTCGACGAGAGGTAGGCAAAGAACCTGCTGCCGTTTGTTGTCGTCGTCTTCTATTCCACTTTTTTTTTTTCCTCTGTGTGTAATACTTTCACCGCGACGGAGTCGTCGTATTCACCGTCGAACTGGCATCGTCGCACTTACCTGTTTCTCGTTTACACGGTCGTCGGCTATAATAATTTTTTGGCTGATGATGAGACGATGTCGTAAAAAGGTGAGACGAAGATGGAAGGAGAAGTGTGTGAGAGAGAGAACTGGAAAATTTGCTCGTTCGCGAACTCTTCTATATATTCGTCTGGCGGATGAGCTTTCATGTATACGCGAGAAATGACTCTATAAAGGGTAATCTCGCGATGATGACGATGCATAAGTAGATATACGTTATTCCCGGAATGTGTTGGCGTGAAATAAAGAAAAAAGAGAAAATTTAGCACCGTCCGACGAACGAACGAAGGGAATACATACGCGATAATGTATATTGAACTTTTTTCTCTTCACTTTATCGTACATATTTTTTAAAAATGTTTACTATTCTCGAGTACATTGCTTTTCCCTTGAAAACGCGTCTTGTCGCTCATTATGTGTATGCATTACGACGTCGAAAAAGTTTACTCGAACATGACTAATGTATGAAAATGATGATGTACGAAGAAATATTATTACGTCAACTATAAGTACGTATGTTTACTGCAAAAATCTTTTCAAATGGACTAGTCGACAATCTTGAATCATTCATGTTGACGTACGGGCTTGCGAATTTCTCTAAAGAACCTAATTTTTCATGAAGGATTTGCGGTCAGAATGTTTAACCTTGGAGGGGGGGATCTTCCAAGCTTGACAAAGTATAAAGAAGCTTGCAGAAGTTGGATGATATTGTAAACAGGTTCTCAGCTATAAAATTCTTTTATACATGAAAGTTGGTAATTCTCACTACACGGCTTTCCTGATCGTCTGCATTATGGATAGGACATGAGTGATGGTCCTACTGCTCTTTTACTTGTGATCTATTCGATCTATCGCTTCGGTGATTTTCACCGACCGTTTCCCTCTACCACCAGTCTCCGCAAAACTGAAATATGTGTTGGTGACCGATTGTAGAAGATCATATCCTTATCAAGTTAACGCAATCATTCTTTTTCCGATTTGAGCCATCAAGCTCTCTCTTTCACAGTGTGCAACCTTCATCTGAAGGCGAATTATGACGATCTAATCTCAGGGCCTGGTAGTGTAGTGGTCATCGAACTTGTCATGAAAACGAGAGGTCGCGGGTTCGTTTCTCGCTCGAGCCAGGAGATTTGTTCGTCATATTTCATTTTCCTTATCTCAGGTCTCATTTTAGTCATCCTTTTGGACGGACTAGAATCCCACGTGAGTCTCAAGAGCCCGAAGGGAGAGGCGTCGATTTGAGTCCTAATAATTTTAGTTCGGGTTCTTTATTTGGTCAACATATTTCCAAGTCCTCCTCTCGGTATATGCAGATCAATGATGAGAATGTTCTCATGTCCCCACCTCTCATAAACACAGCTCAAAGGTCGTGACCATACGTTTTCCAAAATGACACTTCCCGGAACACTTCCATCACCACCATAATCGCTCTTACGTAAAACTCAAAAGTCAAAATCTTTCCAAGTCTCCAGTGCTCACCCGTGTGGTTGTTATGGGTCCAAATAAGAGATGGTCTCATTGCTTTTTTCGACTGTGAATTTGATACTTTCATTCATCGCAATCGGTTCCAGCAGGAATTTATTCATCTGCATTTTGGTGTCTGATCACACTTTGTATCTAGCCCAAAGTATGATCGAGTTCCGGAACTTGCTGTATATCGGTGACAGCAATGATACCATCGCTGGTCTTTCTTCCTGGCTGTAAAACTTGTTAATGAAACGGCAGTAGCTCAGACCCACAAGCTCTTGCACTATTTAGGCGTACTTCAGCCCGTCAGTATCATCGCTAGTCCTTTTTCTAGCTGTAGAACGTGTGATTGAATTGGCAGTACTTGTGGCCCACGAGCTTTCACGCTACTTTGCCGTACTTCAGGCCGGTGAAGATCCCCATGGTACCTATAGTTTCACGACTGAGTGAGAAGTTTCTCCTTCAGTATGATGCGCATGTTTGTATCCCAGTTCCCTACCTTGTCCGATCACTCTGTCAGCTCTTTGTTGTCTCTGATACTCTACTAATAAAGTGGAGTAGTAAAGTTGAGATCCTTCTAACATCCAGTTCTCTACTCAAACCTCGTAATCCTCAAAATATGATACCTTTTTCCAGTTTCCTCTCGAAATCACGCGGACAGCGGATACCGAACATTTTAGAATTTTTCATGCTTTTAATATTTGGACTACTCTTGAAAAAACAGTCATGGAAAACGGTCTCAAAAAAGACGATTTCTTGACGTTTTTGACTGGGGTTACTCCTGCGAAAATCGTCAAGGTGTTTGTCACGCTTGATGAGGTTATCTGTGACCTCGGTTTACTTTGGTATACTAGGCCTAACAAACAGTAGACTAGATTCTAATACTAACACTCACTTGTGCATGCAAGTGAGCCCTTGAGCTATTTACGCCAACATACAGGATACTAGGCTTAAAATCATTGGTGGAGGGGACGTTACCTTGACATTATGAATCATTATAATCAATATATTAGTGCAGTAAGCAGTGTCTCTGGAGGTGACGTGTTATAGCCGACGCTTGTTCCTTCTTCCAAATAAACTTTCATTAAACAGACTCCTGTTAGAGAAAAGCCCTAGAGAAGGAGGACGGGGGTCAGCTTCAATTCCTTAAGTGTCTGGTGGTCACAACAAAACGTACAAAGACGGAAATTTTAGAATTTTCGAGTTTACAATCCGTTAAATGTGGCTTCAGCTCGACTGTTTCTAAAGATATCTGTATAAAGTAGGTTGAAACTATCAGCTGGCGAGATAAAAACATTGCTTCAAGTCCCTTCATATTGCAATAAATGACGTGAAGGTCGAAATCTCTTCATTGTATGGACCTGTTCCTTATCAGTTACTTTCCATGGTAACGTTTCTTGTTTTTTGGGGGGTCGGAATTCAGAATTTTTTCTATTCTTCGATTCTATTAAGCATTAAAAATCAAACTCTACAAGTCCTTTCCGTCTATGATGTTCGAAACATAGAACTTTCTTTCTCTGCAAAATTTGAAGCTCAGAACTTTTTCAGCTCTTTTGCGATTTCTTTCAAGTCTTTCATCCGCTTGAAAATGAGAGCTTGGTCCCTCTCAATCTCTTCTCGTGTCAGCAGGATACTTAACCGGTCAGTAGAAAGGAATTCCCATTCAGTATGTTCGAAAAAAATTGCCAATAAAAATGAAGTATGTATTATTGCACTAATCGCAAGTTATTTTTTAATGGATCCTGCTTTCTTGGGAATTACTAGGTGAAAAGAATGCGCTATGCGTTCGGCAAAATAGTGGTTTAAAGGAATGCGAGGGCTTCGACCTAGCTTTGATTGACGAGTCATACATGAAGGATTCTTGATGGAGAACGTGATCATCTGAAAAGACGGGTGCTCTGACCTGGTTCGGGGAAAGTTTTGACTGGTAAACAATTTATTGTAATTGTGCTAGATCCTGGAAATTTGGAAAAAGTATGTATAAGTAAGTATTCAGGAGTCAGGACGTTTCGGTTAGTCGACGTGAATAAACTTCGTCTGGCGAGATATGAGAAGTGCGGTACTCGAAAAAATATGATTAAATCCAGGAAAATTTGCCATCGGAATCGAAGAATCATCTCACAGGGAACAGCTTCTGTACTCGCCTCGATCGACATAGTTAATGAAAAAGACAAGTTGGCTCCCCAAGGATGCATCGATCGTGGCCCAAAAAGTCCACTTTTTATTTTAAACATAGAACAGGTGCAATAGTTTTTCACAAATATAATCCAATCGATAGAAGAACAGAAGCGAATCTTTAGAGGAAACTAGATAAAATCAACTGATTTTATGAATCGCTTTTTGTACTAAAAATTGAATTTCATTCTTTCTTCCTCCCTCCCCATCCTCCGTCGGTCAGTCTCTTGGCCTCGATCGAAAATTTCGAGATTCTCGCGTCCCACTCGCACTACTTTATGATCTGTACCGACTGGTCTATAATTTTCATGAAGATTTGGCTACGTTACTCGCGAGAAAAAAACGAGGAATAGACGATGAAAAATTTTCTGCATTATTATCAGTAATATGTACGTTTAGAGCGTAATAATTCTCCACTAAAGATAAGAGTGTGCACGTAATAACGATAGCAAACTCATGTCCCATGCCAGCGTTTCCTAGACGGTTCGTCAACTTACCACTAAAAATTTCATCGTTTAATTATACGACGATTATAACGCTGTAATATTATAATTTTCGTTTTGAGAGATGAATAAACGTTGAAGAAAGAAAGAGTGAAAATAAAGAAGAGCGAAAAAAGAAAACGTAAATAAATTTTCAATTCTGTGTTATAATAATATGATGCAGTGTTTTTCCTTGTTTACGCGCGAACGAGGCTGAAAATAGTTACTTTTTTTTCCTTCATTTTTCTCTCTTCTCTCGCTGTTCAAAATTTATTTTTTCGCGATCGAATTAAAAATTTGGCGCGGTTGCGTAAACGACCAGTTTCATTCTGTCTTTGTCTTTGTCTCCCTGCCCCTTCTCTGTCTTCTATCTTCTTTCTTTTTCTTTCTCTGGGTTTGACTGACTCATGTGCTGGCGACAGCGGGCGCGCGTGTGTGTAAGAGCGAGAGAGAAAGAAGCGAAAAATTTGTAAATGACTGATGTAAACGATAAATTTTAGGCAGTCGGTGTTCATTACCCCTGTCCTTGTCGTCGCGCTGTGTGCCACAAATTCCCTCTCGACACTACATCACCGGTGTGTATACGAGTGGAGTGCAGGACGGATACTATATTATATAGTCTGCAACAGCGCCATTAAATGAGAGAGTCTGAAATGAAAAATTACTTTAACCTTGTTTCAAGCTCGCTAATGTATTTTCGAATGTGTAATGAAAATATAACCTATGCGAAATTTTTCGTTGACATTCGCGCGAGAGTAGAAAAGAAGACGGGACGGTTCAACGAAAGAGAGGTGGGAAAAAAATACAGCACAATAGTATAGAAATTTAAGAATAAATTATATTATTGTACCATAAAAGAGCTCTTTTTCTTTTTCTTTGCGGTAACGATTGTTGAGTCGACCTTCGGTCGAATTTATTTCTATTTAAAACCATTTGTTTCGCCTTCTTTTTCTCCCCCTTCCTCAGATTCGTGTATTTGCTCGTGTATAGAATTTCAGGGTAAATTTTTGTTTGTTATAGGTAATGAGGAATAATTACTATTTTGTACACAGTCATACTCTATTGTGTATTGCAGTACATATACGGTCTTGTAGACAATATGCGGTCGATATACGACTTGATGATGATACAGTAGGTGCATATATCAAGTGTATTGAATTTGAGACGAATAGAGTGTATTGCCCTGTAGTCATAAACTTGTACCGTATATTGGATGAGCTATGCGTTGGCATGATCGTTCTTCAAATTAATTGGCAGGTACTAAAAGAACTCTTATCGTGGTGTAGTTTCGAGTTTATTCAACGAACGGGGACGCTATTTTCACGTAATATAGTTTTGCGAGGAAATAAAAAATCCACGTGTGTTCGTAATTTATTCCGAGGTAGGCTCTCTATTTCGAGCGTAGAAGCGCGATTTATATTTTACAAAAATTTGGGACATGAGCGAGAAATTTTGGATAGTCGAAATTGACTGACGCGGGAAATTGATGTGTGCGATGAAAGGAGAGACGAAATTATAATCGTAAATTGCATTTCGTTTTCGGTAACGCGAATTATAGAATATTCGGAAGGCAATTCTGGTATAGAAAAACATTCGGCTCGATTGTTTCTGTATAGCGTAATATCGTTAACCATATTATATTGAAGTTGATGAGTTATCGCTCGTTGTACGAATTTATGCGTAGAAAAAAAGTCGAATGTTTCCGGGACGTACGACAATAGCGTGTATGGCGACCTCAAAAATTCTATGAATGAATTTAGCCGAAGAATTTTCCACGCTTTTTGGTGCGAAGGGTATTCATAATCGACAATGCAACGTGTTCCTGGTATACAATTGATTGCAGATTTCAACTGTGAGCACGTAACCTAGACTGTGTTTATATAAGGAGAATTGAATTGCTTCGGTTGTATATCGTATATCGTTCACGTTCGTTACTCCAATTTCGATGAGGAGGTAGAGATTAAGTGGCTGAAATCGTTATGCTCTGGAAGTTGTGGAGCGTTTTTAGAAAATCCTAGGTCTTAGTGACAGATATTTTTGTTGTTGATCCAGAGTTGGCTGTTTTTATTGCAGACACAATGCTTGAAAATTGTAATGAGTGGACATTCTACCCATGCTCTCGCATTCAAAATTTCATTTTGATTTTAAATTCGATTCCATTCTCCAGAATACCTTAGATTCGCTTAATTCTTGTCGATACAAGAGTGCTTTGAAAGAAAAAAAACTTGATCCAGCAACTACATATATCAAGTATCTTCCGTCACTCAGAAAACAAAAAATTCCCGAAATGAGGGACCGACGTTTTGCATTTTGATAAGGTTAGAAACCCTAAGATGTAGGATCGAATGAAACTAAATTATTAACATCGCCTGCGTCAATTTGCTTCTTCTGTAGTTCTCTTCGCAACACGGGATAAAAGCCTTCTTAAAGTCAATCATGGGATACGTTCGGCACAAAACAGGATCTAATGGAGGTTGGAGCGTCAGAAGTTTAGGAGCGTTAGAGTAAATTAAGAAAAACGTCGCTCAGAGGCGGCGATTATAGGCAGAGGCCTCTGTAGACAATCACCTACGGGCGTTGAAGGTGCACATTTGACAAGAAGTGCAAACTTCGCAGTTGAAACTTAGAACTTTCGAAGATAGAGCAGGTAACAAGTACATGCAAAAAGCTTCATTTTCTTCTGGAAATGAGAAGGGAGCCTTATGAGAAGCTTGAACTTCCTTCCATACCGCTTCAAGTTTATTACTTCATTCTTCTTATCTCCCGTTTAGGGCTCAAAATGAGTTTCTTTCCTTATGCGTATTCATGCTGAAAGTTGAAATTTTCCCAAAATACAACACCGGCGTTTTGTGGTCAGAAACACTACCGCAAGTAAGATGTAGGATCAAATGAAACAAAATTATAAATATCGTCTCCCTCAATTTTATACTTTTGTTGTTCTCTTCGTAATACAGGATTAAAGCATTTTTTCAAATCAAACATGGGCTAGGTACAAATAGGATTTTATGGTGGTTGGAGCGTCAAAACTTGAGGAGCGTGATAAAAAAAATCGCTCAGGGATGGCGGTAGTAGGCGGAGGCCCCTGTAGGCAATTGCCTACGGGTGTCGAAGGTGCCCAGTTGACAAAAAATACGCCAGAACTGCGCAGGTAAAACCTAAAATTTTTGAAGAGAAAGGACAATAAATACATGCAGAAAGTTTCATTCCTTTCTTGAAATGAGAAGGGAGTTTGTTTCATGGGAAGCTTGAACTTTCTTCCACACCACTTCAAGTGTATTCTTCTTATACTCCCGATCAGGGCCTAGAATGAGTTTCTTTTTAGATCTTGTAGTATAACACTGTGATTCTATTGATTACTACAATACTGCATAATGGTTAGTTTACTTTTCAACCTATGTGCTGCGTTTTTATTGGCTTCTATATTTGCTGTCTTCTTCTTTTTCTCTCGTCCAATTATAAAGCTGAATAGTTTTTGGCTGTTGAACTATAGTTTAAGAGGCTGGCTCTCTCCTTTTTGCCTTTGCAATCTCCACCTGTTCCCAGGATGCTACCTTTCAATGCAATGCTTGCCAAACAATAACTTCTCGTCTTACTTCTTCCTTTGATATTTTGTCCTTCGTTTTCCCGATATTGGAGGTTGAAATTTTTGTAAGTTCCTAAAGTAGGTCAGAGCCCTTACTAACCGTGAAATTTTCTTGATTCTCAAAATCTCTGAACTAGGTCACAACTTCCGCTCCCTGAAAATCCAAAATTTTCTTTTTAAAGTAGGTTAGAGCCCTTATCACCCGTGAAATTTTTCTGATTCCCGAAATCTTTGAAAGGGTCACAGCAAAAACCAAAATTTTCTAGAGGAACAATTGTAACACACCGCCCTCCAATCCTTCAAAGTAACGAGACCTCTCATGACGTCACATTTCGATTTCAAACACGTCTTTAGTTGTTTGTAAATTCAATCAAGGTCATAGAAGACGTCATTCTTCAAAGACGTCATAGTTTTTCTAAGATTCTCACCTGGAGGAATTTGGCCTGAAAAATCCTACCCGGATGACCTCAGATCCTTCCTCAGTTTTTTTTCAGATGATGGTACATTTTCGTCTGTAAATCTTGCAGCTTGTGAAATGTCTCTAAGTTCGTTCAAGTTCCTTGAGAAATATGCCTTTCACCGACAATGGCGAAGATGTTTATGACTGGCGTGGAAAACAAGAAGGTAGTGAGTTTAGGAACTCCATCGGACGCTGGCCTACATACATCTTAGAAACAAATACGATGAATGAAAGCATCGAATTCACAGTGGAGGAGGGCGAGCTATTTGGACTTAACACTCACACTGATGAACATCAGGATTGATAGGATACAAAATCTGTATGAAATCAACGCTTAGTTACACTATCATTCCAAACGACTCGTACCACCACCCCAGAAACAAGTTAGCGGCAATTCAGAACTACTGCTACCGAGTGATTTCTGTCCTGTTGAAAAGTGGGAAGAGAAGGAAAGAAATCGAGATTGGATAGCAGATCGCAGCAGTCAACACCTACTATGGAGACGTGGTCGGAAAAATTGAATGAAAGATAGAAACTCAGGGCGGGAAAGTGAGAAGGTACTCCGGATCAGTATCATACATGGGAAAGTACGCCAAAGTGATGGTAGCGTTCAGTGGTTGTAAATGTGGGCATCTCTAACAACCGACTCATGGTGAACAGAATAAGCGATGGCCAGGCGGAAGAAAAGGATAAGAGGAAGTTGAGCGGAGGGTACAACCTCAGTTGCAAACAGTGCGATGGCATCTCTACATTGATGAAACTAGAAGAAAATTCAACTTCAGGAAAAGGGAGGACGAAAAATCACAGGAAAAAGAAGATGGGAAGTCCTTGTTTGGCAAACACTGCATAGCACTCTGGGAACAAAAGGGAGAAAAACCAACCTTTTAAACCATCTAATGTCCTTTGACAGCGAAAGATTATTCCGCTTGGTGATTGAACGACAGAAAAAAAGCCAATAAAAACGTAGCACATAGGTTAAAAAATGAACTAAACATGATGCGGTATTGTTGTAGCCAATAGGATCAATGAGACCTAATATTTACGGCGTTGTTCTTCAGTAGTGATACAATTGATGATGGGGTAGCACCTGCAAGAACTTTTGTAAGTTAACTAATGAAGTAGGATGGTACACTTGAGACCTTTTCCTAGAGGAAATATATATTATGGAAGGGGGGGGGGGTATTCGCCAGGCCGGATACCGTCCGGCAGAACGTAAGACTTGAAACAATTTAACCTTCGAACTGGAGGTGATAAGAGTGAACTTGGGAAAATTTCGAATATCGAGCTATATGTGATGGGGGAGGGAGGGACTTAAAAAAACTTTCGACCTTCGACCTGATAGGAGGGAGACTTGGAAAAATTTCGAATATTAAGCTGTATCTCACTAGGAAAAATATGGACTTTCGAGCCTAAGTTTCCCGAGGTGATGAGGAACGAAGTTCAATCTTCATTCAGAAAAAGTATAAACAAAGAAACCCATATAAAACTGGTTTCCTGTTTACCCCGATTGTCACAGTTAATGAAGGCAATCCCGAGCAGCTAACGAAATAGGCTACGAGTTTTAATATCCAGTGCTCTTCTTACACCTATCGTACTCACAATCAGTCTCAATGGTTCATCAAAAGGATCCTCCTTCCCCTAAGAGATAGCTTTGCGACACCTCCAGCGATACTATCGCTGCTTTCTTCAAATACAAGATGGAAGAGGAAGTTTCTGGATTGATCGTGCTAATCGAGTACTTAAGTGAACGAACTGAGTTCAGATTGAACTTTGTGAATCGGCTGTTTGATCAGATCCCCAAAATTACTCGTATTGCGAAATAATGTCACTTAGAATACCGTCGTTCTATACTTTCGAGGGTCGGCTATCGAACCTAATGAAACCGGTGAGGAAATACAGCTTGTCAGATGATGCAAGAGGTTGATGGCTCTGTCAATACTGCCAATATAACCTGTAGCTCCTGTATATTTTTGCTCGCAATCACTACTTTACCCAAGATCATTCGGAATTCGTAAATTATCCTCGAATAGAAAATTTTGGCGTTCGTTTCTAATTAACATTCTACAACAATTCACTCTGACTGCGTGTTAGTACGCAAAATACGCTCGCACGACGAGGGTAGACTGTTTATTTTTCGAACAAATATTCTGTGTAAATTATTTGCATATCTGTATTCGAAATCGAACTTAAGAGATTTCCTTCCATTCGAATTCCGCGCTCTTTCTCTCTCGTTTCTTTTCATTTGTGGTAGTAACCCCGGTGGTGTTGAGGTAAACGACTCGAATTTTTAATGCCCGCCACTAAACGAGCACGTGCAGTATAATATACGATGCAACCATCCATTTAATCAAAAAACCCATAAAACCATTTTTATTTTGGATTAATATTTTGTATACGCGACAACATTTGGCAATTACGATTTAAATGCTAAGTAATGATATGTACACGCACGATATTCGCGAAAGTATGAACATGGGTAAGGAAAGCGTCGAACTACATTAATCAAGGCCGCGAAATTTATTCGTCAAGCTCGTAAAACCGATCCAGTTTTTGTACAACGAAAAGAAATTAACATATATCTATACCATAAAGAGCGAAACAATAGGTCAAAAAGTTCGGAAGAATTTACGAGTCGATTTGTTTTTGTCTTTTTGGGGACCTACACGTATCGTTCACATATCGATTGTGGCACTTCAGTATGAATAACTACGACCAAAAAATTTGTTACCGAGCGCTTTCGCGAGATAAATATTTTATGGAAGTTGGATAGAATACGTCGTGTCATTATCGCATCTTTGCTAGCTTTGGGTACGCACATCATTTTGTACGTTCCGAGAACGGTAATTCGGGTAATAGTGGAAATATTCGTTTGCCTGCTCGCCATCGTGGCACTAGCGATGGCGTTGCTAACCTAGTCGCGTTTATGGCGCTGTTGGTTCTCTGTATACGGTCGAGCTGGAAATGTGTTCTGTAAATATATATGTATAAAATATATACAGCACTTCATATATACGTAAGGTGAGTAGAGTCGTAAAAACTACCAACTATACTTATCGTAGCCTTGCTCATAATGATGACGAAGAGATCGTGTACATGTACGTATTGTACTATATTGCCTTGCTCGCGAACCATAATCGTGTTTTCCAAGTACAAAATATATACCGTACGAACACAATTTGTGTGTTCATTCGAGTATATTAATAGAAGACTAACGAACGGTAGTTGAACCGTACCGTACGATGAAATGAAATTGTTCGATTCTACGCTCAACCGCAGAAAAATGTGTCCAAACGTCAAATTGTGCAATGCCATCGACTCAGTTATTAGTATACTGAGTAACGCCGTGTATTAACGTGATAACATTGATCAACCAGATGTACCAGCAACAAAAATCAATGTGAGTGAATCAGGAAATTGGAAGCCTCTGTTCAGGTCACAATTATTGGTAGGAAGTACTCCACTTTACAGAAAGTCCACTCTTATACTCTCATGTTATCCAAAATCACCCACATTACTACATCGAACAGAAATTATCGCTTGTGTAAGATGTGAAGGAAAGAACATCCTGGAGACACGGTTTTGACGTCGATACCACTTCTAAAACTCGTGGGTTGTTAGAAATGGACTTGTAGTTTTGATACCACTTATAAAGCCCGTGGGTCGTTAGAAATGGAAATGTGATTGAAATTTATCTACTAGTCTCGTAGTTCGGTGACTCTAACTTGAAGTTTGGAAGTTTGATACATATTTTACTTATTTTTGTTACTCCGTGGAACAGGAGAATATTTCTGTCCCAACTTGTGTATCGAGACAGTGAACAATGAAAACATAGAGTGAAGAGCGAATTAAGTCTGAAAAAGTTCAAAAAAAACTTGAGAGATAACCAAGCGTGCCAAGATGAGTGAAACAACTTGAAATCGTTAATAGAGGCCAGGTTCAAAATATTTGTTCGTAAATACTCGATATACTTTGTAAAGTGAGAGAACTTCACTATAGCACTGCTTCATATCTCATTTATGTATAATCCTGCCCCTTGAAATCATCTTCTGCCTCTTCATATAAAAAAAAAGTCGAAGTTATTTCATGATCATAGTAATTTAGTGTATCATGTAAGTTGTGCCGGTCTGCAGATTTGTGTATGGAGGAAGGCATTGTACTCTCTTTTTTTTTCAACTTCGTTTATTTTACAGCGCTCAACTTCTAAGGTCATTTGCGCTGAACAGAATATATAATAATAGAATTCACTGCGGGTACATTCATAGTATCAAATTAGACTATATAGTTCTGTTTTGTTTAAGAATATGAAAACTTTTCGGACAGTATCCCCTGAGTCCTCCAGCAATGTCGAAATTTCGGTGGAGCGTTCTATTATTTGTGTCTTGTCTTCCAGATAACGAGGGCAGTTGAAGAGGTGATTGACTGTCAGTTTCATAGTACAGATGTTCATGTGTTAATCAACAATGGCCCAAACTGAGACGGGCGAGAATTATTTCCTGTCTTCGATTTGTCTGGTTGGATGTTTGCCAGGGTCCAAGAGTTGGTTTGATTGGGTGCAGCTTATTCAAAAGTTGCTGATCCCAGTCTTCCTGTTGACGTGTACTTATTTCCTCTGATAAGAGAGGTTTTAGGGTTTTTGACGGGCACTTTTTTGCCTGTTCCTCGTCGATTTGGTGAAATTTAAGTAGATTCTGAGACCGTGCTGCTAGCGGTTTAAGTTTGTTGTATCTATAGGATGAATAAAAAGTTCCGTAGTGGTTGATATGTGTTGGCATGTGGTAGATTTTATAGAAATATAGTAGGGATAGTAAATTTCTACGATGTTGTAGCTGCATGGTATCAGATTCAGCGTGCAGACTGGAAACTGGACTGCTGCGAAGTGCACCTATACAGATTCGAATCGCTTGGTTTTGAATGGTGTCCAAAATTTCTAATGCACTAGGTTTGGCAGAGGCGTAAACTACACAGTGACTGTTGTGAAGTCGAATGAGCAGTTTTCGGTCGGATCCCCAGTTAGATCCATTTAGCGTTTTTAATAGATTGAGAGCTGAGTGGCATTTTTTCTTGACGTACTGCAAGTGACGTTTCCAGGACATTTTGCTATCAAATACCAATCCTAATATTTCCGGTTTACTTATTTGATAATATACTCGTACCTCGCAGGGCCTATTTGATAAACTAAGATCGGTTTTTTAGGGATATTTTGATTTCATAATCAATCTAGAACGATTCCAAGTTCTATGTAGTGAACGAGGACACCCCTTTTGAAACACTCGCTGATCAGCTCTACGAACACAGTGTCAATCATGACTCATTTGTTTATGTTTCGATCCGTCTTCCCAATCGATCTCGTTTACTCGCCGCGGATCGTTGTGGAACCTATCGCACGTTACCGTGTTTCGATACATCAATCGTTGATGTTGATGAGTAAACGAGATTGTTACTACAGGTTGGGAGGACGGTCAAAATACTTCTAAAACAATATAATTTTTTTGAAGCACCAGAATATGAGCAAAAAATTGTCACGCCATGTAATTTCAACAGTGTTCGTAGAGTCTCTTTTTCGCGCGAAATGGTTTGCAAGCATTCATATTTAGTTTTCTCTGCTGTCTAACATAGGAGGAACAAAAGTAGGCAGTTTTGTACTTCTGTTCAAGAACTAATGGAAAAGCTTGGTATTTGTGGAGCATACCATTCGTTAACTGGAATGCAGCGATCAATTCGTTTTGTTGGAACTTTAATTATGGGGAAATTGGCTATAAATATCGTAGTAAAGAAACTTAAGGAACAGGATCAAGGTTCATTGTTCGATCAAACAGACGCGTCCAATAATGCGTCAATTTTGAATAATCATCATTGTCACATCTGTACTAGACTTTCTTGTGAGAATAGACACCACATTACTTTTACAAGTCTACTAAAATAGACGAATCATCAACATTATAATAGTTTTTCTCGTCTAAAATAATTAATTCATTGGCATTGATGTAGTAAAACCAATTTTGCGTACGTCGTAAAAGAAATTACCATAATACGTGACTTTAGGCTCTCGTAAAATCGTGTCGTATTTCGTTTTTCCTTCGTCTTCCTATCGTATTCGATTTTTATGATGCTCGCATATAAAAGACAGTGGGAGGGCAAATTCGACGAAAAAATCTACGAAACTAGCCCAACATTTTATTATACAATGCATCGTATACCAAAGAAAACGTATTATCATTCGAAAATTCGAGCGTCCAAAACATTTCCATTATCCTGGAAAAGAGGTGTGTCAATAAGGACCTACATCGCCTCCTAACTCTTTACAAACTCTCAGTATGTTCTCTTCCTTACGAACGAATATTAAAAAAATAATGAACGATTAAAAGCATGCTTTTTCATATTATGCGACTAATTATAACCTCCATCATTTACATTACATACCAACCCTGCGTCATAAATTCGAAAAATGATGATTCAATTACACCATCATCAAACTTTTCTTTCATTTTTTAAGTTTGTCGTTTTGTACCCTCACTCCAACATAACGATCTCAAAAATAAATCGAACCGGATATATTCACATGTGAGTGCACAACAAAAAAAGCATGAATTTCTGGTGCTCTCCAATGAGGTTCGAACCCACGACTCGTGCGTGCAAGACGGTCGCTAAATCTGGAAAAGACAAGAAATTTGTACGTTTTTTGTCTTTTCATAAACCAGCTGGCTTCGACTGGCTCTCAGCACGTTGCACCCCAGCCCTTCACAAAGACTGTGCGCTGAGGCAGGTGTTCTTCTTCTCTGTCACCGCGCTTTTATACAGGCGGCTAACTTTCTGAGCTGGACCGTCCAATACCCAAGTGCTCTCAGTCCACCTAATTCACTCTTCCTGTCGCCTCAATCCCATCTAAACACTCGTTTCAAACTTGGAACCTTACTTCCTACTCCTCCGTCATTGATTCCTATGCCTGACACGCCTCTCGATCTTACTGAAATTCCCAAAAAAGCTCACTTGATTTACAAACAAACCTAATCTACTCATCAATAAAATCACTTCTTTAGAATTTCCCTCCCACCTTAGCCCGAGTTAGGACCCACAACCGGACGGATATGCAGTAGCTTAGTCTTCCATATGAGAAATTTGACCGCCAAACTTACCACCATATTCATCTTCTCTTTTCCCCACAAATTCCTTGTACTATCTAATCCTCTCTCAGCCTTACTTGGTATCCAAGATCCTCATTCTATCAATCCTTTTGTACAACGAATTCTCACTCTCACACCCTCGCGTTAAGTTCTTCCTCAATCTCAATCTCTTAGACGCAGGACACAATGGGCATTGCCGCAAAGCAGTCACTGCGTTCACCTTTTGTGACTGATCCTTCTCCCTTACCCTCGTATGATCTCAAATCCTATTACTGCCTCCTTATCCTCTCCTCCTGGCATAATTTCTGGTCTTCCTTATCCCACAGTAAGCTCCGATCTTGGTCTTCTTCAAACCGCCTTTCCAGTCGAGCCATACTCGGAACTCACCCACTCTACTCTCTTTTTATGCCTCTCACTTCAGTGCTAGCAATCTCTCTTTTCAACACTTCTCTGACCCAGCTTTCAAAAACATCCGGTTTCACCAATCTGTCTGCCCCTGCTTCACAACTCTTTACCTCCGATTTACCAGTTTCTACAACGCCATAGACCTTGCAGGAGAGACTTTGAAAAATTCCGACCACCTATATATTGCTAAAAATAGACCATCGAGTTCTGTAGCCTATAATTTCCTATTTTCTTACCAAGACAAATTTCGATATTGGAGGAAGGGAATTTATTGTTGTATTCGCTGTCTATAAAATCTTTTTCTATCGCTTTCAACTTTACGTTGGTAAAAATTAAAAATCAAAGTTTTTCTCCCAGCTGTTAGTATACAGTTGTATTACACATTTATATTAGTTCTTATCCATTTGTGTCACTAGTTCCCTTCTCGTATTTTTATTTTTCTATCTCTAATACGTAGAAGAGTGGTCTCTTGTTGACAGTTGTACAATTTAGAACCGTGTCTGAACGGCGATATACTCGAGTCAAATTCCCTCTGGAAACGCATTTCAACATTCAGATAAGAATCTGTAGAAAATCGTCTCCTTGTTTTTCGTTTTCTGTGTTTGAAAAAGTAAAAGTGGAGTAAAATGTACCACAGGTCGAGTGTACCTGTACCGTTCGCTCAGAATAACAAGATAATAAATACAGACCTTCGTGTTCTTACGAGATCGCGGAATATGGTCGTTTACAATACGATTAATGAACGCGTTAAGAAATGAGAAAGTAAAGTTAAGATTAATGTTAACGTTATGTCTTCTACACTGACTGCTATCCTAATTGACTAAATTTAGTGAATAAGAGCTCAACCGTGTAGCCATAGCGTCTATCTTGCGGACGCGTTCGAGCTATACAAAATAATCAAGATTACAAAAGTCCGCGTCTCGGTCAAGTTGTGTTCGCTAATAGCGCTCCTAGTTTACTGAAAAGAGTGTGGGTATTTTTATCTCCGACTAACCCAACCTTCCCTCGAGTGTTTCAATTTTTCAAAATTAATTTTATACGTCGAACGTCTCAATCTTTTGAGTTGAGTTTCGACCTTGGACCGGAATTTTAGCGTTTCTTCTTGTGCAACGAAATTTTAAATAATATTACTCGTACTTTGATTTTTCGTATACATTTTGGATTCTTCTGTTGAGAGCGAAGAAGAACAAGACTGAAAATTTCGCGAGTGGACAGTTTGACTTTTTAATCTTTTCGTTTTGGTACCTCCACTTGAGGTACCTAAGAGAAATCTCTGAAAGGATGATAGTCTATTAAACCTATTAGACGCTAAAATTTCGAACTTACCGAAAATGGACAAAGCATCGAACTATGGAAAACCTATGCAAAATAGTCTCAAACTATCGGCATACGATTTCCAGTTTCAGTCTTCATGAAGCTACCTTGAAATTTCGTTACACGAAATTAATTTCAGATTCGCTGCTCCAATGAATTCCAAGATGAACCCACATCAGCTACTCTGTTAGAATTTTGACCATTGAGAAGGTATATATGAGGAGGTGACATTAAAAAGAAACTTACGGATTCTTTAACGGAGTTGAACAAAAGGTGGCTGGGAACCTGTTTTATGGGCACGTGCGCGGGATCTGAAAAATGTAAATTGTGACCTCTCAAACCTGACCTTTGACGTCACAGGCTCGGACTTTGGAGCTATATATTATAGGAGGGGAACTTGGAAAAAAACTGTGACGTCAAAAGGCTGACCTGTGACATAAATATTGATGACAGAAAAACTTGAAGAGACGAGTGACCCCAGAAGAAACCCGATCTAGAAAATCGCTGTTTAGCTTTGGGGTAGGTGTTCACGCCATGGGTTGGATAGTTAGTGTCTTCATTCGGAGGCAGTCCTTGACGGCAATTTTCCCCTTCGGGTGTAGGTAAATCAACGTGGGAGGTTTCCAAGACGCTGCAGTCCACATCTGAACATAGGAGGGGAGAGTTACTTCCATCTGTAGTGCGAGTTCATGAATTATGATTAGTACTTGTAATTTACCTATGTAGATAATATAAATATGAGATTTTGAATATTCTCCATGTGCTCGAGCGAGAAGACAGAAAAGTTTAGTAGTCATGCTGTTTATTTACTACATTTGAAATGAATTTCCCACGTGTACTCGGTAGTTCCTCTCAGAATGGAATACTAATCGAACATCTTTACGTTATTGTTGCAGATCGGAAAACGGTATGAAATTTCATGGTCAATACACGCCAGTGACCAAGTGAGGACAACCAGGGGCATGTTTGCACGCCGATCGAACAGTTCCCATCGCTGGTAAATATCCATACAAAATTATAATACGTAATGCGATTGGACCTATTAATTTTTTGTTGCTTTCTCCCGCTCTGTGCGAGCACTTTTCGTTTTTCTCGGCGATACGATGATGAGTGCTCGTAGTGATATTCGTATTTCCCCTGCATACGACTAGCTAGCCAGCAAAAATACAGTTTGAAAATCATTTGTTTCCGACTGTGTTGTGGAACTTGGAACGGCGCCAGATATGCTGTACACACAAGTGGAAAAGCGTTGTCTGCAGTCGAGAATGCGTGTGTGTATTCGCGTGTACGTCTTTGTGACAGCGTGAAGTGTGCGTACATATGATACGAGGGAGAACGATTTTTTATGTGCAGGGAAGAAAAAAAAGAAGGAAATGAAAGGTCGAAAAGGGAATGTAAAATACATATTATAGTATTCTATCGATGCACGGCTGTAGATTTAAAAGGATATTATGCATTTATAAGACGTCAGGAGTATACGTACGGACATACGTGGAATGGAAGTCGTAAAAATAGGCAGGGGGAAAAAATGAATGTACTCGGTGAGCATCGGTGTTGGTGTGCAATATTTATAAAGAATAGACGAGTGTTAAGTTCAGTCAGTGCGATGTTGCGAAGGCGAAGAGTGAGAGAGAGGGGAAAAAAAGTCGCTACGAAACCTTGAAAATTTCACCGTCTTATATCGATGCCGGGGAAGATGAAGAATAAAACGTAGGTCAAGGTAGCCTTCGAAATGGCTAATTAAAATTTACTATAGTGTAACTTGGCGCTATGCGAATCGAATGACGAATATCGCGCGCGCTATTTATAATTCGTAAAACGTGTTGTGTAGATTTATCATGTGCAAAGTGAGAGATACCTTTGGTGGTGGTGTTATTCCGCTAAGCTGAACTTTCATTTTTCGTAACGCATGTTCCGTTTCCTCATCCCGTTGACGTAAAAAGTCGAGAAATTTTGTGAATTTACGAGGGAGTGGAGAGGAGGAGCGATATTGAAAACGGTTTTGCCTGTTTAGAATCGATTTCGTACAATAATGTAATGCGATTCCGTAAACGTATTTGGTAGCTGAGTGAAATTCGATGACTGATTGCTCGAGAGAATTCACGAATTACCGTTATAAATTTATTACAGAATAACTATATTGGCTTACGAGTAGACACTGAGACCTACTTTTCACTTTTAATTTCCTCCACGGCATCAGTTCAAGTTTCTTGTATTATTCGGGGCTTTTCGTTCTCGTTATGAGAGTTTTGTCGAAAGTTTGCCTTCCCGCGAGTGCCGCGTGTGTGAACTTTAGCGAGAAAATGAGAGTAGGCGTGAAATTTCGAACGGTTTTACGAAACGAAAGTTTGTCGCGTAGTCGAGTACGTTGAAAGAGGAGAAAATTTTTGTCGCGAGTTTTTTTTTTTCCTTCGTTTTCTTCTTCCTCCCTCGTTTAATACTTTTAGACCTTGATTTGGTGCTTATATCAGCGTATTTGTATCACACTTTGAGAAAAAGTGCTATGTCATAATTTTTTAGGGATGATCTGTGAGGTATCGATATTCTTGTAGTATCGAGTCACCGCAGAGAAGAGTTCGAGGTTTGAAACTTTCATATTTTGTGGAATTTTTGACAGGGAGGACATATTTTGAAAATGATAGGTACCTACTGGATGACCATTGTGGCGACTAATCAAAGCATACGTGAATTGGTTGATTCAAACTTTGACTTGAATACGTGAAATTTATTCAAAATTTTCATACTGTGAGCTCTATCAAGTAGAAAGCGTGAAATATCAACAATGGTATACATTTTTTTCAAAAGTGTACAGCTGAGCCGTCGCTAGAGACTTCACGCGTTCCCCGTACAGCTTCTTCAAAGCTGTATATTTTAAAAAGAGGATTTTGGAGAAATTTAGAACTGCGAGCAGAATCGTTGTACAAAGTTCGCCTTTCGAGCAACAATAGATCTTCGAGTCGAAGGAAGTTTTGAACTTCTGGTCAGGTGTCAAAAGTGAGTCTTCTTTCTGTGGGGAATACGATTGAGGAAATCAGGGAACCTGTTCTAGGGGAGTGACTGAGAGGAATGTCATGCGTTGAACTTCTGTAGAAGAGAGAACTTGTAAAAAACAAATTCAACTGCTTTAGAAATAAATGAAATAAGCTTTGGGGACTGTCACTACCCTTGATAAGGGCATATTTCTCAAGGAACTTCAAATGAGCTTTAACTTTGGAGAGGAGACATGGAAAAATTACGAGATGCGAGCTCCACAAACGAGGAGGTACTCGAATATGGGAAGCTGAAGAAGGTTTTGACGTCATTGAAAGAGGATTTCCAGCAGTCGAAGAGGGTATTGGAAAAATCGTGAATCATTAATGACCTTTACCTAATTTTAGGACTTACTGAAATTATAATCTGAAGGAGGGCTGGACGAGAATGATACAATCGGGGGATGAATTTTGGCTGAAATCCGTGTACGAGAAGAACGTGAGAAAATCGGTTTATGACGTCCAGAAAACTTGCAGCTTTAATGCAGCGGTTCTGAACTAGTCGATCATGGAGGAATTTCAGTCTATCGCCAAAGTTCTTAAAAAGTACAAAAAGTATTCAACGTCTTGCGTTCGATTGAGGGACAGTTTGAATTCTGTATCACTGCTCAAGAGAAGTTGAGTATTGCTGCTCTGGTAGAATCTGATATCATTGAAGTATGAAATGTCGATTGAAGAGTAGAGAAGGGGGATAGTTGATCTATTTTGAGTATAACCTTGAAAAATTTCGTTTCAAGCCGCATGAAGGATGGATACTTTCAAAAGTTTTGACCCTAGAACAGAGGCGGAGATATTCGTAATTTCAAAGTCCTTAAACAGTTACTCATCAGTTCACAACCAAGAAAAAACAAAACACGAATTAATCTAGAGTCAGCCGGAAGTTGGAACATTCTTGAAATGAAAGGAGAACGGATTCATGGCCAATATATATTTTTTTTTTTTCATTTTATTTTATTTTTTTTTATTTACAAATTTTAGTCATGAGGGTTGGGTGAGTTTTACCATTGGTTTATCCTCACCCCCCCTCATGACGAGCTCGTAACATACTATGTTCTATATCTAGACTAAACTAAAATACAAAGCAATATTTTATCATGGAGAAAAGGTATATTTCTGTTTTTTTTTTTTTTTTTTTTCATTATTATTATTATTATTATTATTCGTTCGTTTACTTATTAATTTTTAGTATAGCACTTATATGTTATTTTTATTTTTATTGAAGTTATTATTATTTCTCTGTAATTTTTTTTTTTGTTTTGAGTATTTGTTTTATATATCTGTTGACTTTACCATGAATTTGTTCATCTTGTAGGCATTTACCCAACTCTTCAGCTGTAATATTGATCTCCTTTCTTATGTGTTCAAAGTTACTGCATTTTAGGAAGGTATGGCCAAGATTAAAAGTGGCGAAGATCCTCGCAGCAACCATTCATTTATATTTTATTAATTCATTGTTTTTGATTGCAATTGCATCTAAGTTCTATTTTTTGGCGTAGAATGACGTCATCACTATTAGCGGCAGGCCTGATCCTGTTCAAGATAGATAGTAGTGTTCAATTACATCGCCATTATAGTGTTTAACCCATAAATATACCATGCTATAAGATTTGGTCTCTCGTGACGTCATAAGGTGAGCTATTTATGACTTGATCTGACACTTCCAACTCAGAAATATACACACTGCATCTACGAGTAGTAAGTGTCCGCTTTTAAGCTCCAAAAACTTGAGAAATATTTCAATTTTAGAGCTTCTTGTATGTAGGGAAGATGACGTAAAATATCTCAACCTTTGAACAACAAATGCGAAACCTTACAGGAGACAACCGGAGGCGAGTGTGACGTTATCTTTTGGCGTAGAATGATGTCATCAACATTCTAGATGATGATGAAAATGCTACCATCTGCTGCAGACAAAGTGGTTTCTGATTATACGAGTATCTCTCGTTATATTATCTCATTCATACTAGGCTATGGGATATAGTCTCTCATGTCGCCCCAGGGTGTACAATTTATGACTTCATCACCTGAACTTTCAATTAAGAAACATACGTACTTCATGTGCGAGTAGTAAATCTACCTTCGAGTTTCATAAATATGGAAAAAATTCAACTTTTAGGCTTCATTTACGAGGGTGTTGAAAATTTCGGGCTATGTAGGAGGCAGCTTGTGGACGTTGTGACGTCATCTAGGGAGATTCAAATATTCTTATTATCTTAGATGAAGGACTTAAAACTTGATGCGTTTCAAAATCTCAAATCTGAGCTCTAAAAAAAGTGTAAAAGAATCCAGACTTACAAACTTCAACAAAGATAT
Organism: Aspidiotus rigidus; assembly: GCA_035079385.1. Classification (NCBI taxonomy): domain Eukaryota; kingdom Metazoa; phylum Arthropoda; class Insecta; order Hemiptera; family Diaspididae; genus Aspidiotus; species Aspidiotus rigidus. The sequence continues at coordinate 10,484,919 of JAVHKY010000020.1, read as the reverse complement.
GATGTTTCTTTTTTTTCTGAAGATGATATTCGGAGTCATTGATGAAGAGTGGACACGTCTTCTGTACACTTCCTCGACTTTATTCATTGTAATTCTTTCGAGCTGTGTATTCAGAAGACGGATCTTGGAAAAATTAGGAACTACGAGCTGAACCGATGGACAAATTTGAAGAGGCCTCAGAGTCAGAAGACTGAAACTCTTTGCTTTAAGCTTTTCACCCGCGAAATATGTGGGTAAAGATTCTCAGATTCAAAATCTGGTAGACACCTTGAATTCAACTTGATCAACTATACACTCAAGTTCTTTTCCCTTTCCGCCCTGTGGATCTGCCCCGAGACATCAATATAAAAACAACTAGGTAGGTCGTTTAGTCATCGCAGAAACTATTTGGATAATCGAGATTGACATTGTGTGATTTTCGGCGCCGAAATTCCTCGTACGCACCTGGCGTGTGAGGAATAGAAACTGAGGATGATGAAGAGATAATTATATCCAGACATTATTGCACGCTGAAAGGAACGCGTGCGGGAGATGTATTTCCTATTCTTCGACGAGACAAAAGCATTAATTATAATGCTGCACTTTCGCTCGTTTGTCGAGGTGTCGTGTCATACCATAACCATATAGACCGAGCGACAATGCACCCCTTCAATAGAGAACGCCCCAGTTGCCGTGCTCGTAGGGTCCATTTGTTCCGGAATGTAGGTATATTAGGGTATATCAAAGTCGTATAATGTAATGAGAAATCGCGTGAAACCTGTTTGGAGTCACCTGCAAAAAGGTAACGCGACCTACGAACACATTTAAAGCAAATGATACTCACACACATACACGTGTACGTGTTACTGAATACGTTTAATGGGGCGCGCGAGTCTGTTTTCTTCCTCTTTCCCAGTCCGATGTTGATTTCGCGGTGTTCACTGAATTTAATTGCCAAGCGTGTATTTTTTCTTCTCTTTATCAGTGTAGAATCTGTTCGAAGAAAAATTTGATTGTATAATGAGCGATGTAGCGTGTTGAAGAAATACCGCCATAAATGCGAGCCGGGTTGTTGTTGTTCGTGTATTTCGCGTATTTCGCGTCTTCCATAATTTTCGTGTGACGATGAGAATGAGAAAAACTTGACGTTCCGCGAAGCGTTATTTAATCGTCGGATGACCGTCGTGAAGGTTTGAAAATAAATGAATTATGAAAAAAAGAGAAGAAAATATTGCGTGGGTGGAGGTCAAGATTTTTTTATCGTCGCACGTTTATTCACGTATTTCGTACATGTGCACATCATATAAGTGTAGTCAATGAACGCTACACTCGAGTCAGAGGTCAGTGTAATGAAGTTCTCTTTTCTTTATCTATACTATTGGGAAGTTTTACGACTTCAAAAATAGGTAGATTTACTTTCACGAGCGACCCTGACAATACGATCGTAAAACGTGCTATCCTCTTTGTATTTTTTTACGTGTTTAGTATAGGCCCGCAAAATGACCGTGAGTTCGCTCGCCTCCTCCTCCCCCAACCTCCCTTTCTGAAGAAGAAATGTTATGACCCAATTTTACGAAAGTTAATTGCTCGCAGTATGCTTCTCTTGTACGACAATTTATTCGAAGCGGAAAAACTTTCCTTCGTCAAAAACTTCTCCGATGGTGCCCCTGTGTTTCGTTCTGTCTATGTGTATGTTCGTCGTCTATTTTTAGAGAAGGAACGATGCGCCTCTTTCCACGCTGGATGTGGAAACTGGAAAAAAGGCAGGTTGGAAGAAGGTGATTTTCTCCTCCCTTTCCCACCCTTCACATTCGGAGCGAGAAACGAGTATCGGAAATCAGAAAAAAAATACCGGAGAGCGTTACGGAAAAATTGGAAAACGATGTTATAGCTGATGCAGAAAGTTATATAGTTCTGGTTTTGTTTGAGTGGTAGTGACTCTCTTGTTTGTAAAGTGATGAGACAGGCGAATGTGTGCATGTACGCCAGAAAGGTGAAGATGGAGGAAGGAAAACGTGAAAGTGTTTTTACAAAAACACGCGCACAACCGAACACCGAATGAACAGCGCTCGCTAGTCTTTCCCGTCTGACATTTTTATGTAGGTCATCGATTTCGCGACAGGTTGTTCGTATTATGCAAATTAGATAATGCATTTTAATCGACTATAATACTGAATTGTATTACCGGCTACCGGTGTCTCGTTCGCAATTTTTTCTTCTCTCTCTTTTTTCTGGCTACATACGCGCACGGTATTTCATGATGGTTTTTTTCTGTTTCTCGTTGCGTGTACGTCTAATGGATGCGAATATTTTATGCACGTGTTCGAAGTGTATTTTCGGGCGTTTTGAAACATATACCATAACTCCATCTAGGTTTAAATTAATTTTTAGTGTACTTCAGGATCGTAAAATAGGCTCTACTTTTTTCTTATCGAACTTTACCGTCTACTATTTGCAACCATCTCTTGTTTGATGACATTTTGCTTTCTGTATTTAAAAAAAGAAAAAAACGTTGGTATGTTACGTACAATTGTTTTACGGATGCTGGAAAAATAAGACGCCTAGTGATTCTCGACACCGTTTTTGAAAATAAAAGGGAAGTGAGCGCCTCGCCTTCGGTTCGAGCATTTCACGTTCATTAGCAAACTTCTGTGTTTGCGAATATATTTCTGTTGTTTTCTAAAATGGGAACAAAACTTTTCAATTAGTTTACCCGCCGCAAATTATGAATATCAGTACCTCTCGTTTTTCTTCAGACCAAAATTTGTGACAAGAAGAGTGATATTGTATTTGAATATGAGAGTAATTTTTTAAATTGTAGGTATTGTTGCTAAATCAGCGGATTACTTTATCTGAACGCGCACTGAACGGGTGCGCCGCAGAAAATATTTACTACACATATGGTAATGATTTGGGAGACCTGGAAAGATGCAGTTGGTATGGAAGATACGGATGTTCTGATCAAAAAACATTGGAATTATTGTCGAAGAAGTCCTTTTTTTTGTGAAAAAATTTCATCATGTATGAGGACATCGACTGCCCTGAGAGATCATCTATTTTACATTTATGAAATTCGATAATAAGTGGTGTCAAAGTTTATTTTTTAGCGGGGAGCTCGCGGTCTGTTTTTTGGTGGAGTATCGCCAAAAAATGGCCACGTCTAATATTTGTGACGTCGAGTCATGATCGTGGTATCCTAGAAAATAAAATGAGTTTTGCTCCACACTTCGTCGTCAAAATTACAATAATGTACATGAAGGAATGCGTACAAAAATTTTATTGACGAGTCTTGTAGCACCAAATTCTTCAATTCATTTTCTCGATTTGATAGTAATTGTCTATTAAATTGACATCATAGACTTCATTAGTGGTTAACTGACCCACTCTTTAGAGGAAAGGCTGTGCCCATTAAACCAGCGATTACAATTCAATTCCCGGAAGTAGACCCTTACTAACTCAATGATTACAGCTAGCTCTTTTTCCCGGAATGCTAGTAATACCGACAAGATTGAAGTATTTTGAGCAATTACTCAATCCATTTGGAATTCATGGTCGTATCTTTTCATAATGATCGTATCAAATATTTAGACTTCACTCAAAATAGTTGACTTTAATCAGCTATAGAGGAAATTCTTCACATACTGAAGAGAATATGAAAATATAGGTGAGATAAACGTATAAGAACTGACTAGTCGCGAAAAAAAACTTAGTTGCTTCCAAAATTTATAAAGAACAATCAATTTCGACCCAAAATTTCCCTAGAGGGAGAGTAGTACTCACAAAACGTAGGGGTGTCCCTCCGACTTGATTTTTATTTATCTTTGCTAAAAGCTGAAAGGATCTTGCGTATAAATTCCATCTTTGATTTTCCACTTATATATTTCTTATTTTTGCGTATCAATTTTGCGAATTGATAAGATGGTTGGACCAGTAATCGTAACATAAGATGACTATCGAACTAATATAGGGTACTTTTGCTTACTGTGACTCACCATTGTCCATGTGGTGACGTCACATTTACTGGTCTCTGTAGTACGCCTCTAAAGCCTCATCATCTAGGTGTTTCCTCTCTTGCTCTTACGCACTTGAAATGTTTTTGGAAGATAAAGTGCAACTAATTTTCCTGAGCATTTTTCTTCATCATCTAGTTCTATCATCATGAACCAAAAAGGTCTCTAAAACCTATTTTCGTGACCCTCTCAGTCACAAGTTTATAAAGAAAATCCGCCGATTCCTACATCACGGGCGGCGCAGATTTACAAAACGAGGAAGGAGTACGAGATATATCCATTCAAGTTCCGAAAAGGTTGGAATTATGCAGTTTGACCTAATGTTTTAGGTGGAAAACCAAAATGCACTACTAAATAGGCACCTGCAATAAAGTTAAAAGTATTCCTGAATTTTGAGAATTTATGGAGAATTTTCTACCGTCCTAATAGTAGGACTCTTCCCTCTGGAAGAATTTAAAATACTTTTCAATCTTAGAACGGATCTGAACACGTGAAAATGAATTTTCCAACATTTTATCCGTGCTGATAACACTGTGACGACTCTCTGGGGCCATTTGTGGACTACTATGATGTCATATTGGGCCCGGGGTAAAATATATTTTATACGCTTATAATACTAGGACTACTTGGAAATCGTTACGGTTTCCGTACCTTGACGTCATACTAAGCTCTGACTAAAATGCATTTCATACGCTCATAAGACGGGGGACTACTTTAACAATGTCGCACGCCCTGGGTAAAATACATTTTAGGGCCTTATAAGACTAGAACTACTTTTAGGAAAACTGTGACGTCATTGATCATGTCATTAACCGGTAAAACACGACGTCAGCGATGACACCGTACTACGTGAGTGTTTCTTAAGTGGTGTGCCGCGACATACGATTGTGCCGCAAGCCCTACCGCGAGATTTTGTTCAAAAACATAGATTATCATTAAAAATGCCAACATTTTCTATTTACTCGAATGAGCAATCATAAAAACTGTGTTTCAGCTTTTGAACCCTCCAAATGGCAAATTCCTTCTCCTCACTGACTCACTTTCTTCTTTACACTCCATACCAGACACGTATAGCACTCACCCCCTTATTCAGCGTATTCACCTCACACTACTTATCCTTAAGTCTATCAACACCCAAATCACATTCATATGGATCCCTGGTCATATCAATCTTCCAGAACATGATGCAGTCGACAGAGCCGCCAAAAACGCCACTTCCTTAACTAAAATAACCGATTACACCGGTTTACCTATCTCCGATTACAAAAATCACTACCGTCTTCTCATCCTTCAAAAATGGAAAACATTATGGAAAAACCAAACGACAGTGTATTAAACGAACTCTCGTACCCTGGTCCCCCTCTTTAAGAAATACTAGACGTCAAGAGGTTGTTCTCACTCGTCTAAGAATTGGTCATACTCGTGTCACACATCCCTACCTCATCAACCCCGATCTTCTAGCTCCCCCATCCTGTCCTGACTGCGAAGAAGAGACTTTAACAGTCAAACACTTCTTTTCCTGTCCACTACTCGCATCTCTCCGCTCTTCCCTAAATGTACCCTCCTCCCATTCTCAAACATTAATAAATAATTCAGACACAATAACCTCCTCCCTGCGATACATACGCCTCACCCAATTCTACTCCTCTATATAAAAAGAAAAAATGTATATATATTATATTAATAAGTATATACAGTATATATAAAAGTAATATCCGCACACTATTACCTTCTCCATATTCATCCCTAACTCATCATTCTAAAATGTAAACTCCATTATCTTTACTCACATGTAATATTCATCGAGCTAACAGCCCGTTGTGTTGCTTTAAGGCTCGTAAAAAAAAAAAAAAAAAAAAATGATGTTAATTCCAATTACCATTTCTCAGACTTTAGTCTAAAAACGAGAATTTTCCGAGACTTGGCCAAAAATACAGATTGTATTTCATGTTTTTTCATAAATTTCGGAATTAAGAGAGCCCAGTAAATGCCAGAAAATGATAGAATTCTTCAAGATATACCAAAACTAATTTGACCTATAGAACAGTTCCCTGCGTTCTTCATTCATCTCCGTTGAAGAAGCTGGCGCACATTGGGATGAATCGCTCATCTAGGCGGCAAAAAATCGAAAAAGTGACTTCGCCAAAATATAATGTAACTTTGAACATTGTTTTGTACTACTTTAAGAATCCTGAATCATGTATTGAAGAGTCTGTAGTCGCATTGAGGGACGCCTTACGGTTAGTTGAATAATGGGGAGAGTAGAAGGTGCGGGGATTAGTTATTCCGTCGCTGTAGAGCTCACTGTTGAACCAGTGTCGTACTTATTGGCATGTACTTTTTTAAATACTGAATCTGGAGTATTTTTAACGCTCTTTTACGTGGTTCTAATGGTTTTTAGCTGTGTTGTCAATTAAAGCTGGAATGAAGCATTGCCAGTAAGTACTACATACGTGTTCAAAATGTAAGTTATTTAGACTGGCAAAAATTTGTGCCAATATGTGCCGACAAAGTATAACCACAAACAAACGCACAAAAACGTTCACTTTAATCGTGCATTAACACTTGTTGCATTAACTTGCATTTTGCAGTGATATGAGCATGGTTTTAAAAGTATATGTGGCTTACAACAAGAAATAATTTGGATTTTTTTCAAGGTATGAAGGAAAGTACCATCCTGAAGAGTGTGCGTCGGCCGTTGGGAAAGGCCAGAATGGTGTACAACAGATTGCATATATTCTCCCCAAGTACCCTACACGGTTTGGTGTACCAGTAGTTACTCTGCAACGCTTGACGGGTGTGCATAGGTAGTCTTTATAAGGAGTGACTTCAAAAAACTTCACAAAAAAGTTGCTCAAAACTCCATTTATAGAAGAATTTTTTTAATCTCCAAATTTTTGATCCAAAAAAATTTTACAGCGTTAAAAAAAAGACAAATTTTCAATGATTCTAAAGTGAAATAAAAAGCTCATTAAAGAAAATTTTCCAATTCGGCTTTGATACCGTCTTCAATTGAAGCTTTCTAAAAAATTAGAAAGATTCATTGAAAACTCGAGCAGTGAAAAACTTTTTTCACAATAGTAACTGAAGAAGATGATTTCAAGCTATTTTTCTTCCCATTTGAATTTTATTTGTATTTTTGCAGATTAAAATTTAAGAATGGTTGTGGAGAATTGCAATGAGTTGAAAATATTTAATCGGTAAAATAATTTTTTTAGTTACTAAACTTGCCCTTATTATTTATTTCATTGAGAAGACGCTGACAACACCTAAAAAAAAGTATCAAAATTGCTAAAGAAAACTGTTGGAGAAGAAAAGGAAAAGAAGAAGAAGGAGATGACTACAACGATGAGTTTTTCAATTGAAGATTTATATGATGAGAATTGAAAAAAAAAAGAACAAAATAAGTGTAAATAGCTATAGGTAGTACTAAACAAATTATAGAAAAATTTATTTTTTTTCAAACTTCCTTCAGAGGCACACAATAATTCATATAAATGTGACAAATCAAATAGTGAACGAAGGGGTTCATATTAGATGTACGACAGAATTGAACTTTTGTGGAGAGGAGAAGGGACTCTCAATTGGAATGAATTTCGGATTTGTTCTGTGGTTTAATAAAAAACCTATTTCTACTGGAGAATCTCTATTTACATCATTATCATAACAAATTATAGTATCAAATACTTGGGGTTGAGGGAGGGGACTTCAAATCAAGAAAATGGATTCCAGATGTGTGTTCTGCGGAGCAAAAACCTCCAAACCGATCTTTCTGACAAAAAATCTGCATTTATTCTCTGCCAAACATGTGTAAATATGTGTGGAGAGGGGAGGGGGCTCCGAATCCGAAAATGGATTTTAGATTCACGTTTTACAAGTATTAAAACCCCCTGGTCAAGACGGTCAAAGTAGTTTTCTTAATTTTTTTATTTTTTGCCGGCTACGAAAGTGTTTCATCCCACTGTGTGGCGCGTCGTTCTTCTAAACCCCCTCATATCATGTATTAAGGCTCGAGAGTCAACATTTTCCTCGGTCCCTCCTCTATGATAAATTATGGATCGCGAGTCAAAATGTTTTCGAGTCCAAATCGAGCTATACAGCGGGTGCAAGTAGAATAGTCTCACATGATAAGGAAGAGGAATGAGCTTCGAAATTCCTTACAAGTTTTTCATTCACTCACTCAAAAGAATAAGTATCAGACATTTCGTTATAGCCTATTTCTTTGCATTGAATACATCCGCGCAACAAAAGAAACAATATCTTCGCTACGTCATTAATATGCAATACTTAGAATTGCGGGCTTGACCCTTAATTCGTCCGCTGAATACTGATGCACGAACTTCCAATAATTGCGCCTCACTACGACGTAAGAGAAGATGACTTGTCACGTATTGAAAACTATCTATATATCGCGAGAATTGACGAAGATTTGATACAGATTGTATAATTTAGTCGGTGCAATATAGGAATCAAGTGCGGAAGTCAATTGCCTACAACAAATAAAGCGAGCACTCTCACCCTTTGTTAAAATTTGATTACCACGACGCTGTATAAACACGAAGTTCATTGTACGTTTTTTCCCCCTCGACTGTATGGCGTTATCGCGTTCAGGTTTCTTTTTACACATTTTTGTAATCTTTATTCCGAGAAAACGCCAGAGAGGTACTTGAACTTGATAACGGGACTGAAATATGTACAACCGCTGCTATATATTGAAGCTGCGCGCTCGAGAAAACAACGTCGTATCATAAAATTTATACAGCTTATATTCATGGGCGAGGTGCTCAGATGTAGCATCGGAATTCCACCCATTGGCTTTTGCGAAGTGGGACCATTTCTGGCATACATTACAAAAAGTGATAAGAATACGTTACGATCGTAGATGTCTGTAGTTAATGTAACGCTACACACTCGACTGCCTGAAAAATAGGACGGCATACGGCTCGAGAGATACCGAAAAAGTCAGGTGAATAGAGGAAATGCTTCGAAAAAAGAGAATAATATTTATAAAATACAAAATACTCTGTAACTAAGTAATATTCGTTTAGTTCTTCTGTTGCATATTATCTAAAACACTATCAAAAAAGAAAAGGCTCCGATTGTCACAGAAAATCATCTTAATTACTCAATCACTGACCAACTATGTATACGTGATTCTCAATACTTTTCATCCACATTTTCTCAAATTACACTGATCTGAACTATATTTGCCAGTTGAAGGTGGTCCCAACCGTTTTAGATATATTCTAAATTCTTTTCAAATACAACACGAACATAACCACGCATATAGGAACCTCCAGTAATCTAGTGAACTATCACAACGTGGACCTGAGGGCACTATTCTCATTTGCCGTTTGAAGAATGCGATTTCCGTTTTTCACTCTCCATTAAATGTACAGCACCGCTAAAAGCGACCGCCATGTCCTCGAACACAGCGAGCTAATAATCTTCGTCGTGACTCAAATAAACGCCCATAATGACTCATAGCGTTATCTGAACCATCTAAATTATATCTTTTTCCATCACCGAAAATTATGGTCGGTTGTACAAAATGTGTATTTCAACTAAATAAAAAGTAGGCATCTCGTGTTGCTGTTCTGTTTCCTTCGTTGTCTTCTGCAAAACCAGTACCAGCAGACAGGCACGATACTACGATTTCGATACAAACAATATCGATTCGGTGATGGATTCGGTGATGTATATGTGAATATGTTATGAGGAGATACATTCTTGGGAAAATACGCTCTTCTGTTGTTTACAACAAACCTTTCAACCTTTCCTCCATCAGTGAGTTATCAAGATAACCTTCATCGAAATATTTATATGGTCTACTCCGCGAAGATGGGGAAGTTGGTGCAAACGACCGCTTGATCTACTGTGCATATGTCTTTCCGTTTGCTTTCAAGTATCGAGCCTTCATCCTCTCACTAGCGATTTCTAAGTTGTCTCGGAACAGCTCATGAACTCCGTGGAGTTATTCTCTGAGTTGCATTGAATACTTTTGAACGTCCTCTCGTCATGAGAAAGAGCTCCAAATTCCAAATCACAAGGTGACCCTAGCTCACGTCCAAACTTAATTTTGGCTGCAGTTTTTTTTTTTTTTTTGTAGACCCATGCCCTTGATGGCCGGAGATTAAGGGTTATCCATGTATCCCAATCCTTCTGGCTTTCATCGATGACATTGGCTAAAAGCTCCTCCACCATATGATTAAATTATTCACCCATCCCCTCTGGAAGTAAGCGAAGCGGTGTGGTATGAGTTTTTTTAGACCCTATATTCTTGCAACCTCTTGGACTCAAAATTTCAACCTTGATACTTTCAACGGTACTCCAAAGCGTACTATCCAGTTTTTCACCGATGCGTTCGCAACAGTCGTAATCTCTTGGTTTGTAAGCACGACCACTTCAATCCACCTTGTGGAATAATTTCCAGTAATTCAGATCAACCGATCTCCTCCATTTGTTTCTAGAAATGGTCCAGCAATTTTGAAAATATTTTTGAGGAAGAGGTTGGCGGCAACCCGTTGTTTGTTGGTGTAGAGGTAAAATCTTGAAGAATGTAGAAGTTGTCTGAAACTCGAAAAAAATCATGTCTCATTGACTCTCCTCCTCTCTCCTCAGAAACATATTCGCACAACGTATGCCAGTCAACTTTCTAGGGTATCTAATTTACTCTCTATACAATTTCTTCAAATTTGAGCACTCTTACGTAAGAATACAGAAATCCAGTAAATATTTTCTTCCCAACCTTTTGTTAAATAATTTTTTTTTTTTTTTTTCATATTTTCAATTTATGAATACATTATCGTGGTCTCTCTATCTCTAAATTCCTTTCCTCGTTTCGCATCGTTGAAATTCTGACGCTGTATAAATGGAAAGTGCGTCGTCGGACGCCACCGTTTCGACGATATCGATTCCGCGAGACCTTCACTGCGAAGCAAGATTTACAAACTTATAATACGTATCCGTATTCGCAACTCTTGCGAATTTCACCCAATTTACAACAGTATAATATGTGTACACACGAAATTTTTTTCCTCATTTAGTTTCTGCACTTCTGCACGTCTACACACAACAAACAAGCAACCTAACGATGTATATTATACAGGAATACGTTATATCTACTGTACAATATTGATATGCCGCGGCAACTAATTCGAATTCGAGGTCACAAAAAAATTTCAGTCATTGTCAGTGTTGAACAACATTATCATCATCAGCACCATTACACGAACACAGCCTAACGACCCTATATAAACCATACACACATGAAACCGGGTCAAAACTAACCGCCACAGCACCGCTCTCTCCTTCGATGCGGTGCAACATTTTTAATACTGCGATAATATACGTGTATTTATAAAAGATGGAACTATCTACGTCGACAAAGTTTGAAAATTTGTACACATATATCCACGTAATACGAGCATTACGTAACAATATTTGAACGTGCATTCCTACAGCTTCTACATTATTACCATGAGCGACAATTCCTTCACAATTTTTTTTATCAATATTGAACATAATAGTATTTGGAATGAATAGATCAAAACATAGAGGAGAAGGGGGAAAATTGTACGTTGCCCAATTGACTAAAGCCTCTCGAAACAAATTGTCAAAAAAATGTAATTATCGGGGACTCACGGGTTCCTCAACGAAGTTGAACGAGAAGTGCAGAAAACCGTTCTATAGGAGACGTTGTACGTGATAGGAGGGAATTGGGAAGAAATTTCGAATCTCTAGAGTCAATATAAGTCCTCTTCCTATCATATATACCGGGAAAGTCGAACTTTTTTCAAGTTCTCCGTGTTTCAAGTTGGGTTACGTTGCCAATAGGTGGATCCTGGACATTTTTCACGAAATAACTGCCATAAAATAAGTTCCTTTTGAAGCAAAAAAAGATCACGACACTTGAAAGAATTCATCGTTCTGAGTCCATTGAAAGGTCTTCAGTTAGAAATGTAGATCCAAGACTCTATCGAGCTCTAGCCGCGCAATGCATCCAAAGAAGGATCGCCAATACACGAAATTCAAGGATTCGACCATCCGAGAAATATGGAGACAAGAAGAAACGTTGTCTTACCTCAAAAACTAAGATTTCAGATGTATGGTAGCATAAAATTTTTTTTGAAGTTGAAAGAAAAGATTGAGTTTTATGTTTCTCTCGCGTACACTCGGGGAGACGTATGATGTACAAGAATCCTCCTCAGTGGATGTAGCTGTATCTGTATTATTGGGGTATAAGAGGAGACAATTGATCAAAGTAGTCTATCTGAGGGAGGAAAAAGGAGGCGAGTTATCGGGGTAGAGGAAAAGACGATTGATCAAACTATTGATAACATGAACCCATTCGTCCAGTAGCATGGGTTCTACGGCAACAATCGAAATTTTTATTGAATGAAATTTAAAATTTCGTGAGTACAGTTCTACTTCGGCCGGCCGGCCGCACTGTTTAACGAGTGTGTAGGGAAAGAGCGCAAGCTCCAAAGCCAATTATTGGTTCAGAAGGAAGACGGAATCAATCAAAGCATTCTTTGCCGAGGAGGGGGAAGATTACGGCTCCTTTCTGGAGCCAAGTCCAATCTGACGTTCACATGAAAAGGACACTCAAAGGAGTAATCCGAAAGAAGATGCAAAGGACCGCACGGAAATTGAAAACGCGAGCGCTTTCGGCTAATGAGCCATTCCTCGAAGTGTGGGAAGCAACTGAACCTAACACCAACAAAACGGAATCATGACCAAAGCTACGAGTCATCGAAATGTGAATTATTCCTGTAGACTAATTCGATCAATCCTTCTTCAGGAATGTACCTGTTCAAAACGGTAACGCTGCCATTTCTTCTGATGTCGGAGGATTTCTATTTTCTCAAGAACCAGACGTTTGAAGTACGAGTTTTCCCTGTGAAGGAGGACTTCGGACCCCTCTTTAAAATTGTGACCACTTTCGATCAAATGATCAGGGTGACTCCCCTACTTTCTTTTTTATCCAAGCTTTTTTGTGTTTGTCAACTCTAATTTGGAGTTGACAGCTGGTCATCCCTATATAGACGCTAGGGCAATCTTCACCAGCCACCCTATAAACCCCTCCCCTCTCGGCCACTGGGATAGGGTCCTTTAATTTGACGAAAAGCATCTTAACTGTATTATAATTATGGAAGCCTGGCCGAAAACAGAAGGGGCGCAGAATACGGTCCAACTGCGATGAAAACTTGCCCAGAAACGGGAGCTCAATCCACCGTTTCCTACCATTGTGGTGCAAATCCCGGAGGAGGGAGGTTGTAGAGTCAAGGTATATACTTGTGAGCCTTCTACGAACCATAAGGTCAACATCGACCCTGACCTAGTTTACTCTAGCCAGGTGCTTTATAGTCATTAATTCTTTCTGGAAAGCGACTTGACTCAAGGGGATGTGAATCAAGCGATGTATCATGCTGTTGAAAGTAGCAACTTTGTGGGCAGCAGGTACGAATGACGACCCGTGGATGGTAATATCGGTCGAGATATTTTTTCTGTAAATACCAAATTGATGGACGCCGTCAGTGACGGAAATAGACAAGTCCAAAAAGTTTATGACGGAGCCACCAACTTCCAGTGAAAATTTTATGGAAGGGTAGAGGCTGTTTAAATAATCAAGAAATTCGTCCAGGAGTTCTGTTGGACCGGTCCACGCACACAAAACGTCGCGTCGTTAACGTATCTGTGCTGCCAATAGTGTATATGACTCGCAAACACCCAGCTTTAAGAGAACAGGTCGCCCTCAAATTTAGAGATAAAAACTTCTGAAATAAGAAAACCCAGAGTAAATCCAATAGGGATCCCCATCTCTTCAGGGAACTCGTAGAATTTACCATTAAATTTACTAAAGTTCGGGAACCAACACACCCTCAATAGGTCAAAGAATTCACCCATCTCCTCATGAGGGACACCAGATTTTACAAGTAGCTCGCCCATCCGCTGCATAGTAACAGCCTTTGAGATGTTGGAAAATAGCCCACCACATCGAAGAAACATAAAGTTGAACCCAGAGGGAGGGAAACATCTTTCGGATTGTTGGCGAGGGTACACGAATTCAATTCAGAATAGGAAGACTCGAACTCCACTCTAGATTTAAACCAGCGATCGAGAAATTTGGTCGGGGAGGCGACGAATGAGACTACGGGCCGCATAGAAACTCCTTCCTTATGAATTTTAGGTTGTCCGTACAGGCGGGGAGAAGAGGGTTAGGTTCCAAAATGGCTTCTTTGGTTAGAGGTTTCTTAATGATGAATTTACTATTGTTAACAAGAAACCTAACCTCTTTTACAAAATTAGGAAAGTTGAACTGGGCACTCTCCTGAGCTCCGCATTGGTTGAGCACATTGTGGACTTTGGAAACTTAGGAAAACTTCTCCATGACCACCACGGCCTTCCTTTTGTCAGCTTTCGTGACAATTAACCCAGCCTCCCTAATCTTCCTCTTGAGGTCTTTAATCAATTCGCTCCCAGCATTACTTACGCTGGGAAGGGGAGTGTTACGGATCATTTCGGCGCATTTTTCTTGGATATTAAGACCAGGGCCGATTTTTACTGTGAGATCAGCCACAACGTTGGTCAAAAGTCTCCTGATTTTTAAGAGGGGGTAACCCAAACTTCAGACCCTTCCCTAGGAGGGACAATTCGTCCCCATTGAATTCGGTTTCCCTATAATTTATGATATGTTGCTGAAATTGCTACGATCTTTTTCGCTAGCCAAAGCTTTAGAATTGAAAAGGGAGGCAAGTTTACGATTCTTCCTATTCCCTTAACTTGAGCTCAAAAGTGCGGCAAGCATCATTAACGGAGCGAATAAATGGATCGAACTCACCATGAATGAAGCCGATCAGAAAGCCGGGAGTGGACCAGAAGATTGAGCCTCGTGCTAACGTTAAGGTGACTGTACCACCTCCTTAGCTCAGTACGTATCGTTTTCTTCGTCATAAACGTTTCTAACTTTTTTGTAGTAGATACACAAGCCGAATAGAACCGAAATTTAACGAAATTAGGCTAAGATCAAACTGGAGACATTTTCGCAAGAACCAAATGTGAGAATAATGGGAAACGCGTTTGGTCCGAAACTTCCGGAACAAAAACAGTAAAAACGCTGCATTAGCGTTATTCGCAGATCCCGAAATAAGATGCATCAAAAACAAATTTGTAATTACTTTTTTTGTGCAAGGATATTTTGCTGTCATCATCGCAGGCAATACGCGACTGTCGCTGTATAATTTAGAATAAATCGAACGTGTAAGATGTTTCGACCGTATCGAGGTCTTCATCAATAGGTGCTCTAATGAAGACTTCAATGTGTTCGAATTCCAAATGTAGAAGACAGAGGCAGAGGCGTATTTCACGAATTGAAATCTAGTTGGTGAAATAAGTCGTGAAAAAAAAAGCGTCACGAAAGAAATTAAAATTTTAAATAGTATGTGGAAGGATTAGAAAGAAAAATTCCGTATTCGTTTGGTATGAAAATTATTTATTGGGGCTTTTTTGGGGTGTGGTCTTTCATATCGAGATTCGAATTTTTATGAGAGAGCTTCGGGATGGATTGATCGGTTTTTGCGTGTTGAAATATTGGAAGCAATTTTATGGTTCAACAAACATAATCATCTTCGCGTTGCTTTTGTGTCAGCTCTATAATTATCGCGTTTCAGAGACCCGGAGGCGAAATTTTCGGGAAAAAGAAAACTGTAATTTAATAACTTCGCTCGCTCTCGAGAGTGGTTTACACAATCCGTGCAGAATACGCCGACACCTCTGCTCCGCTGCGACGCGTGAGAAAGACGGTACGCGTTCTTTGTCGTCGTGTTTTTCGCACTTTTGTAGGTCAGCTGACAATGCTGGTTCACAATGTCAGATGTCAGATTACGTCCGCGTCGAGACGAACGCGTCTTCGTTGTCGTGCCCGGTTCGCGATTGGTAACACACCTGCTGTCCTTGTTTATTAGCCGTGCATCGTGAGGTATATAGAGGAAACGGGAGCGAAAGAGGTGCTCTCGATCTTGTATACTTTTGCTTCGCGTTAATTTGAGTGCATTTTACCGTCGCGGACTGAGAGCATCGAGCAGCGCAACAACAAGGAAAATGCGAAGGAGGAAAAATGGTATTCGCGTCTGGCTGTGTCGTGTTCGGTGTGCACGTAATAATATAATATTTTTAGCAGTCGCGGCGACGAATGCGACATGTAT
The DNA here is from genome assembly GCA_035079385.1 of Aspidiotus rigidus. NCBI lineage: Eukaryota > Metazoa > Arthropoda > Insecta > Hemiptera > Diaspididae > Aspidiotus > Aspidiotus rigidus. Next base: position 10,468,724 of record JAVHKY010000020.1, on the reverse strand, counting down.
TTTGTTACGGATAATAACGAGAGAGGGATACGAGAGAGCACGGTTGGCGCGTGAAAAGGAACCTAGAGAATGTGTAATAAGAATGATTCGTATATAGTAATGCTGGCACTAGAATCGTGCTGCAACCGTCTCTGTGTATGTGTGTAAGCGAACAGAGCGAGTAAACGTGAACGACACGTCACGGGGGAGGGTAACATAGGACCGGACCCTTTTCGGAACTATCGATCACCGGGACTCCGAGTTTCGTATATCCCGAGGTCGGCGCCCTTTTCTTTCTCCGTACTATTTCGTTCGCACCCTTCGCTTTTTCGACTTTCACCAGTCGCTTTTGTCGTAGTAAAGGAAAAAGGAAAACTTTATAACATATTACGCGCAATGCATCAGCGTAAAGACTTCTGGCAAAAAACAAGTAGTCTTGTTGCGTGTAGTTTATGTATGGTAATGATGTTCAAAACTTTCTTTACGGGGGATACGATAAGTCGTTATACGAGGCCTCGTTGTAAAAATTTGATGATGACGACGACGACGAGGATGACGACGTAGGAGCGGAAGAGGAAAATGGAATAAAATTCTCGCGCTGAGTATTTTGTTCATTGTCTTAGTCGGTCAGCGGACGACGGTAACTGAACCCGGAAATCTCGTTTTCTACCTTGCGAATATGCTGCTGTAGGTTGTTGTTATTTGTTAAACGTTCTTCATGTACAGTACACGACTGGGGAAGTTTGATTAGGAACGCGTGAATTACGTACCGTGTATATACGTACACCGGGCGAATGAGAAAATGTTACGTGAAATTCGGTCAGCATTTTATATTGTGTAGTTGGATGCGATCCAATTGTTGGTAATAAAAAAGAAAACAACGTGAAAAAAAATTCGTCGAATAATGCGCTGATAAAACTGCGTTCGTTTCCCTTCTTCCTCCTTTCAACTCATTCGGAGTTTTCTAAATTGCTCTTTGTCAGCTGCTACGTTACAGACATGGTCTTCTTTATCCAGAATACAAAGTTACCCGAACAATTTTTTTCGTTTATGGATGGTATATTTAGTAGAGTCTGGTCGTATGAATGGAGTATTGAATTTTCTCGTTGTTTTTTTCTTCCTTTTAGATTTCATCTTTTCCGCTTTAAAAACGTTGCTATTTTACGTATCTACTCGGTATTAGGAGAGGCATATCTTTTGAGAACGCTTTGAGTAATTGACCTACTTTTTTTCTATTTTCCGAGAACTCATTGAGGGCTAGTTGTGTATGAAGTACAAGTTATCTTATCACCACCCGAAATCGGCTGTTCAAGATTAGAAGTGGTTTGGTGAACGCAAAAGTAACCGTGAACTCGCGATATTAAAACTCACCCTGAAGCGAAATTGACATATTCAACATTTTTTTTGGAAATGGAGTTATCCCCGAAACCTTCAAACATCGGGAAAGTCCCGTATTTTACCAAGTGAACTTGCAATAGTGTGGAATTTGTTCGGTGACCCTGAAAAGCTATGTGAGGAATCACTAATTTTCTAGGAATCTAAAATCAAAGTATTACGAGGAAAATTAATGGGATTGGATGTGGGTCTTGTTAAATTTTAAGAAAAAAAAATTAGATATAAGTTCCGTGCCGCGCAGCAAAAGAGGTACCTAAAATTAGAAATTGCACACTAATGCCCTTGCGTTTGCGTACGCGGAACTTTTTTTGAAAGTCGAAATTTTTCCGTGTCCTCCTCCTATCATAACTCGAAAATCAAACATCTTCCGAGTCCCTTATAAAGCTCAGAAGTCAAAATTCTTCCTAGTCTCCCCACCCCCCCACTATGTATAGCTAGAAGTCAGAATTTTTCCAAGTCATCCTCCTGTAATATATAGCTCGGAAGTCGAAATTCTCTCATTCTCATCTCATCACGTACAGCTTGAAGTCAAAATTTCTCGAAGTTCCCCTCGCATCATAGCTCGGAATCGACATTTTTCCTGGTGCCTCTCCTTTCATGTACAGCTTTGAAATCAAAATTTTTCCAAATTCCCCTCCTACAATCTAAGAAAGGTAAACGGGAAGAAGGAGGAATGCCCACTTTTTAAAATTTTGATTTAGATACGGTTCTCTTTAGAGAAAGACCTGCTTTTTTACGTACTGCTATCAGTATTGCATGAAAAACTCGCCTTCACACCAAAAAACGCACTTCTAGAATAAGTGTACAATGGAAAAAGGGGGAATGTCCATTGTTACCAGGTGATTTTCTCAAAAAAAAACTTTTGTGGACATTCACCTTTCTTCCCGTGTACCCTTCATATATAAGACTCCGTGGTTCGTCAAGCGAACTTGTTCATACGCCGCGAAGATAATTTAGAGGTAGACTTGTTCTCATATCTATCAAAAATCATGCCTTTTAACTATCCGGCCACTTTGCAGCACAATTGTTAAGCACCGACGTAATAGAGCTCGGTAGCTCCAACTTTGACTGCGAGTGCCGATGCGATGCCACCAACACGAAAATTAGTGAGAACGGTAGAGTATTCTTACATGTATACCTTAGAAGTCAAAATTCCTCCTAGTCTCTCTCGCTCCCCCTCCCCCATCATTTATAGCTCGGAAGTCGACATTTTTCCAAGTCCCCTTCCTATCATAAATAGCTGCGAAGTCGAAATCTTTCCAACTCCTAACGCGGAAATCTCGTGAAGAGGCTCTCCCCCAAGAAAAGAAGAGAAGTCTGGGATAAATCCCTGAAGGATTGTGGGAAGTCTCGGATTTTCAGTTCGTGATTTGATCGACACCCCGTTAAAATATTTCAAAATTGGAGCGATCGATTAAATTTAGGAATATTAATTGAGCCATTTCTGCCATTGACATTTAAGAAAAGGACAATCATACGTTAGATTTCTTCATTTAAATTTCGCTTCTTTGTTTTCTTCATTTTTTAAATGAAAGATTTGCAAATATCAACCATATATTTCGTTCTCGTGTTCATTTAAGCAATATTTAATAACTGATTTCTGGTTCTCAATACCCCGTACCTGTGATTTGATGAGCCTAAAAAACAAGTCTGTACAGCTTTTTGGCCTTATTTCTCCTCCTTACTTCCGAACTAAATCTACCAGGCTTTCTTTATCCCCTTTTCCTCTCTTCGTACTTCATTGCTTCTCTAATTCTCTTTCACGTTCTCCTCGGGCCATCGCGCTTTTTGATCCGCTTCTAGATGAGTTTGAAACCTCTTCTTCTCAACACGATTGGAATATGGTTAAAAAAGAGGAAGACTTGGGTAATACCCTTTCTTCCTGAGTAGAGGGAGGTCGTCTTCATCTGTAGTTGTTTAGTCTTCCTCCATTTCTGTCAATATAATGTCTGTATTTTCAGAGAAAGAGGACTCGTTGTTTAAAAAACGTTCTCTTGAAAAGCCTTTCAGCCATAGAATTAAAAATTTTTCTTCATTTTTTGAATTTTCTCTCAGAAGCTCTATGGAGCCAATAAAGTAAAGCTCAAGATTCGACCGAGCCCTCCGGCTTCTTAATGTAATCTTATGAAATCGTAAGTATCACTTTGATCGTTGCGCCGGTTGCTATTTGAGGGGACATTATTGATACTCTTCTATTTCGAGTTTCGATTCTGGATACTCAAAGCTGGTGAAGTATGTTGGAGCTTCGGTAATTCTTACTATAATTTTATGATCAAGTTTATCAGAAATCTTGTGTTGGAATTTTCTTGTTATCCGTATAAACGTGTTGATTTCACGACTTTTGTAGGAGATAGTGGCAATTGCATCATGAATTTTTCATTCTTTTTTTTTGACAAGTAGAATTGGATTTCATGGAGTACATGATCGTCTCTTTTGATTATTCTTGTGGTATTACTGGTCTGCTCTCTGGAAGGCAAAACCATGTTTTCATGTAAGCACGTATGTATAAATCAATACGTTGGAAATCAATTGGCCGTCTGAATCCGACATTGTAATACCAAAGTCCGTTTTAAAGGAAAAATTTGGAGGGATATTGTACAATAACGTTTGCCAAGTGCCGACTTTCCAACCAACCGTGATTCAGATGGAGACTCAAATCTACTTCAGGAACTTGAAATAATGTAGACCTTCGAGATATTTGTATCAACGGGAGGAGAGGACCTTTCAGCTGTATATATGAGAGATTTAGCTTTCGAGTTGTTTATCGAAGAAGGACGTTTCTGTTTCGATTTGGACTCTCGTCCGTTCCCACTAATCCGCCAATTTTGTTTTCAATACTTTCAACAGGAAACATATTCAATAGGCGGAGGAGAGTGGGTTAAATATTTTGGTGTCTCGTCGTTTGACGTTCGCCATTTGTCGTCTGGTAAAAACTAACCTACCCTAATCTGGCGATCGGATGAACCTTTTTGTACATGACACGAGAGGACTTAGAGAAATTGAGATTTTTTGAAAATCCAATTTTGGATTCAATTCTTAATGTCTGAATTCCTCTTTCAACGCCGTCACTCTTCTGGGCGTACACCATGTATCCAATCATTAATTGTTTCATTTCATACATTTAATCTTCTGTATGTATTTTTTTTCCTCTAATTTCTTGACAATACTCCCTCTATTGTTCCGGGTGACTTGTAATTTTTCAGCTTTACTTTCTTTATGAAGACCAGTTTTTGCATCCATTGTAATCGACAATTCAAAATTTCTTTCGGCACATGGTTGCGGACACAACAAGCTATGTATCGAATTTTCTCTTCCTATTTGCGTCATCATTTTCTACCCTCTCGCCGTATGGTTCCTCCTCTACCGCTCTAAAAACGTAATTTTTCGATTCTATTTACGTAGTGTGCAAAAACAATGCGAGTTATATAAAGAGAAAAAATTGTTGTCTTTGCGCTCGTATGATTCTTATTTATTTTTAGAAGATCCAAAAAAGAGGTGAAAAAATATCAAGAGGAAAAGAAAAGAGTGCACTGCAAAACCGAGGGAAGAGGTATGGGAAGACGTATCATTATTTTGGTACACATGTACAAGTGAACGTTTATATCATCGGATACGGAGAAAAAAATTCGAAAATTTTCCCGAACTCTTTTTCAAGGCACGTCTCGACGTGAACGCGCGCGATGAAGAAAAAGAGAACGCTTATATTAAATACGAATCCGTAGAAATGAACCGCGACGATGAAAAAAGAAGTGTAAAATGAAAGAGCGGCGTACACGCGAAAAGACAGCCAAAATAAAAACGTACCGACGTTCTCTATTTATCTCGAAGGCATTTCGAGGAGATGGATGCGTTTATTCTTTCGGTACGGGATGAAGTCCCATTAAAAAACGATATCATCGTCGAATGAAGCCATTCCGTATGGACGATGTTGTTGTTTATGGGTCACGAATATCTGTCTCTACAAAGATCACTGAAGAACGTGTTCACCGAATTTTAAACGTAAAATTTCCTTTGATGGATAGTTTTCTTTTTTAGAAGTTGCCCATCATTATATGGCACCAGGGACAAACATGCGTATTACTAAGACTAAATCTATCGAGGCCGTGTACCTTATAGCAGGCCCACCTTCGACGTTATCGGATTTCTTATCGTTGTAATTACGAGAACTTTTCGAGTCGATCTGCTCATTAATTAAGTTTGAAGTGAGCGTGATGGTGAAACTTTACAAAGAATTTGATATGGTCTCAATTTTACTCCCTGTCTTCAAGTACTCGTAATTTGGTGTTAACCAGAGATTTTAATGTTGGGTTAGTTTCTCTAAACTTTCATCTACGTGAATAAGTTCTTCGTGTGTAATTTTGTATGGAGGTGACCTTGCTGGGTGTACGATACAATTTCGTGCGTGATTAGAATGGCCTTTTTTCGGAGCAGGGAATGACAGTCAGCCAGTTATGTATTCATCTTCGTACGTATATCATTAAATCGAAGCCAATGACAGTTTTCTATATGTAATATTGTCCCAAAAAAAATCTGTGGAAATTGTGAAAAAAATTAGGAAAGACAATCTTTGGACAAAGATGTTACAGCACTTGCATTAGAGGAGCCTAGTTGTGAGAGTAAAAGCCGTGAAGAGGTTGAATTGAAATTTTGAGAGTGTGTAGAAAATATCTAAACTCGATAGTTTCTAGTGATTGCAGTGTTTCTCCTCCTCTTGTGAAGTGTAAACCGGCTCTTCAACTCATTATCTCTAAAATCGGTCGATATTGATCGGTACATTATCTCCTTAGAGGTAGATTGACTCCGCGTGTATCGAGTCTTCCTCCCTTGTCGAACTCCAATGCTAGGAGCGGAGTGAAAGATGATTCACGATTTCTCGCTAGAAGTGCTGCCACATTGGCTTATAAATCGTCAAGTGGGCTCGCCAATGAAGGTGTTTGGCGAGAGAAAATTTACTGCGGCGAGATATCGCCAGTTGGGCTACATGAAGTTTATAGCGACTTTCGTCGCTAATTGGGCTTTTTGACGACCAAAAACTGGCAATTGTTGGCGATTTTTGGCCACTTCATGTGTTCAGCAACGGCAATTTTGTACTCGGCGACGTTAGGCGACTTCAACAATATGAATTGGCGACATTTTATCATCCCTATCTGGTAACTTTGCTTACTAGCGTCCGAAATTCGTTTACGATACTTATTCCTTTGAAAATAGATTGATAGTTCAATGACATCGAAATAATATTATTTAGGCGACGAAAGCGAGAGGGTCAAACAGTGGTGTGACCCGGGCTGAAAAAGTCCTCGTTGTTGAGACTAGAAAATAAAGCTGTTCCTCATTAATTCTCTTAATTTTATTCATTCCAATGCCCATAGCTGAAGCGCCCTGTTTGTTTTTACAAATTTTTTCAGTATCATATCCAGTGATTTTGACGCGCTGTTACGGCGGTTTGTCATTTGAGAAGCTCGGATTCTCAAGTATTTCTCGATCAAATATCCTGATTTGCTCTTTCCAGGTTGTCTTACTTTTTGGACCTCACAGCTGTAGCATCATTGATATCAAAGCCTAGATTACTGGTGTGAAAAATCTTGCTTAACCTTCCTCTCTCCAACTCTATTCCATCTCCTTCCCGTAAACCCGCTGTGAAAACTGGCTATTCTAAGATCTCGATGTGGTTGACCAAATTATGAATGGTCCTTCTTAATTTTGCACGCTATTTAATTGTATTATACGAAGCGGCATTTGTTGGTCTCCATAAAGATCTTTAAATCATCGCCAAAAATACTTTTATCTGTTTTGATATTGTCCGTTAAAGAAATTTATTGTGAATTTTGCACAAATAAGTTTTTTCTATTATGTGAATTTTAATCGAGTTCTATAATTTCTTATGTTTCAGGTAAGTCAAAAATTCGAGATCATATATACGAATGGAGATAGCACGAAATCAAAGGACAAAGATAAGTATCTTACTCAGGTACACTGTGGTCACTTCAGTCATCATACAGGAGCCCTATCCTGATGAGTTAAGAGGACGACTTTCAAACGCTTCATCACTACTTTCAAGTACGAGTATATGGCTTTTCACTCTTCTACACGTGAGAGTTTTGGTTTGCTATGGGAAACGGAAGTAGAGCAAATTAGGGATGATAGAGAGAAGAGAAAAAATAAAATGTCTTTAGCAATTTTATTTGTCTAAGGAGGTCATCACTTCAGGTATCTATAGAAACACCCTATTCACGAGAAATCCCTGCAGAATTCCGAAATGAGGGAACACAATATTGGTATAGACTAAGTTATTGTGAAATCGCCGAAGTAAGTTACGAAAACCGTAGCCGCACTGCTCTCGATATCGAATAAAAAGAATCACATTTGCCCAGCTTTTTCGAGAGAGTGACGTGGATGGGAAAGGTTGAATATGTGTCGGATAAGCGCGTATATTTTGTTGTGGATCGTTACGGTCGAATACGAGTTTAGGTGGAGGACTGCCGGGGTAATGCATCAGTGTTACGCTGTATAATTTCGTCAGTTTGTCAGCGTATAGCAGCTTTCATGTGATCTTGGTTTGAAGGCTATACAGTGGACAGAATTGCTATCTACAATTCGTATGAAGATTAAAATTTTACCATTGGAACAAAGTTGTTTGTCTCTTTGCGTTGCTTCAGAAAACATACCCGAAGAAACGCTCTCTTATCTGAGAGGAAAATGCCCCCTCCGTCACCGTCATTCAGTCATAATAAGTGCTAAAGTACTGGTCTCGTATTTCTCGAATGGTGATATAGATGTCAAACAAAAAAGAGAGCAAGTCCTGAAGAAGTGTGATGTGTGAACTCGAGTGAAACAAGATGGTTTTGGATGCTCGTTTCGTTACGAGAGAAAGCTACGTAGATTTGTTAACGAGATTGAGAGAATGTCGGTAAACGTTTTTTGGGGAAAGCTTCGCTTGATCTACAGTAAACGAAATTCTCGTGAATATACGTCTTATTATTAGGCCGTCCAACGAAATAAAGAATTTGTTTGAATTTTCAACTGATTTACTTACATGTGAGCACTTTTAATCTTGAGTTTGAAATTTTCTTCCTGACAGTTATTTATTTGTGCAGTTGGCGAGAAGAAAAGCATTACCTTTATTTGTTCGAAAAATTTGAACAAATGACGAAAGTTTGGTTGGCTTCCTGATTTTTATTCACAGCTTATAGGGACATCCTCCGCGCGCATTCCAATGGCTCATTTTATCAGTATTCATGATGATCTCTTTGAAAGTCTTTGGTGAATCATTTGGACACTTGGGACGGGCGCTAAGGGCATAAGTGTATTTTCTCTAGAAACTTTACGAAGTCAATGTCCATTTACCTTTACTTCATTTCACTTGCAAATTTCGTTGCCTTATGGCACACTAGAAGCAAATGTGATAGACTTCACGGTATCATAAATCGTTTGTCTATCAGAGTTACTTGATGATGATTTTGAAAGCAGGATGGACACCAAGTGTCGTTCTATTCTTATCTGTTCCTCATCGCTACGTTTAGTTCTACGTACTTCTTAGCCTTTATTCTCAACACGACTTTTAAAACTGGGACCAAGTTCCTCCGACTTATAAAGTTTCTACATTTTGCTGCAATCAACGTAATCGTCAAGAGTAAATTCTGTTTTTTTTTACTGTAATTTCGGCTTCTGTAGCGAGTACTTCTCTCTGTTGCCATGATGACATTATGACGTAAACCCTCTGCTCATTGTGTCAATTTCTGTGGTACAATCTTTTTAGTATTTTATGTAGACGACATCTAGTGAACTCAACTTTTGAAGGTTTTTCTGGTTCAATTTCTCATCAATTTTTTTTTTTTTTTTTTCTTCAATATACTTGTGATTCCACTGAGATTTCATTGTTACCTTTTCGTTTTTTCTGTTCTTTAAAGTGCCGTTTAATTTTCTATTGTGATGCCTTATTTTTCCTCTCATTTACTTCCTTACTTTCAGTAGTTCTTGTACGAGCATCGTATTTCGGTTCATCTCTTACACCCACTTTTTCGGCACCCTTATTTTCTTAGTAAAGTTTATATTTACGCATTTTATGCTTCTATAAGTTTTTGGTTGTATACATTTTGAATTTTAAATTAGCTGTTATTGATTCGTTTTACCTTTCTTACTTCTCATTTAACAACCATACCTCTTGCCCCCAAAAAATTGATTCTATCGTAAGGCTTTTCGTTCTTATATGCATCTTGAGGCAACCCTCCATTCATTTCAAACCGCTCTCGCCATTTTCTCTTCAAAGTTGGTAAACGTATTATGGTTGCATTTTTTTTCTCTGAAATTGTTGTGCCCAGCTGAAAATAGATGATCTGACCTAATGTCGTGTTTCAGAGTTGTATGTTTGGCCTATTTCCTTGAAAAGTATTTTCACTGAAATCTTTAGAACGTCGATCTCAGTGTCCATTTACTCTTACTTCATCCCATTCGGGAAATTTGTTTCCTATTAGCGCTCAAGAACCAACTGTGCCACCCTCCATTGGCATTGTCACTCGTATGAATATCAGTCAGCATCGATTTCAAAAGTGGGATGGACACCGAGCGTATTTTCACTGAAAGCTCCACAACCTCGCACTTCGTTCATGTTTTGTATTCTATAAACACACGGAAACTAGAAGCAATTGTGCCAGCCGTCAAGGGCATCTGCATCGTTTGACGATTAAAGTTACTTTACCTTGATTTTAAGCAGAATGGATAGAAAGGTATTTTCACCGGAAGCTCGACAACGTTAATTTCGGGGTTCTTGTACTTTCACTTCATTTCATCAAAAAATTTTGTTTCCTTGTGGCACACGGGAACCAAGAGTGCCATTCTTCATTGGTATCGTTTGTCGTTTGACCATCAGTCAGCATTGATTTCAAAAGTGGGATGGACACCAAGCGTATTTTCACTGAAAGCTCCACAACCTCAATATCAGTGCCCATTCAGGAATTTTGTTCCTCTACAAACACACGGAAACCAGAACCAATTGTGCCAGTTGTTAAGGGCATCTGACGATTAAGGACTTCACCATGATTTTAAGCAAAATGGATACAAAGGGTATTTCCACTGAAAGCTTGACAACGTTAATTTCAGTGTTTATTCACTCGAAGTTTCATTTGGGAATTTAATTTTTTAGTTGGGCAGAGGGACTAATTGCGCCAGTCTTTATTGGCATCATTATTTGTTTAACTAGCAATCAGAGTTACTTCACATTGATTTCAAAAATCGTATTTTCACTGAATGTTCTACAACGTGAACTTCAGTTTCCATTTGCTCGTACCCTTATCTCATTCAGAAATTTCGTTTACTAGTAATAGACAGGAACCAAATGTACCAGTCTTCATTGGTATCATGAGACATTAGAATTACTTTACATTGATTTCAAAAGCAGGTTGGGCGCAAAGTGTCGTTCTATCCTCACCTGTTCCTTATGCCTACATTTTTTCGGATGGCAGTTCTGAGTACTTCTTAGCTTTCTTTCTCAACAGGTTGTGTTTCATACTTCCTGATTGAAAGGACTTGGATCATTTGTTCTTTGATGAATTTTTGGACCTCCCCTATGCGTTCCCAAGCCATTGAAGTGGTCATCACCTCTCCTAGGTTGATACAAGCGGAAATCAAAAAGGTATGCGTGCCTTGATCATGTAAGAATCCTTGCTGTTGATTTTTGAAAAATGGCTTCTGGGAGAACATGCTGAAGAGATATTCTCTCGAAAGAATGACAAGTATTCATTCGATACTTTTTTTGCTCTTTTCTCTAGGGAACGAGGCACTCGTATCAGTCCATGTAGAAATATTTAATGTAGTCAAAAGACCACTGGCACTACACGCAACCGTGTGAGTGGGTCTCTCATTCAACGTGTAAAGAATCTGGATGAGCAACGTGCTTCGTATGAATTTTAATACGAACGTTTTCTCGAAAATTAGAATATTATTTACACGACGAGTATCGGTGTACTCTAGTCGTGTACGTCGAATTTACTGTGCGAGCGTACACACGTACAAGTAAATACATAACGGAATCAGGTATATTGGGGCTTGCACACGCCGAGTTGGAGTGAACGTCCTTGAAAACGCTTGTTAACGTCGACTCTACTGTTTCTAAATTAGTCGAAGTCAAATCTGCGAACGAATAAACTATGTTGTATGGAATCCATTATCCATTTATACCTACTGCGTATAGATAGTAATATTATTCGAGAGACGACGATAGCCGGACTGTACGCACGTATGAGTGCCCTGTAATTCGCGATATTATACAGTCGAATTTCAGAGGAGCTCGCACGCGGTTTATCGATCCTATTTCGTAGACGAAAATAATAAGTTACGCATATTCACGTGAATTGGGAAACACGCACTCCCTATTATAGTGCACAGATTCGATATTGTGAAGTCAGTCTGAGGATACAAAGGTTGTATTGTGGTTTAACGGGAACACACGAACCGTAAAAATAATAAGAATTGCCCGAAATCAGAAATACTACGTAGACTGGCAGCATGGCGCGCCTCGGTCGTCAGTTGACAGGCGAATTTCCTATGACGTCACACAGTGTGTAATCATAGTAGCAGAGTTGCAAAAGAGAACTGTTCGTTTAAAAAAAAAAAAAACACGTTCAAAACAAAAAATTTGTTTAAAACGTTTAAAACATCGCCACAAGAGCCAATGTAAATTTCTCGATTTTGCCTGTTTTAAACAATTTGTTTAAAAGATCGCAAACCTGCTTAGCAGACTGTAGTTTGTTCCTAATAAGAATGACATTTTCAGCGAAAGCCTCTCACTCTAAAAAATAAACGTGCTAAACCACATGAAGAAGATGAACCCATACATTTTTGTCTGTTGTGAATACCTTCATTCTACTTGAGGAGGGTTCTGGCAGTAGGACTTCCAACAGACGAAATTTTTTTTGATAAATTGCAATTAAAGTTTCAATTTCAAATTACTCGTTGGTATTAGTTTTGAGAAGAAAAGAGTTACTACAAAAATTGTTCGCCATCCTTCCATTATTGAGGTTCAAAATTTATTTCCATCAAAATATGCCCTATGGCGTCGGAAAAAAGATAAATGGTTTCCAAATCTGGATTGCTTTTCAGAGTTGAATACAAATAATCGAATAAAAACGAGCACACGGTATCTGGATTCTTCGACGACTCAGTCTCCAAATAATAATAATACAACACACTTTCATTATTGTTATAGTTGTGAATATTGAATAGGTAACAGTACAGTTGCGTCTTGTAGAACTGAAGATTTTCATTGATTTTTGGCAAGCAGTAAATCTGAGCGTAATCGAACTCCAATACAAGTATATTATACCTATCGTTACCTGGTTGATCAGCACATTCTTTCAGAAGATTAGCCTGCAATTGTTTACGTTCTTCAGCTTTTGCCTCGTGAACATCAAATTTCATTCTTTCTGGGTGACCCGGGTTCGATGCGAGTTTCACTTTCCACGACGAACAATAATCACAAATATCACTACGAGGCATCCAGAATCCGCAATTCAGATTTTTAAACGTATTTCTGATACGTTTTGAACGCTGGAGAAATGAGTATAAATCTCGTTATTTGCTCATGATACTCTCGAAACAATTCATAAAGCTTTTTTCAAGTTAAATTGGGATTTCTGAAGTAGGCTATTTTCTTCTAGACTTTTTACCACTATAGTGCGAACGACGATGTGGAATAAGTTGCCGTCTTGCTGATTTCCATACATCATGGGAAAGCTTGGTTGGACGATTATTATGTGTACCTCTGGCTTCAGAGAATGATGCTGCGTTCTTGGTTTTGCGTTGATTGATGCGAATACGTTTCTCCGATATTTAGAATAGCGACTGTAAGAATTGTCGGCAAACGTTGGTTTCCATTCCCTGTTATTTAAAACCAACAAATAAAACCAGCTATCCACGATTCAATAAAGAATTATAGAGTGCAATGGAGTAATTTTTTCACCTTATAGCGTAACCTATAGTTCCATATGTTATTAATCGATTTATTGGCATCAGTTTTATGAGTTTTTGGCAACTTCCACTTCATAAACCCTGACAGTTGTTCGTCTTGTATTGATTTGGATCCGTTGTGGAAAGAGGACCACAGAACGAGTTGGTCATCGAACCCAAATTTCTTGTGACAATTTTTCTAACAGCACGTGGTGACAGAGAGAAATTTCTTTCCTTCTTTCGTAATTCCTTTTCGTCTTATGTGGTCCAAACCCGCATCTTTTCTTCGCTTATTGATCTGCCGTTCGGAACTGGATTGTTTACGTTTGGCTTTTTTCCTAGGCCTTTGTTGACTGGCTGGAGTCGAAGAGTCAGACACTTTTTGCTCGCCGTTTTCCGCAAAATGTTTTACTGATGAGATGGATGACAACAATCTTAGAACAGACGACTAGGGTAAGGTTCTGTCACGGATTGTGGGGCGGATTCCGGTTTTTTGCGTGCAAGTTACTTCGACTTCAATAAAACATGATGCGGAGAGTTCAAAAATCACCGTCTCCGCAAAAAGGGTTTCCGCCTGACGCACGCCCTTTTGCCAACACCCTCCTCATTTTCCCCAAAGCTTCCAAAATGTCTATCAAAGACCAATCTTCTGTGATGTCATAAGTCATGTCTTTTTGCTGCAGTTATAGTTTGAGTGAACAATGAAAATTGAACAATTTTTGCGCCATCTGCTACCTGATGAAACTGAACTAGAAGACGCCCTCTGGGGAACGTAAGAAGCTAGCGACTACGACGACATGACTCCACCTACTCTTCTGATTCTCCATGCCAGAGAAAGAGGTGATGTTAATGAGGGTGTAATGCGATAGGCCAAGAAAATGAAACTGGACCTTAATACTGAATTTCCAGCCCCTGAGATAGGTGTAATACGCAATATTGACCGTGGGAATTTAGGTGCCCAATCAGTGTTGGCACGAAACCGAAAACGACATCAGCAACCTAACGTTCTGTCCCAGTTTACCGTGTATTCAGAAAGATATATTCATGAAGAGGATGTACCGGAAAATATAATGTCTCGTCGGCCGTGGAAAGAAAACGTCCGAGGACACATACGGACAAGAGCAAGGCCTTATCCAACGCCAATGTACTAAGGCTAAGCAATGCAATTCCAATCAATGCGCTTGTCGCCGAAAGGGTCTTACGTGCATTAGCATATGCCAGAGCAGCTCAACATGCTCCAACAAAATGAGTAATCCACTCACCTTCGTTCTTTTTTAAAATGATAATTTTAGTTTTGTTTCATTTAACTTCCATTTTTTGAATAAACTGTGTCACATGTTTTGCGTGAAATAATTGAGTTTTACATTTCACAAATCGCCTAACATTCAGTCGGCATTTCATAGAAAAAAGGCCCAGGTAAACTCAGTTTGTTGAAATTTCTTAGGGCTTTTATAATGAACGACAATATTTTCAACATGCCACTAAAATGCTTAGATACCTTTCACAGCTAATATAATACAAAGTCACGTATAATACCGACGAACAAAAAGCTATGTGTCGGTACAGATGCTGTATAATTAGTGAAACTGGATAAAATACAATCCCAGAAAGTGATGTAGACATAATAGAGCGTAGATCGCCTAGTAATAAAATCATGCTCCACAACCGGGGCAATGGTCAGCGACCTGTTTGGGAATATATGACCTTGGATGATAATGATGTTTGAGAGAAGTTTGGAGATGATGAGGAAGTTGTGTACCGAACTACTTCTACTGAATGCACGTGCACGTTCTTCTGTAATAATCAGTCTACCCAAGCAGGGGCCAAGTCCTGGATCTCTGTTATCAGTGTTTCACTTGCTACTCTTCTATACTTGATATCATAAGGGTAGTACTGTGGAAAATTCATCTCCAGTATTGCAGCCTCAAGCTCGTACTCCGCCATTTCCAGAAGATGACATCAATGATTGCGACACTCCACTACAATCTTTCCAAGTCTCAGTACACGCGAAAAATACAATCTCATACTGCCTATTTTGATGAATGTAGGGACTCTCGCTTCATGTCACGGAATGGAGGCGTTTATGAGGTATTTGGAGTCAATGAGGAAGGTAGAAAAGGCCGTGACAACAAGGACAAGTTTCCTAAATGAAAGAGTCGACGTTTCCTTGGCTTCTGCTTCTCAGGTTGCACCTGTTCTTGTTGAAAGTTCTACAACACCTGCTTCACCACTGCAACTTCCAGCATTGACTTCATCTCCCTTCAAAGTTTGATTTGAAGTTCAGACGAAAATTGAAGGCACGAGCTAGGCCTAAGAGAGCTGTCCGCCAACTATGTTCCTTCAATAAAGCCACAGCTGATCGGGTACGTCCAAGTACAGAGACTCTTCCCACTATGCAATCGCAGAAGAAACAAAAATATAGCCCGTGTCCCATTTGTGATCTTCCACTCAAGTCCAATGTGACCAGCACTGATTGCTGTTCGGAACGTCTCCATGTTTCCTGCATCAAAGAGGTCGCTGACCATTGCCCCGGTTGTGAAGTATGATTTTAGTTCTAGGCTAACTACGCTCTATTACATCTACATTATTTTCTGGGGTGCTTGAATGATACTGATATTTGTATTTTATCCAGTTTCACTAATAAAGCATCTGTACCGACACATAGCATTTTGTTCGTCGGTATATACCGACAAATACTACGCAGCGTCTCTATACTACTTTCTGCGCTTTAATTCGGTATATCTTGGTAGGCTCCACAAAATATCTATGGAAGCGTTTCTTATACTTCAAGAACTAATATCGCAAATGAGTGCACCACTTGCCATGTATTTTCAACCTTCTCTACCTAGGCTGTCATAGAACAAGTTCTTAGTCCAAGGAAATCCTTTCTTCTCTGATAAAGTCATCTAATGGTGAACTTATATCGTCAAACATTCTAAATTCAATGTTCAACGAATAACTCAACTTCTGCATCCTTGTTAGGGTGTAACGCGATTTATTCTTTTTCAGTTCACTTCCTAATGCACTTATCGCCCAGCCATTCAAGTAATATACTCCTTTACGTAGTTTTACAACCCTAAACATCGATAAAAATCGCAATACAAGCAGCGTAATAAATTTTACAGACTGTGTTTTTTCGTACTCGTGGTGACTCAAGCGTCTTCACTCTAACTGATTGAAATCTGTTTTCGATTACAGTTTCTTGAGCGCAAGAACAAATTCTGAGCGAAAACTCTCTCGGGATTTTCTCGAGTGAAGTTGTTACGCTGCCTGTATACAAATCTAATGTGAGTCACTGTATAATGAGCGTATCGTGACTTCGAGAACGGTCTATTATTGATGAGCGAATTGACGGTCTGTCTTTGAGACCAAGAAAGCTGGTACACGAGCTCCATCCAACTATAACGATGTTGATTTACTGCACCGTATTAGATTTGCACGAACGGTTGGAAGTTCTTTTCGGTATTATCGGACGATTGCGTACTACGGTACGTATCTATCGGTACATATGCGCTTCGATATACCGTATTATACTCGTAGAAAAGGAGAGACTTGAATTCGAAATCCGTCGTCTATATAGTTTTGAAGGGCAATCGTTTATGCGTTGGTTATCAAGATGGTATTGTTGCTCGGCTGCAGAATATTACAAACACGTATGTATGCACAATACCTATCCGATCCTGCACGGTAATATTCGTATGAACAAAACGTAACGTCGTTCGTTAATACCACACATACTATATTCCAGTACAATAAATGTTGTGCCGTCTCTGTACTGTGCCATAGAGATACATTTCTTTCTCTCTTCTGTTTACGGTAATGCGAATTTTAAACGATGAAACGACGTACGTATGAAAAGGAATGCTGTTTGCGCTGCTGAACCACGCTAATAAGTTAGTATATAGTATTAGTATTTACGTGAAGTGACATTGTATGAGAGATTACGGTGTTGTTTATACAAAGTTTTTATCTAAGTACGTACTCGTATACTTCGATTCATTCACCAAGGTTTTCATGGCCTAACAAAGATAGCCCCAATACTGGATGAGAATTTCTGAACCATTATGATAAGAGACTTTAGTCGGCTCTTTCGCCTCCACGCAAAATCGAAAACAATACGAGGAGACGAGAGATGGCGGCGTTCGTGAATAAAACTTACCGTTGGCGTAATTGAGCTCGCGAATTTATAATCAACCACCATTCCGCGGGGCGTAACGACGTACGAGAGAAGTTATGAAAAAGTCTAGACCCTGAAATGGATCAGAATTCTCTTGGCACCCTGTTCTCCAGATTACTTACATTCCTAATGAACAGATATTCCTCCGAATTTCGGGTTATTTACGGGCTCGATACCTTTGTAAAGTGAATGAACAAAACATACCCAGAGAGCTAGTTGAAAAGGTTTTTCCAGTTATAGTTACGGTTTCTGTTGATTAATAGACGACCACCTTCCCCGCTGTCTTTGAGATCTATCAGCATAATATTTGATAGACTAGCCATCAAGAATAACAAGTTTTGAAGAAGCGGAAAATACTTGAAAGAATAAGGAAATAGAATCACAAGAGCCGCAGATTAAAATGAATCGCAAGCGCAAAAACCATTATTAAGCGCGACTGGCCTAAGTACGATCGACCACAAGAACATCAGCGAAATCAGGATTGAAATATGGAGTCATGACGATTTGACCTGTCGTATCCTGTGTCTCCTCCTCCGCTTATTATCTCCCCAAATTTTCAAACTGGTAGTTTAAATCTCGATAGAGTATGAGTCTCCTTCATCAGTAAAATGATGAAATTCTCTCTCTAGGCACCACCACTCTTTGTTCCTTTGATGTGGGGAACATACGAAAGGTGGCTGCTATCCAACATATGGGTGACCTTCTTGTCAAATTTATTATCCCTCACGCTACGCGATTTTTTAGATCTGCTAAACGTCTATTGGTCCCTAATTTCTGCAAATTTGATGGAAAATTTTTCGAAGAGGTAAGGATTCCTATTGGGTCTCAATAAGGTTCCCTCGTTCCCGAGGTCTTCATGTCCGAACTTGAGGCTGACCTTTTTTCCTCGAGTCAAGTATCCTACAGGTGGATAAGTCCCCATAAGATCTCCTCAACGAGTCTCTTGAGTATCAGCGGTTGGAGGTTCTTCACTCGACGATGCTTTTTACCGAAAGCGCCCGCGACTCATTTTAATCTGCGGCTCTTGTAATTCTATTTCCTTACTCTTTCGAGTATTTTCCAGTATGTCGAGTGGTAACTTTGAGAATCGCAACCATTCGATTCTCTGGAGGAGGTCAAGGTCATCGACGACGCCATAAAGCGTGACATGTCGTACAGATTTCCGACTGACTCAAAACCATGTACATGTCAAAAAACAGTGTTCAACTGCCAACCAGACGAGATCTCGAGAGAGTTTCGAAGGATATTGCACTAGTAATCTCTGATGAAAGAGAAACGCGTCATTACAGCAGGGAGCCTGAGATGGTGAATACCCAATCTTCCGGTTTTATAGAGTCCGATGGCTTGTCTAACTTCCCTCTTTAAACCTGAATCGGAATTTTCCCGAGTTCCCTTCTTTTACATAACTTGTGATTTGAAATTTCCTCAAATGCGTCGCTCAATCTTCTGTAGCTAATGGTCGGAAATCAGTCAATCTTTTTTTCCAAATCTCCGCCTTCTATCAGATTAGCCATCTTTATCCCTCTCTTTAGGTAAAATGTTGACAGTTTATGTCTTTTCCTAGCTACTTCCCACCCCCTCTCCCTTCCAATTCCGGAATTCGTGTCCGTGCGTCCTTAATGATGCTAGATTGTATCGCCCACCCCCGGCTAGTTTGATCAACTGTCTTCTTCATCTGCTTCCTTCCTTCTTTTTCGGAACGCGACCAGCTTATGCATTAGAAAAGGAAGACAGGGACGTGAGCGATATAAAAATGATCTTCGCATTTTTTGCACATCAGCAGAAAAACGTTCCTCATCTCTCACTTTGACACCACCACGCCCCTCCTCGATAGAAATTTAGGCCAAATATATTTCCAAGTTACCCTATTATTTAAACCTAAAACCACGGTAACCTTTGATTCACTCAAATGACGTCATCAACAAGAAGCACACCGTTCTTCCACTTGAAGCAGTTCTTTTGGGCCTACGTCAATCTACTTCCAGCGGAGGACCATCCGGCTATATTTTTTCGAACTTCTCAATCGAGATCTGACGCTTCACGAGGACGTCAGCATCATTTGTAAGTCGAGGCAATTCCTTAAAGAGTGAAATGACTTTCAGTACATCACTTCTTTTGGACCCCCTGTCTGTACGAGCCTACGATAATTTCTGAAAACCTACATATATTGTAGGAAATATCTTATCTTACGGTTTAATCATTCGTTTTTAAATTTCGTTTTCAATACCGGAGAACGTATTTTCGGATTACGACTCGCATAATACGAGCGCTCCACACGTTAAAAACGAAAGGAGAAAGTGTGTATACGTTATACGAAATCGACGAACTATCATCGATGTTCGCGTGCGTGAGTAACAAATTTTTGACAATATTACGACTGTCCAAACGACGTCCAAAAAAGAAATCTATTTTCGTGCACCACGAATTCGAAATTCGAAGAATATACTCTTGTACATGCGATAAATCAGACAGGCGGATATTGTAATAATTGGATGGAAAAAAGAAAAAATTTGATGAGAAATTCATTGTGGCGAGGACGTTCTAGAAAACATGAGAGTTCAAATTTCACGCGGCCTTGGCTCTCAACAATTTAGATAATAATCTTTTCCTCGAAAATTCTCACCAATTTCATGTGTACTGTAATTATATTTTTTACTTTTTCATTTTCCAGAATTTCTCCGAGATATTTCATTCAAGGGAAAGGAGGTGGGAATTAGCTCGGAAAAGACGTACAAAATGTCAAAATTTCATTGACTAATCTGATAGAAGGCGTGATATCATCATGGAGATTTGGAAAAATATTGACTGATTTCCGACCATTAGCTACAGAAGAACTTATCGATTTGAGCGACGTACTTGAGGAAATTTCAAAGTCCCTATTCCGACTGTAAAGATTTTCCCAAACTCGAGGTCGTGGTCCTGTGGACGTACCTAAGAAGGTGGGGATCGACATCGAATTCGTCGTAAAACCCGCAAATTTATGACAAAACCTCGAATGAAAATACAGGTTTCCATTGACCCAGACGTAATCTTTGTTATACAACATTATTCCGAGTAGAAAAATGAATAACATGGAGACAACGCGTCATCGATTTGATTTCGACAGAAAGTGGTACTATATTGTTGAATCATATTTTTCTCCTCCAATAATTGATCCTGGAATTTCGATACATCGTTCAAGAATACAAACAACACACATCAATCTAACGTATTTTTTTTCTTTTTCTCGTACAACTTACTATGAAGTACACAGAAGTAATTGTAGGCGTTCTAAACGTGATGAAAATATTATTATCGACGTTATTATTATTATTTTTCTTTTTGCAACGCCGCAAACGTTTCGCGCTACAATAAATTGCACTGATATACGGTAGCATTAATATAATATTATACGCATACTACACTCCAACCTCAGATGAGACGACCTTGCCAAGTGCGCACCGAGACCATGACATAGTGCTAGCTATTCGCGCGCAGGGTTTCAAAGATTTGGCTCTGTATTCGGGCTTTCTCCTTGAGCTTATTCGACATCACAACTACAATCTCTATAATGATATAAAAATTTATAAGTTATACGTATCAAAATGGAGGAGGGAAAAATTATCAATAATAAAGATGGTGATACAGATCCCTATATACTTCACTAAGGAAAATATAAATGAGGAACTCCTGCGCGTAGAAGTTAGTTTGAGAACACTGTAGCGCAAAACGAATACGATATGTACATTATTTTTTCTCCCTTTTGATAAGAAGTTCATTTTATGTAGAATTGTTGATGAATTTGATCGGAAAATTATGAGATGGGAAATAAAATATGAATGGATGAAAAATTGAATCGTTGAAATCATAAGATAGTTGATTAATTAATGAACTAAACTATCCATTAAAATTTTGAAAAAATAAGAAAAATCCATTGATCGTCATTCGTCAAGTGATTGTGTCACAAGACTTGCAAATTCTAATAGAAGGATCCAGAAATACAGCAGATTACAATAAAACACATACCTTTATGACTTATCGGGTAGTCTAATTTGGTCAATAGTGATACTCTCTCAATGAGACAGAATTTCAGTACTACGATTAGCTTCATAAACTTTGTTTCTGATGAAAAATATCTACCTTGTTTGTACTTTTTTCATTTAACAGGAAATGGTTTTCAAAATTTTATCTTGTTTTATTCAATTACAGCTACCATTGAGATGGTTTAGATCATTCATTTGTATTAGCAGCACTCATATTGGCTTCAATCACAATAGCAATGTTAAGAACCTTTATGTTGTATACTACTTGTTTTATAAATTTTGATGGGGCCTTACCCATATATCATTTTGGATATCAGTAGTCATTTGTCTGTTTCTTATGTTGATGGTAATCTTTACATTGGTGTCTTTGGTGAAACTCTTAGAGATCAGTAGAATGTTACTTTTTCGACCAATCCCAATTCATGAAACCAAAGGGATAAATCCAGACTGATCTTCACCCTTATCAACTTTCATAAGAATAAGTCATATTGGGTCAAGGTGTCTATCGGTTAAGTAAGTCAAGTAAATCAAGTAAAAGTCAAATACTTGATAACAGATCAAGTAAACAAGTAAAAGTCAAGTACCTTCATTAACGATCAAGCAAAAATGGGAAAAATGACAAAAACTTTTGAAAAATGCAAACAAAAAAACTCACTCCAACGGAGTTAGACGAGGGGTGGCAGGGAACCTGTTTTTTGGGGCACGTGGGATCTGAGAAATGTAGATTGTGACGTCACAGGCTCCGCTATTATAGGAGGGGACTTGGAGAAGGATTTAAAATTGCCGAGCTCCGAGCTTTGCCAGAAACGTCCGCTTTCCGGCCGGCCGGCAAAGCTTGGAGCTCGAAAATGTTCTGAGCGCACCTCTAAATCCCTCTCCTATCATATATAGCTTGCGGGCGGGGTTTGTGACGTCACTGTTTGATAAACTCATAGGTCAGCCTTGTGACATCACAATCTGATGATGTCATAAATCTATTTCTTTTCAAGTTTCCTTCCTATTATATATAGCTTCAAAGTCCGGGACAGTGACGTCACAATTTGATGACTTTATACGTCAACCTTGTAACATCACAATCTGATGACGTCATCAGTTTTGTTCGAGTTCCTCTCCTAAGGAGCCTAAGTGAGCAAGAGATGTGAAGTTTCGCTATGGAGAAGGCAGCAGTTGGAGAATATATTTTCACGACTTTCGATTTAGGGCCGAAGGTTCTTGGACTCTGTATGGTTCGACGGTCGGAATTCTTATTTTAGAAGAATCTTCGTTTAGTTCAGAGTTGTAAGTGACGTAAGTGACAATTTGGTAACATTCGTTTCACGTAAATTATCGAGGATCATACCTGAAGGTATACTTTGAAGGGAAAATGGAAA
Source organism: Aspidiotus rigidus (assembly GCA_035079385.1). Taxonomy (NCBI): domain Eukaryota; kingdom Metazoa; phylum Arthropoda; class Insecta; order Hemiptera; family Diaspididae; genus Aspidiotus; species Aspidiotus rigidus. The sequence continues at coordinate 10,445,841 of JAVHKY010000020.1, read as the reverse complement.
TGGGTAACGTACCGGAACTTATAGTAATTTACGGTAACTCATTCACCCTGTTCAAGTAAGAATATTTTATTGAATTGAAATTTAAATCTCTGTTTCCCTATGCGATGGAAAATTGGAGTTGAATCTTAATGAATGAAGAGATGATGAAGTAGCGTCGTTAGAGTCGATTGACTTGTCGCATTCTCTTCTGAAGGTTGCTGAAAGAAGGATTAATTGAAACTGCATATCTTTGGGGAGACGTGTGTTTCTCTGTTCACACTTTGTTGTAGTCCTTGTGAAGGAGTTAGAAATTCTCTTGACTTCGAGCATTGAATAATGAATATCTCCTTCCTACCGGAGGTCTAATACTTTCATTTCAACAAAGAATGAATGCTACAGAAGGAGGGCGTAGACGAATAATCAGAAATCAATCGATGTGTACAGAAATTCTCTTGTTTCATATATACGTTCTGTTTCATCGATTGGTTTTTAAAATAATACTTTTGTGTTTATCTGTACCGATACAAACTCGAAGAAAAAGCGAACGAAGACTGAAAAAAATTCGGCTATCAGTTCTTGCTGGTGTTTCGCGATATTATCGATGTATGACGTCGAGGTCACATTGCCCGTAATGTGTCAGAAACACAGTGTTTCTCAGCCAATTCATCACAATAGAACCTCTTTCTATAACGAACCCCTCTGTCACGAATTCCAAATTTTTCTCCTGTGTCTCTCCCTTTAACGAATTTCACATGTGAAAATCCTTCGGTGTTACGCGAATGGAAAACTCAGTATAACGAATTTTAACAAGAAACCTTATGAAGGTTGATTTGTAAACTTTTCCATCTGCTCGGAATTTTTCGTTCTTTTTCTTTAATATGCCGGGGACTTGAAAATTTAGAAAATCAAGTTTTATGCAGTGTATTGGCGGTGAAGGGAGAAGGGCCAGTTCGGAAATTTCCTCACGTGGGTCAATTTTACGGTTGAACGGAGTATATTTGTAAGTAGATGCGGCAGTTTGATGGAAAATATGGCGGTAAAAGTGTACGTTTAACGGGAAGGAGTACTTGAGGGAATTTCCGCTTTCCAGCTGTATAATTATTCGGGGAGTAAGATTTGGAAAGATGTTTACTATCGAGCCTCATGTATGAAATGGAGAGGACTGTATGGAATAATGACTTGATGAATCCCGTGGAACAGGTCTCCTGCTCTCCTTAATATTAACCAACACTCAAGGTTTTTCTGCATCAATCTAGCTACCCCTCCCCCCAAAAGGAAAAAAGGAAATAGGTACGGTATTTAAGAGTTGAACGTTATCCGTAGATACGGTACGTTCGTGTCTAAAATACATTTTGTATTCTCACGGGGGGGAGGGGGAGATCGGCTAGGACACCGTGTCTGGTCGAAGCAGGCTAATGTGCGGAGCTTCTCATTGTTCCATAGGATACAGGAAACGATACTAAGAAGCTAGCCTTCTGTTGTTATCTCCAATAAGCACTAACCTAAATCAAAACAGGAAAATGTGCGCAAATTCTCGTTGTGTTGGCCTCTAATAAGGAATGTCATCGAAGGGCTTTCCTACTGTTGTATGCTCACGGAAAGAGGTCGGTGAATGCCTCGTCTTTGATTAATGCGAGTAAATGTGCTGAAAATCTCATTGTTTCAACCAATAGAGGGAAAGTTATCAAGAAGCGAGCTTCCTGTTGTCGACTTGCGGTGAGAGATTGGCAAATGAATGGCCCGTGTTTGATTGATGTGGGCAAATGTGAGAATGATACCGAGACGTTTGCTTTCTGTTGTGACATAAGGCTCGTGATGTGCGAGACTTGTTCCTGGTTTCAAGCGCTGGAACAAGCGTTACCTAGACGATTGTCCTCTGTTGTGAGTTTCCTGGTGAGAGATTGGCTAAGGCACCGCGTGTAATGGAAGCAGGCAAATGTGCTGAAATTCTGATTGTGTCAAGCAATCGAGGGAGTGTTACCGAATAGATCGTATTCCATTGTGATTCGCGGTGAGAAATTGGCTAAGCGGGCAAATGTGTGGAAATTCTTGTGAAATGCTTCTAGGAAGATAATCCTCTGTCATGAGCTCGCGTTGAAAGATCGAGTAAAGCCCCTTTTATGATCAGGCGGGAAAATACGCGAGAGTCGCTCGTTCTTTCAAACGATGGAGGGAAAGTTACCGAGAAGCTAGTCTCCCCTGGTGAGTTCGCCGTGAGAGTGTACCTCAGTCCCGTCTTCGATCAATGTGGGCAAAGGAATATTACCCAGAAGCCAGTCTTCCGGTGTGTGCTTGCGGTGAGAGGTTGGTTAGAGCGCCCAATTCAATCGATTTGGTACCGTACCTATGTAAATACCATATGATACCTACTTATAATCACTTCGTAAAAGAATTATAAAATTTTGAAGAAAATCTGAGTCTTTACCAGGACCAAATATTCGAAAAGTTTTCAGAAAGTCGTATAGCTTTTGAAGAGCATTAATTTTCTGTTTTTGATTACGCAGAATTTTCTGGAAATGAAAGTCTCTTCGGGTTCATCATGGTAGTTCCGCTGTAATTAAATTCACTGTTCGGAGGGTTTCAAAGGCCTTCCCATAGTGAAAAACAAATTAAGACCTTTCTTAATTCGACCTCCAAATTATGAAAGAACAGTCATATTGTTTTCGCGGCGACATAATAATAGACGTTGTCTTTATTATCCTTGTCATAGGAATTGAAAAAGAAGAAAGGAAAAAGCTCATTTATTCTGTTTTGTTCGGTTTATACAAGAAGTTACGTTTGCCTACCGTCATCCGTTTCAGTTTAAGTATAATATGGAATACGAACGAATTCGCAAGTAAAATCTCAGCGGTGTATATTCGCGAAAATCGATTTATTCAGAAGAAAAAAAAATTAAGACCTCGCCACCGTTTTAAAGTCTAACGAAAATACCCAGGTATATAAGGCTGTATATAAGTGGAGTACATCAGCCATGGATAGCGTGTGCGTGCACAGTTTCGTAAAATTTCTCCGCTCGTCGAAGTCGATGTACGCTAAATGAAGCGTAGAGAAGAAAGCTCGACCGAAAAGTGTTAAATTTTTTCGATCGCGATGTGTACCGTCTCTATCGTGCATGAACAGTGGCTCGCAGTGCTCTAATCTGCACGCTCATCGCGCGCATCACAAAAACGTGACTGTAGCATCTTTTTTATTTTATCAAGAAGCAAATTTCCGCTTAAAAACGTGCCCTAGCCGTCGACGCGACGGCGTTGGCCGTCGTGGAAAAAATATTTTTTCTTTCGTTCTGTATAAGAAATTTCGCTTTCGAGACTTTCTTTCTTTTCAATTTTCAGAAAATCGAACGCGACTGTTGTCCCGCACCTAAACTTCACAACAGCGTTTCATTCTCCGAAGGTCGTGAAAAAATTGTATTTTCCTCAGCTACTCTATTCAGCCCTAGTTTAGCGTATCGTGACAAATATTGGTGAATTTGTTCGGTCGAAAAGAGGTCAACAATTTTTTCTTTTTTGTCAGCGAATTTCGCTGATCTTTCTGGGTGGCTTTAATTGGAAAGTTCTAACGCTACGAAAAGTTATTTTTAGTACAAATTCCGAGGATTTTTCTTTTCTTTCTTATTGACGTGAAAATATCTATTGGCGGGGTACATGAGGTAAGGATTTGCGTGACCGAAATTTCCAACCCTCTGATGACGTCGTAAGGTGGGCGTGGCCTTGACCTATCTCAGGGATTCAAGAAAATGTTGTGTCCTGAACCGATGTATGGCCTAGTGTACAGAGCAATCTACTGCCGTACAAAGTTGAATCGACGTAACTGTAATGTTTCGACCTCCAAGGTGTATATGAAACAGGGTGTCTACCAGGTCAACCGAGTCAACTAAGTCAATTAAGGTCAACTTTTTTGAAACATGGTCAACTAAGTCAAGTGAAGTCAACTTTTCTATCCGTAGGTCAACTAAAAAGTCCAAAAATGCATAATTTTGTGTAGAGAATGTTTTTCACGTGTCTTCCTATGTGCACAATATCAAGATATAATCAACAAACTTCACACCTTTCTCAATTAAATATTAATTCTTGCAAACGAATAAAAAAATACCGAAATTACGATATTAGTTTGGAGGGGGGGTGATATTTTTTAGGGTCAAATAAAATATCGAAAAAAGGTCAACTAATGTCAACTATTTTCATTTTTCAATTCTGGTATACACCCTGATGATGGGGGGGGGGGGGGTGTTAGAGGGGAATTAGAAAAACTCACGGGTTCTTTGAAAAAGACAAAGGAGGTGTAGCAGGAACCCTGTCTTATGGGGCACATGGGATCTGAAAAATTTCTATTGTGACGTCACAGGACCGGACTTTCAAGCTATGCATAATAGGAGGGGAACTTCAAAAAACTGATCTATGGCGTCATCAGATTGTGACGTCACAAAGCTGACCTATGACGTCATTAAACTGTGACGTCACATGATCCGCCTTCCAAGCTATATAATTATGATAGGAGGGAGACTTGGAAGAGTTTTGCCGGCCGGCGGAAACCACGATTTGGAGAATGAGGCTTTCGGAATCATTTCCTGAAGGCTGAAAGAAGTCCCACTCTACTGATCGCCATTTTGCAGATACGTCAATTCAACTTTGTGCGGCCCTAGGTCAGGTAGTCTGTGTAAACTTAAAAGTGGGGCTAATGGCTCTTGAAAAAATACAGGCTAGGCTAAGACTCTGCAGACTTCGATTGTCAACTGACTTGACCTAGTATTAGTATAGATTTAGGATACCAGGCTGAGGGTTAAAAGTCGTTTGATGACGTCATAAGGTGGATAGTTTATGACGTCAGGGATTTCAGCTACGCTATAGGGTTGGCGTGGCTGTAATCTACTCTAGTGAAAATTCACGAAGTTCAAAAAAAAGTTTAACCTATGCCTGTATGAGGAGAAGGGATTTAAGTGAACTAGAGATACGAGGCTTCGCTAAGGAGGAGTCCTGGAGACCTGAAGATCCGATGTTTCTTTTGGGGGGCCTAATTTCTCTTCTTCCCCACTCTCATTATCGATGTCGCTTTTTGTGTTTTATTACCAGTATATATTCTGAGTTCGGCTGTCGCTAGCACTTCTTGCGAACGACTGCTGACTGGTCTCGTTCCATTCGTTTTTGGGACATCGATTTTCAAAAAATTAACTTCTCTCCCCCTCCTTAAAGGGGGATTCTTGGAGAAGTCCGCGATCTGATGCGTAGGGACTTGATTATGTATCTTGAACTTAGATCGTGAAAGTGTTTGTTGGCCTAAACTTCTGTTGAAAACACCCTCGAAAATTGCGGATAGTGAAGTTTATAGAGAAAGGGACTCGAAAATGAACGCGTCTGGTTGGCCTGTAGCGATTAGGATTTTGAATAAAATTTCAAAACAAGTGGCGTTCATTGATTTCATTCGTAAGTCTTTGCAGAATCGTGCGATCTAATATAATGAAATGAAATGGTCGTTAGGTGTATTTGTCTGGTAACCACTTCGTAATTACTTCGCATCTCATAATTGTCACAAAAACAAGTTACCAACATTTTCTTGAAAAAAATTTTCTGCAGCGTGATAAATAAAGATCATGTTTCACATCGCGTAGTCGGTGACGTCATTTTAAGTAGGTCAAGGCCACGCCTCTGCGTATAAAATTAAATTGACCTACATCCAAATCGACGATTAGGTAAACTGTATCTTTCGGACGATTGGTGCGAGTATGTGAATCGTGACCAGCAAAATATTATGAACTGGAAAATTGTAGCTTTGTTTTTCGTGTGATAAATAATACTCTTCTCCGAATTTTGTTGAATACTGGAAGTATGTATTTCCGAAATACGATCCAAAAACGCCGACTCTGGAAAGAGGAATACTTGTATCGAAAAACTAGTATGATTATTGAAATGTTCATTAAAAAATCCCAATTCAACTTTGTGCGGCAGACCTACCTGATGACGTCTTCAATGGGTCGAAATTTTTCTAAATATAAACTAGTAAGTTATGCTAGATTGTATACTATTGGCTGAGAAGCTTCAACTCCATAAAAAAAATGCTAGGCTAATTGCATCGCTCATTCGCCTTCACTTTCCACCTGTATTTCTTAGTCTTACACTGTATGTTCGGCGAGTCTAGTATACTCTTGAGTTGGGCTACGCTCTCAGCTTAGTTTTGCCTGTTATATTGTTGTGATTATCAGATTGATCGGCCCATATCAATAACTTTCCGGTTACCGTAAATCTACGAATGTTTCACCTTCTTGGCAATCTCTCGAACTCTAAATTAAAATGAACAATTGAGCACTCTGTTCTTCAAACAATTCTTTATTTGGTATTAAAATTACAATAATTGATCACCAATTATAATCCACGATTCTGAAATAATACAAACAAAGTAGAGACTATCGCCTCGTAGAATTAATTGTAATTTACGATCAACGATAATTATTATTTTTCGTCTTGTTGCAAAACAATGTAAAATAACGTTCTATCCGTTAATCGGTGTTTTGTATCATTACAACTGTACAGCCTGAACTGTATCGTAAGTTGACTAGATGTGGCACACAATATTGCAGGGTCTTGCGGTTATCCAGAGTAAAAATTCCAAATTTATGGTTGTAGGGACGCCCGGACGCAAATATCGAAATTAGGGTGAAGTGTTAGGTACAAAGACTCTCACCATGAGGGATCGCAGGTACATATTTTCATTTCCTCCTTTATCGAAATCGAACACCTTATTCAGCTTCTCCTGACTTTTACTAACCTTAAAATGTAGAGATACCTCTCAATATTTTCGTCGTCTCGTGGAAATTTAATAAACTGATCACCAATTTTAATGCTAACTGTTCATTTCTTTGTACTATTTTATCATCACACTTATTTGTGCGCAAAGTAATTCGCTTTCGTCACCATAAATTCGGGCGTTTGAAATATGAAACGTTTTTTTAGAAACATCAGAAACTTGATATCGGTAGGTTGGATTGAAGGGAAGAAATCCTCGGTATTTCCGGATTTTTCAAAGTATTTTACTGGCAAAGAATGGCAAGAATCACATGCAGCGGTATAATTATACGTGTTCTGTATCAACATCCTAATATTATGTTAATTAATTTCGTTTCTTGAAACCGGATATCTGCCTTATGAAAGAAATATCTGATTTTCTGCATTGTGATTCACGTGATATCTGGCGGGTCGATGAATCCGATCGCCTTTAATGGATGGATGACGAGGGGCAGATGTAGATTTTGCAACTATTTCATGTGTTTCATCGTATTCGTTGATTTTCTCGTGAATAGCGTAAAATCACGAAAAATTTTATTGAAATTTCAAGTTCAAAAGCGTACGTACAACCGACTGTATAGTTTCGAAGGTTTAACTTCTTTCATTTTCCGGGTCAGTTATACTACTGTAGATCGTAAACTAAGATAAACGTGAAGAACGGTACGAAAGTTGAATATGAATGAACGCGAGAAGAAATTAATCATAACGATGACCTAGCCTTGCAATAATCAGCGTTTAGGTGTCATTCATTCTATTATCATGAGTTATTGAATTGCTCTTGCTCAACTTTCTGATTTTAATCGTTTCTTTTATCCTCCTTGAACTTACACCCTTTCTCCGAGGAATGTTTCGATACTGACGGGGTGTTTAATTAGCTGAATAATTTATTATTGCTATTGTTTCTGTTGGACGGTGTGTTATCGGAATCGGGGTCAAGTTTATCTACTTACCGCTTTATCATTATTGAACTGGCCTTAATGACGTAATGGATTGCCAGAAACTTTTAATTTCATTAGAGAACGCGGAAATTATGTTATGCATATTGGATGAGGTGATAAGAATAATCTAAATTCGTCGAAATTATCTCTTTGATATCTTTACGAATTTTTCAATTTATTAATTCGTATGTAAACTACAACTGATGATGAAATGGTTGTAGTTAGTCTTTTGAATTTCGATGTGAAGAACATAGAAAACGCATTATTGTTATCTTGAATAAAAGTAAGATTTCCAGTAGACGCTTGGGTTTTGCAGGAAATTAGTTTTATAGGTGAGATGTCGGTGGACAAGAGGCTCGTTTTGGCATATGGGGTCCTCAAAATGAAATGTTGGTCGGTGGCACTCGGTTCCTCGGCTTGAGTGAGGGATTTTCACTCGATCATCAGATTTAATTATGTAGATCATCAGAAAGGCACTCACGGTTTTATGTTAGGTACACCTAGAGATATAAGATGACATTTGTTTCATGTAAAGTGTGTACAGGAAAATGGACACCTAATTTATCTCATTCGGAAATATGATCACTTGAAAACAAATTTTATACTGAATAAATAAGACTCACTTTTCCTAGGAAATCTCTGGAACAGTTTACGTTAAATTGAATCTCGCACGCGTGCGGAAGAGCCTTTGAACTACACATGTGCGTCAACGTGTCTTTGGCACCTACCCTATAATAAAGAGTTTCTACTCTCTCAAGCGCTGCTCAGTGATCAGGGCAACGTTACCTGTATAATAGGTGAAGGCCAGTTCACAGGAATGTAAGCGGAGCGATTCGAGGCTGGGAGGTCGATAAAATTCATAGCCTGAGATTACGAGGGAAAAAGTTGATTCTAGAAGTTTTCGCTTTTCAGGGTTGAGCTGTGAATGATTTGCCAGTCTTGTATGCCGCAACAACCGATCTATCCTGGTTGTTCATCAACGAAGGCGGTTCTCGATTGAACGGTCCTTCAAAAGTACTCCTATGCGAAAATTGACCCTAATGATTGTTTTAGGAAGATAATGGACGGGAGTTTTCTGCTACGAGTATCGAAGTGAGAGTAGAGTCGAGGCATTTTCTAGTAAGCCTCCTCCGGACCATAGATCAATGTCCAGCTTGACCTAATTTACTCCGGCCAGATGTTTGATCGTCACTAGTTCCGTGTTGGAAGCGGCCTGACTCAAAGTGATGTAAATCAGTCGATGAATTAGGCTGTTAAAGGTAGCAATCTTGTGGGCAACAGGACATAAAGACGACTCGTGGTTTACCATATCTGTCGAAGTTTATTTCCTATAAATACCAAACTCATGGACGCCGTCTCTAACAGAGATGGACAAACCCAAAAACTAACGTCTTTTTTGACGGAGTTAAACGAGGGGTGGCAGAGAACACGTGGGATCTGAAAAATGTGTAATTTCATTGGATTGTGACGTCACAAGCGTGACCTATGACGTCATCAAATTGTGACGTCACAGGCTTGGACCTTGGAGCTCTACATACGGTAAGAAAAGGACTTGGAAAAATTTCGACCTCCAAGCTATATATGATAAGAGGTCGACCTCTAAATGACGTTTTTCTGAAAACCCCCCGATAAAACAGGTTCCCTATTAAGAAGTTTATTGAGGAATCACCAACTTCCGGATTTGAATTTTATGGAAGAGTAGTGGCTATTTAAATGTGCAACAAACTCACTAAGGTGTTCTGCAGGACCGATCCACGCACTCAAAACGTCGTCTACGTACTTGTGCCAAGAGTAGACGTGACTCAAAAACACCTGACCTGAGGAGAACAGATCAATTTCAAATTTAGACATAAACATTTCGTTTTCCCGTGCAGCTTGGTCGCGTCCTCCGTCCTTTGGATTCCGGCTGACCTTTTGCAACCCCGTCACTGTTAAGAAGAACCCCGTGACGTATATTATAGCGTAGCCTGCAATAATTGCCCCGGAGTCCATACAGGGATGACTGGACGTCAACTCCAATTTAGAGTGGCCGAGTATAAAAAAGCTTGGAAGAAAGGTAATTCAGGAGAGTCGGCCTTCGCTGATCATGTGGTTACAGGTTTAAAGAGAAGTCTAAAGTCATTGTCTATAGGGCGAATTTGTGCTTCTAACGAACGTCCCTCGAGAATATTGAAATTATTCGACTTCGGAGTAGTATTTTTAAACAGATACATTCATGAGGGGGCGTCCTTAAATTACGTGAGGTTTTTTTTGAGGGGGCGGGGGGGGGTCCAGCGGAGTCTCACTAAAACTCACGTGAGGGGGAGGGAGGCTGCCGAAAAATTTCATGTAATTTTTTTCCTCACATAAATAGATTCTCAAATATCGCTGAACTGGCTTAAATTTAATAAAACATGTTTCTCAACTAAAGAAAACACGTAAAAAATGTGATCAAGAAAATTACGTTTTTTTAATATATAAACGCGATTAAGCACAGATAAACGTATTTAAAGCAAAAATACACATTTCCGGAAATCTCACGCGTGATATGAGGGGGGCGGGGGTCAAGGCAAATCTCACGATATCTCACCAAGTGGAGAGGGCGTGTCGAAAAATCACAAAAATCGCCTCACGTAATCTAGGAACGCCCCCTGATGAGGGATTGATTGAATTAGTCTTCAAGAATAATTCACATTTTTATGACTCACTGGTCGTTGTGAATTCCTCTGTTTTCTTTGGTGTTGGGCTCAATCGCTTTCTTTCGTTCATGGTTGTTCAACGAAAAGCGTTCGGCAATTGTGACTGTGTAAAATTCTTTGCGGTTCTCTTGTAATTTTTGTACTCATTAATTATTTGAGTATACTCCTTTTGAATTTGATACGAGATAATGTCGTACCTCGAAAGAGGAACTGGATAAATTGATGAAGTAGCTCACATTCATATGATTGCTGCGGATTCCTTGGAACAATCAGACTAGTACTAGGCAGTCTTTAGAGTTAATTTTGGTATTGAACCGAATTTTTCTTGTGTGATAAACTTACGGAATATTCATATGGGAAATATTTCCCGTTTGTTCGTCGGAATTAGCTAATTGTTTGTTCTTCTTAGTTTAGAAATGACTAGATTCAAATGTACTACTACACCTGTATGTGTTTAAAGATAGAACAGGACCTAATAGATTTATCCGATCTTCTTCTCATCTAAATATCCGAGTTTCAACAAACGAATACCAGTGCTTGAATAGGAAGAATGAATAGTCTGAAGAAGGTACGTGAGCAATCGCAGCGTTCCTAAATCCAAAAATAATACCTACTTTGTGAGACCATGCATATATTTATCTGATCGATGATGGAGATTACCTCTTTTTTTTTTCTTTTTCATCCTGCATCTTTTCTTTCCAATCGCGCGGTCTCGATGTTGAGAAGAAGAAAGAAAGAAAAGAGTGATGTTAACACTTGGCAGGAAGCACGGATATTGTGAACCGCGTTGAACCGCATTCCTGTTTCTGGACTGTTTTAATTTCGAATGGCAAACGATTCGAAGTGCACTACACTTACACAAGCTGCATGGCTGGAAATGATATCACATTATGCATGTATATACACGATTGTTGTTGTATTCAAACTACATATCATTCCTGTTTCCTTCCTTCCTTCCTTCCTTAACGCGTGTAATTTTCTCTTCGCCCCGCTTCACGTTATTTTTTTCCATTTTTATTTTAATATTTAGCACTTATTACAGTACGAGTATACGACTACTACATATCGTGAATTGTTGTACGATGAAGTGCGTGGGCGTACGCGTGCATCAAAGGGCTTAATTAGCCAGTTTTTCTTCCCCGTGTACGCGGGTTTCGTCGTAATCGTTGAAAAATATCAGCAGCATTCGGGTCAATGACACCAGATAGCGTACATTGTAATCGTGTCGTTTATACAAAACTTCACGATATTATAAAAGTGTGCTTGCTGTATATGTGTACAGCGTTGTGTACGGTTAAACGCGTACATATGCGGTTTATTGTGCATTATCTGCAACGTATTTTTATTCATTGTGCGAGGGTGAGACAGCGTTTAGTGAATGGGTTTTAGAAAACGTGGCGGCGGCGGCGGCGGCGACGACGGCGAGACGACATAATTTAAATTACTCCAGTTATTTTGGAATACTATAGAGTGTCGGCGACGGTGCACAGTACCTACGTCATCTTTTTCGATTATTGCTTAGAAATACCTGATATACTTCCATTTTGATCACTTATTTACCTGACGATTTTCGGATGTAGGTCAACTAGGCACTGCAGAAAGAGAGCTCCGGAAGATATCAAACCAACTGGCTGGTGCCTCTCCTCTCTTAAGGAGAACAGGTTGAGTTTTCAAGGGTGGAGGGGGTCTACTACTTTGATTGGAAACTCGTTGGTGTTTGCGTGGAAAAGGTCCGACACTCGAGTTCTGTCTTATGATTTGAGACAACTTCTTACTTTTAGCTTTCATAAGATGAGTGGAACTACTTTCAATCTATATTACGTCACGCCCGGCTGAAGGTCAAAGTACGAACCAATACTGGATTAAAAAGGGAAGAAGTCTGTGTACACCCCTGCCTTCTAATAAAAAAGTCAATTTGGACTTTTGTTGTGTTTAACGTCTTTGCTGACCTCCCATTTGTATCCTTACGACCATAACCTTGGGGTTTGTATTTCTAGTGTATCATCAATTGGCCTAACATGCAGTATACTCAAACGTCTAGGTTAAGAAATACTGGTCGGAGCTAGGCGGGTTGCGCCCCGCCAAAATGGTTCGAGCAATTGTCTTGAGTAAGCTAGAAGGTTAACTAAGATGCTTCCTATTCTGAAGGAAGGGAAGTAAAATGGAATTAGTATGGGGGAAGACGAGTCTGTGTGGAAAAGTTTTTGGCTACAATAACTTTTTTTGACCGGATTGTCGTTATGTAGGTTGCAAAGCTACCCTTTTTTACAAAGGCATTTTTGAATCGACTCACGCGCAATAATTTATTTTTGTCGTTAAATTCTTCGTTCCTCTTTCCTCACCCCCTTTATTGTATATTTTTCACTTCCACATTTGTGCTAGGCTTTTCAGTTTTATATCGATCACACACTCTCAGGACGTGTGCCGGAGTTTGATCCGTAAAATAGCGCTGACATACAGGTGTTTCTCTCCTCTTTATTTTATGGAGGTAAATTTTCAAAGCACTATGGCCGCTCCAGCTCTGATTCAGCCCAGCATGGTGACACCTTCACGTCTGGTTTTCTCAGAAGTGCCTTTGTCTGTTTTTCGTGTGAACAATCCTCCCACTCACTTGAGCACTCCTACCTACGCTGGACCACGGCAAATTGATACCTTCTACTTTGGCCGAAGATATGAACAGATTTTTGCTTATTGGGATGTGTTATTTTTTGCAACGAAGAAATAGCTCGCTGTGAAAGTTCATGTCTTGCTGAAATACTCCTAACTACTTATAACAGACGCGGATAAATTGTGAGTTCGTCATAGCACCCTCTATCAATATACCTAACTACACTCGGTATCTCTAATCGGTGAGCAAGCGCCGCACAAACATATTTCAGATAGGCCTCTACAATTTCCTCCAATAATGGAGGCCATAGGTATTCCTGCAGATTGTGTCACCTCACTAACTTCTTGTGCACGTTTTTCGCATATGACTACTTATTAAAGTAATCGTCGATCCAGACTACCGTTGACCTAGTTAGTGGATTGGAAAAATCCATGCAACGCCATTGCGGTATACTAATCTAGGGCGGAAAAGTGGATGGAGCTGGGCTAGTTTGATCTCCATTCTTTTTCTTCTACCACGAGAGTTCTTTAGGACTGAGCCGAATATGAGGCGCTGTTCACTTCTCTTTGAATGGTTTTGCGTATGTGAGAGAGATATGAAAGATGATTTTTCATTTCTCGTCGAAGAATTTCTTTTCAAACAATTTGGGTTGACGTCTGCGTTTCAAAACCTCTTATTTCTGAGTACCTGTAAGCCCTGTAAAGCTTGTGAGATGTGAATGTCCACTTGCCAGAATCCTAACCTAATGTAGTCTAATTTAAGGACTTGAAAAAAATTCTTGGTCCAAATCTCTCTAAAGGAGAGGTGTAACGTCATCAGAGAGCTTGGAGGAATTTTGACTGACGAGTAAAAAGGAGATGGCTGGTCTGATATCATCAGTTCGAACTACGTACGTGAAGGGATACACGGGTAAATATCGTCGATCTGCGAGCTATATTATACAAGTCAAGAAGTTGAACGCGAAAGACGAATACTCCGAAGTGGAGTAAAGCATGCAAACCGCAGAAAAATAAATTCGGTTAATAAACCATCTTCAAGCCTGAAATGAAAGCAACTGACGATCAAATGAGAAGAACGAGGTATTAAGATCGTCCAAACGAGAAATCGCGATGTGAGTCATAAACCAGTTCGATCAAGCCATCTTCCGGAATGTACGAGTTGAGTACAGTGATACCGTCAGTGTTGAGATGACGCATTATCTCTATGTTCTCGAGGGCGATGCGCTTACTGTAGGAATTCTCCTTATGAAGGAGCTTTTCGGATCGCTCGCGGAAGCTGTGGCCACTGTTTATTAAATGATCAGCGAAAGCTGACTCCCCTAAGTGTCCCTTCTTCCAAGACTTCGGATGCTCAGTTACTCTAACTTTCATTTGGCGGCTGGTGTCACCAATATAAAAACCTCCACAATCCTCACATTCCAACTTATAAACACCACTCCTCTCATCGACAGTTATGGGGTCCTTCAGTCTCACAAACAACCTCTTGACTGTGGTAGGGTTGTAAAACGCGGGTCTGAAGCCAAACGGGCGAAGGGTCCGACCCAATTGCAGGGAGAACTTCCCCAGGAAAGGGAGACTGATCCAACACAAACGGCGATCACGGATCGTGTCTCGGGAGAGGGAGGTTGGTGAAATCAAGGAGGCTCCTCGTAACTTTCCTCTGAACCATCACGTCAACGTCGACATTGACCCCATTCACTCTGGCCAGGTGTTTTATTGTGAATGACTCTTTCTTGAAGGCAGACTGACTCATGGGAATACGAATCAGTCTGTGAACTAGGCTATGAAAGGCAGCCATCTCAAGATGGCAGCCATCGGCGCTCGTCGTCTTTTATTTTTCTGCGGTTTGCATGCTTTCCTCCACTTCGGAGTATTCGTCTTTCGCGTTTATTATGGATAGCCGTAACTTGAAGGAACGGATTCGTTTAATCAAGAAGTTGGCTTGAAAAATTTTTGGCGTTTAAGATATCGGGAAGTAGCTACCAGATATATCAACTTTCAAATTATGTATCATATCAAGAGAAGTTTCGACTTTCGAGTTACGCATATTATGAGGAATATTTATTTCCTTCTTGAATTCCCATAAACAAGTTGTCTGCAGTTGAAAACAGAGGAATGAAAATTTGTGGCGTCTTCGTCACGTAGTATTGTATTTTTCAGGTTTACGGAAAATATGTAGAACGATTATGGGAAATTACTGGCGTAAAGTCAATACAGCAGGCTTATTATACAAGTCCGTATATTCTCTCCGCAGCAGTCTGTTTTTCGTTTACAATCTGGTTCAAAAGACACACACTGCGTTAACCCCCTCGCGCAGTATCGTATTCTATTGAAAAGAGAAAGTGACGAGCGCGTTGATTCGAACATGTGTGACTATTCGGCGTTGTCACTTCAAACTACATGTCGAGATTATTTAAATTACGATAATCACCCCTTGTTTAGCTCTATTCAATGTGCGTATCACTAGCACCACATGAGTGTCCTTCATGGAGAGGATCTTTCAGTCTCTTACGAAGAAGAAAAAACAAAAAAGGAAGAAGAGCAAGATATTTTTCTTTTTGCTATCTTGGTAACCCTCGCTCTAGTTCTTTTTTTTTTTATTATTATCATTTCCTATAATGATGCTTTTTGTTACCGAGTGGACTTCGACATTGAAGTGTCAATGAGTGCGCGGTTGGCGGTCGGGATGCAGTCCATCTGCGTGAAGGGTCTTAGTAGATGCATATAAAAATAACTACGCAGCCAGCTCTAGGAATTCGTAAAATATCATACTGCGATTGAAATCGGGTCAGTCTTCAAATGGATTCCCCAAGCACATGTGGCTTTTATTCTTGATTGAATCGAATGGGTGCAGATGTATCTTGAGGCGCGTGAGTGATGCTTGTTTCGAGAATTGTGATAAGCTTAGTAGAAATAGAAGCCCAGCCGACAGCTAAGATTATGCCAAATTTTTAGTAGATTCTTGAAAAAGATATAGATCTTCAATCTAGAGCTGCCAAAGTACTATGTTTACACAAGTGTTCGCTCAGGAACAGAGTGGGTTGCTCTTGTTCAAAATAGACCACCGTGTTTTATTAGGGCAGAGAATATCCTGGGTTCGACTCATTTGTGACACTTTTACCATTTTTCTAGGAATCATTCCGTCTCTTTCTCATGGGGGAGCTGAACCGCTGCATCTTATGAACTATATTCTCACAAATGTATTTGTTTGCACATGAAAAGAATCAAGCATACAAATTCATCTTTCAAAAGTTCGAAATGTGCCTGAATTTTCAAGTTGCCTTTCTCGAAAGCTTTGTTATACTGCTCGAAATATTTTTGGTCAATGGCAACTGAAGCGAATGATGATGCGATAAAAAACTCATCAAAGCCTACAGAGCTCGTTTCTAGTTAATGCTCTTCAAAGTAGTAAAAAAGTGGACTGCACATAAATAACTTGTGTAATGAGAAAGAGGAGGTATGATTTTGATGAATTTCTCATGTCCCACGATATCAATCGATTTTTACATGATATCGTTTCAATGTTACGTAACTACAGAAATTTTTTTGGACTTGTTTGGAACAGATGAAAACCAAACTGCTGTGGTTTCTCGCATACGATTCATTAATTAACTAAGTTTTGAATCCTATCACGAATATACGAATGCAGTATGCTGAACTTGTATATTTACGTATGTGTACGGTTCTGTCAAGGGCGTGTGCTCGGTACAAGACTCGAAAAGAGTGAAGACCTTGAAGGAACGCGTGTACACTAGTTTTTCCTTGCCCGCGGTGACAAGAAAAATGTTTTTGATGGATAAGTTGTCGATTCTTTTTGAAGGAAAAAAAAGTTGACAAACAATTGTCCGTTTTGGACGTGGGTATAGCATAAGTGAGAGACAGAAATTGCGGGGCCTGTTAGAGGGAAAATTAGGAACGTTTCAGCAGTTTTTTACTTTCGTTTTCATACTTGTCGTCGGTTGCAAATCGTGACAATAAAATAGTGTCATGTTGCAATTTTATCGCTTTCCGCGTTGTGGAAATTCTAGTCATCATTAGCAATGAAAGAAACCCTACGATATCATGTGAAATCTGTTACTCCTAGTACAGGCGCACTAACTACATGTAAGAACTAGTGAATCATCGAAGAGAAGATAAGGTGATTGGCACTTCTAGTGTGTTTCCAAATTAGGCGTGCTAACAGACCCTAATCACAAGCTCAGACTATTCAACACCGGCATTTTTTCTCTCCAGTGGTCTTTCTACGAATCTTCGAGTTTCTCCAAGACAATATCAATTCTGGAACGAAAAAATAATAACATATGATATTTTCTAGTAATGAAGTTTCATTGTTGTTCAAAATTCATCCATTTCAGGTCCATAACACAACACACGCCCTCCGTACCCTCCGAGACACAATGGGCAGATTGCACTCTTGGTTTGTGTGTGTCGTATCCTAGACGTGAACTAGGCCTCGAATACCGCCCTCTTAAAATTGCTGACATCACCTCCCGACAAGTGGAAATGAAACTTCTTGGGATAAATTTTCATATGTATCATTTTTGAATACGCCACTGATAAAGACAAAATACATTCGAGCTCTTGGCGTTTTGATAATCTTTTCGCACTCTAAAACGACTATAACCGCGAAGTCCAGCTATCTCTCGATTATGGCTCTCCCATCTACGGCCTAGCATCACCATACCTAACCCAATCCAAAACTCAGCGCTCAGAATAGCTACAAGAGCATTTCGAACCAGTCCCACCCTCAGTCTCTGTGCTGATAGGGGCATCTCTCCACCACACCTACCCTCAAGCTAACCATCCAGCAATATCCTCAAATCCTACATTCCATTTCACATGTAATTTGGGATCCAATCTTGAGCTCCATTTATCTCGTTCCTTCAGATTCCACGTGCCAAAAATGGTCGGAAAATTTCTTCAAATTTGTCGTGGGTGATATTTATCCGGCACGGAATTTTACGTTGGATTTTCCAGCTTGCGAAGGGGGTTTCATTGAGTCAATTATTTAAGAAGTGCCTCGAAAAACAGTTGCAGTCTTCAGCATGAGACCTACTTTACTCTGTTCACGTTGTCATTGCCTTGGCGCAAATGTGATATGGAGCGAGAAGAAACCATTCCTCCAGGTCAGTCAATATCACGTTCATCACTCAACAACGACAAAGATTAGACTTCTGTATATTGATGACGTCAGGGGTACGACTGTCCTCTGCGACCTCATATTACTTGAATGTATTTGGCCTCATCTGCAGGGCTTCTAATTTCTATATGGTCGTTTATGAGTAATTAAGTTATTTCTATCTAGTTTTTTGTTCTTCATCAGGAGCGATTGAAAGGGTAGCTTTCGGATGTCGCGTCAAGCCTTGTGCTTCACTGCGCGAACATGAGGGGCATTTTCCGCTTCAAAATCTGGCCTGAAAAATCCTCAAAAAAAGTTATTTATCCAATACAGAATAAACTTTGTTTTTTGAATTATGTTGTGGAGATTAGTATTTCTTATGGCGAAAACATCACACATCTGGATAAGCCAGCAACCTCTCATTTGTAATAGCCTTGTTCTGGAAGAACATGTAAAGGTTCCTCATATCACCATCAAGCCAGGCACTCGAACTCGTTTCTAGGTTCTTAGTGTCTGTTACGAGTTCTTCCGCGTCTTACGCTCCCTTGAAATTGGACCTCATGGTGGTCGTCGCACTAATGTATTCATCATCTTGATTTTCAACTGTCAGAATCACTTTTCTCTGAGTGATAGTTACTCACGCCTAACTTGCACAGTTTTCTTTCCACTCGACTGAGGATGGCAAAAATTTATTTTGATTGTGTCTACCGCAGGAAAAATTCAGCAGTCTTCCACTCTGTCAAACCAAGAAAAATTCAAGAGTTTGCTCGGTTGTTTTCACTCCACCTAACGCAGGAATAAATTCATCGAGTCACCTCAGTTGCGAGTGTCTGGAAAACTGGAGGCGATCGCGAAAGTTTTCACAATACGATTTATAGAGGTGGAAAAATTCTTGTCTTCTTGAGTGAGCGTTGTTTTCACATTGTCAATTCCGTAATATTATTTGTTATTATTTTTGGCAGTATCTCGCGACAGTTATATTTAATGGATGCTCCATTGTATTTTCCTGCGCGAGAAAAGCCATAAACCGTACAGAAGATCCGGAAAACATGACTTATTCGCCCGGAAAACTGGCTTGTTCGTGTAAATTTTGCGAAATTGGGCCATAGAGAAGGCTGGGTATGATACCGTAGCGTGTTTTGGTCGTTACATTACGTAATTTGACTGGGATTCATTTCTCGCGATTATCGCCTACATTTTCTCGAGAAGTTTTGTCCATCCTGCGTACCACCAGCACGACGACATCGATTCGGTCGAGTATTGTAACTTTCAAGGTTGCCGCTCTTCTTTCTTTCTCCCAGACTCGCTATTTTCTTAAAAACTTGGAACTTTGTGCGGTGGTGGTGTCTCGTGGCGCGTCTATATTTCATACAGCATGAAATTACTACATCAAAGCTCTGTGCTGTTTCCTCCGACCAGTGCGTGTACTCTCATTACGACCATTGACAGTAAACGATGACCATATTAAATGCGCATACTTTATAGACTTTATTTAAAACGACCTTGACTGAACCGCTGTCTGTGCCTCACAAATTTACATGTCGATCGTATAAATTAATAATCGGAGAGACTATATAGGCGGCAGTCCGGGTGCATATTATTATCGTTATGGGATGGTAGGTTTATGTCGTTTCTATACGTACTTTTTATTTACGTGTATCGTACTCGCCGGATGGTCAGGTTCGTATACTATGAGGTATTTCACCTCGCATATTTTCCAAAGACGAGCACGTGAATTGATGATGCATACGAGAAGACGCTGTATGCGGCGCTGATGATGAATTTCGTAGAATTTTGACTCGACGCTATACAGTATGAGATACAGGTAGACATCATAGTGACGTAATAAAACGGTGTTTGGTGGTTCTAATCAATATCATTACATTGGATACCTCCTGAGAAAGATTTTGCTCTCAAGTAACTGTGAAAGTCCAGATAAGAACTCGAATTGCCGTTCTCAGGATGGAACTGGTGGACATACAGCGTCTCTTTCTTTTATTTGTATGAATAAGGTTTCAGCGATACAAGATGGGCTTTGGACTTGTGAATAATTTCGATGTAAAGACTGTTTAAGAAACTGGAAACCAATTGCACATTTTATTTCAAATTATCCAAGGCGTTACTGTGGTGAGGAATTTAGCATGAAGAGCATTGATAACGAACTACTAATCATTTCAAGTTATCAACTTGATTCTGTTTGTGTGACGAACTTCAATGAATCGAATACATATTACAGAAGAATTGTGTAACCCGAGAAGTGGAAGTAAGATGTTAAAGGATGGGGAAGAGGAGTCCATTGATCATCGAGTTACTTATAAGATTAGTCAATCAAAGAATGTAAGAAATACTCCTTAGGTGAAAGGACCTCAGGGTACTTCGACAAATATTTTGATCCCTTTACAAACGTCAATTAATTATCCTCTGTTAAACTGTTAATTAAAAAATTTTCGGGCTATCACTTTAAACGGGCTGTTCCAGAACTTGAATAAATTTCATGAAAACTCATTTTGTCTGCGAGTAGTAAAGAAACCGAACTTGATAAAG
Source organism: Aspidiotus rigidus (assembly GCA_035079385.1). Lineage (NCBI taxonomy): Eukaryota > Metazoa > Arthropoda > Insecta > Hemiptera > Diaspididae > Aspidiotus > Aspidiotus rigidus. Next base: position 10,425,200 of record JAVHKY010000020.1, on the reverse strand, counting down.
TCATTTAAAACATATTTCACCAGCAATAATTCGGCGATGGCAAGTCAGGCACTGTTTTGTGGGTGTTTGGGACCGTCAGCGCTAGTATCGCGCCCAACGAATTCTTCATTTTTGTTTGACAAATTCAGAAGAAAGGAGAGGAATAAGATGAAAATCTGCTTTAGAAAGGTTGAACGTGGTGAGTGATGTGATCTCTTAATTCATGTCAAAAATACGTATGCGCTACTTTTCTTTGACCTGCATTGAAGCTTTCAAAAATATTAATCATTTTAAATTTGGGTCCTAATAAAACTTGACAATAATAACATTTAATACTCGTGCGCACAAGCGCTCCTAGCGCTCCAATTGTGGTATCTAAACGGAGATATGAAGCTCACGCATCTCTTTGACGGTCCCCGCGCTCGCGCTTCGTCTACAATCTCCGATTATCCAAACTTCTGTCTGATAATGCCGAATTAGGAGGCCAACTTGTCTCCTTCGGAACATTTCCTGGCCGCACACCATTGACGCGGAATCGTTCTCCAACCAGGCGAGGAAAAATTTCCTTTGTCAGATCGATGTTCGTGAAATTTTTTGCAAAATAGTTTTTACACCCTCTCAATTACACACTCGATTAGTGTTTGTTTCCACAGCAATCTAACGATGTGACTCCTGCTTAAGATGTAATGAGAAAATTTGTTGTAGCCCAATACGAAATGTTTTACTTTTCTTTCTACTTATCAAGAACTCCTTTCTTGTAATTTCAGCATTTCATACGCACATAAGACTGGGACTACTCTTGAAAAAACCATCATGGTTCGGTCATTGTGACGTCATCAATGACTTCGACCTAATTAAGGAAGGAAATTCCAGAAATTTCCTTCTTTAAACTGGGAACCCAAATGTATGCTTCTTTCATCTTAGAGACCGACTAGCTCACGGCTCACCCGTTCAGAGGTCGTTCGGCTCCTGGGCTGGAGCGCGAGCGTATCTAAGGATAGTACACTAGAGGCCTCATACGTCCGCCTCCTTTATACTTATAGGCTCCATTAGTATTTCTTAGCTTACAATTTTTCCGAATACCTTAATCGGGTCAAGGTCATTGATATAAAATCATGAAAGAAATTTATTAGGGCTTAATATATTGGATACTAGGCTGATCAACTCTCACCCGCCCCCGTCTCCAAGTACATTCCGGCACCATCAGATTCAGTTCACTGATGATGTCAGACGATGCCCTGGGTAAAGCTTTTTCAAGTTCCTTATTTAGAGGAAGAAACGACTTCATGAAAAAATTACAGGCATCAGCTTTTCTATGTAGTCGTTTTTTGTCTTTGGGTTCCCAGTTTAAAGAAGGAAATTTCTGGAATTTCCTTCCTTAATTAGGTCGAAGTCATTGATGACGTCACAATGACCGAACCATGATGGTTTTTTCAAGAGTAGTCCCAGTCTTATGTGCGTATGAAATGCTGAAATTACAAGAAAGGAGTTCTTGATAAGTAGAAAGAAAAGTAAAACATTTCGTATTGGGCTACAACAAATTTTCTCATTACATCTTAAGCAGGAGTCACATCGTTAGATTGCTGTGGAAACAAACACTAATCGAGTGTGTAATTGAGAGGGTGTAAAAACTATTTTGCAAAAAATTTCACGAACATCGATCTGACAAAGGAAATTTTTCCTCGCCTGGTTGGAGGACGATTCCGCGTCAATGGTGTGCGGCCAGGAAATGTGATCGAACGCGCCAGTTATATCTAATGAGACCATTCCGGTCAATTAGTGCAATTTTCTGGACTTTCTAACTTCTTCGTGTAGGCAGCAGTCTTCGGTGCTTCTCCCTGGGAGAAATCTAAACCGGTGCCGGGCAAGCGTTGTGGCGCTTCTGATCCTGTGGGCGACGATTTTTTCAAGGGTTTTTGCCATTATATCTAGCGAGGTGATTGGGCGGTGTGAGCGCCGGGTAGGGTGGGACTTTTGCGACCCACCCCTTTACTTGTTTTCCACTGTCGAGGGAAAGTCCCAAATTGGAAACATTCTCTATCGAGACCCAGTAGTAGTTCTGGGGGGCATTTGTTAAGTATCTTCAGGAGACGATAGTTTATCCTGTCGGGGCATGGAGAGGAGCGATTCCGACTCTTTTTAAGGACAGTCGCAATATTTTTCTTGGTCAGAGCAATTTCCGTGGTCTGAGCGGGTTCTTCTATAGGTGCTTCTTCAATAGACGAGGCTTGATAGGGAAATTTTACTTTGAGTAGGTACTGCTCAGCCTCTGCGGTGTTCCTGGTAGCACCCCCTTCCATTTTAGAGAGAAAGGGATGGACTTGGTTAGGGCCTTTTCAACTTATAAGGCCGACCCCAGGGACGGTCGAGTCCAGTGAACTCTCTCTATTTTGAGATTTTGGTTTTGGCTATGGTTTGCCCCAGCTCTAGCCTCTTGTTTTCGATCCCAGCCTTAATTGAGGTAATTCTATCAATATTAGAGTTGTGCCTTCTAGCTATACGGCGAACTTTCTTTAAATCTGTCTTCAGAGTTTCAAATTCTGTTGTCCACCAGTAGACTTTTGTTGCCTTGTGTACTTCAGTGGTGCGGGCATCCTTAGCCAGGGATAACCATATGCTTTTTGTGAGACCTCCACAGGGCCAGTTGTGTGCCAGTCACTAAATGGGCAGTCTTCAATATACTCCTTGAATTTCTCCTCGTTCAGCTTTTTCTGAATCCATGGTTTGGAGTTGAAGGAAGTTCCTGCTATGGTAGACTGGATGGGGAGATGAAAGGAAAGACAATCTTCATCCTCAAGTACTTGCCAAGTGTCAATTTGACATTCACCCATTACAAATTTACTGTCTTTTATTATTCGATGGGAGGAGGCATAATATGCCTCGGTATTGAGCATCTGGAGGCCCAGACCACTGATCAGCTGAATGAAGTTGTGGTGCCGTGGCCTCAGAGAGAGGTTTGATCTAGCAATTGAAGTCGTCTGTAATTAGCAGTTCATCATTTCTTCCGGCCAAATGCCTCGGTTCAAGAAAAGGTAGGTCAGTTGGCATATTTGGGGGAGCACTGTTTCACCAATTTTGACCGCAGTAGGATAGTTAGTTTGAAGTCCAATTACGGTGCAGTTTCTTAATGATTTTTTAAAGAAGATTGCCAAGTTGTGGTTGGCGGTATGCTCTCAGCCAGGAATTCCAAGGAGTTTCTCCTAGCTGAAGGCGCCCACCCAAGACTACACCAACCCCGAAACTAGGATTAGCTTTCATTGTATTGGCCTCAGTGTCGTGCTGGCTCACATTTTGTAGGCCGGATAACCAGCTCGTCGGGCCCCCAAAAACTATTTTTTTCGTGCGCGCGGTCAAACTCAAACTTTCAAGAATTTTCTCGCGGGCGGCCGGGCCCCATAAAACATTCTCAGGCGGTCGGGCCCCCGGGGATCCCCGGTCTACCGGCCGGGCCAGCACGACACTGATTGGCCTAGTATACAATATATTACATTTATAATAGACTAACAAGTGAGTCCCTGAAAGATACTTATACCAGCCCGAGAAAGGGAGGGAACGAGCGAAGCAAGGGAGCCCCGAAAAGCTAATAGCTAGAAAGTCAACATGTCTTTTGCGCACCTCCAACCCCAATTGAAACCTTAGGCAAGTTCCCGAGTCTTGCGTGGTCATACGATAGTTACGCCCCCTACCCTCCCTCCCGATGGCTACCTCCATTATACTAAGTTTGTATTCTAGGCCCATAATAAAGACTAAACTTGATATAACAGCGGAGTATAGAATCGATATTTCTATGCAATCACAAGATCGATGTAAACACTCTACGTACCAAATATGATGGCTTTTGACGTCATTCGAGTCTGTGAAAGCGATTTCAAAGCGGGGAGAGATGGTTTGATAAGAAATCGAATGACTTTTTGCACGTCTTGCGCGTGCTTTCACCCATTTTTCCGAATTAGAGGGGGACGTGAAGATTGCGAAAAATTGAACCATACGACCTTATTTTGAACATTCTTTTCAATTTTTTATGATTTGGGGGATTCCTCCTCTCCTCCGTGGGTCCCCGTATCAACCATGAAAATCACCCGTCATGCGCGTTAGCAAGAAAAGGTATGGGAAGAAACGATTATCAGTTGCACTAAGAAAACATTACAATTTTTAGAACGCGGTCTGGGTACCGAAGTTCGACTCTAGCCTGTAAAAAGTACTTGACAACTTTGTGTGGAGATATTTCTGTGAATCACTTTCATAAGACGTTCATTAATTCGTAATCTACGAGATTGGTCTTATCTCTTCTCTCTTTCACGCCGGCTGAGTTAATTTGTTCGAGAAAGAAACATTTATTACATGCGTCCCGGAGCCCTCTATCAACCTTTTTTTCCCCCCTTATATTTTAAAATCATAGGAATTTTGGTCATCAGTGTCTGCTCGTACGAGACTACCTTTTTCCACCTGTCTAGGCGATAGGGCATTCCCTACATTCTCCGCCCGTATTTATATTCACCCCGCTCTGTTCGTAATAAAATTGTATAACGACGACGCAGAATTCTAAAGCGGTCATGAACCGTATTAAACTGCCCTCTTTCGTCGCCCGATCGTTTTCAAGTTTTTCCACCTTCGATGCACTGTATTGTATACAGTATTATATACACGCTGTCAATTTCACCATGTACCTAACATAAAGCATATAACCGCGTGCGCGATAACAATATTATATTATTATTTCATCCCGGAGAAGGTGTAGATTGAATTGCCGTAGAAGTACAGTCGTTGCCCTATGGTCGACGGGGATCGAAATAAAACGCAAGATAAAATACGAAAAGAAGACGGGCTAACGACTCTCCCGCGGTATTGGAAGAAACCTGGGAAACGTTATAATAGATGTAGGTACGGTATCGTAGAAGCTCAAAAACATCGGAATAAGTTACTCCTATAGTGGTTCTCTGGTGTAATGTGCACTGGCACTTGTCAGCTGGGCGATGGTATCGCATATGAACTGCACTCTGAAAGTCGAAGAAAAACGGTGGGAGATGATGATGTTTTGTGGTAGACGATGCATGCACAGTCAGTGCTCAGTAAACATATGTTTCACAATGTTGCCGCGTGCGTAATAATAATAGTATGAACAATTCTGAAAGTATGAGTATTGATGATGATGTTGATAATGAAGTGAGAAGACCTTCAATGCTTCTCTGATGCGTCTTGAGAAAAACTTCGTTCGATAGATTTCGCTTGACGTATTTCTTCGTGTACAGAATTATCTGTAACCTATATTCACCGCATTATTATGAGTGCGCTGAATGATAAGAGCATTCAATACTTGAGCAAAAGAAGATACAGAGCAGAGTACGCGTACGACGTACTTATTCGAGCGAGACGAAATTGCTCGCTAATTTTGTTGATCTTTGTATTATTACTACTGCAATTTGGAATCGCCCCAGAAACTACGATTCGATCCCAATTACTACGAGCTGCTGTACATCAGTGAAGACTGAATATAATAAGCTCGTGCGCGCCATTGTTTATGGTTCAGTCAATGACCCAAATATTCCTCACGAGCAAGTATATCCTTTATGTTATGTTTATCGCGTGCATCGATACTTGGGAGTAGTGTTAGATTCGTGTAGATTTTGCTGCAACACGTTCTTTTCCTCGAGTGAGGAAGGAAAGCGTAGGAATGGAAAGTTTCGAGAATCTAGTTGATCGAATTGTACATTGTACCTGTTTTACTGGCTGGAAATACGAAGGCAAGTTCAATGACTCTGCTACAATTTCGAGAAGGACTCCAATTTCCTCAGGAAATCTAGTTTGGAAACGTTTTCTACCAACCTACGAGTGCAAAGCTGATAGAGCTGTAAATTGATTGAGAATCCTATTTATAGGTATGGAGAAACTGCTTCCCATCCATCAATCTTCTCAATAATATGTGATATGTCACACAAGAACGATCTGTCTAAAATATAATTATGGTGTGTTTTTTGTCTCGAAAATTATCTTACTTCTATAAGTAGGATGTGCGTGTGTTCCCTGCGTAGTAGTATATCGTCTTCCTAGGAGTATAAATCATGTACATTCACACGAGACGTATCTCATACAACCATATGTTTGTTTTCAGTTTACAATAAGTCTTGAGACTAGTGCAAAAGACTACGATTAAAAGTATACGAGTATAGACGAGATGGTTTGATAAGAGATAACGTCATTGTGTGTGAAATCAGCAGAATGCGATAAGAAATGTAAAAACAAACTTCGTATTCTTTCGCGTGTTAGCACTTCCTATTTAGCTGTTAGAGTTAGTCCGTCGTAAGTGGAGAAAATTGTTGAAGGTGAGATTGAATTGTGCTCAGATGATTGTTTACGATATTTGATTGCTGGATCAAGGTCAGAGCGGTAAGTTTTTAAATTATGTATTGTATGAATATGAGGATCTGCTCTTCATTCGGTGTACTTCGAGTTCAAATTTTGGCGTAAGATGCACATTTTTCATTTCTCCTGATGAACCATATCGACCGTCGACTTTCGCGACCGATAATCAACGTCGAGTGGGCCGAGAATTTACTTCTTCCAACGTCTCGGGAAAAGCAATTTGTGGCCACGAAAAAAAAGTTGTAACCAAGATTGCGGCCTAGAAAATAAAAAAAAATTAACCAAGCCACAAAAGAAAAGCCATCAGATGCAAAAAAAAGTTGAAATTTCTTCATCGGTAAAAGACTTAGAATCAACTTCAAAATTTCGTACAGATTGTAAGTAAAGTGCGCAATTTCAACGGATTTCGTAGAATCGAGTTAAGAAATGAGTCAGTTTTTGGAATAAAATCGAAATCGACGTTGCGTGGACTGGACCCGTTGATTTTCCATATTTTTTTGAGTTTCCTTGGATCATTCTAATCGTCTGTTCAATTCCCCATAGAGATGAGTCAAACGAGCAATTTCTTGGATCTTACAGTTTCCAGCGTGATGGTAAATCACAATGAAAACGATCTATAATCGACACCAAGAGAGAAGAAGGAACAGAGCGAGGATGACTTAATTTTTGGCTGTGAATTATGTATCATTATATTTTTTGGACCGCAAACTGGTTTCTTCGGGGCCGCGCCCGCTATCTGAGTGTCCTTCAAGTTTTCCAGGCTGCATTCTAGTTCCCTCTTGGGCCGCAATCTGGATACAGCCTAAGGTTTTGGTCGAAATATTGTTGAAATCGACCTCACGTCGATATCAGGACTCGTTTCAACTTATTTGCCACATCGATTTCACGTCAATTTCGAATGGACGTCTTTCAATTTTTTTTTGACCTGACGTCAATTGCTCTGTTGCGATGATTCCAAATCGACTTGTTATTCCCTGGTGATGTGCACTGAACGACTTCGAATCGATGTTGATCTAGAGTCGATTTTGAGTCGACTTCTTTAAATTTCTGACACTTTCTTGAAGCGTTCTGTGTGTTCAGTACTTTTCTGCAACGAGGGGTATTGAGATCCCGCAGTAATTCGACGGCGATTTTCGATACAGACTTTCGACTTATTTTTGATCTCACAAAATTCCGACGTCGATTGCCAGTTATTTACTGATGTGTACAATCGACCCAAAATCGACAACAATCCGTAATTCGACTCAATTTCGATGTCGACGATGAGTCGTTGGTGAAGAGAGACGGTTGAGTTCAAGTTGAGTGATTTATGGTCAAATGGAATTAGAATAGTCGACTTTTGGTCGAGATAGCGAGTCGATATGATTCATGTGCTCGCCTCTCTAACTAGCGACTGGTACACTCCGAATCCTCTGTTCAGGTGAGAATTCTTGAATAGAGAATCTTTTTCCTTCTTCATGCGTGACGAATAGCGTGATTGTATTAATGTATGAATATTCCTTTCAAATGCTGAATTTTAATATGATTATCCTGAAGCCATCCTATGTCCAAACTTGAAAAATCGTGTATGCTGTAGTAAAAGGATAATTTTCGAAGAAATTATGTAATTTGTTCATTGGCGTGACGTCATATCGTGATCATTGAGCTCATTGTGGGGAGGGGTGGACTACTTCTTCGCCCTTCTCTCCTCCCACCCTGTTCAAGTCGCAACTCGACCCGGTAATGCCCACTCTCATTTCTTTTGGGTAGAACATACGAATACTTGCTCAAGTTATGACGTCATCAGAGTAGCCCCTATGTAGGAAAAGGTGTTGATTATATATTGGCTCAAAAGTGAATATTTTTCGAAGTTTTGCCCGGACGCATTCTTCTACCTTATTTGGGCCATCTCCTCGCTAATGCTCACTGAAGATTCCTAGGCTAGCGTAAACAACTACTTTCCCAGCCATTACGCCAACAGAGTAATCCTCAAGTAGGTCAACCTCGATTGAGAAAAGAGCGTGACGTCAGGTCAATAATATCTCGGTATGGTGTATGTATGTAAGTAAGAGGTATTATCTGTAGTGTACCTCAGTACATATGATAGAATATTTATCATGTTGTACAATGCAAAGCAGTAAACAATGTTTTGAAGGTCTCTCTTTGAGCCTGTTATTTACTTGTCTACGTGAACGACGAATTTTGTGTCGATAGCGTCGCACTAAACTCGCAGGTAGAATTAGCATTGGTACTTATCGATTTAGCGTTTTCGCTGCCGTGTAAACAAGTGACTCAAATTGTAGACCCAGCCTACGGATATGAAATAATGTGAAAAATATTCTCTTTATTCAATTGCATCTTAGTACAGGAGTATAAAGGTTTTGAAAATGAATTAATTTCCAGCAAAGGTTTTATTGTTCGAAGTTGTTGAATATAATCTCATTACAGGAAAAGTTTTCATATCTTCCTTGCATTTCTTTAATCGAGTATACTTTGCTCTCTGTCTTCCTGCTTCCTGGTTTCAAGAACAGTAGATCGGATGTTTGGCGAGGTGAACCCAAGGCAGACAGCAGAACAATTGAATCCACATAAAGTCTAACAACTACAATTTGTTATCCAGTATCTTCAAAAATTTTTATGGCTTCAGAAACTATGTGTTGTGACACTTGAGTTTGAAAGCCATATTTGCAGTAATATCGGCGTAACACTTCTATAAAATGTTTCTTGTTGATTACCAGTTATGGATACTTCACCAGAAACAATGGCATCTAGTGCGCATTTCTTGTAGCGTCTTGCTTGCTCCGTACTTTCAAGTTTTCTTCCTCATATCAATGAAAAATGGCAATAATATTAGAGCCATAATGCTCAGCCTTATTATAATTACCGTATTGCGTACATACTGTATTTTTTTAATGGTTTTCCCACTGGACGAGACAACTTTATGCAGCAAAAAAGCTCCATCAATTACGTATTGATATCTTGTGGTATCCGATTTGATCTAAACAGTGGTGCTATTTGTACATCTTTTTGAATAATGACGCACTTCGGCGCTCTCTCACATCGTCATTATTGAAGTTACAAAAAAATCTATTTGTCATGAATTTTAAGGGGAATATTCTTTCCCCCCGATGATATTTTTCTCTAGAATTCATGTTTTCTGAGAAAAATGAGAAAAATTGGAACTCTGTAAGCAGCTAGGGTCGGGTTGGTGTTTTTTTTTTTTCTGTAATATGGCAATAAATTATTTGTTTTTTGACAGCAAAAATGCGCTTTATATTCTTGTACCATCAGTTATCTTTCCCTTTTTCTATATACGTGTTTTCGTCTTCTCATTCTTTTACTTTCTGTGAGTACGTCCTCTATTCCATCTTCATCTCAAATATTCGTCGAGCTGAACCTTTTCTCTGTGTAAAATTAAAAAGAATTGTTCCCCTTGAAATGTGAATTGGGAAAGTAAGTCGCCTATGAATCGCTTATGCAATATCTACTGATAAGACATGATGAAACAAGTTCCTGAAACAAAAGTGAAGAACAGACAAAATAACCTCGAAATTGAAGTTGTTTTCCCTCTGCCCTGCTAAGAGACCTGTGTTTATCATTAGAGTGCGCTGAGTCAATGACCAGGCGTAAACAACAGAAGATCATTAACTTGGAAGCTGATACGGACAACGTAGTCTTTGGGGAAAAAATGTATATTCTAGATGTATTCTACCACTTTATATTTCCGAAAAGGGTTGATCCGAATAGCAAAATGTGTGTCACGACAGCTAAAAGCAAAAGTGAAATTCGAATAAGGGTATTTGCGGGTTTTCTAGATTGGATACTACCTCTTTTCGTGTTAGCCGTCCGATATCCGCAAATTCAGCGAAAACAGATTCTTACGCAGAGGTAAGAAGTTTTCATTTCCAAATTCATGCATCGATTTTGTTCTCCACGCCGAAGGGGTGTGTAAAACGAGGAAATAACAACACATTGCATCCTTGGCTGTGTGACAACGGTGACACGTGTCGTGATGAGTATGACAATGAACATCAAATATGGAGGAGGAGTATTGCTACGACTTGGCGCGAATTTACTGTGGCTGTCTCGTAAATCGTGACAATATAAGAATGGAACGCTTCAGTAAATTTACGACAGAATAACCACCATGAATAGCCGAAAAAGACGTTCAGCCGCTCGCCAGCGGTGCGAAGGGAGGGCGGAGAGACGTTCTCGAAGAAATTTCATTTCGTTGCGAAGTTAACCTCGATTCGAAATTTCAAATTGTAAAAGGAAATCTTCAAAACTTCCTTATTTTACCTGATTGCTGTACTTCCAATACAATTTGTCGATATAATATCATTCATAAAATAGATGTGAATTTTTTATATATTTTTGGCGATCCGAAAGAGTGTTGCCTCGAGTATACGTAATTTATTATTTCCTTTTCATTCTGTCTTTCTTTCTCATCTGAACGGAGATTCACCCTCGTGGGTTTCTTATATCGTCAGTTTCCGAACACTAGAATAATTTTGTATCTATCATTATTGTCAGTCGACCTATGGTTGAAAAAAAAAACATGGGAAAATGACTGAAATCACGAACTGCTTTCATCTTCAATTAGGGCAGTATCGAACTTATTTGTATTTGATTCAAAAACTTATTTTTGAATTCCTTTTCAAATCTCACAAATTTGATTTAAAGGGATCGACGATCATTCTATAGCGGGACTGGCGGAACATATTGGTACTATGCAAGACTTACGTATTTGGAACTTGGTACCCGTTTTAAAAAGCTGGACACGATGTCCAGTACAGTTTGTGAAGTCTCTTAGACGTATCTTCAGTTTCAGAATCTTCTGTAGCTAGAAAACTTCTGATAAGGGAAGGAGAAATTGTGAATTGGTACCTCGGCCTTCTGTAATTTTGGTAATGTATTTCAATTTGTGAAGAATGATGTTGACCATTTACCCCTCACGGTTTCGCTACAGCGTCCTTCTGTAGCCACGATTACAATTCTTCAAAAAGTTCTTGTAGTATAATGCAGAGGAAACTTTTGGGATTTAGTATCTGCCTTCGCATATCTTCGTTTTATACCGAAGTGTAAAGTTTTAGAAACGATCTACCATGATTTACTCGACGAGGTCTCCTTCATTCCCGCAAGAAATTTTTTCTCTGGGGAAAAAATCATGTCTTTCTGTATGCGTTTTGAAAGAGAAGTCGATGAAAACTCGGAAGTGTTTGTTTTTTGTCGACGTCAAGAATTTCGTTTACGCGATATCGCGAAATCGAATATCGCGCGCTCATTTACCTTTCTAAAAAATGTGTGAACGGAACACAGAAAGTGAGTTATTCGAGAAATATTACATTGTATGCTCATTCTTAGAAAGCATTATTCGATCTAGATACGTTTGTGGTGATGATACACGAATCATAACAAAGAATACCCTTTCTACACACGTATTATACTGCGATGTGTACGTTCATGAAAGCACAAAAACAAACGAACTTAATTACACCGGTTATTCACCCTTCGCCAGAAATATTGTATCGCATTAAGTTGACGAGGGTGACGGGTATAATTATGGTTTTTTACAAATCGTGTGTAGTTGAATATGACTGTCTAATGATGTACGTAATTTAATTACACAATAGCAGAGGATGTAAAGTCTCAAAGTTTGGCAAAAGAAAGAAAGAAAGAAAGAAAGAGAGAAAGAAGAATATTTGAACCAAAGAAAAATAAATTCCATTATTTCGTTATAAACAACGGTGTATCATATAATTACTGCGCGTACGCTCTACGAGTGTAGTCTATTTATGACGTTGCCGGAAGTAACCCCTGTAAGGATGGAAGTCGATAATTATCTTTCAGACTGTTTACTCTGCGATCATAGATCACGGATAATTGTGTATTTCTCTTTCTCATGGGCTTTCTTGAATCAGTCGTTCACGGTATTCGTGAAGAATCAATATTGAAATGGTGCGAGTATTCGTAGGCCTTGCCATTGTAAGTAGTGCCCTCGCCTGTTTAAATTTGCCCAATTATTAGCGATAACAAAGTGACTTCTATTTCAGTATACTACCACCCTTTGATTGAACATTTCTTTCCATCCTGTAACTTTTCAGCTGTGGGTGAGGCGAGTGTTCTCAACCGGGAGCTGTTCGAGGAAGTCCTGCAGACCAATTTCTCTTTGATTGATCTGAATTTGTCGGCGGTTTATTTTCCCTGAAAGTATTACCAAGTAGATTTGTGGATGAAGATTTTTAGGAGAACTGAAGAATTTTTGATGGTGCGGTCTATCAAAATGTACTGCAGGAAATGGATTGGACTAAGAAAGAGACAAATGTTTTGGAGAACATCAGGGCGCATTTGAAAATTTTGAACGATCGGGTGGTCTGGGAAAGGAAGATGTATCAACGATCATGATCTTGAGATTTGAAAAATTCTACCGTATTTTCGGGATTTGCGCCTCGCATCCGGGTGGTAAATATCCACAAAAACATCGTCTTTATTGATCCAGTATACCGTGCTATTGTATTGAAGGGAAGGGAAGGACTCAGATTCTCCTGCCTATACATGTATAACCCAGCGTACTACTGTCGTATATTGATCTATGACCTTGAGGAAAGATGCCTCAATTTTTCTTTTTCTCAAACGTCTTGTATCTGGATGATCTCATAAAAGCGACACGAGCGTCTTGCAAAACTAGAAATGACAGTATGTAAGAAAAATTTTGAGTTTTTTGAAGCACTGAATTTTTTGTGGCTCTCTCGTTATTGTCTCCTGGATATTCGTCTATCAGGCATACCTTTAAAACTCTTTCCTAGCAAGAACCCTGTTCTATGAGGATTTATTTGGGAAAACCTCACCCTTCTTTCGCCAACTTACGTTTCCCAAAGAGTTGAGGCTTCTGACTTTTATTTGGGACTCGGAAGATGTCGACTTTCGAGCCGTCACATATGAAACAAGGGTCGTATAGCAAAATTTCGACCATCTACGAGTAGCTCAGTTTATAAGAGGGGAAGTTTTGGAAAATTCTGACCATCGAGGTTAGTATATAGATCAGAAGGAGAATTAGGAAGAACTTTGACCTTTGATCTGTTTGTATGAGGAGAGAAAGACCTAAATCAGAATGGGGGATTTGGAAAAATTACGAGTATCTAGCTATGGATCTAAAGGAAGATTTAGAAAAATTTCAGACATTCAGCCATGTACATGAAAGAAGGGGGGGGGGGGGTTGATTTGAAAAAGTGTGACTCCAAAGCTACATCAATCAGGAAGAGTGACTGAAAATATGTCGATGTTTGACCTATGCGAGTGGGACTTGGACGAATTTCAATCTCCGAGCTATCTTCAAGAGGGAGAAGAGATTTGAAGAAAGATTTGACCATCCAACTGTTTAGAAGGGAGGGAGAGGTTGAATGAGGTAAAATATATCAACGAAAAGAACAAATTTAATAGCCGCTAAGAAACTCCAAACAAACTCGATTTTTGAGCTTTAGAGGAGGGGTCCTTAAAAAACCATGATAACCATATGAAATGAGAAAGACTTGGAAAAATTCCCATCATCGAGCCTTGTAGATCAGAGGAGGGACTTGGAAAAATTGTGAGCATCTAGTTATAGATCCTGAGGAGAATTCAAAAATATTTTGAACATCCTACGAATATGAGGAAGGGAGGGGGGAGGGGGGGACTTGAAAAAGTTCGACTCCATAGCTACATCGATCAGGGGGAATGATTGAGGGAATTTCGATTTTTGAGCTAGAGGAGTAGTCGATCTTCGACCTATACCTACGTGAAGGAGGGGAATTTGAAGAAGGATTCGACGATCTAACTGTTAATATTGGAGGGAGGGGTGAGACTTCAGAAAAGTTCGATCTTTGGGTTGTTGACGAGGGGTACTTGTACGAATTTTGACCTACAAATTTCAGTGTCTATGGAGGTGGAGTAAGACTTCGGAAAATTCCGACCATTGAGTTATGTAGATCAGAAGGGCTACTTGGGAAAAATTCCTAGCATCTAGCTATAGACTTCGATGCATTTTGAATACACTGCTATGATGAAGGTGGTGGAGGGGTGAAGAAGCTCGATTTCTAAGCTAAATATATTAGGTGGAGCGCTGAGAACGAATTTCGACCTTCGACCTTTATTTATGAGGGGGGGGGATTTGATGAATACATCTACGATACAACTGTTCATGCGGGAGGGAGTTGAGACTTGAAACAATTTCGATTTCCGTGGACATGTAAGAGGAGGGAGACTCGTAAAAATGAGATTAAAAGAGGAAAGATTAAAATATTGTCCTCCTACGAACGTGGTTTCCAATTCAACATAATGAGAAAGGCGAACGTGGGGAACCTGCTCCATGGGTCGATTTGTTTTTGGTATTGGAAATCTTGAAGAGTCCCGAGTTTTTTGAGCCTTTTGTATCATGGTGTACAAAATAATTGAAAGTGTGTGGTCTACGTTACACGCCATTATAATAGAAGAATAGTGCATGTCTGTTAATGTGTACAAAATAGCCTGAAAGTAGATATATTTTCAAGTCCCCCTTCTAACATATACTATGACTCGAGAGACGGAAATTTTTCCAAATTTCGTATTTGGGTAGTTCAGTTTTCGCCGGACGCCACACGGCAAATTTCTCGAAATAACCCCCTGTAGAACAGTTCCCTGCCAACATTCCAACCATTGAGTAAAGTATGATTCCGAAGGAATTGGGCTTCTGACTAGATCATGAATTTCGAAAAGTTTGACGGTGACGTCACCATCCCTAACCTTAGCCTAACCTTAGTGACGGCCTCACCTCTAACTTCGAAACATATACACTATCATGACGTCATCACTCCTAATAGTTGTCGTTCTAGAAAAACTGACTCTCCCTTCTCGTTTTCCAATCGGCATAGTGGATGAAAGAGACTCCACAAGCTGTGAGCAAATTGTGCGACTCGATCTCGGCTAAAATGTCTCCTGTGCAAAAAATTTCCTCCCTTTCGGGCTATTTGTAGGTCTAATTTCGAGAATTTTTCCAATTCTAGAAAAGTGGATTACGACGAATACATCGCTTAATGTAGGTTGGCAGCAGAGACTACAATATTTGTTTTTGAGACGAGCGTTGTAACAGCCCAATTACCAGAATTTTAGTGTGCCACTATGGTTTTTATGTCCTTTTTTATCTAGTCTATATTCAGTACAACGATCTTATTCGTAGGGTGAAGCGGTGGGGTGTAGAGGTTATCGAACTCGTCACACGGCGTCATAATTTTTTCTCTCTTTCGTTTCTACCTGAAAACATTCTACTCCGCAGCTCCTCAACTTTTTCTTTTGTGTCGCGCAAAATTTCTTAAATTTCCACCCTTCGATATCAATGAATTAACTTCTATAGATTTTTCAAAAAGTTCGTTCTCGACGCCGTAAGGACTACAAGAATTGAGTGGATCATCTGAAGTTCTTCGACGAAACACGACTCATAAATTGCAAGTCGACCGATAATAATTTCGACTTCCGACCTCTTCCTCCTCCTTCGCGTCCTCAAGTTATAAAGTAATTTCCGATTGCCCGTACATCGTGGAAGGAGCTAAATGTGTACAAATACGTTTCCAATATACGAAACTTGGGAAAAAAACCGATATCTTTATGGACGTGTTCACCGTTTCACGGCTCAAGAACTTCCCTAAGAAGACGGCTTTCGTGGGATATCCGGAAAAAAGAAAAGTTGAGAGTTTCATACGCGTACCCGCACCAAGTGTCATTTTCTGCTCACTCCGATGGGAATTGCGTCGTACCGCACGACATTAGCGTGCGTATTATACGATGGGTATCTCTGTCGTCGCCAGTATCATTTTCACTTTAATTATGAAACGCATCGTCGTTCGTCGGTGATGAGGAATTTCGACTCGCGAAGCCGCAACACTACTCAAATTAGCCCTACTTTTTCGTCAGCTAATTGCAGAACCAGAACCATTACTACTTGAAAAATGTGATCAGTTTTAAGGTCACGTAATTTACATACATATGCATACGCATGTGCGCGCGCATTAACTGTAATACAGTTATCGTGCTGAGAGTACTCTCGTGTCTGTTATACAAGTACACCACGTTCGTTATAAATTGTCATCAATGTGGCAACTTACTGAATTCTTTGTATATGTATACCTACGGTACGAAAACTTGGAAGAGACTGTACGTCCTGTATTATCTGTCATGTATGTGTGTGTACGTGAATGCGTTATAAACTGATGAGATTACGAGTAGCTTTCCGCATCTTGAAAAGACTCCCCCACGAATAGATTTTTAAAGAAAAGCGTTTCCATACTGACGTTGCCTATATACTGTATAACCGTTTTTAGTTAGTCTCGTGCCTCCTCGAATGTCTTCTCGACGAGTGTAATTATTTATTCACGCGTCGTTTCTGTCATTTCTTTTTTTGCAGATCTCCGCAAAGTTGACACACGCTGTGAAAAAGAAGTCTTTTTTCGAGGATTGGAAGAGTTCAATTGTCGATGGTTTAATGGAAGGTACATATGCAACCGAGTCAAGTTGTTGTGAAAACCGACAATACTTCCATACATGTAAGTATTACCATTTCTTTCACGAATATTATATTCGAACCTGTCATCGCTATTTTGAGGGTATGTTCCATCGGATGATGCATCAGCGTCACCTCAATAAGATCATTTACTGTAGGTAGATTTATTAAAGTGAAATTTTGTTGATGGGGGTCACCTAGCAATTTCGCCGATTTTCGACCCCTCAACCCATGTAAGGATTAAAAGAATTTCCTGCACCTCCACCTCCGTTCTTACATAAGATTAATATGTACTTGACATTTACGATGGAATAATTGTATTATGAGGAATAATAGAAAATATGAGAGTTTTACTTCTTCTGATGTGACTTTATATCGGCAACACGTGATTTTGTTTTTTCGCTTGCTCTGAAACAAATTTCATGAATTTTGACTCGTGGAAAAAACTTACGATTGGATTTCTACCTCCAGAGCTACCAGTTGCATCAAGATACTACAATTGAAAAGTTGATCATCAAAAAATCTTTTAGAAAAATCACCAGTTCGCAAATTGTGCATGAAATTCGCTTGGGTGGCAGATTTGATCATTATTGAAAGTTAAAAAATAAGAAGGAAAATCTTCGCTGCCCCCAAATAGTACAGCTTTTATGATAACCCTCTCTCCTTCTTCCCGAGTAAAATGGAGTAGAGATACTTCAATCCCTTCTCACTCCTCCTCTCCAGACTCCTTACGTAATTAATAGATGGTCCCATAGTACTGGTAATAAATAAAGAATGAAAAACATATAGGGGCTATGAACAAATTATGTTGAAAAATATTGAGCTCAATATCGAAAGCGACGTGTTGAAAATCCCGACCTCGAAAAGCTTTGCCAACTCTACTGTGGCACGTTTTAGCTCTCCAAGATAAGTTCTGTGCGAGTTGAAGCGACCACAAAAAAATATTCCAGTCAAAAAGAATTCCACGTGAAATGTTTTTTTGAATCAAGTATTTGAATGCTGCGACTCAAAAATAGCTGGATGTTGTCCTCAAAAGGATATAATCAAACAGATTCTCGCGAATATCTGAAATTCATCAACTCCTACTAGGAAGTCAAGTGTAGGATTGCCGCCCCCCCCCCCATAAAAAGGATACAGGTCCCCCTGTAGCGAAGGCCGAAATTTCATAAGTGCCGTAAGGAGGTCAAGGTCATTGATGTCTCCCAAAGGTCGAACAGAGACACGTGCACGCGCACGTTTTCTGAGGATACTCCATAACAAAACAGGTTCTCCGCCTCCCAAAAAAATGTTCTGGCAGAGCCAATTAAAGAAATATCATGTTTCATGTCGTATACTGGGTGACGTCATTCATTACCTTTTTGTCTCTGAAGTGGGTCAAGGCCACGCCTGCTTTATGACGCCATCAGCAGCTTGAGTATTTGTTCTGTACATTCTGGGGGAAAAAAATGTTGTAGGAGAGCTTTCCTGTCTTCTCCTGAGTAACGTCATTCATTATCTTTCTATCTCTGAAGTAGGTCAAGGCCACGCCCGCTTTATGACGCCATCAGCGGGTTGAAATCTTGACCTCGCTTGAGTATTTTGTTCTGTATATTCCAAGTCCAAATGAAGAGTGTGTTAGGCTAAGTAGCTGAAGAGCTCCCTCAGTATTTCATGGCCTAGTATATCGTGGGTATATTGAGCTTACTAGCTGACGGATAACAGTCTGTCTCACTCGCTTCATTCATCTGCCCACCCGTCCGTGGCCTAGTAACTTCTTATTCTTAGCCTAGCATATACCTTGGCTAACTAGCTGACGAGTAACAGGCGGACGAACGAGTGGCTTTCAATTCAGCCCATTATACCATAGTATTGTTTCGCAATCTGCCTACAAGTAGGAAGGGGTTAGCTTGATGCCTTCCCCCTCTGCCATTATTTCTAGCCTAGATTTTTTTGGCTTTTTACCTCGGTACAACGGTTATGCAATGACGTCCCGGCTTTCTTATTTATAGACGAGGATATTAGAACCGTCTCACAGGCAATAATTTTATAATTAATGGCCTTCTGCTTCCCTTAGTATTCTTCTCCACATTTAATGTGGTATCGGAACGCACCTAGACCGGAGTTTGATCTACAAGGTGGCACCGACATACTGGTGTTTTCTTTCTTTTGATTTTACAAAACTTCCTTCCAAGAGCATCATGCCCGCTGAGGCCCTAATAGAGCTAGAAGCATGGTGACTTTTCCACACCCGGTTCTTTCTGGAGGTACTTCGTTCCTTTAATCCTCTCACTCGGTAGACCAATTCCTCGTTACTTTTATGCCTAGGCTGGATCGTAGTTCATTGATACTTTCCACCTTGGCCGGAAATATCAAAAAACTTTTACCTTGTGGGGTGGTATTCTTTTTTTGCAGCAGAAACGATTGTCCGCTCTGCAAGTTCATACCCAATTACGTATGATAATCGTGAACAATGTGGTACCGTTCTAAAAAGAGCCATCCATAGCGTCGGACCGTAGGTACGGAATTAGGGATAGGATAAGAAAATATACCTCGAGGTCGGAAATTTTCATATCCTTAAGGTCTTAGTTGTACGGAAGGTCGCCAATTTCGGAATGAAGAGGGGGAGTAACCTAGAGCAAAGACATTATTTTTGTCAAGAACCAATTTTTTTCTTGTGAGATAAACCAACTTGAGGCTAAAATAATTTCACGTTATGACTTATACTCAACTTCAAACACATCATATTTCCGAGTTTTTGAAATATTTGCAGAAAACTTATTTTTTTGGGCCTAAAACAGACGTGAGTAGAGTCGGCATTTATGTAGGTAAGATTTTTAACGTTTTTTCGACACTGATTTTTGACATTTTTTGACAAAATCCGCTTTCGGCCCCTAACATCTTTCTACTCATCTACTCTATGTACGATGATAGTTCAATTTCGATTTTTGTGAGACGATTGATTGAAAAATTTCAAGAAATATCAACTCTCGTCGATTTATGTATCATATTTTGTTGTGTACTTCCTTCTCGTTCAGAGGAACGCTTTAATTTTTGGAAATACTCATATCTATGCTGTAGACGACGGCAGGCTCGAATGGTATTTATTGAATATCATAATCTTTATCGTATGTTTTCTTGGGACTGTAGAGAATAATTGTAGATTTTCTCGCGGTTTATAGTCGATCGTGTAATCGTTGTGCTCGAAAGACTCGATCTCGGCGAAGCACTGGAGGTAGACATTATGATGTACTCCAGAAATCACGACCCTCCCTAAGTCATTCACATCTGTATCATAAACTTTGGGTCCTAAAAACAAATCATTTCATTTATCGAAAATTTGAGTCACCCACCGGGTTACTTCTAAAGATCCGAAAAAATTTAAAACTTGTAGTAGTAACTAAGAATTTTGATATTTTTCGAAAAATATTTTCGTGAACCCTGTAAATACAAATTTAGTTGTAAACTTCGAAAGATTCTTGTAGACTTTGATCGTATGAAAGATGGAGAAAAAACGTAAGAAAATGAATTCATTCTACTGTTTTTTTTTTGTTTTTTTAATTGATGCAAAACTCGAAAAACAGAGACTCCACGATATTTTTCTGCCGAGAACATTCACGTAAATTCGGATAGAGAGAAAACAGATGTAGAGGACAAAACGATTATTATGATTCACGTCCCTCGCTTTATCCATTAGTCTGATGAAGTACACGAGACGTACGAAATTTCTCAATTTCTTTGCTGGAATAATTTGTGAAAGAAAAGAAAACGATTTTATTTATTTATGTTAATCATTTCTCTCACAAAAAAATTAAACCACAATATTTTAATTCATATTCTTGTAGACTGCCCATGCTTTACAGAGTGGCTTTATAATTCGAGCTTCGGATACAATGAGAAGACTGAGCGTGTGCTCCGCTGCCCTCTCAATAATCTAATATATAAAGCAGAAAGTTTGTTCGTCTGTCGTCCTGTCCGTTTATAACTCGAGAACTACTGGGCCGATCGCTTTCAAACTTTCAGGATATATTGTCCTCATCCCAGAGCAGCACATAGACTCATAAAAATAAAAATTTGACGGGGAGGTGCTGAGTAATTTCAAAAAAGGGCGAAAACAATGACTTTTTTCAATATAAAAAAACGTGGTGGTGTAGCTTGCCATGTACGTTAGACCTACGCGCGTTGAGTGGCGCAGTTTCGAGAATTGAATTATTGTGATAACTCGAGTATAACTCATTTTTATGAAAAATTGAAGAGAACAAAAATTGTAGCCCCTGTAATTTCCTTTCGAATGAGCCCGGTTCCAGATTTTTAGGAGGAAATTTTGTGACTACAGTATTCGCTGTACTTCCATACTAAGCAAGTTATTTTATTCACAGTTTTAAAAACACCTACATAAAGGATTTTACATCCGGTATCTCATACAAGAACCAATGTCTAGACACGGTGCGCACTGCGTATGGGCTAGCGGAAATTACCCTTTTTTTTACCTGTTGTCCGTGTGTTTTCTTAGGGACTGGCAAAATGTCAATGGATTTGTCTGTATTCTGCTGCGATGAATACAGGCTTCACGCGTTAAGTCAGCTCTCAAGTGGATTAGTGTGTAAAAAATTTAATTTGGTGATTTTATTTTTGTGCGACTCGGAACTTTGATATATTTTTATAAGTACAGTCGCAGTTTTTGGTGTCTATTTTCTTATTTTTGAACTGAATAGTTGTGAATTTCGCAAAACTCTTTCCACTGTTTCTTTTTTAAAAATTCATCTGAATTCCAAGATACCTACAAAACACACATACCTACAAGATACAGATACCTATAAAACACAGATATCTACTCAACACACAGCTAGCGGTCAGGCGCGCCGGAGGCGCGTCGCCAACCGCTAGTCTTGGTATAATCCAGGATTCTTTTGATCTTCGTGAAGAGCGAAACATGAAGAATAGTTCGCTCCTGAAGACAAACGCGTGAAACATTATAACTTTTAATAAACGTTGAAGAAGGCAAAAGATTGATTTTCCGAATGATTTGAACTCACCAAGTTTCGAACAATTTTGGTTACATCGAGCCTCAAAATTTTTAGAAGGTAACTTTATACCATTCTGTCGATAATACTCGTAGTTATTAATCATTTCTTTAAAGAGAGAAAGCGGGATAAGGAGCTCTTCTCCCTTCCGTCTCTATAGGCGCATGCTTTTCTGACAGGACTCAATTCCGAACGTCTTGGTAATGTCGCAAATTGAATACGTCAAAATACTATCCTCGGAAAATTTTCATGTTCAACACCCCCCCCCCCCCCCCTCCTTAAATTTTTTACAGTAGTGTATTCGAGTAGCTCGAAAGAAACTTGAGAGAAAATGTAGCAGCACTTGTGATTGGCGTAAATCTCCTTTCGAAGAAGCGACCGCGACGTTTGTATTGGCAATACGCCTTAAGCTAAGAGGGGAAGTCTACGTAGATTCGTCGCGTCATCACGCGATTCTCGTCGCTACATGTACGCGCTAAAAAATCAGAACACGTTGTGTGCGCGCAGATAGGGTAAGACAGTCGCCTTGAAATTGAAACCTTTCGCTTTCGCGCGATAGAAATGGTCGGTAAAATTGATGTACGTACGTACACAGTTTTCGATATCGTAAATAGAACTTGATAAAAATAGCGAACGGATGCAGAAAGAAAACTATAAAAAGAAACAAAAAAAAACGTGTGATAGTATTTTTATTTCGCAAGGAGTGTATATTCACTGTTATTTATGGTTTAATTATATCATCAATGGTTTTTATTGCGTCAACGTGTGTATACGGTGTGTCAATATTACAGCGCGCGACATTAATGACACGCTTCATTATTCTTGTCGTACACAATGGGCCAGGAGGTCGAGGAAATGAAAAGAATGAAGCAAAAGTGTTTGCTCGCTGCCGCATTGGCTGATATTCTGTACGTACGATGTGTAAGCATTTAGCCGCTTTTACGAGATCGCAAAGAAAACAATGACAAATCGAGTGCTTTCTTTCATCTTTTTTGTAAAATTCTCCGATTGTAGCAGGAAAGAGTTGCCAGTGGAACCCTTGTCGAAGTCTAACCATCTTTCGTCTTCACCGATTCGTCCTGTGAAAGATCTTCCTCGTCAGCAATCAATTTCAAAAAAACCTCTGGAAATGTTGTTGTACAGGGTTTCGTTCCATCGAAGTCGAACAGGTCAAAAAACTTAAACGAAAAAAAATTTATATATTTTAATGTCATCGACGAATATATTGGAACAATGGATAGAAGCGATTTAGTCGCAAGGCGGATTGTTCTGCATTAAGTTAGTGTTGAAGTTCCATATGACGAAATATGATTCTTAACTCATCCTAACTACGGCCTTTTCTTACCTCCCTCAGAAAACCATGAGCTTTGAAAACGTTGGCAGATAGTATCATGAATGAAAGATTATAAAAGTGATTGGGAACTTCGGATGGGACTTGACTAATAGAAAAGTAAAAATTGAAGTGATTGCGCAAGCTCCTTCAGCTGGACTACTTAATGGATGGAATATTGAGAGCCAACGAAACTAGACGAAAGACAAATAATGCGTGGCTAGTTTGACCAGTGAGTGGTTTGAGAATGTGCCCTTTTAAAAAACATCAGAGTCAACTCGGGCGAAGCTAATGTGTCTCCTGCACAGTGTAGCGTTTCATATAATATACGCTTTTGAGTGACTTGAGTTGTCAGCCCTCTGATGACGTCTCAGCGAGGACTAGTTCAATAAACTAACCTAATAACTTATATAAATCAAATTTCTTGAGTGCTCGGCTCCCGTAAGGGGCAACATAATGTCCGCCGGAAGTGAGCTATCAACAAAATCCATCAGATTGGTTTTTGTTTCCTGGTTGCTCCGTTGCTCTTGCTTGTTTTCTCCTAGCTAGCCGAAAATTTAGTCCTACCTGCATGTATGTAGCTCCAGAGTCAATATTTTCCAAGTGGCTAAAGTAAAGTGGAGGTATTATATGGAACACATTTTTCAAATTTGGACCTCAGGGAATTCCTCAAATGACATTTTGATAATACGTAAACATGAAGAGGAGCTTTTATAGAACAATTTTTTTCCGAATAATTTTTCTGTAAAATCCATATCAGTCGCAATTTTAAGAAAGGGGGTGGTCCCTGCGAGGGAGAGGGGTTAAAAAGAATGGCACTCAAGCTCAACTTGTTCTAAATACGTCCTTAATTAGTCGTCTAAATGCTGGACGCCTATTGCGCGTACATGACAAGAAATCGGGTTTGTGTGACACGCTTGTGCGGCTGAAATCCGAACTTATTTCATTATCTCATTTGATTTTTATGAAAGTGAATATGAACTTATTAAATTTTTGGATTTAATTCAAAATTAGGATCCATTAAATTTATAATTTTATTTATAGTTGAATAATATTGAAATATAATTTATTAATTTAACAATTATGATATTTTAAAAAAATAATTTTGTAGAAGGTTTAAAAATTTAATTTTATTATTATTTTTAATAACAATATTTATTCAAATTTTTATTTGATTTTTTATTTCAAAAAATTATTTTTCATATTCAATTGATATATTTATTAATTCATGTATAATTTATTATAATTTAAATTATAGATGAATATTTCGATTTTTTCATAGAAATTTAACATAATATAAATTGTTATTTTGATATTCCTTTATATACCTATTTTATTATTATTTTTTTTTTAGAATCACGTATTTAATAAAAATGTTTATACTAACTTTTAATAATTTATATATTAATTTATTGGTTTTTAATTCAAATATTAAATACTTTTCAAAAGGAATTTAAAATTAAATTTCAAATTCAAAAATTAATATTCCTAATAACAAAATTATCAAATAAATAAATAATACTCTACTCATCATAAAAATTTTAGATTTTTATATTTAATATTAGGTATATGATCAGGATTGCTTTAGTTAATCATAAATTTAAAAAAAATTCTGATCTTTTCATTAAAAAACAAAATATAAATAAAAAGGAACATCATAATTGAAACTTAATAATAAGTTATTTTTAGAAAAAGTAAAAAAAGAAAAAATTATTATTAAATCTAATCGGGAAAAGTTATCAATTTTTGTAGGGAATTTAACGTAAAACAATTTTTATTCGAAACTTTGTTTTCATAGGATCACTCGTTATTGACTGGGTGACGAAAAACTCAATTTTTGCTCCTTTGCCCCCTGTAAAAGGGGAAGCCAACAAACGTAAATTCACCCGGATTCTTGAGGTTATTTCCTAGTTTAGAAGGAGAACTCCATCAATTGTGAAAAGTCTTGAGATATTCTGTGCATATTTGAGCCATATGATGGAATTTATGTCTAACATGATGATTTTATGTTTTGCTAGTAACTTATTGACAAAACTCAAATCGTGAGTGATAGTTATCGCTCTCTTAATGAATAATTTGTTCCAATTTTCATTTTCTTCTTTCCGTATCATCCTGATTTACTCGTATACCTTTCAATAATGTAGACAACATGGTCATAAATTATGTTCCAAAATTTTCTTTCACATTCTTCTTCTGATGACCGTTCCGAAGCTGAAAATTAATAATGGCCTACGTTTATGACGAATTAAAATTTCACTATCTCTCATATCAGATAGTCATCTTTTCATTTTCACTATTCGAACATGTAACAAATATTCATTTCGCTCGCTATATGTATGCACGACGTCTTTAAATTAAAATAAACCATAAATTAGGGGATCGGGTTTATTGTATAGTTCAGTTTTGGAAAATAAATACGAATACTATGGAAAATCGTCGCTACAGTAAACCAATAAATTTTCGAATACTATAAAATGGAGAAATTTGAGCAGCCCGAAATGTAGTTGCGATAAAATTACGCGCGACCTGCGAAGAAAATCGCTGTCTGAGCGCAAGGTCGAATATCGTATAGTAAAAATATTCGAAAGACTCGACTCGATTTATCTTGAGAGAGAAAGAGAGAGACACACTGCAGTAGAACCTGTATCGGTATAATGTAATAAAGTTGTTACGACGATTAATTCGGACGGAGAGAAGAAAAATTATATTGGCTACGTTTCGAGAAGCTGTATACAAATCAATTTAAGCATCTTCAAAAAATCTATATCGTGTTAACGTCCAATTATAAATTTTAGAGACCAATTTTCTAAGGTGATGCATATTATGCCATAATCATTTTCTGCGAAATAAAGTTTACGTTTTCCATGAATCGCAGTACTTGATGGGGTATCTTATTTAACGACCTACAACAACTGTTATGACCTCATCGAACACTCCAGACAACAAGCTGCGTCGATTAGGAACTCGTTCATTAACTTCATCGCCCTCGCCGAAGAATAATTGACTCGGTGTGTTGTACGTTGAATTCACGATGTTTCTTTTCCCGGATTTATAAATAGAGAAAATGAAAGATTCAACGACCGTATCTTCACAATGATGAGTGATCGGTTTTAAATTACGTTTTAGCGAATAATACGCTCGTCTCAATAGGATTGCATATTTGTATTGAAGTTTGTTGACTAAACGAAATATAATGAGGCAGAAAGTTTTACAAATTCCTGTCATACCTCTTTCGTTTTGTATACGCACTCATTACAACCCCAGAACTGAAGAAAGAGAAAGTTAAGACATAATTAAAAGCAAAACCAATTTTATCCTTTCTTTGGGAATGCTTCTCCCTTGAAGAGTTGCAGGTCTCTATTTTAAATTTTATCCTTTAAGACTTCTTTTCCTCTTTAAATTTCTCTTATGACGAGCTCGCATTCCTTTAATCATTCTATTCCCGGACGTTATGCTATTATATTTCAATTCGAATGAATGAGTTTTTAGAGTATGCCATGGAACATAAGAATTTCGCTCTTAAAGATGGTGAAAATTTTCACAAGAATGACGATGAAACTGTAAAACCCTAGATTCTGTGGTCGTAGTGACGACTGTTGTAAAAATAGCGCATTGCAATTGGTCTCTTTTTGGAATCGGGATGGCGATTTTCTCATGTCAACGAAACGGAGAGAGAGGAAAAAAATAACCAAATTTCGAATTTTATCGATACATAGTCGAACATAAAAACTTGGAAGAAAGTTTTTGCTGAAACGACTGCGCCAGAAAGATTGTGTGGGAAGTTGGTGAAAGGTAAGATGTACACAAAATTATTTCATACCGATTGGAGGAATCGAGAGCTCGTGTTTATTTGTTTTCTTTTTCCAACTTTGCGGGATAGACCAAGTTATTTTTATGATCAATGACTTGTCTGTACTGTAAATTGTTGGAGCCTCTGTGCTTTTAGTAACCTTTAGCGGGACAAGAAATGCGTCTAGGCGCGGCGATATCTGAAAAAACGGTGTTAAGGAGGGGGGGGGAGAGCGGGGCGTAGTTCTGTTCTTTCCTTCAGGCCATGGTTTGTTAAATTGCCTCCTTCTCCTCTGGCTGCAAATGTATAATTTAATATACCGTATTGATACATGGGAGGTAAGAGGGTAAGAGAAGAACGACAACTGTCGAGCCCAGTTACTAGTCTAGTATATTGGTGAGGGAGGCGAGGTGTTCAAGTAGGTTTTATCTGAGCTATTATTTTATTTTGGTTTTCCTTTTTCAATATATCGTCCAAGAAGGAAGGTGGGCTTTGGCCTGATATAGGACTGGAAGGGAAGTTCCTTAGGCTGGATTTAATTCAGTGTTTCTCGAACTTTCGAAGCCGGCGAATCATCTACAGCCCCATAATTAAAGTCAGAGTGCGTGAAAATCATTTTTATCTTCTTTGTGGCTAAACTATTGGTTCCGCGATTCTCGGTTTTTATACTAGCCATCTATCTTTTTCCTCTTCTTTTACCTCTTTAGCCAATAGCAGTATACTGATCCATAACTTCGGAAAGGACCACGGGGTTGGCTAGTTTGGTTAGTTATCTTTTTCTCTCCCTTATTACCAGCCCCGTGTTTGTATTTCTTCCTCCGTTTCTCCGCTAATATCACGGGAGCCGCACCAGAGTTTTGTAAAAATATTTCCCACCACAATCGATATGTTTCGTGTCTTTTAGATTAGGTTATGGAGAGATTTGGTGTCGCTTCATGTCCCACCACTGTAGGCAGTGGCGTCTCTCGAAAATTTGCAAGGGAGGTGAATTTAGGCGAAAAACTTTTACTCGAGTGGGTTTCGTATGAGATTTCATGGTATCCAAAGCAAATTTTTCAGTTCTGGGGAATTCTGTTCGAAATCGCCTTTGAGGTTGTTATTTTGGAGGGGAGCAGTTTTTCAGTTCTGAGGGAATCTGTCCCCGACCCGCTCTTTTAAATGCGTCTTTAATTGCAGGTTAGAAACTTTGAAGTCACTACCAAGGAATGGAGGGACTTGTGTGAGAAAAGCTTGAATTCTATGTTATTATGAGGGACAAATTGAAATGAGGTTGGCAACTTTTTCGCCACGAGCAACTTCCTAATTTTGTGAAGCGTTGTGAGCCGCTCAGAAGTAATTTTTCATTCAATTTGAGGGTTCCTCTATCAGAAAGCGAGCTACGGATTGCCGACAATGTATGAAGAAATTATTAGGAGGAAAATATTACAGATACGTCCTCGAATTATTTCTTCATTATTGGTTCGGTTTTCTGTTCGGAAGAAAATTTCTTCAATTTCAGGAAAATGTATGTTGGTGTTGAGGAGTAGGAGGGGGAGGGGGATGAAATTAAGACCCATGTGGTCATAATTTTAAACATCCATGCTTAGTTTTGTGATTTTTCGAAAAAATCCCCACGTGGATATGGATATTTATGCCTCTTTTGTTTGCATTTTATCCCATAAGCTCGCTGCTTTCAATAGCCTCATCCATCGTCTTTTTTTGTCCCTCTTTCTCCTACGACTTTTTCTGTGGTTGTTGACGTCATTAAGCTTATTTTCCCTTTTGATGGCGTAGAACTCGATGTCGATCTATGATTTGAAAATAACTTACTTCCAAAGTCGCCTTCTATTCTAGCACTTCCCTGCCTTGAAGTAGGATTTTCTCTAGGGTTTGTGTACCGTATTCAGAAGAGTTTTCCTCCGAAATTTTTCGATTTCTGTCCCGGATTTCTTTATCTTTCCACTGTCCACAGCCTATTTTGTAAGCTGAGACGTCCTCGTACCTCTATTTTTCAGAGAAAAGGGGTCTATAAGTTTTAACGCTTTTATTATCTGGCCTTCTGTACGGGGAAGACGAGCAGGCAGCTTCGTACCAAGATTCGAGAACATCTGGACGAAGTTACTTTAGCCCCCTACGATAGAGCTCGGCTTTTGCAGACCACCCCTCGGATTCCGACCATAATTAGAATTGTCTTCGTCGATGATAATCTTCGAACACAACCACTCCCATTCGAATAATAATACGAGTAATGTCCTAGTCTTGAATCGTTCCCTTCCTGAAAATAATTTAATCGAGAAATTTTGCAATTATCCATCTTCTCTTAACAACTTTGACTTATCATAATTTCTTTTCACTGCTGGTCCTCTATTCGAGGTCTTCTCCTCGTCCTTTTCCTTCTTTTTTCGATATAGCTCAATACTAATTTGACGATTTCTCGTTCCAATAATTTTAACAGGGAATCTGTTTTTTCGGGGTATTTTCCGAAAAAAACGTCCGCCATCCACCGTCCGGCCACCGGCAAAGCTCAGAGTTCACAATTTTTCCAAGTCCTTCTCCTATCATATATAGTTGGAGAGTCAAGATTTTTTAAGTCCTTCTCTTATCATAATGTTTAGCTCGGGGCGGGGCGTGTGACGTCACAGTTTGATGACGTCGTAGGTCAGCCTTGTGACGTCACAATCTGATGACGTCATAGATCACTATTTTTCAAGTTTCATCCTATTATGTAGCTCAAAAGTCCAAGTCCGGGCCTGTGACATCACGATTGGATGACGTCATAGGTCAGGGAGGCATCGGTTTTGGGTGAGAAAACTTGTTCGAGATCTAATAGTGGAAAAAAGTGATTTCAGGAGGTGGTGGAGTGTATTGATAAGACGACCTGGGCTCAGAGAAGAGGGATTTATTGGGAGGCGTGTTAATTGACTCGTAAAAAAACATAAGTTTTTATTAGGTTTCAATATAATGAACGAAAATCAGAGACTTTGGTCTATTTGCCCCCGCCTTCGCCAAGGTTTAATTCGAGCTCGTTACCTGGGTCTCGTTTTGTCGGACGGTTTTTTGAAAAATGTCCGGCAACCTTGAGGTCGTATCATATAGTTTGGAGATCAAAATTTTTCCGAGTCCCCCTCCCTATTATATATAGCTCGGAGGTCATCTACATTTTTCAGATCCCACTTACCCCGTAGTTCAGGTTTCCTGCCACCCCTCGTTTAACCCCGTCCAAGAACCCACGAGTTTGTTAGACTTTCACGCTATATTTGTGCGATGTGTTTAAAACACCTTTGATTCAAGAATACTTATTGTATTTCTGAATTCCTCTTCACTAGTATCAGCATAATATCTCGCGCTTTTTAAATATTGGCTAGTCACGTGATGAGGAGAGCACTCTACCTGCCCTTTCTCCAGCTAGTTTTATATTATGAAGAAAATATCGGTAGAAAGTCCACCCGATGACGTCATAGCCCCGTCGTATTGTATACGTGTCTTTACCTAGATACTCCGGAGATGTTGGCAAAAAAGTTCGAGTCTTGATCCAAGCTACGTATGTGAGAGGGTGAGTATGACGTCATCAAGAAATTTCATGATCCTCGATTTCTGGCTAAGACCTTGTCCTTTCCCTTTTCGTGGATCAACGTTAATTTCCTACACAAAAATCGAATATCATGATCCCTTCCCCGCTCTCACAGCATCTACTCTTGTAGCATAGTGTTTTTTTTCGACGAATAGCAGGACTGCGGTTATTTTTGTAAACATTCTGTTTCGAAGGTCGTTTTGGATATTTCCTCTTCAATCTGGCCGGTTGTGCGCTTCTAACACTCAAACGCCAGTTCTGGTAAATATTGTATGCGTTGAATACCTTAGGTACACACGTTCGTATAGTACAATGCGGAACTAAATTGTTAACCTAAGTAAGCAGGCAGCAGCGTATCGTTGTTTGTACGCCCGATAATCGTTTTATTTTCAAAAATAAAAGCGCAGCTTTTCCCATCGAGGTACGTGTTTTGTAGAGTGCCGGAACGCGCCCGGTAGCGTCGAGCGCAGCTTGGAAAATTCGAAAAACACGCGAAAATGGCAACGACGAACAAAATAATGATAATAATAACAATAATGAAGAGCGACGGAAGGAGAAAGTGGATGGGAGCCCCTGTGCTCAGCGCCGCCGTTCAACAACGAAGGGAGCGAGAGAGAGTGACGCGGAAGTGATGAAGTGTATCCGTTACGTTTACCGCGGCGATAATATCGTAACTTCGGGAAGAGGACGACGTCGACGCCGTAAATAAATGCGTTAAAATTGTTACAGTTTTATTTTCGTTTTTTTTTTTTTCTCTTCTTCACTCCTCCATTTCTCTTCTTTTTTTTTATTTTTTGAAATTATAATATGTGCCATTCTGCGATGAAAGAAGGGGCGAGAAGACTCGTGATTCGTTTCACAAGTACGATACACGCCTCGTAAAAAGTTATCTCGACACTATTATCGTAGACGCGTATAAAATAATTATTCTTATAATAGTAGTCGGTAATATACGCCGTGTGTCGGAGTCTTTTTTAAATTATACGTATCTGAAATTCTTGTACTCCTATGTCTATTGTCGCGCCTTGCCTTTCTACGAGAATAGTCGAGTTTCAAGTTCGACCGATGGTCATCATCTCCATTATAGACTGAGACGGAGAACAACGCGGCATGAAACTGTAAAATGCAGAACCGATTTTCGAATAGCCGGTGACATTGGCACACTTGTTGGGTTGATATCGTCGTGATTCGTTGGGATGCAGGCTGTGTGTACGGATTACATTGCCAGTTGGCAAATTGTTGCCTGAAATTCGTTCAGAATATATGTGTATGTTCTCGTAAGTTACGCGTCTCACAATCATGTTGGTATACACGTACGCGTAATAAATGTAATAATAATTATAAATCAATAATTGATTTCACCTGCGATAAGAACATCGACGTCCATTTGTTTATCAGTGAAAGCACGAGTAGGAGCGATCGCAAAGTACGGGCTTACGTAGTAGCATGTGCGACGACAATAAGGTGGCAAGTAAATGTATATTATTATGATTTATGATGCACGGTATATTTTTTTTGTAAACATTAGTCGGCTGTCGAATGTTCTCAGGCTCGTGGACACCACCCTTGTGCCAAGTTGTGCGAAAATTGCTCCAAATTCTTTTGCGGGAAGTTACGAATTTTATGAGTTCTTCACCATTAATAAGGGGGTAATCGAAAGGATTAATGGAATTTGAATGTGCAAAACACGCGAACTGCTGCTTGTTAACATACCTCATACCTCATGTTTTCAGACACGTGCTGTATGAAGATATTGTATGAAATGAACTTTTGGCAGTCATTGAACTTGGGACAAGAAATGTTGCCTTATTAAGACAGCGAGACTCGTGACCTGGTCACAATTTTAAAAGAACGAATGTAGATATGAGTGGTGCATGCAAAACTGTTACACTCTTTCTATAATCGTTGATGTACATCGTCAGTGAATTGTCGTATATCAAGGTGTCAATTGGCCTTTGAATTTGCATGAACAGTTTGGGTATTGACTGAGGCTGAAGTTTGTACGTCTTTATCTGGTAAAAACTGGATGGAGAGCGAAATTCTGTGAAATATTTTTCCCTTACGATCCTGATACCCATCATGACTCTTCTACGTCTTAGCTTTGAAAGTCACCATTTTTCCTAGCCACACCAACTGTACCCTTCTTCTTATTCTTCTACCCTGAGGGCAAGGATGGGTGAGTAATCTAAACTTTCCTTGCATTCCTTCCTCGTATATATCTCCATGGTTTGGGCGAACTAGACTAGAATACAGAAGGTACTTGATGGACATAACTACGATCGAAGATTTCGTATTAAACGTACTAAAAGTCAGCAGCCATGTCCCTGGTGCGTCGCGAAACGAGCCACAAAAATCAGTTTTTTCGAATGAAGTCGTCGAATATGCTCGCTACAGGAAATTTACTGAAGGGAAAAATATTCTCGACAAAATTTGGTATACATTTGATACATTGCATTGTGGACAAGTAAAACTCCTAGCGCACGCAGAAATAGAGGTTACGCAATCGCTGCATTCTCTCAGCCGCACTTCTCTTATAGAATTGTTTTATGTCTTTCCTAAATCTTGGCTCCTAATTCCGAAATTGGCGAGTTCACCCTACCTCTACGAGTTGCGCTCCTACTCCTCGGAAAGGAATCCTAGAAATGATTCCATTAGTTCTGAATCCTAACCCAATTCCAAAATTTGCAAGTTCACATTACCCTCGTGAGTTACTCCCATCCTGTATACTGTATCCTGTCTCTTCCTTTATAATAAACTGTGACGTCATCAACCGTGACCCCGAGGCCTCCTCCAACCATGACCTCATCCCTCGAGCCCTATTTTGAAGCCTGCAAGTTTAATTCACCTCCTCTCATTCTTGTAATCTATAAGTGGTTTGGGATAGGCTTTTGTACCACTTTATGAGGCTCCCATGGATTCATGAAGGCTAATAGTAAGCCTACTTGTATAGGCCAGTATAATAAAGGCTAAGGAATAGTACCCAATTATGAAATCTGAGAGCATGACGTCATCGGCCGTGAGCCGCAAGCCTAAAATGAAGGAGGCTTGAGCAGTCGCAGTATAATGGAAACTGTTGGCAGGATTATGAGCGGAGTAACTCATCCTGAGAATAGGAGAGAGCAAGGAAGAAAGAGAGCCCAATTTGTGCTGATGACGTCACAGGCAACCATCGTGGATGGTTATGACCTAATGACGTTACTAATGTTGACATCCATATGCGAGCCAGATAGCTCAACTTACAGCCTATATTGGTTCGCCCTTCGTACGGTAGCTACGCCATGATTTCATCACGAAGCAGGCCTGACCTTGGGATATGAATAAGGTCACTTACTAGTCAACAAAGACATGAAACATGATTTTTATTTATTTGGCTCTGCCAAAAAGTATCTTTTTTTTATTATTTCTCAATCTTAATTTGCTTTTACGCCCTTTCTTCGAGGTTCTTCAATCTCCGTAGAGCCAATTGATGTCCCGCTTAGGGGAGTCAATTTTTTCAATTTTATTCTTATATTATGAAGATCGCCTCCTGCGAACTCAAGAATAAGTCAAATGTTCGTTGCCATCCTTTTTCTTTGCGTATTCGATGTCGAAGGACAATGACATCATTGAAGGGTTGTTCGCCAATACCCCAAGAACCATTTCGACTCTCGACTTTACGTCGATTCTCGATCGACAACGAATCGGTTCAAATCCGACCGAAAATTTACGTCTTCGAATGTCTAGAAATTGCGTCAATACAGTGGTATATTAATGTCGATTTCTAGTCGACTTCTCCAAATTTTTGATTGACCCAAGATCAACTGCTCTGTTGCGTCGATTTCAAGTCGATTTGTAGTTTTCTAATTATGTACGCTGGTCGACTTCAAATCAACCTAAACATAGAGTTGATTTCGAATCGACTATTTTAAATTTTTCTATCGACCTGTAGTCGACAACTCTGTTGGATCGATTTCAAGTCGATATGTAGCTCTCTAGTGATGTATACTGGTCGACTTCAAGCCGACCTCACATAGACGTCGATCTTGAATTGATTTGGAATCGACATCTCCGAATTTTTCTATCGAATTCTATGTCGCCTCGAATGACGGCCAAATTTTAGTTTTCTAGTGACTTTGAATCGGTTCTCAATCGACGTCGACTTAGAGTCGATGCAGAGTCAACCCCGTGAAGCGTTCTGCCTGTTTGGTAACTTCGCTACTCGCTGACGGAGTGTGCAGTCTTGGTTATGGAATTAGAGCTATTGAGAATAGCGGGTGCGCTGACTATGTTCGCTCGCCCCCATTCTTAGCCTAGTTTAAGTTTAGATATTAGGCTCATCCGCTCCACTCGTTCGCCTGAACAGCGTAGTATAGGCGTATGACGTCATACCGCCCCCGCTTTCTCTCTCTGGTCATCAGGTCTCAAAGTAGCAAAAATTGAAATAAGTCAAGGTTACTGATGACGTCATATGAAGTAGTCTCAGTCTTATGAACCAATGAAATGATGAAAGATGCGGTCTATTTTGAGTCGACCTCTGTCAGTCATTTTAGGTTGATTCGCGGTCGATATTGGGCGGAAAGTAATCGACTCAAAATCTATGTCGAATTTAATATAATATCAATAACAAAGAGCCTTGTTGAAAACTTTACCATCAGATTGTGATGATCGCCTAATCGAAAAATTTTTTCAACCCAATCTCATGGGCTGGAAAATATTCTTTAGAATCTTGAATGGAGACTACAATATCGTAAAATTTTGAACTGAAGAGGGTCTCCAAAATTTCATGCTTTGAGCTCCATGAGTGATGAACGGGAATTCTATCTAATGATATTTGTGAACTATAGGTAGTTGTAGGGAAAAACGTCTCCGACATGGAAGCTTTTTCAAATCACTATCCAAGGAATGAGTGTCAGCCCTTTTCAGAACTGAGAATAAAACTTTCGCGTCTCTTCAAGCAGCAAGATTCCCTCCCTCGTCATCGTTTTTGACTCGTAAATCGAGTTCTGTTTAAAGCCCGCGAGAGCGCACCATCTGAAGGAACCGTGATCGCGGCCGAAATTTCCGTTCGTTTCTGCGGGAGACATTTCGCAATTGGAAAAAATTTCAGCAATCAGCTTGATTTTTCGCATCACGTGTACGCGTGAACTGTACACAGATGCGTATCGCGTATTTATTTGGTATACGAATTAAATTTCGTGTGGGTGTGTTGAAATAGAAAGCGAGCGACACAAGATGAAAACCATGTGTCGGTATTTAACGAATATCAGAGCATTAATGATGAGTAGTTGGTTAGTAGCACATAGATTTAGAAAAAGTACGAGCACTGATGTGTTCATATTCAAGAAAGTAAAATGTGTTACACTACAATATGAAATCGTCGTCTGTTTTTAGTTGACTCTAATAAAGGGGGCAAGTCGCGGTAGACGCGCGTAAATATTATTTGGCATGTACTATCTTCTGTATTTTGTCTGATGTACGTCGTTTTCACGTATTTCTTCATGTCTTTCGTTATTGTCGGCCGAATCTTAAATACCTTTTTTTGTTTTTTTTTTTTGCTTTGCAGATAGTCAACTATGGATGTTAACAGTGTTCTGCAGAACACACGTCAGTATTTTCAAGGAGTACCGACCAGCAGTCCTGCGAGTGGTGAATTAGCCCCCGGCGCCTCTGTCGGCTACAACAGTCCGCCAGTTTCTTCAACGGCCTCCGTCACGGCTACCTCAGCCACGAATCCGTTTCAACCATACCAACAACAGACGTTTTCCCAGCAACCTCCAACCACGTGGAATTCGTCGAATAGTAGTGGTGGCGGCGGTGGTGGAGGCGGCCTACAAAATGCGTCCACTATTTATCATCAGTCTTCGTCGTCGACCGTTCCGAACAACACGATAGCCGCGTATTCGAGAAACTATCCGCCGCCACCACCACCGACGACATCGATGTCCACCCCGTATCACTTGTACGAAAACGCTATTCGACCCTCTCCGAAAATGTTACCGTCCAGTCCAAATATACCTCCGTACACGTCGCAGCATAATTACCTGGCTCCTTCGGTCACGAGGTATTGTATTGACATGATACGTATATTGTAGAATGATTTGTCGTTACCGCTTATCGTGCTGCGAATGGTCGATGGAATTCCTATTTAGTCCTTATGAATGTGTGTGTAGGTATTTGTTTTGAAAGAATGTTCATAGTAATACGCACCATGACTAGTAAACGTACTGATGAAAGTCCGAATTGTGTGTGTTTCTGGTATCACACAAGGTGCTCGAAATTGGTGGGAACTCGAGTCAAATTACGAAGTAGCGTGAGTGAATAAAGCAGCGACGGAACAACCGCCTGGGAACAATGGGATATCAAACAAATAATAAGGTCTTCGTAATCACAAGTGATAGTTGGTGATACGAGTATCTTCTGCAGGGATCAAAGTCAAAAATATATCTTCATTCGCTTCGTTGGCATCCAAATAACCCTAAATAGATAAGAACGGATGCTTTCGCTTCGATGATAAAACGGGTCGAAATTGCAGTGATACGTAGTTGATGTTGAGATAAGGGAAATGGATAGAAGTTACTAAATAACTATCGGCAGTCGGTTGATGACGTTTGTAGTGTTCGTTTATATTTCCGTGATATTACTCTCGTACAATTATGTTTATTCAGTGAACAATACTAATTTGAAAAGTATGTGCAATTTGAAAGAATGGATGAATTTGAGTAAGTAGACCATGAGAATAATATTGAACATTTTTACCATCCAGTCGAGATCAGTCGATTCACCGAACGATTTTGTTATGGGTGCGACTTTAAACTTGAAAAATTAATAACCAGAAATCGAAGAAAGATGAGCATTAACAGACAAAAAAAAACGCCCGAAGTTTTGCTTATTTTCAGTACAACTTGAAATGGGTTCCTTGAACTCTCGAGTCCGAGGAAGTCGCTGGAATTATCCCGTCCTGGTTCGTTTTTCGTTGTTTCTCAATCCTTTGTGTTATTAACGTGTTATACCCATCGATTTGATAAGAAAGACTTCACCTAAAAATCAATATTGAGGTGTTCCACCGGGTGTCAGGAAAATTTGCCTCACGAAAATTTGCCTGAAAAAACTCGCATGTTGTGAAAACTTGCCCTACAAAAACTTGCCTGAAGGAAAATTTTGCCTCGCAAAAATTGAACCATGAAGCTAGCGCTAATAAGAAATTTGCACATGTAGAACAGTCCTATACAGGATGAATGTTTCAGTGTGCGGAAATAAGTTTTGAGGTCTGATGAGGGGGGAGGGTTGTTATCAGTAAGGCGAGGAAGGAAGGTAGCTTGTTTCGGACTAATCGACGAGATCGTGGTCCAGGAATCGGATATATCCCGAGATTCATACAAGGGTAACAGTGAAGTTATTTGACTTCATCGAAGTGTTTTAAAAATACGTTGGGTTCTTGGGTTGGAAGAGTGGGATTAGAGATAGAGTGCAAAAATGAAAGTTTCTTGAGTAGGGGGTAGTTGACGCCTCGACTATTGACAAACTCTTTTTGTTGACCAAAAAAAGGCAGGGTGAAGCAAAGTATCTGTCTTACATCATGCGAGCACATACCCTTTATTGAGAGACAACACTCACAAATCTCTAGAACAAGTGCTTGGCATTCACCAACGACACAGACATTCAAGAATGTCTCCGAGGAGTCATCTATAATATTTCCTATTAATAAATTTAATCATGACGAAGCTATTTGGGCAAATTTTAACCTCAGGCAAGTTTTCGTTAGGCAAATTTTCATCTCAGGCAAGTTTTCGTAGGGCAAGTTTTACGTGGCAAATTTTCTCATCTGGCAAATTTTTGGAGTCGAATGTTCGTAAGGCAGATTTTCCTATAACCGTTCCACCGATCAGGAGGGGTCATTGGTAGGGATAAAATCCGAAATTGGTTACCTCGCGATACATTAAATCCAGAAAAGAATTTTGCTTGCGATGTGTATTTGTTTTGGGGTTGGAGTTCAAGTGAGAATTCATGACCTTGACTTACTTTAGGGACTTATGAAAATATCAACCTCCGCTGCTTTATGGGTTTTCTTTTCGGGACCTCATTCCGAACCACCGAGTGGGCAAGTTTATCGCTTGAATAATAATTTATAACTTACTCTAGAATTTACAATGATCTCTTACTAAAAGAACTTTGCCAGATAGTGGTCTTCCTGTGCAAGGATCTGGATACATGCTAGTCATCTTCTCTTATTCTCTTACTTGATCTTCGCCTGGAAAATAGCGATAGATTTCCTAGACTTCTTTCCTCTGTAGTGCGCGACTTGTATCTGGAAGATTTTTCCTACAGTGTGAGGGAAGACATTTCGATTCTTTCTCATACTCCTTGAATTTCGCTCATAAGTGTCGTGCTTCTTCTTGGGATGCTTCTACATTACTTGTTGCCTGTGATCACACCATGCCCTGCTTAGTGGTCCTAACGTGGGTACCACCGAGGGTGGTTCTGTGAGCCGTTGGCCCTCCGACTTGTTGTGATCCTGTAGGTGAGGGACAATTGGTCATTTTGTTTCTACCACTTTTTCATATATTTTTTGTACTCGATTATCGGCGTTTTTTAGGACTTCCAGCCGCTCTGTACACCAAAGTTACGTAACAATTTTTTTCGGGGCTCTCGTTCTCAAAGGTCCTTCGCAGAATCGATCTGCCGTTTCTGTCTCGTCTTAGCACCTTGAACATTTGCTGCTGAGAACTTGCTTAAATTTTATAAGGTAGCTTCAAAACACCCGTGTCCAGTCAAATTTGTGTTGATGTGCAGAAGTCCACCTCTGGGGTGGTATATCTATCTTTGGGTATGCAGGTACGACTCCAGCTGCCGATCATCTTCCGATTGAACAGCTGTACCATTTTGGAATTCGGTTAATCGCTAGAGGATCGTTTTTTTTCTTAAGAATGGATACAGTGAACAAGTGAAGGCAATCTTCCAAGATACGAATCATTTTAAGGTGCTAGGAAAAAAGAAAGTACAGGGGGTACTGAAATTTTACAGTACCTCATAACAATTAGAAATTACTGAATCGACAAAGAAGACGTCAAAAGGTCGAAATTTCTCCTAGTATCATTTGTATGAAGGCTCAGAGCTCAATACGGATTTCAAGTCTTTCCTATCATGTGTTTATGAATGCTTTACGGAGATCAACTGAATTCCGCGTGTACGAAGGTTCAGAGCTTAAAATTTTTCCAAGTAATGCAGGAAATTTTTCTCAGTCTCACTTCTACGTGAATTTAAGCTCGAAAACTTCTTCAAGTCCCATCTCTATTAGGTTTCAGAGCTCGAAGTATTAAAATTCTCATCTATACTTACCTATATGTTACGACCAATTCGCGTTATTGCTTAATACGCGAAATGAGCAGCTATTTTGCCCGATTCGCGTGGGAGGGAGGGCTTCGGTCTTTTTTAGTGACTCGAAAAAATTGCGATTTCCAAGCTGTGTATGAAGGAATGGTGATAAAGCCTTAGCTTTCGAATTTTTCTCAACAGGAAAAGGAGTTCGAAATATTTTGACCACCGAGCTACTCATATCGGGTGGGGGGAGGAGGAGGAGGAGGAGACATGGAAAATATCGCTCAATTATATTTGTAAGAACGTCGGATCGCTTACTGGTGCTTTGTCTTTCCGGCATTCCGTTTTCCCGATGTCTCAACACATGTACAAAATGTAAAATCAATTGACAACTCTTTATCTTATAACTTAACATATCCAACTACCAATTCTGACTGCGAGTGTCGAAGCGACGCTATCACCAGGAAAAGCGTTTTTACACATGTATGAAGAGTGGCTTGGAGAAATTTCGACCGAATAATCTATCCAAATCGATTATAGAAATCGAAAAATCGCCTCATGAAACAGATTCTTAACTCGCCAATGTAGTTAATGAAAGAAATCGAGCAGCAGAAGAATTGAGCACGTTCTTTTCTATAACATGAGTCTTTCCTGAAGTTTCTTGAATCCCAGCCCCTGATTCTAAAATTTGTGAGTTCATACCACACCCGTAAATTAGCTCCCTGGAAAGGAATTTTGGACATGATTCTGAAAATCTGCGAGTTCCACGAGTCCTTAACCCTAGCCTCTAATTCCAAAAAGTGCCCCCACTCCCTGGGTAGTCCTGTGTACTGTATCCCTTTTCTTTCTTTATAACGAGCTATGACGTCATCAGCCGTGACCCCGAGGTCCCCTCTGACTATACCGTCATCAGCTGGTGAAGTTTTCAACCGTGACTTCGAACCTGATTCTGAAATCTGCAAGGCAGATAAAAAGTAATGCCGTCGTAATTATGAATAAGTCCTCCTACGTATATGGAGTTTATGACGTGCTCAGGCTGTGTGGTGCCCAAGAAAATGCATTTTTCAATTTTCCAAATTTTATCAAAGAAGTGAGGAATCTCGTGAATAGTAGTCAATTTATTATCAAAAGCCCGTTGACTAAAAAGGCCATCTTGGAACCCAATCCGGTTCCTCCCCTCCTTTATGGTTTGCCGAAAGTTCACAAAAAAGATATCCCAATGCGGCCAGTTGTATCATTCGTTTCGTCACCTACTTATACCTTAGCTAAATACATCGATCGTTGGTTCAAGTCTCGAGTTGAGGTAAACTCTACATACTCAGTAAAGAACTCCGGTGTCCTTGCAGATAAGTTGAAGGACCTCAGTCTTCCTCCTAGAACGACTTTATGTTCCTTTGATGTTGTAGGTTTATTTCCTCACATTCCAAAGGCCGTAGCCATGCAACACATGGGCGAGTTAATATTTAATTTAATTAATTAATTGACTTTACATGGGCGAGTTACTAGTTCAAGCTAACGTTCCTCACGAAGAATTTGCGGAATTCTTTAGCCTTCTAAATATCTGCTGGTCCCCTAATTTTTGTAAGTTTGATGGGAAATTTTTTGAGTTCCCCGTAGAAGTGGGGATTCCCATTGGTTCCCCCTTGGGTTCGCTCATTTCGGAGGTATTTATGTTGAAATTCGAAAATGATTTATTTTCCTCTGGCCAGGTGTTCTTGAGTCACGTCCACTACTGGCATAGGTACGTGGACGACGTATTATGTGCGTGGACCGGTCCTGTGGAACTCCTGAGTGAGTTTCTCAATTATTTAAATAGCCAATACCCTTCCATAAAATTCACATTGGAAGTCGGTGGCTTATCAATAAACTTTTTGGATTTGTCCATCTCTATTAATGATGGCATCCATGAGTTTGGTATTTATAGAAAGCAAACGTCGACCGATATCGTTATCCACGGTTCGTCCTTTTGTCCTACTGCCCATAAGATTGCGGCTTTCAATAGCCTAATTCATCGACTGACTCAAATACCTTTGAGTCTGGCGGCTTTTCAAGAGGAACTTGTGACTATTAAGCACCTGGCCAGGATTGATTTAATGGTCCGGAGGAAGCTCACTAGAAAATGCCTCGATTCCACAACCTCCCTCCCTAGGGACCACCTAGACAGTAGAAAGAGGTGGATTAGAATTCCTTTCCTGGGCAAGTTCTCTTTGAAATTGGGACGAGTCCTTCGCCCCTTTGGATTCCGGCCAGCAGTTTATAATCCTAACACGGTTAAAAGTTTACTTGTAAGATTAAAAGACCCCGTTCCTGTGGCCGAGAGGAGTGGAGTTTATAGTGTAGCGTGCAACGATTGCTCGGGTATCTACGTAGGCATGACAGGCCGCCAGATCCAGATTCGGGTAGCTGAGCATAAAAAGGCTTGGGAGAAGGGTAAATTGGGTGAATCGGCATTCTCCGATCATTTAATTGAGAGTGGCCATAAGTTTAAGGAAGGTTCTGAGGCCCTCCTCCATAGGGAGAATTCGTACTTCAAGCGGTTGGCTTTGGAAAATATAGAAATTATTAGACACCGAAATAATGAAGACATCACTGTTCTAAACAGGTACATTCCTGATGAGGGATTGATTGAATTAGTGTATGAGAATGATTCACAATTTGATGACTCGCTAGTTCAATCATGAATTTCATCTCGTGTTCCTCTGTCTTCGTTGATGTTGGGTTCAGTCGCTTCCGTTCACTTACGCTTAGAAGATGGTTAATTAGCCGAAAGCGCTCGCGGCTGCTTGTTTTTGTGTGGTATCTTTTTTAAACGCTACTCTCTTGAGTACAACCCTTTTCAATTCTAATAAAGACTGTTGAGAGGCTTACGAGCGGTATGAGTTATCCCGAGAATAGAAGAGATTAAGGAAGAGGGAGAGCCAAAGCTATACTGATGACGTCACTAATATGATATCCATACAGGGCTAAATATCTCAACTTACAGTTCACCAGGCCCACGTTAATCCAAGATCGGGGGCTATAGCTAAGCCATGATTTCATCACCGAGCAGGTGTGGCCTTGAAATATAAGTGAGGTCACTTACTGCAGTAGTAGACGGACATAAAACAAGATCTTTATTTATTTGACTCAGCCAGGAAATCTCCCTTTTTTAATATTTTTCTTCTCTCGAGAATTTTGTAACCCTGATCTTCACACAGCATGAACTCACTGATTATTATCGTTTCACTGTAGGACTCTGCCCTGAGATAATATTGCATACTCGTTTGCCTAATTTCTATAATAAACTCGCTTTACGTTTGTATTGTGGTAGGGCAATCGAATATGCCATAAATATGCAATCAAAGCACATCTATTCTATTGCCATATGAAGACCAATGTGCAGCAAGTACTAGTACGATAAGAATCAGGCAAATGAGTTCTCAATAAATGATATCTACGGAAAGAATCGTATCCCTGCAGACTAACTCCATTCCAATACTTCAAATTGCGTACTTGATCTCCGACGTTTATTCAATAACTTCTCTAAAACTGCTCTTATGTCAAACTGCACCGGAATGACAATAAGTATGCAATCTAGCAACATCCATAAGATCAATGTTAGAAACACTACCGGAACTGAATAACACGTAGAAGAGTATGCAATTTGGAATACTTGAATTGGCCTATTGTTCTGTCCAAATTCTCGGAGTTATGAAGTATCCCGGCAAATATACTAGGCAACTTGTTCGCCGTAGTTTCTCGTAATTTTCGTAGCGGAAACTCCACCAAAGCAGATTATTGTCTGTTTTTTCCGACAAACTGCTGAAGCTGACCGCAAATTTATGTTTTGCCTTTCATTCCTTGAGTCTAGGGGATTGATTTTTGATGTTGGCTTCTGGCTGTTGGTGGGGCTTACAAGGTTTTAGCAGGCGTATTGAAAAGCAAGGTTCTTCGATTGTACCAACAGCGATCACATAGACTGTATCATCTTCTATTACTCCAGTTTAGAAGTTTCTATGCTCGAGTTGTTATTGCTCCCTTATCCACCACCCCTGCGGAAAGGAGCTGAAAGCGTATGGAGACGAGCTTCTGTCTGCACTATTACGTTTTAACGAAGTCAATTTTCATGGAGAAACCGTATTTGACGCTCTTGACAGTAATGGACGGTTGACCTTCGTTATTGTTGATGTACATACATTAAGAATATTCATTCTATTCAATAGTACCGCTCGATTAATTTTACTGGCCGAACCATCGGTTACATTGACTGACGGTGATTCGGTGCGGTTGTAAGAAATGACCGTCTTTTCTTCTCGCTAATCTTGGTGGTGAAATCGACAGCAGAGTATCAAATATGCCCTAAAGCGTGTTTATTCTTTTCGCGTTCGTCGAACAACGACGTTTAAATACTACGATGGTTATCGCTCGTTCGGTTTTAACGTTCGTTTCGGACACGAAAGGGTATTAAAATACGCAATAATAATAATCCTGCGTGCTTATAACGTTAATGAACTTCGCCCTTCGTTCGTGAGCACGAGGTTGACGAACGCGTTCCATTGTTGCCACAAATTACGCGGACTGACCTAGTGGCGCGTCGCTCGTGCGGTTTAATAGTGCGAGACATATTTTTTCCGAATCCGTGCGCCCCTTTCCCCGTGCCCCCGTCTCTCATTGTTCGCGAATACTAGCAGCGTGATTGTTATTAGAGCTTTCGTTCAAGTAATTTTTAATGCGGACGTCTAAACGTATTATTTTTTCTTCTTTATTTACAGAGTGAAGGAGAATCCTAG
Source organism: Aspidiotus rigidus (assembly GCA_035079385.1). Taxonomy (NCBI): domain Eukaryota; kingdom Metazoa; phylum Arthropoda; class Insecta; order Hemiptera; family Diaspididae; genus Aspidiotus; species Aspidiotus rigidus. The sequence goes on along the minus strand of JAVHKY010000020.1, from coordinate 10,380,642 downwards.
CCAGGATCTGTACAACGTGAATTCGATGATTTGTCCACCGAACGTAAATCATGTACAGAACAAAAAGCTGAAGATCAAAACGTCTGTGTTGACGACGACGGCGTCGTCGGCGGTCAAGTCACCGTCGATGATGATGTACAAGCAGCAGCAGCAGCATCAGCAGCAGCAACAACAACAACAACCGCAACAGCATCAACCTACGCCGCCGGAGGAGCCCTCGCGTTACTATAACAATCGTCTCAATGCTGGTGCGTCTCTGCCACCACAGCCGCCGCCATCGTTGTCGTCCTCCTCTTCCTCCGGTTTAGCAATTGCGCCTAGATTACCGTCAATCTTACCGTCGACGTCTTCGCGCGCTGCCACACCGACGCAGCATTCGCTACACCAACAGCGACCGGGCGAACGAGTATCGCCCAATCATTCGGCATATCTACCTCGTAGCGACCAACGAGTCGATTATCGCCAACAGCAGCAGGTAAATTAAATGCGTCTTTTTTTTTATCGATACGGATTTTGTTTACTGCGTGCGTTCGCAGTTCCGAAAACCGAATCGGAATGTGTAAATTGATACTCTTCTCCCCCCGTTCTCTCGCTCTATGAATTTTCTTCTGCATTGAGCCGGTTCGTATGGTTGACGAGGGAAACGAATCCGGGTGCATTAGGACGTCAGACGGTTGCCGTTTGCGCCGATATAGGTCGCATTTGTAGGTCTCGCGATATCATCGTCTGTGAGGCGTGTACACCACGAATCGAATAACCTCTTTTTGCGGCGTAACGACGTTCGGTTTTGTATTGGAGTCGAGCTGTGTACGTTTTTGTACATAAATATAGTAATGTTTTGCGGCGGTACAAACGACGACGAAGACGTCGATTCCATTGCCTACCCGGTTGAACTGGTTCCTCCTTTGTATTTCGCTTCTTTTTCCCATTTCTTTTCCTTTTAACTGCGTTGTCGAATGAAAAGAAAGTTTTTTGCCGGTTGATTTTCGCTGCGACGCTCGTTAGCAAAACGGAAAATCCGCTCTGACGAGTCTCAATGCAGTATACGGTAGATGATACTGTATAATAAGAAGATGGTTTCACAATGTACGAGTTCGATAATGAATACTTGTATCTCTTGGTGCTGCGATGATGAAAACATTGCTGATCAGCCATTTTGTGTCCTAAATTCTAGTATAGTTGTAGGGGTAGTTTTTAATGTTGAATTCCTCGTTCCGTTTTTTCAAGAAGTTGAAATGAGTTTTGTATTTTATTCTAGAATTATATTAATCTGTCGTTTCACGGTCCATGATACGAGGAATAGAGTTTGTTGTAATTTTGCGTGGTACGTTTTTGCTGGTCTGCCCATTGTTAAACAACAAGCTTCATCTCTGATTTTCAAATTCTCCTAGTATCTCTTACACTCATTATGGTCCTACCTCTTTTTTTTTTTAAATCGTTGCCTCCTTGTATAATCATGGGATTTTTACTAGCCAACTCTTCTTCTGGACTTACATTCCATTGTTTTCCATTCCATACCTTCCCAAGTCAGTGCTTTGTGATTGCAACATCGAGGATTATTATCGCGAGGTTGGTCGTTTGGCCGTAACGAGATAAAAAATCTTTCTAGTGTTGGTTGGTTCCGAAAAAAACTTCTGGAATCACCTTTTGACTGCCAGGGTGAGTAAAATATCACCGGGCGATCCGCGCCTCTGATGACACGACGATTCGAGTCTCTTCCACTGCAATTTGAGCGGAAATCCTCAATGTCCCCCGATGACGTCGCGATTTGTACTTGAAATTCTTCCAAGGATTCAGGGTTGTAAATGTTTTCAAGTTTCTTACCTGAAGCGGCGATCGTAACTTAAATTGTTTCAAGTCCCTTCTACATGAAAAATGTCTCCAACTTTTTTTTATGACGTCGCGATTCGAGCTTGGGCCTTCCCTCAACAAGGATCCAGAGCTGGAAATGTTTTTGTCTTCCTTATCGGAAGGGACAAGGACGCAGAGCTGAAATTGTTTCAAGTATCTTTTTTATGGGAAGTCCGGTGAAAAACTTTTGAAATTTCCTCGATGACGGATACCGTGGTGATTCGAACTTGTGTCTTTCTTCTTTAAGGATTAAAAGTCTCTTATCTATAGAGTAGCGCTTCCCAAACTTTTCTACTGACAGAAACCTGTTTGGAAAGAAAATTCGATTTGGCGCCCTCAAATGTGTGTTCAAAAAAATTCGAAAAAATTTTAAGATGTTGAAAAATTTGTATTGAACTTTTAGAATTTGTCGGAATTCGCGGAGCACCTAGGACTCCGCGAAGCACAGATTGAGAAGCGCTGCTATTGTGATTCGAAGCTTCAGTTGTTGTGAATCCTTTTTAATAAGGGATTTCAATGAAAGATTAATCAAAGTTTCTTGATGGGGTCGCGATTTGAGTTCAAAATTTTTTTAGGACTCCCTTCAATAAGGATTCAGATCTTGCGGATTGATTTCAAGTCCTTCATCTGTATAAGGACTTGAGAAAGAATTTTCCCAGCTTTGTTGATGACGTCACAATTCATGTTGAGGCCTCTCCTCCCTTGGTATTTAAAGTTAGAAGTGTTTCTAAGTTTCTTTTCTGGGATTCGGATGAAAAATTTTCATACCTTCCTTGATGACGTCTTAATTTGAGCTTGGGTCTCTCTTTATTGAGGATTCAGTGGTAGAAATGTTTTCAACTTTTTCATTTGTAAGGGTCCAGAGTACAAATTATTCCAAGTTACTTTTCAATGAGAAATTTTTGAGTGAATGAATTATTAAACTTCCTTGATACAGTCCCGATTCGAGCTTGAAATTATTTTGAGTTTCTCCTCAAAAGAGGTTCACAGCTCAAAATTTCTTCAAGTCCTTTATCTATGAGCACTTGGAGCTTGATTGGTTCGAATCCTTTTCCCAAAGAATTGCGGAAGGAAAAATTTTTTTCTGATGACGCTACGATTTGAGCTCTCCATCAAGTTCAGAATTCGAATTGTTTGAAGTTCCTTTCGCTGTAGAGATAAAATTTTCTCGAGTCTCTTAATGAAGTTGACGTCGCAATACGAGGTTCAAATTCTTTTGAGTCTGTTCCCGATGACAGTTCAGACCTTCAAGTAATCTCAACTCCTCTACCTGTAGGGATTTGAGTAGAAATTTTTTCCAACTTTTTGAATATGTCGCAATTCGAGCTAGGCCCTCGCCTCATTGAGGATTCGGAGTTAGAAATGTTTTCAGGATTCTTATTTGTAGGAATTTAGAGCTCAAATTATTTCAAGTCTTTTTTAAAGCGATTCAAATAAAAAACTTATCAAAATTTTTTGATAACGTCGCGATTTGAGTTTGAAATTATCTTGCGTCTCTCTCAGTTGAGGTTCAGCTCGAATTGTTTCAAGTCTCCAGTCTATAGGGATTAAAGTGGAGCATTCTTTCTGACAGCGTGAAGATTTGAGCTTGAAATTGTCAATAAAGGTTTAGAGCTCAAATTGTTTCAAGTCTCTAGCTTATAGAGGTTTAAAGGGGAAATTTTTCTTCAGTTCCATGATGACGTCGTTCAAACTTGAAAGTTCAAATTTCTTCACGGGTTTAGAACTCGAATCATCTCCAAGTACCGTTCTGTAAATAAGATCAGAAAGCCTCCTAAACTTCGACATCTCCTTAAATTCCACCTCTCTACAGATTTAAGCCTAAAATTTTCATATTTCCTGAATTAGGTTAAATCAATTCCGTTCAAGACGGTAATATGAAATGATATTTCAGCTCTCTTTATTTCATTACAAAGTGTTCTTCCGCCCCCGCCCCCGCGTCGCCCCAAATGCATCCATCTCTTTAACATATGAGAATGGGACGTCCAATTTATTGAAACCGTCCCCTTCCCTTCTCCAAACTATTGAAGGCGTAAATAAAACTCGTATATAGACCTCATCATCTGGTGACCTTTGTTTCACGAATAATATCCTCTTATTCTTTTCAGAGTGACTTCTTTTTTCCGTTTCATTATTTCATTATTGTAAATTTGTAAATATCATGATTCGCGCGCATTTTGAATGAACTTTCAAAGTTCCTATTTGAAGAGCGATTTCTTTCCACCATATTCAAAAATACTTACATGTGTGTACAACCTAGATCAAATTCCCAATGGATCGAAGTATGATACTCTTAAAGTCATACAGTCACGACTCACGAAAAAGCTTTAGAGTAACATGAACTTTATCTTTGAGAATTGTCGAGCCGGCTCAAATACGTCAATTCACCACCTATTGATTGTTTATTACGAATATCTGTTGCCATTAATCCCAATTTTTTTTGTTTTTCTTTCTCTCTTTCTCTTTTAGACTAGTTACCACACTGTTCGTTCTTCGACCACGTCTATCGAGGAGAAGTTATTGCAGCGTGAGAACGATACGCGTTATTACAACTATCGTCGCTTCGAGACGACAGCGGCTTTCGAAACAACACCTCCAGCGCCTTCGCTCCCACCGCCGCCGCCGCCAGCGGTGACGCTCCCGAAACGAGACTCGCCGCTCGACCTGTCCGTCAAAACCATTCGCCAATCGGCGGATTCAACGGCGCATGACGAAGAAGCGGCTGCAGCGGCAGCAGCAGTCGCTGCTTACGGCCAACACTTTCCGGTAGCCGCGCATCAACCTCTGCGGCTGGGAGAAGCTCGGCACCCGCAACTGCCCCAGTTACCTTACGTTCCCGGTGTTCGGAGCACGTCTACCGCCGCCTCTTTCAACGGTACACCCCCGGGTCGCTCTCATTACTATCCGGAGCCACCGGCGGTCGCCGCATATAATCCGCTCACGAACGGTCAGCTAGCTGAGGACGTGATCCGCAACGAGATGACCGTATCGATTACGTACCAGCAGAAACAGGAGATTTCTCGAACGCATGTGAACGCGCAGATTGCTACTGAGTACCAGTACTACAGACACACGTTGGATAGCAAGCCCGCAAAAGCGCCACCGCGATTGCCGCCCCCGCAACCACCGTCGCATACGAATCATATCATATCGGCAGTGGAGACTAACCATTTACCGGCACTCACTGCGGGTCCACCGAATCCCCGTAGAAAACGACCGGCTGTCAATGAAACGACACCGACGCCCACTCCGCCTCCAGCGGTGAAGAATCCTCGAACGTCTGATTGGCGCGAAAGTATCGATAAAGAAATTGAGAAAAGGTTGAACTCGTACACCACGATGAAGGCTCGCGAACAAGAGGAAGAGCGACAATTATTGTCAAAACAAAATGATAGTTACCAGAACAACAACAGCGGCAGCGCTGTCAATAAAGAATCTTCAGTCATCGCAGCGAACGAATCGTTTCGTACCACGTTTAGTCCTTCGCTCGCACAGCCGGGGCACAACAAAATTCCACCGACGCTCGAACACCAGCAAAATAATCCTTGGCGGCAGTCGCCCAAGGCTCAGCATAAATTACCAGTGCAGACTATCCAGATGCACCCTCCCAATTCGCAGCAGTGGTATCCGCCACCGTCGCAGCAGCGTTCTCAACCGCTCTATCCTTACGATAATACTCAACAACATAAGTCATTGTTTAGCGACGCACATTCGTCACCTCTTGCTCGACCATATGAGACCAAAAACGAATTACGAGTTATGCCCAAGATCGAGAATGTCACGCCGCAAAAACCTTTGCCGTCGTTCCAGATGGGATTTGCGCCAAAACCACCCGTTAAGATGGAAGCTAGTAACAATAAGAAAATGACGGAGATAACGAGGGAGAAGGAAAAGTCTGAAATATCGCCCATGGAAATTACGTTGGCGATGAAGAAGGAGGAAGAGGAGGCCCAAGCAAGAGCAGCTTTGAGGGCGTCCGCGCTCACACATCCTCGAATTAGGACCAAAGCGGAATTGAAACAGGTGAGTTGTATTTTTATAATCTAGCGTTCTACCCTTGTAGGTTATGGAAAGGAAAGTTTGGATACCCGAGTTTCCATTCTAAAAGAGCCTAAGTGTGAGCTTTATAAAGGAAGGATACAGACAGATGGTGTAAGATTGTGTAAAATATAGAACATATCAAAGTGGAATAGAAAGCCAGAGTTTAACTTTACGAAACTTGGATATTTTTGGGAAAAATAGCGATTTTAATTAGGGTCAGTCTTGGCTGCATAATTTTTTATTTCGGTCAAGAGGAGAAGAATTTGTGGAATTCGGAATCTGCGTTGGTACGGAGTAATTGCGTTATTTGTGACGCGATAACTGTCGGAAACACGTCGTATTAATCATACATGTGTAGAATTTAGTGAACTATGTACGGATTAGGATCCGATGTTTATTCACGTTAAGCGATAACGCTTTCATGTAGCAAAACGAGAGTATGTAATACGCCAGAATGGTTCAGTATTTCCAATTTTCTTCCAACGCTCTTAGCGTGTGTGTATACGCGCACGTCGTAATATTGTTCAGTTGATAACAGCTCTCCTTTTCATTTTAAGACCGTACGAACTCTAAAGTGCATAAAGTAGTTTCTGTTTTTATTCACCTAATAAATTTCGATTTATAGGGTGCACCTGTTGACAAAACCAGCACCAAAGATAAATTATCGGCGTCTGATAAGTTACCAGGAAGCGCTCAGAACGTGGCCGATTTCGTCAGAGGATCTCAACTAGTCGCGAGCGAAAATGAAACGAGTAACACATCAAGCGCTGGTAAGCAAAATTAGCGACTTCCATGAGTATAAATCTGGAGGCTGCTCTGTTCCTTAACTCGAATTTATTTCTAATGTTGCAGATGAGAAATCGAAACCGATGACGAACAAAGAAGGGCTCAATCATTATCCTTCTACGAATTCCGAAAGTGAAACTTCGGTCGGAGCTGAAAGTAAAACCTATTTTCCGCGGAAAAAGAAGTGAGCTTTAAAATTTGAAGCGCGTCATGTTGCGCATATCGCGCCGCTTCTTTGTTCACATGTATTTACACGCTCAATATCTTTTTTCAGGTTGCTCAAGGCCGATGAAAGCAGAATAAATGAAACGCGTAAATCATCGGAGCAGTCTATATTCGAATTTCGCGACAGCGACTCCGAACCAGAAACTTCGGGCATTGACCCGTTCAGACTGAATGAAATGAGAAAGGATAGGAAAACCAGACCGTCGTCTTCCGAACCTACCGTCATCGTCCCACTTGAGAAGGTAGGAAAATACTGTTTATCGCTGGTACGCAGGGCTGTTAAGTGTGCCTTATCGAATCATCCGGTTAAACAGTATCTTATGAATCAAGAACGTAGTGTGAGATACGTGCTACTCGAAGCCGATTTTTCTCTCGTTAGAATCAAATTCTTACTTTATAGTGTCATCATTATACTTTAGGATGTTATTATGTTTTTGCGGTTATCATCTCGAAAACGATTTGTATTGCCTCCTCATTTTCAATTTTTCGTCATTCAATCTAGACTTCGAAATAGACGATGCAAGGTTTTTCCTCACTAATGCCCTTGAATTAGCATTTTACTAAATATCGTACATGTCCTCGGCTACACTTTTGGTGCGCCGCTTTCTGGAGGGCAAAATATGTTACGAAAATATGTATGTTTTTTTCCAAATAACTCGTCAAATATGCGCGCTAGAGAAAATTTATAAGAGGAAGAAAATATTCTTGACAAAATTTTACACACAAATGATCTCTTGTAAAATTATTGTAGGGGTAAAAGGAAAGCTCCTAGCGTGCGTATTCTGCACTGTATTCAAACGTTAATTTTTCGTCAATTTTTTTACGTCGTCGTAAACGCTATATTGTCCTTCCGCACATCGTATATGCAAGTGCAGGAAATGACAATGTGCACCTCATGTCCACTCCACCCTGAATATAGGACTACAGTAAGTAGTGCGCACTGTTCCTACTAGAATAGGTGCATAACTAGAGTGTGTGAGGTGGGTATCGATGATTTCCTCTCATTGGGACCGGTTTGAAGAAGACAAACGAATTGGAGTATTTTCATTAGGTCAGAGCTTATTGGATGATAAGGCGGACCAGAAATCATGTCAGGAGAAGAGGATCATGGGATTTGAGATCATACGAGGTAGGAGGACCAGTTATGGAAGGCAAACGCAGAGACTGCTTTGCGGCAAGGTTCCTTGCGTCAGTCAAGCTCTTAGGTCGATTTGTCGTGTTATCCTTGGAAAAGAAATGGAGGATGAAGAAGAACTTAACGAGTGCATACGATTAAGGATTCGTTGCACAATAAGAATGGTAAAATGAGAGTCTTTGATAGCAAGTGAGAATGTGAGAGGTTCCTATAACGTAAGGAGAATATAAGGGTCATCCATTAATTCCGTGAGGACGATATTGCCTATTTTTGGTCCCCTCTCCTTCCATGTAAGGGTACATACGATTTTCTGACCTCCCTCGCCCCCTTCTTACTCGAAGTTTTGTCAAAAATTGTAAAAAAAAAAAAGAAAAGAAAGCTCTTCCTCTAAATTTTTAAATTGGTAACGTTTGATTTTTTTCGCTTGCTCGGATGAATTTTGCTAATTTTCACTCGTGAAAAACTTGAAAAACTTACGTGGCCTTCTACTCCCTGCTCAAGTATGGTCAGGTACAAATACCCCCCTCCCCCCTCCTCTTGAAGACCTTGCGTAATTAATGAATGGCCATAGAGACTGCATATGTGACGCGATTTATGAAAAGTATCCCCTTTGCGCAAAATCAAATTTTACAGGAGAGGCCAAAATAGGTGAAAAAATCTGATCTCGCTAATTTTGAAAAATTGATGGAAAATGTTAGTATACATCCTACCGCACTTTTTGAGCAAAAAACTGTCGCATCGTAGATATTTGATTTTGCGCGAAGCGGATCCTTTTCATAAATCGCGTCACATATCCTGTTCTGGGCCTCGATATGGATTCGTCCGTTTAGAAGAGGAGATGGGAAGGAAATTTTGACGAAATAATTTTGTTGATGTGTTGTTTGTAGATGAAGTTAGCTTTTCTGGGAATTTCATAGAGGTTTACTAGGGGGCGGGGGTGGAAAAGGGACTAAGTTTGAGATGAATTCCTGGGTGGGATTGTAGCGACAGAAGGGGTGAATTACTTGGCCTGAGAGCATTTGAAGAGTTGGAAAGATTTAGGTTTTGGGTTGTTGAGAACAGACAGAGTGGAGGAACACATACCTCAGCGCACAGGCTGAGTGGAGGGTTGGTTCGTAGTTCACGAAGAGCCAGTCGAAGCCCGAAAGATTAATGAAGTCGTGCAACTTTGAGGTCGCTTTGTTGGAGTGAATGTAAAATAGAGGACTAAAAGATAATCGAATGAAAAAAAAAGTATGTACTGTGAGAATACAGCATTGCTGTGTAGTTCCCCTTATTCCGTGCCTGCTGAAGACTTTTCTGTTGCCTCCAGAGAAATTTCACGTAACATCATTTTTATGTAAAATTTTGTCAGGGACATTTTTTTCCTCTTGTAGCGTTCGTATTTGAAGAGTTATTTTAGAAAGATCGATTTTTGTGGCATATTTTGCCTCTCAAGGGACGACGTGCCAGGGGTATATGGCTGTGGAAAAAAATGGCCGAGTTGCAAATTTAATTAATACAAGGTAGGAACATTTTCGACGGTCGGTCATAATCAACAAAATATACTACCGAAAAAAGGAAAGAAAAAAGGATTCGAAATACGTTATGGACGTAAGTCAAGTATTCACATGGCGAAATTATGCATCATTATCATTATTATTATGATTATCGAGTACGAAAGAGAGGATGTCTTCGTTTACTGTACGGAAGTTATTTTTGTTTTCTTGTGTTCTATATTTTATTGAAATGTGTCGTACCTTTGTGGAACAGTTCGAAATTATGGCTGTGGACTTTTAGCATACCGAATACGAGGCCAGTTCAAAAACGTTTGTGAAGAAACGCTTTGATTGAAATTATATCCACCTCAAATTCCATATTGCATTGCCTTGACTGTAAGAGAGAAAAGTCATATATCGGGAGGACCCTTGCGTCTTTTTACGGGTGGTGTGCAAAACGTATATCGTCTGTAGACAAGATGGGGCTCAGATAGCCATCTGAAAACAGCATCAAAATTGCCTAAGTTTTTGTTTTCCAGAATCAGTGGTCACCCTGCAAACACAGTCGAGGAATGAAGGTCTGCGCAAACTCTGGAACTGGATTTTCGATTTGTTTCATTTCTTTGCTCTGACACTCCCCCGCCCCCTTCTGTGATTCGAGTCCATATATCCGTATGTTCATAACTTGACTTGAAAAAATCCAACATTCGAGGCAAAGTTTGAACCCTAACTCAAATTTCTGGATTCTTACGTCTATCGATTTGAAAGTATACTGGGCTGAGAAGAAGAAAAAGAGAAATCAGTCAAGCAATGACCTCACCTACTTCGGAGACTTTTTGACAGTATGTTAGGTTGACTTATGACCCTAGCCTAGTAGGGTCGAATTTAGAATATGATTTTGGGAGGGGAAATCATCGACTTTTTCTATATTTGACAAGCAAAAAAGAAAAAGAAGAAATTTCTCCCATTTTTCCCAGAATTCTTTTTTTTTCTTCTCATCTCTTAGGTTTTTTTTTTTTTTTTTGGGGGGGGGGGCGTAAATCTGGATGGCAAACTTGCTGATGGACCGACTCGCTCCACTCGTTAGCCTTCCGCAGTTCGACTGGCCACTGGTTATCGTCAGGGGCTCGGCAAGAATTGAAGTTGTTGCGTGAGAAATGCAGCGGAGAACTAATGAAGCAAAAAATAAGGTTTTTAAAATCTCGCCATTTTTTTTTGGAGGGGGGCAATTTGTCGTAATCGCCGGAGGCCTCTTAGCGAGCCAGTCCGGTCCAACAGCCTCCCCTCTTTTCTAGCCTACTGTATACTAGGTTGACATCATGCTACAGGGGCCATCCGGACCATGACCTTGGAACTTGGAAAAATTTCTACTCTCCCCAACGTCAACTGTTCTAATAAAATCTTATTTGAAGTACTTTCTTAGGGCATATAAGAAAATTTTTGGCCTCGGAGCCCAAAAATGCTAAATCTGATCCAGTTTTTACCGCTGAAACAAAAAATAACGTTTTTGCCGACAAACATTCTACATTTCATTGACTCATTTTCAATATCTGATCATATGTTTTAATCTTTCATTCTCAAAAGATTCATTAATACCATTCGTCTTCCCATATCAAAAAATTTTTTAATCAACTTTCATTGGTTTAATAAAACACCTACGTCACCTACGTTATGTCCATCAATCTAATAGTAGTTTTTTTCCTTCTGTTTAGGAGGAACTGGACGATCTCAAGTGGCTAGAAGCTTGCGATGAGCTGATCCAACAATTTTCGAACAACAATCTCCGAAAACCCAACCGCAAGAAGAAGGCCGACGACGAAGAGGACGAAAACTCGGAATCCCAATCGCCGAAAAAGAAACTCGTCAAGGAAGACACTGCGAGCTCGGTTACGGAGCACGAACATAGCGAAAACGATGAAAATATCACCCCTCCGAAAAAATCCCTCCCAAAAGAGACGTCCGAAAAAGACCATCCGAAGTCCGAGAAAAGCATTCCATCTCGTAAACTGGATAGCTCGAAAAAGAAGAAGGAGGAAACAACTCCGAAAAAGACTATCGAGTTAGAGGAGGAAAAAGAATCCGACAAGCAGCAGAAGTTGCCCGAAATTCGTGGTCAACGTAGTGCGGTGAGCACAACGCGAATAAAAATTCAACATCAGTTCCTCGACTACAGCTCCGACTCGGATGTCAAGAACGATGATAGTGAAAATAGCGATTCCGCTTCCGACTCCGAAAACCGAGAAAACGATGGCGAGGAGGAGGAGGAAGAGGATGAAGATTCGGAGGAGGAATCCGACGTCGAACGCGCGAAATCCAAAAAGACACCCGCTCCTACCAAACCCGTCACCAAGTCCAAAATTAAGTTGCGAAATAAAAAGGTGCCGTTGAGCAGAGCAACTTTGAAAAAGAAAACGAAAAAGAAGATGGTCAGTAGCAAAAACTTGAAAAAGGTGGACCCAAAACGTGAGAAAATGCGTGATATGATTTTGCGTCGAATGGAAACGCGCAAGTCGAAGCTGGAGGCGGCGAAACATCAGAAAAAGACAAAGTCGGAAAGTGTTTCGTCGACTGACGAGCCACAGCCTAGAATGACCCGTAAGATGGCTTTACGCGAGAGCCAGAAAGAGAACAAGAAAGAGGAACCAGTGTCCAAAAAGAAATCTCTGTCGCCGATTTCTGTGAAGGCAGTTACGCCGGTCAAAGGGAAGTCGTCCGATAACAAAAAGGATAATAACAAAGTGGTCGTAGAGGAAAAACATACCAAGCGACCCGAGACGAGAAAGCAGGTCCGCGATGAAAAGGCCAAAAAGAGTCCCGACGTGACCGAAAAAAGCGATGAAGTGACTAGACGCACGTTACGATCAAGAAATGTGGTCGTTCCCAATACCGAAAAGCCTTCTACCAAATCGCAGCCAAAAAACACTCAACAGCCCACCGTGCAACAGAAAGACAGCGGTGGGAAATTGAAAGTAAAGAAGGAACCGCGCAGCGAAGAAGATCCGAAAGAATCGAACAAAGCGAAGGCGGTGGACGAAAAACCGGACGTAAAAAATAACCGCAAGAGTGGCGCGGGAAAGGATAAAGAGAAAAATGCGAAAGGAGATTCAAAAAACGATTCGAACGCCAGCTGGGAGGAGGCGTTATTCAACTACAAGTACTCGTTACGAACGCCGGTCAAATTGATAAATATTTCGGGCCCGAATAACTGGCCGAAGACGTCTGGCGGTGACGGACACCATGCGTCCTCGTTGCCAGACCTGGACCGCAAAGAGACTGATTCTGATATATTGCAGGGTATCAGTGGCCAGTCGAAAGCGGTCAAGAAGCGCAACAATAAGGACGAGACGAAATTTTCGAACACGAAAGAGTTCAAAGATAGCGTTAAATTCCTGCAGGAAAAATTCGACAAGAAGATCGAGGAGAAAAATCAAGCGAGTAGTTTGACGAAATTGATGATGGAGAAGAAAATGAAGATCATAACGAAGAGTTCAGACGGTCCGGAATTACTGCCAACGCCTAGTCTGGATAATTTTCGCTCGAAGCTGAATTTGAAGAAGGAAGGTCGTAGCAAAAGTAAAGACGCGACGAGTAAAGCGGATGATGACGTAGATCAGAGCTCCTTCCTCGGGTAAGTGCAGTTGATCTTTAATTTGTATGATTGATATTGTACGCGATGTCGATATGGGGTAATCGTAGTCGTTGGCGGTGAACGTTTTTACATTACACGCAAGATTGAAACGAACAAACAATAACGAGAGGTTGGTACCTCTTGTTTGTACTATTTGCGATGGCGAACGTTCCCGCAGTCTACGCTAAATGAATGAATGAATGAATTGCTGACCTTCACCCGCGGGAACGTGGCAAGGCAACTCGTTCGGGTGTTGGTCGGAATAAGCGTGGAAGTCGATGATCGACGAATGTTTTGCTCACGAATCATTTTGCGAAGGTAGAGCATCCGGTAAATTGTACGTAGGACCTCTAAATGATCATTGGTCCGTTTCAAGTTCTCGTAAAATTGTTAGCACGTGTCTGCTTTTTTTTTTTTTTTCGTCACTTTTATTGACTGATGTTCCCGTTTTCGAATTTCTTCAGCTGCACTGAAAGCAATGTAGGGCATTCCTTGTTTACGATGAAAATTTATGACGGTGTCGCGTACAATACACGATTACACAGCTTGTCTCGATTCGTACTCGTTATATTTATCGTTTTCTTCTTCTTGTAGGTACTTTCGTAAAGAAACAGTCGATATCTACAAAGATATATTCGAGAAACATAAGCCAAATCAATTTGAGACTGTGATACTAGAATCTAGAACGCGTACGCAGACCAAAGAACTGAAGCATCACGCCACTTTGAAGCAGGTGTTCGGATGTGATACGGAGCGACCGGCGTCCGCGCCGCCTGTTCCGGATACGGCGGACGAGCCGATCGAATCGCCGACTGAAGAGGGTGTCCGTAAATTGACCTCCGCCGCTATGACGCCGACTAAAGGGTCGACTAATGGAATTTTGAAACCGTGGCAGAAAGGCTTAGCTAGAATTAACAAATATTTGCTGGGTGCGACCGGCGATGAAGAAATAGACAGTGACAAGGATAGTCGAGATTTTGAGGAGAGTGTTGTCGACTTTGACGCGGAGGAAGACAGTAAGGACACGGTGGAGGTCATAGAGCCGGAGAACGTGGTCAAGAAGAAGAGCAGGACCATACGTCGAAAATGTCGTTCTTCCGGATTCGATTATATTCGTAAGAAGAAGAAACAGAAGAAGGAGGATGACGACGATCTGGTCGACGAGAAGGAAAAGAAAAAGGTGAGTAATTCAAGTGACTCTTGAGATCTAAGCAAAATGCTCATTTTGTTGGAACTTCTCCACCTCCTTGGATACGAAAACATGAGGCCCCGAGAATGTTCTATTTTCCCCAGAAAATAAACTGGACTGATGTTGTGATAGGAGACGAAAGTTGTCTGCTCGGTCGTATCGATTTTAACCATTTTTAACCTTGTATTCTGTATCATCTAAGACGTACGGATTACGAACGGCTTTTTCTCTATTATGCGGAATATTATGTTTGCGATATGAAAAATAAGTTTTTTTTTTTTTTTGTTCGTGCTTACGTCGCTCTGATGCGAGAGAGACGAGGTTGATGACGCGATGGGTTGCCTTCTGCACGTGTTTACCAGTCTTCACTATTCTCGTGGTTCGCTGATGAGATTCTCTCCTTCTTTCTGTGTAGTCTACGAGATATTTGTTAATTTCTTCGTGTTCTTCTTCCCTCTTGTCTCTCGTATGAAACTTCGTCGCCGCTTCGATATTGATGTAGGCCATCAATCGTGCGCGTAAAACGTATCCCATAAGGTTTTAGCTCGTCTCATATCTCGCTACTGTAATTAGTTTTGGTGTCTTCTGTTTTCCTCGCGCGTTACTTCGTTCGCGTGTATCAGCGAGACAAATTTTTCTTAAAAATGTGGGTTGCGGAAAAGGGTGACAATAGCGACGATGGAAGAGGAAGTATTTGATGCCTTTTGAAGCGTTTTTGTTGTTCGAATTTCGGGTACTAATGGGGGTTGGGTGAAACGTATATTAACGTCGCGGTGAAGATGAAAATGTCCGATGTTTGACAAAAGAGATTCTCGTTCTAGGGCAGTGACGCATTTCAAAACCCACGAATTTTTGGCCATTTTCATTAGGCGAGTAGCTACCGAAAGACTCGGCGTTTGACGATTTTAACCTTCTATTCTCTATAATGATTGAATGTCTTGCGTTACTATCCTCATTTTGGAAATATCTATTCGTTCCTATAGCTTTTAAAATAGACTTACTTTTGGGTTCTATTATTTTCCCATGCAGTATTGTCTTTCATTTTGGAACTGAATCCCTTCTTTCCTTGTTCCTGCAACTGTTTCTTCCGTATCTGTTCATTAACATTATTCTTAGGCCTTCCTGACCTTACATTCGATGTGTTGATTTCTAATCTCCTCGCCCAACAAATTATAGTTGATTTGAATATTGATTTTTACATGGTGCTGACCTTGACCTCCAACATCAGAGAGAGAGAGCTTAAAAGCAGAATGACTGGGTTAAGAAATACCGTGGAGGGGTGAACGACAGGAGCGAGTAGATTCGTCAGCCAGTTAGCCTAGCAAGCTTCTAATAATATTAGAAACCAGGCTAAGAGATATAATCTGTCTGATGACGTCACTATGATTTTTTTTCAATAGTTTCCGGTCCTGGGCCAGGTTAGGCATAGCCCCAGAACATCCAAAGTCATATACACGATCCAATTATCCATTCTTTTTCTTCTGTTTTTAACAGGGAACCTGTTTTATCGGGGGGTAAACTGAAGGAAAATGACGGGCGCCGGGCGCCGTCCGGCAAGAAAAAGGGACTTAGAAAAATTTTGATGAAGTGATAGGGGGGGGGGGGGACTTATCCTCTTTGCTTCATGCAGTATATTATACTAGGTTTATACTACGTATTATACTAGGCGTATACTAGGTCCAAGTCCCCTTTATACTAGGTCTAGGCATCCTTCATACCATAAGCTTACAAGATCTTTATCAATAGCTTATACTAGCAGTTTGTCCTAGTCCTGTACTAGGTCTTAGGCTTCCTTTATAGTATAGGTCTAGGAGGTCTGTATTAGTGGTTTTACTAGCTCTGTGACGTCATCAGATAGTGATGGCACGATGATCGTGACGTCACAGATCTCCATCGTGACGCCACCAGATCGTAGCGTCATTAGATCGTGTGACGTCATCAGATTATGACGTCATCAAATTGTGACGTCATCAGATTTCCGGAAGTGGATTAGGCCTACAGGGGAAACCACTAAAAAAAAAACGTGCCTAGAACTTGACCCAATGAGAAGAGATCTCAAGATGGTGAGGAACAAAGTTCACTCTACTTGAGACGACAAATAGCAAAAAATGACACTCACATGATTACTCCGATAAAACAGGTTCTCTGTTTGCCTCAATTAACACAGTTAATGAAGGCAATCCCGAGCAGCTCACTGTGTGGGCTGCGAGTTTTTCAAGGTCTCTCCTACTCAACTCACTGGAGTAGGTCAGAGCCCGCGCTTCCTTGAAACCACAATTTTCCTCCTTTATAACTCCCCCATAAAACAGATCTCCTGTTGGTACTTGCTGCATACTTCGTTCGCTGCTTACGAGGTCTTTTCAGGTGGAAGGAGATTCC
The DNA here is from genome assembly GCA_035079385.1 of Aspidiotus rigidus. Lineage (NCBI taxonomy): Eukaryota > Metazoa > Arthropoda > Insecta > Hemiptera > Diaspididae > Aspidiotus > Aspidiotus rigidus. The sequence goes on along the minus strand of JAVHKY010000020.1, from coordinate 10,363,930 downwards.
AATTCTTTTAGAGTTTCCAATATTACTGAAGTAGGGTATTGTGAATACACAAAACAACCAATATCGAAAACTCCATAAGAAATCGTTTTTGTCGTATGTGCAGCGTCGCCCTTCCTCCATGGTGGGGTGGGTGCGGGTTGCGTACGCATTAATTTTGTGAAACCATACCCTCTTGGGTTCAACTTCAATGTTGGAAGAATCTCTTTGGCGCGGCGAACTCACTCTTCTTCTTGACGACCGCCAAGTTGAAAGGCCCCCAAGCACGAAAAACTTTGGAAAACCCCAAAACAACACCACCTTAGATATAGCAGATCCTGTAGGAGTCTCTTCTCAAGTTCACCTTCTTCCTGCATATGTGTATGTAGACCGGCGTTAAGTAGGCCATAGCGTGGTTCTCCACCATCTTCTTCTTCATGTTTGGGGCTGAAAATGCAGACACCTGGTCTCATGCTCTTCTGGAAGCTAACATGGTGGTTACCTGGCTACTCGGAATGAGCGCTTCATCTATCCCGATCTCTTGAGGAGACCGACAAAGCTTGGCCCGTTCATACCTCAACCACTCTCAAATAAGGTGTATCGTGGTCCATAATCCCGCCCTCGATTGCATTGCCTCCCCAACTTTCCTCAACTTCTCATGAAGTTACTTGTTGAAGCAGCTATGGCCGCTTAACACCTGCGTCAGGTGAAAGTTCAGCTGACCCATGGTTCCGGTTCATACACTCATGAAGGTCGCGTATCAACCCACGAGTCGTCTATTTACCGAGTTCTTGCTTTCTATTTCTCAAGAAGGAGTGCCTGGCCTTCTGTTCGACTTCATTTTTGCTTTGAACACCGTCACTCTCTCCTTAACGAGGAGCTCGGTTTCCTCAGTCGAGACAGTGCGGTAGGCACACCTCAGAACACCTCTTTGTCGGATCTTTTCTATCTCTTTCCTTCTGTAGGGCGCCTGTATTGAGTCGGTCCATACTGGGGCGCCGTATAGGAAAATCGACAAGGCGGTGCTCATGATAATCTTTCTTTTTGCTTCCCTCGCCCCGCGTAGGTTTCTCATCAAGCGGCTCAAGTATGGAACTACTCTGCCCGCCTTTTTCGTTGCCATCAGGAAATGGTGCCTGAAGCTCAGCCTTGAGTCGACCCAGATGTCTAGCTTAATCTTGATTTCCATACCTTACAGGCGAAAGGTGGGTGACTGAACTTTCGATGGGTCGTGAGCAATATGGCCTCCGTCTTACTGCGAATTCTAGTCTGGCTGACTCGACCCAACGCGACACTGCCTCTAGGGAACTCCATAAGAAATACATCGAGTGCCGTTACTTGTCGTTTAATTTACTTGGTCAAGGTCGTTAGCTCCTTACTCTCTCATTCATACGTCAGAATCTAGAAAGTCTCCAGTCCCATACTCAAATATGTTTCTTGAAGTCTTTTTTTGTACATCTTGTCTACTATCCGTACAGAGGTCGGAATTTTTCCACATCCGAAGGTCACGGGATCATAGAAATATATGAAAGGTCAAGTTATCTAGCAAGATCTAGGAAAAACATGTAACGTACAAAAAGTTTGTTCGCGAAAAATTATAGATGCTTAAAAGTATTTCATAGAATTTTGATTGACTCTTCCCTCCTTCTTTTTCCCTTCTATTCGAAAGCTTCTTTGTAGGACACTGTAAGTATAAGAAGTAGTAGAAGACGTTGATATTAAAATAGTTTCCGAAGTTTGATTCTTGAGTTACCATAAAATGGTTATTCGAGATGTGATGTTCTAAATTATTGAGAACTTCTCCACTCTTTTAGAACAATCTTTCAAACTGATCCGGGTACATAATCACTGGTGTATCTCAAGTTTGGGCGGTTTGCATTTTTTTACTCCACGTCGGAGTATTCCTCTTTATTGTTTAGTTTGGCCCACCATTATGAGTCAGACGACGATTAAACGTCTGCTGACTGTTACTCCCCCTCAACTTTCAGCCCCGCCAAATTGCTCATAGTCATCGTACTCATTGTATTCCTAATTTTCCAGGTGGCCGTACCAGTGAGAACCATGCCCGAATCTATCGAAGATATCCAGAATGAGATCAGATCGTGGGTCGTCAACAAAGGTATTGGAGAGACGGTGCTCCACAAAGCAGCTCGTTTAGGATACTTTGTAAGTATATCTGAATCAAATTTTTTCCTGTTAAACATTTCTTAAGGAATGCTTTTCGCAATCCCTTTTTTGTATAAATTAGTTACTTTGACGGTCGCTTTTCTGTCGAAAACTCTTCGAATCTCAAGATGGACAGACAGTCCTAATATCTGTGAAGAGGTTCATGAGTAATTCTCGATATAGATTTTGAGGGACGCCGGGCCGGGTTCCTTTGGGTATTTTAGAATTTTGATAATACTGACAGAAGAGCCATCACGGGAGGGGACTTGAGAGAATTAGACAATTATGGTGCAACCAAACTGATAAATTTCGAGTGAACGAGTTTTTTCAGTGCATTATTTCTAATAGGAGGAATTGCATTCGTATTAATTTCAGGATATTAGTTCATACTGCCTGGAGAAGCTAAACTGTTCTCCATCACCGACTGATAATGCTGGGTATACTCCTCTGCACGAAGCCTGCACTCGAGGCCATTTAAAGATCGTAGAACAACTTTTGAAGCACGGTGCTGACGTGAGTGCGAGTGCTAAAGGAGGCATTCGGTAAGTCATCAATGCGTAATATATCTTCTCGAGTTGTTTGACATGTTCTCATAACAAATTTTCAATTTTTGCGCAGGCCTTTGCACGAGGCTGTAGAAAATGGTAACATCGAAGTGGTCAGATTACTACTATCGTACGGAGCCGACCCGTTACTCTCCACGTACAGTGGACAAACTCCATTATCTTTAGTGAAAGATAATCAAGAAGACTTGAGAGAATTTTTGCTGCTCTACCTAGCAGACATACAAGGAAATCCGGCCAAGCCTTGGTGTTTCAACGGATATGATGATTATGGTAAGTACGCTAATCCTCTGGTACTGATCAAAAAACGTTAAGATATGATTCTCACCTGTCTCCGTCTCTTAGGTCGTGAAGGGAGCGGATACAATCCACTGAGTGATCCTCCATCCCTTAGCGTTAATGAAGAACCTGAAACGCTCGAAATCGAGATGTGCGATACAAGCCTGCCTAGTCTGTACCGATTCAAAGACGAATTCGATTATTGGGTGCTGTCGACGGATCTACCCGCTCGTATTCGCGACGCGGTTACCAAACGGCCGCACGGCGATCAAGAAAGTCCGTCCCAGTACGTTATTCGTAAGATACATCGGAGTCAGTTCGAAGAAAATGTGGACTGCGTCATGTTACTGGAAAATAAACATATTTTCAAGTCGAAAACCAAGTCAACTCTGGTCACTATGGTGAAATATAACGAAAAATTACTTTCTACCTTGAATGTTCAGAAGATAAGCATGACGTTCAGTTGACCCTAGGAAAACTCAAATTAGATGAGTTGTAATGTTCAGAAAACTAATAGTAGACTGTAAATTTATATGATTCATGCATTTTGCTTCTTTTTCTCTCTTTTATCAATATTATTATTATTATTTTTTTTTTCATTATTATGTGTGAAACGTTTTGCACAAGTTTTACTCTTTGCATTTTTACCTTTCCTTTTCTTTTAGACAATATTTCGTATAGGTTGTTTTTTCTTCTATGTTTTGGTACTTATTTAAATATTATTTTTATTTCTGTGTAGTTTTGTTTTGTTTTTTGTTTGTTCTGTTATTGATAAACTAGTACCGATTTTAATGACGATTTTTTATTTTATGGGCGGAACGTCTGCCCATTGTTTGAAAAAGATGAGTTGATGATTGACGAAATTGAGAAATGAAATTCGGTCGACGCATCCTCATTTTACTTTTTTTCTTTTTTTAATATCCCGTTCTTTAAAGTAATTGTGCAATAATCAGTAGATAAATTTTTATAATAACATTATTGTATTTATCGATTTTGTACGATATAATATTTCCTAGTAGTTTAATTTATATGTGAACTGTGATCTCTTCCTTTTTTTGTCTTCTTTTCTTTCTCTTTTTTTTTCTCCTTTTCACTCTTTTTCTTTTTTTTTCTTTTTTTTTTCTTCTTCACTTATCTCTGTTTCTGATACTTTTTATTTTATTTTATTTCATTTTTTTGACCGATCGATGAATACTATCCAATGATCGCATTGCTATTTGCTACTATAATGCGTTTCGTTTCAGATTTAAAAAAAAGAAGAGAAAATGGATTCAGTACGCTCTATAATTTTATATTCTTTTATGTAATTTGGATTATTTTATTTAATTTTCAATGTATACTTATTTGTATGTATTTTTTGTACATTATAGCGAGAATTTTAAAAAGTTAACGTTTTATTTACAATTTACACACCCGCGGGTTTCATTTTATTACGTGTTTTAAAATTATCCAAATTTTGTACAAAATATTGGAAGGAAAGAAAAAAAAAAAGTTTTAGCTGTTTTTTATCTTGATTTATGTATGTATATGTACAGTGTATCTGCTGATTGAACATTCCTGTAAATAAAATGATTATAGCCGAAAAAATATATAAAGAATTTTAGGAAAAAATTGTGTTCACCAATAATGGGATTAGGTAAATAGCGTTTCTCCATGCAATAGCATTGAATCAGTCTTCTTTTAGAACATTCTTTTTTAATACAATGATCTCAACATGGTACTGTAGGCTTTGTATTATACTATTCTACTATTAGATTACTATTTTAAAAAATCGGCATATTATACATTTTATTCTCAGTGTTCCACTGTTACAACTCGAACAGGTGCTAATGAAAGTTTCATCGAGAAATGTAGAATTTATTTACGTGTATTATTGTGCAATAATATAATGTTTCGATGTGTAATTTTCATTTGTAAAATCGAGTGCAATTGAGTTACTTTTTCTTATTTCTGTACGTTATCATGTATATCACATAACGCGGTACAATATTTTAGGTACCAAGCGTGTATGAATGTTTTATTTTTTTCTTTTTATTATTTTTTCTTTTTGTTTGTGTATCTTGTATTTTTATAAATCAAGATAAGTTGTTTATGTGTATTAACAAATTATACTGTTTTTAAATTCTAGTTATGTGTTTTATTGTTTGGAAGAGAGGAGTTCATAAAATGTTTAAATGAAAATTTAACTAGATATTAACCTAAAAAGAAGAATTGATAAATTTTTCATTAAGGAAAAAAAAAATAGAATACTATTTTGTTCTGGGAAAGTGGATTAGGAAATATGTTACTAGGATCAAAGAAATTGCTTGGTAATCAGTTGATGAATTGAATTTTTTAGTTAGGACGGAAAATCTCTCATTTCTTCACCCTCATTTAAAAAAGATACCTTACTTTACTTTGATTAGGTACGGCACAAGGAATTTTCAAATTGGAGAGTAGGGTCTGTAAATAGGTGAATATACATTATCTATGCTCCTTTATCGAGTGATTGATATCTCTTTGAGAAATTCAGATGTTATAAAGTCCATAACACATGCAGGGATGCGTCAGCAAAATGACTGATTGAATTTTGATAATGAGAATAATTTCAAATTTATCGGGAGTTTCAAATTAATCTTCTTCACATTATACACTAGACAAATTTTCATTATAATTTTAATCTATTTTCTTTCACAGGTTTGCGCTGTAGTCTCTCATGAAAGAAACGCCATCAAGCACATTTTATTAATACTTGTTTGAGAACATTAAAACTTGAAAGATTAATATTGTCAGTAAGCATTGATACACGCGGTACTAGCGGTACCTCATTGTATACAGCAGTCCGTCCCATTCAAGTGTGTCGGTAATTCAAAAGGCGACCACAACGTAATAGTTTTGGTGCGTCAATTTCACGACCAATGAGAGACAAGAAGCGTTGTGCTGCTTGACGCTCTCAGAGCAAATTTTGCGGTTCCCTTCATGCCAGTTGCCACTGATATCAGCGCATTGCCTTTGATTTACTAACAAACTTGAATGGGACAGACTATACCCTGTTCACGTTGAGAAAGGATAGAAAATGGTACCTCGAGAACCGAACGATACATTGAAATTACCTGGAGCGTTCCATTCGCAAGGTACTACTTTCTATCCTTTCTTAACGTGAACAGAGTATATAGTCAATGTAGTAAGTAAGAAATAAAGCTCATTAGTTCAGCTTACACTATTCGCATATAAAACGATCTGTAGTAGCGCTGATGTCGATGTCGAGAAGGTGATCATGGCGCTTTTCACAGTTTTCACTATAAGACAGCACATTAATAAAATCGACTGTACCTTCTCAAAATATTATTTTTTCCAAAAAATGTATGGAACAAAACTTGCAGTCCTCTTAATTTCCTGTCGAGTGAATATAATTTCAAATATCTCGGATGAATTCTTCAAGATCATCACCTTTTCACCAAGCTTCTGCAAATGACCGTCACAGAAAATGTAGAGGGCACCTTCTTCTATTTTACGCCAAAAACAGAGTGAATGCGGCATCCCAAAGCCTCCTATAGTTAGAAGCCATGAACGTAGAAAGGCAACACCGCATTCGGCCCACGTATTTACATGTAAAACACCTCTCTCGTGAAAAAATCGAGTTGACCCTTATTTAAAGGAAATTTCACAAGCTACAACTTTTGTTCTTTTCGATTTTTTCAAAAACTTAATATTTTCTTAAGAAACAGACGCTCAAAGAGTTTCTCCCCATATAAGAGCAATGTAAAAGTCGGCCCACGGTTGTGCAGTTGCCAATTTTACGTTCATGGCTTCTAACTATAGGAGGCTTTGGGCATCCCATGCGAGAGATTAGATTTAAATTATTCACTCCTTAGATTCACTCGCATCTCCTATCGCTTCTCGCACGTTCCCACTAGTTCCCATTGGCTACGTACATTTTCTCGGCACCTCGCATCCACTCCATTTCTGGCGTTATTTGCAAATTCTGCCGTACACCGTTGGATCGACGCGACGTATCTGTTCCAAGCACGGTACACTAAAGAGGTATTGACACTTGCCTATGTTCACCACCACGGTATAAGATGAAGAGGTAATGACACAACGCTAAAATCGTGTCCGCAGTTTTGAAGTTGTACGTACAAACTTCCGCTAGGTTTGCAGCGAACACTCGGGCTGTTTCCCTGTTCCTTCTACACCCCACCTGCGCCGAGACGGTACCGTTGGTACCCTAGTATTGATGAAATTTCCAAGGATTATAAAAAATCCAAGAATTTACTTAGAAGGGTGATTCTTTCAAAATTTTATAGAGTAGATTAAATGGTATTTTTATGCCAAATATGAAATGCATCGGCTGATTCCTGATCCTGCAATAAATTTTTGAAAGTAGCGGCGTTCCCATAAGACTCTGTACATTACCCATCACTTTCATCACGAACGCTGCGCTCGGGATGTTCAGAACTACTTCAAAATCACGGACAGCGTTTACCACAGTCAGAATACGTTCGTGTCACTACCTCTTCATCTTATACCGTGGTTCACCATTACTAATGCTGTCACGAGAAATGATGTACTTGAGTGTTTTGCCACTATGTAGCGCCAATGATCTGGTCCCCGGTTGTACATAGAGTCTTATATAAATTCACTACTTTTAAAAAAATTGTAGAAGAGTCAGAAATCAACCAAAAAATGTGAAACATGGTGCGAATAGACTACTCATTATGCTCCACATATTTCAAAAAAAATTATTCTCATGTGTAAATTTCTTGATTTTTTATAACCCTTGGAAATTTGTCAGTACTAGGGTACCTCTGGTAAGGTAACAACGCTGGTGGGGAGCGGAAGGCATTCACAACGGCGCAGCGAACGCAGCGGAATTATGTATGAACTACATTATTTTGTGTGACAAGAATTTTGTATAGTGTCAATACCTCTTTAGTGTACCGTGGTTCCAAGGAAAAAGTCATTAGTATCAAAAATTCAACTAGAGAAATAGGTTCTCTTGTACGAGTGAAAGTGATACTATTCCGTTGATCGATCTTTCGATATCTGAGAGTTTTTCCTCTCCGTACTATAGTCCATTTCATATAAGAACGCGCTTAACAGATACCCTCGTACTGAGTTCTACGACGGGTTGCGAGGGGTTACCAGCCAATCATAACATACCCTACTATCACGCGTTCTCCTGATTGGCTGATTCCCCCCTTACTTACGGATAATTAAGCGCGTTCTTATATGAAATGGACTATAGTTCACTACTCACCACCTGATGAGAAAAATAAAACTGATAAAACCGCGGAAGACGATGAAGTACCTCCTGTAGGCTGTGCTCTAGCTGTTCAAAGTTCAATATTTTATTCAGTTGGAAACGCCATACCATGTGTCATGCGAAGCCGAGAAAGTATGCGATGCATTTCATCATATTATGATCATTTTCATCTGATCATCTCTTGAAAACAATATTTTTATTACATTAACTTGGTCATTGAATGTGTTGAATTAAAAAATTTAGACCATAATATTTCAGTCGCCTCTCTACTTCTTCACTCAAAGTGAGAAAATGGAAACTGGGAATGAAATTCCCGACGATATTATCAAAGCGATCGAGGAAGACGTTCATGAACTTATGCTCAGTCTTACACCGTATGAGGTAAATATTCAATCTTTTCTTTTTTTCTTATCTCGTCATCTTCATTCATTGATCGTTCTACAATGTATCTCTCAGTCAAATGACGATAATTTCAAACGTTGCGTGGAATTCACCATGTGCCATATTTTGTGCGAAAAATATCCAGTACCTTCGGAAACCAGTGTTGAAAACTCGTTAGATCAGTTTATTTCTAGATACGATCGCGAAGGCTTCTGGGAATTTTCTAAAATGTTCGAAACTGCGAAACAAACTTATCTAGAATCTAGTTTCAATGCGAACAAGAATACAAACGTATGTATCACTAGATTGTCATCTGTCTAACAAATAATTCTGCGGTTATTGAAAAACCTATTCTTTTTCCAGAACGTGAAATGGTGTGTTTTAGATTGTCTTCTTCAGCTGTCAAAGGATACGTTCAAAACAAACGTGCTAGAAACATTGGATGAACGATTAAGTGTATGTGATGAGATGGATTTGTCCAATGACTTCCCAGAAGAAGAGAAAATTGATTGGGGTGCATATCTGCGAGAAGGCTATGAAAAATATAGATTTCCATCGGACGAATCAGACGAGGTTAGTTATCGTTGGAGTTCTGTTATTTCAAATATCTAACGTTTACTAGAATCATGTGCTCATATTCATATTCCACAGGATTCCAGTTGTGATTGGGATACTCCACTCGAGACGGTTATTAGAAAACAAATGCCTATCGTGGAACCTTTATATAATGACCTTTTCGATCAGTTCGCTCAAGATTCAGCAGATGTCCCAGACCTAAACACGAATTTGAGGAAAACTTTTGAGATCGAATTTAAAGCGCAAGAATGGCTTTTGAATAATGTTCAGAATTCTTGGTGGAGAGGTGAACCGCACGAAATAGATGTTGATTACGAAAATCCGACCGGCGTATTTAGCCTGCGATGGTAATTAAAATCCTGACTGGCCCCTTATATCTGATTATTTTGTTTACTCATGAACGATTACGTTTTAAGGGAGAAAAGATTTCCTACCAACGACTTACAATTCCTCGAAGAATATAAATTTATGCGAGCATTACTGTGGGTGTTCGTCGCGGATGACGAGGACATTCGTAATAAGCAAATCGAGTATCTCCTGAACAAAGCTGCTGTATCAACTCTCATTCAAGTACTTAGCACGATTTTACTGTCGTTTAATTTGATTTTTCTGTTTGATTGTATCGTTTGATAATTCACTTTCAGAGTTCAAGTCGTTCACTTGTAAAAGAAATTTTGGATTCAGCATCGAAGTACTTCCAGTTGAGAACATCTTATGAAGAAATGTTTTTGAACGATAATGTTCTTCAAATTCCGTTCAGCTTGCAGGTTTATGCTTCAGTATTGAAGGAGGTGTGTGATGCAGTATCACAGAAATTGCTGGAAGAAGAAATTATAATCAGAAAACAAGGTACACTTAGGTTATTGCGTGTGAAAAGTCAACAGATGCGCAAATCGAGACAGAACGAAATTTTTTACTGGCTGTTTAGCTTATACTTCATGACGCATTTCTAAATAATAACTAATTTGATTCGAAATGACGTGGAGTTGCAGAACATAGTGGTAAAATGTGGTTCTTATAAGCTTTTAGCCTCTTTAATTGTGTTAGATTGATAAAAATGGAAGGTTTTTAGACTACACTTTAACAAATGCCATGACTTTTTTCATCAACTGACTTCATAGATTTTATTTCTTTCATGAAAAAATGATGAAGTTAAGATTTGTTGCAGATCTTGAAATCAAGCTAGAACTGTTATCTTGAAATCTTGAAATTTAGTCTGATCCACTTTTTTGTTTTGTTTTTGGCAGAGAAAACATATACGTTGTTGTCGTTGTATGAGAATCTGCGACCGTGCCTTAATGACGTTAATTTTTTTCACCAAATTCACAATGAGTGTACTCTGGGAAATTCGGGAGAAAAAGAACCATGGTTATCTGTTGTGAGGTATTTCATTCGATTCTTCTTTTCGCTGAGACTCACTCAAGCTTCTCTGAATTATTATTTTATTTTGCTCGTCATTGTAGGCTTTTATCGACGGTATTATACGAAGTACAAAGTTCCATGTATGTTCGCAAGAGGAAGATATTGTTGAGAATTTTTTTCAAAACATTCAAAGTATACGCAGACATGATAGATGATTGGCTGACGAAGAATAAACTTTACGATTTGAGAAATGAATTTTTCATTCAAATGTAAGCTCAACGAGAATAATAAGGCTTTTAATGTTGTGCGGGTTGCATGTTTTACCAAATCTCGCTGGAGGACAAATAATGACTTCAAATTAATTTATCTCGATCATTTCATTGAGTTCTTGCCAAAATATGTCAGCAGTGTGTATTACGAGCTTTCTTTGGTATTTTCCCCTTCAATATTGAATTTTGAAAATGTCATCAATACATATCTCATAAAATGTCTACTTTTTATAAAAAGAACATTAGAGGTTAAAAATAAATTACAGTGCTAAAGAAACTTGACCTCACGCGAAATTATCGAGATAAATTCATTTGAAGTCAGTGTTTGTTCTCAAGGGAAATTTGATGAAATGTGCAACCCGCATGACATTAAAAGCTTTATAATTTATCATTTTCAGGGAGGTAGTAGGCTCACTCCTTCGAAACTGCCATATGTAATACGCCACTCGCAGGCGATTGCAACATTTAGGTTTCATACTTTTACATAGGCTCTTATGGAGAATTACCCTTTACGAGCTATTTTCTCGAGAAACATACATTTTGAAGAAAAATTTATCAGAAAACCAAATTGAAGTACGGAAAAATTTCTGCAAACTCACTACTGCATGTTTGTATTTTAACGCAAACATTTAGAGAAAATCGCTGATGAAGGGTTATTTCTCATAAGAGCCTATGTAAAAGTATGAAACCTATTTTTCTATAGTCCGCACTTACCCCGGCGCTCTAGAAGAACAAAGTTCTAGAGCTAAAATAACGGTAGGTGGACGGTTTTGAATTAATGGAAAAGTGTCTCGTTTTTTGAACGAGTGAGCTAACTATCCTTTCATAAGTATTTATTTTTATTTATCAAATCGGATGCATCTTTTCAACCTATGGAAAAATATTGTCACTTCAGAAAAAAATGAATTGATTTGATGAGACTAAATATCACGTTCATGAAAATAAGGCTGTAACCGCATTATAAATCTCTCAACTAAATAATGTTGAATTGTTTCAGAGATAAAAACAATAACGCTTCCGTGAAATTTCCATCCTTCGACATACATATGCCTAGTAATAAAGTCATAGCGCCTCTTTTCATTCGTATTTCCAAAAGTCTGTTAAACTGTAGTCAAAATGTGGAATTTCTTAGTAAGGTGAACAAAATGCAATCTATGGCGTTTGAAATTTTGAAACACGGTAAAAATCTCAAGTAACTTATATCGACTTGTTCGGTGAAATTATTCCGAATTATGATTAAACTTTTTTTTTTTTTCTTCTTTTTCTATCAGGAACATTAATTGAGAATATTATCGACGAATTTCTTCAGCATCTGCACCAACCAGAAGAATCGAGTGTCAAATTCTGGCGGAGGAGAAAGGTGAGATCAGATTCCGATTCCATGTTCAAAAATGACGAGATGTGCACAACAGTTAACTCAGCATACCTGATAGAAGCGTTTGACGATATTTTTGTCGATACGAATCCCGGAAAAAATAGGTAAAATTTCTTCTAATGTATCTATGCAAGTTCGTAAACTTGCCTCGACTTTAGTTCAAAGTTTTCTGTGAAGCTTTAATCGAGCTCGTGGATAAGTCTCTTCTGGTCTTTTTTATCGTCGTTGTGTACCCCTTAACTCACTGTTGAAAGTATTACTTTTTCATTTGGAAATGCTGGAGTACTCGCCCCCGTGATGGCTTAACTCCTTCAACCGTTAGGACTAAATAATTATCTGTCGCTCAATTTTTGCAAATTTAATGAGAACGTATTTATAATCCCCGATGATGTTCAGCCTCGGGTTGTTTGTCAGGCGATCTATACCTACTTAGATTTTGACGAGCTGAGTACGGGAATATAAATGATTCCATGAGTTCGCGCAAAATTTTCACGATACAAAGCGAAATAAAATCGTAAGATTGATGAGCATCTAGTGTTTCGATGCATCTATAAATAGTTAAATGCGGAGTTCTACGCGAGATTTCTTCGTCTTGAAAAAAAGGGAAGGAGAAATTTTACGACAAACATCTGTACCTGACGCGCTGACTGCACTATCGACGTTTACCATTGTGACTGAGCGACGTTTGAACGATTCTTAACCGGTTTCGGAATACAAAAGATAGGCTGGCGCGGGTAGCCGGGTCAGGGGTGGTACCGAACAAAACTACGCGCGGTTTACCAGGATGGATTTGGAATCGTAGTCGGTCGTCGAAGGTACTAAGCGTCTATGTGTTGTATCGCATCTCTGTTGCGTTGAGGTTTTGTGCGATTCGTAATTAGGATTCGATTATTCGGAGAAATTACTCTTATTGGTGGTAACCGAGTATTCATGTGTGTGTACGGTACTCTTGATAAGCTGATAGTCGTCGATTCAACTCGGATCAGTCTATTTTTAGCTTACGTGCTTCGCGCACTCTTTTGCTTTATTTAATAGTTACTCTACGAAACGACTTGTGTTTTGAATTCTCCAATAAAAGTTGCATTCATTCTCAGTCGTCTCATTTCGTAGGCTCAACAGACTTACACATATACGTATCGAGCTATTGATATTGTATTGGTGAGTGGTTCACTGAGTATATTTGTAATTTACATTCGTCTGCTTTCAATTAGGGATGATTTAAATATAAGCATCGTAATATTACGTCATGCGGCGTGCGCGATAGAGTGAAAGTAAAGGCGGTTTAAGGTGAACGCTGAATAGAATTCGGGGTCACTAATCTGTATGACTCAAGTTTGCCGCTGACGTCTGTGGTCCTAGGGAACGTTAATGTTGGTCTTATCGTGTTTAAGGATAGTCCTGATGGGACTACAAAGATAGGGCCTGGATAGTTAGCTGAGGCCCAAGCCACTGACCCATGGGTATGTGGAGTAATGCTAGTCTTGTCCTCGTGGTCATGAGGAGCCGAGGGCTCCCTTGACGATTGGCCCTTAACTAAGGGTTGAACCTGTGTGGTCAACCCCCTGAGACGGACTTCAGGGTAGGGACGGGCTCATCATGTAAGGAGTCCACTGTGGGCGAGGCCCAAGACGTGGGATTTCCGTGATGATCAGCACCGGCTAGCCTGGCAGTGGAGGTGCCAGCTTGGTCTGGGGTTTTGTTCACGTTTACTTGCGTTTATTCACCGCGGATCACCTTGAAACGCTGCGCGTGTTACCGAGATCGATTCAGCTACCTTGAATAACGTTTGATACGTTCCGCGACGATCCGCGGCGAGTAAATGCAAGTAAACGTGAACATTACTAAAGATAGAGAGCTCATAGAGAGAAACGGTAAACGGCATCGTGTTCAGCGTTGAGAAGTACTACAGATGTATATAATGAAACGCATGGAACAAACCATTTATTCAGTAGTCTTATGTGCCGTAACCTCGATATTCGTAGATATCTCTTTTTGAACGATTGCTCACTTTCAAGATACACTTGGAAATCCATCCTAAATGTAAAACTCGAGGATAATCAATCGAGTGTTTTTCAAATTTTCAACAATTATTTTGTATTATTTAGGCCTTGGAATCGACTTACAAAGTTGGATAACTGGGAACAAAATTTGAAAAACCTAGACATATTTCCGATTACGAAAGCGCTCGAAAGAATTATATGTGCGTCGATTGAGAGAAGAGAGGCTGTAATTGCTGAATTTTTCAAATTAGCTATCGTCAGTGACTACAAATTTTTCGATCATATCCGTACACTAACTGGATTACTGCTCAGCGATATGCGATCATTTTGCAGTAAAGTCACAGCAAATGTAAGTTGCTCAATGATAACATACCCTAATTTAGGTATGTTTTGATAGTCAAAAAACTGAGTGTTGTGTTCCTCTATTTGTAGATGGACAGAAAGGTGTGGCGTGATGGGCATGCTGTACGGATTTTCTTATACGATTGTATTCAGAAAGATAAATTGCCGTTTGGCGAGTTTATTCACTTCTCATTGGATCCCGATTGTACCAATCCTTCCGATCGTCATCCGAGTATATGCGTCTCCGAAGTCGTCAAACTAATCGACTGTATCGCATTGCGATATGTGGTGCGCTATTCCTTCTAACGTGAATATTTAATCTTTAAATACTCGATCACTTATTGAACTTTCGATGATTGCAGATCCGATGGCCTATGAACAAAATCTTCACAAATGAAGTCATTGAGAGTGTATATGATCCTTTGTTGAAGATCATACTGAAAATCAATCTGGCCATGTTTAGTGTCACTCGGCTTCAGTTAAAGGGTAGGTATTATCCTGAAGGATTATTGTAATGTGTACCTGTTCTTAGTACATATGAGTTTTTTATTTATCTTTTCATTAGATTTACCAGATAGTAAAGTATGGAGATATGAACAACGGAAAGTCTGTGTGTTGAGGCATTGGGTGATACTGTTACTGAAGAAATTACATTCTTACATGATGTTTATAGTGCCGCAATGTTTCGGAGACAAATGGATCGATAATTTCGGCGAAATAGATAATTTTGCTAGTCTTCAAGAAAGTGAGTTGTCTCTAGTTGTTTGTTTGCCTAAAATCATCGAAAAATTGATCGAACAAAATCTTTATATTTTTATGTTAGATTACCTAACCTATCTAGAAAAAGTGAAATCAGAGTGTTTAATTGAACCAGAAATGTTAGAGTGTTTTAATCGAGCTCTTCTTCGGGTGAGTGATGGATTCTAGTAATCTGTTGTGACAAAAAATTGGAATAATTCAGGTTTGGAAATACTATGTATACTTTTGTATTTTTTCTGTAGGTTTGGGGAGTTTGTGATGATGTGCGCGATGTATGGATGAAAGCAACCCTACATCAGCTGGAAGAACAAGATGTGTCACGCGCTATCGAATTGTGCGTCCAGTGCACGTGGTATTTGTCACAAGTATTAAAGAAATTTGCTGTCGGAAAATCTTTTAATCCTGGTAGGTTTTCAGTTCATTATCTTGATCAAGACAATAATTATAGGTAGTATCAACCATCATATTTTTTGTCCTTACGATTTAGTGTACCATCTATGGATGGAATTAGACGATATGGTGAAGAAGTTTGAATCAAATGTGCCTGAAGATGTTTCGTTTAAAAACAATCAATGATCATTCACTTTTTGATCGAGTAATGTACACCTACGATGGGTATGTGTGTATAATAAGAATAGCAGTTACTCGCGATCTTAATTAGTATCAAATATTCATCTAGTTGGCCACCCTTTTTGGTAAAACTGAAAATATGAAAAAGTAAAGAAATTTTCCGAGAATCCATTAGTGAAGGATACTTTTTGGAGCTATTTGTACATATCGGGTTTCTTTGCAAACGTTCATGATGAGGAACTAAGGGCTTAATTCTGCTCCGATTCTCGTGAAAAATGTATGAACCAGTAAATAGAAATTGCTAAAGGATCGGGAAACCTTTTTATTAAAAATTAGTGGCCCCTCATGATTTAAACCAGTGATGTATTCAGGGAGAGGAATGTGGGGGGGTGAATATCCGTCCGACTTTTTTTTTCCTTTCATTTTGTGATTATTAGAATACCTATAAGGAAATAAATTTGTAGAGTAAAATGTTCTGCAAAATAATGTAGTTCTTAGATAATGCGTGATATTCGCAAGCGTTTTTTTTTTTTTTTTTTTCATTTTTCATGTATTTTTTCTTCCATTTGATGGCCAAATTCAATTTTTTTTTTTTCTTCAATTCTGTTGGGGTTTTATAATTAATCACCAAGGCGATATCGCAGCTACAAACACAAATTTTATGAATAAGTTTTTAGCGTACTTACAATCGAAATTGATACACGTAATTGTTATATAATAATGAAGTATTTTTAAGAAAAGATACTAGCCTATATATGGATTAGGAAGCCCGGTACTTTAGTTTTAAGAAGCCCGATATATAATTTAAGAATCGCGATATTTTCTAATTACTAATCTAAATCAGGTTATGTACTCACCTTGAAACTGTTTTGCAATGCTGACGTATCATTCTCTTAAATTGTTCCTATACAAATTGCATAGGAGAAAAACACTATCGAACCAAGAAAAAATATGGAAGAAACTCATTCGTCATCGTTTTAACATTAGGAAGTAGAACAATGAAATAAAGAAATGAATTTGAGATGCGTTGCATGGAATATCAGGCTCGTACACTTGGTAGTTCCAAAGAATCATTTAACACGAATTAATGTCGTAAATCTTGGAAAAACTTTCCTATTGATAATCTGAAATTGTGTTTTCTCGTAAAATTAAGTACATAGAATGGAGTGATTTCAGATTTATTTTCATTCACAAAAATTGAAATATTGAAGATATTCAACCCTTAAATTAAATCAATACGTATAATATTAATATCTGTCCCTCTTTCTCACTCTCGAGAAAAAGTAAAGATGAGAGTACACAACCTATAATGGTTGTACCTTTCTCAGCAGTCTTCATTCTAAGGCTACTTTAGAAGTGCTGAAGTTCAAAATTAAATTTCCATTTTCATTACTTCTCCCCCCAAACAGGTGAAAATTGAAATACCCTGATCAATCCATCACTTTTATTTGATCAGTATTTCTTGTTAAAAATTGCTTAGTAATTGCATATTTGTAATCGTTGCGAAAAAATATGTGTATCGTTCTACACCTTTCAAAATCAATTTAAATTTATTGTACCAGTTTTTCAATGAAATTTTCAGAGCGTATTTTGCAATTTCAATATATGTTTCTTTCTGTCTATTATATAAACCCGCGGGTTATACATAAAAAACCGTTTACGTTCATCTCACCGCATAAAAATGCGGTCGAAATATCGAAAGAGTACAGTTTTAAAAATAAATGGCAGATAATGAGATCTTTGATGGAATGAACATTCTTGTTAGCACAACCAAATGGGACCAAGCGAGATTTTGTAACCAGAGTTATTGGTTTTTGTAGTGTAAATCCAAATGGGTTTTACTACATTCGCTGGTCCAGAGTGAGGGACTACTTCCCAAGATTGTTTAATTCATGAGATTCAAATTTCACGATAAAATCAGAAAAATCTTCGGACTTTGAGTTTGATGATGGGCACGGCATAGCCAATAAATTTCCTGATCCAAAAATACTTTAGTAGCTCCCATAGTATCCAGAAATTATGAAGGATTAAAATCAAATGCTTGATTGTGGGTTTTGATGAGTGGATTGAACGGCAAGTGGCGCCGAAATTCACCAAAGAAGGGAGACATAATGTCTATTATTCAGTTTCACCCAATGACTGTGCTTGCATTCAAGTATTGCAAAATTTACAACACATGGTACCGGCAAAGGCGTATATTTGTAGAGAACTTTTAGACTAATTTTCTATATTATATTCCCTCCCTTTCCCCCTGGTAAAAATATACCCTAGCGAGGGGTCACTTTATGATAGAAAATTGATAAAATCGGATGTCTTAAGAATGGATTTCACCTGGCCAGGATACTCTTCCCCTTCATATTCAACTGAAACGAAGTCATTTGTCTTAATTTGTGAAATGGGTGTCGATGCTGGAGCAAGATCAGCTTCATCTCCGAGTAAACTATTTGTTTCAATGTCGCCGAGTGTCTCAAGATCCAAACCATCCGAGTCATCAAACTGGTCCTCGGCGTTTTCATCATCCGAGGAAGAGGAATCACAACGTCTTTGTTTTACTGGCTTACTTTTTCCAATCTCTTTTTTTGCTTTCTTGTCAGCTCTTTCGGTAGCATTTTTCGCTTTTTCCTAAAAAAAAAAAAGTTTAATTTCGAGGTATGTCCGAATTTGCAAATGGTTACATCTAAATTTATTTATCGTCTGGGAAAATATAAAATAAATGATATAATCTATAAATGTCATGGACGAGCAGCATGCTCCTCTTTGAGTTGACGATGACAGTGAGATAGATAAGAAAAAATGTCTCTTTATAGTCTTGATAAGTAACACAACTGCCTCTGGGTCTAATGGTTCCACACTCTGTATAGTGCACGAACCAGATATTGTAAATTGTTTTTCAAATATCCATTCACCTATCAAGACAGAAGTCGGCAAGAGCTAAGTTATACCTCAGTTCGTCGCTCAATTTTTAGATATTATCTTCTATTAAATCTAGAATGATCGTTTTTCGGCATTTCGTTATTTTTTCTCTTATAATTGTTTCTCTGTCATCTGTATCAAGTTTTTTAAAGTTTTGTAATCCTTTGTACGTACTAGTCCTTTTTCATACATTAGTTTTTGTTCTGGGTAATGTTATCATTAGTTTGTTATTTCTAATTTTCTTTCTTTTTGGTAGCACATTTCTAAAATATCTTTTTTTTTTTTTTTTTTTTTTTTTTTTTTCACATATTTGATCGTACTTATTTCATGTAGCTCCCTTAAGGTGAGCACCCCCGTTTCTTTGTTTTTTGTGCTAAATCTTTTTGGTCTATTGTACAAAATTTTTTAAAATTTCTGTTGACTGCAAATTACTGGTTTCAGGTTTGTTTTGTTAGTTGCCCTCCATGCCGAAATTCTGTATTGTATGATTGAATTCGTGCCATATATATTAGTCTTCTTGTTCTGCTTGAGATTATATTCTTCATTTGTAGTGCCAGGTATATAGTTATTAATAATTTCCCTGCTAATATTCGTGTGTATTCCTTCTAGTTGAGATCTCTGTCAATAATGATACCTAGATATTTAGAATTTCGCACTTTCAACAAATTCCGACACTCCCCTTTTTCTACATGGGTCTTATCTTTACATGATTTTTGATGTACAAAAATATTCATTTCTTAAAACAGAAACAAACACACACGTTTCCAATGTTTTGAAAAAGGTCACACACAGCGTCGTATATATTCCAAAAGAAAGAAAAATTCTTTCAATTCTTGGTGTAGCAAATCGTTGTATTTTCTTCTCAATCTCGAATGGGAAAAGTCGGTTTTATTTTTAAAGGGCATCTGAAGCTGTTTCGGCTGATGTTGACAACACTCAAGCACGTGCTTCTCAAGATGCTCTTCTTTCCTGAAATGGAAAAGACAGGAACGACAAATATACAGACAAGTTGAACTATGTGGAACTTTTTGAGATTGCACCAGAGCCGAGAGGTTTGTGATGTAAGTGAAATGGCGATTTTCACCTTTGGTGATCAAAAGTAGGTCGAAATGTTTATCTTTTTGGTAAGTTTTTGAAACATAGATGGGATATACTTTTGGATTTTTTTTCGATTCGGTTAGCCTGTAGACGTTAACGCTAACCGATACTCTACAAAATCGTCGATGAAAACTTGTGTGCGCAGCACATAGATGAAATTGCGACATACTGTCGATTGGTATTCCTTTACGTCATTGGTTATTTTTTTCAAAAATAATAATTTCTTTCATTGTTTTCGGCCGTTCAGGATTCATACCGTTGAAATTTCGCCCCGTTTCACGCATAAATTTAGGTTTGTACACCATAACACAATTCTTATTACGAACACTATCGCTTAGGTAACGGCACGCGACTGTATGAAAAAAACATTTCTTATCGTTAATATTCTTTATGTTTATTACCGCCGGACGGCTTTTGATGGATTTGGGCAGTGCAATGAAGGAATTCACCGACAATGGGCTCATGGCCCCACTCTGATATGCAGTGAGCCTCAACGAGTCTTCTGCATTATATTTTGGAAACGAATGTTTGATAACAATGTTTCGGGAGTTGTGAAGATGAATCATATTTCTGAAATAAAACCTATGGATATGAAATTCTGAATCTAAACATTTCTCCATCAACCAATTAGATCCAACAAATTCATTCTGTTCAAACTCAGCCAGAAACGTTTCCACGTGATTACCGATCCACCTTTCAATATTTGTAGATGCAAAGATTTCCTTTGCTAAATTACATAAAGAAATATTTGATCGTTCTACTCTATTGGGAAAGGTTTTTACCAAACCCAAATTTAAAACTAGAACAATATTTAGGCAATTATGGATTTTCATACATATATTGCTCTTTACAATAGCGTAGTTCCTTCCGATGAAAATTAATGAAATTTGATATTTCTTCCATATACTAACTTCTGTTTTGGATCAACATTGTCAGAAGTGTATGGAATAACAGTTTCTTGATTCTCGTTTGTACAATTATTATATATCCTTACCAATTTTGAATAGTTCTCGTATCCCGGAAACAGTATCAATAAATATCGCTGCCCAGCCGATAATTTGTACTGAGTTCCAAATTTCGGGTGACCAGCAGATTCTTTTTGCAGCTGCTTATTAAGTAGAACCGCGGAGTGACGGTTGTTGACAAGACGTAGGTGGATGTGATGTCGATTCTCTGCGTACACCCCATTACAAAGCGGGCATGTTACTTTTTTTCTGACAAAAAACATATAGAAATAATGTAGCTACAATAATTAAAGAAAAACATAAACAACGAGTATGTATTTACTTTTTGTTAGATTTCGGTGTACTTTTTGACAGACCATCATCTCCTCGCGAGGTTGTTGGAAAACACAGCGGCGGAATGATGGTACTCCTTTGTTTCCTGCAAATTCGGGTATTTATTATTATCATCTTTTAGCTCGACATAATGAATGTTGAACTACAACATACTTGGCTGGAATAGCAGGGGTAGTCTTTGTGTTGCATCGCTTCAATTGACCTCGTTCACAAAGATTCATAGCGGCTTCGTCTCTAGAAAATGTGGATTCTCGTATGCAGAGATTCATGGGGGACTCATGACTAGATGTGGATTCTTTAATACAAAGGTTAAGAGATGCCTCATCTCCAGAGGTGACGGGAAATGTGTCAATCTCATACGCATAAGTGCACTGTGCACGTTCTAGAGAGGCACACTAAATAGTTTGGGTCTAATATCTACACGCGTCCTGATATGTCGAATATAATTAGAACCCAATGATTTCTTGGAGGATGCTCCTAGAAAAAAATGATAAGCACGTCACTTTCAAAAATTGGTAATCGCTCCCTTTCCAGTCTCCTCCTAATTACTAGTACATCTTGGGGTAACTGTACCATTTCCACAATGCGACATGGTACTGCACATTTACCAGGATATGATAACGTTAGTATGAATGCATAATTATCGATAATGCTGTCATTGAGCCAGCCTCTATGAAATCTCGCATTTCGTCCTCTTCCCATTTACTAATGAATGGATCCAGACTCTTCAATTCTCCCAAACTGATTTAAAATTCTTGACGAGTCTTATAAAATGTATTCACATAAGTTGCATCTTCCCTAGGAATGGGAGGGGGGAAACTTTCAGGTGCTTTTTGAAAATAGCCCTCATTGACATCATTTCCAGCAGGCACAATGCATGTTTCCTGCTTCTCCTCCTTTGTCTGATCTACTTTGACCTGACTTCTCATTTTAAAAATATTTCTTCCATTATCTTCTTCATCCTTTGACGTGATATTTACTTTGTCCCCACCATACAATCGTGAGGTTTCTGTTTTCTACCGTACGATTTTCTTGTAGAATAAAGTGTTGAAAGAAGCACTTTTTGTTTGGTGGTATCTTTACAAGAATTGGTAAAATAGGCTTCACATTTGGCTCTTGTACACGACTATCAACACTTGACAATGATCGAAACATCATAGAACAGTGTTGTACTTGTTTCACAATTGAGCAGAAAAGCGCGACTCATCATCTGTTGAGTGACATCCTGTCCCCAGCTGTGAAACAAACTCGCCTAATTTTTTGTATTCTAGTTGAATGCGCTCAGAAAGATGCTTTTTGCCTCGTCCAATAGGCTTCTTAGGAAAAAAGTTTGTCGCGACGGTTCAAGTTATACATAGATGATTAAAATTCAAGTTTTTTCATGTTTTCTCATTTCAACTAGAACTGCCATATCTTTTTGTAAGGACAATTTATCATCACGAGCGCTTGGTTCTGGTCTAAGAATTGCTTTAGCTGCCTTGAGTCCTGCTACAAAGCCACCCTTGTACATTTTATCGTGTACCTATATCTTTTGGACTCTTGCTTTGTCTTTGACTCGGAACAGCTCCTCGTCAGCGATTTTTATTACTCAACATTTCTTCCACTACAAGTTTAGGTTTTCAACGTTGTTATTTTCCAAGTGTACACTTTTCGCATGTCGAAGGCCATCTCTACCTACCCTATGTTCAATGGGAGTATATTTTGTTTTCACTTTATATTCAAAATCTGCTGCTTTATCGTCTTCCGCTTTATTGATTTTCATTATCAACTCATCTAATTGTCTACCACGCTTCCTTTTGTAAAGATGAGATTTCAAAAACTCATGAAATACTTCGACATACTGATTGGTGTCTGTGTTCAAGTGCCAATTTCTAAAACACATTGCCCATTCGTCCCATCCAAACCAATTTAATTAAATGTAAATTACACTTAGGTTAAAAACTGACATAATAATTCAAAATATTTATGAAAATAATTAACAGCAGGTTTTATCCTATGAAAAATATAAATCACGTTTTAAAAAAGTTGGCAAAATTGATAAAATAACTGATGATAATTTCTGATATGCTAGATAGTCTCCTCCTAATTGACGATATTTGCCATCTGCACATTTGGCGGGTTGAATGCAGAGTTCAATGAATTTCTGCTCCCAAGTAAAAAAGTTCTGCGGTTTACAAGAATAATACATTACAAATACAGTACCTCAATATTTTTAATGATTTGTCACTCGAAATAAAATTAGCTTGATTTGAAAATTTGGGCATTAAAAATGTTCTTTACTGGTGTTAAAAATCACAGAATGAGAGTCAAAGGCGATATTGAAATTCTATTTTGCTTTTGAATTTCCATGCGATTTGAAATAATTGTTGGATCGAGAATCGAAATAAATAGTATAATAAGCAAAGGCAAAGAAGAAGCAGAGAAAATGTATGAAAAAATTCTTAAGACGGAAGGAAGAGATTTTATTTTTGTAAAAGTACGAGATAAAAAAATAAGAATAATGCAAAAAATATAAATAAACAATATACAGAAAACTACATATTTTTCGAAGTAATTACTTAGGTGGTATTCGTGTTTATTATCATCATAATTAAGAGGTACATCGTCATCTCCGGCCATCAACATAACTGTTGACTCACCTAGTAAGTCACTCCGAATAATTTTATCGAGTTCATCAATTTTATATTGCTCGTCAATTTGAACTATAAGTCAGCGGCATGTAGGTAACGATTAAATACGCTCGATAATTAATAATAATATTAAAATTGTTTGTACGTATTCGTCGAATTCTAACAATAATTTATGATGAACTATTATCGCGTATACTCACTCTCTCCAATTCCCCTTTTGGATTTACTAATTTTCCGTCCAAAAAATTACGCATCATGTCTGAAAAAAATATATATATATATATTAAAATACCGTG
The DNA here is from genome assembly GCA_035079385.1 of Aspidiotus rigidus. NCBI lineage: Eukaryota > Metazoa > Arthropoda > Insecta > Hemiptera > Diaspididae > Aspidiotus > Aspidiotus rigidus. The sequence continues at coordinate 10,339,832 of JAVHKY010000020.1, read as the reverse complement.
ATGAATTCTATTTTCAATGAATTTTCACATTTGAGATACCTTCCGGCACATTTTCTCGACTACCTAATGCAGTTTCTTGCTAATTCTTCGTACTTCATATCCTGAAAAAATGTTCGTAATTCAAACAAATTAATTTTATTTATTTATATGTTTTTTCAAAAACTCTTACGTATAGAATATCGATATTACAATTGAACCGAGAATGTTTCACGATAAATAGAATAGTATCAAACAATGTTTTACGTCAAGAGGGGTACGATCTTGCAAAAATTTCATACTGTTATTCAGAGCTTTGTCGGAGGTGTCGTGTCGCTATCCAACAAAATTATCGCGCTACGTTCCTCCAAAGATTGTCCCTAAAGGTCGAAAAAATTTTTTTTGGAACTGGCGATTAACAGTTTGGTGTCGTTCGGTGTGTATACCACAAGTGAACCGCGAGCTCTTAGTATCATCACAAAATCAACTTTTCATATTGACTTAGGTTCTAACGGTCATACCGTTTTAAAATTGAAAATTTTTCATACATACATTCGATAAACTTTTCCCATTTCTATTCAATCTGAACACGCTGAGCCAGTAACCAATCGTTTCATTTAAATTGAGTGGAATGTTGATACCATTGAACGTGTTGTTTGAGATCGTTAAATTATTGAATAATAATATGAAGTCTGTAAATTTAAGAGATATTGTACAGTTTTATTAAATAATCGAATAGAATATCTATTGGGAAATATCAAAGAATTGAGTCAACAAAGATTTTTGAATTGATATTAAGTGACCAATTTTGAACAACGTGAATACTGAAACGAAAGTAAACAGAGACTATTGATGTATCTACAGGTTTTGAAATACCGAAGAGAATTATTGAAGATTATAGTGTTATACATCACAAGTGTATGTAACCCTAATAAATTGCCGGAGCGCCTGCCCCCTCAAGAATACAACCCAACATAAGAGCCACTTACGTCAGTCCGATCTTGAAAAATCTCTCTGCTGAGCCAACTCCGCCTTTTCATTGAATTTCCTGTAAAAGGTTTTTAAAACTCGTAAAGTACGAATGCGATAGTAATCGGATGCAGTGAATTTTTCTGGATACTTTTGAATGAAGTTTTCAATTTCATTCTTTCTGGGGAACGCTTTCTGTTGAATGCTATTTTTGAATTGTTTTTGGACCAGTTTCTTGAGAGTGACATCCCATCTTACTCGTCTTTTTCCTGAAGGACTCGTAGATGTATGAAAAACATGGCAGCTCGACAGAAAAGACCGTCGTCGAAATGCGTTCGAATACAAACCCTACCAGCCGCAGATGACTGCAATATTGAAGAATGTCTGAAAATGTTGGAGAATTTCGAATTCGAAGATGGAAAATTCGTCGGTTTGAATGTAGCTCATTGGGGAACGAAGAACATGTGGGTATTGAAAGTGACTTTCGCACCCAGAGAAAAATGTGATCCTGCCCGGTTGAAGCGCGTAGGTGCTGTTCCAATGGTTGACACACGTTATGAAAATAGATTACGTTTGTATATGAAGAATATTTTACCTACTCATTACAAGCTGGGTCGAATTTATGTTGAATGTAATTATTTTTTAAAGAAACCTATTTATGTGTGGAATGTTGAATTTGTAATGAAAAATTACCTACTCATGGTTAAGGGTGAACCTGAGATAAGTGATAGTATAAGAAATATGAATAAGGGAAAACGGTGTAAGTAAATGTAATGTAACATAGGCCTACCTAACATGAAAATTCCACAGCGAGTTGGTACGTGAAAATGTGGGCGTCATTCTTCATATATTCAACTGCTATGCGGCTGACTTTCCAACGCGAATTTCGTGGTAACATATTTGTGAATATTCTTTGGTAAGCTTGTACCGTTCCATCTGGGAGAATATCACTTTGTACCTTAAACAATAACTTCCTTGATGTTGTATACAAATACTGTGCAATCCTCAACTCGTCTAGCGGCATTTGTAGTGGTTCCAAAACATCGTTCCTGGCGAATTGTGCTCTGGCATCTGCAAATCGTTCTAGGATGAACGTATCTAATCCCTCTAGGTTGAATTTATTTGATTTCTGTACGTCTTCAATGTCCTATAAATAAGTGGAATAAATTTGTGTACCGTATTGTGATAATGTGTAGAGTTGTATTTGATGAACGTATTATTCCTGCTACATTCTGGAAAAAGTAGGTCTATATTTGGCTAATCTTTATAGTATCTTTAAAATGAATTTGAAACGCTGTATAAATATATTATTTAAAATTTTTACCGTATTGTTGTACTCATCAATTTGATCCAGCTGCGTGAGCGCTTTTTTTGATGGCACCAATTCGACAATATAATGTCGACTCAGGTCTTCCCACGTTTCTATGAAAACGCCAGTGTTGTCAAAATCATCCGGCTGTACATCATTATGAAATTCATTTGTGAAAGTTGTGAGCAAGGTCCCGATATTGGTACTACGTTCATTTCGTTTATTGCTCCATGTAAACCTCCAATGATCTTGTCCGTCGCAGCTTGATTTTTTTGACCTATTGTAGTTGTTTGTATTAGTGCTATATTTATGAATCGATAATGAATGGGGCTGTCGTCGAAGTTGTCCAGCGTTTCTCTGGCGTTATCATAATACACGGCCATTGGAGGTTCTAAATGATCGATCCTGAAGGAGAAGAAAAATAAAAATATGAAAGATGTGACAAAAACGTATTATTTAATGAATCAATCTTTATTTCAATACGTAGATTTATGAAAATATATGCTAGTGCGGGTGATTGACCGGCGTCTGACCTACAACAAGTACGTTCGCATATCGATGGTGTTGCGCAATAAGGGCCAAACTACATTTTTTGCGCGGCTTCTAAAACGGAATTCGCGCCAACTAGTAGTTTATAGCAATTCATGTCCATGTTATGCATTTTATTGTATTTAGTAAGTCTAGTACTAGTCATTTACACAAAGAAAAAACAATTTGAATGCAGAAATAACTTCCTGACAATTAAATGAAAATAATTCAAGTCGTTTGGCCCTTTGAGTACCCTACATTCTGAAGACTATGAAGGGCAAAACTCAAGTTTGGCCCCTTGAATACCATACATCATTGAGATTGCGCAGGGCTAAACTGGAGTTTGGCCCTTCAAGTACCGTAGATCTTCAATATTGCCAAGGGCTAAACTGAAGTTTGGTCCTTTATGTAGGATGTTTCTTTCGAAGATAGAAAATGTAGAATTACAATTCCATGCAATGTATGTTATTATTCCAATATTTCAAAAAGAAAAATGTAGTTCTGTCTTTTCTTGAAGGTAAAAATTGAATTTGTTTCTCAAATTTTGGGCTCAAAACTTCGATTTTTCAGCTAATTAAGTTCGCTAATTATGCTACACATCTTACGTTGACCTAAGTAACATAGAATTATTAATATTAAATTCAATCTTCATCCTCTTTCGGCAAGTGCTCTTCCTCGTCAGGCTCAGGAAGGGCATCGCGGGTTTTCTGCGAATGTGGGATACATTCGTATTCGCTGTGGAAATGCGGTGGGATTGCTTTCTTTAAACAGAGACGATTTAGATCGATAAATTTTGGAGTAGAAATAGGCAGTTGTTCACGATAAGCAGGCTCTACTAAACAGCCAGACTTCTTTCTTTTCAATACCCATTCAGCTTTTATCTCAGTTCGGTTTAGTTCTTCATTGAAAACACGAAAGACATTATTACGAGCATCTTCTTTTGAATATTCAACAGTTCGAATTTCTGACGTTTTCAGCGGGGAGCCAAATCCAGTGAGAAGTTTACCATTTTCAGAAAATTGTTTCTAATCTCGAAAATTTGTGTGGTCCAATTTTATAACAAGAAATGGAAATGGGTCAAATCTAGCATTTGCTATTAGAGTCAGCCACTCTGAAGGAGCGTAAACTGTCTTATACTTTGTTGCTCTTTCAATGGTCGCGTGGATGGAGTCCACTGTCATCATAGTATGACCTGCAATTAGGAAACGAATTGTAATTTTCTTTATGTGGACCAGTCTTTGTATCACATCGACCAACATCACAAACATCATTTTATTTTTCTGCTGGCCGGCACAGTTGTCACAATACAGCACCACCTCCTTGACAGTTTTCCGTTCTTCCAACTCAAGAAGGTACATTTCCAATATCGAACAAATTTCATTTGGGCCTCTCTTGCCTTCATGTTCGCCCCAAATATAACAAAAACCTTTCCTGGAGCCACTCTCATAGAATGTAAGGTTATAAACAGCATACTTCCTGGCGTAGAAGAAAAGAATTGACTTTCCCTTAGGTGTCGTCAAAACTTTTTCAAGATCAAATGAAGAAGTAACAAATGAAGGATCATTTTTCGCTCTTTGTTGGTCACTCAAGTACATTCTTTCGACAGCTTCTCTTTCGGCATCATGAATTTTTTTTGTAGCAATTTCTTCAGGAGTGTGGTTTTCTTCAGAATTATATTTGACACAAAGATCACACTTATCTTTTTTGGGTACATGAAATCCGATGTTGTATTCGTTTCGGAAAATAGTCTTGAATGCGTAACTTGATACAAACGAATATTTTTCTAAAAGGCAGTACTCTTTGTATTTACGATATAATTTGCTCAAAGTTTCAAAATACTCGGGTAGGTATTTTTTTCGAGAACTATTTCGACAATAGTGCGAGTAAACTGCTGGGAGACCTTCTATGAAAATTCGTACAGTTGCTAGAGTTTGAGGAGGTGTTTTATTCGCTGCAGGCCCTCTGCCTCGTAAATCTTTAGTTGCACTACCTAAAGGCGAGGTATGTTCTTCAGTGTATCGCAAAAACTTAGCTGTAACATCTAGTGTTGCCATGAAAAAACATCGACACACTTTCACCAATTCTAGCGTTCTTTTTGGCAATAAGTAATCTCGAGTAAATTTACGTTTACTCTCAGGACCCACTCTTTGTGTTTTTTTAGGATTCTTTCGCACGTTACGAAGAATAAATTCTTTCTTTTGAATGCTTTCTAAAGCCCAAAAATTAGAAAAAATACTTTCTCGTTCTTCATTCGAAAAATTTTTGTGACATTCATGGTAACATTTCAAATTACATCCAGGCCTCAATTTTCTTCCGCTAACTAACTTACCGTTAGCTCCTGTATATTCTTTCCCAGACTGCTTCAGTAGTTTTCTTACCACTCTCTTCTGCAATATTCTATCTTTCTTCCTACCAGCTTTTCCAACTTTTGTGGGACTGGATTGCGCACTGGTTTCGGCCGCGAGATTACTACCCGTATTTAATTCTGCGTTCGTTTCTGGTAACATGAAAATGGTATCAAGTAATGAGAATAGCAACTACGATCTAAATTTCTATTGAACGATCTTCAATTTAATTCAACATACCAAGGAAGCAATCATTCTCAATCTCCTCGAGTGGAAGCAAAATTACGATATCATTGACAGGAGTTGTATCATGAAGTAGAGAATCTGCTTGAGCCTGATTTTCGTTAGAATTCGATCTAATAACTTCATTTTCGTCTATGATTTCTCCATGAAAATCTTTGTTGATGAGATGTTTGTCAGAATTCGATTCGATGATTTCTTCGTTTGAACCGTCATTGATAAGATGTTCGTAAGAATTTGATTCGATGACTTTTTTGTGTGAACTTTCTTCAGTATTACAATGTTTCTGAGAATTTCTCTCGATGACTTCTTCGCGTGAACCTTGGTCGGTATTAAGATGCTCGTGAGAATTAGCTTCGATCAAAATCTGTTCATGAGAGTTTGTATCAGGGGTTCTTTCGCTTCCTTCTATCAATAAATCTTTGCGAAGACGTCGTTTACGAGAATTATTTTCTGGGTTATTACCCTTAGCTATGTATTTCTATTTTGTTCGATTTATTGCCTAAAATCAATAAATTTTAATGAGGTACGCCATCACCAATCTAAGAACTTACCATTCTCTTTATTCGCGTCATGAAAGCATAGGGCTCTTCGAATAAGCCTCGCGGCTCTAGTTTCCGGTATTGAAACTTGATGTGTCGGGCGACTTTTACCTCCTCTTGTTCGAACCATTACGCACACCAAATTAAGATCGCAAGAAGATAGAAGAACACAATTAATTATTCAATTTGCCGGTACTGAACTTCCTTCTTAATAATGATAACAGGAACAACTGTTGCCTCTTCGCATTGCTTTCACGAGTGTTTCATTCTCCAATTATCGACACCACTGACTTTAATAACTTTCTAATTTTTGAACTCTCATTGTGAGCAACACTGCTTAGTTGTGCTCTACCGCTCCTGCAGTTTACATCAGCAACTAATAACGCGAACATAAAGAGAGGAATGAAACTATTCTATGTTCAATGGTGATCAGCTGCGTATTAACCTTCGAATTGTACTTTGACCCTAAAACACATTTACTTGCTACAGCAGTTTGGCCCTTCTTGTCTTCCTTATCGTCACATTCAATTACTTTGGCCCTTGGAGAGAAAAATGTAGTTTGGCCCTTATTGCGCAACACCATCGATATGAAGTGCGTTTCTTTCATCTTCATCGCTCCTGTTTCCTCTCTTTCTTTCTTCCTTTCTTTCGCTCGTTCTTTTTTTTCTTAAGGAGAAGATAAAAATAGTGTGGCAGTCAATAACATTTACCAAGTAACTTATTTTTAAAGAAATTCATACCTGTCATATGATTTGTATGGATATGACCGCATACAACCGCGTGTATATTTCCTGTGGATGCCATCGTCAGGTACCCTGAATGTTTATATGCGAAAAAAAGTTAGAAAACTATGAGTACCTGAAGTAAAAAATAATAGTCTGTAATTTTTTTTTCTCGTTCATTTTTAACGATTTAGGCCTAAATATGGAGTTTGAAAATTGTAGAAATGACATGTGTCAGATCCCATTTTGCATGTTGAATGTTCTAACCTAGTGTATGAGGTACCGTGTATATGACTGTGATAATTCTTGTATAGGAAAGATCATTCGATAATTATATGTAGTTTAAATGTGTCAGGTTCTTCTGCGCAACCCTGTATGAAGCGAAATAGGAAAAAATTCACAAAATACTAACCAGCCTCCAGAGAAATGGCCTGGATGAGAAAGTTTGAAAGGCGTACACTGGAAGATATACGAGTCTAATAAAAAGGACATCTTCCAATTGGTGCACATGCTTTTAAAACCGTCACGCACAAAAGAGAGTATAGATGATGGAAACTGAACGCCATAATACGTTTGGTACAGCATGATTCGCCTGAAAAGGTATGTGAAAAATTTACTCAAGTATTCATTTAAACATGAAGTTGTCTGAATGCTGACCTTCTGTAGACACAGAAAACCAGTACCTGCTGCAGAAGTATGCAAGTTTTGCCGCACGTTTGTCATTATCACTAGGTAGACAATAGCAGAGCGTGTCGGTGTCACAGAAAAAGGTTGAGTTCGTCAATCGAGTGCACTCACGGTTCCACCAAGCGGTAAAATTTTTTTCATACGTGTTCGAGAATACAAAACCTGTTACAGGGAGCAGGATGAAGACATGTTTCAAAGACAACCAGAGCTACTGTTCAAAACGCGATTCTACGCTATTTTAACTGCTCTTGTCCGCAAACGATACGGACGTCCTGAAGTTGACGGTGTTGGAGACTCTTGATGTTGAGGGACTTCTTCATTTCTGGCGGGAGAATTTCCATGAAGTACTTCTAAGACCTGTTCCACTACTGGGGAATTTAGGCGAAGTAATTCGTGGGCTTGTTCTGCTTGCGTTGACGGACGCGACCCAAAACAACAGCCAAGAAATGGAAGAAGAGAACTTAAGGACCACGCTATTATTGGGCAACATTCTAATAACCAATAGATTCCTACCCCAAGAAGAAACAACCCAATAGTATATCCAAGCCACGACGTTTGTTCTTGCAATCGTTCGTGACCGGTGCGTAAATCTAGTATTTTTTCGTAGTCATCAATCTTATGCGCTAAGACTTTTAACTCTTTAGAATTTAAATCTGTTACTCTAATAGGTTGGAGTTTTCCTCGCGTGAAATTCAACGTATTGGTATTGGGAATTAATTCGATATCTGTTAGTGGTACGTAATGGGTATATGTGTGATTGTACTTTGTGGTAGACATTATTAATCCATTTGAAGTATAGGCTCGACAGTTATCTTCTAAAAAGAGTAAACCCGTGCCTACAGCATATAAATCCAATATTTTTTCCCTGTTAACGCATTTGATTGAAATTGTTTCGCCTTTTGTTAGGCTAAAAAGCCACCGATTTCCCATAAGAGAATACCATACTGACATTTCTGAAAATATAATTTTAACATCGCAAGTGAAAGGGATAGTTGCATTTTTATTTAAAAACAACATTGTTTCGCAATTGTTTTCTGGATTTGTATATTCTAAGATAGTTAAATGGCAGAGAAATGTTCCTTCCAAAATTTCGCTGCACACACTCAGATCTTTTAACACCGCTCTCTTAGTTCGTACCTTATTTATAATAAAGTAATCGTTGGAAGGTTGAATGAATCGATGAACTAGAGGGGAATCTTTCATGCTTACTGGAAATGGTAAGATTTTGAAAAGATCAAAATCCTGATTTTGTGCTAAAGGAATGTGTGTGGTGAAAACTAGGCGATTTTGATCAGTAAAAATTATATCTATTTTACAGAGACCAATGAATGTATGAATTGAAAGCGGATCGACTGCGAATGGAAATGTTTTATCATTTGGTAATTGTACCAGACTTAACTCTCTACTGAGTTCTGAAGGCTTTATGATACTAGGGTGTAAAATCCCTTTCTTCGCAAAGAGTATGCCCGTAGTAAGCGTGTCATACTCTTCTATAGCTTGTTGTAACATTGAAGTTAAAATTAATTCATTCTCGATGAATAATTCTCTCAAAATGGTCATGTTTAAATTTTGCTCGGTTTGTTCCATAAAACTCCCTATGACCAGAAAATTATTTTTTAGAGCTTGCTCATTATTCTGCAAAGTAGCTAGTGTTGTGTTGAAATCGAGGATACTACTTTTTATAATGTGAAACTGCTCCCGAACCAACTCTCTTATATTTTCCGTGTCTCCTAAGACCTTCTCTATTGAAGAATCGTAACGTCTATGATCATCAGAATCAGGTGTACCCGTGAGCCATTTTTGAATTGTTGAAAGTTGTGGAATAAGGCCATAGTCAAGGAATCTTTTGCTTCGTTTTAGAGAGTGATGAACTCAAATTTGTATATTTTCATATCCTTCTTCATTTTGTAACGTCTCAACCCCCCGCCCCTTATCGGAAGGGCCTTTCCGCTCAGTAGAGGGATCACAGCTTTTCCTGTATTTACTAAAATTTATTTCTTTCGGCCTAGTTTTGAGCATTTCTAGACTCATACTAAAAAAAAATGTTCTGGCATCCCTGGATTTTTCTCCCTCTTACGGTGAGACCCCCTCTTTTGGCTTGGTCCAGTGTTTGAGGCAGATTTCCCCGGCACCTGTAATTTTGACGCTACATATTTCTGGCATCCCTGGTGAGGAGCGACTGTTTTCTCAGCCTTTGGAATGAGATCCTTAAACACAGAGACTTTTAAACTTTTCCTTAACGGTAATTAGTTGTCTGTCAATAAACGCTTAACATTATCAAAGTAACTATAACTCTATTCTGAGTTCAATAATAATTGTTCGTAATTAAACACTGTTTTCCTTTTGAGATGTGATTACGCGCACTACGCGCACTCTTCCTTCCCTGAAAGCGCAAATATTGTAGCCACTATTACGTCCGGGACTTGTGTACTTTCTCTCAGAGACTGGATCAGAGCTTTTCCCGTATTTACTAAAATTTATTTCTTTCGCCCTAGTTTTGAGCATTTCTACACTCATACTAAAAAAAAATGTTCTGGCATCCCTGGATTTTTCTCCCTCTTACGGTGAGACCTCCTCTTTTGGCTTGGTCCAGTGTTTGAGGCAGATTTCCCCGGCACCTGTAATTTTGACGCTACATATTTCTGAAGAAGTTATCAAATCTGATATGCTAGATAGTCTCCTCCTAATTGACGATATTCGCCATCTGCGCACATTTAGTGGGTTGAATGCAGAGTTCAATGAATTTCTGCTCCCAAGTAAAAAAGTTCTGCGGTTTACAAGAATAAATCGTTATTTCAAGTATGGGCTCGCTACTCTTTTTAATAGGGCACGCGAGTTTGACCTTTTGTTCTCACCTAGGGTAGAAGTGCTTGGGGCGAAGGCTAAATTACGTCTCGCAGGATACTGGGGCGAACAAACTACGTAGTAGCCAGAAAAAAAATTCATCAACATACTGGTCATCATCATTTTCTGGTGAACTCTCCAGGAAGTTTTCAAATTCATTGAGTGTTTTGTCGTTGAGTGGAAAATTGAATCTATCATAATCGGTGGGTACTGAGACCAGAATTATACACTAGCCTGATATCCACCATTATATAATTTTCATATTGGAGTTGTTGTATAGCTGCTCCTTGCAGAGTAAAGGCTGTACTGTGAGATTGTTCCTTCATTCATTGATCCGTAAATTCTCGATGATAAATCAACTTACCATTTTGTACCCATATTCTTAACATTGCTCGCATAAGATCTTCATTTGTTATTGATTCTTCCCGACTGAAAAGTTTCAGAAGGAGGAATTTTCAAATACCAACAGATAAGAACAATAATGAAAGAAAATACATACAACTTCATATTACTAAAGTTTTTTTTTTGGTATTCTACCATAATCTCGTTTTTTTCTTTTGTACTCGTATATCCCTGGAAGACGCGGGAGAAGTTTTTTGTATTTTGGCCATTTCTGCTCTTCACAGTTTTTTCAGAGCGAGAAAATGGCCAATAATGTGGTCCTCTTGTGGGACTTGTCTTTTGACTTACCTCCAATAGGACTTTTTGTTTTCCTCATATCTTAATCATAACGTATACCTTGACAGGTGACTTGTCACACATTGGTACATACAAGCGCAGTAGTCGCAAGTTTCCCCAAAACCTCTATGATATTTCTTGCAGTGCTGGCGTCGATAAAATGGCACACATTCGACATAAGTTGCACTGTATTTTAATCAAAGTAAAACTTATAGAAAAGTCGTTTTAACGACGGGATAAAATTGTTGTGATGAAGGGCTTCAAGAATTAAAGAGTTGGGGATGAAGGAATATACGTTAGAAAATATTATTCTCTTCGATGGGGCCACAAGTTTTCTGACAGGAATGAACGGTTTATTTCGATGGACTTGTTCTGCATGATGAATTGGTCGGCGGTTTTTTCAGAGTTGAGAAATATACAGATACGTTTTTTTGAGATCTTAGATGCCGAGATGATTTGTTTGGAGCCGACGATACGACCGACCGCGACAATATAGTTAATTAAAGGTGTACTTTCGTCTGATGCTGGGGTCAATATAGCTTGTTTTTTGGAGGGGAATTGTTTTGGTACGGATAGATGATTTTTAGTGATGTTGGAATACGTACTTGTAGGCATGTTGGGTTGATGAAGAGGCGAGACGTTTAGCTTCTCCACTCTGCTGAGTTATGCTGATATGTGTAGTATGCAAGAAAAAAACTGTTTACTTCGGGAAAAACACACTGTATACTTTACAATGATAGCTACATGATAACACAGAACACGCGTGCGGCGATAATCGATGTGGTACATGAACTGTTTAATATTTTAATTACCGTATGTTCAGACGTTTGAATAAATAAATTTAAGAAATTATTGGAACTTACATCGGCCCCAAGTGAACTATGTGGAACTTTTTGAGATTGCACCAGAGCCGAGAGGTTTGTGATGTAAGTGAAATGGCGATTTTCACCTTTGGTGATCAAAAGTAGGTCGAAATGTTTATCTTTTTGATAAGTTTTTGAAACACAGATGGGATATACTTTTGGATTTTTTTTCGATTCGGTGAGCCTGTAGACGTCAACACTACATTGGTTATTTTTCTCAAAAATAATAATTTCTTTCATTGTAGTCGGCCCTTCGGGATTCATAACGTTGAAATTTTGCCCCGTTTCACGCATAAATCTAGGTTTGTACACCATAACACAATTCTTATTACAAACTCTATCGCTTAGGTAACGGCACGCGACTGAATAAAAAAAATATTTGTTATCGTTAATATTCTTTATGTTTATTACCGCCGGACGGCTTTTGATGGATTTGGGCAGTTCAATGAAGGAATTCACCGACAATAGGCTCATGGCCCCACTCTGATATGCAGTGAGCCTCATCGAGTCTTCTGCATTATATTTTGGAAACGAATGTTTGATAACAATGTTTCGGGAGTAGTGAAGATGAATCATATTTCTGAAATAAAACCTATGGATATGAAATTCTGAATCTAAACATTTCTCCATCAACCAATTAGATCCAACAAATTCATCCTGTTCAAACTCAGACAGAAACGTTTCCACTTGATTATCGATCCACCTTTCAATATTTGTAGATGCTAAGATTTCCTTTGCTGAATTACATAAAGAAATATTTTATCGTTCTACTCTATCGGGAAAAGTTTTTACCAAACCCAAATTTAAAACTAGAACAATATTTAGGCAATTATGGATTTTCATATATTGCTCTATATAATAGAGTAGTTCCTCGCGATAAAAATTAATGAAATTTGATATTTCTTCCATATACTAACTTCTGTTTTGGATCAACATTGTCAGAAGTGTATGGAATAACGGTTTCTTGATTCTCGTTTGTACGATTATTATATATCCTTACCAATTTTGAATAGTTCTCGTATCCCGGAAACAGTATCAACAAATATCGCTGCCCAGCCGATAATTTGTACTGAGTTCCAAATTTCGGGTGACCAGCAGACTCTTTTTGCAGCTGCTTATTAAGTAGAACCACGGAGTGACGGTTGTTGACAATACGTAGGTGGATGTGATGTCGCTTCTCTGCGTACACCCCATTACAAAGCGGGCATGTTACTTTTTTTCTGACAAAAAACATATAGAAATAATGTAGCTACAATAATTAAAGAAAAACATAAACAACGAGTATGTATTTACTTTTTGTTAGATTTCGGTGTACTTTTTGACAGACCATCATCTCCTCACGAGGTTGTTGGAAAACACAGCGGCGGAATGATGGTACTCCTTTGTTTCCTGCAAATTCGGGTATTTATTATTATCATCTTTTAGCTCGACATAATGAATGTTGAACTACAACATACTTGGCTGGAATAGCAGGGGTAGTCTTTGTGTTGCATCGCTTCAATTGACCTCGTTCACAAAGATTCATAGCGGCCTCGTCTCTAGAAAATGTGGATTCTCGTATGCAGAGATTCATGGGGGACTCATGACTAGATGTGGATTCTCTAACACAAAGGTTAAGAGATGCCTCATCTCCAGAGGTGACGGGAAATGTGTCAATCTCATACGCATAAGTGCACTGTGCACGTTCTAGAGAGGCACACTAAACAGTTTGGGTCTAATATCAATACGCGTCCTGATATGTCGAATATAATTAGAACCCAATGATTTCTTGGAGGATGCTCCTAGAAAAAAATGATAAGCACGTCATTTTCAAAAATTGGTAATCGCTCCCTTTCCAGTCTCCTCCTAATTACTAGTACATCTTGGGGTAACTGTACCATTCCCACAATGCGGCATGGTACTGCACATTTACCAGGATATGATAACGTTAGTATGAATGCATAATTATCGATAATGCTGTCATTGAACAAATCTCGCATTTCGTCCTCTTCCCATTTATTAATGAATGGATCCAGACTCTTCAATTCTCCCAAACTGATTTCAAATTCTTGACGAGTCTTATAAAATGTATTCACATAAGTTGCATCTTCCCTAGGAATGGAAGGGGTGAAACTTTCAGGTGCTTTTTGAAAATAGCCCTCATTGACATCATTTCCAGCAGGTACAATGCACGTTTCCTGCTTCTCCTCCTTTGTCTGATCTACGAGTACTTTGACCTGACTTCTCATTTTAAAAATATTTCTTCCATTATCTTCTTCATCCTTTGACGTGATATTTACTTTGTCCCCACCATACAATCGTGAGGTTTCTGTTTTCTACCGTACGATTTTCTTGTAGAATAAAGTGTTCAAAGAAGCACTTTTTGTTTGGTGGTATCTTTACAGGAATTGATAAAATAGGTTTCACATTTGGCTCTTGTGCACGACTGACAATGATCGAAACATCATAGAACAGTGTTGTATTTGCTTCACAATTGAGTACAAAAGCGCGACTCATCATCTGTTGAGTGACATCTTGTCCCCAGCTGTGAAACAACTCGCCTAATTTTTTGTATTCTAGTTGAATACGCTCAGAAAGATACTTCCTGCCACGTCCAATAGGCTTCTTAGGAAGAAAGCTTGTCGCACGGTTCAAGTTATACATAGATGATTAAAATTCGAGTTTTTTCATGTTTTAGATGATTGAAATTCAAGTTTTTTCATGTTTTCTCATTTCAACTAGAACTGCCATAAATATAATATCTTCTTGTAGGGACAATTTATCATCACGAGAGCTTAGTTCTGGTCTAAAAATTGCTTCAGCTGTCTTGAGTCCTGCTAAGAAGCCACCCTTGTGCATTTTATCGTGTATATCTTTGAGCTTTTGCTTTGCCTTTGAGTCGGAACAGCTCCTCGTCAGCGATCTTTATTACTCAACATTTCTTCCACCACAAGATTAGGTTTTGAAACTGGTACTGTCACAGTGGACTGAATAGGCCGATCTGTTTTGCGCAAAGAATGAACTTCATGCTGATGTTTACATAACAGAGCCATATCAGGACACGAACCATTATACAAACAAATATATAGATCCGCACATTCTTGGTTTTCATCTAATATCATGCGTTGTAATCTTACGCGCCAAGAGTTAGTATCTTTGTTTCTTTCAACGTTGTTATTTTCTAAGTGTACACCTTTCGCATGTCGAAGGCCATCTCTACCTACCCTATGTTCAATGGGAGTATATTTTGTTTTCACTTTATATTCAAAATCTGCCGCTTTATCTTCTTCCGCTTTATTGATTTTCATTATCAACTCATCTAATTGTCTACCACGCTTCCTTTTGTAAAGATGAGATTTCAAAAACTCATGAAATGCTTCGACATACTGATTGGTGTCTGTGTTCAAGTGCCAATTTCTAAAACACATTGCCCATTTATGTATTCGTCCCATCCAAACCAATTTAATTAAATATAAATTACACTTAGGTTAAAAACTGACATAATAATTCAAAATATTTATGAAAATAATTAACAGCAGGTTTTATCCTATGAAAATATAAATCACGTTTTAAAAAAGTTGGCAAAATTGATGAAATAACTGATGATAATTTCTGAAATGCTAGATAGTCTCCTCCTAATTGACGATATTTGCCATCTGCGCACATTTAGTGGGTTGAATGCAGAGTTCAATGAATTTCTGCTCCCAAGTAAAAAAGTTCTGGTATTAAAAACGGAGAATCCGCCATTGGGGCATCAACCCCCACATCGCCATCCACAAGACCACCACCCCTCGGAGCCAAATCGGGGTAGGGCCCCAGGCCAAAATAATAGTAACACCACACGCAGTGGTGTTGCGAGCGCCGGAAACTAAGATCACACAAGAAAGACGTCATCAGATTTCAAGCCACCAAATCACACGATAAAGGAAGACTAAGAACACTTACTTTAATTCATGTCTTAGGCGGTCCAATTCCGTTTCTTGGGGAGCGACCTGTTGCTCTAACAGTCTAACGAATAAACCATCCCAATTAATCTACCTAAATGCTCCGCTATGAATCTCAACGAGTTAACAACAAATGCCGACATATTACTCGAACTACAGCCTTTTTTCTCGCTACCGATCTCTTCACAGTAATTAAAATTAATAAGATTCGCAAGTTAGCGCACTATTGCAGACGTAGTTCTAAAATGCACAAACTAGTAGTGTGACGATTAGATTTAAGTTCCAATGTATATTTTAATTTTTTCTTCTCTTTCACTAAACTCCACCTTTTTTCCATGGATATGAAATTCTGAATCTAAACATTTCTCCATCAACCAATTAGATCCAACAAATTCATTCTGTTCAAACTCAGCCAGAAACGTTTCCACTTGATTACCGATCCACCTTTCAATATTTGTAGATGCAAAGATTTCCTTTGCTGAATTACATAAAGAAATATTTTATCGTTCTACTCTATTGGGAAAAGTTTTTACCAAACCCAAATTTAAAACTAGAACAATTTTTAGGAAACTATGGATTTTCATGTACTGCTCTATACAATAGCGTACTTCCTGGCGATAAAAATTAATGAAATTTGATATTTCTTCCATGTCAAATTTCTAAATATAAACCAACGACTAATTTTCGTAAAATGGTGCCGTGAATTCCATTTTTGTCGTTACAGTGTTGTAAGAGGGTGCTCATATCTGATGCCACATACTCCGTAGTAGTGTCCACATAATCTGGGTGCCGACAATTTGGTCGACGTGAGTGTGGTCGACTTCAACTTTGGTCGAATCAAAATGGTCGCGCTACAATTAAGTCGATACAACAAATTGGTCGACTGTACATACAGGTCGACGGTATGTAGGTCCAGAAGAAGAAAAATTTCGTTGAAAAAAAAAAAATCCTTTGGTTTGGCTGAATTTATTTTGTGTACTTACATTAGTTTCCTCATAATTATGGAACGAATAGACGAATAATACGTCATTATGTAAAGGTTTGGAAAATGGGTAAAATTATGAAATGCAGTTGAAAAATGAACGCTAAAGATAAATTAAAAAATTTCAGACACTATCAATATAGCTACGTAATCGTGTGAAATGAAATATAAGTAACTTTCATCAATATTTTAAATTGTGAGCAACACCTCTTAAATAATCTACAATGTCGATGGGTTCTTCTTCATCTTCTCCCTGCACCACGGACTGCAGTCGATCCTGAATTGTAAGGACTCGTCGCTTTTTAGTAGGCGGTGGGCCACCAGCCAAATCGGCTTCAATTACCGAATCAATCAGCGATTGTTCCCTTCGAAAGTTCTCTATCACTTCCCAAAGGGAATCGTGTTAACGAGTACAGAGCGTATCGAAGCCTCTATGCCATCCTTCGACGGCGTTGTTTGTGCGAGGTAGATTTTCCAAGACGGCAGAGTAGCAATTCCACAGCGAATGAGGAAAAATTGGTGGCTTTCGTGCGGATGTTCTGCTTCTCAATCTGCCAATCCAATTTTCTTCGAAGTACTGGAGAACAGGGTCCGCCTCCACGGGAAAGTGATTAACATCAATTAAATGCTCGAAGGCACTGACAACGTCATCTATAGGCACAAACGCTAAAGCGGAAAAGAATTTTATTTTCAAGGCGAAGTCAGCATCAGTGTCATACCGTCGTTTCAATCCTTGGGTCTGTACCTCTCGGTATATGCATTGATTAAAATGAAAGAGACATCCCCGCTGCTTTGCTGTTGGAAATTTCTTGTGGAAAGAGTTCAATGAAGCTTTCTCAAAGTCACTAAGGATGGATTTCGGTCGTAGACCTGGCTCAATGCGAAGCAGAGCATCCAATAATTGGTCGTATACTTTCTCAGCTTTTGAAGGTAACAGAGCAAAGACCAGAGGAATGCAGCGATCGTTTTTCAGCGCATGGATTGTGAAGATCTGAGTGAAGGCCTGTGGACAATGTTTGAATGTGCCGTCTACGAACCAATGCGCGCTTCTTCTTAGAAGTCGCAGACCATCACGAGTTCCAAAAACTATTATTCGATTGGAAACTTCTTCGGAATCGTATAAAAGAAAGGGACTACCATTCCTTGACACTTTCAAGTAGTCAGGTATGACAAAATTTTCCCCTCGTTTAGGATTTTTGAAGTGTGGCTTACTTTTCTTCCGGGTTGTACGAACCATTCTTTCCAGGTTATCTACCAAAACTTTCCCCCGTACTGCTTGACTACAAGTATCCAGACTTTCTGCTACAATGAATTTTGGAGCATCACGTGTACTACAGCTTCTCTTCCTGATATTCGCCTGAATAGATCGCAGTTCAAGGCTCACAGCTTCACCCGGATGGTTATGCGCAGCACCAAACTGAATTTCACCATTACACGTCACTGCACGACCTGGGCACAACCCACTAATGTATTTATAGTTCACACATTTCCAAAAAGTTTTTTCGTAAACTACTTTTTCACAATAATACAAAAATCCATTACTTTTCAACATTGGCTTCCCACGTTGACTAGAAATATGCTCAAAACTCATCTTATTTACCGGTACGTGTTCGTGTGAGAATCACTTAAACAAAACTGAAAGCTTGCCGCAATTAACTATTATATGTATTCGTATTTCGCGATGTATACTTATGTAGTACCTCTGTTTGTTACAACCAATGCAATCTTGTACGATCTTATCAATAATGCTTCCCCATGTACAGACGTGAAAATATTTAATGCATACGGAACACATTGACGCATCTCTATTTTACAGATCTCTAAAACAGTGGTGAATGATCTAAACATGCGGAAGCATCAAGTAAATAAATTGTTATGCGATCTGAGAAACCATACCCACTTGCGGAATTGCAGTTTTCGAGATTATGCGCGAAGTGGGTAGAGGGGGGATAGGAGAGTATTTTTAAGACCAAGAGGAGCCAAAAAGACCGATTCGCCGCTGAGATACAGCGATTTGAAGTTGGAAGACTGAAAAAACTCATTGTGAGAAAATGAGCTTTAAAGTTGTATAACTTAAAAAAATCTAGAAAAAAGCAGGAATGTGGGCTACTGGCCGGATAAATGGTGTTCCTGAATCAATTTTGAACGCTAAACATGATGGTGAGGTCCATTTTGCTGGAAAAGATCATCATAAGAGTACAAGCACAGTACAAAAGAAAACTAACATTGCGCAAATCGTTTATGTGGACAAACAGAGATAGTTGTTACATATTGTTTTCTTTCAGCCGGCGTCCACGCGGTCGCGCAGGAGCAGATTTACTGATCTTTCCGCCCTGTGGCGTTGAAGGTGTATCTTTGCGTGGACGTCCACGCGGTCGCGCAGGAGCAGGTTTGCTAATTGTTCCGCTCTGTGACGTTGAAGGTGTATCTTTGCGCGGGCGTCCTCTTTTTCGGGGCAGGGTGGAAGGCTCAGCTGTGCTCGGTTCTCCCTGTTTGGGATCCGGATCATCGACATTCTCCTCATTTGAAACCTGGTCTACTACGACAGGCGGACACAGCAGATCGCGGTACTCCTCCGGACAATATTCACGTAAATTCGCGAATAAATATTGCTGGCGCGCTTTCGGTAACCCGACAGAGATATCCTCTTCTAAAATGACGTCCGGAGGAATGGTGAGCCCAATTTCCACATCAACAGGGATGTCATCCAGCCGTTTCCTGCAAGAAATGATGCCTGGTTTCTTGTTCGTGAGCGTAAAGTGGTAGTATGATGTGAGATGAGGGATTCGTTTCCAGCCCAGAGTTTCGAAGTAAAACGTCCACTTCTTGAAGGGGAAGGATAACTGTTGACCACGCTCGTCACTGACCATGACACTCTGGTTGACCTTACTCTGCGGCGTACTATTTTCAACAATATTGGCTACCTCCTGCACTGAATAAGCAGTGGACCGACGAAATTTCTGTTTGAATAAACCGAATGCCCAATCGACACTGAATCGGGTGTGGCCAGGCTGCATGAAATTGAGTTCGATGTCGGTATTCAGGTAGCACATTAGCGTGAAATTTTTATTTTGCCAACAGCAATTATCGGCGTGAAGGCTTAGGCTTGTTTCTCCCAGTGCATGGTTCGCGAAATAATGATCTAACATATTGACGATATAACTGCTACTTTTACCAACTGTGACCGATTCGGGAATTAAGTAGTTGAATTGCTGCCGCATTGTGTCATTCATTACACCAAAGAGTGATATTTTGAAGCCTGTAAACATTACCACGAAAAGAATGAAATGAGCGTCCAGAGCTGAACGGCGATAATGTTTAACGCATTACCTGTTAGAAAATAGATCGGACCCGGTTGTATTGGATCATGGGGAATAGATACCAGCTGCGCCATGTCAAAGGAGTGATGACCTTTGCCAACGTATGACAACGGAATATGTGGAGTGATTGGCGCAGTACGAAGCGCGAAAGCGGCCTTTGTTTCTGCAATGACAGCGTTATAATACGCTCGTTCCTGTTCCACCACTCGTAGATGATCATCCATCTTCTGCACAATTTCACGTTTCTGTCCATCATCCAATGCAGCTTCTCTTTGATAGGTTGTAAAATTAGCATGGCAGAATTTGCAGACGTCATATTTAGGTTTACCAATGATTATTTCTGGGCAATATTTACGCCACAAGCGGCGAAATGTTACCAGACTAACAGGTGCCACTCCTTTTTCCTGGCATCCTCGTACGTACTCGTTCGTGTATATGCCTCCTTTCGTATCAGTTGCAATGTGAATCATCGTAGTAATCTAACTGCACTGCATCTCTGCGTAGTTGGGCCAGCTCGACGGCCGGAAACAAATTGGAGCACGGCGTTCCCTTCACACCAAGCTTTTCTTCCACCTTCCGGAGTATTAGAGCCAGTCCCTCCGAGGGTTTCTTAAAAAAACCTCCACTTTTGCAATAGATCAAGTCGCTTGGACGACTTGGATCTCCAATTGACGACCGACAATGCTCCCATTGGAGGATATGTATATTTTCTTCAATTTCTTGATTACATAGCCTCCAATATAGTCAATTATGTCCGCTAGGAATTTCGTTGCTGAGCGATCTAAATTTTCAAATTTAAATTTTTTGAAATTGATTTCTAGCGGTTCAAAATCCAGCGGTTCACTCGTCAATTTGGTCACATAAAGTATCGGTGTTTCAATTTGCTGCATCGGATGAAGAAACTTGATGATGAATTATCAATCGTCTGTATGCCACTCAAAACTGCCATGCATTAGGATTATTACTTTTCCCAGCATGCAGAAATATAGTAAATAAAATACGAACACTTAAAAGATACGCGTAATTTGAAGTAATGATATCTTTTTTTTTTTTTTTCTCCTATTCCCAGACTGACAGGTTTCGGTAGTAATATTTTTTTCTTTACTTGGAAGCATGTTCCGTCTTTTTTCAACAGGAGGAGCGTCATCTAAGCTTACATGTTCCTCACTCGAATTTGTTTTTTCGGACAAATCTTTTCTTTCCAAAGTATGATTCCATCCTCCTTTACCGTAAGGATAAAGAATAGGGTAAGTCATAGGATTGGTATGCTGAGAATCAACGTTCAATTTCATTGAACGCCCATCTTTACTATGAATCTGTATATCCCGTAAATATGGAGGATAACCATCCTCATCGGGTGAAAATATAGCAGCTATTTCATTACACACCGGTAAATTATAAACCCCTTCTTTGTCAGATGTACGTTTCAATAACCAAATAGAATAATTAATACATTTATTAGGATCACCAAAACAACGCTTCATTTCTCTCTCCTCTAGTTCTCGTAATTTAAGGAACATTTCGGCGTATGGATTTATAGTACGTATTAATTGATCTAGATCTGTCAAAAGCGTTTTTGAACAATCACTATTGCGATTTTGACGACATTGGTTTGCAAGACTGGAATCGACAAAATATAACTGCGAATATTTCATTTTCGTGACATCATTTTCTCTCAAATTACTGCTTAAATGTCGGATTATACCTTGCACTTTGAAACAATACGGGCCGAAACTGGAAACAGTTTGAATATTACCCGCTGAAACAGAAGCACCAAATGATGCAAAAGCTAAAGCTGAGTTGAATTGGCGAATATTTTCTCGAAAATTAGTACTTTCAGGATGCGTTTTACATATTAATGATTTTATAAGATCGGGTTAAATTAGTATTCACGTTGACCCTCTCCTTTATCACGATCTTTTTCGACACCCACCCCCTCTATTGAAAATCGGGTATGCCCCGTGAAAAATTTGCGAGGAATCCTCCACCTGCTCCACAAATCCGCAATTCCGAGTTCGAGTTCGCGAAGCCTAGCATAGAGTTATTAGCCATATACTATTCCTATGCTCTATACTAATATTAGGCTACTTAATAGGCTTAACGGAGCTCGAAATTCTCTAAGCCCTCCTCCAAGTCCGCCTTCTATTACACAGGGTGAGGCCAAAAGATGTCACCAGTTAAATGGGAGTTTGTGTTTAATCTGTCGTAGCGCAAAAACGCGAAACGTTAGATGTATACTTCATATCTCAATTTTATCTTCTATTTGCACCGAATACGAAGTTTCTACGTCTTCTCTGGGCCGAGTTATGGACCCCGAAAATCTAACAATTTGCTAGGGTTCCCAAAATAGGGCATGAAAATTAATTAATTTACAGTATTGAGCTGAATTTCGAACATTCCGAGTATTAAATTACTGTTCCTGAAGTGAAATTTTACGGGGAAAACTAAAAAAATAGTCACAGTAGTTATAATATGTATGTACTGCACCACTCTGCTCCAACACCGTTTTTTAGCTCATTTTTACATGCACCAGGAAATCCCAAAATCCTCTACTTTTATACACTGAATTCTTGGGTGTTTAAGCTAAATATGAATCAATTCACCCTATTTTTTCCTCCAAGCTAGTTCGAAATTTTCAACTTTTTGTATCATTTCTACATCAATTTTCTATCATTTTACTAAAAATAAATCTCCCTCGTAAGAGCTACTTTCCAATACTCATAAAAATGTAAGAAATTCAAGTTTTTCATTCTAGCGCACAGAGCAAAATTTTCCCATTTCAACAGTATATTTATCTGTTTTTGAGCAGTTCGAAAATTTCAGAGTTTTTGTATCATTTTTATCTTTTTTAACCTAAAAGAAATTTAGAATATCAAAAATTTTCATACATTCGTATCAATTCTAAAAGAAATTTAGAAGATAAAAATTTTCATACATTTTATATCAATATGTATACAATTTTTATCAATTTTAGAAGAAATTCAAGTAGTCAAAAATTTTCATACATTTTTGTATCAATTCCAATAGAAATTTAAGTAGTCACGAATTTTGATTAATTTTGTATCAATTTGTATACAATTTGTATCAATTCTGGAAGACATTTGAGAAGTCAAGAATTTTCATACATTTCATATCAATTTGTAATGATTTTAGAAGAAATTCAGAGGATTAAAAATTTTCATACATTTTTATATAAATTTGTATCATTTCTAGAAGAAATTCAGAGGCTTTAAAATTTTCATACATTTTATATCAATTTGCATACAATTTGTATCAATTTTAGAAGAAATTTAAGGAGTCAAGAATCTTGATTGATTATATATCAATTTGAATACAATTTGTATCAATTCTGAATGTTTACAAATAATATGAGGCAAAAATATAGTTTCATGACAATCTTCTTGTTGTCGAAAAAAATACTGTTATTTCTCGATGCATCCTTCGATTATTATGAAATGAAACCTAGTTTCTCAAATTTGGAATACGAATTCCTATAACACATATGCAGTTCCCCTAACTTCTACGCCCAAATAATATTATACTGATATTCATCAGATCGTTTCATCATTGAGTATGTGAGGTCTCACATCCATACGATTTCATCTTCTCGAAGTTTTTGAAGAAAAGAAATTGGGTATCTTCAGCTGATAAACAGTACTGATTAACTTCAAACATTTTGAATAATTTTGACAAGAAAAAAAAATCGGAAAATTGTTTATCAGGACATGTAGTGAAACAAATCATACACTAGTATCAACTTACATTTTTCTCAATTTTTTCGATAATGTTCAGCGAAAGAAACGCAAGAGTCTAAAGAAAGAATTTTTAATTTTGAATCTTCCGGCATTGAGAAACATTCGATCATACATGCGCATACAGAAAGGTGACTCAATAAAGCCAACGAACAAATCGTCAGCCGTTTAGTGATAAGTAGTGATAGCTTCGCTTTAGTAATATAGACTAGCAAGACGGCGCGCCTTTGGCGCGCCTCTTACGTTGTCACATTAATTTAATATTTTAGACATTTCATTTCTCCTTATTTTTTGGAATTAAAAAATGTATTTTTTTTATTTTTTGATACTTGTGTCATCTAAATTTTCAAATATTTCTTCATATTGCCTATCACTCATAACAAAACAGAAGAAGTAAGGAATTGTCAATGAATAATTGACATAAGACAAAACAAATTTTTTATGGAGAACATGTGAATACAGGAATAATTTTTAATAACCTCGGTAAATAATGTAGAAATTCCTATTCTGGAAAATAATGGAAAAAAAAAAAATAATAAAAAATAACAGAAATTCTGTAGATAACTGTTCTCTGGACCTGTATTCAAAATTTTTGCGCAAACTCTCCATCTTTTTCAGTCTTCTACATCTATCTCCTCTAATTATCCGTACCGTAATAATTGATTCTACGTGTCGTCTTCCTGCAATCTGCAAATGAATAGAAGAAAAAGGTTTCGATTCTAAGATTAGTTGATTCATTTTCTCATTTCGCTTTCACTTTTTCTTCTCAAGGTCCTTAATATATTCTTTCGGGTCCACTCACCTCCAGCTAACAGCTATTCTTGACGTCGAGTCCGTATTTTTGTAATTCACTATTCTGTAAGTATTCTTCTGTCAGATCGTGATGACGTCAAGTCCTTCTCCAGTTTATAATCCAAGTCAACTACCTAGGTACCAATTTAAATTAAGTTTTAATTGGCAACCTTTTCTATAGGGGGGTTCTTGAAAATTGTGATGTCTTGTCATTTGCCAAGAACAATCGTTAAGGGTATGCTCTACCTTCAATGAAATGGTAACTTGGAATACCTCTCAGGAGACTAATATTGCACAGAATGCGATGAAACTTTGGAAATTTATTGTTTGAGGTTACAGAAATACCGCTAATTGGTTCTGAGCGCGTAATATCCATAATTATTTTTTACAATTTCCAATATACACTACTTGTAAACTAATTAGCGGTATTTCTGTAACCTTGAACAATAAAACTCCGAAGTTTCATCGCATTCTGTGCAATATTAGACTCCTGAGAGGTATTCCAAGTTACCATTTCATCGAAGGTAGAGCATACCCAGTTTTTTCAATTCCTCCTCCTGTCATATAAATGTTGGAAATTAAAATTCCATATTCCTCTCTCATCATATATAGCTTGAAAATTAAAATTATCCCAAGATACCCTCTTGTCATAATTGTATAGCTCGATGTACAAAATTTTTTCAATTTCAACTCATCTGGTGGTTCAATGTTTTCCAAGATCCTCTCCTGTCATACATAGCTCAATTCCCATAATGTTTCAAATGTTTTTAAATCTGACTCATTTGATAGAAAACATTTTTCCTAACCCCCGTCTATCATATACAGCTTAAAAGTCCTAGTTTTTCCAATTTTTCCGATTCCCTCCAGGTTTAGTTAGCTCAATTTTAGAAAGTTTATCAAATCCAACCCGTTTTTTTGGGACTTTAATTTTGAATTCAATTCTCAATATTGAAATCAATCCATCCCATAGAAGAGGATCTGTGAATTCCTTGTTTAACTTTGTTTAACGCCATTGTTTTTCATTATAACTTTCAATTCAACTTTTTTGGTTGAATAATATAATCCTGATTAAAATCTTCATTATAATATTCATTTAGTCAACATGCCTGCGGTATCGCTCCCTCTATTTTTCCCGAATACACGTCTCTCACATTAGGTTTCAGCTTATAATTTCCAACCCCATCTCAAGAATAAAACACACCCACATATTCTTCATACTCCATCATTTACTTAATCATCAGAAACTTTTATTCGGATTTTGGTTGACATCAGTTATCCTCAATACAATGAAACTGCTTGCACGCTTAAAAACTTCACTCTCTCACCTAAAATTATTAAGATTTCAGAAGAATTACACACTTGTAACTTAGAAATTTATGTCAATAGTCAATTTATAGGAGTTGAAAATTTAAAAACAAAAAGGGCAAAAATTTGAAAATCAACAAACCAATATAAAATTAAACTAAAAAATATAAAGTTTATAAAATAAAATTAAACAAAAGTCAAAAATAGTCGAAAAATTCCCAAGGTTAGGTAGTGGAGCAGCAATGGCTTCATACAACTTATTCTCACTTGCACAATGCAAATAATGATAAATATTCATTGTAATATCGACACTATTAGGCCTATATGCCGGCTGGATTATAAAATAGATTGAACGATTCCCAAAATAATAAATCGAATTCCTTTAGAATGGATAAAGAGTAATTTGCTGAAATTGTTGACAAAGAGCATAGATTAGTAGTACCTATGAACATCTATCATAGGTCAGGAATAATTTAATCGAGTAAAAGAAGTATAAACACGAACAGCAATAATCTTGAATCCAAAATGAAAAAACGAAGTGAAGACCTTCTACAGATTAGTTTACAAATCACAACAGAAATGAATTCGAAAGCTATGATAAATTCGAAATTCGAATAAATAATAATTATTAATTCGAATAATGTTCATCGACATTAATTTGTTACCTACTACTACAACTAAAAGTAACAATAAAAATTCGTCTTCAATCTTTGACTATTCATCATACCTAGGATAAATAGTCAAAGTCTTCACTGTACGTATGTACACGTCACCCATTTGTTTTCACAATGTTCCGGCACTGATGAGACAATGAGAAACACGGTCGCTAGTCGCTACACACCAGGCGGATCGAAAAAGCCAAAAAATAATTCATCAGCTGTTTAGTGATAAGTAGTGATAGCTTCGCTTTAATTGACATAATCCATTTCATCCTTTGAAATTGAGTAATTATTAATTACTGAGAGAATCATTTTTATTTATCATAAAAAAAATTTTCATTTTTGAAACCATATACCAAACTGTATACCAAACCATGTACCAGACCATATACTGTACTATATACAATATACCATACCATGAACCATATACTATGTACAGTATACCATATATGGAATTTTTTCATTTATAAATACAAACTCAGAAGAGTTATGTTGTTAAGCAATATA
This sequence comes from Aspidiotus rigidus, assembly GCA_035079385.1. Taxonomy (NCBI): domain Eukaryota; kingdom Metazoa; phylum Arthropoda; class Insecta; order Hemiptera; family Diaspididae; genus Aspidiotus; species Aspidiotus rigidus. The sequence continues at coordinate 10,312,889 of JAVHKY010000020.1, read as the reverse complement.
ATGGAATTGGAAAAAATAAAAGAATTAATGATACGTTTTGATTTCATAAAGAACTCGGTATCTGAGTTTGTAAAAAAATATAATGTGTCAGATTCCTTTGTGCGAAAAAAACTTAAATTATGGAATATTCCTCATGTGACAAAAAAGAGAAATGTTCTCACTCCTAGAAATAGATTAGGTCAATTTTGTTTATCAAATAAAATTGATCAGTCAACATCTGTTCATAAGCATATCCCTATAAGAAATAGAGTTAGAAATGATGGAAGCAGCAAATTTCCAGAAAATCCTCCAAATATAAGTGAAGAATGGGAAACAATCAACTTAAATGAGTTAGATAAACAGAATTACAGAAATAAAAAATAGAAAAAAATTTTTTTCATTTTTAATATGAATATAATATGTAAATACAACCCATGACAGCACTTGACATATTCAAAACATAATAATGGAGGGAATTTGCAGTAGTTAAACAAGTATCAGTTTATCATCTATAACTTTATTATTTATGAGAGCACACATACTGATAATTTGCTCAAAACTCATATTCGCTCCTATAAGTATATAGTTTTTTATAGATAAATTTTCATTTTTCTCAAAAGTGTCGCAGTATGCACGTTCAATAATATCTTTCATACCATCTTGGCAAGTTTTGTTGTACTTTAACTATTATTATAAGACAATCTTCAAAAATTAATAATATATCAAGCTTACCATTATTTATATACTTTAAATATAGAGCTTCAGATGAACACTTAAATTTAGTGGCAAGCAAAATTACAAACATAACATGATGAAAGGATGCCTCATTTTTTGTACCTAATTCTACTTTTCTAAAAATACTATTCAACAATTCACAGATTAATTTAAGATTTCCTTGTAGTATATCAATTTCATCGGAAAAATCGATCTTATTCCAATAAAAGGCACACCTCTCTACTAATGCAAAGTCTATTTTGAAATTCGTTCCATAATACTCTCTCAATTTACAGTAAAACTCTGATATTATTTCTTCATTTGGAATACTTAAATACATTATTTTCTCATTATGGGTATTAGTATACATCTTAGAAATAGAAAAATATCCTTGCTCTAATAAAAAACAGAAAAACAAATCAGGATTTTGAAGATTAATATCAGGCTCAAGAAGCATTTGCTTCAATTTGTAAAGATCCGACATCTGAATTTTACCTACGTCAGTAACTTTTAATGTTTTTTTCATATCACCACAGATATCTAATAATGAAAATTTTACAACATTAACATCTAGAATTTTATCTAATTTTATTACAACACCTGAATTTTTCCAGTAATTTTCTAGTTTTCTAAATTTTAAGTACCATATAACTGACCATATGCTTAAAATTTGTTGACCACTACACTGGTAGCCATTATAGTATTTTAAAATGCCTTGAAATTCAGAATCTTGTACTTGAAACCGTCTCTGTAAGTCCTCCAGTTCCTCAACAGTCAACCCATAAAACTTAAAAAGCTCCTCGTTTTGTAAGAATTTATACGGAATCACATTTCCCAATCTACTCAGACCAGTAGTACAAATATAGGAAATTCCTGTGATAAATGCAGATCGAACGTATTCATCATTATCTTTCACCACGAAATCTAAGCAAGAGATAAAAAATCGTATGATATGTTCCAACTCATTTTGATTTCCCGCTTCCAACATTGCCTCTCCAGCCATACTATCATACTCGTCTACGAGAACAAAACACTTCGCGTCAAAGTGTTTGAACAGACACTTCGATAACAATTTGAAACCTTCGCAAATTCTAAATCGATCGCAGGATTCAGGAAGATAATTAGAGTCCGAGCACCATATTTTACAGCCCGCTTTGTGTCCATCGTTAAGTTTGGAACTTTCACACAGTTATTCGTGTTCGCAGAAGCTTTCACGTATTATGCGTTTACACTCCGAAACTGCTCTCTCAAGTGAGTCAACTGAAGCGCTTTTGAAATTCACATAAATAACAGGATATTTACCGAGATGTTGGTTCATTATTTCCACCTCTTTGCTAATTTTAAGTTTTCGACCTGGAAGCTTCGGAATGTCTCTCGTGAACAGACGATAGGTTTCGGTATCACGTATAGGTTCGTTTAATTTAGACTTTGTTTTCCGATTACCAACATCGTCGACTTCGATAGAGAGAAATAATTTCAACATGTCTAAATTAATCGATTTCCCAAACCGACGAGGTGCGGTGACCAGGAATGAAGATTTACCAGATCCGCGGAGTACTTCTTCAATCAGCATTGTCTTGTCAACAAAAGAAACTGCTTCAAGTATTTCTTTGAATGAACTCGCAGATAGTGGAATATCCTAAGATCAAAATAATAGTTTAGACGATTGAATCATCGACTGATACAACGAATAATATATTATTTACATACAGCGTTCGATCTCATCCGCTTCTCTGATACAGGCTCGTCATCTTCTTCTGTGATTCGAGGACTCGGCGCTACTTTCCTATACAGAAAAACGAACATAATTTAAATGAAATTGTCACGTAACGAGTGATCCGTGGTTATCAATACACGTTCTTTTCATTTTCGTAGGAACACATCGAGAAAACAACAAAATTGACTCTAGATTCTAGAATGAAGATTCTAACAATATTTATATAGATTGATTAAAGAATACTTACGACATAGTGAATAATTCGTCGGCGTCGTTTCCACTCTAATTTATTTCGAAAATACGATTATTTTATCTCGTTATTCAAGACGATCTCTACAACGAAGACTCCATTTCTAACATAGATCAACTCTGACAATAATTTGAGAGAACCAATTTCTCAGAAACAAGATTCACTAATTCTTTCCAGATTCAGAAGGAAACATTTTTGTATTTGTAATAGACTAAATCGCCGTGACGTCATTCATGAACATTTACTGATAACAGGAATCGAGAGAATGCGATAGTATACTGTATCAGTTCAAAGTAGGATATCGATTCCCATAAGAATACACAGGGATCATTTCGATCATACGCTCAAATTAAAAAATTGGAAATAAGTAAGCAATTACGTGTTTATATTTAGAATCAGGAAGTTCTCATGTCTTTGAAAATGTACCTGCGGTTCTTAACTTATTTCTTGTTTTCAAATCTGAACGTAAGATCGAAACGTTCCCCTGTATTTCTTATGGAGCATTTTTTTTGTTTTGAACTTACGCGTAAGTTGGGGTTAGTCAAACTTAAACGAATCCGTTCCTTAAGGTTACGGCTATCCATCATAAACGAAAAAACGAATACTCTACAGGGAGAGTAAACAAATGCAAACCGCAGAAAATAAAAACGAAGGGAGCGCTTTCGGTTAAACAACCATCTTCAAACCTGAAATGAAAGCAACTGACGAACGAATGAGAAGGAAGAGGTATTAAGATCGTCCGAACGAGAAATCACGGTGTGAATCATAAACCTGTTCGATCAAGCCATCTTCCGGAATATACGAGTTGAGTATAGTGATACCGTCAGTGTTGAGGTGACGCAGTATCTCTATATTCTCGAGGGCGATACGTTTACGGTAGGAATTCTCCTTATGGAGGAGCTTTTCGGATCCCTCGCGGAAACTGTGGCCACTGTTAATCAAATGATCAGCGAAAGCTGACTCCCCTAAGCGTCCCTTCTTCCAAGACTTCAGGTGCTCAGCTACTCTAACTTTCATCTGGCGGCTGGTCTCACCAATATAAAAGCCTCCACAATCCTCACATTCCATCTTATAAACACCACTCCTTTCATCAACCGGTATGGGATCCTTCAGTCTCACAAACAACCTCTTGACTGTGGTGAGGTTGTAAAACGCGGGTCTGAAACCAAACGGGCGAAGGGCCCGACCCAATTGCTGGGAGAAATTCCCCAGGAATGGGAGACTGATCCAACGCAAACGGCGATCACGGATCGTGTCTCGGGGGAGGGAGGTGGTGGAATCAAGAAGGCTCCTCGTAACTTTCCTCCGAACCATCACGTCAACGTCGACATTGACTCCATTCACTCTAGCCAGTTGGTTCAAAAATCGCATTGATTTCGAATCTCCTCATTCGGTCTTGAATTCGGCCTCTTTAACCGACGTCCTCAGGGATGTAAGCCTTCCCCCAGGGACGACCATCTGCTCGTTTGATGTTGTTGGTTTGTTTCCAAATATTCCTAAGGCTGCTACTATCCAGCGGATGGGTGAGCTACTCATCAGAGCTAACATTCCTCACAATGAGCTTCAGGAATTTTTTGATCTCCTGAATACTTGCTGGTCCCCTAACTTCTGTAAATTTGAAGGGAAATTTTTCGAGTTCCCTGAGGAAGTAGGGATCCCTATTGGATCACCTCTAGGCTCTCTTATCTCCGAAGTTTTCATGTCTAAGTTTGAACTTGACCTCTTTTCCTCGAACCAGGTGTTACTTAATCATATTCACTACTGGCACAGGTACGTTGATGACGTTCTATGTACCTGGACTGGTCACCCAGATCTCCTTGGTGAGTTTCTGAGGTATCTCAATTCCTGGTACCCTTCCATCAAATTTACGTTGGAAATAGGGGTATTTTCCATCAACTTTTTGGATTTATCGATCTCTATAATAGACGGTATCCATAAGTTTGGAATTTACAGGAAAGATACTACGACCGATGTTTTAGTCCACGGTGGTTCGTTCGGTCCTGTTGCTCATAAGATGGCTGCTTTTCATAGCCTAGTTCACAGACTGACTCGTATTCCGTTGAGTCAATCTGCTTTTAAGAAAGAATTACTTACCATAAAACACCTGGCTAGAGTGAATGGAGTCAATGTCGACGTTGACGTGATGGTTCGGAGGAAAGTTACAAGGAGCCTTCTTGATTCCACCACCTCCCTCCCCCGAGACACGATCCGTGATCGCCGTTTGCGTTGGATCAGTCTCCCATTCCTGGGGAATTTCTCCCAGCAATTGGGTCGGGCCCTTCGCCCGTTTGGTTTCAGACCCGCGTTTTACAACCTCACCACAGTCAAGAGGTTGTTTGTGAGACTGAAGGATCCCATACCGGTTGATGAAAGGAGTGGTGTTTATAAGATGGAATGTGAGGATTGTGGAGGCTTTTATATTGGTGAGACCAGCCGCCAGATGAAAGTTAGAGTAGCTGAGCACCTGAAGTCTTGGAAGAAGGGACGCTTAGGGGAGTCAGCTTTCGCTGATCATTTGATTAACAGTGGCCACAGTTTCCGCGAGGGATCCGAAAAGCTCCTCCATAAGGAGAATTCCTACCGTAAACGTATCGCCCTCGAGAATATAGAGATACTGCGTCACCTCAACACTGACGGTATCACTATACTCAACTCGTATATTCCGGAAGATGGCTTGATCGAACAGGTTTATGATTCACACCGTGATTTCTCGTTCGGACGATCTTAATACCTCTTCCTTCTCATTCGTTCGTCAGTTGCTTTCATTTCAGGTTTGAAGATGGTTGTTTAACCGAAAGCGCTCCCTTCGTTTTTATTTTCTGCGGTTTGCATTTGTTTACTCTCCCTGTAGAGTATTCGTTTTTTCGTTTATTGGGGTTAGTCATTGCGGAGCAAACATCGCCTTGTTATCAGTGAATGTCCGTGAATGACGTCACGGCGATAGAGCATCGCTTTAGTAATATAGATTATTATTTGCTTTAATAATATAGATTGTACTACCTACGCACCTACGACATAAATAATTTTTGAAAGTAGTCGTCAACCATTTCCACAATGTTCCGGCATTGAGAAAATGAGAAACAGGCGGATCCAAAAAGCCAAAAAATAATTCGTCAGCCGTTTAGTGATAAGTAGTGATAGCTTCGCTTTAATAATATAGATAGATTGGATCTTCCTCTTACCCTAATGCAGGAGAAGAAATTTTCGAGATGATCTTGGCAAAGTTTATACGATAATAAATATGTACAGTCGTGTTCACTTCTCAGAGCGTCAAATGATTTGAATAGATTGGCCAATGAAGCTATAATGCCAATATCTACACTTGTGATTGATGTTTACAATGAATTTACTGTCATTGTTCTTCAAACCTTTAATATTGTATTCTATTAACTCCAGTGATCGACTTTTCAATCTTTCATAATTTTTTTCGATCTCTGGTCTACCAAATTCATTATTATGTGCAGATTTGGAGCGGCAGTTCAGAATATCAAAAGCATCATTGAAGTTTCTGCAAAAGTCAGAGATACCTTCCGCATCTTTGAATCGAATATCATCTTCATTCAATTAATGTTTTAAAGATGCACTAGTGGACTGATTGAGAACTTGAGCCCTCTAATCTGACGTTCATGATGCTTTCTATTGCCAGCTCGCAAACCTTCTAACGCTCTGCCATCTTTGGCTGAGATGAGAAAGAAAAGTACCAACTTTCCTGAGAATTAAATCAAAACAACATTGTTTCGCAATTGTTTTCTGGATTTGTATATTCTAAGATAGTTAAATGGCAGAGAAATGTTCCTTCCAAAATTTCGCTGCACACACTCAGATCTTTTAACACCGCTCTCTTAGTTCGTACCTTATTTATAATAAAGTAATCGTTGGAAGGTTGAATGAATCGATGAACTAGAGGGGAATCTTTCATGCTTACTGGAAATGGTAAGATTTTGAAAAGATCAAAATCCTGATTTTGTGCTAAAGGAATGTGTGTGGTGAAAACTAGGCGATTTTGATCAGTAAAAATTATATCTATTTTACAGAGACCAATGAATGTATGAATTGAAAGCGGATCGACTGCGAATGGAAATGTTTTATCATTTGGTAATTGTACCAGACTTAACTCTCTACTGAGTTCTGAAGGCTTTATGATACTAGGGTGTAAAATCCCTTTCTTCGCAAAGAGTATGCCCGTAGTAAGCGTGTCATACTCTTCTATAGCTTGTTGTAACATTGAAGTTAAAATTAATTCATTCTCGATGAATAATTCTCTCAAAATGGTCATGTTTAAATTTTGCTCGGTTTGTTCCATAAAACTCCCTATGACCAGAAAATTATTTTTTAGAGCTTGCTCATTATTCTGCAAAGTAGCTAGTGTTGTGTTGAAATCGAGGATACTACTTTTTATAATGTGAAACTGCTCCCGAACCAACTCTCTTATATTTTCCGTGTCTCCTAAGACCTTCTCTATTGAAGAATCGTAACGTCTATGATCATCAGAATCAGGTGTACCCGTGAGCCATTTTTGAATTGTTGAAAGTTGTGGAATAAGGCCATAGTCAAGGAATCTTTTGCTTCGTTTTAGAGAGTGATGAACTAAATTTTGTATATTTTCATATCCTTCTTCATTTTGTAGCGTCTCAACCCCCCGCCCCTTATCGGAAGGGCCTTTCCGCTCAGTAGAGGGATCACAGCTTTTCCTGTATTTACTAAAATTTATTTCATCATCCTCCTCCAGCGTAGGATTATCAGCAGTATCCTGGACAAAATTTCGTAGGGCTGTTCTTGTTGCTACATTGCTTCGGATTGTAATTGTTTTAGCCTTCATGAACTCGTACAAATCGCGATTAGTGATAGTCATACGTTTAAAGAGAAGAATTAAAATGTATTGAAGAAATTGTATTGTGTAAGCCAAAGATACTTTTTAAATCATGCTTGTATCATTGGAAAAAATAAGTTAAAGCAAGAAGTGTCAATGCACGATCAAAGTGAATGTTTCAATGCGGCTCACTCATTTTATACTTCCTTGGCAACTCTTGGCGCCCATTTCTGCCAGTCTACAGAACCTAAATTTTTAACATAAATGGAGTACTTACTTGCGATGCTCTATTCTAGTTTCAATCCAAACTGGAACTCAAAACCATCAACACCACGTGAAAGAGCGTAAAAAATACTCCGGAAATACGATGAACAAACACAATACATACAGGTACAGTACCCGTTCAAGGATCAGCTGTACAAGTGACAAAACAACAATATTCCGCACTTTCTACCCTTCCTATCATTCGAATGCTGCTGTCGCGTCACCCGACGCGGCGACAGACTTTTCAATACCCGATTCAGGGTTCTCAGAGTAGTAGAAAAAGATGTTTGAAGTTTCATTACATTCTGGTGGGGTCACTTTTTTGATTTTTTGCCGCATAAATTAGTGTTTCATCCCACTGTGGCTTCTGCTTCTTGCTTTATAATCAGTTTTGAGATGTATCCCCATGATACAGGTCTCACATTGTTATCTTTCATAGGTTCCTCTGTACATTTTGTGATTTTCTTAAGAAGTACTATATAAGTCAAAGCTTTTCTCTGTATTACTCTGTAGTGCCTCTGCCATAGTGCGGAGCCTTGATATTTCAACATCTTTGTCCCCGCGTTTCATGCTAGGGAGCTGGAATGGAGTGAGATATGGTATAGTGGAGATGATTTTACAGTGTTGACTCTATACTAAACGCCAATAACCCACTTGATTTTTTGAACAAAATTTTGAAAACCTGTTCTACACCTGAATATTGACAAAGTGGGCCCTTTTGATGGATAAGTACAAAATTATCGTTGAGACAAAACCAGGAGCATTAGCTTCAAAGCAGAAATGGTTTACATTTCAAATATTTTTCACAGCTTATCACTGACCTATGTTATCAAAGTACGTAGGTACTCGGTGAATATTGGGAAACATAAACTTGGCTTTATGCAGCTATGGCGCAAATATCTTTCAGACAATGAGCTTCATTACAATTCCACTTTGTTTTGAATTCAACATCATTCTTTGTATAGCCTACTGCTAGAAAATTCAAATCAGTAGTCTCATACTGTGCCATGAATTTGATGGTGTAGTTATTCTTATTCTGTCCTACACAGTTATCCGCGTGTAATGAAATATATTTTTCTCCAACTCGAAAATTAGTGATGGCGTGATGAAGAAACGATAGAACAAGATCAGCGCCCTTCTCTATAGCACATGATTTGGGATTAATTTACAGAATGAAACAATTAAGGCGCTCAATACTAATTCCAAATAGACCGACTTTGTAACCAGTTGAAAAGTATATCGGTCCCACTTGTTGGCTTGGATGAGAAGGGATTTAATATTTGCTGAGCATAATCAAACGTGTAATGCGTGATACTTTTCGTATAACCCTCGAATACTGAGTGCGTATTTATACACTCCCCTCGTCTCAGTAGACGTTGAACACTTGTTTTCGGACTACAAACTTGTTCTCAGTGATAGGAGGCAATTTTTCACTCGTGATAATTTAGAAAAACATGTTCTTGTAATGTTAAATTTGGTTAAAAAATTTTTTTTAATTTCATCTCGCCGGAACCAGCTGATGAGACGATCCATTACGAATCCTCCTGCAACGTTGCATGCGTCTTCGACGCACAGTCCCAGTGTACTTTGCGATTTCTTTTCGCCCATAACAATATGGACGTTAGAATTTGTACCGACGCGGACGTCGACGTCCCCGACGCTTATACTGGACGCATTCCTAATAGAAATTACCGAGTCACGAGTTGAGTTAAAATTCTGGTCAAGAAGACACTATTGTAGGAATAAGGTAACTGTCGGAAGATTCTTGCTTCTAAATGTACAAAATAATTTAGTCACAAGTAATTATAATAATTACGAATTCGTTACTCTCGTAATACATCAAATCGTGTATCTAAATCTACTACTACTTGTTGTATAACTACAGCAGCGCTCGGAGTGATCATCTGCCAGTGGTGCCAAGACTACCAATAGTTGCCTTCACGGATGATAACAAACAATCCAAATCTTGACAGTTACCTAGTAAATATTGTATCAGAAGACAGTTCAAACAAGACCGCACGACATTCAATCACAGTGTCAGGGTACAATTTTCTTTCTTCTAAAGCAAAATTCAAGTGACCAAGTGACTCCCTAATTTTTCTAGATTTCTTCTTCCAGTTTGTCAAAATAGCTTACATCTAATGGCTGAAGGATGTGGGTACTGTTAGTAGGTAGGCACTTGAAAGCTATGTTGTTTTCTGAGCATAAATTGAAAATCATCTTGCTACCTTCTAAATGTCGGCAATATGGAAGAGCAACTATCTTGAACCAATCTGTAGAACATGTTGTAGAGTAATTTAGAAGGCTTGAATTCTTTTAACGACAAACATCTTTACTATACTCCTGAGAATAGAGAGGGGATAAACATGAACGTACACGTATTTTGTTTGCTCTTCCAACCACAAGCGTCGAGTACACTTGAGAAGGAAGCTTAAACCAAGAATAAAAAGATGAGAATTTTTGTAAATTGTTACTTCGATTCTTTCCTTGTAGTAGACTGCACAGTCTTGATTTCTGGGTAGATCACAATTTTCGGTAGACTGCGTACTATAGAGGAACCATATCGTGATGACGATCCATGCCGTGATGCTCTTTGATTAATTCCATAGCTTGAAAAGCTGTCTTGGCATCTGCAACTGTAAACTGAACTGATTTTGATAACGATAATCGTAGAAACTGGATTGTTTGAGCGTTGAGAGCTCTACATCGACCAGGTGAAATATCCACAATTCCTTTTGCCAAAGGAGCTTTGACAAACACTGCAAGATTATAACCTCTAAGATCTATCATGATTCCTTCTAACCACGAAGTGTAATTCTGGCGACCTTGAGGTTTTTCTGACTCGAGATAGATTCGCAAAGGCATGGTGGTATGGAATGCTTTATCTAGTGCAACAAATCTGAATTCTTCTTCAGTGAGTGGTTTGGGTTTAGGAGCGGATATGTTACCCATCAATTACTGTGATATAGAGCCTCCACCATCGCTTCCGAGAAGAAGAAATAGAATTGAATAAAAAAAAACTACTCGACTCACTTACAGCCATGTGTTATCATTCATCATTCATTAACCTAGTATGCCCTGGGCACAGATGGCACTAAACGATATCCAAGAAATTTTTCCAGGAAAAGTAATAACTCAAGGTGAGTTTGAGAACTCTATTGAAATAGCCATTGAATTCCTCACTTATTTTCTTCGCGTAATCATCAATCCCGTAATCATCAATCCCGTAAACAATATTTCCAATTTTCACCTCTGTTATTCCCCTATCCCCTCCAACTCCTCTAACATTATTCACTATTTTCCAGAATTCTTTCGAATTTGATTCATTTTTTTCCAACAGCTCTGAATAGTACCCCACTTTAGCTTTTCTAATCTCCTTTTTGAGAATTTCCGATATAATCTTGAAATTTTTCTTTAATTCTGCATTATGTTAAGATCCGATCCGAACGGCACAAGGCAATTTATTTTAAAGAATTTATTAATTTAAATATTACAACGGCACACTGTACAAAAAAAACAAGTGTATTGACACGCGGTTGAATCCTTCGCAGCACCCGTCGACTCGCAGCACCCGTCGACTCGTTGTAAGCTCCTTGTTGTTCTCCTGGACTGGACCAGTTGCGATCGTTGTTGGCCGGAGTGCTGAATGCTGCTTGGCTGTTATTTTGTTTTTCCAACACATTATTCCTGAAAAAGTTTATACGCCGCAGATTTCCCATTATTTGCTAATGTTATTAGCGCTGACGTCATCCGTGGCTTTCTCTTCTTCTGTCGACTGCGGCCACGTTGACATATATTTATTACCCTAGTGGCAGCAGTTTGGCAACGCTGCACTGTCTCAATCAGCCTGCCAAAACTACGATCGTGCCAAAACTAAGGTTTACACTTTCACTAGAACGACGGCGCGCCTTTCATGAATTCTGTTGTCATGATTTTTAATCTGAAGGTTTGACGTTTGACAGTTACTACCTGTCGTTTGTTATTTTCTAATTTTTTTGCAGTTGAGTAATTTTTTTTTAATCACTTTACAACAAAGTGAATAATTGTATATAATTTGAATTGAATTTACCGAATAATATAATTATTGATGAACATACTGTTGTTCGAGTAAACGATACATTGACTTACAAAGAACGAATTTTTATGATTGAGATAATATTATTAACTTATGAATAATGAACTTGAAGTAAATGTTCTTAATTTATTATTATTATTAATAATAATGTATTCAATTCATTCTCCAATCTTGCTATTTTTCTGATAACGAATTGTTCCTCTTCTTCCATTTTTCGTTTATTTTCTTCTATTATTTTTAATTTCGTTCTATATTCTTCAAACTCTTTGTTGATATCGTTCTTTACTTCTTCGCCTTCGATTTTAATTTTTACCTCGGCTATTGTTTTCTTTGAAATGTACAAATCCCGTTTTCCATGCACTGGTTTTTCATATCACCTTTTCCACAAGGCCCATGATACATGAAAGTTTTTATTATTTCAAACAACTTCGGTTCTGTCTTTTCATCTGGGAAAGAAATTGATTTTGGAATCAAAAGGGGGGTGACTAAGCACACAAAAACAAATAAAAGTACAAACCAGTACGTAGCTCCGAAGGCGAGTTGTGCACAATTCGACGATCCGGAAGCTGTAAATAAAGATTAATTAACCCTTCATTCTGGGAGAGGGGTGCAAGGAAGTTCCGAAAATTTTTAGGAGTGGAACAACTAAATAAAATATAAAAGAGGAAGGGTTCATCCTGAAATAAAACATAGAAAGGTTCTCAAATTGAGGAGGGTAAATCGTAATAAGATGGTAATTGTAAAAATAATGGACAAACAGCTTAGTGGAAAAATAATAATGAGCAGAATTTCAATTTATTGGGGAATGAATTGAGGATGAGAGATAGCTGACTTTGTTACGAGGAATTTATTGAGGTTTGCATTCAGTTTATTATTAGTATTTTTAAAGAAATATTATATAGAGCGGAAAGAGCAAGAATAACAACTAAATGAAGTTTCGACGGACTGCAGGATTTTATTGCGAAGACGCTATTAGTATACATGCAGCTGCACGAAGTTTTAAAAGACAGGAACTGAATGAAAGAGAGAAAAAAAAATTAGAAAGTTGGACCGGGAACGGAATGAAAAGAGTTAAATGAAGCCTAGGTTCGCGTCCAATCTCGAATATGCCGACGAATGTCGACGAATTCGAAAAATATGTACGTCGAGCTGGTCTTGAACACACATCCTTTTACGGGGACAAAACAATAACGGCTCGATAAAATCGAATATCGATTTTGTGACGCTACAGCATGCCCCTATAAATTTTGAAAAAAACTGTAGGGATGTTTCGGAATTTATATACTAATAGCGTCTGTATTTCGAGCCCCATATCCACCATCATGCTATCGCCGCACTGAAATCATGATTCATCAAAAAAAATATAATAATAATAATAAATCAATCAATCAATCAATAAAAAGTATGAAGCACCAAAAGTAAAAAGAATATTAGAGAAAAATAAAAGCAAATCGCTAATAGAGCTAACATAAGTACTCTAAATATAGTATAATTTCCTAATCCGCCCCTAACTACCGCGATAATAACCTGGTAAATGATAGGAGAGGGGAAAAGAGGGAAAGGAAATGTTAAATGACAAGTCAGGGTAAATTCTCAAAAATTGTGCGGGTCCAGAGCGAGCGAATCGAAAGAGCGATAAGGTAAAATCGAGGATAGATGCGACGTCAATCCTACGGTAACCAACCCGACTCGTAGGTCTGAGTTTCGAGCAGCACGAGATGTCTAGGGGTCTACGTAAAACGCGATTTCCCAGCTCTCTGCCGTTCTCCTCAAGGCTTAGAGGTTACACGTAAGACGAAAAATAAGTCACGAGACGAGTTTCCACTTCCGCGGTCCGCCATGTCCAATTGACTAGCCGCTCGGTTCGCTTTGGCAATGTAGAGGTGCGTAATAGCATTGCTCCTACCTACCTCAGCTACCGTCGCAGAAGGGAAGGGCGCTTTCATGGTCTCAGTCTCGCGACTTTCCCTGCAAATATGGAAAGACATAAGTATAATAGAGGTTACGAGGATAAAGATGCAAAAGGAGAGAGAAAACGGAATCAACCATTTTCACTCTCTCGGTCAGCTCGCCTCAATAATAAGAGATGACGAACATTAGGAACTAGCTCAGGTCGCGTACCATCAAGGTCTCTAAGGAGGGAAGCGTTTGACCCTGTTGGTTTGACAACGAAATACTCTCCGTCGTATTTCTTATAAAATTTCCTAGTTAACCCGTATAATAGGCCTGCAAGATGGCGTGAACCATCAATGCTACAACGTCGCCCGCCTTGTAACTAGTAAAACTCTTGCCAGAGATGGCACTTCGGTGGCTTTGGTGTAAAAAGTCTATTTTGCGAAATGTGGCCACATACGCAATAGTGGCGTCGCGTCGGGAAAGTGTTGTGACCACTCGGAATATTCTTGAGCGCACGTTTGAGCCATGTAATCGGCCTCCAAGTTTCCAAAATCAATGGAGTGTGCGTAGACATGTTTAAGTTGGACGTTATCGCGTCCCTGTAGGCCAATGGCATTCTGTAAGAGAAGGAACCAATCGCGGTTTTCGTATTGCCCAAGACGAGGATTATCATAAGAACTTTGTATACAATTAGAAATTTTTCTAATTGTACGGAGTTTTTTATTTTGACGGTTTTTTTAACATTAAAAAGAAGAGTATTATTCGGCACTGCCGTCAAATAAATTTGTTACTACAATATAAATACCCTTTTTTTTTTTTTAAACAGGACCTCTGAAATAATTGTGTTGTATCTTTACTTAATTCTGCTTTTTCCTCCGACTAAAAATCTAGGAAGGCTGTGGTTTGGAGTGGGTGGATCATCAAAAAGGAAGTTCACCTGGTGGTCTATGCTCTATGTCAGGTCGTATGTCTGGGTAGACTTGGCGGATCTCATTGGGAGCTGTGGCGACTCTTACATATTCTGGGGGTATAGCAGGTGCAGCAGGTGCCATAGACCCTTCTACATGTTTTCGCAGACGTTCTATGTGGCGTGTATGCTCTAAGGACATCATAGAGATTGCAACACCCCTGAAGAGGGCTGCAACAAGTTTCCATGAAAATCCGAAGAGCTTGTGTATTTATATTGTAGTAACAAATTTATTTGACGGCAGTGCCGAATAATACTCTTCTTTTTAATAAGGATTATCATGGTCGAGTAGACCCTCGTTCACCAAATCCACTACGTAAGCCGAGTCAGTGTGAATTATCACTCGGGGAACGCGGTTCGAATGAGCAATTTCAAGAGCTCTTATGATGGCAAAAATCTCTGTTTGGTTATTGGTTAATGTCGGGCAGATCAATTTTGCACAATTGGCACCATGATCTTGTGCAATCCAAATTCCAATGGCTGAAATCGTATCACCGGGCTGAGGAGTGGATACTGAACCGTCACAGAATATGTGGGCCCAGCCATTCTCGTCGTAAAAGAATTTCAAGCAAGAAGCCTTCACAGTCGATTTTACTTCGTAATTTTTTACATTCTCTTCTAATACGGTAGCCCGATGCTTGATGAGCGTGAAGGGGTTCTTGACGTGTAAGGGGACTTTAGCAATCGGGAGCGGGTTAATCTCATCGATTCCCAATATCTGGTTCGGAGAATAACCGTGACTCTTGGGCGACGAATTTAGTGCCTGCTGAGTATCTTTCAGCTCTCGATACCATTTCGAGTGGTCGTTAACATGGCGATTGGAGGAGTTAATTCGCAAGCGAAGTTTTTCCCACAGATCGCGCATAACTCTCTCAACGGGATTGGCCGAAGGATTGTACTTGGCAGTGAATTTTGGTTTAATGTTCAAACCATGGAGATACTCAATCCATTTATTGGATCGGAACTGTTTTGCGTTATCGCTGAGGACGGACTTGACCTGGATCGCCAGCGCGTCATAGTCATGAAGAACCCGGCCCAAAGCACGTATAAAGCTTTCAGCCGTCGTTGTCTTTATTGGCTGAAATGAAACGTACCTGGAGAGACGATCAAGAGCGACGAATACTGCCGTTATGCCACCCCGCTCTTCAATGGGAGAGGTCTCAAAATATCAATGGATAGAGTCTCGCCCGGGTATGTAGCTTCAACGCGATCTTTTGTGGGTACGATGGATTTGTTGGTAGATTTGCAGTGTTTGCACTGAACACATTGCCCGACCACTTTTCCGACATGCCGCTCAAGTTCGTTGGCATAAAACTGGCGCTTGATGAGGTCGGTCGTTTTTTCAATCCCATCAGAGTGAATGTAGAATTGATGAATAAAGTCAATGACGTCCGGGAGCGCGTGATCGGGTACGACTAGTAGATGGACATCATCTTCCACTTTTCGATAAAGTTTATTATCAATAACACAAAATCGGGAATTTTCCGCTGTTTCGCATTGCTGAATAAGTCTTTTGCACCTGGCTTCGGACTTCTGGTGTATAATAATGCTGTCGAACAGGTGTATCAGCAATTCGGAAGGCTCGTCAGCTAACGTTAGTGCCATGGCATGAAACAAGTCGCAATCATCACAGTTGCCAGATAGTTCCTCTCTAGCTGATGGGTCGGCCTCACTCTGGGCACTATCCCAAAAACAGATAGACGGCTCAAACTCGGTCACGTTGGCGACGGCGTCGAATTCCCGCATGGTTTTCAGGATATTATCAAATTGTTTTTCGTCACTGCCCTGAGGAGAAATATTGAACGAATTAATGTATATGTACCATTTGGCACGACAGCGACGTATTCTTTGGCTCTTTGAAGGGTGGAGAAGGCGATTTTATTAAGGATGAGGGGATACTCTAGTAACAAGTTACGATACCGCTTCAGCACCGAATATATAGCAAACATTATTTTGATATCTGTGGGTTTTTCGATGATATTAGGGCCTAAACGTGAGCTCAATAGGGTAATCACGTTGAGGTGATCGTCAACTTCAATAAAGATAGCAGGGTTGCCAATCTTCCAAACATCACTCCACCTCGGATGAACTGGACAGTTCATCACCATTCACCAATGGAATTAGATTTTGGATGGCTGCCTTTTGGATTGATCCTTTTGATAGAATATCGACATTTCGAATCAAACCAGACATATCAGGATGAACATCCACAATAAGGCCATAAGGCCAACTACCAGGTGGTCCTTTGTTTTTTATGAGAACTACATCATTTACTTAATCGTTGAGCAATGCATCCTTTGAACGACACTTCGTGCACCTCGATAAATAATTCGAATGGAAGTTTGTAAGACGGTTGGGTGAGCTTGAAATCCCTAAAGAACTCCTCCTTCAATCGATAATACGCTTTTTCGTGCAAACATCCTGTCTTTATAGGGGGAAAAGATCTGGTTTCCCAAACCTAGAAACCATGGTCATTGCATCGATAATTCTGGGCCATATTTCTAGGACTACCTTGAGACAAAGAAGGTAAAATTACAGCTTTGCCAGGTTGGTAATTATCAGCTTCGGATTTTCCTCTTATGAAATCATGTAGGCCGCGATATTGTTCCACACGTAATTCTTTTTGATGCAATTTTATATAATTCAACCTTTCAGCTTCAATTTTACAATACGCATCAGTGATGAATTGTTGGCTCAATTTTCTAGCGTGAACAAATGTTGTAAATTGCTTACGGACACTCAGAAGATAAGAATAATAATGCAATAAAGTTATTTTCTTATTGGAAAAGCTTCCTACAATTGGTGTTGGGGACCATCCTCCAATGGCTGATGGATATACTGTAGTATTATTGGATAGACCATGGGATCCGTATGTTGTGAAATGATAGGTAATTTTATTGTTTTACCGTTGCCGTTATGAATTTCTACATCCCTGAGTAACGGTGGGCAACCATCATGACTTGAAAATACAGCCGCAAGGGTAAACTGTATCGACTATTTTCAATATTACTTTTGCACGGTTTTTTTAATAACCACACAGAATAATCTATACACATATTTTCATTCCCAAAACACCGTTTCATTTCTTGCATCTCTACTTCACGTAAGTGCATAAACGTTTTAGCATAAATATTTTCCTTCCGAAATAATAAATCTAAAGTTTCTATTAATGGTAACAAACATTCGGTGTTACGCTCTTTTCGAATGGAATTCGCGAAACTGGAATCAATAAAATATAACTGAGCGTATTTCCGTTTAGAATTATTGTCCCTTAAATTGCTACTTACATGATGGATAATTCCCTGAACTTTGAAAGAATATGGACCTCTTCCTGGTACATCTCCTGCTTTGATAGATGCACCAAATGAAGCAAATGCTAAAGCAGAATTATATTGCCTAATATTTTCAATAAAATTTTGGTTGTGCCTATCTTTACCGCATAGCAAATTTGCAATTAAATCGGGAACTGAAAACTCAAATTCAAAAATATATTTCCCTTTCATACAACATTTAATGAAGATTGGATCACTTCTCTTAGTCTGTGCGCTGCGTTCACTTTCAAAATATAGAGCCTTACATAATGTACATCAGCCAATGGGGTCTTCAAAATACACAAGACAAAAAAAAACTATACATATAATAGAATAATTAAAATTTAAATTGACGCTTTTTTAGATTATAATAAATTTTTAAAGGCACTAACGTCAACAAAAACAAAAACACACAAATTAAACCCGACGTTTCGACGACTCTGTCGACCATATAATTACAACCCCGCCGAAAATCCTGACCCCGAAGGGAAATTTAGATTTTAAGGACGAACGTTGAAAACATCAAAAAAAGAAAATCATAATAAAAATAAAAAAAACAATAAAATTAAACAAAATAGTAAAAATGAAAAGAGGGAGAAAAAAAATAAATAATTCGGCATTAATTACGACGTGGCTTGGAACGGTGAGGTTTTCCTGTCTCCTCCCTCCTACGACTGAACCCGGAGCCTCGGTCGGAACTATGGCGTTCCATCCCTCTCTTACGAATAAAGGCCGCGTCTGGAACGAGCGCGGCGCGGCGTCGTTGTGCCGCTGCGGCCGACCTGGCTATCCCGCTAGTCGAAGGGAATATCTTCAAAGATGTATTACCGATCGCATTATTCTGGCTCCGCGGATCGAACGGCGGGGCTTCCGTATCCGAGTCGGATAGCGCCAGGTCGTCCTCCAGCAGTCGTTGGCGGGCGAGATGGTCGGAGGAGCAGGCAGGGAGAGGCGACACTTCAGGTCGCTTAGCGTCCGTTGGTTTGGGCCCAAGTGGAATAGGAACCGGTCCGCTCCATAGTTCGGGGTATGGCCGAGATTCCAAGTGCCGAATGTTCACGGGTGGCGGCGGAGGAGGAACACTGACCAGCGAGAAACCCAAAATCCGGGACCCTTGGACTAAAGGTTCCGTGGAACTCGTATAACTGTTATAACCAAAAAATATTGGTCAGGGTGGAAATTTTTCGTTCTTTATAAAAGTCTTCCAACAAGCTAAATTAGCACTTGAAATTGAAGATGACTGTTTTGAGCCGTTTCAAAACAAATAAATCATGGTATAACTGTTTATGTCCGTTTGTATTTCAAGCTCAAATCTTCTATCAATGTTTCATACTTCTCTTTGACGAATGATATCGCTTCGATGAAATCACCATCTTCATCTACAAAGAGGCAATTGAAACGATAGCCTTCTTCTCCTTTTTTTGTTGTGAATTATGTAAAAAAATCACCTCCTTCAGATACGCGAGATTCATTATTGCGAGATCCACTTCTGAAAGAATCACCTCCTTCAGATACGCGAGATGCACTGCGACATTCACGTGTCATAGCATCAATTTCGATCGTAGTATTCTCAAATCGAAAAGACACTCGCTTACAAAAGAACAAAAAATTTTCTCAACTGTTTTACATAGATAGGTGACTTGAGAATTCTGGCAAACAATAGTAAAATCCTTCCTAAAAGCTGATAAAAAAAAAAAAAAAAAAAAAAAACAGGAAAAGATTTTACATTCCCTTGCAACAAAATGAAAAATTTGTGGCCCTATTAAGTAAGGATGAGTAGGATTGACCTTATTCACCCGTCTCAAAGAATAAAGATCAAGTAGAAGTATCAAGGTTGCAGTTGATGATAGTACTCGTGCTCTTGATTTACCAAATACTTTCCACCTTTATTGTGCTCTTGAGAAGCCTGCTCTAAGGCGTCCAATCTTTCTGCAATGATTATTCTTCAACTTAGGATACGGCGAGTATTGAGGGAGTAATCGCAGGTGAATGGGACGCTGGTGTGTTCGAGTTATTGAGGATGAAAGTAGGATTATTCTTGCTAGGTAAAGAATATATCAACGGCCCCATGCACTCTTGACCTCGGTCACATTTTTGCAATCTGAGGAAATAGGTCTCTTTTAAAAAAATGGGTGTTGTTGTCAACATAAAAATACAGACACAGGGGAATGCAGAAACAACATCAACAACGAAGTAACAAATGGAACAAATATGATGGAAAAAAAAGAAAAATAAGGAAGGCATATTTGCAGTAAGATATTTTGTTTGGAGAATGAAATAATGGTGAACAAATACAAAAGAAAGAAAGATGAAGTTGCTTAGAGACAAGTTTTATACATATCAATATCAATATGTAAATAATATTTCATTGAAAAATTGAAATAAAAAAACACTCAATACATGGGAGGCGCGCCGTCTTGTCTAGTATTATCAAATTATTATACGTCATAATAAAACCACAGAATAAAACAAACAAAAAGCACGGAGATATCGAAAAGACGAAGACTGATAAGCGGAGTACGTGTAAGCGAGAAGCCAAAAATCGCGTATTATCAATTTTGATAAACGGAGTTGGAAGACTCAATAATATAGATTTTCATCTAATAGGCCTAATAATAATAATAGCCTTTATTTTATATTTTGTAGTACATCTTATATACGAGGGCTGTTCAATAAAGACTGAGACTGGTTTCAGATATCCTTTATTTTACAATAATGCTTAATTTAGACTTCTGTCCCGTTCAATGTATTCCCCCCCAGCTGCAATGCACCGGGTAAGTCGGACCACCCACTGGTCATATGCCCTGGCAAAGCCATCTTCCGAGATCCTCTGAAAATTAGCCTGTACAGTTCTAATGATTTCATTTTGGCCCCCAAATCGTTGTCCTTTCAAGTGCTTCTTCAGAGCTGGGAACAAATAGAAGTCACACGGTGACAAGTCCGGGCTGTACGGCGGGTGGGGTATGATTTCGACCTTTTTTTTCATCAAAAACTCTTTGATCTTATTGGCGAAGTGCACTCTGCAATTATCTTGATGCAGCTTGAATTGTCCATTCCGATATTCCGGTCGTTTTCTTGGGATGTGGACGCGCAATAACTGTTGAAGTACTGTGAGGTAGTAGTCACTGTTCACAGTTTGACCCACGGGCACAAAATGCTGAAAAATTATACCTTTGCGGTCGAAGAAGGCGATCAACATGATCTTTAATGAGGATCTGGACATGCGCGCCTTTGTGGGGGGTGGAGCGCCTACTTTCACCCACTGTGAACTCTGCGTCTTCATTTCAGGGTCATAGGAGTATACCCAAGATTCATCCACCGTCACAACATTATCGAACCACGTTCCATCCTCAGATAAGCGATCAGCCCACTCTTGGCATATGGTGACGCGAGACGCTTTTTGCTCCGCAGTCAGAAGGCGAGGAACCCAGCGCGCACACACTCGCGAAAACCCGAGTTGTTTCACTAACGCGTGAGCACTACCGAGAGAGATGTTCAGACATGCTGCCAATTGCCGAAGTGTAATTCGTGCATCTTCCTGCAGAAAGATAGCGCCAGTGTTCACGATTTCGTCCGTCAGCTTGGTACGCGGCGCACCAGGACCGCCTTTCAGTTCCCCACTCTCTCTACCGCTCGAAAACGCATCATACCAACGAAATACAGTCGCACGAGACAAAGCATCATTACCATAAACACTTTTCAATATCGCGAGCACTTCAGTCGGTGATTTACGAAGACGACAATAATGTTTAATGACGAAACGTTGTTCCTTCATTATTTCACTCATTTTTTTTGTACAGGCTAAATTTTTCTTCCTTTACGCGAAAAGCTGTAACTCGGCAACCACTGGACGTATGATCATGAAATTTCGCACTGTTACTAACGATCAGTTATACTTTCATATCCCAAGCGGACCGGCACCATACAGTGTTGCCACATGCGGAACTAAAACCAGTCTCAGTCTTTATTGAACAGCCCTCGTACTAACTATTTATATGTTTAATTAATTTATTCATATTAATTTATATTTTACAATATTTTTCAACGCCCATGTCTTGGGCATAGGCCTCACGCAACCTCGCCCATTCGATTCTATCTCTAGCTATTCGCTGATATTGTTTATTATGAAGAAACCCTACAATTTCGTCTGATCACTTTCGCTTCGGTCCTCTTTTTCTTTTACCTCCTATGTTCCAGTTCGTTATTCTTTGCGTCCATCTGTCGTCCTGCAGTCCAATACCGGGGGGGGCGGGGACTCCTCTACATCCCTAGATGAGTGGGGCAGAGGTGACCTAATAATAATTACAATGATACTTCGGTGTTATATACATAGTACAATTATAAATTATTTGTTGGTTAACAATCTTACTCCTCTACCTATAATAGTAGCAAGTAAAGATCCGCAGGGCATGTTCAGTACTCCGCTTTTGGTCAATGGTTACAGGGAAATAACCGCCTTCCCCAGTAGTTGGGCATCCGGATGCGGTGTGAGGATTGCCATGAGAACATGTATACATTTATGGTATGAAATTGTTTAACAACTTATTCTTATCCTGAAATAGATGAGAAAAAGTGATCCTGCTGTCGCGTGACTAATACTCCACTTATCGCCCACGGTTACAGGAAATAGCTACAATCCCACTAATTAGGCGCTTCAGCAGGGTTTGGTGTTGCGAGTACAAACTATTGTTAGGTACTTATCTAAGGTCCGTGGTCCTTGTGTTGGTTGGCCGATGGCATCTTGAAGTTTGGTGAAAGCCCTGCCTAGTTGTGTGAATGGATGGACTATTCACCAACTAGGAGCGGTTGTCTGAGAACAGTCAGCCCGCCGACTCACTATGATCCATCTGACTCAGGTTTGATGATGCGGAAGTGTGGGTTCTCCGTCTTCCACAGCTTCAGCATCACTTCCTGGAGGTAAGGTATATGGTACTCCTCGAGTCTGTCCCGGTCCATTGGTCGACCGACTGTGAAGCGCATGCACTCTGTCAGCACGTGCTCGGCCGTTTCAGGGTAGCCGAGTCCACATGCGGTGCATTGGGCTCCACATGATTCAGATATAACTTAAGGCGCCATGATCTGAAAGAGCCTGTGAAGTCCAGAAGTTTGGTGGAGTCTTGATCCGCAGTCGATCGTGAATGGTGGGGAACATTTTCTGGGGCCACTTCTTTGGCATTATATTTACCCATTCATTGTTCCACACGTTCAGGGTGGCTGCTCCGAAGGCCTTGGCTGCCTCGGCAGGAGAGACTGGTTCGACTTGGAGCATTAGGCCTCCTTCGTCGTCGGTCTCCACCTGGAGAAGGTGTCCCCAGTGTTTGACCGGCATGTTTTTCGAGAGCAGCCACTTGACTGATCTTTCTGCAATTTGTAGGTGAGTGGAGGGCTCGCCGCAAGGACCCTAGCAACTTCTCTGCTAATGTCCTTGTAGCTCCTGCTGCTGATCACATCACAACTGCGTTGGACCTTATCGATTGAGCTGCGGTAGGTCTTCAGCTGGAGTCTGTGGTACCAGACAGAGGAGCAGTACTTCCCTGGAACATCACTTTCCGCGCTTTGAAACTGTATCCATACAGGTTGCGGGCAAGTTTCTGGAGGAGGGGGACGCGTTTCATCATCTTCTCCTCCATGTACTCGAGGTAGCATACACGTATTTTGATTACATTTTTTTTTAGCCGGGCAATTGAGCGAAAAAAAAAAATACAATAATGAAAAGCTTTTGCTTTTTTGACATTTGTTTCGCGTTTTGCTTCCAAAAAAGGTTTCGCTTTTCGCTAAAAACTTATCGCTTTTCCATCTCTGTTAGAAACACAATTGTACTAGCTGCGTTCATAAAAATGACGCCACCCATTTTTCTGGAGGGAAATTCATGTACATGCAGTAAAACTTGTGTTCTGTATTTATACCAGTACGTTTGACATGTAATTCCATTTTGTGAGGCAGACTGGATTAATTGAAAATATAAACTGTTAATGTCATTTTTCTTGGCAATTTCATCAACTGTATTTCCATAACACTCACTATCTGCATACACCAAAAATAAAACTTCAGTAAAGCTATCAAAGGCACATGACTGCATTTTGAATTGTGCAATTCTTTTCTTTTTCGTTGAAAAACACGCTTTTTACTATTCCCATTTATTGAAAAACCATCGTCACAACTGTATCCCCAAAAGTGGTGTCATAATGCGATATATGATAAATGAATAAAATAATTGTCAATCTCTGACATCATAATTTATTTCATCAAGTGTTTACCTGTAAATGGAATATTATTTTTGCAGAATTCTTTAGTAAAAAAATTTGAAATACCGTTAAATGGTCCTTTTTCTATTTTAAAAAGCTGTGTATCTTTTGGTGTCCATAAACATAAGTAACCGAAGTCACATCTTGAAAAAAGCATTTTTGCTTGCAGCTGGTGATAGTACTCGTGCTCTTGATTTACCAAATAATTTCCACCTTTATTGTGCTCTTGAGAAGCCTGCTCTAAGGCGTCCAATCTTTCTGCAATGATTATTTTTCAAGTTATTAACAAACCTCATATTTTTGGGCAGCTAAGCGGGTTGACAGTTGATTATTTTGAATTTCTTCCAAACACTTGTTCAATGTCTCCTGCAAATAGTCGCAGTAAGCTTGATTGCCCTGCGGCCTGCGTATTGCACAATTATCTCCGTTCAAAACAATGTGAAAGGAACATGGAATATCTGTTGGAGGAAGAAGAGGCTCTTGAATGGCACAAACAACGTGGAACATGTTTCCGTGACATTCCAGCATGTAGAATAAGGTCTCCAAACTACGCAATTGCCATGCGCGAGAGATTTGCCCAATATTGCGCAGCAAGACATGAAGAGTTCAATGACTACTTGTACAATGAAAATGAAGAAGCTCTTAATAATGATGAAGACGACGCTCTTTATGGGTTTGAAACTGACGAAAATTTAGTTCACAACAATCCATAGAATTTGTGATAGCTGAACTAGTTCTTACATACAGTATTTCTTGCCAAATAATAAAATACTGACCTATATGTATAAATTTTATGGCTACATTTTTCTTCTTATGTTGACTAGCAAGTAACCCCATCCTGGGCGTAGGCCTCCCCAATCTTTCTCCACGCCTTCCTTCTCCATACTCCCCTTTCTCATGCATTTTCAAACCGCTTCCTAATTTCGTCCTCCTATCTCATCTCCGACCTCCCTCTATTCCAATTACATTACAGTTGGAATCAAACAGCTGTCCAGAATTTTTAGTTTGGTTTTTACTGACATTTTGCTTTTGAATATTCCCTTTAGAGCACAAAATTTCCTCCATGCTTTTGTTTTTATCATCCTTACCTCCTTCTCCCTCTCTTCCTTTGTTGACGCGTTCAGGTAACGTCCCGCAACTTTTACTCCCTCATTTTCATAATCAAGCTACCTGAATATTTCCTCAAGTATGAAATCAAATATGTTTGTATTCTAAGACTATAGTAAAATTAATCAATTAAATCACAAGTACTCACCTTCCACATTCATTGCCAGGGCAATCTCCATGTAGTGCTTGTCTCGTTTTCGGATGTTCTTGTAGTCGGTGTGCGACATGTTGTACAGAATTGCTCTGGCCCTCACTTGCTCAATGAGCATTTCTGTGTTGAATTCAAGTTCGTCAGCCATCATCAGACAACGCAAAAAACACCTGCAAAACACACCCGACCGATCGACACAAAAAAAAACACTGATCTGATTGACAAACGTCCATATAACTTCATCATCCAGACAGTGTCTGGCAAGCGGTGCGGTAGCGGTTCACCGCGCAGTTCTAATAATGCGATGTAAGGCGTCAGTGTCGCTCATTGAACTGTATACTTACCACTGGAACGCGTAGGCAACAAAACGTAGCGAGCGCGTGATGTAGAAAGAGATAGCACTACCTCGTAGGTGAAGCTATCTTTGTCTCGCGCATTGGGTTAACGGGTTTATTCGAGTAATAAGAAACAATTTCAAACTAATACTGCTTTTTTTTGCACATTTTTATTTTTTTTATTCTTTCATTTTATTCTTTAGCATTTTATCTTCCAAATACATATTGCTATTCTATTGAAATCTTGGAAAAATGACAGAATTTTCTTGATGAATGACAATTTGATGAAAAGATGCAGCATACTTGTTCAATTAAATATTAAGTTACAATTACAAATAATGAAAGATTATAAAATATGAAGAAGTATGATAATAGTCATGAAAATCTATTTTATTCTTACTCCGCAAAATGAAATAAATATTTCAAATCGAGTAAATAAATAAATGGAATGAGTAATTAATCGAATTGAACCCCTGACATTGCTGGCATTATTGTTAACCCCCATGAGTAGGAAAGAAAACTTTACCTTTTCAATGGTGGACTAAATTCTCTTCAAGAATCCATTTCATTTTCAAGCAAAGATTACATTTCTGCTTTTCCTATGTATAACAAAATGAGAATAAGTTAATAGATTCAGTAAAAAAATATCTTAATAAATTAGTTTAATTAAATAAAATTTGATGTAAACGATTAGAAACCTTCAGAAATAATTGAAAAATTCACAATAATAATTTCAACAAGCGATGCAGCACTATGTGTTTTTGAATAACGTCTGATTGTGTAAATGCTGACGCAAATTTACATTTCGGCCCAAAAAGTCTGTAGTCGCTTTCCTACATCGTGTGTGAATTCGTAATGTCAAGTACGTGGATGCTACAAAAGTAACTATTTGTAATTCGTGCATGTCTGCATTTGCTGTATCCACTACTGGATGCGCTAAGCTTTTTAAGTCAAACTTTGTAATAAAATGCTTCTTTACGCTGGACAGAATACGCGCTTTTATTCCAGTGTCTTTCATTGAGCCAGGGACTACAAATTTGCCGTACAGCTTTTCAGATACTTTCACGATTTGGAAAACAAATGAGGATACAAATAACAGACCACCTCGATTTTTTAAACGAGTAAAAGCTTCATAATTATGTATTAGGCGATGTGAATGGTCTGCATCTATTGGTTTCAAAACTATGGATTCACAAAATTTGCAAGGAAACTTTTCTAGAAATTGTCGTATAAGACTTCCAGCAATGAAATATAATGTGCTGTCTTGGAGTTCGCCAAGATTGACCTCCTTTAATCCCGCCAACATTTTCATTTCAGGGAAGTAGGTCTTCTCAACTTCATTTTTGCTCAAATTTTCACAGTAAACATCATTGGTGCCGAAAGAAAAAATTCCCGCGTTAACAATTTCATTGCTCTCCCCATCCGAAATACAATTTGCATTTTTCGTTTCCACAATCGCATTTCGAAAAAGCATTTTTCGCAAAATCCACTTTAATTGAAGTGCGTGCGGATTATCGTTATGCCCAGCAGAAGCCCGTATGCAGGCAAATGTGAGTTCTTGATGGTCCTGAGAAGTCTTATACGGCATAAAGTAGGACAGTACATCCGATTCCAATAATTCCAAAGCTAATAATCTATACGCAACCGCGTTGATAGAGAAGCCCAAAGCAAAAGTTTTTCTTCTAGTATGAAAAATATCTCTACTCCTTCACATTTCAGTGTTTTAATGTACTTTCGAGCATCTTCCAAAAATGGTTCCCATACATTACGGTTTCTGAAAGACATCGGTGCTT
This sequence comes from Aspidiotus rigidus, assembly GCA_035079385.1. Classification (NCBI taxonomy): domain Eukaryota; kingdom Metazoa; phylum Arthropoda; class Insecta; order Hemiptera; family Diaspididae; genus Aspidiotus; species Aspidiotus rigidus. The sequence goes on along the minus strand of JAVHKY010000020.1, from coordinate 10,285,275 downwards.
TATAACCGTTAGCAAATTTATTTCGGGCATTCATAACATCGAAAAGTCTGTCAAATACGCGTAAAAATTGAATTGTCGCTTCCGCCCTTGAAAATTCTTTATCCAGATCTTTGAAATACTGCAAAGTATCAGCTACTCGAGAACTGATAGTTTGGGCAGCTAAGCTCACGTTCATTTTTTTTTTCTTATAGAAGATGTAAGCGGTACTCAATTTATTTGCTAATTTAAAATTTATTGCATCCTGAATATTATGAATTCGACGAATGTAATTGAACGAGATAGGTTTATCCGAACTACTCAAATTTGTCTCCGCAAAGCAGTTACGAGCTAACTTGAGCATGTGACAAGGGTCCATGAGACAATTTTTTTCGTTTTTCAGGGTTAGATGGGTGCGGGAAGTATGGTTGTAGATTATCTATGTCTTGATTCAAGGATCATGGAGGCAAGAGGAAGTTCCTGGGAATAAACTACTACCTATGCGAAATGTCCCTCGCAAGTCAACTTTAGATGCAGAGGCAGTTCGGGATGAATTTGCTAATTATGTAGTAACCACTGGACGACTTCCCTGGCAAGATGACTATTTGTGATAGGTCTACCTTCATATCCGCTATTCTTTTATTTTTTTGTAGGCCTACTGTATGTACTAATATAAATTTCTTTTAATAAACTTTCCTCACCTCTGTATTTAATGACGGCCGTGGTTCATCTTTATCTAACAAAAAGCTAGCCATTGTTATGTAGTATGGCCATGCCGGTTTGTAAATCGAGTCCCCAGATGCTCCAGATCGTATACTCGCTCGAACTTTATCACGACACGTTCGAAATGAGGCCATGAGAGAATCTTTTTTTTTTTTTCAATTCGCCGATTGAGTACTTCTCGTCCATTCTGGTTCGAATTCTTTTCCACGCGTCGTATACTTCGTTTCGGTTTTTGTGTTCCGGCTCGTGAGGACTCCATATTACAGGTTCATTCCGGTAACAATCGAGCAATTTATTTACGGTATCGCTTGACCACTCCATTTCTGCAACAGATAAGTATACATTCGACAATAACTCATCGACTTAGGCCTATTTCGAAAACTTTGTAGCCGGTACTCACCTCATCAGTTGAATAATTCCTTGTAATAACACAGCACGAACACTCGTCTGGCGAAATATACACAATCCCAATAATTATGTCTTATGAACGTTAATTCTTGAAAACTTGGGTGATGATGAATAAGGAACCAGTACAACTCAAAATTTGAACACATACACTCTACACTATTTTCGGACGCATATGTGGAGCACTGTACCGAGCAGTACTTCGACAAACATTTGTTTGCTTTGATTTGCGATAAAATACCGACTTTTTTGGGAATGACGAATACCAAGCCAAACATGCTCGCGTTGACACGAGCGCTCCGCTACACACTACTAGTGAGTTGCCAAATGTTTGCCAAAGAACGCATGTGTAGCGCCGGCTTTAGGTTTTTTGATGGCATGTCCAACGCCTGTAAATATTTTTCTTTCATTTCTTTTAGGAGCCATCTTTAAGTCCTTATTTTTTTAGCAATGGCTCGCCAAGATCAAAACAGCAAATCTGCATTAAACACTACTACAAACACAAACTACAATTGATTCGTCCTTATATTGCGACATGTATGTTGTGCGTCCTTGCGCAGCCCCATGTTCACCTGAATGCAATCAACAGTCATCAGTGTCACTCATCACCTGTGGGTCTGGTTCTAGATGACTGGTGGGGTCAATGAAACTAGTTAGCCTCCTCTTAGTAAAAGTGCGATATGTTTTACACTCAAGAGAGTAACGGGCATGATTGATAGGTCTTACCCGATAATTCCTGTTTTTGGCGTTTACAAAGTTTTGCACCCTGCAATCAACACATTCATCCATAACTTGTTGACTTATCTCATCAGGGATGCTGGTGAGATCACAACGGCGAGTGGTATGGCCAATAATGCCACACTTCCCACACTTCATTGGAAGTGGTTGCGTATCAATACGGCACGTCCGCCAGCCCAAGTCAATTCTCTTGACTTTCATGAGCTCCAAATATTGAGTCTTGGAACATTTTATGACGGCAAACTTATAACCGTGGTATTTTTCTTTGTCTTTGTAGTTGACAGAAACGCTTGTGGGTACTGTGTTTATCTTCTCGCTGATTATGTCTCTGATTTCCTCAACCATCACCTCCATAGGTACACGGTGTACTCTAGCTTCGAACTGACGGTCTACCGAGATTGATTGTACATAATATTTTTTCTTCTTGTTCATTTCAGCAAGGAAGATGGGTATCTTCTCAGGGCCATCAAATATTAGTGAGATACCACCATCACTAAGGGGCGTGAACTTTATTATGCCGTATTTTCGTCGATCAATATTGTGCTTAATGAGCTGGTCCACTACACTGATTAATTTACCAGTCTTCTCATCTGTCATTGGTCTCATGATATATTTGTGTTCGACTTTTTTCCGGTTTTTAAGGATTTGTGTGATCCAATTATCCCCAGTAGTGCTATTGACACTCGAGGATCTTGAAAACTGCCTTCTAGGATCCTGTGGCTTATCACCCGTTTTCTTTTTCCTTCTTGTGGATTGGCCAACACCTAAAGGAGGGAATTCCTCAGGAAATAGGGGCTGAGGAGCCTTGTTGATTTGACAGGCTGCAGTTGCATATGATGTACTTTTTGGTTGTTGATATGCATTGCCGTTAAGATGCCTTTCAGGCACTTGCTTTCCAGGTTTACTGATATATGTATTCACCGATCATTGAGTTTATTATGTCTTCCACCGTGGACATTATATTGTCCCTGAGTGCTTCCATAGGGTCATCTGACGAGGACTTAGTTTGCCGCTTTTTGCGATTTCTATTTCTACGCTGGCTAGAAAAGGGTGGAGTATTGTCAGTAAATGGAATTATCGACTCAGTATCCGTTTCAAAAGTGACAGCTGATATTGATCTACTAATGGATCTAGGACGCTGCGGAAGTCCTGTTGAGAGGTTGTTAACCATTTCCGGATTTGGAGGTACACTACTGTTGTTGGAAGCAGTTTGCTGCATAATAAGCTCATATATTATTTTGTCTTTTGAGGCATTTTCTTGCCTAACTTTATCATAGTTTTTCTGTAGTGCAACGGCATTATTGTCAACTACGATGTTTCTCTGCAGACTACCGCTAAGAGCGTTATTCTGTTGGCTTGTAATGGCAACAAGTGCGTCATATTTGCTCAATAGTTTTTGATGCCTCTTCTCTGCAGCACAACTGTCCTGCTCCCTCGCTGCACGAATTTCGTCGAGTCTGGAGTGTAGGGATTTCAGCTGGGCTTCAAGGGATATGGTTTGCTCCTTGAGTTCATCCCTTTTGCGATACAGGGCCTGAAGCTCTTGCTCAGATATGCCGTCTCTTGCCACTTTTGCTGGTGGTGAGTATGCTCCTGAGCTACCCGAGCTGTTATTAAGTGCTCTTTTTCCTCCAGCATAGAGCCCTTTGTCGCACATTGATCTTTCGTGCTCATTGATGAGATTATCATTCTCGATCATAGAGGAATTGAGCAGATTGTTGCTAGAGTTAGATTCGTTAGAGGTATTTAATGTACCTTCGGTGATGGGACTCCTTTGGATCGGTGAAACTGCATTGGTAGTGAGTTCAGCAGCTTGAAGAGTGGATATAATTGGAGGTCTGGTGGGTTGGTTAAGAGCACTGATGGCAGGGCTATCGATGTCTACTTCAAAATCACGACTGGTATTATATATTGGAATATTACTGTTGGCAGATAGGGTATTCACTGCTCGGAATGAGTTGACTGGACGGAGGGTAGTGTTCTCCATTTTCTTACTACTCTTTTGGGAGTGATGATGATTTGTTGACTGAGCTACCTCATCACTTGCTGATGAATTTCTAGGAACAATGGGGATTTCCGTAGTGTGTTGATTCTGTGTGTTATGAATTACATTTCCATAGTTAGTTTTGGAGCCACTCTTGGCTTTACCTGAACCTCTATTACTCATCTTTGAACCCCCTAATGGGGGATATATTTAATACAAAGGCCAGTAAGCTATAGGTTACAAAACAATCGGCACAATACAGATAAGAAGCCTCAGCAACAGGTGAAGACCCAATGAATAGGATGATCTGGTGGTATATTACTGTTATGGGAGTAAATACAAGTCCCTAAAGTAACCGATGCTATTTTCCCACGACCTTACCTAGGTTTTGAATCCTGAACGGATTCTACTACTAAAAGAATGGAGAAGGCTTTGGGCCGAGATGCTGAGTGCACTTTTACCTCTTTTCAGCACAGAGGGTTCCCACTGAAGCTGAGCTCCGCGGTGGATTAGATGGCGGTACACCTGCGTTTTTCTAAGGCGACGCAACAAGGGGTAGGCCAGCCCCAGTGTATGCCGAGGAGTAGAGGAGGAGGATTAGGAGAAAGAAATATCTACACTAATCACATCACGCACTTGTCACCAAAATTCAACACTAGCGCTTTGAGATCAAAACACGAACTATGTTTATGTTCAGAATCAAAATGTGTTATGAAAGATAATCCAGTTATCACTTGTGTTCAATGATAATTGGAGCACTAGTTTAACATTTACACTGTATTAAATGAATTTATTCAGAGCACACACTGAACAGGTTATATAATGTTCAGAAGACAGCAGGAACACTATATCCAAGCAATATGGTACAAAACAATCCAAAAATATTCACTTCACAGGATATTACCAAGATTGAAAATGAAATGAATTGAGCAGATTAAATACAATTAACACTTAAAAAGAGAACCAAGAAACATATAAAGTGTTTATAAACCGAAATAAAGTAGATATAGAGTCTAGAATTGATTCATTTACCAAAAATTGATGATTACTGATAACAGCGAAAGTTCATGTGATTGGGTGAAAAATGATAATTTTTAACGGAATAACCACTAGAAACTCGAAGTATACTAGAAACAAAGGGATTTCACTTAAAGAAAACACAGATTAATGTTCAATTAAAGTTTAATTCAACAAAAGTTGATACTGCATGGCTCTTATGGAGCTAACACTAACAACTTGATAATCAATGTTCCAGATCACGGAAACACAAGTTGATGATTTAAATCACTACTTAAGATCTAAATAATTCACTTAGAACTAATTTGGTGGATAATTAAAGCTTAAATTGCCAAAAAACGAGTAAATTCGACGCACAATTCAGCGAGCACGTGCGGGAGAAACGAACAATTTATGATGAAACTATTCAATTCATCTCGTTTACCAGTAAATTTTTTCGGGATTAGAGAACCTATAAAATTCATAGGATAAGTTGCCGATTGTTGGTTTTGATTGATATATTCGTCTTGTGGGTAAAATTGATTACTATAAGTCGGACCTGACGGACCTGAGGGATTTAAAAAGGTTCCCATTTGAGGAATGGGCCTTGTTCCACCTTGACTTGGAAAAGTCCCTAGCGTTGAGCTAATTGGTGGTTGATTTCCACTGACTCCCTGATTAATACTCAATTGTTGGAGACTAGCTCTCATATTACTGAGAGCATCAGAAAAAGCAGGTGAAGTTGAGGTAGTGGTTGTAGTAGCAACCGTACTAGTCTTGGGAACTTAGTCGGAATTGGGCATATTGATGCAAGAAAATCCCAAACAGGAGGAAAATTGCTCTTTCTTTAAAGAACCTCAGAAATGCTGTTGGTAGTCTACACAACAGATGTTGTCAAACAGTAAATTCAAAACCGCAAAAAGAAAATAATAATTGTTGAGACTCTAGAGCTCACACAAAATAGGAATGGGAAGAAAAACTATTTCTCCACCTTTTTTCCTTTTTTTTTTTTTTTTTTAATTCAAAAAATAGTTGGAGACCGCTAGAAGAAATTACCCCAGTAGAAAATAAATGGCTCAGTCCAAAATTATACAAAATTCCCGAGAGAAAATGGCTAAATTACCACAAAAGAAACCTGCATAATGGTGTGAAGACCACAAAAATCAGAAAAGAAAAACTGAATGATGGTACAGAGACCACAAAAAATTCAGCAGAGTAAAAACTGAGAAATGGTACAGACCACAAAAATTCAAAAGGAGTATTTTTTTTTTTTTTTTATTTTACAATAACTCAAAGTATTTAGAGTTTGCAATTTCTGTAAATATTGAAACTGTTAAAAGAGGAGTAAAAAGGAATAATAGGAAACTCACGTGCGGTGACAGCAGAAGAACGAAAAAATCACACTATGTAATCGCGCAAAACTCTTAAGTTTCAAAAAATATTATCTCAAATATACGAAAAATTATAAGTTCGAAATTCTCCAATTTAACGAGAGAATCCCATCCTCGTCGCCAAATGTTATGTGCGGCTCCAACAAATTAAAGATTTGAGAATTAACAGTTAGTTTATTATACAATACCAGGCTTTATATAGGTACATTTTTGGAAATATAGATATAGATTGTAAGAAGGGCAAAAAGATGAGTCGGTTAAAGTCATAAAAATAAAATATTCATGTCGATGGAATAGCGACGTATAGACGGTGCGTGTAAAAAATAAGAGGTGCGTATAGGATTATAAGTACAGATGTATAAGATGTGCAGAATAGGAGAATAGATTGGTTGCTAATACTATATGCGAATACTATAAGATACGCGAATACTATAAGGTGCAAAGGTGCAGGTACATAACATGGCTCGAGGGGCTTCGTAACCCAGTCTAGGTCGAAAGCCAAATAATAATTCATTGGGCGATTTCCCTGTACTTTCATTTACGGTATTATTTATACTCATGGTAACTTGCGATAAGTATTTGTTCCATGATTCTTCCGCCGGGATGATCGCTATCAGCTTATCTGAAACAACGGCGTTCATCCTTTCAACTTGCCCCGCTGCTCGTGGGGTACTCACCGCCGTCAAAATCAGGCGAATACCATTTTCTTTACAGTACTGCGTGAATTGGTCTGATTTGAAAGCGCTCCCTCGGTCCGCTATGATTCTTCGAGGGAAACCGAAATGGTTTCAAGAAGAAATTGGTTAACAGGAAGGGGAGAGGTTGTGTAGCCGAGTTGGTGGGGATAGGAGACTCAGTATCGATTTGAACAATGGATTGAATAGCCTATAGGTCTTGGCCTATTAAAGTCTGCATTATGGTTCTAGAGGTTGAAAAGTATAAGAAGTAATGAGAAAGACAGATGAGACGTGCTCCATGTCAACACTTTCCAACTATCATCGAAAAAATATAATGAGGGGATTCCAGGACTTTGTTGCTGGCGATACGCGGAGAACCGAGTTTTTCCTTTTATATCAGAAAGTAGGCAAGATTGAAAAACAAACGAAAAGGCTAGATATTTATAAGTACTTGATAAATTGTATGAATGACTATTATGATCCAATAGCCTATCAGTTGTACATCTTTGTAAGATGAATAGTTGCCCATTCAAATTGCAGGAGCTTGTACATTGCTAAAGCAGGAGAAAATAATCTGCTATAAGAATGCTTGACCGAACCTATCCTCGATCGCGCACAAATTGTCAATAGATGCTTACGTGATGATAATGGAGGATATTTTCCGCAAAACGCAACATCCGTGATTTTCTGTTTTCTGGGAAAACGCAAAGAACTAAATCATACCTTGTTCTCACTCGTTTTTGGCGAACAAAAATTTTTTTCAAATCTAACGATCAAGAGAAGACTGTTTCCTTCCCATCTCCTGATCTCATGACGTCAAAAAATACTTATTGCGTTTTGCCGCAAAAATGGGACTTATTTCAATTTGCAACAAAAAATGAATGACGGATTTCCAAAATTTTATGACAAAACGCAAGATGTCCAACGCACATTATTCCTAGTAATAATGATTTCATCTCATGAAATGGTCCTTGAAACCTGGAGAGTTCATAAAAAAAACAAGTAAAGCAAAAACAATATTTTGAAATACTTTTTAGAACATTTCGAGATAAACATTATAATACTATTGGAAATCATCCATACCTGTACTTTGTTTTTTTAGGATGTCTAGGTACTTCCGGCTAAAATGACTGAGTCTGTCGTGCTATTTTTCTAGCACGTCCGGGTTTTCTCGTGATATTGTCATTACTGTTACTTTCTTTCTTGGTCTCAGATTAAGATACTCGTATTATTCAGTATTATGAAGGGTATTTTGAAAGACTTATCGATAAGAGAATCACAAGTGGAGCACAGCAGTAGTTCAATACCTTCCACCTGAAGGCAATGATGACGAGATATAATTAAAAACACTTGAAAAATATCAAAACTGCAGCCGAGCTGTCTATGAGACTTATGAAATAAAAAAGTAACAAGAAAGTGGTAGGATACTGGTGACTAAAAATAATATTGGTATAGTCAAATATTGGAAAATATTGAAAATATCAAAATTGCAGCCGAGCTTTACAAGAGACTTACGAAATAAAAAATATATTCACAGGGAAAAGAATGTAAATGTTATTCTTCTACCTTTTTTCCCGAAAATTTCACAAATGAGCTGGAAAAATGAATGGAAAACTATGTGATAATAAATAATTATACGTTTTCATAACAAAAAGTAATTATTATTTATAAGAATGAAAACGTACACAATTGTATTCGTATTCTGTTCAAAAAATTGAAAGACGGTAATTTCAAACCGCTACAATAATTTCAAAAAATGGTATGTAAATAAAATGGGACGGAAGTTAAAAAATACGAATATACCGTATATGTTACCTATAAAAGAACAAAAACTTTCATCATTTTGTTTTTGTTAAAAACTGATAACTAAGACAGGTACCAGCAATTTTACTTTTAAGGTCAGAGGACAGTCAGCGCTGCGGATAGAATAAGAACTATGTAAACAAAAACAAATTTTTCATAAGATTTATAGGTGGACACTATCTATGGGAATTGGCCAGATACCCACTAGAGCGCAGCACTTAACGATCGTTAGGACAGTTGGCTTGTTACCGGAGGATGAGGAATCTCATATCTCAAAACAAATCGTTTTTTAAAGACGTATAAATCTTTTGAAAAATTTGTTTTTGTCCACATAGTTCTTATTCTATCCGCAGCACTGACTGTCCTCTGACCTCCAAAGTAAAATCTGTCATTCCATATTAGTAGGTACAACAATGTCGTAGAACTTCCAAACAAGGTATCAAAATTACGTGTAGGGTCCTTCTATCAATTAATACGTCAACTTCCCTTTTCAGACTGTACTGCGCACTGCTTTAAAAACTTCTTCCCGAACGTGGACTAAAGTTACCCGGCTGGAGCAAAGTAACCCCGTGTTACGGCAGTTTCTTTCCGGATTTTTGCAGCGAAAAATTTTTCGGCGTAGGCGTTTGAGTCTAATTTCTCGAAACCAATTTGGTTGAAAATTGCTATTCAATTGTCTGATAAGTTTCCTTCACATATTTGTGTCCATGTACATGAGACTGACGATAATGATACAATACTCATTCTTTAAAGAAGAAGACATTGGTAAGGTAGTGCTTGTTTGTTTTGTTACCACAAAATATTAAAACTTGAAACAGTTCCTAATTCTCGTTTAATAAAATTACAATTTGGAACATTTGGGTAACTGGAAAATACGGGTTTCATGCTTCTTATCTCTGGTTACGCAAAACGCAGTAGTACAAGCACACTCATTTGCCTTAGATTGGAAAAAATCGATTAAAAAAATGGTAAATTAAAAATAAAAAATTTGAATTTATTGGACTCTCAAATCTTTTATTGCAATCCCTAGATTATAAACATTGCAAAACAGTTTCACGGCAGGTATTTTCCTATTTCCTATATTTACTATGTAAAAATTTATTTCTATCAATGACGTAAAATATCAGTCACTGCATTGACCAAGTTGACTGTTGATCTCAAGCTGTGTATGTATATCAAGAGTCTATCTGTAATGTGCTGTATCTATTTTCAATTTCAAAGTTGGTACTTTGTTAGTATTTGTAAATAATTGTTAGATTTCAATTGTCAAATTTTATAACCATGTACTCAATACTTTGTACTTCTTGAATTTTAGTGAATGCTCGAATTATTTGTTTCATTGTGATATCTTTTTTTTTTTACCTTTTATATGATTGAACGTAATTTTAAGATTGTTTGAAAAATTATTCATTATAACATGGAATAATGTTTTTGTTTTTCATTATCATTCTTTCAAATTATTTATTACAGTTGGGTAACCAGCTCTTATTCCCCTGTAGATTTGCGACTGTCATAGAAATGATTTTTGTCTAGTCAAAGTAAGAACGGTAACTTGAATTTGGAAGCATAAAATGTGATCTGCAATGAGAGAAGGATGCTCATTGCCCAATGGCGCAGGAACACCATTTCTCTGTGATTGAACATCTAATCAGAGAGAAATGGTGTTCCTGTCAATGGGCAAGGAGCATCATTTTCTCATCGCAGATCACAAATGTATCGAAAACTGAGTCGCCAAGCACCTTAGTATCCTCGTTTCTTCCTCATTTATCAAGGAACCAGCTTTACAGTGGAGGGGGAGGTGTTGGCTTCCCGCCATTTGTCATTAATTTAATGAAAGCCACAGGTACAGATACGCGCGTATTGAGGGTTGAGTAGCAAAATACGGTACGTCCGCTTGAAAAATAATAATGCTCCAAACCACTTCAAAACTGAGTTGTTCTACACAACCTTGGGGGTGGTGCATACAAAATTCTACGTTACAGCAGAGAGAACCAATGAAAATGGTGGATTTTTACATGCACCACCCTTCATATTAGTAAAGAAGAACATGATCCCGGAGTTTTCGGAACTTCATCAGTTTACTGAGTGGACATATCTCACTGCATTATATGTGACCTGCGATGAGAAAAGGATGCTCATTGCCCTTTGACAGAAACACCATTTCTCTCTGATTAGAAACTCAATCAGGGAGAAATGGTGTTCTTGCGCTAATGGGTGATGAGCATCCTTTTCTCATCGCAGGTCACATATGTTGTCTGCGATTTTGTGATAATTCCGCAATGTATTTCTAGAGTGCGTTGCAAGTTAGTGATGGACAATGTACAGAGTCTTACAGATACGCCCTGCTTTTCTAGAAATTATAGAAAAATCAGGAATCAACGCACCAATCGAGACTTTGCACAAAAATTCAGTTTATTTCAATCTATTCGCGTCCGGCCCCAAAAGAGTCGCCCTCTACATTTACTATAGCGGCCATTTGTGGAAACTGGATGAAAAGGTGATGTTTCAGATAATTGGTGAAATTTTTATTTTTATGAGTTTCATACTATTTTACTAGTCAAGAGAGTCAAAAAAGGTCATTAAGTGGTACTTTTTTTTTCAGTATTAACAGAGATATAGCTAGTTGAAATAACATACGCTCTTATGTAAATTTTCATGTGATCACCTTTCCGTCCACGACACTAGCTCGTCTACAGTAGTGGCCTGATGCGAATAATGTTCAGAAAAAATTGTATTTCTAAGTAAATTTCAAGATTTTTTCAAAACGTTCAGCGGTACTTGGGTACCTGTGGCAATGTAACGCTACCGGCGGGAGAGGGATGTGGAAAGATATGCTGAACCATTTCAAGATCGTTGCAATCTTGGCGGAATTTTAACAGGCAACCTGTTCTATGGTTTTTATTTTGAGAAATTTGCCGTGCGCTTTACGCTATCCGGCCATAACTTGGAAAAATTTTGACTCCTGTGATATATAGTTCAAGGGTAAACATTTTTCCAAGCCCCCCCCCCCCGGCATCATATATAGCTCGAGAGTCAACATTTTTTCAAGTCCCTCTCCTATCATACATACCTCGAGATTCGAGAAAAATTTAGACACTCGAATTATATTATACTAGGCTTATAGTAGGTCTGGGCTTCCTTGATTTCTAAATATCAAATCCCATTTGACTCATGAAACAGGTTCCCTGCATTCCTCGTTTAACTTCGTTAAGGAACCCGTCATTTTAACACGGAAACTGTTTTATGGGGGGCTTTTTGAGAAATTTGCTGTGCCCCGTCCAACAAAAAACTTGGAAGAATTTCGACTCTGCTAAGTTTCAACTTAAAACTTGAGCTTAAAGCTTGAAGCTGAAAGTACAAAATATATTTTTGTTGAAAAAAACATGTTCTTGTTGGAAAAAACATGTTTTAGTTAGAAAAAACATATTTTTACCAGAAAAACATGTTTTTGCTTTTTTCAGTTTCAAGCTTTTGTTTTGCTTATCGAGTTGCTTAATCAAGCGAATGGAAAATTGTTTCGCTTTAGCTTCTTTACGGCTTAAAACTTGAATAAAACTCAAACTTACCACGCTTGATCGACGCTGGCGCACCTACAATATGCCCAGTCCAAATATCCCAAGATGAGATATATGGAAAATACATCGAGTGATGCACTATCTGGTGGCGGGCTCTCTAATTGGTGGATTGAAATGAGAAGGTGATGGTGATGAAAACAGTTTTGCAAAAAATTTGAAGTTGGATTCGCTGAAAGAAGATTTTGATAGCTGCAACTTTTGTTCTCTGCACTTCTTAATGGAAATTCATATTAAAAGAGATAGAGCTGATTTTATGTATATACACCTATATCTTCTTATAATGAAAAAACTCACGGGTTCTTTAACGGAATTAATCGACGGGGGCAGGAAACCTGTTTTATGAGGCACGTGGGATGAGAAAAATGTATGACATCATTGGATTGTGACGTCACAGGCTTAGACTTCGGACCTACATATGGTGGGAGAAGGATCGAAGGGAAGCATACTCGAAGGAGTAAAACGAGAAATAAATTCTGAATTGCTATAGCCACAGAAATATTGAAAAGATATTGGAGCGGTTTTGATTAAATAACGGAGACATGAAAGCAACTAAACCAACTACAGCAGGCTGGAAACAAGAACATCCGAGGAAATCAGGACTGAACTAGCGAGTCATCACGATGTGAATCATATTCATAAACTAGTTCAATCAACCCCTCATCAGGTATGTACCTATTGAGTACCTTAACGTTGTCGCTATTCAAATGACATATAATTTCGATATGTTCTAGCGCAATACGTTTAAAATACGAGTTTTCTCTATGTAGGAGGACCCCAAACCCCTCTTCAAAATTATGTCCGTTAGGGCAAACGCTGATTCACCTAAATTCTTCTTTTCCCATTCTGATTTGTAGCTAACGGCTAGTCTCGCCGACGTAAATTCCCTTACAATCATTACCCTTGTAAACGCCACTCCTCTCGACCAATTGGATAGTGTCTTTCAACTTGACGAAAAACTCTCAACAGTATCAAGATTATAATACACAACCCGAAAACCAAAGGGGCGGAGGACACGACCCAATTGTGATGAGAACGTCCCCAAGAACGGGAGCCGTATCCAACGCTTTCTTTTGTCTAGGGTCGGTTGCGAGGGAGGGAGGTGGTGGAATCCAGGTATTTCCGAGTAATCTTCCTTCGAACCGTAAGTCATTCACTCTGGCCAAGTGCTTTATAGTCAACAGCTGCTTGTAGAATGCGGGGAAGAGGACTTCTCCATTACGACAATGGCATTACCTTTGTCAGCCTTCGTAAGTAGTAAAGGGTTTGCGATGATGGGTTTCTTGAGAGATAGGTTGAATTGGAGGTGCATGGGTTTGTTGTTGGAAGTTGAAGGGAGGTTAATTTTTTGGTGGAAGATGGAGTTCAAGTTTGGAAGATGGGGAAATTGGGAGAGCGAAGACATAGGCAAGGTATCTAAGGCCGTTCTGATGGAGGAAATTTGGATGGTGTCTAATAAGGTGAGAACGGACTTCTAAGCTAAATTATATACCGGAGCTCTGTTGTCTAATCTAGAGCAAATGAGGCTTTTGTCAAGTTGTAAGAGCAGTTTCCTATTGCATACACATCATAATGCTCCGAATAATTTAAAGCGGGTTCATCAAGTCCTTCCCCCCATTGTAGAATATCAAGAATGCCTTAATTACATTACCTCCCTTCCCCGCAAATTAAGCCGCGATAGTAGAAAATGTTGGATCAAACTCACCTTTGTGGGAAAGTTTTCTTCAAGGTTAGGTCGTGGTCTTCGCCTTTGAGTCTTCCACCCTGCGTTCTATGATCCCACGACTGTGAAATGGCTTTTGGTCAGGTTGAAGGACCCTGTCTTGCCGATAGAAAAGAGAAAAGTTTGCAGGATACCTCGTAAGGACTGTAATGGGGATTTATACAGGCGAGACCAGTCGCCAATATAAGATTTGAGTGGCTAAACGCAGAAAGGCTTGGGATAAAGGAAACTTAGGAGAATCTGCCTTTGTGGGCTATTTAATCACCAATCGTCGTCATTTCAGGGAGGGGTCAGGAGAGGGATGAATTTACTTCACTGTATTTTGAATATTCCACTTCTGATCCTGGATGATCTTGATCAAAAGGAACTTGGAAAATTTCGACAAGAGAGGATTTATGAGACAGAGATAACTCGCAGAAAATCTCTTTCACGCCAAAAATTACGAATATTTTGGATGGCTATCTGGTCCAAATTTCTTCAATGTTTCGGGTTCCAAATAAGTTACTATTCAGTAAGCGATACGACCATTCCCCAAGGTTCTTACACCTAATATCGAAAATTTAGAATTTTACCAGTTTTTCTTATCGATATATTAGTTTGTGCACTCAGTTTCTATTTGACGGGTAATAAGAGGACCAGTGTGCCGGTAAATGTTGAGGCAATACATCAGTTTTTTGGGTCAAAAATTTAATGATGAACTGATTTTTCAACTATTTCGATTAAATTCTATTTATTTGCTTACTCCAGCTAAGAATATAAAATTTCTTCACTTTGTCACCCTTTCAGCGATTACAGAGCAAAACTTGAATTTTAGCTAGAGCAATTTATGAGAGACTCTCCGAATTGCGGTAAGTATTAAAATACTTAAGAATTTTTCTTTTTCCACAGTTAGATTGGAATTATTGATAGCAACTGTTGGTATTCGTGTTCAATTTGAACAGAATGTATTGTAATGGTCAATATTGATTTCTAACCACCAATAGATCCTGATGAGATTTCACGATACTCACCGCTTTGAGAAGTCATAACAAACCTTCAATCGACAAATTTTTCAAATTCCATTATCATTTTATTGTTGTTATGCATTAGTAATAAAATGACTCAAATCATAGCCACCATATATAATTACGGTATTGTTCTTTTCAATTCTGAATTTACAATATCCTCTTCGAATGAACCAACAACGTATAACGAAAAACAAGAATATCGATTGGTACTGACGTTGAGTACCATACAGAGAAGTCTGTCGAAACCGAAAGAGATGGAGGATAGAATCTAGACAGAAAAGTAAACAGGGTTCAATTAGTCGTGTTCGATTATTGTTATAATAAGGATTTGTGTCATGATAGGTATTTCACTGACGATGTACATCATTATTCTGCTGTTCCATTTTTCTCAAACATCGATATCGCGTATTTATACATGATATTAGTAGTCCATCACCTGTTGCACACGATCGTGTTTACCTGGCTTATCTATTATTCAAACGATGGAATTTGGAGAAATATGGATGCGCCATTGCCTCTTGCGCGGTAAGACGTTCTTGGTGGTCAAATAATAATAATCGGTCGAGAAGATCAACAGCTTCTTTGCTAACGAGATGATTGTTGTTTTGGTTGATGAAGTTTCCCCAAGGTTTTTTAATATAGCTGAGAAAAAAAAAAGCAAGAAAACATGTAATTGAACGTGTCATCAACTGCAACTTGTGTACCACATTTACATGAGTCTGTTATCATTGTCCGAAAACTGACTGCAACTGTTGATTCAAGGAGAGCTTCGCCTCTAGTTGTGGTTTAGAGGAAAGAATAGAGTTTTTAGTCTGTAACTCTTTGATTATTCGATAATGAAAGTTTTACAAGAATGAAAAATTGAAGTCTTTTCGGTAAGAAAAAATCTATCGCGCCACAAGTGACGCCAGTTTCCCTCTTTCTACAAACAATGTACCGCAATATTTCTACTGCAGATCTACATCTATTTGCCCGTCTACGTAAGCAATAAAGAAGGCTGGCGTATTCCCTCTGATACCTTCAACCTAAAACTTTAACAAATTGAGCTTTTCGAGTTCCTGTTGGATCGACGATAGTTTTGGGACAGCTCATAATCAACAGAAATGTTCAGCTCATTATTGTCTCCTGCATTTGAAAATTCCATACTTTCTGGCCAACTTCATAAATTATCGAATAACAAAAATTGGATAAAAATCTTCAGATTTTATTTCATTTTCCCAAAATACCGATAACGAAAGTATTTGGGATATTAACTAACGAATCAATAGGATTTTCTTTCTTTTTATTCTCGTAAATTATTTCTATTGGAAAGCTTTTTCTTGAAAGACGGTTACCCGCTCGCCCACCTTCGCTTTTATCGATTATTTTTCAGACAGTTTTAGATTAGCTCTTACGGAGGAAACACAAAAGAACGTATTCTCTAAAAAAAATATCAAGTTTCGAAAGGAAATGAAGAGGAAAAATGTTGAAGGCCTATTAATTTCCTTTCAGATAACTGCTATTTCATGATTCTTCTTCGCCCATAATGTTGCGAGTAAACTTCATTTCTCGAGGCAGAAAAATCACGGCAAAACACAGGCAACTGCCTTTCAAGAAAAAACCTTTTATCTGACAAAAATACGTACTTCCTTTTTAACGGCTCGATCAAATCTGGCTCTATGTCAATTTTATACTTATCCGCATATTTGAAGAGATTTTTACTCCCCAATTTTGAGCATATTTTCACAAGTTGATCTGAATTATCGGAGCCGTTGAAGAAAGTATCTTTTCTAAATATCATACCAGCTAACATACATCCCAATGACCACATGTCTAAAGAGTAATCGTACATCTACATCAAACAGAGTAACTTATAGACAAGTGAGCGTTTTCGGTAGCATAGAAAACTCGAATAATCGACGATAACGTTACTTGATAATTGAGGAGTAATTCAGGTCCTTTATACGGTCTGGATGCTACTCGCACATTATACTTCTCGAAAGGATGATAATATTCAGCTAAACCCCAATCACTTATCCGCAGTATTCTATGACTATGATCGATGAGAATATTCGCAGGTTTCACATCTCGATGCATAATACCCATACTGTGTGCGTAGTTCAGGCCCTAAAAATGGAATACGAGTTGATGATAGAAATACAAAAATGATCGACTGCTAATACAAAGAACTGCGAAGAGAAATAGATATCGCTCGAGTAAAGTCAATATGAAGATCGAAGTACCACTTATTTTATTTGAAACAAATCAATGAATTGTTAAATGTATTCGTCATTCAAGACTGCTTTCGAGTATATCTAAAAGGCGACCATTCCACTACTTTCACCCAACTTGACAATCCATCCTTACCTTGAGTAATTCGTACAAATAATACTTGATATCATTCTCCAACAAGTTTGAGTATAATTCTTTAGGATCTGAATTGTTTATATATTCGAAGACTAGTGATTTTGTTCTGTAGACTGGATCATTAACGATTTCGTGACACGATACTATATTAGGACCTCCTTTAAGCGTTTGTAGTATTTTCACTTCACGTTTCAATTTCTTCTTCAAAATGGGCTGGAATCATCGAACAAGATTACATAGTTTTTGAATCGTCATAGAAGAAAATACTGTAATTGCGATAGCTACAACCGGTATTGAAACCGAATTATCACGAATACTTCTCGAACTTGATTATTTTGATCAAACTACTAAGAATAGTCCCAGGTTGATGATTCGTTACATCATCTGTTGGAGAGCTGACTATTAAATACTGAACTATACCTTTAAAACTTTAACGGCGTATTCCACTTGGTCTGCAGCATTGATAGCGAAGAAAACGTCACTGTATTTTCCACGTCCTAGCTTCCTAACCAATTCGTAAGATTCTGGAGAGCTAGAAGAAATACTCAACTTGAAGCATCGAAAACGCGATAGAAAATAGAAAATATTTGTCGGCTCACCTCCACTTCAACACGTATGAATGATAATTGGAATATTCTTTAGGTTTTTCTGCGTTCACATTAGCGTATATTCTAGCTATACTAGGCACAGCCATATTATTAACTTACGTGAAAACAAAGAAAGACAATTCGGATTCCGTTATTATATTCTAGGGTTAAATTGTTATCGCACAGTCGTTAGCCTGCTGTTGATCCGACCATGATACGATACTGCGAAGTACAGTACCTAATAGTAAAATATACAACTGAACATGTGATCGAGTTTAGAGCAATTCAGCTATACCCTACAGGTGACTAATCGTGCAGCGCATTCGCTTCTTTCCTTCGTTTAGTTCAGATGAACAGATGATCGTTTCTGCCCTCCGATTATTAACGATACCCCTCCTAGTTAACAGACCACGTGGGTTTTCGTTTGCTCTAGCCCAGCGAAGTAATCTTCACTGATATAATCGTATAGACGTGGCAAACGAGTCACAAATCTTTACTCAACGTTGTCACCGCTGCTGTTTCAATAATAACAGCTGCATCTTTCTTTCATCAATTGTGATAATACAATTCCTTTCATCATCGCTTCTACAGTCTACTAACTAAAAATTCATTGATTTTTCTTTCTTTCGGAAATGTTCCTGCAGGACTTGACATGAATAAAGCAGACGAATATTTCCCAGAACTATCAATAAAATTGAAGAAACAAGAAAAATCTTCCATCTTCGCATTCCACTCGGTTGTTCTTTTCATGAAGAAAAAAAATATACGATTTTTTTGTTCAAAACTTCATTTCAAGTATAAGATACAGAAACTAAAAATTATGAAAGTAATAAAAGTAAAATGAACTGAATTGCGAACGGTATTTTCCATACAAGAATTGCGCCACTAAATTTCGACTCGCCGTTTACAAACAGTGAGACAGACTATAAATAATAACGCAATCTTTTGGAAGTGGTGAATCGCAAATTATTATGAAATAATAATAGAATTCAAACAAATCGATGAGAGGGGCGGTCATAAATGTACAAACGGTTACAGGTTTCGATATGTTGTAAAATGATAATTAAATAATTATTGAAAGTTTCGTACAATTAATTAAACGACTCGATTATCCGACTAGTTCTACAATATTCAAATTTTCCTTACGCTGAAGGAGATCTTGGTAGGAATAATTTTTGACTGAATAATGACTTCTTACAGAAAGTTTTCAAAATCGGTAACTTGACCATGTTTTTAGTGCAGGTCACTTTCAGAATAACGTGTTAGAGTACAATAAAGCACTAAACATACTTTACAGAACGAACTGTCAACGGTAAAAATTATATAAGAACAAACAAGAATCAGTCACGAAGTACGAAAATCTTCGGATCATTTAGGCAGCTAGGTTGTCAATTCTTAACTTTGTACTGAATATATCTACACCAGAAAAATGTTAACGGCCTTCACAAGGATAATGAACACAAGGAAGTGATTTTAAATTGGTATCGTTTACGCATTACGTTTCACTCCATCTCTCCAATACCAACTACCCGGATGTCGAGTAAGCGCGACAAGAATATCGAGAGTAGACCGTTTCGCCCGTTGAAGCTTTTGCATGTGTTCTCGCGGTATCGTCCAGTCCAATAAAATTTCGATATTTTTCAACAACGTTGCCTTCTCATTCAAGTCGTCTGGGCCGTAAGGACGTCGACCTGAGCTACGGATCATCTCACCGAGTACTTCATCGACAAGCCGTTTTCCAAACCCTAATCTTTCCAACCTGAAATGAAGATGAAAAAAATTATAGATTTTTTCCAGTACCTAGTAGAATTAAGTTGCCTGACTTTCCCAATTTTGTTTCAAATTCCAAGATTCAACCCTGACCAAACGGGTATACATTAAGAGGATTGATCGACTTTCGTCAAAAATTAAAAGACCTGGTTATCCTGTTATTGCGTAGCTAGTCTAGTCTTAATAACAGCACCTAAGCCTCAATGAAGGCTCGTGTGATATTAGTAAAGATATTCAAATGAAGATTCTAATTTGAAGTCAAGAAAAGAATGTTTGGTAGCACAAAGATTACTCACGAGCGAACATAATTATAGAGAAGAGAGGACACTAAAAGAAACGATAGAATAATTTCAGATGACGAAAGTTTCGAGCTCTAATAGAAAGCACATACCTTTCAGACGAAGAAATTTTCGTCAATAAAATCGCCAATAACGTGCGCATATTTGAAAGATTTATTCTCACGCCATCCTCGTCCTTCTCTTCTTCGCCATCAGTGGTGCACTGTTCGCGATGCAGCATCAAAGATTTCTTGCTCTTGAACTGTTGATGACAAACGTTACAGCAGTACGGTTCGTCCGACTTGTGTACAGTACGCATATGCTTGCGTAGGTGAGCCAGTTGACCGAACGATGTTCTACATACGAAACAACAAAATGGTTTCTCGCCCGTATGTATGCGAATGTGAATTTTTAACACCGACGAATGCGAGAAAGCTGCCTCACAAATGGGGCAATTGAACGGTTTATCGCCAGTGTGCGTTCGCTGATGTACCGTGAGTTGTGATTTTTGCACGAAACGAGCATCGCAATCGTCGCACTTGTATGGTTTTTCTTTCTCGTGAATGCGTAAATGCTGCCGGAGATGTCCTTTGAATTGCAGGTTACAAATCTTACACGTGAATGCTTTGAGATTGTGATGGAAACAGCTTAAATGTTTATACAGGCCATCCTGCCGAATGAAAGCTTTACCGCACACCTCACACACGTAATCTCGCACATTCTGATGTCGATTCAGGTGGTTCATCAAGTTTGTACGATTTGTGAACGATTTTCCACATTGGTCGCAAGCAAATGGACGTAATTTCATATGAACGCGTTTGTGCTGGGAGAGAAGACCAGCACGTCGAAATCTTTTCGGACATAGGCGACACCTAAAGAAAAGACACAATGTATTAAAAGAAAATCTATAAAAATTACCACCCCGAATCCCTGAATAACCGCAGCATATACAAAGTAAATTAAAGAACACGTGCTGTGGAGAAGTGTTACCTATCTCTATGATAGAGCATGCGAGAAAGAGATTAAATCCAACCAACACCTTTTAATAATAGTGAACTTTTTGAACTCTTTCGATCAAATTATACTTGGTCATTTCTACATAAGAGTACAGAATAGAAGCGACGAAGCTTTGTACACGGTATGGGACCACGAAAGCTATAACCTGTGAGGCGTTCTTCCACCATCATCATCATTTACTCACTTACTATCCGACAAGAGTTTTGCATTTCGTCGACATGGAGCCTGTATGGAAACGTCACAACGTTTAGTAAGTTAGTCGTTGAATTCGCGTTTACCTGTACGGTTTCTCTCCGGTATGCACGCGTATATGCTGCTTAAGATTGTTTTTCAGATAGAATGGCTTGTCGCAGTAATAACATATGTACAATGAATCCGAATCCTTCAAATGGTGCACACCGATCTTGTGCATCTGGAGGTTACTCTTCTGAGTGAATTCTTTACTACATATGTTGCAGTTGTAAGGTTTTTCGCCCGTGTGCGTTCTGTAGTGTTTCTTCAGCAGATATTTAAAGATGAAAGCCTTCGCGCAGATATTACAAGTAAACCGAGCTTTATTCTCACTCATGATGTCGGCGTTATTTGGTTAACGTCAATTTCTACCCATTCACCATAGTGCGTAGCACGCGTATAGATAATAAAAATTAGCTTAGCGAGTCATGCATTTGCATAGGTCATAGTTGCCGGAGCGATTTTCAATGAGAGAACTGCCACCGCAATTTGAATTCAAAACTTAAGATAATATTTACATGGAATGAATGCAGGTAACGAGAATGCATGTTGACTAGATGAGTTTTAATTTCGTATCTGCAATATAGATGGAATGATTAGATGTTCGTTCATAATTGATGATAAGCATACATAAATTGATTACTCACGATCAATGCTTATATTGAATGATGACTGATGAAAGATCTTGACGAAGAAGGAATACTAGGAGTAGCTAGTGCGGTGAAAAGTTTTGTATATGTCTATTACAGGCTGCATACACCAGGATCATTGCACAGTCTTTAAACTTCTGTCAAATCAAGAACTTCTATAGATTAGCCAAACGTTAATTTATGTTTGTGCGTACAGAATAACGAATCGGTAGTTTCCACTCTTACCTTTCTGTTTTAGGTTTGAATGACAAGACATATACTCCAGTTACTCCTGAAACAAATGTATTACAGAGAATGGTTGAAGATTGATTAATATGACTATGGGAAAACTGAAATGCAAACGAGATGAAAATCTTCGGATCGGCAATCAGTAATTTTAAGTCCTTACGTTCAGCAGTGTTGATCCATCGACGCGATGGTTTTTTGCTGAATTATTTTACAAAAATGGACCGTGTTATCAGGACCCTGGGCATGTGTAAACATCACGATCACTCACAAGACAACGACCCCGTGATATTCACAATGCTCTGCCGAATGGGTAAATCATCTTATAGTATCTCTGTGGCACGTTTCAACTTATAATACGGACAGATTACAGAGCTGATGAAGGAAAGAAGCATTGAAAAATTGAAACTCGGTTTTAACTCGTTTCAGGACAAAACGTGTGAAAGGGACAGTTTAGAATTTAGATTACAAACTAGCGTGAGATAATAGTCCGATTGAGGACGTATCTGTGTAGAAGGGGCCTCCGGCCCTCCGCAAGGAAATATTAAACATAGAAAAACAAATGAACGATAAGTTCAATCAAAAAAAGTGTAAGAACAAAAATTGAAGAGCAACTCTTTTTCTATAAGACGCAATAATACATTTTCAATCTGTTGAATATAGAAATATAGAATTCAGAGGAACCGGGGAATTATAATCCAATTCAGGCCGACCCTGATACTATGTCGCCCGCGACATAGCTTGTTTCTTCTTTTATGTTACTCTATGTATGAAAATAATGATGAAAAAATGCTCTTACTACTTTTCTGTATTTTTCTATAACGACATAGATATACTTAGGAGAGGCAGCCCATTTTAGTTTCATACGTGCTTATGACATTTTTGCCGCATCACCTTTTCGGGCACGACTCTAGTGCTACCTACATTATTTTGCATCCTCATGCGAATGATGTTTACATTATGCCCAGGGTCGTGATAAGACGGTCCATTTGTAAAATCATGACGCGGTTAATCAATGATAATGAATAAAAAAATGTTCGTTTCATTGACAAGTCAGTTAGAGCTCTGAGAGAAGAGCTAGTACAACTCAGTAGTTGTAACTTGTAACTGGTAACGAGAGATGTTGGTGAAGTTTAGCAGTTCAGTATTGAAAACTAAAGCTTTCTTCCACTGTTGTTTCCTTTGACTGACTGGTAGTACAGAGTACTCCCTTTCTTATTCACCGGCCATGTTTCCGTGATAAAATTACACTCTTATTTTGATCCCTCATGATGAATTCAACGAAATCCGCCCCTCATGAGACTGTTGAATTGCTTTGGGTTGATATTACACACTACCCGAAAGTTTCTCAATTATGTTTGTGCTCAATATTTGTATTCTTTTTCTATGTAATATATGGATATCTGCAAGTAAGTCGTATTTCATGGTTCTGTGTTACGACTAAGATCTTTGTACTAAGATTCTTCCGTTCCTTTTGCAGGAGTACATGTTCGCATTGGATGGATTCAAATCATTCGGCTGGTATCTGACCTTAGTCCAGTTTTTTTATCTTTCCATTCTGGGAGGGATTGAATTTTGGTTACGAGCCATCGAGCGACGGTAGGTTGGTTTCTGTTCCTTAATTTGTATCGAGAATGTTGCTTATTCTTTTGTTCCTTTCCGACCCGCAGAATACCTTTGAGAACATACGGTATCCTTGCATTCCTGACCGTTGGCACTCTCGGGTTCTCTAATTCATCGTTAAAGTATCTGAACTATCCGACCCAAGTAATATTTAAAAGTTGTAAACTTATTCCGGTGATGATCGGAGGCATTCTGATCCAGAAAAAAGAATACAAGGCCATGGATTACGTGGCCTCCTGTTGTATGTGTTTGGGATTGATCGCGTTCACGCTGGCTGATAGTCAAATTTCACCGAGATTTAGCATTTTAGGTACAATAATAACAAGAAGCGTACGATTTTGTAAAAATTTCATAGCTCTTAATAATCTAAAATTTTGTTCAGGAGTAATTATGATTTCTTGTGCCCTGCTGTGTGACGCAGCTATCGGTAATGTGCAAGAGAAGGCTATGAAAAAGTTCAAGGCGCCGAATTCAGAAATCATATTCTATTCGTATTTTATAGGATTTTTTTATTTATTGTTCACGCTTTTGGTCGATGGAGACTTGATCAAAGGCTATTCATTTTGTTACCGAGTGAGTTTCTCCTATATAACGCATCGCTCGTAATGATAAATAGTGATCATCATTCTGAAAATTTTCATCATTACAGAAACCTGTGATATATTTTTACGCGTTTCTATTCTCGTTATGCGGGTATTTAGGCGTACAAATTGTTCTAACGCTAGTCAGAAGCTCTGGTGCATTGACGGCTGTCACAATCACCAATTGTCGCAAGGTCGTGTCTATCATTATCTCGTTTATATTTTTTGAAAAACCATTTACCTATCAGTAAGTATCGGGTGTCAATAAACTGTTCCTTTCGAAAAATACTAGAGTTATGTATTGAGATCTTTTTTTTTTCAGTTATATTTGGGCCGGTCTGCTCATTTTGTTCGGTATCTACTTAAATGTGTTCAGCAAAAATCGAGCCGCTGTTCTGCGTATATTCAGAATTCTGTCTCGATCACGTCAACGAGAAAAATCCGAGTTGGATGTGGTATGAAGTAACCCCGGCGAAATACAAACAAGTAATATATATTGCAGAGTACAAATATGATGTTACAAAATAATTGTTTGATATGCATTAAAAATGGAACGTTCAGCCGGAAACGTGAACACTAGATTATATTTGTAGCAGCTGCGTTTATTTGAGATATCTAAAAAATCACGAAAAATAACGATAAATTATATACTGAGTGTGATTTTGAAAATCTTTCATCTACGATAGTATTACTAACTTGGCTGCCCAATCAGTCCTTCCGCTTGGAATTTGGATTCTCTCCGAAATTATTTCGTTTGCGTGAAGATTTCCTTGATTTTTTGAAGTTTTTTGCGATACGACTGGGTTGGGTTTTAATAAAAAGTATTCTCGACTAGGAAAAAAAAAAAAAAAACGACATGAGCAAAAATGACGATGTTGCAATTTACGTATTGATCAGATGGCTTCTCACTTTTTCCCTATGTTCGTTGGCCTTCCTACAACGTATCTAGTAACGGATAAATAATGTTGTTTTGCGCTGAGCTTTTGTTGAATAAGCAGACTGCTTCCTTCTGTCATCGGTTTATTCTCTTTCATGATTTCCTCCTTATTCGAAATTACCTTGCCCGATGTCTGCTTTATTTCCTTTTGAAGGTAATCATTGTCATCGTGACCCGTTGACTTGTAACTGACATTCATTACACGCGTCGCGTTAGGATATTTTGTTTACCTAAATTATGTAGACTATATTTATTCTAGCGTGTACCCTAAAATAAACAATGAAACACATACCTTCTGACGAAATTGTTTTGATTTGCGACTACATTGACATTTTGATTCAATTGTTGCAGGAATATCTGAGGTTTTGCTTTGACTTCTATGGCAAGTTGAGCGGGTGCTGCGTTATTTTGATTTACGTAACTCGAAGGAACGTGCGCAACCTGTGTTTGCGACGTCCGCCTTGCGATCATTTTGGAAGTGATTCTAGACTCAGGTTCAATTATTTTCTGACCCACTTGGAAATAGGGCATCCTGTAGAACACGCTGTTATTTTCAATTTACTCCGAGAAGATGACGCCTAGGTATATGCATCCTTACCGTAATGCCTGTTGAGCTGTTGGTCTTTTTGTAGGATTCCAATTCAATAACGACTCCATTAAAATGATTCCGTTTTCTCCGGCATTTGGTATCACGTTGTGTAAGGGAGTTCTTCGGAATTGAGGGAATGTAAAATTGATCATCGATGCGAGTTGGTACCCTTCGTACCATTCTCTCTGAAAAAAAGTATATATTTTAGAAGATCTCATATAGCTAATTTAAATAGATGACGAAAGAAATGAGATTACGTACTTTATCCGGTGTACCGAGTACCGAGCAAATTTTAAAAATTTGATCTATTTCGCTGTTGCCTGGAAAAAGTGGCATGAACGTATACAATTCGGCGGTGATGCATCCAACGGCCCATAAATCGATTTGACTGTTATAATTCGTCGAGTGCAACAGGACCTCGGGGGCTCGATACCATCGTGTGGATACGTAATCGGTAAACGGCGGTCGGGAACGGATCTCTCGCGCGAGACCAAAATCGGCGATTTTTACCAGTTCGGTACCGCAGCAGAGCAGATTTTCGGGCTTCATATCGCGATGAAAGAAACCGTGCCGATGCATAAACGCTAGTCCTTGAAGCACTTGGTACATCATGTTTCTGATGACAGGTTCCGGAAATAGTTTATCGCGATTTTTCATCAGTTGATACATATTCTCTTTCATGTACTCGAATACGAAATAAAGCGTGTCGTTTTCGCGAATTACTTCTTTCAATTTGATTAAATTCGCGTGATTGAGCTTCTTTAGAGACTGTGGAAGAGAGAAATATGAGAACAAGAAAATAGTTGAGGAAAGAAGATTACTCTATCGGAAACCGTTTATCTACCTTGACTTCTCGTAGATTCATTGCTTCTTCCCAGGAGTAGTATTTCCGCTTCATTCTGTAAGAATAATGGAAATAAATCAGTATACTCCATGAAGGAGAAAGAATAAAACATTCTTACTGGCTGACTTTAATTCTTTGTCCTTTATCCTTCTTTACAGAAAATATCGACGTGTGAGAAATTCTGGGATAGTATAAGGAATGGGAGGGAGTTTGAATTGTGTGTTCGATTCTCATTGAATTCTCTATCATAACTATTGAAAGCGGACTTGAGAAGTAATTTAGAACTCTTACGAATTAGAAATTGGGTCCGAAGCTATAGTGAGATCAAATGAATTTTCATATCAGTAATTCGTTGCTGCTGCCTAGATACTAATTCCAAAGAAGTTGAATATGAGAAATACAAGAAGCTCAGTTTGAACATGAGGGGCTTGGGGCTTGGAAGTATAAATGAAATGAAAAATTCCTGTCTAAAATTAGGTACTCCCTAATCGATTTCGATTTAAAGTTGTAATATTTAAGCAAGTATATTATGTGTTTTTGTTTTATGGAGACTGTGAAGAAGAATGATACGGTTCCAAGTTACTTTCAATGGCGAACTTATTGAGAAGGAATCTATCAAATAGACCCTTATCCTGTGACGTCACTCAGCAAGTACGTTAGCAGACTGAAACCCTGTCAATCGAGCAAAACGCATTTTTGACTCTCATAAGAAAAAGACAGGGTGCTGAGAACATTATATTATAAATTTAGAAATAAAATATATCTTAGTGATTGAAGTTTTAGATTTTTATCATAGAAGGTCCCTAGTATATTTTGAAAATAAACTTCTGATGGCTAAGATCACTCCTTTATATCAATCAGAAGCCTATAATGATCTCTGCTCCCTGTGTCTTTCTCATGGGAGTCGATAGTCCGTTAGGCTCAACACAAAAACCAATCATTTTTCAAGTAAATGGACCTACTGTCGTTCCTCTTTCCCCTCATATCGAGAGCTGATGCTTCCAAACTCTTTTTGTTACTTTCCTCTGAAAAATAGAGAAGTATAAGTACTTATTCCCCTCACATGATTCTGAATTCGCGAGAAACTATTAAAATACTGAATGAAAAAATTTCTCGGCCAGGTGAAAATCGAACCAATTCAAGTTTTAGTTTACATGACGAATACGATGATGCCTATTTTCATCGCGTAATTCGTAACCTACGAAAATACATTATTTGAAATCGTTTCTTCTTTCGACGTGTAGACATTCAAACCCTATAATTAAAATTAAGTTGATCTTAAACCTTTGAGCCGAATAATCAAAAAGAAGTTTGATGCTATCATTTTCTTTAAGTAAACCAACCAATCAAAAACGAACCAAAATACATTTTTTGGAATCGTTTCTTCTGTTGGAAACATTCAAAGCCAATCAATTAAAATCGAGTCAACCTGAAAATACCGACAGCGACTTATTTAGATCTTCGAACCGAATAATATAATCAAGGAGAAGTTTGATTATATCACGATCTTTAAACCAACCACCGAACCAAAAACAAAAAGATTTGATTCTATCACGTTTTCATGTTTGATTTGAGTTGCAATACCTAATTATCCTAAATTCTCAGAGATCAATGTGTTTCAGGTAGGCTATAATGCTTTCTTTCAATCGAAATAATATATACAACTATTATAGTAGTGAAGAGGTGAGTGAAGTATAGCTCCAAAGTAATTAGTAAAAGTTGGGTAAACGATTAGATGAATAATAAGAGCCTACAGACTATAACACGCATATACTTAATCGAAGGATGGACTGATTTCATATATGAAAGAGACGCTAGCTAATTTCAAACCTCTAAGCGAAGATAGCCTAGTGATGTTCTCAATTATCAACTCTTTAAATTGCAACTTTCTTGCCTATTTGCTCACGTTCGTTGAGCCAGAATCAGTACCTATACCTCTATAGGTCCCTGATCGAAGGATTGATAACATCGATAAACTTTGAGGACGGGGTTACAAGTTCACCCATGAGAGACACTCTCTCGTATGGATTATCCCTCTAATTTCAAGCCTCTAAGCAAAGATAGCCTAGCGAGTTTTTAATTCTTACCTCTTTATAGCAACTTTCTCGCCTGTATCCACCCGTTGAGCCAGTATCACTGAGCCATAGGTTCCATCACCTAATTGGTGAGACGTGATGTACCTATTCATTTTGTAATCAAGGTTCTTCTACACTTCACTGAGGTTGACGGGTATTCCTAAAAATATTCAACATATTCGACGCCCGAAAATTGACTCACTCAGTTCACGCTGCAAAATTTCGCAGAAATTCGTAAATAACACGCTTTGATTATGACTTCTTTCCTTTATTTATACAATAAGAAAAGTAAGCACCCGGTAACTATGGATCGCTGTTTTGTTTACCTGGCAACCGTCGTTCATGCACAGAAAAATACTCGTTTGATTGGAATTTCAGATATTTTTCAATCACATAAAGATGGTTTATTGAAGAGTAGACCTGAACGTGATATAGTCATGTTTTCTGAGCCGTTTTCTGAGGTGTGGGATTTGTGTCATTATTATTAAATCATTTCGTCGGGACCCGTCCTACAAATCGCCCTGCAATGACGCGAAGACGCAATCATAGAAAATTAACGAGTCTAATCATTTTCACGCGATTTCGTGACATAGGTTTAACGGTCACTACAGTCCGTTATAGGTCATTCACCCTCATTTACGACACGAATAATTCACGAAAATTTTATTACGAATAAAAATAACGGATATTTTTGCATGGTATTTTACGAAGAACGACGAAAACGTAGCGTAACACGAAATTTTCGTGGTACAGACAAAATCTTGTAATTTAGATACGATAAATTTTTCTCCTAATCTGATGGACAGTCTTCCTCCTCATTATGGCGGTGCAGCAATCGTTGTTCAAGACAGGTGATTTACTGAGGTTTGAA
Source organism: Aspidiotus rigidus (assembly GCA_035079385.1). Taxonomy (NCBI): domain Eukaryota; kingdom Metazoa; phylum Arthropoda; class Insecta; order Hemiptera; family Diaspididae; genus Aspidiotus; species Aspidiotus rigidus. Next base: position 10,255,656 of record JAVHKY010000020.1, on the reverse strand, counting down.
CCATTTCGGAACTTTCCCACCGCTAACGTTTTTCGGCGGACTTTGTCTCAGATTCGGTGGGGGTGGTGGCGCCACATTCAAATCGCGATCGTGATCTTGCGACTCGGCAAGATTGAGAGGTGATTTTGGAGTTGGTGGTTGAGGGGTGCGAACACCGCCGGCACGTCTGAAAACGTTAAAATCGAGAATTGAGAATGATGACAAAAAATTATGATTTTCAAAAGGTGGTTACGAGAACAGCTGACAAACAGCAAAACGCACACAAATCGAATTCTTTCCAAGCCTAGTAGGTACTTTCTATACTTTATCGAATCCCTTATCAGTCCCTGAGAAATCTGATTAGCACCTCTTACGTTTCTGACTTCATCTCATTCTCTTGATGATGATTCGGTACCAAGTTTTTATAGGAACTCACCTGAAATGATTTGCAACACGCAGAGCCACACCGGGCGAAACAGCTTGGTCGAGGAATTTAGAACGTAAAAACGGACCCGTTGGGTTCTCATCGACGTACGGACCACCGAAATGGAAGTTAATTCCTGGTATAGCGCCAAGCTCGAGCAATGATTGAGTTATCTTCACAACAGTTTTTGGGGGAGCGGTATCTAGAAAATTTCACTCAATAATTAGGCATACGACCAGAGTCGATCGACTTGAGACATAACCGTAATTGGATGTTACGTACATAAATAGAAATCTAGTATGGGTACTTCGACGAATGATTTCACAAAATCTAGAACTTCTTTTACCGTTTCGGTAGACTTGAATACGCCTTGTAAAGCTACACGATTAGGAAAAAGGACACGTACTACGCAATACGGATAAACACTAACTGTACGTTCGAACATCAAGGATTTTTTCCGTTCTCGTAGAGCTTCGGTTTCTAGATGTGCTTCTTCTAGTTGAGATCTTTAACAAAGAAAAATACAACAGGTCACACTCACGAAAATAATAAATAATAACGATTAGAATTATTTGTCACCTTGTTCGTTTTATATCCCGTAATAATGCTTTTGCATCGTCCACGGTAAGCTCGAAAAAGTCGTCGGTAGTGTCATCGAATCTGGGCGAATGAACTTGATCTGTTCGAAAAACTAGTGCGTACCGTTCACCAAGCTGGAAATCGAAAACGCTGCCATAACCCAATTTAACAATATTGTTACATCAGTAAAACATCAAACTCACGTATTTGACAGCATTAATATCAAAAGTTAAATCTTCTTGTTTTGGAGGTAGCGAGGGTCGAGTATTACTTGGTTCCAGTTTTCCTATCCCAGAACCACTAGGTTTAGGTTCGTTTATAATACTGGTAGACGATGGCACATCCACGTCCATCAGCTCCGAACTTTGGCTGGAGCTTGCTGGACTGTGTATCTCATTCTCTGCTTTTTCTTCATTCTTATTTTGAGATGATGATTCATCGACGAAGTCTTTCAACGAACCTTCTTTCTTTCGCCGCCGTTCGGGCTCTTCGATTTTTGGTTTGGACGGTAAAGTATGAACACCCGAATGCGATTGATTACGCAACTGATCTTCTGTGCGATGTAGCAGTCTACAAAAGTGAAATTGAGTCGTTTTAGTATTAAAAGTTAATTGATTACTGAATTGATTTCTAGCGACGATGTGCAAAATTACCTTAATAACGCGTTTCCACCAGTCAAACCGAGTTGTTTTAATGTAGTGGTTTTTAATTTATCACCGACAACTTCTTGTCTTGTATAAATTATGACTGGATTTTGTTTTAGCTTTTCTTCGCCACATAATTTGACTATCACATCTTGAAGACTACCTAAGAGTAGATAATTATAACTTCAATGACAGTAATGCAATAATATTCTATGAAAAAGGAATTCAGCAATAAAGTTCCAAGCAGAAAGTAGTCAGGAATACTTGACAGAGTGATTTTGTAAAATTTCTTCTGTATTTTTAGAGCACAATTTTTCATTTGTGAACACTTAGGATACTCAAACACACGCACACATTGACAACGGCTAAAAAGAGATTATGGGTAATAATATAATTACACCTATCACTCATCTTCAAACTTAGGGGGATCGTGGAAAAATTCAGGGTCGCACTCAGTGAAATATCCATGCTCGTTGTCACTGGGTACGATATCTTGACTGCTCTACCAGAAACTGTATTATGAAACATCGATATTAATACGTACTTGACGGTAAGAAAGAACCGGACAATCTTTCACCTGATTCTAGCTGCACGAATATCGTAACGGGTGACTCGACCCGCGACTTCGTGGCGGGAACTAATTCTAGAAGACCATTATTAACAATCCCACAAAACTGTATTGTGGAAGTTACATCTAATAAGCGATTGTGGTACCTAAAAGTATGAAGATGAATATTATGAAAAAAATACAATCCCAAGGTAGTAATCGATTTTGAACGTACTTCACGTCATAATTTTCCGCTACCAACTTGTGCTTTTTGCATACATCTTCTAAAATCTGAAACCAATAAGGTCAGACGAGACGGTTACCTACTAAACCATAGAGATAGCTCAGAAAAATTCATGGTAAGTAGTCACTTACTACTAGAATCGGCGTACTGGTTTTGACAGAAACTCGTTGGCGTCGACCATTCTCCAGAAGTACGGTGACAGAATAACTCATATTGCAGTAAAAATATTCAACCAGGAAATCATTCACGGAATTTTATAACGAATCAATTTCGATGACTTGAGGAGACTGGAAAATTGAATGATTATGAATGTATTATCAACAACTTTAGAGCTTTTTGTGACGACCAGTGCTGCCATTTAATAATTTCTCAAGTTTCGATCGAAAACGAAGTTTCATTTCTTCTTCTCGGGAAGAAAGAAATTCCTTTCCTTTCTAAAATAGATTTCTGTAAGAGAGACGAGGATCTTTCGACGCAACCTTCTCGATAAAATAACGAAGGACATATCTCAGTAAAATTGTACTTAAAAAACAGAAAAACATGTCAAAAAACTCATTGCATATAGTCTAAAAATAATTACAACGTTATTCAAACTTATAATCTAGATTATTTCGAGTACAGAAGTTTCCGAGATCTACTCGAAAGTACGAATTCAGTGACCGGCGCATTAGTAAACGATCGGCTTCTGCTGCGTCGGTAAGAGGTTGAATCTTTTTTTTATCAAAATTCGTTGACGTGAAAACGTATCAGCCGGAGAGAATCTTGCTGAAAAATCAAACGAAAGGAGACACTCAGTAACGAATATTCCCAAAAGCAGAGAAAATATAATTATGGTTCTGATAATGATAACATTGTCCAAAATCACACAACTTCATTCATTGTAGATCTTATTCGTAGAAAATCATAACGATAAAAATCCGTAAGAAACACACGACGGATGATTGATAGACTTACCGGGATGAGCTGAAATGGTGGGATTGCCACTGGGATCGATTTTCTGAAAAACAACGAAGAATATTCGTGAGCATATTATCTGCAAGCAAAGAAAGAAATTGCACCCGGCATTTGACGCACCGGTACTACTTACTTTCAGAGTGTAAATACGGACATTATTTTCATCCACGTAATATCGCAGCAACATATTGCAATTCTACGTAAATAAAACGTTTCTTAAAAATGGTAATAATTTACTTTTAGCGTCACGTAATCGTATTCCACGCCGCTTTCGACAAAAAGATAGCTGATAGAACCAAAGGCAACAAACACAAAACACTTCTTGAGACCACGTTTCTCTCATGTTTTCAGCATGGATCACGAGAAAATTCTAGAAGCCCAGTGTGGCCAAGTAAGCACCTTTTCAATTTTCGTACAAGATTTCACAGTGTAACCGTGTGTGTAAGTGTAACATAGAAGTGCGACCAGAGAGATGGTGATCACAGTGAAAATTTTACGAAAGCTAACCTCGTTAGAAGTGAAAGCTGAATAACTGAAAAAAATCGTTTAGGCGTCTTTGTTCACCTTCTTCATCTATGATTATTTTTCTTTCAAATTTCTTAAATTTTCCATCAGTTTATACGCTGAAACGGATACATCAAAATTGTTGGTAGTCTAAATAAGCGAAATTACGTTCTTGTTCTCCGTTGGCCTTCTTGAATTAAGAAACGACGCATTTATTTTACACGTGGCCACAACCTGCCTACATTTTTACGTTAGCCTATCTGTGAGAGAAATCGACTTTGGTCGGAATGCACAGATAAAATTTACATCACTTCCTGGAGCGGCTGCAGTGCAAAAGTCTTTTCGATGATGAGATTTTATTTTTTTTGAAGAAGAAATTTTAGCCCCGTGTTCGTGTTTATCATGACGGTTTTACACCGGTGCGAGTAGATCAATAATTTTGCTTACTCTTCTAGATGGTGACAATAATAATTCATTCTAGTTTCACGAAAGTTCCGCGAAACAATCACAAGACCGGACCTTCGATGTTCGCTGTAGTATTTTGTGTTCGTCATATCGTGTGACCACCGTATCCCGTCGCTATTTTTTCTACGAGTACCTACAGCTCTTACTCAGCTTCGAATGCTTGGTGTGTAATTGTAATCGTTCTGACAAATTGAAGGTAATTATCCAGTTATTAGTTTAAATCTAGGATAATATTCATCGTTTTTAATTAATTTGTCTGATCGATTCCGAGTTTTTCGTTCTTGTACTCGATGAGGGTGCTTGGAACAATACTTACATGCAACCATTTCTGGTAACATTCGTTGACAAGTTCGCGTTTTATACTCGAATTATTCGAAGATTTGGCAATTATTACCTTTGCAAAGTATTTATACCGATATTCTAGAAGAAAGGAAAGATTTTGATTGTTTCGATATTTTGGTTCTCTCGTGAAAAACCCGCGGTTTCCGTAACATCACATCTGTGTGGGCTTTTCATTCCTGTATTCAACATCGAATGAGCTTTGTCCTTTATCGAACTTTCTATTTATATTTTGTTAAAATATCATTTGTATTATTTGCCTGTTTTCATAAGATATCAGTTTTGGACTTTGACACGTGACCTAAAATCTTATCATTGTTCTTATAGTTTTATTACGTTCCTTGTTACAGGCATCTTCGCTCAATTCCCGTTTTGGTATCTAGATATCTGAAAGTACGTCTAAACGAATTTAGTTGTTCTCGCTCGTCTACAGAATGTTTACGAGTTTGCTTATCCGTGTTGCAGTGTTTTTGACATTCATTCATGACCAATATGTCTTCAAGAAGTGGAGATTTGATAAACCGAGCACTACGGAAATCTCTTTCTACGACGTGTAAACGAGCGAAAATTTCCTCTATCGATGATTGTATCGCGGCCTGCGCTCGCAGAGTTCTATCGAACAAGATCGAATTCGACCCGTGTCCGCAATTTTCTACGGAAGAATTTCTGAAATCGCTCAAAACCAGGTATATCGAATTGACGCCGTCGAACAAGCCAAAGAAGAAGAAAAAGAAGAAGAACAAACTTTTGAATAGCGAAAGTTCTAGAATCAATCCGTCACCAATGAAGAACACCGAGCTAAACGGTCAAAATTTATCTCTTCCTACTCCGAAGTACACGCTCTTCCCTCCGGATGAGGTTCAACTCGGCTGGAAGGGCCCAGTTCCTGTGGGCTGCGGATTCGTTAATTTGGGAACGACGTGTTACATAAATTCGACTTTGCAGGTAAGTTTAGAAGGTTTACTTTTTTCGAATACTGTTGACGAGTTCTCAATTTTCGCGCGTCCTTGTTTGTAGGCCCTGTTCCACGTTCCGTCATTCGTAAATTGGTTGAAAGAAGATAAGAAACACGAAGCTAGTTGCGAAAAAATGAGTACGTATTGCGAGCGTTTTGAAGTATGTAATGCGCTGAAATTGCCGAGTACGATGGATTGCAATTTGTTGTTTTTTCATTTCCAGATGGAATGTTCCATTCCGAATGTATCGTATGCGCTATGGCGAAAACACTACAGATCTCGCACAGAAATAGTAATGGTAGTTGGAAGCCGAAGTATATTATAGAAAAAATTAAAAGTTAGTATATGCCATATTAGTTGATGTCTCAATTTCCCTTTTTGGAATAATTCGATGCTTACTCGGATTCTTAATTTTTTCAGCGATATGTAAACACTTGTCTCCGTTCAGGCAAGAAGACGCGCATGAATTTTTGAGATATTTGATGGAGGCGATGGAAAAATCTTACACTACTGCCCTGGGAATGCCATCTAAAAAGTGAGTCCAAGCAACTCAATCGAATGGAGACAATTTCAATGATCGAAATGAGCCAATGAGTGTCGTAGGAAACTTACAAAGAATGACTGACATTGTTGAGAGAACGACGGTCGAAGAACGAGAAACTATCGAAGAGTGAACGTTTTTTGAACCCTCGTTTGAAGTTCGTTGTCGTAAACAACTTCTGGCGGGAAAAATATGTCGATGAATCACCGATTATCACTAACTCATATCGAGATATCACAGTTCATTGAAAACGCGAGGTTAAACGTAAATAATTCGAGGCGAGAGTGTACCCTTTAATAATTGTTATTATGTTAAGAAACTGATAAGAAGGGCGTTTAAAATTTTAGAACTGTACGACTCTTGTGCATCCTTTTATTGATGAGAAATTGATATTTTAGGGTTGTACAAAGAAACAGGCTCTAACTCAAGGTAATTACAGAGTATGAAAATAGAGTGATTGTTGGTGATTCTTTTGTCGCTGAATGATTCGTGATGGGAAAGTCTTTTGTGAATTATGGATGCTGTTTGAGACGTGCGAGAGTGAGCCGAAATTTTGATTATAATTTTATACACTGTATGGTCTTTCAAGGGCTTGGTCGGGTATCAGTGCTCAGAGTGACGTTGATGAAGATAAAAAATTGTAGAGAAAAGCCGCGGGTCGACATTATGGAAAAATTCGAAGGAAAGTTCTTCAATTTGGAACTCGTCGCGCGCGTACGCACATTTCTCTGTCTATACGGGCGGGCGGACAGCACTGGCATCGCGCGCAACGAAAATAGCGATTGATTGACGGCGCGGGTGACGATCGGAAAGTTCCCTTTAATCGATACAATGACTAGTAGAAATTTTTACTTCTACAAATTTTACTGATATTGCATCGTATGTCTTTTTTGAACCTCCCACCAGATCTGAAATTCTCCGGGTTCTGCGCTTTCCTAACAAATGAAAAAATTTCGATTATCGACCTCTCTGCCCCCCCCCCCCCCGTTGAATTCTCAGAAATTTCTTCCATGAACATTGCTGTGACCCTCCTCCTCTTCCCTCATCTTGTCTCATGACGATGGGGGAGGTTTGACCACCGTTCTCTCGGCGAATTTCGTTTCGGGTGAGAGGTTTTTAGAAATTTTTCCCTTCGAGCTATAGTACATAAGAGGGGTGGAGGGGGTTGGAAAATTTCCAACCATCGAGCTACATATATGGGGGAAGTTGGAGAAATGTTGACTTTTCAACTACTTCATGTATATGAGGGATTGCGGTTCTTTGGGAGCCGAGGGCTACTCCAAAATGTGTCTTTCGAGAAAATGTTCAAGAAACTTCTGACCTACTATAGATGAGACACTATGAAGGGACTCCACCTTGTGTAGGATTGAGGCTCCAGCTGATGGTCGCATTACGTTCATTTTTCTGTACTTTGATGACGTCATTCTACGCTAAAATGCAGTCTTTGAACGTAATTGCAGCCTTGAGCTGAAGATTTTATCCTCTACAAGATTGAGTTCCATCACATCTCCTCTTACAGTGTCTCACTATAAAAATAGGAAGAATTTCGACCGGGTCGTGGAAGAGGTGGGAGGAGGGGCTGTAGAAAATGCACGGAAACCCTTTCGGAAAAATTTTGAACTTCGAGCTGTGCGTATGAAGACTGTAGTTCCGAAAAAGTGAGGGCTATACGAGAGAGAGCAGGGAAATCCTTTGACCCACTCGGGGACTTGGAAAGCCTTTGACCTTCGAGCTTTCTACATGAAAAATAAATGCCGTTTACTATATTTGAGAGGGGGGAGAGTTATTTGTCTTGAGACAGGATAGGGGAAAGGGAAAATTGTAAAAATTCCAATCATCTAGCTGCTTACATTTGGAAGGGGTACTGAGAGGGACTTTGGCTAAACAGTCCATCCTAATCAATTATCGAAATTGAAATCAGGCCCATCGCCATAAAACAAGTTTTCTGCTCATTCCAAAAAGATTCCGCGAGTAGGCTAGCGAATAAAATAAGTTCTGAGTTTTTTCTTCCTCGTCGGTGTGAGGGGGATATCTTCAGCTGTCAACGGGACTCAGAATTCATAGTTGAGTATTTCGTATAATGTTTGTCGTCCAGTGTTTTTTCAGTCAATAAATTCCGAACTCTTAAACTTGTTGCCCTACTTTTGGGATTCGAAGTAATTCATGAGTAGTCTCGCTGTGTGAATGATTAATGAGAACTCAAAATAACTTCTTGAACGATCGTGCTGTCCCACAAACATGCATGGTCTTCCTGTATTTTGTCCTCTGTAGAATCTAATTGCTCAAAGATTTTTCTTATTCTGTAATAATTCGTTCAAATTTACTCATTTCTTTTTTTTTTTTTATTTCGTGCTTACAGGTTAGATAGTTATTCCAAAGAAACCACACCTTTAAATCAAATATTTGGAGGTTATATTCGTACTGAAGGTAAACTTTACCTCCTTAGCAAAAATCTTTTCTTTTTTAAATATGGATATTCTATTTAACGTTACTCTGTGTACTTACAGTTACCTGTCTGGAGTGTAGTCACGTTTCAACCACATTCCAACACTTTCAAGATCTTATTCTTGACATCCGACAAAGTGGTATTACTAATGTTTACGACGCACTTGAGAGTTATTTTAGTAAAGAACGTCTTGATGGCGATGAATCCTACCACTGTGAGCACTGTAAAAAGAAAGTTTCAGCGTATAAAAAATTTTCGATTGAACGTGCTCCGAATGTATTATGCATTCAGCTCAAACGGTAAGTGCATAACTAGAGTTTCAATAGGAATTTCAGCAACATTCAAAGCATAGTTTTGTAGTTTTGAATGACCAACAGTAGCGTAGACAGAATCTCAAGAAGAGGAGTCCAAGCCCTGTCCCCTTGTTTAAAATGGTCACCTATATCCTCCTTTTACCCGCAGTCTTTCTCACATGTGTTGAAACCTGAATGTTTCCGCTTATTGTAGCAATTCTTCCCTCCTTGTTACCTTGGAGGAGAAAGTAAGAATCTTCCCGTTATTCAGATTATTGCTCAAAGTCAACGATGAATTTATTTTGACAGATTCAATATAAACAGTTACTACGGCGGCAGTAAAATATCTAAGCCAGTAAATACGCCCCAATCCTTGGATCTTAGTAAATTTAAGCATAAAAAAGGATCGTCAAATAGTACTCCACTGAAGTATCGTGTAGTATCCATGGTATTCCACCACGGACCTTCGGTCAACAGTGGGCACTACACGGCGCTCGGGTGCACTTCTTCTGGGTCGTATTATTATTTTAACGATGAGCAAGTAAGTTATAATAAATTGGATACAAACTCATGCATGTTCAATTCGGCGATCACACTAATTTTTTCACTATTATAGTCGTTTCCTGTAAATTTTGGAGCCTACGCGAACAATGCGAATACATATATCATGTTTTACGAGCGCGAGAAGACCAGTCTGATTAACGAAAATTCCGTAAACGTTAAATCAGCCTCCAGTAGCAGTTCGACCGCCATACCGTTGTCGAACGGTTGCGCCAACGGCACCGTCCCAGCTCGAATTAATGGTTTCTTTACGAAACGCGAGAATCCATGTTTACCAGCGTCCGGCCACCCTTTGAAGTATGCAGCTGTGGCTAAAGACAGCGTAGCCAGCGTATCGAAAGAGGCGGACACACAGAAACCGTCCTCGTACCGGCAACTATCTTGGGAGCCGGTAGAAAATAAAGAAAACGAGCCAAAGCAATCGCAGATTCAAGCGCAGCCGACTAAAGCTTTAGTTATCGTACCAGCAGCGCCGGCTCCGATTGTCAAGTCGAATGCGAGCAGTCTCGTTCCATATACGCAATCGTCCGATAGCGAAAACAGCGATGCCGAAGGGGAGAAGGACGACACCGACACGAATAATAATTCGAGATTAACGTCCGAAGTAGACGATAAAAATTCGATTGCTAGTACTTCGACGTTATCACCTCTGGCTAAGCGCAACAGCACGCTTACCAGTTTGTTGACCAGTTCGCCTAAAAATGAAAATTCCGTGCATCGCGGCGCGACGTCCTCGCCTCGACCGCCGTTCACTAATGGTAAACCTGGAAAAAGCGTTGACGAAAAGAAATCGGCTAGTTTACATCCGAAATTGGGTGGCCGCATGATCTCGTTTAGTTTGTTTTGTCGTGAGAAGAAACACAACTCGAGGAATTACGAAAACGAAACTAAGAACGGCGGATCGAACCATTGCAATGAGCAGAACGCCAAAGAAAGCGATAGTGAGGATAGAAAGGTCGACGACAGCAAAAGATTGAACGGAAAAGGTGACGAAACTGCGTACGTTTCGAGTTACTTTTTAGAGTCTCGTGAAAACGGTCTGACTAACGGAACGGGTAAGACGAATGGGATGGTGAACGGTGTGAATGGCTGCGAAAGAGCAAAGCCGGCGACTAACGGTTGGATAGTCACCGAAATGCAAGAAGATGAGTGCAATACGAATCGTGCGGATAAAAGTTCGAAAATACCGAATAATTGTGATTGGGTTGTCGTTGAGAAGGAGAATACGAAATTGTGAGTATCTTTTGAAAAATGTACTATTAATCGCCTAATGTATTGTGAGTTAATTGTGCCGATTTTTTGCAGATCACCCAAAGATTCCGCGAAGTTTAGGGATAGTCGGAAGTGTAATGGTAATGATAATTATTCTGAAAGTTCTTCGTCGCAGCAAGATAGCCAAAATGGATCTAGATATAATTATTCTTACTCGTCGCAGAATGGTTATGGTGGCAAAGGTAGGTTGTTTGTTTCTGTATAGGAAATGGATATTATTCGTGATGGTTTAATTAATTATAAAATCGTTTTCGTGATTTTCCCTTTGCAGTTTATACATGGAATGGTGAAATCAGCCGTATTAATCGTGAAAGCAAAGAGGAACGAAAGGAAACGGTCAAACGGAATTATAATTACGACGATGAAATTGATCGAGGAAAGGTGAGTCTTTATATGGGAGAGGCAACAAATTCACGTCAGAATATCATATTTTGGCTCAAGAGTAGCGGGTTGCTCAAGCCCGTAACTAGAGCTAATTTGTATTGGGGGCTACATGAAAATTGGACGGGCCAAACTCTCGGCGCCTCAATTTTTTCTTTCTTCAATAATGTACTGATTTTTTTTTTTACTAGTGTTTTATTTTTAATTGGGGTAGGTTTATGACCTCATCAGATGAGGCTTAGTTCTCAATCGTTCCAACAAAGTTGGAGCCTCGTCTCCCTCGTACAGCCATCGTCGCCCTTGAAAATTTTACCATTACATTCAAGCCCCTTTTCCTCCTCCTAAGTCGAAAGGACACTAGACGGTTACCCTCTTTTCCTCAACAAATAGCCTTCAATAAAAAGGTTCCTCATTTTGGGGTGAGGAGAGGGAAAAGATGAATTGAAAATAAAATACATTTCAATTGAAAAAATAACGTTGAAAAATAAGTTCAATGACCTTCTCTTGAAGTATTTGTTTATTTATTTTGAAGGTATATTTTATGTGCTGTCCGAGGGCCACCATGGGACGGCGCTAAGTATAGTACTGATAGAAATGAACATTATTATATTTTATTATTTTCAGGTCAAGAAAACGAAGTATTACAGTCGTAATGAAAATGGCTCATCAAACTCGCCGATGCCGCGTAAGAATCCCATTCAGCAACGTCAAAATCAGTATAATAGTATGAATGGTAACGGCAACGGTATGAATAAAAACAACAATATGAACAATCATCGCAACGACAAACGGTGGCAGTTCTCGCAGAACGGATTCAATTACCCTCCTAGACGGCATAATTCTCATAATCCTCATTTCAGACATCATAATCAAAACTATCAACCTCATCATCGACCCGGTGGTTTTTCCCAGCAGAATGGCTGGGCCAGGCGATGAAGCTTGTAAACCGGACGTTAAAAAAAAGAACATTATTAGGATTTTATTATTAGGACTTTCAATGAGTACGCGTACGTACGTTTAACGAGAGAATATTATATCCTTATTGTGTCTTTTTCTTTATCTGAAATAATTTGATAGTTAGAAGACCTTTTTATTGTTCTTCTCGTACTTTTTTTCCTATCTACTTTTGTTTTTGCTCTCGTGCACCCGTATTATGGACGACGAGATGGAAATGTTATATTTGTGCACGAAATGTATGCTCAAATTGTGAGCGAAGAGTGGTAAACAAAATTATAGAAGAAACTTATCATTTTATTGTATTGATAATTATGTAAACGTGTAACGACATGTATATGAGTGTAATGTATCAGCGCCCGTTTTACATAAGCCTCCTCTTATGTATAATTATCTAAACTGAAATTCAAGACAGACGCTGTATTGTCACGAGACTAGTCTTTATAACAAATTTTTCTGAACGCCAAGACTTTGAAAGTGTGGAGATGGCGAAACCAACCGGAGATGTGTGCGAAGAAGCTGCGCTCTTATATGTATATTTTTGTGATATAAAATACGTGTACGGATCAGCGAGACTTGTCACGAAAACTATTTTGTTATTTCTCTTATCACTTCTATTTACTATTATTTTTAAATAATTTCTTTGTACGATGATTTTTTTGTATATTGAATCCGATTACGCTAGCACTTTGTCTCGGTAGACCTTCCCTGTATTACCCGAAAATTGTCTCGCGAATTATCGAAAGCGCTCTGTACTGGACTGATTTCATTTTTTCAATATTATTTTATTACAATTCATCATGTATTTGTACTTTTTATTTTCGTGAAATAATTCTCGTATTGCTCGTATTATTACGAGTTGTTACTACATTTAGAAAACTCTGATACCAACGTTTTACTTGTGGAACGAATATCATATAATATTCAGTATTTCGGTATTGAATTATTCTTAGAATACGAATCGCTCGTTCTGAAGTATTGCAATAGTGGAAATTTAGATTGTCTTATAATTCGTATTTTTTAATTCTTGAATTTTTTTTTCTTTTTTCTTTGTACATAAAAAATGTAGAATTAATTCGGTCGTGTTTCTCCTTCCTTCTCTTTCTTTTGTATAATTGTTATTACTGATTATTATATGATGATTTTTATTTTACTTTCACATTTAATGTATCTTAATATTTATGTGAAGTCAATTTTCATTTAAGTACATTTATTTCTACCGTTTGATTGTGTAATATAAAACTGAAGACTTGGACAGACGCGCGCACTCTTTCTACGATTTTAATATTTAAAATGTTGTCTATTGTTTCATTTTCTTCTCTCATTCTTCTATTTCTCAGGATGTAGTTAGAAAATATGATAATTTAATACCGAGTACTCTTCAATTACATTGTTTGAACGTACATATTCAGTGAGTTGTTTTTATTATCACGGAAGATTGATGTATCGAGTTGATGTTCTACATTCTGACGAAGGGAAAAATGATGTACCACGAAAAAAATGTGCCTTATGAATTCACTTTCCATGTTCCCCCTCTAACTACGATACGATAACTAACTTCCTGAACTGTTTGCGTTCCTCTATTTCAGCCGTTTGCTGTAATCTCTGATCATTCCATATTTCCTAACCCAATTTGAATTTCCTGTAATGATCTTCTAAGCTGATGAATTTATGTCGAAATTATAGATGAATCAAGAAAGAAAAGAGGCGAAATTTACAGTTAGTATTAATTCCAAAATTGTTTTCGACGATGACGTTTATCCTTGATAGAATCGTTGATAAAAATACTGTGATATAAAACAAACAATTGCCTACTTCTTGTTCCTCAGTTCTCAGCAGAAGAATGCCCCAGGTGCCCTCGATACCGTGTTTTTCTGATCAGTGCAGTGTTATGGCGTTATGCTGACGTCGTCGCCGGTTTTCTTTTCACACTAAGACTGGAATTCCCAAAATTTTAAAATTTTTCAGTACATTTTTCAAATAATCTTATGAATTAACTGTTTTCTCTCCTTACTTTCTAAACGGAAGCAATAGGAAAAGTCTGTACTTATTTCTCAAAAATTAACGGGATAGTAACTCATGATAAAGAATTTTTATTACTTGGTTTGAAGCGGGGAAATATTTATCTGAGATCTGTGTTTTGTATACTGTAAATCAGATTCATAAATCGATTCAAAAAAATATATGGGTAGGCTTCCTCCAAACAGATCAGCTGCTTCAACGGATTGAAATTAGAAATCAATGAAAATAATCAGTATTCCGGTATTCAGAAATCAATGGTCTGATTACCCACCTATAATTAGTGTTAGGACAAGTACTTAGTAGGCAATAGCTCTACATTCATCTTCAGATACCGGTATAACCTGTTTGTTTTTAAAAGATGACGTACCCTAGACATCTTTTTTCTCTTCAAGTGAACAAACATAGAAGTTTTTTTTTCTTCTGCATGGATCATTGTGTAAAGCTTTATTCTTGGTTAGTATTTGCTTAAATTTCTGCCTTTCAATGAAACTAAAGATGCCGGTACCTAACAGTTAGTATCATGAATTGTTGGTAAATTATGTATTGGTAATTTACGTAGTTTTCATGTGTACTCGATCGCAAAATATAAATTCCCCATTTGCAATCCTTCCACAATCCTCGAGATTCGAAACACAGAATATTCACTACATATATGTTCTGATTACTCAAATCATGAACTAAAACAAGAACTTTCCGTGTTTTCTCATCATCTGCGATCGTATTTTCTATAATCAGATCATCGTTATATCTAATAAATATTCTTCAATCATGTGAAATATAAAAGATCAATACAACTTGAAGACATCTCGATTTTAGATTCATGATAGGTATCAAAGAACTACACTGTTCAAAAAAAAAAAAATTCAGCAATGTCTAGTTTTTCATCTAGAAAATCATTCCATTCATTCTCACAACTGCAATCATTTTTATTTCGCACGTACATCGTTTCTTTCGCCAGAACTCTCTGACACCTTCCTGAAACGAGATCATGATTTTTATGATCCAATTTTCAGGTATACCAACACTAGAAATTCACATTTTTCTTCATCTCAATATTGAGCGTAACTACAATCGGGCATAGGAAAGAGAACATTTTGAAAAACTTTACATCTATATTTTATATCTTCATATTATCAAACGACAAACAAGAAAAGAAATATGGTAAAAAAAAAAAAAGTCGTACGTCTTAACATTGTATAGGAACAACACAAAAGTAATACGGGTTCTGATCTTAATGTCACGTTGATTTTAGCAGCTGAAGCGCCTCCAGTAGACCAAGGCTTTCCAACATGGAGGATAGATTTTCCACAGTTGGATCGTCATCGTCTTCGGACCAGATCTGTAACAAGTATCTGGCGTTGCTCGTAGGTGTGGTGGGACCACCTCCGTTTTCGACGGGCCTTTCGTTCTCGAAAAACTCGATCTGCACGAACAAAACAAATTTAATCTCATAAAAAGGAAACTCGCGATATTCTGAGAGCAAAAAAAAACTTACTTCGTCTTGTCGGTACCCCATTTCGAGTCCTAATTTCTGCCAGTCGTTGCAAATAGCTTCAGCGATTTTGTCGAGTTGTTCTTTCGTGACCGGTGTCCTCCTACTGGTTTCTATCTCATCCATAGCTTCATCACCATTTTGAGCTGAAAAATCAATATAGTTCAATGGTCGCTTTCTTATTTCCTCGATCATAGTATGCGAATTAAAGGCGGCAACTCACGTTCATCGTTTCCAACTTCTCCCTCTTCCACACCGTCTGTGTTATTTATAATTACATCTTGATTCTCAGCTTCGGCCGGCTCCGTTTTCACTTTTTCTTCGACATTCGCCTTGATAATATCATAAATGTAGGTATACGACCGTCATGAACTTTTGTATTTCGAATACGATACTTACTACTGTTGGTTTATCCTTATGAATTCTAGATAGCATATTTTCGAGAAAATCTGAAGACTTATTTATCGGAGAGTTGCATTGCGAAAAGAAGTATGGACATTTTTGCGACATCAATCTCAGACCTCTCCACGCATAGTCGATTTCATTTACCCGTCTAGACAAATATGTTCACTTTGAAATTCGAACACAAACGCAAATATTCATGGGAAAAAAAATTATTACTTGTATTGAGGTTCAATCATAGCTGACGGATCAGCTTGTTCTATGGCGTCTTTGAAATAATTTTCTAGAGAGGGTGTAAAATTCCGATCACTACTTCGACATGCTTCCATATTATCGGGTTTGTTATTCCACAGAAGTGTTAACGCTTTGCTGAAGAATGAGAAAAATATGATTGGCGCGTTACGTAAAATCGAAAAACAAAGCAGTTCTTCGCACTGACCTTCCCATGAAGAACCTCTTTCGATTCGAGTATTCTTTCAATGTATCGCCGAGAAGCTTTTCTCTTCTCCTAGAGTCTTTAAATTCGACCTGGATAGGATTAGGTTTTTTTATTTCCGGACAACTTTTATTCTTCCATTCGTTCCAGCGTTCTTCTCTCTGCGTGAAAAACTAGTTAGTAATCGAATAAAATGAGGGTATTGTTGAAAGATTTAAAAAAAAAAAATCTTACTTGTAGAATTTTTTCAACTGTACTTAGAAATTGTGGACCATCTGGCGGAGTCTCTTGAATTAAATCCAGCACAATTGATCGATATTTGTTGATCCACTCCATTTGTTCGGGTTTCAGAGCAAACGAGTCCCTGCGAAGATTTAATGAGTTATCAAATTTTTCAATAATAATTTTTGTACAGTTTTCACATTACAACTGATATTTTCTGAGATAGTTCTGACTTCTGAGATTTAATTAGGTAATTTTAACAACTTCGTGGATCATTTTTTGTAATCTTTACGAAACTTCGTGTTTGAAACACTCATATCTAATTTCCTTTTCTTTTAAAAGATACATCGAATAGCAAATTTGGGGGGTGAATGACAATATTTCATATCATCACCTTGAGTACCATCAGTCTCTTTTTTATAGATAAAAATTGATCGACTCGTCTGTAAGTTGGTGGGCGATGAATTTTCGGTACTATAGTATTTCATTTTTTTCCTTCAATATCTTCAGCCTACATCGAAGAGTCGTTCGGGCAACATGTAATTGGATTCTTCAATAAAATTATATCAATGAAAGAGTTGAAATATTCTTTTTTTACAAATTACTTACAGCTTAGATTTCACCGTAGAAGTGAGGTACTGAAATAAGATTAAAAACTGCACCAAGACATAACGTCGGAAATTCGAGTCGCTCAACTGTAATTCCAAGAGCTTCTGACTAGTCAAGAACTTCGCGAAATAACGATTATCATTATCGGTGCCAGACGCCAACGATGCTAAATACGCTTTCTCTGAGCCACTATCTAATTTGTAGCTTTGTAAAGTGCTCAGAATGAACTTAGAGTACTGTAACAAGAATTGTAGAATTCATATTTATAAACTCCTCTTCTGTAAATCAGAATCCGGTAGGTCGACTCACCGTTGTGAAAACCATCCATTTCTGATTGGCGTATAAATCGTTAGGACAACGGAAGAAATTTTGTAAATACCAAAATTTTGAGTACAAAGAAAAATCGACTTTTATTCTGTGAAGATAGAACATTAAAATGATCAGTTTTAAAGACGTATTTTGAGCAAACGGAAGAAATTATTTTAACAGCCTTTACTTGGTATCAGTTTCTTTATCGTTCATTTCTTCATCAATCAATGATTCTAGATCTCCGTCATTATTGAAATCGGTTACATTCTCAATATTGAATTCACTCACGATATTCAAGCCTGTACGAACAACGGTACAACAACGATTTAATTCATTCTTTAGGTTTGATAACAATACTGACAAAATAATTACCTGAACGTTCAGAAAATGGAAAAAATTGAGCGAGGAAAAGAAGTATCCTACCGCAAAATACAGTGTTCTGAGATCTGGATAAACGTCGAAGTAAATCTACAGAAGTAATTACCAGTTGTAGCAGGTTAAGAGGAGATATGAGCGATGATGCCAAATTTTTGAGTCAAAAATATATCTTTTGATTTACCATTACACATCCGGAGTAAATTATTCTTGCAAACAGCGAAAAACAAATCTTCTTTCCACACGTATACGTTTGTTTCGACAAAATTGAATAGATTTTCGCAAAATTCCAACGTCGACATGTCGAATATATCGCTCAGTAGTAGGACAGGCGAGCTTGGGGTGCTTAAATCGAGACGACATAAGTCTATGTTCAGTTGTACGTACTTCTTTAACATATCCACATCCCACTTCGATATAATACGTAACAGATATTCGCGGAAAGCTTGGTCGACCAGACCTCGACAATCGGCATCTCTAGAATGAGAAACATTGATTAAACGATTTTTTTACCGGCACATGAAGTATGTCAGGTGATCTTACTTGGCGGATAACCAAGGTAATTCTTTCAGCAGAGCTTCTGAACCTTCGTAATTAGTGTTCTTCAAGAAATTCTGAAAATGAATTCACTCGTGAATTATAAACATGGTCTGGTTAGTATAAGTTCTATTATCAATATTACGTACGATCACAGCTTCCTTTGCCGACTGCAAGGATAAATCTTTAAAAGAAGTCATGGCTCAAGACGGGAGAACGTTAGATTGATGCAGATTTAGAAATTTTTTCGTGACAACAATCGGTAAGTCTTCGAGACTGGAATATTGTTTGCAATGATAGAAAGTTTATGTATATTTTGATAAGAATGGTGTAATCGACAAACTTTTAATGACGATCGAAAACAGCCACGGAAATGAAATTGTTACATCATCGACAAGCTAAACTGCTGTTCCGTGTTCAGTTTAACACTAGGTAATTATTTAACGAAAACAGTTGTGAGAATTAATAAATAATTTCTGAAGAATCTATGATCAATATTCAATAACCAGTTGAGTTGACCGCTTCGTTCAAAATTCGAATTCGTTTTGTTTTAGTATGCGACTGTCTCCGGTAGCAGCGAAGGAAAGTACTCGAAGCGAACACCCGGCGTTTCCTTATCACAACTCAACATTCGAAAGATCCAGTTTGCCTGATCGCCAATTGGATACTTAACAACAATCCTCCAACGCAAATCAGCTTATTGATCACAGATTTTCGGTTCCTAATTCGTTTTCATTTCCTCTTTAAAAGTTTAAGAAGAAACTTCATTAAAACCGCTACAATTATAATTATAGTACCTACTCAATTTCCATATTAAATTTAATCTAGCCTGAGCTAGCAGGTTAAGGGTATGCTCTACCTAGTCACTCACACACAGAAAATACACGTGTATTACACAAAATGGTGTGTTGCGGGTAGTGATTTTTGCCCACATATAACATATCGAATAATGTACAAAATGATTCGGAACGTGGTGTAATTTATTCTTGAAGTTGAGGAAAATACGGCTAATTAGTTGACAGATCGCGAAATATTTTGAATGATCTTCAGGAAACGTTTAAACTTACGTCTGAAGGGGCCATCTTCGAATCGTTGAATTCCAATTAATGAACAAAATTAGTTCGTGTGAACCAATTAGCCGTATTTTCCTAAGTTTTGTCTACGTAAATACGAAGTTTCAAGATATTTCATGCTTTATTTAATCAGTTATCTCGGGGCAAAAATCGCAACATGTGATACATATTTTGTGTGTGTCTACGTGTGAGTGACTAGGTAGAGCATACCCTTAAACGCTTTCATCATCTAGGCTAATGAGAAGAAACCAAGAAAAACCTGCGTTGTTTTTATGGATTCTATCCCGGAAGAAGTACCGGTACCTACATAACTATTACATCACTTGTAAATATTTTTTCTATCTTTTTATAGTTTGAAAACTTGTTTTGATTGTCAATCACCATACACTCTGTGACTAGATAGTCTATGATTCTTGTTTAGATTGAATAAAACAATATTAATCGGCTCTGCTGTCGACAGTGAACTTGTCGATGACAATTTAGTTTTGCTTTCAAAAATTTACAGTTAACTGCTTTTAAGATTTTGAAACGGTTTTCACTTCTTTGAAAATAACTTCTTTTGAAACCAGCTCTTGTGATCAAATGAGGTGATATAGGAAATTATTGAAACACCCATTTAACTCTAAGATGTGGCAGTATCACAGAGGAAAGAATGAAGTTAAAAATTCACACCACACGCTTGAGGCTGAGTCAATATCACAGTTCATCAATATTGGTGACAATGTTTACTATTGCGCCGACTTCGAATTACTGCCCTCTTGATGGAAATAGACAATAACAAATTTAAAGTTACTCACAAGTCACAATTTCTATAAAAGTATTTATTTTTCAAATCTTCCAGGTTGAATTACAAACATTACAAATTTTGGATGAAGATCCATCTTTCATGTATGCACCTTCTACAAGTACCATGTTGAGTTGCAATAACTTTACTGCTCCAGAATTTGTTTAGAAGACTTCCAAGTAAGTTTTTGTTCAATGAATATTAGGCCTACATCCTCCTTATTCAGTGTGTATATACCTACTGCAGTCAGAAAAACATATTGTTTCAGATTGTTGGATTTCCATTGGATCAAGTTGATATGTTTCTTTTAGGATTTGACTTTCCAAACCTCAAATATTTCAATTTTAATGACGTTTCTCTTCACAGTAACAATGATAAGAAACTGTATTGTAAAAAATGATTAGAGGTATGAAAAAAAAGATGATAATCTCGGGTTGTTGTGAATTAGTGTCTGTTTCTTGATGACGTTCTATTTTTTCCAGAAATGCTCTCAAATGTTGGATAAAGTAATGAGTACTATATCAATGCATCTACTGTGCCTGGAAATACTGAGAATAAATTAATTTGATGAAGAAATTGTCCTCTCCCACAAAGGAGAAATAATCTCAACATTCATTCATTACTTTAAAAGACTAAAATACCTAGGTACAATTCATTGTTGATAATGGTTATGTTTTTTTTTTAAATGTAAGTGAATGTAACAATATTCATATCTTGTTAACTAAGTAATATTTTTCTTTCTATTTTATTGATTATTAATATCTTTGTTCCAGTGGATAATATTGAAATTGTTTGTTGAATGCGCCCATCCTTGAAGTGCGCATCTTTCCCAGTGCATGTTTTAAAATTATGAATAGAAGAGGTATATTTTCAATCAAATTGCTGAACGTTTGTGCAGCCCATCTTCATTTGACGGTATTTATTATAAACATTATATTCATAATTTATTATATAAGATGATTGAAGAGTTCAAACGTTGTTTATTTTACAGCGCTTGACTTCTATTGGTCATTTGCGCTGAACATTATGTACAATTTCTGAGAGGTATTTTTGATATTTCTTGCAAGCGTTAGTTGCACCTAGTCAAAACTTCATAATTTGCTTTTTTCTTTCTGGTGAGATTTTTCAAATATGAAACACAAACTTTTTTAAAACAAAAATTTGAATCACTCGAAATATTAAAAATACTTCATTGTTTAGTCTATGACTTTTTTTCTTCTTCTCAAGATGTAGCCACTTTATAGATTTTTCAGAAGCTAAGAGTGAAGATTTGTAGCTATCAAATGAAGGTCAATCCCACCCCCTCCTTATCCATGCTTCTGTTGCATTAGAGCTTTTCCATATCTTTACAGTAATTCAAGGCAACTCCTTAACGGTACATTTTTGAACATTTCTTTCCTCCATTACAAGTATTTTAATACCAGCGTTGCATTTTCTACTTTCATTTACTTGCTAATAATATATTATATATCTCAAGTAATTTTAAAAATTATCATACTATTTAATGTAATTTCTGGTTCAAATCTCTATTCATATCTGTATTGGTACTTCTATAAGATTATGTTACAAATTCAATTAACATTAAGACTAAGTACATAATATCTCTATTCTGGTGACAGCTTACGCCTTTTTACTCCAATCATTTCACGGGCCTCTTCCATCCTAATACGGTAAGGATGCTGGTAGTACGGACGGAACTTTTCTTCAAGTACATCGAGAACTGAAAAAGAATTTATTGGATGTAGTCCCGTGAATGATTGAAATTTTTTGAGAAAACTCACACCTTCCTCTGTTTGCTGCTCAAGATTTCTTCTTCATGAACTAATTCATGTTAATTGATTTGAGCAAGAAACCTGTTTTATGGGGGAGACTTTCCGACTTTGATTTAGACAATACATCAGAATTGATTATATTTGGTCAAAACTCTTTTGAGCCCTCCTCCTGATGTAGTATTCTAGCCTAATGACCGGAATTTTTTCAAGTCTTCTTCTTTAATTTTTTTCAAGGCTTTAAAGTGGACCAGAGCTTGAAATTATAATTTGCCGACAGAATAGGGGAAATTCTGCTCAAATAATATGCCTGGAGCAGATCTCCTATTATAAACTGAGAATATTATAAATTAATATTGCTTACTAGCTTTGGCTTCATCAATATTTCCCGTTTTAATGAACACCTCGCATAAATCTACTTGGGTAGGTGAATTTGAGGGCTCTAGTTCCAACGATTTTTTCAAGTCGGTAATCGCATCCGGAAAATCTTCCAATTTATAGTGACAACTTCCTCGTTTGGCGTAATAATCGGCAATTCTTGAATTTTTGTTCTGGAGAGTGTTTGAAATTTTACACGTTTTAAAGAAGAGTCCTCTTTTTTAAAAGTAAAAGTGATTAAAGAAAATTACTTACAATCGACTCTGTATAACAGATGATGGCTTCCTTAAATTTACCCTTGTGTAAAAGCTTGTATCCCACGGTCATGATCTGAGAATGATCCAATGTAGACATCTCTTTGGGCAGACAAAGTCGCTGTTTATTATACAATCTACCAAAACTGTCCTGAATTCAACTTCCAAGGTTATAATTGAACTTGGAAGTTGGTCAGGATACCTCTGCACCCCAGTGTGTGAGGTAACCGTTAATATAAGTAGGTACCTGATTTAGCGTCATTTTCACCATGTTTTGGTGATAGCAGTAATGCCTCAATCAAACGAAGCCGATCGTCTATATTGTTTGGAATCTTTTGGGTTGCTATCCTGAGATCCGATATTGCAGAATGTAAATCGTTCAATTCTAAGTGACAACTAGCTCGCATACTGTAGTAGAGTGCTTTGGAAGAATTTTTGTTCTGAATTAGAAATAAATGATCTCCAATTAAACAAAAGTACTGTTACAAATTTGTCACCGCCGTTGAAATTCTGAGCTCAGATTAAGAAATTTTGGGAGATGGGTCCTTGCAATCTTCAAATCTGGGGCTAGGAAACTGTATCAATAATTCATATTTTACTTACAATTGCCTCATCATAAAGATAGACCGCGTTTTGACATCCCTTTATTCCATAAAATTCGCTTGCCAGCTTTATTAACATGGTGTCGTCCATTTCTTGTAATTCTAGGGCATTAAAAGATTCAAGTGATGTTTTTTATGATTGTATGGAAGGTGAGTAGAAGATATTTTAATTCGAATGATTAAATTTGTTCATTTCAAATGAATAAATTTTTACAATATCCGCACAATTTTTAATATACTGTATATATAACAGGAGATCTTTCGACTGAAAATATTTATTCATTTGAATTAAATAAATTTAATCATTCTAATTGAATAGGTACCCACATTCCATAACATTGAAAAACAAATAAAGAAGAAAAAATTTTGTAATTATAATTGTTTCAATCAAAATATGCCCCCAGTAGGGATCTCTTTTCAAAATGATCATATCTTGCTGGAGAAAATCGCATCGCGACGAGATTTGAAGTGGTGTCATGATACTTGGGATATTTTGTTATTATTTTTTTGAGAAAAGAACTTATTTTGGATTTGTTTGCAGTTGTAAATAGAGAGCGATGGGTCACTATGTCAGCTGTCAATCAAAATGTGAGGTAGATCAATAGTTCCAGCGTACGGTCCACTATTGGAGCTAAACCACAGCTATTATCAAGTTTTAGTTGAAGAAGAGTAGCGTAAATGGTGTCTTGGAGACTTTAATGAGATTTGTCTCAATTGTGCTGAAAACAGACCAAGCTTTTTTATAATTGGATCAGGATATACTAAGTGCATGAAATATGCTCCTCCCTGGTCTGATGTAATCTCATTATTTTTTCCCTCTATGGCCAGATTAAATTGTTCGGTGAAACTGGATTCTTGTAGTTATATGTGAAATCAGTATCAGATATCCTCACCTTTCAGAGCCTCATCTCTCCGACCAGCCTGAAATAATGTTTCAACCAAATAATACCACGCTCTTTGGCTATTTTTATTGAGTTTGGTAGCTTCTTTGAAATCAACCAATGCTTCATCGTATTTCTGCATTTCCAATTTACAACTTCCTCGCTTTTCGAGATGTTCATGATTCTCCTTCTTCTTCTAAAATCAAAATATCAAACATTTCGTAATACTTGGCAACTATAGAATACAGTCAAGGAATAAAATCTTTTGCCTCCTAGTCAAACGTACAAGTGCTTCATCGTAATATTGGAGAGCCTCGTCATATTTTTTGACGTCTTTAAATCTATCGGCCAGTTTTGCGAGAGAGAAATTATCAAGCACCAACGCCTCTGCAACAAGAAACATATTATTCGAATGTTAAATCGCCGGCATTCAAATATTCCAATTATTTGATCATTATAGTCTGGTGTGAAGATTATGATCGTCTGAAGTACCTAGGTAGCTATAAAATCCTCCACAAATGTAAACAAAACTTACGTCCTGGCAGTAGAAATATGTTTAGTGGGTATTTTAAAAATTTAGGCGAAGTTGGTAATTGCAAATTGCTATTCTTTTTATGAAATTTTTTGGTGTCATTATATATCTTCAATCACGCAAAAAACTGATCTGCTGAATGCTGTTCTGCGAGCTAGCCCGTCTTAGTCTTAATTTTTGATGATAACCCCATAGACCATTTTTGTGATGACGTATATATGGGAAATATACATTTGCAAGCTGCTACTCTGCTGGCGCGCATAGTGCTCGTTTACATAGGATTTTGCAGACTTTGATTTAAATATTAGAAGAACCCTCCGAATGTTAAGTTTTGCGATATTTTTAACAAAAGTAGAACTAATGATGAACATTTTTCGTATGAAACATCTGGAGATTCAATGAACAGCAGGGCACGTATACTCAAATTCATTCAAATAGTATCTACAGTCATATCTGATGTAGATACCTTTTTCATAAACGAGATGAAAATTATGACGTCATACAAAAATGGTCTATTGTTGATGTTTGATGTTCATATTCTGTGGCGCACTCAAGTGATGTGGATCAGAAACAGAAGTTCTGATTGCAGGGTTGGAATGTTTCAAACAAAATTGTTTTGAACATGTTTTGAACATTGGAATTTGAGAAAAAAGCGTTTTAAATATGGACGACGCGTCATGAATTTAAAGTCATGCGTACTCACGCGCAAAAAAGCGTGAGTGTCCAGAGAAAAAACCTAGAGAAACCCCGCAATAAGCGCTAGGACAACAAAATATACAAAATTTGTATAGACATGCCATTTTAAACATGCTTGAAACACTCTGAAGAAAAAATATCAATTTCCAACACGTTTTGAACAAAAAAAAAAAAACACGTTTTTTGTTCTTTTTAAAAAAACCCTAATTTTTTGCAACCCTGTCTGATTGCACCTTATCTATTTGTATTCCTTTTTGGTTACCATTCCATTTTTGTTATTGATAACAAAAATAGAATGGTAACCAAAAAGCAGGGTAAGGAGTTTGAGAGCGGGTAAAATGGACAACTATTTTGTTTGACATTGGAAGAGAAGATGGGTGTCAGACAAGTCTGTGCTTTCACCCCATAATGAAGCCGTCGGCTGTCAGTAAGTTACAAACAAAATGGATGTCCATTTTACCTGCTCTCGAGCTCCCTAAGCAGGGCTTCTTGGCTGATTCGAAGCCATTGGCCATTAGCCGTCAGCCATTCAAATTGGAATTGCTGACGGCTAATATTTTCTCTTCCCTACACATTCGCATTGGAATGAATCCCTCCCCTACGTCAGCCGTTAGCTTTTACCTCCTAGCCGTTCTTATTTGACCCAAAATAATTACCTAACTGTTAGCTAGCCAATGATACTGGGTTAGTTGTTAGCTGATAGCTGAAGCGAACCAATTTGAAGAGTTAGCTTTTAGCTAAGTTTTTAGCCAATACGATTGGCTAAGCAGCCCTGCCCAAAAGGAATACAAATAGATTAGATGCAATCAGAACTTCTGCTTCCTATCTGCCTCACTTGAGTGCGCTACAGAGTGTCAACATCAAACAACAACACCCATCCAAGCCTTTTCTGTGGAAGGTAGTTGCCTGCTTTCCAGCCTGAGTTCCGATCAATTTGGTCAGCAGCTTAGCCCAGCCTCTTTTCGGTAAAACACAATAAAAGCTTTTTTCTTAAGAAGAACATCGAGTTTTGAAAAATAGATTAAGAGGAAACCTGCGTTTTCTCTTTCCCTTAATAAAGCTGTGTATGAATTTCATCAATTTGGTAGACAAATCACGGCAAACAATCCGCAACTACCCTGTTCCCAGTTGAAGCTCTGGAAAAAGTTGTCCATGTTTCCCCACTGGAAGCTCGATTTGTCCTTTCGAAACCTTATTCTTGCCCTTGTCACAGAAGGAATCGATAGGGCTCCACTCAGGGTTTCACACTAAAGCTTTGAGAAATCGACGGGCCCGTATGAAGCTCTATTAATTCTCTCGTTCGCTACGGCTTTAGGAGAAGAACGAGATATTCAGATGGGATTTGAAGGCATCGAATTGGGCCCCAGATAGGGAAGATGTAGATAGTTTTCAAGTGCTTCAGAATGTACAGAAATTGTTTACCGTGCAGGGACAAGCCTTGATGATTTACTGAAAACAGTTCTATCCTCTCTGTGGCATGGGCAAATCACCATTACTGATGACGTCACAGGAGAGAAATTTCAAACGATTTCTTAGAAACCATCATACTTACCTTCAGCGAATTTTCCAAAATTGAACAATGCTACGAGCAAATTTTCTCGATCTTGGTCCGAAGTCCACTTTTTGTTTGTGATTTCCTTGTGGAAGTCTGATACCGCCTCCTCAAATTTCCTCGCGCTTAAATAGTATTTCCCTCGTGTACTGTAGTTCTCAGCATTATCAGGTTTTAGATCCTGCAATCATTGGCAGTTAGATTTGAGTCGAATTATAATTTGAACCTTTCTGGTAAATTTAAACCAAGGAATCTAAAGCACGAGGAGTTATATTTCTCGTTGTGCGCGACCATTATGCTAAGGGATTGGATAGTGTAGATTACTCTTCAACCCGAAATAGCCTAAATCTTCTGAATAAATTGATGGAGTTGGGAGTACAACTTCAAGTTCAACCAAATAAGGACGCACTTAAAAGAATGGCAAAACGCTTAGAAACCTAGTTTTTACCTGGACCTACATGCTGGAATCGTTGTAAATAAAAACTGGGGACCCATAATAAACTAGTTTGATTTCTTTTTCCTAGAGGGTCGCACAAACTCCGGAACCCCTGCTCTGAAACTTGTAAATACAGCCGTCACTGCTTGTTCATAAGTATGTACAAGTCAATATGTAGCCCCCTCAGTGATCAAACAAGGGTACGTATATTCTATTATCAATTAGGAAATTTGTATTTCTTCTCTGTTCCCACCTTTTTCGTTTTCTAAAAATCTGTACTTACAATCGCTGTATTGTAACACCATAAAGCTTCATCTGGTTTTTGCTTTTCTAACAACCGATTTCCCAAAGGAACAAGATCAGTCACCTTCCAATCAATTTCTTAAACATAAGAAATGTAAATAATATTATCACGAGTAAAAATTGGTTCCATGTTTCTATTATAGGACTTGTTCTCGTGTACTACCGAGCAAGTGATATGAAGACACTATAATACCCGGGGCTCTGGTATTTTGAAGAAGTGGTGGAAAGAGTTCCTGAAGACCAAGGAATGCAAGAAAGAGAATGACGATGAGTGTGACGATCCTAACCCACAAAATCTTGAAACAAGGATGTGACCAATTGAATATACAGTGTAGCATTTCTGAGTATGAGGCGCGGAAACGCGAGCGCCGTGAACTTGGATGCATTTTTTCTAGATCAGATCCGTACTATACCACCGACGGCGCATTTTACCAGCTCCAGAAGATAAGCAACAGCCAGACAGACAAAGGAGCGGAAGAAAAGATGGAGAGCAAAGCTGTAAATGAGCTCTCTGCGATCTTCATAGAGCAGTTGAAAGTTCTGATGAAGCAATTTAGGCACAAAATTCTGGCCGACTGGTCAAATGATGAGCCTTTTATCAACGGACATTGCACACTGACCCTCTCAATCCATTTTTTCTGGTCAATACAGTATTGAAAGGTAGATGCACTCACCTTCGTTTGGTTTCATCAGTTTTACTGCTGTCTTGAGATCTTTTAATGCTTCATCTTGATTCCACATGTGGCAGTACAGAGTTCCTCGCTGTCCATAAAGAGACGGATCCGAAGAATCTCTCTCCTGAAAAAGAGTACAGGTGAATCTTATCTCTTCTAGCTGATTGATATCCTATAAGTGTGAATAATATTTATAGATATCTGAGTCTGAGATTGGAAACTACGAACACTCACCACCGCTCTGTTGTAGCACCAGAGTGCATCGCTATAAGTTGAATATGAGTCGGCAAATACTTTTCCTAATTTTTTGAGTTCAGATGCATTTAGAATGGAACTCTCTGAAACAAAATGCTTACCATCATTTCTATTTCGAATAATTTCCCTTCGGGATTGAAAATTTCCCTTAATCCGGGTACATCATTCTCAATCCCGAAGCTATTTTCCAAATGGCCGCTTTGAATAGAGTGTAGTTAGTTGAGGAAGGGGAAGATTATGAAACAACAAAAAGCGTATGAATTTTTGGTCTTTTTAGGAATCCACTTGTAAACATTCCCGCTGTCATCAATTAGAATACAGTTGGGTCGAATCAAGTTTCAGTTGTTATCAATGATTGAATTTAATTAAGCTTGTTTGAGCTTATCCTGTGGAGGATCCTCAGTTTTCTTAGATTTGAGGATTTATAAGGAACAGATCCGATGAAAGTGAAATGAGTTTCATGTTTGGATATTATCAGGTGTCTTTCTCTTCATTCAAGAGAGACAAAGATAGGGAGGTAGAGAGCGAGAGAGAAAGAGGGAGAAAGAGAAACAACCTTATTTCTTTCCAAAGTATATTTCCAGGGGTGCAGTGAGGGGGGGGGTTCTTGAAAGTCAACTTTCAAATTGTTCTTAGGAGGGGCCTTTTTCCCCCTTTTATTTTTTTGAGGAGGGCGTTCTTCAGAGACTAAAGGGGGTCGCCGCATCACTGTACATTTCCATGCTCTTTTAACATAAGAGACGGTTGAGTCTTACTCTACATATGAATCTACTTTCAAATGCTCCATGCTTGAGGATGTAGTAAGTTTAGCCTAAAACTCATATCTGTAAGTATCATAATTCAAATGTTTGAGCCCATACCCGGTGTGTTAGTTTCCTTCGCGACAACCAAGGCTTTCTTGAAATCAGATAACGCATCTTGATAACTTTTCATTGCTAAATGACAGATTCCTCTTAGGTCATACCACGAAGGGACTGAAGCGTTTATTTCCTTAAATAATTTTATCAAGAATAAGTACGCTCCAAAGTGATACGTATTATTATAATTTATTTTACCGAAGAGAAATTTCTGAAAATTGTAAAATAAAAGTTGAAAAGATTTTCCAAAATGGTTGGCACAATCAGTGGATCTTACGCAAGTTCTTCTGATCTGTATATGTTTAGAATTATGCTTTTACTTATCCAAAACCTATTTATGAAAACTTACAATTGCTCTATTATAACACTTGAGTGCTTTCTTGTATTTTTGAAATTTCATTAATTTTCTCGCCATCTCCATAACGTCTTCTACTTTCAAGAGAAAATTTGGCTTACCTTTACAAGCAAAACACAATTTATTACAAAAACAGTATACCTACAATCATTCGAAGTGAATTTCTATCACCTTGATCCTGAGAGCATTGCGATTTAGCACAAATGGTTGCTCAAAAAATACAGAATGAGAGATGGTCTATCTAAAAAAGTACGTACGGATAATATTAAATGCAGTCTGAGATTTCACAAAAAAAAAAAAAAAACTACAGCGAATAGCCGTTTTTATTTCTTATGGCATTCTACCATTCAGAAATCACCCGTTGATTTCAAATAAAGATTATTTTATAATTTTGAAGTTTTTAGTTGATGTGTGCGTTTGATAATTATTTTGAAATATGTCAATATTGATTTTGTCTTTTTAAACTAGAAACAGATATTCAACAGCGGTTTTCAAGTGGTTGTTCGGGTTGAGAGTTTTTTGTATGCTTTGCGCATAAAAACTTTTCAAATGTGAATGAAAATTCTATAGAATAATTTCTCAAGTCTCATTTACCAATTGTCGACAAAAGTCGCTTATTTATATAAGGCTGGAATGTAGAAAATAGCAACAGCCCAGTGGATCCTTTGTTCCTTCTATGATTTTTAATTTTCAACCGATGATCCCAATCTTACTAGAATTAAGCTCTCTCTCAAAAAAAAAAAAAAAAAGAAAAGGAAATCGTTTGCTTTCCCCTCTGTATTTTCTCCAAAATCCCTCTTGATTTTTGTGAGAAAACATTTTCTCGTTTTTTCCCTTAAGGCGCCCATGCTAATCTGTATTTCTGAATGACTTCTGTATATTCTTTAGAAATCTTTCAATAATAGGTCAAGCTACTTTATTGTTTATTCATTGTGTAGTGCCTGAGAACACTGTTTTCAATCTCCAAGGAGAAACTGAAATTAGGGTTTATTGTGCACGCGTAAAAATTAAAAAGAGTGGCTAGCGGCTATGAAACGAACATCTTGTGAAGATTTGTTAAAGAAAAAAGTAAAATTATGTAGCTTAAAAAAGAGAACTTTGAGCT
Organism: Aspidiotus rigidus; assembly: GCA_035079385.1. Taxonomy (NCBI): domain Eukaryota; kingdom Metazoa; phylum Arthropoda; class Insecta; order Hemiptera; family Diaspididae; genus Aspidiotus; species Aspidiotus rigidus. The sequence continues at coordinate 10,224,663 of JAVHKY010000020.1, read as the reverse complement.
CGTGATCCGCAATGAGTACCTATATCAATATATGTATTGAATGTTTTGGTAGAAAAGGGGCCCTAGTGCAAAAATAATTTTTCAGTTTCACGGAAGTAAGGAAAGACTCAAATGTCGTGAAAATTTGTGGGATTGGGATTGTGGAAGAAAATCCTATTCACAAAATTATTCCAGACTCCAGAGCAAAACGTTAGACTGTTTCTGAACTGCCGCCAGAGCGCGTCGTGGTCTGTGATATTAGAGCTGCAATTATCGACTTTTCAATTCATGCTTTCAAGCAATTATTCTGGATCTCTACGAGGATGATTATGATAGAAAAATGAATTCTAATCCAATACCCGCTTATACAAAGATTTTGCTGCTGTAATAATGGGTATTTTTGAGCATAAAATGGCTGTAGAATACCTCACGCGATTTTACTAAACTGACAACTGTTACATTGATAACCTTATGTAAACTGAAAAAATCTGATATCTATCACTCCGTTTGTGACCGAGTTCTCAGTTGTTCAAAAACAAATATCGATTACCGCCATTTTATATTTTTACAACTACCTACTGAGTGTTCAATCATGGTAGACGCGCTAGGACTGCACTCTTTAAACTTTGTTTTCTGCATTCTATAGTCAGAAAAATGATTCAAAATTTTTCCAGATGAAGAGGAGAGATTGCTAAACTCAAATCACCGAAAATTGGAAAGGGGCCCTTCTTCTACCCGGCCATTCAATTGTAGCTTCACTGAAAGAGTTTTTGTCAAAAATAATTAAAGCCTCAAGAATGGCAATATTTTGGAATTTTGGAGCCAGAAATAGCAACAAAACTTACTGAGTGTTAAGGAAACGTGTTTTGGTTCCTTCTCATCATCTTTTATTGGTTCACCTTCTTGACATATGGTATTCTGTAAAGCGAGAGCTAGAAATAAGAAAACTAATTCAGCTTTCATTGTTAAAAATCTATTACGCTTAGGCGTAAATTACAAATTGAAACAATCCTTTCGAATGAAGAAATTATTCTGCTGCAATATAAGTTACTGAGTTCTGGTTTCAGAATAGGTCACAAAGACTGATTGTTCTGTCTGTGAGTACAGCTATTGATTCATTGTGTTTATATAGGTGTGTATGCGTACTGTGCATGTTGGAAAAACAGTATTAGGAATTCTACTTCAATTGCTCAAACGTCCTGACAATAATTTATCAAATCCAAATTCTTTCTCCCGTTTTTTTTTCTCCTTTTTTCAGCCTTGTTACATAATCTACCCCAAATTTTTCAAAGTTTCTTCAATTCTTTCAATCTAAGCGGTTTTTTATACCTCTCACTACTTTTTTTTTTTTTTTTTTTTTTTCAATCCAATCATATTTATTAAATATCAAACAATAATGAAAATAATACAACAAAACATAAGAACAGAAACATAATAGTAAGTACAAAAAAAATAACAGTAACTTCGAACTGATGCTTGATTTAGGGACCCGCAGAGCTTTGCTGATATATTTCTCTGGTTGAGGGACTGTGCTTAGAACATACAGTTGACCACCAATATGTGCGTCTTGGGCGGTTTTCTCTGAAGAGTTACACGGCTTTCAGTACTGGCGCAATAGTGTTTAAATTTCACATATTTTTCCATTTGCAGAGTCAATCCTCACTGATATCTACTTTCTTGTTGGGTTCCTTTTCCCTTTTATGAAAGCAACAATGCTCGGCATTGGTCACTCTTACAAAGACAGATCAACTTATTACTGCACAAAAAAAATTCCTATTTCAATGGGCATGTTTTTTTGACGTCATGTTCTTTAAAAAATTTCAACCCCACTTTACCATACAAGTTGAACTACAATACAATCTGTAGAAAGATACCTTTTATATATGAGGCTCAGAGATTCTTGATATTTTTTCAATAAATTGTTTAACAAATTTTTAAGAAAGAGAGAAACTTCTAGTTTATGAATATAGGTACACATCGAAGTCTTCAGTTTTTCTTTGTTTTTGAATTATTTAAGGAACTCTTTTCTAATTGAAATTCTGTGTTCAATGTTGCACGCCATTACAAGTATATGGAAAGAAAAATACGGTACATATACGGTTCGAAACCGGTTGTGTAATAAAAATTTGTGCATGTCTGTACCGTATTTTTCTTTCAATGAACTCTTTTCTGTTATAGGAAATGACATGTAAAACCTTTTTGTTTAGAACCTAGCAGCAAGTTGGGGTAATGCTGTTATCAGCAGTGATTGAGCAAAAAAACACGCTCTTAGAAGAACTGGAAATTATTCAAACTACAGATCAATTGATACCGACCTACTAGATACAGGTCCTTGCCAAATTGGCGCTTTATTGAAACTTTATTTAATCACTGTTGTAATACTTTTGGAACTGCGATTAAAACAGTTGGTAAAACTGGCCCTTAATGATTAATTTAATTGTGGGTTTCTTATGCTCCAATGGTGATTGTTTAGTCTAAAGATTTCCCAGAAATGTATATATTTCATTCCGCGATACCTAACTGTAATTTTGATTTTCCAACAGTGTGAAAAATTGAGTGAAAAACAGCCGTAACCAGGAAAATTGATTTTTTGCCCTCCAGGGTCCCTATTCTCATTCTTGGTCACCACTGTATCTCCCGTTATAGGGTCTCAGCATACCACTAGCTGCCGTACAAAAAATAATTTTTTATGTCAGCTTTGTTATATCGAAATCAAAAATGACGATCTAGAGAAAAGATTTGACTGTGTTCAATTCAATGATAATTGTGATTATACAGAAATAATCTCATCGACATTGGACCCTTTTCTGAGGATTGTTATCAGAAAAATTTTGCTGACAATCTGACATACGTCAATTATTTTTTGTACGGCAGTCAGTTCCAAATTACAAAATATGTGACCTGCGATGAGAAAATGATGCTCATTATAATTACCCCATTGGCAGAAATACGATTTCTGTCTGATCGGATTTGGTATTGAACTAGACAGAAATGGTGTTCCTGTCAGTGGGTAATGAGCATCATAGGTCACATAATATTATAAGCAATCTTTGACTATAATTATAATTAGAGCTAGGATTCCTCGGTTTTTGTCGAATGAGTTTGCTAACGGGCAGATCACTAGAAATGAAATAGGAGTACGTTTCATAGTGGTAGGGACCCATCAAAAAAATTTTATTTAACCGAAAAAAACCGAAAAACTTTTCAAGTACCGAAAACAGGCATAAAACCGAAAATGACCGAAATGGTGAAATTTATCAAAACAGTAGAAAAAAACAGTACATAGCGAACAATTTTGAGAAATGAAAGTACAGAAACGATGCAAAAGATGAAAAAAACTGTGTTACCGGTACTCATTTACTCCATGTCGACGTAGAACGTTCGTTCTCCGATTGTAAATATATTCTTATGGACAGAAGACACTCTTTCACAGAAAATAACCTCGAAAAGCACATTGTCGTGCTCTTCAATAAGCAGTTTTTGTAAAAATGTCAAAATTTCAGAAAAATTTGTATCATTTTTAATTTTTTTTTCATTTTACCGAATAAAACCGAAAATGAGATTTCTTAAACCGATTTTCAATGTTTTTACAACCGAAAAATCCGAGCTCTAATTATAATGTATGGACTGCGCTAACGTGTATAAAATGAGCGAAAAACGCGTCCACAGATCTGATAAGCGTAAGCGGCACGCACCACGTTTTGCGTGTATTTTCATACAACGTGATCGTTGCCGCTTATTATCTAAACGCATGTTGTCTTACCTACATACAAGATGTCGTGCCGTCGTGCCGCGTTACGCGGCGCTTAGCTCAGTCCATACATTATAATTATAGTCAAAGTAAGCAATCCGATCATTGGCGCTCCTTGCGGATGACTGACCGGTCCTAACTCTAAACAGCAGTTGGCTGACATACATTTCGCTTCAGCAATCAGCAGTTTATAGCGTCTGCACTTGCAATCCTTCAGCGACTAGTACGCTCTTAGCCTCTTACTCATTCCTAAGGCCCACAGTCTTAGCTGTTATTGAACTTGTATTTTGTTCCTGTTTCTAGCGTTTTATTATTATTCTGTGTTATTGTAGTTGTGATCAGGTTGTGACATTATTATTGTCTGTACTGTATCAGATGAATGACAAGTGACAATGTTCTTTTTTCGAACCTGTTGTATTATCAATTGATTGAACTGATTAATTACTGCTGGTTTGTGTTATTGAATATAGTCAACTTCAGGTCTTATGGATCGTGTTGATGAAATGGTTTTCATGGTTTCATTTGGTTTCATCACAGAGAGGTAAGAACTATGTTTAATCATTGCCTCTCCTTAGAAGCATTCCTAATAGAAGTTTATCATCATTCAAGGAAAAATAATGTTGACGGACAATTAAGTACGTATTTCGACGAATCAGTTGCTGCGTGGATAAGATTATGGTGCGGTAGAGTTACAGTTGAGTATTTTGTTTGTGCAATCTAATATCAAAAACCTGGAAACCCTAGAGCTATGAACGCGTTTGAAACCTGAAGGTATAATTTATGAAATATTGAATAGGTACAATTTTGAGTGTTAGATATTAATTAGTTTCAACATCATGACGGTTCCTGACTTACAGGCTCCTATAAAGTTATGATGATACCTGAACATGATTGTTTATATTTTCGTACAATTCAAAATACTAGGTATCACTCACCCACCTACTCAAATTCAGAGATTCTCATTGGTGAAAAATTCAACGTATGGATTCTTAGATGAAAATTCATTGAGAACCTGTAAGATTGTGTAATAATTCCATTTTAAATGAGTTTTCTTGGAAGGAAAAAAAAAAATATCGACTTAATTCTCCTCCAAATCATCATTTTCGATCTTGGTATTGTAGACGTACATTAATTTCACAGTTGTATACTGTAAAACTTCCATGTCTCAATGAAAAACAATTGTATAGAACTTGTACTAATCTTATCATATCTTCTCACTTGCTCTCGCGGAAATCATCTGTCGGTATGCCTTTCTCCTACAAAACGTCGATAGTCTATCCTGCGAACGAAGACATAACCGTGAAAAAGGTACGAGTATCTGTCTCAGGAAAATTGCACTGAATAACTTATCAGCCTTTCAGTTTTTTCCTGGATCAGCTTCAATACTTGTGAGAGCGCTATTTATTTCAGTTGAATTGATATATTTACAAAATAACGATTCGGTTAAAAAATCTTATTCCCGTGATTGTTGTTTTGCAGGTACGAGCCAACTTTGCCCGACAGAGTAACGTACTACATTGTTTGTACAACCGAAAATTTTCTCATTTCCAAAGCTTTCCTTCTTGAGATTGTTACCAAATCGCTTGTTACCCTCTTCCTATGAAGGCGTTTACATATCCGGTATCCTAGCAGACCATCTTCCTATTTGGGCCTTGGGTAGCAAGGTAGGTACCTAACTTGTTCTTTATTGTAAGCGTAGTGTTGCCCTGATCACGTTTTCTTATGAAAAAATTCTTATTTCTTATCTTGTCTTGAAGTCTACCAATTTTGTAGTAAGCTTTTGTAATTCAAACTCTACAAGATTCTTTCAGTTTGAGAACCACTCATGTAAAGCATTTCCTTTCTATCATTTTTAATTAAATTTTTCTAGGCGAGTACTGAATAAGTATTTTATAAGGAATTTTTGACATGCCTCATGTTTTTACTGAAGCACCCTTCCAAATTCGAACATCTACTTGTTTGACCCCCCACTTCGTTCCACACCGGTTATACCAGACTTATATTAGGCCTACATTAGGCCTATACTAGGCTTATAATACTAAGCTAATATAGAAGAGGGAGAAAAAAATACTGATTGCGGATTTAGTATTTTTCTCGCCCTTCTTTTTTACACACTGGAGGAAAACATAAAAAAACTATGGTCTGCTTTTGCAAGGTCTATACTAGGTTTTGACCCCTCCCTCCCTAATTTTTAGAACGCCTTTTCGAGGTTAAATTATATGAAAAGATGGAGAAGTGAAATGAAAATGATAAGTAAATATGATTATGATGTGCATTCTACAAGTGAAGTTATACATTTTGTAATTGATATGATTGAAAAACCCATTTTGAAGAATAATCTGGAGTTCGTTACTCTAAAATTACAGTATCTGTATTCAAGTTTCCCATCTTTTCTACTCTTAATTCGATTTCTCCTAGCTTGTTCGTATTCTATCCTCCGCGTTTCTTTTCGGACTGCCACGTGTAGATCAGTTTCTCAATTATACCAATAATTTTTCTCGTAAAGGGAGGAATAACTTTCAATATTTTGAAATACTAGAACTTCTCCGCAACGACGAAGACTAAACAATAATTACGTATTTTTCAAGTCTTCGTGTTTCTTGTTTTTGTTCTCTCATCAGCCGCGTGTTTCATCATCACAAAACCTTTTATATTGAAGTGTACGCTACACGTTGACTTTTTAGATTATATTTTCATATCGGTCGAGGACAGGCACGTGCATAGCTTGGAGTCAAGTACGCAGTCGAAAAAGAAAGGGCGCGATTGAATTCGCGTTATAACAACGTGGGTGTGCATGAATTTTAACCATTTACGATGTTTCCTTATTATGACCATTAGCGTCTTATAACACACCCTGTTTTATTTCATCATCAGGATAACACGTTGCTGCGGAGGTAGACAAAGTTTTGCAAAAAAAGTTTCAACACGACTCCGATTGTATACCTAATGGTGGTGGATAATGGTTTTTTTTGTGAAAGTGATCACGTGTGACGAAATTTTTTGTCGAAGTTGCGGATAACAAAACGTGATCATGTTTATATTTAACGGTCGATTACCGACGGGCACGTTGTTGGTGGCTGGTATGTTAGTGATGAGAGGATACAAAATTTTCCTTTCTATCAAGTTCAGAATAATTTCAAAACTCATATAATTATTAGATTATAAACTACGACCTGGTCATGGACCAAAATATTGTTGAGAACTTCGCTTGTGATATTAGGTGTTACAACTCATGGTATGAAATGAATCGGGTGCATTCTGATGCATGCATGGAAGAATTTCATAATAAAAAATCTATAAAGAGAATGGGGAACGACCTGCTTGAAGTTGAAGCTGTTCTCTTAAGTTCTTATCTATAAAACCAGGTCTCTACACCCGTGATATAAGTAGGGAGCATAAAAGATGCGAATTACAACGTACTTTGTTCTTCCATTGTTCTCTGTCTTTGGCCATTTGTTCCCAGTCTGTCGGTAGGTCAGTTTTTGTGAATATGGTGCTGTCCACTGGCGCTGTCGCTTCCCTGATAGTTCCCCGTGCAGAACAATTTTTGGGAGTTCTGTTTAATCCATTCTTTAGATCTGAGTGAGCCATCATAGATGACTCTTCTCTATGAGGGCCTCAAGGGGAGCCAGTTCAGTTCTCTCCAATACCTCGGCGATTGATACAAAGAGCAGATCTAGAGCATTCTGCGAATCAAGCTCTGATGAAATTTTTTGAATTGTTTCAAACCTCCGGTACAGAATTGAAAGGAATATTGGTGAATCACAAGAACGAATGTGGCCTAACTAACTTTGCGGACCAAATAAGTAGTGTCCATGTTTCGCTGCCATGTAGAAGAGTTTTTTATATTGCGCGTTTGAATACCATCATTTTAATGGATGCATATATGTCTCTGTCGCCTTTGATTCTTCTCTAGATCGGCCCATCTAGCGAACGAGGCTGCCAAAATAGCAGAACTAACCAATTGGCACTCGACAGTCGGTTCTGGATGCTTATGAGAACCAAATGTTGGGGCACTCGACAGTCGGTCCGGATATTATTGGAACCGAGTGTTGGGGCACTTGACAGTCGGTTCTGGATGCTTATGAGAACCGAGTGTTGGGGCACTCGACAGTCGGTCCCGATGCTATTGGAACCGAATGTTGGGGCGCTCGACAGTCGGTTCGGGTGCTATTGGAACCGAGTGTTGGGGCACTCGGTAATCGGTCCCGATGCTATTGGAAAAGAATGTTGGGGCACTCGACAGTCGGTCCTGGATGCTTATGAGAAGCAAGTCGGTCCGGATGCTATTGGAACCGACTGTTGGGGTACTCGACAGTCGATTCTGGATGCTATAAAAACCGAATGTTGGAGCATATAACCGTCGGTTCCTTATGTTAACATCAATGAGTGCACACCTCCTTGTTTTTTGAATGAAAAAATTTCAAGAGGGATCCTGTTTTCTGGGAGGATAATTTGACGAAAAATTCCGAGCGCCGGAAGACAAAAAGTGGGACTCAGAAAAATTTCCACTTTCATGGGCTGTAAAATTATTATAATGGTGAGGAACAAAGTTCAAGCTCTATAGAAATGGCAATGCACACTAGTAACTCCCATATGACTGGTTCCCTGTTGGCCTCAATCAACGAAGTTAATGAAGGCAACCTCGAGCAGTCACCACGTGTTTTCTATGTCTTTAAGATGGGTTTGAAATTTGATTGAATGTGTATCGAATTCTAATCCGTTCGCTATCTTTCGGATGTATGTCCTTGCAACTGGGCGTCCAGACATCCTCTTTAGGTTAATTTGCTGTACCAAGTGCTATGTTGTCAAAAGAAGAAGAAGAAAATTCAACAGACCAGTCCAGAGCATGGGTGGTGGATTAGGAAGGGTGGCTGCGGGGGCAATTTGCACAAACAAATTTTTGAGCCCTCCCCCGAGTAAAATTTTCTCCGCGACGTAGAATCTTGAGAGGAGTGGTGATGCATACCACCTGTATAATACATTGACCCACGTCAGGATGCGCCCCGGTTGTGACTTGAAATAATTCAACTTTGGGAATACGTCAATAACTTGAGGGTATGCTTCGTTTTTTTCTCTTTTGAATAGAAAAATAAAATTCATTCGAGTTGGCATAGCTTTCTCGTGAAAAGACAACTCTAAGTATCGTCCTCTGTATTTCCGAAAGAGCATCGCCGTTTATACATTGAATGACCGCTCGCGATCCGAAGCCGGTCGTTGACTTTCGCGATCGCAAGCGGCAAAGATCACACGTTTCCGAAAATTGTCAACAATCCGATCCGTCGTCTTAACTGCTCCCTCGAGGACGATTATAAAGGCATATCATCGCCAATACGAGTAACGAAAAGGCCCGTATCATTTTTCTTACGAGAGAAAAGTGTAAACAAATACGAAGGTGGTTTACACTCGTGCGATGCATGTTACTGCATGATGAAATAAGCAAGACGACGAAAGCGAAACGAGACGGGAGGAGGAAAGATCAAGAAATTTTCGAATACGCTACCCCGACGACGAGAATTCACTTCTTCACTAATTTTGCCATCATCCGAAAATAGTAACGTAGAAACAAAGAAATTGGAAGATAACTGAGTGTATCTTCGTTACCATGGCTACAGATTGACGTCAATGCGGAGCCTAAATTTACGGTTAGGTAAATGGGAGCAGACTTTCTCAAACGACGATCTTTCTCTCTCCGACTCTTTTTTTTTTTTCCTCGTTTCATTTTGCTTCTGTTTTATCTTTCGCACGGTACTTATCAATGATCGTGTTCGTTAAAATGAAAAAACGATACGCGTAAGTTGTCTTTTTCTCCGGCTTTTCGGCTGAAAAGGCTCCGTCATAATATTTCAGTTATACGGAACAAGTCGCAATGAAACGGCCGGCGTCGCCTATTAATGTTTCATGACCAAGTTTTTCACTCCAAAACTGGCGGACGATTATTGTATGACGGAAGAGGTTATATTCTTCATACGTAATTGAATGAACAGGAAATTGCCAAATATTATTTGCAATTTTTTTATTTTTTTGCGTAAATTTTCCCGTATGAAAATCATCTTTGGAGCCACGCGTGCGAAATGAATGAAATTTAATAATAATTTGGCGAGCTGACAACTATCGCCGGATCTATACTTTACCAATTCATATCGACTGCTTCCTGTTGAATCTTTGTGCCAGTGGTTTGTCCGTGTTCTACCCTTTGTCTCATCTTTCTTTCTTGTATGACGAACCCTTGGTCGGTATTCTTTTTCTTCTCCACCTGTGATTCTGAACTTTCATAATTCGATTTATTATCAATATGGTCTAGTTTTAACCCCAAAACTCATAAATTTACACAGCTTTCTTCCTATAAGGTAATTTCAGAGAGCCAAGGCAATGGAAAGGAATCTGAGGGCGCTACAAAGACGCTTAGGTGATTTCTTACGTGACAAACGATTGCGTTCATACTCAACCCCACACGAGCAAGAAGAAGAAAGATTTTCTGGCAGAGCCAAATAAATAAAAAAATCATGTTTCATGTCTACTAGTGAATGACCTCATTTATATTTTAAGGGCATGCCTGCTTTGTGATAAAATAATGGCCTAGCTTTTGAATTTTTCTCACAGAGGAGTACGCCCCTATCCCGGACTAATACAGGCGTGATGTACTGTAAGATGACCAATTTAGCGCAGGGGCCTCACTCGTTCTTGGTGTACTGCATTTTGAGCTACCTGTCTTGTTTCCGGGGGAGGCGCTCACTCGATCCGCACGTTTGCCCACGTTCTTGAATTAATAATAGGCGTGAAGTGCTATAAGATAAGCTATTTAGCCCCCATATGATTATCAAGTTGAACCATACTAGGCCTACTACTAGCCTTCATGAAATCAGGCCTAACATACAGCAGTATAAAAGCCTATACTAAATCCCTTATAGATTACAAGGTTGAGGGGTGTATTGAATTCGGAAATTTGAGAATCAGGCTTGGGGTCATGATTGATGATGTCATAAATCCTTGATATATCTCGGCCTACGTAGCCTGCGTAGTCCATCTCTCGTTGGTTCTTTGAAATAAGTGATAAGAGTCTAGTTTTAACAGGGAACCTGTATTTGTTTTGAAAAATTTGCCGTGCGCCGTGTGATGTCCAATCAAAACAAAAATGGTCGAAGTCCAACATTATTCGCAAAAATGGTTCAAATCCCCTCTTATCATAAAATATGTGTATAGCTCGGATTGGACTGGGAAAATTCCGACTTCCGTGCTATATAATATGATAGGGCGGGGACTTGGACAAATTTCGTCTTTAGACCGTTTGACGTTATGATGTGATGACATCAAAATGGTCCAAGTTACACCTCCTATCACATAGCTCGGAGGTGAGATTTGGAAAAATGTCGACTTTCGACCATGTGACGTCACGATCGGAATTTTTCCGAGTCCCTTGTCATAATATACATATATGATTGGAGTACATTCAATCAAATAAATTATATCAAAAAATATATCTTAAGAAATAAAATATATTATACCTCTACAAATTAAAATACTAATTATTATTAAATAAATTACTAAAAAATCCAATTTATTTAAATATTATTACAATTCGAATATCTTGACAATCATAATATTATAAAATTAGTAATCTAATACATAAAAATATTATTGACTTAAATATAGCATGATTAATAATATATTATCTAAATATTATAAATAATTTATATAAATTAATAGAAAAAAGTTCATTAATCTCAAATTATTTATTGTTGATAAAGCTATTAATTCTTATATATAAAAAAAAAATGATATCAACATTCTATAATAAAAAATTCTAATTAATAAAAATATTATTCAATTCATTTTAAATTTAAATAATTTAAATATGGAAAAATAGAATACATTCCTACTGCAACTCAAGTTGATGAATGTACTAAAGAAGAAATAGGTTAGGAGGCAATTATTGCTTTAGTTAATCATAAATTTAAAAGAAATTGAGATATTTTTATAAAGAAACAAAATAAAAATAAATAATTAATATTGAAATAAAAATTATTTTAATATTAAATTATTTTTAGAATAAACAAAACAATTGAAAATTACTATTAAAATCAAAATATCTCCTAATCAATTAAATAATATAACTAAAATTCTCATTTTCATAATAATATACTTATTATAATAAATAATTAATAAAAAAGATATTAAACCTACTAAATCTCATCAAAAAATTATTATTATAAAATTTAATTTAAAAATTAATATAATTATTGTAAAAACGAATAATATGATTAAATACGAATAATTATTATTATTTAAATAACTATAAATAATTATAATAAATTAAATTTATCTAAATAAAATATTCTATCAGAATATAAATAATTAAATATTAATAAATTTAAATTAATAACTAATTTAATTTTAATTATTAGAATTATTATGACAAAAAAAATATCAAAATTTAATTGAATAATTAATGATTTTGTACATCATTTGATTATTAATTACAAAAATAAACTTATTAATTATTCTATTTATTAATATAATAGATTTTTCTAATTTAATAATCATTTCTTTAAGAATAATAATCATTTTTAGAACAATATTATTGATAATTAATTTTTCATTTGAAAATTCAATTATTTTAATAATAATTTTATTAATTCAAATTTCAAGAATAATTTTTACCATTACAATTTTAATAATAATTTTTACCATTACAATTTTAATAATAAAATGTTATTCATTTTTTACTTATTAGAAATAATAATTTTTATTAATTTAATATTTAAATTCAAATATAAAAAATTTTGTTATATAATATTTTTTAACAATTTTCTCAAAAATTGAATTTAAAAAATTTTATCAAAATATTTTTAATCAAAACATCTACAAATTTAAATATTATATGAAATATTGGATCATTAACTATATTAGTTATATCGATTCAAGTTTTTATTTGATTTTTATTTCAATAAATTATTTTTCATATCTAATATTGATATTATTTATTAATTCATGTATAATTCTTTATATTATAATCCCTAATAATATGATGGGAAAGAATTGAAGAAGAACTAAATGATAGGAAAGGGACTTGAAAAATTTTAACTTTCAGGCTGTGTACACCAAGATACAAGGAACTCAGAAAAAACTTAAAACTCTTCATGACTTTAATTTGAATGTTCAATACCGAAACCAATTCGTTCCTCTTTCAACTTCGTTGAAGAATCTGTCGTTTTTTGTTGATTGCTCGGCTACCTAGTTCGCGTGGAGTAGCTCAAGTGTATGGGACGGGCCTCAGAGTCTCGGCTGATGATTTCACCAGCTGATGACGTCATGGTTTATTATAAAGGAAGAGTAGGAATACAGTATACAGGATCATTTAAGCCTAGGCCTAGTATGAAGGTGGTATAAACTGCATAGAACAATAATGTTTGAGGGAAAGCCTAGACCTGTGGTATACAGCTAGTATAACGGAGGCTCAGACCCTAGTATAAGCCTAGTATGAAGAAGGGGGTATTCGCAAACGGAGAGGGGAAAAATTAGTGTCAAGGTCATTTGCACGCGCACGCAAATTTCAAAATTGGGGCAGGAAAGATGAAAGGTCAGAGCAAAGACATGAAACATTTCAAAAGATTCAAAGACCTCTAATTGCCTTCAACATGATATCTTCGGTGTCGGGAGCAGTGCAAAAGAATTCTAGCCAATAGTATCTGCTCCTAACGTAATACCAACGATGCAGCGTAGTTTCTTCCCAAAATTTGGTGCGCGGAGATGTGTGTACTCAGCCTCCCCAGTCGATCTCTCGGGATGAGAAGAGAACGAATGAGTTGAAGTCAATCTTGATCAGGGTATGGAGCAATGAAAGAAGTTCAACTCCAAATTCCGGCGCTGTATCAAGTAAGCCTCTTCATTGGAGGTCAAACTGAGTGCTTGACGCTGCCGTGAACCTGTCTTAGTAAGAATAATTCCTGTCAGTAGCTCTTGAATACTATTATTTTAAACGTATCTTCCAAAGCTCCAGAGTCCAGATTGTTACAAAAGCCCATCGAGGATGTTCCGATCTTTTTGCTGATGAATTGTCGAACTGAGAACAATTTCAAAATCGAACTTAACGATGGAAGAAGGAAGAAGTGATCTTCTGAACTTGAAAACGTGTTTTATGAAAATATCATGACTGGAGCTCTAGAGAAGGTCCTTTCCTTCATTCTCAAGGTCACTAGTCTAAGTGTGAAGAAACAAAGTTTCAAGTTTTCATAACAGATAATGATTCATCTTTCTGCGTCCATCCATTCAACTCGTTTATGATACTAAAAATATGTAATATGTATTTTAAGAAATATTACACGACTTAAAAAGAGAATTTTCGGTCATTGAATTTAGTTGAGGTTAATATTGGATGCTCCAATTTTCAAAATGATTAGTACTCGTTTAGATGAGAAACCGAGAAGGAAAACATTATTCTACAGCTCCGAGCTTTACTGACTGAAAATTTCCCATTACGTAACACGATATTTTTCAATACGCACGTTTCGAAAGAAGGTCGACGGCGTCTTATCTGTGTATTCCTTTGGGAGATACAAATATTCATTCGCTTTTGACAGAAGCTTCTCGAGCCGCGTGTGCATTACGTATCGTAAAGAAAGAAGAAAAAATTAATGGGTTTGATAGTGCGACGATCGCAAGCCACTCGACGCGACGTTGGTCACAAAATTCTCGGTGCGTAATAGTTTTTCGATTGTTTGATTGTCCCTCAATGCTCCACGTGAGAGACGTCGTGACTCACTTTCACGCTGGAATAAATAGTCTACGAAAATCGCTTCGATACGCTATCAAAGAATATTTTTAGAAAATCTTGACGTTTTACTCATCGAATGGGGTCATTTGTGAAAGGTTACCGCGCCAAACAACAAATAAAAACTCGACAAAAGAGGATAACGCGTTTATGTATTTCTCATTAAGTTATAGAATAGGACTGCAGGAAAATCTAGAGGGAGAAGATGTTTGTATAAAAAGTGAGAGTACAATGAGACGTTGAGAAGTAAAAAGCTAAGTTGAAGTTTAAAAGGTGTGAGTCGAAGCTATAAATTTAAGTGCATTTTTGAATCAATCATGAACGCTGTGTACTGATGTTTTGGGCGAACTATTGTTCTTCCAAAAATGGAGATGATAAACAAAGCACACCTTGTGCCTCTTAGTATGAGATCACAGTCAGCCGGCAGGTTAACGTCCGCATCTATGGTATAGTAAGTGTGAAGAGGTATATTTAGACACTCTTATACTGAACATTTTTTAAAATCACAAGATAAGTAGGTACTTTATTATACCTTAATAAGATATCCAAAATTTCCTGCAGATGAAAATTGACCTTCTGACGCTGAACACTGAGAAACACGTGAGAGAGAGAGAGAGAGTGTGTGTTTCAAATCTCCGCCTTGCTGGCAGCCTACATATGGGCATCAACATAGTTACGATAGCCTATTCTTTTTTATTTTTACTCTCTTTTTTCTTCATACACAGATGAGAGATAAATAGATAGATAGATAATAGATAGTTGATTAATAAATTTCCTACGTTTTATACTTTTCATTCGTAGAAAGAATTTAATTGGAAAATGATAAAATTACTAGCCTATTCAACCATCAGATGTCTACGAAAACAGTACAGTACCTATTATTTCGATGTTCGTAAAGGCGACGAGTTTACAATGGCTTCTCTCAATTCTGTAGTATCTATCATATTTTTATCATTTGTAACTATGTCTACAATTACTTACACATATGGTAAGTACCGTCCTATCACAAATTATGCCTTTGCGTGTTCTGATGTGTTTGTTGTATTCCCATAGTTGGGATACTCTACAACTACCTCCCTTAATTTTTACTGTTCTTTGTCTTATTGATGTGACTGATGGTCGATTCTTCATCAACTATATTATGTTGATACAGATCTCGAAGAAATTACTGAATTTTTACGAGTTCAGGTGAACGCGACAAGTGAAGAGGTCCACTGCGTTCGACAGTGTCTTCTTGACCAGAATTTTAACTCAACTAATATCAGGACAAAACAAACCAGGCAGAAACCAACTCGTGACTCGGTAATTTCTATTACCAATGCGAATGCGTCCAATATAGGCGTAATCGTCGGGGGCGTCCGCGTCGGTGCAAATTCTAACGTCCATATTGTTATAGGCGAAAAGAAATCGCCGCAAAGTACACTGGGACGGTGCATCGAAGACGCATGCAACGTTGCAGGAGGATTCGTAATGGATCGTCTCATCAGCTGGTTCCGGCGAGATAAAAAATCATAGATTTTTCGGCCCAAAAAATTGTTACTTTCAGCTATATTTAGAGCAATATTTGACATTTTAGGTACTTAAAAAAAATTTTTAACCAAATTTAACATTACAAGAACATGTTTTTCTAAATTATCACGAGTGAAAAATTGCCCCCTATCACTGAGAACAAGTTTGTAGTCCGAAAACAAGTGTTCAACGTCTACTGAGACGAGGGGAGTGTATAAATACGCACTCAGTATTCGAGGGTTATACGAAATATCAGTACATGGAAGTCCATCAATGAGAGCGTTATTCAGCTTAGGTATGTAAGGTGGTGTAGTCAGTGTTCTTATCGAAAACCTGAGCACATTTTTTCTTCAAGAATTCGACCATTCCGCCCTGGAATTCTATCGATTACCCCGTGGAAAGTTCTTCAACAATTTTTACTTGAGAGTTTAGCGATAGGCCATGCGTTTCTATTTTTACCGACTTTTCTAACTAGAAAAGTGAGGTATTACACCCGTAGCAAGGTCAACAGGGGGAGTGGGCAATGAACTTTCTCGACGTTTTAGGGGTCCTAGATCACAACTAGCATAAAAAAAAATTTCAGGTTTCCTTATATATGTATATAAGATTTTTTTGTCCGCGGAACTCCTCCGAAACTACCCGATGGATTTTTTTGTAACTTAGCCATATTGTAGTAGTATATCTGAAGATGTGCACCTGCAATTTTTTTGAAAATCGGATGAGTAGTTCTCGAGAAATTTTCAATTTGTTGAGAAATTTTGCAGTATTTCGAGTACCTTTTTGTCCGCGGAACTCCTCCGAAACTACCCGATGGATTTTTTTGTAACTCGGCCATATTGTAGTATTATATTTGAAGATGTGCACCTGCATTTTTTTTGAGGATCGGATGAGTAGTTCTGGAGAAATTTTTACTTTTGTTGAAAATTTTTCACTATTACGAGTAGCTTCTTACGAATAGCTGCGAGTAGCTGCTTACGTTAGGAGAAGCGGATTTTCCTATACGTTTACCACTTTCGTTATCAGTACGTGTATTATGAAGAACCTTTCATCATTCGACAGGTTCATTCTTTGTTCATTCTTTACCAAGGGTTCATTGGATTTTATTTCCGATGAAACCTTTTCGTTCAAATTTAGTACACTTGTATCTCGCTTCCCACAGCTCCTAGAGCGTTGAATTTTGTTTTGTCAAATTTTATTTGTTTTGTTAAATTTATTTTTGAACGGATAGTGGCAATGGCGAGTTGTTCATTTTTCTAGCTATTTTTCATTATTATTAGTCATACTCGATAGTTTTTTTTTTTTTTTTTATTATTATTATTTTACGAGCATTATAAACTGCACGAGGGTTATTTGCTCAGCGTTACAATCTTACTTTAGAACATTACTTGAATTAGGTTAAATTAGGTACGTATTGGTGGAATTGAGTGGCGATCGAACGGAATTTGTTGGTGAATTATATGAAGTTGTAGAATTGAGTGGTGCGTAAATAAGTTAGGGTTGAGTCGATGGTTTCGGAGTTGTTGTTTAGTGCTGCATTGATATTGGAAGATATATTTAGGGAGGTTCGAGTGGGTTGCAGGACGGGGCATGAGAAAAAATGATCAACTGATAAATTTTCTTGGAGACAGTGAGGGCATGATGGAGGAGCGAGATTAGTGAGAAGATAAGTATGAGTAAGACGAGTGTGGCCTATTCGCAGCCGAGCTAAAATGACCTCCTCTTGCCTTGAATTTCGTTGGGATGAGGACCAAAATGTGGGTTCACGTTTTATTTTTCTTAATTTGTTATTCGACTTATTTTAGTGAAAACCTCGAGTTTGAATGATTAAGTACAATTTTTTAATCTTCATCAAGTGTGCTGATGCGAGACTACCTGGGTGATTTCACTCTTAATTAATAATTGATTTATTTGGGTACATAATTAATAGTGGTTCATAGTTGATTTGAGGTGTCAAAAGAGATGGAAAGATTATTTTCAATTTGGACTGGCTTTTTTGAGTGAGATTTGAGATTAGACTAACGAGTAAACCGGGCTTGGGTGCTATATATTTTTACTGAATTTTCTAGCTAGAAAAGTGAGGTACCCGGTATTTTGTTAATACGTTTGGAATGGTTGAAGCGTGAGGGAAGGAATGAGGGGTTGACTGTTGGGTGATTGGTTGCTTCTTTCGTTTCGACATCGATTTTTTTAGTTTTTCGGGATCTCGTTGTAGCTGGATTCCCAAATGAAGAATTTTGGGGTGGAGTGTGCATAGAAAATGGTGATATGATAGCGTGAAGGCAATTTATGAGTGCACGAGAGGAATAGCAGCTCGAGATAGCTTTAAGAGATGCCAGGAATCGGAAGTGATAAAGAATTGAACCACTCATCCTAATATACAGTGTACTAGACTAATAATATGCTAAGAATAAGGTATGGGAAAAAATGATTGTAGAGCTCTTTTTTATTAGAAACAACTGTTATAGCCTCGTAGCAGTTTGGACAGGGGGAGGGGGAGTGGTTTTTCTGGAGACGTTTTGTAGGTTTTAGATGACTCTTAGCCTAAATTATAACAAAATCCAGGTTTCCTTATTGGATTATAGGTATTTTTACTCTGTTATCTGTTGATGTGACATCGTAGTGATAGAATTTATAAACTGAGTTTTATTGTTTATTCTACAAATGTTTGACATGATTGACAGGTCATTGGTATTTAATTTAAAGAGAGGGAGTGACTCTCTCAATGTTTTTTGCATTGTGGGAAGAAAAGTCGTGTACTACTCACGCGACTGCATGAGTGTTTTTATTTTTACTCTCTTTTTTCTTCATACACAGATGAGAGATAAATAGATAAATAGATAGATAGATAGATAGATAGATAGATAGATAGACAATAGATAGTTGATTAATAAATTTCCTACGTTTTATACTTTTCATTGGTAGGAAGAATTTAATTGGAAAATGATAAAATTACTATAGCCTATTCAACCATCAGATGTCTACGAAAACAGTACAGTACCTATTATTTCGATGTTCGTAAAGGCGACGAGTTTACAATGGCTTCTCTCAATTCTGTAGTATCTATCATATTTTTATCATTTGTAACTATGTCTACAATTACTTACACATATGGTAAGTACCGTCCTATCACAAATTATGCCTTTGCGTGTTCTGATGTGTTTGTTGTATTCCCATAGTTGGGATACTCTACAACTACCTCCCTTAATTTTTACTGTTCTTTGTCTTATTGATGTGACTGATGGTCGATTCTTCATCAACTATATTATGTTGATACAGATCTCGAAGAAATTACTGAATTTTTACGAGTTCAGGTGAACGCGACAGTAGTGTATAAAATAGCGAACCAGCACAGGTGCGAACCAGCACAGTGTATTTCTTATGGAGCGTACCGGCACAGTGAGCAAGCGAGATGTAGATATGAGCACAGTGAATATGAGCACACAGTATGAGCACAGAAGCAGATGTCTTACGGTACGTCGACGATCGAAAGAGGGTAATTTGCGGTTACCTTTTTCGGTGTCCATCAAACTGGACTCGCGCGACACTTCGAATAAAAGTCGTAAATTTGATTTTTTATGATCTTGGGGTAAATCGACGCGACCGCGTACCGATTAATTTGATAAAGGGTGGTTATTCGCGGATATACAAATCTTATTTTTCGGCGTTCATCTATGCTTGACCTGATAATTTGTCGAGTATGTTCATCGGAGTTGGCTCGCGCGACGCTTCGAGTAAATGTCGTGAGTTTGAATTTTCATGACTCTGTCCAGCGCGACAATGTGTTAATTGGATGTGTCTTATTGAAAGGCCTGCGAACGCGGCTGAGATGAAGAAAACTATCTTAGGAATGCGAGTATTATCCGCTACTCGCAAATAAATTTTATTTTTTTTTAATTTTTTTTATGACTTGACTTACCAGCTGTAGTACCAAATCTTATTTTTTGGGGGTGCTAAGACTTATCTCAGCGAGTCATACAAAGTGCAGAGTACCTATTTAGTTCTTACTTGAGGGTTTCCATATTCTTTGATTGACCAACCAGGTATATCATTTTCCCAATATTCTGGAAATTCCGTGCGGATTGGACCGCCATATTATATGAGAGGCGTTAAAATATTTTGAGTGATATACATTTTTGGCTATATAATCTGACGCGAAGGTTTCTCGAACTATCAGTCCTTCTATTATCATCGTGTAGTGTTTGTATTTTTGTAATAATTCAATTATTCGTATTTTTCGTTATTTTTTTTTGTGTTTGTACTGTTTGATTACAAAATGCAGCAAGAACTGAAGGAAGAGGTGAGTGAAAGACAATAACTATTATTATTAGAGCTTGGGACCGAGATGGGACTTTTTGTTTTTTAGGTATTTGGTGAAAATGTGTGAAAAAATTTGGTTTACCTTCCCGACATCCAAATTCGCACGCGTTTGCTTATACTCAAAAAAAAAATAATAATAATAAAAAAAAAAATAATAATAATAATAATAATAATAATGAATGAAGAAACAAAAGAAAGTGCATTGGTCTTTTTGATTTTTCTGAATTTTGTGTTTGAAAAATGTTTCAGTAAAATAAAATTTTTCCCTGTGTTCTCAGACCTACGAGACAAACTTACGAACTTTTATCTCATTTCCAGACACTTGTCTTTTCAAGAAGTGATTTGAGCATTATTATTATTATAGTGGAAGCCACCCTTCTTTTGACTTGCAAATAAATTTATTTATTATTATTATAATTTTTTTTTTTTTTTCGCGTCATTGGCATTTACTGTTTCTAAAGCCAGGTCTGCGTGTAACTGTTGATTTGTGAGGTACCATGGGGCTCCTGTAATTTTGCGGAGAGTAGTATTCTGAAATCGTTGAAGAGCAGCTGAACTCCAGAGCGGAATGCCAAACATCCAAATAGGACGGAGAATTGTTACATAAAACAGCCTTTTATTTGCTAGTGATAAATGACTTTTGGCTCTGAGTAATCAAAACAATGTCCGAAATCTAATTTTGAGTTCCTCTCTTTTTTTCAAAATGTGTGTTTTCCAGTTGAGTTTACTATCTAGATGTAAGCCCAGATATCGTGCGCTACCAGCCCGTTGGACAGGTTCGTTGTTGATATATTATGTTGGCTCGTACCCATGCGCCCAGAGGGCAAAGTCAACTTGTATTGTCTTGGCCACATTTATTTGGATTTCCCACTTAGTCATCCAGTCATTAATTTCGCTAACTGCTGTCTGCAAATTTGTAACTGCTGTAGGATAGTCTTCACGAGTTGTTATTACTGCAGTACCATCTGCAAATGTAGCCAGCGTAATATTGTACTGAGTTGGGATATCAGCTGTGTAAAGTAGAGGCCAAAGACGCTTCCCTGGGGTACTCCAGCTGCAATTGGTTTGTTGGAGGAGCTGGCATCTCCATAGTGCACATGAAAGCTCCTGTCGCTGAGATAAGAAGACAAAATTAGCACATGTTGAGTTGAAAAATTCTTGCTTATTTTTAAAAAAGCCCACTCATCCAGACCCGGTCAAATGCTTGGCTTACATCTAAGAATACACCAGGACAGTATTTTCGCTCTTCAAGCGCCTCTCTTATTCTTGCACCAACACGGTGTACTTGCTCTACAGTGGAATGACTGATTCTGAACCCAAACTGGTGATCAGGTATCAATTTCTTTTCATGAATGGTTTGGGGAGGCGTCTTGCGTAAAGTTTCTGAAATAGTTTTGACAATACTGAGAGCAATGATATTGGACAATATGAACTAGGATCTTCTGGTGGTTTACCTTGATTATGAATCATGATAGTCTTGTTAGGCACATAATGGAGTCATAGATATGTTAACATTACAAGACCTTTACGTGGTAGCTCTTGCAGTATGCGGGCTGAAATTTGGTCTCGTCCTGGTACTTTCTTTGGATCTAGTTTTCTCTTAATCATATTTTTAATTACATTTGGCGAAAATAGTTCAACTTCTTCATCTTCTGTTTGTAGTAGATCAGGAATTATGTCAGTAGGGAGATCATGCGGTTTAATTCTTTCTTCAAGGTGCTCAGCATAAGTCTCAGCTCTTTCTAGGTCAGTTCGTGCCCAGGAGTTGTCCATCTTACATACCGGTGCAGAGTAACCAGGTGGTTTCCGTGCTGAACAAGCCATCTTCCAAAGTGAATAATCAGAGTCTTTAGTTGTTCCGTTTTTGAAGATCGATTTAATCTTGGAAATGCGAACTTTGTCCCCCACTTGAAATTTAATCTTAGATTTTACAGAACTCCTCTTAGCGTGATTCAGATTATGAATATTTTTGATATAATCTTCATCTTCGGAATCTATCCAGGTATGTTCTTTTTTTTTTTGCTAGGGGCTTCAAGGAGTATTCTTGAATTCTGTATTGTTTCATTATCTGAAAATTGTCCGAGGCTTTCAGTTTTTTAGGTTTGGGCTTGTTCTACAAGTCACAAATCAGTTGCAATTACTTTTTCTTCCTCTCTGTTGCCGCCCAGTAAACATTGTTCCCACTTGAAGCTCTAAATACACAGGGCTTCAAATACGAATTAAATAGGTAGTGTTTTTCAAATGATGCCTGGGGATCCAAAGGGTTTCAATTGGGGAAGATCAATGAGGCTACAAATGAACGTTCAAGGGGTGATCTATTCCATTTTTTCGAGGACTTCAGAGAGGAAACAAATTGTTTACCAGGATTAGTCTCACGTCACAATAGTTGTTCAGCGACCTTTTGATGTTGCTCTTTGCTGTGAAGTCGATTGTACTACTCGTCTTTCTCATCGTTTCCAAATAGCGGCAGGCCTAGTGGTCTGTTCCCTCTGAAGATCCTGATGTGTCCATCGTTCTTCTTCTCGGACCTCACACCGGTCTTCTTCCCTCTGGTGTGTACTACATAATTTTCCCGGGTGATCTTTCTTCCTCCATTCTTTCGACATGATCTCTCCATTTTCTCCGATATATCTCTTCATTCTTTTGACGACTGACGTCATTCCTAGCATGCTTCGTATTTCTTCGGACTTATTTAACAGGGAACCTGTTCGATCGGGGTTTTTCGGAAAAAACGTCCGCCGACCGGCAAAACTCGGAGCTCAAAAAATTATTCAAGTCCCCCGGATATCGTATACATCTCGGAATCGAATTCTTTCCCTATCATGTATAGCCCGAAAGTTGAAATTTTTCCAAGTTCCCTCTTATCATATACGACTCGTGAGTGGAAATTTTCCAAAGTCCCCTCCTATCATATAAAGCACGAAAGTGGGAATTTCTCCAAGTCCCTCACCTATCATATTATATTGCTCAGGAGTTGAAATTTTTCCAAGACCCCTTCCTATCATACAAAGCCCCAGAGTTGAAGGCTTTCCAAGTCCCCCTCGTATGATATATAGCTTGAGAGTGGAAATTTTTCTTTCAAGCCCCTTCACATCATGTATAGCCCGAGAGTTGAAATTTTTTCAAGTGCCGCTCCTATTATACATAGCTCGCAAGTGGAAATTTTTCCAAGTCACCCTCCTATCATCAAAAACTAGATCATTTTTATGATTTTGCGAAGAACTGTATAATATTTGAAAGCAAAATATATTCTGAAATCTATCAAAACATACTAGGCTAGTGAAATGTAAATATTTTTCTTATTAACATTGATGAATAAAACTCTGTGTGTAATTAAGTATATCAATTAGTTTTTGAAAATGAAAGAAAAATCTACCACTCAATCATAAAATTGTACGCCGCACTGATATTTTTATCATCACGTTCAAAGACGAATTTAACAAAAAAAACTCCTACAAATATGATCCGAGGTCAAATATTACCAGGTCCTATCTTCCAGCAATGACCACAATGACATTAGGAGCAGAATTTGATGATTTACAGACTTGTTCTGAACAAGGACATTAAAATCGCTTCTCACAAATTCTTTTAAGTCATATGAAATGAAAATAGATAGTTGAGGACTTAAATGATTTTCGCGCAATGTTCATTCTCATACGTGTGTAAATGAATGTTACAAATGACTGCTACTTGATGAGTTTTCATTAATTTTTCATAACTTCATACCGACAAATGAATTCTGCATGGATCGGGGGCGGGGGAAAGAAAAGAAAGAAGAAAAAAGGTGTTGCACTGAATAAATTAAATCAATACATGCCATGTAAGATATACATCAGATCCATACTAATTTTCTGAATGTTTGAGCTAATGTTTCTATGGGTATGATTTACCAGCGGACAAAAAATAAAAATAAATAAAATAAAATGCAACAATCGCACTCTTCCATGGAATAAAAGAACATATCATACATAGGAAAATCTAGAACGCCGGGCTTTAATAAATAAGCGAAAGTAGAAAAAAATATTGCAAGCGTGTTACAAGCAATAAAAAAAATGACACGGTAAAAAATGGGTACGTTGTTAAACAAGAAGTATCCTCTTAGCTCGCTTTCGCGTACGCCCTAGTCACACATTGTTTTTGCTTCGGCTGGCACCTATAAAAGTTTTAATCTGACAGAAATTGTCAAAATATGTTTACAACACGACTACTTCAGGAAAATGGGGTAAGAGTAGAATGAGGGTGCATAGACATATATGGGTCAGCACTAGGATTCTGCAAAACCGTTCTATTTAGCCCACTCGACCTGTAATCTTGACAAGTTGGTAGCGATAGGCATTCTAAATGATGATGAAGCTACAAAAGTATTGTGGGTTGCCCATGTCGTGCGGTCGCTGCAGGATTTTATGGTTCTCAACGGTAACGCAGGTATGGTTGAGAATTCGAGGCAGTTCAGCAAAGTTGGATCCCTATATTACTCATGCAAACAAGTTTCCGCATGGTCGTCGCTTCAAACAATTATTTTGTTTCAAAACGCCGTGCCGTGTATAGCGTCTGCCATAAAAAATGACGAAGATTAGACGTCCATTATTCCCACACTTTTTTAATAATGCTGCCCATAATTATGGAGAAGTTTTTAACGACAAGGATACCCCTCCGGAAAAAAGTGGTGAAAGAAGGTGCTGGTTTTGCGTGTAACAGTCGGTCGTTATCAAATTGAAGTGTAGCCATCATTGAAAAGACTAGGGTAAATGATCAAGAATTAAAAATTTCAATGAAAGACGCATAACAACATCATTTTTGTATTGGGTCGATGAAGTCTAATTGCTGCAAGTAGCAAGCGTGACAGGCACTACTAGCATCAATTTTATCCACTCTGAATTGAACTTACAAGCAGCGGTTTAAGACGTGAGACTTGACATGCTGATCATCATCATCAAGCAGCTCCCTCTCTCAATTTTCACAATCACCCAACAAAGATATAACACCTAATATTTGCGAGGTAGAAATTTGGACTCTACGTCAGCGAACTGTGAAGTACACACTAATACAATCCCCCCCCCCCCCACACACACACACACGTAAAGTCGCTCGTAAATCAAAGTTAGGATGAACGTATGCAAAAAAAAAAATAGAAAATTTCAAATATCTTCTATTCAGCAGAAATGTGTTCTAAATATTATTGTCGCATTACCAAGTTATCTATTCTTCCTTCACTTCAAGTTTCAAATAAATTTCTGACGTTTTCTCCATTTCTAACTTCGACAAGCTTATTGCGGTGAGAGAGGAAGACTTGACGCTAGCGCGACACAGCTGTGCTGAGTCCAAAAGTGTATAGCTGTTCATAACATTAAGGTTAAAGAGTATACAAAATTTACAAACGCACACGTTTATTTACAGTACGGCTATAGTTTTGGGAGAAACAAACGGTCACCGTAGATTTTAAGCTGTATATTTCATCTGTCACCATCCAAACAAGAAGAAGAGATAGCCCCAATACAGTCAAACATGATTATTATGTACTGCTACTTTTTAAAACAAAAATAAGACTCTAAGAAACTACAGAGTTGAAATTCAACTGATCAATTTACACAAACACACACTCATGTACTACAATGAACACTAACGGGACCAAAAGATTTGTTCGCTATAGAGAATATCCATCATTCAGAGGTACTGAAACAGGACCAAAAAATTGTGTGCTTATCAGGTATGCCAATTAGTGAACGTTTTACTGCACTTATTTGGAAAAATCTGGTCACCGCAGGCAGTTATAAGCGATACTTTAAATGGAATTGATCAGTACATTATGCGGTAAGTATTGCAAAAACAAATCAAAATTGGTTTTTGATGGACATAGACTAAGCGGGCCAAATAAGCAACAATTCTCGTTATTTCAAGCGATGCAGTGTTTCCAGTGTCCCCTGCGCTAAACTGGCGCTAAGAAGACAACCGCTACAAGATGAGAGTGGCAAACTGTACAAATATTTTTTTTAATTGTGTCAGTGGAGTAGATGTTTTGGAAACTTCTACATTGTTAAACTGCATATCCACAATTAAAGTCGTCCAAGGCAACGTGCGTAGCTGTATGCTCATATTATATTGGTGTAAGACTTCTGCTGGCCACTACAGTCCCCTGTAAACATACACATACACATATGATTAAAGCGAGAAGATTGTTCTTTATTGTTCACATGTGTATTCACAGTACGCGGATTTTAGCATGTATTTAAATATGAGTACTTACAAGCATTTTTTCAAGTTAGAGAATTATACGAGCTTTGCGGAGTTTTTTCTCTATTTCACATATTTTTGGAAGCACGTTAGTGTTGCCAGCTTTTAGAGCTTTGTGAAATAAATACAAGCTGTCAATAAGGTCATTAATATCAGTGGTTGAGTTGTATAAATGCTTCTTTAAGGGTTTGTATGATAACGTTTTTGCAAATGGACCAACACTAAAATCTTCTTCTTCGGAAGATGAACTATATTCCAACGGCTGTAAGTGATTTTGTGGTGTCACTTTAGCAGGTTTATACAAGGTATTTGCAAATGGGTCGTGATTAAAATCTTCTTCTTCAGAGGATAAACTATATTTCAATGGTTGATAATTGCTTTTGCTGAATTTGTCATCAGATAACTCCTCATGCATACTTGCGGGTAGAGGTGAAGTAGCAAATGTTCTATCCACTGATGAAGGCGTACACTTATTATTATCATCTGCATTTTCTCGATGATTATGCTTGGGGTATACTCCTAAGACCTCATTATTAACATCATATTTTAGGTATGCTTTACAGGTTCCTCGATCGGCGCACCTCCACCTTTTTCCACCTTTAGCCAATGGTTTATGGAATACAAACTTGTATCCTCGAAAAACAATTTGTTTTTCATTATTTTTCGCAGACATTTCTCAACCCAACGCCAGTATCGTACTACTATCTATGCTGCTATAGCTTTTATGAATGATCAAGCAATGTAGAAGTTATCATTATTATAGATTTGGTCCCGTTTGGTCCCGTTTGGTCCCATTTTGGTCCCATTTATGGTCCCATTTATAATGTTAAGAGGGGTATTGATACTATTGTGGTCCCGTTTAGGCTCATTTAGTCATATTCTAGTGTTAAGAGGCGTACTGCTCCTATTGTGGTCCCGTGTGGTCCCATATCTCTTATATGATGTATACAGATGGAACTTGACATCTTTGAGCGCAGTGTTGAAAAATTGTACATATAATTTCTTCGAGTGTTTAAAGATTTTTAGCTTGCAGGAAGCGATGCTCACTCAAAAATAAGAGTCGCGTAAAGCTACGATGGCATTGAGGGCTCCATAGAGAAGAAAAGGATGTTGTTTGTGTGTCAAGTTGACTATTTCTTTGTTTTTTTGTTTTTTTTTTTGGAATTTCAGTAAAATCGTGACGAATGTCAGGAATAGGGGTTAACTGAGGAGGAGTGAAAAATATATAGGAAGTAACGCCCAAGTTTGAGATTAGTGCCTAGATGGGATTGAAGCGAAAGAAAATCTATGATTATGTGGGTTAAAAGCATTTGAAAAGATGAAAAGGTTTAGGTTATAAGTTAATAGCGAGTGAAGAGCTAGTCCTTAGTGCGCCAAGGACCAGAAAAAGTGGTTGATAAGTAACTCGATTTCTTTTTTGCGAGACTAAGAGGAAACATCGTTCTTTTTTTTCGCCTTTGCACAATTCACGTTTCCTCAAAGTATGAGAGCACAGCGCCTGTTTCAGCTGGCTGACATAACGAGATCAGAGTATTCATTTCTGCTAGCTTAGTAATTTTAAACAACAACATACCACTATTCAAAATCTTTTTACGTTCACGTACTCATCCGGTGAAAATGTCCAAGATTAAGTATGGTCCCATCTGGTCTGATGGCGCGTTTACATTCCTCTCCATCATCAAAAATGAAAACCGATATTAAAGAGTTTTTTGTATATTTCATCATTTTTTTTACCACTATTGCAGTTAATGGTGTATATTTGCGCGTTTTAAGCTATTTTCTTACGCTTTCTGTTGTTATTTTGGGCAACAAAACAAACATTTCGGCAACAACAGAAAGCGTAAGAAAATAGCTTAAAACGCGCAAATATACACCATTAACTGCAATAGTGGTAAAAAAAATGATGAAATATACAAAAAACTCTTTAATATCGGTTTTCATTTTTGATGATGGAGAGGAATGTAAACGCGCCATCAGACCAGATGGGACCATACTTAATCTTGGACATTTTCACCGGATGAGTACGTGAACGTAAAAAGATTTTGAATAGTGGTATGTTGTTGTTTAAAATTACTAAGCTAGCAGAAATGAATACTCTGATCTCGTTATGTCAGCCAGCTGAAACAGGCGCTGTGCTCTCATACTTTGAGGAAACGTGAATTGTGCAAAGGCGAAAAAAAAGAACGATGTTTCCTCTTAGTCTCGCAAAAAAGAAATCGAGTTACTTATCAACCACTTTTTCTGGTCCTTGGCGCACTAAGGACTAGCTCTTCACTCGCTATTAACTTATAACCTAAACCTTTTCATCTTTTCAAATGCTTTTAACCCACATAATCATAGATTTTCTTTCGCTTCAATCCCATCTAGGCACTAATCTCAAACTTGGGCGTTACTTCCTATATATTTTTCACTCCTCCTCAGTTAACCCCTATTCCTGACATTCGTCACGATTTTACTGAAATTCCAAAAAAAAAAACAAAAAAACAAAGAAATAGTCAACTTGACACACAAACAACATCCTTTTCTTCTCTATGGAGCCCTCAATGCCATCGTAGCTTTACGCGACTCTTATTTTTGAGTGAGCATCGCTTCCTGCAAGCTAAAAATCTTTAAACACTCGAAGAAATTATATGTACAATTTTTCAACACTGCGCTCAAAGATGTCAAGTTCCATCTGTATACATCATATAAGAGATATGGGACCACACGGGACCACAATAGGAGCAGTACGCCTCTTAACACTAGAATATGACTAAATGAGCCTAAACGGGACCACAATAGTATCAATACCCCTCTTAACATTATAAATGGGACCATAAATGGGACCAAAATGGGACCAAACGGGACCAAACGGGACCAAATCTATAATAATGATAACTTCTACATTGCTTGATCATTCATAAAAGCTATAGCAGCATAGATAGTAGTACGATACTGGCGTTGGGTTGAGAAATGTCTGCGAAAAATAATGAAAAACAAATTGTTTTTCGAGGATACAAGTTTGTATTCCATAAACCATTGGCTAAAGGTGGAAAAAGGTGGAGGTGCGCCGATCGAGGAACCTGTAAAGCATACCTAAAATATGATGTTAATAATGAGGTCTTAGGAGTATACCCCAAGCATAATCATCGAGAAAATGCAGATGATAATAATAAGTGTACGCCTTCATCAGTGGATAGAACATTTGCTACTTCACCTCTACCCGCAAGTATGCATGAGGAGTTATCTGATGACAAATTCAGCAAAAGCAATTATCAACCATTGAAATATAGTTTATCCTCTGAAGAAGAAGATTTTAATCACGACCCATTTGCAAATACCTTGTATAAACCTGCTAAAGTGACACCACAAAATCACTTACAGCCGTTGGAATATAGTTCATCTTCCGAAGAAGAAGATTTTAGTGTTGGTCCATTTGCAAAAACGTTATCATACAAACCCTTAAAGAAGCATTTATACAACTCAACCACTGATATTAATGACCTTATTGACAGCTTGTATTTATTTCACAAAGCTCTAAAAGCTGGCAACACTAACGTGCTTCCAAAAATATGTGAAATAGAGAAAAAACTCCGCAAAGCTCGTATAATTCTCTAACTTGAAAAAATGCTTGTAAGTACTCATATTTAAATACATGCTAAAATCCGCGTACTGTGAATACACATGTGAACAATAAAGAACAATCTTCTCGCTTTAATCATATGTGTATGTGTATGTTTACAGGGGACTGTAGTGGCCAGCAGAAGTCTTACACCAATATAATATGAGCATACAGCTACGCACGTTGCCTTGGACGACTTTAATTGTGGATATGCAGTTTAACAATGTAGAAGTTTCCAAAACATCTACTCCACTGACACAATTAAAAAAAATATTTGTACAGTTTGCCACTCTCATCTTGTAGCGGTTGTCTTCTTAGCGCCAGTTTAGCGCAGGGGACACTGGAAACACTGCATCGCTTGAAATAACGAGAATTGTTGCT
The DNA here is from genome assembly GCA_035079385.1 of Aspidiotus rigidus. Classification (NCBI taxonomy): domain Eukaryota; kingdom Metazoa; phylum Arthropoda; class Insecta; order Hemiptera; family Diaspididae; genus Aspidiotus; species Aspidiotus rigidus. The sequence goes on along the minus strand of JAVHKY010000020.1, from coordinate 10,194,123 downwards.
TATTTGGCCCGCTTAGTCTATGTCCATCAAAAACCAATTTTGATTTGTTTTTGCAATACTTACCGCATAATGTACTGATCAATTCCATTTAAAGTATCGCTTATAACTGCCTGCGGTGACCAGATTTTTCCAAATAAGTGCAGTAAAACGTTCACTAATTGGCATTCCTGATAAGCACACAATTTTTTGGTCCTGTTTCAGTACCTCTGAATGATGGATATTCTCTATAGCGAACAAATCTTTTGGTCCCGTTAGTGTTCATTGTAGTACATGAGTGTGTGTTTGTGTAAATTGATCAGTTGAATTTCAACTCTGTAGTTTCTTAGAGTCTTATTTTTGTTTTAAAAAGTAGCAGTACATAATAATCATGTTTGACTGTATTGGGGCTATCTCTTCTTCTTGTTTGGATGGTGACAGATGAAATATACAGCTTAAAATCTACGGTGACCGTTTGTTTCTCCCAAAACTATAGCCGTACTGTAAATAAACGTGTGCGTTTGTAAATTTTGTATACTCTTTAACCTTAATGTTATGAACAGCTATACACTTTTGGACTCAGCACAGCTGTGTCGCGCTAGCGTCAAGTCTTCCTCTCTCACCGCAATAAGCTTGTCGAAGTTAGAAATGGAGAAAACGTCAGAAATTTATTTGAAACTTGAAGTGAAGGAAGAATAGATAACTTGGTAATGCGACAATAATATTTAGAACACATTTCTGCTGAATAGAAGATATTTGAAATTTTCTATTTTTTTTTTTGCATACGTTCATCCTAACTTTGATTTACGAGCGACTTTACGTGTGTGTGTGTGTGGGGGGGGGGGGGATTGTATTAGTGTGTACTTCACAGTTCGCTGACGTAGAGTCCAAATTTCTACCTCGCAAATATTAGGTGTTATATCTTTGTTGGGTGATTGTGAAAATTGAGAGAGGGAGCTGCTTGATGATGATGATCAGCATGTCAAGTCTCACGTCTTAAACCGCTGCTTGTAAGTTCAATTCAGAGTGGATAAAATTGATGCTAGTAGTGCCTGTCACGCTTGCTACTTGCAGCAATTAGACTTCATCGACCCAATACAAAAATGATGTTGTTATGCGTCTTTCATTGAAATTTTTAATTCTTGATCATTTACCCTAGTCTTTTCAATGATGGCTACACTTCAATTTGATAACGACCGACTGTTACACGCAAAACCAGCACCTTCTTTCACCACTTTTTTCCGGAGGGGTATCCTTGTCGTTAAAAACTTCTCCATAATTATGGGCAGCATTATTAAAAAAGTGTGGGAATAATGGACGTCTAATCTTCGTCATTTTTTATGGCAGACGCTATACACGGCACGGCGTTTTGAAACAAAATAATTGTTTGAAGCGACGACCATGCGGAAACTTGTTTGCATGAGTAATATAGGGATCCAACTTTGCTGAACTGCCTCGAATTCTCAACCATACCTGCGTTACCGTTGAGAACCATAAAATCCTGCAGCGACCGCACGACATGGGCAACCCACAATACTTTTGTAGCTTCATCATCATTTAGAATGCCTATCGCTACCAACTTGTCAAGATTACAGGTCGAGTGGGCTAAATAGAACGGTTTTGCAGAATCCTAGTGCTGACCCATATATGTCTATGCACCCTCATTCTACTCTTACCCCATTTTCCTGAAGTAGTCGTGTTGTAAACATATTTTGACAATTTCTGTCAGATTAAAACTTTTATAGGTGCCAGCCGAAGCAAAAACAATGTGTGACTAGGGCGTACGCGAAAGCGAGCTAAGAGGATACTTCTTGTTTAACAACGTACCCATTTTTTACCGTGTCATTTTTTTTATTGCTTGTAACACGCTTGCAATATTTTTTTCTACTTTCGCTTATTTATTAAAGCCCGGCGTTCTAGATTTTCCTATGTATGATATGTTCTTTTATTCCATGGAAGAGTGCGATTGTTGCATTTTATTTTATTTATTTTTATTTTTTGTCCGCTGGTAAATCATACCCATAGAAACATTAGCTCAAACATTCAGAAAATTAGTATGGATCTGATGTATATCTTACATGGCATGTATTGATTTAATTTATTCAGTGCAACACCTTTTTTCTTCTTTCTTTTCTTTCCCCCGCCCCCGATCCATGCAGAATTCATTTGTCGGTATGAAGTTATGAAAAATTAATGAAAACTCATCAAGTAGCAGTCATTTGTAACATTCATTTACACACGTATGAGAATGAACATTGCGCGAAAATCATTTAAGTCCTCAACTATCTATTTTCATTTCATATGACTTAAAAGAATTTGTGAGAAGCGATTTTAATGTCCTTGTTCAGAACAAGTCTGTAAATCATCAAATTCTGCTCCTAATGTCATTGTGGTCATTGCTGGAAGATAGGACCTGGTAATATTTGACCTCGGATCATATTTGTAGGAGTTTTTTTTGTTAAATTCGTCTTTGAACGTGATGATAAAAATATCAGTGCGGCGTACAATTTTATGATTGAGTGGTAGATTTTTCTTTCATTTTCAAAAACTAATTGATATACTTAATTACACACAGAGTTTTATTCATCAATGTTAATAAGAAAAATATTTACATTTCACTAGCCTAGTATGTTTTGATAGATTTCAGAATATATTTTGCTTTCAAATATTATACAGTTCTTCGCAAAATCATAAAAATGATCTAGTTTTTGATGATAGGAGGGTGACTTGGAAAAATTTCCACTTGCGAGCTATGTATAATAGGAGCGGCACTTGAAAAAATTTCAACTCTCGGGCTATACATGATGTGAAGGGGCTTGAAAGAAAAATTTCCACTCTCAAGCTATATATCATACGAGGGGGACTTGGAAAGCCTTCAACTCTGGGGCTTTGTATGATAGGAAGGGGTCTTGGAAAAATTTCAACTCCTGAGCAATATAATATGATAGGTGAGGGACTTGGAGAAATTCCCACTTTCGTGCTTTATATGATAGGAGGGGACTTTGGAAAATTTCCACTCACGAGTCGTATATGATAAGAGGGAACTTGGAAAAATTTCAACTTTCGGGCTATACATGATAGGGAAAGAATTCGATTCCGAGATGTATACGATATCCGGGGGACTTGAATAATTTTTTGAGCTCCGAGTTTTGCCGGTCGGCGGACGTTTTTTCCGAAAAACCCCGATCGAACAGGTTCCCTGTTAAATAAGTCCGAAGAAATACGAAGCATGCTAGGAATGACGTCAGTCGTCAAAAGAATGAAGAGATATATCGGAGAAAATGGAGAGATCATGTCGAAAGAATGGAGGAAGAAAGATCACCCGGGAAAATTATGTAGTACACACCAGAGGGAAGAAGACCGGTGTGAGGTCCGAGAAGAAGAACGATGGACACATCAGGATCTTCAGCGGGAACAGACCACTAGGCCTGCCGCTATTTGGAAACGATGAGAAAGACGAGTAGTACAATCGACTTCACAGCAAAGAGCAACATCAAAAGGTCGCTGAACAACTATTGTGACGTGAGACTAATCCTGGTAAACAATTTGTTTCCTCTCTGAAGTCCTCGAAAAAATGGAATAGATCACCCCTTGAACGTTCATTTGTAGCCTCATTGATCTTCCCCAATTGAAACCCTTTGGATCCCCAGGCATCATTTGAAAAACACTACCTATTTAATTCGTATTTGAAGCCCTGTGTATTTAGAGCTTCAAGTGGGAACAATGTTTACTGGGCGGCAACAGAGAGGAAGAAAAAGTAATTGCAACTGATTTGTGACTTGTAGAACAAGCCCAAACCTAAAAAACTGAAAGCCTCGGACAATTTTCAGATAATGAAACAATACAGAATTCAAGAATACTCCTTGAAGCCCCTAGCAAAAAAAAAAAGAACATACCTGGATAGATTCCGAAGATGAAGATTATATCAAAAATATTCATAATCTGAATCACGCTAAGAGGAGTTCTGTAAAATCTAAGATTAAATTTAAAGTGGGGGACAAAGTTCGCATTTCCAAGATTAAATCGATCTTCAAAAACGGAACAACTAAAGACTCTGATTATTCACTTTGGAAGATGGCTTGTTCAGCACGGAAACCACCTGGTTACTCTGCACCGGTATGTAAGATGGACAACTCCTGGGCACGAACTGACCTAGAAAGAGCTGAGACTTATGCTGAGCACCTTGAAGAAAGAATTAAACCGCATGATCTCCCTACTGACATAATTCCTGATCTACTACAAACAGAAGATGAAGAAGTTGAACTATTTTCGCCAAATGTAATTAAAAATATGATTAAGAGAAAACTAGATCCAAAGAAAGTACCAGGACGAGACCAAATTTCAGCCCGCATACTGCAAGAGCTACCACGTAAAGGTCTTGTAATGTTAACATATCTATGACTCCATTATGTGCCTAACAAGACTATCATGATTCATAATCAAGGTAAACCACCAGAAGATCCTAGTTCATATTGTCCAATATCATTGCTCTCAGTATTGTCAAAACTATTTCAGAAACTTTACGCAAGACGCCTCCCCAAACCATTCATGAAAAGAAATTGATACCTGATCACCAGTTTGGGTTCAGAATCAGTCATTCCACTGTAGAGCAAGTACACCGTGTTGGTGCAAGAATAAGAGAGGCGCTTGAAGAGCGAAAATACTGTCCTGGTGTATTCTTAGATGTAAGCCAAGCATTTGACCGGGTCTGGATGAGTGGGCTTTTTCAAAAATAAGCAAGAATTTTTCAACTCAACATGTGCTAATTTTGTCTTCTTATCTCAGCGACAGGAGCTTTCATGTGCACTATGGAGATGCCAGCTCCTCCAACAAACCAATTGCAGCTGGAGTACCCCAGGGAAGCGTCTTTGGCCTCTACTTTACACAGCTGATATCCCAACTCAGTACAATATTACGCTGGCTACATTTGCAGATGGTACTGCAGTAATAACAACTCGTGAAGACTATCCTACAGCAGTTACAAATTTGCAGACAGCAGTTAGCGAAATTAATGACTGGATGACTAAGTGGGAAATCCAAATAAATGTGGCCAAGACAATACAAGTTGACTTTGCCCTCTGGGCGCATGGGTACGAGCCAACATAATATATCAACAACGAACCTGTCCAACGGGCTGGTAGCGCACGATATCTGGGCTTACATCTAGATAGTAAACTCAACTGGAAAACACACATTTTGAAAAAAAGAGAGGAACTCAAAATTAGATTTCGGACATTGTTTTGATTACTCAGAGCCAAAAGTCATTTATCACTAGCAAATAAAAGGCTGTTTTATGTAACAATTCTCCGTCCTATTTGGATGTTTGGCATTCCGCTCTGGAGTTCAGCTGCTCTTCAACGATTTCAGAATACTACTCTCCGCAAAATTACAGGAGCCCCATGGTACCTCACAAATCAACAGTTACACGCAGACCTGGCTTTAGAAACAGTAAATGCCAATGACGCGAAAAAAAAAAAAAAATTATAATAATAATAAATAAATTTATTTGCAAGTCAAAAGAAGGGTGGCTTCCACTATAATAATAATAATGCTCAAATCACTTCTTGAAAAGACAAGTGTCTGGAAATGAGATAAAAGTTCGTAAGTTTGTCTCGTAGGTCTGAGAACACAGGGAAAAATTTTATTTTACTGAAACATTTTTCAAACACAAAATTCAGAAAAATCAAAAAGACCAATGCACTTTCTTTTGTTTCTTCATTCATTATTATTATTATTATTATTATTATTTTTTTTTTTATTATTATTATTTTTTTTTTGAGTATAAGCAAACGCGTGCGAATTTGGATGTCGGGAAGGTAAACCAAATTTTTTCACACATTTTCACCAAATACCTAAAAAACAAAAAGTCCCATCTCGGTCCCAAGCTCTAATAATAATAGTTATTGTCTTTCACTCACCTCTTCCTTCAGTTCTTGCTGCATTTTGTAATCAAACAGTACAAACACAAAAAAAAATAACGAAAAATACGAATAATTGAATTATTACAAAAATACAAACACTACACGATGATAATAGAAGGACTGATAGTTCGAGAAACCTTCGCGTCAGATTATATAGCCAAAAATGTATATCACTCAAAATATTTTAACGCCTCTCATATAATATGGCGGTCCAATCCGCACGGAATTTCCAGAATATTGGGAAAATGATATACCTGGTTGGTCAATCAAAGAATATGGAAACCCTCAAGTAAGAACTAAATAGGTACTCTGCACTTTGTATGACTCGCTGAGATAAGTCTTAGCACCCCCAAAAAATAAGATTTGGTACTACAGCTGGTAAGTCAAGTCATAAAAAAAATTAAAAAAAAATAAAATTTATTTGCGAGTAGCGGATAATACTCGCATTCCTAAGATAGTTTTCTTCATCTCAGCCGCGTTCGCAGGCCTTTCAATAAGACACATCCAATTAACACATTGTCGCGCTGGACAGAGTCATGAAAATTCAAACTCACGACATTTACTCGAAGCGTCGCGCGAGCCAACTCCGATGAACATACTCGACAAATTATCAGGTCAAGCATAGATGAACGCCGAAAAATAAGATTTGTATATCCGCGAATAACCACCCTTTATCAAATTAATCGGTACGCGGTCGCGTCGATTTACCCCAAGATCATAAAAAATCAAATTTACGACTTTTATTCGAAGTGTCGCGCGAGTCCAGTTTGATGGACACCGAAAAAGGTAACCGCAAATTACCCTCTTTCGATCGTCGACGTACCGTAAGACATCTGCTTCTGTGCTCATACTGTGTGCTCATATTCACTGTGCTCATATCTACATCTCGCTTGCTCACTGTGCCGGTACGCTCCATAAGAAATACACTGTGCTGGTTCGCACCTGTGCTGGTTCGCTATTTTATACACTACTGTCGCGTTCACCTGAACTCGTAAAAATTCAGTAATTTCTTCGAGATCTGTATCAACATAATATAGTTGATGAAGAATCGACCATCAGTCACATCAATAAGACAAAGAACAGTAAAAATTAAGGGAGGTAGTTGTAGAGTATCCCAACTATGGGAATACAACAAACACATCAGAACACGCAAAGGCATAATTTGTGATAGGACGGTACTTACCATATGTGTAAGTAATTGTAGACATAGTTACAAATGATAAAAATATGATAGATACTACAGAATTGAGAGAAGCCATTGTAAACTCGTCGCCTTTACGAACATCGAAATAATAGGTACTGTACTGTTTTCGTAGACATCTGATGGTTGAATAGGCTATAGTAATTTTATCATTTTCCAATTAAATTCTTCCTACCAATGAAAAGTATAAAACGTAGGAAATTTATTAATCAACTATCTATTGTCTATCTATCTATCTATCTATCTATCTATCTATCTATTTATCTATTTATCTCTCATCTGTGTATGAAGAAAAAAGAGAGTAAAAATAAAAACACTCATGCAGTCGCGTGAGTAGTACACGACTTTTCTTCCCACAATGCAAAAAACATTGAGAGAGTCACTCCCTCTCTTTAAATTAAATACCAATGACCTGTCAATCATGTCAAACATTTGTAGAATAAACAATAAAACTCAGTTTATAAATTCTATCACTACGATGTCACATCAACAGATAACAGAGTAAAAATACCTATAATCCAATAAGGAAACCTGGATTTTGTTATAATTTAGGCTAAGAGTCATCTAAAACCTACAAAACGTCTCCAGAAAAACCACTCCCCCTCCCCCTGTCCAAACTGCTACGAGGCTATAACAGTTGTTTCTAATAAAAAAGAGCTCTACAATCATTTTTTCCCATACCTTATTCTTAGCATATTATTAGTCTAGTACACTGTATATTAGGATGAGTGGTTCAATTCTTTATCACTTCCGATTCCTGGCATCTCTTAAAGCTATCTCGAGCTGCTATTCCTCTCGTGCACTCATAAATTGCCTTCACGCTATCATATCACCATTTTCTATGCACACTCCACCCCAAAATTCTTCATTTGGGAATCCAGCTACAACGAGATCCCGAAAAACTAAAAAAATCGATGTCGAAACGAAAGAAGCAACCAATCACCCAACAGTCAACCCCTCATTCCTTCCCTCACGCTTCAACCATTCCAAACGTATTAACAAAATACCGGGTACCTCACTTTTCTAGCTAGAAAATTCAGTAAAAATATATAGCACCCAAGCCCGGTTTACTCGTTAGTCTAATCTCAAATCTCACTCAAAAAAGCCAGTCCAAATTGAAAATAATCTTTCCATCTCTTTTGACACCTCAAATCAACTATGAACCACTATTAATTATGTACCCAAATAAATCAATTATTAATTAAGAGTGAAATCACCCAGGTAGTCTCGCATCAGCACACTTGATGAAGATTAAAAAATTGTACTTAATCATTCAAACTCGAGGTTTTCACTAAAATAAGTCGAATAACAAATTAAGAAAAATAAAACGTGAACCCACATTTTGGTCCTCATCCCAACGAAATTCAAGGCAAGAGGAGGTCATTTTAGCTCGGCTGCGAATAGGCCACACTCGTCTTACTCATACTTATCTTCTCACTAATCTCGCTCCTCCATCATGCCCTCACTGTCTCCAAGAAAATTTATCAGTTGATCATTTTTTCTCATGCCCCGTCCTGCAACCCACTCGAACCTCCCTAAATATATCTTCCAATATCAATGCAGCACTAAACAACAACTCCGAAACCATCGACTCAACCCTAACTTATTTACGCACCACTCAATTCTACAACTTCATATAATTCACCAACAAATTCCGTTCGATCGCCACTCAATTCCACCAATACGTACCTAATTTAACCTAATTCAAGTAATGTTCTAAAGTAAGATTGTAACGCTGAGCAAATAACCCTCGTGCAGTTTATAATGCTCGTAAAATAATAATAATAAAAAAAAAAAAAAAAACTATCGAGTATGACTAATAATAATGAAAAATAGCTAGAAAAATGAACAACTCGCCATTGCCACTATCCGTTCAAAAATAAATTTAACAAAACAAATAAAATTTGACAAAACAAAAATTGCCCCCTATCACTGAGAACAAGTTTGTAGTCCGAAAACAAGTGTTCAACGTCTACTGAGACGAGGGGAGTGTATAAATACGCACTCAGTATTCGAGGGTTATACGAAATATCAGTACATGGAAGTCCATCAATGAGAGCGTTATTCAGCTTAGGTATGTAAGGTGGTGTAGCCAGTGTTCTTACCGAAAACCTGAGCGCATTTTTTCTTCAAGAATTCGACCATTCCGCCCTGGAATTCTATCGATTACCGCGTGGAAAGTTCTTCAATAATTTCTACTTGAGAGTTTAGCGATAGGCCATGCGTTTCTATTTTTTTTTTTATCAATTCAGGGAAACAAGCGAAGTACGATTGAATAAACGCCAGATCAGTAGGCAATGTAGGTGCTTCTTGAATTAGGGCCTTCAACTTTTTCACTCGCGCCGATTCATCAGATAATTCTGAAACGAGTTCCGAGATATCGGGGTATATTCGCGAAAAAAGCGACCATCTGGTCACTACGACTTCAGGAGGAAGAGGGTAGTTCATTTTTTCGTTATACTGATGTATTCTGGCCGGACATTTCAAAAATATTTTTACGTGCTGATCAAGGTGTTTATGTCAGAGTGTGTAGGGTCTCCAGCCGCTGCCTCCGCTGCGGCTTGCTGAGCTGTCCCTGACATCACCGTGACTCACGGGGACTCGTCGTACTCGTACAGACCTGTACGACCGGTGTTGACTTCGTACGTACTCATACGACTCGCACCTCAGTGTGTCCGCTGTACCCGTTCGAGATACATCTCTCGAGCCTGGTGACGCTCGCCTCTGTAGAATCCCGCTGGTCATCTAGCCTGGGTTAACCCGGTCCCGGTCTCCACCGGGGACCACCCTTGGGGGTTCGTAACCCTCTAACATGGTAGACAGAGCGCTTTGGTGAGATCTATTTTTATTTTTCATCAGAATAGCGGTTTCGAAATTTTTTATTATTCCGAAATAAGAACACACTCCAAATCATACTGGATGACGGGGAGTCCGTCTTTAACACTAACTCCCCTCTCTGATGAAGATTTGCAAATTCTCTCCCATGAAAATTTCGTCAACGGATCACCTCGAAATTTTATATCGCTGCCGATTAATATGCGATAGAGGTTAAGTTCTTTTAAATCCTGCGAGGCAAGTACTGACGAAGATGGGAACAAAGAATACAGACAAGTCCCAACTTTGAGTAAGCGAGAAAATATCAGAATATTTCGACTCACCGAAAACAAGCATGATTAACGTAGCCGACTACGCGATGTTTCGCCGGCAACTATCATGGGCAAAAGGTCTTATGCTTTATGGGTGACAGTACGTCAAAGCCCGAAAATGTAGAGGATATTACCTAAAACGTATGATTTCTCGTACGAAATTCGACAGGTTCGAATCACTCTCATGATCTGGCTCCAACATTCTCTCAACCGGTGGCCACCAATTTCTGGGAGAACGCTGTTGTAGACAGGGGTCGTGAAGTCGATCGACGTAAAAATGGCCATTCTTGTTTAATTGTTTTTGTCTGCTATAGACAACCGAGCTCAATAACCTGAGGTGTAGGTAGATCGAAGACTCATGTCAATTATTTCCAGGTATAATTGGGTACCTGTAACCTGCGGGAGTCTCATTTTCCCCAGTGTGGTCATACACTTCGCGTTCCGTCACTCCGTAACCCCTAAGGCTAAGCTGCTTCCGACATTCGGCGACTCTACCGGTACGGCCGCGGGCGTGGTGTCGATGAGGACTTATCATATTTGGATAAAAATGGGGTATCGCAGCTCATTGTTCCAGCAGTTCGCAAGAGACGCGTTTATTCCCTGCCTTTTTAGGCTAACCAGTTTGGAGTGATAACTACTGTACGCTTCGGCGGTGGGAAACTGTAATATGTGACTAAGTAAGTTCGGAGTCCACCCCAAAAGAGTGGGCTTACGTTTCTATTCAAAGTGCGCAGCGCGTTTAAATCTCGTTTTAAATTACTAACCCTCTATGTCAGAGTGTGTAGGGTCTCCAGCCGCTGCCTCCGCTGCGGCTTGCTGAGCTGTCTCTGACATCACCGTGACTCACGGGGACTCGTCGTACTTGTACAGACCTGTACGACCGGTGTTGACTTCGTACATACTCATACGACTCGCACCTCAGTGTGTCCGCTGTACCCGTTCGAGATACATCTCTCGAGCCTGGTGACGCTCGCCTCTGTAGAATCCCGCTGGTCATCTAGCCTGGGTTAACCCGGTCCCGGTCTCCACCGGGGACCACCGCACCGTTGGGGACTCGCAACCCTCTAACATGGTAGCGGAGCGTGGTTAGTAATAAGTACATTGTTTGACTCACTTTGCCCATGCTTCACCTTGGGAAGATGAAGGGGAATTTTTTGCATTCTTTGCAGTTGAGCTCCCCGAGACCAAAGGCGACTGGAAAGTGACTCTGCGCGCGTGTTCAGGCGCGTTATCCGGCAATCGGGGTATACGGTAACTGTCAGGATACCTATTTGGTCTCACTGACCCCCGATTCGGAAGAGTCATTGTCGGTATTCGGGGATATAATGGTACCGTAGGCCGGGTTGGAAACCCAGGCGGCGGACCAATGGGGGTCGTCGGAACCGTGTCCGCTGCCTCAACCGGGACAGTCTGTGCAGGTCTCGATTGAACTTCCTCCATTACGGGGGAAGGAGTAACAGGGTCCTCTACAAGTAGAGGATCATGAGCCTCGGCAGCGGGCACATTTGATCGCCGATTCCCCAAAATATCCCCAATGATGGGCACCAATTGCTCCACCACTGCGTCTCGGACTAGGTTTACGATGTTTGGGGTAATAATATCACCTGTAGGCAAAAGGGGGGGTTTTTTAGACAACAACGAAGGAGTCTTTTTCAACTTAGAAGTAGCGGGCACGGGAGCAGCATTGCGGGATTTACTCCGCTGAGAGCGCGTCACCGGGCCTTTCGCTTGACTCTTATCCAAAGTTGAGGGTGCCTCAGTTTTTCGAAGTTTCCTCTTCAGATTTTTAGACGACTTACTCAAGTTAACAGGAGCGGGAATCGAAGCATCAACTGGGATTTCATCCGCGGGGGGAGGGCTCAACATGTGAATATCTGCCTCGACTTCGATTCGCTCTACTGGGGAAGGTGACAAATCAACGTCCAAGTCGTTGATGGACTGCGCCTGCTGCTGCTGTTCTGTTGTGACCTCCTCATTTGCCGCAATGTCCTCGTTATCGAAGAGGAGAAATTCATTCTCTAAATCCATCGAGTCCAAATCTTCCATTTGGGATCTGAGGATTTTTATTGACAACACAAGGTCAATTTGAAACTATCTCAGAGAAGAAAATAGAAATATAAGATGAGGAGAAATTTCTGACTTACATAGTTTTTGACCAGATCGTGCTACATATTTCTGATCACTGCGCCCTTTACTACTCTTTTCGATACTAACAGAATCGATCTTAGCCAAACGTATCGAGCCTGGTGACGCTCGCCTCTGTAGAATCCCGCTGGTCATTTAGCCTGGGTTAACCCGGGTCCCGGTTTCCACCGGGGACCACCCTTGGGGGCTCGTAACCCTCCAACAGTTTACATCGGGGAAACATTCGCGAACCTTTTCACAAATTCGGTGAATACCGTGTGCGACGCAAGTAACGTGAATCATGCTCCGGTAGAATACTACCATTTTTGTTCCTGCACAAACCATGTATGGAGCAGCGCCGGTCACCAGCAGTATTCTTATTGGAAAAAAACTACTCAGTTGTAGAATTTTATCAACGCGTCATTTGTCGCCGCGTTCGTCTTTCCCAATTGATTAGACACAATGAGGAACGCATCACCAGGGTATCAACTCTGTTGAATTTTTGACGATTTTGTGTAAAGTGAAAAAATCTATCAAATTCACAAAAATTATAGGGAATATTCACATTTGACGAAACGCGTGTGCGCTAATTTTTTTATTTTTTTTTTTGAAGAGCGTTTTCCCCTACTTGATACTCATTTTTGGAGAAATATAGCTGAATGGGTTGAATGGGTTAAAGACCCGGGTAAATTTTGGAAAGTGTAATTCTTGTAAAATGATAGCAATTTTCTTGACAAACTGATCTGCCTTGGATGAAAATAACAGACCGAAAAGGTCGAAAAATTCTCTAATTTCCTCCTGAGGAGTACCAAATTTTACAAGTAACTTACCTGTCTGTTGCATAGTGGTAGTCTTAGGGATGTTGGGAAGTAGCCCAACAACATCAAACGAGCATAAAATTGAACCTGGGGGAATACACGTGTCCTTCAATTTGGCAGCCAGGGCACCGGAGTTCTTAACTTAATAGGGCGACTCCACCTCAACACGAGCTTTGAACCATCTATCCAGGAATTTAGCGCGGGAGTAGGTCGGGGAGGAAACAAGCGAGACAACCGGCCGCATCGGCATATTTTCTTTGTGCACCTTACATAATCCGTAAAGGAGGGGAGGAACCGGATTCGGTTCCAAAATGACTTCCTCTAATGAAGGGCTCTTAATGATAACTTTACTATTATTAATAAGTTGTCTAGCCTCTTTAACAAATTTTGGGAGTGGAGAAGGCAGAAGAAAATGAGGAAATAATGATAGAGGAAGTAGAGGATATCCTTAGACACCTGAAAACGAATAAATCTCCGGGACCATTATCAAATACAAAACGAATTCCTGAAAAAGTGAAAATTGAAAAGGGGGTTCTCCTCAGCCCCACATTGGCCAGCACATCGTAGACCTTGGAGACATAGGAGGACTTCTCCATAACAACGACGGCATTACTCTTGTCGGCATTAGTAATAACTAAGCTCTCCTCCCTAATTTTCCTCCTCAGACCTTCGATTAATTTGCTCCCTGCATCACTTATGCAAGGGAGGGGAGTATTACGGATTATTTCGGAACATTTTTTCTGGGTATTCACACCGGGGCCGATCTTCACTGCTAAATCAGCCACAACGTTTGCTAATGTCTCCTGATTTTTTGGAGGGGGGACCCTGAATTTCAAGCTTCTCTCCAGAAGATTCAATTCATCACGGTTAACTTTGCTGTGATTTATGACACGCGGCTGAAATTGCTGAATGATAGTATCGCGAACACGATCTAATTCGCCATCCCTTACCTTGGAGCTCAGGAGGGAGGTGAGTTTCCGATTTTTCCTCTCCTCTAATTTAAGCTCAAATCGAACTGATACCGTATATATTTACTTTGTATTTCTTTCCAAAGCCCAAAGACATGTCCACGATTCGATGTTGTTCCATGAAGTGGAGAGATTTACTTAAACTTTTTGTGGCACGGTTTTCCCCACGACTGTGGACTTTCACATTTCTGAAGAAAAAAATATCCTGTTTGTACTTCCTTCTTTGGTCTAGTTTGCCACGACTACGAGGCAGATAAGGCTTTTTTCGTATTCCGAAGAGTGAATTTCAAGTTGAATGAAGGCTAATGAACTCCATATTCGAATTGAAGATGAACACTGTAATTGAAGGTCACATCTAATAAAACACTCGAATGAAGCGACGGTTTCTACCCGCAATATTCTCCCAGAAAGTACACAACAAACCTATAATATTTCTAATACCACTAATTACGACTAATTTTTCATATTTTTTCCAACAATTTAATCTAATCCTCCTATTCGGTTTCATTTTGTTTATTTCGCACTCGTATAACTTCACTCGGGTCTGTCCGAAAACGCGTTATGTGTATCAAAATTTCTTACGCTATACGAGGATGAAAACTTTTCGAATACATAAAAGTTGCTTTCTTTTTCGATAGAACTATATTCGTAACACGAAACGTCAAAGTTTATGTGAATTCTCTTATCTAAGTATGTCTTAAAACATTTGAAAATAATTTTACAGCGTCTCAATTTCTTTCTATCGAATGCATCCCCTAATTCAAATCCCACCCACCTTTCTGGTGCGAAGAAAAAAAGTCGTTTAAAAATATTTTTATAGCGATAGCGTGGGTAGTCGGACGAAATCATTCGACTTTGAAAATATTTTTTTGCGATAAGGCCGAGGATGACGAAGCGGAAATTCAACGTGCGAATCTTTTATTTTTGGAAGGAAATCTATCGGGTTCAATTCCCTTTTGTATTAGACGGCTTACGATGGTTCTAACTTTTTAGAGTCTCTTGTGTCTGATGCCGTTATTTCTGTGGTGTGAATGGGCGTATACAGATTTATCTGTGTGGGTATTAGTTCGATAAGCCAGATTTAACCATCGGTCTTCGTCTGGTATTTATATCGCAACTGTTTAGGGTAGCTTTAAAACTTCAATGACGCAGATGTGGTTGTTTTTTTTTTTTTTAATACATTTTTCAGTCGCTTTTCAAAGGACAAATTTTCAGGTCGCGTTTAACGAATGAAAATAATTCAATAATACAATTTCTTTTTTCTGTACGTCTTTCCGAGTCATCTCCTCCAGAGCAGCGGTGACCAACTTTTTCATACCCGTGAGCCAAAACAATTTCTGGGATGACGTCGCGAGCTACTTTTCAAATCTTAAAGAAAAATTCAGAAGACGAATTCGTTCTTCCAAGTTATGGCCATCCATAATAGCGAAAAAAAAGAATACTTTAATGAAAATGTTGATGTGGCTGAGGAAGAGGATAGCGATGGTGTTGTCATTCAGAAATTCCATCCCCGACTCATAAATAATAGTCAGGTAGTATTTAATAGCGATGAAACAGCCCTCCTTGTTGAGATTTAGTCTACCTCTCCTCAAGAAGGATGAAACTTTGGCGAATGTTGTCGCGGATCTCGCTGTTAAAATTGGTCCTGGTTTTAATACCCAAAAAGTCTGTGCCGAATAGTCCGCAATGACCCCTTCCCTGGTATGAGGAACGAATAGGGATGGGTGATCCAAGGTTTAAAGAAGAAGATCAAGGAGGGAAATTTAAACGTCACTAAGGCTGACAAGAGGCAATGCTATTGTGGTGATGGAGCAGTCCGTTTATGCTTCTAAGGTCCACAAAGTGCTCCAGCAATGTGGTGTTGAAGACAGTGAGAACTTCAGTTTCTCTAAGCATGTTAAAGAAGTTGGGAGTGTCATCAACAAGTGTGAGGCTATTATCAAAACTTCAGCTTTGAAAAAAACCCTCCTTGTTCCTAACCGCACGCCCCCCCTACTTTACGGGCTGCCTAAAGTGCATAAGAATAATACCGCGATGCGACTCGTGATTTCATTCATCTTCTCTCCCACCTTTTTTTTTTTTTTTTTTTTTTTTAACCTTTTTTTTTTTTTTTTTTTTTTTTTTTTCTTTTTTTTGTAAGTAAGTTTTTTTTTTATTTCCTATTTGCCCGCCACTGAGTTTACAATGACAGTGCTCAGTGACGGACGGAAAGACTACTATTGCTTAGCCACTACTCCCCTGCGTACCTTCAAGTATATCGAAGGGAGTAGTGGGTTTTTTCTTATGCTTAAGGCTAATAATATTTAGAGGTGGCTATTGTATGGATGGAAGGAATAACTATTGTGAGGTGTAACTATTGCAGGGACTTATGCTTAAGGCTAAAAATAAGCTGCAGAGACAGACACTGGAGCTTGTCTTCTTTCGTGATAATCAGCATGCTACTTTCAGTTTGAATTTGATTCTATTCTCCTGCGTTCCATGGCTACTTCTTCATCCCATAGAATCTTCATTACCTTGATTAGGTAATCTTTGGTTTCTTTGTTATCTCCTTCTAGTTGGTCAGGGCGCCCTTCACGATAGAGCTGGCACTCAGAGAATATATGTTGAGGAGTTTCGTTTGACTTTTTGCACTGGCACAACGGGTCATCGCGTCGTAAGTATAATCGGAAGGAGCCATGCCCGCTTAGGGCTTGCCCGAGCCAAAAACATGGCGGGTTGCGTTTCACATCTACAGAAGGTAATAATTGTTTGGTCCATTTGCCCTTCGTTGATTTGTCCCATTCTTCTTGCCAGAGCTTATTTGCATTATCTTCCAACAGCAGCTTTAGTTCTTTCAGTTTCATATTCTTTACGGGCAATTTCAACAGTATTTTCTCAAATTTCAGTTGTATGTTTTTCTTCTTTGCGTATATGAGGGCACGTATAGCAATGTCGTATTTTATGGGTCTAACGCCACAAATTACAGTAGCAGGTATGTACGATACGTCTCTATAAAGGCGCCCATAGCATTGAATCATACTTCTGTGCGCTTTGTCTATATGGCGGTGAACGTATTTAATTCGCATGCGGTGGGCGAAAACTGATGACGCATATTTAAGCATTGAGCCAATTGTGCCCTCGAGCATGATTTTTCTTGCTTTGGTTGAGTAACCGATCGTGTTTCTACAGATACTAGCCATTTTTGTTGTAACTTTCATGGCTTTTACTCCCATTTCACGGCAATGCGGTTCCCAAGTCATTTCTTCGTCTATCAAGACTCCGAGATATTTTAGAGTACTTGATCTTCTTATCTGTGTATCTAGTTCTATTTCAGCAATTTTCCTCCGGCCCTTCGCTCGTCGTTGCAGAAGAAGCCCTTCTGTCTTATTTGTGTTCAAATCAAGGTTTGGCTTTTCTTTAATGTATCTTCGGATTCTTTCTAATTCGGTTCTGGCTTTTACTTGCAAGTCCAGTATGTTGTCGTCAGCTAGGAGGATGAGTGTGTCATCTGCATAGCAGAAGTGACACACCCATCTCGCCTCTAGCCACTTTAGGACATTGTTGTAGCCAATGTTCCATAGAAGGCCACTAAGAACTCCACCTTGTGGGGTACCTCGTTCTAGTGTTTTTGTTTCGCATCCATACTGAACTTTCCTTTCATATAAGTACGATTTGATGACTTGTATCATGTATGCTGGAATTTCCATTGTTTCCATTGTAGAGATCAGATGTTGATATTCCACGTGGTCGAACGCACCGGAGATATCAAGTGATAGAGCTAGTACAAAATTTGTGGATTTTCGCATTTGTTCTAGTCTTTTGCATGCAGCTACAATGCAATCCTCACAGGATCTCTTTTGGCGAAAGCCATATTGCTGTTGTGACAGCAAGGGGCCGATGAATTTTGTCAAGCGGTTTGCGAGGCAGCGTTCATAAATTTTTCCTAGAACAGGCAGAAGTGTTATCGGACGGTATTCCCCGGGCTCATTCTCACTGAGCTTCATCTTCCGTATCATAACAACTTTTCCTAATTTCCATACTGTTGGGAAAATTGTCCATCGTAGGCATAGGTTGAAAATCCAGGGGATTAGCCCAGGGTGCCTTTTATTTACAATTTTTACCGCCTTGTAGTTTATACCGTCGACTCCTGGAGACGATCTATTCTTGCACTTCTTCAGAATGGTCGTCATTTCCTTGTCATCTATATGTACCATATCTTCATTTGGTTCATCAGTAGCTTGGTATTGCATTGTGCGACTGCTTGAGGGGAATTTGCATCTCAAAAGGAATTGACAAGCCTCCTTGTCTGTTTGCGTGAGTTGACCATCTGGTTTTCGGATTCGGGGGATTCCTATTGTGGTGGTTCTAGGGGTCTTCACTTTGGCCTTGTATGGTCTACCCCATGGTCTACTACAGTCGATAAATTTCTGCCATGCTTCCTTTTTTGACTTTAGTATGGCAGTACGATATTGCTTTCTCATTTCTTTTTGCTGAGTAAGGATTTCTACCTTCAGGTTACTGTCTTTGGCTCGATGCCTCCTCCTGTTTAGTTTCTTCAGCTCAATGCGTAGTGTCTCAAGCGCCGGATTCCACCAGTAGGTGTTGTTCTGTTTTACTACATCTCTGCTAGATTCAGCAACAGCAGTTCCCAGCCATCTTGTGATTGTGACTGCGTTATCTTCAGCACTTTGGCTGGTATCAGTTTTTGAGAATATTGGAATTTGGCTGATCTTGGTATGGAAAGCGGCTAGATCAAGTTTCTTCATTGTCACATTTGCGTTTGTGGTAGTTTGTTCTCGCAGGGTTTCCAGGGAGAATAACACTATCATATGATCAGAGAGTGACTCCTCATCCTGCAGCACTCTCCAGTTATTAACAGTGCAGTTTTTGTTTAGTGTGTAGTCGTTAGTTGTCAGCCTACCTTGATGTCTGCATGTTGGTTCTTTGGAGTTTTCAATATTCAACATGTTCCTTGCAACAAATTGTGCGAATGTGAAGTCACGCTTTCTTAGCTCTTGGTGAGTAAATTTTCTCCAGCGGCAATTGAAATCACCAGTGATGAGTACCTTCTCTGGTGATGTAGCAGACATCATCTCAATTTCATCTATCACTGGTTTGATCTCTTCATTGGGGGACGCATAAACGCTGAAAATGCGGGTCCCATCCATTTCTAGGTAAACAGAGTGAATCCCTATCTTGTTTGCTGATATTTGGATGTTCCTTATCAGAAAGGCAGCATCCCGGTTAGCGTAGGCCGTCCATCCAGGGGTGCTCACAATAATATTCCCTCGTAGCGGGGGTTCCGTAAGGCAAATCATGTTTACGTTGTGTAGATTTGCCATGTGCAGGATCAGGTCAAGTGTTGTGTGTGACCTGTTCGTGTTCACTTGAATTATTTTGTATTCACTCATCTTTCTACTGGATTGTGTGTCACCTCCTCTGCAGGTGTTGCTTCAGTTCTTTCAGCTCTTTGGCGAGCTTGTAGGTATTTTTTGATGTGTCTTTTTAGTATGGCACAGTGAGATCTATCTCTAGTAGGATGACTAGAGTCAACTAACAGTGATTTTGCTCCTCTTTGGGCTTGAACTGAGCGATTATGTTCCATACAGTCGATACATGATTCGGATTGGTTGCACGCCTTCTCCTTAAGTTTGGCAGCTTCGTCCTCTTCATGGGGGCAGTTGCGTGGGGTATGACCCAGTCTGGTGCATTTTTTGCATATGAGCAAATTGAGTCTCGTGTCCACCGAGCACTTCTTATACCTAATTAGAACAGTTCCAATGTTGCACATCTTGTCATATAGTTCCACACTGCATGTGCAATTGGCAACTTGCAGTTGGTTGGAAGTATATACACCCACTTCAATGTTTGCAGGAGAGAGTCCTGTCCGATTCTTTATGGCAGTTGATATATTTTCCTTGGTAGCATTTATTGGGATATTGTGAATTCTGAATTCACAGGGTCTAGGAGTGTTAGTTTTCTCCTTTACACCTACTTTCCCTAGAGTTTCTTTTAGCCTATCAATTTTAGTTGTCTCAGCTATTACAATTGCAGCTCCGGAAGGGTAGGAGACTGGGATGTCGATTATTCCCAATTCTTCCTGCCCAATTTCAAGTTCGGCTAGAGCTTCTATCACTGGTTTCTGCTGGGTTGGTAGTAACAGTATTTTCTTTCTGGTGCCGCTAACAGCAGGAGACGGCTGGACAGACTCGGATCTTTGCGCATTTACATGGTTATTTTTCTTGTTTGTTAGTGTTATTCTTCTTGGTGGGGCTTTCTTATGAGCTTGGTTGTTGGTTCTGCCTTGTGTGCTGACTTTATCTGCATATGTGCTACTGACGTCATTTGGCATTCTGTTCAGGCTTCCTGTTTGCAGCTGTGGGGGTTGTCTTGTCTTTCGCCTTTGTTCTCGTGGAACTACAAAGTTATTGTTTATGCCAGGGTAGGTGAAGCCCCGTTCAGTTAATGGAGTCTCAGTGGAAGTGGGCTCATCTATCCCTACTTCATTTGGAGTGTATATCTGTGTCCGTCTGGCAGCCTTAGCTGAGTTTGACTCTGGCTCTATTTGCAGACTTGTTGTGGTGTCTACTGGGCTATTGATATCTCTTTCATGGCGTCCTTTATGCCACCTTGTGCGGGAGGCCTGCGGGTCTGGGAATGTGAATCCACGATGGGACTGCAAAGAGTTTGTTGATGGGGTATCACCAGCCGTTTGTCTGTTGGGTATCATTAGCTGGGGTGGTTTCTTTCTCTGTTTTCCATTTACTGCAGCAAGGTGAGCGGCTATTAGGTCAGGGATGCATCGCTCCAGAACCTTGGTAACAGTATCCTCAACAATTTTCTGGAGTCCATCATCTGGATTGGTGAG
Source organism: Aspidiotus rigidus (assembly GCA_035079385.1). NCBI lineage: Eukaryota > Metazoa > Arthropoda > Insecta > Hemiptera > Diaspididae > Aspidiotus > Aspidiotus rigidus. Next base: position 10,173,122 of record JAVHKY010000020.1, on the reverse strand, counting down.
ATTTGTGGGTGTCTTTTCCTTTGACGCTGGTGTTGCTGTTTCCATACGTAGCTTTTGATTTTCAAGAATCAGGCTGGTCATCTCAATTCTTTTTGCAGCAAGCTGCTTGCGTTCCTCCTCCAATTTTTGCTGAAGATCCGCCACACTTGGGGGGAGCTTTTGTCGCAGAAGAACTAATTCCGCACGTGCACCTTGGAGTTCTGCGGTTGTATTGTTATATTCTTTTTCCAATGTGGTTATCTTGTTTTTGCACTCTTTCATTTCATTTATTGACTGCTCTTTCATTTTTTCTTCTGCACACAGCTTGTTTCTGACGTCTTTGTTCTCTTTCTCCAGTTGACTTAAACGGGTCTCCAAATTTTTCATGTCTGACTCCGCATTTAGTCGCCACTCTTTCTCTTCAGCTATGAGGTTTCGTTTTTCATCTAATTTTGTTTTCAATAAAGAGTTGGTTTCATTGAACCTTTTTATCGCTTTGTTCTGCTTTTCAAGCTCATTTGACAGTTTCTTGTTCTCCTTCTCAAGATATTTCATCCTTGCATCATTCTCGCTCTCTTCATCATTGAGATTTTCAGTCTCTTTTGCAGACATAAGACTGTCAGTTCCCTCTTGGGCGACTTCTTCTTCATCACTTAATACTTCTATTGTGCTAGGGTTGTCGGGGGTAGTTGAGATATCTGTTTGTTCTCTTGTTTCTTTGGTCAAGCTTTCACAGCTTTCTGTTCTTGTTACTTGTATGTTTCTTGTGGAGCACTGAAGTTCGATCCACGCGCTCATTTTTTTACACTCCTCCAGCCGCCGGGCACTTTTGATCCCGACGGGTTCTCCCGGGAGGGGGGGTTCATAATAGTCAAAGTTGATTGGAAGCTCCTTGAAAGAGGTGTATCCAAGTTCTTTAATTTGACGTAGATGAAGCCTAGCCTTTTTGTTCCTGGGCACATAGGAGGGGAGCGTCTCTTGTAGGAGCCGTCTTCTTCTGGTTCCTACCTGAGGAGTCTTCAGGCGGGTGCGGGTGCTCGTCTCGATTGTTGACGATCCACAGGGAGCAACGGAGCCAACTCCCTGTGTACCGGGTACCGGGCTTCCACCGGCCGGCGTATTTTTTCTGGTCGACATTTCATTTTATTTTCTGTTGCGACAGGCTTTTTTCACGTAGGCCGCCTGTCAGGAACTACTATACAAGACACTGTTGGCAGGATGTGACCCCGCCACACTTATCCGCATGATGAGGTGATCCACCCTAGCAGTACGTAACTCAACTCTGCAGCAATATGTGACCCAAGACTGGACATGAGGGCTACAGAGTGGACGTGAAGGCTAGAGGTGGCTCAGCACACGGAGTCAGCGCTTTGGGACATGCAGGCCAACAGTATCAGGTCGGATCCGCCTTGCAGTTGGGTTTCAACTAGGATCAGCTGCTTGCGCCTGACCATAGAGGGAAATCGTTACGCCTATGAGCGGGTTTGGGGAGTTTTCCTTCTCAGCTGCGTATGACGGTGCAGCTACCCTTGCCTCGTGTTGGCAAGGCGGGTTGTGTGTGAACGTACCTCCATTACCTAACCTAGCGCTTGTGCATCATAGGCAGGCCCCTCTTCGGGTGGGTCGGGGGTACGCACACAGAAGAGGTGACATGAGAGAATGAACCCTCGAGAACTACCTCCCCCATGCCCCTAGGGATTACAGGAAGCCGGTACTTCCCAGAGATAGCTCTCGATTCTTGGAGAAAGGTGAGTGGTGAAGTGAGAGAAGACTCGTGAAAATTAGAGTAGATGACATCTTAAGTCACTAACGATGATCGCGGAAAAAAATACAACAATTTACTTAGAACGCGAATCGACCGAGATCATCCCTAATCCTCCCCGCAAAGGGCCGGCCCTTTGTGCTCTGCGGTTTGGCTGTACCTGAGGTCTGCGAGGAGTACTGTATGTGCACTGCCGCCCGATCTTCGATCATGACAGCTACAGCATCCTATGCAATGCAGGGTCCCCAAGCGGGTTTTCTTATCAGAGTTTTCCTTCTCCTACGCTGGAAGTGCTTTAGTTACTGACAAGTCAGCATAAGCCCCCACGCCGCGACAAGGCAGCACTCCAACTTGAGAAGTATGACAGTTACAGCTTTCGCCCCCTGTCATACTCCCCCGTGGGAGATCTTCTCTCCCACCTACCTCCTTGCCAAATTCCTAGACTGTTGGTTCAAACATCGCATTGATTTTGAATCTCCTCACTTGGTCTTGAATTCGGCCTCTTTGACTGATGTCTTGAAGGGTGTAAGTCTACCCCCGGGAACGACCATCTGCTCATTTGATGTTGTTGGTTTGTTCCCGAATATTCCTAAGGCTGCTACTATCCAGCGAATGGTTGAGCTACTGTCAAGGCCCACATTCCTCACTATGAACTTCAAGAATTTTTCGATCTCTTAAATACTTGTTGGTCCCCTAACTTTTGTAAATTCGAAGGGAAATTTTTCGAGTTCTCCGATGAAGTGGGGATCCCCATTGGATAACCTTTAGGCTCTCTCATCTCCGGAATTTCAATGTCCAAGTTTGAACTTGACCTCTTTTCCTCGAACCAGGTGTTACTTAATCATATTCATTATTGGCACAGGTACGTTGATGACGTTTCATGCATCTGGACTGGTCCCCCAGATCTCCTTGGTGAGTTTCTGAGGTATCTCAATTCCTGGTACCCTTCCATAAAATTTACTTTGGAAATAGAGGTATTTTCCATTAACTTTTTGGATTTATCGATCTCTGTAATAGACGGTATCCATAAGTTTGGAATCTACAGGAAAGATAATACGACCGATGTTTTAGTCCACGGAGGTTCGTTCTGTCCTGTTGCTCATTTAATAGCCTAGTTCACAGACTGACTCGTATTCCTTTTAGTCAGGCTGCCTTCAAGAAAGAGTTACTCACAATAAAACACCTGGTTAGAGTGAATGGGGTCAATGTCGATGTTGACGTGATGGTTCGGAGGAAAGTTACGAGGAGCATTCTTGATTCCACCCCCTCCCTCCCCAGAGACACGATCTGTGATCGTCGTATACGTTGGATCAGTCTCCCTTTCCTGGGGAAGTTCTCCCACCAATTGGGTCGGGCCCTCCGCCCGTTTTCCTTCAGACCCGCGTTTTACAACCCTACCACAGTCAAAGGGTTGTTTGACTGTGAGGCTGAAGGACCCCATACCCGTTGATGAGAGGAGTGGTGTTTATAAGTTGGAATGTAAGGATTGTGGAGGCTTTTATATTGGTGGCACCAGCCGCCAAATGAAGGTTAGAGTAGCTGAGCACCTGAAGTTTGGGAATAAGGGACACTTAGGGGAGTCAGCTTTTTCTGATTTTTAATAAACAGCGTCCACAGTTTCCGTGAGGGATCGGAAATGCCTCTTCATAAGGAGAATTCCTACCGTAAACGCATCATCGCCCTCGAACACATAATATACTGTATAGACATAATGCGTCACCTCAACACTGATTCGCACATTCCGGAAGATGGCCTCATCGAACTTCGCTGCGACTTCTTGTTTGGCCAATCTTAATATCTTGTTTCTCTCCTGCGTCTTGTCAGTTGCTTTCATTTCAGTCCCGAAGATGGTTTCTTCACCGTATAAGCGCTGGTCGTTTTAATTTTTCTGCGGTTTTTGCATCTTTTACTCTCCCTTTTGAGTATTATTTTATTCCATTTTGTAGCTCGAAAACTCTCTTCAGTACCTTTCCACAACTCAACCGAAGCACGAGTATACAATTTAGGAGACCCCTGTTTTCTGCATCCATACCTTGTAGGATTGTCTGGAATTCTGTATGTTTGGGGGTCAATTTTAGTGACGCCACACATAAATGCTTGATGAATGATGTAGTTTTAATGTAGGATGTACGGCGCTAACCTGTAATGCTTTATTTCTAAGTAATATTACAGCACCTTCCTTTATCCCAGTCATAGCAAGGGCACCATCAGTTGATATACCGGACAGATTTCTGAGTGTTATTGAAAATCTGTGGAACAGTGTGCGCTCCACAGCTTCGGTGATATCACTACCTTTTGTACTTCCTTTCATAGGACACAAAGCCAGTATGTCTCTGTTATCACGAACTTGGAATCAATTCCACGGATGGAAAAAAGCTAATTGAGTGGTACCCATGTGTCAAAATACAGAATAGAAAACAAATTTCGAGGAATTTTTCTTGAGGTTATTTTCAATGTTAACAGCCAAGTCTTCAGCTGATCTGGTAATCGTTTGCCTGGATGAACTCACTTTTGAAAACAGAGACGCTTGCGATGGGCAGAGAATTTCAACAGTTGCTTCCATACACTCCTTAAGGAAATCCACCGTCTGTGAAAAGTTTCGATTTTGCTGGTATTTTCTGTGCTATGACGTAGCTCATTTTTTTAGCTGCGCCTCAACGTCACCGGTAGGTTTACGCAGGGTGACTTGCTGGCAATGATGCTTTCGTTTTAAATCCTCCATTTTTTCTGAGCGCAGTTACCCTCGAATTCCATCGAAGGCAGCGGTATGCTTCTTGTCATGACGACGCTTCAAGTTGCACTATTTCTTGTCGCTGAGCGATTCTAGGACATTACTTTAGATTCTCTTCGTCAATTGATTTATTATTCAGTTCGTAGATCTTGATCTTTCGGCGGTCCTGATATCGGCAAATCTTCGTTTTCTTCCAGAATCCGGAAACATGTGTCCGATGATCGAGAACGGAAATAACATTCTGAATCTACTTGAGTTCCATCTTTCTCTAATAGGACCTTCATGGCCGATGCAATGCAAAGCCAAACCGTTCTTGAGCTATAATTTTGAATTCATTCAAATAATATACAACTACACCGATTGTTTGACAACCGCTCCGATCGACAATTTTGTGTGGTATACTTTCTTGATGGTGCAAGCGCGCCGCGCTAACGGACGTACGGCCCAAGTAGTAGCCGGATTGTCCAATGGCGTAATTTTTGATACACATTATAATAAGACCACCTTTGAATTATCTTAACGACGCGGCGTAGGAACAAATTTCATTCGCCTGACGAACCTTTGACTGCGAGGGCCGACGCAACTCCACCAACACAAAAAATTTGTGAGATCGGTAGAGCGTTCCACTTTTTTTTTCTTCTCTTTATGTACGTACACTAATTATTTGGGCGTATTATTTACACGTATGTTATGATGAATCAGTTCTAATATTTGCTTAAAAATTCGATGCGTAGGCCTGAGTAATTCTATTTCTCCTTAGTTGCTGCTTTCTCCAAACAGGAGCTGACCAACTCCTTCATTTCTTTCTTTATATTTTGCTGAGCTTTTTGTACGTTTTTTATTATTATAGCCTGCTCTTCTGCAATAAACTTTTTCCCATGTGACGTCATAACATTGATAACAATGAGTAACAGCCTGCAAAAGTACCTGTAAATTTCTTCGATTGTCATTCAATATTACAATAAGAATACATAGGAAATGTTTTGATCATACCTACATTGATATTCAAAAATAAGAAATAAATAAGGAACCAAAGGCTTACAATTAAAATCTGGAAGTTCTCGAGTGTTCAAAAATGTATCTTTGTTTCCGTATTTATTTCTTGTTTTGAAATACGTATCAATGAATGATCAAAACGTTTCCCATGTATTTTAATGGGAAGTTGAGCGATGGCTGGCCCCAAGTCACAACAAGCAGCCTGTTCGATACGTCACGAGGAAATGTCTATTTTTTAAAATTCGAACTACAGAGTAAACAGAGTTCGTCCAAGAGAGCTCGGGACACGGGCATCATCAAAATTCACATGTTAGGGTTCGCCTAACGCAGTTGATCGAGCGGTGAATCTGCAACACTCAACAATTTGCGTAGTGTACAACTGTATGCAGAACTTGACGCGCACTCAACGCGTTAGGCGAACCTAAACTACGAATTTGGATGATGCCCGTATTCGTTGACGTTATAAGTAGGGCATAGAAATGGAGTATTTTAACCAGAAAATGTTCTCAATTTTTTTTTTTCAAATGTTACCAACTTCCAAAACGAGGTGATGGTGGTGTGAACTGAATGTCGGGGAAAACAGAATGCCATAGTTAAGTCTTTGAAGCTTTGGACTTGGGTAAACGATCAGCCTGGTATTCATCACAGGTAATGAGGTCCTCGTGGGAGGGGGGGGAGGGGGGGGGGTAAGTACGCTTCACTGAACTCACAAAATTTCGTGTTGGTGGCATCACATCGGCGCATTCGCACTCAAAGTAGCAATTTGCGAGTACAGTCATAAGCTAGCGAGCCCACCGGTGCTTATCAATTTTGCTGTACTTAGAACTTGGAGTGCTAGCGTCGACTACTCATATCAACAAAAAAATGTGAATATTTTGACCTATGGAGCAAAATATTGGAATTCAAGGACGAAAATAGTTGAAAATTGATAATAAATTTCATTCCTCATAAGTTTTATTATCTTCAATTTCTTTGCAAACGTCTCATTTTTTGAGATATTTATTTTCAAAAGACTACATTGGTTAATGGGGAAATGCAACAGGTTTTCCCTTTGCATCTTATTACTGTGGCGTAATAGGAATTCGCTCTGACGGATGTAGCCGGATAGTCCAATTTTCGATTCACATTATATGTAATGAGACCACCTCAATTGGAGACTCTGGATGAAATTTGTCTTTTAGTGATGATGGTGTAAATCAGTGGCTGGTGTAAATTATAGGAAAGAACTGAGAACGGAAATGAATTATTAGACGGGATGCAGCCTTCGTATTTCGAAGTGTGATGCCTTGACACTCACTCACATGTTAGGAAAGGAGGAGGGGAAACCCAATAGTTTTTTTTTTAATTTTAGTTTTCTCTTCGTGTTTGGGTCGGGAGTGTGGAAATATTTCTCATCTTTGTTGCCTCTAATTGATACCTCTCGTCAATGTGTCGGAATTCTATTCGGATATTCGTCCTAAGATTATTGAGAAATCTAACTCTACCTTGCCCAAATTTTTCTGTGCACATGTCCTTCCTGGTGGTATCACGTCCTTGAACTGAACGCGAGCTAGCCGGTCGTGTTAGTTAGTAGCATCAAAGCACTTCCCCTTGCTAGATGGCAAGCATGTAGGGGAGTTTTGGCCTGTCCGTTATGAGGCAGGTTCACCTCGAGGATTGAAGCAAGGTTACCACGCCCAGTCCGGGGATGTTGTGAGCTTGAAGAGCTCCGATCTTCGTCGTTTTCTTATTTTACACTCTCGAATATAGGAAACAATGCTCAGCCTTCGACAGAGCGGAAGCAGTTAAATTTAGTGGTAGTATGCCGATGGTTCTTGGATCAGGACAACGTCATTAAGGGAAATCTAGACGTTTTCATGATCTTAGAGTAAGGGCTAGAAGCACTGCTATTCTTCTGAGGTAGCACTAAATCTGGAGCAAACTGTGGATCACTTTCCCTCAAACTTAAAAATCCGGCTGTAATGTACACATACAGAATATTTTCCACTTCACAAGAAAAAGTTTCGAAGTTACATATCGGTATAATATGAAATATCAGAGTGCGGGAAAAGAAAAAGTTTATAATTTTTCTCTCTCATTTATGAAAATGTGTCTCCTTTTCAACCTTTATACGCTGGAAGTTATACAGTACGTAATAAAAGTTTCCTTTCAACGAAAAATTGTTCGAATATTTCTACAAAGACAAGACGTCGTTTCAAGATAGGCAGTAGATGTGGCCAAAAATAATTCACCGATAAAATTACGTGCAAAATCTGAAATCACGCTCGTCGAGATTGTGTCTAGACTAGTTTTATATTCGTATCATTTTCTCGCACGTGAGTTTGTGTGAAACAATCAAACGAGCGCCTGTCTAATTCAAAATACCAGACGTAAGATCTCTCAAGTTCGTATCTTCGGATATGCCGACCGACAAAAATAAAGATTTTATTAACTTTACAAATCACCTGTACGCGTTTCGAACGACTTCCATTCTCTCGTCGCGTCTGAAGGGAAAGGATGTGCGACTACGAAAATGTAGAGCACCGGAAATTGGATTGAAGTTCGTCTCCGCACTCTATCTGACAATAATTTCAAAATTATTTTTTAGACTTTCCTCAATTACTTTTCTTTCAACATAGATCGCAAATTCGTCCTTCGATTATATCATTTCTTTCCTTTTTTTCTTCTTTTTCTGCAAATCAATAAAACTTCGCAATACCTTAGATTGCCTCTCGAGACTGCTTTCTATCATTTACATCGTTCTTCCTTTCTATTTTCTCACGTCCTTATTGCCTATTTGCACTTCCGGTTCTACAATACAATTTTATTTCCTTGACATTTCGAACAGGGAAAAAAATAAGGAAAACGCGGTATGATTGACAGGGTAAGAATTTAAGCGCTACCAGAGAAGATACGAATCGAAGAATTAATGTATAATTTTGTATTTCCTGTTATTTAGGCGTACATAACTTCGTTCCCATGAACCAGAAATACGTGACTTTATCTTTAGTGGTGACTGGGTATCTTATGATAAGTTCCAAATAAAGAAGGCTATTGACGTGACGGAAAAAATGCTTAAAAATTAGCAGAATATTATGGTGTTAGTTTATGAAAATTTAATTCCGGAGATCTTTCAAGTTTTTGAGCGTTTCTGATCTCATAGAGCAGTGGTCATAGTAGATTTGGAATGCGTCATTATGATGTGATGATTGAGAGTTTCTCCCCTCGTTCTTGGCTTCGGATCATGGGGAATGTATGTCAACTCATTTCAATTCTCAACAAAACGAAATAGTGGCGTAGCTAGAATGGATGAGCCGGGTATGAGGAATTGGAGCTCTTAACAGGGAACCTGTTCTATGCTGGGTTATTTCGAAAAATTTGCCGTGCGCCGTGTGGCGTCTGGCAAAAACTGACCTATGAAATCATCAGATCGTAACGTCGCAGGGTCGAAAGTCTCCTACCATATATCATGGTAAGGGACTTTCGACCATCGAGCCAAAATGTATGACAGCAGGAGGACATGGAAAAATTTTGACTTGCAACCATAATGTATGATTGGAGTGGGACTAAGAATTCTGACTTTTAAGCTATATGCACTATGATAGAAGGGGTTCCGAAAGATTTAGACTGTTCAAGATTTCGCTTTCATTTTGAATTCTCAATACCAAAACCAATTGGATCCATGGAGCAGATTCCCTGCGTTTCTCGTTCAACTTTGTAGAGGAAGCCGTTGTTTCTTCCCCATTGGGAAGAGTTCGACTTCCGTGAACTCAAAAAAATTTGGAAACTTCGGAGCTGAGAGCATTTGAAGAGACGGGAAGTTTTGGGTATTGGTTTGTTGAGGCCAAAAAGTTGGCAGTGAGTCAGAGAGAGTGGTAACAGAGAGCAGAAATACCTGACTCAGTGCATAGGCTGAGTGAAAGGTTCGGGCGTAGGGCGCCACGGGCCAATCGAAGCCCAGAAGATGGAATGGAGACGAGTCCAGCAATTTGAAGGTTGTTCTGGGTGTGAATTGGAGAATCGTATTCAAGGTGAGGAGGTATTCTGCTCTCAAGATTTTGATGGGGGGGAGGGGGTTAGAGGGTCTTGGAGTCAAAGAAGAGACCTGGTAATTTTGAAGTTTTGTGAACGGATAAATGATGATAATATTGCGACAAAAAAGGAGGAAAAGAATGATTTACCAGAGCCAAATTGTGGATACGAGGGTAACAGATCGACAGCTAGAGGCTTCAAGTGACTGTTCAGTCATGAAGGTGAAGAAAGTAGACCGAGGGTGGTATAAAAGTAAGTAAGGCGAGTGTAACTTTTTTTGGAAAGGGTGGGGATGACTTTGTCGTGTTGAAATTTTTTACTACAAGATCTTTGGAGAAGTTGGTTTGTAAAATTTTTCAATATCGGGCTTGTACCGAAGGCTACACTATTTGTAAAGTGAGAGGAGGGAGGAGGACATTTTTTCAACTGATGGATTTTTTTCCTTTAGTTCTTAATATTGATCGAATTCGACAATATCTAGGGGCCCTGACTGAATTGTTTACCCTGGAGATCCCGGGTTAATGAACGATGATAATTTTTAAGATGCAGGAGAGTGAATCTTATTTTAAGAATTTTAGTAAAAACGATTTTGCATGGAAGAGCTGTAAGTACTATTGAAAGAAATGAATAGCTTTTCCTTCCACATTGATTTTATTAACACCGAATGTTCATGCAATTTTTCATTTCATCTCCGTTGAAATTCTCTATTTTCTTATTACCGATATGGGCCAGATGGTGTTTATCGTTCTGCTGTTCCTCTGCTTCTTCTTTCAAGTTCCGAATATCTGCCGTCGACATATTGCAATGTTGGAACAACTCGTCGATCTGACGGTTGCTTAATCGGTTTATGGCCAATTACATGGCAATAGCGGCTTCACCCATGTAAAGAATGGCCAAAATTTGTTTGTACGCCTCGAAGTCCTCCCAAATACTGGCCCACGATCGTTTGATTTATTCTTTATTTCATCTGCGTTGAAATTCTCCATTTTCTTGTTACCCATGTGGGCCAGACGGTGTCTATCGTTCTGCTGTTTCTCTGCTTCTACTTTCAAGTTCCGAATATCTGCCTTCGACATATTGCAAGGTTGGAACAGCTCGTCGATCTGACGGTTGCTTAATCGGTTTAGGCCAATATCAAGGCTTCGCCCATGTAAAGAGTGGCCAAAATTTGTTTGTACGCCTCGAAGTCCTCCTGAATACTGGCCCACGATCGTTTGATTTGTGCCACCACCGCTTTCTTCTCTCCTTTGTGTTTTAAAATTGCCACCCAGTCCCCCAATAACTTAGTACCCATTTTAACTCGCTCGAAAAATTCTTTCCAATATTTCATCAAATTTCCGTCGGGCATCGTCGACCCGTTGGAGTCGAGTTCACATCACAAGTTTCCAGTTCAATTCCACTCGGTATAACATTTGTTCCATTCAGCGGCATCATCCTGAACTGCACTAGATATCAATTTTAAAGAGAAATTATTGGGATTAAGGAATTACAGGTGGTAGTAGAGATTCCGATACAAGACAGTCAACAGGAAAGATGAAATTCCGATACATAAAATACAGAAAATACCTAAAATACATGAAATAAAGAAAGTACAAAAAATACAGAATATACAGAACGACGGGGTATACATTGGCACGAGCACGTTCAACTTGGGGGAGGGGGTGCACTCGCAAATTTCCAAATCGGAGGTACAGTGAGACAAAAGACATGAGACATATTTTAAAAAAAATCCTATCCCCTCTATCCAACCTCTATTTGTAGAAACTTTTCAAATTTTTCCCCGCAATTCTGGAAAACTCCTTGGCCACCATTCTGATGGACCCTCTATATTAGAATCCTGAGAAGTATTTATGATACCCGTCTAAGGTATGTGACAGGAAACTGCTTTTACAAATTTACAAAAGCCTCATTCGCTCTAGATTAGACTACAGAGCCCCGGTATATAATTTAGCTTATAAGTCTGTTTTCACCTTAGACTTCCTCCCTCACAATGTCCTTAGGTGCTTTCCATACAAACCCCAAACTCAGTCTTTGCGCAGAAGCTGCTGAGCCTCACCCCACCTTCCGCAGACTCATACTCACCTTCAACTTCTTGTCTTCGCTCTCCCAATTCCCCCATCTTCCAATTTTCTACTCGATCTTCCAGCAACAGATTAACCTTGCTTCAACTTCTAGTGATAAACCCATCCGTGTCTAATTCAACCTCTCTCTCTCTCTCTCTCTCTCTCTCTCTCTCTCTCTCTCTCTCTCTCTCTCTCTCTCTCTCTCTCTCTCTCTCTCTCTCTCTCTCTCTCTCTCTCTCTTTGTCTCGCGGGCGGATCGAAATCTAAATCTTTAAATAAAATGGCCTATGCTTACTCCATAGACGGAGAACTATTCTCTCATCGCATTCGCAGTATATAGCATCCATATTCACTGCCGAACTTATTGCTATATTTTATACCTTTCTCATCTCTCTCGCTCTCCTCCTAAAGGTAAATTCCTCCTCCTTACTAATTCTCTCTCCACTCCCTCTAAAAACTATTGTACTGTAAATTCAAATATGGTCGTCATTTTGTGCCTACTCTGTCGTAGCCAATAAGAAAAATAAAAGGTGATCAAAATTTCCATGGAAACTTTTATACCTCGGCTATCTCAATGATCGGATTCTCAAGCGGAATTTCTTCCGCTTTGATTTCTCGAAAGATTTTTACCGTTCATTCGAGAGCGAAAAATGCTTGCTCGGATCTCCTTGGCAGTTTTTGAAAACTTGTTGATTACTACAATACTCTTCCGGGTCTTTTACCCTTTTCCTGTCAACAGAACTTTTTTAATCTCTTTCATCCTGTTTTGACGAATGTCTTTCCAAAACGTAGGAAATTTTTTACAGTTTAGTCTTATGTCTTTCAGGTATGGTGGTTAAGATTTTTTTATTCTTCAAAGAAGTGTAACTGTCTGGAATAATATGTACGATACCTCGAGTTGTTTCTTCACAACAATAGCTTTCCAAATGATGAGTAACTAATCGCAAACTTTTGTCCCGCATCTTACGAGTTAAATTTTATCAATTGGAAGAGGAAAATTTTGCAGTCTAATGGGTGAAGGAAATATGTATCATCTAAAATTCAGTGAGGAGAGTTTTATTTCGGGTCAATCGGTTCACAAATACGAGAAATACACAATGACGTGTTTCCTCAATTCATATCGAGCGTGTCTTCACATATTACGTAATCGTATGCAAGGTGCGACACGACGTCACTCGAGTAATGCTCAAGTTTCAGTTTAAAAATGAACTCGACGAGAACAATTTGTTGGTAAATTAACAGCTACATTTTCGCTCGCTTTTATCGTCTCTTTTATTGCATCTGGCAGTATAAGAAGGGTAGGAAGATATGACGGGAAATGTCTCAGATTGGCAATAAATACGTGTGTATAAAAGAACGATTATCGTTAACAGTTACGTCAGACTATCGTGTATTACGTCACGTTTCCCATCAATGAACAGTTTATAATATTTACTGCGAAAAAAAAAATCTGTTTTATTATAAACGCGATCAAAACAACAAAACGATTGTTTAAAATAAACTATAAAACTAGGAAGCGACAATCAAAGTTTCTCGCTTACGTACATCGTTTCCGCTTGTAAAATCCCTTCCCAATGTCAGTTCTGACTCACGTTTGATATTTCTCGCATATTATTTTTTGATGTTTGTAAATGGTGCGGCCGATTAATTCTAGGTACCTATATCGTTTTTTGTAATTCCATATTGTGTGTTTTCTATTATTTAACCAGTTTCTGGTCCGCGGCGAACGACGTATGCAACTTTATTGACTCTTTGCTGTTGTCCTGGAACCGGTTTATGCAATCTCAACGATAGTCCTTACCGAAGAGGACAAATTTTACTTCTGTATTTAACCGAGTAATCCTAAAAAAATTGACAAATTATCCTTCGACAGTAGAAATAGTTAGGAATTCAAAAATTTTTTGTTGATCAGTACACAATCAAGAAAACAATACTCCAGTACAATTTACGGAGTATATTGTAAGTAAAAAGTTAAGACTTTGAATTGCGACCGCTAGCATTGTTCTTTTGCCCATTTATTTGTATTTCGATGAATCCGCCCGATGAACCGTATTAAATCCAAATCAACTCGCTATTTATCGGAAAACGATTCAAAATTGATTTAGTTTCAATCCAAAATAGCTGCAAGTTGACTAAAATTCGAAACACAAGCCCATTTATGTATTCAAGTAAAATGAAAGAAGTTGCACTTTAGAGCAATAAAAAGGAAACAATTTAGAAATAATAAGCTGTATACGTAAGCTCCTTCGAGGCGAAAGAAAGTATTTTGTGGGGTACGGGAAGCTAAATTGCGGCTCATAGAAATTTTAATTCGTACAAATCGAAAGAACGACAAGATTGTAAAATATCGAAAATTGTTAAATCTCGAGTTCGATTTCTTCTCGCTGGCTCATCAACAAAGCTAACTGGGACCTCTTTCACGACCTCACTTCAAACCGTCCTCCCTTCCAGACCCGTCCAACCGCTCCTTAGCACTAGAAACATTTACCAAATTCATTACCGATGCCGCAGAACTCTCTATCCCTCACTCTTCAGGAAAAGAGAAATGTAATCAAATCCTTTGGTGGTCAAACGAAATTCATCAGGCCATCAAAACACGCAAAAAAGCCCTTCGCACTTACAACTCCGCCCGCACCCAAATGATTTGATACTTTACAAGAAAGCCCGCGCCAAAGCAAGAACTCGAATCGCAGTTGCTTCCTTCTATCGCTTTCAGGACCTTTCTGCCTTTGGGAGTGATGAGTCACGAGCCCCAGGCAGGGTAGTTGTATACCTAAGCCGCCATATGAGGAACCTAGGAGGACCGAGATAAGCAAGAAGAAGGATCATGATGAGCATCGCCTTGTCGATCCTCCTATATGGTGCCCCAATAAGAGCCGACTCAATGAAGATACCATACAGAAGGAGAGAGATGGTAAAGATCCAACGAAGAGCTACGCTGAGGTGTGTTAGTGCCTATCACACTGTCTCGACGGGGGCACCTTGCGTATTAGCACGCTCTCAGGTCGAACTCCTACGGTTAACTGATTCACTTTCATCTCTCATGGCTACACAGGACCCTCACTCAACTAATCTCTTAATTCAACGCATTAACTTTCTTCTGCAAACTTTATCATCCAGTTCAACACCATATCCTCCCTCTGGATTCTGGCCCTCATCAACTTCTCCGAACATGATGAAGTTGACCTCGTCGCCAAAGGTTCTCTTCTCTCCCATTAAATTTCTGCCCCTGACAATGGACTACTCGTATGACTTCTGGGAAACTCAGTATTCAAACAAGCTTAGAGCAATTGAGAACACGCTGGTTTCTGGACTTCCTCTAATCGAACGTCAAGAAATCATTTTCCTCCTTCGCCTCAGAGTCGTTCGCAAGCGTCTCACCCCTTCCTATATTTTTCTAGGCCTATTCTCTCTTCCCTCTTGTCAATACTACCAACATGATGGTGTGTCATTCTGTTCAACACCTCTTTTTTTGTCTCGCCTTTAAATATATCTGCCTTTCTCGCTCAGGTCCGTATTCCATCTGCCCTTTGTAACGATTCCGATGCGGTCACCAACTCTCCGATCTGTCTCTAATCTTTTCTTATTTCTCACCTCATATTTCACAAACTCTCCACAGTTACCTAATCCGAGCTGATGACCATTAGGATAGTTGCAAAGCTTCTTGGGGGAAAAGAAAGAGAAAAGATTCCCCGTCGAAATATGGAATTGAACATAAAAACAATCTCGACGACTTGTCAACAGAATGTGATGAGGAAAAACCCGAAAGAAACAATTTTGTGGCAGCAATAGGTGGAGATCGGGGAGAGCAGTGACCGCGATTTCTCTCTGTACCGCCTTTTGTTTATACCATTATCCAACTGTCAAAGGGATGAATCTCCGGAGGAGGAAAGCTATCCCTTTTAAAAAAGATTAAAAAAAAAATCAGATCAGGTTTTTCATTAATGATGAAATTCAAAAGCCTCTCCTGAATCCGTCAACATAATTGCTGTCATGAGTTTGAGAATCTGCCTCGAATGTTGCTACCAGGATATATGAGAGGAGTTACTATCATAAAAATAAGATTCTGATAACATTATATTGTTATTAAATGAATACTCGAGTGCTAGGAACTGAAGCCACAAAATCAAAAGAAAACACACGAAGGTGAACGTTTTCGAGTGAAGCCCTGATAATAGCTTCGCTCGAAAACGTTCACCTATGTTTGTTTAGCAAAAATTTCGCGGTTTCAATAAATTTCAGTATTTATTTTACAATGTCCTGTCGCAGCTTGATATATAGGGTGAGGCAAAATGATGTTGCCATTTTTCCACTAGCTCTTTCGGGAAAGTGATAACATCAATTGGCCTCACCCGATATTGTTATTCGACGTATGTACTCCTCAAATTTATGTATTCTTCGGATCTCAAGTTACCTACGTGTTTTTGTAAAACTTTCAGCAAATGTCCCTCTCCAAAGAAGCTGCAAAAAGCAATTGACCTCCTTTTTTAAATAAAAATTCCGTATAAGTTGTAAAATTCTCCTCCCTATTGAAACAAAAAAACTCCTATCGAACTTACAAAACAACTCGCTCATTACCAGACTTCATAAGCCACAAAAAAGCTCATGCGAAGGGCTCTAGTCCGTTCGGCAAAGAAACGATCCTGAAGCTCATTCATAGAAGGCTTAATCCACCTCGTGTCTACCTCAGCATGTGGAGAGACATCGAAAAACTCACGGGAAATGGTTCTTCCCGACACATCACTCGACTGAAACTGAACGACTCTGTCAGCATGGACCCATCCAGCATCGCAAACACTCTACCTAACCATTACGCTTCGGTTTCTTCCAACAACGCCTTCCTCTTACACAAATTCAAAAATTACTCCTCCAACTTTATAGAAGCCACATCCGCCCAAAATTAGACTATGGTGCCCCAATTTATAACTTATCCAACAAAACTGTTCTCACATTATTTGATCTCATCCAAACATCTTCCCTCAGGATTGCCCTGGGAGCTTACCTTACTAGGCCCAAACTTACCCCTATGCACAGAGGCCGCAGAACCTCCCCTTCCTTTACGTAGACTCACCCTGAACTCAAACGTTTTATCCTTCCAATTTTCAGCAGAATCTTTCACGTTAAGAACAGTCAACTCTCCACAAAATCACTCGTTTAACAAACCCGTTCACAGCAAACCCCATAGAACCCATTCATATACAATCTACCCCCCCATTGGATTCTCCCTCAACCCGAATTTCGTCTCGATCTCACAGTAATTTTCAAATATGACAAAAATGCTTGTATCTATCTCGTCACCAAATTACTTCAAGAATACCATCACTACACACTCTGCCTCTCTGATGGGTCTAAAACATCTAATAAAGCAGCGTACTCACACTCTATCGGTGAGTCATCCTACTCTCTCTTTGGCTAATAAGCTTAAGGATGACATTCTTCCGCCTGATTCAATCCTATGCTCCTTTGACGTTGTCGGCTTATTTCCGAGTATCCCTAGAGCTACTGCCATACAACATATGGGAGACCTTTTGATCCAATCTAATATCTGTCACGAAGAGTTGGCAGAATTTTTTAATTTACTCAATATTTGTTGGTCTCTCAACTTTTGCAAATTTGAAGGCAAATTTTTCGAATTTCCTGAGGAGGTAGGTATTCCTATTGGCTCTCCTCTGGGTTCCCTCATTTCGGAGGTTTTCATGTCTAGATTTGAGCTTGATCACTTTTCCTCTGGTCAGGGGTTTTTGGGTCATGTATATTATTGGCACAGGTACGTCGACGATGTGTTGTGTTTGTGGACCGGTCAACGGGATCTCCTTTTGGAGTTTCTCAGGTATCTTAACAGTTTTATACCCATCCATCAAATTCGCGTTGGAAGTAGGCGGTTCATCTATAAATTTTTTGGACCTTACTATCCCTAATAGAGAAGGTGCCCACGAATTCGCCATATATATAGAAAAGATACCTCGACCGATATTACTGTCCACGGTAGGTCTTTCTGCCCGGTTGCTCACAAATATGCCGGTTTTAATAGTTCTATTCACCGGTTGACGAGTATTCCACTAGGTCAGCTCGCTTTTCAACAGGAGCTTTTGACTATAAAGCACTTGGTCAGAGTGAACGAGATCAGCTTGGATATTGACTTGATGGTCCATAGGAAATTGACTCGGAAATGCCTTGATTCCACTACCTCCCTCCCCCGTAATCCAGTGTCAGATAGTAGGAAACGTTGGATTAGGCTTCCGTTTTTGGGGAAATTTTCTTCCCAATTAGGTCGTGTCCTCCGCCCATTTGGGTTTCGGCCAGTGTTTTACAATTTGAACACTGTAAAAAGCTTGTTCGTTAAGTTAAAGGACCCCATCCCACTGGTCGAAAGAAGCGGGGTTTACAAAATTGAGTGTAATGATTGTAATGGAATCTATATAGGCGAGACTGGATGTCAGCTCAAAATTAGAATAGATGAGCATAGGAAGGCGTGGGAAAAGAAGAAATTGGGTGATTCGGCATTTGCGGACCATCTTATTACCACTGGCCATGGTTTCATAGAGGGATCTGAGTCCCTCCTCCATAGGGAGTCCTCGGCTTTCAAACGTACCGCGCTAGAACACATCGAAATTATTCGCCATCTGAATAACGATAACCTAAATGTGCTCAACAGGTACATACCTGATGAGGGTTTGATTGAATTAGCTTACGAGTATGATTCACATTGTGATGACTCGCTAGTTAAGTCATGTCCTCCTCGGTAGTTCTTGTTGCCGGCCGGAGTTGGTTCAGTTGCTTTCAATGGTTTTTTTAATCGAAAGCGCTCCGGTGTATTTTCATTTCTGTGGCTCTATTCAAATTACTCCGTACGTTTTAATCGTTGAGTATGTCGTCGTTAGATACTGGCACTATGCCAGCCAACAGGCTGGAGTGAAGCATCACAATTACCTTTTATATTAACTCCTACAATTGACTCGTTTTGTTATCTGTTAACACGGAACCGTTCCAATCCTTAACTTGTAATATCTGGTTAACATTTAGATCCAGTAATATTTCCTGAACATTTGCATTATCTGGCTGACATTTGGATCCAGTAATCTGTCATTCAATTCTGTTTTGTATCCATTGCATCATCATTGTTTTTAATTTGTATCATCTGGCTTACGCTTCGATCCAGTGATACCTCGCATGCACTATGGCTCCGCTTCCTAGAGAGGGACACTCTTGTAGCAACGTTGCATCTCTTCTCATAGACTAACTGCGATATGCAGCCTACATATGTGTAGTGTAGTAGGAACATCATTTTTGTATCAAGCTCCCGTCGACGGTTGAGCTATACCTTAATTCCTCCATCTTGCCCCTACTGTCAACAAGACAATTTAACAGTATGACCACTTTTTCTCCTGCCCCGAACTCTTGCCTCTTCGTTCTTTCACTAACACAGCCTCCTCCCTCACTCAAGCACTGAAAAACAACCATGAAACCATTTGTGGTACCCTACAATACTTACAATCGACTGATTTTTACACCAACATCTAAACAATCTGACCGTCCACACTAATCTCTTTCCTCAGTAATTTCTACCTACTTATCTTCCATCTATCCTCATTCTATGTCTTACCGTCGCCACACTGATCCAGAAATAATTTTTTGCGACCACGACTTCAGAACTTCGACTTTACCAGTTTTTTGGGTGGCAAAATCCGAATATGGTTGCAGTTTTATCATGCAACTTCAACAAACATGTCTTTCATCAAAAAAACATGTTTTTTCGAGGAAAAAATTTTTTTTTTTTCCATTTTTTTTTGTGAAAATGTTATTATTTTAGTCTAGTTTTGGATCACTGATTTGAAATTGAATAGAAATTTTGCTACTAAACTGTAACAGACATGTTTTTTAAATGGAAAACTAGTTTTTTTTTTTTTTTTTTTAATGAAAATGTGTTTTACTTATGTATTGGATCACTGAATCCTAATTTGGCAAAATCTTTGCTACCAAACTATAATAAAGATGTTTTTTATAAAAAAAACAAAAAACTTTTTTTGAGCAAAAACAATGTTTCTTGTTTTTCTAGTAAAAATTTTATTATTTTACTCCTGTATTGGATACTTTGAATTTTAATTTGGCAAAAATTTTGCTACGAAATTGTAACAAACATATTTTTCAAATGTTTTCCAATCAAAAAACATGTTTTGTAGTGAAATTCTGTGAAACAATCATTTTTTCATTTTGTGGACCACTGAATCTGAATTTGACAGTGATTTAACTGTATAATTTCAACGAACATATTTTTCACCAAAAAAAAAAACATGTTTTCCTTAGAGACGAACAATTTTTCCAAAAAGAAAACATTTCATAAAAATGAGAGTCCATTTATATTTTGTAACATCTCGATCACTAGTCCTCAAATAAATTTTTCAAATAAAAAACTCCGAAAATTTTTTTTTGCATTGCTATACGTCCAAATTTGAAGTTCATTTTGCAATATAATATCTACCAAATTCAATTCAGTATGTGATTCCCATCCGGGAGGACAGTCAGTCTACCGATCAACTTCTTAATAGCTCAAATTCTACTCTTTCTTATAATTAAGGACTGCATTATCACGCAGCTGCGGCGGCGGCAGCGTAGTTCTACCAGTGCTACCGCCAACTGACGATGTTCCTTTCAAATTTCGTAACGAACTCATGTTATTTAATGAATTATAAGTTATAACTCCACTATTGGCGCATATTGACAGCTAAAGTTTTCATCATCTAAAAGCTAATGCTTCACCCAATGAAGCTCTGATTCTCTAGAATCAATGCGGTTTTTCAATTTATGACCAGAAATACCAGAGGAGACGAAGTCATACTCAAGCGAGTAATTCAATCGGAGTAATTTACAAAATTTAGCCACAGAATTTTAACGATGCCGGAGCGCTTTCGATTAAACAATCATTGTTAACGGGGACTGGAAAGCGACTGAACCAACTCCGGCTGTAAACTAGAAACATACGAGGAAATCAGGATTGAACCAACGAGTCATCACTGCGTGAATCATACTCGTAAACTAGTTCAATCAACCCCTCATCAGGTATGTACCTGTTGAGCACATTAAGGTCGTCGTTATTTAAATAACGGATTATTTCGATGTGTTCTAACGCTTTTCGCTTCGAATACGCGTTTTCTCTATAGAGGACCACCTCGGACCCCTCTTTAATGCTATGGCCGTTAGTGATTAGATGGTCCGCAAACGCCGATTCACCTATATTCTTCTTTTCCACGCCTTCCTATGTTCAGCGATTCTAATTTTCAACTGACGGCCTGTCTCGCCAATATAAATTCCGTTACAATCCTTACACTCAACTTTATACCCACCACTCCTCTCGGCCAGTTGGATGGGGTTTTTTAGCCTAACCAATAAACTTTTTATGGTATTGGGGTTGTAATACACAGGCCGAAATCCGAAGGGGCGTAGGACACGACTCAATTGAGATGAAAACTGCCCCAAGAACGGAAGCCTTATCCAACGCTCTCTACTGTTTAGGGCCGTATTGCGGGGGAGGGAGGTGGTGGAATCGAGGCATTTTCGAGTAACTTTCCTTTGGATCATAAGGTCAATGTCTAAGTTCACTTCATTCACTCTGGCCAAGTGCTTTATAGTTAATACCTCTTTTTGGAAGGCTGACTGATTGAGAGGAATACTAGTCAGTCGATGGATTAGGCTGTTGAATCCAGCATATTTATGGGCTACAGGGCAGAAAGATTTGCCGTGGACAGTAATATCGGTCGCAGTATCTTTCCTGTATATGGCGAATTCATGGATACCGTCTCTATTACAGATCGTCAAATCCAAGTAATTAATAGATGCGCCACCGATTTCTAAAGTAAATTTTATAGAAGGATATTGATTATTTAGATACTGGAGAAACTCCAAAAGGAGCTCTCGGGGACCAGTCCACGTACACAACACATCGTCGACATACCTGTGCCAATAATAAATCTGATCTAAATACACACTGCCAGAGGAGAACAAATCGAGCTCAAACTTAGACATAAAGACCTTCGAAATGAGAGAGCCCAAAGGAGAACCGATGAGTATTCCAACCTCTTCAGGAAACTCAAAAAACTTGTTATCGAATTTGCAATAATTGGGAGACCAACAAATATTGAGGAGATTGAAAAATTCACCCAATTCTTCTTGGCGAACATTTGTTTGAATCAAAAGGTCTCCCATATGTTGCATGGCGGTTGCTCTGGGGATATTGGGGAACAGGCCGACCACATCAAATGAACACAGGGTCGATCCCAGCGGAAGAATATTATCCTTAAGCCTATCAGCCAAGGAGACCGAATTTTTCACCGAATAAGGTGACTCATGGTCAACTCTCGATTTAAACCATCGGTCCAAAAATTTCGCCAGAGCGTACGTGGGGGAGGACACAAAGGATACGACCAGACGCATCGGGTTATCTTTTTCATGGACTTTTGGTAGCTCGTACAAGAGGGGAGGCACAGGGTTGGGCTCCAGGAGCAATCTTTTTAGCGAGGGAGTTTTAATAATAAATTCACACTCGTTTATCACACGTCTAACTTCTTTTACGTGTTTAGGAAAATTGAATTTGTCGTTTTCCTTAGCACCACACTGGCCGAGAACGTCATAGACCTTGGAGACGTAGGAGGACTTCTCCATCACGACAATGGCATTACTTTTGTCAGCCTTCGTGATGATTAAGCCCTCCTCCCTGACCCTCCTCTTTAATCCCTTCATCACCTCAATTGCGTAATTGTTTATGCGAGGGAGTGGGGTATTGCGGACAAAAGCAGCACAATTTTTTTGAGTATTAACCCCCGGTCCGATTTTCACCTCGAGGTCGGCAACAACATTAGTCAAAGCATTACTATTATCAAGAGGGGGTAATCCGAACTTCAACCCTTTCTCTAATAAATTCACCTCATCGCAACTGAACTCAACCTGACTGCAATTTATAATGCGCGGTTGGAAGTTTTGGATAACACTGACTCGCTGGTTCAATCCTGATTTCCTCGTATGTTTCTAGTTTCAGCCGGAGTTGGTTCAGTCGCTTTCCAGTCCCCGTTGACAATGATTGTTTAATCAAAAGCGCTCCGGCATCGTTAAAATTCTGTGGCTAAATTTTGTAAATTACTCCGATTGAATTACTCGCTTGAGTATGACTTCGTCTGGCTCTGATTCTCTATTGACGCAATATATCGCAATCTATTAGTTCTAGTCCATGAAATTCCTACTTCACACCCAATTAGTTGGGTTTGTCACTTGAAAATGGCGTTTTTCGGGATAACTATCGAAATTCCAATCTCATCAGAAATTATTTCATTCGAAAATAGAGATTTCAAGGATGAAAAAAAAAAAAGTCGACGACAATATCCGTTTTGAAGCCAGAATATAAAATTCAATTTATGCCTATATTGAGCACTTTTCTCACAGTTTAAATACCAATTCTTTGGAAAAAATAAGGAATAACTGACGAACAAAAGTTATTCTGGTGGAAGTACTGTAATATTTTGTTTTGTTTACCTATAGGTATTCTAAGGGCACTTCTCGATAACTTTTCTTCAGGGTTTTGACCGCAATTTTCTTAATTTGGACCATTGTGGCGTCGAGCTAATAACCATGTAGTTTCAAAACCCCTTAAAATTGACTTCTTATGAAAGTTATTCCAGGATCACAGCATAATTTTACCCAATAGTATGCGCTCTAGACCCCGAGCCCGCGATCCCATATGTGGTAATCTGAGCTCCAACCCTCCCTCTACCATTCGAGAGTCTTTCCTGTAGCTCCAAATACATTTTGGCTGCAATTCGAGAAAAGTTTGAACGAGTGTTGTGAAACTACTTAGAAAGATATTACTCACGTCACTTATCGGATCGTTTGAGTTTCTCATAAATTTTACGCTTATAAAAATATATTCGAAAATTCTCCGGGCGATTAAACATCCGCGACATCCGGACTTTTTCGATCTGTCGATAACTGTAACGATTACAAGTTGCGACAATTATATTCGTATATTAAATTTATTTGCGAACGCATCTACGAATTTGACGCATGTAGTTCCGAAGACAGAAGTTTATTGGCGCTGGATGAAAAAGGGCGTTTACGTCAAATCGTAAAAATTCTTTATAACCCAATATAAATCAATAAAGCATGTAGACAAAATCCGAGTAATGGTGTAAATTAATATTGTAGTCTAACCCCAACAGCTGTGTCGGCTCATCCGTATTAGACGATATCGAAATTCGTTTTAACGGCTTAAACAGTATATTTTTTCTTTCCAAAATTTCGTGTCACGAGGTACTGAAAATATTTTTTCTCCATTCTGTCTGAACCATTGTTGGAAATACTTGCGTAGGTGGGCTTCAAAACGTTCCTCTCGGACAATGATCGTAGACTACTTCGGATAGAAAAAAAAAAAAAATATTGTCGAGTAAACGAGCATCAAAAAACCATTTGCAGCTTAAAAAATGATGTTTATTAAGATTATTCAAAATGTACAAAACGAAATTTTCAAAAGGAGACAGAGAGGATAATCGTTGAACGCGAAAATTGAAAAGAATTTCTATCCAATTTATAATTCGATAATCTGTAAACGCATTTATAACTTTTTTATTCACGGGCAATTTACCCCAAAGCAATACAGTGTAGTTATAAATCTGTCTCGGTTTGGCCCTACCGTTTAAAATTTACACGATCTAAAGAGAAGGTTAACGTACGGTAAACTATCCGAATGTGGTGAAAAAATAATGTATTTTTTCCCCTGAATAGTAGCAAATTTTTATCGAAATAGGCTTCTACTTTACCGTGGAAAAGTGTTTTTTGAAATTAGTTTTTTTTTTTTTTTTTTTTTTCCTCTCTTAGTAAAGAAGTGAGGTGATAATAAATGTAAAAATGGGATGTAGAATGACTAAATTATTGTTCATAGTTGTCCCATGAACACGTTTTTACTTTCGCGAGCTTATACGCAGATAAGGTTAAGCACCTTTTTTGAATTGTTGTTTTTTTTTTTTTTTTTTTTTTGCGGAATAAAAACGTTTTTCGTTAAAAGTACTCGACAAATAAAAAACTTCAACACTAGATCTGAAATTTACGCAGAATTTTATGAATACTGGATTACTACGACTGCATTTCTTGACGGTTTCCTAATGTTATTTAAATCTCAGCAAATTCAGTCGGCCTCACGTTTACCATGGTAGTTCGACACGACGTGAGAGATGGATATGTTTTTTTTTTAAATTAATTTTATGAGCTCTGAGCTGCACTAAAGGCACGAATACGATTACCAAAGCGAAGAGGACGGGGATGAAATTGAGAGCCCGTCCAAATCCAAAAAGAATAGAGGAAAACAGAAATCAATGAAGGAATTCGTCTCCAAGCATCCAACCACGAGAAAGAACTATGCAGAGATCAACACCAGATCAAAGTCCGGGAACCAAAATCATCGTAAACCATAGAGGTTTGTTACTCGGCCAGTAGCAAACTCACCTCTCTCAGTAAGCGTGGGTGGCGAGGAAGAGTACAACGGAAATCCTGCAGTCTTACCAAACAAGTAGGAATTCATTTGAATCATTTAAATAATTTAAATAAAGTGAAAATAAAAAAAAAAAATTGAAAAAAATCCGGTGGTGTGGGCTAAAAAGAAAGATAAACTTAGAATCAATACGTTTTTGTATGAAATTACGGTGTTTCCCTCCCTCAAGGCGTAACTTTATGTTCCTTCGACGTGGTGGGGGTTATTTCCCAACATCCCAAAGGCTGCTACTATGCAGCGGATGGGCGAGTTGAATGTAAAATCTGGTGTCCCGCATGAGGAAATGGGCGAATTCTTTGACCTATTGAGGGTCTGTTTGGCTCCCGAACTTTTGTAAATTTAATGATAAATTCTACGAGTTCTCTGAGGAAGTGGGGATCCCTATTGGTTCTCCTCTGGGTTCTCTTATTTCAGAAGTTTTTATGTCGAAATTTGAGGGCGACCTGTTCTCTTCAGGCCAGGTGTTTGTGAGTCATATACACTATTGGCACAGGTAAGTTGACGACGTTTTGTGTGCGTGGACCGGTCTAACAGAACTTCTTAGCGAGTTTTTTCATTATTTAAACAGCTTTTTACCCTTCCATAAAATTTAGGTACATTGGAAGTTGGTGGCTCCTTTTGGACTTGTCTATTTCCGTCACTGACGGCGTCCATCAAGTTGGTATTTACAGGAAAAATACCTCGACCGATATTACTATCCACGTGTCGTCATTCGTACCTGAGTGTTGCTCACAAAGTTGCTACGTTTAATAGCCTAATACATCGCTTGACTCATATCCCATTGAGTCAAGCCGCTTTCCAGAAATAATTAATGATTGTAAAGCACCTGGCTAGAGTCAACCAGGTCAGGGTTGATGTTGACCTTATGGTTAGTAGGAGGCTCAAAAGGAAATGTCTTGACTCTACGACCTCCCTCCCCCTGGATTTACGCCAAGATGGTACACGAAACGGTGGATTAAGCTCCCGTTTCTGGGCAAGTTTTCATCGGAGTTGGGCCGTATCCTCCGCCCCTTCGGTTTTCGGCCGGCCTTCTATAATGTCAACACGGTTAAGAGCCTTTTCGTCAAACTAAAGGACCTTATCCCAGTGGCCGAGAGGGGAGGGGTTTATAGGGTGGCTTGTGGAGATTGCCCTAGCGTCTATATAATAATGACCAGCCGTCAGCTCCAAATTAGAGTTGACGAACATGAAAAAGCTTGGAGGAAACAGAAAGTAGGGGAGTCAGCCTTTGCTGATCATTTGATCGAAAGTGGTCACAATTTTAAAGAGGGGTCCGAAGTCCTCCTTCATAGGAAAAACTCTTACTTCAAGCGTATGGCCCTTGAGGAAATAGAAATCCTCCGACATCAGAATAATAGTAGCGTTACCGTTTTGAACAGGTACATTCCTGAAGAAGGATTGATCGAATTAGTCTACAGCAATGATTCACATTTCGATGACTTGTAGCTTCGGTCATGATTTCGTTTGATATCGCTTGTTTTTGTTGGTGCTGGGTTCAGTCGCCTTCCATACTTCGAGAAAAGGCTGATTAGCCGAAAACGCTCGTGTTTTCAATCATCGTGCGGTCTTTTGAATTTTTCTTCTGTGTTACTCTTTCGATTATCCTCGTCAAAGATGAACTTTCCTAGAAATTGGGACCTTAAATGTTAGATATATAGACCAACCCGAATATTTATTAGAATTAGAAGAGGATTTAGATAATTCAAAACTAAAAATTTTGGGGATGTCAGAAACAAAACGACCAGGTGAAAAAATCATGATAACCCAGAGAGGGAATGTACTGTAGGCTACCATATTGGGAATAATCAGGGGCAAAAAGGGAGTAGGATTTAGTGTATAACCAGAATTAAAAAGCAATATAAAAGAAATTATAGGAATTATAGACACATTAGCGATACTAAAAAGAGAAATGGGAAAGAAAATGATAACGTGTATCCAAGTTTACGCGCCTACGGCAAATGCCGACGAGGATGAGGTTGAAAAATTTTATAATAAAATTAAAGAACTTTTGAGTGATCTAAGAGTTGGAAAAGATGATTGGAGAAAGAGAGGGAGACGGAAAAATAATAACGGGTCAATATGGTTATGGCAGAAGAAATAAAAGAATGTGGGGCTTAATAAGATTCTGCCAAGAATACAATATGAAAATTATAAACAGCCATTCAAAGAAAAGAGAAGGGAAACGGCGGTCGTGGTTAGCACCTAATCAAGAATATAGGTCATTAATAGATTACGCAATAGTCCACTCCCAAAATAAGTCTATTATAAACCATGAATTTAATGGCGTGAGTAAGTTCCATTTCTACACAGATCATAGACTTCTAACCCTAAAAATAAAAACGTACAAACTATAGTCGCGAAACCATTGCAAATTACGAAATTTTCGATTTTATATAATATGGTTGAATTCACTAGTGTCCGAGGGTGCAGCTGTAATATAAGAACGAAGAAGTGTGACTGCATCAAGGACATCATTGCGAGATGGAATATGATTTTCTGCGGGTTCATCGCGATCGTCTTCATCCGAATTTTTGTCTTCACCATCTTCCTTTTGGTACTCTGTCACAATATCTTTTTAAAATGGCAGGCTTCTCGGACACAATAAGTTGCATTCGTTTTCTCTTTAGCGAAGTCATTTTTCAAGAGAAGCACGCGATACGAATGAGTTTCAACAATATACTGAAGGAATAAGACAAACATAATCGGACAGAACAAAAAATTGATGTATACAATACATTATATGTATTCTTTGCTTAATCGGGTGGTCGGGCGGGTTTTCCCATGTATTCTTGTTGGCGCAGTGCGTGTATTTTTGCATTATACAGAGGTTTTATTCGCACTATACCGAGGTTTGCACTAGTTAGAGGCGCACTATATTGAGGTTTTACTGTACTAAAAACAGGAAAAATCACAGAAGATTGGAGATTGGCAGACATAATAATATTATTCAAAAAAGGAGACAAACACAAAATAGAAAAACACTCACGCAGTCGCGTGAGTAGTACACGACTTTTCTTCCCACAATGCAAGAAACATTGAGAGAGTCACTCCCTCTCTTTAAATTAAATACCAATGACCTGTCAATCATGTCAAACATTTGTAGAATAAACAATAAAACTCAGTTTATAAATTCTATCACTACGATATCACATCAACAGATAACAGAGTAAAGATACCTATAATCCAATAAGGAAACCTGAATTTTGTTATACTTTAGGCTAAGAGTCATCTAAAACCTACAAAACGTCTCCAGAAAAACCACTCCCCTCCCCCTGTCCAAACTGCTACGAGGCTATAACAGTTGTTTCTAATAAAAAAGAGCTCTACAATCATTTTTTCCCATACCTTATTCTTAGCATATTATTAGTCTAGTATATTGTATATTAGGATGAGTGGTTCAACTCTTTATCACTTCCGATTTCTGGCATCTCTTAAAGCTATCTCGAGCTGCTATTCCTCTCGTGCACTCATAAATTGCCTTCACGCTATCATATCACCATTTTCTATGCACACTCCACCCCAACATTCTTCATCTGGGAATCCAGCTACAACGAGATCCCGAAAAACTAAAAAAATCGATGTCGAAACGAAAGAAGCAACCAATCACCCAATAGTCAACCCCTCATTCCTTCCCTCACGCTTCAACCATTCCAAACGTATTAACAAAATACCTCACTTTTCTAGCTAGAAAATTCGGTAAAAATATATAGCACCCAAGCCCGGTTTACTCGTTAGTCTAATCTCAAATCTCACTCAAAAAAGCCAGTCCAAATTGAAAATAATCTTTCCATCTCTTTTGACACCTCAAATCAACTATGAACCACTATTAATTATGTACCCATACATGAAAAAATGACAAATAAATCAATTATTAATTAAGAGTGAAATCACCCAGGTATAGTCTCGCATCAGCACACTTGATGAAGATTAAAAAATTGTACTTAATCATTCAAACTCAAGGTTTTCACTAAAATCAGTCGAATAACAAATTAAGAAAAATAAAACGTGAACCCACATTTTGGTCCTCATCCCAACGAAATTCAAGGCAAGAGGAGGTCATTTTAGCTCGGCTGCGAATAGGCCACACTCGTCTTACTCATACTTATCTTCTCACTAATCTCGCTCCTCCATCATGCCCTCACTGTCTCCAAGAAAATTTATCAGTTGATCATTTTATTTTCTCATGCCCCGTCCTGCAACCCACTCGAACCTCCCTAAATATATCTTCCAATATCAATGCAGCACTAAACAACAACTCCGAAACCATCGACTCAACCCTAACTTATTTACGCACCACTCAATTCTACAACTTCATATAATTCACCAACAAATTCCGTTCGATCGCCACTCAATTCCACCAATACGTACCTAATTTAACCTAATTCAAGTAATGTTCTAAAATAAGATTGTAACGCCGAGCAAATAACCCTCGTGCAGTTTATAATGCTCGTAAAATAATAATAATAAAAAAAAAAAAAAAAAAAAACTATCGAGTATGACTAATAATAATGAAAAATAGCTAGAAAAATGAACAACTCGCCATTGCCACTATCCGTTCAAACATAAATTTAACAAAACAAATAAAATTTGACAAAACAAAATTCAACGCTCTAGGGGCTGTGGGAAGCGAGATACAAGTGTACTAAATTTGAACGAAAAGGTTTCATCAGAAATAAAATCCAATGAACCCTTGGTAAAGAACGAACGAAGAATGAACCTGTCGAATGATGAAAGGTTCTTCACAATACACGTACTGATAACGAAAGTGGTAAACGTATAGGAAAATCCGCTTCTCCTAACGTAAGCAGCTACTCGCAGCTATTCGTAAGAAGCTACTCGTAATAGTGAAAAATTTTCAACAAAAGTAAAAATTTCTCGAGAACTACTCATCCGATCCTCAAAAAAAATGCAGGTGCACATCTTCAAATATAATACTACAATATGGCCGAGTTACAAAAAAATCCATCGGGTAGTTTCGGAGGAGTTCCGCGGACAAAAAGGTACTCGAAATACTGCAAAATTTCTCAACAAATTGAAAATTTCTCGAGAACTACTCATCCGATTTTCAAAAAAATTGCAGGTGCACATCTTCAGATATACTACTACAATATGGCCAAGTTACAAAAAAATCCATCGGGTAGTTTCAGAGGAGTTCCGCGGACAAAAAAATCTTATATGTTACGCCGAATCCGTGAAATTGCCGAATTCATGAAATCGGTAACCGCTTGCTTAATTTATGAAATCGGCAACAAGTTCTACTTGATCTGAAGTACCTACATGATAAACGTTGAGAATTTTTGCAAACCAATTTATATGAACACATCTGAAGCAAATTAATGTTAATTAATCATGATAGGTAACATTTTATTACTGGTCCATGATGAAATAATGATATGCACAAATGAAATACCTTTTGTAGAGCAAATAATCACAATAATATCTCCAATATTAAGAAAGTAGAAAATGATGATTGAAAAGATTCCAGTCATGAAATAAATTTTGCAGAACAAATAATCAGATGGAAAAATTCAAAGAAAAAGTTGATCATCGTCATATCGAAGAAATTAATAATTTAATCTTCGTCATCATCGAAGTCAAAGAGAAAAAAACAATCAACCCTCGTGATTTTGACATGTACGCCCTGGATGGCAGGCCGAATTGCATCCCAATCCCTGCTTGTGACAGGCACATCTTTTGGAGGTAGAATTTGTGCGACACGCCCTGACCAGTGCCCACTGAGTCCTTTCACACTTCCGAATCACGTTTTTGACAGCTGCCATTGTTACATTTGCGTAGTCCTCTTGCAGTTTTTTATGTGTTTTGGTTTCACCCTTGTGACCACAAGCAACGTGAGCGTCTGGAATAATACCTTCCATGTATTCCACAGGAAGAAGTAAACCCCCTCCCTTCCGTTTAACTCTTTCCGTGTCGCCAAAACGTGCCAACTCGAATGTCCTTCGTACGAAATAATGGCGAGAATTTTTTTCAACGTCAAGATTTTTTAAAATGCGAATAGCTTCCGCCTCCTTTTCCACGGTCGACCGCTCACGATCCATAATTTAATCCAATATCAAATATTGAAGTCAAGTACAACAAACAATATAAACGGACTGAAGAAGAAAAGAACTCAAATAATACTATGGTTACAAGTTATCGAGAATGCACGACATGTAATGCAGGGAGAAACATTGATAGGTATTATGATTACATCAAGGGTGAGTGTCGCTCCTGTGACGGATGCGTAACGGTGCCTGTAAAGGTACAGCAGCGAACGTGTTCCAAGAAGAATTCAAACGTATTACTTTCATGATTTCATTTTACGCGCATGAACTTGTTTAATTCTTCCCTCATAATTGCGATGATTCAGTTTCGTACCGGTAAGAAAAAAAAAGTTCGAAGAGAAAGGAATATTATACGTAGACTTACATTCAATTACAATATTTCAGTTGCTGATTTTATAAAATCGGCAACTGTCTGCCAATTTTATAAAACCAGCAGAATTTTTTGCCGATTTTATAAAATCAGCAAAATTAGCGTTTACATTGCCGATTTCATAAATTCGGCAAAATTTCTGCCGATTTTGTAAACTCGGCAATTTCACGGATTCGGCGTAACATATATATATATATCTGAAATTTTTTTTTATGCTAGTTGTGATCTAGGACCCCTAAAACGTCGAGAAAGTTCATTACCCACTCCCCCTGTTGACCTTGCTACGGGTGTAATACCTCACTTTTCTAGTTAGAAAAGTCGGTAAAATTACCGCCCCATAACTCTTGGCCTGACGCTATCAACAATTTTTACAGAATTAGTAGGAGCCTACAAACAACTCCAGACGTTCAATAACCAAGTGAGCCAGCAGGCTTCAGGAGAGCCTCCTCTACCTTAGTAGTGTAGTCGGATTCTCAAATCTGCGCGACTGGCATGTTAAAAGTGTTTTGACGATTGGTACGTATTCAGGAAGATGTGTAGAACAAATTAAGCTTGGGTGCCATTTTTACTAACCCCTCCAACTCAAAGGATCCACCCCCCATTCTTAGAATTATGTGTATCTCCTCTTTTATGGGTTTGATGAAAAAATTTTTCGTACAAAAGTTGTTCCTTGAAGGCTCCTGTACATTTTTATCTCCTACAAAAAAGTCATTTTGGGCAACCCCTGAGCCCCAAAATTGAAAAATAAGATCTCAAATGTACCTTATTTGTGTTTAAAGCGATATTATGGAAGATTAACAAGATTAACGTGAATGAATAAGTATAAATAGTATTTCAAATATTCACGTAACCCTCATCTCCTTTATCCATCGAATCCTCACCCCTTCTCACCCCCTCATTAAAAGAATTATTTTCCGCGGAATTGGCTGCAGATAGAAAATTTATGGTAGATGCTTTAAAAATTTGTATGTAATACCATAACATTTTATCAAAATCACAATTTCATCGAGGAAAAAAAAAAATAATAATAATAATAATAATAATAACAGAAAATTGAGTACAAAAATAGAAAAATAGAAAATTGAGAGTAGATATGATGATGAAATTCCATGAGCCAAAAGTATCTTCCAGCTTTCTCACTCGGTCTTTACCATCACTTGCAGTTGTAAGAAACAACAAAAAAGATTAATTGATGAGAGTGTCTCGAAAGAGTGATTCAAGATGATCCTAATTGTCATACATTATCTTCAGTAGAATAATCTGATATCTCACCGTCCATTTTCTTTGTGTTCTTGTACTTCACGTGAGTACATAAATTTGTACACTCCAGTCCGTTTTTGGCGCAACTACATCTCCCCATACATTTCTTCTTGCACACACACTTGATGATCTGTGAGATGGCTTTTGGCGCAGACTCCTCGAGACACATAATAGTCAAAATTTTGTCAGTTGACTTTACCTCCCATCCATACTCAGAGATGGGTGGAAGAACAACTTCATTTTTGTGGGATGGCGCCCACATATAGATCATAATCAGCGTGACGTCACTTGTGTAAGGAAATCGTAAACGCCCTGTGAAATCTCGAGAAAAGCAGACCGTAGAGATCAGTGATTTCAGCCGGGCTGATTTTTACATGTGATTTCCCATAAGAGAATTCCAGGAGACTTTTGTTGTCAAATATATTGATAATCATTAATATCTTAAGAATGGAACATTGTGAATCATAAAATAGATACTTCAATTTTCCTATTGAGCCATGTTACATTCTTAAGATACTAATAACAATCGATAT
This sequence comes from Aspidiotus rigidus, assembly GCA_035079385.1. Lineage (NCBI taxonomy): Eukaryota > Metazoa > Arthropoda > Insecta > Hemiptera > Diaspididae > Aspidiotus > Aspidiotus rigidus. The sequence continues at coordinate 10,139,827 of JAVHKY010000020.1, read as the reverse complement.
ATTAGACAACAAAAGTCTCCTGGAATTCTCTTATGGGAAATGACGAGTAAAAATCAGCACAGCTGAAATCACTGATCTCTGCGGTCTGCATTTCCCAAGATTTCATAGGCATTTACAATTTCCTGACACAAATGACGTCATCTGATTATGGTCTATTGTAATCCAGTCATATGAGATTAATGAAAGTGTGTAAGTACGGAATAAATAGGGGACAGCTGAAATTTGGCATGTATATTATGTGCCTGTCACCCACAAAGCAAGTTGGCGCAAGCGTTACCTACCGACCTATAATGTATAATGCTTCAGTTTCGAGTAAATTTATACAAAAATGTGAACTTGTATGTATCTATTGCAAAGAATACTTTTTTCTATTGGTGCCATAATTTTAAATAAAATAATGATTTTAAATTACAGATCGATAAATAACTGATAACAATGATTTAGAAATCAGAAAGAAAAGAATCTAGAGTTCGGTAGCCAGCAATGATTTTGTAATTAGAAAGAAAAGAATCACTAATTTAGGTGGCAAGCAATATGTACAACTTGATTAAGAGCGGGTGACACTCGGGTCGACTTGCGTCGCATGTGACAAGCCTATCATGGGTTACTTTTGCAACTATTCAACTTTCATCCTCTATTTATTAAAAATTGGAGCATCGCACGGAAATTCTTAATACAACATTATTATATATTTTTTGACGCTCTACAATTTCTGTCTCTTGACTTTTTTTTTTAAAACTGATATTTACCCTGAAAATGACAAAAAACCAATCTGGACCGCACTTTTTTGCCCCCCCCCCCCCGGGACAATGCGCGCGTCATATCGGGTGGGACTTTTAGTATGTTGTATAAGGCGACAAATACCATATATATGCCAAAATTTAGCTGTCCCACATTTATTAACACCAAATTTCCTAATATGGCTGGACTAATTGTCAACATATTGCGATCGGAGGATTAGAGGTCGAAGAGAGCTTAGGGTCAAAGTATGTTTGTTTACTTGGGGGCGAGAAGGGGTGAGGATTTGATGGATAAAGGAGATGAGGGTTACGTGAATATTTCAAGCATTATTTATTATACTTATTCATTCACGTTAATCTTGTTAATCTTCCATAATATCGCTTTAAACACAAATAAGGTACATTTGCGATCTTATTTTTAAATTTTGGGGCTCAGGGGTTACCCAAAATGACTTTTTTGTGAGAGGTAAAATTGTATAGAAGTCTTCAAGGAACAACTTTTGTACGGAAAATTTTTTCATCAAACCCATAGGAGAGAAGATACACATAATTCTAAGAATGGGGTTGGATCCTTTGAGTTGGAGGGGTTAGTAAAAATGGCACCCAAGCTTAATTTGTTCTCACATCTTCCTGAATACATACCAGTCGTCAAAACACTTTTAACATGCCAATCGCGCAGAAGCTATTTTTAGCTGGAATTTAACTACACTATAGATCATCTGCACAGCCTAAATCAAGTCTTAGAAAAATGCATCGAATATCAAAAAGATCTATTTAGGCTATATGTATGATAGACTATGCGAAAGCTTTCAATTCCATGAACCATAATTTTATGATTGAAACTTTGACTAATCAAGGAGTATCAGAATGTTAAAGGAAGAATGATAACAGATGTAAAAGGGAAATAATATTTGGAAATCAGAAGAGGTGTAAAACAAGGAGAACCACTATCATCGATTATTTTTAACAGTGCAATGCAAGAAATAATTAGGAAACTAGACTGGGATAAATGGGGAAAGATTAACGAATCTCAGATTTGACGATGATATCATAATATTTGCAAATACGGAAAATGAACTATACGCGAAATGATTGAGGATTCAAACGAACAGGGAGAACCATCTAAACTCAAAATAAGTGAGCAAAAAACAAAAATATTAACAAATAAAAAAACGACGGGTAACTCAAAAACAAAATTTGCAACTTTTGAAATAGTAAGGGAGGCTACATACCTGGGACAAAAAATATCTTTTCAAAATAGAACTGAAAAAGAAATAGACACAAAGCATGGTCAAAGTACTGGTCCCTAAAAAATATTTTCAAAGTCCCCTTCAAGAACTATCATAAAAGTCTGGTCTTCAACATGTGCATCGTTAGCACAGTGATCCGCAGACAGAGGCCCCTGACTCTCACCAACTGGAAGACCGACTGGAATAGGTTCAGGAAAGAGCTTGACGAGAAAATCAACCTGAGAGTGAGATTGAAGACACCCAGTGAGGTTGGCAGCCAAACCGAAAATTCATCAAAATGATGAAAAGCAGCGCGAAAGAGGAAATTGTGATTTTTTTTTTTTTTCCAATCTTAGAAGTAGTGGAAAATGTTTTTTTTTTTTTTTTTTATTATTATTTTACGAGCATTATAAACTGCACGAGGGTTATTTGCTCGGCGTTACAATCTTATTTTAGAACTTAAATTAGGTTAGATTAGGTACGTATTGGTGGAATTGAGTGGCGATCGAACGGAATTTGTTGGTGAATTATATGAAGTTGTAGAATTGAGTGGTGCGTAAATAAGTTAGGGTTGAGTCGATGGTTTCGGAGTTGTTGTTTAGTGCTGCATTGATATTGGAAGATATATTTAGGGAGGTTCGAGTGGGTTGCAGGACGGGGCATGAGAAAATAAAATGATCAACTGATAAATTTTCTTGGAGACAGCGAGGGCATGATGGAGGAGCGAGATTAGTGAGAAGATAAGTATGAGTAAGACGAGTGTGGCCTATTCGCAGCCGAGCTAAAATGACCTCCTCTTGCCTTGAAGTTCGTTGGGATGAGGACCAAAATGTGGGTTCACGTTTTATTTTTCTTAATTTGTTATTCGACTGATTTTCCCAAGATGAGTGCCAAATTTTTTGTGATAATGAAGTGTGATATACCTTCAAGTCTTTTGCAGGTGATAGAATTGGACCAGTAATTTTTGGTAGCTAAGTAGCCTTTTTAGCTGCTTCATCTACCATCATCATGTAATGGAAAATTGACTTGGCCTGGAATCCAAGCCAGTGTGAGGTGAGAGCTTATTGAATGAATGGTATGAAGTGTAATGAAAATACGTTGGATCAAAGGATTATTTGAGAAGGGATCAGTCATAGCTTGAAGAGAGGAGAGGGAATCCGTTAGTAAATGGCTATTTACAGTACATGTGGCGTAGGTGAGTCTTTTCATAACGAGTACATACGTTTGCGGAACGAGCAAAGCGAGTGAAGCAATGTATGTACGAGTTATAAAGACTCACCTACAACACTTGTACTGTACAAGGCTTTAAAACACAAATACTTTGAAGACAAATTTGTACATCGGAAGTATACGTTTTCGTGCGGCATGTTTACGTCATAGTTTTTTCGCAACGGTTTTCCGTGTGTAAAAGACCATCGGTGACGTTATTTCGTTTTTTTCACACGCTCCGCGCTAACACTGAAAATCGTTACCTACGTCACTGAAAATCGTTTCGCAAAAACGTACTTACGATGCATGCGTGTTTTAAAGATATTTTTGTTCGGGCTGAAGCTGAGAGATTTGAGATAAACAGGCTAGAATTTATAGACTGACGCGGTATTTCGTAAACGACATATTGTTATTTTTTCGTTTATGGAGAACGCGTACCCTACTTTATGCTTGTGTTTAGAGCCATCTGTGAGACAAATGGTATGGATGGGGAATTCGTCAATTAATTTTAGAATATGTTGCCTGACGATTGACTTGTCAATTTTAGGAACTTGTGTAAGGTCTAGTCGAATGTTGGGAATGGTGAAAAGCCACGGAGGAATGGCTGAAATTATGGGGGGAGAGCTTGAATTTTGAATCTATGAGAAAGTCAGGATTGTAAGTGAGTGAGAATATGTTTGTGTGGTTGACGTGTAGAGACTGGATTAGTATGTGATAAAATGGATTTGTGAATCGGAAGATGGGGGAATTGAGATATAGAAATTAGAAGATTTGAGGAGAGTATTGTTCTACGCACAGAGAGAGGCGGTTCAGCCGTTTCCGCGCACAAGCTCAGTTTTGGACTCGTTTTGAATGCTCCCAGTACGAGTCTGAGCGAGGTTTGGATTGTATCTAGTAGCGATAGAGTAGTCGCACTAGCTAGATTATAGATAGGGGATCCGTAATCCAACCGAGATCGAACAAGGCTTTTGTATAAATTTAGTAGTAATTTTCGGTTGTATCCTGTACGGTGATGGGAGAGGTATTTCAGAACATTTATTGCACGTAGGCATTTGGCTTTTAGTAATTTAATATGAGTAACCCATGATAGTTTTTGATCAAGTAAAAGTCCTAGAAATTTTGCTGAATTTGCGATTTTAATTTCGAAGTTTTGGAGAAAAAGGGGTGGAATAGATGGAACAGGTTTCTTTTTGTGGAAGATAACGAGGAATGTTCTTTTGCAGGAAAATTGGAATCCACGTTCCGACGACCATGTTGAAATATTGTCTAGTGTTTTTTGTAAAAGTCTATGAGCCCTTTCAGGATTGGGAGAACGGAGTGAGAGGCTATAGTCGTCCGCGAACAGTCTTTGTGAGATTGGGTAATCTGCGTTGAGTGGGAGATCATTTATGGCTACCAGGAAGAGGAGGACGCTGAGGACCTCTCCTTGTGGGACACCATTTTCGACTCTGTAGGATGAGGAGAATTTATCCTGTAGTCTAACTGATATAGATCTATCCTGTAAAAAACTTTGTAAAATTTTTGCTAAATTGCCTTTAAGACCGAAATTGTATAGTTTTTGGCATATATAATGTCTCCAAACTCGGGGGTATGCTTCTTGAAGATCGAAGAATATAGTGTATAGAGGGGATTTTGAAAGGAAGGCTTCTTCGACTTGGTTTTGAAGGTCCGAAAGAGCTTGTATTGTGTTTCGACCTCTTCTGAAGCCATATTGTATTGGTGATAGCAAGTTATTTTGTTCCAGAAACCACCAGAGTCTTCTATTAATTATTTTTTGGAATAGTTTGCCCAACACACTGGTAAGTGCGATGGGTCGGTAAGAGGCCGGAAGTGAGGGGTCAGTGGAAAATGTTGATAAAGTAGATGACGTGACAAGTGAAAGTCAAATGCGCTACAATGGATAAGGTTTAATAAGAGTAAATTTTCGAACTACTCGAGAAGAAGAAAAGAGTAAAATGATTCATATTTGCTTTAAAAACTATTCGGAGTAAAAAATTAGAGGATTTTCAGCATTTTTTTGGTTAATCAGAAAGTTTCTTGTGGCAGTGAAATTTGTGCAGTGCGCTCAAGTGCGCCAGAACATACGAGTACATGTGGAGTACTCTACTGATATCGGGCTGACGCAACGCATAAGCATATAAGACGAATTGTGGTTGTCGCAGACAGCCTGGCAGCAAATAATTCTCGAACGTGATAATAATATCGCGTTCGTCGAATAAATAAATCGTTCGCGATGAAACGAGCGTTTTAAGCGTGCAGTATACAAGAGATAGCCGGCCAGAAATAGCAAATTTTATTAGATCGGATTATTTCTCTTTTTTTACTTTATTAAAAAAAAAGAAAGAAAAGAAATAAAGTGTTCCTCGTAGAAGAGGCGAAGGGTTATGTAGTCTTTTGATAGTTCGCTAGTGACGTCAATGAGTATTCGGCGATTTCACACGATGACTATATTAATTGTAAACATCGTCGGTCGACGGCGAATAATTAATGTTCTTCCCTTCGAGTACTACTCGCTTTTACGATGTTTATATGTGTATGCGTTCTGAGAAAGCTGACCAAGATGTACCGTCAGACGAGTGGACGCGGGATGAGGCTGCGTATGTGTATACAATAGTATGTAAAATGTGCCCCTCTTCCTTCTTTCGTCGCCGTACATTCTTTGGCAGAGTAACCAATTTTGATGTCGCTGCGAGTAATTAATATGAAAACAAAATTAATACATCTGCATTTCTCCATGCGATTATGACTGAAAAGGTATCCGCAGCTCGCGGTACCTTTTGCCAAACGACGACGCTCTCTTTTGGCTCCTTTTCGTTACGCAACGCAAACTGCCACCTCGCCAATGAATGGATTCAAGGTTCGCTCAAAGGAAATTATTAGTTATGTATACGCTCGATAAATAGCCTTCTCGAAGCGCCTCATCGCACAGATCGAGAGATTTGTGTACCGTCGTAGGTAATCCGGAAAACGTGTTTTCTCTTGTCAGTTTTGGTTGAATAAAGATTTCAAATTTCGTATTCCGTACTTCCGTTTGCTGCGTGATGTTGAATTCGTCCGTAGTCGCATTTGGCTCGTCGATTTTCAGCGAACTTGACGGAGAGGCGACGACGTCGACAAAAAGTGTAAAGCTCATTAGAATTCCGCGCCAGAGCGTCGTCCTCTCGGTTCGATTTGATTAGAATAATTGCTATTCGCGAAAGGAAACGTCTTAATTTCCGCGAGCAGTCATTGAACTTCGATCGGAAAATCTGGCACCGGTATACTGATTTATAATTATACGAGCGAGGGTGTTGAACAGGTTTATCTCTCAATGTAAAAAATATTTCGAAACAGGGCACTGAGCTTGCCGTTTTTATCTTTTTTATTCGTCCGAGCAACTTTTTCCATTTAAACGCTACACTGATTTCAGACTTGGCCGTCCACATTATGGCTGGTCGTAAAAAGACGATTGCCCGCGTATAATAATATTTTTCTGGCTTCTGCGAACTTGGAAATTATCGTATCCTTCGTCGAGAATGTGCAAATTTCTTCAAAAACCTTAATACGACTTTAATAGTTCTCTTATTTTATTACGTATTTTAAATTGGAATACTTTCGAAACTTTTGCAATTTCGTATGAATAACTGCGCTCATTTATTTCGCGATCTTGATCTACGTACGAAGACGAAATATTATGAATGTGATGTATGTCTTCTTTGGAGCGTTGTATAATTTTGTACAAATTTTCGACCTATTAGGAATCGTATTTAAAGGACATTTGTGGGTGGTAAACTTAATATCTTATGGTAAATTTTTTAACTTCGAATGGATAGCTCATCAAAAAGAAGTTTCGATTGTATATCTTTCAAATTTGTAACGCTCGATGTCATGGTTTTCTGAACTATAAAAAATAGAGGATTCAGATAATGAATCGTATTCTTTCGATTTTACTGCTCGCAAACAATTTATCGAGGTCGTTTCCGAGGAGTGCAAAGAACTCTTTTCGTGGATAAGATTTTGCTTTCAAAGATATTGTCTCGATATTGAAAATTTTCGTATGCTTCCAAACTTTCATGTTTCATACGATGAAAAACGTTTTCTACCTTACGACTCCGTTTCGTTTATTTTACAATCAGTCCAATGATATCACCATTGACTATTTGTATTCTCTAAAGCAGTACGGTTTTCTGACTGGGGGCCGCGAGAGACAGGACGAAGTAACTTTTAATTAACAATGCAATGTGATGTAGCAGCGTATGAGTAGAAGCATACGAGTATACCTAACACTGAATTTTATAAAACGTTATTGACACGCCTCTTTCGTCGTAGACAAGACTGAGACAAAAGTTCGTAATTCACCGAAAAATTTCGTAACTAATTCTAAACCTCGAATTAATCACAGCCACCATCAGGATAGTATCCGACTCCTATTTCATTTCTTCTCCACGCTAGAGGACCGACCCAGACTAGCTCAAATCGGGGTGCCAGGAGTATGAATACATCTTTCTGAGGGCGTGAGTAACTAAAGATAGACCACAGTCTGTTTTTAGTTCACCTTTCGAGGCTATAATTACTAACAGATAAAACTCAACATACAATTCCTAATTATATAGCATAGGATTACAAGTTACAGCCGGAAAAGGTTTTATAAAATTTTATATACAAACAACAAACAAAAAAGAACAATATAACACAGTGAAGGAACGACTTGACATACTAATACAACTTTAAACTCACGCACAAATCATTCAGATGAGTAGGCACATTGCGTCATAGGTAAACTCGCAGATCCTTTATATACGCTGGACGAAGCGTTCTACTATTATATCGTCCTCGGCCGGCTTGTCTGCTTTTGACGCTTATCTACGAGTAGATGGTTTAATTCATCTCCTCTCCTACCTACCTCCTTGCCAAATTCCTGGACCGTTGGTTCAAACATCGCATTGATTTTGGATTTCCTCATTCGTCCTTGAATTCGGCCTCTTTAACTGACGTCCCTAAGGTTGAAAGTCTTCCCCCGGGAACGACCATCTGCTCAATTGATGTTTTTGGTTTGTTCCCGAATATTCCTAAGGATGCTACTATCCAGCGTATGGGTGAGCTTCTTGTCGAAGCCAACATTCCTCACAAAGAGTTTCAAGAATTTTTCGATTTCTTGAATATTTGCTGGTGCCTCAACTATTGTAAATTTGAAGGGAAATTTTTCGAGTTCCCTGTTGAAGGAGGGATCCCTATTGGATCACCTTTAGGCTCTCTCATCTCCGAAATTTTCATGTGTACGTTTGAACTTGACCTCTTTTCTTCGAATCAGGTATTACTCAATCATATTCACTATTGGCACAGGTACGTTGATGACGTTCTATGCACCTGGACTGGTCCCCCAGATCTCCTTGGTGAGTTTCTGAGGTATCTCAATTCCTGGTACCCTTCCATAAAATTTACTTTGGAAATAGAGGTATTTTCCATTAACTTTTTGGATTTATCGATCTCTGTAATAGACGGTATCCATAAGTTTGGAATCTACAGGAAAGATAATACGACCGATGTTTTAGTCCACGGAGGTTCGTTCTGTCCTGTTGCTCATTTAATAGCCTAGTTCACAGACTGACTCGTATCCCTTTGAGTCAGGCTGCCTTCGAGAAAGAATTACTCACAATAAAACACGTCGCCAGAGTGAATGGGGTCAATGTCGATGTTGACGTGATGGTTCGGAGGAAAATTACGAGGAGAATTCTTGATTCCACCCCCTCCCTCCCCCGAGACACGATCTGTGATCGTCGTATGCGTTGGATCAGTCTCCCTTTTTTTGAGGAAGTTCTCCCTCCAATTGAGTCGGGCCCTCCGCCCGTTTGCCTTCAGACCCGCATTTTACAACCCTACCACAGTCAAAGAGTTGTCTGACTGTGAGGCTGAAGGACCCCATACCCGTTGATGAGAGGAGTGGTGTTTATAAGTTGGAATGTAGGGATTGTGGAGGCTTTTATATTGGACCAGCCGCCAAATGAAGGTTAGAGTAGCTGAGCACCTGAAGTTTGGGAATAAGGGACACTTAGGGGAGTCAGCTTTAACCCTGTATCCCCCCCTCCGCTTCTGACATTAGAAACTATATTACCGATCCGTAATATTGCACTCATGGTATGACTTTTGGAAAAATCAGTATTCAAACAGACTTAGAGCAAGAAAGTGAAGCAGGCTGCTGGACTTCTTCCAACTGAAGTAACCGTCATAAAAAGAATGTAGAGATGGGATGTGAGGTGGAATGGGGAAGTTTTAGTATAGGGGTGATTTATTATATAAAGATGAGAGATAAAATTTTCTACCAGAGCCAAATGAATAAAGATCATGTTTCATGACCTCTATGCATGCTCCGATCGTTCGCCCCCTTCTCGGTCTAGTCTATGATTACTTTAGAATCATTTAGGCTGATGGCTTTAGGAGGGGCTCACTCGCTCCGCTCGTTCGCCCTCTTCTTGGTTTAGTGCAAGTCTACTTCAGAACATTTTAGGCTGGTGGCTTCAGGGGAGCTCACTCGCTCCGCTCGTTCGACCTCTCCTTGGTTAAGTCCAAGTCTAATTTAGAACATTTTGAGCTGGTGGCTTTAGGGGTGCACACTCGCACAGTATACAGGATTCCTAAAACTAGTATAAAGCTCAATGGCAGTATATGGAAAATGGATTATTTCAGGTTTAGTATAAAGATATCCAGGGCAAAGACATGAAACATGTCAAGGGAGGGGCTCACTTGCTCCGCTCGTTCGCCCTCTTCTTGGTCTAGTCCCTCTCCGGGCATAAGCCTCCCCTATCCTCTCCCAACGGGTTATCTGGATGAATTATAAAATCTAAGCTTATATGTATTCATTACTAATGGAAATGAAGCTGTTTGTTATTATATTTCCCCTTTACGTGACATCATCAATCCTCGCTCGCGCAAGTTCTCGAAAACCGGAGTCAATTTAGAAAAACGGACAACGGCATCGTGATCAGCGTCGGAAATACTTCCAGAATGATATTGTTTCGTTCTCTTTAATTTCATTTTTTTTTTTTTCTGTTGAGTAGTGTTATAAGTCTAATCAACCCTTGCAAATGAAACTCAACACTATCACAAACCTTAAACGTACTCATCTTTCTTCCTCACATCATTCTTTCGATAGTGAAATCCTCCTCAAATTCCGTAAATTACTCCGTATGAACGATTATCCTGACTCTATTATTAACACTGTTTGCCATCCTCCTTCTTCCTCCCCTCCCCCTTCCATCACCCAGAGCAGGGATCCTAAACAAAAGTTCTTCTCCCTTCCGTACTATGGAACTGGTAGTTACATGATACGGAAATATTTACAAAAGTTGGATCCCAACCTTGTCATAGCCTTTAGCTCCTTCAATAATTCTTATAATAAATTTTTCTCAAAAACTAAAGATCGTTTTCCTCCTACTCTAAACTCTGATGTCGTGTATAAACTCAAGTGTCGAGATTGCTCTGGGGTATATATTGGGGAGACGTGTCAACTTCTCAAAACTAGATTATATCAACATTCTTGCAATGTAAAGTGTGACTTAGAAAATAAGAATAATGGTATTATAACGCATAGTACTGCTCTTTCGCAGCATTCGGTAGAATTGTCGCACAAATTTGACTTCGATAATGTTATTATATGTGGTAGGGAGAAGAATGAATCAAAACGAAAAATTTTGGAGGTCATTAATATTATTGAAAATGATAAAGCGATAAATTTCAAAACGGATAGTAATCGCATCCATCTCTGTATCGGCCACAGCTTCCGTGAGGGATCGGAAAAGCTCCTCCATAAGGAGAACTCCTACTGTAAACGCATCGCCCTCGAGCATATGGAGATAATGCGTCATCTCAACACCGATGGCATTACTGTACTTGACTCGTGCACTCCGGAAGATGGCCTGTTACAAGTTGCTACCGATAGAGATACGTACTCTGCATCAGTCGAGGATGTAGCCACAGTCGATTGTTTTTGAACTGACCATGTCACTGTGTTTCCAAATATTTCGAATGGAGAACGATTTTCTATCATGCGAGTCTGATGCGAAATCCGCATCTGCAAATCTCACTAATGGAGGCAAATTCTCAGCTCGATAGTGTAAACAGTAGTTTTTCGTGCCTTTCTGATAACGCACCAGCACATGCCATGTTAGGTTCGTTAACTTTCCTGCACTAAACGTTTACACTGTACGCTATGACGAATCTGGTCAGTGTTGACAAATACTAGAGGGCACCAATCAGTAGAGAGATGCAGTTTTGGCGAACACACGTCAGTAGGTAGAAGATTTATCCCAGTGCAACCAATCTCGCCTTATACTTTTTGGTTTTGGATCCCTGGTTATAATTGTAAAAACCAATCGGCTACCTATGACTTCTTTCTCGTCTTCCTTACAAGCCTTCCTAGTCACTACTTCCCATACCTTGTTTTCCTTGAGAGCAGCACACTCTTCCTCTATAGCCGCCTCCACTTGTCCCTATCTTCCGACCTCACTTCGGAACTTCATCAGCCTCTACACCTTCAACAAATGACTCGTTCTGTTCCTCTAACTGACTCATAAATGCACTCACGGCGTTCACTTCATAATCCCTCAAATACGATGTTCTCTCCCTCTCAGATATTCTAATCTCTCTAGTAGTCGGCTCTTCGTTAAACTCTACTCTTACCTCAGGAGCTGAACTCACACTACAACTCTGATCTCGAACACCTTCCTGACCAACTTCATCTCTGTAAATTTTCGCCTCATCAAACTCAACATTACGCAGGTGGGAGAAATATACAAAAGCAACCTTCTGCCGCTCCTACAAAATATCCTTCTTCACTCATCTCTGAAGCCTTATCCTCTCAGTAGACTTGAGATGACAAAAAGCTACACATCCAAACTTGAACTTTTCAAAGTCGAACGACCCCTTCATCTTCTTGTGGTGGTTCATTCACTTGTTCCGCGGGAAGACCTTCACTCGCCTTGTCTTCTGCGAGGGGACTGCCATCACTGTGCGAGTAGGATGAAGGAGAGTGGTGTGTTGGTATAGCATCTTTCGGAAGTATCATATGTCGAAATTAAGAAGTGTGTTGAATAACCGGTTAATCGGTTCTCTTAAATTTTAAGCCGCGGTTAATCGGTTGATTCCAACTTCAATTGGGAGTCGATTTGAAGTCGGATATCAGTAATTGACGGAAGAGATAAGTTTTATTAAAATCGATTATACATTAGTAATCAGTCTACTGGAGCACTGGTGAAGCATAATAGAGATTCTTAATAGTCCTCATTTTATTTAATTATTATTGTATGCATTCTGTCTGTGAGTAGCAAAGTCACGGGATTGAAATTACACTGAACTTATTCAAACTTTATATCACACGAGAACAAAAAACAATTGATAAATTTACGAGCTGACGAAAAGATAATGAAACGCATCGATCGTTGATAATAACTTATTCAAATCACGAGGACAAAAAATCAAATACACTTATAGGTGATAGAAGAGAGATTAGGATTATAGGCTACCTACAAATAAATTGGTCAAATAGACTGAATGAAAATGAGAAACAAAATAACTTACCTACAAATTGAAATTGATATGACTGAGAGCGAAAAACAAAAAATTTAAAACACGACAAGGATGAAGAAATAATTTCGATGGTTCATCAATATGACTGTACATCAAGCTAGCTACTTTTTAGATTCAAATACAGTTTACATTAATAATTCCGCAAATATTCTTCGCTGCTCTGCCTCCCCTTTCATCCTCTCTTTTCTCTCTTCAATTTCTAATTTCAGTCTCGCTTCTCTTTCTTTCTCGTCGAGCTCAAATTTTTTCTTCTCAAAGTCTAACTTTTCCTTTTCAAAGATTAATTTGTCTTCTTCTAGCTTCATCATCTTTTTTTCTACCCTCTTTTTCGAGTATGTTTTTTTCTTCGAGAAAATCGATAACGTAAGTCGATTTCTTATGCCCTCGCTTATTAGCCTGCTGGAATCTAGGAATTGGGGCGGTGCCACGGATACTTTTTTGATCGTCAGGCAGAGATTTGCTGCTTTGACCTTCGTGAGCTGTAGACCTTGATTCGTTGATGGTGGATTCGTTCGTATTATTATTGGAAACAGTAGGTGATTCAGTATTCACGCAAGCATCGTCTGGTTCGCGACCCAAAGAATTCGAGGATATTTGAGAGCACTGCACTATCTCAATTTCATCGTCAACATCACCAGCATAATCTATAGATAAACATTTTTTCGTTATACGAGAGCGATGATTAACTACGAACCCTCATATGGAAGAAGGGGAAAAAATAGAAGTTTTACCTTCAAGTGATAGGTCTACCAAGAATGATCGCGAGTAATCATAATCATTACCGGTATTCGGATTTGGCCGTTCGAAGTCATAATTCATCTCATACTCAGGTTCATACACGGGACTGAGATAATTCAACGATAAATTTCTCGCCTCGATTCCACTCTCAGCATCATCATCTTTTCTAGAAGATGATTTCAATTGTGAAGGCCTGTTAAGATTTTTAGGCAGATTGGCTGCCTCCGTTAGAAGCTCCTGAAGTATGGCATGCTGTGTTTTCGTTCCAGATTTAAAAACCAAAGGCTGGGAAATAACGGCACATCAAAATAGAACGTAAAAACTTTAAAAAAGGTGAAAATACCATCAGAAAAAAACATTCCCCTTCATATATTGCTCTTCACTTCAAAATAAAATCAAGAACGCTATAATAATACAATGAAACTTTAGAACAATAAGTCGAACTTATTAAAAATACATGCACATTAATTTTGAACAATGAACGTTATAAAAATACATGGAACTTCTAAAAAATAGGTTAACATAAATTTTGAACAATGACGTCAATGGTTTAAAAAAATAGAAATGAGCTACAAATATTATTATTATTATTATTATTATTATTATTATTCATAATTATTTTTTACTGGAATAGAAGAGCTCGCTTGGCTTTCGCTGGCCGACCCCTCTTCCTCCTCTGGCCAAGAGGGATGCGTTTAGCCTCCTCTGGAGCACTTACTAATTTCAGCCTGATCTGCATGCCTAAAATGTGCTTGCAGATTGTTCTCTTAGCGAAATACGGACACGTGCATGTACACTCGGACAATTTATCGAACATTATTTTGATCACCCACACACCGTAGTACTCGTCCCTGAATTCCTGAAAAGTATTCCATTTATTTTCCTTGGTTTTGTAGTTTGCCAGTCTTCTCGTTGTTATAGGCTCAGTGCCACTCGCAGCAGTGTAGTACTCGGTGTAATTTCCATGTTGGCGTTGCAGAACCTTGGCATTAGACGTGGCCCACTGGTAACCCTTCGTCCACTCACTGAGGTCCACTGAGAGGCTTGTTGCGAAGCTCTTGCAATTCACTCCGGAAGGATTTCTTTCATCCGACCACTTCCTTACAAGTTCCTCTGCCCGCACGAGGAATTGTCCCACGGGTAAACGTTCCCGAAAAAGATGGTCCCTTTTTATGACAGAGTTCGTGGCTTCCAAGGCATTGTTCGTCGACGGGAAGCCAAGAGCCGCTCCTTCGTATCAACTTGACTGGTTTGCAGACAACCATTCAGACTCGAAGTAATCGATGAATTCTCTTACGCGACTGTCCTCCTTCATCCTCCACTTCTGTACGAATAACAGCGAGGCAACACGAAATGTTTCTTCAGTAAGGCAGGTTTGAAGGCAATCTAAATCAGAAATTATCTGTCCACATACACCATTTTTTGTCAACACTTTCAAATACTTCTCAATATTTTTGCGTACGTGAAAGAAACAGTGCAAACGAGCCTTCGGAGCGCCAAAAACTTGTTCAAAACCGGCAGTTATTGCCGGGGCCGAATCTCCCAGCAAAATCGAAGGATTCCATTCTGGGTTGTGTTCCTGGGTGGCTTCAAAAACATAGGCATAATCGTCAGCAGACTCGCCTTTACAAATAGCGAGGCAGAACGGATGAAATCGATTATCTTTATCGCTGGTGCCCATTATTAATAGAGGGTAACCTTGCCAAACGACTTTATATGTCCCATCGGCTTGTACAAGTTCTGAATACGTGAGGAAATTCAATAGCCTTCGAGTTGACATGACTATTTTTATGTCTTGTTCTTCTACATCGGTTGAATCGGCGCGAACGAGGTAACGGAGCACAAATGGCGTGTCCTCATCCGTTGGCATTGCTGAACGAGAACTGCACCACTCACGAATTTCAACAGCGGAAACCGACGCACTGCCATACTTCGCCTTCCTCAACTGTCGCAGGTGAACGATCAACTTCTTTTTTTCTGGTTCCTTTTTCTTCGCACGTCTCATTGCTGCTAAAATTCCATCAGGTTTTTCGATTCCCTCGTCGAACTTCATTTTCACAAATTCTTTCTGTTCTAATGATAGGCCCCTAGTGCGTACTGCGTCTGCTTGGTGCTCGTGGTCGCATTCGGTTTCGTATAAGGATACTTCATCACTGTTCGCGTGAAATAATAAATATAAACCGGAAGGGCATTCTTCTGTTCTATATTGACCTCCGGTGCATCGATATATCACTTTTGTACCATTAGCAGTAGTTTGTGATGTTGTCCTCGCCCATACTTTACGACGATGAACTTCTTCTTCTGCAGCCTTGACTTCTGCGAAGACCATAGCTCGAATCCACGAACGATTCCTTCCTCTCCTCCTTTTTACCACCGGCTCATCATAATCATCATCGTTCGAATCGTCGTCACTACTCGTAGAGAAATCCTCAACATAGGTAACGTCGTTGTCGGACATTATTTTAAAATTCACTCAGAAATACGATGAAATTATATTATTGAAAATTCACTCGATAAACAGGCATACGTACATACACTTTGTGTGATTCTTAAAAATTCACTGGTAACTACAGAATATATGAAAACGCAGAATGTACGTCGAAGTATGAAGGAATAAAAGGAGTATAGGCGTATTGGTAATATTATCAGCCGGGATCATACAGGAATAAACTTTGCACTTCTTAGCATCGTGCGTCACTGTAGGTTACACACACAAGTTGAGTGATTTTTTCTACAAGTTCAGTGATACTTCCGTATAATGTTTCATTTTGTAGCTCATCTGTACTAACATGTAAGTTGAGCGATTTTTTTTTATAAGTTCATTCATACTTTATTATAGTGCTTCATTTATAGCTCATTTGTATTGATATACAAGTTGAGGAATTCTTTTTTATAAGTTGAGTTATACTTTCTTAAAGTGCCTCATTTGCCGCTAATTTGTACTGAAAACCTAGTTCATTTATTTTTTATTAAAGTTCAAGATTTATAGTTGAAACATTCTCTTTTGTACGGGCAATATAATTTCACCCAAAACCAAATATTGGGATGCTTAATTTCTTTGAGCATTCATTCTGATTAAACTAGTAGGTAGACCTAAATTTATCTGTCTTCGTCAGAAATTACAATTATAGCCATTTCACATGATGTGTTTGCACTTACTTTTTTGGTTGGTATGACAAGAAGTGAGAACAAGGAAAATTTATGACTGGAGACCTGAGAGAAAGGTATCGCTCACTTATTTAAGAGATTGAAGATAAGGGAAGTTGAGCTGACCTGAGTCGAACGGTACAAGTAGAGTAAAGTTGCAAGTTATCGATATTCCCTTAAACATCTGCCAATCATTACGCAGTTCTTATGCCATCGTCCTTCGGTCTTCATATTTCGCTATACTCATCGTCAACACTGCTCAGACGATCAATAGTTGGTCTACTTTGTGAGTGACAAAATTTTGAATAACTTTGCAAGAATTATACCTACGTCTATCATTTTATACATTCTTCATTTTCGAAATTCTGGATATTACGATACCTCAATTACTTATTCGGAATTGGTCCTGGGTTACGAGTTAACTACTCTAAAAGTGAGAAGGGAACTTAGTTTAATAATGTGGAAAAACTGAATCGTCGTTCTTACTAAGTACCTAAGATAAATTTCCTTGCTCCATCCAGAACAAGTAAGTGTAGGAATATCTTTCACATCCTCAGCACAGAACGCAGCAATTTGCTTCTGCTCCATTGGGATGTTAACCCAAGTTGCGTAAGTTGGTAACCGTGCTCGAACATGTGGGGGATAATTTTAACGTACCATGCTTCATGATGGGGAATTTGCAATTTTCAAATACGATTTAAATTATTACAATTCGTAATATCAAAAAATTATATCCTATAAATCGTTTAAACACTTCAAGAGAATCGATAATTGAAAGAAGTAATTTTAATAGTGAAGTATTGAGTCATCTACGACTAATTGAAAATCTCGTTTCTTATGGCCAAATACATTGAACGTAAAATCGTCACCCAGAAATTCAAGCGAGTGCGGCGAGAGAGGAAGGCGATTCTAGTGCTACCAAACATAGGTTAACATCCCAATTGCTTTGTGCCCTGTCTCTCTTGAACCTTGTTGTTAAAGAAGACCGCACAATTGATATACCTATTTTTTACAGTAGAAAAATATTAAGTAGCAAGGTGACGACAGTCCTCATGAACTTGGAAACAAATTGATAATGCTTGCCCATCATCTATCTTTTTTTTTTTTTTTTTTTTTCATATCATAAATCTTTTAGTTTCATCTTGTCCGCTCCCCTATGACCAAATGGCCTCCATATATATATAATATGTAATTATCATTATTATATCTATTTTATTTATTTATTTTATTTTTTTGTTTATTCTTCGAAATGATTGGTTTGTGGAAGGGGTTGGGGGATGGGATATGAGACCAGGGTTGGGGTGGCTAGTGGTAGACATAATTATTATCATTACCGTATTGTTTTTTTTTTTTTTTTCTATTTTGAATTTTGATTTTTGTTTATCCGTATTTTTCGCTATTATTTTCATTTTTATTTTTATTATTTTTTTTTTGAATTTTGAATTTTGTTTGTTTATTATCCGTATTTTTCTATTGTTTTTATTTTTTTTTGGTTTGAATTTTGTTTTACCTAATTTTTTTTTTTTTTTTTTTCCCATCTTTTTCGTTCATAGTGCCCTCCTGTCATTGGCCGATCGGCTGTTGGAGGGCACTCTAATAATATAAATACATAGAATAAATAAATATGGGACATCAGCGCCACCAAAATTGTGATTCGAAACAAAACCCGTACGTACATTATTCATATACTTACTTTGTGACACGGATTCATTTCTGCGTAAAAGTTTTGAATCACTCAAATAGATAGGTCAACCTCGCAAAAATGGAAATTTTCCACAGCTGCACAAGTTATCAAACCGATGACAGTTTCATTTTCAATGTTACCATCTGCATTTCACCTTTTAAAACGTACGTAGGGAGATGACGTTAACGGTTTTATGTCTGAATTTACGTTGCTCACTCACTTAAGGGATATAGAAGATAGATTGATTTTTTTCTGTTGTTTTTAGCTCCGCGAGTAGGAAGATTAGAATACATATATTTTATTTCGTATCGCATCGAGATAATAATTAATATCAGGAGAATGAAGATCATGCGCGAGTTGCCAAATTTGCTGTATAAATCAAATTAATTTCGACCGTAAACTTTCTTACATTCTTGAACTTCTAATCTCGAACGTCATTTTCCTGGTTAAACAAATTAAACTAGTATTTTTCGCGTGATTGATGACGTTGGAAACTATAAAAAATCTCATTCATCTGTATCTACTTATAAACGTCCCCAAGTTTCAGCTTGACCGCATCAAGTCTCGTTTTTTTTCCAACTTTTCTTTTGTAATGAAGCGAACTACTTTTCAAGCCTTACCTCAAAAATTGTTCACAATCAGAAATCTCGCGAAGTCCTGATGTGAAGTGAGGCATAGATCCAAATGGGGGAGGGTGCAGGCAGTAAAACCTTTCGATATTTTTGCACGTATACTTTTTCATTTCCCATCCGATGGTGAGGATGAAGGAAATGAGGTCGCATAAGCTGTGGGCCCCTTTTTCTGAATCCGCGCTTGTTGACGTATGTAGAGAAGATAGTCCAGTCATGATTATTCAACTGTTGCCTTTGTTTTCACATTCTACGGATCTGAGCGCGGAAAACCAATCAGACTAGATCCTCTTGATCGGCATGGACGCCCTGAGTGCAAATTCAGAAACAGAGGACATGCACCAGATTGTAAGCCTATAATGTAACCGGGATGTAGAAGACTATCAACCTTTTCTGATTGAGACTCATCAGTTGTCTTGTTTGGGAAAAACAAACCGCAGGATGGTCAAGTGTTGAATTGTTCGTCAAGGGATGAGCGAGCAGAAATGTGCTGACTGAGTTTCTGAACTGGCTACTCTTCCTGTTGGAATAGGGCTAATCTAGCCTAAGGAGAACTCTGACCCCGACGACTTGATCGTTTGCTCATGAAACAGTGATGTTTATTGATGGAGATAAGAAAAATGACAACAAATAATAATAATTTATGACGAAACCTTAAAACTAAATTCTGATAAGACTAGATTATGTACAATATTATTATTTTTTAATATAAATATTATGCAAAAACGAATAAAACGAACTATATAATTGTCAATTGGACTGTTAGAATGTGCTTAAGGACCTTATCAAAGTTAGCTTATCAATGGCTTTAACTATGTCAAGTAATTCTTGTGAATACTGAAGATTGTACTTGACTGAAGAAAGTGCGTCATGATGAGATACATCATCATGTGTTCTAATTACCTTTGCTGCTGTCCTCTTCAGTATAGCAAGCACATGAGGTGGAATAATTAGCACATTCAAACAAAAGGTTGAATAAGTTGACCAACTTTTTCCCCAATATTTTTCAGAAAATCTGTACCTGCAATATTAGCTTCATTTGAGGTTTCAATTTGAGATCTATTTGCTTTTGCACTTGATCCCATGATATCCTCTGCCACAAAACCATACTTACTCATTCCTTGTAAGTCCGATATGTTGTTCATGATTTGCCTTAAATCAAATATTTTACTAGGGTCAACTCCTGTGCTCAAATTCAACATATTCTTCATCCCATCATCGACACGTTGTAATAAATCACTGGAAAGATTTCGAGAATTTTTGAAAAGATTGTCCATGTTGACAATAGCTGCATTGTCCGTATCTTCCTCCGCGCCAGAGCCCTGAACACTATCGGTATCCACACCTTTCGATGTCAATAATTATATTGTTTATAATTTGTTAGAAGTTGTGTAATAAGTTTGTACCAGGATTTATACCTGAGTTTAGTGTATTTCTCGTGTCTACAAGTGAATTTCCATCATTAGTTTGCGCATTATTTGGAATGCATACAGGTATAGCCAATACGCACATGCACGCTGGAAAAATGGTTGAGAGTTTTATAAAAATCGAGCTCATTCTCTCTTCTTGTATCTAGAAAAAAAAAGGTGAAGAAGAATTGAATGCATTTATTAGGAAAATAACGTGATAATTTCTATTTTCAGAGAATCGACTCCCTCAGCCCTTTCTACCTAGTTGCATGGTCTCACCTACGACTCCAAAACCTCCTAGACACTCCAAAAATATCGAAATCTTGAAAGTAAAGCGCCTGAACTCATTGGACGTTCCCAAATACCTATCACTGCAAATTCCTCCTCCAAGTCTTCGATAGTTTAATCTGTTCCGAAGTTGATTACGGCTCTCCAGTTTATATACACACTCTATCGTAATAACATTCGTTTTCCGGGCTTTATTTGGCCTTTGGCGTGCTACGTACCAGCCTTTCACTCAGCCTGTGCATTAAGGCAGTTGTTCCTTCTCTCCGTTACTGCCCTCATTCACTCACAGCTAACTCTCTAGCCTTAACAGCCCAATATCCAAACCTTCCTATCTCTTCGAGTGCTCTCAGCCCGCTTGATTCACTCATTCTATCGCTTCAATCTTATCTAGACCTCAAACTCAGGCCCCTACTTCCTATTCTTTCATCTTCTTCCCTTCGTTAATTCCTACTGTCGCGTTGAAACAGAAGACCTTATCTACACGACCACCGATCTGGAAAATCGCGGAGATGTTTCATGTCTTTCTTGAAGTTTCCTGAATCCCAGGCCCTAATTCCAGAATTTGGAAGTTGACATACCCTTGTGAGTAGGCCTCTAAAAGGTGTCTTCCCTGAAGTTTCCTTGATCCTAGCCCCTACTTCCAAAATCTGCGAGTTCACAACACCCCTGCGAGTTTTCCTCCTTCCACCATCCGGAAAGTAACCCTAGACATGATTCTAAAAATCAGCGAGTTCCACGAGTCGTGGATTCTAAAATCTCTTTTTTTCAGGAAATTTTCGGACCACGGTTGACGACATCACAAGGTTAGTGTCTTAGTGACTTCAAAAGGTTGATGACGTCACAGAAGGGGGGGGGGAAGTTGGAAAAAATGTCGACTCTCGAGCTATTTATGATAGGAGGGGGACTTGAAATAATTTTGACCTCTAAGATCCGCGATCGCGAG
This sequence comes from Aspidiotus rigidus, assembly GCA_035079385.1. Lineage (NCBI taxonomy): Eukaryota > Metazoa > Arthropoda > Insecta > Hemiptera > Diaspididae > Aspidiotus > Aspidiotus rigidus. The sequence continues at coordinate 10,118,250 of JAVHKY010000020.1, read as the reverse complement.
CGGTCCACGGTTGATGACGTCACGAGATTGATGGCGTCACGGAGAGAGGGAGAGTTGGAATAATTTCGACCTCTAAGCTAAGATAGGAGGGGGACTTGGGAAAATTTCCTCTCTCGAGCTAATAGGAGAGGGACTTGGAAAAATGTTGACTCTCGAGCTATATACGTATCATAGGATTTTCTATATGTTATACTTTTTAAAAGACCTTCCGCAGTGAAATACGGGTCTTGCGGGTTCCCCGCTCGCCGTTGCAAAACTTGCAACGGCATCCTAATTGGATCGAGAAGATTCCGTGGTTTAAAGTCTTATCGGCACCGGTTTAAAAAATCATTCATTATTCCAGCATCGTGTAGAATCACAGAACAAGAACAATGCCAAGTGGAAAACAGTCTGTTCTTCCAGATCGACGATTTTGTAGATAAGGTCTTCTGGTTGAACAAGGGAGGACAATCTCTGACATCCATCACAATCTTACTGAGATTCCCAAGACAGCTAACTTCATATTATACCAACAACACATCAACAAAATCATTTCTTCAGAATTTTCATCTTATCTTCTCTCCTAGACGGACGGGTCCGGGTTAAAATCGGGACCCAAGCCGGGATATGCAGGATGTATCCCCCTTCTGTAGGACTCGCTTTTCTTGTCCTCGAAATTTCCTTTTGACTCTCTCTCTCTCATCCTTACTTGCCATCCAAGACCATCATTCACTCTTGTACACTTTTTTTGTTCTTTCTCATCCTCCATCTCTTTTGTATGGATATACCGGGACATATATCGACCTCAAGAAACATGGTGCAGGAGATCTCGCTAAAAAACAGTCACTGCGTTCACCCTTCATAACTGTTCCCTCCTCCTATGATCTTAAATCATATTACTGCACTCTCATCCTCTTCTCCTGGCAGATTTCTAGTCCTCTTCATTCTCGAACAAGCTTTAATCTACTAAAAAAGTTCCATATCCTTCAAATCGCCTTGCCGAACGTGAAGAATTCATCCTAACCCGCCTCACCCACTCTTTTCTGTTGCCGCGCCTTTCACCTTCTGCATGCCTCTACTGCAATGCTGATGATCTATCCGTTCAACACTTTTCTTCGACGGATACTCGGATTAATTCTACTTTTTTCGATTCGTCTATTCTTGTTGCCCCACACTGGTCCAGATTAGGAAAATTGCGGCCAAAACCCTGAAGAAAAAGTTATTGAGAAGTGCCCATATTTTTATATAGAATTGTTCTTGAGAATATAGGTAAACAAAATATTACAGTACTTCCACCAGGTAATTTTTGTTCGTACATTTATTCCTTACTTCTCATAAAGAATTGGTACAAACTATGAAAAAAGTGCTCAATATAGGCATACACTTGAATTTTATATTCTGGCTTCAAAACTGATTTTGTCATCGACTTTTTTTTTTCATCCTTGAAATCTCTATTCTGGAATGAAATAATTTCTGAGATTGGAATTTCAATAGTTATCCCGAAAAACATCATTTTCAAGAAACAAACCCAACTAATTGGGTATAAAGTAGGAACTTCATGGACTAGAACTAAGAGATTGCGATATATTGCGTCAATCGAGAATCAGAGCTTGATTCGGTGAAGCATTAGCTTTTAGATAATGGAAACTTTAGCTGCCAATATGCGCCAATAGTAGAGTCATAATTCTTAATTATATAACACGAGTTTGTACCGAAATTTGTAAAATCAACTTCAAATTTGGATTTAGCAGTCCGAAAAACAAAAAAAAATAAATCTTTTCAGGTTTTCATTTGAAAAAATTATTTCTGGACTAGTGATTGAGACGTTACAAAATATAGAATGAATCTCATTTTTATGAAAAAATGTTTTCTTCTTGGAAAAATTGTTTCTCCCGAAAGAAAACATTCTATTTATTTGTAAAAAGTATGTTTCTACAGTAAGATTATTGTCAAATTTAGATTCAATGGTCCACAAAATGAAAAAATGATTGTTTCGCAGAATTTCACAACAAAACATGTTTGTTTCTAGTTTGGTAGCAAAGATTTTGCCAAATTAGGATACAGTGATCCAATACATAAATAAAACACATTTTCACAAGGAAAAAAAAAAAAAAAAAAAAAAAAAAACAAGTTTTTCAATTAAAAAACATGTTTTTTTTTTTTAAAAAGGGTTTTTCAATTGTACAAATCTACTTTATTAGTTGCTTATACAAGAGTACTTTCGGGTGTTATCCCATCATCAGTTGTGTCGCAACTAACCCTTTTTCAATATTAGTGCTCTACTTACACCTCACTCACTCACTATGAGTAATGTTTTTTTTTGTGAAAAACATTTGATAGCAAAATTTCTGCCCAATTTCGAATCAGTGATCCAAAACGTGACTAAAAGAATCAGAGGTTAAAAGCTAGCTGAAAGCAGAAAGTCTTGAGCCAAAAGCCCGAGAATTTTGACTCTAAAAAGCCGAAAGTCAGAAGTTGAAAACATTTTCTTGATGTGAAGCAAAAAGCCAAAAGTTTTATTTACTCGTATTTAGCCCCTTCTTTCAGCTTTTTCTTTCACCTTTCCTTTTCTGCTTTTTTCCTCTCTTTTCATGTTCATTAATTTTTTTTTTTTTTTGGAAAAGTTGAAAGCTAAAAGTTTTAAACCGAAAGCCGGAGAATTTTGACGGGAAAGAGCCAAAAGTCAAAAGTCGAAAAATATTATTTTGTTGGGGAGCGAAAAGCAAAAAGTTTTTCAGGTAATTGAAAGCTAAAGTTTTATCTTACGGGTTCATTTTCACAAAAAAAATAAAAAAAACATTTTTTCCTTGAAAAAACATGTTTTTTTGGTGAAAAACATATTCGTTGAAGTTGCATGATAAATTTGCTACCATATTCGGCTTCTGCGACCCAAAAAACGGGTATGCTCGAAGTCCTGAAGTTTTAGCCGCAAAAAATTATTTCTGGACCAGTCCCCACCTGCCTTCTTCGATCCCATAAGGCTAAGTATAGTTGCAAGGCTTATTAATGTGGAAAAGAAAACTTCAGAAGTTTTAAAAAATATGTAGCAACACTAACACACTTACGCTGATATTATGAACGAATACGCATGAAATACAGACTGCTTGGCTTCAATTTTCACGAAATTTCACGATTTACTGAACTTGTAAGTACTTACGCAGTGCCATATTATTTGAAAAGTATGAATTAGAAATGACCGAAAAACTGTAAACGCCAGAGAAATCAGCCTGAGTCAGAGGAGCAGAAAAAAATTATGCGAAGAACCTCACCTCTCATAGTTTGTAGTTATAGATATGATTCACAAGTAAACATTCGATAAGCCGCGAGTATCAGTTTCGAAAGGAATTGAGAAGTGTTATTTTGTATGAGGTTCATAACCCCTGGTATTTCGCTTGTTTGTTTTTGTCTACCCAACAAAATATGCAATCTTGATCTTCCGAAAAATTAACGCGCACTTGTTTGGTAAACAAGGTCGTCCTTCCTTTTTCCGGCAAATTGTGGTTCCGAGGAGTATCAGGGCTCTGGCCAACTTTACAGACTTAGAAAATTCCATAGAGGAATATTTGGAAAATTTTCGACTTTTGAGCTAAAAATAGTCGAGAACACTAGAATGAATTCCCATTCTCTCAAGCCATTACGAATGACGTTATTATTGGAAGCTCTTTCAGTTTATTTATTTCGTATATTTAGTCACGACGGTCGAAAATTTCAAGATATTCTAGACCATCAACCTTTCGAACTCGTGCACAAATTATTTTACGTTTTAGGTACATTGAAATGGAAAATTTTGTACACCTGAAAGCCAACGTGACATGATAACAGTTCTACAGCGACAACGCAAACATTTTAAATTTACCTCATCCGCTGACAGCAGCGTGCTTATCGATAATGTAGCCTATTTCATCGGTTTAGATTTTCTCAACTTCGGCTACATATATGGGTCGTTCACCTTGACCTACGTCAGTCTGAATTTTCGTTCAAAGGTGTACACAAAAAAAATTCGTATCACATCTGAATTCAAATTGGTTCATCGAAAATCTTTTCTTCAATCTGTAGGTTAAGGGTACAATTTAGCTTATGGTATGTTCAACTGTCCTGATGATTTCGAAAGCATGCGATTATTTCGAATTTGATACCCGTTTTATAATACGAATGTTTCTTTTTACCCGAGAAGAATTCGTATGAATGTCCTAGTTTGGCATTGAATTGTCATTTGAAATTGGAAAAAATTTGTAATTCCGCGCTGATAAAATATCCTTTTTCTAGTTTGGTAGTGAAATATTTCACTCGTAAACGTGTCTGGATGATAATAGGTTCTCAAATTCTTTCATTTCGGTACTGTCGTCGATCTAAGTTAAATTAATGCGTTATTGACGTCTTTATCGGAATGTGACTTCAGTGACTCGGTTAGAAAGATATTAACTCGAAACATTTCTCATAATTCTAAATTGAACGAGTCCAGGCTCTAAATTTTTAAAATCTCATCAGTCATACACTGCTGTTGAATTTAAAAGCTTTATACTAAAATTTATTTTGGTCTTCTCGTTTCTAGCTCCAACCTCGTCAGGGCTTCATTTACACATCTAATCTTGCAATTTGTGCACATGATGTGAGTAACCACTCTAATGAAGAAGAACGGGAATTCATTTTATTGGATGATGTCAGGAACACCAAAAATCTCCTCTTCGGTCTATTTGGAGCGTCTCTGTTTGGCATGCCTCTCTCTTCTTCTACATGAGTTGAATGTCGAAATCTCTCAAAGTTCCAGTCCCCTCCCTTACTTCATCTAAATAGATCAATGGTCGAGATTCTTCCAAGTTCCTTTCGTGACATTATTTTTCGAAGTCCACATCCTCGTCCGCTTGATTTTTAGCTTGATGCGATGATGGGAATTTTCGAAGTTCTCATATTTTCTGTTCTCTCCAGTTTCCCCTCCCCTCATATTAACAATCGGTATTTTCTCAAGTATTATAATAGCTTGAAAGTTGGGGTTTGGCAAAATTGTATGAGACGGATAATTAAAAGAACTTATCTGGCGAATTACAATCGGCGAGATCTACGCGTTCGTAAAAATCCTAGAATGAGGTGTGCCATCTTACCTAATTCGTGCTTACGAGGATTGAAGGACGCAAGAAGATTCAGCTTATGTTCATTGGTCCTCTGATGAATTTGTACGAGAATGTGGTTCGAGCTCCAGCTTTCCCTGTTGACCAAAGTTGTCAACGAACGAATTCCCATGCGGTGGAATCAGAAGAGAGACAGGTGGTCGAATACCATTTTTCTGCGGACTCTTCTAGGAAGAGTCGAATGACTTCCCAATATCTCGTGTGATCGATATCTATAGACGCGCAAAATGGCCTCCGAAGATTTAGGGCCAGGCTTCGGCGTTCAAAGATGAGACTTTGGAGCCGAACTTAGGTATGACTGTGTCTTTGACAATCGAAGACAGCGGTCTGGGAAGAGGATTGAGTTTCGCCTCTGATGTGTTCGGGGTAACGAGTTGTAGATTGATTGAGCCGGAATAGGTAGTGGAATACGCCGACAAGCCCAACTCGTTCAACATTTTCCCCAGGGAAACTGGGTTTCCGTCTGGATCTGTGTGGAGGGCTGCGATATCACCTGAGAGCGTGATCTTAAAGGATCTCCTAGCCCAGCGTGGTACTAGTTCGCGTTTGGCCATTATCGCCGTCGGAAAAGCCATCAGACGTTCATGATGAGATACGTCCTTGTGTTCTTCGGAAAATACGTATACTGTTTCCTTGTCCAGGAATTGAAACGAGTACATGCGTGGTACCGTGGTTTTCTTGGTCAAGTCAGCTGGCGAGGGTTCAGCACGAAGAGTGAAACGAACTTTACAGGTCACCTTTCGAGTTCGAAAATTACGATCAACGAAAATTTTCCAAAAGGGCAAAAACTGAGGGAACCGAAACTGTCACTGCACTTTTTACAAGGGCTAGTAATTGACGAGAACTCGCGGAAGAGGGTAATAAAATGACAAAAAGGGTTTAGAATTTTCTTCAACTTTGACCCCTATTTTCATATGAGTGGCGTAGCCAGGGTGGATCAAGGAATTCGCCCTACCTTGAGCTGAAAAACTTACCCTAAAATATCATTAACTGTTATTTGTTGCACAAGCAGGTGAAGTGACATCGCAACGAGTTGAAACGCCAAGTCCAATACATTTCATTTACTAGTGCTTCTCTACCCACGCTGTCGGACGTGCTGCAAAATCCGGGTATGATTCAAGCGTATGCAAAAAATCATCTCTCTTCCTCTTTATGATCTTTATTTGCACACCTAACCGTGAGCGTTCCACGCATTGGGTATGTGCTAGTAAGTTCAGTTCAGTGTAAATCTGTTGGTGATTTACAGATGCACAGTTGAGTCCTGCTGCTTGAAAACAGCGGTGTGCGGTTGGCCATTTGTACGAGTGTACGATGGGTTCTCGTGGACACTCTCGCTTCATGATTGGTTGGAGCGTAGCACTAACGCGTCATTCCTGTGCAAAAGGCCTTAGGTCCACGGCCCATCCACTCTGGGTTCGTCGTTCCTATCATTATGAATAAGGGCGTCATCGTCTCTGCTATCGAGGAGGCTAATCTATTATGGTAGTAAGTGTTTTTAGCGGGAAACCCGCTATGTGTCATGCTTGGAGAAGGCAGACCCGCCTCCACGTCCGACTTTTAATGACGTCATCAACCTAAGTTTTATTAGGTCATGTTTTGTTGATAACGTCATCAACGTGTGACGTCGTGGACCTAAGTTGGCTTAGATCGTGTTGCTTAGAAGAATCTGTCTGGGTACACAAACTTGGGTTTGTCGAAAAATATTTTTCTTGTTAGCGTTTGAATATACATTTGCGCAAAAATTGCAAAACTTCTCCAAGTCACTTGGGCTTTGCCTACAACTCTTCGGTCATACGAGCTTCTCCCAGTTTGGGCTATAATCTTTCACTATTTTGCTTAGTTCTACCAATTGCGTTTCAAGTTGTTCTGTTTTTTCAGCTTGTTCCCCACTGTCGCTAGTTTTTCACGTACGTGACGTCATAATTAGTCTATGATCTGAAACTCTGACATTTCGACACCAAGGTCGAAAAAAATGTAATCACGGGAATACACAGAGAATGCAATACAAAATTGTAAATTCTTTGCGGTGACCTTTTGGTTATTGAAAACTCCTGGGAGGTCATTACCGATGCTCGGGGAAGTTGTTGCCAACAACCCCCGAGTTCATGCTAGGTCATAATCAACGCTCCAGAGGTTTTTGCCAGCGTCCGGGAGATTGTTGGCAGCAATGATCTGGCCATTGCCAACGCCTGAGAAGTTTTTAGTAGGAACCCCTGAGTTTATACTACCTCATTTCCAACTCCTGATTGGTTATTGACAACGGCCCAGAGCTCATTGCCACCGTTCTGGAGATTGTTAGCAGCCACCAACAGGTCATTGTCAACGCCCGGGTGGTCATTGCCAACGCCTCAAAGATTGTTGACAACGACCGGACGTTTGTTAGCAGCACCAGGTGGTCATTGCCAGCGCCCCGGGGGTTGTTGACATCAGACTTCAGGTCATTGGTAAGAATCCGTGAATCCCTGAGTGGTCATTAGCAAGAACCAACGGGTTGTTCAGACCAGCGTCCGGAAGATTGTTGGCAGCAACCAATAGGTCATTGCCACCGCCTCGGAGGTTTCAACAACGTCCGGAAGGTCGTTAGCAGCATTAGGTGGTCATTGCCAGCGCCAGGGGGGTTGTTGACATCAGACCTCAGGTCATTGGTAAGAATCCTTGAATCTCTGAGTGGTCATCGACAAGAATAGGTTGCTGTTGCCAGCGTCCGGGAGATTGTTGGCAGCAACCAACAAGTCATTGTCAACGCCCGGGTGGTCATTGCCAACGCCCCGGATGTTGTTGACAACGACCGGACGTTTGTTAGAAGCACCAGGTGGTCATTGCCAGCGCCAGGGGGGTTGTTGACATCAGACTTCAGGTCATTGGTAGGAATCCGTGAATCTCTGAGTGGCCATTGGCAACAACCAACGGGTTGTTGTTACCAGCGTCCGGAAAATTGTTGGCAGCAACCAACAGATCATTGCCACCGCCTCGGAGGTTTTAACAACGCCCGGAAGGTCGTTAGCAGCACCGTGGTCATTGCCAGCACCCGGGGGGTTGTTGACATCAAACCTCAGGTCATTGATAAGAATCCTTGAATCTCTGAGTAGTCATCGACAAGAATAGGTTGTTGTTGCCAGCGTCCGGGAGATTTTTGGCAGCAACCAACAGGTCATTGTCAACGCCCGGGAGGTTGTTGCTAGCAACGCCTGAGTTTTTGCTTGGTTGCTACCAACGTCCAGGTGGTCATTGCCAACACCCGATGGGTTATTGACAACGTATCAGAGGTTGTTGCCAACGACCAGGAAGTTGTTGGTAGGAACGCCTGAATTTATGCTAGCTCATTACCAACGCCTGATGGGTTATTGACAACGGCCCAGAGCTTACTGCCACAGTTTGGCAGATTGTTGGTAACCGGCAACAGGTCATTATCCCCGCCCGGGTGGTCATTGCTAACGCGCCAGAGGTTGTTGACAACGACCGGAAGGTTGTCAGCAGCACCAGGTGGTCATTGACAGCGCCAGGAGGGTTGTTGACATCAGACCTCAGACCATCGGTGAGAATCCTTGAATCTCAGTGGTCATTGGCAAGAACCAACAGCTTGTTGCTAACGGCTCTCAGGTCACTAGGAAGAACCAAAGGGGCAGTAAAGAAAAGGTTGTTGGTAACGACCGAAAAGGTCCATGGCGATAACCAAAAAGTTATTTTTGTGGGCTTAGTATAAGTGTCCAAGGAGAGAAACGGAAAATGAAATAGATCAAGAGCTTGAAGAACAAGTGTTTTGTTTATTCGAAAGAAAGTATTACAGTGGGCCTGTCACTGGTAGTGTATTTTGGCATTTTAAAAGCGGCTGTTTATTCAAGAAGATAGCGGAGCTTGCGGGTTTTTCGCTGCAATGGCCTCTAAATTCGGTCTAGTTGGTTTTATATGTTTCTGAGGCAAGTTAGAGTCTCCGCCTATCCGGAATCACAAATTATCTCCTCCCTCATTTGGGATGGGTATATGGACGAAATTTTTTCACGTGCCCATCCCCCTCTTGTACGTATAGATCGAACGTCGACATTCTTTCAAGTCTCCTTTTGATATACGTAACTCGACGGTCGGAATTTTCCAAAGTTCCTGAATGAAGTCAGAGGCTCGTCATGCCCTTCCTTGAAATTAATTTTCCGAACAGAAGATGAGTATTTTTTCAGTTACTCCCCACAAAACACGTCCTCATTTGGAAAATAGGGAGGCCACCCAGTGAGACGGATACTCTGTTTCTAATTGGCAGTTATGTCAATGTTTCGATCAACTGCCAGAGTGTTACATATTTTTCTGAAAATCCAGAGAGGGAGGAGCTGAATTTTCTGACACAATAATGTGCTCACAACTGTTCTTCCAACGATAGAAAATGTCATAATTTCCTCAATAAAATATACTCTAATATGCGGCACTAAATCTTATCATCGTCAATTAATACAAATTATTTTCGTGTACACCACTGACCTTATTTTGGAGGCGTACCAATTTTTTGAAACGCTTTAAAATTTTGTCCCTTCTCTTGGAAATCGAAAAAATTTCTCTAACAAGAATATCGAATCCAGATGGGTGCGGCGAAAAATATCAGATACTGAGCGAGTAATTCGTACGCAAATTTTGATGGTCTAAAAAATGACTGTTTTTTAAAAAATTACGCGAAGTTTTTCGCACAAAACGTCAGTTTCTAATTTAAGTGGTGACCTTTGCATGCAGCGTAACTTGCAGTGAATTCCTCCGTGTTTAATTGTACCTACGCTTGTATTCGAGAGAGATGATGACCATCAAAATAGATCGTAAAAATTTAGATATTCGGTAATGTCATTCTGCAGGAATGGTCCCTTCTTCGTAGAAGATGTGGACGCGAGTTGAAATACTTTATGACGCATTTATGACCTCTCGTATTATTTGCTGGAACCCTCAAACGTAATATGGCTCACGCATTCAAATACTGAGACGTAATTATTTTGCACAATATATTTTATTCGCGGAAATATTTCTAGGAGGTTATTCATGACATTTTTCAGTCTGGTACACCGTCGCGAAAACAGGGAATACAATGCAGTCGCGAAAGGGATGCAGTGACCTAGAGACATTGTCTGGTAAATAAGTTAATGGTAGAAGTAAAAAAAAATGTACAAAGTTTCGGGTAATTACAACGAATTAATATCCGGGCCGACGATGACAAGGAAATGAAAAGGTCTCTCGAGGTGATTTTTACGGAACGCTAGAGGAACGTAACGATTTCATGAATTCTTTTCAACTTTGATTCATTATAATTATTTTTGTTTTGAATCCTTTCGCTCGACACATGCCTTAGAAATAACTACGAGTATATTTTATTTCTTAGTTGCAGATTTCGATGTGGATTCCGAAATAACTAGCGTGAGTTCCCCCATCCTCACGCAGCCTTATAGTTTCGGTTCGTTGTTTCTCACATTGTTTATCCATTCAATGTTTTTGCATATAAATCATTGTTTTGTCGTCCTAAATTCATCTAGAATTTTTATCAGATCTAACAGACCATTAAATTTTATGTCTGAGTCTGAGTGAAGTGAAAGTCTTTATAATAGTGTAGACACAAATAAAATAACAGATTTCACACATTGTATAATTCCGATAAAACCATAAACTGTTAAATATTTCGAAAGAAGTTTTTTTGACGTCGAACGACGAACGCAAAATTTTTTTTTTTTCCTTTTTTAGCTTTCCATCGTTCATCTTTCAATGAAATTAGACTCTCAGATTTTGGTATGTGGGTTAAAATTGTATCCTTAATTGACCTCTGATGAGATCTTGTTTGAGGAATATTCAAATGACATTATTTTTATCAGTGCAACACCTGCCCCATATTGCTCAGCAAAATAATTGAGTAAATATATGAATTAGAGATCTTAAACAAATTATTGAAAGAATAAAATTTACCTATTGATCTTGAAATTAATGATGTTCAATTAATATGAAGGGAAGAAAAATAATGAGTGTATGTTTGACCAATTAAAAATGAAAACAAAAATACGGTTCCTGATTAATGCGAAAAGTTACATTGCGAGACATGTTTGATGAATGAAAATTATAATTTTATCACAAAATCTTTCAACTAAGCACTAATCATCAGGAGAGAGAAGAACACGAACTGAGAAGAACGAAAGAAAGGGCAACAATGGAAGCCGGTGGTGACCAGAAACGAGTCGTTGGTAGAGAACTTGAAAAACTTTTCATTGAGTTTCTTATAGGGGAAGAACCGATTCAAAACGGCGACGTCATTATCAATTAAATGACAAAACAATCTCAATATGCTCCAAGACCAACCATCTACGAAACTAAGTCTCAGGTTGGAGTGGAACGACGTTCTCCAATTTAAAATTGTGGCCAGATCCCAAAAGATGATCAGCAAAAGCCGATCTCTTTTGGAAGAGGGTGACAGAAGCGACTTCATCGAGGTGATCCTGGACTCCGATACAAAGTTGCCGGTTTGTCTCCCGAACAATCAGGACATTGATGCTTGTAGACACCACTTCTCTCAAATTTAGGGATAGAACCTCTGGTCTTGCTGAAAAGACTACGAACAGTATTGGAATCATGGAAGGCAGAACGGAGACCAAAAGACTTGAGAAGGTGGGTTCAGAGGACAACTTCCTTAAAAACTGAATTCTTTCCTCGTCGAACTATCCGAAGTACACCAGGGAAGAGAAGTGGTAAGATCCAAAGCTTCTGAAATAAATTTCTTCCAAATCATCCTATCAATAATCAAGCTCAAATCCACCACTGACGAAAAAAAAAAAAAAAGTTCGAATGACTACTGATTATAGTCCCGGCGCTCGGCTCTGCAAAAAATTGTTTAATTTACTAAAAACTAGTTGAACTTACTGTGAAAAGTTGTAAACATTGATAAAATTTAGTGATATTTACAATTTTTTTAGCGGGGAACCCGCTATCCATTTTGTTAGGAGATTACATCCTCAGAAAACGTCCGCGTCCGCGAAGTTAGTAACCTAAGGTTAGGTTAGGTTACGGGACTTAGAAGAATTTCGAGTCTCGAGCTATATACGAAAGGAGGGGGACTTAGAAGAATTCCGAGTCTCGAGCTATATATGATAGGAGGGGGACTTAGAAGAATTTCAAGTCTCGAGCTATATATAATAGGGGGGGGGGGACTTGGAAGAATTTTGACTTTCGAGCTACCAACCGCCGTCCGCCGTCCAACCAAAAACTTAGAAAAATTTTGAGACTCGAGCTATATATGATAGGAGGGGGGCTTAGAAGAATTTCGAGTCTTGAGCTATATATGATAGGAGGGAATGTAGAATGATAATTTCGATTTGAATTATAAGACAAGATTATCAACTCAGTTCCACACCACCTAAGAGGGCGAGTTAAGGAATGGCGGGTTCCCCGCTGCCATTGCAACGTCTGCAATGGCTTCTAATTTTTTTTTTTAATTTCCCATTTTTTCAGGACTATATTTATAATCATTTAAACTGTAGCAATTTTTTTCAGTCTGATCAAGGAACTGGGAGGTGATAAAGACACAATCGGCCTGTTGGCGATATTATCTTTGTGAGGCCAGACAGACGCGGAGAGACAGGGTTAGAGATGAGGATAAATTTAGAATCGATGAAGAGAAAACATAATATTTGAGGAGTTATTTGTCAAAAGGGCACCCGTGAGCAACGTCTTTGGAGTTTCATGTTCAGATTACTCATTCCACATACATTTTATCAAAAAATCTATAATGACAAAAAATATTTTGCGTGTTTTCATCTTTACAGATCACTAATTATTTTTCAAATTTATCGACAAATGAATCTGGGACAATTCCATAAAGATGTGTACCTCGGGTGCCCTTTTTATGGAGATGAGGTTGAGTGACCATAAGCGTACATGTAATGTTTCGTTTTTTCAAAATGTTGTATATTGATAGGAAATGTTTCAGAGAATTCAAAAAGTGGATATCCGCAAAAAGGGCACCCCATTGACGGGTGCCCTTCTGACAGATAACTCCTCATTTACTTGTAGCCGTCCTAACATTCGGGCCCAACAGCGCTAGCTTCGCTGATAACGCAACCGGGTACATAATAGACATTGCGGGTATCGAGGTGAGCGGGTAGTAACTGTTTTCATAAAATTTCAATGTATTTCAAAACTGATGATTTCATTTGAAAGGAAATTTTATGATCAGCAAATTTAGTTCTTTCAATTTTTTTTAAAAAATTGCTTCTTTCCAAAGATATTTCAAATTGAAATTACATTGAGACAAATGCAATTTTTTCCTTCACCCCGGTTCCATTTTCGCGACTACAGCGAACCTAGCGGTTGTAGGGCCCGAATTGCGAACATAATGAGGAAAGTTGAATTGAGAGTCAACACTACTTACTTTACAATAAAAGTTTTTAAAAATCGTGGACTTTCTGACTGTACTCCTCCTTATTTAAAACAACAATGTAGGCGCTGCGTGGAAAAGGGGCCTCTATCTAATGTATTTCTTATGGAACGGAGGCCCCTTTTCCATGCAACGCTTCAATAGTCTTACCTTTGTAAGCTTTTGTAAGGACCAGTCGACGGTAATTGATTTTCTTCTTCAAATCATTTGCTACCAATAAGAAAAAATTATTTTATTAATTTATTTATATTAGAGTGTCCTCCAACAGCCGATCGGCCAATGACAGGGGAGCGCTATAAACGAGAGAAAAAAAATAAATGAAAGCAGAAATAAAAAAAAAGAAACAATAAACCAACAAACTAAAAAAAAATTTGAAGTAAAATAAAAGAAAACAAAACAATACCACTAGCCACCCCAACCCCTTCCACAAACCAATTATTTCAAAGAATAAACAATAAAAACCAAAAGAAAAAAATAAGTACCTAAATAGATAATATAATAATAATAATTACAGATATATGGAGGCCATTTGATTATAGGGGTGCGGACAAGAGCAAACTGAGAGATTCATGACAAGGAAAAAAAAAAATAGATGAATAATGAAGAAAATAAGGAATGGGCAAGCATTATCAATTTGTTTCCAAGTTCATGAGGGCTGTCGTCCACCTTGCTACCTAACATTTTTCTACTGTCAAAAAATATGTCAATTGTGCGTCTCATACGTTCACGGGATTTAGAATTCAAGACTGACAAAGGAGACCTAAAAGGAATGCACTGGAACTGACTTTTACGGATAGATCTGCGACAAAATTAGTGACAGCATTGAATTCGTCCATTGGAGGAAGACTATGCTTTAAACCTTTCTGGAGTAGATTCTAGTCTAGAGGTGAAACTTTGACATCAGTGAGGTTTGAAAGACGAAGATGGAAAGTGTTACAAGAAGTACCTCGAGGGTGATTAGAATTTTTCTTTACATTCTTCTTCAGCGGAGTAATTTTCTGGTCTTTCCGAATACTCAGGTTAGTGGCAAATACGCCCCCGTTAAACATTTGTTGTCCCCACGGCACAAACGTCTGTATTATGTCCCCATTAGGTACGTGAAATTTCCTCAAAATATCCCTATTTCCCAAAAATGTTCCAAAAAGGTCCCCGATATGATGGAGCAAGAATGTCGTACATTTTTGGTCCACATGGCGGATGAGCAAATCAAATTCCAGAAGGGCCTCTAGGTGTAAATCGCGAGGCAAATTAACCCATTTTGTTCCCATGCCAGTGTCGGAGTTCGTCCTCTTAGAGTCTTAGTTCGTGTTCTTCTCTCCTGATGTTGACTACCTACTTAGTTCAGTGTTTCTCAACCGGTGTGCCAAGCGATTTTGATCAAAGACAAGCATCAACTGAAAAAAGTTCAAATTTTTTTATTTGGTTGGAAAAGTGATTAAAAGAACCATCAAATCGTTACAACCCACTATTTGAGATAATCTCTCAAACTTGACTCTAAATCTGCCCTGAATTCACTGAAAATCAAAAATTTCTATGAGGTGTCAAAAATACAAATCATGTTTCATGTCTCCCTACGATTTTCGAAACTGGGAAAGCTTTGAGGGGAGTTTTTCCAGTAAAGACGAAGATGATCTACCGAATCCAGATCCACTAATGTATATTGGCGGCAAAACTTTAAATTCTTCCCATTCCCTATAGTAAGTCAAAGCTCCCGATTTCTTGGGACTGTCGTTTATGGAGAAGAGGTTAAAGGCCTAAATCGTTCATCTCGTCCTGCCACGAATTCTGGAATTAAGGAGGGGATAGCGACGGAGACATAAAAAGACAAAACGGCATGAATTTTGGATTAAATTTGGTGTTTTAGAAATACTGTGCCGCGATGTAAGAAAGGTTAAGAAACACTGACTCACTTCATAGACCTCGAGATAAAATTGTAATTTTTTTGTGGTTTGTAAAGTAATATTTAATATTTTAGAATTTTCATTCATTATACGGTACCTTATTGAAAAACGAAAATCCAGGTACTGTATTACGCAATATTTCTAGTCTGGCTGAGCCTAATTTTGAGATGACTTAAAGTGTAAGAACATGAGAAATTTGATTTCCATTTCGACCGACTGTCTTAAGAAGGAACGCGAAATATGGTCAACTTTTTCAAGTACGTAGCAGGCAGAAAGTTTTCCATTTGCTATACTTATTGTCTTTTCATCGTTCTCGATCGCACCTATACCTGCGCACCTTTTTTGTCGGTTTGCCCGAAGTTGAAGCTCTTCTCTTTTTGGTGATGGACTATACTTGACTTATTATTGAAAACATTAACTTACTTTGCAACGATCTTCATTCGTAACGAAGAAAAGATTATGAGAACAACATCGCGAATCACTTCATTCAACGTTTTTACGATTTTGTTTTTATTTGTATCCTAATTTTTCATCAGTTTCCCTCGTAAAATTAAGATGTTTATGATGAAAATCGTAAGTCAGATTTATCGCAACAGAAACGTCCCCTTGTACTTTTCATCAGACGCAACGGACTCGTATTTTTTGTTCCTCAATCCAGACGTATCCCTTTGATGTTTTGACGGGTAGAATGGCCATAAGATTGTATATCCCACAAAAAATTGTGTAAAAAACTCACTGCTCTGGGTTTTAATGCGAAAAACAAAAACCGATAAATATGGTAATTGAAAGAGATGCTAAAATAAGAAGCTGTTTATCTAGAAATACTGTGTATACGTAGCACAAGCTCTATATTTTTTCCTTTTCTCTCTCTCGACGTGTTACTATCACACAAGATAGACGTGACATTTCAATCGCCGTAGCTGAAGTTTTTATTACTGTGCTACTTTCATTGTCGTTTTTGTTATTCGTACGACCAACAGAATAAGGAAGATGGTGGAGGTAATGTTTTCGTTGTAGAAACGGATTAATTAGAGAATTTCGAATTAACGAAGGCAGGAGGGAGGAGTGGGTCGAGTGTAACAAATTTTATAAAAATATAAGTGACACGACTCGTATAACATTAATTTGCGTATTACTTAACCGAACTTTATTGTCGCACCCACATCGTACGGATCATCAATGGCAAAAAAAAAAAAAAAATTGCGAAAAAGCGGCAAAAAATTTGCCAACAATCACGAAAATTGATTCACTGATGAGACTACCTCGTCCTACACAACCTGAGCCTATATATTGTAATCTAGAATCTCGTTCTTTTTTTATGTCTCTCTTCTGTCTGTGCTCTTTTTTGATATCTGTAGAACGAAGAGAAAAAAAAATTGTCAAACGATTCTTTTACGAAGGGTCATCGATAGTTTGCTGACTTCTGATAGAGTTTACGTTGTACGAATATTAACGAGCGCGAAAAAAGGGCTCCGAGAGAGAGTCGAAAATTCATTTTCGAAATTAAGTTACTGTGTCTTGACGTCAGAGTTTACTTTTGGAACGCGTATCAGCTGGAATCTGTGTGCGCCAATAATATACGGCGGAATCTGTCGTTCTAGTTTGCGAGAAGAAAGAAAAAATGCGCGCGATAGCAAAAGTTTTTATCGGCTTTATTGGAGATGAGAAAGTAACGATTTGCATCGAAAGTAAGGGAAAATTCATTCGTTTTACGGGTTTTTCGGTGACAAGCGATTTTTACGCAAAGGACGAAAACTTCTACTTCGTTTTTGTATCTTTCTATCCTTTCATGTGCGTAACGAATAAGTTCTCTAAATAGAGGAAGACTTTATCAATGTTGGTACGTCGTTCAGCATTAGTTTTTCCCCCTCAAAGGAGAAAATTTGTAACGTTCGAATAAATTCCTGAGTATTTCTGTATTTGCACGCCAAGTGGACGAAATGACGTCAATTCCTATGTCAGCGGCAGGCGAATGATGTGGCTTGCGCTTTCGGCTTAAACTTGTGACTTCGAAAAATAAAGCTTTGGAGTTGGCTTTCGGCTACAGAAAAATATGAAAAATACAGCGATTTTTCGACTTAGATATTTCGAAAAAAGACATCAGCTTTTGGCTTAATCTTACGATCATGGAGAATATGGCTTAGGCTTTGGCTTTTGGTTAGCTGTCATTCACTGATTCCTGCACTAAGAAAAAATCTTTGAACGAAAATTTATCCATCACATTTTCAGGTCAGTGGAGTAGCAAACGTTTACGATAAATGATAGTGATATACGAGATAAGAAAATTAGAACAGTAATTGGAGGAAGAGTGTTTTTTCTGAAGTTATTGCGGAGTAAGAATGGGAATGATAAAGATTATAAGAAGTGATTCATGAATTGTTGTGACAACATGAACCTGGGAAGGGAAGGAGCACTGATAGAAAGATCTGAGTAGGTAAGATGACTAGGTGGATTCAGACTAGTCAGCGATAGCATCGCCCCTGCTTGAACCTCCCGCCGTGGTCGTTCCCTTTGCTTTTCCTCAACATTCGGTCATTTGATAGATTGTGGATTACAAAATCAGGGAAAAGTGCAATTTTAAAGCGAAAATCAAATTCTATGCTCGCCTTAATTAATAATACTAATGAAAATGATTTTTTCAAACATTTCAAGTCTCATATCGAAGTAACATTTCTTTTTTTTTTTTTTTTTTTTTTTTTTTTTTTTTTTTTTTTGGGGGGGGGGTTCTCGGAGGAAATGTCCGCCGCTGTCTTCTGAAATAAAATTTCACGGTTTAAAGATTTTATTCTTATTGTTTTTGCGTTTAGCGCCCATTTTTGAGCAGATAAGAGATGGCTAAAACCATTACTTCAATGCAAAAATTGAATTTAATTAACGCATTTAATCATGATTGGCCACTTGAGCGCAGCGATCGCCGATTTAAATTATATTTAAATATGTATTTGACATGCATGAATAGAATATATAAACTCCATTGGCGATCGCGATGCTCACTGGGCTAATATATTATGCCTAACTAATTTGAAATGAAAATCAATCAAGAGTCAAATAATATATCTTTTCTCTGTTTTTGAGATAATAATATTTCAAAAATATTGAAAATTGCAGTGTACCGCTGCTGTACATTTGACCTTGCTTTCAAGAGTTGCGGAAGTCACGTGCTCTCATCTTTCCAATACAACACTAGCGCTACCAAGAAACTTAAAAGCAGGAGAAATGAACATTTTTTTTAAACTGAATTTTCAGTCTGTTCACGTTAAGAGAGGTCCAAAAGAAAGGAGGAAGTTAGGTTACTTGAGAAAGGGTTTGAGTTTGTACCATGTTATGGTGATAAAAAGTACAAACTCGAATCCTTTCTCGAGTAGCCCTTTCTTAACGTGAACATACTACAGTGTAAAGCTTGTTTCACACAACGCCAATTAACCGGCCCGGTCGCCGTTCACACCATTAAAAGTTGATTGATTCAAAAAAACCTCCTGCCCGTTTCGCTTGTGTATATAAGTGTTTGTGTGTGAATTATTATTATATTATTAAGATTATAATATTATGTGCCCAATCTTGTTAAAGGTAAAATTGCTAGTAATTGGTTCCAGGACTGTTGGTAGCACCACTGAAAAACCAAACTATAAATAAATGGGTAGTTTGATAAATAGGTAAATTACACGCAACACCCATCAATCATCCCGTTTTTGTTGGGTGCGATACTAGCGCTGTCCGGCGCAAATTCAATATGACCGATATGATTGCTGGCACTCCTTGCGGATGACCAATTGTAATTGCCAGGGGTGTTGAAAACACAACCAACTCCTTCATAAATTCAAAACTAATCATTAGTTTCTTAGTTATTTTGTTCATAGTGGCTATATAGGTAACAAGAACAAAAATTGTGACCATAGAACAATATCCTAAGTTCAAAACAAGATTGAAAAGTTCTACTCCACTGTCTTTTTGTTGAAATACATGAAGAGCGTAGCAGTTGACCATTCCTACCTTCCTTCCCAAGAATTTTTTTTGAAGGTCATCCCTCTTTTTGTACAGAAACCACTCATTAATCACGATTAACAGGGCAAAAAATAAATAACATAGAGAGAAAATTTATTAAGCTGAGATTATTTTTCCGTATTTTGTATTTCTACGGTCTGGGAATGAATTTAGCAAAGAAGGCCCAAAAGTATACGCATATCTTTCGATTAAATTATCGTCTCTCCTCACATATGTGATTTCTTCAAATGATGACAGCTATACTTGATTGTTAGCGAGTTAAACATGGGGACATTTTTATGCGTCTATAGCTTCTTGTGACACGTGTACGTCGTTCGTTACACGATTTTATCGTTCCGGAAATTGCATAACAGCCGTCGCACATGTTCTGATGATATCAAATTCGTCTTCTCTTAACTTTTTTGCGTTTTATAAGGTTTCAGACAGCGGGTCTACATCTTTGTGTTCCTTATTAGTATGCTGAAATATGGATTTGAACATTATTACGCTGCGAAGAGGAGGTGACTCGAGAAATTTCTGATTTTTAATGTTCATTTACAACACACATGCGAGAAAGTTTGTCGCCAGACTCTTGGTGAAACTTATTACGGCAATTGCCTACCGAGAAATGATGATTCTACGATGTGAACTTGTGTCACGAGGAGGGGAAGGAATTGTACGATTTGAAAATATTATTTTTAATTTCCCAGAAAATATTGGCAAACTTTGTCTGAGCCTAAAACAATACCTACCCACGATCAGTTCCTTCGTCTTTTTTTGTTGTGTGACAGTTGAACTTACGATAACCTTTACTTCTCATTTATTAAAATGAGAAGAAAGTTGATGTAAACATGGATCGTTTGATATGAAACTAGATTTAAATACATATGCGAGTGTAATTTTTCTAAAGACACCATGCGAGCTAAGAAAAAAAAAAAAAAGACATCGATGTGTAATAATTGGAAGATGTTTGTGACTAAAAGTACCTATTCTGACACTTGAAACAATCCCCATTTTGGGTTATACTAAAGGTGCATTTAGTAATAAATTTACTATTAACTTTGTTTTTTTTAAAAAAATAATAAAAGGACTTGTCCAGACGAATATATCATAAACACAATAATGAGCTTGAAAGCACTGTCGTCTTAAAAAATTTTTTTATTACTTATACGACGATCGACGTTTCGAACGTACACACGTTCTTCTTCAGGATCGATGTTAAAAATAATTTTATTTATTCATTCATCGTTATATCTTATTGATATCCTATGAGTGGCTTAGTCTGATAAGTACGTTGCACTCAATTTGAAATAAAATAGTAATATGCGTTTACTGTTGAGTCTTGACAGTAATGAATGACCGTTTGACCATTATGACCAATTTGTGTTTAGAATAACAACGGTCATAACAGTTATGGCCGTTTGACCATTTCAAAAAAAGCCTTTTCTGACTGTTACCAATAACCGTTTCAAATTTCAAAGTTATTCTGACCAATAACCATTAACCGTTTCAAATTATTTTGGTCTAAAACCCTAAGCAGACCAATATTGTAGTTCCCTCTCTCTCAGAGTTTACCCATTTTTTTCAGCATGCATTCCAGCCAGTATCATGCAGGCAAATAGAGTTCACTGCATTCTTGGGCTGCAACTACCAATGTGGCAATTACAACTACTTTACACACTAAACATGTGACCTGTCATAAGTGAGCCCATAAGTGTTGAAGAAACTGATCGTGAAAAAGAATAATATCCTTCAATTTATTGAACCTACTACTCCACTAGGTTATCTTCCAGTTCTTGGTCTTTTATAGAGGTTTTCTTATAACAGATTGTTGTGAGTTGTTGCAGAAAACCCTTCAAAATTCTACAAAATATTTCAAACTTGGCTGTGATGTAATTTTAATGGGTTGAAAAATATTCTTTCTGAAGCTGATCAATTTTTGAGACGCTTTGGGAGATTTCCTTGCACAGTAAGTTGTGCAAACATGTAGCGACACTAGCGCGCAACCGTTCTATTAAGTAGGCAAGCTGAAGCTAAGCTGCTTACGCTTAGGGCTGTATCTGAAATTATTTTTGATAAGCGTAGGTAGGAGGTTATGAAATTACATTTGAAATAAAAATTGAACATTCGTTAATAGGTACTTTAATAGTTATAGTTCTCTGTTTTTTAGTGGAATAGACTGCCGTGTTTATCTCGCGTTGAAACAAAAAAGACAAGTCATAGTGATCATTTTCGTGAGTCATACGTATTTCTAAATTTGAGTATCGCTACCTTAATATTGAGCCCTGCAAATTACTGAGTGTTCTAATCTGCTACCGAAAAACGGGATGAATTATTTGTCCGCGGATGATCTTATCGTTGAAATTGAGATAGTTGAAATAGTTTGCGATTATGGAGGTAATTAATTATAAATACAACTATATTATTTGTATTTTCATTAAACCAGAACCGAGGTATTCCTTACTACAGGTATTGTTAGTGATAACAACTTGAAACTGTAGGTAACTTATCTGTGCCATTTACAGTAGTCATCCTATTAATTGATCAAATCATTTAGGTGATGGATGGTATCATAGATAGTGGGCTCTGTTGCGTACCTCAGCATATATTATTGTCAAATTGTTTGATATTTTGTCTCTTTACTTCAGAAACGCTGACAGAATTTCAACCAAATGAATTCGTCGAAGACGTAACAGAAATTCTCCCGATTGAATTCGTCGAAGATGAACCCTTATCGGAGAAGGCAGTCGAAATTACGAAGAGAAAATTGTCAAGTGTTGATGAGGGTACTTCGAAGAGGTCGAAGATAACTTGTTTGTCATCTTCCAAGCTTCAAAAACCGCCTGCAAAAACTATTTACGATTTACCTGTAGAAGTGAGTTGAATTAGCTATAATAGATTATAATGAATGATTGAATCAACTTCTGAATTTCTAGTCAATAGTAAACTCTTTGTAACTTTAAAGCCTTGTCGTTTTTCAAACTCAATTAAAGCAAGTTTGATATTGAAAGTTTTATGAGCGGACGTCAGCACACGATAAAATAGTCTTCCTAATCCCAAATACAATAATTATTGTTTTGAGTTGGATTATAATCATCTCCAGCTACCCCTAAATACAATAATAAGGGCCAATGTTGGCGTTCGACATTATCATAATCATAACAATTTTCTCGAATTCGATTCTCTCCTTGTTTGTTTTCTCACTGTTGCAGATCCTTTTGACAATCTTTGATTTTCTTCCTCTGAAGGATCGGAAGAATATACGATTGACTTGTGAACTATTATTCAGCGTTTGTAGCAAATATGAACTGCAGGAAAAGATATGTATTGATCTCTTGTACAACTCAGTCTTGCACTCAGACGTTTTTGAGATGTTGACAAAGTCTAAACGACAAAGCTTCCATCTTGAATTTTATGGTTCAGAATTGATGTTATTATCTGGACCCATTTTTTCACCCGTGAGTTGAAATTCTAATTAGAACTGTTGGAGATATCCAAGGTATAAGAAGAAAGAAATTTGTATGATTTTTGTCTGATTTGAAACCTTGTCTCACGATTTCAGAGTTTCAATAATTCATTGTTTTGGGAAATATGCGGGGAGATGATTTTGACATTGAAACTTTCTTACTGCAAACTGTCAAAACCTGTTCTTCTGAATATTTTGAAATATTGCACTTCAATAAAAATCTTGGAATTACGTTTCAATAGTATTTACCATGATGTAGAACGTGCATTGAGCGGATTGCGTTGTGACAATATAAGAAATCAATCAATCAAGGAGTTGAAAATTTATATCACTGTTGATTTTGATGTTGACAGTAATCGTTTTTTCCTTCTACGTATCATTAATCAAATTTTGCATTCATGTCCAAATATTTTGAAGTTCTCGCTTTGTCACCAAGGCATAGTAGAAAAACCGTGGTTTCGATCTATTCAAGATGAATTCAATCTTCTACCTGTGTCCAATCATCAATTATTAAGTTCTGCCGAGAAGACTGAAATTTTATCCTCTTTTTGCCAACTTCTGGTCAACCGTCAAATGGAAAGTTTTGTTCAAAGTTATTGGATCCATTCAGGATTGGAATGGAATATGCTGACATCATTTGAAGGACTCTCAAAGTAAAATATTTATGAATAAAATATTGCGAATATATGTGTTATGTGTTGTGAAATGGAACAAAGAATTATTAGTATCCATAGTAAGGCGCTAGAGGTATTCTCATTTGATGTAAACAAACATGGCGCTGGATGTAGTAATCCAACTTGGTGACCAAGCCGGAATACTACATCCAGCGCCATGTTTGTTTACATCAAACGAGAATACCTCTAGGTCCTTATCCATAGTACAGTATTTTTTTACCAGATACATTTTTGAGACAAATTTAAGTACCTAATCATAATATTTCAAAAGTAGTGCTAAATAATGAGTAGTAATAGACAATGAGTATTATAATAATCTGGGACTATCCGAGAAGTGTGGAATTATCAGTAAATTTTCTGAAAATGGAAAAATGAATTGGTCATTATCAAAAAGTTATCGGATCTAGTTCATATAAAAATTGGTACCGGATTTAATATTCCTATTTGTACTCTCAAACGTATCTAGTTCTTTATGCTACAAGGAACCAAAAATGTACCTAAAGCCAATCAAAGTTTGTTCTAGGAACTTTGTAACTTAGGATTCCTTAAACCAAAAGGTACGTTTGAGAATACAGTTGTTAGTGGAGTAATTCTAAAACATGATTTCTTGGCTTCTTATTCCTCCTTTCTGGCAGATCTATTCTATGAGGATCAAAGTTCATTTCAACCAGTGCTAAGGCATGTTATTCGAATAAAAATGAGCATTCTACCTTATCTATCCAAATTCAAATTTTTTGAAGACATAATTGCAGTTGTTCTACTAAATTACAATAATAATTATTTGATTAATTAATATTTTTGCTAAAAATTTTTTTTATCGATGGGAAATAATGTTATCTGACCAAATATGAGAATTTTACTGTTGCATTCAATGTATCACGTCATATTTTACATTGCCAATTATTTTCATACTTTAATTTTTTTGTATTTGAAATTATAGTATCACAGAAATTACCATCGACCTCGGAATTACAATACAGGAGTCATTCAAGAAATTCTTGCTTGCCCAAGTACATTTAAAAAGTATCACGTGTATCCATCTCATAGGAATGGATCAGCATTCTCGAATGGATAAAATGGTGAAAGCTGTACTGCAAGTCCCAAGTTTACACACATTCCAACTGATTTATAGACACATCATTGTCTGGCAGTCTGATTGGTCTACTCTACTAAGTGCTTCCAATATAAAAACATTGCGCATTGCCTGCAGAAAAATCACATTTCCCAGTCATACACATCCATCCAATCCAAAAATGTTGCATTTTGCTGTTCTAGTTCAGTATGAAAACAACTTTCCACATGTTCAATCATTGTTAGAGACATTTCCTAACCTGGAAGAGTTGTATTTAAGTCATGTGAATCATTCATTGTTGGAAGCAATTTGTTCTACTAAAGTATGTACAAAAACCCATGATTTTTATTGAAATTTTTTTCCAGTAAATTGTTTACTTTCGTTTTGTTTCACTCCTTATGTTCAGATTAATCTTCAATCGCTTCATGCAAAAAGTTTCTGTGGTTTCCATGGGTCTCTTCATCTTCTTCCTCAATTGAGATGTAAGTATAATTTTATAGTATTTTTACCTCAGAAATAAAGTATATTGGTGTTTGTTTTTAAAATTTTAAATATTATGTTTCAGTTTTGAGAAGATTGGAGATTCCTTTCACATTACCTCCATCCTCGTTCAATTGTCTGCATTTTTTAAAGCATCTTCATATCATATCTGATGACGTTAGTATTTTACTGGTATCTCCTTTTTTTTTCTCTTTTTTTCTGCTAATTTGTTCTAAATACATTAGTTAAAGATAATGAATAAAATAGCGCATTTCTATATGTGCAAGGGAATTGAAGTGTGCATTTGCCAAATAATTGCAAAGTTTCATAAACCAATTAGTCTAAAACAAGACGAGTAAACGTAGGAGTCACTTTAATCCCTTATAACAAGAAGAAATTTTTCTCTCAAAATAGTTGTACAAATTTTTGACTCTGGCTGAAATAGCACTTCAGCATCATGAGTTGCAGAAATATGTTTTTTGCTCTCCCTTTACCCTAATGCAGTAGCGCTTACTGTCACTTTTTTGCTTGTTTTAAAATATTATAGAAATTGGAGGAAGGAAATGAAGTCTTAGAAATTTGGTATTTGGCCCTTCATTTTGTACAATTTGTAATAATTGCTTCCCTGGGTCTTAAAGATTATAGGTTGTCATAATAGGCGGCTAAGCCGGGTTTCTGTGGACCAGGTCACATAAATTAATTAATTTTTGAAGTGTGGAAGAGAAAGAAAGAAAGAAAGAAATGAAAATCTCTTAATTACAACAGACTTTCTTTAGCTCTTGATTTGATTTCAATGGCTGGTCTGAGAGCATAAATTATTTTTTTATAATACA
The DNA here is from genome assembly GCA_035079385.1 of Aspidiotus rigidus. Taxonomy (NCBI): domain Eukaryota; kingdom Metazoa; phylum Arthropoda; class Insecta; order Hemiptera; family Diaspididae; genus Aspidiotus; species Aspidiotus rigidus. Next base: position 10,092,358 of record JAVHKY010000020.1, on the reverse strand, counting down.
TGGTGCTAAAACGTTGTTTTAACCATCAAATACATGTGGGTAAATTTGCTTTTTACCAACGGCTACAAAAGTGTGAAGAAAAAGTGAGTTGACAACAACTTGTAAAAGAACGATTGTTAGAACAGCGTACTTTAGTTCAATTGTTTTTGCGTTATTGCTTCTCCGTTTTAATTTTGCTTTTCAAAGATTTTAACACCATTTATTATTTAAAAAAATATCTTTCTAATACAAGGCGGTATTGGAAGGTTTAACGTTTTGTGCAATTTACTCCACTTGCTACGCTTGTGAAGCAAATTTTTGCACTCCACGTCAAACCTTCCTTTTACCGCCTTGTATAGAAATCAAGGATGCAATGTCAATTGATGAAACTTCCTCGCGTTGCAGCTTCCAACTTCCGGCTTCCACTTCTTGAGCGCTTCTATTGAGTAACTTCCAGCTTCCAACTTCCAACAAAATATGCAGTGGTGCCGTACAAAAAAAAAAAAACGATTGAGATATACTATTGAATTCCACTTCCAACTTCTCACGTTGCGACTTCCAACTTCCAGCTTCTACTTACTGAGCGCATTTATCAAATAACTTCCAATTTCCACTTCCAACTTCCAAATAACTTCCCATCCTTGATAGAAATATACTGATGTAAAAACAACATTTTGACTGCATCTATAGGTGCTGTCAAAGTTTAATTTTACCGACAGTTAGGTTAGCGCAAAAGAAAAAAAAATAGTCAATCATGTTTGAAGACCAATGTGAGAGAAAAATGAATCAGCCAATTGTTTTCAAGTGTTTGTTAATTGACTTTTATTTGAACATCATATTTTGGAAAAAAATACTTCATATTTTTGCAATGATATGCATTGTTCTCCATGCAAGATAGCATAGCTTTAATGTCTGCAATCAAATTTTCTATTATTCAGAGCAATGATGATTCTAGTGTTCTGAGCCAAGTGACGTGTAGTTACTGTACTGAATGTTACAACATTTTTCAATTTGTGACCAGATGACAGACAAACGGCATCACGTTGATATACCACAAAATATTTTGCAAAGTTGATATCATTGTAGAAGCGGTCAACAGGGAAAATTTTCAATTTGTGTAATAAACTTCTTATGAAAATGAATTGATATATCATATACTATTTCACAGGACTCAAATTTTGACCTGAAATATCTTGAGCAGTACTCTAGTCCATTGCTAGAAACCGTGCGGATTGATTGCCAGGGGACAAGTCAAGCCAAGAAAAAGTTCATCAAATGTGTTGATCAATTAGTTATAAAACTGAAACACCTGAAGTTCTTATCATTTTCAAATCTTTTCAAATTAAGAGATTTGACTGTATCGGATGTATCTAAAATATTTGATCATTGTCCTTCCTTGCAAACTCTATTGGTTTATAAAGTTGTGTTTTACAGAAATGTATTTCGTCGATGCATTTCCGCTGTTGAAAAAAAAACTCCTTGGGATCAGAAGTTTGATACTTATGAGTTGGTGGCAAAATATATGAATTCAGAGATAGAAAGACATCCATGGGATTATTTGTTTCATAGAAGCAATGTTCCCATGAATTATTTCTAATATTTTTGGTGCAATTATATCTCTCAAAATTTAATTTGATTGTTTACCTTTGATTTTATACCTTGAATGAATTTTGTGTTATTTCATTTCCTTTTTTACTTTTGTGATTTTATATTTGGTATTCTGAGATGGTTGGTACATAATGTAGCAAAATTGAGTGCGTACCTCTAATTTTTGTTCCTTGACATTTATTTTCTGTAAATTTAATTATAATTCTCTACCTTTTTTTTTTTTTTTTTTTTTTTTTGATGTTTACACTGTTATTGATATCTACTTGAGGAACTCTTGTTATCTGTACTTACTAAGTCGAATTTTTTGTGTTGATTTGGGTAATATTTTTTGATTTGACAGATGGGAAACAACATTTTTGAAAAAACAAACAGTTTTTTTATTTCTATATTGTAAGAATTGAAGAATGATAATTTGTAAAGATAGTACTTGCAATAAAATTTTAGAAAATTGGGGGTTACCTAGTTGGTCGCGTTCATGAAATATATTAAAATCAAAAATTTCTTGTAAGTACAAAATCTTGGTGGCGTATGTATGAAGAACTTTTTTCTGAAAATAATTTTTGGTTTTATGAAGATGGAGGCTGCACATAGCTTTTTTTCAGCTTTTTCAAGTTCATTGTTGATTTAAAAACAAAAATGTAATGTGGAATATTTGATTATAACAAGAATAAAAAAGTCTATAATAGAAAAGAAGATACATTTTTTCGCAAAGTATTACCCACTATTGTTCTTATGATTGATATTGGAAGTTATATATCTTTTTAAAAATAATGTTGATGTGTTGACTGTAACAATTTTTTTTGTCAAAAAATCTGAAATATTTTCAAAAATTGACGATACAATCTGTTGGGATGAAGTTGTTTTCTTGTATTGTTTATCTTTAGATTTAGTGTTAATGAGACAAATTGTAGTAGTCTTTAATCTGGTGGTTTGTCATTGTAGATGTTGGCAATCACCTTCTTCTTGTTCACGCTTTTTTGAGTGCAACACTCATTTATTGCTTATATTTTTCTGCAAGCCTCTGCCTGTTATAAAGAAATTTTTGTTGATAAATGGCAGGTTTTGAGAAGTCTGTTGAATTTTCTTTTCAATGTATGTAATAATATTTGGCATATTATTTCCAATGCATTTTGTTTTAGGTGTTTCTTTGTTTTTTCCTCATTGTTCAGCTTTTGATTGACGAGTTATTTCTGATTTAATAAGGTACCGAACTTTTTGTGCATTTATATTAGATTCAAAATGTGACCGTGAGTATTATTTTTTGTCTAGGTATTGATATGAATCTCAATAATATATCTCTTGAACTTATTTCCTATTTGTACTTTTTCCCCTAAATTTTGTTATGGATGATCTATGACTGCAACATTCTGAGAGAATGTGATGGTGACATTCCGCTTGAATCAACTGAGGGTCACATGACAATTTTTAGTGTACCTTATGCTTAAGTGACACCTTAGAATGAAGCTGTCAGTCTTGAGCGCAATGATACTCCATATTTGAGAGTTCCATTTTCTTTACTTTACTGTTTACTCATCACAAGCGTTCAATTTTTGCAAGGAAAGTCAGTTTTGATCTTGATGCGAATTCTTTAATTAGGCCTATTGCTAAGTAGGTAAAGAATAACATGAAACAAACACCCAATCTTAAATTTTCCTTATAATACTCACTTCTATAGGGCTTTTACAAGCGACAAAGATAAATGATATCATTCCTTGATTTATACAAATATTCGCAGTTTTATCTTTTTTTTAAATTGATTTTCTTCGCTTATGAAATAATATAACGCATGATAATGTGTTATGATGAAATCTACTTTGCAATACATATAAACCTATCACAAAGCGATCCCATACGTGAACATGAAAAGATGTGATAGGAAAATAGTATGCCGGAGCCTCAAAACTATTGATCAATTATGAGCAATGCATGCAGTGGATTTGAAATGAGCAGAGTGATAAATTGGCCGCTTTCTTCGGACTTTTTCTGGTCATGAATTTACTTTTGCAGGTTTACTTTTTGGAAACCAATATGTATCTGATTGTCGTCACAAAGGCGAATTGAGTGAAAATTTCTTAGTTCGCCAAAGTGAATGCCATAAAAACGTCTACTTCTTATTCCTTCCTCGAGATATATGGTACCATTAAGCTCATAATATCCATTATTTCGGTATGGACAGTGCGGTCGTGCGCTCATGTAGCGTCAAACGGTGTAGAAAGTAGGTGTAATTAACGTTAAGGGTAGCATTAACACTTGATAAATAGGTCCCCGCGAACAATACTTGGAGTACATGCGGAGAAATAAAATTACCTAGGTCAAGATGCGAAAAAATGTGCGTACACCGTTTCTAACACGTACTCGCGATTCGCGTGTTCAAATTGTTTACCGCGAAACTGTCACATCTGACCACGAAATGTAGTGTGTAGTCATAAAGTTTGAGACCTTCTCATACTTAGTTCCGATATTTACAGTAATATATTGTATCTTGTAGCATTTCGCAGGCAAAAATATAGCGTAGTGTTCATGCGGTGATGATGGACGGGATCGTAATGCCGGACAAATTTCGATGATTACCTTTTTGACAATTTTTCTCTCCGAAATTTGTCGTCGTTTCCGCGTACCTATCTTGAAAAAAAAGTATTCATATTTCGAGTAAACAATTCGCGCGAGACGTGAATGTATTTTATTTGATCTTTAGTAGGGTACGAACCTTTACTCTGTCGATGATGAGAGAAGACAATACCCGCGAAACTTTACTGAGGGTACTGAATTTCACGGCTTGTCGACTTCGAGCACTCGAGATTGATTTTATTGGCTTCTCTTCTCTTCGAAATGGGTTGACGAACTTTCGTGTGTGTTTTTTGACTCAACTAAATATCACACGACTTTTGAACTTTCAACCCGCAAAGCAGTGCGACGTTCCTCAAAAGTTGTTTATTGTATGAAAGTGTGGCTACTGTGGATATGTGTATCGTAGCTCGATGATTCGTATAGGCTTAGTGAATCAACTGCGTGGGATTAGGTCACCACAAATAAGTAATTCAACTTTGTCATCTCTTCCGCACTGGCGCGTGGTACCGCTCTATTTACTATTGTGCGACAAATTTCTAGTAGGTTGTTGTTATATATCCGTCGAGCGTCTACTAGCAATTTATCTCATTCGCTTTTCGCATAAATAATCCGCGACCCACTATTTATGTACATAGTAAAGAGAACAATCGTTCTATCCTTGATGTTCTTTCATAGTCAGACTGTCTGCTGCTGGGGAAAATTTTGTAGTATATTGAATTCGTCACCGAAGAAGCCCGAATAAATCTAATTGCTTACATCGCTTTTCAAACGACTGAACTAAGTGCTTTCGTGTCATTCACGTATACGATTTAAGAATTTGTATGTGCTTGCCACGAGCCAGCGATTGAAATAGGTACGTTAATCTCGGAGCGGAAAATTCAGTCGTCATTTTTCGGCTAGTCTTATCCCGCGCGGTATTAGAAATTGTCGAAATACACATTGTATTGCCTGCTAGGAAGTCTTTGAACTTTTCTCATGTATTGAGTTGGTGGTACATCTGCATTAAAAAAAAAACATATTTTTGTCAATGTTCTTTTCATGATAAGAATCTTTGACCGTATTTTTATAAGAAGCAATCTATTTTGAAAATTTACGAAGGGAACGTTTGTTAATGAAGAAGACAAAAAGAGTTTTGGTCGAAAATAAAAATTCATTTGCGTTGCAGGCTAATTTTAGTGGACAATTTCTGCGAATTTTATTGAGTGTCGATTGCGGTAGTGAAAAAAAAAAAACACTCACAACCTACTTTGTTTAGTGCCCCTGCTCATTTCTATGTGGTCGAGATGTTTCTAACTATACCCTTCTTCAAAATTTAGCCGGGATTTTTCAAGTCGGCCCCCCTCAATCCTCGTGTATATTTGCTCAAAATTCGTTACCTAGCTTACATTATTCCTGTTTCTTTCTTTTTTTTTTTTTTTTGAATGTAGTCGACGTCTGGAAAAAACTGCCTCTCTTTTCCTCCTTTTCCACCTCTTTGGTATCGGCAGTGGGACTCGAAAAAATGCTGACAATTCAAATGTACAGGGCTGGAAAACTTGAGAAAATATCAGCGGGGAACTTACGTAGAAAGTCGAAATTTCTGACGTTTCGACAACAAAGGGCCATGAAAGATTAAAAATATTTGTCCGCAGGAGAAGCGATTTTCTGAGAAATATTCTCGAGAAGAGCACGAAGAAGTTGACTCTTATGAAGCGATTATTTCTGGACCTCATTTGATTTGTCGTTGACCACTTCTATACAATCATATTTTTTTCGATTTTTCAATTTCTTATCTCGAGGACCTTATCGGGTTGAATTCAACTTGAAAGTTGAAATCTTCTCCAAGTTCGTCCACCTCTATGTAGCTCGACTATCGCAATATTTTCCCTAGCCTGTTTCTAGTACCAAAGAGGCGGGAGAAAGCGAAAAGAACAGAAAAAAAGGGGGGAAAACCTTAACCAGTGCAGTTTTCACCGAACGACGATTGGTGGGACGCCAAATTTTTTAAAAAAGAAACCGTAGAACCCGTTTCCTGTTGAAATTTTGACTTTCGAACTATGTATGATAGGAGACATATTTGGAAAAATTAAACTTAGCTACGCTAGGAGAAAGTCTTCGTGAAATTTTAATTATCAAAGGGTTTGACTTGAAAAAATTCCCAATATCAAGCTTGTGTATGACAGGAGGGAGACTCAGACGAATTTCGACTTTTGAGACTTCAATTTTAAATTCAATATCAAAACCAAATTCGTCCCATTAAATAAGTCTCTCGGATCCCTCGTTCAACTTCGTTAAGAAACTCATCTTTGCTCTATCTAATTTCTCACCCTCTCTGACATAAATACTCGACAGTTGATATTTTTCTGAATTTTCTTCTGTATTTTTAGCCTCTACCCTTTCGGAACCACAATTTTTTGCTCGGTGGACCTTATGTTACCCTCTCCACCCCTAAAACAGGTTTCATGTTGCAAAAAAAAGTGAAAAAATCAACTTCTCATACTGTTCTGGGTCCTTCAAAATATATAACCCTTTACACCCCACCCCTTTCTCAAAAAAAAATTTTCAACCTAACCGATGACGTCATACCCTCATGATATCATGTCCTACTCGAACTTGTAAGTTTTTTTAACGTCACTCCCACAGTTGCGAATACGTCAGGGAAGATTGTACCTTCATGAAGTCACGTTTTTACAGGAAAACTGTCATATGGGGGCACCTTTTTGAAAATTCTGGTATCTCGCCGTCCGGCAAAAACCTACCCTCGTAAGGAGCTGAACTTTGAAAAATTTTATTTCTCGGTTTTCGGAACGAAATATATTTACTCATTCCTTTTTCTCTCGGTTCTAAACATAACATCTCATTTCGGTTGTGAAGGTAAAGCTAATTAAACGATAAGAACATCGTCAGTTACATCCTCAGAAGAAAATATTCCGTCTCTCGACTCGCTGGAACGCACTAAGCGTCGCCTACTACAATCATTGGCTTCTCTGAAAGGTCAAGTCGACTCGGTATTCACCTGGTATTCACTCAACATCCTTCAGATAACATGGTTAACAAAATCAAAGTTCTATTAGATGAGACTTGCGAATCAATAATGCGGAAATTGGAAATGACTATCGATCGTATATTCTCGAGCTAACAGATACCTCTATTCTAACGACTGAGCAAATTCAAGGAATTCAAATTTCAATCTCCGATGAATACATCAAGCACCACCTTGCCGAAGCACGAGGTAAGCTGAATTCATTATCAATAATTCGAAATCTATCCTGCCTCCTCCACGTCATTCAACCGATAACTTACATTGTTTATTGGAGAAAATACTCCTGACCATCCTCTCGTAAAATTCCCTGATATCTCAGTGCCAAAGTTCGACGGCAAAATAAAATACTATACCGAATGGCATTCTCTTTTCTCGACAATGATTGATGACAACGAAAAACTCAATCCTGTACAAAAATTATTCTATTTATAGGCTATGACAGGCGAGGCTGGAAATTTGTTGAAAGACTTCGGGTTATTCCGAGAAAACCTTTATTATTACGCGCCCGTTTTCAGGTATGCTGAAGAACGTTATTCGCCTAAAATATACCATTTTGCCTTTGTTCACTTTTAATAAAAATGCGGATTATGCGCTGCTATGCGGAATTTCTTCAAAGCTTGCACTCAAAGGTGATAATGACTATGACTATACCGTCAAGAGGACAGACGGTATTTTCTTTTCGCTCTCTTACTTTTTTCTTGTAAAACTCGAATGAAAAACCACCCGAAAAAGTTTTGAAATTATTAGAGTAGACTCGGCTCCAACTTTTGTACATTTAATTCTTTGAAATTGATTGATCAATTATTATTAAGTAGTGAGGAACTTTTAAGGATTATTCATGTGTTATCAAATCTGAGACTATCGAGTGTAGCGTGGAAAGTGGCGCTCCTAGCAGAGCCCTTACAGGCTAAGTTCAACAAACGCGTTATTATCGCAAGAGATCTGCTTGACCTCTCCTCCATTTCGTTAGCGTCGTTACGCGGAGACGCCAACATTAAATTTGTGGTCTGAATAATGTGTGAAATGAAAACAGCCAAGATTAATCCTTTTATCTTCTACATTGTTGTTCAAAAACTACCCGAAAAGATGCGTACCCATTGGGGGAATGCAAATTTAGATTAGGTATGCTACTTATCCCAATTACGAATCATTAGAAAATTTTTTACAAGATCGTTGCTCTTCATATGAAAGTGTTCATAGTGAAGCTGATCAGAAGTTCACCGATAAGGAGAAAATGAAATCAAAAAATGAAACATCTTTGACAACTAGAATTTCAAACCCAATCGCTCGTAAGCGTACATTCTACCTTGTAAACATTGTTCCCACTTAAAGCCCTCGAATGCAAAGTACTTCAGGGATTCGAAAGGGGAAACAGGGCTTCAAATGAAAGTAATAAATAGATAATGGTGATACAAAATTTCGAGAAACAGGAATGTCAAGAATTAACAGACAAATACACGGGTTGATAACGCTGAGTGCGAGACTTTTTCGAGAGAACGAATAAAAAAAGACGAAGAGTGAATGTATGAATACCTACCTGGACAGGAAATGAGAACAATTACGGAAAACCCAGATAAACTGGTACGCGAAGGTGGTGCATCTATTTGTAAGTTTAACGCTATTGAATTAACTAAACAGGCATTGAAATTATTTCAAGTTTACTTAGTCTGCCTCCTCGAGTTGAAAGCTCGAGACTCGGGACTTCTCTACTCGAAGATTAAATTTCTTGCGAATCTTCCATCTCAAATTCAGGCGTTGAAATTTTCTTTATTAGGTCAAGTTCAAAATAACATCAGGTGACCAGCGTTGGATTTACCCGTTGAGCTGCAATAAGTAGACAAACAACCGACGCTCCCTTACCTACTAAATTTTTTCATTTTTCATTTTTTTTTTTTTTTTTTTTTTTCAAGAAGGTAGGCCTAAAATTTGCAAATTTGACAAACATTTCAAAATCTGACTACCTTATCTCTTCCACTGAACAGTGGGAATAGAAAAAAATCAACGAATCTGTAACTAATTTTTTAAATTTTGTACTTAACTACCTACGTATTAGAGGCGCTAAGAAAAAGAAAATATTCTGAACAGAAGAAATATCAGGTTATTTTTCGCAAAAACTTAAGAAATTTTCATACTATATTTTTAAGCAAAGCTTGATTTGGAAAGTATTTCTAAGACTTTTCTTTTTGGTAAATGAATGAACAAATATTTTAATTGACCTTCAGCAGCACAAACTTACGTTCTCCATAAGAGACTTTTTTATACGAGACAAAACCTTTTCCATAAAACTGACAATCGTGAGCGTTCTTTTTAAATGACTAATGAACCATTTAACAGTATATTCTTCGTTAGAGTATTGTTCCAAGAAGCTTCCAACAACCCCTCCTCCCTCTTAAACTTGATTCGGAGCTGGAAAATTAGGATAAACATTGAAACTTCAACAAGCAGGCTCGAAACTAGAATGTTTCTTATTTCGTTCCGTTCTATTTTTTTTTTCCCCACGTGCAGCATACCATGAAACACAGCAGCTGCCTGGAATGTCGTATCGAGCTCTTTATTAAAACCGTGATAGGACAAAGTCTGCATAAGTATGACGTACGACTTTATAGACGGTTATCAGTTTTACTCGTTCATCAGTTCACAGATAGAAACTCCGAAAAGTAATTTTTAAGCAGTATAATATTGCACATTCGCCAATAACATACAACGCGAAAAAACGAAAAAGAAAACAACAGAAAAAACAAAAGAACAAATAACAACAAAAACGATATTTATACTCATAAAGCCTATAAGATCCGAAATACACCGCAATATAGGCTGCTACATACTGGTTTCATCGCATCCCATATCAATTTAACTGACATCCATAATAAAACTATTCGTATAAAATTGTAACCATATCGATGGTTTTCGTTTAAGTCTAAAAGGAACATGTCACTTATGGGATAAAGTACCAGGCACACGCAGACATTTTATTTTATATTTACAACACACGTTTAAATACGAACATCAAATTTTCAACGAATTATTTCATACGTACAAGTATAAATATAAAAATGGAAATATCTATCACCGAAGTATTATAATATAAATGTAGAATTCGTCGTCAGTATAGATGCGACAAATGCGAGCACTATAAAACATGTAAGGTACATTACGATACATAAAATGGACGAAATGAGTAACTTATTACGGTAAAATTACAAATAAAACGAGTATAAATGAAGAGAGGGATGCGCGGAATGATGGCACACGGTATAGAAAAATATTTTCGCTGAGAAAATGATGACCTGTAGACTATGTTATTTCATCGATTCAATGTTCAGCGTTGAAAGTAACCGACGAGATCGAATTTCGATAAAATATCGTAATTATTATGATATGTTGATGGTAAACAAGAAACTTTCATTGAAGAAAAAAAAAAAAGAAAAAAAAAGGAAGTATAAAAATAGTGCAAAGAGATCGAGAATTAAAAACAACGAGGTTAACGAATCTCTTTTCAAATGTTCATCAGTTTTTTTTTTTCGCTGAATAAAAAAACAATGCTCGTGACAAATTATTGTCATAGTTTTCATTTTACCGTGAAATTACGCGCATCTTTATCTCTCGTTTTTTTTTAGCGAGATTTTTAAATATTTTGTTTATTATTTACACTGGTTACTAGCCTACGTACAATAAAAAAAATCTTATTGGTATAAAGATTGTTTTCTTTTTCTTTCTTTTTTGTTTTAATACCCTGCTAGTGCTTTGAAGAAATTCATTCTTATATCAGTAAGTTTTCAAAGCACATATGTGTTTTCGCAAACGAAACGGTTGCCAAAATGAAAGATAGAAAAACGTATCCATACCGAGAATTTTTTTTATCGTCTTGTTCGGGAGTTACTTATCATTTACTAAGTTATACCTCCACCCGAAATATTTATTCTTTTCTTTCGTTCAGTTTGCCCTTTCTTGACGTTTCCTTTACTCGAAGAAAGTCTCCTCTTTTCACGGGAGGAGGAAGATTCGTCAGTTCACTCAAATATGTAGACAATTTCATAAATTTATACGATACCGAGCTTCGCAGAATTAAATTACATTACATCACCCACATGAGAGACCCAAACGAAAGTGAGTAAAGTAAAGTTGTACTGGGTATTCGAAGGAAGAACGAGAGCAAGAGCTTTTGTACGCGCAAGAAGAGAAAAATTAAATCATTCTCATCCAACTACAGAATACTCCGTCGTCTAACCTACTCGCGCTACGTTTCTATGACGTCAAAGCGTAAACGTTTCGTTATCTTCAACATTTTCACTTTATATCGCAGCGAAAACACGAAAATTCTGCGTATCCTACCTCGAAGAAACGGTAACCAAACTGATTTTCATCTTTTAACCTTTTCATCGCACGCAAAAAAAGAAAAAGTTTACAGACTGAAAAAAAGTCGACTCGATGACGTAATTGAAGAAATAAAAGGAGACTAGATATGCTCTTGACGTAGGTACTTCGTAAAATTTACCACTTCTTATAATAAGTATGTTATGAAAAATCACAGTTCTCAGGTCTAATTTCGCATTCCTTGAAAACATATTGACGCTGTCTCTTCATCATTGGAATCGAAGAACTCGCTCTCGCACGACAACACCCATTCGTGGAGACGTTTCGACATACTTTTTTGGTCAATTGTCGTTTCCAAACCGTAACTGCTTAACAATTTAGCCATTTTTATTTTACTATCGTCGGTTTCTATGCGTATGTCGTCGTCGTCATCGTCATCTATGTGCAGGTAAATGTCTTCCGAGTTTTTGCGCTCAATCGGGGTATTCTGTCCGGATTTGGTCACAAACCACGAATCTTTGATGTATTTGAAAGGTTCCGTGATTTCGGCTCGATCTTCTGGTTTATGAGCTAACAATCTCCTAAACATGCGTAATAGTCGTGGCGTGAATTTTTTAAATTGCATCGGTACTTTCGTCGTTCGACGTTTCTGCCATTTGGCGAAGTTCATATAGTCGGGGTTCATCGCCATTTGAGCGATTTGCCAGGGTGTGTTACCGGTTGCGCACACGAACAGCACGATTGCTGCTTGCCAGCAGTCTGCGTATCTACGGCATGTGAATTTCTCGTTACGTAGGGCGTCACATTGTTCCGGTGGCAGGAACGGCTGCCACGTGCACTTTACTTTACCCACCTGGGTACCCTCTTTGCGCGTTTCGCCAAAATCGCATAACTTAAGCTTGGAAAAGTCGGCCGCAAAGACCAGTACATTCTCCAGCTTTACATCTCGATGAACCAGCTGCTTCGAGTGCATAAATTCGAGCGCCGAGCACAATTGCACAGCAATTTTCTTACAGAAATCTTCGCAAAGGCCTCCTGCCTTCACTGTGCCGGCCAAATCGCCGTAGGGAGCATATTCGGTTGCAAAAACGTAATATAGATCGTCCGCTCGAAAGGCAACTGAGTAGGTGGATAGAATGTTCGGATGGGGACTGAGATGGTAGCTGTAGTGGAATTCGCGGTAGAAGTCTCTTAACGAAGTCAGTTCGGCGTGTACAGCTTTGAGTACAACGGTAGTGTTGGTGCGACGATTTTCAGCGAGGAAGATTCGGGCAAAATAACCTTCAGCAAGTACTTTGATGGTGTTGTATTCTTCTGATAGATTGACTGTGTCAAGAATCACCTCGGGTATTTTGTGCAGGACACTCGATTCGCGCGCTTTTTCCATTTTGGTAGTTTTAGAAGAGGATACCTGAAACATTAAGAAAAGAACGTATGCTATTTAGAGATACGCAAGCAAAGAAAAGTTGAAAATTCGCTTTTTTCTTTTATTAAATTAAAAGCGACGAGCAATTTGTTGAGTTTTCTCATATAATTAGATTCGTTTTTCTTGAGTGAAATGTAGGTCTCTAATAGGTACGTATATAGGTATTTTTCATTTCAAACTCGCTCTATTCTCATTCTTCTTTCATCATTTCTTTTTTAAAATTTTATCATTTTCTTTTTTTGAAATCTATTATTATAGGTATACATAAGCCGTCATAAAAATATCCATCGTTTCAAGCAAGGCTGAGATAAAATAGTAATTAACGAATGCAAAAATTTTGTTCAGAGCAAATCTTGGAAAAATTACTAACATAAAACAAAAAACAGTTTGAGAACTTTTGATAAGCATAGGTACCTGCAGCTATACAATTTTTTGATTATATTTATATTTTTACATCAGGACCCGGTATGTGGACAACGATCTACATTATTATAACAAGATGATTTTCGCAATATCTCAGTCAAGATTAAGTCTTTTGGTAGACAACAATACCGGTATCTGACGTTTGGAAAAAATGGGATTTAGATTCTATATCGCCTACTTCACGCCAAATTGTATGAAGAGTATTTTTAAATACGGTGTTACTAAGAAATTGTGATTACAGCACATCAATTCCTGATTTGCAATGATCTATGGTCAATTTCTAACAGAATGTTCTCTCATATCTTCATCACTATAAACGTTTGCTGGTTTGAACAGACAATTTTCAAGAGAATTAATGAAAAAAATAGATGTACCCAATGTTGATGATTTTAAAGATGCTAAAATAGCGATGCAATGTACATTTTTCCTGGGATCTAAACAGAAATACCTCGCTCTGGATTGTATTCATATCTGTACCTGACAAAACCAATTTAGATACATTTTACAGAGTTCTCAATGCTAGAATTATTATTATGAAAAATTATGATCTACATAGTACATACCCAACACTCATAACTTTGAGTTTAAACTCTCTTTCCACACCTTCACAGCTGTAAATTTCCTGTTTTGATTTTTGAGCATCATGCTCATTCAGCAAGTGTCTTGATCCATGATTCTAACCCAGATTTGAAGCGTTCATTCAAATATATACAATAATAGTGCGAAAAATTATTCTTATAAACATGATGTGGAGAAGTGTACGTTGAACTATGAATGTAACCTTTGAATAGTTTGAATTTAAATAATAAGAAGGGCAGACCAAAACAGACTGATAAGGAATAAACATAATTCATCCCTGCTGCAGATGGCAAATAATGCTTGATACACTGGTGGAGGCTACTATTACAGCTAACCTAACCTATTATTCAGCACCCTTAGGCAACACTGCTACAATATCATTTATTACAACCACAAGAACAATTGAGGAGGTTCTGGCAGAAGGGCGTTTGTCCCATGAGAAATACATTGTGCGGATGCCCTTTTGCTAGATACGTCCTTGATTGACAATAATGATGTCACAAAGTATCTTTCAAAATAGGTGACTAGTGATAAACTAAAGCAATTAAAGATAAGATTAAGAGAACAAAATTTGTACTCTGTAGAGCATGGAATCTTATTCAAATCAACTTTGCAGTCTCATAATGAAATTGATTTCAATTGATTTCAGATTAACTTCTGTTCAATATCCACCACCGCGCGCCCACAGCCCAATAATGATCTGGTCTTGTTAGTTTTTAATTTCAAGCGACACTAGCGCTGAACAGTCTAGTCCTACTCCCACCCCAGTCCCAGTCCACCAATTGGCATTTCAGCAGATTTCTGCATAGCCAATCAATGCAAGTATTCAAATTGAAATATTTGGACTGTAGGAGTCTGCGTCTTATTGTTTGTGCTTTCTTCGTCAATTCTTCTAGATTTTTCCATTGTCCGCCATTTGACTGTGAGTCCGCGAAGTTTCCTCTTAGTTTTCCGCCATTATTTTCTTGTTCTAGTTCTTGTTCGCGGTTGGTACTCGAATCCCCAATTTTTGGCGGCGATCTAGATGTAAGACTAGTAATTACCGATTATTCGAGCTCCTAGCAATTAATATTTTAAATTTCTTTAATCATATGTGTTAAAAATGGAAAAGAACTCATCAAAGCTTTTTATATTCGTTGCTACCTGATTTCGATAGCTTTTCTGTTTTCGTGGTCAAAATGGCTTCCCGTTGGCGTTGAGGTGATTCCCGTTTGATTGGTACCTAATCGTTTCCAATCTTGAATTACATTCGTTTACCGCGACGAAAAACAAATGAGATGTAAAGCCGCGTAGGTTGCACTAACAATAGTAAATCATAAATTTCGTTGATTGAATTAGTCGATCAAATTTTTCCTGTCGCGCCATTTTTGTGTCCTAACTTCAAATGATGAAGGTATGTTGAATTCTTTCGTTTCATATGGTTCGATCGCGAATAGTGAATTACGTAAAATCTCGTTTTCGGAGAATTGTAATGATTGCACTAATCGGAGTGAATCGTAAATTTCGTCGGAGGAAGCGCAAGTAATTTCGAATGAGTCGATGCCGCCAAGTTTTTCCTATCGCCATTTCTAGCCCTAACTTCGAATGATGAAAGTATGTTAAATTCTTCTGTTTTATGGTTTGATCGCGCGAAGTGAATCCAGTAAAATCTCGTTTTCGAAGGATTGTGAAGCCGTTTCGAGCCTTAGCGAATCTTGAATTTTACGAAACCAAGGATGAATAATTTCAAGTTGGTCTTTGCCGCCAAATTTTTACTGTCGACAGCTCTCGTCACTGTAGATCAATAACTTCGATCGATGAAGGTATTTATATCTATCTTGTTTCATATAGTTTGTGTACAGATCACGATGTCGGACATCTGCGCAATATCGTCAGAAATTTTTCACACCGAGGTTAATTATTGGGTTTGTCGTCGGCCAGCATTCTAAATTCGCGTGTGTTTATCGAAAGGAATAGTGATTCGGACTTCCGACGTATGAAGAGAAGAAACAAAGGGTACCAAATCGTGTATGGATTATAATGATTTCAAAGTACGTAGTTAGTCTCAATCGTAGCTTCAAGCCGCTGTTTAATTACTCTTCGAGGTTCGGTGTATCTAGTGGACCTAGCTTCATTTTGTATCGAGAATTGCTTGATATGCGTTCGTTCTCTATAGTTTTATTCGTTTGGGAGAACATCACCAAATTCACTTAATTTCAATCCTTTTCAACGTCTAATTTTCATCGGAACAATAAAATGACTTCATTTTTCGTTCGCAATCGTAGTTCGGTACCTATAGTTTCAGCCCGCTGTTCAGTCTTCGTTTGTAAGTATTGAACCGACTTCAGATTTAACTAGCCAATCTTATCCATCCTGTAGACTGCGTGTTCCGAGAATCGCTTAATGTGCATTCGTTTCCTTCTTTTTCGTTCACGTAAACATCGAATTTATTTCATTTTATTCCTTTTAAACGTTTATTAAAATTTTCATCGAAAGAATAAAATGAGTATACGCATACTTCTTTTTTCATTCTTAAGTTTCACCAAAGCTCTAGTATAGGTACATCGGTACCAGTAGTTACCGCGAACCACCCACCTCATTCGTTTACGATGAATGAAAAGTTATATTGCGTGCGTTGTTCAGACGAAACAAAATTGAGATATTTCGTGCGTTTTGATCAAAAAAAAAAGAAACTTCGAAATCATCTATCTCTATTGCCCACATTTGCGAGGGCGTATAGATGCATTAATAGTACTTGAGTTCAAAATGTTGATGGTTATTCACGTTAAAGCGCCGAACATATAACTCATCCAAGTGTTCACGTTCTTCGGTAATTACACTGTATAATGTGTGATGGGTTGCGAAATAGACCACGCATTCGCTTTTTCCTGTTATACGCGCGACCACGAATGAGTTGCCAATTAGCGTTTCAGCACCGCGGAAAATTTCTCCTGAATTATTTTTTTCGTACAATCGTTATCAACGACCGATGAATTTTCAAATAGTCCTTGTATAGCACAGTTATGAACCGATTTGTACCTATGAAATATGAATAAGAGTGTTTGATTACTTACTCTGTATCATTCGTAAAGAAATTTGACAGGTCGATAAGATAACATGAACGTTTTCTTCGTGCAAATTTGAGCTTTCTGCATTGCATCGTGTCAATCGTGTTGAGAAAACGCGTTTCTCAAGAAGTTGATTCGAACGCGACCTCATTAACATTTTCTTCGGTTTAAAATGTATTGATGATGATACGTAAGGTGTCGAAGCTGAACGAAATCGTACTTTCTGAAGATATTTTGGTTTGACGATGAATTTTTCGTTGCGCAAAAATCTGCCCGACGAAAAACGTCTTCTCTATTTTGAATAAATTATTATTAAAAGCCGAGTTTTACCTTCTGTAATATCATTTCTGTATCGTGCAACCTACTCGTGCAAAATAAGTTATGACAGGGTTTTGCGTTAGACGGCGACAAAAATTTTAGCCACGTGCGCTAGAAAAGCGCGAGTCTCGATCATTATCAGGAGTTTTTGCATCGCCCTTTCCCAACTTATTTCTCCGTAAAAGTTTGGTAAACGGTTGTTTTTCCGGAGAATTTAGACGTCGCGTAACAGTTTCTCGCGTTCAAAAGACACCCTAATCCGTTTCATATTGTAGGCTATCGAGAAGACCGCGTTTTTGATCAATTTTCAAATTTCTTTGTCTTGTGAAGTGGCAATTTCGTTTTCGTGAAACCGTACAAAACTTATTAAGGCTTGTTTATCCTTCGAACAAAGCCGTTATCGAAACACGATATTGCTAATTTAAAACGAGTTTCAAAACAGGATTGCTGGTACCAGAGAAAAAACTCCTGTGCAATTTAGTTTATTTGACCAGTCGACCCAATTACCTCTTGATTCGCACTGGAATCTCCACACCAATTTTTTAGAATTACGGATCACACAAGAAGGCCTTGTTTTATGATGTTTCAAAATATCGTAAGAAATAATTCAATCTGTATTCCATTTGGCATGCTTCGATTTTTTCTAAGAGAGAACTATATAAAGGACGGCTTGTTGTATGTTCTTTCGTTATATTTCATTTTTATTATGACCAACGGAGTGACGGAACGCAATAAGAAAACAATGAACTCCGACAGGACAAGAACACGAGAAAGTAATCCTTATACGGTTTTTTCCAATAAAATTTTGCCGATAATACCGCGTATACTCGAAAGCGAAAGGTTGAAACGTGCCGGAAATTTCGAGTACATGATGCTCGTCGCAAGTTGTATACTCCAAAATTTTAACTTTGCTTTTCGTGTCCCCCGCACGCTGTCTAAAATATTATCTAATGTGGGTCTCTGAAACGATTCAATATTATTTTTTCTCGATCTTGAATTTTATATTTTTTGTGTTTCAGATGGAGGCTTCAGTTGCAGAGATACGAAGTTTGAGGATCGATGGTTCTAAAGCTAGGAATCTTGAAAGGATTCTCTTCGATATAGCTGACCCTAGATTTATATGTACGAAAAGGATGATGACGAGGTGAAATCTCTCGACATAACGATAACTTCTTGATTTTTTGTTGTCTACTTCAAGGTTAAAGAAAAAGGAATCGTCAGGCTAGAGTTGCTGGCGAATTTCTAATTCCTCGTGTGTGTCACGTGTCGTATTTGATTGGATAGTGAACGTCTTTTAAAATTCAATTTCGTAAAGGGTTCCATTTAGGATAAATTTTCACGTGCCGAATATGTATTAGGCCTAATACCCTCATTCTGTCGCGTTTAAAAGACTTCTATTTCGATAGTACTGTAATGAGCCTGAGCTGGTGCTATTGCGTTTTTTTTCTCTCTTTTATTCAAAATCACGCACCTGTCAAAACAAACTATAGAGATTCAAAAGAAAATAAGTAGTAAAACGAAAGAAGAGAACGAAAAAACAATATAGCACTGTCGCCACGCCGATGGTACTGTACATTTATTCGAGAATTGAAATATTGTACGAAGGTAATCGACATCTGTCCACTTTATGCCTTCATTTCCGTGAAAATGGCTCGCAGCTGGCTCTCAGAACAATTAAAGGTAATAGGCCTACGTTCGAGATGTAGGCACCCACTACCCTCGTGCACGAGTATGTAGTTTGCATATTTATACCTTGTGTACAGGAGACTTGACTGACGTTTTGGACTTGGGCCATCAAACATCGAACGATAATGTTCTGAAAAATCAATTTTCATCCTATACGTTTGGATTGTGAATTGTGAGTCCAGGAAATTTTGAATGTTTTACTGAGAATCTGAACACTCTTTCTCGTAAAATCTCAGACTTGTTCGTGATCTTCTGAAGTTTCAGTTTATCGTTCCATTATTCGTGGAATCTCTACATCAACATGATTTCTTCATTTATAGGTACTTGTATTTTATTTTTGACATCTTACTCGTAATTGTTTTCTCTGTTTTTCTCTGTTATGTTGTGTTGTATCTCTTCATCGTAACAACTTGTTCTTTTTTCTCTTCGTGTCTCAAATTCGCCCTTCTCACTGTTTTATCTCGGTCTTGATGTAACCGCCTTATTATTCTCTCTTCAACTCTCTGTGACCGATTGGTTGGATGGTTGGGCGTTAGGAATAATTCAATTCGTCATAATTAAGATAGGCGTCGTATTATACTTAGTTCGACATGCATTTTTTGAAAAATACGTTTTTTACTTCTAACTTCTCATTCTCAAATTTTGAATGACCTGTATTTAATTTACGTTTTCCAGGATTGTCCGCAACGCGCGAGTGATTCGAATTCAATGTCCTCGCTAAGGTTTGTGATTTCCGAATTCCCTTTTCGAAGTAAGTATATCGTTGAATTCATGAGTTGAATTGAGCTCATTTTTTATCAGATAGCTGAATTTCGCGATGATATTGAATCGGTTTGCCCACTTTTTTCTGAATAATTTTTAACAGAAAACCTGTTCTTTTTTCTTTTTTTTTTTTAATTTATTTATTATTATTTATTTTGAAAACTGACCTACCCTAATCTGATCAAGCGATGGGAAATGATTTTACCATTTTTTTCGCGTT
The DNA here is from genome assembly GCA_035079385.1 of Aspidiotus rigidus. NCBI lineage: Eukaryota > Metazoa > Arthropoda > Insecta > Hemiptera > Diaspididae > Aspidiotus > Aspidiotus rigidus. Next base: position 10,072,406 of record JAVHKY010000020.1, on the reverse strand, counting down.
TTTGGTATCGGAAATGAGGATAGTGGTGCGAGACTTGGAAAATTTTCGACTTTTGAGCCATAGGAAGAGACTTGACAAAATTTCAACTATCAAAGAAATGTCGGACTTGAAAAAAATTTGAATATTCGAATATTAATACCCAAACCAAATTCGTCCCATAGACCAGGTTTCCTGAATTCCTCGTTCAAATTTGTTGAGGAAGCGGTCGTTTTGTAGATTCTGATGTGTATGAGAGGCTCACTAAGATTATTTGGTGTAATTCTCTTCTCATTATTTCACTATTTGCTCAAAAATTTTAGCTGCCTTATCTTTGTACCTAACACTTCAACCCTTCCTTTTCTCCCTTACAGTCTATCATCTCAATTCCTCGCTTGAGCTCATCCTTTCGGTCTCTATTTCTCTCGTTTCCCTTATTGTTAATTTTGTTTTCCCATCGTCTTTTCTATGTGAGATTTTACCATGTCTGTATTTCACCGTCCTTATAATTTCAACCATCAGTTCGAAGTTTCGTTCTATGGGAGTAATCACCGAGAGAATGCTGCTCTCGTTTTTTTGTTTTCTTTTGAACTCTCGTTTGACCGCTACGATTTGTCGCGTCCTTAACGCGCATATCCACAATTCGGAATTCGGATAAGCGACGGGGGATACTGAGTTTGCAATTTTTAAATGGAAATCAAAATTTCTCATGCGAAATCGTGATATGCGCTTTCGAGGAGAACCATCGTGCATTATTACGTTATTTTTCGATGTTCTTTATTTTCGTTGTTGTAACTTGTCCTTGTTTTGAAAAACTTTTCTTCCTCCTGCACATCATGTTGAAAACGAGTCTTTCTCAGAAGCACTCTGAAATTTTGTCTTGTCGTTAGTAGTGAAGCTAGAAAAGTAAGGGTGGGTTTTGCTAGAAGTGTCGATGTATAATATTACGACGAAAACGGATGAAGATGTTTTTTCACTTTGAAAATTGAAAGAAGAGTCTGGACCGTGTCTCTGAATAACTTTATTTTTCGTCAACGAGAAAGAATACACTCTCGTTCCTACGAACTCGATGACGTTCGTGAAGGCGTTCAATTTTCATTTCGAATTTATTATTTCCTCGAAATCCCAATGACGTCCTTATTTCTCGCCGGTTTCGCATCCTCTCTATTCTGCTTAGAAAAAATAAACGTTGGCTCGATTGTATTTTGAAAGAGTAGGTAGAACGTCGATATAAATAAGGGTTTATAGTCGTTAAACTGACGAGTGTTACACGAAATTTTATTTGATCGAGTTTTTCCATTACTTAAAAGTCTCCAAATCACAATAGTAGAGAGGGTAGGTCCCTCCTTTCTCCATCTTACGTATGCGTGTTTGCCGAGTGAGAGAAGTATCTTTTCAGCATTCAGAAATTATATAATTTAGTTGCAGTAGTATTTAATGATTTTGAATTAGGTGAGCGCGCCAATTTTGATCTGGTCATCTTCATGATTCAAGGTTTATATTAAGTTGAAATTGTTTCTTCACCACGAGTTTTTGTTGATTAATATAATTATTTTTTGTAGGATGATACTTGAATTAAAAGAGATTGTAAATATCGAAGAAACCGTAACTCCTTGATGCTGAATTCAGTTTTTCTGCTGTGAAAATTTTTTGACATCTTTAATTACACTCATCAGGAAATTTTGGATTTTCTTCTCGCGTGGTAAGTTGCGTCAACAGTATTATTAACATGCAGCCATTATAGGAAATTACGAAAATTTTCAATTACGCGTTGTAAAATTACGAGTACGATTTCTTCCCACACTCCCTTCTCCCCTTGCCCCCACTATCATTTCTTTGACGTTCTATCCTAAATCAAAGAAACAATATCTTCGATGAAGAAGAGTACACATGATCATTGTCTAGTGCAGGAGATCGAAGAACATTAATTTCGACTTTGAGGGCCAAAGAGAAGAGTTTGCGTAATAAGCGTGGACAGTTGAAATGATACGAAATTTTGAAAAAAATAACCAAAGTTTTATACATTCAAACGCGCGCTGAATGTAATTAATGTTTTGAAGAAGAATAACTTGTGTATTTTTCTGCGCCACGCGATATTTTTAAACCGCGTTAATGCCAACTTCGATGAGCTTAACTTGATTCAAAAAGATGAAGAGGTGAGTGAGGAAGAATTTTACACTCCACCCTCTCGCCGTTCATCGTGAACAAACATGACCGAGAAGTTCCGCATGGGATTCTTTCCTGTTTCCATCATCGATGCCTGGAGACAGAAAGGCGACAGATGACTGGTGCGAAGTTGGACGTTGTAAAATACATATAAACGGCACCATTATGGTGTACTGTACTAGAAAGTATTTCAGTACAAGTATATTGAATTTGACGTTCTTGAAACGAAAAATTTTCGCCTGAATAAACGTTTACATGAGAGTTCGTAAATTTTTTTCGCAGTCGCCTTCTTACGAGGTGAAAACCGCGACGAAATCAGAAACGTGGCTCGAATGATTGACGGTGCGGGGTATGCAGGAGGGCTATCGTGTTTATCGGAGTGGAATGAAAATTCTTTCTCGACAGACTCCAACGCTCGCGAATCTCGGTGATCACTCGCTGAAGCGTTAACTGAAATGGCGTAATTTATGTTACAGGTTTGCTGGCCTTTGTCAGCGTCCACGTACGAAAAAGTTTCGTTTTGCGTCATTTAATTGCGCCTCATTTCAACAGCAGTGTTAGTCGGTTCTGTACCTACGGATATAAATTATTTGCTGTATAGCACATCTTTTTTCCCCTGAATACTTAACGTGATCGCATTAGATAAAAGATGTGCGTAGAAAACTTGACGAGTCGAGTTGCTGGTTGGATAAAATTTTTTCAGGAGGATTCAATTAGAATTTGTGTACTTTTTCTTCTTGCCAAATCACAAAGTTGCCCGCATTAGTAAAGAGTGAAAGTTGAATTTTTGTTGTGTTTTCAAGATTATTGAGTCGTTAATGCTCTAGGCTCGTCATCCAGTTGAGACACCCAATTTGAGATAGAATATTTATCGATCGGATTATTGTCATTCGGTCGTACTTTACATGATCCTATCATGATATCTGTGAATGCACGCTTCTCCTGAAATCGAGGTAAGGGAATGGATTGTTGCTGGGAGACTGCCATTTTCCCTAGTATTATGTAAATAATATTGATAAACATAATTTACAATCCTAGAAACGAGGTAAACTTTTAAGAAGATCTAGTTAGAAAAGTTGGTGAAAGTATGTGAGTTTTCCTCATTGTATTTTTCTGCTGTCATGCTGTTAGTTAGAGAATGGATGGAGGAGGGCAAACAGAAAGAGCTGTTGAAAAAAATTCCGAGCGGGCCCCTTGACAGACTCAGCGTCTGGGAAAAAGATATCACTCTCTTCGTCTTTTGACGGTGTTGATACTGTTCACTTATCGATCTTGGTATCCTCTACTTTGACAATAGCTTTGATCACCCCTTAACCATCGAATCTACTGCATTCTCATCCTTGAAACGGTTCTGTTATTCCATTTTTAACTGGGAACCTGTTGGATCGTTTGTTTTTTTTTAAATGTTCGCCGTCCAGGTGGCCGGCAACCTCAAGGTCGTTTAGAGGTCGACCTTCCATCATATGAAGCACGGAGGTCGTATCATGTATAGCTTTCTATTTTTCAGATCCCGTGCCCTGTAAAAGAGGTCCCCTGCCACCTCTCATTTAAATCCGTTAAAGAACCCGTGAGTTTTTGATATTAACGTCACATTTGATTTGGGTTGAATTTTCATGTGCTAAAATATCCAAGTAATTGATTCAAAGTAGATCCTTTTCTATCTCATTTGACGAAAATGTGATACGTACGCGAACTGTAATAGTTACACTATGAAAAATGTTCATTTTCGAAGTACGCCACTCCATTTCTATATTCAATTCATTTTGTAATGAGACAGGTGAAATATGCTGCGGTATTGAAGCGCGTGAGAGGAATGAAACGCCGGAATAATGCGATTTTTCCGGCTTCGTAAAGCAAACGAAGAACATACTGGAAAATGAACGACCTCAAAACTTTCAAATTTTCCTTTTCACTCTTGTTGAGTCGCTATAATTCGGACTTGAGTTGTGCTCGCAAAATGTTGCGTAAGCGTGATGAAAAGTTCAGGTCAATAATCTTGGAACGCAATTTACGTAACTCGTAGGAGGTGTAAAAGAAACCTAAGGCCTCGTGTATATGAAATTTTCGAAAGAAAAAAATCGGCTCCCGTATAAATTAGTAATATAACGATATTAGAAAATCATTTTTGTCGAGGGAAAAAAAAAAAATCTTTGAAGTACGCGTTAACTTTACGTGATATTGAAAGTCAAGGAGAACAAAATTTAATAATGAACAGGAAGAAATACTCTGGAACGTTGTCCCCTGATGATACTCGTAACGGGTGAACGTTCTCGAGGAAAGTTTCCGTGTATTTCGCACGCTTATTTTCATTCGTCCTTTATCGTGTCGTATTTGGAAATTGTCGATAATGACTGGAGGGAGGTATGAAGTTTAAAGTTTACTGTTTTAACGTTCGAGAACATCATTCGCTTATTATCTAAGAAAAACGAAATATTATACGTGTGTGAACGCATCTAATTATGATAGCGGAGGTTCGTAGGATGGAAGATGATGACGTAAAAAGTAATCGAATGTGCTCGATTCTGCTCGTTTCAGCTGTACTTAGAACCCACGCACTTTCTTTCGTCTCCTCTTTTTCTGCTAGGTCGTTAAGTGAATGAGGTAGATTTCCCGGAAAGATTTCGAATGAGATGAGAAAATGGTCTGGTAATGGAGAAGCAGTTGTTCGGATTGTGGGAAGTTTTCAATCGAAAAAATAACTCCTTTTCTAATACAATGTTCGTGTGATAGTATAATGATGAAGATCAGCTTATGGCTTTAATTCGCCGTCAGACTTTGGCTCGAAGAAAGTCTTCAGTTCTATTTTCAGAAAAAATGAATTTTTCTCCGCCTACGATGGAGTCGGAGGAGCATGTATTTTTAAAGATAATTATCATTTCTGGTTCTGTAAATTGTATTGAAGTATCCCATTGCTTGGGTTGTATTCTATCAGATCGTGTCAATTGACTATCCGAAGACCCACCGAATAATGGAGCCCGGATTGAGGTTTGTGGAGACGGTCGCCAAACTTTTGGTACTCTTGAAAAAGAAAAAAAAGAAAAGAAGCTTGGTTGGTTTTTTTTATTGGGTTTATAACTGTACCTTGAGTGGAGAAAAACGACTCAACATCAAATGCTATCATGGGGACTGGGGACCAGAGCCTCTTGTTTCCCTCCCCCCTTCCAGGCGTGAAGCAATATACTGAGAGTAATCCATGAAGAACTGAAGCTCCAGTCCACTTCGAACAGTAAACATTGACGGGGATAAATAAACATCAGAGGCCTCGCATTTGCATGCATTTTCATTTTACCAATATCTTCGATATGAAGACATTCTCCTGTCGATTATCTCTTCCCTTGCTCTCACTCAATCAGAAAGACTGTTCCGAATCCTCTTTGATCACCCACCGAACCACAGAAATTATACGTACTCGCATCCGTTAAATTTGCCACATTTGATGTGGTTGGCCGATTGTGACATTGTGCACACTTTGTTGCTCATGAGACGAATAAAACTATTGGTGTGGTAACACTGTTCTATCTCCTACTTTATATCCGTTTCGCTAATATTCAATTTTTAATAACGTACCTATCATTTTTTATTACTAATTTATTATTGCGTTATTTTTTGCAGCATTTTGGTACAATTTTCGTTGTTCTTGGTTTCGAGACGATACCGACTGGTAGCACCACCTCCCCATCAATTCCTACCGACGGCTCTTTCCCAACCGTATACCCTCGCGAACTGTTGATGCGCACCCGAAATTATCACTGGTGATGTACAATTTTCTTTTATTCTTTCGTAAAGAACAAAATGGTATTGAGTTTTTCTGTATCGTTGATTGGTAAGTACGTGTTCATTTAATTTTGTGTGATGGCAATAGAATTAGACGTTGATGAAAGTTGCGATTCTTCGCGTAGTATTAATTTATAAGCATGATTTTACAATGTCCTTAGTCTTTTGAAACTGATAGAGACTCCGTCTTTTAATTTGTACAGTTGTACACATCCTGCTTTTCCTACACTCTTGGGATTTCATTTCCTCTTTCGACTGGTGTCGAAGGTACACACAGAGTTTACACAGATTGACTGGATCAATTATAACGTCAGAATGTGCTTTTTATAGGTACAAGCACGATCGAGACGATCCTCTCGGGTCTTAGCAGTACGATTGTGTTTATCCTCGCTAAATTTATCTTGGTTAAATTTAGCCTCGAGACTACCTGTAGTTGCTTTCAATTTTTGTTCCATTGTTGTTCTTTCGAATTACCAAACCTTATAATTCACTTCTGCGGAGAAGGATATTCGTGTAGGTTGAAGTTACTGATGTAATTAATTGCCACGAGGCGTTTGTTTTCCATTTTTATGAACACGCGACCCGTTGTGCGTATTTTTAGGGAAAAAGTTTTTCCAGAAAACCCGCGTAAAAAGACGTGTAAACAATCTATAGGTGGACGACAAAATAAACCAATTAAAGTAGAAACGTTTCTCCGGTTACAACTATTTTCCCCGAAGTTGTCAGTTTACCTCGTCGAACGAATAAAGACGCCCTTTTCGAGATTAGGCTGAAATTTTTATTTCTCATTATCTTTATACATCGTAATTTCAGTCGTCTTTCCAATTAACAATTCTAGAGGTGCTCGTGTTTTTCTTGAATTAGAAATTACGATCTGAGAAAAGAATTTGGTCAACTGTTTTGATCGAGTGTCTGATGTATAACTAGTCCATAAATTACTGAGTGAACGCAAACGTGTATCTAGAGCCTTTTCATGTGAGATGGTGTAATAATTTACGCCAATCAAGCGAAACATTGTTGAAATCTGTTAATTTGTACAGCGAGAAAGAGGAGGTTTCATTGACGACGCGTTTACGTCTGAATTACCGGCCACATTTGTTCATTGGTAGTATACCGTGTACGTATTCAAATTAACACGCGTGTAGGCTCTACTACATTACGTACAAGCCAGCAGGTGCTGAAAATAGCCTTGTTAAAGGCCTATGTTGAATATACGGTCTTTGCTGTAATTTGAAAAAAAATTTATGGATGTGACGTAACATGGTTTTCGCGCTTCTTGGGAGGATCTCTACGTTCATTGTTTCTTCGAAATTGCAAAGCCTGTCGAAATTTTTGGGTCAAGCACGGAATTTTATTGAGTACATAATGATGACGTTCGCTCTTAGATTATATTATCTACTAGAGAAGGAGTAGCATCTGGTGGAAAAAGTTTTTTTCTCGTATGTACCATACATATGCTGCTGTACATAGAGACGAACGTGCTGAAAAAGCTTTTATTTTTTCTTTGAAGTCTTCTATTCTGCTGATTATGATACTCGGCCGTATCCGAAGTTGGCGTCACCGTTATGAAGTAGTTTCCAAAATGGTGTAGCGAATTTTCCACGAACGTATGTGTATTGTAGGTATTCGCTGCAAAAGTCGAGTGGGAGATGTAATGGTCGTATCGCGAAAATGATGAGCTGTTTCTCGTTCGTAGTTGCTCGACAAAAATTGATAATTATCGACGTTATGTCACAGTTGTACATAAATGAGGTCGTTGCAGACGTAGGTTCGATGTAAAGCATGATAATATGCTCCGACTCGGAAAGCTCGAATGTCGAACATCGTCTACATGATAATGTTAGTTATTTCAATTCTTTAGTTTTGCGTGCTCATCTGTGTGCACTATAATTTCAATTTGTAATAAAAAGAAAGAAACAGAAAATGCGAGTGCCAATTTTACAATCCGGAGTCATCACTCACGAGATCGTGTGAAATTCGTATAATTCAATGGTTCTCAGCGAAACATGCTCTCGGTATATACCGTAACTAAAGCTTACATACGGTGTTTCTTTACGCTAATGTTTTCTTCGAGTTATTCTTAAAATGAGGTGGTGTTAATTTCTGTGTTCGCTTCCTCTTTTCTCTCGTCTGTAAGAACTTTCATCTGTTGTAATGTTGGGAAAAGTTATCCTCTTACTTTCTAACTTGTAATATTAATTGCTTTTCTCTTGAATTTGATTGAACCTTGTAAAGAATATTGTTTCCTGAGTATTTGTATTTTGTTAAATTCGCGTCAATTCAACCTTTCTCTAACGATCATTATGGCAAAATTATCTTCTTGGTATTCACTGTACAAGAATTTTTCAAATGGTTTCCAACGTGGTAACCATAAATTTTATTAATGTAGTAGGTAGGTTGCAAGTATCAGCCAAAAATTTAAATAATATTTTAAAATTAGGAATGTAGTCTTGAACAATGCCGTGAAGCCTCTGTCAAGATGATGCTCAACGTCTGGTTAATTGTGAATCCTTTCATTCTGAAAAATGCTATTCTACTTTTTGGATTCATTCAATCGCGAGCTTGGAGAGCGAATTCTCATGATTTGTATTTCTCAAATCCTTCATGTGGGGGAGATAGACTGTTGCGGATAATTGAATTGACCACACTTACAGGTGAAGATTTTTTAGAACATTACAGAATTGAAAAAGAATGCGCAAACAATGTGAAATGAAATATTTTATATCGCGAGTGAATTCATTGGCATTGCCGCCGAAACAAATAGCTTTTATCGACGTGAATGTTGAATTTGGAAAGAAAAACTGGTTGATGAATACTTGACCACCATTTTGTGTTTTTGTACATAAAAATATTCTCTGACTGTTTTGCTACTCCTACAATCCACCAGAGTCGGAATGAATTTTGAAGTTTTCTTTATTTTACACCCATATTATTCTTCTCTGAACTCTTTTGCCTATTCTAACTTGGTTCATCATATTATAAGGTTGGCAAATTTTTTCAATCGTAACCAAAATTACGTCATAGTGAAACGGATTTATCAAGTTTTTTTGTACATTTCAAAATAACAGACTGCTACTGTCTGTATCGTATAATTAATTACTTACTCTTAACGATCCAGCGCGTAGCAAATATTGTTCTTTTTTTTTCTTTTTCTGAGGGGGGGGGGGGAAGGGGGGTGAATAAAAATGCCGACTCGTGCTCACATTTCAGTTTATTTGTAATTTCGAGAATCGCGATTTCTTTAGATTGCTGACTACGCTAACTCGTGAGGGTAAGCCCCACGATCCTCCTCGCTATGCTACTGTTAACTTTGCCGTCCTTTTTGGGACTCTTGCCTCTGGCAAGGCGAGAGCCCCTATGCAATCGCGAAAAAAAAAAAAAGGTTTTCACCGGAAAAATGTGTTGTTATACATTCTCTGTTTCTTGGGATTTTATTTTTGCCTTATCGATGCAAAAACTGTACTCCCATAGTCTCGATTGAGGAGACATTGAAATCTTTATCCTTATCCTATGTATTTGTAGTTTTTTTTTTTTAAATCAAGTGAATGATTGTCTAAAGTTTTTCCGTAGTGTGGACATGTACATTTATTTGAATTTTCGGATATCTGCTCCTAGGATATCATGATGTAACTATCGGAGTGTTTGATTGTGACAAATTGGTTCATTTTGAAGGCGACTCTTGACAAAGATTTCTCTTACAAAAATACAAAACGTATGTTTGAAGCTTTTGTTCAAAGTTATAATTTTAAGTGTTGAAGTCTTGCATTGCGAGAAGTTGATTGAAAACATAATTTTTGTCGTCGTGTACTCCATCATGTGTGATTCGCAGTTATCATTCTGTGTCATGTGCCCATATGGTCAGCTCATATTGTGCTCTCAGTTGACCCTACTTGACTGTTCCATTTTTGAATCGCCAACTCGACATCAAATAAGGTTTTATTTTTTAATGGTAAGATGAGCATGTTGAAAATTATTTCGAAGTAAGAAAAAATTCACTGAATTAATTTCGAAAGAACGAGCAAATATGAATGAATTATTATTATTCCATAAGTAGGTAAGTCTACATGGTTATTGAAATTACAGTAAAATTATTCTCATTCACCTATTTCAAAGATTGATTTGAGAAAGTGATGATTGAAAGTAGGCTAAGAGAAAATACTCCTGACAATGTTTTCCAATTTATATTATTCATCTTTCAGTCACTTTGTTGGAAGAAGGATTTCGAGAATACGATGTTTTCAATGTCAACAAATTTCATTTAAAGACTGAAAGATACAAAGAAATTTTTCTTTTATCCAGGTTTTCCATTGAAATGGAGGACAACTCGAAACTACGTTTTCTTTAAAATGAAATCATTTTCCTCGAATTTTTGATGTATTCGATTGTAATTGTTAACGTTTCTCTTTCGAAGAAGAGAAAGAAGAAAGAGCACGTCAAATAGAATGAACGGAAAAATAATAACGTCTTGAATTTCTATAGGAAAAAATTACGACGTCGCGCTCGTCGAAGTATCATTTTGAAAGGCCGAGTCTGTGTTTTTAGTGTGGCTGTCGATACATATAATACAACAGACTTCGTCTTATTCCATCTTGCGGTCGTTAGTGTTTTGAAAAAGAAAACAAACTGGAATCTAATTAAGACGTTACCACCGAATTAGAACAGAGACTGACACAAAGGATAGCTTTTTTCGAAGTTCGCAAGATGTCAGGTTGTGTCATTTAGCTACTATAATAGACAGTAAAACTCGTTCCATTCCTTCGCAGTTGATGACATCAAAAGCGTAAAACTTTCATATTGTACATATAACTATAATGGAGCGGAAGTCCGTACGAAAATTAAAACGTCATTTTGTCGTGCATTGTATTTAACGAGTACGTATAGCAGATCATAAGGTTTGTACATAAATTGTCGACCGAGACAACTTTACTACTGTTATAGATCATACATCTATAATTAAAAATATGTCATCACCCGGCGAAAGGGACAATTTCGCACGTGGCTGTCTCATCGAAATTTCAAAACGCGATATAACTCGGGGTATGTTTTAAATTGAAGCGTCCGCGTAATCACACTCGTAATGAAAGTTTTGTTCGTCTTTGTTCGCACCTTCGTTTTTGATAAATTTCGAAAATGTCTTGAGGTCGTAGTTCAAATGGCGTACTTCTGGTTGGCAAAATTCAAAGAATAGGTAGGTAGCTATCATTGTGCCTAATGAGCCGTGCCCGCGATGACAAACGGACGATTTTTATTGTTTGCCATTACTTTGTTCTAGTATCGTGTGTTTGTAACGAACACGTGGTGAATTCACGTGTGGGCCGAACAAAAAAGGAAATTTCGCACATTAATTATACCTCAATAAAGGGTCTATATCGTAACGCTTGGCATATCTGCTCGAATTTTTAAAATTTCTTTGGAGAAGAGCTCTTCGAGAACTCGTGTTCATCGCTCGTGTTGCGGTTAATGCGTCTTGAGTTGGAAGCTTTTTGATGGAAAATTGCGTTGTTTTGTTACAGACGTTATTCGAGGTGGATTTCGTGATAGAGATAGCAGTCAGGAACTGTGCGGAATTCTTGTTTGTGCCACATTTGAGATATTGAGTGATGTATCACGCGTTTAATATTATTCTATGTGCAGGATGTATTGTAAAAGATGTAAAAATTTCTAGAGATTTGTCCGACTCTTGTCTTCAGAAATGCATCGACCTACCCTAATGGTCTGGTTTTGGGTGCGCGTTTCTAGGGCTTGTCTGCACATCTGGTATTGAGAACTTAATTTTGATACTTTACTTCTTTGTGAAACGGGAAAATTGATATTTCGTAGTTTGCGTTTCGCCAACGGAAAGTGTTTTGTCTCAACTGGTTTTGCTCGACTAGGTTGTTGAATTTGATCTGTTTTTGAGATTTTTCGCCTCTTGTGATTCGGAGCGGTGACGTACCATGGTGGTGTGAATTGTTTTGAAAGGCTCAAAATTGTGATGGATTGGTCCTGCAAGTTATGGAATGTGGTCTTTGTTACTCAGGGTCAACTTCAGATTCAGACCTATGTCCGTGAACCCTAGAATTGATAGCGGAGTAATTTCGCGGTTATGGTGTAATTGTACTCTAATCTGTGATTTTAATATAATTATTTAATGACATCAGCATTACTGTAGACATGCCCATATATTAGTGACTAATGCAATATAATAGGTATTTCTAATCAGCTTATGATGATAAAATGGAGATACTACTTCGAAGTGGACAAACGCGGACGCTAGTCGTAAGGTCGAGCTTACGGATTTCTTACTTTCGTAAGATGGGCTACCTAATACGAGATTATTTCCCAAATCCATATATTTACCAATGATAGAAAGCTGCTCTCAACCTTCGCTATTAGAGGCTCATGGAAATTGTGAGAGTGAAACGAATCTTGAAATCGTGGACGCTGCACTGGCGTAAGTCTGGCGGTACTTATCGAGAAGAATATGAACATGATTTGTGTACACAATCGAGCGTGAGAACGCGACGAAATAATTTTGTTTATTGTATCGTGTTTAGAAATAGCATTATCATCGAAGTAGAGATCTAAATTTAACTGACATACTGGCACTAGTCAGTTTTTCACAGTCGAAGCGTGATATTAATGACGAGAAACGCCATTTCTTTGGTAAATATAACCCGCAGGGAGAAAAATCGGATACGTAAATTTCATTTTATCTTACTTCCGAAATTAAGTGTTTTAAGTATGTAAATAATAAACGTACTTATGATAACTAATGATTTGTGTTGACTATCTCTGGTGATTTTGGAAACTTCGTAAAGCTTTCATATAGAAGAGATGGGCTTAGCTCCGTCATTGGATATCTTAAAATTTCTGTTGCATCATAGCTGTAGAAGGACTCAGAACCTAATTACAGAATTGATCGGGGGCTGAAGAGCCTTATTTGCGTGCTGTTGCTTACTTTGAGAGGCATATTTTTAACTTGAGTTCGAGACCTTAGATTTTCTCCAATTTGACTCCTCAACGATCTCGAGCGACACACTATCAATACTCTTTTGTGTCATGGGGCAAATGAACCTCGATTTATCGATCTTACAGAAATATAATTAATACATGAGGAGACTGAAACTCGTTTAATGAATGTCTTGATGTAAATCATGACTAGAGTCGCAAGTCATCTAAATTGAGGCCATGTTGATCTCGTACTGAATTAGGGTCCAGCTTGATTCCTCACTCCACGTCATCTTTGAACTTGGTTAACTATTCCGAGTGTAGCTTTTTTTTTTTCCTTTCTTTTCCAAGACACCTCAATTTCTTAACTTCTTGAAATATTGTTGTTATGAATCATGAACGCGTGATTACTAGGAGAAGAAAAGAAGCAATTAATAGTAGTTGTTCCTTTACAGAGTCCTTCAATATGATCAAGTTGTAAACACTTACATGATGCAACAACAAACTTTGGAAATATTAAATTAGTCATTAGGGTGAAACTAGCTCTAACCTCTAGACAACGCTAATGCATCCTTTGTGCTACTTCTCAAGTTACTAATTGGAACACGGAACTTTTTCTACCTCAGCAGCGCGAAGAAAAATCTCGAAACCTTACTACGACGTACTACACGAGTTTAGGTGTCGCTGTCCTCACCCAAAGCGCGTAAAACTCGTCCATATTTTCGTCAAGTGCGAGGATGATAAAACCGAAGAATAAGTGCCACAAGAAATACTCGTAAAAAGACCATAATATCATCGTTGTAAAAAAAAAAAAACAAAAAAAAAACTTCTCAACACATGCTACTTGTAAATGCCCTCTTGGTATCTTTTCTGATCTCCTGAGGAAGCGTGAACTTGATGTATGTTTTACAATGGTCTCCCCATTCTTTAGGCGGTCAAGATGGGTATTTCTTCATTTTTCTGGACCTAATAAGTGTCAGTTTTTTAATATCTGAGTGTGAATTTTCCCACGTGAAAAGTTGCCGAAAAGCAAATTTTTTCAGGATATTTCTGCCGATTGGTTTATTTTGTAGTGTAGAATCGGTATTCTTTCTTTGTGAAATGAGTGGGTGCTGGTTTTTAAGAATGAAATATTGAGCTCGTATACGCTTACGAATGAATTATGTGTCATAATTTGGTGAAGACGTCAGAGCACGAGCATTGAGCTTGGCGTTAATGGCTTTTTAATTTATTACGACGGTCGTCTTTAATCGTTTAAGGTGCATTCTTCCAGAGAAGGGGAGTGCTCCCACTCGTCGTCTGCGGTCAAATGAACAAAGGGCATTACCTTCGACTTTTTTGCAATGCCATTCTTGTACCTCGTACGTCCGTCCATTTGATCGTTTGGCACGCCGTAACGGTTAATCGACCTTTATTCTACTATGGTTCGAAAAAAATACGCTCGCGTAGTTGTAAATTTGTCCTTAATGAAACGGATCTCTTGTTTGAACTTGTACAACTTCTACTGTAGACCAGAGGATTAAATGACGAGGATTTCTGCTGTTTTGTTTACGTCTCATCCGAATATAATTGGCAATACCTCATCTGTAACTTTCGGTTATATTTTAATAATCACTCGCGTCTACCTGCTAGTTTTGAATCGCGATATCTTCGTCTTGTGCGAGGAGGGTAAAAAGTGACGCGCGCTCAAATTCATGCCAAAAGCGTTGACTTTAAAAAGGGTCAATGCCAGACATTTTTCTGGTCATAATTAACGTATATTTTCATTTCCTTTCGTCGTCCTCTTTTCGACGCGCTCGTATTTCTTGTTTACTTCAACTTACTTCGACAAGAGCCGATATTGGTATAGAGATATTTTACTTCTCTCTCCGAAAGTTCCCAATTTTCCAGCGATATTACTGACCTATACCATTTCGACAAAATTCTTGTTGCGGCCAAGAAAGACGTCACGAATGATCTAATTATGCCTCTAATAATGCGGTCGCGGTATTTTACATTTTTTTTTTTTTTTCTATTTTAGATTCCACCGTACAGTCAACGTACGTTGGGTAGCTATTTCGATAGCTTTTAGATATATTTTTAATCGCGGTTGTTTTTAATTTTAGACGAGTAGACGCTAGAAATGTACAACAGAATTGGTAGAAGAAGGTGTTGTTTGGCTTTATGTTGCGGACAGACGACAACCCGTGTATTAATTTATAACATATATTTTTAAAAGTGTGATGAAGAAGAAGAAGAGAACTTGTGGACTGTATTTTATGTCACGGTCATCTTCGTAGAAGTGAAAGAAAAAATGAGAAAGAATAATGGAATGAAAAATTCACGTGCTTTTTGGATCGAATTTTCATACTTGACGGAAATTGTAGATACACGAAATAGTCGGGTGGCCTTTTGCGTGAATATCGTGTAGCCGGTAACAGGTCCTTAAGATTGGCATAGTTTCAGGGTGCACTCTTTCTCTTACCTTTATCAACGGTCGGAAGCTTATATAATATTCCTGACATTTATTCGCGTCTTTTTTCTTTTTTCGTATATAATTATATAATGGAATTTTCATCATACCCACACGAATAGTGCTTGAAGAATTTTTTCAATTATGTGAACGTGATTTATCATAGACATGAGTATACGCCGCTTGGATTGTGGCCAGTAGTATCAAGATGATCGGACGAAAATTACATAAGATATAAGTGGATGATTATACATGAGACTACGGACTTCTTAGCCCTTTCTCATTAAGCTTCAAGGGTAAGGTTGTACATGTATAATAGCTTTAGTCAGTGCTGACAGGAAAGTATTATATCGCGTCGAGAAATGTCCGCAGCTGTATAAAAGTAATTTACTTGATTTGGCTGTCGTACGCCGTAAATTTGGGCATCCTTTTCATGATGCGTACACGGGAGTCCGAAATCCGTAGCCAAATGACACGTATCAACATATATTGTACGACCGCAATGAAATAATCGTTTTGGCGTAAATATACGTGTCAAAAGTGGCCTACCCCCGACTATTTATACAGTCATCGGTGTACAGTAAGGTATTGTATTCTTGTATCAGGAAGATGTGTGACATTAATAATCATAATCGTTTTGAAAACGAGATAACTCGGCTAAAATTGTTGATGGTGAATAAATTTATCTAGAATATTGCGTATATTATGTATATCTCAGTCTAAGCGTATTGAAATATTACTTCTACAAGGGGCCAAGATGAGAATTTTTGATTTCCTAACCAAGTACAGTCCAACTTGCTTCTATGATTGCACCAAGATGAAAGAAGAAATAGTAGGGAAAAAAATGACCGCAGGGTTTATTGTTTTAACTGGTGGCGCATTCACACTGAGTCTTCAAATATTTTTCAATCATGTTGCGCCAATTCGGTTTCAATCGGCAAAATGCCACCTGTATTTACGCATAACGTTATAATGGACTAGAACATTAATACGAATTTATTAAACCAAATGAAGATCGAATTCTATATCTGTAGCGTATGAATTGATGCTCGGAAAAATGGATATGAAAAATGTTTCCATCAGTAATGGAATAGATACCGCAATAGTGAGCATGAGGTACAAAAAAGAGGGAAGAGGTAGGATTTTGTCTTGGAAACCTCGTTGGAGGAGATTTATATTGAACTCTCATGTCTCCAATATCTTTGTAACATATTCATTATATAAAGGGTACAAATGTTGAACACCGAAATGAATGTCTGTGTGATGAGTAAAAATTTCCAGTCAGATTCATCTACTGATAACTGAAGTTTTGAGATTGAGATTTTAAATCGATCAAAATATAATACATCTAAATGATATGTAATTGTAATCTTTGTTGATTTATTGGTAGAAAATTATATATAAGCTCTATTTAACGAGATATAAATTCGCCGTACAAAATATGACTCATAATATAATATGCGCAGTTTTGGAGCTCGCCCCCTCCTGGCTATTCCAGATATTTTTATGTGACTTGCGTCAAACTTGTGGCCTTTGTACCTTGCAGTTGGGTCGTGGACTTGGAATTGTTACAGGCGGGGTACTAGAAAGTGTTGTTAGAATCTTCTTAATCTAGCCGGAACTCGTCACCGACGTGCTCAAATTCATACAATAACTATTCAATCTTCTTGACTTTATTCTTTTGTGTCTCGAGGAAAGGAGACGGAACCATTCTTCAATTACTCGAATAAATGCGACAGTTGTTTTCGCCTCTTCAGGTAAAATGCCAGTTTGAATGGCATTTTCTAATTAGCTGCTGCCGTTTCCCGTGAAAATACCCGAACGGCAGCACCAACATCCATTTCTTTGAATGTATTTGATTGGAAAAGGTTGTCACGCTGAATGTGATACAGTTTTCGTACAACTTTCTACAACCATCCCTATTCTCGCGTTATAAAATCCTAATCCGAAATGATCCTTGATTATTGCATAATACAGTATTTTGTTGATAATGAAGTTCATTTGTGTATGTCTGTTGAAAAGGGTGGTGTATACCATGTCCCATTTTGTAATGAATATGTGAATACCAATCATTGAATCTAATTTGTCTCATTGATTTCTTCCTGTGCTGCAGTATTGTTGACTCAACCAATTTTGTTATCTTTCATTGATGTGACAGTACAATTCTTGATTTATAATTCAGCTACCAACCGCATACATACTTTTATGATTATTGTCTGGCGATTTATGTATGACTTCTGTCCCGATGTAGCGGTAAAACTTATAGATTGTTTGTTGTATTTGTCCCTAACTATTCTTTCTAGTTTTAGAAATGTCACAATTTTGACGAAGTTTGGGATAACCGAGTGACTGTAGAACGTTATATAAACAATTTTTGGTTCCTGTATTCCGATCAAGTGTTTCTCCATTAATCAAGGTAAGTTACATCACTGTTCTTGTTCAACTAAGAATTTTTTCCACCTCCAGGAAACTGACGTTAAACGCGAAATCCGATTCTCATTGGCCTAAAATTGTTGAGGTGGATTGATTCTGCCAAAATTTTGCTGCACAAAACCCTCGTCTTGCTTTTTGTGATTTGTATAGAATTGAAGAATCTGGTTGATGTTGTCATCTCCAATCTGGGAGGTATTGAGCTTCTTATTTATGACTCGTGGTTAGAAAATGAATAACGACAAATGAATGTAGATACGTTATGGAAGATGCAGGGTTTCTGAGTTACATATTCAAATTAGCCTAGTTATTGGAAATGAATCTCTCGGTGACTGACTTGAAATTTATATAAAAAACTGATTTTTGTGGTAGGTTTCGTCTCCTAAAGGACGAAGCATGTGGGCTGTTCACCCATAATAAAACATTTTTGAAGGAAAAGTTGGTAATTTTCCACCATTATTATTTGGCGAAGAATTGGAAATGGAATTGCTATCACTTGTGTTCGGGAAAAAGTCACAATTCATTTTATTCAAAAATGAAATCGTCAACAAAAGATCGGAATTATGCCCATCTCAGAGTCTTGATTGTCTGAATTTCTTTTAGTGAAATATTTTTTTGAGAACAAGAATCTGAAAGTCTAATCAATTTTCCGTCTTTAGTTTCAGGATTTCTTTTGGAAAAGTCATATATTGAGGAAGGTGATTATGGAAGTCACATGGAAATTAAAATACCTGGTGTTGGTGACTTATCAATAGAGCACGAGAAGATCGTGCAGAAAAATAGGTGGGAAGCTTGCTACTGTGCTTCTGTTTGAGATAATGATGAAGATAATTGACCGACTTTACTCATCATTAATTTTTGAAGTAAATAATTTGATGAAATGGTTGATATAGGCTACTGTAACTCCGGAAAGAAGAGCCAGACGTCTTGGAATTTTGATAATTTTGAGTACCTGAATGCATACCATGTTTCAAGAAACTAATTTGAACGTGCGGACAGAGCCTTATTTATTTATTTTTTACTATAAACTACGGATATAATCCTTGCACGAAATAAATCAGACTATCGAGGGTTGATGATGACTTCGGAAGGATAAGCTTTGAGTGGATAGAATCATAGATTTAGTCGATCATAAATCTCATAACTATGAGATAGGGTTCGATGAATTTGAAAAAATTTCATCTCTAGATTGGTTCGAAATCACTTGACCGATAGCCTATGTGTTCTTGAGTTGAAAGTATTCGAGCTACGGTAATGAGCGCAAAATGATGAAATGAAATTTGAACACCCTGGCAAATTTCGCGATACTAAAATTGGAAAATAGACTGCTAAGAAAAGATCTTTCATTTTCGTCGCGGCAATGAAACAATGAAACGACATGACTTAAAAATGAAAATAACGATCTAATTTTATTCGCGGAAAAATTTGCAAATTCATCTACGCCAACTCTTCATTTTAAATTCTGCTTCAATGGCCCTTCATTAATTAGAGGAAAATTAGTTCGAAATAATTTCGAGCATTCTGTTGACATTTCTCCTGTCGCTAAAAATTTTTCGCGAGACGTTATCTAATAGTTGGACATCATCATCGCTCGTTAAAAAGACTGAAAATTGTATTGCATCTACGAATAAACTTAACGCTCTCATAATTGGTCCTTTTTTTTTCATTCGATATGCTGGGTAATTGAAATCGTTTCATTTGAATAGTTTATTTGTTGTTACCGTTCCTGATGGTTACAGTACGTTTAATGAACGATTGAAAAGTTTTGAATGACACGATAAAAAGTTGGGGACGGAAATATCTCGTCTTCGAATCTAAGATAATTTTTTCAAACAGTGCTTACTGATGGATGAAGGAGCAGACTTTTTTTATAGGTTTGTGGTGGTTGCGTGAGCATATGAATGAATAGGTAGTTATAATTCCGGAATCCTTACAGCCGGATGACATTCCTACATGCATTGTGCCTGCAGTGAGCGGGACCCTCAAATCTCTGAACAGTGTATTGTACTTTACGAAATGGCCTGATTTTAGAATTGTCATAATATTTCTGAATATTCCACTATCAGCAAAGGTGTGAAATTTCCCAATGCTGCACTTGAAAATATGGTTATGGTTACATTTTTAATATTTTCTAGAATGAATGAGAGCTCCATGATTAATTTTGAGCTCTGCGACTTTTGGTGTGATAAATTTTCGGGAACCCGCTGTTCCGGAGTTTCGCTTATTTACTAGGTTCTACCTATTTGGAGTTTTTTGACTTTAAAATAATTATTATCTAGATACGTAAATGAAATGTACTCGATCGCGACGTTTCTACAAAAAGTGCACCCTTCAAGTATTGATAAACTAGACTTGCACGTAAATTTTTGAAAAAAAAAAAAAAAAAAAAAATCAAGAAAGACATCTGATTTGTTCTTACCTCTTTACTGCTTGTGTATTCTAGTCGGTATCTGGTCACCATGGTTCGGATAAATTGATAAGACGTTTCTCTTATACGTTCTTCGATGATACGTGTGTAAGAAAATTTATATCATAATTTTCACCGTCACACGCGTAAATTTGCGAGTACTCACAATAACGAAAAAGTACAACTTTGAGGATTTACGAAAACGTTGATGAAGGGAAAAGCCGGCTTTCGTTACGTGTATAAATACGTGAAGGAGACGTTTTGTAAGTTCACAGCGACAACACGTGAAAGTTTACATCGCGACGTGAAACTCGAAAGTAAACTGACGTACGGTTCTGAAAGCACGCACAACGTTCGCCTCGTAGTTTTCAACAGTGATAAATAAAAGCACGGCGCGACTACTCCGAATCTCGGTGTGGCGCATTCCCCTGCCCCTATCGCGCAGATTTTCACTCGCATAAAAATATCTGAAAAGAAAGAAATTATGGTATAATTTTCCGGTAAGCGTCGAATGAATGTTGTACTCTCATTCTGTATATTATTTGTTGTGCATTGTATTCTCGGAAATAGTATTTTTTCGTCGTATGGTATTTCGAGACACAATCGTACAACTTAATCTCATTTTGTCGCGTCATTTGATTAATTGCCCCTCCCCCCACCTCAAATATCGATGAGAGAAATTATCTTTCGGACGACAATATCGATAATTCGTATCTGAAGAATGATAAACTATAATGAAATATTTTGGAAATTAATTAGGTCTTTCGTACGGGAGTAGGAGACTCAAGGGTGGGCGGGTTGACGTAGTGATAAAATTGGTAAACATAACTCGTAATTGAAGAATACATTTACACGCGAGTAAGGAAGAACAAGGATTTAGGCCTCGGACGCGGATATGTGAATTTTTCTTCATCCGTATCATTGTGACGCCTGTTGAATGACGGTTTACCTTGTGTGTAAAGGGTGTAATATTCGCGCCCGCAGCTGTGTGTACTGTGTTTTTGTTTAGTAATTCGACGTGCCGTTGTAAGTCGAAGAGCTTATAAGATTTAAATGAGATTTGGACAGTGTCCGAAGGTTCGCTGGGAAACACGAGAGAAAATGATTTTCTCCTTACGATCACGTACGCCGTTGAAAAACATTGCACTACTGTTTATGCGTTATACAGAGAAGGTAAACAAAAGTATAGACGAGAAGTTTTTAATCAACGAGGTTGTGTACAAAATAGGGTGGTTTACACTATATACGTGTTTGCTCGATTAGCTTTACTTCATTCGATTAAATGAGACAATGCAATGAAAAAGAAAACTTCGTAGAACTGATCGAAACTTGGACAAAGGCTAACTAATGAGCAATGAATCTAACTCAATGTACACCAATCAATGTACGAGTACAACATGAACTCGTTATTGTTACCGAGCGAGTATTTGTAAGCAATTTCCCCAGCTACTTGGCTTCTTCAATTTTATTTTGATTACGAAACACTTTGAGATTGATTCGATGCTCTAAGGAAGAAGAGATTGAAATTCTGTTGAGAAAACGCTGACCTCCAGCGGGTTAATTGATTTTTTACAAATCGGATCTGACCCGAGACGAATTTTAAATCGTACACAGGAGCGTTTTCTGTCGCCCGGCATTGCGCAAAAGTGGAGTTGAAAAATTATCTTGCAGTGGACGAACAGCCTTTTTTTCAATTATGTGACTCAGATAATTGACCGTTTTTCTGGCGAAATGGTACTTTGTTGATTTTAATTTGAATCCTTCGCTCATAGTGCTTGAGTGTGGGAGGAGGGTTATGGGGTTTAGTTGATTTCACCGAATGTAAGTTCACCGAGGGGGCAGTCCTACCCATGGCGAGACAGGATATGGTTACTCTTACCTACCAAAATGCTATACACAAATTTTAATACATGAAAAGTAAATATTAAAATTTACAAAATTATTTTTTCTGGCCGTCGGTGTGGTAAGTGGTTGGAAATTTATGTTTCTTTGTTTGAAATCAAAACTGGATCTTATGAATTCCAACGATAGAACAACTCGAGAAACAAATTAATTGATGTTGGCCGATTCTCCTAAAGCCTCGTGCAACGAGCTTCTTGTTTAGATAGCTAAGTGTCATAAATATTTATCGCCATTGCATAGGCACTCTACGTATTCGTGATCATAGTCTACAGTTTTCGACAATCTACGAGCCAGATCACGAAAGCAGGACTTTAAGGATGTTTTACACGTGAAGGGTTAGACGACAGTCTGTTTAGTGTGTTCCCCATAAAGATTAGGAAAATATTCTAAACGTTCGTCCTGAAATAATATAAGTCATATTGAAATTGGAAGTCGATCATGAGTACACATAACAAGGTCAAAGACCAAGTACCCTCATTACGGATAGAGGGCCCTCATGATCTCCAATTAAACATCGCTCATCATTGTCATTAAGCTCTTCTACCTCGGAGGGACATACATCGTCCATGTTTTCATTGTACACTCTCCTAGCTTTATGAGCCTTACGGCTTTTATCGGAGTACCAATACGGCATAGAAATTTCAAACCAAATGATGAACTTTCTCGTGAATTCCGGCATTACGTTGACGGTACTTTCTGATGTTGCGAGAATGACCACGCAATTACTAAAATCAGCATCCTACGCATTTATAAGTCAAGAATAGCAATAAGGATTTGGACTGGAGCAAAATTGGAAGTACAAAGAAGATTGACACGTACAACTAGACCTTCCCCACGGCGTTCAATAGGGACATGTGAACTCTTGTCGAGAATATTACATATCATTCCGGACATTTTTTCCGAGTGATTGAGTCGAAAATCACTATTTTGTGGACACCACTCCTATAATCCTCCAGACAATGGCGCACCGATATATCATTTATTTTCAATACAATACGAGGATTTTGGGTGTCGACGATTCTGTTGATGGCCTTAGTTTTACTTCGTTTTCCTAACAAAACGATAGCACTTCAAATTATGAAATATTTGTTAGCATTTTGTACTATTCTTAATATGCATACCAGATGTACTACCAAACAGTAGTATGTTAGATATCTTCGTTCCTATATGGTGTAAAGCATAATTAAATGCAGTTGCAACGTTCTTCTCGAAATTTGTCATGTCTAGCGACAGCTCTACATTGACGGCAGGTATATCCTTGCAATGCAACTCTTGGATAGTGCCGGTTAATCTTCTGAATCGTCAACAGACGATGATGTAGCGAAGTGATTGTGGGCGGTACCTACAACCTTGTATTTGTCTACGCTAAAAGATTCAATACGTTCCGCGAGATTCCCAAAGTTCCAATTATTGATATCGTCGATATGTATATGAGCGCGTTCCATATTTTCGAGGTTGTTCGAGCGTTTAATGATCCTATTCCTCCTTCATGAGTAACATAATTCACTCCCGTCACCAGGATTTTCAGTGTGCCCATTTCATATACAGTCCCTTTTTATATCGGAGCATAGGGAAAGATATTTCACTTGAGCCTCTTGATAATAGTGAATCATGTTACTCATTAATGTGGAACACGACCACGAAGTTCTGGAACATGATCCTCAAATATTTGGCACAGTAACCTATCACGAATTGCAAAAGAGGTAGGTATCAAAAATTGATCGTACAGCCTCCAGGCGACGGTAGGTGCTTCTTCCTGAACTCAACTATATAGTCTTGTAAAATCACTTGTTTCTTTATATTAGCACAACAAGACTTCTTCCGATATTTCAGCGTTTCATGATTCTCAATAAACTATTTATTTTTAATAATATTACAATTGTAATTTTATTAATAAAAAATGTACCACATTTGGCACAAATATGACTTTGCGGCAACCCTGGATTGGGAGCGTATCTTATTGCATATATTTTGAGTTTGGAATGAATTTTTCAACATTTAAATTATTCTTCTCCTCGCCTGCACTGATGACGATGTTTGAAGTACTGTGGTGGTCAAAGAACTTTTAACCTACCCGTAAAATTGTTTACGAAAAAGAAATATATTTTGGTAGTTGTCATGATGGGCTTCTGCCGCCTTCGTATGTGAATGGATCCGTGCCTAAAACTTTCCGTGTTTCGGTTGATTTTCAAAATCAAAGAAACAAACGTCAGAAGCTTATATCAATATATGAGGGCATTAATAATGAGTAAAACAAGTGAATAAGTGTGGTAATTGAAGTAATATCATCTGAACTAAAGAAGCACATCCTAGAATGTTTAATGAGGACGCCGGGCGAGTCTTCATTCGCCATGGAATCGATGCATCATTATTTAGGAGGGAGATAGTAGAAATAACGATTTTCCTGATTTCTCTCCTCTTCCTCCTACCGAACCCCTTCACTGTACGATATGGTTTCGCCTTCATAATTGCATATGAATTCTCCTTTTGCAAAAGGTCGGGCTGCAATTATTCCACGACCCTTTCTAGGAAAATGTCTAATCTCGACGTTTCGGCGGTTCTTCTCGTCACGAACTTCTCCGTCTTGTTGGGGTTGTCTTTTTCGGTTGAAAGTTGAAGGTTTGACCACGTTTGGAGATTTGAATTGGGTATTTTTATCAACACTGCCAACATTGGATAGGGCGTTAACATGTCGGCCACCAGTCTTTTTCGGTTGAAATAAAAGGTTTGACCACGTTTGGAGATTTGAATTCCGTACTTCTATCACTGCCAACACTGGATGAGGGCGTTAACATGTCGGCCGTTGGTCTCATTGTCGGATATTATGAAATCGGGTGCGCCTCTTATGCTGACAAATATCATAGAGACTTTAAAAAATTCTTTCCCTGATAGGTCTTACGCAATTTCGAAATGTACTGCTCTTGTAACGAGCAAACAAATAGAACTATGTAAATTTTTTGTAGACCTTCTCTACAATCGCATTCTGGTTTTACTTTAAATGGACCAGCATAGTCAATACCTACGTTCAGGAAAGGAGATACTTCCTCAATTCGTGATATTGGTAATGGTGGCATATCGGGTAAATTAAAGCTACCTGCTGTCCAGAAACGACAGTCAACACATCTGTGTATGACAGATTTGACTAATGCTCGTGTTTTCTGAATCCAAAAGCGTTCGCGGATTTTGGCTAACAGAGTAAGAAAAATCAGATTTCCTCGCTTTAGTTAAAGGGCGTCGTAAAAACTTTCCTCTTCGTCTGCAAGATGGAAATATCACGGTATGGGTAGAATATTTGTGTTTATCTCGATGGTGAAAAACCGCTTTTAAATTTTGTCGTACTCGCTCTGGAGTCTGGTTAAGAAATGTTATTCACTTTTCCGTTTGCCTACGAAGTTACTCCCCTTTTTGGATGTGGGAAGGGGCTGATTTTGATATGAAGAAGGGGTGACCAACTCGTGTGAGTAATAGTGGAAGGAGTAATCAGTCGACATGAGTATTAGTGTGCACCCTTTAGATCTGACGTCAGAGATCATATTATTTTGAATTCTGAACATTAAATTATTCAAAATCGATTCAAGAAGTAAATCATTTACCACTTATCAAAGAAGTGACAATTATTTTCAAATGTAACAATTGCGAGTTAATTTTGTAAGAAAGAGAGAAATACCTAAGTACATTTTCTTTTGTAATTGCTCGTCGCCGTCGTCGTATCCTTTTTTTCACGGTAGGCCTATTGGCCTGTCGGTGTGTTCGAAGCCGAAACCGAGCTAGGCGCCTAAATTAAAGAAGAATGATAAATTTGCGTCGTTAACATTGTTTCTCCGTGAATTTTATTAAAGAATACCTGTATCAATTTTATACCTGAATATACCACAGAAGTGCTTACTGCTTCAGCAGTATAACTGATTCATTTTATTTTTATCTTTTGTACGATTCATGTTGATACGAAAGGTCAGCCGAACTTACATTTGTACGCCTTACGGGCCGCAATCTGCTTGTGTGTATTGGCCGCAATCTGCTCGGTCATACAAACTTTGCAGGCCGCAATGTGGGTTCCATTTTGCGGCCGCTATGCCGACGGGCCGCAATCTGCCGACACCGAAAGGGCCCTACACCATCATATGGTTTTTGCCAAGTGGGCATTTGCTTGGACATGAGGAAAAATTTTTATGCGAAACAGTAATTTATGACCTCATGAATGCCAATGGGAGAATCTTTTTCATTCAGTATCAAAATACTCGAAAAATAGAATGTTAGCTAATGCGTTATTTATTATTAAGAATAATGTAAAAGAAATGACATACTTGAGGCCCTGCCTCAAAGGGGGGAGTAATGTTCAATAGTTCGTAGAACTTTGGATAAAATGAAGATTTTCAGGTAATTGAATCAGTGAGATCGAGTCCCCACTGATCGACAGTCATACCCATGGGAAAAGAGTTCACTTCTTTTTTCTATAATTATTAATAAAAAAATGTATTATCTCTGACCTGATCAACAGCTGCGAGTAAATAATCCAACAATTTACTTTTGATCACTAATAATCCGCAAAAAGTTGGACAATTTTTTTGTACTGCTCAAATTATAGAAAAAAACGGAAGTCTCCTTATACCTACATGATAAGAAAGAAAAGGAATTCTTTTCGGACGCAAGTACTTCATACAAAGTTGAGATTATTTCATACTTTTAATCTAGGAATTCTTACGCTTGTATTTCCAGAACATATACACATGGATAATGCCTATTTCATTCTCTATAGTATCGTGGAGTCTTCAGGGAGAAAAAGAAATTACAACTAGGTAGTGTATCATGCAAAAAAAAAGTTGGAAGGTTGCTCCGAACAAAAATAAAAAAGGAGTGAGGAAATAAAAGATGCTGTAAATCAGAAGTTTACAGAAAAACAACCACTAAGAAAAATGGAAGGAGAACTAGTATGGAGCAATTGATAACTGTAAATCTGAATTGAGTTCAAAGAAAACACTTGAGAGTTGAGCTACGAGCTGCCACAAGTTTATTGTACGTAAACACGTGACTGATAATAGTAAAGATAAAGCTTCCACTCACGATTTCTCCACTACCGCTCAAAGCAGCCTATCCTTTTTTAAGGTCGATGCTTTATTCTTATTAAACAATCTCGTCCATATGCCAAGTGAAAAAAGATTGCGATCGTCAAGAAGATTTGCTTTATATGTAAACTGTACCAAGAAATGGATCTATTATTTTGTTAATCTGATCGTAGTAACAGTTTATTCTCAATTACATATAATATATTTTCCCTGCTCTCACTGACTAGCTTTATTGAAAATTATACTCTATGAGTCGAGTTTTCCACTGCGCCCCTTTTCTCTCCTTATGGGAACCTTTCATGTCTCCTTTGTAGAAAAGTTGATGAATATTGTATAGCTGATTTTCATTTATTGCTGATTGAATAATTGCATGCATATAATTTATCATTAGGTTAATTAAAGTTATGAAATTATTATGTCTAGAACTCTAGAGTTACAGTATATGAAATAATTATGGAATTTATGACACTGTGTCATTACACACACAAAAGAAAAAAAAAAAAAATTGTCACCTCTCCACCACCCAAGTTCTTTAACGTACGAGTTGAAGCATGAAAGCACATTAGAGATGAGTAATCATCTCATGTTGATAAAGACCTACGCCTGTTTATAACGACTTGAACGATCTTCTCATTTAAAAACTCATTTAAAAAGACAGCTTTCCTATCAATTCGGCTGTAAATACGGAATATACGATTTTAGAAGTATTTTCGACGCTGATCACGATGCCGTTGACAGTTTTTCAAAATTGGCTCAGGTTGTCGGATTTTTTCATCTATGTTGCCGTAAAGTCTTCTATAAGTTCTTTCAATGCCATATTCGATCTCAATTGATGAGATTGTAGAACAGTATGACTTATCGGATCGGTGCGATTATGCTGTTCACACAAATATTTTATCATGAAATATTGGCTTTTCTTTCTCTTGCAAAAAATGATATCTCCTTGAGAGAAGATCTATTTTACCGTCAAATGCTTTAAAATGTGAGCTTTCTCGTACGTGATTCCGCTAGGTGTTACCACTGGTTGTTTCATCATATTGTAAGTTATATTATCCCGTGTGTATTCGGGTATGAAATCCGACTAGGAAATTTTATAAAAGTAAAAAAGGAGTCTTGTATTGAGACCTATTATATTTTATTCGATGGACTGATCTACCCTGACGTCACAGACCCGAATCACAGTGAACAAAACTACCCGATAGAATTAACATGGTCCGATAAGTTACGGCTCGACATAATTACTGAATATACTTGAAGAGTAATCGAAAAGACTGATTGCAATGACCGCAGATAAACGGAAGAAGATACGAGATCTTTCGGTTAACAAACCATCATCGGGCAAAGTTGAAACGCCACTAACCCAGATGCGACTCGTAAAACAGAATACCAACGAGATTGAAATTGAACGAGCGAGCCTTCGCGAGGTGACTCAAGCAGCTTTTTACGGACCATACGGTCAATTTCCAAGTTGACCTCATTCACAGCGGCCAAGTGCTTAATGGTCGCAAGCTCCTTTTGGAAAACTGGCTGACTCAGCGGGATACTGGTCAGTCGATGAATATCACTTTTAAAGGCAGGGATCTTATGAAAAAGAGCGATCTTATGAGAAAATGGACAGAAGGACGGACTTGGCCGCTGTGAATGAGGTCAACTTGGAAATTGACCGTATGGTCCGTAAAAAGCTTACGAGGAAGGGCCTTGATTCTACCTCCTGCTTCCCCCGCGATCTGAGTTGTAATAAATTAGTTGATGATGATAAAAAACTACGTTGGATCAAGCTCCGTATTTGGGTGATGACTCGTGTCCTCCGTCCCTTTGGCTTCAGGCCTGCCTTTTATAACTTCACTACGGTGAAGGGTTTGTTTGTTAGGCAAAAGGACCCCATCTTGCGGAGGGAGAGGAGTGGGGTGTACAGATTGGAGTGCAAGGATTGTAACAGCGTATACATAGGTGAGATAGGTCGCCAGCTCGGAATTCGAGTAGAGGAACACCTTAAGGCCTGAAGTAAAGGAAATTCAGGTTTCGGCCTTTGCGGACCACTTTATCTCCAGTGGTCATGGTTTCAAGGACGGGTCAGCTACCCTCCTCCACAAAGAGAGCTCTTACTTTAAGCGTATTGCGCTGGAAAATATTGAAATGGTGCGTCATCTGAACAGTGATGATGTTACCGTACTCAACAGGTGTTTTCCCGACGAAGCCTTAGTTGAATTGGTCTACGAGCTTGAGTCACCTCGCTCGTTCAATCTTGACCTCGTTGGTATTCTGTTTTACGAGTCGCATCTGGTTTAGTGGCGTTCTAACTTTGCCCGATGATGGTTTGTTAACCGAAAGATCTCGCATCTTCTTCTGTTTATCTGCGGTCATGTATTTTGTAATTAGAACTACTTACCCAGTTGCCAACGCACGTATTGACTTCCATAAGAATAACACGTAGAGCAAAAATCATCGAGTTACCTATAGAGAAAATAAGGAATTTCTTAAATGCCAGAGGTTTATGAATAAATTCTAAGAACTTCCGAGTATTTATTCATAAATTTCTGACCTCTAAAAAGTTTCTTATTTTGTATAGATATCACGATAATCTTCGCTCCGCATGTTATTCTTATGAGAGTCAATAAGCGCATTGGCAACAACGATGGATACTTGGGCTTACAGTAAATCACTAATTTTCACCGTCTGACGTCACACGTAAATCAGTCTATTGATAAATTGCTCACTAAAAATGATCTCCCTTCTTTAACGAATGCCGACTTCAATTGGTGTAAATAATCGTCCTGCGAATAAGATATATAATGATTTCATTACTATTATGCCTTAAAATGCTGTTTCTTCCGAGTTGAAAAGAGAGACGGAAAAAGAAAAAAAGAAGAATAAAGGAAGCTCGTATGTCTGAAATAATTTTTCGTGGAGAGAACAATTTTCAGAAGGGGAGAGTATCTCCCAGTTGGAGAAAGTTTTCGTAAAAGTCCACTCACTTGCGTGGATTTTATCGTGTTGATTGTATTTTGATTATCAACAAGAGCTTCAATCTTGTACTGTTCTCTTATTTCATCGGTATCATTATTCATGTTCTCGATTGATACAACTTCGGTTTTTTCTATTTTGATAATTTTACGGTTTGTATCTTCCGTGATTAAGTTTTTCAAATAATTCTGCAAATGAAATATAAGAAGTTGGATTCTATCTAATGACTAAAATATATGATAGCAGATCGAAAATACCTTGTGAAGAAGTTCAAATATGTTTTAATGCATCACACAAACACTTACAAATAATTTTTGTAGCTTGTTTTTTCGTCTCGCGATACTTTTGATACGTTGCCGGGCCACTTCTAAGGTAGAGATACGAGAAAAACCTTCGGTACTGGTCAGAAAACGTTTGTCATCGTGACTGATCGCTACGAGTTCAAATAATTTAGATATTATGCGTATTGTGAATTCGACCTGAGCACTCGGTTCTTTCGGTCATGAAATTTAACCTTTCTGTAAATGTTCAATGGCGATATCAAATTTCTCCATTCTGGACAGCAATCGGCCCAGTAAAAATTGAGTTCTCGAGTCGCGTGATTCCAATTCTAACGATTTTTCGTAATCGAGTACTGCTAGAATTACCCATTTGATTTTTTCATAACATAATCCTCGATCCTTGTAGTACGTCGCTTCGAACGGATTGATTCGCTAGAATGATGACTGGTTTATGACTTCATTCACGCTCAAGTTGGATGGAAGAAAGGGAGAGGGTGATCGCTAGAGTTTACTCACTATTGCCTTACTGTAACAGCGAATAGCTTCCTCAAATTGACCTCGTCGAAAGTATCGAGCTGCTAAATTTCTAAGCTTTTCTGGTGACAAATGTTCTGCACACGCGTGCAAATAATAATATTATTGGTAGTCGGGGAAGGAAACTTTATTCATGATTTATTGAAAGTATCGTTATCGTCATAAAACGGCTGATAGGCACGTAAATGTGTCACTTGATTTCGTTTTGTATAGCCTAAAGAAGAACTACAGCATTGCCACCACTGTCTGTATTTGTAACGTCAGCACCAGGCTGACGAAGAATTTTAGGGTTCGCAGCAGATTTCTGCAATCTCGAAAATCAGAATTTTCCTGTCTTGTGGTTTTCTCTCGTGGTGAGGGAGAATAAGGGTCATCACTTCGAATATGAGCGTTGAAAACTGGAGTGTTATTAGAATTTCCATGTTCATTTAATCCTAAATCATCACCTCTTTCAACCTCATCAAAAGAAGATCGAGAAAGTAAAGATGGTATAAATTATTGAATCAATCCGAGTACTTATTAAGTTGATGTTCGTACCTGTTAGAAGAGGGAAAGACATATCTTCGGTTTCATCTTCTGCACATGGATCATGATCACTTCGAAAAATATTGAACCATCAGATTATTTTATAGTTACTTTCTCTATAATCATGAAGCTGAGAGCGAACAATAGACTTCTTGATCCCGACTGCGATGAATTGTTTAGAAAATCTCTATACACTACATTCATGGTTTGAGGTATGAGAAATATCTTCGTCTTCTTTATTCGTGGGAATAAATCGCCTTGCGCAATTTTCAATGACCACAAAATTAGAGACCTTAGCTCGTACATTGTAGAAATGTAATTTCAACCATATTTTTGTGAATATTGAATATACTTGACGTGAAAAAGATGATTTGGAATAGTTGGCCTAGGTATATTAAACCTTTGGTTTTTGTAAAAAACGTGTAATCATGATGTATTTTACCTTTTCTGCGACGAGAATGTCTTTCCGCCACATGCTTGTTTGTTGAATGACATCGGAAACCACAAGAATAGTATGTATAACCATTTGAACAGCATAGGCTATTTTTGATAGAATATCGGGAAAATTTATGAAGGTTGAGTTCCCGATTCCTTACGGTGACTACGAGTACAATTTTCCAAAATAAGGTGTAGTGTAATTATTTTGAATGCCACGTGGTTCCAACGAAATGATTCAGCGGAGTTTTTTTCATTTTTGTACAATTGAATCCACAAACTTATCTTCGAAGATGTTTTTTTGAGTACCTTACACAACTGTGTTTCATATCATAGAAGGAAGAATATGAACTATTTTAAAAACTCGTCATTGATGTAGTGGACATTACCAATGCTGAAATTGATGAGCGAAAATGACTTTCCTATTCTCAGAGAACACTTTTTTCTTTTTGCTGTATTGAAAAAACTTATGGCCGGTGTGTCTTCTCTCCGTGTATGGTTTGATTTAATCAATCAACGTTTTATTATGCAAACAGTTGGAAATTACGAAAAACAAGTAAATTCAAACCTTATTGTTGAAGTACAAGAAACCTAAGTTTTTAAGCACTAAATATTTCGCATGTTATTCTTTGATAAAAAAATGCGATGAATTCTTAGCGCTGGCGATGAATCACGTCACGCCTACAAAACTAGTGCTGAAATCTGTGAACAGCAACATGTTTTTCATCGCCATTAACCAAAGTTGAACTCGAAGAATTCGAATCGGACTTATTGAACGAAGAAATCATAGTGGATTGTATTTTTTGCTAGTTTCTCTTTCGAGTTTTTCGATTACCTACAATAAGTTACTCCATTCATGAGAATTGGCTTCAAAGATAAAGATAATATGACGTTTTACGAAAATTACGAGTACAAGCAGTGATAACGTGAAATGAAAGAAAATTGACCAAAAAATCTAATAATTGATGAATCTCGACCGACGCGAACACGACACATTTTTTCGGCATTGAAAAACAAGACTGAGTCGCTTTGCGCCTCAGTATCCGGGTCTCTTAATTGTTTTTGTTTTAATCGACTATTGTGTGACGGAAATTTTATTTTTTTCAAAAAATCTGGGGCTTCTTTTCCAACCAAGATGTAAAGCTCAAAGATGTACAATTTTCTGTGTCAAGACATGGAAACCGAGCGATCCGCATCTTTGTTCCCTTCATATGTGGATCCTGAGAGACTCAATACATACAGTAGGTATAAGTACCATTATTGAAGTATCGAGAAGATGAAAACTTTGATGTTCAAAAACAAGTACGTATCTTGGTCACTCTTGACCAAGACTGTGCGAGAAATAGAATTTGCCTGGCAAAAATAAAATCTCAATAGACAGAGAATATATATTTTCAGTGACGTCACAATACATTTTTCTGGTGAGAACTTTTTTTTTTCTCGCAGTTGCGTAGGGGCTCTCGCCTTACCGGAGGCAACAGCCCCAAAAAGTCGAACTTCATAATACATACTTATCCTTAAGAAATTCTCCCCTTGTAAACAATACGTCATAAAAACGACGGGGAAAAATTGAGCAATCCTAAATAGAGGATTCTAATTTTGAATTTCAATTCCCATTATCAAGTTCGACCCATCGAACAGGTTCCCTACGTTTGTCGTTCAACTTCGTCCTTCCAAGACCCTTCCTGTCACCTGTAGCTCCAAAGTCGAAATTTTTTCAAATCCTGCTCTCATCACCTATAGCTCGGGGGTCGAAACTTCAAGTCTCACGATTTGCCGGACGGCGCCCGTCTTTCTTCTTCAAATGTTTCAAATGCGATACAACAAAATCTACTTGTGTGAATTTTCGGTGGTGTCGGAAGGATATTGATAATAAGTAAATTGTTTAGGAATTGTTCGTGTCGAGATGCCATGTATTTTCAATTAAAAAGAGTTTAAGAAAAGAAATATAATGGTTTAGCCTTCCAGGCTAAGTCGAATAATCGATGATTTCGACCATTCCCTTCCACCAAATCCGCGCTTGTGGCGCTACAAATTGTTTTTCCTTTATTATCACGTGCCTATCCTTTTTTTTTTGAGATCTCGTGCTATAGCCCAGATAATCAAAAATATACTTACTCCAAGTAAGTACCATTTTTTTCAATGTAAAATAGAGTCCTAGTTACCAATTCTTCCTCTGCCTCCTTCTTCTCTCCTATTGTGAGCACGTATTCGCATATAAAGCGATCTGTAGTGGCGCTGTTGTCGATGTCGAGAAGGTGATCATGGCGTTTTTCCACCATGAGACAGCACGTTAATAAAATCGACTGTCAAAATGTATGGAACAAAAATTGCAGTCCTCTTGATTTCCTGTCGAGTGAATATAATTTCAAATATCTCGAATGAATTTTTCAAGATCATTACTTTTTCGCCAAGCTTCCGCAAATGACCGTCACAGAAAATGTAGAGAGCGCCTTCTTTGATTTTATTCGCGAATTTTGCCATGATCTCTCCTGGCTGGAATTCATGAACTTTTATTGGAGTCCGTTGAACTTCATTGGTTTATTCCGAGGAATGTAATTGTATGTGATGAAGAAATATAACTTTGGTACATTTCAGGTGAGGTTCTACCTTTTGTACGTTTTGTATAAAAGGAAAATGTGGGACTGTTTCGAATACAACTAAGTTGCATAACTTTCCTCTTCGTTAGAGACCTGTTTTTACAAATTGAGGACAAATCTCTTCCTCGAATTGGTAGTACAAGTGATGGAAGAGGTTATTTGGCGGTATAGTAAAACACGGAAGCCTTAGTAATTGATAAATATGAAGGGGAAAAAGTTCGGGCTCTGCTCGCACAATAAATTACACAATGGTAAATATAAAACGAGTATATATTTCGAACGTTTCGACGTTCATTGACGTCTTACTTCGAAGTAGAAACGTAGATAAATTGTTGGAACTCATGTGCACCGATACATCGGAATTCATCTCATCGTATGCCATGGAATCATGGATAAGTATAATGATTGAATTGTTTTAATGGAGTGAACTGTGGACTGTCGTTAACTTCCTATATTAACAAATCAACATGAAGTTTACGTGCTCTATTTTCGAAAATCCAATTCAATTTCTGTTCTTGAATAATTGGGGTCGTCTCAGACCACGGATCTCTTTGTAATTAACAATGGTACTTATACCAGGTACCGATCAATACGCGGAAAGTGGCACGCCGAATAATCGTTTTCAAAGATTCCAACTTCTCTTCTAAGTCAGTGTAAGTCGGGTTGTATGAGCCGAAAGCTGTACTGTATCAAATTCCACGATTTCGAGGTTGAGGTCTGAAATGATAATGACGTTTCAAGACCTTACCCGGATCAATAAGTTAGTGATGCAATGGAAGAATGTCATTTTTGGTGAGCATGTGTTTGATTCTGGAAAATGCGTAGGCGGCCTTTCGACCGTTCATCTTGGAAAAACAAATTTTTCCGTCGACAGTAATAATTGTTAGGGTTAGTGGAGAAACGAATGTGTGTGGGTTGCGCATCGCATTCTTGAGATTTTGTACACTTGAAAACAAGTATTCATTCGGTTCCGAAGGCGGCAGTGAACGGTACATCGTAATATCCTCTTGAAGAAAATGGTTATTAGAGAAAAGCGGTATCCCTCGTGTATTTGTCTCGTCCACAATGAGGTTAGTGTATGCGCGAATATCAAGTTACCTACTTACAAATAAGTATAACAGCACAGCTAATTTTAGAAAGATCTATTTTGGTCGTGTCAGTTTATTGGAGTGTAAGGATTACGTGGGTCGTGGATGAGATTTAGTTATAATATACGTCATTCTTATGGATCGAAGTCATCTCATGTAGTGGCGATGTTTACGCGAAGGTGAAATAAACGACAGATGTGCAATTGAGAAACTACAGAAAAGCTGCGCGAAAGTATCATCTGTGTTCGTATGGCCGATTTTCAGAACAAGCTATAATCGTCAGTGAACTTGGGTCTTACTAGCAGGGAACCTGTTTTATCGTAGGGTATTTTGAAGAAAAATTACGTGGCGCTGGGAGGCAAAACGTCGGACTTGAAAAAATGTTTACCTCCGGGCTACGTATGATAGGAGTGGGACTTGGAAAAATTCCTTCCTCCAAACTATATATATGATGGGAGTGGGACTCAGAAAAGTTCCTTCGTCCGAACTGTATATGATAGGTGTTTCAGGCTAGTTTAGTATTATATGCTGTAGTACCTACAACATATATACTGTATATTAAGCCTAG
This sequence comes from Aspidiotus rigidus, assembly GCA_035079385.1. NCBI lineage: Eukaryota > Metazoa > Arthropoda > Insecta > Hemiptera > Diaspididae > Aspidiotus > Aspidiotus rigidus. Next base: position 10,036,311 of record JAVHKY010000020.1, on the reverse strand, counting down.
TTGTACTGTATACCATAAAACAAAGACAACAAATTTGGTATTTGAAAGAGATAGAGAATTTATTTTCAAATCAGAGACGGAAAATGCGGACTTTAACGAAGTATCTCGTTCGTGTATTATAAGCTACATTCATATTTTACGACCTAGAATCCAATTTTTTCATCAATGGTGGATCTCGCTGTCCAACTGCTAATTTGTTACTCAGCAGTAGTATTAGGTACAATCATACTTGTGGACCCTGTCTTGGCCCAAATTGGTCAGTTCGCCATTATTGCTCATACCATCTTTGGACGACGCGACGTGAGGGGTTTGTTTGTCCGTTCATTCGTTCCATGTATGAGAAGTTATTACCTTCCGCATGATGGCTGCAAGCTTCGCTAACTCCGTTACCGATTTGAAAATATGTAATGAAGTTTTCTTTTAGGGCAGTAATCGGTTTTAGATATCGCAGTGCTTCTCCAACCATTACATTGTGATTGTGTTCTCCTCCTATTACGATAATACCTCTGAATCCTTTCTGTAAATGAAAGTCATCAAGGGAATCAATCACATTCCTATTATGTCATTTCCATACAAGGTGAGTTACAAAAGTAGGTATCTATATTAAATATTTCATCCAAATGAATATTTGAAATTACACTTTACTTTATAATTATTTGTATTATGAATAAAACAGCCTTAGTAATAAACTCTAGATGTAGGTACTGGTATATTACGGTACTTACTTTCAAATAAGGATCCTTGACAGGGCCCCATCTCGTGACTTGTTTTATTGACTGAAAAAGTGCACGCCGTGTTTTTAGACGATCCTCGACGACTCATATTTTTGTCATTTTTTTTCCAGGCAGTGTGATGACACACATATCGCGAGCTATTGACAAAATAGAAATAAATTAGTGAAATTTTGTTGACGCAATTAAGAAAATAATCAACTTACAACAAAACTGGGAGAACAAGAGCTCTCCAACTTTCACTGCCCTCCTTTTTACACCTCCTGCAACAAATAGCTATGATAGAAGTATGAAAATTGGTCTGTACAACGAATATTAATACCAAAACAAAATTTTATAGATGGGGCCAAATGAATATTTGAAACTACACATTACTTTATAATTATTTGACTTTCAAATAAGGATCCTTGACAGAGCCCCATCTCGTGACTTGTCGTATATCAATTTTCACTAAAAAAGTGTACGCCGTGCTTTTAGACGGTCCTCGACGACTCATATTTTTGTCCTTTTTCTTCCAGGCAGTGTGATGACACACATACCGTGAGCTATTGACAAAATAGAAATAAATTAGTGAAATTTTGTTGACGCAATTAAGAAAATAATCAACTTTACAACAAAACTGGAAGAACAAGGGCTTTCCAACTTTGCCTGCCCTCCTTTTTACACCTCCTGCAATAAATAGCTATGATAGAAGTATGAAAATTGGTCTGTACAACGAATATTAATACCAAAACAAAATTTTATAGATGGGGCCAAATGAATATTTGAAACTACACATTACTTTATAATTAATTGTGTTATGAATAAAATGGTCTTAGTAACAAACTAAAGATGTAGGTACTGGTATATTATGGTACTTACTTTCAAATAAGGGTCCTTGACAGAGCCCTAACTCGTGACTTGTCGTATATCAATTTTCACTGAAAAAGTGCACGCCGTGTTTTTAGACGGTCCTCGACGACTCATATTTTTGTCCTTTTTCTTCAAGGCAGTGTGGTGACATACATACCGCGAGCTATTGACAAAATAGAAATAAATTAGTGAAATTTTGTTGACGCAATTAAAAAAACAATCAACTTTACAACAAAACTGGAACAAAAGCTCTCCAACTTTCCCTGCCCTCCTTTTTACACCTCCTGCAGCAAATAGCTATGATAGAAGTATGAAAATTGGTCTGTACAACGAATATTAATTCCAAAATAAAATTTTATAGATGAGGTCAAATGAATATTTGAAACTACACATTACTTTATAATTGTTTGTGTTATGAATAAAATTGTCTCAGTAACAAACTAAAGATGTAGGTACTGGTATATTATGGTACTTACTTTCAAATAAGGATCCTTGACAGAGCCCCATCTCGTGACTTGTTTTATATCAATTTTCACTGAAAAAGTGCACGCCGTGTTTTTAGACGATCCTCGACGACTCATATTTTTGTCATTTTTTTTCCAGGCAGTGTGATGACACACATATCGCGAGCTATTGACAAAATAGAAATAAATTAGTGAAATTTTGTTGACGCAATTAAGAAAATAATGAACTTTACAACAAAACTGGAAGAACAAGAGCTCTCCAACTTTCACTGTCCTCCTTTTTACACCTCCTGCAACAAATAGCTATGATAGAAGTATGAAAATTGGTCTGTACAACGAATATTAATACCAAAACAAAATTTTATAGATGGGGCCAAATGAATATTTGAAACTACACATTACTTTATAATTATTTGACTTTCAAATAAGGATCCTTGACAGAGCCCCATCTCGTGACTTGTCGTATATCAATTTTCACTAAAAAAGTGTACGCCGTGCTTTTAGACGGTCCTCGACGACTCATATTTTTGTCCTTTTTCTTCCAGGCAGTGTGATGACACACATACCGTGAGCTATTGACAAAATAGAAATAAATTAGTGAAATTTTGTTGACGCAATTAAGAAAATAATCAACTTTACAACAAAACTGGAAGAACAAGGGCTTTCCAACTTTGCCTGCCCTCCTTTTTACACCTCCTGCAATAAATAGCTATGATAGAAGTATGAAAATTGGTCTGTACAACGAATATTAATACCAAAACAAAATTTTATAGATGGGGCCAAATGAATATTTGAAACTACACATTACTTTATAATTAATTGTGTTATGAATAAAATGGTCTTAGTAACAAACTAAAGATGTAGGTACTGGTATATTATGGTACTTACTTTCAAATAAGGGTCCTTGACAGAGCCCTAACTCGTGACTTGTCGTATATCAATTTTCACTGAAAAAGTGCACGCCGTGTTTTTAGACGGTCCTCGACGACTCATATTTTTGTCCTTTTTCTTCAAGGCAGTGTGGTGACATACATACCGCGAGCTATTGACAAAATAGAAATAAATTAGTGAAATTTTGTTGACGCAATTAAAAAAACAATCAACTTTACAACAAAACTGGAACAAAAGCTCTCCAACTTTCCCTGCCCTCCTTTTTACACCTCCTGCAGCAAATAGCTATGATAGAAGTATGAAAATTGGTCTGTACAACGAATATTAATTCCAAAATAAAATTTTATAGATGAGGTCAAATGAATATTTGAAACTACACATTACTTTATAATTGTTTGTGTTATGAATAAAATTGTCTCAGTAACAAACTAAAGATGTAGGTACTGGTATATTATGGTACTTACTTTCAAATAAGGATCCTTGACAGAGCCCCATCTCGTGACTTGTTTTATATCAATTTTCACTGAAAAAGTGCACGCCGTGTTTTTAGACGATCCTCGACGACTCATATTTTTGTCATTTTTTTTCCAGGCAGTGTGATGACACACATATCGCGAGCTATTGACAAAATAGAAATAAATTAGTGAAATTTTGTTGACGCAATTAAGAAAATAATGAACTTTACAACAAAACTGGAAGAACAAGAGCTCTCCAACTTTCACTGTCCTCCTTTTTACACCTCCTGCAACAAATAGCTATGATAGAAGTATGAAAATTGGTCTGTACAACGAATATTAATACCAAAACAAAATTTTATAGATGGGGCCAAATGAATATTTGAAACTACACATTACTTTATAATTATCTGACTTTCAAATTAGGATCCTTGACAGAGCCCCATCTCGTGACTTGTCGTATATCAATTTTCACTAAAAAAGTGTACGCCGTGCTTTTAGACGGTCCTCGACGACTCATATTTTTGTCCTTTTTCTTCCAGGCAGTGTGATGACACACATACCGTGAGCTATTGACAAAATAGAAATAAATTAGTGAAATTTTGTTGACGCAATTAAGAAAATAATCAACTTTACAACAAAACTGGAAGAACAAGGGCTTTCCAACTTTCCCTGCCCTCCTTTTTACACCTCCTGCAATAAATAGCTATGATAGAAGTATGAAAATCGGTCTGTCCAACGAATATTAATACCAAAACAAAATTTTATAGATGGGGCCAAATGAATATTTGAAACTACACATTACTTTATAATTATCTGACTTTCAAATAAGGATCCTTGACAGAGCCCCATCTCGTGACTTGTCGTATATGAATTTTCACTAAAAAAGTGTACGCCGTTCTTTTAGACGGTCCTCGACGACTCATATTTTTGTCCTTTTTTTTCCAGGCAGTGTGATGACACACATATAGCGAGCTATTGACAAAATAGAAATAAATTAGTGAAATTTTGTTGACGCAAAAAAGAAAATAATCAACTTACAACAAAACTGAAAGAACAAGAGCTCTCCAACTTTCCCTGCCCTCCTTTTTACACCTCCTGCAACAAATAGCTATGATAGAAGTATGAAAATTGGTCTGTACAACGAATATTAATACCAAAACAAAATTTTATAGATGGGGCCAAATGAATATTTGAAACTACACATTACTTTATAATTATTTGACTTGCAAATAAGGATCCTTGACAGAGCCCCATCTCGTGACTTGTCGTATATCAATTTTCACTAAAAAAGTGTACGCCGTGCTTTTAGACGGTCCTCGACGACTCATATTTTTGTCCTTTTTCTTCCAGGCAGTGTGATGACACACATACCGTGAGCTATTGACAAAATAGAAATAAATTAGTGAAATTTTGTTGACGCAATTAAGAAAATAATCAACTTTACAACAAAACTGGAAGAACAAGGGCTTTCCAACTTTGCCTGCCCTCCTTTTTACACCTCCTGCAATAAATAGCTATGATAGAAGTATGAAAATCGGTCTGTCCAACGAATATTAATACCAAAACAAAATTTTATAGATGGGGCCAAATGAATATTTGAAACTACACATTACTTTATAATTATCTGACTTTCAAATAAGGATCCTTGACAGAGCCCCATCTCGTGACTTGTCGTATATCAATTTTCACTAAAAAAGTGTACGCCGTGCTTTTAGACGGTCCTCGACGACTCATATTTTTGTCCTTTTTCTTCCAGGCAGTGTGATGACACACATACCGTGAGCTATTGACAAAATAGAAATAAATTAGTGAAATTTTGTTGACGCAATTAAGAAAATAATCAACTTTACAACAAAACTGGAAGAACAAGGGCTTTCCAACTTTCCCTGCCCTCCTTTTTACACCTCCTGCAATAAATAGCTATGATAGAAGTATGAAAATCGGTCTGTCCAACGAATATTAATACCAAAACAAAATTTTATAGATGGGGCCAAATGAATATTTGAAACTACACATTACTTTATAATTATCTGACTTTCAAATAAGGATCCTTGACAGAGCCCCATCTCGTGACTTGTCGTATATCAATTTTCACTAAAAAAGTGTACGCCGTGCTTTTAGACGGTCCTCGACGACTCATATTTTTGTCCTTTTTCTTCCAGGCAGTGTGATGACACACATACCGTGAGCTATTGACAAAATAGAAATAAATTAGTGAAATTTTGTTGACGCAATTAAGAAAATAATCAACTTTACAACAAAACTGGAAGAACAAGGGCTTTCCAACTTTGCCTGCCCTCCTTTTTACACCTCCTGCAATAAATAGCTATGATAGAAGTATGAAAATCGGTCTGTCCAACGAATATTAATACCAAAACAAAATTTTATAGATGGGGCCAAATGAATATTTGAAACTACACATTACTTTATAATTATCTGACTTTCAAATAAGGATCCTTGACAGAGCCCCATCTCGTGACTTGTCGTATATCAATTTTCACTAAAAAAGTGTACGCCGTGCTTTTAGACGGTCCTCGACGACTCATATTTTTGTCCTTTTTCTTCCAGGCAGTGTGATGACACACATACCGTGAGCTATTGACAAAATAGAAATAAATTAGTGAAATTTTGTTGACGCAATTAAGAAAATAATCAACTTTACAACAAAACTGGAAGAACAAGGGCTTTCCAACTTTCCCTGCCCTCCTTTTTACACCTCCTGCAATAAATAGCTATGATAGAAGTATGAAAATCGGTCTGTCCAACGAATATTAATACCAAAACAAAATTTTATAGATGGGGCCAAATGAATATTTGAAACTACACATTACTTTATAATTATCTGACTTTCAAATAAGGATCCTTGACAGAGCCCCATCTCGTGACTTGTCGTATATCAATTTTCACTAAAAAAGTGTACGCCGTGCTTTTAGACGGTCCTCGACGACTCATATTTTTGTCCTTTTTCTTCCAGGCAGTGTGATGACACACATACCGTGAGCTATTGACAAAATAGAAATAAATTAGTGAAATTTTGTTGACGCAATTAAGAAAATAATCAACTTTACAACAAAACTGGAAGAACAAGGGCTTTCCAACTTTCCCTGCCCTCCTTTTTACACCTCCTGCAATAAATAGCTATGATAGAAGTATGAAAATCGGTCTGTCCAACGAATATTAATACCAAAACAAAATTTTATAGATGGGGCCAAATGAATATTTGAAACTACACATTACTTTATAATTATCTGACTTTCAAATAAGGATCCTTGACAGAGCCCCATCTCGTGACTTGTCGTATATGAATTTTCACTAAAAAAGTGTACGCCGTGCTTTTAGACGGTCCTCGACGACTCATATTTTTGTCCTTTTTTTTCCAGGCAGTGTGATGACACACATATAGCGAGCTATTGACAAAATAGAAATAAATTAGTGAAATTTTGTTGACGCAAAAAAGAAAATAATCAACTTTACAACAAAACTGGAAGAACAAGGGCTTTCCAACTTTGCCTGCCCTCCTTTTTACACCTCCTGCAATAAATAGCTATGATAGAAGTATGAAAATCGGTCTGTCCAACGAATATTAATACCAAAACAAAATTTTATAGATGGGGCCAAATGAATATTTGAAACTACACATTACTTTATAATTATTTGACTTTCAAATAAGGATCCTTGACAGAGCCCCATCTCGTGACTTGTCGTATATGAATTTTCACTAAAAAAGTGTACGCCGTGCTTTTAGACGGTCCTCGACGACTCATATTTTTGTCCTTTTTCTTCCAGGCAGTGTGATGACACACATACCGTGAGCTATTGACAAAATAGAAATAAATTAGTGAAATTTTGTTGACGCAATTAAGAAAATAATCAACTTTACAACAAAACTGGAAGAACAAGGGCTTTCCAACTTTGCCTGCCCTCCTTTTTACACCTCCTGCAATAAATAGCTATGATAGAAGTATGAAAATTGGTCTGTACAACGAATATTAATACCAAAACAAAATTTTATAGATGGGGCCAAATGAATATTTGAAACTACACATTACTTTATAATTAATTGTGTTATGAATAAAATTGTCTTAGTAACAAACTAAAGATGTAGGTACTGGTATATTATGGTACTTACTTTCAAATAAGGGTCCTTGACAGAGCCCTAACTCGTGACTTGTCGTATATCAATTTTCACTGAAAAAGTGCACGCCGTGTTTTTAGACGGTCCTCGACGACTCATATTTTTGTCCTTTTTCTTCAAGGCAGTGTGGTGACATACATACCGCGAGCTATTGACAAAATAGAAATAAATTAGTGAAATTTTGTTGACGCAATTAAAAAAACAATCAACTTTACAAGAAAACTGGAACAAAAGCTCTCCAACTTTCGCTGCCCTCCTTTTTACACCTCCTGCAGCAAATAGCTATGATAGAAGTATGAAAATTGGTCTGTACAACGAATATTAATACCAAAACAAAATTTTATAGATGGGGCCAAATGAATATTTGAAACTACACATTACTTTATAATTATTTGACTTTCAAATAAGGATCCTTGACAGAGCCCCATCTCGTGACTTGTCGTATATCAATTTTCACTAAAAAAGTGTACGCCGTGCTTTTAGACGGTCCTCGACGACTCATATTTTTGTCCTTTTTCTTCCAGGCAGTGTGATGACACACATACCGTGAGCTATTGACAAAATAGAAATAAATTAGTGAAATTTTGGTTGACGCAATTAAGAAAATAATCAACTTTACAACAAAACTGGAAGAACAAGGGCTTTCCAACTTTGCCTGCCCTCCTTTTTACACCTCCTGCAATAAATAGCTATGATAGAAGTATGAAAATTGGTCTGTACAACGAATATTAATACCAAAACAAAATTTTATAGATGGGGCCAAATGAATATTTGAAACTACACATTACTTTATAATTAATTGTGTTATGAATAAAATTGTCTTAGTAACAAACTAAAGATGTAGGTACTGGTATATTATGGTACTTACTTTCAAATAAGGGTCCTTGACAGAGCCCTAACTCGTGACTTGTCGTATATCAATTTTCACTGAAAAAGTGCACGCCGTGTTTTTAGACGGTCCTCGACGACTCATATTTTTGTCCTTTTTCTTCAAGGCAGTGTGGTGACATACATACCGCGAGCTATTGACAAAATAGAAATAAATTAGTGAAATTTTGTTGACGCAATTAAAAAAACAATCAACTTTACAAGAAAACTGGAACAAAAGCTCTCCAACTTTCGCTGCCCTCCTTTTTACACCTCCTGCAGCAAATAGCTATGATAGAAGTATGAAAATTGGTCTGTACAACGAATATTAATACCAAAACAAAATTTTATAGATGGGGCCAAATGAATATTTGAAACTACACATTACTTTATAATTATTTGACTTTCAAATAAGGATCCTTGACAGAGCCCCATCTCGTGACTTGTCGTATATCAATTTTCACTAAAAAAGTGTACGCCGTGCTTTTAGACGGTCCTCGACGACTCATATTTTTGTCCTTTTTCTTCCAGGCAGTGTGATGACACACATACCGTGAGCTATTGACAAAATAGAAATAAATTAGTGAAATTTTGGTTGACGCAATTAAGAAAATAATCAACTTTACAACAAAACTGGAAGAACAAGGGCTTTCCAACTTTGCCTGCCCTCCTTTTTACACCTCCTGCAATAAATAGCTATGATAGAAGTATGAAAATTGGTCTGTACAACGAATATTAATACCAAAACAAAATTTTATAGATGGGGCCAAATGAATATTTGAAACTACACATTATTTTATAATTAATTGTGTTATGAATAAAATGGTCTTAGTAACAAACTAAAGATGTAGGTACTGGTATATTATGGTACTTACTTTCAAATAAGGGTCCTTGACAGAGCCCTAACTCGTGACTTGTCGTATATCAATTTTCACTGAAAAAGTGCACGCCGTGTTTTTAGACGGTCCTCGACGACTCTTATTTTTGTCCTTTTCTTCCAGGCAGTGTGATGACACACATACCGCGAGCTTTTGACAAAATAGAAATGAATTAGTGAAATTTTGTTGACGCAATTGAAAAATCAACTTTATAACAAAACTGGAAGAACAAGGGCTTTCCAACTTTCCCTGCCCTCCTTTTTACACCTCCTGCAACAAATAGCTGTGATAGAAGTATGAAAATTGTACGACGAATATTAATGCCAAAACAAAATTTTATAGATGGAGAGCCTCTCGCCGTTCAGAAATATTTGAGAAATCGCGTTAGTTACTGAGGGTTGACACAGATTGCAACCAAACGCATATCGTTCTTCTCAGTGACGAGCGCGGATCTGTAAAAATATTTTAACGTCGGAAATCATGATCATACGACAGAAAAATGAAATCACAATAAAAAATAGAATTTGAGATCTGAAAATTTTATCTCACAACTTTGTCTGCACGAATGAAATGTAGATGTGCACAACTGTAGTGACTGATCCATGAACGCGCTGCACGTAAAAGGCAATCAATTATGCGGAGCAAGAAATACCGTATTAAATGTTGACACAACAAATGCTAGAATTGGTATGAAGGGTACCCTTAACGGTGGGTCCTTCGATCCTAACATAGGAGAAACTTGGCGCGATTCAGAGGAGTGGGTGTACGGCCTCTCATTGGTCGAGCTGGTGTAATCTTAAGATTCGGCGGTAAGGTTCATCACAGTGTGAAGTCAAAAACGGTCCAGAGGGATCACCTTTTTCGACAGCCTTGTTTGAATATGCTCAGCCATTGTGTTTGAATCTCCGGTCGCATGTTGGGGCCCCTCGGCCGCTCTGTATTGAAGATATTACCTAGAGCGAGAAGGACTTCCTTCAGGCAAGCTGTCACGGAGTCGGGCAGAGAAGAAGTCGTGTGAAATTTTTTTATGGCTTTTTGTTGTAGCATAGCTTCACGTTGTCCAGGCGAACGTTTAGTATGAATTTTCCGACAGCCTTTGTATTTTCCTTTGTTGAGTTGTTGGATCGTGATTTTGACCGCGTTTTTTTGTACTGCGTAATCAATCTTTCTCCAGTCCGTCGCATGGGCCGGGCCACCATATCTTTGGATTATGATTCCCAATTCCCCGCCAGACCCTCGGAAGGATGTGGAATTTTAAACGATCACCCTTGTCCATCCGTTGTCCAGGCGAACGTCCAGCCCTGAATCTTCGAACAGCCTTGTATTTTCCTTTTCTTGGAGTTGGTGGATCGTGATTCATATGTGTTTTTTCTGCACTGCATAATCAACACGTTGAGTGCGCGGCCCAAAAATGGGTTCTCTTGTGTCTTTCGCGTGGGCTACATTACGTCACTATTGAAATGGTCGGCGGGTGAAGTAAATTATGGTAGCATCATTAACCCATATTCATATATTCACCCAAACTGGCAGCGTTATACTTGTAAAATCTAACATGAACAAAATCAGGCATATTCGTGACGACATACTTACTAATATTAAACGACTGAGATATTCTGATTCACCATTTTTAAAACGAGTACCGAATTGATAGTATTTTCTACAATACAAATATGTTTTGGAATCTAAAATGACGATTTTCTTGAATTTTGTCTTGTAGCGTGGACCCGCTTTATCTGATTTTCCCCATCTTTTGTAAGTATAGGGGATTTATGTTTTTTTTTTCTTCAGAACAGTAATCAGAAGGGTATTTTAAACAATGTGACCAAAAAAAAATCAAAATGGCCATTTTTAAAAATTATTTAAATTTTTTTCTAAATCATGCGCGAATTTTGATATCTACCCAGTTGAACTACTGGGAATGATAAATTGGTACCAATAAGAAACTTTGTTCCACTTTCAGTACGTTCTCGTTGTCAATCTGGGAATTCTTTAATTTTTCGAGTTCGACCGCGTTTCGGGAAGCTGTAAGTAGAAGGAAAAAAGTAACAATAGTATTTCGGATAAACTAGAAAATAGAATGAATCAATAATAGATCATTACTAGATTCCAGACTGAAACATCGTTTCTAGTGGGTGAAACTGTTATCAAAAACCGGAACGGACCCCGATAAGAATCTTTAAAATTTCAAGAAGACCGATTGGAACCGGAACTGAAGAAAAATTAATTCTTTCCATCTTGGAGCGAAACAAAAAACCGATTCAAATGTTAAAACTGTTATTCTACCGGTACTACAAAATATACTTAAAAATTACTACTACTGCATTCATGAGGCCAAAACTAAAATTCGCATCCTTTCCATAATTTCGAGCATATCTTCTTCAAAACGCTCATTAATTTGCGTTGGCAAGGAGTCAATCATAGTGTAATGAACATCAATTTTCATATACTTGTTACTTCATCATGTTTGTAATAGTCCAGTCCATATTCATCAAAAAAGCGTTTTTTACGTGTCACACGTTTTCTCTTTCTTTCAATGCCATAATATTCTGAGCATAAGTTTTTTCTTGTAATTTTGTCAACGATTCATTTGATCTTCGTTCTTTCAATGCTTTTGTAGTATAAGCCAATATGGAGCTTGCTGAACCAAAATCATTAATTTAATTGTACCTTGCAACATTGTTGAGGTTGGAGCAAGTATACTTCGAATATTGTCACACATATTTCCAATGTTGCTATAAAATCAAAGGAAAACATCGTTGCCCTGAAGCCTGCTGTCTTGATCTGAAATTCTTTTGTTGTATTTTCATCTTTCTCAATAATTTCTAAACACTTATATTGTAAGTTATACTAAAACAGGATTTCAGCGTTTTTGCAGCTTCATGCTTGGCTGCCCCATCGAGTCGTGCGAATATGTTTCAAGCGTTATTTTGAAAAGTTCTTGAATTTAGAATGTTTTTCTTCACTTTTTTTCATAGTTTCAACAAAGGTACCATGTCGTCGGTGAGACCAGTGCAATTCATCCAAAATATCAAAGAAACTTTTGACATCATCACAATTCTCTACACTTTTTTCAACAACGGACTAAATCGATGCAAGTACACCATTTGTACAAAGCCCTAAGGCAGTCCTTTTGAGTGAGTGTTTTCGTGCCCTTCATTGGGTCCTGCATATTTCCTGCTCCATCGTAACTTTGACCAACAGTATTCAAAATATCTAAATTATTAGCTTTTAGTATTTCTTTTGTTCGCTCATACAATACCAATCCTGAAGTTTCTTTCGACGTGAAAATACCAAGTAATCGTTCAACAGGCACGGGAAGTGGTATAATTGACCTTCAATATAACGAGTTGGTAACACTGACGCCTCCATCCTGCTTGCATCGTGAGAAGAAACCATTATAATGAAATACTTTCCACCACTTTACTCATTTCTTTGACAAATCATGTTAATAACCATATCCCTCATAAGCCGTACTAAATTGGAAATACTCGTGTAAGCCAAAAAATTCCTTCTTAGTCGGTTTTCATCTTCTCGAGATTTTTCTAAATGCTCTGAGTATACGCAAGCGTCATTGTACTTTGCTAACAATTAAAATAGACTTAGGTTTCCTTTACCATTTTTCGAATTTCTAAAAGCCATCATTTCTTGTGTCAAATATCGAATGCAATCAATGACCACTGAGAAAACAGCTTGATTATGGTTTATCCAGTAATTATGCTGTTCAGCGACTTTATTACCTATTTGTAGGACTGGAGGGAAAGGGGGTGTCCACGATGGAAAAACTCGAGAGTAAAATACACCAAAAAAGTATTGCACGCGATTCAGCCTTTTTTCAGGCCAAAAATTGAAGAGGACGAGGCGTGGTATGTTTACAGCCCCCTCATAAGGTTGCAGGGGAAGGAGACCAGCACAAACCAAAAACTGAAAGGCGCAATCCAGCACAAACGTAGCACAAACGAATCCATCCACTCTCAGCCCAATAATCGAGATGGGAAGGCTGGGGATATGAACCCGATTAACTAATGGCTGCATGAGTAAAAATGCTCATTACTTCGTCTGAATGTTGATCACACGTATCTACGGACAAATCTACCATTCTGATCAATAATCGAGTTGGGAAGGCTGGGGATATGAACCCGATTAACTAATGGCTGCATGAGTAAAAATGCTCATTACTTCGTCTGAATGTTGATCAGAACTCTCTACGGACAAATTTACCATTTTGATTGCTTCCAGACGGCAGATGTCCTTCAACTATTCCCTCATTTAAGGGTTGATTGCCGCCAGCACAATTATAAATAGGTATATGAAGGAATCCGGCTCTCGGATACCTACTTATCTTTATTATTGTGACTCTGTATGTATTTTTCACTGAGGTAGCTCTGTCAACAAAACGCACATGGTAGCTCAAATCCAATTAGCCAAAGGAAACGCTGTTTCATACATTAGTTGGCCATATGATGTCCCATAAGGTGAGGTGTATTATATTTAACTCTATATGGCAGTGCTTCTCAAATTTTAATCTACGCCTACCATTTTCAGTATTCTCACCAAGTTTGATGTACCACTTGAAAAAGTGCTCCAATATCAGAAAATATTACTCCTGTAAATATGCAAATGTAGAGCTATAAAAATGACGTGCAAGTAGTCGAATTACTGACTGAATTTAATGTGATGGGTGAGCTTGTTTTCGCTGCACCAAGTGACTGATGCGTGGAACGAATTTGGTAAGCCTCAAACGCAAATCAGGCGGGAATTCCAAAAAATTTTGATATGTACTTATTCTTCAAAAAAATCATTGCGGAGAAATCGACTTCGCAAAAGTAAGTAGATGTGAAGGGCAGCAGAAATTTCACCGTTCGAAGCGATAATTTTGGGTACACAATCTAAACCTTCATCTTGCTCCTCCTCCGTCCTATTCTTCCTTTGTCTGCGAACGATATTCGGGAAAACCAAATCCAATAAGTCAGTTGTAGACTTTTGATAACTGTCGAGCCAAGCATGGGCCACATTGCGATGTCCGAATTTTTTTAGCTCCTCTCTTGACTTTCTGTTTGCCAGTAAAGTCTTCCAGTCTCGAATGTACGCATCCGCGCCAGAGTCTTCAGGGCGCACCAAAAGGATTCGAGAGTGTCGTCTTTGAATCACAAGACAAATTTATCAATTCATCTCTCTCTGCACAATTCAGGTTGTAGGAATCCTGATTGTTAGAAAAAGGGTTTGCAATCCATTCTTCATTACTATGGTACTTCCTTATTGAAATTACTATTATTGAGGAACAGGGCGAAGAGTTGCGTACAATCATTTTCAGTGCTGTATTTTTTCAACAATGAAGTACTCCTATACAAATCGTGCTCAAGGTTTTTTTACATGTGCAAAATTTCTCTAGCGACTTTTGCGTCACCCTCATTCTGCTCATGGCGTAAAGTGCCCCTAAAACCACCCCACGCTGGTGATCAAACCATCGACGTTCTGTCACTTCCAAGTGCAAACTCCCAAAGCCGACACACTCCCAGTCCAAAGATATTCACTGGTTGGCAGCATCGTCTCATCTGCTATGTATGTGCTCAGCTATAGTACTTTTGCTTCTAGACGTTCTTGTGCTTTACATTCTCACAATTGAGTATTATTGACTGCAAATACCTACAGGCATAATTAAAATTGAGCGGTCAACGTTGCACGCCATGATAATGATGTACCGTGTTTTTCTCTTTCATACTTATGGGCATTCTAGTGTGAAACATATTATGTTTGGCAAGCTTTCTGTGTCTGTACATTCTCACAGTAAGCCTCATTGGAGTAATAGAAACGTGGTATTGACATTAATGCGTATTCACAGTATCTACTAGAAGAAAATAATAACCATAAAGAATAATACACTTAAATTGTATTTTTAGAAAAGCAATCCAAAAAAAACTTCAAATTGATGAATACATTAACATGTTATTGGAAAAGAGTTATCTTTCTGAAACGTCTTGTTTGTAGTAATTTGGTCCACGTGTCACGCTGAAATTATTCATTGTATATTATGTCATGATGTATACTTTTTCTTTCGGAGTTGACGATATTAGTTAGAAATAGCGGTGGTAGGGCGTTCTCTTCAGTCGTGGTCGTGTGGTTGTAGATTCACTGTGCGCCGCTAGATAGTCTCCCAGAGAAATTATAGTATCTCCGCCTGCCGTTAGAGGGAGACTCGCTCGTACCCGGTACGATTTTTCCGCGTCGCACGTCATACGCGTATACGATAATTATGATATTTTGTCAGTAAGTTATTGTTTATTTGGTATAGGAGAATTAACTAATGAAGAGTAGAATGAAATTTTCACTCATAGAAGCACGTCTTCCAAAAAAAATCATGCATGCTTTTTGGCACTCGCTGTGTCATTATGTCAAGCGTCTATCAGCTCTGTGAATATCTTCATTTTGTACTCTTATAACGTTTTGATGTTGAACGGCGTAATGAGTGCGTTGATGGAAATTCATTTGTTACTTTACTTCGTTATAAAGTTTTCTTTTCCTTTTCTTTATTGTAGGTAGTCTTGTTGAAACATGCCAAGAACGAAAATCACATAACCTCGACTATAAATCGTATGAATTTTACTAAAATCGCGGGTTTCCTCCGCAACAGTTTTTTCTTCTCTGTAATGTGGTCAGAATGGCTCTTTGATGATGATTTGGAGACTCGACCGTTTTCTGTATTCCAAAAAGTCCCCCATATTAGACTCAAGAATTTCGTTTTCGGTCATTTTCTTGAAAATTCCAAAAACCCCAAAAAATAGAAATCGTATTGTCTTGAATATAGATCTTACCAAAACCGCGATCACTCATTGGTAGTTTTTGAACAAGGACTCTGTGTGGATATGGTTACAACAGAAGCTTTTTCCTTCTTTGTAATGTGATCAGGATAGCTCTCTTGTGATAATTTGAGGACTCGAGAGCCCGAAAAGCCCCCCTCATGCAAGTTTTTTTGGTGTAGCGGTTTACACTTGCAGCACGAGCACTTCACATGGACATCACATATGTGGAATATTAGAGGTACAGCTGTTGGCGACGCCTACTTTGTTTGGAGTGCAGTTGTAGAGGTTTTGTTCGTGGTCACATCAGCGGAACGAAGTGCTTGTGCACAATGTCGATATGCCAGTTAGAAAGAAATCACACTACTTGCAGACAATTACAATTTCAATGCCAGTAATTGCACATTGTTTTGCATCTTGAAGTTCTGAGTTTAGGGAGCAATGTACGATTAATATAATGTATAAGAAAAGGGGGAAACAGTAAACACAGAAAAACGAACCATGGTTGTCGGTGGCGACCATACGTCGTGTATCTCGGACTTCTTTTGTCGTGAAAAAAATGTAAACTTGGCAATTTTGACCTCCACGACCACCCCGTCCAACCATTTGGAGAAATTCTTCTAGGGACGGTGGGAGATAGTCGAACACGATGTACGTAATATTGTACTTGTCAACGCCCATTGCTAACGCAGTTGTGGATACAAGGATCTGAAATTGATAATCTGTAAGTACAATGGTTGTATGACGAAAAATGTAGTATGTAGTGATTTACCGGAATATCGTTGTGAATACATCGTTGTTCTATTTTTGTTTTTTCGTCTAAGCCAAGTTGGCTGTGGTATGAAACGGCCGGAAGATGCAACGCAACAATGTTTCGGTAGTCTTTCGCAAACGACAAAAGTTCACGAACTCGTTAACAGAACATATCCGTCACGTCTCTTACATAACGGAGTTTTTTTGATAGACCTCTGGGAAATGTGAAGGGGGAATAGCGAAAGTAGCTTTGTTGCACTGGACGACGTGCTGGAAACTCAATCCGAGGAAAATATCGAGACCTACGAAAGGGGAGATAATTGATACAATTTATGATCGTGAGTCCTTAACGGGTTGAACCAGAATAATCACTTGAGCGTCGTATTGTCGTCACATCACCGACACTGCCTTAGAATCTGACCGTCACAACTGCTACTCTTTCAAACCTGGATGTGCTGCAGCTGAGCCGCGCGGCACATCGCTGCCATGTCCTCGAAAATTGCGTATTTTGGAAGAAGTTTCAGATGAAAATTGCCTACAATCCACAAGTCTTTTGTTACTCCCAGCCCATTGGTGGCCTTGGAAGTAGCAGATTAGAAATCATATTCGTATTTTGTGCTAGTAAGCTATTTTACGTTTTCTTATAGTTCTAATTTAATTTTTCGCATTTTCCTTATGTTTTTACGGAAGAGTAATTTTCACGGCAGATCGTGAAGAAAGACACCACATTTGTGTTCAACTCGATGTATTTTTATGTGAACTGACAGCATGAGAATAATATTAGAAGTCGTACATTGCGATATAGGTGCGATATCGTATCGTACGCGAAACGAACAAACTGGTTTGTAAAAGGGGTGACATTACTAACCCCGTGTACTGTGTAGGAGTGGTCTCAGAAAATACGAGAAAGTAATTTCATAGGTTTAACACCTGTCGTAAATCTTGCATTTTCGCAAATTGCACGATTTATCGACTTCGACTCGTGGTCGAATGACAAGGACCGAGTTCATTGAACTGTCATGGAAATTATATCAAGTTCGAACTTGAGATGCATGACGATCTTACTGCTGCCTCGAATTCGTCGTTCTCCGACCCCACCTATTCGTATATTCGCCGCTGTACTTACATATTCAATGTGAGGAAAACTTTGTTTTTTCCCACAATGAAATTTGTATTTTCGCGCAATCTCCGTGAACGTTAGTTAACTGGATTTTAGCACGCTTCCACTCTTACGCGCGCTCTGGGTCAACTCGATTACTTTTCCCGAACTGGTAGCAGAGCTTTGATAAGATCCAAAAAGAAGAACCAGAATAAATATTTAGAATAAGCTAATCATAATTCAACTTCGACTTTTGAGTAAAGTATCTAAGATAAGGGTCGAACCGTTTTATTTTGATTGACGATTCATCAAGACATTCAACGCGAAAATTGCAGGATGACTCGTGGTCGAATGTCGAAGACACGAGTTCATTGAACTGTCATGAAAATTATATTAAGTCCGCCTTACGCGAAGCTCTCTCGATTCCGATGAGTCTGTAACTGAAACTAACAAAATCAAAATATCCGATGAAATTCCTATTAGCACATATTTTCTCATTGCCACAATGGCAAATACTTCTTCGATCTCTATATCAACGAGTTATTCTGGTTTGACGGATATTAATATGGGGAAAATATAATGGCACATTGGAAAAGCATATAAGCACAGTAAATTTGATTGGTCAGCAGTAAAAGGACAAAGTCACAATAAAAAGAATAATGACCAGTAAATGGAATATTGAACAGTATTATGCCAAATGCGCAGTAAAAAAGAAGAATGAAGCATTAAAAAATGAAAATTTGAACATTAATTTCACACAGTATATGTAATGAAATAAGCTCTAAATAAGTAAAATGAATACGAAAAACAAAGTTATCCGACAGTAAAAAGAATATTAGCGCATGAATCACTGCTAAAATTTTTTTTTTTAATATTACAATGAAGTTCAACATGAAAAATAAGTAAGTACTCAAAGGCCTGGCCTATTGGACGAGCAGTGCTTTTTTAGCCCGTGCTGGGCGTCCTCTCTTGCGTTTTTGGCCCAACGGAATATTTTTTGCATTTTCAGGTACTGTACACAGTTGCAATCGAATACTCAAGCCTGAAACATGCTTGCAGGTACAACGTTTTGAGAAGTGAGGGCAAGAACATGTTGCATTACTGGAATTGTCACGATCTAAATTTATAACCCATATTTTCTTTTGGTGACGTGTATATTCGTCAAACGTCTTCCATTTGCTTTCTGCTGCCTTCCAAGTGCGTAAAATGTGAAGCGTGATTTCTTCCTGACATGCACTTGAATTTGTGTAGTAAGTGTCATCATAATCAGTGCATTGCAGTATCTTCTTGTTGCTTGAAGCCCACTGAAATACTTTCGTCCACTCTTCTAGGGACGGAGTACGCACATCGTGGAACGGTACACAGTTGATACTTTCTGGATCCCTTACATTTGACCAATTCTCCACAAGTTGAAGTTGGCTCGCTGAGTGTAGAAATTGCCGAACAGGCAGTCAGTGTAAGGTTGCGTTTTATTACTCCATTCGTTGATTCTATACCATTATTGGTCGAGGGATACCCTGGGGCCGCTCCCTCGAACCAATTTCTGTTTTTTAGTACCCACTGTGTATTGAAGTAGCTTGTGAATACATTGATGCGTGGGTCTGCGAGTGAATTCCATTTTTTGAAGAACAATTTCACTGCTTCGTCAAACTGTTCCTGATGAAGACAAGCCTGTAAGTTTGAGATGTCATTTTTGAAACTGTCGCGCGTGGTTGCAGGCAATGCTTTCATGTATTTCTCGATGTTGTAGACTACATGGAAGTAGCACATTACACGTACTTCTGGTGAACCAAAAACTTTTTCAAATCCGAGTGTGATGGCCTCAGCAGCATCTGCGAGCAGTATGGTGGGGCGCCACTCCAAGTTGTACTCGTGAAGCGCCTGGAAAAAGAATCCAAAATCATCTGCGGTTTCGCCATTGCATACACTCAATGCAAACGGATGGAATATTTTATTCTTGTCACTAGTACCAATTACCATTATGGGGTAGCCTTGCCATATCAATTTGTGACTTGCGTCAATTTGCACCATATCTGATTTACATAAATTGGATAACAATCTTCGAGTCGATAACACAATTCTCACACATTGCTCATCAGCATTTCCGGACTGTGCATCTATAAAGTTCTTCAAAACGAACGCTGTATCCTCATTGGATGGACACTCAGAGTTTGCTTCGCACCATTCTCGAAGTTCAGTGACAGAGATTGTAGGAGATCCGAACATTTCCCTACGCAATACTTGCAAGAAAGATTTCAATTTTGATTTCTCCGGCTCCGCGATTTTCTTACTTCGAATTAGCTGTAGAATTGCGTCTGGCTTTCGAATGCCTTCAGTGAACTTGTCTCGCACAAATTCTTTCAAATCAATTGATAATCCACGGGTTGGATCTGTCACATGGTTGCTGTGCTCGCATTCTGTCTCAAAGAGAGAGACGCGTTCACAGTCATTATGATATAGTAAGTATATGCGAGCAAGACACTCACCATCTCTATATTTTCCGGCACAGCAACGGTATTCAACTTTTGTGCCATCGGTACATTTGTTTGTCATACACTTTTTCCATATACGCCTTTCTCGGACAACTTCCTCAGCCTCGGCAGAAGTATCGAAATCATTTGTTTTTCGCCAAACACGATTTGGCCCTCTTCTTCTTTTTGTAGGAGGCTCGTAAAATTCCTCTTCTTCTTCATCGCTCAGATTGAAATTGGGAATGTACGACATTACAATTGAAATGAAAGAGCTCACAAAAATGATAGATACCTACTACGATCGCACTGCATGCACCAACTAATAACTAGATGAATATACGCTAGCATGTACGTCAAAGTTTCTTTGGTTGCAACCAGTATACTCGTACACCTACACTATCTGTACATCTTTGCTTTCATTCAATAAGTGAGTCTCATGTTATTATATGATTTGTTTACTGTTTGTATGAGCTGAAATACTGAGGAACCAGTTACTGTTCTGTCACGTTCTCTATCACTGCTTTGTCTCATTTATTTACTTTTCTCCTTGTCACTGCGCTAACTTTTTTTTTTTAATATTCCAAATATCTCATTTAATGCTCAATCTTACTTCTTTCTATTCTCTTTGATACTGCGCTAACATTACTTATTAATGCTCCAAAAATCTATTTTAATGCTCTGTCTCACTTTTTTATTTTCCTCCTTGTTACTGCTCCAACCTTCTTTCTTAATGTGCCGAAAAATCGAACCCTATAAATATTAGTTACCCAAAATTTCTTCACTCTCTATGAGACAGCCGGATAGTGTATTTTCCTCTGTCCGCCAGGTACGCCGATTTGAACTTGGGAGATCGCGATTTGTACGGATTGAAACTTTGAAATGGTAACTTTTCTCGAAATTGTTTTTTTTTTTTACAATAAAATTTGTATAATTCGCTCAATCTCCGTGAACGTTATTAAACTAGATTTTAGCACGCTTCCACTCTTACGCGCATTCTTGCTGAAGGAAAAGTTCTGGGTCAACTCGATTCTTTTTCCCGAAAACAACTTGAAAATGATGCTTTTTGGAAAGAAGTATACTCTTTTCAGTTCGTGTCTCATTACGTTCATGTTGTTCACTATACAATACCTTTGGCTTAGTATAGAGCTAGATTACTCTACTCTACATTTGATCCTGTTTAAGTATTTCATAAAAGGAGCGCTCGAGTGAGAATGTACTTACTATCAATATATCGCAATCATCATTTTCCAGAGGTGTATTTTGGTCCGGGTCTAGAACATTAAATAAAATTGCTTTGGTTTTTATGAATTATATGGCCCTCGACGTTAACGAGTCAACTTTGAGGATATTGTTTTCATATGAAATTGAAAGTTACAGATACGCACAATTTTGTAATTTCAATTCTGACATCTCTCTTCAATCGTCTTCACCAGTTCTTTCTTTTTAGCTTTTTTTTCCCGTTTTCATCATATCGAGTAATGCGGGGCCTAAATACCAGTGCACCAGGAAATTCAAGCCCTAACTGTACTATAATCAAGCTGCTTTGTATCTGTTACCAAAAAATTACGGACCAGCCTCGAAAAGTAGAAAGAGGGTCCACGTTCCGTAGTTTTTTAATTTTAGCTTCTTCTTTTGAGCTTTACTCATGTTCACTATTGGTATTTCTCCATTCTTCATATTTGATATCCGGGTCAAACAAACGTCTCTTTTTTTGGGTAGGGAGGGCGGGGGGATGCGTAAGGACCTCTGATTTTATTAATGAGAATAGAACGTTTCGGAACAACGTTACCTGTAGCATTCATTTGTCGCTGAATGTTGGTACAGCGAGTATAGAAAATATTTTATTGTTTACGGCGATGAAAAATATGCGTCATCTCTAACCTTTATACGGAAATTATTAATTAGACTCGATTGTGAATAATTACCTCGCGCGAGTAAATTATTGTTCGTTCGTTTTCAATTGTCAGTTCGCTCCTTAAGGTTCATCATTCATTCAGTATTAGTGCATCCGTTCCATTTTATTGTCTTCTGGAACCATTTAGTGATACGTATACAAATGTTTGTGTATCAAATATTAGCTTCTCTTCGATCCATAAATCATTTATCCCATGTAGTACAATGCAGAAACGCGACTCGTATTTATGTATATATTTTCAAATACAGCTTCTTAGAACTGAGTATACCAGGGTGTTCGTACATGGTAAGATGTAGTATACGTCAAAATGCCATCCTTTTAAACAAAGCGAACGAACAGAATCGTGGAATTTCATTTTCCCAGCCTTCAGAATGGAGTGTCGAAATAATAAATATTACAAATTTAAATGTACGTTTATTTACCGATGATACCTCACCAACGCATGCGGTATGATCTACTTAACGTTTCTTTGTATTCATTTTTTGAAAATTGTTGATCTATCGTATTTTTTTTTTTTCATGTCCTGTGTAACTTTCGCTGTCATATACTGTGTATTTAGTGGTTGACACACCATGTTCCTTTCTTTCAAAGGTGGAAAAATTGAGGAGTGAAGAAGCGAAAGAAAAACTGACACTACTTGCCTTACCTAAGAATTTCTACCGAACATTGTCGATGATACTATTTTCTAAAAGCGACAGAGGGAGGGGCCCCACTCGGGAGTGGTGGGACATTCTCACAATTAAATATTCCATTATTACGTCAAGCTTCTTGGTTTGAACGCCGCGGAATTAAATACAATTGCTTCGTATAATGCCGCTAGTCGACATTCCATTAATATTCACCGTTGAGTAAACTTTTAGAAAATAATGTTATTGCATTATGTACAGATCTCGTGATAAGTCGGTGAAAGGATACAGTCCCTTTGATAATTGAAAACCCTTTCTCGATGGAAAAAGGACACCCTCAACCAGCAATCTATAACTAATAAGTCTCACCGGTGTTTTAAATACGGACAGTTGCTACGTACATATAGATTGCTTCCTTTCTGCTTTTCGTTTGATAATCTGAAAAAAGAACGTTTCACGAATGGAAAATGAACTGTGTATGAAAGCTCGGGAAATTTGCGCGACCATTTCTGACGATGATGTTTTTCACAAATTTTGTTACTACGAAACAAAGGAAATTCAATGGAAAAAAAAAGAAAAAAAAAAGGGAAATCATTATAATTGAAAACTCTGTCGTACCACCGATGGGATCGATGTCGAACGCTTCCTTGCTCAACTTGTAGTGAAAAATTGTGTAATTTGCGTTTATGTAAAGATTGAAGAATGTATGCATTAGAGTTCAACGGTTCTTGGGCTTAATTGTCGCGATGAGACACGATACGAGTATTCTCGCTACTCGACAGTGGTAAAAGTGGGCATACTTAGGTTCACGGGATTCTTTATCTCAATACGACCTCAGTTGTACTCACGATGGGTCTAAAATTGATGGTATGAGAGAGTAAGTAGCGAACCGACGAGACTCACTTTCCATTCGATATCCATTTTTCACTCGGAGTACGACACGATAATCGTTGGAATCAAAGCGATCATTCTGTTCGGAATTTTCTTGGAGGTCAATTAACTCCATGCAGAAGCTTCCTTCATCAATGGAAAGACCAGAAAGCTGTAAAAATTTATCCATTCCTTCATCGGGTACTTCCCATTTGAATGGATTCCTCACAAATTTAATAATATTTTTGTCAATATTGAAGTCCGAGAAACGAGTTGAAAAATTTTCTTCGAGGGTAGATAAGAAGTCCGTCATAATAGGGGTGACACAAATGTCCTCCTCCGAAGCTTCAATGATGGCGCGCACTCTTGGAAAATGAATTAATTTCCCTCGCAAATCAGCGGATAGAACTTGTATTTTCTTTTGAAATGCATTAATCCTCTCGATGATATCGATGATGCATTGACCTCTGCCCTGCAATTGCGTGTTCAAGACATTCATATGATGGAAAAGATCGGCTAGAAATGAAACATCAAGCATAAACTCTTGATTTTCAAGAAGTTCTTTAAAACCTTCAGCTCGGGTCAACTAACGGCGACTCTGGTATAACTTTCTTCGCAAGAGGGAGGAGGGAGGAATCGTTGCAATGCTTAATAATCTCTACCTTCTCAAACGCGTTTAGTTGTGCTGGTCTTTCACATTTATACTTGAACGTCGATCATGCATTACATTGAGTACAGCTTTTCTATTTCAGTTCTTCGCCTACTGCTTTTTTTTTTTTTCATTTATTCTTACGACTGTAATCTTTGAAATTATTGGAACGAAATATTTTTCGCGGGCCGTTCGACAAGCCGGCCCGCGGGCCGCCAGTTGAATAGGGCTGACATAGGCCTACATATAATGTATTTCAAGCGGTAAAGTCTGTAATTTTAGTTTGAGTCATTACACGGGTCCGATCGAGTTGGCGGTCGAGTGAGTATAACGTGTTGAAAATGTCAGGTTGAACATCGTCGCTTCTTTCGAAATATAATAGCAGACTATGTAGTGAATGGAGTGCATCTTTCCGTGATACATGTGGTTCTGCGTGTACAGGTTCCTCGTCATTATCGTCTTCGTCACTTTCATTCTGTGAGGGGCCACCATACGTTGTTGACAATATCCTCATCCTCCAAAAATTCAGTTATAACAACGTCGGCATCAACTTCAACAAAATCATCAAAAGAAATGGTGTTCGGATCAATAATCAGAGCTGTACATATGTCGTTCCACTCTGCAAAATCGTCGTCGTCAATGAACATCTGTTTCTACGGCATCATCGTCTGTAGGAACAGTGATTCCGCACTTACGAAAACAGTTGGCAATCGTCGTTTGGCTTACAGCATGCCAAGCTTTGCTAGTCATACGCATTGCTTGTAAAATGTTGATAGACATCTCTGTCGATTTTTCAATGGCGTCGAGAATGTGACGGACGACATACTTTCGATAGTGGACTTTAAAATTTTTAATTATTCCCTGATCCAAGGGCTGTAATACGCTAGTGGTATTGGCAGGCAGAAACTTGACTTTTACGTTTTTCAGGGGAGGAATGTTGTTATGAGCCGAGCAATTATCAATGAACAGTAGGATCTGCCTCTTCTTCCTTCCCATTTGTTTGTCTACAGTTCGAAGCCATTCACTGAAAATTGACGTTGTCATCCAAGCCTTCTTGTTCGATTTGTAGGCCAGGGGAAGAGATTTTACTCCCTTGAAAGCTCTTGGTTTCGCTGATTTGCCAATGAGTAAAGGTTGTAGCTTGTCGGTACCGGTCATGTTTGTTGCTAACAGAAGACTTACTCTTTCTTTACTGTGCTTGCCACCACTGCATTTTTCTCCTTTGGACGCCATTGTTTTATCCGGAAGACATTTGAAGAAAAGTGCAGTTTCATCTGCATTGTAGATGTCTGAGGCGTGATAATCTCGGAGTAGGTCGGGAAGTTCTTTCAGCCAATTGGAACAAACACCCTCATCCACTTGTTGAGCTTCACCACAGACTTTACGGAAGATAATCTGATGTCGCTTTTTGAAACCATCCAGCCAACCATTACTGGCATTGAAAGTTTTGACTTTCAAAAGCTTGGCAAAATCTTTTGCTTTTTCTTGAAGCATAGGGCCACTAACAGGAATGCCCCGGTCTCGGCACTGTTTGAACCACGCGGAAAGTGATTTTTCTACATCAGGATACTCACAGGTTTTTCGCCGCTGAGAATCTCCATCAACACTGGCTGCTTCTTTGATTTCATCCTTCTTCGAAAGTATCCGCGATAATGTTGATTCAGGCACCCCTAATTCCTTTGCCAACTCGGACTGACGTTTACCATAATTAGCTTCAACGTGCTCAATAATTTCAACTTTTTTTTGTAAGCTTAAAGTCTTTAATTTACGCTTTAACGACATCGCAAAAAAATTAGGACCTCATCACGTTAAAAGAAGCTGGCTATACTGTATGTATGTTGGACACTAAACCATCTCACACGCCATCATATCAGTTGTACGTATGCCATATCGAAGTTGTAACAAATTCAAACACGTTCAATACAGTACACTGTGCACTGCGAGAGTCGAGAGATAATTTTTGAAAATGTATCATGAATTTCACTTACAGAGGTTGTAGACATGCTACATTCCACTTGTAGAGGCATTTTGATGAAAAAATATTTTTTTCCCTCTGAATAAATTCCATTTATATAGGTTTTCTATTCCACTTGCAGAGGTAAATTTACGTGCAAATAGATAGGCCAAGTCACGGGGACAGCATTTTCCTACCACTAATCCAGGTTTTCCACTTATATAGGTGCCACTTACGGAGGTTCGACTGTACCAAATGTAATGAGAGAATTCATTAACGGGTTTTTGAGATGATCAAGTTGACTGTTTTGCAACGTTTCAATTCTTGCTGTCCCGAAGAATATACGTGTTGAAGTTTGAATTATTATACAATCGTTTTATTTAGTTGCAACTTGTATTACCTTGAAGGGTGATTTCCATTCTAATAACCTATATCATTATTTTTGTTGACCTCGTTCGCTTGTTCTTTGGTTTTTTAGAGTGCAGACCATTCTCGTTTCCTTCTTCTACATATTTTGCATCCATCTTCGAATTCCGATTTTCATTTTCCATCTTTACAATCTCTGCTCGCAATTTCTCAATAGGGTCGTACAGTGCAAGGCTCCTTCTTTGTTACTCTTTGTATCGTTTCAAAATACAGAGAACTGGAGGACGGAATGCGCCTCGACTTGAAAGTAGATCCTAATGAAAAAAATTTCATGAACGTCAAAACCTGCTTATTAAAATTACTCGAAATCTTCAGACCATTTCTACACCGAAAAAACACGGTTATTTCGTATTTCGCCTCCGTGATTAGAGTTATATACAACGTATTCCAATACACACACGACCGTCTGTTTCTGAGATAGAAAACAATTTTATCGCTGCCAGTTTCGAGTCTGTATCTGGCAACAAGTCTGTCAATTGTTTTGCCGAAAAGCAAACGTGGACCTTGGTCTTCCAACATTAAAGTTATTGCAGCGCCTTGTCGGGTATTAGATGTGCGTGCGATACTTATTTATATATAGATAGACTAACGTTATACACTTCGTTCGTGTATTTGCATTCCCCGGGTACCGAATTTTGAAACTAGCGTGCGGTACTCTCGAGAATACTTGGAATGCGAATGCTGTAAAACTTGACAGGAACAGAGTGTAATACTTTCTTTTTCTGTACTTAGAAAAATGACCGCTTCAGGGAAGATCATGTATAACTTAGTACGTACGGTGCACGAGCTCTGCAGTACATCGAGTTTTCTTTTTCGTTTTATCGTATCTTTTTTTTTCTCTCTTTCTTATTTTCGTTTTGTTTTGGAGCTCGACTTTTTCTCTCGTGTCCAACTTCTTCATTTTGTCTCTTCAGTAGAGGCCGACTGTAGAGGTCCCGTTCGAATCAATAGCGACAAATTGTAATGTGCAATTGTATGAAAAGGAAATTACTTAGAACCTTAAAGTACTAAAGAGTTATTATTCTCCCTTCATTCGTTGACTCTCCCAGTAGCTTTTGTAAAGTCGCATTTAGTAGGTTTTGCTTGTTCGAGATGTTTTAGTGTGTAAGAGAAGAACAAACATCGTTTCCATGACGTAAATCCTGGAGGAAAGTGTAGTATAATCCAGCCAATGATTTTCCTTATAATCAATTTTATTCAGATAACCTCTAGCTCCAACATCTTGCTGTCTGTATGTACATTAGGGGCAGGGAAGAGGGGTAACTCAGTAACTAAAAGTACATTACAGATACATTTATTGTTCCCTAAGTGGCCAGTACTTTATTCTGCAATTTGAGTAATGAATACGACGGCCAAAAAGTAAATTTGCGTGATGGCGGGGGGGGGGGGGAACTTCCCATCCAGTTTTGAGAATCTAATCGGATTCCTTCATTGATGACAAGAACCTACAGATTTACATCCCTGGTAATAGTTTTCAATAGGCCAGAATGTAGCTGTACGTTGTGCGCACTTGTCAAATTCCAATTTTGATTGTGTATCTTTTCGGTGATGGGGTCCTCCAGAGCTGCTTCCCCAGTAACAGCGTGCTGTAGGCTGGAAAGTACCTGTACGGCATGCGCACCCATCCACCTGTCTGTATGTACATTAGGGGCTGGGAAGAGGGGTAACTCAGTAACTAAAAGTACATTACAGATACATTTATTGTTCCTCAAGTGGCCAGTACTTTATTCTGCAATTTGAATAATGAATACAACGGCCAAAAAGTAAATTTGTGTGATGGCGGGGGGGGGGGGGAACTTCCCATCCAGTTTTGAGAATCTAATCGGATTCCTTCATTGATGACAAGAACCTACAGATTTACATCCCTGGTAATAGTTTTCAATAGGCCAGAATGTAGCTGTACGTTGTGCGCACTTGTCAAATTCCAATTTTGATTGTGTATCTTTTCGGTGATGGGGTCCTACAGAGCTGCTTCCCCAGTAACAGCGTGCTGTAGGCTGGAAAGTACCTGTACGGCATGCGCACCCATCCACCTGTCTGTATGTACATCAAGGGCAGGGGAAAAGAATAACTCAGAAACTAAAAGTATATTACAGATACACTTATTGATTCCTATGTGGCAAGTTCTTTGTCCTGCAATTTGAAAAATGAATACATCGGCCAAAAAGTAAATTTGTCTGGGGGGGGGGGGGGAACTTCCCATGCAGTTTTGAGAATCTAATCGGATTCCTTCATTGATGACAAGAACCTACAGATTTACATCCCTGGTAATAGTTTTCAATAGGCCAGAATGTAGCTGAACGTTGTGCGCACTTGTGTCAAATTCCAATTTTGATTGTGTATCATTTCGGTGATGGGGTCCTACAGAGCTGCTTCCCCAGTAACAGCGTGCTGTAGGCTGGAAAGTACCTGTACGGCATGCGCACCCATCCACCTGTCTGTATGTACAATAGGGGCAGGGAAGAGGGGTAACTCAGGAACTAAAAGTACATTACAGATACACTTATTGTTCCCTAAGTGGCCAGTACTTTATTCTGCAATTTGAATAATTAATACAACGGCCAAAAAGT
The DNA here is from genome assembly GCA_035079385.1 of Aspidiotus rigidus. Lineage (NCBI taxonomy): Eukaryota > Metazoa > Arthropoda > Insecta > Hemiptera > Diaspididae > Aspidiotus > Aspidiotus rigidus. The sequence continues at coordinate 10,006,908 of JAVHKY010000020.1, read as the reverse complement.
AAATTTGTGTTGGGGGGGGGGGGTGAACTTCCCATGAAGTTTTGAGAATCTAATCGGATTCCTTCATTGATGACAAGAACCTACAGATTTACATCCCTGGTAATAGTTTTCAATAGGCCAGAATGTAGCTGTACGTTGTGCGCACTTGTGTCAAATTCCAATTTTGATTGTGTATCATTTCGGTGATGGGGTCCTACAGAGCTGCTTCCCCAGTAACAGCGTGCTGTAGGCTGGAAAGTACCTGTACGGCATGCGCACCCATCTACCTGTCTGTATGTACATCAAGGGCAGGGGAAAATATTAACTTAGAAACTGAATGTACATTACAGATACACTTATTGATTCCTATGTGGCAAGTTCTTTGTCCTACAATTTGAAAAATAAAAACATCGGCCAAAGAGTAAATATGTGGGGGGGGGGGGGACTTCCCATTCAGTTTTGAGAATCTAATCGGATTCATTAATTGATGACAAGAACCTACAGATTTACGTCCCTGGTAATGGTTTTCTATAGGCCAGAATGTAGCTGTACGTTGTGCGCACTTGTCAAATTTCAATGTTGATTGTGTATCATTTCGGTGATGGGGTCCTACAGAGCTGCTTCCCCAGTAACAGCGTGCTGTAGGCTGGAAAGTACCTGTACGGCATGCGCACCCATCCACCTGTCTGTATGTACATTAGGGGGAGGAAGAGGGGTAACTCAGTAACTAAAAGTACATTACAGATACATTTATTGTTCCCTAAGTGGCCAGTACTTTATTCTGCAATTTGAATAATGAATACAACGGCCAAAAAGTAAATTTGTGTGAGGGTGGGGGGGGGGGAACTTCCCATCCAGTTTTGAGAATCTAATCGGATTCCTTCATTGATGACAAGAACCTACAGATTTACATCCCTGGTAATAGTTTTCAATAGGCCAGAATGTAGCTGTACGTTGTGCGCACTTATCAAATTCCAATTTTGATTGTGTATCATTTCGGTGATGGGGTCCTCCAGAGCTGCTTCCCCAGTAACAGCGTGCTGTAGGCTGGAAAGTACCTGTACGGCATGCGCACTCATCCACCTGTCAGTATGTACATTAGGGGCAGGGAAGAGGGGTAACTCAGTAACTGAAAGTACATTACAGATACATTTATTTTTCCCGAAGTGGCCAGTACTTTATTCTGCAATTTGAATAATGAATACAATGGTCAAAAATTATATTTGTGTTGGGGGGGGGGGAACTTCCCATGCAGTTTTGAGAATCCAATCGGATTCCTTCATTGATGACAAGAACCTACAGATTTACATCCCTGGTAATAGTTTTCAATAGGCCAGAATGTAGCTGTACGTTGTGCGCACTTGTCAAATTCCAATTTTGATTGTGTATCATTTCGGTGATGGGGTCCTACAGAGCTGCTTCCCCAGTAACAGCGTGCTGTAGGCTGGAAAGTACCTGTACGGCATGCGCACCCATCCACCTGTCTGTATGTACATTAGGGGCTGGGAAGAGGGGTAACTCAGTAACTAAAAGTACATTACAGATACATTTATTGTTCCTCAAGTGGCCAGTACTTTATTCTGCAATTTGAGTAATGAATACGACGGCCAAAAAGTAAATTTGCGTGATGGCGGGGGGGGGGGGGGAACTTCCCATCCAGTTTTGAGAATCTAATCGGATTCCTTCATTGATGACAAGAACCTACAGATTTACATCCCTGGTAATAGTTTTCAATAGGCCAGAATGTAGCTGTACGTTGTGCGCACTTGTCAAATTCCAATTTTGATTGTGTATCTTTTCGGTGATGGGGTCCTCCAGAGCTGCTTCCCCAGTAACAGCGTGCTGTAGGCTGGAAAGTACCTGTACGGCATGCGCACCCATCCACCTGTCTGTATGTACATCAAGGGCAGGGGAAAAGATTAACTCAGAAACTAAAAGTATATTACAGATACACTTATTGATTCCTATGTGGCAAGTTCTTTGTCCTGCAATTTGAAAAATGAATACATCGGCCAAAAAGTAAATTTGTCTGGGGGGGGGGGGAACTTCCCATGCAGTTTTGAGAATCCAATCGGATTCCTTCATTGATGACAAGAACATACAGATTTACATCCCTGGTAATAGTTTTCAATAGGCCAGAATGTAGCTGTACGTTGTGCGCACTTGTCAAATTCCAATTTTGATTGTGTATCATTTCGGTGATGGGGTCCTACAGAGCTGCTTCCCCAGTAACAGCGTGCTGTAGGCTGGAAAGTACCTGTACGGCATGCGCACCCATCCACCTGTCTGTATGTACATTAGGGGCTGGGAAGAGGGGTAACTCAGTAACTAAAAGTACATTACAGATACATTTATTGTTCCTCAAGTGGCCAGTACTTTATTCTGCAATTTGAATAATGAATACAACGGCCAAAAAGTAAATTTGTGTGATGGCGGGGGGGGGGGGGAACTTCCCATCCAGTTTTGAGAATCTAATCGGATTCCTTCATTGATGACAAGAACCTACAGATTTACATCCCTGGTAATAGTTTTCAATAGGCCAGAATGTAGCTGTACGTTGTGCGCACTTGTCAAATTCCAATTTTGATTGTGTATCTTTTCGGTGATGGGGTCCTCCAGAGCTGCTTCCCCAGTAACAGCGTGCTGTAGGCTGGAAAGTACCTGTACGGCATGCGCACTCATCCACCTGTCAGTATGTACATTAGGGGCAGGGAAGAGGGGTAACTCAGTAACTGAAAGTACATTACAGATACATTTATTTTTCCCGAAGTGGCCAGTACTTTATTCTGCAATTTGAATAATGAATACAATGGTCAAAAATTATATTTGTGTTGGGGGGGGGGGGGAACTTCCCATGCAGTTTTGAGAATCCAATCGGATTCCTTCATTGATGACAAGAACCTACAGATTTACATCCCTGGTAATAGTTTTCAATAGGCCAGAATGTAGCTGTACGTTGTGCGCACTTGTCAAATTCCAATTTTGATTGTGTATCATTTCGGTGATGGGGTCCTACAGAGCTGCTTCCCCAGTAACAGCGTGCTGTAGGCTGGAAAGTACCTGTACGGCATGCGCACCCATCCACCTGTCTGTATGTACATTAGGGGCTGGGAAGAGGGGTAACTCAGTAACTAAAAGTACATTACAGATACATTTATTGTTCCTCAAGTGGCCAGTACTTTATTCTGCAATTTGAGTAATGAATACGACGGCCAAAAAGTAAATTTGCGTGATGGCGGGGGGGGGGGGGGGGAACTTCCCATCCAGTTTTGAGAATCTAATCGGATTCCTTCATTGATGACAAGAACCTACAGATTTACATCCCTGGTAATAGTTTTCAATAGGCCAGAATGTAGCTGTACGTTGTGCGCACTTGTCAAATTCCAATTTTGATTGTGTATCTTTTCGGTGATGGGGTCCTCCAGAGCTGCTTCCCCAGTAACAGCGTGCTGTAGGCTGGAAAGTACCTGTACGGCATGCGCACCCATCCACCTGTCTGTATGTACATCAAGGGCAGGGGAAAAGATTAACTCAGAAACTAAAAGTATATTACAGATACACTTATTGATTCCTATGTGGCAAGTTCTTTGTCCTGCAATTTGAAAAATGAATACATCGGCCAAAAAGTAAATTTGTCTGGGGGGGGGGGAACTTCCCATGCAGTTTTGAGAATCCAATCGGATTCCTTCATTGATGACAAGAACATACAGATTTACATCCCTGGTAATAGTTTTCAATAGGCCAGAATGTAGCTGTACGTTGTGCGCACTTGTCAAATTCCAATTTTGATTGTGTATCATTTCGGTGATGGGGTCCTACAGAGCTGCTTCCCCAGTAACAGCGTGCTGTAGGCTGGAAAGTACCTGTACGGCATGCGCACCCATCCACCTGTCTGTATGTACATTAGGGGCTGGGAAGAGGGGTAACTCAGTAACTAAAAGTACATTACAGATACATTTATTGTTCCTCAAGTGGCCAGTACTTTATTCTGCAATTTGAATAATGAATACAACGGCCAAAAAGTAAATTTGTGTGATGGCGGGGGGGGGGGGGAACTTCCCATCCAGTTTTGAGAATCTAATCGGATTCCTTCATTGATGACAAGAACCTACAGATTTACATCCCTGGTAATAGTTTTCAATAGGCCAGAATGTAGCTGTACGTTGTGCGCACTTGTCAAATTCCAATTTTGATTGTGTATCTTTTCGGTGATGGGGTCCTCCAGAGCTGCTTCCCCAGTAACAGCGTGCTGTAGGCTGGAAAGTACCTGTACGGCATGCGCACCCATCCACCTGTCTGTATGTACATCAAGGGCAGGGGAAAAGATTAACTCAGAAACTAAAAGTATATTACAGATACACTTATTGATTCCTATGTGGCAAGTTCTTTGTCCTGCAATTTGAAAAATGAATACATCGGCCAAAAAGTAAATTTGTCTGGGGGGGGGGGAACTTCCCATGCAGTTTTGAGAATCTAATCGGATTCCTTCATTGATGACAAGAACCTACAGATTTACATCCCTGGTAATAGTTTTCAATAGGCCAGAATGTAGCTGTACGTTGTGCGCACTTGTGTCAAATTCCAATTTTGATTGTGTATCATTTCGGTGATGGGGTCCTACAGAGCTGCTTCCCCAGTAACAGCGTGCTGTAGGCTGGAAAGTACCTGTACGGCATGCGCACCCATCCACCTGTCTGTATGTACAATAGGGGCAGGGAAGAGGGGTAACTCAGGAACTAAAAGTACATTACAGATACACTTATTGTTCCCTAAGTGGCCAGTACTTTATTCTGCAATTTGAATAATTGATACAACGGCCAAAAAGTAAATTTGTGTTGGGGGGGGGGGTGAACTTCCCATGCAGTTTTGAGAATCTAATCGGATTCCTTCATTGATGACAAGAACCTACAGATTTACATCCCTGGTAATAGTTTTCAATAGGCCAGAATGTAGCTGTACGTTGTGCGCACTTGTGTCAAATTCCAATTTTGATTGTGTATCATTTCGGTGATGGGGTCCTACAGAGCTGCTTCCCCAGTAACAGCGTGCTGTAGGCTGGAAAGTACCTGTACGGCATGCGCACCCATCTACCTGTCTGTATGTACATCAAGGGCAGGGGAAAATATTAACTTAGAAACTGAATGTACATTACAGATACACTTATTGATTCCTATGTGGCAAGTTCTTTGTCCTACAATTTGAAAAATAAAAACATCGGCCAAAGAGTAAATATGTGGGGGGGGGGGACTTCCCATTCAGTTTTGAGAATCTAATCGGATTCATTAATTGATGACAAGAACCTACAGATTTACGTCCCTGGTAATGGTTTTCTATAGGCCAGAATGTAGCTGTACGTTGTGCGCACTTGTCAAATTTCAATGTTGATTGTGTATCATTTCGGTGATGGGGTCCTACAGAGCTGCTTCCCCAGTAACAGCGTGCTGTAGGCTGGAAAGTACCTGTACGGCATGCGCACCCATCCACCTGTCTGTATGTACATTAGGGGGAGGAAGAGGGGTAACTCAGTAACTAAAAGTACATTACAGATACATTTATTGTTCCCTAAGTGGCCAGTACTTTATTCTGCAATTTGAATAATGAATACAACGGCCAAAAAGTAAATTTGTGTGAGGGTGGGGGGGGGGGAACTTCCCATCCAGTTTTGAGAATCTAATCGGATTCCTTCATTGATGACAAGAACCTACAGATTTACATCCCTGGTAATAGTTTTCAATAGGCCAGAATGTAGCTGTACGTTGTGCGCACTTATCAAATTCCAATTTTGATTGTGTATCATTTCGGTGATGGGGTCCTCCAGAGCTGCTTCCCCAGTAACAGCGTGCTGTAGGCTGGAAAGTACCTGTACGGCTATCTTTTTTTAAAACCTGGTAAAATTGCAATGAATATTGTACGAAAATATACTGTCACTGTTTGATCAGGGAAGGTTCTCAAAGAAACAGCGTAAACTTATTTTTGAATGACTCATTGAAATGGTCTTTACAATATTGGCATTGAGTTTGATTTGGGAAAAGAAGAAAAGAAAAATAATTTGATTCTTGTGAAAAGAAAAGCTATTATACCACTGATATAGAAATTTTTTATGATTTTTACAATCCTTATGACGACAAAAGAAAATTTTACAAGTTTCTACCATAAAGGCATCGAACTAACTGAAATATCTCTCGAGTTCATTTGCTCGTTGCTATCTTCTTCCTTCGCAGCTCATGCCACCTTAATCATGAAAATCAAATACTCGAATCATTCGCGCCTTAACCTTATGAGTCGAAATCACTTGATAAATTTTACGATTAGTGAATGAATGAATGAATGAATGAATGAATGAATGGACGGTGATGAGGAGCGTTGCGTATCTGAGATCTGACGAACCCATTTTTTCATCAAGTAGATAACGTCAAAGGTCTCAGCCGAAGAAGTTCGCCTCATTTCAAGATCTGTTATTTCCAATAACTTATGAGTAATATACCAAGCTCGAAAATGAATTAGAAATAGCCAGGAAATAATGTTCATTAGAGTCTACATGAATAGATGTTCTCTGTATCGTCTCCCTCTTATATTAGTTGTTCTATAGCTGTGATGCGATATGAAAGCCCGTAATAATGACTTTCATCGTCGATATTATACTCTCGACATTTTTGATGTATCTTTAACTGTCCTAGATGATAACGAAGAAACTTGGCTGTATCACTTAGCAGACCGTCGTTCTTCCGATTACCGGCTGCGATAATTTGTTCAATTTTCGGACGCGCGAGGGCTACAATGCTGTGTATTAGACGGGCATCAGAAAGTGCGTTCTATGAGACTCGAAGACGAATACCATTTCCAGTTTTCATTTCCTGCGATACGCAGCGCTTTCGATGAGATAACGAGTATTTGGGCTATGAGTTTTCAAAAATCGGTACTTGCATTGT